>CM073734.1:95365336-100365336 GCA_037113605.1 Calophaca sinica | reverse complement strand
AAGTCAGCATAAAGGCTTGGTGAGCTCATTCGCAGCTCGACCCCTGTGGTCCTAAACCCAAGTCAGCATAAAGGCTTGGTGAGCTCGCTCGGGGCTCGACCCCTGTGGTCCTAAAACCAAGTCAGCATAAAGGCTTGGTGAGCTCATTCGCAACTCGACCCCTGTGGTCCTAAACCCAAGCCAGCATAAAGGCTTGGGGAGCTCGCTCGGGCTCGGAAGGTCTTACTCGACCTAAACGAACCATTCAATTCCAAACCCAAGTTAGCATAAAAACTTGGTAACCTCGTTAGAGGATCCGAATCTCCCTATCCGACCTAAAGGTTTCGTAAGAAGACTGGTACTCGGTCTATACCGGTGCGCGGAGAAAATGTCTCAACTTCAGTTGACACAAGTTTTATTCGGGGGAATCCACCCGGGGAGCACCCTAGCCGAGTAGCAGCTACCCGAGGACCACCCCATCAGAGCACGATAACCAACAAACTACTAAAGAGAAAAGCAAAGCAGATTTCAACCAACAATGTTTAAACTTAGTCAATTTCATTAACTTAAAACAAAATACAAAAGAGCAAACACAGAAGAGCGAGTACATCATCAAGACAGAGCAAAGCAAACTAAAACAAATTACGCAAGGGCATTCCCTTGGTCTTCAGCTCGGTCCCCGACGATCTCCTCGGCCGCAAGACTTTGACTAACAGCCTCCAAGTCAAGACCAACTCCGGCCTCCTCGCCCCCAGGTTCCTCCTGATCAGCACAGCCTTCTTCCTCGTCCTCCTCTTCCACAATCTTCCCCTCTTTCACCACCTTGGCAAAATCGAGCTCGGAGATGTCCAGGTCGGGGGCGATCACCTTCAACTGCGCAACGGCATTATCAAACCCTTCCTTATACTGAAGGGCGCTATACTCACGATACTCCTCGACCCGAGCAGCTTCGGACGAGGACTTCTCCTTCTCTTCCCGCAGTTGACGCAACAGGAGGTCATTTTGGGCCTGGAGATCCTCCCACTGCGCCAGCAAAGAGGTGTTGCTCTTGTTCAAGGCATCCCTTGCCTCCGAGAGGCGAGCATAGTCCTCTTCCAACTTGCCCATCTTCTCCTCGAGCTCACCAAGTGCGGTGGCCTTGCGTTGGTACTTCCTCCTCGCCAGCTCTGCTTCAGTGGCCCGTGCCCTTATCCGATCGTAAAGCGAACTGCGCTACAGCGGTATGTGAGCCCATGAGGCCCAAAGGTTTTTGCACAAGCTCGCCGCCCCGCCGCCATGCACTGCCGTCGGACTCCACGCATGATCTCGATCGATCTGGTTTGAAGCGGCCGGGCCGACATTCCAAAGGGAATCCTCGGCGTTCTCGCTTCGATCGGCAAATTCTCCAAGATGGAGGAACCACTCGGAGCCATCAGGGATATTCAGAGGAATCCCCCCATGAGGCCCCCTCGGCTCCTTTGCAGGGGGCTGATCGGAACCGGGAGTCGGGGGAGCGCGCGGTCGCTTTTTAGTAGCCTTGGCGGAGGAAGGGGAAGCGGCAGCATCGGAGGGAACCGGCCCAGGAGCTTGGGCGACCTTCTCTCTTTGAGCTCTCTTGAGGAGCTCGGCCATCTCTTTCTTGGTCATCTTCGGAGCCATCGTACCTGAAAATAAAGTGAAAGTTAGTACCCATGTTCGGGCTGAGAATCACGCTAAAGGATGATAACAAGACTTACTTAAGTAATCCCTCCACTGGGGTGGGTCCTTTAGAGCTCGGGTGAGGAGAGGACCACAATGCAATGTGGGCAAACGAGCGAGAAAGTTCACTATCGTCTGGTCGGTGACCGACAATGAATTGAAATCCACCTCTTTTATGGGGCGAGGATTGGAGCTCCAGTAAAAAGGAAACAAAGGCTCGTTTTGAGCAGAAAAGAAAAAGGGATCCCCTCTCCGTATCCAAATCTTGAAGCAATCAGATTTTCAGTTCTTATAAGACTGGTCGAAAAGCTCGAGAATGTAAAAGCCAGGTATTTTATTGAGCGAACACCACTTAAGTTGCTTGCCAAGCCTAAGCTGGAAAAAACTGAAGAAGAGAGCAGCGGAGGGGGTAACCCCAAAGTACTCGGACACGAGTTTGAAAGCTCGGATAAAAGCCCAGCTGTTGGGGTGTAATTGCAAAGGGGCCGCATCCAGCCATTGGAGGACCTCGCACTCAAACCTACCTAGGGGAAAGCGGAGGCCAATTCGCGTAAAGAAAGTTTTGTAGAAGAAACAGAAGTCTGGGGAACTAGACTCGCCCTTGTTAAAGCATACTCGGTCGTCGGGAGAGCAGGGGAGGCAAGTTACCTCCTCGTCTCGATCCCGGTTCGGCGTAAATAACACACTAGACCGAAGGGCAGCCACGCCAGTGTCTGAAAAAATGTTGGAGGCCATCCTGAGTACATCGGGGTGCACCCAGGCATAAGGAGACCTATCATCTCCCACTCGGCGCTCGCCCCCCTTATGAAGTGAGTACGAAGGAACAGACGCGACGGGGGGAGAAGCTGAAACCCAGGTGGCGGGAGGAACCACCTGGAGAGGCACTGGGTCACGACCACCGCCGGAGGGGAGCCCCTTGTGGCCAGAGCCTCCGGCGTAGGGTGGCGTAGAAAAGTCAAAAGACGTGCTCGTCGTTTCAGACGACGAGCCGCTCCCAGAACTTAAAGGTATGGGGGAAGGGGGACGACGAGAAGAAGAGGAAGAAGCCATTAATGAAGAACAGTAACAAGACTTACCAGGAAATGCGAAGGAATGGGGATGAAACAGCCGCTCGGAACACAAATGCAGGGAAGGATGACAGACGAAGCGTTCAGGGAGAGCGGAACGAAGAAAAAGAGAGAAAGAAGGAGAGGGGGTGGCTTTATAACCCCCGCAGGAGGGAAGTGAAAAGGCGAACCAATCCGAGCCCTCCATTTACAAAACCAGATGTAGATCTAGCGGTCCAGGCCGCATCAGATGATCGACGGTGGGAAGAGGAACGGTTGAGTAGACGTTCCATCTGAGTCCCATCACGTGGCAGAACACTGAGTAAAGGTACGACACGTAGAGCGCGACGCCCCAGACAAACAAGCTTCTGGGGTACGCCCCCGACCTCAATAACTCAACTCGGATACCGACCCAAGAACAATAGGTAGACCCTCTGCCCTTTCGTGCAAAGAGTCTAGGGGGCTTGTGTTACGGACCGGTCCCGAGGCGAGTTCTAGCATGTCCACCAAACCGAGCCGGCCCGGCTCGGTTCCGACCTTCTTCGAGCTCGGCAATCTACATCTGACCCCGGAGGCGCCAAACCGGCCCTCCGGTACGATCGCCCCAGTAATAACACCGAGCAGGTCAGGGGCGAGCTGACTCATGATCCTCGAACCTTCTAGAAAGGGATACGCCTGGAGACGATGCTTGGAGCCATTGCCACTCCGAAGATTGAGGATCACGCAGCCAGTACGTGACGAACTTGGCAGGTGCGAGATATCAGGAAGAGATGAGCTGATCCTTGAAGCGTGAGGGAGGAATTACCGCGCGCAGATTTCAGATCGGTGGTTACCCTCCTTCGACGTGACTCCACTATATAAAGGGGCTTGACCCCCCAGGTTTGCATACACTCTCCACTTACTCTAAACCCTAATCCACTCTGTTCTCCTTCTCCTCCAAAGCCCTATCTAACTTAGGCATCGGAGTGTCTTTGCAGGGACCACCCCCCTTTTTGGACTCTAGAAGAGGGAGTACTCAATTCCAAGGAGGAGGAGAGCTCAACCATTCCCCGCATCAACAACTAGCATTGAGGACAATGTTAGAAATAAGTGTGGGGGGAGTTAATCACTTGATTTTTGGTATTACTGTTTTGAAACAAATTAAAGATACTATTTTAGAGCGAAAAACTTGAACTTTTTCAGACAGCTTTTGATGTTTATTGAGATGATATAAATTTCTAAAAAACTGAAAATTAGAGATGAGCCCTTAATTGATTTTTTTCCCCCAAAGAATAGCTTCTAAATGTGAAGATTTAAGTCTGATTTGGGTTTGCGTATTGTTGTAAGATTATTATAACCCTATTCTTCATGAGAGTTGTTTTTTATTGGCTTTGTGTTCTAGAACTTGACATGTGACCATTCAAAGCGAAACTAATTTATAGATTTTTTGGAAAATGATTGGGGCACTTAGGATTTGTTTCTAGCCTGCTACACTTTGCGATTAAATTTCACCACTTAGTTGACCATTTTGAGCTATAAAAAGAAGTTTTATTCTATACTCTCTGATTTGATTGAAAAAATGATAGATTCGGGTACCTTTTTTTTTAGAATGGAGCAGCTTGGTTTTGGTGACAGATATATTCATCATAAATGTGATAAAAGCAGAGACTTATTCCTTAAAAAAAAAGAAAAAAATGAGGAAATCTGATAACAAGGAAAATGTGAAAAAAGAAAAGTTTGGTGCTCTGTTTAAAATCTGTTTAAAAGTGATTATACATCTGAAGCTCCATTTTGATTCAAAATGGTAGTTGCTCAAATTTGATTAATTATTATAGCCCATTTAAATATCCTTTCTCTGAATTTCCATACCTTAAGTTTTTACTCCTAAAACCTCATTACAACCTTATGAAAGACCCGTTGATTTCAAGTTTTTCTATAAATTGTTAGTCGAGTCTTGGTTTATTGTCAAGCTTATGGTAATATTTTGTCTATGAAAAATTTGTCTGAATTCTCCTTACCCATTGATACACTTGAGAGATTGAAAGGGAGTGACACATTCATGGTTGGTTTGATTTCAAAGGTGCTTATTTTTCTAATTATCCAATCAAGTGAAAAATATTTCTCTCAAAGAGATAAAAAGCTGTCTTTAAAAAATATTTACTCTGCCCCATTAATTGGTCAGCTATAATTGATAAAAAAAATTTGGGAAATCAAAAACCAATTACTTTGCTTGAGGACAAGCAAAGCTCAAGTGTGGGGGAATTGATAACACCAATATTGCATCATTTTTATAAGGATATTAGAATGTGATTTGAATAATTATTGAATATTATCAATTGAAATTCACTCTCTTTTAATCTAAATTGTACAGAAATGGAAAATTAGGCAATATGGTGGTCAAATACAAATTTGGGCTTGAAATAGGCCCGAAATGCTAAGCACAGCCTTCGCATAATATAATAAAGCATGTTCATGCTTACCTGAAGCAGCAGTTAGCCACGAGCGCGTCTCACGTGCGTCCACGCACTCCGCGGATAGCTGGTTGGTACTTTAATCATATCTGGAGCTGTAGTTATCGGATTAAGACGTTTTTGGTGGCGTTAGAAAGCTAAGAGAATTTCCTACAACTTTGTCACAAATTGGATGGACTCTAACATGAAGCACGGCCTCTTCATCATGAAGCACGGCCGTGCTCAACCAAAAATATCAGAAAATCATGTCGGCAAGGTCGGTGACGCGTAAATAGACTGAAAAGTTAGCACGGCCTTGGAGCACGGCCGTGCTTAGGCCGTGCTGAACCCAAATTTTTGCCTATAAAAGGAACGCTCAGCAGAACATTTGGAGGTTCCTCGGGATTGATTCTCTCCCAATTCTCTTCTTCTCTTGTAATCGTCTAGTCTTATTTTGTTGCTATCTTCAAATATGTTTAGTAACTAATCTTGTCATTGAGGTGACGGGAGATCTTTTACTTTATCTGTAATATCTTTATGATTTATAATATGAGCGTTTAAATCCTTTTGATTAAATTATTCCTGGTGATATTACTTTAAAAAGAATTAGCTACTCTTTACACAGTTAATTAAGTGTGTGTCGATCATACCTTCAATTAGTTAACAGAACTCTAGAGATAATTGAATCTGCATGCTCTACCGGATCAAGGATTGCGTGTTCATTTTCAGTCAGTCATTGAATTGATAAATCTATTGATGTTTTATGCTCTTTCTATTTACTTGCTTTGAATGATCAAACAAAGTAATAAACTGGGAGGAAGACTGTTAACATTGCATGATCATTGGGTGTTAATAACTTTTAAATAGATGATTGGTAATCAGTAAGAATTGTTACTCATGTTATAAATTAATTAAATACACAAATATAAGTATTAGTGAACCAATTACCTTATTGCTTTTATTATTTAATTCCTTTCTTAAATATTTTATAATTTCTTTTCTACTTATTTTTATGCACTCTTTGTTTAAAGTTCACCTCGAACCATTTGTATAAATAACAAATTGATCTAAGTAGAGTAGTAGTCATTCTAATTTCCTATAGATACAATAATTTTTTATACTATAACTTAACGAGATCGTATACTTGCGATTTTGACACAAGATCTACCCGCTTTAAATTCATGAAAGTTCGATCACAGAGAAAGAGAGAGAAATCGATTACGATAATATCCATCAAAATTGTCGAAAGAAACAAATTATAAAAAATAAGAGAAGGAATGAAAATGCATGAACCTTCTGTGTTTGTTTGTTCGGATTTGATTCTTTCTCTTCATTCTCATTGGATCTTTACCCTGTTTTGCTCTTCCTCTCTTATTTCTCCATAACACCCTTTTTTTATAAAAATAAAAAAAATCTCGTTCTTTTTCTCCGATTCTTGAAGTGCTTTAAAACCCTGTCGAAACAATTCGTGCCAGAAAGATCTTATTTTGAGCCTCACCCACAATCACTCGCTTCAAATTCAATTCTGGGTCGGTTCTGATTCCTTCAATAGCATCAAACGGTGCGATTCACTTCATTACAGTGTTCGTGTCTGAGGTAGGTAATTGTTTTTTTTTCCTTCTTTTGGTGTTAATTAGGGGTGGCAAAGTGATCCATTTATCCATCATCCATCCAATCCATCCATAAAGAAATCCATCCAATCCATCCATTACAAACAAAAAAACTAAATGGATTGGATCCAATCCATCCATTTAATTTAATGGATGGTTAGTTATCCATCAACTAATTTTCTAAATCCATCGATTACACTAGGTAAAGAAATTGGATGGAATTACAATTTTGAATTGTTCATAAAAATATTTTTAATCATAAAAATATTTTCAATACAAAAAATATTTTTAATTATAAAAAATATTTTAATCAAAAATAATTTAATCATAAAAATATTTTAATTAAAAATATTTTTCTCTCTCCAATCTTTCCCTCTCTCTCATCTCTCCCACCTCTCTCTCTCTCATCTCTCTCCTCTCTCCCCATCTCATCTCTCCTCTCTTGTCTCTCTCTCTCCCATATCTCTCCGCTCTCTCTCCTCTCTCTCTCATCTCTCCCCTCTCTCCCTCTCTCATTTCTCTCTCTCCCCCCTCGCTCTCTCTCCCTATCTCCCTCTCTCCTCCTCTCTCTCATCTCTCTCCCCCTCTTCTCTCTCTCCCCCATCTCTCTCCTCCCCATCTCTCATCTCTCCCCTCTCCCTCTCATCTTCTCTCTCTTTCCCCTCTCTCTCCCTCTCTCTCTCATCTCTCCCTCTCTCTCATCTCCTCCTTCTCTCCCTCTCTCTTATCTCTCCCTCTCTCCCCTATCTCCCTCTCTCTCATCTCTCTTATTTCTCTCTCCTCCTCTCTATCTCTCATCTCTCTCTCTATCTTTCCTCTCTCTCTCTCCTCTCTCTCTCATCCTCACTCCCCTCCCCTCTATCTCTCTCATCTCCCTCTTCTCTCCTCCCCCTCTCTCCCCTCTCTCTCATCTCTCCCCTCACTTGTCTCTTTCTCTCCTTCCTCTCAACTCTCTCTCCCTATCTCCCTCTCTCTTCTCTATCTCCCTCTCTCCCTCCTCTCTCCCTCATCTCTCTCTCTCTGTCTCTCTCTCTCTCTTATCTCTCTCCCTCTCTCTCTCCCTCTCTCTCTCCCCTCTCTCTCATCTCACTCTCACCCCCTCCTCTATCTCTCCTCCCTCTCCTTCTCTCTCCCTCCCTCTCTCCTCTTTCTCTTATCTCTCTCCCCTCTCTCCCCTCTCTCGCCTCTCTCTCTCCCCTTCTCTCATCTCTCTCCCTATCTCCTCTCTCTATCTCTCATTTCTCTCTCTCCCCTCCCCTCTATCTCTCATCTCTCCCTCTCTCTCATCTTTCCTCTCTCCCTCTCTCATCTCTCATCTCACCCCCCCTCTATCTCATCTCTTCTCTCTTCTTTCCTCCCCTCTCTCTCATCTCTCCCCTCTCTCTCTCTCCCTCTCTGTTCTCTCTTTCTTCTTCTCATCTCTCTCTCCTATCTCTCTCATCTCTCTCTCTCTCTCTTCTCTTCCTCTCACTCTCTCTATCTCTCTCATCTCTCTCCCTCTCTCTCTCCTCTCTCTCATCTCACTCTCTCCTCTATCTATCATCTCTTTCTCCCTCTCTCCTTCTCTTCCTTTCTCTCCTCCCTCTCTCTCTCGATCTCTCTCTTCTTTCTTTCCTTCCTCTCTCTCCCTCTCTCCCTCTCCTCCGCCTCACCCCTCCTCGTACATTTATTTTCATGTTTCACTCAAACTCACGCTGAACGCTCAATTTGCATCCGACAATCAAACGCCGCTTTAACTAATTCATGTCTAATCAATATTCGCTTTCTAAAAAAGAAGGCAATGCTTAATATTCATTTTATTCGCTTAGCGAAAATTTAAAGACGAATTGAAACATATTAATCATACAAAAAGATGTACCATTCTGCTTAGCTTAATATATATTTTTTTGTGAATATATAGCTTAATATTGAATACGCTGCTTGAATATTAAGTGAATATTCGCTAGCTTAAAATTTAAAACGACTTTAATATTCGATTCAAAAAGAAGGCAATTTAACTAGTTTTTTTATAAATAAACCTGATTCGGGCTTTAATATAGCTATTTATTTTTTGGCCACTTTTTTTATTAGTCCAGCTTTGATAAGTACTAAAAACTCCAAGCTTTTTTCCAATTGAGAATAAAATTGATTATTATTATTATTATTATTATTATGCTAAGATATAGTCAAAGAATACATTATTCTTCCATAAAAAAGCAACACATTATTCAATTACCAATGCTCGGAATGGTCAGCTCTCCTCTCTCCTTGAATCGGTATTCCTTCTTCTTGAGCCGTGCCAAAAGGGGTGGTACTTGCAAAGACACTCTGATGCCTAAGTTAGATAGTGGCTTGGAGGAGAAGGAGAGCGGAGTAAATTAGGGTTTAGAGTTCGCCCTTAATCGGGGCTAAGCCCCCTTTATATAGCGTGAAACTCGGCAGACGGTTGCCATTCTCCCCATCAATCGCGCCCCACCTTCTTCAGCGCGGGTAACGGCCGCACTGATAAGTAACGGCCCATTATGATCTGGATAACGTGCCCCGCTTTCTTCGCACCCAGCATCGTCGCGCCCTTCTACAGGGGTTCCATGCCGGCACGCGCTTCTGCCTCGAAAGTGTTATAATGGTTCTGAGCGCCCATCACTGAAATGGTCCGAGGGTCCATAAGGTTCTACGGGCGCAGTTCTGCGGCTGCAGCATACTTAGCCCTGCCTTGCCACTTGAAGTGACCCGAGCTCAGAGGAACACAATCGCACGCGGTCGAGCTCGATGTCATCCGACAGCTAGGGGTCCTGGCTAATCCCAGCTCTCTGGGACCGCCCAGAATAAGTACAAATTTTGAAAATTTCAGCTTGTAATTAATTTTCTTGATAGGGCTATACCGACGATCGACATAGAAGAGCAATGGGTAATAGAAAACATGATTGAATCCACTAAATGTGACCGGGACCGCTTTTAATTGGTTTAACTTTGAAACCATTTATAAAACTATCACAATAACCCAACTGCTTTTGGGAAAAAATATATGATTTTGTTCTAGAAGTGATTCTTGTGAAAGAGGGAGAAAGAGAGAGAGAGAGAGAGATAGGGTGGAGACAGGGAGAAAGAGGGGGAGAGATAGAAGAGAGAGGGGGAGAGGAGAGAGACAGGGAAGGGAGAGAGGAGAGAGAGAGGGAGAGAGATAGGGGAGAGAGAGAGGAGAGAGGGGAGTAATATGTTTTTTTATGATTAAAAATAATTTTTTTCTAATTAAAATATTTTTTATGATTAAAAATATATTTTTATGATTAAAAATATTTTTTTGTAATTAAAAATATATTTTATGATCAAAAATAATTTTTTGTGATTAAAAATATTTTTGTAGATTAAAAATAACTTTTATGGATGGATTGATATCTATCCATAAAAATTGTTAACCGAATGGATTGAATGGTTTTTTTTAAATGGATGATGGATGGGTTGATTTTCTTGATGAAATTTTAGTGGATGGTAATGGATAAATGGATTTTTCCAATCCATCTATTAGGAAAGTTTTGAAGTTTTGAAGCCATTTTATGACATTACGACTTATTCTCAGCAAAGACTTATCCAACCCACAAACCAGATAAGAGAGAAAGGAGAGGGGGAGGGAGGAGAGAGAGGAGAGAGAAAAGATAGGAGAGAGAGAGAGATGGGAGAGACGGAGAGAGAGATAGGGATGAGAGAGAGAGAGAGAGAGAGGGGAGAGAGAGAGAGAGAGAGAGAGAGAGAGGGGAGAGATGTGGAGAGATGAAAAGAGAGGGAGAGAGGGGAGAGAGGAGAGAGGGGGAGAGAGAAGAGAAGGGAGAGAGTGATATAGAGGGACTGAGATAGGGGAGAGAAAGGAGGAGAGAGATATGGGCTATACAGAGAGATATATTGTAAGTGTATATATATATATATTTTTAATAGTTAAATATATTTTTTGTAATTAAAATATTTTTATGATTAAAAATAATTTTTTAGTAATTAAAATAATTTTTTGTAATTAAAATATTTTTATGATTAAAAATATATTTTATGATTAAAAATAATTTTTGTGATTAAAATAATTTTTATGGATGATTGACATATCCATCCATGTAAAAATCATAATTAATGGACGGATTGCTTTTTCAAATTGATTTAATGATTTAATTTGATTTTTTGATTAAATTTTTACGATTAAATTCCGATAAATGGATTTTTCCCATCCATCCATTAGGATCCATGGATGGATTTATCCAATCCATCCATTTTGCCACCCCTAGTGTTAATTGTTGGAAACTATGTGAAGGTTATGGTGATGCAGCGGCAATGAGGTGTGTGACGGAGAAATGGAGGTTAGATCGGAGGGTATTCAGGTGAAGGCACTGAAGACCCATCGCCGCTGCAGCTCTCTTGCCAGCAACCTTGTGCGGCCCGTCGCTGCCCTCCCAGCCGCTGCGGTTAGATGGTCTTCTGCGCCTTCATATCCCTCTCAGTCATCATAGAACACCCCATTGCTATCATATCTAACCAAAATAAAAAATCAAAAAAGGAAGGTTAGGAAATCATAAAGGAACAATCAGAACTAAGACTGAGTAGAAAGAAGGCAACGCTATTCAAGGTCATTGGGTAATAATTCGGTGCCACATGGCTGACCAATGAAATCCTGTACATTATATGCAGCTATCAATGGAGAGGTCAGAGCCAGCTTGCTTGTTTGAAATGGACAACCAACATGACCTTGTTGCTTTCATTTTAGGGGTGCAAACAGTAAGTATGATGAGAATTGACATGAATACCCTTACAGTTTAGGAGAATGTGGCTGGAGGCTTAAGGCGCTGTATATTTATAAAAGATTCCCCTGACATAGGCCATGTTAAAATTGCAAAACTTTTTTTTTTGACGAAAAAATTGCAAAACTTAACGGTAATTATAAGATAAAATAAAATAAAATAAAATAAATTATCTTATATATAAAAGTTGGTAAATTATGGGGTAGTTTTCCCTCCCAATTTTTTCACCTAAACATCATAAATCTGACAAAATGTAATAATATTTAGAAAAATTAATTTAATATCCAATCAATCGAAATATGTCAAGTAATGATTTCTGTAAATAAATATACCTAGCAAAAATGTAATAATATTCAGAAAAATTAATTTAATAACCAATCAATCGAAATATGTCAAGTAATGATTTCTGCAAATAAATATACCTATAATTTATTTTATGATATCCAAGTGATCTATATTATAAATTTATCTCTTATCTATAAATTATAGAGCAAACCCATCACGAAAATATTGGCAATAATTTTTTCTTTTCCTTTTTTGATATATAAGGTCACAATTTAATAATATTTAAAAAAATTAATTTAATATCCAATTAATTTTCTACAAATAAATATACCTATAATTAATTTTATGATATCCAAGTGATCTATATTATAAATTTATCTCTTATCTATAAATTATGGAGCAAACCTATCACGAAAATATTGGCAACAGTTTTTTCTTTTCCTTTTTTGATATATATGGTCACAATTTAATAATATTCAGAAAAATTAATTTAATATCCAATCAATCAAAATATGTCAAGTAATAATTTCTGCAAATAAATATACCTATAATTAATTTTATGATATTCAAGTGATCTATATTATAAATTTATCTATTTTATAGATAAGATTATAAATTCTGAAAATATAAATATCACGTAGCAATCTATTAAAATACCAACTATTCGGTGGGTTGGTAAATTATGAGGTATTCTTATCTATAAAATATTTGCATAATTAATTGAGTAAACTCATCAATCGAAAACATGGAGCAAACCGATCACCAAAATATCACATAGCTACGTAAATCTTATCTATAAATTATGGAGCAAACCCATCACGAAAATATTGACAACAATTTTTTCCTTTTCTTTTTTGATATATAAGGTCAAAATTTTTCTAACAAGTAAATCTTGAGCAAATCAATATCATGTAATATCTTGAATATCAACCCATTTAATAAGTCCGAAAAAATTTATGGGTTAGTTTTCCCTCCCAATCAGTGGTATGTTGTTATGTTGAATAGTCTTTCAAATTCATTCAAATTTTACTAACACAAACACTTTTATTGTTCTGAAATCTATGGGTTCAGGAAAGATTGGGATTTCAAATGCTTTTGATGCTACAAAGGTTTTCATAAATGAAAGTTTCAACGAATTTACTCAATACAAAGAGCAGTGAGTTTATTATTTTCTTACTCTATGTATAGGTTCATATATTTATAGTTTATAGTTTATGAAATGGATGTTTCATTCTTTGTCTCCAACTACAGGTTAGGGACTACAGATAATTCTCTCACATAAGTAGTAAGTTATGTGTCTGATCAGACCTCTATGTGTATGGGCAATGAGTTTCTTCAAACAAAGAGAATGACTATTTCAGATGTCATTGACACGGATAAGGTATGAAAATTTGCTACTTGGGTTTTAAAATATAGTATCGGTAAATATTATATGTATAAAGTTAGGTAATAGTTTTTTACATGTTTTCTAATGTACTTTCTGCTATCTATCATTATTATTTTATAATCTATAATGTGCAGTGTATACTTTGTCGTTAAGTAAACAAACTTTGGAATCTGCAAGGTTTGTTTTAAGTCATGGCAGACTTCCACATCATTTATTTGATGACTTCAAAAATTCTCCTCATGATGAAGCATTGAATGAGCCAGTTATTGAGCCGTTAACAGGTAATAATTTACAGTATTAAAAACTCATTCTTTATACACCAACAAAAATTTCCAAGGGCTCATATTTTTAAATTTATAATACCACATATTCAAATGTCATTGTCCCTGAGAAGAACATTAAAAATAGAAGGTGTTTCAATATCAATTGCCCTTAATGTATTTATGGATTAATTGTAGCCGATGCAACTCACCTTAGTGATGATGAAGATCATGATATGCATAATGACTTTGATGACTTTAACTCCAATGATGTTTTAAGCAATGGTGCGTATCCTTAAAACTTTTTATGTCCTTTATATACATTAATATCAACAAATATATCTGTATTTTAGTAGTCTTTATTTTTTGCACTTTTCGAGATTATTTTGACATCAACGATCCAACGTGGATTTGTCAGCACTGCGGTTCGACTATGTGGTATGACGAGAGAATTCAGAAATCAGTGAACCACACAATTCCAAAGTTCTCACTGTGTTGCCTACAAGGAAAGATTGAACTACCAACGCCTAAAAAAACTCCCCAAATATTGAAGGATTTATTTGAAAACAATGACACCAGGAGCAATTTCTTTATCAAACATATTCGGTCATTCAATATCATGTTCTCATTCACATCTATGGGAGGTAAAATTGTTACTAAAATCAATGATGGTAACGCTCCCCCTATGTTTGTCATGAGTGGTGAGAACTATCATCAGATTGGGAGCTTGCTTCCACCTCATGGTTCAAAACCAAAATTTGCTCAATTGTACATATATGACACTGAGAATGAGGTAGATAACAGAATGTCTTCTGTCAGGTACATCTTTAGTTATACTTTTAAAGTTTAAATAATTTTTTATTCTATTAAATACAAAAAATAATGTTTCATTCATATATTATTTTAATATATTTTTAATGCACAGAATGGAAAAAGATAGATCATCATTGAGAGAATCAATTGTTGCAGACATAATGCTTGCACTTGATGAATGTAATCCATATGTCAAAGTGTATGGAATGATACGCCAGAAGATTAATCAAGAGAATATGCCAAATTTAAAGTTAAGACTTATAGGCAAAAAAGGTCGTGATGGTAGAACTTATAATGCTCCAGAAGTTTTCGAAGTAGCTGCACTTATTGTCGGAGATTTTGATGTAGCTGGCTATGAGAGAGATATTATTGTAGAATGTCAGACAGGAGCATTGAAGTGCATTTCTATCTTAACCAAGGCTTATCTACCATTGCAATATCCACTATTGTTTCCACGTGGAGAAGATGGTTGGCATGAGGGTATTCCACTAAAAGAAAGTTTAGCAAACACAACAAAGAAAAGCCAGTCAGTTTCACTCAGGGAGTTTTTTGCATACATGATTCAATACAGAGAATCTGGCAGGTATAGCATGGTGGAATCTGGCAGGTTAAAATTTTTAGTAATTTTTGGTTGATGCTTATAGCATGGTGGAATCTGGCAGGTTAAAATTTTTAAGAACACACCAACAAGAGTTGAGAGCCAAGATGTATAAAGGTCTTACAGATATAGTACTACGGGGGGAAACCGATCCCGCTACATCAGGAAAAAGAATTGTCTTGCCGTTAACCTTCACAGGTAGCGCTCGCTATCTATTTCAAAACTATCATGAATCCAAATTTGTTCATCGCATTCACTTGCAATAAAAAATGGCTAGAATTACATAGAATCTTATCAAAACATGGACAGAAACCAGAAGATAGACTAGATTTACTTAGTCGTGTTTTCAAAATTAAACTTGATCAATTGATTAAGGACATAAAGCAAGGGCATGTATTTGGAAAGATCAAAGCAGGTATGTAAATTTTTGAATTCTTATTGGGAATATCAATTTTATATATTACCTATATATAACATATAATTTTTATTTTATTAACTAATTAATTTATTTTTACCTATAGTTGTTTACACCATAGAATTCCAGAAACGTGGATTGCTTCATTCACATATTCTGGTTTTCTTGCATCCTGAGTTTATATTGAAAAATCCTGATGAAGGAAATGATCCTGCCCTTTTTCCATTGTGTCATCAATAATGATTCATGGTCCATGTGGCGTTCAAAATAGGAAATCTCCTTGTATGCAAAATGGCAAGTTCTCAAAACATTTTCCTAAGAAATTTGTTGACAATACTGCAATTAGTAATTATGGATATCCTATATACAGAAGAAGGGATAACGATAGAACCATTAAGAAGGGCAATTCATTGATTGACAATAGATTTGTTGTTCCTTATAACAAATATTTGCTCATGAGATACAATGCCCATATCAATGTTGAATGGTGTAACCAGTCACGTTCTATCAAGTATCTCTTCAAGTATCAACAAAGGCCAGGATCGTGTTAGTGCAACATTTTATCAAAGTGCTGTCAACGGACAATAGCTTCAATGTGTGGATGAAATAAAGTTGTATTATGACTGCAGATATTTATCCTCATGTGAAGCAGCCTGGAGATTATTTGCATTTGACATCCATTACAGAGAACCTTCTGTTGAGCGATTATTGTTTCATTTATCAAATGAGCATGTGGTTATCTTTAATGATAATGATCCGATAGATCAGGTTATGAGGAATCCAAACTGTCACAATTCAAAATTCTTGGCATGGATGGAGGCAAATAAAAAATATCCAGAAGCAAGGGAACTCACTTATAATCAATTCCCTTCAATGTTTGTTTGGCACCGAAAGGATAAAGAGTGAAAAAAAAGGCAGAGAGGTTTCAAGATTGAAAGGCTGCATTTTGTTCATCCAGGAAGTGGAGAACTTTATTACCTGAGGAATTTGCTTAATTATGTCAAAGGAGCAAAGTCATTTCGTGATATAAGAACAATAGACAATGTTGTCCATCCAACATTTAGAGATGCTTGCTATGCAATGGGTTTGTTGGATGACGAAAGAGAATACATTGATGGAATTATAGAAGCAAGCCATTGGGGTACATCACATTATCTAAGGAAGCTACTTGCAACTTTATTGGTGTCAAATCAGCTAACTCAGCCGGAATTGATTTGGAGTAAAACTTGATAGTACTTAGCTGACGACATACAGCAAAGGCAGAGAAGCAATCTTCAAATTGATGGTAATTTTAAAGCTTTTTATTTATAGAGAGTTTTCAGTTGATATCCTTTTTGGTTTTTTCAATATTGTATAACATTCGTTATGATTCAATGTGTCAATTTTATGCAGATTTGGTTTTGACAGATGAAGAGTTGAAAAATTTTGCTCTGGTTGAGATAGAAAAATTATTACAGAGCAACAACAGAAGTTTGAGGGATTACCCTATGATACTGCAGCCAGATTTTTCATTGGTATCTGATGCCCAAAACAGACTAATCCATGATGAGCTTAATTATGATAAACAAGCTTTTGGCTGAGGAGCATGTAAAGTTATTGTTTACAATGACCTCTGAACAAAGACATATATACAACAAAATAATGTTGCATGTTAGGCAAAACCGTGGTGGACTGTTCTTTATATATGGATATAGTGGAACGGGAAAAACATATATTTGGAGAGTCATCTCTGCAGCTTTAAGATCAGAAGAAGAAATTGTCATCACAGTTGTATCAAGTGGAATAGCAGCATTGCTAATACCGGGTGGAAGGACAGCATATTCGAGGTTTGCCATCCCATTAAATATTGATGAAGATTCTACTTGCAACATTAGCAAGGCAGTCCTTTGGCAAATCTTATAATAAAGTGCAAGTTGATTATATGGGATGAGGCTCCGATGATGCACAAACATTGTTTTGAAGCTGTTGAAAGAACTTTCAGACATATCCTTTGATTCTCCAATAATAATAGTCTAAATGTTCCTTTTGGAAGTAAAGTAGTAGTCTTGGGAGGTGATTTTAGACAAATCCTTCCTGTTATACCTAAAGGAACAAGACAAGAAGTTGTCTATGCCAGCATTAATTCATCTTACCTATGGCAATTATGCGAGGTAATGACATTAACTAAAAACATGAGGCTTTAGACAGGGTCTTCAAATTCTGATGTCAATCAAATGAAGCAATTTTCAGATTGGTTGTTGAGTATTGGAGAGGGGAAAATTGGGGAAGAAAACGACGAGGATATGGTCATTGAAATTCCAGATGATATGATCATAAACAATTCAGCAGACCATCTTGCTTCAATAGTTAATGACACTTATCCATTTTTCTTGGATAACTTCAATGATCCATCCTTCTTTCAAGATAGGGCCATTTTAACGCCAAAAAATGAAATCGTTGACACAATCAATTATTATATGTTGGCTTTGCTTCCAGGTGAGGCAAAAACCTATTTCAGTTATGATACACCATGCTCACAGGAATAAAATATCGATGCCCCAGACAATATTCATACCCCAGATATTTTGAATACAATCACAGCTTCAGGAATTCCGAAACATGAGATAAAACTGAAAATAGGTGTACCTATTATGTTGCTTAGAAATATAGACCAATCATCAAGACTATGCAACGGTACACGACTAATCATTACCCACATGGAATGTTCTTGAAGCAAAGGTGATTTCGAGAAGCATTATTGGTCAAAAGGTTTTCATTTCGAGGTTATCACTAACTCCCTCTGATATCATAATTCCTTTTAAATTTCAACGCAAACAGTTTCCAATTACTCTTTCTTTTGCCATGTTGATAAATAAAAGTCAAGGGCAATCTCTTAAACATGTTGGTATCTACCTTCCACAATCTGTTTTTACACATGGACAGCTATATGTAGCGATTTCCAGAGTTACCTCGCATAATGGTTTAAAGATTCTTATCATTGATGATGAAGGTGATGCCACTAATATAACTTCAAATGATGTTTACAAACAAATATTCCAGAATTTAAAATAGGTAAGTTACGTCTTATGTGTTGTATTATGTTACTTCTTAAGGATTTTGGGTTGTAAATTACAATATTTTCTTTGAATTTTACTGATGAATTGTGACCGTCATATACTATCATTTATGCATCGTGCATCGCACGGGTATACGCACTAGTATAAGATGAAACTGTAAGCACCCCACTCCCCCACGGAAATAGAATAATGAATATAATTTTTTTATAATTATATATATATATATATATATATATATATATTACTAGAATAAGATCATTGCATTTCTTGGAAAATAACATCACCAATACAACTAGGTACTGAATCAAAAACATGGGGACAAGCCCACGATATAGCCTCCCTATCCAGATTATGGGCAACTACATTTGCTTGTCTCCTAATAAACTCTACCTTAAAGTTTGGATGTAAAGCTAAAATGTCTCTGCACTTAAAAACTAAGCAACCAAGTTCAGAGACTCCACCTCGATTGTTATTAATATACTCCACTACTGCTTTAGAATCAAGCTGGAAAATGACATGAGAGAGCTCCAGATCACTAGCCCACTGAAGAGTGCTCAATAAGCCCCAGGCTTCTCCCTCCTTAACTTCTAACTTTTGTCTCTGCCAGTCTGTTCTTGCCAGCAGGAAGTCCCCTGCCTCACCATGAAGGCACATCCCAACTCCCGTAATAGGCTGATGAACTGGAAAAGCCGCATCAATGTTGCACATCAAAAATCCCGCTGGGGGTTTTTTCCATTTTTCTTGGTGGTCCGACGGTGGATTCGATTGGTTCAGCGGCGAGCACTGCTTTGCCGATTTCCATTCCTCCCACGAGTGACGAGCTCTAGCTAACACTGCCTCTGTAGTTTCCTCTGTGCCATCCTAGATTAACGTGTTCCGACTGGACCACAGACTCCATAAAACCATCGCGAAGTTGATTACCTTTTGCTGAGGTAAACGATCACAAACTACAAAGAACAGCTCCCTGAAACTGTTAGAGACATTTGTGCAGTCCGATATTGTTCGCCACAACTCATCCTTCTCCCAGCACATCTTGCTAAAAGGACATGAAGTGAAAATGTGCAAAACCAATTCATCCACATGATGGCACTGAGCACAGTAACCCGGACAGTTTACCCCATTTTCACGGAGGCTATCACGAGTTGGGAGTACGTTTCTACAGCATCTCCACACAAAGTTCTTGATCTTTGGAGGTACATCGAGCCTCCATAATTGATTCCAGTTGCTTGGTACTGGAAGATGCTCAACTTGGGGAAAGAGCTCACGGCATAAATGATAAACATTTCGGACTTCAAAGTCACCTGTCGGCCCATGTTTCCAAATGAGGCAATCTTCTGATACCTGGTCCAACAACGGGACATGGAGTATTTGGGCTGCTAAGCTTGGCCCAAACAAGTCTCCAACTAGCGCTTCATTCCATTTCTTCTCTCCCGGCAGCATTAGATCAGTCACGTACAGGTCATGAGCTAATGGGTTTTGATCATTAGTTAGATGGCCCAATGTTGTGCCTCGAACCCAATCAGCACCATAAACAGGGATATACTGCCCATTTCCTATAATCCAATGACTACCAGCCTTCAAAGTGGTCTAGTGTGCCAAAGACTTCTCCACACAAAGCTTGGATTAGATCCTAGACTTGCATTAAGGAACAAGACCGAGGGGAAGTATTTAGCTTTTAGCATCTTTGAGAGTAAAGAATTAGGCTTAGAGATTAATTTCCATGCTTGTTTGCCTAGCATAGCAACATTAAAGGCTTCCAATTGTCTACAACCCATACATCCCTTATCCTTCCCGACTGATAAACGATCCCACGACATCCACTGAATTCCGCTCGCTTGGCCACTCCCTGAGCCCCACCAATAAGAATTCATCATTTTTTCTATATCATCACACAACGAGGATGGCAGAAGGAAAACACTCATCAAATAAGTTGGTATAGCCCGTAGAACTGACTTGATCAATACCTCCTTACCTGCTTTGGAAAGTGCTCTACCTCCCCACAATGAGATCCTCTTCCACACTCTCTTCTTGATGTATGCAAATATACTCTTCTTGCTCCTTCCTACCATAGATGGAAGTCCCAAGTACTTTCCCGTGTCCAGTGTGAGCCTAACACCAAGAAGGTCTGAGATGGCATCCTGCTCCTCTCTCCTGACGTTTCTACTAAAAAAGGCTTCAGATTTGGTGAGATTAATGGATTGTCCTGATGCCGCTTCATAAGTTTGGAGGATCCACTTCATGTTGTTAGCTTCAGTACCATTGGCCCTGAAAAAAGAAAACAATCATCCGCAAAAAGCAGATGGGTTAGAATAGGGGCTCGTCTACAGATTTCACCCCATGTAGATCACCCGTAACTTTCGCACGCTTTATCAGAGCTGACAGGCCCTCCGCCACCAAGAGGAATAGATATGGGGATAAAGGGTCTCCTTGTCTGAGTCCTCTACCCGATTAGGTTGACCCAACACAGTTGTGGTTAACTAGCACCGAATAATTCACTGAATTGATACACATAAGCATCCAAGTAACCCATTTAGCGTCAAAACCAAGACGCAACATCATCTGAATGAGAAAACCCCAATCAACTCTATCATAAGCCTTACTAATATCTATTTTGAGTGCCACCTCACCAACCTTGCCTTGCGTTTTGCACTTCATGAAATGAATGGCTTCCATGGCCATGATAATTATCCAGGATTGAGCGTCCCTCTATAAAAGCTGATTGTTCTTCTGATACACATTTAGGGAGGACCTTTTTCAATCGGTTAGCTAGCACCACGGAGATCAACTTATAGAGAACGTTACACAATGATATGGGTCGAAGATCGAGCATAGATGTTGGACTATCTTTCTTTGGAATGAGGGCAATGTGTGTATCATTAAGAGTCAACGGGAAGTATCCCCTCTCCAACCAGGAGCAACAAGCCGCGAAGATATCATCACCATTCATGTTCCAGTACTTGCGAAAAAAACCAGAATTTAGACCATCCGGCCCTTGAGCTTTATCCGGATGTATCTGGCGTAAAGCATAGTCAAACTCCTCCTTAATGAAAGGCTGCACCAGATGCGAATTGTCCTCATGACTCAGGCGGGGTTCTATCAGGTTGGTCACTGGCTCATAAACACCCACACCTGCTGTAAAAAGATTGTTGAAGTACTTTTTCGCTACTCGGCACAAATCCTCCTGTCTATCCACCATGAAACCATTATCATCTTCCAACTTCAGAATTTTGTTTTTCTTACATCTCACTGTCGCAGACGCGTGGAAGTATTTGGTGTTAAGATATCCATTTTGCAACCATTGGGATTTCGCCCTTTGGCTCCAAAAAATATCTTCCTTGATGAGTAATTGTGATAGCCGCTTCAGCTCCATATTGAAAGCTCGCACCGAAGCATTGTCACGTTGACTTTTCAGATGCGCGAGCTTCCTCTTGCTGCGAAGAATATCATCTTTGAAATTAGCACTAAGGTTGTGGCTCCAATAGCTCAATTCCTCTGAACAACTAGCTAACCTGTCAACCACATCCCTGTTTATATCTTGGTTCCATCTGCGGTCCACTACCTCATTAATATCAGGTTCCATGAGCCATGCGTTTTCGAACCTGAACCTGCGGTGCACCCTATGTCGCATCTGCACAGTGCAGTTAAGCAGGATCGGACTATGATCTGACACCGAGGCTAGGAGATTATGCAATCTCACCTTAGGGAATAACCGAAGCCAGCTATCAAAAGCCATGGCTCTATCCAACCTTTCCTCCACTGCTCTCGGAATTCCCCTACTGTGGCACCAGGTGAACGGATATCCTTCCAGAGAGATATCAATGAGGTTACAAGAATTAACAGCGTCTCTAAAGCCTCTCATAAGCCACTACAGATGATCTGATTTGCCACTCTTGTCCTCCATCGAAAGGAGGTCATTAAAGTCCCCAACAACACACCACGGTAACTGAGACATGCTGTGGAGCCTTATGAGAATGTCCCAAGATTCCTCCTTCTACTTCTATTTGGGATGCCATAGAAACATGTAAGTCTCCAATTGCCTCTCACAGAATCATGAATGACCAAGCTGACAAAGTTGGTAGAGTAGTTAATGACAGTACAAGTCCCCTCATTTAATATTAACTGTTTAATTTTACAAGGATTGTCACGATTAGCTCCTTTCATATTTGTAAACTCTCACATGAAATGCCCATGTATATATATTTTTTAAGAATGAAGGGGAGCTAAATGTTCAAGCAGCACAAAATATATATGCCCATATATTCTGAATAAAAATTCATTCATGCATACAGATATTTATTTTTTAATTATTTATCTTGATAAAAAATAAATTTATATTAGGGGAGACACATATTTTTTTTTGGTTCGGGGTCCACCCTAATTAGGCCTTTTGTCCGAGTGATCCCACCAGAGTATCCCCACACGGTTTTGTCATTTGGACCGCCGATGGGACTAATATTCGGTTTCAGGGTTTAGTCACAGCTTTAGCTTTCTCTCTCTCCAAGAATGCGTTTTGCGGGAATCGAACCGAAGTCCTTTCTCCCAAACTCAGTGCTGCTTACCAACTGAGCCACACCCATTAGGTAGACACACATATGTAAGGTCACGAAGAATTATCAACCTATAATTTTTTAATTATTTATGAACATAGATAATTAATTTTAATGTTTTTTTTTACGGATTTAATTTTAATGTATAGTCATATCCAATTATTTTAGATATGTAGTTACCAGACCTAATCATCCGTATTCATCGAAAAATATCTGGCCCGCTTTTCTTTTTGTTGGCGAAAGTCGTTGGGGAAAGTCCCTTTTTAATAATATAGTAATTAAACATGTAATCTAGTGAATATATAAAAATATTTACACTAAATTTAACTTATAAAATATTCTTTATACACGCATAAACATAATTACTTAAGAAATATATTCACTATTATAAAGAAAAATATTAACAATATATTCCTTATTATCTGATCAAATTCACGAAGAATTCGCTAAAATATGTCTATCTTATTTCTTATCAGTGGGATCCGTTAGAATTCAAGTGTGAGTGGTTAGTCTCATATTAGCTAGGATTGAGCTAAGTGAAAGATATATAAGAGATGTGACTCATATACCCAATGCCTTAAGGTTTTGGGTGGAGATGTGGTGTCTGAGTCTCTTAGTGGTCATAGTCCTTAGCCAACTGTTGCTCTCAGGTGCTCCCCGGACTCCCCAACAATTGGTATCAAAGCCATGGTTCGACCTGATGGGAGAGCGACAGTAGATCCTGCCGGTTCTCTCAAATGTGGGAGACTCACACTTGGGGGGGAGATTGTTAGAATTCAAGTGTGAGTGGTTAGTCCCACATTGGCTAGGATTGGGCTAAGTGAAGGATATATAAGAGAGGTGACCCATATACCCAATACCTTAAAGTTTTGGGTGGAGATGTGGTGTCTGGGTCTCTTAGTGGTCCTAGTCCTTAGCCAGCTGTTGCTCTCAGGTGCTCCCCAGACTCCCCAACAGATCTATTATATACTCAGTGAGATTTCATAAATTTCATCTACTAATAAAAAATATAAAAAAATCTTGTTAATAAATATATTTTTTTGGTCCTTCGTTAACAAATATGTTAGTAACGTTACTCTCGACATAAAATAGAGTTTCTCCCATTTTTGTTAGCAAATTATTTAGGACATATACTCGGTTTTAGAAAAATATTTTTTTAACTATTTGTTTTTAACTTAAATTACAAAAATATCCCCACATTTTTACTTTAATTCCTGTTTTTCATCTTTTGTATAGGAAGCGAGAAAATAAAAAAAAATGTTTTCACTATTTTGTATACAAAATATTGAGAATAGAAAGCAAAGTAAAAAATAAACCCCAAGGGGTTGGCCTAGTGGAGCATGACAGGACTTGCATCCGACATGTCGCGAGTTCGAGTCTCCACTAGTTTCCTTAGGGTGAAGTAGATATAATTACCTTCATAAGTGCTCAAAGAGTCCGAAGATCATTCCTGTCTTTGATTGGGGCGCCATCCCCTCACCCTAAATTTCATTTGATAAAAAAAAAAGCAAAGTAAAAATAATGTGATATTTTTTATAATTAAAAAATAATATAGAAAACAAAAACAAAATGTTGTTTTCATTTTCTGTTCAAAAATTTTAATAATAGAAAAAAAATAAAAACAAGGTAACAATTTTGTAATAATTAAATAATTAAAATATAAATATTTTCTCAAACTAAATATGCACTGGCTTATAATTATTAACGGCATCTCTCTTCTTTAGAACAAAAATTGGTCCAAAATAGAGCTCACTACTAACTACTTTAGTTGGCCCAAATTAAATATGTTAGTCTGCGAGGCCATATTTTATAATTATTCAATTTTAAATCACTTGCACCTGGTATGCTTTTTTTTGTTTTTTTTTGTTTTTGACAACAATGCACTTGGGATGCTTAATTATTCCATATCAAATCACTGTGATATCCCATATTAAATCACTGTGATAAAAAAAAACAACAAATAGCCTGGCCTAGTGAATTTATCATTTATCCACGTGACAGAAGGAGATGATTAGTTTTAGATAAAAAATATCAATAATTTCTTTAAACAAAATATCAATAACTGAAATTTTGGTTAATGTGATAACATAAAATGCGAAATCAAATCCCAAGATAAGGTGTGAGTGGTTAACACACTTCTTCAAAAGGGACGGACTCGGTTAGTATCTGAGTTTGATCCCTGACGAGGAAGCGATTTGGAGGCTAGATTTTACTTACCTCCTGGTCGAACTCCGGATTAGCCAGAGCCACTTACCCGTAGACACTGAAGCAAAGTCAAAGACCTCCAAAACAACTCGGGGATTAGTCCCATAGCAAACTCAAAAAATCAAAGGTTGGGGATACCTTGGGTGCCTACTGGGATAAAAGCCCTAATTACGATGGGTTAGTTAAAAAAAGCTTGATCATATCTTGTTGAATTTTCAATTTATTTTCTTGTTACGGGTTAGAGTACCCCTTCACTACAAGAATTTTATTTATTAGCTACAAAAATTATCCATAGGATATTACCTAGGGTCACAGCCATAGGAAAATACCCATATGAGAGTTTCCTATGGCTTTTTAAGAAAAACCCTCAGAAATTACCAGCACTGACTTTTGTTTTATTTTTTATTTTTTTAAATTTGAGCAGTACCGAGGGGTTGGCCCTCGGAATCTGCAAGCCCCTTTTTTTTATCTAAAACTTGGACTAATCGAAGGGCTTAGCCCTCGGTTATACTTTATTTACTTATTTTTTTATTAAGACTCCCTCTCTCTCTCGTCTCGTTTGCTGCTTCTCCTTCCTCTCTCTCTTCTCGCCACTGCGAATCCTTCATCGTCTAAATCAGAAAGAGAAAGAGAAAGAGAAAAGGGTTGTGTTTCTGGGTTTTGGAATTTTGGTTAAGAAAAAATAGCTCCCATCAAACCCACGATAATCGAAAGCAGTAGCAAGTTGGGAACTTTTGCATCAAAGATCGTTGTAATCAGACTTTTGATCAAAAGGGGTATCTTGAAATTTTGATGGCAAATCTGTACGTGAAGGCGGTGCCACCAGCGGATATGAATAGGAAGACAGAGTGGTTCACGTACCCTGGTGTGTGGACGACCTACATCCTTATCCTCTTCTTCTCATGGATCCTCGTTATCTTCGTCTTCGGTTGTTCAATCGTATTCTACCCTTTCCTCCACCATCACCAAACCGTCCCCTTTGACTCCCTTGTCGTCGAACCCAACCAGCACCGCGAAGACAAGCAATAGGAGAAGCAGCACATCTGTTCCCACCTGGAACTCATTGACTCCAACACCACCGATTGGTTCATCTCTCTCCACGAGTTGACTCAGTGGAACCTTCCCCAGGCCTAGCTAGAGATTTTGCATCATACCACTATGGCTTTGTTTCCTTCTCCAAGCACGATACCCCCATGGTTCACTCTTCTTTTCTACATACCTTTTTAAGCTTTTTTTTCCTTTCACATTCTAGATCTGTTTTATACGTTGAATGATAGAGGAGGTCGAAGATTTCACAGAATAGAAAGGGTTTGGTGTTCTTCTTCTTCTTTTTCTTTCTAAGCTTCTGGGGTTCAAGCATCAGAAAAGAGGAGAGTGGGTCGAATTTCCAGAGAGAGATTCGGGTGGGGAGAGTCGTTTTTTGGATCAAATCAGCAAAACTTGATTTTCCTTTTTGTGTTTCTCTGT
Source organism: Calophaca sinica (assembly GCA_037113605.1). Taxonomy (NCBI): domain Eukaryota; kingdom Viridiplantae; phylum Streptophyta; class Magnoliopsida; order Fabales; family Fabaceae; genus Calophaca; species Calophaca sinica. The sequence continues at coordinate 100,338,805 of CM073734.1, read as the reverse complement.
AAATTTTTTTTTGTTGAAGAATACTTGGAATTTGTTGTGGGACTATGTACAAAAGGAATAATCTTGATTGAAGCTATTGAGGAGTGAGGAGTGGTAATTCATTTTTTTATGTCAAATTCGCTTTGTGTTAAACATATTGATTAATTTTAGTGTGCAGCTCTATTAATGTGCTTGCTCTGTCAAAACAAAAAATCAGTAACGTTTCAGTTACTGAATATTTTTTTTTTAAATTACTCATTGGCATTCTTAGGGCTTTTGTCCCTCGAAAATTACTTAGAGTTTCTGGCCCTATGAAATTATCTAAGGCCTCCTAGGAAATTACCTACAGTTTTTCAAAAAAAAAGCCTTCGGTTTCCGTTTCTTACCAGCGATTTACCTACAGCCACGTGGCCCTCTATGGGCCCTCGAAAATTCAGCCATTTCCTACGATTTTTTGGCATTAACTAGGGCTTTTGGCCCTAAGAAATGTCAAACATTCTTGTAGTGCTTGTACTCCCTTTCTAATAAAATCTTTACTTATCAAAAAAAAATTCAAATATAATAACAACACAAAGTTCTCTAGCTTCCTATTTGGACATTGAATGATTGTAGAAACTAGAAAGGTCAAGAACATTCTATTTTTCTATGAAAAAAATTTAGATCAGGGAGAGATGCCCTATGCAAGACTAGAGAGAACTACTAACTTCAGCAAGAATTTACGATTCAAATTTACGTATAACTTACCAATAAGGGAAATCAAGATTCGAACTCAAGTCACAGCTAGTGCGAATAGATGATCTCACCAAATGTACAAACAGTATATTGAAATATAAATATATTTCATTAATTATAAAATAATTGGTAGAGGCTGCTGGATCGCATTTTCCACCGGCCTTCAGCCCACAGGCCATAGGCCGCACGCAAGCCCCTTCAAGTTTGAAATTTCCAAATGCAAATGCCTCGAGTAACTACAATACAAATTCTAAACTTTCATTTTTATTTTCATACATATCTAGTCTAGAATAATCAAGGGTCTGGTGCCATATAGCGTCTGATTGGTTGCTGAGAATTTGAAACGAGAGAGAGACGTGCGAGAGAGAAAGAGACGCGAGAGAGCCAATTTCGCTTGATTAGTTGAAACAAAATATGAGACGAGAGATTGAAAAAAACTAGGGCCCACGCCTTTTTTCTTTCTTCGCTCTCATGCGAAGAAATTGGTCTGACAGTATTTTTTTTCCTTTTTCCATATTTCTACCTCTATTCTCTCCTTATATCTCAAATTATTTAAATTTTTAGTTAAGGACATTGATATCTTTTTAAAAATAATCCACACTTCTCTCTTCTCTTTTTCTCTTCTCTTTTTCTCTTCTCTTTCTCTTATTCCAATCAATACTTCAAATCTACCTTATTTCTCACATTTTTCTCCCTTTTCATACTCTCTCTTTACAATTTTTTTCTTCACAATTTCTCTCATGAACCAATCAGCCCAATAATGTGCAAGGGTCTCCTGCCTTGACCTGTCGTATACATGCAGATTCGTAACAAGTTACGTGAGGATTAATAATACAATTGCTGACCAAAGCAGGTGATATAGAATTCCATTGGCGTACGTATATAGTTCAAGATTTCATTCTAGTACATTTGACCAGTACAATAATTCCATGACGCTGATAATGATATGTTAAAGATCAAAGGTTAGCAACTAGTCAAGTAATGAACTGGCAGTACAGTACAAACGAATGGTTGGTATTACATGGTGGTTGAGCCAAGGGACATGAAAGAGTTGCAAGCAGGAGGTATAAGGCTCAGATCTTTGCCATTAACAAAATTCCCCTCCTCTCTAATAAATTAACCATTAACATTTGCTTATCAAAAATAAAAAAACATGGTGGTGTACTACATATTTAATGTGTGTAAGTTTCACAATCGAGTATCATGTTATATATAGATGCACATGCAATCCAACATCCAGAAATTTGCAAAACACAAATGTGGATCTCCTATAGTTTTGGAAACTCCCCATATTAGAGAAACATCATTGAGTGCAGCGTTGATGAAGTCCTCACTCGTTAATGGTGTTTTTGTCATCGACGCTTCACTCAATCATGTATTTTTTTGGCAATGGGAATGTGCGAAGTGGTAGCCATCCGTATAAGCAAGGCAGGTTATGTTCTCTATTTCTTCTGCCCTTTCCTTTAGCTGATTAATTTGTAGGATTTTTACAATTCATATGGAATTTGGCAGCTTTGTTTTTTTTTTCCCCCTTCTTATTTTCTGAAAATTTCAGCAATTTTATTTGAGGAAACAATTCCCTGTGAGGTGTCAACTTTTAGTTTGGTGAGTCACCAAAAAAAAAAAATTTAGTTTGGTGAATTTCACAGTTTAGCTACTGTAATTACAGAAATTCAGGAATGGATCATCGTGTCAATGACACATTTATTTGACACTGTCTTTATATATACAAGATTGTAGATCAGAATACAATCAGTGCAATTCATTTTGGAATTTCTTTTTTTTTTTTTGGGTACAAGAGTTTCTGTTCTTTTTTTTTTTGTTGGTACAAATCATCTTAATTTATATAGGATGAACTCTCATGAAATGAGACAAAATATTGTCATCACCCAACAATGCAACAAAAATAAATGTATGTTGGGTCTTATAAACTGCAATTGAGCATCTTTTGTCATGAAATGCAAACGCCAGTTTTTTTTCCTCTCATTTTTCTTTTTAAATTAAACTCTTTCTTTTGTTATCTCTTTTGAATTTCGCATGCATGTGTAATGTAGGGATGACAAAATGGATGGATTAGATGAATTTCTTTATGGATCCTAATGAATGGGTTGAAAAAATTCATTTATCCATTTACCATCCACTAAAAGTTCATTAAAAAAATCTAATCTATCCATCATCCAATTAAGAAACACCATCCAATCCATCCGTTAACAATTTTTTTATGGATCGATATCCAATCCATCCATAAAAAAAATTATTTTAATCTAAAAATATTTTTTATCACAAAAAATTATTTTTAATCATAAAAAATATTTTACTCTATCCTCTCTCTTCCCTCTCCCTCCCTTTCTCTCTCCCCCTCTCCCTCCCCTCTCTACTCTCCCCCTCTCTCTCTCTCGATTAAGAATTAACATAGCGGTTGACACACTTTATCACCCCTCTTTTTTATATTGGTCAGCTTTAACAATCATTCAATTAGCAGTGAAGGGTTATGGTCTTATTATGCTGAACCAAAAACAAAACAGTTGAGTTGTTTCATAGTAAGATGGCGTTCAAAATGCGAACTTCTTCTACTCATTCTCTGCATAAGCTTAAACAGCAAATGCAATCTTAACGGCACCTTGTCCGAAAAAAGAAATTAATTAAGGCCGAAAAATGGGATCGTTATACCTCAATAAGTCCCATACTAGATGATGTGAATTTCTATATTTTGTCTGGTTCAGATTTGATCTGTCATGTAATTTCACAAGTACATTGTATTAAAGGGAAAATTTCTCTTAAGAGATAGCAAAGTCGTATAACAGATTATACCCACCCACTCGGTTTCATTTTAACATTGGGGGATCTCTGACGGGCTTCACTTCACTGAACAGAGAGAGAGTGAGATGAAAGAGAGAGAGAGAGGGGGGAGAGGAGAGAGAAGGGAGAGAGGAGAGTGAGAGAGGGGAGGGAGAGAGTAAAATATTTTTAATTAAAATATTTTTTATGGTTAAAAATATATTTTATGATCAATTCAAAAAATTATTCAATCCATCCAGTGGATTTAAAAAAAAATAGTGGATAAATGACTAACCATCCATTAAATTAAATGGATGAATTAGATTCAATCTATTTAATTTTTTTGTTTGTAATAGATAGATTAGATAAATTTCTTTATGGATGGATCGGATAGATGATGGATAAATGGATAATTTTACCACCCCTAGTGTAATGTCAATTGAGGTTCTCCTACTCTTCTCAATTGGTTAAATTTCCTCTCATTGTTCGTTCGTATTTCGTACCATCATTTAGAGCAACACAATAAAACAGAAACTGTATATATTTTTTTTGACGGAAAGAAACTGTACATATTAGTCAATGATTCTCTTATTAAACATCTATGTTAAGGAGTATGTTAACAACGAGCCTACATTTCATAATTTCAATTGGCACGAAGCCAAGTATGTAAGATTTGGTACGACATCTCTTATCAAAAAAAAAAAAAAAGATTTGGTACGACATCAATGTCAAAGGTTTCATAGTTCTTACACAGTTGCACTTTCAATATTCACTATGACAGGAAAAAAAGTCTATCGATCTGGCATTTGAACTCAGCTACTTGGTTTAAACTTTTGAGTAAAAAAATGAAAAAGAAAAAGAACTGGTGTACTTGAGAGAGCTCTCTAGTATGGTAGCTGTACTCAAATAAGTTGATTTTTTTTTTTAAAGTTCCCATCTTTAAATTAAATTTATTGCTGTGACAACAGCAAAGTATTTCTGAAATATATATATATGCGCAATTGCGGAGAGTAACTCTACGGGGTATTGAGATTTATTTAAGGAGCTGACGCTTCTTTCCTAAAAAATTTGAAAGTTTAGATAATATAAATTGTACAGTTTTAAAATTAACAATTGAAGCAATTACATATGTTTAGAAGACAACTGCAAGGCAAACATCGGAATCATACTTGTTTCAGTATGTACTACTGCTAGTTTTCATGTAATGCATCATCTGATTTACACGGAATCAGAAGTCTAACAATTGACAGCCAAATAAGTCCATATTCCTTGATCACATGTTCTCTTTCATTAAATTTGCTTGGCAATGCGATAATACTCCACCTGCTTCCAATTACGAGCCCAATACTTTCAAAACATAGACACAAGAAAAATTGGGCTTTATCAAAGAATAACTAATAATTTTACAGCCCAAAAAAGTTCATTTAGTGCTCTATACTTGTACATCACCAAACCATAGGAAAAAAAAAGAGACAGCTAAAGTGCAGCACAAGAAAAAAAAAATGTAAAGACGTATTGCACTTTGGATTTTTAAAATTCCTGCTGCTCAGGACTGAAAAGTTCAAAGGAAAAAGTTGAATGGTAAATTTCTTCTAGTTTTTGTCTCCTTCTTTCAAGGAAGTAATTTTCAAAACAGAAGAATTATAATACAAATAATTCAAAACTATATAGCATGCTCCTAAATCGATCCTTTATACATAGTCAATATCTTAGAGGAGATTGCACAGAATTAGCCTATCAAGATATTTGACTAACTGGTTTGTCAAGAAAAAAAAAAGATATTTGACTGATTTGAGAGTATAAAGAACAAAATGATGCACTCTTGTAGATTTAACATCAAACGCTGATGAATCAAAACAAACCACATTGGTCACTACATTGACCATAACGGATTTACAAACAAAATTTATATCCAAATTGCTCAATCAAAAGCTAAATGCTACACATTTGATTGATTTCAGCCCAAGAAACACAAAATGGTTGCAAATCTTCCCAAAAAATCCCACAACAATTATAATCCTAAAGATTCTGTTATAAATTTTGGAACCAAAATCCGGGTCCCCCCCAAATATAAAGGCAAAAATAAAATAAAATAAAATAAAATCCATAGCCTGTTTTTGACAGAAACGCTTTGCACTCTATCAGGTCACTGATGATAAGATCACAAGATTTTGACCAGTCCCGATCTTCCCTGATAATCAATGATCCCACTTGTTCCAACGCTGAAGATTACTAGACCATATAGGACTCAGAATTTGCCATAATTACGGGAATATGCCACGCCATTCTCACTGTTTGTTTGTTTTTTTTTTTTTCTCCTTCCCAATAAAATAAATACACACACTCCTTTCCTTGGGCCTGAAAAACAGAAAAACCCTTTTCCCTTACCCAGCGGCCAGCGCTCTGTTCAGAAAAACACGGTTTCTTTGGGGGCTTAGGTTTCACTTTTCCCATCGAATTTTCCTGAGAAAATCCCAATTCTCCGAGGGAAAAAAATAAAAGCAGTTTAGATTTTGATGGGGAAAAAATCAACGGCGGCGAAGGAAGAGGAGGAGGCTCTGCCGGACCATCTCCGGTGCGGGCGCACGGACGGCAGGCAATGGCGGTGCCGGCGTCGAGTGATGGATAATCTGAAGCTGTGCGAGATTCACTACCTGCAAGGGAAGCATCGGCAGTACAAGGAGAAGGTTCCGGAGTCTCTGAAGCTTCAGAGGAAGCGGAAGAAGGAGGATGACACTGTTGTTATCGACAATGCGGAAACAACTAGGGCACAGGGAGAGTGCAAAATGGCGTTGAGGAAAAGGAAGAAGAAGAAGCGGAAGCTGCTCCCTGAGGGTTCAGAGTCATTGGTTGATTCTGCTTCTGTTTCTGTTAGGAAGAAGTCCTTGAAGCAATGCGATATGCAGTTGGAGCTCATAAGGATGGTTCTTAAAAGAGAAGTTGAGAAGAGGAAGAAAAACAACAACAAGAAGAAGAATAAGAAAAAGAAGAAAAAGGAGAAGGAAGCTCAAGAAGAAGATCATTACAGTGAAGGAGAGTTGAGGAGAGAATTGCCCAATGGTGTGATGGAAATCTCTCCTGCTTCAACGCCACATGATCACAACAATGTGGGTTCCCATTGTGATGTGAAAGTGGCCGTTGATTATAAGACTGTTACACCGCGTTACTTCAGGTCCAAGAATGTTGATAGGGTCCCTGTTGGCAAGTTGCAGGTGAGTTTACCACAACATGGCCTCTGCTTCTTCTTAACTTTTACAATACTAATCATGTATTTGTTAGTTATAAGTTAGTTGTAAATCAGTTAGTAGTTATTAGTCATTATGAAAGTTAGTTACTTACTGTTAGAGTTCACTTATTAAGGTGTAACTCCAATTTAACCCTGCATCTTCTAATGTCTCTTTCGCTCTTTTTTCCCCCCCTCTCTTCTCAACTAACTCCTTGTTTAGGTTGTGCCGTATGGACCAAACTTGAAGAAGGGGAACACTAAGAGGAAGAAGTGCCATTGGTGCCAGAGAAGTGATTCTTGGAATCTCATAAAGTGTTCGAGCTGTCAGAAGGAGTTTTTCTGCATGGATTGCATTAAAGAGCGGTTTGTTATTCTTACGTTCATTCTCTTTCCCCAAATTTTGAGCATGAGATTCACTCAACCTTGCTGACATTATGGTGTCTCTGTACATGTGTACTCATATTTCGAAGTTTTATGTCATGTTGATTTTATTGCTTTGTTGGTATTCTCGTGTATTGTATTGTAGGCTATTTAATCCCATTTGAAAACTTGTTGATTTTGATATTGATTCTTTAGGGCCATATGTGTTATGTAATTCTTTTGAGGCAATACACTAGCTTGAATTTAAAAATGCATGATTTGATCTGTTAAACGCCTAGTTAAAGAATCTGCATGTGCTCTTCCACAGCTCTTACTTGGATGAAAGGACACCCCTTTTGATGTAGTTAATAGAGATATGTGTAATGATTATCTTTTTCACCAGAGGTTAAGAGGAACCATGAAATTTCAAAATGAAAAAAAGAAATCATGCTAATAGAATCATGAACATTTTTTTCGTGATTTTCAGAAATAGTAATACCAGATGGATCAATAATGATTAGTGATAACCGATAAGATATTTACAAATATGCTTTCTGCAGTCTGTTGCTCTTGAATTGAGGATCAAAACATGATACGTTTGCCAATCTTTATTGAAACAAATAGGTATTTTGACACTCAAAATGAAGTTAAGAAGGCATGTCCAGTTTGTCGAGGAGTTTGCACTTGTAAGAACTGCTTGGCAAGTCAATATAAAGACAGTGAAATTAAGGTCTGATATCAAACATGGATGCTTTTCTACTTGAACAGTGTTTCGTTTATAAGCATGTTCTGACACTTTAGTGTTTGCCCTGTTGTTTCAGGCCTACTCGGCTGGTAAAAGTAGCGTTGATAGAATACTGCATTTTCATTATTTGATCTGCATGCTTCTTCCAGTACTAAAGCAAATAAGTGAGGACTTGGATACTGAGCTAGAGGCAGAAGCAAATATTAAAGGTAGTAATTTTCTTCCTTCTAACATTGAAGTTTTCCGAAGCAGCTTTTGTCGGTTATAACAAATTTATCTCAGATGCTTTTTTATGTGACAGGGAAAAATATTTCTGCTATTCAAATCGAGCAGGTTGAATTTGGCTGCAATGAGGAAAATTACTGGTAAGTTCTCATCTACAGATGCTATTAAAAAAAGTCAAACTTCTTGTTAAATAGTGTACACTTGTCTCAGCAATCACTGCAAAACACCTGTCTTGGATCTCCATAGAAGCTGCCCTAGTTGTTCGTATAGCCTATGCTTAAGTTGTTGTGAGGATTTAAGTCAAGGAAGAATGTCTGGAGAAATTAACTCATCTATGTTGAAGCTACCTGATGAGATGAAAGCTTGCATTGACAGTGAGGGCCATACTATGGACCAGAAGGCCATTTCTGGTGGCTATTTAACTGCTACTTTAGTATTGCCCGAGTGGACAAAGTGTAATGATATTGAAGTTGTATCATGCCCTCCTACAGAGCTTGGTGGTTGTGGTAAAGGCCACCTTGATTTGAGATGCATTTCCCCCTCTAGTTGGATCAAAGAGATGGAAGTAAAGGCAGAAGAAATTGTTTGCAGCTATGACTTTCCCGAAACTTTGGATAAAAGTTCAAGCTGCTCACTGTGTTTTGACACCGATCACAACAATACTAACAAATATAAGCAGTTGCAAAAAGCATCTATGAGGGAAGATTCATTGGATAATTGCTTGTTTTGTCCCACAATTTTGGACATCAGTGGTGATAACTTTGAGCACTTTCAGAAACACTGGGGAAAAGGCCATCCTATAGTGGTCCGAGATGTGCTCCAGGGTTCATCAAACCTCAGTTGGAATCCAGTTATCATGTTCTGTGCTTATCTCGAACAGAGCATTACAAGATATGAGAACAATAAAGACTTGCTTGAATCTTGTTTGGATTGGTGTGAGGTTAGTATGTCAACTAATTGTATATGTCAAAAATCTTCTAAATTGATTTATTAAATTGATGTTTTTGTTGACAAAAAAGGTTAAAACTACCATGTAATAGTATTTATTCTATTCAACGCCTTTTTTAATTATAGACTAAAATTTTGTGTATATGGTTATTGCTATTGATTATGAGCATATGCACAGACCCATATAGCCACTGTATTTTTAAACCTGTTAACCTTGTTCTCAATAATGACAGTGTTGCTATTGAACCAAAATGCCATTGTTGAACGTATATTTTATTGGCAGGTGGAAATACACATTAGGCAGCATTTTACTGGGTCTCTCAAATGTCGTCCTCAGAGAAACACCTGGCATGAGATGCTGAAACTGAAGGGGTGGCTGTCTTCCCAAATATTCAGAGAGCAGTTTCCAGCTCATTTTGCTGAGGTAATTGATGCACTACCAGTTCAAGAATATATGAATCCCGTGTCTGGTCTTTTGAATTTAGCTGCAAATTTTCCACGCGGGAGTGCAAAACATGACATTGGGCCATATGTCTATATTTCATATGGCTGTGCTGACAAAGAAGCTGATTCTGTGACAAAACTCTGCTATGACTCATATGACATGGTATGTGTCCTTGTTATGTTACACTTCATTTTCTTAAATACATCTGGAGTAATACCATTGTGCACTTAAGTTATTATTTTCTGAATTTAAACTGTATTGTCTTAAAGTGATTTAAAAAATTATGGATTAAACTTCTTATTTTGATATTTCCTATGGTAAAAAACTGTATTTGAGCATGTATCCTGTCATGATAGCTTAAAGGGGATCTCATCTTCTGAAGAATAAGCATCCTCATTGAATGTTTGTTTGTCATGAAGATTGTTTTGTCCAATATAAGGTTTATATTATATTCAATGAAAACCCTGTCCCTTGAATATATGCTTGTTTCAGGGCTGGGTGTGAAAATATGAAATGTTTTATCAACAAAAGTTGTAACTGCATCTCATGCTGTTACAGTTGTCCAAATCCTACAATTACTTTTGGGTTTTGATAGCCTTGATTTTCATATTTATACTGAATACCACTACTGAACTATGTTTAAAAGTTGATACCAGAACCAAAACTTAGTCAATTCCTTTGTCCAACTCATGATCAATTTATTATTTTTAGCTTTATAATAAGTATTTTAAAATTGGTCTGCATCAGTGGTGCACACCTAGAAATCACAAGTTGCACTGATTCCTTATCGCTCTCAAATAGCAGTGCACAGTTGCACTTTGTAGGTTGTAAAAAGAATGTGTGTAGATAATCCATGCTATTTTCTTTGTCTGATTTGTAATTCCAGGTTAATATTATGACACATACCATGGATACCCCCCTCTCTACAGAACAGCTTACAAAAATAAGAAAATTACTGAAAAAGCGTGGAGCTCTGTGTCAAATGGAGTCTGTTGCTACTCAGCAGTTACAGGAACAGAAAGCGAAAGGAATGACATTATCGCATGCTGAAGAAATGGAACAAAAAGGCTTGCAGAGTACGGTGAAAAGAATGGACTTTCTCAGGAGAGTCAATAGAACATCTTGCATTTCAACTGAAGCTACAAAAGCTACTCCTCAGAGTATAGACATCAATATTTCCCAGGATGGAGATGACTTCTTTTCTGATTCTGAACCCTCTCACCATGGGACTGTTCAAACCATGGATTCGTCAACACACGATAATCCTAGAAATCCCTTTGAAAACTCAAACAGTAATAAAAAAAAGTTTACTGAGCATTCAGTTGCCCAGTGGGATGTCTTTCGGAGACAAGATGTACCAAAGCTCATAGAATACCTTAAAAGACACTATGATGAACTTACTTCTACCCATGGCGATCGCGAGAAGGTAGGTTCATTGTTAGACAATTCCTAGGAAGAATTTTGGAGTTGGTGATTATTGATATTTTCTTGTCTTGCAGATGGTTCATCCAATTCTAGACCAGAGCATTTTTCTTGACAGAACTCACAAAATGAGACTTAAGGAGGAGTTCAGTAAGTACTGGTGCTTCTATTTGTTTGATCATCTTTTACAACTTGCAATCCGAGATAACTTGATTGACTCGCCTGTCACTATTACCAGAGATTGAACCATGGACTTTCCAGCAACATGTTGGAGAAGCTGTCATCATTCCTGCTGGATGTCCATACCAAATAAGGAATCCTAAGGTCTTGTGCATTAACATAAACACTCTCTCTCTCTCTCTCTCTCTCTCGTTTTAAAAAGCAGAAACCTTGTTGAATTTATTGTTACTGAACTGGATATCCTTTGGAATTTGTTTTTTACATTTTAAAAATTTCTACCAATTTCAATTTGTGAAGTTGTACATCAAGCAAATGATTTAAATGAATATATTTATCAATACTTACGCATTTTATGCAGAATTTAGAAGGAAAGCAAAGGGGGTGATTATACACTAATAATATTGATGGCCTTGCTTTTCATATGATTATTACTGAAGGATATATCATTATCTCAATATTGGTCTACGTCTTTAATGTGCTCTAAACTTTGTGAATGTACGACAAATATTTGTTTATTGATCTGCAGTGCTGTGTCCACGCGGTATTAGAATTTGTGTCCCCTGAAAATGTTACCGAGTGTATCCAGTTGGTTGATGAGGTCCGACTGTTACCTGAAGACCATAAAGCAAAAGTAGACAAGCTGGAGGTAGAATCTGTAATAATCTTGTTTACCAATTCGCTTTCTTCCTTGTAGTTGTATGCATAAAATTGACAAACCTCTTTTTGGCCTATATGAAAATAGGTGAAGAAAATGGCGCTTCATAGCATGAGTACAGCAATTAAAGAAATACGTCAGCTGACATGCAAAACATGATTGTACCAGCTTAATTAGACTTGCATGCCTGAGACTAAATAACTCACGACTCAACCTCGCTACCATATCTTCATTTTTGTACAGATTAATTCTGAAGCTCGTTAAGATCTAGCATGGTACTTATTAAGTCGGTTAATTTCAGGCTCTCCATTTTTGTCCTCTGATGTTTATGCCTTCCCTGAATTTGAAATAAAAAATTTTGGTCTGTATATATTTCTTCAGCTGTTTACTTGAAGGAAAAAATTGACAATATTAAGAGTGAGAGAAGAATGAAATTTGATTATCTATTTAGCTTTCCGGGCAGTTATACAATGCACCACTTAATGCTCTTTGGGAAAATTGTAAATCCCTCCCAAATCTCCCACCTTTCCCCTTCCCCCAACCGCCGCCGCCCCCCCTGCCCCAACCACACCCACCCCAGAAAGAGAAACGATTGTACCACACCTGACATGAAAATACAAATGGCGAGATGTTCATTGAAGCTGAAATGAAGGGATTGAGGTGGAGGGTGGATGGGAGATGAACCGTCAGTTGGATGAACTCACGGGTATTGCACCATTGGCTTTCGCTGTCTTCTTCATTCCGTTCGAGAGTTCTCTATCGACCCCTTCCAACACCGAAAAGGTGGTTTTGGGTGAGAATCTAGAACCCTTCGCTGCGACATAATGACAACATCTTGTTGTCGTTGTCGAAGATGAAAATTTAAGGGCGGGCTGCACATGGAGTACATGGCGACTCTGTGGGTGATGAGAACCATGTTTTCGGATGGTGAGGACGTGAAAACCAAGGTTTGCACTCTTCAACCAATATTGAAGTCTCTGCGACGCTGGGGGCTTATAACAAGAGCCCAATAGCTTGTTGTCGTCTTCTACTCTAAGGTCCCAAGGGGAAATGATATCGTTGATGTTGTGAGATAATTCAAATCAGTTTCTGTAATGATTGTTAACAGTTAGTTAGCTGCTAGATGTAATTGGGCCAATAGAATTGGACCTATATAGTGTTGCATTGTGGGCCTGTTATGTGGCTTTGTATAAATACTCTGTGTCATTCAATAAAGTTAGTTTTTGTTCTGCATTTTTATCTCATCCCTCTCGGTTTTTTACATTATGTTATTTTTTTGTTACTCAAGTTGTGAGTATATGCATTTTGTGATCTAACAAATTGGTATCTAGAGCTCAAAGATTCTGGGCAAGATCGAGTGACTGAGAGAGTTATCTTGAAACTCAAACACGAGTAAAGTGTGAGGAGCAGTGAGGAGTTCATCAAACACAAGTAAAGTGTAAAATCTAATCAAAGAAAAGATGGGTTGAACTCAAATGGAGGCATTCCTGGGCAATTTCTAGTTCTCGATGGCAAGAATTGGGATCGCTGGAACATTTAAATGAAGGCTCTTTTCGGGTTTCAAGATGTGGCTGAGGTTATCAAATCAGGTTTTCCAGAATTGGGGGAGAATCCAACTGAGGCGCAGAGGAAGACTTATCTGGAGAACAAGAAAAAGGATAGTAAGGCACTTTTCATTCTTCATCAAAGTATGGATGTGCCAAACTTTGACAAGATCTCCACGACTGCGAGTTCAAAGCAGGTATGGGATATACTTGAGAAATGTTATGCTGGAGGTGAGAGGGTGAAGAAGGTAAGGCTTCAAGCTTTACAAAGACAATATGAGTTGATTCAAATGGAAGATATGAAAAGATTGCAGATTTCTTTATCAAAATAAGGAATCTTGCTAATCAAGTGACTGGCTGTGGCAAGGCAGTCAGTGATGAAGATTTGTGTGAAAAGATAATGAGATCTTTGTCTTCCAAATTTGACTTCATAGTGTGTGCTATTGAAGAATCAAAAGACATTTCCAACATGAGCATTGAAGAACTGTAGGGTTCTTTAGAGGCAAGGGAGTTGAGATTACAAGGAAGGAATCCGGAGACAGGTGGTGAGCAGGCACTGCAGGCTCAGTTTAAAAAGAAAGGAGGTGATCCAAAGAAGAATTGGAAGAAAGGGGCCAAAGGAAAATTCAATAAAAATCAATGGAAGGGTGATGACAAAGCTGAATCCTCAAACAAAGGAGGAGGAGGTAATGTCAAAACCAAAGGAGGATCAAAGGGATTTGATAAGAAGACGGTGCAGTGCTATAACCGTGAGAAATTCGGGCACTTTGCTAGTGAGTGTTGGCATGGTAAAGGGAACCAAAAGAAAGAAGGAGAAGAGGATGCATGTGCTGCTCAGGAGGAGGATTCTGATTCGGATCCAGTTTTAATGATGGCAGCCACCACTGACGAATTGTCCAAAGAACTTTGGTTTCTTGACACTGGATGTTCAAATCATATGACCAGCCACAAAAACTGGTTAATTGATTTGGACACATCAAGAAAGACCAAAATTCAGTTTGGAGATGACAGAACACTAAATGCTGAGGGCATAGGAAACTTGGTGATAAAGAGAGCAATGGCAAGTCAGTGGTGATCAATAGTGTCCTCTATGTTCCAGGTATGAAGAGCAACTTGTTGAGTATAGGGCAGCTGATTCAGAAAGGTTTCCAAGTGGTAATGAAAGATGATGCACTGGAGATGTTTGATTCCACAAATAAGCTAATCTTGAAAGTTCCTATCTCAAAGAATAGGACTTTTCAAATCAGCTTAAATGCTGCAGAAATTCAGTACCTAAATGCAATAGAATCAAAGGAGGATTGCTGGTTATGACACTCAAGATTTGGACACTTGAATTTTAGAAGTTTAAACCAGCTGGGCTCTAAACAAATGGTGACAGAACTGCCTGTTATTAATGCACCCGAGAAGATATGTGAGGTGTGCATGGCTGGAAAGCAACCTAGGAATTCTTTCAAAACTTATCTTCCAATAAGAGCAGCAAATCTATTGGGAGTGGTTCATTCTGACATTTGTGGACCATTTGAAGTGAATTCGCTAGGAGGTAATCACTACTTTATTTCATTTGTTGATGAATTTAATAGAATGATGTGGATTTATTTGATTAAAACCAAGAGTGAAGCACTTGAAATGTTTAAAAAATTCAAGCAAGTTGTTGAGAAACAAAGTGAGAAAAGCATCAAGATTTTGAGAACTGATGGAGGAGGGGAATATACTTCAAATGAGTTTGAAGATTTCTGTGTTAAAAATGGAATTGAGCATGAGATTACATCCCCTTATACCCCACAACATAATGGCTTAGCAGAGAGAAGAAATAGGACAGTTCTTGATATGGCAAGGAGCATGATTAAGGAGAAGGCCTTGCCAAAATCTTTTTGAGGAGAGGCAGTGGTTACTGTTGTGTATATCTTGAACAAATGTCCTACAAAGAGGCTAAATGGTGTTGTACCAGAGAAGGTGTGGACAGGACACAGGCCAACAGTGAGTCATTTGAAAGTTTTTGGTTCTTTATGCTTCAAACATGTGCCAGATCAGCAGAGAAGGAAGCTGCAGGATAAGAGTGAAGCCATGATTTTGATTGGTTATCATCCCACAGGTGCATATAGGCTATATGATCCAGTGAAGGAGAAGATTCAGATTAGTAGAGATGTAAGAATAGTAGAAGCAGTGCAGGGAGGAAAGCGAGTGCAGCAGTCTCAGGTACAATTCCTCACCTTTGCTGGATGAACTACAGAATATAGAGGACGCTGATCAAGAAAATCATGATGGAGACTCTGGGAGACCACAAAGGAATAGGCAATTGTCCACTAGGCTCACTGGTTATGAGCTATTTTCTGATAATGAGATAGCATATGATGGTGGGCTAGTGCATTTTGCCTTGTTTGCAGATACTGAACCAAGGAATCAATGGAGAAAGGTGCTTGGAGAGAAGCAATGATAGAAGAGCTAAAAGCTATTGAGAAGAATAGAACCTGGTATTTGACTGAGTTACCTGCTGAGAAGAAGCAGATTGCTGTCAAGTGGGTATATAAACTGAAACTGAATGCAGATGGATCGATTGCCAAGCACAAGGCCAGATTGGTTGCTAAGGGTTTTCTACAAAGAGCCAGTTTAGACTACTCTGAGGTGTTTGCCCCAGTTGCAAGAATTGAAACAATTCGGTTGGTGGTAGCTTTAGCTAGTGCAAGAGGCTGGACAATGATTCAACTTGATGTAAAATCTGCATTTCTCAATGGACCTCTTGAAGAGGAGGTATATGTCTCACAGCCACCCGGATTTGAGATAAAGGGAAAGGAAGAAATGGTGTACAAACTGAACAAAGCTCTCTATGGCCTTAAGCAAGCACCAAGAGCCTAGAATAAAAGAATTGATGCATTCCTAACTCAGCTCGGGTTCATCAAATGCACAGTGGAGCATGGTGTCTATGTGAGGTTTTAGCATAAGACAGAATTGTTGTTAATATGTCTTTATGTTAATGACATGTTGGTAACTGGAAGCAACCACAAAGAAATTGAAGAATTAAAGTTGTTAATGAAGGTTGAGTTTGAAATGTCAGACTTGGGAAGGCTAACATATTTCCTTGGTATGGAGTTTATGCCAACAAGGGAAGGTTTGGTGCTGCATCAAAAGAAATATGCAAGTGAAGTTCTAAAGAGGTTCAACATGACTGGTTGTAATTCTGCTACAACACCTGCTGAGACAAATGTGAAATTGGAGAAAAACAGTGAAGAGGATCCAGTTGACAGCACTTTGTTCAAGCAAATAATAGGCTCATTGAGGTACTTGTGCAATAGTAGGCCTGATATATCCTATGGAGTAGGTGTGATAAGTAGGTTCATGGATGATCCTAGGAAATCACATATGCTGGTAGCAAAACGAATTCTCGGGTATCTGTAGGGTACTTTGGAGTATGGAATCCTGTTTCCATGTGAGCATGAGCAGAAGGACAGTGTTCTGGCAGGCTACTCTGATGCAGATTGGAGTGGAGATAGGGTGGAGAGAAGAAGTACATCAGGCTTTTTCTTCAAGTTTCTTGATGCACCAATCTCTTGGTGTTCAAAGAAACAACCTATTATAGCCTTGTCCACTTGTGAGGCAGAATATATGGCAAGTTCTTATGCGGCCTGTCAAGCCTTGTAGCTAGAATCCCTACTAGTTGAATTGAAAATTGAAGTAAGCAAGCCACTAAAGCTGATGGTTGATAATAAGTCAGCTATTAATTTGGCTAAAAATCCTGTGTCTCATGGTCGAAGCAAACACATTGAGACTAGGTTTCACTTTTTGAGGGATCAAGTAAATAAAGGCAACTTGGAATTGGTTTACTGCTCAAGTGATCTGCAGGTGGTTGACATCTTCACAAAAGCATTGAAGCTTGATAGATTTGAGGAACTTAGAAGGAAGTTAGGTGTTGTTTCATTTAGAGATTTGAATTAAGGGAGAGTGTTGTGAGATAATTCAAATCAGTTTCTGTAATGATTGTTAACAGTTAGTTAATTCAGTTAGTTAGCTGCTAGATGTAATTGGGCCAATAGAATTAGGCTTATGTAGTGTTGCATTGTGGGCCTGTTATGTGGCTTTGTATAAATACTCTATGTCATTCAATAAACTTATTTTTTGTTCTGCATTTTTATCTCACCCCTCTCAGTTTTTCACATTCTGTTATTTTTCTGTTACTCAAGTTGTGAGTATATGCATTTTGTGATCTAACAGTTGAATTGTGATTACAGTAATTTGAGGGCTTCGATGAGGTTTCCGGAATCGCAAAGAAATTCATTCCAGAGTTGGGGCAGATGGGGGTTGGAGGACGGTGGGGAGCTCTCTCTTTCTCTGTCTCAATTTCCTATTTTGCCTATCTACTTATTAGTCAATCTCAACCATTCATTGAAAAATGAAAATCGAACGTGTTTTACCATTCATTTTTTTTTCAGTTGAATGTTTTACCATTCATTTAAATAGACTTCTAATAATAAATTACAAATTGAGTATGTATTACCAACCATTAACATCAAACATCTAGAAATATCGGCAGTCCACTGCCGATATGAAGACTCACTGGTGGGCTATATATAAGTATTTCTATAAGCGCTTTTTGAGTTGTGAGACTTGCTCAACTTTGGCGAGCTCCCGAAACTCAACTCATCCAAATCTGGATTGATTGCAGTCACTAATTGGTGCAGTCACTACAGTTGGCTACTCCACCACCATTGGATTGGTTTCTCTTATACAACACCATAGAAAAAAGACAAAATTACTTCAGGTGTCCTTTATCTTAATTTAAAAGTTCACATTGGTTCTTTATCTTTTTTCCCCTCAAATTGGTACTTTAAGTATTAAAACATTAACACCGTTGACCTTTTTTTGAACTTCCGTTAACTCCTGTTAAAAAAAAAATCCTATGTGTCTGTTACAGTGCTGATGTGTTTGTTACGGTGCTTATGTGGCAAGTCCAACATGACTTTTAAATCTGAGTTATAATGAGTCATATTTTTTCATTTATTTTTTATTAAAAACAAAAACAAATCAAATTAGGGTTCTTCTTCTTCTTCAAAGAAACCCAGAAACCAAAAAAGAGAAAACGCATCTTCCTCATTTCATTTTCTCCAATTCTCGACCACAATAATAGAAAGAAGATAAAATAGCTGCAAAACCCCAATCAGATATGGAAGAAGAGGAAAAAGAAGATCGTGAATAAATTTTAGAGAGAGAAATTTGGGGCAAAAATAAATTAGGGGAAAGTTAGCCACACATCATTTCTATCAAACACTCTATTTCGCTACTGTCATTTTCCCCAAATCCATCGGTGTAAAAGGTTTTGTTCTAATCACAACACTCACTTCCCCTTGGTTCTCGTACCTGTCATCTACAATGCATAATTGGCTGCAAATTGTTCCAAAAAATTTTCTTTTGTTTTGTTGACATTTTCCCTATCTGTGTCTTTCAGATCTGTGGCGATCTAGTGGGGGTGGTGACTAGAAAATATTTTGGGATTTGGGGTTGGGGTGGTGGGTTGCATTCGGGAGAGTGTGGAGTTGGGGGGTAGGAAATGGAAGTGGGGGTGTTTATTTGGGAGGGAGGGGTTTGAACGTGAAGATTATGGTTGATGGGTGATGATGGGTGCTTTTTGCTTTACTTGCTTCAGCATATAACTTTCAATTGGGTTTCGAATCTAGAAGTTGCATTTGAAAGTAGGAATCCAACCAATTCTAGAGATTTCCACAATGTCTTTCTTTCCTTGTCTTCAAGTTCACTATATGTTCTAGGCTTTGTTGATTTGTTATGTGATCTTGGATTTTAAATTGATTATAAATTCATTATTGGACCCTGTTAAATAATTCTGGATTAAGAGTATCCTGCCAAAGAAATTGCAGAGTTGGAGCGTTTTCTGGGACGGGGAAGAACCTTAATTTGATTTTTTGTTTTTAATAAAAAATAAGAAATATGACTCATTAATTGGCCACATAAGCACCATAGTGGATACATAAGCACTAGGGGTGGTAAAATGGATGGATTGAAAAAATTCATTTATCCATTTACCATCTACTAAAATTTTACCAAGAAAATCCAATCCATTTATCATCAATTTAAAAAAAATCATCCAATCCATCTATTAACAAATTTTTTATGGATGGATATCCAATCCTTCCACAAAAGATATTTTTAATCACAAAAAAATATTTTTAATAATAAAAAATATTTTTAATCATAAAAAATATTTTAATTACAAAAAAATATTTTTAATCATAAAAAAGTATTTTACTCCCCTCTCTCCTCTCTCTCCCCCCATATCTCTCACTCTCCTCTCTCTCCCCCTTTCTCTTCCCTATTTATCTCCCCTTTCTCCTCTCTACCTCCCCTCTCTCTCCTCTTTCTCTCTCCCTCTGCACACAGGATAGGGGTAATCAATCATCTGTAGCAGAAATTTGTTTGTTAACAACAAAGTCTGCATACATTACAAATATCAAGTGGCTTTGTGTGTGAAATGTAAGTAAAAGATTTATGGTTAGTATATGCCCAACCTTTTCAGATTCCCTTCTATATCTATCCCTCCGGTGGACAACTAATTATAATCTCTTGAAGTGCATACACCCGAGACACAAGTGACACTGAAAAAGTTCTTTGTTACTTGATTCAAACAGCTTCCATATCTTTTCTGGATCTAATACATTAGCTTCCCTTGCATCTGAATATGTTACAAACAAGCGTACATGTGGTGTAAGCAATGGTACAGATTGAAGCTGTGGGTAGTCTTCCAATTCAAGATAACGAAGCTTTGAAAGATTAGCAATGTAGTAAGCAGGTAGGCGTATAAAATTGTTCCCAATTAGAATTAGTCTTTCCAATGATGATAAGCAATCGATATCACGTGGAATTGAATTATCAGTGAGATTGCAATAGCTTAAGTCCAAAATAGTTAATGAGGAAAGACCTGAGAAAAAAGGGGGCAATATTAAGCCTGTGTGATCTGGGGAAAACGTGAACTTCCACCCATAAGAAAAAATCAAGTCCCGTCCGGAGAGAGGAGAGGGAGAGGAGAGAGAGGAGGGAGAGAGAGAGAAAAGGAGGGGAGACAATGGAGAGGAGAGAGAGGAGGGAGGGGAGGGAGAGAAAAAGGGAGAGAGAGTAAAATATTTTTAATTAAAATATTTTTTTATGATTAAGAATATTTTTAGTAATTAAAATAAATTTTTTATGATTAAAAATAAATTTTATGATTAATTTAAAAAATTATCCATTCAATCCATTTGTAACCCTAGGGTAATCCAATGGATTTAGAAAAATAGTGGATGGATGACTAACCATCCATTAAATTAAATGGATGGATTGGATCCAATCCATTTAGTTATTTTGTTTGGATGATAGATAAATGGATGACTTTGCCACCCCTAATAAGCACTGTAATGGACACAGGATTTTTTTAATGGAAGTTCAATAAAAGGTCAACAGTGTTAATGTTTTAATATTTAAAGGACCAATTTGAGGAAGGAAAAAAAATATAAAGGAACAATGTAAACTTTTAAATTAAGATAAAGGACTAGAAAAAGAGAATAACTAGAGAGATAGAGATATATGTAGGGATGGCAATGGGCACCATCTGGGCAGGGTACTATAGTGCTCGTCCCCATACCCGTATTTTAAAAAAAATGCTCGTCTAAACCTCAGCTAGCGTGGCGATAACTTAAATCATGCACTTTGGGTACCTAAGTACTGCATAGCCTATTACCCACATTTTAACTATGAAAAAAACAAAAATAAGAAAAAGAATATTATAACAATTAAAAAACGATTCAAAAATCTTTTAAATCTGTTCATAATACATTACAAATCAAAGTATTTAACTAAATAAAAAATCCAAAACATAAAAAATAAGTATATATCGCAATAAATATCCAAAACAACAAATTCATAAACTTATATATTTAATTACGAATAAAAATGGATACTTTTTCATAAAATTCATAAACAACAAATTAATAAAGTGGGCACTTTTTTCCCCAAAAAAAACACTTGAACCTGATTAAAAATATATATGTAATTACATGTGTGTATGTGTATAAATGTGGGTACGGGGTGGGGTAGGCACGGGCACCATGCCCACTCAGATTTGCGGGTAATTGCCCTAGCTCGAGCCCATACCCATAAAGCAGGTTTTTAACTGCCCATTGCGGGTACCCAACGGATTTGAGTCCAATTGTCATCCCTAGATATATGTCAGTAGCTATTCTCCATCCACTATTTCCTACCAAAAAACATAGGGCACCGTGTGCAAAAGCAACTTCAAAATGTTAGGTTCTTGATTAGAGAAAAGATATTTCGACATCTAAAAAGATGTCTGACACCGTATGTAAATAAGGTTTTTCTTTTTTATTACTTTTTTTTCTCTCTCTCTCAATCAAATCAACACTTACTCTGGGTGTGTTGGTTTACGATGTCGAAATACGGTGCCCCTTTTTTTATGTCGAAATATCAGTGCTCCTTGATTATATGGATATGAGGCGAAACACTAAGCATTAGTTTGGTTGGGGTGAAACACTGCAAAACAAATAGGTGAGAAAGGAAAACACGCTTTACGATATCCTTCCACAGTTTGAAGGAACATAAAAAAGTAAGAGGATGAAAAATATAGCCATGGGGCCCACAAAAAAGTGTTTCTCTCCATTATGTATGGAAAGAGTGAGAAAGTGAAAAAGACAAAACAATTTCTCTCTTCCAGTACCATCCC
Source organism: Calophaca sinica (assembly GCA_037113605.1). Lineage (NCBI taxonomy): Eukaryota > Viridiplantae > Streptophyta > Magnoliopsida > Fabales > Fabaceae > Calophaca > Calophaca sinica. Next base: position 100,316,850 of record CM073734.1, on the reverse strand, counting down.
CGTGGCTTTAAAACATCTCATTTTTATCTTGGGATACTTTTGTCAGCTTGTTAGTATTCATTTTTCTTCTTCTTATTTTCTACGCAATCAAATAAGAAAAGAGAAAAATTTTAACTTTCTTTCCTTTTATTTTCTCTTATTCCAAACATCTGAAAAATCATCTTATCTTCTATTATTTTTTTATTTTTTTTGCTTTCACTTTCTTTTGCCTATCTTTCTTTCCAAAACCAAACATAGCCTAAAGGACATGTTTTTACTCACTTAATTATATATGCACCATTTGCTTTCTTTGCGTAATTTGACTTCCAAAAACAGATGGTTCTCTTATCCACTGAGAGCACTTTGTGGTGCGTATTAGGTGCAGTCTTTATTTATGGCAGACTTTGACAACTCAAGTTAGGTGTTTGATTCATTTTGAGTTGTTTTCAACTAGGGGGTTTGGATTATGCGGACTTAAAAGCATAATATTAAGAAAAATCACACTAATGTGTAATTGCTTAGTGGGGGATCACATTGTGTATGCTGTCTATTGTAGACATCAAAACTTCAACTCCGAAAGAATAAGCACATGCACACATGTTAAATCATATGAAATGTGAGTGAGTATGTCAACGTTTTTAAGGGAAATATATCTGCTTTTGATTTATAAGATCACAAGATGACATTCAAAATAATTGAAAAGCAAATAATCGATCAATCTTTCCCGCGGACAAAATCCCCCGTTTCTGACTTTTGCATTAAAAAATGAAAATTCAAATCAGAAAAGAAAAGAGAAAGGTATACTGAATCCAAAAGCTTAATAGGTGATTTGTCAGTGTAATTACAGTGTAATTTGTTTGTTCGTTGGGTCTGTGGCCCCGTTTTAATACCAAAAAAAAAAGAATCTATAGTTTGAGAAATTCTGTTTTAATTTTTAGTTACGAAATATCACTTTATTTTATTTTAGATTTAACAAATAATATAAAAATCAAGTGATATTTTATATGATTTAAATGAAAACAAAAAATACAATTAAATAATGTTTTCTCAAAATAAAATACCCTTTGATACTGTTTTTTCATACAAACATTAAACTTCTAAGTAGCAATGGATCCATAAATCTATCAAAGAGGCCAAAAAAATTTAATAAAAGATATTAAATAAACAATAAATCATAATATCATATTGTATATCTAAGTTGTGTACCCCGTTCTTTCATATCATAAAATTTATTAATAATGGAATTTGTATTAAAGTTTTCAACAATCCTTCTTTCGATTTAAGTAATCAAACAATTTAAATTTTAGTTTACTTTGACATAAAAATTAAAAAATTTAAATATTATAAATCAATGGATAATAAATAATTAAATTATAATAATTTTAAGAACCATTGATAAGATTTTTTTCTTAATGTACAAATATATACATATACAAGTGATTTTCACCATTAATAAAAAAATTAATGTCAATTGATTATAGAAAAATTAAAATTATTAACAAAATGAAGAATGACATTTTTTTTAGATATACAAACATAATGAGATATATATATTTTTAAAATAGATAACTTATTGCTGAAGAAAATATCAATTACAATATATTAATATTAAAAAAAATAAGCTTATTAATATTAAAAATATCAATTGCTGAAGAATGTTTATTTTATCTTTTAAAATAAATAAAAAATGTGTGATAAAAACGAAAAATATTAACATACCACTAAGATATTTACTTGTATTCCTTAAAGTAAAAAAAAAAATTTGATATTTTTGTAAATATAATTTTACCTTGTCACCAATTAACTTTTTTTAAAATTGATTAAACCTATGCAATTATTTTATGTTAAATTTATTAAATATGTATGAAGAAAATAGAATATAATTTTGATTGATAGAAGGAAATAAATAAAAAAAGAGTAATGATAGATAGACAACAAAAGTTGTCTCGCACCATATAAAAATACAATTTCTGTTTTTTTATTGTTTTCTCTCTCTGTTGACACATCATACAAGTCACACGGAAATCACTGGGCCGACACTATAACAAATTCTTCAAAAGATGGCGCTACTTTAAACAGCGCTTTAGTATTGAAGTGCTACTTAAAATTAGGTAGAAAACTTTAAACAACGTTTTATTGAAAAAGTGCTACTAAAGGATAAAGGAAAAAAATATAGCGCTTCTAAAAAAAATGCTGCTTTAGGTGATAAACAACGCTTCAAGAACAAAACGCTATTCTGGGTGATAGAGAAATAACTAGCGTTTGGATTATGAAGTGTTGTTTAAAGTTGTACTCAAAGAATAAACAGCGCTTAATACATGAAGCGCTGCTTTTAAGTCTTAACAATAAACAACGTTTTCCCCATGAAGCGCTGCTTATTCTCTATTCCTAACTTTATAATTTGATTCCCTCGATATTCCATCGTCGCGCTCGTTCACCCAAAAAAAAAATCATCACCGCGCTCTATCCTCTCTCGCGCAGTCTTTGTTCCCTCCCTCTCTCCGCCGTAGCATTGCCCATCTCGTCGCCGTCGCCGCCTCTGAAAACCTTTTCCTCTTCTTTTCTCCCTATTCGATCGCTTCGTTAGGTAAACCCTATTTCTTCTTCCCTTTCATTTTCGTTCCGTTTCATTCATTTGATAATAGATATGTGCCTTCGCGGTCTTATATTCACGCATTTTGTCTGCAATCTAGAATTCTTCCACTTCCTCGTGATTTATCGTGTACCTTTGATACATGTCGCCAAATTTCAACTATATTCGTTTCTCTTAGAAACCCTAGTTTTCATGGCGTCCAAAAAGAAGCGATCGGTAGATTCCTGATTCATGGATGGCGAAGCTCTATGGAAATGAAGGCGGTGGCTCGTGTTAGTTCTATTCTCTGAAGGAGTTGGTTTCATGGGGTTCTCAAAGGGCGTAGCACCGTGTGCGACGACTCCAAGGGCTGAGTAACGTTTTCGATGGCGAAGATCTCCGACAAGGGTGGCGGCTCATGATGATTGTGTTCTCCGAGGAAGATAATTGTAGGTATAGCTCTCCGAAGAAGGTTCGAAGTCAATTTCTCTCCAGAACTTGTCATTATGTTCATTCTGAAATGTATTTGGTCTCAATCGATTTTGATTTTCGACATTTTAATCTTTCTTTTCATTTTTTCAACGGTAATCCCTTGCTATCTTTCTCGTTGATGTATAATTTTTTTTTGTAGATATATACTGGAAGAATGAGCATAGGTTTGATTTGTACCTCTGATGTTTTTACTGCTGCTGAGAGAGATCGATATGAGAAAACTGTAAGTAATTGTTACTGATATCAAAGTAGTTTAATTGGAGAATTCATAATACTCTGTCAGGTTTACAATGAACATCATACTTGTACCAGTCTGTGTAAAAATGGTTTTGTTACATGTGAATTTCTGGTTTAAATTCGTTCCAATGTGTACATAACTAAAGCCTATAATTTTTTGTCACTTACTTCCTTGATCTTTAAAATTTCCTGAGTCCTGATGTCTTGTATAAGTTTGAAGTGTGATGTAGGAGACGTTTGGATATACAATTTAATTAAGTGCTTATTGAAAAAAACTTATGTATAAGCTGTTTTTACAGTTGAAGAGGAAACGAGGGAGTGAGAGTAAACTCTACATAAGCTGAAAAAAGTTTATTTATGACAATAAGCTATCTAAAGGAGCTTATGAGAATAAACTGAAAACAGCTTATAGATATATCATAAGCTATTTTTATAAGCTCTTCCAAGAGTTTATTTATGACAATAAGCTATCTAAAGGAGCTTATGAGAATAAACTGAAAACAGCTTATAGATATATCATAAGCTATTTTCATAAGCTCTTCCAAATACTTATGCAAGTGCTTATATGTTATGTCATAGATAAGTCTAAATAAACTCTTTCAAGTTCCAAATACTTCCTTATTCAGAGTATTATTATTCTGGTATCAAATATGTTTTATGTCTTTTCATTTAATGATTTGAAGAATATCAGTTTAAAATATAGAAAGTTGTTATAAATGTTGGATGAAAACAAAACTTTTAAAGCAATTGGTGATAAAGGTTTGGGCAGCTAATGGTTTATATTCTTTGCAAGTTGCTACTTTGTAGAATAGATTTGACCCAAAAAATGAGGAAGAATGGGTAATGCCTTAACTCTGCTTAAGCATTCACATTTAGTCTACTGCTAAGGAATGGTTGTTTGTTGCATATGGGTAACATTAGTGTATCTCCACTAATACCTTTATGTTTCTTTTATAGTAGTTTGTCTGTTGCATTCTCATTGAGGTTGGGGGCATTTAGAGTAATTGAGATTTATGACTAAAGTGGTCAATACACCCCAAGTAATCGGTATATGTTACTTACTTCTTTTATAGGCTTTTTTTTGTTGTTGAAGTTTTCTGGGTGTTTTATTATGGGGATGGTTATTATACATATGGGGTCTGCTTCCAGCACTGAACAGACAAAATATGATGGAAGATTCTTGTGGATATGTCTATATGTTGTAATGATATTATCACTAGGATTTTACTGCACTAGCACCACTTCTTGAGATCATTCTTTTTTTTTAACATTCTTGAGATCATTCTTTGATCCTGGGATTGAAAGAATTCTGATTGTACAATTGTTTATCATTCTTTGGACAGATTTTCAGCGTTTCATTGGGAAGAACAACCTCTTTCTTCTTCCTATTTTGGTGTTCTGATTTTTCTTCTTTTGTTCTGAAACATCTTTGATGCCCTAATTTTATTATTTTCATTGATTTGTTTTTTTATATATTTACATAATAGGTTTTGGGTGTTAACAGGACAAAGCAAATGGAGTAATAGTAACTATGGATATGCAAGCAAAAGCTTAATGTAAAAAGACAGCTCAATGGAATGTTATCCATTGTAATTTTGGCTTCACTCGGATTAAATTATTTGCTAGTATTATTGTTATTTTTTTTTGTTGATATTATTGTGTAATATTTAAGTACTATTGTGTAATGTTATTATAGTCATGACATGTGTAAATGTATAGTTAATAAATTTTAATGTTTTAACGATGATAATTTTGTTAATTGTGACTTTGGCTGATAATTACATTGTAATATTAAATTTGGTTTTTGTGAGTTTAGTGTTGATAAAAATTTGGGTGTTCATGACAATTTTGGTGTGCATTTGGTGTTATCACAATATATATGCATAGGAACAATGTCAGTATCATGTGAATATACAAAAGCAAAAAATTAAAAAAAGGGAATAAACAGCGCTTTCTTTAGAAAACAAGCGCTGCTTATTGTCAGTTTTCAGTAGCGCTTCGAAAACACTGTTTTTTTTTAAACACATTCAGTAGCGGCTGAATATGCAGTGCCTTTAAGCGCTGTTTGAGGCAAAAAAATAAGCGATATTTATTACCAAAACTGTTGTAGTGGCCATACGATGTCGCTATTTGGTTGTCAAAAATAGTTGTCTATCTATCATTTCTGTAAAAAGAAAACTGCATGTAAAGATTATAATTGTAAAGTGCTGAATAGTAAATTTATGTCAAATCCACCACTCCAGCATTGGAGGGATTGGGTTTTGTATGCGACCCACCAACTTTTTTTTCCTTTCCTTCCTTCCTTATTTAGAGTGTGTTTGGCTCGACTTATTTTCAATTTCTCTTCTCCTTTTAAGGAGAAGCTAGGCCAAACAGGATTCCGTAGAAGCTCTAAAAAAATTAAAAGGAGCTTATTTTACATGAAGAATTCCTTAACAACCATATTCTTTGTATATTTTTTGCATATATTTAATGAATGGTTTAGTATATTTTATTTTGAACAACTAGAAAAATAAGAACTTTATAAATCAAAAAAATTAATAATAATAACTTTTTAAAAATATTTTATCACTTTGTTTAATATGATTATATGTGAATTTTTTTAAATATAAGCCTGCAATTAAGTATTTTTATAGTGATTTTAAATAAAAATTAAAACTCTTCTAAAAATATTTTATCAAACAGCTTTGAGTTTAAAAGCAGCTTTTAAGACAACAACAAGTAAAAGGTACCAAATAATTTTAGCTTAATTTTTAAAACTCTTTTTTACAACTTTAACTTAAAAGTAGCTTTTAAGCAAAAAAAAAAAAAAAAGCCAGGCCAAACACAGTCTTATAAACCAAACGATGGAACAAAGGTGATACCAAACAATACGTAAAGGATGGTTGCTTATGGCTACGAACCCATGACCAACATGCGATAAAGGTCCTCTTCATACCGTCGCAGGGGGGTAAAAAGAGTCAAGTTGTTCCGTACGAAAATAATGAGACAGGAAAAGAATAACACGCGTCAGTGTGGCACACAGTGTTCCTGCAACAGTAGTGTACTTGACTACTTTTAGTTTCAGTAGTCTAATTCAAACTGAGTGTAGGACTTTTCTGTTCACCGTTTCAACCGGTAACCCAAACCGGACCCACTCTTGTATTATTGAGCCCACCCAGTTAATATGTCAACCCATTTAAGTCCGACTGCCCCATCGAAATCGAAGTCGAAATCGAAATCGAAAACCGCACAAGAAGCACGCCACGGTTTTCAATAGAAAAAGCATCATCGCCCGCATGGATGGCCCCACAGATTGCGGTGTCACCGTTGGTGCATGGCCACGTACCCATAAATGTTTTGGTCAAAGCCCTGCCCCCATGCAAAATCGTCTACTTTATTTATCCATCACTACGTGAAAAGACATTTACCTATTGCAGGTGTCTTGGACAGGTGTCCCCCTCGCGTGCACCGGCGTCCTATCTCCGACCACCTCGCCGGCATCTTCGGTTTACTGTTGGAATCTTCGAAACAACATATCTTGCCTTCCTCACTCGTTATGGTTTGCGATTGCTTATACTTAAGTTTTCACAGTTTTACACACAAAGTGTGTATTAAATATTGTTATAAAATAAAAAAATGTGTATTAAATATCACTTACAAATTAGATAACTGTCATTTGCATTTTTTATAACCGCTATTATTGATATATGGGAGAGAGGAAAAAAAATAGTAAAAAACAATACTATCAGAATATAAACAACTACACCTAAGTTTTAACTTTTATCCTTTTAAAATATATATTTTTCTCTTCCGCTATACGGGAAAATTCTCACTTTTCCACTTCTGTTTTAATTAATTTGGGCAAATGTTTCTAATTCAAGATAGTCCAAACCCAACTAAAGTATATTAGAATCATAACAGAAAAGTAAATAGAAAAATAAGTTTTATACCAATAAAATTTGGAATAAAAAGCTACACACCTATATGTATTTGCCTATGGATTAAACACTTTATGATGTATGTGTTACTAATTTGGATTTTTATAAATTTTATATAAGTTGATTTCCAATTTGGTCAAGGTCTTGCTCTGGAGTGATGTATATAATTGGTTTTGGTCCCGTGCTTTGTTTAAGTAATCGGATTAAGGGATTCCTAATCTAAGGAAGGAAAACAGACATGTACAGTAACATAGCAATAATAGAAACTTTAAATATAAATAAATATTTTGAAAAAGATCAAGACTTTCCTACTTCCTAATACAGCCGAAGCTTCAATGAAAAAGTCAAAGTATCAATACTAATTAATACTCCATCTATCCCACTAGTATGTCATATTTGACCAAATCAAACAGAAAAAACAATAAATGAAAGAAAAAAAACAACAATTTTACCAAATTAATCTTGACAGAAAGCATTTAATATTAAGTGACATTGGCAGAAAGCATGTAATATTAAGGGTAAAATTGGCATAAAACATTTAATATTATACTGAAAATGAAAAATGACATATATTTTGAGACAATTTTTTTTTTTTTTGTAAATATGACATATATATTAGGACAATGGGAGCTAACTAGCTTGGTTTAGAAAATGTTACCTATAGCATCGATCCATAATTAACTATCTAGCTAGCTAACTAGCCAGATCAATCAATGCTAGTAAATAATCAACCTTTTAGTTGACTCAATTTTTTTTTTGTGACGATTGTTTTGTTTGATGATATGATCACAATATTACAAGAACTCATTCACACCTAAGATATCTGGGATTTGAAATCTGAACATGTTGCTGCTGACATAGCTTTCTGTCTCCTCCTCAGTGTTGCTGCTCCCATTGATATACGTCGAGTTCGAAGTCAACGGTGTGGGACTTGACGAAGGCGTCGATAGAACGGAAGCTAAGCTGAAGTTCTGGTTGCTGTTATTAGAATGAAAGGTTGAGGTCTCAGACATGGCATGATAATCAGAAGTACTGAAGTAGTTATAGCTTGGTAATTGAGGGACATAATCCTCTGTGACAGTGCTTGAAGCTATTTCATTGCAATGCCAATCACTTAACTGAACATGTTCATGCTGTTGTTGGAAGCCAAATTCATTGAAAATTGATTGGCATGGGTTTGCATTGGATTCAACCAACTGTGTTTGAGTGAAAGGCAATGAAGTTTGTTGGTTCTGAAAATGGGGATTATTGCAAAGCTGGTTCTCTTGACCATTTTGAGCACAGAAGTTGAAGTCTTGTTGTTGTTGAGAGTGATCAGAGGAGAAGAGTGATGAAGCCAATTTTAGAACCTCACTTTGGATGTTCCTTACTTGTGATGAGCCATAGAGAGATGAACTTAAGACGGAAGAGAGGTCCAAGAGATCAAGCCGTGGACTATGTGTCACAGGATCAATTCCCATCCTTAAGAGCTTTTTCCTAATGTGAGTGTTCCAGTAATTCTTAATTTCGTTGTCTGTCCTTCCTGGCAACCGAGATGCAATAGCAGACCACCTACACAATTAATTCAATAACATATCGTTTAAATTACAAACCATCTATCACTAATTAGTATAATATATAGTATCTTAATTATATTTAATTTGACTCATGTTGATTTGTTATATGTGTATATTTAAATTGACTAATTAAAAAAAAACATATATATATATATAACCAAGAGGCTTGCTTACTTGTTGCCAAGAATGCTATGTAGTTGTATTATCGCCTTCTCCTCTTCTAGAGAAAATCGACCTCGCTTTATGTCTGGTCGGAGATAGTTTGTCCAACGGAGACGACAACTCTTTCCACACCTTTGCAATCCTGTTCAAAGGAAAATTAATAACCAAATTATACTTAATTTAGTTCAGGTATATATATATATATATACGGAAAAAGAACCATTTTTATGCACGTGTTAATTTTCTTGGTCCAAAAGATGAAGATTCGTGACATACCAGCATTTTTTGGGAGTAATCTCCAGTTGCCGTAGCCATGTTTCTGAATGTAATCGATGAGTTTCTGGTCTTCCTCTGGTGTCCATGGTCCTTTCTTGAGGCCATTCTTTTCACAACAAGGTAATCTTCCCATGGCAGTGTGCTACTGCTAGCAGCTAGTTGTCTCGGGTAAGCTACTGCTCTGATCGCTAATTAAGTTACTTGGTCAATGAGTTTGCGTGAAGTATGTGACAGAAAAGTGGGAGAAGTTTTGGAGACGTGAGAAAATAAGGAAAGAGAGAGAAAAAGGGAGGGAGAAATATATGGACGTAAATTTTGTATGAGATCGATCTCTCAATGGGACGTAGTTGCGTCTTGTTGAATAAATAGAAACTAAGGAGATGAAGGGTAATTAAGATAAAGGAGAAGTCAAATGGATTTGGTACCGTCCTCTGTTGTCTCTGTTGCTACGTGTCCCCTCTCTGCGTATCATCTAATAAGTTTTCTCTACGTTGTTTGTGTACATGTTTGTTTCTCTTACTTTACAAATTTAACGATTATAATTGATACTACCTCCGTTCTAATTATAAAAAAAATTACAAAAAATAATAAGATATATTTAATATTACAAAATTATCCCCTTTTTTCAAATATTATATCCCAAATAGTATTAATTAGGTACATAAGAAATATATATACTCTCTCTGTTACAGTTTATAAGCAAAAGTCAGTTTTTATATTCATTAAAAAATATATGTATCTGGTCTAAGGACCAGATACATACATTTTTTAATGAATATAAAAGGTGACTTTTGCTTATAAATTGTAACAGAAGGAGTATCTATTAAGTATCAGTCTATTAAAATAGGGGTATAAAAAGTATTTTAATAATCAATATATCTAGAAATAAGTCTTTTTTTCTTATAATTAGGACCAAAATTTTTCTTAAAAATTCTCTTATAATTTAGATCGGAGATAGTATTACTGAAGAAAAATCTTTATTTTAGAATCAATTTAAAATTTTATCATTTGCTAAACTCGTTAAGATAAACTATAAAAATTTCTAAAAATTATTTTTTTTATTTGACATTTTTTTTTTGGTAAAACATTTTTTATCTTTAAATCCTTGACAAATAAACCAAACAAACTCCTTAACATCAACTTTTTTTTTTGGGTGCACCTTAACGTTGGTAACGTTTAAAGTTTTAATTAATGCTATCAGGGATTCAAGAATCATTTTCCGGGTGAGGGTGACTGTAACCTTCTAGACTCATATTAGCTGTAATCAACCTCACAACGCCACGTAACCCTCAATAACACCAATGTATTTCTTCCCAGTAGTAGTAGTATCACTCTGTCTCCAACTTCATTCTCTGACTACGAATTCTGTCTCTAATTTGAAGACAATATTTAGAGACAAATTTTGTGCTCCGTCTCTAATCTTTAATCTTTTACTAGTAGCGTATTAGCTCGGTCCCTAAATATAAACTCCTTTCAATCAAAATACATAAATTAAAAAAATTAGTTAATTTATTTAATTTGTCTATAATGTGTACTATTTTTTCAAAACTACTTTTCAATTATTAACTTAAGAGAAAGAAATAGTCACATCATTTATTATTGACCACAAAAAATAATATAAATTAATTAGAGATATTCTTGTAAAAAAATAATTAATGCACCTAGTAATTTGTAAAGAGGCTTATAAAAAGGGACAATTTTTTTTCTAAAAAGGGCTTATAATTAAGAACGGAGGAAGTATTTTTTTTAGAAATAAATTCCTATATTTCTGGTCTTTTTAAAATCAAAATCAATGTTGTGACTCTAAAATATCAAATAATTCATATTTTAATAAATATAAATTTTTGAACAAATAATTAATTCATTCGAAAAGTACACTAACAAGTACACTACGAAGATAGTTTGCAACTAGTTTACTAGTAGTTCACACTAAAAATTTGCTTGTAATATAGAAATAAGAGTTTGATAGGTATGCATTGTCGGTGTAAATTAGTTTTACATCGATATCTAATGAGAACTCATCATATTATCACATCAGCCCACTTTATAACTGTATTTTAAAATTAACTGCAAAATAGTGAGTTCTCATTGGATGTCAGTGTAAAACTGGATTACACTGACGGTATATATCCCATTTTCTCTAGAAATAAATACTCCCTCCGTCCCAAAATATAAGAAAAAAAAAGCAATTCACACTTATTAAGAAAATCAGTTGTTCTTATTTAATGCTCTCAAAATTACCAAAAAAATTAACACTGTTTCCTAAATTACCCTTCCTTGTTCTTAAACAAAAAAAAAAGGGACTCAGCAGTTCATGCGTTACATTAATTATAGACGGCTATAATGCAAACGTGAAATTCATGCGCAGCAGTGGAATTCATGTGCACAGCAATGGCCATCCCTTCACATACTCCTCTCCCCGCCTAATGCAAACGTGAAATTCAATTTTTTTAAAAACACAGAATGGAGCTTAAACTTGGAGCTTAAAAACACGCGAAATTCAAATTCATTTTAGAATCCTTTAAATTGGAGTTTAACTTGTTAGACATAGAGTTATCTACTGGACCTTTGAGTATCTCATGTGACTTTATCAAACATGTCTTTAGATATTGATTTAAACACCACTTGCAATGATGCTGAAGCTATTGAAATTAATGAAAACAGAGCCTCCATTGATTTGAATCTTCCTTCTTCAAGCATCAGTTTTCCTATCGACTTAAACATGTATCCACCACATGAAGAAGTCTCACAAGATATCTATGGCAATGAGCTCAAGATCCACCACATGCGTAAGTCTTGCAAGATGTCTATGGCAATGAGTGCGAATCAAGATAACGCTGCTAACCATGATGTAGACAACCACATTGATGACCTTTATGTGGATGAAGATTCTTGAGATTTTTAATGGTAGTAGAAAAGTTTAACAATTCACATGAGCTGAATAACTTGTAGAACAAATATGAGACTCACACTTGAGTTTTTGTTTTGTTTTCAATTTTCAGGAATCCCAACATGATCCAAATGATGATGGAGGTGATGAGGAAGGCCAAGAGATACTCATGTAGGTACCAGATCGGTGCACTTGATTGTCTTTTATACTAGTCGGTGCACTTGATGGTCTTTGTTTTTAAGATTAAGGGAGCATGTAGTAGGCGAGTCCTAATTTACTAAACTCCTCCATTCTTTATTCCAAAATAACTCTGTCATGCATATATCATCATTTGTTTTGATTTTAGTCGTGCATAAAACATCCAAAAGGAGTATTGCATTTCCTTCATTTTTATAAAATTAGTCGTGACATCTCCACCCTATTTAGCTGGTTGTGGTCCAGATTTGATAACTAAATATAAAACCATGCAAATATTTATTTATTTAATTCAAGTTCTCTTTTTTTTAAAAAAAAAATCATGCAGATGATGAACAATATCCCAAATTCACGTTTTCCTTTCATTTTCAAACACATCTAGTAGTAAGAATCTAACAAATTCTTCAGCATATTGTGAACCTCTTTATTCAACTCCTCACTCTCAAATCCAAAGTCCAATCCATCATCTGGAAATTTATTCAAACCCAAAACACTTCTGTTCAAGTCCAAAAACCCTCTCTCATATGGTTCCACAATTTTTTGGCGTAGATTCTTTGCTTTGTTGGGTTTCACGCTACACGCTTTCATTCAATCAAGAGACACTCTTAGTAGGGACTTTGTTTAAGTCAAAATCATGCTTCTCCTTCCTCGCATATGCTCCACCTTGGATTCCACTTGATGCCTCGCTTTCTTTTCTTTATCCCCATCATCATGGTGAGAGATAACTTCATCTTCAACATGGTCAGCCTCCACTTTCTTATTTGAATCTTCCAAATTCCCAAGTCAAATGAGGGTCCATCAAAACCATTGTTGGGGTCTTTGCCATTTTTATAGGTGTAATGGAGAGAAGAAGAAGAAGAAGAGGACTCACATAAGAAGAAGAGGGACTCCCATAAAAATAATGAACCTTTATATACTCCCGACTGCTCAACATCTCATGCATGTGTTTGAAACTGTTTTGCTTTCAGCCGTGAATTGTTTTGCTCAGCGTGAATTCTTGATGACCGAAACACATTCATACTAGCAGTAACAAAAGTCATTGAAAATGACAAATTTAATAAATATGGGTATTTTTGGAATAAGATAATTAAATAAGGGAAAAGTAGTTCAATTTTTCTTATATTTTGGGACAAAAATATTGGGTTTTTTTTCCTTATATTTTGGGACGGAGGGAGTATAACATTTGACTTTAACAAAAACATGTAATTGAAATTAATCAAAACAAAGATTCATCATCCATCAATCTGTTTGGTTTAACCGCAAAATCGGAAAAAACGAGTCCCAAGGCACATTTCTTGAGGCCTATTTGTATGAGATTGCTGTTTTCCAAACACCATTTGACCGAAGGAACAAAGGGGTAGCTTCTCGGTTTGAAGCGTCGGGAAGCGCAATAAGTGCCCTGTTCTGCACTGTTTGAGCACTGTGGCGTTGGAATCTATCTTATCCAAACTGGCACTTGATCATTTTGGAAGCAGGTATGTGTTTTCTGGCAAACAAAACTTTTCACCGGAATTTTGGGATGGCAAAATCTTAAACAAACAGAATTCATATCATCTTCACTCATCTCCTCATTGCAATTATCAATCTCTCCCTTCAGATTTACTCCCTCCGACCCATATCTTTGGGCGTTTTAGCATTTTATTTTTGTCCTATAACTTTGGTTGTTTTAAGATATCAATGTATAATTTAGCTTTTCTTTCCCACTATACCCCTAAATTAATTTAGAATATAAATTAATTACAATTTATATTTACTAAGTAGTTACATTTGAATTTGCAATGAAAAAATGCACCTTGTTAATTAAGAACATGGAAAGGCTTGAATAGTTATTATGGGAGCAGTGTGATTAATTAATATAATGGGAATGTGTAAAATATTTAGTGACAAAGAAAAGCACTAATTAGGGGTAATATACGCTAAATTTTTTTCTATTAATTGTTTCTTAGTCTATGTGCCACAAGGTTAAACACCCAAAGATATGAGACAGAGGGAGTCAGAAGTAAAGTCTTTAAATTGACTATTCCCTCCATCCCTAAAGCCCCATTTGACTAAAATACACAAATTAAGAAAATTGGTTAACTCATTTAATTTGTATATAATGTGTACTATTTTTTCAAAACTACCCTTCAATTATTGACTTAAGAGAGAGAAATAATCACCTCATTTATTATTGACTACAAAAAATAATATAAATTAATTAGGAGCATTCTTGTAAAAAAAATGATTAATGCACCTAGTAATTTGAAAATGGGGATTATAAAAAGCAGTAAGGCTATATATCGCGAAGCGTTTCTATCATGAACGTCACGAATGCATACATGTCAAATTTTTAGAAACAGATGCAAGTGGTTAGTCAACCATTTTGTGAAAAACACGGGATATTCACTACACTAAATTATTAAAAATATGGCACCACTTTCACTAGTGTTATCCACTGAAAACACTAGTAAAAAAAATTCGGAACTCATCGCTAGCGCTTCGTTGGTAAAACGCTAGCTTTATTTACTTAAATAGCTAGCGCTTTCTGGTAAAAGCGCTGGTGATTATATGATGTGTATAATAGCTAGCGTTATGTTTGTGTTATCTTCGCTAGCGCTTCTCCAGGAAAGCACTATCTTTGTTATATCTTTGCTAGCGCTTATCCAAGAAAGCGCTACCTATATGCAATCTGGAAAATTAAATCATATATCCTCCCGTTAGTTATAAGCATTCTTACGCGCGTTGTCTTCCTCTCTTCTCTTTCGTCTAAAGAACAGTGCCTCTGTCTCTATCTCGCGACCGTCTCTGTCTAGCCTCCGTCTCAGTCACTCAGTACTGTCGCTCTCTCCCTCTCGTCCCCGTCGAGCAAGTCCATCTTCCTCCTCCTCTCCACCGCGTCGTTCCTCCTTCTTCGTTCCTCCTCCTCTGGACCGCCACCGGGCGCCGTGTCTTCTTCGTTCCTCCTCCTCTCCACCGCCGCTGTTCCTCTTCTTTCTCTCTCTGTTTGAACATCCGTCGTTCTAGTTTCTCACGCTACCTCTCTGTTCCTTTTTCTTCTCTCTAGGTACGTATCTTCGTTCCTCTTTTTTTTGTTTTGTTTTGGAAAGATAAGACTTTGTTGGTTGCTCACATAAATGTGATAAAAATTGGACTGGTTTAAAAACTTGAGCTATACAGCTATAGTAGTGTAGTGTGTTCTTGATTTGTGTTGGCTTTTAAATCTCCACCTTATAAGGATTTGTATGCATATTGATTGTTTGTATTTTTTGTTAAAACTCTGACAATCTCTTTTATTGCTTGTAATATGTATTTGCTAATGGAAGCATGCTGACTTGAGCTATACAGCATGCATGTTTGTGTTTTGGGAATGAAATGGAAGCATGCATGTCGGTTAACCAAGCCGTGGTTTTTCTGATTAATTATTCCTTGTTTACATCTCCTTGTAAATTGAACTAAATGGACACAAACATAGGTGCATGAATCTGTTTAGATCACAATTGGAAATGGTAAATCTAGATTTGGAATTAGGGTGTTGAACTATTAATGGTCTTATGAGCTTTTAAAAAATTATACATGTGCATGATGGCATCTTCATTTAAAACATGTTTCTTATGTGAACTAGATCTTTGTAATTTGAGTCTCTACTTATGGTTTAGCATCAATTGCCTACTGTGATAGCAAATCTGGTGGCACATGTCAACTGCGGGAAACCTGAATCTTTAAAAAAAAAATCTAGATGATACTAGTTTTTGTTCTGTGGCCTGTTACAATCTTACTAAAACTTGAAACTTATTCAAATGTTGCGAGGTCCTTACTGCTGCCATGCACTATTTCTTCTGGTTTGGCTGTGTTTTGAGCTTGTTGTGATAACATAGGTGCATGAATCTATTTAGATCACAATTAGAAAGTGGGTAATTATTGAGAATACAAATAGGTCATAGCAAAATTTTGATCAAATATGTAAAAAGTTGTGAAATTTTTTTTTGAATATGTTTTGTTGTGATGTTGTATTAATTGCAGATAAATGGCTAATTTCAGACATGATAGTGATGCTCATTATAGTGGTGCTACAGCGCCCCAAAATATGAAGCGCCATCCCCATGGACTGACATACAAAAAGAGTATCATTCGAGCTAGGAGTAGAGGAGAGATACAAGCGGTAAGATAGTTACTAATTAGTTATTTTTATCTATTTATTATCTAATGTTGTACACTTAATTTTTTTTTTTTTAGGTTTCATGGAATGCTAAAGTCAACCCATAGGCAAAGGTGGCAGAGATTTGATATGTTTCATTGTAACTCAAGTGCGAATGACGATTCCAATTACGTTTAGTCATTGGTTAAAGAAAGATAATGTAGTTTTGGATAGATGTAAAGAGGAGCTTTGGGCTGAGATTCAGGTATATAAATTAATTAACATTGATCATTTGTATTTCTTCTCAGTTGTATAAATATACTTACCCTACTATTTTGTTTATAATGTATTTGCAGAAAACATTTGATGTTGACGACACCCATAAGGACATCATAATGAAGATTGCTGGAAAATCTCATTGGACATTCCGAGCAAGGTTGTCTAAGCAGCTAAGAGATAAAAAAGGGAATATTAGACCTAATCCTCCATCATTGTATGCATCAGTCATAGGAGTGGACGTCTGGACAGATTTTGTAGCAAAACAAACCGAAGATCCTGAATTTTTGGTATACTTATATATGTCCCTACTCGTATACCTGTATATGTATGTCTATACTTATATATTTAATTCTTGACGTTCCTAAGCGCATTTATATGTTTGTCTATATAGAGAATAAGTAACACAAATCGGCAGAGAGCATCAAATCCTCCTTACCCATACAGAGGAGGGGTTAAGGGGTATCCGGGCATTGAGCAAGATCTGGTATGCAGAGTAACCTTAATTTATATGTGCAACTTTTTTCCATTTTTCCCATGTAGAGTAACCTAATTAACACTGATGAATTTCAATTTCTTCTTAATATGTATAGTTGAAGCAAGCAGGAGAAGATGTATCCTCACAATTAATCGATCGTCATGTCTTATGGATAAAAGCCTGCCAAAACAAGGATGGTGAGATTGAACACCCCCTACTGCGGAAGTGTATGAAAGAATTGTAAGTATGATAGATTAAATAACATTTTCATTTGCAATTTTCTTATGAAAGTGATAATACTTAACAATCTCTGTGAATAATATTTGTGTCTCAGGATGCCCTATCACAGGAGGCTATGTCACAGGGGGTTGACATAGACATCCTTTCCCAAGCCATCCCCATTAAAGAGTATCCAGGATGTGTAAGGGGTGTGGGATTTAGGGCCTCACAGAAAGCTATCTTTGGTCCACCGAAGAGCACAAGAAAAGATGAAAATGAAGACTTGAGACGGATGGTAGCCAAACTCTATCAGGAGGTCCATGAATTGAAAAAGGTGCATCATCAGGACAAGGGACCGGTAGGGAAGCATCAGGACAAAGGACCGATAGGGGAGCATCAGGATGGTAGCGCCAAAGATAGTTGCACTCTAAAGTCACACAAGGTAATAAAACAAATTACTTCAATAGCAGAGTTTGGTAGATTAATTAGTATTTGTGAATTGTTAATTAGTATTACATGGAAAGCAGAATGAAAACGAACACTATGTATGCTGATATGCATATCTTGTATATCTTGTATTTGTCACTTACGAAACTCGTATATCTTGAAATTGAAACTTGTATCATGCATGCTGAATTTTTGTTTATATAATTTGGTGTTGGAGTAGATCATGACTTGTGCTGGCTGGTATATGGTAATTTTTTAATGTTACAGGTATTAGATAAATTGAAGTATTCAAATATTTTAATTTAATATTATTGTGGATCTTAATTACTTAAGGAACCGGTGGAGGTAAACGAGCCTTGTTTATCCATGGATAGATGCACTCTTAAGTCACCCGAGGTAATAAATCATTAGAAATTGTTGTAACTTGTATGTATTGCATCAATGGTTTATCATATCAATATTTTGTTTATCATTGGTTTAAGACTTTAAAGAGTGTATGCTATATTTGTCAGGCCTATCTCGAATGGTTGGTAAGAGGATTTGCTACACTGATTTAAGTGCCACATTACACAATCGTCAATTACCTATCCATCATTGTAAAGTTAGAATTGACTTTGCAACTGAAGAGGATGCACCATTGCCTGTACCACTTGAGGGGGCAGATATCATGACAGTAGGACAGGCAATAGGTACTTATGTGGCATGGCTATTAAAACTCGTTGTAAGTGACGTACTATTTTTCAATAAACATGATTCATTATCATAATATATTTATAAAATTACGTGGTCACTAACTAATACAAAATATATAGAAACCCATAAAATCTAAAGCCAATAACAAGGACAAGGGAAAGGGTAAGCAGCAAACAGTTGGGTCTTGTACATCCCCAGTAAAGCCTGTGGACAAATCTCAGCATTCCCCTCTTGACGCAAAATTCTTTAATTATCTTAAAGTTCATGATGAAACAAGGATGACATTGACCGGAAAACAAATCGAAATACTAATGGGTAAAAATATTTTCGGTTATCAATCTGCATTATTGCTCAGTGCTAAGGATGAACTGGCAGAAGTTTTTACTCATGGAGCGTGGATCAGTCAAACTGTAGTTAGTGTATATATCAGGTACAACGTCCAACTTTAAAGTATACATTTTTTTTATTCTTTCACCTAAATATTGAAGTTATTGTTAATCCATTAATTTGTATACGTTTTAATTCAAGGTACTTGTATACTGAGATACTGATCCCAGAAGAACAGACCGAGAGGTTTGTGTTCTTATGCCTAGAGAAAACAAATTTTCAATTTCAATATGGGAAAATGGTGGATTATATATCTGAACACTTAGCATTAGCGAAGCCAGGTGTTGATACCTTGTTTTTGTCACCGCTTAACCTAGGGTGAGTCATTTATTTAATTTAATCATATATATATGACTTAATTAACGATACTAAATTTTGTGAAATGTGTTTACCTGCTAATTAGGATTTCCTTATTCAACATTTTTTTAGGAGCCATTGGGTATTGTTAGCGATCAATCCCCGGGAAGACACGGTGTACTATTTAGATCCTTTGCGTTCTCCTTTGAGCAACCGCAAAACAATGAGAGATACGTTCAATTAGTAAGTATATATATGCGTGTATTGGAATGAGTTCTGAATGTGAAATTGAGGTTGAAAATTTTTGCACTAATTAATATATCTAATTGTATGTTATGACTCAGGGCTTTGACAATTCATCAAGGACATCGGATAATAAACAAGTCCCGATTTTCTAAATCATCCACAACAACTAAGTGGATAACTATAGAGGTATTATCAAAATTTTTATGCAATTATTTAGTTTAAAAAATTAAAAATATTTATTTATAATATTTTTGGTTTTTTAGTGCTCCCGCCAACGAAGCTGCAATGATTGTGGCTATTACGTTATCAAGTTCATGAAGGATATTGTTGTTCATAACCAAATGCAAATCCCAAAGGAGATATGTATTTTCAGTTCTAATTTATATAAAATAATTACTCTTTCATTTGATCATTTGCGTACTTAAACTTTAATATGATTTATTTATCATTTTGCAGTATATTCCTGAATGTAAATACGATTCATATTTTGATATTCAAATTGTTCAACTCAAGTAAGACTGGTGTCGTTATGTGCTTGAGAAATTTGTTTTAAGACTATGACCATTGTGTATACAAATTATATATAGTAGTAGTTAGATGTATTTTGTTGGCCCATGTGAGACATTATTTTGGTTGGCATTGTTTGTTGTATTGTTGGTTGGCATTGTTGTATTATTTAATTTGGTTGACATCATTGTAGCAGAACTGTAAAAACAAAAGAAAAGAAAAAAAAAATAGCTAGCGCTTCCTTGAGAAAGCGCTATCTATTATACTTAATAGATATCGCTTTCTCAAGGAAGCGCTAGCGATTCCAGTTTTCACTAGCGTTTTTAAAACGCTATTTTTTCGAACCAGGATCACTAGTGGCTGAATAGGTAGCGCTTTTAAGCGCTAGGGAAGGCAAAAAATAAGTGTTATCTATTTCGTTTTATGTTGTAGTAATTGGCAAATTCGAAATGTTCGCGATTCTCAAATGACTAAATACTCTGTGATAAAAAGCATTTCCATATAAAAAGTGACAACTATTTTTTTAAAAGGGGCATACATTTAGAGACAGAGAGAGTATGGTCTTGTTAATGTTGTGTTCATCCTTTTCAGCACTTTTATGTTGCCTATAAATAAAAACAATTCCAATATCAATTAAACAGCATAAAAGAAATTCTGAAATCATCACAATGAATACAAAAATTTTCAAGCCGTCTCCAAATAACCATGAACTCGAATCAAACACCCAACATTAAGGAGAGCAACAAACAATGACTGAGTAATCATTTGTTGTTTGGGCATGATTCTGAATCCATTTAAAGATCATAATAATATCTATTAAGGCATAATTTTGCTAAGGTTCTGACTGTGTGGGTTTTCTTTTCGAATGGCATAATTTTCCCTATTAATAAGGCACGATTCTCCTCTTCTTGAGATACTATGCCCGTTTTCGAGTTTTTGGGTACTCTGTGCGAACTAAGAAAGTGATGCCTATTAATCTTGAAATATTATTTTCTTTGCATTTTTTACTGCAAAATCATTAATAATTCTTCCATAATGTTTTTCCTTTTCAGTTTTTTATTGATTTTTTGTAGTTGTTTCAATGTTTCATTTGTTAATGGAGGCACAAATGAACAATAAGCAGAAAAAATATAGTTTAAACTAAGGTAGAGGCCTTGCAAAAAGGAATGAAAATTAAAGTTGGGTCTTACAAAAGAAATATTAGTTCGTAAAAAAGTAGTAGTAAAAAAATGTTTTTTGGATGCCTAAAACAAGAACTTATCAAATTCAGGGTCTGGAGTTTAAAATAAAGTTGAGCTCTAAAGCCTTAATATGTAAGTTTTTTAATTATATAAAATTTAATTTTAATATTTATATATATATAATAAGTAAAACTTCATATTATCTAGTGCCCCATAAAATTTAAATGGGCCCTGTGCCAAACCACCAAATCATATTCAGGGCCACCATTGAGCTGAGGATGCGCAATTTGTCGGTAGTCATATACAAATATAAAGCCAAAAAGTTTTGCTTGCCTAGCTAGCTGTCAATATTTTTATATTTTTTTGAAGAAATTAAGGTCTACTAACTTTAAGCACTTAGATGTGGGAGAGGATCTCAATACCATAGCCCATAAAACTGTCTCGGCAACTTATGGAGAAGGCTAGCTTCTAACTCCATGGCTGAATGTGTCTAGTCCACAGACAAAAGATTTCATTGGGTTAAAGATATATACTATACCAAAAGCAAAAAGGCTCACAAATAATTAAATATCACACATTCAGGCGGGGGAATTAGACTCGTTGGTACCCTAGCTTTAGGGTTTTGGTGCGGCCGCCGCCGCCTAGGTGCAGCACTGCCGCAACGGAAGATGCTCATATCTCCTCTCTTCTGCTTCTTCCTCACGCAGTCCTCCCTCCCGTGAGCAGTCTTTGTCGATGTCGTCTTCTCAGTTCGGCTCGTGTGCGATTACGCCCCGACCTGGCCGTCTTGGCGCTTTCCTACCATTTGGTGCACAACACCATGGTCCAGATCTACAACCATGGTCCAGATCTGCGAGTGTTCGGGGAAGCAGATTAACAATGTCCTTGATACTCGTCGCAATCTAAAGAGAACTACAACCAAAACTCAAAACCCAATCAGTGTCATAAAATAAATACAATTCCAAAAACACAAATTTAAGGAGACCTGTGCAAGTAACCAAAGCACGATGCATAACAAAACAACAATGTGAGTGACTGATCAAATATGAGTTCCCTCACCATTGTGAACCACTGCTGCAAATTTCAACCTCTAAGTCGGACCCCAATAGTGCATTGTGTGACACCCAATACCCCTCATACAATATGACGTTAAAGAGATTTATGCGTGTTGTTTAATCCAAAATAAATAAACAAATCATAGCGTCAAAAGAAGTCATGCGCATCACATTGTAGCCAATTGAAACAAACATCATAAGAGTTAAGATAAAATAAAACCTTACAAAAACATGAAATCAAACGCTTAAAACATAAAATTCATGCTGATATCACACGATCAAAGTTAAATTCCCCTAAACAATACATCAAAACATGAACAAACATAACATATGCCCCGCAACGATCCTACAACTACTAGAGTTATCGTAGGGGTCACCCCTCAGCTATGATCTCGTCCACGCCCCTTTTCCTCTGTAGGCTTCTCCTCCTCCTCTGCTTATAAACAACCTAGCACCAAAGAAAACAAACATATATGAGCTGAGAGATCATACTCAATGTGTAACACCCACCCTTCATCCCATGTCAATTAATGGTTCTGGAATGGCGTGTCACTCACAGGACTTTTCCACCCTAATGTGAAAATTTTGCCTTATACAAGGTTCGAACCCGGGTTCTGGGGCTTAAGTAACCCGGAAACACCTTGCATATACACATCATGCTCAAAATCCAATCACACGAATCAAACACAATCATATAGTAATAACGTATTTCAATGTTGTGCAACGCTAGTCTCCGACTACATCGTATGCATGTGAATCCATCTAACTCCGAAACGGCAAATAAGAGGACATATTCGGCTAACAAACACGGGCGGTTCACCATCTTGCATGATCCCCCATCGAAAATTCTCAATACTCATGAAAGTGTACCACGGCTCGTCGGGGTAGTCTGGCTCGGTTGGATATATATGCCCCAATAGCGAGTATCTAGCCCCTCACTTGTGATAGGACCTCCACGCCAGACTCACATGCTCTCAAGCCCGGGATAAGACCCATCACGACCTCCACTGTCGCGATTCATCTTTTGCTTTCCTCCAACATTAAGAACAAGTGATGCATGAATGCACAAAAATCTATGAATGTCCATCCATCTACTAACATGATCACAATCCACAGATTATCAACAACACGTCCAGCCCATCAACAACGCATAAAAGTGATACCATCCCACCTTATTATCAACACCACTTTACCAATACAATATGCAAATTCATACATATAACACAATCAACCTTAACCATAATCTTACGTTACTACTTCAGTTAATCACACTTCTATACTAAAAGAATTCATTCTTAGTCCTTAACACAAGATCCAAATCATCTAAGATCATCACTAATCTCAAACTTCCTCAAAATAGCACTTAGAAGGCATCTAATTGGTTATAAGTACTAAGCTAATCGATTAAAGATCATTACATAAGCATTTTCTGAAAACTGGACATGTCTAATCGGTTAAGGTCTTAAGGTTAATCGATTAAGAGGTCTCTAATCTGACATTTTCCAAAAATAGGGTTACTTAATCAGTTATTATACGGGTTCTAATCGATAAAAAGACCTTTGTTTTCAAATTCGTGTTTTATACGTCGTTTAATCAGTTAAGTCCAAACACTTAATCGGTTATAAATCTTCAAATCTCATAATTGGGATTTTCTACACATTCTAATCGATTAAGATCTAAGGCTCGCAATTTAATCGATTACAATGGGATCATGACAATTACACCAGATTGTTGCAAGTAATAAAATCGGCGAAATGACAATATCCATAAAGAAACCATCGTTTCCCAACACGAAAGAGATTTAGCTAGACATGATCGGAGCTTCAGTCGACACCTATTTGATTTCGCTCACAGTGCTTTACTAGGGTTCTTATAATCTCCAAAAAGTCAATTCAAAAGTCTTCAAAAACTCTTTGATTAGGTTCCCAAAGAGTTTTTATATTAAAGAAAGGTAAAATTGAGTGTTTCTACCAAAATAGAAGAGTTATGGCTGCGTCTAAATTGAGTTTTTCTACCAAATCAGCGCATCTGCGCTCGTCGCACAGCTGTGTCGTGATGGGACACATCAATACGATGTGAAAATCTGCATTTCTGCACCTGCGATATAACTGTGTGGCATAAGAACACAACTGTTTCTCCTGGGGGAACAATTATGTGGTGCTACTGCTTTCTTATAATCTATTCTTTTTCAACCAGCTTTAACTTCAATTATAGTGCTAATGGAGCATGTCCACACACAAATCCTCCTAAAATATCAGCTTTTTGCATCAAATTCATTATATTCTTCAATTATTTAACACATATTTTCTTCTTTCTTTCAATACCTACGTCAAGGTTAACATTAAATCAGGTCATTATGCTCAAAATTACAACTTAACTCATCTATAATCATCAAATAAATTCACAATTGAGTTATGTTTAATCAACACCAAATTGAGGTAAAAATAAAGTTTTAGTTAAGATTACATGGCGATTTCTCATTCAAAAAGAGCAGAAAAACTAGATAATTCATGGAATTATCACCACTTCAAACTTAAACTCTATTTGTCCACAAACGAACTAGAAATAAGCATAGCAGATTATTGATGGGACCATGACAAGTGACTTTTTTAGTAGTTTTTGGTGTGACCACGACAAGCATAATTTTGTTGTGATTTTTTTGGTATTTTTTAAGATATGGTATGGAATTTTTAAAAACTTCTATAAGTATGAAATTATGAAATTAACGTGTCATGAATATTTTGGTATTTTTTAATAAAAATTGAGAAGTCCAAGTTTTAAAACATTGCTCTCACACAATAAGGCGAATCGTAGGGTGGGAAAATGTCTCATGTGGTCTATAGTGGGCCGGTGTTTGAAAATCGCTCGAAACTCCAACCACAACTGACGTCACTCCTCGTAAGTAAAAGCTCATGGTCTTCCACATCCTCACGACTGAGATGATGACTTGATCGGTGTTGATTCGACAAAATCAAGAGAAAACGAATATAAGTTGAGTTTCGAGCACTCATATTCGGTTTTCCTTATTTTTTTTTGTTTAACCGACATCGATTAAGTCGCCATCTCAGTGGTGAGGATGAGGTATACCATGAGCTTATACTTACGGGGAGCGGTGTCGGTCATTGTTAGAGTTTCGAACGATTTTCATGAATTGATCCACCATAGGCCACATGAGACACTTTCCTGCCCTAAAAGCTGCTCAAACAACAAAAACACAACTACTCCCTCTGTCTCGTATTAACTGCCGTTTAAGGTAATGCGTACCTCTTAAGAAAATGGTTAATTGTACTCATTTCCAAGGTAAAATAATATGTTTTGACTCATATATCCTTATTGTAATAGGATTTAGGTGAAAAAATTAATTAATATACAGTAGTTGAGATATACTCCATTAGGAATGAATTATAAGCAAAAGACACTCATTTTTTGGTCTAAAATATAAGTAAATCTAACTAATTTTACCCCATTTAATGCTACCATTCCTAAAATACCCTTCAATTAATACCTATTTTATTTTTTCAATAACCCCTTTTATTCCCATAAAACAAATTCTCATAGAAAATTAAATAAAAGGAAATGATACTTTAGGAAATGCAAACAGTTTTGCGATTACATCAAGAAAATTAAATGAAATTAATCAATATTTTTAATTAGTGTAAATTTGGTTATTTTTGCTTATATTTTATTCCGTTGTAGTAAGTAAACAAGGGTATTGTTGAAAAAATATAATTAATATTCTATTGATATTCTAAAATAATAAATAATCTAAGACAAGTAAATAATCTAAATATCACACTTAATATGAGATAGAGGGAGTAATTTTTTCCTGCAAACACACCATTAATTTAATTTCAAAAAGGTTGAAAGGTTTAACACTCGCAAAAAATGAGTAAATAGTCATTTTGGTCCCTAATGGTATGTTTGGTATGTAAGAAAGTGGGAGAAAAGAAAGTAGATGGAAATAAAGTTTATTGGTTAAAGTGTAAAACTGATGTTGTGTTATATTATTATTGGTCTATTACATTTATTAATGTATCTTTTTCACACTTTACCAAAAACTTTCTTTCCCCCTATTTTCTTTCCTCTCTCCCAAACAGACAATAAATGCGTGAGATGTTGTCACTATAGTCCATGAGTGTGTCGAAATTTCAAAAACATAATTTTAGGGATAAACTGACTAAGGAAAAACAAATTTGAGAACGAAGCTGACTGATAAAAGACACATTCGAAGATCAAACTGACTAACGAAAGACGCATTCATAAATGTTTTTGTAATTTTAATATATTTGGAAACATTCAGTCAAAAAAATATATATTCAGAAACATAGATGCTTTTTATCGCGGAGAATTTATTCGTGAGACGTCGCAAGCGTTTTCTATTTGCTAGCCTTCCTTGTTTTCTGCAAAATCTTTGACTTACCATTATTTTTGTTTTTATTTTTAGAATAAATATTCAAATTGGTCCCAAAAAAAATATGGAGATCAATGTAGTCCCTGAGAAATAAAAAGTACTAATTTGGTTCTTAAAAACTTCAAATACGGGTTAAATTGGTCCTTTTTAAGATAATTTTTAAGAATATTTTTGTCCCTATCAATAACTAATTTGATCAACATTTGAGATTTTTAAGAACTAAATTTGTATTTTTAATTTTTTAGGGACTAAATTGATCTCCATAATTTTTATTGAGACCAATTTAAGTATTTAGTATTTACTCTTCTTTTTAAAATTCAAACACGTATACATTCGCGAGGATTGTGATGAAAAGCGTTCGCGATATATAACATTACTGATTCAGAAACTATAATATCAACACCTCATACGTCTAAGGAGCAATATAATTGTTTACTCGATCAAAAAGTCCATTAAACACCGGTTACTTGGGAGGGGACCCCACCACATTTTCCGCGCGCATCACTGCGATGTTGCCTTCCCGACCCAAATTTCTCACTTTCCATTAAACTGCACTAAGCAAACAGTTTAATGACCGAAAAAAATAAAAAAGCCAAAAAACGCGTGGACTTGAAATGGCTTTCTCCATCACAATTCATAATAGTTGCTCACATCCGCGTCTGCAGCACTTTGAATTTGAAAACAACACTCAGAATAAAAGAAAAAAGAAAGAGCAAACGACGCCGCTTACCACCCGTGCCTTGCTTGAAAGTTGGAAACAGTGAAGTAAAGTCAAGGCCCTCGCTTCGCTTTGGTTGCTTCATTTCCTTCCACTTCCCCTTCCCCTTCCTGGTATCTCAGAACAGCAGAGTATGGCCGTGGATGACCCCAAGCCTCACTCCGAACCGAAGGTCTGGAATTTCTTCAAGCTTCCGTTTCGCCATTCCAGCTCTGCTTCCGGCACGACGTCGTCTTCTGCTAACCTTCACCATCACCATCACCATCAAAACCCTAACACACACAACCCTCCACTTGAGGGTTCCACCTCCCAGGCGTCCAGTTCAGTTTCTTCTGTTGCCAGATCGCTTCTCCCAACACGACGCCGTCTCAAGCTTGATCCCTCCAACAAGCTTTACTTCCCTTGTCTGTATTGCCCTTCCTTTCCTTCTTTTTTTCCTTTTAAATTTTGTTTTTTTTTCTTTGCATCGAGATATGGTGATTTTTATTTTTGTGTCCTTCTCTGCATGCAACTTATAATTGCTTTGATCATGATCTATTTTGGGTCTTCGCTGTAATTTCCATTTACTACTTTTATTTTTGATTTAATAGGGGATTTAAGGCTTTAATTAGACTGTCCAAAAAATAGAAACTTTTGGTTTGGTTAAATATCGCTGCCCGTTTCTTTCAATATGGCTTGAAAAGTAATGGTTGTTCGTGTTTCTCTAATCACAGTCTAAGTCTTTCCAAAAATGAAAAAAAATAAAATAAAAAATAATAGAAAACGAGGGCTGGACTCTGGAGGTTTGGGTGTATAAGAAAGTATTTTATGAATGAAAATAATTAATCAATGTTGTTAGCTGCTTCTGTTGATATTTTTATTATTATTATTATGGTTGTTACACTTTTTGTTGAAGTGGGTTGCGGGAATAGATGTGATGACGCGGAAGAGTTGTTCACACAAAACGTTTGATTTTAGTTCCAGGCAAGTTTTGTTCATCTAAAGTGATGATGATACTTATGATGAAAAACAATGAAACTTATTTTTGTTTGAATTTTTGGTCATTTACTGTCATCAAATCATTGCCCGTCTTCTTATGTTATGGAGGTTGAGAGTTTGTGTAGAGTACAATATGCTAGAGACTAGGGAGGTGTCCATCTTGAATTTCTGCTAATTTACACAAGTCTTTATGTTATCCGGTTATTGTCGGGCGATTGCTAATACTGGATTATTTTAAATATTAATTGCTTGATTCTATATTTGATTTTTCTCTCTTTTGTCTTGAGCAGTTAAATTTGAACGACCGCAATAATGCCGTACCTTGCACGCAATGGAAGTTACTAAGCATTGCTATTGAATTATTAAACAGTTGTCTGTCTTGAAAATGATATATAAGTGTGGCAGATGATGAATAAGATAGATTTGCATAGCTAAGAATCACCTATCACAGTTACATGGATTGGAAGTTTTCAACGGTGCAAAAACTGTAAATTATGAAAGCAGTAGGCTAGACGACAATTATGTTAGAAAATTCTCTTTGCTTCTCTTACTCCTTCCATTGTCTGCATTTGTAAGTGCATAAATACACACAGACTCAGACATATGTGCTCATTTTTGTTTTATAGATTTCTTTATTATGGGTACTGCTCCATACAATTGGTCATTTTATGTATTCTTGTATTACTCAATTTGTCTCTTGTTTCCTTACCGTCTTGTGTAGATGAGCTAGGCAAACAGGTTAGGAGTGCCATCAGGATTAAAAACACCAGTAAATCTCATGTAGCTTTCAAGGTATAGTGACACATGTTCACCTGTTTATTTATTCCCCTGTTATATATGTTTCTTTTCTTCATTTGCAATTTTTATTGTTGAGGTACTTTCTAATTGAGTCTTGAACTCAACTGTCTATTCTTACTTTTACTATGTCACTGTTTTGCAGGAGAATTATTCACTTAATGTTGTATAAATTAATAAGTCTTCCTGTATTCTAAATTGGTACTGGAATTAAACTATCTGTTCTGAAATATTTCTCTGTTTATCATTTAATATGTATATTTAGTTTCAAACAACTGCACCGAAAAGCTGTTTCATGCGTCCTCCTGGGGCTATCCTTGCACCTGGTGAGAGTATCATAGCAACTGGTAGGCAATATTCAATTTCTCTCCATATTCCTTTTTTGTGTAACAAAAGATAGTCATAAATACAAGCTCCATTTATCTTACTAATTTGTATTCTGTTTGGTAGTGTTCAAGTTTGTAGAGCAACCAGAAAATAACGAAAAGCCCGATAAAACTGGACTCAAATTTAAAATCATGAGTTTGAAGGTCAAAGGATCAATCGATTACGTCCCCGAGCTGGTTAGTTAATTCTATGTTGGCTATAATTTATAAACTTTTACTGTTATCAAAAAATAATTTGTTGCTGTTGATTTTGTTTTCTCTTTCAACATGAGCATCCAACAATCATGTGACCGCATATCTTCTTATATTGCC
The DNA here is from genome assembly GCA_037113605.1 of Calophaca sinica. Lineage (NCBI taxonomy): Eukaryota > Viridiplantae > Streptophyta > Magnoliopsida > Fabales > Fabaceae > Calophaca > Calophaca sinica. The sequence continues at coordinate 100,287,071 of CM073734.1, read as the reverse complement.
TATCACACACACAAAAACATTAATTCTACTGCATTGAATATTTTGTTCCTTGGTTTTTGTTACAGTTGATTGAATACGATGTGTATTCTTATTTGGTTTTGAAAAATTACTCTTATGTATATATATTTCATCTTTTTAACCCTTTATAGTCTTTTAGTTCATTATAGTGTTTGGTTGGAGGGGAATGGAGGGGAAATTTTTTATGTTTGGTTCAATTTTTAGGAGGGGAGAGGGGCAAAATCTCTCCTAACTCAATTTTTGCTCCTCTCCAATGTTGGGGTTTTTTGGAAGAGTGGGGAGGGGAGCTTAAGTCATTTAAAATGAAATGACTTAAATAACCTTATGTGAAATATAATATAAATGATTGTAAGGATATATAAGTAAATTAATCTCTTTTCTTCATTAAAATCTCTCCCTTCCTCCTGAACCAAACAAACAAAGACTCCTCTCCTCCCATTCTCTGAACCAAACACAATATCAAATTAAATTACTCCTCTTCTTTTCGGATGATTAATACTCTCTCTCTCTCATCACAAAATATGCACACAATGAAAATTTTAACTTTTTCTGTTGTATAAGCTTGGTTTTTACATTTCATTTCAGCCACTACTGTCTTCAATTCTCTGGTTGATATGACGATATCATCCTCACTGGGGGATCTTATCTAGACTTGTTTGCTAATGCAAGTATATTTTTCTCCCTGGCAACAGTTTGATGAGCTGAAGGACCAGGTAGCAGTTGAACAGATTTTGCGAGTTGTTTTTCTAGATCCAGAGCGTCCTAGTCCAGTGAGTGCTGAACATTTGTATTTGAGCCAATTTTTGTGCTTATTACACGGTTCCTTTTTTTCTTTCTCACCCATTTTTCGTCATTTATTCATTTTTATATATCTTGCTTCACCGTGGTTGAGACATTCAGTATCAGCTGTTTGGTGTTTATAAGATGCCTGTATGTAAAACATTAGCCGGTTGGGTAGTACTTATGAGGGACTGTTTTTTCTAATAAAGGCTATGGAAAAACTGAAGCGACAGCTGGCTGATGCCGATGCTGCCCTTGAAGCACGCAAGAAACCTGCAGAAGATGTGGGTCCTAAAATTATTGGGGAAGGGCTTGTCATAGATGAATGGGTCAGTATGTTTACTTGGCTTTTGATCAAAAGCTTTCCTTGCAATACTTACTTTTGATGACAATTGCTTCATCTTTAATGAGAAATGTCATTTGAACACAAATTTCGGACAACTTTTTAAGTAGTTAACGCAGTTCACACACGTGATTAATGAAGTGTTGAATTTAGTTACTGGATATATCTGGTATTGCAACTCATTAACCACTAATTTGAACGTTATTAACCACGATTTTCACGTATTCAACTACATAGAGATTTGGACACCTGAAAATCATGGTTAATCGTGTTTAAATTTGTGGTTAATGAAGTTCAGTAGATGGTTAATGAATTGCAACACTCAATATATCCATTAACCAAATCCAACACTTCATTAACTACATGTGTGAACTGTGTTAACAATTTAAAAAGTTGCCGAAAAAGTTATCCCAAATTTATTGTTCAAATAATGGGACCAATCTTTAATATAATCTCTGATTATGTTTTCAGAAAGAGAGGAGGGAAAGATACCTTGCTAAGCAGCAGGGCGAAGTGGTAGTAGATTCTGTATAGGTTGTTGGTATGGAGGAATGTCTATGATTGAATAGGAAATTACATTGCAGCCAAGGAAGATGTTACTTATCTTCAGCGAATCAATATTAAAATCAAAGCGTCTTTTTCTTAGAAAAATGTTAATTGTACTTTAGAGAAAACTATGCGTGGATGTGGTGATCATCCTCTATGTAGATAAATTCATCTTGTTTTCAGGCGTTTTTGTTTGGGGAATAATATTTTGATGAACTGATGTGAAATAGTTTATTCAAGTTCTAAAATGATGAATGAATGGTTTGTTGTCAATCTGTTTTGCTATCATCTATTATCTTATTTATAATCAAACAAATTACTACTAAAATTACAAATTTAGACATTATATAAATGACATCTGTATTTGTATTTTTGAGGGACAAAAATGTTAATTTAAATAAAAAACAATCAATTTTTTTTTTATTCACATAAAATATTTTTTTTTTACCCATTTTTTACTTTCTGTTTCTCACTTTTTACTTTTCCTATTCTCTCTCTCTTTCTCTTTCTTTTCTCTCTCTCCTCTCTGACGTCAATCTTCTTCCTTTCTTTTTTTTCTCTTTTTCATTTTTCTCTCTCTCTCATTTTTTTCTTTTTTCTTCTTCTTTTTCTGTTTTTTTAATTTTATTTTTTTATTAACATTTTTTTATTAACATTTTTATGTTATTTATAAATTATTATTTTGCTTTTGAGTCGTGACGGGAGACATTATATGTTGGTATAATTTTTTTTTTATAAATGTATTGAGTTCCAACGAAAAAATACTACTTAAGTATAATGTTGACGGGAATGAAATTATTAAGTCTCGACGGGAGAAATATTACATGTTGTCGGTATAATTTTAATTTTATTTTTTATTAACATTTTTTTTTTATTTTTTTAAGTTATTTATAAATTATTATTTTGCTTTTGAGTCGTGACGGGAGATATTACATGTTGGTATAATTATTTTTTTTATAAATGTATTGAGTTCCAACTGGAAAACACTACTTAAGTACAATGTTGTCGACGGGAACGAAATTATTAAGTCTCGACGGGAGAAATATTACATGTTGTCGGTATAATTTTATTTTTATCTTTTTATTAACATTTTTTTTATTTTTTTAAGTTATTTATAAATTATTATTTTGCTTTTGAGTCGTGACGGAAGATATTACATGTCCGTATGATTATTTTTTTATAAACGTATTTAATTTTTATAGATGATTATTTTGTTTTTGAGTTACGATGAGAAAACACTATACTTAAGTACAATGTTGGCAACGAGAACGAAATTATTAAATCTTAACGGAAGAAATATTACATGTTGTGGGTATAATTTTAATTTATTATTATTATTATTATTATTATTATTAACAAGAAGCGAATGCTTTAGAATATTCCATTCTTGTAGCAGCCATCGCTTCGGATCCTGCAGCTCTGCAATTTCTGGCCCCATATTCTGGGTGTGCCATGGGGGAATATTTCTGCGATAATGGAATACACACATTAATAATCTATGATGATCTTAGTAAACAGGCCGTGGCATATCGACAAATGTCATTATTGTTACGCCGACCACCAAGCCGATGAAAGAGTAGTTTGAAACTATACTAAAACTAAAGTATAAAAGTATATATAACATATATAATTATTTAATATTTCAAATTTCGATACGATATTTATCTATTCCAGAATATATATATAATAGAATAATATAAATAAAATTTTGATAATTTTACTAATTTTTTTGAATATTATAAAAAAAGAAATAAATATTAATTATAATTTATATTATATATCAGATAAGAAATACTCTACATTCTATTTTAGATTATAGAAATATATTGGTACCACCACAATTGTAGTAATTATTTCATTGATTGATTGACCAGTGGGATATTCTCTTACGTACAGAATTAACGGGCTTAACGAAGCTCTTCGATGCGCTTCGTGTCTCTGTTTGTTCATCCCAGTCTCTGTTCGGGTCTCTCCTTCATTTTATGGCATATTTTTTTATTTTTTTAAGTTATTTATAAATTATTGTTTTGATTTTGAGTCGTGATGGGAGACATTACATGTCCATATAATTATTTTTTATAAATATATTCAATTTTTATAAATGATTATTTTGTTTTTAAGTTCCGAAACACTACTTAAGTATAATGTTGTCGACATGAACGAAATTATTAAGTCTCAACAGAGTTTTGTTATTTTGCTTTTTATTCTTAACGGGAGAAAATATTACATACTAATATCTATTATTTTGCTTTTGATTCTAGACAGAAAAACATAGTATGTTGTTAGTATAATTACTTTTTATATTTTTTTTATGAGTGCTATTATATTTTTATAAATGATTATTTTGTTTCTTTCTCGACGGGAGAAAATAACATGTTGTCGCTATAATTTCGTTAACTTTGAGCACATCAGTTTTTATAAATGTTTTTATTATTTTTAAATGTTTATTTTACTTTTAAGTCTCGACGAGTGAAACATTACATATCATCGGTATAATTTTATCGTCTTTGAAACTGATAATTTTATAAATGTTTAAGTTAGATAAATGATTATCTAACTTTTTAGTCCCAACAAAGTTTTGTTAAATATTTAATATTTTTTTAACCTTTACTATAAAATTAGTTAATTTTTAATACTACATTGAATCAAAAATGTCATTTACTATAAACAATCACGTCTTAAAATATTAAGCGTAACAAACAACGCGCGCTTCGTGCGTATACACGGGTATCGTACTAGTTTTATTGAGATGCAGATGGCCGAATGAACATATTTTAAGGAATATGGTTAGATATATGTCAGGCCGGCCTGTACAATATGGTTGGACTTGGGTACCATTTTGAGAGGCCATATTGATTCCTAGGTTTTTGGCCAGGCCTGAACAAGCCTACAATCTGGTTTGGGCTAGCCCGATGCGGGTCGAGTGACCTTGTTTTGCCACCTCTACATTTTGTGTGGCCTTTCGTTTATTTTAAACAAACAAATCTGTTCCATATACTTCTTTTCGGTAATAGACACCCGACCTATTACATTATCGGTTAGTATGAACACTTTCGTCTGGATGTAGAGGAAGAAAAGATTAATGTTGATGCACTTTTTATTTTTCGGTAAAAAATATTCAAATGCAACTTCTTCCGGTATACCAAGAGTCTCACATTGCTTGGGAATCGAGACTAAGCGTAGTTTATAAACACTTATTTCTCTCAACCAATCGAGGCGTCTGTTAAGGATAAAACCGTGTAGGTTTACATATGAGACAAAGCGGACAATGCCTTAGAAAATGATGGTGTGGACTTGAGGTCGGAACACGACTACTTGTTGGACAATAGATTGTTATTTTGAAATTTTTATTTATCAACAGTCAACACTGCTAAAAACAATATTATTTTGGTATCAAACTCTTAAAAAAAAAGAAGATAACAAGCTAACAAAGTTTGTTTATTTTCATGAGGGATGGATAATGGATTGATGAACATAACAATGTACATTCAAAGCTTCAAAACAAGGACCTAGAATGGTTGATGCAATAGAGAACTTTAAGAGTAAAAGTTCTTAATGTCATATAGTGCGGTCGGTATGCGTTTGCTTTCTTCAAGCCAATAAGGTGGCCTAGTTATATATTCCCTCCATCCAAATTATATGAATTTTTTAGCCAATTTTCTCTCACCAAGCAATTAGTTAAAAACATTAATTTTGTCTACTATTTATATTTTTTCCCAAGCTACTCTTGAATTAATTGGAAAATTATAATGACTATTCATATTCTTAAACTCACTTAATCTTGTAAATCACCACATTTACTATTTTTGACAAATATAAGGGTAATATGGTAAAAAATTAATTAATACAAGAAAGAGGTCTTATAAAATGGGAGAAATGAATTGGCTAAAAAGCTCATACATTTTACAACGAAGGGAGTATATGCCACGCCAGAAGAAAAACACATGTTTTTTTAGTGAAAATTGCTAAAAAATGTTTTAAGGGTATTGATTATTCAATTAAATTAAAAGTGAAAAGTATTTGCTAGAAAAATGAAAAGTGAAATTTTTTTAATTGCTAAAGCATTAAATATTATATTTTTTAACAATTTTTATTTATTAATTAATATTTTTAAGACATTTACTAACAAGACCTTTTTCCTCATAAAATAAATAAAGACTAAGAGAGAGAATATTATCATTAAAGAAAGATATTTTTTTAAAAATTATTATGTTTTTATTGGTTCTCACTCTTCTATAGCAATTCTACATTTGTACTAGACAATTGCTGTCTCATCAAGTGCAAATGAGATACTTTAGAGTTTAGACCCAATAACCTAAATTAGCACTCCCTCCGGTCCCATATATAAGAGACAAATGTACTTTCTAGGTTTATTGAATAACTGATGTATGTGGTCTATATTATAGACCAGATACATCAATTATTCAATGAACCTAAAAAGTATATTTGTCTTTTATATTGGGATCAGAGGTAATAAAATAATAATTAAAACGTAGAATGGAGAGTAAATAGAGAAGCCTTTATAATGATGCGCCTTTGGCTTAAAGTAGTGATAGATGGACAACCAAAAGGTTGTCCAACACCGTATCCCTCCCCTTTTTCTTATTTTTTATTGTTTTCTCTCTATCTCTCAAACATGATGCGCCCCTCACCCGCTCTCTATCCTGTTCATACTGTGTCGGTCAAAGTTGTCAAAAATGGTTGTTCAAGAATCATTTCTGTTTGGCTTAATACTATGTCCTTTGTTTCTCTGTTTGTTTCCTTATTACTAATCTCATTTTCCTTATTACTAATCTCATTCTAACTAATTAAAAATACACTGCAAGTATTGGAATAGTAGAACTGAAAAGTTTATCAACAGATTACTCATTACTATATGTAAAAATGCCATGCTTAAAACCTATAACTTTCTGGTTCCTTTCTTGAGTATAGTGTAATACGGAATTATTCTTTTTCATAAGCCAAAGAAAAGCAAAAGTTGCAAAAACTAAACTTTTTTTATACGCAAAAACTAAACCTTTGTGACGAAGAAGACATGCATGAGCAATATTCTCTCATGACTGCGGAAAGGAATCCTTAAGCTATGTCCTATAAATATTGTCGTAGGCATCAAAGATAATCACATACGATTTCTAGCTAACGGCATAGTTTCATAAGAGGTAAGAACTATATGCCTAAGACCATTTTCATTGTTCGCAATTTTTTTTTTTTATGAGCAACAAATAAAATATAAGTCTAACGGTGAGATTTTTGTCTTTTTCCTTGCAAGCCTTACTATTGTCTGAGAAGTAGTATATCAAAACCATGGATTTGGCGGGAATCATCTGGGATGCTGTTACTTGTTTGTTCCGTTGTACCAAAACACATGCTGCCTATGTTTATAAGCTGGAGGATAATGTAGAGTCATTGAAGCGAAAACGGCGTGAACTTCAAAACAGGGAAAAGGATGTGCAAGCAGAAATTCAGAGACCTCATCAAATAGATTCTCTACCTTTCTCTACCTTTTTCCCTATCTCTCTCTTCTTTTGCTTTCTCTCTCTTCATTCTCTCTCTATTCTAAATTACCATTCTCTCCCCCAATCTACACCTATTTTACCTAAAGTTACTCTACCTTTGGGGTGCCAAAGGTAGATAATCCATGCTCGAGCTGAGAGCACGAAAGAGATGGAAAACACAAATGAAGTGATTGGTTGGCTGCAGGATATTCGAAATCTTAAAAAGGTGAGTTATTCAATGAACCAAATTTAGTACCACTTGCATATAATTCATTCCGGAGGGAGTACGTGGTTAGATAGAAGTTTACAATTAACGTTAGGTTAAATTATAGTTTTTGTTCCTTATGTTTATTTTAGGTTTCTGTTTGGTCCATTATGTATTAAAAGTTTCAAATTGGTCTCTTACATGTAAAAGTTATACCAATGTGGTCCCTCTTATTTTTTTTGTTCCGAAGAGGTCCCTTATGTTATAAAAATATATCAATATGGTCCATTTTTTTTTGTAAAATAAGGGAAAAAAAATGGACCATATTGATATAATTTTTGTAATTTAAGGGATTAATTCGAAACAAAAAACAAAAAGGTAGCACGTTGGTATAACATTTACACATAAGAGACCAATTCTAAACTTTTAATACATAAGGGACCAAACTAAAACCTAAAATAAACTTAAGGGACCAAAAATATAATTTAGCCAATAACATTATATTACATTTTTTAACACTTCTCTCATTCCACTGACCCATACCGTACTTGAAAAAACTAATCAACTACACTATCACGTTGCCTACACATCAGGCCATGATAGACCATCTTTTCATAGGAAGAGCTAACCAAAAAATTCCTCCAAGCTAGCAGCATCATTCCACTTTAAAGACAGTTTATAACAGCCCTTAATAACAAAATTAGGAAAAATAGCTATAGGTATCACCAGAGTTAGATTCCTTCCATCCTAAAATCAATTGGTTTTACGACGAAATCTAACCTGACAACAGAGCTAGAGCCCATTTCTATCATTTATTGCCTATTGCGGCAATTTTTCGGTGTATCGCCTATTCTAGCAGACATCTGTAGAGGGGGTGTTAGAAGTCCCACATCACTTGTCTTAAATCCTCGAGTGAGGTTTATATTCCCGTTAAACAACTCCACATAACAACAACAGGTTTTAGGATGAAATCTAACTAGTAGCATGAATGGCAGCAGCAAGTCACAATTAGCTATTGGAGCATCACCCACATATCGCCTCTCTTATCATAAAAGAATTAGATACACTGAGCGAACCAGAACAGGTAGCAACAGGCCAAAACAACATTATATGGATCTCATAAGAATCATGAGAAAGCCACTTAGTAATAGAAACTCATGATGAAGACAACAATAAAGAAGTAATAGCAATTAAGCTACTGAAGCTATATAATAACTTGGTACTCCAAAACCCCTCAGCTCTTTTACAAGATCAAGTTGTCAAGCCTTGTAACAGTCTGAAATACATAATAATGATTTGAACACCGTTCAGGGAAAAAACAACGTAGGCCAACCTCTCTTCTCCCACCAAAAACCAGGACCAAGCCCCTTGATGACTCTCGAGTAGGGCAAGTCTTGACACGGCTAGTGTACCGGTCATTCAAGTAATATAGTAAATGAGAATGAGTGTTGATCCACAGATTGCAAGTCTTTCAATCGATTATAACTAAGTATCTAGCTATGAAAATCAGTATATGGCTACAAATTGTTATGGATAATACGAAATAATAAAAGTTAAACACTAAGGTCAAGAATCAATTTTAGCATATAAAACACAGTGAAAGAAATGAGTGAATTGACCGATTAGATTTCGGAATCCGTTTAGGTACAAGCAGTCTAGCATTCAAAGTCACCCTATTCTAAGCTAGATGCGATTGATGACTATCTGAGTTTGCTAATTTAGTTTAACACAATGTCTTGTCGTTTAACCCTATTATGTTAATCAATAATCTCAATGTCTTAGGCGAAATCAACCAATCAATAGCTTGAAGAATATGTTGGGTATCCAAATGTCAGATAGTCCCACATCGCTTGATAATGAACGAACTAAAGAATATATAAGATATCAAACCCATGAATCTATCACCTTAAGGTTTTGGGAACAAATGTAGTCTAAATTGCTTGCTACATCCAAAAATATAAATAAATATAAATATAAATATAAAAAAACCAAACAGAATAAAAAATAAATTTTGATACACATAACGATCAGTTTCTTGCTAATTTTCTCTAACATTAGTTTGGGCCTTTGCTCATAAATTTATAACGTTAATAAAGAAATAGAAAATAAATTGTAATTTTTTTACGTATTTTAAATTTTAATCATGATCATTCACGACTATATATATGTTCTAGCAGGAGATGAAGGATATTCTAGATTCACAAGAAGTTCACAGAGATAAATGTGTAAGTGGTTATTGCCCAAATTGAAGAACTGTGTGTGGAGCCAAGTTGGGAAAGAAAATTGTTAAGATGCTGAATAATGTGGATGACCTTCTTGCTAGAGGGACACATTTTGGAAATTTTGACTTTGCTCACAAGTTACCACCTAAGCCAGTACATGAGATGCCTTCTGGTGAGACTGTAGGCTTGGACTTAATGGTCGATAAAGTATGGAATAATATTGAAGATGAAAACGTGTGAATAATTGGTTTATATGGAATGGGTGGGGCTGGGAAAACGACCCTTATGAAGAGAATTCACAATGAATTTGGAAAGAAAGAGGGAGCCTCATTTTGATCTAGTGTTGTGGGTGGTGGTTTCCAGAGATGGTGATATTAATAAAACCGTGACCGACATCCGCAACAGGTTATGGATTGATGATGATTTTTGGAACAGAAGTAGTCAAGACCAAAGATTGGCAAAAATTTATCAACTCTTGAAACAAAAGAAGTTCGTGTTGATGTTAGATGATTTGTGGGGAAAACTGGAACTAGAAATGGTTGGAGTTCCAATTCCAAAAGAAAGCAATAACGAATCAAAAGTATTGTTCACAACACGATCCGAAGATGTGTGTGCTAAAATGCAAGCTCAAAAGAAATACAAAGTGGAATGTTTATCAGAGCAACAAGCATTTGATTTGTTTTGTAAGAAAGTGGGTGACGAGACTTTAAAATGTCACATAGAAATCCCAAAGCTAGCAAATAAGATGGCTAAAGAATGAGGAGGATTGCCGCTGGCACTTATCACAGTGGGAAGTGCCATGGCTGGAGTGACAAGTGTTGAGGCTTGGAGGCACACGCCAAAAAGGATTTGAGGAGTTCTCCTTGGACATCCTCAGATTTGGATAATAAAGTTTTTCGTATCCTTGAGTTTAGCTACGACAAACTTCCAGATGAGGCCACACAAAAGTTGCTTCCTGTACTGCGCACTATACCCAGAAGATTATGTTGTTGACGTGAAAGATCTCATTGATCGATGGATCGGAGAGGGATTTCTCGGTAAAGATGATAAGATTAAGAATATATATGATATGTATGAGCAAGGGGAATCTATCATTGTAAAATTAAAACTTTCATGCCTATTAGAGGAGAGTGTTTACGACATTGATTATGAATGGAGGGATCGGGTTTAGATGCATGATGTGATTCGTGACATGGCACTATGGTTTGCTCGAGATCAAAATAAAAACAAAGATAAAGTCGTAGTTCAAGGGGAAGCATTAGCCATGTCAGAAATGGATTCTGAAAAATTGAATGTTGTGGAAAGGATTTCAATAATTAATGTATCTGGAGAACGTTGTTGGCACATACCCTCTTGTCCAAATCTCATCACCCTATGTCTGAGGTTTCAGGGGCCAAACATGATTGGTTATTCAAATATCCAATTCATGAAAAGGTTGAAAGTCTTGGATCTATCAGATACGGATTCTATATCAGGATTCCCCTCAGTAGTAGGCGAGTTAATCAACTTGGAATTCCTTAACCTCTCAAGAACAAACTTATCCTATGGGTTGGCCAATTGAGTTGTTGAAGTTCAAAAACTTGAGGGTATTCCTTATGGATAATGTAGTGAATGGTCTTGAAATCATTCCTTTGGACGTGATAGGAAGTCTTGAACGATTAAAGTTGCCATCATTATTAGCATCCTTGGCAAGTCGTTATCGTGTGCGCAAGGGGGGCAAATCGGAAGATTTGCACTGAAACCACTCACTTTGGGCCAGACTCATGTGCGCAAAGCCCATCTCTTTCCCTAGCCACTTTTACCACCTCATATAAGGTGATGACTTATAAACACTTTGACTCTTTGAGAACCATCCTATGTGGGACTTTTCCAATTTTAAAATATCACAAAAATTACAACAGCCAAAGATGAAGAAGCTGACTGTGACAGTGATATATTCCCAAATCTTAGACAACTCTGGCTTAAAGATTTGCCAAAGCTGAAGAGCATCCACAAAAGAGCATTGGCTTTTCCTTCCCTTAAATATATTTTTGTATTTCGTTGCCCCAATCTGAGGAAGCTTCCTATCAATTCTAGCTCTGCTGCCAAGGACAACTTGATTTCGATCAACGGAGATACCCAGTGGTGGAACAATTTAGAGTGGGAAGACATGGACACAGACATTAAACACTTACTCTATTCTAAATTTCAATCACTCTTTATATGAGGGAGGGGAGAAAAATGTATGCGACTCAGACATTCATTTCTTCTCTTCTGTACTAACTAACTAAAGAGGGTATCAGTTGTTGTGGAAGCATTGCATTTGATTTGAGTGTCCCCAGCATTCCTAGTTAGCTTTGTTTCTCTCAAACACATTTCTATTTCGTGGAACTGAACTGGGTTTATTTATCTATGGTATTGTTAAATCTCTACGTTTTAATTTGTTGTGTGTGCTAGTTTGGGTTAAATCTAAAACCTATATATTTCCACCTTTACAATGCTTATCTTGAACGTAGGGATTGTTCTTGTATTGGTTGGCTTAAATCGTTAGAATTAAAACCTTATTAATAACAACAACAGGAATAAGCATGCTCAAATTTCATAAAAGAAATACTTTAGGTGAAAGCTATAAAGACATACAAGCATGCTCAACAAGAATAACATGCTCTCTACCCTTAGGATCTACGACATGTTGGATTATCAAGGATTAGAAGAATACCTGGATCCATAGCAATCAATCACCTGAAGCAAAATACCAAAGGAATGATCACGAACAAACTACGAGCAACTGGATCCATGACAACAAATAACAAACATGTTAGCGGTGGCTTTATGGTTCTTCTTCAACCGAATCTTCTTGAGCTCTCTCACGAGACTTTAGGTTCTCTTCAGATGGAGGGAAGAGAATGGATGACAACGATTCGGTGTATTGGAGACCATAACCTTCTTTATAGTGTGTTAAACCTAACAGGGTACCCATTACTCCCTATCGGACCACACTTACATCTACTCATATAAGACCCATATCAATTAAATTAGGAGTCCAATGAGCTTACCTTATTTTAACTTTATATGATCACATAAAATATAGCTCCTTTATGATAAATAGCTAATATAATTATTAATGATATCGGCCCATAATAATTATTGGAATATAAAATTCCAACAATCTCCCACTTGGGCTGCATATCGTAATAATTATATCAGAATTCCTTAGTGCGCATATCCGAATGCTATTTATCTTTAGCCTTCCTCCTTATAATCTGGTCCACCTCATGTATCAATAATGAGACCACCTCGGCTTTTGTCACTTCCGTAAACTGTGACTAAACCCCGACGATCACCACATCAACACACTTGATGACATAGATCAATATGGATGAGTAGCATGGAAATTACATGGAATATGATCTCAATCATGCCTATTTTCAACTGGTCCTACTTAAATCTTTAGTGAGATCAATTTTACAAAATTTAATTTTGCAAACCCAAGTCCTTAATGTGTAAATAAAATTTACACACAACAAGATACAAAAAAGGTTTATAATGAACTAACTTTATTTCTACAGAAAATATCTTAATAACATAAAATTTGTATCTCAAACATAAAACACAAATAAAGACTCCCACTAAACTAAGGCAACCTTAGTGTCAACACACTCATATGAGCAACATGCTCATGACAAAAGCCTCAGATGTCAAGCCCTTAGTTAGTGGATAGCTAGCATGGAATCAACATCTATGTGCTCTATAGAAATTCTTTTATTCTGAATTCTTTATTTCAACAACGAACACCTTTATATCGATAGACATTGTAAAATTCTTTATTGTTGTTGAAGTATGATACAACTGACTTATCTGTCACACTGTAACTTAAGTGGTATTTTAATACCTTTTACTATATGCAACATAGTGACGTGGATATTTCAGTCATATCCCATAATTTGATGTCTATATTATTAACATCCTGAATATCAGAGTCAGAGTTCTTGATGATATCTAATCTTTCAGATCTCTGATATGTGGGCATATAGACTGTTGTTCTCCTTAATGATCCTCATGGTTGCCTTTTGTAATAATTCAAACTAGAATTGTTTAAGTATCTGCCACATGATCCCACGATGTACGTCGTTTCCTGATGCATACAAATGAGATCATGTATCAGACTTCCCATAGCTAGAGCATAAGGAACTCCCAGTATTTCCTGAATTTCCAGATTTTCTTTTGGGCAAAAATTGAGATTAAAATTGTCTCCCTTAGTAACTAAGGTATCCTCTGGTTTACTATATTCCATGTCGCATTTATTTAAACTTTATCGATATAGCTCTTTTGTGATAATCCCATAATACCCCAAGAGAGATCTTTCAGAATTTTGGATTCTAAATACAAAAGAGACATCCCCCAAGATCCTTCATCTTTAATTTTCGTTAGAGATTTCTCGGTTTCGCTCAACCAGGCTATATTGCTATTGACTAGATAAAATATCATCGACATATAGTAGAAGTAATATAAACTTACTCCCACTGACCTTGTAATACCCACAGTCGTCCACAATCCTCATCTCGACACCAAATGAGATAATTACCTGATGAGACTTTGCAGTATCACTAATGAGACAACTTCTTTAGCTAATAAGTGGATTATGTCAGTTCGCAAACCATCTTTGGGTCTATCGACACAAAGTATATCGGTTTCACCATATACATTTGTTTCATTAATGTTTCCATTAAGAAACACCGTCTTGACATCTATCTTATGTAGCTCCAGAGTTATAATGAGCAATGAGCGCTGTGATTGTCCGAAAAAGAGTCTTTTAATAAAACCAAATAGAATGACTCTTTACGATCAATCCTTTCTTTATGGCTCCCAATGCTCTAGTTCTTGAGGGTGTTGAGTTTGATCTTCATGAATAATGTCCTTAACTTGATTGGGAGGAAGAACAATAATGACCTCACGAGGATCCAAATTTGCTATACCAATAGCAACTGTATGAATTGGTTTAATAATTAGAATCGCTTCTTCCTCACTCAATTTTGTTTTCTAACTTTATCTCTCCCCTAAACTCAATATCCTCAAAGAACTATATATGCAGCTCCCGTCTCAAAAAATTTCTTTAACTTGGAACTAAAGTTTATACCTCTCAGACCTTTTATAGATTGTCACAAGTCACAGCTCAATTGACTCCAACAGTATTTGAATTTAAAAGACAAATTGAATCTATTGTTTAAAAAAATAAACCCAAAATCATCTTAATTTGTAGAAACAAAAAACCAAACTTTATCCCAAAATTTGATTCAACCAAATTGTCTTTTAATTTCAAATATAAGTCAGTAACAACAATAAAAAATGCCTAGAGTCTCAATCTTTGCCGACTTTGTCAACTCCTATATGGATGCATTTTTTAAGCGTCACTTGGCCTTTGTCAGTTAAGACAACCTTAATTATTTCTTTTGAGAGAGACCCTTAACAGTTTCATCCTTAGTTTTCTTTATTTGCCCTTATCCTTTGGGGTATTTGCCAAATGAGCACTATTTTATTTTTCTCTTGCTTCACCATTTATTTTCTTGCACACCTTATGAAATAATCTTATTAAAGATTATTTCCTTCTTTGACAGTTGTATACTGATTTAACCTGATCTAATTGTGCAAGAAAGAATACAAATGCTAAATGTTTGAGCAAGTCGTTAGACTGCTCAAGTTTTAGCGCCTTAAGTTTGAAAACAAGATTTGAATATTTTCATAATGTGCTCCTCATATTCCCTTTACTTTCATACTTAATGAAAATTAAGCTCTCTAACCAGTGCTCATTTTCGCCTCATTGCCTTTTACAAGACTTTTAATTTCAGTAAGGAAATTTACGACATAAATTATGTCATCGAAAATAACACCCCTAAAGGTCTCTGAAATATTGTACTTTATGATCATCAGACTTATGCAGCTGGAGCGGTCCTACTTCTCATACTTGATTCTCACTTCATAGATACCGAATTGAGTGAGAGAAAGTGGATTTCTCCATTCTTATGCTAAGTCTAGAACCAAAACTTTATTTAATGTTCTGCCTTTAATCCAAAAACCCTAAACTTTTAAGGATTAAATTGAATTCAAAACTGTAGATACACAAACTATTATAGTTCAAAGAGAACAAAAGTAATAAAATATACTTATCAAAATACCCGATGCAATATTAATACCAAGTCTTTGTACAATGATATTAATTGCTGGTGGTGTTTTGTTGTAATGATCAAACACTGTCGATAAGTCCTGTCAAACAATGGTTGTCTTTGGACATCCCATTGCTCACATGGAGAAATTATCCTTATAATCGGCACATGTTTACTATCACATGTGTGAATACAACCCGGCCAAATATTAACCTTCCTTTGGGCCGATTAATATTTGCATGGACACACACCCATACAACATCAATTGACACGTCAAATTAAAATAATTAATAAGACATGCTCAGTTATTCTTTATCTATAAATTAAAGACCCAAACAAGATACCAAACGCACCATTAATCCCCAATCTTTGGATTGTAAGGACTAACTGCAAGCGGTACTCTCAACGCAACGATCAAACGTTGACGATAAGTCCTGTCAAGCAATGGTTGCATTTGGGCATCCCAATTGCTCACATGGATAAATTGTCTTTATAATCACCACACATTTATCATCGCAGGCATGAAATTATGCGGCCAAGTTGCGTCTTCCTTTGGGCCGACAACAACTCGCATGCATAACTTCACGCTACATCTTTTGTAAATTTAATTGAATTAATCTATACAACAGAGGTTACTTTGGTAACATGTTGTTTCAATCAACTCAATTAAAAATACTAGACAATTTTATTTAAAAAAAATGGGAGATGACCTTAATTCATACATTTTCCACACATAAGCGTAGAAAACCCAAAAACTGTATGTACGATTATGGCCTCCTAAACGCAAAAGAATCAAATAACTAAACTATTACAATTTTTTAGCACAAAAGCTAGCCTCTTCAAATGGCGTCCTCATACGGTGTTGTCCCCCTTTGCCTTTCTCGGTCAATTATAATATGTAAAAATAAAATAAAATAAAATGAAATAAAGAGAAAGTAACGATATGCAGGCCGTATTTGAATTAAATCACGACACGCAGGTCGTACTTAAAATAAACAAACAACACCAAAAAAAAAAAATCTAAGGCCATAACCATACACCCCAAATTTGAATTATAATAATATCTCATGAATTATTATTAAATTCAAAATCCAAATCTTAAAACAATATCATGATAATAATTTGATTCATTCTCAAGATAGTAGACAAAACCATGAAGTATGTAATAATCAAAGACTATCAAATCTTATTATCACAATAAAGAGATATTCAACTAAAGATTTGTATGCCTTCTTTCACGATGGCCAAAATCAACAATATATATACTAAATATTATTGAAGATTCACCGCAAATACATAGGCCTAGAAAATCGTGAAATCCTCATGGCACAAATCACATATAATATCTCGCTCAAATATTTTCGTCCAAATCAAATGTATAGAATCATAACTTTAATAATTCTCAAAACAAATCAGAAAATGACAAAACTTTCTTCGTTTTTTTTATGCAATATAAAAAAAACAAAAAAAACAAATCTTGATTTGAGACAAAATAGCGCAAACAGTATTTCCAAATATGATCTTTATCACGATATTATGTGACCTAAATATCAATTATAAATACTTATCAAATATCTCAAATATATAAGACAAATCTTTCTTTTCCATTTGAAAAAAATGAAAATAAAACATATTGACTCTGGATCCACAAATTCATATACAAATTCAAATATGAAAACCTTCGATGGAAACGTGTCAAACTCGTAGTCTTTAAATTCTTTAAACCAAATATAAACATCAAATAAAATGTTTATTGCTATTACGTGATATCAACGCATAAAATCTTTATCGCCTTGCTTTGACATCAACAACAAGCTCTCGTCCAAAACAATTCATTTAAACCAAATTGAGAAGAAGAAGAAGAAGAAAAACTTAATTGGTCAAAACCTTTTCATGTACAGAAGTCTTGCCATCGTAAAACAAATGAGTCTGCGATAGACGATAGACGAATCATTGATCATAAAACTCAACCCAGACGATAGACGAATCAACAAATATGAATCCTAATAACCCAACATTGAAGACCGCTCTGATACCACTTGTTAGAACTAAAACCTTATTAATAACAACAATAGGAATAAGCATGCTCAAATTTTATAAAAGAAATACTTTAGGCGGAAGCTATAAAGACATACAAACATGTTCAACAAGAACAACATGTTCTCTACCCTTAGGATCTACGACATGTTGGATTATCAAGGATTAGAAGAATACCTGGATCCATAGCAATCAATCACCTGAAGCGGAATACCAAAGGAATGATCACGAACAAACTACAAGCAACTGGATCCATGACAACAAACAACGAACACGTTAGCGGTGGCTTTATGGTTCTTCTTCAACCGAATCTTCTTGAGCTCTCTCACGAGACTTTAGGTTCTCTTCAGATGGGGGAAAAGAATGGATGACAGCGATTCGGTGTATTGGGGACCATAGCCTTCTTTATAGTGTGTTAAACCTAACAGAGTACCTATTATCCCCTTATCGGGCCACGCTTATATCTACTCATATAAGACCCATATCAATTAAATTAGGAGTCCAATGAGCTTACCTTATTTTAACTTTATATTATCACATAAAATATAGCTCCTTTATGATAAATTACTAATATAATTATTAATGATATTGTCCCATATTAATTATTGGAATATAAAATTCCAACCTAAATAACCACCAGCAGTTTTAGTTCTGACTGAGAGTCCAAATGAACAGAGATGGGAAACTAAGAACAAATCAAATGAAAGTTTAGAACAGCAGAAAATGTTATTAGACTTTCATTCCCACCTAGAAAAGTAACCAACAATTTTCAGCAGCACAACAGCCAATTTAACAAAATCAAGTTTTCCTTCAACCAATTGCAAACATTGAGACTGACTACAATAAAATACCAGATGAAGTCCTCATTAAACACATGCTTATATAATTGCGCAATGCAGTAAATGAAACTCAGATTTCTAGGATATATCAAGAAAGTAGGCTTGTGCTTTTGTTTTTTGAATTGGTTGACATTAGTTATAAAAGATTAGCTCAAATGTCCGGAAGAAAGAGAATTCAGGAAATTTTAGGCATATTTTTATTGAGACGTGTAAAATGGGACATTAATTCTGTTACATCCTGCAAAATCAGTCCTAATGAGTCAAGTTTGTAATCCGTGAAATCACACAAGAAGCATTGGACATTCTGATTCTAGTGAGTCAAGTACAACCTAAAGTAAAAGTAATTTGGAGACCAGCATGCATTGCTAAAGCTTCCATAGCCAATTATAATGTGACAACAGGTGAGGAAATAGCTGCATCACCCTTGGCGAAGCATTCATTATTCCTAACAATTACACCAAAACCTCCCAAGTCTCCCTTTAATAGAGCAAAGCCTAGTCTATATTAATTTTCAGGAGGTCATCATGACCATGGAAAAAAAAAAACTCTCTCTGCCTTGATCTTGTAGTTGTGGTAATTGAAGCATCATTCCTCTGTTGCACATTCTCCAAATAACACGTATACTAGTGCAATGGTTTTTCCATAGCACTCTAGCAGCGTATATTTGTTTAATTAGCACTATCCCATGCTATATTTCTTTCATTTCAACGAAACCTTCATAATACCACCTGACCTGATAAATGTCATGTTTCACTTTCACAAATCGTAAACAATGTAAAAATTCTAACATAAATAATTATTCATCAAAGTTTGAGGAGATTCGTCTCAAGAGATAAATAAGCATTAACTCTCTAAGCCAAATATGAGGGTGGCAGACATGCTAGACACCGTGTAACTAAAGTTTGGGGAGGACCTTATACAAGTGAAGTGACCAATATCTATCATCTTATCCAAAAACATATCCTTAATTATAAAAGTTAGTTGAGGAACATGGAATAAAAGAAAGCCCCAAAATAAATGGAAAAGTGTTGAGCCTCATGCTTTTCTCCTTTGCTTCAGTGGTAAGACCGTGACTCAATTGACCGATACCTCTCTTTTGGCACCCTAGATAGATTTTGTTCCTTCTCATGAGTTGTGAATCATGATATCAGACATGTTGCATCATTTGCTCATTTCATGGTCACGCTTGTCCACCGAAAGGTCTTACAGTCTCATGATTACATAAATGAGAAGAAAAAAAAAAGGTAAAAAGAAATTGTACTAAAAAAGCATGTGAAAGCTTGATTCTTCACACCTCACTGGTACTGGCACTCAAGTTGCCCACAATCTCGCGTTAGATGCCAGTTCTCAATAGGTTTGAGAGCAAAAAGTGGCTTCAAAATTTCCAACAAGGTAATCATTTTGAAGCCAAAACTTGGCCCATTTTCTGGCTCACATCGCATTAGTACACTAGAGAAAATATTGGAAAAGCTAATAAGTTGTCTTTGGATTTTCTGTTTATTTCGGGTTGGGTTACACTTTTCTAAAATGCAATTCCAATATGTCTTCTAGAAATATGATTGTTCAATTAGTTAGCCGGAATATAGTGGATTAATTTATAGTCTTCCTGTTCAAAATATAAACAAAAAAAATCTATGTATTTGGTCTAAATTTTTTTACTTATATTTTAGATAAAATATATAGAATTTTTTATTTATATTTTAGATCGGAAAGAGTAATCACCAAACACAATTTGCCTGCCACAGCAAATTTACAAATTATGTGGGAAGCCTGTTCCATCATTTGTCCAATTATTTTTTAGAAAAACCATCATTTGTCAATGAACTTTGCAAGTTATAATTTCAAATTACTAGTTTGTTTCTTTGCTCTGGATTTAAGGTTTTTTGGACAGGCGTTCTAACTTGACTGAAAAGCAATATCCAAAAATATTAATCAATGTGAGTGACCTGTGAAAAGATATCGAAAATTTGTAAAGACGCATACAAAGAATTTTCTTATTTATCTACGTAACCTATCTAGCCTAGCTCCAACTAAAATCAGCAACCTATACTTAGGTATGGCAGCAGAATCCGATCTTGAGGGTACCCACCGACCCCGACCCGATTTTGAAGGGAAAAACACACTTTAACCGGGGGTTGGACGAGTTTAGGGATGTCGATACCAAACCCGCCCGACTAAATATAAATTGTTAATTTTTATTTTATTTTATGCATGTATGCTCATTTATTTTGTCTCATATATTTTATTTATTTTTAATTTAATCTCTTTTCAATAGAACATTTTATTTTGATGTTTTTATTTTATTTTATCATTGTATAATAATTATGATTTTATTTTATTAATTATCATAAATATAATTTTTCAATTTTTCTACATATTTAGAGCAGAGTTGGGGGCCTGCGGGGAAACCCGACTATAGTGAAACAGAGATGAGAAAGGCAAAACCCGCTCCCAACCCGACTCGTTGCAATGCCTACCTATCTCAAGAGAAACTTGGAATTGACGTAAATTAACCAACATAATTGTTCATGCTTTGATCGTGTGTCCTAATATTCGAAGGAGACAGATGACTTCCGTTGTATTTGTGTCAGAGTTGTTTATTTAAACTTTATTTTTATACCATCGCACATGATTCTTCCTGATCCCTGACGTGCATATTGATGGAAACAGATACCAAACAACTCATTTACGGTTTAGTTATGAGCCAATAGCACAACCGCGTGGCTGACTTAAACCTGTAAACTATTAGGACCACTACTATAAACAACATTTGCCATTTTTACCAATCCTGCAAAGGTAGCGTTTTGAATACAGAGAGAGCCAATTTAATTTCTCTGCTCTAGGACTAGGAAGCAACCAAATAAACATAAATTTATTTCCTCGTTTTATGAAAAATGGAAGCACGAAATTTCAAACGCGCATACAATTAGTTTGTTGCATAGTTGTTAAAATCGGATCGGAATGGCCGGTTCGACCAGGTTGAGCAAGGAAGCTGGACCTGTCGGTCCGATTGACAACTCGAAACCGGATTCGCATGCTAATCCTAAAAACCGAAAAATCGGTAAAAACCGGGAAAACCGGGAAAAACCGGTCAAAATCGGAACCAGCCGGTTCTGAAAAAAATTAACTTTTTATTTTTTATTTCTTTTAAAAATGGTAAATGACATTATTTTTGACACATAAGAGATTTTCTATTCATTTTTTTCATGTCGATCAATTAAATTAAATATTATAATAAAATTTAAAATTAATTTATATATTAATATTATTATGAGAATACTTACATTACAGTATTTGTGATTATTGAATATTAGAATGTTATTATAACATATTTGTTTTAGTTTAATATGTAATTTTTGCATGTTATATGTTGATTTATAACATTTTAAGCGGAGTTTAATTTTTTATGTCGTGATATTATGAATATTATGTTATTTTTTATTTATTAGTGCTCTATATGTTATATTAAAAATTTTGAAAATATAATTTAATTCATTTTCTACCGACTCGATTCGACTTTCAACTCAACCAAGATTTCTGATTCAAATAGTCCTATCCGGTTTTGATAACCTAGGTTTGTTGTGACTAAACCAGGGGACACATAAGAAAAACTGGGAAAAAAATAAACCCTTAATTTTCAAGAGCAATTCATTACATTTGATACCGATGTTGACACCAATGGTATAATAAAAAACGAAAAACTAATTACTGAAGAAAAAGAAAATAAAACCAGGTCTAAGTAATTACACACTCTTAACAGCTCCCTTGCCCCCCATCTCAACGCCATTGCCATAACCATCCTCATGCTCAACGAATTTGGACCAGTAAAAGTGTGATTTCCAAACCCTTCCCATCTCTTCAATTGGTATGCCCTTGGTTTCAGGCAGCATGAAGTATATAAAGAATGTCATCACCAACACAAAGAAGCCAAAGAAGATGAACAATCCGAACTTCATGTGACATAGCATGGTCAAGAAAACTTGCGCAACGAAGAACGTGAAGAGCATGTTCACCGATACATTGACACTTTGAGCAGCAGATCGAATCTCCAATGGGAAAATCTCACTAGGTACCAACCATCCAAGAGGACCCCATGACCAGGCAAACCCTGCTACATAAATGCAAATGAAGAGCACAACTACTACAGCATACCACTTTGGTAAATCGCCAGGGTTTCCATCAACTCCAAATTTAGCCCCAATTGCAGCTGCAACTACAGCCTGCACACATATTGGATTAAACAATTCAAATCAAATTGATGTAATGTAACAAAATTGAGAAAATAACATCATATCATATTGAATATTAAAAGAACAGTACCTGACATATCATCATCTGAACACCACCTTCAAGGAAAAGGGCTCTCCTACCCCACTTATCAACTCCATAAATTGAGACACAAGTGGCAACAACATTAACAACGCCAGTGATTACCGCGGACATAAGGGCAGCATCATCCTTAAACCCAATGGAATTGAACAGCACGGGCGCGTAAAACATGATCACGTTGATGCCAGTGAATTGCTGGAAAAAGGGAATCAATACGGCCATAGTGAGTTGAGGTCTATACTTCCTCTGCAACAAGTTCCTCCAAGGGTGTTCAACTTGCATCGATGTTTCACTAGCTTCCACAAGGTCATTGAACTCTTCATCAACATCATCCACTCCGCGGATTCTCTTGAGTTGAGCCTTGGCCCCTTCGCGATCACCGCGCTCAATCATGGAGTTCGGGGTGTCTGGAAGGACTAGTGATCCGATTGTTATTATAAGTGCAGGGACCATTGCACCACCCAAACTCAACCTCCATCCCCATCCGCCTTTGATTTTTGCAAAGAAGTAGTTCAACACATTGGCCACAAGTATTCCAATTGTAATTGATAATTGGAACCCAATATTCAAAGCTCCTCTGTATTTGTATGGTGCCATCTCAGAGAGGTAGAGCGGCACAGACTGTTAATCACAAAGAAATTAAATAAATAAAAAAAGATAATTAACAAGCGAAATCAAATAACAATGATTAATATTTAATAGCAAGTAAAATAAAATAAACAATGTTGATGTAGAATCAGTTTATTAAATAATAAAGTTATTATAGATTTTTATTAGAAAAGGTCATGATGTAGAACCATGGGTTCTTGTCAACTTGTAACGGCTCTTTTTTTAACACAACTTGTAAGGTTTCTTGGTTAAAAAACAAACTGGAAAACAGAACCGTGCAATTAAAAATTTCAATTACAAGCTTTTTATTTTATACTAAATTAAATTAATTTTTCTTTGCAACGCCGTGGAAAATGATGCAAGCGGAGATGGGAATGAGAAGTGAGGATATCTATCCCTATCGGATGCAAAGAAAAAACGGGGCACAATAATTGTGGCACTAGTAATAAATTAGTAAGATGAGAGCAAGCTGCCAAGCTCAATTTGTGTCCAAATTCAGCAATCACACTCCACGCATGTTATTGAAGAGAAAAATAAGGCGAAGATTCGCTCCTTTTCACCTCAACCAAACAAGTCCAATTTGCACAGTTTCAAAAGGCGAAGTCATAGATAGAGAAAGAGAGATCCTACCAAAAAGCACTGAAGTGGAAAAAATCAAAATTCGCGTTAGCCAACCAACGTCACAATCCATTTCTTGGAAATAATTCATATAAAATACAAAATTATATTCAATTAATGCCTTAAATTTGTGCAACTGCTTACTGCTATGTGTCAGTAAACTTTATACAAAATATTTTACCTTTAAGTCGGATTAAAATTAAACAAAAAAAAAGAATTCATTTTCATATTCTATAATTTGCCTTTTCCCGGTAAGAAGAAAATATTAAAAAAAAAGTCTATAATTAATATATGGGGGGAAATGCAGTGTTAAGGAGTATTAAAATATTGCAAAACAGACATATTAAAGGACAAAACAGGTCTTAATTATTTGATTATTTTAAAAAAGAACAAAACGGCAACGAAGGAATCAAACTCAAACGAGTCTGAATTTGAAACAAAAACAGCACAGATTTTGTTCCACACTACACAGTGAGAGAATATCAGAGACACATACCCATATTTTGTGTTATGCTGTTTCCAATAAAACCAAGCCAAAAAAAAAGATATATATGCACAAACAAAAAAGGAAAGACCACAAAAGAAAAAAAAAAATAAAGAGGAGATATGGTGGGGGGAGGGACAATTAATACCTGATTTGCAAACCCGATACCGAACCCGAGCAAGATCCGACCCACGATCAACATCCAAACGTGTTTTGCGAAGCCATTAATGAGGGCACCGACAAGGAAAAGCAGACCTCCGAAAAGCATGGAAAGTTTCCGACCAAACTTACGGGTGACGGTGGACGCCACCAGCGACGACAGCAGCGCGGCCAGGTACAGCGACGACGTGAACATCGTCAGTGTTTGGCTGTCGTACTGACAGTACTCGTTTGTGGACTTGTCCATGTTTTTCTTCCGGTACACCGCCGGGAAGAACTTCTTCAGAAACGGATCCATGGACGTTACTCCACCTAATCAAAACCCATTCAACAAAAAAAAAAAAAAAACAAACGGTTATATACAACTGACTCAGATCACACCGCAAACACATCAAAACCAAATCAAACGTGTTGATATGGTTTTTCTTATGCTTTCTGGGGAAACAAACAGCTAGAATAAATTATTAATACGTGTTACGTGTGTGTTTTGTTCAGTGGTATATATGTTGGAGAATTTATGAACCTGAAATCCCAATATCGTAGCCGAAGATCAAACCACCCATGGCTGCGACGATGCATGTTACGGTGACAAACGGAGTGAGGTTTCCGGGGTACTCCTTATTCTCCCCTCCGATGGGGATTCCTCCGACGGCAGGCATTTTCGCTCTGCTTTTTCTGAACTCAGTAGCAGAATCTGTGGGACAGAAGAACCAAGGAGAAGAAGAAGAAGAAGAATGAAGATGGACAGAAGAAGAGAAACGAGATGGAGCTTTTGGATGTGGTGTGGCAAGTGTTTATATAGAGGGAAGCGTGGAAAACTTTCGCTATACCTCTAATTCTAATCAACTGTTGAGCTGTCAATATTTAATATAATAACGTTAAGATTATAGGAATATGATATGCCATGTATTTGTAATTATGTACGTGAACTAACTAGGAGCCTCAATAATAATAATAATAATAATAATTTGAAGAAAAAAATTAAAATGACAAGCTAATTAATGAATAGACAAGGCGATGAATAAATAAGCCTCGTACGTCCAAGAAATTTGGATTATTCAAAATTTAAAAGCAAAAAGACACAACTTTTATTTTAGAGAAATCAAATCTACAAAATTAGACGAACAAAGTAATCATAAGAATAGAAATAAAAAAAAATAGAGGAGATTAGAGGGAAGCAGAAAAATTGGAGGGAAAAAACAGAAAGAAAGACGATCAGGAGGGGAAACAACTAACAAGAGGACGAAATAGGGAGAAGATTTTCGCTGATTTCTTACTTTTGATTAACCGCTGAGCTGTCAAACGTATACTTCTAATTATGTAAATTACACCCAGATATGATTTTAAAGAAATTATTAAGAATAGTGGGTATACGACAAACAATAACTTTGATTTCACTTTTCCTCAAAAAAAAAAAAAATTTAAAACTTCGATTTCATTTGCCTCAACTGTATAAACTGTAAAGCATCACTGTATTCTGAGAATTGCTATATTCTGCACACACAAAAAAGGAACAAATGAAAATTAAAGTATTTTTTTTTATTTCGAAATAAAAGTATTTTTAAACAATTTATTAAAAGTATACAGCTTTTCCTGAGTAATAGTTAATAAATGAAAAATTATTAACATTAGAGACGAGCAATTATTTTTTTTTTTTAAAAGACAAAGATTGTATACAATATAATATTATATTTAATGCAGTTAAGAGCCCTTTTCATTTGAGACTGTGGTATTAAAAAATTGTTTTAATTAGTTTGAATCGAATTAGACTATATACTCGTATTATTTAAAAGAGCAAAAATCCTTAAAAAATTTCAATCACAAAAGTCTCTATTTTTATTACCTTTTTTTTTGTACAATTTTGAGACCATGTTTCTACATTTTCATTTCTTCGTATTTTTGCTATATTAAACATGATTAAGTATGAAAAAAATATCTATTTACATCTAATACTAGATTATATTTCGAGATATCAGTTTATCACACCCTTTAATTAAAAAAGAAAACTCTTAGAAGACAAAAAAAAGGTATTAGAAGGGTTGACTTAATTGGTTTAGAATTTTTTTTATACTTATATTATATATGAATATGTGTGTGTGAATGATTTTAGTACTCTGCGTCGCTGGTTCTTTGCGTCTCTCTTTGTGCTCAAGTATCCTTAGCTGGCCACCGTTGGATGAACCCAAAAAAAAAAATACAAGTCCACGTTTTTAAGTCCTTTTTATACCATAGTTTTTGATTTGGAGTCCTTTTCAAGATTTATCTTCCCCCAATCCAAACTGGGTTTTCATTTTTTGCAAGTTAGGCTGTTGGTTAGTTTCACACGTCAGATAATACTCAGATTTCGAAGGATTTGAGTTGGGTTGTGTTGTGTCATGCGTGTTTATTAAATTGATTATTTTCTTCAGATTCCATTTATTATAAGGATGTGGTTGCTGAGTCAGCCATTATATTCATAAGAAAAGGAGTAGTAATTAAGATTTATCCATCGTGGAATATTAGGAAAGTCTTCATGGGTGGTACTATTGGATAATGTCAGATTAATTGTGGAGTAGCTGGTGTTAGTGGATAATGTCGGTGCCCTAGTAAAAGGAGAGGATCAATATACGTGACTTCAAAGGCCTTTATAGCAAATTACCCCTTGGAGAGTTGGAGTGTGGGAACGTGAGAAAGAATGTGGATAATCACAAAACAAAATTAATAATAATACTAATACTGTAATAATAACAATAAATACGAATCCATTTTTCTTTATCGCTGCCAAAAATTACTCTCTGTGTCCCATTATTATAAGTGTCGTCCTAGATTTTTTTACACAGATAAAAAAAACTAATAAGTAGATGAAAAAATATAATAATTTTATAAAACTATCCTTATTAACTATTAGATATTTGTCATAAATACATAGTGGAGTATAATGACTTAAGAGTAATATATACAAGTATTAATTTAGATGACGAAATTGGAATAAGATAATTAATGTTACGTTGAAAAGATAAAATGACATTTATTTTGGGATAAATTTTTTTCTTCTTACACGACATTTATTTTGGGAATGAGGGAGTAGGGGAAAAAAAGTAGCATTGTTGCATTTAAGTTTAATTAATTTGTTTAACTTTGTAAAACTTTTTGTCGAAAAAGTAAAACGAAAATGTTTGCACATTCATAGCAATTTTAAACAAAAAACCACACAGTCATCTCATCAACTGATTTTAGTAAAGCTATTACTTAGTTTATCTATAAAAAAAGCAATTACTTATTTTATTATAAATTCAAAATATAAAAATTTATTTGACAAAAGTTTCAATATAATATGATCACATACTAGTATAATATAATATTGGCTGACCTACGGTTCCCATACTTAGTTTGATACTATGAATCATAGTGTTCAATGTAGGTTGGAAATTCATGGTTAACCAATCATTTGAAAGGTTATTAGTTCCCTTTTGGCATATTAGAATACTATTATGCTTTGAGCTGGCTTCTGGTCTTAAGGTTAATTTTCATAAGAGCAATCTGATTGGAATAAATGTGGAGCACTCTTTTTTAGCTATGGCGGCTAGGTTTCTTAACTGTAAGACTGGGGTACTCCTGTTTAAGTATCTTGGGCTTCCGGTTGGAGCGAACCTTCATCATGCGGATACTTGGGTACCTATGTTGGAGACTTTACGAGGAAGGCTATTACGGTGGAGGCATAGGAGCATCAGCTTTGGTGGCCGGATAGTTCTCCTGAATTCCATATTGAGCTGTATTCCAATCTTCTTCTTATCTTATACGAGGATGCCAGTAAAGGTATGGAAATAAGTGGTGAGGATACAAAGAGATTTCTTATGGGAAGGGGTGTCGGGGGGAAAAAGATACCTTGGGTGAGATGGGTGGACGTTTGTAAACCAAAGAAGGGGGTGGGTTGGGGGTGAGGGAGCTTAGGAGGGTCAATTCTAGTTTGTTAGGAAAATGGCGATGGAGGTTATTGGGAGGGGGTGAGGAGCTATAGAGCAAGGTGTTGAGGGTGAGGCACGGTTCTAGTGTGACTTGTATGACATATTTTGCTGATATGAGAGTCCTCGCTACCGCGTCAGTGTGGTGGAAGGATATTTGCCTGGTAGGAGGGGTTGGGGATTTGGGCACAGATTGGTTCCTAGGGAGTGTTAGAAGGAGACTAGGGGATGGTAGGACGACGTCATTTTGGCACGACATCTAGATTAGTGACTCGACACTTAGACGCAGATTCCCCAGGCTATACTCATTGGCGGTGGATCCGGATTTGGTGGTCAGTAGCGGTGGGAGGAGGGAGGCTTTGACTTGGGTTTGGGATATCCCTTGGAGGAGGCGATTGTTTGTATGGGAAGAGACATTGGTTGCCGAACTTCGGATGGTCTTGGCAATGTCATCTCCGTAGGATGAGCCGGATAGATGGATATGTACTAGGCATCCTAGCGGTACATTCTCAGTATCCTCTGCATACGCGTTCCTTTCGGAGTCTTCGGCTACGGTGGGGCGGATATCCAATACAGATGTAAGGATTCTAGGCAAGTTATGGAAGAGTTTAGCTCCTTCTAAAGTGATTGCATTTTCATGGTAATTGCTTTTGGATAGAGTTCCGACTCGGACAAACTTGTTTATAAGGGGTGTCATTAGAGAGGCGACAGATACTACTTGTGTCCTATGCAGGTGCCATCGAGAGTCAACACCACACCTATTCAGAAGATGTGGCTTTACTTTGCCGGTGTGGTATGTAGTTGCTAGCTGGCTGGGATGTGACTATGTACAGCCTCCAGATTTATTCTCTTCCTTCACTCTGTTTACTAATCTTTGGAGTGGATCTTGGTGTAGAGCTGGGTTGGCATTGATTTGGCATACGGTCCTTTGGGCGATATGGGATCTTCGTATGGTTATATTTCCTCTAGGCGAGTGCCTGATGTGGGACTGTTGATTGATCACATTTAATCATTGTCTTGGAGGTGTTTCAGTTGAGGTGAAAATCCTCACTGTGCATGTATTACGAGTGGTTCTCCAAGCCACTTGAATGTATTGCGAGATCTTAGTTTCCATTGGGTTCGGCTATGTTCATATGCTTGTATTGTGGGCCTAGGCTTCCGTTTTTGGAGCACGTTCATTGATTGGCTGTATTGGGTTGGGGTACCTTCTTGTACCCTTTATTAATATAAATAATTTTGCCATTCAAAAAAAAAAGAATACTATTATGCTACTACTAGCTATTTCCTCCACGAAGAATGAGATTCTTCCTCCCCACGTTAGAGTGAGTAAGCTTGCACCCAAACAAAAGTGAAACAACCTCCCGAGCATCCGCCGACACCTCCACTCGAACCAAAAGCAACCACGAACTTGGAAACACACCAGAACATCTTGATTGGTTCAAAACAAGGATCAAACACATGAATTAGCTAGAGCAAGAACTCTAAGAACTCAACAATGACATAACTGAAATTCCATGAATTGAACCTTACCTTCGAGCAAAAAAAAGAGAAATGATCTGTAGAATTGTTGCCAATGTATTTAAGTCATGTGCTAATTTTGACATGGCCAAAGTTAGTTAGGAGTTAGTTTATGATTAGCTGTTGATTAGCTGTCAAATAGTTAGTTGTTGGCAGTTAGAATCAGTTAGTTTGTTTTCTGCACATCACAAGTATATATGTAAGTGATTGCAGCTTTAGTTCTTCAGTGTATTCAATCAGTCTTTCTGATCAATGAAAAACGGAGCACATGGCTCTTTGATCAATAAATTCTGCATCATCTTCTGCATTAAATCATGCATTACCTACTGATTCTTCACATGAATCAGATCACACATCTTCCAATTTACCTCATGTATCACCTATCAATACTTCCAATTCACCTTCTTCATCCAATTTTGTCCCACATGCATTCATTCCTCCTGCATCCAGAAAATCATCTAGGGACAGAAAACCACCAACATATTTAAAGGATTATCATTGTTCCCTCGTTAAGTCCAACACTCTGAATTCAGTCATCTCTTAACCATCTTCTAAAGGTAGCAGGTATCCCATTTCACAGTATTTATCCTATGACAAAATTTCTCCTTCTTACAAACACTTTTGCCTGCACCTTTCCATAATTTCTAAACCTACCACTTATGAGGAAACAATGAAAAATGAGAATTGGAGCAAAGTTGTGCAAAATGAATTAAATGCTCTGGTGAAAACTAAGACATGGGAAGCCACTAAATTACCTCCCAACAAGAAAGCAATAGGTTGCAAATGGGTTTTCAAACTCAAATTACATGCTGATGGGTCCATAGAAAGGTATAAGGCTTGATTGGTTGCAAAAGGTTTTACTCAAACCCAAGGCATAGATTATTTGGAAACTTTTAGCCCTGTGGTGAAAATGACAACAATACGGCTTATTCTTGCCTTAGCAGCCTCTAAAAACTGGTTTCTATACCAATTAGACATCAATACAACATTCTTACATGGGGATCTTGATGAAGAGTTTTATATGAAAGCTCCTCCCGGTTTTAAAACTCCTCAAAAAGGCATGGTTTGCAGATTAAAAATATCATTATATGGCCTTAAACAAACAAGTAGACAATGGAATTTCAAGCTAACTCAAACACTGTTACATTCGGGTTACAGCCAATCCAAATCACATTACTCACTCTTTACCAAATCCTCAACAACTGGCTTCACTGTCATTCTTATATATGTTGATGATCTTGTTCTCACTGGTGATGATCAATCTGAAATAAATTCCATTAAAAAGCTGCTAGATTCCAAGTTCAGTATTAAAGACCTTGGTTTCATGAAGTATTTTCTAGGTTTTGAGGTTGCCCGCAGCAAAGAAGGCATTTCCATTTGTCAGAGCAAATACACTCTTGATCTATTATAGGATACTGGCCTACTTGGTGCTAAGTCTTGTTCTACTCCTATGGATGCCAATCTAAAATTACATGCTAAGAGTGGTACTCCTTTACCTGATACATCCCTTTACCGAAGACTTATTGGCAAGCTTCTCTAACTCACTCATACTAGACCAGAAATATCTTTTGCAATGAGTAAGCTTAGTCAATTCTTGGCCTCCCCTTGCTCTGATCACCTTCAAGCAGCCTACAGAGTTCTCAAATTTCTCAAAGGTAATTCGGGCAAAGGCATCTTGTTCAGTGCCAAATCTGTTGACTCGGACTGGGGATCATGTCTTGACACTCGTCGTTCTACAACTGGTTTCTGCTTTTTCCTTGGTTCTTCTTTGATATCTTGGAAAAGCAAGAAGCAATCTATTGTTTCCCAATCCTCATCAGAAGTAGAATATCGTGCCATGGCTTTAGCAACATGTGAAGCCCAATGGCTTAAGTACTTACTCACTGATTTGTGCATAGCATACTTACCTCCGATCCTCCTTTATTGTGATAACAAGTCAGCTTTTCACATTGCAGCCAATCCTATTTTACATGAGCGTACGAAGTACATAAAGATTGACTGCCACTTTGTTAGAGATAAGCTCCAAGCTAGCTTAATACATCTTCTTCCTGTTCCCTCAAAAGATCAGGTCGCCGATATATTTACAAAAGCTCTACACCCTGGTTCCTTCTCTAGCTTTGATTCTAAGCTAGGAATGTGTGACAGACATTCTAGCTTGAGGGGGGTGTTGCCAATGTATTTAAGTCACGTGCTAATTCTGACGTGGCCAAAGTTAGTTAGGAGTTAGTTTATGATTAGCTATTGATTAGCTGTCAAATAGTTAGTTGTTAGCGGTTAGAATCAGTTAGTTTGTTTTCTGCACATCACAAGTATATATGTAAGTGATTGCAGCTTTAGTTCTTCAGTGTAATGAATCATTCTTTCTAATCAATGAAAAACAGAGCACATGACTCTTTGATGAATTTCTCTCAGATTCATATTTCTACAAGAATCAAAGCCCATGAGGAGACAAACAAAATTATTAAGTCAGAATTAGGGTTTGATGGCTAAAACTCACCAAGATCAAGCTTTCTCTCTCTAAGCATGCTTCTATCGAAATTTTATAGTGACTCAAGGTTGAAGACGAGCTAAAAATGAGAGATCGTGAAAATAAAAATGAAAATTTTAAAGTTTTTATATTTCAGCATCGACACTTAAGTGTTCCTTCAATCTAGGCTTTAGTGTTGCCATGCTTTAGCGTTGGACAAGCCAACATTTAAGCACCAATGACTTAACCAAGAAGGCATGTAACACCCCGCCGTGACAGGGCATCACTAAAATTTTAACACAGATGTTCAAAGAAAATACACATTTGACTCATCATCTGAGCACGCAGAAGGACACAATGGTCGTGACGTGAGTATCCTTCCTCAGCCTTTAGACAGTTCTCCCAAAGACTCCCCAACCTACAGGTTGTTGTTCTTGTCCATGTGATTTTAGTATCATATAATACATACAAATTATAAAAACAAAGGGGTAAGATATCCATTAACCTCCATCAATTAGGAAAATAGTATAGTAGATAGACTGCTACTATGCACAACACCATCATGTCAGTACAGACATAACAATTGTCAATATAACTTTATCACAGATATCACACTCAGACTCCCGAGCACACGGTCACAGACCAAACCATACTGATACGTCATACTGACAAACTCGACCACATGGTCACAGACCACTTCATACTTTGATATCACAGACTGACACATGTCACCGATCTTTTAGGCTGATCACCGGCCCTACAGACCCAGACCACCAGACGTTTCAGGCTCAATTACCAGCTCTACTGTCCTGGAGATTTCAGGCTCAATTACCAGCCCTACTGACCCATACTATCGCTGAATAATGCGGGCCATTAACGCCCTACTCCCTAGACTGATCACCAGTCTCAAGGCACCGAATTAGATAAGTTGGTTGTCCCTGGAACATATCCTGATATTCTACCATCTCCAATTACCCGTTATGGCATCCCATACTACCATATCCAATATCGGAGTAAGGTACCATCCTGCGCATAAGGACAACATTCCCTATACAGAGAATAGCCGAGATTGTCCACCTGTCATACGTGGAGTCTTGGAGACTCGTCCGGATGACCGAGTACATACCCCTTAAGGTCACCGACTTATCCCCAAACCACTCTGTACCTTTGGTACCACGAACATAGAGAGCCTCGTTGGAAAGACCGAGTACATACCCCTCAAGGTCTTGGCCGAGTACGTACTCCTCAAGGCCATCGACTATCTCATTACTATTCCGTCTGTACCTCGGTACACTAACCTCGAGTACATTGACCCGACTATCAACACTAACAACAGGGTACCGATGGTAATAATTGCTATTACCATCTAGGGATTCACAAACCTCTAACTAGAGGGCGTCACCCTTGACTCTAGGCCGTTCATCAAACTCACATATATCGTATGTAACCAGCACATAAATATCAGGCATAAAACAGAATATCATAAATCATCATTTATCATATTTAACAGCATATTAATTATTCCCTACGTCGCATAAGCAACTGTCTGCTAATCTCATAAATTTATCAACTATAACCTATGTTGGTTGATAGGTCTACAGTGACTATCCTTAGCCACTGTACACCGCAACCCCTCTCCTGAGGTGTTGCTACTACCAACCCCTAGTAGGGCTAAGGAACCCTACTCATGCTAACAGTACTACTCTACTACCTATTTTCCCTAGAGATTAATGTATATTTCCCTTTACCTGGCTTAGAAGACTGATGCCGCTCGTGACAAAGGCCTATAGAAGCACTTGGGACTGAATGAGGGGCTTTAGGCCTATTTATAGGCAAATGGAGAGCTCCGCCCTTCTTAACCGACTTTGGTCGCGTCGCGATGGCAAGGCCATCGCGTTGCAAGGAGCATGTTCTGGAACACTCGTTTTCTCTCTGCCACCGCCTTACCTGAACCAAGTGTGTCGCATCGCAAGGGACCATGTGTAACTCGATCGCGTCGCGATCGTGTCTGGGCAAGAAGATCCAGTTTCGTTCGTTCTAGACGTTTCTAGGGGTTTCTATACCTTTCTGGGTCATTCTTAAGCACATTTTATCCCTAATTAAGGTTTTTAACCTCTGTTTATCACTTAATCACTGATCTAATTATTTTCCTAATATTGTTTAAAAAATAGGATATCACAAGGCATGCCGAGTCAGCTGCATACAACCCCGCATGCAGCTTACAAGTGTCCTTAACTTGCAACATGTGCACCCCACTCAACGTTCCAGTGTCCCTTAATCTAGGGTAGAGCGCTGGTCGGGTCCGGGCCTAAAATGGGTCAACCGAACCAAACCAAGTGCCCTATTACTGGGCCCATTTCTGCCCAATTGAACAACTCGGTTTGTCGGGTCCGGTTAAGGACGAGTAACGGGTGGGTCGGGTGGGTAAGATCGGTTATGGGCCACAATTGGGCTGGATATTTTTTTTGGGCCTTTTTTTACTAAAAAACATTTTTGGGCCATTTTTAACAAAAAAACAGTGTTAAAAGCAAATAAAACTTAATGGGCCATTTTGGGGCCTTTTTTTTACTAAAAAAACATTTTTGGGCCCTTTTTTTACAAAAAAAAAAGTATTGAAAGCAAATAAAACTTAATAGGCCATTTTTTATACTAGAAGTCTAAAACACAATTTAATGGGCCTTTTTTTATACTCTGGACTGGGTCATTGGGCCATTCAAAGTATATGCAAATTACAAATAAAAACAGAATCTGTTTAACAGGTCAACAACATCCTGGGAAATTTGTTTTCTACTTATGTGATGCCCCTGAATACACTCATGACAGCAATCACAGCATCATAGACCACAAGTTTTAAAACTGAAAGCATAATAACCAGCAATCACAGCATCGAAGACCACAATCTGAAAGCATAATAACAAGATAATAAACAGAATGCTACTACTCTATAACCACTTAACCAGACCATAATAATAAGATAATAAACACCATAACCAGAATACCAAGTACTTAACACCTAACAATCTGAAAGCATAAAAGCAAAGCAAGCTAAATACATGTTAAAACTTGCTAATTTGCCATAAACAGAATAAATACATAACTATAAATACAATCACAATCCACAACAGCATATGAGACTTGAGCAGTCTGAATCATCAGGTTCTCCATGACAGAAAATTGCCTTCTTCACTGAGGAATAACTGGCCAAAACAGCAGGCATGTATGTCAAATGTGGATCAGTTCTACTCACAACTGAAAATTAAATAAATAACAAATAAACAACAAGCACATTCAGAAGTTTAAAGGCAACAAGAAATAAACATGGTATACCATAGCTTGAGCCTTGAAGTATAAGCACATTCACAAGCACAATCAGAAGCACATTCAGAAGCACATTCAGCCTTAGGTGCTGAAACTGGTAGGAACATGAAGAACCATGATTGAATGGAACAACAAGCAAAACAAGTTTCAGTTTTCTTTGTAAAATTAATATGCCTTAATGTGCTCACAATTGGAAATCAACTAAACAACAAATAAACAACAAGTACAGTAGGACACTTAGAAATTTAAAGGCAACAAGAAATAAAATGCTATACCATAATATAAGTCCTCCTTTGCTTCATTCATGCCTTTGGACGTGAGCCAACAAGCAACAGAATCATGGCATATTTGGAAGTATGAGCTTGAGCTCCATATTGACTGAAACCGAATGGAACATGAAGAACCATGACTGAATGAAACAACAAGCAAACCAAGTTTCAGTAATGGAAGTAAAATAAATATGCCTTATTTTGAAAAAGGAAACATGTGAAAAGAAAATACACAAGTGTAACTTACTGATTCATGACATTTTTAACAGAAACAGCCCCTAAACCCAAAAAAGCATGTCTTTCAAGACAATTCAAAAAGCAAACTGGAGTGGATCCCAATCAGATGGTGAATGAGTCATGTCTTAGTAATACTAATAACTCCAAAAAAGCAAAAGACATCAAGATCTGACAGCAATAAAATAAAGCATCAATGCATAATATAAATAGAGTGAAAAAAACAAATATCACCAAGGCAGTAGCAAGCAAGGAACAAACATTTAATAACTTGTCAATCACAGTCAATATTTGGTTGTGATTGAGAAGATGAAGCAAAACCAGCAGCTCCACTTGTAGTGGCAGCTCCACTTATAGTGGCAGCTCCACTTGTTGATCTTTCAACTCCTCCAAAATGTGATGTACCTTGAGAAAATTCTTGGGAGCAAAGACAAAAAACAGAAACAGAAAAATAAGATTAGATGTTTAATATAAAAATACTTGCATGTTTAATATAGACAAAAAACATAAACAGAAAAATTAAGTATGCACCTGTTACAATTGCTTCTGATGTCTCAAACATCTCTTTCAAATTGAGGTCCTTGAATTGATATAAAGAAGGCCTTAACCAATTCTGAGAACATATCAGTGCCTCCGCCATCTCTGGTTTTAGATTACTCCTAAATGAGTCTAAAACCCTGCCACCAATACCGAAGGCACTTTCGGAAGCCGTCGTGGAAACAGGAGTGGCCAAAACTTCCTTGGCCATGGTAGATAATATGGGAAATCTTGAGGAATTTTGCTTCCGCCACAACAACAAGTCCCACTTGTCATCCCGCTTTACATTTGGCTCATACAAGTACCTCTCAAGTTCATTTTTCTGGTCTATAGAATTTTTTTCCTCTAAATGCTTCTGAAAAGCATCAACCCTTGCCAAATTTGTGGTATTCTCAACAGAACCAGAATTGTCAACATTTGAATCCCCCATACTAGGATCACGAGATGTTTGACTACCCCTATTTTGTTGCTCATAAACTAAAGCATACCAATCATACATTCTATGCAGGTTTTTTTATAGAGGCAGTCAATTCATTAGCAAAATCCTGCTCACTTTTATACATATCATTAAATGACCACTCAACATAAGCAAACTTGTACCGGGGGTCAAGTATGACACCAGTATAAATAATTTGGTTCAGATTCAGCATGTTACCCCAATACTTATCATATTTTTTCTTCATTTCCCTTCCCATATTACTCAAAACAGAATTTGTGTCTTCTATACAGTTTTTTAGTTCCATAAAAATTGATGCTAACTAGTGGAATGCAGTATGTATGCTCACATTCAAAGAAACTGAAAATATATTGGTGGCATCATAAAATATCTTCAAAAATTTCATAAAAGTTCGGGCAGTCTCTCAATCCACACAATTAGGGGTTCCAGCAGTCCCAAAATGTTCTGAAAATGTCATATCCTCATATTCCAGCTTTTCAAATGCTAACTGGAACTTTTCAGCAGCCTCGAACATCAAGTATGTCGAGTTCCATCTTGTAGGAACATCAAGACACACAAGCTTAGACGAAGGAATTCTAGAAAACTCTATGTAATCTTTAAATTTTTGAAGTCTTTGTGGTGAAGACCGCACAAACCTCACAGCATGCCTAATTTTGGAAATGGAGGAGTCCATATCCTTTAAGCCGTCATTAACAACAAGGTTCAGAATGTGTGCACAACATCTCACATGGAAAAACTCTCCATCTAACACTAACCCATTCATGATCTTAAATCGTCTTCTCAAAAGACCCGCAGCCACATCATTGGATGATGCATTATCCATTGTGATTGTTGACAAATTTTTAAGACCCCATTTTCTTAAAATATCCTCAACCTGCCTACTTATTATGTCACCCTTATGATTTGGAACTACACAAAAGCTGATAATTCTTTTTTGGTATTTCCAATCATTATCTATAAAATGAGCAGTAAGGGTTAAGTAATGGAGGTTTTGAATGGATGTCCAGCAATCCGTAGTGAGTGCAACCCTAGAACATTCAGATCTAAGAAAGGCCATTAACTTGACTTTTTCCTCCATATAAAACCTAAAACAATCTCTAGGTGTAGTGAACCTTGAAGGGACTATAAATTGGGGTTGTAGTGTTCTACAAAAGTGTTTGAAACCCTCACCCTCAACCACTCTGAAAGCTTACTCATCTACAATGATGAACGTGGCCAGTGCCTTTCTGCACGCCTCAACATTAAACCTATTGCTACTTGCAACTAGATTAGTAGTACCATGGGCAAAAGTAAGGACTGTTTGGTTGGGATCTTGATTGATTGCATGAGTATATTTAGGACATATTTTGAAATGAGCCAGCATGTTTGAAGTACCATGAGTTTTAGGGTCACACAAATACCTTTTACCACAATACTTACATGTTACAGTTAGGAATTCAACTTCATTCTCAGGTAATTTGATGAAGTGGTCCCACGCAGTAGACGTTCTACGGGGACCACTAGCATTAGGCTTTCTTTTCTTTCCAGTTTTTGGAGGAAGAGACCGGGGATCAGCACCCACAGCTACGTTCCCAATAGTTGGCTGATTAGAGGGCTGGCTGCCACCACCAACTTCTGCTGCTTGTGCAGAAACGATGGGATCAACAGCCCCAGTAGTAGTTTGATTTATTGTTTCTTGAGTTACATTCATTGAGGGAGGCAACATCTGACTAGACTGCTCCATTACTGAAACAATGAAGGAGTCCTAGTCATTTAAGTGCCACCTTATTAAGTGTCTTATGTATTTAATAGATGTTATCAGTTCAAACAATACACAACAGAAGTAAGTACACTTAGAATTGGACAAGACAGATTCAGAATGCATACTTAATCAAATAAGCAAGTAAAGCATACTATAACAAAATTCAGATCTGAACCCAATCATAAAGCATTGAAACCCAGAACAAGCACACTCAAAACCATTTAAATTTCAAAATAATATGAAATAACAAACCCTAAACCGAAAACAAAGGCATAAACCATAACCTAGAAGTATTAAACACAGAAAAAGCACACACAGAACCATTTAAATTTCAAAATAATATGAAATAGAAACCCTTAACTGAAAACAAAAACATAAACCCTAACCCAGAAATATCACACTCAAAAATATGAAACACTTAAAAATACAAACCTTTTACCAGAAGAGCTGGATGGGTATCATCCGAGTTCCAAAGCACCAAAGCAGTTTTCATTTCAGGGTATGCAAAATAGAAAAAAACAGGAAAAAGAACAAAACAAAGGAACAAGTTACAGACTTACAGTGAGGAAAAAGAAGAAGAAAAATAAGGAAAATAAGGAACAAGTTACAAACCTTCTTTCAGCATTTGAATCGGACGGTGGCTTCCAAGATTTACCAATAGCTCGTGCTTTTGCCTTCTAAAGAGAAGAGGATGAACGACTAACAGCAAGGGAACAAACGATCGAACGAAAATAAGGAAATGGCCCTCAACAAACGGCGCTAGGGCTTGTTTTCTTCTGAAATAGACTAGCTAGGGCTCACAGGGAAGGGAACGAACGAAGCTTATAGGGAAGGAAGGGAACAAACGAAGCATCAGAGAAGGAGATGGAGAGAAGGCAACACTTTTCTGGTTCTTATCAAAGAGTAAGAGAAAGAAGAGAAAGGAGAGTAGATGCTCATTCTAGGGTTCCTTTCGTTCGGTGCCTCTCTCTGTTGTGCGTACTGCGTTGTTGTTGTTGTGAAATGAAAGAGAGGAGAGTGAGATCAGATATCATGAATTAGGGTTTGCCTTTTGGGTTTGGGCTACTCTCGCATGGTGACATTAGGCCTGATGGGCCACATTTGCTTCACCATATGCTGGCTCGGTCGGTTTCGGCCACCGTTGGGCTGAAGAATCCAGAACCGTAACTGACCACCTCAATCCGCCCTAAACTCGTCCGGCGACCCGTGATGCCCGCTGACCCGTGACGACCCGACCCGTTCTCTCGGTTTGGATTCAGATAGGGCAGTTTCGGTCGGGTGATGAGATTTTGCTCTACCCTACCTTAATCGATCCCACACTTAAGCGTGCATGTCAAACCCTAAAAATTGGTTTTCTTTACTTGATTCTTAATCAACTATGTAATTAGGTATTTAAGAGAATGAGATGTTACACAGAACATAAAAATAGCGTCAAGCCTCTAAGCATTCATTCTTGTTACTGGGCGATCACAAGCAACTGTTGTAGATGAAACGAGTTTTGTTCCCCTGGATACTGGCAGTGAAGGAAACAACAAAATTATGGAAAAAACATGTTTTTCTGCACACAAAAAAAATGGTTTTACCTATTCTAAAGGGTTGTGTCTCTTTTTTTATATTTATCAGTTAGTTCAGCTAATTTTGTTATCTAAATATATACTCTTAATAACAAATATTCTTAATCCTAAACATAAACTGTTGTTATTTTATGTCATTTTATATTTATTAATTAGTTAAATAACTAATTTTATCAAACACTTCAGTTTTAATTAGCTAGCTTGCTAGCTTCACTACCAGAAAAAGTAGGCATACCGACGGCCTATTACTGACGGCCACAACCCGTTGCCAACAAAACACCTTTTCCGGTGGCTTTAGCCATCGGTAATCCTAACCCGTCGTACGATAAACACATACTTTTATGTAAT
The DNA here is from genome assembly GCA_037113605.1 of Calophaca sinica. Lineage (NCBI taxonomy): Eukaryota > Viridiplantae > Streptophyta > Magnoliopsida > Fabales > Fabaceae > Calophaca > Calophaca sinica. Next base: position 100,245,843 of record CM073734.1, on the reverse strand, counting down.
TTTATATTTAATAGATAGTTAAACAATTAATTTTACCAAACATTTTTACGTTCAGTCAGCTAACTTTTCGGCTATAAGTACCCTGGCAGCAAGGTAACCTTTTTTAATTTATGAGATCTCTCAATTGACTATTCTTACAATACCTAGTGAAGATTAAATGATTTGGAAAGGGTTTGATAATGGCATCTTCACTCTCAAAGATGCTTACCAATTTGGCGATTTCTGCGTAATATGTTATCTAGTGATGAAAATTTGTGACTTAGGGGATGCATCACAGTCTCGGTTTATAGCTTATGTGGTGCATCAGATGAATCTTCAGCGAATTATTCATCGGCTGTAAATTTGCGGCTTTATTTTAGTCTTGGCTTCTCGTTGTGTTGAATTGTCTGATTAATATGTCCTCCTTTTTCTTCTATTCTTTCTATTTGTGACAGGAATTGGTGCTCTCAATTAAGAGACATTGTCATTTTAGCTACCATTTGTGTTCTCTGGTTCATTTGGCATTGCAAGAACCAGGCACAGTTTCATAATAAAATTGCCTCGGTTAAGAGTGCTATCAACATGATTTCTGCTTTCATGTCTTTATCTGGTAAGTTATCTGCATGGACTATATATATATATATATATATATATATATATATATATATATATATGGGATAGGATTAAATGACACCAGTTGTCAAATTAAACGTTGACACCAAATCATATCCCTTAATTTTCATTTGATCCAAAGGCTAATATTAATTCATGTAAACCCTCATGTGATCTGCTTGGTTCTCTCGCTCGTTGTTCCTTCTTGCGATGGCTCTTCCACTCCACTAAATCCTAACTTGGACGCTATTTTTCTCCCGTGCCTCCTCTTCACTTTCTCTCGTTAACGAAGAATCCAACTTGCTCCCATGCATCTCTTCGCTCTTTTTCGTTTCTGAAGGCTATCTCTCATTTCGACTATCTTTTCTTTAGTCTTTTATCTTTTATACCAAGCTATGATTTACCTACTGATATATATTTTTTTTGATAATGTGATTTACCTGCTGATATTTTTTTTGATTTCCCAGTCAATAATAACCTAAATCTCAAATTAAATTCAAGCCCCTATTTGAAACAAATCGTTTTATCTTTAGAAAAGTGCTGGAATTCACAACCACGAGTAATACAAGTATTAAGCAACAATTGGTTTCGCCTAGATTTTAGAACTGCAAATAACATTTCTATTGATGGAGATGCCATTGAAATAGGTGATCAACATCACTCATGATGAGAAAGGGAACGGTAAGGACCAGTGCCGATAAGAGTTCGGAAAGGATATGTCACATGAGAACTTAAATGAATAAATATGATTCGTTGGATTAAGTAAAATTAAGGCATAGGATTTGGTGTCAAAGTTTAATTTGACACCCGGTGTCATTTGATCCTGATTATATATATATATATATATATATATATATATATTTAATTCGATTGATGTACTGATGTTTTCAAGATACTTAAAGCCTTATGTGGAAGGTGCTGCCTGTGGTAGCACTTTCAGAGGTAGTAGGGGAGAAAGCCTTGGTTGTTTTCGTGACTGCATTGGCTAAACTACTTTATACGCAGAACTAACTGCAGAAATGACATCTTATTGAAATTGTATTTCAAAAGGGTTGACACAAGCTCTGGTTGAAATGTGATTCCATATTGGTGGCAATTGCCTTTAAATCTCTGGGTTTAGTTCCTTGGAAGATCAAGAATAGATGGAAGAATTGCATGCTTCTCGCTCAGAAAATATCTTTTCTCGTATCTCATGTCTTTAGGGAAGAGAATTCATGTGTTGATAAATTAGCCTTTGATGGCATTGTTACTCAAATTTTTTTGGTGGGAGTTACCTGCTACTTTTATCATAGAAGATTTAATCGCAATAGGTTAAACCATTCTAGTTATAAATTTAATATGATTGTTGTATTCTTTTATGAATTTTGACTTAATCTCTCCATATTTTTTTAGTATTTTTTTTAATAATATGTTGATGTGCCGTAAATAATATGTAAAAGTTGAGGTGCCAATATAATTAAAATTTCTTCTCCGCTTTGCGATGTCTTTGCGCACTAACCCGTTAGCATTGAAAAAAAGGTTCGCCTAACCATTTTAGCAGACAATTGAACTCCTCGAGGCATGATGATTGATGAGGGTATTTTCTCTGTGCTTTAAGCCTTTAACAAAAGTGAAAGTACCGAGAATCTCTCTGGGTAAAATAAATTAAAGGGTAAATTGAAATTTTGATAGCTTAATTTTATTTTAGTTTTTGTTTTAGTTTTTTAACTATTATATTTTTTATTTTAGTTTCTTAAGTTATAAAAATATGTCGTTTTCGTCTTTTTTGTCTGTAATTCTTTTATTTTGTGTGTATAGGTCATTAAAACTCTTTTTTTTGCTCCATTACCTTTTATCATATTACTTCATTAATAAGAACTCTGATAAGAACATGATTTTGACTTTATTGTTTAAAAAGATTTCAGACGAAAGGGACGAATTTGGCGTAACTTTTGAAACTTAAGGGACGAACGTGGCGTATTTCCGTAACTTAAGAGACGTAAATGAAAAAAAAAATAGTTAAGGGACGAAAGTGTCATATTTTTTTTAACTTAATAAAAAATATAATAGTTAAGGAACTAAAACAAAAACTAAAATAAAGTTAAGGGACAAAAATACTATTTAGCCTAAATTAAATTCTCTTCCGAAGCTTCTTAGAAATAACTGGTGTGGTGTACAAGACAAAAGTTGACTTGAAGAGAAAAAAAATCGATTCCAACGTAGGGAAAGAGAGAAACGAAATGGATAATATCTTTTTTACGTACAACCTTCTTTTTTATCTTCCTTTAAATTCTCCATATTTTGCTCTTAATTTATATCCCTGTTCACGACAACTTCTCTTTACGGTCTGTTTGAGAAGGGGTTTTAAGAGGAGAGAAGAGGAGAGGGGAGAACTTATTTTTCTTTTCAAAATTAAGGAAGCTATATCATGTTTCTAATAACGAATGAAGTGTGATTGAAATGTTATATGATCATCTATTGAATTGTTCTTTCAATTTTTCTAAAATCTCAAATATATATCAACATATAGACTTAGCCTTTCAAGACCCTCCCCTCCCCTCTCCTCCCCCTCCTAAAACCTCTTCTCAAACAGACCCTTAAGCTTCTTTTGTTTTGTAACTTCCATGTCCTTGTGACGTCTTTTTTTTCTTTTCCTTTACATCATTTTCCATAGCTTTTTTCTCTTTTTTTTGTAGAAATGTTTTTCCGACAATAAAATGTTGTCGGACACCGTATATTTATACTGTTTGCAGCTTTTTTCCCTTTCTGGTACACAAGTCGAGAACGTGTGTGTGTGTCTGCTACAGTAAAGTTGTCGACTACGATATCGAAATTTTGATTGTCGAAATAACAGGCCTCTTTTTTTTTCGGTACATTTTGCCTTAGCTTTATTCTCGTACGCTGTTATTAAGTTGTATGAGACTAGCAAGTAATATTGTTAACACCCAAAATAATTTAGCCGAATATGGTAAACAGTCGAATTATTGGGTTAGTCGACAATGTCAGTCGATATGGGTCAATCGAGTGACAAAAGCCATCAGCTGATTAGCTGAACAATCAAGATTGTTAATTGGGCTAAGTTTTTTGGGCCAATGGGTTTCTGAAATGATGCAATAGGCTTGGAGATATGCATAGCTGGAAAATAACGTAGGATTATAGAAAAAAAAATTAAAAGAAGATCTTCATGCCTCGAATTTAGGAGAGGTCGTTTGGATAAAGATTAGAATGGATGAAGAGTTATTGAAGCTGCAGGTATTACGCGACACTTAAAGGATAAGACCACAACGTGAACCTAAAGAATAAAGACGTGGTTAGTGGGCTTTGTTCCATTAGTCGAATAACCGCTAGTTGATACACTACATTTGTTAGTCACTTGTATTTACAGTTACTTGTTTAAGAACGTGACATATAGGGATAGTGCTCAGCTTTCTCTATAAATACCAATTGTATAGATTGTATTAAACACACTCAATCAATCAAACACAAGTCTTTTATCCTTCCTTTATTTCAGTTTATCGTCACTTCGTTTATGCTTTCCTAGTTATAGCTTTCTCACTTGTTACCTAACTTAACGGTCTTAATTTGTAGTAGTTAAGGAACTCATATATAAGAGACAGAGTCACTTTCTTAGCGTAATCTACTTATTTTGAGAATCATTGTTGTTATTGTTAGTCGATTATTTAGGTATTTATTATCCACATCAACAAATTAGGCACGCCCGATGGGGCCCAATAGGTGGTCAAGTAGAGAAATTTCATTCTCCTGGTCAAGACTATTTTTGGCGTATGCACTTGCGTTCAGGTAGGAATCTCAAAAATATATGGATCCTACTTCAACAAAAAAAAAAGAACGGTTCACGCAAGTCAGCTGAGGCTGCAACCACCCTTGGAATGCCTTTGTGAACCACCAAGCCTAATGACACAACGCCTGTCTTTATGATAGCACTAACTGCAGCAAAAGACTCGACTGAGCAACCAATAGTGATGATTGTGTCATTCATTCATCAACAAATTGACATGGACATACATGACATCATGTATCAAGTGTTAAGGCAGCTCGCTGACATAGTCAAACCTGTGGTGCACAATGAGGTACACCAACCCAAAGATCTTGAGTCTAAGAGATGAAACACTACAGAAAGTTTGGCAACCTCAACTATTGCCGGATGAGGACAAGTAAATCAGAACCAGTTAATTAAAGTAGGACCTACTGTTTAGGGCCGGCCGAATTACATTCCGACAGAGCTTGGTCCCCAAGTTCATCGAATGTTGTTCAGGCAGGCCTGCCCAGATGCAATTGAATTACATCTTGGTAAGGTCTCCTCATGTACAACTGAATGTGTCTTAACAGGTACCTCATTACTCTAATTCTCAACCAAGTACTCTGATCTTTGAGGGGCATACTTGGTAGTAAATGATTTGGAAGTGGATTTACCTCTTCCTTGAGATGCATTGGATGATTAAGAATGAGAATCAATGGCCAAAGCTATGGGTTCAGAGAGAAGACCAACCTAGAGTTTTATTTCTTGTTGAACAATCATTGAAAACACCTTGGTAAGAAAAGGTAATGAATCATTAGTAGGATTTGAGAGAGCACTGTTGCATAATTGTCATTTAATCCTTTAAGAAGATATAACACGAAATCACGCCCCTTACATTGTTGGATAATTGTAAAAGTGTTGCAGCATCCATAAGCTGAAATGCATGAAAGTAAGGGTTAAAAATAGAGCAATTCATCCAGAAGCTTTTTGAGTTTGGTAGTATAGGTTGTAATAGAAGAATATGCTATTAGAGGTAAGTTGAGAAATCCTAAAATCATCTTGAGAAAATTAAACCTTAAGCTCTTTCCAAACATTTTGATGCATCATCGATCCATATGATAATACTAAATTTTTTTGGATTGATGGAGTGACTCAGACAATAAATGAGAAGAGTGTTGCATCTCTTCCAAGATGGAAATAGAGAACCACTATAATCAGGTTTCTTGATTGTGCCATCAAGAAATCCAAATTTGTTCTTCATCTCCAAATATGGTTATAATTTGGTCCTTCCAAAATCAGGGAAATAAGAACAAGAAAGGGATTCTAATTTGGGTGGATGTAATAGGGGCTTGAAGGATCTTAGTTAGGGTTTGGAAGAGATGAAGGTGTACCCATGGTAGAACGACGAAAATATCAAAGAGATAAAGAAGCCAAAAAGGAAGGAGAAATCAGAGAATTTTGGGAAGCAAAGTGGGAGAAAGTGAGAAAATTTTCTGCTGATACCGTATTATGAGAATTGGAACTTAAAATATAACCACATTTCTATATACAACACATATAATAGTATTTACAGGGATCAAGAGCAATGAGTTGCTTTGTGTAATAAATGATGTTACAACAGAAAACTGATATAACTATTGTGACATCCTGATTTTTAAATAAGATTTTAAATAATTCTTAGAATAATAATTAAATAATAATCAAGTATTGAAAGCCTTAGTTAGAGTTAAAATTGACTCATAAGAGGCCTGAAGTGCCCTAGCAAGGTTTAGAACACCCTAGAATCACCTAGAAGGACGAAAACGAAACCTTTCTCTTTATGGTCCGTCGCGACGCGACTGAGAAAGTAAAGGATGACATCACGACACGATGGACGGAGGACAGATAAGGAGGTGGAAGAGAGAAAGAGGTAGGTTCTAGAGAGTGCTCATCGCGACGCGATAGACTTGCCATTGCGACACGATGTATGGTGGTGGTGACATGGGGAGTTCCCCATTTCGCCTATAAATAGGCCCTAACCCCTCCATTCTCCTCACTTCTTCCAAAGGATCCTTTGGGGGTTGCATGGAGGAGTTTCGGAGGCGCGACAGGGCACGGAGACGGGACACGAGCGGCAGCGATCTTCTAAGTCAGGTAAGGGGGAAGATACCTTAATCTCTAGAAAAAATTGGTAGTAGAGTAGTACTGTTAGCATGAGTAGGGAACCTTAACCCTACTAGGGATTGATAGTAGCAACACCCCAGGAAAGGGGTTGTGGTATGCGGGCTAAGGATAGTCACTGTAGACCTATCAAACAACATAGGTTATGTTTTATAAGATTAGTAGACAGTCGCTTATGTGACGCTAGGAGTAATTTATATGTTGATTAATTAAAGTTATTGATATTCTGATTTATATCTAATATTTATATGCTGATAAACTATAGTTGTGATATTCTGATGTATATCTGATGTTTATATACTGATTGTATATGATATAAATGATTGTATACGATGTAAATGAGTTTGATGTATGAGTTAAGGGTGTCTCAGGTTTGTGAATCCCTAGATAGTAATAGTAAGTATTATTATCGATACCCTGTTGATAGTGGTGATAGCCGGGTCAGTGTACCCGAGGTTGGTGTACTTGAGATGTATATGATCGATGGTACGAAGTAGTCTGGAGTAGATGTACATGATCGAGCTTCAGAACTCCACGTCTGACGGGTGGACAATCTTTAGCATTCTCTGTATAGGGAATGTCGTCCTTGTGCACGGGACGGTGCCTTACTCCGATAATTGGATATAGTGATCTTATGGGGGACACTGTAACCGGTGATCGGAGATGGTAGCGTATCGGGGTATGTTCCCGGGACAACCAACTTATCTTATTCGGTGCCCTGAGACTGGTGATCAATCTAGGGAGTAGGGCGGTAATGGCCCGCAATATTTAGCGATGATTTGGGTCAGTAGGGCTGGTAATGAGCCTGAAATCTCTGGGACAGTAGGGCTGGTAATTGAGCCTGAAATGCCCAGTGGTTTGGGTCAGGAAGGCCGGTAATGGGCCTGAAAGATCGGTGACGTGCGTCAGTCTGTGATATCAAAGAACAATGTAATTTGTGACCATGTGGTCAGGTTTGTCAGTGTGACGTATCAGTGTGGTCTGGTTTGTGATTGTGTACTCAATAAGTTTTGAGTGTGGTAACATGTATGTTAATGGTTATGTTGATATGTTGTGCATGATGACAGACACACTACTATGTTGTTTTCCTGATTGAATGAGGTTAATAGATATCTTACCCCTTTTGTTTTTCTAGTGTGTTTTTATTATATGATGTTAAACAACAGATGGACAAGAACACCCTGTAATTGGAGGATGGGGAGTCTATGGGAAGCCTGCTTAGAGGCTAAAGATGGATACTTATATCACGGCCAATGTGTCTTTTATCACCCATGTGGGTATAGAGTTATATCTATACTTGTATGTATAATATGTTTGTAAACCTTAATAATAAATAAAGTATACGTGTTTGTTTATCTTAAATATGGACTACCATTGTCTAAATAAATAAAGTAAATAAATAAATAAAGTAAACGTCCTGTCTTGGCGGGGTGTTACAACTATCTCCTATCAACAAGAATAACTAACTCGACTAATTTTATATAGGTTCAATTACTTCATAGGTCTCTAAACTATTTTAAAGATTTTAAATAGGCCCTTGAGCTATAAAATTCGAAATTGGGTCCTGGACTTATTAATAATTTGTAAATGGGGCCCTCAATTTTAATCGGATCCTTAAAGTTTTAAATAATTTTAAATTAAGTCCATAAACTTTTAAATAATTTGTAATTGGATCGTTGTTAAAGCAGAGAGTTCATGGACCCAATTGAAAATCATTTAAAAATTCAGGAACCCAAGTAAAAATTATTGATAAGTTCAGGAGCCAATTACAATTTTTTTTAGTTTAGGGACCTACTTAAAAATTTTCAAATAGTTTATGGACCAACATATTAATTAACCCTCTTATATATTTGTCAGTAAATTACACACACACATAGAGAGTTTGGATCTATTGATCATACCTTGTGCTAAAGTTGGCATGCTCACACATTTAATACTTTCCTTTAAATTTAATAAATTCAATCGCTATATTATATTATATAATCTTGATTATCATGTATACAAAATTTCAAATAATTTAGTTCAATTTTAAAAAACATATTATACATTAAAATAAAATAATACCAGAAAATATTAAATAATTTTTAATTTTATAAAATTCTGCAGATTTAATATGTTCAGTAAAAACTTTTGAATCAAGGTTGAAATGATAAAATTGGCATCCCCCACGCAATGTAAAGAGCAAGACCCTTGGCATCCTGAAGGTCAATGTCATGAAAATCTCCTATGATTAAAGCCACTTAGAAGGAATTCAAAATACAATGATAAAAATATTAATGTAAATACTAGGCTTAAATATTCTTTTACTCCCTACAAATGTAACACTTTTTGTTTTTGATCCTTGTAATTTTTTTTGTGCTTTTCATTTATGCAAAGTCCATACCCTCTCTTTTTGGTCCCTTACGTTAGACACCATTGAAAAATGATAGTGTGGCTAACGTACCCCATTTATGCCTGCCAACTTGGATTACTTATGCATAGTGAAATGGGAGTCACACATTGAGTCGTTATTTTTTGTTAAAAAGAGATTAGGTTCCCCACCCATCAACCACCCCCGCTCCACCCCTCCCTCTTTCTCGGCCACCCCCAACTCTACCCGCACAATCTCTTCCCTCCCCTTTGACCACCCACCTTTTTTTTTTCAAGTTAAAATTTCACTCATTATTTTAAACCGATGGAGTTCAACTCGGACCCAACTAAAACCTTATGCATCCATCCACGTCGTGACTCACAATACAAGCTAGAGGGTTGGCAAACTACTCATAGAACAAACAGGGAGAAGATTTTGTCGAAGCCAAAAACCACTTCCAAGACGAGGAACGAATACAGTTAGGGATATGACTCGCATCAGGCACCCCCCTCCCAAAAAAATACATCCATTTCGTAGTTCCCAAATAGCCCACAACACAGAATGCCAAATTAGCGCCAATCCACGCCTACACTGGGAGCTACCCCCAAGGCTAGTGAATTGGGAAAATGAGGAGAAGAGATCCAACGATTATACAAATTCACAGCCCAACCAGCTAGCAATAGCATACCAAACCGCAGAGGAGAAAGAACAGATGCTGAATAGATGGGGCGCCGACTCTTAGTGCGACCCGCATAGCACACATGTAGTACCAGACAAATCAGAAATGACACATTTGCTAAACAAATTCGTCCGAGTTGGAACTCTATCTAGAAGTAACTGTCAAGAAAAAGCAATAACTTTCACTACTAGAAAAATCAATTTTAGAGAAGAATTTTAGAGAGGGATGTTTATCCGTCGCTAATAGCGATGGATTTAGTGACGGACATCAAGGTTTTAGGACAACTTAATTTGGATCACGTTTGTGACAGATTTAGCGACGAAAAAAATCTGTCGCTAATTTTTTCGTCACTAAATCCGTCACAAATTGACTAAAATACATCTGGTGAAATCCTTCTCTTAAATTTTCGTCACTAAAGCTGTCACAATTAGTGATGGATTTAGCAATCCTTCTCTAATTTTTTATTTTTATGTCTTTTTTCAGGATTAACATACCACTCTAAGTCTTTCCTCAACAAGAAAAAAAAATACCCAAGTCACATTCAGAACTCAGAAGAAACCTACACTACCTCTCTCGTCTCACTCGCAACTCTTGTCTCTCTCGCAAGTCTCGTCTCCTCTCAGTCTCTCAGATCTGTAACTCTCATCTCTCTCGCAACGAAGTAGCCAAAGCCACCACCGCTTTTTTCACTCCCGAGAGGTTTCTTATAATGCCCTCAACAGATAGTGAAATCGCTGAGAAGAGTGAAATCACAACTCTCGTCACTTTCCTGGCTTTGCTTTTCGCCAGGGAAAATCATATCCATTGATCTTGGCATTTCTAAACAAAGGAACTTGAAAGAGAGGAACATGGAAGATCGTTCGTGAATGGAAGATCCTCCGTCTCTCTGCACGCCGCGATAGTGATCGTCTCACTCGCAACTCTCGTCTCCTCTCAGTCTCTCAGATCTGCGCACATGAAATCAGACCACCACGTGAAATCAGACCACCGCGTCCTCTCCGTTTGAGCCTCGTCTCCACCAAACCACTCCTCTCCTCTCTCTGCTCCTACTGGCGACTGCAAATCAGGAATTGGTGAGCCTAGATCCCCTTCCCCTTTTACCGAAACCCTTATAGCTTTGCTTCTTGGTTGTGCTGCTTCGATGCTTTGCTTCTTTGCTGCTGCTTTTTTTTTGCTGCTTCGCTACATCTTTGCTGGTTCCCTGCTTTTCTTCTTCGTTGTTTTGCTTCTGTGAGACTGTGGTCTGATTCGATTCGCTTCTGCTTCGCTGCTGCTAATTTTTTTTTAAATTGATTTGCTTCGTTGGTGCTTTTTTTATCAGTATATATATATATATATATATATATATATATATTATCAGACTTTGTTGGTGCTTTGATTTGCTTTGTTGGTGCTTCACTACTGCTGTGTTGGTTTGTTGGTTCACTGCATTGGTTCTTTGCTTCCTAATTTTAGCCATTTAATTTTATCCATTTAATATGCTTGCTGGCTGCTGCGTTGGTGCTATGCTTCATAATTTTAGCCATTTAATATGCTTGCTAGCTTTTGTGCTTTGCTTTCTAATTTTAGCCATTAAATATGCTCACTGCATTGGTGTTCCCTTCCTGGATACGCCAATGCTGGCAGGAATAGGAAAAGAACACAAAAGAAAGAGCACTATTAGCTTGTGAGAGAAAGAAGCAGCTTGCCAAACTAAGGGTGTGATGGCTGAGAAGATTGTAGACGAGAAGCTTGGTTCCCAACTTGAAATTCTTTCTCATGCAAGTATTGATTAATCTTTGGCAATTTTTGTTTTTGAACCATATCTAATTGCAGATTTTGAATGAGTACTAAATATGTGATATTTATATGGAGGAACACTCAAGTTATGGTGGAAGGAAACACAAAAAGAATTCTCTTTATGATATGTTCTGTTATGTTTCATTTATAACTTCTTTCTTTTTAGCTCTTTTGTCTTTAGTCGCCGAAGGGAAGAGACTCTTAATGAGAAGTTTATCTTTTTAGCTCATTTGGCTTTTTTTGTAATTTGTGATACCTTATTGGTTGTATTTACTTCAATTAAACAAGTTAGAGTAGATGTTTCTGTTCTACTGTATGAGAATTTGGGTGGCAATGGTAAGTGGCATGGTATCAGAATTGATCATAGAAAGTTTAAATGAAATGATAGCATAGGGCGTCATTTTTTTATGCAAGTTATTGGAAGTTGTATCGTATTGTAGGGGGAACTGGGAATTGATGTATACTTATTTTAGTTTGTCATTTAATTATGTTTTAAATTATGTTTATTTGCTATTAGTTCATAGGGTGAAAAAAAAGACACAAATATGAATGCCTCTGTTTACTGATACAGCATATTTGAAAAGGTTGCCTCTGGTACTAGTCGTGTTCTATTTTTAAAATGGTGTTCTTTTCTTTTTCACTTTTCTTTATATTTTAATGATTGGTTGATCAAGGTTGGCTTTCATAGCCTATACTATATGTCTTCTTATTGACTCCAACCTTGTCAATTTACTTATGTTTCTACTTAGTTTGATTTTGTACCTTTAATTACATTTGAATCATAGAGATCTTGATTACATTACCATGCACTGCTTTACACTTGCTAGAATTTATTGGTCAAAATCTGAGTTTCAGTGAATTGTAACTTGATAAGAGAAGACAACACAATGTATTTAAGTTGAATATATATTCGAGAATAAAAACTAGTATAACAGATTGATACAATACATAACCATAATTGTGTGCTTCATGCAGGCTATAAAATGAAATCAGTCAACATGGGGGAAAGCAAGTATTAGTGAGGGATTAAAAGAGCTGCTGGTTGGGAACAAATTAGCCAACACAAGTATTAGAAAGGAAGAAGTTGTTGTTGAAGTAGCTATATTTGTTATACAAGTTGCACACATTTATTAGCTTCTGCAGTAAAAGAGCTTCTGCTGCTTAATATCACTAGGAACTAAGAAACTCTTGAAGGTAATATCTTCAGGAACTTAATTAAAATCAGCTATTAGGAATTTTTGGAGTCCATTGTATTTGCACATGCAACTAAGTCTCTCGGTTTCCTCAAGGGTTACATGTTGAAATTTAGTAATTAAGTTTTGCATTTGCATGCCTTTATGTGAGTACTTTGTTTTGGTGATGTGCATTTCATCTTTACTTTTTGAAGCTGCTATACTTTAAATAATAATCATTAAGGTTGTTAAGTGGTTTTCAGATAGTTAAGTTTCTAATCCCCATTCTTGTCTGATTGATAAAGAATGATAGCAAATTGTTTCTTTCTAGAGCCAGTTGAACTTAGATCCTGCTTTAGACTTTTGCCCTCTCGCAGTTTTTCAATTTTTTGATCTCCTATTGGTGGTCCAAGTGAGGGTGTTCCTCACATTCTAGCATGCTTTAGTAATGTGAGTCTATTTTTTAATTTAGACTTTGGTTAAGCTTTCGTCTATATTGGTCATTTTTTTTGAATATTAGTTTTAGGTTTTTTCTTTTATCATTTTCTGCATTGAATTTTAAGTTAATATATTTGGTGTGCAGTTAATATGTTCTTTGTTTTTAATATATGCAAGTTTTGAGGCCCTCATAGGTGTTACTGCAGGCACACTTAATACAATGATTATTTCTTTTCTTTTGGTGATCTGCATAGAGTATTCAAATAACATTCCAAAGTTGAAGTATCTTGAATATCACAATTATTAGAGGTTAATAGAGTATTCATATGCTTTGGTCTTAAAACAGTCTTTAAAACAATTTGTCTTTAGGACTGATATTGTAACCTATTTGTTATTTTTCTTATTTGTAGAATATCTACTGAACAAGACTTTTCTTATTTGAGATGACTTTCGAAGAGGATTCTTTTGTAATTCCTTGTTTTTTTGTGGTTGGAGCTATTCTTGATATTGATTTTGGTGATTATCATAATCTTTCTTCCCGATTGACCTCCTAAGACAGCGGGCTCTTGGAGGATTTTTATGTGATTACTTTAGTTCTTTTGCTTTCAATTTTTGTATTGTTGAAGATGATTTTGTTGATGATTATTTAGTAGTAAAAGTTTGAAAGGTTCTACTTCCTTTTTGTTGTATATAAAAAATAATAATTTCAAGGTTTCTTATTGAAGATGGCTATGAGGAACTTGGATGCCGATGATTATATTTTGTGTTTTGTTTGAACCTTTGGAATTGGATGTGAACTTTTGAATTACTATTTGGACTTGTGATGTTTGGCCTTGTGGAAATGAACTTTCTGCTGCATGATATATATTTTTGCTAGTGACATTTACTTGATAAGCATGAGTGACATTTACTTGATAGCCCATTTACTTGTTGAGTAAAATGACAACTGCACATGCTATTATTATTGTAAGATACTTGGTAAATGTATTTCCTAAATTGCAATTCTCAATGATGCTTTTCCCTTCTTTTCATTGTTTCTTCATGTATTGTCAATGATTAATGCTTTATTGTGTAAATAATGCATCAGCAATTGAAGTACCTGAAAATAGAAAGTGGATGGATAACAGAGTGGATTGTGACAAGAATATCACAGCTGAATTTAAACTTGGAATTTATGGATTTGTTAAGTTTGCCTTGGAACAAGATAAATATAACATTGGAAGAGGGAAAATCAGATGTCCTTGTAAGAAATGAAGTGTTTGCCTCATGAAACACCAGACACAGTGAGGGTGCATCTATGTCAGAAAGGATTCATGAGTGATTATTATCGTTGGACAAATTATGGTGAGCCTAGTCCCCCAATTCCCCCGGTGGTTGTTGATCAATCATATTATGGTAGAAGTGGCCAAAGGGAAATGTTCGATAATTATGAGCAATTGGTAATGGGTGCTATGGGACCGGGAATTGGCAACTATCTTGAGCAAGAGGATCACGATGAAGAAGACACAATGACAGAAGATCCTAACCCAGAGGCACTACAATCCTTTGAAATGTTGAAGCCTGCACATTCTCCTCCATGGAATGGTTGTGACAAATATTTTGTGTTGTCAACTTCTTTAACGACATTAAGTTTGAAAACAAAATATAATTTATCTGAGGGTTGCTTTAATGGATGGATGCAGTTATTAGGAGATGTAATGCCAGATGGTAATAAGATGCCTAAAAATCTTTACCAGGCAAAAAAATCAATTTCTGAACTAGGATTAGGAAGTGTGAAGATTGACTGTTGCCCGAAGGGATGTATGTTGTATTATAAGGAATATGAGATGCTCCAAAACTGTAATTTTTATGGAGAGGAGCGGTATAGGCGTGTTACAAGACGGGGTAAAGTGAAATTAGTGCCACTAAAAAGCATGTGGTACTTCCCGCTTGTTCCAAGACTACGCCGATTGTATTCCTCAATACAAACAGCTCGTGAAATGAGATGACATCGTGAAAATCAAAGGGAGGCAGGTTCTTTATCTCATACATTAGATGTAGAAGCTTGGAAACACTTTGATGAAGCATGGCCTGCATTTTCTCAAGATCCTCGAAATGTTAGATTAGGCTTGTGTTCTGATGGCTTTGCTCTATTTGATAAAACATGTAGGAAATATTCTTCCTGGTCATCATCGTCACTCCTTATAATTTTCCGCCATGGATATGTATGAGAAGGGAGTTTATGTTCTTAACTGTTTTAATTCCTGGCACCTTCTAATCCTACGAGGAAAATTGATGTGTATTTGTGCCCCTTAATAGATGAATTAAAAAAGTTATGGGAGGAGGGATATATGACTTATGATGTGTCCTTAAAGCAATTTTTTTTTTATGAAAGCCGCTTTAATGTGGACCATCAATGACTTTCCAGCCTACGGGATGTTAAGTGGGTGGATGACAATTGGTAAACTAGCTTGTCTAATTTGTATGGAGCGTTCCAAGGCATTTAGCCTCGCATATAGCCGAAAGACCTCATGGTTTGATTGTCATCACAAATTCTTATCACAAAATCACCCATATAGGAGGAATAAGACTGCATTTACAAAAGGCAGAGTTGAAACCTCAACTCCTCCACAAAGGTTGAGTGGTCAAGAAGTCCGGAAAAGGGTAAAATATTTACAAAGTGTGGAGGAATCCCCAGGACAAAATAATACACCAGGCTATGGGGTAGAGCACCATTGGACAAAGCGAAGTATATTTTGGGAATTGCCATATTGGAAAACTCATCTTCTCCCGCATAATCTTGACTTGATGCACATTGAAATAAATGTGTTTCTCAATATTTTGTTCACAATGATGGACACCAAAGGGCTGACAAAGGATACTTGCAAATCTAGAAAAGACTTGGAAATACATTGTAAGCGGAGTGGATTGGAACTATAACCTAGTAGGGGTGGAAACTTTGTAAAACCAAAGGCAAACTATACACTAACCAAACAACAAAGACTTGTTGTTTGCAAATGGGTTAAAAATCTCAAACTTCCAGATAGTTATGTTTCCAATTTAAGTAGATCTGTTGACTTGAGGGAAGCGAAGTTGAGTGGCATGAAGAGTCACGATTGCCATATGTTCATGCAACTATTGCTTCAAACGGCATTCAAAGCCTTGCCCAAACCTATATTGAACACGCTTACTGAATTTAGTCATTTCTTCAGAGAATTTACTTCATCATTATTGAGAGAAGATAAGTTGCGTATGTTGGAGGAAAACATCCCCATCATTATGTGCAAATTGGAACAAATATTTCCACCAAGTTTTTTTGATTCAATGGAGCATCTTCCAATTCATTTAGCATATGATGCTAGAGTTGGCGGACCTGTTCAATATAGATGGATGTATCCATTTGAAAGGTTAGGTCCTCATAATATCTAATATCTTGTTCATGTGTCCTTATTTATTTTCTTTTCCTTTAAGCTTAATCTTGATTTACTCAATAGGTTTATACGATCTTTAAAACAAAAGGTGACAAACCCGGCTTTTGTGAAAGGCTCAATTTATAAAGCATATTTACTGGAGGAGATGTCTATATTTGCTTCGTATTATTATCCTCCTGATGTTCTATCAAGGAGAACAAGAGTGCCACGAAACGATGACAGAGGAGAAGGTTTTTTTGTGAATCCTCCATTGTCAATCTTTAATTATCCGGGCCGTTCTATTGGAAAATGTGCCACTTCTACCTTGGATGATAGGGAAATGAAAGCTGCACATTTGTATATTCTTTTAAATTGTTCTGAGGTCGTGCTTTACTTGAAGTAAGTACTTCCAATAGACAATATGATATATTTATACTATGTAGGGTCATGTTTAACCGCTATCTTGTGTCTGTAGTATGTACTCAGATTTGTTGCGAGAACTAAATCCTGAAACTAATGAAGCATACCTGGACAAAGAAAATTATGCGAAGTTTACCTCATGGTTTAAAACATATGTATGTGATTTTATTCAATTTAAAACTTAGAGTACCGTAATTTGTTAGGTTGAAATTAAAAATTGTTATCTAATGTAGGTGCTTGACTCAACAAATGCGATTGATGATGTGCTTTTAACGAGTTTGGCATGGGGTCCTATTAGGAAAGTTACTAAGTGGCCTAATTATGTTATCAATGGCTACAAGTTTATGACAAAATCTCAAAATAAAGGGATGAGTACGACAAATCATGGTGTATGTGTTCGAGGTGGGCAAGGTGATACAATGGAAAATGATTACTTTGGGTTGTTGATTGATATTGTTGAATTGGAGTACACTGGTCACCTTACCAAGAAAGTGGTTTTATTCAAATGTGAGCGGTTTAATCCTAGTCCTTAGGGGACAAGGATAGATAATTATTGCAATGTTGAAATAAAAAAATCACGGAGATATCAAAATTATGATCCTTTTATATTAGCTCAATAAGCAGAGCAAGTCTACTTTACATCCTTCCCTGAAGGGCAACAAGGTTAGTTGAGTGTCATAAGAACAAAGGCACGCAATATAATTCAAATTTTGGAAAATAATATTCTTGACACAAATGATGCATACCAAGATGATGATGCGGAACAAGTGCATACAATTGTTTCAAATGAAGTTTTTCTGCAAAGTCTTGTTGACACTGATGGTGTAGTAGAGGAAGTACCAAGCTCTATGTTGAACCTTGATTTAGAAAAAGAAGAAGAAGAAGAAGAAGAAGATATAGAGCTCATGTCAGATAGTGAAGGAAGATGATTATGATTATGAATAATCTTATGAAGAGACAGATGCAAACTAAGTTATTGAGTTAACATGTGTTATTCTTGTGTATTACTTTTGAGCATTTTGTGTGCTACTTCAATGTATATTAAATGAAGATGTTTAATTTTATGTGACTTCTTAGATTTTTTATGTGCCTTTTTGAGTTTTTTTATCCATAATAGTTGGTTATACTTTTGATTATTTTTTATCCATAATATTTGGTTTTTTTATAGATGGCAGACAATGATAACACAAGAGGTAGAGGAAGAGGTACCGGTAGAGGTATTAGTAGAGGCAGGGGAAGAGGGAGAGATAGGGGTACAACTACTTTGCCATAACCTTCTATTGTGCAACCCACCCATCCTTCTATAGCCCTCATCCTTCCTTCACAGAGATGTTGCATTCCTCATCTAACCCTTCTACACCTAGTATGCATTCCCCAGCTGATGTTGCATCTGGTGATGACCCCCATGTATCATTATCATCTCATGTCGATTCATCTCCATAAATTGGGACTATAGACACTGATGGACGTATGTGGATTCGTCCAGGTCCGAGAAACACGCAAGTAATTATAACTTTTTTCCTTTAAGTTCTAAAATAACTTATATGCTTGTGACTTACAACTTGTTTAATATTATTGGCATAGGTTTGACCCAGCCATTCAACCTACGCATGAAATTATAAAGAAAATTAAAACTAAGTTTGAAGGGTGTTGGGAAACTTATGGAGAAGTGAAGAGCAAAAACAAATCATTAAAAAAAGTGTGGTGGAAAGAGTTTCAGGTATGAAGTGGAAGTATGAATATCTGAATAACTTGATATTTATATTTTCTTTTCATCACATTGCACTCTTATAATATTATTCTAACTTTAGTTAAATTTCTTTGTATTGCAGAGGAAGTTTAAGTGGCTTCCGGAGCATAAGGCACGAATTAAAAAGACATATCATCATAAAGCCACTGATGGGTACTCTAATGCAATGTATAGAGTACGACGTAAGATTGATTCACGGAGTTGGATTTTTGCTGAAATGCGTGAGTAATTGGAACAAAAATGGAACACTGATGATTGGAAAGGAAAGGCAAAAGTTAACACTAACAATAGAAGCTTATCTGATGGTTCTCTACATACAGGAGGGTCAATTCCAACAACCGAACATTATAAGAGAATGGTACGCAATTGAATTATATATAGTTTTGTATTTTCTAAGAACACATTTTAATTGACACTAATCTAAAATTTTTTTTATAGAAAAAATCGTCAGATATGACTCCAAGCTGTTGGGATCTATTTCAAAAGACTCACAAAATAAAAAGCGATGCAGTAAAGTGGGTCTCCTCTGAATCAGAGACGATTGCTCTAAGTAACTTCTTAGGCATGTTGTGAATCTATGTTTCCTAGTCTTTGATATAGAAGTTCGAATCCCCTTGGTTGGAATAAATACCCTTTCCGTAAAACGAAAAGGAAGCAACTAGTAAAACTTAATTATGACTTGATTTTCTGTATTAGAATCCATGCCAATTTTCTGTGACTCAATAGCAATTTTGTTGTTTTTTTTATTATAATCATGATGCATGCACATGCATGTCAGCATGAACAGCATGATGTATACTATTTCTGTGACAAATCCATTTGTAGCTCAAATCCATTATATATATGAGATGGAATCTATATGCAGTTTGCTGCAAACCCTTGAAACTATGTAAAGATTCCAAAACAATATATAAAAAAATAGTATTTTCTTCAACACAACCATGTAAAGATTCCAGAACATTTATTATGTGGATTTGACTCCTCTAATTAATATAAGCTCTCACTTTAGTTAGATGATAAAGTAAAAGGCATCTCCAATATCAAACTTATTCATCAATGGTCCTCAATTAATTTCATAATCTCTAATATCATAGTTTGCATGCTAATCTAAAACTGAAATCTAAAAAATTTAGTTTTGAAAATGCCCATTTTCATAAACTCTTTCAGAAATTTCCCATTTCAATTGAGATCCTTATGATTGCAAGTACTTGATGCCATTGTTTGCTCTTCATAAGTGTGATTTGATTAATAATGTTAGAAAATATCAGGGCTATTGGTATTAGTGCTATTGGTGAAGTCTTAGCTTTGATTTGTGATGAGTTTTTGCTAAACCTTTGGATACAAGAAATCAGCACAACTTGTTCTTTTCAACTATTGAAACTATTGGGTTAATGAGATCCTGTTAGTAATTTACATAAACTTAGTTGTGACATGTGTATCAACTTGAAATGGTGACAAGTGCTGCATGATGCCTTTTAAATCACTTCTGCATAGCCACTGTGAGGAGCATGCCTTTTAAACCACTTTGTTGAGTTACTAACAAGAATAAATGGAACAAATATCAAAGGCAACCAATACTAAATTTAATAGCAATCAAAACAGTGCAATAACGTCAATCAAACAAGGAGTAGAGAGTAGGAAGAATAACACCGCTATTTGGTTACGCAGTTCGGCCCCAAAAAGATGACATACGCCTGCGGGAGAGAGTAGCCCTCCATTTCACTATCAAAGAGTCTTTACAAGAGATTACAATTGCTTTGAACCCCTTCCAAATGTCCAAGAAGAACAAACCCAAGAGTTCCCAATCCCTCTCTCTTTTCCTCTATGAAAAACTCTCAAGAACAACAATAGAGAAAGCCTTCAATCCTCCCTCTATGATTTCCTAAGACCCCAAGGTGTTGCAATGTGTTTCCAGCCCCAAAAACCTCACAAAGACGCTCAAGAACGGCTGCACACAACCCTAGAAAGACTGCACCTCGTCCTACAATTCTGCAGCGTCTGGTTTATAAAAAACCCGACTGTGAATCGATTCACAGGCATAGGTGAATCGATTCACCTAGTTAAAAAAGGCCCCCTGCACGAATTAATGAAATGAATCGATTCATGCAGGCTTCTCATGCGATTCATAGAGGCGTACTTCGATTCACAGAGTCTCAAACATGCTTGAATCGATTCATACAACTAGTGAATCGATTCCCAGTGTTCAAGAAACACTTTCAAGCAATTCCATGACCCTCCAAACTGATTTTAAGGCACTCTAAACTCCACACACTTGAATTAGATATTATGCATGAGATAGACAGGGGCGGACAATCACCATGTTTTGTTGCTTGGTTGGGAAACTTGGGACTTCTCATTTTGATATTTGGATAGTATATATTTTTTAATTAAAGAAACTGGATGTTGCTGCCATGGTATGAAAGTTAAAATTGAAATTTAACAATTTATGAGAGTCTGCGTATTTTTAAACATCAAATTGCTGCATAATTTTATTTCACGCATTATGTTGCTGCCATGTCTCATAATAAGACATCGTGTATAGGTTCAAGGGAAGTCACACTCCCACGCACCGAATGTGAAAGTTGAATTGAACTTAAACTTTCCTTTCCCTTTTTATTTTTTCAACTGAGAATCATGCTTGTTTTTTGTGTGTGCTTGTGGATGAATAAAATCATTATAATAAACCTTGGGTGATAGCAATGGTTTTACCTATTTTACAAGACACACTTGCTACCTATAAGAATTTTAATTCTGCACTATACTTATAGAAACTACTCTTTTCGTTGCGTCTCCGGGTTCACTGAGCACATGGGCCTGCAAGTTCCATGTTAGTGATTATTAGTTAGGATACTAACAGAACTTGCAAAGATAGCCTAAAAAGAGATAGGAAGAAAGTATTATGGTTATTTGATGTAGTTGGAGATTGATTATGGAGAGAGAGATCTTATGCTCTCAAATTTCTAAGAGGAACAACTTTGATGTAGCCTATTCATTCAGTCAGTGTATATTTCCAACCTAATAAGACAAAAGTTTACATGTACTTTAGCCTATCTAAGATTTGGGACTTGTCAATTAATTGAAGTGAAGTGAATTATATTGTACAGATACCAAAACATGTAATCGACATACCATGTACCAAGAGCACAATAAACTAAAAACCTGTAATTGAGTAGATCTCATCTAATCATAGCATCAAAATACTATGTATCAAGAGCATAATCAACTAAAAACAAGCATAGATATGGAGACGTACCAAGCTTTTTTTAGCACCTAAACCAGTGGTATTGGTTTAGTGTATTCCCCCTTCATTTCGTGTTGTCAAAACATAATATCATATTTCCAGAATCACTTAATGAAGGATTCTATTATGTGCTGATCTGGATTTTGGATTCTGTTATGGTGCTATTAGATCTTTGGGTCATCTAATATCATATCATATCATATCATATCATATCATATCATATCATATTTTACCTTTGTCTTGGGGTTCTGTTTGGTGGTGTGTGTTGTACAAAGAACATATGAATGAAATTTGTTCAGTTTTCATTATGCATGAAGTTATAAGATAATGTGGCATGCTTTGTCTGTCTTAGTGTGCATATTTGTCCTTTTGTCTTGGGGTTCTGTTTGGTGGTGTGTGTTGTACAAAGAACATATGAATGAAATTTGTTCAGTTTTCATATTCAAATCAACTAAGAATTCATACTAATTCGGTAAATTTCTCACATTCAATTCATAGGAGTTCATTTATATTTTTGCTTTATGAATATCACATTTTTTGGACATTTCTAATAATATCGAGCTTAATTCCTATTTTGACATTTCTAATTTTTGGAATTTTAGCTCCGATTAGCAAAGGGCTAGAAAAACTTTCTAGGTGTTACTCCATGACCCTTCTATTGTGCTGAGTGTTTTTGCCATCATCTGATTGGTTATTTGGTCAAAGTTTTATTGTTACATAATCTCTTATTTTCAGAATGAGTATGAAAGACAGATTCTTGAAAGGGACTCCCAAAAGGCATTAGGGGATGATGTGTCTAGCCACCAGTCTGACAACAACATCTTCTTAGAGGTGGTTGGTGGTGTGGACAAGAAGGGAAGAATATATGGTTTAGGTCCTGAGGCTGCAAAATACAAACCTTCTTCTTCCACATCATCTATTGGCATCTCACCCTCTGAATATGAGGAGATGAAGACTCAAGTTTCTAACTTGACAGCTGAAAACAAGGCTCTTGAGGATAAACTGGACATGATCGCTTCTACACAGGAGCAAATGCGTCAGTAGATGCAAAGTTTTTCATTGACTCATCCATCTCCATTGGTTCTGCCACCACCTCCACCTCCAACTCAGCCTGCACCTACAAATGAGGAAGATCAACAAGATGGCGATGAGTTCTATGATGAATTCGATGCAGATCTTTGATGTTGTGTTTCTTTGAAATGGGATGTAAACTATAAGTATTATGAACATTATATCGTTGATGTTTTTTTATGAATTCACATTACTTATGGTTTATATGGATTATGTTTTGGTTTGTATGAATTATGTTTGTGTTTTGATGATGTTTTAAAGTTTTCTATTATTTATTTTTAAAGATTTTGTAGTAGGTATTTTATGTGAAAAATAAATTCTTTAATTAGAAAAAGAATAAAATGGTAATTTTTTTAAAAAAAATAAAAAGATTAAAATGGTAATTACAGAAGGATTTTATCCCTCACAAATTAGATATTTAACAATCCCTCACAAATAGCGATGGAAAAAATCTCTCACAAAAAGCGACGGAAAAATCTCTCACTATTAGCGACAAAAAAAATCCCTCACAAATAGTGACGGAAAAAATCTCTCCCTATTAGCGACGGAAAAAATCCATCACTATTAGTGACGGAAATACGTTTTCTTATTTCGATTTGTCCATGCTTTTTTGCGACGGATAATATGATTTTGTGGGGAACAAATTCTGCGCAAATTGCGACGGATTTATCTTTTCCTCACTAATTTTTTTGCGACGCCAAAATCAGTGACAAATTTGGCTCCGTCACAAATTCCGTCGCTAACAGCGTTTGTGACGGATTTTTAACCATTTAGTGAGTGATTCCTTCCCTCTCTAAAACTGTTTTTTTTAGTAGTGTTCAAATGAATATCATTCCTAACGTTACTGACTAATATATTTGAAAATCATGTGCAGATATATGTGTACACATTCGAATTATATCAAAATATTCCAAATTGATTGTACCCAAAAAAAAAATATTCCAAATTGATTTTGTACCTCATTGTTTTTTTTAAGTATCTACACGTCGCTTAACAGTGACTATAATCTCTACAACAGAAGCTAACATAAATTAAGCTCTATTCATAAGAATCATGATTCAAACATTTGACCACTTGCTCAATAAACTTGGTCTCTTACCGCTTCAACTAACTTAAGTTGGTATTATATTTTATTTTGTCTTATCATATCTAAAATAAAATAAAATTATGTGGATTTAAAGTGTAATTTACCTGACTCCAAATTCTAGTTCTTCCTAGAATAATGAACATGTCCAACATACTATTTGTTAGTCAAAAGAGACAAGCCACCATTGTTAGTCAAAAGAGGCAAGCCACCAACCAAAATAAGAAAAACATGGGTTAGAAAATTTGGAAAGTCATAAAACACATGATGGTAGGTGGCCATCCAATTTGATGTGTTCATATTATATGTTCACATTGCAAACCATTCCTATAAATAGAAGCTTGAAGGCAAGAGCAAATCATTCCAACAAGTAGTGAGTTTCATCCGAGAGAGGAAGAGAGAAAAATTCCAGTGGGGAATTTTGCGAGAAATATTTAGAGAGAAATATTTCTTTGGGTGTAATTGGGTTGTGGGTTTTGTGAGAGATTGTGAGTGTTTGTAAACACAGCAGTATATTTCCTTTTGATAAAGGTCTGGTCCGGCTGACTAGGAGACGTAGGCATAATTGGCCGAACTCGTTATCAATTTGTGTGTGTGCTTAGCCATTTAATTATTTTTCGTTCTTCCAATTAATCGACCATGGGAAATTTTATGAAGTTTCCCAACAACCTGCATCGAGATAGTTGGTTATTCTACGCTAAATCTTGGTGAGGATCTTGTTCACATGAATAGTAATTTTTCGTGAATAGTAAAATTGGCCTGCACTACCAATTTGTCCATGGAGGTGTTCTAAAGCTACGGTGGTTCGCAGAAATTGTCGAAAGCGATCACGAAGTACGATTTCGAAAGTGGGAGTGATGGCCGCAGATGAAGGAAATGTGAAAATTGAAGTGTGAGTGGGAGTGTGCATATCAGTGATCAAGGCAGGAATAAGCTTGATCCCAAATCAAAGAAGTGCACTTTCATCGGTTATGGTGAAAATGAGTTTGGCTACCGTCTTTGGGATGATGAAAAGAAAAAGCTGATCCGCAGTAGAGATGTGATCTTCAATGAAAGTGTGATGTACAAGGACATGCATAGCACACACACCAAGAACTCGAACGAGTGGGCAAGATATGCGCAGTGGACGATGTCCCGTAAAGTCCTATGTTTGAGAATCCTCAATCGGAGGAATCAATAGAATAACATGATCGATGCAGCCTCCTACTCGCCCTGATGAGAAGTCTTCGAGTTCTGTGCCCAGGCAACAGAGATACATGGACTACATGTTGTTGACTGATGAAGGGAGCTCAAGATTATGCATACATGTCAGACCGCAGATGCTAGCAAGTGCCGGAGCTTACATGAAAGACGAGATGAAGTCTTTGATCTCCCAATCAAACATGGGAACTAGGAGTTACCCGTGGGAAAGGCACTTCACAACAAATGGGTGTATCGGGTGAAGGAGGAGAATGATGGCTCCAAGAGATACAAAGCCCGACTAGTCGTTAAAGGATTCCAAAGGAAGGAGTTAGACTACACCGAAATTTTTGTTCCAGCCTTGTGAAGCTTCAATACTATCAGTCAGTGTTAAGTATTGTTGCAAGGTAAGCTAAGAGCTCTACCTTGAAAGTTGGACGTAGAAAACCGCGTTTCTTCACGGAGACTTAGATGAGATCTATATGCACCAACCCAAGGTTTCTTAGAAGATGGAAACAAAAATATGGTGTGCAGATTAAAGAAAAGCTTGTATGGCCTGAAACAAGCTCCGAGACAGTGGTACAGGAAGTTTGAAAGCTTCATGCACAAGGAAGGCTTTCAGAAGTGCAACGCTGACCACTGTTGTTTCTTCAAGAGATATAAGTCCAGTTATATCATTTTGTTACTTTATGTCGATGATATGTTAGTAGCAGGTTCAGATATGGATGAGATTAAAAACTTGAAGATGCAGTTGTCAAAAGAATTTGATATGAAGGACTTAGGTCCAGCAAAGAAAGATCCTTGAATACAAATCACGAGAGATAAGGCAGAGGAATTTTGCAGTTATCTCAGGCGGAGTACATCAACCGTGTTTTGCAAAGATTCAACATGGGCAACGCCAAACCGGTCAGCACACCTTTGGCCACCATTTTTCGCCTTTATCCAAGGAACAGTCACCTCAGACGGAGGAAGAAAGAGAATCCATGGCTAAGATACCATATGCTTCAGCCATTGGAAGTTTGATGTACGCAATGGTCTGTACGAGGCCAGACATTGGCCATGCAGTGGGAGTTGTTAGCAGGTTTATGTCAAATCCAGGTAAAACTCATTGGGAAGCAGTGAAATGGATTTTGAGGTATCTACGAGGCACTACAGAGAAGTGTCTGTACTTTGGTAAAGGAGAATTGCAAGTACAAGGCTACGTAGATGCAGACTTTGGAGGTGAAGTCGATCATCAAAGAAGTACCACCTTTGGTTATGTATTCACCTGTTGTACTCTGCCAAGTTAGTTGGATATCGCGGATACAGAAGATTGTTGCTTTATCCACTACAGAGGCTGAGTATGTAGCGAGTAACAAAGAGGAATTGATATGGCTTCTCGTGGATTGTTAACAGAGTTGGGTTTCACACAGGAGAAGAGTGTTTTGCACAGTGATAGTCAGAGTGCGATACATCTGGCAAAGAACTCAGCATTTCACTCCAGAACAAAGCACATTGGTCTTCGTTATCACTTCATCAGATCTCTGCTTGAGGATGAGGTGTTAATGTTGAAGAAGATTCAAGGAAGTAAGAACTCAGCAGACATGTTGACAAAGGTGGTGACTATCGACAAACTGAAGTTGTGCTCAACTTCGGTTGGCCTACTTGAATAACAGACCAGGAAAGGCTGCTGCATTGATCGAGGTGTGAAGACCGATTGAAATCAGTCTTCAAGTGGGAGATTGTTAGTCAAAAGAGGCAAGCCACCATTGTTAGTCAAAAGAGGCAAGCCACCAACCAAAATAAGAAAAACATGGGTTAGAAAATTTGGAAAGTCATAAAACACATGATGGTAGGTGGCCATCCAATTTGATGTGTTCATATTATATGTTCACATTGCAAACCATTCCTATAAATAGAAGCTTGAAGGCAAGAGCAAATCATTCCAACAAGTAGTGAGTTTCATCCGAGAGAGGAAGAAAAATTCCAAAGTGGGAATTTTTATAGAAATATTTAGAGAGAAATATTTTGGGTGTAATTGGGTTGTGAGTTTTGTGAGAGAGTGTGAGTGTTTGTAAACACAGTGTGTATTTCCTTTTCAATATAAGGTCTGCAGCAGCCCGGAGACGTAGGCATAATTGGCCGAACTCCGTTATCAATTTGTGTGTGTGCTTCCGCATTTAATTATTTTTCGTTCTTCCACTAATCTGACCATGGGGAAATTTTGCGTAGTTTCCCAACACTATTGACCGATTTATCAACAATGTTTATCGTGCCTAACATCAGTAGGTTATGCAAGATACAAAAGTCCATCTAATCAAATTATTATTCTAGAGAACACCCTCTCTCTAGAGCCGTTGGCTGTCTTTGGAAGGTTCTGAAAGGCGTGGTCGGTAGCAATATTGAGAAAGGTGACTAGGGGGTTGAGGGTTGTGCAAGAGGAAGAGGGAGATGCAATTTCTAGTAGTGATGATGTGGCCAAGCATGGAGGCCACGAGATGGCCGCAATTGAGGCATCTGCACCTGCAATAGAAAGGGTCATGTGATGGCTCCTTGGCTAGGGATGGCAAAGTGGGTCTGGCCCATTGGATCGGCCCGCCAAAATGGGGCGGCTGAGGTACCTCAGCGCCCCGAACATCCCACCAGCCCACTGGGCCACGTGTGGGGTGGGCCAGCCCGTGGCCCTATATATATATTTATATTTTAAACCAATTTTTATAGTTTTGTTTTGTATTTTGGGCGGGCCAACCCGCCATTTTGGCCCGTTTTAAGACGGCCTTAGGCGGGCCAACCCGCCAATTTTTTGGGCAAAAATTTGTTTTTTTTGTTTTCTTAATTTTAAGGCCGGTCGTGCTGGCCCGCCAACCCGCGGCGGGCTGGACTAGGCTCAGTTTCTCAACCCGCCTCAAATTGGCGGGCCGCCCCGCCCCACCCCGTTTTTGTCGGGCTTACGGTAAGGCGGGCCGGCCCGCTTTTCCATCCCTATCCTTGGCTGAGAATGAGAGGGCACCTGCGGTGGTTTGAACGGAGCTATGTTGGCCTGTTGGGGGTGTTGTTTTGAGGTGGTTCACGGCGGGGTTAACAGAGCGAAGACCGGTCTCGAGCATTGTGTACGATGCGATTGCATTGCGAGCAAAGGCCACATGCTTGGCTGTTTGTGGTGGTGTGTAGTGAAGATGAGAATTTGAGGTGATCTGCAATGGTGAAGTCGAGTATCGGCGGCTGTGATTCTGCAGCCTCTACTAATGTTCCTTTCCAATTGGTTCCCAAACCCCCGTCTTTTGTGGAATAACTAGGACACATATGGAGAATAAAGAATCTTACAAATTCTTGTCAAAAAGAAAAAATCTTACAAATTGTGCTATTGATTTGTATTTTAATTTTTTTTAGATAAGCTTTATATCATGCACAACTTATTCATGCTGTGCAGTGTGCACAATGGAAGCCACCTCTCACAAAATAGGATAACTCGTATAAATTAAGTCGATAATAAAGAGTATAGAAAATGGGATGAAATGACAGTTATCTTTATAAATTAAGAATAAATGTCTTAACTATGGTTTATTATGAGTAAAAAAAAACTATGGTTTATTATTGATCATTGTTAATTTTTTACATTAGATACGAAAACATGACACTCATAGTCACTATTCTTTTATTAAACTTTGTCGGAATACATGTTGGGGATTAATTTTATAAGTTAAAAGAATAGATAAAAGATGCGCAGTTTTAATCAAATACTAAAATGGTAGTGAAGAAAGTGGCCACCGATTATTCTCTGAATGGAAGCTGCTGAAAACCAATTAAAGTTCCTATTTGTCACTTTCTACATGTTTGACATCTGCTAATCCCAATCAAAAAATAATTGTATAATGAGCCATCTCATCTCCTTATTGCATATGATAACAACAATCTGAATCTCTCGCACCGGTGAAATTAAACTGCTTCACTCCTCCGGAAAAGAAAAAAATAATCATTTGAATAAGACACGTACTTGCACGACAGACGGCAAAGTCCAAATCATTGTATTTATTCCCATTATAATGCGGAAATTAATGTTGCATATTTAGACCCCGTTTATTTTCTAAAAACATTTTATGTTTTAATTTTCTAAAATTTTTACTCATTTTATATTGCTAATAAGAAGATAAAAGACTTTTGTAGTGAACAATTTTAATAGAGAGAAGATAAAAGACCAGCTAGAGAGAGTGTATTTTTGGAAACTATAAAAACAATTTTTTGCCATTTTTAAAATTTCTTAAAATACTATATTTGTTCTCTCTAATATTTTTTGGTATGTTTAAGTGAAAATGATTGGAAATGAAATCAGGAAAGAAAAGAAGGGAAGTAAATGAACCCTAATCTCAACACACATTCTTAGACAAAAATCAGGATGTTGTGTACATTCTCATTTGATAATACAAGTCTTATATCTACAAAGTATGTTTATCACTACTTCCCCATCAACAAAATACCTTATGTCATATTATAATTACATAAGATATGTAATATCCAAGATGGCAACACAATCAATGACATAAATGAAAAAGATACTTCTCTTTCAGCAACATGCCCTTAGCATGGAGGTATGATTCGAAGTACTGTAGTACTAAGACCATATATATAGATACTCCATAATTAATGATATTAAGTGGGTAATGTGTACAATATGGGCGTTGACACCACTGTCAACTGTCTTTTTTTTCGGCAAATATTTATGGGACATTTACTCTTCATAATGTTGGGAAAAGCATATAAATGTAGTACTACAAGGTTAGTGTAGGGTCCCATACCGACGAGAATAAACTTGCGTTGGACCACACCAAGATTCTTTAACTTCAATTTAACCAGCACATTTCAAAAATTAGACTGAGACTGAATGATCTTCCATTATCACTTGTCTTAACTCTCAATACATAAGCTTAGACGATCCACCATATTTGACTGCCGAGTTCTCACTTAAGAATAGTCTGCATGCCCAACATAATCTTAAGTCAAGTCACCAAGTTGCTGATATATGTGATAAGTATGCCTTTTTTTTTTCCCTATGTTCATAATTGACTAAAAGAGTTGTCCAACTACTTGTACATATATTTTCTTGACTACGAAACTTGCAAGTGGTGGAGATGACCTATCGTAACATAGGAAAATGGAAGCCTAGACGTCAATTGTACTAGTTTTATTATCATAGCGTTTATTGGTAACTATAGCTTCCACTTTAATTTATAAATTTATTATTTAATTCGATCATTTATAATTGTCTCACTCATCTTTTACATTATAACGTTTTTTGACATAACTTTATAAGTTATTATTACATTATAACTTTATATTCTCTGTTCTCACAACTAGAAAATAAGCATATACAAGTAACCTTTTAATTGAAAAACACAAAATATTTTTAAAATTATGAAACAAAAGGGTGTTTATATATATATATATATATATATATATATATATATATATATATATATATATATATATAAAATAAATTTCACGATAAACTATTATTTTATTTCTTTTTTTAAAAAAAACTTATTAGATCATAGAATATTTACCTGAAACAACAATTTTAACTTCTAATTTTTTTTTCTCTAAAATCTTTGTCCATAGATATCATAGTCACAAATCATTAATCATGGAATCCATAACAAGTGACATTTGAAAACATGAAAATTTTTATGGAAACTAACTAATAAAGCTAGCTCCGTGCATCCAGGCCCACCAGTCGATTGAAAGCAACCTATCGTCTTCAAGCCCTCGCTTTCACATGCTATAATGCTTTAAATATTGTTTTTTGTTAGACTAATTTAACAAATTGATATAAACAATTAAAAGTTTGTGTATCAATAAAGTTTTTTTTTTATATACTCCCTCTGGCCTCATTTATAAGCAAAAAAGATATTTCCACATTCATTAAAAATATATGTATCTGGTCCAAATTTTGGACCAAATACATACATTTTTTAATGAATGTGGAAATGTATTTTTTGCTTATAAATGAGGCCAGAGTAGTATATAGCAACACAAGTGGGACTTGAAAGAAACAAACAAATTTGTTTTAAATGCAATGTTTCGCCAGCGTATTAAATAATAATGCTAGATATATATTGTGTTATGGACCGGTCCCGAGCCGAGTCCTAGGACGCCACGACCAGTGCAGATCGCTTCTCTAACTACCCGAGCTCGACGAATTGCCACCGACCTGAGACCCACCAGACCCGACTTCCGGTACAATTTTCCCGATGATAACGTCGAGCTGGGGAAGGGGCGAGCTAACTCAGGTCTCGTGAACCTTCTAGAACGAGGCGTGCCTAAGGTAACACTTCAAATGATGTCACCCTAAAGATTGAAGATCACGTAGCCGGCACGTAACGGGCTTGGCAGGAGCGAAATATCAGGAAGAGATCAGCTAATTCCCGAATTGTCAGGGAGGGATTACCGGGCGCAGAAATCGGATCCTGATACGCTCTACTTCCAAGCAACTCCACTATATAAAGGGGGCTAGACCCCCCAGGTTGGGGACTCTCTACTCTCTCTAAACCCTAAAACTCATCTCTATGATGCGAGCTCTATGCTCACCCTAAAAAGCCCTATCTAACTTAGGCATCGGAGTGCCTTTTGCAGGTACCCCACCCGCCGGTCTGAAGGAGGAAGGACATCACGCTCGGAGAAGCAATACTCACCGCGGAGCTCATCGCCCAACTACCAGGCAGAAGAGCAAAGGTACGACCTTGCACCATTTTTTGCATTAACATTGGCGTCCACCGTGGGGCCCGGTAAAACTAGCCTGGGCCTCAAGGATACCACGCGAGCAGGATGGTATCAACCTAAAGATCAGAACTTGGAGCACCTCAGGTAGAAAAGGCGGTCAAAGCGGATCGGCCTTATCGCTATTGACGAGCAACTTTGGAAGGCAAAAACAGGAGCACACCGAACACGGGACCTTCTCGTGGTGAACATATCATCCGATCTCGAAAGGAAGCAGGCAAACGGCAAGGGATCGAAAATAACTTATGGCCTCAACGTTCAGACTCCAGAAGAACGTGTTTCTAATCAGAGATCAAGATAAAAATCAAATCTTTGGATACCCTAAGAACCAGGAGTGCGGGTCAGCCACACAAATCTCGGACGAGATCAAAATCAAATCGTGGGGTATCCTAAAAATAAGGAACGCAGGTCAACCACAAATCTTGGAAGAAATCAAGATACGCCTGACAAAGCTCAACCGCTCAGCTTGGTCAACCTCATCTCAACAACCGAGTTGACCTCAACTCAGAGTCGCATGACCTGTTATTTGGAGGAGCTCAAGTCAACCACATTCACGACCCCATCAACTCAGACGACCACAGATACGTCCCTCAAAACCAGACAACCAACAGGTGGATACCCAGTCCAGTACTCGGGCGGCCTACCAGGCCTCCCTCAACAATTTCAATATTCAGACGGCTTTCAACTCGGCTACGTCACTGACCTCGATTACTTGATGACCTCAACATTGCCGTTTGGACAGCCAAATCAACTACTCTCACAGGGAAGTATAAAACTCGACTACGAGCACTTTACTCAGCATAAAAATTAATGCTAACTTTATTACATCAAGTTGTTGCAAATTGTCTATACTTTGACAGGAACAGTGCCCCAAAACCAAAGGTCGAGCCCGCCACGGAGCTCGGCACCCAGCGTCGGAAGAACCTCGACCTCGACACGACCCCTGTGGTCCTAAACCCAAGTCAGCATAAAGGCTTGGTGGGCTCACTCGCAGCTCGACCCCCGTGGTCCTAAACCCAAGTCAGCATAAAGGCTTGGTGAGCTCACTCGCAGCTCGACCCCCGTGGTCCCCTAAACCCAAGTCAGCATAAAGGCTTGGTGGGCTCACTCGCAGCTCGACCCCCGTGGTCCTAAACCCAAGTCAGCATAAAGGCTTGGTGGGCTCACTCGCAGCTCGACCCCCGTGGTCCTAAACCCAAGTCAGCATAAAGGCTTGGTCCTAAACCCAAGTCAGCATAAAGGCTTGGTGAGCTCACTCGCAGCTCGACCCCCGTGGTCCTAAACCCAAGTCAGCATAAAGGCTTGGTGAGCTCACTCACAGCTCGACCCCTGCGGTTCCAAAGATTCCAGGTCAGCATAGAGGCCTGGCTCAAAAGCAGCTCGGAAGGTCGCCAGTCGGCCTAAACATCCCCTGTGGTTTCGAAGACACCAGGTCGGCATAAAGGCCTACAAGCTCTAAAGCAGCTCGGCTAAGGTCGCCTGTCGAGCTAAACAAGACCATTGTGGTTTCAAAGACACCATGTCAGCATAAAGACTTGCCGAGCTCAAACACAGCGCGACAAAGACTAACCCCTGCGGTTCCAAAAGATTCAGGTCAGCAAAGAGGCCTGGCGAGCTCTAAAGCAGCTCGGAAGGTGATAACTCGACCTAAAGAAACACCTCTGGTCTAAATCATCAAGTCAGCTCGAAGACCTGTCGAGCTCTACTGCTGCTCCACTTAAGCTACCTCACAAAGCATAAAAGAAAGCAAATACAAACTACTCAAGGGTATCCCCTTGGACTCTGTTAGGCCACCATCGGCAATAATTCTCTATGTTCGCAAAGAACCGCTTCTCCCTTGCTTCATCGGGATCACCCTGGTTGGTCTTTTCGACCATCCTCCTCCTCCACAATCTTGCCATCCTTCGCAGTCTTGGTGAAGTCAAGCTCTGAGATATCCAAATCGGGGGGCAACCACCCTGATTTGGGCAAAGGCATTATCAAAGGCCTCCTTGAACTGTAGAGCACAAAAACTCTTATACTCCTCCGCCCGAACAGCTTCGGTCGAGGATTTCTCCTTCTCAATCGCAAGGTCGAAGGCCAAGAGATCTCTCTCATTTTGCAAACTCTTTTTGGTCCTCCAAGTGCCTCATGTAGCTCTCACAAGTTCGGTTACAACCTGCTCGGCCACAGCGAGCCCAGATCGAATAAGCTCGACCATGACCGACCATCCTGGAGGAAAAACGAGGATGCTGGAATAAGTGCAGCCGCGACGCAGTTAAACAATCGGGGGCTTACGTCCCCTTGTAAAGACAGGAAATAAGGTTAATGCCTGACACATATAGCACATGAACCAAGGAAGACTACGCGATCAGTCGAGGTCCAGTACCTCTCACCAGCTCAGACCTCAGAAATCAGACCTCATAGTTTAGACATCATGCCTCGCAGATCAGATCATCTGACCAGTCATTATATTATTGACAGTTGAAACCCATGTAATCGATCGTGGCACTTAAATGGGTCCAACCCGACCTACTACTCTCGACAAAGTTGCTCGGTCACTTTCGGCGAAGCAAGTCTCGGGACTTATGGTTCAAAATCAACAACGCATCACTCCCCATTCAATAGGCCTCATTCATAGGGTCAAAAAAGAACAAATAATATAGACTTCTTAACTTTTCACCCTAACAAGTCTAGGGGCTTGTGTTACGGGCGACCTCAGCCGGGCTCCTAATCGATCACCGAAATGAGCCGAACCAATCCGAGCCCTACATTTACAAATCGATATAGTTCTAGCGGTTCAGGCCGCATCGGATGATCGACGGGGAAGAGGAACGGTTGAGCGGGCGTCCCATCCGAGTCCCATCACGTGGCGAACGCCGAGTAAAGGTGCAAAGACGTGGGCGTGACCCTCGTGACAAACAAGCTCGGGACACACCCCGACCTTGGTGACTCGACTCGGATACCGACCCGAGGACATTGGATAGACCCTCCGCCCTTTCGTGCGAAGAGTCTAGGGGCTTGTGTTATGGACCGGTCCGAGCCGAGTCCTAATGCGCTCGCCAGGCACAGTGCGAGATCGGCTCGGTTCACCTTACGAGCTCGACGAATTGCCACCGACCTGAGACAGCCGGACCGACTTCCGGTACAATTTTCCCGATGATAACGTCGAGCTGGGGAAGGGACGAGCTAACTCAGGTCTCGTGAACCTTCTAGAACGAGGCGTGCCTAAGGTAACACTTGGGGCCGATGTCACCCTAAAGATTGAAGATCACGTAGCCGGCACGTAACGGGCTTGGCAGGAGCGAAATATCAGGAAGAGATCAGCTAATTCCCGAATTGTCAGGGAGGGATTACCGGGCACAGAAATCGGATCCTGATACGCTCTACTTCCAAGCAACTCCACTATATAAAGGGGGCTAGACCCCCTAGGTTGGGGACTCTCTACTCTCTCTAAACCCTAAAACTCATCTCTATGATGCGAGCTCTATGCTCACCCTAAAAAGCCCTATCTAACTTAGGCATCGGAGTGCCTTTTGCAGGTACCCCACCCGCCGGTCTGAAGGAGGAAGGACATCATGCTCGGAGAAGGAATACTCACCGCGGAGCTCATCGCCCAACTACCAGGCAGAAGAGCAAAGGTACGACCTTGCACCATTTTTTGCATTAACATATTGTGATTCTGAATCATCCAGGCTCAGCTCAGGCGAGTGATTGGTCAATGGTTGGAACGAAAATTTTGATACAGATATTTCCAGTAAGGACGATTGAGCAACAACAGCCTATATAATCTATTGGCTTGCTAGGAGAAGGAGCAATAATATTTTTGAACAAAACCAAAGGGGAAATTTGGTGTCCGATTCTTATTCTTCATTCCAAGTTTTTTAAAATGTATAAAATGTTTTTAGTATGTTTAAAATATTTCTGGTTTATATTAATATTAATTTGAAAATAGTTTTAAAGATGGGAAAACAACAAAAATATGTCGGATGAATTTATTTTGAGAACATGTTTTGAAATTGGAGGGTGACCAACAACAATCAGAGATCAAACTAGGGCTGTGATGGTGAAGGGTGCTAGTTGGTGGTGGCCGCGACACAAAGGGCTGGGTGTCGGGTGTTGACAACTTCGATGGAGTGTATTAAGTTGCAACAACAATGTTAGATAGTGTTGGACGATGAAGGGTGCTAGTTGGTGGTGGTCGCGACACAAAGGGCCGGGTGTCGAGTGTTGACAACTTCAATGGAGTGTATTAAGTTGCAACAACAATGTTAGATAGTGTTGGATGATGGTAGATACGGTAACCACATAGGGTGTCCGATGGTAAAAGGTGGCGACGACGAAGGGTGTTAGGTTGCAACAGTGGTGGAGGGTGTTGGGTTGTGGTGGAGGATACCTGGTTGCACCGATGGTGAGCTGTTGGGTAGCAAAAGTGATGGTGGAAGGGTCGGGTAGCAAGAACAATAGCAACAATATTGGACAACGTTGAAAGACGGTTGTGGAGGGTGTCAGATGCATCTTTTGAAAATTCGACGTATATTTTGAAGAATTCAATTTTAATTTAATTAAATATAAGGGATTTTTAAATTTGTATTTCATAACGTGTTGTCACACTATTAACATGAAAAAATGGAGTGTTGAAATAAAATTAAATTACAGTATAAAATATTTTAGGCTAAAAATTTTTTAAAAATAAATTTTACATTGACTCTAAAGGAATATATTTTTTTACGATATCTCAAGTAATTTTTCTTCAAGACTATTAAATAAAACATATTTAACAAAATTTATTAATGTTTACAGAGAGAAACAAAAATAAAATGTTTACATAATAAACGTATATAAAATTTTAACATACCCTTTCCCCATCAATCAATTTTTTTTTTTTTGGACGAACCCAACAAGTAGTGAATCGGAAAAAAAGCAGTTCTCGTGTTGGCTTTTATGTCAGCAATCAGCATCGTTGTGAAAGAAAACAATCAATTTATGTACAAGGCCCATCTAACTTCTAAGGAGCCTAGGACCCACTCGGCTTTTCAATGTCCAAACAACAGCATACAACCCAAAATGACCGAAAAGCAAAACGAAGCTTCCCAGTTCCACACTATATACTAATAGGCACTGGCGAATAGCGATGTGATGTAGATTGTAAAAGTGGAGAACAAAAGAAAGCTCAACACGCACATGCATGACATGAGTAGTAGAGTAGACACACCACATAACATTCACTTCGAGAAACCACACTACCACCACACATAAACGATCAAAAGCGTGATCCTTTTTAGTGACGGAGTTGATTCTTTTAGAGCGAACTAGTATTATTCTCTTTTAAAAGATATAATTATACAATTGAAAAATTAACATTCACCAAAAAAAATAATTGAAAAATTAACTGTGATTGATAGATATTGTGATTATCCACATTCAATATTTTAAATATCAAATATTAAACAATGATAATCACTACAAGATTGCGTGTTGGAATTAATTCAGATTAGTATTAGTTAATTCAGTTGTGTTAGTTAGTTAGTGAGTTGGGTCTTATAGTAAATGGGCCAAATAATATGGTGTATAAATAAAAGTGTTGCAAAGTGTAAAATAATGCATAAGTGTAAAATTCATTCAGTTTAATAAATTTTAGTCTTTTACCTTTCCTTCTCTTTGTGTGTTTGTTCTTTCTATTCTTTATGAGTACGTTCTTTCTCTTCTTTGTATGGCAAGAATTGAGAGAAGTGGGTGGTGAGGATGCAAGTGATCTTTGGTTTCCAGGGAGTGCTAGAAATGGTGCAAAGAGGTATCCAAGAAGAGGAGGACAATGTCTCCTACAAGAAATCCAAGAAAAGAGATTACAAGGCTCTTTTCCTACTTCATTAATGTGTGGATGAGGTGAATTTTGAGAGGATTTCTTCTGCTAAAAGTGCTAAAGATGCATGGAAAATCATGAAACAAGCTCATGGTGGAGTTGAAAAAGGAAAGTGCAAGATTAAGAAGGAAGCAGAGAAGGGTTTTTCGCAGCAAACAAATACAAAAGAGGTGAAACAGAATGAAGAACAAACAAGATTGCTCACAGAGGGTGTTTCGGAGCAACAGAAGGGGCTGAAGGGAAACAAAGGCAGTGAAGTGAAGAACGTTCCAGAAGGTCTACAGAAGAGTGCTCGTGGAATCACGGTGAAAGTGAACCCCTGAAAAGCCAAGATAAGAGATTGGAATTTTTTCAGAAATTAGGGTTTTGAAAAATTCGAGTTTTACAATAACAGTAATGCAAAACCTCTCCTGCGATCAATCAGAGAAAGAAGAAGACAAATAGCGTTCTAATTTAGGGGAAATTTCTGAAATTAGGGTTTTCAGAAAACAGAGCTTCGCAAGAGAGGATCTTGAAGAGGGCGAAGACAAGAACAATGGTGGTTCTGAGAAGAACTACGCGGTGGTTCCATTCTACGAGCGACGGTGGTGGTGGTTCCAGTGTACCGCCACCATGAAAGAGAGAAGACAGCGTCAATGGTGGAAACTAAGGTTCCACTTGAACGAAGCAGAGAAGGAAGGTGATGAATCTTCTGGAATTAGGGTTCTGCGAATTGGGGTCGCGAGGATGAAGGCCATGAGCTTGAGCGTGAGATTTTGGGGAATATCCAAGGAGAAAAGGCTCTACGACGAAGATGCAGAGAGAAGAGGCGCTGCGACGTTATGGCGGTAACAATGCAGATTATAGTGTTGTTGCAGCCAGATCAACTGAGAAGAAGAAGCAGGGTCACGGCAGAAGGAAGGAACCTCATGTTCGTGTCATATGCGAGAAGAATAGGTTATGTGAGAAGATGCGAGAAACTAGGGTTGCGTTCCAGTGTGAGAAGAAATGGAGGAGTGGGTCAATAACCCGGTTTCTGGCAATTGTGAGTCAAAGGCTTAGGCTAATGGGCCTAGCCCAAATCTGGAACGAGTACTTGGACTCAACAGTGAGTGCTGCAGTGATGTTTCTGGTCCAATCCGTGAAGCTTATTAAATTGGGCCATAGTGGTGTAGCAATGGACCAAGTCCAATGCTTGCAAAGGAGTGAATGGGTCAATATTGGGTTACAAACCAAACAATGGGATCCTGGAATAATTTCTTGTTGTTCTAAATTAAAGTGTTTGTGGAATCTGAATTAAGGAGGTGTGTTGGAATTAATTCAAATTAGTATTAGTTAATTCAATTGTGTTAGTTAGTTAGTTGTAACTACTAGTGAGTTAGTTAGTGAGTTGGGCCTCATTGTAAATGGGTCTAATAATATGGTGTATAAATAGAAGTATTGCAAAGTGTAAAATAGTGCATAAGTGTGTAATTCATTCAGTTTAATAAATTTTAGTCTCTTACATTTCCTCCTCTCTGTATGTTTGTTCTTTCTATTCTTTGTGAGTGTGTGCATTTTTGCACTAATATTGCGGTGGTATAGATTTGAGTTGAACGTTGCTATACCGTAGCTAATTGTAGTTGAACGTTCCTTATAAAATAAGAGAATAAAAACGAAACAAATTTTGAAGGGTATGGCCTGATTCATTCAAATTTCAAACTAAAACTGGTAAGAAAGCTAATGAAACAAGCAAGTACGTACAGAGTGGTGCTGTCTCTGTTTCGCGCGCACACGTTTTTCATTTGTTTTGCACAGATAAACATTACAATGAAATTGAAAATGGATGACATCTAACTTAAAATAACATGACGTAAATTAACTAGACTATAGACCATCTGCATTCATAGCAAATCTCACGTCGATCCTTATCCCAATGAAAAGACAAGTATACCAATTTCAAATAAATTGGAGAATAAATGCTGCTGATTCCCTAACTTGGCCACTAGCGAAGCCTTGCGTTTATTTTCCTGACATCTGCATTTAGATATCAACAAATGTTATTTCCTAGCAAAATGAGTTGTTGAATTGAAACTGCAGTTGATAAAAGCAAAAAGCTATAACATAGAGTACAAAAGTTTGTGTCATCGATCTGATATGTACAAAATAAACTCCTGCATGCACAAGTGCCACAAGGTTAGATACGATTTCACATTATCCAAAACGTGATGCTATCTATGTCAACACAAAATCCTTATACCAATTTTTATCAATTAATAACTCAATTTGCAAAATTCAAGTATGTCAATCCAATAAAATCACATCAGATTAGAGGTTACTGCAACAAAAAGTAAGTACTTCAAAAAGCTTTGATACATGGATTCTTACATCAGCTTCCTGGTTACATTTGTCAAAGTCATCAAGCTAAGGTTGATGTGGTAGCCTTCTCTGACCCTAGTGCCACTGCCGCATCTACATGTCTGTGTGACCTTTTTGCTTCCATTCAACAAAGCTCAGCAATCATTTTGTTACTTACAGACAATATTGTAACACCCAAGTTGATTACCTAATTTTCAATTGAAAATGACTTATCAATTTTTATATAAGGATGGTTAATGTGGAAATGGAATGTGTTCGGCATGCATTAATCATAACAATACTATCATTTCACAAACAAAATTAAAATAATACTAATAAAAAACAAGAGGATGAAAATATGTGACGGTTGACGAGGGCGTAGGAGTGATCGATGTGCAAAAGATGAGGCACGTACAAAAAATAGTTTTTAGTAGGCTTTTAGACAAAGAGACATGTAAATGAACTGAATTCACATTATACTATGAAATTTGGGATTGTGCGGTATGCAACTGAATTGTCGAAGGAAAGCTTAAAACCAGTGTTACAAAACCCGGCTCGGACCAGTCGGTTGAACCAGTCCGACTGGGAATCGGAGGGGTAGATGGTTCGAGCCACAGTTCAGATCGGTCATGCACCTGAACCGGTGATGACATCATTAACTCGATTTTAAGCCGGTCAAACCCGGTGACTCGGTTCAACTTTTTGCGACTCGTGAGCTGTCACGCGTTGGCACAATCCCACACGCAGCGCCATTAAATGGTGAAAATCCCATTTACTAAAAATGCCTCAGCTGGGATCGAACCCAAGACATGCAAATAGCATCGCACGCACTTTATCACTGCAACGCTTGCCTGTTTTGATACTAACGGTACAAACAAATCATATATATCCTTAATAAAATGCATATTATTTTCATATAGACCAGTTCATGCAGTTCAACTAGTGACTCACCGATCCGACCAGTGATCCATTGACCCAATAACATGACCGAGTAGATGACCGGTCCAAGTTGTGTAACTATGCTTAAAAGAGTTAATTGGTGTTACTATAACAACACGTTACTATAACAACACGATGCATAACATAAAGTTAAGCATACTTAGCATGGAACAATTGAGGAATTTTACTAGAGAGCGCTTGAGTAAGGACAAACCATTTAAATTAAAAAAAAAAACTATATTGGTTTGTGGGGACAATAGTTAATCTAAAAGCAGTCGAGTTGTTACATAGTGTAGTGTGTATAGTAGCTTTTACATATTCTTGACACTATCACTAGACATGCAAAAATAATTTATACAGTGATCATAATCAAGTGATATTGATTATAGTAAGGTACTTATCTAACATGGAGCAAAAATAAAATAAAATGGAATTGAGCAAAAATAAAATTATTATTATGCTATTTAAATATTTTTATGATGGAATAAATAAAATGCTAATTCTATCCCATACCTCAAACCGAAGAAAAAGCACCAATATGAATTCTTCATAACCTAATACCCATGTCCACTATTGCCTATACTGTTGACTGGGTTTCCTGTCCCTCTGGTGGGCCGCACGTCATTCTTTTTTGTTTTTGGTCAAAGGGTTGAAGGAAAAGTATGGATTGAAGATTTATGCCTCCTTAGGCCTGTTAGAGTGGAATTCAATAAAAAAAAATGAAATTATTATATAGCTATTCCTAAGCTGGACAAGACTTTGGAGTAGTCTAAATTGGTCGTGGCCCATCTTCATAATTTAACCTTATAAATGAATTTTGAAAAGTAATTCACGTGTCATTTTCATACAATAAGTGTACCTTTTGACTTGATCCGTCATTGGCCAAGGTTAATGGGTTGGGGCCTATATAGACAAGATTAGCTCTTACGCCGAACAATAAATATAGGAAAAATTTTTGACAAAAAAATTATAGGAAAAATTATACAATTTTTTTGAGATGAGGATGGATCAAATTACACCCGAAGAGTTATATCAACAGTTACACTCATTTAATAATTTGATAAATATTTTACAAAATCAACCGTTGGATTGAAAGTTACTATCATATAGATCATATATATAAATTTTAACATTAATATATAATCATTTATTATGTTAACGTTAATCTTGATGACATAGCAAATGGTTACAAATTAATGTTAAAATTTACAGATATGATCTATATGATAGTAACTTTCAATCTAACGGTTGATTTTGAAAAATATGTATCTGATATAATGTTATTGAATAGATGTAACTGTTGGTGTAACTCTTCGGTGTAATTTAATCCCTTCTCTTTTGAGATTTATGTGAATTACACACGATTTTACAGAGTGACTGCCTCCATCCCCACCATTGCAAATTAGAATCTAGAACAAGTAGTTGAACCAACAAACTTGTACTAAAGATG
The DNA here is from genome assembly GCA_037113605.1 of Calophaca sinica. Classification (NCBI taxonomy): domain Eukaryota; kingdom Viridiplantae; phylum Streptophyta; class Magnoliopsida; order Fabales; family Fabaceae; genus Calophaca; species Calophaca sinica. The sequence goes on along the minus strand of CM073734.1, from coordinate 100,203,504 downwards.
CTACCTCTAGAGAAAATAAAGAGTTTTGCTGATGATGGATGAGGGAGGTCATTTTTTGGGACAGTGCACCACTGAACCCATTGCATATTATGTGTTTATCAAAATATCAAGTTTTTTCTTACGCTTCAATTGTCAACATTAAGCTTAAATTTTTGTAATATCTAAGGGGGTTTGGAGGGGAGGAATGGCGAGGGAAGGCCTTTTTTTTTTTTTTTTTTGAGAATGGCGAGGGAAGGGCTTATTTACTAGAAATATTGAGAAAAATTATCTTCTAAAGCCCTATCTTAATTCATTTCTTGAGTTATCCCAATTTTATGGATTTAAAAAATAAATTTTGAGAGGATTTTGACCGGTTTTGAAAGATAACGTTATCTATATTACTAATAAACTACTCGTTATAAGCCACCCTCTCTCCTCCAAATAAACTGAAATACCATGCAAACCTACTGAACCGTGGATTACAACAACTTATGATAATATTGATAATTTGTTCACCATTTTAACTATAATTAACACTATCTTATATAGAGAGGTTGGTGTCATGCATAACCAAAAAGTGAGCCATATGTAATTAACATAGGACTTCGCAGAATGTGAGTATAATCTTCCAAAATAATAATCGATAAATTAATAAACTTATCTAAAATTGATTCACATCCTTGCAAGAGATACTTTACAATGTTGGATCTTTTCAAACTCGAATCTGTGACTCTTAACATTTGTTTTTTTTTTTTAAATTGATTATCTTATATTCTAGAAAGTTGATTTTCATATCGACTCCAAAACCAATAAAGTAAATAATATGATTTTTACAAAATTGGATTGTGAATTTAATATAAAAGTAGTACTATGTGAGACAACATTATAAAAAACAAAACAAAAAAATATATTATATGAACAAATATTTGCTTCCAAAAAATTGAGAGAAGCTGTAAGAATGAGAGCAATCAAGAATTATAATATTTTGATTTGTAGAAGTAAACATGAAAACATAAAAAAAAAAATATTAAAGGAATGTATCATATCACATGGAATAATTAAAGAAGTTTTATAATCCAAAAGTGAAATGATCCAAAATAAATTGAATTCAATTAGATAAATTTTTCCTTACAACCAAATCTCAATCAGGTTTTCTTATTATCAAATTCCATTCAAATCATAAAATTAGATAATATTTTTTTGGAATAGCTTTTGGGCACCACTTATCATTAACATCGTAACAATTTATAAACTTTATTAATATTAAAAAATTTAACTTTTATATAATTGTTTAGTGGGCCGAGTCATGGATCAGCATGGATCAGCCATAGGCCAAAAAGGTAAAATAAACTAAGCATCTCATGGGCTTTTCTAAGGGCACCCCCATTTTTGCTTGGGGCACCCCCATTCCGAAAATACCCCTATAAAGCTCAAGTTTTTTTTACAACTACTCATAGTTTTCCCCACAATTTTCGTGACGCTCGCAAATTAGGTATTTGTGAAATAAAGTAAATTTTCGCAAATTAGGTATTTGCGAGTGTATTTACGAGGGTTAAAAAATAAAAATCACTCGCAAATTAGGTATTTGCTGGTGTACAAATTTGCGAATACCTAATTTGCGAGTGGTTTTTATTTTTTAACCCTCGCAAATTAGTTATTTGCGAGAGTATAAAAATTTGTACACTCGCAAATACCTAATTTGCAAGTGTTAAAAAAATGCCACTCGCAAATTAGGTATTTGCGAGTGTTATTTTCTTTATTTATTTTTTTCACGTTTTTGCATCTATTATTAGGTATTTATCTTATTTTGTTTGTTTGATTCTAGTGTTATTGGAGATGGAAGACAGCAATATGTTTGATTCTGACGAAGTTGACCAAATGATAAGGGTGGATTGTACAGGAACATTCACTACTATGGAGATATTTCCTACACGAGATGATTTATTGTGTTGGACTCGAGAGGTTGGGAAGCAAAATGGATTTGTTGTTGTCATTGCGAGGTCAGAGACAGGGCAAAACGGAAGACGTACAAAATTAATTCTAGGTTGTGAAAGGAGTGGGAAGTATAAGCCTAAAAAGCATGCGTTTTCTAAATCAACTGGTACTCGAAAGTGTGAGTGTCCATTCAGAATTAAAGGAATACCTTTATCGACGACTGAAGGAACGATTGAAGGATGGATGCTGAAAGTAAAATGTGGATTACACAACCATCGGTTAGCTGAAACATTGGTGGGTCATTCTTATGTTGGTCGTTTAACCGAAGAGGAGAAGAAACTTGTTCATGAAATGATCAGGAACAATGTAAAGCCAAGAAATGTTATGTTGACGATTAAAGGCCGCGATAAGGAAAACCTGTCTACAATTAAACACATTTACAACGAGCGTCATAAGTACCGATCATCTCAGAGAGGCCCTAGAACAGAAATGCAACATTTGTTGAACTTAATACATCGAGATCGGTATGTTTCTTGGTATAGAAGACATGACAGTTTGGACGTTGTTAAAGATATATTTTGGGCACATGCAGATTCCGTCCATTTGTTGAATGCATTTAACATTGTCCTCATCCTTGACAGTACCTACAAAACCAATAAATATAGGTTGCCACTGCTTGAAATTGTTGGTGTTACTTCAACAGAGCTGATATTTACTGTGGGATTTGCCTATATGGATTCTGAAGGGGCTGAAAACTATGTCTGGGCACTAGAGAAGTTAAGAGAATTGTTTGTGCTATATGAATCAATTCCCTAAATTATTGTGACAGATAGAGATCTTGCTTTGATGAATGCAGTTGCAGTTGTGTTCCTAACAACTCGCAATCTTTTGTGCCAATTTCACATAGGAAAAAAATGTCTATGCAAAATGCAAAAAAATGGTATCTGATAGCAAAAAACTAGAGGTAGTCAAGGATGCATTGAACGGTGTTGTTTATTCTGCTGACGAGATTGAGTATGAGCAACGCCTGATGAGTTTTCATGAAGTATGTGCAGAATGGCCTATATTCGTTGATTATGTGCAAAAGACTTGGTTGGATTCACACAAGGAAAAATTTGTTGCGGCATGGACTAACCAAGTGATGCACTTGGGGAATACAACTACAAACAGGTATGATCAAACTAGTGTCAAAAATTGTTAATGAATCATGTTATGCCATAGTTGATGTTATTTTAAATGTTTGTTGATAGGGTTAAGTCTCAACATTGGAGACTGAAGAATTTGTTGCAAGACAATAGGAGTGACATGTGTATGTGTTGGGAGACAATGAATAACATGCTTATGCCGCAACACAACGAGATAAAGGCATCATTTGAGAGAAGCATAACCGTGATTGAACACACACACACACACACAACAATCGTATGTTTATCAGATTAATTGGATTTATGTCTCGGAGTGCGTTGTAACATATTGTTGATGAGTGGAGCAGAGAGATGAATGTAGGTGTTGATAAATCTGCATGTGGTTGCACTCTTAGAACCACGCACAGTTTACCTTGTGCTTGTGAGCTGGCTCATTACAGTGTGATGGATACTCCAATTCCATTGGAGGTAATACATGTGCACTGGAAGATATTACATTTTGGTCAACAAGAATATCAACAACAGACAGATGAAATAGTGTCAGAAGAGGAACTTGCGCTTCAGTGGGAGGCATTGATTAACCATTTCTGCACACTTGACATTCTTGGTAAAAGGACACTATATAGCAAAATGTGAGAACTATATTATCCTGAGACAACTTCAATGTGTCCACCGCCCGAAAAAGGTGAAAACCAAGGGGGCACCCAAAAAGACCAACACGGATGGATTTGATTGTAAACGTGACACATCTTATTTTGAGCATGTCGATGCAATATACTCTGCACATGACGACAGTTCGGCGCGTTCCTCGTTGAAATCAACCACCCAAGCAAAGATGAGACGTTTGCCTTTCTTGAATCATTTTGTTGTGCAGTTTCAGCCATATATTACTGACATAGTTAACGTGCAAAGTGATGAAAACTGTGGGTACCGTTGCATTGCAGCATTACTTGGTAGAATTGAGGATAGTTGGCCTTTAATCCGTCAGGAGTTGCCTAAAGAGCTTATGAAAAATGTTGATTTATATGGTCCTCTTTTTGGTGAACAATTGGAAGAACTAAAGTCTTCTTTACGGGACGTGCAAGGTGTATGGGGAAGAAACAAGTGGATGACACTACCAGAGATGGGTCATGTGATAGCAACCAAATATAAGTTGATCCTAGTCTCTTTATTATCTGCCAGTATGACGTGTTGGACATTTTTTCCCCTTAGAGGTGCACCAACTCCAAACCATCAACTCATTTGCATTGGTTTTGTCAACGGTAATCATTGGGTACAAGTAATTCATCTAATATTATTATCTTTTTCATTGTTTTTGTTTAGGTTAGTCGTTAATTTAATTGTATTTGCGTTATTTCAGGTATTTTTGAAGGATGGTTGTCCACTACCTACCATAGAATCACATTGGTGTACTTTTTGTCGTCCAGAGGCTCATTCATGGCCAACACGATATATTGGTCGATTACAACAATGGGGTTTAATATTTCCACCACCTAATCTTTCACATTATGATAAACACAATCCAATAAACTTAGATGACGATTGACTAATAAAACATGTTGTAGTTGTTTTTTGTTGTACTTTTATATTTAACTTTACTTTTATATTGTTTGTTTGACATGGTTTTGGCCTAGTCCCCCATGTTTGTTCTTTTTTCCATTTTTTTAATAAATTAAGGTAGGAGTACTCTTTTTTTCCTTCTAGATATTTTTTTCCCTAATGAGGGTTTTGCATCAGAAGGTTTTAACGAGACTCTTTTCCTTCTTTGCCTTTAAACAAAAAAAAACTCAACTGTTAAATTTTGCGCTTTTTTTCACTCACAAATATCATATTTGCGAGTGAGACGAATAAAAAAAAATTGATATTTTTACATGGGGGTATTTTGGTCAAATCGGCATTTTGGGGGGTGCCCCAAGCAAAAATGGGGGTGCCCTTAGAAAAGCCCCTCATTTAATGAATGGCCGAATGTGGTCCAATTCCAATCCATTAAACTTTAACGGGAGACTGGAGTGGGCTATGACACATACAAGCCAGACTGGCTTTCTTCACATTCAATTGCATGCCCCATACTTATGTCGGGGAAATATTAAAGTCCTATACCCCAAGCTAATCTAAGGCAAGGTTCCTGGAATGTAGAATTTTATTTCATTTTTCTACTTTTACTCCTTTTGTTATGTGACTGCACTCCTCGAAAGAAAGAAAGAAAGAAAATAAACAGAAGTATGGGGTATAAGAATTTTGATTTGATCTCAGCTCTGGTGCAATGGCTACATTTCTGTCTGTGAGGGGTTTCGAGCAATCAGCAACAAAAAATCCTAACTCGTAAATGTAAATAACACTTCCTCGGTTTCTTTCTAAGTGTTGTTTAAGATTTATACAAATCAAGAAAATCAATAATTTTTTTGTTTTTGATAAAATTATTAGTTTTTCTTATGATATCATTGACTGTTATTATTCAATTGCACCTATTTTTCTCTTTGCCATGAATAATTAATGGTATAATTGACAAAAATAGTTAATATAACTTTAAATTTTGAAAATAACAAATAAATAGTACTCTCTCTATTCTTTTTCAAGTGTCGTTTAAGGTTTTTTTACACAAACCAAGAAAATCAACAAACTTTTTTGTTTTTGATAAATTATTAGTTTTTTCCCCTGTGATACTCTTAACAATTTATTATCTCATTGCACCTATTTCTTTATATGCAATAAATAGTTAAGGGTATAATTGAAAAAATAGTTAATATAGCCTTAAAATTTGAAAAGGAGCTGAGGGGTTAACAATTTTTTTCTAAAAAAAAAAAAATACTTCCTCTGGAATGAAATATAAGCCAAAAAAAAAGAATTATATTTGATGGTCTGAAATATAAGCAAATTCTAACTAATTTCATCTTATTTAATGACATCATTCCCAAAATACCCTTCAATTAATATTTTTCAATCACACTTTTTCATTCTCATGCAACAAGTTCCATAGAATACTTAAATGAATCGAAAGGGCAATTTAGGAAATGTAATTATTTTTTTTATTACATCAAGAAAATTAAATAAAATTAATCATTATTCTTAACTAACGTAAACTTAGTTACTTTTACTTATATTTCTTTTTTGAGCCTAAAGAGAACTACAACAAAAAAATCCTACAACATATGAAAGCTCCACTCAAATCACCTAACAAGAGGTTACTAATGTCCTTCGGAGGAGTTTTCGCATAGTAGACTCCTAAGTGCCAAGTAGAACCCCAACTAAAAAGCCTGTAAGCTATAACTTAAAAAGGCACTTAAAAAGAAACAATTTGAGTATTAAATTAAATCTATGGGAGGAGGCCTACTTCGTTCCCTTTGTCTTAGGAAAGCACAGTTTACAAAACATATTATATTTAAACTTTTGGTCTTTGACAAGGAAAATACTTTTTTTGATTGAAATACTAGTATGTTTTTCTGCTTTAGTCCATTAAAAAAAAAACTCAAAAACTTCTTTTTTGATGTTTGGTGTAACCCGTAAGAAAACTTTTTTTTTTGTCGTTCAATTGTTAATTATAATCCTTTTTTATGATAGTAGTTAATTATAATCCTTTCAAGGGAAGTCATATTCCTATGAAGATATTTTCACCTAAAAATAAAGATTAACAGACGATAATTTGCAACTATCATAACCCAACCGTTCATCTGAAAACCACTTTTCCCCGTAATTTATCTCGGTTTCTTAGCAGCTTTTTGAACGAGTCAAAGTCTAAAGAACACTAAGCAGGAAAGTCATAGGGGTACTAGTTTAGAGGAAGAACCCTACCCCAATGCACAATTCTCCATTCTTAGGATGCTGTTTTGTGTGTGTGCTGTACTAAAATAAAAAGCGGTATATTAATTAGTCACATTATTGTCCTAATTTATAAAACAGCTTTTGGAAGGTTGAACCAAACAGCATTTCAAGACTCCAATAAGTGAAATCATGGACTTTGGAAAACTTGGAAATAGTTTCATGACACGAGTTTCCCGAGCCTTCCTTGCTCCCCCCCGTTAACAGCTCCCCTAGATCAGCCCTAATTGATTTTATTCACATGTTTCCCATTCTGCACTCACCTAGCATTGGTTGCATCCACGCAACATTAAGACGAGAGCCAATACTTGGATACATTTCCATTCTTTCACACAACCCAGTGTGCCTAAATCTTTACCCAGATTTAGCAACTTGCAGTTTCACCACTTCAATTATTTTAAGCAAACAGTCAGTGATTAAAAAACATGAGAATAAACAGAAGGGTAATGATGTGGGATCATTTTGTGCTCTTATCTAATCTTTAAGAATTATATCGGGCAACAAGCATGTGAACAGGTGGTGTCTTTACATTCTTCATTAACAAGAAGGAAGTAGCTATACCAAAGTACAAAGCTTTGCTAATGAGACAAAACAATACAGATGGAAACTTCATCTATCGCTATCCGCTTTATATATAATGTTGGATAGAGAAAAGCAATGTTGACACCACCCACATGCTTTGCTTACCAAGGATTCGTGTATTGTCTTCCCCATGTGGTACCATACACTATTCACAAATCCATTTATCTAAAATATTTTTGAAACACTTCCAAACAAAAACTTAGGTAGGCGGATGACTGTAACTAGTAATTACCTTCTTTTTTCTTTTTCTTTTTTTTTTCCTTTTGATATAATATAATATAATATAATATAATTGTTTCCTTCTTTGATACAATCTACCATAGCTGATGGCCTAACAACAATGGCAACAACAATGGCAGAGTATCCTTCAGAAAATCTACAACAAAGCTTTTATGGTATCATCACTACATCTGGTTACAATCTCAACATAATGTTGTGCTACTCTTGTCATGTGCAAGGCCAATGAAATTTATAAAACAGAAAGCAAATTGAGGAGGGGAAAACAAATTAGCAAAACTTGTAAGACACTAAAGTAAATATACAGTTAAAAAAAAGTGAAAAAAAATAAAATAATGAATTACATTCATGAGTGCCAGATTCCACTCAACATACTGCGAAACCGGTTTTTCGATAGCTTCTTGACAAGTCTCTTGGCATCAGAAGAAACTTCGGCCTCTGCAAGTTTCTCTATGTTTTTGGCATATCCAGAACTAACAATCTTTTTCCTCCCACTGTTGCAACTAGTCAATGACATTAAGATAGAGATTAAGAACTTTTTGTTACCTGAATTTCCCTCTTCCGGATCAAGCAACTGCAGAAGAAGGGCTATATTATGATCATCCTGCACAAATCTCTTTCTATTTCTAGGTATCATGACCATGCCAGAGAGTGCCTCTGCTGCCATGTCGCGAACTTCAAATGATTTTGCATTTAGAAACTTAACAAGTTCTGGCATAAAACCAGAATCACCCATTGCTTTCTTAGCTTCCTCGGATGTTCCACACAATCTGAATGCCACTTTCAGAGCCAACTCTTGAATTGAAACATCCCCATTTCTAACATAATATAGCAAATGATCCACAAAACCATAACCCATTAAAATACTTATAGAACTAGATGAAGAAAAACACAAACTCTCAATGGCCCTCATTGCTATCTCCCTGGTTTTAGAAGAATAGGACCATTTAGGATCCAAAACACGCAACAAAGCACGGATTCCACCTTCTCTAATCACCATCTGTCTAATTAACTCATCTCCAGAGGCAATATTCTGAATGAACCCTATGGAATTAAACTGAATTGCTTCCTCCTTCGATTTCACAAGACTGATAAAGGTGGACACAGCACCTTCCTCAACCATAAACCTCTTTATTTCCTCAACACCAACAAGATTTCTCAACACCCCACAAGCAGGACCAACCAATTCCCCTTTAGAATCCGAATCACCACAAATATTCAACAAGGCAGTGACACCACCATGAGCAGAAACAGCCCAAGCATTATCCGAATTCTCAGTGAACTTCATCAAACACCTGGCAGCCGCAACCTTCCCAAACTCACTACCACAATCCAAAACCCGAATCAACGGCGCAATAACACCGGCACCAACCAAAACTCCTTTGTAAGAATCAAAACCAGCAACAACAGAAACCACCTTAGCACTCTCTTCTTGGATTTCCACCTCAGCTGAACCCAGAAAACCCACCAAGACATGAACAACGTCACTCACATCCACCACAATCACCTTCACGTACTTCTCATCCTCAACCACAACCTCAAGAAGATTCCTCAAGGCCTGTTTCTTCATACCTAGATCACCAATCCTCATCCTCGTCAAAAGGTCCCTCACGTAGAACCTCATGTCCTCTTTGGAAGCTCCAACACTCGGTTTTGAAACAACAAGCGCATACCCATTTGTCAAAATACCCGTTTTGTATATCTCCGAGAGCTTCTTCGCTAAACCATCAAGCTTGGCAAACGATACGTCCAAATCGCTCTGCATCAAGAGCTTCCCACTGTAGGAGACATCGACGCATCGCTGACCTAGATCGTGGCACTCCTTTACCGTCGCTACTATCGAAGGTACCAACCTTGAAAGCGACGGGTTTTCGCCGGAATCGCAGTTCTCGGCGGCGATTAGACCCGTGTGGAGCTCTTCCAGCTTGTTCCGAATGAGCTGCCATTTTCCGGCGAAGACCCTGATCGAGTGTGAGAGAGAAAGTAAGGAACAGATGAGCTCTAGGGCTCGCCGGAGGCGTGAAGCTCCGGCAGGTGCCTCCGTCGTTTTGGATTCTCCGGCGAACTCTTCATCACCCATTTCCGTCTTCAGTGGTTGCTGAGAACACTCATTTCCGGCAAATCAGGAACGAATATTCCGGCGAGATAACGTTGGATTCGGTTAGTTCAGAATCTGAGTAACGAAGTTATGAAGAAAACTGGGAGAGAGAAAGAGAGAGAGAGAGAGAGATTGCGTCTGCAGATCTATGCTTATCCTTAGATTTCAGTTGATACAGAGTTTGACGGTAGCATGTGAATTTACGGGAATGCCCTTTTGGAGATTTCTCGGTAAAGTGCAGTGTTCTCGTGCCCTTGCTTGTTTCCTAGTGCAATTGCGTCATTTGCAATTGGTGAAAAGTGCAGGGAACTGATGCTGTTTAGGAAGTTGGATGTCATTTATAAAAGATGGATGGAGGTGGCATGTGATTGTGTTGAAGGGAAACAACGGAGGCCCATAGAGAGAGAGAGGAAGTGTCTCTAAGATCAACATGTGGTTATTTAGATTGAATCATATTGGTAGTTGTTTTAATTTCTAAAATCATTTGTTTTGTACATATTTACCTATAGGGAATAAAATAATTCAACATAGGACGGAAAAGGATGTAAATTAACAAATAAAAAAGTGATGTAGAAGCAAGGCATGATGCATTGCAAAACTTGATACTGTACTAAAATTAGTGACAGTTCTTTGGGAGAATAAATTGTTAGTTAACTGTTTAACTGTTACTTTTATACTATAATAATAATCCGTAGCAGAAGCCATAGATTGCAGTAACTTCCTTACAGCAGTTGGTATAACCTATATTTTTTTTATTATTATTTTCTCTAATTATAAGTTTGACACAGTTAAAGTGGTCCTAAATCATGTCAGGGAAACAGAAACCTCTGCAGTTTGGATCTGAAGAGTAATTTTAGTTTCTTCATCTAAACTCGCGTGTAGGAGAGGGGCAGGAGGGGAGTGGAGAGGTTATAAAATTGGATTTGAAGTCTTAATTAATAAGTGGCAAATTAGTGATAATGAACTCAAATATTAATAAAGTAGCTCCTCTCTTTTCCAATTTGTGGACCCTGGATAGTAAACATGCGCAGTTTATTACAGATATTAAATTATATTAAATACAATTAAATTAACCAACTTTTCAGTTTGGTATACAACTTGTACATGACCAGGATTTCGGAGGTTGGCCATACCAATTTCTTGCAATGAAATCTGAGAATAGTAAATTCTAATTATTTTATAATTACATTAAAATGAAATAATAATTAAAAAAAAAAGAGATCATGTTTTTCATCATGTGTACATTTTAATCATTAATATTTCCTCCCCTCACCTTCACAAAAAAATATTCCTCTTGTTATAATCCTTTAATGTGTATATATGCTTTTTGATTTGCTCTTTTTTTTTTTAAGTTTATAACTAGTGTTCATTTTTTCTTAAAAACTGGCAACTTGACTTCTTACAATAAGGAACATGTATCAAATAAGGAAATTATGGATAACATTTTAATTGCTTGACTTTGAGTAAGGAAAAGGTTTACCATGTTCCTATGTATTTCAATTCACATTTCATATCATAATTCATCTCTCCATCGGCCATCCTGAAATTGCTTCTACAGCATTGTTTCCATAAAAAAGGGGAGTGGAAATGAAGAATAATATTTATATTTCCTGTCGTTTTAATGCTAGCAACTGGCCAACCGCAAATCAATTCAAAGCCCCTAAAAAATAAGCAATGTGACTGCTATTAGAACACTTTTAGCTGATGAAAAAACAAGAGGAAAACAGAGTGAGAGCAGTGAATTAGTGCCCAGAGACACGAGATGGACCACATCTTAATAAGGACAGAGCTTTAATTACTTGAGGAAAATTAAAAGAGGGTAGCTTTCAATGGCCTTGGAATGGAAATGACAAAGCCACACTGTACACACCCCACCATGTGAAACCCTTTGTTAGATGCCTTGAGCAAGCAGTGACCTTTTGAATAGGAAGTGGGGGAGTGAATCACATAACTAATTGAGAGAAAGTTGCTTTCTTTACCAACACTTTTTGTGGGTTGTAATTGTAAACCTATAGTAACGAAGAGTCCAATAAAAGCCAAAGGGAAGAGGCACTACCATGCATGCAATTCCACCAAAGAATATTTTGCAATGAAATCTCAGCCGCACGATTATCTTCAAATCAAACGGAGCATAGATCTTTAAAAGTGTGCAAAGGACAAAACAAGGTTCACGAGAGAGAGATCGTGAATAGAAGGACCAAACGGTAATTGCAGTAGCCAGGGCTCAAAGCAAAAGAGAAAAGCTGCAATTGTCATGACAATCCCGAATAAAAGCATCAAAATATTGACCATCCCAACCAAGAAGATTAACTTTTGCAGAATTTATGGGGCTCAGTTAGGGAAAACTACGGGGTAAAAAAGATCAAGGTGAATATTTTTTAAACCTTGATAAAATAAGATACTAGTACTAAGGCAAAACAAAATTGAATAAATAAGATACTAGTACTAAGGCAAAACAAAATTGAATGACCCATAATGTCATTTGGTGTCTAATTTTTTACATACACTGTTTGATTAAAGGTTAAAATACCCATTATTCTGCCGGTCACAGATTCTTATTTTATGTAATGTGACCACAAATAATAGTATGCTTTAGACCAAACCTTTAGGATCAGTAGTTCTGAACTAATTGCAAAATATGAGTTATATATTGCTCCCCATGCAGTATAATTGCAATTTGCAGTATGCACATGCCTCAATTCAGGGGTCAGCAGCGTCCTGTATATTGCATATATGTCACTCAAAATAATGGAAGCAATATTGTTGGATCATTTGCTACTCTAGTTAATTTTGTTGTTATCTGTACTCCTAAGTCACATTATATTAGGAAAAATGAATCCAGATTATAATTCAATTTTAGTTGCCCACCCTTGACTTTAACATTTTGCTTTCATTAGTTTGGTCTCAAATTTACTATTGAATGAAAAAGGGTTTACTGCCTACCTTCTCCATTTGAGTCCAAAAAGCACTGTGCTATTTTTGTTTTTTGTTTTTTGTTTTTTTTGATATGTTAGGTGCAGAATGTCATTCATATGCAAAAGCCATACCATGCTATGCTACCTTTGAGTAGGGAAGAAGCGAAATTCAAGATTTAGTAGAAAAAGCCTTAAAATGTCTTAGCTTTCAAGAGAAAAATAGATATATAAAATAATATCTTATGTTCATAAAATCCTGTACTGTGAGGGGGCAAGATGGAAACAATATACTACCGGAGATTGCTTGATATTGGGTACATGGATTTTCTATCTATTAATTCTGTATAATTCGAAGTCATATAATCATTCCACCTATCATAGAATATGGGGCTATATAAAAGTAGGTTAATTATTGCCCTTTTAATGTTTAAGCAATCAAATTTGGTTTGAGGAAAACTCCAAGGATCCCGTGATAAAATTAAGATCAAAATGCCTTTTCTTAAGCATGTAGCTCAAAGATTTATAATTTGAGATTGATCCCCTTATGTCTTTTGTACCGATACAATTGGAGAAACCTGGGTAGCAAAAAAGGTGGAAAAGGTACCAATTCAGGCTAACTCACTCATCTCTTCGGTATTACGTACAGTTTTTGTGTATTCTATCACTTTGGGCCGGTTAAATAACATACTTGTAACATTTGAATTAGAAAACGGAAACAAATGTCAATTGTGTACTTTAACCCCCTGTTAATCAAAATGCAATTTCATATTTTAGTTGTTCAAAGTTTGCCCCATATTAATTACATCATACTAAACATCGAAGAGACAAATGTCGGCTCAAAGAATTTTGGCAATGTATATACTCCTAAAGCTCATCAAAAATAAAAATAAAAATGTATACTTCTAAAGTGGCAGTTCGAAATCTAATAATTTCTTTCTTAATAATGAAAATTTTAGGTGAGTTTGGTCCCAAAAGCTTATTAGGAGTAAGGAAAGCCTCAAGGCTCAATGGACGCTGTCTAAGATACTTACATATTACCCACCAACTATAGACAGACCTAGCTTGTAAGCAGGGTGTACAAGTGCACCTTCTGGATCTAGAAAAATTGTAAGTAATTTATTAAATGCTTAATTGCACTTTTGGTCCTTTAGGTATGATGATTGTGCGCTTTTGGTCCCCCAAGTTCTAATTGAGCGAATTAGGTCCTTCAGGTATCGCAATTGTGTGATTTTGGTCTCCCGGGTTCTAATTGAGCAAATTAGGTCCTCTAAGTATCACAATTGTGTGATTTTGATCCTCATTCAATTGTCGTTCAATTTATAATTGAAAATTTTGTTAGAATTTTTAAATTTTTAAACCAACTAACATGATGTGATAATTAGCATTTTTTATTAGAAATTAAATGGGCAAGAGGGACCAAAATCGCACAATCACAATATTTGCACAATCGCGATATCTGGAAGACCGAATTCGCACAATTGAAATTTAGGGGACCAAAATCACACAATCACGATACTTGAGAGACTAAAAGTGCAATTAAGTTTTTATTAAACTATAAAAAGTTTACAAGTAACATATTACATTTTTGAATTTTATTTCCTCTATTTATATATATATTTGTATCCACTTATCCCAATTTTTATTTTATGCCCCCACAGACTAATGGTCCGATTGTTTCACGAGAAACACAGATGGGAGAGAGGTCAAAGAGAGAAAAAGAGCAGCAAGAGCATACTTCAGTCGTTTGGAACAGCAGAGAAAAAAAAAAGACTTAAAATGGTATCGGACCCACACTTTTTTCCTTTCTTCGCTGGACTGCGAAGATACAGAGGAGGGAGCTTCAAAATTTTTGTTTTTCCATTGTTGCCCTTCTATGTCCACCTGAATGTTAGCCACATGTCAGCATTTTTTTTTTAGTTTTCGATGTGCAAGAAATCGAGCACCTTGGGTTTGCAAGCTTCCATTCTTATTTTATCTGGATTTGTTTAATGTTAGGATTTATTTACGTGGCAATTTATTTTAATTAATTGAATTACTTAACAATTAAAATAATTGTTAAATTAATTATCTTAAATCAATTAAATTAATAAATAATTCATCTAAAAAATTATTAATTATATATTTTAATTCTAAGTATTTTAATTAGTTAAAATAGAAAATTAAATTAGTTAACTAACATTTTTAGTTGGTAATGATTATATATTTTTTAGATAGGGCTTTTTTATCGATTCATAAAATTATTTTATTTTTCTCTTCTCTATTTCTCTTAAAACAAACAATACATCAAATCTACCATATTTCTCACATTTTTCTCTCTTCTTATACTTTCTCTCACCTATTTCTCTCTTCACAACTTCTCTTCAAAACCAAACACAGTGTAAGGGTCCTAGATCCGTCACTGCCACCAAAAAGGTTATCACATCGTTCGTATCTTTACCAACTAGACCAACCTTCATTGACGAAATCTAATCATCTCTGAGTAGATATTTGCGTGTCCTTCTGATATCAAGCATGTCACTAACACGGGTAGCTAGTCTTTATTGGACTAATATTTATTTACTTATTTAAAGGGAAGATACAAAATACCATAATTTTCTCATTTTCTTTCTTTCTTTCTTCCTTGTTGATTTACTTTCCTTATATTTTGGCAAATGCGTGAAGCAAGCATGATGTCCAACCACTAGAAGCTGAGAAATAGTGACTCGATGAGTAGAGCACCAAGTGTAGTAATGTGAATCAGACCCTGATTTCTTTCCACTATCTTGACCAATTATTATGATAATGGCTATGAAATATAGCTTGAGTTCCTTTTTTACGACTTATACTTCAAGAAAATGATGTGTCCCTTCGATGTATGGGTCCTGCATAACCCAAAGTTTAATTTGGTTATTATTAACTCGAAATTTTGAACAAGATAGCTCACTCAAACTTTGCATAACCTCTCATAGCTCACTCAAACTTTGAAGCTGTCAGTGACGTTGCCAAAGAGAATGTTTGCATTTTCGAGGAAGAACTCGACGACGATAGGAATGCAGTAACCGTTTGGCAGGAAAAATTTCCCTTGTGTTGGAGCAACAAACATTTTTCATACCATAAGAGTGAATTCACCTACAAGACTGCCGAACTGGGTGATAATGTCCGGTTCAGTTTGAAACGGATTCGTGAATTCGTCAAGACGATTGAACCTCGATGTTATGTGAACAAAAAGGGAGAAGAGGTCTCCGAAAAGAGATATATCGACATTCGTCGACTTTTGCAGTGCAAAGATCAAGCTGCTGCAGATGATTGTTTAGGTAATTTTGTAGAAATCTACTTATTGATAGTCCCTGCCTCATACTTCTAACCATTCTTACTTTTTACAGCTTCGATGGAAACTTCGGCGTATTTGGCCAATTTGAAGATGAAGAGTTTTGCCGAAAAGACTCCTTCTCCTGCAGTTGAACGTTCTAGCCACACTGGTTGGTGTCGAGATCATCCACGCTCGAGATCAAGGTGCGACAGTCTCAGTTCAAGGTGTGGTTAAAGTATCTTCATCCTCGAAGCGGGTTCCCGCTATGGGTATTGAAGAACCCCCCGCCAAGAAGTTTAAGAAGCCACCTCCTCCGCCAAAGACCTGGGCTCCTTCGGTGACTTTGAAGATTGGCGACAAGCCGGGTAAAGGAAAAGAGGCAATTAAATCTTCTAGCGAGGTTCCCCCTATTTGGTCTTGCAGCGAGGTGGTCAGCTCGGAGGAGGTCAGAGTGTTGATTCCTCCTTCCGACGAAGCCTATTTCAACGACCTCTCTGAGAGCGCTAAGGAGAATTCATTTTTTGAGAGCATGACCTGGAAGCTACGTGACCTGCTGCTTACTAACTGGGTCTTTGAGAAAAATAGGCATTTGGAAGTCGAGCTCTCTGGCCTTCGAAAAAGCAAGTCAGTGTTTGACAAAAGGATAAAATCTTTGGAGGGACTCGAAGTAGAGCTTCGTGGGCAATTGGAGTCTTCCAAGAAGGAGATGACCAAGGCTAAGGGCGAGGTGGCCAAGCTGTCGAAGGACCTCGAAGGTTTTTCCTCTCAGAAGGAAAAGTTCATTGAGGAGCGGAAAAGGCTCTTGCTGAGGATCAAGGATCTCGAGAAATCTGAAAAAGACTCAAAGCTGGAGGTTCTCGAGTCCCGACGCAAAGTGGAGGAATTGACCACCGAAAACCAGCAACAAAACCAAGAACTCTCCAAGGTTTTCAAGGAGAATAAGGTGTTGATGGCCGAGAAGGCGGAGGTTTTTGAGTTAATTGTGAAGGCCGGGGACGAATTGTTTACTAACGCCATCGCCCAAATTCGACTTCTTAACCCAGGTGTCGTCCTCAATTTGACTGGGATGACCCCGGATGGGATAGTCGAAGGGGATGCGATTGTGGATGCCTCGACGAAGGAGATCCTTCTCACTGTGCCTACTCCGTCTTTCAAAGTGGCTCCCCCTTTAACTTCCGATGTGGTTCCTCCTCCTAATCCGTAGGATTTTCTTGTATTTTGTTGTTCCCCCTTCTGTACCGAAACAACATGGTTGCAATTTAAATCAAGAAAATGTAATTTTGATAAAATGTTTACCTTTTGTTTTACTTCGCTTATCGTTTTATTCGGGACCTCGTCGCTCAGGAGGGTTTACCCTAGCCAGGGGGCCCTCCTTCCACCCTTATGCTAAGGTTCTTGTTCCTTGCAGAGGTGGACGAGTTGGCGATGTTCATCGATCTGTTGGCTAGATAGAAAGTGACATCGTTTCCCATTGATTTTGAGTCTCGCTTCTGTTTTCTAATAAAACATTGGAGGTCATTTGAGTGGTGGAGTTCCAGTGATTCCTACACGATTGCAAAGTGAATACATTCGTGCTCTTCACACTCGTGTTTTCATTACACTAGTCTTTTTTTAGTATTTCTTCAGTTTGGTTGCATTCCAAGTTATTTAAATCGGTTTGCCCTGCAATGTCTCGAGGTTGTAGGCGCCGGTATCAGTCTCTGTAGTGACTCGATAAGGGCCTTCCCAATTAGGCGCGAGCTTTCCTTGTGAAGCATTCTTTAGACCGACGTCTTCCCGTTGGAGGATGAGTTCGCCAGGCGCGAACTCCCTCGGCACGACATTTCGGTTGTACCTTACTGCGATTTTTTGCTTGACTGCGATCTCGTTGAGCGCTACTAATTCTCTGTATTCATCGAGGAGGTCGAGTTCTTTTCGCAAGTACTGAAAGTTATTGATGCTTTGTTGGGGATATGAAGTCCTCCAACTTAACTCTCCAATCTCGACAGGAATGACAGCTTCAGTCCCGTATGTGAGGCGAAATGGGGATTCTCCCGTCGTTGAATGTGGAGTTGTGCGATATGCCCAGAGCGCTCGGGGGAGTTCTTTCGCCCAGTTTCCCTTTGCTTCATTTAATCTTCGTTTCAAGCCTCGGAGAATAACCCTATTTGCGGCCTCAGCTTGACTGTTTGTTTGGGGGTGTTCTACCGAGGTGAAATATTGTTTAATTCAGAGATCCTCCAAGGTTTTTCGGAAACCTCGGTCTGCAAATTGAGTGACGTTGTCAGTGACTACGACCTCGGGAATTCCAAATGTTGTTAGGATATACCTCTTGAAGAACTTAATCAAGTTCTTCGCCGTTATCTTTGCCAGTGCTTCTGCTTCCACCCACTTGGTGAAGTAATCTACCGCCATAGCTAAATACTTCACTTGACCTGGAGCCATTGGAAGTGGTCCAAGGATGTCTATCCCCCACCAAGTGAAGGGCCATGGAGCAGAAAGGGATGTCAGCTCTGCTGGAGGAGCCAAGTGGAGGTCGCCATGTCTCTGACATTTATCGCACTTCTTTACGAACGACCTAGCATCTGCCTCTATTGTTGGCCAATAATATCCTGCTCGAAGGACTTTCTTCGCGAGGGAATGTCCTCCGAGGTGTTGCCCACGTATCCCTTTGTGTACTTCGGCCAACACGTACTGGGCTTCGGCGCCGCCGTGACATTTCAAGAGGGGAGTGGAGAACCCTTTTCGGTACATAGTACCCTCGACGATAGAATAAGAGCATGATTTCTTTCGAATTTTGGCGGCCTCTTTCTCGTCTACGGGAAGCTCGCTGAACTGAATGAACTTCCGAATTGATGTCATCCAATTATTCGGAACGTTTACCATATCATCAACACTTGGATGGGAAATTGCAAAGCAAAATTTTGGAAGAATTTACGCCGGTTCGACGGGTGTAGTGTCGACTACAGAGACGATGCTGGGTTTGGCCAGTGTTTCCTGTATCACAGATATGTTGTTCCCGAAGGTTCGCGTGCTGGCGAGTTTAGACAAAATGTTTGCTCGGGCATTTTGCTCTCTCGGAACATGGGTGATCTCGACTGCAGCGAAGTTGCTCATCTTTTGCTTTACCAACACGAGGTATTTTTGGAGGAGGGGATCCTTGGCTTGATACTCTCCTTTGATCTGGGATACTACTAACTGAGAATCGGTTCTGAGTTTAACTTCTTCAGCACCAAAGTCTCGGGCTAGTGTCAACCCTGCCAAACACGCTTCATACTATGCTTGGTTGTTTGAGGTGGGGGACGAAAATCCCAGGGAGAACTCGACGATCAGTCCGTTGTCGTTCTCAAGTAGCAGTCCAGCTCCACTGCCCTTTGCGTTGGATAATCCGTCGACATGAACCGTCCATTTAGAGCAAGGTTCTGCAGCTCCCAGAGTCATCTTGGCAATGAAATCTGCTAGGCATTGGGCTTTAAGGGTTTGACGTGATTCGTACAAAATCCCGAATTCGAACAACTCAACGGACCATTTGATTATACGTCCTGCCAGGTCAGGCTTGTGTAAGATCTGTTTGATCGGTTGGTCTGTCCGAACTACTATGGGATGTGCCAAGAAATTCTATCTCAACCGTCGAGCCACGACTACTAATGCTAGCGCGACTTTCTCAATTTTTTGATATCTCAGCTCGGGACTCTGAAGTGTTTTACTTACGAAATAAACGGTTTTTTGCCTCTCGTCTGTTTCACGCACGAGGACAGCGCTGAGAGCTTCATCTGCTACTGCCAAATAGACATAAAGGATATCCCCTAAAACTGGTCTTATCAGCACGGGTGGTCAAGACAAAATGTCTTTCATCTGTGACAAAGCTTTTTTGCACTCGGGTGACCATTCGAACTGGATCCTTTTTTTGAGTAAACGGAAGAAGGGTAAGGTGTGTTGAGCTGATTTCGAAATGAACCTTGTCAGCGAAGCGAGCATCCCAGTAAGTTGCTGGATGTCTTTCTTCGATGATGGTTGTCGCATCTCAATGACAGCATGACACTTGTCTAGATTTGCTTCAATTCCTCTCTCGGTTAAGTAGAAACCGAGGAATTTGCCAGCTCGTACTCCAAAAGTACACTTCTCGGGATTGAGCCGCATGTTGTGGCGTCGGACTTCATCAAAAACTTCTTTTAGGTCGACGACGTGGTCGATCTCTTTAAATGTTTTTACGATCATATCATCCATGTACACCTCCAGCATCTTACCGATCTGGTTTGTGAATATTTTGTTCATCATTTGTTGATAGGTGGCTCCAGTATTTTTTAGGCCAAAAGGCATTACTTTATAGCAGTAATTGCCTTCGTCGGTCATAAATGCTGTTTTTTCCTTATCGGTTGGGTGCATTGGAATCTGGCTGTAACCAGAGTATGCATCCATAAAGGATAACAATTTAAAACCGGAGGAATTATCGACAAGTTTGTCGATATTAGGGAGGGGATAGGCATCTTTGGGGCATGCCTTATTAAGATCGGATAATCAACACACATGCGCCATTTTCCATTAGACTTTTTGACTAGTACAACGCTGGAAAGCCATGTAGTGTATTTAACCTCCCTAATGAACTCAGCCTTGATGAGGTCGTCAACAGCTTTAGCCGCTACTTCAGCTTTCTCAGGAGCTTGCTTGTGACGCCTTTGAGCCACCCAGCGGGCTTTGGGGTCGAGAGCGAGTTGATGGCAAGCGATGTTAGGAGAGATGCCAGGCATATCAGCAGCTGTCCAAGCAAAGAGATCTGC
Source organism: Calophaca sinica (assembly GCA_037113605.1). Taxonomy (NCBI): domain Eukaryota; kingdom Viridiplantae; phylum Streptophyta; class Magnoliopsida; order Fabales; family Fabaceae; genus Calophaca; species Calophaca sinica. The sequence continues at coordinate 100,182,751 of CM073734.1, read as the reverse complement.
GTTGGATTTTTGGCATTCTGTCAGCTGTAGCCTAACCTGTTCGGGGAGGTCGGCACCAAGCTTCACAGTCTTCTCAGGATCGTCACCCAGCTGAACTCGAATGAACTCGCCATCGGGAACTGGCCTTTTAATTTTCTGCTGGAGTTCTCAAGCCAGAGGGATCGTCTTCCTTAACTTCTTCCTTGAACTTAATCCTGGCGTCGAAGTCAGTGAGGTCGACCTCCGAAGCAGCTTTTGCCTTGGCAGGCTTCTTGACAGATGGAGGTTGTTTCACTTCTTTCGACCCGTCGACCTTCAGAGATAGGAGATAGCATCTCTTAGCCGCTTCGAGATCCGTTGCGACAGTGACGATTTTGTCGGCATCACTATGGAAGTGCATCTTGGGATGGACGGTAGAGGTCACCGCTTCGAGCTCGCCTAAGGTAGGACGCCCAATGATGCAGTTGTAAACGGACTTGCAGAGGAGTATTATGAATTGGACCTTAACGGTCTTGGAAGCTGGCTCCTCCTCGAAAGTCGCCATTAGTTCAATAAAGCCTAGAGGCTTTGTTTTGGAACCGTTGAAGCCAGTTAGATCGGATCCCGAATATGGAATGAGATCCTTCTCCGGCAGCTTCAGGGTCCTGAACAGTTAATGGAAGATGATATCCGCCGAGCTCCCCTAATCGATAAATATCCTTCTGATGTCAAAATTGGCCATGTAAGCCTTGACTAGTAGGGGGATCAGATAGTTTGGCTTCCCATTTACCAGATCCTCATCATAAAAGGCGAGGGGTGGTCTTCCTTTATACCTGCTGGAAGAGGGAAAGACGGTGGAAATTGTCATTGCCTCCCGTAGCTTTCGCTTCGCCGATTTAATGCTAGCACCTCCCTTGTCAGAAAATCCTCCCGAAATGACAAGGGCGACTGGTGGAGGTCGAGGCCTTTCTTTGCTCTCATCGGACTCGGGACCCGCTCCGTCGAGCTGTGCCACAGCAGCTGATTGGTTTTTCTTAGGTCGAGGTGATCGGGACCTCGACCTCCTGTCGCCTGATCTTGGCTTTGCACTTACATTTTTCGACAACTTCCTTTTCTGGATTAGTTGTTCTATCACATCTTTTAGCTGAAAGCAGTCATCAGTATTATGCCCGATGCATTTATGGAAACGACAATATTTTGACTTGTCGGCGTTCGGCCTCTCTTTGAGTGGTTTCGGGAATTTGAATCTCGCATCCCGAAACTCGGTGTTAGCGCATTCGTTCAGAATACGCGTTCGCGTCGTGTTCATGGGAGTATACTCGTCATACTTTCCGGGTGGAGCTCGGTTTTCTTTGTCTTTACGCTACTTGTCCTCGCGTTTTCCGCCAGCTTCTCCTGGGTTTTGTTCTTGACCTTCGACGCCATCAACTTCTCCTCGTAGTTTATGTACTTCTGGGCCCTTTTGAGGAAGTCGTTCAGGTTTGTTGGTTTGTGGACACCAATGTTAACGCTGAACAAATTGCCCTCTATTAAGCCCTGTTCCAGCAAGTATAACTTCATCTTATCAGAGCATTTTTCACAAAGATCGCTTCTTTATTGAAGCGTTCAATGTAGTCTCTGATAGATTCATTTTTTCTCTGTTGAATTGCAGCGAGTGTTGCAGTCGACTTTGGTTGCACCTTGGATGAGGTAAAATGGGCAGAAAACTGATGAGTAAGCTCGGACCAAGAGTCAATGGAGTTTCCCTTGAGGGCTTGGAACCAAAACAAAGCCTCTTTCTTCAGAGTCAGATGAAAGATCTTGCACTTGACCGGTCCTTGAGGACCTCTGTAGCCCATGACGGTGTCGAAGCATCCAATGTGCTCATCAGGATCCGTGGTGCCGTCGTATGAGTCCAGAGAAGGAGGTTTCTGAAGGTGTTTTGGGATCGGGAATTTCACGATCCTGGTGGTAAAGGGGCCAAAAGTCTCGCACCCGTCGTCTTCTTCATCACTCCACGCAGTAGTGGAAGAGAGAGATCGAGCCCGGCAGTGACGGGAAGTGTGCTTAGGCGACTTTGCCGGACATCGCGTGATAGTGGTGGCACGACGAGGCGGTGTGCCACTTCTCGCGGTGGTGCCTCCGCGAAGGGCAGAGTGAGTTGGAGAGCGAAGGCGATGCAGCGGAGAACGCCTTGCCTCAGGGCTTGAGGAAAGGTTGTTAGGTGAAGCTCTATCGCACAACATTTTTTCAGTTCTTCTTCCGCCTCGAGGAGAGCGGATCTGAGATCGAGGTGGCGATCTGCGGCGGTGAGGCAGAGAACGATTGAGAGACCTGTTACGGTGGAGTGTGACATGTGGAGAGCGGTGTGGAGTCGTGCCATGGCGGCGGCGATGAACAGAGCGGCAATTTTCAGATTCTCTGGATCTCTGGGTCGACGGAGAGATCTGATCCTACCTGTTCTCGATTTGCGTTGCAACGCGAACGAAAATCTCTTTCTATTGGTTCTCCATGCGATCAAGGCACTGGTTCTGAACCTGCATCGCCTCAGTATGTTTTTGCATAAACTCACGAAATTCACGGAGGAGGAAGGTCGCGGCCGCCGGAGCGGTTTCATTAGTTTCTGTAGTAGTTGGAGCGGTGATAAGCGGAACAACATCAACATGAGACAGAGGAAGGTTCCTCGGCCTTTCATACTCGACGGTGAACGGTATTCGCTCAAGCTGAGGCGGATCCACCGGAGCGATAGGAGGATTTGGTGGATTCAGGTCCGCGCGGAGATGAGAACTGCGAGTAACGATGGTGCGCTTCGATCCAGTCATCGTAGAAGACAAAAGTAACTTCAGAAAAGATGAAATGGAAGTAGACTCCCACAGACGGTGTCAATGTTCTGAAGTAGAATTCAGATAATGCCGGAGTTGAAGCGCTGCGGAGGTCCTCGCAATGGTCGATGACAGTGTTGGGGTGGTTGTACCTGCAGATACTCCGATGCCTAAGTCAGTTAAGATAGGAGATGAGGTAAGCCAGAAAGTGTGAATGAATCGTACCTAGATCGTGAACGAAATCATTTACATAGTGCTGGGAGACGGTTATTGAGAAATAACTACTCCCATGAAATCCGGGTTGCCGTCAGATCTCTGCCAGGCTGTGAAGAGCTGGCGCGAAGATCTAGAAACCGTTGGATCTATCATGTCGTTATAGCTCCGGAGTTGTTGAGCAAACCGTTCGCGGAAATGGACATTCGGCGTGTGTTTGGCTGGATTGGGCCTTGGCCCAGTCCGGAACATATATAAATAAAGATGTATCCATTTTTTTGTCAAAAAAATGTATCCATTTTTATTTTATTTAATTTACAATAAATAATATATTAAACTATTAAAATTTAAATATATATTTATACACTCTGTGTATAAGCTCTTCTAAAAGAACTTTTTCCGTTCACCGGATATTATCACATACAATACAACTATACTACAAGCACCGTCCTTCATATAGATAATTACTTGCTGCATGATCAAATACTAGACGTGTACACACAAATAAAATAGACACCTTACCAAACATCACTAACCATAGTTTTATATTGGAGTTGGAGAATGGGACTTGTGAAGTGAAATGATCATAATGGGGCCAACTCATAGAATCAGACCCTGCATGCACATATGTATTAAGCATCGCAAAAGCAATCATTATATGAAAAGTGCTTGATTAAAACCGTGATCATGTATGTATTTTTATCTGTATTTGTCATATGGGCATATGATTTTTCATAACCAAAAACTGACATCGTAACCGTAATCAAACACTTAATGCTGCTGCTCAATTTGCTTTTACAAGGATCAAAAGCGAAAACCATCACTGACAAAGTTTGGCATGTTAATAATCTCAAAAAAAAAAAAGTTTGGCATGTTAATTTGCTACAACCAACAAAATTAACCTACATTTTGCCTCCTATTGACCTAGTAGAAATAATCCCATGAGTAGCATATGCAAGAGGATGATAATTTCACAATCGAACTTTCAAATTCAGCGTTTTCAAGATCAATCTTAATTTTGTTCATGCATTATTGCATACAAAACATTATATCGATTTAACAACTCATCTATTCAGACTTTCCTTGTTTCTTCTTTCAACAATTAGAAATGAGAAGATTGTATTTAATGTTTTGCCCACGACTGTATTTCTTCTTTCAACAACAGAAATTTTAATTTAATGACGATCACATTGTGCCTAGCTAGTGCTCCTAGGCTACCCTGCTTCTTATGGTATTATCACTTCATCTGTTGGAGTATGAGGGACCATATGAATCACTTGCCCGCTACTTAGAAATAAAAGACGGACTGAGTGAGGGTGATTTCATTTTGGTGCTATCCTCTCGTCTAATCTTGTTAGCGATTACTCAACCCTTCAAGTTCTAGTTCTAGAGGATAAACGTGAATCCAGATAATGAACATTTTTTTTTGGTCAACTTGAACTCCTCCAGATAATAAACATAACTTCCTTTTATAGCCCAATTATGGGTAGATGACCTATAAGGGCCCAGTTTGGTGTTTCGAGTGTGAGAGCTCTGGCCAATGGGCCATGACCATCCTTAGTCGTATGCATTTGAGATTAGTTTTGGGCTAGCAATGACATTATATCTTTCTATTTTGGCTTTTGATCCCCCCCCATCTCTCCTTTTAATTTTCCCACCCCCCTTCCCAACCTAAAAACACAAAATTGCCCCTCCCCCCTTCCCCACCCCATGATCACCCTCCCTTCAACCTCCCACCTACGGCTACGGGTGCCCCCAAACCTATCTCCATCATCTCTGTCACCATCCTCTTCCCCCGCCTCCCACCTTTCCGTCATGAGCCATATTTTTTATTGCATTTTCAACCTTTTCAAAATCTAAATTCCGCACGTCCGAACTTTAAATTCCAGACACGTATAGAATTTAGATTTCAAACGTATAAAATGATTCACTTTTTTACACGTATGGACTCTAGTTTCCGGAAGGTAAAAAAGTTGTCTTTATTTATTTTACTCTTCCGAAAACTAAATTCAGGACACCTACAAAGTTTAGATTCTAGAAAGCCTGAAAACATTGGAAAAAATATGGCTCGCGAGTGTGACGGTAAGATGGGAGGGGAGGGAAGTCAATAATCATCCTTTTAAACTGCATAACTCCATATTTAGTCTAGATCCTATATCTAAACAACCATACCTTATGCTATATTTGAATTGATAAAAAGAGAGATAGAATGAGTTTGTCGAGAGAAAAAAAAAGAGATAGAATGAGATAAATCATTAAAAGTTTTGGCGATATCCTGATATTTAATTCCTTCCAATTTTGACAGAATAGAAAGAAACAAATCTTTTCCTAATTCTTTTCCTATATTTTATCATTAAAGTTTCTAAATAATTGAATAGCAAGTATATTCCATAATGCTTCTATCACTCCACTTAGCTCGGCGGTTGAGCTATGGGGTGTTAAGGAGTTGGGTATTGGAGATAGGGGTTTCGATTCCCCTACCCCTACTAATACGGAGTAAACTAACAAACTGATCACTAACATTAATTGTTCATAAAAATTAAAAAAAAAAATCACTCTATCCTACTCCATTCACTTCAATCCTCATTAAAAATCCAAATGCAGCCTTATGCTTTTGTCTACTTAATTTATGGTTGATGCCATTGGTGAGTTGCAGATGTATATATAGTTGGCCAACATCCTTTGCTGAATTAAGGAACACGTTGATAATACAAGAAAACGGAAGGCAAAAAGAATATAATTTGACAACTGACAGAAATTTTCTTCACTTGTGCTCTGCAGAAAAAATGTACATTCGAAGTTCTTTTTTCATGACATGCATGTAGCTAAATCAACTTTGTCCAGTAAATTATCTTTATTTCAAGAAATCGGGTTGATTATCACAATCCGAAGAATTTGATCTTTCATATCCTAAAGAAATTGCAGCTACAATTTGTCCAATAATGCATGATTCACTTCCTTTATTTTATTTTTTTAATCTCATTTATTTCCATGATTTCCGCCAATATCAGAAAGGAAAGCTGTCTTGTCCTAAATAAATATTACAATACAACAACAAAATGTCTTCAGCATGCAGCAAAAGGTCAGAGATATCCATGAGTACAGTAGACACGGCTTGTTAAAGAAAATATCCATCATATTCCTTCTGCCATCATCCCCTTGAATTAAAGAACTTTATGCCTGTAATCAACACCAGATTTTTCACGTCATCAGGATATTGTTCCCAATTATTGCTCAGGAACCCATCTGTTTTGCTCACATTTGGGCATCTTCAATGGACAGTTGCATTATTTCTCTTGGTGGGCCCAGTTGGTCTCAAGAAGGCAAGTTCATTGCAATTATTTGAGATCTCAAAAGATAGCTTTATTGTGTGTCTCTGGCCTTTGCCTTATCCTTGGAATTGATGTACCAAGAGAACAATCAATGGCTACGTTTCAAGCATTGGCGACATGATTGAAGTAGTATTAATCTTGCAGAATCCTCCTCTTTCTTCCTTTCACCTTCCATATTATTGAGGCTTGATTATCATATGTGAGTCTATCCATATATGGAAGCATTCAAAGGCTACAAAACAAAATCATTAAGCAAGGGATTAGTGGAAAATACAAACTTATAATAGCACTTACTCGGGGTTCCAGATTCCAACATAGCCAACATAGAAATTTGAGGAGTAATGCTACTACTTCTAGGTAGATTAGCTTTGGTGTGATCATACATAACTACTAACTAATAAGTTAATGCAGTTGAAAAAGTGGATAATGCATGACACAACATAGTAATTTACTCACAGAAACAGAAGCATAAACTACAATGACATCAGTTTGACCAAGAAAATGTGAGGTTGGCACTAGAAATCAAGGCCCTTTTTTTTACCAATCAATTCGGCTTTCAATGAGCAGAATCATACTATTGAGAAACAATAACTCACGCCATTTCTTATTCTAATTAATGGGGTAGTTGTGGAGTGGCTGTCAGAGAGAGAACCAACATTATATTGGTCCGAGTGGAACTGGACTCGGATTCCTTAAGCAAAGTCTCAGGTTCGAGTTTTGTGGACGTAAAAAACATGGTTGGGAGAGAAAACCCCACTAAAAGTGACCAGCCAAGTTCTCCGATGGAGATTGGTTTCGCACTTATGACATGGTATCCAAAAAAAAAAATCTGTGAGAGAGAGAGAGATTAATATTACCAAGGACTTTTTTGAGCTTCAAAGTAGGAGAAGAGGTAGCATTTCAGAGAGTGAGAACAAATGAAGGGGCATCCCTTCTTGGCCCAGCGACAGAACGATAAACATAAACTCTTTCAGCCTGACTATCATCACTTCCTTCTTCCTTAATTACTTCAACATTCAACCTAGGCATTTCTTTTGCTAACAATCTACAGCCATTCATTGTAACTCTGCAGTCTGACATCCACAGCGATCTCATTGACTCATACTTCTCCAAACCTGCCAAAAGTGCTGCATTGCCAAATGGGCAGTCCCTTATCTCAAGTTTTCTCAGCTTTGGACACCCTACCAGTACACACTGCATTCCCCAATCACTGCTTCCAGCAAAAGCCACTGAAAGAGTTTCCAAGTTTTTGGCATACTTCCCTATATACTCAAATGTTAGGTCAGTTAGAAAACCTGATACAGCAAGCCTCTGGAGTTTAGTGCAGGTCTTCACAACTGCTCCAAAGGCCTCATCCATAGGTTCATGTGTAAGGTAATCTGGCTGACCAGGGTTCATGATGCAGAGCCGGAAATGAGTAAAGTCGGGGCAGTTTTGCACAACAGTAGCAACAGCAGCATTGGTCATCTGACGACAAAAGTAGAGGACATAGTGAAGCCTCCGGCATCCTTCAGAGACAGCAATAAACCCTGATTCGGTAACCCCGTGGGCAATGCCTTCATCAAAGGGATCTGCGGGAAAAACACGCAGTTCCTCAAGCAATGGACAGTATGATCCAACAGCTTCCAGTCCCTTGTCTTCAACTGTGTCCACAACCTGCATCAGGTTATTTAATCAGTAAGGTAGATGTTCCAATACATTTTTTATTAGCAGGCACGGGAAGAAACAAAATAAAAATCTGCCACCCTATGCACCACCAACTTGGATAATAACAACCAATTTAAATTCAACATGCATATAGCTTAACCTTTGGTTGTATTAGTGTGTATATGAGAGAGAAACAGAGAAGACACTGATTAAATTTGAGTGTGCAAAAGCAGGATAAAATATCTTTGAATTATTTTTAGAAGTTGGAACTATCAATGACAATTTGTTTCAAAAAGTCAAATATTAAATGACAACATAAAATATTATCATGAGGGAGTGAAAGTGAACAATCTCCCCAAGTATTTATCATTCTTGATTTCGCTCATAGATGTTAGCAAACAATGAGGGATTTCAGTGCTAGCTGATGCATTAATTAAGACTCTAGAGAAATGCATGACATACTGACACGTGGGTTTCTATTTGCTAAAACTTCAATATCAATGAAACATAGAATGAAGGACACAAGAAGAAAATCATACCCAGAGGCGCCGAAGATTAGGACAGTGAACAAGAAGTTTAGCAAGATCTTCACTGTCAAGAGGAGCATAACTAAAATTCAAAAAAGTCAGATTTGTGCAAGCAGGGTATAGAACTGGGAGATATTGTGCTGTAGCCACCCATAAACCAGAAAGGGTATGGAGATTTTTACAATTGTTGAATGCGCTTTCAAGCTCTGAATACTGCTGAGATGTCAGCTCTTGCGAAAATGAGCCACTACCAAGCTCACCTAACTGAGGGGCACGAACAAGCAGTCTTTGTAACTGTTCCAGTGTTATGTTTTTATTAACCTTCAAAGTCTTTAATGACTTGCACCTACTGACAAGTTTCTCAAGCGCGTCAAAATTGACATCATTGTTTAGGTTGGCAAAGTTCAATACTTCCAATGATGTAAAACTTTCTGGGAAGCAACTCAACCAATTACCACTTTTGTCATCAATACCATTCTCTTGTATGTCAAGCTCAGTTAAATTCCTGCATCCAAGTAGAATTCAGAAGATGATTATTTGTCAAATGAAAGATTAAGCAACAAATGCCATCATAATGGAGATAAAACTTACTTTCCTAATTACTTGATATGATGCTATCATGAGTGAAGATTTTAAGATTCATCAGAAAGATTAAAATGCTAGCAAAAAAAAGTGTAGTTGTAATTGATGTAATCAACAATTTTCACATCGCTTAAGCTTTCAAGTATAAATTTGTTCGATTTACACAACGTCCCTTGCCAAAGTCAAACATCTGAACATAGAAGGTTGCCCTATTACATCACATTTCAATCATGTAATGGTTAGAAAATTCAAATTCCACTCAATGTTTATAAATGTCCTGCACTTCAGTGAATTTCAACAAATCAATCTACAAATTCATGGCAAATTGTCATTTTTGCATATGCATTGTAGAATCACTCATGGTGAAATGGTCACATCAACTTTTCTCCTGCTAAAGAATAACTAACATATCGGGCATACAACCAATCTTAGCCAAGCCAGCCTATCCTCATTCTGGACTGCACAGGTAAGAACCATTTTCTAGAGAAATAAAAGATGATCGATACCCTGAAACGTAGCTGCTTCTTTATTTCAGCATAAATAGGGAATATTACCATGTTCCCACTCAATTGATGCTTAAATGTTAATTTCATCAAACAGAAAAGAAGTGGCCCTAAAAAACACAGCTCTGTAGTGAGATTCTGTTTCCACTGCCGACGCAATTCACAAACATCTCACCAACAACAAATTGTGTCAAGGCACGACAAGTGAAAATGGCAAACAAGCCAGGCACTCAAGAAAGAAAGAAAAAAATCTAGGAAAAGAATGAATCAACTAAGGGGAGATAAAACTTGGAAGTCAAAACTGGGAGTAAATAGCAATAACTGTTATTTGAATTGGTTAGAACTGGCCATTTATAATTATAATGGAGAATCAAATCTAAAATTGTTGAAAAACAAACTCATGAATTACTGTATTGCATCATCCAAAAGGTAAAAGCAAAAAATTCATATCAAAACTGTAACATCACCAGATTGGTAGCTAAAAACTGAAAAGAAAAGCATCCCCATCAGCAGGAAACATAAAGAATTATAAGAACACTGATGTTTCTAGATCTCAGAGAAATTAAACCATAGACATTAGAAATGAAAGATTAACAATAGATACATCCAGGAACGAAATTTGAAATTTAAAGCCTCAAAAAAACCATTATTTGTATTTTCTGGACTGGATAGAGTTTGAAGACAATAAAATTCTTACTTGCAATTAGTGGCAAGTGCAGCCAACCCATCAGTGCTAAATCCATCACAACTGAGAAGGGAAAGTGCTTTGAAATTAGGAAATGAAAAAGCCAGAAACTCCAAACTCTCATCAGTAACAGTCATCCTCTTAAGCCTCAACTCCTCAAGCAAAGGATACTTTCCAGCAAACACCACAAGCCATGACTGAATATCAGCACCCCAATTAGCAGGAACCAAGTTAAAATCTGAGAAACGAGGCTTCCCTTTCAGTGTAACACTGCGTATGTTTGGAAACCTACGTGTCAAGATCTCAGGAGTCACAGAGTAACAGTTCCCTATGAACACATTCCTCCTTGACCATCTCTCTGCGTTGTACCACTCTTTGCAAACCAACGAAACAGAGCTTCTATCCTTTCGTGATTTCACCATGCTAAGAACTCTTTCCAACACCTCATCTGGAAAAGCTGAAGCTCGGTTCATGTTGTTTGATTCTGGAGATTCCTTCTTTCTCTTACACTCCATATGCAACACAGAAGCTCCAAAAACAAACAAAAAAGAACGAAACTCTAAAGCACCCTTTTGAAATCAACAATGAGATTTGAAACCAACCGCCTTGCTAAATTATGGTAAATACTAATAAAAAAGGAGTTTCAATCAAAATGAAAGAAAAAGGTGCAAGGAAAGCAGGTAAAAGGAAAAAGAAGTTTCAATTGGTTTCTGTTAATGACAGAACAGAAAACTCTCGAAAACACTCAGAGAAATTTTGTCAAGTAGTGGAAATAAAGCAGTGTACTAAGAGTGATTCTCAACACTGGAAAATTTCCTAATATGTGCTTTTCGCTTTTTGACCGCAAATCTACTACCGGCTTTCATTTCATCCAACACAGAAGAAATATACAATTCAAAGAGGATTCAATGAAAAATAGCTCACAAGGAAGTTCAAATCTGAGATCCGTTAAATAGGAAGAGGTAGAAGAAGGTCCGGTAGATGTGTGTATATATATATATGGATGTCAGAAGAAGAAGAGTGATGATAGAGAAAGGTCAACGAAAATTGGGATCTTTTCCATGAACCATAGCTCTCAAATCACGTTTAGTTGATGATGAGGCCAAAGGAGCGTTTTGTACCCTGGGCGTATTATAGCAAAAGCAGATTTTGGTACGTAAGAAAGTGGGAGGAAAGAAAGTAGGGGGAAAAAAAGTTTATTGATTAAAGTGTAAAATTAATGATGTGTTATATTATTATTGGTCTATCACATTTATCAATGCATCTTTTTCATACTTTACTAAAAAGCTTTCTTTCTCTTCTATTTTCTTTTCTCTCACCTAAACAGACTAGAAGAGAAAGGAAGAAAGAAAGAATGAAATTTATTATTATTATTATTATAGGTTTTAGATTTCTAAATTTTTTTATTATTATAAAAAATTATTATCATGGGTTGTAGATTTCTAAGCTGTTTTCTTCATATTGTTTTTTGACTTTTTCTGATAATAACTTTATACTTATATCGTAAGTAATACATAATTCTTTTTTATATATAAACAATCAATACATAATTCTTTTTTGAGTAATTAAATAATACATAATTTTACTTCGAATATTTTATGTTAGTCTTTTCATCGTGTTTTAAAATTAAAAATTGTTTTCATCTCAAAAGCTATTATTCTTCCTAAAATTACAAATAAGAATAAAGAATGAAGAAACAAAAATAAAGATGTAAAAAAAGTAAAATTGTAATTTTTGGTATTATGTGATGTGTATATGTACGAATATTCTCACCAAAAAAACGTTTGAATATTGTATTATGAGCTGTGTTATTTGGACAACAGAAATTCCAACACTGTATCAATACCATATAAAAATACCTCTCCCTTATTTGTGTTGATGTGACTCTTATTTGTGTTGATGTGACTGAGAGAGAGAGAGAGAAAGAAAAATAATAAACAAGTGACAATCGTATGAGAAAACGGTGTCGGACGTCCCCCACTGCTGGTTATATTGGCAATTTTAGCGACATAGAGATACCGGCTCCCAGGTCCGATCCCCAATGTATCCGTTTGATAATGTGTGTGGTGTTTATTTGACATTTCGTCTAAACTGATAAAAAAAAAAAAAGTTGTTAAACAACAATTGCGTTGTCCAAATAAACTTTCTGTTGTATTATATTAGCTCTGAAACTGTAAGAAGACGATAGCGCACCAAACCTAATCATAGATCTATCCTATGTCTATGATTTAGCCACGTAGCCCAACTAGAATCGATGAGTATGGGAGAAATGAGATGTTGGGGACTCTGATTTTTGGTAGTTAAAAGGAGAAATGGGATGTTTTATATTACAGGTATAAAATTTGATTAAATATTTTAATACTTGTGAAATTATGCTTATAATTTTTTATACTAATTTTGTAAATAATAATTTATGAGAAAAAAGCATTTTAATTTTTCTACCAATAGTTTTTTAAGTGATAGAATTAATTTTTAAGTAATATTTTGAGTACAAGTATTTTAAATGAAAAATAGATATTGAAAATACTCTACTCGAATTTAATGTTTGTTTTCTAAAATAAAATAAGGTGTTTTTATAGATAACGAGTTAACAATGTGGGTGCCTATAGTCATTAATTTGTCGTCTTACCATTTCAATTCATTCATTCAGAAAGACAATTTTTGAAATTTGGTGGGTTAGTAAAATTAATTCAGTCACTATTTTACTAGCCCAACCCAGCCTATATGCAAGGCTAAGCTAAATGGGCTGGCCCATGGGCCAAGAACTTGTGCTCAACAGAATTAATTTTGAACATTTATATTTAATTGTGCTTGATAAAACGACCGATCTCGCCTCTCGTGCTCTCGCAGAGAAATGTTAAACCATAGCTTCCAATTCCATGCGTGAATGAAATGTGCAGCATCTGTTCTTGTCAAAAAGAAATGTGTCATCTCTATTGAATCAAAAGAATTTAGAGCCAAGATATTTTGTACAGATCGTTTTTGCGTGTCTTTGTGATTTTTATTAAAAATTCAAAATATTGAGGAAAAAAAATAACATTGATATGTTAATACAGTTTAACAGCTATATAGAATCCATGGATAAATAATTTCACACATAATGGCCAGTCTGTTCACAATCTTCGGTTCACGTAACAAAATTAAAAAATGTAATCAGAAAAAAATTCAAAAGTAATTCGGGCCAACGGGTTGGCCCAGCCCATGATGGGCCAATAAATTTCCCGGTCGGTGAAATTTGGGCTAGAATTTTTCGGGCTAAGGTTTCTTGGCCCACTTTTTTATCAGTGTGGGCCAGTCGGAGTTAGGCTTATTTTGGACTCTAGTCTTGGGTGGGACAGGGCAGAATGAGGTATTATTTTTTAGCCGCTAAATTATATTTTTGGTCCTTTATATTTATTTTAGATTTTAATTTAGTATCTTATGTTTAAAAGTTTTTAATTAGTCCCTTATGTGTTAATTGTGGTCCCTTTTGTTTTTTTATTCTGAAATAGTCTCTTATATTACAATAATTATATCAATATGGTCCCCTTTTTGTCCCTTATTTTGCAAAAAAAATGGACCATATTGGTATAATTTTTGTAACATAAGGGACCACTTTGAAATAAAGGAACCACATTGGTGTAATCTTTAGACATAAGAGATCAAATTGGAACAAATAATACATAAGGGACCAAACTGAAACCTAAAATAAATATAAGGGACTAAAAGTATAATTTAGCCTTTGTTAGCCGGCCATCACGAGACGTTTTCTTAACCCCCATTTTTTAGTAAATACTTCTTGACAAAAAAATAAATCTCATTTTAGTCCCAAAGAATTTATAAATAAGAGAAGTGCTATCAGTACACTCTCTAATACTTTTCTCTCTAACACTCTATAAGTCTTTGACAATTAGTCCCTCTGTTAGGCTCCGTTCAATTTTCCCTGTTAAGATGCTGATGCGTAATGTTACTTTGGTGATGTGTCCATTAATTGACTCTAGCGTGTAAATATTTTGCCAAATAAGACAGAAACATTAAAATGAGTCATTTTAGTCTCTCTCTTACTTTTCAAATTTCAGACATAAAAAAGAATTAATTTTAGTCCCTGCGTATTGGACCCAATTTAGTCCATCGTTTTTATTTCATATAACCATTTTTTTCTACCTCAAAACCCTAAACTCCATTTTTAGAGATTGCTGCTAAGGCTTTCTAGGTTCCCATAATTTTTTATTTTGTTCGCTGATTTCATTGAAAATATGAGTAGCCATGTTGGGTCTTGAAGCGTGTGATTGGTTAAAGGGAAATATCCGCGAGAGAGTGAAGAACGAGAGCGTAAAAGGAGAAATTGGGCATTTCTCTTGATTGGCACACCAATGAAATAGAGGAGAGTGGCTTAAAAAAAGGTGGGGCCTGCAGTTTTTTCCTTCTTCACAGTTGAGCGAAGAAAGGAGAGAGATGGCTCTATTATTTGGAAGTGGATTCTCTCCCATGAGAGTACCCTCCAGTGGCATCTAAGCCACTGATTTAAAATGGAGAGAGAGTCTTCAAAATATAAAAAGCAAGTGGGTAGTCGTTTTTAAGGGTTGGGATTCAATGACGGGAGAAAACATCATAATTTCTCATGGGAGAGAATCTTGTCCCCTGTTATTTGTTTTCTTCCTTGTTTGCCCTTACATTTGATAACAGCACCTTCAGTATATAACGTTGAGACTTGAGATGGTAATAACATTGAAGTCAAATTAATAATTTAGATAATAATTAAATTAATAAATAATTAAACTTAGTAACTTAGTAAATTAATTAGTTGAATTTAAATAAATAAATAAATTTGATGGAGATGTTTTAATTCAGGGGTATTATCATATTTTCATAAACAATCAACACTTTTTTCTTTTTTTATTTCTTCTCTTTTTCTCTTATACTAATCAATACATCAAATCTACTATGTTTCTCATATTTCTCTCTTCTCACACTATTTCTCACCTCTTTCTCTCTTTTCAATTTCTTCTCGCAATCAATCATACCAGTGATGTTTCAGGTAGAATTTAATGTAATGTATCATTCTTGTATCATTTTTTATTTGTCAATTTTTTCCTCACAATAGTGAGTATGTGAACCAATTCCTTTGTAAAGGGGTAAAGCATGGTATCAAATTCATTAAACCTGACAATCACAGATATATAGAACACAATTTACTTGAGATGAAAATAAGTCCCGATAGAATGATTAAGATATCCTAATAAGTTTCTGACAAATTGTAAAGTACCCATATTAGTCTCTAACATGTATCACGAGCATACAGCAGAAACATAACATATTTGCAACAAATACCATTAGAAAACTAAGATATAAGGCAAATGGCATTCATAAGCATCAACATTAACATTACTAAGTAGAAACTTGAAATAGTGCCAAATGGTACCAAATATAAAAGGGATCCGTCAATATTAATTACTATTTGATTCCAAATACAAAAAAGGATCCATCAACATTAATTATTATTTGGTTTCAATTATAACAAAGGGATCCAACAACATTAACTAATTATGCACGTCGTGGTGGTGGTGGTGGTGGTCTGAATCCACAAGTTGTCCCTCATAATAAGATTTCAAAAAACAACTATCAAGTTGTATCAAAGGCTTCCATCCACCCTTAAATCCTTTCTTGCGTGCAGCATGGCTATAAGTCCCAATATGGCTACTCATATTTTCAACGAAATTAGCAAACAAAATCAACAATTTTGGGAACTTTGAAAACTAATGAGCAACCTCTAATAATAGAGTTTTGGATTTTGAGGTAAAAGAATATAGTTATATGAAATAAAACAATGGATTATATTGGATCCAATACGTAGGAATTGAAATGAGTCTTTTTTATGTCTTAAATTTGAAAAGTAAGAGAGGAAATAAAATGAGTCATTTTAATGTTGCTGTCTTACTTGACAAAATATTTACACGCTGAAGTCAATTAATAGACATATCACAAAAGTAATGTTACACATTAGCATTTTAACAGAGACATTTGAACGGAGCCTAATAGAATGACTAACACGTCCCTAGTTTGTCATTGTTAGAGACATCTGAATGATTTATAAATTCTTAAAGACTAAAATGGGTACCTCATTTTTTGTCCAGGACTAAAATAGATACTTACTCAGATTTTTTTTCCGGTTTTCTTAACCGGTTTTAAGCTTTTGCTTATTTTTCCTGTGACGACTTTTCCTCCGTTTCTTTTCACTCAGTGGAATCAGGAATGGCCTAGGGAATTTTTTTTTTTTTCTTCCCAAATTTGAGCCTGAATTGATTAATTTAAGTTTAACTGATCTATCTATATCTATATTAAATCTGGTCGATGATCTACCGTAGTTGCTACAGTTGCTACAATACTCTGGCTTATGTACTTACGTTTCCGTCAATCCATTTTTTTCATTTTTTTCCATTTGTTATCTATAAATATCATTTTATGTTATCTATATTATATTATTCTATCTAAATCCTGCGTGCTTTTTTTTCCTTTTTATTTTTAAAAAACTCTACCTATTGCTCTATTTTTAATCATTCTAAATGGGTTTAAATATGTTTTTAGACCCCACAAATATAAAGTGTTTTGATTTTAATCTCTGTAAAAAAATTTGTTTATTTTTTGTCCCTACAAAATATTTTATTTTGATTTTGGTCATTCTAACCAAAATTCATAACAAAATCCGCATAAACACTTTATTTCCCTGCCAAATTTCTTGTGGATTTTGATCCGAATAACTAAAAATCATTATTTCGACAAAAATTCATAGCAAAATCAATAGAAAACACTTCACTTTCCTACAAAATTTCCTATGAATTTTGGTCAAATGGACCAAAATCAAAATAAAATATTTTGTAGGGAACAAAAACAAATAATTTTTTTTACAATAACTAAAATCAAAACACTCTATATTTACAGAGGCTAAAAGCATATTTAAGCCTTCCAGATGTCATGGTCAACTGATGACGAATTTTTTTCTACCCAACAATATGTTCTCTGGCCGTTTTCTTGTGGATTTAGTTTGCTACTTTGCCCCCACAATGATGTTTATATATTTCAAAATTAGTAATACTCCTTCCAGTGCATATTATAAGAAACAAAACCATAATTTACACAGATTAAGGAAAAATTTTGAAATTAAATAATTTTAATTAGTACTCATAAAGATTTTTTTTTAAAAGTACCCCCTTCTTTGAAATGGGTAAAATGGTGACTTGTAATTAATAACACTACTATAAATAAGGGCATAATTTAAGGCGCAGGCTACAGTACACAAGTAGATTAGGTTGTGTAAGCTACACAAGATGTACACAACTCATGTGAACCCTTGGATCATGGGAGATCATGGATGCTATGGTGGAGCAACTGGACAACATCATTTCTCTGGCAGCATTCGGGTGATATGGGATGCGAGAGCACGCATCTGGGCGAAGGGACAGACCGTCGCGTACAGTGGCGTAGTGGTGTGATTCGTCAGTGGTGGTCTGATGCGATACTGCGTGACGGTGATTCTGTAGTTGGGGTTCTGGTTCGTGCGAACGGAGCTTGGGGGAGCAGAGTAGAGCTCGCAGCTGTTGAGAGCTTCTCGCTGCGCAGTTACTGGGGCACGACGACAAAAATATCACAGCGTTTGGCGATGGGTTCGACGGAGAGGTAGATGTTGGCAGAAGGGAAAGAGAGTTACAGAAATCAAAAGAAAAAGAGGGCTGAGATGAGAAGGGGAGACAGAAGAGAGGCAGACGAAGGTGGTTATTCGAAGATCATAGACGGTGAAACTCACAGTGTTTTCGTTTTTCGGCGATAGAGATGCTGCCGTTATGAAGAAGAAGACTGGTGGGGGGAGGGTGGCGGGTGAGAAGGGTGGGGTCGGCAGATGGGGGAAGTGGGAAACAATGGGGGTTGAGATGAGGAATGATTTGGTGTGAATGGTCCACCATAAAATCTTGTGGAACTTCTCAATCCAATGGTAAATAAAGGTTTAGAAAACTTGTGTGTGATACACCACCTAATGCACTTGTGCATTCTAGCCAAAGCCATAATTTAAAATTAGCATTTAATGTACTTGTAAATTGATGTATGTTTTTTATATTTTGAAGAAAAAATAACCCTTTTTATTTCTTGTAATATAGGTCGAACGGAGTACCATAAAGAGTGAGAAAGAAAATAAATTATCCGACTCATGACCTCTTTAATACGATTGACTAAAGTTCAGTATTTGGAGCAGTCATCGTAATCAATCCCATCGCGGTCATTGAATTGCTCGTATTGAATATCATGGCCATTGTTAGTTTTTTTATTATGCTATTATTTTTAAGTTTTAAACATATTTATTTTTCAAAAAGTAAAAATATTTTCTCGCACATAATTTACTCGTGTATCGCACGCATGGACAGATCCTTGTGTAGGTAATTGGGGGCATCTGATCCTACTAACTTATTTTTTCTTTTATCAATTATTGAACAATTTTATTTTTGGCCCCACTTAAAAATAAGTGTTGACTTCACTAAAGATAAAAAATAGAAAAAGAGTTAACAAGTGTACCATTTTTTTTCTAATATAGAAAGTAGAAACTTTGTTTACTCCCTTATCTCTCTATCTACCGACTTCCGACTCTAGGTTTAGGCCTTTCATTTTTTCTCACAACTATTTCAGTCCACACCCATTGCACTCATTTATAAAATGTAAATCTTTGCTAAAGTATATTTTCTTAAGTATCGAACCATGGTTTGATATTTTCGAAAAGATGTGTTACCAATGTGCGAGACAACTTAATAGTATTTGTATGATAATTAAAATATATATTTCTTTTATAAAAATGTTCATTCATATTGTTAGAATATGTTATATTTATACTTTAATATATCATGATACTATGATATATTTTTATATTTTTCAAAATAATAAATTATATTTAGCCAAAAAAATAATAAATTATATTTTAATATGAGAAATATGTGTCTGTCAATGTTGTCCTCACAACCTAAATTTTCTGGATCGGTCACTGATTGCACGGGTTCATATTCTAGTTGATTATAAATAAGTTATGTTTCGCTTGAATATTAATTTAGTTACATTTTTATTGTTGTTTAATTTTTAACTTTATTAGCTAAACTAATTAAATTATGTTGTAAAAAAAATCTGATTCAAAATTGCACTAGTTTAATTTTAATTTGTCTTTTAAAATAGTATTGGGGATATATGCTGTATGCATGCCGAAGTAACGTGCCCCACCCTCACCCTACCATAGACTCACGTTACGTACCAACAAAAACAATTTCCATAGACTAACGTACCAACAAAAATAATCATCATTATATGAAAACCTGATTTTTTTTTTTAAAAAAATAGAAAATTACTATCCTAAATCGTTGGATACTGCATGTAGAATAACAATAGTAGTAATAACAATAAGAATATAACAGTTGTAACAAACAAACAAAAAACAAGAAAATAACACCGTTTCAGCGATAAACAAAGTAATTTTGCAGGAGCAGGTACGTTCAGATTTCACGGACATCTCAGAACTGTAGGTTGTGGTGGGGCACATGTCCCATTCCAAAAAAAGGTCAATAACTCGAATGAATTGTCACACTCATCTTTTTTTTAGGAGAAACATTTGGTCTAAAAATATTTCCATTACTCAAAACAGTATTTTTTTTTGTCGGCTAATAAAAATAGTAAAAAAACAATACCAAAAAAAGAAATTGTAAACAAAAAAAAGTATACACACATATCTAAATAGTAACACTTAGGTTCAAACCTCAGTCCCGACATCCCCATATTGTTGAAATTGCCAAAATAATTAACATTGAGGAACACTCAAAACAGTATTATTCTAACGTTAATATATTCTTATAACTTTTAATAATTATTTTTATAACAATTTATCCATATTCAATACTTTCTTTACTTTATAATTAATTAAGATAATAATAATTAATCAAGAAAACTAAAATTGTTTTTAAATATTCTCTATCCTCAATAAAAAAATATTAAAAATAGACGTACATAATCTTTAGAAAAAAAATTGTCAAAAAAAAAATCATGGTGACGCTTTTCTGACAAACAAAATATCACGAACCTTATAATCTTTTATTTAAAAAAATGTAAAAGTCGTCATTATTGATTAAAAAATTAATAGCTAAATTTCAATAATTCCATTTTACCTATATACACATATAATCATAATATTAATCGTTAATTTATTGCTTAATAAAAATTTTCACTTTTTAAATGAGTGTCTTACTTTAAGATAACTGATTTTATTATTTTCCTTATATTAAGTGTCTTATTTAGAATATTTACATGTCTTAAATTATTTGTCATTTTATAATATCAAGAAAATATTAATTATATTTTTTCAGTAATGCCCTTATTTATTTATATCTCAACTACCCAATATTAATTACTTCTTCCACCTAACTCCTACTACACTAAAGATATTTTAGTCAACAAATATTATTTTACCTTCAAAATGGTTGCAATCAATCATTTTCTTAAGACATGCGTATAATCTTAAACGACACTTAATATGAGATGGAGGGAATAGTAAAGAGTGGAGCTCTCTTCTTTGTTTCGGAAAAAGACACATTTGTTTCCTTCTGGGAAATGAATTCCCTATATTTAAAGCGTGAAAGCCAACGTGATTTTAGTATATTTTATGAGAGAGAAATGAGGGATTAGATGAGAGACAAAGTAATAAGAGAGAGAGAGATAAAGATAAAATTACAGTGACTTTCTCCTCTGATTTGTGTCCTTCCCTCTATCATTCTCTTTAATGATTTGTTCTCTCTCTAATCCTTATCGCTCCATTTTTAATCACCCTTCTCTTTCCTCTACATTACACAAAGTCATCATGTCTTTCCTTCCCTAAAGTTTCCTCTTTAGTGAGTGGAGCTCGACGGAAGCGCATGGTTGCTTGTACTTTTTTTTGTTACGAATGTTTGTATATGTTTAAAAGATGGTTATTGTGGTTTCTTTTTTTATATATAAATGAAAGTTTGGGTGAGTCAGGTTGTGGGAGCTTACTAGGGTCAGTGAAAGCCTTAATGTTCAAAGGGCGATTATAAAGATACTTATATATTAACGAGGTCCTAACATTGACAATGGGATTCAAACTTGCGTATTTGTGAGATATAATTTGTATTTTTACCAATTTGATCAATCTGTGTTAGTTTAGTTAGTTGTCGTGTTTTTAATTTGAGTAAGAAAGTCTGGGAAGATGTATGTAGTATTGTCAATTGTGGCAACGATCCAAATTAATTCTTTCTGTGATTTTCTGAATTATTAATTTATAATTTCAAATTTCAAATTTTAAATATTTAATATTTTCTAAGATATTGGAAAAGTCATTAACATTATATATAACAATACGCATTTTATTATATATATTCCATGTCTTTAAAATTTATTAATGAAACAAATTTGATGCTAATAACATGGTTTACAATGTTTCTCTCATTTATCATTTTATCATGGTTATCAAATCGGGATACGCATCGTGAATCGTTGGCCCTATTTTTTGAATCGTGTATCGTATCGTATTGCACAAGGAGACCAAAATATCTTTGGCCTCTTTTGCTCTAACAATCCACCAGCAGCCACGAGATTAGAAGCACCATCTGTCACAACTTACACTACATTATCCTCCCCAATTTCTTCTATCATGGAATCCAATAAATGAAACATTTGATCAACATCCTTGATAACCTCACTAGTGTCAATAGATTTTAAGAAAACAGTACCGCTTGGACTATTAACTAAAAAATTTGTAAGTGACCTACTCTTTCCATCCGTCCAACCATCACACATCAATGTGCAACCCCACTTTTCCTACTCAATCTTGTATTTTTCCATACGTGCTTGAACACTGTCAACTGCTTTTTTCAAGTAAGATACCCTCACTTCATGATAAGTAGGAGGTTTTAAACCTCTTCCATATTCACCAATAGATTTTAACATTTGCACAAACAATGGACTTCTTACCAAATTAAATGACAAAGCATTACCATAGATGCAGTTGCAAATATCCTGAATCACCAACTCTCTGTTTTTCAGCACCTCATTCATTGTCTTACTTTTGCGCTTTGTTCCTTTTTTTGTATTATCTTGGGCAGTCTCTTGTTCAGAAGATTCTTGATTGGTTGTCTCTTTGGCTTTTTCTTTCTCTGCTAAGAGCTTTACAAAGACCTCTTTAACTTCATCCGGAACTGTCATACAAGCACTCACATTCTGATTTGTTCCAGCAAGGTGATGTTTCATTCTTGCAATGCCACCCCAACAAGTATGTGAACAATACTTGCACTTGACGAGAAGCCTGTGCGGTTCTACAGTCTCACAATGCTTCCAAGTAATATCAACCTCCTTTTTCTTCTTTGTTTGAGTCATTATTCACTAAAAAAAATAGAAACAACAGCTGGAATAGGCTGAAATAAGGAATTGTGGAAGTGGAACACGTGTAAAGGGGAGAAAAAATATATATATATTGATATACTCTATAAAGGTGGAGCAGGAAAAAAAGGGAATGATGGAACCGGGTGAAAGCAACAAATTTAAAAAAAAAACAAAAACAAAAACAAAAAGAGTAACTTGAAAGGACGAAACAAATGAAAAAGAAACAAATAATAAAACAATTGTGAAAGAGACTCACTCACCAAAGAATGAAGAAAAACAGAGCCAGGGAGAAACAGAGACGCGGCCAGGGAAAAGCGAGTCACGCGACAATTTTTTTTTTTGGTCTGTCTTGTTGAAGAAGAATAGTGATGGGCGATGGTTATTTATAGAAGGAAGGGCATCGCAGCTTCAAAATCGGTCCATCTTTTCCACGTTTTTGAAAAAAAAAATTGAAAAAAAGCCCTGAAACGAGAGGATTTGAAACGGGTCCCGTGACCCGACCCGTTTTTGCGCGATTTCCTTCCAAGATTCGCGAATTTGAAGCGCCGGAAATCTTGAACCTGAATCGCACGATTCTCGCCGTGTTTTGTGATTCCTGCGATTCGCGGCCGATACAAACGATTCAGCCACTGATTCATACCCAAAACGAATGTTTCAACGATTTGCATCGTTTGTGCCTGATTCTGTCGCGTATTGCGATCTGACTCGCACGATATATGCGATACTGACTACACTGCATTTTATCTTTTGATAAGTGATGTGAGACCCCTCTCTGTCAATAATTCTCTTTCTCTAATTAAAAAAAAAAGATACACCGACTTACACAAACCAGAAGTGGCAAGCACCAAGCGCCAAGAGGCTTGTTAAGTACACACGAGGATGAGCATCCCTTTTGAGTTTTGACCGTTTGCTTTCATGTACTTTACATAGTTTTTTTTTGTGTGACAGAAATGTACTTTACATGGTTATATCACTATTCAATAGTATTAATTAGATTAAATTATACTTTTGGTCCTTATAGTTATTTTAAGTTTCAGTTTGATCTCTTTTATGTTATTTATTTCAAATTGGTCCTTTATATGTAAAGGTTACTCTAATATGGTCCCTCTATTTCGAAATGGTCCCTTATGTTACAAAAATTATACAAATGTGGTCCTTTTTTTGCAAAATAAGGGGAAAAAAGACCACATTGATATAATTTTTGTAATATAAGAAACCATTTCGAAACAAAAATAAATAAAAGAGACCACATTCGTATAATTTTAACACATAAAGGACCAATTCGAAACTTTTAATACATAAGGGACTGAACCGAAACCTAAAATAAACATAAAGGACCAAAAGTATAATTTAACCTATTAATTATCTAGAAGTGTAGCACATGTAAGATAAAATTTCTGATTGTTGTAAATAGAAAAGAAAGTAGAGAGACAAGACAACAGAAATATAGACTCAAAGACCGGTTCTTCAGGAACCAGGATTCAAAGGCTAGTTCTTCAGGAACTAGCTATAATCTTTGTATTGCTAATCTGATGAAGTGTGTACAAGGACAAACCTAATAGTCCTATTTATAGAGATAATGGGCTACTAGTTATGAGGCAAATTTAGGGATATGGTAAAGATATAATGGGTTAACAAATTGATATAGTCATCCATCAAATCAACATATTTATAACACTTCCCATTGGATGACTATACACTATGAACATGCCTCGTTAAAACATTGCTAAGAAAAACCCAGTGGGATAAAAACTTAGCGAATGAAAAAGAGTACAGTATTCATAGTGACATACTTCCCCTCGAAAATACATTATTTATGAACGTCCTTTAAATTACTTATCGACGAGCTTCTTGAAAATTGAAGTTGACAATGCTTTTGTGAATGCATTAGTTGTCACTTCAGCGAATCCTTTAATTTGTGCAATACATGCTACATTATCTTTATGCAATATCGTTGGTTTGTCATTTTCTTTCACCAATCTGCATGCTCCTCTAATATACTGAGTCATGGTTCTTAGTCATATGCACTCACAACTTGCTTAACGAAGAGCCAATATTTTTTGAATGATTTGATGATTGATGTAGTCACAATTGTTTGCTTCACGGACTGCGAAGAGATGACAATTTTACCACATGTGAAGACATAACATGTTTGTGATCAGGATTTATGAGGATCAAAGAGATATCCAGCATCAGCATATCCTACCAACTTTAACTTTACTCCACTTGGGTAAAACAAACTCATATCAGATGTACCACAGAGGTAACAAAGCACTTGTTTGACTCAATTCCAATGTCTTCCAGTTGGTGCTGAACAAAATCTTGCTAACAAGTTCACTACAAAAACTATGTCATGTCTTGTGCTATTTGCAACATACAAAAGTGTTTCAATTGCAACACGATATAGTACTTCAGGACCAAAAAAGTTCTTTGTTGCAAATGCACCAGCTCTAGGCTGAAACAACACCTTATCTTTCAAAACATTTTGTTTGAAGATATTTATTCATACCATCTATAGTTTGGAATAACTTCAAGCAATTTCAAGAATATTAATAATCAAAATTCATAGACATCATATTGAACAAATATAAAAAAGAGGAAATAAATAAATGTACTCATATTTGCATCATGTATATAACTCAAACATTTTGTTACCAATATGAAATGTTTAATATGATAAACATGAGAATATAAATTATCAGTATATGTAAATCGAAATAGATGCCTTCAATAGTTTCAATCCTTCAGAGATTTTCAATATAGAGATCACTCTCTATTTAACGATAAGGTGTAATAACACATATTTGTGTCATGAGAGTTTATATTTTCTAGTATTCTGACTTCAGGTCCATTAAAAATATCTTTTGAGTTTTGAACTATAGGTTCAAAGTTCTCATATTTCCAAATTAAACTAATTACATCACTCAAAATATTTCAGATGCTTTAGATCCTTCCGGGTTATGCTTCATGCATATATCTATAATTCTTCAAGATTATGCTTTAGCCATCTTCAATCCTTTAGGGATATGCTTCATACATTTTGAATTTTTCAGAATTATGCTTCAGGCATCTTAAATTCTTCAAGGATATGCTTCATACATTTTGAATTTTTCAGGGTATGCTTCATGCATCTTAAATCTTTCGGGGATATGCTTCATGCATTTTGAATTTTTCAGGGGTATGCTTCAGGTATCTTAAATCCTTCGGGGATATGCTTCATGCATTTCGGGATTTTCATATATCTGCCATTATCCAATGACCCATATAAGCAAGCTGTCACTACACCCATTTGGTGTATGTCAAGTCTTTCAAAGACTGCCAAACTAATAAAAAATCTACAAGTAATTGCACTCATAACAAAGGTTGACAACTTCAGGTGTCTGGACTACTGGTCCAAATACTTTATGTTTGGCAAATAAGTCTTGCTCGGCTTGCATTATTTTAATTCATTTTGGCTAATCAATTTAATGTCGACATTTATATATGATTCGAGCTTCATGCTCATCATGATTAATAATTTCATAATCAATTACTATTGCATACGCAAAAACATATCAACAACATCACATATTCCCCCCATATTTTCAGTGTTTAATGAGATCTCGTAATTTACTGGTACCGCAACCACTTTTGGGGTTACTTATCTGGAAATATGGAGTTATTGATTTATATTGTTTTTGACCTCTTCTAGAGTGTCAATGATCTCTTCTGGATCATCACTTTGAATTCCCCCTTTTAGGAATAATATCTTTTGCACCAATAAGTCTACAACGCCTCTAGCGTACTTTAGATTCATGGGTTGCTATACTCGCTAGTTGTTCTGTGGGGACAATTAATCATGCGATAATATTTGCAACTAACACAAGTGATTTAGAGACATTTTGGGTGTTTGTAAAAATATATGGTAATTGGTTTGCAACATTTTGCAAATGACTTATTCTTTTAACTTCAAGTTCACATTGATTTATGCGTATATCCAACATGAATAATGTTTGTGTCTTACAACAAACTTCTTATGTTTTTATTCTTTTATCTTTTCTTCCCCTGATGAGGAAAACCGATTCATCAAATATATAATAATAAAATATATGTCAAGATATCACAATGTCTAAATATACATGAAAAAAATGCCCAATTCAAAATTGTCGAGCCATATAACCATCCAATAAATTATGAATTATATAATATATATAATTGTACATTTGTTAATCAATGCATGTTATCAACATATGTATCCAATTATATAACATATAATTGACATTTGAAAATATCAGAATAAATAAACTAATATTTCACACTCACATCATGCTTTCAAACACAATATATTCAAATATTTCAACTCTTGTATATATTTGAATAATATTATTATAACAATTAGTTAAAATATATTCAAATAATTTGAATTAACAATATTAAATGACAATATATTTTCAAATGGTAATCAAGATTAGCTTCAAAAGATTTGTTTCACGATACTTTAAAATTTCAACTCTAATATATCTCATATGATAATACAGCTAAATAGGGATGTCTTTTGTTTATCAGTTAATTATTTTTACATAATAATCAAAATATTCTCTTTCAAAGAATTAGCACATAAGGGAATATATATCACCCAAAAAATAATAATAACATGCAAACTAATCATATCTGAGCATTAAAAGAAAAAATAATTATTTTGAGCAAAAAAGGACAAAAATAATCATAGGTAAAAGGATTCTATGATTCTTTAATAAGTGTCCATGTGTATTTTCAATAATACATCGCATCGTAGTTGAACTGGGATGACTAAGATGATCATGTCAAAGCATAAAAAGTCGTAAGATCTGAGCACTTCTGGTGCATATAATTTGACTCTGTCATCCTTATTTTTGTAAAATATAATCCAACGAGAAATCTTAAAATTTCTCTAATATGAACTTTTAAAATAATAGAGATATTCCAAATCTCACTCATTTTTTTTGGTTTCAACATGATACTTATTGCGATGTATATCTATGAAACTTATTAGATCTCTTTGGGATCTACTAAAATATAACACATCATCAATGGATAATTTTGTCGTATTTGAGAATATAACACATGCTCTTCTGGAGCCTTCGATCATATTTGTAATATCAGATACAATATCAACATTAATTTCAGCTAATGTTAACTGCATAAAATATTTCTTAACACAAATAATTGTGTAGGTTGTGCCACTGTCCACTAAATATTGGTACTTCAAGACAAAAAAAAAAGACTTTAGTTCATGCACTGATCGTTTTTAACAGTTATGCGTGGATTCAATATTGGTACTTCGAGACTTGTTTCACAATTACTTAAAATTTTGTATTGGTACTTCAGGACCAATTTATGATCAATTTATATTTTAAATTACTTGAAATCATGTATTGGTACTTCGGGACCAATTAAAAGACAAGAATATTTAGTTATTCATTTGCTTTGGTACTTCAGGACCAATCGTGAGGCAAATCTTGCAAACATTGAATAATATCGTCATTTTAATCTTAGCATAAAAAAATGTATACATAAATTCTCACCTTAAAAAGAAGCGTACATAAAGATTGCCACACCCGTTGAAGACTTGATCATGCTTGGTAGCAATTGGCGTGAATACTACTTGGTTGATGCTACATCTGAATGTACTCTTCAGTTTTCATTTGGTGCTGAGAAAGGTTATTTCATCGTTTTTCTAGGGATATAAGATTTCTTGCACTTATACGTGTGTCTTTATAAATTTTGAGCAAACAATTCAACTTTTCATTTTATGAATCAACTAATAAAACTTTTTCTCCATTTTTTTTAAATAAAAAATAGATATAACCAAATACATATTATTTGTGAAACCATGATCAAATGTATAATTTTCATAATCAAAAGTTGAACACCAACATAAATTTAAAATACATAATTGCCATATTAAAAGTCATATCTTTATAGCAATAAATTTTGAATGATTAATTAAAGATTGTATCTTTATTCAATCAGAAAAATAATTTCTTTATATAGCAACAAAATTTTCAAAATATAATTAAAGATCACATCTTTATATAAAATAAGGATAATGATTCTAAAAATATATAAATCACAATAACAAGAATTACAATATATCACATACACAAAGATCCAAATTTATATGAAAACATGTAAACAAATCAATGATAATATCTTTTGCAAAGAACACATGTTTTTGAAAATGGTTAGACTAGTTCTTCAAGAACTATAATTTAACGACTAGTTCTCTAAAAACTAGGATTCAAAGGTTAATGCTTCGGGAACTAACATATAAAGATCTCATCTTTATTAATATAAAAATAGACAACAAGATTCAAATGTTAGTTCTTCAGGAATTATCATATAAAGATACAACCAATAAAGATTTTTTTCACTTTTCTTTTATTTCAAACTGTATTAAGATAAAATCTAGTTCTTCTAGAACTGACGTAGCGCTAAAATAATCGTGATGTTCTTTGGGAACTATACGCAGCACTAAAAAAATTATAAGGTTCTTCCGTAACTATACGTAGTGCTAAAAAGCGCTAAAAAATTATGATGTTCTTCATGGACAAATCTCGTGCTATAAAGTTCTTCAGGAACTTTTTTATCCAATATAAAATTTCATTCATGTTCTAATAATGTAGTTCTTCAGGAATTATTCCACAATTTTTCATAGGCAAAATTGCTATCTAGGTCCTTTAACTTATTTTCAAGTTTCACATTACTCCTTTAAGTTTTTTGTGTGTCAATTAGGTCCCATAAGTTAGGTTTAAATGACAAAATAAGCCTTTTTTTTTACCATTCCTCTATTTCCTCTCCTATGTGTCACTCCTAAGCCTATGTGGCATGCTGATGTGTCAATAATTATAATAAAAAAATATTTTATTCATTTAACATTTTTAATTAAAAAAAATCTCTCATCTTCAACCTCTGGATCCGCTTCATCTTCCTTCTGGATCTTCATCTTCACACACCCATGGCCAAACCTCCCTCCTCCTCCTGCGAACCACCCATGGCTGAACCTCCCTCCTCCACTTGCGAACCATCAACAACAAAAAAATAGGAGGGAACTTTTGAGAGACCCTGACCTAGGAACCAAATCTCAACAGCGTTGTGCCAATCCATGTAATTTTTGCCATTCAAGTTCTTCGTAGTAATGGTGGGTGACCCCAAAAAAGTGAAAGAAATCCATAAAAGCAAACCCTAACAGTACACAAATTTGGGCGAAATTGCATTTTTCCTTTTCGCGATTAAGGCACACAAATTGCATTTTTCCTTTTCTTTTCCTCTTTTTTTAATTTTTCTTTGTTTTGACGAGTGTCTGTTAACACTAAAAAACAATTCCGATGAAATGAAACAATGAAGATGGCATTGAAGATAGGGTTGAAGATGAAGATGGATGTTGAAGAGGGGAACGAAGGAGAAGACCCGATGGAATCATTTGATCGCAACAAACCCTAAACCCAAATTCAAATTAGGGTTTTTGTTTTCTGAAACAAATGGGAGTGGTGGTGGTGATGATATGGAAGTGGAGGTTGAAGATGAAGTTGAAGATGGGGGAGGCTTATGGATTTGAAGATGAAAAAGATGAGCATCTTGAAGAAGAAGAAGAAGAAGAAGAAGAATAAGAAGCTGGAAGTTGAAGATGAAGAACCAGATTTTGTTTTTGTTTTTTTTATTGAATTTGTTTTTTTATTTTAATTAAATAAAAATAAAATAATTTTTTATTATATTTATTGACACCTCATCAGTGCCACATAGGTGCCACAAAGGTTAGGAGTGACACATAAGAGAGGAGATGGAGGAATGGTAAAAAAAAATGCGTATTTTGTCATCCAAACCTAACTTGTGTGACCTAATTGACATAAGAAAAACTTAAAGGACGAAAGTGAAACTGGAAAATAACTTAAAGGACCCGAAACACAATTTTGCCTTTTTTCATATAATGATGACCAAGAAAACTTATAGTTTTGTACAATCCTATAGGGATGCTTGAATATGAAATTCTTCCAGAATTTTATCAAGATTCTTATACACAATATGATAATCATATTAGTCAAACAGTATGAGAATAAAATTTTCATGAAAAAACCCAATTAACATGCAAAACAAAAATATTAGAAAAACATGATCTTCGAAAGAGTGTAAGAAAGAAATCGAGTTCTTTCAATAAAACTCCTTTAAACAATCACTCATATGGTAGAGTTTCATGCTGATAACGTGTTGTAAATAGAAAAGAAAGCAGAGAGATAAGACAATAGAAATATAGACTCAAAGATCGGTTCTTCAGGAACTGGGATTCAAAAGCTAGTTCTTCAAAAACTAGCTATAATCTTTGTATTGATAATCTGATGAATTGTGTACAAGGACAAACCTAATAGCCCGATTTATAGAGATAATGGGCTACTAGTTATGGACCAAATTTAGGGATATGGTAAAAATATAATGGGTTAACAAATTGATATAGTCATCAATCAAATCAACATATTTATAACACTGATCAACTAAATGTCATGAAGAATTAAAAGAAAAAATGTATATCCTCATTTTTTTTATCAAATTAAAATATGTGATCAAATTTATTCCTCCAAATGAACTCATATATAGACACATCCGCTCTATCTCCCATAACCTAATTTACACCATATATAATTCTTATACCCACTATATTTGCGAATGCGAAATAAATGCTCCATCGACTCATCAATATATATATATACATAAATTTGTGTGTTTGAAATATGTTGAAGAGATCTCAAACCAATTCCAAACAGACACTAAATTTTGAAAAATTTATTTTGTAAATGAAAGGAGATTTATTTGTATGAAACTACATTTGTTTTCAAAACCTTAAAGTGTGGGTCTAGCCTCTTGTATGTTTTTCATTTTGTTCGGCCTATATGTGAGAATTCTTTGTTTCACAACTCACACTTTGATATCTAACATCTCTCCCTCAAGTGTGAGTCTCCTACGTCAATCGAACACACTGTCTGACCACCATATTGCCGATAGACTTTCGATACAAGGAGAATTAGTCACCTTCAGTTGGACCATCGGCTCTGATACCACTTGTAAGAAATTTTTAAGGGGAGCACTAAAAGACTTTGACCACAATTTGTTCCTAAAACCATAAGGTGTTGGATTAATGGGTCTAACCTTTTATACTCTTCATTTTGTTCATTATTAGCCGATGCGAGACTTCTTTGTTTCACATCTCACACACCCAACATTATTTGGGGTTTAAGAACAGGGCCAGCCCAACATATATATAGGCCTAAAGCGAAATTTAAAGTGAGACCTTTATAAAACTAAAAACAGAAAAATTAGAGGTCATTCTAGGCCAAATTAATTTTTACACCATTAAACAATTCAAAAATAAATATTAAATTCATTCACATGATTGGTTAATTTTGTTCTTGAATTATTTAGTAGCAAAAGTAGTGAGTGAAATTAATATTATGGGCCTAAAAATATAAATACTAATTAAATTAATACTATTACTTAAATTAAAAAAATAAATTTGGGGCCTAAAAAATTAATACCTAAAAATTTGAGGCCTAAAGCGATTGCTTTAGCTGTTAACCCCTAGGGTCGGCCCTGTTTAAGAAAAATAAAATTTGAGGGACGGTAAAATGTATGAGTAAGATATCATTAGTGAAATTCTTGTTATGAAATTCAAGCACACTAAAATGCTTAACATCATTAAGCTATAATTTTTTTATATATAAATTAGATGTTTATAACTTAACGATGCTGTGGGTAATTTCTCTACCCACTTTGTAACAGGACAGTGGTAGAGAGGGGTATACAGAAATGATAATTGGATAACTTTTTAGTTGTCCCACATCATATATATATATATATATATACATACGATTGCGGTTTTTTTAATGTTGTTTCTCTCTCCACTCTACAAGAATACTTGGCATTTTAGGTAAAAAGCAGTGAAATGGCTAAATTTTAGGGCATACCAAGTAGCGTGTATGAGTTATTATTTGGTAGGAAACGGTTTCCGGTGGCTAAATTTAAAAAGCCCTCAAAAATTTCCTAGGGCCTAGTTCCTTCGAAAATTTCCTACAGCCAAGGCACAAGGAAATGCTAATATTTTAATAAAAAAATTAAAGCCATATTTGTCTTCCGATCCTTCTGCTTCTTATAGCCACTTGTGAGTGTGTTTTTATGCTTAATTAATAACATTATTCTTTTTGTTGATCTTAATTAACTAGCTAGCTCACAGTATGGTTTAATTTTTTTTTTAAATTTGAAAGAAGAGGAACAATAAAAGACATGTATTCTATTCATATACGATCCAGAATTAATGGTGTTTTTTTGACTAGAAATTTAATTGGAAGACAACAATGAAGATCCAGAACCAAAAAACAATAGAAAATCCACAAACAGAAGATCCAGAAAATAAAAAAACAGAACCAAAAAAATCCAAAAATGAACCAAATCGAGAAATGAAGATCCAAAAAAAACAGAAGAAATGAAACAGGAGATCCAGAAATGAAGAAGATCCAAAAATCCAGACCATATTACACCATATTACAGATCCAAAGATCAAAGATCTAGAACCAAAAATCCAACAAAATGAAAATTTACAAATAAAAAAAAAGATGTGCAAACCCTTGTATCACCGCCGCTGCTCCACAAAGATCGTTGCCGCTCCTCCAGCTCCGCGCTGCCGTCGTCACGAAAAACAGAGCACCACCACCGAAGTTATACGAAAAGCCGAGCAGAGCACCACCAACATGAGGGGTCGGGGGTGGATCTTGATAGAGGAGATGAGTGTGGGGCGGATTGAGGACGCCGTTGCGCCTTACGGTGAGGGATCACCGACGAGATGGAGGGTGAGGCAGAGGAAGAACAAAGGAAAAGGTGGAGGGTGATGGTGAGAGATCTGTAAATCTGAGAGATTTAGCGGATCTGATTTTGTGAGGGGCCAATTGGTGGTGGAGGGGGGATGACATGGGGGAGGGTGGTGGTTAATGGTGATGGAGGAAGGAGAGAGGGGGAGAGAGAGAGCCGAATAGGGGTGGGAGGAGCTGGACGCTCTCACCTTTTTTATTTACTCTTTTTTTCCTTCTTCAAATAGTTGCTGAATCAATCAAAGTCTTGGCGATTTGTTGGTGTTGCATATACTTGTTGCTTTATACGAGCAAAACGATAAGCCTTCTTCTGCCCTTGAGCATGTTCCGTTTCAGTTCTTCCTTGTGTCTTGCAATTTATTTGCAATGCGAAAAGGCTCCCCCCAACATCAAAATTTTTAAATTAAAAAAATTATAAAAATTCTAAACCGAGGGCTAAACCCTCGCAAATGACAAATATAAAAAAAAATAATAGTAATATAGTTGACAGCTTTAGGCCAATCCCGAGGGCTTTACCCCTCGGTTTGAGCCGATTTTAAAAAAAAAAAGGGTCTGACCAAAACCCACGTCTTACACCTTAGGAAGTGTCCAACTTTTTTATAAAAAAAAAATTCCAATAATTTCCTACTGCTTTATATAAATGGCCGTGGGTAACTAACAAATGAGTATTTTCCCACGGCTTTTCCCCTAGGTAATTTCCTAGGGTCAGTGGCTGTAGGAAAAATTTGTAGCAAATAGCCATAATTGTTGTAGTATCCCATCACGCAACACGAGATCGGCTTTTGTCTGTGGGGCTACGGTGTGTGCTATACGGTGTTGGATTTTGGTTATCCATATCAAGGTTGTCAAACACGAGAGTCTGCAGATTCATGAAAGATAGTGTAGACTAACTCAGAACTCGCATTTAGTTTACCTAATGTTTAAAATAATATTAATGAGAGAGTCTAGGCAAACTCGTGGTGCATAGATAGACTCGACTCGTAAACTCGTTCGAGTATACCTAATATTTAAAATAATACTCCCTTTGTTCCTTTATATAAGGAACACAAGGGTTTTTTTGTTGTTCCGAATTATAAGAGACATGGAAGAATATTCTACTACATTAATTGATACTTTCCAATTTTACCCTTATATAGTGGGAGAGTTGTATTAACGAGGGGAGCTATTTCCTATGCATAGTAATGGTTCAGCAGCCTGGCTATTTAATGTGCAAGTTCAACATGAGAGACACCAAAAGGCAGTTTTCACATTCTACGGAGGGAGTATATGAGCAATTTTTTTCCCGATGATACACACCAGAAGCCAGTTTCACATTCTACGCTTGAGAGTGAACATCATGGGTTTGATGAATGACACTAAGGAAAAGGGTTTGAAGTCCCAGGAAAAGAAAGTACAAAATCATTTTGACCTTAACAAATTGCCTGAGGACTCATATGAAGCTGCCTCTGAGATTGTTGGGGATTCACTCGACACTATTCAGGATTCGCTGGACAAAGATGACTATACCGAGGACCAGAATAGAAAAATCATCTTTAGAGACAAGAAAAAGTTGTCGAATGAGAAGAATGACACACAAAAGAAAGTTGTGCATCCAGATCCATATGTCTGTGATCCTTCAACTCCAAGTGGCTCTAATAGTAAGAAGCTTCTTGACCTTAACAAATATCCTGAGGAAGAAGATGATATCAGTTGTGAAAGTGAAGCTTCAAACAATGAGGTTACGACTATGCTCAAGATTTATTTGGAAAAATATTAGTGTAATGTAAATGTCATCGACTATGAATACTGTTTGTTTGCGCTAATGATATCAAGAGATCCAAATGTTATGTTTTAGTTAAATATGGTGTCATGGTTTAGTTAAATATCACAGCACCTGAAAGACAAAGCTTTTAGGTGTCACCTTATACACTTAAGAGATCCAAGTCTCATGCTAATGTCTCAATAAAACTTGACTGAAACAATTTTATCCGGCAAAAACAATAGTTACATTGTTAT
The DNA here is from genome assembly GCA_037113605.1 of Calophaca sinica. NCBI lineage: Eukaryota > Viridiplantae > Streptophyta > Magnoliopsida > Fabales > Fabaceae > Calophaca > Calophaca sinica. Next base: position 100,147,247 of record CM073734.1, on the reverse strand, counting down.
GTCCCAACAAAATCTGACTTAAAACATTGGCGCATTCTCAAGCTCATGAAGTGTGAGCATTTTGTAGATACTGGGTGACTTCTTGAATCAGTGAAAGATCACACCTTAATTGAGTTGGTACTCCACCTTGTTTATATAGCACATCTTTCTTCATGTGAGGAATTTTGTACTTGTTTGATCCTTTGGCCTTCATTATTTCAACCTGATGCGTTCATTATAGCATATGGTTTATTGTTAGTTTTGCATTGCATAGTAGTCATTTTAGTGGTTTTTACCCATAGTTCTCATGCATTTTGCTTGGTTTAGATAATGCACTTGGTTTGAGTTCAATTGTGCAGGAAAGAAGGTTATTGGCTTAGGAAAGCGGAGCTAAATCACTTAGACGGATGTTGCAACCAACTCGGAGGCCAAAATACCAAAATATGGCAAGATTTAATAGTAGCACGGCCTGCCCGTGTTCTAGCCCACGGCCGTGCCTTGGTGGATGTGAAGAAATTCAAGTTGAGCAAACAGTGAAAAACACGGCCAGGCCGTGTTTTCCAGCACGGCCGTGCCCATGCTTCCTTCTGCGTGTTAAGGTTCTCAAAGCAGCACGGCCAGGCCGTGCCAGGCTCCACGGCCGTGCTGCGACTCGGTCCAGACTTGTATTTTGCGCGTTTTGACTTATTTTTGAGAGGTTTTTCAACCCTTTTTGTGGGAGAACTATAAATAGACTAAAAAAACATTGACCTAGGTGGTTTTTTCTGGAGATTGAATCTAGAACAAAGGATCAAGGCAAATTTGAGGAATCAATGCAGTCTTTGGCTATTTCTTCATCTCAATTGTTTAGTTTCTTCTCTTCCATGAGGAACTAAACCTCTTGTACTAGGGTAAGATGAACTTTGTGGATCCTTCTATGTAATCGAATTCAGAATTTCAATGCAAGTATGATTTATTTTAGTTGATCATTTATCTCTTTTCTTAATGCAATTCGATGCTTGATCACCATTGGGTTGAACTAGGGTTTTAGCATCAATTGGAAAATTGAGGTTTTAAACTTGCTTGGGATAATTTGACATGCTTAATAAGGTTATAGGAATATAATTCTTGTGGTATGAGTTTGTATGAATCCTATTTCGTTATGCTTGATTAAATTAATTTGGACCTAAGGAATTAGGACTCGTTTATTTAATCAAAGGGGTTAATAGAGAAGGGATTTTCATTAATCTAAACTTGTGGATTTGAACTTCAAATACATTATCATTGCTTGCATTGGAATAGAATTCAAGAGCATAAAGGTTGAAACAAAGGGATTCAAGCCCTAGTCACTTTTATTCTCCTTAATTTCCAAATACCTTGTCTTGTTAGTTATTGATTTTCTTGCTAAACACCAATCACAAACTTTTCAAATACCTTCGTATTCGTCAATAGTTCAATTAGTTACACCTTTTGTTTAGTTAATAATTGGTCACAATCCCTGTGGATTCGATCTTTTATTACTTAACGACGAAATCGTACACTTGCGATTTTGCCTACCAAGTTTTTGGCGCCGTTGACGGGGATTGTTGAATTAATTTTTAACAAGGCAAACGAGTACCTTTTTGAACTAGTTCTTTTATTTAATTTTTGCTAAAAAAAATTTAATTTACATTAATTGTTGCTTTGCTACTGATCTTTCCCTTTAGTTTTGTGCATGCGAGGTAAACAAACAGGTGAACTGTTGTTTGACTCGGAGATCGAAAAGACAGCGAAGGCTTTAAGGAAGAAGGCAAAGGAAGCAAGGCAACGACAAAAACAATCCTCTGCATCTACTTCTCAAGTCCCAACTCAAGAAGTGATGGGGGACCAACCACGCACCTTGGGTGATTTTGGGAGACGGAACAACCATGCAAGTGGTCACAATGCCTACCAACAAAGTTGAGGCAAATGCTAATTTTGAGATCAAATCGGCATTGTTGAACACTCTCAAGCAAAGCCAATTCGCAGGGAATGAGATTGATGACCCAAATTAGCACCTGGTGAGTTTTTATGAAATCTGTGACACCTTTGGGCTGGCTGGAGTGACCGAGGGAAGCAAGAAATTGAGGCTTTTCCTTGGACCTGCGGGAGCGAGCAAGAGATTGGCTTGACACCTTGCCTCAGGAAGCATTGCAACTTGGGACGATTTGGAGGAGAAATTCATGACCAAATTTTTTCCACCCTCCAAATTCATCAAAAGAAGAGGTGAGATTCATGGCTTCCAAATGTAATCAAAGTGAGAATTTGTATGAGGCATGGGAGAGATTCAAGCTCCTTCTGAAGAGGTGTCCAGGCCATGGATATGATGATTTCAACCAAATGCAAATGTTCTGTAATGGTTTGAGACCGAACACCAGAATGATGTTGGATGCCTCAGCTGGAGGTACAATCAACAACAAGACAGCTGCAGAAGCAAGAACCTTAGTGGAGCAAATGGCTTCCAATGAGCAGTTGTGTCAGAATGATAGAGGTATACTGGCAAAAAGAGGAGTCCTTGAGCTAGAAACGCAAGATGCACTCTTGGCTGAAAATAAGTTAGTCTCTCAACAATTGGAGGCTATCACAAAGGAGTTGAAGGCACTGAAAGTGGGAGCCTCTTCCTCTGCTCAAGTGAACCAGGTAAATCAAAACTTGAGATGTGACTTTTGTCAAGGGCCTCATGAGAATGGAGGGTGTGATACATTAGGAGACTCCAAGGAGCAAGCTAATTACATGGGTAACTTTCAAAGGCAAGGAGGGAATCCGTATTCTAACACCTATAATCCAGGGTGGAAGAATCATCCCAACTTCTCTTGGAAGCAGCAAGATAACCCATCATCCAGCAACCCTCCACAACTGCAAAAGCAAGAAAAGCCAAATCAATTAGAAGAAGCTATTACTCAGTTTATGAAGATGACACAATCCAACTTCCAGAATCATGAGTCTCATTTCAAAAACCAGGAGGCTTCTATCAAAAATCTGGAGAACCAAATTGGACAACTCTCAAAGCAACTAGCGGAGCAATCCAAAGGTAAGTTTTCTGCTAGCACAGTAGATAACCCCAAAAATGAAAATTGTAGTGCTGTTTCTTTGAGAAGTGGAAAGTTGTTGTCTGAAGTAGAGAGAAAGAAAAAGAGCGAAAAAAGTGAGGTGGATGGAGTTGAAAAAGAGAGAGTGGAAGTAGAAAAAGAAGTTGAAAAAGAAAAAGGTGGAGTTGAAAATGAGAGTAGAGAAAATATTGAAAAAAAAAAGAAAAAAGAGGGTGAGGAAGACAAAATTGCTCTTGACAAATCAGTAGGTACAAGAGCGACCCAAGGCTATCCAGCCCCATATGAACCCTCCTTACCCTCATCTGAGCAAGAAGAACCAGAAGGATGAACAGTTTGCTAAGTTCATGGACATCTTCAAGCGTCTACAAATCAACATCCCTTTTGCAGAAGCTCTCGAGCAAATGCCCACATATGCAAAGTTTATGAAGGAGTTATTGACCAAAAAGAGAAGGTTTAAGGAGGATGAGGCGGGGGCCTTGATCAAGAGTGTAGTGCTATCATTCAAAGGAAGCTCCCTCCAAAGATGAAGGATCCGGGAAGTTTTACAATCCCTTGTACTATTGGGAATTTGCATATTGGTAAGGCTCTCTGTGATTTGGGAGCTAGCATTAATTTGATGCCCCTCTCTATGTTGAAACGATTGGGAGGAGGTGAAGTCAAGCCCACAAAGATGTCTTTGCAACTGGCAGATCGATCAGTCAAATACCCTTATGGAATATTGGAGGATGTGTTAGTTAGAGTTGACAAATTCTTGTTCCCAGTTGATTTTGTTATCCTTGATATGGAAGAGGACAAGGAGGTCCCGCTTCTTCTTGGCAGATCTTTCCTAGCTACAGGGAGAGCCTTGATTGATGTTCAACAAGGTAAATTAATTTTGAGGTTCCAGGATGAGAAGGTGACATTTAATGTTTTTGAAGCTATGCGGCATCCGGATGATATTGAAAAATGTTCTTGAGTTGATGTGATTGACAACTCAGTTTTGGAAATCATGGAGCAAGACCACCCTTCACACCCATTAGAAAAAGTGATAGTGAATTCCATAGAAAAAGTGGATGAGGAGATGGATGATGAAATAGAAAGATGTCTTGCGCAACTTGAAGCTCTACAGGTTGAAGATGTTGTTGCTAAAAAGAAAGAGGACTTGCAAGGTGGTGAGTTAGAAAGGAAAGCTAGCCCGGAATTAAAGCAATTACCCCCACATTTGAAGTATGTTTTTCTTGGGGATGATGCTTTTAATCCGGTGATCATCAGTAGCTCCTTATCAAAGCTAGAAGAGGAGAAGCTAGTGAGAGTACTTAGAGCACATAAAGAGGCAATTGGATGGACCATCTCAGATTTAAAGGGCATCAGTCCAGCCTTTTGCATGCATAAGATAAAGTTAGACCAAGAGTTCAAACCAGTTGTTCAACCCCAGAGAAGGCTTAACCCGGTTATGAAAGAGGTTGTGAGGAAGGAGGTATTGAAACTTTTAGAGGCTGGGATGATCTATCCTATTTCTGACAGTGCATGGGTGAGCCCAGTACATGTGGTTCCAAAGAAAGGGGGAATGACAGTTGTAACAAATGAAAAAAATGAGTTAATTCCTACTAGGACTGTCACAGGTTGGCGGATGTGTATTGACTATCGGAAGCTTAACCAAGCCACTCGCAAGGACCACTTCCCCCTCCCATTTATGGACCAGATGCTCGAAAGATTGGTTGGGTACTCCGGTTACAATCAAATCTCTGTCAATCCAGAAGACCAAGAGAAGACAGCATTCACTTGCCCATTTGGAGTCTTTGCGTATAGACGGATGCCTTTCGGTCTTTGCAATGCTCCCGCAACTTTTCAAAGGTGCATGCTTTCCATTTTTGCTGATATGATTGAAAAATCTATTGAGGTTTTTATGGATGACTTCTCTGTGTTTGGTATTTCTTTTGATGATTGTCTGGATAACCTGGAGGATGTTCTTAAGAGGTGTAAGGAGACCAATTTAGTGTTGAATTGGGAAAAATGTCACTTCATGGTGAAAGAAGGAATTGTTCTGGGTCATAAAATCTCATCTAAGGGTATAGAAGTGGATAAGGCAAAAATTGATGTGATAGAGAAGTTGCCTCCTCCGTTGAATGTGAAAGGAGTGAGGAGTTTCCTTGGGCATGCTGGTTTTTATAGACGATTTATCAAGGACTTCTCCAAGGTTGCTAAGCCGCTTTGCAATCTCCTCATCAAGGATGTCTCATTCAAATTTGACCCAGAATGCTTTAAGGCCTTTGAGTTGTTGAAAGAGAAACTTATTTCAGCGCCAGTGATAGTTGCACCAGATTGGGAGTCACCTTTTGAGCTAATGTGTGATGCTAGTGACTATGCAGTTGACGGTTCCCTAAAATGCTCATTTTCTTGCTCTTAATTGAAGGGAATTATCTTGCAAACTTAGACTTTATTCCTTGTTTGGCCTCTAATCTTAAGAGTTTGAGTATTTGCTTGTTGGGATAATCTAGTTGTTAACTATGTTAGTTCTTTTGTTGCTTTGTTGGAAAAATGTCCTTATTGTGGTCTTGTCTTTTTGTAGGGAGGAAAGGGATTGTTTGGAGACATGTCTCCACTCATCCAAATGAGATGATCTTGGTCTTGTTGGAAACATAATTGAATTATCTACATCTTTGATGAAGAACTCGAGACCCAAATCAATCTATAAGTTGGGGTAATTTGTGCTACATGTTGACATGATGATGCTGCCCTAACCTGACAACTGTTCGATGTTTCAATCATATCTGGAGTTTTAGTTGTCCAAATGAGCTGAAACCAGTTCCATTGGAAAGCTAAGATCCATATCTTCAACTTTCGTGAAGACACATTGAGCTAATTCAGACTTTAAAGAGGTGAAAAAGGCAGCACAACATGGAAGAACAGGTGCAGGAGGGCGCCCTGCGCCTGCGCCCTGCGCCCCAGAACCCTGCAACATGGGAATCATTTTGATCAATTTTGGGCGCCCTGCGCCCCAGAACCCAGCGCCCTGTGCCTCGTCTCGGCCTGACACTTATTAAAACACACTTTTAACTCATTTTGGTCATCCCCTTTCATATGTTCTCACTCCCAAACCCTAGGGGAGCCAAGAGGCAACCCTAAATCCATCTCATCTCCATCTCCCTTGAAGATTCAAGCCTTGGAAGAGACCTTGGAGCTTCAATGGATCATCCACCATCTCTCCATCCATCTAGTTCTATCTCTCCTATCTCTTTTATGCATTTCTAGTTTTTCCATTTGGTTAGGAATGATGAACCTTTGTTGGATTCTTGTGTAATATGACTTCTAATGTTTAATACTTGTTGTATTTGTGTTGATTGAGCAATTTCTTCCTTCCTTAATGCTTTTCATTGATTGACCATCTTTGAATTGATTCTAAGTGTGATTTCACAATTGGAAAATTGGTTGTTATGCTAGATATGAAGTTGATTGCCATATTTGTGATGATCCTAGGGATAGGACTTTATGCTTATGTGTTCCTTTGAATTCTTACACTTAATGCTTAGTTGAATTAGGAAGGCCTAAGGAATTAGGGTTCTTGGTTTAATCTAAAGGGGCTTTTGCTCAAGGAATTGAGACTAATCTAACTAAGTGAATTTGAACTTCAATTGCATGAATTTGACTTGTATTGGGATTGAGTTTGATTGCATGAGAAGAGGAAAACAAAGGGGATTCAAATCCTAGCCACTTTTATCCGTATTATTTGTGCACACCAAGTGTTTGATATTTGGTATTGTTGACGCACACCAAGTGTTTGATATTTGGTCAATACAAAAAACCCAAAAATATTGTTTCTTGCTTTATTTAATTTCATTGTTAATCAATTCAAAACACCAAAATATATTGTTTCTTGTTCAAATAGTAATAAAAATAGTAAATTGATATTTGTCACGCAATCCTTGAGGACGATATCCGATACTTAACCGATTTTATTACTTGCAACGATCCGGTACACTTGCCGTGATCCCATCAGCAGTGGGGGCTGTTTTGGGGCAAAGGAGAGAAAAATTCTTTCATGCCATCTATTATGCTAGCAAGGTATTAAATGAGAACCAAGTCAACTATGCTACCACAGAGAAGGAGTTGCTTGCCATAGTATTTGCTCTAGAAAAATTTCGTTCTTATTTGATTGGTTCCAAAGTTGTGGTGTTCACTGATCATGCGGCAATCAAGTATCTTATGACTAAGGTCGAATCCAAGCCAAGACTCATTCGGTGGATTTTGTTGTTGCAAGAATTCGACCTTGAGATCAAGGACAAAAAGGGAAGTGAAAATGTGGTGGCTGATCATCTGTCTAGGCTGGAGAATAATGAAATTACAGCTAAAGAGTTGGACATTCTAGAGGAGTTCCCAGATGAGAAACTGTTAGCTGTGACTGAGAGGCCTTGGTTTGTAGTATGGCAAATTTTAAAGCTGCTGGTGTGATACCTAAAGAGCTAACTTGGCAACAAAAGAAGAAGTTTTTTAAAGATGCTAATTACTTCATTTGGGATGATCCCTATCTCTTCAGACAAGGCCCAGATGGACTTCTGAGAAGGTGTGTTGCAAAAGATGAGGCGCAAAAAATCTTATGGCATTGTCACAATTCACCATACGAAGGTCATTTCAATGGTGAACGCATAGCTGCAAAAGTGCTTCAATCTGGATTCTATTGGCCTTCAATTTTCAAAGATGCTTATGCTCATGCCAAGAGCTGCGACAAGTGCCAGAGGACGGGAAGTATTTCCAAGAGGAATGAGATGCCCTTAAACTCCATTTTGGAGGTTGAACCTTTTGATTGTTGGGGAATTGATTTCATGGGGCCATTTCCCTCCTCATTCTCTAACCAATACATTTTGGTAGCTATGGATTATGTCTCAAAATGGGTAGAGGCAGTGGCAACTCAGGCAAGTGATTCTCAGACTGTTGTGAAATTCATAAAGAAGAACATATTTTCTCGGTTTGGGGTCCCTAGAGTACTAATCAGTGATGGTGGTTCGCATTTTTGCAACTCAAAATTAGAGGCTGTGCTGAAAAAGTATGGTGTGAAGCACAAAGTTGCCACTCCTTACCACCCTCAAAGTAATGGACAAGCGGAAGTGTCAAACAGGGAGATTAAGAAGATACTTGAGAAGACAGTTAGTGCCTCAAGGAAAGACTGGGCCCATAAGCTAGATGATGCTTTGTGGGCATACAGGACAGCTTACAAATCCCCAATGGGATTGTCTCCATACCAGCTGGTTTATGGCAAAGCTTGTCATTCGCCAGTTGAGCTTGAGCATAAGGCGTTTTGGGCCCTGAAGTTTTTAAATTTTGATTCAACCTTGGCAGGAGAGAAAAGGATTTTGCAGTTGCACGAGTTGGATGAAATGCGGTTGCATGCTTATGAGAATGCTTCCATCTACAAGCAAAAGGTTAAAGCTTATCATGATAAGCACATTGTACAAAGAACCTTCTCTCCTGGCGTAGTGTTACTTTTCAACTCTCGTTTGAAGTTATTCCCGGGCAAACTCAAGTCCAAGTGGTTGGGACCTTTTGTGGTAAAAGAAGTGATGCCACATGGAGCAGTAGAGGTGGAGGAGCCTTCATCTCAAAGATCATTCAAGGTTAATGGTCAACGACTGAAACATTATTTGGGAGGAGAGCTTGACAGGGCAAAGGTTGCTCTAGTCTTGCGAGAGCCTTGAGCATACATCACGCGTCAAGCTAGTGACGTTAAAGAAGCGCTTCTTGGGAGGCAACCCAAGGTGTAGAAGAGTGCATCAATGTAAAAAAAAAGGGGGGGGAGTGAAGTGACACACGGCCTGGCTGTGTCCTATGCCACGGCCGTGTGGGTTCAAGAAAAAAATGCCCAGTGAGACACGGCCTGGCCGTGTGAGATGACAGTGAAGAACACGGGCTAGCCGTGCCATATACCACGCCCGTGTTCGAGCTTCCCTCAGCTTGGACCAGGCTTTCCTCATGTGTGCTTGCCCTTACCCAATCCTTCCCCCAGCCAATCACAACCATCCATTCCTTTTCATTTTTTAATCTGTGGCCCTGGTGCAGACCCACCATACTTATCATACACCCAACCACACCACAGAAAATCCCAAAAAAATAACCCCCCTCCCCTTTTGCAGACCACGACCGTGCCCCCCTTTCTTCTTCACTTTCATTTTCCAACCCTAATCCCTCTTCTTCTACGTGCCTCCTCCACCCTTCTTCTTCCACCATTTTCTCCTTCCACCATCTTCTCCTTTCATCACTCACCTAAATCTTCTCTTCCACCATTTTCTTCTTCCACCATCCTCTCACACCACCACCCCTCCACTTCTCTCTTCTTCCACTCGCCCCACCCTTCCTCTTCTTCATCTGAAATCTCCTCCACCAACCCTTCTCCCACCGTCGCCACAAGCACTCCTTCCACCATCTTCTCCATCCAGCCGCGTCACCTTTCAACCCCACCACCACTCCTTCCTTCTCCCTACAGCCGTGTCACCTTTCAGCCCGTCGCACTCCCCCTTTGCTCCACCAAATTCCGCCCGTCCACCTTTTTTTCCTCACCACCTTCCTCCCACCAAATTAAGCTCCAATTGCTTCACCACTAATTTTTTTTTTATTTTTTTTTACCTGTGTTGGTTGTGTTGTGTGATTTCATTACAGGTTATTATGGCATCAAAGAGGCAGAGGGGTGACGCCTCAGGCACAAAAGAGCCAGCATTGGCCAAGGGGAAGGGAAAGGGCAAGAAAAAAGTGACCGAGAATCCGTATGGCATTCAGTTCCGGGACGACGTTCAAGAGGTAAGGTATAATTCTCTTGTCGCAGGAATAATTGTCCCAACCCGTTATATGGATGAACCTGCATTGTTAACTCTAGGACTGCTAGATGATGTCCAGTACTTATTTGCAAATGTGGGTTGGACGAAGTTTGTGGGACTGAAAAGTTTTACCTATGCAAGAATTACTCTGGAATTCCTATCATCCGTTAATGCCAATGTTTCATATGCGGAGGGATGGCCAGAGGACCACCATGACAATTTGATAACCTTTAGGTTATTTCAATATCGAGCATAGCTTTGTCATTGAGCCAATTCAATGCCATATATGGATTTCCATATGGTGGTCAACGAAGGGTCCCAAATGATTTTTCTGCAAGAAGATTTTGGAGCTTGCTAATGAAGTCCGACACTTATGACTCATCCTCATCAAAATCATCAAAGTTGCGAAACCCCTGTTTTCGCTATGTTCACAGAGTCATGTCAAACACATTGTTTGGACGAGGAGATAGTGACAACGTTGTCCGTCAGTCGGAACTGATGTTTCTATGGAATATGCTGCACCCAGAATTTCAACTAGATGCAGGTTCTCATTTGATTACTCACATGGTTAAAGTAGGGAAAGCTTCAGCTGGTAAAATTGTTATTGGTGGTTTAATCACCCCTATTGCTGAAGCTCTTGGTTATAGAACCTCTGGCCTCCCAATTGTTCGTGGGAGCACCCGCTTGGATATGGAAGCCTGCTTGGCAATGAGAATGATAGTCAAGGAAGGCCAATGTTACTGTTTGGTGCTCCCTGATACCGAGGAAACCCATCCTCTACCTGACCAGGAGCACACCACTATAAGAAACCAGAGGAATTGGAATTTTCCAGGAGGCCCCCAACCTGAACCCCTTCAAGAGGAGAGACCTGAGGCACCCCATGGCAGTTCTTCACAGTACTGTCCTCCACAGCCACCTCCCGGTTCTTATGCCGCTCTCCAAGAGGAAATGGCTGCTCAAAGGGCCCAGCTGACGGGTCTTGACAACACTGTCCACAACATTCAGGACATGGTCTCTGCAATGTATAACTGGCACCTCCAGCAATATCCTGGCCAGTTCCCCCTCCTCCCCCACAGTGAGTCCCTCCCTTGCATCATCCTTATCTCAGTTTGATTGTTTACATTGGGGACAATGTAAATTCTTAAGCTTGGGATAGGGCGTTTTAAATTTTTGCATGTATTTTTGCATGTTAGTCTTGCATTTCATTTTAGTGTTTGCATCTTTGTGTTAATCGTTGTTTTGTGCGCATCATTTTATCCCCCAAATTGCTACACTATCCTCTTGTGCTTTGGCATGTGTGCTACAATCTTTTTGAAATTTGAGATTGCAATGATTTGGAACCCAATTATTTTCTCTTGTGATAGGCTTAAAGGTAGCGTTCTTAACGAATTTAGGGATAAACCATTGATAAGTTGTTGATTAGCATGTGGTGCTCTGATCTGATGTTTTTCACTGAATTTAACTTCTAAATGTGAGACTTGAGCTTGTATTGGGGTTGCACTTCATCATATTTATATGCCCCTTCTCCTTGTATATATGAGTGTGTCCCTCTTGATTGTGCTCTCTAGAACTTGACTTGAAACCGTGTCAAAACTTGAAAATTTTTGTCTACACACTTGGATATGATTAAGGCATTTTAGGCATGTTTTCAAGCCTCTGATTGTTGAATGAAAGCTCCCTCTAGTTGCCCCTTTTGAGCCTGAACTGAAATTAATTTTCTTGGTACCCTTGTGATTGCTAAATATGACAGTACCTTTTAGAGCATGTCTAAGGGAGCAATTAGTTGTGAATCTTGTGTGATTTGTGCGGTGCTTGAAATTGGGACCTCTTCTGTTATTTAAATTCCTCCCCAGTAATTACTGCAAAAATCTCAACAAAAAAAAAATAACAGAAGAGGAGCAAAATAAAAAGGTGTGGAAAGCAAAAAAGGAAAAATGGATTGCTCCGCTTATGCTGCTTTAAAAGGGTTGTTTTATTGTTCATTATTTTAGCCCTTGAATTTCCACTTTCTTGTTTTTATCCCACCTTACAAGAAAAATCCCATGGCCACGTTACAACCTTGTAAAGACCTTTTGATTCTTGTGTGTTTTCATAAATTATATGTTGAGATTTGGTTAATAGTCAAGCTTATGGTAGAGCACTTTCATGGATGGATTTGAGAGATTTTGTCATAACCTTTAAACACTTTGAGAGTGGTAAGGAAAGTGCCCCTATCAGTGAGAGACATGATTTCAGAGAGCCTGATTCTCTAATTGGACTTGATTTTGGTTGTCCCTATTGTCTTTATTAGCCTTTAGCCTATTGCTTGAATTGGATTTTATCTCGGGTTCCTTATTTGTTGCATCTCTTGTTTCTATGCTTGTCTTTGGCCACTGCAATTGCTTGAGGACAAGCAAGATTCTAAGCTTGGGGTAATTTGATGCGTTCATTATAGCATATGGTTTGTTGTTAGTTTTGCATTGCATAGTAGTCATTTTAGTGGTTTTTACCCATAGTTCTCATGCATTTTGCTTGGTTTAGATAATGCACTTGGTTTGAGTTCAATTGTGCAGGAAAGAAGGTTATTGGCTTAGGAAAGCGGAGCTAAATCACTTAGACGGATGTTGCAACCAACTCGGAGGCCAAAATACCAAAATATGGCAAGATTTAATAGTAGCACGGCCTGCCCGTGTTCTAGCCCACGGCCGTGCCTTGGTGGATGTGAAGAAATTCAAGTTGAGCAAACAGTGAAAAACACGGCCAGGCCGTGTTTTCCAGCACGGCCGTGCCCATGCTTCCTTCTGCGTGTTGAGGTTCTCAAAGCAGCACGGCCAGCCGTGCCGGCTCCTGGCCGTCTTTGCGACTCGGTCCAGACTTGTATTTTGCGCGTTTTGACTTATTTTTGAGAGGTTTTTCAACCCTTTTTGTGGGAGAACTATAAATAGACTAAAAAAACATTGACCTAGGTGGTTTTTTCCGGGAGATTGAATCTAGAACAAAGGATCAAGGCAAATTTGAGGAATCAATGCAGTCTTTGGCTATTTCTTCATCTCAATTGTTTAGTTTCTTCTCTTCCATGAGGAACTAAACCTCTTGTACTAGGGTAAGATGAACTTTGTGGATCCTTCTATGTAATCGAATTCAGAATTTCAATGCAAGTATGATTTATTTTAGTTGATCATTTATCTCTTTTCTTAATGCAATTCGATGCTTGATCACCATTGGGTTGAACTAGGGTTTTAGTATCAATTGGAAAATTGAGGTTTTAAACTTGCTTGGGATAATTTGACATGCTTAATAAGGTTATAGGAATATAATTCTTGTGGTATGAGTTTGTATGAATCCTATTTCGTTATGCTTGATTAAATTAATTTGAACCTAAGGAATTAGGACTCGTTTATTTAATCAAAGGGGTTAATAGAGAAAGGATTTTCATTAATCTAAACTTGTGGATTTGAACTTCAAATACATTATCATTGCTTGCATTGGAATAGAATTCAAGAGCATAAAGGTTGAAACAAAGGGATTCGAGCCCTAGTCACTTTTATTCTCCTTAATATCCAAATACCTTGTCTTGTTAGTTATTGATTTTCTTGCTAAACACCAATCAGAAACTTTTCAAATACCTTCGTATTCGTCAATAGTTCAATTAGTTACACCTTTTGTTTAGTTAATAATTAGTCACAATCCCTGTGGATTCGATCTTTTATTACTTAACGATGAAATCGTACACTTGCGATTTTGCCTACCACAACCATGCATGATTGATGGGTGAGAAAATTTTTATCTGATTGTATAGTAGAAAAAGCATCAAATGATTTTTCAACTGCCACAATAAGATCGTCAATAGACTTCATCGATTCCTTCTGCTGCAAACACTGAATAGCATTGAAAAAGCCTAGGTCCAAAATATTTAAATCTGGAGAATTTGGAGGTTGACAAGTCAATCGAATGTCAAACTCACCTTCGCTCGCTGCTCGACAAAAATCTTTGTCATCTTTATCAATGTGAGTCCTTGCATTATCCTACTGTATGAAAATTGTCTTCCCTACATCTTCCCTTGGCCATTTATTCTTAATGGCTGGTAAAATTTTGTCAATTAAAAACATCTTATTCACCTCTTTTGTCACAGAAGTTATGGCTTTTTCCCCCCATTATCCCAGCCATTCTGTTGATAATATTCCTTTTTGCCGGCTGGTCAAACACAAATGGAAAGATACCAATCTTTCCTGAGAATGTGTCATTTTTTTCATTGTCAAACCTAGGTCTAGCTACTGTAGCTAAGAACATAACTTTGCATATAAAATTTTTGCTTTTGCATATTCTGTGTGGCTCGTCCTCATCCTCAACCAAATAATAATTTGTGGATTTTTTTGTAATATAGAACCATTTCTCATCGATGAACACAACATTATGCATGGATTTAAACCTGGGATCATGAGGCATGCTACTATCATCGAGCATTGATAGGCAAAACCGTAAACGAGCAATCATGTTCTCCTCTTTTAAATGTGGATTACTTGCATTCGAATGGCGCCGTATAACTCCGGCCTTTTGAAGCCTTACCAATGTTGTCCTACTAACACCCAAAGCATTAGATAGAGATCGAATGGTTGTCCGTTTTGATAATGGAATTTCACGTATTCTCTAAACATCTAATTGAACCCTTTTCCTTCCACAATTTTGTGTTTTCTTATGACAAGCATCACCTGTTTCATTTGCTTGATTCCAAATACGATAAATGACAGTTCTATGAACATTGTATAAAGAAGCTACCCGTACTATTATTCCTAGACTTAGAATACCATTATGACTTGATTTCATCAACAAATGATATATAGCCTTCCTCTCTTCATTCGTTAGAAAACCACATTTTTTGGAAGTTGTTTCGCTTGTCAATGTGTCTGCATAAATAATCACCATAGGAATAAAAATTAGAGGAAAAAAATGTGCCAAGCTATACCTTCATCAACTAATAGATGCAGCTTTGCAACTAAATACTGACCTTCATCTTCAGCTGAGAAAGATTCTGCATTGTTTGTTTCATCTTGAGCAGGAAGGAAAGAGGGCTGGTTTAAATCAACAGTATCTTCATTCTCTTCAAAACATGGGAAACTTTGGTCTGTGTGATTTAAATCAACAACATCTTCATCTTCAACATGGAGGCATGGAGGGTCATTTAAATCAAACTCAAAGTCAGTTGATTCTTTATTTGATGCTGCTGTTGTTTCATTTTCTGAAAGTAGTGCTTCATCAGTAATGGTGAAAGGAACATTCAAGTCTATATCATTATCAAGTGCCATTTTCCAAACTGGATGAATATTAGATGTTCTACGTAAAGTTTCTTATATACTTGATTGAAATTTGAAATCCCTCAGGTTTTTCACTTAAAATTTGGTGGGAAATTTACTATCAAAAAATTGGTGGGAAATCAAAATTTGCGAAAAATAAAATTGAGCATGCTTTGATGTGAAGATGAAGGAAGGTGGAAGGACATAGGTGCAATAAGGCTCCGCATGAAGAAGAGGGAGGGACGCCAGCTTTGCTGATTAATTGTTGGTAAGAAAGAGAAATTGATTTAATACTCCATTTGATGTCATTAATTGTCTGCCATTTGATGGAAGGGGTAATTTCGAAAAAACAACTTAACTTTTAGACATATTAATTAGAAAAAACTGATCTCAATATACTTCATTGGTCTGTGTGAATTAGGGTTTCGTTCCTTATGATAAGGAACATAGATAGTATTAAACAAATCTACACATCACAAATACTTACTATAAGGAAACGATTGATCTTCCTCTTTTTTGTATGCGAACGGAGCAAAACTTGCGGACTAAGTATTTGTTAAAAAAAAAGAACGAAAGGCATGTTTTTGGGTTTTTTTTTTAAATGTCAACACTGACTCGCTGACTCGGTTCAGACTCGCGAGTCAGTCCGAGTCTACCACGAGTCCATCCGAGTTTGTGCAGAAACGAGTTACACGGCGAGTCAACTCGTTTCGTCCATGTAGAAACATAAACTCGTAGAATCGGACGAGTTGACTCACGAGTCTAACAACCTTGGTCCATATAACATAACTCAGGAGTATATACCCGCAAATATGAATAAGTGTGTTGTTTAGGTATAGTATTTTTGAATTGTTTATTGGTGTTTCTAAATTAAATGAATTGTTGAGCCTATTTTTTACAATGCATCCAATGCGTTAATTTTAGTTCATGTGTCCACCAAAAAAAAAAAATAGTTTCATTGAGTTTTTTAAGGCATTCATGAAAATCCTTGAATACATGTATAGGTTGATTAAATCCATGAATATCCACAAGGATATAAGACTGGCACGAGGTCGATTTTTATTTGACCCGTTGCCATCCCCATGTGTATCTACGGTTACACACGCCGGTGATGAGGATGTTGACTTCGAAGATTAGCTTGGGAGCCGAGTAAACCCATTGTTATACCCTTGTTAGTTGTTTCTGCTTCTACCATTTGTTTTTTTAATATTGTAGGTAATCATTTAATTGGTACTTACAGCTAATAGCCTCGAATACCCGTGATTAAGGATAATATCTTAACTATAAACATCGTATTACGAACTTTTATAGTAATTTTTCGATTAAATAGTTTGTTACCACTGACCGCTGCCTGCTATAGACAGCTATTAGCAGTACTTTATTCTAGTTTAGCTGGAGATACGTGCGTACGTGATGTTTGTTTATTTAAGGGCAAAAAAAAAAAGCTGAAAACACGTGGTGATGGTGGTGGTGGTGCTCATCTAAATTTATTTTTCTTATTTTATCTATTATAATTTTCCGGTTCTTATTTTCGGGAAAAAAAAAATTTCAGGTCCTTCAACCTTAATTACCAAATAGTACACACACACACACATATAAATATATATATATATATATAGGGATGGATCCAGAAACTAATAAAACGGTGGTGAAAAAGATTTAAAATTGTATTTGACTTCTTAACATTGTATAATATTAAGAAATATTTAGGTGAATAATTATTAATTAAAAAAATAAGACACCAATTTGTTGAACTTATTTATATAGTCAGTTCTCGTAAAAAATATATAAATATATAACTGATTATGTATGTTGTATACCAGTTTAACCAAGTCTTGTAAAAAAAAAACAATTTGGCTCTCTTTTGTAGGGAAAAACAATTTAACCAAGGCTCATTGATAATTATTTATCAATTTTTCTACACTTAACTACTCTCTCTCTCTCTCTCTATATATATATATATATATATATATATATATATATATTACAAATATCGCATTATATATAAACAATTTGAACTCATTGAATTGTATTGGCCATTTCAACAAATTGGATGCTACATGGATATAAAATATGTCCAAACAGTGATTTTAGATAAATATTATATACTCAGCTTAATTTATGTGCATTAAGTAATTATTGATTGATTACTGAGCGTATTGATAATAAGAATTATCAAAGGCGTGGAAAGCATATTCTATATATGAGTGCAAAAAAGGACAGACGCGGTCAATACACGCAAAAAAGTTGTAACTCTGCTGATAAATCAAATAGTTGTTATAGTATTTATATATCTATATATACATTAAAAGTTCAAGAGGGAGGGGCCAGAGCCCACCCCTACCCCACCCTCCTTCCGTCTATATATATATATATATATATTTTTTTTTTTTTCGATCTCAAATATAAACAAAAGTTAAAATATATTTGGACCAAATACATTTTAACTTTTGTTTATATTTGAAATCGGAAAAAGTATATATATATATATAACAAATCTGGACTTGGATCCTCTCCCCCAACCCTTTTTCTCAATCCTTCTGCATCACCAAATCCCACCCATTGGTTTAATCTAACAGCTGTGATATTAAAAAAAACGAGTTTAATAAAACAAAACAAAAAAGCTACGAAAGCGAAGAACTTGCCTCTGCTTGCGCACCACACATAACCTGGACATTGATGCACTTCCGTTTGTTTTTATTTTTCAATTAAGTTGAGAAAATTTTATTCATTTACTGCTTGATCGCTAATTTCTTGTCCTCTTTTCACTTACAATGGATGCATCTTGTTCTGTTTTGCGGTGGTCTTTGTCCATAGTCTAAGATGCTTGGTTGCTTCCCAGTTCCCAATTGTTGGACTTTGTTTTTTTTAATTTTTATTGCTAAGATAGTATAAAGTGCGGTTCTGAATAGTATTAATTGCCCAAATGTAAAATTGCTGATGATTTTTACGGTTTGTAAAAGGCATTGGCATTATGCAGTTGTGGTTATAGCAGTGCGAGATAGTTCACGTTCCTTTATTCAGTGATAGAGCCTCGTTAGATTGCATTTCCAATTGACTAAATGTTTGAAAAGCACAAAGACGGTGGGAGAACGAAACTTCTATATGAGGATGGAACTGTTTTTGTGTGCCCAAATTCTAGTTCTGTAGAGAGAAGTGATAATTTCGTTTTTTAATATCACATTCATTAGATTAAACTAACGGATGAGATTTTTGATGTAGAGAGATTGAGAAAAAGAGTTGTGGGATAAGATCCAAATCCAACAAATCCTTAGTCATGATAAACTAGTGTATTTAAAAATAAAATATCAAATAAAGTTACACTTTTTAAATTTTAATTTATTAAATAATATTATTTATTAAAAAACTATTATTAAATTTTAAATGCATGGCTTAGTGTATTGTTCGTTAGCAAGAACCTTAATCAAAATTAATAATTTACAAATTAAATAAAAAATAACAAATATAAGCTTGATACCTAGAGAGAAAATATTAATTAAATAAAAGTAGAAAGCTTATACGAACTATAAGGATTTTGCTTGGTTCCACATGGCTTTTGGTTATTTGTGCCATGTTCTGAGTCCCATGTCTTCAAAATCAAAAGTCACACTAAAATTGGGACACTTTTGGTTATATGTTCTGTGATGAGGTTCGTGAATTTTGATACCCTTTTATTAAAGAAGATATTAAAGTAGGTTCTTTAGTCTTGACTTCTTCGACTGATTGTATTAGAATCTAACTTCTAATAGTGTAAGCTCTCTTAATATTAACTGGCCGTCTTTTTTTGGTGTTGGTACTTAGCTTCTTTGGAAAGACCACAATCATCTTGTCTTTGAAGGAAAAATTGATGTCGGCTCTAGACTTTTTCATTCCATTGTTAGTTATGTTAGGTTTATTGATCTTGATAGATGTAAGCCTATTCCCACTTATTTATAACATTTTATGTGAAACAAGACTAAAGATGATTATTTACTTAAAAACAACCGGTGTATATAATGAGATCCAACCAAGAAGAGATTTTGAAGATTGTAATGTAATGTAGGCTATATATAATTCTACCGTTTCCAAGAAGAAGAAAGAAAAAGAAACTAAGTCTTGGTTTTTCCCAAGGGCTAAGTAAATTTCTCTAAACCATTGTTTTTAATTTATATTATTTATTTTTAAGTTTTCTTAGGGTGACGACAATGAGGACAATAATGGTGCGGTGTCATAAATGTAATTGGGATGAATATGACAAAAAAGCAAAAAAATAAAAAATGCTGAATAGAATTAGTCTCTACTTCAAACACTAACGTGTACAGAAGAAAAATAATAAAGATTAGAAACTTGGCCAGCTGAACTGCTAAAGGCTCACGTCATCCGTTGAAATAAAAAATTAGAGCAATGAAAGTTGAATGTTTTCTTCTTCTTCTCTTTCCCTTTCAAAAAAGGTAATGGGAACTGTGGCATATGCAATGTGAATTAATGTGGTGGTGGTGGGGACTTCCCTCTCAATTGGATCCCCATTGATATTGGGTAGGGTTAGGTTAAAGAAAGCACATGCATCCAACCTTCTTTGGAATTCTATGTTCTTTCCCTATAAGATGCGGAAAGATCCATCATGATTCGTAGACCTATTATCTTTAGGGGTAAAATCATTATCACTTCTTCATTTAATTCAATTAACAAATGAAAACATTCCAGTTTGGAAATATTAACACTCTTTTTTATTAGTTGAAATTCATATGGGTCTCAACAAATTTATGTGGGATCCAGATGATTTAGTGAGACTCATTTGAATTTTAACTAATAAGAGAGTGAGTGTTGGTAAAAGAGTATTAGAGAATGTATTGATATCACTTCACTTACAGTTTTACAAGTTGGAGCTCCACTATATTGGTGGTCAATATATTGGCATCCTTGCTATCAAATCATTCCTATAAGTTGTAACTAGCTAGTTTTTATAATTATTTAAGGCACTATAGGAAACGCAAGTGATGACAAAAAAAAAAAAGAGCATGTGTTCTCTTCATTGACTGATTGGAATTAATTGGCATCATGTTTTGTTTTCATGTAGACTTTGAGTGAGAATTAGGTAACACAATTGAGCAACATCTTCACCAACACTATGACTATGGGATAAGATCGAAAACAAATTGAATTGCTATTGCAAGTCTAATTAATTCCAACTCACTAATTTTTGTTTGCAATCTTTGGTGGTTATGCATATTATAAGGCCAAGCCTCTCGCTGAGGCTCCAATGCTTTTAGTTTGGTACAAAAGATAAGATGTGAAAGGGTTTTTTGGATCAGATCCTTGAGCTTAGCCAGAAACGCCAATACGCTTCTAAATAGTATACTTCGTACAAATTATTTGTTGTAAAGTAAAGGGTTATGGTTCACTTTCAATTAAAACGGACCCCTACCCATTTGTTCCCCAAAGCCTAAGAACCCCATGTTCTTCTACTTCTGTACGACCATCCCTATTTCTTTCAATCCATATCATATCCAATCTATCTGTTGCCTAAAATGCGATTTAGTTTCGGGGTTTAACACGTGGCAATTTTTGTCTATTGGATAAACAGGCCCCCGCGTAATTAGCAACTCAGCACACTCATCCCTTTCCAGCTTTTAATTAGCACAGTAATAATGCTATTCAATATTCATGCATGTAGATATCTCTTTTCCATGTTCATTGGATTTTTAACGGGGTGTTTTATCTATATGAGAGAAATAATTAAGGTATAAATAAGCATTACTTGATTCGTGAATCTTAACACATGAAATTGTTGTTTGAGGTTTAATTAACCTGATATTATTAAAAATTTAAGAAGTTTTATATATCTGAAAATGTTAACTTCAATTGCCAATTTCCAATTTTGAAAGAGATCATATATTAAGTATATGTCTGGAAGAATATTTGTAAACTTGATTTTGAATGATTTTTATTTTACAAAATTAATTTTAATGTGTATTTTAGGGAGCATTTGTCAAACATGATTTTGTAAAATATTGGTTATATAAATTGAGTTTAAAGTGAAATAATTTATGGTTAGATATGTTTACACTGTGCTGACTGGAATGTAACTTAGCTGATAGTCGACTAACTCCATAACAGTGATTCCCTTTTCTTCAAGCGATTACGCTAAGGAAGGAACTCTGTTCCTCAGCTATGAGTCTCTTAACTCACTCCAGAAAGGGTTAAGTAAGTGAACCAGACTAAAAACGGGAACTTAAAGGTAAACATAAAGTGCGATTGAGCGAAAATAAGTTGTTTGTATTGATTGATGTCTGTAAAAATTATGTACAACTTGGGTATTTATAGTAACAACTAAGAACTACCCCTATTTGCCACATTCAGCTGGCTAACAATGATAAACTCCTAGTTGACAGTTATTCGGCTGAGTAGTGTCATGTTCCACTAACCATGATCCTAAAATCTAGGTGCCACTTCACATCATGGCCACGTCTCAGCCAACGTCTCTTTCAGCGTGGATCTTATCCTTCTGTTCCCTCGCTCAGCTCCTAAAACTTGGAGATAATCCTGAATTTAATTAATTTGGAATTTAAATTAATTCAAAATCCATCTCCATTACTTTCGGCTGATGGAGCAATTCAGGAACTTGACCCAGAGAATGACTTCAAGCTAGCCCAATAGGCCCAATGTCTTCATATTAATCTAGTAAGCCCAAGGTCCTTGCCTAGCTCTTGATTTCCTGCTTTCGGCTTTGTTAGCTGCAAATTCGGCTGACCTGTGAATCGGCTAACCTTTATTCGACTAATTTCCTTCCATCGGCTATTGTTGGATTCGGCTAATACTCAGGAATATTTTGGGTGTAAACAATTGCCCCCGTACGTTGCTTTAGCTGTAAAACTTTAAGTTTAGGCTAATGCAATGTAATGATTACTGTCAAATCGCCGCCCTAATCATAAATGCCAAGTTATCTGTTTGTAACAACTTTTTAAATGAGCAACAGCTAACTCTATCTCACGATTAACACGCAACAACCCTATCAACAATGATCAACATCTCCTTTAAATATTCCTCAGCCAAATTACCCTAATCACTTTTCTGAAAGCCCTATTGTCCTGTAGCTTTACCCTCTTCGTTGCAATCTTTAACCTGCGATCACTGTCACCATGTCTTCAGCCTCTGATTCTCAAAATCGTTCCTACGAGCATGATGATGAGCAATCTTCTGCCTCGGTGAGCTTTGAGCGTTCGCCAAGTCCTCCACCAGCTTTCGACTCTACCTTTCAATCCCCTCTCGTCAAAATTCAGGATTTCTTATCTCTGAATCCTTCTACTTCAGAATTACATGAGGGAGCCATTTTCTTAAAAGAATACATGTCTCTGTCCCTCTATACTCTACCAACCTCTTGTGATTGGTTTACCACCAGGTCCAAGCCAACTGATCTCAGGTCCTGGCCTCGCGCGACTCAACCCTATGTTGACTGGGTTAATCGACTGGAAAAGGCTAAATCTGACAAGTAGAAGCAATAGGGCCTTTATGACATGATCATGCTGTCTAGGCATGACATACCCCTCAACCTGGAGCTTCTCTATGGCTTCTTGGCTTTTGGTCCGTTCCTACCAACACTTTCACCTTTCCTTGGGGCATAATTACCCCAACCTTGTTGGACGTGGCGACCATAGTAGGGCTTCCTCTCACTGGAGATGAAGTTCTAGCTCTATATTCCTTCCCTATTCTAGAGTTAGGATTTAATTTCTCCAAAGTGTTGTTGAGCACAATGCCTTTTTTCTGTACTGGTTCAGCAAGTACTTTTTTTGTTCCAGCTCCATTGCGGTGGTACAAGAGCTGCAACTGTATGTGGCTCTTGTCACCTCAGATAGGAAGCTCTCTTGGGGATCTCTCTTCCTCTCTTACCTCTACCGCTGCCTATTCACGATTCTGGATCGGCTGCAGAAAAGGGAGGATATTAAGAATATTCAGGGACCTCTTTGGTTCCTTCAGCTCTGGATCATGTTGTACTTCCCAGAGTTCATTAAAGCTCGCTTCAACCCTCGCTCTCTCCCCTAGAATGTGAGTATTTTGGGGACTCAGCCACTACAAGAAATCGCGGGATTACCGACGGCCAAAAGCCGTCGGTAATCCACAAATGCCGTCGGTAATAAAAAAATTCCGACGGATTACCGACGGACTAATGTCCGTTGGTAAAGTGCGCGTCGCAAATACGTACCGACGGCTTTGGCCCGTCGGTAAATTTCCGACGGCTTTCTCCGACGGTTTTAACCCGTCGATAATTCCGATGACATTTCCGACGGCCATGACCGTCGGTAAAGCCGGACTTTAAATTTTTTTTTTCAGTTGAAAATTGTTTAAATTTTTATTAAAAAATTATTTAATTTTTTAAATATTTAATTTTAATTTCTGTAATCAATTTAATTTATTTATCCATTTAATTAACGATTACTAGTTATCACATTTAATTATTAATTTATTCCTGTATTTAAAAATGCAATGCGATAACATAACTATAAAACAAATTAAAAAAAAAGAAACGTAACAAATAAATAAATAAATTCGACGAACAAAACAGTAATAAAAAATATCCAAAAATATAAAAAAAATATCGATACAAACATACTTAATTATTAATTTATTTCTGTATTTAAAAATGCAATGCTATAACATAACTATAAAACAAATTAAAAAAAAGAAACGTAACAAATAAATAAAAATTCGATTTAACAAAACAAGAATAAAAATATCCGAAAATATAAAAAATATCGATACAAACATAACTAATAGTCACGATAATCATGATCATGATCACCATCTCGCATCATCGACATGATCACCCGATTACTATGAGGCGGAGGCGAGGCGGAGGCGGTGGAGGAGGCGGTGGCGAGCTAGCAAATGGTACAGATCCTCCCGCCGCCGCAAAGACTGAGCCAACATGGCGGCCGTCCGACGGCCTCCTCTGCTGACGGCCGCGATCCGCCGCTGCCGGCCGCTAATCGCCGCCGCCGCCATGGCCCGCTTCAACTCTGCTATCTCCGCTCATCCATGGCGACGATCAGCTGATTTGACTCTCCAGCAGAGAGGCAACGGGCCCCTTTCTTGTAGTTGCTGTCAAGGTCGCCAGCACCGTATAGGCGACCCTTCTTTTTGACGCCAACAACATCTGCCCAAACCATCAGCGACGCAGCTGGATCCTCTGGGCTCTGAGACGGGGAACATGAGGATGTCTGAGATCTAACCTGAGACATCCTCGCCTCAAACTCCTCCTGTCAAACATAAACAAATTAGTCAATTTTTATTGTAATAAAACAATATAAACATTGTTAAAAAACTATTCATTATGTTTTATAATTACCTGGGTCCGCCTCGACCGCTCATCGACAAACTCACTACGACCTTTCCTAATATGAGATGCACGATGGAGCTCGTGCAATCAACCTCCTTTGCAACCGCCGAGATCAGTAATTATTTAATAAAAAAAGTTTAACTAAATAATAATAATAATAATAATAATAATAATAATAATAATAATAATAATAATAATAATAATAATAATATAAAACGTACAAGTCGAGCCGCTGCGTCTTACCGATCGACCGAACCTCCAAAGATGCAAGCTCCCACCCTTTCAGAGGCTCTATTCTTCTTCGCTTCTCGCTACCGCCTTGAACTCGTGGGAGTTCCAGGCGCTTTATAGCCGCCGCCAGATCTCATCTCCTATCCAAGTGGGTCGCCCATTGAGGCGAGCATCTCTAAGCATATCGGATAGGCGGTGGGAAGCCTTCATATGGAAGTTCTTCTTGATCTGCTCCTCCCGCTCTTCCTTCCAAGAAACCCTCTCTGTATGAATATAATACGTTATTAAAAATAATTGAGATTCATGAAATAAAAAATAATACGCAACAAAAAAATAAACAACTTACTCTGAAAGAATTGAACATGTGCCTCCGCTCATCCACCGTCGGCCCCCCAGGTGGGCCAATATGTGTGGTAATTTTGCTCAATTACTTAGTGATAGCCTTCGCACTGGCTTTGACTAAGGAACCTAAACAATAACAACATACCAAACAAGTTAAAAATATAGGTTAAACTCAGATTTTCGCCCCTTATCCTTTTTAGTTTTCATTTAGGTCCATTAAGTTACAAAAATTACTTCAATTTCGCCCTTTCTTTTTAATTATTCTTTTTGTCTTAGACGAAATACCATCTTACACGTGGCGCTTGTTTTATTTTATTTTATTTTTCTCGCCACGTGTCGATGGTGATTCGTCTAAGAAAATATGAATAAATAAACAGAAAAGACGAAATTGATGTGATTTTTGAAGTTTAAGGGACTTAAATGAAAACTAAAAAGATAAGGGACTAAATTGAAAACTAAAAAGATAAGGGGCAAAAATGTGTATTCAACCTACATACTCACCTCTACCACCGGCTCGATAGCAACTCGGCCATCATGCAAAGATCTCAATATCATCAACGACCTCCGCTCATCCTGCCGCCGCCAACCTCCCGCCCCGCTGAACCCTGGTCTGATCAGGTGCCTGGCCCACACTATACTCCTGATCGGACACATGAGTGTCGGGCACCGTCTCTGACACAAAATGAGAGGAAGAAGCGGCAAGTGTCTGTTGGAACCCTGGGGTGGGCATCATGTAAATGGGTGTCGATGCAGAAGGTCATGCATGCTGTGTAGGTGCCGAATGTGACGTAGGCTGCGTAGGCGTAGATGTATGTGGACGCTGTGTGGATGACAACATCGCATAGCCAGCATCATCAATCCTAATAATGTTCGGCCTCCGACGACGAGGGGGGTCAACAGCGATGCCCTTCCCCTTCCGTTGACCACTACTGGGTGGTCGGGGGGGTCGGAGCCTGAACCTCCTGATGCCATATATGTCTATAGAGCAATTCAATAATAACAGTCATGAAATATTATATTTAAACATAACAATATTAAAAATGAATTCCAAAAAATAAACAAGTTATATGAAAATAACTGACAAAATAAAATATGTTGTTAGACATTAAATTCTCTAATTGTAAAAAGTTAAACAAATTTATTCTGCCCATTCTGCCCACTCTCCTTCGGCATCGTCTTCAGATCTTGATGGTTCTGCCACTTCTTCATTTAATTCCTCATCTCCATTTACATCTTCATATGTTATTGGATCGTCACGTAGTCGAGAAATGGGTTCAACTTCGTTTACTACGTTGACATGAGACATCTCATCCACTTGATAAGCCACTTCTTCCTGTGGATTATCTGCTTCAATGCGACCCCTTGGTTTTGTCTTTATTGCAACACACCAACCTTGTTTGTCCCTTCGAGTTGACGGATAAGGTACATAATACACCTGTCTTACATGTTGTGCCATGATAAACGGATCAAACATTTGGTATCTTCTGCTCATGCATATGTCAACAGTATTATATTTGCGATCCATTCTTGTGCCTCTACTTGACGGATCAAACCAATTACAATAAAATAGCACTATTCTTTTAGTATAGTCTAAAGTATTGTACGCCACTCATATATATGTTGAATCACGCCGTAGAAGTCGCCTTCACCTCCCTCTCGTGGCACCTTTTACATAAACTCCGCCGTTAATCGCTTTTTCCCTCTGCTTTTGACTGAGTTTGAAATTTGTAAATCACATTTAAATACGTGTGCCATTCTTTTACACGTGATTTAGGACCATGAGATAAATTTCTCAAGTGTTCGATTATGGGCGATTCGACTCGCTATACACTGCGTATACACATGCACAAGTAATTTAGGGTTCCTTTTGCAAACAATCTTTTGTATTTTCAAACAACAAATAGTTGAAATAGGACTAAAAATACATACCTGCTCATAAACCACGCTGAGAAATATTCATGAATATAGGCGTAAGAGTCTTGTTAAAGCTTGTGGGCTTAGTTAACAAGAATGCTCAACAAGTCATTATCAAACAAATGATCATGAATAGGTGTGGACTAAATAAATTGAAAGTGGTCAAAAGTATACATACGTAAGATATGGTGATACTTCTAAGACAATTGATCAACACGTGAACGCAGGCCGACTTCCAATCTTCTCCCGTTAACCAGGACTTCACTCCTTTCCAAAGATGATGACCTGAAGGCAAAACACCGATAAGGCGGTGGGTGTCTTTCACTTTCAATTTCTATTTCATTCCTATTATTTGTTGGTGTCAAAGATGAAGTTCGTAAAATAATGGGAATGTAAATGAATTGTCTCACTTGTAAGTAAGTTGCACAAATAGATCCTTCAACCCTGGCCTTATTTTTCACCGACCGCTTTGAGTCACCCATAAATCTACGTAATAACAAGGTTGGTGATCAACATTTCAACATTTAACCCGGTGCAGTGAATAATTATGTTAAAGAATATTTGATTATATTACCTTTCGAATGGATACATCCATCTCTATTGAATCGTCCACCGAGCCTAGCTTCATGTGCAAGATGCTTTGGGAGATGTTCCATAGAGTCAAAGAAACCAGGGGAAATATTCTCTCCAACTTACAAAGAATGACTGTATGTTCTCGCTTCCATCTTGATAAGATCATCATCTCTCAATGTTGCAGTAACACAAATCTTTAAAAATTGGTTGAGTTACGTAAGTGGATTTAAAATATTTGACTACAGGGAACTAAATGCAATAGGAAGTAAACACTTCATGAATACATGACAATCATGGCTTTTCATCCCAATCATTGTTCCTTTGTTCACATCAAAGACATCTTGCCAAATTAGAAGAATAACCGCCTGGCATTCAAAGTTCTTTTATCCACCGACAATCGACCTAGCTTCCTCAACAGTTAAAGAGTAACAGGCTTTGGGTTTCAGGGTTTTCCCATTCGACTGAGTCTTCAAATGCAAGTCCTTTCGCTTACAGTAAAGTGGTAAGTCCAGTCTGGCCTTATCATTGTCTTTCGTTCTTCCTCAAACGTTCATCACTGTGAGAAAAACATTGTCAAAAAAGTTCTTCTCAATGTGCATAACATCAAGGTTGTGTCTCAACAAATTATCTTTCCAATACGGTAAATCCCAAAAAATACTTCTTTTAGTCCAATTGTGTCATTGTCCATATCCTTCAAATCGATCCAATTCACCAAAATCTGTGATTTTTGGCAGATCCATAACTCTGGTAAAAATCGTTCTGATGTCAACCTCGGGCGCCATCTAATTCAACTTCCCCTTCTTGAAGGCGTTCTTATTCCGTCTAAATGGATGATCTGGCTGGTAAAAACCTGCGATGTGAGTCAAACCAAGAACTCTTCCCCAAATTTCAAGGTAAAGGCCTTTGTATGCTCCATGCAATGGGACATGCCATCTTACCATGAGTACCCCAACCGCACAACATGCCATATGCAGGGAAGTCATTAATGGTCCACATAAGAGCTGCCCTCATTGTAAAGTTCTTCTTTCGTGCAACATCATAAGTCACAACGCCATTCCACAACCTTTTGAGATCGCCAATGAGAGGTCGTAAGTAGATGTCAATACCATCTGCTGGATTATCTGGACCCAGATAATACAAGTCAAGAACATATAGGGCTTAGACATGCACATATCGTGAGGAAGATTGTATGGGGTAACAATAATCGCCAACAAGAATAAGGTTTCGCCGTTAATTGAACATATGGGGTAAAACCATCGAGCATAAGCCAAGTCGTACATTACGTGGATCTGCTGCAAATTCGGGATTCACACGATCAAAGTGCTTCCAAGCTTCACCATCACATGGATGTCGCAACATACCAAGTGCTTTTATTCTCATAGTGCCAAGTCATTTTGTCTGCGATGCGTGTTGACGCAAACATTCTCTCGCAGCCTTGGAATAATTGGCAAATAAAACATTGCCTTCCGTGGAACTGGTTTTTGTCTACCCTTCCCATTATCAGTATGTGACATATACCTTGGCTCACCACAGAATTTGCATTCAACCAGCGCGCTATCGTTTTTACCAAATTCATTGTTGTAATATAACATACACCCTCTCACACAACAATCAATCCTTTTAGATTCCAACCCCAATTTGGACACTAAGCTTTTAGCCTCGTAATAACTTTTTGGCAAATCATCTTTGATAGGTGACGAGTCCAACATCATCTTCGTTACGAGATCCAAGCACACATCCGTAGCACCACAATTGGACTTGAGAGCTAAAAGTCTCACACACATTGATAACTTAGAGTCGGCAGACCCTTCAAACAACGGCTTATTTGTTTCTAACAAGAGATTATAAAATCTTTGTCCAGTCTCATTTGGAAGTTCATCTGTGTCATCATACTGTGGCTCCTCGAATGATACGTTGACCCCCAAGGCATCACAAACCATATTTTGCATCAATTCAATCGCCACCATATCCCGTATCTACGCAATTACTTGAAGCACTGTGCAATTATCGCCAACCCCTAATCCAACCCGAGGTAACTCTTCACCATGTCTAGTCCAAATCCAGTAATTAGGCATAAATCCAACTCTCTGCAGTGCAGATGACCTCTCCTGGGCTCTTGATCTTTCTGCAATCGCATTTAAGGCACGGACACCTAATCCCTCCATTAATTTCAAATCTTCGTGTGCCATTGCGACTTGAACGGCGATCAATCCCATCGCAAAAAGATTGTTTCAAACCCCTCTTCCCGGATACAACCTATCGTACATCCAACTACGATTCAAGGAAAAATTCCATCTTCTCGCATGTCAAAAAATGACAATTTCAAAGAAGACGACATTCTTACAACCGCTTCTTTCTTTAAATGGTATGACTTATCCCATTCGAGGAAAAACTTTTTCAGAACTCGTATAATAGTCATTCCATAATTCTCATATCTTATACTTGACAAAATTTTCGGACATTTCCCATTGGTCTCGAGTACACAAAATGATCGCAGTTAGGAACAAGGCAATCAAGTATGCACCCAGAGAACAAAAGGAAATGAATCTAACCGAAATTTCATCAAATATCAAGATACGAGAATCAAGCAACAACTATTATACAAGTAAAGAAAAGTTTTTTCCCAAACTGTCCGACTTGGACAATTCAAGGTTCAATATACAATGAACACGTGGTATCTAAAAGAGTACACGCACTCAATAATATATTAAACCTCAAACGGGAAGCTAAGGCTTTTCTCCGATACTAATAACAACAATCAAACATCCATTTCATCAATAATTAAAAAGTAACATGTTGAAAGTTGACATCCTCTTAAAGGATAGAATTAAACAAGCATACAAGGGAATCATAAATCCTTTTAACAATTTTTGTTTTCATAGTCGTTTGGCTTGGTATATGCCATGCAATTAGAGCTCCTATATGGCCACATCTACCATACATCCTAATCCATTAATTGGCCAAAAACAATCATTTTCTGCTTCTGCAGCTTAAAAACTAGCCTAGCACCGTAATCTACTACATTAACCAAGGCGCTTGATGGTCACACAAGGTCAAACTTTTCTAACGCACCGCCAACCTCTATTATATTTGATATTTTTACGATGTTTAAATCACACACCTGCCTAATGCACCGCCAACCTCTATTATATTTGATATTTTTACGATTGTTGTTGTTGTTATTGTTGTATAATATTGTTGTAAAATAACTGCGTTATGCATAATATTGTTGTAAACAAAAAAATTCAGGTGAACATTAACATCACACACGTATCAATCATAATTTACAAAGACAAACAATCATATCATATAGCAGGTTCTATCATCCTCCAAAGCTAATTTTAATGATAGCTCTGATAAATGGAAATTCCAATAAACTACAAGGTGCTAGCTGACATAATTTAAAAGAGGATGTTGAAAAAGAACGTCTTTTATAAGACCATATAATTATATCAGTATATTGTAACACCCAGGTAGTCTTTGCATCAGTTTAGGTAGTTTCCCTTCCTAATTCCAATATGCTAAAATAAAAATGAAGTATAAGTGAAAAATCTCCACTGAACTGAAATTTTCACCACTTGATTTCCATTTATATATGCCAGATGCTAACATGCATGAAAAGACAAATAATGCAAAGAATTAAGTCATCCATTGAATTGAAACTTGATCATTTTTTCCATCAAGAATATGTTGATTCCAGCTACTGGTACATATAGGCAGAATAATATGCCCAAACCCTGCTTAATAACAATGTTTCTTCTTGGGTTACAATTTAAAGGCAAGGAAACTTAGTCGCGGCCATGATTAAGGAATAGAAAGGTTCCAAATCAGTGACCTATCATTCCCACATGTCGTTTGTTTCCAATGACCTTAATACATATCATCACATTATTTACAGATCATTATGTGAAGGCTTCATAACCAGAAGGCCGAAGTGCTTGACATATCTTTGTTTTTTCTTTTAACTTTATAGTATTAAATGAATTGTTTTACAGACAAAATAGGGGGAGCAGAAGCAAAAGTAGCGAAAAGAAAGAATATGATTCTTCAAATTTATCTCCATTTCTAAATAACATAAATAAAAACTTCTTAAGAAAAAAAGAAAATTAGATATAATATAAAGTGCAAAATGATATGCTTAGGAATACAACAATAACAACAACAATCAAGAATTTTCCCACTAAGGCACAACAAAAAGGAAGAAAAAGAACAAAACTTATCTAAGTAACAAATGCTTTGGTACAATTCAGTGTCCTATCAAACACTAGAAATGTGATAGTTAAAGTCCCAAGAACATGAGTAAAAGGCAACAAATTGGGTAAAAATAATTCTTGCCATGGAGACGCAACTAAAAGAGTAGTTTCTATAAGTATAGTGAGACGTGGCAAGAACTCCATACACTCTCTTATTATGTGGCAACAAAAGATCACAACTACACCTATACCAAACATTAAAACAAGATAAAGTTTCAAATCTAGGAGTTGAGCTTCAGATAATTCTTGTGACCAATTTGACTTTCAGAATTAACTGCTGGGAATTTCAAATAAAAATCCCTAAGCCCCATTTTAGTGTGTGGGCAGATTCACTTAAGAAGAAGACAACACAAATTCAAAAAATGGATGAACATAGGATCAGAGATTCACTTACTGAAATTGAGTTTATGTGTTGCTTGCTAAATGAATAATCTACATGCTACCTTACTCTAATATAAAATATACATCAGACAAAATTCCCTCTGTGGAGAGAACTATACATCACTTCAACATAAAACATCATTTGTTACCCAAAACACACATCACCTCAAAATTCTCTCTCTGGAGAGAACTATGAAGAAAATCAAATAAATATGTCGGTGTGGGGGTCAACAGCCAACCCTTTTTCACCCAATGAGTCAACCGACATTTCGTTAGAGTGTATACCTAATTCTCAGAACAAGAGAGTGTCCACGTCCTTCGATGTGAGTGGCAGTCTTGGAGCAATGTGGTGGCCTCGAACTAAAAATACTGAAAAAACATAGAAAATTTTAACTAACAAGCTACCAAATAGCAATCAACAAAAATGAGCAGGATGCCAACCAAACAACAATCATGTTATAAAATAATTCCAAATAAACCCCAAGTAAGCTTTTTGCCTTTCACTATTTTTATCAAATCATGAATTCTCAAAAGCTATTTAACCTCCTCATCTAAAACATATAATAGAGCATAATAGAAGTACACAATACACAAAAGACAAAAGACATATTATTGTAATCCAGCCAAAAGCCAAAAGATCTATATATAATGCTAACCCTTTCAATTATTTGGATATCTCTGATTCTTTTGTAAGCTCTACTTGATGATATAAAATAATTTTATTTCCCTTTCAAAAAATAGATTAGGGTGTGACTCATCAAGATTGAGAGCTATAAACATATTAAGATTGGATTCGAACTGTAACACTGAACTAGAAAATTAAGGATTATATAAATGAGAAAAGCAAGAGAGAGAGAGAGATGAATTATCAATATGTTTCTTCACATGTTCTGAACCATTAAAAAAGTATGTTTCCACCGTGCTTAAAAACGTTATTGCTGTCTATATTCACTTCTTCAGGTGTGAAAGTTTTGACAATTCTCAGTATCAATTGGATAGATCTGAAGGATTCACTGTTTTTAACATGCTTATAAAGATTTTTTTTTTGAGGCCGACATGCTTATAAAGATGAAAACATTATCATTTGGGGTTCAGCAAAACATAACATAAACTATCTTTACATGTTAACATTACAAAAAATAAAAATAAAAAATTTTGGTCAATGGCACCTGTGAAAAAGCAATGCCTAATAACGTTATTAATCATATCTTACAATCTCATTATACCTGTAAATATATTCTGACTAAAAAGCAACAAAAAAAATTATCACATTAACTGATGAAGATTAAAGAAAAAACGAACATTTAGCAAAAATGTTATTATTTTTTCCACAAGAAAGAAGAGCCATACATCAAGTTGTTAATGATTCATTTCTTTCTTTCTTTCTATCCTTTTAGAACACTTAAAAGGTAATTAAAAGTAATTAATCGAGGTTAGAACTCAAGATCACCAAGTAATTAAAAACAAAGAAGCAAAATTGATCAGGATTGATAACTGAAGTGACTAATTGCTTAGACAAGCGTGAGACCAAATAGTAAATTAGTAGTAAACATGTTTTAAGTCATTATCAATTAAAATAAGTGCTTAAGTCATTGTTCATTATTATTGAATGAAACAGAAACCATGATCAATTTTGTTTCTGTCCACTTGCCTTCACTTTAGGAACTTAAAGGAGCCCATAGGCGCTTATAAAGGTTCCTAATAGTCATATTCTCCTAAGGCTTTCTGAAAAGTAGATTATATGAATGATGAAAAAGAGAAAGAACATCATGAGTTTCAAGATGATTTCCTAGCTACTGCTACTCTAATTTTGACAAGTAAAAAAAAAATGATTTCCTAGCTACTGCTACTCTAATTCTACAATTCTAGTTCTAACAATTATGAGTTTCTATCAAGGCCAAAATCAAATGGAATCCACTATGATTTTTATAATTTTTTTTATTTCTCAAAATTAACTTATCAAGTTAACATAACCAATATAAAAAAAAGAGCATCGAATCAAAACCAGCAGACAATCAAGCATAATAAAGATTCAGAAGGAAAAATCCGAATGACTAAATATACTTGGACAGTTTTGCAAATATAAACTCCTTTTCTCTCTTTGGTAAGTTTCTGGGTTATGGTTAGTTTAAAGCTTTTAAGTTCCATTACCATTCTTTTAACTTGCTCGGTATCTTGGTTATGGTTCAAACATTGCTTTTTCTCATTTTAAATCACCTTCATCATCATGCAGACTTATATTTACTCCTCTTCATTTCTTCTTTTACTTTCACAAATATATTTACCTTCTGCATATGTAGTTGTAGCTCTTTTTGGGATTTTCCTTTACTGAGTTTTTTTGTTGATTTGTTGGGTTTGATTTACTGATTTTGAATATTTGGGCATATTCTTTGAGGTGATTCTTCATTCCTTCAGTTTTGCATATGATTTACTGTGTGGTAGTTTGCATATACAGTATGGTAGTTTGCACAAACAAAGTTCTATGTTTCTATTAAATCACAAAATGTCACGCAGTATGGTAGCTAGCATCAAATCAAGCCTTAAAGTTTTGTGTTCATTCATCAAAAGCAATTTCAGATTACCTTAATTCCAAAAGGAAAACACCATATATGAAAAGGCTTGCTAACTTGGTAAGCAAAGATTTCTGTTTCAGCATATTATTGAATGTATAGGGTGGCTGACTAATGAGTAATGACTACTAAATTTCACAAAACTAGAGTTAATGAGTCCTTCTATCTTTTTCACCTTTCTGAAATATTCAGTTTGCAAGGAATATTTGATGAATATGTACCCCAATAAATCTCTCCTTCAAGAAACACAAATATTCATGCATATTCTTTAATTGAAAATAACTTTTTGCAGTAAAATTAGTCTCGTGAGCACGTGCATATATACTTGAAACCATAATAAAACTAACCAATTTTCAATGACGTAAAGTATCTGCTAAATAATTACCAAGGAGTAAAAGGAACATAAGGTTGAAACCAACATAAGGTTAAAAGGAGACATTCAAAAAATCAAAACATACCACAGCGTATGCACCCAACTTTTGATATTTCAAAAGGAAAATGACTTCCCTCACAAATTCAACATTATACTTAAATTATACTTAAATAAGAAAGGTAATACAAAGAAGTAGTCAGGTATGTCTTGGGCTGAACACAAAATGGGAAGAGAGAGGTTTATAGGCATTGACTTCCATCACTTTAGGAGTACTATGTGTCAGCCAACCTAATGCATTCTATCAGATATTCATGCTACAAAAAGAGCATAAAGTAGTAGTGCTAGAGAGTTGGTGTGCAGAGATGTTTGAAATCAAAAGTTGTGCTTAGTTTTACGTACCAGATAAAAGACTTTTCTTTTACATAGCAAATAAAAGAACAAGTGAAAAGATACTTTCTTACTCAACCAAATCTGTCCCAGACCAAACCAAATGGTAGCAACCATTAACTAATGACTGTGTCCTGCGGTCTGTGCAGTTTTTTTTTTTTGCTTTTTTTTGTACCATTGTTCTGCTTATTGCTTATTACTTCATGGTCTCGATGAAAAATATGAATGAATAGATATCAACACAAAGGGTACAGGTTTGGATCATTGAGGAAGCTAAGAATGCAGAGATAAATCAGTCCAATGGAGGAGAAAGACAACAAAGAAGGAACAGGTTAAATGGCTTTATAGGAGTGTTGTTTTCAAATTGGTTATGCTGCAAGTTGTGACTTCTCATTTGGTATTGGCTGCGGTGTTTGCCCTTCCATGTAACAGGAAGATATAGCCAACTGTATTAGGAACATATATAGTTGAAAATATGCGATTCTCTTCTTTTAGTTGATTGGTTCTTCTAAATATATAATGCAGACTTTGACATTGTTTCCTGCTATGGATGTCATCCTTTGTTCAAGATTAAGTAAAAACATGCTTTATCTATTTCGAGTTATTATTGCAGATCATTGGTGCAGTCATCCTTTGACAAAATTTAACTTGAAGTCATAGATAGGGATCAAAATACAATGAAGGATGACAAAATTTATGTTTATCAAACACTGTTGATAGTTCTTTCTGAATCTATATAATGTTAATAATTATTAGTTTCATTTGTATTTCTAATTCTGTAATATATCCTTATTATATTTTTAATTTTATATTCTCATTTAGAAAAACATAACACGACACGCCCTGTGCGTAGCACGGGTATTTTGCTAGTAACTACTAAAGCAAGAGCCAACATGGAAAGTCAGAAGAACCGCATACACCATATTAACATTAATCAAACAGTAGGTGTGCAATCTAGTGATTCTAGTTATTCCACAATAAACAGAACCATGTCAATGTACGAAGTTAGTAAACGGACCTTAATGTACGAAATGTTCTGGTTCTGCAGACCTATACAGAGTAACACACAAGCTTGAACATGTGATAATGTAACTGGAAGCTTTTCTTGGAAGTACAGATACACCAAGGTAGGAACAAAATCTAAGATCTGTCAAAAAAAGGGGAAAAAAACACGAGCAGTGCGATCAAAATCACGAGCAGTGAATCAGAATTTTGAAGGAAATTGCAACAATAAATCAAAGATTAGGGTTCTAATTTGGGATTAGAGTTAGGGTTCTTTGGTTGTGAACTTACTAAAGTTGAACAATGAGAGTGAACAAGTGCTATTGCAGGATGCTTCGTTCGCGAGCTTGCCACAAAGGGTCACAGGTGGAGGGGCAGTGGACGTGCGGCCCTGGCGGAGGCAGACGTGGTGGCTGCGCGGCACTGGGAGAGGGAGGACGGAAGAGAGGTGGTGGTGGCGGCGGCGTTGGGAAGAGAACGAAAGAGAGAGAGGAGAAGAGAAGAGAAGCAACAGGAGAACGAAAGAAAAGGGGAAGAAACGGTTTTTGTCTGGCTGTATCTGGACTTTATCGACGGCCACATTAACATTACCGACGGGCTAAACCCGTCGGAAAATTTCTCGGGTTTACCGACGGCTATTTTCAAATACCGACGGGCTAAATGCCGTCGGTATGTGAAAAAAGCGGGAAACTGAAAACCATTCACGGCTATCTGACGCCTATTACCGCTTGCACAGCCGTCGCCAAAAACACGGATTTTCCGACGGCTTTGCCTGTCGGTAAGTCCAATCCGTCATATGCTCAATTTTACCGATGGCAAGGCCGTCGGAAAATCCGTGCTTTTGGCGACGGCCTATTACCGACAGTAATAGGCCGTCGGTATAACCGTGATTTCTTGTGGTGAGCTTAGGCTCATTCCTTATGAGTCTACTTATGCTTTCAATGTGGCTGAGAAACTCTTCAATCTCAGTTGCATATCAACTGACTGGCGCCCTGTCTTGGAGAAGGGCATTGGGCCATTTTGGATTTTCTCAACAGATGAAGCGCTTCCAGTCGAACAACAGGATGAAGTGGAGTTGAATTAGAGCATAGTCTTCACAGCCCGTGACCTGCTCTGTGGCCTCAAGCCCACTTCAAGAAACAACAAGCCCTCTGCAGAGTTCTACTATCCCAACTGCGTGGCTAGGCAATTTGGTCTTCTGTAGCATGTGCCTCTGCCATATGACTCCAAGAATGGGAGTTTTGGTCGACTGAGCTTTTCACTAAATGATGTGATAGAGGTGACCACTACCAACCTGACCAAAATCAAGACCTTCAAGTGGATTTCCTTCACTCCTGCCTCTGGTGAGACTTCCACTTTTGCAAATTGGTGGCCATCAGTGACTACCAAATTATTCCCTGATCGAATAGAGAAGTATGTCGCCAGGCTGGTCATCACTGAGAGTGATGAACTGAAAAAGGAAGAACCTAGGCCAGTTGCTCAGTCGAAGAGCACCCTGCTAAGGCTAGGCCTCAGGTTCAGAAGAGGACCTCCACCAGAATCAAGACTCCAATGATTCCACTCAGTAAGTTTTTTTGACCTTGACTCCTCTACTTCATCTTGCTTTTCCTCAATATTATTTCTCATTATCCATTGTCTTTTTGGCAGTTAAAATCACTCCAAAAGTAATAGTTATTGAGGAGGAAAAAACTCCTCCTTCCAAAAAGAGGACCAGGGGACCTGGTATTACTATAGAGGAACCCACCCAGGTTCCTACCAGGCCCAAAGAGAAGGCTCATTCGGCTGACAAAGGGAAGCAGCCAAAGGTAAATCCCTTTTTACATTTTTCCCAAAGTTTTTTCCAAACTTCTTTTATCAGCCTGAATTTAACCCCTCTCAATGTTTCCAGAAGCCACATGTGGAGATTCCTTCTCCTTATGTCCAAGAGCCTTTTCAAGGCACAAGCTCATTGTAACATCCCTAAATATTCCTAACCTTGATTGTTGAACCAAGCTTAAACCCTAGGTTAACCCTACCTCTAACTCGACTTATTCGACTAACCTTATGTGCCTCTACATGTTCTTAAGTATACTAAGTGTTTAGAAACCCAAAATATGAGTTTTGGAAAATTTCAGGAAAATCGGGAACAAATATTAGGTCTTAGACGTTAACTATGCTTGCGGGAACACCCTGTCACTGTTTTGATCATAACTGGAGCTCCAGGTGTCCGATTGAGGCGTTCTTTGTGGAGTTGCAAAGCTTAGATATTTTCTATAACTTTCGAGACCAGTTGGATCGCGTCGCGAGCCTAATAGATCGCGTCGCGATGGACCTAAAATAGTTAAGTCGGTAATAAAAAGAAAAAGAGGGTTCTGGACTAGTTGGATCGCAACGCGATGGCCTTGCCATCGCGACGCGACCAATGGCGGTGGTGAGAGGGGGAGTCCTCCATTTTGCCTATAAATAGGCCTTAACCCCCTCCACTCTTTCCAACTTCTTCCAAAGGTCTTTGGGAGAGTGTGGAGGGCGTGGAGGAGCTCTAGAAGCGCGACGGGACGTGGATGGTGGCGGCCTTCTAAGCCAGGTACGCATTCAATCCCTCCTCTCTCTAGGGACTTCTAAGGGTAAGTATGCTCTGCACTTGCCTCTAATGAGGATTTGGTGCATCAGAAAATCCTTAGTAAGTAATCCTAGAGATTGAGAAGGAGAGTGAGACTTAAAGGGCCACTAAGGAACAAATATGCCCTGCACTTGCCTCAAGAGAGGATCTTGTACATCAGAAAGCCCTTAGTAGGTAATCCTCTGAGAGGGGAGGATGTGAGCGGCCTAGTAGGCTAGATAGGAATGTCTATAGGTAGGAATAAGAGTAGCAAGAGCCGCGAGGACACGGAGAGTGACAACAGCTGCAACAGTCTTCTAACCAGGTATGGGAGATCTGAACCCTATCCACCAGATTGTAGGATTAGAATAAGTGTATAACTAGGTGTAGGGTGACCTAAGCCCTACTAGAAGTTGATAACAGCAGCACCTCAAGAGAGGGGTTGTGACCTGTGATAGCTGAGGACAGTTGTCAGAGGTCTATCAACCATAGGAATGATCTGTTGATATTGATGGATGGATGTGCATTGATGTGATGATGATTCTAAATGATTGCTTATGGTTGTGTGTGATTGATTGATGGTATACTGGTTAATAATATGACTGTAGTGGGTCGCCTGAGCAACACTAGGGTTGATCCATATTGTTGATTAAGGATGGTTGATATTAGTGATGTGTTAGTTGACCTATGTGTTAATGGTTGGCAATTGATGTTATGTTGTATATTGACAGCTGTGCTGTATATGTTGGCAGTTCTTCTTATGTTAAGTTACTAAATGATGTTGTGTGTGTGAGAACATATGGTGATCTGTTTATCTATGATACGTTGTCAATAATAGCTAAAATAATAGTAAGTTAATAAGTAGAGACTGATAAAGCATAATAAAAGAAGAGATAAGAGGTTAATGCTAGTTGAGCTGATGAGTACAGGCTGAGTTGTGTTGTTGATGATGGTTGAGCCTGTAATATTAAAGTGAAATGATGAATAACGAAACATTACGAGGGAAAGTTTTGTATGCATTGCTGTGCTGTAATCCACCGTCGTGTACATAAGATGTGCATGAGGCCAGGTGCTAGAGTGCGGGCATGATACGTTGAGTACGAGACATGTTGGTCCTTGGGGATAGTCTGGATCCGACAAAGCTCCTAGGTGACCAGTGGTTTGGCCGCCATTGTGTCGGGATGTCGGGTAGCTCGGTTATCCTGACGGGGTACTGTCGTATCACTGTCTATAGTGCCGATCCCGAGTGCCGCCCCGACACCTGTTCCTAACGTCGAAATTGGGGAGCATGAATGCACTCTTAGGGGTACGATGAGCGGGATAGGGGGATGGAAAACTGGCTTGACCTATCCACATGTCGGTGGAAGGTTGTTGAGGAGGTATAAAGGGCTAAGTGGCTAAGGTGGGGCCCTTCTGCCATTCTTGGAAGTTGTGTGGCCATGTAGGCATGTAGAACTTTAGGTGCATGAGTGCGAGAATGATTGATCTAAAGTGTTGATTGGGAGATGTGTGTCCTATCGTTTCATATATTCTGGCTTGTATGCTTGCCTTTTATACATGAATTCTAAGTTCCAGCCTCCACATTGAATGGTGCGTATAATGTGTTATTATCTCCCATTTGTTTTCTGTCTTGTATATTTCTGACTACGGGTCTTAACAGGTGTCAGACAACTTCAGAAAGGAAAATATTCAGTTGATACACAGCTGTTGCTGCTCAGGCAAGTGCACTTGATCGTAACTCGTAATAATAGTAGAGTATTTTTAAGACTCCAAATGTCGAACCCACAGAGAATGCGCGTGTACTAAATTAATAGAGATCCTTATTATTTAGACGAACGAAAGTAATGGTTTTGAGAGCAAGACAATTGAATTGTAAATAACGAGATCAAAGTAATAACGCAAGAACTAAAGAGAAATCAATTAGGAAAAGCCTACGGAAACCGGGTTCACTAATACTAGATTCTGAATCTATTACCTTGCTATTATGAAATATTTTCTTGTTGAAAGCCAACCACTTACTCTAAATTACTAAGGGCTATCCTCGCGTACAGTAGCTTTCCTCCCAACTAATTACTCTGTTTGGTCCAGGAAGGTAACTAAGGGAAAGAGCATTAAGAGCAGACAAGTTTGTTAATTTAATAACTGATTAGAAGCAAGCAATAACCTATCCGGCGTATACCACGAGTTATGTGATCCTAGAGTTCCACTAGTTAATTATGATCCTGTAACCACAATTAACTAATTTTATAAAGAATTGGCCAGATCCTATGGAATTAAGCATACTATGATCAACACATTCAAAAGGATAATAGGGAATTCAAAATAGCAATTAAATAGATATCAAGAATATAATAAAAGATCCCCCATCACCCCTAGTGATGGAGTTAGCTACACATATTGTTTCTCAACAAAATATAGAATAACATAAATCCTAACATGCAATCCTAAAAGAAAAGAAAAGAAGACTAGAGACAAGAAGCAAAGTCTAGAGCAAAAGACAATAGGTAAAGTCTAAAGCAAAAGACTCCCACTTAGAGAGAATGAATTCTCCCCTAGAGAGTGAGTTAGTTCTAAAAAAAAGGGGTAAGAATGCCTATTTATAGGCTCTAGTGCGGATTTAGGTCAACTGGCTTCAAATTTGTGCGCTCTGGGCTTGGGTACGGTCGTACTGCGATTATACACCGCTGTACCGGGCTTGAGTTGCGACGCTGGCCCATACTTCTTCACTGGATGCGGCATGACTGCAATTGTGTACGGCCGTACTTACTTCAGTCCGGCCGTACTGGACTTTTTCTTCAGCGCCAAGCCGTACTGACCATGCGGTACGCCCCTACTTATGCTCTGAGATAGGTACGGCCGTACTGAATAGATGTCAGGTCGTACCACTTGTCCAAAAACGCTAAAAATTTCCAAAATTTGCCAGAATCTTCCCAAAATTCATTATTTTGCTTTCCATGTTGCCTTTATTACTTTTCTGCATAAATGAGGAAATAGTGAGCATATTTTATCTAATAAGGAATAAAATCATAATATTTTATACTCAAAATACCCCAAAATAATAGACAAAATGGAGTGTTAACACATCCCCACATTTAAGCTTTTGTTTGTCCTCAAGCAAACTACTTGGACAATTATAAGAAAAATTGAATTTACTGACTAGGGGCATAAACGAGATACGAGACAACAAAGTAATATCATAAGAAGTGCTAAGTAATAGAATACCCAATTAGAGATGCAAGTTCAACAAGTTCACCAAGTCTGTGATTTATAAGTCACTCTTCTCACCACTCTCAAAGTGTTTAAAGGTGTAGTCATTAACGCTCAAATTCTCCCAAAGAAGTGACATTACCATAGGCTTGTACATTGACCAAAACTCTACTATTAAAATCTACTTATCATGCAAAAAAGGAAAAAAGGGTCTTTCATGGGTTGTAATGGGGCCAAGGTAATAATGTTAGGTGGGATAAAAAGAAAGAAAATGTCATACAAAGGGTCAGAACCAAATCAACCATACAAGTAACCTTTTTCTTTTTAACTATAAGGAGCAGGCAAAAATCCCTCTAATATTCATCATTTTTTTTCTTTTTGTTCCTTGAAGGCAATAACACATTTTTTTCTATTCTTTTTTTTTACATTTTTTCTTTTTCTTTCCTTTCCTCCTTTTATGCTTTTTTTTAACAACTTAATAACTTTAGGAGGGGAAAGTATTTGTTAAACATTCTTTTAAAAGCTTTCCTGAGGGATTTCTAACATTATCCTTTTGATTTTTTTGCCACTACTTGCTCTAACAAAAGTATTTTCCAAGGTTACCTCAATAAGAATAATAATCAATAACAATGAAAGGGTACCAAAGAAATATAATAATAAGCACAAAAATGAGCAACTAGTGGTAAAGTATTTGTAATAAAATTGAAGTGGGCCTGAAAAATTCCTAAAAATTACCCCTTCCAAATTCACATGAAAGTAAATTTATATTCGCGTTGTAATGGTCTCAGCACAAGTTCTAGAATGCACAACATAGAAAAATATCACTCAAACAATGAAAAGAGGTAAAAATATAGTGTGACCTCTTATTTAGGCTCAAATCTCACATTTAGTGGTTTACACAAGCAAGTTGAACTCATAAAAACTTCAATGCTAATTATCAGCAAATTCTAAAATTAACAACAATCTCATTTCAATCACAAGTTGTCAGAAATTTTTTAAAAATAGCCCCTAAATCAGACAAATTATCAAATTTTCCATAATTTAATAGTTATAAGCATAGCCAAGTAATTGTAATTATAGTTATAAGCATAGCCAAGTAATTGTAATTATAGTTCATAGTTCCCTCTCCACACTTATTTTTAGCAGTGTCCTCACTGCTAACAGTTATAAACTAAGCAATAAAAATTTATCTAGTTAAAATAAGTGGTAGAAATAATTTAAGGTGAAAAGGTACTCTCCTCTGATAATTTCACAAGCAAATTGCTGGAGTGATTCAATTAATATTGCTGCCTTTTCAAT
Organism: Calophaca sinica; assembly: GCA_037113605.1. NCBI lineage: Eukaryota > Viridiplantae > Streptophyta > Magnoliopsida > Fabales > Fabaceae > Calophaca > Calophaca sinica. The sequence goes on along the minus strand of CM073734.1, from coordinate 100,103,746 downwards.
GCCTCTAGAGAAACTGTAAATCATAATAAACTATTAAAAATATAAAATTAAATTAAATAACATAAAAATAAATAAGACAGGTTGCCTCCTGCAAAGCGCTTGTTTAACATCGTGAGCCTGACGGTTTGCTTAAAAGTGGTCAACCAGGCAGCTCTCGAAGAGTGAATTTTGCATTCATTGCATTTCCCCTTCTCCACTTTTTAACCATGTGGTTCAAGTTGTTTTTTCTTTTACCAAGTGGTGGATGGACTTCAAAATATTGTGGAATTTTTATCTCTTCATCAGCCACCACTATAACAGGATCCTGCGAGTTAGCAATTTCTTCTAAAGGTTCCTGCATTCTTAAGTCATCAAAGCCGTTAAAAACAACCACATTATTAGTAAAATAGGAAAGAGTGAAAGAAGATAGATTTTTAGTAGAATTTAAAATCTTTAAGACATCATCTTCCTTACCACTTTTTATGGTTCCCCTTTTTAACCTCAATGTTGCTTCACCGATTTTGGCCAAAAGAGTTTGTCTCAAATTAATTGAGACTTCCTCCTTTTGCTCCAAATCAAGAACTGTGGGGTCTTCTTTGTTCTCTTCATGAGTTCTCCCTTCAGTAGGAGCTTCAATTTGATCAGCTTAACTCCCTTTTGTAGGAGTTTCAATTGTTCTTGTGATTGACTGTTCCTCACACTCAGGCTCAGACTTGGGCTCTTCAATAGGAGTTTCGAAAACATCAAATGGGTCACCAAGCTTCTTCCCATATTTAGCCAAAATCTCTTCCATGGTTAGTTCTTCATTAAGCTCTTCATCACTCTCATGGATGGTGACTTCGTATTCCACCTTGGGGTTGGGCTCAACTTGAGTGGGCGGCGATTCTAGAGCTTGTTGAGTCATTAATGCTACCCAATTAGAAAATTGGCTTTTCAAACATTTTTGTTTTTCTCTATTTTGATTCACTATTCTTTCTAAATACTTGAATCTTTCATCAAGTTCTTCTAATTGATTCCGACTTCTCCAATAGTTGGTTTTTGCCCAATATGCTGAATAGTCTTGCCATTCGTGTCCTACATCACCACAATGCTCACAAAAAAGAGAAAAATCCCAGCAGTTGCCTGCATGTCCTAGAAAATAACTACAATACTTACAGAAAGGGACAGGATCCATGAGATCTTTTTTTTTAATAGTCAAAATAAAATAAAACAGAATCAAAATCAAATAAAATAAGGAAAGTTAGAATAAAATAAAAGTAAAGTCAAATAAAATCAAAGCAAAATAAGGTAATATTATCCTAATCCAATCCTTATCAAATCTCTTCTTAAATTCAAATTCAAAGTATATCTATATCTAATCTCAGATTCAAAACAAGATAAGAAAAAGAAAGATCAGGATATATAAATAAAAAAATAAAAATCTTTTTGAATTTTTGATATCAAATTTAAACAAAACAAAATAGAATAAGATAAAATAAGATAAGATCTAAACAAATAGATAAAGAGACAAAATAAAACAACCAAACAAAAATCTAAAATCTAGATAAAGAGATAAAAGAAAAATCTTTTTGGATTTTTGAATGTAAATCTAGATCTAAATCTAAACAACTAAAAATAGAACAAATAACTCTATCTACTATATTTTTTTATAAGATAATGATAACACTAATAATAACTAAAAACAAAAAAATAATAATAACAATAGAAGGAGTAGTTAACAATCTTTTTTTATAAAATAATAATACTAACAAATAATAATAACAATGCTAATAAAAAAAATGTCTAAATTAATAAGAATCTCGTTGGTTTAATATCGCTAAAACATTTCCCGACAGCGGCGCCAAAAACTTGTTGCGGCTCAGGCAACTGTACCTGATCGTAATTCGTAATAATAATGGAGTGTTTTTAAGACTCCGGATGTCGAACCCCACAGAGAATGCACGAGTACTAAATTAATAGAGATCCTTATTATTTAGACGAACGAAAGTAATAGTTTTGAGAACAAGACGATTAAATTGTAAATAACGAGATCAAAGTAATAACGCAAGAACTAAAGAGAAATCAATTAGGAAAAGCCTAGGGGAACCGGGTTCACTAATACTAGATCCGAAATCTATTACTATGCTATTATGAAATATTTCCTTATTGAAAGCCAACCACCCATTCTAATTTACTATAGGCTGTCCTCGCGTACAATAGCCTTTCTCCCAACTAATTACTTCGTTTGGTCCAGGAAGATAACTAAGGGAAAGAGCATTAAGTACAGGTAGGTTTATCAATCAAATAACTGATTGGAAACAAGCAATAACCTATCCAACGTATAAAACGAGTTCTGTGATCCTAGAGTTCCACTAGTTAACTATGATCCTGTTACCACAATTAACTAATTTTATAAAGAATTGGCCAGATCCTATGGAATTAAGCATACTAGATCAACACATTCGAAAGGATAATAGGGAATTCAAAATAGCAATTAAATAGATATCAAGAACATAATAAAAGATCCCCCATCACCCCTAGTGATGGAGTTAGCTACACATATTATTTCTCAACAAAATATAGAATAACATAAATCCTAACAAGCAATCCTAAAAGAAAAAAAAAAAAGAAGACTAGAGACAAGAAGCAAAGTCTAGAGTAAAAGACAATAGGTAAAGTCTAAAGCAAAAGACTCTCACTCAGAGAGAATGAATTCTCCCCTAGAGAGTGAGTTCGATCTAAAAAGGGCGTAAGAATGCCTATTTATAGGCTCTAATGCGGATTTAGGTTAACTGGCTTCAAATCTGTGCGCTCTGGGCTTGGGTACGGCCATACTGCGATTATACACGGCCGTACCAGGCTTGAGTTGTGATGCTGGCCCGTACTTCTTCACTGGATGCGGCCGGACTGCAATTGTGTGCGGCCGTACTTACTTTGGTCCGGCCGTACTGGACTTTTTCTTCAGCGCCAAGCTGTACTGACCATGCGGTACGCCCCTACTTATGCTCTCGGATAAGTACGGTCGTACTGAATAGATGTCAGGCCGTACTGCTTATCCAAAAATGCTAAAAATCTCCAAAACTCGCCAGAATCTTCCCAAAATTCATTATTTTGCTTTCCATGTTACCTTTATTATTTTTCTGCATAAATGAGAAAATAGTGAGCATATTTTATCTAATAAGGAATAAAATCATAATAATTTATACTCAAAATACCCCAAAATAATAGACAAAATGGAGTGTTAACAACAGCTAGTGAAGTCAGAGTCAGTAGATGAGAAGTCCAAATTACAGTATATTTTGTATAACTGGGGCCCTAAGGATGGGTAGGTACATTTGTACACTTCCGCCTGCGAAAATAAAATAAAATTATTTCTATTATTATTGTATCAATTAATATAATTAATACATTGGAAAAATTGACTAGGACGTCACATTTTGGTATCCGAGCAGTTCGATCCTAACCGGACTGTAGAGTCATTGGGATGTTTGATAGGTTCGCAAGTGTACGGTTTTATCGCGTAGTAAAATATCGTTCCCACAAGGACTTAGAATTGAGTACCAATTTCTCTCACTAAGATGATTAGCTAAAGGAATAAATTAGAATGGTATTGTTGTTGCTGGAAAATAAAATGAGTTTAATTTGGAAAATAAAAGGCTCTTGGGATTGATGTTCTTCCAATGAAAATTACTCTTAAGTCAATTCTTCATCACTTTCCTTTGAGTATGAACAATGGATTCTTAAAGGCCAAATAATCAAATGTAATTATTGTCTTCTTTCAAAGTACAATAAAATGTTTCCAACATAGAATCTACCTATTTTCATGGTAGAAGGAATGATAAAACTCATTAAGAACAATTATTTCTAAGCCTCAAGAAAACCAATTCTATTTTCATGAATTGATCCCCTTGTTTAATCTTGTAATTCCAATATCAAATTTTCACCTTTCAGTGCTTAATAAGATATTTAGGATTCATACAATCATATTAGTTATGATTGCAGAGAAAGTAAAATTCAAGATTAAATTAAGAATGGAACAATGCTTATAACATCTAAAGGAAAGAAAATTAGACTTAACAATAATTCATCATTGGAATATAATCAATCCCAAGATAAAAGAAACTACTCACACATGATTGGAATGTAAATAAGACAATGTAAATTAAACATTCAGAACTTGAATAAGTAAAAGATGAAGATTAGAAGGTAATAGAAACTGAAATTCATTCAAAACTTAAAGCCATAAAAAAGTTGCTTGAACATACATGAAGAAAAACACAAAAGAACACTAGTTTAGCTAAGAAAAATGGAGAGGAAGATGATACAATTTCGTGCTCTGAAAGCCTCAATTTATAGCCCAATTCTACCCCAATCAAGTGTCATTATATCCCCTTTAACCCTCTAAAACAGCTCAATAGTTTCAGCACTTAAATTGAGCTGTTACAAAATTCTGCCATAAACATGGCCGTAATGTGCAACACTGGGGGGCCATAATCTTCAAACTGTGACTTTTCAGCTCACGTAACCATGAATTACGGCCATGTTGGAAAACAATGGGGGCCGTAATTCTCTCTGTTTCCTCACTTGACCTTCCAACTGCTTCCCACAAATTATGGCCATGTTCTTCAACACTGGGGGCCGTAATTCTCTCTGTTTGCATCAAATTCATCAACTCTTCAACTCCTTTTCCTACAAATCTAAATATAAACCAAAAGGTAATAAAAATAAAACATAAATAAAGATAAACCACTAATAAAACCTATTAAAGCAAGGTAAAAAACTAGATAAATTCTAACTTATCGAACTCCCCCATGCTTTGAAAGAAGACAATAATTATCGCGTAGTAAAATAATTAGAATTGAGTAGTAAAATAATTATCGCGATAAGACATTGGTTTTATCGCGTAGTAAAATATCGTTCTCACAAGGACTTAGAATTGAGTACCAATTTCTCTCCCTAAGATGATTAGCTAAAGGAATAAATTAGAATGATATTGTTGTTGCTGGAAAATAAAATGAGTTTAATTTGGAAAATAAAAGTCTCTTGGGATTGATGTTCTTCCAATGAAAATTACTCTTAAGCCAATTCTTCGTCACTTTCCTTTGAGTATGAACAATGGATTCTTAAAGGTCAAATAATCAAATGTAATTATTGTTTTCTTTCAAAGTACAATAAAATGTTTCAAACATAGAATCTACCTATTTTCATGGTAGAAGGAATGATAAAACTCATTAAGAACAATTATTTCTAAGCCTCAAGAAAACCAATTCTATTTTCATGAATTGATCCCCTTGTTTAATCTTGTAATTCCAATATCAAATTTTCACCTTTCAGTGCTTAATAAGATATTTAGGATTCATACAATCATATTAGTTATGATTGCAGAGAAAGTAAAATTCAAGATTAAATTAAGAATGGAACAATGCTTATAACATCTAAGGAAAGAAAATTAGACTTAACAATAATTCATCATTGGAATATAATCAATCCCAAGATAAAAGAAACTACTCACACATGATTGGAATGTAAATAAGACAATGTAAATTAAACATTCAGAACTTGAATAAGTAAAAGATGAAGATTAGAAGGTAATAGAAACTGAAATTCATTCAAAACTTAAAGCCATAGAAAAGTTGCTTGAACATACATGTAGAAAAACACAAAAGAACACTAGTTTAGCTAAGAAAAATGGAGAGAAAGATGATACAATTTCGTGCTCTGAAAGCCTCAATTTATAGCCCAATTCTACCCCAATCAAGTGTTATTATATCCCCTTTAAGACCCCTCTAAAACAGCTCAACAGTTTCAGCACTTAAATTGAGCTGTTACAAAATTCTGCCATAAACATGGCCGTAATGCGCAACACTGGGGGGCCATAATCTTCAAACTGTGACTTTACAGCTCACGTAACCACGAATTACGGCCATGTTGGAAAACACTGGGGGGCCGTAATTCTCTCTGTATCTTCACTTGACCTTCCAACTGCTTCCCACAAATTATGGCCATGTTCTTCAACACTGGGGGGCGTAATTCTCTCTGTTTGCATCAAATTCATCAACTCTTCAACTCCTTTTCCTACAAATCAAAATATAAACCAAAAGGTAATAAAAATAAAACATAAATAAAGATAAACCACTAATAAAACCTATTAAAGCAAGGTAAGAAACTAGATAAATTCTAACTTATCAAACTCCCCCATGCTTAGATCTTTGCTTGTCCTCAAGCAAATCCCAACAAATGGCCAGACTTGGAAATGCCTTGTTTCAACCACACCATATCAAAGTTCTTTGATGATATCCAATGACACAATTTGCACAATTTCAACACACCACTTATTGGAACCTAGTGCATAGCATTATCAGATGGTTCAAGGCATCAGAACATTGAGTGAGACCTAAATTATAATTCTGATCTTTTCATTTTTAAGCTTAGATTCCCAGCACTTTTGCTTGGGTCCTCCACTCATATGCAAACAAAGCAATTGCCACACTTGGTCTTAAAGGAGTGCCTTTGTTTCCCAGTAGCCAACTAGTCTCAAAAGGGTACAAAGAGTATTTCCCTAGTAACCTATGACCTCAAAGGGATGTTGAGCTAATTTATCTATTCTTTTTTCAATAGTCATTTTTTTTCTTTTTAACTAAACCCATTTTTTTTCCTATTTTCTATCTTTTAATAGTTATATAATTTTTTTTTAGCTCAACACAGACATTTCTCCAGTAACCAATATGCAGTGAGTGTCACCAAGGGAAACAAAAATTAGATTACACAAGACATTTTTAAAGTTCTTCCCAATGATCCTAATGCAAAAAACCCATCTATATTGTATGTGTATGGCCCCAACAAGCAGTAAAGCTTTCAACATTCACAACTGTGCTCACTGAATACCAATCAATTAACCAAGTAGTGCCATAAAAGCAAGGATTTCCAAATAGGCCAATTCAAGAAAATTTTCACAACAAAGATTTCACATGGGAAGAATGATAAAAGCTAGAAAACTAACACTAACAAAAGCAAAAAGAAAAAAACACAGAACTAAAAGAAACAAAACAAAGTAAAACAATACTCCCCTAATTTTTGAGGCCACCATCAGTAGCGTCCTCATTTTTTTTTCATCTTGCTCTGGGATATGGAGAAGCTTAAAAATTGATAAAATTTTTACCAGGGTCCCATTTCTTGAAGGATAAAGGCCAAGTGACACATGAAGAATGAAAACTTATTCCCGCATTCCATTGCTTAAAGAATGACAATCGCGGAAACAATATAAGTCTACCCTCAAATCCTCCTGGATCAAACGGTATTTCTACAAAGAAAAGTGAGAAATGAGATGAATAGGCTAACTTTGCAGCATCCACAGATGCATGTAAACCAATATACTTATCAATTTCAAAGTTTTCACAATTCTTAGTTAGCATGGTGAGGTAAGTGTTTTCCACATGAGTTGCCCTGTCACTTGTTCTTTCCCAAGGATTTGTAGAAAACAGTGCTTCTTTTCTCTCCATTTCTTGTTCTTTTTCTTGTAACCCACCTTCCACTACCATTTCATCATTATTTTGATCTATCCCTGCAATAATATTTTTCTCAAATTGTGTTTCGTGAGGCTCTTTGGATATCACTTGTAAGCACGGTGGTGGTGGTGGTGGCAAAGATGACAAAAATGATTCCCATTCTTCCTTAGAGAATATAAATACATGCTTATTCATCATATGGTGCAAATAACAAGGAAAATAATAACAGAAAAAAAATTAGTCTAACCGGAATAGTAAAAGGAAATCAATATCAATAGCATAAGTCCCCGACAACGGCGCCAAAAACTTGATAGGCCCGCAAGTGCACGGTTTTATCGCATAGTAAAATATCGTTCCCACAAGGACTTAGAATTGAGTACCAATTTCTCTCACTAAGATGATTAGCTAAAGGAATAAATTAGAATGGTATTGTTGTTGCTGGAAAATAAAATGAGTTTAATTTGGAAAATAAAAGGCTCTTGGGATTGATGTTCTTCCAATGAAAATTACTCTTAAGCCAATTCTTCGTCACTTTCCTTTGAGAATGAACAATGGATTCTTAAAGGCCAAATAATCAAATGTAATTATTGTCTTCTTTCAAAGTACAATAAAATGTTTCAAACATAGAATCTACCTATTTTCATGGTAAAAGGAATGATAAAACTCATTAAGAACAATTATTTCTAAGCCTCAAGAAAACCAATTCTATTTTCATGAATTGATCTCCTTGTTTAATCTTGTAATTCCAATATCAAATTTTCACCTTTCAGTGCTTAATAAGATATTTAGGATTCATACAATCATATTAGTTATGATTGCAGAGAAAGTAAAATTCAAGATTAAATTAAGAATGGAACAATGCTTATAACATCTAAGGAAAGAAAATTAGACTTAACAATAATTCATCATTGGAATATAATCAATCCCAAGATAAAAGAAACTACTCAAACATGATTGGAATGTAAATAAGACAATGTAAATTAAACATTCAGAACTTGAATAAGTAAAAGATGAAGATTGGAAGGTAATAGAAACTGAAATTCATTCAAAACATTAAAGCCATAGAAAAGTTGCTTGAACATACATGAAGAAAAACACAAAAGAACACTAGTTTAGCTAAGAAAAATGGAGAGGAAGATGATACAAATTCGTGCTCTGAAAGCCTCAATTTATAGCCCAATTCTACCCCAATCAAGTGTCATTATATCCCCTTTAAGACCCCTCTAAAACAGCTCAACAGTTTCAGCACTTAAATTGAGCTGTTACAAAATTCTGCCATAAACATGGCCATAATGCGCAACACTGGGGGGCCATAATCTTCAAACTGTGACTTTGCAGCTCACGTAACCACGAATTACGGCCATGTTGGAAAACACTAGGGGCCGTAATTCTCTCTGTTTCTTCACTTGACCTTCCAACTGCTTCCCACAAATTATGGCCATGTTCTTCAACACTGGTGGGCGTAATTCTCTCTGTTTGCATCAAATTCATCAACTCTTCAACTCCTTTTCCTACAAATCAAAATATAAACCAAAAGGTAATAAAAATAAAACATAAATAAAGATAAACCACTAATAAAACCTATTAAAGCAAGGTAAAAAACTAGATAAATTCTAACTTATCAATGTTATCACTGGCTGTGTCTAGTCGAATCCCCACCGGATTAGAAGGGGGTAGCGTGTCTACTTAAGAGTTATCTATGTCATAAAAGTGTTAAGCTAGGTAGTTGCTCTAGTCTACTCATAGGATAATTAAATCTCTTAGGATTCTTACTAGAAATCGTGGTTCACCGATGTTTCTCTTGAAAGGTGATGAAGTTACTATAAGAAGACATCTAAGTCTAACAAATAATACTAATATTAGAAATAAGAAGGGTATACAAGTAGAAGACAATAGACAGGAGTCTACTAGGACTGAAGAGGAGATCAGTAATAACCATTTTGCCATAGGGAAGCCTATATAGACATTTAATGAGAAGCAAAACCAGAAAAGCTCTTATGATATTGAGGGGGTGAAATGGAGACTCACACTACCGAGATTTGGCGAATAAATAAAGAAGTTTGGAAGTTGAGTTGAGTGTAGGAGTATCGGATGGAACACCCTTAGGCTTTAGCTGGTAGGATGACCCTTGATTGAGGGAAATCGAAATAGTCGATTAGGGATGGTGAAAGAGATAGAAATGTTATTAGAGCTAACAGTCTAGCTAGTGAAAGGATAGAAAAATCCGGAGTAGGATGTGAAGAGAAGGTTATAGGGAAGTAGATGAAACCAGACTCAGATATAATGACTTCTGGGGTCTGATTAAGAAAAGTTATTGAAAAGAATTTCTCTAGACTAGTAAAAGTATTAGAATGAGTGAGTTAAGGTGACTTGATTCAAGGTAGTATGATTGTTGAAGAATTAAAGTAGATTTATTAGCAAAACCTAAGTAAGAAAAGGATTAAAGGATTTAGAACTAAAAGGTGACCAACCTGATAATGAGGGTTAGATTTAGAAACAAAGAAATAAGAATAGAGGTGATGGAAGGAAAGATAGACTGGACCATATGTTAGAAATGGAGAAGCTTATCAGTCAGTGTTCCGAGAGTCTGTTAAATAGACCATAGAAGGAGTATCAGCAATGAGGCAGAAGAGCCATATGATAGTAGGGGAAGATTTAAGTAAAGAATTTGATCCAGGAATTGTGCATGGAGACAGAATAGAGATCCTTACAGTATAATAGTAGCATCCACCCGTGACTAACAAATTAGACTAGAACCTTTGAAACTTTTTATGCAAAAAGTAAGTTACCACAGTATGGTCAGTAGGATTAGCAAGAGGTGTGGTTAAGGTAAATAGTATAGGTAAACAATGTTAAATGGAGTATAGATTGAGAACTGAGAAGGAAAGGTACAGAGTATCAAGGTAGTAAGAGAGTGAACTTTCAGATGATAAGAAGAGGTTAGCAGTAATTAGGACGACAATTATGGGAGAGTGAAGACTTTGGCCTATCAGTATTAGACAAGAAGTTACACGTAAAAAGGTGGAGTATTTGGACTAAATGGCAACCATGTAAGATAAAGATACAAGGAGTGTCGAATTAAAGATAAGCCTTGAGGAGAACCATAATAACCTTAGGGTTAGGAGTAATAATTACAAGGAGGAATTATTATTTAGAGATATCCTATTTAGGGAAAATAAGAAAGACCAAGGACAACAAGGGATGTTGACCGATCTAGTAAACAATATAGTCGTCATTTCTAGAAGTCAATTAGGAATACGATCATCTGTAGGATAATTATCAGAGGATAAGAAGAGATAATCTTCCTCGAATGGATATGTTTAAAAACAACTTAGTATAGTAGTAGAAATAGATAAAGTCTACCCATGACGATTTTGGGTCCATCAGTAGATCATAATCTTGGAGTCGAAATCATCAAACCAATGGTTGATCCCACTTTTCTGGAAGACCCTTAATAGTAATAAGCATGAAATCTCTCATCTCTCTATCGTTTCATACCCTTGTAGGTAAACTTCAAACTTTTTCGTTGAAAGTGTTTTCTCTTAGCGTGAATAGTAATAGAATAGAGAGGAAAAACCTCTGAGTTCTAAAAATAATTAAGAAGCTAAGCATATAGAGATAAGTTTTGATTAAGAGTTAAGATAGTACGAGTGTTTAAATTATGTATTAAGTAAACATAGAAGAGTGGGTGAGGTATGATTTGGGCTTGACTAAGGATTGAGTAAGGAAAATCATAAAGTCCAGTTAGGAAGTGGTTAAGTGTCAAGCTGAGTATTAGGTCAAGATTTCGGGAATCGGGTACAACTCTAGGACTAAGTCTTAAATAGAGGGACTTAGAAAGATTAATTGAGGGGGGTTAGGAGGCTTAATTAAGTGTTAAAATATGGAGTGGTTTAGTAGATCTAGATATTACAATGGATCTAGTAACAGAACTAGTATTCTTAATAGTTTTTATAGAATAAGCAAATGGGTTCTTTCAAGGATTTGAAATAGAAATTATGTGACCAATAAGAAGCAACGAGAAGGATCAAGAAATTTATTTATGGAAAAGGGTTGGAGAAAAACTAGTTTATAGGACAATGATCAAAAATATTAAGGACGGATATAGTCAGAAGAAAGAATAGGTAGGATTGAAGAACATGGGGATTTAGATCTTTGGTGAAGAAGATGAAGAATTGACCTTTGGATATAGTCAACCTATAGGTATTTATGATAATGGTTCTGGAGGATAAATAAAGAAGTAGCAAGGTATTGATATTGGAAGAACTTAGATGCTGAAAGGATCCGAGAAAATAATAGGACTAGAATGACGTATTTGGCAGCCTTGGTGCAACCAAAAGTGGAATTTAGACAAATTATAGGTATTATTGAGAAATCCCTTTAGTGTAAGTCAATAGGGAAAACTATAAAGACTAGGATGAATTAATATTCGAAGGAGATCAGGCAGGAAATAGATTAAAAGTTACGAAGAATAAAAGAATTGAAAGAAGAAGAATTTAGGATATTCAAATTTCAAGAACGTTAGGGGAAAACAAGAACAGGATAGAACTTAAGGTAGTAGCATTTCTAGAGGTATACCCACCGCTGAATTTTCGAGGACGAAAATTATTTAAGGGGGGTAGTAATGTAACATCCCTAAATATTCCTAACCTTGATTGTTGAACATAGCTTAAACCCTAGGTTAACCCTGCCTCTGACTCGACTTGTTTGACTAACCTTATGTGCCTCTACATGTTCTTAAGTATACTGAGTGTTTAGAAACCCAAAATATGAGTTTTGGAAAGTTTCGAGTAAATCGAGAACAAATATTAGGTCTTAGACGTTAACTACGCTTGCAGGAACACCCTGTCACTGTTTTGATCATAACTGGAGCTCCGGGTATCCGATTGAGGTGTTCTTTGTGGCGTTGGAAAGTTTAGAGAATTTTCTATAACTTTATAGACCAGTTAGATTGCTTGGCAAGCCTAACAGATCGCGTCGCGACAGACCTAAAATAGTTAAGTCGGTAATAGAGAGAAAAAGAGGGTTCTAGACTAGTTGGATCGCGACGCGATGGCCTTGCCATCGCAACATGACCAATGGTGGTGGTGAGAGGAGGAGTCCTCCACTTTGCCTATAAATAGGCCTTAACCCCCTCCATTCTTTCCAACTTCTTCCAAAGGTCTTTGGGAGAGTGTGGAGCGCGTGGAGGAGCTCCGGAAGCGCGACGGGACGTGGATGGTGGCGGCCTTCTAAGCCAGGTACGCATTCAATCTCTCCTCTCTCTAGGGACTTCTAAGGGTAAGTATGATCTGCACTTGCCTCTAATGAGGATCTAGTGCATCAGAAAATCCTTAGTAAGTAATCCTAGAGATTGAGAATGAGAGTGAGACTTAGAGGGCCACTAAGGAACAAATATGCTCTGCACTTGCCTCAAGAGAGGATCTTGTGCAACAGAAAGCCCTTAGTAGGTAATCCTCTGAGAGGGGGGATGAGAGCGGCCTAGTAGGCTAGATAGGAATGTCCAGAGGTAGGAGTAAGAGTAGCAAGAGCCGCGAAGACACAGAGAGTGACAACAGCTTCAACGGTCTTCTAACCAGGTATGAGAGATCTGAACCCTATCCACCAGGGATTGTAGGATTAGAATAAGTGTATAACTAGGCATAGGGTGACCTAAGCCCTACTAGAGGTTGATAACAACAGCACCTCAGGAGAGGGGCTGTGACCTGTGATAGCTGAGGACAGTTGTCAGAGGTATGTCAACCATAGGAATGATCTGTTGATATTGATGGATGGACGTGGATTGATGTGATACTGATTCTAAATGATTGCTTATGATTGTGTGTGATTGATTGATGGTATACTGGTTAATAATATGACTGTAGTGGGTCACCTGAGCGACACTAGGGTTGATCCATATTGTTGATCAAGGATGGTTGATATTAGTGATGTGTTAGTTGACCTATGTGTTAATGGTCGGCAACTGATGTTATGTTGTATATTGACAGTTGTGCTGTATATGTTGGCAGTTCTTCTTATGTTAAGTTACTAAGTGATGTTGTGTGTGTGAGAACATATGATGAATTGTTTATCTATGATACGTTGTCAATAATAGCTGAAATAATAGTGAGTTGATAAGTAGAGATTGATAAAGCATGATAAAAGAAGAGATAAGAGGTTAATGCTGGTGGAGCTGATGAGTTGATGAGTGCAGGCTGAGTTGTGTTGTTGATGATGGTTGAGCCTGTAATATTAAAGTGAAATGATGAATAATGAAACATTACGAGGGAAAGTTTCGTATGCATTGCTGTGCTGTAATCCACCACCGTGTACATAAGCTGTGCACGAGGCCAGGTGCCAGAGTGCGGGCACGATACGTTGAGTACAGGACATGTCGGTCCTTGGGGATAATCTAGGTCCGACAAGGCTCCTAGGTGACCAGTGGTTTGGCCGCCATTGTGCCAGGACGTCGGGTTGTTCAGTTATCTTGACGGGGTACTGTCGTATCACTGTCCATAGTGCCGATCTCGAGTGCCGCCCCGACACCTGTTCCTAATGTCGAAATTGGGGAGCAGGGATGCACTCTTAGGGATACGATGAGCGGAATAGGGGATGGACAACTGGCTTGACCTATCCACATGTCGGTGGAAGGTTGTTGAGGAGGTATAAAGGGTGAAGTGGCTAAGGTGGGGCCCTTTTGCCATTCTTGGAAGTTGTGTGGCCACGTAGGCATATAGAACTTTAGGTGCATGAGTGCGAGAGTGATTGATCTAAAGTGTTGATTGGGAGATGTGTGTCCTATCCTTTCATATATTCTGGCTTGTATGCTTGCCTTTTTATACATGAATTATATGTTCCTGCCTCCCCTTTGAATGGTGTGCATAGTGTGTTCTTATCTCCCATTTATTTTTTGTCTTGTATATTTCTGTCTATGGGTCTTAGCAGGTGTCAACAACTCCAGAAAGGAAAAGGTTCAGTTGATACACAGCCAATGAAATCAGAGTCAGTAGATGAGAAGTCCAAATTACAGTATATTTTGTATAACTGGAGCCCTAAGGATAAATACTTTTAGGTACATTTGTACACTTCTGCCTGCAAAAATAAACTAAAATTATTTCTATTATTATTGTATCAATTAATATAATTAATACATTGGAAAAATTGACTAGGACGTCACACTCACAAGCTCCCCGAATGGTATAGCTGATTCCCATTTATTCTTATGCATCTTTGCTTATTTGTTTATCGGCTAACTTGTTGTTGAAAAACTCTGGCACCCAAGACTTCTGCTATTCCACCTCAGGTTAAAGAACCTGTTCATGATGCCCCTCCTGTGCCCTCTCTTCCTAGAGCCCCATTGGTCAAGATTTCTGAAGAAGAGCTGGCCAAATACTTCACTTCAACTGATCCTCTCCCAATGGTTTCCTCTCCCATTTCCAATCATTTGGAGAGAGTGAATGTTGCATTGATAGGAGAGATTCCACCAGTTGGGAGCAGGTTGCAGCCCTAAGAACCTCATTGTTCAAATTGTCCAATTCGGCCGATATCCCTGCGGCTAGCCATGGGGTATACAATGCCATAGCTCTTCAACTCAATGATTTGGCCAACCGGTATAGTCGCTCCAAGGAAATTCATGACATGGCCTCTCATGATCACAAAAGGCTAAGGGAGCTTCAGGAGAAGAAGTCTCTGTTCCAGACCTCCTATCAAACCCTTGAGGCGGAACAGCAAGAGGCCTAGGCTCAGCGTAAGGCCATAGATGATCGGCTAGCCGTTCTGACAGCCACACTGGATCAAGTCAAGAAGGAGATGAGTGAGTTGGCCCCCAAATCAACTGTCCCAACACAAAAGTTGGACTCCTTTTCTGACCAACGACTTGCCTTGTACACTCAATCCTCTTTTTTGGATAATGTGATAGTAGTGCTTTTCGCACAAAAGGCTGGTTTGGAAAAGGATTTGAGAACTGGAAGTGATGGCTTGGCCGAGGCCAACAAGACATGGGATTCCCTCAAACAGCAGCTAGAGGAATCAAAAAGGAAAGAAGTTCCTGTTGCAGCTGATACTTCAACTGCTCAGCAAGGTGAATCCACTGATCCAATTGTGCCTGTTACAGAAGCCATAATTGACCCTACCCCTCAGGTGGCTGCCCCTTTGGCTACAGGAGAGGCTTCTGCAACTCCTGAGCCTTCAACAGCCGAACAAGGCTCAGAGTATACTGAAAAAACTGCAGGTGGTTCGCCTGGTGCAGCAACTGCCTAGCCTTTTTTACAGCTTTCTTTTATTTTTCTGATTAAGTATCTTGAGCTAGGTGGCCGGTTGTGGTCACCAATGACATTATCCTTCTTTTCAAATCAATTTTCTTCATTCCTCTAATATGCCTTGCCATATAATAGGGTAGTATATCTTAAGGTATTTTCCATTGATACTTCTGCTTAATTCTTCACCTTGCATGTTAACTAGCCGATAAGCACCACCATTATAAGCTTTACTAACAATAAATGGCCCTTCCCAGTTTGGTGACCATTTCCCAAACTTAGGATCTTTAATCCCAATAGGTAATATGGTTTTCCAAACAAGGTCCCCTTCAATAAACCTATTTGATTTTACATGCTTGTTGTAGGCCCTGGCCGTTTTCTGCTTGCTGTGTTCAATTTTATTCAAAGCCATGAGTCGATCCTCATCAACTGAATCTAATTCCATTAGCATGGCTTGTTGATACTCATCTAAGCTTAGCAGGCCTTGCTTTGCTACTCTTAGTGAAGTCACATTTATCTCTAATGGCAACACTGCATCTTGACCATATGTTAGCCGATAAGGGGTAAATCCAGTTGCATTGCACTTGGAGTTCCTTACAGCTCATAATACTTCATTCAGTGTTTCATGCAATTTCCTGGGCTTGTCTTCAATATTCTTCTTGATTAAATCAATAAGAATTTTATTAGTAGCCTCTGCTTTCCCATTAGCTTGTGCATAATAAGGGGATGAATGAATCATCTTAATCCCAAACCTATAAATGATTTGGCATTGTATAAATCTAATCACATCATCCTGAGTCACATTCACCATCGGCTGTGCTTCTACCCATTTGGTGAAGTAGTCAGTCGCAACTATGATAAACGCTTGCCTCTTGGAAGAAGGTGGATAGATTTTACATATCAGAGGTTTTATTATTGGATGTAAATTCTCAGCTGGAACCCTTTGTATTGGACCATATAGCTAACAGGCTTCACACCCCTTGGCATATTGATAACAATCAGCTGTAATGGTAGGCCAATAATACCCATGCCTGTATATTAGTCATTTCATAATGGGTCAAGCCCTATGAGAACCACAGATTCCTTCATGTACTTCCCCCATAACCTTCATGGATTCATCTTGAGTGATGCACCTAAGTAATGCTCCATTGATAGCCCTCCTATAGAGTTCATTGTCTACCAAAACAAACTTAAGTGCTTTCTGCTTAAGTTTGAAGTCAGTAATACTTGAAGGATCTTTTAGATAGTCGATTAACTCTTTCTTCCAAGAGTCGATCGCATCTACAGGGGCACATTCCCAAATTGGGTACTCCTCATGCTTTACTTCTATTATCATATCTTTGTACCTTGATGCTTGTTGAGCCAAGTCATTAGCCTATTCATTTTCTTCTCTAGGAATGTGGTATACTATGGCATCAGCAAACAGGCGCAACAACATGCTAGCCTTTTCATAGCATTCTTTCAAGTTAGGATTATTGCACTTATATTCCCCAGTTAGCTGCTTTATGACTAACTGTGAATCTCCCATGACTTGAACATAATTTGCTTTCATGGTTGCGAGAATCTTAAGTCCCAAAATCAATGCCTCATATTTGGCCTGATTGTTAGAACAACCAAGATCTAGCTGACACATGAATTTCCAACTCTTGCCAATTGGACTAGTAATGGTGATACCAGCACCTACCCCTTTTTGAGTTCTTGACCCATCAAATAATATTCTAGTTTTGTACAAGTATATAACAATGATAAACATAATTTCTCAATAGGGGTATATCTGGTTTCTGCATCATTCAGTGTCCGGCTAAGATAATACACAGCTCTTTTTGTTCCATCATCAGCATCCTGTGCTAGCAAGCAGCCGATTGACTCTTCTTCTGCAGCTATGTATAGTTTGAGCAGTCTTCCTGACATTGGAGGTGTTAGCACAGGAGGATTGGCCAACGCCTGCTTGATCTTCTCAAATGCTTATTGTTGCTCTTTTCCCCATGTCATGTCATCAGTATCTTTTAGCCTCAACAATGGGGAAAAGACCTTCATCTTCCCAGCCGAATTGGCTATGAGCCTCCTTAGGAAGTTGATCTTGCCTATCAAACTTTGAAGTTCTTTCTTGTTCCTAGGAGGTCTGGCTTCCAAGATGGCTTTCACCTTGTTCTTGTCTACTTCAATCCCTTGATGGTGGACCAGGAATCCTAAGAAATTACCAGCTGCAACAACAAAGGCACATTTGGCAGGATTCATTTTCAAGTTATGGGCTCACATCCTCTTCAAAGCCTGCTCTAAATCTGCCAAATGGCATTCAAAGTCCCCAGACTTGACAACCACATCATCAATGTATACCTCCATGGTCTTGCCAATCAAGTCATGGAAAATGGTGTTCATAGCCCTTTGATAAGTAGCTCCGGCATTCTTAGGCCCAAAAGGCATGACCACCCACTCATATATCCCCAAAGCTCCAGGGCACCTGAAGACTGTCTTGTGGTTGTCTTCTTTTGCTAAGAAGATTTGCTTATACCCTGAGTATCCATCCATAAAGGTGACAATACCATGAGTGGTTGCCGCATCGACTAACATGTCAGCCACAGGCATAAAATACTAATCCTTTGGTGTTGCCAAATTCAAGTTTCTGTAGTTAATGCATACCTTTATTTGGCCATTCTTCTTGATCACAGGAACTATATTGGACAACCACTTTATATATCTAGCCGTCCTTATGAAGCCTGTCTTCAATAGCCTATATCATTATGCCTTCTGCCTTTTAGCTAAGGAAGCAAGTTTTAAATTCTGACCTCTTTAATTATATGAATTTACTTCATTTATATCGGATTCTAATATCTGATGAACAAGTAGAAAGCATCTTGAATCTTCTGAACTTATGGAGTGTATATGTGTGATGAGAATTGATGTTATTGCACTTAGTTTTGTGGTATCTCCAAACTATATTCATTCTCCTTTATTATTTATACCTTTGAAGCCTCAACAATGGTGTACAAATCTGATTCAGAAGAATTTCATATTTATTACTGTTATTGCCTTCTCCCATTTTTGTGTTTATGTAATCTTTGACATGTGGTAAATCTTTGTAGCTATAGATAAATTATTGTGTGCTTCTGACTTACAAAAAGATGTGAAGTCTATGTTGATAATTGGTGAAAGTTTCTTCAGGCTACAATAGAAAATTTCTAATTGGATTAACAAGTGTACATAGGCTTTGTTTGCATATTCACCCTTCTCATTTGCCTACACTATTTTGATTAAGTATGCAAACAAAATATCTAATATCTTGCTCAACAGTTTGCAGAGATGATCATTAAGTTTGGTGGCCTACGAAACATGGATGTTTTTATAGTTAGAAGTGGATCCCACTTCTGTTTCAACAATATTATTGAGACTGAGGACCTGAAAATTCATGGAGATTGGTCTGTTTTGTGTGACATGCACAAATAGTTACTCTTTGAGCAAAGTAGCCTTCACAAATAGTTACTCTTTGAGCAAAATACCCTTAAAATGAATTTTCAGGGTATTTTGCTCAAAGAGTAACTATTTTATTTTGGTTGGAAGTGTAAATGGAGCGTGAGAAACATATAGCCAAAGCTCTATTGAAGCATGCATAGCTTTAACAATAATGGCTAACTTTTGTGAATGTGAAAAATGGAAACTAAATTATAGCATCTATATAACTTTCTTGCATGACTTAAAGTTCATGATAGTATTTATGAATATCCAAATGTAATATCCAGATATGTTGTTTGTATTGAGAAAAAAATATTCAAGCTATCAGAGCATATAAATTTGACCGTGATAAGAGAATATGCGATGCCATTACTTCCAAGTTTCTTTCATTACTTTCAAGCTTTTTAATTTTTATTATAGAATCAATATGTAATGCCAATTTCACTTTTGCTTGATTCAGTTGAATCCACTTTTAAAGACATTTGGCAATGCAAGAAAGATTAGGAATGACAATTCAACGCATCTATTAGTTCCGATGATTTCTTTGCTTTCTATCAATGCGTCTCATCTTTAGACCCTAAGTTTTCACCCTATCATCATATCCTTGCTGAATATTTAATAGCTTTTAAATACTTCTCTGTTATGCTGTGCTATCCAGATAGATTCTAAATGCGTGTTAATTGGCAAATGCAGAAATGATTGGCCTGCATAAGTTTATTGGGTTGGGTGGACAAGAGCTGAGTTTTCTTCAAGCTAGTTGGTTGAATTTTTCAATATCAGGTTTAGGTGTCTGAATAACAATAGACAAAAGTATGGTTTTAAATCTTAAGGGAGATACCTTTGTTTTTGGGTGCCAAGTCCTTATATTTACAAATCCATTAGTAAAGCAGTTAAATAGTTTACTTAAAAATTTGAAAAGAAATATATTTATTTTTTTAGAATAACTCTGGTATCTACATGTCACATTAGATCCCGGCTGATTCAAATTGGGTTGAATGGGCCTACAATCTTCTTTTATGACTAATATGCACAATCAACTCATGTCAAGAAGTTAGACAAACATTCAAGACTTTAATATATCAGTGAATATATTGAAAACCATTATTTATTTATATTTTTCTTCAATAATAACAATAAAAAAATATTTAAATTACTAATTTATTATTTTGTCACAATTTTTATGTTTCTAATATAATTTTTCTATTAAAATAATAGAAAAATATTACTCTCCAAACATGATTTGCAAGAGTTGTTCTCTATCCACAACCACCAATGGAAGACACCGACAAGGAAGTTGTAGATCATTTTTTTTGGGTCTGATGGCCTAGCGATCGACAACGCACTCTTAAGAGTGCTGAAAGGGGACTTAACGGGTTCGGACTCGCGCCCAAGTGTTCAAGCAGCAAATATTTTGCCAGTTGTGCTAAGCACTACGAACGGAAGTTGTAGATCATTTGTGTTAATGTAGTATAAGTTATTAAATATAAATAATATATATATTTAATTTTAATTCTTTTTTTCTATTTTTTTTGGAAACACTTATTAGTTCTTATGAATACATTCGCAACACCAACATATGCCCCGTGCATCGCACGGGTAACTGCACTAGTAAATAAAACAAAAGAAGGGGGTTGGGGGAAGGGTAAAAAAAAGAAGGCGGGAGAATGGGAAAAAATTTGGGTTGTGGGGGTTAGCTTCGGCCAACCTACGGTAAAAAAAGCATAATCGATGTAGCGTCGACCAACCGACGCTAAACGGACGCTACATGTTTACGAAATAATTAAAAATAGACTAGGTCATTTAGCATAGGTTTGGCCGACGCTACTCTGACGCTAATAGCATCGGTGTCGTGGCCGACGCTAAGATTTTGACGCTAAAACAGTGCATTCTAGTAGTGAATGTAACTTAGCCGATAGTCAACTAACTCCACAATAGTGATTCCCTTTTCTTCAAGCAATTACGCTAAGAAATGAACTTTGTTCCTCAGTTATGGGTCCCTTAACTCACTTCAGAAAGGGTTAAGTAAGTGAACTAGACTAAAAACAGGAACTTAAAGGTAAACATAAAGTACGATTGAGCGAAAATAAGTTGTTTGTATTGATTGATGTCTGTAAAAATTATGTACAACTTGGGTATTTATAGGAAC
Organism: Calophaca sinica; assembly: GCA_037113605.1. Taxonomy (NCBI): domain Eukaryota; kingdom Viridiplantae; phylum Streptophyta; class Magnoliopsida; order Fabales; family Fabaceae; genus Calophaca; species Calophaca sinica. Next base: position 100,082,453 of record CM073734.1, on the reverse strand, counting down.
AACTACGAACTACCCCTATTTGCCACGTTTAGCTTGCTAACAATGATAAACTCCTAGTTGGTAGTTATTTGGCTGAGTAGTGTCATGTTCCACTAACTACGATCCTAAAATCTAGGCGCCACTTCACATCATGGCCACGTCTCAGCCAATGTCTCTTTCAGCGTGGATCTTATCTTTCTGTCCCCTCGCTCAGCTCCTAAAACTTGGAGATAATCCCAAATTTAATTAATTTTGAATTTAAATTAATTCAAAATCCATTTTCATTACTTTCGGCTAATGGAGCAATTCAAGAACCTGACCCAGAGAATGACTTCACACTAGCCCAATAGGCCAAATGTCTTCATATTAATCCAATAAGCCCAATGCCCTTGCCTAGCTCTTGATTTCCTGCTTTCGGCTTTGTTAGCTACAAATTCAGCTGACCTGTGAATCGGCTAACCTTTATTCGACTAATTTTCTTCCATCGGCTACTGTTGGATTCGGCTAATACTCAGGAATATTTTGGGTGTAAACACACTGAAAGTAAGTTAGTTTGATATAAAACTTATTGTAAATTTTTTAACCTAATCTGAAGATACTTTTTATCAAGTCAAATCAAGATTTAGGGCATTTGAATTAAATTATCTCTATTAAGTTTTTTTTAGAACTTATGAAAATAAATTGAAAATAGCTTGTAGACATATCATAAGCTATTTTTATAAATTCTATCCTACATTTACACAAGTGTTTTTTTTTTGGGTACATTACACAAGTGTTTATATTATAAGTCTAAATAAGCTCTTTCAAACATCAAATAAAAATCAATGTCGAATCATAACATTCAAACATCAAAACTTTTCATAAAGTGAGTTTGAACTAAAAAAGATTACCTTTGAATTTTAATCACCTAAACGCACATATATAGAATAACTTCTACTAAAATCACGTTTGATACACATTTTCATATTTGAGATAGGTATTAAGAAAATTCCCAGATGTATTTTTAATCACAAAATTAGCGTAAAAATTATGCAAACTTGACTACTTAGTTTGGGTGCTGCAAGCGAGCACACTGTTATCCGCTTTGCGTTTGACTGCACATCGTGGCCCATGTGTTGCGTCATGGGCCCACAAGCAAAACAGAAACTTTTTTTGAGATCGAACGCATTTTGGATGGGTCTAATTAGTTGTCTTTTTGGTGATTTCGTTGCACAAGGGGTGATCAACCTCATTGTTATGTTTTGACCAAAGAAAAAAAAAAAAAAACTCTTTGTTGTGACTTGTGAGCATTCAGTCTTTCTGACAAAAAAAGTATTTCCAACAAAAATATCTATAAACTAATGTAAATGCAAAACCTAATCAATGATGTTAGCGAGTCATTTAAGGTAACCATGAATTTAAAACATGTTTAGAATAAAGTTATGGAAAATGCTAATAAGTGCCCTTAGGACATTGGATAAGTAATCAAAAGAGATAAGTTTGTATGAGAAAAATGATATATTTAATACATCGAAAAGTGTTTAAATTGTATTCCCAAGACAAACTTTCCTTTTATGGATTCCTTAACCAATGTCATTAGGGCACTCGTTAGCAAGACCCTAAAGTTATAGGCCCAATTTTAATCAATGTTTTTCAAATGGGATACTCCCCCTAGACTCGATTATAAACAAAAATACATAAACTCATGTTTATTAAGAAAGTTAGTTAACTGCAATTAATCTTCTTGATCTCATACAAAAAATAAGTGTATTTCCTAAATTACCCTCGATGATAATTATGGGAATGAGAATAGTTTATTGGGAACAAAATGAGGTTTTGGAAATCAGAATTTAAATTAACTTTAAGAATATTTTGGGAAGAAAGTCGTTAAATGAGATGAAATTGGTTAAAAATTGCTCAAATATTAGACAAAAATTTAGGCTCTTTTTTTGTTGTTACTTATAAATGAGTATAAAGGAAGTAAGTGTTAGGCTTTAACTCATGAATTTTTTAATATAAATTTACAAGCATCTATGAAAAGTTAACACCACATAAAAAACAATGAGCGATAACGGTGTCCACATAACGTGCAAAGTGTGACGCGTTATGTGAAAAAACACAAAGTTTTCATATGGTTTGTGTAGTAAAGCGTCATCTGAAGTAAACCCACGGAAATATTTGCACAAACAAATGTCACCTGAAAAGCTCAATGTTTTTGTTTTATTTTTAATTAAAAAGTGTGGAGCGTTCAGATAACATTTGTCCAGAAAAGCGTCATTTGAACGCTCCACGTTTTTATTTTATTTTTAATTAAAAAATATGGAGCATTCAAATGACGTTTGTCTAGCCAAACTTTATCTGTAGGTTTGCTTTATGTGACGTTTTGATACGCAACAGTCATCTGAAGATTTGCAATGGTTGAAAAAAATGTACGTTCCCTCTATACTCTTCCTCTCAACCTCTCCGAACAGTTAGGTTGCCATTGTGCTATTGCCACTTCCAATGCCATCGCCACCACTATCATTATCATCGTCAATGCATTCGTCATTAGGGTTTTTTGCCTTCGTCTTCTCTGCATTCAACAGCAGGGTTCTCTGGTGATGCCTCTGGTCTCCCTCCTTCTCTTCATTCCTCGCGACCACACATGTACTGTTGAGTTACTAACAAGAATAAATGAACAAATATCAAAGGCAACCAATACTAAATTTAATAGCAACCAAAACAATGCAATAAAGTCAATCAAACAATGAGTAGAGAGTAGGAAGAATAACACCGCTATTTGGTTACGCAGTTCAGCCCCAAAAAGATGACCTACGTCTGCGGGAGAGAGCAGCCCTCCGTTTCACTATCAAAGAGTCTTTACAAGAGATTACAATTGCTTTGAACCCCTTCCAAATGTCCAAGAAGAATAAACCCAAGAGTTCCCAATCCCTCTCTCTTTTCCTCTATGAAAACCTCTCAAGAACAACAATAGAGAAAGCCTTCAATCCTCCCTCTATGACTTCCTAAGACCCCAAGGTGTTTCAATGTGTTTCCAGCCCCTAAAACTTCACAAAGACGCTCAAGAACGGCTGCACACAACCCTAGAAAGACTGCATATCCTACCTGAATTTCTGTAGCATCTGGTTTTATAAAAACCCGACTGTGAATCGATTCACAGACATAGGTGAATCGATTCACCTAGTTAAAAAAGGCCCCCCTGCACGAATTAATGAAATGAATCGATTTGTGCAGGCTTCCCATGCGATTCACAGAGGCGTACTTCGATTCACAGAGTCTCAAACATGCTTGAATCGATTCATATAGCTAGTGAATCGATTCCCAGTGTTCAAGAAACACTTTCAAGCAATTCCATGATCCTCCAAACTGATTTTAAGGCACTCTAAACTCCACAATTCTCCACCTTGACTTCAAATCAGTGGTGATGCTCAACTTTATCCATTAACCACTAGCTGCTCTCTCCATTACTGGAATTACGTCTCAACGCAAATGATCAAGTCCAAGTGATCCTTGAACCTTGATCTAGGAAGATACTTGGTGAACTTCTCACAACCATGCGTAATCCCCAATTCACCAATCATACTCTTCATTGCGACTCCACCTTGAGTTGTCTTCACATGCTTCAAACCGCCTTTCAAAGAGCCATACCTCCTTTTCCAGTTCTTCCCAATATTCGTTCCAATTGTCCTTTCCACAATGCCGAGATCCTTCATCTCAAATCCAGAAGCTAACTTCCCCTTGAGCATACCAATCTCCTCCTTGCTAGAACTTGCCTTTTGAATATCATTCACACTCTCCAACTCAAGATTGACCTTACACACAAGCCTCTCCTTGTACCTTGGTTCTTCAAACTCCGGAATACCTTCCGTCTTCATGAAGTTCCATTTGCATCCAACTACCCTTGACTTTTCCGGTAGATTCACAAGTTCCCAAGTCCGGTTCTTCTCCAATGAATTCACATCTTCATTCATTGCCTTCAACTGTTTCTGACTCTCCATGCTTCCCATTGCTTCACTGAAGTCCCTTGGTCCCAGTCTTGAACCTCTTCAGTCACAAACAAAGCATAACAAAAGATCGAGATACCCAGTATCTCTTGATTGCCACAGTCTCCCTCCTTTCCCTATCTCTTGCCAACTGATAGCCAGGATCCACTGTTTGTTGTCTTCCTCTAGAACCTGATGGTGGAGGACTGTCCTCCTCTTCATCATTCCCAGTCTCACTAGTGGTAGACTCTACCTCAAACTGAGTTTTCTCCACCTCCACTTCTGAGCTACTATCCTCCAGGTCTTTGCACTTCATCCCCATGCGGGTCTCATCGAAAGTGACATCCCTGCTTATGATAACCTTTGACCCTCCAGATTCCAAATTCCACAACTTGTATCCCTTCACACCCTCCGGATATCCGATGAAGACACATTTCACAGCTCTAACATCAAGCTTATCCTGCTTGATATGCACAAAAGCCAAAGCTCCGAAAACCTTCAACTTGGAGTAGTCTGCTGGTCTCCCACTCCAAACCTCCATAGGTGTCTTGAAGTCTAAAGCCGTTGATGGACATCTGTTGATCAAATATGCTGTTGTACTCACAGCCTCGCCCCAGAAGCTTTTAGGCAACCCAGATGCCAAAAGCATACTCCTCACCCGCTTCAAGATGGTCATATTCATGCATGTTGCTAGGCCATTTTGATGCGGTGAGCCTTTCACGGTCCTATGCCTCTGAATACCTTGTTTCCTGCAAAACTTATCAAAATGCTCTGAAAGAAACTCCAGGCCATTGTTAGTCCTTAAAATTTTCAGTTTAGTTCCTATTTGATTTCCTATGAGAGTATGTCATTCCTTGAACTTTTCAAATGTGTCACTTTTGCTTTTAAAAATGTAGACCCATACTCTCCTAGAGAAATCATCAACCACGGTGAGGAAATAGGAACCACCCCCATGAGTACTCACTCTAGCCGGACCCCAAAGATCCGAGTGAATGTACTCAAAGGGTTTACTAGAATGATACATGCCACCCCCAAACTCAACCTTATGATGTTTGCCTAGTATGCACTTATCACAAAATTCTAGCTTATCCAATTTATCACCACCTAGCAAACCTTGTTTAGCTAGTTCAACTAAACCCCTCTCACTAACATGCCCTAACCTATTATGCCATAACATGGTTTTATCATGCAAGGTTTCGCTAGCTAATGATGCATGCCCAATAATAGTTGAACCCTCTAATATGTACAAACCACACATTTTAGTCCCCTTAGCTATTATCAATGCATCATGCGAAATTTTCATCATACCATGCTCAATACTAGTGCAATAGCCTAATCCATCAAACATGCTTATAGAAATTAAATTTCGCTTGAGTTTAGGAACATACCTCACATCTTGTAAAAGGAATTCTGGTTGTCATACATCTTAAGACGAATTGAACCCATACCTTGAACTTTGCACGCCGTTGTCACCAAGGCGAACTACTCCACCTTGCTTGAGCTCCAAAGTTTCAAAATATTCCTTCCTTGGACACATGTGAAAAGAGCACCCGGAGTCCATAACCCAACTCCTATCTGGTTCCCAACTCGTAACCACTAGAGCCCCTGCATCCTCATAACCATCCTCCATAGCAATCGCAACCTCCACGGAATCTTCATTGCCCCCTCTCTCGGGACAATCCCTCTTAAAGTGACCAACCTTATGACAATTAAAGCATTCGTACTTAGCTTTATTGTCCCCTTTCGACTTGGATTTCGCCTTAGGCTTTCCTTTACCGTTTTCTCTACTCTCATTCTTTCCCCTTGAGACACTCAAGCCTTCCCCACTATCTTCCACCTTCAAGTCTTGAAGCTTGGTTAGCTCCTTGGTCCTAATTGATTGTTGAACCTCCTCCAAGGTAATAGTGGACTCCTTGCCATAGAGGAGTGCATCCTTAAAGTGTTCAAAGGACCTAGGCAATGAATTCAATAAGAGTAAAGCCTTATCCTCGTCATCGAGCTTCACATCAATATTCAGTAGATCATCGATAATTTTGTTGAATTCCGTTAGTTGCTCCACAATAGGTTTGGTCTCTACCATCTTGAATGAGTAGAGATGTTGTTTCAGACATAACATGTGGGCCAATGACTTGGTCATGTACAACGATTCTAACTTTGCCCACATCTCCGCCGCGGTCTTCTCTCTTGTAACTTCCCTCAATGCCTTATTGCCAAGGCACAAGATAATGGCACTTCTTGCCTTATCTATCATCTCCTTCTTCTCCGTTTGAGACAGGGTGGCCGGCATTCTTGCCTCACCCTTCAAGGCTTCAAAGCACTTCTGTTGAATAAGGATTGCTTCCATCTTCACCTTCCACAGACCGAAGTCGTTGTTACCGCAAAACTTCTCGATGTCCCATTTAGTACCCATGGTGCACAATTGAATTATTTGTTCTTCCCACAGACGGCGCCACTTGTTGAGTTACTAACAAGAATAAATGAACAAATATCAAAGGCAACCAATACTAAATTTAATAGCAACCAAAACAATGCAATAAAGTCAATCAAACAAGGAGTAGAGAGTAGGAAGAATAACATCGCTATTTGGTTACGCAGTTCGGCCCCAAAAAGATGACCTACGTCTGCGGGATAGAGCAGCCCTCCGTTTCACTATCAAAGAGTCTTTACAAGATATTACAATTGCTTTGAACCCCTTCCAAATGTCCAAGAAGAACAAACCCAAGAGTTCACAATCCCTCTCTCTTTTCCTCTATGAAAACCTCTCAAGAACAACAATAGAGAAAGCCTTCAATCCTCCCTCTATGAGTTCCTAAGACCCCAAGGTGTTTCAATGTGTTTCCAGCCCCTAAAACCTCACAAAGACGCTCAAGAATGGCTGCACACAACCCTAGAAAGACTGCACATCCTACCTGAATTTCTGCAGCGTCTGGTTTTATAAAAACCCGACTGTGAATCGATTCACAGACATAGGTGAATCGATTCACCTAGTTAAAAAAGGCCCCCTGCACGAATTAATGAAATGAATCGATTCATGCAGGCTTCCCATGCGATTCACAGAGGCGTACTTCGATTCACAGAGTCTCAAACATGCTTGAATCGATTCATATTGCTAGTGAATCGATTCCCAGTGTTCAAGAAACACTTTCAAGCAATTCCATGATCCTCCAAACTGATTTTAAGGCACTCTAAACTCCACAGGTACAATGCCTCCTCTTTCTCACATATTCATCTCCCTTCAACTTTATCAAAACTTCGCTTTTCAATACTTCGTTTGATATTTAAGATCATGCAACCATAATGCTTGTGATTGCAAACAAGGTAAGAACCAAGGTTGAATTAAGAAGAGCAGCACTCATAATAGATAGGAAAAATTGGACTTAGTAACAATCCATCATTGGAATATCAACAATCCCAAGATGAAGAAGATTACTCACACATGATTAAAATAGAAACAAAACAATATAATTTAAACAATCAGAAAGTAAAAGATGTAAAGAAATGTAGAGTAGAAAAGGATAAATTGAATCTTATTCAAAACTTAATAAAGTAGCAGAAACATACATAAAAGAAACTACAAAATAGAACCAAATTCTAGCTATGGAAGTGATAAGAAAGGAGATGAATTTCGTCATTTTCTCTAAGGGAAACAACCCTTTGTAGCCTATTTCAGTCCCAATTACTCTCATTACAATCTCATTTAAGCCCAATTACAATAGTTATCAAAATTCTAAAGAATAAATGAGCTGTTACAGAATATGAAGGAATTACGGCCACATTCATAAACATTGGGGGTTCATAATTCGCAGTTTGGTGACTTTTCATATGTTGGGGTTGTATTTCTCTCTATCTTCCAAATTCACTTAATCTCAATAGTTAAAATTCTCAGTCTGGTGACTTTTCATATATTGTATTTTAAATAATATTTAAAATCATAAAAATATTATATGGATGATGTTATATTGAAAATGCCCCTAATTTTCCCAAAATTTAATATACATTAATTGTGTGCATTATGTATATTTGGTCATGAAACAATGACACAGCAAAACAATTTCTTCTTGCCTAGTTTTTTTTTTTTTTTTGCATTAATATTCTTGAAATAGTACTAAAATAATTTGCATAGGTTACTAGAATCTCCTTTCAAAATAATTTTCCACAAACTGGATTGATTCTATGGCAAACAGCAGTCCAACCAGTTGCAACTGCAGCTTCAGATGTCACTGCACCATCAAAATTCGTTTATGTACATTGACCAGCCAATATGCAGAAAGCTTATTCTTGGTTCTTGTCTTCCTGATCACCATATCCATACTTAAATATCCCACTATGTGGGACTGACAAGACCCCATTCATCGACGTCAATTGTCTACACGGCCTTTACATTACCTGTGGAAAAGCTCGCTCTCTCTCTCTCTCTCTCTCTCTCTCTATATATATATATATATATATATGAACATGGATGAACATATTTCATGGTTTACGGGGGCTGTATCCTTTGTCGGCAGTGCCACAGTTTCTTTTCTTCGGCACCTTTACACTTTGTCTCTGGTTAACAATACAGGGTGGAAGGGAAAAAAAAGGTAAAAAGAAAGAAAATAAAAGGAAAGAAAGACCGTAACAAATGAAATGCACGTAGAGCACAAAAAATGATTCACCTAATTAGGGGTAGCACCCACGATGGTCACGAATGGCCAGGTGTTGAATTTCTAGAAAAAGAAGAAAAAAATATCCAAATTTCAGGAATAAATATCTAAATTAGTCCTTAATAAAAATCATGGAGAACAATTTAGTTATCGATAAATGAAAAATATCAATTTAGTTCTTAAGATTCTTAAATATGAGTCAAATTATTCCTGATAGAGACTAAAATGTCCTTAAAAATTATCTTAAAAACGGCTGATTTGACCTATATTTGAGTTTTTTAATAATTAAATTGGTATTTTTTATTTTTTAGGATTAAATTGGTCTCCGTAATTTTTGTCGGGAACCAATTTAGGTATTTACGCAAAATCACGATAGAAATAGAGAAATACATGCATTCGTGATATTTCACAAGACATTTTCTCGTAATGTTAAGCATTACGCTTTTTTAATAATATTAAAGAGCCACGAGAAAGAAGGAAAATGCTTAATGACACGAGACAATTGCCACACGAAGAGATATTAACATTTTTGATTGGCCAAGCATCCCATGATTTCTGCCAAATTCAGACTTGAATCATTTCCCTTGTTTTTAAAACTCTGACGCGTGTGATTCGTGCTGTTCGTGCCATTTTCTTTCGAGCCGCATAGCAATGCTCCTCTTAAAAATGTATAATATAATTAAGGAAAGATTTTTTTTAATATTAACTTCTTTTTTATTACATAGATACTTACATATTATTCATCAACGAAATCCTCACATCGTCAGTGAAATTCGAACTGACATCTTTGTGAGATATGAGTCATATCCTTACCATTCGAACCAACATTCGTTGTCTTTTTAATCTTTACTTGTATGGATGTTGAACCACTAAATTAAATATTTATGCAATTAATCTCGATCATGTTTACAACAATATATGGACTGATCACCTATGCCTGCTTATATAATTAGCGGTGATCTAAACTGTTAGATTGAACCTGAATGTGAAATTTTCCGGAACTATCAATCTAGGCATGGTTTATGGGTATCAAAGAATCGCTTTTGGATGCATACAATAGGAAGGAAATGTTTAGAAGCTTTTCAAGACTTATAACTTGTGACATAAGTGCTTATTCAATTAAGAAGTATTTATCACACAAATTATTGAAACAAGTTAAAGCTTATAGGTAAGTTACAAGTTACTTTTATAAATTTAACCAAACACACGTTTCAATGCTTATATCATAAGATAAATCTAAATAATATCTAGAAAAATTCATTCAAACACAAAGTTTTACGACTTATACTGTAAAAAAAGTTTTACGACATAGTTATAAGATGTTGAGTTTATTTTAATAAATTTCTTAGATAAACTTATAAATAAGCATTATTAAAAAATTGAACTACCAACAGCAATTAGAGACAAAAAATAAAATTCATCTCTAGTTCTGTAATTAAATGCTAGAGACAAAATTAGAGATCAATTTTATTTTTATGTCTCAAATTTTCATCGGTAATTCATTTTTTCTATTAGTAAAGTGCTGTTGAATACATATTTTGACATAAGCTAGCTTTAATGTGATAAATAGTTATTGAACAAGCGCGCCCAAAATCTCAATTCACATAGAATCTATGTAAATCAATTCAAAGACCAAAATTACATCAAAACTAATTGTAGAGTTGTCCATTGAATCTGATTGAGTTGATAAACCTGATAATTCAAATCGAACCAATCGAATCTATTTAGATTGGTTTGGATAATTGGTTCACTTTGCTTTAAACAAGATCAAGCATATTAGTTTGTGTGAATGATCACTTTCTACCATGCGTTATATGTAGGGGTGGCAATACAATCTATTTATCTATCATCCATCCAAAGGTAAATCCATCTAATACAAAAAAAAACTTAATGGATTGGATCCAATCCATCCATTTATTTTATGATCCACTATGTTTTTAAAATACATAGGATCATTTTAAATAACAAATAAAATTTGGGATTGGTGGGGAAGAACCCGATGCAGTGTATGTTGAACAATTAAAGGAGATGGAAAATGGTCTCTTAGATGCAGTAAATCAGAAGGAGAACAACAATGCACAGTTTTAATGATTCTCACACTTAATGTTAGAGGGTTGAGGGATAAGGCAAAGCAGAGAAGGATTCAAAGCCTTGTAAGATCAGGTAACTTTTCTTGCTGTCTTTTCCAAGAAACAAAGATGGAGGTGATTAATAATCTGTTGGTACAAAAAATGTGGGGTGGGTCTGATGTAGCTTGGATAGCAAAACCATCTGTAGGGTTGTCAGGGGGTTTGCTCACAATTTGGAAAGAAGGGTTCTTTAATGTTAAATTTCATTTCTCTGGCACTGGTTTTATTGGGATATGTTGTGAACAAGTGGATAATTCTGTTGTCTATTTAGTCAATATATATGCTCCTTGTAGTATGGAGGGAAAGAGACAGATGTGGAGTGAACTGATAATGTCTAAATCTGGATTCATAGTAGGTAAATGGTACATCGCAGGAGACTTTAATGCAGTACTATCATTTAGTGAGAGGAGAGGGAAAAATGGGGTTACTGAGAATTTGAGGGAGGTGGAGGAATTCAGAGAGTTCATTGATAAAATGGAGGTGGTCGATTGTCCATACTTAGGTAAGGATTTCACTTGGTTCAGTGGGGATGGACGTTCTATGAGTAGAATTGATCGTTTTCTATTAATTGTCGACTTATTATCAGATTGGAAGATAGAGGCTCAGTGGATTGGTAAGCGAGATATCTCCGATCACTGCCCGGTGTGATTGAAGACCGCAAATCAAAATTGGGGACCAAAACCTTTTAAATTCAACAACTGTTGGATAGAGCATAAGGAATTCTTGCCATTTATTAAGGAGTGTTGGCTGGAGTATACAATTGATGGGAGGCAGGGATTTATTTTGAAAGAGAAATTGAAGTTCCTCAAAGAGAAACTAAAGAAGTGGAACAAAGAAGTGTTTGGTATCTTGGAATTGTCAATTGATAGGGCGGTGGATGAGATGAACCATCTTGACGAGGTGGTTGCGGGTGGGGGCGTGGCGGATGTAGAAAGAAGAAGACTTGTCTCTACGGAGTTTTGGCAAAAAGTGCATATGAAGGAAAGCCTACTTGCTCAAAAATCAAGAGCAAAGTGGGTTCTAGAAGGCGATTGTAATTCAAAATATTTTCATAACTGTATCAAAACAAGGAGAAGGAGAAATGGGATCTCAACTCTGAAAACTGGAGATGAATGGATTGAGGAGGTGGGTGAGGTAAAACAAGAAGTAAGGAAACATTTCAAGGACAACTTTTCTGAGGTTCCTTGGAAACGTCCGGTGCTGGAAGGCATCATTTTTCCACAAATTTCTGACGTGGATAACGAATTTTTTTTGGCACCATTTTCAGAGGTCGAAATCAGAGAGGCGGTTTGGAGTTGTGATGGAAATAAGAGTCCAGGACTGGACGACTTCAACTTCAACTTCCTCAAAACTTGCTGGGAGACTATTAAATCTAATGTTTGTTCTTTTATGCAGGAATTTCACACGACATCCCATCTCCCCAAAGCTATGGTTGCTTCCTTCATAGCTTTGATTCCTAAGAAGGATAATCCACAAGGACTCAATGATTTTCGTCCAATTTCTCTCATTGGTAGCATCTATAAGATTTTGTCTAAGCTTCTAGCTGCAAGATTGAAGAAGGTATTGGGCAAAGTGATTTCGAAGTGTCAAACTGCCTTCCTACCTGGAAGACAAATTTTGGATGGCGTGGTAACGACAAACAAAATTTTAGATCTGGCAAAAAGAAGAAAGCATAAGTGTTTGATGCTGAAGGTTGATTTTAGAAAGGCATATGACTCGGTCTCTTGGGGTTACTTGGATTATATGATGTTAAGATTGGGTTTTAACCAACAAAGGAGAAAGTGCATGATGTCATGTGTCTCATCTAACTCGGTCTCAGTTTTGGTAAATGGAAGCCCGACAGAGGAATTTTCTACCTATAAGGGATTAAAACAAGGTGATCCCTTGGCACCCTTTCTCTTTCTTATTGCAGCTGAGGGGATGACCGATCTTGTGAAGCAGGCAGTGGACATAGGGTGGTTCAAAGTGTATAAGGTGACTGAACAAATTTCTTATCACATTCTTCAATATGCAGATGACACAATTTTATTTGGGAAAGATACTTGGGACAATGTGTGGTGTATGAAGACGTTACTGAGAGGATTTGAGTTGGTCTCTGGGTTAAGTATAAACTTCTCCAAGAGCAGTCTGACTGGTGTAAATGTTGAGGAGAGTTTCATGATAGCTGCGTCGACATTTCTAGGCTGTACAATAGGAAACAATTCGTTCAAATTCTTGGGCATACCTATAGGAGCGGATCCGAGGAAGGAAGCAACTTGGAGGCCAATGATCTCTTCATTCAAGAGAAGGTTATCTACTTGGAAGAGCCGTCACTTATCTTTTGGAGGTAGAATATGATTGATTAATTCAGTCTTAACTAGCTTACCATTATATTTCTTCTCCTTTTATAAAGTGCCAAAGAAAGTATTCAAAGCTCTTATAGCATTGCAAAGTAATTTCTTGTGGGGAGGTAGTGAAGATTCCAAGAAGATTAGTTGGGTGAGTTGGAAACAAATCTGTCTCCCAAAGGACTAGGGTGGTTTGGGAATAAAAAATTTAGAGCTTTTCAATAGAAGCTTGCTTGTTAAATGGAAGTGGAGGTTTTTAACTAACAAAGAGGCAATATGGCAAAATTTATTATCGCATAGATATGGCTGCATCACTGGTAACAGACTCGGAAATTCTGTTGCTAGGCCGAAATCCTCATTTTGGTGGAGGGATATAGTGAGTCTAGACACTGCCTGGTTTACTGCGATGGTGCAACCAAAACTCGGTAATGGTTTGGAATTGGGTTTTTGGACAGATGATTGGTCACTTCATGGAAAATTGATGGCGTTATTCCCTCGATTATACTCGGCTGCTGCAAATAAGGAGGCAAGGGTTTCTAATTTGGGGGTTTGGGAGGATGATAGTTAGATTTGGGATGTCGCTTGGAGACGGCGGATTTTCAGTTGGGAAGAAGCTCAAATTCTTGCATCATATGACATTCTGAATTCGGTTTCTCCAAAGAAAGATGTGGATGATGCGTGGATTTGGAAACTAGAAGGAGAAAGGCATCTCTACAGTCAGATCCGCTTATAACAATTTGTTACAAGGGCTTATTGATGGTGAACAGTACTCTGAGTTGGACCGCTTTTTAAAAAAGGTATGGAATTCTTCTGTGCCTTCTAAAGTTTTGATGATGGTTTGGAGATTGTTTCTCAATAGGCTACCCACTTGTGATCAGTTGCAACAGAGGGGTATTGATCTTGGTAACCAAACAGGGTTATGTGCATTTTGTTCAATGCATAATGAGGATAGAAATCATTTGTTCTTCTCTTGCACATTTTCTATTGAAATTTGGTGTGCAGTTCTGAAATGGTTAGGGGTTGATGTCGCTTTGTCAATTCACTGTTTGGAGCACTTCACACAGTTTGGCAAGTGTGTCAGGGGTAAGAAAAAAGGCAGAGTCAGATATTTGATCTGGTTGGTTGTAATATGGAATATATGAAATCTTCGCAACGCTGTTATTTTTAAAGAGGAGGGTAAGGACGCTAGCAATTTTGTGGCTCAAATCAAACACATTTCATGGGGGTGGTTCATTTTTAGGGAAGGACATAAATGGCCCTTTACATTTTCTGATTGGTGTATGAATCCTTTACAATGTCTTAACTCTCATTGAATTTTGGGTGGCTGCTGCATGAATTTGTGGAACTGAATTTGCGGTCAAAATAATAAGACTTGGGTTTTGGTGGGGTAGGCTGTCAGTGTGGGATTTAATTATTTGGAAGGTTTGGCAATATAATCATCAATTTGGAAGGGCTTTAATAGCTTGGAGGGGTTTTGTGATTTTGGTGGTGTGCTGGATTTGCTGCTTCGTGTCAGGTTAGTTTCCTTGCAGGCTGTTGGCATAGGAACGTTGACTACATGTTTTCATGGGAGGGGTGCTTGGATTGGAAAATTATATGGCTGCTACATCGCCACTTTTACTTCCTTTTTATAGTATGCGTTTGTAATTTTTTAAAGTCACCAGCAGGTGGTGCACATTTGTAAATACGAGTTCTATGGTTTGTGTACTCTTTTTCCTCCTTTGGTCTTTTTCCCATTGGGTTTTGGCTTAGGGAGGTTTTAACGAGGCACTACCATGTCGTTACGGGTTGGAGTACCCCTTGTACTCCCATAATAAAACTTCTTTGCTTATAAAAAAAAATAACAAATAAAATTCATTGGATTAAAATTTGAAAAAAATTATTTCCCCAAATTTTTTTCCGAAAAAAATATTTTTCCCCAAAAAAATTCTTTTTTTTTTAAAAATAAAATTTTTCCTGAAAATAATATTTTTATATTGCCAAATTTATTTTGGAAAAGTATTACTTTATGAAGAAAAAATAAATTTTGAGGGAAATTTTTTTTTCGGGAAAATAATTTGGTAAAAAATTTATTTTGAAAAAAATAAAAATATTTTTTTAAAAAAATATTACTTTAAAGAAAATAAAATTTTATGGATGGATTAGATATTCATCCGTAAAAAAAGTGTTAATAGATGGATAAGATGATATTTATTAAATATATCATAGATGGATTGGATTTTTTCAATGAATTTTTAGGGGATTGTAAATGGATTGTTTTTAATTCATCAATTATAATCCAATCTATCCATTTGTCACTCTAGTTATATGTGGAGTTTTTATGAAGACTATTAGCCCAAGAATATTGTTTGAAATTGGCGGTGCAATTGGCGTCCTGATTGCCATTGATGAGGCCACAAAGAGAAGGACTTTTGGTCACTTTGCTCGGTTGTTGGTCGATTTGGATCTGAAAAATCAGCTGAGGGATAAATTGCTGGTTGAAAGAGTTGATCATGCTCTTTTTGTGGAGCTAGAATATGAACGTTTGCCGCTTTTTTGCAACCTTTGTCACGTGGTCAGTCATGATGTTTCTAGCTGCAGAAGTGTTAAGGGTAATCATCAATCTAAGACTACGGTTAATAATGACAGAGGACCGCAACCTCGCCCAAAATTTGTGACTAAAACTACTGGTAACCCAGCTAGGAATGACGGCAATGAAAATCCCAAATCTATCGTGGGGAAAGGCAAGGGTGTGGTAGACCCTCCTAACACTGGTTTGGTGGTGTAGCAAGAGCCTGCTACTGGTTTTACAGTGGAACAAATTAGAAGGGAGGATGATTTAAGGGGTGTTAATAATATCCCATTCAATGATAGCTCTTTCCAGAATAATATGAACCCTCTTGGTGGTTTTGTTAATAACTTTGAGCCAGGGAATTCAAGTAATTCCAATGGCTCTGATGTTGCTATGGTTCACGAGCTGGTGCAACTTGCAGCTGCTCCTGTTTCTACTACTTCTCTATCCAGTCTGCAGCATCATGGCCCTGCCCCATCTGCTGCGAAAACTAATTCTGCCAGGGCTTTGGTTCAGGTTGATCCCACTGATCAAGTTGCCGCTTGCCAATCTCCAATTGATGTTTCTACGATCGTTCCTTTATTGATGCACCACTCTCAATTGGTTGTCTCTGATAAGGCCCAAATGGAGAAACCTGGGATTGGTGCTGCCCAAATTATCATGGCTGACACTTCTCAATGTGCTGCTGTTGTGCAAACCGATTTGGTTCATCTCAATTATTTTTGGGGTGACGAAGAGGATCTTGTTGATGTTAATGTTGAGGAGTCTCAAGAGTTGCTGCAGCATGGTTTGGAGCATCATGTTGAAGGTGACTTTGAGAGGGTGCTCACCAAATCGCAGAAAAGAAAGCTTCGTCTGAAGAAAAAACAACCTTCAAAGGCAGCCTCCTATGATACCCGTTCAAGGGCAGGATCTCAAAATCATGCCCAATGAAGTGCCTCTATTGGAATGTTCGTGGGTTAGCCAACCCCCCTACTAGGTTGGTTTTAAAGAAGTATTGTGCTTTGCATAATCCTTCTTTTGTTTTTATTTCTGAACCTTGGATGACGATTGATAAATTTCCTAGTAGATTATTGCGTAGATTAAGACTTAAGGTCTTGGCAGTTAATGATAGATGCACCCTTGCTCCTAATCTTTGGTGCTTTTGTGATGAGTCTCTAAATCCAACCATTATTCAAATCTCAGACCAGCATGTTTCCTTTTCTTGCCAGGTCAATGGTAAAAATTTTGGTATTTCTACTATTTATGATTCCACTAATTATTTGCATATAAGAGCTCTTTGGCAGGACTTGTCCCAACTCCATTCCTCCTATGACTTTCTGTAGTGTTTTATTGGGGACTTTAATACTGTGTTGGGTGCTCATGAATATCGTGGTAGTGGTTTACCCTCCAAAATTGCGTGTGAAGATTTCCAAACGTGGTCTAATGAGAATCATTTAATTCATCTCCTTACTACAGGTAACCAGTTGACTTGGTCCAATGGTAGGAAAGGTAGGGCTTTAACTGAGAAACGTCTTGACCGTGCTATTTGCAATACCTCCTGGATTAATAGCTGGGACTCTGTTTCTTGTTGTACTCTTGCCAGGAGTGAATCAGACCATTATCCTTTGCTTTTAGATTTTAAATCTGATAATGATATTCATTTATCTTCTTTTAAATTTATGAAGATGTGGGCTTCTCACACTGATTGCCAGGCTATTGTGCAGGACACTTGGAAAATGTCGATTGTTGGTTGTCCTATGTTTGTCCTCTCTAGTAAGCTAAAGGCGCTTAAGCTTAGGCTAAAGGATTGGAATAAAAACATTTTTGGGAATGTCACTAATAATGTTCAGTTTTCTTTGCAGTCTCTTGATAGTATTCAGCAAGAAATTGATTGTTGTGGCCATTCAGAGGACCTTGATCTAAAGGAAAGAAAGGCTCAAATAGACCTTCAGAAAGCTCTGCAATTTGAAGAGGAGTTTTGGCAGGAAAAGTCTAGACTTAATTGGTCTTTATTTGGTGACAAAAATACTCAAATTTTCCACAGGGTGGCTAAAATTAGGCAGGTTTCTAAACAGATAAGTGTGTTAAATCATAATAACTCTGTGTTGAATACTGCTGCAGATATTGAGGAGCATGTTATCACTTATTTTCAGAATATTTTTGCTTCTTCTAATACTTGTGTGGATAATGGGTTAGTTGAGGAGGTTATCCCCTCCCTGGTTTCTGCTGATGATAATATTTTTCTTACTAATTTGCCTTCTGTGGAGGAGGCCAAGTTAGCTATTTTCTCTATGAACTCTGATGGTGCTCCTGGTCCTAATGGATTTGGTGCTTTCTTTTTTCAACATTACTAGGACATTGTGGCTGATGATGTGGTTAATTCTTGTTTACAATTTTTTAAATCTGGTTGGATGCTCCCTAATTATAATTCTAATATTGTAGTGCTGGTTCCCAAAGTGCAGGGTGCTGACCGTATTGAGCAGTTTAGACCCATAGCCCTTGCTAACTTCAAATTTAAAATTATTACAAAAATTCTGGCTGACAGGTTAGCTAAAATTGCTCCCAGAATTATTTCCCCGGCTCAAAGAGGTTTCATTCAAGGTAGGAATATTGGGGATTGTATTTGTCTCACTTCGGAGGCGATTAATCTGCTTGATAAGAGAGCCTTTGGTGGTAATCTGGCTTTGAAGATTGATATTAGGAAAGCTTTTGACACTGTTGACTGGAAGTTTCTTCTTAAAGTGTTGCATGCTTTTGGTTTTAATAGCACCTTCTGTGACTGGATTCACAATATTCTTCTTTCTACTAAGCTGTCTATCTCTATTAATGGGAAAGCAATCGGCTTCTTTTCTTGCAAAAGAGGAGTGAGACAGGGTGATCCTCTTTCCCATCTTCTCTTCTGTTTAGCCGAGGAAGCTTTAAGTAGAGGCATATCAAGGTTGGCGCATGATGGAAACTTGTCTCTTATGTCTGGGCCGAGAGGTACATTTGTTCCTTCGCATGTTCTCTATGCTGATGATGTTATGATTTTTTGTAAAGGTTGTCAAAAGAATCTGCAAGGTCTTATGCAGTTATTCCATCGGTATGGGGAGATTTTAGGTCAACTCATCAATCCCAATAAATCTACGTTTTATGCTGGCTCTATCAATGCTAGACGGCAATCTGTCATTGCTGCCACATTGGGGTTCTCTGTGGGGCAGCTTCCTTTCACTTACCTGGGTGTTCCCATCTTTAAAGGTAAGCCTCATGTTAACCATTTGCAGCCTATAGCTGATAGAATTAAATCCAAGCTTTTCGCTTGGAAGGCCTCTCTCCTTTCTATTGCAGGTAGAGTTCAATTAGTTAAATCGGTGATCCACTGTATGCTTTTGTATAGCTTTATGATTTATGAATGGCCGGTTAGTTTGCTGAATACTGTTGATAGCTGGATCAGAAATTTTATCTGGTCTGGGGATACCGACCAAAGGAAAATTGTTACTGTAGCCTGGCATAAAGTGTGTTGTCCTACCTCTGAAGGTGGTCTGGGTCTTAGATCTCTGAGAGAAGTAAATAAAGCTGCGATGTTGAAATTGTGTTGGGACTTGGTCACTTCTGATAATCAATGGGCCTCTCTCCTCAAAGCTCGTGCTATAAAAAATGGTAGGCCTATCTCCTATTATTTTAGTTCGTCTATCTGGCCCGGTTTGAAGCCTTGGTATAATAGTATTCAAGATAATTCACTTTGGCAAATTGGGGACAGTTCTCTTATCAACTTTTGGACAGATAATTGGTTGCATGCTCCTCTGGTTGACATCCTCGGTATCTCTCCTACTTCGCATTCTTTTCTCTCTGCCAAATTTAAGGATTTTATCAGAGATGGCAGTTGGTATATTCCTGGTTGGTTGCTATCTAAGTACCCAGTTATCAAAATCACTGTGGAAAAGGTTCATATCTCTCTTTTTCCTACTAAGGATAAATTGATTTGGGCGCCTACAGATTCTGGTTCTTTATCTTTCAAAGATGCTTACTATCATCTTCGTCCTCCTGGGCAATCCATTGGCTGGTGTAAATTGATCTGGAACAAAACTATCGATCCCTCTAAATCTCTTCTTTTTTGGAGGGGTATGTTAAACAGGCTTCCTACAGATGTCAGTCTTAGTCACAGGGGGTGTGTCACGGTTTCCATGTGTAGCCTCTGTGATGCAGCTATTGAGTCTACCAACCATCTGTTTGGAGATTGCATTTTTGTGCACCGTTTTTGGTTTTGGGTTAGCTCAATCATTGGTTGCGGCATTGACACTTCTTCCCTTTCTTCTATTCTTTCTATCTGTGATCAAAACTGGTCCTCCCAATGTAAGGATGTCATTCTTGCAGCCATCATTAATATTATATGAGTTGTTTGGTTCTGTAGAAACAAACTCAGATTTGATAATAAGAGGATCCATTTCACTGTTGCGATCAACATGGTGATTGCGAATGTTTCCTTATCTGGAAATTCCAGCCCGGGTACCATCTCCTCTTCCATGGTTGATTTTACAATCCTTAAGTTTTTTAATGTTGCAGGTAGGCCTCCTAAAGCCTTGATCATCAAAGAGGTCGCTTGGCAACCCCCCTCTTGCTACTGGATTAAGTGTAACACTAATGGTGCAGCTCATGGCTCTCCTGGGGCTGCTGCTTGTGGGGGGGATTTTCAGAGATTCCAGTGCAGCCGCTCTTGGTTGTTTTGCTCTAAATCTGGGTGTTTCCTTTGCCTTGCACGCTGAGCTTATTGGGGCTATGACGGTCATTAAAATTGCATTTAAGAATGGTTGGCACAAGCTTTGGTTGGAATGTGACTCTCAACTTGTGGTGTTAGTTTTCAAATCTATCTCTATTGTTCCTTGGAACCTGCGGATGAGATGGCATAATTGCCTTTTGTTAGTTGATAGAATGAATTTTTTCTGCTCTCATATTTATCGTGAGAGTAACAATTTTGCTGATAGGCTTGCTTCTCATAGCATTTTTATTAGTGGCTTTCAGTGGTGGGATATTATTCCTAGATTTATTAGCGAAGACTTCTACCGTAATAGAGTGGGGCTTCCTAATTTTAGATTTAAATAATGCTTTTTACAAGGGTTTTGGTCTAGTCCCCCTTGGTGTTCTCTTTGTATTCCACGTTTTTTCTTTCTTCAATAATATAATAGGGCGGGGTACTCTTTTTCCTTCTAGATGCTTTTGTTGCATCAGAAGGTTTTAACGAGACTCATTTCCTGTTTCTTTGCCCCAAAAAAAAAATATTAGCTCAAGTTAATTTAGCATAGGATTTTTGTGTTCAAGCGTCAATAGACTTAAGAATGATGAATCTTAGGAATAAATGTTACCAATTGACTTCAAACACAAGAGGGGGGTGAATTGTGATAGCGGTGCTTATATAAAAAATTACAGAAAATAAATGACCGAATAATAAATAAAAAACAAAAATAAATAAAGTGCTTGAATGATAAAGAGACAGAGAGCAAAGAAGAGCACGCAGCAATTTATACATGTTCTCGCCACTAAACACCTCTTCCTACTTCCCGCCCGTCTCTCCCAAAGCAAACCACTATGGATTTTCTACTAAAACACTAGCTTTTTAAATCGTGCTCACTGTAAACCTTACAACTCTAAACCAGAGCAATACGCTCAAGAGATATCACCTCTCTATGAACACCTTGGGATTCCTACCAAAAATAAATAATTTTCACAAATAAAATGAGATTTAAAAGATACACTCAATAAGGCAGATATAACAAATCGGGAAGTTTCAAATAATACAACTCAAATTTTCAGAGAATAAAAGACTTCTAAAATTGTGCTCAAATAAGTCTGAGCATAAAAATATTTCGACAGAGTTTTGGCACAAAAATTAAGCACTCGCGTTGTCAGATTTTCGTGTTTAAGAAAGAGCACATCGTTGTTTATTTATAGACCGACTGGAGGAGCGCTTTGTTCGTTGAGTTGATTTGTCCGTTTAAGATTTGACTGTTGCACAGGATCTGTCCGTTGGAATGAATATTAAAAGGATTTGTCGTTGCAGGAAGACAGCTAGGCAGACGACCTCTGAAGACAGCTCGGCAGACGACCTCGCCACACAGCTCGACAGACGACCTCGACACAGCTCGGCATACGACCTCTGAACAGCTCGACAAAAGACCTCGGCACAAAGCTCGGCATACGGCCTCCTCATCAGCTCGGTTCTCATAGCTCGGCAAGCGACCTCATCAGCTCGACACGCGACCTCGGTACGCGATCTCATCAGCTCGACACGGATCATCAGCTCGGCACTCGACAAGAGCTCATCACGTGACCTCGGTACCCGACCTCATTAGCTCGACACACGACTTCCTCCTCAGTTCGACATACGACTTCCTCAGAGCTCAACATCCGACTTCTTCCTCAGCTCGACATCCGATTTCCTCAGAGCTCGGACATACGCCTTCCTCAGATCTCGACACGCGACTTAATCCTCAGCTCGACATCCGAGCTCCTCAGTTCGACATCCGACACGAGATATGCATGTCAAAATATTTTGTGCGTGTGTGATTTAATTTTAATTGAGAGCTTTTTATTACTACTTACAAATTGTCTTAATAAAGATAAATAAATACCCAGAACTCAAAGACTTGAGAAACAATCATTCTTGATACGCCTTAGATTCTTTTCCACTTTTGCACTGACTATTCAGAGCCTCCCTTTCACAATCATCAAAACCATCCCGCTCACAAGGCATGTGATTCATTGCACTTCTTTTGATGATGACAAACATCTCATGGAGGGAATTTAGTAAAATATAATCATGATATAACAATGAGATATAAGCAAGGTTTTTCAATAAAAGATATCAGAGTTTAAGCACGTATTTTAGAAAACTCCTCACAATATTAAAAAGATATCGTAGTTTAAAGCAGATTTTGGCATTTGGTGAAGAACTCCTCACAATATGAATAAACCACTTCAATCATATAACTCTCTCCTTTTGGCAACATCAAAAAGCTAAAAGATAAAGTGGAAAGGCATGTAAAACGATGCATATAATGCAACTAGATGGCGAAAAATAATAGAGTATCAAGGGTTCAATGAAGCATAATTGTTTTGCAACATAACTCAGACAAACTTTTATTTTAGCGACACATGTGAAGGATCGCTTGCATTTCTCCACTTTTAGTCTTGGTAATCGAATCCGATAAAAATGTTAGCACACTCCAACGCCCCAAGTTAGAACTTATTCATAATAAAATGCACTCACACGCACTATTCAATGCATGATTGATCTAAAATTCCTAACTCCTGGGCTTCTTATAAAAAGAAGCTTTTTAGGCAAAGGTTTAGTAAAAATATCTCAAGTTGTTTAGATGTTTCCACAAACTCAATCACACAATCTCCTTTTTGAAACATGATCTCTAATAAAATGGTGCCTAATTTCTATGTGTTTGGTCCTGAGTGATAAACCGGGTTTTTTCGTGAGGTTTATGGCACTAGTATTGTCGACTTAATTGGAACAGCCAGATTAATCCCATAATCATTCAACTCGTTTCATCCAAATAATTTGTGCATTAAATAACCGTCACAGAACGTATTCCGCTTCAAGAAGTGACAAAGCCACACCGGCTTGTTTCTTACTACGCCATGAAACCAAAGCATTCCTGGCAAGCGATGACATGTCCCACTAGTGCTTTTTCTACCCATTTTGCAACCCGCAAAATCAATCCGAGTACCCAATAAGTGTGCAACAAGACTCAGGGGTACCATAAACCCATGGTTCAGGTGCCGAGATATCTCACATGCTTTACCGCTAAGAGATGTGATTCCTTAGGATTTGCTTGAAAACGTGCACACATACAAACACTAGACATAATATCCTGACGACTAGCAAGTGAGATAGAGAGAGATCCTATCATACTCTATACTTACTTACTTCGACCGACTTACCACCTTCATCTTTGTCAAGATAAAGTGACGTGCCTGCCGAGTTCGAGATTTTTTCATGTTGCTCATTCCAAATCTTTTTAAGCAACTCCTTGCAATATTTGGATTGATTTATAAAAATTCCTTCTTTGTTTGTTTGATTTGAAGTCCAAGGAAGTAATTTAGCTCTCCCATCATTGACATTTCAAATTCACTTTGCATGATATCGTAAAATTCCTTACACAAGGATTCATTAGTAGCACCAAATATTATATCATCGATATAAATTTGAACAAGTAAAATGTCATGCTTTTGTGTTTAATGAAAAGAGTGGTATCAACTTTTCCCTCTTTCAAAACCTTTTTCAAGTAAATATTTGCTCAACCTTCGCACTCAAGCCTCTGAGCTTCTTGTTTTAAACCACCATATAAAGCCTTTTTCAATTTGAAAACATGATTTGGAAATTCAAAATTTTCAAAACCTGAGGTTGATCAACATATACTTTTCTTGAATAAAGCCATTAAGAAATGCACTTTTAACATCCATTTGAAAAAAGTTTGAAATCCATGATGCATGCAAATGCGAAGCATGCGAATAGCTTTAATCTAGCTACTGTGCATAGGTTTCATCAAATCTATGCCCTCTTGTTGATTATAGCCTTTGCAACAAGTCTAGCTTTATTTCTAACAATGATACCGCTTTCATCAAGCTTTATGAAAGACCCATTTGGTCCCAATGACTAGGTGATCTTTAGGCCTCAGTGGACAAGTTCCCAAACATCATTTCTCTTCAAATTGATTTAATTCCTCTTGCATAGCAAAGGTCCAATGCTCATCAAAGATGGCTTCATTGACGCTATTCGTTCAATTCCTGAGACAAAGGCCATATGATGACATGCATGATTAAGAGAGTTTCGAGTCGCATACCCCTTTGAGATATCACCTATTATGTTGTCAAGAGGATGGTTCTTTGAGACTCTCCATCTCTTTGGAAGATTCTTGAGTGAGAGAGTTCTTAGAGGGTCGAGGCAAGGACTCTTGATCCTCCTTTTGAACTTTTGATTTCTCTGTTCCTCTAAATAGGTATCTCCAAATACTTCTCGCAAGATCATCAACACTTTCATCAAGATTTGGGGTTAGATTCATCAAAAGAAACATGCATGATTCTTCAATACCCAAGTTCTTTATTAAAAATTCAAAAGCTTTACTAGAAGTGGAATATCCAAGAAATAAACCTTCATCACCTTTAGCATCAAATTTACTCCAAGGTTATTCTTACCATTGTTTAGACAAAACACTTGCATCCGAAAACGTGAAGGTGGGAAATGTTGGGCTTCCTTCCTTTGTAGAGTTCATACGGTGTTTGCTTAAGGATCGCCTTATAAGAACTCGATTCATCACATAGCAAGCGGTGCTCACTGGCTTCACCAAAAGTACTTGAAGGTTAGTCTATCGAGCATCGCCCTCGCCTTAGCTCTTCAAGAGACCGATTTTTTCCTTTCAACCACTCCATTTTGTTGTGGTGTCCTGAGCGTAAAAGTTGTGATCAATGCCATTTTCTCAGCAAAATGCTTCAAATGCTTCATTCTCAAATTCCCACTACGATCACTTCGAATGGAAGCAATGTTAAGTCCCTTCTCATTTTGTATAACCTTTGCAAGTTTTCTAAAAGCATTAAAAGCATCATTTTGTGAGAAATAAATAAAGTCCATGTATAGCGAGAATAGTCGCCCACAATAACAAGAGCATAGTAATTGCCACCAAAGCTTTTAGTCTCTGTAAGGGCCAAATAAATCCATATGTAAAAGTTGTAAAGGCCGATTTGTTGAAACAATATTTTTAGATTTGAAAGAAGCCTTTACTTGTTTTCCTTTTTGACATGCATCGCAGTTTATCTTTTTCAAACGACCTTTGGCAAACCAATTACTAAGTCTTTACTTAACCAATTTATTAAGATGATCCATGGAATACGAGCCATTCTTTCTATGCCATAGCCTAAGATTCATTCTCTTTACTAAAAAGACAAAGATGCATCATTTTGAAGGTAGTTCATCTAAATTAACCATATAGATATTTCCCAATTTAGATCCAACAAAACTGTACTTTTATTAAAAGAATTTACGACATGCATTTTGAAGAATCAAATATAACATTATTGCCTTTGGTTTAAAGTTGACTAATACTTAGCAAGTTATGTTTCAAACCTTCCACATACAAGACATTTCATAATGGGATTAGACTCTACCACATAAAAGTACAATCCCAAGAATTTTACCTTTATTATTATCACCATAACAAACATAACCTTTATTTTTGGGTTCCAAAGAGAGAACTTGCTTTTGTCTCCTCACATGTGCTTTGAACAAACGCTTATCAAGATACTCAATTTAAGTCCTGGCTTTCAAGCACACCTACAACAACAAATCATATTTTAACCTTTGGGTACCCAAACCATCTGGGTCCATATGAGTTAGTCTCTTGGGCAAGGTGCCCTTTGAATCCACATCTTTGCCAACTACATTTTTATTCTTTCTAATATTGCAAATAGAGGTAAAGCAGACCATTTCTACCACAAAGGAAAGCATTTAATGAAAGGACTACTGAGGGTTTGTTGTGATTGAAGAGTTTAAAAGATTTTTCATGAATTTTTGGATGATAACTCTTAAACCAAATTTTTCCAAAAGTACCTTTTGGTTTCCTAACATAATGTTTAGATTATCTCTTCCCATCAGAATTTTGCAAGAGTGTTATTTAAATCCTCAACCTTATTTTTCAAAACACTACACTCATTGCATTTTAAAACTTCATCCTTTTTATTTTCACAAGATATGGGAGGAGAAGTTTCAATCATTAAAGAACTTGTTTTTCTTTAAGAATCACTATCTCTTTGTTTAAAATTTCAATTTTGATTCAAGAGTAAGAGATGGTTTTCTTAGAAGAAAGAACAATTTTTCCAAGTTTAATCAAGCTTCATTATTGAATTCTTCACAAGCAGCAAGTAATTCATCATAAGTTAAAGAAGAGTCAGATCATAAAATTTACCTCATCTTCATCATGATTTGCATTAGACTAACGAAGCTCTTCATTTTCAGATTCATCAAGAATCCATATCATTATCATCCCAGGTAATGTAAGCTCTTCTTCCCTTCAATCCTTTGGTGGTTTCTTTTCAAATTTCTCATTCCTCGCTTGGTTTTGAGGACACCTGGTTTTATGTGACCTTTCTTTCCACACTTAGCAGGTAGGATTAAAAGAAGTTGTTTCATCACTTTTTCTTTGAGAGCTGGGAACTTACCTTGTTTCGAAGTCTCATGAACCTTTGAATTTGCGAACCATTAGACTCATGTTTTCCTCATTATTTTCATCTTCAAGGAAATCACATTCACATCGCCGGGCTTCTCAATGCTTGCTTGGTGGCTAGCCCTTCTTTTTCTTATCACCTTCTTCGCTTCCATGAGACGCATTTAGTTCAATTTCATGTTCCCGCAATTTTCCAAACAAAGTAGCCAAGGTCATAGAAGATAAGTCTCTAGATTCACGAATTTATAGCAGCTCCTGGGTCACAATTCCTGCTTAGACATCTAAGAACTTTGTTAATCAAATCTTCACATCAAGACTTTCCAAGAGCTCGAGATGGTTTATTATATGATGAACCTTTTTTGCATATCTTGTATGTTTTCACTTGGTTTCATCCTAAATAACTCATACTCATGGGTTAATGTGTTCATTCGAGCCCTCGACTCCTGTGAGTACCTTCCATGGGTCAATAGAAGGGTGTCCCACATTTCTTTAGTGTAGCCTTGCAATTTGAGACCCTATAGAACTCATCGAGCTTAGCAGCGCTATGATGATGTTCTTAGCCTTCAAATTGTATTGACATTTTTCTTATCATCTTCATACCCAAAGTGATCTTGGTTTGCCTACCATCGATCATTAATTGATCGAGTGGGGACAAATGACCATTTTCCACAAGATCCCAAATATCAAGATCAACACCTCAAGAAAGATTTGTATTCTATCCTTCCAATAACCATACTCCTCACCATTGAAAATGGGGTCCTGTTTCATGGAAGTTCCTCGTGAATTGTTCAAGTCATTCTCTCTGAGACTAAGTAAGTCCTTTATACAAGAGTCTAGCTCATGCCAATTGTTACCAATTGACTTCAAACACAAGAGGGGTGTGAATCAGATAGCAAGTGCTTATATAAAAAATTACGTAAAATAAATGACCGAATAATAAATAAAACAAAATAAATAAAGTGCTTGAATGATAAAGAGACAGAGAGCAAAGAAGAAAGCACGCAGTTAATTTATACAGTGTCTCTGGGCCACCAAACACCCCTGCGTGGCCTACGCCCCGCCCCCAAAGCAAACCACTATGGGATTTTCACTAAAACACTA
Organism: Calophaca sinica; assembly: GCA_037113605.1. NCBI lineage: Eukaryota > Viridiplantae > Streptophyta > Magnoliopsida > Fabales > Fabaceae > Calophaca > Calophaca sinica. The sequence continues at coordinate 100,054,578 of CM073734.1, read as the reverse complement.
GCTTTTAAATCAGTTCAACTAGAAACCTTTACAACTCTAAACTGAGCAATACGCTCAAGAGATATCACCTCTCTATGAACACCTTGGGATTCCTACCCAAAATAAATAATTTTCACAAATAAATGAGACTAAAAGATACACTCAATAGTGCAGATATAACAAATTGAAGCTCAAATAATACAACTCAAATTTTGTAGAATAAAAAGACTCTCGTAAAATTGTGCTCAAATAAGTGTGAGGATGAAAAATATTTCGACAGAGTTTTTGGCACAAAATTAAGCACCGCGTTGTTGTATTTTCGCAGTTTAAGAAAGAGCACATCGTTGTTTATTTATAGATCGACGGAGGAGCGCTTGCCCGTTGAGTTGATTTGTCCGCTGGAAGATTTGACCGCCGTATTGCGGATCTGTCCGTTGAATGAATATTAAAAGGATTTGTCGTTGCAGGAAGACAGCTAGGCAGACGACCTCTGAAGACAGCTCGGCAGACGACCTCGCCACACAGCTCGACAGACGACCTCGACACAGCTCGGCATATGACCTCTGAACAGCTTGGCACACGACCTCGGCACACAGCTCTGTATACGACCTCCTCATCAGCTCGGCCCTCATAGCTCGGCACGCGACCTCATCAGCACGACACGCGACCTCGGTACGCGACCTCATCAGCTCGACACGGATCATCAGCTCGGCACTCGACAAGAGCTCATCACGCGACCTCGGTACGCGACCTCATGTTTTGACACGCGACCTCCTCCTCAGTACGGCATACTACTTCCCAGAGCTCAACATCCGACTTCCTCCTCAGCCTCGACATCCGAATTACTCAGAGCTCGACATACGACTTCCCCAGATCTCGACACGCGACTTAATCCTCAGCCTCGACATCCGAGCTCCTCAGTTCGACATCCGACACGAGATATGCATGTCAAAATATTTTGTGCGCGTGATTTAATTTTTAATCGGAGCCTTTTTATTACTACTTACAAATTGTCTTAATAAAGATAAATAAATACCCGTAACTCCAAAGACTTATAGAAACAATCATTCTTGATACGCCGCCTTGGTATTCTTTTTCCACTTTTCTTACCAGACTATTGACTATTTCAGAAAGTTCTCCTTTCACAATCATCAAAACCATCCTGTCAAGGCATGTATTCACAATAAATATTTGAACTTCATATAGAATTATCAAGTGCGATCAATCTTAAATTTTATTGATACTTAAGTGTTTTTTAAAATGGTTTTAAACTTAAGCAGTATGTTCAAATTATTTTTAACTAAAAAATGTCTTTGATTGCTTAAGTAATCGATTACACAGGCAGACTAATTAATTATCAACATGAACGTTTTATTTTAAAAACTATTTGTTTGAGCAAGTAGTCAATTCGCTTAAGGAGTAATCAATTACCTTGATCTTTAAGAGCCTAGAAACATGTTTGAATCAAAGTAATTGATTCCTTCAGTTGAGTAATCAATTAACTTGATCACCCAAAACATATTCTTGAACAAAAGTAATTGATTACCAAAATTAAGTAACCTATTACTGTTGGTTGTAAAATGTGTGCAAGTATACACAGTTAAACAAGTAGTAAAGTGAAATAAAGATCGTTCTCACGAGTATTAATTGTGGTTAATTATAATAATCATCAATTAGTTAATTTAGTTAGTAAGACAAAAGGGTAATAAGTAAAATTTATCAAGTTGTAAGGTCAACAATAAGGAAAAGGTTTAGTGACAGCAATAAAATATTTAACAAGATGGGTAAACATGGATTGGTAAAAACAATTAGGAATATGTATCCATTATCAAGTTGGATCAGTTATGCTATAGAATGCTACAATACTTAGGGGCAAAATTAATGTACGTGTTTTTCAGTCACTTATTACGAAGTTTTGTTAGGAGTACCTTTGTCTAAGCTCTCACTAAGTACACTTCTGCCTAATTAATGTTTCAGTTCACCCTGTAGATTTAATATGTCTGTTATTATCAAGTTTAGTTAATGTGTCTATTACCTAAGATTATCCATATTAATCCATGAAATTTATCCATTAAGCCCTTTCAGTATTTAATGAACTATTATTTACACTAAGATGATCAAGCTCAATCAAAACATATGCCAGTAAAATACATGGATCAAAGGTACTGAAATAAACATATCATTACTTAACCAACAAGGTCCATTACAATTTCAACACATCATAGCTTAAAAGAGTTTAGCTCATACTAAGCTTAAAACATAACAAAACAAAGATTGTGGAATAAAATCAGTCATCACAAGCTCAAGCTCAAATCAAATCTGCGGTAAAAACAATAAAGAGCAATGAAGAGAAATGACCATCTTCTTAGTTAAGTGAAGCTTGTTCTCCTCTCAACAATGTCCTGCATTATGCTTCTACTTATCTCCTGCATAAGTAATTTGTTAGTCATTATTAGAGCTGTTAAAACGGACTAGCCCGGTTCACCTCGGATTGGCTCACCGCGAGTTGTGGGTTGGGTGGATTGGCTCATTGCGAGTTGAAAATTTAGTGAGACATGAATATACCAACATGGCTCGACTCATCCCGAATTGGTGGGTTAGATAGGTTGACTCGCCTATTTTTCAAAAAAATTAAAAAATTCCAATAAATTCTAGAAAATTGGAAGAAAAAAAATAACATTTTCTCTATTTTTCTATTAAAAACAAACAGAAGGATTAATAAATTATGCAATAGAAAACAAAACAAGTTAAATAATAAAAGATAAATAACTAAAAACCAAGACATTTTATGAAAAAAGTGTTTTTTAAATGGGTGGATTGGCCGGCCTTGATCCGAGGGTAACCCACCTCGACGCGCAGGTTCAGTGTACTAGCTCACAGTGAGCCAGAGCCTTGGTGAGCCATGATTTTTACAACTCAACCCACTGGTGAGTAAGGTTGACTCACGGGCTGTTCACAACCCATTTTGTGGGCTCCAGCCATAACCGCCCATATTAAATCCCCTTAAAAGAATGTTTATTCTTTTTACATTTTTCTTCTCCGGCCTTCATTTCTCAGTGATTGCAAAATTTGATTTTCCTATTCATACTTATGACCATACGTCTACGTCCATTCCCTTTTCAAGATTCCAAGCGAGTCACGGCCATAGCCTTTCAATCCTCAATTCTTGAAAACATAATGTGACCGTCATTTTCATATAACGATGTAACTAAAAGCAACCATTTTAGACTTGTCTTAAACACAAATCCCAGAGAACTGGAAGGGTGGAAATTCAAATCCACATGTGCACTTATTTACAACTGTCGACTTTTTTGAGGACGCATTTCCGGACTCACATTTGACATGACAGAAGAAACACAATAAAGTGATTATTCATTTTATTTTGAGAAATGTTTGGTTGACACCAAAATTTGACAACAAATCGACAACTGGTTAATAACGTGCAAAAATTTGGTTAATTCAGTTCAGTAGTTGGTTAATGGTGAATCGTATACATTAACAAAACTTTTGTCTGTCATTAACCATTAACCAACTACTCAACTGAATTAACTAAACTTTTGCACGCCATTAACCAAACATTTGCACGTCATTAACTATTAACCAACTACTCAACTGAATTAACCAAACTTTTGCACGTCATTAACCAAGTGTCGATTTTGGTGTCAACGTAACACAACTGTTTTATTTAACTTTTTTTTTTGTGAGAAGCACATTTTTTTATTCCTTGAGCAGAAGTACAACATTACAATGATTTGGTATGAGAAGCTAACATCATGAAGCATCTCCGAAATAGATCTGCAAAACTCGGAGATCCAATACCAAAAGCATGAAAGAAAAAAAGGGAAAAGGGTATGTAAGGAATTCGTACATGAAGTTAAAAGTGGCAAAGCATGATAACAAAACCCAGCTGTGACATCCCCGCTGAGAGTCTGCTTGCGTTATTCACAGAATCAGGAATTGAAACAAAATTTTTCCTATATCAAAATATATTGACTCTGGAAAATGTTAAATGTCCATCAGATTTGACTTGAGTCCCTCCCAAAGATAAAGCGTCTTGTCCAGTCTGATACTACTAACGCCCTTGTGCGCCAGCTCACTTGCTTGCTGTTCAAAGCATTACATGAAGCTATTCAGAATGCCTTATGGGTCTTGCAGTTTTAGGAATATAGTAATTAAGCGGAAACGAACTATGTACCTTGCATAGACAGAATACCACAGCCATTGAGAACTATGTCCAATTGAAACCCAATCCCCAGGAAGCTGTGCAGCTGTCTGCTCTCCTCCCAGGGGAGCGAATTGACCTAAATGCTTGTACCTTAAGGAACAATCAACCATGCACTAATGAGGAAACATTGGCCAACTAATGGAAAACATTGAATCATTCATCACCATGTCAATGTAAAGAGAATGATAAAAGCAAAGAGCTAGTATAGTTGGTTAACATGATCATGTTACCTGAAGGGTTTGAACCGATGGCGCCCTTCTCCCCTGAATCTAATAGGACCCTCTGGATTTTTTTCACACTCTTCCATCCGGTTAAAACACTTGGCCAGGTAGGTGCCTTGCTGAGATGCAACCTGATATGTAGTTTCAGAAATCCTAAGTCATTCAATACTCATATAATATCACCAAGCAGACAAAATCTGAAAGATATCATTAGAGAGAAAGCTACATGCAAATAATGACACGTACCTGAGCTGTTGCAGGAAGAAATTTCATCTGGGAGTCCACATTGGAAAGTGCAGTTTTGAGTTCTTCAATATTCAGTTCAATAGATTCTTTTTTAACATCTCCCTTGGATTCCTTCAATAGATCAGCAATGTTGTGCATCTGTTTACTCTTCAGATATAGCTCCACCTGAGGGTATCTTTCACAGATGTCAGCAAATGCCTCTTGAAATTCTTTGACTGTAAGTGCTCCTGAATTGTCTGCGTCAGACTTCTTAAATATTGCTGCAATATCTTCCTAAAATGCCAAAATCCAATTTAACAATTAGCAGGAAGAAAGGTAACATTTGAAATTCAAATAAACGTCACACTTCTTACAATATCCCAGAACGTCAATAGAATTATCTTCATTTATAACACATTCAGGTAGCTTGGAAATGCAGGCATAAATAGTTAAATACCGGTGTGCACAAAGTTGTAAGATGTGGGAACTATGTATAATTTTTAACAATATGATAGAAATTTTACTATTGCATCAAAATTAAATATATATTACTCTAATGAAAGATAGAACAACGAAACTACAAAACCAAATCCAATGTATTATTGCAGTAGTGATACAGATAAGTCTATCCAAAAGAATGGAATATAGCCAGACTGTCACACAGTAAGAATATCCCATGTTCATTAAATAAATGAAGGAGAAATAGTATTTGCTACTAGGTACCATGACTTTTCGCTGGTTTATTGTAGCACAATCACCAAGCGCATACACATTGTCGGTTCCCTCAACTCTCAACCATTCATCAGTAGCTACGGCACGCCTGTTAGTCTGTTCAAAATAATCAATGTCAAGTAAATAATAAATGAATGTAAAATTTCTTTGCTGAATAATAAATGCAAAGTACAAGAGAAACATGATATGGAATCGTGAATTAGAACAAATATCAAATTTCCCAAACACACACCTGACCAATTTGTGTCATAAAATCTCTTACGAATGGACGAGTGCCAATACCAGTTGACCAGACAGCCATTCCATATGGAATAGTGGTAACTTCTCCTCCATTTTTCATTTCTTTAGTAGAAATTTCTTTCTCAGATACCTTAACAACCATGGATTTTGTTTTCAACTCAATACCGTCTCTACTGAACTTGTCTTCAGCAAAAGCTGTGATTCTTTTGTCAAACCTGAAAGATGAGCATGAGTAAAAACACAATACATAAATACGTTGTAAATGACAAAACCACCCACCTCACACAAGTAAAATCCATGACTGAATCAGATACTTTAAAATGCCTGCTCATAAACGCAAATAATGGACGGCAAAGCATAGTTGTTAATAAAGACTAAGGTATAATAGTTTCATGCTCACATGCTCAAAATATGATCCCCAGCCTCCAGAACTGTAATTTTAACTAAATCTTTCACCCGAGGGTATAACTTGACCAGATCCTCATTGACAAAATCATGAAGAGAGGCTGCAAATTCCACTCCAGTTGGACCACCTCCAACAATAGCGAAATGAAGAATTCTCTTCTTTTCTTCTTCACTTACACTAGGCAAACTTGCTCTCTCAAAGCAGTCAATAACAGTTCTTCTAATCTTCTGTGCATCTTCAACTTCCTGTACAGTGCACACATACGTCCATGAGATAACTAAAAACCAAAAACATATATTGATAAACAAAATCCAATCACACTTTAGTCATCATTGGATTCATTTGACCCATTCATCTCCTCCCCTGATAATTTCTTAACTGAACCAAGCTATTTCATAAAAAGAAGTGCTATAAACCATAAATATATGCCAAAATGATGCACTAAAAGATAAATGAAGTTACCTTCAAGAAATGGCAATTCTCCGCTACTCCGGGAGTATTAAATGTGTTGACATTTGCTCCCACGGCTATGATTAGGAAGTCATAGTCCAGAACAAATTCTTCTTTTACATTCACATTATTGTTTATATTAGATCGGCAGTAAACTTTCCTGTTTGCTGGGTCAATCTTGAGACATTCTGCTTCACTGAATTGACAGTCCAATTTTTTCTGCAAGGAGGAAAACAAGAAAAATGTCCATTTATATCCACTAGTAATGAACTAAGGCATTAAGCTAATTTCTATACTGGCAATCTAATCCCCAGAAAATGTTTCTCCTATTTGTAATTTGTTATCACACCAACATATACTACTTGTTTATGACGAGGCTGTGCCTCGGAAGTGCGATTCAGATAAACCAATTATTAAATGAACAGAAATATGATATTCACAAACAACAGTACAGGCAAACTTCAGTCACATTCTATCCATACAAGACATATGACATGAGACCCAAAGCTGTGTTTAATTTCCAATTTTACACACATACAGTTTCTCTAGTGCTCATTGGACACACAAGACAAACATAAATTTGGCCAACCCAACAGCTTATAATTGTATGCCCAGTGTGTCCGTTACACCGTGTTATTCTATAAAGCATCATTACAAGGCTACTATAACCAAATAGACCCAAACGTCAATCATTTATATATAAATTTTCTGCTAAACTAACAAAAGGAAGAAATTCATAACGCTGCAGTAGGAAAAATGGGGAGCAAGTAGCTGTTTTGATCATCACCTTCCTAAAGATATTGCGGACAGGTTCAACAATGCTGCGCGCCTCGACAGTGCCACAGGTAACGCTAGGCAGCAGAGGAGTGAATGCAAAATAATTACGAGGCGACACCACGTGAACCTCATATCTCGGATTGTCCAGATTCCTCAAGAAACTCGTTCCTGCCCACCCAGTTCCCAGCACCACCACCTTTTTCTTCTCGGTCACCGCCGCTTCAGATGGAGCAACAGCCTCACCGTAAGCCAAAAGACCACCGCCACTGCATCAACCAAAGCGTTCACATCTTCATTCATAATTCACACACACATCACACTAATATTTAATGTAATATACTAATATATGTCTGTCATATCTAGAATTCTTCATAAATCACAGGCCTTCAAAATTTTCGTAGATCTATTCACCCAGAACAGAACACACACACACACACACACACACACACACGAATACATTTAACCTGCGCTCTACCTTAACAACAGGGAATCTTAACCTTAAGTGGATAAGGATAACACATAACACAATTTGAAGCCCAGGATCGGAGAAGCAAATAGAATCAGAGAATAATTTTGTCAAGATTTGTTAAATAAATTAGCGTGAAAAATTCACATGTATTGCAATATGTGGATCTAACTTAAAGGAAAAAAGAAACTGTGAAATTCATCATACTACAAGTGAAAGTAAGATCAAAGCAATATGAAAAACAAAAACAGAGAACCGAAGTAATTAATAACTAATAATTAAATTTTTTCTAATGGGAAATTTAACTGAAGATTGAAGTTGATGTTACCTTACGGTGGTGCAGAGCAGCACAATCTTCAACTGTGAGTCATAGTCACGGAAAGCTTTTGAAAGGCGTTCGAAGAAAGTGAAACTCCGCATTTTGTGTTACAGGGTTTGTAACAGAAAAGATCTGTGTGTCCGAAATTCAGGGAGGGAAGAGAGGAGAAAATGAGGGGGAGAGGAGGCAGTTGAGGGGTAGAGAGAGAAACAGAGGAGTCTGGTGTCTTCTGACGCAAACGCTGATGCAAAAGAGGGAGTTGGGTCAAAGAGAAAAAGAATCCGGAGAGGTGGGAGCGAAGCAAAACGGGAATTGCGTGTCTTCTAGGCTGTTGTTTGTTGAAGCCGGTTTGTCACGCTCAAGTCCTTTCTTTTTGTCCTTTTTAATTTTTTATTTGAGTATAATGGGTATGCACGGACATTATAAATCAGCTTTACAATGAGAACCAATAAAAACTCGCTAGTTTGCTATATCACCTCATTTTATTAAATACATTTTAAAAATAATCGTACAATAATAAACCCTTATCGATTATCGGTGTAAAATTAGTTATACTGACAATACATGTCCTATTTTCTCTTTTTATTTTTACAGGTGTACATTGAATAACCACATGGAATGTGGAAATATATAGTTTTACACCGTTAGAGTACATAAATTAAACTCAAATAGTTTTTTTTTCCGCTCCATTAATTAAAGTGGATTTTTCTGCAAATAATTTTTCATTAATCAATGCTATTGCGACATAATAGGTAAACTATCTTTGTATCCCGCCGGATGTTGGTTCGAATCCAGTTATCAATGTGAGAACTCCGCTAGTGGGTAATATGTAAGTATTTCTGTAAGTGTTTTTTGAGCCTTGAGGCTTTCCCGGACCTATGATGAGCTCCCGGGACCCAACTCAGCTAAAACTTTTTTAGTACCTAATTTTTATATATTTTAATTATTAGATTATTATATAAAAGTTTCATCAATAAAAAGTGAATTTCAGTTATTTAATATAATTAACATAAAATTCATTTTAATAATACAAAAAATCGTTAAAATATGTCAAAAATATATTACTAATATTTTTATTTGAGAACTTAGTAAATGTTGCTAATAAGTAAAAACTTAATTTGCTTTCAAAAAAAGGTAAAAACATAATTTTTGCAGAGGAGTGTTTAGTAATTCTCTTAATAGTGTGTTGATTTTTTATTGGTTGAATACATCAAACTTAAGTATATTAGATTAATAACATAGTTTTTCGCAATCAAAAAAAAAATAACATAGTTTTTCTTCTTAATAAGACAGTAGTTTTTCTTCTTAATAAGACAGTTTTTTCTCGCATCATAAAAAAAGATTGTTTTTCTTCAATACCTTAATCAAATTTTTTTTGACTTGATTACATATTTAAATCCTATTTTTACTAAACATATTTAAATCCTTTTTTTTAGTATTTTATAGGAAATGGACTTTTTAATTTGTTAATCAAAATTTAATTTCAATTTTTTGGTGGGAATTAAGTTTCATTTTATAAATTTAACATTTTAATAAACTAAATATGCATTTAATCAAACTTCAAGAATCAAGACTCAAAGTCTTTTGTCACATGATACACGTTTTTTGTTTCAATACATTTTTTTGACAAATTGTTTCAATACTTCATTACTTCATATGATACTATTTCAATACTTTCATATTCTCAAAAAAGAATAATGAATTTAGAAAAAAAGAAATGCTAAATTTCTTACCAGACAAATAATGTTCTAATCAACTGGATAGTTGATACTGTGAACTTCTGTTTGCATGAACTGGACACGTTCTTGCTGGATCAGGCCATTTGCTTTGCTGGATCAGGGTGGTTTTCCTAAGAAAGTTTTTGGTTGGATCTCACCTTTTGTTATTTTCCCTCCTTTTTGAAACCTTAATAGTGCAATCCTGATCCAAGCCATTAATTTTCTTTTTATGAAACTAATCACTATTTTATTGCGGTGGCATGAAGATTATACACAATTTCGATGATTTCTGAGTCTTTTACTCTCTTTTTTTGAACCAAAGTCTTTTTTTTTTTTTTGATAGAAGGAAACCAAAGTCAACTCTCGATTGTTACCTACACTTTATAAAATCGACATCAATTCATATTTATAAAAAAAATTCACCTATAATTATAAAAAAAGGGTATGTAATTAGAAGTGCAAAAGATAAGTGTATAAGTTCAGTATATGAGAATAAATTAGCATATAGCAAGAACACACAGCTCGTTTAGGCTTGGGAATTGTCTTTATATATACTAATAAATATTCATATATTGTATGGTTTTTCTAAAATTAAAAAATAAATATTTAATAGATAAATTATATAAATCCATACATATTAAAAAATTTCAAAGATAAGAGTTTTCAAATTGTTAAATAAATTGTGTGAATTAAGACATATTTCAAATTTATAAACTCTAAATTTATACTTATGAAAAATACTGATAATAATACTCCAAAAAATGGCAATTGGTTGAATATAAGTAATAATAATTAAGAGAATAAAATTACATAAAATAATAAAAAACGTGAGATGCTTGACCACAAATCTAAGCATATTGCAAACTCAATCGTATATATTGTTTGTGCTTTTTTTTTTACTGAAACATATATGGTTCATGCTAAAAAAAGTATACTGTTGTATAATAATATATTTTTATATCGATGAATATTTTGGCAATTCATAAAATGTAATGTTTGCATGTTAAAATTCGTACTTAGATTGCATTCAAAATAAATTCAACAATGACGATACTAACTATTTTTATGGGTGACTTGGTCGGTTGGCTGCTCAAAGCCTCAAATGATAGAGGTTATTAAAAAAATGAGTAGGTCATGATTTCTAGAAGAATGCTAGGTTGTTGGGTCTTAAACTTAAAACTTTAGAGGGAGACAGGCTGTTTGGCCGGCGGCATCCACAACCTTTCTCATATGGTTTTTTATACTCTTTAAAATTATTTTCCACAAACCAAGATAATCAATAAATTTTATTATTTTTAATAAAATTATTAACTTTTTTCTATGTGATATCCTTGATCATTTATTATTCTATAGAACATATTTCTTTTTCTATAATAAATAGTTAAGGGTATAATTGACAAACAACTAATTAATATAACCTTAAACTTTGAGAATGATAAGCAATTAGAAATAAAATTTCTCTAAAAATCAACATGTAAAAAGGAACGGAGGGAGTACATATTAGCAAGTTAGCCACAGGTCTTATTCATTTTTACGCATGTGCGAAACCACATTATTCGTAAATGGTTTGTTATATATTTAAAAGCATGTTTATACTATATTCATGTTCTGTTAAATTCAAATAAGCTTGAGCATAATAAATAGATGCATAAAATTGATATGTTTTCAAATGCGATAAAATTACATCGACAACATGTAATGTTTCCTGGAAGGACTAAAAAACAAAATTATCTTGTATAAATAATAAAGATATTTATAAAATTGATATGTGTTCAAAGACGATAAAATTACACTGACAACATGTAATATTTTCCCGTAGAGACTAAAAAGCAAAATTGTCTTTTATAATAATAAAGATATTTATAAAATTGTTATGTGTTCAAAGACGATAAAATTACACCGACAATAAGTAATGTTTCATTGTAGGAATCAAAAAACAAAATAATTATTTATAAATTATAAAGATATTTATAAATTTTATATGTGTTCAAAGACGATAAAATTACACCCACAATATGTAATATTTTCACGTAAGGACTAAAAACAAAAATAATCATTTATAAATAATAAAGATATTTATAAATTTGATACATGTTAAAGGCGATAAAATTAATGTTTCCATGGGAGACAAATGAATCCGGTGATTCATCATGAATCGTAATTTTTTTATTCATAAAAAAATAAGGTTTTATTTGTATTATTATATCTTAAAATATTTTTGTTAGAAATTTATATTTATATTCGTTTAAAACGGAGTCACACATGTAATATTGAACATGTTAAGGTTGTTATTCAATCAGCCTAAATTAAAGTGGTCTAATTCTAATAAGGTTATAAGTCTGTGTGCATAATGATAATCATGAAAGATTATTGTGTAAAAACCACAAAATAATATTATTAATAATTAATAATTGTTTTTCACCTCGGAGACCCAAAGATGAAGGACATTCTAACCACTTATGAGCAAGCTTCCGGACAGATGATTAACTATCAGAAGTCAGAAGTTTTCTTTAGCAGAAATGTGGGTCAAGAATGTAGCGCCAACCTAACATCTCTTCTAGGTGTTCATGCTTATCTTGGCACGAGCAAATATCTGGGTCTTCTCTCGATGATAGGAAGGAGCAAAAAATCCACTTTCAACTTTATAAAAGATCAAATTGTGAAAAAGATTAACTCTTGGAGTGGAAGGTCGTTGTCTAGAGCCGGTAAAGAGGTACTCATCAAATTTGTCCTTCAATCTATTCCAACTTACTTCATGAGTGTCTTTCTTCTCCCAAATTCTTTAGGAGACGAAATTGAACGTATGATGAACTCCTTTTGGTGGGGTTCGTCCCGTGGAGGCTCCAAAGGAATTCACTGGTTGTCTTGTGATAAGTTATCCATGAGTAAAAATAACGATGGCCTCGGTTTTCGTAACTTATATGCTTTCAACCTGTCTATGCTTGGTAAACAAGGGTGGTGGTTAATGACTAATCCGGACTCACTAACCTCTAGACTCCTCAAAGCCAAATATTTCCCTAGAGGTGATTTTTTGAGTGCCCCATTAGGTGGGAACCCAAGTTGCTCTTGGAGGAGCAAATGGAAAGCTAGATTCATTTTGGAAGAAGGTATGCACTGGTGTGTAGGAAATGGGGAGTCTATTAGAATTTGGGAAGACCCTTGGCTTAAGGATAGGCCTTTTAGGCGCCCCACTCCCCAAAGTCCTCAAGCGGCTCAATTTTATCGGGTCAGCAAACTGCTTCTTCCAAATACCAAGCAATGGAACCCTAATATCCTAAACTCCATTTTCTCGCCTGATGATGCTCGCAAAATCCTTAAAGTTCCACTCTTGTGGTCAGTGAGACAGGATCAATCGCAGTGGATGCCTGATAGGCGAGGTTGCTATACAGTTAAATCGGCCTATCGCCTGTGTATCAACAATCTGGTCAATTCCTCTCACCTCTCTGTTCCCAGTGATTGGAATCGAATTTGGGCCCTGAATCTACCGCCCCGAATAAAAGTCTTTCTCTGGCAGGTTATAAGGGGGTGTCTCCCAACTCGTGAAGCTCTGCAAAATAGAGGAATCCAGATTCCAGGAGTGTGCTTCCGTTGCAATCATCAAATTGAAAATGACTGGCATTGCTTCATTAGTCGCCCTCATAGTGTCTCTTGTTGGCAACAGTCTAATTTTTCTCAGGAGGTCACGCATTGGGCGCAACAAGCAGACAATTTTGCTCAATTTGTGTTTGGCATGATTTCCCATCTCAACAGCTCGAGGCTATCTCGCTGGTGTATGATCCTCTGGAGTATTTGGTTAAGTAGGAATCAGCGTCTTTGCAAAAATAAGTTTGAGACGAGCACCCAAGTTGTTGCCCGAGCTGATAGGCTCCTGGATAACTTTAATCGGGCGTGAGATCTTCTTCAGAAGCCAAGACAGCATCCTCCTGACGACCGCCATTGGAAGAAATCTCCAGTAGGGAAGATCAAATGCAATATTGATGCCTTTTTCCGAAGTAATCAAGGGATTATGGGAGTGCGCATGTGCTTAAGAGATGCGTCTGGATGTTTCCTGAAGGCTAAGACAATTTTTTTCCCCTTTTGCTTGGAAATCCATGAAGGAGAAGCACTGGGTTTATTATCTGCTATTCAATGGGTCCGGGAGCTTGGATTCACAGACGTTATCTTTGAGTTGGATGCCAAGACAGTGGTTGATAGTTTTCACAAGGATCAACAGGATTTTTTAGAATTTGGAGCTATCATTTGGGATTGTCGTGAACAATTTTCCTCTTTTTTTCTCAACTCTTCGGTAGAGTTCTTTAGGAGGGAGGCCAATATAGTGGCTCATATCTTAGCGGAGGTGGCTACATGTACGGCTAGCTCTCAAATTTTTGACGTGATTCCTATTTGTATTGAGCATTATATTTTAAGTAAAATGATATAACTATGCTTTCCTTAAAAAATAATATTGCTAGTATTTTGTACAAAAAAATTAATATTGCTAGTATTCAGTATGAACAGTGAAGAGTATGAAACGCCCAAAGATAAATGTGACATTGTTTGATCGGTTCTTTAAAAAGATATGGATCAAGTTTTTTTTTGACACAAAATTGTTATTAGTTTTAAAAAAAACTATTATTATTATTATTATTATTATTATGAGTCAGGATCCGTTAACACCAGATGTCAAACTTAATATAATTACACCTCCAAGAACTCTTTGTAGAATATAAATTTAATCAATCCAACCGTTGGATTATCTTATATTATATATGTTGATGATTGTGTATACAATTTTTGAAACAATTTGGATATTCACAAGTGTATAATTTGATAGTCGATATTTATATATATTTTAAATAACATATAATACGTTAAAATAAAGTCATACTATGAAGTATCAAAAAGTTTTTGAATTATGTAAACTTTTATAGACTTGATCTACTTAATGAGAAATATGTTGATGATTGTGTATACAAATTTTGAAACAATTTGGATATTCACAAGTGTATAATTTGATAGTCGATATTTATATATATTTTAAATAACATATAATACGTTAAAATAAAGTTATACTATGAAGTATCAAAAAGTTTTTGAATTATGTAAACTTTTATAGACTTGATCTACTTAATGAGAACTTTCAATTAAACGGTTAGATTGATTAAATTCACATTCTACAAAGAGTTATTAAAGATGTAATTATATTAAGTTTGACACCTGGAGTTAACGGATTCTGACTCTATTATTACTAGCGGAAAGACGGACACTACCTGTGCCTGTCTTTCCGCATTTCTATTGCGCTATGATAATACTTGCAAAAAAGAATGGATAGATGATACAATACTTTATGCAAGAACAAAAAGAAGATGCAGTTTTTTTTTTACAGTTTTTTTCTTGTAAACTGCAAAAGGGTAATGGGAAGTAAATTAGGACACCAAAAAACAGTTATTGAAACCCATTTCCTTTATATAATGGTATAGATTATTATTATTATTATTATTATTATTATTACTAGCGGCAAGACGGGCACCACCGTGCCCGTCTTTCTGCATTTCTATTGCGCTACGATAAATACCTGTAAAAAAATGTATAGAAGTTCAAGTAAGAAGAAGAAGATGCAGTTTTTTTTGCAGTTATTTTTCTTGTAAACTGTTCAAGGGTAAAATAGAAAATAAATTAGTACACCAAAAAACAGTTATTGAAAGTAGTTCTCTTTATATAATGGTATTGATTATTATTTTGACACAAAATTACTATTAATTTTTTTTAAATTATTAATTTTTAAAAGTGAAATTATGTTTTGCGAGAAATCACCACGTCATTCATGCATAACATGAATTCGTACCGAAAAGCATTTTCCTATTGTTAATTAGATAGATAATGACCTAATTAACAATATATTTTTTTTGAGGATAATGACCTAATTAACAATATTGAAATCTATTAAAGGGTTATAAATACCTATGGTTCCCAATCGCACAAAACACTCTCTACTCCCGTTTAGAGTGTGTTTGTTTTGAGAGAAGTTCTAAAAAGAGGGTTGTCCCGTACACACATGTCTATATCAACATTCTTGCCACTATTCATATTACATCATTAATCAAGTGCGACACATATCATATAGATTTCTGTTACTCTCGTGAGCGCTATAGGGAATAAAAGCATACACTATAGTAAAAAAAAGGATTCAAATCAGTTTTTAAAAGAATTAAAACTAAAGATCACTATATTTACAGGATCGGCTATATATGTATATGTATATATATATATATATTTGAATTTTAAAATATCGTATTCAAATAACAAATAAATAAACCAAGATGGCAGGTTATATAGAGGTATATAATTTGGCTGAAAAAAAAATGTTAAAAAGAGGTTTTAAAAGGCTGAGACTTGATGGGCTATTGAGACCCATTAGGGCATCATATTGTTGGGCCGACGAGCATCAGTTGTGTGAATTCTAGTAACCCGGGTCGCTCCAAGTTCAGGGTTTTTTGACCCACAAATCTCACGTTAAGGGCTTTTCAAGTTTGTGCTTTTGGAAGTCCTTTTCTCTTCTTCCTCGGAGCGAAACCATTGTGGCATTATTCACAGAGCTGCATCCTTTGTACATTGAATCAGAAACAGTGTTTGTTATTCAGTCCAATACGCCCAATCTGTTCGAACCGTATTCTGTCTCTGTTCTGCTGCTTATTAATTCGTGCCCCGTGTTGTTTGTTTGTGACTTTGTGTGGCGTAGGCAGAATGGGGAAGACGGCTTACAAGAGGCTGAAGGGAAGCCAGAGCTTCAGGCAAAGGTTGCTTCTCGCCACTCTCTCCTCCACTCCCATTCTCATCGAGGACATACGCACCCACGAGACTTGGCCCGGTCTTCGCAACCACGAGATTTCACTCCTCCGACTGTTCGAGACCGTCTGCGATGATTGCCTTGTCGAAATCAACGAAACTGGTAATTTTTATATTTTATTTATTTATTTTTCGAGTTTAGTTTTGTTGCTACAATTTTACTGAATGCGTTTTGGCAGGTACCAAATTGAAGTACAAACCTGGAATTATTATCGGTGGTAGACAGCATCGTCCGCACGATTGTGGAGTCTCTCGGTCCATTGGTTATTTTCTGGAGCCGCTCATCGTGTTAGGTTTGTTTGCCAAGGAACCCCTCACCATTAGGCTCAAAGGTATAATTACCATTTACTACTTATTTGTTCCTGTTAATCGAATTTGCCGAATTTCTTCTTTTTCCTTATTGAGGATGTTTATATTATGACCTAACTATGCACTGCCATGTGAATACTTACCTTTAGAACACCATCTTTGTGATTATCTGAGTGTACTGAGTGTGTCCTGTACTTGGAGTTTGTTTTTTGTAATGTTTCAATATGAAGGTTTTGGCTGAATGATTGGAGAATATGGTTATGTGGCCACACACATGTTTTCTTTTCAACCTTTTTTCTCTCAGGGTAACACTTGTAATTTGTACCGCTTAGGGGCTTTCTTGTGGTCGAATTATGTTTTTGGCTTCTTTCTCGTGTTTTGCTCTTCTAAAGTGTTGCTATCTTGGATTCGCAAGCACATCGGAAGCCTTGTTGTACAATTTGTGTTTTTTATCACTGGCAGATAGGACCTTCGCTCAGCACGGGTGCGAGATGTGAATGGATCCCCTCATGTTATTTTTTTCTCATGTTGAATCCCAACCCTTCATCTAATATGATGAATGAGAGAAAGAGTGTGTTTAAAAAGGGGGATAGAGGGATTGAATGGTAGGGATTAAAAACATGACCCCCGTGCGAGATAGCCAACGGAAAAGAATTTTTCTATATTCTATATATTTCTTTATATTTTATATAAAAGACGGAGATGCTGCCATGTGGTGTAGTTAATTTTCTTAAGTAGATAATAGATAGATTGTTGTTGTTATAAATTTAGTCTAGATAGATTGTTGTTGTTATAAATTTAGTCTTGTATGTCTGAGACTCTCCTCCTTAGTTGTATTTCTATTTTCTACTCCTCTTTACGATGGAATTTCTTCTACTAAAGAAAGTGAAAGAAAAAGATAAGTAAAGTATGTAAAATCTTTAAAGCTAGAACATAAGGAGCATTTAGAAGATATCCTAATGATGTCAATTACAATTGCTCGGTATATTGTTATCAGGAATTACAAATGATTCTAAAGATCCATCAGTTGATACCTTCAAGTCTGCTGCTTTGCCCATATTAAAACGCTTTGGAGTCTCTGAAGGCTTGGATCTTAAAATAGAGAGTCGTGGACTACCTCCTAATGGTGGCGGCGAAGTTATCTTGTCGCTTCCTGTTGTTCAGAGTCTAACGGTAAGTTCTGAATTTTTTGATACTTGATTTCGATTTATTTTGATATCTTATATATTCTTCCTTGCAGGCAGTTAATTGGATCGATGAGGGATTTGTTAAGAGGATTAGAGGAACTACGTTTTCAGCCAGAGTGTCTGCTCAGTTTGAAAATAGCATGATTAGAGCTGCGCGAGGAATCATCAATCCACTAGTTTCCGATGTGCACATTTTTTCTGATCACAGATCAGGTCCACAGGCTGGAAAGTATGATTCCTTTCATTTGGTAGATATTGTGGAATATTTGATTTTAACTATTTTGAATGTATGTTTGGTAGAAATAAAGGAAATCATATTGCATGAAACCATATTTCCTTTTTATTTAATTGGTCATTTGCTGGCACAGCTCTCCCGGATATGGAATTACACTAGTTGCGGAGACTACTTCTGGTTGCCTCATCTCTGTAGATACTGCTGCTTCTCATGCTAGGGATGAAGATACTTCTGGCCTTGCAGATGATGTGAAAAGGGATCTGATGCCTCCAGAGGATATTGGCAAGGGGATTGCTAATGTTTTACTTGGGGAGATAGCTCAATGTGGAGTGGTAGATTCAACACATCAGGTTAGTATGCCAATAATTTCAGCTCACTTTAATCTTTCTTTACCTAATGATAGATACTGGTGTCAAACAGACAGAAATATGGAGGGAAACTCTTTGTAGATGATCTCATCTGACAAATGCCGGTGCTAAACAAATAGAATATAGATTATACTTACAATGAGAGAGAAAAAGCCATTGTATAATAGAAACAAAAAGAAAAAATTCAGCAGAAATGTACCCTTCCTTCCCAAGCCTCGAGATCACTCCTTTCTCTACGCAATTTTCTGTACCTCTTCCTCTTCCCTCACATCTGTTTCTCCCCTTGCACCGTCCCACCTTCTGCTATCTCAATCCATTCAGTTAGTTACAGCAATTAATTCTCATCAATAATCCCTTCTTTTGTCATGTCAGCTAGAGTAATTCCCTTGTTACCCTTTTTGTCCTTTCTAAGATGCACCCCACATCTAGGGGTGTGCATGGTCTGGATATTCATAAAACCAAACCACATCCAAATTAAAACCAATAACATGGATTGAGTTTCAAAACCAAATCAGATTTCCCCCAAACCCGGTTTTGATCTGATTTTGAATCCGATTTTCAACATAAAAAATCCAGATTTAAATCCGGTTTTCAACATAAAAACCAGTTTAAAATCTGGGTTTCAACTTCCAGAATCTAATTTTAAAACCACTTTCGCTTCAAAGTTGGTTTTGATCAAAATTTGTTTTAAAACCATTTTCAAAACCGATTTTATAAACTGATTCTTGAAACAATTGGAATACAAGTGGCATAATTTTATACCTAATTTCCTGATTTTGTATCATTTTGTACTTTAGTGTCAACTACCAACATATGTTGGACTTAGTAGGTACAAATGCTATTCTTTGGTGCTCTACTTGAAATTTATTTTCTCACACGTATGTTTGAAGGATTGTGCCTATCATGAAATTTGCTTTTATTTTCCGGAAGCGAGGCATCTGATATATATATATATTTTTTTGAATATTTCTGGTTTATAGGGTTTGCTATTTCTTCTTTGTGCTCTATGCCCTCAAGATGTTTCCAAGGTTCGCGTAGGAAAACTTTCCCAGCATGGGATTGAAACTCTTAGAAACATAAGGGATTTTCTTAATCTGAAGTTTATTGTCAAACCAGATCCGGAAACACAGTCAGTTTTCCTCAAGTGTATTGGGTATGGCATGAAGAACCTTTCTCGAAAGGTCTCGTGAAGATAGTGTAGTCTGGTGAATTGAGGTTGTTAGCCAATGTTGTTGGTCATATATATATTTTGAGCATTATTTCAATATTTTTCTGTTATTGAATTGTATTTTGGATAGGTCAACCTATCAATCCGTTTTGTCCAATTTTTATATGATTGCAACTATTTACAAACTACACATAGCAAGCAACTTTAAACATGTGAGTCAAAGGGAGCAACTTTAATCTAACATTATACTTCTTTTGTACTGATGTCCATGCTTTTGACATGATATTCGGTAAACATGTTTTTTATCCAATTAGAAACTTTGAAAGGGGAATACATCATGCTTTTTTAATATAGGAGTAAATTATTTTTTTAAAAGTTTAATATAAGATAAGATAGGATTATATATTCTAACATTTCCCCTCGAGTTAAAAGTTTACTAAGCTTTTAAGCTTGTTATAAATATACTCTTTGAAAGAGAAAAACCTAATCAATAATATCAAGGATCCTATCTTATCTTATCTTAGAAATCCCATAGGAATTAGGATTAGAATCTTATCACTTAACTATTATTTTAGTTTCCCTATTCAATTAGGATTAGCAATCTTGTGCCTTGTATCCCTATAAATAAGGATTAATGGTTAACATTTTGTATCAACTCGTTATCATCAATCACAATCATATTTTAGAGTCTTCCTTCTCTCTCTTCTCGTTCTCTATCTAAAACCCATAACTTTAACATGATGTCAGAGCGGTACCATCCTCTGTGACTTGTCGCTCACTATTTCGCTATCGGGTTCTAAAAAATTCGGAATTCCAATTAGAAACCACCTCCATTGCATGTGGAATCTCCCGATCTACCTAATCCCGAAATCTCAGCCACAGAGCCTCCCTCACGCGTGCCCATGTGCCACTCTTGTCCGTTGCGACATTCCCACAGGTTGCCACCTTCTGCAGTGCATGTGGGCGCGTCTAGTGGCCTTCCAGCGAGCTTTTTCGGCGCCAAGGTTGCCTTTTTGTCCCGGTTCTAGATTGGGCCCCAGTTTCCTTTTTCCGGCCACAAGTACCTAAACTCTTGTGCAAATAACCCCTTATCTCCTCCTTTTAGGCATATTTTCTCTCTCCTTTGACTGACCTATGGCGTCCCCTAGTGCTACCTTTGCTTCCAAGACTGAGCCTATTGTTATCAACAACTTGTTTTCCGATCAATGATCATTCTGATGGTGTCTTTTTGCATAGGTGTATCATATTAATGGTGACTACTTTTTCCATCGACAGTCATTACGATGATGACTTATGTTGGTCATGACTCACATTAGCCTAGCTCTCTGTCCCATATGATCTGACCTTAATCATTTTCCTATATACACTGGTTTCGTCTTCATCCCAGATGCACTGGCCCCGTCATTGTCCCAGATGCATTGGCCTGGCCCCGTCTTCATCCCAAATGCACTGGCCTCGTCTTCGTCCCAGATGCACTGGCCTGACCCCCTCTTCTTCCCAAATGCGTTGGCCTTAGCCATTTTCCCAGGTGCATTGGCCTTGTCTTCGTCCCAAATGCACTGGTCTGGCCTAACCCAAATCTTTGTCCTAAATGCACTGGCCTCATCTCTGTCCTAAAAGCCATCGTCAGATGTAGTTTCATGTTTAAATATTGGCAAAATTGCTTTGTAGGTCTTTTAACTTATTTTTGGTTTTCGAATCAGTCATTTTTTTTTTCCGAATATGTCCTTTATGTTTTAAAATGCTTGCACTGTTGACCTTTTTTAAATGACCCGTTAAATTCAGTGAAAAACAGAGTTTATCAAAATACTCTAAGATAAGACAAGATAGGATCATATATTCTAATAGTCTAGAGTTTATCATTAAATTGGAAGCTTTGAATAATCTTAATTACTTGTTGAATTGAAGTCTTTCATTGAGTAACAATCTCTTACAAAAGAAAATAAATTCATAATTAACCACAACAAAATCACAAGAAAGATGGTTTATGTGAGAGGAGGAACAAGTATTTGTAAATCTATCAACGTTTTTTTCCTCAAGAACAATGTAAATAATTTGGTCAAATGAAAAAGATATATATGTATAAATAGAATTAATTGATGCAAATTAATCTCAATTTTTGTTTCAAAACAGTGCGTGTTTGTTTTAGATTTTGGGCATACCAGAATCAACTTTGGGAGCAAAAACAAGACAAATATAATTGAAAATCACTATCTTGTGTTTTGGTGATAAAATCTCGGTGGATAAGATTGATTCTATGGTGGGTATAATTGATTCTGATGGAAGTAAGAATTCCTAGCTTTTGCGTTGAATAAAATTAATTCTGAGTGTGAGACCCGTAAAATTCTTCTTATTTACACATCAAAAATGATTTTACTTTTATCATACAAACGAAATCAATTCTTCTGAATCCACTTTTAAAATATCATTATCAAACTTAAATCAATTTTTTTATACTCAATTTTTTTATTAAAATCAATTTTTCAAAATCAATTATATCATAATCTAAAACAAGCGGAAGGATGGTGTTCAAATATATAAAATATCATGGTGCAGGATAGAAGCACAAACAAAAGTTGAATAAATTGAAAAATTACATTGATATTCAAAGAAGTTGAAAAACCATGAAATGCGAAACATAATACAGATTGTTTATGTAGCATAAAATGTGAGATACAGTTTTATGTCGATTAACTCATTTTCATTGAGGGAGTTATTATTTCTTTCTTTCTTTTATACCTAAAAAAACAAAGGTGCAATTAAAGCCATACTATCTTTCTAAAATGGGCTATGCTTTTGTTTGAGAAGGAAAAGTGTTAACTGTCATCTTTTATGTCGTCCTGGAAATGATACATGCGATAGACAAGAAAACAACTGAATGTCTAGGGATGGTGCCAGCCAAGTTGCCAGCAGTGTTCTTTAATTGTAAAAATACTAGTAACAGACCCGTGCATACGCACAGGTGAGTAACACATTGTATTCGTTTGGTTCCAAGTTGAAGTTTTCTTCCCAATTGTCGAATCATCTTTTTTTTATATTCGACGTCACCTTGTATTCCTCATTGAGCTCGTTAAATAAATGAGCTGAACTTGAGCTAAGCATAGCTCGACTCGTTTGGTTCATGAGCTAGCTCGTTTGGTTCCAAGTCGAAGTACTCACTTTTTTTTATATTCGACGTCACCTTATATTCCTCATTGAACAGAGGCAAGTCAACGCCAGTTAATATTATTAAGCTCGTTAAATAAATGAGCTGAACTTGAGCTAAGCATAGCTCGACTCGTTTGGTTCATGAGCTAGCTCGTTTGGTTCCAAGTCGAAGTGTTCTTCCCAATTGTCGACATCTCTTTTTTAATATTCGACGTCACCTTGTATTCCTCATTGAGCTCGTCAAATAAATGAGCTGAACTTGAGCTAAGCATAGCTCGACTCGTTTGGTTCATGAGCTAGCTCGTTTGGTTCCAAGTCGAAGTTTTGGTGTCGGTCTCACGATGATTGGGTGGTTAGGTTTTTCTTTAGGTCGAGTTATCACCTTACATTTGCTTTAGTGCTCGCCAGGCCTCTATCTTTGACCTGAAATCTTTGGAACCCAGGGGTTAGTCTTTGTCGCTGTGTTTGAGCTCACGCGTCTTTATCTTGACATGGTGTCTTGAAACCACAATGGTCTTGTTTAGATCGACAGCGACCTTAGCCGAGCCGCTTTAGAGCTTGTAGGCCTCTGGCGACTGGTGTCTTGAAACCACAGGGGTTGTTTAGGCCGACCGCGACCTTCCGAAGTCGCTTTTGAGCCAGGCCTCTATCTTTGACCTGGTGTCTTCAAAACCACTGGTTGTTTAAGGCCGACCGCGACCTTCCGAAGTCGCTTTTAAGCCAGGTGCTATCTTGAGCCGACTGGTTTAGGACCACACGGGTCGAATCATCTTTTTTTTATATTCGACGTCACCTTGTATTCCTCATTGAGCTCGTTAAATAAATGAGCTGAACTCGAGCTAAGCATAGCTCGACTCGTTTGGTTCATGAGCTAGCTCGTTTGGTTCCAAGTCGAAGTGTTCTTCCCAATTGTCGACATCACTTTTTTATATTCGACGTCACCTTGTATTCCTCATTGAGCTCGTTAAATAAATGAGCTGAACTCGAGCTAAGCATAGCTCGACTCGTTTGGTTCATGAGCTAGCTCGTTTGGTTCCAAGTCGAAGTTTTGAGCTGTCAGGTCTCTGATGATTGGACCACAGGGGTCGAGCTGCGAGTGAGCCCACCAAGCCTTTATGCTGAGTTGGGTTTAGGACCACGGGTCGAATTATCTTTTTTTATATTCGACGTCACCTTGTATTCCTCATTGTGCTCGTTAAATAAATGAGCTGACCTCCAACTAAGCATAGCTCGACTCGTTTGGTTCATGAGCTAGCTCATTTGGTTCCAAGTCGAAGTGTTCTTCCCAATTGTCGACATCACTTTTTTTATATTCGACGCAGTTAATATTATTAAGCTCGTTAAATAAATGAACTGAACTTGAGCTAAGCATAGCTCGACTCGTTTGGTTCATGAGCTAGCTCGTTTGGTTCCAAGTCGAAGTTTTGAGCTGTCAGGTCTCTGATTGGAGCTGGTTAGGTTTTTCTTTAGGTCGAGTTATCACCTTCTGAGATGCTTTAGTGCTCGCCAGGCCTCTATGCTGACCTGGTGTCTTGGAAACCACAGGGGTTGTTTAGGTCGACTGGCGACCTTAGAAAGTGCTTTTGAGCAGCCGGTGCTATCTTGAGCCTGGGTTTAGGACCACACGGTCGAAGCGAGTGAGCCCACGACCTTTATCTTTGAGTTGGGTTTAGGACCACAGGTCGAATCATCTTTTTTTTTATATTCGACGTCACCTTGTATTCCTCATTGAGCTCGTTAAATAAATGAGCTGAACTTGAGCTAAGCATAGCTCGACTCGTTTGGTTCATGAGCTATCTCGTTTGGTTCCAAGTCGAAGTGTTCTTCCCAATTGTCGACCTGGTGTCTTCGAAACCACAGGGGTTGTTTAGGCCGACTGGCGACCTTCCGAAACGCTGAGCCAGGCCTCTATCTTTGACCTGGTGTCTTGAAACCACGGGGTTGTTTAGTGGCGACCTTCCGAAGCCGCTGAGCCAGGCCTCTATGCTGACCTGGTGTCTTGGAAACCACAGGGGTTGTTTAGGTCGACTGGCGACCTTCCGAGCTGCTTTTAAGCCAGGCCTCTATGCTGACCTGGTGTCTTGGAAACCACAGGGGTTGTTTAGGTCGACTGGCGCTGCTATGCCGACCTGGGTTTAGGACCACACGGGTCGAGCTGCGAGTGGGCCCACCAAGCCTTTATGCTGAGTTGGGTTTAGGACCACGGGTCGAATCATCTTTTTTTTATATTCGACGTCACCTTGTATTCCTCATTGAGCTCGTTAAATAAATGAGCTTAACTTGAGCTAAGCATAGCTCGACTCGTTTGGTTCATGAGCTACGTTTGGTTCCAAGTCGAAGTACTCACTTTTTTTTATATTCGACGTTACCTTGTATTCCTCATTGAACAGAGGCAAGTCAACGCCAGTTAATATTATTAAGCTCGTTAAATAAATGAGTTGAACTTGAGCTAAGCATAGCTCGACTCGTTTGGTTCATGAGCTAGCTCGTTTGGTTCCAAGTCGAAGTTTTGAGCTGTCAGGTCTGGTGTCTTGAAACCACAATGGTCTTGTTTAGCTCGACAGGCGACCTTAGCCGAGCTGCTTTAGAGCTTGTAGGCCTCTGCTGACCTGGTGTCTTCGAAACCACATGGGTTGTTTAGGCCGACTGGCGACCTTCCGAGCTGCTTTTGAGCCAGGCCTATAGGCTGACCTGGTGTCTTGGAAACCACAGGGGTTGTTTAGGTCGACTGGCGACCTTCCGAGCTGCTTTTGAGCCAGGCTGCTATGCCGACCTGGGTTTAGGACCACAGGGGTCGAGCTGCGAGTGAGCCCACCAAACCTTTATGCCTTCCGAGCTGCTTTTGAGCCAGGCCACTATGCTGACCTGGTGTCTTCGAAACCACGGGGTTGTTTAGGCCGACTGGCGACCTTCCGAGCTGCTTTTGAGCCAGGCCTCTATGCTGACCTGGTGTCTTGGAAACCACAGGGGTTGTTTAGGTCGACTGGCGACCTTCCGAGCTGCTTTTAAGCCAGGCTGCTATGCCAACCTGGGTTTAGGACCACACAGGTTGTTTAACTGAGAAGCTTAAAAAAAAGAAAGAAAAATTAAATTGAAAACGTAACAGAGCATTTGGCGAAAAATATGATTTACCTTTGGATCAAGCATTTCATGCTGCGCAAGTTGTTCCTGAGAAAGCAGCAAAGGCTTGAAATAGAGACATAAATTTTGGCTTTTCAAAGAATTTTAGACGTTGATTTCACCATTGTGGAAAAAATGGGGAGAAGATTGGGTTATAGATGTTGGGTAGATTCAGCTGAGACAAGTTGTCACGGGTCTGTGCTTTTTTGTAGAGTTTGATTTAGGTTATCAATGGGGAAAGGGATGGGCGAAAGATGGTGGTGATCCGGTTACCGTGTGTGTATGTAAGGCGAATCCGGCAAGCGGTGGTTGACTATAGTTACTGGGAGTGATCTGGTTTCGTGGAGAAAAAGATGGCGATGTCACGTTACGTGCACACACGGTGTTACGTGCAAACGCGTGCTCGACATGTTACGTACTGCACCGCTTATTTGTCGACTTTTTGCTTTGTGAACACGGTAAGAGAGGCTATTCATTTCATTAAAAAAATAAAAATTAAATAAAAGAGGTGAGGTGGTTCCAGCTGTTGTTGACCTGCAATCGTGACATTTGTGGCAAATTTTTTTGTGTTTGTGAAGTGTGCTGTGGAAGGGAATGATTAGTTAATTGACACCTGTTAAATTGTTACTCCAACAATGACTTGTATATGTATTGTTTATAGATACGGTGTCCGTGTCCGTGGAAGAATATATTCAACCATTCAAGCATGCGTTTGGGTAACGTCAAATTTGAATATCGATGTACTATTATTGTATCCACAAAAATATCTTTCCATAACACTACATCAAAACTCTTCAATGCCGCTAGTTTAAAACTCGTATCCAGTAGAGATAGGCCCTGAGATTGGAGGAGTCACCATCCTGATATGGACATATATAGTTGAAGAATAGATAGGTTAGAAGAATTGGCCCCTAAAAGCTATGCAAGCAGCTTATTTAATTATTGCAGCCACTTCAAATCCTCTTAAGAAGAGGAAGAACTAACATAATCCGGGAATATTCTTTTTCTCTGTTAATCAAGCACCCGGATCACCTGCAGTTGATTATATTTTGAAACTGGGTTGATGCAGTTCATGTCCAACAGATTTTTTGGTTATGACTTCAAGCAATGTTTTTTTCAAGAGTGAAACAATCCTCTTCAGTTCTAAACTGTAAACAAACGTGATCCGTGAACCAATAGCCAATGTTTTTATCATATTGATATTGAAGACAAATGTCATTGATGATCTCTTCCTTTGTGCCGATTATTAACTCCCTACATATTTTTAATTATTGTAAAATTTGGTATCATTAATTATTATTTTATTAATTATATTTATTTTTATCGAATTAATTAA
This sequence comes from Calophaca sinica, assembly GCA_037113605.1. Taxonomy (NCBI): domain Eukaryota; kingdom Viridiplantae; phylum Streptophyta; class Magnoliopsida; order Fabales; family Fabaceae; genus Calophaca; species Calophaca sinica. Next base: position 100,027,125 of record CM073734.1, on the reverse strand, counting down.
TATAAATGTATGATCATCGGTCTAACCAAGCGGAACCACATATGTAAATATGATTATCAAAAGTTACTACTTAACGGTTAGATTTTATATAAAAAAAGTTTAGATTTAGGTACGAGTCTTTTTTTCATAAATTCAAGTATCAATATAAATATTCTGATACTTTATTCTACCAATTATCTTTTTAGATTAAATTAAGTAACAACTCATCTTTCTAAAACATCTAGAGAATATGTTTTCCCGTAGATGTGCACAGGACTGGATGCTTCCTTTAATACTTAGATCTTTCTTTTCAGTTTTATGGTTTGTGATAGTAATTTAATTTTAATATTGTGTCGATAATAATAAGATTTTCTAAAATAGGTCACTAAATTTTAAATACTTTATATTAAATAAATATTATTTTCAATTAATAAATAAAGTTTTTTTTGGTTACAAATATAAAGTGTTTGAATCTTATATGCTATATGAATATTTAGTTAAAATAAACGAGTACTAAATAACAGCTTTCTTTGCTTTATGTATATCCTTAAGAAAAGTTTTCTTTTTGACAATAATCTAATGACTTAATTCCACTTTTAGTTATCCAAGTTTCACTATTTTTGCAATTTTGGTTCCCACTTGTTTTGGAGCGATTTTGGTGTTTAATATTTTTTTCCCTTTTGTAATAAAGGGCCGCCCAACTTTCCCCTGCTTTTATTCCCTTTAAGCATCTTGATCGTGCAGTTTTGGTTCCCACCTTTTAGCTTGCATACAATCATGATATTTGAGGACTAAGGTAATGTTTGGTTAGAAGGAAATGGAAGGAAGGGGATGAGTTATTTTAAATTTTTTATGTTTGGTTAAATTTTTAGTAGGAGATGGGAGGAGAGCCAAATCCCTCATAACCCAATTTTTGCTCCCCTCCAAGTTGTAGTTTTTTGGAGGGGAGGGGAGCTTAAATCATTTAGAATAAAATGACTTAAATAATTTTATATAAAACATAATATAAATGATTGTAAGGATACTTAAGTAAATTAATCATTCTCCTCTATTAAAATCTCATTCATCCCCTACTAAACCAAACAAGCAAATTAAACTCTCCTCTCCTTCCCCTCCCCTCCTATAGCCAAACACAATATCAAGTTGAATTCCTCCTCTCCCCTCCTTTTCTCTCCATTAAAATTCCTCCTATCGTTTGAACCAAACAGACCCTAAAAGTGGGAGGACAAAAATTGCTCAATCAAGATACTTAAGAGACTAAAAATAGGGGAAAGGGGGGGTCAGGGTGACTTGTTTATTGTAAAAAGGAGAAAAAATGGGAGACCAAAATCGCTTAAAAAATTTGGGGATCAAAATCACAAAATCGCGATCTTAGAGACTAAATGTGAAGAATCAAGCCTAATCTAATAGTAAAACTTGGTAAAAAAGAACCTAATATAAATTAATTACACAAACGAGCACAGTATCCGATTAATATATTAGTTTTCACACATTAACTTTAGCATTAATTAATTAAATATATATGTGTGTACCCATCGTCTATGAACTTTTCTAGCTGCTACATGCACATGCAAACTTAACCACATAATGGAGTGGGAGTTTCGTGCTGTTGTGGTTTAGTCAAGTGTAACCTTCCTATCAACAACAAATGCTACTTCTCTAAACCCTCTCGGAAAAAGCGCAATAACCCTAATGCCTCTTTCTTTTCTCTCTAAATCCTTTCTCTTTCTTCTTCCTCATCCACTGGAGGGAGTGGTTTTTGGCCATTTTTTTGCCTGGAACCACCACTCTACATCGTTTTTTTATCTTCTTTTATCTAAATAAGTGGTTTTTCCACATAGATCTAATTTTTCTTTATTGTTTTTCCGTGATTTCATCGTCTGAGTGCGGCCTTGTTCTGTTCGTCGTCTTGGTGCTGCGTTGTTTAGTTTTCCGTCTTGTTGCGTGTTTCGTTTGATTCAGATTGACATATCAGCTTCGATCTATCATAGTTTTAATCAAGACATAAGCGTCAACGTTACAGATCCAAATTGCTAATGGTGGTCACCGCCAACCTCAGCATCCTTTCTCCCTAAAAATAGCTCATGAGCATGTGGTTCGATTGGTCATATCCTAGACCACTTATAGTCGATTTGAGTCTGCACAGAGTATAGTAATGACTCATAACTGAATGAGTTTAAAGACTGTGGCTCTTTATTTCTCTTTGGCCATCAACCATACTTGGAAGCTTTTGTTTTGGTTGTTAGGATTAAGATGACTTAATAATGCCATATTGGCTTCTGTTCTGATTAAGTGTTTCATTACCGTGTACTTGATTGACTTAGATATTCGTGTTGATTTTCAATTGTGAATGGGAAATGCCTCAACACATTATGTTCAATCTGAGTATATTGATGTTTTTTCTAATTTTTGAATGAAGTTTAATTCCGTAAAAAAAAAAACAACAACAACAAAAAATGCTACTTGTACCTCCAAATTCTGCGGCAACAGGAGTAGTAGCAACAGTAGTATTTTAATGATATTTTCAACAAAAAAAAATTTAATCGTTAAAAAGTATTTTAGCGATCATATTTGATGTTGATAGACAAAGTAACAAAAAAAAAAACATTGAATTGAATAAACACCTATAATAATTATCTCATTATTGGGAATTAACGTACGTACCACCCTGCACATGAGTATCTTAATAGCGAAACACTTGAATCTTTGAGTTTAGTAATTGATTGTGCTTAGAGCACAGATTCAATACGAAGGCAACCACTAACAACAGATTCAAAACAGGCATGCAGCAACAACCTTCTAAAAAAATCAAAATCACAAATTTCCATTTTCCCCTATGTCAAAATCTTCAATTAACAACGCATTAGTTGCAGCTGATGTGACCGGAAAGGTCCTCGTGGTCGCCGGAAAGCTCTTTGTACCTCGTCGGAGAAATATCAATCTCAATCAGGTTCTCTTCTTCATAATGAAACCCCAAATCCCTCTTCATCTTGCTACCATCTAGAGCTATCTCAATCAACCCTTCTCTGTCATCTTCGTCCCACCGGAAGAAAATATCCTCCGGCGAGTCCCAATCACCCATCGCCGGATATCCACTCTCCGACGAGCTATCCGAATCAGATTCCGGGTAAAAACGTGACAACGAAGGGTACCTCGGAATACCCATGTTCCGGTTTTCTTCTCTCTCATTTGGATCATCCCCTGCTTCTTCGCCTTCGTACTCTTCGTATATCACCTCCAATGGCGCCCCCACGTTCCATTCCACAAAACTCGAACTTGATTCGAAACCCATTTCAGAACCCACCTCTATTTCTGAAGGATTGCTTGAATTGGCCCACCGATGAACTCGCTCCAGAGAATCGGTTTCCTTAAATTCAATGGGACTTAATGAACTCTGTTTCTCTTCTCTGTAGTTGCTTGCTCTGTTTTCTTCTTTGATGATGATGGGTTCTGATTTCCCTTGATTTTTGTTTTGTTCATGCTGAGAATTTTGAATTGCACCGAGGCGGAGTATAGTGAGCAAGAGAATTCCGGTGAGAATGAGCACTGGTGAGAAAGCTATCTTCCAGAACAAGTGAGGTAAGTAGAGGAAAACCAAGGTACAGAAGGTGATAAAGCACGAAAACAGAGGATCTGAAGAGAACATTGAGAGAAAGGAAATTGTTTCAACACATAGGGAGTTCATGAATTTATCAAGACATATAGAAGAATCGAACTTCAATTCTAAATGAAATCTACTTTCATCTATTGGCATTGGTTTCCCCCTCTGGTAACTACGATTCCAAGGGAATTGGAAATAATAAAATGAAAGCCATGGTAGAAGATAAAAAAGTGTTTGGGTGATGAGAAAAAGTAAGAAAATTCTGATGGGACTGAACAGGGCCACTATGCATGGGGGGGCTTTAGAAAGGAAAGGGTGTTTGTTTTTGTGGGGTTTATGAGCTTTTTGGCGTGAGAAGAAGGCATGGATGGAATAATAAAGGGGAAGGGTGAGGGGATGTGGTTGGTCCTACAGTGTACAATAACCTAGACAATCTTTTTTAGTTTTTATGCACCAAAAACCTACAATTCCAACATAAAAAAAAAAAAAATTGTTTTGCTTTTACACAAACTCAAATTCGTGAATTTAATAAATGTATTTGAGGCTTTTTGGATATCATACTGATTTGAGGCTTTTATTCATGGAACCTGTTTTCACAGTTTATTTACTTTTAATGGATGGATCGGCAATCGGTATCCATCCAAGACGTTGATTTCAGGTCCAAATGGATTTAAGCTGTTTGTTGAGCACTTTTGGTTGTATTACTACTTTTCAGAATGTGAAACTTCACCTATACCACATGAGATGCAGCCTGGACACTTCTTTTATGGTAAGTCGGTTAGTAAGTGCCTTCAGATGCCAACACCACTTGCCCATTTTTGGTTCTTTTTCTTTATTAAGTTTTTTTTTTTTTTTTGCCACTAAGCTTTGTTTTCCTTTACTCAGTTTATTTATCTATTAATAAACTACTAAATAATAGTCATCATCATTTTTCCTTTTCATTCAATTTTCTAATTATTATTCCCTTTTTTTTCACCTCTCCTTTGTTTATACTTTGATCTTTATTTGATTGAAAAAAGTTTAGATTGGGGGAAGCTCACCCCCGTGCAGGGTCAGGAGAACCACAAACCTGGTAGAATTTCTGATTGGAATTTACGATCGCTTCACTAACGCATCCACAGAATCGAACGAAATCGCAGCGTGTGCGGCGGAAAGCGAGCAGGTTGAACCAAACTACGTTGACATTTATACTTTGATCTTTAAAAAATAACTAATAACTATCTTGTGTATTATACAAGTATTTCAAAACTAGGAAAAATTGAAAAAGTTTAAATAAAAGATATGTACCTAATCTATTTAGATGAAATAAAGAACGTATTAAAGAGAAAATTTTAAAATTTGTAAAACAATATGTATAATGAAGTATGAATGTCACCTATTATTATTTAAGGGAGAATAGAATAAAAAATCAAATTACTTTAAAAATAGTTCTGTAATATGCGTGGAATATATGAATTTGTTTATACTTCGTTCATATTATAAGAAATAAAACTCTAATTCACACGAACCAATTTTTTTTTTGAAATTAGTTAATTATAATTAATACTATTAAAAAATTTAACTTTTTCCAAATATACCCTTTTCGTAAATGTGGCTGATAATTAATGACACTTAATTCACACAAATCCTACTAACTTAAATAAAGACATAATTAGAAATTGACATTTAATGTATATAAAAATTGATGCTTGTTTCTTAGACCAAAAAAAATTTGGACCCATTTGTCTCTTATAATATGGACCGGAGGAATTATTAAACTCCCTCTGTTTCTTTTTACTTGTCTATTTTTAGCGAAATTTTGTTACTATTTATCTATCGTTCTGAAAGTTCAAGGTTATATTAATTACTTTTTGTCAATTATACCCTTAACATTTATTGTAGAGAGAGAAATAAGTGTAATGGGGTAATGAACAATCAATGGTATCACAAAAAAATGATCAATAATTTCATTAAAAACAACAAAAATTATTTGTTTCCTTGGTTCGCGTAAAGCAACTTTTTTTTTGTGAAAACAAGGGGCTAAAGCCCCACAAACAACAACACTAAAACTGGCTGACGCCAAAGCCAGTATAGCAATCCTCTCTCAGAACAGAAGAGAGAAACACAGGGATAACCTCATAGATAATACTATTAGTCCTAGGGAAATTCCTCTCTTTAGCAAGGATATCTACCACTTTATTAGCTTGTCTCGGAATATGCCTCCACTTGATATCTGCCTCTCCAACAATCATGCTCAGGATTCCATCAATTAAGTGTGAAAGAGCATGAAAATTGTTTGCTCCCCCTGAAAGCAAGGAAATATCACTAGAAGAATCGGACTCCACCACGATCTTCTTGAATCTTTTCCCCCAAGCGATACTCAGCCCATGATAGATCGCCCACAGCTCCGCCTCAAGGATTGGACACGGGTCTAATTTCTGAGAAAAGGCTATCACAAAGCGACCCCCTTCTCCCCTCACAATCCTACCACACGCAACCTCACTCCCAGAATTGGAGACCGAGGCATCACAATTCAGGGTCACAAAGCCTGGGGGGAGGGCACCATCTGGTATCTGGAGCATGGTCCGGAATTAAATCAATAGGTTTGAGTTTCGTGTACCTATTCTTGAGACGCATCGCCGTGTCCACCTGGTTCAAGGACCTCCAATAAAAACTTTGGATAGACATTTTCTTTTGCGAGAAGACAATGTCATTTCTAGCACACCAAATCGCATCTAAAACTGTACCAAAAATCAAACTCCACGGTCTCTGATTAGAGTCCAACTTCACGGCTTAAAGGTAAACGGTTAACCACTTAGTCCATGAATTCTCCTGGAAGAAAGCAATTTGTTCATGAACTGTGAAGCAACACCAAAGCAAACGGCTTCTATCGCAATCCCTGAAGGCGTGGAAAAGCGACTCACATTGGCAATTACACAAGGGGAAAATGTCAGAAACAGTCATGTGCCTGCCAACTCTCTCTTTATTCGGCATGAGGGACTGGTGAGTTGCTTTCCATAAGAAATACCTAATCCTCTCTCAACCTCACCATTTCCAGATGGCAGAGAAAATATCCCAGGGTAAAATCGTACTAGACCGAGAAATCTCTGTGTAAGCAGATTTGAGAGAAAACGCTCCATCAGGTGTTGGATCCCAAGTAAAACTATCATTTTGGGCTTGAATTCGAGGAGGTTGTACCGACCTAAGGTGCATGACCCAACTAGGAGGTAAGATAAGATCCAAAATGGCCTAATTCCAAGTGTTATTATCAACAACATAATTGATTACTTTAAGACCAAGCACGCTGGAGTCCAAATCAGCACCACACAGAACAAGAGGACCACAATTTGGAAGCCAATCATCAAGCCAAAATCTAATATTTTCACCATTTCCAAGTTTCCAAAGAAGGGATTGAGCACAGACCGTTCCAAAAATTCGAACTTTTTTCCTTGTATCAATTCTTGGAAACCCATCACCACCACGATTATATTTCCCTCTAATAAAATTAACCCAAAAGGAGTTTGGAGAAGTGCAAAGATTCCAAGCGGCCTTAAGCATAAATGACAAATTTACATCACGGGAGGAGCGAAGGCCTAGACCTCCAACCTTTTTCGGCAAACAAACCTTGTCCCACTTAAGATAGTGAGTACCTTTATGATTTTGATAATCTCCCCAAATGAAAGACCGACAAAGTTTATCAATGTCATCGCAAACCCCTTTTGAAAGGACACTAGATTGCATTACATAGGTAGGCATGGCCTGGATGACTGATTTAGCTAACGTCACACGCCCAACAAAGGACAAAGTTCTAGCATTCCAAGAGCTCAATCTTTGTTTTACTTTATCAATGACAAAGCTAAACGTACCTTTAGTAACCCGCTTGTGAAAAATGGGAACACCAAGGTACTTTCCGAGATCCTCTGTTTTTTGATATCCCAGCACCTGACAAAAATCCGCCTAAACACCGACATTCACATTCTTTGAGAAAAATATTTTAGTCTTTTCGTGGCTAACCTTCTGACTAGAACTAGCGCAAAACAACTTGAGGATTTCCTGAATAATAGTTGCTTGCTCCACACTGGCCTCCGCAAACAAAATAAGGTCATCTGCAAAGGCAAGGTGAGCAATCTGAATAGGCTTCCATAAGTTCTGACCCACTGCAACTTCAATGAGCTGGAAAAGACGTTAAATACACAAAACAAAAAGGTAAGGAGAAATAGGATCTCCCTGCCGGATTCCTCTTTCTGGTTGGAATTTTCCAAGAGCCTCTCTATTCCATAAAAATTGCATCGTAGGAGTAGAAATACAATACCAGAAGAGTTGCACAATCTTGTCAGGGAATCCAATGTCATTGAGAGTTTCGCGAACAAATTCCCACTTTAATATATCATACGCCTTTTCCAGGTCTATTTTGATCGCCAACCAGCCTTTCTTCCCTATTTGTGTAAAACTACTTTAAACAACATCTAAAAAGAAATAGAGGTAGTATTATATAATTATAATGTTTTTCATCGATAATTTTTTCAAAAATCTACTAAAGCATGTGAAAGAAAAGTATATTAATAATATGTGAAGTTGGAGATTTTACTTGACCTTTATTTATTTTCATTACATTGCATACCTTTTTTTTTGTGAATAGTTTTTTTAAAATAGAAATCACTTATACTATGGTTGGTTGTGAGGAGAAAATGAGAAGAGAGAAATATGTGAAAAGAGAGTTGGAAGAAATGAAGAGAGTGGATTAAATAGATTGTTTGATATGAGGAAAAAAGAGAAGAGAAAGAGGTGTTGAGTTCTCTCTTCTTTTGTTTGGTTAGATAGAAATATGAGAAGAGAGAAATGATATTATTGCTTTAAGGATAAAAATGCCCTTAAACAAGAAAGTGAATATACAACCATTGTGCGCCTCCCTAAGGTCATCGCGAATTGCAACCAAGCCATTGTTGATTGAAGCTCCGCACTACCACATCCTCCATTGCATCGCTTATAGAGAGTAGTCACACTATCAATTATTGCTGGTAAGAAGGCGAATGCGGTGGACAGAACGAGGGTAAAAGTGGAAATTAAAAAAAAGTGTGTTCTCTTCTCACAATTTTTTCGCGGTCCAGTGGAGGAAAACAAGCTAGTGGACTGATAAACCCATATTTTATTTGATTGTTTTAAGTTCTAACCTTTGAAGCACTTTCGGGGGAAAAAAAAAAAAAAGAGGCCGGTGGTGTATTGAGAAAAAGAAAGCATTAATATTAGCCCCCTCATTATTATTTTTGGGGTCAAACTACCCGTATTGTGACAAACGATGTAAAATAATTACGTTTTTTTTGGTACAAAGAAGGGCCAGAGGCCCAGAAACACAAACAACTTTCTTCTGCCCAACTAGGGATGAGGAAAGGGTATGTTAAAAAAAAACGGGGGGGTGCCGCCGAGGAAAGGCCCGTGACAACCTTCAGCAATAACGCTATAAATTCATTACTGAAGATTTGGCCCCAACAAAATTCATTAATCAAATGTTAGCTTTTGTACTTAGAAAAGACAAGTAATAAATAAGACAATATAAAATGACTATAGAGCTAATATATTTTATCTAAATTTGAAAAGCATATCTGTTTTATTTATATATAAAAGCATACCTATTTTATAAATATTATTTTTATAATATATGGTGTATTTAATAATCTTGTACATATTAGTATTAATTTTATAAAAAAAAATGAAACTTGAACCTAAAATTTTACTTAATCATATAATATAATGTTCATAATTTTAATAAATATTGAGGAACTTACTTTTATTAATTATATATTGTTGATGATTTATTAATTAATATATTTTTATTTAAATATCTTAAAGAGAATAAGAATCTTCACGTACGCTTGGAAGGTCGATTAAACAGATAAGAAGAAAACTGAAATAAAGAAAAATAATAAAAATACAAATAGAAGGAAGAGAATATGTAAAGGAAAATTATTATCTCGCTTTGATAAGAATTAACACTACACATCAATTTTACAACTGCTAGGTGGTATACTCTGTTCATATCTAAAAAAATTCTCAGGATCAATCTTGCTTTTCACACCCACCAATCTTCCAAAATTCTCTTTGAAAAGCTTGCTTCCATAAGTCCGAGCAATATCCATTTGTGTTGCATTACTTGGATAATTAGCACCAATATCAATATCCCTGTAATTAAGAAATGCCTCCCTTGGCGAGTCTGAAACATATGGTGTCATGAATTCATGAAACGACCTTGAAAAGTTCAAGTGATGATGAGTTGCCTCAGCACCATCTTCAGTCCAAAATGTGCTGTACTGAATCAAGAACAAGTTCCCTGCTCTGTGAGGAAATGGTGTTTCTGACTCTGATATTTCCTCCATCCTTCCACCATAAGGATTCCACTGCATGAACATGTGCTCAACTTTAACCATCAATTCCCACATGGATTTTATAGCTTTCTTTGGAATTGGTTTCTTCACATAGTCTGATTTGCTTTTGAAATAATTTGTAATAGGCACTTTGGGCTCAGCCAACAATGCTTCGAGGGGAGTACCAATTGGAAAATAAAACCAATAAAGAGTTGAATTCACCCAAGGCATTTGAAAGCAATCACTTTTTTGCAAACCAAGTTCAGGGAAACTCTTTTTCACCAAGGGCAAAAGCCTATCAATTGTCCCCAAGAATTGGCCAATGAAAGAAACTTGCACTGTCCTTTCACCCTTTTGAGTAGTACTATTAACCACACTGGGTTGTGCTCTTATGAAGAGATCTTTGGGTAGTTTTGGTGCAATTAATTGCCATTTATAAATAACATCCGTTGCATCTTCTTCCACATTTTTTTTCACGGTGAAAACAGTAACTTCTGGAGTTACATGAACCAATTTGAGTTTCCATGCAAGAATGACACCAAAACTGGCCCCACCACCACCTCGAATGGCCCAAAACAAATCTTCTCCCATTGACTTTCTATCAAGGATATTACCATTGACATCAACAATTTTTGCATCAATGATATTATCAACAGAAAGACCATATTTTCTCATGAGATTTCCATACCCACCACCAGAGAAGTGACCACCGGCACCCAAAGAAGTGCATACACCAGCTGGGAAAGCATGAACACTGCTTTCCTTTGCAATGTTATAGTAAACCTTGCCAATTGTTGCACCAGCCTGAACCCATGCTGTCTCATCTTTTACATTCACATCAACTGAATTGAGACCAAACATGTCGAGTATAACAAACGGCACGTCTGATACATATGAAAGGCCGTCGTAGTCATGGCCACCACTTCGGATTCTAATCTGAATGCCGTTAAGTTTGGCACATTTAACTGTTGCCTGGACAATTGATTCCTCCTTGGCAACTATAATGGCTAGAGGTTTCGGTGTTGTCGCTGTTTTAAATCTCTTATTGTGTATGTGCATGTTGAGGATGTCTGAGAATGAGGAATTGTCTTGAGTGTAAATGGCTTTGGAGACAGCACAAATTGATGCTTCAGAATGGTCGGAAAGACAACTCTGAAATTTTTCAATGGGTGATTCTGATGATGTTGCCTGTGAAATAGATAGGACAACGGTTAAGGTTGTCAGGAGAAAAGACCATGTCCCCATCGTTTCCAAGGTATACAAGGGTGATTAGTTTGATGTGCCTGTCTTAGAGCATTGCATTCAATATATAGTAGTATTGATGTATCCACATCCTCCTATTTTTTCTAACGCTATGTGGTCTTAATAGTACTGGAGTATTTTTTTATTCCTCGTTTAATGTAGAAAAAGAAAGGGTTACGGTCTAGTCTTTATGAAGAAAGAAATTGCATTAACGGAAATTGTTTTGACCAATGCATTAAATGAAAATTAAAATGATAAAATAAATATATATTAATTAACTTTCTTTATCCTTTTTTTGGGTTTTTAATTATGGCCAACATTAATTCACTTTTTATAAAAAAAGTAAATACCATTAACATCCCATTAAGGATAATTTTTATGTTGAATTGATTAATTATTGTTCTGGACTTGGCCAAAGCCCATAATCGGATTGGGTTGGCGATGTAGCCCAGTGATCAAAGGCGATGAGGTCTTCAAATGATATTTGCCATTCGATACATTCAACGGTGATTCGCGTTCACCGCCTTTAATCACGGGCTTAAATAATAGTTTTTCCCGACGATCGAACTGGCCTACATAAAGGGATCACCCCTTCAAAATCAATGTACGCACTATTTATTACTTGCACACTTCATTCCGATATTGACTATGGCATCGGAGTACTTGTAGGTATCAATACCACCACCGTCGCCGCCATACTCCGTCGTCATCTCCTCCTCACATATGCTCTGCTCTAGCTATTTCAGAGGTCCACCTCGGATCAATTATTAATCAAGATCTACTTAACTTTTGGTAAAAAAAATATATTTGTTTTTACGGGGAAAAAAAGATCTAGCCAATCTCAAATTAAAAGAAACGAGGTTATCAATTTAAAAATTTAAAAGTAAATTATTCAATACTTTATTTAAATAAAAAACTTAAATGTTAAATACTAAATATCAAATCTGATCTTTTTTTTGGTGTATATATCAAATCGGATCTAATAACAAAATTATTATATAAAATAAATTTTTAACTAAAATCTCATGATACATTTCACCTTTAGAATTATATGCATTAAATGAAAATTAAAATGATTATATATATATATAGAATAAATCGCAATGATATACTTTTATAGCATTTAACATATTATACTTATTTTCTGTCCAAAAATATATTATACTTATTTAATATTATATTTAATAGTATTGTTTAAAAAAGTCAATTTATATTTAAAAATATTTAACATTTAAAATCATTGAAGTGTAATGAATATTTTTTATTATAGTTAATATATTATATTTTATAATTATAACATTTACTATTTTCATTAACTATATATATTGAATGAATTTCAATAAAATATGTTTATAGAATTTAATATATTACATTTACACAATAAAATATATAAAGTCTGTTTAATATTTAATAAATTTTTAACATTTAAAATTTAAAGAAGTAAAAAACATTTTTATAACATTTAAGATATTAAATTCTATAATTATAAAATTTAATGCCATTTTTATAGCATTTAATATATTATACTTAATATATATTCCTTTTGTTCCATATTAAGTGTCGTTTAAGGTTTTTTCACAAGGAATAAGACAAATAATAGGTAACTTTATAAGTGAAACAATTTTATTAAATTGTCCTTATTAACCATTGGAGGATTAACTATCGTCATAAATGTATATAAATTATAATAACTTGAGAGTGATGCATATAATATTTACTTGGGGGAAAATTGTAGAAAAAAATTAATGTTGAATTAAAAAATAAAGTAACACTTAATATAAAAAAATTCAGCTAAAATAACACTTAATATGGAACGGATGGAGTAATACTTAATAGTAATTTTAAGTCTTCTGTCAAAAAATAATAATAATTATAAGTCAATTTTATAATAACTTTGCATTTAAACTTCAAGCTAATTTTACTATTTATATATATTTTTTGAATTTAGTTATACTTTTTCAAATGACTTTATTTATAACTTTCAACTAATTTTGTCGAGAAAAAAAATAAACTTTCAACAAATTACGTTTCTTCCACAGCAACCGTAATTCCTGAATTTGCATTGGTATTATGACAATTACTGACACATTCAATGCGAGAGAATAATGTTATAATTTATTGCTTAACTCAATTAAATTTTATAATTTAAACATGTACACATTTAAAATACAGTTTTATTTTATTTAATAATATTTATCTTATATATAAAATATTTGAAATGACACAATTACACGCAAGTTTAATTTTTTTTTTCCACCTTTAACTTTAGGCTATCATTCTGCCAAAAACAAAAACTTTAGGCTATAATTGTGCCTCATGCTGATCATAGTAAAATTGTAAAGGCCTAAACCATATTTAGGACACATTATAGCTCATTGTAACTAATAATGGAAAAGAGGTGGTATACTCTGCTCATATCTGAAGAAGTTAGTAGGATCAACCCTAGATTTCACCCTCACTAATTTCTCAAAATTACCTCGAAAATACTTGCTCCCGTAACTTCGGGCAATGTCAATCTTTGTTGCATTACTTGGATGATTGGCACCAATATCAAGATCCCTATAATTGAGAAATGCCTTCCTTGGTGAGTGTGACACATATGGAGTCATAAACTCATAGAACGACCTTGAAATGTTCAAGTAACGCTTATTTGCCTCAACCCCATCTTCCCCCCAAGATGTCAAGTACTCAATCAAGAACAAGTTTCCTTTCCTGTGAGGGAATGGAGTTTCTGATGCTGAAATCTTGTGCATCTTCCCACCGTAAGGATTCCATTCCATCCGCACCGAATCGCTTTTAATCATAAACTCCCAAATGGATTCCAAATCAGGCTTTGGAATGGGCTTCTTCACATAATCTGACATGGTTTTGAAGTAGTATGAATTGGGCTCTTTGGGCACATCAAGCAACGCTTCAATTGGGCTTCCAATTGGGCAATTGGCCCAATAAAGAGTTGAATTGACCCATGGCATTTCAAAACAATCACTTTGCTGCAAACCCAATTCAGGGAAACTCTCATTTAACAAAGGCAAAAGCTTATCAATTAGTCCCACGAAGATACCAATGAAAGTAATTTGTATGGTTTTTTTACCCTTTTGAGTACCATTGACAACTTCAGGCATTGCTCTTATGAAAAGATCTTCATCTAATTTTGTTGCAATTAGTTGCCACTTGTAAACAACATCAGTTGCACCTTCTTCCAAATTCCTTTTCAGTTTAAAAACCGTTACTTTTGGAGTAACAGAAACCAGTTTTATCTTCCATGAAAGAATGACACCAAAACTAGCTCCACCACCTCCCCTTATAGCCCAAAATAGATCTTCTCCCATTGATTTTCTATCAAGGATATTACCATTGGCATCAACAATTCTTGCATCAATGATGTTATCAACAGAAAGACCATATTTTCTCATGAGATTTCCATAACCACCACCAGAGAAGTGACCACCAGTGCCTACTGTGGGGCACACCCCAGCTGGGAAAGCATGGAATTTGCTTTTCTTTGCAATGTTATGGTAAACCTTGCCAACTGTTGCACCAGCTTGAACCCATGATGTTCCATTTTCAATGTCCACATCAATTGAATCAAAATGAAACATGTCAAGTATGATAAATGGCACATCTGATACATATGAAAGGCCTTCACAATCATGGCCACCACTTCGGATTCTAATCTGAAGGTCATGTTTCTTGGCACATATAATAGTTCCCTGAACATGTGACTCATGAAGAGATGTTACAATGGCAAGAGGTTTTGGTACCGTTGTTGCTGAAAATCTATGGTTGTGTGTGTGCATGTGCAAGATGGACATGAATGAGGAGTTGTTTGGGGTGTAAATAGCGTTAGATGCAGGGTTTGAAGGTGGAGAATGGTTTGAAAGACATTGGAAAAAGTTATCTAGGTGTGGTGATGAATCTGAAGTTGTTGCAAGAACAGAAGACAGCACAAAGGTTAGAGTTGAGAGGAGAAGGGAAAATGTTGTGATAGTTTCCATCACAGAGTGTGATGATGGTCAATGCGTTTTAATTACAATATCATATGGTGGATTTATCAAGGCAAAAACAAGGCATGTTGATTGGAATCTCATGCTGAAATTTTGTAACTGTCGAGTTTGCTAAAATATAATATACAGAATTAAAGGAGTAATGTCAGTTGGTCAAAAAAAAAAAAGTAATGTCAGGATTATTTATATGTATTCTATTATACAAAATATACAAAATATAAACATTTAAGTGGAAGAAAGAAAATATACAAAATATTAACATATTATTACTTAATGGTGAGTGAAATAGAATGTTCAATCTCATGCCATTCTATTTCACACAAAGGTCATATTGTATCCTATTATACAAAACATACAAAATATAAACGTTAATAATAACTTTTATCCTTCACTTTGTTCAATCTCATGCCATTCTATTTCACTAACCATTAAGTAATATTTTAAATAAATTGGATCCACTAAGTTTTAGGTAGCAACGACAAATTTTAATGTAAAATAAAAAAAAATTAAAAGTATAAACAGTTCAGATTTTGAGAGAAACAAAAATTTAAAATTTAAAATAATTAATTAAATTAGTTATTTAGAAAATATAAACAGATCGATGAGATTTGCAATGAAATAAATTTATGTAAAAAATGGAAACAATTAATTATTCGAGAATTACTAAAGCAGATAAAAAATATTAAATATTGGTAAAGGCGTGAGTTTTCAAGAAAAATAATATAGTGAAAATACTATCCTAGTTTAAGTAACTTTTATTATAGAGAAGGAAACATGATTCATAAGTAATTTATTTATAACTTTTAATGTCACCTGCAAACAATATTGAATATTTTATTTTTTATTTTTTCGTTTTTGACGGAATTGAATATTTTGTTATTTGTTATAGCACTTTAAAATTTAAAATATTAGTAATAAAGTCAAAGTCAAAGGCAAAGTCATAATAAAAAAGATTAATAAATTATTAAACATTTATTTTTTTATGAGAAAACATTTATTTTATCAACTTTAAAACGGCATTCAACAGTAAATTTTCCAAAAAGAAAACGGCATTGAAAATCTTTATTTATTTTTTTTAATTACCTATAAAGGGTAATAGTCAACAGAGATTCAAATTCTCCTAAAAGAAAGGGAGATTCTTTTTTTCTTTGTCAGTTAGTAAAGAAAGGGAGATTCTGATAGGGAGATATTCAGAATTTTTCTTTTGGGAGAAGGAATTAACTCCAGATAGAAGAAGAATTTGTCGGAGAGAGAATTTGGGGTTTTAATTCTTTTTTTCTTATTCAATCATTCAACGCATATTTATTACATTCACCATTGGCCAAGAATACGGATCTTCTGCCAACTGTACAGTCATGATGCACTAACAAACAGAAAAATGGAATCTAATATTTTGCACTGCTGAGTCATGAAACTTCCTAACAAACTTGATGCTCGTTCTCTGATTCCCTTGCGGTGGTAAGTCACACGAAATCGTTTAACCAGCCTGAACATTTCCTTATCCTCTTGGGTCTAATAGAATTGGAGACGTCATTTGGGCTTGGCCCATCGGCCCTTTGTGACCCAACATGGTCCAATTGGGTCGTATCATTACCCGACTCTCCAAGGACAATCTTGTCCTCAAGATTGAAGTGGGGATAAGTCTCAGAAAAACTCGTAAGCTCCTCCCAAGTAGCTTTTGTGTTGGATAGATGCTCCCATTGAACCAAGAGTTGAGTTTGCAGCCCCGACGCCGTCTTGACTTGCCGAGATCCCAAAATAGCACAGGGTTGCAGCTCCATACTAGTACCGGTTAGGAGAGGAGAAATGAGAAGGATCTCTGCAAGAGCTTGGCCATAAAAGGGTTTCAGCTTAGAAATGTGGAAGACCGGGTGGATCTTCGCATCTGCGGGCAAGCCGAGCTCATAGGCAACTTGTCTGATGGTTCGCATGATTCGATAAGGCCCACAGTACCACGGAGCAAGCTTGGGTGGCTGGCGTCCTTGAATGGACGTTTGACGGTACGGCTGAAGGCGCAACCACACGAAGTCTCCAATTTTAAACGTGCGATCCTGGCAGCTGCCATCAGCCTGAGAACGCATCCGGAGTTGTGCACGGGTCAAATTTTCCCGAATCATCTGGAGCATGTGGCGCCGTTGTGTGATAAATGGTGCTTTCATTAAGAAAATCTCAAAGTCATAGCCCAGCAGTTTTGAGGGCCACTTCTGCTGAGCTGGGGTTTGAATAGTTTGGGAGATCAACCCTCTCAAACTCTTTTGATCGGTATAGATGCGAAAATGATGACCCAAGAGATAGTGATGCCATTTCTTGACTGCGGCAGCAATGGCATACATCTCCCTATCGTAAGCTGATGCAGCTTGCATTCAAGGGCAGAGTTTACTACTGGAATAAGCAATAGGGTGGGACTATTGAGACAGCACGGAACCAATAGCAAAGCCCGAAGCATTCGTGGTTACATCGAATGGAATAGCAAAATTCGGGAGTGCTAGCACCGGTAAGGAAACCGTGGCCGCCTTTAAGTATTGAAAGCTTGCTCAGCCTGGCTGTTCCAACATAACGAATTCTTCTTGAGGAGGTCGGTTAGTGGGGCAACCAAGGAAGCGTAGTTCCACACAAAACGACGATAGTATCCCGACAACCCAAGGAATCCCCGCAAGGCCGTAGTAGAGGTGGGAGAAGGCCAATCTTGAATAACTTGCAGCATAGTGGGGTCAGCAGCCACACCAGTGAAGGAGACAACATGTCCCAGGTATTCCACCGATGACACCCCAAATTGATACTTAGTATATTTAGCAAATAATTGATGTTGAATTAACACTTGCAACACCTTTTCCAGATGCTCTAAGTGTGTGGCCCAGTCAGCACTATATACAAGAATATCATCAAAGAATACTAAAACAAACTTGTGGAGGAAGGACCTGAACACCTCGTTCATAGTTGCTTGGAATGTGGCCGGTGCGTTGCTTAGGCCAAATGGCATGACCAAGAATTCAAAATGGTCGTCAACAGTCCGAAATGCGGTTTTGAAAGTATCAGAGGGCTCCAAGAGGATTTGGTGATAACCAGAGTGTAAGTCAAGTTTGAAGAAAACCTTAGAGCCATGCAATTCATCGAGGAGTTCATCTACCATCGGAATTGGGAAGCGGTCCTTAATGGTGATGGCATTAAGGGCCCAGTAATCAACACAGAAACGCCAGGACCCATCTTTCTTATGGACCAACAAGACAGGTGAGGAAAACGGACTTGTACTGGGTTTGATAATTCCATCACATAACATATCCAGAATCATATTAGTAATGATCTCCTTGTGACAGTGAGGATACCGATACGGCCGGACGTTAACAGGCATCGAATCTGGAAGGAGATGAATGTGATGATTCTGTTGGCGAGTTGGAGGGAGGCCTTGAGGGGTGTTGAAAACTGAAGCATACTGCAACAGGAGCTGTGCAAGATCAGGGGCAAGAATACTGGGGTCAAACAAAGAAACCGGAGAGGGTACGACATCTGAATCCATGGTAATAGCATGTACTGAAGCAATGGCATCAGTAAAGAAGAACCTGCAAAATTGAGAATAAGAGGCTACAGTAGGGCCCTGGGAAGAAGACCCGTCAGAGTAATAGGTCTATTGTTATGAGTAAATTGAATTGAAGGGATAGTGTAATCGGAAAGAAAAGCCCCTAAAGTTTCAACTCATTTGACACCAAGCACAACATCAGCTCCGTGTATAGGTAAAACAAAAAAAGGATAAGGAAGGTCTCACCAGCAAATGAAACAAGTACATCTGTACAATTCCCTTCACATTGAACAGACTCACCATTTCCCACAATTACCGAAAATGGAGAAATAGGCAGTACTGGAAGTTGAAGAGCCTCGGCAATGCGGGGTTGGAGGATGTTGTGAGAGCTCCCCGAATCCACCAAAATTGTCACAACACGGTCCTTAACGCGGCCTTGAATCTGGAGGGTCCGTGGGGATGGAGGCCCAAGGAAAGCATCATGAGAGAGCTGGAAATGTTCCACCGCCGTAACTGATGACTCTTCCATTGGAGGGTCGGGTTCCTTGGGTGCTTGATCCATAGAGGTGCCATCAAGAACGGGAGGCTCCTCATCTGCTAGCAGCAGGAGAAACTTAGGTTTGCAACAATGGCTAGGAATGAAGCGTTCGTCACAATTGAAGCAAAGCCCTTTTGCATGACGAGCCTCCAGTTCTGCAGGTGGGAGGCGACGAATAGGCAGTGCCAGAGAAGAAGGCGTGGCCCAAGGACGGAGGGCATGGCTGGAGCAGAGAAGGGCCGTGAAGGACGAGCAAGAGGCGGCCTAGCGGCCAAAAGCTTGGCCTCCACCAGCTTAGCAAGGCTGATTGCTTCATACAATGATTTGGGTTTCAAAAGGGAAAGCTCGTTGTAAATGTCTGAACGCAAGCCCGAGAGGAAGGAGTTGAGTAATGCCTCAGCAGGTAACCCAATCACACGATTAGCTAATTGCTCAAATTGAGATTGGTACTCCCCAACTGAACATGATTGTTTGCTTTTAAACAAAGCAGCTTGATGATTCTCAAATGTGGAAGGTCCAAGCCGAAGTTCAAGGGCATGTGTGAAGGCATCCCAGGTTGTAAGCAATTGATTGGAGTCGTACCACTTGTACCAAGCCAGGGCGACTCCTTTCATAAAGAAAGGGATGTATGTAAGGCGTTGGTGAGGTGGGACCTGATAAAGCTCGAAATAATTCTCAGCTTGAAAAATCCAATCCAAAGGATTGGAGCCATCAAAAGGGGGGAGCTGAATTTTTGGTAGTTTCAGGTCATTGGGATTGGAATTAGGACCTGAGGAATGTGAAGGGGAGTGAAGTGTGGATACAGAAGAAAGGAGCAGTTGGTCCTGAAATGTTTCCAACCTGCTGGTAATCAGAGAATCCAGCATTTCTTTCATCTAGGTCATCAATTCCTCATTGTTTTTGTCAGCTTTATCGTTTTTGGGAGGCATAGTTGAGGAATGAAAGCACCAATTGATAGGGAGATATTCAGAATTTTCCTTTTGGGAGAAGGAATTAACTCCAGAAAGAAGAAGAATTTGTCAGAGAGAGAATTTGGGGTTTTATTTCTTTTTTTCTTATTCATTCATTCAACGCATATTTATTACATTCATAATTGGCCAAGAATATGGATCTTCTACCAACTGTACAGTCATGATGCACTAACAAACAAAAAAATCGAATCTAATATTTTGCACTGCTGAGTCATGAAACTTCCTAACAAACTTGATGCTCGTTCCCTGATTCCCTTACGGTGGTAAGTCACACGAAATCGTCTAACCAATCTGAACGTTTCCTTATCCTCTTGGGTCTAATAGAATTGGAGACGTCATTTGGGCCTGGCCCATCGTCCCTTTGTGACCCAACATGGTCCAATTGGGTCGTATCAAATTCAAATTAGATGTTAATGATACAGATAATTAAGATTAAAGAAAAAAATGCCTGCTTTCAAAAAATATCTGAAAAATTATACTGTAATTCAATTTTTTCTAAGGAAAAACAATACAAATAATTAAATATATAATGTAATCACTTTTTATACGTATTGTTGGGTCTTGGAATTAGGGATGCTCAAAATATCCGGTTTGAAGGATTTATCTGTATCCATATCCATAACCATATTTTAAATATCCATATTTTTGGACATGGATATAAACCAAACCCATTTTATTTTTAAAGCCCAGTTTTGGTTATCCAAAATATTAAAACCGGTTGAATAGTAGGATCCAAAATTTGACTCACTATTAGTGAGTTCTCAGTTGTCTGCGTTTGAGCTGCGATGGATATTAGCGGCAAGGACGAAAGATAAGATAAGAAGTTCACGGGTACGTAACAGAGCCGAGAAATACATTACCTCGTGCTTAGCTGGACAAAAATAAGCTGACTCGATTCATTAAAAACAATTTTTTTGAAAACAAAAAAATTATTACAAGTTTTTTATTTTTAATATATGAATTTAATTTAATGTGTCAAGCTTACATTTTATATTAATGTCTATGATATATTTAAAAAAATAATGTCGAATAATAAATGTATCATAAATTTCATTTATTAAGTTGTTCAAATGAAAACTTATAACATAAATTTAGTTGATAAAATTTTATATAATTTATTGGTTAGTATTTTAATATATAACATATTTTTTTAATATAAATAATTCTGATAATCTAATCACATCTTTATCGATATCTAGTTTCTTGAAAATTTTATATTATATAATTATTAAAATGATAGTACATGAATTAAATATTTAATTACTAATATTTGTACTTTAGTCAAAATTTATCAAATAATAAATGTTTAATTCCACTTTTAGTCTCCCAGTATCGCGACTGTGTGATTTTAGTTTCTCATTTTCAATTGTGCGCATTGGGTCCTCGATGTTTATTCTCAGTTGCAATTTTGTGGTCCCCTATATAGACATTTTTATCATACCCAGACAACCCTAATGTCGCTTGGGCATATGTGACATGGAAAAAAAAAAAACTAAACCTAACCTTCAGGCTAACGTTTAGGTTAGGCCATTTGGGTTGTGTTGGCTTTTCATTATGTAGCCCATAGGGTTTTATTTCTTCGGTAATCGTGATATTTTTTGGGCTTTTATTTCCCCACCTCCCCCACTTAATTTTCTCACCTCCCCCACCCAAGGAAAATACTATTTTACCCTTTACTTTTCCTATCTTCCGGATTCAAAATGCTGAAGTTATTTTTTTTTTTTGGAAAAATTTCAACCTCCGGATTCTTAATACCGGAGCACTCCGGAGATAAGAATCCGGACTTTTTTTGAACAATTTACCTCCCTTTTTGCTAGTTCTGTAAAATTAAAAATTAACACGTCCGGATTCTTGTCTCCGGAGTGCTCCGGTATTAAGAATCCGGACGTGTTTTTGAACAATTCACCTCCCTTTTTGCTAGATCTGTAAAATTAAAATTAACACGTCCCGATTCTTATTACCGGATCACTCCGGAGACAAGAATCCAGACGTGTTAATTTTATAAGCTTGATTAAGGATTTTGTTCATGTGAATGTCAATTTACTAGTGGGAAAGTGTAACAAAAACTCTTTCCAGAAATGTTAGTTGTTTATGTGGTTTTCATTGATTTTGTACACTTATTTTCTGTTTTTAGTTCCTTGCACAATATTTAGTCCAATGGAAAAACCGGTTTTGAAATGTGAAAACCGTATTTTATAGGCAAAAACCGGATTCTACTATCGAAAACCATATTTTAAAGGCAAAAACCGGTTTTGTGACCGGATTTTGGAACCCGTAACCGGTTTCGTAACCGGTTTTAGGACAAGAACCGGTTATAAACCAGTTTTGAGTCAAAACTGGTTTTATAACCGGATATGTAGAAATAACCGGTTATATATCCATAACCATATTTGAGAACCGGTTTTATAAAGTTGGATTTGAAAACCCATCCATTTATGTGGTTTTAATTGGATTTGGTTTTGGTTACATGATTATCCAAACCATGAGCACCCCTACTTGGAATTGGAGTTCGACCCAAATGCACTCATTTACCAGCAAGTCTGGTTGGGTCAAATTAAACAGAAAAAACACAATGTCTCTAACACTATTTTTTTGGGTCAAGATGCTACTTTATAAGCAAGGGTCGAACCCATCAAATTAAACAAAAGGAATTATTAAGTACTCCCCAATTTTGCTAGCCTATACCGGGAATTATTAAATTAAGACAACTCACACTTATTTTGGTTTATATAGATGATATGATCATTGCATGTAATGAAGTTGAAAAATAGTTTCTAAGGAAGAAATTAGTGGCTCATAGCTCGAAATAAAATATCTGAGAAAGTTGAAGTACTTCCTTGGAAAGAATAGACTAGGTATCTCCATCCCCAAAAGAAAATTTGCCGCTCATCGTTTTAAGGAAACTAATAAATTGAGCTGTAAAACGTCTAAAATACCTATATATAGAGCAAAATCACAAGATTGAAAATAATGTGGGAGAGACAAAAGTAGAGAAGGTAGGAACTAGAGGCTTAATGTAGGAAAACTCATTTATTTAGCCCACATTAGGCCAAGCATATCAATGTAGTTAGGCAATTCATTCATGATTCACGTGAGAGACATTTACAGGCAGTAGATAGAATTCTTTAGTATTTGAAAACACGTCGAAGAAGAGGGCTATTATTCAAGAAAATAAGGAAATTTGTCTTTGGACGTATATAGTTTAAGAAGTATGATATGTACACATTTAAAAAAAAGTATGATATGTACAGTGTAAGTGGTCAAAGTATAACATATCTTATATCTGCTTCACAATAAATAAAAACATTGCCACCAAAAAAAAACCTTAGGGGTGCACAAATTATCCGGATACAAGCCAAGTCCACAACCATATCCAAAACCATTTGAAATATAACCGGATATTTTTTATGGTTTCTACAACCGACCCATTTATTGTTTTCAAAATGACAGTGGTTGTGTATCCGGTTTTATGAAATGGATGTACATAACCAACCGGTGAGTTAATGAATTTTTCACACTCAGAGACTCTGTCTTTCACGATCACTACATTCCCAAATCAAGGAACCCTAAATTTCCCAAATCTTGTTTGGTGACATGAAGCTTGCACTTGTCAATGTTTGGCTCTGCAACCATGGTGGCACATTCGAGCTCTTGGGCTAGGGCACTCGTCAATATCTCCCCTTACACCTTCTTCGCCATCGGCATCGCCGTAGCTATCGGCGTCTCCGTCCTCGGCGCTGCCTGGTAACGCCCTTTTATTTTTTCTCCCACTTCTCTGTTTCCGATTATCCATTTCCGTTCTTCTCACATTCAAATTCCATTCCGAAAAACGGGTAGGGGAATTTACGTAATCGGTAGTAGCTTGATCGGTGCTGCAATCAAGGCTCCCAGAATCACTTCCAAGAATCTCATTAGGTAAAATCCTCTTGTTTCTGTTGATTTGATGTGGGTTTCTGAGGTGTTCTGTTAGATTTTTTGGTGTCCCGGTGAACCCCTCCTTTTCGATTCTTTCAGGCTCCGTTCTTATTTTTTTTCCTTCCTTTTTCCCCCTTGTTTGCGCATGAATCATGTACTGATGGTGTTTTTTTTTAGCTTTATCTATACTTTTTTCCCGTAGAATTTGTTTACTGTTTGGTTAGCTGGATGGATTTTGCCCTAGAAAGTTTGATGGAAACACAATTTTAATTTGGTTCACCTTAATATATAATAAAAAGTAAAATTGAGGTGATTTTTCAACAGTTAGTGATTTAGTATGAGCTGACCAAATCTCTAGGCATATGTGCTGACCATTCATTAGTTTGTTCATTTAATATTTTGTATGAGAATCTTATCAACAAGCACTGACTAATATTATTTCATAACGGTTTCTACATAGATAATTCAGATTAAAAGTTGTTAAACAAGTTGAATCTGAAAATTATGGAAGAAATAGCCAACTAAGACACAGATACACCTTTTTTTAAGTGCATTATTTGTCATTCTGATTCCTTTTGTAGCCAACAGGAAGATGAACGCAAAATTCTCTTCGACGGATTATCTGCGGTGGCAGGTTTTTAGCCTCTTTCACCTTATGCCTCTTTTACCATAAGCATGTCCAACTATCTAATAGGCAATTTGTATTTCTAGAATATCCATTCCATGTTGTTTGGAGGGAAATAACATGCTTTTTTTAAATAAAATAAAAAAAATTAATGATTGATGAATGATCGTATTGCTGAACTGGTTCTTTGATTAACGTTGTCCTCATAGTTTCTCTTTGGAGGAGGGCTTGCAGCACGATTTCTTTCTTTTTTATAGCTTAATATTTTATATGTTCCTTTACTTTGTATATGTTTTTATTCTTTAGGCTGTTTATGGTCAATTTCATTTTTTAACTCTTCATGTATCCAGATTTCTTGCTTTTTAAAAAAAAATTAGTGTTGCTTACTTAAGTGGTGTAGGGAATTAATAAAGAAGAACTTTCATAAAATGGAGTTTTCACCCCTTTTTTTATACTGAAAATGGAGCTTTCACTTTAGAAATTGGGATTATATGTTTTATACTATTACTGATGCTATCTTGTTCACCACCAGGTGGGATTGTAGCATTGGGAAAGTTTGATGCTCTGCACATAGGCCATCGAGAACTTGCAATTCAAGCATCAAGGGCTGGACCCCCATTTCTTTTATCATTTATTGGCATGGCAAAAGTACTTGGTTGGGAACATAGGTACGACATAGTAAATGTTTGTATCAATCTCATTTAAAGGTCTTACTTATGTGTCTACATGGGTGGAAAATGTGTTTTGCTCTTACATTCATGTGATATAATCTTACACTTCTTCTAGCTAATCAAAAAATTAATCTGTACAAACTTTATGAATGTAAGAGAAGCTTTTTAGAGACTAAAAGTTATAGATTACCTTGCCCCTGATGCCTATTGGGGTATGGGGTCAGTGCTCATGGCATACGGAGCTCAGTCCAATGTTCCTGACTTTGCTGTTGGATATGATTCATACAATGTAATAAAACATAGATTACAGACAGATATACCATTAAAATGATTAGTGGGCCTTCAGATTAGTATTCCTTCCTTTATACCGTGTTTGAATAACCCATGATAGGAAAATAATGATAAAATATAAAGTCAGATGAAGCTAGCTATTGTATCCTTGTCATGGGAATTAAACCTTACTTAAACTGAAATAGATGTCTGTTCTGGAACTTCTCGCAGGTGAGAACTACCGATTTGGATATAAAGCAACTGGTGATGCATTGGAGTTAGCAAAGCTGTGTGAGGAGTACATAATAGAAGCTTACATAATAAAATCTGTCATGGACAAGAATCATGGCTCTACAAATATAAATTTCAATACCAGACTCGTACAAAGTGAACCGTTGTAAGGATTGAGAATTTCCCTGGTTGTAAGGAAGTAGTAATTTCCCTGATTGAGGACTTAGAATGGTGGAACAATATCTATGTTTGATGTTGCAAAGCAAAAAAAGCAACAAGTTGATGTGGTTTATTTTGCTTCAGCTTATATATGTAATCTAATATTTTGCATAACAGATGCCAATTAACTTCAATTTAATGCCTTGTCAATGCATAGTTGTCTCAAATCATTTAGTCGGGCTAGAGTTACTTCTGCGACATAATCGAAAGAGTATTGTGGATCAAGTTTTATATAGGTAAAAGCATCTCTGATAGGAAAAAACCGGTTTTGATAGGAAAAACCCAGTTTTGGAAGGCAAAAACCAGATTTTAGGGCGAAATCCAAATTTTATAGGCGAAAACCGGTTTAATAACCGAATTTGGGAACTATAACTGGTTGTGTAACCGGTTTTAGGACAGAAACCGATTCATAACCGATTTTGGGTCGCAACCGGTTTCATAACCGGATATGGGAAAACAACCGGTTTTATATTCTTAACCATATTTTGAGATCTGGTTTTAGAAATTTGGATTTGAAAACCCAACTTAATATGTGGTTTTAATTGGATTTGGTTTTGGTTACACTAGTAACCAAACCATGAGCACCCCTACCCCTAACACATACTACAATGTTGCCTTCGTCCCCGATTATGAGTCCATGATATTTGAGGTGGCAAAGATGAAAGCTTATTATTTAGATTTAATTTAAACTGTTTTATAGCATTTTATAATGAAAATGTTTCTAAAACTTAGCATGTAAATGAAATTTTAATTCAATATTTAAAGGAAAAGATTGATATTTCTTCTCATTGACAGTAAGGAGATATATACAGTATTTTCACCGACCTACATCCCTAAAGATCAGTGGCTAATTATGTACAATATCAGGAGCTAATTATGTACAGTAAATATTCTAGGAGGTAAATATGATATTCTAGAAGATCCTAATTAATCACATGCTAATTTACAGCTAATTATCCCAATACTCCCCCTCAAGTTGGAGCGTGAAGATTTTGAATGCCCAACTTGCAAAGGAGAAACTGAAATTGTTGCTTCCCGAGGGCCTTTGTAAAGATATCCACTAGTTGGGCATGTGTGCGAACATGAAACGTGGCAATGTTGCCTGCTTGAATCTGATCTCGCACAAAGTGACAATCAGCCTCTATATGTTTGGTATGTTCATGAAAAACAGGATTTGCAGCAATATGGAGAGCCGCTTGACTATCACAAAACAAGCGCATAGGCACCGAATGAGGAACACCAAGAGACGTAAGCAAGGATTTGAGCCAAATAAGCTCACAACTGGTAGGGCGATATTTGGCCTCAGTAAAAGATCGAGAAATAGTTGGTTGCTTCTTAGTCTTCCAAGAAATAGGAGAAACCCCCAACATAATAAAGTAGCCAATAAGAGAACGTCGAGTCAAAGGATAAGTTGCTCAATCTGAATCACAATAAGCAATAAGTCATAAAGCACTATCCTTAGAAAGAACAAGACCTTGCCCGGGATGGTACTATAACATTTTTGGTCATCAACAACACCAAAAAACCGTTGTCTCACACCCAAAAACCGTTGTCTTTTGCTACGAGAACGGTTTTTAAACTGTGGTAAGTTAAGGCGTTGTCTATTCTTTAGGCAACGGTTTTTTCAACATAAAGACAACACTTTAGGAAAACCGTAGTCTAAGGTAAGTTTTAGAGAACGGTTTTAGAATTTCACATCGACAACGGTTTTACACCGTTGCTAGTTAAAAACCGTTGTCTATGGTGTGGGTTAGAGAACAGTTTTATAGCAGGTTATACCAACAGTTGTGCACCGTTACTACAAGAAGACAGTTGTCATTGGTGTGCTTTAGAGAACGGTTTTGGAGTAAGCTACGCCAAAGGTTGTGCATCGTTGCCACCGAAAAACCGAAGTTGTTGGTATGTTTTAGATAACGGTTTTGGAGTAAAATATGTCAGTGGTTTGTTGTCGTTGCTATCAGAAAATCGTCACAGTTGCTATCTAATTTAGATAATAAAGTAAGATTTGTAATTCAAATTCACTTTTAAAACCTTAAAAAAATGCATAAGCAATGATAAAAACACAATCTGCTTCATATATTCAAAGAAACCAAAGAAGGACAACAATTGGATTATCTTATGAAACACGAGCAATATGAAAAATGTTATTTCATTAGAAATATTAAATGTATGTACAAAAGGCCTTGTTCTCTATTTTGCAAGAGCTACAACCATATGAACCAAATTTAGCTTTGATAATCCTAATAATAATTCAAAAGACTGTGTACAATATTCTTGGCCAAGCGACCTTCAAGTCATGACTAGTACAACATCATCTCATCACCTACTTCATTCCTACTGCAAGACTGCTTTTCCCTAATCACTACATCCCACCTTCAAACTCATCCAATCACTCCTTGAGCCACTACAAGCCATGCCACTCACCTAGTCCTAAATTTCATATACCTTCCTATTGTTGACCTTCTTTACCATGTGCTCGTATGGTTTCCTTTGTTTTCTCTGCAAAATGATTTAAACAGTATTTTGAGTTCCTATAAACACTCTTTGGGGTACTAAAGGACAAGCATGAAAAGATGGGAAAAACATATACTTACTTCAGACCACTGGGCAGGGTTGTGTAATCACTTTCAAGAATTTAGGATCCTCGTAGCTACATAAAATTTAAAAAAAAATGCACAATTCCAATTAGTAGTCAGATTTTTAGAATCACCATTATTTTTATTCTGAAAAGTGGCATTGCAGAGAGAATTCAAAATATTACATGATCACAAAGGTGGTACAGACCCATGATTATAATAAGGCATTATTCTTGTCTTGGCAAGAATGCCCATTTTATTGGCAATCATTTACAAATTTTGTACACAAGTTTAAAGCCAAAAAAACTAAACAAATGCTTATAAAATACTTATAATTATATTATTTTTAATAAAAGCACAATTAGCTAGATGAGGATGATATAAACAAATTTAAAGGTTGTACTAAACTATGTCATACAAGACAACTATAACAGCAAACCAATTATTGGAATTGTTAAATTTTCATGATCAAGTTTTCTTTCAAATATAACAAACCTGATTGTAACCATGCAGGGAGTCTCCTTGCCCGTGAATGTGCTTTATATCCTTTCTTAATTGTGTGTTCACTCCTGCACGCAATATAGTTGTAACACCAACTACTCCTGTTTTCCTTTGGTTGCACACAAGAAAGACAAGTAGATATATTATGCTTGGGACTGACATATTGCACCATTTAAACTCAAGGACACAAGAAAGACAAGTAGAACTATTAAATGCATTTCATAAGCTTCTCTCAGATGGCAAGTTTTGTTACTGATAATTGCTACTTGAAATATAGCCTACTAGAACTTAGAACTCTTCCCTCTTGTCACCAATTAACTTTCTACACCCTTTGGTGGGTTTTCTTCAATTGTATCAGCAAGCTGCCATGGAGACACTCCTTTGAGGATAAAACGAAAAACAATATTCACTCATGACTATGAGGTTATCAATCCATCAACTAGAAGTTACACTTGCTTATGGTTATTACTAACTTGAACTTCTACTATAATAATATTTCGAAGCACTTGTGTAGAGTAATAATCCAAGATGGCTTCTAGATAATGTCTCTAACTGATTAGCATAAATCTTTCTGTTGTACTGGAGGCCAACTTCAGAATAGAAGCAACAAAACTCACTTAAAATATGACTAAATAAATGTACCAAATGCATATTTGTACAACCTTCAACTAGGCAAGTCAAAAGACCAGGATGGTAAAGTGAGGTAGAGTTGAAAGAAGAAAAGCATAGAACATTGAGAGTTTCGAAGTTCATAAATCTGCAATTATTAGTAAAACTATCATGCTGTCATTATCATGATAGTTAACTTAAATTCATCAAACAAATGAACAATAGAAATGAAGCATAGTATCGTGTATATATATGTAGTGCACATACATACGACTTCATATTTGAGATATAACAGTAAATGAAGGAGAGCCTTACTCACCCTTGGTCCAATTGCTCTCCTGTTTCACTTAACTGTCATAAGTCATGTAGTACCTGAAGTAGCTTTCAGTGACATAGCATCTGCACTAGTGAATAAACCAGTAGGGGGATAGCAGGTTACCTCATATAAAACCATCAGAAAGGCTGGTATAAACCCCCAACAACATAGAGCAACCAGCAGTAATGTTCGGCAAGATCTGTTAGAAAAATTTAAATACTAGATTTACAAACGACCAGGTAATAGAAACAAGGCCTCATAAAATAGAATGTTACTCTCTTACAACGTTAATCAATTTATATTATATATGCATACACTTGACATAACAGAATATTACTTATAAAAATTCTCATGATCACAACTTTGTTAATACACACAACACCAGGGACTAAGAAAAATCACCAAAATTCTTTCCCAAAAGCCATGTAATAAGGAACAAGGATCATGGATTCAAAACTTGGCAAAGCAGTACTTTTGATCTCAACGAAGCATATATTAGTTAAAAAGCAAGAACTAAAAAATGTTGCAGCTGTCAAATTCTTAAAGAAAGAAATTGACACTTGACACTCATGTTTAGGTGTAAAACTTGAAAGTAAAATTGACTCACTAAATAAAAAGGACAACAATTAACTATAAATCCCAAATGGAAAAACCCAAGATAGTAGCTAATGTGTGATTTCATTCACTCCTTAATGTCATCGAGTTATGAGAAATTGCATCACATTCAAATTTTGACACGTGATATTAAGAGAATCAAATCACATTCCAGAAATATATGAGCATTCCCAATTCAAAAGTCTACACATGAAATTTAACAGAAAGTTTGTTGCCATAAGTGGCTTATCATTTTGCTATGATTATGTAAAGCTAAATTTTATAAAATCACAAGTGCGCTACCCATAAACATAGTAATGAAGTAAAATCCAAAACACATGAACAATAGGCAAAGTAGAAGTGGAACACGTAAAGGGACTAATAAAAACATAAAAAAAGGATGTGGGAGGGGAACAACCAAACAATATGCAAACATGAAAGTGGGGACCATCTATAAAATAATGGAGTTAGAGCTTCTGAGTTCGGTAAAAACTAAAAAAGAATGTGCAGACCAATAAAACAAAAGTGCTTTTGAATTAGGAAGAGTGTTTCAGTCTCTGCATTTCGTTTCTGTGTGAGGGAACAACCAAACAATGTTTCGACCCTCTCTGTCCCAGATTTTAAAAAAAAAAAAAAACTGAAAGTAATTAAAAAGTAATAGATCGGGGCTCTCTGTTCTTGCTTCTAAAAGAAATTCGAAAAAACCTAAAAATGAATAAAGCATTATCGGATGGCGTAACCCGACTCAGTTCGAAGCAACGCATACAGAATCGCATGATTCTGTAATGTTTTGTGATTCCACCGATTCAGAGTGATTCACGTGTGACCTAAACCGTACTTGGAAGCCAACAAGAAATTTTTTAACAAAATAAAAGAGAGACAATCACTCACCTATTCGGATGGGTATCACGATGATGGAAACCCACACACGTCTCAACGAAGCCCACTGCTAGCCACAACGTTGGATGAGAGTTTTGAGCGCCGACGACAAAACTTCACGCCCTGTAACCAATCTCTCTGCCGGAGTAGGGTGTTGGAGAATAAGAGTTTGGTGGGGGTCTGAAAGGCAACGAGGAGAACACGGGTTTGAAGAAGCAAGGGTGAGGGTATTTTCCCGTAACTGATGAAATCAAGGGTTTAAAGAAAGTGAGGATTTGAAAACAAGGGTTTAAACTAAAAAACTTCAATGAGTTATCACAATATTCAACAACATTTTTTTTAATGTTTTAACTTTTAAAACCTACAAGTACGGTGTGTGTTTTTATCATATTTTATGAAAACCAAATAGAAACGATTTTCATTTGCTGCTAGGAGGATTAAAATAACTTTGGATAAAAACTGTTACATATAGTTTTTTGAGAACAGTTCTTAACTGTTGTATAAAATATTATATAATTTTATTCAGCTACAGCAACAGAAAAAGAAACTGTTGCCCATTATGCTCTACGAGAACGGTTTTTTTAGCCATAAAAAAATTAGGCATTGCCGTAGGCCTAAAATGTTGTAGTGTAGCCTTTTAAGTAGCGAAGAACCCGAAGTGCAGCATTCCAGTGGTCTTCTTTAGGATTTTGCATAAACTGGGCAAGAGTATGAACATCGTATCAGAGTTCCAAGCGAGTGATGGTGAGATAAATCAAAAGACCAACAAGCCTTCTGTAACGGTCTGGATGAGCAATAACAGGACCTGTAGCAAGGGCCAACTGACGGTTCTGTTCCATGGGAAAGTCACAAGGCTTTGCACCAAGTAAACCAGCTTCAGAAATGATATCAAGCACATATTTACGCTGAGAAAGAAACAAACCTTTCGGTCCTCGGGCTACTTCAATGTTGAGAAAATACTTCAGCACTCCCAGATCTTTCATGTGAAAGCAAGTACTTAGATAAGCCTTGAAATTAGAAATTGCCTCAGAATCATCCCCCGCAATGATCAAGTCATCAACATAAACAAGAATATGAAGAGTATGATATTGTCGTTCATAGGAGAACAACGAGTAATCAGCATAGGATTGAACAAATCCAAAAGACTTCAAGGCAGAGGCAAGTTTAGCAAACTAATTACGAGGGGCCTGACGGAGACCATAGAGTGATTTTCGAAGACGACAAACCCTCCCAAGAGAAGCACTAGAAAACCCAGGAGGAAGAGACATGTATGCCTCCTCATCCAAATCACCATCTAGGAAGGCGTTGTGAATGTCCATTTGATGGAGTTCCCAACCATGAACAACTGCTACCGCAAGAAAGACACGAACGGATACCATCTTAGCAACCGGAGCAAAAGTCTCATTGAAATCAATACCTACAACTTGATTATTACCAAGGACAACGAGACGTGCTTTGTGACGTTCAATGGTACCGTCAGAGTTATACTTGATTTTGTATACCCATTTACACCCAATAGCTATCTTTCCAGGCGGTAAATCTTCAATGTCCATGTACCATTATTTTCAAGAGCCTCAATCTCCTTGCGCATGGCATCACGCCATTGAGAATCACGAACGGCTTCAGAGAAACATGTTGGCTCATTTCCTACAGTTACTGTAGCTAGAAAACAAGCATGGGAAGCAGAGAAATTATTGCAAATCACATAATTAGATATGGGATAAGGCGTACCTGAGGATGACAATTGAGTAAATGATGCAGGGGGGTCTAGACAACGCACTGTATGGCAAACATATGTATCGATTGTTGCTGTTCTCTTGAACTACGCCGAATTCCATTCTCAGGCAGAATAGAAGGAGAAGCAATGGTGCCATCAAGGGAGGCAGTAACAGGTGCTTCTAATGCGATAGCATCACTCCCCCTTACTTCAATAGGCCCAAGAGCTGTCAACTCATCAGTCCCACTAGATGATGAGGCCACATGGGGCGCCGGTTCAACAAGTGCATCACGAGAAGGAACATTGTCTGGTGTATTTGGCGGAAGTGCAGTGTCCAGTGATGATGGAGGAGTTACAAAATCCATATCATAAACAGCAGGATGAGTAGGAATAGTAGAGGTGGGATTAGAACTAGAGTGATGACTGTAGGGAAAGTGATTCTCATAGAATACAACATCACAAGAGTTAAAATAGTCCCCAATCTCAATGTCATATAATCTCCAACCTTTCTTGCCATGAGGATACCCAACAAAGATACATTTCCTATTACGAGTAGCAAACTTGTTTCGGTCACGAGGAATCTAGGAAGCAAAGCAGTGGCATCCAAAAGTCTTAATGTGATTATAGACAGGAGGATGACCAAAAATAGTTTCATATGGGGTTTTTCCTTGGAGAGTAGAGCTAGGAGTACGGTTGATAAGGTAGCCTGCCGTAAGAATGCATTCACCCCAGAACTGAATAGGTAATTTGGCTTGAAACCGGAGGGCACGAGCTACATGATAGGGCCACGGCAAGTGTACCGGGTCGTTGCAAGTAATAATTTCGGTAAATACCGGTTATCGTCCTCAAGGATCGAAAGCCAAATACCAATAATTGACAACAACTTCTAAGTGAACACCAAATGGTTTTGATTATGGTTGGAAAGTTCAAGTGACAGTGAAATTAGTTTAAAGAACAACAGGAGCACAATGTAAAAAGTGATGTAAGGCAATGGAAAGATGTTGGAGTTAAGCTTCATTCTACTTCAACTATGACATACTTTAACATAGTGATTAACACAAGTTGGTTCTCTAGTTTGTCTATCAATTTCTCTAAACAAGTTAAATCCCAATTCCTTAGGTAAATAACCCTTTTTATCTAGCTAGAAGTCCAATTCCTTGGATGCATGCAAGAAGATAAAAGCATTAAGAACAAGAAATCGCAAAGATAGCAAGTACCCAAAGGCTATTCCTAGCTTAAAGTGATACAAGGGTCACCTTCCTAGAGCACATAAGCATATTGAACTTCCATTCAAAACACAAACAAGAGTTCATTCCAAGATTGATCAAGTCTCAAAAAGCATTAAGAACAAGGAAGGAGATCACCAAACTAAGAGAAACCCACATGCATTAACATAAACTACATCAAATGTTCATAGTGTTCATAGAAATCCACTCAACCCCAACACAAGGGGATTTAGTTCAACATGATAGTGATGGAAAATGAAAACAAAAACAGAGAAAAGAGAAAAGAACCCATCCACAAGCCAAGGATTTGAGCTTCCACTCTCCTCCTCTTGCTTCCTTCAATGGGTGTGCTAGGGCTTCAGTTCCAGAGCTTTTCTCCACCTCTATTTCGTGATAAAAACCCTAGGCCAACATAAGATGGGTATTTATAGGAAATGGGCCTGATATGGGGCGCCTGGGCCAGCGCCTGGAGTCGGGGGCGCCCAGAACATGATGAAGGGAAATAGGCTCCAGCGCCTGCGCCTGCGCCTGGGTCTGGGGCGCCTGGACATCACAGAGTCAGGGCGCCAGGCGCCCAGCTATGTGGGGCGCCCTGCGCCTGGAGTTCCATGTTGTACTGCAATTTTCACCTCTTTACATTCCGAATTAGCTCAAGGTTCCTTCATGAAAGTTGAAGATATGGATCTTAGCTTTCCAATGGCACCAGTTTCATCTCATTTGGACACCTAGAACTCCAGATATGATCAAAACACTGAACAGGTGTCAGGCTACACGTTCTGCTCCCAGCAGGCGCCCTGCGCCTGGCTGGTCTGGGCGCCCTGCGCCCTGCCTGCTGCACATCTAAACTCCAAAAAATGCTCCCTTGGTCTTAGGCAAATGTCTCCAATCAATCCCTTTGCTTACCTACATTAAATCAAGACAAAATAAGGGCATTCTTCCAACAAAATAACATAAGAACTAACATGATTTGCAACTCAACAACAAAGACTCAAACACACAAATTTAGAGGCCAAACAAGGATTAAAGCTTAAGTTTGCACAATAATTCCCTTAACTTAAGTGCATAATATTGAGCATTAAAGGGAACCATCACTACATTAAGAATATGTCGGTGCTTCCGTTCCACTCGCCCATTTTGTTGTGGGATACTGACGCAAGATGTCTCAAACAAAATACCATGTTCATCCAAATAATGTCTGGGGGATGTAAATTCGGTCCCATTATCACTTCGAATACGTTTCACCTTCTTATTGAATTGAGTTTGAGTCATTACACAAAAATTCTTGACTAATTTTGCAACTTCTGATTTATTGGCCATTAAGTAAATCCAAACACCTCTAGAGTAATCACCAACGATAGTTAGGAAACAAGAGGCACCACATGAAGAGAAGACACTGTACGGACCCCATACATCACAATGAATCAACTCAAATAATTCAATTACATTGCTTGAACTAACAAGAAAAGATGCACGAGTTTGTTTGGCCTTAAAACAAATATCACAAGGTTCATATTTATGTTTTCGACAATCATTACTGCTAACTCCAGGAAGAAAACCAACTATTTGCGGAGACGGATGACCAAGTCGTCGATGCCACACTTGATAAGAATCAACATCAATTGCATGACAAAGATGAGCATTCAACACCATTGAGCGAAGCCAATAGACCTCATCCCTCTCTTCACCAGCTCCAATCACCATCCTCGAATTGCGGTCCTGTATCACACATAGTTTGTCGGTTAATGTGGCTACACAATTTAATTCTTTATTCAATCAGGCAACAGAGATCAAATTGCAAGTTAACTGAGGAACATATAAAACATGATTAATTTTCATATTTTCACCAAGAACTGTTGTCCCTTCTTGGACAGCATTTGTATGCGTCCCATCGGGCAACACAACAGGGGAAGGAAAAATATCTGAGAGATCCACGAGTAATCTTTTGTCTCCAGTTATATGGTAAGATGCCCCTGTATCTAATATCCATGGAGAAAAAGACTTACCAGTCAACTTTTCATTTGAGCTTGAGTTATTATTTAAGCATTTAAACATATTCAAGATGGTGGCCTATTGTTCATCTGTCAAGGCAGGGCCCACATCATTTCTATCCTGGGAAGTCAAGACAAGTGGAGTAGTTGAGGAAGTTGGGGCGAATTGAGCAGCATTAGTGACAGCAATAGGAGCTTTACCGCGTCCACGCGCGGTGCTGGAATCAATAACTTTGCCTTTCCCTGTGCTTTTCCCGCTCTCACGTCCATTATTCCACCATTCTGGATAGCCAATAATTTTAAAACAAGAAGTTACCTCATGTCCTGTCCTTCCACAACTTGTGCAGACAGATTTTTCACCACCCCTGCCTTCATTCCACTATTGTTAGAAGAGCCGCCATGGACAGCAAAAGCAATCGCCTCAGTACGTGTGTCACGTCCCCTAGTCATGTTCTTGTGGCGTTCCTCCTGTACTACCAGAGCATACACACGGTTCAACGGAGGAAGTGGGTCTTGAGCGATAATGTTGGAACGGAGCGTCCCGTACAGATCGTCATCCAATCCCATCAAGAATTGGTGAACTCGCTCGTCCTGACGTTCCTTGCTCAAATCGACAACCCATTTGCAAGTACACTTTCCACATTTACAAGCTCTGTTTGTGATATAGGTGGACAACTCATCCCAAATCTTTTTCAGATGCCCATAGTATGCAGCAACGCTCTGACCATTTTGGTTACAACGAGCCAGTTCCTACCTCAATTGAAGAATCTGAGGCTCATTGCCAATAGAAAAATGTTGACTCAGATCGTCCCAAAGCTCTTTAACCATATCATAATAGGTAATGGTAGAGCGAAGAGAAGAATCAATAGATTGAAAGATCCAGGCTACAAGCATGGAGTTAACACTCTGCCAATCCTCGATCTCGCCTGTGCCGGCATCTGGTTCCATCACAGTTCCATCCAAGAAGCCCAATTTACGTTTTGCACGAAATGCATTACGCATACTGATGTTCCATTCTTGATAGTTATCTTCCCTCAAAGTCACAGGGCAGATATTCATGCCAGGATGATCGGAGGGATGCAGATAGTATGGGGAGGTAGGATCAAAAGTCGTAGGCTTCTTCGTGTTTGAGCCATCACTTTTCTGCTTCGGCCAGTTCTCTCTGTCATCGACCTGATTCTTAGGGTTTTCGCTGTCATCACTATTTCCAGCCATGGTATTCAGTTTGATACCGGCAGAAAAATAGCAGCGAGAAGAAAAATCAAATTGGGGTTTTCGTAACCCACTTTGATACCATAAAGGAAAAGATAGAAGGCAATGATATTTCTTCTCATTGACAGCAAGGAGATATATATACAGTATTTTCACCGACCTACATCCCTAAAGATCAGTGGCTAATTATGTACAATATCAGGAGCTAATTATGTATAGTAAATTTCTAGGAGGTAAATATGATATTCTAGAAGATCCTAATTAATCACATGCTAATTTACAACTAATTATCCCAATAATATTCGTATCATGATTTCGAGTAATATAAACGAGGATCCGTTCGTTAAATGTGATTTTTTTTTTTTGTCCGATTGGCGTATCGAATGTATTTGCTAAATTTATGTATTAATTTCCAAAAAAGTAATATTTTCAGAAAAAGAATAGAAATGTTACCTTTTGTTTGTTTCCTTGTCATCAAATTAAGTAACATGCAATTCGAAGTAGGGATATTTCATAAAATTTGGTTTCATAATTTAATGAACAGTCTAGACCCAAAGAAAATTGCAAGAATCAAAATGAAAATTATTATGGACAAGAATGAGACAAAATATAAGCAATTAAGAAATTAGTGAATGAAATTTCTAGAATAAAGATTTAATTAGACTTTTGGTCCCTCTAAATTGGGTTATGTCCTTCTAATTACACATTTTCTTATATATGTATATTGTTATGTTATTTTTTAAAAATTTACATTAACATACTCATATCTCATTTTTTTTTAAAAAAATTCATATCTTATACTCGTAGCCGGGGCTAGTTTCGATTGGCTTATGAACAATTTATTTGTCTTATATTAGAGATCAAAATGAAAATCCGAGATATAAAGTAGCATTTGATGTCATGGGATTGCCATTACCTTACATGACCCTTTATGTGACAAAAGAAAAATCTGATGTTATTTTCTTTGGTGCCATTGAGTTTGCTTACCTTCCCCCTTTTAGATTTTGTTACTTTTCCATCTCTATGTGCTCATTTTTTTCAACTAATCACTACAAGAAATTTACCTACGGTCACTTTTAGTGACGGTCGTTAAAATCGTAGGTATAGGTCTCATACACCTACCGTGGGTATAGGTATCATATACCTGTAGGTGTCCTAGTTTGTCGGTATATGTATTACTGACGGATTTCAATCCGTAGGTATAGGTATCTTATAGCTATGAAATTTCTCATCTGTAACTACATGTTTTAGTGATAGTGTGATAGGGTCAAACACCGTGGGTATAGATTACATATACCTACATATGTATGGTTTGGTCCCTACATAACCCTTACACGAACGACGGGTTAATTAACCTCTTCTCTTCCGGTTGTCTTCGTTCCCCGCTGCCCCTAAACCTAGGTTACATGATTTCTACCCTTGAAACGTTGTTAATAGATCATTGTTTTCCCTAAATCAGAAAACCCTCGCCCCCGAAGTTGCCTCCACGATAACCCAAGTCCGGAACCCTCTGCCGGAAAGCTCCCGTCCGCCGCAATCTACCGCACGCTGCTGCGCCGCCGAGAGACAACCTATTTTCTCCGCAAGTCACGCCGTCCCATCTCCTGGTAGGTTATTCCAAAACTTCTCTCGCATGTCCTGTTTCTCGCCCATCTGAGGCGAACTCCTTATCCCTAGCCCTCTTTCTTCACAAACATGCACTAAGAATGAGCAGAGGGGCGGGTGCGCATGCTGATTTGAAATGTTGAATGATCTCACTGATTTCTCCTATGATTTGATATTTTTACATTTTTTAACTTGAAGAAGAATAAGCCAAATCGTTACTGTTAAGACATTGAAGCTTTGAAAGTTAAGAGAGTGAGAGACAGAAAAGGGAAATTGGTGCATGAGCAGTTGCTGTGTTGTGTGGATGAACATGTAACTGTTGTTTGTTTTGACAACATTGGAGAGAGCACGGGAAAAGGAATTCGATGCAGGTTAAAGAACTAGATTTTGATGGCAAGGAATGGCTTGGGGTTGGGAAAAATAAAAAATAATGCCCAATTGTTCATTGGATAAGCTGGGCTATATAGTAATGACATTAAATCCTAACCAAGCATGTCACCTTATTTCTGTATTATTTTTGGCAATGCAGATTCGTCATATTCTTCAGATTTTTTTTTTCATGCTACTGTACTAGTAGACAAAGTAGCTTATTCATTTTGCAGATTGAACCAATCCTAAGTGGAAGTTTTCCTCCTGAGTTTTGATCTAAGCAGTTGTTGCAGTATGTGAGTGTTTGGCTAGACATTTTTTTACCTTATACTTTTCTATTTTATATCTCATTTCCTCTGCTTGTTTTATGATTGTGATGCAAACAGACTTAGGTGTTGTTTCCTTAATTTTATCTTTTATTTACTTCTTTTCAAATAATTTTATCTTAAGGGATTACAGGACTTGTGGCTAAACCCATAGCTAGTATTTGCTAGAAGTTATTGGCAAAACCATATAAAACAGTATTACAAACCGTAGTAACCCTTAAAGAAGCTGACACTTATGTTGGAGCATCAATCCTTATGGAGGCTGATGATGGCTTAAAGTTCATAGATGATAAGTTAGTGGCTTCCAAAGCCCTTAAAGAAGCTGACACTTTTGTTGCCTTTACAAAAAGATTTGTAATGTTTATTTTCAGTCCAAGTTTGATAGTTGAATGGGACATTGGATTGCTGAGTATAATACATGCTGATTGTGGTCATGGACATGATGTTGTACACATTTTTGGTATCATGGCAATGTGGTAAGTACTGTGGTTGAATGGCAGCTATTGATGTTTTTACCTAAGAAAAACACTTTTTATTGTTGTCATATCTAAGCTGAAATGTTCTACTTTTTGTCCTATCTTGAAGGTTATTGATTTTACATTATGATAGGTCCTCACTGTGGGAGCACTTCATCAAGCTGATTCTACTGCTCATATGGTTGCCACTTCTGCTTGGCTTGATGAGTTAGCAACTCTGCCAAAGCCCTTACATGTGGTTAATGTCAGGGGACCTACAAGTATTTTATTTTGCATTGAGGGACTTATTTTTCTTAGCTTGATGCTTCTTCTCTCTGATTTGATGAGGTGTGTTGTGATCGTTTTGTGGTGGCAGGTACTGGGTACAGTAGGAGAGTTGATGAAGGAGGGTAGTCCGGGTGCTGATTTTCATTGCCATGCCAAACTACAAGCCCGTTATATTCTTTTGTTCATGTTTTAATTCCATATATTCTTATTTGATTATTGTTATCATGTTATTTGATTTATGTGATACTGATAACAACCTTTTGGCATATGATACACTAAATAATTGTGATATGTGTTTGTTTACTCCATGTAGTCTAGAGAAAGAGAGAAGGAATGTTGACCCTGAACAAATTGATGGCTCAAAAAGAATCTTACTGCTTCTCTGAAAGTTGCTGCCTGCTGGTAATTAATTTGGCAATTTAGTACTTGTTTATATTGGTATCACTTTGCCTCTCTTTATCTTCATTTTTAACAATTCTTATGTGTTATTACCACTATGGTTTTTTGACTGCTACTATTCATTAATTTTTTTTTTATTTGCAGGTGAAGATTAGAAGCTAATTTGTTCTTGATGGTGTAAACTTAGAAATTAAGTACAAGATATTTCTTTGTAATTTTTTAGATTGTTACAAGACTTTATAGGGGCTACTATAACCTAGTATGATACTCTTAGGTTGACATTTTTAACTATTGTGTAATTTGATATGCTTGTAAGACTTTATGTTTATTTAAAATATCATTGAAATTTTATTTTATTTTTTGTCCTAAGTACATTTATTTATTTTATTGTATATTTAGTTTATAATTTGGTTAATAATTTTTTAAACATACAAAATTATTATAAGCGTTAATGACAGGCAAAAATTGTTTATAGAGCAAATTATGATTGGTC
The DNA here is from genome assembly GCA_037113605.1 of Calophaca sinica. Lineage (NCBI taxonomy): Eukaryota > Viridiplantae > Streptophyta > Magnoliopsida > Fabales > Fabaceae > Calophaca > Calophaca sinica. The sequence goes on along the minus strand of CM073734.1, from coordinate 99,985,454 downwards.
ACTAAAATCTATACCAATGGAAGATAAATTGTGGGTAAATGGTTGCAAAAATCGTCACTAATACCTATAGTGATGGAGACTCAACCGTAGGTACAAATCATGATGTGTTGCTAAAACGTATACCAATGGATTGTGAACCATAGGTATAAGTTCAAGTTTTCTGCCCATGGATGCAAAAACCGTCACTATAACCTATAGTGACGGCGACAAAACTGTAGGTATAGCAAGTTATTGACCACGGAGACACGTCTGTTGGTATAGGTTTTTTGGGTTATACCTACGGTTTTTGCCTTTTACCTACGGTATTTTGTTGTTACTAAATATCAAATTTCTTGTAGTGAATGGAAGATATAAATGGAATAAAAACAAGACACCTTAAGTCATAGGCTAGCTTGCTTTAACTATGAGAAGCACTTCAAGATATTGAAAATTTAAGACTAGCAATTGTGTTCCCGCGGATAAAAACTTTCTCATCTAAACTTTCCCATTCATGATGAGTTTTTGAAAGAAGCTCTTTTTTTTTTTTTGCTATGATGAAAGAAAAAATATATATTTAAGAATAAAAGAAAAACATTTACATATTCTTGTCGCTTGGAATTAAACCGCATATGTTCCAAAGATATGAATAAAAGGAATATATCTTAGCACAAAAAAAAATGGGATATATTTTTTCTTCATTTATCATCCTACTCAATAAAGCATACTTAAGAATGGATGAGCTCTTAGTGAGATTCTTCAAAATTTCTGTTTTTAGTGAAGATGTTATTGCTATACATGTTGTCATGGGATTGCATATGACAACACTTTATTATAGAAGCATTACCATAGGATACCTATAATAGCACTTCGAAAGTGATGTCTTTTATGTTTAAACCTATAATAATGCACAAATACATAACAATCTTAAGCATTGTCATAGGCCTAAAAGAAGTGTTGTCAAAGGTATTTTTTGGCGTCCTATACTAAATTACATACCTATAAATGTCTAAATTTCTTAAAATTTTATATACGTGATAGTATAATATGATTCATATGTTCGATTAGTTATATTCACATTCTAAACAATTATTGAAGCCTAGTCTCAACCATTGAATGTTATCATCTTATCTTAAGAATCATACACACCAAATTTTAAATAAATTGGACATTTTGTAACTATGGAATCTCATAGTTGACATTTGTTAGAGCAAAAATAATATGGAAAATATTGAGGGCACGAATCAATAAGTCCCATGGTTTTGATGATAACAATAGGTTAAATTTTTCTAGAATATTAATGTTGTTAGTCCTTAAAGGAAACTAACGTGTTTATTTAAGTGTACAGTTAAAACCATACACTAGTCACCCTATAAGAAGAAAGTACAAATCAGCAGGCAAAAGAACAACAAATGGAATAAAGTATAAAATAAATGATTGAGCCTTCCATGCATTCGAAGTAACAAAATCAAGAAGAATATCATTTGTTTTATAAAGAAACATGTGTAAATCACATGACAATTATGTACAGTGCGTCTTTAAAGTGATATATCAAGGAGTTACTCACATGTCTAACGAACTTATAGAGGTCAACATAAATGATTTCACTTACATGATGAAATTAATCACATGCTTCTTGGTCAACAAGCATAAGGCATTGCCAAAAAGGCAGTGGTAAATATTACATAAAAATATATGTTGCCCTTTTTTTTTTAGCAAAAATTGATATGCAGAGGCATCACTGTGGAAAACTGACATCCCAACAAAGTTGGCATCTCAGCTACCACCAATCAACTGCAGCATACCAATGAATATGTATTAAAAAGAGGAAAAACAGAACAAAAGCAAGGGGGGACATAAACCAAAACCCCTGCAAAAACATCATTTGAATCGAAAGTTGGGAAACCCAACTCTGTTCCTAAAAAAGTCATCCCTGATAAAAGGAGGGATGGCATCCCACCAGCTAAAACCCTGTAACTGTAAGGCGTGAGAGGCAAGCCTATCTGCACAAAAGTTTCCCTCACGATAAATATGAGAAATTACAAAATGCATATTTTTAGTCAACTCAATACAATTTTTCCACCTAACTCTAAGGTGCCAAGGAGCAAGACAAACAGATTTAAAAGCCAAAACCACAAGCATGGAGTCACATTCCAGCCAAAAATTGTGCCACCCTCTCCTAGAAGCAATCTCTGCGTACTACGAGAAAGAAGAAAAGAAAATCACTACATGCTACAAGTAAAAGCCAACAATTTCATAAAGAAGCGAAGATGTATCTTACTAAGAGCATCTTTATCGAGTTTCTTAATTTTTGTCCAGCGTTTCTTAATTATTATTGGCTGATGTGGCAGTCAAATAAAATGTGAAGTTGTTTATATTTTGGTCAAGGCAATTTGTTTGTTTACGGCAACAAACATTGGGCAACGAGATGTGAGGAGAGATACAGATAGAAGAGTCTGTACTGCTGCTGCGTGTGTCAGTTTGTTGACAAAGTTTGTTGCCCACCACTGTGGGTGCTCAGCAACAAATACAACGGGTACTTTTCTAAAGGCGGGTCTTCATAAAGCAAGAGAGTGATGAACAAGCATGCTCAAAAGGTCAAAGATTACAATATCAAGAAACTGTGTAGAGCTGACATCACAAGAATAGTGAAGAAAATATTAATGTTCATCAAGCAATGGACATGAAGAGAAAAGTTGGAGAAAATGCTAATTAAACCAACCAACTATGTGAAGCAAGAAAAAATGATGATCAGGGTATATACTGCAGTATATCTACACACGCCCATCACAGTAAAGAGACAAGAAGAACTAATTCGACGAAATCATTCACTGCATCTACACATGCTCATGAAATGAGTCGACAAAGGATTGCATCAAGGAAAGCATAATTGATTATTCAATTATGATCATATATATGAATTGGTTCGATTCCTCGAGATCAGAATCAGACTCTAAAAAGTGTTTAAGTACATCCTCGTGAGATATGAGTTCAAGTGGAGCATTTGAAGGAGAGCAAAAATAATCATATCCCCACAATGTGAGTTATAAGGAGATATTGAGAGAAGAATAAGTCAAAGCTTAATTTGTATATCATCACGAGTTTTGAGCTAAATTCAATTGATTTTTAACTATAACATCCTTATTTGCCATGAGTTATTTCTATATGTGTTAGAAATACACTTTACTTGTAATCGTAACTTTGCCCCAAGTAGAAAATGTATAAAAAAATTAATTTTACAACTGAATTGATGAAATTTAATATCGAAATATTAAAAATAATTACTATAAAAGAGTTATTCCTAGAATAAATGGATGTAAATGGAATCCTCGTAGACACACACAAAAAAGTTTTGATAAAATAGTTAAAAGAAAACATCATTGGATGTTGATTTCCTTTTCGAAGTATGTGAAATATGGGTTTTCTAAATGTTGAATTGATAAGTAGAGATTGAGAAGAATGCGATAGTTTACACTAAGGAGGAAGAAACTATACAAGTTTCTAATCATGAAGAAAGTGGGGCTTTTCTCCAACAAATGGTTGATTAAGTGGAAAAAAGGCTATTGAAGACAAGATTATAATTAGGTTATTTCAAATTCACGAGACAACAGTTTACTAAATACAAATACGTCAATACTAAATACAAAAATTCTAAATGCTATTTATTATTAAGAATCTGAATTGACTGCAGTCTCTGTTTGGTGTAGCCACTGCAGTCAGCTACACCACCATCATTAGATCGGTTTTTCTCACACTCAACCCTTACTTTGTTTTGTCTAAAATATAGAAAAAACTGTAACTAAAAAGAGATAGAAATAGCTAGCTACAGCTAATGTGCATCCATTGTTATTGATAATTTGCATGTCTTATTGGCAAGGGTATAAATTAACCTATCTTTGTTACCTATCTATTGTCACCTTTCTCTCAAAATCTCAGCCCTTCCTAGCTTTTGTTGTGTGTCTTAACAGTGCCGGCCCAACATATGTGTAGGCCTAAAGCGAAATTTAAAGTGAAACATTTTTAAAACTAATAATAGAAAAGTTAGATGTCTTTTTGGGCCTAATTACACTATTAAACAATACAAAAATAAATATTAAATGCATTCACATGATTGATTAATTTTGTTGCAGAATTATTTAGTAGCAAAAGTAGTGAGTAAAATTAATATTATGGGGCCTAAAAAAATACTAATTAAATTAATACTACTAGTTAAATTAAAAAATAAATTTGGGGCCTAAAAAAATTTGAGGCCTAAAGCGGTTGTTTTAGTTGCAGCCCCCTTGGATTGGCGTGTGTCTTAATGTTCTTGATATTGGTGTCTTTATATTTTTTAAATTACAATTCCCTCTCTTTATTGTTTTAGGAATTCATGGACCAATGAAGCAATTTTTGGAGCAAATTGCTCAAGCTTTTAATAAAATCATTGTCAATTTATCAATCTTTAAGAAATGTTTTAAAAACCGAATGAGAGATCGAACCGATGAGACTTCCGGGTCATGGTTCATTCGGTTCAACCACGGTTGAATCGGAAAACTAATAAATAAATAAATAAATAAATAAATAATAAAAAAGTACTAAATTTGGGTGAAAAGTAACTAAAAAATTCATTTCAAATGGTTCAACCCGGTTTGATTAGCAGGTCAAAGCGGTTTAACCGCGATTCAATCCGGTTCAACTCGATTCTGAGCGGTTCAACCAGACTGTGGTTTAAATAAGCTTGAACTAATCGCCCAATTCGGCCAGCAGGTTTTTAAACATTGCCTTAAAGTGAATATTCCAACCTTAATTTTGATTTGTGTTTATTTGCAAATTAAATAATATATAACTGAGAATCTAAAAACCTTCAAAGAAAGGAAAGCAAGATGGAAATTCTACTTAACCATTAATAACAAATGATTTGATGGTTAAAAACTTCATTACACGTGACATATATAGCACCTATTCAGCTATCTGTGTTGATGATTAATTGATTTCATGTATAGGAAAAGAGAAAATTACTGGACAAGGACGAATGGATCTAAATAACTTTAGGAAAAAGTTAATTGTTACGAAATAAGAACGTACAAAAACTGACGAATAAATATCATCCGTTGGATTGGCTTTTGATTGTAATATGTTTTGACTTTTTATTTATTTTAAAAATAAAAAACCACGGAATTGTTTATTCGTATAGATTTGTTGTTATATCTTTCGCACTTAGCATCTCTCATAACTTTATATTAAATGACTACTTGTCATTGTGGTTAGTAGTGAGCATGACCCAACTCAACCCGAAAACTCATCATGTCCTATTTGGCCCGCAGAGTATCGGGTTTGTGCGGGTCTAGAGATGGGTTAGAGCTTAAAGAATAGACCCGACCAAAATTTAGGGACTAGTCAGGGTCAGGTATAATCCGTCTTAACTCGTTCCTTACTCGCCAATTTGTTAGATCTATTATGTTTGTGATAAGACTTCTATAAACAAAATATTTAAGTTGGAATCCATATTAAATTAGTTAGTAATCTTGTAACAAAGTACAATTATAAGAGTCATGTCTGTCTTTGGGTACATGGCAATACTAAAATTATTCACTTTGCCACTTATAGCTTTTCGTCAAAATTGAATGATCACATTTTATTTTATTTAAATTGTCCAACGGACCAATCCGGTCTCGTCTTCAATAGACTCGATAATAATTTGACCCATTGAGCATCAGGTTTGTTCGGGTCTAAGGACGTATTAGGGTCAAAAGAATCGATCTAGTCAATATTTAGGGCCGAATCAGGGACAATTATAACTCGTCCTATTAGAATATAGGAAAGTATTTAAGAATATCATGATGTTATTCAAGTTTATCTCGTAAGATTAGTTTAGAATCTTAGAATATCTTAGATTATCTTCTAGGGAGCTTTGCTATTTGTTACGAAACGAATAGCAAGAAATAGGCATTTAACTGAATTCATACGATCAAGAGTTACAAGGAAAGCTATCAAAACATGAAAGCAAAACACGCTCGTGCACTTTCGTATCTATTTATTCGTAATAAACAGTATTTCCCATCTTCTAGGATTATCTTCTAGGATTAGGTGATACACAATTTGGGGTAGATTTTCAAGTTTCAGATCAGAAAACTTGTTATATTTTGGGGTGGATTACAAATACTATCTTGTAATCTCTTTTTTATGATAGTGGAAATTTTGTTGAGGTGTTCCATAGACATAGGCAAGAGGTGCCGAACCACGTATAATAATAATAATAATAATAATAATAATATAGAAACTAATCCTAGAAGATAATCTAAGATATTCTAAGATTTTAAACTAATCTTACGAGATAAACTAGAATAACATCATAATGTTCTTAGATATTTTCCTATATTCTAACACGTCCCTTGCTCATCCCTAATTGTTGCCCTTGGACCCAAAGCGATTAAGTCTCTTTCTTGAACATTTTTTCCTACACTTCTCAACGAATGGAGTTATTCAAATACTTATAATAAATTTCCAGTTTACCTACATGATTACTATGTGCAAGTATTGCATCAATTATCAACTCAGTTTTCCATATATACGAAACATTATGCATTGCATGATCTAAAAGAGTAATGTAACTATCTCATAAAAAAAAAAAAAAAAAGATTAATGTAACATCACTTTGTTGACGTGGCCGAGCCTCTTGCATTTTATAGAATAGTTTTAACTTACAATCATAATGTGACAAGCTTCAGTTTATTACAAGTTAGTGGTGGAAATAGTTCACAGTTATTAACAATATGAGGGTACAGACTTAGCTTGTTTTCTTATATTTTTTCCTTTTCTTACGAAATCCTTTGTGCGCATCGTTATGTAGGATGACAACGACCTCTCTAGTCGCACATGAAACAACATCAGTATCAATCTTTTTTTTTTTTTGACACAACATTAATATCATTAGAGTATGTGAACATTCTAAATAAATTAACTGCTATTATCTTCCAAATCCATTTTTCCATTTGAGTCTAAATTTGATGTCTAATGGCTTTCGAAGTTTAATGATCAAGTTGTGCATATAGAAAGAGATGCTTGACATAATGAGCCCAATGAGTCAATGACTCTAGTTTCTGTTTCCATTAATGAGGACCTTGCAATGTTGTATATATATTAGTTAAAACTATGGTAAGTTATTGGATAGGATTATGAATTCACTTCGCGTGTTCCATTACTCCTTTGTTCTAGTTTATATCAAGCTTCCATGTGTTTTGTGTGCAGAACATGCTCCTCTAATTAATAGAACTCATTGTCCATATACAGATGGCAATAGCTTCAACACATAAAAGGAAGGATATAAAGTAAGAAAAGAATCTGAAAGATGCAAAATTCCTAACCAATAATCATAAATGAGGTAAATTTTACTCATGATCACAAGAAGTACTGTTTTGCGAATTGGAAAGGGATTTCCTTAGTGATTATTACGTATACCCATAATAATATAATAATATTTGTAAAGCAAAAGCATTCATCTTTTTATGTTAATCTGAAGATATACTTGATTAGTAAGTGTAGAAAAGCATACTTCCAATTGCTGGTAATTACAATTGGGTAATCACTTATTGATTAAAAAAAAAACATTATGCAGTCTTCAAATGCGAAAAAATGACGGAAGATATGATAACCTAGTTCGTCTGAAATAATTTTCCTTTAAAGAAAATCTTACATTTATAACAAAGTATAGCCACTCATAAATTTGAGTTTTCAAATGGCCCCCACATATGGATAAAGAATGTGATAGCTTTACCCTCTCTTATACTGAACCAAAAGAAAGAAAAGGATAGCATTGCAATCCTTCCAGTCTACAGATGTTCAAACTGGCTTCTAGTATCTCAATCTAAGTTTCCCTCGAATTTTGGTGGACCAGGAATGAATGATCATGATATGTCCAAATTGCTTCCCTCCACTTTATTGTGTGGGGTACTGTTAGCCACCAATAACAATTTTTCTTTCAAATATAGAAATATATACCCCAGAATTGTAAACATTGTGTGCATATTTCAAGGACCTCAATCAAAGCAAAATGAATCTATTCATTACAAAGATATGAAACGAATCAAGGGACAAATTTAATTTAATCATCATACAAATGGAAACTATACTCATTTTATTATTAGGGAAGCGGAATAATGAGTATGCAGTGGTACCAACAGTACACACTCAAATTTATCAGATTAGAAGGGCTAAGATTACCCTCCAAACATAATCACTACTAGAAATCTTTCTCACTTTCTATCTGCCTATAGATGTACAGAAAGATTACAAAAACAAGCACAAGGACTCTTCAATGAAGGATTTGAAGATATGGCTCTAGACAGACCTGCGAAATCAGCCAATGAGATCCTCTAACAAGACCTCAACAAGTCCCTCTCTAATCTATCAGTTTTCAAATAAAAATAAAATAAAAAATAAAAAACAGGAACAATGTATTTACACAATTAACCAAAACAAGAGTAACACAAATGTGCCTTCATCAGTTGTGCTGTTTCTCATCCTTGGCTTACTCATTGGAAGCAAACAAGGCTACTGAGATTCCAGCCAGATTCCTACCACTCAGCCTTGGCCTGGATTTCCTCAAGGGTGCGTTTGGAGCTTCAATTTCCTCAAACCTACTTTCATCCCCAATGTCAATTGCATCACGAAAAGCAGGAGTTTTCTTCTTTGGGGTACTAAACTCAAAATGCATATGCTTAGCAACCTCAGCCTGCAACAGCAAAACCCCAACAGTTACCAAACCAGAACAATCAATTGAAAACACAAATGAATCACACTGAAGAACAATGGTATTATGAGACTTACTGCTTCTCTAATCGTTTTAGAGACTTGGAAAAGCTGCTTCAAATCTTCATGATCCACACCACACAAAACCCTTATCTGCAATTCATCCAAAAAAGGAGAGAAAAAACACAAATTTCAGCATATCTAATACACAATCAGAAATTAAAAAAAAAAAAAAGGGTAAAAACCGAAGCTTGAAATTGCCACACTCACCAGAAGATCCTGAGGAAGGGCTTCAAGGCGAGATCTTTCAGAGTTGGAGGAGAATTTTCCGCTGCACATTCTCTTCAATGGGGTCATCAATGGAGTCGATTCGATGGAAGAAGTTTCCCCATTGTTGGAAACCACGACCCTCTTCCTTCCCAGTGCTCGACCATAACTATATCTCTCAGACCCTAACGTCATTTTTTTTTTGCAACTAATAATAACCTCTAAATATCAGCACGCTCAAAACTTGGCGTTTATCACCTTTAATTTATCCTCCTATCTGGAAAACCCCAAAAATCAAACACTGTTTATGAGCAATTGGGTCACACACGAAAAATAAAATGGTGAAAAAATCAACAAACAGCGAAAAGGAAATTTGCAGAAAAACAGGGATAAATGAGACCAAAAAATCTAACCTAGGTCAAAAAGGTTTCTATCTGTGCTTCTGGCTGCTGAAGGGGAAAATAGGAAAATTGAAATTAATTCTGTGATCAAACTGGGTAATTTGAGGCGCAAATGGGGAACGAAGCCTTTAAATAGGAAACCACTAAATAAAATTTTAAATTTATAATTATTATATTATATATTATTGGTTATTATTATTATTATTATTATTCAGTATTAAAAAGCAGCAAAGTAAATAACGCGTGAGTCGTGAGGAAATTACGGGAAGGTTCGATCAGTTCCTTTTTCTCTCTCCCTCTCTTATCTAGCAGAATGGCGGTTAAAATTTGGGGAGAGAGGGAGACAGAAAATAGCCGTTGGAGAAACAGGTGGCGACGTGGGAGAGGATGGAAGACACAAGTGGAGGGTGACGTGGGGCTTGGTCGGCAATGTCGGTTACTTCCTGATCACGTTCCGGGTATGTGGACGTGTGGATATAGTGGACTTGCGCTGCACCAGATCACAGCTCAAGGAAAGCAAGGAAGACGTGTGGGATGGCTTGTTCGACGGTGGAAAGTAGGGAAACAAACGTGGAGTGGGGCCCGCAAAGAGTGTTCGTAGTTTGACGGAGATTTCCAAGTAGGCGGCTGGCGGCTGTCACTGTATTGTGTTGGCTGTTGCATGTTTTGCACTATCCATGAATCCAATGCGAGGGCTTTTTTGTCATTTTATTATCTGTTGGTAAAATTGAATCCTGTGAAGAAACATGGCAGCAGGTTCTTCATTGCAAGTAACTGATTCAATTGTAAACAAAGCGTAAGTGGCGAGGGTGAAGTGTGTAATTCTAAAAATACTTTTATTTAATTTAAATTCTATTTTTAATGTGTTTTTTTTTTGTCTTCTACGTTAAACGTCATTAAGAGCAATTTTGAGAATGGATTTTATTTTTTTAGTTAAAATTAAGAAAAATTAGTGTAGTTAACTAATTTTTTTAAGATCTGACTGATTTAGACCCGTTCGAGGTGTATTTAGTTTTAAGTTTTTAAATTTCAAAAAATAAAACTAATTTCAGTTTTTAATTTTGAGTTTCAATTTTTTGTGGTTTTCAATTTTAAAAATTTGTTATTGAGATTATAATTTCTCCTTTAAAAGATATTAAGAACAACAATTCTTCCAGAAAATAATAACAACCGTATGTAATAGTAATAATAATAATAATAATAATAATAATAATAATAACAACAACAACAACAATAATAATAATAATAATAGACAAGCTGCGATGTTGCGTCCTACACTTCTGTCTATCGAGAAGAAGGATGATAGAATCATTCAATCTTCTTGGTTGATGAAGAAGACTTGAGAGGGAGAGAGTGGAGTTAGGATGAGAAGTCACGATGGAGGAGAAGGAGATCCAAGAACAAGTAGAGCTGTAAAAATGGATCCGACCCGTTTGACGCGATATAAAGCATGGGCTGAGCTAAAAAAAATCTATGCCATAATTTATTTTGGCCCAGCCCAACCCGCTTTAAAAATTCATTTGCCCGACATGGGCTAGCCCGTGATGGGCTAGACTAGCCTGCTAGCTCGAATAATAATTTAATTATTTAAATCTATACTTTTCAATTTAATTAAAACATGTCATTCAAAAACACATGTTTAATGCCCATATAATATCAAATATGAAGAAGATATGGCATTTTTGTTTATTTCAATTTCAATTTCAAAAATGATTTTGACGTCGATTTGTATAGTTGCAATGCTAATGAAAATTATTTTTATAGATGCAGTATTGATTAAAAATTACGGTAACTTGATAGTAAAAACTTTTTTTGAGACATTATATAATTATATCATATTATAAATGTTGTTTATAAATAACTATTTTTAAAAAGTGAGCCCATGGGCCAGCCCGTTTGACCCGTAGCCCGTGCTGGATTGGGCTGGGCTAACAAATTATTAGTCCATAATTAATTTGGTCTAACCCGGCCCCGGACGAAAATGCATTGGCCTTGTAGGCTGGCCATCCAGAATTGACACCTCTAAGAATAAGGCACGATGAAATAGTCATATTTTTAAAACTAAAAACTCAATTTCAAAATATTTTTTATGGTTTTAAAAACTAATCTAAGAGTGTTTTGAAAATGGGTTAAAAATTACTTCAACTCATATTTTATCGAACACATATCAAAAACTAAAAACTGACAACCACCCCGAACGGGGCCTTAGTTTTTAAAAACTGTTTTATGTTTTATAAAATCTAATAAAGAACAAATTTTGTTCTTCTTAATTTTTTAAAACAGAAAAATGTTTTTAAAAAAGAGTTTAATAAAAATGCACCGTTGGTGTAAAATATTTTTATATCAACATCCAATTAGAGTTCATGATATTGCCACATCACTCCACTTACTTTGTAATTACATTTTAAAAGTAATTACACAAAGATGAGTTTTTATTGAACGTCGGTGTAAGACTGGTTTATACAAATGCTACATGTCTCATTTTCTCTTTAAAAAATATAATCAAATATGTCTTTAGTTACCGTAATTCAGTTTTTTTTCCTTCTTAAAAACAACTCCAGAGGAGTACATTGACAACGGACAACAAGAACAGGCTGTATTGATTCACATGCTGCGTGCCGGATTTCATATACAACACATTCAATGGGATATGCATACAAAATATATTTTTTTTTTGAGGAAAAATACGGACACTCTTTCTGACACTCTCTCTTAAACACTCTCTCAATGATTGGGCCACACCACACTTTTTTTTCCAAAATCAACCATTCGATTGAAAATTACTATCATATAGATCATATATGTAAATTTTTACATTAATCTATAATCATTTGCTATGTCATCAAGATGCGACAAGATTAACGTTATTTGTAATTACACAGTTGACGTTAATCTTGACGCATCTTGATGACATAGCAAATGATCATAGATTAATGTTAAAATTTACAGATAAGATCTATATGATAGTAACTTTCAATCCAATAGTTGATTTTGAAAAAAAAATGTGGTGTGGCCCAATCATTGAGAGAGTGTTTAAGAGAAATTATTAGAGAGAGTGTCCGTAACGTTCTTCATATTTTTTTTAATAAAAAATAATAGCAAGCAAAGACAAGTCATTCTAGGACAAATTGGCTGGTAGATTTGGATATAGCAAGACAACCGGACAACGTTTTAGTTCTCAAGTTTTTTTTTTTTTTGGGGGTACAAAAAGAGGGAGTTCTCAAGTTTGCCTACTCATTATCACTGCACCAAAAAAAATAAATTATGTTTGATGGTTGAAATATAAAAGTAAATTTCAACTAATTTTGTCTTAACTAATGATATCATTTTCAAAATATTTTTCAATTAATATTTTTCGATAACACTTTTTGTCATGAAATAAATTCTCATAAAAAATTTAAAAGGTAGTTTGGGAAATGCAATTATTATTTTGATTAAATCAAGAAAATTAAATGAAGTTAACCAATATTCTTAATTAACGTGAATTTAATTATTTTTGCTTATATTTCATTCCTAAAGGAGTATTACTAATTGAGGCCAAACTATTACCTCCCTCCGGTCCATATTATAAACAAAATTCTAAATCATATTATAAACAAAATTCTAAATCATACAGACCAAAAGAAGACTTTGAAATGAGTTAATTTTAATTAATACTAATAAAGATTTACTTTTTTTTCAAAAGTATCCCTTCTATGAAATGGGTAAAATGATGACATGTAATTAATGACACTACTATAAATAAGAGTATAATTTGAAATTAGTATTTAATGTACTTGAAAAATTATGTATATTTCTTATATTTTTGACCAAAAAATGTACCATTTTATTACTTATAATATGGATAGAATGGAGTACTACTTATTGATTATTCCCTCTATCTCATATTATTTGTTGTATAAGGTTATGCACATTTTTTAAGAAAATAATTGATTGTACTAATTTTCATGGTATAATAGTCTCTCTTGACTAAAATACACTTATTAATGGAGTGATTAGTAGTAGTGGAGTGGTAGCTTGATAAGAGAACTAATTAATGTTGGTTAGTTGAAATACAAATGAATAAGGTTATCATTGGAAAACAAGTAATTAATACTTCTTGATATTCTAAAATGACAAATAATTTGAGACAATAAAATATTCCAAATATAACATATAATTTGAGATAGAGTATTATAACTCATTGTTACTGTACTGCACAATAAATAATTGCTCAAAGAATGCATTATCATTATTGGTAATAAATAGGCTAAATAGCACTTTTAGTCCCTTAACTTTATTTTTGTTTTCGTTTTAGTCCCTTAACTATTATATTTTTCATTTTGGTGTCTTAAGTTACAAAAATACGACACTTTAGTCCGCTAACTATTTTTTTCTCATTTACATCCCTTAACTTTATTTTAGTTTTCGTTTTGGTCCCTTAAGTTATGAAAGTTACGCCAAATTCGTCTCTTCCGTCTGTAATCTTTTTAAACAATAAAGTCAAAATCATGCTCCTATCAGAGTTTTTATTAATGAAGTAACATGAACAATTCCTCATTTAATTTCTTAATTTATCCTTCGGTCCTAATTCAACCTCAGATAAATTAATAAATTAAACTACTCATAAGGTATTAGTCCCATATTTCCTTCACGTTCTGTACAATTTTGTGCAACTTATTGCGCATTCTGCGATCTGTGAATCGATTCACAGCTAAGAGTGAATCAATTCACTCATTGAAATTGCACATTCCGCCTTTTGCGAATCGATTTGGTGAATCGATTCCCCTTTACTTACTTCGATTCACAGAAGCATTTTCAAAACTCTAGCGCTTATACTACTGCATGGTTCGATTCATTGGATGCATGAATCGATTCGCCTTCTTGAAACATCACTCCTAAGCTTTTAAATGACTTCCAAATTAATCTTTGGCACCACTTCCCCCTCTAGGCATATTCCTTGGGAAACATTGCTATTTTTACCCCTTAAGCGTAACTTTTGGTCAATTTACTAGTTTAAAACTATTCTTCTAGGCCATTAATCCCCTTAATTCCTCAGGGTCTCTAATTTCTAGGCTTAAGGAAAGTTGGGGCGTTACACAACCGCAGCAACAAAAAAGAGGGTTAAAGTTAACGACGAAGCATTTGATAACAGAGTGATCAGTGTGTCAGTCAATTGAAACCTCATTTGAATTAAATTGTCCAATGTGTCACATTATGAGTACAGAAGAGTACCAACTGCATCTAAGTTTAGTCCATTAATTGTTACTTCCCACCACCCCATATTTGCCTTTTGCTTCGAAAAGTTAAACCGTTACCGTTTGTCTGGATTTTATTATTTTCTTTCAAGAAGGTGAAGCATATTTCATTAGTATTTAATATTCACTCGTTCTTTCTCTATGATCCACCGTAGTCTTCTCCACGACACCTGCCATCATCTTCTCTTCTTTCGCTCCATGACTTTCTATGTTAGTATCTTTATATTTTGTTTTAAATTTTGAAAATCTATTTATTGGTTTTAAATTTTGTTTTATTGGAGGTTTGGGAAGAAAAGTTTGTGGAACTGCAACTGATCCTAAGTGCATTCTTTCTGTGACTTTCCATTGCTAAATTTTGCGTAAAGATAAAGATATAAAAGTACAAAGCTATTGTGTTATGGATATTTGTTAGAAGTCCATGTGTTGTCTCTCTGAAATGCATGCGTATGAATTCATTTGTGCTACTTCAATACTATCTTGCTGAATTAAGATTTGACTACTTTATGTTTTCTTGAGAAAGATTGGACTTCACACATGCCTTCTAGAAATATACTCGAGGACAGATCATTGCGCCTTCCACCATAATTCAAGCAACCTCCAATTTTTATTATTGCTGATCGTTGATATTTTTAGTAGAGTGCACCATTTTTCCCTTTGGCTATATATCCACCTATTCTTTATTGTATTTAATAAATATCAATAATTTTGCTCCTCAAGTGACGGTTGCCCTTTAGATCCGAAATATAAATACAGTTTTTCACATCACTGTTGAAGAACAAAACGATTCCCAAAAAGGGAAGTGAACGCGCTAATGGCCAGAGTGAGGGGTTGAAACTTGACCAGTGAATACGGAGCAGTGGCAAATATCTCCCAACAAAATGACGGGCAAAAGTCCACAGTCCTTTCTCCACTTACGAAATTTACAAGTATAAATCATATATGCAAAAATCAGACAGCGTTTTGTCAAACAATGAACAAACATTTTGATCATTGGCTACATATAAAAAAAAAAAAACTGTTATACCTGATTGGTACAAGGTGACCGTAAAAACATCAAGGAATTTTAGTCCAAGTATCCACTTTCAGACTGATTATTGAAACTGCCATCGTCCTTCAAGTCCTCCATCCTTGAATCATAACAGAAACTCCAGACTGAGACACAGTTTTCACGACCTATATTAAACACAATCAACAATATTATTAATGAAAACCGGTAAAACTTGTACCACAACAGAATTTCCTGAAATCTATATATAGTTTAAAGATAATCCAAAATTAGGTTATAACTGTTAAACTTGCGTAATATCATGCCAATATTGAACCTAAACAATGATGAAATAAAACTAACAAAAACCCCAAATAAAAATAAAATATCTATGCTTCAAGATCAAAGATACCACTCAAACATAAATCTCCATTGCTATCATCTGGAATTACAAATCTTCGATGGCCTGAGGATGACACGGCATGGGGCAGAAATGGATGGAAAGAGAAGCCATTAACTGTGTCTGCACAACAAAAAGAACAAAAGAAAGCTTATTATACATATGAAAATGAAAAATATGTATAAAGATAATCTGCTGCCAACTAGCTGGTCACTAACTCATAAGTCGTAATAGTATATTGCAAAAAATTAAATTTATCTATATGGAAAGAGAGAGAGAGAGAGAGAGAGAAACTTCATGCAAAAAAGGGTCTCACCCTCCCCTCTTTCAATGTCTGACCAATATGTAAAGACTTGAGAGTAAAGTTTTTTTATGGAAATAAGGGGCCAAGGCAAAGCTTGAGAGTAAATAGTGAATATAAATAAATGTGTCAAAATCTTGCCTCTTTACGTTATGTGGGACTAACATTTAGCAGATGATCTAAAAAATAGAGGAGAGGAAGAGGGTGAAGAATGTAGGATACACATTTGCAAAGATCAGGAAACGGTCCATAGAATTAGCATAAATGGGCTAAGCACAGAAAATCAAATCATGCAATTAAAGTACCATGACCATCTCACTTAACATAAAATTCATTTTAACGCCATAAGGTCAGCCACAGTTTGATATATGTATCACTACAATGTCAAAACATGAGGCTCCAGTGCTCAACACAAGCATGTTAAGGAAGAAAATTGGAACTTGGAATGTGAACTAGAGGCATATTTAAGAATAACTGTGTCAAATTAAGGATATTATCAAAATGGTGGGACAAGCTAAGTTGAAAGAAACCACAATGGATAGGCAATTGAGATGGATTCAGAGATATGAGCAGCACTATAAAAATTTAGATAGTTTGACTATGACATATGAGCAATAGTGGAAGATGGAGCAAGACTTAATTTGAAGTATTAAAGAAATAGAGAATAAATATATTTTAGACGTTCTACAATGAAGCAGACTACTTTAAGAAAGTAATAGATCTGGTAAGGGTGACAAATTCAAAATATTTCGTATCGAAGCCAATATTGAGATAAAATATAATCATCGGCATCTTTGAACAGTGCAGAACTTTAGTACCTAATGCAGCCTCAAAACTGGACACCCACTGCCCAGTCTGAAGATCATATATATGTACTAAACCATCCTGAAGCCAAAAATGCAAAAATAATTAGTTAGAAGCATAAACTGGATATTGATTGATCATCATTGACATTGCTACACAATAGGAATCAGAAAGGATACCTGGCCACCTGTACCAAGACGCTGTCCAGAAGGGTCAATATCAAACAGTATGCGCTGATTGGTGTTTTCCGCCGATCTGTATAACCTAGTAACAAGACCATACATGCAATCATGTCAGCTATCAACATGTTTACTTATGGAATAAAGACAAAAATAATGCCAAAAAAGAATCTACAAATCAGGTGAAACAACATAGTTGTAGCCAGTCAAGGTTGTTAACAATGGAATTACTTTACAGAACCATATAGTTAATAGCAAATAGCAACTTAACCAAAAACCCAGGTTTTTGGATTAACACACATCAGCAGTTGGTAATTAATACAGAAATTCAACTTTAAATCCACGTGCTCTACTAAGTAGCAGCTACCCAAAGTATTTAGACTCTTTTGACAGGCACAATGTGCTCTTTCTGACTGCTAAAAAATGGACAAGTACATGACAACTTCAATAAGGAAATCCAATCCGTTATTTTCAGGGCATCATTATAGACTAGGTTTAACTTTGTCATTCTCTTGAAATATAATGTTGAATCAGTTTTGTATATTGGAAAGTAGGCTTCATACTTTTCTTCAATTCACATAAAAATTCATACAAAAAAACCAGAGTCAAATGAGGCGAGAGAATAATACTTGTAGACACAATCGACAGCTTTGCGCACATCCCAGCAGAGTATATAAGGGTCCTTCAAGAAATTTGAATGTTAGAGACTGTTTAATATCATATATGATGCAAAATTGTGTTAAAATGCAACCATGAAAAAAAGGAGAGGAGACACCCTGCATCAGAGATATTAATATAATGGTTGAACTTGATGTAACAATAATAAAAATGTGATAAATAGAGCTGTCTGTAATCTAGATCAAGAGAAGGAAATTTACAAATCTTACCTTCCGACCTCCGGTATATAAATAATTTCCATCTCTGGAAAATTGGACCTAAAGGAGGGAAAATTTTAGGCACTCCTCAATTTTATAATGAGAATCAATCATATACAAACAAATCGCAAGTAACCTAATTTACATGTGTAATCCCGCCTTCTTGACCATGCAAAACATACAAAAGCTCCATGTTATCTTCCCTATAAATAGCAGAAGTTTGACTATAAGAACCCATTGCTAGCATCCCAGTGTGAGATGGAGAAAAAGCCATTGCAGATAATATACCTGCATTAATATAGACTGAATTATATGCATCTGTTTGTGTCACAGAATTTTCTGTATCAAAACAATTTAGTATCCCCAATTAGGCAAATTACCTGTTTGGCCTTCTTTTTTATCTTTTACTGTCGAATACAATTCAAAATCTCTACCAGGACGATGTAAATCAAACATCCTAATACATTTGTTGTATCCGGCAAATATCCTGCAAGATAGTGCAAAAACTTAAGGTTCATCATCTGCTAATGACTTTCACAATTTGTTATTGCAGTTGTCAATCCAATCAAAATAAACCAAAAAATAAATTATACCAAATTCTGAAAAACAAGAATCAGATGTCAACTCAGACAATCACAGACAGCAATCTCTAGGATTGTTCCTTGACAATTGACATATATTCCAAAACTTTAACATTGACAGCTAACTAAAGAAAGGTATTTTTACTTTCCAGTAGCAATTTGAACATAATAACCCAAGGGAAGATAGTATATTCAAGTGTCCAAAAGAAAATTTATGAATGCTTGAAGGAGGGGGAAAATTTAGGACTTGTGAGCTTGAAATACAAGTTATCATAGAAATACTGCACTATGTAAATAGAACATGCCAACTTCTGGTCCATGAAAAGAAACAGGTTCCTTACTTAGTCCCAGCAGGATTAAAAGCAATTGAAAAAGCAGTAGTAATTTCATCCATAGCATCATATGCCCGATATGTGCAACGTAACTGCAAGTTTCATTGGAAGCAATGGTCAGAAACAATAATAGCAGTACAGAAACTACAATGTGTTTTTAAAGCTGCTAATAGCATTAGTACCCAGCAGCAACATTTAAACCCATAAAGAACAAACACTTAAAGAGAGAAGCTATATCCCTGATCAACATGTGCTGGAACTTCTACCCGATACAAATCTATCATCTCAATACTCTACTCCTACTTTCAATTTTGGGATAAAGAATATTGAATTTCAAACTTCAACACTTTTTTAAAGATTTCCACACAAGGCTGAATGGCTGGTGTAGATAATTTGGATTTTTCAATTTTCTGTGAGTCAAACAATTTAAGCACGAAACCAAAAGGCATAACAACAAAAATACCTGGCCTGATGTAGCATCCCATAGATGTATCGGATGGTCGCGGGTGGTGGTAGCAAAAACATTGGTCACCGGATCTGAAACATTCGTTAACATAGACTAATAGACATCATTATCAGTCATCAAAGTATATATTAAGCCTCTCCATCCAACAAAGAAAAAGATACAAATATTCTCGGATAAAAGAAAGACCTGAGGCAGACATGTAAGGATACCAACAGTAATCATGTATAGACTCTCCTTCACTCATGACTAGACTCGCAGCAAAGGAATCTGCAGCCAAATAACAACAACAAAAACAGCAACAGGAACCAATCAATAATGAACTCGCAACTCCTCTTCCGCTCAAATCGTCACATTCTCAAATTTAATTTGCAATTGCAAGCAAACGCATCAAAGAGTTAGTCGCCGCAAGCTTACCGTCGTCGCCAGAAGCATTAAGAGGAATGTCACCACCATCGGTGCCCGGTCTGAAAAATTGCAAAGCGAAGCGAATTAATTGCATGGAATCGTTAAATTTCGATTAGACAGTGAAGTTGGAATGCAAGGTTGTAAAGAGAAGGTTTACAGCGTGAAGAGGCGGAGAGTGTTGTCATCGGAAGTGGTGAGGAAACAGGAGCCATCGGGTGACCTGAAATGAATGGAGATAGCATAAAGTTGAAGTTGAGTTGGAGAGGGAGAGTGGAAGATAAGAGTGAGAGTGAGGAAATGGTGTTGTTATGTGTACCATTTAACGGCCTTGAGGAAATTGTTAGGGTTAGTGGGAGAGGTGAACTGCCGGTGGAAGTGGTAGGTTCTTTGAGGAGGGACATCGAACCGAAGCACCGGCCACGAGTACTCTTCGTTGGGGTTGGGTACATTGGGTTGGGATTGAACCACCTCCTCTTCTCCCATTGCTGCAGCTGAACACTGGAGACCTTTGCTCTAACTATAGCGCCAAAACTCACCAAGTCACTTCCCCTCCCTCATGCTTGGAATTTTCACCCGTTTTTTCACGATTTTAAATCATAAAAACTTTTCTTAATTCTTCCTGAATTTCACCAAGTTATGCGCAAGGGTCCGTTTGGTTCAAACAAAGGGAAAAGAGGGGAGGAAAGGGCAAAGGAGGGGAGAGATTTAATTTGATTTTGTGTTTGGTTGAGAGGAGGAGAAGGCAGGGAAGTCTTTGCTTGTTTGGTTCAGGAGGGGAGGGGAGGGATTTTAATGGAAGAGAGGGATTAATTTATTTGTATATTCTTATAGCCTTTTATATTATATTATATTATATTATATTATATTATATAAGGATATTTTAGTAATTTTATTTTAAATGATTTAATCTCACATCTCCTCCCCTCCAAAACCCCCCACTTTTAGAAGGGAGCCAAAATTGGCTTAGGAGGGATTTTGCTCCCCTCCCCTCCCCTCTCCTAAAAAATTTGAACCAAACAAACATAATTCAAAATAACACCTCCCCTCCCCTCCCTTCCCCTCCAAAACTCTCAACCAAACACACCCTTAAAATTTGCTTGAAATCGGTTACGGCTCATATTTAGTGCAAAGCAGTATGAACAGTATACATGTACCTAAGTTTTCTCCTTTATCATATTGATATATAAAGCAGGCAATAGCTACTGTGGACCGCTATTATAAGTGACCACATTTCAGAGTCATTAGATTAAATAAACTCATATATCTTATCATAGTTTGCAAACACCATAACGACATCCTCTCTCACCTAGCGGAGAGTGAGGGGGAGAGCGATGAAAGGGGGAAGGAAGGAAAGGGGGTGTGTTAGTTAGGAGATCTCGCGCAGAGCAAAAAAAACCCAAACAGTGGTCGTCGGCGTCACTTGGTCGCAGAAGGGGGAACCATGGTAGGCATAAATAGCGGTAGATCTGGCGCAGAGGAGGGAATACGCGTAGAGGCAGGGACGAAGGTTGTGGTGGTTGTCCATGTTTGCGGTTGCTTTCCATTGTAGAAGCACTCAATGGTGGAGACTCCAACAGTTCTGGTGAGGTGTGAGGGTAGAAGGTGGCTGGGTAGGCGAGGGTTTCATGGCAAAGGCATGGTTGAACCCTAAACTAATGATGGAGAAGGACAGAGAGGGAAAGTTATAGTGTGGAGGGTGCATTGTAAGATCTGGTTGAACACTGAAATCTAACGGTGGATATTGAAATAAAATGTGATCTAACATGTATCACCTATAAAAAAAGCCTATAAAGTAAATGTTATTTATATCGATACCTATATATAATGGGGATTACCATTTGTAACTGTCATTTTTTTGTGTAATATTTTGCTTTCCCATTTTGTTCTTACATGTAACTGAACATTAAATTTAAGATTTAATTTAAAAATTAGATAACACGAATTGAAATTGAAAATTAGATAAATGTAGAATAGTCAAACATCGGGGAACACTGGTCCTCTGCTAAAGTTTGTGAAAGAACATGATATTGACATTCATTATTCCGAGCCTCCACCCAAACCATCGGATGGAGGGAGTTCAAGTACAACAAAAGATCTCGTTTTGAGACAAACTATTTGGTAATAAAAAACCAATCCCAAGGATGGAGAAGACGGATCTGATAAGGCAAAATCTCTTCAAGATAGAATGCGAAGGTGGAGACAGATTGAAGCTGAAGTGCTACATTAAGGATAGCTTCTTGAAGACTCTTTGGGAGCCATGAAAAGAAGCAGTAATAGTGAAACTATTGGTAAAGACAATAAGCTTATTCATAATGTATGATCAGTTGAAAGCAATTTAGAAGCTTTCAAGTTGGTATGAGATAGTGGACATTAGAGCTGTCATTTTGGCCCTAGACACATGGGACAGCCCACAAAGCCCCTAATAATGGCCCCTTCGTATTAGTCCACTCGGCTTTTTTAAACCCCAACCCACACAGCCCATAAATTTTAGGGGATGGGGCAGGGCTGAACGTGGGTTAGCCCACACACATTCAGCTTTGGTTAGTCAGATGTGTGCTGTGTAGGGTAACTCCATGGCCGATTGGTCATCAAATACGGGAAATTTCTGGACTTTCCGTCTTCCTCCTATGGATTTCAAGTGGGTTGTCTTTGTTCTCTTCGTTGGTGCTCTTCTTCTACCCAAGTTTGTAGGCTGACGTTAGTTTTCATCGGCATAGACTTGTACAACATTATGGTACCAGGCTGGGTGGAGAAGATAATAGGGGGGGTAAAATGATCTATCTACATGAGGGTGTTTGGTAACCCTAATGGGCCAAGCCCAAGTTGTGTTCTGCTGGTTCTTTGGTTTTAGGGCCTGCTAGAATTTAGGTTATTTGGGCTTTTATTTTACTGTGTTCTGCTTGAGTAGATATTAGACTCGATGTCTATTGGATCAGGAGCGGCTCTGTACTTAATTGCTGATTTTAGGAGACTACATTAATCCTGTGTTGTGCCTTTAGTGGGCTATGTTGTGCCCCATTAGTGGGTTGTGCTAGTATGCACTTGGTGTAATGTTATGGTGGCCTTTGCCCAGTTTCAATGAAATGTTGCACTTTGACCAAAAAAAAAGAAGATGTATGTTGTGTTTCTTTTCGAACGTGGGTTACCACTGAACCGACTGTTTCTTTCCTTTATTTAGATAGTGGTGTTTCTTTCTTTTATAATTGATCCGAAGTGGATCTCGAAAGTGACCGGAGGATAAGCGCGAGCGACGAAGTACGACGGTGGGGGTGTACCTACACAAACTCCGATGCCTAAGTCAGTATCAGAGTAAGATGAGGTAAGGAAATATGAACAGTGCATACCTTTATTGATTAGGTCATGAACCTTTTATAGGTGAGGTCAGGCTGCTGACATATGGATAATATCGAGTAACCCAAGATTAATTGTCAGCCGTCAGATGTCATTTCTAAGGTTATGAGCGGATAAGGTTGCTTTTAGGGATAGCGCCGCAATGCCTTATGCTCTAGGGTTTCGCGCCATGGCCATGTCCTTCCTAGGGTTTGTTGCCAGAGGAAGGAACTCCTGGGTCGGATTGGACAACCGAAGTGGGCCTTGGGCCTATTCGGGTCGGTATCGTACTAGGGCGAATTCCTCTTGTTGGATCGGATCGGCCCGGTTCGGAGTGGGCCTTTGGCCACTCCGGATCAGTTGCCCCCTAGTCGATGTCATTAGTTATTGATGACTTCGGATATTATCCAGTGAAGTACGTTATTCGACATTGTTTGCTCCTCAGTCTTGTCTCGACGTGGGAAGTGATTACTTTGGCCACGCTAATAGGTGTTGACGTCTCATTGGGACGACTTAGTAAGTCGGTCAAATTCGTGACATGTCATTTTGAGCCAAGGCGGTCTGTTTTCAAATTCCGGCTTTTGAAAAGACGCGCCCATTTCCCGAGGCAATTTTGGTAGGGATTGGGTGACGTTTCACTGAAAAGTCGCCTCGTTTCTCGGGTTTGTCATTATTTTCCTTTTTTGCATTGATTACTGTTCACTCAGAATCTATAAATTCTGAAGGAGAGTACTTTTGCCATTTCTCTTGCCTTTCGCTTTCCTTCCTCATTTTCGTGTTTCCTTGCATCTTCTGCAAGTGCTTCCATTTGAGCAACAGAGTTCCAACGAGCATCAAGCTTTAGGATTTCTTCCCTCTGCTCACGTATTCTTGTCATTTGTTCAAGGTATTTTCTCTTTCCCTGCCCCTTTTTTGTTTGTTTTACCTGAAATTGAAGGGGAGAATCCAGAATTCTTTTTTCTTTAGGAAGTTCATGACTTCTCAAATTTCGCCTTTGGTTCCCGGTAATGGGAAATCTCGATCGGAGATTCCTCCTCTTGTGTGTGCCTCTGCGGCGGTGCCCCTAGTGGCGCTGCCTCCTTCCCGTGAGGAAAGGGCGGAGGAGCATTTAAAACGCGGAGTAGAAATTACTCGCTAACGGTTTGAGCGCTTCCGGGTGGTTTTGGAAAACAAGTTCCAACGCCCTTGCAACTCTCGCGAAGTAGCTTGGTGGTATAAAGAAGTATATGATACTGTCTCTTACCCTGAAGTTCCCGTGGATAGGTTTACCATGGGAAAGAAGCAGAGAATCGATTTGGACGACCCTTCTGCTCTTCCCGCCGATGCGGGGGACTACGGCTGGGTTTCGCCCGATGTTCTTAGCCTCTGATCCGAATATTCTATGGATGAAGACATTACCGAGCTAGAGATTCGGGTTCGAGTGGTGGAGACGGTGGAGTCCGGAGGGGAGTGGGTCTTCTTAGCTCCGGGAGCCGATCATCGGATTTGTTCTGCGGAAGGCGGCGATTTGTGGTCCATTCTGATGTACGAGATGTTATTTACCGAGATGCGGGTTTCCTTCCCCTTTTCGCACTTCGAACTGTCTGTTTTAGGGCATTTGGGCATGGCCCCTAATAGTTGGGCCTTTATAAGGGCGTGCGACCTGGTCTGCAGGTATCTCGAAGTCCCGGCCTCTTATCGAGTCTTTTTTCACTTGTTTTCGCCTATGAAGACCTCAGAGAAGGCCGACCAATGGCAAGGTTGGATTTCCTTAAAGCCGAATGGCAAAACATTTGATTTGTACAGTGAATCTCTTAAGAGATTCAAGACAAAGTATTTCTTTCTTCTTCCGATGGACGACGTCGCCCGGGAGTGTGTTTTTGATCTCATTGAGGACGGTTCGGAAGTATCGAAGTTCCCCTTTTATTGGTCGGGGGCATTTTTCGATCGCCCGATTGAGTCTTATAACTTCAAGATCTCTGATCTCACCGAGTTGGAGCAAGGTTGGGTGAAGAAGGTCCGCGATTCGGTCGGCGGCTTTGAGCCCGAGGTTTGCATCGACCCTAAAACTTAGAAGCAAATGTTGGTCAAGCAGTATATCCATACTCGAACTCTGCTGCGGTGCCCGACTTGGGAGGATGCCCGAAGTATCTAAGGTAGGGGTTTCATTTGCTTGTGTTAAGTTATGTATGTCTTTGTCTGACATGTTTGTTCTTTTTGCAGAATCCATGTCGAAGATTGCCGTTTTTGCTGCTGCCAAGGCAGCCCTGGCCAAGAAGCAGGAAGGACGTCCCGATGGAGGGAATGGAGTTCGGGTTTCGTCTGCTGCTGCCGAAGTGGCTGGGGCCTCTAGTTCCGGTGCGCAAGACGAAGAGCCAAGCGGAGCCCGCCTTGAAGAGAGATCGGGATCAAAAGGATCGGATCCGCGATCTGGTAAATAAGAACGAGGATATTCTCTCCAAGGTGCATAATACCATGGGTCTTCAGACCCAACTTTCTAAAGAGACAGATCGGGTCGAAGAGGCCGAGAGGAATTGCTGTGAGTTGTCGTCGGCAAATGAAGAACTCCGTAAGGGGAATGACGACCTTAAGTCCAAGGCAGACAAGATCGCCGCGGATAGGGATGCTTGTCGCAAGGAGAGGGATATCTATCGCTCCGAGGTCGCCAAGCTGAAGAAGGCGCTGGGTAAAGAGGTCGGAAGTTAAAGACCGCTCTAGAGGAGAGGGATGCCTGTGAGAGGACCATGTTGGAGATCGGGGCTGCTCAATTTCAGAATGGGGTTGAATAAGTGGTGTTCCTGAACCCCGGAGTCTCTATTCGGACTGAGGGTGCCACTGACTTGGGGATAGTCTCTGGGGAGCATATCATTAATGCCGACACCCAGGCCGTCCTAGTTGTTCGCCCTTCGGCCAATGCTTAGTTGTCTTAGTTTGAGACTTATGTTTTGTCTTTTGTACTTGCTCCTTTGTTAAGGGCATTTTGTACCTCTTTTTTTTTCGAATCAATAAAATTTCTATTTTTCGACCTTCGTTGGTGGATTAGTGTTTATTTATTATTTCGCAACGTGATTTCTTATTGCGATGTCGTCACTTCGGGAAGGGGGCCCGACCAAGGGAACCTTCCCTGTACCCCGGAAGATTGACTTGTCATCAAGCCTCGAGTGTGTGATGGATTGGAAATGTCCGTATAACGACGTGATGGCTAGTCACGTCGGTTGAGACTCCCAAAGGAGGCGTGACGATGCGAAACTCCGTATGGTCGGAGTTGGCTCGTCTACCTAAATGAACAATGGTATTAAAACCTTAATAATCGCGATAACAAAACATTCGATTGTCGAAGCGCGTTTCATTATGCTCGGATTTTTACAAGTGGTGGGTTCCCTTCCATGAGGGAGTTACATAAGCATTCAGCTAAAATATTTTCTAAGTTTGGCAGCATTCCATGTTCGAGGAATTGCTTGGCCTTACAAGGTTTCTAAGGTGTAGGCGCTGTGGTCGGTCTTCGAGGAAATCTGATATGGGTTTTCTCAGTTCGGTGCCAGTTTCCCTTGGCTTGCATTTTTGAGGCCGATATCAACTTTCCTTAGGACCAGATCGTCCTTTTCGAACTCACAAGGTACAACTCGTTGATTGTGTCTTGCTGCAATTCTTTGTTTCACAGCAGCTTCGTTTAGGGAGGCTAGATCTCAATTTTCTTCGTGGAGGTCTAGCTCCTCTCTTAACTATTGGCGATTCAACAAGGTTCGAAGGGGGTGGAGCGTTCTCCAGCTCAACTCTCCGATCTCGACTGGGATCACGACCTCGGATCCCTAAGTAAGCCGAAATGGCGTTTCTCCAGTGGGGGAGTGGGGAGTAGTTCGGTATGCCCATAGTACTTGTGGGAGCTCTTCCGCCCAATTTCCTTTGGCTTCGTCGAGCCTCTTTTTCAAGCCCCTCATGATGACTTTGTTTGCCGCTTCGGCTTGCCCGTTTGTTTGCGGGTGTTCGACCGAAGTGAATCTTTACTTTATCCTGAAGTCTAATAAGGTTTTCTGGAACCCCTTGTCCGCGAATTGTGTTTCGTTATCGGTGATAATGACTTCGGGAATGCCGAATCTCGTGAGGATTTGCCTTTTGAAGAATTTGATCATGTTTTTTGCGGTGATCTTCACCACTGGTTCGGCTTCAATCCATTTTGTGAAGTAGTTTACTGCCATGACCAACTATTTGACTTGTCCTGGGGCCATAGGAAACGGTCCGAGGAGATCGATTCCCCACCAGGCGAATGGCCAGGGGGAAGACAGGGCAGTCATCTCGAAAGGAGGAGCATTATGGATGTCGGCGTGCTTTTGGCATTTATCGCATTTTTTCACATAGATGATGGCATCTGCATCCATTGTCGGCCAGTAGTAACAAACTCGAAGTGCTTTCTTGGCCAAAGATCGACCATCGAGGTGCTGACCGCAGATGCCCTTGTGGATCTCGGCAAGTACATTTTGGGCGTTGCATCGAGGCATTTCAGAAGAGGTGCTGAGAAGCCTCTTCGGTATAGGCAGTTTTCGATGACAGAGTAGGAGCAAGCTCTGCGGTGAATTTTTGATGTTGCCTTGTCATTGAGGGGAAGTTCACCTTCGCATATGTATTTGAGGATCGGCGTCATCCACGAGTTGCCGAAATCAGTAATTGTGTATACCGAAGGTGTAATGAGGACACGCTCGAAGTTTCGGTCGACCCCTTTCGGAGAGTTCGGGATCTCTAATGCAGTCATGATGCTTGGATGAGAAAGGATTTTTTGAATGACTGATCAGTTGCACCCAGCTATCTTCGTGCTTGCCAGTTTAGATAGAAATGTCGGCTCTCGAGTTCTGCTCTCGAGGCACGTGTACGATTTCTATTTTCTGGAAGTTTTTCATCAGCTGCTGGACTACGGCCAGGTACTTCTGCAGCAACGGGTCCTTTGCTTGATATTCCCCGTTAACTTGTGATGCTATAAGTTAAGAGTCGGTGCGGAGATTGACTTCAGTGGCTTCCAGATCGCGAGCGAAGGTCAGCCCGACGATGCACGCCTCATATGTGGCTTGATTGTTTGATGTGGGGAATGAGAAGCTTAGGGAGAATTCGATGGTCAAGCCTTCAACATTTTCCATGATCAGGCCGGCTCCACTTCTCTTCGAATTTGAGGACCCATCGACGTGGATGGTCCATTTGGTGCTTGAGTCCTCGGTCGTCGAAGCCATCTCCACTATGAAGTCAGCCAAGCTCTGAGCTTTGAGTGCCTGTCGGAACTCAAAAGAAATGCTAAACTCGAGTTCTATGGACCATTTAATCATCCGCCTTGCCAGGTCGGGTCGGTGGAGGACTTGCTTGATTGGTTGGTCGATTCAGATTGTAATGTGGTGGGATAGGAAGTATTGTCGTAGTCCTCTTGCTGTAATGACTAGCGCTAGAGCGACCTTTTCGATTTTCTGATACCGAAGTTCGGGGCCTTGCAACATTTTACCTATGAAGTAAACTGGCTTTTGTCCTTTTGTTGTCTCTCTGATCAAGACGACACTGAGTGCCTCTTCGGAAACTGCCAGGTAAAGGTACAGGGTCTCTCTGGCACAGGGCCTTGTCAGGACTGGTGGAGTAAATAGTGTTTCTTTCAGCCGTGTAAAGGCTTCTTCGCATTCCGAAGTCCATTCGAACTGCACTCCTTTCTTCAATAATTTGAAGAAGGGAAGTGCTCTTTGGGTGGACTTGGAAATGATTCTGGTGAGGGCGGCTATCATTCCTATCAGTTGTTGTACATCTTTTTTAGATTTCGGTTATCGCATTTCAGTGATTGCGCAGCATTTATCGAGATTGGCTTCCATGCCGCGCTCTATTAAGTAAAAGCCTAGGAATTTGCCCGTTTTGACACCAAATGTGCATTTCTCAGGGTTGAGCCTCATGTTGAGTCGACACGCCTGTTCGAAGACGTTCGATAGGTTGGCCACATGGTTTGGCTCTTCGGCTGATTTGACGATCATGTCGTCCATGTAAACTTCGAGCACATTGTCAATCTGGTCTTTGAAGACCTTGTTCATTATTCGTTGGTAAGTCACTCCGACATTTTTGAGACCGAAACAGTACTACTTTGTAGCAGTAATTGCCGTTGTCAGTCATAAATGCGGTCTTTTCCTGGTCGTCAGGATTCATAAGTATCTGGTTGTACCCAGAATACGCGTCCATAAAGGACAGTAGTCGAAAACCCGAGGAGTTATCCACGAGTTTGTCGATGTTGGGGAGAGGATAGGCGTCTTTCGGACAAGCCTTGTTGAGATCGGTATAATCAACACACATTCTCCACTTTCCATTAGCTTTCTTAACGAGGACTACATTCGAGAGCCAAGTTGTGTATTTGACCTCCCTTACAAAGTTTTCCTTAACTAAATCACTAACAGCTTTCTTGGCAGCTTCGGCCTTCTCAGGGGATTGCTTCCTCCTCCTTTGCGCGACCCACTTCGCGGAGGGATCCAGGGCGAGGCGATGGCATGCTACGTTAGGGGAGATTCCCGACATGTTGGCTGCGGTCCACGCGAAAAGGTCGGCGTTGGCTCTTAGGAATTTGATCAGCTCATTTTTCACTTCGGTGGGAAGGTCGATGCCGATCTGGACAGTTTTCATCGGATCATCTCCCAGTTGGACTTTCAGAAATTCCCCATCAGGGACAGGTCGACGTATCTTCTTTTTGAGTTCTTTGGCGACAGGGTCTGCCTCTCCCTCAACTTTGTCCTCGAGCTCGATTCCTACGTCGAAGTCCGCAAAGTTAACATCGGGTGACCTGATGCTCTTTTTTGGTGGAGTCGGCTTGCTTTCTTGCCCCTTGATTGACAGTTGGTAGCAGCGCCTGGCTGCTTCAAGGTCTCCATGAATGATGATGATCTTTCCTTCGGATGAGTGGAACCTCATCTTGAGGTGGATGGTGGAAGTGACCGCTCCTAATTCTGCCAGGGTAGGTCATCCCAGTATACGGTTGTATGGGGACGGACATGGGAGGACGATAAATTGTACTTTGACGGTCCTGGTGTCGGTTTTATCGTCGAACGTGACCATCAGCTCGACGTAGCCAAGGGGTTTGGTCGTGGAACCATTTAATCCCTAGAGATCGGAGCCGTGATAGGGAATCATGTCTTTTTCGGCCAACTTCAGTGTTTTGTAGAGGGCGACAAACATGATGTCGGTCGAACTCCCTTAATCAACTAGGATCCTTCTAACATCGAAATTTGCCATGTAGGCACAAATTAGCAAGGGGGTTTGGTCGTTTGGCCACCATCCAGCAGGTCTTCATCATAAAAAGCCAAAGGTGGCCGACTTGAGCTAGGTCGGTTGACAGGAGGGTAGATTGTAGCTATGGACATCGCCTCCCGCATCTTCCATTTGGCGGACTTGGTGGAGGGCTCACCTTGTCGCTCCAAGCCTCCAGAAATTACCATTACTATGGGTGAGGACCTGGCCCCCTCTTCGTCGGCTTGCTGAGGGCGATTCTCTGTCTGGGTCAAGGCAGAGCTATTATCGCGCCTAGGTCGGGGGGATCGGGATCGGTCTCGTCATCCTCCGTTCCTCGGTTTAACATATTTTTGTAGTTTCCCCTTCTGGATTAGGGTTTCAATGGCGTCCTTCAGCTGGATGCATTCGTCGGTATTATGACCTGCACATTTATGGAATCGACAATACCTCGTCCTATATGTTCCTGGGCACTCCTTGAGAGGTTTGGGAAACCGAACTCCCGCATCCTTGAACTCTATGCTGGCACATTCCTGCAGGATGCGGGATCGAGAGGCGGTTAGTGGGGTGTACTCTTCGTACCTTCTTCGGGGACCCTTGAGGTCCTTATCTCGGCCTGGCCGCTCTTCCTCGCGTGCGAAACCTTTCCCTTGGGAGGTCCACTTTTTAGACCGTAAGGCCATTTGCTTCTCTTCGAAGTTGATGTATTTCTCTGCGCATCGGAGGAAGTCGTTAAGAGTTTCGGGTCTGTCCACCCCGACGTTGATGCAGAACAGACTGTCCTCAATCAAGCCTTGTTCTAAGAAATACAGTTTCATTTCGTCAGAGGCTTTCTCGACAAAAAGGGCTTCTCTATTGAAGCGTTCGATGTAGTCCCAAAGTGGTTCGTCCTTTCGCTGGTAAATAGCATTGAGTGTGGCTACGGACTTCGGCTGAACACGAGATGCTGTGAAATGAGAGGAGAACTGAGCGGTGAGCTCAGACCAAGAGTCTGTGGACTTTGGTTTTAATTCCTGGAACCAAGCCAAGGGCCGCCTTCTTGAGGGTGAGCGGGAATATTTTGCATTTCACTGGCCCTTTGGCTCAGCGGAACCACACTATGGTGTCGAAGCATCCGATGTGCTCATCGGGATCTGCTGTGCCATCGTAGGTCTCCAGCAGGGGAGGTTTTTGTAGGTCATTCGGAATTGGGAATCGGGCGGCCCTCGCAGTGAAGGAGCCTGAGGAGAAGTGGTCATCGGTCTCCTCGGAAGTTTGCGTTCCTGAATATGTAGTTGGTGAGGCCGACGGTCGACGACGTCTTGGTGGAGTCACACTCACCTGCGGACGTCGGACATGGTTGTTTGTCAGTCAAGGGGACACGCGCATCGAACGGCGGCATCGGTGGTGATGAGTGTGTTCTCACGATCCCTGGGGGGATACGGAACAGCAGGAAACGGGGCGTTCGCTGTAGCCCGGGGACCGTCGACGGTGCTGGGGCCGTGATAAGGTAGAACGTCGAAGGGACGAGCGTTCTGGGGGTGCAACGGCCATGGCGGTGCACATCATCCGTAGAACGACGTCACTAAGGGGAACGGTCGTCGGAGCGGTGGCACGTCCGAGACCTCGTCAGCAAATGGCGCCTCGAAGGGGACCATTCTGAAATCTCTCTGTGAGAGGAGCGAGTAGCGGATCTGTGGCTGGAAGTTTGGCGATCGCCAGATCTGTCTCCAGTGATGGTTCAGTCATGGGAGGTTTCCCGCCGGTCAGAGGGACTCCGACTCGGCGAGCGACGGTAAGCGTCGACCCTTTTGTACAAATCGTTCTGCCTGTCTTCAATGTTAATGAGACGGAGGTTCTGGGCCGCCATGGTCTTAGTGTGTTGTCAAACGAGGGCGAGCACCTCATTGACAGCGGCAGCAGTAGCAAGGGCAGGTTGTGATTCTGGCGCTGGTATAGCCCTCGGTTCGGCGGTTGGAATCGGGTCTCTCTGCAGGACTGAGTGGGACTCAGTTTTGACGGTGACAAAGATCTCTTCATCCTGTTCGTTAACATCAGGGGATGTAGGTATATGGGTCGTATTCCGCGTGGTGTGTCGCTTAGGTCCGGCCATCGTAATCGAATGATTTGGTAAAGAAACAAAGAAAATGTCTCCCACTGTGGTCGCCACTAATCCAAAGTGAATCTCAGAAGTGGCCGGAGGAGAAGCGCGAGCGGCGAAGTACGACGGTGGGAGTGTACCTGCACAAACTCTGATGCCTAAGTCAATATCAGAGTAAGATGAGGTAAGGAAATATGAACAGTGCATACCTTTATTGATTAGGTCATGGACCTTTTATAGGTGAGGTCAGGCTGCTGACGTGTGGATAGTATCGAGTAACCCTAGATTGATTGTCAGCTGTCGGACGTATCCGACGGCCGATGTCATTTCTAGGGTTGTGAGCGGATAATGTTACTTTTAGGGATAGCGCTGCAATGCCTTATGCTCTAGGGTTTCGCGTCATGGTCATGCCCTTCCAGGGTTTGTTGCCAGAGGAATGAACTCCTGGGTCGGGTTGGACAACCGAAGTGGGCCTTGGGCCTATTCGGGTTGGTATTGTACTAGCGCAAATTTCTCTTGTTGGATCGGATCGGCCCGGTTTGGAGTGGGGCCTTTGGCCACTCCGAATCAATAATAATAATAATAATAATAATAATAATAATAATAATAATATAACCGAACGTTATACAAAATGAAAAATATAACTGAACGTTATTCTGATGGTTTATCTTAAATATGTTAAATTGATAATTATTTAAATTACTAAAAAACTAAATTAAGTAATTTAGTAAATAATTTAATTAAATTTAAATAAGATAAATTAATTAATTTTTATGGAAGTTTTCTTAGGGTATTCTCATACTTTAAAAAATAATCAATATTTCTCTTTTCTTTATTTCTCTTCTCTTTCTCTTGTTCCAAACAATATCTCAAATCTATCATATTTCTCACCTCTTTCTCTCTTCTCACTAGGGGTGTACACGGGTTCGGGCTGACCCGTGAACCCGGTGGCCCAATCCAGATCCAACCCGTTTTTTTATCCAAACCAATCAAGTTCGAGTCCAACCCGACCCGAACCAATCAAGCCCGGTGATGTTTGGTTCGGATTACGGATTTAAAATTTCAAACCCGATGGCCCGCGAACCCGACCTGATTTTTTTTAAAATTTCTATACTCAGACGTGGCGTTGATACGCCTTACTAACCAAGGATACGGCTGGGTCACTTGGATACGAGATTATAAGATCAGAAGAAGAACATAATGGAAAGAAGAAGAATAGAATGAAGAACAAAACTTAGATCCGACCAGCTCTTCGTTTCCCGGCTAGCGGTTGCATTTTTTGATCAAAATGAAGAAGAATTGAAGAGGTCCACAGAGACGAGAGATGAGATAAGGGAAAGAAGAAATAGGAGACCAAAACTCAAGCTGTGGCGCTGATGGTCTTCTTTTGTATTCTACGCATAGCCACTAGCCTGAGACATAAAAGTAGGGTTAGGTGATAATGGGCTTGGCCCAATACCATTTAAAAGTCTTTTGGTGACACTTTACTCTTTCAATTCAAGTCTCAAAAGAAAACACACTTGCACTGGATCGTTCACGCTATTACTTTGGAATATATTCGTTTTCTTTTTCCATTATTTTTTACTTGTCATCATTTAAATTTAAAAACATTATTATGCAAAATACCAGTTTAAAATACATAATAATAACAAAAAAATGAAGATAAGTAGAATTTCCATATATAAATTAATTATTGATAGTGTTAATTATTTATATATTTTTTTATTAATGTATCCAAGTCGCACCCTTATCCTGAATTTTAAAAATTTATCGTATTCCTATATCCGTATCGTATCATACCCGTGTCGTATTGCAATATCAAGGTTTCATGCTACTATTGTGTTGCTTAGTTGAAAAATGCTGCTTGATTTTAATTTAATAGTGTTGTAAAGTGTTGCTTAGAACTAAGTGTTGTATAACTAAGTGTAGAGCTTCTTTGATTTTATTTTATATGCAATTAGATTTTAATTTTTTTCGTTCAGAATTTAACTTTGTTTGCTTCACAACCCGCGAGCCCAATCCAATCCAACCCAACCCGTTCAACACCGGTTTGGTTTGGTTCGGTTCGGTTCGGGCCATTTAGAAAAATTATAATTTTTTTTTTGAAATCCAAACCAATCAAATTGATCGGATCGGGCATTGGATTTGGCCAAAATCCATCCAAACTGGCCCATGTACACCCCTACTTCTCACACTTTCTCACTTATTTCTCTCTTCACAACTTCTCTTCAGAACCAAACATGCCAGTAATATATTTCTGTGAGTCTTGTGGCCATGCTTCACGTCGATACCCATATGACTGACACACATAATCGTGAGATTCATGACCACTTTTATTCTTTTCTTTTTGCAACATAGTTATTTTTTTTTCCTTACAAATTTCTTCTTTTCTCCTAAAATTAATCACCACTTTTATTCCTATAAATACATGTAAAGACTCATACAATATCCGATTGCTAGATTTTTTTTATACAAGTACTCAATCTCTTTATTACTTCTTCAACCTTTATTTTTGAAAAAGTTAATTAAACTTGGGATTTTGTGGGCCAACATATGAAAAAAAAAAAGTGGGCCACTTAGCCCACTCCATGGGCTGGCCCCAAGGATGGGCCATTTTTTTCCCACATTTTTAAAAAAAAGTTTTAAGGCCCATAGGCTGGCCCTAGCCCACGGAGCTTTGTGGGCTTTTGGCCCTATGGGCTTTTGCGCAAGTGGGCTTTTTGGCCCTGTGGGCCCCAACCATATGGGTTAGGACTGGGCTGGCCCATATGGACCAAATTGACACCTCTAGTGGACATTGGTCATGGTTTCTACATGGTGAAGTTCGATCTTGCAGCAGATATGGACAAGATTACGAGGAAGGCCCGTGGATGATCTTTGATCATTATCTCATTGTGAGACCATGGGTGGAAGATTTAATCCCTTCTGGAGTTATAATTTATACTTTGATAGCACATTAGTCTGGATAAGGTTCCCAAGCTTGGGAATGGAGCACTATGACAAGAGTGTGCTGCTTGAACTAGCTACAACAGTTGGTAAGTCAGTGAAGATGGACATTCTCTCCATAGATGCATCAAGGGGAAAGTTTGCTAGAGTGTGTGTTGAAATTGTCTTGGACGAGCCAACAGTTGGGAAAGTATGGTTTCACAATCATTGGTTCCAGGTTAAAGCGTAGTTTTGTTTTGCAATTTGTACATAGTCACGTTCATTATAACCCTCGGCTGGAAGTTCAATTCGTATTCTTTCACGGTCCCACCCCACCCCACCCCTCCCCTTTTCTTTTCTTTTATTTTTAAGCTAATGTGTTGTTTGAATAATAGCAGACTCGGATGGCATAATACAAGGATTGGTCGTGATTCAAATCTCAGAAGTTTCCAAATTCGTTATTTGGAAAAGGTTTTATCTTTTCACATTTTGTATGCTCCATTGTCCATGTATAAACAGAATAATAGAGTTACCTCTTACAATAACGGTGGCTTTTAGCATGAACAAATACTAAAATTTGCCCATCATGGCCAAATGCTCATTTAGCCATTGATTTAATAGTTAAAAAATTCATTGGCTAGAATTTAAGAAGGGCAACTTGATTGATAATTTTGTAGAGCTATACAACTTATTTAGAAAGTGGGGCTTGGTGGGCAAGTGATTCAATATGTCCATCTCTCATATGCACACCAGGGCAGGCAAGTGATTCAATTCCTCCATTTTCACCAAAGGATTGCACCATGGATGATAACTGTCCACACCAGATGGTAATGCCAAGCACCAGAAAGTATAAAATGCTGCCAAATTCAAAGCAGCATCTAAAAACCAAAAAAATTACAAATAATTTTGATGACCTTCATTTCTGGGGATCGAAAAATGTGGTTAAACCCTACACCATCACAGTGTACCATGGGAAGAGGGAAACCCCACAACAAATCCCATCAGCTGCAGTAATTGAATTCTCTCTTTTCCATTCCGAAATGAAATCATCACCGACGAATTTTTAATGTTACGATTACATTATATGCCTAAGTAGCCAGCTGAGAAAAGAGGGAAAAATGTCGTGAAATTCTCCATGCGCAGCGTACAAGATTCAAGAGAGGAAGTGCACCCAGGAATGCATTTTTGTGGCGTCGTATTTTTCGCTGGACAACCTGCAGAGGTTCGCGTACGAACACAAGGTGTTTAGTGCGAGCAATGGAGCCAAGCTCCTCAACGTGGTGAACGCGTCGCAACATGAGGACGCCGTCAAGTCCCTCACTTATGAGGCTCAGGCACGTCGTCAAGTGCCAATCTATCCTTTCACTTTCCAACGGTGGATTTTGTCCCCATATGAACCCCAGGTGGTGGTGGGCTCTAATGCTGGGTTTACGAAATAAGGGCAGGGCACCTAGTATCATTATTCAAACTTTTGGGTGAAATGTGTAATTATACAAAAACCGGTAACCACTGGCTAGTGTCGACAATTTGTCATTGCAAATCATTCAAATTTGGTACCTTAGCCATAAAAGCATAAACTAGTACTATGACCCGTGCATGCGCACGAGTCGGTTGCGTTGCTTCTTGCTTGGTACAAGAAATTGTAATAAAAATATATAAACAATAAAATGGTGTTTACTTTTTGTATCTATATTGCTTGAAGTGGATAAATGAACAATATTAAACAATAATAGAAGCAAAATAAAACCTTAATAAGTCAAGTCACATTTGGACAAAGCAAAATGGTCATGTAATAAAAACCTGTCACAAAAAAGTAGAGCGAGAGACTTATATTACAAATAAAAGATAAACAAATAATCTATCTATAATAAATGTGTCCTTAAGACTACAATTTCTTTAGGCATTTGAACCCGAAGCTCTAATACACATATGGTCCAAAGTTAATTAAATGGGTGTACTATGCAATTCACCGAAAATAAAAGCAAGGCTAACAAAATCAAGAGAAGGTGCTAGAGAGATTACAGGTCATAAAGTTTGTAGAAAAATTAGGAGAAAGAAATCTAGATGAATTTTAGTCGTACTTTTCTCTTTTTTATATGGGAAATTCAATCTTCTCTTTTAACACCATCGACAATTGCTCACATGTATTTCTCCTCTTGCTTCAATTTCTCTTCCTTATGAACCTTCTCCTGCATAAAGGGAAAGACAAAAAAGGCCAATAATTAAATAATAGAAGGCATAAATTACAACGCCTCAGAGACATGGAAATCAAAATAGGGACATAATATTTCTGAATTTTACTAAAATACTCTTTCCTTGACTGATAATGTCATTAGCATCAGGCCCAGAAGAAGTAAATACAGAAAACAACTATCTAAATAATGTCATTCCAACTAACATTTTTCCAAAACTAAATACTGTCTACCATTGTATGCCTGGAATTCTTGCATTCAGACTTAGTTACATAGAAGATGTGACTGCAAATGTTCATAAAAAGGCAGGTAGGGACTAACTGTATGAAACCACTAAATATTGACTCATTCAGTTTCTCCATCAGGTTATGAAATTTTAATGCTGCGTAAGAGGGAGAGAACCACCCATAGGATTATAATATTAACTTCAAGTATCTATAATCTGTCTATTTTTTTAAGTTGTTTACTTCCTTTGGTATCTGACTTCTTTTTACTGTAAGCATCTAATATAGGGATACACACAAAGCATATGACTTCCTAAAAGATTCAAATACACACAAAGATGCCATGTACAAACTGATGCAACTAAAAAAAGGGCATATCTTAGCCATTCAGCATGCTATGTAAGACACAAAATAACAATAAAGACAAACATTAGGTTATCTATAAAAGAAATAGACAGGCATACCTACTGGATTGTGCATCTCTTCACTCATCCCAAAACTATGAAGAATTGAATTTATTATCACAGACAATTGGTGCAAAAGGAATGACCCAGCTCCAAGCTGAAACAGAACACAATAGTAATATTAAGAGTGTGGTCATATGTGCATGAAACCTGAAAAGCTGCAAAAGAACATCAGCCAAAATTCAATCAATCTCACCACTAATCCATATATAGTAAGGTAAAATATTTTTTTTTCCAGTTGGCAATAATTTCATGCCCTACATCATAATCACAAGAAATTGGTTAGAAAACCTGTTAAACAATCAAGGAAAACTTGGAAGCAATGAAAAAAAAAAGAAGAAGATGAAACCCATATATAATAAGAAAGTAACTTCAATACCTGAAAAAGAAGGATTATAATCACAAGAAAGATTCCTATAGCCATTGAGCTGCTATAATAAAACGGAACCCAACTACTAATAATTGGAGCTAATAGCAGCAGTATCAATCCCACTGCAAGACAAATGAGGCGCCATTGCTGTAAACCTGCACAATTTTGGTAGAACATATGTAAGTTAGCACCAAAAGTTATAAAAAAAAAAATCACAAGAGACAACAATAGAATAATCTTTCCCTCTTTGTGATGTGGAAGAAACAAACCTTCAAGAGCAACTGTAACTGAACCCGATATTTCACCATCAATCCTCACATCAAACCAAAAACACCATGGAACACAACAGTTACCATGGTTGAAAACCTGTACCTAATATTGTGGTTTCCAACACCATACATTGAGCAATGCCGCAATTTCACAAACGAAAGAGAGAGCATTATGATCCATTACTTTTGCAGACCAACACATCATATATAGGGGCACTGCCAATATTGCAAAGCTCAAGTTGGTAAGTGAAGCAACTTTCTTAAGACGCTCTTTCACATCAATGACAGATGGATCCTCCTCCACATTGTCAGTGCCCGTGGCCAAATTAGGCCCATTGTTCGCTTCTGAGTTGTTGGGTTGATCATTAGATTCTTTCACCTCCTTGGAAGCTTTTTCTTCTTCTTGGCATTCTTGGACTCTGCAGTGATTTCTTTCTTTTCGCCATCTCCACCTGCTTCAACCAAGGTAGACAAGAGCGAGATCCTACATAAGAGCGGGGAGGGGTCATAGGAGCGTAAGAGCGGGGTTTGTAGCAAAGTTCGTAAGCTCCTACCAAATTCTCAAACTAGTATATATATATATATATATATATATATATATATATATATATATATATATATATATATATATATATATAAACATATGTAGGAATATAAAAACCATAAATAAGTGAAAAAAATAAAAATAAAAAACACCACAAATACTTAATAAACAAAATGTTTTATACTTTTATATAAATTTTGGAGTTATATTTATAATTTTTTATTAAATAACTTAAATTATTTCTTGAATGAAAAATTAGCATTATATTATAGATATATAAATAGATATATAATACGTATATGTGCGAAAAAGTGTTTTAATAACCAGTGTAACATATAAGGAAAAAAAAACTCTAAGTGATATTGGGCCAAGCCCATAACCTGTTAAAACATAACCCTAGTCCAGGGTTTGTATTTGTGTCGCGAGCGCCGCTTTCTTCTTCTCCTTCATTCTTCCCTTTCTTCTCTGCGCCGAAGAGGAAGAAGCAGTGGACTGGAGAACACGAACGAAACAGAAGCAGAAGCAGAACGAAGCAGGGCGAGGGCGAACGAAGCAGGGCGAGAGGGAACGAAAGGAAGAAAGCTGCGCAATTAGGGTTTTCACCCCCAAAATGCCAGCTTAAAAGAACCGGGTCGCGAACCCGACCCGGTAAGATAAAAAAACGCAGCGTTTTGCTTGTCAAGCCAGGATCGCTGGTTCGTCGGGAGCGTCCGCTCCTACGTCTCTCAAAACGCTCCTGCTCGCCGGGAACGACGCTCCTGCCACCGTCCCTGCAAAACGCGATCCTGTGTGGGTGCGAGATCGCTGAGGGGCAGTAGGAGTGTAGGATCATCCGCTCCTACGCCGGGAACGACGCTCTTGTCTACCATGGCTTCAACACCTTTCTTATCCTGAGGTGCGCCTGCAAATGCAATTTCACAATATTTTGTTTCAGCAAATCAACAAAAATAAGTTGCCTTGAGTAATTGCATCTAAGACATGCACAGACATTTCACTTCTCTGATAAAAAATAAAAATAAAGCTTGAATACAACAATCTGTAGTTCAATAGAAAAACCTGTTGGGGCAAAAAGAAGAAAACGGGGGTAGATCTTTGAGCAAATGCTGGAATATTTGCAAACTGGGAAAGGCTAATAGTGTAGAAGAAAGTCATGTGTGATGGCCAATCAATAACCTGAACTCACACGAAACATAATCTATAATCCTGCAAATAATGCAACATACAGCTCTGCATAACTACCTTGTGACTCATCTTGACCTTGACCGTCATTACTTTCTTTCTGTGTGACTTCAAAATCAGGTAGAAGAGCCTCAAGCTCTGCAAGTTCCTTTTTCTTCCTTTCCTTTTTGGAGAGCTGTCGTTCTGCCTCCTTTGGTGCCGCAGGAACTTCAGCATGCTTCTTAACCTCGGGTTCAGGTTTTGCAGCGTGCTCTGGTTCTGGTTCATGATCATGCTCTTCCTCCACATCATCCCCTTCATCTAAAACATCTTCCTCACTCTCAGTATCCTGTTAAAAAATGTAAAGCATCAAATTCGGAACAGCACAAGATGTTTCTAACCATTCAAGCAATAATCACACCAAGCAAACACAGGTAAATCTAATATAAGACAAAATAATTTAAAGTAATAAATTCAACATTTGAAATCAATCACAGAAACATAATCACACTAAGCAAACACAGGCAAATCTAATTGAACAAAATCTAAAATTTTCATCTTGGAACAATATTTAAAAGTTAGCATTCAAGGGAAGAAACATAACAGAAGTTATATTTTGCAAACATTTCATCAAGCACTTAGTTTGCAAACATATAAGAATAATTTTTAAAAAGTAAATCAAAAGCAACATATAAATAAGTTGGAGGCAGTTGGTGAAGCATACCACATCGATAGTTGGCAACTACACTACACAATTTGCTTATACTCTGGCAGCCACTGTTGTACTCACACGGGCAAGATGCAACCTACTCATGAATGCAAGCCACTACACATGAATGTCTTGCATCAAATAAACATATTTATAATTTATGTGCTAGATAATAAATCACATTAAAGTTCTTAGCATAAAACACATGCACAAACACAAAAGCCACATATTTTCAGCAGAGAAGGTATGTATATTTTCAGTTTTGGGAAAGCAACAAAAAATGATTAGCACTCACCCATTGAAGAACAGCCCCTTAAATATGTTGCCCATTTTCGTTTGTCTACCTTCCAGACCTGCATGGATAGGTGATTGAACATGAACCTCATTCAAATAAAGGAAAGCCCAAAATAGAATGCCAAAAATTACAGAAAAACAAAAAACCCCAAATCTAATATGAAAATTGCAACAAAAACCAAAATCCTAAACTGAAAAAACCCAAAAAGGCTGAAAATGAAACCCTTCCCCAATCCCCGATTTTGACATAACCCAAGTGAAAATGGTGGCCAAGTGGACCAAGAACACAGGAAACCTGTTTCGAAGGGGAACCAAAATCTGCAACTATACACAAAAAACACATTGGAATAAGCATTGGCAAGTTCACAAAAGACATATTCAGAATGTTCCTCCATAACAGAGCTCTAAACCTTTTATGTACATTGCAAGTTAGGAAAAAACCACACTTAAAAGAAAGCAATAGCAGTTAGAGATAATATGAAAAACACAAAACAACAACCTCTAATTTATATAAACCCCAACACCACATATTTGAAACCTACCCACAAAAACCAGAATACTAATAGTAAAGCACAACTAATGATCATATTTTTTGAGGACCAATTTGAACATTGACCCTTTAATTTGATTAGTTTGCCGCAGAAACTTCTGCATCTATAGAATGATACAATTACTCTTGAATCAGCAAAGCACACCAATTACTCTATCAAAATCAACCTAAACCCTAAACCAAGACACAATCTTCACATGATCACCAAGGTGTTGGATCTACTTACACATTCAATCCCTACCATACTACATTCTGAAGCCTAAACACATTTGTATTCAATCCCTACCCTGCTGTCTCAAAATTACTTTCCAAACCATCAATCAAAATGCTATATACAAAGAAATCAATGGCTCCCATACACATCGAAATAAA
Source organism: Calophaca sinica (assembly GCA_037113605.1). Taxonomy (NCBI): domain Eukaryota; kingdom Viridiplantae; phylum Streptophyta; class Magnoliopsida; order Fabales; family Fabaceae; genus Calophaca; species Calophaca sinica. The sequence goes on along the minus strand of CM073734.1, from coordinate 99,942,831 downwards.
CACACCCTTGTCCAATCGAATGGAACTGACGGAGTGAAGGTTGCAAGGAAATTCTAGTTTAATCAGTCATGGTGTTAACAGTCATGTATGTCCTATAAGAGGGAAAATTCTTATGCATTAATAGTCACACTTAAAAAAAAATTGCTACATCAGAAATTCACAAAAATACAAAAGATAAATCGGTGAAAATGTGCAAAAAACTGAATAAACATAAGAAAGACAAAAAAGGAGTTACCATAAGAAATGTCCATGGAGGTAGAGGAAGAATCCTCAAATAAGAAGAGAAGCTCATGTCCCCAACTTATGATTCCACTCCCGTTCTGCACCATATTAAAAATGATCAGACCAAATCAGATGTGAATAAAGAATGAGGAAAGGGAAAGAAGCACAAGAAGAAAAATGAGAAGATGCGATGCAAAAGAAAAATTAAAGGCAAAATCGAACCGATTCACCTAGAACTCCAGATTCTTCCAGCTCCTTTCCTGGCAAATCGAAATCACGCAGAGAGCAATGCCTCAGCACAAAACGACACCGCAGAGTCTAAAACCCTAATCGCGGAACTGAGGATGGATCCAAACGTAAGGGAATTGGAAAAGCATACCGAGGGATCGGAGGTCTTGAAGATACTGGCGCATGCAAGCATCTTCTTTGAGGAACACCTGGAGAAGCTTGTTGCTCTGCTGTTGGTGTAAGGCGGCGATGAAGAAAGCTTCGAGGAGGCGGTCGGCGCCGATTCTGATGTCGGCGATGATTTGTTCGAGATCGAGATGGAGATCAGAGGGAGGAGAAGGAGGAAGTAGAAGACGGAGGGAGTTCGAGAACAGAGGGAGAAGACGAGTGAGATGAAAATGGTAAGAGAGAGGAGTTTTTTTTTTTTTTTTTGCCCGTAATTTGCTTTGCCATTAGCTATTTTTTGCCCGTAATTTCCAAGAACCTTGAAGAGGAGGGACAGCGAGAAAGAGAAGAGCAGGAGGGAGAGCCAGAAAGAGCAGTGTGTCCTTGAAAATTTTTGAATTTTGAAATTGAAATTTGGGTGTGAGAGTGAGGCAAAAAATTTGTCATTTTGTGTGAGTAAATGTATAGTTGACACGTGTCCTGTGAAACATAGTTTTCTTATTGGTAAGTTGATTGATTGATTGATTGAAGTTGATTGATTGATGATTATTTTTAGGGTGCGATTGGTTCACGAGAAAAATTGTGAAGAGAGAGTATAAAAAAAAGAAAAAGGTGAAAAATTGGGTAAATTTTGGGTATTGATTGAAATAAGTGAAAGAGAAGAGAAAAAGAGAAGGGAGAAGTGTTATTTATTTTTTAAAAGACATCAATATCATTAATTAAAAATTTAAATAATTTGAGGTATAAGGAGAAAATAAGGATAGAAGTTAGAAAAGGAGAAGAAAAAGTCGCCCATTATCATCACAGTTTTGCAAAGAAGAAAAAAAAGTATGTGGACCCCATCAGTTTTTTTTTCTCTCGTCTCTTTTTCTAGCGTCTTCAATCAACAAAAAATGTGGTTTTCATCGCGTTCTCTATCACAATATAGGCTTAAGATAGTTTAATTATTTTCTGTTATATTTAACAGTTTCTGTTAACTGTTGTGTTAGTCAGTCAGTTAGACGTTTAGTTTCAAACACTGTTAGTTAGTTACTGAATTAGCACCTTGTATATAAGGAAAGCTGATGTAATTATCATGTATTCTGAATTCATTTTTCTGATATAGAAAACAGATTCAATACTCTTCTTTCTCTCTGATTTCGTATTTTCTCTGCTCCATACTCATGGAGATTCATCAGTTCAACATGGTATCAAGAGATTTTTTTCTTCGCTGTTTGAAGATCGATTCATCTTCACAGTGATTTTTTCTTCACCTTCCGCAAATTTCTCTATTCGTTCGAAGATCGTTTTTCCGCATTTCTTTGTTTTTTTCTTTCTGATTCGCTTGTGCCTCGTCGATCATGGAAGATTTGCAATCGAATCATTTCTACTTGCATCATTCAGATAATCCAGGATCTAATCTCGTGTCTCAAACCTTGACTGGTGATAACTATGGATCTTGGCGCCGATCAATGTTGATAGCACTTGGTGCGAAAAACAAATTAGGGTTCATCGATGGATCAATTCCATCTCCTGGTGAAATTGATCCTCTGTTTCCTCTCTGGCGCAGAAACGATAACATCATCGCGTCCTGGCTTCTTAATTCGGTTTCAAAGGAAATTTCTGCGAGTGTCATCTACTCGACGAATGCTGCTGCAATTTGGCGTGATCTGGAGCGCCGTTACCTTCAGAACAACGGTCCACGCAGGTATCAGCTTCGCAAAGATCTCATGACGTGTACGCAGGGTTCTTTGTCTGTACAGAACTACTTCACCAAGATTAAAGGCCTATGGGAAGAACTTGTTGAGTTTCGACCTAACCATGGCTGTGTATGTGGTGGAGTTCATGTTCTCACCACTCATCTTCAACAAGAACATGTTCTTAACTTTCTGATAGGCTTGAACAATAGCTTCAGTGCTATTCGTGGTCAAATCCTTCTTATGGATCCTATGCCTGACATTGATCGTGTCTTCTCTTTGGTGATTCACGAAGATAAGCAGAGAGAGATTACTGGCCTTCCTGAAGTGCCTACTGCTTTTGCTGTGCAACAGGCTGGTGTTTCCAAGCAAAAGAGTGGCAAGAAGGATCGTCCTATGTGTACTCATTGCGGCATTCTTGGTCATACCAAGGATAAATGCTACAAACTTCATGGCTATCCCCCTGGTTACAAGAAAGGGAAGCCACCTGTAGCTGCTGTGAATCATGTTTCTGGTCAAGAAGATTTTGCTGCTTCTATGAGTAATCAAGACTATCAGAAGCTCATTGCTTACATTCAGTCTCAGATGGCTCAAAATCCCCTTGGTGACTCGAATCAAGGAGACACAGGTTTGATTGGTATGAGCTATTCTATTATGCCTCCTTCTGCTGATAAATGTCTTTATGTTGTTTCTCATTCTGGTGATAAGTCTTTTTCTAGTTCTTGGATATTAGATTCAGGAGCTACATCACACATATCACATTCTTTGAGTTTTTTTCATTCCTATAAGCTTCTGTCTGATAGGTTTGTTCTTCTTCCCACAAATACCAAAGTGTTTGTTAAAGCAATAGGCACCATTGTTTTGACACCACACATTACTCTTCACAATGTCCTATACATTCCTGATTTCAAAATTAATTTGATATCTGTTAGCTCTTTGTTTAAAACCTATGGTTCATCATGTACTCTGTTATTTGCTGACCATGGCTGTTTAATACAGGACAAGCACAAACAGGTGATTGGTAAAGGTGATCTTGCTCAAGGATTATACCATTACACAATCACAAGTCCATTGCATGTTACTGGCACTAAGAATTCTGGTTTGTTTTCTATTTCAGCTTTAAAACCTGAGTCCACTGTAAAAAATCATTCTACAAATTTAGAAGTTGTGTAATTTTTCCACTGTGAAATGTCATTCTATTAGGACTGCTACTATAGATAAATGGCATGCTAGGCTTGGTCATCTATCCGATGTAGTTTTCAAAGTTTTAAAGAATAAAGTGCCAGATTTGTTTCCTTCTTGTGTTAATTCACATTCTTGCAAAATTTGTCCATTGTCAAAATTTCATAGGCCTCCCTTTATAGCCCATAATAATCATACTGAATTTCCTTTTGATTTGATTCATTGTGACACTTGGAGACCTTTCAAACATCCTACCTATGATGGTAAGTGTTATTTTTTGACATTGGTTGATGACTGTACAAGATATACTTGGGTGCAACTCATGACCCATAAATCTGAAGCTTCACGCTTAATTCAATCTTTCTTTACTTATGTAAAGACTCAGTTTAACAAATCCATCAAAGGGATTCGGTCAGATAATGCCAAAGAACTGCACCTTGCTGATTTTCTGCAGAATGTAGGTGCGGTCCATCAATTTTCTTGTCCCTACAGACCTGAGCAGAATTCAGTAGTGGAAAGAAAACACCAGCACTTGCTTAATGTGGCTAGAGCTCTCCTTTTTCAGTCTACAGTACCAATTTGGTTATGGGGAGAGTGCATAACAACCTCAGCATATCTGATTAATAGAACACCCTCTGCTGGTTTACAAAACTGCTCACCATTCCTTGTATGTCTTGGTTATGGGGAGAGTGCATGCCAGATTATTCCTTACTAAAGGTTTTTGGATGTCTTGGTTTCGTCTCAACCATTCCTGCACAGAGAAATAAATTTTCTCCTAGGACCATTCCTTGTATTTTCCTTGGCTATCCTCATGGAGTAAAAGGATACAAGATGTATGACATTCAAAGTAAAAAGTTTATTGTCTCCAGAGATGTGGTGTTTCATGAAGACACTTTTCCTTATCATGATGTTCCCACACCTGATAACACATCAATGCCAGATTTTTTTTCTGATTTGGTTTTGCCAAAACCTGCATCTGTTATCAAACCTGCCACGGTTCCAGTTTCGGCTCCCAGTTCTGTCAATTCCACTGAGCACAGTCCTGCTTCTACTGGTTCTAATGCATCTGCTGGTGCTGAAAATTCTGATGGTTCTACTGCTTTGCTGTTTCGGCCTGAGAATCACGCAAAGAATCAAGCATCGTTCTCTTGGTTCCTGAATCGCATCACAAAGATAATCCTGTTTTGGACACTGCTCAAAGTAATTCTGCAGCACAGAATGTCTCAGTTTTACCTTCAAATCCTCCTCAAGTTAGGACATCAACAAGAATCAGTAAACCACTACAATATCTTCAAGATTACCAGTGTACAAGAATCAGTAATGTCACTTATCCAATTCAGCATCACCTATCTTACTCTCAGCTTCAGCCAGCATACACAGACTATGTGTTTCAGGTGTCATCCATTTATGAACCAGTTTTTTACCACCAAGCAGTCTCTTATCCAGAATGGAGACTTGCTATGGCTGAGGAATTAGCAGCTCTTGAAGCTAATAACACTTGGACTTTGCAGCCCCTTCCTCCTGGTAAAAAGTCAATAGGATGTAAGTGGGTGTACAAAGTTAAGTGTAAAGCTGATGGGACTTTAGATCGGTATAAAGCTCGGTTAGTGGCTCAAGGTTTCACTCAACAAGCGGGTGTAGACTTTTTAGACACTTTTTCTCCAGTAGCAAAGCTCACTACTTTGCGGTTTCTACTCTCCATTTCAGCTCAACAAGGGTGGCAATTCTTACAGCTGGATATCAATAATGCGTTCCTCAATGGAGATTTAGAAGATGAAGTCTATATGCAATTACCCAAGGGTTATCCCATTAAGGGGGAGAAAGAGGGTCTAATGTGCAAATTGAACAAGTCTTTATATGGCTTGAGGCAAGCATCCCGACAATGGTACAATAAATTCAATGATACAATTACCAAGTTTGGTTTTGTTCAATCTAGTGCGGATCACTCCCTTTTTTCATCTGGTTCGGGAAAGTCCTTGGTTATCTTGTTAGTCTATGTGGATGACATCATCTTGGCCGGACCAAATAAGACTAGACTTGAGCAAGTTCAGAAGTTGTTGGCACAACAATTCAAGTTGAAAATCATTGGTGACTTACACTATTTCTTAGGCTTAGAAATAGCTCACTCAACCAAAGGAATCTATCTCAATCAACGCAAATATGCTCTGCAGTTGCTTAATGATACTGGTTTCAGTTCATCTAAGCCTTCTCAAATTCCTATGGACCCAAATATTTCTTTCAACACTTCAGATGGAGAATTACTGCAAGATGCTTCGGCCTATAGAAGAATTATTGGAAGACTCATGTATTTGACACTGTCTCGGCCTGATCTCACTTATGCAGTGAATAGGTTGAGTCAATTCATGACACACCCTAGAACTCCTCACCTTCATGCTGTCCATCAAGTCCTTCAATACATCAAGAACACACCTGGACAGGGGCTGTTTTTTCTTGCCAACTCTTCTCTGCGGGTTACTGCATTTGCAGATTCTGACTGGGGTAGTTGTGTTGTTTCCCGCAAATCAACTACTGGTTATTGTGTATTTCTAGGAGACTCTTTGGTGTCTTGGAAGTCAAAGAAGCAACCTACAGTAGCTAGATCTTCTGTAGAGGCGTAATATCGTGCGTTAGCCTCTGTTACTTGAGTTGTTGTGGATTCTAACTACTTAGAACTTTGAAATACCAATGCTTGTGATGACTTTCTGTGACAGCAAATCGGCTATTCAACTTGCCACTAACCCTTTGAGCCATGAACGATCTAAGCACGTGGACATAAACTGTCATTTCATCCGGGAATATGTAAAATCTGGTTTCCTGAAGCTTGTACATGTCAGAACTGAACAGCAGCTTGCAGATCCTTTGACAAAGGCCCTTCCAAAGATGCAGTTTCATAATCTGATTTCCAAGTTGGGTATAAAGAACATTTATCTTCCAACTTGAGGGGGAGTATCACAATATAGGCTTAAGATAGCTTAATTATTTTCTGTTATATTTAACAGTTTCTGTTAACTGTTGTGTTAGTCAGTCAGTTAGACGTTTAGTTTCAAACACTGTTAGTTAGTTACTGAATTAGCACCTTGTATATCAGGAAAGCTGATGTAATTATCATGTATTATGAATTCATTTTTCTGATATAGAAAACAGATTCAATACTCTTCTTTCTCTCTGATTTCGTATTTTCTCTGCTCCATACTCATGGAGATTCATCAGTTCAACACGCTCACCATTCTCACTCTCGGCTTTTTCTCAGCAAACAATCATAGCGTTAGACTTGACATGGCATTGTTAAGAGCACTACACTAAGATTATCATATTTCCAGTTACATTAGCGCTTTAACTTTTGTTGATGCTAGTATGAAATTGCTATTTGATGAAAGGCTAATAATAATAATAATAATAATGTCATGTTAAAGAAAAGGGTTATGATGCATCAATTTTGGTGTGCAAATCATTCAATAACTTATTGCCATATTAAAGAAAAAAATTCTACTAAAAACAGATACGAAAGTTTAATATGAAAACCACTTCAATAGTATATCAAAGGATTTGGATTCTGTGACATGACATTATCATTTTAAGATACAGAGGACACTACAGTTTATTCATTCGGAGGAACATAGAACCCGCTTAGAAAACGGGAAGGCTTGTTGCACATCTCTGACAAGGAATTAGGAGTTCAATTAAGGATCCAAATCCACATCTCTGACAAGGAATGTTAGGAGTTCAATTAAGGATCCAAATCCCCAACAGGCACGTTAAATGTTGAAAGTAAAATAATGGCTATTTTTCATTACTATTTATGCATGTTCCAAATCAAATTGCATTGTAGTAATTAAGAATCACAGGGTATAATATGAAACTGTTTTTGGGTGCATGAAGTGGTTTCTTCAAAAGAAGCTACGGGATTAATACAATCATTACTAAGAGCTTCTCAAATAGGAATCATTCTTATAACTTGAATACAAGGGAAGATCAAGAGCTTTCTCAGCAACTCTGCGATCTTCATGAATCTTAGCTATCAAGCTTTCAAGGGATGGAAAATTAACCTGTTATGCACAATGCCCAATTTTAGTGAAACTTAAAAGATGAAGAACAAGACAAGCATGACAAAGAAAAATTGTAGGGCTGTACCTCGGGACGTATGTAACCGACTATCACAAGCCGCAACTCTTCCCCATAGAAATCCTCAGTGAAGTCATGAAGCAACCACGGTTCCTACATTTAAAAAACATACATCATATGAAAATTCTGAGGTAGATAGTTATAGCCGGAGGTTTAAAATAAACGACTTACTATAGTCTTTTCTTTGTTGTTGAAATATGGATTCCAGCCAATACTCATCACCATTTTAAAAATACCTCTTGCTGATAATCCAGCCCAACCAAAATAAACTCCTGCAGGATGCTCTGCAAGGAGTTCTGAATAGCCCTTTGCTGACAAATTAGCTAGCAAAATAGTGCACCAATTACCCTTAGTGTAGAAATAGGCCTAAAATTGTTCAAGATAGTAATAGTATAATCCTAATATATTCAGGGGAAAATTCCAAAAAAAAAAAGGATCTCAAGCTTATGACACAAGCAACCACAAAATAGAATTGCTATAACCTCAGTTTCATTTTGAATCAACCATCTTTTGCTCCACTACATTTCAACTTCATGCCATATAGCACAATCAATAAGCGAAAAACAAACCTGTAGGAATCCCGAGTACCTTCGACCCACGACCAAATCCCTTAATGACAGGACCACCAATATACCAAGGATCTATAGGCAAAGTTCCCTCCACCCCTGCAATAATTTAGAATAATAGTTCAAATGTAAATGACATACCAATGAAAGAATAAAAGAAACACAATACACACAAAAAGTACTATCTTAAGGTATTCAGGATTTACAATCTGCAAATGGAGGTAGACCCCACTTTTCAAGTTGCAAATCAAGTAGGGAATTTATCACCTCATCTGCTGCAGTATAGAGATGAGACTGTTTTGGAAGTGATGGTACAGCAACAACTTCCATTTCAGCAGTCTTACCTGCAGTAACACCAGGTCTGAAGTGGCCAAGTAGACATGTTTTTAGAAAAAAAGATATGGAGGAAAGGAATTGTCCATCAGGCATAAATAAAATAGTCCAGGATAAAAATCAACATTCCTTTACAGAAACCTTGCAGAAAATAAGCAAGCAGTCTTCAGCTATTGTAAAGTAGGCTGTCTAAGATACTTTCAATATAGAAATCACTGTAGACCATAATGGAAGGGGACGATTCAACCAAACTGTAATAAGAATTGAACAGGGATTCTTTTGTCTATCATGTTAGAAGGATAAATACACAACTTGAAGTGCTAGAAAAATCCTTCTAAATTAAGTAAGAATTTTAACCAATTAATCCCTGTTCAAAGTATCGAAGGGAAGCATCATGGCATACAAAAATACAGTTCTTTTGCCGAAAGTTGAAAAGACCAAGACCTAAATTAATTGCAAGCAAGAAGATGTCATAAAAAGAGAAGTTTAAATCATGATAACAAAGAGCATTTGACCTGAGCAGTGAGCACACATACACTAAAGAACATTATGTCGGTTTTTTATCGGGAAAAAATGTTACATGGATTATTTAAAATGTCTGTTACAACTTACAAGTCCCACTCCCAATGCTAATGTGCCCAAATCACCCGCTTTCTCTGTCAGTCAGTCGCACATATACTGCACCTGACTAAACACTCAGCAATTACAAAAGGTGCAACAAAATATGTTTCATCCTCAGAAATTAGCCATCGTCCTTACAAGTAAAAAACATGTAATTTGCCTGGCCAAGCTATCAACATCATAATAGTCCTCAGCTACTAGGCGATTCATTTCAAAGCCGAACATCTAATTATGAACTTAAAATTGGGATCACTAGGCTAAAAATGCAAGACAGAATCACTGGAGGGGGTTGGGAGATGTTTAACAGTTATCCAGAAATATTTAGAATATTTTCTTTTTCGATGAAGAGGCAAAAGAAAGAAAGGCTATCCATAATTCTATATATATTACAAATATAATTACGAATATAATTAATGGAATATCCAATAATTTGAAAGAAGTTTCTTTTCTGAGGTGTAACGACTAAAGAGGATAAAAGAAAATAATATTTCAACAGAAGGTTTAATCATCAAAGAAAACTTGAAGCTGGCACAGAAAACCATAAATCAAACAGAGTTAGAACAGGAGAAAGACACTCACAGTGAGTCTTCAATGACAAGACAGCTGGAAGGCTCCATGCTTAACCTCCTAGCAGCTTCTAAGAATCTGACCCGATAAAGAGCAATTTGAATTTTTCAGAAGAAAAGTATCTTGCTTGTATAGTCGGCAAGTAACCCTCAGTAATTAAGGCTAAACCAAAACATTTTTTGCATCTCACATTTCAGGGGAAGGTTTCCCAGTTCTGACTTCATCTCCCCCAATTATGACAGAGAAAGAATCTCTCCATCCTGCATGGAAAGAATATAAATGAAGAAACAAGCCCGTACTTTCATAATCACACACATTGACAAAAGGGGTACAAGAAGCTTAAGGTTTCTGAAATAAATCAACACCATCATGAAAGGATATTTTGGCTTCAATGCTTTCCCTTGGAGAGTTTGATGCCAAGGCCAGTGGAACTCCATTACTCTTTAAATGTTTAATCAACCGACTGGCACCAGGAAGAGCTTTGATGTTGCACCACCTAACATCAGAATCGAGCAAAAACTTCAGAGAAAATTTCCCTCAGAAGTTTGAACTACAAGTTCAATTGGATTGACCAACGAAGTAACCGCATCTACTAGAGACTATAAAAAACAAAATCACATGTATCTCTAATATGAAACATAATACACACAGGTTTTCAATTGAACAAAGATATCATATCAGACCATAAACCAATTGCTTCAAGAATTTTTTTTAAGAGTAAAGAGGATAGGATTCAGTTCCCTTTTTTCATAACCAATAGGATTTGGTCCTATAAAATGACAGATTCACTATATACAGAAAAGTGAGTAGTTATAGCCGTTATCTTAAAACTCAAATTGCTGAGATTGTAATCATATGCATGCACATGTATAACTTTTAGGAGCCTTTGGTCAGCATTGCTGTTAGAAAGAGCAATTTCTTGCAATTGGGATTTGGAATGATGAATACAAGGTTTACAATAATGGTTCAGCAGTACACATCAACCCCCTGGAGCTAAGCTCCCACAGAGGAAATGCCCTCTATTCAAATAAACCATCTAAATCCCTACTGTCAGACTACCAGGGAATCCCCCCCCACCTCCCAACGAGTAGCCTATTCAACAGCCTGTTCAACTAGAGCTAACCAACACACAAAAATAAGCTAACAAGATAATAAAATAACATCCGACAAAAAGATAAAGATATTTATCATAACAATCCTGAACTAACTAGACCTCCATAGTTGGTTTATCCTTCTTTTCTTACTCTTAGATTTCCTCGTGTACACACTCCAAATGTGGGGCCTAATATTCTGATTCAGGGGTCTAACAATAACAAATTATGAAGTTATTTAAATTTGAATAGTTGACTGTTAAATCAATAATATAATTCCTCACTCTTCTCTCTAAGATGAATCTCTCAAAAGTGAATCTAGTGTGAACCTGCCCCTAATTAATGGGAGGGAAAGTCCGCAGGGGATATTAGCAGCAAAACAGGACAGAATAAATAAGCTCCGAGAGTGCATTCTTTAGCCTTGAAATTTAGTAATCAACTTGGAAGGTTGTGATGTAATGTATTAGACTTTTTTGTTTTATAAGCCTGTCTCAAGCCTATGAAGCCAGAAGGTTTCAACCATCTTCTGCAAAAGAGTAAGCAGTTATTACTAATTTAACCATAATCGGCAGCATACAGCACTCCACGTTCAAAATTCAATTGACAAGATATCTCTGCGCACAGTTCACATTTAAGAGAAAAATATAGAAGAATGATTTAACGGTTAACAGATAATTACTGCTCAGAGAATAACGGTGAAATCTCAGAAATGAATTCAATCGTGGAGCAGGGAAGTCCATAATCTTCCACAACTGCAGAAGCAGCTTCAAACGGTGTCTTCCCCACTATTTTATGGGCCTCTCTTCCATCCCATTCCTTTCCATACTTTCCTAACACAACCTTTAAAACGTTGCCAACGATGCCATCTGTCATCAAACCTCGCCAGCGTTATTGAGCAACAAGTAACAAAAATATAACCCAACCAGAAAGAAATAAAAATTTCAGCTTCTTGTTATTGTTCTAGCCTAAGCGTAGATAGGCATGCTTCAATTGAGTGAAGGAAAATGCAAAATCAAAAGCATTTGCGTTATGAAATGACAAATAGCAACAGACCTGTGTTGATCAGGGTGCCATCCAAATCAAGAATAACGCATTTAATCAACCTCCTGAAAGGCTTTGCAACCGACATGTTCTCACTCATAACAATATCTGCAAACAGAAAAAATTCAGATAATTGTTGGTTGAATCAAACTAACAAGGAATGCACCACGAAGAGTGTTTTGAGAGAGCTTCGTTCGAGTTAGACCTCTGTTCAATGTTCACAGTAAGCAGCGTTTTGCGTTTCGGAGGGTTGATCTTGAAGTTGATCTTGAAGTTGTTGTTTCGCAATAATGATTGGACAAGATAAATCTTAGATGGGCACAAACCCAACACGTAATGTTTGGGCACAGCCAATGGTATAATGACAGCTCATTAAAGAAAAATTACAGCTGGACGAACAATACGAAACACCGAAACAGAAGAGGGGTCTGGGAGAGAAAAAGACACGAGAGGGGGAAGAGAAGGAGGAGTTCCTAGTGGCCGCCGCTGCCGTGCGACTTCGCCAGCACCACAGCGCACAGAGGCGGTTCCCTCACGCGCCGTCGCAGCGAGGTCAAGCGGCAAGGAGTTGGAAAGCAACAGAATTGGTGATTCGAAGCATCATGGGGCCATGGAAATGGAAATCATCATAATAAAATAATTCACACCTCTATATGAATAGGGCTTTACTTGGAACCTTTGGTCGTTGTTGACTGTTTAAGGCCAGCCTAGTGAATTTGACAACTATGTGTATGCTAATTTATAGATGCAGTTCGAAATCCCTAAGCAAAAGACGGTATTGTAAAGTCGTCCTGAGAACACAACATAACATAGTGGTAAAGGTGTGTGGACATTCAGTGGCGGAGCTTGAAAGAAAATCTTGGGGGTGCCAAAAAAAATTTCATTGCATAAATCAATTTGGGCCATGTGTTGCAGGCGAAAAAATTTGGGCCATGTGTTGGGTTTCTTTGCCTTTTGGAAATAACTAACAAGAATTGGGCCCAATCAGTCAGTAAAAGGAAGCAAAAAGCCACAAATAAAATGAATTGGGCCCAACAGTCTTTCTCCTATCTTCACCAACAACCCTAGCCGCAACTCTCTCTTCCCTGTGCTCCCATCAGATCTCTGCCTTCGCACCGGATCTCCGCCTTAGCATTGATAAAATTGCAACTCTTTGAAACAGAATATCTTAGCAACCAAATATCTTAGCATGGTTAAAATTGAAACAAGCTAACTAGCAGCACCACTGGTTTGAATTCCATTGTTTCATGTCTTTCAAGGGCGGGGTGTTGGCGTGTTGCAGAGCAGAGCAAAAAAAGAAAAAAAAAATTGATCTGAAAAGGGAAATCCAATCCATACCTGCAGAGGAGAAGAGGCGAACTGGCGCAGCGAGCTGGTGCAGTGCAGAGCTGTGTGGTGTGCGGCGCGGCGAACTGGAGAAGAGGCGCGGCAGAGCTTTGTGGTGCGTACGGCGGTCGGCGGAGGTCCGGCGAAGCTGTGTAGTGTCGTGCGATCACTGCGATGGGTGAGGCGGCGGTGACGGCGAGCTACTGTGCTCGCGTCGCAGAGGAACTGACTACATAAAAAAGTAGTACATAAAAAAAAATTGTCAAATAAATGAGGGGCACCATGGCACCTCTCACCCATAACTAAGCTCCGCCACTGACATTGGTAGTACTTTTTCAAGCATGCAACGGTCCACTTTTCTCCATCCTTCTTACCACATGTAGTAGACAAAAACCTATTTTTACAGTCTTTGTTCAATTGAACTGCATGATCGTTGCCATATTATTATTATTATTATTATTATTATTATTATTATTATTATTATGAAACAACAATACAAATTTATTAAATAATCCGATAAAGTATATATCCCTCCCATATATTTTTAATTATTGGCTAAAAATTATAGAGGCTTTTTTTTATAGAATATAGGTCTTGAGTTTCAAGTTGTTATCATAAGGTTATTTAAATAGAGTTTAAATAGAAACCGTCAAAAAAATAGAGTTTAAATATTATAATACATATGATATTATATATATCGTGCATGACGCATGACTTTAACTATGAATATTGAGTACTTCACTTTTTTTTTTTTTTGAGAATAAACGGGCTAAACGCCCAAACAGAAACTACACAGGAACGACACGAGGAGTAGAAACTCCGAGAGCATCAGTAGAAACCAAATGAATTAGCTGACTTGGTGGAGAATAATACACCACCGAACCAGAGATCAAGGAACACCCCAACTTAGCAAGACCATCTGCAACCTGATTAGCTTCACTTTTACTAAACTAAGTATTGGAATGGGATGTTGGTATCCATCATGCTTAAGGTAATTCAATGTACTTAATTAACAAACTAGATGAGTGGCGTGCTTATCTTCTTCCTTTCATGCATCCGAACACACCACTTTAGATTGGGATAGGAACCGTCGTCCCTGATATGTTGAGTATTCTGTGTGAATCGAGAAATTGATGTCTATATATATTTCTTTTATAAGTCAAATATATATTATTAAAAGTGTACAAAGTGATGCAAAAAGCTAGATATTAGTAATTGTTTTGGTACAACTTCAGGTTAAACAAAATATTACCGAAGGATTGAGATTTATAATATTTAAAAAAAAATAAAAGTGGTGTGAATTGCGATAACAATCCAAAACAAGGGGAAATGACTCTTTTATGGATTTTAGTAAATCTTAAGTGTGTGTTCAGGCATGGTAAATATGTTCTGCAACACGGGTCCACGCTGAGTTCAGAATCTGAACCAACACTTTACCCTTTAAAGATTTGTGTTCGTCCAAAAGATGCTCTAATGGCCAGTGTCAAGAACTTCAAGCTAATGCCTTTAAACAAGTCCATGTCATCCACCCAAGTTGTCCATCATTTTAGCAAAGATAACGAGTAATAAACAAGTATAAAAAAATCGAAGGAAACTAACCAAAAGAATGACTACAGCGTCGACGTTTCGATAGTTCCTTTGTGGCGTCTGATGTCTTTTTTCTTTTTGCATTTGTTGATGGAGACGATGTGATGAAAACACAAGTGAAAAATGAGCAGAGCAGGAAAATTAAGGGTAGAGAATTAGGGGTGAGATCGCAAAAACGATAGAAATCTGAATTGGGGTTTTCTAATTTAGCTGACAAAGCCTAAAAAATAAGACATAAATAAGTAGGCCATACGAAGCTTGAGGTCTTACAGGCTTATAAAGTTTTGGCCCTAAATTTTAAAAAACAATTAGCCCTCAAGTTTTAGATATAAAATTTTTAACTATATAAAATTTTTGTTATATAATTTTTTTAAAGTATATACATATGTACTAAGTATTTTTTTTTACCCCTTAATAATTAGGGTATGTGCGGTTATACCACCAAAACATACTCAAAGCCGTCACTAGATAGGTATCATAGAAGCATGGAGAATAATTTGTCCCTACTTGTTATTCATTTACTTTTTTTGACAGATGTTATTCATTTACTGGACTTATATCTTTCTTACTTTTTTCGATAAATGGACTTATATCTTGTTTGGGAATAGAGAAATACTAGCAACACATTCTCTATCACTCTCTTTTGAACACACACACTCTTATTGATTAAAATTCAAGTAGATCTCACTATTTTGAAGAATGGGTCTCACCAAATCATATGGGCTCCACTTGATTTCAATCAATATGAGAGTGTGTTCCTAGCACTCCTCTTGAGAATATTATGAACGCAACTTAATTTACTTTGCCATCCATACACACCCATTGGCGCACATTGAGATTTGAGACTTACAATTTTTGGGCAAATCCAGGTGTCTCATTTTATCGGAAGCAACCATGTTAAAGGAATTTCTGAGCACTAAATATAAGCACATCTCTCAGTAGAGATATGAATTGTGGTCCGCTAGCTAATTAAGTTCTGAGCCAGCCCGGTCAAATATATGAATAAGCTTAAAGCGAAATTTTAAGTGAGACTTTTTTTTAAAACTAACAACAACAAAATTAGAGGTCTTTTTAGGCATAATTAATTTCTACACTATTAAACAACACAAAAATAAATATTAAATACACTCACATGATTGATTAATTTTGTTGCTGAATTATTTAGTAGTGAAAATATTGAGTGAAATTAATATTATGGGCCTAAAAAAATAAATACTAACTAAACTAATACTAGAAAAACAAAAATTAGGGCCTAAAAAATTTGAGGCCTAAGCGGTTGCTTTAGTTGCGGCCATGTTGGGCCGGCCTTGTGTAAAAAAAAAAAAAAAGGTAAGATATATGGAAATACTTATTTCTTTTAGAAATAAATATTATTTTTTTTTGTGCAAAAAATTTGGAAGTCTTTAAAAAAAGTATTTGAATTAATTTTTTTACCGTCAAATTTATAGACTAATTTCATTTTTTGCATCTCTAATTTTCGTCGTTATTTAAACTTTTTCTAGTAGTGTATTAATATATTTTTGGCTCATCTATTTACTATCTATTGTATTATATAAAATAAAATTTTATCACGTGGGATTATGCCACATATCATAACTAAATAAACATTTTTAGCCTAAAGAAATTTTATTTATTTATTTATTATTGTTTTTTGAATATCAATACTATTACACAATCTCAATATATAAATGCTATCAAAATCATAATTATTTTCTCTTTAATGACTTGCCAATTTTTTTATATTAATGACTTGTCGATTTTGAATTAATGTAATTAATCAACATTTATTATTATTCTATCATATAAATTTGACAACTTTTAATTTGATATTCACTATTGAAATTTATAATAAATTTGAATTAAAATAAAATCAAATTTAAATTAAGTAAGAAATCATACTAAAAAAATCACTTAATCTATAAATATTCACATATTCTTGAAACATAAAATAATACCTATGTCTCTATTTTTATTTTTTCGTTTTTGTTTTCTCTTTTTAAAAGTCAATTGCTACTCTCTTTTTCTTTTTTTGTTGTTTTTTTTATTCAATTTCGATGTAGTAATAAATACAAACAATACGAATTATGTCAATTTTATGTTCTTTTTTTGAGGTAAGCTTCTTTTTTTATCCTCTTTGAATATTTTTCGTGTTTTGTCTAACATTTAACAATAAAAAGTTAGTTTGCTGATACGAATAGCCATTTAGTTTTTTTACTATGAATTCACTTTAAAATTATATTAGTACTTGTTATTATATAATTATAAACCCAACGATGCTCTTTTTTTACTTTAAAAAAAAAAGAAATTGACTTTGTTATTTGATAACCCGCAAATCTCATTCGTGCATCGCACGGGTTAAGATGCACTTGTTAATTATATATAGTAGCTATTTTAATCCCAACAATTTTATAGTTTCAAAGTATAAAGAACACATGTACAACCAAAAAAAAAGAACACATGTATAAAAAAAGTATACAGAACACAATATAAGTTCTCTCAAGTATTCTTTTAGTTCCTAGGGTGATTTGGTTTTTATTTTATTTTATGGAAATAATCGAAGTATTGGTTCGAATGCGGGGTTATTTGGTTAGGTCTGAACTTTTTCATTTTTGCTAATCTCACCTTTTTTTTTATTTTAAAAGTTTAGCTTTAATTTTCTTTATCTTTTTTTCTTAGCGATGTAACTTTAGTTTAACACCTAATGCAAAAGACAGAAAGGAAAAAAGAAAAAAAAAACAGCTAAATGTGTGCTATATAAATTGAACTCCTCAAACGTGTTCAAGGACACCGATTATAACTAATAATTAAACTATTATTGATCAATCAAATAGTTGGTGACTCAAGCACAAGGAATGCTCGAAGTCAATATACTTAGTAATTAAAAGATTATAGCTAATAATTAAAAGATTGTAACTAATAACTACCTAAACGTGCTTTCAATTCTTGGTGAAGCCAACATCAAAAGGAATGCCGGTGGAAGGCAACCAATAGCTAGCATGGAGCCACGGTTGAGCAGTGAATCTTGCGGCCTCATCCTTGCTAATGAGACCTTTTCCCCATTTGGCCCTTGCTTGAGTATTAGCACCAGGTCCGGTGTTCCCAAACTCAGCAAAGTAAGAGTTTTGAGTGTTTGGTTCAGTAGGACTGAAAGGTATATACCCTTCTGGCTGAATCAAATCACCAATAACATTCTCAATGAACACTGCCCTTGAAAATTCTTTCCATGGCCTTGCCAAGTAAGTCTTAATTGTCAACCTATCAGCGAAGAACTCAGGTGTTGACATGATCTCGCAATTCTGAAGGACTATTCCAGTTGTCGCATTCGCTTTTGCTCTACCGTCTGCCACCACTACATTGATATGTTGCTTTGGACCGGGCTTCCTCACGATGATCTTTGAGTTTTGGATCAACGTCGCCGAGTGCCCGAAAATGAAATCGATGGTTCCGGAGATCGTACAGTTGCGGTAGAACTGACGGTGGGCATGAACGTACAATGTGTCTTGGTAACCGTGCACTGCGCAGTCAAAAATTGCCGCATGATCGCCTTGAATGCGAAGCGCCACTGCTTGGCCACTCTCGGGACCCGCTGTGTTCTCTATTGCAATTGACTTTGCAATGAAATTATTAGCTTCAACGGCTGCATCAATATTGAATAATTAATTCTTTGAGTTAAAAAAAGTAATACCAAGAATTATGTAACTATATTTTGGACATCAATCTTGTCATCTACATGTCTATGTCTGTATCGTGTATGATGTATGTGCTTCTTGGTATGAGATTGCGTCTATTTTTTAGATCAAATGTTTTTTATGAAGTATGGGATTATCAAAGAGACATTGGGAGGATGTTACAAAATTATGAGAATAGCTTATCAAAAAAAACAAAATTATGAGAATATAAGAAAGAACTACGATTCGTGTCCTGTAATTGTCGTCATAAGAAGAAATATGAAAAATTTCGGAAAAGATAATTATAACTGGAATGCATGAATAATGTTTATATAACAGCGGCTGCATGCACATTTTTTTCATCAATATCAAATAATTCAGGTAAT
The DNA here is from genome assembly GCA_037113605.1 of Calophaca sinica. Lineage (NCBI taxonomy): Eukaryota > Viridiplantae > Streptophyta > Magnoliopsida > Fabales > Fabaceae > Calophaca > Calophaca sinica. The sequence continues at coordinate 99,924,050 of CM073734.1, read as the reverse complement.
TTCTGATTCAAAATAATAATAATTATAATTTAAACAACTAAAACATTAATAATAATTCACGTAAGTTAATTAACGAAATCAATCCATACCAGGGGCGGCTCCTCATGTATACATGAGGTAGCCATGGCTACCCAAAAAAAAAAAAAAGTTATACATTATGTATATAAATAAGTTATTTTAGCTCTTAAACAAATATATTGCAGAACACAAATACAAATTTTGACTATGAGATGAGTCCCAAGCAGGGTCGGCCCAAGGTAATATGAGGCCTAAAGCAAATATTTGTTGTGAGGCCTAATTTTTCTAGATCCATAAAAAGTCCTTATAGATAAATATAAATAATAGCACTTTTTTTTGGTCAAAATAAATAATAGAACTTTAGGAGCTTAAAACTGGGTCTTTTAACAATGGGTTACATGTTTTAGTGTACAAGAATTCAACAAAATTGGGCCTATTATTAGCACATCAAATAGCTATTTGGGTGGAGGCCTAAAGTGAGGGCTTTAGGTGCCTCCTCCTTGGGCCGGCCCTGGTCCCAAGTCACAACATAATCTCTTGATTTGAAAAGTTACAGGTTCTAAAAGCTAGTGTTGACATCCTGTTTAAGTCTTGTATTAGTAAATTGAGTTGGACTACTTGTTTTGTTAAAATAGTGAATTTGTTATTCTTCCTTAATTGCTACTTTTATATAAACTCTTAACACTTTTGTTGCTCTTTTATTTTAATGAAGTTCATATCGCCTATAAAAAAATTTACTCTTCATATTTAGCCCCCTCATAAAAAACTAGGCTAGCTTCGCCACTGATCCATACCATCTAATCAATTTCTGATTTATTCATGATATATTATCTCTCCTTATAAAAAAGAAACTGATATATTATCTCTCTCTCTTTATCTCGATTTTTATTTATTGCTCTTTGTTTCGTCACTTTTCGTATGAAAAATTTCCGTACTCAATAGCAATGTTCAATTCATATTTCTCATTCATTATGCAAAAAAGTAAACCTGATTTTTAGCATTAAAAAATGTTAATTAATTCAATTGTAAAAGATATTTTTCTCCATTAATATTCTTTTTTTTTAATCCCAAGGGTGTATATAGAAGTTGGAGTATTGGATGTTAGGGGTTCGATCCCCTCCCTCTATAACAAGGATTGACAAACGACCCACTAACATTAATTTGCTGTTAAAAAAATTATCTATTTTATTTTTATAACGATGAAATAAAATATATAAAAAATAAAAGACATAATTAAAATAGGGAGAGAATGGTAATTAACTAACTTACATAAGGTGGCGGTTCTCATTGTTTTCAGACCTTGATTAATGTTCTTGCTTCCAGTGATGATGGTCTTTGTAGGGCCATCACCGTACAAGAGAATGTTGGGTTTTTCCTTATCAATAGTAATGTACTCGTCATAGATACCAGCCTTAACATAGATAATGAATCTACCTTGGTTGTTCTTAGGGTATGAGTTAATAGCATTCTTAACAGTCATAAATTTGCCACTACCATCCTTAGCCACTATTGCGTTGGGTTGAACATGTTGAGCCCCAACCTGAGACAAGAGCTTACGATCGGCAGCAGAAAACCAAGTAGGATAACCATCATGATCCACCTCAAGAAGATGACGAGAGGAAGCAGGTTTAAGAATATTCGAGTTTGAGAGGCCATACATAACATCAAGTGCCAACCCAATGAGCTTTCCAACGCTGTCCAAGCTACTTGTCTGTAAGTGAGACCGAACCTGCTTCTCTGCACTGTCAGTAATGTTAAACCCGTCGAGGCAGGATTGTTGGTAAGCAACAACAGCACCCATCCAGTTCATGAGTTCCACGTATTGTTCACCAATGATGTCCTGAATGTTGGTGGTTTCTTGAACAAAAACAAGAGAGTTTTTGAGGTCATCAATGGCGGATTGTAACAAGTCATTGCAGTCTTCAAGAGCCATCTTGATGCCGGGGTTGCTGTTGTTTGCGTTCTCCACTGTCAGCCTTTCACTCATGTTCAATGCTTTGACGACGCTGTCCATTGAGGTTTTCACCACCGTTGAGACACAATCCTTTAGGTCTGAGGTTTCAATATGGCTTAGGACATCATCGCATAGTTTCTTGTCGCCTGTGTTTTCACACAAGGTTGTTATAGCCCTGCTACTGCTATCGGTACTCACATCACCATTGTTGGTTTTCTGCTTTTCATCAATGGCAATGACGATCACAACAACCACTGCAATGACAGAAGCCACCAAACTAAGTTTTTTTTTATTCATTTTTGTATCGGAGAGAAAATTATATTCTTTGAGAGAATGGCAATGACAATCCATGCAGGGGTTGGGTTGGATATTTATAAGATTATAAGTTTATAAGGATCATTAATTTTTTATTTTTTTCTTTATTAATTACATAGTTTCCTATTTTGTGGGTAAAGAGATTACATAGAGGTGAATCTATAAATAAATAAGAAAGTGAATAATTAATAATGAAAAAATACATTTAAAAAAAATAAGAAAAAAATAGTTGTCAATTAATGATCCTTGTCCCGTGCAAAGTTGAAAAAAAAAATCTATTTTATTTGTGTAAGCTTCATGATTTGAGGGATGTTTTAAGAATAAATCAATTTGATTTTCAATATCAATTTAAAATCATTAAGGATACAACTACATAGTAATATATGAGTTTCCTTGTTTTAATATATAAAAAACGATGTATATCTTATCTTATATATAAAAAACGATGCATATCTTATCTTATATATTAAAAAAAACGACGTATATCATAATTTATTATTAGATTATACATTTGATTGATTTAGTCACAATTACCTTTAATTAGATGTGCCCACCCAAAATATACCTTTAATTGGATATTAACTTATTTTGATTAATAATTGGATATTAATTTTATTATTTAAATTTTTGTATTATCTGAGATATTTTGAATTTGAATTCAAATTAAACTAAAAGTGATAATTATTGATTTAAACTTTTTGATAAATCACTTACAATTCTTGTAGTGAACGATTGATTTTTATTAAATCAAATCAAAATTATTTTTATTCCTAATTAACTAACCAATTAATAGAGACTTTTTCTTGTCAAAAAAAATTAAAAGAGACTTTTACTTGTCATAATTTCATCGGTACTTAAATTTCTTCTATCAACATCAAATATAATAGGATATTTATAAATGAACATTCAAAAATTTCTATTAGCTAGTCTAACTTTTTTATATTTTTTTTGATAAATAGCTTTTTATATTTTCAAAATTAAAAAAATTGTGTTTGTGTAGCATTCTTAAATTTGGATCTATTTTTATTATCCCTAAAATAATATTCCATTTATTAAATTATTTATAATTTAAATTTGTATATTTACAAAAAAATACCTGTATAATGTATGGAATATTTGCTAATAATATAAAAATTATTCACATGTCATCGCCAAATATATAACATTAATTTATGACTCCTATCGTTGTCTAAAAGTAGTTGTAGGAGAAAACGTAGAATCTTCCACGTGCATTTTTCCATTGAGCTTCTAAATTATTATTTTTGCGTTAAAAAATTAATTCTAATGAAAGTTTTGAGAATTTTTTCCCACAATTTTGTTGCAAAATAATAATTACTTCTAAAAAAATAAGTATTCCCACATACATCGCCTTTGGATGTGATTAAGAAAAACAAAGGAAATCAGTAAAAAAAATATTATTACCGCATCAATGTATTTTATAAGTTTATCTTATGAAATGGGTTAATACCCAATTTAATCCATGTAATTTGACACTCGTATCAACTTAGTCCTCCACTTTTAAATATTCCAAAATAGTCCCTGACATATCACAAAGTTGCTCAATCTGGCCCCTCGATTAGTTGACCGTTAATTGACTATGTTAACACGATGATGTGTCACTTTTATTGTCTATGTGGCACCCATTTACACATACAGGTGGCCTTCATGTCACCTAATGTAATTCCAGGGACCAAATCGATAATTTCAGGGATCAAATCGATACCTCTTTCTCTTCTTCCTCTTCCTCTTCCCCACCATCACCACCTCAATTTCTCCACCTCTGCCACCCACATCTTCACTGTCATCTCCTTCCACTTCCACTATTGGAATTGTGGTCGCCCTCGATAAATCCGATGAAGCTACTACTGGGTACGAGGTTCTACCCAAACATGCTGTTTTCACATCAAACTCAAACCGATCTGAGTAGTACCAATGAAACATCATCAACAACAACAAAAACAACAACAACATGGGTTTGTGAACGAGATTCTTGTTGAAAGCCCTGAAGATTACACGTATGTGACTAATCATGAACCTAACAAGGCCATCACTAAGGTTTATTATGATGGCGGTTAAGGTGAAATTTTGAGAAATGGGTATAACACAAAAAACACCACCACCACCAACAACGTTGGTGTTTTCAGAACAACCTCGCCAACACAAACTTAGTTGTTAAAGCTGAACCATTATATCCCACCTCGGATTTTCTCAGTTCGTGTAATTTATGCAAAAAGAAACTCGATGGCAAAAACATATACATGTGCAGGTACTGCCCAATCTAAGGGGGGGAAACGCAAAGAGCAGTGTAGATCAGAAGCTTCAAGGTCTGTGGAGTTGTCAAGTTCTCCATACTTAAGGTTGGCTTCCATAATTATTGACAAGAAATTGTTAATAATAATCTAGAAGAACAAAATTGACTTGAGAAAAGGGGAAAGGGTTTAGATTGGTGCAGTAACATGAAAAAGGAAAGAATGAGAGAGTGGCGATGTTAGAGATGAATTCGGCAGCGATTGGTCTTTAATCATCATTGACGAGAAACAAGTGCATGGATGTTGCTGTTAATCGGAAAGGAGGAGGGGGAGGGGAAGGGGAGAAGAAGGAGAAGAGGGTGGGGGAAGGTGACAGGCAGGAGAAGAGGGAGGAGAAAGGAGAAGAGAGAAAGAGGTATCGATTTGATCCCTGAAATTATCGATTTGGTCCTTGGAATTGCGATTTGGTCCCTGGAATTGCATTAAGTGACATGGAGGCCACTTGGATGTGTACATGGGTGCCACATAGACAGTAAACGTGACACATCATCGTGTTAACAGAATCAACTAACGGTCAACTAACCGAGGGACCAGATTGAGCAACTTTGTGATATGTCAGAGACTATTTTGGAATATCCTAAAAGTGAAGGACCAAGTTGATACAAGTGTCAAATTACATGGACTAAATTGGGTATTAACCGCTTATGAAATATATTAATTTTGGTAATAGTACAAGTCATGACTCATGCATATGCTGATATGCAAACTTGTATATGGAGAAATCCTAATTTGCTCAGAAGATGTAAACTTCAACTAGTGTTTTTTTTTTTTTTATCATTTCAAGGGTTAAAAATTGTTTGTTGAAAACGGGGAAAGTTTTTACTTACTACCAATTCAACTTTTTTTTTTCTCATGAAGGATATATGTAACTACCAATTCAACTCATTGATGATAAATAAATATGCAAGTCTGAATGGATTAGAAAAATGTTGACTTAATTTTGACCGATTCTGCCTCCAACAAGACACACTACAAAAAAATAGTCAATTTGCGGCGATTTTTGACCTACACAAATTGATTTGCGGGGGTTTCCAAAATCGCCCCAGTTATATGCACTACAATCTATTTGCGTGGGTTTTTAGGAATCCCTGGCATCTAACCGCCGCTATTTAATGTTCATTTTGCGGGGATTTTTAACCTCCTCAATTTGATTTTATTTTGCGGGGGTTTATATTGTGGGGGTTAAAAACCTTTTCTGTTTTTCTTTTTTTTTAAAATTTTTTTTTTATTGATTTTCACATTCCCTCTTACATTCACCACTCAACAATTCAAAAAAATATTAAACTTTTTCGGGTCAATCATTTATTATTTAAAATATTATATTTACAACATATATGTACAAAGTCAACACTTGTGTTGTGTACAAAGTAATCATATATGTACAATCATATTAATTCAAAAATTGAGCTATACAAAGCAAAGTATGGTGAATTGCTATTAGCTAACTCCCCTTCTCTAAAATCTGGCAAAAAGTGCCAAAAACATGCTTATTTGACACAATACAATGACCCCATTTGGCATGTTGTCCCCACCTTGTACAATCCTCATGGCATTTGACATCAACCAGCTGGAGCAATCAAAATAAATTAAATTTACTATGGTCACATTAGTGTCATATAGCTTTACCAAAGATGAACAAGAACACTACAAGTTTAAAAATTTTAAAAATGTAAGAGTACCTGCAAATTGAAGTTTTGTAGAATATGGAACAAATCATTCTTGAGAGTACTTACAAATTAGTCAAGTGGAACAAAGCATTAATAAGAGAGAAAAAAAAATTAAGAACAAAAAAGGAAGAAAAAAGCAATTATGCAAATGACATCACTACAAATACATTACATATTTAACCTTAAATATCATAAATTGCATCTCCCACTCAGGGAACACCATTTTACATGAAAAAAGCAATTATGCAAATAACGTCAGCAAGATTTATTCGAAATAAAGGTAACACATCAAGCCAAGTACAAGAATATTCAATTCTAAAGGCAACACATCAAACCAAGCTCTTACAATAATCATCAATAGCCCATTGATACTTTGACTGATTCAACTAAAACCAAATGTGTCAAATGGTTGCCCAAATTTGGATGGGGTGTAAAAGGAAAGGTACTGGACATTATTTAGAAAAATATACAAGTTATTTACAATATATATTTTGTAAATCCTCACCATTTTTTGATGAAGTAGGCCTGAGATTGGGTAAAAATCTACAAGGACACACAACGTGACACAAAATTAGGAGTCCATACTGTTAAGAGTGCACCCACAAGGAAGTATATATCTACTAAAACTGCAGCCATGTGCATTACCTTAAACAACATATAATATAATATGAGATAGAGTGGGTATAAATCTAATATATTTTGCTACTGCATCATAGAACAATATATACACTGCACAAAACTAGGTTTGGAACATCCACACCAACAGTCCTTAGACTTACCATCTAGATGTTCCCTTATAGTTCCATTATTAACATATTCAGTAACAATAATCTCTTCATCTCCATTCTCCAAAAAACCAAGCCATCTCACAAGAAAATTGAGCATTTGAATCTTGTCAAGAAAATTTGCTTCATCAGAGGCTCATTAATAATAATAAAAAAACTAATAAAACTAAGAATCACATATGATGAATTTGCTTCTTTTCATCAACTTCAATCACATATTTGAACAAGTTATGGAGATGAGAAATAGTCAAAAGATGAACTTTATATGTCATACCTACTGGCACGCTTTACAGCCACAAGAGGTCCATTATGAAGCTTTCCCCTATATACTGTTCCAAATCCACCTTACCCAGTCTTATTATCTGGAGAGAATTTTGTTGTTGCCTTGTAAATTTCCTCAAAGGAGAAGTTTTCCATTCTAAGATGACTACTTGATGTGCTAGATGTTGGTGAGGATTGAGAAGAGTCCCATTTTAATGAACTCTTAGAACTATCAGATGATCCATCTGTTGAAGCTGCAAATTCCAAAACAGAAATATTAAAAATGGAAACCAAATCAGCATATGCCATATATACGCCTTGTCTACTTTTCATTTGAACTAGCTCGGGATTACCATTTTTTGGCACACCTTCACATCCCAACCCAACCCTTGCATGCTTCTTTTCCCTTTTATTTTCTTAATTTCAATTCCATTCTACTACTCCACCATTTCCATTACCATGACCCAACTGACAACCAAAAAAGAAATCTACATCTATCTAAAATTAAAAACAGAAATTAAAACAGAACAAAAGGTAGAAAAAGAAATCTATATCTATCATCTAAATACAATGGTTAGAAATCTATAACAGAGGGCATTTAATTGCAAGAAACCAAACACAACCAAGGTAATGGTTAGAAAAATCACCTTCAAAGAAGCCCTCGAATAATTGCAGCGCTCTTATATTGTTCCCTGCAACAAGAAGAATAAAACGATGAAGAAAGGGTGAAAGTGATGAAAAAAAGAGGGGAAATAACCCAATGCAGTGCTTAAACGAATTATTGCCTCACCAAGCAAGATTAAATGGGGGAAGAACAGTTAGGGGACGACGGCGGAGGGTGTGGGAACGATTGAAACGTGATTCGTTAGCGACAAGGCGAGAAGGTCCCGCGGTGGAGGGTGAGACAGGTGACGAAGCAAGAAGCTGCGGCGGAGGGAGAGACAGCCGACGAAACAAGCAGCAGCGTCGGAGGGAGACATGGGAGATGAAGCAAGAAGCAACGGCAAAGGGAGAGACACACCACGCAGAAAGAAGTTGTGGCGTTCAGAAGAGAAAAAATGAAAGGGTTTCAGCAGAAAAGTGGGTTTCGGGAGCGGCATAGTGAAAAAAGAAGGGGGAGTCAATTGTTTAATTAGAAGGGGTTTTTTGCCTCTTTAATTTAGAAAAAAAAACCCTAAGTTTTTCAAGTGTGGGATGGGCAGTGGCATTACTGTGGGGGTTTTGTACGACCTCCTCAAAAAAACCCCCCACAAATTACAAGCTTTTTTGTAGTGACATCAATACTTAGTTCATAGTTAGAACTGCTGTAACAAAAGAAAACACTGTTAATTTCTACTTTATTAATTAGTAAATGTGTTGGAACTCAGCAGTATATGTAACAGTATATATATGTCGTAGCTAGGAAACTAAATTGATCATGAATATGGACAAGTTCAAACTAGCATATATGTAATTGTTAAAGAATGATTCAACTAATGTCCAGCTATAATAATAAAATAGTACTACTGCTTTGATTAATTAAGATTTTCTAATTCTTTATATATACGCATTGTGCATGTAAAAACATTGAGCGGTTCAATGTCACCTGCTTACAAATAGACATTGTTTGCATTGTGAAAGTATCTCACCCCCTGCATACACATATATACAAGAAAAACACGAGAGAATTGCTAAAAAGGTGTTACTCAGCTCGAGAGACTAGCCCTTCTGTTAGATGCAACTCTTGTCATGGTGAAAGACAATTACAAGTTGATATTAGGTTTAAGGTCTAGGAAGTGACGCTCAACGTGAATTTTGGTTCATATTGACTGTACAAGCAAAATTTATATAAATGTGAAGATATATAATAATATGAGCGTAATAAGTTTTACACGTAACTCTAATCATAGATTAATAGTATTTTGTCATCATATAATAATGTTACTTTGAAACGCGTATTCGCATTGTTGTAAGACGGTGAAAATAATTATATATTGGCAGTGTAAATGAATTTCATACAAGTGATCTATGTTAATATTTCATCGTCTCTTTTTTTTTTTTGACAGAATATTTCATCGTCTCAATCGCATACATTGGATACATTTTTATGTATGGTGTTTGTTGATAGCCAATTGCATATCACTATCCAGGGATAGTAATGGGTAAGTATCATATAGTACACATCTCTATACTAATTTAAAAAAAGAAAAAAAACTTGTACTTTTCTTACTGGGTCCCACACTTATAAATAACTTTAATATTCATATTCTTACACATTGGGTATCTAAGTACATCTGTTACTTGTACTTTAATTAATTATAAAATATTAATAAATAATTGATTAAAATTACAATTGTAACTCAATTAAAAAGTTATTCAAAGATTTTTCAAGTCTAATCATTTTTTGCGCGGATAAATAATGGTAGTAGGAAGAGACGCCTCATGACTACCGACAGGCCAGGGGGCTAATGACACATTAGGGCTACCAACAAAAGCCCAACCCAAAGTCTTATTGCACATGTCTAAATGACAAGCAGTTTTATCCGGTCGCAGCTACTCAAATAGCCTCTAGACACTAGGGGATCTCCCTATGAAAAGGTTGCCCAAAAAGCAAAACATTTTGGTGCCTTTAAGGAGAATCGAACCCTCGTCTATGGAAAATATGGTAGTTTAATTCTAGATCCTTGACAACATGTGTCAACCAGCATTGGCTCAAATCTAACCATAAAATATTACAAACACGATTATTTAATAAAATTAAAATATAACAAAATAGAGCTGTTAAATACAACGCATAATATTATGTTTGATCAATGAATAAATGTTACACTAAACTTCCTAAACAACAAATTCATAAACTTGAATTAATTTTACTTCTTGATTTAATATTATAATAATAATTCTAAATAAATAAATGATTAAATAAGCTTTTTATTCTCTATGAAACTTTCAAAATCTAAGTTTAGTCTCGACAAAAATTTCTTCGATATTGGGTCTTCTATTTATTCACTGTTTGCAACTTTAGTCTCTGTTGTTAAAATATTGATGATTTGACATATGGAGATCCCGCTGGACCTTGTCACGTAGATGTTTTAATTGACATGACTCCACGTGACACATGAGTTAGCAAAAATAATATTTTTAATGACTATGTACTGTGGCTACCATGTCATAGGCCACGTGACAGGTGATGTCTGTGTCATTTTAAATATATTTTTTATCTCTATAAAATTTTCAAGTTTTTATCTTAGTCTCTATAAAATTTAAATTTTGATTTTAGTCCTCCAAAAATTTAATTTTTGATTTTGGCCATTAATTAATTTTTTACCCAATTTTGGTCCTTCCATTATTAACTATATCTTTGGTACTTAGCTTTTTATAATTATAAAATATGGTTATGTAATAATTTGTTTGAGAACGGTGATATGAGTGTAAATACTTTAATACACTTATTGGAGTGAAATAAATTTTTCATGATTCGAAGAATAAGTCTTTGTTTGGTTTTAAGTGACGTGATTCTAAAATCACTTTTAAGTGTAGATTTTGAATGAATTTGGAAGGAATTCAAAATTGGATAATTTGAAGAGACTTTAAAAACTTGGATTTGAAGAAAAAATTTACACGGTCTTGAAGGAAATTAAAAATGTCAAAAGAAATTTATGGCTCTTCATTCCGTTCATTCATTCGAGTATTATTACATCAGGTTGAGAAAATTAAGTATAAAGGCTGGTTTCTCCTTATTGTACATATTTATTCAACTGGACTTAATTATATCTAAGTTTGACAACCGGCAGTCCGGCACAACTCATCTCACTTGGCCAACTACACACACCCATTGGCCCACGAAGATACTGTTACAGTTAATATTAGGATTGATCTCAAGGAAGTGACCCTCATCTACATTGAACTTTTGAACGATGCTGGAGCAAGTTTCACCTTCTTCCACGCCATGAATCGTGTTACATACTGGGTCTGCGACTGCAAAATGTGTATTAATTAATGTTAAAAAGTGGTTTGCTATTATTATTATTATAGAATTTATTTATTGTTATTTTACATTCTAAAATTAATCAGACAGACTACCATAACAATTACTAGTATCATGCAGGTACATAACATTCTTTTTAAGACTAATTCAGATTGGTCACGCCACTCACTTAAGGGAGACTAAATCATGTCTGTTATATATCATATGATCATATCATAACTATGTATAAATCGCCCCCGAATAGAGTGTTGCCAATAGCAGTACTCAAAGTATGCATTACATGTTTTGAAATCCAATTGCAGATTTCCTCATTTACCTGCTGATGTTGGTCGACTTTCAGCAATAAACATCGTAATGAGAAGAAATGAAAAAATCAGAGCAAAAGTAGACTTCGCCATTCTTCCCCTTCCGATCCCCTTTTCAATTACTCTTTGTCTAATGTTGTGTTTTTTAGATTTCTGGGTTTTAGTTTTTATATAGGAGGAACCCAACATGCCTAGAGACACTAGTTTTCGAGATACGGCGTTCGATTTTAAGAAGAAAGCCGGCTCTGGGCTGCATATATACATATATTGGATATATTTCGTAGTATTTCATAAATGTTGATGCATCTTCATTAATTCCCTTCTCGCTACCTTGTGATCGTATGTTACACAAGAAGTCGACTAATCAAGCCAACATACGAATTTGTCATTTTGTTTTGTACACAACAAGACTCTAGGGAGAGGAAGGACAGATTCTAAGGTCCATCGAGGCCGAATGCACATATCCGGAATTTTTCAGAATAAGAAATCACTTTATTTTTCATCCAAAAAAAAAAGAAATCACTTTATTTAATTTTTATATGAAATATATTTGTGTAAAAAAGTGGATATATCCTTGATGTAATCCAATATGTGTGAAACTTAATTTGCACGCTATCATTTCTCTGCAGGCTAAAGAGGAGCCAAATGAGGAATGCCCACTGTTTTTCTACCATAAAAGGATGCCTTTTGCATATTGACTATTTCGATATGAGATGCATACTTGAAACTTGTATATGGACACCCACACATTTTGTTTCTGTTTCTGCGGGTTGATGATCCAGCACTACCACAGTGACTTGTGTGAGTACAAAATGTCATGTTGAAATGCCCCGGAAATTTGTGCGGCATTATTATTATTGTTGGGGTTTTCAACAATAATTGGAATAGACAAGCAACCAAACCAAACAATTTCAGCCAACCAAGAATCAACAAAGAAAAAATCTAATAATGTGCAATTCAAAACCCTAAATCACAATTAACCAATAAAGAGAGTAGGGGAGGAAATTAACACATAAATTGTTGACGCAGTTCGGTTTCAACAATGATCTACATCTGTAGGAGAGAGCAGGCCTCCATATTCACTATCTTCAATGAGTTCTTTACAAAAGATTACAAAGCCCTTTACAATCTCATCCAATTGTTCAAGATGAACAATCTCAAGATCTCTCACAATGAATCTCTCTCACTCAATGAATAACCCTCAAGATTTACAATAGAAGAAAAAGAAGAAACTCCCTTTATGAAACCCTAAGTCCCCAAGGTGTTTGAAGGTGTTCCCCAAATCGCTCAAATCACGTTTCTGCAATTTTGTTTCGCGATTCTACAGAAAATGCTTATATACTCGCAAATCTGCAGACTGTGAATCGATTCACACCTGACTGTGAATCGATTCATCCACTTGAAAAAAGTGAATCGATTCTAGCTTCAGCTCCCAGTGAGGCACTTCAATTCACAGACTTGTGAATCGATTCACCAATGCCCAACTTCGATTCACAGAGAGATTTCCAAAGCACCTAATGCCCACAACACTCATGAATCTATTCCCACTGCCTGTGAATCGATTCACCTGATGAGAAAATACTCATATGCATTCCAATGCTTCCCAAAATTGATTTTAAGGCATTTTCCCACAATTATACTAAAAGTGGTTGTGCTTAATTTAGTTTTAGCTTTCAGAACTACTGTTTGGTGTACCAAAAATGTAAAAACTTTGAATCAATTAGGCAATGCGTAGACGTAACAATATACATGGACATAGATGTATAACAATATGATCCAGGGTGGATCTCAGAACAAGAGGAAAGTGGTACCTCACGGTGGTGGAAGGGTGGAAGTGATTGTAATGAGTGGTGGTGCTGCTCGAGCTCCGATGGAGGATGTGGGCGGTGGCCACCTGCAAACACTCCGACGCTCAAGTCAGTATAAGAATGAGGTGGGTGCTAGGGTTAGAAGAGGCATCCCTTGTGAGGTGATAACATTAGGCTTATATAGCCTTGAAGCTAGGGTTAACTCTTAAGAGAAACCATGCCAATTGGGCTAAGTTGTTGGAGCCCATTAAAATGGTGTTTGGGCCTAGGATAGGTCCGAATCACAATATATATAAAATTAATTACTTACTTGTTATACACAAATTTATCCAATTATTTCGTAATTGCATTCAGGGGTGACATTTTTTTGTACATGCATGTAATTTTTTTTTGCAGAAGCAAAAAGAAATTTATTAACATAATAGACATTGGTTCAAGTGGAGCCTAGTCCAGAAAGTAATACAACACCATAGGCCCTGATGATAACACCCTGTTGTTTCAGTTCACGCCTACTCAAAATGAATTAGGAAAAAAAAAAACATTGACATACAAGTTCTACTCATGCTGAATAAAACTAGAAATATATGGTCCTAGACCAACTCCATGGCTTCACTACAAATGTCTTGTTATCAAAACATTAAAGCACATCACCAAAACAAATCAGTGATATAAATCAGCTGTTATTACTTGCCACTTTGCCTCGCCTAGCCCCACCCCACTACAACAGATTGTGTAAAAGATAGCGCCACTTTAAGCAGCGCTTTAATAAAAAAACGCTACTTTAGCTAATAAACAGCGCTTCAGAATACGAAACGTTGATTTTGGTCCTAAACAATAAACAGCGCTTCCTATATGAAGCGCTGATTTTGGTCCTAAAAATTTGGTCCTAAACAAGATTTTGGTCCTAAACAATAAACAGCGCTTCCTATATGAAGCGCTGATTTTGATCCTAAAAATTTGGTCCTAAACAATAAACAGCGCTTCCAATATGAAGCGCTGAATTTGGTCCTAAAAGAATCAACAGCGCTTAAAGCTTTTTAAGCGCTGATTTTGTTCCTTTATTTCTATTAATTTCAGCACTCACGCTCTCACGCTCGATCTGTTTACAAAAAAAAACTCACGCACGATCTGCTCCCACTTCATTCTCTCTCAGCGAAGTTCCGCTCTCTCTCAGCGTTATGCCTCTCAGTGTTTTTCAACTCTCTCTCAGCGAAGTTCACTTGTTGCGTTTTTCAACTCTCTCTCTCAGCGACCTCTCCTCTCTCTCGCGTTTCTACTTCGATCTGGCAGCACCGTGGTTCGATCTGGCAGCGCCGTGGTTCGATTTGGCAGCGCCGTGGTTCGATTTGGCTTCACCGTATTTTTGTTGGCTTCGATCTAGCAGCGCCGTGGTTCGATCTGGTTGTGATGTTCGATCTAGCAGCGCCGTGGTTCGATCTGGTTGTGATGTTAATTTGGGGTTGGATCTGGTTCGATCTGGCTAATTTGGGGGTTGGATCTGGTTTGATTTGGCTTCACCGTCCCGTTGCTGGCTAGATCCTGAGCCACCACCACCGTTGCTGGTTCGATTTGGTCAGAATCTTTCACATGGTGAGTTGATCTATCTCGTCTCTGTGTTGATTTCCCTATTTTTTCTCGAAACCTTAATGTTTTTTCATGTTTCATCTCGAAACCTGATGTTTCACACGGTGGGGAGGACGACCGAATCTGGAGATCAAGGCTTTCCCTGTTTAAGTTCAAGTTCAAGTTCACTGCACGGTGGGGAGGACGACCGAATCTGGAGATCAAGGCTTTCCCTGTTCCTGTTCTAATGGGTTTTCTGAGGATTCAAATTCTGGGGTTCAAGTTCTGTGTTTCGTAATCTTGTAGTTTTTTTTAGCTTCCCCTGTGATAGATCTGTTTTGTAAACTTCAATTTGAATTCTGGATTTGATTATGTTTATTGAAGGTTTTGTGTTCTGGATTTGATTATGATCATGTTTCTGGATTTGATTATGTTTCTGGATTTGTGTTCTGCATTTCGTTTGTGTTCTGATTTCGTGTAATGCTTGAAAAAGAAAAAAAAGTTGAAAAAACAGCGCTTCATTAAAGGAAGCGCTGCTTATTGATGCTAAAATTGACAATAAACAGCGCTTCCTTTAACGAAGCGTTGCTTATTGATGCTAAAAGTGATAATAGGAAGCGCTGTTTATTGTCAATTTTCAGCAGCGCTTCAAAAACGCTGTTTAAGGCCAATAACAATCAGTAGCGGTTAAATAAACAACACTTTTTAAGCGCTGTTTAAGGTCAAAATAAGCGTTGTTTATTGCTTATTTTTGTTGTAGTGCCCTCTGCATACTTGCCTTCACCACCATTATGTCAGGATACTTGTTGAAACTAAATCAAATCTGCATGCTACTGCTTGCTACATCAAAATAGTGAGCGTCCCCCCATTTTGTCATCCCGTCTTTAGCTCTGTGACTTCCCCTAACCAAACTCCTCATCATTTGAAAACATCATCACATCTCCTTTTCTCAGCCTAGATGGCACACCTACATATCCACATTTTCCTTCAACCATCGACTCCCTCGTTCCTCAGCTAATTCTCTAATGCACTAATGCTTCCATTATTTCTTGTGATTACTCCTTATGTTGTTACCACCATTTTCCCCAAACCAAGACAGGTGAGAGGTTCCAAGAACCATTGTGCCACCGGATATTTTTGTTCCTTCGATCTTGCATTTATCCAATTCCATGATTGCAATTAATCTCTTCAACAATATCACTGATACCCACAGCTCTTGATTGAAACACCATTCTATTTCTCAGCTTTCCATATACTTGCAAACCAAATAGCCATAAAACTTTCTCTTTTCCTCCTGCCACCTTGACAGAGTCCCTCAAACTGAACCAAATGCTTCCAACCGTCATTGTGCAGCACAGTTTGAAGCCCCAACCATTTTACAATATCCATCCATACTCCAGCGGATATCCTTTTTGTGCAGTGCATTCACCTCTTGATTGAGGCCTTTCATGAGAGTTTTATAAGCCGTCTTCACTGAATATATCCATGTTGTGTCCTCCCTCCAAATCCAAACATCTCTTGCTACCTCCCCAGTTACACTAGCCACTACCACATCTCTTAATTGTTGTAACAATTCTTCTTCCCATTGAAATAATCGCCTCCTCCACCTCCAACACAACGACCACCCACCTTCTGCCCCTGCCTTAAATCTGACAGGGCCTTGAAGTCATGCATGTAATGTTTCATTTGTGCTTTGTTTAGATAACGGGGTCCAAATCTTATTATCTAATCAAGACATTGTTAATTGCAGTTCTTTTTAAGCTACGTGGATTGAGCATGTTGGGCGGATTGTAGATTGGCAAATGTGTTTCTTTAATTTCCTTCTTATATTTGTTTAATTATTTCTTTAATGAAAGTTGTAACGCCGATACTTCGATATTACTTGAAATAACGACAATTTACATTATAGCACAGGAGTTACAACCAATTTAAAAACTTGTTAATAAAATTACAAGTCCAAACTTTGACCATAGTCAATAAATAATCTAAAAGTTAGATTACAACTTTTCCAAATTTAAGTACTTGGAATCCAAAATACAAATAAGTTGTTTCCAGAATCCAAAATATAAAGGAGTGCCTACATTTCCAAAATAAATTCTAAAGTAGGAGAATCAGGCCTTTAGCTCGCTTGATCGTCTTTCGGATCTTGCTTATCTGAAAAATAACAAGAAAAGGGTGAGATAAAATCTCAGTAAGTCCTTCACAGACCCCTCACCAACACTAAATCCAAATACAATAATAATTAAGAAAGCATAAACCTGTCTATTCTAAAGACTATTCCTATTCTAATCACAAACAAACACAAATGCAATCATGTTCTATATGATCTAGCTACAAACAACACTCCAGCTACACTGTGTAGACACTAATTAGGCCCCGCATAAATGCTAAGCATGCCACTCACATGACTTCTCTGCCCCCTGCAAAGTCTCAGGCAAGGTTCGAACACGGGTCCAGATGCTTAACTCTCCGAGAATCCCTTTGCCGTCATCATGATCCACAAACATCCATCGTACCAAATTTACACCCCAGCTATACAGTACAGCCCAATTGGTCCACTGAAATGCTGAGCGTGTTCACATATGAGCAGTTATTTAGCTCAGTCATTCACCCATAGCCAAACAGACAACATTTCAAGTGACTAAAATATTGCACTAGGTTGAAAGTGGGAGAACAACATCCAAAATGAGTAGAAATTAGAATTATAACTGGCATAATCGATTATGGGTAAGCCCTAATCGATTATGCTTCGGAAATTCAGTTTTTGAAGAGAATTTGGGTGATAATCGATTATAAGATAGGTCATAATCGAATACATAATTAGTTATCAGCGGTGTCATAATCGATTATGACAATTACATAATCGATTATTACAAAATTTCAAATCGCAGAAAAGAGACAGAACATTCATAATCGATTATCATAATGACAGTGAAAAACGCAGAATGCTCTGTTTTTCTACATAATTCTCAAAACAACACCCAAAATCCAACCATACCAATTTCTTCCAAACATTCCAAATCAAGTATCAACATAATACATTGAAAATTCATCATATTGCACATATTTCAATCATGAGCAAAACATATTTTAGATATCATAATATCATCAAATGTGAACAACAAACACAACAAAATCATTTCCAACCAACATCTCCTAATAAATCAAAGAAGACATATGAATCACACCAAGTGACAAGGAAATGAAAAACCTAATGAGAGTCTTATGGTTGCCCACCACCTAAAGGAGAAGAACTCACTATATGCTCAAGAAAATGAGCTAAGAAGCTTGGAAAACTTTGTCTCTTCTTTCTCTTCTTCTTTCCAAATTCGCAGCCCCCTTGTTTCTTCTCTAAGGAAACTCTAATCTTATCCCAGATGCCAAGAACCCAGCTTCCAACTCCTTTCCAAAGCAAGATCTTGAAGAATCTCACAAGATTTCACCCTAATCTCTCACAAAATCCCTAACCCCTTTTTCCCTTTCTTCTTTTCTTTCCCTTCTTTTCTTTTTCCTACAGCAGCACCACGACAGAGAGAGGGAGAAATGAGAGAGAGAGAGAGAGAGAGAGAGCGTGGGAGTGAGAGAGAAAAGGGAAGAGAAAGTAAAATTTCACCCTTTTGGTCCATAATGCCCCTATTTTAACTTAGACAAAATACCAAAAAATCCTTACTTTTACTCACATTTTCAAAATGCCATATCTACTTACACCCCTAATATTTATAAATACTCTCCTAATTTAATTACTCAACAATCAATTTAGAGCATACTAAAGCCTAAATTAATTTAGTTAAATAATTAAATTAGACGGGGTGTTACAAAAGTCAATTACTCATTATAAATGCCACTTTTTAGTCTTGAAAAATGAGTTGAGTTCCTCTCCATTGCACGTGAATGTCAAATATATGTCACTCATTTAAGAAGTGTCTGCATTTATACACATAAAATTATAGTAATAGAGTTTTCTATGTCTTTTGAGAAATAGAGAGGATCTCTACTCTTAAAAAATAGCTTTGTATCGCTGGGAAAAAAATTTGTCACCATCCAAACCTTTTTAACAAATCGTGATAATTTGTTAAAACTTGGCTTTTTAAGGTTCTAATGAGTCGCAAATGTTGGTTGAGTTTTTATGGCTTTATTTAAAAAAAAAATATGCTTTAATATTTTGTCATAGATATTCATCTAAAACTTTTTTATTTTAAAATTATTGATATTTTAAAAAACATAGTCTAGTTAATTTTTTCAGCTATATACCTTTATTTAATAATTATATGAATAATTAATTCCAATAAAATAAGAAGATATTATAAAAAGATTGACTAGGTCTGCTTATCCTAGATTCTTATAGTTGATCTTAAATAAAAATTTAGTCTAAATGTAATAATATTTTATATTTTTCAAATACTTTAATCTAGTTATATGCACTTTTAATCTTGGAACAGAGAACTAGAAAAAAATATTTATCACAATATATTTATTTGTTTTATATCTTACTTAATACCAAGTTTAAATTTTTAGTTTAACGACTATACACTAACAATGTTAAAAAAATAATATATTTATCCAATCAAATCTCACCATGTACAGATTTATTGAGATATTTTATAAAGTGATATAATAAAATAACGTATGGTGAAATTTAAGTGGACAACTATGTAAAAAAAAGTTTTGCACTTTCGGTCCATAATCCTCAAACTCATTTTTTTTAGAACTTAATTTTAAATTTAAAACTCAATGCAACCATTCATTGACATGTGATTTTCCTCTTAATACCTTATTTTTTTTCTCTTTTAGGGTCTACTAAACCATGGTAATTTATTAACTCGTGACTTTTTCCAAAATAACATCTATTTTGGTCAAATAACATCTGGAAAAAATATTATAAGATGGTGAAATAAGTTTGTTTATAAATATCTATATGTTAAAAAAAACTTATAAATTAGCCGGGATAACCCAATTGCTCTAGGCTTCTAAAAATATTTTTATTTATTTATATTTTCACTAAAAAAACTAATAAGAAGTTACTAATAAATTGAAGTGAAGTATTAGGAGCATAAGATTTTCTGTCTGAAGGCTCAATGTTAATATATAGAGATTTGATTTTCCATCCACAAAGTGATGATTAACTCGATTGCAAGTCAATGGTAGATGGCATTGTTGGAGACACTCTTTATCAAAACTCTGTGGTTAGTTTTATTTGGAGGAAAGCTAATCGTGTCGCTCATATATTAGGAAGGGCGTCACAATTTTATGCTACTCAATATGTTTTTGATTTTATTCCAACATATATTAATATTTTTATTTTGAATGAAATGAAATAAATTTGTAGTAACGAGATTTTGAAATCTCCAATGC
This sequence comes from Calophaca sinica, assembly GCA_037113605.1. Lineage (NCBI taxonomy): Eukaryota > Viridiplantae > Streptophyta > Magnoliopsida > Fabales > Fabaceae > Calophaca > Calophaca sinica. The sequence continues at coordinate 99,903,746 of CM073734.1, read as the reverse complement.
TATACAATATATTTAATAACATGTATTTATTTCATTACTTTCATACATTAATTGGAACATATTTAGATTGTGATTGTCTAACATAACAATGGAGAAAAATTTGTTTCTCCTTATTGTACATTTATTCAATTGGGGCTTGTATCTAAGTTGGCTTATTGGCGCATATCAGTTCACTTTGCCATTAACACATACCCATTGGCCCACAAAGATACCGTTGCAGTTGATATTGGGATTAAGGCTCAAGAACTGGCGCTCATCTAGAGTAAACTTTTGAATGATGCTGAAACAAGTTTCGCCTTCTTGCACGCCATGAATTATGCTGCATACTGGATGTCCAACTGCAAAAATTTTAAAAATGTAAGATATCGGTTTATTAAATATTATTTTCACAATAGAATTTATAGTTATATAACATTTATAATTTATCATAATATGAATAACGCTTTTTTCTTTTTTTTTTGGTGAGGAATAACGATTTTTTCGAACTACCACTCCCAATGATCACTAGATAACAACTAAAAAAAAAACTATGGTAATAATATAGTAAAAGCAATGAACCAGTGTTGCTAACAGCACTCAAAATAGAAAGCTAATTGCAGATTTACCGGTCGGTGCTGGTGGTTGGCTTTCAGCGCTAAACACCATAATGAGAAGAAATGATAAAATCAAAGCAACGCTGATAATGTTGCTAAACTTAGCCATTCTTCCTCTTCTAATCTCTTTTTCAATTATTCGTCTCTAATATTTATTGGTTGTGGTTTTGGACACTGGGGTTTTAGTTTACATAGGAAGAACAATAAAGCATGCAAAAAACAACTATGTCATTGGATTTTAAGATGAAAGTCGGCTAATACCTTAACTTCTCATGGCAACATATATTGGATATATTTTCGCATTGGTGGATCCTAGTTTCATTGTATATGGTGTTTGTTGTTAGCGATGGCATTTCGCTATAATACGACAGTGCCTCTTCCCTCCCAATTACAAGAAGCCGACTGATATAGGAGTCAACATCCCATGAGTTACAAATTTTGCATTTTTGTTTTATACACAATAAAAACTCCAGGGAGAGGAAAAGCAGATTTTAAGGTCACCGGCCCTGAATTTTGGCCAATGGATTACATGCATAGTATTTCAACCAAATTAATTGCAAATCTAGTATTGATAATACATTGAGTAATGGTCTCTGAGTTGGTATATTTTTTTCAAAAAAAAAAAAAATGAAGTAGCATTGTTTTTTTCCGACATAAAGCCAACTTATTTTTATTTCTTCAAAAAATAAAATCAAATGAGCAAGGAACATCGAAATATCATGAAAAGTGTGAGAACTAACAGACAATACAAATGCTCTAACTAAACTGTGAGTAATTATATTAGCTTGTCTCCTAACAAAAACTACCTTATAATCAGTTTGATGATATAAAAAGTTCCCACAATGTGCCGGTATGCTTCCAAGTTCCGTATCCGAAACAAAGGAGAAGCAAATGACATATACAACCATGTTACAATTAGACTAAAAAATAACCCATACTTTGGGCTCATCTAAAAGCTTCCGGTAGGCTCAAGACTTCTCATTCCAAAACACTCGGCTTAGAGTTAGTCTAAAGAGAATAGGCAATTACAAAAAATTTATTGTGATCACGAATACACATTCCCACACCTGCACAAAAGACGTCATCAAAGAAGGCTATTATAATGGTCACCGAGTTGGTATATTATTTTCAGGAAAAAAAATGAAGTAGCATTTTTTTTTACGTAAAGCCAACTTATTTCATTTCTTCAAAAATCAATTGAGCAAGGAACATATGAATATCATGAAAAGTGTGAGGACTAACAAACAATACAAATGCTCTAGCTAAGCTGTGAGCAACTATATTAGTTTGTCTCTTAACAAAAGCTATCTTGTAACCAGTTTGATGATATAAAAAGTCCCTAGTATACTTCCAAGTTTTGTATTTGAAACAAAGGAGGAGCAAATGACATCCACGACCAACTTACAACCATACTACTCCCTCCGTTCCTATTTATAAGAGACAAATCACTTTTTTTGTTCATTGAATAACTCATGTATTTGGTCCATGAGTTATTCAATGAACAAAAAAAGTGATTTGTCTCTTATAAATAGGAACGGAGGGAGTAAAAAATAACTTGAGAATAACCCATACTATGGGCCATCTAAAAGCTTCCAATAGGCCTAAGGCTTCTCCTTCCAAAACACTCAACTTGGAGTTAGTCCAAAGAAAATGGACAGCTACAAAAATCTCATTGTGATCACGAGTGCACATTCCCACACTTGCACAAGAAATGTCATCAAATAAGGCAGAGTCAATAGTACATTTTAGAAAGACTTCACTTGGAGTAGACCAAGACACATAACCATTAGGCTTGGCTTCCCCTTATGGGGCAAAGAGCTTCCCTCCTCGAGCACATCAATAATCATTCATGCAAATGATCCTTAGCTTTGGCGACAATATTGGTGGTTGAATAAGTACAATTGTTCCATAATATGTCATTGCGATGTTTCCACAAACTCCATAAAATCATGATAAAAAGCTAAAATTTATCTTTAATAATAGTTTTGCTCAACCTGAAATTTAAATCAATCAAGTCGTCACTACTCAGTAAGAGAGGTTGCAAATGTTGCTTCGGATTAGAATATTGTCAGTATTGTCACTACAACATTTTTTATCTACAGCAACACCACAAAATCGTAGCCTAAGTTGAAAAAAGTGTTCTCTTTTCTTTCTGGAACGGTTTTTAAACTGTGGTAGTCTGAGGTGTTGCCTATGTTTTAGGCAACGGTTTTCTAAGAAAAGGCAACACTGACAAAAAAACGTAGTCATTGTTATGATTATACGCAACGGTTTTCGAACAACACTATTACAATAGTTTTCTACCGTTGTCATCAACAGCAACGGTTTTTAAATGACAACACTTATAAAACTGTTGTCACTGATCTAATAAAACGGCTTTTAAACCTTAGCAGCCATTTTATATTTTGCTTTTAAATTTCATCTCCAACAATATATAATGAACCGCTAAAATTCAGAAATAAACATAATAATAGCGCATGATATCTACCTTAAATTTTATTTTATATTAAATGATATAAATTATCATCATCCCCTTTATACAAGCTAAAAAAAATAAAAATTGCCTCTAATCTTATAAATGTTAATAGTAATTAATTAAGAAAAATAAAAATTCACAATTCTCTCAAAGTTTACCATTTAAAGCACTGAGATATTCACACAAATTCTTTGCCTCTGCGATTTCATTTGCCTTTTGACGTAATTCTTGATCCAACGTTGAACTCTGCTTCCCGGGACTGATTATCCTTTGCATTAAGGGATGGATCTCTTTAAATTTTCAAGTGAATATGACGTAGCTCTTAGTTCTGCCTTGAGTTGCTTGATCTCATCTTTTGCTTCATCCAGCTTTTCATAAACCTTGTCCATTTCTTTTCACATATACGACCCCTAAAAAAATATGTCTTTACCAGCAGTGCGCAAAATAAAAGAAGTGTTACCTGTCCCTACACCAGAACCAAGAAAATGGTGCCAAGAATGAAAAGCCATTGCGCATCAAGAGACTTGGACATGCAGGGATCAAACTAGAAACACACATGACATTTCAGCTGACTTGTTGGAATTAACTTACTTTGAGAACGAAAAATGATGAGATTTTAATAAAAAACCTAATTTAAAGATTATTTCCTAAAATTGATTGATTTTAATAAAAAGCCTAACTTGAAGAATTGCATATGCAATAATAATGTGTGAGAGTTGGCATTCCTAGGTGCTAATTCCTATAGTTGGAAATAAATACAGAGTAGATCATTGTCATACCTTAGCTTTTCATATCAGCAGGGTACATGAAGATACCACCGTATATATAACAATGTTCTATGGATATAAGCAACCATACTGCATTATGCAACCATACTAAAAGTAAAATAAAAAAATAACGAACTATATAATATAACATAATATATGACTTCAAAACCTGAGAGCATGCTCTTTGAAGGTCTTGTTCCAGTTGGATAAGCTGTAATCTAATTGACTCTAGCTGCAGGAAAATGCAGTGAGTTTTACGATTTTTTCAATTTCCACCTTTTGTAACAACATTTGCTCTTTCTCAACAACTGATTGAATTTGCACATCATTTATATACATAGGAAACACCTTTTTCCTTAGGCACCTTTTCATTGCAGCCTCCCTGTTTTGAGCTAAACGCCTCAGTGTCTAAGACCAGTAAAAAAAATCTTACATTAGCTCTAAGCATTCATATAATAAAGAAAGAAGCAAAAAGGGTTAAAAAGAAAATTGAAACCATAATTAAAAAACCTTTGCATCAAGTGGTTATCTGATTTGAACCAGCACCCTTTCTCTGCAACCAAAAGGATTCAAAAATTTTATTCAGAAGAATATTGGGAAAGGAAAGAAAATAGAAAGATAAACACAAATGCTAATGTGCTCAACTCGTAAAAGAATTTGCCACTACAAACAAACCAGAAAAGTTGTACCATAGCGGTAGCTTTTAAGTGGCCAAACAAATCAAGAAGGAAAAAAACTAAAATTATTAAACAAAACTTCAACAACAGCAGAAGTGAAGCTGCAGAAGCTTAAGGTCAACAGACCAGAAAAGTTGTACCATAGCAGTAGCTTTTAAGTGGCCAAACAAATCAGGAAGGAAAAAAACTAAAATTATTAAACATAACTTCAACAACAGCAGAAGTGAAGCTACAGAAGCTTAAGGTGTTCAACAGACAGCTTACCATCCCAATATTCAATTGCATCACCACTCTCATCAATGAAGTTACTGGTTTTAACCTACAATCAATAACAAACATTAGATGCGAAAATGCTCCCAACATTTTGAGAAGGACCTTTTAGAAATCAACTGGAGAAGAGCTTTTGAGAAGGACCTTCCTTTTAAGTTTGTGCAGGTGGATGAGGAACAATCTAGACTTGTCCTCAGTAGCTGCAAGTCCATGTATGACTGCCAAGGACAACTAGGAATTGGATCTTTAGTTACAGGCAAAAAAAATAAAAATTACCTTTCTTGTCAAGACTTTGTTTCATTACAATATGATAGTTGAAGTATAGTCAAATCCACTCAATCAAAACACAGTTGTCCATGGTTTTACATATTGGACCTTAAAGATAAATTTTTGAGCAACAGACGAAAATAGGAAATACAAACCTTTTAATATGTTGACCAGCTATTTGGTTCCCCCTTCGATATAGTTTGACAGCGACTATTCATCAAAAGAAAAGGAATCAATAAAGACATTACCCAAGCAATGAAAATTCATCCTTAGCATTTGTTGTAGTTCGGGGGAAACATTTACTTTCAAAATTGAACATGTGTGAGGGATCATTATCTCTAATAGCAACATAAGGTTTGTAACAAAGCTTCACCATTTTATTATGGCAACATATTCGTCACAAAGCGTGTTCTGCCAAATATTTTGACACTTGGAAGCAATTACTGCCACTACCTGTGATGGTGGTGCTGCTGCTTCCATCCCCAGCCGAGTGTCGCAGATCCTCCCTGTGCCAAATTCTTCAGTACTTTGGTGTGGCTTTGTATGGAAATAAGCTATCATTAAAGGGATTTTCATAGACTGCTCTGGCTATTGCCAAACATCAGATAAAGACAGAGAGACATTTGGTCATATGGTTTCATCAAAGCATACGGTGCAGGCATACAAGAGTTATAGCTATAACAAATTGAAAGAAACTGAAACAACCTGCTGGAAGGTGAATTGCCAGCATCAAATCGGAGAAGTAAGACTAAGACAACAGGCTAAACATGATTTCACACCAATTTCTCGACTACCCTGAAAGCAACCATATCAATCCACATCCATATCCACCACAATAAAAATCCAAAGTAAATCTATCAGTAACTAAAAGTAGGAACAACCATAAGCCCTAAAATTACGATCGAAGCATCCAACTACAATGTACGATTATAAACTAAAAGATCTTAGTCTTCATAGTATGGGCAAAATATCGACATCGTAATAAGCAATCATCGATGAAATGCAAATGAAAAAATCGGAATCAGAGAAAATGGTTGAAACTTACGTCAGATCCACAAAGTGTGAATATGAGGTTTGAGAGGTGGACCATGCAGCGCCAAGGAAGTTGCTGAGAGTGGAGGCGGCGGCGCAATCGACGGCGGCGGCAGAGGATTTCGGAGGTAACGGTGCGAGAGGGGAAAAGAGAGGTGGTTGATGCGTGGGCGACGAGGTTGGACGAGATTCTCCAGAGAGGGTTGAGGGTCTTAATCTCAAAAAGGGAAAGAAGAAAAAGCCCTCACAAAAACTTTCAAACGTCTGCGCGTATTATGAACTTGAGTTTCAGACAAAAATTAATCAGAAAAAAATTAAGTCTACGACTATTAGAACGGTTAATATATGTTTAATTATTCTGAAACGTAAAAATACAAGGCAACGGCAGATATTGTGTTCTCGATACATTTAGAGAACGTTTTTAAGAGCGTTATATATAAAAACTATAAATTTTTATCCTGTGCCAACAGTGGCCAAAACCTGTTGTCTATCTTATTCTAAGACAACGTTTTTTTGAGTAGCAAAAAACAAGGTGTTGCTGTATGATTAAAATGTTGTAGTGTGTATAGCAATATTGCAAGACAAGAACAGATGCCAAGTTGATTCCCATGAATCGTCACAGACAACACGTGATGTAGTGCAAGGGACATCACGGCTTCACAGTCTGGGTATGGAAGGAAGAGAGTCTCTTGACAATCTCCAAACAAGCGATCAGACTCGAGGCGGTATATTGAGAGACCAAAGAAGTTTCCAGTCTCCATGAGCAGGATCAATTCTTGATGGGCAAGCTTCTCAACACAGAGCCTATATGCGGTCCTCGCTAAGTATTTACCATCATGAGTTAAGTTTCAAATATGTTTATTATGCACTATATCAAAATGAAGAGGAGTCTGTATAATTAATTGAACATCAATGCTGCAGAAAATATTGTCAATAAGTTCATGCTTCCGGGATCTATTCTCTTGGTTAATGAGTTGAGAAACTCGTAAAATTAATTATTTTTAATTAACTTTTTAAATATTATTTTAATATAGATCCATATTTTTTTGAAACAATATAGACCAATATTTTTAAATTTATTTTTTTAATATTATTTTTACTAAATCTCTATTATATACAATTGTAAATAAATTAAATAAGGAAGTTTCACAAATGGCAACACAAGAAGAAAACTAGAAAGCCACGTCAATTAAAAAACGCCTACATGGTCTGTTGAGTCACAAATTTAAATTAAAAAAATTCAAAATCTTCTAGTCAACACAACCATTAAAACATCTAATTAAATTCGAATCAAGTATAAGACGAAACAATGAATGCAAAAATCTCATCAAATAAAAAAACAATCTGCAAATAAAGGAGACAATTAACCTAAAGCGATCTGAAAAATGTGTGGCTGGCGATCTGTAATGGAAATGGTATAAGATGGCGATTATGGATCTTAACAGCAAAGAACCAAACTTGGAGATCCCATCACCGCGTATTTTTTTACTGTAAGACATTGCAACCTTTCACTATTTATTTTAGTTTTGATCAATTTGCTTCCAATTCGATATAGAGCCCGCTCTGCCTTTATTTTTCTTGACCCAGAGCAGGGGTTTGCCTTCATTTTTCAAGTTTTTTTTCTTTCTAAATTTCTTCCTTAGATACTAATAAAATTTGTTTCTTTGGTCCGGCCGATGGGATATACACATATCAGGGCATTAATATCTTGACGATATCGACCATAATCCTAAACCTACATCCTCCAAAAAGCACAGGAAACAGACAACCTTTTTGCACAAGCTGTACTGCAGTACATACATGATAGATAGAAGGGAAGCTGAAGCCTTTGATGTATTGAAGTATTAGTATATGAAAGAAAATGTGTATTTTATAATGTTGTTTTTACCCTTTTTCTCCTTTTTTGGATAAACGTCTTAATTTCAATTTTATTTGTTCATATATATTACAGAGCTTGGAACCTTATGCACTAGAAAGCTTTGATTCGGGTTGACAAGTTTCCAAAAGGTATTAATTAATATAAAAGTGCACATTCATCTTCTAATCAGTTTGTCTTAATACACACACACACGTTTTCATTTTCCTTTGGTCTAGCATCCCAGACATGATTTCATTCGTAGGGATGTTACCCCCATAAGGTACACGCTGACTCAACTTCATGCCCTTCAATTTAGTCTTCTATTTATTTTTACCATTGTTAAGCTTGGAACAAGTTCATTCTGTATATTGTGATCAAGACAACATAATACGTTCTTTGAAAAATAATGTCAATATATTATTTTTTTTCATTTTTATTTCTTCTCAAACCAATGATCTGATGAAGACTCTTTATTTTGTTTTCTCTTGAAAATTGCAAACCCTTTTTGCTAAAGAGTATCTACTAAATACATATACAGTGTCATTCCTATGTTGATTTATTTTATTTTTCCTCCTCATTTATCAGCAAGATATTCATATTTCTCATTTTAAATTACATCATTTTCAGATTTTTTGTATACTTCGAGGAAAGAAAGCTTCTAAAAACGGCCTATCTTATGGACACTACGACTCTGCCCAATTCTGCACCTTTAAAAGTTCAGAAAAAGGATATGAAGATTGAAGATTGAGTTAAAGGACAAAGTGTTATTGCTTTAAGAGATTTTGGGATTGTATTAAAATTTCAATATTTTTTTAGGAAATTAAATTTTCAATGTTATTTTTCATTGGTGGTAAAGTACAAATGATTCTACGTACGTTGTTATTATGCAAATATAATGGGTAAATTAAAACTGATGGCATGTAATTACAGGCAGTGTTCCTTTTTCTAATTATTGGCATTAGCAATAACCCGCATATAATAATATATGATGCATCGAATTTTAAGGTACATGTGATTATGTTGTTTGGCTTTGGATTACATGGGAATCTCAACTTCAGCGAATATTAGTGGAACAAACCTGCAGCTGGGAAACTTTGATCAGAGCTATAATGATACTGAAAATTGTGCTCTTTGGTTGACTTGCTACATCAGTTGCTGGCAGTTCAACTTTTTGGTTTGTTGGGCATATTTGATAGCATATAACAAATGTGAAAAAGGAAGGCTCCAAATGGCATCCTCAAAATCAACCAACACAACTAATTTAATTCATAGTGTCATGTTTATAAAAAAAACTACAACACATTTTGACTTGGCAAATCCTATTCAGCAACCTTCAAAGTCAAAAAACATATTAATTATTCATCAATTCGAAAATAAATTTGATTGCACAAAGCTTATAAACAAATTCAAAACGGCATTGTTTCTAATATGAAAATTACTAACAGCTATAATGGAATCAATGCTAATTTAACCTCAAATAGGAAACTAATTTGAATAATTCGATTTTACTGACAACTAATAGGAAACAATATTAGTGACAACTAATATTAATACTAATTCAATTTTTTTATTTATGGTAGTATTTAATTTCTAAATATCTAAATTCTAAACTCTAAATACTATTAAGGTAACAGACAATCAAAATTAATTAAATTGATTAAATTTTGAAACTAACATGCATAACACGATTTTAACACAAATTAGCCCTCAATTAGCATCAAATCATTCCAAAAATTGATGCCTACTAATTATGCGTATTGTAACTGTCCAAATAATGCATTTAAATTGAAGAACTAAACATTTAAAAAATAATCCGTAAAAAAAAGTTAAAATAAATATTCTTCTTAATGGAATCAAAATGTATTGAAAACAATGTTAATGCTAATTTAACCTCAAATAGGAAACAATAATACTGACAACTAATGTTAATACTAATTTTATTTTTTTTCCTATTATGGTAGCATTTAATTTCCAAATATCTAAGTTCTAAATTCTAAATACTAATAAGATAACAGACAATCAAAATTAATTAAATTGATTCAGTTTTTAATCTAACTTGCATAACACGATTTCAGCACAAATTAATCTATAAAAATTACCAATCAACATTAATTAGACATAATAGGCTTACCATGAATCATGTAACTATGAGTTCAGTATGAAATGTATTTAATCCTAATCCTAATCTATTAAATCTATTAAATTAAATATAAAAAATGTGAAGCGTAAATATGGAAAGTTTTTCACCTATCAGAATATGAGCACTAAACAAATAATGTTTTTTAAGCAATATCTTCTACTGTTGTTTCAAATTTCAAGCATTAAACACACTATTTAATTTTAATTATTTTTCTTATTTCCGTTAATTCCTTTATTCATATAGATAGAAACAAAATAAGAAATTTACTAATACATAGACCAAAAGAGATGTTTTCATATAAATGATATATTTTTCAAAAAGATATATCAAGATTTAGATGTAAATTATGTTACATTGAAGTAAAAACTTTACACAAAAGTTTATTAATATCTAACTAATAAAAGTAATTTTGTTTTTGACAGGAAGTAATAAAAGTAATTATAATTTAAAATATGATAAAATAAGATTATAGATGTAGCACACAAATAAGAACATTTTATGTGAAAATATATTAATATCTACATGAAACTATATCAATATCTACCACATTAATATCTAAATTAATATGTATGAATATTTTAATAGAAATTAACATTATAATGTTAATTTTTGAAGATAAAGTTTTTTTTTTGTAGGCAGGTACCGTATCGTAGTGGATACATGTTGTTACTAAAAATTATTGAAAAATAAAAAATTGAATAAGACTTTTATTGTAGTTTAATTTTAATTCCTTTACTTATTTCTTATTGAAGTTTGTGAGTGTTTACATCTCATGGGGATAAAAACTATATAAGAGAGCTTACTAATATATAGATTACAAGAGGCAAATCTTTATTTTTATCTTTATTATATACAATTACAAATAAAATAAAAGAGGAAACAAAACAAATGTCAACATTAGATGAAATCTACGTATCCATGTAATTAAAAAAATGCACACATGGAATAGCTGACTCACAAATATAGTTATTTAAAAAAATAAAAAAATTTATAATTAAGAATTAAAAAAATTAAAATCGGTCAACACAATTGATATGATCATTAAAATCGAATCTTGTAATAAAAGAAAATAAGTACACGCGATTTGGTTAAAAAAACTAAATAGGAAACAATTAGGTAAACACAGTATCTCTGAAATTAAAAGCAGAATCGTATAAAATGAAACAGATTGGATTCACTATTTTCTGTACATCATTTTTATATTGAACACGTTTTAAATTCACTAAAATAGGTTATACAGTACAATCACATAACAAACACAGAAACCCTAAAATTAAAAGTGTGAGATTTATAAAAGGAAACCGATTCGAGAAAACCAAAATAAAGTATTTACAATACAATAAAATATAAATAATATCAAAAAATATCTTGGTCAACAAATAACTAATCTGTCAATTTTAATAGAGATAATATTATACGGTTAAACAAATTTGGTTTGCATATAATATCAGATTTTAACTCAATAAATAAGGATTACATATAATGTCATAATTATTTTTCAAAATAAATATCACATAATTATAATTATTTGAAAAATAAAAAAATTATAATTACGAATTAAAAAAATTAAAATCGATCAACACAATTGATGTGGTCATTAAAATCGAATCCTGTAATAAAAGAAAATAAGTACACGAGATTTGGTTAAAAAAATTAAATAGGAAACAATTAGGTAAACAAAAAATAAAGGATTTACAATACAATAAAATATAAATCAGATCAAAAAATATATTGGTCAACAAATAACTAATCTGTCAATTTTCAATAAAAAAAAACTAATTTGTCAATTTTAAGAGAGAATAATGTTATACGGTTGAACAAATCTGATTTGCATATAATATCATATTTTAACTCGACAAATAGGGATTGCATATCATGTCATAATTATTTTTCAGAATATCGTGTGGAAAAAAATAATAACTAAAAATGTGAATAAATATACACGTGGTTAATGCTAATTTAGTGCACTTATATTTATTGGTACCATATAATGTATTTTGCAACCCGGTCAAAATAAACAAAATTATATAAAAACATTCATTGCCACATAATTACCATAATATTATTGACACTAAACGATTTCAATGGTCATAATATCAATTTCTCAATTTGGAAACAATTCATATGACATATAAATACCAAAACGTCTCTTAATATACGTTACCATATGCTCCTCAATCAACATTAAAACCCAAAATTAATCAACAAATTAAATTAAAACATGGTGCAATATGCACAAGACTAAAAAATTTTGAATACCAAAAACGGGAAATTAGGCTAAATGAATTAAATGCTAATTGCATAATAATAGAAGCAATATTAATGTTGTTTTAATTAGAAACATGTGCAGTCCATCTATAAATACTATCAAACCATTTGGTTTTGAAATAAATGCTCGATATTTTCTAGCCAAATACTCTATTCTTTGTGTTTTTACTTTTCCATAGGTTTTTATTTTATTTTGTTGGTTTCTTTTTAATACTATCAAACTATTCGGAGTTCTATAATTTTTTTATTGTCCCTCACATTATTAGGAGTCCATTCTGTTTTATTTTATTGTCTTTCAACCAATTCTCAAACTCATATAATCTTTTTCTTTTTAAAATTTTGGCGAATATATAAATGTGCAGTATATAATTTAACATATATGTATAATTCCAGTGATATTTATAAATAATATCTTTGAAGAAAATAGTAGCTGATATTCATAAATATGGCTTGATATATGCACACACACTATACACACACACACATAGAAAATAGTAGCTGACATTCATAAACATGGATTGATATATGCACACTATATATATATAAATATATATATATATATACACACACACACACACACACACACACACTCACACACACACATACACACATATATATACACATATATATACGCGTGTGTATATATATATATATATATATATAAGGGAGGGATCAAATTACACCGGTGTAATACTTGGGTAATGTTACACCGTTCAATAACTTTACAACGATTACTTGTATTAGGAAACTAACCGTTGGATTGAAAGATATTATCACATAGACCATATCTACAAAAATTTACATTAATCTAAAATCATTTGATATGTCAATGAGATGCATCAAGATTAACGTCTTATGCACTTTTATTAAACAACGTTAATCTTGATGCATCTCAATGACATATCAAATGATTTTATATTAATGTAATTTTTTGTAGATATGGCCTATGTGATAATATCTTTCAATCCAACGGTTAGTTTCGTAATACAAGTATACGTTGCAAAGTTATTGAACGGTGTAACATTACCCAAGTATTACACCGGTGTAATTTGATCCCTCCTCATATATATATATGCACACTATATATGTGTGTATATATATATATATATATATATATATATATATATATATATATATATATATATATATATATATATATATATGTATACACACACACACACACACATATATATATATACACACACACACACACACATATATATATACACACACACACACACACACACACACACACATATATATATATATGTATGTATGTGTATATATATCTATACACACACACACACACATATATATATATACACATATACATATATATGTGTGTGTGTGTGTGTTTGTGTATATATATATATACTAGAACCAAAATGTTACTTTAGCATTTGTAATTTCTTAATTTATAATGTATATTATGTAAAAAAAACTACAAATGCAATCAAAATAAATTTTATTGTTTTTAATTGTTTTATAAACGAAAGTTATGGAATCATTAGCTTAGAGAGTAGGTCCCATTGGAGATACTAACCAGCTGTCATTATCACTTAATTTTTTTTTAAGATTATCTCTTATTTTTTTTTTTGTTCTAAATAATGTTTCATCCATATTATTATATTAGTATTAATTAATAGATATAGATATTAACAAATAAATGAATATTCTGTCAAAAAAAACAAATAAATGAATATGAATTTAAATTCATAAATATATCAGACGTCTTAATTAAAAAAAACTAATCAATATAAATTTTGATAAGATGAAAAATTCCCACAAAAATGTATGAAAATTTATAGGTAATACTTAATGTACTTAATTAAAAGTAAAATAATAAAAAATACCACATAGATAAATATTTTACATGGAAAGCATACTAATATCCACATGAAAATCTGACCACACTAAAATTTAATAATAAAATTGTATAATAAGGGAATTAAACATTTTATATAAAACAATATAATTATCTAAATTATAAGGAATTAATATTTTAATAAATATAACATCTTGATATATTTTTTAATAAAAAAATTATTTCTTTTATTACATAACTACCACATTATAGACACGTGTGGTTATCAGTATTTAATAGGATATAGATAAATGAATAACAGTTATATTTTTAATTTTAATTTTAATTCTTATTCTTAGGGGGGCGTTTGTTTCAAGTATTCGAAAATTATTCCCTGGAATAATTTTCCCAGGAATATAATGATTGGAATTTTATTCCAGGGCATTTTTTAAAAAACTGTTTGGTTAAGTTTTTAAATTCCCAGGAATCTTTTATTTAAATTCCCAGGAATAGGAAACACATGTTTGTTTTGTGATATATATTCCAAGGAATAAAAGTTATATTTCTTAAAATACCCCTATAGCCAAATTGTTTTGTTTTGTTATACAAATGTGAAGAAAAAATTATCTAGCTGAATGTCAGAGGGAGAATTGTTGCCCCTGTCCAAAGGGAAGCGAGAACTAGCTAAATTTTTTGTCTAAATATGACTTTCACAAAAATTTGTTGATTCATAGAACATTGATTCATGTTGATCTTTGTAGCATGCTCCGGCCAAATCTTTTTTTGCAAAAGCAAAAGGAGAATTTACCTATGACCTTAGGTTAGATCGATAAACAGATGGTATGAGTCAAAATATAGATGGAATGATACATTCACTTAATGGCTTCCCTTACAGTTCATTACCTGTTCCAAAGAGATACTTACAAATGATGATAGTTTATAATATAAAGAACACACATGAAATTCATGACAACCAGTAAACCACAAGTTGAGTTGTCACAGTGAAGCTAAGCAATTAGCTCTTTCAAGGATGAGGCTTGGAACACCTTTCTGTTTAAGGCAAGTTGCTGCACCTAGTCTTGATACTCAAGTTTCCAACCATGATTTGCTCAAACAATAATAGAACTATAAGGGTCATAGTATAACAAGTAACAAATAATCTAATAAAAAAGGCTTTGTTCGCCAAAGCCTAAAATTCATGATAAATAATAACATACTCAATGTAGAATAAATAATAAACAAAATTAATATCAAATTTCAACCATATACTACTTAAATAAAGATTTGTCCTTCTTCAACATTACAAATAGAGCTAAATAATAAAACTAATAAAGTATTAGACATGCTGAGTCCTATGGGGCACCATTGTTATTCAAAACAATGTTCACAATTTCCTTCCTCAACTCAAGGGTATCCGCAGCAAAAAGGCAATCACAAAGGTTGTTGTCTTTGGTGATCAACATAGCAGCCCTCGCAACATCTCCTGCCGATAATCCTTCTATTTCTTTTAGTAAGGGGAAAATTTGATTCCTCCTTTCAGCTGTGTGTTTCTCATGCAAAAAACAAGATGTGAGCTGTTGGATATTCTCCATAGTTCCAGAATAAAACTCACCTAACTTGTTCAATGAAGTTAATAAGCTATCAGAAACATCATCATTATACTTCACCCTTTTACCCCCACGCTTTCCAGTCCTGTGTGCAGTAGCATCACATTGTGGTTGGTTTATTGGATTTGATGCTTGGGTAGTATTATAGGTGGGTGTTTCTGGTATTTGTGACTCGAAGTTCTCTTCACCTCCATTCAAATTGAATCCCGACTCATTCTCTTGTGTTGATTGAAAAAATTCTCTCACCATGTTATAAGCATGATCTGCTGGAGTTTCTGAAATACCACCAGATGCTTTATCTTTTCCAAATGCAACATCCAAGCTATCAAAGTGTGAAAATGGTTTTCCATACAAGCCAATTGCAGTAGGGTGAGACTGTATTGAAGGAAAAAAAATGTTTATGAAGTATACATTTAATGCAGAAAATCATAAATTAAAAATATATACATTGTTAAGAGTATGAAATGGTATGTCACCTTGCACCATTGGCTATAAACCTCCTTCTCTACTACAATCATCTTCCTAATATCATCCCATCCAAAACCACTTGCACCCGGACCCAACATATCTTTGATTGCTGAATATTGTGCTTTTAGACGTTTGACTCTTGATTCAATGTGAGGGTTAGCTTTCAATGTGCAATTTGGAATTTTTTGGTGAAGATATTTCTCTAGTACTTTAGTATAGCCTGGTTTAAATGTGCCTGCCTCTCCCTTCCAACCATCATCCACTAACTGCATTAACTGTTGCACTAGTATTGCATCTTCTTCTGCGGTCCATTGCCGCTTTGTGCCTTTTGCATTTTGATTTTCAGAGGACTCTTCCATCTATCCAAGAACTCAACAAGTATGCACGTCAAAATTAAAAACATCATATAAACAAAATCATTATATTACAAATACATTCTTTAACAGATAAAAAAGTTATAAATACCAATAGATTTACTTAATGTAACTTTTAAGTCATAGTCAAGAATACAAATAAGATAAAAAAATACATAAAAATAGAAATGACAAATAACAAACACGAAATCTATCAATGATTTCCACCTCTCCATCTATTAAACATTTCCAATGCTAAATTATCTCTCCATTGATTCCATAAATTACTTGGCTCCACCACAGTTATCATGTCACCACACATGAATTCGTTAGAGGACTCAACATCTCTTAAATTCCTTTCTAGAGGATCCACTGCCATTTCTTTTCGAATATGATTATGTAGAAGACAACAAGCCGTTATTATTCTTGCTTGAGTTTTCACGGGATAGAATGACTTCTCTCTCAATATAGCCCAACGTCCTTTCAGAAGTCCAAAGCATCTTTCTATGACATTTCTAGCTGAAGAATGTTTCATATTGAAAAACTCTTTAGGTGTTGCCGGTTGTAAGCCATTTCTCCACTCACTGAGGTGATATCTTTGACCTCTATAAGGAGTAAGAAAACCTTCCCCATTCATGTATCCAGCATCACATAAATAATAATACCCTAGCATCAATAAAGTTAAAGTTATTATCGCATAACATATGCAAGACATGTTTTGTTTTTACATGAATGTATGCTATTATACCTTGAGGAACCCTTAATCCATTTGGTCGAGAAATAACATCTCTAAGGACTCTAGAATCAGCAGCCGAACCTTCCCACCCAGGCAAAACATATATAAATTGCAAATCTGGTGAACATACACCTAACACGTTTGTGGCTATCTCACCCTTCCTTGTTCTGTATCTACTTTTATCAGCTTCAGGCACATTGACCTTGATGTAGGTACAACTTTCAACAACTCACACAGTTTGTGGAATGCAGCCCTATCCATCCTTGTATTCTCAATACAAGCCACATCAGTCGAGTAAATAATTCTATAAAAATGCACTTCTCTAACTAAACTTCTTTCATAACAATCCCATGACCTTTTTCGCTTTTTCAGGCGCTTACTTAGAGCAAAATAGCATAACATCATTGTCATCAAAGTAAAGAAATTTAACATCTCCAAATACATGATCAATATTGTTATGATCCTTCTCTTCCTTTCATGCACTTCCGTCAAATGTGCCATGATAAAAAATAAATTATTTATTCACTGCACATACCATAATATTATCTCGGACATATTTTAAAGATAAAAACAAAGATAATACAATATTAATTTTTAAAATTATAAGAGACATAAGTGCAAATTTTTCATATTATATATTAGTGCAAATTTTTCATACTATATATTGTAGTAACCATGAACAGAGCCAAGAATTTTTTATGCAAACTGAGCCAAGAATTTTATGCAATAACGTCTCTTATATTCCAGACAGTACTCAGCCATTTAACATAACAGCGCCGAGAATTTTTTAAGGATTAAAGAAAGCAAATTTATGTTCTTTTGCAAGGGATGCTATGCCCCACAATAATTGTCCACATAATAATCTTTTAGAATGATTTGTCATTTGTGATCGATTGCTATTTCATAAAAACTAAAATTGAAATAAAATCTCAAAAAGTTAATCAATGTTTTTTGATTTTGAAACACCCAGAAAAACCAAAACGTTAATCTATCACGAGAAAGATGGAAATAGAAACCGATGAAGGCAACAAAGACAGAGATGGGAAAGGAACGATACGATTCCATAGTTACAGTATAAATAAAATAAACGGGTGTCCAGATTGAAATGTCTCACCTACAGTTTTGGCGTCGTGGATGAAATAGGAACGGCAAGCAGCAGCAATTTGGTCTGGTGCAGATGCAGGATGACGCAAAGCTGTCTAGGGTGAACAAGGAGGAACTGTGATATTATTTTATATCGAAGGTGGGAAATTTTTCAGAGGAAAAATAGCGCTTTCGGAGGGAATAGTTCGCGGGGAAATCAGGGGTATTGATGAGTTTTCACATCACACGTAGCATTCTCTCAACCCTGGAACAAAATTTACCCACCCCTTTTGGTCGGGAATAAAATTCTTGCGAACGTGGGAAAAATTTATTCCCTGGAAAAATTTATACCCAGGAACAAATATGGAAACCAGTCTACCAAACGTGGGAACTTTGATTCCCAATCTAATATTCCCGGGAATGTTTTAAAAAGCCGTGAAACAAACGCCCCCTTATTCTTATTCTTAATTCCTACTAGAGTTTTGGTTTCTCTAATTCATGGAATAAATAGAAATTTTAACTGAAAATAAAATCATTCATTGCCACATAATTACCATAATATTGCTGACACTAAACGATTTCAATGGTCATAATATCAATTTCTCAATTTGGAAACAATTCATATGACAATATAAATACCAAAACGTCTCTTAATATACGTTACCATATGCTCCTCAATCAACATTAAAACCCGAAATTAATCAACAAATTAAATTAAAACGTGGTGCAAAATTTTTGGCTATCCTAACTCACACACACCTCACATGTTTCTATATTCAACATGTGATATTCGAATGAGATTTGAAAACATTTACCATAAAATCACTCCCTGCCAACAATATGCACAAGACTAATTGAAATTTTAATTCATGGAATAAATGTCAACTAAATATAAGTGTTATTTGAGCCTATGTTTATTTATGGTCAAATTATTCATTAAGTTAGTGCATGTGTTGTAATCCGTGCCAATATAGGTTCTGCCTTTTTAGAACAAATTATGGGATTTGATGTTGCTTTTGCTAAATCAACTCTAAATAAATTGGCTTCTGCTTGAACAATTCAAAATTTAAAATTCCAATTTAATAGATATCAAATTTGAGTTATAAGAAGAGTGACATGGAACTATTATAATAAGTGACATCAACTTTAAGTGTTTTGAGGACAATTTTCTACTTTTCATTTTTACAAGCAAAAGCATAAAAGTTAGTCTTTCTTTGATTTTGGGTGTGTCATTTGTGTTTGAAACTTATAATTGCTCTATTTACTATTTTATTTTTATTTTTATCTTTAACTAACAAGCCAAAATTTTATAGAAGGTACATTTCTTATTACTCAACATGTGGTGCATATATGTTTAGTAGACACAAAGGTTTAATTTTATACATAATAGGTTTAATTTTATACATAATAGAGTTTATTTTTAAGTATACACCTACGTAGCACGGATATACAATTATATTGAAAAAATTATGATTTTATGATTTAAATTTATTCTTAAATGGAGCCTTAGATAGCGAAGGTTTGACTTTATACAAAATTTTGCTTCTTCTAATCCCTAGGTGTATGATTATAATTTTGAAGCATATATCATGCGTAATATGAGCCTACAATTATATTGTAAAAATTATGATTTTATGATCTAAATTTATTCTCAAGTGGAGGTTAAGATTTTGAAGGTTTGAATTTATAAGTAATGTTAATTTTTCTAAACCCTAGGTGTATGATTATAATTTTTAATTATCTACCGTTAGTAGCACGAGACTACAGATATTTTGGAAAAAAATTATGATTCTATGATCCAAATCTATTCTCAAAGCGAAGCTTATATATTGTAATGAATATCATAAATAATTCCTATATAAACTACTATATTTAATACAACAAATCAAATCAAGTCAAATCAAAACTGATAATTAATTTCTAATAAATACCAACGATATCATTACTTAGTTTAGACAAATTACACATAAAGAATATCCTACCGTGTAATAATATAAATAATTGATATTTCATTAGAAATATCCATTGGGCTGAAATTCGAAAACAAAATGAATAGATACAAATCAAATCATCTGGTCATAACCAATTATAATAATAAATAAAATATGTAACCATATGTGCTATTTATTTGATGATTTAAATATAAGATATTATATATATATATATAGATTAAGTAAAATAAATATGTATATTTCTACAAAAAGTATATGTTCATATTATTTTTGGCTTAATTAATTTTATCTAATTTTCTATAAACCTCCATCCATTAAGTAAAAAAATTATCTTATAACCAAAAAAAATAAGTGGATCGTGTATTTTATTTCACAATATTTGATTTTAGATAAATAATTTATTTATCTATTTAACACTTTATAAAATAGATATGTTTTGCTTATATTTCTTTTAGTGCTAAGTTCTATTACCCAATATTATGCCATAGTATCAAATATTGTTACTTTCCAATAATATACACTTCATATACATTTGCTATTTATACATTAAAAATGAGTTAAACTATATTTTCCAAATACAGTTTAACTCATTATATATATAATCAAAGTATGAGAAAATTTCATTCTATCAATTTTTTTTTATTTATTTTTCAATCAATGTATAATGCAGTATTAACCCATAAATTACATATTGCTATTATCTCATTTTCATCAATTTAATAATTTTTTGTCAAAAAAGCAATTTGAATAAAGTATTTTTTAATTAATTTGATTCATTTGTATGCACCATCAAATTGTTTGTGTCGTATGCAACTCAATTAATATTAATTTATTTAAATATCGTATGTTAAGTTCTTTATAACCTCACTAAGATTTAATTATTATTATCGTAATATTTATTATAAAAATGTTCGGGTACATGTCACGGAAACGAAGTTTAATTTGTTGGGAAAAGCTTCAAATTTTCACACACTGATTTTCCTCCCCCGTTTCTCCATAGTCCATAATATCTGAAACGTCAGAATATTGGGGCAAAAACAAAACAAAATAAAAAGCCCGCCCTGGAGCCTCATTCTCCGAGTCTTGTCTCCCGTTGGCTGTTGTAGTCGAGCTCCATTCTCATTTCTCAGTTGTGCTTCAGCCTTCAGGTATTCACATTCTGTCCTCTTCATTCATTTCGCTTCATCGCTTTATTGTTTCATCTCCATTTCGTATTTCTTAATTCTTATGCTCATCACCTCCGCCGCTACACTTCTTAGGGTTTTACTTCACCCACGCCATTTGCTCTTTGCTCACATCAATTTAGCTTAATCACTTTACATTTTGAATTTTCTGCAGAAGCTCAGTGTCCTTTAGCGTTAGATATGGAAACGGATGAGTCCTGTCGAGTGCTCCCCTTTCAACTGCAATTCGATAAACCTCTCGCTTCTCAGGTATTGTGGATTCCGCGTTCCCATCTGTTACTCTTAGATTAGATACGACAGGTCGTTTTTACAGTTGTTTGGTTTTATGAATGGATTTCGAATAACAGATTAAAATCGCGGAGTGGAATCCTGAGAAAGACTTGCTTGCCATAGTTACTGACGATTCTAAGATCTTGCTCCATCGTTTCAATTGGCAGCGCTTGTGGACCATAACTCCAGGTCTCTCTCTCGTTCTCTTCGAGTTTATTTATTTATTTATTGATTTATTTATTTATTTACTTTTAAATTTTTAAATTGATGTTAAAAATTGTTTATATTTGAATATGCGATAGTTTTAGTGCTCTGTGAAATGGTTGAAATTTGGAACTGCTTTGAAAAAATAAACTCCGTACAGCTGGTTGACATGACTCATGGTTGTGTATCAAGTGTTGCTACAACTGCTGTGCTAGGGTGTTAATTGGATGTTTCTTTTCTTGCAGGAAGATGCGTAATGTCATTGTGTTGGCGTCCCGATGGCAAGACAATTGCTGTCGGGCTTGATGACGGAACGCTGTCACTGTATGATGTTGAAGTGGGTAGTAGTTTTATTTGTTCAGGATTAATCATTTTAGTCATTTGTTGTTGATGAACTTTTTATACTTCTAATTATCTGTCAATAAATGTTTCACTTCATATTGCGCCCTGAGAAATTTAACGGGGAAAAAGTATTTTTGGAGCTTCTAAGAGATCATAGATTGACTGTTAATTTCTGATGTATACCAGAGTAAATAAGCTAACTCATGCCTGGTCTCAAATATGATTTTGTTTGTTACATTGAAGTCTCGATTTTGGTAGCTTTCAGCTTCTTGCTACTTTTACTAATTTGACATTATCGGAAATCTATACTAGTCATAATTTTGGATCAAAGATTCTGCTTGTTCTAACTTTGATGGTAAGATATTTGAAGTTTGCTAGTCTAACAAGTAACAAATTAGCAATATATGATTATGTATAGACCATTATGAATTATGTTAAACAAGAATGAGCTTTAAAATAAAAGAGGAGACTAAAGCTAATTTATACACACACATATATATAATCACATTATTAATTTTACGTATAAATTTTTATGCATTTCATTCATACATGATGCACTATTTTCTTTAGAGGAAAAAAATAATACATATTTTCCTCTAAAATGAACTCTGACTTCGGGGGGGAAAAAGATATCATAAGAAAATTGACCATAAATATTTCATATACATGTATAATAAATTATGAATTTATTAAAATGTATTTTTTTGGTTTTTTATTAACAGTTGAGATATCTTATTTTCTTTTCTAAATGAATTATTCCTTTTAAAATAGCCAAATCCTTCTTTTACATATAGCAAAAAATTGTTCACCTATATATTTCTTGTATTCAATACATTGAAATTTTAGGTCCAGAAATAAAAAAAATTACTAGACTAAATATCAATTAAACAAGAATTTTCAAACGCTACTAGTTGGGTTGGGTCTTGGATCATTGGGGTACTGGAGCTCCCCCCCCGGCCCTCGCCCCAACTAGATCTGCTCTTTGTTGTTACCATTGTTCTTTTGTACAGCCATTTTTTTCCAATCTAAGGAAGGGATATCAGCAAAATCCAGCAATGTACTTGAACAGGCTTGCTTTTCTGGTCAACATTTTCGTTGGTTTTTCCTAGGAAAATAATATAAAGGGGAGCTTGATGCAACAGTTGGAGTTGTTGCTGTGTGACTAGGAGGTCACAGGCTCGAGTCATGGAATCAACCTTTTGCATATGCAACGTAAGGCTGCCTACAATAGATTCACAACGATTCTGAATCTGAAGACCACGGACCCGCCATGGCAAGAGCTTTAGCCCTAGGTTGCCATATTTTCCTAGGAAGATGAGAGGAAGTCTTAGAACTATATTTACCTTATAGAGAAAGTGGAACTGTTCCTTTTAAATGTTGCTCTTTTCTTTCTGTGCAGTTTATGGATAGGGTTTATGGTTGATTTTCCTCTTTTTTTTTTTTTTTTTTTTTTTTGTGACGGAACTAATTCCTGATATTTTCTGTAAGGCAGAATGGAAAGTTGTTAAGAAGCTTAAAATCACATTGTGCTGCCATCATATGTCTCAACTGGGAGGAGGACGGTCACCTAGTTACAGTATGCTTCTTCCTGGCCAATGGTTACTCTTCATAATCAGTTTGATTGATATAATTTGATTTAGTGGCATGTCTCAAAGATACTCACAAATCACAATCTACTGAATTAAGATTTTCTATGTTGATATGGGCCTTGATTTTGCAAAATTCAAGCGACACATGATGCTTAACCATGGGTTAGACTATGGATATCATTTTCTAATGTGTAGGTTTGATTCCTGCATGCTCTAAATGGAAAAATAGATGCTCTTATTGGCAAATGGATATGGTGGTGAATATCATATATGCTGAACAAAAACTCCGCTATCACACTATACATGAAGTAGTTCTGATAAAATATTCTGTACCAGTGTCATTCTTGAAGATAGTTCCTGATTGGTTTGTGTTAACTGGAATTAGAGCCAAAGATTGGAATAGCGTGTAAAACATATGGTCGAAAAGTTGTGGTTTCAGCAAGTGTATCTAATCAGACAGTTAATAGAGTGGAAGTAGAGTATCATTAGCAATGATGATTGAAATTTCCAATCACAAATTCACTATATTTGGGCTAATTCATAGGATCAAATGGAGGTCTAAATGTAAACTTTAAATTTGCAAGCAATAGTAGAAAAACACGCTAAGGACATGGTGAGTTAAATTGGAATAAAAATGAACAATGTAATATTGAGTTGGGAACTTGGGTTGTATTGCATCATATTGACTGGATGTGCCTACTTTGTCCCCCCCCTCTGCTATTCTGATTTTTCCTCCCTTTCTTATAGGATGACTATGGTCACACTTCAAAGTATGAAGATAGAACCTCCCGTTTCTTCCCTCCTGCTCCAAGAGCTCCTCGGATGCCTGGATTGGTATCTGGGGATAATGGCTTCATGGATGATGGTGAAGATTCATTTCAGGAGCTGTCAAATTCTTCTCACCAACGATTCAATGTCCTATGTAGTGGAGACAAAGATGGGAATATATGTTTTAGTATATTTGGCATCTTCCCTATAGGGAAAACTGTAAGTCATTGTCTGTCATAGAAGGTAGCATTTGTCTGAGGTGTGATGTGGAATACCATCCTAACCTTTGGGTTGTAATAGTTGATACATTACTTTCTTTCCTTCTGAACAATTTGATTTTATTTAAAAAAATAATTACCGGAGACCTACTGAACTGTATTTTAAATCAGAATGCTTAAGATTTAATTGAGGTTACAGATGCTTTCTTAAATAGTTTGCTGCAGTAAATGAGGTAACTATTGTGGTGCTGTTGATTTGACGTACATTTAAAACCCTGTAACATACCCTTCCTGCTGATATTTTTTTACTTATTGGTTTGTGGGCTTACATAACTTTTCACTTTGTGAATAACAAGTTTAAATTTTAGGGATCAGACTGGGCAGGAGACATATAAGGGGGGGGGGGACAAGAAAACATTTTATTATTGGGATTCTAAATAAATATGATACATTAATCTGATTTATTAACAACTATTATTACTAAGAAAAGAAAATATACCGTTTACTTTGGTTATAGTATAAGCTACTACTTAATTAACTAAGAAGATTTTCCTAATAACATAATAAAATGTATTTTTCTCGACAGATATCATCCATATTATTGATATTATTCTGAGAAATTATTGCACACAGATGCTTGTAAAATAATTAACATTAAACATTATAACCAAATTAACCTTATCTGTTTCTTATTGTCTTTGTTTTCTGTTTGTTTAAATGTACTTCTTAGTGTCTGTTTTCACCTAATATTAAAAAATTCTTATGCCTGTTGGTGTTTCAGAACATACACAACCTTACTTTTCCTACTTCTAGTGATGGTGCAGAAAGAACTAAAAGACTTCTGAATGCTTCTATACACAAGGTAGATTCTCCTTCTATTTTGATCACTGAACTTCATTTGAGGACCCCCTTCCCCTTAACTGGGTACAGAAGCACAAGAGTTTGATGTTTGAAATCAACTAGTATGATTTATTAGCATATGAATGAGTATTTTCAACATATGAAATATGAGAGAAGGAGCAAATTGAAAGCAGAAGAATGAACTACCTCAAGGATGACAAATTATATTCTACTCTGAAATTCTGTCAGATTAATGAACTATTGGACTATGAACCAGCGCCACTTAATATCAGCTGTTACAATTTGTAACTGACGGTAACTGCTGTATTACAATTTAAAACCAGTTCCCCTCAATATCACACAATAAAGCCAGGTGTTACAGTTTGTAACTGACTTTAATTTCTCAATTACAATTTGTTCTTCCTGGCGTACTCTTTTTGGACCTTATCTCTTCTATAGGGCTCAGGCCTATTTCTAGCCTTTCATGAACCAACACCAAAAGCTTAAGCTATTAGGTGAATGAACATGAATGATTTTATATTACATTTCTGACACGCCCCATCGTGCGAGAGCCTTTTGGGCTTGAAGCATGGGCAAATACATTGACACACTTACCTTATGTTGTAACTCAACATTTTATTAAAAGAATGGGGGCGACAAGGATCAAACTCTAGACCACCCGCTCATAGAAGTTCCGATAACATGCTATAAAGCAATTCTTTCAAAAGCTCAAGTTGATAGATGAATGCACATACAAGGATTTATATTACATGTCTAGCAATACCCTAGTAATTTATTTATCGAAGCTGATATTGTTACATGTTGCTAGGTTGCTTTATCAAAAGATCTGTGTCGTTTGATAGTCATGTGCTCAGGAGACCTTGTTGAAGTTGCTGATGACTTGGGAGAAATTCACATGGCTGGGCATAATGAACATGGCCTGCATTGCTTAGCACTGAACACAGCTATATTTTGGAATAGGTAAACATTCTTTGAGAAAGGGATATTCTATTACATTCTTTCAAGATGCATCATTTTTTTTTCCTTTGCAAAATATAAAACCTCATGTTTTGACACACATGCAAATTGAAATAGCTTGGCCATGTTTTATAATGGACATTCCTTCTGCCTCTTGTTTCTGCAATTTGGCCCCCTCTATCTTTTTATAGGAAAAATGAGCTCCATCAGGTAGCTCAACAAGCTTCAAACATTGAGGATTTGACTGAGGTTGTTCGGGCATCATTATCAGTCATGTCTAGGCAGTGGTCTGATGCCATGCACACATTTCAGGAGAAGTTCAGCTCTTTGCCAACTCTGATTATGGATCACGGTAACTTAAAAACAGTTATAGATTTTTTTTTTTTTGGTGTTATATCCTAATGAAGTTTGAGAAAAGAGAGAAATCGAACAGAGAGTATGCAAAATTCTGAAGACTGAATTTGTATTAACTGAATCAAGCGATGCCATACAAGGTATTTATACTATAGATTGAAGATTCTAGAAATACAGAGAACTAACAGAAACTAACCATTAACTAACATAACAGAACTAACAATTGATATAACAGAAAGAAAAGCTAGAAGACCCTAATACACTAACAGTGGCAGTGTTGAGTTATACCAGAGAAGCATGCATGCTTTGCATATAATGCTATCATATCCTGTAATTCATTTGTTTCTATCATTCATAACTAGGACTTGATTCCTCTCCTCAAGAGGAGTTTCTGAGCCTTTTGGGCGGTGCAAGGACTAGTCCACCAGTTCATCAATTTCTTGTTAACACTCTTGGTGAAGTGGTATACAGATAGCCTTATCTAGCTTGTCATGTGTTTTTTTATTCATGGATAGCTTATGAATGTAGTTTTCATTCAGCAAGTTTGTTACACTACAGGGTGTCAAGCGCATTTCAAAGGTTCTCTGCAGTGCTGGCAAAGAACTTCAACGTATTGTCTTGGATCACCTCCAGGTACAACTTTGTACTGTCCCATGTACACTATTTACTAAATGGGAGTAATGTTCGTTATTGTTTGAAAGCATAAACTTTGAAAGTTCATGTCGGATAACTTCTTGTTGCACAGTATCATAGGCTTTTGTCTCGATCACGCAAACCGTGTCAAGGTCTTTTTGTTTTCTTCTGTGACTTCTCATCAAACCCCATTAGTAGGTTCATGCTAGGTCATTGTTTCACTCCTGCCATGTCTTAATAAAGTAGGCTGATGGGCAAGTCTGCTTCTAGCATAATGGTTTGGGGCATCAGCAGAGGCTGTTGTCCTGCGGTCATCTTGAAGTGGCTGAAGTTCAATATCTAGTAGAAGAATTGGAATTGAACTTCTAATAAGCTAAATTCCAGTTTTGTTGTCATAAAGAAACCTTAATATATTTTATTGTTGGTTTCTTAAAAGGAAAAAAAAAAGTATCTTTGCCTCCTTTAATAACAATGATGATGGAGAGTACAAGCATGAGATCAAAAATCGATGGATGCAAGGCAGTGTATTGTATCAATTGTTAAGAGATATAAAACCATTTATGTACGTTCATGTAATGTAATATATTAAAGTTTTAGGATGATTTGTTCTTCCATTCTTGACATAATAAGTATTTGTACAAACTACACTCCAAGCTGTTATTTACAAAACTTTAAATAATGTATTTTCAGCCCGCTGCAGAAGTTATTGGATTCAGAATGGGAGAACTAAGAGGGCTTTCAAGATGGCGTGCAAGATATCACGACATTGGCTTGGATGAGTCACTCATTAGCAATGCAACAGAAAAGGCTGGTATGCTACTTGTACAAGTTGAACGATTTATGAGGGTTCTTTCATCTGTCGTGCAGCAGGTGTGCCTTTGAAATGGATCTTACAGGGTTTAGCTTTATTATTTCCATTGTGTGCTCTGTTATATTAAGATTTATAATTATAATAGTCTCAACTCTCAATTTTTAAATTGTTATGAGCTATATACTTTCATGAAGTTGCAATAAAATATAAATTCTGTATATAGTTCAGTAACCAAAGTATATTAATTGACTTCTAATAATAAATAATTAAAAGGAGAAATTTAGAGAAAAACACAGGAAAGAATATGGACTGGGGGAATATAATCAAATATCAACATTTCAGTTAGTCTAGCCATCAAATCTAAATTTCAGTTTCATGTATATTCTTGGCAAAATATCCAAAATATTCCTAAACTTACTAAGACATTTACACCAGTTTAACTTCCAAGTGCCTCTTTGGGTATCTGATGAAACCACAAAATTACTTTTGTCTTAAAAAGTTCGAATTAACTCTTTGTTTCCTGCTTTTTTGGGATCAAAGGTGATTTTAGGAGGAATGAACAGAAACCCAAATACCATACAAGTATTCCTTTGCTAAATTGAGAACTCTAAGGTTATATATACATCTTGATTAAAACAAATCCCCAGAACATATGTTATTCTAATTGTATAAAAGTTCTTCCGCCATATAGAAACTTTAAATTTGTAAAGTATTGATCAAATTGTTACAGTTAACAATCAGTTTGAAAGAGATCCCTGAACAGACCATTACAGATAAACTCATCAGATCCTCATTAATGTACCATTACATTTGGCATATCACCTTTGAATCCATACAATCAATTTGCTCACTAAAAAGGAACTGAGGAATAAACTATCCAAACCAAAATAAATAGGAATTCTTGACCAATTTAAATTCTTCTGTGAATAAATTTTTTATTGCTTCATTTTTGTTCGTATTTGAATAATTCATCGTATTTTATCATAACTATAATTGTTTTCCATTAAGTTAGAACAATATTTTAAGGGGGATGAACACTCATCTTTAAAATGTTGAAAATGCACATTATCTCATTTTGTCTGATGCTCGTTTTTTCTTTGACTATGATATTTTTTCCTCATGTATGGTTAATTAAATATTGTACTATCATTTTACCAAAAATAAAAATAAATATTGTACTAACAAAGGGGATAAGGCCAGATGAGAAGCTTTTAATTGGCTTCTTTTGACACAAAGTAAGAAGAACACGTGTTCAGACCTCACTTTCTTAACAAAACAATGTTCAAAAGATGTCCATGTGTGCATTTTTATAAAAGCCTATTCTGTCTGATAATTTTTTTTGTTTTTTGTTTTTGGTTTCTCACGTATCTTCAACCAGTATTCAAACTTCTTCAACTGGCTGTTAAAGTGTATAAAATTACTCATGTCAGAACCAAGTGACCAGCTTCTACCATATAATAGGTCTGTCTAGCCATTCCTTATTGTTCTGATTGTAAAAAATGTTATTTCTCTTATTTTAATTTTGGTTTTGGCAGTGAACTTGTTATTATATTTCTGAAGTTTTTGTATGAACAAGATCCAGTTAAACAACTGCTGGAAGTATCAGAAGCAGATCATGATGTTGAAATTGATTTGTAAGTTTTGTTGTCTAATTCCAATTCATTTAATATGTCATCCAAATTTATTGTCAATTTGAACTGTACATCTCGTCATATCTTTGTTATGTTGGCTCAACTGTAGCTTGTACAGCTACTTTAGAGCTTTGGATGTTGTTGAAACTTCACACTTGAAATTTCTATTTTCTAGGAAATCAGGTATGAATTAAGTGGCAATTTTAATAGTTACGTCAGAATGATCTTCACTTTTTAAACCAGGTCTTGTAATGATATTTTGATTTTGAGCTTGCTGCAAAAACATTTTTCCCGCCTAATAGAAGAAATGTTATTTGATAAGAGAAAAAGAGTAGCTAAAGAGCAGAGGTGAGAAATCCACCATAGAGGAAAGGGATCAAAGAAAAAAAGGAAGAATCACACAAAGCTTGCCTATCTCTTTGCATCTCTAGCAAAGAACCCCCCTGAAAAAGTGAAAGTTCCATTACTGAGCACCCAAGTGAAGAAAACTCTATATCCCATAGTAGACACACACAAAAATTGTACTTAAAGATTCTGGCATCCCTTTCTAACCACAAGAACCAAATTACAGCATACAGTGCATACCTCCAAAGGACTTTCCCATCTTTATTCAAGAACATCAGAAATGACATTATAGAAATTGCTTACAAGTTACAACTCTCCGGACGATCAACATTCACCAGAAATACCAAAGACAGTCTATGCCACAAGAATCTGAAAAAATGTAAAAATAAATGAGTTTCATAATTCAAATATTAAGGGAGAGCTTTGGATGCTTTGCGAACATGTATGAGATCATTTGTATTAATCCTTTGAAGTTCTATTACACAAATGAAAATTTTCACTTTAGAGGGGTCTTGGGCTTGCAAAGGGTAAAAAAGGTAACCCGGTGCTATAGCTCTCCCCTTAACTGGTTGGTTCTAGGGAAAGGTCAAACCCATTGTGGATCTATTGTAGGCATCCTTATCTTGCACATGCAAGAGGCTGATTCTTTGGCTTGAACCTGTGACTACCTATTCATATGGTAGCAGCTCCTACCATTGCACCAACATTCCCCTTCCTTGGACTTCCTTAGGGTACTAGCAGGAAAAAATATTGTCCTTATTTAGGGAATAAATAATTAATGAAAATAGTATTTACAATAAAACAGAGGAGTTTAAAATCCAAATCCTGCTATCTATAGAAGAATGGCAAGCAAAGTTTAGCCAACCAAGATTTGGTTCTAGTTCCAAAGCTTCTCTATCAGCAGGATTTCAGGGAAAGCGGGAATTCCAGCAGATGGAAATATTCTGGAGAGAGTAGAAGTTGCTAATGGGATGGTGACATCTAGAAGATTATTTATATATATATATACACACACACACACACATACATATGGATGATTCCCAACCTGTAAACTCTCCCAAATTATAACACAATATGCATTCCCAAATCTAAAAAAAAAAAATGTAGGAATGAAGCATACTGTTGCGAACCCAGAAATCGCAATGCAGAAAATAAAGGAATTTGAGTGAGAATATATGGAAATGAATTGAGTTTTATTGATAGTAGAAAGATAGAAATGCAGACGGGAATACAATCCCAACTACCCACAAAGCTGAGCTCCTCAGAGCATCCTCAATTCTCTGCCTATAAAATACAGATGCTCCAAAAGATACCTCATACCTCTCACCCCCAATTCTTATAACAGAATTCCCTTACATCACATGGCCATTTCCCTTACATCACATGGCCATTTCCCTTCTCTCTCTCTGCCACATCATAACGATATTGGGTAGCTGATGTACTAAGCCCACTTGGGTCCTAATATTGCCACCCCTTTGAAAAACAGACTTGTCCTCAAGTCCGAGAGAAGGAAAACTGTCTTCAGAGTACAATTTATCCTTCCCAACTACTAGCGTAACCTTGACATGAAAAGCTCGCAAGACAGCAAAGAAACTGGGCACGCGTAATTTTAGCAAAACAACAGCTGCTACAACACACAGTAAGGCGGCAACAAGGACAAGGGTAAGACACCACTGCAATACAATCCCAAGAAGGTTAAAAGCCTCGTGTCCCACCACATAATTGCCCAAAAACACTTCTTGTGCGATAATAATTGAAAAACCAATTCCTTCTCCCAGGATCCCACTGTTGGGAACTTGACGAGCCAATTACAAGCAATCGAGCCTGCTGCACAACTTCACTCTCACTGCCTTTGGGTGGCAGCCTGCAGTTCCTCTCTTCCAAATTCAGAGAAGCTAGGACATCATTAATCATAGCTCGTACTAGGAAAAAAGCCAACTCTCTTGAAGAGTCCAATATATCTAATGCTGCAACTTCTGTATTTCTCAGCAGCATGTTAACACCATTTGCTGTAACATTTTCCAGCAACATGACAAAACCACATACTCTATCCTCCATGGAAGAAGTCGCTATATGAACAGATAACAGTGCTGATACCATTTCCTTCCCCCTATTCTTTCCACCCATAGCAAGAATTATGAACTGCTTCAAAAATATGGGAGCATACCTAGATGCAACAAGTATTTCAAGACTTTGAATGGGATCAAGTAAGTTACCAAAGAGAAAATATTCACTGAAAATAATTTCTTCAATTTGGATATTCCTATCTTCACCAACAGGTTCCATAACTGGAGTATCAAGCTATCCCTCCCCAATTGCCTTAATTACCAATGACTTTGGACTGGAATTAATGGATTCCACTTCTGATGTTCCTTTTAATAATTTCAATGTCAGAGGTTCTGCCGAATGGGTCTCCACGACAAGCCCCAAAGCTGTCTTCCTCCCCTTGTGGTGGAAAAATAAAACCCGTAACTCACATTTATACCTACACACTTCAAAAGTTTCACAAACTTCAAATGTATCGCCCTTATCCCCATATTCTATTAACCAACCAGTAGTCTTCTTCACATTTCCAACAGTAACGTGAGTGGCTTTACCCCTCTGCCTTTCCTCCAACTTTGCGTGATGTGGAGATGAAGGTAACTCCTCTCTGTAGTCTTCAAATTCCTATGTCTCTTCCATGTCATTTGCATCCCCTGTTCGTTTTTTGTTGGTGGTAAACTCCGCATCCCAACACACAATGCGGTCTCTGGTTTAAGCTGTTTCAAAGTCACCACCGGAGGGGTACAGAGAGAAGACGGCGTGCACACCGGAGGGTCTGACAACGAGGACGACGCGCGCACCGGAGGGGCTCGCAAACTGGACAATGTGCGCACAGAAAACTGCAGCAATAGAGGGCAATTCGTTGGCGGTTTCACATCCGGTTCACCTAATGCTCTGTCTTGGATCTGGCCCAATGAGATTAGCCCGTGAGATAGGCTATTTAAGACCCCTCTTTTCTGAACACATATGTTTTCGACAATTTGGACCAGGCCCATTAGGTCTAAGATTGGACCTATTTCATGGAATACCCATTCGGATCCTCCAACCCGATTTATTTGAGGCAAACCGGATTTGACATGTGGCCTGCTACTGAACCCACAAGACTGACCTGACCCGGCTTCTTTCTCCTTCATCTCTTTCTCCACTGCGCGTGCTACACTCATCCACTTCGAACGCGACATTCGACCCAGAGCAACAACGCTTCGCACCCGACCCTGTTTCTCCTCCTTCAACCCACCAGTCTCATCCTCCCCCAGCGGATGCCACCTCAAACCCGGCCAGATCTTGGTGGCTATGGTGGCGCCCTCTGCCTGCCGTCGCGACCACAGGAAGCACAGATCAGGTGGCTCCGGCGGATCTGGCGGCTTGAGTGGTAGTGGGGCCATAACCGAGCGACATGTCGTTTGCATCCTCACCGTCGCCGCCACCCGCAATTTTGGATCTAATGGTTTTGACAACACATAGCCGACCCATGTACTTAGGGACCATGAATCAATGTCGTCACCCTTCGACCCATCATCATCGGAGCTGTCGTCGCTCATCTTTACTTTGCCATAAATCTGGCCTTTGCTTCGTTCTTCTTCTCCGATCATCCTTTGCTCATCTTTCATCTTCTCAACCTTCTGGACAACTTAGTGAAACTCTTTCTTCAGATCTGATGTTATTGGAGCCTCCAGTGGTGAATGGTTTTCGAATTTTTGGCTCTCCCCATCTGGTGTTGTTTGCTGTCGTTCGTCGCTCTCCAAAATCCCCTCGCACTGTTTCTGGTTCAAGCTTGCTTTTAAAATCGCCATCAGTTTCTTGTGGTTCCCATTTAACGTGAGTTGCAAATCTGCTGCTGCTACTTCGATGCTCCTTACCCCCCTCTCAAGAGCTGCTACCCTTGCCTCCATATCCTTACCTCGCTGGTCCCTCTTCAAACGATCATCTCCGAGACGCATCCGACAGGTCGGACCAATTGTTGCGAACCCAGAAATCGCAATGCAGAAAATAAAGGAATTTGAGTGAGAATATATGGAAATGAACTGAGTTTTATTGATAGTAGAAAGATAGAAATGCAGAAGGGAATACAATCCCAACTACTCATAGAGCTGAGCTCCTCAGAGAATCCTCAATTCTCTGCCAACATAATACAGATGCTCCAAAAGATACCTCATACCTCTCACCCCCAATTCTTATAACAGAATTTCCTTACATCACATGGCCATTTCCCTTCTCTCTCTCTGCCACATCATAACGATATTGGGTAGCTGATGTACTGAGCCCACTTGGGTCCACACTCTCATTTGGGTCCTAACACATACCCACGAGATGATTTTCCAGTAAGTAATGGAATGTTCTGTAGATGGCCTTGTATAAAATATTGAGAAAAATGTACTTGTTTTATAACAG
Source organism: Calophaca sinica (assembly GCA_037113605.1). Taxonomy (NCBI): domain Eukaryota; kingdom Viridiplantae; phylum Streptophyta; class Magnoliopsida; order Fabales; family Fabaceae; genus Calophaca; species Calophaca sinica. Next base: position 99,868,794 of record CM073734.1, on the reverse strand, counting down.
TGTTTGTTTAGTACGAATTTCTGACTTTATTCTCATTTTAAATATGATTTTGTCGAATTCTTCAGGGAGACAGCGGAAAGAGTTAGAGAATTAGTTCAGTTTGGGGGATTTTCCGACACTGAATATTTAAGGAGAACATTGGCTAAAGAATTTCAGCAGATGGAATCATGGTATTTCTGCGTCCTTTCATTCTTTCTAGTTAGATAAGGCTTTTTAGTTGTTGGTTTTTCCCTTTCATTGCACTCGTCAATTAAGTTAATGATTATAATGCAGAACTTATTATGAACCGACTGCAAAAATCTTGAGAAATCTTCATGTACAAAGTACAAAACTATCTGTTCTCATTCTGTCTAAAAATGCTTATTCCATGATGAAAAGGAAAATGGAATTATTCTGAGTTTTGTTACCTAGACAGTGTTGTCGTGTATGTGAACTCTGCAGTATTAATATGACTCATTAACTCTACCAATTTAAAATAGTACCTATGAAAAGAATTTCTTTTCCAGTTTAGAAATCGATTTTCCTAAAAACCCTGCCAATTATCGCTCAGCAGAAAATATAATAATATTCGAGTCTTCTAAATCCCAAATATATCTTTTTCACGTTGTTCTAGCCATATCCCTTGAATTTTTCATATTTCCATTGTGACTTTAATTAACTTCAGCTTTGAAGAGGCCTTTCAAATGCCTTTTACTACAATCTCAAGAAAGATTATTTGTGAGGATTTATTACCGCTGTTTCCTCTTCCATCTTCGCCAAAAGCACCATCATCGATGAGAATTCCCACTTCAATATCATATTTTGAGGTACGAATTCAGTATTCATAGAATGAACATTGTTGCTAACTTTTAATGTTTTAATCTAGGTAGTAAGAGGCTTTGTTATGTTATATATTTTGATTCTTATTTGAGTTTGATATCAGTTTCTAATTCTATAAAAATGCCGTATTCTTATTTTCTTCATTCCCTATTTTCTTTCTGTAGGATTCCTCTAGAGCTTCTTTGTCACAATATACTGGTCAAAATCAAGTTATCGACTACGTATCTTTTCAAGTACCTGATGAGTCTTTCTCAGATATTGTAAATTGCATATGCATAGTAAGAGGATTTATGCACGACTCAGGCTGTCTAAAGAACGGGTATAGTTCTTTGGAAGCTGTGCTGTTATGTGTTCCTGTTGATTATCAGTGCGTGGATCTGTCTTTGTATAAGGTGAAGTCTGAGAAACAGAGAAATATTCCCAACCTTTCTGCTCCCAATTTTCAACCTGATAGCAAATCTTTATATTTGTTATTTTATAATATGTTGTTTGATACAGGATAGTCAAATTGTCTTGCTACTAAACAAAGCTACTAATACGTCAGAAAGTGCTGGAGATGGGTGTCTGATGATTCTGCAAGCAAGTGATCTCCCATATGTCTCTATATCAAGATCTGCGTATATAGATGTCTGGAGGTTGCAAGAACTGAAGGTAAGTCATACTACGTCCACTGTTTCCATTGCTGATGGCGTAAGTTAGTGATCTCCGTAACCAACGTTTGTCTAAAATTGCCTATCCATAGAAGTTGAAGTTAAAAATATATACTTGATGGTTTGATTTCTAAGTACATCTTATGCTTAAAGTTTTAAACGTCCTTCAGGCCACTCTTGTTCCTGTGCTTGTGAGTTATGACGCCTTGTATATGTGGTGTCTTCCCCCCTTTTTTTTTTTAACTTTTTGATCAACCTCAGAATATCTACCCAGAAGCTCAGCCTTTGCATATGTGCCCAATAGTAAATAGAATTTTCTGAAAAACTAGGAAAGAGGGTTAGCTGACCACTAGATCATCTCTAAAACAGAAAGAAAAAACATTTTTTGTGTAAATATACTGCACATTTTTTACTGCCCTCTTGTCATGACTCATGAGTGGTTCTTATCATTACTACACCTCATCAACCTTATTTACTGCCCTATTTGCTTTGCTAGTGCGAAATAGTTAATAATAACATTAGAGCCATGTATGACATGGCACATCAGTTTAGAATAGGCATCCTAGCGGATTTCACTCTTTTTTGATGAATTTTTAGTCTGCTGAGAGGAAGAAATGAAAGAATTGATTGACATAAATACAAAATTTTAAATATTGGACCAAGATGGTAGAATGTCACCAAACAGACTGAGAATCAAGTGATATTTCAAGAACTGTATTTGTTTTGAAAGTGTTCCGTTTCCTTTCCCGCTTGAAACTGGCATGAGTTAATCTCGGCATTTATGCTTTTCTAGATAGTAAATTCCACTAAAGTGAATTAGTTATATGATATGTCCTTTATGAAGCTATATATAGTTTCTGTATTCCATTATGGTCATTTTTTTTTGTAATTATGTTCACGTAGGATTCTGTGGCTTACCTGCACATAGGAGATGAGAAAGCTCGCACCATCCCTCATTGTGTAATTGCTCCCTTGGCAGTTAGTGGTGAGTACTCTCTTTCTGGCTTAAATGCATCAAAATTTTTACGAGAACAATCTGCTTTGCTGAAGTTCCTCGGAAATAACAAACTAGTGAAGAACTTATACCATGTTAATCATAATTATAATCTAATCATGGTTAATCGCAGAATGTGTACACAAATTTAATTACATGCGATGTATTTGGTTTATGAACTAATGTCATAGTCTAGTGTTGGTCTTTATTTTTCGTGCAGCTTATAGGAATAAAAAGGAAAAAGATGGTTGCATCCTATACTATCCATAAATTCATACATGTTGTGGATACAAGCCATAGTGTATTGTAATGGATGCGGGTTTGGTATGATGTGTTCAAGGTAGATTAGATCGGAGGATTTACAGATCTAATTTATTATATTTAAGAATCAAATCATTAAGCAGTTTTTCAAATTAATTGTTTCTTGAAGTAACAAACAAACTTCTGAATTGAATAACGATGATCCTTTCGAATAAACCTCCTCCGGATTGTCAAGCTGTTTATTGTATTAATCTGAGTATAAGCCATTCAACTGGTTACCGTTGTCTCAATTGTTCTCTTATGTCTTGCTAACAGCTTCAAGAGGCGTGGCTTGTGTATTCGCTGCCAGAAAGCGTGCCCTGGTCTACATTTTGGAGGAAGATGAAGACGAGGTCTCAGATGCCGAATAATTCCCTACCGAATTTCCTTTTTCCTTTTGGTTGCATTTAGTTTTGTTTTTATTTATTTTTGGGAAGGGGTGGTGTTGGATAATCACTTGCCATTTTCTTGATAGTTCTTGAAATGTGGTTGTAGCATGTCCATATCCTTTATTAGCGTTCAATTGAATGAATGTATGAAATTACATTATTTTTTCTCTCAAGATAAAACTAAACGAGTTTTCAGCTAACAGGAATAGTTGGAAGAATCATTAGTACTGGCTTCGTGAGAGTGTAGATTGGATTGATTTGTTTCATATTTTACACAAGGGTAAACTAAAATGTACTCTCTCCGTCTCTGTAAGGCTCTTTTGTTAAAAAAAAAATTGTCCCTTTTTATAAGACTTTTTTTAAATTATAAGATTTATTATTTTTTTTATAAAAATACTCTTAATTAAATGGAGAGAATAAAAAGACCAATCACTTCTCTCTCTTAATAATTAAAGGATAATTTTGGAAAAACAAATCATTTTTTTTGACTGTAAACCAATTATTTTCTTATTTCTTGTGCATTTGTTAAAAGGATCTTATATATAAGGACAGGGACGAGGAAAGTAATATTTTTCATACCATTAATAGTAATGATTGGATTGATTTGGTTCATATTTGGTATTCAAAATCCAGAATTTCATGTCAATTTATAATCTATTTACTTCCATTCCTCAGTGACATGGCTTTGAATTGACTCTACCATATTTGTTGATAGTTCTGAAACATTATTTGGAACTGCTTGCCTCATCAATTATCAATTACATTTCTAAAACCAAGTCGACGCATTAACTGCAAATGTATAAAATGATTTATTCATTCACAAATACGTTCAGGCTTATAACAAGTCAGAGCTAGCATATTTCTTAATATAGGTGATCACAAAGACTATTATCCCATAAAGCTCAAAAGCAGTAAACAGTAGTCCAAGCATTTACCAGTTCGAAATGATCATAATATTATTATTATTATTATTATGCCACACGGCAACTGCACAAGACACATAAAAGCAATTGACTTCAGTTTAAAACAGAACTCAATACAGCCGAGCAAATGTAGTAAGATCCCAGTTTCCTAAGGTTCGCGATTAGACCTTGCCAACTTCAAGCAACAATTGAATACAGTCTAAAACAAGTGAACTGTCGAGCCTTTACAACTTGCTGGTTGGAAAATATCATAAGCAGCTAGGAGAGATGTTGCAGAGCCATATTCTTGCACAGCCAGGTCTCACTGCAGAACTGTTTATGAGTTATGGCACAGTGGAATCTTTAAGCTAAGCCTGCACCAAATAATTCAATCCAAATTTCATGCCCTTGCTCATAGTTATGCCACGAAATTTCAGCATGAAGGCAATTCTTAATATTGGGAAAGAAGTCTTCGATGCTATAACCAGAAAAACTACTGTTCAGATCATAAAGATGAGCAATTCCTCCAAGATCTTACGAGTCATCTAACTCAATGAGTTGAGCCCGTCTGTCAGCAGCCTTCTTTCGAACAAAAATACCCCATCTCAAAGCTGCCTTAAGCTTCAGCCAGCCCACAACAGCTTTGCCTGAGGAACGGTTTGGCTCATCATCAAAATTGTAGCTCATGGGGTTTGCAGGCATGTATGCAGATGAATTAGGGTACCCATCTTCATGGGCATTAAAGGAAGTATGTGCTTGGTCTCCCATGTTAAAAATACGGAGCAGGTGCTGCATATCGTCATTTTCTAGCATCTCATGACTTCTAATACGAATCTCTTCCTCTGGGAAGAAGTCTTCAAGTCCTCTGTAAGTAGAATTTGAAATGCTGGCAGTCTGGAAGCCATGCGTGGCTGATTGTGGTGGACCAAGAGTCGGTCCATTTTCATTTCTTGGAAGTTGAGCTTGGTGTGGAACACTCATCAGATGGCTTTGTAGTGGAAATGCATTATCATCAAATTGAATGGAAGAATTAAGATTAGCATTCTGTGATTGCATGGGGAATCTGGTAGTTGTACCACCATGATAACCTGCAGACATATACGTAATCAGGAATAAAAAATTTATCATGAGCTCACCATTTTTATTAAGGGCAAAATTTATTGAGCAAAACAGTCTGCAGATTGACGTAGAACTAGAGCAGCTCACTATTGGTCCTGTAAATGTAATGCTGTTATTCTCTTCTGACACTCACCGAATGGGTTAAAGTTTTCACCATGTGAAGTATTACAAACTCATCATATCTAAATAATATTCAGCACTCTAAATACCATTTGCCGACTTTATCAGTTTAAAGGAGAGGAAAGTGTAAGTTAGAATAGGGGTAGTAGAATAGAATCTGTCCACTTTTAGAGAAGTTGTACTTTGAAGAGATATAGGGTACATAAACAATCTAATTAAGTGTTTATTAAGGGTTTATCATATAAATACTTATGTATAAGCTATTTCAGAGTTTATCGAAATAGGTTGGAAATAACTTACGAACAAACATGTCATAAGCTATTTTCATAAGTTCTCCCAAATGGTCACACAACTGTTTATGTCATAAGATAAGCTCAAGTAAGCTGTAAATAAACTCTTCTAAACGCACTCATTATAGGTGGTGGGTGTATTGAACAAAGTGAAGGAAAAACAGAAGAAAAACACCAGCAAAATATAAACAGGAGGTTCAAAAAATAATGTAAACCAAAAAAACTGCAGAAGCCTTTTGCTTGCTTTTGTTTGCTAATATAATAATGTTTTACCAGGAAATATATACCTCCAACTGTTACTCCTGTATCCATTGAAGGTTGGCCTGTATGTGCTGGTACTGGCAAACTTGGGATGGAAATCTGCTGAACTGAGTTTGAAAACTCATGGGAGCCCACTGGAGCCTGAGGATGAGCGGTATCCAAACTCTTATCCTGATTGTAATTTAGGAGAGACTTTGCATCATACTCGATAACATGCATCCAATTATCATACGCCTTCCTCACCAACGTGTCTACATAAACCTACAACAGTAAGCATTACCCTTTCTTCAGAAATTTATCCTTTTCTTTCTCTATGGGTTTGAACAGTTTTTTTTTTCCCCACATTTTTTAAATTTATATTCTTCCTTTTCCGGAAGAGAAGGATTACTCACTTTCCCGCTTGTAACAAAAAAAAAAAAAGGATTACTCACCATTTCTTTGTAACGAATATAAATAAGTCTATAATAAGTGATACATACATACAAGCTGTATCAAGCCAACTGCATACCTGGTCTATTCACACAACAACATTAATTATAAAACCCTATGCCCGAGGAAGGAGTGTCAAACGAATATGCAATTTCATACCAAAAGAAAGAATCCAAGAATAAAACTAGACAAAAAAATTGTAGCCAAGCACAAAAAAATTGTCATATTAAAATAGTGAAGCCAATTACTTTTAAGTTGGAATCATTTAACATCATGAATTGCTTGTACCAACAACCAGGTTGCTGGGAACAACTGAACTTTCATTATATGGCCTCAGAAATCAGGTTAATCATATCATGGAAGAAACCCCACCAGTATGGTCCACATCGAAACATAAATGTAAAATTTTCAGCATATGTGTAGTTACCTTTTGACTCTCAGAGAGAGAATCAGCTGAGTAATATTGGTCATTGGCAATTAAGCCGCTCAATTCATAAATGTTATTGAAAACAACACCCACATTTCTTGCATCATCAGGATAGTATACATAAAGTTTTCCACTGAGAACACAAGTCTTTGCATGCTCAAGAAGGATATCCCACATCTTATTTGACATGCCGCTGCCAAGAATCTGCATAAGAAGGATTGTTAACCTATGATCAAACATCTCAATCCTCACCTCCTAAAGTGAGAGAAGAATTGACATTAACAATCTAATTGGGCAAAAGTTTGGAATCTTACATTCCGCAATCTCTGAGGGTCTCTGACTACTAGTCTTAGGAAGTCTTCAACGTTATATATTCCTGCTTTACTTAGCCTTTTGTGAAAGGACCCATCCTTACCAATCTTCTCCAGTCTCCAGACCTCATCATGCAAGGCAGGTGGGTAGTGTTTCTTGTATACTATAGTCCAATAGAAATTTCATTACAACAAGTCTCCAGAAAGATATAACAAAAATAGAAATGTTACGAACTTACATTCTCCACGATGATCCTTAACAGTGAAAGCTTCTGATTTGGCTTCACGAATACGCATTCTCTCACAATAACCTGAGGCAACTTTCAGCCCCAATCTGAACTTCCTGCTCCTTATCCAGCTAGAGTTGTCAGTAAATGAGAGCTCACCCAGTGTTCCTACACCCTCCTTCAGCGTGACTTGCAGATCGCCAGTCAGAAGAGGCCTTTTTCCTTCCCGCTCTTTTACAATATGATTCTCAAACTCTTCTTCACCCCAATTATCATCATCCTCATTATTGAAATCCCCCTCTAGCACAAAGACATCTAGTTTGACACATGATTCTGGGCCTGACGTGACAACACGGCCTGTGTTTGCATCAATCAAAACAATATGTATGGCTGCCCCTTGCTCACCCTCCACCTTCCCACCAGTAAAAAGGGGAAGGGATAGTCTGGTCTTGAAGTGCAATTGCAAATTTTTGCCATCAGGGCCTTCTATGCGCTTCGGAGAAGACCTGAATTTTACTTTGAGCATTAGAAAAACAAATACTAGATACTACAAAAAATTGCAATAATATTAGCTGAAACAAACACCCAAATCACCAAACAAATATGGATCAGGGTCACTAAATTTTGACTTTAAATTACAACAGGATATCTTTCCATTAGCTTAGACCATATGTCTAATTCCATTCTTCCAACTTCTAGCAAAGCATGTTGCAAGAAATAACTTTGCAATGAAAGCACATGCAGTGAAAGAGTAGAACTTTTATATGATAAAAGTATTAAAATTAAAAGTGTTATGTAAGACTTCATTTACATTATGAAACCACGTATTATGCAAATACACCTGATATAAATAAGCTGTCAATTCAGGCCGATTCAACTGCGGGCTAATGTTTTTGTGGGTTGGGCCCATTAAGCAGCAGGCTGGAAATTTACTAGCACAACCCAGACCCAGTCCTTTGTTGATTGTGGGCCAAACAGGCCAACTCAATGCACAACTATTTTAAAATGTAACAAGTTAATAAAAATTCATTGAGGTTAATTAAATCATGTAATTTTAATTACAATTTACAACAAACTACATATGGTTAAAATATAGGTGTAATATATTTTATTCTACATAATCTCATGATTTTAATAATAACATCAAATATAATAGATTGCAGAGTTAAAAATTAACAAAAGTTGACTCATGATAATAGAAATAAAATATAATACATCAACGGTAACGACCAACAAGCAATGGAAATAAAAAGCCTAATGTACATGAAAATTTTGCCTTAAAATGCACATCAATGGCCCATATAATGTTAGACTTATCACTTATAACTTCAATAATTATATAAAAATTAAAAAAAATGAATTGGGCCAACAGGCTCGCCCAGCCCATTGTGGGCCAGACCGCATCAGGCCAACTAAAGTCAGTTTGGGTTGTGCCAAAATTATGGTTAGGGTTGAATTTTTAAATCCCAGCCATACTTTATATCAGACTAATCAGATCAGTCCATCGATCTTGACTCATTTTAACACCTCTATATAATTAAACAAGTTAAGGGAACAAAAATGTACCTCCCATTAAGCTTGGTGGGGCCTAGTTTTGCCAAAGCACGCTCCACTTCTTCGCTAACCTGCTCAGCAGCAAGAAAGAAAAATGAGAAATAAGACACACATCCATGACCAAACATTAATATGCCAAGTAACATACATTCACTTCATTTTCAAAGTTGCTTCACTAATTTATATTTGACAACACTCAGAGATACAGACACTACAGAACTACAAACTCCAAAAAGGCTCTCATAGAAGACTAAATAGAAAGGGGAAAAAAACTTAACGTTGTTTTGTTTGACTATGAGATCACTAATTCCGTACTTAACTCTATCCAAGTCTGAGATCATACCAAAGAACTACCAGCCTAAAGGAAAATCAATTTTAGATATCGGGCATGCAGCCATGGGATATTCTTTCAGGGGCCAATTGGGCAAGCAGCAGATAGAAGTAATACCTTAAGGTAATATAGTCCAACCGTTCAATTAAAAAAAAAAATACAATTATCAGCTTATCATATTAAGAATTAATACCACAATGAACTGAATTTTCTTACAACTCTGCGTAGAATAGGCTCCAGTGACGAGCACAGTTTCTGCAGACTGTCCACCTTCAGGGCTTCAACAATTACACTGCAAATTAATATAAATTAATGAACAAAAACGATAAATGCATTCATAAGCAAGTTAAGACATCAAGAATGCATTGACAGATGGAAAACATAAGTGCTTAATATTATGATAGCCAAGCTATGCCACCACAAGGAGCACTATGTCTTGAAAAGTCTCGGAGATGTTTAACATTGCAAACTGTAGCAGGAATAAAATGTACTACATACTTGGAGGCGGCCAATCACTATTTTGGTTCTTTTCTAAACGTTCTTCACCTTCTTTTGTTAGTCTGTATCTCTTGCTCCTTAATCTAAGCAAAGATTTTAGACATGCTGGGCTATTTTTCCTCAATGTTATTGCTTGGATACAAAATATTGATATTAACTTTTTGACCATGTCAAGATCCCGCAGGAAACCTACCACCACTATTTTTCATCATTTTAAAGTGTTAATTTATCCCATTTCACGCTGAAAAAAGTCTGACATAAAATTTTGCAGTTTTTGTTTTCTAAATCAGTGGTACTCATCAATCTATTCCATGTAGACATTGTTCCAGTCAAGTGTTGAGGATGATGACTCGGAACACCGTGCTCAGTACCAAAATGCAAACTCAGTTGAATTTGAGTTCTTTAACAGTTAGCTAGTTATAACTTATAACCATGTTTTCACATAAATCTCGGACTCACAAACACAAGATACTCCGCTACTTTTTCCTTTAAAAAAGAAAGCTAGAAATTAAAATTAATTACAAATTCACTATTTGTTTATCATTTTCACGCTAACATTGCAAGCTGAAGAGCAATACAATCCAGCGAATAACTAGAATCTGAAAATGGAAGAAGAAAGCGAAGCTACTATTAACCTAGCCAAAGCAGGTCGTTTCCGATCAGGCTGTCCTTCTTCAGCGGAAGTCGAATCCAAACCTCGCTTCTCCCTCGCCACATCCACATACCTCCCGTGCATTGTGCTAATTCCCTGTTTGGTTTGCTGAGAAAGTGAAAGAAAACAATAACAGTGGCAACACGCAGCACAACACAAGTGATAGGTTTTATCGGTAACAAGTTTAACTCGGAACCTAAAAATATATCTAAAAAAAGGAAAAGGGAAAAAAATGCAGTTGGCGCTACTTTTCGATCGTTTTCCCAGCAGCCAAACAGGCACTGCCTAAATATAAGGAAAAAGCAGAAAGAGAAAAAGGAAAGGAAGCGGGAAAGGTTGAAAAGTACGGAATCTGAGAAATTTCGGGGAAGCGTCTCAGAATTTTCTTTTTCGGCCTCAAACGCTATTTGCAATTGACGCGTATTTTGTCGCAACTCGCACGCAACAAAACAACGATCTCTTCGTCCCCCTCACGAACACGAGCCATCTTTTTCGCTTTCTTTTTCTCCATTCAGTGAGATCAACGGGAGATATTGACCGTTGGATTGAGATCTTTCTTGAAGTTTGATTATTTCCCCACGTGGCACTGGCATGATTCAGTAGGCCAGGTCACTACCAGCTGTCGTGGTACTTCCTTCCCTTTATTAGACTATCAAATTAGTGAAGAATATTTAAAAAAAATAAAATTAAGTACTATCGTTTTTTGTTTTTGGTATCTAAATTAAGTATCGTTTTATTTATTTAACGTAACATTAATCATTTTATTTTAATTTGATATTGTGTGCATAACTTTCAAGTTATTATATTATACTATTTATTTATAACAATAGTTAATATAAATAACACTTAACTAATTTATATTTATTGTATTTCTAAACTTTTGTAAAAAAAATCTTAGACAACACTTAATATGAAACGAATAGAGTACTTAGCATGATTCTTGGAGTTTTACTTTTCATTGCGGTTGTTTATTTCATTATAAATAAAATCTTTAACGATACTTAATAGTTTGAATCAATACATCTATTGATTCGGAGTATTTTTTATTTGATCAATAGATGTATTGTGTATATAATAGTAAAAAAATACGGATCCGTCTTAGCTTGTGGAGGAAATAATTATTTTAATTATTTTTTGGGAGAATTTTTTTTTTTAGAATAATTATTTTTTAAAAATATTTTTTTTTGGAAAGGTTTCTTAAAACTAGATGAAAACAAACATATCATTAATGTTAGTTTATCTAACATCAATTACTCTTACAGTTTTCATATTTATTTATTTATTTACTATTATTTATAAGAGGAACGCATAGATAAGTAACGAGGAAGGAAAACCTTAAAAGCCTAATATATAACATGAACCAACATGTGATGTGTGATTAAAAAATCAACAAAAAGTTTAAGAGTAAATTAAACTTTTTAATTAAGAGAACCTTAAATTATACTATTTTAAAATTCACAATCTATTCAACATAATCTTTCAATTAGACTATCAAATTAGTGAAATTTAATGCATTCAATGAGAAATATAGAAGAGTAACTATTGGAGCAAGTGGACACACATATTGTATGCATATTTGAAATATGAGTAAAATATAAAAATACTTAAGAGAATTTTAAGTTTTAAATTTTAAAAAATTGTTTTAGTTGATAGGGGGTGTATGTGTCTGTTTTGTCCCTATAAAGCAAAATCTGAATACCTAAAGATAAAATAATTTCTATATCAGATCTGCTTAGCAATTAAAAAGAAACACTTGTCTTGGTATTTAGATAGTAGTTGATCGTGTTATATGATAGGAGAAAAGCATATGTTAAAAGATTTCAAACCTAAAAATGGAGGTTTGGTTACCTTTGGAGGCAATCAAAGAGATAAAATAGTTGGTGTTAGACGTATTGGTAAGCATCTTTTAAGTCCTATTGATAATGTTGAATGATTAAGACATATTCTACTTAACATAAGTTAATTACGTAATAGTGGGCACTTTGTCTCCTTTGACAAAGGTTCATGTATATTAAAAAATGGCGATGGAACCATGTTATTTTTTTGCATAGAGGCAAAATAACATTTACAAAACTGATTTAGAAGATCTTGTAAATCAAAGTGTAACATGCTTACTTTATGTCAAAGATGAACAATGGTCTTGCTATAAAAAGATTGGTCATGTTAGCTTGAGGTTATAATCTCAAAGTTAAATAAGCATACTCTCGTAAGAGGACGGTCAAATTTTAAGTACTAGTCGAATATCCTAGGTGAAACATGTTAGAAGGGAAAACAAGTTAAAAATTCTTTTGATTCAAAAAATGTCATTTTCACTTCTAGACCTCTTGAGCTATTACTCCTTTATTTGTTTGGTTCTACAAGAACAACCTCCATAGGTGGAAACACAGTAAGGGGTGTGTCGTACCAAAGTGCGTGTAATATTACGAAATGGAGTGACATTAAAGGGGTGGGGATAGTCTTTAAAATTACTAATTTGCCCATCATTATTTGTAATATTTTTGTACAATTTATTTTATTTGTACACCACAAAAAAAATTAAAATAGATATCTTATTGATTTTATCTTTAATTAAGTTAAATAATAAAATAAATATTAGTAAATTTATTAATATTTTTATCTCAAAAAATATTTATTAATATTTTTAAAATTTATAGTGTCATGATTGAGTGTTTATTTTTATTTTTTTTGTATTGTGGAATGTATATTATATATTTTTATTCTATTTATCATATTCAATTTTTATTTTTGTTATTTTTGTTATTTGACAAATATTTTTTTTCTTTCTTTTCACTTCTATACAATCAAGTAAGGAAAGAAAAAGTTTTTACTTTTTTCCCTTTCATTTTTTTCTCTTATCAGATAACTAAAAATTATCTCACTTTTAATATTTTTCTTTCCTCTGGCTTCGTTTTTCCTTACCTTTTGTTTCTTCTTTCATTTTCATTTCTAAACCAAAGAAACAAATGATTAGTATTACTGACAACACTCGTAGTATCTCTTCAAAAACTCCAGGAACACAAAAAAACCAGCGCCTGTCTCAACTAAGGGCAACCACATGCGATCATTAGCCATTCTATGCATGCATGCGATCATCATTCCACACATAATTATTAAAACCGGCTCGGACCGGCTGGTTGAACCGGTCCGACCGGGAACCGGTGTGGTTGCCGAGTCGAGCAAACTGTCAGATCGGTCATACACCTGAACCAGTGTTTGCGTCACTAACTCGGTTTTGAACCGGTAAAACTCGGCTTGACATGGTGACTCGGACAAGTAAATTCGGTTTGACTCGGTCCAAATTACGTTGTAGTGCACGCACGGAAATTAATTGAAAATCCCAATTACAAAACACAATTGGCTGGGGTCGAACGCAGACCATGGGGGCGCAAGGGAATCAACAAACAATTATATATATATATATTCTTAATAAAACATTTCCTTTCGGAAAAAAAAAATAAAACATTTATAATATTCATCTGATATTATATTCCTAATTTTTATTACTACTAATTATTTATTTAATTTTTATTCATCTGATTTTTTTTTATGGTTACTGCTACTGAATATGTTTTATGGTTACTGATTTTTTTATTACTACTACTGATTTTATATTCCTAATTTATGATTTTTTTATAGTTTTTTGAAGTATGAAATTTATATATGCCATGAATTTTTTGTAGTTTTTAATAGTGACTGGGTCATGCGGTTATTAGTGACTCCACCCAACCAAGAACTCCATCGACCTGTCTTGTAAGTCGATGACCAGTCCGGGTTTAATAACATTGATTCAACGTATACTCTCAAAAAAATGCCAAAGATATGTCAATGGAACTGATTACGGATAGGTGATTTAATCCCAATGTTATACCAGTGGTGAAAATGGATGGCTTCCCAATTAGCAGTACTAAAGCATCGTGTAAAAGTAATTTCATCTTAAGGGATTCCGCATTGCATATATAGATAGTTCCAAGGTATATACCAACAAGTTGACACCAGAGATAGACACGATGATTTCAATATGATATTATTTTAACCAGTCTAACGACTTCAGCAATTGAAACCAAGATGGTTAATCTCAAGTTAAAGGGCTACAGGAATAGGGAGGAAGAGAGGTTTAGGAAATTGAGGTTCAAGCAATTAACTAGCATATACACATATATAAAGAATTTCAAAGAACATATAAGCCAGAAAATCTCATCAAAAAGTCATTTAATGCAATAGTTCACAGGTATTATCAGAAGCAAGATCTTGGAGGAGATAAATTGACAAGACCCATATACAAGCAAGCACGTGCGTGCAGTTGGGGAAGTATTAGCTTATAGCCTACTATGTACAGTCACGTTAGCTTAGTTTAGCTGTAACCGAATCTGTTTCAGTTAGTTTAGATTCTGTTATTAACTGTCACGGTTGGCAGTTATAACAGAATTCTCCTCCTATAGCAGTTACTAGCAGCAGTATAAAGACCTTGCATCCATGTAGAAAGTAGAAACTGCAGAAAAATGATATTCAATCAAATTCTCAGACTCTATCATTTACTTTCCACCATTTTCTCTCACTTCTTTCACTTTCCTTTACTTGGTACCAAGAGTGTGGAGATCCAAACCATGGCCTCACCACCAGGCCCAGACGATCTGCGTGATATTCTTGAAGACAGGAGTCCTCCTACTGCAGCCACCACTTCCACAGTTCCTCCGCCTCCCCCTGCGGCGCCAGAACCGGCACCAGCACCTGCGCCAGCGAGGGCGCAGGTGGTGGCTCTCTCTAACACCACGGTTTCAATCAAACTGGACGAGAACAACTACTTGATATGGCGTCAACAAGTCGAAGCTGTGATCAACGGTTACAATCTTGATCGGTTCTTGATGGATCCGGTATTCCCTCACCGTTTCCGCAATCGCGATGCTAACGAGGATCGGAGTCCGGACCAGCTCCTGTTCGTATGGCTTCTGTCTACTCTATCGGAACCAATCGGCGCACGATTCGTTGGATGCGGCAATTGTGCGGAGTTGTGGGATGAAATCGAGAAGTTCTTCAAGGCTCGAGCACGCGCGAACGTGACGCAATTCCGAATCGAATTAGACAACATGAAGAAAGGCACGGAAGAATCAATCTCCGAATATCTACACAGAATCAAAGTCTTGATAGATTCTCTTGATTTCGCCGATTGCCGGCTTTCCATGCGAGAACACGTCGATATCATATTGGATGGGCTGCCGGAGGAGTATGATGCTTTTGTCACCGCCGTTAACGTCGGATTGACTCACTCTAATGTTCACCAAATCGAGCCTCAGCTGTTGATTCATGAAGCTTGGCTAGAGAGGAAGAAGAAAAAGAAGATAAAGCAGTCAGTTCAGTCGCCTGTTCCTCAAAGTCCCGTTCGTCGTATGAGTTGTTGCAATACTACCGAATCAGTCTTCTTACCGAATCAGTTTGAGTTTGACCCGCGGCCCATGCAATATCATCCACAACAACAAGGCGAAATTGGTAACCAGTTTCCACTTCAACAACAACAACAATCTTCTATGCTGCAAATGCCGTTGACTTCCGTTCCTCCTCCTCCTGCATGGACTTCCCCACCCACTCTTTCCGCTTTCAATGCTCCAATGCCAATGAGGCCTCCTCCCCCTGGCTTTGCTCCTCTACCACGTCGCCCAAATGTCAGTTACTATGGACCGCACTGATCGATCGGTTCTGCTCATCGTAAATGGACAAGGTTTGCATTAATTGCCCGTTCTTTCTTTTGGTTCTTTGTTTGTTCTCTTCATTAACAGAGGTGTCCCCCAGTTTACTGTACGATTACGTTTGCTTAGCTAGCTGTAATTGAATCTGTTTTAGTTTAGGTTACTGTACAATTCTCTGTTCCTCCTACTCTTGTAAGTGTAACTAGCGGCAGAGTACATACTTGTATAGTTGTATCCAATTGGAATCTACATGGAATAACATTCAATCTGATTCTCAGATTCTCTCTTTTCTTTCTCTCTTTACTTTCTCGGTTTCTTGCATTTTCTTGTTTTCAATAGGTTTTAGTCGTTGTTAATTAAAACTAAGAATGAATATTCAAGTGTTATTATCGAGCAATGAAGGCGGTGTGGGTTGTACATGCGTTGCAATTTGGACTATCAAATTATTATTCGTTATTTGTTGTTGTTGCCTTCAACTAATAGAGCGAGCGAGATATTGTGTTACAATCCAATTTCTATTTACTATATTTCAAGATCAAATGATTAAGCAAAATTATTTTAAACAATAAGCAATTCTAAAATAATGAAATAGGAAAGTTAGTAAAATTAATTAAACTAGATAAAAAATTTCGCTTTGTTTTTCTTTAGTTATATTAAGTGAGTGACAATTGATATTGCCTGTGTCCCCTTATCTCTTCTTAATGCGTAATCCATGGAATGGTAAAATATTTGCTGGGTGCTCCGAACGAATTTGTGTATCTTGACAGTTATAGATGGCAGTGTTTATCAAACGTCTACAACAGCTAATGACTCTGTTCTTGCAACAAATTATGCTAATTAACAAGAAGGATCACACATGTATAGTTCAGAAATCCGGCCGTGATGTTTATGGCATGGGTGAATTTGTGAAAGCATATGGAAGCTGTAATTCGTGCATTGCAAGTTTAAGATGATAAAGAGCTGCGATGAGTTCTGGAAAAGATGTGCTTTTTCAAGATGCAGATGATGAAAAGTGCCTCACTTTGCAGTGGTCATCTTAACAAGACAATTGCAGAATTCAGTGCATATGATGCTGGCATGGGATTGTTCTTCACATTCGGTTAGCCTATACAGAAACATTTTCCAACATTGTTTTCTGGTCAGTTTATCTTTTCATGTCCATTGTCCAATAATAGGCCCAAATGGATTTTCTAAACTTTTATTCAGAAAAAAATGTAGAGAAACGGGTAGAGAGAAAGAAGAGACACATAAAAATGGTGATAGTTGTTATCATAGGGATGAATATAATTGCCACTAGCAAATGTTTCTCATGGCTGAGTACATATAACATAGACTACCTAACTCAGGAAATTTACCAAGGAATTCTCCCAAGGTATTGCGTTATGTAAAACAAAGCTTTGACACAGAATTAAGGGTTTGAATCATGGCGTCCAAAACATACAGATTAAAAAAATGAAAAAGCTTGACAGAAACTGAAATTTTAGACCCAAGAAAAATGCAAAATTAGAATATTAAACATGTGCATGTATTAAATGTATACAACACAATATAATTACCGAAAACAAATCCAAAAAAAGAGCTGTTTCTTCTTAATTCTTAAATCCCCCCCCCCCCCAAAAAAAAGGATCAGCTAAAAAAGGTTGGACAGTGAGACTCCAGCAGAAGAAAAACCTGTCATCGACATTAGGAACCAGGTAACCAACTGGTGGTGTATATATATTTAACTACGAAAAAAGCCCAAACTCTGCAACATGTCAGTAGCCAAGTTACTGAACTCAATAAGTACCTCCACAAAAATACAGTTCATTATAGATTTAGGAATGTCCTGAAGATGCAACATGCTCATGTACCATCACTTCTTTCCTGGCATCTTTCCTTTCCTTTTCTCTCTCTTACTTCTTGGCTTTGGCTGTGATCTGTGTTTTGCAACCTTTTTAAAAGGCTTCTTTTTATTAATAGGTACTTGTTGCCTTTTATCAGCTACACCAGAATGCAAAGACACTGGCACTGCTGCCTCCTTCCTTTCACTAGGGTAACTTTCTTCTTCAGGGTTGATCTCACTTGTTACAACAGTGACTTTCAAATCAGCATTTTCATATGTCTTTGTTCCTTTCAACAACAGAAGGTAAATCCAATTATCAAATAGGCCACAGACTGAATTCATTAAGGAAATCACACATCATATACTAAAATTCCACTAAATAGCCTGGCATTCACAGGTAAAGAAAGGCTTCAATTAAACCTTTAAGCTACTTAAGTCCTAGTAAGGGTCTGTTTGGATTGGCTTATAAACAGCTTATTTGGGCTTATTTACTGACATAAGCACTTGTCAGCATGTTTGAGAGAACTTATAGAAATAACTTATGACATATTCATAAACTGTTTTCAGCTTATTTCCATAAGCTCTCCAGGATAGCTTATGAAAACGGCCTATAGCTTATATAAAAACAGTTTGACTATATTTCTTTTTGATTAGAGAAATAGCTTATACATAAGCCCCTATATGATAAGCGCTTATCCTATAAGCCTTAATTAAGTTGTTGACCCAAACAGACCCTAAAACACCAAGTGTATGCACATGACATGATGACTGATGAAGGGTGCCCCGGGAATGCATGCAAGTCTGAAGAAGCAACTGAACAATATTCACATGCATTGCCTTTTATCACCAACAAAATATGGACCAATACATGCCTAGAGCAATGAACAAAGAAACAAATTGACCCGTATGCTTCACTGAATGCAACTATATCGATACAGCAGAAGATTTCAAAAAATTTACCAGCAATGGATTCAACTTGCTCTGTGACTTCTTCTTGGTTCTCATCAATTTCAGCAGGTTCTGAGTCAGCCGTCGGTGGTACGACCCCATTAACAAGCTCTCTTTCCAACTTCCTCTGCAAAATAAGTCCAATAAAATAGATTAGAAAACCAAACATAGAAGTGCCTGAACAAATAAGCAGCAAAACAGTGATGCAAACCCGTGCTGTCCAATAAGTTAAACAAATTGAATTTTCTAATACCATCAATCAATATTCCAATATTAACCATTAAATTAGAAAACAGCTAGCCAGTGAGGGATTTATGATAATAGACCTAAAGAGGATGCAAATAATAATGAAATAATTGGAAGAGAAAGGTTGCCTTTTGGCGTTCCTCGTTGCGCTTCCGCCTCAGTGCTTCTTCTTGTTGCTTCTGGGCTTCCTTTCTCCTCTTCTTCTTGCGCTTGTGGAACCCAGTGACGTAGTCTTTGAGATCTTTCTCGTCGAAAGTGATGCCCAAAGCTTTGTTCTTTAGAGCCCTCTTCTTAAGGTGCCCACTTTTGCGCCGCACTTGCAATGCTTCCTCTTCCATCCTCTCGCTAGCTAGTCGCCTCCCAAAACCGTGGTTTCCAGCCAACTTCGGCTGCAATCGACCACAACCCTGTGTACAGAAACCAAACCCTCGTACAACACAAAATAATCCTTTTCATTGATTCACTATAATCTCATTTTATAATTTTACGCTTTAATTTTAAAGTGTATCTTCGTCACTTTTAGATCAATTAATTAAATTCCTATGTGTATTTGTAATTTTAATAAGAGTTTAATTGATATGTACTGGTATAGTAAAAAAGTTTTACACCGTGATTCAATAATATCTCACCATGTATATATTTGTTAAAATATTTTAGAAAATAATATAACAAAATGATATATTGAGGAATGCTAGCGTTATATTTTCTGACACACTCCTTTAAACACACTTTCAACTATTGAGCCATGTCACACTCTTTTTTTTTCAAAATCAATTGAAAGTTATTATCATATAGATCATATCTGTAAATTTTAACCTTAATTTATGATCATTTGCTATGTCATCAAAATGCATCAAGATTAACGTCAACGGTGTAATTACAAGTAACGTTAATCTTGACGCATCTTGATAACAAAGCAAATGATCATAGATTGATGTTAAAATTTACAGATATAATCTATATGATAGTAACTTTCAATCCAACGATTGATTTTGGAAAAAAAAGTGTAACATGGCCCAATAGTTGAGAGTGTGTTCAAAGGAGTGTGTCAGAGAGTATGACACTATCATTCCTCATGACATAATAGTGATATATGATTGGATGATAATGTAAAACTTTTTTACACTGTCATTACATATCAATTAAACTCTTTTAATAAATGGTAAGGACCTCACATGATTTTACTTTTAGCGTTTAATTTTGATACATTGTCAATATAAAAAGTTTGACACTACCAACAAATCAAAAATCACTATATATGTGACTTTTGAGTTAATTATTATTATTAAAGTCAAATTTGTTAATAACGTGGCAATTTATGATTGACTGACAATGTAAAAAAAATTTACACTATCGATGCATATAAATTAATGAGTGGCCATGCATTAAAATATTTTTTAATTCAATTAAAGGTTTTTTTGACAAAAAATCGATTAAAGGTTAAAAGGCATAAATTAAAAGATAAAAATGTAAGAATAAAAAATAAAAATGTAATTAAGATTTGAAAACAATAATATGTTATTTGCATTAAAAAAATTGACTTTTTATATAATAATAAAAGACTTGGTTTTTTTTTATATATAAAAAATTTAGGGTGAGGGGATGACGCCTCAGTCCAAGATAGGGAAGACCTCTGGGCTCTTTGAGCATTTACGAAGGTAATTTCATTTACCTCACCCCAAGAGGACTAGTGGGGACTCGAACCCGCGTCATGTCGGATACAAGTTCTGTCATGCTCTACTAGGCCAACCCCTTGGAGTTAGATTTGGTGTTTTTTTTTTCGTTAAACAAAAGAATTTGCATTTTTTTCTAACTTAGAGGCTTGGACTCTTTAATGGACGCCTTATAGTAGGTTGTAGTTCCCCACATCTTACAAACATCTCACAACACCCATCCTTTTTCTAAATACCCAAAATACTCTTATCATATTTTATATTATCTTTCCTATTTTTTAGATTGCAAATTTTTCTTTTAAGCAAGGTGACAAGTCACCGTAAATTTATTAAAAAGGAGAAAAAAAAAACATAAGCATGAGGGGACATAAACCAAAACTCATGCAAAAAAAACTGAAAAGAATGCTAAACCCTAAACCCTAAAAAAATACTAAACCCTAAAATTATATATATATATATATATATATATATAATTACGGTATAAACGTATTTACTTGTAAAATTAGGTAAAAATTTAATTTTCCTAGCAATACACCGTAAATATATATATATATATATATATATATATATATATATATATATATATATATATATATTTACTGGTTAAAGTGTTTACCCGTAAATATATAATTACGGTATATACATATTTATACAACGCAAACATATATATTTACGTGTAAATTCATTTCAGAAATTTTCAACCGTAAATATTTATTTACGGTATATACATAAATATGTACATATATATTTACGTGTAAATAGCTGTGGCCCTCAGTGGCGGACCCAGGACCCAGAGTCAGGGGTGTAAAAAAAAATTATTATCAAAATTGTTGGTTCATAGGATTGTTGCTAATTTTCTCTTCAAATATCCTCACTTGCTTCACTGAAATTAAGAAACCGAATTATTTAGCTCCAAATTTATTTAAGAGTAAACCCTCAATTTAGTCCATAAACTTACACCATCTCTCCTATTTAGTCCGTATATGAAAATAATAAGTAGTTCCTAAAATTTGTTAAACCCGTTAAATTATTCCCTAAAATTTTATAAGTAGTCCCATACGGGGGACTAATGAGATGGATTTCTTAAAACTTTAGGATTAATTTGACGGATTTTACAAACTTTAGGGATTACTTATTATTTTATATACTTTAGGGGCCAAGTAGGAGAGAGAGTGTAAGTTCATAGACTAAATTGTGGGTTTACTCTTTATTTGACTGACAAAGCTGAAAGAGCTTAGAGGTATAGGTGCAAAATTTTAAACTCATAGGGGTCAAAATAAAAATTATATAGAGGGATAAGTGAAATTTTTTAATTTTCAGGGTGTGCAAGTGCACATCCTCAGTCTCAAGTAGGTCCTCCTATGGATGAGATGACAAGTCTGGACACTGGGTGCAAAATATTTGAGTGAGATGGGTCAAAATAAAAATTATATAAAGTGATATGTATTATTTTTAAAATTTTAGGGGGTGCAAGTGCACACCCTGGAGACCAAGTAGGTCCGCCCCTAGTGGCCCTTCTTACCCCCATGATAAGGGTATTTTGAGTATTTAGAAAAAATGATGAGTGTAGTGAAATGTTTGTAGGGTGTGAAGTACAACAACGCTCATTGTATTGCCACAAACTTTAGGTCCTCCTATGGATGAGATGACAAGTCTTGACACTGGGTGCAAAATATTTGAGTGAGATGGGTCAAAATAAAAATTATATAAAGTGATATGTATTATTTTTAAAATTTTAGGGGGTGCAAGTGCACACCCTGGAGACCAAGTAGGTCCGCCCCTAGTGGCCCTTCTTACCCCATGATAAGGGTATTTTGAGTATTTAGAAAAAATGATGAGTGTAGTGAAATGTTTGTAGGGTGTGGAGTACAACAACGCTCATTGTATCGCCACAAACTTATTTGCAGATACGGATAAAGGGTTTTTTTTTTTTGGGTCAAGGTGCATGAGGTTTATTATAACTGGGCAAAGGCTCAAACCAGATACACTCAAGCCTTTTGCTTTCAGCACCCCACCTGTTTGCTGCCAGCACCCTCCCGTCCTCAAAAAAATTTGAAATTCTCAAAATACCCTCACTCACTTTTTTTTCTTCCTTTTTTATGTTATTTTTTTCGCAGACTGTACATGTTCCGGTAATTGAATTACCGGATATGCTTCCGGTAATTGAGTTGTCGAAATATGTTTTCGAACAAGTAATGAAAATGTATTCCGGTAATTTAATTACCGGAAGCATATTTTTTCAAAATTATGATATGTTCGCTGTTGAAAATGTATTCCGACAATTGAATTACCGAAACATATCATAATTTTGAAAAAATATGCTTCCGGTAATTGTCAATTACCGGAATACATTTTCATTACTTGTTCGAAAATGTATTCCGTCAACTCAATTACCGGAAGCATATTTATGTTCCGGTAATTGAATTACCAAAATACATTTTTAACATCTTCCGGTAATTCAATTACCGGAACATAAATATACTTCGGAAAAAAATAGAAAAAAAAAGGGAAAAAAAAGTGAGTGGGGATATTTTGAGAATTTCAAATTTTTTTTTAAGAATTGAGAGATGCTGACACCAAAAAGGTAGGGTGCAGGAAGCAACCCCCACACTCAATATGCCAATAGGCCCAAAAATGGGCACAAACCGCAAAAAACGAGATTGACAGAAAAAGTGGCTCACCCAAAAATTGGCACAAACCGCAAAAAAAAAAGAAGTCCAATGTCACTTCTATTCTCCCAACCAATCCACTTACAAAAAAATAAATCTACTTTCTCAATTGATGCTTCACAAAAAATAGGATGATTACACTTAGAGGTATTCGCGTTGCGGTTTGGTTTTGAAACAAAAAGTTATTCGATCCAAAAATTAAAACAACATGCGGTTTGGTTTGAATGACTTCCTTAAAAATCTGAATCAATCCGATCCGATTAAATGTGGTTTAGATTAGATCAGATGATTCGATTTTTACTTTTTACCGAGCATTACATACTAATTATTAATAATACTTCAAATAACATATTTAGAGTTAATTTTTTAAATAATTAATTCTTTTGGTAAATATTTAAAGAGTAGATTTACTTTGGTTTGGTTAGGTTTCACTTTGGTAAATATTTAAATAGTGAATTTACTTCAAATTCTTTTTAGATTTACTTTTTTAACAACATACGGTTCAGTTTGGATTGGTTTGGTTCTAGGTAAACCAACTGCAAACTGAACCGAACAGTGCAATTGACGAAAAAAGTGGCCCAAACAAATAAAAAAATATCGGTTTTTTGCAGTTTTCAATTTTTTTGGATTGATTTGTGGTTTTTCTTTGGATTGGTTTGGATTTGAACACCCCTAATTACACTCGTCTAACAAAATAATTTTTTTATTTTATAAATAATTATAAAATATCACTTTATTTTTGAATTATTTTTTTAGCCCCCATTTAATAAATCTCTGGATTCGTCTCTGAGCTGCATTAGACTCGCTATGAGACTATTCCTTTAGTCGGTAGTAAGGTATATAGTTTTTTACACACGGGGGTGGGATGTCGACTCTAGAAATTGAACCCGTTCTTTTTATGGGAAGAGCTACGATATCGACTCTCCAACGTCAAGTTGGTAAAGGATGTACTTTCGTAACTTGGAAATAAAAATAAAAATTAAGGATGATAGTAATGTCTTGTCTTATCTTATTCTTTGAAAAAACGTAGAGATGTCTTTTTTTGTTAAGAAACAATGGTATATATTAATTTTTTGAAAATAGTATGATAATAAATTTAGCTTTTCAAAAAAGTATAGTACTTTGATTTGATAGATAAGAATAAATTGACTTTGACTCTTTTAAAATGAAAAATAATGAAATTATATTATTGATTTAAAAACTACTAATTAAATTTTTAATAATATTATAATTTATTATATACTTATTACAATTTTAATTGTCATTTTTTATCTTAGATCCCACGACTCATATTTGATCTACTATTTATATTAAAAGAATCAGAACCGAATAAAATAATTATAAAATATCATGAAATTGAGTATATTGCCTTAAATAAATCACCAAAGAGGACAAAGATACTTGTTTGAGATTAGCTTTTAATTAGAAAAATTCTAAAAAATATTATAAAAAAAAAGAAAAATTATAAAAAAGTTAATTTAAATATGTATTAAATATATGAAAGGATTATATTCATACAACGTATATCCAATGGGTGTAGCTAAGTTGATAAACAGTGCTGAGCTTGTAAAAAAAGAATATTGGTTCGATTCCCGTAAAACGAATTATTGGGAAGGGAGAAAGCTTAAGCTGTACTCGGATGGACCTCTACACACAAAAAAAAAAATTCATACAGCGTGTGAACATCTAAAAAATTTAGTTTTATTGTCAAAAGATATTATTTGTTCTTAATTAAAAAAAAACCTAATAAAAAAATATATTATTTGTCATGGATAAAATTCAACGTCACTATCAAAACTCAAAACAAGAGAATTAGCTAATCTGGTTGGGGGCTTGGGGCACAAACAAGCACAAAGCAAACTTGTTTACTCAAAAAGAGCCATTTATTTTTTTGACTGGTACTGCTCAGAAAGCCATTAGAAGTTAGAACTGGCTTTCTTTAGGTTGTCCCCCATAACCGGTTTTCTTATTCTACGGATTCGAATAAAACCGGTTCCCCGGGCTCACGCACATAATGGACCGACCCGATGACCTTTTGCCCGCCATAATCTCGGACCGCGTCACCGTCAACGGGACCGTGAGGCCGCTATCTCTTCTCACCGACGGGAGGCTGTGGTGGCCGGAGGGAGGTCAACGGAATTTGACTATCGAAAAAGAGGTTCTCGGGTTCGTCAGCGACGGCCCCAACATCAAGCTCAAAACCGTCATGGAGACCGGAGCTGTCTGCTGTGCTGGTCAGAGCAGAGGAAGACTGGTCAGAAATGACGTCGTTTTCAGACCCTCTTCGGAAGAGTCGCACAGTCTCTGGTGCCAGAAGCTTCGTGAATTCATCGATTCTCTTGGTAACTAATTTTAATTTTTTTTTTTTTGTAGTTTGCGTTTTTAATTCTTTTGTTATGTGTGTGAACTTGCAAGTTTTGATTTTGAATGGAACAGGACGCCCGAAGAGGCTTTTTGTTTTTGTTAATCCATTTGGGGGGAGGAAAGCTGCTATCACTACTTTTCATGATAAAGTAAAACCTCTTCTTGAAGATGCACAAGTGCAACTTACAATCCAAGGTTTTAGTTTTTTTTTTTTTAACTCGTCTCTCTGTTTTTTTTCTTCTTTTCCATTCATTAATTTAGTTGACTATTATAATTATAATTATTACATTCCTCAGAAACCAAATATCGGCTCCATGCAAAGCAAGTTGCTCAGTCACTTGATTTTTCCAAGTACGATGGGATTGTTTGTGTTAGTGGAGATGGGATTTTAGTTGAGGTTAGTTCACTGACGTTATGGATGTTGGTAACACTCACTAATTGCTAAGTAGTAGCATTGTTTGATCATTTTGAGGATCCTTTTGCACATATCATTGTCTTGGTTTCTCTTTCCTAATATCGCAATACATTTTGTGTAGGTTGTAAATGGACTGCTTCAAAGGGAGGACTGGGATACTGCAATAAAGATGCCCCTTGGAGTAGTTCCTGCAGGTTAGAGTTTTACACCCTCTCCCCTGTATTTGTGCGGAGAAGCTAGTTATGTTAATTTCCTAATAATCTCTTCCATGATATTCACATAAAATGAATGATTCTATTTCAAGGTACGGGCAATGGCATGGCTAAGTCTCTTCTCGATTCAGTCGGTCATCCTTGTGCAATAGCTAATGCTGCTCTTGCCATTATACGAGGTTTCAATTCATTGTCATCAGAACATTTCATACATGGATCAAAATCCTTTTTTTTCAGTATGCTGAAATAGAATATTAACTTTGCACTGTCAGGTCAAAAGCGATCGGTTGATGTGGCCACGATCATGCAAGGGGAAACCAGATTTTTTAGTATATTGATGCTTGCATGGGGTAATTATTGTCACCATATATTGGATTTTGGCAACGAGGCTGGTGTGCAAAGCACCTAAGCTAGCTAGTTATGCCTGCATCTAGCTCAGCCCATGTCATTCTCTCTAACAGGGTTATGATATACATGGAAAATATCATTTTATTTCAGGTCTGGTGGCTGATATTGACATTGAGTCTGAAAAGTATCGGTGGATGGGAAGTGCTCGAATAGATTTTTATGTAAGCAAGCCATGTTATAATTATCATGCCCTGTTTATTTATGAAATATGATGCTTTTCTTTCATCAATATGTGTGTCTTTTTATATATTATTGCTGCAATTATTATCTAATGCTTGGTTTTAAGGCAAGAACATATATGGAGGAGAAATTAATCATTGTTTTTTAAGTCATCTGCTTTAATTTGGGACAGTTAACAATCTAATGTCGTTTGTGTTTATATAGGATATTTTAAAGTACCGAGTTTTGAAAATAGTCTTTGGATATTTGAACTAGAATCATATATATAACCAGTAGCGATACAGACTTCAGTGCCAATCCAGTCCAGTGATATGTTCTCATTGTTATACATGTATACAATTATTTTGACTTACAATGATTGAAGTTATTGTTTTCCTTCTCATTGCTTACTGTTTTAGGCTCTCACTCGAATCTTCCATTTGAGGCATTACATGGGATGTGTTTATTTTGTTCCTGCACCTGGGTTTGAAGCTCACGGGGAGCCCACTTGTTACCCTGGCAATTCTACTAGCAAAGGCAGCAACAGTGATCAAATTGATGTGGAACATGGGAAGTTACAAAGGCTTGGTTATCAGGGACCTGAAATTAACTTGGAGAATCTGAGTTGGAGGGTTTTAAATGGACCCTTTATTTCTGTATGGCTTCACAATGTGCCTTGGGGTGCTGAAAACACTAAGGCGGCACCAGATGCAAAGGTTGGTTTTATGTGTCGAAATTTATGTCTTTAGAATTTATCTATATCATTTACTCTCTCCCACATTTTACTTAATGTTACAGTGAGAACTGTTTCCTGTTGCTAACATGGCCATGTTAGCGACACTAATAGTAGTAGGATTAATTTTGATCCAACCTGGTCCCATGGAGGCTAATATACAAACATATGAACTATTTCCATATTGGTTTGCTTGGTTTTAACGATTATTACAGTTCAAAATAAGCACCGTAGAGATTAAATTGATGGAAGCACTCAAACTGCTGCCGTGATTTGGCATATCCTAAAAAATCAGCTGTAAATCCCAGTGGGCTAAGGGTAGGTTCACTCCCGAAATATTTTGGTTTTGTGAAAACTTTTTCTGTTTTTATTTCCTATTTAATTACAAAATGCGACATTATTTTAATTTTATTTCCTATTTTTAAACATGCATTATGAAAATGCGACATTCTGTATTTATTATTTTTACTGTTTATGATACAAATATTTGAAAACAGTGAAAAAAATAAAGTGATATTTTTGTAATTAGAAATAAAAACAAAATATTGTCACCAAACCAAATTGGCCCGAGCCATCCCTATGACATCATTACTTATTGTTGATTATAGTTGTTTACAGCTATGAGCTTGACAATTCTTTCGTGATGCAGTTCTCAGATGGTTATCTGGACTTGATCATTACGAAGAATTGCCCAAAATTACCATTACTGTCAATGATGTCAGAGTTGAATAATGGAGGCCATATAAAATCGCCATATGTCATGTACCTAAAGGTGTGGTCACCATTATGTTTCACTGCAATACTTTTCCTAGCAATTCCTTTGGACTCATTAACAGTCCCTACTTTGATCTATTTGCATAACAAAATTTGACACTTTCTATATATTGCAACAAATTATAGGTGAAAGCTTTCATCTTGGAACCTGGCCCACGCTTGGGGGACCAAAAGAAGGAAGGGATCATAGATGTAGATGGTGAGGTTCTAGCAAGAGGGAAAGGATCGTACCAGTGTGAGCAGAAAGCCTTGATGACCTATGACAAACTTCAAATAACAGTGGATCAAGGTTTAGCTACTTTTTTTGCTCCTATATAAAACTCTTGATTTTCATGCCAAAAAAAAAAAAGAAAAAGAGAAAAAAAAAGAAGAAAAATCTCTTGGTTTAATTATTTTCCTCGGCCCATTCTATATCATCCCATGCGTGTTGTCTCTGCAAATTGCACACATGTAGATATGAGTTGAACCTTACAGAACTCCACAAGTTATGTATACTGTACAGAACCGATCATAAAGGAACCAGAATATTTTGGTATAAGTTTGCTTTACACCACCAAATTGATGTTGACAGAAAAAATGTTCTATTTTAAATTATCATGATGCAAATGTTTTTGTTTTCATCACCTTTTTCTTTTGGACTGAAACACCCAATCTGTTTCAACATGCTCATTGATCCACCTCAAGCGGGTGTAATATAGACTATAAGTATAATTCATATTATTTTTAAAGTTAAAATTGTGATTTTAAAATTTAAAAAGACATTATTACCAAATAAATGTAATAAATCATATAATATAAAAGTATAATTCTAGTGGTAAAATTATCTATTTGTAAATTTATATGAATTATTTTCAAGTAGAGTGCAAGAGTATTAATAGTTACAATATTAATAGTATGGGAACTTTCATTTAAATAGAATCTAATAACTTCTGCTCAAACACTCCTAAAAATAAAAAGAGCAAAAGGGTTGAGAGGACAGAAAAATGATGACCAAGTCAACTCTAAGAAGGTACATTTAGAAACAGCAATGCCATTTGTTAAGATGCGAGTAACCTTTGGCATATCCAACTTCTAAACACCCTTGTTTTGATTGGTATCAAGTTATTTTGGCTGGTCCTTGTTTCATAGGTAGCATAGGCCTCTATTACCTCCACCAGGAGTACCACCACAAGAAGAAAAGATCTTTTCTCCTTAGAACCTTTCGTCGGTGACATTTAGTTGTTTTTGTTTTGTCACCTTCTACCTTCCTTCCAGTTAGTCCAATTGATCATAATTCCAGTGAAGGATGAGATCACACACCCCTCAACATTTTTGTCACAGGAAGAGACCATTATATATGGTCTTGTGAGCTTTCTGTTGCTAGATTTCCCAAGTACAGAAAAGGCCAATATTTAACAAAGAAAAAACAAAAAGGGTATTAGTCATTGTTGATTAAATCTGAAAAAATGAACGACCTGTTCTCCAATTCCTTCAAGAAATACAGTGACTTGAAGGAGCAGGCTTTCCTCGATGATGTGGAAGCCGGGAAGGAAAGTATCAACCTTGATAAATTCTTTGAAGATGTGGAGAATGTAAAAGAAGACATGAGAACAGTTGAGAAGCTGTATAGAAAATTGCAGGAGGCTAATGAAGAAAGCAAAGTTGTGCACAATGCGAAAACCATGAAAGAACTTCGAGCCCGTATGGACAAAGATGTAGAGCAGGTCCTTAAAAGGGTAAAAATCATTAAAGGAAAGCTTGAAGCTTTGGAACGTTCCAATGCAGCTAACAGAAACCTTCCAGGGTGTGGTCCGGGTTCTTCAGCAGATAGAACTAGAACTTCAGTGGTTAGTGGATTGGGGAAGAAACTCAAGGACATGATGGATGATTTTCAAGGGTTGAGAGCAAGAATGCAACTCGAGTATAAGGAAACCGTGGAACGCAGATATTTCACAATAACTGGAGAGAAAGCAGATGAAGAAACTATAGAGAATTTGATATCAAGTGGAGAAAGTGAAAGTTTTCTTCAGAGGGCAATTCAAGAACAAGGAAGAGGTCAGATAATGGACACCATATCAGAAATCCAAGAAAGACATGATGCTGTTAAGGAAATAGAGAAGAACTTAATTGAGCTGCATCAGGTGTTTTTGGACATGGCAGCTCTGGTAGAGTCTCAAGGCCAACAACTCAATAACATAGAGAGTCATGTTGCGCATGCTAGCTCTTTTGTAAGAAGAGGCACAGATCAACTTCAGGAAGCAAGAGTGTATCAAAAGAACTCCAGAAAGTGGACATGCTATGCGATACTTCTTGGCATTGCCCTTGTCATTGTGCTCCTATTTCCTCTCTTGACATCACTTCTACCTCATTTGTTAACATGAAGGAATGTGACGTAGAAGACTCTTGAGAAGATTTTAAATTGTGGTCCACCACCACAGTTTCGTGGTTTGAAAGGTTTCTTTTTGCAATCACATGGAGATCGCAATTGTGGTCGTATCAGTCGCATTTACATGTCGCACATGTCGCAGCTGCAATTTAAAACCTTGCTTGAGGGTATTGCATCCTCATCTTTTAGTTAGATTTTGCATTCTAAGATGTGCATGTTTATGCCTAGGACAAGTGAACGGTGTGACAGATGGGGGGTTTGATGACTGACTTCATATTCAGGCATTTCATATGCAGAAACATTCAGAATGCCCTTATCTGAAGTTCTTCATGCATATGACATTCCTGAACCAAAGGATCCACAGAATAAAACAAGTTATTCTGATTTTTGTTTATGGATTCCTATGGAACTGTAATAGGAAGAGAACAACAGGAAAAATACTTGAAGGTTGGTTATATAGCCGGTTGACACATTTTCGGAATGGCTACACATTAGAATTAGCTTTCTTCTTTTTCTTTTATTCTATTCTTAGTTGTTCCTTTCCTGTTTACTGATAATAATGGATGAAGAACTTGATATGGTTAATTTTATAGGGTTATAAATTATGATGCATAAATGAGTAGTATATAGTATTCAAAAGAATACGAACAGCCTAGAGGGATATCACAATTAGGAATTTGTTTAGAATAAACAAATTGTATGATTGTAGAATTAAATCAATAAAATTTCTGTAGTATATATTCATTATTTAAATAGTAAAAAATATCAAATCTGTTGACATGTTTTAGAGTTTTTTTTTTTTGTCTCTTTTGTGCTTGCATTTTAAGGATGTTATATTACCTAGTATTCCCTCCGTCTCAAAACTTGGGGTGTTTTAGCTTTCTATTTTTGTCTCAAAAATTTGGTCGTTTTAGAAATTCAAAGTTTAATTAAGCATTTTTTCCCATTATACTCTTAAATTAATAGCATACATTAATTGTTGTTTATTTTTACTAGGTAGTTTTAGTGGTGTGTTAGTAATTCCCAATAGATTTTGTATTGAAAAGTAATATATTCATTAAGGGTATTTTAGTTAATTTTGTATAAATTAATTATTTCTTAGTCTATGTGCCAAAACCTTAAACCACTAAAGTTTTGAGAATGAGTGAGTAACATTTTAAGGTGTCTCGAATTTCTAACAGTTTTAAGCCCTTTTTTTTTTTTGACTCCATATCCAAAATGTTTGCGATTGAGAAATGTCATGTTGGTCAAAATTTTCACCTTGAGATTGACCCCAAAAAAAAATAAAATTGACCTTAAGGATCTATATACTAATTTTATAACAAACACGAAATATAATTACATATTTTTCAAACAAATTAGAATTTTTTTTAATGGATTTTCAAATAATAATTATACATATTTCAATAATAATAATAATAACTAACAACAACAATAGTGATTTAATAATCTTGTCAAAAAAAAGTGATTTCAACGACGGTTAATCCTGAAAAAGTTCTCGAGAATTGCAAAAACCAGACACATTAGTCTCTCTGTTTATTTTTGTCCAACAATGATGGTTAACTTGTTGATATCGAACATTAAATTGGGTATCTAAGGTTATCAAACACGAGAGTCTAGACAGAATCATGGAGCATAGGTAAACTCGACTCGTAAACTCGTACGAGTTTACCTAATGTTTAAAATAATATTAATGAGAGTCTAAGTAAACTAGTGGAGCATAGGTAGACTCGACTCGTAAACTCGTACGAGTTTACCTAATATTTAAAATAATATTGAACAAATCTATACATCACAAGTACTTACTATAAGGAAACGATTGACCTTCCTCTTTTTTGTATGTGTACGGAGCAAAACTTATAGACTAAGTATTTGTTTAAAAAAAAAAGAACGAAACGCATGAAATAGTAGCGTTTTGGGTTTTTTTTTAAATATCAACACTGACTCATTGACTCGGCTCAGACTCGCGAGTCAATCCGACTCTACAATGAGTCCACCCGAGTTTGTGCAGAAACGAGTTACAGGACGAGTCAACTCATTTCGTCAATGAAGAAACGTAAATTCGTAAAATCAAACGAGTCGACTCGCGAGTCTAACAACCTTGTATGTATCCGTTAGTATATTCCAACATGTCTGTTAGGAAAGACGGAAAACAAAAGCGCCTAAGGGCCCGTTTGGATTAAAGTTTGCGAACGGACGTTTGATTTAACGTCATTTTGCAAACGGACATTTAGTCAAAATTGAGTTTATCGTAACGTGATTTCTGTTTGGATATTTTTTCACAAATGTATATTTGACAAAATGAAATTTGTTTGGATGATATTAATCAAAATTACTTTTAAATGTGTAATTACTAAAGAGGATATGAATTTTATAATATTTCATTAATATTATTTTTTATATTGCTTTGTTAAAAAAAATAAGTTCCACTAACAGGTGAGAAAATTCCCAATACAATCTTAGTGAAAATATAAAACAACAAGCTAATATATATGCTTCAAAAAATGTAGCAGTCTCTGAACGTTGCAGTCATGGCACTTATATAAAGTCAATAGAATACCTAGCACAAAAAATACAGTCAAGTGAATGCCTAATGCAATTGTAACGTAACTCAAAGGAATAAAAAATGAAAAAAATACATAAAAACACTGGTAGCTTGTTGACGGGCAGTGCAGCAAAAAGTGGGTAAAATCGGAAGATAAAATATAGAAAGGACAACTGAATAATGAAAAGTAACTCAAGTGTTTCTTTCACTTGAAACTGTGTTTGAGCCATAACGTCCGTTGGAAATTTAAATAAACGGGAAACCAAACATCCTGTCAAATTGAATTTGTCATTGTCCGTGGTGCTTAGCACAACTGGCAAGGTTGTGAATACATGCCTTGACAGGATGATTTTGATGATTGACAAAAGGGAGTCTTGCAAATAGTCAACCGTGCAAAAATTGGAAAAGAATACCAAGACGCGTATCAAGAATGATTGTTTCTCAAGTCTTTGGGTTCTGGGTATTTATTTATCTTTATTAAGACAATTTGTAAGTAGTAATAAAAAGCTCTCAATTAAAATTAAATCACACACGCACAAAATATTTTGACATGCATATCTCGTGTCGGATGTCGAGCTGAGGAAGTCGGATGTCGAGCTGATGAGGTCGTGTACCGACCTATGAGAACCGAGCTGAGGAAGTCGGATGTCGGATGTCGAGCTGAGGAGGAAGTCGCGTGTCGAGCTCTGAGGAAATCGGATGTCGAGCTGAGGATTAAGTCGCGTGTCGAGATCTGAGGAAGTCGTATGTCGAGCTCTGAGTAAATCGGATGTCGAGCTGAGGAGGAAGTCGGATGTTGAGCTCTGAGGAAGTAGTATGTCGAACTGAGGAGGAGGTCGCGTGTCAAGCTTATGAGGTCGCGTACCGAGGTCGTGTGATGAGCTCTTGTCGCGTCGTCGGTGATGATCCGTGTCGGTGATGAGGTCGCTACCGAGGTCGCGTGGCGTCGATGAGGTCGCGTCGAGCCATGAGGACCGAGCCGGTGAGGAGGTCGATACAGAGCCGTCAGCCGAGGTCGTGTGCCGAGGTCTTTGCGAGCCGCTCGAGGTCATATGCCGAAATGTCGAGGTCGTCTGTCGAGCCGCGGTGGCGAGGTCGTCTGGCCGAGCCGCCTTCGTGAGGTCGTATGCCGAGCCGCCTCCGTGTTTTCAACGCAACGGACAAATTCCAACGATGATCCCCGTAACGGTCAAATCTTCCAACGGACAAATCAACTCAACGGCAAACGCTCGATCGGTCTATAAATAAACAACGCGTGCTCTTTCTTATAACACTAAAATACAACAACGCAGTTGCTTAATTTTTGTGCCAAAACTCACAAATATTTTTCATCACTCACACTTATTTGAGCACAATTTTCGAGAGTCTTTTTATTCTACAAAATTTGAGTTGTATTATTTGAGCTTCAATTTGTTATATCCGCACTATTGAGTGTATCTTTTTCGTCTCATTTTATTTGTGAAAATCATTTATTTTTGGGTAGGAATCCCAAGGTGTTCATAGAGAGGTGATATCTCTTGAACGTATTGCTCTGGTTTAGAGTTGTAAAGGTTTCTAGCTGAACCTGATTTAAAAGCTAGTGTTTTAGTGAAAATCCCATAGTGGTTTGCTTTGGGGACAAGACGTAGGCCACAGGGGTGTTTGGTGGCCGAACCTGTATAAATTGCTGCGTGCTCTTCTTTGTTCTCTGTCTCTTTATCATTCAAGCACTTTATTTATTTTTGTTCTTTATTTATTATTCGGTCATTTATTTTCTGTAATTCTTTATATAAGCACCGCTATCACAATTCACCCCCCTCTTGTGTTTGAAGTCAATTGGTAACAAAGGTATTTGCCGCTTGGACGTTTGGGCACGGGTTCGAACCCGCTACGCCCCCTTTCAGTGCTCTTTGGAGTGCGTAGTAGGCCGCTGGGCCATAAGACCAAAAAAAAATGAATTTGTCATTTCAAACGGAAGTTAAAGGATTGCAACGGCAATCCAAACAGACACTAAATTGGTCGCTAACAAAAAATCAAAGCACCCAAAATAGTCCCTAACACGTATGATATAATAATACCTAAAATAGTTCAAAATTGGTCCCTTACAAAAAATTAAAACACCTAAATTGGTCCCTTATAATAATATCTTAGTGTTTATTAAATTATCTTACTTTATTTATTATATATTATTTGGATGGATAAAAAATAAAAATTAAATTAAATTAATTTTTTCTTTTATTTAGATTTTATAAAAACTCTCTTTGTATTTATTTTTCTCATTCACAACATTCAAACTTAGAACCATATGAAAGATTATTTATAATCTTATTATGATTTAAATATATGTTTAGTCCATGTAAATATAGTATTTTTTTGGTTTTGGTTCCTATACAAAAAATTTAGATTCCCTCCTTACAAAATCAGAAACCATTATTTTTGGTCGTTGACATTATTCTCCGTTAAAAAAAAAACCTGATATGACAAACAGATGATGAGTTAGTTGGCACTGTCACGTGTCATTTTGACCCACCCACATCAGTTTCTTTTGACCCATCTTCATTTTGGCACGAGCACTTATATTTCGACACCCAAAAATCGACACGGTATATCGATATCGTATTTCCATACATACAATACATTGTATGCATTTGGTCGATGGAGAGAGAAACAGTAATTAAAAAAACAAAAACTGTACATTTCGACGGTGTCATCGACGGTGTCGGACAAATTGATGATGTCGAGAAATCATTTCTCTTTTGGCACTGTCACGTTATCCTCCTCACTTCCCTTCCCCTTTCCCTCTCCCCGCCGTCACCCCTACCCATCATCTTCTCCTCTTTGGCTTTCTCTTTTTTCTCTGGCTCTTGCTTCACTATCACTACCTGCTTCCCAGTCCTCTTGCCTTGTTTTTATTTTTTCTATTCTAGGGTTATTTGGGGACCCTTGATTTTGTTTTTTTCCAGGTCGAAGCACAAGAAGAAAGAAAGCTTTACTTTACCTCGCAAATCCCAAGGATCAGAGTTGGAAAGATCAACATCAGGAATGATAGCGGCGGGCAGAGGAGAGGAGAAGAGCTTTACACCTCAAGTATTGCACAACCCGTTCCTCATCCGTTGGGTGGAAACAGAATCCTGGAGGCAATCTCACCTTCCCCCATGCTTCACAAAATTATTCACCTTCTCCATCATACTCTACTAACTCTATATTTCTTCTTTCTCAATTTCTAAATAAAAAACCCACCACACCACACCACACCCAGAATCCAGTCCAGAGAACCGCCACTGTGTCTCTCTGTGTATGTAGATTAATTAATTAATATTACATCCACTGTCCAGTCGAAGCCACTCGTGGGAAGTGCAGTTCGTTCTTTCTTTCTTTCTTTCTTATAAGCCCATTAAAGCAAGCAAGCAAGCTAGCGGAAGGAAGGGGGAAGGAAGAGTAAAGAAAGGAAAGGTTGGAAAGGAGGGAGGAGAAGGGGAAAAGGAGGTGGCATTTTGACCCACCTCCTCCTTTTACCGTGACCATCAGTCTCTCAATATTCTTATCTCTTCGCAACCTTCAAACTTTTCGGTACTCTTCATTTTCACTTTCTGATGATTATTTTCTATTCTAAACTCTTGGTATCCCTTCTGTTTTTTCTCTGTTCCGCCGAAGAAGGAAGCAGAAGGAGAAAGCAGAAGAAGCAGGAAGGGCTTTTTTTTTCTCTCTTTAGCATAACTTTAATTTTTATTTACGAAATTAACACACCTTTTTTTTTTTTTGTATATACCGAAATAACACGGTAGTTTGGGCTATTGAGAAGTCGCCCCTGACAGAGGGGACTTCCCATCTAATTTTTTTTTTTTTTTAATTTTCAGAAGGGAAGTCGCCCCTAGAGGGGGACTTCCCATTGGTTTTTTATTTTTTTTTTTAAATTAAAGAAGGGAGGTCGCCCCTAGAGAGGGGGACTCTTCATGTCTATTTTTTTTTTTTGGTATTTATAATGAGAAGTCGTTGGTGGTAAATGAGACTTCTCATTTGTTTTCTTCTGCTAGGGTTCGTATGCTCAATCTTAATATAATTTATTTATTTAATTTAATATAATTTATATGTTTTATTTAATTTAAATTAATTAACTAATTTTGTTGTTAATTTATCTTCTAATTGATTTAAATACATATTTAATTATTAATTACCAATTTATTTATTTATTTTTGTCAATTAATTAAATATTAATTGTTTTAATTAAATTAGTGTTTGTAATTTGTTTTTTAATTGAATTAGTCATTAAAATAACTTAAAATATAATTAGAAGGCGAATAACTCAAACTGATTAAAAATTAAAAATTCAGATACAACAATTCTAAATAAAATTGCAACAATTCTAAATAAATAATTATTTAGTTTCCTAAATGGTGTCCAGTCCCACAACATGGTGCTCGTCGGTTACGTCTAGGACGGTGATATTGAGCTGGTTGTTCTTCCTCTCCGGCGGCGTGTTCCTCGTCTTGCTGCACAACCTCATTTAGATCAATATTTACGGGTGGCAGCGTCACAGGTTCTCCTACCGTTGAAGAACTAGCACCTTCTTGGTTAGGGAGCGATGGAACACCAAATGCGTACAATTGATTCAAATAACGAACCGAATCTAGCGTATTCATGCTGACACCAAATAGATTGCTCATAAAATCACTATCGCTGGAAGTGATAGAGTGTCTACGGGCGTCGGCATTTTGATGAGCATCTTGGTGTGTTGGTGTGAATGCAAATGAATGGCGGGGCGGTTCGAACTCTTGTTGCGAAGGCGTGAATGCAAACGAGTGGTGGGGTGACTCCTCTTGGTATTGATGTTCCATGGCAAGTGCGAGTGGGTTGTCGACGTGTATTACGTCGTTCACGTCGTCGGGTGGGCATACTGGGTCCAACAATAGGGTCTTGTTGAATATCACCCCGTGGGTCCTGCAATTGATGCGAAATTGAAAGGTAAAGTATTGAATTCTGCCTAAGCCACCTCAAATACTCGTTAGTGGGAAACACAGGACCCTGAATCGGTTGCCCCTCTATCACGCGTTGTCGGCGTTCCCTCCAAATTTGGACCCAGTCTGCATGTATGTGTTTCCAGTTTTCAGTGTGATTGCCTCGCAAGTCTTGACGGTGGAGTGCATCCATGTCTCTAGGGGCTTCTGGTATTTCTTGCGAAAGACCAAACTGCAGCTGACTCTATCTGCTTGATGCCATTCTACAATTTGGAAACATATCAAAGCCGTATTGGCGAGTCAAACTTTAGAATCCTCAAGGCTTCGTTGGTATGCGCTTTCAAGACTTCTATAAGGTACCCACATAAACTGAAAAATTAAGCTAAGTCATTAATATGTCAAAGTTAATAGACGCACAAAGTATAAGTGATTCTATTGAACAATTCTATCTTTAACCTGATTAATTTGCATGTGGTCGATCCGTGATCTGTAACCGATAGTGTCACCGTGAGGAGTTCCGGTGTAACATAGTCCACCGCCAGACCATCTATAAAATACATTATCAATCACAGGTTTGGATAGTATAATCGTTAGATAAATAAAGAACATTGACTATAGAGTTTTTATTTACCGTTTTGCTAGTGGAAATGATGGTAGGCGGTTGCACTGTGGTGCAAGGAACGACATGCGATACCATACCCAAGATTGTAGCAGTAGTAAACATCCACCCATACAAGCATAAGATGGATCGGTTGCACGACACATTTCCCTGTATAGATTTGCCAAACATGCTGAACCCCAGTTGTAGCGTCCAACACGCTCAAGATTTTTCAATATGGGGAGATACATCATGTGCACTCTATTGTTTGATTTGTCTGGGATCAAGACACCCCCAATCAAGCGTAAAATATATGCCCTACAGCATGCTTTTATTTGTTCTGATGTTGCGTCTTGAGGCATAGTGGAAAAAGTATCCTTCAACCACTTGAGCTTAATCGCTTGGCCTTTCCTTTGATCGTTAGGTGGTACAAGGCCTAAAAGGTCATGGCATTCAGCTCTCCAGTTTAACATACTAGGTCCAGTGACTGGATTACCATCCACAGGCAAACCAAGCTGGAGCGCAACATCTTCCAGAGTTATTGTACATTCTCCGATTGGAAGATGAAATGTGTGTGTTTCATCCCTCCACCGTTCTACCATTGCGCTACCAAAGGATCTGGCCCACCTTACAACGTCCCAATTTTGCCGCACTGGCAAACCCAGATTGCTCCAGATATGGCAATATCAGAGGATTTGGTTCCTCTATATTGAAGTGGTGGTAACAGTCAATGATATTCTGCAAATAAAATTTAATCTGTTAGCGTAACATGCATTAAAAAAGAGTATACAAATTTAATGTAACTATCAATTACGATCATTTACCTCATCCCCAACCCCTATTTGTGAAGACCTGTGATACTCATTATTGTTTCTTAGCAAAGCCATTGATAGTTTAAGATAATTAGATGAAGATTTGAGAACTTGTGTTTTGGAAGGAGAAAAGTGGGAAGGAGTTCAGGAGGGTGTTGGAAGGTGAGGTGAAATGTGTAGGAAATTGAGCTGAACTTATGTAGGAATTTATAAGGTGTATAATTGATCAAACACATTGAAATGGGTGGAATAATTGATGAAGCACGTTCCACCATTATTAGGGAATCTTGCCACTTTGTTTTTTTTTTAAAAGAAAAATCTTGCAACTTTTGTCTTTTCATGCAATTGTATTATTCAGGGGAATCTTGTACGCTTCTTTTTTCATGTTGATGGAAAGGCTTTTTGTGATGTGAATAATGGCAATTGAGTCAATAATGTGATGGCAATTGAATAATGTGATGTGAATAATGGACTGAGCGAATAGTGGACAGTCAATAATGGACTGAATATGTCTTCGGTTTGGAGTTTGGAATATGTCTTGGATTCATATTTCTGGTTGTCCAGCAGTAATGGTGTAAGCTATTTTTTTAAAAGACTTGCGGAGGAAGTACCCGTGTGATGCATGTATATAGCAGGATTTACAAAATCTTGCAAGATTCACATAGTTTTCTTAATATTATCCATTGTTTTTTTTATGTGTAAATTTATCTAGTAATTGATTTAAATACATATTTAATTATTAATTACCAATTTGTTTATTTATTTTTGTCAATTAATTAAATATTAATTGTTTTAATTAAATTAGTGTTTGTAATTTAAATTAAATAAAACATATAAATTTTTTATTTTTTTAAATTAAATAAAACATATAAATTAAATTAAACACAAAGGACAACACTCTGATCGGAGCACCCCCCTCCATTACTTTTCTGTCACGAGGGACAGCACTCTGATCGGAGCACCCTCCTCCATTCCTTTTTCTGTCACAAAAGACAACACTCTGATCGGAGCACCCCCATCCATTACTTTTCTGTCACGAGGGACAGCACTCTGATCGGAGCACCCTCCTCCATTCCTTTTTCTGTCACAAAGGACAGCACTCTGATCGGAGCACCCCCCTCCATTACTTTTCACACGAGGACAAGACTGACGTCAGCACCCTCATCCATTCCTTTTTCTGTCACAAAGGATAGCACTCTGATCGGAGCACCCCCCTCCATTACTTTTCTGTCACGAGGGACGGCACTCTGATCGGAGCACCCCCTTCAATCCTTATCCCAACCCTCATCCACACTTACCCTAACATACACTTGAAGTGCACCCTCCCCATCTCATTCTCGTTCAGAATTTCCCCTAACTTATATAAATAGGTAGTCTTGATATCTTAAAGATCACACCAACACTTCACCACTCTTGCTCATACACTCATATACTAAATCATGCCTCCAGCAGAGCTATTTCTCTCCATCTATTACAATGGACATGTTGAAAGGACCGATACAGAAGGTGTGGTCTTTGCATGCAACCATACAACCTTACTCAAAGTGAAGACAAATATGAAATTGCATCAACTTATACAAAAATCCGCATTTAAAAATTCAACCAGACAATACAAGGAGGGTGGTCGAACTTATTTATCGATACCCTACAGCTCTTGCACAGGGATATCACCGGTATGAGTCATTAAATCTTGTAGGAGATGATGATGTACAACTTATGTTTGACATGTTCAAGGCCTCAGAACGCTTGGTGTTTCTACCAATGAAGTGTATGCAGAGTCGGTAGATGCTCCCAATGATGACACCGGCCGTGCCACCATATTCTCAACCCATAGACCTCGGGCCCAA
This sequence comes from Calophaca sinica, assembly GCA_037113605.1. Lineage (NCBI taxonomy): Eukaryota > Viridiplantae > Streptophyta > Magnoliopsida > Fabales > Fabaceae > Calophaca > Calophaca sinica. The sequence continues at coordinate 99,827,316 of CM073734.1, read as the reverse complement.
CACAAGAATTTAGTCCACTTTTACCAAACACAACCCCACCATCACTCCATGCCTTCTTCGTCAACCCATCGCCCAACACCATCCACTCAGGGTGCTGATCTCAACACCACAATTGATCTTAACATCCCAGTTGATCCTATTCCTATTAGTGTTGTGGCTGGTGTCCACAACGAAGAAGTCGGTGACTTTAGTGAAAACGAAGACGTCCTTCTTGGGTTACATGCAGCTGCCAACAATGAAGATATGGAATTCGGTGGGGGTCCCTCGACAGCCCTTCAGTTCTACGACCTGCCCTCGCATTTCCGCAATGTGACCTCTGACGAGGTGGATAACTCAAACAATGAATTTGGCCATCCTATGTCCCGCAGGCCCACGTACCTTGTTCTGAGCCCTGATAACCTACAAGTTGGGATGCCATTTCCCACAAAAGAAATGACACAACATGCCATAAAAGAATACCATATGAACAAGTCCCTAAACTTCATTGTAGAGCACTCCAATCAAGAGAGATGGATTGTTTGTTGTGACAACAATAACTGCATGTGGAGGTGTCGAGTTGCATATGGCAAAAAATCACAGCTTTGGGAGATCCGAAAGCTGGAAGCACCGCATACATGTGCATCAACACGGCTTTCACAAGATCACCATCTGCTATCTTCAGACCTTATTTGTGAAAGCATCCTGCAGCTAGTAAAGGAAGATCCAACAATATCAGTTTCAGTGTTGATTGCACACATACGATCAAAATACACATATACCACTACGTACAGGAAGGCATGGATGGCAAAGCAAAAGGCTGTTGAAAAGATATTCGGGAACTGGGAGGAATCATACAAGGAGCTTCCGCAGTTTATCCTCGCTTTGCAATTCTATGTTCCAGGCACTATTGTTGATTGGCAAACAATGCCCTTCTATGAACACGGCCAACTAGTTCATGGCAAGGCTACCTTCCATCGACTCTTCTGGACCTTCAAACAGTGCATCGACGGGTTTTCTTACTGCAAACCTGTTGTTTCAGTTGATGGAACATGGTTGTATGGCAAGTATCGAGGAACGCTCTTGATGGCAATCGCTCAAGATGGGAGGAATCAACCCTTTCCTATAGCATATGCCCTTGTGGAGGGTGAGACGGCAGATGCATGGTTTTCTTCCTCCAACGCTTGAGAATGTTCGTCACACCCTAGCCTGACCTCTGCTTGATTTCGGATAGACATGAATCAATAAAGAGTGCCGTTCGGCGCCTAGACAGTAATTGGCATCACGTCTTCTGCATTCGTCACATCTCACAAAACTTTATGAGGACTTTCAAGAATGCAGACATGAAAAAAAGTGTCATCAATATGGGTTAGTATATACCTTTCATATACATTGATGCTTATTTTTTGTTTTTATTCTATCGTTACCAACCTTGACTTTTGTTCCTTCAAACTCTTCAGGATACTCAATGACTCAACCGGGAATCACATACTACAGAGTGAAATCGGTGAATGGAGCGAAGAAGTCATCGGTGGGTTGACAACATCCCAAAGGAACAATGGCTCCAAGCATGGGAAGAAGGGCGGCGTTGGGGGCACATGACGACAAACCTTGCTGAGTGCATCAATAATGTATTAAAGGGGACGCGCAATCTACCAATCACTTCGTTAGTCCAATCAACCTATCACAGGTTGAATGCAAAATTCGTCGAAAGGGGGAGACAGGCCCAAGCAATGATGACATCCGGCATGATTTATACAGACATAGTCATCGAAAAACTTGAGATAGAGCGGGGAATGTCCAACTCTCACCAAGTTCAAATTTTCAACCGAGAGCAAAGTATTTTCACAGTTAAGGAGTTGAGACGCCCCCAATCAGGCCGACCAACAGGGACATTCAAAGTAGATCTGGAAAAACAGTGGTGTGACTGTGGCGAATTCCAGGCACTACACTACCCATGTTCACACGTCATCGCTGCTTGTTCCCATGTTCATCACGACTACATGACATATGTGCCTCCCCAGTACACGTTACAATATGTTTTCAACGTTTACAGTGAAGAGTTTCAACCGGTGCCTCACGAATCATATTGGCCAAAATACAATGGAGTTGAATTGTGCCACAATCCAGCTATGCGGAGAGATCCAAAAGGTCGTCCACAGTCCACACGTATTCGTACTGAGATGGATCAAAGGGAGCAGAGTCGTCACCCCAAGAGATGTGGACTGTGTCGGAATGAGGGACATAGCAAGAATAAGTGCCCAAACCGTTCTGGAGCTCATACACAACAGTAATAAATTTGTCTCATTTGTGTTTGTATTTGTACCTCTTTTGTATCTGCATTTTCAATTTTTAATCAGTTTGAGTTATTCGCCTTCTAATTATATTTTAAGTTATTTTAATGATTAATTCAATTAAAAAACAAATTACAAACACTAATTTAATTAAAACAATTAATATTTAATTAATTGACAAAAATAAAAATAAACAAATTGGTAATTAATAATTAAATATGTATTTAAATCAATTAGAAGATAAATTAACAACAAAATTAGTTAATTAATTTAAATTAAATAAAACATATAAATTATATTAAATTAAATAAATAAATTATATTAAGGTTGATCATACGAAACCTAGCTGAAGAAAACAAATGGGAAGTCTCATTTACCACCAACGACTTCTCATCATAAATACCAAAAAAAAAAAATAGACATGAGGAGTCCCCCTCTATAGGGGCGACCTCCCTTCTTTAATTTTTTAAAAAAAAGAAAAAACGAATGGGAAGTCCCCCCCTCTAGGGGCGACCTCCCTTCTGAAAATAAAAAAAATAAAATTAGATGGGAAGTCCCCTATGCTAGGGGTGATTTCTCAATAGCCCCAAACACCGTGCTATTTCGGTACATAAAAAAAAAGGAGTGCTACTTTCGTAAATAAAAATTAAAGTTATGCTACAGAAAAAAAAGAGCCAGCAGGAAGCAGACGGAGAGATGACAATTGGTCCCTTTTAATTATTTTTTATTTGTTTTTAAAATAAACAAATTCCAAGTGGCCAGCCACATGTATTTTCGTTTGACATGTCACCAACTTTCAACGGAGAGATGACGTTAGAGACCAAAAATGATGGTTCCTGATTTCACAGGGAGGGAATCAAAATTTTTTTTACAGGGATCAAAACCAGAAAACTCTATATTTACAGCGACTAAACTTATATTTAAACCTCTTATTAAAGTAATTTTAGGATAACCTAAGACCAAATTATAACAACATTTGGCTTAGGTAGTGTTTAGTTGGATGAGAATGGAGGGATCGGGAGGGGGCAAAATTACTCCTAACTTAATTTTGGCTCCCCTCCAATATTAGGGAGATTTGGAGGGGATGGGAGGGAAGCTTGGATCATTTAAAATAAATTACTTAAATATTCTTATATAAATCGTAGGGACCAATTTGGGTGTTTCAGCTTTTGTTAGAGACCAACTTGGGACTATTTTGGTATTATCATATCATATCATACATGTTAGAGACTATTTTGGGTGTTTCAATTTTTGTTACCGACCAATTTGGGTGCTTTTGTTTTCTGTCTTTACAATTAAACAAGATGAAATATACTAACAGACACATCATTTTTTGTCATAGACCATTTTAGGTATTTACTCCATTAATTTGATTTTTGTGTTTGGTTGAAAGGAGGGGAAGGGAGGGGAGGAGAGAGAAGCCTTTCCATGTTTGGTTCAGGAGAGGAGTGGAGAGATTAATTTACTTGTATAACCTAAGCCAAACTTCACTTTTTGGTGTAAACCGGGTATCTCTCGTGCGCAACTGCGAAAACTAGTTCCTTGAGCTAGGTCAAATCATATGGGCGCCCCTTAAGAGTTTTGACAATGCTTCATTCTTATGGCTCAAATTCGATTTCGAGACTACTGGTTAAGTTGGAAGACACTCCCACCATCTCATTCAAGTGCTATCTGGTAGATATAAATTAAACTAAAACTAAACAAAAAATTCTTATGGCTCAAATTCGATTTGGAGACTACTGGTTAAGTTGGAAGAGACTCCCACCATCTCATTCAAGTGCTATCTGGTAGATATAAATTAAACTAAAACTAAACAAAAAATTCTTATGGCTCAAATTTGATTTCGAGATCACTGGTTAAGTTGGAAGAGACTCCCACCATCTCATTCAAGTGTTATCTGGTAGATATAAATTAAACTAAAACTAAACAAAAAATTGATATCTCTTACGTAATTATTGCTTCATTTAAAAACTAATGGCCAAAAGCAGCTTTTGTAGTGTTAGTATAATAAGCAACTTTCATTTCGTGTTTTGCTAATGCGTGGGGGTAGTATCTAAAGGTCTGTTTGATTGGGGGTTTTGTAGGAGAGGAGAAGGGTTATTTTAACTAATTAATTAATTTAAAATATATCCTAATTAAATACAACCTTAACCATATAAAATTTAGTTTCAAATATACAAAATTACATAACAGTCACTAATCATATAGTCTCTAATCATACAAAATTCAGTCTTAAATATAGAAAATTACATAAAAGTCACAAATCATACAGTCTCTAATTATAATTACAGTCCCTAATCATACAATCTCTAATTATAATTACAGTCTCAAATATACAAAATTACATAATAGTCATAAATCATACAGTCTCTAATTATAATTACAGTCCCTGATCATACAGTCCCTAATTATAATTACAGTCCCAAATATACAAAACTACATAATAGTCACAAATCAACTAAACTACGGTATCTAATACGGTCTCTAATCATACAAAATTTCAATTAAACTACAGTTCCTAATCATACAAATTTACTCGCATGATAAAAACTCATAACTAACCAACCTCGATTGCAGAGTAGTGGTAGAGGCACGGATGGTGGTGGCAGCTGTGGTGGCGTGGCAGAATGGTGGAGGTGGCAGTCTCAGAAGCCGGCTTCACAACGATTACTCAAGTAGTCTCCAGCAACTAACAAGTCAAATTCATAAAATATTTTTGAGAACTAGATCCTTCAAACACAATCTAAGGTTCTTAAATAAAAGAGATCAACTCAGCTAAATCTCTAAGAGAGATCAAATCCGAAACAACAAATCCGAAACATAAACAACACAAAATCGCAAAACGGAGGCAGCAAAACGTACATAACACAAAATAAAAAAAATCACGAGTCCGGAACAACAAATCCAAAACATACTAATGTAACCACCTCTGTGAACAACAAATCACAAAACCAATAAATCACAAAATCTTTGAAAGAAAGAGAGGTGATGTCCTACCAGTGGAAGATGACTCCAGCAAAACGAAAAAAGGAAAGGAGAGAGGGAATATCTGGTAGCGATGTAGCGGTGCAAGAGGCGAATTGGAGTGCGGCAGCAGAAGATCAGAGTGCAGCAACGGCAGATCGGGGATGGGAATGAGAGAGTTGAAGAAGGCGAAAGTCTGGAGAGTTGAAGAGGACGGAGGCAAGTGTGGTGGTGGCAGCGGCGCTACAAGGGGAGAAGGAGGACAGAAGATAGTGTTGGAATCAAGTGGATTCATAAACAATGACCCTTAATTGTTTTGATGATAACAAATAGTTAATAGAACAATTTATCCTCTGATGTGTTTGTTAGTGTGCAGAAATTCACTATTCATCAGAAGGAATTATCTCAGAAGAATTAGCTAAAGTGTGCATTTCACCATCAATTTCATGAGTATGAGTCTGGCAGTGATTGTCTGAAAGTTGTTGACGTCATCGTCTTATAGCATCACTCTGATATCATGCTCTGAAAAGATCAACACTTTGTTGGTAGTCAACGCTCTGGCAGACCATGCTCTGATGAGACCATCCTCTGTTAAGGTCAACGCTCTGTTATTGGTCAACGCTCAAACAGACTATGACTAGACTACACAGTGGAAGCCTTCGTCCGTTTCTACCTCACTCTCTTATATGAAAGGGAAACAAATTCTATACTGAAGAACTTGCCTCCGTTTCAAGCTCACTCTGGCGAGCAGAGTATCTCAGTAACAAGCATTGTCTGTTTGACAGATGCTCTGATTGGAAATCAGACTGAGTATTCATTAATGGCTACTTCTCGTATTTAAGAGACCTCATTGATGAGTATTTTATTGTACGAGGAATCAAAGGCCAAAGGAAAAGTCAACTGATATAATCATCAGAAAACTTGCTCTAGAAGTGTCTGATATTCAAAAAGCTCACAAGGAACAAGATCCTGATACTATCTACTGTGTCAGTGTACAAGCGCAGAATGGAAAGCGACGTAACTTGCCAAAAGCCATAAAAGGGGGATCTGAAGTTTTATCCATTGGTGAAAGAGTTGTTAGGTCACAACGATACTATTCACGACCCTAGCTATATATACCTTACTTCATTCACTGAAGTAGGTTAAACGAGCAACCAAAAATCATTCCAAGTTTCTGAGATCACATTGAACAAGCACTTAATCATTTTATTCTTTCTGTTTGAAAGTTATTCTTTGTGCTTAAGTTTTTCATTGTATATCCTCTTTGCTGAGAGTTATTTGATATTGTTTCAAACCATTTTTGAACACTGTATTTAGCCCAGTAGTGGTTGTATTCCTTAGAGACTTGACTGCACTAAGTCGTTCTAAGAAGTTGTGGGTATAGCCCGGTAGGCAGTATTATACTCTCAAGTGTAATCAGGTTGATTATAGCGGAGAAATCCTTCAAGTGTGTGAATGGACTAGACGTAGCTATCAGGTGATAGTGAACTAGTATAAATCACTGTGTCATTTTTCTCTGTTTTCTTTACTGATTTACTTGCTATTTTATTAAAGAGTTGTTTTGAAAATGTTTTCATAAATACACAAGCTTTGCGAAAAGATTTCTAAAACACAATTCAAACCTCCATTTCTTGTGTTTTTGGCACGTTCAGATAGGAGAGAAGAGAAGAGAGGAGAGAAAATTGGGAATATTGGGGGAGAAGGGCTCGTGCTTTGGTTGTAAAACGAGGTTACCGATGACCTCATTAAAGTTACCGACGGCCTCAACCTATCTGTAAACTCAACGGTCAGACGCGGTCTTACCGACGACCATTTCTTGAAATATCGACGGCCTATTCTTGTTGGTACTTGAAAACCTGGCGGGTATAAAAAACGCAGCAAAGGTACCGACGGACTGTGGCCGTCGGAAAATATAGTCTTGGAGTACTGACGGCCTAGGCCGTCGGTAATGTTTAACTGACAACGGGTTAGAATTACCGACGGCTTAAGCCGTCGAAAAAGGCATTTTTTTTGGCGACGGGTATGGACTGTCATTAATAGACCGTCGGTATCCCCACTTTTTCTTGTAGTGGGTAGCATATTTTCACTTATTTTTAGTGAATGTGGATTCGGAGTCTCCTTAACAAAATGACAATATTCAATCAATAATAGTGTCTGTAAAATCTAAAAATATGATGATTACACAAATAAGATAAATAATACCCTGGAAATTTACCTCACTGGGGTATTTTGACCCCAAAATTATGTATTTGGTGTAACTCAGAAATTATTTATGTGTCTGGTTACTTGTTTTTTTAACGAGTTGTGGTTGCCAACCACGACTTATGTTATTTCTTTTCTTTTTTTAATGTGAGTCGTGAATGTCATTCACGATTTACTTTTTTTTTATGAGTTGTGAACGATAGTCACGACATATATATTTTTTATTTTTTTTTAAATTTTTTATATAAGTCGTGAATAGCAATCACGACACACCCATTTAAATTTTTTTTAATTTTTTTTATATAAATCGTGTGAATGAAACCCTAATTTCACCGTAAACCCTAATTTAAGTCAAACCCTAATAGTAATTACATAAGATGCATAAAAATTTTCATTAAGATAAAGATATATTACGTTAAGAAATAATATCTGTTATTTAAAAAGACAATAAACTAATGATGGGATGAAGTGCCACAATGAGGCCTTCTTCTTTGATGTTGTAATAAAACCCTTCGAGGTTGTTCCACTTGTTCCTGGCCACCTCTTCTTCCACGTCGTCTTTGTGGTTGCTGGTTCAGATCAATAGTGTCACTGTCGTTGTCATTATCATTGTTGTTAGCATCATCGCCAACATTCATGTCCCTTAATTCATCAGGTAAGGTTGGACGATAATATAAAGATGGTGGTGTAGAATAATTTGTAGCAAACTCTAACGAAGTGGATGCAAAAATATTAGATGAGTCGGGCTGTTGGAAAGAAGACCTGGGTACATACTCTTCGAATCCTCATAGCCGTGGTGTCGGTGAGTAATTTGGCTCATATCCCAGGAAGTCTTCGGATTGTGGTGTAGGTGAGAAATGAGGCACATATCCCGAGAAATCTTAGGTTATGGCAGTGGTGGGACATGGGGCACATATGCTGAGAAATCTTGTGGTTCTGGTGGAGGTGGCTCATGTTGTTCCGCTCGTGGAGGAAACTCAGTAGGGAAGGGCAAATGCTGAGTTGGGGGAGCTTCCTCGTAGTGCGTTGTGTAAGCTGATGGATAGATCTCGTCCTGAAAATTCAACATATCATTGATGACCCTATCAAAGGTGTTTATGAGCTAGTCCTTATTAGCTCTTGTGTTGGATGAGCGAATCAGTCTCTTAAGGTAATGAAATATTGTATACTGCAAAAAAATGTTAATATTAGATTATCGAAAAAGTAATATATGATGATGATGATGATAATAATAATAATAATAAATGACCAGCAAAACAACCATCTCGAGAAATATATCTCCGAGTATGACGTATATACCACTGCATATACTCAGAGTTCTCCGGTAAAAGACCGGTGTAAGGATGCCCATGGATTAGTTGATTATTTCGAGTGTTCTATATGGCAATCCATGTATGATGGCGATGCGACAAGTCAACATTTGTTTTGCCTCTCATATCAACTTTGTGCACTTCGTCAAGATTAAGAGGGTCATCTGGAATAGGATGATAAAATCCAAACTGTCGCATAACCCTGTCAGCCGGATGCCACTCCACAATGGAAAAACATATCAAGGGAACCACAACATGTGCAACCACAGGGACCAACAAGGCATCCATTTTAAACTGCAAAACAATGATAATAATCATGATATTGCTGCACAACTGTTATTACGATGTTTAAATTATGTACAAAAATCATACGAAATATTAATAATATGGACCTCATCGATTCTTAATCGGTCAAATATGCCTCGAATAACGTGAGTTGCATGGCTAGGTGTGTTGGTTGTGACCATTGGACCATCCCAACTGGTAGATTCAAAAATGATACAAGTTAGTCACGAAATTTATAAAGAATTTATAAACTTTTAAATTACAACACAAAAACTAATAAACATACCTATGCGCAAGAGGAAATCCATTTCCTTATTGTGCCTCTTCGTCAGATAGATAATTTATTTGCGGTGCAACATAGGGAATCCGGTGCCATGCCCAAGATTGGAGTAGTAACAAACACCCACCAACCTCAACCTGGTCGGGATTAGTTACCCGATCCAAAGCTCGAAACAAACTTGCAAGAATAGCTGAGCCCCAACTATAACGGTGTGTGTCCAACAGATCTTCCAGCAACAACAAGTACATCAAGTGAACCCGTGCGCCAGATGTGTCTGGTATAAGGAGACTTCCAATTATCTTCATGATATATGCTCTGGCATGTTGGGCAACCACATCGTCATTTGCATGATCAGGCAGATCTATGAACTGTGACTCCAACCAAGTTAAGCTAACACTACCTCCCTTGACAAAAGTTGGGAATGGGCTAGCCCTCAATAAATTCGTACAAATAGTGTCCCACTTGGTAGAGGTGATGCCAGTGACAACAACACCTTCAATGGGCAGACCGAGCTACATATGAACATTTTCTAGTGTTATGGTTGCTTTTCCATACGAAAAATGAAAAGCGTGTATTTCCATTCTCCATCGCTCAACCAGTACTGTAATTAGGTGAGTGTTGATATGAACTTGTCCGATCGGCATAACACGACCGAAAGCAGTCTGTTGTATCAAGTCTGCTACCAATCTTGTAGAGTGCTTGAATTCAAATTTAAAAGGAACACGAGTGTTGCCCATCACAACCCTAGTGAAGATTATATTTTATAGGTTGACTTCATTTTTTGTGGACGAAGGGGTGAAAGCACTTAACATGATGAATGCAGGACATATTTATTGTGAGGAGCTATCCACAATGTTGCTTTCAAATAGGCACCTAGCAAGCTCTCACCGTGTTCATAGTTATACTAGGGCGTCATCAGAATTCGAGGTAGAAGAGATGAAAAATCCACATTTCGGCCGACATGCAATGATATGCAGGGTTAATTTAAACAACTGGTGGTGTGATTGTGGAGAATTTCAAGCATTGAGGTATCCTTGTTCACATGTTATTGCGTCGTGTGCCTATAGCAATGTGGATTGTCAGGTTTATATTGACCCAACATACAAACTGGAGAATATCTTCAAGGTTTATCAACATGAGTTCCATCTTCTTGGAGATGAAGAATATTGGCCACCATAGATAGGTTCTACGTTGAAGCCTAATCCTCTCATGCGAAGAGATACCATGGGGAGACCAATGACATCTCAGATACATAATGTGATGGATGCAAAGGTTCTGAATCAGAAGGAAAAAAATGGTTATTGTCGCACAAAGGGACATAATAGAAGTAATTGTCCTTATAAAGAGACAAATGCTTAAGCTATGAATTTTAATTTCATAGATGTGTAATATCTATCTTTGTTTTTAATGCATTTGTAATATTTATCCCAACAGATTAGAGTTTTGTTATTAAAAAAATTAGGGTTTAACCTTATTTCACACATCACTTTTCTATATAATTAGTGCTTTGTTATTAAAAAAAAATAGGGTTTTAGGGTTTCACACGATTTATATATAAAAAAAACAGTGTGTCGTGATTGCTATTCACGACTTATGTAAAAAAAAAAATTAAAAATTAAAAATATGTATGTCGTGACTATGGTTCACGACTTATTAAAAAAAACAAAAAATAAATAAATCGTGAATGACATTCACGACTCACATTAAAAAAATAGAAAAAAATAGAAAAAAAAAGTAGTGGTTAGCAACCACGACTCATTAAAAAAAAGTAAGTCGAGACTGGCAGTCTCCACTTACACCAAACATGTAAATAGTTTATGAGTTACACCAAATACGTAATTTTGGGGTTAAAATACCCCAATGAGGTAAATTTCCCATAATACTCTGATTGTGCATTATTGCTTAGGGACAAAACACTATCATCTTGATCTATTTGGACTAGTAGGTTAAAATTAAGACCAACCCATCTTTTTAATGATTGAAATGGATAGAAGGTAAAGAAATTACATGTAAACTGTACTATATATTTGGATTGCATATAAGTTTTTACAAATTACTTTTTTTTGTTACATTCATTTATTATTTTACATAGACGTTGTTTTCTAACATGTAATCATAATACTGTGCTTTTGGTGCCTTTCTGAGTGCTCCCTTTATTCGTGATTAGCAAAATACTTGCGCATACGCACGAGTCACTCTATTTTTACGTTTTTTTTAAATACATTTGTTTATAAAATAGAAATTTTATATTGTGACAAATATAATTAGTTGTTTTCGTTCTTTAAATATGTAGAAAGAGTGAGAATAAACAACATGTAATATTTTCCTGTTATGACTCAAGAGTAAATAATCACTTATAAATAATAAAGAGATTTATAAAATTGTTATGTGATAAAAGACAATAAAGTTAAACCGATAACAGGTAAGAGAAATGCAAACAACACACTCTCTAACACTCCTTTTTGAATACATACACTCTCCTATTGGTTAAAATTTAAGCGATCCCACTATTTTAGGGAATGGATTCCACCAAATTGTATGGACCCCACTTAATTTCAGCTAATAGAATAGTGTGTGTTCAAAAGACAATGTTAGATAGTGTGTTAGTAGCACTCCTCTGGCATGTCTTGTTTTCTTGTCGGAACTCAAAAGCAAAATAATCATTTATAAATAAGAAAGACATTTATAAAATTGATATGTGCTTAAAGACAATAAAATTACACTGACAACATATGTTGTTTTCCCGCCGGGGCGCAAAAAAAATCATTTATACCGACAACATATAATGTTTTCTCATATCCTAGTCGAGATCCAAAAGTAAAATAGTCATTTATAAATAATAAAGACATTTATAAAATTGATATGTGCTCAAAGACAATAAAACTATTCTGACAACATCTAATATTTTCTCGTCGGGATGCAAAAGAAAATTATCATTAATATCGACAACAAGTAATGTTTCCTTATTTTCTCATCAAGATTCAAAGTAAAATAATTATTTATAAATAATAAAGACATTTATAAACATTGATACATGTTCAAAGATAACGAAGTTATACCGACAACATGTAATGTTTTTCATTCAATCTTAAAAGCAAAATAAACATTTATCATTTATAAATAATAATGACATTCATAAGGACAAAATAAAATTAAAAAATTAAAAAACTAAAAAAAATTAATAAAACTTGATATGTGATTAAATTATAGCAGCAATATATAATGTTTCCTTGTCAAAACTTAAAAGAAAAATAATAAATTATAAATAATAAAGACATTTATAAAATTGATATGTGCTCAAAGACAATAAAATTATTTTGACAACATCTAATATTTTTCCGTCGGGGCGCAAAAGAAAAATAATCATTTAAACCGATAACATGTAATGTTTCCCTATTTTTCCGTCGAGATTCAAAGGTAAATTAATCATTTATAAATAATAAAGACATTTACAAACTTTGATACTTGTTCAAAGACAATAAAATTATGCCGATAATATGTAATATTTCCCGTTGAGACTTAAAAACAAAATAATCATTTATAAATGATAAAGACATTTATAAGAACAAATAAAAAAATTAAACAACTAAAAAATTAATAAAATTTGATAAGTGATAAAATTATAGAGGCAACATGTAATGGCAATAAAATAATTCCAACAACATCTAACGTTTTCTCGTCGGAATACGAAAAAGAATATAAATAAAAAAGTAAAAAAATTAAGAAATTTTAAAAAGTAGAAAATTTAAAAACCAAAGAAATAAAATAAATTAAGAAAATAGAAAAGAAAATAAAAAATATATATATAAGAAAAATTGGAAAACTAAAAAGTAAAAACAATTTTATAAAAACTAAAATTTAAAAATAAAAAAATGAAAAGTAAAAAAAAAATCTATAAGTAACTAAAATATAAGAAAAAAATAATTTAAAATTTAAAAATAGAAAACAAAAAATAGGAAAATAGTAAGAAAAAATAAAAAAATAAAAAACAAAAACAATTCAAATACGAAAATAAAAAATAAAAAACAAAGTGTAATTTAAAATAAAAAAATCTGAAAATAGTAAGAAAAAAATAAAAGTAAAAACATTTTTTGAAAGCAAAATAAAAAACATAAATAAGATTAAAAAAATATTAATATTATAATATTATAATAGAGAGGGAAAAACAAACCGCCAATGAGTGACACGTGTCTCGAAAGGGGTTTGTTTTCTTGTATAGGAGATTGATGTTTTTGTCTCCTTTGCGAGAGTTTCACTAATGGGGGTTGCCTCCTAGATTGTTTGGCAATATACTTTTATATTTTTCTCCTGTTCTTTTTTTGCAATTTTTAATAATTGTATCATTAATCTAAAAAGATCTATGCTTTTAGGATATATCACTAAAGATTGATTTTGAGTTTCTTCAATCCATTTGTCTTTTGATGTTCTCAAATAAGCAGAAGAATATTAATGTACTTTAGACTTTTTAAATCGGTTATAATGGCGTTATAGATTCAGACGATATAGAATGTGTTAACTTTCAACTTGAATATTGAACTGCTATAAAAAAATTTAGATCAGAACCTATCTAATAAGTTTTATTTTCTAGATGAATTATAGTAGCAACCGATCTAAAAAAATAACTTTTTAGATTAATTGTCACTATAAGCGATCCAAAAAGTCACTTTTAAAATCGGCTACAATCACGACCGATCTTTGGTTGCTATTATGACTCATCTAGACAATGACTTGATCAGTTATTGTGACAACCTATCTCAAGAGACTTTTTTTTAAACTGGGTTTGAGAGAGCTAAAAGTGAGTTTCATCCAAAGGAGGTGTAACATCCCGGATTCTAAAACCCTAATTGCGTTTCTTGATTGTGTGCTTTTAATGATTAGAACCTTAGATTGGAGTTTGATTTGGATCCAAGAGTACAGAGGGACTGAAAACAAAGATTTTCAGTTTTGCCAACTTCGCAATGCGAAAACGGGATGAGTGACCCCTCTACGTTGTCGTCTTTCACGAGTCACGCACGACATGTGTTCCATGTGTCATAACATCCTGAACATGTGCCAGCTGTGCAAGTCCGCGACACGAACCGTCCCCTTTCGCGATATGAACATGGTTGATGTCCATATGTTATAAATTCAAGTTCAGTTGTGATTTTGATCCTTTCTTTAAACCCTCAACCACTTATTCACGTGTATGATCAAAGACATCAGAAGGTGTCCTTTTGGTCCCTTAATCATATTCATTCAAATTTTATGTTGAACCCTAGATTCTAGCTCTGTAGATCTGTAACTTTGATGTCGTCATAACCGTACTGATTGTTCCTCGACTTCGATTAAGTTTTCTAGAGGTAATTGGGTGTTAAGTGACTGATTTGATTCCATTTAAAGTATTTAATTCATTTGTTGCAGTGTTTCAGGTCCCTATGACTCATTTCGATGCTCTTTCGTGTGTAGAACATGACGAAAGCTCCAACTTCGCTTTTGGCCCTTTAGAAGTGTTGATAAAGCACCTTGTTTACTTCTTTTTCATGGTTTCATTATAGAAGTGAAGTTTCATTTTAGTCTTTTTTGTTGATTAGTTGTTATTTTGGTCCGTGCGGGGGTTTCTGTAACTGTAGTTATTGCATCGTCGTCTGGAGCATAGTTTTAACTCTTGAAACATCCAAACTTGTGGTAAGCACATTGAATTTGATTATGTCCTCATTGGTTATGACGTTATTAGTTGTCTTTTTTGGCCCATAATTTCATATTCCTGCTTGTAATTGTGTTGTTTACAGCGTGTGGATCCCGTTGACGCCTCTAGGACTATTTCCATAGTCTTCCATGTATTCTTTTGGATACAGACAGAACTGACACTTAGTTTCCTTGTGTGGTCTAAGTCCTTCATTGTCCTTTGGTTTGTGGCTCGAGGATCCAGGATGTCTGTGGGTCTGTGTAGGAGGTTACAATTGGAATTATTGTAAGGTGAGGAGGATAAGACCTTCAATTACTGGGAAAGCATGCTCAGTCTATAACTGTTAACAAGCATAGGGATCTTCAAACCCTAACACGGGTTGAGTAGTCATGATACCTAAGGATAGTTGTTATGGATTCCTCAGCCATAAGAATGATCTATGTTTCTTGAGGTTGTTATATTTGATGTAAGTATAAGCTGATGTTGTTGCTAATATGATTGGTATGATAACATGTTGATGAAGATTAACGGTATATGCTAATATTCTGATGTGATAACTGCCTGATTAATGTGATAAGATGTTCGACAAGATTAAATTGAGAGGTGTTGAGTTGAGTAGATATATAGTGAATGACCAAAAAACTTAGTTGTAGCTAGTTCCCCGTTTATATATATGAACAGTTGTCGCTTACAAAGTTACATGTATGTACGAACATCAGTCGCATACAGAGTGTCTATGTGAACAACAGCTGCACACAAAGTTTCCTCGGTGTAAACAACAGTTACACACAATCTAGATGCTTAGTTGTTAGCTGTAGGCTGGAAGTCAAATGGAGAAAAGTATAACTATGATCTTAGAAGTTACATGGAGAAAAGTATAATTCATAGGCTATGATCTTAGAAAGGACATGACCCAAAAGATGATTGTTAGTTGATGATTATGTGTGAGCATGTTAATGTGTTATATGCTATGATGGTTTCTATTGTATGATAATTGAAGTTGTTGTCACCTTAGTTTTGGGAGACATTACGTAGTCTCCTTAAGTCAAGTTTTATACCACGACGAATGGAATGTATTTGTGTGTATATATGTTTTGCACACTCTAACACTGTTGTAAATACATGATGTTTGAATGTATATAATTTATGTTTTAAAAATTTTGCGATAATGTGATGCCCTACCTCAAGGACATCACAGGAGGCAGTTCGCGAGTCTTAATTATGTGAGAAAGATTTTTACTTTGATAAAAAAACAGTGGGATGTCTGGTCCGAATAATCTATCTACTATCTACAATTTACAATATTATATAAAACAAAGTTTTACCACGTGTGACTAACTATGCTACGCGTTAAAACCGCAAAATACCTCACACAAGCACCAGAAAAAATTTCACAAAAACTTCAAAAAACCGAGTTGTGCGAAGCGTAACTCTATTTTTTTGTAGTGTTTGTAAATTTTAAATGTTGAGTCGTGAGACTTTCTTTAACATTGATGAGCCTCTCGAATGACTAACTCATTCAAACTTTCGCCTATAAAAAATAAGTTAAATAATTTAGTAAAAACTAATGATGATAAGTGGTGATTGACTTAATTTTTTTTTAAAAGCATGGGGACTACATTAAAAACATTTAATCTAGAATGATGTAGTTAAAAATTGAATGAAATTGTATAGGAACTTACGGTATAATAGCCTATGAGAGCGAGGAAATTACAGAAATGATAAGTGGACAACTGAAAGTTGTCCAACACCGTATTTATATACGGTTTGTGCCTTGTTTGTCCCCTACTGCTAGTTGCTTTGGTAATTTCAGTGACATGAGGACGTCGGGATCGGGATTCGAACCCGGGTGTTGCCATTTGCCTCTGTGTGTGTTTGTTGTTTACTATTTCTACTAGCTGACAAAAAAAAAATACAGTTTATACCTTGTTTAATGTTTTTTTTTCTCTCCGGCACGCATCATGAAATCAGCTTTCTCTCTGTGGGAATACGGTGTTGCATTACGGTGTTGAAAATTTGGTTGTCCACGTAACATTGCTCGGAAATTAAGAGTCATCTGTGTAGCATGCCATTACAGCCATTCCACACGGACACAGATTAGGGTTGACACACTTGACACTGAGACGCACATATGACATATATATTCGTGCATGCTTAACCAACCGGAACATATCATCCACAAAGAAATAAAAATGTTATGTTAAACATCAAAGTCCCCCGTTCACATGTTATCTGATTTTCCGCGTTTCTTTCAAATATACCTGTTCAAGAGATGCTTATCAAAAAAAAATACCTGTTCAAGAGATGTAACACCTCGATCCATTTTTCTATGGGTACTAAATAAAAAAGAGATCCATCCATAAGCTAACATGGAAACAAGTAATAATTAAAATTAAATAACATCAAAACCTCATGCCTTTAGACTACATATATTAGTAGTCCTAAATATCTTTTGTAGATATTTTCTTTTTCCGTGAAAATATCCTTCCAAAATTTCCACTGTAAAAGAAAAGAAAAGAATCATCGCAAAGGTTCGCCACAATCTTCATGTTCGGATTCAGCGAGCGATTGTAGCTTCTGCAACCTCATCTCCTCATAGAACTTCCTTATAAACGCTTCGACACGCCGGTTCAACTCGTCCAGACTCGGCGAGGGCGCTATCCTCATACTCATACCACACACCACCGTGTTCCTCTCCCTCCTCTCACTGAACGTCTCCCATTTCTTCGACGCCTTCGTTTCTCGACCCTCCGTTATTGCCTTCCACACGTCCTCCAACGCCGGCGCCGGTAGAGTCTCCGTCCTTTCCAGCGGTGGATCTTCTTCTTCTTCTTCTTCCTCCTCCTCCTCCTCCTCCTCCTCTTCTTCTTCTTCTTCAACGGGAAGACGCATAGGCTTTGCCACGTAAACAGGAGCAGGAGGAAGAGAAGTTGGATGGGAGCGGTGGTGGAACATTGTGGAGACGGCGATGCTGATGATAATGGCGTTGAAGAAGAGGAAGAGGTAGGGACGTGGGTGTGGCTTGAAGTACGAGAGACATAACTTCCACGTGAGGAACACGTGCGTGACTCGCTGCAGCCCCAGGGCAGTGAAGAGAACACCGGTGAGAGTGGAGATGAGGAAAACCTTGAGACTGAGAGCATGAAGGGACGACATTTGGAATGGAAAAAATAGTGGGAAATTAATTTTGAGTAAGAGAGTACTGGAATAAAAAAAAACGTTTTGTATTTAAAGATGAGAAAGAGGGCGTGGGGACATGGATGGGTCATCATCTAGATTAAATCTGAGCTGGCATTGGATAGGGAGAATCTTCCAAGAATATATGATGATTTTTGATTTGGGAGTGAGAGTGGGGTCTACTCGTGTCGTGTCAGAATCACGAGTGCTCTCGATCTAACCTTCAGACTTAAAAGTACTTACAAAAAAATTTATATTCATCTCACCTTAAAAAGACTAGTGAGAATTGGTGTTATACTTAGTTATCGGTTCCATGCAATCAATATTTCAAAACAATTTTTAGAATTACAAAATATTATGTTTTTTTTTACCCGTACAAAATGTTAGTATGTTAATCCTCTAAAAAAATGTTATGTTAATAAAGTCCATCCTTTCATCTGGATTTATTAATAAATGATCCTGATATTATTCAATTATGTATATTTTACCATGTTATTATAATTCCTGCAAATATATATTAACGAAGAAGACAAATTGATTAACATTTGCAATTTCGAGAATCATTTTAAAATGTTAATAACGTGAGAAACTAGAATAAAAGCTTTTTTCTAATAATGTGAGAAATTGATACGTAGTCCTTTACCCAGTTTAGAGAACAAATTGACTAATTACTCTTTTGAATATTGCATGATCACTGGTCCTTTACCCGGATTTGGTTTGACATGACCTAAGTGAATTTGATAAAAACTTTTTTTGACAGAAAATTTGAATTTGTTAAAAAGCTAATTGTCAAATCATTTTTTTTTTACTAAAAAAGAAGATATTCATTCATTCAAATTGGTAAAATACATTAAAAACAATCCAAATTCAATATTGCTAAAAACCGAAAAGGATAAATCTGTGAATAAACTTACAGCACTCATGTTAATAGCATAAAACGACAAAATGCCTACAAGTGTGGCAAAATCATGGCAATGTTCATTTCAGGAAAGATGCGTAAAAATACGATATAAAGTACTTTTCGGTTTATATCGTGAAAATCATTTTTATTTTTTAAAAAATCACTTTTAAAAATTTTTGCAGTATTTATTAATCAGTAAACAATTAGATTTATGAATACAATTTTTCTAACATGTACAACTTGTACATATTAAGATTCATTAATTACTTACTTTTTTCATTTTTAATTACTCATTTCTTATTTATTTTATGTATGTAATTTCTCTCTTCCCATCAAATAAGAAAATGATTAATTAATAAGAAAAAATGGGTAGTTAACAAGGCTTAATATGTGCAAGCCAAGTTGTACACGTTAAAAAAAATCGTTACAAATATCTATAGAATGTATTCATGTATGTTTTTGGGTTTCAATATGTATTCATTAGTGATTAGTGATTGCAATTTATTGGTTGAATTTTTTGTTATTATGAAGAATTTAACAACCATAGACAAAGCAAAAAAGTTTTGCAGAAACGTTCAATCATATCTCAGACATTTGAAAAAGTAATAATAATGTGACACCATATGAATGTGTATTTTTTTTACATTGCAAGTGTATTGTTATTAAAGTCTTACGAATTGTCGTATTTTTTCAAAATATACTTGATAATATTAATTGGTTGATTTAATTAATTTTATATATATATATATATGAATATTACTATGAACATAGAAATACCATGACAATTGGTCATTAATTGATTGATGAGAATCAATTAATTATTAATTGATTTATTTGATTTGCATTTAAATAACTGCCAAAATGAAAAAGGCTTTTGGAGTGAAAAATTGAATATAGTATCGACACATGATATGAGATTTATAAGAAGAAAATAATCTTTAATTTCTTTTAATAATAATATATTATTTTTAGTATTTTTTTATTTATTAAATAATAAACTTAGATAATCAATATTTTGCATCACTAATTAAATATTTATTTTAATCAAATTCCTGGTACAAGCTCCTTAATTATTAGTAAGGTGTGTCTCTTATCATTTGTGATATCGTATTAGGAGCCGCGGCGGATGCATGTACAAGGGTATGGGGGCAATGATCTAACAGGGTAATTTTTTTTTACTTAAACATACTTAATAATTATTTTGCTCCTATAAACAAATATTGGTACTTGCCCGACTCATAAGACAATTTTGAAAAGAAAAAAAAAATGAATGATGAAGTTATAAAAGATAATAAAGAGATTGTGTTTTTGTAAAAACTTATAATATTTTTTCTGAGACAATATGATAAACTATTTTATTGCCAAATTGGTCATTAATTAATTGATGACAATCAATTAATTATTATTTGGTTTATTTGATTTGCAATTTTTTTGAGGGAAATTTGGTTTGCAATTAAATAATTGCCAAAATGACAAAGGCTTTTGGAAGGAAAAATTGAATATAATAGCAACGCATGATATGAGATGAGATTTATAAGAAGAAAATAATCTTTAATTTCCTTTAATAATAATATATTCTTTTTAATTTTTTTCATTTATCAAAAAATAAACTTAGATAATTAGTATTTTGCATCACTAATTAAATATTTAATTTAATCAAATTCCTGGTGTAACCTCTTTTTTTAACTATAAATAAAAATTGTTGGTAAATGGTGTCCCTAATCAATTATGATAATGTGCTAGGAGCCGTGGGGACAGCTGCCTTTATAGGGTAAACTTTGTTTACTTGAACATACTTAATACAGTAATCTTTTTTTGGCCGCATAAGACACTTTTAAAAAATAAATAAATGATAAAGTTAAAAGAGATATCGGAGAAATTATGTTTTTTTTGGTTACTTATGTTTTTTTTTTGTCACAGAGAAATTATGTTTTGTAAAAGCTTATAATATTTTTTCATGAAAATATTATAAACTATGTTATTGCCTCCTTTTGGAACCGCCACCGGTTAGGAGGAATCGCTAGGGCTTGTTGGAAATTTGTACACTGGTCTAGCAGTGTTGGCCCCTCTCCAAAGTTCATGGAGTGTTTCCCTCTAGCTTCTAATGTGATTCTCAATCGAGCAGTAATCTTCTGATTGGTGTGAAGGACCAACTCTGTGGAACCTTCCTTACATCTAATTGCTCTTCAGTTTTTTTATTTTTGTTACAACATCTGTGTATCTATACCACAATACAGTGACATCGTGCAATTTTCTTCCTTGTCTATGTCCATTTATCGACCCACAAGGCACACTATTAAAAATAATATGCAAAATAGAACAACCATGTTTTTCTAGCTTTCCAAAACTTAGTCTCCAGATGCTATGTTGAGTCTTTAAACATCTAAAAACTAAGTTTTTGTGCGTTTAAAAACCCAACATAAAGTTCAGAAACTAAGTTTTTGGAAGCTACAAAAACAAAACAGTTTAACATTTTGGAAACTAAGTTTTCAGATGTTATTATACAAATATATATGGGGTCGACCCAACATATGTAGAGGCTTAAAGCCAACTACAAATAACTTGAGACGAAACAACAAAAATGGCCAAATGAACAGAGAGAAATCAAGAAAATGAAATGGAGAATCAAAGCCTTTTCTTTTTTTGGGAAAAAATTACACTCAGTGATATTCATTAAAAAAATTGAGGCCTAAAGCCCGTTGCTTTATTAACTTGGGTCTTGCGACAACCTTGGATATAAATATGGATAAATGAACCAAATTCACTTTAAATTTTGAGTTCACTAAAAGAAGGATTTGAACTGACTTATAAATTAGTTATTATGTTTGAAAATCAAATAAAAATCATAAAATTTTATTACTATGTCATATCAGGGCCAACCCAACATATTTGGAGGCCTAAAGCCAACTCCAAACAACTTGAGACGAAATGATAAAACCAACCAAACGAACAGAGAGAAATTAGGAACACGAGAGCGGAGAGTCAGAGGCCTTTCTTTTTTGGAAAAAAAAATTCAGTTAGTGATATTGAGTAAAAAAAATATAGGCCTAAAGCCCTTGCTTTATTAGTTTGTGCCTTGGGCCGACCTTGAATATATACGTCTGAAACTAAGTTTCCAAAATGTTGCAAAAGAAAGAAGGGGAAAAAAAGCAATCTTACCTGTTGTAGAAAGTTGAGGAGGAAGACGTGGACATAAAAGAGTGGTCACTGAAGAAGAGGTCTTTGCTAGAAAAGTGGTGGTGGCCAGTAAGGGCAATGATTGGAAAACTTTCTTTTCTTTATCTTTATTCACGTAGAAAATTGAAAAGATCATAATTGAATCGAGAAGACCTAAATTTACACCAGTATTATAAATTTACCTAGCTTAGATACCAACACCAACCAAGTGCTGTAATGGCGGTAGCTGGAGGGTGGCCAGAAGGAGAGATGATGGTGGGGGTGTTTTGAACGGAGGAAGTGAAGGGGAGGGAGGCGTACGTATATTGGGTGGATGAAGAGTATTTTGGGTAATAAAAATATTCTAAAGGGGAGGGATGTGGATAGCAAAAATGGGTTAGGGGGGTGGCTGTTCCCATGACATTTCTATCCATAGCTGATCCAATCCAATTTACAAACACTATTCATCCTAAGTCAATCTCATAACAAGTGAACCAATATGATAAGCTACTCTAGATGGACAAACAATTTGTTTTCCTTTTCTTTTTGAATAAAAGTAAATTAATCTGTTTGACCCACCTACTAAAATAGGTCGAGTTTGATAAAACTAAGCTGCTTGTTTGAAATTCATCTCATGGTGGCTCAAGCCACATAAATTGAGTTAGCCCCATTTTGACAACTTTATTCAAAAATAAAATTTGTTAGTTTATATATAAAAAGTAAAAATAACTTATACCACATGGGTTAAAGTTTGTTTTGTTAAAAAAAATTATACCTTAATTCAATAATATGTTGTTACATCATTTACACTCCGTTTGAGGGTGAAAAGGAAATGAGAGAAAAGAAAGCAGAAAAAATAAAGAAAAAATGATTGAATTATATATATTATTTGGTTTGTTTAAATATGTGATAAAATGAAAAGAAATAACTCGGTGTGCTAGCGCAGTTGGTAGCGCCTAGGTGATAGAGCTCTCGAGTTATCCGATGTCGCAAGTTCGACCCTATGTAACAAAAATATAAGAGAAATAAAAATAATTTTTTTCCTATTTTGTTTGGTTGAATGGAAAATAAGAAGAAGAAAAAGTTGAGTATAGTAATCATTTTACCTATGTGTCAAAAAAAGAAGTAATCATTTTACCCTTGTTATGATTTAATGAATGGGATAGAAATGAATGAGACAAAATCAGGGTATTTCATACATTTCATTCAAAATGTCTGTGGTACTTAATATAACTGGCAAAATATTTACTGCTTGGACACGAATTTGAACCTGCTACACCCCCTTTCAGCGCTCTTAAGAGTGCATAGTAAGCCGCTGGACCATCAGACCAAAAAAATACGTTTCATTCAAAATGATCTCTTAGTTTGAGTGCTCAGAAAGTGAAGATTTTAACTTTCAACTAAGTAATGGAGACATCTCTTTTCTTATATTTTCTTTTTTTCCATTTTTTCCTCCTTCTATTTTTCATAATATCAAAGGAAGGGTTAATGAATTTGATCAAATTCATCAATTGATGAAATTCGTTTTTTCTGAGTGAGATAAATGTAAGACATTTATAACTATTTCCATAGTTTGAAGATTACCTTGGACAATGATACTATCTACTTACCCTAAAACTTTTATTACCAAAAAGATCATTAATTAATGTGACGACACATAGTTAGATAATAATATAATTTTTCACTAATAAAATATCAAAATTTAATTTTATTATATATCCAAACTTGAAATTATTGTAAAGAGCGGTGTTATTAAACTCGCCTCGGACCTACCGGTCCGGCCGGAAACCGGTGATGTGAGGGGTCCGAGTGCATAGTTCGATCGGAAATGTCATGTCATGGACCCGGTGCGACCCGGCCGGTTTGGTGTAAAAACCGGCGACTCGGTGGGTCAGTGACCCGGACCGGTGCGTTTGCAGATCTGCTTGTCTGTGCTTCTGCTTCTGCAGATCTGCTCGTCGCCCTTTGCTCCTGCTTCTATTCTTCTCAGAGAAACATGATTCGCTCCGTACCGGTTCATTCTGGAACGCGTACCGATTCGTGGAGATGAGCGGTTTCAAAGAAGAAAGTTAAAGAAAATGGAAGAAAGAAGATAAAGAGGGAAGATGAACAGAAGAAGCTCTCTTGCAGGCTCCTCATTTCTCACGATTTCTTCTATTTTTCTCGCCAGATTTTCTCGAAATCAAAACAGGGAAGATGAACAGTGAGGGAGAGAAACTATTGGAAACTGGAAAGTGTGTGGATGTGTGCTGCGCCCCTCTAACGTTAGCACTTTAGGGTTTTTAGATTTCTGTGTTTGGTGGTTGGGCCAAGATTGGGCCCAACAAATTATTGACTTAATTTTTGTTTTTGGGCCTCTGCGTTCTTTGCTTTTGTAATTGATTTTCCTGAACAAAAAAAAAAGAAGAAGAAGAAAACTAGGCAATTTATGGTTACTACTAATTTTTTATGGTTACTGATTTTTTTTATTACTACTACTGATTTTATATTCCTAATTCATGATTTTTTTATAATTATTTGAAGTATGAAATTTATACATGTCATGAACTTTTTGTATTTTTTAATGGTGGCCAGATTAAATGCAGCTCAACTAAGAACCCACCTGTCCACCAAAGGACTCCACTATCCTTACCACGACCGAGTCGATGACCGGTCCGGGTTTAACAATACTAGTAAAGAGATAGAATAAGGGATTTGTTTTGTTATTTCTTTTAATTGATTTATTTATAGGATTTAATTGATATGTACTGTCACAGAAAAGATTTTTTTACACTGTCAACAAAATTAGAAATTGACACATTATTGAAAATATTTGACTCTTATCCTAATGTGACAACCACCCTAAAAATTTAAATGGAGCTGCCACCAATATTTTATTTTTATAAGAAACATTGGAAAACCTATTTTTGAGTTTTTTTTGGATTTTAATGAAAAAAAAGGTCTTTGAACCAGATTCTGGGTTCGGGAGTTGGTTACGCGCAAAGAAGGATTAGCACCCATACACGCATATTTAAAAAATGGTACCCGTTAATTGTTTGTAGAAAATTGTTTGCCTTTAAAAATTAATTCCCTTTATTAAATAATAAGGAAAAGAAACCAACAAAATTATTAAAAACTTTACAAAGATTAAATAAAATCAAGAAAGTTTCTTTGTTGTATTTATTATTATTTCATCTCCTTTTAATAAAACAGAAATACAAACTGAAGATAAGAATTAATTCCACAAGTTACTAACTTATTTATTTAAAAAAAACTTAAATGAGGAAACAAAGTTCAGAAACTTCTTTTTGCTTTTATATCCCTTATCAATCTTTTATTCATTTCTGATGATTTATTAAATAAAAAAAAGAAGTAAATTGCAACCAAATCCCTGACTTGGGTTTGGCCCCATTGGAGGACCAAAACGAAATCCAGAAATTTCAATCTTACTTTCAAGTCCTACTTTAATATGATAATTGCAAATTGGTCCCTATTTAGGATTTGGCCCTGTTGGGAGACCAAACCCTAAAACATGATTGTATAGAACGGAATAAAAAAAACCCTATTTTTGCATCTATACCCCTATTAATTACATATTTGCAAATTGACCCCTATTTAGGGTTTGGCCCCATTGGAAGGCCAAACCCTAAACCTAACTCCAATTCAGAACTGTGGGTACCAAAGCGGCACCACCAACAACAACAAGGGCGACAACGATATCAACAACAACAATAATCAACAACTATCACCAACAACAGCAACAGCCAACAATTACAAAAATAAAAAGAACGAACAAGAAAAAGGTAGGAGAATGCAACAGAAATTGATTACAACATTCAATTTAGGTCTCTGTTACAAGATTGTATTTAGAAAAGGAAATAAAAGGGAGAAGATGAAACTTGGGTATCAGCTCTTCCCAGAAAATTACAAACAGAGGATGTAGAAGAAAAGCCTAGAACTAGAAAGTGTTTAATTTTTTGGTTTTGGTAGGCTCACGGGTTCTTACTTCTCTTCTTAACTCATCGCTACTCTACCTCTCGTTCTTTTTCCTTTCTCCTCTCTGGTTTCCACTTAGGGTTAAACCGGCTCTCTGTCTCCAGGTTCCTGCCTGGACTTGCGTTTTGTGTGGCTTTTATTGCCAAAGTACATGCGAGAAAATCCAACCAAATTAATGCAAATAATTGAATAATAATAAAAATAAAAATAAAGATGGAAAGAAACGAAATGAATGGAATGAAACTCCCCTTATTCCACGCGTAGATCTGGGATCCTCGTGGAGATCTTGGTGCGATTTGATAGAGATGGGGGTGGATAGGACTCGGTTTTATGGGATTTGGGAAATCTGAGAGATATAAGGGATAGGAACCGAGATATGGGGAGAAAATGGTGGAAGGAAGATCTTGGTGCGCCGCGACTGACTTAGGGTTATGGAAGGGAAAGAAGAAGAATGAGGGAGAGAGGGGGAAGCGGCCGCAGATGAGAGAAATGAGGGAGTGGGTGAAAGCGCGTGTGTGTGTATTAGGGTTTTTAGGGTTGGGGTTGAGGAGAAGGAGAAGAAGATGGGATTAGGGTTTGGGATGAGATGAAGAGAAAGGGTGTGGCGAGAACGTGGGGAGCGGGCAGCGCCGCGAGGAAGAAAGGAAGGAGAGGGATGGGGGAGGTGGAGCTGCGCAGCTTCTGTTGAATGCGTGGAGTGTGTTTTTAGGGTTAGGAAATGAGTATAGGGTTAATGTTGGGCTGGATTTGGGCCGCTGGGCTGCGCATCGTGGGCAGCGTGAGTGTGTGTGGCTGGGGGGTGCGAATGGAGGACGGGGTGCGGGTAGCAAGCCAGGGGAAGCAAGGTGCGCAGGGGGCGCATCAGAGAAGCGAAGGGGGTGCAGGAAGTAAAAACAAAAAAGGGAGGTGTGTGCTGTTGGGCTGGGCTGCTATTAGCACCTCTCTGATTTATAACATGCACCCCTTTCTTCAAGAATAAAATATTTTCTTTCTCTTGCTTTTTTCTTTTCTTTTCTTTCTTCTATTCATTTTTGCCTCTTCTCCTTTTTTTTAATCTCTTTTATTCTTTATTATAAAACCAAAAATATTATTTTGTTTTTATTACAAATTTAAAAGTTAAAATAAATGATAAAATAAAAGGCCGGACAAAATTAGGATACTACACCTAATACCCTGATACCATGATTTCTGAATGTTTGACAGTGTAAAAAACTTTATACTGACAATGCATACTATTATCAATGTAAGAACAGAGATGGTGAATGAATGTAACTGATTCATTCAGAAGAAATGATAAAAGCAGAAGCGGTATTTATACAGAACAGTTAACACTAGTTAACTAACTAACTAACAGGAAATTGTGTTAACTAGTTTTATTAGCTAACTTGAGTAGACTAACTAACTAGAGTAAAACTATCCTCTAATACCCCCTCAAGCTTGAGGTTGAAAAATATTAATCAGCCCAAGCTTGGAAAGGAAGAGATTGAAAGGATGTGGCAGCAAGCCCTTTCTAAAGATGTCAGCCAGTTGATTAGTAGTGGAAACAGGGAGGAGTTTCATGATGCATGCAGCAGATTTTTCTCGAACTATATGGCAATCGATGTCGAGGTGTTTGGTCCGCTCATGAAAAACAGGATTTGCAGCAATGTAGAGGGCACTCTGATTATCACAAAACGGAGTTGGAGTGCATGACAGCTTCACTTGCAGATCTTGAAGTAAGTAAACCAACCATTGAAGCTCAGATGTGGCTGAAGCTAGGTCTTTATATTCTGCTTCAGAGGATGATCTAGCTGCTATAACTTGTTTCTTTGCCCGCCAGCTAATTAAGGAATTGCCAATGAAGAAGCAATAACCAGAAATAGATCTTCTAGTATCAATGCAAGTCCCCCAATCAGCATCACTAAAACCTTGGAGATGAAGCTCAAAATTTCTGGAGAAAAATATGCCACGACCAGGAGAGGATTTAAGGTATCTTAACACACGAGTTGCAGCCTTGAAATGAGCTTCAGTGGGCTGTGACATGAACTGACTCAGCTATTGTACTGAGAAAGTAATGTCCGGTCTTGTGTTAGTCAAGTATAGTAGCCTTCCTACCAACCTTCTATATGCTGCAGGGTCTGAATATGCAAGACCAGAGTCTTGGTGAAGCCGACAAGAAGGATCAAATGGAGTGGAAACAGGTTTACATCCAAGAAAATCAGAATCGGTTAATAAATCCAAGCAATACTTTCTTTAGCAAACAAAAATTCCTCTAGATGAATGTGCAATCTGAAGGCCCAAAAAACACTTGATAATGCCCAAGTCTTTAATCCCGAATGCAGTGTCTAAAGCAGATTTGATGGAGGAAAATTCTTGAGCTGAATTGCCAACCAACAAAACATCATATACATATATGGCTAAAGCTGTAAAACAGGATCCAACAGACTTTACTAATAGTGAGTGATCTGAAAATGATTGATGATAACCATGAGCAAGTAAAAGAGAAAGGAGTTTCTCATGCCATTGTCTAGAAGCTTGCTTCAAGCCATATAAAGATTTTATCAATTTACAAACTTGGTTGGGCTTGGAAGTTTTGGCACCAGGAGGCAACACCATATAAACATCCTCCTTAAGATCTCCATGTAAGAAAGCATTATTAATATCTAGTTGATGAATCAACCATTTATTAATAGATTCCAAAGCAAGTAGGAGCCGAATGGTGGTCAATTTTGTGACAGGGCTAAAAGTGTCCAAGAAATCAAGTCCCTCTACTTGATTATATCCCTTGGCAACTAACCGAGCCTTATATCTTTCTATGGAACCATCATCTCTCCTTTTAATCTTGTAAACCCACTTGTTTCCAGTTGGTACCACTCCCTTAGGTAAATCAACCAATTGCCATGTATGATTCTGCTCAAGAGCATTTATTTCAGTCTCCATAGCCTTGTTCCAACAATTAAACTTACTAGTTTCCACAAAAGATGAAGGTTCAGTAACAACAGAAAGTGATAAGGAATAGTTACAACATGCAGGAGAAAGATTAGAATCGAAAAATAAAATCAGAAATAGGATAAGGCTTACCAGATTGGTGAGGAATTGTTGAAGATGAATTGCATATATAGTCACGCAAGTGTGCAGGCTTGTGAGAAACACATGAGGATCTTCTTAAAGATAAAATATCAGGTTCTGAAACAGGTTCTGAAACAAGAATAGAACCAGTGACTAGAGCAGTTTTCCCAGACTCAGAAATAAAAGGCAAGTCTGAACCAGGGACAGAATCAGGGGAAGCAGAGGCAGGAGCTACCCCAGTGTATGTACAAGAAATGTCTTTGCATTTGTATGGAAAAATAATCTCTTCAAATAGAACATGTCTTGAAGTGAAGAATTGCTTGGAAGCAAGGTCCATTAGGTAATATCCTTTTGAACTAGTAGAAAAACCAAGAAACACACATTTTCTAGCTCTAGGATCCAACTTAGATCTATGAGCAACTAGAGTAGATGTATAGCAAATACATCCAAAAACTTTTAATTGAGTAAAATCTGGTAACTTGTCATAAAGACATTGAAAAAGTGACTTGTTTTGCAACAATTGAGTTGGGATTCTGTTTATAAGGAAAACAGAATGAGCAACAGCCCTTGACCAAAAGGTTTTGGGCAAATTAGATTGAAATAAAAGTGCTCTAGCCACATTTAAAATGTGTTGATGCTTGCGTTCAACCCTTCCATTTTGCTGAGGGGTTTCAACACAAGACTTTTGGTGTAAAATTCCTTTGGATAGAAACAATTGAGAGAGTGAAAATTCAATGCCATGATCACTACGAAATATTTTTACACAAGTGTGAAATTGTGTTTCAACCATTTTGAGAAAGTGTTCAATATGTAATTTGGTTTCAGATTTATTTTTCATGAAAACCGCCCAAAGAAATCTAGTATGATCATCCACAATAGTGAGAAAGTATTTATAAGATTCAACAGAAGCAATTGAAAAGGGACCCCATACATCTAAATGGACCAATTCAAAAGGGGAAGAAGCTCTATGAGAGCTAACAGAAAATGATAAATGTTTTTGTTTTGAAAGATGACATATATCACAAACATGGGATTTATTACAATGGATGTAAGAAAACTGTGAACTAAGGGCAGTTAAACGGGTATTGGAAAGATGGCCTAGCCTAAAGTGCCACAATCCAGAAGAAGGAATGGTATGAACAAGGGCATTGTTTACCAAGGAATCACGGGTAGCCTTGCCTTGATTGGAGGGCCATATGCAATACAATCCATCAACATGTTTCGCAAACCAATCCTCTTCAAAGATTTCTGTTTCTGAACAACACAAGTGTGAGAATAAAAAAATAATTGACAAGAAAGAGAATAAGCTAATTTGGAAACAGAAATTAAATTAAGATTAAAATGAGGAATGTAAAGCACATTAGTGAGAACAAAATGAGGGAAAAATTGGACTATGCCAGCAAATGGAGCTGACACACTTGTGCCATTTGGTAAACTGACTTGTCTTGGTGGATTAAGTGTATGATATGAATTGAAATAAGAAAGGGAACAAGAAATATGATCAGTTGCCCCAAAATCAATGATCCAATAAGGCAAAGATTGACAAATGGAAACCTTACCACTATAAGGCTCTGGCGGTGTAAGACCAACCCGGGAGGAAGAAATTTGATTTGCAGATAGATTAGGCGGTTGTGGAGAAGCAGAAGCTTGCATGTTTGACTGCTATAGAAGAGCTAGAAGACCTTGGAATTGCTCTGGAGTGAAGGACATAACATTGTTTGAATCACCAAGTTTAGGTGCAGAACTATCTGACACCAATGGCTTAGATGTAGACGATTCTCCAATAACATTGTTGGCAGATCCTGATTCTCTGTTCTTCAGGTTAGGTGGATAACATGTTTCTTGTAGCAAACCTCAATGGTGTGGCCAATTTTACCACAATATGAACAAACTTTGTCATTGCCTCTCCCTCAGCCAAATGGTTTGCGACCATCAGTGGCATTAACAAAAACTTATGAATTAGCAGACTGAGATTCCTTAGTGTGAAGAAGATTTCCTTCTTAAACTTGGCTGGGTTTCGATGATGACAAGATTGCTGATCAAAAAGAAGAAAAGACTCCGATAGATCAAGTCAAAGATTCTACAGAGTTGTTAATTATGTTTTTTTAATTCTCTGTAAGTATGGTTCGTATCTTTGACATATTGCAAAACTGTGATTATATAACTTAGATGTGCTCAAACAAATCATTCCTTAAGTTTAAAAACTTAATCTAAGTTATTTGCAAAGTCTTAAGAAAAACATTTTTCAGTTTCAGTAATCGATTACCTCAAGTTTGTAATCGATTACATAAATGCTCGGTGATGTGCAAAAACATTTTCTTAGTTTCAGTAATCGATTACCTATAATGTGTAACCGATTACATAAACTTCTTTTGATACACATGTAATCGAATTCCTTAATTGTGTAATCGATTACATTAACTAAATTTTGAATATCGATTTTCAGCGTACACATGTAATCGATTACCATAACGACGTAATCGATTACCATCACAAAATCAAATTTTCAAACGTTGTGATTTCAAATGGTGTGGTTTGGTTTCTGAAAAGTTGCCAAATGATCACCTTGCTTCATACACGATCTGATGGTTATATATATACCTTTTTACATCAGAAAATATACACAACTTTCATTCTTTCAAATCATAAGAGATCAATATCATTTTACAAGTTCTAAACCTTCAAAACTTTCTTGCCTAGAACTTAGATACTATTTTCATATTCTGAAAAAGTTCTTGAGCACTAAGTTGTATAGTTACAAAGTGATATTGATCCGACATACCATATGTTTTACCATTCTTCAGAGTTATTAAACTCATCCTTGTCTTGGGTTTTGGTTTGAAAAGATAGTGGGGTGCTATCTTGTTGTATAGAGATTGTTAGGGAGCCTTGGGGTGAGGCTTGCTTGTAACAAGAATTTCTATCATAGTGGATTGCTCTGCAGGTGTCAGAAGAACTGGATGGAACCAAGTGGTGAGGTGAACCAATATAAATTTTGTGTCTCAATCTTCTTCCTTATCCTTTTACTTTTGTTTATCAATCAAACTCTATCTATTTGTCCATAAAACAAAAGAACGAGAAAAATCTCTAAAAGTTACTCGAAAAGTGTTCAACCTAATTCACCCCCCCTCTTAGGTTGTATACCAGACTTACAATTGGTATCAGAGCAGGTTAAGGTAACCTGCTCCTTCGATCCATGGCTTCCGCAAGTAACAATCCTACTTTTAGAGATGGTGGCAGTAACAACAAGCCTCCATGTTTTGTTGGAGAACACTATGACTTCGGAAGATTCGCATGCAATCCTATCTTGAAGCACAAGGTGAAGAAATATGGGATGCTGTAGAGAATGGTCCTTATGTGCCTACAACAGTCATCAACAATGAAGTGCAAGATAAAGTCAAAACTGCATGGACAGATGATGACAAGAAGAAAGTGCTCTATGACAAAAAGGCCAAGAACATTCTACAGTCAGCATTAGGTATGGATGAATTCTTTCGTATCTCACATTGTAAAGCGCTAAAGAGATTTGGGATACTCTAGAAGTAACTCATGAAGGAACAAGTAGAAGTAAAGAGGTCTAAACCGAATACTCTATCACAAGAATATGAAATGTTTAGAATGCAGCGGTGAATCAATACTTGATTTGCAAAAGAGATTCTCTCATTTGACAAATCACTTAATGGCTCTTGGAAAGACCTTTACCAATGATGAGTTGAATCTCAAGATTCTTCGATCATTGACTTCGGCAATGGCAACCAAAGGTTCTGACAATTTACGAAAAGAAAAGTCCATCAAAAATGACTTCAAGGCATTATTTGGAAAACTCCAAGAACATGAATTGGAACTTGGAAGATTGGAAGAGACTCAAGTCAAAGAGAAGAAGAACGAAAGCATTGCCTTAAAGGTTGAAACCAGAAAACAACGTGAAGAAGAAAGCAATGAAGATGAGAACATCACTCTCCTGGTAAAGGTTTGGAAAATTTCTTAAGAAACACCAAAATATTAAATTTGATAACAAAAAGAAATTTTTCAAGAAAAGGGATACATCCACTTCAAATCAGAACTTCACATGTTTTGAATGCGGTAAGGAAGGACATATGAAAGCAGAATGTCCTAATCTGACAAAGAAGAAGTACTTCAAAGGGAAAAAGGAATTCAAATCCAAAAAGGCCTACATTGCATGGAATGACAATGAAGTAAGTACCTCCTCCGATTCAGAAAGTGGAGAATCTGAAGTCAAAGCACTCATGGCATCACATCACTCAGATGATGAACAAGAGGTTAGTTCTTCTATGTCTAATGAAAAACCATCTTATATAGAATTACAGAATGCATTTCATGAGTTACATGAAGAATGTTTGATACTTTCTAGAACAATTTCGAAACAAAAGAAATTAATTTTAGAACTAGAAAGAAGTTCTAATGACACATGTGTGGAGTCAGAAAATGTCAAAAATTCTGTATGTAATAAATGTTTAAGATATGAATCTAAGATTGTTGATCTAAACCAAGTGATCAAAAGATATGAAAAAGGTCAAATTGGTTTAGAAGAAGTGCTTGGTAGACAAAGGTATTCAAACAACAAACATGGTCTTGGTTTTCAAATTTTCAAACACCAAGTCCTAACAAAACTATATTTGTCAAAGCAAGCACAACTACCAACAACTCGTAATCATCTAAATTGCATATTGGAAACTCTTCTAAAGCAAACTCTGAAATGTGGTTAAGAATGGAAATCATTCAATTTCTAGAAATGTAAAAGAAACGAGTCTAGTAGTTCTATCACTAGTCATATTTATAAGAATTGTGATTCTTGTATGTCAAAGGCCATACCCCCAATGCTTGCTACATAAGAAACTTTGGAGTTCCTTATGGAGAATTCATATGGGTAAGGAAAGGCATTAACCCATCAGGACCCAAATCACTTTGGGTACCTAACATACATTAAATGCTTTTGTAGAAATGCACAAAGACCAAAGAACACATGGTATCTTGATAGTGGTCGTTTCTAGACACATGACTGGTGATTGTACAAAGTTTACATCTCTCAAGCTGAAATCTAAAGGATATGTCACATATGGAGATAACAATAGAGGAAAGATTCTTGGGATTGGAAAGATTGGAGCTTCTCCTTCACAACTATTGATGATGTCCTATATGTTGAAGGTTTGAAGCACAATTTGATTAGCATAAGTCAACTCTGCGATAAAGGATTGAGTAAACTTCATCAAAGAAAAATGTATCATTGAAAATGAAGCCTCTCTGAAGAGAAGTTAGTGGGAAATAGAATCGACAACTCTTATAAGGTATGTCTAGTTGATTTATCTTTGAAGATTAAATGTCTAGTGGTAAACAATAATGATGCATGGCTTTGGCACAAAAGAATAGCACATATTCACATGGAACATTTGAATAAGCTTGTCAAACATGATCTTGTTATTGGATTACCCAAAATGAAATTTGTCAAAGATAGATTATGTGACGATGCCAAAAGGGGAAACAAACAAAATCCTCTTTCAAACCAAAGAATGTGGTATCAACTACAAGACCACTTCAGTTGATTCACATGGATCTTTTGGTCCCTCAAGAACTAGAAGCTTGAGGTAATGTTTATGCTTTAGTTATTGTTGATGATTTCTCTAGATATTCTTGGACTCTATTTTTAGCACGTAAAGGTGATGCATTTAAAGCGTTCAAGAAATATGCAAAACAAGTGCAAAATGAAAAATCTATGAAGATTGTGTCTATTAGAAGTGATCATGGTGGGGAGTTCCAAAATGCTCTTTTTGAGGAATTTTGTGAAGAACAAGGTATCACTCACTATTTCTCACTCAAGGACTCCTCAACAAAATGGCGTGGCAGCAAGAAAGAATCAATCTCTAATTGAACTGGCTAGAACAATGCTCAGTGATTCAAGTCTACCAAAGTACTTCTGGGCAGATGCAGTAAGTACATCT
The DNA here is from genome assembly GCA_037113605.1 of Calophaca sinica. Taxonomy (NCBI): domain Eukaryota; kingdom Viridiplantae; phylum Streptophyta; class Magnoliopsida; order Fabales; family Fabaceae; genus Calophaca; species Calophaca sinica. Next base: position 99,792,126 of record CM073734.1, on the reverse strand, counting down.
TGCTATGTTACAAATCGAGTCAATATAAGGCCGATCTTGAAAAAGACTCCTTATGAGCTATATAAAGGAAGAAAGCCAAACATCTCACATCTTCATGTCTTTGGATGCAAATGTTTTGTACTCAACAATGACAAAGACAACCTAGGTAAGTTCGATGAGAAATCGTGAAGGTATATTTCTTGGCTATTCTCTTTCAAGTAAAGCTTATAGAATTTATAATAAAAGAACCTTAGTTATAGAAGAATCTATGCATGTTTCCTTTGATGAAACTAACCCAATCAGAGAGAAAGGTTCTTGTGATGATGATGATGATGATATAATGGAAGCATCTACAAAAGACATTACTAAGGATGCTGAGTCAGAATTACCTATGGAAGACTCTGTCAAAGAAAAACAAATTGATTCAGTCAATCACCAAGACGACAATCTTCAACAAGAGCAGAATCATCCTGATCTACCTCGTGAATGGAGAATTCATTGGGATCATCCTCTTGACAAAGTAGTTAGTGATATTGAATCAGGAGTAAAAACAAGACTAAATCTGAAGGAAGCTTGCCTATACATGGCTTTTGTCTCTCAAATAGAACCTTCAAAGATAAATGAAGCTCTTGAAGATGATCAATGGATTCTTGCCATGCAAGAAGAGTTAAACCAATTTGAAAGGAATCAGGTTTGGGAACTTGTCCCTAGACCACAAGACAAACACATTATCGGTACAAAATGGGCGTTTAAGAACAAACTTGATGAAAATGGGATAATTATTCGAAATAAGGTAAGGTTGGTTGCTCATGGCTATAATCAAGAGGAAGGAATTGATTTTGAAGAGACATTCGCTCCTGTTGCCAGGTTAGAAGCTATACGTTTATTACTTGGTTATGCTCGTTCTCTAGATTTTCAATTATTTCAAATGGATGTCAAAAGTGCCTTCTTAAATGGATACATAAATGAGGAAGTTTATGTCAAACAACCTCCTGGGTTTGAAGATTTCAAAAACCCCTCACATGTATTCAAATTAAAGAAAGCTCTTTATGGTTTGAAACAAGCCCCTAGAGCTTGGTATGACAGACTTAGTCAATTCTTATGTGAAAAAGGATTTGAAAAAGGTAAGGTAGATACTACTCTATTCATCAAGAGAATTAAGGATCACACTCTATTGGTCCAAATTTATGTTGATGACATCATTTTCGGATCAACCAATAAAGATTTGTGTGAAGAGTTCTCAATGATGATGCAAGGAGAATTTGAAATGTCCATGATGGGAAAATTTGAATTATTTTCTTGGACTTCAAATCAAGCAAACTAAGGATGGTATCTTCATAAATCAATCAAAATATTGTAAAGAAGCTGTTAAAGAGGTTTGACATGGACAATCGCAAAGAGATCGCAACTCCTATGGGATCTGGTACTTATATTGATCAAGATGAGTCGATTTATCGGTAGACATCAAGAAATATCGAGGTATGATTGGTTCTTTATTATACTTAACCGCCATCGTCCCGACATTATGTTTAGTGTATGTCTCGTGCTCGATTTCAAGTCAATCCAAAAGAATCCCATCTTTCTTGATAAAGAGGATCATGAAGTATCTGAAAGGAACAACAAATGTTGGCCTATGGTACCCCAAAGGTAGTATTTGCTCTTTAGTTGGTTATTGATTCTGATTATGCAGTGCAAACCGATCGAAAAAGTACTAGTGGCACATGCCATATGCTTGGAAATGCTTTAATATCCTGGTCTTGCAAGAAACAAGCAAGTGTTGCTCTCAAAGACCGCCGAAGCGAGAATATATTGTATTTGGAAGTTGTTGTGCTCAAAGTCTTTGGCTAAAACAACAACTATGTGATTATGGAATCAATCTTGGATGCATTCCTTTAAGGTGTGACAACACAAGTGCTATAAATATATCAAAGAATCTGTTATGCACTCTCGTACCAAGCATATAGACATTCGACATCATTTTCTACGAGATCATGTTCTAAAAGGAGACGTGGAGATTACATTTGTTGATACTCATGCTCAATTAGCTGACATCTTCACAAAGCCATTAGCCAAAGAACCCTTCTTCAAAATAAGAAGAGAACTTGGCATTTTGGATGAAAAGGATATATGAAGACCAACACATTTGGTGACAGGTTCTTTCATTTAACTTATATGTTTTTATTGTGTCATTCTGGTGTATGTATGTCTTTTTAATCATAAATCTATGTGATATGTGTGTTATGCATAGAATAGATACTCATACATTGCATGTTTTATCAATACTTTTTCAAAATTAAAATTTTTTAACAGTGTGTAATCGATTACATATTATGAGTAATCGATTTCATTTTCAGAAATTTCAGATTTTCGCTCGCTGACCCGTATGGTAATCGATTACCACTTGGGTGTAATCGATTACATCCGCGAAAATTTGCGAAAACTGACAGTTTCTCTGCATAAAATCAGTTTTCTAAAACATTTCTTTCACTCTTGCAATCGGTTACCACTCATCCTCTCTCAACCACCCACCTTCCAATCCTTATTTCTACCATTGTTGCTCATATCTTTCACTTCTAATCCCTTGTACTCCTCCAATTAAATGGCCTACTTGATTTTTCGCTACAATTTCGAAACCTAACCCTCTTTAAACACTTTCATCACCATGGAACCTTCAAGGAAATTCAGAAGCAAAAATCCATCTGTGACTGATGCAAGGAGAGCAAATCCAAATCCTCTGGACTTATCAAGGTTGTTGGCGACCTCTGAACAAAGAACTCGCTTCCAACAATTCATTGGCAGGAAACTTATCACTCCCAAATATGTGAGTCTTATTGCATTTGCTCGTTTCAATTTTCCTTCGTTGCTAGAAAGACAGGGGGTAATACAACTTGCTAATGGTTTTGGAAACTACTATCCTGATCTTGTTAGAGTGTTCTATTGTAATTTAGAGGCTAAGGGTAGTGGTCTGATTTCTTGGGTGAAAGGGGTTCCAATTAAATTGTCATTGAAGCAAATTGGAGAGTTTCTGGAGATTCCATTTGAGGGAGAAAGGATTCACACTGATTTTCTATGTGATTGGGAGGAGTATGACAAGAAAGAATTCTATTTATCAATGTGTCACTATGGTGAGGCTAAAATTACTCAGAAAAGACAACGATCCCAAAGGTCGCCTCCTCTGCCAGAAATATTCTATCTGTAGGACACTTGAATGTTGATGATAGACTTCTTCACTATGTTATCTGCTATGTCTTGGTTCCTAAGGCCTCCAACTACTCTCAAATCAATGATTTTGATATGCAAATCATGTATGCTATTAAGAATAGCAAACCTATCAACTGGGCCTATTTGGTTATGAACCACATGTTGTCTCTGAAGAAGCGAACTACTAGTTTGCCTTATGCGCGTCAAATCTCTCGGTTGTTGGAATGCTGCAATGTGGACACCAAAGAATGAGGTTTATCTGGAAATGACACTGCCGAGAATGAAATCCACATGGATATATTACCAAAGATGGGTATAAATCGGGATCTTTCTTTGGCGAGTCTACAGGTATCGAAGCGATCTGCTACACCCTCCTGTACAAGAGGATGAGGAACCTCAAGATCATGATGGAGAGGTCACCAATCAAATGATTATGGATGAGCTTCGGAGTGTCCGTGGCTACATGACTGAGAGGTTTGATGAACTGTCTGCTCGCATGGACCGCCTTGAAGCTTTCAGAAATGCAAATGAGGAGGATGACGAGTAGCCTGATTTGCTTCATCATGCATGCATCACATTTATCATTATGTTCTGTTTGTCTATGTTGGATTTCTACATCTAGTTCTGTACTGTTTCCTTAAATTGCACTTTGGTTTATGTTTTCTTTATTTGGACTTTACTAAGTAGGAACTTTGAACAGTTTGTATGGATGACTCATATTAAGTATTTAGTGTGTGTTTGCATGAGCTTGGTAAATCTATTATATTTATGCTACTTTTTCTTCTTTTTGATGATGTCAAAAGGGGGAGAAAGGAGATATTATGTGTATGTGTATGTCTTGTATTTTACTACCTTTTCAGGTTTCCCAACTCCAAAACAAAGGGGAGATATACAAGACAGGGAGCTTTTCCGTTCGCAAACTGTTAACAAGATTAGTGTTTGTCATCATCAAAAAGGGGGAGATTGTGAAGAAGATTTCCTTCTTAAACTTGGCTGGGTTTCGATGATGACAAGATTGCTGATCAAAAAGAAGAAAAGACTCCGATAGATCAAGTCAAAGATTCTACAGAGTTGTTAATTATGTTTTTTTTAATTCTCTGTAAGTATGGTTCGTATCTTTGACATATTGCAAAACTGTGATTATATAACTTAGATGTGCTCAAACAAATCATTCCTTAAGTTTAAAAACTTAATCTAAGTTATTTGCAAAGTCTTAAGAAAAACATTTTTCAGTTTCAGTAATCGATTACCTCAAGTTTGTAATCGATTACATAAATGCTCGGTGATGTGCAAAAACATTTTCTTAGTTTCAGTAATCGATTACCTATAATGTGTAACCGATTACATAAACTCCCGATGATACACATGTAATCGATTTCCTTAATTGTGTAATCGATTACATTAACTAAATTTTTGAATATCTGATTTTCAACGTACACATGTAATCGATTACCATAACGACGTGTCGATTACCCTTCTTACAAAATCAAATTTTCCAAACGTTGTGATTTCAAATGGTGTGGTTTGGTTTCTGAAAAGTTGCCAAATGATCACCTTGCTTCATACACGATCTGATGGTTATATATATACCTTTTTACATCAGAAAATATACACAACTTTCATTCTTTCAAATCATAAGAGATCAATATCATTTTACAAGTTCTAAACCTTCAAAACTTTCTTGCCTAGAACTTAGATACTATTTTCATATTCTGAAAAAGTTCTTGAGCACTAAGTTGTATAGTTACAAAGTGATATTGATCTGATACAGCCATATGTTTTACCATTCTTCACAGTTATTAAACTCATCATTGTCTTGGGTTTTGGTTTGAAAAGATAGTGGGGTGCTATCTTGTTGTATAGAGATTGTTAGGGAGCCTTGGGGTGAGGCTTACTTGTAACAAGAATTTCTATCATAGTGGATTGCTCTGCAGGTGTCAGAAGAACTGGATGTACCCAAGTGGTTAGGGGAACCAGTATAAATTCTGTGTCTCAATCTTCTTCCTTATCCTTTTACTTTTGTTTATCAATCAAACTCTATCTATTTGTCCATAAAACAAAAGAACGAGAAAAATCTCTAAAAGTTACTCGAAAAGTGTTCAACCTAATTCACCCCCCCTCTTAGGTTGTATACCAGACTTACACTTAGTAGAACTATCAGTGAATTGTCTCTCTTGTTGCAACACCATGGAGAAAACATGAGATAGGTTTGGGAGAGGATCCATCAGTAGAATTTGAGATCTCACCACATCAAAATTATCATTAAGACCAGTGAGGAACAGAATAACATGATCTTCTTTGCGATATAAACGAGCATTTTGCATAGCATCATGGGAACATTGCACCGTGCATGTGCAATTAGGAAGAGGACAAAAATGTTCCAATTCTTCCCACAGAGTTTGCATTTCATTATAATATTCCATAACAGAAAGAGTACCTTGTTCCAATCGATGGAGTGATTTTTGCAATTTGGAAATGCAAATGTAATCACCTTGAGTGAAACGACTCTGGAGATTAAGCCAGGCTTCAGCGGCAGTCTCAACGAGACTTAGGGTTTTGGCGATTTCTGGCGAAACATGAGTGATTATCCAAGTCAAGACAAAATTATTACATCGCTTCCATTCCTTATACATCGGATCGAAAGGATTAGGAACAGTGATTGAGCCATCGATGAAATCAAGTTTGTTCTTCAGATCTAGGTTACGCCACATTGCTCGTGACCAGGTGAGATAATTCACTACAAGAAATCACGGGTATATCGACGGCCTTTTACCGACGGTCTGTGGCCGTCGCAAAAAACACGGCTTTTCCGACGGCTTTGCCCGTCGGTAAGTCCAATCCGTCATACGCTCAATGTTACCGACGGCTAGGCCGTCGGAAAGCCGTGTCTTTTTCGACGGCTACAGACCGTCGGTAAAAGGCCGTCGGTATACCCGATATTAGTTTTCAGTTTCCCGCTGTTTTTCACATACCGACGGCATTAACCCGTCGGTATTTGAAAAAAGCCATCGGTAAACTCGAGAAAGTTTCCGACGGGTTTAGCCCGTCGGTAATGTTAATGTGGCCGTCGATAAAGTCCAGATACAGCCAGACAAAAACCGTTTCTTCCCCTTTTCTTTCGTTCTCCTTTTACTTCTCTTCTCTCTCTCTCTTTCGTTCCCAGCGCCGCCACCACCACCTTCTCTTCCGCCCTCTCCTCCCCAAAGGTCGCAGCCCACCACGCCTGCCTCGCCGGGCTGCCGTTACTGAAGGGAGCAATAAAAGGGTTCCTGAATCTTCCAAGAAACCTTCGGCGCACCGCGTTTCGCCATCCTCCACGTTTCTTCATCTTCCACGTTTCGCCTACCGCGTTGCGTCGTCCTCACACTTTTAGCTTTGTCAAGGTAACTTCCTCTCCATTCCCCTGTTTCATTGTGTTTAGGTGGAAAACAATTTCTGTTTTTGCAAAATGCACGATTATTACATTTGTGTTTATGAATCTAATCAAATGGGTTTCAGTCTGGGTCATAGAATTTTGCTTGTTCATATGCTTTTCTAGATTGTTGTTATTCATACCCACACGTGTCTGCCTGCCAGGGACGCAGATCGAAGTTTTCTTGATTCTTGAGTATGCTCATAATGGTGAGCTTTATAGAGAGTCGAGAAAGAAAGGGCATCTCACGAGAAGCGGTATGCCACGGTAATCCACTCTTTCTTTCTTAACGCTATGCGCAATGTGTTTTGGAAACTTTGTGATAATAACTCTTTTAAGTGTCCTTGCTACATAGTGCCCTTAATGTTACATTCAGATTGTAGGTTTTTGACTTTTGAGAAAAGCTAGGTATGAACAGAAATGAAGCCATAGAGCCAGTTTGGATATGTTTTTCAACGAATATTTATAGGAAAAGTTAAGTTGAAATGATCTTGTGAAAACTGAGTTTTTTTTTTTTTAAATCATAGCTTCCAGTGTAAAGTTGAAATCAGATTGGCTTATGTATCTCAATACTCAACGTTTTTAGAAACTCTTTCATTTAACTTTTCTATAAATATCTATAATAGACTTATAAGGATTTTTGTGTGTTAGAAACCAAATACTTATCTCAGTTTAAAAACTCCTATAAGTTAGAAGCTATTTTAAGTCCAAACTAGGCTATAACATGTTTTGTGAGAAAAAGGATTGCTTATCTGAAGAGATTGAGTGGACGAAAATCTTTTTTATGAAATTTTTAATATTAACTTATGAGATGTTTATGATGATTGCAAAGAAATAAACTAATTGTAATGAGTCTCGACATGCTGTGAAATATGAAACTATAGAGGCATTAATTGAAGATGGGTTGGAAACTTGAAAATTTTCCAAAAATCTTCCAAGCATGGATTATATTATGTTGTATTGTATGCATCATTGTGCTCCTTCTTCTAGATGCAACCCTTTCTTTTTATGTTGACCCTTAACCTTTTTTTTTGTTTTTTTGTTTTTTTTTTTTGAAAATTGTAGTATATCTTGAGCCTCACAAAGGCATTGGCTTATTGTCATGAGAAGCATGTTATTCATAGGGATATCAAGCCAGAAAATTTGTTACTTGACCATGAGCTACGCTAAAATATCCTTATCCTTATTTCACTTTCTTTAACTTCTTGATACCTTCCTTGCCTTTTCTTTTGCTAATGATGTACTTTTCGTACTTTGTGTCAACTCATGGCAATATGGCCGGAAGAAATTGAATACCTGCACAATATTAAGTATAAAACATTTTGCAGTTCATTTGAATGCATTTTTCTGCCACATCCCCCCCTTCTTTTGGTTCATTTTGTGTTTCTTTCTTTAAAAGCTTCGCTCTCATGTTAATGTTGTTTATGTTTGATCATCTTACTTACCGCTTACCAACTTACAATTCGTGACACAGGCAAGACAATCACTTATTATAAGAGGTCTCTTTCCCAGGCTTCTTTGATCCCAGACATCCCGTAAGTTCTTGATCTTGTGGGGATATTGTTTCACGTTAAGGGTTGTACTTTTTTTTGGGGGGGGGGGAGGGAGGGTTGAGCATTGGATGCTGAATATTTGATCAATCTAATAGAGAAGCTAGACTATAGGTATTGGGTTCTGTTTATGTGTTCATCTTCAATGCATATTCTGGCTCTAGAGGTCCTTGTAGTCTCTCTAGGTAGATCTGGAAATGGGACAAGTTTTGTATATTTGTAATAATGGTCACATTCGCGGTTAACTACTTAAGATACAACCTAGGCTATGATGTTAAGACATGGACATCATTCTTCATGAAATATACACATGCTTTGATTTGCAACCATCCGTCACTTGATGATCCGAGACTAACTAGTGTATCTTAAAGCCATGAATGTAATAATAGAAAAATTTTGGAATTTGAATGTAGACTAACTTGAAAAAAATTTGATGTGATAATAGAAATGCTAGGTGCTGAAATCAAGCCATGAATGTAGACTTTTGGAATTTGAATGAGCCATATATGTGATATTGGTAAGCTGCAGTACTGCAAGTTTTAGGTTTGCTAAATCCTTGAGTAATGTATTAAATACGTTAGTAATGAGTTGAGAAAGTGCCATTTTAGTTGGATAAAATTGGTTGATTTTGTGGCTTAAAAGTGATAAGAAATATGTGAAACATGTAAATATAACACTTATAATTTTTGGTTGTATTACATTTCTTTTTGCAGAATTTTAGAGCTTTTCAAGTGTGGAAAAGTAGCTTAAAATGTTGAGTTTAGTGATAGAGAAAGATAATTCAAGTGTTGGTAACTTTGGTGAAGGTTACGATCTGCTAAAGTCATCTACAATAATATATTTGGTGTTAGAGAAACTTATGTTCAATTTTTTTAAAGGAAGAAGCTTAAGTTTATAGATAAAATGATTCCCTAAAGTTAGAATATCCATATGGATTGTTACGAGAAAGTTGATGTAATTTGTTGGTGTTCTTGATGATTCTATGGCTTGTGATTTGAAAATCTGATTTGGTGACTGATATATCTGCATAATTAGGTTCATATATGATTTGAAAATGTTTTAGATGAAGGAAATGGTAAGTTATAGGCTGCATCAAGACTTGAGGAAAGTAGGCAAAAGCAAGAGAGTTGAGTTGAACCAAAATAGTGGTTGATTGCTATGTGCATTCTGGTTAAATTTCTTTTATTGGAATTCTGTTAGTTCCATTTTCATCTGCATCATTTGAGTTTAATTGGGATTAGAGAAAAGTATTTGAGGGTCAAAAAGGTCTTATAAACAATTATCTATAATAATGCAAACAATTTAGGAAGAAAATACTGGTGACGTTACCTGGGAATTAGAAGACAAAATAAAGGAGCAATATCCGTATTTATTTTAAGGTACGCAAATTCCGAGGACGGAATTTTTTTATTAGAGGGGGAGAATTGTAACATTCTATTCTTTTCTGAATTAAAAATTTAGTTTATAATTCTAAATCAAATAATTAAAATAGGAAAATAATAATAATAATAAAAATAATAATAATAATAAATTTTTTGGTTACTGACTAAACTATTTTAAATATATGTTACTATACTAATATTATCATAGATATCATAGATATAATATAATACTAAACTAGTACATATAGATATATTACTAACTTTTTATTTTATGTTAAGTTATATTGAATAATTAATTAGGTGTAGCAGAACGTGACTTAATATAAGATTCCACTTTCTAATTAGGAGTAACCATAAGATGGGATTGTTATGCCTTCCAAAATTTTAAGTTACCCAAAGAACCAATCAACATTCATCTTTTCTATATGTGTAACGAATTAGTTGCAACAAATTGTTCCTAAAAGCTTCTGACAAGATATACTTTGATCCTGCTAATGATTACATCTTATCTTGTGATTTTATTTGGACACTCGGATAAGTTACCAACCATAGGATGCAAACTTTTTCTCCAAGAAAAGCCACCTGTACAATGAATATAACTTTTTCTCCAAGAAAAGTCACCTGTACAATGAATATAGCCCATTAAATCTACCTACAGATTTAATCCCAAGATTTTATGATAAAATCTAATTTATTTAATAAAGCATCAGTTATGTAGAAGTTCACTATAAATACACTCTCTAATCCCTCCACACTCTCACACACAATCAACCACTTTACTCCCTGGTGAAAATACTTTACGTTCAAAACTATGAAGTTATCTTACACCATCTGTCCTATTCCATACTTTTCCTACTAGATATACCACCCATAAGTCTTTTTCCTTTCACTTCTACTTCCTTTTCATCTATACCTCAAGTATAAAGAGAAAGTTACCATCCCCTGTTCAGATTGTAAAGCTTGTGGAGTTTTCCAAGGAAGAGCCTTTACCAACTAGGACAAAACAAAACTTGAGGTAATAGAGGGTGAGGAACTTCAACAATAATAGTAGAGTAGGAGGTGAATCATTCGAGTCAAGGGTGGCCCTATCCCTTCACTATTTCTATTATTTTTACGTCTGATAATTTAATATTAGTAAAGTAAAAGAGGAAATTTGAGTTTACATATCTTTGATAGTTATTCTTAGCTTTGATGTTTTTATGAACTTCCTTCTTTGAGAATGGATATTATTTTGATATTATTAAGTTGTTCATCTGATGTCTTAAAATCTGTGATTATTTTACAACGCTCTGTTATTCGGACACTGGCACACACACCCAAATCCGGTACACACGCACACACTTAAATCTGGTCAACTCTGGTGGTGGTCAACTCTGGTGATGGTCAACTCTGGTCAACTCTGGTGGTGGTCAACTCTGGTCAGCTCTGGTGGTGGTCAACTCTGGTCAACTCTGGTCAACTCTGGTCAACTCTGGTCAACTCTGGTGGTGGTCAACTCTGGTGGTGGTCAACTCTGGTCAACTATGGTGATGGTCAACTCTGGTCAACTCTGATTTTTTTCTTACTTGTGCAGCTTTTCTCTCTCGTAATTGAGTCTGCCTCTAGTGTAACTTTTACCATAATGGTAGTACGTGGATAATTGAGTTCAAATATGAGGAAGAGAGCTACGTTTTGGTACGAGCGAGTGCGCGAAGTGAAGGTTGTAATAACCTTGGGGGCATCACGGTGCGAAATTCCACATGTGACCAGGTGGTAGCTCCCTTGTGTCGTGGTATTCGATATCCCACAATGATGAGCCTGACGAGACACTGCAAGAACTCAAGATCGGTGTAGAGTGTTCCGGTATAATGAATTATAAAATGAGAAAAGTACTGGGACGGAACATGTACTCCCGATCGCTCCTCCAATTTAGAGTCTCTCCATGGAGTAGATGTGGGCCCATATATATATATATATACATGACATTGCATGGATCTTGTTGCATGATTATGAAATGAACTGTTGATCTTTATTTCTTTATATATATAATACTATTATGATTGCCTAATGATCTACTATATGTTATGTTGTTGATATGTACTCACCCCTTTGTTTGTTGTTTTGGATATTATTATTATTTTTGGTTAAAGATGGAGGACAACGACAACAATCATCACCCGATGGTACGTATGGAGTTCATCAACGGGATCTGGACCCCTGATTATCCTAACCTCACTGTGACCTTTGATGGAGAAATCGCTATTCACACCACTGTTGGCACATTTCCTAACTTCATCACTACCACCCGCCATCGTACTATGACATTAACCTTTTACTTACCTTTAGCTGATATGTGGGCTGCGTCTGTTATTGCACCCACAGGATCATATTCGGAACCGCCTCCCTACTACCCGATCCCATAGAGGGTGAGGGAAAGAGATGTATGACTAATAATTCTGATGCAGTAGTATGTTTGGACCAGCCTGATGTAGTTTCGACGTGATCTACCTACTCTTGACAGGAGATCTTTTGATGTTGTAGAAAAAAAATAATGTATATAGTATAGGCTGGTTGTTATCTAGATGATCAGTATGACTTCTATTAACTAGTAGGATGATATACCGTGTACTAAAAACTATTTTGTTCAAAGGCTAATGATGCAAGATATTATAAATGTTACTCTTAACTTCTATGTTCATCTAATGTTTTTTTATGCTTTGATTCAATTGTGATAAAAAGGTTTTAAAATTAATCAAGATATATATGTTTTATTGGATGAGATACTTGGGGGTGTCTCATTTGTGGTATCGAGTGGTCGAGTCTTATTGGGTGGGTATGGACTAACTATGTTTTGTCTTGTGAAAGGTTGTGTGTCATTTAAAAAAAAGCATTAGGAATAATATAGTGATGAAATTATTTTTCCGATATATTCATTCAGAGGAAATTATGACGCGAGGAATAACGAAGAAATGATCAAGTCGTTTCAAGCCATCGAAGTATGGGTCAGCGGCAATGTTGCAGCACAAACTCAACTGAACGATACAAGAAATGAAGGAACAATCAATTCCAAGGTTTAACCGAATTTCGCCGTAATAAACCCTCTCAATTCAATGGAGAATATGATCCAGACAAAGCCGAGTTATGGATTCAAGAAATGGAAAAGATATTTGAGGCAATGATGTGCCCTATAGAACGAAGAGTTATTTACGCAACCTTTATGCTAATCGGAGAAGCTGAATATTGGTGGAAAGCAACAGGTCAACTTCGGAAGCGAAGGTCGAGAAATAACTCGGGAACTTTTAAGTAGCAAATTTTTAGAAAAGTACTTCCCGAGAGGATGTAAGACACGCTAGAGAAATGGAATTTTTACGGTTGAAGCAAGGAGGGATGTTCAGAGGAGAATATCTTTGCAAAATTTGAAGCATTGTCGAAATTTTCAATGTATTTCCAACCCGATCCAGATGAAAGGTGGATATTCCTAAAGTTCGAAGGATGGTAGCTGTATGAAATTAGGGAAGCAGTAGTTTCTTTTAGCACTAGAGACTTTGCTGAATTAGTAAATAGATGTAGGGTGATTGAGGATCTCAAAAGACCAGGAAAAGCAGTCTCATAATTTTGGATCCTCGCGATTTAAAAAGGAAATGACAAATTCAGGAAGAAACCATATGAACGTCCACAAGGAAATCAATATCATAACCAGAGTCAAAGAGGAAAAGAGAATCCAGTCAAGCATATCCGACTCTGTGAAATGTTTTAAATGTGGAGGTGCTCATGATACTAAGAATTGTTGAAATAAAAAAAGGATTTGCTTTAAATGCGACAACCGACATTTTGTTAGAGATTGCAAAGCAGAAACTCGAGTCAATAATGTGCGATCATCGAGGCCAAAGACGAAGGAAGAGCATACACTATGAGTGGAGTGAAGCTTCTCAGTCTGATGACCTTATACAAGGTAAGTGTCTCATAGCAGGTAGACTTTTAAATGTACTGTATGATTCGGGCGCTACCCATTCTTTCATCTCTTATGACTGTGTAAGACAACTAAATTTACCTATTTCCCCACTTCTTTTTGATTTAATTGTTTCAACCCCCACTTCTGAACCGGTAGTCACTGCTTTAGCTTGTGTTGACTGTTCCGTTATCATTGAAAATAGAAATTTCACTATAACCTTAATATGTTTGCCTTTAGTCCAGCTAGATGTAATATTAGGTATGGACTGGTTATCTTCTAATCGAGTCCTACTAGATTGTTCAAATAAGTCCTTAATCTTTCCTGAATTGGAAAGCCCCGGATTACTATCTACCAACCAAACAATTGCTTCTTTGAAAAAAGGAGCGCGAGGATATAGGTTGTTGTCTTCTTTGGAAGTTCAAGGGGTATTGGACATAAACAAAGTGCCGATCGTGAGGGAATTTCTGAGGTGTTTCTAAGATGTTCCAGTCTACCCCGAGCGAGAAATAGAGTTTGCTATTGATTTGTTGCCAGGAACTAGTCCTATATCAATAGCACCGTCTGCGAATGTCGCCATCCTGAAATGGCGGAGCTAAAGAAACAATTGGATGAATTAATGGCAAAGAAATTCATTAGGCCTAGTGTGTCACCTTGGGGTGCTCCTGTCTTATTGGTCAAAAAGAAGGATGGAAGTTCTAGGTTGTGCATTGACTATAGGCAATTGAATAAAGTAACTATCAAAAACAAATACCCTTTACCTAGGATAGATGATTTGATGGATCAGTTGAAAGGCGCTACCATATTTTCAAAAATTGACTTGCGTTCTGGATACCATCAGATACGTGTGAGGGCAGCAGATATACCAAAGACAGCTTTTCGAACAAGATACGGCCATTATGAATATTTAGTGATGCCGTTTGGAGTTACGAATGCTCCTGCAATTTTTATGGACTATATGAATAGAATATTCCGTCCATATTTAGATAAGTTTGTCGTCGTCTTTATTGATGATATTCTTATCTATTCACGAGATCATGAGGAACACGCGGAACATCTCCGAATTGTTCTTCAGGTCTTGAAGGAAAAGCAGTTGTATGCAAAGCTGTCAAAATGTGAATTTTGGCTGGAAGAAGTGCAATTTTTGGGACATGTAGTCTCGAAGGAAGGGATCGCGGTAGATCCAGCTAAGGTGGAAGCTGTCTTACAATGGGAAAGACCTAGGACAATAAATGTAAATTCGTAGTTTTCTAGGGTTAGCAGGATATTATCGGAGGTTTATTGAAGGATTTTCCAAGATAGCGTTACCCCTAACCCAACTCACTCGAAAAGGACAAGCGTTCGTATGGACGGATGCTTGTGAAAAGAGTTTTCAGGAACTGAAGCGTAGGTTGACAACATCACCTGTCTTAGTGTTACCTGACCCTAATGGATATTTTGAGGTATATTGTGATGCATCTCATCTTGGTTTAGGTTGTGTCCTTATGCAAGAAAGAAAGGTAGTGGCATATGCTTCTAGACAACTGAGACCTCACGAGAGGAATTACCCGACCCATGATTTGGAGTTAGCAGCCATTGTTTTTGCACTTAAAATATGGAGGCATTATTTGTATGGGTCTAAGTTTGAAGTCTTCAGTGACCACAAAAGTTTGAAGTATTTGTTTGATCAAAAAGAATTAAACATGAGACAAAGGAGATGGATGGAATTTATAAAGGATTATGATTTCAAATTGCAATATCATCCTGGAAAAGCAAATGTCGTAGCAGATGCATTAAGTAGGAAGACGTTACATGTTTCTGCTATGATGGTCCGAGAGATGGAACTCATTGAGAAGTTTAGAGATTTAAATTTAGCGATAGAAGTAACAGTGCCGAGCTTCGGGTAAATATGGTTACCGTTACAAATGGCTTGCCAGAACAGATCCGCATCAAACAAGAAGTCGATCAGTATCTTCAAGAAAAGATGGAATTGATGGAGCAAGGCAAACTTACCGAATTAGAAGAATCGACTTGTGGAGTGATAAGGTTTCAAGACAGATCTGTGTCTTAGTGATCAAGAAATCAAGAAGTTAATTTTGGAAGAAGCACATAAGAGCAAGTTGAGCGTACATCCTGGAGCATCAAAAATGTATCAAGATTTAAAGAAGATGTCTTGGTGGCCAGGAATGAAGAAAGAAGTAGCACAAGATGTAGTCGCTTGTTTAGTCTGTCGTAAAGCTAAGATAGAACATCAAAAACCTGCGAGGAACGCTACAACCACTAGACATTCCGGAATGGAAATGGGACGGTATAGCAACGGATTTTGTGACAGGATTGCCAAGGACTCCAAAAAGGGCATAACTCAATCTGGGTAATTATTGATAGGTTAACAAAGTCAGCTCACTTTTTGCCTATCAATATAAAATACTCATTGGAGAAATTAACCCAGCTGTACATAAATGAAATTGTCAGGTTACATGGGGTGCCCTCAAGTATAATTTCTGATAGAGATCCGAGGTTTACCTCGAGATTTTGGGGAAGCTTACATAAAGCTCTAGGAACCAAATTACGGTTAAGCTCTGCCTATCATCCACAAACTGATGGGCAATCAGAACGGACAATTCAGTCATTAGAAGATTTGTTAAGAGCATGTGTCTTGGAATATTCAAGAAGCTGGGATGAGTTTTACCCCTAATTGAGTTTACTTATAACAATAGTTTTCATTCCAGCATAGGAATGGCTCCTTACGAAGCACTATATGGACGAAGATGCAGAACACCATTGTGTTGGTATGAGACTGGGGAGAACCTTATTATAGGTCCAGAATTAGTGCAGCAGACCTCAGAAAAGGTAAGGATGGTTCAAGAGAAAATGAAAACGGCACAAAGCGCATGAAAAGTTATGCGGACAAAAGGAGAAGACCACTTGAATTTCAAGAAGGCGATCACGTATTCTTAAAAGTCACACCGATGACTGGGGTTGGTAGAGTAATGAAATCCAGGAAACTTACACCTAGGTTCATTGGACCCTACCAAATTCTCCGACGAGTTGGCCCTGTAGCTTACCAAGTAGCCTTACCTCCTTCCCTTTCCAATCTCCACAATGTTTTCCATGTTTCTCAACTAAGAAAGTATATTCCTGATCCTTCTCATGTAATCGAGCCCGACACAGTACAATTAAAAGAAAACTTGACATATGAGTCTTTACTGTTAAAGTCGCAGACAAGAGAATGAAGCAACTTCAGAGGAAAGCAAATTCCATTGGTAAAAATAGTTTGGGAAGAAAATCTTGGTGACGTTACAGGAATTAGAAGACAAAATAAAGGAGCAATATCCGTATTTATTTTAAGGTACGCAAATTCCGAGGACGGAATTTTTTTATTAGAGGGGGAGAATTGTAACATTCTATTCTTTTCTGAATTAAAAATTTAGTTTATAATTCTAAATCAAATATTTAAAATAGTAATATAATAATAATAATAATAATAATAATAATAAATTTTTTGGTTACGCTGACTAAACTATTTTTAATATATGTTACTATACTAATATTATCATAGATATCATAGATATAATATAATACTAAACTAGTACATATAGATATATTACTATACTTTTATTTTATGTTAAGTTATATTGAATAATTAATTAGGTGTAGCAGAACGTGACTTAATATAAGATTCCACTTTCTAATTAGGAGTAACCATAAGATGAGATTGTTATGCCTTCCAAAATTTTAAGTTACCCAAAGAACCAATCAACATTCATCTTTTCTATATGTGTAACGAATTAGTTGCAACAAATTGTTCCTAAAAGCTTCTGACAAGATATACTTTGATCCTGCTAATGATTACATCTTATCTTGTGATTTTATTTGGACACTCGGATAAGTTACCAACCATAGGATGCAAACTTTTTCTCCAAGAAAAGCCACCTGTACAATGAATATAACTTTTTCTCCAAGAAAAGCCACCTGTACAATGAATATAGCCCATTAAATCTACCTACAGATTTAATCCCAAGATTTTATGATAAAATCTAATTTATTTAATAAAGCATCAGTTATGTAGAAGTTCACTATAAATACACTCTCTAATCCCTCCACACTCTCACACACAATCAACCACTTTACTCCCTGGTGAAAATACTTTACGTTCAAAACTATGAAGTTATCTTACACCATCAGTGTCCTATTCCATACTTTTCCCTACTAGATATACCACCCATAAGTCTTTTTCCTTTCACTTCTACTTCCTTTTTCATCTATACCTCAAGTATAAAGAGAAAGTTACCATCCCCTGTTCAGATTGTAAAGCTTGTGGAGTTTTCCAAGGAAGAGCCTTTACCAACTAGGACAAAACAAAACTTCAGGTAATAGGGGGGTGAGGAACTTCAACAATAATAGTAGAGTAGGAGGTGAATCATTCGAGTCAAGGGTGGCCCTATCCCTTCACTATTTCTATTATTTTTCTGATACAGTAATTTAATATTAGTAAAGTAAAAGAGGAAATTTGAGTTTACATATACTGATAGTTATTCTTAGCTTTGATGTTTTTATGAACTTCCTTCTTTGAGAATGGATATTATTTTGATATTATTAAGTTGTTCATCCGATGTCTTAAAATCTGTGATTATTTTACAACGCCTCGTTATTCTGACACCGCACACACACCCAAATCCGTGCACACGCACACACTTAAACTGGTCAACTCGTGGTGGTCAACTCGTGATGGTCAACTCCTGGTCAACTCGTGGTGGTCAACTCGTCAACTCTGGTGGTGGTCAACTCTGGTCAACTCGGTGGTGGTCAACTCGGTCAACTATGGTGATGGTTAACTCCAGTCAACTCGGTCAACTCGATTTTTTCTTACTTGTGCGACTTTTCTCTCTCGTGAATTGAGTGCGCCTCTGGTGTAACTTTTACCATAATGGTAGTACGTGGATAATTGAGTGCAAATATGAGGAAGAGAGCTACGTTTTGGTACGAACGAGTGCGCAAGTGAAGGTTGTAATAACCTTGGGGGCATCACGGTGCGAAATTCCACATGTGACCAGGTGGTAGCTCCCTCGTCGTGGTATTCGATATCCCACAATGATGAGCCTGACGAGACACCGCAAGAACTCAAGATCGGTGTAGAGTGTTCGGTATAATGAATTATAAAATGAGAAAAATCGGATCGGAACATGTACTCCGATCGCTTCCTCCAATTTAGAGTCTCTCCATGGAGTAGATGTGGGCCCATATATATATATATATACATGACATTGCATGGATCTTGTTGCATGATTATGAAATGAACTGTTGATCTTTATTTCTTTATATATATAATACTATTATGATTGCCTAATGATCTACTATATGTTATGTTGTTGATATGTACTCACCCCTTTGTTTGTTGTTTTGGATATTATTATTATTTTTGGTTAAAGATGGAGGACAACGACAACAATCATCACCCGATGGTACGTATGGAGTTCATCAACGGGATCTGGACCCCTGATTATCCCAACCTCATTGTGACCTTTGATGGAGAAATCGCTATTCACACCACTGTTGGCACATTTCCTAACTTCATCACTACCACCCGCCATCGTACTATGACATTAACCTTTTACTTACCTTTAGTCGATATGTGGGTCAAAGGCGTCATATTGCACCCACAGGAACATATTCGGAACGCCTCCCTACTACCCGATCCCATAGAGGGTGAGGAAAGAGATGTATGATTAATAATTGATGCGATGGTATGTTTGGACCACTGATGTAGTTTCGACGTGATCTACCTACTCTTGACAGAGATCTTTTGATGTTGTAGAAAAAAATAATGTATATAGTATAAATTTGGTTGTTATCTAGATGACTGTATGACTTCTATTAACTAGTAGGATGATATACCGTGTACTAAAAACTATTTTGTTCAAAGGCTAATGATGCAGTATATTATAAATGTTACTCTTAACTTCTATGTTCATCTAATGTTTTTTTTATGCTGATTCAATTGTGATAAAAAGGTTTTAAAATTAATCAGTATATATATGTTTTATTGGATGAGATACTTGGGGGTGTCTCACTTGACCCCTATTATGATTAATTGCTTATCTTAATTGGAATTCCTTCATTTCCTTGATCTGAATCAAAATGAAATTGATTAATTACTGATTCCATATGACATTTTCTTATATATGTTTTAACTGCTAATTTAATTTAATTTAATTTATGCATTTGATTGATAAATTATTGTTGTTTTGACATAAGATATGGGGTTTGTATGATAAGAAAGAGAACATGAAGTTTCATGTACATGGATCTTGTGATTGGAATTAATTTCTTTGCTTATGAACAAGGGTTTCGGATTCCTTTGGTGGTGACAAGGGTTTTACATTGCATTTTCTTTCTTTTTAGGTTTTTGGATTCCTGGGTTTCTGGATCTACTGTTTTTAGGTATGTTGCATTCGAACTTGTTTGGATTCTATCCTTATTTACATTCTGGTGTGGTTTTGATACTCTTTTTTATTTTTTATTAGTTTCTGTTAACACAAAAAGCTTTGTTTAATAGGCCTCTGAGTTCGCCACCTCCACCGATTAGCCACTTGTACCACTAGGTATGCACTCTGACAAAATGTCGGGTAACTCATTGGGTGGAAAAGGGTTGTCTGTTGACCCCCACACCGACATATTTATTTGTTTTCGTTCATAGTTCTCTCCAAAGAGGGGATTTTGAAGTGTATTGTGTAATTGTGTAAATGAGATGTACTGTGTAAATGTCTGCATCGATTCGCTATCACTCATCAGTCACAATGCTTGTGAGTAAAGAGTGCAATTTTAATTTATAATTTAGAAATGGTCCATGAACTTCTCTGTAATAGATTTATACCTTAAACTTTTATAGTTTAGATTTCTTTTAATCCCAGCATCAGTATTATCAACATGTAAGTAAATCAACATGAGATAGCTTATCACGCATGTGATTTAAAACAAAAGATAGTTGGAAGAAATCCAATGAAATCCACATCTTTGCCATTTTAAAATCTACAATGTCGCTTGCGATACCATTAGACTCTTTTCCTGTCTTTCTTAGTATTCGATGCACTTAAAAATTATATATTTTTATTAAAAAAAATAAAATAATAATTTACTTAAAAACTAGATAAAATTTCTTCAATTTAAGAAGTTTACATTGGTGATGTTGCTTGGTTGCAATTTGCTTTGCACATCTCTCTGTACTTCTTTCCCTTGCCACTTCTGCTTGTCTAATTCTATCCTCTTTAAATGACCTAGTATATTTTTCTAATTCCAGTGTTGTTAATCGAGGATCGCGAAAAATAGCGTAAAATTGGTAGGATAGCGTAAAATAGCGGGCAGATAGCGTAAGTTAAATAGCGAGTGAAATAAATAAAATTATAAAATTATATATTAAAAAGTGACATATAATATTTAACGTTCAGCACAAAATCTGAAATGACATAATAAAATATTTATTTAATGAGCTATTTTTAGAAACTTAAGTGATTATTTATTCATAAATTACTTTAGAGGCTTATTAAAATAAAATGAAGAGATAATATTCAAATATATTTTTTATGTTGATATATTTGAATATTAATATCAGCATTTATTTTAAGTGATGTAAAATAAGTTTAAATAAACCCTGAATGAATAAGTAGCTCTTCCGTTTTAAGAAAATAAAATATATAAATTAAAATTGTAATATTGATTGAATTGTTAATAATTATTATTTATTGAAAAATAATTTTTTTTTATTATATATGGCGGATGGCGTAGTGGCAACTAAATGATTAATAAAACTACACACACAATAAATGGAATAAAACTACACACACAATAAATGGAGCATTGCTCAAAGAAACAAGACAGATTTGAATTGGAAAGGACAAATAATAATAGAATTAAAAAATAGATTTAAAATAAAAAATAATTAAAAAGCAGAATTTTTAAGAACAATAGAATAAAAAGCAGATTTTAAAAAGAAATAAGAGAATAACAAAGCGAAATGAGATAGAGTTAAAAATAACATAATTAAAAACCTAGACGGATTGAAAAAACAGAATTGTAAAAATAATTAACAGATGAGCAGAATTAAAAAAAGAGAAACAAGGGAAACAATCGTTAAAAAATATGATATAACAAAAATGAAAAAAGATCTGAAGAAGTGAAGAAGAGAAGAATTAAAAAAATTTCAATAAAAAGGAAATAAAAAATAACAACATTAAAAATTATCATATAAAAAATTAAATGAAAAAGGAAAATAAAATATTTTTTATTATATATATATATATATATATAATAAAACTAATTTTACCCTTGTCACTTCTGCTTGTCTAATTGTTATGTTAATCATTGATCAAATGGATGTTTGATATTTGTTATTAGTATCGGAGAGAAGCCTTAGCTTCCCGTTTGAGGTTTAATATATTATTGAGTTCATATACTCTTTTAGGGTACCATGTGCTCATTGTATATTGAACCTTGAATTGTCCAAGTCGGACAGTTTGGGAAAAAACTTTTTCTTTACTCGTATAATAGTTGTTGCTTAATTCTCGTATCTTTATATTTGATGAAATTTCGTTCGATTCATTTCCTTTTGTTCTCTGGTGCATACTTGATTGCGGTGTTCATAATCTGCGTTCATTTTGTGTACTCGAGAGACCAATGGGAAATCTTGCCAAATTTTGTCAAGTATAAGATACGAGAATTAAGGAATGATTATTATACGAGTTCTCAAAAGTTTTTTCTCGAATAGGATAAGTCATACCATTTAAAGAAAGAGAGCGGTTGTAAGAACGTCGTCTTCTTGAAATTATGATTTTTGACATGCGAGAAGATGGAATATTTTCTTTCGAGTCGTAGTTGGATGTACGATAGGTTGTATCCGGAGAGGGGTTTGAAACCAGATTTTTGCTTGGCGAGGTTGCGTGCTTTGTCCAAGTCGCAATGGCACATAAAGATTTCAAAACTAATGGAGGGATTAGATGTCCGTGCTTTAATTGCGATTGCGAGAAGGATTAAGAGCCCAAGTGAGGTCACGCACCACCTGTATTCGCTGGATTTAGGCTTAATTAATGGATTTGGACTAGACATGGTGAAAAAGTTGCCTCACGTTGGTTTAGGGGTTGGTGATAATTGCGAAGGTGCTTCAACCGATTCACGTAGATTCGGGATGTGGTGGCGATTGAATTGATGCAAGATATGGTTTGTGATGCCTTGGGGGTGAGCGTGTTATTCGAGGAGCAACGATGATGATGACACAGATGAACTTCCAAATGAGACAAAGACAAAAATTTTATAATCTATTGTTAGAAACAAATAAGCCGTTGTTTGAAGGGTCTACAGGACTCTAAGTTATCAATGTGTGTGAGGCTCTTAGCTCTTAAGTCCAACTGTGGTGCTACCGAAGTGTGCTTGGATCTCGTGAATCTAAAATGATGTTGGACTCGTCACCTATCAAAGATGGTTTGCCAAAAAGTTATTACGAGGCTAAAAGCTTAGTGTCCAAGTTGGCTGGAATCTAAAAGGATTGATTGTTGTGTGAGAGGGTGTATGTTGTATTACGACAATGAGTTTGGTAAAAACGATGGTGCGCTAGTTGAATGCAAATTTTGTGGTGAGCCTAGGTATATGTCACATACTAATAATCGGACGGGTAGACAAAAACTAGTTCCAGAGAAGGCAAGGTGTTATTTGTCAATTATTCCAAGGTCATAGAGAATGTTTGCATCACCACATCGCAGACAAAATGACATGGCACTATGAGAATAGAAGCACTTCAGGTATGTTGCGCCACCCTTCTGATGGTGAAGCTTGGAAGCACTTTGATCGTGTGCATCCTGATTTTGCAGCAGATCCACGTAATGTACGACTTGGCTTATGCTCTGATGGTTTTACCCCGTATGTTCAATCCACGGCGAAACCTTATTCTTGTTGGCCAGTTATCGTTACCCCATACAATCTTCCTCCCGAAATGTGCATGTCTAAGCCTTATATGTTCTTGACTTGTTATCTGGGTCTAGATAATCCGACAGATGGTATTGACATCTATTTAGAGCCTCTTATTGACGATCTCAAAAGGTTGTGGAATGGTGTTGTGACGTGCGATATTGCACGAAGAGGAATTTTACAATGAGGCAGCGCTTATGTGGACCATTAATGACTTCCCTGCATATGGCATGTTGTCCGTTGGGGTACTCATGGTAAAATGGCATGTCCGCATTGCATGGAGCATACAAAGGCCTTTACCTTGAAATTTGGGGGAAGAGTTCTTGGTTTGACTCACATCGCAGGTTTTTACCCGATGATCATGCATTTAGACTAATAAGAACGCTTTCAAGAAGGGAAGTTGAATTAGATGGCGCCCCCAAGGTTGGCCTTGAACATATCCGGGAAAGGGTTATGGAACCGCCCCAAAATCACAGATTTTGGCAAGTTGGATCGATTTGAAGGATATGGACAATGGCATAATTGGACAAAAAGAAGTATTTTTGGGATCTGCCATACCGAGAGATAATTTATTGAGACACAACCTTGATGTTATGCACATTGAGAAGAACTTTTTGACAATGTTTTTCTCACGGTGATGAGCGTCGGAAGGAAAAACAAAAGACAATGAGAAGGCGGACTAGACTTACCACTTTATCAGAAGGCGAAAGGACTTGCATTTGACGAATCACGGATGGGAAGACCACGAAACCCAAAGCCTGTTACTCTTTAATCTGCCGAGGAAGCCAAGTCGATCTGTCGGTGGATAAAAGAACTTCGGATGCGGATGGTTATTCTTCTAATTTGGCAAGATGTGCGATGTGAACAAAGGAACCATGATTGGGATGAAAAGCCATGATTGTCATGTATTCATGGAGTGTTTACTTCCTATTACATTTAGTTCCTTGCCGTCAAATGTTTTAAATCCTTGTTGAACTTCGGCCAATTCTTTAAAGATTTGTGTTCTCGCGACCGAGAGAGGATGATCTCATAAGGATGGAACAGAACATACCAGTCATTCTTTGTAAGTTAGAGAGAATATTTCCCCCTGCTTTCTTTGATTCTATGGAGCATCTAGCAGTGCATCTTGCACATGAAGCTAGGCTTGGTGGACCGGTTCAATACAGATGGATGTATCCATTCGAAAGGTACTATAATAAAGTATTCTGTAAAATAAATATTTATTTGAAGGGTTAAATGTATCAATTTTTATCATCAACGTTGTTATTTTGTAGATTTATGGGTGACTCAACGGTCGGTGAAAAATAAGGCCAGGGTTGAAGGATCTATTTGTGCAACTTACTTACACCGTGAGACAATCCATTTCTGCTCCCATTATTTTACTGAACTTCATGTTGACACCAACAAATAGTAGGAACGAAGTAGAAATTGAAAGTGAAAGACACCCGCTTGCCTTATCAAGATTTTGCCTTCCTACCGTCATGGTGGAAAGGAGGTGGATAACCGGATAACGGCGAAGTGTGGAAGTCAGACCACGTTCACGTGTTGATCAACTGTGCAGAAGTATCACCGTATCTAACGTATGTATCATTTTGACCACTTTCAATTTCTTTAATCCACAATTGCTCTTGATCATTTGTTTGATAATGACTTGATCGAGGCATTCTTGTTAACTAAGCCCACAAGCGTACAAGACTCTTCTGCCTATATTCATGAATATTTCCCAACGTGGTTTAGGAACCAGGTATGTTTTTTGAGTCGTCATATATATATTATTATTATTATTTATTGTTTGAAAATACAAAAATATTGTTTGAAAATAGGAACCATAATTTGTTTGCACATGGTGTGTACACAGTGTATAAGCGAGGCGTAATCCCTAAAATCCAACACTTGAGAAATTTATCTCATGGTCCTAAATCACGTGTAAAAGAATGGCACACATTCTTTGTAAATGGATACAAATTCCAAACCCAGTCAAAAACAGAGGGGAAAAAAACAGTTAACAGCGGGGTTGAGGTAAAAGGTGCCACAGATGGAGGTGAAGATGACTTTTACGGCGTGATTCAACATATATATGAATTGGCGCACAATACTTTAGACTATACTAAAAAAATAGTGCTATTTTATTGTAATTGGTTTGATCCACAAATAAAGGCACAAGAGTGGATCGAAAATATAATCGTTGACATACACATGAGCGAGAAGATACCAAATGTTTGATCCGCTTATCATGGCACAACATGTAAGACAAGTGTATTATGTCCCTTATCCATCAACTCGAAGGGACAAACAAGGTTGGTGTGTCGCAATAAAGATAAAACCACGTGGTCGCATTGAAGCGGATGATACACAGAAGAAGTGGCTTATCAAGTGGATGAGATATCTCATGTCAATGTAGTAAATGAAGTGGAACCCATTACTCGACTACGTGACAATCCAATCACATATGAAGATGTAGATGGGGATGAGGAATTAAATGAAGAAGTGGCAGAACCATCAAGATCTGAAGACGATGCTGAAATTGAGTGGGCAGAATGGGCAGATTGATATTGTTTAACTTTTTACAATTTGAGAAATTAATGTGTAACAATATATTTTAATTTGTCAGTTATTTTCATAACTTGTTTATTTTTATGGAATTCATTTGTAATATTGTTATGTTTAAATATAATATTTCATGACTGTTATTATTCAATTGCTCTATAGACAGATATGGCATCGCAAGGTTCAGGAGCAGACCCCCCCGACCACCCAGTGGTGGTAAATGGAAGGGGAAGGGGATCGCCCTCGACCCCCCTCGTCGTCAGAGGCCGACCATCATTAGGCGTGATCCTACTGGGTTTTCGATGTTGTCATTTACACGTCGTCCTAGTACATCTACGCCGAGACAGCCTGATACACCTCCTGCACCTAGACAACCTTCTGCACCACCTACACAGACTCAGGCACATTGGACACCAGCTACATGCACTGGGCACGTTCGACACCTTTGCCTCACATTGACATGATCCCCACCCCGGTTCCGGTTTGCACATGGCGCTTGAGTTCCCATGTTGTGCTCGATCCGGTGGCCGATGCTCATCGGTCAAGCCATGATTATAGTACAGGCCATACACCTGATGACACTGATGTTGGGCGGGGCGGGAGGAGCAGGAGGTTCAAAGGAGGAGGTTCTTGAGCAGGGGAGGGCCAGGAGCCCGACACTCTTGAGATGTTGTATGATGGTCGAAGTTCTTATCAGGCCATCCGTAAAGGGTAAGTATTTGCAATTTTTTCGTGTTATTTATAATTTTTATTAATAATTTTAATGTATATATATATATATATTTATTTATTTAACATGTTTCTATTGTTCAGTTTCTTCCTCAAAGCTGCTGCGTTAGCTATCACAAAGAACAATTGAGGAGAATTACCAGAGTTTTGGCCCACCTGGGACATCAAGGATTTTGAGCGGGACCATATGTTTAATTCTTTCAGAGTAAGTCGCAATTTTTATTTTATTGCATATTTTATTTTCGTAAATTTCAATTATGTTTAATAATGTCTTATATTGATACAGACGAGGGTTGCTTGGGAGGAAAAAGATGAGGAGCTGATGGAGAAGAATTTTCATATGAAGGCCTCCCACCGCCTTTCTGACATGCTTCGAGATGCCCACATCAGGGATCGCCAGCCCAGTTGGATAGGGGACGAGCTCTGGCAGCAGCTGGTAGCGCACTGGAACTCCCCTGAGTTCCAGGCGACCAGCGCGAAGGCCAAGAAGAATAGGGCCTTTGAGAAGGGTGGCAGCTTGCACACTGGAGGCAGTGTCAGTCAGGCGCAGCACGCAGTTAGACTTGTACGTGTTATAAAATTATTATTATTATTATTATTATATTATTATTATTATTATTATTATTATTTATTTAAATTTTTTTATTAATACAATCTCGATCGAGGAGGTTGGGAGAGAAGTTCGATTGCACGAGCTTCATCTTGCAACTCATACGAAGAGGAGTAATCTTGGTGATTTCGTTGATGAGCGTTGAGGTCGACTTAGGTAATTATAAAATATAATAAATATTTTTTTAATAATGTTTATATTGTTTTGTTAAAAAAAAAAGATTTGACTTATTTATTTGTTTAACAGGAGGAGTTTGAGGCGAGGATGTCTCAGCTTAGATCTCAAAGCTCATCATGTTCTCCATCTCAGAGCCCTGACGATCTATCTACACCGCTGAGGGTTTGGGCGGAAGTGGTTGGCGGAAAGAAGAAGAGCGCTTATATGGTGTTTGGCGACCTTGCCAAAGAACTACAAAGAACGCCGCCTACACCTTTGGAGAGTCGCCGAGTAGTAGTCTTTGCCACGGTCGCTCTGCTGCGGATGACCAGGAGATAGCCGAGTTGAAGCGGGCCGTGGCCCAAAGGCGGGAGCTTTTGACTCAGTCTTTGCGGCGGCGAGCGGATGTACGGTTGCTAGCTCGCCACAGCCTACTCGCCTCGGCCCTCGCCTCCGCCTCCGCCTCCGCCTTCGCCTCCGCCTCTGCGTACTGATGGTCATGTCGATGATGCAGATGATGTAGAGCATCTCGATCATGATCAAGAGTACCAGGACTATTAGTTCTTTTTGTACTTATATTTTTCATATTTTTGGATATCATTTTTTTCGTTTTATATTATTTTAGTTACTAATTTTTATTTGTTGAATTTTTTATTTATTATGTTTTCTTTTTTAATTTGCTTTTTTAGTTTACGTTATCACATTTTTATATATGAAAAATCAATTAATAATTAAATTAAATTAAATTACAAGTAATTTTTAATTAAATTAATAAATAAATATTTTTAATATGAGAGTAAATTATTTTTATAATTAAACAAATAAATAATTAAATTATTTAATTAATTAAAGAATAAAATTAATTTGGTTATTAATTAAAATTAATTTATTAATAAATTTAATTAAAAATTCTCGACATCGACGGTCTAAGCCGTCGGAAACAATTCAGATTTACCGACGGTCACGTCCTTCGGAAATCGACGTCATTTACCGACGGCTTTGCCCGTCGGTAATCGACGTCATTTACCGACGAGTATAACCGTCGGTATTACCGACGGCGAAGAAGAGTCCGTTGGTAATCCTTTGCGACGACCATATTTCCGACGGGTTTTAGGCCGTCGGTTATCCGTCGGTAAAAGTGGGTTACCGACGGCTTTTATCGCTTACCGACGGCTTTAGGCCGTCGGCAATCCCGTGTTTTTTTGTAGTGATTGATTTGAGAAAGTGGGGGAGAAACCAACGGATTCGAAGGATTTTCATTCGGATGGATGTAAAACAGATTCTAAGATTGATTGAAGTTCGTCGCATTTGCATTAGTTTGAGCCAGAATTACGGTTTCTGTGAAAGTAGAATTAGTAGAAGAAGTAGTGTTACGCCTCACCATGATTAAGAAGGAATAAAACGCAGAACGATTTCCAGAACAAGATTCAGAGAAACAGAGGATCACGCATCACAGAGAACCGCCATTGATGCAGCGAAAGAGAAAGCGAATGATACCATATTATCAATCTAAGAACAAAGATGGTGAATGAATGTAACTGATTCATTCAGAAGAAATGATACAAGCAGAAGCAGTATTTATACAGAACAGTTAACACTGGTTAACTAACTAACTAACAGGAAACTGTGTTAACTAGCTTTATTAACTAACTTGAGTAGACTAACTAACTAGAGTAAAATTATCCTCTAATACCATACCAACAAAAAAACAAAGCAGAAACTAAGTAAACTACAGCCCCTCAAATCCTCACTTGGATTCAACTCCAACAAAAGAGGGAGCATGAGCAACCTTTGGCATAGAAAAAGATCCTGAATGACCCATGTTTCCTATAAAATTTGCGACCCTATTAGCCGCACAATAGGCATGCACCATGGAAACATTCCAATCAGGAAGAAAGTTGCTGAATAACCTCTTGCAGAACAAGCTAGAAAAACATACCATGGGAAAACCCCATGTTGACTAGTACATCAACCACTACTTTGAGTCCATCTCGAAAATAACTAAAGGGTAGGACAATCCACGAGCCATCTTCACACCAAGGAGCAAAGCCCAGAGCTCGGACCAAACAACATTACACACACCTAGGTTGCAATGAAAACCCTCCAGAAACCTTCCCCAGTAATCTCTAATGAGTCCCAACAAGCAGAGCTAAAGGAACTTTTGCGGGGAGAACCATCTATGTTAATCTTTATTGTACCTTCAAAAGGAGTAGCCCATGCAATCTGAACCTCGTTGTGATTGTCTTCCACGTACGTACAGGACAAGGCTTCAATCACTCTTCGAGATGATTTTTTACTTGACTAGTAACACTAGAAAAAAGGGAATCAAGTAGAATAAAGTTGATGAAGAAGACAAACTTACTGCGATCATTCCAAAGGGACCAAATAGTTTACCCCAAAAAGAGGTTGCCAATGCCAAGAAAGAGAACTTATCTTGTTGAGGATAGATTACCAACAAAGGGTGCAGCCCCAAACTAAAGAACTTACTCCACTTTTCTTCCTTCACAAATCTCAACCAAGACTACCTTACTTCCTTACAATCTCTCAAAACGTACATAACAGTTTCAAGGTACGTAGTTATTTATTACAATGAGGACATAAGTTTGGTGCAGCTATTCCATGATGACGTCTCTCTGCATTTGATAGAAGTCTATCGTCAGTTTTGTATTCGATTTTTGTTTGCCATGATTTGACTCGACACATGTTTGCTATTCTAATTTAAATTCAAATATAAAACAAACTGATTGAATGATGAAATAAGAAAATTAATAACATCAACTTTCGTTAGAAAAACAATATAATTTGATGTAATTATTTTAAAAAAAATAACGTTAGATTATATTGTTTTTCTAATCAAAGCTAATCCAATTAAATTCAAGAACGTTCCATTGGTCTCTTAGAGCAAATGCAGCGCTGGTTGACAAAATTTAGTGCACCGTAATTTAGCAACGTGGCAGCTGATGTGCGCCAAAATTTAGTGTATCGTCCACTATTTTTTCGGTCAAAGCATCTGTATAGTTGCTGGCAACAAAAGGAAAAGCCTGTCCACTATGAGAGAGAGAGAGGAGAAAATTGAGAGAGACATAGCGTCACTAAGAGAACGTGGGTAAGGCAAATTAAAGACACCCCATTGTGGGTGCTCTTAGAAGATAAATCTTGTTGCACAAATAATTTTTTTTATTTGAAAATTTTACCCATTTCCCCTGTTTTAATATTTTTCAAAAATATTATATATATAAAAAATTCAGATAAAAAAGAGAAACACGTGCAATTTATTAAAAATAAAGTGAATTAAGTTTTTTTGACTTAAAAATTGTTTTCTAATTTGGGAATGGAGTTATAGCCCGACACTTTACCCCACACATGCCGACTCGGTGCGGAGTGGTTGCTTGCTTTGGTCACGATTTTATATACCAAAAAATGTTTTCTAATTGAACAATACAACAGCAAATTAAGTTATATCTTTTTAAAAAAAATTAAGTTATTATATCTGAATAAGAAGCCGCAAACAGAACTTTATTTAGAATGGACAACTGAGTAAATAGTTTTTTTATCAAATATTCATAAATCGTTTGAATCTAGTGAAAATAGAAAAAATCAAACTAAAAAAAATGAATAAATTGAGATTAAGAAATATTATTTTTTTAATGTTCAAATTTTAGATTTGACTTTGAGAACAATTCAATCTGAATTTAACACGCACACATAAAGTTATTATACTATCCATACTTATATATTTAGCTTTTGTAAACTTATAAAATGATAATACAGCTAATATTTATTTATAACAGTATATTTGATTAAAGTTAGATTTTTTAAGTGAACAAAAATAATCATAATTTGGGAGATCATAAATTTTAATAATATAAGTTTAAATTAAATAAAATTATAAAATTATGTAAGTTCTCATTAAAAATAGATTTAAAATAAATTTTACCAGTATTATTTATGATATTGATTATAAGATAAAATATTTAATAATTTTAATTATTTTTTACTTTGTTGTATATTTTTCTGCCACCTCCAATTAACAAAAAATTACAAAAAGAAATATCCAAATCATTTTGAATTTGATTGCGAATTTAAATTTAAAATAAATGGATTAAATGATGGAATAAGACTAGATTACAATACGTCTCTAACCAATGCTACTCCAATTCAATTCAAGAACATCCCATTGATCTCTTAGAAGAAAACTTTTATAGCACAATTTTTTTATTTAACAATTTATACACCCATTTCTCTTGTTTTAATATTTTTCAAAAATGTTACGTAAAAAATTCAGATAAAAAAGAGAAATACATGTAATTTGTTAAAAACAATGTGTCAGTGTGTAAAAACAATATACAAAATAAGAGATGCAGGATTTATTAAAAAAAAGAAAAAAAGAAAAAAGCAGGGTATAACTTTTGAAGCTAGAAATATGCCAGCATAATAAACATTAGCCTCCAAAGAAGTTTTAATTTTTTTTTAATTCTGTATAAGAGTTATTTATATTGGAATAATTTGTTTGTTTGGGTGTGTGCATATTTAAAATGTAATTGTGATTTTTTTGACACGTTGTAATTTTAAATTTAAATATATTTATATCTTAATATAAATAATAAATAAACAAATAAATACATCTCGACATTAATGTAATTTATTAAATATACCCCATTTTTTCTCTCACTTTTTACTCTACCTTACCTCACTTTTTACTGACTTTTATTCTTTCAACATTTTTTCTTTCGGTTTTCTTTTTTTTCACTGTCTAAACAAAGTGTTAGAGCTAGACCATTGAAGAGAGAAAAAATGATGAATGGACAACCATCCACCTCTCTAATATTCAGAGAGAGAGAAGTGATAGATATAATAAAATAGGTGAATAATATGATAGGAAAAAAAAAATAAAGATAAAGAGAGATATTAGATGAGCGTTAGAAATCATGAGGTGTCCAAATATCAGAAGTTAGGAAGAGAAAGGGTAGACAACAAGGCTGGGAAGTATGTTGTTGATTTTGGTCCTCCCACCAACCCTCCATCACATCACATCACATCACAAAAACAAACCACTCTGAACGCAAGTCTCAACTACTCCCTCTTTCTCTTTCCTTTTGAAGTCACAGTGGCAAGCGCGGGCACCTACCTACCCAGTCGTAACCGATCATGGACTCACCCAACCTTCCGCCGGTAACTCTTTTTCTTTTCCGGCGCTTCTCTCCTCTCTGCAACCCACTCACTTCGATTCAATTCAAATCAATTATCTTAAATCTCCCTGTATTGTATTGTATTGTTCTTGTCTTTAGCTCGCGTCGCCGTCAACGGGAACTGAAGGTATGAGTACGAGAAAGAGTTCGACCTTAATCTGCGTTCCTATAATGGGGGAAACCATCCAAAAAATGAAGGTGGATATTCAAAAGGCTAAAGTCAGTGGCGCCGACCTTGTCGAAATTCGATTAGATTCCCTCAACCCCTTCGATCCCTATCAGGATCTCAACGCTCTCATGCAGGACCATCCTTTGCCCTTCTTGTTCACTTACAGGTTTGCTTCCTTTGCTTCCTTGTGCTTTGATATTCGATGTGACATGATGATGATGATGATGATGATGATGAAAACTCTATACCTTTTCTAAGGCCGAAATGGGAAGGTGGAATGTATGATGGTGATGAAAACAAACGATTGGATGCACTACGGTTAGCCATGGAGTTGGGAGCTGATTACATTGATGTTGAACTTCAGGTTGTTTTCCCCTTTTGTCTATAAACTATAAATCCAGCATTCTAATCAAATAGCACATTCATTATGACATAAATGCTGAATTAGTTTGATACATATACTATTATCATTTATTCCTTGTGTGTTATACTCTTAGCTTACCAGTTCGCTGCATTATGAATCAGTCATTCATCTTGATGATGCTGAAGAAAATGTATAGATCCAAAGATACCTTTTGGTTGTTTTCTCACGGTTTATGGTTAAATTTCAGTCTTTGTGCCGTGCTAGTAGTATCCAGCATTGTGGACTTCTATTGGAACTCAACTGCTGGTTGTTTTCTCGCGGTTTATGGTTAAATTCAGTCTTTGTGCCTTGCTAGTAGTATCCAGCATTGAGTACTTCTATTGGAACTCAACTGCTGGTTGAATGCTTGTAACTTCTCCCGTATATTGATAATCAAAGTAGTGTCTAGAAATAAAAGGTTGTGGACCTCAAAGCTATTAATTTATCCTTCCTTGTCGGCCATTTAAATGTTTTTCTGTCATTTGATGAAGCCGGATACCGTTTTCATATTATTTGCTATCTGATGTCTAAACTCTGAAACTTAGTGAAAGTTTTACTGTTTCTGCTGTGTCTCCAAAGGTTGCTCACCAGTTCTATGACTCTATACGTGGGAAGACATTCAATAAAACCAAGGTCATTGTTTCATCTCACAACTATCAGCATACTCCGTCCGTTGAGGATCTTGGCAACCTTGTAGCCAGAATACAAGCAACTGGGGCAGACATAGTAAAGATTGCAACGACCGCGTTGGATATCACTGATGTGGCACGCATGTTTCAAATAATGGTGCATTCCCAAGTAAGACGCATATGTCTGATAATGGAAATTTTGAACAAAATTTTAATTCCATACACATTCAGCTATGTACGTATAGATGCGCACACATTAGTATAATTTTTTTTTTTTTTTAGAGAATTGAGTATAAGATTTGTGACCTTATACGTTTGTGAATTCAATTATTGTATGATGATAAAGATAAAAGACTTCAAGGTTGGTTAGGAACCAAATTTCTTTCTAATTGATAGACAACTAAATTGAGGAAGAGAGGTCAAATCAAGGGGCATATGAAGATATAGGGACCGAGGCAATTGAAGCAAATGTAAATTTAATCAAATCCTCCCCCCAACCATTTAAAACAATATACTGATGGTATTGGAACGAATTCATGAAGTACTCTGCCTTTCCATGTTATGAATTCATGAAGTACTCTGCCTTTGTTACATATCAAATAAAAATCTCCAATGGATCTGGATTGTATGGATGTCTCACTGTCTCATATATTAATGCTTAAAATGTTATGTTGCTAATTTCAAGTCCCATGCCCGTTCCAGCAACACTCCCTTTTCTGATTATATTTTAACTGGCAATACTTAAAATTTATGATTACTTTGTTAAGGCTTTTTATATGATGACAAATAATTTTAACATAACTATTGTGGGAACTTCCAGGTTCCATTTATTGGACTTGTTATGGGTGACAGGGGATTGATTTCGCGTATACTTTGTGCAAAATTTGGTGGGTATCTCACTTTTGGTACCCTTGAGTCAGGGGTAGTTTCGGCTCCTGGTCAACCTACACTTAAGGATCTATTGTATATATACAATTGGAGACAACTGGGCCCAGAAACAAAAGTATATGGGATTATTGGAAAGCCTGTCGGTCACAGTAAATCACCCATATTGTACAATGAAGCCTTCAAGACAGTTGGTTTTGATGGAGTTTTTTTATTTTTATTGGTTGATGATCTTGCCAATTTTCTCAGGACTTACTCATCAACAGATTTTGTGGGATTCAGGTTCTAACTTCTTACGAAGATTGTTTGAATTCATGTATTCTAATGTTTGACATTTCTTACATGTCTACTATGGTTACATTATGGTAATACACGTTGCATTCTTTTTGCATGCTAGAAACTTTCCTGGGTTTGCTACAGAACTGTGTGTGGAAAATGAGCTATTAATCTACTGCTTATTCTTTTGTGGCTTGGTTTATTGATATGTTGTTATACTAAGTGTATAGGACACTTGGCAATATTTCAAAACATAGAAAGGGTTGTCAAAGTAATTTAACAGCTCTAGCATTGATTTGATATATCCAGAAAAAATGTAAAATCTTGTTAGGCCTTTTTGTAAGTCATTTTATGGTTAATTTGATTTAAAGTTTGAAATTTGTAAGGCTTGTTTTATGTTAGCTTACATCACTGTTTAAGGTTAATGGATCTTTCTTTAATATTTGCTATCTGCCGGCCAATGACTGTAGTTGGTACTTGGTATACATATTTTATGATGCATTTAGTATGCCATTCAAATACGTACATATAGATGTACACACACACACATTAGTATAATTTTATTTGGTGTTTTTTTTTTATTTTTTAAATTGAGTATAAGATTTTTTGAAGCGTTTACTATAATTGTAGATTTGTAGTCCTTTAAAATCAAGGGATCTAGGCCCCAGGGGTGTACAAGTAAGAAAAGTTATGAAGTTGTGATTGTGAATTTGTATGTTTATTATCTTATCTCTTATGTAATACAATCAAACCTTTGCTTAAATGCCTAAAGGAAC
Source organism: Calophaca sinica (assembly GCA_037113605.1). NCBI lineage: Eukaryota > Viridiplantae > Streptophyta > Magnoliopsida > Fabales > Fabaceae > Calophaca > Calophaca sinica. The sequence goes on along the minus strand of CM073734.1, from coordinate 99,756,372 downwards.
TCTATCTACGGTTACTAGTTTTTTCCACTTCTATGAATATCTTCCTATTGTTGAACTCACAAATTTATCCTTTTAAACTCTTTTCTTTCTTTCTTTCTTTCTTTCTTTCTTTCTTTCTTTCTTTCTTTCTTTTGTTGTTCATTATCTCTTTTTCATTGTTCAGTCTCCAGTATATCATTTTATTTCAACCTATTTTTGTGTTGGATAGTTAAACCTCTCACACTTGTCAAGTTTGATCATTAATACATGCATTTCAGTGTTACCATTCCTCACAAGGAGGCAGCACTTAAGTGCTGTGACGAGGTTGATCCAGTGGCTAAGGTATTTGGTTATTAATTTACATTGTGTTACAATGCTGTTTGACAATCTTGGATCATTATTAAGAAGAGTTTTTTTTCTTCCAAAATTCTTCAAATTGGTTACACAGTCAATAGGAGCTGTAAATTGCATTGTAAGAAGACCAGCTGATGGGAAGTTGATTGGGTATAACACCGATTATGTGGGTGCTATTTCTGCAATTGAGGATGGGCTAAGAGGTAGTAGTCATATTAGTAGCTAAGCAATTAATGCTGTCATTGTTGTTGGTAACTGCACTTCTAAAGATGTGTGCACAAATTATTTCGTGGCAGGTAAACATAATGGTAGTGGCACAGCTGTTTCACCATTAGCTGGTAAGCTATTTGTTGTCATTGGGGCTGGTGGTGCTGGGAAGGCACTTGCTTATGGTGCAAAAGAGAAAGGAGCAAGGATTGTGATTGCGAACCGCACCTATGGTAAGCTTCATGATAAGTATTTTCATTCCTAAAGTTAAAACATATTGAATTGTGGAAGGTTCTTCCAGGATCTTGTTGCAAAACACCATATGTGGGAGATAGCTGATAATGTAATTCTTATAAATGTTTTTATGGAGGATAATTGTCTCCATGAGACGTTTCTGGTCTAATAGAGAAAAATCAATATAGTAAAATGTTACATGGTTTTGGGAATAATTATAATGATCTGAAGCATTTGAGTCATTTACTTTGATTTTTATTTCTTCTGATATATTGATCACAAGCTAAGAAAACAACTTGCATTCTGTAAATATTGATGCCTAACCTGTCTCCCTTTTCAACTTCTGTTTACCCTTGTATGCATTACTGTCTCTTTTCTTTTTAAATTCCTTTCTGAAATAAGGCTTTCTATGTTTACTATATTTTGTATTCCACTCATGTCAGTAGATTTGTTTGTTCAGTTCATTATCACATGGATACAAGTTTTTATATTTGTTTTGCATAATAGTTTGCACACGAGTGGAGAGTAAGAGCAAGAGAATCAGTGAGTTACTTAAATGTGATTGAGGAATGATTTCTCAATAGATCTTTTACAGTCCAAAATTCATATTCTGTATTTATGTAACCTTCCAATATCAGTACTTATCAAGCAGTAATTAATATGATATATGGCATGATGTTGCTTGCCAATGGAATCAGTATAGCATTCACTATATAGCTTTTCTGACAGAAACGCTCTTGGCTGTCACTTCACTTCCTTTGTAAAACATTTAATGATGCGTTATGTGTGTTATTTATATATAGATCGTGCCAGGGAACTTGCTGATGTAATCGGAGGAGATGCTTTAGCCCTTGGTGACTTAGATAGTTACCATCCAGAGGATGGTATGATTCTTGCAAACACGACATCAATTGGAATGCAACCAAAAGTTGATGAAACACCTATTTCTAAGGTATGCTCCTTTTATTACTTTGATATTATACCAAATAGGGCCTCGTAATATTGTTAGTGGAAGTTTTGACCATCATATCTATACTCATTTTCCTAATGAAGATTGGATTTCTATTGAAGTGAAACATGATTATTTGTTATGAAAATGCATATTTCATTACCTTATCTCACTAAAATTTCGTCATATCATGATATGATTATTATTTATTCCCACTTCCTTAACAGAATTTTGATTGGGAACCAATGTGTTTAATAATGTTTAAATGCCTTCTATGACTTGTCTGCAACTTTGACCTTTCGGTTTGAAATATTGATGCTCTCTAGGATTGTGCATTTATTTGGTATAGTTGAATTTAACTTGAACAAAATGCAAATAAAACTGACCAGCAAAAATATTCTCATTCTTAAAGTGGAAGTGGAGCGTTGGCCCAAAATAAATACACTTCCACCATCCATTTACGTTTGGCTATTGGTGTTTCTGTTCCACAAAGTCTCTTGCTATGGGACGTGAGTAAGCTGAATTCTGGAGAATCAATCATCCCTTTGTTTTTGCAGCATGCATTGAAATTTTATTCCCTGGTTTTTGATGCTGTCTACACGCCCAAAATGACCAGACTCTTGAGGGAAGCAGAAGAATCAGGAGCCACTATTGTAACCGGACTGGAGATGTTTATTGGACAAGCATATGAACAGTATGAGAAGTTTACTGGATTGCCAGGTATGCTGAATGTAAAAATTTTAATAGACTATGTTCCATGGACTTTTTGGCCGTGGTTCCGTTGTCACTGTTTCAGTGGCCTGTACTTTATTTGATCCAGTGGTTTTTAGCATCTTATTTTCTTTCTTTGATTCCATTATCATTTGCAGCACCAAAGCAGCTCTTCAAAAAAATTATGGAAAACTATTGATGAGGTTTGCAAGCCCCAACTTCTATCTCACTGATCATGTTTTCCCACGTATTGAAAGTTCTGACCTTGCTTCTAATCCATTATTCCACCCATGATTGCTTTTGAGAATTGTAACTGTGTCTCTGTTTCTTTTTTTTTTTTTTTTTGTGATTTACTTGTGAACTGAATATGATAACTATACTTATTGACTTGTTGCAATATCTTCGTACAATGTTTTAAAAAAAAAAAAAACTGATCTATTTATTTTCTTTGAGAATGTCAATTTATTTTATGCTCAACTAGTGAAGCACATTTGCTACAAGTCAGCAACTAGTAAGGGTCCGTTTGTTTTAGATTCTAGTAGAATAGATTGTGAAGAATCTTGTTTAAAAAAATTAATTTTAAAAAAATTGAGTTTAAAAAAATTGATTTGTGTTTGGTAATGGTAGTTTAAAAGTGAGTTCAGAAGAATTGATTTGTGTTTGGTTGACAAAGTAGAATCACTTTTGAAGTGTAAATATGAAAGATTTTGTGGGTCCCATACCTAGAATCATTATTCTGAACGGAAAAGCTTGGATGTTGTAGATTCTACAAGAATTGATTCTGGAGTGCAAACGGGATTCTAAAATCTGCTAAAATCTAAAACAAACGCATGAATAGTAACTAAAAAAATGCTAGAATCGATTTTGGGGTCCAAACGGGATTCTAAAATCTAAAACAAACAGGCACTAAGTAAGTATAATATTTAGTTTGAGAAAACATATTGTGTTTTTACTTTTAATTACAAGACATACCATTGTGTTTTCACTTTGTTTCCTATTACAAAACATATTGTGTTTTTACTTTTAATTACAAGACATACCATTGTGTTTTCACTTTGTTTCCTATTTTGTATAGGAAATAGCGAAATAGGACCTGTTTACTTTGTTTTCAAATTTTCATTTTCTGTTTTCAATAAGATAATATACTATAACACACATTGCCAAGGAGATGATATACAAAATGGGGATTTGTGGTCTAAGAAGCAATAGCATATTTGGAAATGGTGAAAACAACTTTGTAGCATTTTCACCATTTCCAAATATGCTACTCCTTGTCTATGTATATCATCCCACTTTGGATGTCATCTTCATGACATAGTATGTGTATCTTAATGAAAACAGAAAATGAAAATTTGAAAACAAAGTAAACAGGGCCTAAAAAATTACTTTCATTATTTTCTACACAAATTATTGGAAACAGGAGGTGAAATGAAAACAAGAATTTTTTTTTGTAATTAAGAGTGAAAATAAGAAACACAGATCAAAAACATTTTCTCTAAACAGACCCGTGTGTTTCCTGCTCTCATTTCACTTTCGTATCTTTTATGGTTTTGTCTTTAAACTTTCAGCACGCATTGCATGATGTAAATTGCCAGTTATTATATACTTAAAACCCATTTGTTTATTATCCTTGACAGGTTCTCCTTTGAAGCAATGAAGCAATGGCTACAGGTCTTATTAACTAATTTTTTGTTTATTCGTTCTTCACATTCTTAATGTAATAGGATGAGAGCAATAATGCTTAATATCTAACCGTGAAAAGGTAATGGGTTATTTTGGTTGCAGAGTGCATTCCAAATTTCCAATCCTAGAAGCATGATGGGGAGCAGCACTGCTTGCGTTTTATTGTGTTCACCCACAAGGTTGAGAAAGCAGGTTGCATCTGTCCAATTTTTAAAAACAAAAAAATCTGTTTAGATTGCCATTGAATGTTGAGGGACTTTCTTTAGGGTCTAGTGATTTATTGCATGTACCTCCCCGTTAGGACGACTTCTTGGCAATCACAAGTAATATTACCAATTGAATTTGTCTCTGAATTCATTGGAAGTTTTTGCTTTGTAATTGTATCTAACTTCTTAAAGCTGAAGATGCTTTGTTTTCCCATTAATTTTATGAGGAAAAGAAAAAAAACTAAAAAGAATAACCCAGCGAGGGATTTGCGTGTGATGAGTGGTATTCTTATGTGCACTTTGTACTTCAGTTACTGTCGTTGTTTCTTTTATTGACATCCGGGCAGAACATGGAAATAAATGGATATTTATTGTTATTTTTGAATTGGAAAATCAATTCTTGCTCAAGAAAATATGTTGCACCCGTGTATTTTTTTAGGTAACAAATTGCACCCGTGTATAATATTATGGAACATTTTAGTTTATAAATTTTAACAGCATAAAGAATGCTTTTTTTCCCTCATTTTTTGGGGGATTCTATCTATCGCTGTAGGATCCCTATTCAAGATCACTGCAGTTCCTTTTCGGGCGGCTGTAGAACGGACGCCCCTTATCTATTTCCAATCTCCGTGAGGAACGAAGTGAGTCATAGCCTGAGGATGGAATTAGCTGTATCCTGCATTACAATCCCAAAATTTGCAACTCCGCTAGGTATAGGTAAGGAGTTTTCTAGAAGTCGCATTACTGGTCAACAAATAACTAGTATGATGTGCATTGTATAGTATTTAAAAAAATAATTCAAAATATACATAAATTATAGAAATGAGATATTATAAAATATAAACAATTTAAAAATAAATTATGCGGATTAAAACATTGTCATTTGTGCTATTTAATTTGATGTGATATTATTAAAGGTTAAATTTATAAATTTAAATTATAATTTGGAAAATTGTGACAATAATATAAAACAATTTAATTGATTATTATTTTTTAAATTATTTAAAATGAATAAAAATATAAAAAAATTAAAATGTGAAATGTTTGATGAAGAAAATATCATGATACATTGAGAATGAGAGTTAAATGTACGTTTGTTTTAAATCTGGACATAATTAATTTTGAAAGAATTGATGTTAAAATAATACTCCTGCAAATTTTATTTAGTTATTCATCCATGCAATATTTTTTTTTTGTTTTAGTCCCTTTATATTAGTCTTTGTTTCAAAAATGCTGATGTGGCCGATGGCAATACATGTCATCATTGTCACATAGACGGATTATGTGAGATGATGGTGCCATGTGTAACTGATTGGTCATGTCAACACTCAATGGATGGGGTGCCACGTGGCATGGACGAAAAACCAAAAAAAAATTTGCAGGGATTAAAGCAAAAAAATATTTACAGCGACTTAAAGCAAAAAATGTCATACATACATGGATTAAAATCAAAATTTAAGATATGTGCCAAAAAAAAAATCAAAATTTAAGAAAAAGGAAAGAGAATAAGAAATTGTTTTCTTAAGAGTAAATGAATTTTATTTAAATAATGGGAAACTGAATCTATTATCCCTCAGAATAGAAACACACCACGATATCCTCTTAAGGACTACTTCCTAGAAATACAATTCATCGGAATTAGACATCATTTATGATACAAACAGCGAGACACTTTATAGTATCTCAAAAACCATATTCATGAAACTACTTTATTGTGCTCCAATACCACTGACAGTGCGACACCCTATCAGATAAGATGTATCAATTTCTCCACTCTCAAACCACCCATAAAATGACGTACCATATCATAGGCATCCCTTTCGTGCAGGCTTGGTCATACGGTAAAGCCAGTAAAACAATGACTTTAGGCCTTCTCTTTTACAAGTCAATTTTTATTTAAAAATTAAGCCACTTTTTTTATTAAGAAAAAAAATAGGTTTCTCATCTTCAAAAAAGGCCCATCGTTTTATTTTCATTGGTTTAAAATCACTTCACTTAAAAGTTTGTTTTAGGCTTAATTAAACATTGAGTCGACCTTGTCTTCGTGCCACAACTCCGAGGCCAATAATAGCAAAACAAGGGGTACAACATACATAAATCACGGGACATGTCCAACACTATGCCTAACCATTTAAAAAACCATACCACACATGAAAAAAGAAAGGGCCATATTAAATGCACCCCCACTTATTGAGTACACCCCCCAAATTTTGAAAAAATCTAAAATACCCCCAACAATTCTCAACTCATACCCGCTCTCACATTTTTTACCCCACTTTTTTTCAAAATCGGACTCATTCCCGTAAATTACAATTTACAGTACTGTTTCGGAGTACCAGAATTACGAATTTACGGTATTTTTTTTTTAGAATTTTAGTACGTACCAGAAATTCACAATTTCCGGTACGTTGCAAGAAATTAAACTAAGTACCAAAAATAATGAATTTCCGGTATTATACCGGTAATTTATAATTTTCGGTACCTATTTGATTTTTTACAACGTACCGAAAATTCTAAAATTCCAGTATGTACTGAATTTTGTTATTTTTTTTCAATTTTTTTGTTCAACTAATAATTTATTTTTGTTTGTTTTATTTTTGGTTTATTGGAAATGAATGATTTTAGTGCCTTTTATTCTGATGAAGCTGACAAGCCTACCAACGTGTCCCAACCTGTTGATTTTAGTGACACATTCACTACTACGCAGGTAATATAGTTATTATTTGATATTGTGAATATGTCGTATTATTTGATATTTTTATCATGAAAACATTAAGTTTAATTTTTTAGATATTTCCTACACGAGATGATTTTTTGTATTGGGCTCGAGAGGTTGGGAAGGAAAACAATATAGCTGTTGTCATTGTAAGATCAGACGTAGAAACAGACAAAAAGGAAGAAAAACCAAAATCATTCTGGGTTGTGAAAGAGGTGGAAAATATAGATCCAAGTCATTAAGTTCTTCAAAGTCAACTGGATCTCATAAGTGTGAGTGTCCGTTCGTGCTTAAAGGAAGACCTTTGTCAACGGGTGAAGGCTGGATACTTATGGTCCTTTGTAGAATTCACAACCATCGGATACTTGAAAGCATGGTGGGACATCTATTTGTTAGTCGCTTAAGTCAAAATGAGAAAGAAATTGTTCATGATATGACAAAGAACAATGTAAAGTCGAGAAGCATTCTACTGACACTGAAACAACACAATAAGGGGAACCTCATTACCATCAGCCAATTATGAGCGACATAAGTTTCGATCAACTCAGAAAGGTCCAAAAACTGAAATGCAACACTTGTTGAACTTAATACAACGTAATCGATATGTGTTATGGTATAGAAGACATCACCGATTCCGGCGATGTGAGAGATATTTTTTGGACACATCCAGATGCCATCAATTTATTGAATACATTTCACATTGTCTTGCTCATTGACATCACTTACAAAACCAACAGATATCGGCTGCCACTGTTTGAAATTGTTAGTGTTATTTGTACGGCCCTTACATACACAGTGGCTTTGAATTTTGAGCTGCAGGATAACTTTGTATGGGCACTGTTGAAGTTAAAAGGACTGTTTGTTAGAGAGGAATCATTTCCTCAAGTTATTCTTACCGACAGAGATCTTGCTCTGATGAATGCAGTTGCGTCCGTTTTTCCAACTTCGACTAATTTGCTGTGTCAATTTCACATAGGTAAGAATGTCTATGCGAAATGCAAGAAGTTGGTATTTCGTGAAGACAAACATAAGGCAGTGAATGATGCATGAGATGGTGTTGTTAATGCAACTGACAAGGTTGAGTATGAGCAGCGCTTGATGACTTTTAAGTGCGTATGTTCAGAATTTCCTATTTTTATCGAGTATGTCAAGAATACATGGTTGAATCTATACAAGGAAAAGTTTGTTGCGGCATGGACCAACCGAGTGATGCACTTAGGAAATACAACAACAAATAGATATGCTAAACCAATATATAAAATTATTTTGATAAATATTTTTTAATTATGTCATTGCAGTTGATGCGGTTTAATTTTTGTTTGTTATTAGGGCTGAGTCTACACATTGGACATTGAAGAGGAATCTACAAAACAGCAGGGGTGACCTGTGTAATTGTTGGGAAGCTATGAATAATATGATTGCATTGCAACACACCGAGATAAATGCATCATTTGAGAGAAGCATAAATGTAGTGGAGCACAGGCACAACACCCGTATGTTTATCAGATTACATGGATTTGTATCAAGGACTGCACTACAACATATTGTCGACGAGTACAATAGAGTTAATTATGTTGGTATTGATAAATCTGCTCATTCTCAGACATCGTATGGAGAATACAGTGACTGAGTTCAGCCTCTCTATCATATCATAACAACTCGCTTGCAAATTACAACAAGACATCAGATGAAATAAACAAATACAAAAAATACATAAGGAGGGTTTTTCCCTAAGGAGGGTTTTGCATCAGAAGGTTTTAACGAGGCCCCTCTCCTTTCTTTTGCCTAAAAAAAAAAATACAAAAAATACATAATTTATATCTAAACACTTACACAATCGGCCTCAGGCCCAGCCTCAAGAGCAGCCTCTACGGCTAGATTTATCAGAAGTGGATGCGATATCCTGCGGTACCACTCGATGTATCTCTCAGTGCACTCCGCTAGATGAGAGACCATGTCTAGTGGGACAGTCGAAAGGATAGAGTGCAGAGGAAAAGATATCCATGCATCTGTAATCTCCTGAGCTGTGGGACGAAGTGGTGGTGGTCGGGGAATGTCCTGGATATAGCCGAACTGTCTGACTACCCTCTCAGGTAGGTACGACACTATGAACGAAGCACAACGGATGTACCCTGAAAACAAGGACGCGGGATGAGGCTGCGTCCTGCGTGTAGTCCACGGGTACTAACAAACATCATCAGGTGTCAACGCATCCAGTGCTCTCCTAATGGGCTCCACCTGGCCGTTACCCCTAATAGGAGACCACCCCATGGCTCGTGCCATGCCCTCAGTTACGCTAATATCCTTCCGGGGGCAGATAGTAGGGAAATACTCATATATCTATGCCTGTGACAGCAATAACGAATCAACCAACATACCAATATTTTAAATAAATAATTGTTTACAAAAATAGGCTACGTACCTGAAAAAGTGTCATATATCCGCCAATCTGCTTAGTGTCATACAGACTAGCATCGCCCAGATATCCGTACAACACAGATAGTGCAGCACTAGCCCATGACACCCTACCAACCTCCTGTAAGCCGCGTACCAAGTCCAGTTACTTGACGTCAATGTATACATGGCTCTTGTCTGCCAAAATGGTACAGGCCAGCAATAACATTATGAAGGCCCTGGCTGCATAGTCTCACTGTCCGTCGTTCCTGCGGTCGTCATGCGTCTTCATCAAAAAGTCAATACTCACATGAGCACCCCTCATATCGTGCGTCTCCTTGTATGCCTCCGCATATGTACACCCCAGGAATGTCTGTAAGTAAGATATGACAATGTCCACATCCATCACTGGGGCTACATAGAAAGAGCCGCTGACAGTAAGGCCTAGGAGGTAAGACACATCATCAAGCATGATGGTGATCTCTCCAAAGGGCAGATGGAAGGTGCTCGTCTCCCGGTGCCATCTCTCAACAAATGCGGATACTAAGGCCTTCTCAATCATCCTGAACCTGCAGTACATCAAGGATAATAGGCCGGCTCGCACGACTACCTCTGCTACCTGGGGATGAGGTGGTATACGGTTCCCCAACCATTTCTATAACTTCAGGCCGTGGGCGGCCACCTTAAGCGGATCACGATCCTGCAAACAAATAAACTTTGTCAACATCATTTATCATACAAAAAAAATTTGATCAAAATTCAAACAACAACCAGATATATACCTGCCCCTACCATATCTGATAGGCAACGTGATGCTCAAAATCTGTAAGCAACGACCTATCATAAGGTCCTCAAGGAAAGGGATCCTGTTCTCCAGCTACATCCTCTGGGACCTCGTCTGCAATATGAGGTACCTCGTCCTAAGCTTCCACATGCTCATCGTGAGGTTGTCTGTGAGCAACACGCCTTTTACACTCAGAGGCAGTAGGAGGCGGCCGCTGTCTACGAGGTGGTGCACTGGCAGAACTGGAAACTCCTCCTCTCCCTCCTCTCATCCTAGGCATATCTGAAACCATAAAAAAAATATCCAAGTAATTACTAATACAAATTAAAAAAAATTAAGATACCTTATTTTAAATATATCAAATAAATATATTTTTATTTCAACAAATAAATAAATTTATTTATTTAAATAAAGTATATTAAAATTCATTAAAAAAAACACACACACATCATACCGAAAATTCATGAATTTTCGGTATAAAATTAAAAAAATGCGTACCGAAAATTGTGAATTTTCGGTCCGGAACATAAAACTAAAAAAATTGCATACCGAAAATTCATAATTTTCGGTGGAAATGTGAAAATACAATCATACCAGAAATTCCAATTTTCGGTATACAAAAATTGCATACCAGAAATTGGAACAATTTCCGGTATTAAGTTCAGAACGCAAAAAAAAAAAGCATATCGGAAATTCGAATTTTCGGTATAAACTAAAAAAATTACATACCGAAAATTCATAATTTCCGGTGAAAATATGAAAATACAATTAAATTTCAATTTTCGGTATACAAAAATTGCATCCTGAAAATTGAAATTTTCGAAAATAAGTTCAGAATGAAAAAAAAAAATCAAAAATTCGAATTTTTTGTAAAACTGGAGCGTCTTTGTTCGTCAATTTCGAATTTTTGGAATGTGTGAGGTGAGTAAATAAAAACTGATATTTTGTTATTATTGTCAAAGGTATTTGGGGAATTGGTAACTTTAGGAGGTGTCAATAGATGGAGAGTGCATTTAATATGTGCCAAAAAGAAATCACACAAAGCAAACAAATGCAACCCAGATTCCGGTTTGTCAACGCAAAACACAGGGTAAGTGATCTCGCTAGTTAGGTGGAATGTGTGTGGGTGTGGGATCTTAAGTGGAAGAGGTGGTTATATGCATGAGAATGAGAAGAGGATTTGTGTCGCGAGTTGTCCGGTTTAGGTTACCCATTAGAGTAACCTTGCTAAAACATTTGATTATGTATATATAGTTATATCACAATACTAAATTCAGATGGATCAACGAACCCAAACTCGCTTCCTCAACTCATGAAAAAAAAAACCGCCACCCACGACATCTTTCCTTTGATAGTTTAGGAAGTTACTTGTTAACTTGGGTTTGGGTATTTTAGGAATCTTGGCACTAAACTCAATATTCATTAATCTTGACTCCTCTTCCATTCGAATTCTGGTATTGACGGAACGCACTAACAGTGATGTCGTCTATGTCTGTATGATACTCTTATGGCACTGCCGTGTGATGCGAGAGCGAGAGCGCTCTTTGTTCTGTTGTCGTTGCTGTTGCTGTTGCTGATGCCACTGCCACTGCCACTGCCAACTGTTCTGGGTTGGGGAAAGGAAGGTCACTATGCAATTTGTAAGATAACACAGGTAAATGTACCATAATTTTGAGTTCAACATTTGATTCTAAATTCACATCTCAATTATTAAATTAGTGTTTGCACGACCACTCTTGACCCTATTCCATTTGTTTCATGACTTTCATCTAATACTCTAAATAAATAGGTTTTAAAATATAATTTAATTAATAATAGAGCATGCCATGAACGATAAATGATTGAATATTGATTGATCTTTAAATTAAGGGTCAGTTTATAAGAGGATTGGGGTTTATGCTACAAGATTGTCCAGAGATAGCTGTGCTGTTACTGTTACTGTACTGATCAAAGATCCTTGATGTTTCAAAATTTTAGGAGTATCTTAGTGAAGATGCTCTAGTTGCAGTGAAACAACTGCTTCCAGATTCTGCTGAAGGTGATCTTGCTGCAGTTTGCTCTTGGGCTGATGAGGTTCGCCATAATTACCATTATCGTTGGAGTAGTGCTTTACATTATGTTGACACGCCAGATTTCAAGTGTAACTATGAATACTGCAGTAAGTCTGTTTGCCTCTTTAAAATTAAAACTATGGGGGTTCTGATTGAAATTGTTGTGCCAACAATATTATTCCATATTTAGACAGCTTAGTGTGTCCAGGCGTTTCACAAATTACTAGAATTTGTTTCGTGATTCTTATAGGAGACTGTCATGATTCTTCCGGTCATAAACATAGGTGTGTTACTGGAGCAATATACAATTATACAATGCAACTCAAATCAGCTGATGTAGACACTTCATCTGAATTAAACTGTAAGCATTTACAGAGTATGTTCTTAACTTGCTTGTTCCATATGAAGATAGGTCCTTCGATTTATCGCTTTTCCTCTGTCAATTACAGATAATCTGACAGAGGCACTTATGTTCTTGTCACATTTTGTTGGAGATGTTCATCAGGTTTGTTCTTCCTGGTTCCTAATCAAAATCTAATGAACAACAGAATAAATACTTGGTTGGTTTCAATCTGTGTCCTTGGTTTGCATCAGCGGCTTTGTTGAGTATGGGTAGTTAAGTTGAGAAATGGGAACTTAAAAACAGTGATTGGTGGCAATGGATAATGATTTTATTCCCTGTATAATATAAAAATTACAATCACATGGTTAAATATGTTTTTCTCTTCTCCAAAATTGTACTTTAGAGGATTTTTTTTTTTTTTTTTGGTTCCCATTTTCGGTTACAGCCCCTACATGTTGGTTTTACTGGAGATCTAGGAGGAAACTCGATAACAGTTCGTTGGTACCGGAGGAAAACAAATCTTCATCATGTAAGTGTTAGGAATCAGATTGTATGCTACTTGATCAAGCTAATTGCATTCTGCAAGTTGCAACCTAACTAACTTGTATTAGGCATTTTCTCCCATTGTTTATGGACTGTTTGTGATTGATTGAGAATGTTTTGTTTTCTCCTTTTTCTAATCTGTTCTTTTATGAAAGATTGATAGTTTCTAAAATAATTTTTACCTGCATTGGAACTTCATATGATTACTTTTTTTTGGTGTATTAAGGGGATTAATCCAAACAGCAACTAACGACAAGACATATTAGGAACTTTATATGATTATTGATTTCGTATGGTATTGCTTTATTAATTGTTGTTGGGAAAAAGAGGTTAGATGGGAAAGAGAAATATTGGGGATCTGTATCCATTATTATTAAAAAGCTAAAGGAATGAATTTCAATTTCAATTCTATATATGCCATAGATTCCTACACTTGGGTTTTGATGCCAATTTAGAGAAAACTTGTTGTATTCTCACATGCCATAGATGCACTCACATTTGATGCCAAAGATGTGTAGCTAAAGATGCACTCACTTTTGAAATTGCTTCTTAATTACCCTGTCATTAAGCTCCTGTACACATTCTTTTTGTTTTGATCTGTTGGTCATATTGCTTGTGTTACACGTCCTTGTTGATAATGCAGTAAATTGACTAAATTCAGTAAGTTTGGTTTTGTTTCAGGTATGGGATGACATGATTATTGAGTCTGCTCTGAAAACATTCTATGGTTCAGATCTTTCAATTATGATACAGGCCATTCAAAGGAATATCACTGTAATTGTTTCCCCTATATTTTTATTTGTTTATTTAAATGATGGAGATATCCGGCATGGATAAATTTACATTTTTTTTTCTTTTGTAAATTTATGCAGGATATTTGGTCAAATGATGTATCTATATGGGAACATTGTGCACACAACTACACAGCATGTCCAGATCGGTACATGCCTAATACACATTTCCTGTCCAACCTCCATCATTTTGCTCTAGCTTTTGTCTGATTGTATTGTAAAATGTTTGCTTGTGCGTTTGACAACCATAGACACCCCTTGATTTGTCATATTAGCATATTACTAGTAATTACAAATCTTCTTACGTAAAACTGATGTCAAGAAATTACTACATGTCATGATTTGATTGGTTACATTCAGGTATGCTTCTGAAAGCGTTAGCTTAGCATGCAAGTTCGCGTATAAGAATGCAACTCCGGGAAGCACTTTGGAAGGTATTCCCTACTTTCCCATCTATAAACAAAATATTTTAGGAACTCCAGAATCTTCCGGTAGAGATTTCTTCCTCCTTTGTAGTAGAGATTTCTTCCTCCTAATTTTTGTGGGGTAGTTTTGTTTCTTCAGCCTCCTTGTTTTTATTAGCTTCAAGGGAGCTTCCATATTAAGGGACTGATTTTCTCATTTGAGCAAATCTATTTCTTTCTTTGTTTTTCTGTGTTGTGTTCTTTTCTATTTTTGGAGGATTATTGATCCTCATGGATTGCATTCTTGCTCTCTTCTAGACTTCTGGTGAATCCTTTTTTATCAAATAATAATACAAATAAAATCCAAATTATTTGTAATATTTTTTTTTGTACTTGGACATCACTGCCCATGGCCAATAACATTGAATGATAGCCACCACTGTACATTTTTTTTTTTTACTTGATTTCATAATCCCTGAAGGATGACTTCTCATACTTTGTTATTCTATTTCATGATGTAGATGAGTACTTCCTTTCTCGGCTGCCTATTGTGGAGAAAAGGCTGGCTCAAGGTGGTGTGCGACTTGCAGCTATCCTCAACCGCATTTTTACTTCTAAGACCACAATAGCTCAAGCTTGAAGACACATACATCTACAGTGGATCAGTCCATATTACATTTTGTTATCAGTTTGGTTGGGGGTATACCAAAAGTAAAGAGACCTTCAGTACTCTTCGTTTGCCAACTCATCTAAATATATAACGTAGCAAGATTGTAGTTCTTGACTTGTTTATATGTCTTTTCATTGAGGCTTTTTTTTGTTCAAAGGATTCCAGGTTAATAGGGAGAGCAAAGCCCAAACCATACAACATCTACACCAAAACAAGCTCAACACTGGCCAAACTGACAGCATACACAATGTCTCAACAACCATGCAACAATACAAAACATAGACTCGTTGCTGTGTCAACACACAAGACATCTAACTAACACACAGCCTTAAAACCTAAGAGCTGAATTAAGCGGAGCCAAGTCATCCTCCCTCAAATCCCACATTGCCCCTTTATTATAGGCCCAAATAGTACTATCATCAGATTGGGTCTGCCCCATTAGGGTTACCAGATTACCCTAGCGGCCACTTAGGGAGAGAGCGGCATCGTACCACGACGAGGGAAACCCTAGCAGGTCTAGGAGGAAAACATGTTCCTCTTACACGCTCCAAAAGGCTACAATTGAAAAGGAAAGAAACTACTCATTGAGCCTTTTGTATAGAACGATTTGCTTGATTTGGACTAGGCCATGGAGTTACCCCACAACCCAACCTTTTTGGCAATTACTACCTACGTCCCATCAATTTTCTAACAACACCCCAATGATAAGACAGGTTGTCCATGGGTTTTTTAAACCTCAATGGAAGCAAGGCTGGATAGTCTTTTCTCAGCCCCGCCAAGGATGAAGGGCAGAGGATTTCCCCCTTGTCTCATTGTCATGCCTCCCATTTAATCAACTATAGGAACAATAATAAGTTAAAAAAAAATTAATTAATTACTCCAATAACGCGCATTTCTGCCAAAATAAGGATCTTCATATTTTTTTAACCAAAACAACGATCTTCGTATTTTAACAACATAATTAAAAATCAATGTAGCCGTGCGACATAGTTAGATACTGTACCAGTTAAACTTAAATGTGGCAACGCTACTTAACGTATTTGGTAGGCAAACAATGCATAGGTGGCAATGACGCAGCAAAGAAAAATGGATTTAGTTTTAAATTTTTTTCCAATGGCACCCACGAAGTTTTTCCTAATATTCAACGATGGATAAATCTCAATTATTCAATTACCACCACTTTCCTTCTGAAAATAGTGGCTGACTCAACGACCAAATCCTTATCCTTATAATTAGTAATAAATAGAATCACAAAAAAAGAATCAATTTAACAATAAGAAATTTACTTAAGATTACATGCCTTATAGATTCGAGTTCATTTTATTTGATCTAACAATTAATACATTTATTTATAAAAATACTAAATACAATTAATTTTTAATAAATAATTCAATTAATGCATTTATTTTGAAAAAATATTTAACGCAGTTACTTTCTTTTTTGGGGTACAATAATGCAATTACTGTCTCATTTAATCCTTTTAGTTTTTCGATTTTCCTAACGTGTACAATCTTGTACAAGTTATGACTCATTAATTACTCAATTTTTTCTTTATTAAATACATACTTTTCTATTTATTTTATGAATTTAATTTCTCTCTTCCCACCAAATAGGAAAACATGTCATTAATAAGGAAAAACGATTAATTAATAAACCTTAAATTGTGCAATGTTGCACACGTTAGAAAAACCTTTAAATATTTAAGTATC
Organism: Calophaca sinica; assembly: GCA_037113605.1. Taxonomy (NCBI): domain Eukaryota; kingdom Viridiplantae; phylum Streptophyta; class Magnoliopsida; order Fabales; family Fabaceae; genus Calophaca; species Calophaca sinica. The sequence goes on along the minus strand of CM073734.1, from coordinate 99,739,644 downwards.
GGTTTTTCTGAAATGTGCAATTTTACACATGTTAACGCTCATTATTTATTCGCTTTTCTTACGGTGCTTATTAAATCCATAAAATAAATAAGAAAGTATATACTAAGAAAAAAGGTAATTGATGATCATTAACCTGTGCAAAGTTCCACATGTTAGAAAAATTGCTTAAGTATATAACATTCCTCTTTCTTCAGTAAAAAAATAAAAACATTCCTCTTCCATAAAAAAATAAGCATATAGCATCCTCGGGGGACAGTTGCATAAACAATTGATGTAAGTGAAACAAAAAATATCAATTTGTTATAAATAATATTAAAGATGAAGTCCGAGAGTTATGGTAGTTACACAGTAAAAAGAATAATAAGAAACACTCATTTATGTGATTGTATATGTGTATTATTAATCTTCATGAGTTATGATGATATTTGTAACTCTATATAATATTGACCCTATAAATAGAGGGTGTAAGCCACTTGAGTTAGATACATAATAATAGAATAAAATATCTTTTCTTGTACCAAAAAATAAAAAATAAAAAATCCTTTCCTTTCTAGTTTATTATTTATCTCTTCTGTCTTCTATGTTTTTTTATATAGTTTCTTCTCTATCTCTTTAGTCTTTTATACTTCTTCTTTATAACACAAATGTTGTTTTGTTTTTTTGTTGTTGAAAGGAATATCAAATGTTTTCAATGTATTATATTTTAATATCTTTAATAACTATATATTTACCATGTAAATAAAATGTAGATATACAAGAATCATATTTTACTATCTTATTATATCATAATATAATATTATTTATTAAAATCTATTTACATAATAATTAAACTCTATTTTTAATAAATTATTCGAATAATAAATTTATTCAGGTATATAATATTCCTTTACAACACACACACACACACATGAACACTAAAAATACACTCATTATAATAAATTTTGTATTATTATTGTTTGGTTGAAATGTGATCGTGTTATTCAATATTTGGTGAGACTACTCAACTATCTAATTAACAAGTCTGATACGAATTTAACCTCTATAAAAAAAGTGTATTATTTACCTTGTTCCTTTATTGTATTGGATTACTATATAATTGAAAGCTCAATAGTTGATCGGATTGAAAGAAACAGCGAAGATCTTCCTTTCCATTTAAAAACACTTGCCCCGCCCTGTCTAAAAGCTCCATTTTTTTTTCTTGCTCTGTCTGATTTCACTAGTGTTCTGTTACTTGCCCATATTCTGCTACTGAGGCAAAAAAAACAGAGTGAAAATGCCCGCCGTTGGAGTAATTAATACCGGAGGAGGGAACAAGGAGTACCCCGGAAAACTTACTCCGTTTGTCACCGTAACATGCATCGTCGCAGCCATGGGTGGTTTGATCTTCGGCTACGATATTGGAATTTCAGGTACATATATATCTCCTCAAAGATATATATATATATATATACCACCCAACAAAACTCATACACACTCGCAGCTGAGCGAGACAATCAGTGGAATTTTTTCTCCATCTATGTTCTATATAAAAAATAGAGATACTGTCATGTATAATTAATTTTCTCAAATAGATAATGCATGATGTGTTTACGGTATGGATACGTAACTTTTGGCTTTCTCTTTCTTTGTTTTTGGTTGCATGGGTTTTGATTAGGTGGAGTGACGTCTATGGATCCGTTTTTGTTGAAGTTCTTTCCATCAGTGTACAGAAAGAAAAACCTGGAAAAGTCGACAAATAAGTATTGTCAGTACGACAGTCAGACACTGACGATGTTCACGTCATCGCTGTACCTGACAGCGCTGTTGTCGTCGCTGGTGGCGTCCACCGTAACGCGTAGGTTTGGTCGGAAACTTTCCATGCTTTTCGGAGGCCTACTCTTCCTCATTGGTGCCCTCGTCAATGGCTTCGCCCAGAACATTTGGATGTTGATAGTGGGTCGGATCTTGCTCGGGTTCGGTGTTGGATTCGCCAATCAGGTATTATCCACACCCACCAATCTCCTCCTTCATTTTTTATTTTTCGTAGCTTTTTTTATTGGCATTTGGCAACGGTATGACACCAAACGTGGGAATGTCCCCTGAACTGTGTACGTATTAGAGAACATAATCCGGCTTGTTTCAAATCTATTATTATCTATCTATTTTATTATCTATTAAAAAAAAGTTAACTCACATAGTACCAAAAGCTCATTCACCCACATAAAATGTTTTTTTACTTTTTTTTTCATTCTCGAATGTGTTGTACACATATGAATCACAAGTATATCTCATTAGTATATAATAAAAGTAACTGCTTGCGTTGAGAAAACGTGTCAAACGCTCATACATTGTATTTCTCTTTTAAAATTTTGGGACACATGTCACATTCACACCAATTTGAATAATTTTTAATTTTATTTTATTTTATTGAATTTTTATATTTTTTTGTAATATTTATATTTTTTTTTTATTTTTATATAAGAAACGTAACTACGTTGAGAATACGTGTCAAACGCTCATACATTCTATTTCCCTCTTAAAATTATGGGACACGTGTCACATTCACACCAATCTAAATATTTTTTATTTTATTTTATTGAATTTTTTTACTTTTTATTTTTTGTAATATTTATATTTTTTATTTTTATAAATGATTATTTTGTTTTTAGCTCCCGACAAGAAAATATTACATGTTATCGGTATAATTTTATTGTCTTTAAACACATATCATTTTTTAAATATCTTTATTATTATAAATAATTATTTTGCTTTTGAGCACAAATATATTTAAAAAATGTGTGAAAATAGAATGACCTTGTAAATAGACGCTTATCTTGGTTCACACATAAAACCAAGATCGCGTCCTATGAGTTTATATATATATATATATATATATATATATATATATATATATATATATATATATATATATATATATATAAACTGGATAGGATAGTTTCATTATATAATATTATATATGTTTAGTATTAATGTATAAATTGGACTTTGTAAAAAAAAAAAGTATAAATTGAACTCGTGATTTCAATATAAAAGTAAGCCCTCAATTTACTAACATCTTTTCTCCGATTTGTTCTTTAAAATATATGAAAATAATAAATAGTTTCTAAAGTTTGTAAAATCTTTCAAATTAGTCCTTAAAGTTTTGTGAAATCCATCTCATTATTATGTGCAAGGGATTACTTATAAAACTTTATGGACTAACTTAACAGATTTTATAAACTTTAGTGACTATTTATTATTTTCATTTACTTTAGGGACTAAATAAGAGAGAATGTGTTAGTTTAAGGACTAAATTGAAGGTTTACTCGTATAAAAATTGTTGAACCCACTTTCCTTTACTATAAAAACTAGTAAGATACCCGTGCATTCACACAGGTCACTCTGTTCTCACACATTTTCGAAATACACATATTTATAAAATAATTTTTTTACATTATCACAGATATAATTAGTTGTTTTAGTTCTCAAAAAATGCAAAAGGAGTGAGAATAGTCAAGCAAAGAAAATAATTCAACCAAATTCTAACTTGTTATGCTACTTAAATCATTGTTTCCTATAGGAACCTTGAAACGACGGAGAAGATGTGTGCAAACGTTCTATTTGAACACAGTATGTTTTATTAGACACTAAATTGAGAGTTTACTCGTATAAAAATTGTTTAACTCAATTCAAAATATATGAAAACGAAGAACCAATTTGAATCGATTTTTAATTTATTTTTTAAAAATTAACCAGATAACAAACTACGTAGGTTAATGTTTGAGGTTCACATATTACCTTTAATTATTGATTTTTATCTTACAAAATATATAATATAGTCATTTTTGTAAATTTATTACTATATTCAACCACTATTTAATTGTGATTTTTTTTGAACCACACTATTTAATTGTGATTGAATATATAAAAGTCGTGAATCAACATCTTTGCCGGTTTAAAACTAAATTTATAGGTTTGACAATAAAACTCGAACCCACGGGCACCCACCCAATTTCGGCCTGATTTTGATAGAAAAAACTCGCTTTAATTGGGGGTGGGACGGGGTTGGAGATGTCGATACCCAACCTGCCCCCGACCCGAATCCATCCGACTAAATATAAATTGTTAATTTTTATTTTGTTTTATGTACGTATACTTATTCATTTTTGTTTCATAGATTTGGTTTATTTTTAATTTATTCTTTTTTTAATAAAAAAATTTATTTTGATGTTTTTTTATTTTATTTTATCATTGTATAATAATTATGATTTTATTTTATTAATTATCATAAATGTAATTTTTCAATTTTCTTACATATATGGATCGGAATCGGGGGTCCGCGGGGAAACCTGACCCTGTCGAGGCGGGAATGGGGAAGACAAACCCCAAACCCATTGAAAATGGGGATAGAGACGGGACGAGAGAGGCAAAACCCGCCCCGACCCAGCCATTGTCATGCCTATAAATTTGGCTTTTAAAATATTGATCAACAAACATATTATGTACTATTTAATTTGTATAATTTACACTGGCACATGATAAAACAGTGTAAATTATGATCTCAGCTATTAGTTTGGTTAACCCCCTCTAATTTCACCCACTCTACTTTGATCTCAGCTAACTTCTCTGTGATTAGCAGGCTGTGCCAATTTACCTATCTGAGATGGCTCCCTACAAATACAGAGGAGCTCTTAGTGTTGTCTTCCAATTGTCAATCACAATTGGTATACTTGTGGCTAATGTATTGAACTACTTCTTTTCCAAAATCAAAGGTGGGCTGGGATGGAGGTTGAGTTTGGGTGGTGCCATGGTCCCTGCACTTATAATCACAATTGGATCACTAGTCCTTCCAGACACCCCCAATTCCATGATTGAACGTGGGGATCGCGAAGCGGCCAAGGCTCACCTTAGGAGAATCCGTGGACTGGATGATGTTGATGAAGAGTTCAATGACCTTGTGGTAGCTAGCGAAGCATCCATGCGAGTGGAGAACCCTTGGAGGAACTTGTTACAGAGGAAATATAGACCACAACTTTCTATGGCCATATTGATTCCCTTCTTCCAGCAATTTACCGGTATCAATGTGATCATGTTTTATGCACCTGTGTTGTTTAATTCTATTGGATTTAAGGATGATGCTGCCCTTATGTCAGCTGTGATCACTGGCATTGTTAATGCATTCGGTACTGTTGTCTCAATTTTTGGAGTTGATAGGTTGGGTAGGAGAGCCCTTTTCCTTGAAGGTGGTGTTCAAATGCTCATATGTCAGGTAACCTTTTTCTTTAATCTTTAATGTATTACTAGTCGGATATACATCCGTACAAACACGAGTAACACAATACAACTTCTTAATGCAAACACGAGAAACACAACACAACTCCTAAATGAGGGGAAAAAAAAAGAGCGGAAAAATACTTTGGAGTGGATGAATGAGATTTTGCCACGTGTCAATTACTGTTTTTAACTTTTATAAATAGATAATAGATTATTTAATTGTTTAAATTATTAAAGGAAATATGTATTGATATGTGCAGGTTGGAGTTGCAGCTTCTATTGGAGCAAAGTTTGGAGTTGATGGAAACCCTGGTGAATTGCCAAAGTGGTATGCTATAGTTGTGGTGCTCTTCATTTGCATTTATGTAGCAGCATTTGCCTGGTCATGGGGTCCACTAGGTTGGTTGGTGACTAGTGAGATATTTCCATTAGAGATTCGCTCGGCTGCTCAAAGTGTTAATGTATCGATGAACATGCTTTGCACATTCTTTGTTGCACAAGTTTTCTTGACCCTGCTTTGCCACATGAAGTTCGGCTTGTTCCTCTTCTTTGGATTCTTTGTATTGGTGATGACATTCTTTGTGTATTTTATGCTGCCTGAAACTAAGGGTATCCCTATTGAAGAGATGGGCAAGGTTTGGAAGGCACACTCATACTGGTCCAAATTTGTCGATAATGATGACAAAGGTCGTCATGGAGTTGAGATGAGAAGGAGCTACTAAAAAAGTGTAATTATTCTTTTTTGAGTTGAGATGATGAGTAAATCATTGTCATTAGATCAAACCATGAATGATTAAACACAAAGCCGGTATTTACTCCTCTATCTCATATAATAATGACCCTCATTAGATACATTTCCTATATATACTCATGGGAATATCCGGGGGGAAAAAAAACAAACCAAAAAACATGGGTATATTCGGTGAGGGGAATGTTTTTTACATGAGAGTGATAGGACTAGATCATGCCTATTAGATCAAATAATGAATGACTGAGATTAAAACACAATCTTAACCATTCCTGTTTTATTTGTATGATCAAGATTTATTCCCTTCACTCTCATATAAAATTTTTCTCTTGCTAGATAGTAGATACATCCCTATATACATATACATTGATATGAAACTAAGTCAAGTAAAAGGTTAAAGGCTTAAATCCACTTTTAGTCCTTAAGTATCACGATTGTGTGATTTCTGTCCCCCATTTTTCAAACGTGCAAATTGAGTTCCAATGTTTATCCTCAATTGCAATTTTATGGCCCCCTTCATTTTTCTCCAATTTGACGCATACTTGGGCACGTATCCTACGTGGCCACATGCAAAACATTTCAATGCTCAATTCAATATCTGATCAAGATGGGAGAAAGAGTTTTGGATGAGGCATACCTTGTTTGATGATTATACCATACTTATATAGTTGATATTTTTATCTTGCTAACCGAATTAGTTAGGTTGTTATCCCAATTAATAGAGTTGTTATAGTTAGTTAATTGGGTCACCAAAAAAAATAGTTAGTTTATTGGCCTTATCATGTAGGTGCTTCACCATGAATCTTAGAGAAGAGCAAACGAGCCTCTAAATTGGGATTTGTGCATATGGGCAGAGTATTCGAGATATTGGTAGAGAACAAATATGTTGCTATATTATGTTGTATGCTTTTATTTTCTTTTCTTTTATGTTAAATTCTTAAATACCCACGGATACTTACTTGCATAAATATTCATGAATATTAACGGGAATGGATGCAGGGGGAAGCACTACCTGCCCTCGCCTTGCCCCATTGTCATCTCTACATGCATATACGAGTTTGTCATCGTGATCTCGATCCGAGTAACTTTTAAATGCAGTTACTAGAACTGATACTTTTTTTTGGACAAAACTAAGGCCCCGTTCGGGGTGGTTGTAAGTTTCCTATTTTTTGTTTTAAATGCTAAATTTAACAACGAAACGTGTTCGGGTAAAATGGTTTCCAAATTTGTTTTTTACTTATTTTTAAAACAGTTTTTTTGTAAGGCCCAAAACCATAAAAATAGGTTTCCTGATCTTTGTTTCAGTTTTTATCTTAAAACACGTTCTCTCTCTCGCATCCCTTCACGTGTCTCTCTTGTGCCATTCACCATCCCCTTCACCTTTCCTCTTCTGTTGGTGGCTCTTCTGCTGTTTGACTCTCTTGCTTTTGTGAAGGTATTTTTTTTCTCTCCTTCCACCTTTCTGTACGCCACCGCAACGCCGCCACAAAACATCGCAACACACCCTCTCAGAAACCAAAGGACTGCATCGTTCAAATTTCTTTCAAAAAAAAAAGGAAAAAGAGAGGCAGAGAGATGAGAAACAGTAAAAATGAAGCTCTAGCTTCTTCCACCACCGTCGTGGTGCAGCTGCCGGCGGTGCAACAAATGTCCTCTGCACAAGTGCACCCCATGTACTGCTGTGTTGCGAGAAAGATTTCTTCTCCGCAGTACAGGGTCAGCAATGGAAACTACCGCCACACCTTCGCTATGGGGATTAAACATAAAGTATGAGATCAAGCTTCTAGTTTCACTTCTTGAAACACTATAACTATACCCATATAAACTCTCTCGTTCATTTTCAGAATTGCAGAGAACATTCTGGAATGGTTTTGGTCATTTGGTCAAAAGGCTTATTGTAGAAGTCACTATGTTTTTTTTTACTCTTTTTTTTTTAACAAAACTATAATATTATATATGTTTTTGCTTTTATGTTTGGTGACTATGTTTGGAGTCAATATTTTTTATGTTGGGTGAATTCATAGTGAGATGAGGTAAAGAAAGTGACTTGACTCAAAAAATAAAAATAAAAACTAAAACTAGATCTTGTTGGTGTTGTTCCCCTCACATAATGAGATAAAAACTATTTTGATAGTGACAGTTATGAGGGGTTTGAGATAGTGAAAATGGATAGAGAGAGAGATACAATTTTTATCTATTTTATGAGGAGAACATGACCAACAGGACCTATGGAACTTGGGTGTCTCCTGGAACTACCTAAGGCCCCGTTCGGGGTGGTTGCGAGTTTTTGGTTTTTGGTTTTTAAATGCAATTTTCAAAACAAAATACGTTCGGCTAAAATGGAGTTGAAACGGTTTTTTACTCAATTTCAAAACACTTTCACATTCATTTTCAAAACCAACAAAAAATGATTTGAAAAATTGGTTTTTGGTTTAAAAAACACATTCTTACTACATTTGATAATAGCTCATTCCGTCATCACCATCACCACACCATTGACATCACCACCAGCCAATCACCCCCACCACCGTTATCGTCGCTACTACCACCACCACCACCGTCATCGGCATAACGACCACCACCACTGACACTATCATTGCCACCATCACTTAACACCACCACCACTGACACCGCCATCACCTTCGGCACTGCCGCCGCCACCACCAACACCGACACCGCCGCTGTCGCCACCACCACCATTAACATCGCCACTGCCACCACTGCCACCACCACCACCATTGACACTGCCACCGCAACCACCACCACCACCAAAGGGGTGGCAAATTGGGCTAGGCCCGTTGGGCCAGCCTGCCAGCCTTTTAAAATAGGTGGAATGGGCTAAGTTTTATCAACTCACTAACCCGTCTAGTCCAACATGTTTAGCCCGCCAACCTATTGGGCTAACAGATATAATTTTTTATTTTTTTTATTTTTAAACGATTCTTTCGTTTATTTTTTTACATATTTTTGGTAGACCAGTCCACCAACCCGATGTTGTGGCCCATTTTGGGCGGGTTGACCCATTTTTGCTCGTTTTATTCAATTTTTTTTGCTTTTTATTTATTTTGGTTTTTTTTTGACCGGACAACCCGCCACCCCGCCCAACCCGTGGAGGCTGGGCCTGGTTCAACATCTCAACCCATAACCCTTTGATAGGCCGGGACGGGCCGACCCGTTTTTATGTTATGCCGGGTTTAATAATTCTATTATTATAGTTATTTCTATTATTATTATTATTTACTGTCATTAATATTTTCTGGAAGAATTGTTGTTGTTAATAACTTTTAAAGAGGAAATTATAATATCGATAACAACTTTTTAAAACTGAAAACCACACAAAACTAAAACTCAAAACTGAAAACCAGTTTTAGTTTTTTAAAATTTGAAAACTTAAAACTAAAAATCACCCTGGGGTCTAAGTTTTCTCCCTTTTTAACATAAAATTCGTTCATGTAAGCCATACTCCTTGGGCCAGAAAGCCCAATGGGCCTCCACATATTTTGGCAAAAGATTCCAAATATTTCCGGAGCAGTAGGAGTTTGGCACGTACGGAAAATTCAGCGCACAACACTTCCATTTGACAAGGGACCAAAGAGATACGAATGTGGGGCCCACTGGCGAAACGCGTCTCCACCGGACTTTTATTGCACCTTCTTTTTGACCAAATTCTTCGCTTCCCATTCGCAGCAGCGTCCACCTGACTTGTGTGCTTAAAAAATGGGAATTTTCCACGTTTAGTCAAAAATGGAACGACCCAATGCCCAAAGGCCAAATTCTCATCTGTTCTCTCCCTTTCTAAACACGAAACACCCCAAACGGTACCGTTTCAGTTCCTCACAGCGACGGTTGGGGATGGCTCATGGCTCCCACATAAGAATAAGAAAGGGAATATACGACGCGCACCTTTCTTTCCTAACATATGGGCATTTGCCGCCATTATTATATTTATTTATTTATGTAGCAACAATAATTTACTTATTCTAACACACACACAATTCGTGTTTTTCTTTGCATTGTCAGGGAAAATATAAGACTTTCTAGAACACCCTAATTTATTGGGTCTCAACTCTCAAGTCGGCGCAGGTAGGTGGTCACATGGGAACGGGTATTAATTTAATTAATTTAATTTAATTTAATACTACTAAAATAAAATGTATCTAACCATTCCTAACTTGAATATTTGCTACAGCAGCCTGCGGATGCCGCATACCACATTTAACCTACAACTTAATAAATACTAGGAGAACTTGGTTTAGCAACAAAGCGTGAAAAAGTTCTTCAATCTTCCTTCGTCTCCTTCCCACAAAACCATAACCTTCAACACCAAACAAAAAAAGGTTGCCTCTCTTTTCTTAACTATATTATTACGTGATTGCTAATGAGCGCCATTCTTCTGTAATATTATGTAGGAGCTGTTTTTGTTTCCTTGAAAATCTATATACAAATCTTTATCATGTTTGGTTGTGAATTGCATACATTAGACTGATCAGCTTCTCCTTCTGTTAATGTAGTACGTAATTTGGTTTCTGTTGTCTTGCTTTTCTCGTGACATTGAGAATCGATGATATATATGCGTTTGGTTGGTCCTTCAATGAAACTTCTAGTCCTCTCAACTCTGAACATTATTTATTTTATCATGTATTTTCAATACAAACTCATCGGCTGATTTTGAATCTGAGATGAAGATTTTCCATAAATTCTATCAATTTTTGAATTACCAGACTGTACTACAAAAGTTTCTTTCTTTTTTTTTTTTTTTAAATTTCGGACAGCTGTAAAACCTCAAGTTTCTGACTACATGCTCGGCGTATTGTTCAATAAGGACCGAGTTTTGCACTAAATGTGTTGAGATATTAATTAACCTAGTATTACTAAAACTCACATAAAGTTAGTATTTGTGACAAACTCTTTTTTTTAGCAGCTTTTTCCGCATTGAACACATTCCAAACGTGTGTGTCAAATTCAATGTGCCAGCCAGTTATGTGTATCGAATATTGTAGAATCAGTTACCATGGACTCTTTTTTTGTAACTGCCAATAGCTGATGAACAAAGCTATACTATTACTTTTTGTTTTCTTGTCCCATATTCTTGGAAATGATGGTCATTAACTGTGCATTTCCTTGCTGCCCTCAATCTCCAATTGTCTGTTTTCCTTTTGTCTCTGCTCATGTTCTGAAGCACCCCAAATGTATATAAGTTTGCTAATTAGTTCTTGTAAAATAGTATCTCATTCTTCTCCACTACAGACTTGTTTGAAAGCACTAAAACCTTTCAATTTTGGTCTTTTCAGAAATCTTAGAAAGTTGTAAACGCTAGCCTGCCTTCAGAACTGGTTTTCTAACAATGGCATTGGCAAGGATTGCTAGGGCCAACCTGAGAAGATCAGGAGTTACTTTTGGAAGTTATACACATGAGAAGGATATGTTCAATGAGAGAACATTTACAAGCAAATCCTCCTTGCATTCCCTTGTAAATTCCAAAGTAGATGGAAATTTTTCGGATATTTCAAGAAATAAGGAACAGAACCACATGAACTTTTCAACGAGGGGAGTAGCAGGAACTCCATACTATCAACTTCCTTCTGCGAACACACAAAGGATTGTAGAGGAGTCAGAGTCAGAATTGGAAGATGATCAGCCAAGATATGCAGGACTAGAGGCAACAAAACCAGGTGAAAAGCCTAGGGTGGTTGTTCTAGGTACTGGTTGGGCTGCTTGTCGGTTTCTCAAAGGGCTAGACACCAGAATTTATGATGTTGTGTGCATATCGCCACGGAATCACATGGTTTTCACTCCTTTGTTGGCTTCAACATGTGTTGGAACCCTTGAATTCCGGTCTGTTGCTGAGCCTGTCGGCAGAATACAGGATGCATTATCAAATGACCCCAACTCCTACTTCTTTTTAGCTTCCTGCACTGGCATTGACACAGACAAACATGAAGTGAGTAGTAAAATGATTTAGTTACCCTTCTTTTGTTTTTACATGCTTTGGACATTTGAATAAAAATGGAATGTTCAATGTGAAATACTAATAGACTAATACATTTGTGTTTGTATAAAGTTTTTCTATGAAATGAAATGCTTAATCAATTCAATTTTACTCCATGTCAACAGATATACTGTGAGGCAGTTACCAACGGTGGATTATCTCGAGAGCCTTACCAATTTAAAGTGGCATATGACAAGCTTGTGATTGCGGCTGGAGCTGAACCTTTAACTTTTGGTATCAAGGGTGTAAAAGAACATGCTTTTTTTCTTCGCGAAGTGAATCATGCTCAAGAAATAAGGAAGAGGCTTCTCCTTAACCTCATGCTTTCTGAAAATCCAGGTGGGTGTTTCATATCCATCATAGTTTATTCACCTAGTTTGTATTATTAATAATTATGCAGTTGTCATTTTCTTGCCAAAGCCTAAGCTAAACAAGTTTTCATTATATCAGGCATATCAGAAGAAGAAAAGAAACGCCTTTTACACTGTGTGGTTATTGGAGGTGGCCCTACAGGAGTTGAATTTAGTGGTGAATTGAGTGATTTCATCACGAAAGATGTTCATGAGCGCTATACTCACGTTAAAGATTACATTCATGTCACACTCATTGAGGTACCTGGTTTACATTGAAGTCTATTTTGTGGTGCCCTGAGGTTAAATTTGGTGTACTTAACCATGATGTTAACTTTTCATGATTAGGCAAATGAGATACTATCATCTTTTGATGTTAGCCTAAGGCAATATGCAATAAAGCACTTAACAAAGGTAAACCTTTTTTGAGTTTTAATAGTATATATCAATATATCAATCTGTCATGATTAGCCACACAGTTTCAATTTTCAAGCTTAAGCCTGAGACATACAATTTTTGTATCAGTCCGGAGTTCATCTAAAGCGGGGTGTTGTGAAGGAGGTTCATCCCAAAAAGATAGTTTTGAGTGATGGAACTGAAGTTCCTTATGGCCTCTTGGTCTGGTCCACAGGGGTTGGTCCTTCTGAGTTTGTCAAAACATTAAATCTTCCCAAGTCTCCCGGTGGAAGGTATGTTTAGCCAAGGAAAAAAAAAAATCTTTCATTCTTTTGCTCATTTTTCATCTGTGATTTCAATTTGATTAATGTTGTTGAATGATGCAGAATTGGTGTTGATGGATGGCTGCGTGTTCCCTCTGTGGATGATGTCTTTGCCCTTGGGGATTGTGCTGGTTTTCTTGAACAAACTGGGAGGCCTGTGCTTCCAGCTTTAGCTCAGGTTAGTCTTTGTCTATGATGTTTTGTCAACTGATATGGATTAAGTGATCAACAAAATAACTAAACAAAGTTAAGCCTATATTAATGTATACTAGCCGAGAGAACTCGTGCACAGCACGAGTGGCGAAAAAAAAAACGGAACCTGCAGTGTAGTTAAGTTTTTAGTTGGAAAATGATTTTTGATGGGAAAACAGATGAATTAGATTTTGGCACGTGTCCTTAGTGTAGTTAAGTTTTTTTAAATAGGATATGAGATAGATTGTCCTTCAATCCAATGAATCCAATAGCATATATTACTAAAGAAGTAGCTACATCTAAAATATATATATATATATATATATATATATATATATATATATATATATATATATATATATATATATATATATATATTGCTAAAGAAGTAGGATAACTTCTGTTTCATTCTGTTGGAAAAACAAGCATCAAGTGCTGTCCATGTCCCATGAACTGATGAAGACGATATATACTTGCCTATGCATTGGTCACTTACAGGTTGCTGAAAGGGAAGGGAAGTACCTTGTGGAGTTGTTCAACAAAATTGGGAAACAGGATGGGGGAAAGGCTTTCACTGCAAAAGACATACCATTTGGAGAGCCTTTTGTGTACAGGCATCTTGGGAGCATGGCATCTGTAGGTCACTACAAAGCACTGGTTGATCTACGACAGTCAAAGGTAATAATAATAACAAAGTTTCTAATTATTGTCTCTCTATTATTTAACTTACACTAATAATGAAAAGAAACTCAGCAATTCTGATTTTGTGCTACATAATGTGTTGGTTGTGTAGGATGCAAAGGGGTTATCACTTGCTGGTTTTATTAGCTGGCTGGTATGGCGCTCTGCATATCTGACACGTGTCCTAAGCTGGAGGAACAGGTTTTACGTTGCAACGAACTGGGCTACCACTTTTGTTTTCGGCAGAGACAACAGCAGGATAGGTTAAATTTTCACTGCAGCAGAGTAACAAAATCAATGTACTACGTTTTTTGCCTCATTTTTTGGCTGAGTGGTCAGCCAGCCTATGCATTCTTTTGTTTTTTGTATTCACTGTAAAACTTATATCATAATATAAAAAAGTTAAGTAGCACAATTAAGATATTTTACTGGAATATATATTCTGAGTTCATCGTAAAGAAACTTGTAACCCCACTGATTTCTAAGAATGATGGGATGTGAACGCAAATCAAAGGGTCAAAAAAGGGAACATACAGGATAATTAAGTTTTTTCACAAGAAAATAGTTTTTTTTATGAGAAAACGAATGACTAAACTTTTGACACGTGTTTTTAGATTAGTTAAAATTTTTAAATAGATAATAAATACATTTTTCCCCAAAATTCTATTCCTTTAAATGTTTTTTTATAAGGGTATGTAGCGCCTACTTTACTTTACATAAATGATTTGTGGATACCTAAAATTTGATATCCCAGTAATACCTGGTTAATGATATACAAAAATTTGGTTAATTCAGTTCAGTAGATAGTTAATCAATGAATGGTTAATAATGCAAATATTTGGTCAATGGATATAATTCATCGTTAACCATCTACTGAACTGAATTAACCAAATATTTATACGTCATTAGCCAGGTATCATTAGGTGTCAAATTTTGGGTGTACAAATAACATAGCTCTTACTTTATAGTGCATACAATTCTCTGAATAACCAATTTGCATTGTGATGATGTATTCTTTCCGTTTTAAAATAATTATTTTGAGATTTTATACAAAATTAATTAAGTTATTAGAAGTCTTAAATTTTAAAAATTATAAAAATATTTAACGAAATTATCTTTTTATTCTATTAATACTTTATCTTGTTGTACTTTATATAAATATCATAATATATGGATAAAATTTGGAAATATTATCTTTTTATTCTATTAATTAATACCTTATCTTGTTGTACTTTATATAGATATCATAATATATGGATAAAATTTGGAAATATTTAATGTCTTTTTTTAATTTTTTATTATATAATAATAATTCAAAATGAATTAAAATTTTCAAATTCATAATTATTTTAAAACTGAAATAAAATTTTAATTTTAACCAAATGAATTTTACAAAATCAAATTCATTCAAAATCACATTGTCAAAACCCAAAACACCCAATTATATATCAAAAGTCTTGCGGTCATGTATTTAGCTTTGTCATTTCAATTCCACACTAGTACGATACCCGTGCAGGGGGCGCGTTATTTGTTACGCTTAATGTTTAAAGACGATAATTATTTATAGTAAATGATATTTTTTATTCAATATATTAAAAATTAACTAATTTTATAGTGAATGTGAAAAAAATATTAAATGTGTATCCAATATTATTATTTATGTAATTGTGTGACTTATGTACCATATATTGCTAAGATTAAACGAACATGGTTAGGGTTTTCTTGATTAGATAGATAGATAGATAATAGAGATATATGCATAAAATTGATATATGTTCAAAGACAAAGAAATTTTACCGATAATATGTAATATTTTTTCGTCACTAATCAACAACAAAATAATTATTTATAAATAATTAAGATATTTATAAAATTGATTTATCCTGAAAGACGATGAAATTATATCGACAACATGTAATGCTTTCCTGCCGATACTTGAAAGTAAGATAATATTTATAAATAAGAAAAATATTTATGAAAATTGATATGTACTTAAGTAGTGTTTTCCCGTCAGAACTCAAAAACAAAATAATTATTTATAAAAATTAAATACATTTATAAAAAAAATAAAAATTAATTATATCGATACGACTCAAAAGCAAAACAATCATTTATAAATAACTTAAACGTTTATAAAATTGATTTGTGTCAAATATGATAAAATTATACCGACAACATGTAATGTTTTCCACGTCGAGACTTAAAAGTAAAATTATAAATAATAAAAACATTTACAAAATTTGATATGTGCTCAAAGATAACGAAATTATAGCGACAACATGTTATTTTCTCCTGTCGGGACTCAAAAGCAAAATAATCATTTATAAAAAATAATAGCATTCATAAAAAAAATATATAAAAAATAGGCTAAATAGTACTTTTGGTCCCTTAACTTTATTTTAGTTTTCATTTTGGTCTCCTAACCATTATATTTTTCATTTTAGTCCCTTTACTTGATAACCGTATACAACGTTAGTCCCTTCCGTTTAACGCCGTTTAACGCCGTTTAATGTTTCTGACGTGGCTAACATTTAGTGGATGTGGCATCTGACTCATTTTTTAATATTATTTTACTATCAAATATTTTTAGTTTTTAATATTAACTAAACCACAAAAAAAAAACAAAAGAAAAACAAAATATGTGGCCACGCCACCAGCACCACACATCCTACCGCCTCCACTTCTGATACACACCACCGCCACGAGAAACACCATGCCACTGCCGCGGCCAGGGCCGCCTCTTGCTTCCCCCTCACGTTTCTTTCTCTCCCCTCTCCATTGCAACAACAACAACAATGTCCACGTTTCTGCCGCCATCAACGACCACGTTTTCGCCGCCTCAACGCCTAACACCGCCGCGTTTCCCAGATCCGGACAGTACAACGTCGCACATCCCCTCCATTTTCAGCTCTGCTTCCATTTTCGCTTCTAGATCTGGTTCTTCAGAGAGGGGAAAAAAGGTAGCGAAAGAGAGCTGAAAATCGAAATCGTAATGGAAATCAACAATGGCAGTGATGGAGAAGCTAAAGATGTTCGTTGTTCAAAAGCCAGTCGTCGCTGCTTCTTGTCTTATCGCTAGCTTTGGCATCTCTCGAAACCCTAATCTTAACTCCTAACTTCCTCTCCTCTTGCGAATAATTTCATCACAGAAACTTGATTATTGTGTATAATTAGGGTTTAGTGCTGATTGATTTAGCTTCCCTTTTACAATTAGCTATTGCGAATCATTCTTCTGAGATTCATGAACAAAGAGGATTTGGTTGCAAAGAGGGGAAGAAGATGATGATTTGGGAGTGTTTGGTTGCAGAAGAGTAGAGAAAGAGAGAGGGTTTGGTTCCAGAAGATGATGATTTGCAGAAAGAGAGAGAGAGAGAGAGAGAGTAATTACTGATTTGGGGAAGAAGACGATGATTTGTCATCTGATTCACTAATCAACATACCACGTAGGACACACGTTTGCCACGTAGGACATTATAAATGGCGTTAAATGAAAACTGACGGAAGAGACTAACGTTGTATACAGTTATCAAGTTAAGGGACCAAAACAAAAACTAAAATAAAGTTAAGGGACCAAAAGTGCTATTTAGCCTAAAAAGTAATTATATTGACAATATACAATGTGTCATTAGAATAAGAGGTCTAAAATTAGTATTTAATGTTCCCACGTTAAGAGTCAAAAGTAAAATAATCATCTATAAATAATATATAATAAAGATATTTATAAAAATTGATATATTGTAAAAGACGATGAAGTTTTACCGATAATATTTTATGTTTCTCCGTCTGGAACAAAAAAAAATCATTTATACCGATAGTATGTAATGTTTCGCCATTAAGAATCACAAGTAAAATAATCATTTATAAATAATATATAATAAAAATATTTATAAATGTTGATACGTGATCAAAGACGATAAAATTATATTGACAATATGTAATGTTTTCTTATTTATAAATAATAAAAAAGTTATAATGATAAAATATAGAATATAAAAAAATGAAATTAAAAAATGTTAATAAAAAAGGACATAAATTAGGTAAGGTTCTTTAGGTGTGGTTAGTGCTTTTTCTCACACAAAATAGATAAATTTTTCTCTTTCTATCCACTCGTACTATCTCTAACCTCTCATAACTACCATTATCAAAACAGTTTTATCCTGTTTTGTGAGAGGAACAATACCAACCATACTTACTGAACCTTAACTAATTTTTATCCTTAAAAAAAAAAAGAGAAAGCAAAAAAAAAAAGAGAATGCGTAGAGAGAAAAAAAAAAAGAGAACCACGTGAGAGAGAGAGAGAAGAAAGATAAGAGAGAGAAAAAAAGTGAAATCTGAGAGGAAAAGTTAAAAGTGAAAAAAAAAAATTTAATGTGAATTTAATTTTTATTTATTTATTTATTTTTATTTAGATTGACATATTTGCCCCTGAAAAATTCAAGTGTCATTAATATAAGATACTCCCTCCGGTCTCATATATAAGAGACAAATGCACTTTCTAGGTTCATTGAATAACTGATGTATCTGGTCCTATGTATTTGATATAGGACCAGATATATCAGTTATTCAATGAACCTAGAAATGCTCTTATATATAGGACCGGAGGTAATATCTAAATTTGTAATTTTGGTAGTAGTTTGTTTGATTATATAGATTATATAGATAGTAGATTACCTTTGGCATGTTATTTGCACACTTATCACATGAAAACATGCTAAAATTGGAATCCAGGATTTTTGAAGTCGGAATTTGCTTTAAAGAAAACAAAACTATATAGTTATAACAATTAATAAAAAAGTTACGTAAATAAATGTCAATAATCTCATAATTTGTTATAATTTTTTTTGGGCAAAATTACGTTTTTGGTCCTTTAAGTTATTTTTAAATTTCACATTCGTCTTTTAAGTTTTTTTTTTGTCTCAAATATGTCATCTGAGACTCTTAGGGTATGTTTGATTGAGAGTTTTTGAGGGGAGGAGAGGGGAAGAGTTATTTTAAATTTTATATGTTTGGTTCATTTTTTTAGACGGGAGGTGAGGGGAGCAAAATCCCTCCTAAGCCAATTTTGGCTCCCCTCCGAAAGTGAGGTTTTTCGGAGGGGGGAGGGGAGGGGAGATTAAATCATTTAAAATAAAATTACTTAAATATCCTTATATATAATATAATATAAAAGACTATAAGGATATACAAGTAAATTAATCTCTCCCTATATTAAAATCTCCCCCTCCCCTCCTGAACCAAACAAGCAAAGACTTTCCTCCTCTCTCCCCTCCTCTCAACGAAACACAAAATCAAATTAAATTTCTTCCCTCCCTTTCCCTCCCCTCCTCCCCCTCCATTAAAATCCATCCGCTCTCATCCCCTCGTTTGAACCAAACAAACCCTTAAAGAATGATTGAAACTGAGGTTTAAAGCCCTAATAGGGTTAGAATTAGGTTTAGGCCGTGATCCTTAAGTTTTATCACGTTTAGAATCGAAACAAACTAAAACGGGGCGAACGGTGACTGTAAAAAAGGGTAACAGTGTCAACGTTTTAAAACATAAAAGACTTATTTGAGACAAAAACCTAAAGGACGAATGTAAACTTTAAAAATAACTTAAAGGACTAAAAGCACAATTTTACCTTTTTTTATTATTTTATGGTAATCTTATTAGTTAACATCTTTTTCAACCAAATCAGTTAATAATTTTTATATAACTATTTTCCCTTCAATTTACAATCATATAACTCACTTTATAAATAGTCAAATTCCTTAATTCAAACCGACGTGAACTATACAACTCAATATTTATATTATCATGTAATGTACAATAAGTAGCAAGTAAACAATTAGAACTTTTCTCCTTTTCGTGTCTCTTTTTCTGTTTTCTCAATCATAATTTGACATATTAATTAAAATGTGCAAATCATCTTATCCATTTTTTTAACGTTGTTGCCTTCTCTTCCTCACGTGAATATTAATGATGGAGTGGGAAGGGTGGACATGTTAGAGGTGACAAAAACAAAATAGATTCGTCCCATCACATTAATATGTTAAATCTACTAATTTTGATGGGTAGAGACATATATACATTTTAACCCACCAACTTACATAACCTGTCCTTCTCAACTTGTGAGTTTGTGATGATGGGTTGGAAGTGGGATAGAGTTAATTTTTTAAAATTTATTTCACAATCTTTAATTTTTTTTTAAAACCTAATTACCCAAATTGGATTTTTATTATTTTCTAATTTCTACTACTATTCACATTTTTACCTCTCATCTCATTTAATTTTAAAAATTTATAGTAATAGCTTGACTGTTCTTGTCGTATTATAGCATCAATCATGCTATAATTTGTATAATGATTGTTGATCTAGGTTTATACTAAAATTTTCTAGCAAATAGTATGAGAGCCAATTATTTTATTGGTCCAAGTATAACAATGGTTAATTTAGGGTTTGATCGAATCCATTAATTGGTAACTCTACGAATTTCCCTCTATAGGAAGTATATTATTGTTGGGGCTCAATCTAATGTTGAAGCTACACAATGATTAATAATGGAGTAAACAAAAATATTGTAAGTATAAAGACTTAATTATATTGTCATTTTCTTAATGTTTTGGGCCAGTTATTATCTGAGTTCGTATTCCCTTCATCTAGTCCACCTGCTTCCGTGATCCCAAATGGTGGAGAAGTTGCAAGGGCTGAGGTTGAGATAAGCAATGGGGCGGCCCAAGGCCCAATATACTTTTGGTCTCTTAACTTTATTTTAGCTTTCATTTTAGTTTCCTAATTAATTTTCCTTTCATTTTGGTCCCTTAAGTTATGAACGTTTTGCCACGTTTGTCCTTTCTATCACCATCTCAGCTAACGTCATTTAATGAGTCTGAGGTGGCTAACGTTCGACTGATGTGACATCTGACTCATTTTTTTAATATTATTTTATTATCAAATATTTAATATTTTTAATATTACTAAACCAAAACAAAAAACAAAAAAAATAAAAAAGTGGGGGACTGGGAGGGGTTGAGGGTGACAGTGAAGCTCATCGTGCCACCACGCCACCGCCGCGGCCAGGCGCCTCTTCCTTCCCCCTCGCATTTCTTTCTCTCCCCTCTCCATTGCAACAACAACAACGTCACCATCATCGCCGCCATCAACGACCACGTTTTTGCCGCCTCACGCATTTCCCAGATCCGAACACCGCCGCGTTTCCCAGATCCGAACAGCACAACGTCACGCAAGGGGGAGGGGGAAAAACAGCTTCCATTTCCGCTTCTAGATCTGGTTCTTTAGAGAGATGAAAAAAAAAGAGAGAAGAAGAAGAAACACAAGGGGGCGAGAGAGAGAGGGGGGGAGAGGAACGAATTAAAAACCAGATCAGAGGGAGGGAGGAGACAATCGACGAAGAAGGAGGTTTTTGTTCTGCGTTTTTTTCCCCTTTTGATTCTTCTGGGTTTGATGGTGAAGAAGATCTTGGTTGGGGATCTTGATTCTTCTGCGTTTTTTTTCCTTTTGATTCTTCTGGGTCAGCGCACTGATCTTGGTTGCAGAGAGGGTTTGGGGGAGAAGATTGGGGAAGAAGATGATGATATGTCATATGAGTCATTGTTAAAATTGCCACATAAGACAACCGTTTGCCACATAGGAGTATTTGGACGATGTTTAATGAGTAATAAACGGAAGGGACTAACATGACAAAACGTTCATAACTTAAGGGACGAAAATAAAAAGAAAATTAGTTAGGAGACTAAAATGAAAACTAAAATAAAGTATAAAGTTAAGGGACCAAAAGTGTATTTTAGCCAAATTTTTATTTTCACTTCATATCACTGACTGAATCCTTTTTACATACAAAAGTCTGTCTAGATGGTACAATAAGATGCTCTTAACCTTATGGTTGTTTGGTTGAGCCCCATTGTGGTTAATTTTGTTACAATTTTTTGATGATTTTGTCGTGGGTAAATGACTATCTTATAAAACAATGCTAGTTTAATTTGTTTCAGAAGTTCTCTTTGGACACAAGGGGGAAAAAAATCTTAAATTAACATCGGGAATTTTTTTGTATGCAGTATTTTGTTGCTATTACGATGCCGAACAGTTTCTTTCGTTGAAATCCAAGAAAAAATGAATTAAAATTATATTGGATCCAACATTAAGGATGTTCGACTTATTGTTCTAGATATCTTTACTTCTAAGTTCGCTTTAGGCCTTAATCGGTGTTTAGACCGGTGTTGGAAAGCCAGGAAGAAGGAGGAGAAATGTGATTACCATGCATTAAATTAAATCAAATGAAAAGTTAACGTGTTTAATTCATTTTAATTGAAGTTCAAGTTATAATTGGAACGGAAGACAGAGAGTTGGGACACAGAAGTTTTTAATTCATAAACAGGCTTTCAAATTTGAGACAACTTCTTTTCTTTACACGAATGCCCTTAGTTGTATCTCAAAGAGTGGCCTGAATTTTATTTTATTTTATTTTATTTTTTATTTTATCTTTTTTTTTTCTTTACAGGAATGCACTTAGCTGTATCTCAAAGGACCGTGAATGCGTAGATTTAACTGCTAGAGACATATTGATCCAATTACACTTGTCACTTAGTGGAATTTTTTGTTGATTAAACTATAGGTATAATTAAACGATAAATTAAACACGAATATAAAAAAAAAAACACGAATTAAAACTGGTACACCGCAGGTGAGAGATGTTTGCAAGATTTGCAAGTTAATGTGTTTGTTCCCATTGTTATTGTTATACAGATAAACTGAAATTCCGACCCTGGCTTCTTGATTAAAAAATGTGGCCTACCCACGACAGATTTTACTCGAGCAGGAAATACCTATTAGTTAGAACAATCTATCAATTAGATGGTATTGAGGAAGAAACTACAATTTATCTCCATATAATCAACAAACTACTAATTAGGAGCTCTGTACAACTTTTATTGTTCAGAAATACAACAAGTTAACTTCTCCAAGGACGGTGATGATAAGCTGCAGAATTAATTAATCAAGATAAGTGAAGACACGTTGAGGTGAAGGAGGATCGGAAAATGGAGGAGACACCGTGAAACAAGCCCACCACAATCCCCAGCTTCACTTGGCCCCTTTTGGGGATCATTCGGCCAGGAATACTAGTACTATTATTCTTGTTGGAGAAATGACTATCGTACATCAAATCCCTTCTCGTGATCACCATCTTTGCCTTCTTCCCTCTTCTCTCTTTCTTTCTTTCAAGATCATGTTTAACCTCTACGGTCACGAAACCTGCACAATACAAGAGGCTTCTCCTAGCTGTATTATGTGGACTTTCACACTCTCCCTTATATAGATTTTTTTTTTTTTAGTTACAAAAGGAAACAAAAAGAAACCAAGGCCTAAGGTCTTACAGAAGAAACCCATAGCATCCGTTTCGATAAAAACAAAATAAAAAGAATTATTAGAGGCGTTTTTGTCCTTTAGTATGCAGACTCTTGTGTGCTACTCCCTCGTCTTTGTTTATGGTTTTTCTAACGATGATTAACCAAAACAATAAATAATTTAGTGAGTAAAATAATTTTATTAAATAATTTTTGTTAAATATTAGAGTATTAACAATTGTATTAAATACATAATGGAGTATAATATATTGAGAATGATGTCTGAAGTATTTAATTGGGACAAAATTGAGAGAAAAAAATTAATATTACACGGTGTCAATATAAATTTTTTTGCATTCCTCTAAGTGACAGTTATTTAGCAAAGAGATAGTAAAAACTTGAGACTCACTAATGGTAAAATTTTGTATTTATCTTTTAAATATTAAATAACTGAAACTTTATTAAAATTAATATAAAGAAAAAGTAAATATAATTTCTGTTACATAACTTTATTTATCTTATGAGAGTATTTTTTTTTCCTAATAAACTAGGATACTTTATTTTTCTTTCTTATTCTTTTGTTTCTGTCTCTATTGAAGATGTTGTCATGGTTGTGGGTTTTGAATTATTTATGATTTGCCCGTTTGTTGGCAATTTTGACCTTGATTTCTTTGCCAGCTATCCAGCCTAATTTGTTATGTCATTTACTTGTATTCTCATTGATAACATGTTTTTTTGGCTTAATTACAATTTAGTCCATCTGATTTGGGTTATGTGTGATTTTGGCCTCTTTAGTTTTTTGGAGTGATTTTAGTCCCTTAAGTTTTTAATTGTTACAATTAACTCCCTTCATCCCTTTATCATAATCTATTAAATATTTTCACAAATTAAATTAATTAGATTGTTTTAAATATCATTTCACTTAAAACTCAACAATTAAAATATCAAATTTAATTTAAAATAAAAAAATCCACATTTTCTCCTCTTGAATCCCTAATTCCACTTCCTACAAAATTCTTCAAATTCTATCAATTTTTTACTTTCAAACTTTTGTAATTATTGTATATCTCAAATTCATAGTCAAGTCCCAGATATTTCGATAAAAATTTGGACTTTAAGGGGTTTAGGTGAAAGAAAATTGACGGTAGGACTATATTTGCTTAATTTGAAAATAGAGGGACTAAAATCGCTCAAAAAAAACTTGAAGGACCAAAATCGCATATTGTTCAAACTAGAGAGACCAAAAATGTAATTAAGCCTCTTTTGTTCTGTTCATTTGTGTTGTTAATTAATTAGGTCATAAATTAAAGAAAAGAAGTGAATTAAAAATTTAATAAAAAACTAGAAATATATATTCAAGCCTTTTTAATTTTTAATTTTTAATTTTTAATTTTTAATTTTTTTAAATAATTAAAATGTTTTTGAAACATGAGAACACACATTCACAAATTTTATTTTAAAAAAAAATGTATCATTATAAGCTTTTACTAAATTAAAAATTTATGACATGACTTAATTAACCTACAACTAAAATGAAATACTCACAAAAAAAAAACTAAAATAAAGTAACTTTTCGTTCACTTAAGTTTTATTAATAAAAAAAGCGGACCTGGATCACCTGCGGTCAATAAATGACGCAGTCACACACAGTTGCGTGTAAATTTTGCAAATTGAAAAAATGGATACCACATGCGGTATCTTTGTTACGTGCAACTGCGTCAATTGCGTGAAAAAATAACTGCAGCAAATCCAAATTAAAAAAAAAAAGCACTATGCCAACGTACTCAGAATAGTTTGTCCTCTTGCTCATCGGGAAACAATTATAAATAGATGAATACTAATTATATATATATAAGCCATATCTAGTGAGAGGGTCTTTTATGTGAGAGTGAGAGGAACAAATCTAAGCCATACAAACTATACATGGATGGTCAAGATTAAAAGTTAGTTAGAATTTAAAAAAGTCACATGTCAATTTTAAAAAGTCACATGACTTTTTTTGTTTTAATATTGACCATTCCTGATTGGATCTAATTGCTATGATTTGCTCCTCTCACTCTCACATAAATAAGGCCCTCTCACTATGTATATGTATATGGCTGGTACTTAAGGTTATGTGTACTGGTAGAAAAATAGCTTATTGAAGTCGTAACTATCGTCGTCAAGATGTCATACTCTATTCGTTCATCACTTTAGACCTATATCGTTGTCACACCACCAAGTTTCAACACCTCTATTTCGGAAACTCCCATTGTTTTTTTTTCTTTTCAAAATTCACTATGATCTTGTATTTCGGCCCGCCAATGGCCCGACCAGCACCACAGTCGGGTGTTTCACCTGAGGCCAACCAGTTAGACCATTTTTACGACTCGTCCCGCCGTCGTAGCCTTTGTGATTGGTCATTTGTTTGAGTACCGTACTAAGCCCTTATTTGTGTACTTATATAAATAGAAAAATGCTAACAAGTGTCGTTAGAGCATTGGTTAAAGAATTAAAAAAGATAAATTTGTATGGAAAAATGATGTATTTATTACATAAAAAATTGTTTAATTTGTATTCTCAATACAAACTTTTTTTATAGAATCTTTAACCATGCCCTTAGGGCACTCATTAGTAAGACCGATATAAATATAAGCGTTGTTTGTTCATTATAACAAGGTCAATAGTCAATTATTAGCATGAATTTGAATCGAAGGAAAACATAAATTTATGTAGTATAAAGTTATAGAATCTTTAACCAATGTCCTTAGGGCACTCGTTAATAAAACCCATATAAATATAAGTGTTGTTTGTTCATTATAACAAGGTCAACAGTCAATTATTAGCATGAATTTTAATTGTAGGAATACAGAAATTTATATAGTGTAAGGTCAATGGTCAACACTAGTTAACTAGAGCAAACACTTTGGTTTACTCCCTCCGGACTTAATTATAAGCAAAAATACTTACTTTCACACTTATTAAGGATGAAAATTAAGTGTATTTAATTTTCTTGATTTAACGAATAAAATGGAAATGCAATTACTAAATTATTCTTAATTATAATGATCCTCTTCTCTCAATATTAATGAATTAAATTAAGGGTATTTTTTGAATAATAACATTAAATATGGGTAAATTAGTTAACATTTGCTTATATTTAAGTCCATAAAACTTAGACTTTTTTTGTTTATAATTGAGCTCAGACGGAGTATGTCTCAGGTGGTGTAGCCTAAGTTGCTTATTTGGAAGGGGGACGCCATTATGTATTCATTCCTTTCTATTTCATCTCAATTATAATTTATTAAATTAGTTTAATAATAACTACATGATCCTTTAAATTATTGTTGACCACATACCTATGGGGAAATCGCTCATCATTTCTCTTAGACTATGTTTGTTTAAATGGAAACAAAGTGGGAGGAAGGAAAAGATTTTTGAAAAATGTAAAAAGAGTTTATGGATAAGTGTGACAGATTAATCATAGTGTGACACATCAGCAATTTTATATTTCAATCAATAAACTTTCTTTTCTCCAACTTTCTTGGCTGCCAAACATATAATTGTCATTCACCTACGCATACTTATGGATGGTTACAAGCCACAATTTAATATTTTACTTCCATTTTCAAAGAGTCAAGTCGTTTTAGTCTTCACCCTTACGCCACCAACGAGATTAGGTTTAGCGGAATTGGCTAGTCATTCACAACGTAATGCATCAATATTCGAATTTCCGCTGAGAGGAATTTTCACATATAGTGTCCGATGCGCCTCGAACAAATTTCCCTCCATTAGATAAGACCTGTTGGAAACAAAAAGAAAAGTCTTGACCCTTACACCCCTCGTTTTGGTAAAAATTCCAATTTAGAGGTCGATTCATCGATTAACCCAAGACACTAAATTTTAATGTACATTATTTTGTAATTGAGACTACTTTTATATTAAATTAATTTTTTACTCTCTTTCGGATTCAATTATAAGAAAAAATACATACTTTCACATTTATTAAAGATGATAGTTAAGTGCATTTAATTATCTTGATTTCATGTAAAAAAGGGAATACTTTTACTAAACTACCCTTAATTATAATAGTCCTCTCCTAACAATATTAATGAATTAAATTAAGAGTATTTTTAGAATAATAATATTAAATATGAATAAATTAGTTGATATTTATTCATATTAGAATCCACTAAATTTAGATATTTTTTCGCTTATAATTAAATCCGGAAGGAGTAGTTAACAAAGAGTAAGACGAATGTTTTGTAAAAAAAAAAAAGGAATAAGACCGATGGTCAAAAAGTGTGTTCTATCCGGGAAAGAAAAACGGGTCAATCGTCAAGAATCTAGACGCTAGCTAGTGTCCACAATGAGTAAACAAATCCAGTCAAAAAAAGAAACAATGAGTAAACAAATGCATAGCTGTAATTTAATTTTAACAAAAACAAACAGATGTTTATCTCGTCATACAAGATTAAAAAAATTTACACGAACAAAAGATTAAAATTAAAATCATATTTATGATAATGTTAAAAGCTCACATGCAGCCAAGAAGAAAATCACTTAAAAATAAAATCAAATATATTACAAAGCGAAAAGATATTTTTCACATAAGTTGAGGGAATTTGACTTTTTATTGTTAAGATGTGGTTGATCTCTTTATTTCTAGTGAGCATATGTACTTGATTATGGCTAAGAAAATCTGATTGTTTGCCAATCTTGCAATACGACTTAGATTGAAAAATAGATAATATAGTTGCACATCAAAAGTGTGTATTATTTTTGTCAATATTATTTAATATATAAAATATTAATAAAAGGTAAGGTTTATTTTTTAAAATTATTTCAATAATATAAATATGAAAGATAGTCCATCATTATTTTTATCGTTTGCTATAATTCATTAAGATGACATTAATGCATAATGGATCACAAGAAACGATTCACAAATATCACTGCATTTCAATTTTATATTCAGTAGAAGACAGCATAACGGTGGTCCCTAGTGGCGGCTATATATTTAAATGCCAGCAGGCAGCAGTGCTGCGGGTTTTGTTTAATGTGATTAATTAAATCATTTAATTTGAAAAGAAGCAATGAACCTTGTGATGATTTTTTTTTTTCAGTGAGAATGAACCTTGTGATGATCATATGTAATGTACTAGTACTGTACTGTCAACTTAATTTGCTGCATTAAAATCACGTGCACAATACCTCCCATTTGTAAAAGGCTAAAAGAGTATCCCAGCCTTTTTCGGTGTCGCTTTATGGCGGCTTTAGCTCAAGGCCCTACTCCCCACTATCATTATTTAATACTCCCTCCGGTTGTCAATGTAAGAGAAAAAAAGGTGTTTTTTAGGGTTTCAAAATATAAGAGATATGTGAGATAAAAAGGTGTTTTTCATTGGAAAAAAGAGTGTTTTTCTTGGTTTTGATAAATTAGGATTTTGTCTCTTATATTTAGCACCGGAGGGAGTATTTAATTACATCCTTTTTCTGGTCAAATTATTTAAATAACATCTAATTTTGTGGCTCTTCCTAACCTCAGGTGCAGCCCACTTCAGCTCAATTCCTTGGTCCAAATTCCTATCATATCCTGCTGGTGATAACTACGTCCTACTTATCCAAAAACTAAAATTTTTATAATTTATAATTTATTGCTTTTCAATTTCAAGTCTTCAAGAATAATTTTTAAGAGCAATGTTTCATTTTCTTGGTAAACCACCATAATTAGAGTTCTTGACCCTTTTAATCTTTTGAGTCGGTTATGAGATTAATATAGTTCATGGCTTAGTCACACTTAAAGCTTATTGCCCTTTTTTAATAGTGTGTTTTGTAAGAATCGAATTTTGGTTCTTTCACCGTAAGTTCAGCGTGTTGTCAACTGAGTCACACCCAATAGGAATTTTTTTTTTTTTTAACAAAAGGACAGGTGTTTCTCAACTAGTATTTGAAGATATTAGTAGTACGGAGTAATTTATAATACTACTTGTTTATTGAGATGCTGGTTGAAGACCGAACATTAGTGTTACTAATGTGAACACGGAAAAAAGAGATGGATTTCTTTATTATTCACCTTTTGCATATGTTATTGAAGAGTCATGTGAAAAGAAAAGGGTTTAGGGGGATGAGAGAAAAGCTGGCTGCTAAGTGGGATTAGATTTAAAAAAGATCCGCAGATTTAGTATTGATTTGTATTCAAAGAGCAATTGCGGTGCACTGAATCTTGTAATGGGAAGTCCTTGATACAGTGTACTACTACAATCGTAATTTTCAAATACATTGGTTTAATCATGTCGGATTTTGTTGAGGGGAGAATAGATTCGAAGAATAAAAAACACTAGTAAGATTATACTCCAACTTGAGTGACAGCTGTTAAATCCGTTTTTATCCCAATTATTGATATTAATTTGAGACAACTTGTTGCATTGTCGCTTTGCTTAGCCTAAGTAATGCTCTTAATTTGAAGGACCACGGTTTGACATGCATGACCATTATCCTGCTTTTAAAAATGGATTTCGCTGTACCACAAGAAGTTTACTGAAAAATAAAATCACAATAATTAATTGAAAAAATGAGCGATTAAAATAAATATACACGTACATATGATTGTAATTTTAATGGTTTCCGTCAAAAAAAATTAATGTTTCATTCCTCTTTAGCACCAAAAAAAAATTAATGGTTCATTTTTTTTAATTGATAATTTATTTCTTCATTTTAGAAAGAAAATGAAGAGTTATTACCAAAAAAAGAAAGAAAATGAAGAAATAAAATAAATTTTCATTTAAACAAAAAAATCATGTTGGATAAATACTTCCCATGACAATATGGCTAATGGATAACAATAAAAAAATGTTCAAAAGCGAAACATCAAATTTAAAAACGGAAGACACGTGCATGTGAACATTTTTAAATTTGATGTTTCGCTTTTGAACATTTCCAGAAACTTTGAACATGCATGTGTCTTTTGCTTTTAAATTTAATGTTAACGACAGGGGTTATAGTGACAAACGTTAAACACTTCTAAAAACTATTTTAAAATTTTCACTTAAAGTGATACCAAGTTATATTTTCAGGACCAATGACAAATTAGTCATGATATGATATTGGGGTTTTATTTTATGCTCGTTTCATGTATGCTGTGGTACCCCTTTTATTTTCATTTTTCCAGTTTTAGATTTTTTTTAAAAAAAAAATAATTAAATATCCCGTCTCCAAGTCGGAAACAGATCCTCTGGAATTCAATTTTAACTGCACCTGATGCAGTTGTGATATAAATGGTCCCGACCTTTTAATTAGGTAATTTGTGTATTGTTTTATCATCACAAGAAAAATTTAAAGGTTGAGATGAGATCCCCATCAGTTGAGTTTTCAAACTGCAGAGCATGGTGATCCTAAAGATCAGTATGGTTAATTAAATTAGTCAATTAGCTAGGTACTTTTTTTTTTTTTATAACTGAGCAAGCAAAATATCGATCCACTGTTGCAGATTCAACGAAAAATTTGTACTCAATAGAAGGTAGGTAAACAAGAACCGAATGGATTCATTACCAACAAAACAAGAGATTTTTACATATGAACAAAACAGAAGGGAATAAAAAAAACACCCCAATTTGTACAAAAATCCAAAATGATCAAAACTTTTCTCGCCATTTGATTTCCTTGCTCTGTGATGCACCTAGTGAGCAGGTGCAGGACACCCCCTAGGACTAGGTCTACCGCGAGAGAAAATGGAAGCAACAGAGTTAGCCAAACCCACTACTATTCCAACCTTTACTTGTCCCCGTTTGGGAATTGGACGCCTAGAATACATCCCAGGGATGCTTCTTCCACTCTTCATCATGCCACTACCCCTTGCACCTGCCATCTCTGTCTCTGATTTTTGTGCTTTGCCTCTGCTTCGTGAAGAGAAGAGTTAAAAGAAGCTCTCAGATCCAAAGAAGGATGATGCTTGAGCTGTGCTGCTCTTGGTGCTGTGTTGCTGAGTAAGTTGTGGGGGCAAAGTGCTTTGACGTTTGGTTATATAGGACTGAGGTTGTCAAAAGGACCCTTGTTTTGGGCTAAAATTAAGAGGATTGCCACTGGTTTTGGACTGCTTTGACGGTCTTGACCCTGTCTTGGTGCGGTTTCTTATTCTGCTGCCCTGCCACGTTATTGGGACAGACAGAAACGGTGTGTACGGACACATTGGATCTTTTCTTCCTGGTACAAACTGAAGGAACTCAAGGAAGCTCTGTCATGATTCATATTCGTCGGTGCGTGTTTCATGAACGTGAAGATTTCTTTTGAGTTTTTTTTGTCAGGTAGTAGAAATGGTAAATAATAATTGTCAAGTAGTAGAAATGGTAAATAACAAATACTCACATGTTTAAACAGTAATATCCGGGTTCAAACCTCGGTTTCAATATTTTTATATCGCTAAAATTGCCAAAACAACTAGTAGTGGGGACAAAAATTTCTTTTGAGTGAAATACAAAAATTTTGTTTTTTTTTCAATTAACAAAGGTTGGCCCTTGGTAGTATACCTCTAATAACTCACGTGAGTTTGAATCTCGATTTCGACGTGAGAATTTCGCTGATACTAATATGTAATAAGTAAGTATCTCTGTAAACATGTCTTTCCTGACCCAATCACCTAAACTTCCTTCTATAAAAAAAAGAATTTTTTTATATCTGTTTATAGGTTATTTTAAAAGTATAAAATAATATTAATTGTTAATTTATCAATTATATTCTTATTTGTATGTCATATGTTAATTTTGGGAGTTTAATTTTGAAGTTATGAATATTATGTGATTTTGTTTATTATTACTTTATATGATATATTAAAAATTTTACAAATTATATTTAATTAGTGTCGATTCGACTCCAGTCCAACCTCGGTCCAACCCTTAAACCTTAAACCAATGTCGGTTGGGAAGAATACTATATTATAGATACTAAAAAGATAAGATAAAATTGTCAATTACATGAGATGCTAATATCTTGATTGTTTATCCACGTGTTACACTTTTTATCTTCTTACTCTAATAGTTTAGACGAATTTGGTTATCATATTTCTAATTACTTCATTTCGCTTACACATTTTTCAAATATAGAAATTGTGGTCTATTTGTTAACCGATTATCTAATAGTTAATGGAACAATCCTGATTTTTGGACACCTCAAAATCTTTAACACCTATCTAACACATTTCTCTCTGTCTATCTATCTCTTCCTATCACATCACTCACATATCACATCTATCACTTCTCATTCTCTATTTTTCTCTCTCTCTCTCTCTGGGTGTTGGAGGGAGTATGAGTGTCCATGAATCATTTTTCCTAATGGAAGTGTTGACATGGCTGCTGATATTATATATATTGTGTAGTTGAATGGCCAACATCTTTGTTAAGTATTGGACGACTAGTTAACAGCTTGACCAATAGTACAATATTTTGAGAATGTGAGGACTAAAATCGAACAATTGGAAATATAAAGACCAAAATAATTTGATTATTACAATAAGAAGACAATAAAAAAACAACTAAACATTTCTTTAAAAATCACTTGTACTCATCTCTTTCCTTTCATTCCCATCAAACAATGGATGTGTTTGATGATATTTATATTTATAAGCCTCCCACCACTCAATCCTAGCTCCGCCCCTAACCATCCCCCCCCCCAAAAAACCTATTTTTTTTAGTATCCAAAATACCCCTCCCTCCACCCAATACACATACCCTCTCCCCTTCAATTCCTCATTTTAGAACACCTAATCCATCACTTCTCCTTTCCTTCTGACCACCCTCTGACGACCACCATACTCTGGAGGCTACCCCCTCACCAGTCATCATTACTTCTTCGCGTGGCCACCCTTTTATGGTGGTCACCCTTCTCTGTCCATGTCCTCCTCCCCAGTTTCTCCAGCAGGTAAGATTATGTCTTTCTTTCTCTCTATTTCACAACTTTTTGAAAACGTAATTTTCAGATGTATATATTTGTATAATAATGTCTAGGAACTAAGTTTTTGGATGTTGTGTTATTCATTTCGAAAGTTAAAATGGACAACACAACATCCAAAATCTTAGCTTCCAGGCGTATATATTTGTATACTAATGTATCGAAACTTAGTTTTATGATGTTTTATTGTCCATTTTAATTTCCAAAATTTAAATTTCTAGACTTAAAAATGAACAACACAACATCTAGAAACTTACTTTCCAAAAAGTCACGGAATCCAGAAAAATAAAAAAAAATGACGTATCCAGGAGGTGTGTGAGTTTATGTGGGGAAATAGGTATTTTAGTAAAAGCAAAGGGGGCGTGGTTGTTAAAAAAAAAGGGGGGTGCTAGTATTAGTAGCCTCCGATGAGCCGACCAATTAATCTGAACCAATTCAATGTAAAAAACCAGGTTGGTTAGGTTCTTCTTTGACAATATAGTAATTTTACTATTATGTAATTCTGTTTTCGGCCACAATACACTAGTCTTGAAAACAAATTAGTTTTCCATAAACTTATAAATATGTTGTTTGAGGTTTTTTTTCATTATTTTCTAAAATTTCTTTAGTTCCGTTCTTTCTTTTTCTTTTTTAATTTTGATTATTTTAATACTAAACCCGATTACTCAACTCAAACCAACCTAAACATGATCGGATTGGCTCAATTTGGGTCAGTCGTCTATTTTTAAAAAAATTAAACCAAACTGTATCATAATTTTCTTCTAACCTAGGCCATCTCAATCCAGGGCCACCCCTAACCAAAAACAATTACCTGACCCCACATTGATCATGATCGATTGGTCCCCATTTTGTAATATTAAAGTCGATTGGATTCATTTGAGCCACCGCTGGTGAAGGACAAATGATGAAATCTACTGGTCCCATTTAGGTGCTCTGCACTCTCCACAAGTAACGCAGAAAAAAGGTCATAGTGATGCTTGATATTTGAGGGTATTAGACACGTTTGGTTGGTGGTCACGAGTCTTGTGACTTTTGAAGGACCAATGACTCCTATATTCATTCGCTAGCTAGCAACGAAGAAATCATATTTCAATCGAAACACAAAACCATTGCATATGCTAAGTTTTCCATAAAGTTATGTTTCGTGGAGTGTCCGTCTTGTCTCTAGTGGCTCTTTGGGAAGTGAGCAGCAGCCACTACTACTGTGAAAGAAGATTAGAAATTTAGAACTGTAGAAGCAATCAGTAGAGTGTACCACCTCAACCCAATTTTATATTATTAAGCTTAAAATTCAGTTAATATAAGAACCACACATGAATTGCAACATATAAGCAAGGAAAGGGTGTTAAAAGTAACTTTGAGATTGACAAAGTAATAAACATCGGTAGCAAAGCACTATTGGATTTAAGTATACAATTATGAATTTTATGTCAAAAGTTTTGGCTAATGATATTAGAATAAGTTTGATATAATATATATAGATAAAATTCAATACTAATTTTAACTTAAATCCTGTTAAGGGTATTGGATGAGAAATTTAAAAATAGAAAATATTTATAGAAAGGTATATATAAAATATATTAATAACATTAAATACTATATTTTTAATAAATAAATTATACTTTTAATTTTTTTTAATCAATGTAATACGAACACATATTACCCTTTACTATCTTTTTAACTTTATACTCCAATTGAGAATCCCATGTTATTGTTGTTTTGTAGCATGTGCATATTTTTCATGTGCGGTATCTCATTGATGTTGATTGAAGGAATGATGTTTATAAAGTACTATAAACCACGCAAACAGGCAGCTCCACTTCCCTCCCTCCATCTCATTCTTATCCTAGTTAATGACTAATTAGTGCTTTCACTTGCGTTTGAAAGCGACATCTTTTATTTATTTGACAAACCCCAACATGGCGACGCAAAATGTACAGATTCAGTGTTTTCTAGTCTAGTCAATAGAATAAAACAAATCGCATTATTTTTCTTAAGACACCCAAATAAGTGGGGAAGGTTGCCCTAATCAATACTCCGCCTTAGATGCTTTGCATATGGGCACTTTCAATAAAACAATAAGTGAACTGCATTAACCATTTATATAAATTACGTCAACTATTTTGATAATAATTTTATAAAAAGTAATTAAAAAAATTTGCAAAAAAAAATTATACGGATTCCGTACGATTCCGTACATATCCGTATCGTACGAACATACGATATCTATACGAGGTGTCTCTAATTGAGTGTTCATTTATCATTACTCTTTTCAATACTCTCTCCGCTATTTTTTATAAGCTCTTTTTAAAAAAAAATTGTTAACTAATTAGAAGCCCATTTTTAACTTACAAGATACATTAATTATTTTTTTTCTAAAAGTACCCATAATTAATTGTGTAGTGTTTAAAAATCCAAGACGTACATTAATTAATTAAAAGTATGATTGAATGATAAATTTAGAAAAATATACACAATATAGATAATTTAATTATGTTAACTATATTTCTTAATATGCATTTTTTTTTTTTTGTCTAAAAGAGTTTATAAAAAGTAAAAGAGGGAGTATATTGGAATTATGGATAAACAGCACTGGAATTCCGTCAAGAGTGGTGCTTGCGTAAGCCAAATTTTTTTAACTAACCTCAGAATTTTTAAATAATACTACTAAAAGTGATGTCAAAGATCATACTAACGTTATTTTATTACTATAGCTACTATTATCTTATGTTTTTATTATAAATGTGAACAATGCACGAATTATTCATGAGTATGAATGTGATATTCATAATAACAGAAGTTGGTTTCTGTTATGTACCAAAAAAAAAAAACAAGAAGTTGGTTTCTGTTAGTTACACAATAGTGTAGTACTGTAGTGGGGCAACATCACTCTAATTAGGGGTGGACAGATACCCGAAACCCAGCCCGAACCCGAACAAACTGAGAAGGAAAACAAGGTCGCGGGCGGGTCGAAGCGGAAACGCGGGTCCGCGGGTGTGGCAAACGGGTTCGTGTGGGGAGATCTGGACGGGTTCGGGTGGTTTTAAATTTACCATCGGTACCCGAACCCGACAGCATAAAATATAAACAATTTTTTTAATACGATGTCGTTTTGTATGCGCCTACTCTCACCTTAGAACCCTAGCTCTCACTCTCAATCTCACAAACTCACAATCACTCGTACCCTCTCTCCCTCAACAATAGCAACCCTAGAGGCAGCGCCGCTGCTTTCTCCCTTCCTCGTTCATCGTTTCCCTTCCTCGTACCTTCTTCCCTTCCTCGTTCCTTCTTCCATTCCCTTCCTCCTTCAATAGCAACCCTAGCGGCAGCGCCGCTGCTCTCTCCCTACCTCGAACCATTTCGCGCTTCGTCACCACCGCTGGCAACGACCTTTCTTCTCCGTCGTATCTTGGGCCGTAACACTATCGCGTGCTCTCCTTCCAAGCCATGTCAGCACCTTCCTCCACCTCATCTCTCTCTCGCCGCTTTTCTCTTTCCAGCCACCGTGACAGTGCCTCTGCACGAAGGCCATGAACGGAGCTATGGCGACGATGTCCATTTGGGGGTGGAGACTGGCTCGCGTGGGTATATGCTTCTGTTGTATTTTGTTGATTTCACTGTTTTGAGTTTATTTTTTTGGTCTCTTCTCATCTTATTTCTCTTTCTTTCTTCTGCTTTGTATGGTAATGTCACCGAATCAAACCACCCGGCGAAACCCATGCCCGACGAAACGGACATCGTTGAAACCGAAGGCTTGTGCGGACGGAAATGGGCCACAAAATATGTATCACGGTTTGGCCCAGATGGGTGATTTTGGGCCCAAACCCGACCGATGTCCACCCCTAATCTAATCAGGGCATATTGCCGAGAAAATATGATGCTCCCTCCGGCTCTTTGTCCTTTAATATTTGATTTTTGTCTCAAAGCTTTTGTTGTTTTGGAAAAATAATGTATATTTGAGCTTTTCTCCACACTATACCCTTAAATTAATTAAGAGTATACATTAATTATAATTTATATTACAAGTAATTAAAGTAGAATTTGCATTTAAAAACGACAAAACACTACAAGAATTTAGTGTATTACCTACGAATTTATCCTAAGCCCTAAGAATTTACTTAGGGCCAAAGCAGTAGGAAAGTACCCTTAAATTAATTACCCACGGCCACCCACTAAATCCCGTCGGATATGTTACATTTTTTTATTTTTTTTAAGTTGGCCCAAACTGAGGGACACAGCCCTCGGGAATGGGCAAAATCTGATAGAAAGGCATTCCCTAGGGGTTTTCCCCTCAGTTTTGATTTAATTTTTTTTTAAAGCTGACCAGATCAGGCATTGGGGGGGAGGGAGTTGACAAAGCCGGGTAACCAATCCCTCGGTTTTCCCTCGGTTTTATTTAATTTTTTTTTATTCGCCGGACATGTTCATACTCACTGCTATATTTGTAACTCTTCTATTTAATAACTATATGCCAACACTTGTTTGTCATGAATTTAATTATTATTATTATTATTATTATTATTATTATTATTATTATTATTATTATTATTAGTTTAGATGTATTCACTTTGTTATATTATATTATTAGAAAATACTTTTACTATTTTATTCTATTATTAGAAAAATTTCACCTATTTGTAACAAAAAAGTCACTTTGAAAACACTATAATGATTTATTGAGATTTAAGCTTTTTCAAATATTATGATTTATTAGAATCTTTTGGGAATTTTTGGACGACAAAACATTTTATAGAATATTTTCTAGCATTTAAATCGCTCAACGACGGAGAATTTGGGTGCGCTCCAAAAAAATGACATTCACAGGAATGATGACAAGGTAGAGATGATTGTTAATATGTCATAATAGTTTTTCGGTAAAAAAAATATAATAGTTTATTTTCTACTGGCACCATAATCAAGTCTTAAAATAAAAAAATGAAAATGAAAATAAAAATATTTTGGTTTTAAAATAAAAAAAAGAAGGCAAAAAATAAAGAATAAAGTGAAAAAAGAGAAGAAAAAGAAAGAAAGAAAAAATAAAAGAAAGAAAAAGAGAAAGGAAAAGGAATATAAGTGAAAGGATGTAAATAAGCAAAATGGGGGTGCTAATAGCAATGACCCAAGGGCTGAGTAGCAGGTCATGTGCCCTTTTTTTTACTCGTGCACCCCCTCTTTTCTTTTCATGCAGCCCCCATGCACGCAGCCCAGTCAGGTTCCGGCCCAAGCCTTTGGCCCAAACCTCTCTTACCCTAATTTTAAGACCTCAACCTCACCCACTTCCTCACTCTCAGATGCGCCGCACTAGGGGTGGGCATGGGTCGGATTGGGTGAGTTTTGGGGTGTTTGAAGACTCAATCCAATCAATTAAATATGAGTTGAGTTGGGTTGGTTTAATCAATTTTTTTTTTTGCGTAACCCGAACTCATATGGGTTGGTTTGGGTCACGTGATTGGGTTTATTATTAAAATGTTTATTTCTCAGAAAAAATTGAGAAAAATTGAAAAAATAGAATAAAAACCCCATTGTCGAGGCCTTAATTTAGATTTTCAAATAAAGAAAATCTTCATGTCTTCATGGTTGCATAAAAAACATAGTTGACCTCAATTTGGAGTAAAATTTCCACTAAAATTATGACACCAAATGAAATGAAAACAAAACAAAATTTATGTGTTTACAAAATACGTCTTCGTTTATACGGTATTAGTCAGTATATATGTTCAATTACATGTAGTGGGTCGGGTTGGGTTGATTGGGTTCGCAATCTTCTGACCCGACACCTAACCCATAGGCTTTGGGTTTGCTTCTTTTAAGACCAACCCAACCTAATGACCCAAACCAACCTGTATTTTGTGGGTTGAGTTGGATTGGGTAGGTCGGGTTCACGGGTCGACCGGTACGCGTGCCCACCCCCAGCACAATCCTTCATTCTCTCTCCCTGATCTCATCTTTCTCACTCACTCTCCCTGATCTCATCTTCTCCTTCATCTCTCCCTCTCTGTCTCTTCGTCAATGTTGTGTTGGGCTGGGATAACCGGAGCTTCTTTATGAAAGAAGTTGTTTTCTTGCTTCTTTGATAGCTACTCTTGTGGCACAATGAACCGAAGCTGCTAGAAGTAAAGTCGGCTTTGCCAGAGACCGGAGCTTCTTCAAGGTGCTGGACGGAGCTCATCTTGACCGGAAGGACACTTGCAAGGGCTGGGATCCACCATTGATGAACAGGGTGAGTCTTCTTCCTCCTTCATTCATCTCTCCCTCCCTCTCTCCCAACTGCCATGCCCTCTTCTTTCTTCATCCCCCATTCTCACCATCTCCACTGTCCACCACCATGTCCGTCCCCCACCCTCCACCAACAACCACCACTGTCACCCTCCCTCATTCCCTCACCCCCATTCGGATTCGGCCTCTCTATATCTCTCCTTCATCCACCACACACTCCACCTTCGAACCACCACCCTCCACCGCCACATACGTCCACCACAACCACCACCCCAGGCCACCATCAATGATGTCTTCCTCTTTTTCATCCTTCACATTTTTTTTTAAATTTCTTGGTTTTTTATTTTTTATTTTTACTGAATTTTGTTGTTAATTTTTTTTTTGAATCTGTTATTTTTTTTTGCAGGCATGGAGATATGAAGATCAAATTTTTTGTAATTTGTGTTGTATTTTCTGTTTGTAATTTTCCTTTTTTATATATTTTTTTAAATTTCAATTCTGTAATTTTCCTTTTTTGTATTTTTAATTTTATGTAATTTGAATTCTGTATGTATGCGCTATGTTTGTAAATTTAGAGATCCTCATCCTTGTAAATTTTATTTTGAATTTCATTTTTATTCTGTTAAAATTATTGTAAAGTAATAAAATAATTAACATTAATTTTTAATAGTGAAAGTATTATTTCTTAAGAAATTGCATTGTTTAATAGTGAAAGCATTAATATTAATTCTGGATGTATACATTAAAACCAATGACATCAATTTTCATCAAAAAATAAAAAAACCAAAGACATTAAACTGAAGTTCGTAGGCTGCTTCAATTTTTTTTTGTTAACTAGTTGAAATTTCCAAGGGCTCATAGCCCTAGGAAACTGTTTCTGAGCAGCGAACAACTTACCACCTCGTGGCCCTCGGTGAGCCCTCGAAAATCTTGTGTTTTCCCACGACTTTTAGCCAATGTCAAGTATTCTTCTAGTGAAACAAAGCAATAATTAATAAAAATAATACTAGGAATTTATAAAATATTAGTAACAAAATGAAATAATAATTAGGGATAGTTTAGTCTGAATTCGTCTCAATTAATTATTTCTTAACCTATGTATCAAAACCTCAATCTAATGTCGCTGCTGCACTCACCATGCCTTTCAACCTCAAAACATGTCGGCGCCGCCACAGCATCATGGGCCTGTCCTTTCAATCAACGGCCTCCTGCTGCCACTAATCACCGTTGTCGGCATGCTCTTCTCTGTCGGTGCCCAAATCTAGAGATATTTATTGGAATGATTTCTTTCAAACGTTATATATGAATTGGACTCCAAGCATTTATCATTTATCAAGGCAATGGAGCAAGCAATGTGTGAATTTGAGAATTTTAGCAGGCATAGAAAAATCTGGTGCTTGTGATTTGAGAAGGTGGGCCCGAGATCAATTGATGGATCAATCTAGAAAAATTTTTGCACAGATCTTGCTACTCGATCCCTTCTCACAGAATTTGTCAAAGAATATCTAATTCCCAGTTCCCATGTAGCCATTATTCTGCACTGCAGGACACGTCTACCTTCTCATCTTCTGAACCGATTTGACCTATATCGTGGAAAATTAGCATATATTTTAATGGTAATGAGTACAATTCTTTTTCTTCTATTATATTGCCAATTACCATTATCCACAAGGCTTGGGTTAAAAAAAGGTCTTTTTGCCCAACAGAATTTGAAGCTCTTCAAGAGTTAAAGACCATAACATTTTTTGGAAAATAGAAAAAATTATAGAAACAAAAGAACGTGGTAGAGAAAGATTGTCTGAACGTGAATCTCCACGACATCAACATCCCAAAGGATCCAATTCTGAGTTACAGCTCTGGGGAGTGTCATGCGTAACGGTGTTCTACCACGCTAGCAAGCTGCCATTGACTTTAAGGAAGTTGTCGTAACGGGTTTCAAGTTTGACCCAAGCACCACCTCTGATAGTTCTGGAAACCCATGGGGAGGTGAGTGTGATGAAGGTGTGCAGGGGAAGTCTTTAGTTTTTAATAAAGGAATGGCGTTGAGGAACTGACACTACAAGAATTTTCGGTTGTAGCGTGGGCCAAAAGCCGACGCTAAAGTAAAAAAGCCGACGCTAAAGTAAAAAAGCCGATGCTACAGGTCAGAATAGCATCGGCTATGCGTCGGCCGCGGCACCCACTCTCCAAGGCTCGTCGCAACACATTTGTGTGGGCTGATTTTAAGCCAACGCAACTTGGAAGCTTGAGACAACTGGGTAGAGGCCCACGTTACTTAGTGACGACGTGACCCACGCTAAGTTTCGTATCAGCATACCATTCTACCTAGAGTGGGCTTGGCCGACGCAATATTTTTTATTTTAAATTTTTTTTCACTGTTTGATAGCAAAACTTGGATATATAAAATTATAAATAATAGCAAAAACTTTAAAGATAAATAACAACAGAGACCTAAAGCAATACTAATTAGTGTGTCTAGCTCTTATTTATGTGTAAGGATCAAACTTTAAAAGATAAGATATATAAGGGGGAAATAAAGGGAAAATATTAACAAATGAGCAATCTTGGCTTGTGCTCCGCATCCAAGAGCTGCACTCCAGCACTTTGTTCCTTCCAATTGTAAGATCCTGAATTAAAGGGGAGTCCTGCACTTAGTTCCTTCCAATTGCAAGATCCTTTGAGGGGGAATACCAAACAAAATGTGAATCCTGAATGTTACACTTGAAATTCCTACTCTTCAGGAGGTCAAATAAACCTTACAACAAAAAAAATACTATGGTAAGGACCTTTCACCATACACACGTACCAGAACATGGTAAAATTATTCTGTAAATCCAAACATTATCAAACATAATAGGTTCCTAATATTTATGGAAGTACATGTATGTCGAGCATGAATTAAGGAAGCACATAGCCTAATAATATTTAAGTTCGGTTATGAAATAATTATCAAAATTTTAGATAATTTGATATTAACTAATATACCTAATATAACATACCTGATATTGAAAGGAAGAAGTCTAACCTACTAATTAAAAACCTCAAGCACGCAACTCTTAGATAAGTTTTTCCCAATTTCAATTTGGTTCATTTAACTGTCATTAAAGGCACCCGTTGTATTTTTTCATCACAAATTTACGATAATATATTTGAATCCAGAAACATTTGAGATGAAAAACTAAATAATTAAAGTGATCTTTACTGAAAAGAAGATGGTTAAGGATCTTAGCATCTTCTGAAATTCAATAACACTACAACTTCTTTTAGGGAAAATCTTAAACATTAACTTTTAGAACAGTAAATCAACAACCATACGACCTCCAGTTTATAATGGCAGTATTTCAAAATAATGTTAAAGCTTACCTTATCTCTCTCCATGAAGGATATCCTTTCTGGTGAGCTTCTTGGTTTTGAATTTTCATGGTCGAATTCTGAAACCTGATTGCAATGAAAATCTCAAATAGTAACAACAGTGTTGAGCACTTGAGTAGTACTATGTAGTTTACAAAAACTTAAGAAATGCACATACGGAGAAAGGAATGGGGGTGCAAGTAAAAGAAAATTAAAATTGCTTTGTTGCCTTTTGAAAAGACTCCAAACTACTCTTAGAGTGTGATAACAACTTGCCTATTTCTGACATCCACAAATGCTCTGCAAATTTCATCCTCGTGATCATATTGTTCTCCTGTCATCACCAACAACTTAAGATAAAAATATGAAAAAATAAG
Source organism: Calophaca sinica (assembly GCA_037113605.1). Taxonomy (NCBI): domain Eukaryota; kingdom Viridiplantae; phylum Streptophyta; class Magnoliopsida; order Fabales; family Fabaceae; genus Calophaca; species Calophaca sinica. Next base: position 99,696,506 of record CM073734.1, on the reverse strand, counting down.
CATGATCATTTTTTTTACACAAAGTATAATCCAAAATCAGTTCTCACTCGCATCACATATTCTAAAGCATACTATATGGTATCAGATTTCCCCTTTGGAAGGTCATAGTCCATTTCCCCCATTAGCACAGATGGGGTCCTCCCAGTTCGGCACAATTTTATACTCTGAAAGTTGAGACAATGAAAGTCTGCTCCCACAGCCAACTCCGCTCTTCCAACTCCATCCTCATTTCTGTGTATGTTATCAAATCAAATCCCTAAATAATATTAATAATTACAAAGTTTAACACACGTAATGTAACTCCATATGTTCAGTTACACAATTTTCATTTGGGATGGTTTTTTTTTTTCCCATGAAAGAGACAATCAGACAAAGGGAAAGAAAATTACATGTTGGAGACAACCAAACCGTGGAGAAGAAGAAAAAAAATTGAAATTTTAAAAACAATTACAACAAACCTGTATAATGGGATGGGGAAGGATCGAAAGATCAATGCATGTGATTGACAAAACGAAAAGGGCAAGATCCCTGTTTCGCGCCTATCTTCCCCTCTCGTCGCGCTGCAGTATCTTCCCCTCATGATTTCGGTTTTTAATTTTCTGTCAATTAGAATGAAAAATTAGAACAAAAAGGAGGAAATTCGGAGAAGAAGAAATCCGAAGCTATGAAGCACGGACACCTCTTCATAATGCCGTGTCTATATGTCGCTAGTGTCCGATCTGACACTTTCGTCCAGGCACACGGACACGTGTCGTCGTCCTTTTTACTGTCACAATTAAAAAAAAAAAATTGACTTGGATACCTCTGGATACCACTTGGACACTTCTCAGACACTCTAATCATAATTTTTTTTTTTAAAAAATAAACTTCTTGGAATCTTTTAAATTATTATAAAAGGATTCAAGCTTATCAACTTTGTTTTTAGAAGGTGAATAGATAAATGATTTATCTAGGTGGATGAATCTAGGCGAAAGACTATTACTATATTTTGTTTTAGAATCTTTTTTTGTAATGAAACAAAGTGTTCAATTTAGATGATTTATAAATTTTGCTTCTCAATTTAGATCTTTTATATTTATTATAAATTATGTTTATATTTTATTTTATTTTATTAATTAATATATATATAGCGGTGTCCGTGTCCTGTGTTTTTTATATTAGCGGTGTCCGCGTGTCCGTGTCCGTGTCGTGTCGCGGTGTCCGTATCAACTTCATAGATCAGAAGAAAGGAAAAGTGATAACATGAAAAAGGAAGAAATGAACACAACAAAAATAGCAACAGATGAAGAATAGAATAGATAGGAAGGGAGTGTGTGTGTGAGAGAGAGAGAGTACCGGCATGCGGGCGGCTCCCTCACAGCCATCTCCTCTGTTGTGCATGTGTCCCAAATTTATCAATTCTTATTTGTTTCAAGCTTCCAAAGGCAATCCTTTACAATCACCATGAGTAAGCCCACCTAGGCACCATTAATTTCTTTGGTATTTTCTATTTCATATTGTGATTGTACATGAAAAAAGGGGGAAAAAAATGAACAAGTAACAAATTCGCTTTAACTACAGGCTTGACATTCATGATAAACACTATGTATGATGTGGCTACTGGTATCACGTTCATTGGTATTCCACTAAAGACAATGGAAACATCATTGCCCACTCTTCTTACATCATTGAAATGTCATTCTCAGGGAGAAGAAGCTGTGCTTCACTGCTTCAATAGTGTACAGGTACTTTCAAATATTCATTGCATATCACACTAGCACATTACATACATAGTAAGGAAACAATTACTTGTATTTTTTTTAGTCAAGCTTAACTATATCCCCAATGGAAGTAACATCAATATGTTCCACTTCCATCAATAAAACAGGACTGCCGCTTAAACATGCAAGACTATTGTCCCTTGCATATCAATAGCTTATTATTAAAAGGGAAAATTCTACTCATCATAATACTGTCTAGCTACTATGAAGAACAAATCCCAGACTATAGTTCATACTTTTTATTCAATGGACTATTATCATACTTTTAATTTGCCAAATCTAGACAATATCTTATATTGCCACTCAATGTTTGAAACACATATTTCCAACCATAGATTCTGAACTACTACATAATTGTGCCTTGGTTAGAACTCTCCTTCTTTACTCTTTCCCAAGCATCTAAAATGGCACATCAGAAAGTCCCATGAACAAACTCCACATTACCACTAAGAAGCCTTCTCTCCATACTTAATTTTGCATATGGATGGTGTAAATAAATGTTTAATTACTAGTCTCAAAATCAGAAAAATCACAACACAAAAACATTGGGCAAATAGCTTTGTGTTGTATGCAGACTTGCAAAAAATCATTTATAGTAAATTGGGCAAATTAGTTCCTTAACTTCTTATAAGGCTACGTCAAGAGCACATTTGGACTTGCTATTGTAATATAATTTCATCATGACGTATACAATTATAATGCAGCAGATTAATTAAAGAACGAGAAAAGGATTTAATTGCACCTGACGTAGAAACTGCAAAATCCAATGATTTTGTGTAAGGCCACCAAATTATATGACAGCAAGTGTAGAAACCTTTGTAATTTAAAAATTAAAAAGTTAGGGGGCAAGGCCACAAACATTCAATTGCCAAATACCTTTCACAACAGAAACAAAAAAAAAAAACCTAATCTTCAACAAATGATGAAAACAAAAAAAAGGATGCATCTATTGTAAGTTCCAGAGCAATTGAGAGTGCAAAAAGTGAGAGGGGATGAGTGTTTTGAAAAGAAAATTTAAGAAGAGTAAAACCTGAAAGGTCTCGAGCTTGAGAGTGAGAAGGGCGTCACACTCTCCGTCGTCCCTGGCAAGCCCAACCCCAACAGAGATGAAGCTTCTGCGCAGGCAATTGCTTCACAGATGACGGCGGGGGTGCTTCGCAGACGACGGCGCGCAGTGGTTAAGGGTTCTAAGAGACTTTTTTGGTATACTTTCTAAGAGACTGATACGGGAGTGGTTTTGGATAAATGGAGGGAGAAATATATTAGAATTAACTAGTGAGGGAGGCAGTAGGAGAGGGTTTTGCCGCAAAAAAAAGGAGAGGTTTTAGGGTGAGTGGGCCAACCGACGCTTAAGCAAAGCCCAAGTCCTAGAGTCGGTTAGGCTGATGCTAAACGGCCGACGAACAATTAATTTGGGATAGAAAAATTTTAAAAAAAAACTAGTGCATCAATTGTGAAGGCTTAGCGACGAAAAGGCCGACGCTAACAACGCGGGAGTAGTGGCCCATGCAACCCTTTGGCAGCTACAAATGCATTTTCTTGTAGTGTGACTCGGAAGTTTGACGAAGAGACGGGGTTAGTGGACATCATTGTGCATTATCGGAGTCTTTTGTAATTTGAGATTCACTTCATATTTACTGGTTACCTAAACAAAGAGTTGGTAATCTCGGAACTATGAACGCATTAAGTTCAACCCAAAACTAAAAAGATACCGAGTTCAAAAGAATTAGCTCTCTTCCAATTTCGATAATTTTGATATTTAAGGTAACATGAGTGTTGTGTGACTGCGGAGTTTTGCACAAACAAAAACTGTAAAAAACAGGAATAAAGGATTGTGCACCGGCTTGTTTCAAACTGTTTGGATTGATGTCCGTAAGATTAGGATGTAGCAACATGTACTGAGCTCAAAGCATTAGTGCCAACTGGCAAGTCTATATTACTTTTTTTTTTTTTGATAAGCAAAAGAGTCTATTAAGAAAGGAGTACAAGGGGTACTCCAAGCCCATATATACAAAAGTTTAGGGAAGGAAGTGCCTCATTAAAACCCCTCAAAGCCAAAACCCATTGGGAAAAAGACCAAGAGGGGAAAAAGAGTACATCAACCAACCCCTCACAATAAAATAATCAAACACCAAAATGTTCCCTAATGGTTCCGAAGGAGTAGTTCCACATAGGCCTCCATAAACGACCCCAACAAAATCAAGCAACATACTCCCAGCAATAGTTCCACTCTATATTTCCAAACCACCAATATCCAATAACACCACTCCAAATATCAAGCAACCTGCACTCAAAAAATCAACACACTCCCAGCCAATCATCCTCCACGCCCCCACCTACCAAACAGCATCCAATAGCCAAAGCAAGATAAACTCCATCAGCACCTAGGCGTCGAAAGCCATCCAATTCAAGTAACCATCCAAGACACATGGACCAACAATCAACGCCAACCCCAACCAAGGTGTCGACCATCCACCTGCATCAGGAAAGCAAAACCAGCTCCAAAATCACCCACAGTCACTCAAGCGAATTCATTTTACGAACTCTATCCCCACCAAAGACAGCAACTTAAATTTAATTTCCAGCTTCATTTCTGTGAGCTGGGTCACCTGGCATAAAATTTAAATTGAACTACAACACTCCAACGGGTTCACACACCACTCAGAGTATGTCCAATCCAAATGTCTACCCTCCCTATACATAAACCAACGCCAAGAAAACATTTTAATTTTAGACAAGAGTAGTTGAGGGTCAGCTTGTTCCCCATAAAAAATAACCTTGTTCCTAGCCGACCAAATTACCCATACCACTGCACACCAGATAAGATGCTTAACTTTCCTTCCCTTTTTTCCACGCACGGGGGGATTAAATGCTATGAAATTATCTACCACGTTCTCACACCACACGCTATAGAAGCCAATCCACTCGCCCACGCTCCTCCAAATATTATATGAGACATTACAAGTACAAAACAAGTGGTCCCCAGATTCAATAACTTGAGAACATAAAACACAACTTTGGTTATTGGTACTTGGAATAATACCTCGATGTGTTAGTGCCTCCCGTGTAGGAATACGATCCTGCAGTAATCTCCAAACAAACACTGATATCTTGGAAGGGATAGTAGTCTCCCATAGACGTTTGAATGCCAGCGCCAAAGTAGTCTCAGTTTCAATGTGTTCCCGCTCCGTAAGGCTTGAATAAGCAGACCGGCAACTAAAAATCCTAGATTCAGTTATCCGCCACAACCACTCATCCTTAATATCATTAGAAGGCACGCATCCCAACAATAATTCTGACAACTCAGCCAACCTAACTTGTTCCTGCTGATTAAAAGCACGTCTCCACTCCCATTTCCAAGACAACACATTATCAACCAGCTCCCCTGCATCGCATATCCTCCCATTCTTGTGTTTAGTGAGCTGAAATAAATCCGAAAATAAATCCTTCAAAGCACCATTCCCCACCCACCAATCCACCCAAAATCTCCCGGATTTTCCATCACCTAAATGCATCTCTATATTATCCTTGAACCAGTCACAATTGGTCAAGACCAAGTCCCTCCACCAGATGGAACTCCGACGGTCCACCGGGCCACCATCCAAAATTCTCCTCTCTAAGGGGCCGTATTTAAATCGAAGTAGATTAAACCAAGTGGCTCCGTGATCATTAAGACATTGCCATTTCCACTTACTCAATAAGCTTAAATTAAATACCTCCAAATGCTTGATACCCAAGCCACCTAAACTCTTTGGTTTGCACACATTCTCCCAACTAACCCAGCAAATATTTTTCTTATCCACAGCTCCACCCCACAGAAAATTCCTCTGAATACTAATTAGCTTCTTCAATATTTTCTTTGGAGCTTTAAAAAAGGAGAAAAAATATACCGGCAGACTTGTGAGGACTGAGTTGATCAACGTGACTCGCCCCAATAGACAATTGAGAGCGCTTCAATTTGAAAGTCTCTTACGCATTAACTCCACCACGTAATTCCGTGTACCACAGCCTTCTAGGGTCGCCCCACCCAGTAACCCCAAGAACTTGAATGGAAAACCCCCAATAGAACAGTTGAGAAAGCGGTACGATCAAGAAAAGATTCATCCAAATTGATCCCAAACAGGTGGCTTTTATTAAAGTTGACTCTCAACCCCGACACTAATTCAAAACCACGTAATATAGCTTTAATGCCCCACAGATTGTCCCAATTTGGTTCACAAAGTAGCAACGTATCATCTGCATATTGCAACACCGGAAACGATAAATCACTAGATACTTTATAAGGGCTAATTTGTCCCCCTTCCACAGCATTCCGCACCAAACCTGTCAGCCCCTCTGCAGCAATTAGGAACAAGAACGGAGCCAACGGATCACCCTGGCGTAAACCACGCTGAATCAAGAACTCCGTTGTTGGGCTCCCATTAACTAGTACCGACATGGAGCACGACCTGACACAGGCTCTAATCCACCCCCTCCAGACACTACCAAACCCCATACGAATCAGCATATAGTCCAGATACTCCCAATCCACAGAGTCGTATGCCTTCTCGAAATCAACCTTGAATAGCAAACACTTATCCTTTCTCCGCTTAGCTAGATCAACTAATTCATTAGCTGTAAGAACTCCATCAAGAATCTGTCTATTAGGTAGAAACGCCGTTTGACATGGGGAGATAATCCCACCTAACACCTTCTTCAAACGACCTGCTAACAATTTTGAGACAATTTTATATAAGCTACTAATCAACGAAATTGGCCTATACTCATGCAAAGACTGAGGGTGCTCTGATTTGGGAACAAGGGTAAGAAATGCTGCTGTGACCGCTTTAGGAAGCTTTGCATTCTGTTGAAACTCATGAATAAAGGCTAAGACCTCATCTTTGACCATGTCCCAACATCCCCGGAAAAATGAGAAATTAAACCCATCCGGGCCTGGGCTCTTGTTGCCATCACAATTCCAAACAATATCTCGCAATTCCTCAGCTGAGACCGGGGCCACAAGCAAATCATTATCTTGGGCCGAAATTTGAGAGAAGACAACACCATCTAGAGTGGGTCTTTGAAAGTGATTTGGTCTAGCAAAGTGACACTGAAAATGCCGCCAAACTTCCGTCTTAACATCAGCCACATTTTCTAACCATCTATCTCCCACCTTTAATGCGGACAATTGATTTCTCCTCCTCCTCCCTTTTATGCAAGCATGAAAGTACCGAGAGTTTGAGTCACCCTCAAGAGTCCATTTTGCTCTAGACTTTTGCAGAAGAAGGCTGTCTTTAAATATAATTTGCTGCCAAAAATGTCCTGTAAGAGTTTTTCGCACGTCCAGATTTACATCTCCACCCCCAGCCAACTCCTCCTCTAAAGCATTCAGTTCAGCTACTGTATTCTCAATATTCAAATCCAAGATCCCAAACTCTTCTCTATTCCACTGCCTTAGATGATTTTTTAACAGTTTAAGTTTCTCCTTTAACACATGCCCTTTCCACCCCTCCACCTGATATCCTAGCCAACAAATCCTCACAAATTGAGCAAAACTATGATGTTCCAGCCAGCAGTTGTTGAATCGAAAAGGTTTTAGCCCCCAATCTTGCTCGTCACATTTGAGCCAGATTGGGCAGTGATCCGAGACATCTCTGTTCCCCACCCATTGAGCAGAAACCTTCCAATCTTTGATAACCTCATCAGACAATAAGAATCTATCCAACCTACTCATAGCTCCCGAGAGCTAAACCATGTAAATTTTTTCCCCAAAATAGGAACTTCAATCACCAGATATCTTCCATAAATTGTCTAAATTCTACCATCTCCGCCGACTATCCCGACAACTACGGCCCTTTCTCTCACTAGAATTAACCACAAGATTGAAATCACCAGATAGACACGGTCCCCAATGAAGCAGTCCTCTTAAGATCCACCAAGTCCCTCCATAACCTACGTTTACCTTCCATAGAGCATGCTGAATATATATTAACAAGATACAATGGCTTTATTGCATTTCCACAATTAACAGACAAACCCAAGAAACCATCACCCCGAAATTGACTAATCACAGTGAACAACCCCTTCTTCCACATCAAAAGCAGTCCTCCGGATAGGCCCACAGAGTTAGTTGCCACCCAGTCTACATCATTACTACCCCACATACTAAAAACTATACTATCCAGCATCTTTGTACACTTAGTTTCTTGAATAAAGCAAACCTCAAAATTTCCTGAGATTATGACGCATCAATCTCGCTCCTCTTTGATCTGGCCAGACACCCTCTTGCATTGAGTGAAAAAATCTTCATAGAGACCGTCTTCGGGTCTCCTTCTGCGCCCATGCCTCTTTTTCACCAGTCTCCAATGACTTAATTTCAGCAATGTAGACTTCCTCCTTCTCTTTCCCAGTGACACCCAAAGCGGAGGCTTGTGCCCAAATTTTCTCCTCCATTGAAAACGCAAAGTTCCTCCAATTACCACTGCTACCTGTTGTAGCACTTGAATGGGATGAAATCTGCACGCTAGTTCTACCAGGTTGAAGGCAAGCATCGCTTTCAGTATCTGAGCTAGTAGAAACCCTTTGTGTTTGCTTTCCTCTTTTTCTTCTAATCGTGACAAAAGGGGTAGTCATTGTCCTAGACGAAGAACAACCATCACCATCCAACAGACCATTGGGGTTATGAGTCCCACCCTCACCAACATTCGGTAGCACAAGACCCCCAGAACCACCAGCAAGATCAAATTCCGACTCGCCCACAGGCCCATCCGAACGCACACCTACGAGGCCCAAGTCGTTATTAACACCCCCCTTTTGCAAAACGCCCCAGCTCTTATCCAACCCACAGTTTTGTTCGCCAAGGGTCCGACCCAAAGAAATGGGCCTACAAACACTAGTAGTGTGCAAGGGTCCAATAGGTGAAGGCTTCATAGGCACTGTTACAGTCTTTGAAAATCCTTGATTAATGGTGCAAATTAAATTATCCTTAACTGCCTTGCATGCAACATGCTCCACGTCCACACCCTTTCCAATTCTCGACAACTGTTCATCATCACCATCTCGAATATCCACAGGATCCGCCTCCCTCATCATTGTGACATTATTAGCCTCATAAATGAGATCATTATTATCCGGACAATCACCGTCCACCGAGCCTGCCGGAAAAGAAAAATCCGATGCAAATGAGTCATCATCAGAGCCATCCTCCGCCACCATTCCTGTTGCCGGCGTTTGCCACAGTAGTGGCCCGTACCAGTCCTCGACTAGTTTGATGGAAAAAACCAGTCCATTAATGTTAATAGAGATCACCCTGTTAACCAAGTCATGTATCTTAGTCCTAAAAAGAATCCTTGCCACATCCATAGATTTTCCTAGTCTGGTATTCTTATCCACATCCATGTACGTGCCAATTGGAAGCACCAGGAACTTGAAGAATTCAGCACTCCAAGCGTGGGCCGGTATGCCGTAACATCTAATCCATGTGAGTCTCTCGTTATCAATCTCCCGCGGGCACCACGGACGGACTTCGTTGAACCACTGCAACAACCAATCCCTACCATCTTGAATCATACTTGCAATCACATCTTCTTCCTCGGCCTCCAAAAGTACTAGATTAGCACCAAGAGGTGTGACTTTGATAGCAAAGTACCCTTGCTTTTCGAATTCTTCGGGCATAGAATAAGTTGTCCCAGGAATACTCATTTGCCCAACGTACGCTTTTCCCATTTGTTCCATTTTAACCGAGTCAACAGCAAAATGTAGAGGAGCGCAAACACCCTTTCTCACGTATTGTTTCCGCGGCTTCCCCTTAATATGACCCTTCAGATTCACCCAACCGCACCGCCTCGTGAATAAAGATTGGCATACGTTGTGTTGCTTCTCCTCATGACCGGCTTCCAAGTTCTCTTCACAGGTGCATTTGCCTTATCACCTAGCCTATTAGTTGATGGATCTTTGGTTCTAGTATGCTCGTTTGCCTCCTTAACTTCACGAGAAAATCTAGGAGAATTCACAAATATCTTGGTGCTACCGATGAAAATGTTATCCAACTTCACAGCAAACAACTCCCAATCCCCAACATCCACGAACCGAGCGAAGCCAAATCTTCTACCCAGCTTGTCTCTTTTAGCCGGTATTAACACTTCAGCAATCTTCCCATACTTCTCAAAGACCTTATACATATCTTTAGCATAGAAGTTATCTGGAAAGTTAGTGAAGAAATATGAGACCTGTTCACCGTGCTCATCATTCTTTGGTGCACTCACAATGTCCAGCTTGCTTCGGCCACCCCCTCCCTCACGTTTGTGTTTCTTCCCCCCGCACTACCGTCCATCCAACTTCTTTTTCTCTCTCACACCCCTTCTCTCTCCACTCCCTCTCTTTCATTACTTCTAAAAATGAGAGTAAAGGGAAGATGATTCTACTTGCAAGTCTATATTACTCTTTCGTCCATTAAAAAAGGTCTATATTACTCTTACCTTATAATGCATGAGCATGATGGAAGTTCAACTTTTTGCAAAAAATCAATATATATACAAACGTTGCACAAGCTTACGTAAATTAACTTATCGGTTTCTTAATTTATTTCTGTTGTCATAAAGGGTACATGGGGTACTTGTACATGGATCCGGATTCTTTCCCACAAATATTTTCTCAATCACTCTACACCAATAAATCCCAGCCCTTAAAATAATCTAACGGTTGCAATATTAAAACTGTAATAAAGAAAAATAAAAAGTCGTTTTTCTCTCCTAAGATTTAGAATACGCTGAAAAAAATTGAATAAATACCCAAATTCGTTCTCAAGAAAAATTACGGAGACCAATTATGTCTCTGAGAAATGTAAAATACCATTTTAGTCCTTAAAAATATTAAATGTGGGTCACTGAATAGAGACTAAAATGTCCCTAAAAATTATTTTAAAAATGACTAATAAGAATTAATTTGAACTATATTTGTAATTCTTATAGACTAAAATGATATTTTTCATTTTTTAATGATTAATTAGTGTCCATTATTTTTCTCGGAGTATTTACTCAAAAAAATTTGTTCTTGCAAGGAAGTTTCATCATCGCAAAACACGAATTTAACCCAGAATTTGCATTGTACAAATCTGATATAGCCCCTTTTTTTTCCTTTCTCCAGACCGATGAAACAAGAAAATTATTTACAAGAACAATTCTTTCAACTAGTTATGAGTAGCTACACTTGAGTTTTATTGAGGAAACATACAACATATATAATAGCAACTTAACAAGAGGAACTATTTTGCAAACATTATTGTCAACATTGAGAGCTTCTTCGTCAGTGTCCGGGGCTGGCTCTGTCGCACTCCTCCGTCGACATTCAGGTCCTTTGCAGCAGTGAGATGGCAAGGATTTTTCTTAACTTTTTCTACTTTTTATTATAGATGTTTAATATCGCAGCCGTCAGATTATTTTAAGGGCGGAGATTTATTGGTGTAGAGTGATTGAGAGAAACGCTGTGGGAGAGGATCCGGTTCCCTTGTACATGGCAAAACATTATAAAGAAGTTAACGAATTCCTTGTTTCAAAACCAACATATCCGACTATTTTTTTCAATTTTCTTAAAAATATTTGACAAATGAGTTTTGTCATTTTTTCTTGATTGGAAACAAATTTTAATTATATCCAAATTTCGTCAATAATGTATCGGCTTTTGAACTATTAACATAAGCTTTTCAACTAGGATATTGAAATGAAGGGGACAACTTCCTCTCGTGGTGGCTGCTGGATGATAAGCTTGTTGACGAGGCAACGAGGGATGGAGAAATTGATGACAACCCAAATAAGCAAAGAATACGAAAATAGTGAGGTATCAGAGAGGATCCGATGTGGTCCATATATTTAGTCCAGAATACATGCATTTCTTGGGAATTGCTAAGGGCACCCCCAGAATTGCTGGGGACACCTCACATTGGACTGTGATCACATTTTACCCCAATTTTTTTTGTTCTAATCGCAAAAACGGTTTTTGCGAGTGAAGAAAATTAAAATTTTTGATCACTCGTAAAAACTATTTTTTTGTTCACTCGCAAATTTACCCCTATTTTTTTTGTTCTAATCACAAAAACGGTTTTTGCGAGTGAAGAAAATTAAAATTTTTGATCACTCGCAAAAAGCATTTTTTTGTTCACTCGCAAATTTACCCCTATTTTTTTTTGTTCTAATCGCAAAAACCATTTTTGCGAGTAAAAAAAAATTTGTTCACTCGCAAAAATGGTTTTTGCGAGTGATCAAAATTTTTAATTTTCTTCACTTGCAAAAACCAAATTTGTGAGAAATTTCCTTCACTCGCAAAAATGGTTTTTGTGAGTAGATCCTTCCACTCGCAAAAACCAAATTTGCGAGTGAGGGAAATCTGAAATTTCCTTCACTCGCAAATTTAATTTTTGCGAGTGACGGAAGTTTTTTTTTTTGTTGATCTGGGTGAAGGAAGGTAACTACGAAAATTCGACACGCGAAAAATTTAACAGTTGAGTGGATTTTTTCTTGAATCATACACAGTGAAATATTAGCGTACACTGATAAATATAAAATCACAACAAACAACGGAAAGCAACATGTTTTATTAATCAGTAATCATCTAAGCTTACATTACCCTAACCTATCCTATACTAGAAAACAGAAAGCATACCAGCTTAATAACTAACTAACAGAAAACACAAACAGAAATAACTAACTGCTAATCTATTTGTTTACAACCAACATGTTTTATTAATCAATCGTCATCTAAGCTTATTGGATTGTATTCATCATGCTGTGAAAGATTAGGTGTTGGAAATATTGAACTCCATTCTTGCAATCAACTAATATATGGTGTTGGCCATGAATAAGCCTCAGGATGACAAAAAGTACGCCAATGTGATTCTATGGCAGGCAGTTGACAACCATCCTTCAAAAATACCTGAAATAACGCAAATACAATTAAATTAATGACTAACCTAACTAAACAAAAACAATGAAAAAGATAACAATATTAGATCAATTACCTGTACCCAGTGATTACCGTTGACAAAACCAATGCAAATGAGTTGATGGTTTGGAGTTGGTGCACCTCTAAGGGGAAAAAATGTCCAACACAAATTCCAGTCAGACGTGTTAGTTAGTTATTAAGCTGGTATGCTTTCTGTTTTCTAGTATAGGATAGGTTAGGTAGTGTAAGCTTAGATGACGACTGATTGATAAAACATGTTGCTTTCTGTTGTTTGTTGTGATTTTATATTTACCAGTATATGCTAATATTTCACTGTGTATGATTCACGAAAAAATCCACTCAACTGTTAAATTTTGCGTGTGTCGAATTTCCATAATTACCTTCCTTCACCCAGACCAACAAAAAAAAAATTCTCCACTCGCAAAAACCAAATTTGCGAGTGAAGGAAATTTCAGATTTCCCTCACTTGCAAATTTGGATTTTGTGAGTGGAAGGATCTACTCACAAAAACCATTTTTGCAAGTAAGAAAATTAAAATTTTTGATCACTCGCAAAAATGGTTTTTGCGAGTGATCAAAAATTTTAATTTTCTTCACTCGGAAAAACCGTTTTTGCGATTAGAACAAAAAAATTGGGGTAAAATCGTCATCACAGTCCAATGTGGGATGCCCCTAGCAATTCTGGGAGTGCCGTTAGAAATTCCCGTATTTCTTCGCTGAATAATGGCTAGTGCCAAACTATGTGGTCTTTATTTGTTTTGGGCCCTATCTTTGTAACTGCCGAATGGCAGGCTTAGGCCTTCTAATCTTAGTTGAGCAAAAAAAAATAAAAAAAAATAAAATGAACAATGCCTTTAAAATATCTAGCACACAGAACTAACCAAGTACAATTCACAAAATGCTTTTTTTTTTATTAAGAAACTTGGCTGCTAGGGAAGGCAATCACAAGGCAACCGAGCGGGGTATCAATGGCATAATGGGGCTGCCAACAGAAGCCCTACCCAGAGGATTACTGCACAGGCCCAAACTGAAAGCAGTCTCACCCAGTCACAGCTACTCAACTAGTCCCTGGGCACTAGGAGATCTCCCCGAATAGAGTTGCTCATCAAGAGAAATTTTAGTGGTCTCAGGGAAATTCGAATCCTCATCAATGGAGAGAGTTTTTTTTTCTTTCTAAATAATGAACTTGTGTTGCACCTTTTTTTTTGTCGAGTTGAATTGTCGCTTCAACCTGCTGTGCTAAATTTGTTTTGGCAATATTTGAAATATTCACTAAATTATAAATTATTTGATCCCAATTTATTGTTTTAGATTTGCTTCACCACAAATAGTATAAGTGTTATGTTCTATACACTTTTGATGGAAGCTAAATATTTGAGCTTCATTAAAAGTTACATCGCAAAGCAACTTCTTCCCGTTCACCGTGAATAACATAGTTTTGAAAACCGAACCAAACCGATCAATTAAATGGAGAAAATCGATTGGTTTCAGAACTAGTTAGTTAAACCGGTGAAAATCAGTGGTGTGAGCTGGTTCAAACCAGTTTGTCTTTTATCTTCAATTCTTCTTCAATTTTTTAGTTTTAAATTAAGAAAAATACATTTTTAAATCAAATAAAAGTCCAATGACTAGTTATAAAAAATACATATACATATATTTTTATTATTTATTATTTATATTTTATCTTATGAAAGATTTATTACGATTATTTTATATTAATTAAAAAATTGATTATATCTTAAGTTTATTACTTAATATAATATATAATATTAAAAATATGTAGTATTTAATTATCACTGATTCGATCATTAGGATTGAACTAATGAACCCTTGAACTAGTATCTTCACTAATTACACGCGAGTCCAGTTTTCAAAGTATTGGTGAAAAGAAATTAATACAAATGTATATGAAGCAATGGTGTAACTCATAAAAAAATTAGTTTTTGCTTTTACGAAATCTAAAGCCCACGCACTTGCGAGGTAGAGGCTGAAAACAGCGGCTGCAAGTTGCAACTAGGCACTGACATGTTTACATGATACAAGCCTTTTTTAACACATCGCAACTTTAATAAAAAATTATGACATGACTTAAATGCCTATTTTTTTAATAATAAAACCCTTAAATAAGTCATAAGGCCTTAGTTTTTGTTCTTTTCCTCTTGTTTGTTTATTTTCTTCTGATAAAAAAAAAATAGTAGACTAAACTCTTGTAACCGAAAAAAAAAAAAAGACGAAACTCCAATTCTACATGTATCCTAACATATTTAATTTTTTAAATAGGTCAATAATAAAAGTTTAATATATTAATACTAGTAGTCACAATCAATGTCAAGACTGACTATTTGGTTTGCTTAACACGTGTGGTTTAACCTTTATGGGCCATATTTACTTAAATAAACTAGTTTGTTAGGTTTAAAAGTTTTTTTGAATAGCTTATTTTTTTTTTTTTAGATAAATATTGTAATGCCCCAATTTTCGGGAGCTACGCTCTAACCCAAATCTAGATGTGGAAAAGATTTTTTTAATGCTGGTATGCTTTAAGTAAATGATACTCTTCTATTTTCATACGGAAAACTGTGGTAATTTTTTTCCTTTTGAAACCTTTTTCGAAAATGAAACTTGAAGAGCGATAAGTTAAATAAGCAATGCAGTCAATTTTTTTGACACAGAATCATAAAAACATACATCACACTCATAATATACATATAACAGAGGTCACAAAGTTTCTCTTTATGGTGATGTGTCTGGAACTGCATATAATACATCCCAAAATACATATCAATAGGAAATACATCTGAAATATGTAACACCCCGTTTTTGGAGCGCTACAGTGTCTAATATAATTCTTTTTAAAGACTGCTTGCATGGTTTTCAAAATTATGGATCTAAATAAATTTTTCTCTATTTTTGAAATCTCTTTTCAAGACAACAATCAGAGTATAACAGCGTTTTCAAAGCATGATGCTCAAGTAACAATACAATACAATATAAACAACCATGCAACTGAAATATTTATAAAAATCGCTCGAGGCGATCAATGTATTTTAAAAACAAAATACGAATACAACTCAATGAAATACAGTGAATACAAAATCTCTCCTACAGCTGGTCAGCACACTACGACACTTACTGAACTATCTAGTAAGTTTAACAAATATGGCAAAAAGAAATACATAGAGAAATACTCGGCTGGAGTCCTCCTCAGCAATGCTCCTCTGTAGTCTCGACTGCTCTGCAATCTTCACCATCTGGGTTGCATCCATTGAAATTGGAGAACCACGGGCAAAGGTCATCTTTCGAAAATAATCATATAATAGCAACAGCATAGACACAAATCATAATATACTAGCAAGTTATATTTAAATACACGTAAGATCATGGTATGTCAACACTCAGCATGTGATCAACCAATCAAACCAAAAACCAAACCATCACATGTTATAATGTGGTTAGTTATGCATGCTAGTGCATATGAAACCATTTGTATACACGCGATTCCCAATTCAGGGAAACAAAAATGGCTCTAGGAACAGCCTCCAGGCCGGGCACTAGGAACGACCTCTAGGCCCAAAACCATATATATACACAACATAGCTTTAATAAGCATGCCACACATAACACCACACAATAACATCCGAGCAACAACAATTAATCAACCCAATCAAAGCACATCCACATAAGAATCACAACATATTTCAAATCTCCAGAAAACATCATCATCAAATCAAGCGTCTAAACAAAACATAACACATACATAAAGCAATAAATTGGAAGATGCCCTCACAATCCACACGAAACATGAACACATATAAAACAATAAATTGGAAAATGTCCTCACCTTAGGCGCTTTAACTATCCATGATAACAGTTAATTAGTCTATTCCCTCGACGCCATAACCTCACCAAGGATGCGCACTAAAAGAAGAAGGAAGGAGAAGAATTTCCAACTTTTTCTCTCATTTTCTCTCTCTAGAATTCTGGAGCTTCTCTCTCTAAAACCTCCCCTCAAATTTCAGAATGAAGAAAAGCACAAAGCTTAGGCTTGCATTTATAGGCATATACAAGGACACGTGTCGCTTTCTTATGGTGCCACTTGTCAAAATTCTAATGGTCCGACAACTACTATCCACGTGTCACAATCCTATTAGTTCAAAGGAGATAAATTCATTTGTTCTTATCCTAATCCTAGTCACCGCTTAGTCATCGATCATATCTTTAAATAAATATCTCCGATATTTTCTTACCGACCAATCACGTCGCGCGATAGATTTTTCACACCTAAAATTAATCTAACAGTAGAAAATATATTATTATATTTTCTTCTACCCAAATTATTATGACATATTAAGAATCCTCTCTTCCTTGTCATCATTCCTGTGAATGTCATTTTTCGGAGCGCGTCCAATTTCTCCGCCGTTTAGCGATTTAAACGCTAGAAAATATTCTATAATATTTTCTTTCACCTAAAAATTACCAAATAAATTCTAAAAACTCCCAAATAATTTAAAGCACTAATATCCCGAATTTCATCAAAATCAGGTCACGTTAGGGTGTAATTTCGGGTAAAAACTCACCCGGTAGAGAAATTTGCGACGAAACTATGTCAAAAAATTTTGTAAACCTTTTAACAATTTTTCTAAAAATTGGGATGTTACAAAATACAAGTTCATCCTGACTCTACGGGTGACTTGCAATGCAGAAGTAATTCTGGCAGTCCACTGTAGTGACCGCTCCAAAAGCCTGCACACAAAACAAACCACTAAAATACCAACTCC
Source organism: Calophaca sinica (assembly GCA_037113605.1). Classification (NCBI taxonomy): domain Eukaryota; kingdom Viridiplantae; phylum Streptophyta; class Magnoliopsida; order Fabales; family Fabaceae; genus Calophaca; species Calophaca sinica. Next base: position 99,679,037 of record CM073734.1, on the reverse strand, counting down.
AAGAGAAACTACATCCTAAGCTGGCCTAATCTAAAACGCTTACTGGGTGGTAGCCCAACAAGATCAGCCCTAGAGTCCGAACTGGTGTTCCCAGTGTGAGACACCCCATGTCTCATTGTAGCAACCACACCAAAATTTAAAAATTATGGAGCCGCCACCAATATTTTGATTTTAATAGGAGAACATTGGAAACCTATATTTTTTTTATTTTTATTTAACAAAAAAAGGGTCGTTGGACCAGATTTAGAGCCCGGGAGTTGGTTACGCGCAAGGAAGGATTAGCACACATGCATGCCCATTAAAAAAATGGTACCTTTAATTATTTGAAAATAACTGTTTGCCAATAAATAATTTATTTCCCAAAATACTTTAAAAAAGAAAACTAAAAGGATATCAACATATTAACAACATTTTTTATACGCGTAAATATTATAACGTATTAACTGATGACGTATTTAGTTAGTTAAATAATCTAATCAATATTTGGTTTCTGTCATTTTATTTAGGAAATATGAATAGAAAACCTAAAGTTCTAACTTGAATTTAACTAAATCTATTTCACCTATTTCCTTCTAAAAATATAAATTTTTACTCGATAATTAGCAAATAAGAACCAAATCTGATTTTTATTTCACGAAATTCCTTTTTATTTACAGAGACACGTATTTTACCCTTATACCCAAATTCATGCTTTATTTACAAATACGACACTTAAATTATTTACAACTTAGTCCTTTTACTTAAATTATTTGCAATTTAATCCTTTTACTTAAATTATTTACAATTTAGTCCTTTTACCTGGATTTGGCCCCTTTGGAAGGCCAAATCATTAACCCTAATCTACACAAGTTTGCAGAATGCAAGAGGCAGTAGGGAGACCGTGAAGAAAAAAAAACGAATTGATAACAAACAATAACCAGCAAAGGAATTCAAGATGGAATCACGTTACAATTCATATGTTCAAATAAAGTCCAGATCAGGAACAAATCAAACCAATATACATGGGCAGAACATTGAATTTACAAAAGAGAAGAAAATAGAGCAAAGAAACTCACAGCTTTGATCCAAAAAGCAAGGATGAAGTTCAGAACCCTATGATTTCTAATAGTGTTTAAGAAGAAGAAAAAAAAACTAAAACTAATGGACTCTCCTTCACGCTTTCTTCAGTCTCCTTGTAGATCTCCTCTTCTCCTGCTCTCCTTGTTTTGTGATCCAGAAAACGCTCCCCCTTCAGTCTTCACGCCTAGGCCTTTTATAGGAAGACTTCCTTAAGCTCTGAAACAATAAAAATAGCGAACTGTCAGTAATAAAAAAAATCGAATTTTTTTGAACTAATGTAATAAAAGAATGAGATAACATCCTTTATCCACCGGTTTTCTTCTTCCTTCTCTGCTTCTCACGCGAAAACCGGATCTTGGGCGGCTTGCAGGAGAGTGACGTGACGTTGGCAGGGAGATGGGCCAGATGGAGGAGATAATCGCTGAGCAAGGCAGAGAAACGTGGTCTGAGGAGGGAGACAGAGAGAGACGGTTGGGTGTACTGTAGAGGCGGCTTGAGGCGATGTTGACAGGGAGATAGAGGAGATGACCGCTGGGCAAGGTGGAGAGTCATGGTCTGAAGAGGGGGAGAGAGATGGTTGGCGGCTGGGGTAGGAGAAAAAGGGTTAGGGTTGAGTGAGGAAGAAGAGAAAGAATGATGAAGAGAGAGATGGGGGGTAGGGTAATGTGCCGCGGCGCAGGGAGAATGAGGAGAGGGAGTCTAGGGTTGTGGAAGAGGAAGAGAAGGTGAGGCTGCGTGGAAGGAAGGAAGGAAGATTTTTAGGGTTAATGTTTTTAGGTTAAAAGGAAATGATGGGCTGGGCGTGGCTAATGGGCCGCGTGAGGCTGTGAGGTTTAGGCAACGCAGGGGGCGCATCAGCAAAAGGGGGTGCATGACGTAAAAGAAGGGAAGGGTTGTGCTATTGGCACCCCACATATCTCAATTGGCACCCCAACTTTCTTTTTTAAAAAAAGAGTCTTCTTTTCCTTTTTTATTTATTCTTTTCTTTTCTTTCTCTCTTTTATAATCTCCAAAAATATTATTTATTATTACTACTACTACTAAAAAAAATAAAAAGTTAAAATAAATATTAAAATAAAATAAAATAAAATAAAATAAAAAAGACCGGACAAAATTAGGGTACTACAGCTGCCCCTCCTTAATTACATTTTACTTGAAGGTCTTCGTGCATTCGTTGTAAAAGGTAATTAAGGATAAATGACTCTGATTTTGTCCGCAATAAGTAGTTTGAGATTGCGAGATTGGCTCCCGACCTTGTTGGTTTAGGATTGCGGGATTAGCTCTCAACTTTGCTTTTAGATTCTAGGTCTGATTCCTATTGAATTCCCGGTAAGGCATATGTTTGGTTCCTAGCTCTTACGAAATTGGTGAGAGATTCTAGGTTTGATTCCTAGCGAATTCTCAGTAAGGCATAGGTCTGGTTCCTAGCTCTTACAAAATTGGTGGGATATTCCAGGTTCGGTTTCCTGGTGAATTCTCAGTAAGGCCTAGTTATGACTAGCTCTTACAAAACTGGTGAGAGATTCCAGGTTCGGTTTCCTGGTGAATTCTCGGTAAGGCATAGGTTCGGTTCCTAGCTCTTACAAAATTGGTTGGAGATTCCAGGTTTGGTTTCCCGGTGAACTCCTAGTAAGGTATAGTTATGACTAGCTCTTACGAAATTGGTGAGAGATTCTAGGTTTGATTCCCAGCGACTTCTCAGTAAGGCCTAGTTATGACTAGCTCTTACAAAATTGGTTGGAGATTCCAGGTTCGGTTTCCTGGTGAATTCCTAGTAAGGCATAGGTATGACTAGCTCTTACAAAATTAGTTGGACTTAGGGAAGGTCTAAGTGTGAGCTTCTACGTCACTCAACACGAGTTCGGGTCAGACCCCCAGCAAAAGCGAAATGAGTTTCTGACTCGTGGTTGATTTTAGTAATACAAGTAATGACTCTTTGGATAATGCAAGCGCTATTTCTTTGTATTGATCATGCGGGAATGCAGTGAATATCATGCTATGCATGAATGTTGTGTTATTATGGGGAAGCGTTGTGTTTCCGACGCCTTTCCAAACCCTTATTGATAATTAGCCAGAGGTCCTTTCTATTGGCGACTTCGGAGCTAGTCAGCTTGGCCCTTTGTAATGTGCATAGCGCTGATGATTCTGCATTTTGGTGGTGCGTCCTGCTAAATTCCTCTCCTTGACGGGAGGATGCTAGATCTCCTGGACCCTTTCAGAATTTTCAGTAGTTATGAAGTGCTTTTATGTTTTGATCTGCACATGTTTATTTTTAGCATGAATCTCTTTTAGAAAGAAAACGCAAGTTGATAAAATCCCAAGTTGAGTTCAGGAGAGATAGGAATAAGCATCCTATTGTGCCAATAGCATTCAATAGGCGATGTGGATAAAAATGAATTTCCATTATCATGGGGAAATATTATAAGTAGGACAAATTTGTTTCTGCTAGACAGGAACTGGTAAGCAAAGTTAAATCCGCTAATAATCCTTTTGAAAACAAATTATGCTGCTCTTCCGCGATCCAGACCCTGATGGCCTTCTTGATCACTCCCATAAAATTGCATTTGTTCTGCTCTTGCCTGTTTTTGCTTCTGCGGGTCAGCTTCTAGCTCTGACTACCCTTGATGCATTTGGCTTGGATTTTGCTTAGGCCGCTCTTTGCGAGTTTTCGACCTAGCAGGTTACCCTAAATTGCCTTTGCAGGTTTTCAATTTAGCATATTTATTGGACCCTAACTTTTGCCTAGGCCGCCCTTTCGGGTTTTCAACCTAGCGAGCTCTTTTTTTTTTGATGTGGGGCGTCCTCCTAGACATAGTACTTTTTGACCACATCCGAATTCACCGGTAGTGGTAGATCATGTCCCTCCATATCTGCGAGGATGAGGCCTCCTCCTGAGAATGCCTTTTTCACCACATATGGACCTTCGTAATTTGGGGTCCATTTTCCGCGTTGGTCTTTCTGAATAGGTAGAATTTTTTTCAAAACCAATTCCCCTTCTGTAAATTCTCGATGATGCACCTTCTTTTCATATGCTCTCTTGAGCCTCTTTTGATATAATTGTCCGTGACATATTGCCTCCAACCTTTTTCCTTCGATGAGATTCAGCTGGTCATAACGGGTTTGGACCCATTCGGCTTCTTCGAGCTTGGTTTCCATGACTACCCTTAGAGAAGGGATCTCTACTTCTATGGGTAACACTGCTTCCATTCCGTATACTAGGGAGAACGGAGTTGCCCCTATGGAAGTGCGTACTGAAGTTCGATATCCGTGTAAAGCAAAAGGGAGCATCTCATGCCAATCCTTGTAAGTTAACACCATTTTTTGGATAATCTTTTTGATATTCTTGTTGGCTGCTTCTACCGCCCCATTCATCTTAGGGCGATAAGGGGAAGAATTGTGGTGCTGGATTTTGAAGTCATCACACAATTCTTTCATCATTTTGTTGTTCAGGTTGGTCCCATTGTCGGTGATGATCTTCCTTGGCAAACCATACCGGCAAATTATTTCCTTCTTGATGAATTTGACGACTACATTGCGGGTCACATTGGCATAGGAGATTGCTTCGACCCATTTCGTGAAGTAATCAATGGCCACGAGGATGAAGCGGTGTCCATTAGAGGCTTTCGGCTCAATCATTCCTATGGCATCCAAACCCCACATGGAAAATGGCCAGGGTGCACTGAGGACGTTTAAGGAAGTTGGAGGCACATGAATATTATCAGCATAAGTCTGACACTTATGACATTTCCTCACATGTTTGATGCAATCACCTTCCATTGAAAGCCAATAATATCCTGCTCTGAGAATCTTTTTAGCCATTGCGTACCCATTGGCATGGGTCCCGAAGGAACCTTCGTGAACGTCATCGATAATTCGTCTTGCTTCTGCGGAATCTACGCACCGGAGGAGTACCATGTCGTGATTTCTTTTGTAGAGTACGTCACCATTCAGAAAGAAACTCATAGCGAGCCTCCTCAAAGTTCTTTTGTCGTTTTCTGAGGCGCCCAAAGGATATTCTTTGTTCTTGAGGTAGCATTTAATGTCATGGTACCATGGCTTTCCATCTGGTTCATCCCCTATCAACTGGCAATAAGCGGGGCTTGCACGGCTCTCCATCATGATGAGAGGTATTTCTTTATCATTGTTTATCCGGAACATGGATGACAATGTGGCTAATGCATCGGCTAACTGATTACTCTCTCGCGGAATATGTTGGAATGTGATTCTGTCAAATGATTCGACGAGTCCCTGAATGTACTTGTGGTAAGGGATTAATTTGGAATCCCGAGTTTCCCATTCTCCATTTAACTGGTTGATAACCAGGACGGAATCTCCGTAGACTTTCAGAGCCTTGATGATGGTTCCCCATAATCCTCAATATCATGTGCTTAATTGAAGGGAATTCTCATGCAAACTTAGATTTTGATCCTTGTTTGGCCTCAAATCCTTTGAGTTTGAGTCTTTGTTATGGAGTTTTTTTTCAAGTTGCAAGTTATGTTAGTTCTTTAGTTGTTTTGATGAGCAAATGTCCTTATTTTATCTTGATATAATGTAGGTAAGCAAATGGATTGATTGGAGACATTTACCTTAGACCAAAGGAGCATATTTTGAGGTTTAGAAGTGCAGCAGGCGTAGGAGGCGCTGGCGCCTGCTGGGAGCAGAATTTGCGCCTGACACCTGTTCAATGTTTTGATCATATCTAGAGTTCTATGTGTCCAAATGAGATGAAACCGGTGCCAATGGAAAGCTAAGATCCATATCTTCAACTTTCATGAAGGAACCTTGAGCTAATTCGGAATTTAAAGAGGTGAAAATCGCATAACAACATAGAGCTCAGGCGTAGGGCGCCCTGGACATCTGGGCGCCTGGCGTCTCATCTCGGGATTTGTGGGCGCCCCGACTCCAGGCGCTGGCTCAGGCGCCCCATATCAGGCCCACTTACTATAAATACCCATCTTATGTTGGCCTAGGGTTTTGATCACGAAATAGAGGTGGAGAAAAATTCTGGAACTGAAGCCCTAGCACACCCATTGAAGGAAGCAAGAGGAGGAGAGTGGAAGCTCAAATCCTTGGCTTGTGGATGGGTTCTTTTCTCTTTTCTCTGTTTTTGTTTTCATTTTCCATCACTATCATGTCGAATTAAATCCCCTTGTGTTGGGGTTGAGTGAATTTCTATGAACACTATGAATGCTTGATGTAGTTTATGTTAATGCATGTGGGTTTCTTCTAGTTTGGTGATCTCCTTCCTTGTTCTTAATGCTTTTTGAGACTTGATCAATCTTGGAATGAACTCTTGTTTGTGTTTTGAATGGAAGTTCAATATGCTTATGTGCTCTAGGAAGGTGACCCTTGTATCACTTTAAGCTAGGAATAGCCTTTGGGTACTTGCTATCTTTGCGATTTCTTGTTCTTAATGCTTTTATCTTCTTGCATGCACCCAAGGAATTGGACTTCTAGCTAGATAAAAAATGTTATTTACCTAAGGAATTGGGATTTAACTTGTTTAGAGAAATTGATAGACAAACTAGAGAACCAACTTGTGTTAATCACTATGTTAAAGTATGTCATAGTTGAAGTAGAATGAAGCTTAACTCCAACATCTTTCCATTGCCTTACATCACTCTTTACATTGTGTTCCTGTTGTTCTTTAAACCAATTTCACTGTCACTTGAACTTTCCAACCATAATCAAAACCATTTGGTGTTCACTTAGAAGTTGTTGTCAATTATTGGTATTTGGCTTTCGATCCTTGAGGACGATAACCGGTATTTACCGAAATTATTACTTGCAACGACCCGGTACACTTGCCGTGGCCCTATCAAGTTTTTGGCGCCGTTGCCGGGGATCGATTTTACCATTACTAGTAATTTCGAAGGCGACTTCTATTTCGAACCCATTTTAATTTCTATTTTAGTGTTAGTTTAATTACTTTGTACTTCTTTTCATATTTTCCTTAACATTTTTTTTAGTTCTCAGTTGCTTTGACACTTGTTTGAGGTGCTTGCTTTTCAGTGTATGCATGGAACAGTAGATTCCCAACCACAATTTGAGTGCATGACGAATAAGCTTGTTTATAGATGCTCTAAGGAGGATTGGGAATCATTTTTGTCATGTTTACCACCACCACCACCATGCATTCAAGTGATTCCCGAAGAGCCAAAACCTTGGGAAATAGCTGCGGTGCAATATGCACAAGAGCTATCCAGTCGGAGGCCAAAACAAGAGCCAATTATCATCGGATCGATTGTGATGCAAAATTTCAAAATGCAAGTTGATGAAATTTGTAAACAGTTAGTACAAGAGCCACATGAAATTCAATCTGAGCATAATATGGTTAGGGGGAAGGACCAAAATGAAGACGTGGTGGTAGTGAAAAATGATTCACAAAAGGTAGATGGGAATGAAGAGCTTGATCGATTCGTAGATGCCCTCGATACCTTATTCGTCATCCTCCACCTTGAGAAGCCTTGGAAGCAACGTCATCCATACCTCAAGCTCATGGAGTCCTTGATTAAGAAAAGAAAGAAGAAGGATGACGTATTCTTTGTGTCATATATGCCACCTTGAGAGCAGATTAACAGCGTCAAGCCAGTGACGTTAAAGAAGCGCTTCATGGGAGGCAACCCATGCGAGGGAGTTCCTATCTCTTTCTCTTGCAATTTTAGAATTTAGTTTGTTTGATTTTCATCTTAGTTTGTGTGTCAAAGCTTAAGTTTGGAGTTGTCTTTATTATGTGTCAAAGTGTGATGTTTTTAGTCCTTTGTGTTGTAGTCCAAGATGTCAAATTGAAATAACTGTTGGCTGAACTATGATTTGAACCCACTTGTGATTTGAATTTTGTGTTGAGCACCAATCACTTGGGGTGATGTTAAATGGGCTGCTGAAGAGTTACAACTTGAGACTAGAAACTTATTGGAGTGAGTCAACCATTGCTCAACTGTTTTGTTTGTTACAATTTCTTTGTGATTGATATATGCATGTCCTGTGGTTTTTGTAGAGCCTTCATCAATAATTCTTTTTGAGAGGACACATTTGAGTTTATATTCCCCTAACTTTGATTGAATCTCTGTTGCATGTTATTGGTTGCACAATGCTTTGATAGAGAAAAGGCAAATTTCATTGGAAGCCAATTAGCTAAAAAGCCAACCCAACATAATATGACCTTTGTTTGCAAAGCCCCATTGAGCCTAAAGCTTTTTTTCTTGTTAACCCATCAAAACAATAGCCTTTAACCATGTTATTATCTTGTACCCACTTAAAGAGGTTAGCTGAGCATGAATTGACAAAGGTTGACAAAGAACTAAGTTTGGAGTGAGGGAACATTACCATATTTGTTGTGGTTTGAGTTGTGCGAGAAAAAAAAGGTTGGTTTTTGGATTGGTACCCCTTTGAGACCAAAGTGTTACTGGGGGATCGAAAATTGTGTGACAAACGTTGTTTAAGGATTGGATTTTTGGGAAATACCATCTTTGGAAAAATGAAGAAAAGAGGAAATATTGTGAAATTTTCTAGAATTGGTTGATGCTCATCTATCTTGAAGGGTGATAAGCCTAAATGTCTAATTCATCCACCCCTACCTTGGCCAAGTTACAACCTCAAAAGACCTTTTGATTGGAGAATTGTGCAAGTGGTAATCATGTGAGGATGAGATGAAAATCAAATCCATGGGGGATGAGCTCAAATTGTGTTGAATGAGTGAAACACAAACCCCAGAGAGTTTGAGTGGAAATTTTTCCTAAATGTTGTGACTAGAAAAGAAAGCATTTCAATCACTTTGAAAGTTTCAATTGTGCATTCCATTACTTGTTGAGTTTATGATGGTGAATTCACTGTTTATGTGACTCCAATGTCTAATTTGTGATAGTCTCGTGTTGGTTCTGATGAAGATAAAGCCCAATGAAATTTTTTGTGATTAGTGTGCTTGTTGTGCGATAACATTTGAAAGTGGTGAAAAATTGTGGGTTAGTCCAATGGTTAGATCAAGATTGGCATTGTGTGTAATTGTTTTGTATTTAGTTCTTGCTTGAGGATAAGCAAGGTTTAAGTTTGGAGTGTTTGATGGTTCCCCATAATCCTCAATATCATGTGCTTAATTGAAGGGAATTCTCATGCAAACTTAGATTTTGATCCTTGTTTGGCCTCAAATCCTTTGAGTTTGAGTCTTTGTTATGGAGTTTTTTTTCAAGTTGCAAGTTATGTTAGTTTTTTAGTTGTTTTGATGAGCAAATGTCCTTATTTTATCTTGATTTAATGTAGGTAAGCAAATGGATTGATTGGAGACATTTACCTTAGACCAAAGGAGCATATTTTGAGGTTTAGAAGTGCAGGAGGCGCTGGCGCCTGCTGGGAGCAGAATTTGCGCCTGACACCTGTTCAATGTTTCGATCATATCTAGAGTTCTATGTGTCCAAATGAGATGAAACTGGTGCCATTGGAAATCTAAGATCCATATCTTCAACTTTCATGAAGGAACCTTGAGCTAATTCGGACTTTAAAGAGGTGAAAATCGCAGAACAACATAGAGCTCAGGCGCAGGGCGCCCTGGACATCTGGGCGCCTGGCGCCTCATCTCGGGATTTGTGGGCGCCCCGACTCCAGGCGCTGGACCAGGCGCTGGCTCAGGCGCCCCATATCAGGCCCACTTACTATAAATACCCATCTTATGTTGGCCTAGGGTTTTGATCACGAAATAGAGGTGGAGAAAAGCTCGAATCAAGCCTTAGCACACCCATTGAAGGAAGCAAGAGGAGGAGAGTGGAAGCTCAAATCCTTGGCTTGTGGATGGGTTCTTTTCTCTTTTCTCTGTTTTTGTTTTCATTTTCCATCACTATCATGTCGAATTAAATCCCCTTGTGTTGGGGTTGAGTGAATTTCTATGAACACTATGAATGCTTGATGTAGTTTATGTTAATGCATGTGGGTTTCTTCTAGTTTGGTGATCTCCTTCCTTGTTCTTAATGCTTTTTGAGACTTGATCAATCTTGGAATGAACTCTTGTTTGTGTTTTGAATGGAAGTTCAATATGCTTATGTGCTCTAGGAAGGTGACCCTTGTATCACTTTAAGCTAGGAATAGCCTTTGGGTACTTGCTATCTTTGCGATTTCTTGTTCTTAATGCTTTTATCTTCTTGCATGCACCCAAGGAATTGGACTTCTAGCTAGATAAAAAAGGTTATTTACCTAAGGAATTGGGATTTAACTTGTTTAGAGAAATTGATAGACAAACTAGAGAACCAACTTGTGTTAATCACTATGTTAAAGTATGTCATAGTTGAAGTAGAATGAAGCTTAACTCCAACATCTTTCCATTGCCTTACATCACTCTTTACATTGTGTTCATGTTGTTCTTTAAACCAATTTCACTGTCACTTGAACTTTCCAACCATAATCAAAACCATTTGGTGTTCACTTAGAAGTTGTTGTCAATTATTGGTATTTGGCTTTCGATCCTTGAGGACGATAACCGGTATTTACCGAAATTATTACTTGCAACGACCCGGTACACTTGCCGTGGCCCTATCAAGTTTTTGGCGCCGTTGCCGGGGATCGATTTTACCATTACTAGTAATTTCGAAGGCGACTTCTATTTCGAACCCATTTTAATTTCTATTTTAGTGTTAGTTTAATTACTTTGTACTTCTTTTCATATTTTCCTTAACATTTTTTTTAGTTCTCAGTTGCTTTGACACTTGTTTGAGGTGCTTGCTTTTCAGTGTATGCATGGAACAGTAGATTCCCAACCACAATTTGAGTGCATGACGAATAAGCTTGTTTATAGATGCTCTAAGGAGGATTGGGAATCATTTTTGTCATGTTTACCACCACCACCACCATGCATTCAAGTGATTCCCGAAGAGCCAAAACCTTGGGAAATAGCTGGTGCAATATGCACAAGAGCTATCCAATTCGGAGGCCAAAACAAGAGCCAATTATCATCAGATCGAAGCTGTGATGCAAAATTTCAAAATGCAAGTTGATGAAATTTGTAAATGCTAGTACAAGAGCCACATGAAATTCAATCTGAGCATAATATGATTAGGGGGAAGGACCAAAATGAAGACGTGGTGGTAGTGAAAAATGATTCACAAAAGGTAGATGGGAATGAAGAGCTTGATCGATTCGTAGATGCCCTCGATACCTTATTCGTCATCCTCCACCTTGAGAAGCCTTGGAAGCAACGTCATCCATACCTCAAGCTCATGGAGTCCTTGATTAAGAAAAGAAAGAAGAAGGATGACGTATTCTTTGTGTCATATATGCCACCTTGAGAGCAGCGGTTAACGTCAAGCCGGTGGCGTTAAAGAAGCGCTTCATGGGAGGCAACCCATGCGAGGAGTTCCTATCTCTTTCTTTTGCATTTTTAGACTTTAGTTTGTTTGATTTTCCTCTTAGTTTGTGTGTCAAAGCTTAAGTTTGGAGTTGTCTTTATTATGTGTCAAAGTGTGATGTTTTTAGTCCTTTGTGTTGTAGTCCAAGATGTCAAATTGAAATAATCAAGGTGAACTATGATTTGAACCCACTTTTGATTTGAATTTTGTGTTGAGCACCAATCACTTGGGGTGATGTTAAATGGGCTCTTTGAAGGGTTACAACTTGAGACTAGAAAGTTATTGGAGTGAGGCAACCACTGCTCAACTGTTTTGTTTGTTACAATTTCTTTGTGATTGATATATGCATGTCCTGTGGTTTTTGTAGAGCCTTCATCAATAATTCTTTTTGAGAGGACACATTTGAGTTTATATTCCCCTAACTTTGATTGAATCTCTGTTGCATGTTATTGGTTGCACAATGCTTTGATAGAGAAAAGGCAAATTTCATTGGAAGCCAATTAGCTAAAAAGCCAACCCAACATAATATGACCTTTGTTTGCAAAGCCCCATTGAGCCTAAAGCTTTTTGTTCTTGTTAACCCATCAAAACAATAGCCTTTAACCATGTTATTATCTTGTACCCACTTAAAGAGGTTAGCTGAGCATGAATTGACAAAGGTTGACAAAGAACTAAGTTTGGAGTGAGGGGAACATTACCATATTTGTTGTGGTTTGAGTTGTGCAGAAAAAAAAAGGTTGGTTTTTGGATTGGTACCCCTTTGAGACCAAAGTGTTGCTGGGGGATCGAAAATTGTGTGACAAACGTTGTTTGAGGATTGGATTTTTGGGAAATACCATCTTTGGAAAAATGAAGAAAAGAGGAAATATTGTGAAATTTTCTAGAATTGGTTGATGCTCATCTATCTTGAAGGGTGATAAGCCTAAATGTCTAATTCATCCACCCCTACCTTGGCCAAGTTACAACCTCAAAAGACCTTTTGATTGGAGAATTGTGCAAGTGGTAATCATGTGAGGATGAGATGAAAATCAAATCCATGGGGGATGAGCTCAAATTGTGTTGAATGAGTGAAACACAAACCCCAAAACACTTGAGAGTTTGAGTGGAAATTTTTCCTAAATGTTGTGACTAGAAAAGAAAGCATTTCAATCACTTTGAAAGTTTCAATTGTGCATTCCATTACTTGTTGAGTTTATGATGGTGAATTCACTGTTTATGTGACTCCAATGTCTAATTTGTGATAGTCTCGTGTTGGTTCTGATGAAGATAAAGCCCAATGAATTTTTTTGTGATTAGTGTGCTTGTTGTGCGATAACATTTGAAAGTGGTGAAAAATTGTGGGTTAGTCCAATGGTTAGATCAAGATTGGCATTGTGTGTAATTGTTTTGTATTTAGTTCTTGCTTGAGGACAAGCAAGGTTTAAGTTTGGAGTGTTTGATGGTTCCCCATAATCCTCAATATCATGTGCTTAATTGAAGGGAATTCTCATGCAAACTTAGATTTTGATCCTTGTTTGGCCTCAAATCCTTTGAGTTTGAGTCTTTGTTATGGAGTTTTTTTTCAAGTTGCAAGTTATGTTAGTTCTTTTGTTGTTTTGATGAGCAAATGTCCTTATTTTATCTTGATTTAATGTAGGTAAGCAAATGGATTGATTGGAGACATTTACCTTAGACCAAAGGAGCATATTTTGAGGTTTAGAAGTGCAGCAGGCGCAGGCGCAGGAGGCGCTGGCGCCTGCTGGGAGCAGAATTTGCGCCTGACACCTGTTCAATGTTTCGATCATATCTAGAGTTATATGTGTCAAAATGAGATGAAACTGGTGCCATTGGAAAGCTAAGATCCATATCTTCAACTTTCATGAAGGAACCTTGAGCTAATTCGGACTTTAAAGAGGTGAAAATCGCATAACAACATAGAGCTCAGGCGCAGGGCGCCCTGGACATCTGGGCGCCTGGCGCCTCATCTCGGGATTTGTGGGCGCCCCGACTCCAGGCGCTGGACCAGGCGCTGGCTCAGGCGCCCCATATCAGGCCCACTTACTATAAATACCCATCTTATGTTGGCCTAGGGTTTTGATCACGAAATAGAGGTGGAGAAAAGATCTGGAACTGAAGCCCTAGCACACCCATTGAAGGAAGCAAGAGGAGGAGAGTGGAAGCTCAAATCCTTGGCTTGTGGATGGGTTCTTTTCTCTTTTCTCTGTTTTTGTTTTCATTTTCCATCACTATCATGTCGAATTAAATCCCCTTGTGTTGGGGTTGAGTGAATTTCTATGAACACTATGAATGCTTGATGTAGTTTATGTTAATGCATGTGGGTTTCTTCTAGTTTGGTGATCTCCTTCCTTGTTCTTAATGCTTTTTGACACTTGATCAATCTTGGAATGAACTCTTGTTTGTGTTTTGAATGGAAGTTCAATATGCTTATGTGCTCTAGGAAGGTGACCCTTGTATCACTTTAAGCTAGGAATAGCCTTTGGGTACTTGCTATCTTTGCGATTTCTTGTTCTTAATGCTTTTATCTTCTTGCATGCATCCAAGGAATTGGACTTCTAGCTAGATAAAAAAGGTTATTTACCTAAGGAATTGGGATTTAACTTGTTTAGAGAAATTGATAGACAAACTAGAGAACCAACTTGTGTTAATCACTATGTTAAAGTATGTCATAGTTGAAGTAGAATGAAGCTTAACTCCAACATCTTTCCATTGCCTTACATCACTCTTTACATTGTGCTCCTGTTGTTCTTTAAACCAATTTCATCATCACTTGAACTTTCCAACCATAATCAAAACCATTTGGTGTTCACTTAGAAGTTGTTGTCAATTATTGGTATTTGGCTTTCGATCCTTGAGGGCGATAACCGGTATTTACCGAAATTATTACTTGCAACGACCCTATTACACTTGCCGTGGCCCTATCAAGTTTTTGGCGCCGTTCTTGGATCGATTTTACCATTACTAGTAATTTCGAAGGCGACTTGTATTTCGAACCCATTTTAATTTCTATTTTAATGTTAGTTTAATTACTTTGTACTTCTTTTCATATTTTCCTTAACATTTTTTTAGTTCTCGCTGCTTTGACACTTGTTTGAGGTGCTTGCTTTTCAGTGTATGCATGGAACAGTAGATTCCCAACCACAATTTGAGTGCATGACGAATAAGCTTGTTTATAGATGCTCTAAGGAGGATTGGGAATCATTTTTGTCATGTTTACCACCACCACCACCATGCATTCAAGTGATTCCCGAAGAGCCAAAACCTTGGGAAATAGCTCTGGTGCAATATGCACAAGAGCTATCCAATTCGGAGGCCAAAACAAGAGCCAATTATCATCAGATCGAAGCTGTGATGCAAAATTTCAAAATGCAAGTTGATGAAATTTGTAAACAGTTAGTACAAGAGCCACATGAAATTCAATCTGAGCATAATATGGTTAGGGGGAAGGACCAAAATGAAGACGTGGTGGTAGTGAAAATGATTCACAAAAGGTAGATGGGAATGAAGAGCGTGATCGATTCGTAGATGCCCTCGATACCTTATTCGTCATCCTCCACCTTGAGAAGCCTTGGAAGCAACGTAATCCATACCTCAAGCTCATGGAGTCCTTGATTAAGAAAAGAAAGAAGAAGGATGACGTATTCTTTGTGTCATATATGCCACCTTGAGAGCGGTCTGCAATCGAGCGGTGGCGTTAAAGAAGTGCTTCATGGGAGGCAACCCATGCGAGGAGTTCCTATCTCTTTCTCTTGCAATTTTAGAATTTAGTTTGTTTGATTTTCATCTTAGTTTGTGTGTCAAAGCTTAAGTTTGGAGTTGTCTTTATTATGTGTCAAAGTGTGATGTTTTTAGTCCTTTGTGTTGTAGTCCAAGATGTCAAATTGAAATAACTGTTGGCTGAACTATGATTTGAACCCACTTGTGATTTGAATTTTGTGTTGAGCACCAATCACTTGGGGTGATGTTAAATGGGCTGCTGAAGAGTTACAACTTGAGACTAGAAATTTATTGGAGTGAGTCAACCACTTGCTCATTGTTTTGTTTGTTACAATTTCTTTGTGATTGATATATGCATGTCCTGTGGTTTTTGTAGAGCCTTCATCAATAATTCTTTTTGAGAGGACACATTTGAGTTTATATTCCCCTAACTTTGATTGAATCTCTGTTGCATGTTATTGGTTGCACAATGCTTTGATAGAGAAAAGGCAAATTTCATTGGAAGCCAATTAGCTAAAAAGCCAACCCAACATAATATGACCTTTGTTTGCAAAGCCCCATTGAGCCTAAAGCTTTTTGTTCTTGTTAACCCATCAAAACAATAGCCTTTAACCATGTTATTATCTTGTACCCACTTAAAGAGGTTAGCTGAGCATGAATTGACAAAGGTTGACAAAGAACTAAGTTTGGAGTGAGGGGAACATTACCATATTTGTTGTGGTTTGAGTTGTGCAAAAAAAAAGGTTGGTTTTGGCTTGGTCCCCCTTTGAGACCAAAGTGTTGCTGGGGGATCGAAAATTGTGTGACAAACGTTGTTTGAGGATTGGATTTTTGGGAAATACCATCTTTGGAAAAATGAAGAAAAGAGGAAATATTGTGAAATTTTCTAGAATTGGTTGATGCTCATCTATCTTGAAGGGTGATAAGCCTAAATGTCTAATTCATCCACCCCTACCTTGGCCAAGTTACAACCTCAAAAGACCTTTTGATTGGAGAATTGTGCAAGTGGTAATCATGTGAGGATGAGATGAAAATCAAATCCATGGGGGATGAGCTCAAATTGTGTTGAATGAGTGAAACACAAACCCCAAAACACTTGAGAGTTTGAGTGGAAATTTTTCCTAAATGTTGTGACTAGAAAAGAAAGCATTTCAATCACTTTGAAAGTTTCAATTGTGCATTCCATTACTTGTTGAGTTTATGATGGTGAATTCACTTTGTTTATGTGACTCCAATGTCTAATTTGTGATAGTCTCGTGTTGGTTCTGATGAAGATAAAGCCCAATGAATTTTTTGTGATTAGTGTGCTTGTTGTGCGATAACATTTGAAAGTGGTGAAAAATTGTGGGTTAGTCAATGGTTAGATCAAGATTGGCATTGTGTGTAATTGTTTTGTATTTAGTTCTTGCTTGAGGACAAGCAAGGTTTAAGTTTGGAGTGTTTGATGGTTCCCCATAATCCTCAATATCATGTGCTTAATTGAAGGGAATTCTCATGCAAACTTAGATTTTGATCCTTGTTTGGCCTCAAATCCTTTGAGTTTGAGTCTTTGTTATGGAGTTTTTTTCAAGTTGCAAATTATGTTAGTTCTTTAGTTGTTTTGATGAGCAAATGTCCTTATTTTATCTTGATTTAATGTAGGTAAGCAAATGGATTGATTGGAGACATTTACCTTAGACCAAAGGAGCATATTTTGAGATTTAGAAGTA
The DNA here is from genome assembly GCA_037113605.1 of Calophaca sinica. Classification (NCBI taxonomy): domain Eukaryota; kingdom Viridiplantae; phylum Streptophyta; class Magnoliopsida; order Fabales; family Fabaceae; genus Calophaca; species Calophaca sinica. Next base: position 99,662,227 of record CM073734.1, on the reverse strand, counting down.
CAGCAGGCGCAGGAGGCGCTGGAGCCTGCTAGGAGCAGAATTTGCGCCTGACACCTGTTCAATGTTTCGATCATATCTAGAGTTATATGTGTCCAAATGAGATGAAACTGGTACCATTGGAAAGCTAAGATCCATATCTTCAACTTTCATGAAGGAACCTTGAGCTAATTCGGACTTTAAAGAGGTGAAAATCGCAGAACAACATAGAGCTCAGCGCGAGGCGCCTGGACATCTGGCGCTGGCGCCTCATCTCGAGATTTGTGGGCGCCCGACTCGGTATTTGGACCAGGCGCTGGCTCGGGCGCCCCATATCAGGCCCACTTACTATAAATACCCATCTTATGTTGGCCTAGGGTTTTGATCACGAAATAGAGGTGGAGAAAAGATGCAGGCTGAAGCCACTAGCACACCCATTGAAGGAAGCAAGAGGAGGAGAGTGGAAGCTCAAATCCTTGGCTTGTGGATGGGTTCTTTTCTCTTTTCTCTGTTTTTGTTTTCATTTTCCATCACTATCATGTCGAATTAAATCCCCTTGTGTTGGGGTTGAGTGAATTTCTATGAACACTATGAATGCTTGATGTAGTTTATGTTAATGCATGTGGGTTTCTTCTAGTTTGGTGATCTCCTTCCTTGTTCTTAATGCTTTTTGACACTTGATCAATCTTGGAATGAACTCTTGTTTGTGTTTTGAATGGAAGTTCAATATGCTTATGTGCTCTAGGAAGGTGACCCTTGTATCACTTTAAGCTAGGAATAGCCTTTGGGTACTTGCTATCTTTGCGATTTCTTGTTCTTAATGCTTTTATCTTCTTGCATGCATCCAAGGAATTGGACTTCTAGCTAGATAAAAAGGTTATTTACCTAAGGAATTGGGATTTAACTTGTTTAGAGAAATTGATAGACAAACTAGAGAACCAACTTGTGTTAATCACTATGTTAAAGTATGTCATAGTTGAAGTAGAATGAAGCTTAACTCCAACATCTTTCCATTGCCTTACATCACTCTTTACATTGTGCTCCTGTTGTTCTTTAAACCAATTTCACTGTCACTTGAACTTTCCAACCATAATCAAAACCATTTGGTGTTCACTTAGAAGTTGTTGTCAATTATTGGTATTTGGCTTTCGATCCTTGAGGGCGATAACCGTATTTACGAAATTATTACTTGCAACGACCGGTACACTTGCCGTGGCCCTATCAAGTTTTTGGCGCCGCTGTGGATCGATTTTACCATTACTAGTAATTTGAAGGCGACTTCTATTTCGAACCCATTTTAATTTCTATTTTAGTGTTAGTTTAATTACTTTGTACTTCTTTTCATATTTTCCTTAACATTTTTTTAGTTCTCGCTGCTTTGACACTTGTTTGAGGTGCTTGCTTTTCGGTGTATGCATGGAGCAGTAGATTCCCAACCACAATTTGAGTGCATGACGAATAAGCTTGTTTATAGATGCTCTGGGAGGATTGGGAATCATTTTTGTCATGTTTACCACCACCACCACCATGCATTCAAGTGATTCCCGAAGAGCCAAAACCTTGGGAAATAGCTGCAGTGCAATATGCACAAGAGCTATCCAATCGGAGGCCAAAACAAGAGCCAATTATCATCGGATCGGTTGTGATGCAAAATTTCAAAATGCAAGTTGATGAAATTTGTAAACAGTTAGTACAAGAGCCACATGAAATTCAATCTGAGCATAATATGGTTAGGGGGAAGGACCAAAATGAAGACGTGGTGGTAGTGAAAATGATTCACAAAAGGTAGATGGGAATGAAGAGCGTGATCGATTCGTAGATGCCCTCGATACCTTATTCGTCATCCTCCACCTTGAGAAGCCTTGGAAGCAACGTAATCCATACCTCAAGCTCATGGAGTCCTTGATTAAGAAAAGAAAGAAGAAGGATGACGTATTCTTTGTGTCATATATGCCACCTTGAGAGCAGATTAACAGCGTCAAGCCAGTGACGTTAAAGAAGTGCTTCATGGGAGGCAACCCATGCGAGGGAGTTCCTATCTCTTTCTCTTGCAATTTTAGAATTTAGTTTGTTTGATTTTCATCTTAGTTTGTGTGTCAAAGCTTAAGTTTGGAGTTGTCTTTATTATGTGTCAAAGTGTGATGTTTTTAGTCCTTTGTGTTGTAGTCCAAGATGTCAAATTGAAATAAGCATTGGTGAACTATGATTTGAACCCACTTGTGATTTGAATTTTGTGTTGAGCACCAATCACTTGGGGTGATGTTAAATGGGCTTTGAAGAGTTACAACTTGAGACTAGAAATTTATTGGAGTGAGTCAACCCTTTGCTCATTGTTTTGTTTGTTACAATTTCTTTGTGATTGATATATGCATGTCCTGTGGTTTTTGTAGAGCCTTCATCAATAATTCTTTTTGAGAGGACACATTTGAGTTTATATTCCCTAACTTTGATTGAATCTACATTTGCATGTTATTGGTTGCACAATGCTTTGATAGAGAAAAGGCAAATTTCATTGGAAGCCAATTAGCTAAAAAGCCAACCCAACATAATATGACCTTTGTTTGCAAAGCCCCATTGAGCCTAAAGCTTTTTGTTCTTGTTAACCCATCAAAACAATAGCCTTTAACCATGTTATTATCTTGTACCCACTTAAAGAGGTTAGCTGAGCATGAATTGACAAAGGTTGACAAAGAACTAAGTTTGGAGTGAGGGAACATTACCATATTTGTTGTGGTTTGAGTTGTGCAGAAAAAAAAAGGTTGGTTTTTGGATTGGTACCCCTTTGAGACCAAAGTGTTGCTGGGGGATCGAAAATTGTGTGACAAACGTTGTTTGAGGATTGGATTTTTGGGAAATACCATCTTTGGAAAAATGAAGAAAAGAGGAAATATTGTGAAATTTTCTAGAATTGGTTGATGCTCATCTATCTTGAAGGGTGATAAGCCTAAATGTCTAATTCATCCACCCCTACCTTGGCGAGTTACAACCTCAAAAGACCTTTTGATTGGAGAATTGTGCAAGTGGTAATCATGTGAGGATGAGATGAAAATCAAATCCATGGGGGATGAGCTCAAATTGTGTTGAATGAGTGAAACACAAACCCCAAAACACTTGAGAGTTTGAGTGGAAATTTTTCCTAAATGTTGTGACTAGAAAAGAAAGCATTTCAATCACTTTGAAAGTTTCAATTGTGCATTCCATTACTTGTTGAGTTTATGATGGTGAATTCACTGTTTATGTGACTCCAATGTCTAATTTGTGATAGTCTCGTGTTGGTTACGATGAAGATAAAGCCCAATGAATTTTTTGTGATTAGTGTGCTTGTTGTGCGATAACATTTGAAAGTGGTGAAAAATTGTGGGTTAGTCAGTGGTTAGATCAAGATTGGCATTGTGTGTAATTGTTTTGTATTTAGTTCTTGCTTGAGGACAAGCAAGGTTTAAGTTTGGAGTGTTTGATGGTTCCCCATAATCCTCAATATCATGTGCTTAATTGAAGGGAATTCTCATGCAAACTTAGATTTTGATCCTTGTTTGGCCTCAAATCCTTTGAGTTTGAGTCTTTGTTATGGAGTTTTTTTTCAAGTTGCAAGTTATGTTAGTTCTTTTGTTGTTTTGATGAGCAAATGTCCTTATTTTATCTTGATTTAATGTAGGTAAGCAAATGGATTGATTGGAGACATTTACCTTAGACCAAAGGAGCATATTTTGAGGTTTAGAAGTGCAGCAGGCGCAGGCGCAGGAGGCGCTGGCGCCTGCTGGGAGCAGAATTTGCGCCTGACACCTGTTCAATGTTTCGATCATATCTAGAGTTATATGTGTCAAAATGAGATGAAACTGGTGCCATTGGAAAGCTAAGATCCATATCTTCAACTTTCATGAAGGAACCTTGAGCTAATTCGGACTTTAAAGAGGTGAAAATCGCATAACAACATAGAGCTCAGGCGCAGGGCGCCCTGGACATCTGGGCGCCTGGCGCCTCATCTCGGGATTTGTGGGCGCCCGACTCGAGCGCTGGACCAGGCGCTGGCTCAGGCGCCCATCTCAGGCCCACTTACTATAAATCCCCATCTTATGTTGGCCTAGGGTTTTGATCACGAAATAGAGGTGGAGAAAAGATCTGGAACTGAAGCCCTAGCACACCCATTGAAGGAAGCAAGAGGAGGAGAGTGGAAGCTCAAATCCTTGGCTTGTGGATGGGTTCTTTTCTCTTTTCTCTGTTTTTGTTTTCATTTTCCATCACTATCATGTCGAATTAAATCCCCTTGTGTTGGGGTTGAGTGAATTTCTATGAACACTATGAATGCTTGATGTAGTTTATGTTAATGCATGTGGGTTTCTTCTAGTTTGGTGATCTCCTTCCTTGTTCTTAATGCTTTTTGAGACTTGATCAATCTTGGAATGAACTCTTGTTTGTGTTTTGAATGGAAGTTCAATATGCTTATGTGCTCTAGGAAGGTGACCCTTGTATCACTTTAAGCTAGGAATAGCCTTTGGGTACTTGCTATCTTTGCGATTTCTTGTTCTTAATGCTTTTATCTTCTTGCATGCATCCAAGGAATTGGACTTCTAGCTAGATAAAAAATGTTATTTACCTAAGGAATTGGGATTTAACTTGTTTAGAGAAATTGATAGACAAACTAGAGAACCAACTTGTGTTAATCACTATGTTAAAGTATGTCATAGTTGAAGTAGAATGAAGCTTAACTCCAACATCTTTCCATTGCCTTACATCACTCTTTACATTGTGTTCCTGTTGTTCTTTAAACTAATTTCACTATCACTTGAACTTTCCAACCATAATCAAAACCATTTGGTGTTCACTTAGAAGTTGTTGTCAATTATTGGTATTTGGCTTTCGATCCTTGAGGACGATAACCTATTTACGAAATTATTACTTGCAACGACCGGTACACTTGCCGTGGCCCTATCAAGTTTTTGGCGCTGTTGTGATCGATTTTACCATTACTAGTAATTTGAAGGCGACTTCTATTTGAACCCATTTTAATTTCTATTTTAGTGTTAGTTTAATTACTTTGTACTTCTTTTCATATTTTCCTTAACATTTTTTTAGTTCTCAGTTGCTTTGACACTTGTTTGAGGTGCTTGCTTTTCGATTGTATGCATGGAGCAGTAGATTCCCAACCACAATTTGAGTGCATGACGAATAAGCTTGTTTATAGATGCTCTGGGAGGATTGGGAATCATTTTTGTCATGTTTACCACCACCACCACCATGCATTCAAGTGATTCCCGAAGAGCCAAAACCTTGGGAAATAGCTGCAGTGCAATATGCACAAGAGCTATCTAATTCGGAGAGGCCAAAACAAGAGCCAATTATCATCATCGAAGGTGTGATGCAAAATTTCAAAATGCAAGTTGATGAAATTTGTAAACAGTTAGTACAAGAGCCACATGAAATTCAATCTGAGCATAATATGGTTAGGGGGAAGGACCAAAATGAAGACGTGGTGGTAGTGAAAAATGATTCACAAAAGGTAGATGGGAATGAAGAGCTTGATCGATTCGTAGATGCCCTCGATACCTTATTCGTCATCCTCCACCTTGAGAAGCCTTGGAAGCAACGTCATCCATACCTCAAGCTCATGGAGTCCTTGATTAAGAAAAGAAAGAAGAAGGATGACGTATTCTTTGTGTCATATATGCCACCTTGAGAGAAGCGGTTAACAGCGTCAAGCCGGTGGCGTTAAAGAAGCGCTTCATGGGAGGCAACCCATGCGAGGAGTTCCTATCTCTTTCTCTTGCAATTTTAGAATTTAGTTTGTTTGATTTTCATCTTAGTTTGTGTGTCAAAGCTTAAGTTTGGAGTTGTCTTTATTATGTGTCAAAGTGTGATGTTTTTAGTCCTTTGTGTTGTAGTCCAAGATGTCAAATTGAAATAACTGTTGGCTGAACTATGATTTGAACCCACTTGTGATTTGAATTTTGTGTTGAGCACCAATCACTTGGGGTGATGGTAAATGGGTCTTTGAAGAGTTACAACTTGAGACTAGAAACTTATTGGAGTGAGTCAACCACTGCTCAACTGTTTTGTTTGTTACAATTTCTTTGTGATTGATATATGCATGTCCTGTGGTTTTTGTAGAGCTTTCATCAATAATTCTTTTTGAGAGGACTCATTTGAGTTTATATTCCCCTAACTTTGATTGAATCTCTGTTGCATGTTATTGGTTGCACAATGCTTTGATAGAGAAAAGGCAAATTTCATTGGAAGCCAATTAGCTAAAAAGCCAACCCAACATAATATGACCTTTGTTTGCAAAGCCCCATTGAGCCTAAAGCTTTTTGTTCTTGTTAACCCATCAAAACAATAGCCTTTAACCATGTTATTATCTTGTACCCACTTAAAGAGGTTAGCTGAGCATGAATTGACAAAGGTTGACAAAGAACTAAGTTTGGAGTGAGGGGAACATTACCATATTTGTTGTGGTTTGAGTTGTGCGAGAAAAAAAAAAAGGTTGGTTTTGGATTGGTACCCTTTGAGACCAAAGTGTTCTTTGGGGATCGAAAATTGTGTGACAAACGTTGTTTAAGGATTGGATTTTTGGGAAATACCATCTTTGGAAAAATGAAGAAAAGAGGAAATATTGTGAAATTTTCTAGAATTGGTTGATGCTCATCTATCTTGAAGGGTGATAAGCCTAAATGTCTAATTCATCCACCCCTACCTTGGCCAAGTTACAACCTCAAAAGACCTTTTGATTGGAGAATTGTGCAAGTGGTAATCATGTGAGGATGAGATGAAAATCAAATCCATGGGGGATGAGCTCAAATTGTGTTGAATGAGTGAAACACAAACCCCAAAACACTTGAGAGTTTGAGTGGAAATTTTTCCTAAATGTTGTGACTAGAAAAGAAAGCATTTCAATCACTTTGAAAGTTTCAATTGTGCATTCCATTACTTGTTGAGTTTATGATGGTGAATTCACTGTTTATGTGACTCCAATGTCTAATTTGTGATAGTCTCGTGTTGGTTCTGATGAAGATAAAGCCCAATAAATTTTTTTGTGATTAGTGTGCTTGTTGTGCGATAACATTTGAAAGTGGTGAAAAATTGTGGGTTAGTCCAATGGTTAGATCAAGATTGGCATTGTGTGTAATTGTTTTGTATTTAGTTCTTGCTTGAGGATAAGCAAGGTTTAAGTTTGGAGTGTTTGATGGTTCCCCATAATCCTCAATATCATGTGCTTAATTGAAGGGAATTCTCATGCAAACTTAGATTTTGATCCTTGTTTGGCCTCAAATCCTTTGAGTTTGAGTCTTTGTTATGGAGTTTTTTTTCAAGTTGCAAGTTATGTTAGTTTTTTAGTTGTTTTGATGAGCAAATGTCCTTATTTTATCTTGATTTAATGTAGGTAAGCAAATGGATTGATTGGAGACATTTACCTTAGACCAAAGGAGCATATTTTGAGGTTTAGAAGTGCAGGAGGCGGCGCTCTTTGGGAGCAATTGCGCCTGACACCTGTTCAATGTTTCGATCATATCTAGAGTTCTATGTGTCCAAATGAGATGAAACTGGTGCCATTGGAAATCTAAGATCCATATCTTCAACTTTCATGAAGGAACCTTGAGCTAATTCGGACTTTAAAGAGGTGAAAATCGCAGAACAACATAGAGCTCAGCGCGAGGCGCCCTGGACATCTGGCGCTGGCGCCTCATCTCGAGATTTGTGGGCGCCCGACTCCAGCGCTGGACCAGCGCCGCTCAGGCGCCCCATATCAGGCCCACTTACTATAAATACCCATCTTATGTTGGCCTAGGGTTTTGATCACGAAATAGAGGTGGAGAAAAGCTGCAGGCGAAGCCCTAGCACACCCATTGAAGGAAGCAAGAGGAGGAGAGTGGAAGCTCAAATCCTTGGCTTGTGGATGGGTTCTTTTCTCTTTCTCTGTTTTTGTTTTCATTTTCCATCACTATCATGTCGAATTAAATCCCCTTGTGTTGGGGTTGAGTGAATTTCTATGAACACTATGAATGCTTGATGTAGTTTATGTTAATGCATGTGGGTTTCTTCTAGTTTGGTGATCTCCTTCCTTGTTCTTAATGCTCTTTGAGACTTGATCAATCTTGGAATGAACTCTTGTTTGTGTTTTGAATGGAAGTTCAATATGCTTATGTGCTCTAGGAAGGTGACCCTTGTATCACTTTAAGCTAGGAATAGCCTTTGGGTACTTGCTATCTTTGCGATTTCTTGTTCTTAATGCTTTTATCTTCTTGCATGCATCCAAGGAATTGGACTTCTAGCTAGATAAAAAAGGTTATTTACCTAAGGAATTGGGATTTAACTTGTTTAGAGAAATTGATAGATAAACTAGAGAACCAACTTGTGTTAATCACTATGTTAAAGTATGTCATAGTTGAAGTAGAATGAAGCTTAACTCCAACATCTTTCCATTGCCTTACATCACTCTTTACATTGTGCTCCTGTTGTTCTTTAAACCAATTTCATCATTACTTGAACTTTCCAACCATAATCAAAACCATTTGGTGTTCACTTAGAAGTTGTTGTCAATTATTGGTATTTGGCTTTCGATCCTTGAGGGCGATAACCGGTATTTACCGAAATTATTACTTGCAACGACCCTAAGACACTTGCCGTGGCCCTATCAAGTTTTTGGCGCCGCTGTCGGATCGATTTTACCATTACTAGTAATTTCAAGGCGACTTCTATTTCGAACCCATTTTAATTTCTATTTTAGTGTTAGTTTAATTACTTTGTACTTCTTTTCATATTTTCCTTAACATTTTTTAGTTCTCGATTGCTTTGACACTTGTTTGAGGTGCTTGCTTTTGTGTATGCATGGAGCAGTAGATTCCCAACCACAATTTGAGTGCATGACGAATAAGCTTGTTTATAGATGCTCTAAGGAGGATTGGGAATCATTTTTGTCATGTTTACCACCACCACCACCATGCATTCAAGTGATTCCTAAGAGCCAAAACCTTGGGAAATAGCTGCAGTGCAATATGCACAAGAGCTATCCAATCGGAGGCCAAAACAAGAGCCAATTATCATCGGATCGGTGTGATGCAAAATTTCAAAATGCAAGTTGATGAAATTTGTAAACAGTTAGTACAAGAGCCACATGAAATTCAATCTGAGCATAATATGGTTGGGGAAGGACCAAAATGAAGACGTGGTGGTAGTGAAAATGATTCACAAAAGGTAGATGGGAATGAAGAGCGTGATCGATTCGTAGATGCCCTCGATACCTTATTCGTCATCCTCCACCTTGAGAAGCCTTGGAAGCAACGTAATCCATACCTCAAGCTCATGGAGTCCTTGATTAAGAAAAGAAAGAAGAAGGATGACGTAATCTTTGTGTCATATATGCCACCTTGAGAGCGGTTAACGTCAAGCCAGTGACGTTAAAGAAGTGCTTCATGGGAGGCAACCCATGCGAGGGAGTTCCTATCTCTTTCTCTTGCAATTTTAGAATTTAGTTTGTTTGATTTTCATCTTAGTTTGTGTGTCAAAGCTTAAGTTTGGAGTTGTCTTTATTATGTGTCAAAGTGTGATGTTTTTAGTCCTTTGTGTTGTAGTCCAAGATGTCAAATTGAAATAACTGTTGGCTGAACTATGATTTGAACCCACTTGTGATTTGAATTTTGTGTTGAGCACCAATCACTTGGGGTGATGTTAAATGGGCTGCTGAAGAGTTACAACTTGAGACTAGAAATTTATTGGAGTGAGTCAACCACTGCTCAACTGTTTTGTTTGTTACAATTTCTTTGTGATTGATATATGCATGTCCTGTGGTTTTTGTAGAGCCTTCATCAATAATTCTTTTTGAGAGGACACATTTGAGTTTATATTCCCCTAACTTTGATTGAATCTCTGTTGCAAGTTATTGGTTGCACAATGCTTTGATAGAGAAAAGGCAAATTTCATTGGAAGCCAATTAGCTAAAAAGCCAACCCAACATAATATGACCTTTATTTGCAAAGCCCCATTGAGCCTAAAGCTTTTTGTTCTTGTTAACCCATCAAAACAATAGCCTTTAACCATGTTATTGTCTTGTACCCACTTAAAGAGGTTAGCTGAGCATGAATTGACAAAGGTTGACAAAGAACTAAGTTTGGAGTGAGGGGAACATTACCATATTTGTTGTGATTTGAGTTGTGCAGAAAAAAAAAAAGGTTGGTTTTTGGATTGGTACCCCTTTGAGACCAAAGTGTTGCTGGGGGATCGAAAATTGTGTGACAAACGTTGTTTGAGGATTGGATTTTTGGGAAATACCATCTTTGGAAAAATGAAGAAAAGAGGAAATATTGTGAAATTTTCTAGAATTGGTTGATGCTCATCTATCTTGAAGGGTGATAAGCCTAAATGTCTAATTCATCCACCCCTACCTTGGCCAAGTTACAACCTCAAAAGACCTTTTGATTGGAGAATTGTGCAAGTGGTAATCATGTGAGGATGAGATGAAAATCAAATCCATGGGGGATGAGCTCAAATTGTGTTGAATGAGTGAAACACAAACCCCAAAACACTTGAGAGTTTGAGTGGAAATTTTTCCTAAATGTTGTGACTAGAAAAGAAAGCATTTCAATCACTTTGAAAGTTTCAATTGTGCATTCCATTACTTGTTGAGTTTATGATGGTGAATTCACTGTTTATGTGACTCCAATGTCTAATTTGTGATAGTCTCGTGTTGGTTCTGATGAAGATAAAGCCCAATGAATTTTTTGTGATTAGTGTGCTTGTTGTGCGATAACATTTGAAAGTGGTGAAAAATTGTGGGTTAGTCCAATGGTTAGATCAAGATTGGCATTGTGTGTAATTGTTTTGTATTTAGTTCTTGCTTGAGGACAAGCAAGGTTTAAGTTTGGAGTGTTTGATGGTTCCCCATAATCCTCAATATCATGTGCTTAATTGAAGGGAATTCTCATGCAAACTTAGATTTTGATCCTTGTTTGGCCTCAAATCCTTTGAGTTTGAGTCTTTGTTATGGAGTTTTTTTCAAGTTGCAAGTTATGTTAGTTCTTTTGTTGTTTTGATGAGCAAATGTCCTTATTTTATCTTGATTTAATGTAGGTAAGCAAATGGATTGATTGGAGACATTTACCTTAGACCAAAGGAGCATATTTTGAGGTTTAGAAGTGCAAAGCGGTATGAGGAGGCGCTCTTGGGAGCAGAATTTGCGCCTGACACCTGTTCAATGTTTCGATCATATCTAGAGTTATATGTGTCAAAATGAGATGAAACTGGTGCCATTGGAAAGCTAAGATCCATATCTTCAACATTCATGAAGGAACCTTGAGCTAATTCGGACTTTAAAGAGGTGAAAATCGCATAACAACATAGAGCTCAGGCGCAGGGCGCCCTGGACATCTGGGCGCCTGGCGCCTCATCTCGGGATTTGTGGGCGCCCCGACTCCAGGCGCTGGCTCAGGCGCCCCATATCAGGCCCACTTACTATAAATACCCATCTTATGTTGGCCTAGGGTTTTGATCACGAAATAGAGGTGGAGAAAAGCTCTGGAACTGAAGCCCTAGCACACCCATTGAAGGAAGCAAGAGGAGGAGAGTGGAAGCTCAAATCCTTGGCTTGTGGATGGGTTCTTTTCTCTTTTCTCTGTTTTTGTTTTCATTTTCCATCACTATCATGTCGAATTAAATCCCCTTGTGTTGGGGTTGAGTGAATTTCTATGAACACTATGAATGCTTGATGTAGTTTATGTTAATGCATGTGGGTTTCTTCTAGTTTGGTGATCTCCTTCCTTGTTCTTAATGCTTTTTGAGACTTGATCAATCTTGGAATGAACTCTTGTTTGTGTTTTGAATGGAAGTTCAATATGCTTATGTGCTCTAGGAAGGTGACCCTTGTATCACTTTAAGCTAGGAATAGCCTTTGGGTACTTGCTATCTTTGCGATTTCTTGTTCTTAATGCTTTTATCTTCTTGCATGCATCCAAGGAATTGGACTTCTAGCTAGATAGAAAGGTTATTTACCTAAGGAATTGGGATTTAACTTGTTTAGAGAAATTGATAGACAAACTAGAGAACCAACTTGTGTTAATCACTATGTTAAAGTATGTCATAGTTGAAGTAGAATGAAGCTTAACTCCAACATCTTTCCATTGCCTTACATCACTCTTTACATTGTGTTCCTGTTGTTCTTTAAACCAATTTCACTGTCACTTGAACTTTCCAACCATAATCAAAACCATTTGGTGTTCACTTAGAAGTTGTTGTCAATTATTGGTATTTGGCTTTCGATCCTTGAGGACGATAACCGGTATTTACCGAAATTATTACTTGCAACGACCCGGTACCCTTGCCATGGCCCTATCACTTGACTTTAGTTTCTACGGCAACCCGAATTCCCATGACACATGCCTCATACTCTGCGATATTATTGGTGCAATTGAAACATAGGCGTGCGATGAGGATGTGCGGGTTTTACGGAGAAATCGATGTGCCCGATTCCGTGCCCCAATGCGTTAGAGGCTCCATCAAACATCATTGTCCACTCATCGTCTCTTGGTTCTTCTTTTTCAGCAGACATTATATTCTCATCGGGAAATTCATAGGGGACTGGTGAATGGTTGTCCATGGGTTGGTGGGCTAAGTATTCAGCGAGCGCACTACCTTTGATAGCCTTTTGAGAGACATACTGAATATCATATTCGGATAATAGCATCTGCCACCGAGCAATTCTCCCGGTGAGAGCGGGCTTCTCAAATACATACTTGATCGGATCCATTTTTGACACCAACCAAGTCGTATGAGAAAGCATGTACTGTCTTAGACGGTGGGCGGCCCAAGCAAGGGCGCAACAAGTACGTTCCAACACCGAGTAATTAGCTTCATAACTTGTAAACTTTTTACTTAAGTAGTAAATGGCGTGTTCTTTTTTACCAGCCTCATCGTGCTGACCAAGCATACATCCCATAGACCCGTGTAATATTGTCAAGTAGAGGATCAGGGGTCTGCCAGGAACTGGAGGTAATAACACGGGAGGCTCCTGCAAGTACTGTTTGATTTTATCAAAAGCCTCTTGGCACTTCTCATTCCATTCCACAGCTTGGTCTTTGCGTAACAACTTAAAAATCGGTTCGCAAGTGTCAGTGAGTTGTGATATAAACCGAGAGATATAATTCAGCCTTCCTAGGAAACCGTGAACTTCCTTTTTCAGATTTAGGTGGCATTTCTAAAATGGCTTTTACTTTTTCTGGGTCCACTTCGATTCCTTTCTGACTTACAATGAATCCCAACAATCTTCCTGACTTGACACCGAAGTTACATTTGGCGGGGTTGAGCCTTAAACGGAACTTTCTCAATCGCTCAAAAAGTTTCCGCAGATTGGTTATATGACCCTCTTTAGTTTGCGACTTAGCGATCATGTCGTCCACGTAGACTTCTATCTCTTTGTGTATCATATCATGGAACAAAGTCACCATTGCCCTTTGATAGGTTGCCCCGGCATTTTTTAACCCGAAAGGCATCACTTTGTAGGAAAAGGGTGCCCAAGCTGTAATGACCGTGGTCTTTTCCATGCCCTCCCTGGCCATTTTTATCTGGTTATACCCGGAGAAACCATCCATGAGAGAGAAAAATGCGTGATGAGCCGTGTTATCTACTAGGACATCGATATGTGGCAAGGGAAAATCGTCTTTGGGACTTGCTTTATTAAGGTCTCGGTAGTCAACACACATTCGAACTTTTCCACCTTTCTTCGGGACAGGGATGATATTAGCAACCCATTGGGGGTACTTGGCCCGCGGCTAGAAATCCGTCAAATTGTTTTTTAACTTCTTCCCTAATTTTCAAGGACATATCTGGTCTCATGCGTCTCAACTTCTGTTTGACGGGAGGGCAATCAGGCTTAAGCGGCAACTTGTGTTTGACGATATCGGTATCCAACCCTGGCATATCCTGATAGGACCAAGCAAAAACATCTTTATAATCCCGAAGTAGTTGGATTAATTCAGCCTTTGCTCCTGGTGACATGGTGAGGCCAATCTTGACTTCTTTTCTGTTTTCATCTGTTCCCAGATTGATTAGCTCAGTGGGCTTTTCATAAGGCTCAATCTTCCTGGATTCCCCTTCTATAAGTCTCATCAATTCTGGTGAGAAGTCTTCGTCGGGGTAATCTTCTTCACAATCTCCGTTGGTATGATTAATCGGACCATCAAAGTCCGGTGGCGAAACTTCAGCACAATTGTTTTCAGAAGTATTTTCGGTGAACCTGCATTATCAAGGTTAGCAATAAGGGGAAGGTAAAGGAAAGAAGAGGAAAAGAGCGAGTGAAAATACTTGGGATAAAATCAAAATATGTTTCATTAATGTTCGAAATATGCTAAAAGAAAACATGCGGGGCCCTTTAACATTTCCTCTACGCCTCGGTGGCGGAGAGGTAAGCATTAGATGAATTACATTGAAAATGCATTAAGGATCCTAGGGTTCTCCACCACTTCCCAATTGCAAGGCATTGAAGAGCATGGCGGACCCAACTTTCATCAGAAGTAACAAGATCGTTCCCCACAACAGATACTTGATCTGGATAGATCCATCCCGCGCTTCGGAAGCTTTGGCGGAGATCACAAATGGAGATTTTCCCCAGCTCGGGTTCCCGATTCTCAAGACGGGCCTTTCTCTTTTCTTTCTTTTCTTCGATCATCATTTCCTTGTCTCTTTTAGTGGGTGCGTACCCCAGGCCGTGCCGATCCTTGTTCTCGAGAACTCCTAGGATTAAGGTCATACCTTCTTGATTCTTCCCCAGTCCTTTTCCTGGCTGGTATCCCCCTTTTAGCATGACATTTCCCACCATTAGTGCGGCATTGGATAGACAGGGTTTCTTAGTGGTGATCCCTACATAAGCGCTATCGACAATTTCCAACGCCTGAAACGCAGTTCCCAGGGCTTCCTCTGTAGCTTCAATGTAGCGTGTTGACGTCGGCTTACTCACCAGCAAATCTTGTTCTCCTGACACGATGATCAGTTTATCATCCACGACAAACTTCAATTTTTGGTGCAAGGTGGGCCGGTACTACTCATTGAGTGAATCCAAGGTCTTCCCAAAGAAGCAACTATAGTGGGCACGATGTCCATTACCTGGAAGTTAATAATGAAGGTGAATGGCCCGATCTGGATTGGCAGCTCGATCTCTCCCATTACTTCACTCTTGGATCCGTCGAAGGCCCTTACAAGCACAGAGCTAGGCTTCATATGAGTTTTGTCGATGGGTAGTTTATCCAAGGTAGATTTAGGCATCACATTTAGGGAGGACCCATTATCTATGAGGACCCTGGCCACGAGATGCTCCTTACACTGAACCGAGATATGCAGTGCTTTGTTGTGTCCTCTTCCTTCCGCGGGTATCTCCTCATCATTGAAGTACAAATAATTGCATGCAGTGATGTTGCCAACCAGATCACCAAACTGATTCAACGTAATATTCTGAGATACATGGGCCTCATTCAGAACTTTCATTAGCGTTTTCCTATGGCTCTCAGAGTGCGTCAATAAGGCGAGTAGGGACACTCTTGCTGGCGTGCGATTCAACTGGTCTACTATCTCGTACTCGCTTTGTTGAATGAGCTTGAGAAATTCAGCAACTTCCTCATGGGGAATTTCTTTCTTACCTTCCTTCCCCGTGTTGCTTTCCTCAATCACAACCTCTTTTCTTTGGTTTTTAACTTCAATCGGCCTTTTTGCAGTTTCTTCCACCAATTCCTTTTCTGGTTCTTCTACGGTCCTCCTTACCGGCTCTTTATCTGGGGCATAGACTCGCCCACTTCGTGTCATCCCTCCTATTCCCACAATATTGGTGACCGTCGGAGGACATTGCTCCCTATCATTCCCTTCGACTCGGACTTTTGCATCATATATCCAAGGGACTGCTTTGTCGTCCTTGTACGGAAAAGGAGACGGTATTTGAATAGTGATGGTTTTAGGGGCATTAGCCGCTGTAGGAGATGCATTCTTAGTGAATTGAATCACCAAAGGTTTTGGGATCATGGTTCCTGAATCTTGGACCATGGATACCTCCATTTCCTTTTGAGAAATAATTCGGACCATGTTCATATCGAGTAATTTTTGGAAGATGACCCTAAACTCTTCACACTCCTCGGTGGACAGGATGTCTTCATTGTAAGGAGTTTCCTTGTTGACTTTTACTTTTTCAATCAGACCGGCTTTGCGGAGTTTGCTGAATACTTCACTCATCGGGATTTCTACTTCGACGACATCCCTTATTATCCTTCTCCCATATTCGGCCTCTATCATATTCACCGATGTGTTTCCGTGGTTAGGTAACGGATTACTCCCTACGTTAGGGCTATCATCCTGGAAGCTCAACCATTTTGCATTTATCAGGCTTTGGAATTTAACTTTCAGAGCTCGACAATCTTCTATGGAGTGGCCTGCTGCCCCGGCGTGGTATTCGCAGGTGGCATCTGGATTATACCATTTTGGGAATGGCGGTTCCATGGGTTTCTGCGGACAAGGAACCACCAATGAGTTTTTGAGCAGGTGCTGGTAAACATCTTTGTAACTCATAAGGATCTTGTCAAACTGGATCGGGTTCCTTCCTTGGGAGTTCTGAGCTCTTGGCTGATTAAAATTCTGACCTCCTTGATTACAGAATGGGAAAGCCGACGTGGTAGTTGCAAACGTATAGAGGGGCACTACTCACCGCGTTTGTCTCTCCTTCTTTCTTCTTCTTGACGAAGGACTTCTGCGCTTTGGATGATGAAGTGTCGTTATGGATCTTTCCACTGTGCATCCCGATTTCCACGCGTTCTCCTATGACAATCAAATCAGAAAAGCTTGAGAACATGCTTCCAATCATTTTATCATAGAATGGGGGCTCAAGCGTGTCGATGAATGTATCAATCATCTCTTTATCCAATAGGGGGGCTCCACTTGAGCAGCCATGCTCCTCCATCTCTGGGCGTATTCTTTATAGCTTTCAGCGTCTTTCTTCTTCATGTTCTGCAACTGGTTACGGCTGGGGGCCATATCCATATTGTACTTGTACCGCTGGACGAACGCATTTGCCAAGTCTTTCCATGAGCGAATTTTAGTACGCTCTAACTGCATATACCACCGCGAGGGTGCCCCGGTCAAGCTTTCTTGGAAGAAATGAATTAGGAGCTTGTCATCGTGGGAATGGGAAGCCATCTTTAGGCAATACATGACTAGGTGGCTCTTGGGACATGTCTCCCCTTTGTACTTGTCGAACTCGAGTACCTTGAACTTTGGAGGTATAACTACATCAGGGACCAAACACATGTCCGAAGCTTCGAAGCCAATGTGATCTGCCCCCTCAATGGCCTTTAACCTTTCCTCCATCATCTGAAACCTCTCCTTGGCTTGAGCATCCTCCTGATGAGTGAAGATAGGTACAGAATTCTGAGCACTTGCGTTCAACGGGTTTCCATCATTCGGAGGTGTCCGTCCGTGTGAACTATGGATAGGTATTTCGTTCTCTTCCGGCTGATTCTCCTCCGGCCCATTATGCATGTGGTGTTCGACAAGTCGTTCTAATTCTGGGGTCAACTTGGCATTTAGGTCCATCAACAGATCGAACATCCGCCCATTCGTGCACTCATCGATCAAGTTCTCCCCGCATAGCCTCTTGACTCTGTTGCATGGCTCTTGATTTTGTTCTAAGGCATCCATGAGCCTGGCTTGCGACCTTGTTACGTAAGGATCACGTTCTTCGTGTTTATTTCTGGGTTCAGAAGGACAATATGAGTATGGAGGAGTTGTTTATGTTATGCTCATATTATGTATGCCATGCACGTTTATTTATTCATTTAATTTGTTTTATCGGCTTATCGGAGAATCGCAAAAACTTTGTAAATGTCTCATCGGATTGCTGCGTATTTCAAGGATAAATATTCCCATCAAAAGAAAATACCATAATTCAAATTGCCCTGAGGGCTTACAAAATTGAGACGGAAATTGAAATTGCGAGAATTCAAATAAACGACAAAAGACTAAAGGGGATAGGGTTTTTAACGGTCACATCGGATTTGTTTCTCCAACTCTCCCACTAAGCTCTTGCAGTACTCTATGAAGTTCATCACTTTCCTCGGCAAAGGTCGGAAACCTATTGCGGATTCTGCTTCTTCCAAGAGTTCTGGCATATCTTGGATACCCCTATTTGCGAGCCAGACCAATTTAGAGCAACGATCCATCCAGTACCGGGTTTCTCGATCAAACCAACTAATGACTTCCCGTTGATCATCAATTTTCCCTTGCATACTGAGGACCTTCTCACGTTCCTCCTCGAGATCTATATGGTAGCCTATGAACTTTTCTTCCGCAATTCTCTTTTCTGCTTCGAGTGGGCCTCGTACAACTGTATGGTATTTTTCAACTGTTGTGTCAAGCTTTCAACCCGTTCTTGCAAAGCCTTACTAACCTTTTGAGAATCAGTCCACCTTTTCCTCAAATCACCCTTTTCGCAGAGAACCAAACTTAATTCTTTTTTCACTAAGTCCAATTGTTGATTTGCTGCTTTCAGACAGCCCTGAGTCTGAGACCGGCTTACCCTTTCATCCTTGGCTCTCTTTTGGGTTTCCTCTAGAAATCCAGTTTTTCTGTCACATTCATCTCATAGGACTTCTATGTCTTGATATGCCCTCTTCAAATTCTCCCGGAGAAGTTTCTTATCCTCTTTCACCTTTTCTAAGGCCAGCTTCAATTCTTCCACTTCTTCATTCTCTGCAGGAGGTGGAGGCGGCATTTCTGGGACTAAAAACAAGTTTCGGAAAGGTAACTTGACTTGCTGAACTCTCGCCGCAACCCATTGACGGTACTTTTCATCCGTATGGGTGCTCTTGCACCCTAGTGGTTTCCTGATTACTTTCCTCCAAGCTCAGCACACTTTTGTGAACAATGCCAAATCCGAGGAGCCCCGATCATGTATAATGAAAGTGGCTAGCTCTTCTTCGACAGGTTCTCCTAGCATGGGTGCACCGAGTTGTCTCAGGGCCAGAGTAGGATTGTAGTTGATGCAGCCTATAGTTCCAATAAGGGGTACGTTGGGGAATTCTCCACACCGATAGATCACCTCTTTAATCTCTTGTTCTCTGGAATACCATATCACAGATTCTTCACTAAGACTCATCAAGTAAGCATCCCATTCCGCATTACTCCTAGGACCGAAGGAATGTCCCCTTTTTACCAAGTGACTTTTCAACCATAGGTACAAGATGGGGACACAACAACGAATTCGTCCTCCTCCTTTCTCATGGCGTGTGTGGAACTCATAGTATAAGTCCGCAAGCACGGCGGTAGTGGGATCCATACCTTGGGTTTTAAATGCTAGGAAGGCGTCAATGGCGGTTTTGTCCACAAAATGGTCCACATGAGGAAACAAGACCACTCCATAAATAACCAGGGCTACTACATCCATGGATTCTCTCAATTTTCCTTCGGCATGAAGGTCCTTAGCTTTTTCTTCTAGAAAGCTCCTGGAGTACCCTTCGAGATCTCCTTCTACCCTTAGTGCAGCGTTCAAATCTGATTCAGAGATACCCAAAGCAAGGGAAATGGTACCTATAGTTGGAGTATGTTTTGCGTGACGGTACGGGCCTTTAGTCCTTCCTGGGATCCCCAAGATCTTCTGATATTCTTCTAAAGTCGGTGCCATTTGGAAGTTCCGGAACGTGAAACATCTCAGAGGAGGGTCATAAAACTGGGCTAATGCCGTTAGGGCTCCCACCTGTACGTCCACATTTATCAGATCCAATATATTCCCAAATTTCCCCACGAAGCTAATCCGATCCAACTGTATCCACTTTTCAGCTATGAAATCAACCAAAGTTTTTAGATGCATCAAACGAGGCGGTTCGATCTTGAATTTCAAAGTGTTTCTCCTCTCTAACCCTGTAACTGCGCTCACCGAAGACATTTGTTCCAAAGATTTTTGAAATTTCCGATAAGCCTGAACGAATGGGAAATTAGTGTTATGGCGTATGCATGAATGAATGAGTATGATTTTGTTTTCCAAAAGTGAAAGAAAAATAAAATTGCAAATTTATTTCATTTCCGAAAACACAGTCATTTTAATAAATATACCTTTTAGTACACATTAAATTATTTTTAAAATTTGTTACCGTTATTACTATTATTATCATACCCCCTTTTTTTTTAAAAGACCTAAATATCTATTTTTTCAAAATAATTGATTGGGGCTCTAAAAGAGAAGATTTTAAAAAAATTTATTTTTGTGATTTTTTTTTTCGAAATAAATAAGCGAAAAGGACAATAAGGGAGGGTATGCTCCTTTTGTGACTAAGGTTGGTAATTCTTAAAGGATCTATGGTCCACATTAAGTATCTTTCCTTGGGTGGATTAAAGTACTAAACTAAACAGTCCCTAGAGCCAAGGGTCCCATTTGAAAATGTTACCACCAATAATAGGTATACTATTAAAGGATGGTTTTTTCTCAAATGGAGCCAAACTCTAGGTGAGGCTTTCGTAGGAACCTACTGGTCGTACGTCCAGCAGAGCACCCACTACGCAGCCTCTCCTAACTTAATATTCACTCGGGCCCGGGTATAGGGCTCCCACTCATAGTGTGTGCAAATAAGTGTGTAAAGTGAAGTGTGTGAAAGGAGCAATGACCTAAAATTCTACCCGCTGCAAAATAAACATATAATATATACAAATGTCTTCTACCCTAGGGTTTAAATATACAAGCATATGAGCAAAATATACCATGACCAAATAGGAGTAGAATAAAATACAAGGGAAATAAATCATGTAAGGCAAACAAACAAATTCAAATAATTATAAGGCCTAACTCTCTAGTGTCCCCAGTGGAGTCGCCAGCTGTAGCAACCACACCAAAATTTAAAAATTATGGAGCCGCCACCAATATTTTGATTTTAATAGGAGAACATTGGAAACCTATATTTTTTTTTATTTAACAAAAAAAGGGTCGTTGGACCAAATTTAGAGCCCGGGAGTTGGTTACGCGCAAGGAAGGATTAGCACCCATGCACGCCCATTAAAAAAATGGTACCTTTAATTATTTGAAAATAACTGTTTGCCAATAAATAATTTATTTCCCAAAATACTTTAAAAAAGAAAACTAAAAGGATATCAACATATTAACAACATTTTTTATACGCGTAAATATTATAACGTATTAACTGATGACGTATTTAGTTAGTTAAATAATCTAATCAATATTTGGTTTCTGTCATTTTATTTAGGAAATATGAATAGAAAACCTAAAGTTCTAACTTGAATTTAACTAAATCTATTTCACCTATTTCCTTCTAAAAATATAAATTTTTACTCGATAATTAGCAAATAAGAACCAAATCTGATTTTTATTTCACGAAATTCCTTTTTATTTACAGAGACACGTATTTTACCCTTATACCCAAATTCATGCTTTATTTACAAATACGGCACTTAAATTATTTACAACTTAGTCCTTTTACTTAAATTATTTGCAATTTAGTCCTTTTACTTAAATTATTTGCAATTTAGTCCTTTTACCTGGATTTGGCCCCTTTGGAAGGCCAAATCATTAACCCTAATCTACACAAGTTTGCAGAATGCAGGAGGCAGTAGGGAGACCGTGAAGAAAAAAAAACGAATTGATAACAAACAATAACCAGCAAAGGAATTCAAGATGGAATCACGTTACAATTCATATGTTCAAATAAAGTCCAGATCAGGAACAAATCAAACCAATATACATGGGCAGAACATTGAATTTACAGAAGAGAAGAAAAGAGAGCAAAGAAACTCACAGCTTTGATCCAAAAAGCAAGGATGAAGTTCAGAACCCTGTGATTTCTAATAGTGTTTAAGAAGAAGAAAAAAACTAAAACTAATGGACTTTCCTTCACGCTTTCTTCAGTCTCCTTGTAGATCTCCTCTTCTCCTGCTCTCCTTGTTTTTTGATCCAGAAAACGCTCCCCCTTCAGTCTTCACGCCTAGGCCTTTTATAGGCAGACTTCCTTAAGCTCTGAAACAATAAAAATAGCAAACTATCAGTAATAAAAAAAAATCGAATTTTTTTGAACTAATGTAATAAAAGAATGAGATAACATCCCTTATCCACCGGTTTTCTTCTTCCTTCTCTGCTTCTCACGCGAAAACCGGATCTTGGGCGGCTTGCAGGAGAGTGACGCGACGTTGGCAGGGAGATGGGCCAGATGGAGGAGATAACCGCTGAGCAAGGCAGAGAAACTTGGTCTGAGGAGGGGGAGAGAGAGAGAGACGGTTGGGTGTACCGTAGAGGTGGCTTGAGGCGATGTTGACAGGGAGATAGAGGAGATGACCGCTGGGCAAGGTGGAGAGTCATGGTCTGAAGAGGGGTAGAGAGATGGTTGGCGGCTGGGGTAGGAGAAAAAGGGTTAGGGCTGAGTGAGGAAGAAGAGAAAGAATGATGAAGAGAGAGATGGGGGTGGGGTAATGCCTTGTGGCAGGGAGAATGAAGAGAGGGAGTCTAGGGTTGTGGAAGAGGAAGAGAAGGTGAGGCTGCGTGGAAGGAAGGAAGGAAGATTTTTAGGGTTAATGTTTTTAGGTTAAAAGGAAAGGATGGGCTGGGCGTGGCTAATGGGCCGCGTGAGGCTGTGAGGTTTAGGCAACGCAGGGGGCGCATCAGCAAAAGGGGGTGCAGGACATAAAAGAAGGGAAGGGTTGTGCTATTGGCACCCCACATATCTCAATTGGCACCCCAACTTTCTTTTTAAAAAAAAGAGTCTTCTTTTCCTTTTTATTTATTCTTTTCTTTTCTTTCTCTCTTTTATAATCTCCAAAAATATTATTTATTATTACTACTACTACTAAAAAAAATAAAAAGTTAAAATAAATATTAAAATAAAATAAAATAAAATAAAAAAGACCGGACAAAATTAGGGTACTACACTCATTTATAATATTACCATTTGAAAATACGCATAATATAATAATATATCAGAGTACAGCGGAAGAAAAACATATATATATATATATATATAAAGTGTTTGTATAAACAAGCAAGGTTCCCTAACCACAAAAAGAATAATATACAACCATACATAAACCCGTGAGGGTATACAAAAAATCATCATCAGTCAAAAGTACTACAAACTCCTAACGAGAGTCCTCCTACAACTGGCCCGACCTATGGAATCTAACGCGTGGTTGTGGCGGCGAATGGGAATCCCCAACAGAAGGGCGTCCCTGGAGCCTAAATGGGTAGGCCCTTAAAGGCTCTACCAAGGGAGCTGCAGGAGATGAAGGGATAGTCGTCTCGTACCTACGACACACTTCCCAATCTCCTACGCTATCTCTAGCCATACTGTATGAAGCAGATGAAGATGGAGCATCAGAATAGCAGTGTCTAGTCCTAGGCTCCCGCCACATGTGGTTAAAGGGTAATCGTTGCGCTATCCTAAAGTCACCTATGAAAGAGGCTCTCGGTTAACCTAACAGACGAAAGAAAACACTAACTAGACCAGTATAAATCACGACATGGCATCCATAATCGATCTCCCAGCAGTCTCCATCCATGTCGTGGTAATAAACCTCGTAGTCACTCCAGACTGGGATACTCGACTCCTCCAGCATCGACGGGTGAAAGTAGTGTGGCATCTTCAATATCTTGGGAATCTTTAGAATCTAATCGTATAAAGGATAACAAAGAAAAGAAAGACAAGACATGGGAGATGAGAACACACCATACACTATACAAACGGGAAAACTAGATAATAGAATATGTGAAGAATTAGGTTCACGCATCCTCGAACAACTGTTGGGATCATCACCTAGCTACCCCTGTTTATGCAACCTGGAACTATATGCCTACGTGGCCACATAACTATGACGGCAGAAGCGCGTCCCCACCTTAGCCTTTGTAGTTACAGCTACCTCCCACCAGCCTGTGATGGGCAGGTTTAGTCAGTTGTCCATTTCTATATCCCGCTCATCGTACCCCTAAGAGTGCATCCTTGCCCCCTAATTTTGACTGATAGGAACAGGTGTCGGGACGGCACTCGGGATCAGTACTATGGATAGTGATACAACAGTACTCTGTCAGGATGACTAGGCTACCCGACGTCCCGACACAATGGCGGCCAAACCATTGGTCACCTGTGGACTTTTGTCAGACCCAGAGTATCCTTAAGGACCATCGTGACCTATATTGACTGCATCGTACCCGCACTCTGGTAACTGACCTCGTACATAACTTATGTGCACGGCAGTGGATTACATCTATGCATATGAAACCTCACCTTATAATCTAACAGCTTATCTCAGCACTTATCAGCTCATTATAATTAAACAGTTCAGCCAATCATCATATTCCCACATACAACAATATTCCATCATTTAGTATAAGATCAACATAATTATAACTACCAATATACATAACACAACATCAGCCATCAACCATCCTCGATCCACATATGGATTAACCCTAGTGTCGCTCAGGCAACCTGCTACTGACATGTTATCAATCAGCACACCAACAATCACACACACAACTATAAAGCAATCATAAGTCGTCTATCCTAGGGTTTTCCACACATCAAATAAATTATTCTAATGGTTGATAGACTAACGACGATTATCGTTAGCAATTGTAGTCTCAACACCCCTCCTAGGGTGTTAGGGTATCAACCCCTAGTAGGGCTAGTGTAACATCTCAACTTCTCTAAGCCTAATAATTAGAGATCCTAAGCTAAAAAGGGGGATTTAATCCCTGAGGATTAAAAAGGTTTACAGTCTTTAATTCAACAAGTTAAGGCTATATTGGAGCTTAGGGGTAAAATGGTAATTTTCTCAATGATTTGGGAAATGTGAGACTAATTATTTAAGAGTAGTTCTAAGTGATTAGATTAACCAAGATTTTATTAAGGACCAAATGACAAAATCTATAGAATTTAAATGGGATTTGTGACTCAATCTAGTAAAATCTTTGACCTTGACCCACCATACACCACACTTATGGCCCCTCCACCTTAGCACCTCTCTTTTCTTCTCCCTTCACTCGACCTGGACCAGAAAGAAGAAAGGGAAAAATCAAAAGAGAGAGAGGCCGAGCGATGGAAGAGGAACGGAGGGTGAGCCACGGTGGCTCTGCGTGCACGATGGTGGGAGGTGGTGGCGCACCACCACGCCATGGAGAAGAAGCAGAATGTCGCCGAGGAAGAGAGAGAGAGAGAGAGAGCTTGAACCATAGAGAGGAATGGAAGATGAAGGAAGAGGAAGGGAAGAATCAAGAGTACTCAACCATCATCTTCATCTCCACCAATTTCTCAAGTTAGGGTTTGGCTCTCCAAACACCCAAGTGAGTTTCCTTTTTGGGATTATTGTAATATAGAGGTTGGGAACCTTGAAAAACCCATATTTAGGTTGATTACGTTTAGTTCATGGTTTGTTTGTTTTGGCTCTTGACCTTGATTTATTTGTTGATGAATTGGGGTTGTTGAAAGAACCCCATTATGTCGCTTTGGATATGATTTGGGTGCCTCTAATGTGTTTGATATATGTCTTCAATGAGTTTTCCAAACAATCTTGTAAGAGGAACTGTGAGCCAACTCATAGGCTCTTGGAAATGGTTATGACTCTTCGTAAATGCCTAAAATCTAAATATGTTATGATTGTTGTTATTGCTCTTGTTGGATGGATGAGAATATCACTTTTAATTCATGATAAAAATCTAGTATTATGTTAAGTTATTCCCATGAATGATTGACTAGGAAAACTCTATGTTTTGGTATATAAGTCACGTTGTTTTGGCTCTTTAGGTATAGGGTTTCATCCCTTATTATTAGTAACGCGAAATGAGTTAAATCCATTTCCAATTAATGTTTCTAAAAGGACATGGTTATGCCTCTTCAAGTGGTAAAGCTTGGCACCCATAGGTTCAAGCTTAGGGTTTATATTTCCTTTCACTTGATTCTAAAAGAATTTCATTTAAGTTGTGTGTCTTGGTTGTTTTGTTCATGATCTTGATACATTTTAATGTTATGGGATTGTTGATTAATTCCATGAACAATTGGTGAGTAAACTCCTATATTTTTGCATGGTAAAGCCTTAGTGGTGTTAAAGAAAATTAAAAAAAGACTCAAACCACTTTCCTTACCCTCGTCATGTTAATTTCTTTAAAGGTTAGTGTTGATGTGTGTGGCTTGAACTTGCTATCCATTTACTTTAAATAATGTTTTTAAAACTAGATAGATTATGAACTTTACATTCTTACATACTCATGCCAGCTTTTTGACGTAAATCATTCTGATTATTAAATGTCACTCATAAACGGTATGTAAGGGGATGTGTTAAGGGAACCCACTGAGATTTTTAATCTCACCCCTTTCCTTTTATTTATTTCAGATGACAGGTACTTTTGGAGACTAGAAAGTAAATTCGAGAAATTACTTAACAGTCCATAAATAAATGATGATGTCGGCCAATAGGCTATATCGGATCACGAGTCTTTCTTTAATGTCTTAAGGTTTATGTACGAGTCTTTGTATTTGTATACGAGTCAATGTATTACATGTCTAATTACGTCAAGGTAATGTTAGGGATTAAAATTATAAGTTTGATTAGTCTTTATCCATTCTTTTTACCATGAAATGTTGTATTTATAATCAAAGTAATTTTCGCTCCTCGAAACTCTGATTTATGCATGACAGTGTTAGTTTATTAGGATGAAATTCGATAAAGTTTTATTTAGTCAAAGTTTGTTAATTCCACAGCTGTGCCTTTTTATTTATTATTAATCAAAGAAATTTTTTCTACAATTACCCTTAATTCTTGATTAGATTAGTGAGTAATTTCCTGATAAGAGTCGGGGTATTACAGCTAGAGCCACCCTACTTCCCTATTCTACACCCATCCAACTCCTACTATCCTTAGTGTATAGGGTCCAGATCTCCCTATATTTGACTAGAAGACTATCGTCGCCTGTGTCCCCGCCCTACCTCTGGAGCTACTCCCCGCCTCTCCCAAATGAAGCTTAGAGAGAAGGTGGTTTGAGGGGAGGGGAAGGGCGCTATTTATAGGAAAAATTTGGTCCATCGCGTCGCGACCATACCTCCTCCTTTACACGTGTCAATGGAATAATGGTGACGTTGGTAGAAGGTGTCTCGTATCGCGATGGCCTTCTCTCTTGGGTCCATCGCGTTGCGATGATCCTTTTCCAAAAATATCTAGATTTTTATTTTCTAGAATTTTCTTGGGCATTTTCGTCCTTTTAAGTCCTTTTTAGCCTATTTTCTCCATTTAGGATTTTTCTAAATATTTCTTTACCTATTTTATTTTCGGGGAATGTCACACAGTGCACTCGGAGGGATCCTCCTCCTCCTCATCGCTCTCGATCTCAATCCTGTCCACATAGGACCATAATCGGGTAGTCCTAAAAGCTCCCACCCGAGCCCCCATAAAGGAGGAAGGCGCATGGGGTGAGAGTGAGAAGGTGAGAGAACATCCTCCGGCGCCACCTCGGGCACCACAGGGACATATGGAAGAACAGTAACAGTAGTTGGGTCTTCAACAGAAGAAAGAGGAGTCGCGCTCCTAGTTGGTGTCGTCATCAGAACACGGGTGCCTACCCCAGTCTGTCCAGAAGTAGAGGCAGTAGCCACAGATGGGTCTCCAGTATAAGGGGTCAAAGGTGTCAATACTATAAACGCAGGGTAACGAAGAACTGAACTCTCCGCCTATCAATGCAGCTACCTGTCGTCAGCTCACCATCATCTATTGTCTCGATCACGATACTTGAATGAGAAATGTGTCCGGAGGCATGATCGACCTCCCACGCATCCGCAGTGTTTCCCTCAGGGAACTCATATGCCGTGCAACCTAGGTGACACATCGGTTCCCATGCCATCTAAAGTAACGACGTCCAAACATAATCATAACAGAAAAACAGTGCAAGGGTCAATCCTTTCTACACAAGTTTATCATAAGCTAATCACATGGAAAACAAAATAATATGCATTATAAGTATAGTTTAATATTCGTACACCTGGTATTCTGGCATATTAAACACTCAACATGTAAATCAATTAGCAATTTCAGCAATCAACTCAAACAATCATCGACATTTAATCACATCATCAATGCGTTAGTATGTCATGCTTTGTGCATATGAAATCTTGCGCGCGTATAAGCACCCATAACAATGGAGCAGGACACTGATCGGAAACTCGATTCCCAGGTCAAAACAAAACTTCCCATAACAATGGGATTCACAACCTAGTCAAAAACTCGATTCCTAGGTTACACCGCCCTTTCTTAACCCTCGGTTCGTACTTGCACCTCGGATTGGGCAAATAAACAACTACTCGAGACTAGTCGGAAACTCGATTCCTAGGCCAAGTATCGATGCTATCATGGTTAGTATGCATATCTCTAAATTTTTCATGCAGGTTGATCAATGCATTTTAATGCATCTTTTATAGCTTTGCACTTGATGTTCTTAATTGTGTGTTTTTCCCAACAACTACTTTTTAACATGGTTTTATATCTTTGGGTCTTGATTGGGCTTTAGTGGAATTATTTACTAATTTTCGGATTTTGTTACATCCTGACCCATGTCGCTTCTACAGGCCATAACTTGGGCTATACTTGTCCGATTTCAGTGTTCTTTGTGGCGTTGGAAAGCTAAGAAGCAGAGCTACAATTCTTATGTTGGTACCGAAGCCCAGTTCTGCCGTTTCGAAGGTCGAAAATCCACTTTACTACTGCAGGCGAGGTTCACTGCGAGTTTTGGATCAATTACTCATGTGATTAGTTGTTATTGGGCTAATTAATCTCTTTTGGGCCCTTCTCTTTGGTCATAAACTTCAGGTTACCTAGGTTAACCTAAGGAGACATTATAAATAGGATTTTTAGAGTCTTAGGATTTACCTTTTGAATACTTTTGAATATTTTGCCGTTTTTGAGTTTTAGCAATCCTTTCTCCTTCTCCCCTTCTTAATTTTCGTTTTGTGATGAAACCTTCAATGGAAGGCTAATTCTTTTCGATCAATTCGCTGGTTAAGGATTTCATAGAGGATCTTGAGGTTGGTTATTAATATTAATTTCGTTTTTGTGTTCTACTTCTTTCTCTTTTGATCCTTCATCTCTTCTAATTTCTATTTGCAAAATCGTTTTACATATTGATGCTTAATCATATAATTTCGGTTTTGCTCTCTGATTTGAGACTATTGGAATTAAACTTAACGCTTGTTTTGGTTTAGTTCGAATAGAGATCAATAGGGTCTATGACGCTTAGTTATAGGTTTGATGAATTCGGTTGTTAAATTGATTATATGTTTGTGACGCGTGTTCCTTATTTATAATCAATTGAATTCTGTGATAATCCAGTAGGAATTCGTATAGGATTAATCACCCGCTTGATTGGTTAATTCTGTGATCAAACAAGATTAGAACACAATTAGAATAATCTTTTGAACCTGTGATAGATCCGAAGTGAAAGTTCTTGTGACCAGTGGATTGGTTGTTGTTATCAAGTGATTTTTGTTATTAATTAAAATTGTTTTCACGAAACAACCCCTCATTCCGTTCTTTGCGTGTTCTTGCTATTGGCCATTGTTAATTAGAGATCCTTGTGAGACGACCAAGGTTAACTGCCTTGTTACTACATTCTTATTTTATTTATTTTGACCCGTGCGCGACAGCGGATCAAATTGGCGCCGTTGCCGGGGATCTCTAATCAAGATTAGCCAATCCAAGAATCCTACTAACATTTCTAACATTTTATTTTGTAGTTTCATTGTGTTTCAGGTTCTGACGTTGGATTTTGCATTGAAATTAAAAAAATCGTTTTTCGATCAATTTGCTCGGATTGCTCCGAAATTTGGCCAGAAAATCCGGAAAAAATCAAGGATCAAAAATCCGAAATTCCATCGTTTAGACCACTTTTTTTTTTCAAAAAAATCCAAAAAAAATTAGCGTAATATTTATTTGATTTTTAGAGATTTTTGGTGTTGTTTTTAGATTTTTTAGATTTTATTTGATAGGATTTCTCGATTTCTTTAGTGTTTTAGCTATTAGGACATTGTTGGTATTTTCTGATTTGTTAGTTTATGATGCATGACTAGTAATAACATAGGTAGTGATCATATAGGTGATAGTGATAGTGATAGTGATAGTTATAGCTTATTTAGTCATACTCTCTTTGATTCTAATTTTGATTCTGATTTTGATTCTGATACAATGGCTGCTAGAACATTAAGGGAACTTGCTGCACCTGATGTCACTTATAATGATTTATGCATTGAATACCCTGATGTTGAGGTGCCTTTTGAGCTTAAATCTGGCTTAATACATTTGCTTCCTAAGTTTCATGGTCTTGCAGGTGAAGATCCTCACAAACATCTTAAGGAGTTTCATATTGTATGCTCCACCATGAAACCTCAAGGTGTCCCAGAAGACCACATCAAGCTGAGGGCTTTCCCATTCTCATTGCAAGACACTGCCAAGGACTGGTTGTACTACCTTCAACCAGGTTCTGTGACAAGCTGGAATGAATTGAAGAAGTTGTTTCTGGAGAAATTCTTCCCTGCCTCTAGAGCTGCTTCAATCAGAAAGGAAATATGTGGCATCAGACAGATTGCGAATGAATCTTTGCATGAATACTGGGAGAAATTCAAAAAGTTGTGTGCAAGCTGCCCTCACCATCAGATTTCTAAACAGCTGCTCATCCAATATTTTTATGAAGGCTTGCTGCCTATGGACCGAAACATCATGGATGCTGCTAGCGGAGGAGCACTTGTGGATAAAACCCCAGCAGATGCAAGAAGCCTGATTGAGAACATGTCCATTAATTCTCGTGATTCACTACGAGAAACAATTGATTAGTCTTTGCCAAAAGGAGTCAATGAGATACAGGCTGCTGAACACAAGAACTTAGAGACCAGGCTTGATAAACTTGTTTCATTGGTGGAAAAGTTAGCTGTAACTAAAACTCAGGAAGCAAGAGTTTGTGGTATTTGCACCTCTACAGAGCACCCTAAAGATGCATGTCCTACATTGTAGGAGAGTGACAATGTTAATACTCCTCAGGCCTATGCAGCAAATATATTCAATAACAGGCCCCAGCCCAACTATGATCTGTCTTCCAACAGGTACAACCCCAATTGGAGAAACCATCCAAACCTGAGATGGGGAGATGCCTCTACACAGCAGCCCAGGCCGCAACCTGCCCCACTGCCAGCCCAGCAAAAATCTGAACCTTCATTGGAAGACCTTGTTAAGCAAATGGCACTCCAAAATCTCCAATTTCAGCAGAGAACAGATTCAATCATTCAGAATTTAGAGACAAAAATTGGACAGCTAGCAACTTCCATTAATCAGATGCAGTCTTAGGGGTCGGGCAATTTGCCTGCTCAACCAGTAGTGAATCCAAATGTCAGTGCAATCACTCTTAGATCTGGAAACGCTGTTAACACTCCATAACCTCATCCAGCAAAAAATGCAAGTGGCAGCAGCAGAAAAAATGATAAGCCAATTTCTGCACCTACTTCTCCTCTTGATGAAGATGATGATACACAACCTATACCACTTCCCTTTCCTCAAAGGGCTGTGATAACTAAGAAGATGGATGAGGCAGATAAGGACAGAGAAATCTTGGACACATTTAGGAAGGTTGAAGTGAATATTCCTCTCCTTGAAGCGATTAAGCAGATTCCAAGATATGCTAAGTTCCTCAAAGAGCTGTGCACACACAAAAGGAGGAGGAGGCTGAAGGGAAATGAAAAGGTCAACATGAGTCGCAATGTTTCTGCACTCATACAACCCATGATGCCCCAAAAGTGCAAGGATCCAGGAATTTTTACTATTCCATGTACCATAGGCGAGAGTAAATTTGAAAATGCCATGCTGGATTTAGGTGCTTCCATTAATGTGATGCCTACATCTATTTTTAACTCTTTGGCTCTTGGACCTTTGCAGAATACAGGTGTTGTTATTCAGTTAGCAAACAGGAGCAATGCTCACCCTACTGGACTTGTGGAGGACGTACTTGTTAAGGTTAATGACTTGATTTTTCCCGCAGATTTTTACATTCTGGACATGGAGGGAGAGACACAATCCAACAGGGTACCTATCATCCTAGGCAGACCATTCCTAAGAACAGCAAGAACCAAGATTGATGTCCATGCTGGAACACTCTCCATGGAATTTGGGGATAGCATAGTTAAATTTGACATCTTTAATGCTACTATGAAGCATCCCATGGAAGAGCCTTCTCTTTTTCAAATAGAAGTACTTGCTGACTTAGTTGAAGATACTCATTCTGATGTTACAAATTGCATGGTTGTGCCTGCTAATGTTACAAATGATGTTGCTACACTGCAAGCTTCTGATGTAACTCCATCCACCAAGATACTTCCCTCCATTGAAGCGTAAGAAGGATGTTGTGAAGAAGAAGAAAATCAAACACTTCCATGTGTTCCATTCTCGCCTTAAAATCATGGCGGGTAAGCTTGATCCAAGTGGATTGGCCCTTTGCTGCAACTAGCACTTTTCCTTATGATGCAAAGGGAATAAAAAGTGAAGCCACCAGTAAAGTCTTCAAAGACAATGGACACCGCCTCAAGCTTTTCCATGAGAGCCCCGCACTTGAAGAGGAGACTGTAGAAGAGCTCCACTTGAAAATGCCACCTTGAAGAGGGAGTTTTCTTTCCTTACTCCTTACTCTTATTTTATACTTGTTGCTTACATTGAGGACAATGTGTGATTTAAGTGTGGGGGGGATCTTTTAGCGTAGTTTTGTTTTTGTTTTTTGTTTTGAGTTTTTTGTTATTATAAAAAAAAATTGCATGCATTTTCATTGGATTTCTAGGTTTATATGAGTGGGGAGTGATTTCACTATTCTAGGACTATATGTCTTGTGGCATGATATGGATGACTTCCTTGCATTCTTAGTGTGATAAGTTGGATTGGAATATTAAATTGTGCATCTTTTGTGATAGATCATTTTCCTTGGTGAGATTTAGGCCTTATAATGGATGGAATACATTTTCCCATTCTCTTTCTTTCTTGTGTGATTTCACTCATGATTGTTGGTTACTCTAGAACTTGACTTGACTCTTGTTGAAACTCTTGTTCATATGCATGCATTGAAATGATTTAGGCAATTTTTGTTCTTTTTAGCCACTAGCCAAATAAGCCTACCTTGCAATTATCCCTTTGTTTAGCCCCTTTGAGCCTATTTATCTCATTCTTTGTTTTATAGCTCATTACAAGCCTAAAAGTGAAAAACCATGATATGACCCAATCTTAAGGGATAAAGGAGCTTTGAAAAAAAAATGAGAATAAATTTTGCATAAGTGTGGGGGGGCTCAAAAATGTGGTAGTGATAGAATATCTAATGTAATGCTGTGCTTCATTGGGATTTTGGCAAGTTTAAAAAAAAAATAGTGGAGCACAACTTTTGGTAAAAAAGAAGAGAAAAAGAAGAAAAGTGTGAAAGTGGAAAATTGATTGAAATTTGGTTGAATTGCCCCACATGATTATTTGGCAATTGTTTTGCATTGCTCCTCTATCCTCTTTGATTTTATAGCCTAGTTACCCTTTCAATTATCCCACCTTGACCTTAGCCTCATTATAACCTTAAAAGACCTTTTGATCTTTGTGTGCATGTGTTTCAAGTGTGGATGTTAGAGTCTTGTCAAGCCTATGGTAGTGCTAGCTTTCATGATGTGATTTGAGTGTAAACATTAGCCTAGACACTTGAAAGTTTGAGAGAAATATTTTTCTGTGAGGATTCTATCACTTTTGATGCATTCCTTGGTTATTCTATCCTCTTGTTTGCTTTGAAAGTAATAAGATGCTGTTCATGATTGCCATGAGTCCTTGAAACCTTGAATGAGCATTTTACTTGCCACTATGCATCCTTGGGATTCATTGGAAATGCATCTTTGCTTTGTTTTGACCATGAATTTTGCTCGGAGTGCAAAAGCTTAAGTGTGGGGGAATTTGATCAATGCATTTTAATGCATCTTTTATAGCTTTGCACTTGATGTTCTTAATTGTGTGTTTTGCCCAACAACTACTTTTTAACATGGTTTTATATCTTTGGGTCTTGATTGGGCTTTAGTGGAATTATTTACTAATTTTCGGATTTTGTTACATCCTGACCCATGTCGCTTCTACAGGCCATAACTTGGGCTATACTTGTCCGATTTCAGTGTTCTTTGTGGAGTTGGAAATCTAAGAAGCAGAGCTACAATTCTTATGTTGGTACTGAAGCCCAGTTCTGCCATTTCGAAGGTTTAAAATCCACTTTACTACTGCAGGCGAGGTTCACTGCGAGTTTTGGATCAATTACTCATGTGATTAGTTGTTATTGGGCTAATTAATCTCTTTTGGGCCCTTCTCTTTGGTCATAAACTTCAGGTTACCTAGGTTAACCTAAGGAGACATTATAAATAGGATTTTTAGAGTCTTAGGATTTACCTTTTGATTACTTTTGAATATTTTGCCGTTTTTGAGTTTTAGCAATCCTTTCTCCTTCTCCTCTTCTTAATTTTCGTTTTGTGATGAAACCTTCAATGGAAGGCTAATTCTTTTCGATCAATTCTCTGGTTAAGGATTTCATAGAGGATCTTGAGGTTTGTTATTAATATTAATTTCGTTTTTGTGTTCTACTTCTTTCTCTTTTGATCCTTCATCTCTTCTAATTTCTATTTGCAAAATCGTTTTACATATTGACGCTTAATCATATAATTTCGGTTTTGCTCTCTGATTTGAGACTATTGGAATTAAACTTAACGCTTGTTTTGGTTTAGTTCGAATAGAGATCAATAGGGTCTATGACGCTTAGTTATAGGTTTGATAAATTCGGTTGTTAAATTGATTATATGTTTGTGACGCGTGTTCCTTATTTATAATCAATTGAATTCTGTGATGCTTAATCCAGTAGGAATTCGTATAGGATTAATCACCCGCTTGATTGGTTAATTCTGTGATCAAACAAGATTAGAACACAATTAGAATAATCTTTTGAACCTGTGATAGATCCGAAGTGAAAGTTCCTGTGACCAGTGGATTGGTTGTTGTTATCAAGTGATTTTTGTTATTAATTAAAATTGTTTTCACGAAACAACCCCCCATTCCGTTCTTTGCGTGTTCTTGCTATTGGCCATTGTTAATTAGAGATCCTTGTGAGACGACCAAGGTTAACTGCCTTGTTACTACATTCTTATTTTATTTATTTTGACCCGTGCGCGACAGCGGATCACAGGTTCACTCGTTATGAGTGTCTGAGATTTATGACTTACGATTGCGAATCAATCAAATCTCTCGTCTCTCACTATCGAGATCTTTTGGAATTCTCTTCGAATTCCTTTAAAAAGCTCTCTTTTATTTTGGATAGTTTGTTTTGCAAAATGGTCATTGGAAAATTTGAGAACTTTTTCGAAAACACTTTATTATTGGTACAAAAGCCTTTACTGATGAACGCTTGTGATTAAATCCATTAATTATTTTTAAGGTTCGAAACTCGCTTTTGATTACTTTGGTAATCGTACTTCGATTCCTTTTAAAATAAAACACCTAGATTTTCGTTTTTTCGAAATATTTTCCTCGGTCATTGAATTCGCGTTGGACACATCATTGTGTCGTCAAGTCATACAATCGATCGTTCGCGTTTTCTCAGCTCTTTTATGCATACACCAACAATCTCAAATCAATTATTATCATCACACAAGACAATAATAAAATGTTACATAAGGGCCACCTAATACATTTCTACAAGAAATACTACTCACATACTTCAACAATCTATCAATCATTCAACCAAACACTCAAGCAAACAATCAACATACAATGTGAAAACTCAAACTCATTATGTAAGAATAGCCCTTACCGTATTCGCTTTCCTGATCTCCTTACTTCCTTCTCCAATTCCAACACTTTGAGTCCTTACAACTCTAAGCTATCAAGCACCTTTATTAACAAGCATTTGGCTAAGTTAAAAACAAGCAAATTCCTAGAGTAACCATATGGTTATTGGTTCGGCTATATCAACCAAAAACAAGTAAAAACTTTTGCTTATCAATTCTTTTGGTAAACTTGTTAAAAGCGGTAAAAATGTGGTTTTTTTTTTGCTAAGTTTGGAAACCTTAATCTTTTCCTAAAAACTTCATGTTATAATCCTTACAAACCTTCATAAAAATATTTATCAAAACCAAACTCAATCTTTGTTTGAAAACAAGTCCTAATAACACCAAATCAAAGCATTTTAGCAAGTTGAATCAAGTTAAGATAAAGTGCCAAAAAATAGGGGGAGTGGGGTTCGGCACCTCTAGAAACATGACAAGAAGAATTTTGTTTTACAACTCTTTGCTACCATGTGGTGTATATGACATAAGAAGATAGGAAACCAAAAATCATAAACAAACTCCAAACATAACCAAAGTTATGCCATTTTTATTAACTTGGATCATACTAGATTTTGAAAAAAAAAAAGGATCAAATGAACGATCATGATGCTAAGAACAAGATTAAAGGTTTGAAATGAGAAATCTTACCAAGAAAGATGAAAACTCTTGAAGATGGAATGATAAAACCAAAGCTTTCTAAGTGAAACAACAAAAACACTAAGGCTCATTTGATACACTTTTAAAAAACAATTTTTCTGTTTTTATAAATAGACAAAGAACAAATTTTGTTCTTGTTAAATTTTAAAAAACAGAAAACAGTTTTTAAAAAGTGTAATCAAACAGACCCTAAGTCTTCTTTTGCCTTTCTCTCACTAACTTAGTACATAATATGATAAAATGAAATTGGAAGGTCTAAGGAAGAGAGAACCACTAAATTTTAGCCTTAGTTAGTTTAAATCATGAGTCACCATGGTTAATTAACTATGGTTAGGAAAAATTAGGCATAAAAAATTACTTTAATAAGATATTTTGTATTAATCCATCATTACATGGACACCTTGCATGCTTATCCATTAGCATGAATTCTTCTCCAAGTTTCCCTAAATAAATATCTAATTCATCGCGCTCAATGACTCTCGTGATCCCAGTTCTCGTCGCGCATTTGGTTTCTCGCCGCTCACGCTCTAACGCGAAGAAAATGTATTATTATATTTTCTTTCGACTAAAAATTACCAAATCAATTTCATTCAATCACAAATAATCACAAGGACTCTTATTTCGAATTTTGTCGAACTCGGATCAAATTAGGATTTTATATCGGGTAAAAACTCACTCGATAGCTCAAAACACGACGAAACTTCGTTGGAGTTTTTCATCGATATTAGAACCATGACTTAATAATATTTATTAAGTCTCAAATGCGTATTTATCTTGATTCAATTTATTCACTTGATTAACAACGAAAATTCGTATTAACAGCATAATACGCATAAAAACAGAAAACATGTGAATTAACGAACGATGAAAATGAGAGTGTTAAAAATATATTTTTTTTTTAAATCCCAATCTTGTTTCTTTCGTATTTAAGTGTAACTTAATATATGTCTAATGCAGGTTAGCTCATAAACCCACAACAGATGATTTGCCCTATTTTGCTTCCTAATTGTTATTGATTATGTCATAAAGGGAGGAGTTATCATACAACAATAGATACATTTCTATTGCAAAATAACTTGTGTGAAAAAAATTAAATTAAATTAACATGACCATTGAATTATAATTAAATTAAATTAAAAGTTATTGAATATTATGTAACCATTCAACAAAGTTAAAACATTCTATTGTTTAATTTTTTTCCCCGTTGATTACCAAAAAAAAAAAGATTCTATTGTTTAATTATAATCATGAAAGATTCTTAAAGATTAAGTAATTAAGATTTGCTCTTCTTAATTTTGACTTAAACTCAATCAGAAGCATATATATCCAACTGTGGTGGCTGTAGTTTGATGAGATCATACTTTCATGTGCTTCACGTCATGAGGAATAAAAGCACTTACCTAAGAAGTAAGAAGCGCTTCACATCATTGTTACTATAGGCAAAAAGGACCATCATTTTCAAATGACTTTTCTTAACTTTCGGCAACAGATGCATTTTGTAGTTTCTTCCTTTCAGACTATCACGCCCGTGCACGCTATTGAGTGTTAAATCAAGTTACAGTGTCAGTAGAAAGATCATGATAGAATATTGAGCATGTGTTTGGAAGGAGGGAAAAGAATGAAAACACAAAAATCGAAGAACGTTTCAAAAAAGTCAAGAGAAAAAGGAAAAAAATATTGGCAGACCCCACAAATATCTTTTCACTCCAATTTGGGGAGAAAGTAAGCCCACCAACGTGAAAACAAGCTATACCTATCTTTTTTCCTTTTCCAATTTTGTCAATGTTTTTATCAAATATCTCACCTATTTAGACGTGATTGTGTCATTTTATAATTATATTTGTTTCTTTCCCCTCGCCTTTCTTTTTTTATTTTCTCTCATATCAAATAATTAAACAACCGTATCATTTTTTTTACTTATTTTTTTTTCTTCTTCCTTCTTTTTCTTTCTCTTCTTTTTCTCTATTTTTCTTTCATACACTAAACAAGCCCCGGGTCTCAAATCATAAACATAAATCTTACGATCAAAATCGATCATTGTATACATTGTCAATTATGAATTGCGTGTTTGGTTTCAATGTTGAGAGTGTTAGAGATAATTTCAAACGTTATTTTAGAAACAATTTGTATTTTGATTACTTTACATCAAAATAGATTTTATCTTCAATCCTATATTTGATTCAAAGTAATGAAAAATAGTTTTTACGTTAGGTTGAACAATTTACAAGTTTTACATCAAACTCGATCTTAGAATTAAAATATATAAACATAAACCAATTTACTTCAAACTCAATTTTAATCAAATCAATTTTATAAAATCAAATTCATTCAAAATCAAATTTGTTAAAAGTTCGCTAAAATACACATAAACAAATTAAAACTCATGCAAGACCACCTAGCTGTATGCTGCTCAATTGCACACTGATTGATCTAAATCTTGCATTTAGGTACCTTTTTTATCTGCCCCCCACCGCTTCAGTGGTGGTTGTTGTCGATTTTGTCATCAGCCATAATTATTGACTCAATTGTCTCCCTGATCTAATAGTAATATTTAATTTCCGATTGTGGCCAAAGATAGAGTGATCAATGAGATGGAGTTATGATTAATGTTACGAATGAAAAACAGATTGGAACATATCTTATTGATGATGAGCTCATTATGACTCAAATCTTACACAAGACAACACCATATATTATTGAAGAACACCCGTTCTTTCCTGCTCCAAAACAGGACAAAAATAGATGTTAAATTGAATTAACATGAATGAAGTATGTACTCCACGAATGAAATGTACGAGTCAAGTATAGGAGAAAATTTGTATTACATAAACCCAACCTCGGATAGCAAAACATCACTTATACTTGAATGTATAATATTATGTATCATACCTGAATTGACACTACTCTTCAATGGCTTTTAAGTAATTTTTCTTTAACTAAATCTGCCCATATATAGATTAATACTTCTATTAACTTCCCTCTATCCACTCATTAATAGTTATAAGCTCATACACAAATTCTCGTTCACAAACTTGGACATAATTTTCATGTCACATGATAAAATGTCACCACAGTTCTAACTTTTTTTTTTTTGACAGAACCACAGCTCTAACTTAAACCACACAATTGTGATTGAAAAAAAAATACTAATATACAAAAAATTAAAGAGAAATAAAACTTCCTCTATCTAAACCTAAATTCTCTATGACACTAAGTTTTATAACTGTAAGTTACAAAAATACTAACTTACAATCAGAAGACATGTATTAAGGATATTACTTAGACCTTAAAATCTGAAAGTGCCTGTACACCATCAAAGAACGGGACATGAGTACTGAAAGTAACCAAGTCTTAATTAGTCTTTTTTATTTGGGTTTTCCACAAATATTCCCACATCTTTTAGTTGTGGGATTGATTATTTTGTACAAGAAAAAACAATAAACTCGTACGAGTACGTGCGAGTGACTTTTTCAGGGTACAACATACATTAGTATAAATGAAATACATTAGTATAAATTGAAAAAAAAAATAAAAAAAATCATGTCTTAATGCATTTGCTATCACTGATGAAAAGGACATGAAGTGAAAAATGGTTTTTGATATGAAATCGATCCGGTCCTATAAATAATGATACTCTCATAGGCTTGTAATTGCTAAGCACATATCCCATTTTGCTCTTGTCTCTTTACAAACGTCACAAAACCAATAAATTGTTGTGTACTAATTGACATGCCTTTTTATTGTTCCATCTTAAGTGCAAACATCCCACTAATCTTAGGACATGGGAGGAAAAGTGACAGCTTCTCACAGAGCCATAATATAGAAGCAGCAAGTTCTTCATGCTTCTTGTGCCTCCATCATCCTATGTCCCCCAACAAACTCTCAAGCCACATTGGTTTTGTGTCAAAATTCGACCAAATTTATTCTTCTCCCTTGATGGAGGAGGAGCGAAAAATGTCTGGTGGTCTTGTCTCACAACCAGAGGAATATTCCAAAGAGTTGGATGTTGCTGTCAGAGCAGTGCAGATGGCATGTTCCCTTTGTCAGAAAGTGCAAGACACTTTGATTTCCAAGTCTAGTAGCAATGATCTGGTCCCATCTAAGGATTACAATTTTCTAGCCACAGTTGCAGGTGAATGTTCCTAAACACCCTAGTTTGTTGTGTGTGTATGTGGGTTGTCTCTGGTTATGCTCAGAAAAAAATATACTTTTCTTTTAATAAGCTAATGAGTTGAACCTTTGCCTTTGCCATGTGGATTTCTGAGTTGATGATTTTGTTAGATTATAAAGTCACAACTTTGTACGGAAAAGAATTTAACCATACTACTACTACTACTACCTTGTGCGGTTGTGCCTAAGTTGCTTGTTATCCAGTCAAATTATGACAAGTGGCTTCTTGGTTATTGATTGAACTGGAATTGACAAAAGAGGATAGTAAACATTATATTATACTTAAATGCTTTCAAGTCAATGAAAAACTACTGGCAAGAAAAGTGACCGTTAAAATTAAGGCTTGCTGGTTTTTTTTTAATTTAAAAAAATCATGATTCTTAAAAGGGAAATAACGTGTTGGTAAAACTAGGCTTGCTTCGAAATTCCTTTTTCGGTCCCAACAGGATTTCTAGATAAGGAATTTGCGAGCGCGTGACTATGTGAACTAGTCTTTGGAATTTGTGAATGAAACATTTTTTTGGGCACTTCTGATCAGCGATTAGGTATGTTTGGATGGACGGTTTTAAAAGGAAAGAGAGAAAAGAGCTTTTTTTTTTTTTTAAATTAAGAAAGCTATAAAATATTTTTTAAAAACAAATGAAATGTGATTGAGATATTATATGATCACCTATCATATTATTTCTTCAATTTTTTTAAAATCTTAAATATATATCAAGATATAGATTTAGCCCTCCAAAACCCTCCATCCAAACATATCCTTAGGCTCCGTTTGGGAGTTTAGAAGGGGAGGAGAGGGCTTTGGGAAAAAGGAAGCATGAAAAAAAATGAGAAGGAATGATAGTTTCCCACCTTGAATGGGGAGTTTATTTTTCTTCATGATAATAAAACCCCCTAATATAGGA
Organism: Calophaca sinica; assembly: GCA_037113605.1. Lineage (NCBI taxonomy): Eukaryota > Viridiplantae > Streptophyta > Magnoliopsida > Fabales > Fabaceae > Calophaca > Calophaca sinica. Next base: position 99,620,685 of record CM073734.1, on the reverse strand, counting down.
GAACTAAAAAAATATATCAGAAGAAAGATTTAGAGGGTTTTGGAGAGCTTAGAAAAATTCTTCAAATCCCTTCATTCTTTTTATATTACTCTCAAAATTAAAAATATATTAGTCATAAGCATTCTCTTTTCCTTCTATACAAAAATACCCTCTCAAATAAGATGGAGGATTTCTCTTTCTTTCCTTCTCCTTCCCTCTCCACAAAGCCCTCTCCTTCCCTCTCCTAATACCTCCCAAACGAAGCCTTAGTGAATTTAGTCAATCTGTATTCATACTTACAATCAATGATTGAATTGAACTATTCAATATGCTATATTTATATAGGTTGGAGTGTCAAAGCAATTGTCAGCTGGATATTGTCCAGGTGTTTACGGGATGAAAGTATCTCTATTCTAGCTGAAGAGGATGTTCAGACTCTCTCCAAGACTAATGCATCTGAACTTTTAGAAGCTGTGGTAAAAACTGTGAATGAATGTCTAACCGAGTCACCTCAATTTGGAGTTGAAGCACCAAAATCAGTTCTTGGAAATTCAGAGGTTCTTGAAATCATTAGTCACTGCAACTCAGTTGTAAATCCTTCTGGAAGATTTTGGGTACTTGGTCCTCTTGATGATACACTGGGGTTTGTACATGGAGATCAATATGCTGTAGCATTATCACTCATAGAAGATGGAGAAGTGGTGGTTGGAGTTATTGGGTGTCCTAACTACCCAATGAGAAAGGACTGGTTAAGTTATCAGCACAACTATCATAGGATTATATCCAAGTTGAGTCCTCCAAACTCTGAAGTTTGGAATAAAGGTTGTGTAATTTATGCTAAAAGGGGAAGTGGCAAGGCTTGGATCCAACCACTGCTCAATGCCAATAACAAGTTTGTGTGGCCAAACCATGCAAAACAAGTTTCTTTCTCTTCTATTGACAACCCAGCATTTGCCACATTTTGCAACCCAGTTGAGAAAGCTAATTCAAGCCACTCTTTTACTGATGGACTGGCTCATAGTGTTGGTCTCAGGTGCATTTTTCATTTCATTCCATTTTGATATCAGTTATACTCTCTGTCTTGACATTTTACATTGTGTGATTGCTAGTTTCTAGGATTATTCCTATGCTCTTTCTATTTGTATTCAGTTAGTATGATATGCATATTAAACTCTTAAGAAATATTCAATCATTATTGCTAATATAGTATTGAAGTGCAGCCCAGTGCACGAGACTCCCACCACGCAACCTTACCCTGCAAGCGGAGTGTTTTCAGGATTTAAACTAGTGACCCCCAAGTCACAAGGCAACAATCTTACTTTTGTGCCAAGGCTCGCCCTCCATTGCTACTATAGTACTATAGAGATTATAAGGTTCTTAGAATAGGATGGCAATCTGAAATTTGTGATGTGTAGTTGCACATTCCTTGCTCAATGACTAGTCACTTGGAAAAAGGCACCAAAAGTCGAAAAATAATTGAAGTTTTCTATTGCAGTTTTCACTTTATAATAAATTGCTCTTGTTCATTATCGTTTGTATGCAGTAATAAGCCATTAAGAGTTTACAACATGGTGAAATATGCGGCAATAGCTTGTGGGGATGCTGAGGTTTTGATGAAGTTTGCAAGGGCTGGTTACAAGGAGAAAATATGGGACCATGCTGCTGGTGTTGTGATAATAGAGGAGGCAGGAGGCACAGTAACAGATGTTAGGGGACGTTCCTTGGACTTCTCTAAAGGCTCATCATATTTAGAAGGAATTGATCGTGGTATAGTTGCTTGTGCTGGAGCCACATTACATGAAAAGATCATCGATGCTGTTGATGCTAGCTGGGCTGCTTCTAGCCTTTGAGGCTGTTTCTAATAATCTATCTGCATGCGTATATATATAAACATATTGTGATCATGTGAATTATATATATTTTGATCTTTTATTTTCTGTTTTGCACTGTATCATAGAAACCCCCCTGCTTTGACTTCAGTTATTGTTCATGTATTTGTACCCGCTTGCTGGCCTGAAATTACTGTTGTTTGAAATTATATGGATAAAAGTTTATCATTAGATTTGTTGTAATTTTTTATATTTTTAAAGCAAAATTGTTACGGTTGATGTAAATTTTTGTTTTGTGTGTGTAAAGGTAACCATACGTAAGATTTCCCATAATTTATATAATCAAATAGTTTAACATGATAAATAGTTGTATCCTATAATCTTTTTTTTTTCCAGGTTCAACCATTCATTGTGACGATGACAACTTTTTTGAACTTTTATTTTCCCGGACCGGACGGCTTTAATTTCTCTTTTATTAAGGCATGTTGGGACATGTTAAAGGATGAGCTGTTGGGATTTATTCATGAATTCCAGCTGAATGCACAACTCTCTAAAGCCATAACTGCCGCTTTTCTTGCTCTTATTCCTAAGGCTGAGCATCCTCATTCTTTGCATGAATTTCGTCATATTTCTCTTATTGCTTGTTTATATAAGATAATTGCAAAACTTTTGGCTTCTCGGTTGAAGAAAGTTCTAAGTAGAATTATTTCCCTTGCCTGACGGCTTTCTTGCCCAATAGAAACATTTTGGATGGGGTGCTCATTGTGAATGAAGTGATTGATCTTGCAAATAGGAAAAAGGAGAAATGCTTGTTACTTAAAGTAGATTTTACGAAGGCATATGATTCTGTGGAGTGAGGATACTTGGATTACATGATGACTCGGATGGGCTTTTGTTATAATTGGCGTAGGTGGATCAAGGCTTGTGTATGTTCGAGCACTATGTCAGTATTGGTCAACGGTAGTCCGACGATACTATCATAATGTGTGAACTTTCTTGGGGGAATTTATGGTGTATTAAGGCTATCCTTCGTGGTTTTGAACTAGTCTCAGGACTTAGGGTCAATTTCTCAAAAAGCAATTTATTTGGTGTTCATATTGATGACTTGTTCATGCATTCAGCAGCTTGTTTTCTCAACTGTAGTATCAGTAAAATCCCGTTCAAGTTTCTTGGTCTTCCAGTTGGTGCCAATCCCAGAAAATATTCTACCTGGAAACCAGTTATTGAACTTATGCATAAACGACTTTTATCATGGAAAAGATCTCAGTTGTCAATTGGGGGAAGGGTTACCTTGATAAATTCTGTTTTGACAAGTCTACCGGTATACTACTTTTCGTTCTTCAAAGCTCCAAAAAAGGTATTGAAGACTCTCATTGGCATTCAGAGGAATTTTCTGTGGGGTGGACTTGGAGAGAAACGCAAAGTGTGTTGGATAAGTTGGGACAAAGTATATAAACCGAAGTCTTTGGGCGGTTTAGGGATCAAACATCTAGAAATCTTTAATCGGAGCCTCTTAGCTAAATGGAAATGGAAGTGTCTTACCGAACGGGATGCTATTTGGTTTAATCTTCTTTCCCACAAATATGGTCCTCTTGATCGTGGGATACTTTATGGTGATCTAACAATAAGGTATAGCTCTCTCTGGTGGAGGGACCTAATTACTTTGGACACGGTTTAGTTTCGTGGCACTGCGAAAGTGAAATTGGGCATGGGGAACGTGACTAAGTTTTGGGAGGATCAATGGATAGGTACTACTCCTCTCAAAAATCTTTTTCCAAGTTTATTTCAAGTGTATCATCCACATTATGTCACTGTTGCTTCTGCTGGAGAATGGGGGCAAATATTTGGCAATGGAAATGGAATTGGAGTCGTGAATTGTCCATGGAGGAAGAGAATGCACTTGCTGAATTAAAGGTCCTTTTGTCAGATATACAGCTAGACTTTCAATCTCGAATTCTTGGGTTTGGGCTTTAAATTCTTCTAGCTCTTTTAGCACAAGATATGCGTACTTGAGTTTGTCACATGATAGCATTGATGAGGATAGACTAGATCAGAACCTAAGTAAAACTTTTAGATGTCTATGGCACAGGTCAATCCTCTCAAAGGTGGTTCAATTACCGGAAACATATTTTTTCAAAATTGCGATATGTTCTGGTAATTCAATTGCCGGAAGCTGTTGAAAATGTATTTCGACAATTGAATTACCGGAACATATCATAATTTTGAAAAAATATGCTTCCGATAATTCACCGGTAATTGAATTACCGGAATACATTTGCATTACTTGGAGGTGTATGTATTCCGGTAATTGAATTACCGGAAGCATATTTATGTTCCACTAAGATTACCGGAAGCCTGTAAAATTTCGAGAGAAAAAAAGCAGAATCGCGAAAATGGACATGTTTAGCTCCGGTGGCCGCTGGGTTGTTCACAGTGGCCCCTAGGGAGGTGTTCCGGTATTGGGGGTGGAGGGGTGGTGGCTCCGACGAGTTTTCCGATGGTGGAGGGGGGATGGGAGGAAGAGGGAAGAAGGAAGAGGGAATTGATGTATTTTGGGGAGGTGGTGGTGGTGGAGGGGTGGTGCTCCAGTGGTTGGTGGTGGAGGACGGTGGTGGGGTGGTGGAGGTGGTGGAGGAGGGATGGGAGGAAGAAGAAGAAGAAGAAGAAATGGGAGGGAAAAAAATTAAATTTGGGGGGTACTTTTGGAATTTTGGTGGGGTGGGGGGTGTTGGCAGCAATGTGGTGGGGTGGAGGAAGCAACTGCTACACAAGACTCCAAACATTGCCTAGATCACATTTTAGGCTTTTTTCTGGGCCTAAAGCCCTTGCTTGGTCTGATCTACCCTAGAATCAATTACTTAATGAACCTCTTACCCTAAGTTTAAAACATTGCAGAGAATTTCTTAATTCACCATAGCAAAATTTAAATTAACTAGCTATCATATAGTATATCAGTGTGGTGATTTTTTTTTATATTACTATTTGTTTTACACTATTTCACACCTTTATTTTTATTTATCTCTCTCTCTCTCTCTACTTACTTCACATTCTCAGCAAATTTATATCGTCTTTTCATCACATTAACATTTACACAAGTTTAAATGTGGTGTAAAAAAAGTTAGGCATGAGTAAAAAAATAAATAAAATAAAGTGTTAATTACACAGTGTAAAAGATATAATTAACGCGTTGACAATATTATAATATAATTTTCAAAAAACAATTTATAGTATTTTATAATCCTTAATCAAGCCCCTTATTATTATATATATATATATATATATACACACACATTGACAAGATTTTCACGTATATATAAAAGACAATGAAAATATGAGTCACCGAGTACAATAATTGCAGCGAACCAATAAACATGATCATAAATCAACCATCTGTACTCCACACCCTCTCAATAAATGCTTTTCCCCCCCACTATGCATTGCATGCCACTAACACTTAATTTAAATATTCCTCCTCCCCTTGGCTAGCTAGACATTTCACTCAGCAAATTCAACAAACACATAACACTCTCTTCTTCCATTTCCCAAACACAACTTTAACCCGAAAAAAATAAAAAATGAAACCCACAACCATGATCGTTATCCTGCTCATCACGTTGCTAACAGTTTCTACTACCTCTGTGTCATCCCGCAGATCCGCACCAACCAAACCTTCTCCATTCGGTGGGGGCAATAATGACTATGGCGGTGGCTCCTTTTGGTCTGGACCAGGAGGAGGAGGGTTTAGCACACCAGGTTTTGGGAACAACATCATAGGAGGAGGAGGAGGAGGATATGGAGGAGGGTATGGAGGTCCAAGTGGTGGGCACTCCAAAGATGGTGTTATAAGGCCAACTGTTGTCTGCAAAGATAGTGGTCCCTGTTATCAGAAGAAGGTCACATGTCCAGCTAGGTGCTTTAACTCCTTCAGCTACGCTGGCAAGGGATATGGCGGAGGCGGTGGTGGTGGTGGCTGCACCATTGATTGCAAAAAGAAATGCACCGCTTCTTGTTGAAGGAATCCCCTAGTAATAGTATTGTGTGTTTAACTTATGGTCATCTCCAGCACCCTTATGGTTGATCTGAGTTGGAGCTTGCTTATGATTATATGTGGTTTTTGTAACATCTATATATGTAGTTTAAGAAATTATGGGACCGTGTTTGATAGTTGAGCCTGAGAAGATTATGGACTGTTCTTTTTTATTATAAATTATGTGGGGAAAAAAAAGTATTATTTTCTCGAGTAGTATTTTGGCAGAGGGAGACTTTGTAACTTCGTTCATCTTCCTTTGGATGTATTAAATATTAACGTTTGTCCTGTATATATCCTATAAATATATTATTTCTTACAAAAGTAATATATTTTAATTTTGATCTCTTTTTAAATTCTATTCATTTTTAAACCTTAGAAAAAAAATTATTGTATTTTTAATCACTGATGAGAGATTAAAGAACTTTTTTTGATAATGCAAATACTAAAAACAAATAAATTAAAATAGAAACAAATCAAAATTTATCAATTTTATAGAAATGAAGAATACATTAAACCCAAAATTTTATATTCAGACTCACTCCTTACAAACAATTTTAGTACCATAATAAGAAATTTGACAATAACACGGGTTGAAGACATACCATATCAATCAGCGCGTGACACACTTTTAGACCTAGTAAATCAATGTGATTTCAACAACAAATGTAAATTCACCATATATAATATTGCATTAAATGAAAATAAAATATTCTAAAGATGAAAAATTAACAATATATGAACCTTTTTTTGTTTCACCTTTCAGAAAACTCACACAAAAACAGACCATCACATAGAATTGCTAGCACGAAGTGCAGATTTATGAGGGTAACATTACGACATGAATCAAGCCAAATGATAGCAGGTGTGTTTGTGTGCTGCAACCGATAAATAGAATCAACTGGCGCAAGCAGCTATAGATTTCTCAATGCAATGCGATGTTAGTTGAACCCTCTAAAGGCTCAAAGCCACGTTAGTCAATCAGCAAAATGATTTTCTCAAGCATGCCATCCAGAAAGCTATTGATCTTCCATTGTTTGATCTTCTACTTTTGGATTACCCTTTCCAGCTTGGGGTTGTTTGGCTGCAGAAAGGAAAATTAAAAAAATAACATCACAGTAAAGAACCAACACCCATACAAGCACAGGTAATCATTTGTGAAGATTGTTATAGAAACTAAAATCTGATCACTGCAGGGATACAACTAAATGAGCAGGTCGCTGAAGAAAGAGAATGTACTAAATTTCAAGTCAAATCAATGCTCTGTTTCTTGTAAAATAAAACATTTTGGCCTGTTTGCCAGGTTATATTGAGCTATTATTTCAGCTAGAAGGTTTCTGAAATATTTCAATGGTTTGTGAAGATTGTTATAGAAACTAAAATCTGATCACTGCAGGGATACGACTAAATGAGCAGGTTGCGGAAGAAAGAGAATGTACTAAATTTCAAGTCAAATCAATGCTCTGTTTCTTGTAAAATAAAACATTTTGGCCTGTTTGCCAGGTTATATTGAGCTATTATTTCAGCTAGAAGGTTTCTGAAATATTTCAATGGTTTGAATCCCTCTTGAAAGTGTCGGTAAGATTTTCTGTTAGGGTTTGTTTGGGATTTGGTAGGGGAGAGGTTTGAGGGGAAAGAGAAGGCAAAATGGAAGAGGAAGAGTTTCAACCCAAAAAAAAGGAAACGGGAAGGGAAGGAAGGATAGCCCCCACCTTGTATGGTGTTTATTTTTCTCCATAGGACTAAAACCCCCAATTTAGGGAACTCAAAAAATAAAGAGGACTTCAGGAGGTTTTAGAGGGTAATTTTCTCCATATTACTAATAAATTATTAGTCATAACTCATAAGTCTTCCTCTCCCTTCCAAACTCTCAAACAAACCCCCTAGAGTTTTGTACTGGTGATACTCTTAAAAAACTTCATCCTCCGCCTCCACTCAAGTATCAAGGTACCAATGCACCCTGCCCCCCCTTCTCTCTCTCTCTCAAAACCCAAGACACACCGCCCTTTGAGTCAAAACATTTGAAGGAATTCATTAAGGCTATAAATAACAACAGCAAAGGCATGAACAAAGACTGCTCACGTTGATTCTTAGAAAAATTAGCCATGCAGGCAGAAAAGCAGTTTGGAGTATTATGATGGGAAATAGCAAATAAAGAAGAAATAAGAGCACAAGTTATATTCAAGTGTTTTTCAACTTACATTTTAGACATGATCCAGCAAGGCATGTCAGCCTTGACTGTGTCTTACACTCAGCTAGTGGATTTGGCTTCTCTGTGGCAGCCATCCGAACATCCCATACACGTATAGTCCCATCAGATGATGCAGATGCCACTAGATAGGGGTCATCATCCCCTGTAGTCTCATCACTATCTGTGAGCACAACAATACCTTTTACACGGGCAGCATGGGCCTCTTCTATGCAATATGCAACTTTTCCACTGTTTATATCCCATGCTGTGATATTTCGGTCCTCACCACCTGTATAGAGAAGTCCATTCTGCAACATAGAAAAATACATAGGTGTCAAAAAACATACTTCAGATGATTCTCTTTGAATTATAGCAGTATACAAAATTACACTCCCCTATTTAGTTGTTGAATTTGAAAAAGTTTCCACCATCAGACCCAACCCTTTTAAATAAATATATTCAGGTAAACAATGTAGTTAAACAGGATTGCAGTTGCACAAAATGACCATCTATGCCACAGATAATTCACTTCACCAATGAAACTGGCTAAAGAATATTAAAACCATGTCATGCCTGTGGTTGTACACTTGTAGAAAAACCATGCTCATATCAGCCCCATTGACCAACATCACATATTTTACCACAAAAAAATTTAGAAACACGAGTGATACTTCAATATCCCTCATATGTACAGTCATTCAATGATAAACATGAAATAACACAACATCAAGCATCTTATTTTTGTTGCAATCAATTAAAATAGTAAAGCATAAACTTTTTTTTTTCATATTAATGAAAGTTACATTTTCAAATTCTGTTTTGATACTAATATCCAACAAAGACTTGTTATATTGCTTAATTAACTGCATCACATGTATGCAGTAGTATACATACCCTTTGCCACAAGACAAGAGCATTATTATTTTCTCTTTTACTTCCTATTTATGATAAACTCCTAAATCTGACACTCATTATTAATCCCCATATGACAAAGCATTCGATTACTATGTATCATGCACTCCTACATAATGCACAAAAACCTCTGAATTGAATTAAAAAATTGGCAATATAACTTTCACCTAATTTTCCTTCATATAACATCACTAACCATGTGAACACAAACACAAATTGATATATTCTGGAAAACGCAGATAAAACACAAACCCTAGCAGGTGCGGCGCAGAGAACACGCTTGGGGCATTGCAATTCGAACAACAACCGCGCATCCTCGGCCTGATGAACGGAGACAGTCTCATCGACAGCCATGAAGAACGCATCGCCGGAAGCGTCATAGCAGACAAGGGAGGCCTCCTTGGCGAGGCGGCAGCAGAAGCTCCTGCGGCCGCGGACGAGGTTGACCATGGCGAGGCAGTGGTCACGGGAGACGGTGAGGGCGAGCTTGCCGGAGGGATGAAGTGCGAGGTCGTTGACAGCTTTGCGGTGGACGGGGAGTGTCTTGAGGTGGACGAATCCATCGGCGTCGAAGATAGCGAGTGAGCCGTCGGCGTCTGCGGAGACGAGGTTGCGGGGGAAGGGGAGATGGGGATAGGCGTGGAAGGAGAGGGCTGTGACGGTGGCGGAGTGGTGGTTGAGAGAGCCGAGGGAGGAGGCGGCGGATAGGTTGTAAAGGTGGATGGTGTCGTCAGAGCCGCCGGAGGCAACGACAGAGCCAGATACGGCGACGGTTTTGATGAGGGAGAGGTGGGAAGGGTAGGAGAAGAGAGGAGTTAGGGTTTGAGTTTGGGGATGGAGGGTGAAACCCCATATGAATCGCTCGTATGAACCTGCTACCAGACTCATTCTCCTCTTGTTGTTGCTCATTGTTTACGCACCGTATTTGCTACTTCTTCTCTGGCATAAACCCTACCTTTCCAGACTCTAAAACCACCACCAACTGCAGGGATTTATGAATTTTAATAAACTAGTGGATTAGTATTGGGCGGCTTCTAACATGCCTCACCTTGCAGGTGTGGCACCATACACAACTCATTTCCACCATTAGATAATAAAGGCACACCAGATCTATAATAAAGGCTAAATAGTACTTTTGATCCCTGAATTTTATTTTAGTTTTCGTTTTAGTCCCTTAACTATTATATTTCTCATTTTGGTCCCTTAACTTGATAACCGTATACAACGTTAGTCCCTTCCTTCAGTTTTCGTTTAACGCCGTCCAAATAATCCTAGGTGGCAAACGGTTGTCCTATGTGTCTTAGCTGACTCAGATCATGACCAACGAAAAAAAAAAAAGATGACTCAGTCATCTTCTTCCCCAAACCTGACCCCACCAAACCCTAACTCCTCTTCTCTCTATCCTTCCTCCATGAATCACGGCTGCCTCTCAGGCGCCGTTTCGGACCACCACGCCACCACCACACACCTTCCCTCTCACTCTCTGTCGCGAATTGAAAAAATTTGTGCAGAACCAAAAAATTGCAGAACCAATCCCCCAAACCCTCTCGCTGCCTTTTTTTTCCTCTCTAAAGAACCAGATCTGGAAGCGGAGCTGAGAACGGAGAGGATGTGTGGCGTTGTGCTGGTGGATTCGGTTGATGGCGGCGGCGACGTTATTGTTGTTGCAGTGGAGGGGGGAGAGAAAGAAACACTAGGGGGAAGGAAGAGGTGGCCCTGGCCGCGACGGTGGCGTGGTGTTTTGACGGCGTGGCAGTGGTGAGCATCAAATCCGTGGGGGGAGGTGGTGGGTGTGTGGTGCTGGTGGTGTTTTGCGGCGGTGGCATCGTGTTTTATCTCCCCCACTTTTTTTTCTTTTTTTTTCTGGTTTAATTATACGGGACGGGGGGAGTAGTATTAACCCGTGCGTAGCGATCCACGGTTGAGATTTAAGGGTTATGGAGTGACAGTAGGAAAAAAAACATAATTGAGTTTTTTATATAATAACAAATAGTCTAGTAAAAAATTATAATAACAAATATTAATGATTTTAAGGTAAATTCGAGTGCTTGGCCGGTTTGTGATTCTAGGACCGAATTTGTGTCGCATCTGGTTAGGGATTGTGTCCTGCCAACTCGGTCTTCTTAGAGTGTGCTCTTCCTACATCTTTCTGGAACACTGATATGGATTCGTGGTTAGAATCAAATTTGGCTTCCAATCACTCTTCTAGAGGTTTTGCTTAGGATTTGGTGTTCAGTGTGGCTGTTTCCCTGTTTAGGCAGTATAGAAATGAGCGTGTCTTCAACGACAAAAGGATCACGGGCAAGGACACGGTGTTTCACACTCTGTTGGTTTGTTCTTCTATTGCTCAGAGTTGGGTGGATCATGGTCTTGTGAAAGGTAGGCAGTATGCTACCGACGACCATCGACTTATTAAATGGTTCCGTCCTGAGTATGGGTGGGTGAAGCTGAATTGTGATGGTGCGATCTCTCACCATGGCATTTTAGCTTCTACTGGTGGCCTGCTTCGAGATCATGATGGTCGCTTCATTCTTGGTTTTGCTTTAAGTATCAACTGTTGTTCTATTATTTCAGCCGAATTGTCTACAATTCAGAGTGGCATCTGGTTGGCCTCAACCAATGGTTTTGGCAAAGTAGTCATTGAATTTGATTCTTTGACGGCAGTTAACATCATTCAGTCAGGGTGCTTTTCGCAGCACCCTTGTTATGGGGTTGTGGAAGACATTCGGCACCTCTTGAGCAACCTTGAGGAATTCTTGATCCAACATGTTTTCTGTGAAGCTAACCAAGCTGCGTATGGATTCGCAAAGTTTGGTCTCAGTTTAGATTTTTGTAGTATGTTGTTTGTTAATGCTCCAGTTTTTGTAGCGGATGCCCTTAGGGCAGATTTCATGGGAATTTGTTTCCCTAGGTCTATCTAGTTGTTTATGTTTCGGAGAGTTTTAACCCCCTGTTGTCTAGCAAAAAAAAAGAATTGTGTTAGCAAATAAACTTTATCGTTAAATATTAGACAAAATATGGAAAGCATTCAAAGGAGAATGAAAAAAAAAAATAGAAGCTTATGGCCGAATTTGTGTTGTTATATTTAATCCTACATCAAAATGAAAGAAAAATGGTAGCAATTGACTATTTCAAAAGGAGAAAATAAAAAAGAAAAAATAATAATAGTGACATATATATTCATTTTTGTTTCATGAATACGTTAATATTTTTTTTTACTGAATGAATATGTTAGTATTTAATATTTATCAAGGTATTAAAAACCGGACCGGACATTGAACCGGAGAGGGCCTGGGTTCAGGGTTTTTGGGTTGGACCGGGGTTGGACCGGGGTCGAACTGGGTTCGATTAAATATTATTAAAAAAATATTTAATACAATATATAAATAAATAATAAACAAAAAATAAAGTGATTTTCATAACTTTATACCATAAAAATTATACTTCACTTAATATTTTCTTAATAAGTTGACATATAACAAAAAATTACACATTCATCCATCTCAAATATAACATAACTATTACGTTCAATAACAAAAAATATGAAAAATGGCGCAGGTAGTCGAGTTTGAGAAGCAAAATAGCGCAGGAAAAAAAACAGTTAAAATATAAAATGTGCCCTTAATATATAAAAAAAAAAAATTTGTGAACCGGCCGGGTCGGCCAAAAAAACCCGGTTTTGGCCGGTTTTGACCCGGGCCGGTCCGGTCCGGTTCTTAACCGATTCATCAACAGACCCAACCGGTTTTATGGGGTGGATCGGACCGGACCATGGCCCGGTTCCCAGTTCAACCGGCCGATCCGGTCCGGTTTTTAATACCTTGATATTTATAGATTAAGTGAGATTTTTTGTATCACGTTTTAGTTAATTTCAAATTGAATTCAAATTTATTATGAATTATATTATGAATTATATAATCGATAGTGAATGTTAAATTAAAAGTTCACAAATTTATATGATGAAAAAATATTAAATGCTGATTGATTATATTAATTCAAAATCGGCAAGTCATTTAAGATAATATAATTATGTTTTTGATAACATTTATTAATTGATATTTTGTAATAATAATAATAATAATAATAATAATAATAAATAAAATTGTTTTAGGCGAGAAAAGAATGTAAATGGTTTTGACACGTGGTATAATCCTACGTGGTAAAACTCTATTTTATATAATATAATATATAGTAGATGAGACCATTTTTAATAGCTGAGACAGAAGATTATAGTAGATGGCACTGTTTTTTAGAGTTGTGATATTTGAACAACTACGGGGACACTGTATGTACGGATGTACGGACCATATGTACGAACAATTTTTTTTTTGTTTTGCGCTTTTTTATTTTTATCGTCTTTCATAAATCATTACCAAAGTGGTTAATGATGTGCAACTAAGTGGTTAACACAGTTCACTAACTGGTTAATGGGCTACTCTGATGCCAAGTTTCACTTGTATCCATTAACTACTTTCAACACTGTATTAACCGCTAATATCAACCTTGTTAACCAAGTGTCATTCACCGCCTTTAATAACTCTTTCACAAATCATTACAAAAGTGGTTAATGTTGTGCAACTAAGTGGTTAATGCAGTTCACTAACTGGTTTATGGCTACTCTGATGCCACAAGTTGCACTTGCACCTATTAACCACTTTCAACACTGTGTTAACTAGTAATATCAATCCAGTTAACCAAGTGTTATTCACCACATTTAATAACTCTTTCACAAATCATTATAAAAGTGGTTAATGTTGTGCAACTAAGTAGTTAATATAGTTCATTAACTGGTTAATGAGCTACTCTGATGCCACAAGTTGCACCCATTAACCATTTCTAACACTGTATTAACTACTAATATCAACCATGTTAACCAATTTTGATTCACGACTTTTAATAACTCTTTCACAAATCATTACCAAAGTGGTTAATATTGTGCAAGTAAGTGGTTAATGCAGTTCACTAACTGGTTAATGAACTACTCTGTTAACTAACAAATTCTCAACAAAAAAAGTTATTATTTAAAAAAACATTTTTTTTTGTACGGGTATATGGTGTCAACAGTAGGTGTCCCATTTTAGTTGTTCAAATATCACTATTGGTTTTTTATAGCTGAGACTGAGAAGATTTTGGACTGTTCTTTTTTCTTATAAATTTATGTGAAAAAAAGTAGAATCTTCTTGAGTTGTATTTTGGCAGAGGGAGATTAGTTTGTAACTTTGTTCATCTTAACTTTTGTCCTGTATATATACTCACGGAATCTTCAAGTTAACTCCATCTACAGTAAACGCCTCTCCAAGAGAAAAAAAGAAAAACTATTCAAACCTTGATTTTTGTCAAAACACCCACTCCTTCCGTACGGAAAATTCTTGATAATCATTTAACCTTTAGAAGTTTATTTTTCTTAACTTCCTTTTTTAAGTTACATTTCTCTCTAATTTTTTTGATTTATTTCAGATATAAATCAAAACAATTATAGTTGCTTTTGTACATATAGAAAGTATCAATGTTTGTTAGTCAAATGGCGAGGAAGTAACTTGCACTTGGAGTTACTATTATAAAATCTTTCATAGAGGTATTTCTTTATTATACAATTTGAATATTAATTTTAAGGCGTGATTACTTAGAATGGTAGATATATATAGAGAGAAAGAGAGAGAGAGAGAGAGCAAGAAGGCATTCAAGTCTAAGATTGGCCCTTCAAGTTTGACATAACAAGACAAAGTGAACCTAAACTACGTAGAGTATCAACTTGAATAAACTATTGCATGTTTCTACCAGCCACTGTTATGTCAAAGCTCTGCTTATAATGTACACTAACAACCCACATAAGGTAGCATGTTAAACAAGAGAAAAACAAATGAAAATAAATAAAACTTGTACACAAAAATCACTCTCAGTAGAATATTCTTGTTCAATGTTCTTGCGGCTAGTAATATACATACAACATTGATCCATACAAAAGTCGCCCATCAGATTGCAGCCCTCATTGCTCCCCTTGCAGCGTCCCGTTTCATCTCAGCAGCCTTACCACTGCCACGGAAGTACATGTATACTTGCTGTATGGCAAGCAACCAAAGAAAACGTGAGCAGTTATGTGCAAAATGCTATTGCTAGCTGCTTGTGCTTAAAATAATTTAATTGGTAACTTTGACAAGTGTAACCAAACCTGAATAACCCAAATGCTGATCAATGTTTCAAGGCAGAATAATCCAAATCCAATGAAGTAGAAAATCTACAAGCAAATGCAGAAAAACAAAACAACTGATCAATCATTCAGAAGTTCGCGTATTTTCTATAAGATCACGTATTAACGGACATGCAACAAATATCGAATTGCTAATTAGTGTAGCATGTCTAAAATTGCTCCAGTGGTTTTAAAAATTACATTTTTTGACAATTAAATGGTATTCTTACTTACCCCAATCAAAGCATGGTCACCCACCACATCTATGGCAGCTAGGATGCCCCTGTATCAGTGTGAGTAGACAGTGCCAACATCAGATTAAAACAATGATAATAACTTCAGTCTCTTGAAGAGATGGAATGGAACACACACACACACATTAAATCCCAAATTTATTATCACTCTCACCAACAAGCCTACAGGTTTGATATTCTAGAACCAATTAGATTTCAAATCGGGCATTCAGGTGGACAGTGATGATACAGATGTCCTAAATTTATAAATTTTCTTTCAGAGATTCATCATTTACTTCTATTCTAGAGAAGGGGAAAAAAAGAAAGAAGAAACCCATCTTCTGCAAGGAAAATGAATTTAAATGCTCTTTCTCCTTGCCACAGAAAATGAAGTCATATAAACAATATATCAAGTTTACGTACGTCAGGGATTTTCCTTTGAAAACTATAGGAGGAGCAACTGCAGCTAAGATGCAGAATCCTATGTGAATCTGAAAGCAGAAGAAGAAATGAAAATGATTAGATTTCTTCCAGTTTTTGGAGCATAGCTTATGCATATTAAGAAGTATAATCAATGTACCAGATAAACCAGGAAAAACCATCCAAATTTCAAAGCACTTTCTGTCCTGCAAAAAATAAAAAGAAGCATATTTAGAATCAACAGTATGGCTAAATAAAAAAAGATCAAAATATGCACGCATATAAACTTATTGTTCTCTTGAAAGCTTCAAAGCATAAAAGCACAATTATCTGTTGGGACTAGACATCTCATCAAAATCTCTCAGCTCCCACACTTTGTTGAATAACCCCATAATTGGTTTAAGAGAAGGAAAATAAATAAATTGAAAGAAACAAATACAAAGCTCATTTACTTTAGTATTTCAAAGCTTTCACAGTTTAGATTAACTACGGACATGACCAAATGTTGTAAGACTAGATAATACTCAAAAAGCTCCAAGGTTTGCAACATTTAAACCCAAACATGCTCCATTTATTAAGAGCAATTTTTAGTCTTACATAAGTGAAGTTATATAGAAGAAATCAGAGCTTGCTGCAGTTGCATAATTTATTAGGGAAAAAAAAGACAACTAAATGCATGTAAGCATTGAAAAAATTTACCTAAATGCACGATACAATGGACGATACCACAAAACATATGCTCCAGGTACCCCTGCTATGAAGTAGATAATGGCCAGAAACCATATTTTTACACCTACAACAAACAAGGCCAAGTTCCACGCACATGGATTTGGAAATGTTAGATTTATAATTTGATCTGTTAAATAATCCAATAAGACCTTCCTTTATATATCTAATCTCACCTTCACCCTTAATCCATGCTGCAGTAACAGCTATAACATTCCACAAAAGGCACAACCATAATCCTGCATAATATAACTTTTCATCAATGACCATGAACCACACCCCAAGCTTACATCATTTTTTAGTATAAATAATATAACATGACTCACAAAAATTCATGATAGATGTATTTATTGTGACCATAATTAATTCAAAACAGAGCGTCATAGTGAGAACAAATAAATAGATAATGCATTAATCAGGCCATTATCTTACTCAACAAAACAGGTTAATACCAAATAGCGAGGTTAATGGTTTCAAATCAAACATTCAAACGTATCAGAGTATATTAATTCTCACCTCTCTTCAAGGCTTCAGCATTATTACAAACATTTCGTTTAAAAACTTTATGGGGTAGAAAAGAATAAAAGGTTCCCAATTTCTATTTACCAGTACAAGATGCAAAGTTTTAGTCATTGATGCCAACTAAAAAAAATTAAGAAATAAGAAACCTTTCTTTTTTTTTTATTTATTAATTTTAACAAAAAGGTATAGATCAGAAGGCACCAAGGTCATAACACCAATGATCTACAGAGAACACAAAGGATCCTTGAAATAGAATTTACCCCAAAATAAACAAAGATAAAAGAATGAGAATGATAATAAATATGCATGAAACAGCCTCAAGAACTGCTGGCTAAAAATGATGCCTTAATTGGAACCAAGAACAACCCACCCCACAAAAAAAAAGAGGATAACGTACCTAACAGTGTAGTAAATGCAACATACTGCAATTTTCGAAGATGAACCGGAATTTCATTGCCAATATCGTGATGGATAATTGGGAAAAATGGTGGCCAATTTTTCTCCTCAAGAACAATACCAGCTGCAAAACAAAACGTAAATACCTATTAGAATAATTAAGCAGAACTAAATTAGTGCAAACAGTTCAAAGACATTTATACAATTTTGCAGTACTACTCAATTGAATGCCAACACAAACAAAAAATAGCCAACCCCCCGAAAAAGGTAGCTACGGAAACAATTGATTTTAAAAAGGGATAGAGGAAACAAACAACTGAATCATTCTCAACATTTCCAGAAACAAATAAACTTAAGCCCAGACTTCAAATATAAATCTCAGGAAATGTAAATTACCTCGAGCAGCAGCTTCTTCTTTCCGTCTCACTTCCTGCATTTTGATAAACCAAAAAAAAAAAAACGCATATGAATTTTCAAACATTTGTAGTTAACAGGGAAGTCAGTAGGCAAACTTTTATGTATACAAAGTTAACAGAATATCAGCATGCACATTCTAAACATTGGATAGAAGACAGCATGATGTGATGTGGGGCACTTATTTAAGAAGATCCATATTTCCAGAGATCAACCTATTTTTTGATCATAAAAATTTCAGCTGTCCTTATCATGTCCAAACTTAAGAAAATAATATAAGAAACAATCAGATTCAATTTAAATGGTTGGCATAAGTTGCGATCAACTTATTCAAGATCAAGTCTTTTAAACTTAATCCACTTAATAACTTTCTATAATCATTGAATTTCATTAAGTCATCCATTGAATTGAAAGTTTTCATTAAATAGAAAAAGTAGGCAAAATTTCATACAATTTAAAAACTAATTGATATTTCATTAGACAACATTTTATTGTATGCAAGACAATCAAGATTATATGATGGAGGACAGGAAGACCTCTCAAAGTGAAAGAGTGGAACTCGAAGGGGAAATGAGAAGAAATGAAAATGAAAAACTAAAGAGAACATCAAAGGGGAGGTGTTCCAATCTCGGTAAATGTCAACAGAGGGAACTCTCAACCCTAAAGTGAACAGAAAGACACCAAGAAATCCCATTGCATACCTGTTCCCTTCTTCTTAAGTCAGCCTCCTTGGATTGGAGTTCCTTCTCCTTCTTTTTCAAATCCTAATGTTGAAATAGATAATAATTAGAAAAACCACAATCAATGCTTGTAACAATACATGCAATACATTATAAATAGGAAACGACCTCAACTGTATGCATACCGTTGATGTATCAAGAGGTATATCAACTGTCGCACCAAAGCCATAATTATAATCAGCAGGCTCTGGCTTAAGAGGTGAAAGCCTTGAATTCGTGGCAGGGGGAACACTTCCAGGATTCTGACATTTAAAAAACAATGTGATGCATAAGGTAAGTTGTGAATGATCTATAGGCTTTTTATCAGCATCCGACATGTACTATACCTTATAAAAAAATAAAAAATAAAAAAAAAACTGGTCATGAACCTAGACCTTAGAGTTCAGCTACTAAAAAGATGTTGTCACTACAAGGTAGTGGAAATTTGAAAATCTCGCTAAAGTTGAATGAATAAGATGATTCCTTGATGTATTACAATCACCAAGTATGGGGGAAGAGGTGCCACCAGGGGCTTCTGCCTCCCTGGAGTGTCTCTTCCATTTCCTCAATAATTTCGCTCCACAAATGTTTCGCTAGTTATCAGAGATTCAGAGCATCTTAATTTTCTTCCATTTCTCTAATCTTAATGTTGCTCCCCATATCAAAACAATGAGAATTCAATATCACAATCATGCACCTAAAATGATATCATAACAAAGCTTCGAATATCATTAATGTGACATTTAGCTATTATGTAATCTGTACAGACGTTCGGTATTTTTTTTGGGCTTATAATCAAGACTTTGCAAAGACAATAGTTAATAATTTTTAAAAATGCTATAGAAATATCTGACATTACCTTTTCTTTCTGCAATTCCATTCATTAAAATTTAAATAATGTATGATTTTGTAAAGTAGGAATGAAAATTTAGAACATTCTGAAATATTTTTGTAGACCATTCATATTTATATGCATAAAAAATTAAAAATTGTGCTCCCTCTAACCTCTAGTTCTACATCTGCCACTGACCATAACCTATGGCTGTGACTTGTGACTTGTTAAATCATCAAACAGCAATTTCATCAACATAAAATAATTATGATTCATTGATGTTGGACTTGGATTAATAAACATACTGTTGTGTAAAATGCGCCCCCGCTGTAGTTTGACTGGCTTGATGTTTTCCCCCTCACAGCTGGATCCTGTTAGTTTATATCAAATTTGAATGAAACATATAAATATTTCAGCAGGGAATAAGTTATTCCAAGGCCCAAACAACTGAGTTGTAAAATCCTCAACTACAAACTCTAATTCCCCAACTCCAAATACATCATAAATTAATACAATTCATAATTGAAATCTCTCCATAGTGCATCAGCTTAACAATATTAATTTCAAACATTAAGAATATACAACTGCAACTCATTCAGCCAAGAACATACACCCACATATGGCACTAAAATATGTATATTCACCTGTATGAACTATATCATAAGTCACTATTACTGCTGCCTTTAATTGTTATCAGAGTCACTCGCTAATACTTCAAGAGATTTCAATGATATGATGATAAACAATGGAGAAATTCTTTCTAAAGTTCACTTTCATAATCTTTTATCCTCTCCTATCTAGATGTCCTTGGCTTAACTATAGTTTTGGTTGCTTCCCAAACTTTAGTTTTGGTCCCCTTAATTTTAGTGGCAACAATGTCGCCCCCATAGTTTTCAAATCGATGCAAATAGATCCCCTTGTCAGATTGATATTGTCAAGGTTAATTTGTTTGTATGCCAGCAAAGTGAATGAAAGAGCAACTTATCATCAATTTTATGCCATGAAAACAAAAAAGGCATTACCACATCATCATCAAACCAGCACGGGGACTAAATTCATCAATTTGAAATTGTGAGGATAAAATGTTGAAATTAAAATAGGACGGACCAAAATCAAAATTTTGTGAAAAAATGAGAGCCAAACCAATGTCTGTATATTTTCAAATTATAGTTATACACTTGCACCATTATTTATCCTCCATTAAAGGAGAAGTTGTCTCTCACTATCTCTTTCAAATATATCATTATCATGGATTTGAACTTCTATTTGATATTCGATACTAGATGGCTGAAATTTCAATGTATTCATGAAGAATGAATTTGAAAACCTCTAAAAACCCCCCGGTCCCCAACGGGGGTGATTAGTTGGTGCTAATTCAATAAAAATTAATAGACAATTCAAATCTAAGAAATAAAGTATCTGCATCTACAAGCAAATCACAAGGACATGTGAAAGATGCGTCCAGAAAGTCTGACCTTAATTCTAAAGGCAAGGCCAAAACAACATCAAAACACACAAAATCCTTCATGAAGAAGCAAAGAGAACAAAAACTAGAACCGCCTAAAAATAGATACACAGACAAACAACCTAAAAAACCGGCTTTCCCCAACCACATCAATTATAGTACCAAATAAGTCAACCGAAATTCAACAACTAAAACAGAAATTCACAAACAATAATTTAACTAAAGTTGCAATTTCAAACACCCCTTTAAAGGATCAAATCAAGATCAGCACAAAAACTTCATACCCAGTTCACAAAATCACAACTTTGACCAAAAGCAGGTGTGGTGAGGAGAGATAGAAGGACTTACAGAGAAGGGATTAACTTCTTCTTCATCGAAGGGGTTACTATCATAGCGACCAGCCATGAGAATTGGAATGCAGAGATCTGGGACGGTGGTGCAGCAGAGATTAAAGTCAAATGGGTAACCCAAAAAATGGATTTTTGGAGTGTTCAGATTTGGAAGTTTGAAACTTGTAATAGAAACTAGACGGCAAAGGAAGGGCTGCAAAAGAAGGAAAATTACAGCTACAGATACAAAGGAATTGTCTTTGGTCTGCTTGACACAGAAGAAATAAACAGAGGAACTCTGCCTTCCATTTTGCTTTCAGACAAATATATAATAGAGTTTAATTGATATGCCTGTAAAAAAGTTTTATCCCGCACTCATTTCGGATCTTACCACGTCGATGTTTGTTCAGATATTTTAGAAAAGATTTAAATATATGTTTAGCCCCTGCAAATATAGTGTTTTTTAGTTTTGGTCCCTGTAAAAAAAAAATTACATTCTCTCCTTGTAAAATCATGAATCATCATTTTTAGTCCCTGCAGTCAATTTCCGTTAAAAAAACGCTGATGTGGCAAACGTTTTACCATTTGGCCTTGAGATGACATTATTTAATTAACTCACTCACTATTGTAAATAATTAAATTGAATAATTAACTAAAATTCGCCATTCGTCCTTCATTCCTCATTTCAAGGATGACACCACCACACCCACCGGACAACCACTTTCGGCGACATTGTCGGCCACCACGCAACCACCACTATCAGCAACGTTACTGTTAACCCACACCCATCGCGCCTCCCTCCGCTCTCTATCTCTTCCCCCCTCTCTCCCTCGTTTCTCCAAGGAAAGCTCGAAGAAGACGAAGCAGAGGAAAGCTCAAAGCAGAGGAAACCTCGTGAAATGGAAATGGTTGGGATGCTTCGTTGTGCTTCGTTTATTGCTTCTTGTGCTTCGATTTGTTGTTTGTTTTCCATTTTTCGAATTCCCAATTTTCAATTTTAGGGTTTGCTGAAAAACATGAAATTTTAGGGTTTGTTTCTTTCCCATCTACAAAATTAGAAACAGAGGGAATCAGAAGCAGAAGAAGGAAGAAGCTTCATTTCGGTTTGTCTCGAATGGTGGTGGTACGAAATCATGATTTTGCTCTATGGATTATTGATTAATCCTCACGCAACTGTTGCATCCATGGGGGTTTTGATTAAAACCACTACTTTGATTTACATTGTCCCTTCTTCTTTGAGTTTTGGGGTTTCTACAAGGGTTGAAAATGAACTTGGTGCTGAGAATCCACAAAAAGCCAAAACTCGCAGCACTTGTGGAACTCTGTTTTAGTTTCGTTCTAGGGTTTGATTTCAAAGGCTTGTGGCTCGGTTTGTTGGCAGCTGAAGGGTCGTGTATGGTGACAATGTTGTTCGTTTTGTTACGCACGAATTGGGAAGGTTCTTCCCCTTCCAATTTCAGCATAAGAGGGTCATCGCGGGTCTTCTAAAATGCTTCTAATAGAAACAAAAGGGGGGGAGGGAAATCAGAAGCAGAAGGAGGAAGAAGAAGAAGAAGGAAGTAGAAGGAGGAAGATAGGGTGGGGTGTGGGGTGGCGGATGGGTAGGGGAGAAGAAGAAGGAAGCAGCAGGGCTGAGAGAATAGGACAACTGAAAAAATATTAATTGAAAAAAATAAAATATGAATAATAAATTGATTATTCAACTTAATGCCACATCATAGGACATCTGGATTAAAATGAAACACATCAGCATGGCCAAATGGCAAAACGTTTGCCACATAAGCCTTTTTTAACGGAGGATAACGCCAGGGACCAAAAATGACAACTTATGATTTTGCAGGGAGGAAATCTAAAAAAAAAATTCAGGGACCAAAACCAAAAAACGCTATATTTGCAGGGACTAAACATATATTTAAACATTTAGAAAATGATATAATAAAATGGCACAATAGTAGGATATGATTAGATGACGGTGTAAAAAAAAATTACACTGTCAGTGCATATCAATTAAACTCTATATAATATATAATCAGACAATATATATAATTGGGAATTTTTGTTTGAAAGAAAAATAATTTGTTAAGGAAATGAAAAGTTTAAATTGGATAGGCTTAATTACATATGTTTTTTACATATATGAAAAAACAATTTTTTTCCAAATTATTTCAAATTTTTGGTCAAAAAAAATTATTTAAATTTTCGTTTTTTTATTTTTATATTTAATAAAAAATAGTATACTTTTTTAGTCTTTAGTTCATAAAACAAACTATATAGAACTCAGTTAAAAAAATATCATGTTTTTAGAGATAAAAAAATGTAAATAAGCTAGTTTGACATATACCTGAGTGGCTCAGTTGGTTGCGCAGACTAAACTTGTGGGGAAGATTGTAGTTTGATTCCTTGAGAACGCATTATTGGAGAGGGATGAAGAACATTAACCATAACGAAACACTCGAGCGCAAATTAGTTTCGTAGTGGGTCCACATGATTTAAGCTTATGGAGATATTCCGTGGACCCACCGGGAGTCAAATGCCCTAATTCCAGTGGGGTTTTGCCAAAAAATATTGGGAGTTTAATTGAAAATATTTTTAAGTATAAAATAACATGTGATTTATAGATATTGTAAATTTAGTTTAAAATTTTTAATTATTTATGTTAAATTCAAAAATAAATTGTGATAAATTGTTGAGGCAGGTAATAATCAGCCTGGAAGTAGAACTGCATTTCTTAACAAATGCATAATCAAATGTCCTTTTGAAACAAGTGTATCTTACCCGTTGTTAAAAAGAAAGGGTAATCCATTTTATTTTTGTCCAAATGTGTCTTGTGTAATTGCTGTTGGAAAAAAGCCAAAATTTTAAACTTCAAATTTTGTTTCGGTCAGGTCTTCTTTAGCTTTTATTCAAAATCATTTGTCTTCTTTCTCTACATGGGACGGTATAGGTAATTTTGCTTGCTGCAACTGTCAACCTGGTAATTATATTAAGTGCTTACTTTTTTTATGTTCCTTTTCGTTTTTTATAAAAAAAAAAATAATTACAAGTGGACATGAGTAGCACTTACAAAAAATAAAGAATCAAAATCCACTTAAAACGGACAAAAGACACAAGATATGCCATTGAAAGAAATAGATATGAACCAACAAATTCATGGTTAAACATATTTGAGCAATTCACTAAAATAACACCACAACAAAAGAAAAGGAAACGTTAGGACTTAAGATGGTCCTAAAAAAGAAGAATGTCAGTTCCTCATCCTCTATTCCTGTGGAAATGGGGTCAATGATGAAATAAAAGAGGAAAAAGGGTACATAAAATTTGATTTGACTGTTCTAAAATAAAATATATATTTTAGAGGATAAAATATAAAGTTATAATTGTTGCTTGAAAAATTATTTGTTGAAATTTTAGTAACTTCATGTATTTTATGTGTGTGTGTGTCTTACCATTGATTTTTTAACTAACAGTTATTTTTACATTTTATCTTCAAACTCGATATCAATTAGTCCCTCCTTTTTTTCTTCCTTTTGATCTGTATACTTTACATTCAAATCCTTAATTGGTACTTAAAGAAAAATTCAAATCCAGACAAGCAACAATGGTCGGTCACTATAACGAATCCACACATCGTTTTCCTTTTGTCTTTTAATAAATTTTTACCTTTTTATGCCGCTATATGAATTCAAATGGCAATGTACAACAAAAACACACATACTCTTGAGATTTAATTTCTCTTCTTTTTTTTTTTTACGGAATTTAATTTCTCTTCTTAAACACCAATGATTAGGCAAGGATTCAAGGAATATAACTAAACAGCAAAGCTGTAGTTCAATGTAGCGTTGTAAAGTCATTGCTTCAGAGAGGTAAGGGGAGACATTTGCACGTTCTCTCTCTATTGAACAAATCACTAACCTACACAAGCGGTTTTACAAACGTATCCTTTACGGCCTTTTATATTCATGTTCTTTTTTTTTTTTTGTCTCAAGTATTGATGTCCTTCTAGATATAAATATGCTACCCCACTTTTTTTTTTTTTAGTACTCATCATAATTAGTCTTTTGTACTGAGCGAGTCTACTACACGATTTAAGCATTTCGGATCTATTATGAGACTATTCCCCAATCTTAATTAGTCTTTTGGACTAAGTGAGTCTCCTAAACCCCACGACTTAGGCTTTTTCAGATCTGCCATGAGACTATTTCCTAATTCATTGTTACCATTGTAAATTTGTAATAATATAAAAAATGATAACAAACTCTGCTCATCCCTCACTGCACCTGTATCATAACGAACTTTGTGAATAAGACTCGAAATTATAATCATTACTTGAATACACGTTTTTGAAGGAATACTACCCATCATAAGATTGGCTTGGTGGTTAGGGTGAAGATATAAGGTTGGCTTGGTGGTTGAAGTGGAGAGTTAAGAAATGGAATGATAAGAAGGGAGAGAGTTCGAACCCCATCCCCTAGCAACACATTAATATTAAAATTAAAAATTAAAAAAAAAAACTACCTGCCATAAAATAAGACAAATTCTTTTTTTATGAAATATTAAAATGCTTTGCCAAATTACCATTATTATTACATAAAATATGGCATCTCAGATCTTACTCGGCTTAGGAGTTTTCTTACAAAAATTTAAAAATTTTGTAAAAATAAAAAGATATAACAAAACATCATTTACTTATTATATATAGACACACACTACTAAGAAATTCAAATTAAATTAAAAATAATAGTTTTTAAAAATGGACAAACACTTCAACCAGTTTTATTTACGTAAATAATAGTTTTCAAGAATTTTTTTTACATGAAAGCCTATTTACTATTGTTTTGATACATCGGTAGGCGGATTGACTTTAAACAAGTAAAAGTAGTAGAGTCCACAAAAAATAGTTTTGGAAAATTAATACGGTAATTGAGAGACTAATCTCTTGAATTACTTTCAGATACTAAAGACAGAAATCTCCTAAAAGTTTTTTTTTTTTTTTTCATACACAGATCCATCAAACTCGGTATTGCCTGGTCAAGAGAGTTGGGACTTTTCCACTCTGACCAACATGTTTGATTAAAGAAAAAACTTTAATGTTGAATTACTGAACTGCAGTCTGAATGTAGTATATATAAAGATATAAAAATTGCCTACAATGAATACTTTTATAGCAAGATAATAATTGTTTTCACACACAGTTTTTGGTCAAAGTATGCAAAATTTGTTACCCACTTCTAAAAATTATTCACGCTCATTCAATCATACGTTTAATTTGACTTTCTAGTAACTCTTAAATCTAATCCCTAATTTTTAAAAACACAAAATATAGCATTTACTATTGAAAATTCAAATTATTACATATTATTATGATATTTCAAATTATTACATATTATGATGATATCTCAAATTTTTGCTCTTTAGGGAATGATACATGCTGCTTCATTTTTAAGATAAGAAGCAATTTTTAAATATGTGGCAAACACCATCTTTTTTAAAGAGTCTCGGCAATTAACAAATGAAGGCTTTCTAGGAGGAAGATCGAGAGTGTGTCAACAATCCCAGATGATAAAATGTCAACTTAATATACATGTATCCCACATACAAAAAACCATGTGCAGCATGGTTCAGTTAATTAATGAACAATCAAAACCAAAAAGCACTATAAAAAGATGGAAACTTGTTCATTTTAGCATCGATGGTATAGTGTACTAAGCCTACATATTTGACAACTATATCAAAATAGGAAAGATCAGGAAGGACTCGTATAGAGAGGGAAAAAAAATAAGGAACAAAATCTAGACCATAGGAAAGAACAAAAGAATATAAAGAAATATGGGATCTTTCAAAATTGAATGAATTGAGAACTCACTCAGCTACAAAAACTAAATTATGCCTATAAATAAGACTAAGGCCTCTATGAATGATGAAGCTGGGCTAACATATCAAACCAAGTCAGTTGAAAGAACTGCTAAGATAACAGTTGGCGGTTGCGTCTACGTCTTATGCGTCTTTGATCACTCTTAAATGGATTAACCCAGCTCCTGTCCTCAGCTATAGCTTCATTCCAGCGCTCTTTGAAGATTTGAAGTTCCCATGTTGACTGCCTTCTTATCTGCTCAGCGCATGTTACAATGTAGACAAGGTCATTTGCAAGCTACTTTGTGATCAATACAAGAATTTGTTTATAAAGTACTCCTTTTGTCTCATATTAACTGCGGTTTAAGGTTATGCACGAATCTTAAGAAAATCATTTATCATGCTCATTTCCAAGACAAAATAGTTTCTTTTGACTAAAATACCCTTATTATAATAGGAGTTACGTGGAAAAAACTAATTAATATAAAGTAGTTGAGATACCAATAAATAAGAGTGTTTTTGGAAAAAAGTAATTAATAATTTGAGATAAGTCAATATTCCAAACAGGACACTTAATATGAGACGGAAAAAGTAATTCAAAAGCCTCACCTCGGTTCTCTGATCAAAAGTTGTTGAGCCGTGTCTCTGAAGAACGTGAATGTAAGATTAACCCGGTTAGTTAATGAAATAGGATTATAGGGAATAAGTCTCTAAGAATGTATTTGGGTAAGCAACTTAATTAAACACTTATTGGATAAGTGTTTATCATATAAACACTTGTGTATAAATTATTTCTATAACAAAGGGAAAATATAGTTAAACTGTTTTCATAAGCTATCCTAGAGAGCTTATTGAAATAAGCTCAAAACAACTTGTTGACTGATAGACATATCCTAAGCTATTCCCATAAGCTCTCCCAAATACTCTGACAAGTGCTTATGCTAGTAAATAATAAATTGTTCATAAGCCAATCCAAAAGCAACTTAAACGTCACAAAAAACTATAGCTTAGTTGTCATTTTAGGATTTCAAAACTGCAAAGGGGGGAAAGTTTTTAATTGCTGTAGATTCCTACTTCAATTACTATTCAACTACTCCTCTGAAGTTTTATATTTCCCAGTTCTTTGTTTGTTATCATATTATTGCTTATTAAAGTGGAGTCTTGAAGAGAATAGGATCAACCATACAAGTAACAAGAATGAACAGATACACCTAAAAATTGCCAACCCATGTAAAATATAAGGGAAACAGGAAAGGCCTTTGTTTTTTATTAACAAAAATGGATAGAATACTCTAGTACTAAGGCACTGGTGGCATGGCTAGAATCCCACAGGGCAGGTAGAAGTCCATCTAGAGGATTGTCTCTAGGGAACTCAGACAAAGGGGACTACTGGTAAAGAGGGCACCTTTTTTAAAACAAATACATGGACCTAACAGTGCTTGTTCCCAAGGACTGATCCTATGTAAAGTCCTAAGGGTTTTGGTCTTGTATATAAGGAAGAGGGGGCAGGGGAGTTAATAGAGGAACGTTTTTTGCAACTGTTGAATAAACTAATGATCGGCTGTGTGCTCATGCTATTAACATAAGTTTAAGTGGAGCTTTAAGTTAGCTTCGACCGATAAATTTCACAAGACAAAATGAATACAGGGGCAACAGAAAAAAAAAATTGTAGAACAATTTGATGTTAAAAAAAATATTTGTACCTAACAATGATTATTCCTAAGGGCTGCCCCTAAGTAAAATCACATGGATTCGGCCAAAAAACATAAGAGGGGGTGAATACAGGGTATTGGGGAGCAAAGAGCCAAAGACATAGTATTAAAGCAAGGAAGCAAATGGATACAAAATGAATTCGACTATTTGGAGAAAAAGGAGGAAAATACTTTAACTGTATCATGACTGCTACCACCCAGAGTTTGTATTGCCTTGTGAACAACATATTCACTATCAACAACGCCCACATTTTGACTGCGATCTCCCTGAAAAATGATATTGATTTCACTACTAGTGATACTTGTTAAAGAAAAGAAGCCATTCCTGTGTAAACACAACCGACTGTTGAGTCACAAGCTGAATGGAAAACAATGCATTCCACAACCATCAAAAGTTATGATGACGTGTTACCAGAAAATGTGTAATTCTCACCTGAGCACAATATCCTAGTTTCATATCCATTCCCCATCCATGCACAAGGTCATTCTAAGAAAATGAAAACGATGAGTTATCAAAATTATGGAATATTTTGATCTATACTAGTCCAAAACAAAAAACGAATATTAAAATTACAAAAGAGACAGAATTAAACTTCATAAGGAAATCAACCTAAACAAAATTCAGGTGAATCCAAGTTAATTGGAGCAAGTTTTATTTTCAGCTACTAGATGAGGGAAGAAAGTCAATCCACAAGTCCACAACCTCATCTCTGAAATCCCATTTGCAAGTGTTATGCTACCTTGACAAACTTAATGACTGAATATAATAAATAGTGAATTTTCATTAAAAATGTTAGGCCCATAACCAAAGTTTATTTTAGAAGACTCAAGCAAGGCATTAGGATGTATGATAAGGGAAGTAGGGGGAGAGTAAAGTAGTATTGTCCATAACAGATAATGGACTAAAGAACAGCTAGTTATGGGGAATCATGAGAATAATGAGTGGGACGTAGGAAGTAATTATGAGAATGCTGAGCTGGAAGGAAGAGAGAGGACGGAGCCTAACACAATTTTAGTGGAAGGCTAAAAGAACAAATGCAAGAATTGAGGGTAGACAAAATTGTATAAATAGTGGTTCAGAGTGGGGGTGGGCCTCTCCCAAGGGTGGGAAGCTCAATTCTGTAATTTAGTCAATTTTTTCTTCTGTAATATTCTTGCGCAGTTGTTCATGAATTCCTAGAAAACTCCAGATCTGGAGGAGATAGTTATCCAGAATATACTTTTTTTCCCTAGTTGTTCTTAAATAGTGCTGTTTGTGGTTAGAACTTACAGATGTTTTATGATTCCTATGACCATGGAAAATTACCTGTATAAGATGCCAAGTACAGTACCAGGCAGATCGAGAGAAAACAGGAGCCATACCTTCCACAAACCTGCCCAAGATGTATTGAAATTTCTAAGCCACTCATAACATGATTACAAATGCAACCAAAAAATATAATAAATCCCCACAAAGGAAATGTAATTGATTTTGTTAGGTTCTCTTTTCAATACATTGACAGATAAAAATTTAAACATCTCCCATCCTGATTATAGAAGGAAGGATTATAGCACCAATTATATAAGATTGAAAAATGAACAACATCTTGAAAAAATAGAAAAATACACAGTACAACCAGGTTCAAAGAAAGTAACAACTACCCAGTGCACGGCGGCCCATCACTTGCATCTGAACACCTAGTTTTACCTCTGAGTTCATAGACCCTTCTGCAATTAAGAAAACTCAAGTGTAGGTATGACAATTGACAAGCATTGATTAGCAATTACATATTGATAGCTCAAACAAAGAGTCACCTATGAACTTTCTTGGTCCTAGCTCTAACTGTAATTCTATGATGTATCTCTGTTGAATTTGGATCAAGAGCCGGTTGAGATATCTCCAACCCTTCTTCCTTTACAATCTCAATGTATCTGCAAAACAGATGCCCATATTAATTCATTCTTTCTTTCATGAAATATAAAAGCCTGTCATGAGGTGATTGACTAGCCTTTAAAAGACGAACAAGATAAAGAATATTAATCTATATAAAAACTTATTTTTCCACCATTCCCAAAGATTACTTAGCAACCTAATGTGACCTTAATACTCTCTCCGTCTCATTTTATCTGTCGTTTAAGGTTCTTAAGAAAATTATTAATTGCACTCATTTCCAAGGTTAAATAATCTTTTTTGACTAAAATGTCATTAGCGTAGTAGGAGTTAGGTAGAAGGACTAATTAATAAAAGGTGGTTGAGATACGAATAAATTAAAGTATTATTGGAAAAAAGAAATTAATACTCTCGAAATTTTAAAGTGACAAATAATTTAAAACATGCAAAAATTTCAAACAAGAGACATAATATGAGACGGATGGAGTATACAATAATGATAACGTAGAGCTAGTGGTGTGTGCAAATTCAATTAAACATCAGCGGCAGAGAAATCATTACAGAGATTGAAAAGATTATCAATTTAGCCTTTTATCTAAAACAAAAAAAAAAATCATCAAAATAGCAATATGTATAGGTATTCAACTTAAACCAAGACCAGGCAATCAACAATATATGCTATTATTAGTATACACACATGCACCCACACATATATATGAACCAGTATTGCATTAGAGGCAGGAGCTATAAACTATCAAGTGAACCACCAATCTTATAAGCAGATGCTATAAATTAAAACATAGAATATTGTTTCGTTTCAAATATTTATATTTTATACTACTATAGAAAGAGGATTCTCCACTTGGTCCCTAATTTTTTGCCCTCAAACCCTGATCTTGGTTTCTATTGTAATTTGGAACAAAGGAGAAATACCTCGTTTTAAATTGTTTAAACAAAGGCT
Source organism: Calophaca sinica (assembly GCA_037113605.1). Lineage (NCBI taxonomy): Eukaryota > Viridiplantae > Streptophyta > Magnoliopsida > Fabales > Fabaceae > Calophaca > Calophaca sinica. Next base: position 99,589,111 of record CM073734.1, on the reverse strand, counting down.
CACATCATACTCCCACTCCTTACTTTTAAGAAATATAAGTTATATAACTTTTAAAATTATTTTCTACATGTTATAGTTTTCTCAGGAATTTTCATTCCGTTTTATTTATTTTTTTTTTTTTAAAAAATCATATCATATAATTGGAAATTGCTAAGTCGTACGAAATATTTTCCCAAGAAACACACGAAATCCTTTGCAACCGTTTGATTATTTTTTTATCCCACCCTCCTTTCTATTCTCTTTCCATTATTTGTTTTACCATCCTTGATTTATGTTTCATCGATTTCTTCCCAAAAAAATTTGTGCGATATAGCAATGCCCCATATAATTAAATAAAAATGAATTTTTTATCACTACACCTGCATCTTGGGTGTCTCAGCTGGTATATAAAATGATAAACTTCACATTAGAAGAAAAAAGCAGAAAAATGCCAAAATACTACCAGCAGAGCAAGATCAACAAAACCATCAGTCATACCTTGACGGAGAAAAATTTTCCACCCCTAAATCCTCATCCCAGAGAAAGATGTAATCATAAATAGAAACTATATCTGGATGTAGAAATCTTTTTGCAAACCACCTGGGAAAGAACTCAGGATTAATATCTAAATTGAGAAAGATAAACCATATAAATACATACATTCAAAAGTATGTTTAAAATGAAAGCACACAAGTCAGTATGCTCAGAAACACAACAGACTGAAAAGGGATACTATAACAAAGCAATATTGATAGAGCCAAGGTCAGGCAGTGGCACATTACCCAATTCATTTGTAACTAGAAGATTCACATAGTTTCAATGAGGCTTTATATTGTTCTATAATGTTTATTGGAGTGGTTCCGAGGAAGCAAAAGGAAAATAAATAAAGACCTTGATTTCAATACATTGACACAGAAGCCAATATTTTCTCCCAACTTCTAAGGATGTTTACACATCTTGATTGGCTCATTATGAGTCCAAGAGACATTTCAATTTTTCAATAAATCCTTTCTGTAATGAACACATGGCATGCCCCATTTATTCCTAGTTTCCTGAGACGATTTTAAAGTGACCTCCTCTCAATTAACATATGATTCACAATATAAGATTCTCAGACAGAAAAAAGCACCCATTAGCGACAAGCCGACAAGTCTTGTGCTTACCACTTTGTTTGGTTTTGAGCAGCTATATGAATGGCCTTGCTACTCCAATCAAGATCCCACCATCCATCCACATTGGCATCATAATGGAATAAAATAATTGTAAAATTTCCTGTGAGAAACTGAAATCAATGAAATTAGACCAAGAGTGCTGATTCAAACAATTTTGATAACCTAACAAATTATCAAAAATACCTTTTGCACCATAGCATCTACATTTTGCTTTTGTGTAATACCTACTGGAACTGCCAGCAAGTTACGATTAGAGTAAACACTAACCTGCAGTCAAATAATCAGCACCAAGCAAACATTAAATTCGCTTAGCTTAGGTGAAGCAGATTTGGTAACTGTAGGTGTGTCCAATACAGTTTACAAAATTCTATCCATCATCCGTCACTTTCAATAGAACTATAATGCAAAAGAACAATGCAAAGATGCTGGCTGACCTTTGACCTTAAATTATTTGGCAACCATAAAGGCCTTAACTCAAAATCTGAAGTAGCGTGTATTATACCGCGTGGCAAGCCTTTTAACTTTCCAGAAGTTGCAGAATATCCCTGCACAGTGGCATCAAAAGTACCAATGTGAATAAAGAATACATGTCCAAGTTACGTCATCAAATTCATGCAAGATTTGTAAAGTAGGCGGGTGCATCAATTTTTTTTTTAAGGCAGTCATAGCCATCGTTTGCCATAACCTTCAGAGCCTTTGTTTTAAATGCATCAAAGCTCAAATATGGAAAGAAGAATCAGAAAGCAAGTTGGAAAAAAGTTATAGCAGCATTGAAGTATACCTCTGCGTCTCCCCAGATACTCCACTTTTTGTCTATCTGATAATGGCAGATGGTAAACAAAGGAGATTTTAGATTAGCACAGGAAGCACAAGAATACAATGTCATTTAACGGTGCATTATAAGAAGGGCAAAGCTCAATTCATGAAATTGCCACCTGCCACAAAATGTGGCTTTTGAAGGTAAACCATACTACCAGCTGGGAAAAAAATTCGAATATAGTTATAGGGTTTTGTACTGTAGTACTTCTTAAATATCGTTTTCTAATGATAACAAAGACTATGGTTGTCTAATTTTTGGGCACCACTTAACAAAATTTGTAATCAAAATAATTACTAATTTTGTTATACTAGTCTGTGGGTAAAGCAGCACTGCAGCAGTAAAATATACCTAACCTGATGCAGAATATAAATTAGCCAAACAATAATCAACATTTTTGGCCCCTACTTACGACATTCAATCTCATACCTCTTCTTGGTAATTTTGATACTTTAGAGTTCTATACACAACAAACACCATTACTGTACACATAACTGCCATAAAAGGCAGCCGGTTGATCTTCAAACTTGATTTTGCCTGGTCAAAGAAAACTCATATTAAAAAAGTGAAGTTACAAACAGAACTCAGCAATGAAAAACTGTTCACAAGACATTCTGTTCAGAAATATCCCAAGTGAAAAAAAGAGGACAGACCATCAAGCAAGACACTCTTTTTTCTCATTAGCCACCACCATGACTTGATTGGCTTCATAGAAAACCGAATCTCTTATTCAGCCTTCATCACATACTTCTTGCTGTAACAGAAAGTATCAGAAACTATTTCATCTTCCAAAATACATATGAGCTAAAGGAAAAAGATTTCCTTTGAGCTAAACTAGTAGTGAAACAGAATTGAATTAGCGCAGAACTGAATGACTTATATACAATTATATTTAGTTTTGTGAAGGATATTGGGGAGTAACAAAGGGACAACCGAGGTACGCTTGCACATGCCCCAGTGTGACAAGAAAGAGCTAATACATGTGAATTTAATCAACATGCTTAGAATATTGGCAATGATAGCAAAAAGCACACCAGGTTGCTGAATCTACACTCTTTATCTATCTATACCAGCCAAACCACCACACGTAAAAATAGCAACAAACGATACCAAACAAAGCAATTTCCAAAACTAGCATCACATGATACAACATATAAGCAACCCCAAGAACACAAAAAGGGAGCTGCATGCATAGTATTTTACTCACACCAAGAGTCACATGAAAAACGGAAAGAGAAAGAGGGAAAAAAACACAGCTGAACAAAACATCGACCTACACATAAAAAGTAAAACTCCATTCATCAGAGTAAATTCCAATTTATATCCCCATTAAAAGTAAAATAAAAATAAATAACGTTAGCTGAAAAAATTGGATTTTTGTTTTTCAGTTTTCACATAGAGAACATCGTTCTGGTCGTTTCAACTTTCAATCAGATCTAGCCCCTGTAGACTTTCAATCTTAGTCTCCATTGAGATTGAAGTTTCACTAGCTTTTGCAGTGAGAAAAATTGAAACATTATTTTCATGAGATGAAAAACAAAAATTCGAAATATTCTAACACTTGGGGATCTTCCCCTGAATTAAATGTTCCCAACCCAGAAGAGCAAGAGGCCAAGAAATCAAAAGGGTAAGCATGAAACAATGAAAAGCAACAAACTTTGAAGATCACGAGACATACCCAGATGCAAAAGGAATGAAATGAAACGAAGAGGGATGTGGGAGGTGAGACGATAGCGAGAGCGAGAAAGAGGGAAGAGAAGTGAGAAGAAAAGGTCTAAAGGGAAGGGAAATGAGAAGAGAGAGAGAGAGGTGAGGGAGGGAAGGAAGGAATATATGCATGCGTGGCTATTGCATTTGGCCATGGCATCTGGTCTGGGTGGTACTATTACTATTAGGAAACATCATATGACATAGAATAATGATAATTGACATAATTTGACATAGATATCGTATAATATACTGTTCATATTGTATGGACCGTATATCTGTACAGTATGGATAAAAAAATTAATTTTTTTATTTTTTTTAGATTTTTTTTAAACAGGTTAAAAAAATATTTGTCATTAACCAGATAAGAAAAAGTTTCAAAATTTGGCATTAACCAGATAATGAATAGCATTAATCAGATATTTGAACGTGATTAACCAGATAAATTTTTTTAAAAAAAAACTATTTTTTGGGAAAAAAAAGAAAAAGTGGCGTCCGTACAATACGGACGAGGTGTGTCGTATATGTGTCGAGTTGCTGTGTTCAATTAACATTACTCTATGACATAATCACGTAACATAACGCCGTATTGTATTGTATATTCATATTCATATTCATATATTCGTATTCATATTGCTTACTCAATTATCACACGTACGTGAATTTTCTTAGAAAGAAAAAAAAAAGTTTAGTACACATTTTAATTTTAGTAAAAAATTGAAATAAAAAGAAAACTGAATAGCAATATAAAAATATATTTGATCATATTCATCACATTACAATATTAAATATTAGTTTTTAAAATCTATTTATATTATGACAAAATAATGAAATATTATAAAATATAGTTATATTGTCAAAAAAATTAAGTAATTTCATTTTGTTCTACTTTTTTATCAGCATGTAAACGGTTAGGAATTTTTTTCGTTTGTTTCCTTCTTAATCTTGGCCTAATTTACGGTACAAAAATCGGCTTGTAAGGTGAATAAATAATATAGTGGGTGGTCCATTAACGGTTTTAGGATAGATTTTGATATCATTTTAAATTTTAGGTCTAATTTAACCCCATAAAACCGATTTTGTGAAGTGAGGGATGTCATTTCATTATAAACTCTTTTGAGATGTTGAGATCTTACCTATAGTCAATGTGTCACTACAAGAATTTATGTTATTATATGCAAATTTTTCCTAGTGCTACTGACCCTAGGAATTTACCTAGGGCCAAAGCAGTAGGAAAATGTATGTATATTATTTACCCACGGCCACTGATTAAAAAACCGTCAAATAAGTGCATAATTTTTTTTAAAAAAAAAATTGGACCAAACCGAGGGGCAGAGCCCTCGGGAATGGCCAAAAGCTGGCAAAAAGACCATTTACGAGGGGCATGCCCTCGGTTTCCATTTTTCAAACGGCGAAACCAAAGTTGCTAAAAAACATAAGCCCCTCTTTTCTTTCTCACTCAACCGCTCCATCCCCACATTCTCTCTTCTTTCTCTCTTCTCTTCAGTTCTTCTTCTAGAAGCGAATCGAGGGGGCGAATCAAGGCAAGGTTGTTAGCGATGCGATCGGCGGGGACGGGAGCTATCCATTCTTGCGGCGCGACGGTTAGGTGGGCAGAGTCGCTGGGGGGACAACAAGAAAAGACGATGGTGGCATTGCCTTTTGCGAAGCTGAGGCCATTGCAAAGGGTTCTCTATCTCGCCGATTCCACCACCGCAATAGGTCTCAACACAGTACACTGACATGCAGGTAGGGCAACTCTTCCTCTCTTCCACTGTGCAACCTGATATGCAACACACACACACACAAAGATTTTGTGGTGGTGAGGAAAGTGATGATGGGAAGGTCAGGGTGGAGAGGGGTTTTCACCATGATGGACTGTGAGGGGAAGTTGGGGTTTGTTGTTCGAAGGCAGTGGTGAGGGGTGGTTCTCGCAGGATCCCTACGGTTTCTATTGTTGACTCCTTTTCTTCTAAATCTTTGGCCAAAGTTAACATCTTTTTTATGGCTTGTGGGTGTTACTTGGTGTTGGTTGATTTATGTTTGAGCTTTCGCCGTTCTCTCAGCTCTTCACTCGTCAAAATCGCTATTGTGGTCTTCAAAGGCGGTCCCTTCCTCCCCTTTTTGTGGTTTTTTTTTTGTTTTTGTTTGGTACTCTTTTCCAGATTGTTTTTGGCTTCTCTGATGATCTTCTTCCTGTTTGGGTTTCTATTGTAATTTTGTAATTTTTGTTGTAATTTTTGTCTTCTGATTCTGTTTTCTGTATTCTGTAATGTGTAATTTTTTGGTAATTTTTTTTGTCTTTTGCTTGTTTCTGGATTGTTGGCTGAAAATGTAACAAAGAGACACCCCATTTCCTCTCTTGGCCGAAACTGCAACAAAGAGAAGAAGACGTTGTGTGCATACATTATGTGTTTAATCTAATTTCATATTTGGATTGTGTGTTTGATTTGCATTCATTTTGAAAAACACGTTGTGTGTATACATTATGTCTGCTGGTGAAAAAAATAAAGAAGAAGAAGACGAAAAGGAGTTCTAAAAAATTAATTTTTTATTAAAAAATTGGTATTTCATAGGGCTCAGAGCCCTCAAAAATTTCCTAGGACTTTTCAAATATAGCCCTCAGAAACTGTGTCCTACCAGCGAATACCCTACCGCCTCATGGCCCTCGGTGAGCCCTAAAAAATTTGGTATTTTTCCACGACTTTTGGTCATTTCCTAGGGTTTTTAGCCCTAAAAAATGTCAAGATTTTTTGTAGTGTGTGTTTTCTCCCGATATCCTTGATTTTACTCTTTGATATCTTTTATAATCTTCTTTTCGTTTCTCTAATTGTGTTTTTTGGGTTCCTCAAAAAAAAAAAATTGTGCTCTTTGGATAGCATACTATCAATTAAGCGATAACTCGTATTCTTTTGCTTTACAATAGTATCTTGAAAGTTGAAAATGAAACGAAGTATTCCCTTCGTTTTCGTTTTTATTTATAAGTAAACGTCATTTTTTATATTTATTAAAAAATTTATGTATCTGGTCCAAATTGGACCAGATACATATATTTTTTAATGAATATAAAAAATGACTTTTACTTATAAACGAAAACGGATGGAGACGAACTTTAGCTAAAAATATCCAACATTGCATGGAAAACGTGGATAACAATAAGGAACAAAAATATTGACAATAGTTCTGCGAGTTTCGTGCCGATCACAAAATCATGAACAATAGATCCGTAAAAAAAAGATCGTTGAAGGTTTTTTTTTTTTTTTTCGTCATAGCATATGTAATAACTAGTCTGCGTTTATAAAGTACATAAGGGGAAAATTGGGTGAAGAACAATTTTACTTATTTGAATGAGCATTATAATAAAATTCATGAAGTGAAGACAGCTATGTGCATGATTAAAACCCCACGTCAAAGGTGTGAAAACAAAAATTCAAATAAAGTGAAGTAGTGAACGGGAAAACGAGAATTAATTGCATCTTTAGATTAAAAAAATCACAATCATAGCATTCATACAAATACGAAATAATTGTTTATCCTCCAAATTAGTTTATTTAAAAAAAAAAGAAATTAAAGATACACAAAGGATAATGAGTGATTGAGAAATTGGAGTAATTCTTACGTGAGATCTGGTTATAATTAAACACCACCCATGAGAAAATTAAAATGTATTCAAAATATATAAAAAATATTAAAAATCGTGTTAAAATTATTTTAATAATATAGTTAATTTTTAATTAATAAGACTTATATATCCTGTAATCATATAAAATTAATATGCAACTGATATAAAATTAATATGAAACTGAGATTCTTGACAGAGAATAGCTTAAAATAAAGGGTTCTGCTGATTCTGGGCCCTTGCTAATTTAGTATTACCCCCGGTCTCATATATAAAAGACAAATACACTCTCTAAGTTTATTAAATAACTGATGTATCTGGTCTATAATATAGACCAGATACATCAGTTATTTAATAAACCTAAAAAATACATTTGTCTCTTATATATAGGACCGAAAGGAGTATCTTTCTTCGACAACCCTAGCACTCCGAATTTTTTCGAGCACCGATATGTGGTTGATAGTCTCCATTGAGATTTCTGTTTAATACAGTGCAACATTTTTTACAAGTGGCAATTGATTTAGTAATCCGACTTTGTTAATACCATTTGCTATGGAAAACAGAGAGAAAACTCGTATTTTAAGTCTAACACATTTGGTTTTGTTTTGGTGGCGTGCAAACCTTTGTTCAATAAATTTATGCCACCTACGAAGGTAAGCAGAATTTTCTATACTCCTCTTTTGGCATGCCTCTGCCTGCACCAATTTTTTTAAGCATTATTATATCATTCATTATACACGGCAACGAGGGGTTGCTTTCCCCCTCAGTATCGCCATTCCCCGAATCTGCCTTTTTTTTTTTTTTTGGTAACACCACGAATCTGCCTTTATTCATGTTTAAAATATTATTTAGTGACTTATACCAACAAAAAAAAAATATTATTTAGTGACCAACTCAGTGTTGGGAAAGTTGGTGACCTTTCTGGAGCCATTTAGTTGGGAGCTAGTCCAACCCTATGTGAATAAATTAGATTCGAAGATTAGTTCCATAACAGACTCAAATGACTTAAGTCGTAAGGATACATAGGATGCTTTAGTAGCGGAAAAATTCACTCCACTATTAATATAATTCTTTACTCTTTTCTATTCAATTCTCTAGTCGAAAAAACTGATATTCATTTCATTTAATTAAACTATTAGACTTAATTACAATTTTAGTTCTCCTATTATCGTGCATCCACGACTTTGATCTCTCCATTTAATTTTGGTCTCCATCATTTTTCAAATTACACCTAGAGTTTGAACTTGCAACCCAAAATTTAAAGGCAAACAACTTTGTCACTAAGCTACTTCACTTGTTTGGTATTTATGCGAGAACAATATTATATGTATCTTTCAAAAATCAAACTTTTTATATTTTTATATTTTTTTCATCTTATAAGCTTGTGTTTTTTTTCCGCAACTCCTGAGCTACAGGGCCAGCCTCAACTTGCCCCACTCTCCATCAGCGAACGAAAGTTATAGGTCTCTTAACTCGTTGCTGAACACATGGTACAAGACAACTAGTGTTATTTTCCAAAGTCCATGTAACTTCCATAAATATATTTACGGATGTTGATTTTTATCAACCTTAGAAATGTATTTTTGGATGCAGGAAATACATTTACGGAAGTCCAGAATTTCAAATGTCCGTAAATACATTAATGGACTTGTAAACTCGTGTTTTACAAGTCCGAAAATACAGTTACAAATTCTTCCAAATCTATTCTGGAATTTTATTTTCGAACACCACTAGAATGCAGAGAAAAAAAGTGAAAGAAGCAAGGTTTAGGGTCATATTGGTTGTGAAATGGTGCAAAATAGGGAGAGGAAGGGAATTTGGAAATTTTGATGTGATGCGGGTTGGGGTGATGGAATTTGTAGAGATTTTGAGGAGAAAGAGGAGAGAGAAATGAAAAGTGTGAAGAGACAAAAAGGGAAATGCGGGGATGCGGGGTCTTTTTAACAACCCGATTTCAGTATCCTCTCAAAATATATTTAAGAACGAATTTCCATCCGTAAATATATTTATGGAGGAGGTAAAAAACGAAGAATATAACAAAACACCATATGGTGCATGTTAGCAAAAAATGGAGGTGTTAATAGTTATTCCCTATTTAAAATAACGTTCGGCCAATAACCTTGTAAGAAGTAGGTTTCAAGAAAAAAAAGTCGGTTGACCAAACAAATAGAAAGAAATATTCATTGGGCCTTACTCACTTTGCATTAATCGGTTAAGAAAGTTAGTTCTTTCAGCAATAAAGAATCTATAATTAATTAATTTTTATTGAAAATCACATATTCCAAAAAGAATTTAATTTGCATGTGTGTAAAAATATTTTACACATGTATCTAATGGTGTCTTGCCACATCATTTAATAAATATGATAAGTCAAGTAATTTTAAACTCATTAAATAAATTGGCAACATATTATTGATTGTTTGTATAAAATATTTTTAAACTGACAATGTATAGAAATTAAACTCTTTCAAAAATTACATTTTCTAATAAATTATTAATTTTATTCCTTATCCCATACCCTAACCAGATCATTATCATATGAGGAATACTAGCATCAAGTCTTCTGACACACTCCTTTGAACACACTCTCGACTATTGGGTCACGTCACACTTTTTTTTTCAAAATCAATCATTGGATTAAAAATTATTATCATATAGATCATATCTGTAAATTTTAACATTAATCTATGATCATTTGCTATGTCATCAAGATGCATCAAGATTAATGTTATTTGTAATTACACCACTGACGTTAATCTTGACGCATCTTGACGACATAGCAAATGATCATAGATTAATGTTAAAATTTGCAGATATGATCTATATGATAGTAACTTTTAATCTAACGATTGATTTTGAAAAAAAAATATGACGTGGCCTAATAATTAAGAGTGTGTTCAAAAGAGTGTGTCAGATGTGACACTAGCATTCCTCTTATCATATTTATGTAATCTATATATTATATTAAATCTGGGGACTGACAGCTACACTTGCAGCTACAGTGCTAGATTTAATATAATATATATGGCAAATTTGATCCAATTCCTACCGCACTTCTAGATTAGTTATCTTTCACTTGTCATCACATCTAACCAATATGGATGAGAAATGGTCGAGCATCCCAATAATTTAAAGTTTTAAATATGGAGTTCCCAGAGACAAAAAAAAAAACCAAAATCTGACTGAACCAACTGATCCCACTAGATAATTTTGCTTTTCTTTCTTTACTAGATGAAACTCACGTGCATTACATGTTATTGTTTATATTTTACAGAAAATCTATTTTTAAAAAATGTGTGAAACATATATAATTTAAATATATAAAAAGTATTAATTTTATAAAAATCTCTTAATAAATTGGTGTTCACTCAATTCATAGTCATTTTTTAGCATTTTTTAGTTTTTGTTGACAGACATAATAAGGATATTCTCATCTTGAAGGATTAAGTTTTAGTTTTTTTTCCTCTTTGGGCCTTAGCCCTTCTTATAACAAAAAATATGCAAATAAATAAAATTTTATTAACTATAGAATAACATATAATAATTAAATATCTCATAAAAAAAATATAATAATTAAGTATAGTCATATTTAAATATTGTATTAACTAACTCATTTATTTATAAATTACATTTTGTATATAATATTTGTTATCATGTTTAATAATTGGAATTATCAATTTTTAGTAAGATTATAATTGAAACTTTAATATCAAATAAGTTTATTAATCGTGTTATGATATTATATTTTTTGGGTTAGATAAGTTTTTAGTCCCAATTCAGGGACTAAAAGCATGTAGTTTTATAATTTTTACTGACTAAAAAGTGGGTATAAGGACTAAAAAAAATTCGTGATAATTATAGGAACTAAAAACATATTTTACCCTTTTTTTTCTTATGCATATTTCTTATCATGCTTGTTAGTAAATAATTTCAATCCTTATGGTTATATTATTGTTGAAGATGAGATATGTATTCTCTATGATAAAATATAGATTTTATCAAATATGATCTCATATAATTTTGTAATTATTATTAGCTTTTGGTTATAATCGCTAAATAGAATCTAATTATCGGATGTTATTTTATTCTACAAATAGATGTTATATTATTCAACAAATAAAATATCATTTGGAGTCATTTATCAACAAAATTATTTATAAAATAACTATTTTTGAATCGATGTCATCTTTTCTAATAATATTTATTTAAATTCTTGGGTAAATACTGATTTTAGTCCCTGTAATTTGACCAAAATCTGGTTTTAATCCATGTAAAAATTTTTATTTAGATTTTGTTGCTGTAATTTAATATTCTTTCACTTTTAGTCCCTGCCGTCAAATCTCTGTTAAAAAATGCTGACGTGGCTAATAGAGAGGCGTGACGGGAGGGGCTAAAAGTAGAAGAATCTTAAAATTACATGGACAAAAACTCAACGTTTTTTAACAGAGATTTGACAGTATGGACTAAAAGTGGAAGAATCTTAAATTACAGGGACATAATCTAAACAAAATTTTTTACAGGGACTAAAATCGGATTTGCTCAAATTACAGGGACCAAAAGCGGTATTTATCCTAAATTATTTAATCTCTTACAATAAAAAAGTTTTATTCCATTACACATTCCTAATGTAATATTAATGTTTCTAAGTAGCATAATTGATATTTTTGCTGTAAATATAGTAAAATTTAAGTCTTATAGGACAATTGGTTTTTCTAGTGTAATATTAATATTTCTAATTTTTACAGTCAAAATAATATTATAATTGACCTTCAATTGATATAATCTTAGCGATAATAAAGATTTTTTGAAATTACTAATCTCATTAAAAATTTAAATTAAAAATATTTTACTTATCCTTTAAATTTTATGTTGAGTCATTTTAATATTTTTTTGATAGGCAAATGTCAGTATGTTAGTAGTTAAATTAGTTTTTCTCCTTCGGCAGGATTTAAACCCTGCATCTTTAACTCCTTCATTCCTTCATACCCTTAGCTCAAACCAGTCATTTTAATATGTGATACATTATAAATATCTTTCACTTATTTTTGAGATATTTGTTAAATAGAAAATAACACTTAGTATTGCTATTAACTAATTTTAATAAATAACACTATATTTAATATTTGATGATTATATTTAATATTTTATAGTGTAACCTAATTTTATTTTTAGTTTTTTAAATTATTATTAATAATAAACATTACCATGAAGCAATTTTGATATTTAATAGAATGTCTAAGAAATTTCATATCTAATAGTTGATATAATTAATATTTAATAGAGTAATGAAATGATGAAATTAATTAATAAGAGTAATTGAAATGTTGCAACCCATGGAGTAAAATAAATTTGGATTTAATTATAAAGCTCAGGTTTTTTCACTTATATATATATATAGTAAATAGCATGCCCTTATTTTTTGTCATTAACTAATTTTATCTAATTAATATTTGATAATGATGATGATGATGATGATGATGATAATAATAATAATATATAATAATATTTAAGTAGAGTAATAAATTGATAAAATTGATTAATAAGGATAATTGAAAGATTGTAACTCATAAATTAGAAAAAAAAAATATGTATTCAATGTTATAGCTCAAGTTTCCTTTAGATAGATAGATATAGATATAGAAGATATTGATATATATAGATATAGAGTGTTGTCATTATCTAATTTTAGCAAATAGCACTATATTTATATTTGATAATATTATTTAATAATTTATAGTATAATTTAATTATTTTTTAAATATTTTTCTTAAGCTGTAAATAATAATTAACATTATTATTAAGCAATTTTAATATTTAATAGAATGTCTAAGAATTTTTTACATTTAATAGTAAACACAACCAATAATAAAATAAATTTATCAATGTAATAATATTTAATAATCGTATCTAAATAGAATAATAAAGTGATAAATTTATGAATGGTAAATGAAAGGTTGTAACTCATAAATAAAAATAATTTTGTATTTAAAGCTAAAACTGAAGCTTCTTTTACATATATACATTAATTTTTTTTAAAATGCGTGAAAGTTTTATAATTTAAATATGCAAAATATTATATACAAATCTCTCAACAGATTGATGTTCACTTGATACATATTCATCTTTTAACATGTTTTTAGTTTTTATTGTCAGATTTGGTAGGGTTATCCCCATCTTGAAGAGTTAGGTTTTAGTTTTTTTTTTGTCCTTAGGTCATCCTTACTAAAAAATGTAAATAAATAAAATTTTACTAATTATAGAATAATATGTAATAATTAAGTATTCCATTAAAAATGTAATAATTAAGTCATATTGAAATATTATATTAAGTAACTCATTTATTTATAAATTATTTTGTGTATATAATATTTATTATTATGTTTAATAATTAGAACTATCAATTGTTTAGTAAGATTATAATTGATTTAAAAAAAAGTAGGATTATAATTGAAACTTTAATATGTCAAAGGATAACTCTATCAAAAATGTTTATTAATTGCATTATGGTGTTATATTTTTTTCGTATGCATATTTTTTTTCTTGATTATCAACAAATAATTTCAATCCTTATGGTTATATTATTGTTGACAATGAGGTATGTAATTGTCCATGATAAAATATAGATTTTATCAAATGTAATATAACATAATTTTACAATTATTATTGACTTTTGGTTATTATCACTACAAAGAATGTAATTATTTGATGTTATTTTATTCTATAAATAAAATGTCATTTGAAGTCATTTATCATAAAAAATATTAATAAAATAAGTACTCTACCATCGGTATCACCTTTTGTAATAATCTTTATTTGAATTATTTAATTTTTTATAATAAGGAGTTTTATTCCATTACACATTCCTAATGTAATATTAATATTTCTAAGTATCATAATTGATGTTTTTTATTGTAAATATGGTAAAATTTAAGTTTTTATCAATGATACGGATTATTGTCATTCTCATTTAATTTTTTTTGGTACTATATTTTGGTTCTTCAATTATGCCAATAAATTATGTATTTACTTTTTAAACTATAATTTTATATGTTAAACTTTCCTGTAACATTTGTCATAGAACAATATAGTTTTTAGTCACTATGATTATTAAATAGTAAATAATAAATTTTAAAATGAATTAATCATGTATTAGGAATAAGAAGTTTAAATAAAATTAAAAATGCAATAAACAACAATATGATAACAAATTTGATCATAATTTAAGATGAAACGTATTTTTAGTAAATTCATTAATTTAAAATAAAAATCTATATATATATATATATATGCTAATAGTAAACAGTCTCTTAATTAAAAGAACTGTTATAGTAAAATTGCACCAATTGTTTTTAAAATATTTTTTAAATTATGGTTTCACATAAATCTTTTGTTGCAATGCTTTAGACATTATGTTCACAAATAAGTAAATATATGAATAGGAGTATATGTCATAACTAATAAACAAATTCGAAAAAATAATAATGTGAGTCAATGCTAACATAAAAATAATTATTCTTTACTGTTTATTTGCATGACTTAATTTCACATGTTAAGATTGTTTTTTAAAGAATTTTAATTTTAATCATTAATGAGATGTTGTTAATAGAAATATATTTAATTTTTATAGTCAGTATAATATTATAATTGACTTCCAATTGGTATAAACTCCAGTGATAATAAATATTTTTTGAACATACTAATCACGTTAAAAATTGAAATTGAAAACATTTTACTTATCCTTTAAAATTGATGTTCAGTCGTTGATCTATTATAAATATCATACAATTATTTTTAAGATACTTTCTAAATAGAAAATAACACTTAGTATTGTCATCAAGGTTGTCAAACACGAGAGTCTAGACAGACTCGTGCAACATAGATAGACTCGACTCGTAAACTCGTACGAGTTTACCTAATGTTTAAAATAATATTAATGAGAGAGTCTAGGCAAACTCGTGGAGCATAGGTAGACTCGATTCGTAGATTCGACTCGTAAACTCGTACGAGTTTACCTAATATTTAAAATAATATTAAACAAATCTACGCATCTCAAATACTTGTGGACTAAGTACGGAGCAAACGAGTTACAGGGTGTACGGAGCAAAGATAAAAGAACCCGAAATAAAGAAATGATTGATCTTCCTCTTTTTTGAATGCTTACGGAGCAAAACTTGCGGACTAAGTATTTATTTTAAAAAAAGAACAAAACTCATGAAATGGTAGCATTTTAGAGTTTTTTTAAATGTCAACACTGATTCGCTGACTCGGCCCAGACTCGAGAGTCAGCCCGAGTCTACCACGAGTCCACCGAGTCCACCCGAGTTTGTGCATAAACGAGTTACAGGGCGAGTCAACTCGTTTCGTCTATATAGAAACGTAAACTCGTAGAATCGAACGACTCGAGAGTCTAACAACCATGATTGTCATGAACTAATTTTAATAAATAAAACTATATTTGATAATAATATTTAATAATTTATAGTGTAACTTAATTGTATTTTTTGTTTTTTTTTCAAATTGTAATCAATAATTAACAAATGCTAAATTACAAAATTGGTCCTCTAAGTTTATTTTAGGTTTTAATTTGGTCCTCTACGTTTTATTTGCTTCGTTTTGGTCCTCTACGTTTTATTTTAGTTTTCAATTTGGTCATTTCCGTCACTAAAAGTCAATTGTCCGTAGCTAGAATTTGGCTTTTAGCTACGGACAATTGGCTTTTAGTGACGGAAATGACCAACCTGTTGTAACTTTTAAAACGTAAGAGACCAAAACGAAACAAATTGAAACCTAAAATAAACATAGAGGACCAATTTTATAATTTAGCTATTAACAAAATAGCACTTAGTATTGTTATGAACTAATTTTAATAAATACCACTATATGTTTTATTTAATTAATAAGAGCAATTGAAAGGTTGTAACTCATGGATTAAAATAAATATGCATTTAATTTTAAAACTCAAGCTTCTTTTACTTATATATATATAGATATAGATAAATAGATAGATATAGATATAGATAGATATAGCCGTCATTCATATTTCTTTAAATTAATTATCTTTAAATGTTTTACGTACAAATTTTAAAAATTGTTAAGTATTTTTAATAATAAATATGATGACATTTAATTAAAAAATTAATGCTGTTATTAAATATTTAATATTTTTGAATATCTACATGATTTTTTAATATCAAGAGAGAAAATAATTTTTTAGAAAATTTATTTGGTTAAATTTTTAAACTAATAAATAATCTTAAATGATAAAAGAAATTCAAAATAATAATTATTTGGTTAGATTTAAAAACAAATAAAGCACATATATTCATTTACTATCTATTTGTTTTTATTTTTTTATTGATTTGCTATCTAATACAACATCAATTTAATTTTTAACTATTGAATATGTGTGTTTGATTAAAAACATATTCGATGGAAATATAATTATTTTGTCAACAAAATAAAATAAATTTTTAAAGACAAAGTTAAAAGTCGTATTAGCATGATTATTTATGACTTAATTTAAATAAAAGTAATCTTATATTAGAATTTATGAACGTGTAAAAAATATATTAGAGTTTATGAAAATTTTATGTTATCCAAGCAAGAGTTGTTATTACATTATAGTAAATTTAAACGCTCTTTAAGCCGTGAGACTTTTCCTAACGCTGATAAGTTCATGTTCGTCTTTTGGAAAAATTATTTGTTACTAACAAAACTGCAAAGGAGGAACTACCACTCACTACTCCACTAGTCACTAGCTCACCTGTCAGTTAAAAATCAACTGGCTGAACTTAAAAATCAACCCCCGAGTGAGTCAATACTTTATCTTACCAAGCTCTTTCCATATGTGCTCTTCAGGCACAAGCAAAGGAATTCCTTAGCAGCAGCAGCAGCAGAGAGAGAGAGAGAGCATCCATTTATTTAGTAGCGAAGGGTCTAGATTAATCTGCATGAAGATGATGCTTCCGCCTTTGACAGCGATTAACATACCAAATCGCATGTTTCTGGAGAACCAAGCCAGTTAGAATCTTGAGGCTTGTGAGTAAAATGTAGGTTATTGCTGAAAATAGCAGAATCCCAAAAAGCTTCCATGGAAGGGGATTGCAGGGAAGATTAGCAGCGTATACTGGAGTCAGAACTCGAATGACCTCAGAAAAAGTAAAAAAAGAAAGAAAAAAAAAGGCATCAAATCAGCAGCCATAAACCAAGGTGGTAAAAAACAAGTACATAAGGGTTTGTTTGGATGGAGGACCATGAAGGGAAAGGAAAGGAAGGATAAATTATTCCCTTTTAAATAAATAATAATATTTGGTAATCTTTTCTTTTAAATTAAAGGAATAAAGTGAGATATTATCATATAACCTTACAATCATTCCTTATAACATTATTAACTCTTAAATTAAAAATGAAAAACTAACCATCCTTTCCCTTTCCCACCACCCGTCCTTCCAGACATGCCCTATAATAATTCATGCTTACCACACACGCTGGAGCAAGAGGGACAAAAGTCAAATTTTTCTTTACATCCTCAGTTTGCATATGTAGAGTCTACAAAATAAAAAAAATCAAACGGTCATGTATTTGAAAAGGTCCACCAAAGAAAATAGACAAAAAGTCACTGCAAATTGATGGTCAACAAATTAAAGATAGAATTTTGTTATTCTTAACACATCAAATAGAAGGCTTTGTCAAATGTCGACTAATACTGTTCTTTCCTGTCTTTAAAAAATACATGTCTATGCACACTTGAGAAACCACTACAAATCATAACTTATTCATTTTTAAAAAGAATTCACTGAGAGATTGATCATAGACTATAGAGAGATTACTGGGTAGACACGGAGTATATTCAATTTGAGCACTGAAACAATAAGAAAATGTAGTTGGTTTGGCTTAACTTTCCATTCGTCCAATGTGTAAACTGCTTAACATTGTCTGCCCAAGAAGCTCTCTAAATTATATCAGGAGAGAGATAATACAATTATGAAACCCGGGAGAAATAGTGAATTGAAAAGTAAAAAGTTAGTTTACGTATTTTGAAGAACTGAATTATATTTCTTTCTATCAGTTCAGTGCATATCCATGCTGCCCAATTAAAAAAATATATTAGGAACACAGGAGTCCATACGGCCCCTCTCTGATCAAAACATACTGCAGGCTACAGCAAATATTTTAAAGCATTTGCAATTGAGTTATGGAGGGTGGTGGTTCCATCGAGTATGATTGACATAAACCCACTGAAATTTTAGGTTTTGAACAACGACTAGTATAAAATAAACAATATTACACAAAAGTGGTTCAAGCTGTTTATGCCCTTTTAAGCAGAAGTAATTAGTAATCATATTGCACAGCTAACATCCACATGAAATCAAATGACAATACCTGTTTACATAGGGCTTCAAGGAACTCAGAGTATGCAATGGGCGTAATGTTATTGAATTTGGCAATGAATGAATGCTTGATAATATCGATGGCCATTTCACCTAGATAAACCAAAAGGATATTCTGCACCATACAAAATAGATGTGTGATGTGTCCTAGCAAGACTGCCAAGCAAGGAAATTGGTCTCCACTTTGATAAATTTATGTAATATATATTAGGTGCTATAATGTTCCAAATAATCTTACAATGAGAAAGCTTTGAAACCAGGGGCCTTCTGCCTCCAGAATATTTTGAGCCAAAACAAATAAGATAAATGCTGAGATGTGGAATCTCTCTATGGAATCTGCTTGTCAACAATAAGTAAAAGTGATAAATAGAAAATAATATGAGGCCAAATATAAAAAATTACATCTTAAATAACATTGAACATGAAATGCAGAACAGGCGCTTTATCAAATGTAGGCATTATATTCTAGAAGCAACTGTATTATGTGCTACAAGGGTAAGGTGGAGAGCAATGTGACAAAGGAAGGTCCTATATTCTAGATTCAAGTTGCATTCGAAACAAAAATCAGTCAAATTTTACAGTATTGACATTATTTATAAGAAGGTATATTATTTTAAATAACTTGAGTATTGAAACTGAGAACAAAGAATAATTTGGTAAATATTTAAAATTTATTTTTTTTATGTGGATAACGGTCAGTGAGTGGTAATTAAGATTTGGGAGAAAATTTGTAGCCATTAGATTCTTAGGACTCGCTTAAATAGTATTCTAGCAATTAGGCGATAAATCATGACATTAAGGTCCTCTTTCAAGTTTGCAATGAAAAAGAATGAAATCCTAAATATGCTGCAATTGGAAAGACAACTCACCAAAGTACACCATACTATGAACATTATCCTTGTTATACCCCTTAAATACATAGCTTTTGATCTCAGCAAAATTATTTGACACCAGCAAAGGTGGCAGTGCATTGTAGTGAGCAACAATACAGGCTGATAAAGTGATTGCCTGAGCTAATAAGATAAAAGAATGAACAAGTACGACTAGTCAAGGAAATTAACCAGCATTTTTATCTGCTTTGTTGCCTTCATACAATGAAATAATATCCCAAAGTAAGTACAGGTAAAAAAAATTATCATCCGAAAGAAAAAGGATATTTGTTGTAACAACAGCTAAAACTTGGTCAGAGATAAATCTCCATATCCAGAATCTCATACTTTTTGTTTCTGGGGGACATCTTGCAAGTCCTTCTGCTGAATGAAATAACATTTGCAATACATCCCCATTAAAACTTTGACATAATTTATCAAATATCTGCAAGAAGGTTCAAGAACAAGTAATCATATAAGTTTTTAGTCCAGATCACTTAGACGCTCAGGCAATAACATAAGACAGAGGACCAAAAAAGAATCCTCTAACTCCTGAGATTATAATTTGAGTAGTTGAGAAATTAAACTGTTCAAATACCAATAGGCCACATCATAGATACCCATATGTATATTCCACCATTCATACTGTTCATTTTGTTACATTTTCATTTTGAGTTGTTCCAAAACTCGATTCTCACTGAAGTCAACACAATTGCTTTATTATTTTTTACATGCTCTTTCAACATATCTAGATTTTGAGCTTCCAGAAAATTGTCATTATAATTCAGTTTTTCATTTTATTGTACCTATGCAATAGTGTACGACACTACGATTGTACATATTTTTTCTAAGGGGGCACAAGGACTGGCAACAACAAATAAAAATAGAATGGGAGAATATCCTATTGGTCACACCAAGTTCTAGTTCTATCCATGGCAGAGAAGTTTGGCGAGGAAATGTCACACAAGAAATTTAAATTGAATGTCTATCTTGATTTCCAATCAGAGGTCCAGAAATTACGCATGTACAGAGACCAAATTAATTAGTAAAACTTGGGTTTAAAGATTAATTTATGCTCACCTCTAACACATTGTAGATCACATACAATTTGATTGTTGCTTGACCACGAATTATATGATATATTAAGCTGATATCTAAGAAAACAAAAATTTAAGTGGGGACATAAAACAAATTTCAGCATAAGAAACTGAATTAACTTGGTTAATACAAAAAGGAAATAAATAAGATACAATTATGGAAGCAGACTATCACTAAACCTATTTGCTGCAAAACAGTGACTCCACAAGCCATAATAAGAAAACAGCCAAAATCCGACAACTCAATTGTAGACGGCCTCTTGAACTTCCTGCCATGAGCATGATAAGGTCATAGTATAAACTGAAAATCACGAAACACCACCAAAAATTTTAAAACGGATCATGAGAATTGGTAGAAGAACATACAAATCAAAGCACATGACTTAGCAGATGATATCATAAAGTGTGGCATAGGTTTAACTTCTTCATTGAACACAGAATCAAGGTAATCCAGTCTAATTAAAAATTAAGAATTTAGGCCTATATCTTTTAGAATGTCTCAGTAAACCAAGTGCTTGATCTGGGTGACATGGGTCAACAAAAATAAAACTGTTCTATTTCCTTCAAAGATTTGATATAATTTCTGAAATAGAATGCTAGTAAGATTGAATTAGATGGTCACTGCTTAAACCACAATTCAAAACTCAAGAAACAGATACAGCAGGATAGGTCTATCATCTAAATCCTCACAAGCACACTCAATTGACATGAAATTACTTAACAGAATAATATTGAAGAAAAGTGGTAAACCTTGTTTTCAGAAGCTTCCAAGAACTCATCACTATCCTTGTTGGCATGACAGTTAACAATGATAGAAATGAGTTGAAGCAGACAAAGAAGCCAACATCTATAAGCTGCAAACGCATTTCACATTTGAGATACTATGACATAAAATGCAGAAAGTCTTAACAGAAATACACAAACACAATTATAAAATAACTATTGTACAGTAAGTGGACAATTTCAGGTTACATCGTTTCCCCAAAACTTCTACATTTTATATATTCTTCTGACCAATTGATGAGTTTGAAGGAAAATTACAGCATCTAAACACTGGAGCATACCCATAGAAAAGATCAAGAACTGCAAACACAGTTCCTTTTTATTATTTTTATTTTTGATGAAGACATGTAAAGTGTACCAAATACCAATTCACATCTCCATGGCAAGCGGAAGATAGTGTCATAAACTTGTTCTCTTCCCTTCTCATTCTCAAGAGTTGTTGTGCTCCAAAAAGAATTTCCATTGTACACTTTCTCCAAAAAGTATGTTACAGGTGATTTCTTCACTGAAAACATGTTGTAAATCATAGATTCCTTAAGAAATAAGACACAAAAAAGGCAGGGAAGAAAGGCAGCTAATAAACTTCTTGAAATAATCAAAATTACAGACCATTGATATAAGATGAAATAAGCCACAGCTCTAATCCCTGTCAAAACTGCTCTTTACTTTTCACTGCCATGAACTAAAAAGCATGTATTCATATCAATTTTCACTTACTGTCAAGAAAGAACCAACTAAGCAGATTCAAAATCAACTATATTTAGAACATTTATTCAAGCTTAAAAAAATAGTTTTATGAAACAGCTTTTTTTAAGTCTTTTTCAGAAAGTACTATTTTTGGCTTCTGTAAAAAGCACCAGAGCAACTTTTTTTGTGAGATTTTTGTTGTTTTTTTTTTTTTTAAAAAAATCTTACATAATTATCATAAATTTTTTAAATCATATATTTCACTAAAAAACATTTTTCCTTTTAAAAAAAAAAAAGACAAACAAACATGTCCCAATTTTTGATTTCCTATAGGTAAAAGCCAGAACCAATTACATCACAATGTGTACGGGGAAACTGGACAAACCCAACTTTCATTTTCTTAAACTATATCCCTAGGCTGTGTTAGAATGTGGGAAAAAAAGAAGTAGAAAGAAAAATGAAAATGAAGAGAAAATGGATGAATTTGTATTTTGTTTGGATGGAGAGAAAATGAAAGGAAAGGAAAGCAGTGTTATCGATTGCGGATGGCGGACCATAGCGTTTTGTCAAAAATCCGCTATTTTAAGCTATCATTTCCGCCATAAAATGCCATGGCACCGCCATCCTTCACAAATTGGTCATAGCGGTTGGCAAAACATCCGCCGTCGCCATGGCCGCTATTTGATAACAATGAAGGAAAGTAAAAAAAAGAATTATTTTCTTGTTTGGTTATATGGAAGAGTGAAAAGTTCAATGTCTTATTTATATTTAATAAAATGAGAAGAAATTAGTGAACTTCATTTAAAAAGAGAGAAATAAATAGTAGTAAAATTGAAAAGAATGAAATTATTTACTCAAAACATGTGTAGTTCCCTCATTTTCTTTCCACTTAACTTCTCTCCTCCTACTTTCCCTCAAAATAAACATAGAGCTAGTGTGATGTATATTTTACTTGTAACACAAAAAAGTGCAGCGTTTATCAGAAATGGATTTGAGCTACTAAACGCAAAACGCACATCAGTATAGCTACTAGTAATAGCTAACTTAAATTTACAAAAGAAAAAATAATAAAAACAAAAAAGTTTATATTAACCAAATTCGAGATCAAAAGCCTAATTAGTTGGAAATTGCAATATATTGACCAGGATTCTGCTACGGCATCACCAAAATTAAAGTTGTAACGTCTGTTAATGATATGTAGCAAATTGCTGAAATAATAGGTGTATTTTCTCGAAACTAACTACCGGAAACAAATATTAGATTTTAAATTTAAAGTAAAAAAAGCTTCATTGGTTCAATTTTCTTCCGCTTTTTTTTTTTCCTAGCAGATTTTCTAAAGAGATTAGAGAGCGCGGGAACATTGATTCTACTTACAGATCGAATCATCCGTCAGGACGCGCTTCAACTCCAACGGTTCCACCGTCTCTGTTGTTGCAACACTAACCGAACTACCCTCCTTTCCATAACCGTCATCAACGGCCGTAACCGCCAAATCCCCAAAACTACCACCACTTCTCTGTCTTAACGGTTTAGGGCTAAGCATCTCCTCGAACGCAGTAACAGCGTAATGCACGTGACTATTCAGCTCGTCGCATCCACTGGCGTAGCTGGTTCGTCCGGTTTCGGAGGAAACGGAAACGGAATTGGTGGTGGTTTCTTGAATAAGATTGTTCTCCACCGACGAGGCTCTGTGCTTGCGCTTCTTCTTCCGGTGAAGAATTGAATTCGAAGGTGAAGGTTGGGATTGTGTCGGTTTCTCTGCAAATAACGCGCTGCGGTGTCTCATACTGACTTTTCGGATTGGAACAAAGATGACGGTGTGACGGTGTGAGACGAAACAAAGTCATCCAACTTTCAGAATGTCCCCGCCGGTAAGCCTTGCATATCAATTCAATTTATTATTTATTATAAAAATAGATATACTACATACGGTTTATTATATAAAAACAGTTTATTAAAAAATGCCCAGTTATATCTTAATGCCTTATTCTAGTTCTAGACTTCAAATGTTAGTCTTTAGGCTAAATTATATTTTTAGTCCCCTTATTTTGATCAATTTTTTATTTTAGTCTCTCTATTAGATATTTAGTCCCCTTATTTTTTAAAATTCTGACATTTAGTACATGTGATAAATTGTCATCCAAAATCCGTTGATGTGGCTCTCATTATACTTACGTGGCAGCTGAATGTGTGATTACCTGGTGCCATGTCATAAAAAAAACCATGTCATTACTTGTAGTCAAATCCATGTCATTACCATAATTTAGAAAATAAAAAATAAAACCCTAAAATTAAAAATAAATCTCTAAATTCTCAAATCCTTCGCTGCTCCCACATCAGAAACCCAGAATCATTCTTCAGAAACCCAAAATCATGTCAAACGAAGAACCCTAAATCCCTAAATCCCAACCTTTCGACCGGTGCGAAGAAGATGGCGAGAATCGGTGGTGTGAACAAGGGCTCTAATGGCGAACCCTAATCGCATCTCATAGTCTTCTTCTCCTCTTCTCTTTCTGCTTCATACGAACACATAGCCATTCATCATTGCGAAGGCGAAAAATCGCATCTCAATGTCTGATTCGCATCAATACATGGGAGGTGGTTTGGAGTTTTCTGGCTCATCATCAACCCATTCATCACTATGAAGACGAAGAAATTGTTGCAACTATGACGTTGAGTCTCCTTTGCTGACATGCAAGACACTTGAGAACTATGCAAGAAGGTTTTATGGGTGTAGGTTATTTAAGGTAAGCTTCATATTAGAAACCATAGTCTCTCTGTCTCTCGGTTTCTCTTCATTGCTGGAGACAAGGCCATTATTTAAGGTAAGCATCACTGTTGAGTGGTCTCAATCAACAGGCAAGACTTAGCTTTGGATGCTGGTACCATATACATTTGAAGTGCAGGTACCCAATATCCTTGACCAAATTTAACACTTCTATATGGGACATATGGTCCACATCCCACCCCCAATTCATCTCATCAACCTGACCCTTAATGTACACTTTGGTAGGGTTATTTACAAACATGCCCCCATGGTGTATTCTCAATTTCACCCTTTGCACAGTTGATAGCCTATACATAGCAATAGCCAAACAAAACCATGATTAAACAAATGTAAAGTAACTACCACATACCATGGACCACTTAAATTAACAGACTTAAAATAACAGAAAACCCTAAAACAAAAACCATATAATGAGTCAGTACATTATTTAACCTGTTGGGCACTATTATAATGAAACATACATACATCAACCATGTGACTTCCCCCCCCCCAAAATGACAGAATCAATGACACACACATAACAAAGTGCTCTTTTTCAATTAAAGCGACAAAGTTAAAGGAAGAAAGTGAAAGAAAGTGTACCTAGCACAGAACCTCTCATTGAACTTGTGGAATGAAGAGAGGGGTGGTGGTGTAAACTTGTTCGCACCAGAGCTCGCCATCTCTTTACCCGTCATCGCCGTCTTCTTTGATTTTCTTCGCACTATTCGCAAGGAGGATACAGAGGGGAAGGTTGGGATACAATTTGGTAGCAAGGAACCAACAATCGAAAGGTTGGGATTTAGGGATTTAGGGTTCTTCGTTTGACATGGATTCTGGGTTTCTGAAGAATGATTCTAGGTTTCTGAAGTGGGAGCAACGAAGGATTTGGGAATTTAGGGATTTATTTTTAATTTTAGGGTTTTATTTTTTATTTTCTAAATTATGGTAATGAGTGAAAGAAAGTGTACCTAGCACAGAACCTCTCATCGAACTTGTGGAATGAAGAGAGGGGTGGTGGTGTAAACTTGTTCGCACCAGAGCTCGCCATCTCTTTACCCGTCATCGCCGTCTTCTTTGATTTTCTTCGCACTGATCGCAAGGAGGATACAGAGGGGAAGGTTGGGATACAGTTTGGTAGCAAGGAACCAACAATCGAAAGGTTGGGATTTAGGGATTTTGGGTTCTTCGTTTGACATGGATTCTGGGTTTCTGAAGAATGATTCTAGGTTTCTGAAGTGGGAGCAGCGAAGGATTTTAGAATTTAGGGATTTATTTTTAATTTTAGGGTTTTATTTTTTATTTTCTAAATTATGGTAATGACATGGATTTGACTACAGGTAATGACATGGCACCAGGTAGTCACACATTTAGCTGCCACGTCAGTATAATGAGAGCCACGTCAACAGATTTTGGATGACAATTTATCACATGTACTAAATATCAGAATTTTTAAAAATAGGGGGACTAAATGTCTAAATTTAGAAATAGAGGGATTAAAATAAAAAATTGATCAAAATAGAGGGATCAAAAATGTAATTTAACCCAATCGTTACTAATAATTTTGCTAGTTTTTCAGTGCATTCCTTGCCTAACTTGTCCAGAGTTTATAGCTGAAAAATAATAACGTATTTTTAATATTTATTGTTTGACACTTTCTTACAAAATAAACCTCATGCACCACTTAAGATAAAAAACAAAACAAAAAAAATCTCATGCACCACTAATAAAGAGTGGTGAGCAAGGGCGGAGCTTTGAGTTGACAACGGGGAGCTATGGCTCCCTCGGACTTTTTACATTTCTTTGATATATATACATATTGCGCCATTGATGTTTGAGAAACTAAGCATGGCGCAGCGGTAAGTCGCGTTCCTAACACTCCCAGGACGCGGGGTCGATCCCACTGCAAGGTAATTTTATGTTTTTTAACATTTTCCATGCCAAATGTATTCTTTTTTCTTTCGCAAAAATGACCAAAGTTAATGGCTTATGCGGGATTTGAACCGCGGACATGAGGCTAAAAAATTGCAAGCTTAGCCACTAAGCCACCACTATCTAAGATAACATTTGCGAAATAATAATAAATATATAGTTATTTAATATTTGGCTCCCCCAGATATTTCAGTGAAGCTCCGCCATTGGTGGTGAGCACAAGTTATTTAGTGTGACTAACATAAAACTTTGTCCAATTATAAATTGTGTTAAAAGAGCATCCAAATATGATGCTAACATTGCTTTGTGCAATGTTGTTTACAAAGTCATCACAAAGATTATAACACAGAGACTCAAAGCCATCCTTCCCTATGTTGTCTCTGAAAATCAAAGTAGCTTTATTTCAGCCATGTCTACCATTGATAATATTCTTGTTTTGTAGGAGAATATCCGTTCCTTTAAAAGTTTAAAGGGAAAGAAGGGTTATATGATTATTAAGCTGGATTTAGAAAAGACTTATGATCGCATGTAATGGAGTTTTGTAATGGATTCCCTTAATTGTCTAGGGCTTCCTTCAGTGCTCCAAGATATGTGAATACATGCCTTGACAGGATGGTTTTGATGATTGACAAAAGGGAGCTTTGCAAATAGTCAACCGTGCAAAAAGTGGAAAAGAATACCGACGCGTATCAAGAATGATAGTTTCTCAAGTCTTTGGTTTTTGGGTATTTATTTATTTTTATTAAGACTATTTGTAAGTAGTAATAAAAAGCTCTCAATTAAAATTAAATCACACACACACAAAATGAATTTTATTCTAAAAGTGATTTTATGATATTCATAAATGACGAGCTGAGGCTCCGTGTCGAGCTGAGGAGGTCGCGTGTCGAGCTCTTGTCGCGTGCCGAGCTGAGGTCGCGTGTCGAGCTGAGGTCGTATGCTGAGGTCATATGCCGAGCTGAGGAAGTCGCGTCGAATCGAGGTCGCGTCTTGAAGCTCTTGTCGCGCGTCGAGCCGAGGTCGCGCGTCGAGCCGTGAGGAGGAGGTCGCGTGCCGAGCTCTTGTCAAGTGCCGAGCTATGGTCGCGTGCCGAGCTGACTCCGTGTTTTTCAAACTATGAAAATCAAATTCCGGATTGAACGCAACGGGCAGATTTTCCTTTTAAATGCTGCAACGACAAATCCTTTTAATAATCAAAACGCAACGGGCAAATCCTCAACGGACAAATCTTTTTAATATGACGCTCCTCCATTGCCTATATAAACACAGCTCGTGAGCTTTGTAAAAATACAACAACGCAGTGCTTAATTTTTGTGCCAAAAACTCTGTCAAATATTTTTCATCACTCACACTTATTTGAGCACAATTTTCTGAGAGCCTTTTATTCTACATAATTTGAGTTGTAGTATTTGAGCTTCAATTTGTTATATCTGCACTATTGAGTGTATCTTTCTCGTCTCATTTTATTTGTGAAAATCATTTATTTTTGGGTAGGAATCCCAAGGTGTTCATAGAGAGGTGATATCTCTTGAACGTATTGCTCTGGTTAAGAGTTGTAAAGGTTTCTAGCTGAACCTGATTTAAAAGCTAGTGTCTTAGTGAAAATCCCATAGTGGTTTGCTTTGGGGACAGGACGTAGGCCACAGGGGTGTTAGGTGGCCGAACCTGGATAATTTGTTGTGTGCTTTTTTTTTCTCCTTATCTCTCTACTTTTCACCCACTTAAATTTACAGTACTTTATTTTATTATTATTTATATCTTACTATTTACTTTATTTTTAACTCGTTTGCAATTTATTCTTCAAGTGATTTATCTATTTCACATTAATATTTCCGCAACTCATAATTAGCACTTATTTCTCCAAAAGTTTTTGAAAGCACCGTTCACACACAATTCACCCCCCTCTTGTGTTTGGAGTCACTTGTCAACAAGTGGTATCAGAGCTAGACTCTTGTATAAAGGACTTAACCGTCTCAAGAGAATGACTTCAAACAATAACGAGGGAACCTCCATGAACAGACCCCATTTTTCAATGGTGAGGGGTATGGTTATTGGAAGGATAGAATGCAAATCTTTCTTGAGGGTGTTGATCTTGATATTTGGGATGCTGTGGAAAATGGTCCATTTGTGCCCACTCAATCAATTAATGATGCAGTGGTAGACAAACCAAGATCACTTTGGACCGAAGATGATAAGAAAAAGGTCCAATACAATTTGAAAGCTAAGAACATCATCACTTCTGCTTTAAGCTACGATGAGTTCTATAGGGTCTCAAATTGCAAGATCAAGCTAAAGAAATGTGGGACACCCTTCTATTGACCCATGAAGGTACTACCGAGGCCAACTTATGTCTCATGGAAAAACACGAGGAGGATGAGGTAAATGCTCTTGAACTCGAATCTCCTTTAACTTATGATGAGCTGCTTATTGCTTGTGAAGAATTAAATAATGAAACGATTAAACTTGGAAAAATTGTTCTTTCTTCTAAGAAAACCATCTCTTATCTTGAATCAAAAATTGAAATTTTAAACAAAGAGATAGTGATTCTTAAAGAAAAACAAGTTGCTGTGATTGAAACTTCTCCTCCCATATCTTGTGAAAATAAAAAAGATGAAGTTTTAAAATGCAATGAGTGTAGTGTTTTGAAAAATAAGGTTGAGGATTTAAATAACACTCTTGCAAAATTTACAATGGGAAGAGATAATCTAAACATTATTTTAGGAAACCAAAAAGGTACTTTTAGAAAAGCTGGTTTAGGTTATCATCCAAAAATTCATGAAAAATCTTTTAAACTCTTCAATCACAACAAACCCTCAAGTAGTCCTTTCATTAAATGCTTTCACTGTGGTAGAAATGGTCACACTGCCTCCATTTGCAATATTAGAAAGAACAAGAATGTGGTTGGCAAAAAGATATGGATTCCAAAGGGTACTTTGCCAAAAACTAACTCATCTGGACCCAACTTAGTTTGGGTACCAAAAGTTAAAACCTGATTTTATTTTGCAGGTGTGCTTGAAAGCCAAAGATTCAAATTGGTATCTTGATAGCGGCTGTTCAAAGCACATGACAGGAGACAAAAGCAAGTTCTCCTCTTTGGAACCCAAAAATAAAGGTTATGTTTGTTATGGTGATAATAATAAAGGTAAAATTCTTGGGATTGGTACTATTGGTAAGAGTCCTAATCCCATTATAGAGAATGTCTTGTATGTGGAAGGTTTGAAACATAACTTGCTAAGTATTAGTCAACTTTCTGACAAAGGCAATAATGTTATATTTGATTCTTCAAAATGCATGGTCGTAAATTTTTTTAATAAAAGTACAGTTTTTGTTGGATCTAGAATTGGAAATATCTATATGGTTAATTTAGATGAACTACCTTCAAATGATGCATCTTTGTCTTTTTAGTAAAGAGAATGAATCTTGGCTATGGCATAGAAGAATGGCTCATATTCACATGGATCATCTTAATAAATTGATTCGTAAAGACTTAGTAATTGGTTTGCCAAAGATTCGTTTTGAAAAAGATAAACTTTGTGATGCGTGTCAAAAAGGAAAACAAGTAAAGACATCTTTCAAATCTAAAAATATTGTTTCTACAAACCGGCCTTTACAACTTTTACATATGGATTTATTTGGCCCTTCTAGAACCATGAGCTTTGGTGGCAATTATTATGCTCTTGTTATTGTGGATGACTATTCTCGCTATACATGGACTTTATTTATTTCTCACAAAAATGATGCTTTTAATGCTTTTCGAAAACTTGCAAAGGTTATACAAAATGAGAAGGGACTTAACATTGCTTCCATTCGAAGTGATCATGGTGGGGAATTTGAGAATGAAGCATTTGAAGCATTTTGCACAAAAAATGGCATCGATCACAACTTTTCTGCTCCAAGGACACCGCAACAAAATGGAGTGGTTGTGATGAAGTCCAAGGAAATTCAAATGGAGACCATCCAATAGATGCAAGGCCCAATGATGCTCTACAAGGACTTGGAGGCCCAATGACGAGGTCAAGGACTAAAAAGGCTAAAGAGGCTTTGGACAAAGAAGTCAACTATTTCCTATCTCTCAAACCAACTCCCGAAGGCCCAACTCTCAAGATAGTCCAAATAATCCAAGTTGATGAAGAACCCAATATGGGGGGCATGATATCACCCTAGTCGTTCCTTTTAATTTATTTAGATTAAGTATTTGAACTTTTTTAAATTCAGTTTGGTTGTATTTTCCATTTGGGATAATTTTTGTAATAAGGTCCTACTTGTTTTGGGCTAACTAAGCACATAGGATCTTAGAATGTGTCATAGCTTTGCTAATTGGGCTTGGCCCATATCCATGAGCCAGGTTCAGACTTGGGAGCTAACTTGATGGCACCACCAAGTAGGGTTAGCCGCCACACTCTATTAGGAAAGGAGGAGGGAATTGATTACCATTATGGCTATAAATAGCCTTTGTACACTCCTAATTCAAAGCACCTTTGAATCGAATTTATTTTGCACTCCATTGTGAGTTTGTGAGAGCTAAGCCTCTTAGGTTCTTGGATGAACCATTTCTGATTCTTATCAAGAGCTTCCATTCTCTTGTGGCGAATCTTCACTGACTTATCACTCTCTTGAGAGTGTGGCGTCTTCTTTCATTTCTGTCTCAATTCCATCTTTTTATTTTAATTATGTTTGCTTAGTTCTTTGTTTATGCGCCACTTTCCTTAAAGCTTGCACCTTTAGCACTTCATTCTTCTTGCACTACTGTTTGTATGCGCCATCTTAATTCAAGAGCAAAGTATTTGTTCTTCCTTCTTCAAATAGAAGTGGGCGCCAGTTTGAGGATTAAGGATTCTAATTCCTAAAGCTCTCATTTTTATACTGTTTTAATCCTTATAACAGGATTCAATTCGAGGACGATCCGTTAAAAACTATATGCATCCGTTTTGGATCATATCATGTGGTATCTAGAGCCCGGATCCAAAGTTCTTGTTTTTATTGTGTACTGTTCTTATTGCTTTCTAACACCAAGCACAGTTGCTTGAGTACCATATTTGTACACATTTGGATCATCTTGATCAGTGCCATTTCCAAGGATTGGCGAAATTCTTTACATTCTGCTCTTTAAGTCATTTACTTTCTTAGCCTTTAAATTCATGCCTTTAATTCTGTCTTTTAATTCCAGTTCTTTGTTTCTTGTTTCTATTCTAGTCATTTATTCTTTTGCGCAATTTACAGCTTTAATCCTTTATTTCCATATTGGTTGTTGTTGATGTTTATAGCACTTGAATTGAAAAAGAAACTTTTAATCACACAGTTGGCACAACAATTCAATTTGATATTGCAATAACCAATTTTTAAGTGCAAAAAAAAAAAAACAGAACAGGGGCGTGATCTACAAAAAAAAATCCCTTTATTCCAGAAACAAAAAAAAAACGAAAAAAAAAGGAAAAGAAAAGAGCCCCTTGCACTTAACAAGATTAAATTGTTGCCATTGTGGACTTCATTAGGAGTATTGCTGTAATTCATAACCTTTTGCGCAATTGTCTTCTCATTGTTCCAGTTCCTTTTGTCTTCTTTGCATTCCTTTTGAGTTGTACTTTTCCTTGTTAGCTTTTCTTGTTTGTCTCTTTAAATTCTTTTAAGTTTTGTCTAGAGTTTCTTTCCTTTCTTCAAATTCTGGGTGATTAACTCTTGTGAAGTTTGTCATTTGTGAAACGAACCCTTGGTAATTGAAACACGAGAGGGTTTATTTAAGAACTCAAAGAGACTTGAGAGGTAAAAGGCAAGAGTGGACATTATAGAAAAAGCCTACTAAGAGTGAAACACGAGTGATAAATTCAAGAGTGTAAACACGTGAGAAGAGTGGAAAGGGCCTTTTGTTTATTATCTTTAACCCCATAAAAAAAAATCCAAAGATGAGTGAAGGAAGCACACCCCCATGCCCTAGGACCGCCTGATTGATGCAATCCCTAGCCCAAGAGTTAGACAAAGGGTTAAACCAAGTTCGGGCTGAATTTAACACAAGGTTGGATGAAAGGAGTAGGGGTTCTCAACATGAGGCCTCGCATGAGGATGAATATGATTATGATTCGGGTAGGGAAAGGAGACCAGGAGGGACCATGATCGGAGAAGGAGACATGGGAGGCATGATGATAGGAGACATAGGAGGTATAGGAGTAATGAGAGGGAAGGAGAACTAGGAGGAGTGAAGATCCAAGTACCTCTTTCAAAGGAAAGAATGACCTCAAGCCTACCTAGAATGGGAGACCAAAATAGAACAAATCTTTTCCTATCACCGTTACAATGAAGAGAGGAAGGTGAAGGTGGCAGCCCTTGAGTTTTCTGATTATGCTCTAATCTGGTGGGACCAAGTACAAAAGGAGAGGGAAAGAAATAGGGATTACCCCGTAGATACTTGGGAGGAGATGAAAGCTTTGATGAGAAAAAGGTTTGTACCTTCGTGGTACCATCGGGAGTTACATAATAAACTCCAAAGACTTACCCAAGGGAGTAAGAGTGTGGATGAGTACCATAAGGAGATGGAGGTGGCCTTGGTAAGGGCAAACATCAATGAAGATAGGGAGGCTACCATGTCCTGCTTCCTTCACTACCTAAACGGTGAGATAGGAGACATTGTGAAGTTGCATCATTATGAAGAGCTTGAAGAGTTGGTCCACCAAGCCATAAAGGTGGAACAACAACTCAAGAGGAAGGCATGGAGGAAATCTCCTCCACCTTTAAAACCCTGCTTGGAAGGATAAGCAACCCAAGGAGGTTTCCTCTACACAACCTAAGGAAGGTATGAACTCTAAAAACTCTAAAACTTTTCCTTCCACTAACGCTTCTTCTTCTTCTCGCTTTCTAAGCACAGGGACATTAAGTGTTTCAAATGTTTGGGAAAAGGCCATATGGCCTATGAGTGCCCAAACAAAAGGACAATGACCATGAAAGGGGGGTATATTTCTAGTGAGTCATGTAAGGGCTCCCCTGCCGAAAGTGAGAAGGAAGAAGAGTGCGAAACCTTAGCTCATGATGGTGACTTGCTAATGATAAGGAGACTCTTAGGGAGTCAAATTGTGCCAAATGAGCTAGACCAAAGGGAAAACATTTTCCATACAAGATGCATCATACAAGGAAAGGTCTGTTCCTTAATCATTGATGGGGGTAGTTGCACAAATGTGGCCAGCACTCGTTTGGTAAGAAAACTTGAACTTCAAACTATTCCTCATCCCAGGCCATACAAACTTCAATGGTTGAGTGAGGATGGTGAGTTACTAGTCAATCAGCAAGTGTTGGTAAGCTTGTCCATTGGTAAGTATCAAGATGATGTCTTATGTGATGTTGTTCCCATGGAGGCCGGCCATGTTTTACTTGGTAGGCCTTGGCAATTTGATAAACGTGCTACTCATGATGGTTTTACTAATAATACTCTTTTGTGCATAATTCTTTGAAAATTACCCTTGTACCTTTGACTCCTAAACAGGTTTGTGAAGACCAAGTGGCGCTGAGACTTAGGAGAGAAGAAGAGAAGAAGGCCACAAAGGGAAAGTCAAATGGGGAAAAAAAAGTGGGGATCAAAAAGATATTGAATGTTTAATTGCCAGGGAGAGTGAAATAAAGAGGGCTTGCTTTGCAAGGCAAGAGATGTACATTTGCGTGTACAAGGATTTATATTTGAATCATAACTCTAACCCTCTACCTAGTAAGGTAGAGTCTCTTTTGCAGGATTTTGAAGATGTCTTCCCAAAGAGTGTTCCTCCCGGACTACCTCCTTTAAGGGGTATTGAGCATCAAATGGACTTCATTCCGGGAGCCTCTTTGCCTAATAGGCCCGCCTATAGGACCAATCCGGAGGAAACAAAGGAAATTCAGAAGCAAGTGGAAGAATTGCTCCAAAAAGGTTGGGTAAGAGAAAGCTTGAGCCCTTGTGCCGTTCCCGTTATTCTTGTCCCTAAAAAGGACGGCACTTGGCGCATGTGTACTGACTGTAGGGCTGTAAATAATATCACTGTGAAATATAGACACCCCATCCCTAGACTAGATGATATGCTTGATGAATTGCATGGTGCTTGTTATTTTTCTAAAGTTGATTTGAAGAGTGGGTACCATCTGTAGGGAAATAGCGCAATAACAGAGTTTAAAAACGCAGCGGAAATTTAAACTTTCCCTTCCATGGATCCTTGCGAATGGTCATGACTCAGGGTTATATGAATTACCTCTTGTAGCGCAGATCGTTTGCATCGAAAATTGAATCGAGCACGAGCGTCGCACGTAAAAACAACGCCACGTAGTCCACACGAACGACCTTCGAATGGGAGCGGTCTCCGCCACAAGGTTAGCCGACGACGGAACCAGTCACGATGCAAGTCACGATCTTTGGAACGGCTAGGGTTTTTTTTTCGTATTCTGACTTCAGTCTTAACGAGTCTATTTATAGACTTCACTTAAGATTGACCTAGCGCATCAGTAGCTTACCGTGTGCTCTCGGTAGACCGTAACTTATCGTGTTCTGCGTCTTTCTTGACTCGCCGTGCATCGTGAAGAATGTACCACCGAATAAAATGAGTCTCACTCATTTATTTAATCTCCCATTAGCCTGTTCTCATGTGTGTGACCTCAGGTTCCCGTAACGTTGGCAATAATATTAAATCACTATTTAATATTATAAACAGTGAGCGGTGTCTAGCAATACATCACTGCTACCCAAGTAACGAGAATGTCTTTGTTGTGACGTAACCTTTCTGTGATAATGATCATGTGTATAATTACCCTTTTGCCCTTATATCTATATTGAACACAAGGCATAGTATGTGTCACCCTTGTATAGTTCAATATTATATTCCTTGATGCCCGAGTAGACTTAGTAACAACAAATAAGATCAATATCTCATATTGACTTATTTCAGCATGGCCATGCATTTTACAGTCATACTCTATCAAGGGGCCCACAGATATTACTCCTGTTATGTAGGAGGGGCAAATCCCATCTAGGTCACTCATGTCTCTTTGCATGACTCGTTGAGTACCCAATTGACCGACTTTATAATTGTTTTGTTACAGACAATGTTTGACGGCAATAAAACACTCAACTCCTCATGTAGGGACCATAGTGGTTTCAGGTCTGAGGGTGGCATACACCACTATCACTATGAGAATAACTCATGACACTTACATAACACACTATGTAGTATTCTCATGGCGGGTCAATCCAGTACACAACTACCCTAACGTGTACCTATGTGGTGACTTGATATCTCATATCTATAACCTGTGAGATGAGGTTATCAGTCCATCCACATAATAGTCTTGATGCATTATTATTGTCCTTAATAATAATAATACTCGACTACGGATATTTAGAGTAAGTTCTTTAGTATCTCACAACCGAGTCGTCTACTCGATGTTCTATTGAAAACGAACTTTTACTCAAGGACTTTATTACGTTGAAACAAACATAATAATTGAAAATGCCTCATATAATAAATAAACTACATGATACAAAATATAAGTCCAAAGGAAAAACATTGGCCTCTAGGGCTTACACCAACACCATCAAATTAGGATGAGGGAGGGGGATGAGTGGAAAACAGCCTTTAAAACTAAGCATGGATTGTATGAATGGTTGGTAATGCCTTTTGGACTTACAAATGCGCCTAGCACCTTCATGAGGTTGATGAACCATGTATTAAGAGAGTTTCTAGGCAAGTTTGTAGTGGTGTACTTTGATGACATTCTGATCTATAGCATAACCTTAGATGAGCACCTAGAACACCTTAGGGCTGTGATGAGTGTGCTAAGGAAAGAAAAGTTGTATGCTAATTTAGAGAAGTGTGTCTTTTGTACCGACCATGTGGTGTTTTTAGGTTTTGTTGTAAGTGCTAAGGGAGTACAAGTGGATGAAGAAAAGATTAAAGCCATTAGGGAGTGGCCTACCCCTAAGTCAGTAAGTGAGGTGAGAAGCTTCCATGGGCTAGCTAGTTTCTATAGAAGGTTCGTAAAGGACTTTAGCCCCATAGCTGCCCCTTTGAATGAGGTTGTGAAGAAGAATGTGAGCTTTAAGTGGGGAGAAGCACAAGAGAGAAGCTTTAACACCCTTAAAGAGAAACTTACTCATGCGCCCATACTTGCATTGCCTAATTTTTCTATGTCATTTGAACTTGAATGTGATGCATCTAATGTGGGTATTGGGGCTGTTTTACTCCGTGGGGCATCCAATTGCGTACTTTAGTGAGAAATTGCATGGTGCTTTGTTTTGAACTATTCCACTTATGAGAAAGAGTTGTATGCACTTATAAGGGCTTTGCACACTTGGCAAAGACTATCTTTTGCCAAAGGAATTGTAATTCATAGTGATCATGAGTCACTAAAATATTTGAAAGGGCAAGGTAAGCTTAACAAAAGGCATGCTAAGTGGGTAGAATTTCTTGAACAATTCCCCTATGTGATCAAGCACAAGCAAGGTAAGGTGAATGTAGTGGCAGATGCACTTAGAAGGTATACCTTACTTTCCACTCTTGAAACAAAAATTCTTGGTTTTGAACACATAAAAGAGTTGTATGTGCATGATGATGATTTCTCCAAAGTATATGCTGTTTGTGAAAAAGAGCATAATGGGTTCTTTAGGCATGATGGGTTTTTATTCAAGGAAAAATATTTATGTGTGCCTAAATGTTCGTTGCGTGAACTCTTACTTAGGGAAGCACATGAGGGGGGACTAATGGGACATTTTGGGATCCAAAAGACTTTGGACATTTTGCATGAGCATTTTTTATTGGCCTGGCATGAAGCATGACGTGCATAGAATTTGTGATAGATGCATTGTTTGTAAAAAGGCCAAGTCAAAGGTAATGCCCCATGGACTTTATACTCCCTTACCTATCCCAGATTCTCCTTGGATTGACTTGTCTATGGACTTTGTGCTAGGTCTTCCCCGCTCCAAGAGGGGGAGAGACTCAATTTTTGTGGTTGTTGACAGGTTTTCCAAGATGGCCCACTTTATTCCTTGTCATAAGGTGGATGATGCTACTCATGTGGCAGACTTGTTCTTCAAGGAAATTGTAAGACTACATGGGATGCCCAAGAGCATAGTCTCTCGATAGGGACTCTAAGTTCCTCGATCACTTTTGGAGAACCCTTTGGAACAAATTAGGGACCAAGTCGTTATTTTCTACCACTTGTCACCCACAAACCGATGGGCAAACCGAAGTGGTGAATAGGACCCTTTCGACCTTCTTTGCGGTCAATCATCAAGAGGAACGCCAAAACATGGGAAGAATGCTTACCTCTTGTTGAATTTTCTTATAATAGAGCGGTTCATTCCACCACTAGCTTTTCTCCTTTTGAAATTGTGTATGGATTTAATCCCTCACACCCCTTGATTTCACGCTTCTACACGATATTTTTCTTTGAATCATAGGGACGGGAAGGCGAAGGCGTAATATGTGAGGAAGCTCTATGAGAAAGTCAAGTCCCAAATTGAAAAAGATGGAGCAATATGCTAGGCAAGCCAACAAAGGAAGAAAAAGCGTTGTCTTTGAGCCTGGAGATTGGGTCTGGGTGCATATGAGGAAGGAAAGGTTTCCATCACAGAGGAAATCAAAGCTCTCACCTAGAGGAGATGGTCCCTTCCAAATCATTAAAAAGATCAATGATAATGCCTACAAAGTTGACCTACCAGGTGAGTATGGAGTTAGTGCAACATTTAATGTGGCTGACTTAAGTCCTTTTGATGTAGGTGATGAAGGATCAAATTCGAGGACGAATTCTTTCGAAGGGGGAGAGCATGATGAAGTCCAAGGAAATTCAAATGGAGACCATCCAATAGATGCAAGGCCCAATGATGCTCTACAAGGACTTGGAGGCCCAATGACGAGGTCAAGGACTAAAAAGGCTAAAGAGGCTTTGGACAAAGAAGTCAACTATTTCCTATCTCTCAAACCAACTCCCGAAGGCCCAACTCTCAAGATAGTCCAAATAATCCAAGTTGATGAATAACCCAATATGGGGGGCATGATATCACCCTAGTCGTTCCTTTTAATTTATTTAGATTAAGTATTTGAACTTTTTTAAATTCAGTTTGGTTGTATTTTCCATTTGGGATAATTTTTGTAATAAGGTCCTACTTGTTTTGGGCTAACTAAGCACATAGGATCTTAGAATGTGTTGCAGCTTTGCTAATTGGGCTTGGCCCATATCCATGAGCCAGGTTCAGACTTGGGAGCGCTAACTTGCTGGCTCCACCAAGTAGGGTTGGCCGCCACACTCTATTAGGAAAGGAGGGAGGGAATTGATTACCATTATGGCTATAAATAGCCTTTGTACACTCCTAATTCAGCACCTTTGAATCAGAATTTATTTTGCACTCCATTGTGAGTTTGTGAGAGCTAAGCCTCTTAGGTTCTTGGATGAACCATTTCTGATTCTTATCAAGAGCTTCCATTCTCTTGTGGCGAATCTTCACCGGACTTATCACTCTCTTGAGAGTGTGGCGTCTTCTTTCATTTCTGTCTCAATTCCATCTTTTTATTTTAATTATGTTTGCTTAGTTCTTTGTTTATGCGCCACTTTCCTTAAAGCTTTCACCTTTAGCACTTCATTCTTCTTGCACTACTGTTTGTATGCGCCATCTTAATTCAAGAGCAAAGTATTTGTTCTTCCTTCTTCAAATAGAAGTGGGCTCCAGTTTGAGGATTAAGGATTCTAATTCCTAAAGCTCTCATTTTTATACTGTTTTAATCCTTATAACAGGATTCAATTCGAGGACGATCCGTTAAAAACTATATGCATCCGTTTTGGATCATATCAGGTTGAAAGGAAAAATCGGTCTCTTGAAGAGCTAGCGAGGACAATGCTCAATGAAACTAACCTTCCTAAGTACTTTTGGGCAGACGCCGTGAGCACCGCTTGCTATGTGATGAATCGAGTTCTTATAAGGCCGATCCTTAAACAAACACCGTATGAACTCTACAAAGGAAGGAAGCCCAACATTTCCCACCTTCACGTTTTCGGATGCAAGTGTTTTGTCCTAAACAATGGTAAGAATAACCTTGGAAAATTTGATGCCAAAGCGGATGAAGGTATATTTCTTGGATATTCTATTTCTAGTAAAGCTTTTCGAATTTATAATAAGAGAACTTTGACTATTGAAGAATCTGTGCATGTTACCTTTGATGAGTCTAACCCAAAATCGTTGGTAGAAGATAGTGTTGATGATCTTGCAGAAATATTGGGAAATAGTCACTTAGAAGATTCAAACGAGTCCAAAGATGAAGATGAAAATCCTTTGCCACAATATTATAAGGAATCCCCTCATTCAAATTTACCAAAAGAATGGAGAGTCTCAAAACATCATCCACTTGACAATATAATTGGCGATATCTCTAAAGGGGTAACAACTCGAAACTCTCTTAATCATGCATGTCTTTTCATGGCTTTTGTTTCTCAAGTTGAACCAAAGGACATCAATGAAGCCATTATTGATGAACATTGGACCCTTGCTATGCAAGAGGAATTAAATCAATTTGAAAGAAACAATATTTGGGAACTAGTTCCTAAACCTAAAGATCATATAGTCATTGGGACCAAATGGGTCTTTCGCAACAAGCTTGATGAAAACGGTATTATTGTTAGAAACAAAGCTAGACTTGTTGCAAAAGGCTACAACCAACAAGAGGGCATAGATTTCGATGAAACCTATGCACCCGTGGCTAGATTAGAAGCCATTCGTATGCTTCTAGCATTTGCATGTGTCATGGATTTTAAACTTTTCCAAATGGATGTAAAGAGTGCTTTTCTAAATGGTTATATTCAAGAAGAAGTATTTGTTGATCAACCTTCTGGTTTTGAAAATTTTTTTATTTCCAAATCATGTTTTTAAATTGAAAAAGGCTCTGTATGGTTTAAAACAAGCTCCTAGAGCTTGGTATGATAGGTTGAGCAAATATTTACTTGAAAAAGGTTTTGAAAGAGGAAAAGTTGATACTACTCTTTTCATCAAACATAAGAAGCATGACATTTTACTTGTTCAAATTTATGTCGATGATATAATATTTGGTGCTACTAATGAATCCTTGTGTAAGGAATTTTCTGATATCATGCAAAGTGAATTTGAAATGTCAATGATGGGAGAGCTAAATTACTTCCTTGGACTTCAAATCAAACAAACAAAGGAAGGAATATTCATCAATCAATCCAAATATTGCAAGGATTTACTCAAGAAATTTGGAATGACCGATGCAAAAGAAATCTCAACTCCAATGAGCACTTCATGCTATCTTGACAAAGATGAAGGTGGTAAGTCGGTCGAAGTAAGTAAGTATAGAGGTATGATAGGATCTCTTCTCTATCTCACCGCTAGTCGTCCACGATATTATGTTTAGTGTTTGTATGTGTGCACGTTTTCAAGCTAGTCCTAAGGAATCACATCTCTCTGTAGAAACGCATTATGAGATACCTCATTGGCACACAAAACACGGGTTTATGGTACCCCAAAGGTGCCGAATGCACTTTGATTGGGTACTCGGATTACGATTTTGCGGGTTGTAAATTGGACCGAAAAAGCACTAGTGGGACATGTCACTTACTTGGGAATGCTTTGGTTTCATGGCATAGTAAGAAACAAGCCGGTGTGGCTTTGTCCATTCTTGGCGGAATATGTTGCGGCGGTGTAGTTGTTGCGCCTGATTATTTGGATGAAACAACAGTTGAATGATTATGGGATTAATTTGAAAACTGTTCCAATAAAGTGTGACAATACTAGTGCCATAAACCTCACTAAAAATCCGGTTTATCACTCTCGGACTAAACACATAGAGATTAGGCACCATTTTATTAGAGATCATGTTCAAAAAGGTGATTGCATGATTGAGTTTGTGGAAACATCTAGACAACTTGCAGATATTTTTACTAAACCTTTGCCTAAGGAAACTTTCTTTTTTATTAGAACTGAATTGGGAATT
Source organism: Calophaca sinica (assembly GCA_037113605.1). NCBI lineage: Eukaryota > Viridiplantae > Streptophyta > Magnoliopsida > Fabales > Fabaceae > Calophaca > Calophaca sinica. Next base: position 99,547,350 of record CM073734.1, on the reverse strand, counting down.
TTAGACCAATCATGCATTGAGTGACTGCCTGTGATTGCATTTTCTTTTTGAATAAATTATAACTTGGGCGTTTGAGTGTGCTAACGAGTTTATGCAGGTCTTTTCCCCTTCCATTTTCTTTAAGTACGGAATAATGAGTGGGTGACGCATTTGTCTTATGCAACTAGCTAATCATGTCCAACCAGCTCATCTGTCACACACCAAGCTTGGTATCACGTAACTATCAAAATATGCTTGTTTAATCCTGAATATATGCCTTGCTTTATTTGTCTTTCCCGTTTTTGATGTTGCCAAAAGGGGGAGAGTTACATGAATGCATGATTCAGGGGGAGTGATCTTTTAAGTATTGCCTATAGTAAGGGGGAGTTCTTAATTGCGCTTAAACTCTGATATCTTTTTTTTCTAAATATTGTGCTTAAACTCTGATATCTTTTATTGAAAAACAATGCTTATATCTCATTGCTATATCATGATTATATTTTACTAAATTCCCTCCATGAGATGTTTGTCATCATCAAAAAGGGGGAGTCTGTGAATACATGCCTTGACAGGATGGTTTTGATGATTGACAAAAGGGAGCTTTGCAAATAGTCAACCGTGCAAAAAGTGGAAAAGAATACCAAGACGCGTATCAAGAATGATAGTTTCTCAAGTCTTTGGTTTTTGGGTATTTATTTATTTTTATTAAGACTATTTGTAAGTAGTAATAAAAAGCTCTCAATTAAAATTAAATCACACACACACACAAAATGAATTTTATTCTAAAAGTGATTTTATGATATTCATAAATGACGAGCTGAGGTTCCGTGTCGAGCTGAGGAGGTCGCGTGTCGAGCTCTTGTCGCGTGCCGAGCTGAGGTCGCGTGTCGAGCTGAGGTCGTGTGCTGAGGTCATATGCCGAGCTGAGGAAGTCGCGTGCCGAACTGAGGTCGCGTGCCGAGCTCTTGTCGCGTCTTGGCCGAGCCAGGTCGCGTCTTCGAGCCGTGAGGAGGTCGCGTCTTGGCCGAGCTCTTGTCAAGTGCCGAAATGAGGTCGCGCGTCGAGCTGACTACGTGTTTTCCAAACTATGAAAATCAAATTCCGGATTGAACGCAACGGGCAGATTTTCCTTTTAAATGCTGCAACGACAAATCCTTTTAATAATCAAAACGCAACGGGCAAATCTTCAACGGACAAATCTTTTTTAATATGACGCTCCTCCATTGCCTATATAAACACAAAGTGAGCTTTGTAAAAATACAACAACGCAGTTGCTTAATTTTTGTGCCAAAAACTCACAAATATTTTTCATTACTCACACTTATTTGAGCACAATTTTCTCGAGAGCCTTTATTCTACATAATTTGAGTTGTATTATTTGAGCTTCAATTTGTTATATCCGCACTATTGAGTGTATCTTTCTCGTCTCATTTTATTTGTGAAAATCATTTATTTTTGGGTAGGAATCCCAAGGTGTTCATAGAGAGGTGATATCTCTTGAACGTATTGCTCTGGTTTAGAGTTGTAAAGGTTTCTAGTTGAACCTGATTTAAAAGCTAGTGTCTTAGTGAAAATCCCATAGTCGGTTGCTTTGGGGACAGGACGGAGGCCACAGGGGTGTTAGGTGGCGAACCTCAATAATTTGTTGTGTGCTTTTTACTCCTTATCTCTACTTTTCACCAATTAAATTTCAGACTTTATTTTATTGTTATTTATATCTTACTATTTACTTTATTTTTAACTCGTTTGCAATTTATTCTTCAAGTGATTTATCTATTTCACATTAATATTTCCGCAACTCATAATTAGCACTTATTTCTCCAAAAGTTTTTGAAAGCACCGTTCACACACAATTCACCCCCCTCTTGTGTTTGGAGTCACTTGTCAACAAGATATTCTGTTTCATTGCATGTCTTCGGCTTCCATGAGGGTCAACTGGAATGGATTTGTCTCGAATGCTTTTAACTCTTCCAGAGAGTTAAGACAGGGAGGTCCAATCTCGCCTTATTTATTTGTCCTCGGCTTAGAAAGACATGGCCATAAAACTCAGGATGCTGTTACAGTTGGGGAGTGGATCCTGTTTTCTTTTGGTCGGGGTGACAGCCTTAAACTATCTCACATGTGTTTTGCAGATGATCTGATTTTAGTTGCTGAAGCTACTCACTCCCAGTTGCTTGTATTAATTCAATTCCGCAGCTCTTTTGTGCAAAATTGGGTCAGAAGCTGAACTTGAGCAAGTCTCAAGTATTTTTCTCATGGAATATTCCAGTCGATCATGCCATTACTCTTAGTCAAGCATTAGGAGCGAACATTACTCGTGATTTAGGTCACTATCTGGGTGCTCCTATGCTTCATCAAAGGGTATCTAAGCAATCCTTCTCTTTTTTGTTCGACAAGATGCGCAAGAAATTGACAGGCCGGAAAGGAAATATGCTCTCCTTTGGTGGAAGATTGGCTCAGGCTTCTCTGATTAATATACCAGGTTATGTCTTCCAATCCACTCTTATTCATGTTTCTGTCTGTGAGGAGACTGAAAAGATTTGCAGAGATTTCATTTTGGGATCCACATTTGATGTTAGGAAGTGTCATTTGGTTGCTTGGGAGAAACTTTGTTGTCCCAAAGATAAGGGTGGTCTTGGCTTCCGCAATTTAAGAATGCTTAATAAGGCTCATATGATGAAGCTTTCTTGGAATATACTTATTCATCCTAATAAGCTTTGGGTTTGTATCATGAAAGCCAAGTATGATTGTGGCATGTATACAGTGCCTAAATTTATTTATAAAGCTAATTCAACTAGTACTTGGAAAGCAATTGTAAAAGCTTGGGACGATGTGAAGACAAATATCATTTGGGTGATAAAGAATGGCCATGATACCCGTTTTTGGAAGAATAATTGGATTTTTGGGGCTGGTGTGTTAGCTGATTTCTTGGAGGATTCTATTCCTCATGTCGAATTGAACTTTCTTGTCCACCATTACACTAGCAATGGTCATTGGAATTGGGCCTCAATTCAAAGGATTGTTCTAGCCTCCATATGTGACAAAATTGCCTATCTTCATCCCCCTGCTTTGGTTTCTAATGACTTTCCTTGTTGGTCTCTGTATTCTGATGGGTATTTCTCTTTGAATTCGGCATATGATCTCATTAGAAAGAAGGGGCAGACCTCTGAAGATATAGTGCAAAATCCAATTTTTGCTAAAATTTGGAAATGGCCTGGTCTAAGTCGCATCAAAGCTTTTTTGTGGAGGCTTGCCCATTCTAGACTCATGACTAATGTGGAGAGAAAAAAGTGAGGTATGACTTCTGATGATATTTATCCTCGGTGTCAAAGATGTCTGGAAACCATCATGCATATGTCGAGAGATTGTGAAGAGGTTCAGGATTTTTGGACTAGCTTCATTAATCCGGGTCATTGGAGCAAGTTATTTAGTGTGGGGTTCCATGTTTGGTTTGATTGGAATTTGTCTTCAAATCAAATTGGCATTCATAATGAGAGCTAGCCTATTATTTTTGGAGTTGCTGCAATGGACATTTGGAAGGATCGCAACTCTATGTTATTCTCCCAAACTTCTCATATGGGCAAGGCCCTTATTCTTCAGAGTGATCTCCCAAGCTTAGTTTATTCATTAGCAACCCAAGATTGCTATCCCTCAAGACAGCAATCAGCCGAGAGCTCTGAATATTTGTTGGAAGGCTCCCTTGGATGACTGTATTAAAATCTATGTTGATGGGTCTCATTTTAACCATTCAGGTAGCTCGACTTGTGGCAGTTTAGCTAGAGACTCTAATGGCAACTTGATTCGTGGCTTCTATAAAAAAGCGGGATCTTGTAATGCCATTTGGGCCGAGCTTTGGGCCCTTGGGTTGGGTATTCAGATGGCTCAAGACCTAAATCTCAAATGGGTAATTTTTGAAATGCATTCCAAGGTAATAGTTGATATGGTTCATAGCAACAATACTCGCATCTCCTTTATTAAACCCCTTCTTCAAGAGGTAACAACTCTTATCCAAAGATCATCTTGGAGAACTTCTCTTGTCCATGCTTATCGTGAGGCTAACAAATGCACAGATTTTCTTGCAAACAAGGGACACTCGACTTCCTATGATGGTGTTTTCTTTAATACTAGTTTCACTATGCTTGATTTGTATTTACTTTCGGATGCTAGAGGTGCTTGTACCTCTAGGATAGTTTCTTAGTTGTAAACCCTACTATTATCAAAATAAAAAATAAAAAAAATATGATGCTATCATTTTTCTGCTGTGGCTTGCGCTATGCTTTTGCCCCTTGGCCATGAGAGTATTGAATGAATCAAATTCCCATTTTGAATAATCTGACTCCTTATACCAAATTAAGCAAAGGTAGAATTATATAAGAAATTTAAACGAACACAAGCAACGATGAGGATGGAATATAACAATGCCCGATGTGCCAATATGCTAATTTATCACTTCTTGATTTAAAATAATATTACTTTCTTTTGGCAAAACCAAAATTCACATTTACAAAAGATTTACCAACAGCATTAGAAGCACCTACTATAATTGGAAACTTACCTAGATTTGCTACTGTAATCTTAGAACTATTTCATATAATAACATGTTTGAAGCAGCTAGTTTCCCTAGAGCAGCCTGTCCAAGTTCCTTGTGGAAGTTCATCCTTAACAAAAAAAAAAGGGGAAACCTTTGCACAAAAGAGACCTTTTGGGTGCCTACTCCTCCTCTGCATTATCACTTAGTTCTCCCTCTTTTCTTTTCCTTCATTGGCGTTGCAGGTCTCTGACCTGCAGTTTCACGTCCAAGCCTTTTACGTCGACCAAAAGCTTTCTTGATGGGCAAGGATTCCACTGTAGGTGGGGAATCCTCTTTACTACTAGGTTTCTTGGCTACATGTGAGACACCAGAAGCAAAGTAGCTGTCACAAGTTGCCACTGCAAGAACAATCTCTCGGCGTACACTTCTGTGTTTCACAGAAGGATCATGAACAGATGGTGCGGTAGAGACGTTAGCATGTGTGACACTTTTGCTAAAACACTTGACATTCTCCCTCAATTTTTTGGTGACATGGGTTCTAAGCAGTAGAGCGGATTTATATTCACGAGTATTCTTGGAGTAGAAGACCAAAGCATTGTTGGCCAGTAGCAGCAAGTCTCTGAAAAGTTCCATCACTGACTTAATTGCTTGGTTGTTAATTCTTGACCTTATTGTGTCAAAGTCCATGTGCCTCCGGATTATTTTCTTGTACCTTCCTCGCTTCTGCCAGGAAAAAATTGCGCATAACGAATCATATTGCTGCCTATAACTTACCTCACTTGTCATTGGTATACAATTTCAAAGGGAATATAACATCAAAAGAGACAAACTCTGCGTGGGTCATATTATCGCTGTGCTTGCTTTGAGAAGTGAAAAATAAGTCGTGAAAACTTTCAGTTTTTACTAAAGTTCTTTGTAGAAAACGTTAAAAAAAGTAAAATAAAAGATAGTTGAAACTTATAATCATCAATGCTGCCTAGCATATTATAAAATGAAATGAATTATTCTCATAATTATTACACTACTCTTATTAGTGGTTAATAATTATTTTTAATCCAAATAAAGAAACAAAATAGTAAAAACATTAAATTATTTTGTTTGATCTCTCGAACATTTTTTACCTATTTTTCATTCCTTATGTGAAGAGAATTATGTATTAATGGTGAAATATAAATGTTAAGAAACTAGGGTAGCTATCATCAAAAGCAATATTGTGGTGAGAAAACTCAAAAACCAACTATGAAAGGATAGGACTGGATCTTACACATACCTGACTATCATGCCTGCAATAGAAGGCAGAGGCACCTTTAATTTCCAAAACAGAATCTAAAATCTCCATCGTATCTTTTATTCCATCCTTTTTCAAGTTCATATTATTCTCGTCATTTATACCAGAGGATTTGACAACCTCACCACAGTTGCTGGTAGAACTTTCTTTACACCGGGACACATCAGCGGAAAAGTTACTTTCTTTAGCACTTGCCTCATTAATATTTCTGCCACAATCCTTCCTCTTTCTCTTCCCTCTTTGTTTTTTCAAACCCCCTCCTTGTTCTTCATATATAGTATGTGCCAACGTATCTACATTTGGAACTTTCTCATGTTCAATAGACCTCGAAACTTCCGGCTTAATCTCCATATCTTCAGAAGACATTGTTGGAACTTGGCATTCCAGAGAACACTTTGTCTGGGTTTGATGTGTAAAACTCCCAGCAGATAGTCCGTCCTTTGACATCTCTTTAGTGGAAGATTCAACTCGTTCCACTTTCTGTGGAGGAACATGTAATTCTGGTCCAACTGAGTCATTGTCAACATGACAATCATCTCCTTTCTCATTCTTCCCGGCCTTAAGGGATTCAAGCTTCGATTCAAGTGACCTGAATCATAGATATTGAGTAAACTATACCCAAATTGTCAGAAGCTCAACCCTGCCTTGCAAGAGCAGGGTGTAGTGTCTAGTGTGTGCAACCTATGAGATTACTTGTATTTCAAAATATTACTTTGTTGATACACAAAATCTTAGCTTTAAAGAAAAAGATAGTCCTGCAACTAACCCAATTGAATCTTCAGATTGCTCCAAAGCTCTCTTAAGCTCTTCTACTCTTTTCTTCTTAAGCTCCTCAAACCAAGCCCTAAGAGTGCCATGTTATCATAATACAATGAATATACCATATAACTGCTACACTGTCTTCGTAGGGTATTGCATTAAAGCTAAACTAAATAAGATGTACTACCAAATTGGGAAAATTTAAATATAACTAAATGAGAAGAAATTATTCTAATTACGTGCACCCTGAATAGCGCTGTTGCAAGTCTTCATATTTGGCTTTACAAACCTGCAAAAATGATATATCTATCAAAAAGAAAATTCATCAGTTGATAAGGCATACTTGTCCCTAAACTAGGAACGAAGTAAACCCAACAAGAAAGCTTTGGTCTATGACACATCAACTAACTAAAGCTTAGTCTGAAGTATAGAAGGTAAGAGTTGCCGCTCAGCCATCTCATGAATGTAAGTAGCAAGGATTGATCTCTAGACCACATGGTCATATATTGACAGAAACCACAGGGTTATAGAGACTGATATCATGTCACGAACCAACAATCACAAAGGCCCAGTTTGGATTAGCCTCTAGCTTATAGGACCTTCTTAATTGAAATACGTTTAAGAATCTTTACTTACGAAAACATCGATCCTTACAAACTTATAGATGTTTATGGAGAAGTTAAACAAAAGAGTTTCTGAAAAAATTAAAATGTATCTAACTTATACCAAAAGCTATTGGTTAAAATATTCATATTCATTGCAAAAGCTATAATCACATGCCCGAATAACACAGGTCCTAAGACCAGTAGTACCCAAGTTAATCGAGTCAAAGCAGGTCAAGAAAACAAAAACCATGTGTAGCACAGCTACCTCAGTGGCTCACGTCGTTACTGTTAAGACCAGAATTTTTTAGCCCTTTGGCCGTTATCAAATACTCCCTCCGAATGAATTATAAGCAAAAAATACATATATCTGGTCTACATGTACTTTTTTGCTTATAATTCATTCCAGAGGGAGTATCAATTATTATCCACAAACAAATTGAACAAAAGGGTATAAATATCAATGACCAAATGCAAGCAATGATGTAACCAATGTAACAAATTCAATAAAGTTGCGGAACAAAACAATTGGCATGCGAATGCTACCCATACCATTCCATAACCATTGTACGCAAAACACGTTCTCCAAATAGAACTCTTTTTCCATACATCATGCATTGCTTTAATTAGTGAAGCTCGAGACATATGCATGCACTTTTCACTTGTTATTTGGGGTTACATTCTTCGTTTTAAACAACTCCTTGTCTAGAGAGCATGATTTTTTTTTATTTTATAAATTTAATTATTTAAATTATAACTTAATTAGTAATAAAGTAGGAGTAACTACAATAATCACATGCCAAGCAATGAAATGAGCTAAATGAGTTGCCAATCAATCATGACCACGTAACGGTTCAGAAACTGAACCAATATTAAAATATATTTTTTCGAATTTACTTTAGAAGAGAATAAAAAAATTTAAAATAAAAATAATAATTTTTTTAATGTTTACCTCGGGTGTGATAGCGTATGGAGAAAGGGTTCGGGCTCGAAGCTCCGCGGCGACGACGGTCCAATCTCGGGTCCCGTGCCTGAGAACAGCTCCACCAAGGAGGAGCTCCTCCCAGGTGCCCCACGTCGCCATCACCTCCGTTCCCATCGCCGTACACGTGTACGCTCCCGATTAAAATAAAACGCCACTAGCTTTTTAAGCTCCTAATCCTACGCATCCGAACACCGCCCTTTCCGATTAATCCTACGACAACAGGGTATGGTACAGCCTTTTTGGGTGTCGGAAAACAGGTTTCGTCGAAGTGGGTATAGAGGGAAAGAAGTGATACAATACAATACAATACAATACAATACAAGGAAGATAAGGCGGTTTCCGGCGAAAATTTCAAGAGAAATGGAAGTTTCGCTCGCCACTTATGGGTGGTTTTTTTAAGGGTGGAAAAATAGTAATTTTAATTTCTTCCTCTCTAGCTTAGTGGATATATGTTTCTGGGGATTTATTTTATTTATTTCATTTTTTTGGAGGGGGCGTTTGTTGAGTGACAAGTAAGTTTAATTAAGAGGGTATATGTGAGAGGAGGGGTTGAGGGAATCCATTTGAGGGACAGGGAAAGGTTTGAACTTGAAAGAAAGAGAGAAAGAAATCAGGCAACAAAAGGGACAAAAGTAAAGTAAAACTATGGACGATGATGATGATACAGAATGTCGTGTATTTGTATTTTGCATTTGGCCTCTTCACTGTGTTATATATTTGGGGGATTTTTTGTGAAATGACCATTATGCTCTTGCCGTCGTCTTACAAGATTGCGCGCTTTTGCCTGATGGATAGAGGGGAGGCCTAAAATTTGAATCTCTCTGTGTGGTAATTCGTTGAGGGTTGTGATAAATTTTGTTATTAATTCGTTGAGATTTAAATATAAATATAAATTTATCTATCTATATAAGTAAAATAAACTTTGCATTATAACATTAAATGCTATATTTATTAACACTTAGTATTATATTTATGAAATATAGTATATTAACTATCATAAAAATATAACTTTTAGGGAATGAAAATATATATTATAATTTGTTAAATTATAATTATTAAATATTTCTAGATGATTATATTAGTTTTAGGTTAAATTAATCAATTGATTTTATATTTCCACTGTAAATTTAGTTTAGTTTTTATGGTTAATAAATATTTAAAAATGTCATGTACCAAAAAAAATAAAAAAATGTCTCTTAAAAACTAAATAAATATAGAAGTAACAAAAGATGATTCATTGTACTCAATTACTTTATAAAATAATATTTAAAAATAAAAGTATAAATATATATGACTGAAAATGGATAACTAACAAATATTAGTAAATCTTGTCAACAAGAAAAGAAATATTAGTAAATATTTTTTTAAAGTAATATCAGATATTTTTGAAGGAATTAAATTAACTAACAATAATGATAACAATGGAGACTAAACAAGAAAATAAAAATAAACATAATAATTCATTCATATTTTAAATTTTATTTCTAAATATTGATATAAACAATATAAAGAAATTTATTTAATACATTAAAATCCATTCACTTGGATACTATATTAAATGCATGTATATTATTGTCTCTTGAACTATCATATTAAATACATGATTTAATTAGGAAAAAAAAATCATCTTTTAATCTTCTATATGTTAATGTAAAAAATAGTTTAACAATTTTACTAAATACAAGCTTTAATTTTTTTTATTATGCACTATATCAAAAGAAGGATAATAGCCATATTATCTTTTATTCTTCCATCTAGAGTGTAAATATAATATTTTTGATATAAGGATTCTTCTATGTTCATTTTCAAAATTAATTAAAAGAACTTGTTGAGTTAATTTAATTTAAAGAACTTATTGAGTTAATTTAATTTATTCTGTTATTAATTATAAAAAAATATAATATTTAAATTGTGATGGATATACACTACAAAAAAACACGGGATTACCGACGGCCAAAAGCCGTCGGTAAGCGATAAAAGCCGTCGGTAACCCACTTTTACCGACGGATAACCGACGGCCTAAAACCCGTCGGAAATATGGTCGTCGCAAAGGATTACCGACGGACTCTTCTTCGCCGTCGGTAATACCGACGGTTATACCCGTTGGTAAATGACGTCGATTACCAGCAAAGCCGTCGGTAAATGGCGTCGATTTCCGACGGACGTGACCGTCGATAAATCTGAATTGTTTCAGGCTTAGGCGTCGATAAGACGTGACCGTCGATAAATCTGAATTGTTTCCGACGGCTTAGGCCGTCGATGTCGGGAATTTTTTTTTAATTAAATTTATTAATAAATTAATTTTAATTAATAACCAAATTAATTTTATTCTTTAATTAATTAAATAATTTAATTATTTATTTGTTTAATTATAAAAATAATTTACTCTCATATTAAAAATATTTATTTACTAATTTAATTAAAAATTACTTGTAATTTAATTTAATTTAATTATTAATTGATTTTCCATATATAAAAATGTGATAACGTAAACTAAAAAGCAAATTAAAAAAAGAAAACATAATAAATAAAAAAAATAAACAAAAAAAAAACAGTAACTAAAAAAAAATCTGAAACGAAAAAATGATATCAAAAATATGAAAAAATATAAGTACAAAAGAACTAATAGTCCTGGTACTCGATCATGATCGAGATGCTCTACATCATCTGCATCATCGACATGACCATGAGTACGCGGAGGCGAAGGCGAGGCGGAGCGGAGGCGAGGCGGAGGTGGCGAGGGCCGGAGTAAATTCTTTGGCGAGCTAGCAAGCTGGTACATCTGCTGTCATTTGCGGCTTTGAGTCAAAAGCTCTGGCCTTTGGGCCACGGTCCGCTTCAACTCGGCTATCTCCTGGTCATCCGCGGCAGAGCGACCAGTGGCAGCACTACTACTCGACGACTCTCCAGTGTGTAGGCGGCGGGCCCCTTTTTTGTAGTTGCTGGCAAGGTCGCCAGCACCATATAGGCGGCCCTTCTTCTTTCCGCCAACCACTTCCGCCCAAACCCTCAGCGGTGTAGATAGATCGTCAGGGCTCTGAGATGGAGAACATGATGAGCTCTGAGATCTAAGCTGAGACATCCTCGCCTCAAACTCCTCCTGTTAAACAAACAAATAAGTCAAATCTTTTTTTTTAACAAAACAATATAAACATTATTAAAAAAATATTTATTATATTTTATAATTACCTGAGTCCGCCTCGAACGCTCATCAACGAAATCACCAAGATTCTCTTCAGATGAGTTGCAAGATGAAGCTCGTGCAACTGAACTTCTCTCCCCAACCTCCTCGACTGAGATTGTATTAATAAAAAAATTTAAATAAATAATAATAATAATAATAATAAAATAATAATAATAACAATTTTATAACACGTACAAGTCTAACTGCGTGCTGCGCCTGACTGACACTGCCTCCAGTGTGCAAGCTGCCACCCTTCTCAGAGGCCCTATTCTTCTTGGCCTTGGCGCAGTACTTTGGAACTCGGGGAGTTCCAAGCGCGCTACCACCGCTGCCAGAGCTCGTCCCCTATCCAACTGGGCTGGCGATCCCTGATGCGGGCATCTCGAAGCATGTCAGAAAGGCGGTGGGAGGCCTTCATATGAAAATTCTTCTCCATCAGCTCCTCATCTTTTTCCTCCCAAGCAACCCTCGTCTGTATCAATATAAGACATTATTAAACATAATTGAAATTTACGAAAATAAAATATGCAATAAAATAAAAATTGCAGCTTACTCTGAAAGAATTAAACATATGGTCCCGCTCAAAATCCTTCAGTGTCCCCCAGGTGGGCCAAAACTCCTGGTAATTCTCCTCAATTGTTGCTGTGATAGCTAACGCAGCAGGCTTTGAGGGAAGAAACCTGAACAATAAAAACATGTTAAATAAAAATATATATATATATATACATGTAAATTATTAATAAAAATTATTAATAACTCGAAAAAATTGCAAATACTTACCCTTTACCAGATGGCCTGATAAGAACTCGACCATCATATAACATCTCAAGAGTGTCAGGCTCCTGGCCCTCCCCCTGCTCAAGAACCTCCTCCTGCTGAACCTCCTGCTCCTCCCGAGTCACTTGACATCGGTGTCATCGGTGTATGGCGTACTATAATCATGGTCGGACCGATGAGCATCGGCCACCGGATCGTGCACAACATGGGAACTCAAGCGCCATGTGCAAACCGGAACCCGGGGTGGGGATCATGTCAATGTGAGGCAAAGGTTCGAACGTGTGCCAGTCTGTGTAGCTGGTGTCCAATGTGCTGAGTCTGTGTAGGTGGTGCGAGAAAGGCTGTCTAGGTGCAGGAGGTGTATCAGGCTGTCTCGGCGTAGATGTACTAGGACGACGTGTAGATGACAACGTCGAAAACCCAGTAGGGTCACGCCTAATGATGGTCGGCCTCTGACGACGAGGGGGTCGAGGGCGATCCCCTTCCCCTTCCATTTACCACCACTGGGTGGTCGGGGGGGTCTGCTCCTGAACCTTGCGATGCCATATCTGTCTATAGAGCAATTGAATAATAACAGTCATGAAATATTATATTTAAACATAACAATATTACAAATGAATTCCATAAAAATAAACAAGTTATGAAAATAACTGACAAATTAAAATATATTGTTACACATTAATTTCTCAAATTGTAAAAAGTTAAACAATATCAATCTGCCCATTCTGCCCACTCAATTTCAGCATCGTCTTCAGATCTTGATGGTTCTGCCACTTCTTCATTTAATTCCTCATCCCCATCTACATCTTCATATGTGATTGGATTGTCACGTAGTCGAGTAATGGGTTCAACTTCGTTTACTACATTGACATGAGACATCTCATCCACTTGATAAGCCACTTCTTCCTGTGTGTCATCTGCTTCAATGCGACCCCGTGGTTTTATCTTTATTGCGACACACCAACCTTGTTTGTCCCTTCGAGTTGATGGATAAGGGACATAATACACTTGTCTTACATGTTGTGCCATGATAAATGGATCAAACATTTGGTATCTTCTGCTCATGTGTATGTCAACAGTATTATATTTTTGATCCACTCTTGTGCCTCTATTTGATGGATCAAACCAATTACAATAAAATAGCACTATTTTTTTAGTATAGTCTAAAGTATTGTACGTTAGTTCATATATATGTTGAATCACGCCGTAAAAGTCATCTTCACCTCCATCTGTGGCACCTTTTACATAAACCCCGCTGTTAACTGTTTTTTTCCCCTCTGTTTTTGACTGGGTTTGGAATTTATATCCATTTACAAAGAATGTGTGCCATTCTTTTACACGTGATTTAGGACCATGAGATAAATTTCTCAAGTGTTGGATTTTAGGGGATTCTGCCTCGCTATACACCTGTGTACACACCATGTGCAAACAAATTATGGTTCGTATTTTCAAACAATATTTTTGTATTTTCAAACAATAAATAATAATAATAATATATATATGACGACTCAAAAAACATACCTGGTTCTTAAACCACGTTGAGAAATATTCATGAATATAGGCAGAAGAGTCTTGTACGCTTGTGGGCTTAGTTAACAAGAATGCCCTGATCAAGTCATTATCAAACAAATGATCAAGAGCAATTGTGGATTAAAGAAATTGAAAGTGGTCAAAATGATACATACGTTAGATACGGTGATACTACGCACGCTGATCAATACGTGAACGTGGGTGACTTCCACACTTCGCCTGCTATCCGGTTATCCACCTCTTTTCCACCATGACTAGGAAAGGCAAAATCGATAAGGCAAGCGGGTGTCTTTCACTTTCAATTTCTACTTCGTTCCTACTATTTGTTGGTGTCAACATGAAGTTCGTAAAATAATGGGAACAGAAATGGATTGTCTCACGGTGTAAGTAAGTTGCACAAATAGATCCTTCAACCCTGGCCTTATTTTTCACCGACCGTTTTGAGTCACCCATAAATCTACAAAACAACAACGTTGATGATAAAAATTGATACATTTAACCCTTCAAATCACTATTTATTTTAGAGAATACTTTATTATAGTACCTTTCGAAAGGATACATCCATCTGTATTGAACCGGTCCACCAAGCCTAGCTTCATGTGCAAGATGCACTGCTAGATGCTCCATAGAATCAAAGAAAGCAGGGGGAAATATTCTCTCCAACTTACAAAGAATGACTGGTATGTTCTGTTCCATCCTTATGAGATCATCCTCTCAATGTCGCAGAACACAAATCTTTAAAGAATTGGTGAGTTCAACAAGGATTTAAAACATTTGACGGCAAGGAACTAAATGCAATAGGAAGTAAACACTCCATGAATACATGACAATCATGGCTTTTCATCCCAATCATGGTTCCTTTGTTCACATCGGCACATCTTGCCAAATTAGAAGAATAACCATCTGGCATCCGAAGTTCTTTTATCCACCGACAGACTGACTTGGCTTCCTCAGCAGTTAAAGAGTAACAGGCTTTGGGTTTCAGGGTCTTCCCATCCAATGATTCACAAGTGCAAGTCCTTTCGCCTACAGTAAAGTGGTAAGTCTAGTCTGGCCTTCTTATTGTCTTTTGTTTTTCCTCTGACGTTCATCACTGTGAGAAAAACATTGTCAAAAAAGTTCTTCTCAATGTGCATAACATCAAGGTTGTGTCTCAATAAATTATCTCTCCAGTATGGCAGATCCCAAAAAATACTTCTTTTTGTCCAATTATGCCATTGTCCATATCCTTCATATCGATCCAACTTGCCAAAATCTGTGATTTTGGGCAGTTCCATAACCCTTTCCCAGATCTGTTATGGCGTCAACCTTGGGGGCGGGCCATCTAATTCAACTTCCCCCTTCTTGAAAGCGTTCTTATTCCGTCTAAATGCATGATCATCGGGTAAAAACCTGCGATGTGAGTCAAACCAAGAACTCTTCCCCCCAAATTTCAAGGTAAAGGCCTTTGTATGCTCCATGCAATGCGGACATGCCATTTTACCATGAGTACCCCAACCAGACAACATGCCATATGCAGGGAAGTCATTAATGGTCCACATAAGCGCTGCCCTCATTGTAAAATTCCTCTTCGTGCAATATCGTGCGTCACAACACCATTCCAC
This sequence comes from Calophaca sinica, assembly GCA_037113605.1. Lineage (NCBI taxonomy): Eukaryota > Viridiplantae > Streptophyta > Magnoliopsida > Fabales > Fabaceae > Calophaca > Calophaca sinica. The sequence continues at coordinate 99,532,111 of CM073734.1, read as the reverse complement.
AACCTTTTGAGATCGTCGATAAGAGGCTCTAAATAGATGTCAATACCATCTGTCGGATTATCTGGACCCAGATAACACGGTCAAGAACATATAAGGCTTAGACATGCACATTTCGGGAGGAAGATTGTATGGGTAACGATAAGCGGCCAACAAGAATAAGGTTTCGCCGTGGATTGAACATACTGAGGTAAAACCATCGAGCATAAGCCAAGTCGTACATTACGTGGATCTGCTGCAAAATCGGGATGCACACGATCAAAGTGCTTCCAAGCTTCACCATCGGAAGGGTGGCGCAACATACCAAGTGCTTTTATTCTCATAGTGCCATGTCATTTTGTCTGCGATGCGTGGTGATGCAAACATTCTCTGCGACCTTGGAATAATTGGCAAATAAAACATTGCCTTCACTGGAACTAGTTTTTGTCTACCCGTCCGATTATTAGTATGTGACATATACCTAGGCTCACCACAAAATTTGCATTCAACTAGCGCACCATCGTTTTTACCAAACTCATTGTCGTAATACAACATACACCCTCTCACACAACAATCAATCCTTTTAGATTCCAGCCCCAACTTGGACACTAAGCTTTTAGCCTCGTAATAACTTTTTGGCAAACCATATTTGATAGGTGACGAGTCCAACATCATTTTCGTTACGAGATCCAAGCACACTTCGGTAGCACCACAGTTGGACTTAAGAGCTAAGAGCCTCACACACATTGATAACTTAGAGTCTGTAGACCCTTCAAACAACGGCTTATTTGTTTCTAACAATAGATTATAAAATTTTTGTGCTGTCTCATTTGGAAGTTCATCTGTGTCATCATACTGTTGCTCCTCGAATAACATGTTCACCCCCAAGGCATCACAAACCATATCTTGCATCAATTCAATCTGCTCACCACATCCCAAATCTACGTAACTGCTTGAAGCACCTTCGCAATTATCACCAACCCCTAAATCAACGTGAGGCAACTTTTCACCATGTCTAGTCCAAATCCAGTAATTAAGCCTAAATCCAACTGAATACAGGTGGTGTGTGACCTCACTTGGGCTCTTAATCCTTCTGCAATCGCAATTAAAGCACGGACATCTAATCCCTCCATTAGTTTTGAAATCTTTATGTGCCATTGCGACTTGGACAAAGTACGCAACCCCCAAAAAAATCTGGTTTCAAACCCTCTCCCGGATACAACCTATCGTACATCCAACTACGACTCGAAAGATAATATTCCATCTTTGCATGTCAAAAAATCACAATTTCAGCGACCACGGCGTTCTTACAACCGCTCTCTTTCTTTAAATGGTATGACTATCCCATTCGAGAAAAAACTTTTTCAGAACTCGTATAATAATCATTCCTTAATTCTCGTATCTTATACTTGACAAAATTTTAGCAGTTTCCCATTGGTCTCTCTGAGACACAAAATGAACGCAGTTATGAACACCACAATCAAGTATGCACCCAGAGAACAAAAGGAAATGAATCGAACCGAAATTTCATCAAATATAAAGATACGAGAATTAAGCAACAACTATTATACGAGTAAAGAAAAAGTTTTTTCCCAAACTGTCCGACTTGGACAATTCAAGGTTCAATATACAATGACCACATGGTACCCTAAAAGAGTATATGAACTCAATAATATATTAAACCTCAAACGGGAAGCTAAGGCTTCTCTCCGATACTAATAACAAATATCAAACATCCATTCGATCAATGATTAACATAACAATTAGACAAGCAGAAGTGACAAGGGTAGAAACTCTAAATAAGAAATCAAGGAATTCAACATAAATCAAGGGTAGAAACTCTATAAAATTCAAAGCGCGTGAAATCAGAGTGACAATCCTCATATTGAGAGCATTTTCTATGCAACAAAAATAGCATTAAAACTCTAAATAAGAAATCAAGGAATTCAACATAAATCATTACTATGAATTTAGGGCTCTATGTCAAGCCTCAAAACTTACCAACATAATGGACAACACATAACCACACTCATACCTTTGGAGCTCAATGGAGCACACAAAGGAGCAAACATCAAACATATAAGTTGTGGGAGGTTGGGGGCAGGAAGCCAACCTCTTTACCAGACCCACTATACAATCAAATCAATAATAATAAACTTTAGTTTATAAGAGTATTCGAAATCCCTAACTTGAACCTAAGGTTCACATGTTACTAAAGGAAAGGAATTAATCCATACTTGCGTAAGAGAAGAATGTGGCGTCTTTGCACCACGGAGGAAGGAAGAGGCGAGCTGTGTCACTGCAGAGTAATCGCAAACACAAGATTAAACTCAAAGAACTACACAAGAACAATAAAAGCATATACTAACAGAAAAACAAAATCATTACCCAAACAAAGGCAAAGGTCTTGTGGATTGTGAATCGAAGGGGAGGTAAGAACCGAGCGCTTACTAAAGCTCAGGCTGTGCGGACATAATTGGAAAACCAAATTAAACTCATAACTCACAAAGGATAAAATTAGACAAGGTAAGTGGCAAGGAAAAGAAATACAGAGAGAAGTGCAAAGCAAATTGCAGCCAACTTGTAAACAGTTTACGACCATCATCCCTTATCGCTAGCAACTATAAAGTCGTAACACTCGATGAAATAGCCACACATAATCACTTAAACTATCCCTCAAACAAAATTGAATTTTTCAACCAATCGATTAAAGATTCAACTAGCCATCTCACAAAAAAACATACAAATTCAATAAGAATAATAAAAAGGGAACCAACATTACAGATAAAGTGTAAACCACAGTTTATGCATCAAAAAACCTAAAGATCATCTTTGTTAGGTGAGTTAGTATAGTAAATCGAGCTTCTAAATGTCATTGTTATAAAAAGCCAAATGTTCAAATTAGAGTAGTTAATCCCTTCAAAGCTAAAACACTAACGAAATCACGCACACGCAAGATCACAATAAAAAGCATTAGCAATGATTAAATTAGGAGTTTGAAGTGAGAGAGAAATGATTGGAGTTAGGAATAGGTAACTGGAGACAATGAGAAGGAACTGCACGAACAAAATAAAGTAAATATCTCACGAAACCAAACACTGGCAAAGTCATACACACTAGTGTCCTAATATGAAATCCATCACACAATCGAACATCTGAAGGCAAAGATAAAAATTCAAATATTTCAATTTGAAAAGGAAAAAACACTCAAGGGAAAATAAAGTGGGACAACTAAAAGTCCTTATACTACGTTTCTAATCAAGCAACCATATCCAGATTTCTAAAGTAAAATAAGTGGTTCTATTCTATTGGAAGAGAGCTCATTCTAACTCATAAATGTATTTCCCCAATAGAGCACATACATATTATCGTTTAAAGCGTAAAGCTTGTTTGAACAAGAGAAGATTTTAGACCAAAAATTGCTTCATGCTTGCTCAAGACAAAGACAAATGGAAGGTTGTCAAAACAAGATAACAAATGAGCTAAAAACTAATAAAGAAGAAGCAAATTGAAACTTTTCAATTGGGGTTGACTACATGAATTAAATGATACCATAATTTCCTATACATACTAAGTTTAAAGGTAGACAATTATGAATCTCATTAATGGTTTAACCTACACTTTTTATTGGTTTCTCTTCACGTCTAACTATTGAATAATCCTCCAACCCCTTTAAAAATCACGACAAGACTTCCACCATCTTTTTAATAATGGGAGCAATCCCAATTTTTTCTAATTACTGTAATTATAATCACACTATTTTGTGTAACCATTCATCCAACTTAACATTCTCATCTATGTGACAGAGTTTACTTATTTGGCATTACCGCCCAACATTCAATCTCATACAACATCATAGGTTAGCTATATATGGTGAATTTCCCTCTAAGCTTGAGATTGTTCATGCGCTTTTCACCAACACACATAAACACACTCCAATCCGATCAAACCAAACAAGACCTTTCTTGTTCAGTCACCATCTAAAGCATACACTCTTTTCATATATATATATATATATATATATATATATATATATATATATATATATATATATATATATCCACACACATGCCAATCAAACTGAACAAGGCCTTTCTAGTTCAGCCATCATCTAAAGCATCTCCCTGTTGTCTGTAGTTCTATAGAAGCACACTATAAATCATATCATAAACAGCAACATAACAAGAAGCAGAAAATAGTCCATGCTCATATTTTTTTAATTTCTATAATTTATCCCATTGCCGAGAAGCAATATAAAAATTGAGAATGCAAATCAATGGTATTATCCCTCACCTGAAGCACCCACAAACTCAGAAGAGCCTCCAAACAAAACAGGCCAAATCCAACCAAATAGAATATCTGCAAGAATACCAAAATGTTATAGAAGTATAGAACTTTTTTTCCCATATTGTAAATAAGAAATTAAAAATTAAAAAAAAAACCTAAGGAAATTTTCATTTTTTCAGCTACTTCAACAAGGTACCAAATGTCATAAAATGTTTTTATCCATATTCTCTGGTTGTTCAAGCGCATCCAACCAGATCATTTTGAGCTAATACCCATGCCTCACAGAAGCTGGACACCACTCAATCTAGTTCCATAAATGTCCAATTCCCACAAATGTTACATCCCGTCATCTAAATTAAAGGTCCTCGCAATTAATTATTTGTTTATCATTTCATTTGGTTTCTAGACGAAGTCAAGTACCAACAATTACATGGACATCAAAAAATTAACTTAAACCGTCTCCATGAAACATATTGTCACTCATGCACACATAAGGTCATAATTCAATAACAGAAAGGGGCAATCAGCTTGAGAAAACTAATAGCCTTCATGTCTATTTATATTTAAATTACTGCACATGTTAAAAGAAACAGAAAGATTATGTTAAAAGGTCTAGAACAGATTTAACCAGAGAGTAAAGATATTTATTTATGTATATATCCAAAGTTTATGGGGTTGAAGCTCATTGTATTTTCTGTAAGCAACGTTAAAACACACTGCTCAGTTATCTCAATCCTTTCAGAAGCCAACAATGACAATTACTATACATGAACATAAAAATAAAAATAAAAAATTCAAGGGAAGCATAAGAAACCAAACATACCAGTATGCCTTGTAGCTCTGAGGAAAGTGAACAAGATACAAATCCGGATAATCTAATCAAGCTTCTTGGGACTGTCTTTGCAGGCTTCAAGAACATGTCCGTGATCAGAATTCCAAAGCTGAAAGCAAATTCAAATGCCAAGGGTAACTCACAAGACAGTAATTATCAAACTAATCACTATTACAATTATAATCATCAGTCCACAACCGTAAAACTATTGAAAACAAGCCAACTTTGTCCAAAACCAAAACTACCAAAATACAAGAGGAGAATTGCAGCAAAGAAATAAAAGTACCCCACCCCCGATACATAATAAAAGTACAGTTTGATGGTTACATTGGTACAACTAAATATCAGGCCTCTATGCTGAAATTGCAAAGAAAGAAATAGTTCAAATAAGACAAGGGGGCCATTATCCATTCTTAGCAGGTTCAAGAGCTACCACACATTATAATCATAAACTGCATAATGCATCATGAATTGTTATTCTACAATTGTTCAGTTAGACTACAAACACACAAATCCATGGTCATACATATTTGATACCCACAAACATTCCATTCACACTGCCATTAATTGATAGGCATAGCCATCCCAGAAACAAATTCAAATTAAACGAACTCAGTTGCTAGGCCATACAATGAAAATCATCAATTTTTCATTGCAGATAATGTGTAACAGCCATAAGAAACTAAAATCACCTTAACATTTTGAAAACAAGCCATCAATTACCTCTAATCTTCTTCCTCTTCCGAATCAAATGCAGTATGTGGACGGCAGTATCCTTTTTTCGAATCAAATGCAGTATCCTCTTCTATCAAATGGACGGCAGCGACAACGTCAACGAGGGGCGACAACGGCGGCAACGACAACGTCAACGAGGGGCGACGACAACGAGGGCCGACGACAACGACAACGAGGGGCGACGACGCAATCACGACGGCAACGACAACGGCAGCGACAGAGCATAGGCCAAAGCTAGGTTTTTGGTTGGTTGCTGGTTGTCGATGGAAGAGAGGGGCGCCAAAGTTCTTGTCTGTGGAAGCTAGGATGGTGGCGGCGAAGGGAAGCGATGCTTAGCGGCGAGGAGAAGTGAAGCGAGGAAGGGAAGAAGGGGCTTTCGTGTAGTTGTATCCGGACTTTACCGACGGCCATATTAACCTTACCGACGGGCTTGACCCGTCGGCAAATTTCTCGGGATTACCGACGGTCTTTTTCAAATACCGACGGGTTAAAGCTGTCGGTATGTAATAAAAGCGGAAAAGCGAAAACTTACGGCAGGTATCTGAAGCGGCGACCGCGGATTGTCCGACGGTGTAGGCCGTCGGTAAGTGCACGGTTATACCGATGGCTTGAGGCCGTCGGCGATAGGAAGGATTTTCCGACGGCTTAGCCCGTCGATAAGTTCACAGTACGCCTCATTCTATTTATCGACGGTCAGAGCCGTCGAAAAGTCCGTCTTCTCGCCGACGGCCTCAAGCCGTCGGTATACCCGTGATTTCTTGTAGTGATATATTTGACATCTCTCACACAAATTAATATCAACATGAAACTAATATTTCATACCATTAAAGCATACTTCCTCCGATCTTGTATAGAAGCAAAAAAAAAAATCCAGAATTGATGGTCCAAACTATAATCAATTTTTAACTATTTTTACCTTATTGAATTAAATTTAGATTGATTTTTTCAATAAATATCATTAAGGGTAATTTAGGGATTACAATAATTTTTTATCACTTTAAGATTACAAAATGAGATTAACTATTTTTCTTAAGGGGTGTGAGATAGTTATTTTTTGCTTATACACGAGATTGGAGGAAGTATATTATACTATTTAAATATTTTATTTTTTTATGAAATAATTTAAACATTATCACAAAAGTTTCATAACAGCACTTCATTAACACTAATTCATCATATTAATTTTATTTATTTACAAAATAAAAGTATTCGTAATTTAATCATTACTCATTGAACTAATTGAAGTAATATGCACACCACATACTTATTAAATAAAAATACATATTATAATATAAAACATATTATAATATAAAACTAGTATGATATCCGTGCATTTACACGGGCGCGCATTGTTTGTTACACTTAATATTTTAAGACGGTGATTGTTTATAGAAAATGATATTTTTGATTCAATGTAATAAAAATTAACTAATTTTATAGTGACAATGAAAGAAATATTAAATGCGTATCAAATATTACTATTTATATAATTGTGTGACTTGTGTACCATATATGGCTAAGATGAAACAAACATGGTTTGGGTTTTCTTGATTAGATATATAGATAGATAGATAAAATTGATATGTGTCAAAAACGATAAAATTATACCGACAATATGTAATGTTTCTCTCGCCGAGACTTAAAAGTAAAATAATCATTTAAAAATAATAAAAACATTTATAAAAATTGATATGTGCTCAAAAATAATGAAATTATAGCGATAGCATGTTATTTTCTCCCGTCGGGACTCAAAAGCAAAATAATCATTTACAAAAAAATAATAGCATTCATAAAAACAGAATATAAAAATTAATTATACTAACAACATACAATATTTTTTCGTCTAGAATCAAAAGTAAAATAATAGATGATAGTATGTAATATTTTCCTGCCAATATTTGAAAGTAAGATAATATTGATAAATAATAATAATATTTATGAAAATTGATATGTACTTAAGTAGTGTTTTCCCGTCAGAACTCAAAACCAAAATAATCATTTATAAAAATTAAATACTTTTATAAAAAATAAAAAGTAATTATACCGACATGTAATATCTCTCGTTACGACCCAAAAGCAAAATAATGATTTATAAATAACTTGATAAAATATCTAAAAATTTTAATAAAAAATGAAATTAAAAAATGTTAATAAAAAAAGAGATCCACCAAAAAATAAGAGAGAAAGAGAGAAAGAGGAGGAAAAAAATGAGAGAGAGAAGAAAAATGAAAGAATGAGAGAGAGAGAGGAAAAAAAGTAAGAATGAGAGAGAAAGAGAAAAAAAAATGACGCAGAGGCATTAGAGAGAGATTAAAACGTGATGTGAGAGAGAAGACAGAGAAAAGAGATCAAAAAAGTGAAAAGTAAGATAGAAAAAGTGAAAAGTGGAAAACAATAATTTTTTTTATGAATTAAATTTTTGTTTAGATTTATTTTTATTTAGATTGACATTTTTGTCCCAAAAAAATACATGTGTCATTAATATAAGATGTCTAAAATAGTATCTGTGCTAGACTATTGATTTATTAGTTTGATAATAGAAATAGATAGATAATAGAAATAGATAGATAGATAGGTAATAGATAGATAATAGATTAGAATAGAATAGAATAGAATAGATATTAGATGAATTTACAATTATGTTTTAAAAGACTAAAAGTATTAACTATCAGTTATAATTAGTCAAAAAAAAAAACTATCAGTTATAAATTATATAAAAAATTATAAGTTAATAAAACTTATTGTTCAATTACACTAAAAAATAACTATTATTACAACAATATTATATTAACCAATCAAATACATTACGCAATTTATGATATTATTTTATAATTATTTTGCAGCACACACTTATAAATAGAATTTTAAATACTATTACAATGATTATAATTAATTATTGAAATTCTTTTGCATTTATAAAACTAATTAATAATTACTTATAATTGAAACTTGTTCTGAACAGAACTTCAGAGGATGACCGGAGGGAAGCAATACGGTTGCGCTCGCGACGGATGACGACGGCGTGTTGAGGTGGTGTACCTGCAAACACTCCGACGCTCAAGTCAGTGTGTGTAAGAGGTGAGAGAAGAGGTGGAAAAATAATCATTACCTCGACCGTTTGACGCGGTCTCTTTAAATATGAGTTGAGGACGGTTACCGATGAGTAACCGTTCCGTGAAACCCGGGAGTCGGCAGTTAATTCTTTTAATGCTGAGAACCGTTGGGTCGGCCGCGTCGATGTGGTCTCGAGGGAAAGTGGAGCGACATGGACAGTACTTCAGATTGGGCTTGGAAGGTGGATCTTCGGATTGGGCCTCGGCCCAGTCCGGAACAGTTGCCCCCCAAGTCGCTAGCTCGAATGTCGAGGTGGTGACTTGTTGTCGAAGTTCGTTGATGTCGACGTTCGACGTCCTTGTTCGTAAGGAACTGCAAGTGTCGTCATGTAGTGCTTGTTCATTAGTTCGTTCGGGACCTTCGTGTTCCACGTCTGCTGAGGCAGTTCTTGACACGAGGCTTGATGTGCTTGTGCAAGGCACAAGGCTTTGTCACGAGCTCGTGCACGCGGTCTCGGCACGAGGTCGATCACAGGTGCTTGTGCAAGGCACAAGGCTTTGTCACGACTCGGCACGAGGTCGATCACAGGTGCTTGTGCCAACGCACAAGGCTTTATCACGAGCTCGTGCACGCGGTCTCGGCACGAGGTCGATCTCTTCATCAGGTGCTTGTGCCAATGCACAAGGCTTTATCACGAGCTCGTGCACGCGGTCTCGGCACGAGGTCGATCACAGGTGCTTGTGCCAACGCACAAGGCTTTATCACGAGCTCGTGCACGCGGTCTCGGCACGAGGTCGATCACATGTGCTTGTGCCAACGCACAAGGCTTTATCACGAGCTCGTGCACGCGGTCTCGGCACGAGGTCGATCTCTTCATCAGGTGCTTGTGCCAACGCACAAGGCTTTATCACGAGCTCGTGCACGCGGTCTCGGCACGAGGTCGATCACAGGTGCTTGTGCCAACGCACAAGGCTTTATCACGAGCTCGTGCACGCGGTCTCGCCACGAGGTCGATCTCTTCATCAGGTGCTTGTGCCAACGCACAAGGCTTTATCACGAGCTCGTGCACGCGGTCTCGGCACGAGGTCGATCACAGGTGCTTGTGCCAACGCACAAGGCTTTATCACGAGCTCGTGCACGCGGTCTCGGCACGAGGTCGATCTCTTCATCAGGTGCTTGTGCAAGGCACAAGGCTTTATCACGAGCTCGTGCACGCGGTCTCGGCACGAGGTCGATCACAGGTGCTTGTGCCAACGCACAAGGCTTTGTCACGAGCTCGTGCACGCGGTCTCGGCACGAGGTCGATCTCTTCATCAGGTGCTTGTGCCAACGCACAAGGCTTTGTCACGAGCTCGTGCACGCGGTCTCGGCACGAGGCTGATCTCTTCATCAGGTGCTTGTGCCAACGCACAAGGCTTTATCACGAGCTCGTGCACGCGGTCTCGGCACGAGGTTCCATCAGAGGTGCAAGGTTTTGATAGTAAATAAATGCTGATTGCGTATTTCTTCAATCATACTTCACTGCTTCACATTTATGTGTTTAGGATACATTTGTTTCAACTATAATATTTCTTCATCTTTGCTGCGTTCCAAGTTCTTGGAATTTGCTGTCCTTGCAGTGTCTCGGGGGCGTAGGCGCGTGCATCTTTGCGACGATTACATGCGGGCCTTCCCAATTGGGCGGAAGTTTCCGCAGGGGCGTTCTTGAGGCCAACATCACTCGTCGAAGAACTAAATCCCAGGCATGAATTGCCTGGAGTACGATACCGGTTGTATCTTCTTTGCGATTTTCTATTTCACTTTGCGACCTCGTGAGTCTTTGCAAGCTCCTGCGTCGTCGAGGAGGTCGAAGTTCTTCTCGTATCTTGTGATTGTTAATGTTACTCTGGGATTTGTCTTTGGCTTTTGATGCCATCAACTTCTCTTCGTAATTCATAAATTTACGAGCTCGCCAGGAACTTCGTTCAGGTCTTCGGTTTGTCGACACCAACGCCGTCGGCCGAATAGATTTCCTTCGATCAGGCCTCGCTCTAGCAATGCGGCTTCATCTCGTCGAGCATTTCTTCACCAAAATGGCTTCTTTGTTGAAGCGCTCGGCGTAGTCTCTGATAGACTTATCTTTCTTCTGGATTGCGGCCCGGTGCGGCTGTCGACTAGGTTGGACTTTAGACGCAGCGAAATGCGCGGGAACTGGTCGACGAGCTCGATCCACGAACCAATGGAATTTTTCTTAAGAGTCCGGAACCAAGACAACGCCGCTTTCTTCGTGAGCGTAGGGGAAAGATTACGCACTTCACCGCCCTTGGCGTCTCGATAGCCCATGACAAAGATCAAAGCAACCAACATGCTCGTCGGGTCGGTGGTGCCGTCGTATGAGTCCAAAGCGGGTGGTTTACAAGATGCTTGAATCGGGAATTTCATGATCTCGGATGTAAAGGACCAAAGGCCCGCTCGAGTCACTCGTGTCATTGCTCGAGAAGGAGTTGATAAAACATAATGAGCACGGCGAGTGCTCTATGCCTGAAGCGGCGTGGAGTCGTGCCCGCGGTGGTGGCGATGAGCAGATCTGAGATTTTCGGACTCGCCGATCTCCGAGGAGAACGAGACTTCGATATTTTCTGTTTCGATCGTGGCAACGCGAGCGGAGAGTTCCTTCTGGCGATTCTCCATTCGATCGAGGCGTTGATTACGAGCATGCATCGCCGGCATGGCCGAATGAATTCGCGGAACTTCGCGAATGAGGATGGCGGCGGTCTCTGTTCGGCATCGGTTTGGCGACAACGATCGAACGGCGTCATCGCGTCTGCGAGGCGGAAGGTTATTCCTCTGTCTCTCATATTCACCGATGAAATTAACAGGTTCATGGTGAGGTGGTTCAAGATCTGCGTTCGCATGAGTGGAACTGCTAGTCGCGACCTGACGCTTCGATCCAGTCATCGTCGAGTGAAGAAGGGAGACTTCGACAAAGAAGATGAAATCAGAAACGATTTCCCACAGACGGCGCCAATGTTCTGAACAGAACTTCAGAGGATGACCGGAGGGAAGCAATACGGTTGCGCTCGCGACGGATGACGACGGCGTGTTGGGGTGGTGTACCTGCAAACACTCCGACGCTCAAGTCAGTGTGTGTAAGAGGTGAGAGAAGAGGTGGAAAAATAATCATTACCTCGACCGTTTGACGCGGTCTCTTTAAATATGAGTTGAGGGCGGATTCTGGAGTAGTAACCGCTCAGTGAAACCCGAGTCGTGATTAATTCTTTTAATGCTGAGAACCGTTGGGTCGGCCGCGTCGATGTGGTCTCGAGGGAAAGTGGAGCGACATGGACAGAACTTCAGATTGGGCTTGGAAGGTGGATCTTCGGATTGGGCCTCGGCCCAGTCCGGAACAAAACTTATTTTCAATATTTTTTCCAATAAAATATAAGCGTATTATAAACATTTTAATAAAAAGTTAAAAAACAGAAATACATACTTTAATGTTTTAAAATATTAGTAATGTTGGAAAAGTTGACTAAATGCAAACTACTGCATATTTAAATATATAATTTCAATTAATGCTTATTTTTTTAAAATTGACTAAAACAGTTGCTTATTTTTTAAATAAAAATAACTTTATTTTATATTATTTCAAACATGATACATTATTTATAAAATTAACAATATAAAAAAAATAATATAGAACAGTATTTTTCAAAAATACCTAGAAAAATATTTGTTAAAGCTACTTTTGGCGGTCTCATTTCTATAAATATTTTATAAACGATTAACCTTTAAGGACCTTAAATATTATTATACTAGCTATAATAATAATAATAATAATAATAATAATAAGTGTTATTATTATTTCATATTCATATACATAACGTCTACTTAATACATTTTACACAAGTCATTACATTTAATACATATTTTTATTTATATAATTAAAGTATTAAATATGATAATTACTATTTTTTAAAGGAAATAGTATAATTACTTGATGACAATACTATTTGCTAATCACAAATTTAGAAAAATTAATTTGAAATTAACAAACATTATATATTATTAAATATTAACTATTAAATATAAGTTTTTTATACAAATAATAAAATAAAATAAATGTTAAAATTACTTGATAACATTACCAACTACTAGTAAGAACTTGAGAATAAAATAAATAAAAAATAAATAAATGATTGTACAAATTATCCAATATAATTTTATATATAATTGATTTAAGTTTTAAGATTATTTGATGATATTGTTAATTGTAAATAAATATTTAAAAAAATTAAATAAAATTTTAAATTAAGTAATATATTATTAAATATTAGTTATTGTATGTTAAGATTATATTAATTTTAGATTGAAATCAAAATTTTAAAATATAAAAATAATTCGTACATTATCTGAGCATTTTAAAATTTTTAATCAAAATCCAGTTTAGATTGAACCGAAATTATTAGAAAAATTACAAACACAATGAAGACATAAAGTATTGTCATAACTTGATGAAATAAATTTCGCATATATTTTTTATCCTATTTACATAATTTGCATGTGAATATTATATTGAGTATCTATATCTATCTATATATGTATATAAAGGAATGTTGTCTAGGAGCAATATTGGAATTTTTTTTTGTCCATTTATGTGTTAATTGGTATTTGGTAATCTTACAATTTAATTAATAGTTTTAGAATTAAAAAATAGACTTATTTTTAATTAGTGTCATCAATTAGTTTTTATTGCACTAAATTATTTTAACTAATTTATATAATAAGTGTTTCAATTAATTTATGAATTAATGGTTTTAAAGGAAAAAAATTATTATAAATGATTGTGCAAAAAACTTTTATACGGTAAAGTTAATTTATTTATATTATTATATAAACTCAATGCTTATTTACATTTTTTTATTGCATAACATTTTTTTATATTTTTTACAAAATGTATGTTTATATTATATGCTATATCAAAAAACATTTTTAAAATTTTAAAAGTTTTAAAACATTATTTTAGATTAATATAACAATTTTAAAATATTTTTACCTTTTATTTATTTTATTTCAAATTCATAAGTCAAAAAAAATATTTAAACACAAAATTGAAGTCCAAGTGTTGCTTAAAGATGTTAGTTATATCAATTTCTACAAAAAATATAGATAAATAATAAAATGGTAAAATATAAATATATTGGTAGTTGAATTTGTTTCATCTTCTATAACGGTTTTCTATTTAATTACTCTCATAAACAAAATGTAACTGATAAAGTGGGAAAAGAAAAAGACATTGGAATATTCAGTTATAAAAGGAAAATAATGCATGAGAGAAGGAGGAAAATACTTCACAAATTTCAAAGAAGTTGAAGAAAGGAGAGTATGCAAACTACAATATAAAGAGATTTTGAGTAAAAGAGAAATGTGAAGAACTAAGCTAAAAAGGGAATCAGCACAAAAAAATCATTAGGCTATCTCCTTCAAACCACCATTCACCAGTAGCTAACTTCCATCGAACCCACCCATTATCATCTCTTTTATCACTCGCCAACCGGAATACTGACCTCTCCTGCTAATTTGCCCACATTGAAACCATTGTTACATTATGTAAAAGGAAGAAGTATCCAGAGCTCATTTACAGTGAGTTTCGACTAAACCAGAGCCCATTTAAGGTTTCTTTTCTTTTTCGGTATTGTTCTGTCTCGGTCTTGGGGACACACTCTCCAAAACTAAAAGAGATGAAGCATTACAATTAGTATTTCTTATGACATTTGTATAGCATGTGATGTATTGTTCGATAAATTATCATCTACTTTTTCTTATTTTTTTACTCTATTTATTCTTAAATTTCTTTTCTTTATATAGGTACGTGAATTGGTTGATATTAATATTGTGATAGTGTATATTTTTGTGTGACATGTAATACACATTATTTTACTGTTTTTTTGTTCACATGTGGTGAAGAGATAAAGCTTTGTCCTTGAGTGAATTAGTTTGAATTAACTGGCGCAAGTCTCTATGTGATGAGTAACATATTGTGATGGTTATTAACAAGAAAATTTATTTTTCTTATGTTTATATTCAAATATAGGTACTGTAACATGATTTGCAATATCTTTTGCTCATAAAAGTACAAAGTTTGATCGTCTTGCAATTTACATATAATATCACATTTGTGATTATGTCCATCTGGTACGTGATTATCTTTTTTTGGTAATGTGACATGTGATATATTTTGGATGAGAAAATTCACTTGTTGTATTTTTATAGTTTAGTTTAACAAAAAAATGAAAATTGTTTTAAATTAAAGAAAGAATAAATCTTGCGTTGATTCCATTTTATGGTAAAAATTATAGAAAACAAAATCGTTTTTTTTTTAATTTCAATCAAGATCATTTTCTTTTAAGTAAATAGAAAATCAAATATCATTTCAAACAATGGATTATGTAAATAAAAAATTGAGATATTTTTAAAATCAAAGTAAAATATTTTTTTTCTAAAATTGTAAATAATTAGGTTATTAGCAATGACTACTTTATAAGGGTGTTCAGATCTAAACTAATCCAAAGAAAAACAGTAAACCAATCAAAAAACGCAAAAAAGAAGAAGATATTTTTTAGATTTGTTTGGGCCACTTTTTCCGTCAATTGCGCGGTTTAGTTCGGTTTGCGGTTGGCTAACATAGAACCGAACCAATTCAAATCGAACCACATGTTGTTAAAAAATTAAATTCAAAGAGAATTTGAAGTAAACACACTCTTCCAATCCACCATTTAAATATTTTTCAAACTGAAACCTAACCAAACCAAAGTATATTTACTCTTTAAATATTTTAAAAAAAAATTAATTCTTTAAACAATTAACTCTAAGGAAGTAATATAAATAATTAGTATGCAATGCTCGACAAAAAGTACAAACTGAATCATCCGATTCAATCCAAACTGTATTTAATCGGATTGGATTGGTTCTATTTTTTTAAGAAAGTCATCCAAACCAAACTAAACCACATGTTGTTTTAATCTTTGGATCAGATGAAATTTTACTTCAAAACAGAACCAAACCGCACCGCGAATACCACTACTATTTTGGATTTACTTCCTGTTTTGTCATTACAAACACATTTTAATTTTAAAATTAAAATTGAGTTATTAAGGATAACCATTTTGAATCTTCCTGTTTGATTATCTTGAACAATTTTTAAAATTTAATTTAATTAAAACAAGTTGTTAGGATAGCCACTTAAAAAAAAAGGATATGCTCTTCTAAATCCTGTTAGTTTTCGTGAGCAACTTTCAAAAGTATATAAATAGAATATTCATAGCCATTTAAGCATAAATAACTCTAAATTGAGATAAAAACAAAGTTTTAGCCAAACTTCACAAGGAATATAAAAATTAGATAATTAAGAGATTATCATTCGTCGCTCCTATCGCGATGTGGTTATGACAATAACAATGAGTTTTTTTATAAATTATTTTATTCATTAGATGGGTCCTTATCCTTTAATTTCTAAAATAATTTGTTAATTCGACTGTTACTTGACTTTTAACAACTTTGTAGCTATTAATTTATAAAATAATCATAATTTGTTATTTTGTAATTTATAAATTTAAAATATCCAACTTAAATAGTTTTATATCTTATAATTTATAATTTGATGTACTTAATTTATTTTTTATAACTGATGTACTGAGTTTATGTTTTTTCACTTAGAAATAATATTAACCTACTATTATTTTGTTTTTTTTAATTCTCATTTCATAACTATTTAATTCAAATATGTGTATTTTCTTAAAATTATAGATATTTATCCTTATGATTTAATATGTTTAAAAATTTCTTATCCAATAATGTATCTTACGAAAAAAATTCTTAATTCAATAGTTACTTGACTTTATCAACAAACTAACTATTTATTTATTAATAAACATAATTTATATGCGTTTATTTTTTTATTATATTATTATTTATTATGTGGTATAACTCAAAAAAATAAGTTAACTAATTATCAAATATAATTATTTCTAAAAAATGATCAAATAACACATATATCATATTTACAATTCAACAAAATAATTTTATACTAATATTTATTATCAATTAGTGACACGCCTATAAAATACAATCTTTTACATAAAAAACCACTTCCAGTCGACAAAAATCTTTTTAAATTCCTTTAAATTATATTATAGTATCTTCAATTAAATCTCTAAAAAAGACAAAAAACTCGTGCATCACACGAGTCACGTTTTAGTAAAAATATAAATTAAAGTTGCAGATAGATATTAAAATTGAAAAACAAAATCTATAACTATATATAAAGGGGATATCCCTTTTTGGTGTAGACATTTTTCCTTCCAATTTTACCCTTCATTTCTCTTTTATCTATGCTTATTCATAAATTAACTTCTCCCTACTTTTGTGTATATCAACCGTTTTTAACTTATGCACTTCTTCTCCCTGATAGCGGTTAACATATACACACGTAAATTCATAGTGAAATCAAATATCTTAAATCAATTTCTAAAAAGTAAATCTAAATCCAAATTCTTCTTATTAAAAGAAAGCAACACATATGTGTACATATCAATAGGCGTTAAATACTGTTAATTAATAATAATATGTCATTTTCAAAATTAGTGTAATAAAATACAAGGAATGTTTAATCAAATTTCTTAAAACCAATATTAAACAATAAAATGTGATAAAATATTTCATATTGTAGCGTAATAGAAATGCGGAAAGAGAAAGACGGTTGACGCTAGTATTATATAAAAGTATTAAGTTTTAAATGAGCTAATTAATCATATATGTTTGAAGAAACAATGATTAACAGACAACCGATACATAAATTAATAAAAAGAATAACTATAGCATAAATTGAGGATGTATATAAATATTATATAAATAACATATATATTGAATAACGGTTGAAATTTTTTATTGATAAAAAACGAGAAATATGTCAACAACTCTAAAAGTAAAGTATATCATGAAATTATTTTTAAAAGTAGTTGACTTTTAAAGTATTTAATAAACTTTCACAATATAATTTTTTTTATGTTACATTTTAAATTATTAACATCAAAAGGTCTGACTATTATTATTATTATTACTAGCGGCAAGACGGGCACTACCGTGCCCGTCTTTCCGCATTTCTATTGCGCTACGATGAATACCTATAAAAAAATGTATAGAAGTTTAAGTAAGAAGAAGAAGATGCAGTTTTTTTTTGCAGTTATTTTTCTTGTAAACTGCTCAAGGATAAAATAGGAAGTAAATTAGTACACTAAAAAACAGTTATTGAAAGTAGTTCCCCTTTATATAATGGTATAAATTAAAAGTAGAAGTTATCATCTGATCATTGTGGTGTTTGTGGTGGTTATTCTAAAGGTTATTTATGTCCAAATAAAAGTCTACACCAAAAGGGGATATCCCCTTTATATATAGTTATAGATGTATAGAAGTTTAAGTAAGAAGAAGAAGATGCAGTTTTTTTTTTTGCAGTTATTTTTCTTGTAAACTGCTCAAGGATAAAATAGGAAGTAAATTAGTACACTAAAAAACAGTTATTGAAAGTAGTTCTCCTTTATATAATGGTATAAATTAAAAGTAGAAGTTATCATCTGATCATTGTGGTGTTTGTGGTGGTTATTCTAAAGGTTATTTATGTCCAAATAAAAGTCTACACCAAAAGGAGATATCCCCTTTATATATAGTTATAGATTATATATTATGCATGATAAAAAATATGTAGACTACATAAAAATGTTATTTATAATAAATTATTTAGTCAAATTTCTTAGCGTAATTATCTTTGATTATTTAATTATTTTATAACAAATAAAATTTAATTTCTCAATATATTTTATATGTTTGATTTATAATTATATTACCATATTTCTCAAGAATTTTTTTGTGACGAGATATTTCTATGAATTATTTTATAAGAATATTTTTCATGACTAACTCTTAAAAATAAAATATATAATATAAACAAACTCATGCAATGCACGAACATTACTTCTAGAATATTTCTTATTTTACACTTTTATGGCTTGATTGTTTGACAAGAAAAAGGTGATGGAGAATAAAGTGAGAGAGAGTTATGCGAGAGTTATGCGTTTTTTTAAGTTTGGCATGCAGCGAAATTAAGATGAAAGAACAAATAGCGGTAGGGCCCACGTTAAATGCTTTATTCGCAAACTTGCGAAGAAAATGAACAATCTCACGCTTTTTTCCTTGTTTTTCTTTTTTACCCTTCACATGAGGACAAATAATTGCATATTAGATTTTTTTTAGTTAAGGATATTTTTATCTTTTAAAAAATAATCAACACTTCTCTATTTCTTTTCTCTTTCTCTTATTTCAATCAATACCACAAATCTACCATATTTCTCACATTTTTCTCTCTTATCATACTCTCTCTTCACAGTTTCTCTCGTCTACCAATTAGTGGCTTAAGGAAAATTCGGCTTAAGAGGATTTTCTTCTATTTGCTTTTTTTATTTATCTGCTTGGCTTTGCATAGGGTCAATTGTTTTCTAAGTTTTTCTTTTTCTATTTTTTTTTTATTTTTACGTGCATCATAGTGGGTTTGGTTTTGTCTATATTATGAGTAAGTGATAATTATACCTGGTTGTGCTTATATGTTTATCATAAACTTTTATGTAGATCATTAAATAATATTTAGATTTCAATATAATATTTTAATTGACAGTTGAATGTACCTTAAAAATTTAGTAGGGATTCATAACAATAGGCAACTTTTACATGTATATCCCTTTTCATAGCATAATACGTGAGATCACCAAGAGGCTAAGTTAATAGAGTTGCTCATATCTATATGTAATTTTTTTTTGATAAACAAAGAAGATGTATTAATAAAAAAATGGAGTACAAGGGGTACTCCGAACCCATATTTACAAATGGTCTAGGGAGGAAGTGCCTCATTAAAACCCCCGACGGCCAAAACCCATTGGGAAAAAGACCGAAAGGGGAAAAAGAGTACGACAACCAACCCTAGCAAGGCCAAACAACAGTAGCATCATCAAAGTTTAAGACATTGAATAGGATTCATGCACCAATTAGAAAAAATAAAACTCCTCTTACGGCCTTCCCTAAAGATAAACCACCCCCATGAGCTATGTTTGATTTGAGCCAGTAACTTGCTAGCATCCTTACCCTCATCTCTAAAGATGACCGCATTGCGAAGGTTCCAGATATTCCAAACAACAGCCAACAAAATCAGATATCTCACTTTGCCAAGTTTCTTACCCCGGACAAAGTTCCCAAACTGTATAAAATGCTCCATACAATTACCTGACAAAGCTCCATCAGCCCCTAACCAATTCAAGACTGCACTCCAAATACCAAGTGAAAAAGTGCAAGAAAAGAACAAGTGATCTCTATCCTCATTATGCATAGAGCACAAAACGCAAATCCCAGCTTGAGTACCAAGATCACAGCCCCTCCGTTGTAATTGATCACAAGTGGGTAACCTATTGAGAAATAACCTCCAAGCCATGAACAAAATCTTAGAAGGCACAGAAGTATGCCATACCTTTTTTAGAATGCTGTCCAACTCAGAGTTGCGTTCTCCAATGAAAGCTACCTGTAGCAAATTGTTGTATGCAGACTTGACTGTAAACCGGCCACCTTCCTCAAGTTTCCAAAGCCATTCATCATCTGTGTCTTGCTTTGGAGATACCTGCTCGAGATATCGTTTAATGCTTGAACTTGAGCTTCTTCCCAACCGAATATCCTCCGGCGCCAAGCGACACTCCACTGCCAACGATCATCAACCCAAGCCCCCAAGTCAGAAACAGAAGCCTCCTTATTTGCTGCAGCCGAATAAAGACGCGAAAATAGATCCATTAACTTTCCTTCGTTTGACCAATCAACAGTCCAAAAACAAAATTCCGAGCCGTTACCAAGTTTTGGCTGCACCAAGTCAAGAAACCAGGCCGAGTCTTGTGTCACGAGATCCCTCCACCATAACGAAGATGTCGGCCCATGAGTATACATGCCTAATCCATTACCAGTGATGTTACCATATTTATGCGATAGCAGCTCATACCAAATTGCCTCTTTATCATTTAAAAACCTCCACTTCCATTTAGCCAGCAAACTTCTATTGAATAACTCCAAATTCTTAATCCCCAGACCACCCTGATCTTTCGGAAGACAAATTTGCTCCCACTTTACCCAACTAATCTTTTTGGACTCTGCACTACCTCCCCACAGAAACTTCCTTTGCAAAGCAACTAGAACCTTGAGTACTTTCTTTGGCACTTTGTAGAAGGAAAAGAAGTATAACGGTAAGCTAGATAACACTGAATTAATCAAAGTAACTCTACCTCCATAAGATAATTGTCGACTCTTCCAAGTAGATAGTCTTCGCTTAAAGGAAGAAATCACTGGCCTCCAGGTAGCTTCTTTCCTGATCCACCCCAATTGGGATACCCGTAAACTTGAACGAAGTATTTCCTATTGCACATCCTAAGAATGTCGGCGACTAACAGGAAGCTCTCCTCGACATTTACACCAATGAGGTTACTCTTGAAGAAGTTTATACTTAAACCAGATACCAGCTCAAATCCTCTCAAAAGAGTCTTCATACACCAAACATTGTCCCAAGAATCCCCCCCAACAAGAATTGTATCATCTGCATATTGAAGAATCGGATATGAAATTTGCTCACTCACCTTATACTTTTTGAACCACCAAATATCCACCGCCTGATTCACAAGACCAGCCAGCCCCTCAGCTGCTATGAGGAAAAGAAACGGTGCTAAAGGGTCACCTTGTTTTAAACCCTTTTGCATAAGAAATTCATCCGTCGGGCTTCCGTTCACCAGAACTGAGACTGAGTTCGATGAAACGCATGACATCATCCACCTTCTCCATTGTTGGCTAAATCCCAATCTTGTCATCATGTAGTCCAGATAACTCCAAGATACCGAGTCGTAAGCTTTTCTAAAGTCAACCTTCAGCATCAAGCACTTCTGTTTTCTTCTCTTCACCAAGTCCAATACTTCATTTATCGTTACCACGCCGTCCAGAATTTGTCTACCAGGTAAGAAAGCCGTTTGACACTTAGAGATAACCTTGTCCAGCACCTTCTTCAATCTTGCAGCTAACAGCTTAGACAGAATCTTGTAGATGCTTCCTATAAGAGAAATTGGACGAAAATCGTTAAGTCCATGTGGGCTATCTTTCTTAGGGATTAAAGCTATGAAGGAAGCGACCATAGCTTTGGGTAGATGAGCTGAACTGTAAAATTCCTGCATAAAAGAGCAAACATTAGATTTAATAGTCTCCCAGCAAGTTTTAAAGAAGTTGAGGTTGAAGCCATCCGGGCCTGGGCTCTTGTTTCCATCACAACTCCAAACCGCCTCTTTGATTTCTAAGTCCGAGAATGGCGCCAAAAGAAAATCGTTATCTTCAGCAGAGATTTGTGGGAAATTAATACCATCCAACACCGGACGCTTCCACGAAACCTCAGAAAAGCTGTCCTTAAAATGTCGCTTCACCTCCGCTTTTACCTCCGCCTCCTCCTCAATCCATTCATCCCCAATATTCAAAGTCGATATCCCGCTTTCTCCTTCTCCATGTTTTGATACAATTATGAAAGTATTTTGAGTTACAATCACCTTCAAGAACCCACTTTGCCCTTGATTTTTGAGCAAGTAGACTTTCCTTCATATGCACCTTTTGCCAAAACTCCGTAGAGACAAGCCTTCTTCTTTCTGCATCCGCCACACCCCCACCCGCTACCACCTCATCTAGATGATTCAACTCATCCATCACCCTATCAATTGATAACTCCATGATACCAAACACTTCTTTGTTCCACTTCTTTAATTTCTCCTTAAGGAACTTCATTTTCTCTTTCAAGATAAACCCCTGCCTCCCCTCAATAAAATGTTCGGCCATTTCTCCTTGATAAATGACAGGAATTCCTTATGCTCAATCCAATAGTTGTTGAATTTGAAAGGTTTTGGTCCCCAATTTTTATTTGCGATCTTCAGCCATACCGGACAGTGGTCGGAAATGTCTCTCTTGCCAATCCACTGAACCTCTATCTTCCATTCAGAAATTAAATCGTCATTTATCAAAAAACGATCAATTCTACTCATAGAACACCCATCCCTGCTGAACCATGTGAATTCCTTACCCAAGTGTGGACAGTCTATCACCTCCATTTTATCAATGAACTCACGAAATTCATCCATCTCCCTCGAAATCACTGTGACCCCATTCTTCCCTCTCCTCTCGCTACTTGACAATACTGCATTAAAGTCACCTGCAAGGCACCATTTACCTTCCGTGAAACCATACTTAGACATCAGCAATTCACTCCACATCTGCCTCTTCCCCTCCATACTACAAGGAGCATATATATTGACTACATACACAACAGAATTATCCTCTTGTTCAATGCACAGCCCAATAAAACCAGTACCGGAGAAATGAAATTTAACAGTAAAGAGCCCTTCTTTCCAAATGGTGAGCAAACCCCCTTACTAGGCCTCGTATCCTTCTCTGTTTTACTTTATCTCTCAGCCCTCTAACATTAAGTGTAAGGATCATTAACCCTGTACTTTTTTGTTCTCCTTCTTGTTTTTTGCATCTAAAAGAGCGTTTTCCATCTCCTTAATTTGTTCAATATACACTGCATCAGATTCTTCCCCTCCAATCCCCAATTTCTGCGCCCCACTCCAGACCTGAGTAGCCTTCTTCATGGCTTGTCTGTCCCAAAATATATTGTTGCAATTTCGAAAATTGGAGGATGAAAGGGAGTCGCAACACAGGATGGATCCGCCAGAGAAGTGTGAAGAATGGGTAGAGGAAGTCGGTTCTGGTTCGACTACGTCGAGCGACTCAGGCTGTCAAGTTGGTTCTGGCTCGACAACGTCAAGCGGGTGGGGATATCGAGTTGGTTCTAGTTCGACATCGTCGAGCGACTCAGGCTGTCAAGTTGGTTCTAGTTCGACAGGCTGTCGAGTTGTTTGTAGTTCGACATCGTCGAGCTGCTCGGGCTGTCGATTTGGTTCTAGTTCGAAAGGCTGTCGAGTTGGTTGTAGTTCGACATCGCCGAGCTGCTCGTGCTGTCGAGTTGATTCTACTTCGACATCGTCGAGCGGCACAGGCTGTCGAGGTTTTTGTTTCTTTCTCAGCGTGATGTTAGTGAGGCTGATCAATGCAGTGGGTTGATGGCTTGCTCCAATACCTGAGGTTTGGGCCTCATCAGAGTTATGTGATGCACGCATATCCGGAATTGCAACGATTTCTTTGGGCCGAGGTAGTGCCACTTCGTGCGTGCCTTCATGATTAACTAAGTGACACCCTATATCCTTGCAAGCTGCCCCTTCCGCAACGCCAGCTGGCTCGTGGACATTCCAATTCTGCATGACATTAAATGTGCCATTTGAATTTTGATATGTGCTCTGATTATTCCAACCCTCATGATTCACCCTATCATCAGTTTCCTTATTATTAGCAGCCCCATTATTGATATCATCAATTACATTGAATGCTGCTGTCTCGGCCATAATGGTAGCCATCCTCTCCCCAACTCCATCGTCCTCCTCATCTACCGCCTGGGCATGGCCGCCGCCGTCATCGTCAGACAAATCATCGCCGGAAAAATCAGAATCGGATTCGGAACCCGCATTGCTTTTGGCCATTATTTGAAGGGGGCCATACCAATCTTCAAGGATCTTGATCGAGAACGACTCTCCATTTATGGTTGCCATCACCACCCGGTTCACCACGTCATGGATCTTTGTTCTGTATAACACTCTGGCCACATCAATAGAGCATTTTTTCATTGTGTTGTCATCGGTGCAGATGTCACATCTATATAATGTTAGTCATCACGTTTATCTTTTCATTTCTGATTTTCTTGTTACTCTTCTTCATGATAAAATGAGATAAGATGTTTCTTTTGGGGAAAAAAAGTATAATAAGTGAGGAATTTTTGTCAAGGTCGTTATAGCGACATAACTTGATTTGATCAACTTAAAAATTTAATGTCGTAGTTGCCAATAATTTCCCTTTTAAGAGTTCCTTTTGACCATATTTAGAATGTTTAGTGTTGGAAAATATCATAATAAATCATTCTCTATATGTGATTAAGATGGACAATCAGACACGAGAGAGATAGAAGAATAGAGTCAGTAATTTTAATGTGAAAAATCCTCTCAATATGAAAAGTATAAATTACAAGGCCAAGTCTAAGGAATATCTTTACCCTCGTATGACTTATAATGACTGTTTTGATACAAGAAGATCTATTTCAAGGAAGCGTTTAAGGTCTGGAAGGAAAAATGGAGGTACTAGTCCGCCCATGCTTTAAAACCATTAGATCCAGTGATATTAAATTTTTTTTTTAATTCATCAATGGTTTGATTTAATATTTTTTTGGTACATAGATCCAATCTTTTTATTAAGGGTAAAATAGTCTTTCTATCTTCCTCTCCACCCTCTCATGTTCTCCATTCCCTCCCCACCCCTTCCCTATACGACCCAAGGTTTAACCGTCATCGCCACATTTCATTGTCACCACAAATTTCTGTGAGGAATGGAAAAAGATAGTGTGGGACACGATAGAGTACCATAAAAAACATCAATGTTGATTGAAGGAACCTTGGAAGGAATAAGCATGCGAAGGAATCTACAAATACTGTAAGTGAATGCTAAAACAAGCAATGGCCACCAAAACGCCATATGAAATTCACATATTCAAAGAATAAGGGAAGAAACATGGTTACAATTCAATGGTTTATTATTTGATTTCTTAACACATTATGGGCATGTCTAATCGATGCTCGTTGTTTATCACCATTGCTCGTTGCAGTCGCCACTGTCGGAAACAAACCATAAGCTCATTGTCACGTCGATGATGGCCCTGCGATGGGGTCGGAGGGGAGGGGGAGAGAGGGGCTCAGGTAGTGCAGCCGCTGCAGCAGGAGGATTTTTTCCAATTCCAATTTTTCTTATTTCCTGACTTTGTCCTTGCATGGACTTGGGTGGACCGATACAGTTAGAAAGTGGGGTACCGTTATACTGCCCTTACTTCAATCTCACCCAACTAGGAAATAGGACAATTTCTCTCTCTCTCTCTTAGACATGATCTTGCTTTCTATGAGACTTCAACTCCTCACACCCCCTCGCATGTAGTGGAGAGAGTGGCATCATTAATGAATGAGATAGTGGATATTAATTGTCTCGCCTATTCAAGAGTCTCTCTAAAGTGTATTATTAATCATTCTATGAATGTGATACTCCCTCAGAACTAAAATATAAAAAAAATATATAATTTTATACTGATTAAAGAAATTAGTTAAGTTTATTTAAATTTCTTTGATGTAATAAAAAAACTAATAATATTATCCAAATTATCCTTTCTTTTCATTTAATTTTCTATGAAAAATTGTTCTACGATAACATTAAATGAAGGATATTTTGGTAATGATAACGTTAAATAGGGTGAAATTAGTTAAAATTTGCTTATATTTTAGACTACCAAACATCACTACTGTTTTGCTTATAATTGAGTCAGGGGGAATATTCTCAAAGTGCCAAGACATTGAAATGCGAATATTTAATTTTTCATTCATTTGATATAATCAAAGTGGCATAGATTGTGGTGTCTATATATCAATTATGAAGGGTCTCCTAAATATCTCCCTCTTCTTAACTTGACTAGGGAGCACCATTATACCAACACCTTTGCAAGTAATCTTTGATTTTTTTTTCTGGTATCATATTGGTCATCATGTCGACCAGTTTTCATTGGTTTGAACCTTCTTAGGTTGTATGGACTTCTCCTACAACGTATCTCATATCAAGTGATAACAAGCATTTCTATTCTTTGAATGGGAATGAAACATTGAATTTTTAGTTAGGTATAATTTTTTTTATTATCACAATGCACCACATAATATTGTTGTTCATGGCACAACTCGTGAAGAAAATTCTTCATCCACGAATTCACCATGCACGCTTTGTTTGATGCAATCGTAGTAGTTGATAAAGTCACACATTTTTAAAGTTTAGCTTGCCAGGACCCCCTGCAAAAGAAGTAGTTATGTATCCTAATGACGTCATGGAATTAGTACATCCCATCGTATCTGCATATGTGTATCCCTCTAACACATGCTTTCTTTTACCAAAGCACAAACACCTATTGGTTGTGCCATGAATATATCTAAATATTCATTTTACAACAGTCCAATGTTCCTACATAGGATTAGATAATAATTGACTAACAACACTAACAGTATAAGCACTATCAGGTCTTATAAGTATCATAACATACATGAGACTGTCAGCAATGGATAAATAAGGGATATTTTTCAAAAAAATTTCTCCCTCACTTGTTAGGCTTTGCTTCTTACTTGACTTAAAATATGTTCTCACGAGACTCGTTGTTGGGTGTCAAATTCACGATTTGGATTGTCGACGAATACAACAATGACTCGACGCTCCACAAGCAAAATTTCAAGGAAAAAGAAAACAAACACAAGCTAAGTCTATAAGGTTTGAGGATGTTTCGATAATGCACGAGGAGTGTCGAAGATAGGCATGTCTTGCCTAAGCACGAGGAACGGTCGAAGTATCCATCAAGCTCTGGAGACTTAGCGAAATTTTCATGAAACGCCAAAAAGGGTCAATTTGACCTGCCTTGGTGAAAGAAGCACCGTCGAAGCCAGCGAAGACTTGTCGAGACTGGCCCCAGTGCTTGGTAGTGTAGTTAGTTACTTAAGCTAATATTCCGTCGAATATAGTAAATACAGTGTAACTGCTGGACATCCCTACTGTACACGTGTCTAGCAGATAAATAGTCAATTATTTTTCATTCCTCTATAAATAGGAGGTCGAATGATGTAAACGAGGTTGGATACTTGATCAATTTCTCAACGTCTCAACACATAGCAGACTCACAGTTTGAGATTAAGTACTCCTTCCACCCCTTTTCTTTCAATGCAATTTAACTTTCCAGTAATTTACATTCTTGCATTTTTATCTTCCTGCACCTTACTTTCTTGCACTTCACTTCATTGCACTTTACATTTCTGCACCTTTAAATTTCTGCACTTTTTTCTTTTAAACTTTCTTTACTTTTCATGCAATTTACTTTTCGCACGATTTTACTTGCATTTTCGTTTACTTTCAGTCTTTCAAAACACAAAAAATCTAAAAACAAAACCATTTTGTGTTAATCGTTTTCAACCTCGTGTTTTGTCTCATCCCCATTTCTCCAACTCCCATTAAAACCGCTTTCCTTCTCAATTTCTATTTTCATAACCGTCCACTCGACGAGGGCCCTTGGCGTAACCACCAAGTTGGGCCTCACGGTGATTCTGGCAAAATCCTTGGCCTCGAGCGGCTAAGCCTGATTTCTTGACAAATTACTGTGCCCAAGTATAAAACTTATCGTTTGACGAGATTATCGTGTTAACTTGTAGGACTCACATCGTTTGAAAATAATCATTTGTTTCGTTTTGGGCTTGTCGGACGATTTCCACGTCTGTAGCAAAAAACCCAGTAAACAAATTGGCACGCCCAGTGAGACAAGTTTTGAGTAACTCGTTAAATATGGTTTTATGCGGTTAAGGAGTGGAAAATCTTGTACCACTTACACTCCTACACAACCAAGAAGACAAAGCATGGTTAGAAACACCAATAATGCCACCAATGCAAGTGTGGTCAACACCAATGCGTCAGTGGCAGATTAAGGTGTACTAAATGCCAGTGTGAGTGCACCATTGGCAAGCATTGAGGTAGGGAATGCCTCAAGTGTCATGGCAGTTACCATGGCCGAGATAGGAAGCAATGTACCGCCACCTATCCCAACAACTATGGAGGCAAGTGCAATATCGCCTCCGCGGTTAGAAGAATTGGCGTATGTGACTAGTGGTATACCACATGTCAACGCAAGCGCGCTTTACACTTTCAGTGTGCCGTCCCCTAGTAGTGCAACAAATTCAAATGGAAGGAATTTCGTTCCGAATAGCCAATATCAGT
This sequence comes from Calophaca sinica, assembly GCA_037113605.1. Classification (NCBI taxonomy): domain Eukaryota; kingdom Viridiplantae; phylum Streptophyta; class Magnoliopsida; order Fabales; family Fabaceae; genus Calophaca; species Calophaca sinica. Next base: position 99,503,208 of record CM073734.1, on the reverse strand, counting down.
TTGGTATGACATTTGGTTTCACGTTGGGACAAGCAAACCAGGCTTCGACGAATTTTGGGTTTCCAAGGCCTGGGGGCAGTTTGCGAGCCAAGGTACAGGAGTAGCAGATACAAGTTCTACTGTTGCCACTCGTCAGGATAGGTTGAACTTAAGGAATTCTATGTTCCCTAATATGTCAAGGAACGTGCCATTGTATGGTGGTGATGACTTGTCATTAAATACACTTGCTGGTGTTCGTCAATAAATTGATCATAGCAATCATGATATGGTCAATATGCTCACTCAGCAAATGAGTGCATTAATAACCCAACTTATGATGAATACTAACAACACATGTAATGCACTAGCCGAACAAATGGCTAGGCTAAACCAAGCCTTAGGCACGATAACGCCTGAAAATGATGTTCAACAAGAGCAACATGCAGTACCTACACACCACCCAATCTTGGTGGTCAAATCTTGGTGGTCAAATGCAGGTACAGAATCCACTGCACCTGCACCTTTGTCTTCTCTATCTGTTATCCCTAATTCTACAAATGTTCGTCCAATGCTTACTAGAGCAAAGGCTGGACACTTAAAACCAGGTCTCTTTCTTGCCAGTGTTGAGCCAAGAACAGTTAAGGATGCATTTTCACATCCAGAGTGGCTTGCAGCTATGCAGGCTGAATACACAGCATTGCTAAATAATCAGACTTGGACTCTAGTTTCTCTTTCCTCCCATCGTCAAGCTATTGGGTGTAAATGGGTTTTCAGGGTTAAAGAGAATCTGGATGGCTCAATCAACAAGTACAAAGCCCGGTTGGTTGCTAAAGCCTTTCATCAACAAGCCGGATTTGACTTCAAAGAAACATTCTCTCCGGTTTTCAAACCGGTAACCATTAGAGTCATACTCACTTTGGCCTTAACCTATGGCTAGAAGGTACAACAAATTGATGTTAATAACGCCTTTCTCAATGGCTTTCTAAATGAAGAGGTCTACATGAGCCAACCTCTAGGCTTTGAGGCAGTTGATAAAACTCTTGTATGTTACTTGAACAAGGCACTTTATGGGTTAAAACAAGCACCATGTGCTTGGTATGAGCGGCTTACTTCCACCTTAATTCAATTTGGGTTCAAGGCAAGTCGTTGTGATCCTTCTCTCTTTGTTTACTCCAAAGGAGCTACTTGTCTTTATGTGTTAATTTATGTTGATGACATACTCATTACTGGATCTGCTCTTTCTCTTATTTCTGACCTTATTAACAAGATGAATGCTGCCTTTGCATTAAAACAGCTCGGTGAGGTTGACTATTTTATGGGTCTGGAAGTTAAGCATCTTCCTAATGGTGCTATGTTACTCACCCAAAGCAAATATATTCGCGATTTGCTACTGAAGGCTAACATGATTGATGCCAATGAAATTGCAACACCTATGCTTAGATCTTGCAAAATAAGCAGGTTTGACACTGATTCTTTACCAGATTCAGCTCAATACATGTCCATAGTTGGGGCACTTCAATATGTTACCCTTACACGACCCGAACTTGCCTTTAGTGTGAACAAAGTCTGCCAATTTATGTCCTCTCCTACTGAAGCACACTGGAAGGTTGTCAAGCGTATCCTACGGTATCTCAAAGGCACTTCCTCTTATGGTTTGATTATGCGCCCTGCCAATCCTGATATCAAGTTTTCGTTGCGTGCCTTTTGTGACTCAGATTGGGCTAGTGACCCGGATGATCGCAGGTCAACCTCTGGTTTTTGCATCTATCTCAGGCCTAATCTAGTGTCTCGGAGCTCGAAGAAACAACCATTAGTTACTTGCTCAAGTGTCGAGGCTGAGTACCGAAGTTTGGCCCTCTGCACTACTGAGATTATTTGGCTGCAATCTCTTCTGCAAGAATTTCATGTGCTAACTCACATTCCAACTCTGCTGTGTGACAATTTGAGTGCAGTAATGCTATATCATAATCCCATTCTTCACTCTCGGACAAAGCATATTGAGTTGGACCTTCATTTTGTAAGAGAAAGAGTTATTTCCAAATCATTATCTGTCCAACATGTAGCTGGTCTTGAGTAAATAGCTGATGCACTCACTAAGCCCCTCTCCACTGCTAGATTTAATGAATTAAGAGCCAAACTCAAGGTTGTGTCTTTTGCACCTCCTTGAGGGGGGGTATAGGAGAGTAATTAGCACATGCTAATTACCGAAAGTTTAGCGGTTATAACCTGCTAGTCAGGTAATCGGTTGTAACCGCTTTTGGCTTGTATAAATCCTCTCATGAAGAGCTTTGTAACAGATTACACACAATAATGAAATGAGAAGTTCAGAATCTCTCTCTGTCTTAAATTCTATCATTATTTAACAAAACTGAAGAGGAATTTACGCTTAATAAAAATCATGGGGAATTATGACGAAAACATAAATGCAAACTATTTTACATAGTATTATACTCCCTCCGGAATGAATTATAAACAACAAAGCTAAATTTAGTTCATTGAATAACTCATGTATTTCGTCTATCATAGACCAAATACATGAGTTATTCAATGAACCAAATTTAGCTTTGTTGCTTATAATTCATTCCGGAGGGAGTACCATTTTACCATAGGAACATATATAGTTGCATACACTACTTGCCTTATTTTTCAAAGTTGTTCAATTCTTACCACAAAGAACATGTTCAAAATACTGAAACAGAAATTGGCAAGGACATAGCACCCAAAAAAAAAAAAAACTGGCAAGAACTTCACTTGTTTGCAATTAGCTTGCCTTTTGACGAACTCAAACTTAAAAGTTTGAGTGAATAGCTAGATACTCTCTACACTTACAAACTGTGTCTTATTTTGACATTTATATTTTTAAAATTTGACCAGTGGCAGACCTAAGACCTTAGATCAGTGGGTGCAAATTTTTTTAAAATTATATGTCGTTATTGCTAAAAAATTTCTAATGACAAATTATTACTAAAAAAATTAAGAGATTACCATCGTCATAACGAAAAGTAAAATCATAAGAACATTCTCAAACAATTAAGTTATGCAAAATTGTATTAGATTACAACTTTGTGTTGCGTATTTTGAAAAAACAAATCAATAATTTATATTACTTATATATCCTTATAATCATTTATATTATATATTATATAAGATTATTTAAGTCATTTTATTTTAAATGATTTAAGCTTCCCTCCCGTCCCCTTCAAAAAACCCTAACAATAGATGGAAGCAAAAATTGGGTTAGGAGAGATTTTGCTACTCTTCCCTTCTAAAAATTGAACCAAACATAAAACAAATTAAAATAACCCCTCTCCTCCCCTCCATTCACCTCAACCAAACACTATATGCGCAAGAGGGTTGAGAGATGAAAGTGTATAGATTAGGATGTACAAAAATTTAAATTAACTAAATAAAAAAAATTATATAGAAGTATAAGTGAATATGACTGGCTCCACCTATGGTGATACCTATATAGAATAAACTTGTATTAAACATATATATGAATTATTTGTTTGCCTTATAGTGAAATTGTTGTTTGGATTAATCGCAGTGCTGCTTTTTGAAAACAATCTTGTCATGGGTTGGATCTTCCCAGCAAGGCGTTTTGCACATTGTATTCTCTCTTAATTTCTAAAAGTGTTAAGTGTGATGTGTGACGGTGTGTGTGACAGAGCAACAATGGTTAGATGTGAGTAAAGGGAGCGTAGAAGTCAGTGGGTTCAAATGTCTAACTTGAGTGGGGTCAAACTAAAATAAAATACAAAGCGATCAGTAAAATATTTGGAAATCCAGTGAGTACATCTGCACACATTGGCTAACACGTGGGTCCGCCCCTGCATTTGACATTCTTATTTTTATGATATCAGTATTTAGAAATAGTTTATGATATGTTTTTTAAGAAAGAGAAAGCTACCTCATTTTATTAATAACCAAATCTGCGATTCAGCCATGTGTGTATGTATAAATAACTTTGCACATCAAAAATTTTGAAAAATAATTTAATTAACAAATATATATTTATAAACTAACTTCACTAAATATTTTTACTGATCAAATATATATTGATATATTTATTAATTAAATTATTTTGTTAGTTCATAATTTGTTAATTAAAAAATAAATTGTTTTGTTAGTTCATGTTGTTTTTTATATATATATTTAGGATAAAAAATAGTTGATAATATATTTTTGTCTATGTACAAGCTAATAAAAAAAATTTATAAAAAAAACATAAACATGTTGTTTCATTTATTTGATCTCATTTTATTTAATTTAATAAAAGTATTTAAAAGTGGTAAAAAATTAGTAATGAATAAAGGTGGCCACTCACTAATTGTGAGAGTGAGTTTGAGAGAGAACAGAGGTGGGGGGTGGTTGAGTCGAGCGTGAATTATGGGTAGGGGTATTTTCAAATTTTTTTTTTTTTGAAAACTATTTTCAACTTTTTATATGGGAAGGAGAGGTGACAAAAAATGTACAAAAAAAAAGGAGAGGTGACAAAATTAAATTGGGAAAGTGGGGATATATAAAAAAAAGAAAAGAAAAAAAAGATGCCTTGTGATGAGCTTATTCGATCACGAACCCTAAGCTTGGCCTTTGGGCTTTAGAAACCAAGTGGTGGACTGGGCTTTGATCAAGACATCAACTTTCTAACACTGTATTTGGTTTAGAGAAACAAAATCTAATATATTATATAAAATAGAATTTTGCCACGTAGAATTATGTCACGTGTTATTTTCATATTCATCTATTTTTTCGCCTAAAACAAAAATTAATTTTTAATTATTATTATTTTAAGATAGTTATTATTACATTATCTCAATTAACTGTGATTAACAATCAAAAATATATTCTCTTAAATGACTTACTTATTTTAAATTATATATCATTCATCTTTATCAATCATTATTTATTATATTTAAAACTAAAATGAAATAATTATTAATTTACCTTACAAAGTTAATAATTATTATATATTGTATGACAACGATTATTTTTTATGCATTATTACTTAATTTAATTAATTAGTACCCGTGCAAAGCACGAGTAATTTCACTAGTAGAAGAAAAAAATGAATTGAGAAATATAGAGTAGAAAAAATGAAATGGAAGTGAGATGATTTTGTGTTTATTTTGTTGGAGAAAAAATAAAAAGAAAATGCAAAATTTCTTTACTCCATTTGGTAAAACACAAAATGAGAAGAAAAAAAAATACGTAGACAGTGCCCCTATAACGAATTGAGTTGATAATTTTACGGTGCCGAGAAATGGAACAAATATCTGTTGTCCCAATCAAAAGCTGGAGATATGCATGCGTGTTAAATTATGTGGCAAATTATCATTGGTGAGGGATAGCGAATGTGACAGAAAAGTGAGATAGCAGATTTTTATCCGAGAAATGAGGTTGCGCTTTCTTGTTAGAAGATTGGTTTATTGGTTTATTTTAATTAGGATGGAATGATGCATGATTTTGCAATGGTTTTCTTTTGCCATATGTTTGTTTTTAAGAAAAGAAAGTGGGGGAAAGGGAAAGATTTTTGGTAAATGTAAAAAGTGTGCATGGATAAGTGTGACAGACCAATCATAGTGTGATATATCAGCAATTTTACACTTTAATCAATAAACTTTTTTTCCCCCACTTTCTTTCCTCCTATTTTCTTAGCCGCCAAATATAACCTAAAATTGTGCTACAAAATGCGATGATACGAGCTTGGCGAGCTCTGACCCCTCTGAAAGTTTGGTTGGCGGGTAATAAAAATCTCTGTAACTACAAGCAAATGCCTGCAAAATGTGTTTGTTCTTTGTTTCTCCGACAATCCCAATGCATTGAAATTGAATCACTGTTGAAGTTTTGTGCTTGGAATTGTTGATCACGTTAATTCCTGTAGACTGTAGCATGCAGAATTTGACATGATTATGAAAGATCACGAGCTCACTCACTACCCCGTCAATCAACCCCACTTTATTTTTTGTAAATTTCTATAATTTGAAATATAAAATAAAATATTTTATTTGCAAAATAAATTAATACTTCGTAAACAGTTTTTTTATCTTTGCCCCACTGAATTTCCACCGGACACGGGACGCTTGTGAGATTAACCAGCTGTAATCTCTGAACTTAGCATCCGAGTCCGACACACCTTATATAAATTTGCAGGGGCACATATCACAATCCTCTGCACAAAATTTTAATCTACTTCTGTTTTATGAATATCCATTACTCCATACACACTCACTTTCGAGTTAGACATACTAGCAGTGATGAATATTCCATGCACAAAACGACAGCTGCCACCTCGCATTTTATTTTGTCTGAATCCATCCAAAGTTCCCGTCACTGTTTGTTGTCTCTGTCTCTGTCTATGGTTTGGTTTGGTTTGGTTTGGTGTGTAATTAAAATGTTTAATAGCTAGCCCACCCCAATTACTTGTGCGTGTGACTGATATAGATGTCGCATTAAATGCACTCCCTTCCCTTGCACCCCACCCAGCAAAACACACTCTCTTTTCAACTAACACTAGCTGTATTATGTATCATATATGTCCCTCTACTTCTAGAGTGTAAAAGAAACCTAACACATTTAGAAAGCTAAATGGGTTGCTGTGTGAGCAGTAATAAAGCCTCAACCTCTTCAGTAGCTGTTGCTCAACCACCGAAACTTTCAGAAAGCAACGGAGCAAGCTTTCAAGTAGTGGAAGAGAAAGTGAAGGAAGTGCTGCTCTCAGAAACCCCCAAATGGTACCCAAAAACCACTAGCAAATCAGAACCACGAAAGCCACACCAAAACAACAAAAACATCACGGCCTTTCACAAGTTTAAAGAAGAAAAGAGCAAGGTTAATATTGGAAAAAAGCCATTCTCCATCAAAACCTTGCTTACAGAAGAAACCGGCAAAAGGGTCAATGGATCTCCGGTGAATTTGCATAAAATTAAAAACCGTTCCTTTTCCGGTGATATTGGCGGCAGAAGAGATAGAACAGTTCATGGTTCAAGGAATTTTGGGTCTGTCAGGTTGATTCAGTGCAGAGATCAAGTGGGTCAGAAAATAGTCAACGGGGGAATGCGTCGCCCGCGAGATCCTGCTGGCGAGAACTCGTTCCGACGGTCCCGGTCACCGGCGACGCGTGCCGACACATCTGTCTTGGGTAGGATCCCATCTGCAAGAAGAACGAACCGGTCAGCTGTTGTAACGGCCAGAACCGCACCGCCGGAGAAAGGTCGCCGGAAAACGGAGATTCCGGTCATGGAGGGTAAACGGCCTTCTGCTAGTGAGTCACTGGAAAATCCACTTGTGTCACTGGAATGCTTCATCTTTATTTAGGATTTTGATTTTGAATATGTCCGGCGAGGAGGGTTGTGGTGATGTGGTGGCGGCACCAGTCAGCCACCGTCGACTGGGTGACCTAACTGCCAAGTCATAGTGTCAGTAACCCTGATTGTGATATTTATTTCTGTACCTTCTTCAATCTTTGGAATATTAATTTAATGCACTTTTGGGTGTAAATAATAATATTACTATTAGTCAAGGGTCAATTTTAGGATATCGTCTTCGTCCTTTTGGATAAAATTTATCGGAAATTGCTAAATGTTACGAGAAAAAGTGGAACGAAACGGCGACGAAATACGTGGCTAGATATAAGCATTTTTCTTTTTATTTTGTAACCACCCATGTATAGTAATGCTGGGCCCTGAACGGTGAAGATCGTTTCGTCTGACTTTCGTGTACACTTTTTGTAACAAATAGCATAACTCAAATTTATCATATTCACATGGATTGCTTGCTAGGTATGGAAAGAGAGTGATTATATTATACTAAATATTATCACATGAATCATCACGGACTATTAAATTTTGCAACTAATTTATAATAAATTTATCTAATTATTAACTAGTATAAAATTTAATGTTTCCCTGTGGATTATGTTCTCTGCTAGACAGATCACTCTAAGATTGCGTTTCTGCCATGTATGATTTATAGTCCGTACCCAAATATTCGCACTGTGTTTGATGAAATAAAATACAAACCTTACGGTGAAGTACAAAACAACCTGTACAGTTTTGTGAATATTTTAGCGAAAGAAGTTATGAGCTGGTATGGCATTTTAAAGTTTCAGTACCTGTTTTATAATCTGATGCTTCTATCTTGTGGCATTACTGTCGAGTACTTATGGGAAAACGTACGTTATTTTATTTCGGGTAGGGTTGTCCAACCCTTTCTATTATTGATAAGGCTATTATCGATCATACCACTAAATAGTCCATTAATCAATTGGGAATGAAGCGTTAAAAATTACACTTGTGGCACTGTAAATATGTTCGGTTGTTCTTAGTCCTATGGTCCTTAAAACACAATTCTTTTAATTTGGCCTAATTTCTATCGGTCTATATAGGTTGAAATGTATTTTTGACATCTGAAAAATATGATGTTTTTTATTATATTTTATTTACTTTTTTTTTGTATAAATATATTTTCTTTACTTTTGATTCTTATATTCCACCACAATGGTGTGTTTTAGTCCCAAAAAAGGTTCTTCGGTGAGGGTTGAAAATACATTACTTTCATTAAATGTAAGGATTAAAAACAAACTAAGTCAGATAGAAGGTAATTTAAAAATTATATTTTACAAGACCAAAATTTAGAAGCCATGGTTCTTATTTTGGTGCTTTTTTTGTCCACATTATGGTGAGTTTCCTCCTAAACTACAGCGAGTGTTATGCTTGTGGTTTCCGCGTCTCGAGGCCCGTTAGCCCCAATAGTCCATTTTGATGAAAACATAATTTATACTAGCACATTAGCTACAACTAGAACATAACTAAAAAATGCCGTAAAAAAAAAAACTAAAAAAATGACAGAGACCATAAAAGAGAGCATTTCAATAAGTAAGCATTCGGAAACTTAAATATTCTTGAACTTTATGTGATTGAAATTGTTTTGTTTTGAGCAAATGTGATAAGTATTAGTAGTATTTAATTTAATTTGATTTGAGGAAGGAGGGAAAGCCATGTTGGTAGCCGTTTGCACTTAGACAATGAGGACAAATTCATATCTATAGTGGTCCTAATTTTTTATATCAAACCGTTACAGTTGCTTTAATTTGGTGGGATTCTAGTCTGAAAAATATTTTGTGGTGCCATCCATATCAACCATTTTGGACTCTTTCTTAGGTTCATTCCTCTCAAGCACAAGAGACAAATAATTTATCTGTCTGCTATCAATCATGTGGAATGATAGGGGGATGTAGATAGAAAAAAGGAATGTCCGGAGGCTCAAAGCTCTAAGTTCAAAACTTAACCCAAAACCAAAAGAGCACCAGTGTGGTTTCCTTTCCATGGTGGGCAACTATAGAACATTTTTTAAGTTTTTCATGGCTTTTGGGATTCGTTGATATCTGCCTCCACTGAAATTCAAAAGGATCACGGTTTTTATTATATACTCTTTAAATCAAGTGGAAGAAGTATAGCGTAGCTTTTGGGGATCCATGCTTAATGTGTATGTTAATAATTGACTTAAAATTAAGTTAAAGGAGTATATGTAACTATTCAGGAAAAATAGTACTGCAACACTTCTTGTCGGTTTGGGGTAGTGCGGTTCGCCCCAACCCCCCTAGTTGCTTCATAATTTAAGACAAATCCTAATGAATCCCCTAAATACATTAGTTAAAGAATTAAAAATAAAGAAAATATCAACTATATTATATAAAATAGAGTTTTACCACGTGGGCCCATACCAATTCCCATCAAAATGTAATTTTTATTTTATTTTAATTTAATTTATATTTTTTGGTTAATTCATTAATTACTAATTAAAATGCATCAATAAATCAGATTTGTGATCCTATTTTGATTTGATCCATCAATTGATTTCAATTATATGCAAATTTAGAAAATTATTATCAAGAAATACTTTCCTCTAACGATTATATGCAAATTTGGAAAATCATTAGATGTGAAAATGTGATATTTTCCTCTAACGATTGAATAGTTCAATTAATTTTTCCATGGAAATCAGATCTCAATAAATGCTTCTATTCTTAGCTATTAATTAATTTATTATGTATTTTTATTATTCATTATTAATTTTTTTTCAAGTTTGAAATTTAGACCGACTAACCTTTCCTATTTAGTTCAACTTGACATTAGCAAGAAATACTCTCTCACTAGGTATCTACAATATTTTTTATTTTATTTTTAAATTTTCCTTAGTCAAGAGCCTTTTGATTATTTTTTTCCCTTACTTTTTATTATTTTTTCCATTTTTCTAAAGGATTTTTAGTTAATTATATCAAATCATGATATCATTTATAATGTCACCAATGAATTGAAGATATAATATTTTATTACGATTTTTGGAAATAATAATATGTTCCTTTCAATTAAAACATAAAATAAAAATTTTAATTTATTCAAGTAAATCACATCATTTGAAATACATCTTTAGTTATTCTATTTTTTGAAATACATTTTAAGTGACTCAGTAATTTTCGAATTTCACCCGTGCATAGCACGGGTTAATACACTAGTTTATATTAAAAAGTGTAGCTTTTAATATTTATATTAGAAACTGAATTAGGGAGCATTATTGATTTTTGTAGAGATTTGTTGTCTCACCATGATGACTATAAGGTAGCTTTTGTCCAGAGGCAAGCGAATAAGGTTGCTCATAGCTTAGCGAGAGCATCCATATTACATGCTAGCTCCCATACTTTCCGTGACGTTCCTATGTTTTTCACTTATTTGTTTATGAATGATATGAAGTAAGTTTGTTTTGCCTAAAAAAAAGTTAACAATACATTAAATATTACAAATTTTAATAAATATTTTCCATTTCTTGATTATTTAATTAGTAGCCTATTTTTTTTTTTGAGGAGATTTAGTAGTCTATTATAAACACTCATTAACGGGGACCTATAATTTAATTACAGTAAAAAATTTATGCACTTAATGTCATTATTTTTTGGTAAGTTTTAACACTTTCAATTTTATTCTGATTCTTTTACCAAATCTTAACACTTTTTTTTTAGGAATAATAACACTTCTATAGTTAGGATTTAAAAAATAATATAATTTTGTATTATATTAACTACTAATTTCTCTTGATTTTGAATAGGATACATACAAGTCACGACATCGACACTTAAAGGCGGATCAAGGCAAGATGAGACCTAGAGCTATGTGGAGTCTCAGAGTGAACAAATCATGGAAGAATGTCTTATATGTGTTTTATTAGGTATCAAGATGGAGGCGAGGTCGTAAAATTATTGTGTTGTGTAAGGGGCTGGGTGTGGTGGACTAAGGGCCTAAAGTAAGAGTTTGTCTGACCTTATGCTTGGACCGACCCTGGACACTTGGATAACATACAACGGTACAACAAATGTGTACAAACCATCAAAACTGATTTTGTCTCGGTTAAACACGGTTCCTCGGTTTGACTAGAAATGATAAAAAGACACTTTTATGTTACATCAAACTTGTTCTTAAATTAAAAATATCCAAACATATGCCACTTTCACTTCAAATTCAATTTTAATTAAATTATTCCCATTCAAAATTACCTTGGACAAATACTTGCCAAAACAATAATAGAACTCTTTGACCTAGTGGAAGGTACATTTTTTCTTACCAAAAATAAAAGAGAAATGCTAGCAACACACTCTCTAACACTCTTTTCAACACACTCTTTCCTATTGGCTGAAATTCATACGAGTCCCACCAAATTTATGTGGGACTCACATGGTTTAGTGGGACCTACTTGAATTTCAACCAATAAGAGAATGAGTGTTAAAAAAGAGTGTTAGAGAGTGTGTTGATAGCACTCCTCAAAATAAATTATACTCACCAAAACACACATTTTGTACACACTCGCCTCCTCAGCCTAATGGAATATTGTTAAATTTTAAATCATTCCACAATCCACATGTGGAACAAGCACTGGGTATAAATTTTCATGATGAAAGTTTTAGATGTTATGAAACTTAATATCCCTTTAAACCATTCGAACTCTTCATAGCTGAATTGTCAAATTCATTAAATGACACACATCATTGAATGGCAGAATGGCAGCATGAAAACCCTTTTGTTATCAAAACTCACTGTTTCTAGCATTACTTAAGCAAAGCTTGATTGTTGCTCTTCAACATCTTACTCACGGTTATTAATTATATGGGTAAGTCTTCCTGACAATAATAGTGTAGATCATAGATAAATTATGTGCCAGAGGAGGCTGAGAGAAGATTCATCCAGTTGATGGACACAAGATATCTATTGATAACTGATTTACATTACTAAGGAAAAGCCTCCAAAGCTTCATCCTTGGTAGACAGAAATTGATCTTGTACTTCAAAGGATATCCAATTGCAAAACCTAAACTAAATCCTATATTACAAGTAAGAAAACTATAAATGCATCAAGGGGCCCTTGATGCACAAAATGCAGAACTTTGTCATATTCAGACCTCTCAGAGTTCATTGATATTAGGCCTGGGGTTGGAAGTGGAACAAGGTAACGTGTTATGCTGATGCGAAGGCCACGGAATCCGTTCTGGACAACACGGGGCAGGGTGGGCAATGAATGTAGGAATCTCATCTCCCGGCATCAGAACTGAAACCCCGCTGGCATACACACTCATCTGCAGAAAGTAGAAAACCAGGACGAAATTAATATTAATATACAATTAAAACAACAATTGAATCAAATTTCGAGATTCATCCTACCTAAGAGGAGAGCTTGTATGACACCAAAAAGTGTACCAGAAAACAAACTAACAAGGATTTGACAAACCATTGTCCATTGTAACAACAGACGAAAGCAACAAATGCTTCTTTGTTTGCTTAGTGTCTAAAGCCATTACTTTCAAGTTTCGACACGGGACAAACTTGTGCGTAATAGAATAAAACGACTTATTGATATCCAATAAGCAAACTCATCAATAAGCAATTGATTAATAAGCAAACTCATCAAGAGAACCTAGTCTAAAAAAGCAATTGATTAATACTTTCCATGCTACCAATTTTTAGCTAACGATTTGATCAGATTAGTTGAGTAAGAACATTACGATGCAAAGGAAAGAATGATGTCATGTATAAGGAACATTGAAACAATGTCAGACACAGTCACACAGGTATGAATCTAAGATGCAAGAACATAGGGAAGTGAATAGAAAAGCGTCACTCACAATGTTTTTTTTCCCTTTCAAATAAGAGCCTAAAAATTGTAGGCAGAACACCAAACTGACCATAGAGCCTACCAAATTGACTATCCTTAAAAAATAAGTCATTGAACAGAATTATACTGTGAATATGTTTGTATCCAATGCTAAACTTATAAACCAAGATCTAACTAGTAAAATACATCACGTCAATCATCAAAATGATCAAAGTTCACAGCGTAAGATTCACAATGCGCAGTCCCACATGTGTAGCTCGGTTGGTTGGAGCAAGGGATGCTATAGTCAGTGCACGGGTTCCAACCCATGAATCACTGCATTCCCCATCCCCGTGTGTGTGTGTAAGGCCACTGCGCCTCCCAATGTACCCCAAAAAAAAAAAAAAAGATTCACAATGTGCAAATAATCTACTCCTAGTAGCCCTCAATTGTGTATCAAATGAAATGAAGCAATAAACAAAACATCATACACTTGACACTAATACACAAGATATTAAATGTAACAACCTAGATTATAAACACACAGATGAGACATATGGATCCACAATAAACAAAGCATAGCAATTGCTTTTGGATTTAAAAAGTCAACATTTTGCACATATAGAACATGTTCAGAGCTTTCGCAACTCAGTTATTATAACTGTAAGGTTTGTTTTAACTCTCAAGCATTCCAGCAACACATCTAGGGAGCTTGAAGTCAACACCTTATCAAGATAGTGATAAAGGCACATCTCATCATCCGACAAGGGTTCAAGATATACCAATTCAAGAATCACATGCTATATTTCTACCCTTCTGTGTGATTCTTTCCTAATCCAATTTCCTAGTGGGCATGATTTGTAACAGTAATGTAACTTACATATATCACATAATTTTGGTAATGAGAGGAAAAAAAAAAGTTCCAACATGGTATTTGGGTAGGCATCATTTACCATAAACAATAAAAAGAATCCCTGTCATAAGTCTAAGTGCGTGGAGCATTTTCTCTAAGTCCATATTCTGTAATCTGAGTTCCATTAACACCGTACTGAGATCCTTTAATGTGATGTAAATACCAAAAAATAAGCTATTAAATTATAGATAAGTTGATTAGGGAGTTTCTCTCTTCAGAACCCCATTGGCCAATACAAGAGAATCATTAATAATTCTGTTAAAGATGAAAGATTGGATGAGTAGGTGGGCCCGAGGTGTTCCACTAAAGGAATGGCACAAGGTAGACAACACAATAGTTACATGGCACTGGCTCATCATAGGATACCAAAATTAAAAAAATAAAATATTAAAGTTGCATAAACCAAGAAGAGATATATAAAATAAAAAAGTGCAACAATATATCGTATGGTTACTTTCTCTATTAGCAGATAAGCCTAGCATGTAAACATTGACAATCTGTCTCATACCACAAACACCAACCATGTACGGTATCATCAATGAATGGAGGTGCTGAAGCTGATGAACAACAAGGACAATGTCAATGTGACAATCTGTCAATGTATAAATAAATTTTGAAGACTAGGGACCAATTGTTCAGTAGAAAGTTTCCACGGAGGAACCCAACACCCCCCCCCCCCAAAAAAAAACAACCTAAATCCTCATAAAACTTGAAGACAATAACAGTTCACTCATAAATTATAATGAAGACAGTTGACAGAACGTGCAAATGCCGGGGTGAAATGAAAAATGTTGATGGGGTCTGGATAAAGCTACCAACTTTAATTTCCATTAGGGTAAAAAACAACTGGGTTTGTGAGTGACTCAGTGCTAAATTCAGATTTGACAGGTGCTTTGGCTTCTATTAAAAAAGGGAAGTTAAAGATTTATCATGAAATTAAGCTATCAGTAAAAACATTTTTACAAAAGCAAGAGATGCATAAAAAATTGGAAGAGAAGAGCAACATTCTTTTAGTATTAACCACTAGAAAAACCCCTAACGGAAGACCATGACTCCAAATGAACAGGAAAATGCACAGAAACTCTCCAGAGGAGATCAGGAATAAATTGCTAATGATGGTAATGGAGATAATAAAGCACAGAACAAAAAACACTTTGAATCAAACAAACTTCCCAAAGAAATTCATCAGGAAACAGAAAACAGAACATGACTAGTAATTTTCAGAAATACCCAAGATCTAGCATTCTGAGAGAAGAAAATGATATTTGACAGCAAAAAAAAAAAAAGTTTTTTTAAGTCAGAGAAATGATCAACACTTGTTCAGAAATCAAAACAACCAACCAAAAGGAGGAAGAAAAAAAAACATCGGTTTGAAGTGGGGAGAAAATAGACACCCCCCGGGACAAATCTGAAACTTAGAAAAAATAAACAGAGGGAACACCCTCTTAACAAATAAACCACTTTTGGCAAAAAGTTGAAGGGCTTCACATTGAAGCTCGAACAAAGATAAAAATAAAAGAGAGAATTGTTTAGTGTTGACTCACTTTTGGCGATGGGTGAGCGAGCTTCATCTGGGACTCGAGGTCACGGTGGGTCCGGTGGCCGGAGGGGGACATGGCGGGGGAAGTGGGTCTGAGGAATCTCTCGAAAATAGCCATGACTAAGAACATGGAAATGAGAATAGCAGTGGCGACGAAGCCAAAGGAGACAGCATTGACAGAGCTGTCAAAGTTGGTCCAATGTTCATCCCTGTGGAGGTTGAGTGGAGCCTCTGTTGGTGGCCATCCATTGTTATGGTCTTCCACCGCCATTTTAATTTGTTGCCAAATACAAAAAGGTTTCCTCTTATGCTATGCGCCTGTTTAGTAGTACCATTGCTTGAAGAGTTGGCCTCAGTGGAGGAAAAGAGAGAGAGAGGGAGAGTGAAGAAGTTAAGTAGTAGTAATAATATGACAGTGCCTTGTACCCAAAAATAAAAATAAAAAAATATGACAGTGCCAAAGCTTGTTAGAGTGCTTGGATCGATTGAGAGAGAGGAAGATGAAAAACAGAGAAAGTGAAAGGACTTTGGAATTTGGATAGGACTCTCTCCCATTTTTATTTTATTTTTTATATTTGGGAAAAACAATAAACAAAAGAACGGAAACAGCTCTTCCACGGATCCGGGTTTGCTACGGTCGAAAAAGCACGCAGTTGCCGAAGTCGCGTTTTTGAGCTGTTTGATGTAGATTGGATGGTTCAGATCTAAAGTTGGTATTTTTAATTTTAAAAATAAACAAAAACCCATGTGTTTTATAAATGACCGAACGTGTGAATGTGTGTTCTATACGACTCTCTTCCACGGTTAGGGTTGCTCTTTTACCTCGGTTAAATAGTAATTTTAGTCCCTAAATGTGTGAGGTGTTGGCATTGTAATTCCTAAATATATCAAAATTTCAAAAACATTGAGTGTGTATTTAGTTAGTAATTTTAGGGATCAAACTGACTAACAATTTGAGAACCAAAATGACTAATGAAAGACACATTCAAGTACCAAAATAACTAACAAAAGACACACTCAAAAATATTATTGTAATTTTTTATACATTCAGATACTATAATAATAACGTCACACACTACCAATATAACTAATTAGTCCTTTTACTTCACTTCCTTTGGGCTATGCAAAATAATTGTAGTAGACTAGCAGTAGAAAATAACAAGTACTTTAGTATTTTTAAAATTTAAAAACATAAAATAAAAGGAAAAGATATTTCAAATTAGAAAAACTATAGCACATAATTTAAAATTGTAAATGAATATTTATAAAAAAATGGCATTAATAATAATAAAATTATAGTTAATAATTATAATATAATATATCAATATTTTGATTGAGATATCTTTTGTTTGGTAACACAAATGTAGCAACTTGTCTTTTTATCATAAGTTTTGCATACCAGATAGAAAGTGGCAAAATATGCACATAAATTTATAAAGTGGGAAGTGGCTTTGATGAAGTACTTTGTAACATGGTACACCAGCGAAACACCATTTTTCACCATTAAATTGATCTATTCCTTATAGTTATACGGTAGACCCTCCATGCTAAATTATTCCTCTTTCTCCACTCCTAAATTTTTTTTCCTTCCCTTCCCCGTCGAAGTGTCTCGTCGGATCCCACTTCCCCTTCTCCCCCTCTACTTCGTCGCTAGCTCCTTTGTCCACAGACCGTCAAGAGCCATTGATAACCACAGTCAACACAACACCCACTTTTTGGAGGCAGTCCCAAATAACTCTTGAGACATGAAATCAGAACCAAGTCACTCTTGGCCTGTCCACACCTACAATAGTGAGAATAAGGGGTTCTTGCGAGGTGGTTCCGGCAACGGTTTCACTCTTTCAGTGAAGGCGGTGAGGCTTTGACGGAGTTTGTTGGAAGGGATAGAGGATGAGTTTGAAGTTGATGGTGGTAAACCATGAGAGGTGAACAAGATGTTGTACAAGATCCCGCCATTTAAGCGCAAAAACTGGAAGAAAGACAATATTATTTAAGAGATTTTTGAAATGATAAGAAAAAAAATTAAACGTCTCCTTTCTCCGAGATTTTGACCGCCACCTGTAACTTTTTCGGCCACTGCCTTTTGTCCCCTCCTGGCGTTGTTCCCTTCGCGACCGCGATGTCGTTGTTTTCTAGTGCAAGTTCTATCGCCACAATAACCTGTCAGAGCTCTGTGACCGCCTCATCCACATACGTCGGAGCCACCACACGAGCCTTGTAAAAGTTTCTCCACCTCAGATTTTATTTTTTTATGTATTTTTATTTATCTAAATTATTATTAATTAAATTTAATCAATCATATAATTTGAATTGTCAAAATCAAAATTCTGTGTAACTATAAATTTAGAATTCAAAATTAAAATTTTAATAAATCAAATAAAACCAACAAACATAAATTATGATATACATTAATTCATACACTTTATCTTTGTACATTTTTTCGAATTGGAAAATTTAATTTTTATAGTTTATACAAATCTCTTTAAATATTTTTAAATATTTTTATCTCTTAATTATTTTTTAATATTATTTTTAAATTTAAAAAATAGCATACAATACGAAAAGCACTTTTTAACTTCAGTTGCGATAATTGTTGGCAAGTTCTATTGCAAGGATACAACGAGAGGGTCTTTCTTAGTTCTATTGCAAGGATACATCTAT
Source organism: Calophaca sinica (assembly GCA_037113605.1). Classification (NCBI taxonomy): domain Eukaryota; kingdom Viridiplantae; phylum Streptophyta; class Magnoliopsida; order Fabales; family Fabaceae; genus Calophaca; species Calophaca sinica. The sequence continues at coordinate 99,484,979 of CM073734.1, read as the reverse complement.
ATTGCACGAGAGCAAATAATAAAGATAAAGGTCTTTCTTTGTGTGTCCCTCGACACAATATATGGAGTAGCTTTTTTACTTTTGATCATGATTTGGACCTTTTCCTTTGTATTAGTGTAAAATAACATTTTCCATGTCTAATCCCTTGTGTGATTGAAGTTTGCATGCAAGAGATGGCTAGCTGAGAATTTTACCAATAAAATTTCTTCCTCTGAAAGTCTCAATTATTCAAACTTTGTGTCTAATCAGAATTCGACAAACTTTAATAAAACTTAGTGGCCAATTTCTAAATCATACCCGAACACAAAATGTCACTAGCATCTTTCAGTATCTGATAGAATTAAATTAAAAAAGAGGACAGGTAACATCTTATCTATGACTATGAGTTCATGGCAAAAAAAAAGCACAGCGCTCAACCGTCAATAATGGCCTTTTTTAATTAAAAAAAAGTTTCCTTTAATTGCGTGTTTTTCTAATATAAAATGGAAGAAATGATAAAGAAATAAATTTTATCTACATAGCTCCTTTAATAATACTTTGATTTGATTCTTTAAAGTTATTGCTTTATCATAAAATATAATAACTCCCTAGTTGAAAAGAGATCTAGTTATTCTTTATATATATTATTCTGCTAACTAATTAAAACTTTTACTAATTAAGAAAACTGAGTTGCAAAAAGTAGTTAACCATGCCATTAGTAAGTGCGTGCTTGCTTAACATTATTCAAGAGTTGTATAACATGTGATTAATTTTATAATTTTAGTTTATAATTTTACAAGTAGAAATATTTTAAGTAATTATTTTAATTGAGTCCAATTATATTTTTTTTATGAATGAATTCAGTTATATATTTAAAAGACTTATCTAGTGCCCTGATAGCATAGTTCGCTGTTGGAATTTTAAATATTAGTTTTCATCAAAAAATATTATTTAGGCAAATGTTAATTTGTTATAATACACATAAATAAGTAGTTTTTATTTATAAACTAATATTAGTTTTTTTTATGTACCAAAATAAATAAGTAGTTTTTTTTACCTGAATTTATATGATTCAATTTAAAACCTTTTTTTTCTTTTCAATTCAGATGAAATATGGAACTATTTAGTTTTTCATTGATCTCTAAGAAAATCACTTATAACGTGTTGTTTTAAGTGTGTGTTTGAATTAGCGGTGAGTTTGGTGAAATCACGGTGAGAAGTCACAGTCACAGAGAAGCTATACTTTGTAGCTTCTATAAAATCACGGTGAAATGAGTTTCAAACGTGAGTTTGACGCCAATCCAAACACATATTATATTTTATTTATAAATAATTAAATATTTTTTGACAGGATTTATAAATAATTGAACATATTAAGCGTTATTCAAGTAAAAATTTTGTGACGAAGGACAATGCACCGAGGCAATATCTATAGCAGCTGAAGACAATGACATTAGAATATGGGAAATGCTTAATATCGCGAGAATTGAAATCACGAATCTATAGCAAATGATGTGGCATTGACATTGTTGCGATTTCTCTCTCCAATTTTTTAATTAGTCCATAGTCACCGATAAACTGTCAGCGCAACACCATATTAGACCTCTCTACATTTTGGCTCCTAAATTTATCTTGTACCGGCTAGTTTATCTTGTCGAGCTTTAATATTTAATATTTACGAGAAAGTTTCTCAGTCTGGCTGGACATTTTGGGTTCGACCCACTTGGGCTTGGAGAGAATCCTGAAAGATTAATGTAGCTTGCGCAAGTAGAGTTGATTCATGCTCGCTTTGCAATGCTTGGGGGGGTCTTAGGAATTCTAGTGACAGATGTAAGTTACAGAAGTCTTAACATATATTTTATTCTTCATTTTCGTATTATAATAAAGACAAAGATTAATGTCAATAACATCTTTATATATCAGCTTATAAATTGAGGTATTCTAAGAGAAACTTTACTATTAGAATACTAGCGCAGCGCCTCATAAAACCAGGTGGACATTCCATCCTGAATTTGTCAGAAATCTGAGCAGCTACTTCGCGTCATAGAACTTAGTAAGATACTAATTTGGTATGAAGTCAGTGCAGTAATAAAATACGAGTTTGCCAACACAAAGACGCTCTTCTTTGTTCAACAACTTTTGATGGGGTAGAATTTTAATCATATATACCAATATACCAACTTCTGCTTGATGAGTTGGGGCTTTCATATTTTCATAATTTCATTTTCTTTTAGAGGACGTGTGATTTCTTCACTTGCACAACAGCACAGGTATGCCGAAACAAGAAGATATGTACATGGATTTTGTTTGTCCTAGATCTCAAGCTTAAAGAGATCAAGAACGTTATCCTTTTTCTCAGGTTTGGGATGGGAGTGTTGCTTGCTTTAGGTTTAGTGGGCTCAAAACAGAGTAAGTGGTGAGCATTAATTATATCATCTATTTAAAACACGCCACTCAGCAATATGCAACGTCACGCTGCAATATAACACGTCGTGATTTTCGCGAATGATTCTTTCGCGATATATATCAGAACTCTTAGAATATTCATACGTTGATAAATTGATTTGATTATGGGTAAAAAGTGATAATATCGTACTTTTGTATTAGTGTACGACTATAATTAGAAATTGAAAAAAAAAGTCTCGTAAGTGCAGCAGAGATGGTAAAAGGTTGCTGGGACATTTGATGTGTCGGGGCGCGGGTTCGAACCCGCAGTACCCCTATTCTCAACACCCAATATGTGTGAGTTTTGCCGCTAGGCTCTTTAGAACCAAAAAAAAGAAAATGAAAAAAATAAGAAAAAGCCAAAACAAAGGATTTCAAATCTGTTTGTTAGTAAAAAAATTTCTTTTTAATTGTTAGTTGAAAAATAGTTTACTATGGGACAGATTAATCATGGATTGTCCGTGATCCCCACCTTGGGATGTTAAAGCGGGTCGGATTGTCCCGCATTAAACCGGCCAGACCAACCTGTCCTACCAAAGGTTATGGGTTAAGGTTTGCAGCCCGCCTTGCCTCATTGCGGGTTGATGGGTTGGCCCGCATAAAAAAAAATTGGGTTAAAAAGTGGCAGTTGGCTCGCAAAAAATAAATAAAAAAGTAATAAAAAAACCTTTTTCTATTAAAAGTATATATGTTGTAGGTTGTGCGGGGTGGTTGGTCCACCCTCAGCTCTACGAGTTGGGGTATGTTTGTTTTAGATTTTGACCTTCCAAAATCAAGTTAAAAATCCCGGTGGAAAAAATCTACCCAATGAGAGCTTTTGATTTCCTTGAAAATTATGCATTGAGAAGTGGTTTTTTCAATTCTCAGGTTAAATAAATTTAAAACAAACATACTCTTGGTGGGTTGAGGTTCCCTAACTCGCCTTGTCCCGCTTTGCTCCTAAGACCCCTATAAATAGCTATATCCTTGCTCTGACCGCTTTCCTTCATGCTCCATCATGGGGAGGTTACCTCCTTGAGTTGTCGGGAGAGCCTCTTTCCATTTGCTTTTCCGAGTTGGTGGGCGACAAGGGGAGGTTCTTGATAGGCCGTGGGGGAACCCTCTCTTCTGATACCTGAATTTACCTTAATGTCCTGGTATTTTAGAAGTTGGATCATTGTATAATTGCGCATGGTGACTGACCGTATTGGGTCTGTTTGTTGGGCCTAGGGCGGGTATACCGAACAATATACATAATAAATTTATGAATATATTGAAATACTAAGTATTAATTTGTTTTTTCACAAAATAATGGTTATCTCTTAATTTAGTCTCACTTTATTAGAGGAGTCAGATCTCTCTCATTCTTTCATAGAGCATTTCTCGCTTTTTTCCCCTACATTATGATTTTTAGACACCTATATATTATATTATATTTTACATTTGAGTAAATTCAAATTGTTTGCAAGTTTATAAGTTTTTTTTATAAATAAAAACTAGGGCTAGTTAATAATCATGATGTAATACTTCGTAATTTCATGAAATTTTGCAAGAAAATAAAATGAAAGAATAATGTTGTGAAAATCATACCATGTTCCATCATAACGAACAACATTATCCAACGTGCAAGGGACCTATGAGAGCAATCTGAATCCAATCATAGTTCATCATGTCTTTGTGCCCCCCTTCTCGTATACTTCACGTACAAAATGCAATCACTTATCAAAGAATATAAAAACCAAGCACATGCACTGCAATGCACATTGTCTTCCACACATTAGATTAGTTATATATACTACACACACACACCCACACATTAGTATATAAATCATAATTTTTTGTCATCATTTTAAAAAAATAATGTGTCTGGAAGAATTTCTTCGCTCACACAAGAGAGTCGGTGACATAACTCTGATGTCTCAAGTGAAGGGTCAAGTAAGGTTCTCTCCTCTAGTCTCTTTCCACGTGTCCCTTACCACACATCAGCTCAATGTGTGTCGGGCGTTTCAGGTTCCAACCCAACATGTGGTCCTCCTCGAGATTGTCTTCGATATCAACGGCACTGATCTATCAGAAAACGAATCACAGCCATCTATCCCTGTCGCCTAGGGTCAAAGTCACAGGGGTCAACAACACCAGATCACACGCATCATTGTCCGTCGCGATGTGAAGGTTTCACGCCTGCATGCCACACCTCGCACGTGCAAAGATCTTTGCGTAACTGGGTGTGAGATGATGGTCAGATTGTGGGTCCACCCGAGCCAGAGTGGCTCATGTGAGGTCAGGGTGTGTGCTTGGTGGTTTTGGTTCGGGCTAGCTAGGGGACTGAGTCCGTGGCTCACGTGAACAATGGTCACTTTTGTTACCAACTTTCTCTTCTTTTCATGGTTGTAAAAGCTTTTCAATGCTCTTTTTGAGTCTTGACCACTTGATAGGAATGAATGAAAAGGAAAGCGAAGAAAAGTCTTTAGCGTAACGTGGATTGGGCTTTTCGACCTTTTTTTTGTGGTTTAAACTTTGAAGCAGGGAGGGCTTCCATGTGTGGGCTTTTGGAGTTCATGCTTCTCCCTACAATGGACAGTGGGTGGAGCCCATGAGCCTTGTCTTTGGGCCCGCAAGAGAGATGGACCAAATTATGGGCTTGTTGTCAAAGACATGCCCCGGCCACGGTTGTGGTGTTTGCTGAAAGCTTTAAAACAAAATAATTAGAACTTAAAAAAAGAAAAAACAGGAATTGGAATCTTTCCACTTATGGCAATGTGTGTGATATAGACTGGTGGTGACACAAGCGCTCAATAGAAACAATTATAGGCTAGATTTGCTTTAAAACTAGCATAATACCCATGCCTACCGCATTGTTGCTACCAAAGTTTCTAAAACATTTATATGCATTAACTTTTTTTTATAAGCATTTCAATGTACTAATTAAAATTGAATATTATTTGCTATGTATTTTGACTTAGCAACAATTTTAATACAATGATCATTATATCAATATTAATAGCATTTTTCTAAATCACTTCTATTCATTAATACTCATAAAACAATATCAAAAGCTAAATTAATTACTTCCAAAAAAAAATTCAATTGGCAAAAAGACGTAACAATTATTGAGTCACATATTGTGGACCCGTGCAATTATTCAATCATTATCGCCTAATTAGAAAGAATTCATTTTGTGAGCCATACTAATTTAGATTTAAGTGTATTTTTATATAAAATATTTGATTCCCATATGATATATTTTCACACATTTGGATTGTGAATAGATAATTGTAAATAATAAATACATGCATAATATTAATATGTGCTCAAAGACAATAAGATTACACCAACAAAATCAATCCAAGTCATTATTTTCACTTATTTTATATAATTATTGTTTTGACCCCTCTCAATTAAAAATTTTGCACCTAGACCCATATCTCTTTCATCTCAACCCACTGAGTCTCGACCCTGACAAGGCAAAACACATTCTCTTCATTTGATTTAGTGATGTTTGATAATCAACTGGAGACTTACATCATTAGCAATGTTGAATTTGCATCTTTGAAAAGAATAAGTAATCTTTTAGAGAAATTGGTTGAAACTGGAAGACATATTGTTTATCTTCTTCTGAAGTTAGCAGTGATTTTGCCTGTTGCCACAACAATCGTGGAAATAGCTTTTTTTGCTATGAAGATTGTGAAACATAGGATGCGTAATCAAATGAGAGATACATGGATAAATGATTGTCTGGTGACTTATATTGAGAGATTTATATTCAATAACATTGATAATGAGCTCAATATTCAACGATTTCAAAACATGAAATCACGTAAAAGACAATTAAGAGGTATGTAATTTAATTAATCAGATATATTAAAATTTTATGATTTTAACATCTATAATGAGGTACTCCCTCTAGAGTCTAGACTTGAATATACACAAAAATACATAAACTCACGTTTATTAAAAATTTTAGTTAATTTTATTGATTTCATATAAAAATAAGTGAATTCCCTAAACTATCCTTGATGATATTTATTGTTGAGGCATTTGATATTGTTTCTTGGGAACAAAATGAGCATTGGAAAATAAAGTTTAAATTAACTTAGGAGTATTTTGGGAACAATGTCATTAAATAGGATGAAGTAAGGCAAAATTTGCTTATATTTTGGACTAAAATATTTACAGTTTTTTTATGCTTATAATCGAGTTCGAAGAGAGTATGATTTTAAAATTTTATACCCCGTTGATCCAGGGTCGTAGATTCGCCACTGATAACACCACCTATGTAAATGAAATGTGTAATTGAAATAAAATGTAAGTCATTAAAAATAAAAATGATAAATTTTCAACAAAAAAAAATGCTAATAAACTAACACAAAAGCAAAGAAGCGAGGGTCTTCCTACGTACAAGACATTTGCAATTTGCAGCAACAACTAACAAAATATAAATAACGTAGTGGGCTTATGCCCAATGCCAACAAAAAAAAGAAATACAAAAAAGATAGAATAGATTAAAAAACATAATTAACAATGCAGAACACTCTAGAGATGTTACTCGATCTGTTTTTTATTGTCAAATCAAACATGGTGACATCCATTCGTGGGAAGAAAGACAGGAGATAAAAAAAAAAAAAAAAAAGTGAAGGCGGGAACACTGTTGGTTGGTATTATTATTGTAGTATTATTATTATTATTAGCGGCAAGACAGGCACTACCGTGCCCGTCTTTTCGTATTTCTATTGCGCTACGATGAATATTTGTAAAAAATTGTATAGAAGTTCAAGTAAGAAGAAGAAGATGCAGTTTTTTTTGCAATTATTTTTCTTGTAAACTGCTCAAGGGTAAAATAGGAAGTAAATTAGTATACCAAAAAATAGTTATTAAAAGTAGTTCCCATTATATATAACTAGCGGCAAGATGGGCACTGCCGTGCCCGTCTTTCCGCATTTCTATTACGCTACAGTATGAAATATTTTATCGCATTTTATTATTTGTTGGTTTTAAGAAATTTGATTAAGCATTTCTTGTATTTTATTACACTAATTTTGAAAATGACATATTATTATTAATTAACAGTATTTAACGCATATTGATATGTACACATATATGTTACTTTCTTTTAATAAAAAGAATTTGGATTTGGATTTACTTTTTAGAAATTGATTTAAGATATTTGATTTCACTATGAATTTACGTGTGTATATGTTAACCGTTACCAGGGAGAAGAAGTGTATAAGTTAGAAACGGTTGATATACACAAAAGTAGGGAGAAGTTAATTTATGGGTAAGCATAGATAAAAGAGAAATGAAGGGTAAAATTGGAAGAAAAAAGTCTACACCAAAAAGGGATATCCCCTTTATATATAGCTATAAATAGTATAGATAGTATATATTATTATTATTATTATTGGAGCATTGGCGTGAGAGGTATTATTATTATTATTGTAGTATTATTATTATTATTAGCGGCAAGACAGGCACTACCGTGCCCGTCTTTTCGCATTTATATTGTGCTACGATGAATATCTGTAAAAAATTGTATAGAAGTTCAAGTAAGAAGAAGAAGATGCAGTTTTTTTTTGCAATTATTTTTCTTGTAAACTGCTCAAAGGTAAAATAAAAAGTAAATTAGTATACCAAAAAACAATTATTAAAAGTAATTCCCATTATCTATAACATCTATAACATATAATCTATAACATATAATAAAGGGGATACAGAACTTTTGGTGTAGCCATTTTTTATGGCCAAAAATACCCTTTCAATAACTGCAGTTAATCCAACACGCATTAATAGGTATAGGTAATTAGTAGGTATAGGTAACTGCATAATATGGTTTCCCCCACGTCAAAGAAAGAAGTCCCCGTTCTATCTCTCTTTCTCAATTCGATTTTCTCTGCTTATACTTCGACGGTTTCAATTCATCCATGGGCATGTCTTCTTCAACTCATCAAAGGTGCGAATTTTTCGATTATAGAAAACTGCATAAATGGTTTCCCCTATATCTCTTACTCCCTCACTTCGCCAGTTTCACAATCACAAACTTACCCTCACACAGTCGGCATTGGGCGGTTACATTTTTGTACGAGCTATTTTTAATTTCTTCTTTTTAATTCCCTTTTTCGGTGCACTTTGCTATGAAAATATTCTTGAAGAAATGGAGACCCTCATCTGAAATGGGTTATGTAGACTTCATCGCGTTGACGTTGGGGGTACTCTTTCTGTTCAAAGCTTTTGTTTTCACTTTTTTAGTCTTCTTCTGATTCATTTGATCCCCCTCCCCAATTCACTTACTTTGGCCTCAAAATCTGTTATCGGGATGAAGAAGCTCGATATTGGAAAAAAAGCAAGAGGGGTATACAAAAAGGGAGGATCAAAAGGTAAACTCTCTGATTATGGTTTAGACTCGCTTTGATTTTTTTTTTTTGGGTGTATGGAGGAAATTTTTTATACTGGAAGATCTGATGTACTCACATGTGGATCTCGACAATATTCACGTCTTTTTTTTATGCTATAATTGTTTGATTCACATAGAATCTCTAAGCATTGATACATTCACATAGAATCTCATTTGTTGGTTGGCGATGGAGGAGGATTTCAAGTTCTCAATCACAGCAACATGGAAATGTTGAAGAAAGGGGTGAAGAAGAGTCTGACCCTCAAGGTTGAGGAGGATAAGAAGACTAGGAAGAACAGGGTGAAGTAGAAACTCATCAAGGAAGGTGAAAGATGGGAAACCCCTAATATTGGAGGCAAGTTGAAGGTAATAAATAAAATCCCAATCAATTTCATTCCATTCAACATGATGACTCTATTAAGCAATTGGGCTTGGAATGCAATATGATTGATTGTGTTTCTTCATTTTTCTTCTGCAGTGTGTTGTACTAGAATCTTGCTTGAATCAAATTTGATTCTAGCCGTGACAAGTGTAGGGTACTCCTTTCAAGTTCAATTTTGGCCAAGGTTATCATTCTCTCTCTTTTAAATTTTGTTTTGCGGTGTAAAATGATAAATTTTCAACTTCTTTTTAATCATGTTGCCTTTGAGTTTTGAGGAGGAAATGAATTATAAAATGCTAGGATCATATTAAAAAAGAAACTTTTATTTTTCATTTCATATTTGGTTTGATTTCATGAGTCATGACTGAGTTTCAGTTAATAACTAAGAGTTCAGAGTTAAAAGTAAGAATGTATAGTAATCATTCGAAATTTGGATACTTTCTCTGACAAGCTTCATCACTTGATTTCATCACTAATAAGTGCTGGGATTCTTTTTCTCCACAATTGAACTCTTTGGTTTAGTTTTGTACATCTTTATCTTTAAAATGACAGTGTTCTTAAAATAGAGGGGGAAGGGAGACAAGGAACATCCCCGGAAAGTTATATGCTCTATTAACATTCCTGATACTACTACTTTAATTTGTATGGTTTCAGTTTGGCTTTTCTCATTGATGATTCAATTAATTGATTACACATTAAATTGATTAAACTTACTTTTTAATGTGTTGTAGATGGACTGTGATGAGTAGAACAGTTTATTCTACTAACATTCTCATTCTTGCTTGCAGCCAGCTTTACCATGCCTATTAACTAAGAAATGAAATAGCAGGAAGTGTTCTGTATATTACATGCCTAAGGAAGGAGGATATCTGTATACAATGGGAATGAGGATGAAGATTGCATCACCATCACCATGGATATTTTGGATAAGTAGATGTTCATGGCTTACTAGACAGTGGTGGACAGGTATGATGTACTAACACACTCTGCTTCCATGTGGAACAGTTCTTATTTGAAGTCCATTGCCCTTAACCAAGTCACCGCTGATGCTTCCAAGATATGATAATACAAAAATTGTACCATAAAAATATATATGTAGGTGCTTCAAGCAATGACAGATCATTCTATATATTTCATGTAGGTGTATGAAAGACCATGCACGACATAATCACTTGCCAGAGTTATCAAATTCTTTTGTTTGAGGTTTTGAAGCCATGTGCTACAAGTTCTACGAAGCAAAAGCCATTGTAACTTCTAATTTAGCAAACACAGTATCGCCATACATGTAGTAAAACATGTTATTGTTCTGCTCTGTTAAAATTTATTGTATTTTTTATTTGGTCAATGGAATTTAACTTTCTCATACCTGAATATTTCTTATATTTTATTCCACGCTGCAAAATTCTGCTACATGTTACCAAGCATTATTTGGGAGTGGATTTTTGTTGTTTGATAAGTTGAAGAATTTGAGAAAAATGGGTTTTTGGTTATGTTACAATTTTTTATCGGTCTTTTAAATGCAGTGGATCCTGTAGATGTTGATGGAAATGCACACATTGGTGGATACATAAAGTTACCTTTTGCTTCTTTTGCTTGATACACTTGGCATATTAGTATCTTGCTGCCTGTATATGTGTTTGACAATTACTATACTACATCCACACCGTGCCCAACTATGCTTTTAATTGAGTCAAATCCGAGATGATGAGAATATGTACCATTTTTGCCTGAAAAAAAGATTATTTCTTACACTTCTCTGTTCACCAATTGATACTTAAGTCAAAGAGAGGGGGAAAAGTAATAGAAGTAAGAAATCACAATTTATTCCATCTTATTGTAACAAATTTTCATTTTGTTGCATTGTAAATTTGGATTTGTAGATCATTGTTGTGCTTAAGGTTGAGTCGGAAGATGTACAAAAGTTCTTCATTGTGTTGAGAAGTCACCTTAGGAATATTGATTGCATACAACAGGTGCTTCCTGTAACACCCCGTTTCCGGAGCGCTACTGTTCTAATAAGCCTTTTGAAAGTGGAACACGCTGCTTGCATGGTTTAAAAAATAGGGAGCCCTTTTTTTTCTTTTTAAAATTTCCTTTAAGAAAATAGAAATCAGAGTATTGCGACATTTCCGAAAGACGGTGAATAATTAAAGACAACAAAATCAATAGTAGCAACCATGCAGATAATTTTGTTAAATCGTCTCACATAACAATCCAAGTCTAGAAAACATAATACGATTATTACAACATTGTAATTAGAAAGAGTACACACCCTATAGCTGGTCTACACGTTACAACCTTTACTAGTCCTCTAGTAAATTCAGACTGACACACAAGTCGGATAGCCATATAGGACTATCCTCAGCTACGTTTGACAGCAATCTCGAACACTCTGCAGTCCTCGTTATCTGGGTTACATTCATTGATTGAAAGAACCACGGGCAAGGGTCAACTTCTTAAAATAAACAGATATTACAAAAGTAGCAGATACAATAGCCTATCCTATCGTACAGACATCACATAACATGAAACAACATACTCCAGCACGTATAAACAATCATGTCAACCGTATTCAAAACAAATCAATAAGGATGCACCCAAATCCTATTGACTCAACTATATGCCGCTGCGCTTTAATTCCTAATCCATACGCTTATGGTCGGTTGTTCCAGACGTGCAACTAAACCTTTTCCATGCGATGGTTAATTTAACGACGTTCCTTGAATTCCTTTGGCCATGGGCAATCCATCACCCAGGATATTCATGTCGACGTTACCAACAAGACACGACAATGCCTTCCACCAATCCCAACGAACATATCAATCATATGATATTTTAACAAGGCATAAAACAATAAATATTTAACTATCCAACATTAAATACTACTGCATTATCCAAAACATCAGCAACATATTTCTTAAGCACAAACAAGCATATATGTAAACACATCATGTTATCAATTCAGAATTACACACCAATAACTCACCAACTTGCTTCCACATATCAATAATCACAAACATAAGCGGTAATCATCAATCATATTTCAAAGATATCCATATCCAACCCTAATCATATCACAATCATTCATCAGCATCGATAACACACGTCATCCCTTTGAAACTCGATGGAGTTAGCAAAGAGGTAATCAAACAAGTGTGGGGGGTTGGGGACAGCTGCCAACCACTTGCAGACAAGCCCACTAAATAATCAATATATCAAAAGCAGTAAAACGAAAGGGTATAAGACCCTCACTTCGAACCCTGAGGTTCTCAGACTTCTTACTTTTACGACATAAAATTAAATCTTATACATATCTAGAAGTTGCCCTTACACAAGGACATACAAAAATAAAAGCCTACAAATGTCTAGAAGTGCCCTTACCGAACTCCAAGCCACGCGTCCACATACTCCGCGATTCTACGCCGCACAGTCTCGGATCACTCAAGCCTATTACACAAATCAAGCTTAGCATAATCTAAAGACTTAGTTCTATATCCTTAGGCTCTTGAAACCTAAGACCCTTTTCTACCCAAAACACTCACACTTAGAAACATAATTTAGAATACTTGTCTTTAATAAATTACATACACCTTGAAAATTCATTTTACTACTAAGGAATCAAACTTTAAGGATAAGGAATCTTTCTCTTGAAAACTTAGAACATAAAACATCACTATTTTTCTTGAAAACTTAGAGCAAGAATCAACTTCAATTGACCATTACTTTTCTCAAATACTAAATCAAGGCTCTACTTGGTTTTCTTGGGTCTCAAGGAATCCAATTATCTTATGTGCTTCATTGCCTTTCACAATCAAAACAACTTCCAAACAAACCAAATTCTTTTCTAAAATTTTCCAACACTTACACATAATTTAATACTACTAATTTAAATGCTAAGAACACAATTTTTTTTGCCTCTTAAGCCTTGAATACCTTGCAGCCAACACACCCCTTTTTTTTTGAAAAAAAAAAAAGAATTTGTAAACTTCCAAACTAATTTAACAACATCATCCCATATGTAAATCCTTTCACAAAGCAATAAATAGTTTCCAAAACACAAGCCTAAGTCAAGTCCAACACCAATTCATAACTTTTCAAGAACAAGGGTTTTCACAAAATTGCAATTTCCTTTAATAAAAATCAAAATTTACAACAACAACAACTATAACAATTATCAAGGACTAATAACCCCTAATCAATTGAATGGTTACATGAGAGATCACTTAATCCCCTTTCCCTTAGACCATAAGACCTAGTGTTTGATAAATTTGGGGAAAAATTGTTCATCTCTCCCCTGAACACATTCAAGCCATAGACAAAACATATATAAATAAATAAGCAAGTAAATAGACAACAAAATGAGAAGAAATCCTCACCCACAATCCCTAACTTGGCCACAGCTGGAAAGGGAAATAAGGAAAGGATTTTGGTTTTCAAACCCTCACTCACAAGACCATGAAATTGAAGAAGGAAATTGAAAGGAATTGTGGTGTTGATGGGGAAGGAGGCCACGGTTTGGGAAAACAAAAGAGAAGGAAATGAAACTTGTCTTCTTTTCTCATTTCACCCACACTAATACACTTAGGAAAATAAAATAAAGTGAATTAAGGGAGGATGAAGGAGGGCTTCAGCCTGCTCATAACAAAACAGGGAGAAAATAAAAATGAAGGGGATGAGTGCATGGGGGGAAAGGCCACGGTCAGGGGAGCAAGAAGGAGAAAGAAACTTTGCTTTCTTTCTTTTTCACACCAACACTTGAAATTTGGAGAAGTGAAAAATAAGATGAGAGACTAAGTATGGGAAGGGAGGTTCGCCTGGTGAAGATAAAGGCAAGGAAAAAAAAAATGAGAATGAGTGAATAAATGGGGTGGGAGGCTTCGGCCAGATTGAAATAAAAAGAAGGATAAAAATTAATATTAATCCAAGTTTTTACTTGACTAGGAATGATTTTGGAAAGATATTTTCTTAATCACCATCACAACCTTGACACCTAGCATCTAATCAAGATATTTTTAATAACCCACTAAATCTTGACATCTCCCACCTAGATCATCTTACTCTCTAATTCTAGTCTAATCTTAGGGTTTTGGTGTCCTAAAATTACGGCACGAGTAATTGCGTTAACAATAATTCGTTGGCCGATAAATCGCGAAAATTAATTTATTTAGAAATTAATACACTACGTGATAAATAAATTATATATAAATATAAAAACAATTAAAAACACCCAAACATCATCACAATAAGTTACGTTTCGATTTTCATCGAAATCGGAATTCATTTTAAATTTTAATGCGGATAAAAATTACCCGGCGATTCAATACGCGACGAAACTTCGTTAGAGTTTTCCGACGATTTCCGAACCATAAATTAATATAAAATATTAATTCTTAAATTTAATTTCATCTTGATTTAATTCAATCAATTTCTTAGTAAACAAAAATACGCGTTACAGCGTCACACAGAAAACTTATATAATGTTTAAATTGATGAATTCACATTAAAGCAGCATACGTCTACGCTGTCTATTAATTTGAATTGACATCATGAATAATAATTATTTATAATAAATAAATTATTTAAAATAAGTCAAAATAATTTCACGTACTTTCAGTAAATCATTGAGGTGATCAATCTCTATGACTTATCTTTAAGTATTCAGGATTTTATTGCTAAAATCACTTTTCTTAAAAATTGGGATGTTACACTTCCCAAACCCCCTGATGGCTGGACCCAAACCGGGACGTACCTTTAGTCAAATGATGAAGATCACTGCTTTAGATTTTGAATTTTCGTATCAGAAACAAGAAAGAAAACACAGGGAGGGGTGCACAAACAGTTTCCTTTCTTTTCTGCACTGAGCCCTGTGATTTCAAACGTGGAATAGGTCACACATTGCTTCTACAGAAACAAAGACTGGTAAAGGAAGAAAATGGAGATGGTGACCATGCCCAAAAACACTTTCTGCACTTTCCCAAGGGAGGGATTTTTCACTTACAACTGTGGAAGAGAGAGACCAAGAAAGCGAAGGAGGCACCAGAGGGAAAGTTATCTAAAGTTGAGACATGGACTGCACGACACAACATCATAGTATTATGGAGGAAAGAGAGGGGTGCTTTCCTGGTTCAGCAACAACACTTGGAATAAGGGAATTATTTGAGAAAAGAAAACTTAGTAAAAAACCTAGATCAAGGGTGGATAACTCTTCCGTAAAGTCTACTTCAGTCTGTGTCTCACTATTGTATTCATATCTATTATATATAGCTTACACACACGTTACAGGTCTTAATGTGGGGTGTATATCAATTTCAGATATTAGCGATGAAAAGCTGTGTTATAGGCCTATGATAATCTTGAGTTGAATTCATTTTCTATGTCGTGTGCATTTCTCAAATAGTACAATGTATGTATGTATATCCAATAATTAATACCATATTTGAGCTGCAACAGTGGACAAAGGACTAACTCTTCTCCAATACAAAGCAAAGGAGTAGGAATTTATTTTCCCTTGATATTGGTAATGTTGTAAAGCTAAAGTGTTTTCTTTTACCTTTCTTAATATATTTGTTTTATATATGTCTACTAGAATTCGGAGACCCCTGATTTAACAATTACTTTTGAAAGTGGTGGCTCCACCTTCATTGTTTGACAGTTAAAAATTTACAGAATAGTATTTGTTTGGTTAACATATACACATACATATCGGTATTTGTTAATAATAACATTTATGAAAAAAATAGTGTAATGAAATACATGAAACGCATAATCACATCCCTTAAAAGCAGCATGAAACCACACAATACGATAAAATAAAACATACTGTAGCGCAATAGAAATGCGGAAAGACGGACACGGTAGTGCCCATCTTGCCGCTAGTATATAATAGTATAGATAGTATAGATTATAATAATAATTATTATTATTATTATTGGAGCATTGGCGTGAGAGGTATTATTGGGCTGATATTAATATATAGATACAGATATAGATAACGTCCAATGGTTAATATGAAACTATTACCCTATTTTTTTATATAAAAAAACTCAACACTAAAAGTGGTTTTGTCCACAACCGCTACAGAGTGGTAAGCTTAAAGTAGTTGTTTCTTAAGAAACAAACTATGCAACAAACTATGCAATTGTTCCGCTTAAGCCTGGGCAGTAGTTCTGGGTGGAATCACTACTCTTGTTCAATGGAAAGACGGTGCTTCCATGGGCGAACGCAATCACTACCTATAACAACTGTTGAGAGAGAGTTTTTAGATGCTCTATTTTTGACATTTTAAGTCACCATATATTTCCAAAATGCATATTAAAAGTCCCAAAGGGCATGTTATAAGTTTCTATACGCTCCTAATATTTTTTTTTGGCTAAATTACAAAATTGATCTTTTATGTTTATTTTAGGTTTCAATTTGGTCCTCTATATTTTATTTGTTTCGTTTTGGTCCCTTACGTTTTAAAAATTATAACAGGTTGGTCCTTTCCGTCACTAAAAGCCAATTGTCCGTAGCTAAAAGCCAAATTCTAGCTACAGACAATTGACTTTTAGTGACGGAAAGGACCAAATTGAAAACTAAAATAAAACGCAGAGGACCAAAATGAAACAAATAAAACGTAGAGGACCAAATTGAAACCTAAAATAAACTTAGAGGACCAATTTTGTAATTTAGCCTTTTTTTTTCATTTCTGACTTTCCTCTCGTTCTCTTGTTTGCTCCTGTTCTCTCTCATTAGATCTATGAATCCGTCTTACAAGTACGAAAAACATATTTAAGCCTTAAAATTTTTGTGACTCAAATAAATATCAAAACTAAATTTACAAAATTTATATGTTTGACTCATAAAATTAATATTTTGTACTCTTTCTTGACTCAAATATAAGCAAAATTGAATTCAGGTATGGTGGCCCAAGGTGGTGCTTGATAAAAATAAAAAAACATGAAGACATATTTAGCCTTTGAGAAATGAAAAGTATTAATTTGGTCTCAATAATCTCAATTGTCAGCCAAATTAATCTTTTTAAGATAGTTTTTATGAATATTTTAGTCTAATCAATGACTAATTTAACCAATATCTTCAGATTTTTTTATAACTAAATGAATACTTTTCATTTGACAGAGACTAAGGGTCTGTTTGGTTCAAATAAGGGGAGGAGAGGGGATGGATTTTAATGGAGGGGAGGGGAGGGAAGGGGAAGGGAGGGCAGGGATTTACTTTGATTTTGTGTTTGGTTGAGAGGAGGGGAGGGGAGGGGATGGAAGCATTTGCTTGTTTGGTTCAAGAGGGAAGGGGAGGGATTTTAATGGAGGGAATGGATTAATTTACTGGTATATCCTTATAGTGTTTTATATTATATTATATATAAGGATATTTCAGTAATTTTATTTTAAATAATTTAATCTCTCCTCCCCTCCCCTCTAAAACCCCCCACTTTGGGAGGGGAGCCAAAATTGGCTTAGGAGGGATTTTGCTCCCCTCCCCTCCCATTAAAAAAATTGAACCAAACAAACATAATTTAAAATATCCCCTCCCCTCCAAAACCCCCCAACCAAACACACCCTAAATATGTCTTCGTATTTGAAGAAGTAGCGCCACATGTGGTAATTTTTTTTTTTTTTTTTTTTGGTTACAAGCCACAGGTGGTATGCTTGGAGGGGTTGGGTTAGAGTATTTGAAGAAGTAAACTTGACGGTGGAATAAAAATGGAGATGGAAAGATTTTTGTTTACAATTTCCAGGGAAGATGGAAAGAATGATTGAGAATTATTTTTATCCCTCTTGCTTAGTTGTGAGAAATATACTTACCGATATACTTACTAGATTAGAATGTTTTTTCGTAGAATTTGAGTCAAACTCAATACCAAAAGCTTGCTCAAAGAATGAGAGTTGTCCGTCTTTATAAGGATTGCACTGGCCATATCCTAGTTAATGTGAGATCTCAACACTCCTGCCTAGGGATGGACATCTGTAGTGTAAAATTTGTGTGATTGAACATTTGCGAATTGTAGTGGTTGCTCATGCTAGAAAATCTATTATACAAACTTGCAGCAAAAGAAGCGAAAGATGGTTGCATCTGCATTTGGGGAGGATGGAACTGGTGGTCGTCTGAATCGCCTTACAGCGAAGGATTAAAGGTAGTAACAGGGTTTCTATTGGCGCTTGACATGAAGATTATGTGAGACGTTTTTATAGTTAGAATTAGAAAAAGATGTTTCATTCTCTGACCTGGAAATTGTAGTTTAATCTTTCACATTTGTATTGGATCTAGAGAGCAGTAGCAGACATAGCAACATAAAATGATTGTATAGATTGTTTTTCTCATTGTAAATAATAGTCTTTTCCTTCATCATTTTGCTCCTTTCTGTGTCCATTTTTTATATGCAATGTTACAGGTCCTTTCTGCGTTCATTCGTTGTTAAGGTTGTGCGAATTTGGTAATACAAAAAACACCTCATGTCTTTTCATTTCAAGAATAATAATATTTTTGACAAAGAAACTGTGTGTATAAACTATAAACCATTCATAATTTCATCCTTACTGAGGAATTTCATTTCATCAAATGCATCAATCACGAACCAACCAATAATAACAAAGATGTATAAACTATATGTTAATCAACATCCACGATCAGCAGTTCTTCCGTTGCATCTAGCATTCAACCACTGCAAAATATCGTTCCTAACAATTTCAACATTGTCATCGGTTTCCCCGAAAAGCAAAGAATGCATCATCCCTTCAAACACCTTAATCGTCTTGTCATCACTCCTCGCCACTTCATACAACTCCCTGCTTACATCAGGGTCAGTAACAACATCAGCACTTCCATGTAACACAATAAAAGGAAGATTCACATCACACAGCTTCCTGTTCAAAATATCAGTGACCCTCAAAAGCTCCACCACAGTTCCCAACCTGGGTTTCCCCCTATACCTCAAAGGGTTCATTTCCGCAATCACCTTTTTATGATCAACCTTCACAGACTTGTATAAAAGATCCGGGGTGGGAACAATTGGCAAAGTAGGGAAGAATTTTGCAAGGAAAGTGAGGATTTGAGGAATTGGCCATCTAGGTCTAACCTTATCAGAAATTTTGCACATGGGTGCTACCAAGATAGCACCTTGGAACCCTTTTGGATCTGCAAAATGGATAAGGAGACAAATGGCACCACCCATGGATTCACCGTAGAGGAAACAAGGTAACCCTTTGAAGCGAGGGTCTTGTTTGAGGGAAGTGAAGAAGGAGAGGCAATCCTGTACGACGAGGTCCACGCTAGGGACGAAGGCTTTGAGGCCTTGAGAGTGTCCGTGGCCCTGTAGGTCGAGAGAGAAGCAAGCGAAACCCATCTGGGCTAAGAAGATTGGGGTGGCTTGGAAGGTCCAAGAGATGTCGTTGCCGTAGCCATGGACCATGAAGATGAGGGCGCGTGGTGGGGTGTTATGCTTTGGGAGCCATGACCTAGTGAAGAGGGTTAGGCCTCTGGTTGTGGTGAAGGATGATTTTGAGCCTCTGATTCCTTGTTGCTTGTAGTACTCTTCTTCTGGTGTGTAGCCCCAGTAGTAGGGATAGGATTGGAGAAGCTTTTGGTGGTGTTCTTCTTTTTCCATTGATTGATAAAGGGAATTGTGCAATGTGAAAATGGCACCGTATTATGGTGCGGATTATTGATTTGGTTCTGCTTCTTGTTTTTGGATGGTGTGTACACCACAATTGGTTGGAAGAAAAATCCAAGAGGACCTCTTTGGCTTTTGCGGCTATGAGTGAGTTGACTCGGTTTGGATTCAATTTCAGTCTCAGGTTCGTCACTCCTCTATGCTATGCTTTGCCGTCTTTTTTTTTTTTTTGGTCGAGTGCTATGCCGTTTTTAAGAACTGGACCGAGGTTCCACTTCGATCTAATAAACTGATTCGGTCTATGAGTTCGTCATCGAACATGATCCAGTAGTCTAACTGAATTAGAAGAAAAAATAGTAATGTTACATTACATGCTTCGCTGTAAGGAAAGGATTTTGATCAAAAAAGAAAAACACCCGTAAGGAATGGGTCAAGGAAAGAATCAACCTTAGAAAATGGTGGGGAAAAGAATAAGCATAAAAGAAGGTAGTTAGTGTTGACACCTCCCTTTTTGCTAATACACCCTCTTGTAGACTTCTTTCTTTTCTTTTTCTTCAAATTTACCCCACCCATATATAAAATTCTGGACAGGGCTCAACCGGATATATATCTGGAAACATGTTTTTTCAAAAACCTTCTTTCCCTATTCTTCTTTCTTCCTCTACATCTACTCATTTACTCTCCCTCTTCTCCCTCTTCCTTTTTCTATTCAAAATCCCACACCCCGAACTCGGAGTTGACTCCTCCAAATCGGGTAGAGAGTAAAGTAAGTAATTCAACCGTTCATGAGATAATTAAGAGTGATTTGTTATACATATGTAGTTAATATCAACCCTTGATTTTCTCATCAATAGTTGAAATTACTTACTTTATTCTCTTTAGAGGAGCCAGATCTCCCGAACCCCACAATATATCACTTTATTTTTAATATTTATGTAATATATTAAATTGTTGATTGCAGGCAACAATAGCGAGTTTGCGAGATATGATGTATGGTTTGATCGCCAGAGAGAAGGTACAAGAGGTTTAGGGTTGCAAGACATGAAAAATAACATTAGGGTTGAAGGCTCTCGTTGAGCGAGATCACGGTTGAGTCAAGCTGGATGACCTTGTCGGTAGACCTTGGTTGAGTTAAGCATGCGATGATCTGGTCATTGGATATGACCAATGTACTGTATAAAGCAATCGGGTTGAGGCTAGCATATTAGGTGAAGACGAAAAACATTATTTCTACATTGCCATCATTTTCAAGTTTCAGAGCCCCATATTGAATACATTCACGTTCCACGGATATAGGGCATTGATAATGGATATCATGCACTCTTTTGGTATTTCCAGCACTAATTTTATTAATGACTTTTTTCTTCAAGGCATCAAGTGTGATGCCTTTATTTATCGTAAATGATCTTGGGGCATTGCATTCAAATGTGGTCCTTTGATCGGTTATTGTAATTTGGTCATTGTAATACACAAAAAAAAAAACTATCGAACTCATGTTTGTAAGAAAGGAGTTTTGGGTGAAAACGTGGAGAAATTGTAGATATGTGAATGTTTTTTAAGTGAGCCGTTTCTTCAGAACACCTCTATTTAGTTTATACAAGTGACAGTGCGATCTCAACCGTTCAAAGTGTCGATGTAATCTCAATCGTTTATCCACTAACGTGTGAACAACACAATGTATTTAATCGATGCAATCTCAACCGTTCATCTCATCGGTGTGATCTCAATCATTCATCTACTGACGCACTGACGCGTGATCAATATAGTTTATTTAATCAGTACGATGTCAATCGTTATGACTTTGTTTTTTTTTTTTCAAGTTTAGACAACATCATTATATATATTTCCAGATGTCAATTAACACATATGAATACAACTATCCAGATACGTACCAGTTATATATATCTTGCCTGTACCCACAAAACAGAATTACCTAACTCACAGAACTCTTGCAACAACGATCCGAAGACCTTTTGCATGGCCTATAAATATCAATGCAATCAAAAGACATGAGTGACATTCAATTAAGAGATTTTAACTCAAATATGTATAGCACAATGAAATGAACTAAACAGGGCCAACAAGCCTAAATCCAAAATCATGGAAAACCCACTTAACAATTTGAAAAGTGGTACACCATCTCAGGAAATAATCCAATTCACTAAAGCAATTTTGTTTGTCTTTATCAAATTAAACAGTACATTTTGGAAAGACAATAAAAACATTTTATGATAAAAAAGGGAAAATAATAAATGAATTTCATTACATGTACTGATACTATATAGCTTCTTTAAATGTAAATTGTTTACCTTTTGGGGTACCCGATGGAGAGCCGGATCATGAAGTTTTGATTTAGGGCGGCAACGTGGAAAGGAATACAATAATTAATTAGACAAATAAAAAAGAATATGATGGCTTTTTTTTTTTGACTAAAAAAAGAATAGGATGGCTGTCAACAATATATATATATATATATATATAGGGGCATATCAAGTGGGAGGAGGGTTTTATTGTGAGAGATGAGATGAACATATAATAACTGTTGGATCAAAATAAACGGTTGTGATTAAATTTCATTTTTAAAATAACACGTGACAACCTAATATGCCCTGTTCTGCCCCTTCCCTCGTAGGCAAAGCCTTGTTATTCCTCCTCGTTCTTCTTCTCAGACCATCGTCTTCCTCGTCATTCTTTCTCCCAAAAAACCATTAGCGCTTGTGCTTCATGCTACTATGCCCATTATTTCTATTCCCTCTCGCAAATACCATCAATTGAAAAATTTGATATCCACCGCAACTAGAATCCAATTAGTGGATATAACTGATTAATTGATTTCACTTGTTCAGATCCATTCCATAAAGACATAAAAAATGCAGGGCCTTAAGATTATTGTAATTTTTACTTTCATATCAAAGTTTCACTACTTAAATGAAATTCTACATGCTATTAATCACAAACAGATATGCACGGTTCCATGATTATGTACACAATTCTTTGGCTCCCCTCTCATACTTTGTTAGCATAAAAATGGCGTCCATACCATATACTCTCTAATTGGCCATGGAAGCCTCTCGGGGGTCTCAAGGTTTCATTATATTATTATCCCTTTGTTGCTTCAGAAACTGCCCATGTCACAACCCCTAACCCACCCTTCATGCCGTATCTGCGCTTTGAGACAACACCATGAACGACGACCCATGCCAGAATTAGAGTAATCGTGCGACAAATCAACCCGAGACAATATATGGAAGAAAAAGCAAAAGGGGTTTCTTTGACAATGGTGATTGTAAAATAATGAGGAAGAAGAACGGCAGCGACTCCTTCTTCTAGGGCTCTTGGAGAAATCAATTCAATTTCAGAACTGAAAAATGTGATAGCGATGTGCAAGGCTGAGAACAGGGAAGGGAAGACAGGGGAAAAAAAGATAGCACGTGAGCAGTTTTAATGAGAAGTTAGATCAGAACCATCCGTGTTAATCCAACGATTAGTATTTCATCCTCTCATCTATCACAATAAAACACTTCTCTCACTTGATATGCCCCCTATATATATATATATATAAAGTTATTTAAATTATGAACCATTTCATTATATCAAATCTTTTATTTTTTTTGAATATATAATGTAATATTAACTCATAAATTAATATATTTTTACTCTTTTAATGTAATCAATTAAATAAACTATTTTTTTATCTAGTTTGATTCGATGGTATACATCATCAGATTTTGTTTCTGTCGTATGCAACTTAATTAATATTAATTTGTTTACGTATCAATAATTAGGGTTCTTATATTTATAAATTATAGTAAGCGCAGTATTATAACATCACTAAAAATTAATATCTATTATTATAATATTTGTTATATTTCATTTTTGATAAAAAAAATTTGTTTAAACAAAATATAAAAATGTTCCCATGCATGACACGAGTTTCATACTAGTTAATCAGACAAATAAAAAAAGAATAGGATAGCTGTTAACCTTAAGGTAGTTTGGGCTCATCAGCCCATTTGTAAGGGTGGTAGTTTAACAATGGCAAGCCAGTAAAGTTTTAAAAAACCTGATTAGCCATCTATATACGGCTATTGTTAAATGCACCCAGCATTTTGTTAGATATACCCAACAGTTTACAAAAATACTCCTGGGTGCATAGTGTAATTTTTTTTAACTTTGTACAAGCACAAATAGCGTATTTTCGCGTGTTAAAATATTTGAAAATGTACTATTTGCACGTGTTAACAAAATGAGAATTCTAACGTGCAAATAAGCTATTTGTGCAGTATAAAAAAAATTTGTGCGTGTTGAAAAAATTTGAACAGGCACAAATAAGCTATTTGCGCGACTTTGATTGTTGATTTTTAATCTATTCCTAGCAGATAATGTGTCGATTTACTGGTGGAGAAAAAATTAAAGTTACCAAGAACATCAGTTGTTAGTTGTGTAGAGGAATTTTTTTTTTTTTGACTAGAAAAGGTAGAGGAAAGTTAAAAAGTGGAATTCATGCGCAAATCATTGAAATTTCTGCACAAATAATTATGTACACGCGCAAATAATTTTATACACGCGCAAACTCGCAAATAGCATATTTGCGGGTGTTGGAATTTCTAGAATTCTTTCATGCCCAAATATGCTATTTGCGAGTAGCTTTTTTTAAAAAAAGAAGACACTTGCAAACATGTTATTTGCGCGTGTTGGAATTTTTGGAATTCCTTCACACGCAAATAGCATATTTGCGATGGGAACTCGCAGATATCTTCTTTGCGAGGGAGACGAATGAAAGAAAAAAATGTTTTCACTTTTTGAAAATTTTACCAAGGGCATTTTTGTCATCTTGTGTAAATGTTGGGTGTACCCAACAATTTGTTGGGTGCATTTAACAATTTTCTCTATATAGTTATTGCAATATTGCATCAGCATCAACATTTTCTGGGCCCACAAGAAAAACATCTTATGATGCAACTACATCTTGAAGGCATGCCTTGATATACTTTCTAAGGGCTCCAAAGGTTTGTGCAATCTAGTCAAAACCAGAATTCTGATAATTCATGGAAAATGTGTCTTCTTCTACTTCATTAACTTCCAGAACCTTATTAGCTAGATGTGTTAAAAAAATCACACCCCTATGCGTTAAAAACTCTAAATGATCGATGCCATTAACTTCCAGAATCTTATTTTCGAAAACTAGATTCCAGACAAAAGAAGGCGTGTTATTTTACACATCCAAAATCTAAATTTCAGAAAGATCAAGAAATAATATTTCAAAATGTTCGAAAACGAAGAAAAAAAATTAACGCTTGCGAATGCATTAAGAAGGTGAGAGACGGGTGAAAACAGTGGCTAGGAAGATGGTGAGAAGGGGTTGGGGGTGGTGAATGTTGCGTCAAAATCGCAAGTATACGATCTCGTCAAGTTATAGTATAAAAGATTATCGTCTCCACAGGGAATTGGAATGATTACTGCTCTACTTAGATCAATTTATTATTTAGACAAATGGTTCGAGGTGATCTTTAAACAAAGAGTGCATAAAAATAAGTAGAAAGAAATTATAAAATATTTAAGCAAGAAATTAGATAATAAAAACACTAAGGTAATGGGTTCACTAATACTTATATCTGTGTATTTGATTAATTTATAACATGAGTAACAATTCTTACTGATTACCAATCATCTATTCAAAAGCTATTAACACCCAATGATCATGCAATGTTAACAGTCTTCCTCCTAATTTATTACTTTGTTTGATCATTCAAAGCAAGTAAATAGAAAGAGCATAAAGCATCAATAGATTTACCAATTCAATGACTGACTGGAAATGAACACGCAATCCTTGATCTGGCAGAGCATGCAGATTCAATTATCCCTAGAGTTCCGTTAACTAATTGAAGGTACAATCGCCACACACTTAATTAACTGTGTAAAGAGTAGCTAATTCTTTTATTAAAGAAATATCACCAGGAATAATTTAATCAAAAAGATTTAAACACTCATATTATAAATCATAAAGATACCACAGATAAAGTAAAAGATCCCCCATCACCTCAGTGACGGGATTAGTTACACAACATAATATAAGAAAACAAACAAAATAAGACTAGAAGGTAACAAGAGAATAAGAGAATTGGGAGAGAATCAATCCCAGGGAACCTTCAAATGTTCTGTCGAGCGTTCATTTTATAGGCAAAAATTTGGGTTCAACACGGCTTAAGCACGGCCGTGCTCCAAGGCCGTGCTCCCTTTACAGCCTGTCTACGCGTCACTGACCTTGCCGACATAATTTTCTAATATTTTTGGTTAAGCACAGTCGTGCTTCATGATGAAGAGGTCGTGCTTTGATGCGTTCGAAATAGCATATAGTTTAGTGTTAGTTTTGCATCACATCTTAGTCATTTTAGTCATTTTTATCCATGTTATTTATGCATTTGGCTTGATTTGAATAACGCACTTGGTTTTGGTTCAATTGTGCTTAAAGGAAGGTATTTGTCCTAGGAAAAAGGAGAAAAATCACTTGGAATAAGTTGGGGTAATTTATGCTACAAGTTGATAATGTAATGTTGTCTCAGCCTGACACTTGTTCAGTGTTTTAATCATATATGGAGTTTTAGGTGTCCAAATGAGATGAAACCGGTGCCATTGGAAAGCTAAGATCCATCGCTTCAACTTTCATGAAGACACCTTGAGCTAATTCAGACGTTAAAGAGGTGAAAAATACAAAACAACATGAAGCACGGCCTGGCCGTGTCAGGAAGCACGGCCGTGTTGCGACAACACCTAAACTGTGCGAGAAACAGAATGAAGCATGGCCTGGCTGTGCCTCACACCACGGCGGTGCTACGATAGCACCCTGGACGCAGAATTTTACATTTTTACATGTTTTGGACCTGTTTTTTTACTCCTTTTCACCCTAGACTATAAATAGACACTTTAGAGACGTGTCTAGGGTTCGAACTTCGTTATTTGGAGGCACGATGGAGGATTGGGAACGATCTCTTCATCAATTCTCATGAATTTCTGGTTTGGCTTTTCCTTTTCTATGAGTAGCTAAATTCCTTAGGCTAGGAAAGATGAACCTTGTGAACACTCTTATGTAGTTGTTTTACTTATATCAATGCAAGTTTATTTCAATTATGATTGAGCCTTCAATTCTATTATTAATGCTTTTTGGTAACTGATCACTACCGAATCGATTTTGGGTTATACTCACGATTGGGAAATTGGGGTTATGAACTTGAACTGAATTGTTGGTCATGTTTAGGAGGATTATAGGAATATAACCTTATGAGCATGTGTTCTTATGAATCATTAGTCTTATTGCTTAATCTAGCTTTAATTCACCTAAGGGATTAGGGGATTTTAGTTAAAGTAAAGGGTTTATGAGGCAAGGAATTGTCCTTAAACTAATTTTGTTGATTCGAACTTCAATTATATGGAATAACTTGCGTTGGTTGTAAATTGATTGCATAAGAGTGGAAGCAAGAGGATTCGATCCCTAGTCGCTTTTAATTCTCCTTAAAATCCAAATTTTTGTTTAGTTGTTTACTGTTTTTGTCTTTTGATATAAGTCATAAATATTTCAAACACATCACTTAGTTCAATAGTTCAAATTATTACAAGTTTGTTAAGTTAAATAATTAGTTACAATCCCTGTGGATTCGATCTTTTTATTACTTGACGACGAATCGTACACTTGCGATTTTGCATCAACATGCTTCATGTTAGAGTCCATCCAATTTGTGACAAACTTATAGGAAATTCTCTTAGCTTTCCAATGCCACCAAGAACGCCTTAATCCGATAACTACAACTCCAGATATGATTAAAATACCAACTAGCTATCCGGGGAGCGCGTGGACGCGCTCGTGGCTAATTGATGCTTCAGGTAAGCATGGACATGCTTCATTGTATTATGCGAAGGCCGTGCTTAGCATTCTGGGCCTATTTCAAGCCCAAATTTGTATTTAACCACCATATTGCCTAATTTTCTATTTCTGCACAATTTAGATTAAAAGAGAGTGAATTTCAATTGATAATATTCAATAATTATTCAACTCACATTCTAATATCCTTATAAAAATGATGCAATATTGGTATTATCAATTCCCCCACACTTGAGCTTTGTTTGCCCTCAAGCAAAGTAATTGGTTTTTGATTTTCCAAAAAAAAAATTTATTAATGATAGCTGACCAATTAATGGGGCAGAGCAATTGTTTTTGAAAGACAACTTTTTATCTCTGAGAGAAATATTTTTTCACTTGATTTGGATAATTTAGAAAAATAAGCACCTCTGAAATCAAACCAAACAAGAATGTGTCACTCCCTTTCAATCTCTCAAGTGTATCAATGGGTAAGGAGAATTCAAACAAATTTTTCATAGACAAAGCATTACCATAAGCTTGACGATAGATGAAGACTCGACTAACGATTTATAGACAATTTTGAAATCAATGAGACTTTTATAAGGTTGTAATGAGGCCAGAGGTGAAAATTTAAGGTATGAAAATTCAAAGAAATGATATTTCAAGGGCTATAATAAATAATCAATTTTGAGCAGCTATCCTTTTGAAAAATAGAGCTTTTAGATATATAATCGCTTTTAGACAAAGCACCAAACTTTTCTTTTTTTCACATTTTTCTTGTTATCAGAGTTCCTCATTACAAATATCTTTTTTTTGTTGAGGAATAAGTCTCTGCCATTTGAATATATCTGTCGCCAAAACCAAGCAGCTCCATTTTAAATTAAAACGGTACCCAAATCTATTTTTTCAATCAAATCAAATGGTATAGAATAAAACTTCTTTTTTTTAGATCTCAAAGTGGTCAATTAAGTGGTGAAATTTAATCGCAAAGTGTAGCAGGCTAGAAACAAATCCTAAATGCCCCAATCATTTTCCAAAAATTCTATAAATTAGTTTCGCTTTGAATGGTCACATGTCAAGTTCTAGAACACAATGTAAAAATGAAAACAACTCTCATGAAGAACAGGGTTATAATAATCTTGCAACAATGCGCAAACCCAAATCATGCTCAAATCCTCACTTTTAGAAGCTATTTCATGAAAAAAATTTCAATCAAGGGCTCATCTTTAATTTTTAGTTTTCAGAAATTTATATCATCTCAATAAACATCAAAAGCTGTCTGAAAAAATTCATGTTTTTCGCCCCAAAATTAGTAGCTTTAATTTGTTTTAAAACAGTAATAACCAAAAATCAAGTAGTTAACTCCCCCCCACACTTATTTCTAACATTGTCGTCAATGCTAGTAATCATAGCATAAGCACATAAAGATATAACAACAAAATCAAGTGCTAAAAAGTAAAGAGTGGAAAGGGACTCTCCAGTAGAAAATTTCACGAGCATATTCTGGAGGGGGTGTAGTAGGCAAATTTCTTCCTAAAACGACAGTTTTGTCAAGATGAAGTAAGTGAAAAGAGAACTGTCGACAAAATAAAAGGGTAACCATAAAATAAACTGAAATAATATAAACACAGGTTGCCTCCTGCGAAACGCTTTATTTAACGTCCTGAGCTTGACGGATTGCTTTAGAAGTGGTCAACCAGCGGGTTCCCCAAGAGTGAATTTGCATTTAGCACATTCCCTCTTTGCCATTTCTTGAAAATGTGGTTGAAGTTGCTTGACCTCTTTCTTTGCGGTGGTGGAGGGTCATCATGGAGTGATGAAATTTTTACTTTAACATCCCCCACTAACATATTAGAATCCTGCAAGTTAGTAATGTATTTCAAAGGATCCTGCATTCTTAAACCAGCAAACTTATTAACAAAAACATCCACATTATTAATAAAATCAAAAGAAATTAAAGGAGGATTGTTAGCCGCAACCACATCGTCAATATAGTAACTAGAAATTGAAGGAGATGGGTTAAAATTCAAAGATTGTGAAATATCCTCTTCCTTACCAGATTTAATAGTTACCTTTCCTTTGTGAACCTCAATGGCTGCCTCGCCAATATTGACTACAAGAGTCTGTCCCAAAGTAATTGGGGCTTCCTCTCTTGCTCTTCAGTAAGTACTGAGAGGTTTCTCTCGTTTTCCTTAGAATTATTCTCTTCTGCAAGAACTTTGATCTTTTCTAAGCACTAGTGCAAATTCGGGATTTAAAATCGATTATTTAGGGGTTTAAAATCGGTTGAACAACCGATTTGAATGCTCCAGATTTAATAAGTTTGGAGATTTTAAATCGGTGATTTAACCGATTTAAATTCAACGTTTTAAATCGGTTATTTATATTAACCGATTTACAAAGTCTGGATTCGAGTCCCATTCTGGTCTTAAATTGGGGATTTAAAATCGGTTGTTTACAAACACCCAATTTAAAAGACAGTTTGAATCGGTTGTGTATACAACCGATTTAAAAGGTCTCCTTTTAAATCGGTTGTTATTAATAAACCGATTTAAAAGGATTTTTAAATCGGTTGTTTGTAAACAACCGATTTAAAATGTAATTTTTTTTAAATATTATATTTGTTTTACAGCAACCATATATACCTGTAAAAACTAAAACTAAACCAGAGCAACCACAGTAACAAGCTTTTTCCAGCAGCCAACTTATATATAAATACAAACTAAAACTAAACCAAATCAAATACAAACTTAACTAAATCAAAAACACAAACTTAAACTTCACTATTTGTTTTTTCCACCATTTTTTCTATTTTTTCCTCTTTGGCTCGTATTTCAACTCGGTATGGAATTTGCAAAAAAATGCTGCCTAGAGTTGTTTTATGCTCAAAAGCGCATCATTTGACATTGATGTTATGTCATTGAATACCTGTAAAAAAAAATATAAACACTAGTTAATATAACCAAAATAATGCTTAATTAAGTAGGAAATCAATTAAGCTTGTTGAGTTTTTAAATATTACCTCCATCCAATTTCCGGTTATCCCCAATGGTCATCATATTCCTCATGACATATATCCCACATGCCCACCTGTCGTTTTGATGAGCCACCTACAAATAAATATAAAAGTTGTGTACTCAGTTAATGTTAAATATCCTAATATATTGTAAATGAATATTTTTAATTTAAACCACTTACTTTGGGCAATAACCATTCAGGCGCATTATTTCTCCTAACTCCTTTAAGCCTGTTATATCCATCGATTGCACTGATAAAAGAATATTCATGATAAGTCAAAGTTCTAAAATTATATCATAAAGTATATGTTAAGAATTAAATTGAATCTTACTTATTAATTCTTTCTACAATGGTTTGATTAGGCCGATAACCCAGGGAGCACATCCAGACGACAGCGTGGTATTCAGGACAAATGACGGCCAACTGCCAATGGTCACTGCAATATTGGACAACAATAATGGTATGAAGAAACAGACAAACAAAAGAAAACTATATAAACACACGTAAATGAACTTACCTATAGCAGTATGGTGCTAAATAACATTGCCTCTTCTCTTCCCACATCTTGTTCTGGATGTATGCTTGAATTTCCTCCAATTTTTTGGGAGCAAACTTGGGACATAAATAACCAATCTGGTAAGGCGAAAAAATTCCGTACCTATCACCATAGCCCCTATCCTTACATAGGCGCCAACAGTACCTAATATATTGAAAAACATGTCAATTAATATTACAAATGATTTAAGCATGCTTACAATATATACTTAGAATAACATATACTTACGAGCCCCATAATGCCAGGTGGCATAATTCAAGCCAACGTCCACCCATAGTAATGTCGGTTAGCTCCTTCTCACCAATCCAGTAATGTTCAATGGACACGGGGTCATAATCCATCAGTAGCCCCTGTGACTGGCCCCCAAGGTCACATAACATGGCAGATAACTCTCTCAACTAATTAGTGGGGGTTGGCATCCCCAGTTGGGACAGTGAGCAACTATCCCACTTTCGTGCATAGGAGTCTTCATAGAGTTGGGCTGGCCAAATGAGGGTTGACTTGCAAAAGCCACATTTGCAAGTCTCTGCAAAATGAAATTTTATAAATGAATAACCTTCGCAAATTTACTTAAACTACTGAATTTATATTGTAGCATTTTATACATACCTCAGCTACTGCTTTCTCTATCCTCTGACTAATTGTCTCCTGTAACTCTTGCATCTTGATGACTGCAGGTTGACTTACGCAACCCTGAGATGCAAGTCTCTGTAAATGAAATTTTATAAATTAATATCTTCCTAAATCTGGTTAAATTAACTGCTTATTTTATATTGTAACATATTATACATACCTCGGCTATCGCCTTATCTACCTTCTTATTGAAGGTCTCCTCAAACTGCTGCATCAGCACTGCCTTGAAGGACTCCATCTTTGCATAGGCTTTTGCTTTGCCACGAGGTGCAGCACTTCCATAATATGTCTTTAGGCCGACACCAAAAGGGGTAACACGGGGACGACCACTGTGATCAGGTGTCCCAATGGCAGTAGTCAGGATATCCATACGTGTATCAGGAACAAAATTCCCTTGAGTGGCCTGATCCACAAGGTCATCCTGCCAACATATATGGTGTAAGTCAATGTTATGTAAAGCATGACACTAAAAATGATATATTGAAAATTTTACTTACAATTTTTGAGGCAACAGTGGCTGTCTCCTCATTTATATACCCTCCGGTTGGCTTTATTCGGGCCAACTTCCATTGCTCGTGACGTGGTGGAGAATCAACATCGTCCACCGTCAACAGCATATTGCCACTCTCTTTTTGCATTTCCTTCAACCTATTCTCCTTCCAGGTGGCCTTCAAATATGCATAACCACCACGAGAAGTTCTGTGGTAGTACTTGTTCTTGGCTTGGTTTTGTTTTCCCTTTGCTCTTTTCTCCTGTTACAAATAACGTACATGTAAATTAGCTAAACGTAAAATCAATTGACATGAGAAATTAAGAAATAGTACTAACAAAAAACTCAGGCTTATGTCGGCTCTTCACAAACAACTCTCATGTTTCTTCTGAAATGACTTAATACTTATGACATGGGGTCTTATATCCGTCCTTATCACCAGGGCCAAAAACATAAGTCCTAGTGAGCATAGTCTTGTGTGACTTTCAACGATCAGCAGCATAAGATAGCCATATCTTCTTAAGCCCCTTATCGTCAAGAACAACATCAAATGTTTCCTTAAATAGACAATAAAATGGTATTGGTAATAAACATATTTAGTTAAATGGTATAAGAAATTAAAGGAGTTTGTAAAAAGAGGTATTACCGTCACATCCTGCCAAATTAAGTTTTTTGTGCCGTCATCCACTTTCTCCCATTCATTTACCAATATGCTAACCTTGGTTCTAGCCAATATAGCCACAAATGTCTTGAACTTAGTTGCATAGTGCCCTGTAGGCTGGCCTGTCTCCCCATCAAACTTAATTGGATACCTATATCCAGTCGGACATCTAGAAGTCAACTCCTGACAAGAAGTGGCTGATCTAGTCTTCTTTTTTGTAGATGTCGTACTATCTACAGGATCAGCCATGATATCTGTTTAGAGGACAAAAGATAAATGTCAGAAACAATAATATAGGACAAAGTAGAATATAAATAATTAATAAACACAATAACTGATGTAAATTTAAATACAAAACAAAATAAGCATAATCAATGTCAATAACAAACAGGTATTAACCTTTAAATTTATTCCATGGGTGAAATACAGATGTTCTCCGATATCCCTTCATTATGATCACCACGAGTGGCACGTACATCGTCCACATCCCTTTCTTCAATGAAAGTAGGAATTCGTGTTGTGAAGGAAGGAGTCTTGGAAATATTAAGGGTTGAATCTTCATTTTCATTATTATCATGAATGTTTTTTCTTGTAGGAGCACTGACCATTTTTTTCTAGAAGGATCATTGACATAAAAAACTTGTTTTGCTTGTTCAGCCATGATGAAAGGCTCGTCATTGTAACCTACTTTGTCAAAGTCCACCAATGTAAAACCCATTTCATCGGTTGTTACTCCACTGTTACTGTTAACCCAATTACATTTAAAAACAGACACCTTAAATTTGCAGTAATCTAGCTCCCAAATCTCTTCAATTACCCCAAAGTAAGCTATGGATGCAAGAATGGGTTTTTTATCCCTTGAACTAGAGAAATGCATTGAAGAAGCCATTAACATAACCCCACTGTTTTGAACGGTACTCTTGTCATCCTGTGACTTTGTGTAAAAGGAAATATTCTTTATATCGTACCCACTCCAACACAAGACATTAAAACTAGGTTCATGTGCTAGCCTACTTAATGTATCAGAAACAGTATCATATTCCTTCATAACATGTGCTTTGAACCAAGATAGGAATGTCTTGCTATACTCTCTCAACAAACTTTTTTCGTTCATTTGAGGGTTACTAGCCTTGACAATTCTTTTGTGAGCTTCTAAGTAAGGTATAACCTCAACATTGTTATTCAATATATACATATATGCTTGAAGCACCTCCACACAACTCATGCTCTTAACGGTTAACTCTCGTGTACCCTTACCTTTATATCTTCCAACATGACGAGTCTTAGGAATCCCTATAGGTTCTACTTCTGACAAGTAGTCTGTACAAAACTCAATGGCTTCTTCTGTAATGTACCTTTCAACAATGGATGCTTCGGGGCGGTATGGATTCTTAACATACCCTTTCAAGATCTTCATATATCACTCCATTGGGTACATCCACCTTAAATAAACGGGGCCAGACAATCTAATCTCCTGCACTATATGAACAATTAAATGGATTATGATGTCAAAGAATGATGGAGGAAAGTACATCTCCAACTGACACAATATAATAGCAGCCTCATTTTCCAAGTCGTCCAACTTCGTAGGGTCAATGACTTTGGCACATATAGCATTGAAGAATAAGCACAATCTAGTTATGGCATGTCAGACATCTTTTGGCAAGATGCCACAGATAGCCACTACAAGTATTGTTGCATCAACACATGGCAGTCATGAGACTTTAAGCCAACTAATTTGAGGTCTTTCAGTGAGATTAGGTTTTTAACATTGGAAGAGTAACCCTGTGGCACTTTAATTCCATGAAGACTCGCAAAAACTTTTTCTCTTTTGTTTTGACAAAGTATGGCATGCTGGGGGCAGATATGTGGCATTACCTCTTGGCTCTAGAGCTAATTTCTGTCTTATACCCATTGCAACCATATCTAGATAAGCATTCACACTATCCTTTGTCTTGCCCCGAATGTTGAGAAGAGTACCAATTACACTATCACACACGTTTTTCTCCACATGCATGACATCAATACAGTGTCTTACATCAAGACTGGACCAGTATGGAAGAACGAAGAACACAGACCTCTTCTTCCATATATTTTTCACAGTGGATTGCTTTTGTTTCTGTTTCTTGCCAAATATGACTTTGATGTCCTTCACTCGTTGATACACTTCTTCCCCTGTTGAGGCATTCAGAGCTACACCATTTTCCTGACATCCATTGAAAGCCTTTTTCAACCTACGATACGGGTGATCGCGTCGAAGAAATCTACGATGCCCAAGGTAAACAGTTTTCCTTCCATGTTTCAGTTGATTGTAGCAGGTGCCCTTTTTACATACAGGGCACGCATTATGCCCCTTAACACTATATCCAGACAAGTTCCCGTATGTTGGAAAGTCATTGATGGTGCAAAATAACATGGCACGCAGCTTGAAATTTTCATTGGAATATGCATCGAACACATCAACGCCCTCATCCCATAATTTCCTCAAGTCTTTAATCAGGGGACTTAGGAAAACATCTATGTCATTTCTAGGTTGTTTTGGGCCCGAAATCATCATGGATAACATCATGTATTTGCGTTTCATGCACAACCAAGGAGAAAGGTTGTAAACTACCAAGACAACAAGCCATGAACTGTGGTTGCTACTTAAGTTACCATACAGATTCATTCCATCAGAAGCAAGCCCAAGCCTAATGTTTCTTGGCTCATTGCCGAAATCTGGAAACAGAGTATCAATTTTCTTCCATTGCAAAGAATCGGCAAGATGGCGAAGTTATCCGTCACACTTCCTCTCATCCACATGCCATCCAATACTCTTTGCATCTTTTTCATTGGCTAACAGTCGCTTCAATCTTGGAATTACTGGAAGATACCATAAAACTTTTGCAGGCGCACCCTTTGTGCTCTCATCGTCGTAACTGTCAACGCCGTCCTTCACCTTGTAGCGTGATAGCCCACACGTGGGGCACTTGTTAACATTTTCAAACTCTTTTCGGTACAATATGCAGTCTTTGGGGCATGTGTGTATTTTCTTATACTCCACACCCATCGGACACAAGATCTTCCTCGCATCATTTTGGCAATGTGTTGCCCTCTGGAAGCATATCTTTCAACAACTTAAGCAAGTCGGTGAAGCTCTTGTCAGTCCACCCATTTATTTCCTTCAGATTAAACAATCTCAACACGGCAGACAACCGTGTGAATTTTGTGCACCCCTTATACAAAGCCTCTTCATTGTCTTTTGTCAAGGATTCATAAACACATGCTCGTTTAAAAGACTCATGTCCAA
This sequence comes from Calophaca sinica, assembly GCA_037113605.1. Taxonomy (NCBI): domain Eukaryota; kingdom Viridiplantae; phylum Streptophyta; class Magnoliopsida; order Fabales; family Fabaceae; genus Calophaca; species Calophaca sinica. Next base: position 99,448,695 of record CM073734.1, on the reverse strand, counting down.
TATCATGGATCATGTCTTCTAACCGATCGTCCATTTCTACGTCAGCTTTCTTTCCTTCAGACACACTTGACATTTCCTTCTTCTCACCATGCCATGTCCATGTTGTATAACTGCTGCAAATCCCATAGACAATTAGATGTTCCCGTATTTTATTGACTATTTGTGGTGTCTGGTTCACACAAATAACACACGGACAAGAAAATATTCCGCCACTTTTAGGAAGCTTCGTTTGAGCAAAATTCAGAAACTCTTCTACTCCCTTCTCATACTCTTCACTCAATCGATTTTGTTGCATCCAACTACGATCCATAACTACGTTTTGAAAAAAAAATACACACTTCAGGGAACGTCAGCCATAACTTGTTATCGTCTACCTAGTTAAAATTCACAACTATTTCTAACAAAATTTCAATGGGTGCAAAGAATCAACAATAAACAGTCTTGCTCCACACACCCATAGGAGCAAGAAAACATGCAAACATGATAATGGAATTACAAGTGTTCAAACTCACATAAGTGTTCAAAATTAACAAGCAAACTTTATAAGTATATATGTAATTACACAAGTGTTCAAAAATAATTTTAACATATAAACTCACATAAGGCTAGTTTCTAGAAGCAAGGATCCAACCATAAAGAATCATCAAGCATTTTGGCATCCAACCTTCCAAAGTATCATGTTCACATCATTCACACATTCTCAAAAATCTATCATACTAAGTTCAAGTTAATTAAACCTTAATCTCTAATTACAACAAAATAATTTGACTTCTCTTTTGTACATGCAACCCTTAATCTCTAATTAAACCTCTTGGCATAATTTAGGGAATTCAGTTCAGTTCTAACTAGTTCAAGCTTAGGGATACCAACATAGCAGTGCTAAATTTTCAATCATTCCTGTAGGTAAGCATACTGGGACATAGTATAAGCATTTCTACATTATTCACTTTAAATGGGACACAACACAAGCATGAAACACAAGCATGAACACATAACTGAGCAAACAAAAATAGATTGTGCTAATGACCCACAAATCAACCAGAGAAACCCATTAGAAGGAATTAAAAGACAAAGTTAACTTAAACCTATAACTGAACAAAAATTTAAAGAAAACAAAATAATAAAACACACATGCACACCATGAAGATTCCTACATACTTATATTCAGTGAATAGGAAAGAGGTTGCTCCTGTTATGGTTCAAACAGCAATAAATAAGTGAATCATTGTTTAGAAAATATCTAAAAACTATATAAAAAAAAAAGAGCTCTAGCAAGCAATGGTAGTGACACATTCTGATTCCATAAACATTAAACATGAATCAACTAATGCCAACAGCCTTTGGGAGATAAAATGTTATTCAGTAATAAAGGCCAAACTTTAAGAAACAATTTAAAAATCATTATAGAGAAAATCTTGCTAATTTATTAATCTCAAAATGCACTCACCTATAATCTATTATTATTTCAAAAGCATCAAATTCAAGCACAGGAAATCTCTGAAAATAAAAGGGTCATAGAACCTAAAGTCTAACGCACATAGTATCGAACAACTCACATCCTTTTTCAATAAAGCCACCAACTGGATAAATAAGCAACACACAAAATGCTCAAAACGAAAGATCATATCCGACTATAGGGTGAAATAGAAACCAATTTAACCTACTTATCTTTTGAAAAAAAAAATAAAAAAATAAAGGAAACCTCGAACGGAGGTGGCGCTTGAAGAAGAAACCTAAGGAGGACGTACGGCGACGGCTTCTTGAAGCAGAACGAATGGTGTCGGCGGCTTGAAGGAGAACGGCGACCTCGAACGAGCAGGACGGAGGCACGGCGAACTCGAGCAGAGACGAAACAGAAACAGATGGAGGCGAGCTTGAAGATGGAGGCCCACGCGAGCAAAGGCCTACGCGAGCTTGAAGATGGAGGCACGACGACGAGGATGGAGGCATGGCGGCGAGGAAGGAGAGATTCTCACCAAGATGGAGGCACTGTGAGAATCGGGTTTGAGAGGGAGTGAGTGACACTGTCGGGTTTGAGGGGGAAAACAAAAAATAAACATAGATGTTTTTAAATGGGTCTTTTAAATCGGTGATTATTTTGACAGATTTCAAATATTGGTCTTTTAAATCGGTTATCACAAAACACCAATTTTAAAACCATTTATTTTTTCCCTAGTGATTTGAAGTCGGTTGTTTATCACACCCAATTTAAAATCTTTTTCCGTAAAAGCTTTTAAATTGGTTGTGATAAACAACCGATTTCAAATGTATACCAGAATGTTAAAACTTCAATTTAATTTAAAAAATGCCACCGCATTTCTTTTTAAATCTGTTGTTTAAAACAACCGATTTAAAATCTCTGTTCCGAAAGGTAAAAGATGGTTGTGAGTCATGCTTAGGTTCAACCTCTGGTTTAGACAAAGTTTCAGAGTGAGTCTCAGACCAAGTGTCAGATTCAATCTTAGGCCAAGTGTCAGACTTATTCCAAGGCCAAATGTCAAGCATAACCTGAATGTCAGACTTTGTCTTAGACCAAGTGTCGGACTCAGTACCTTCAATTAACTTCTCATCATCCTTAGAAATGATGATTTCATCTTTAGGCTCTGGTTGATTAAGCAAGGTGGTCTCTCTTTCTTTTTGGTTTATCAATTGAGCCAAAACTGATATTTTATTCTCTAAGGATTTGTTAAAATACCACAACACTCACAAACAAAAAGAGAATCCATATTTTTTTAAGAGAAGAAAAGAAAAATTAAAAGAAAGAAAAAATAATCTAGTCTTCCAACCAGGAGACGCTAAATAATAAGTTTAAGTAATAAAATAGTAAGAAAATCTAGTCTTCCAACCAAGAGACGCTACACAAAATAAAATCTAGTCTTCCAACCAGAAGACGAAATATAAAAAATAAAAGCTAACCGTCCATGTAGGAGGTAAAACCATCCATGTAGGAGGTGATAATAAAATTAAAATGACAAGAAAGAAAAAAAATAAAAGATAAAAATAAAATAAAATAAGAAAAAGGAAAGTAATTAGAAAAAGCGTCTAAATTAACAATTAATCATTTTGATCAATATCATTAACAATTCCCCGGTAACGACTCCAAAAACTTGTTGCGTCAAAATCGCAAGTATACGATCTCGTCAAGTTATAGTATAAAAGATTATCGTCTCCACAGGGAATTGGAATGATTACTGCTCTACTTAGATCATTTGTTATTTAGACAAATGGTTCGAGGTGATCTTTAAACAAAGAGTGCATAAAAATAAGTAGAAAATAAATTATAAAATATTTAAGAAAGGAATTAGATAATAAAAGCACTAAGGTAATGGGTTCACTAATACTTATATCTGCGTATTTGATTAATTTATAACATGAGTAACAATTCTTACTGATTACCAATCATCTATTCAAAAGCTATTAACACCCAATGGTCATGCAATATTAACAGTCTTCCTCCTAATTTATTACTTTGTTTGATAATTCAAAACAAGTAAATAGAAAGAGCATAAAGCATCAATAGATTTACCAATTCAATGACTGACTGGAAATGAACAAGCAATCATTGATCCAGCAGAGCATGCAGATTCAATTATCCCTAGAGTTCCGTTAACTAATTGAAGGTACGATCGCCACACACTTAATTAACTGTGTAAAGAGTAGCTAATTCTTTTACTAAAGAAATATCACCAGGAATAATTTAATCAAAAAAATTTAAACACTCATATTATAAATCATAAAGATACCACAGATAAAATAAAAGATCCCCCATTACCTCAGTGACGGGATTAGTTACACAACATAATATAAGAAAACAAACAAAATAAGACTGGAAGATAATAAGAGAAGAAGAGAATTGGGAGAGAATCAATCCCGGGAAACCTTCAAATGTTATACTGAGCATTCTTTTTATAGGCAAAAATTTGGGTTCAGCACGACCGTGCTCCAAGGTTGTGCTTAAGTCACTACTACATTTAGGTGTTTTAGCAACGTTTGATTGTCTACTTTTTTTCAAAATGTTGCTAAAAGCTTTACGAAAGGAGGTATAGCAACATTTTTTTAATCAAAAATGTTGCCTAATGCTTATTTCTTAATACATTTACTTTTTATGGTTCATTTTGGCCATTTCCCCCCTCTCTCTCGTTTTCTCTTTCTTTCATTTTGGAAACACATTTTCTCACCTTTACCGCTCTCAGATCATTTTTCTCACTCTCTCATTTCTCGTGTGTTTTTATTCTTCCCATTCTTCTCTCTCGACTCCAAATATCCAAGGATTTTCAGAAGATCTAATCAAATTAGGTGAATTTTCATCATTTCTTAGATTTTCTCTTCGATGAACAAATATACTCATCATTGGTATTTCATCGTTGATTTAAATTTCCTTTTCGATCTAGCTGCGAGTTCTATTTTCTGATTTTCTCCCAAACTTTCAAAAACCAAAGAAAAAGGTGAGCTCACTGCGACGTGTTTTTCTTCACAAAACCCTAGCTTATTTTTTGCTTTCGATTGATTTTAATTTGTGATTTTTTCCTGACTAGGATGATACCTGACGGTCATGTCGTCGTTGATCGCACAACTACAACTTCTTCGGAGATTTGCAACTTCAAGAAGATGGAGTCGTAGGAAGATGGTTACGCCCTTCGGGAGTGGCATTAGTGAGTGGCTGCAGTTTCTCTGTTGGTTTAGTCATTGAATGAGTTTAAGCTTGTTTTTCTATTGTTTGCCTATTGAATATCTTTAATTGTTTGCATTATGCCAGAATTTTTGTATGATTGTTACTGTGTCTGTTTTGTCTTTAATCATGTGTTGTACTGTGACCTAATTGCACATTTTTCCTCTTTCCCTCTACATTACTTCAGTATCAATATTCTTGTTTTTTTTTGCTTAGAAGTACCGATATTCTTTGTCTGTCTCTGTGTGCACACTCATGTGTTCTATGTAGGTACCCTCCGATGATGTTGTAGGATGATTAGTTTAGAATGTTAGTTAATTTCTCCCCTGCATATATTTTAGACTTCACTAATGCATTTTGAACTATACTATTTCATTTCTATTAACTATCTAATGCTCTTTCAGAAATTCCTTGAATAGGTTACCTGTTGAAGCCTTTCTCAAGTCTCTCTGCACTTACCATGGGATAGACTGCTGCAATTTGTTGACTTCATTAACTGGTCTAAGTCTTTCGCTAAACTCTATGACTTGTCAACAATTTGATTTTCACATGGAAATATTTCTTTTAAAAAATAAGCTATCCAAGTTTTGTGACTATATCTTTGAATGAAATGTCCAATTCAGGTAAAAATTGTTGCCTCAATTATTCAACCGTTGATCTATTCTTGATGAATGAACCTCAGCCAACATCAACAAAGAACATGGTACACTTGATTCAGAGTAAGAGTTTCCCATTTAGCTATGTAACTCAATATTTATTAGTGCAATTGTGATGAGACAGAATACAATGAGTTCTTTTGTGTTTTGTAAAGGAGCATTACAACATCTGTGGGAGGAGAAACAGGACAAGTTCATGGTGAACCTCTAGAAAAACACTACTTTTAAAGTGAATTAAACCTTTCATTGGTTGCTCTAGAGGAACAGTGCCAAACCTGATACACTCAAGTATCAGGATTGGAGCAATGGGACAGAAGCTGCTCAGAACTGAGCAAGTACCTTAGCTGCAATAAAAAAGTGTTTGAATGATGCAAAACAATAATATGACAATCAGACACAACCTTATTCAATTCTGAATGCAAACACGAGTCCTGGTTTCCACTTCATGATTCCTCCCTCTGCCTTTGTTATTGGTTTGTGTGTAACTAACCTTTTTTGTCAACAGGTTGAGCTTCTATCAAAAGTGAGAAAAAACCAAGTGTACTTCCATTAAGAAAGGTGTAGGCATCATTGAAGACAGAACGTATGTGTTTTCAATATTTTCTAAATCATATGGGGTAACGACTTCACTTTTTTTTATTCTTATTGCTTTTTATCGTGCTTCTGTAGTCTATAAATTGAATGTTGTTGTATAGTTATTGAACTTTCTTAAGATTTACTTGTATTGATAATTTACCTTAGGTTAGAAATCCAGGGTCTAAAACTCTAGTTCTGTAGTGCTTCTTATGTTTGTGCATAATGAAATGTTGTTGATTTGAGTGTAACTAATTTTTTTTGTTAATACTTAAGTAAAATCTAGATAGTTATATATAGACAAGGTAATTAAAATCGGACCGGGCATTGAACTGGAGAGGGCCAGAGTTCAAGGTTTTTGGGTTGAACCGGGATTGAACCGGAAACTAATAAAATATTATTTTTTAAATATATATATATATACACACACACACAACATTTTAATTTATACACAAAATAACATGTCCCGGAACTAAAAAAATATTATTTTTTAAATATATATATATATATATACACATAACATTTCAATTTATACACAAAATAACATGTAGCCTAGTGGTAAGATGGCTTGCTGTGGCCTTGAGGATAGGGGTTCAAGCCCTCTTGAGACCAAAATCAATTTTTTTAATAAAAAGGCAATTAAAAATTAAAAAAAAAGGCCGGTTCCCGGTCCAACCGGTTGGACCGGCTGGTCCGGTCCGGTTTTAATAACCATGGTTATAGAAGTACCTCAAAAAGGGAGTTGATTCTTAAACTAAATATGTATGTTAGTTCTTAAACTCAAGTAGTATTTGTTTTCTATGTCAATATCAAAGAGCTTGTATAAAATATAAAATAAATATGAAGATATTACAGAACATGATAACTGGAGCTGCACAAGCAAATGGACTCTGTCTACTTGGATTTAATTTTGTCTAATTACAAGCATATATTTATCCCCTAGCAGCTTTTATCTTGGTTGATTGCAGATTCAGAGGCTTAGTTGAGTTGGTTCTGATTTTGCTCCATTTATCTATTCATGTGGATCAAATATGGAAGAGGTACATGATATGAACTAAAGGGGTTCTGTAATTTTAGGTCTATGTATAAGTTTGTAAGTCTACCTATTGAATTGATTTAATATATTTTCAGTATGCTCACCATGAAGAAAGCAGGGCAGCAATCACCATGTGCCAGTAAGGAGAACTCTCTCAAACATGTTAGAGGAAAGTTTGTAATGTGAACTAATGTAACGTGAACTTAAGAAAAGGGTATAGATATAGAAGCTCCAGGGTAGAGTAATTATAGATATATAATTTATTTGATTCAGGTTTCTAAGGTTTCATTTGATACTTTAATCTTGTTAATGTGATGCACCTTCATCTATGCTCGTTCACAGTGATTGAGCTTTGGATTTCGCTAAGGCTTCATTTTGCTAAGGTATAGCTCAATAATGTGATTTATCATCCGGCTCTTGGTTTGTTTGTGTGTTTGGACTTCATTATTAGGGGGCTTGGTCTGTGTATAATATGGGTGCATTATATTTTAGAAAGTACACTAATGCACACCAATAACAAAATAAAAGAGGATGAATAATCAATAGATCTTTTATCTTTTGTATTATGTATATCTGGTTCTGATTTGTATTTTTCTTAACAGAGGATTTACAGTGGTAGAGGCCTATTCACGCACAAACAAAGGCAATCTCATGAAGGAGATGTCTCTTACAATTCTTCTTTGTTTCTAGTCTTAGCATCTTTTTGTATCTTGTAATGACAATTTTTTAGATATGTGATTTCATTATTGTACTTAGCTTAACACTGATGTGTGAGCTATGAGATCCCTTTTTGTCATGTTGGTTCTTTTCTTGTTTGAGTTTTATAAGGATTTTCAATGTGTATATTATGATACTAGCTATTTCTCATAAACAATTATTATCTTATTTTTTTAAATGTGTGTCTGACATGTGATGTTAGTTCAAGCAAATATGAGTTGCGTTTTTGCAATTGCAAATTTTAGTTTCTTAGATGTTCCAAAAATGTAAATTAGCGATATTTTATGTTACAAAATAACTAACTAGTAACATTTTTTGAATGTTATAAAATGGTAAGAAAAATGTTACCAAAAATATTCTAGTAACATTTTTTAAATATTATAAAAAAGGTAAAAAAATGTTGCAAAAAATACATCATGGTAACATTTTTAAAATGTTAGAAAAGGGGTAAAAAATGTTATAAAATGGGTTGTTTAGTAACATTTTTAAGATGTTATCTTTTACATGTCAAAATATTGCTAAAACCCTTTAGCGACATATATTGGATTTTTTATTTTTTTATCCCTTTTTTAATAATTATTACCCAAAATATCCCACTTTTTTTATTATTTTCCTAATTGTCTTACTTTTTGGGCAAGGTGAGAAATCGGTTTTGCTAAACCCGATTTCTCACCTATGTTTATTTTTTTATTTTTTATTTTTTTAAGTTTTCAGGTGAGAAGTCGGGTTTAGCAACACCGATTTCTCACCTATAGTTATTTTTTTTTAATCATGGGAAATCGGGTGTGCAAACACCGATTTCTCAACTGTAATTTTTTTTTTATGTTTTTAAAATTATTTTATGTTTAAAAAGAAAAAAAAAAGAAAAAAAAATATGTGAGAAATCGGGTTTATCAAAACTGATTTCACACCTTGCCCAAAAAGTAGGGCAATTAGGAAAATAATGAAAAAAGTGGGATATTTTGGGTAATAACAAATAAAAAGGAGATAAAAAATAAAAAATCCACATATACTTTATATTACATTTGATAAAATGTTGCTAAAACTAATTAGCAATATTTTTTCATAATTTAGTAATATTTTTCAAATGATTTTATGGTTCGTGTATACGGAAAAAATAGTGTGGATATTCTTTACGTTTTGGGAATGGTAGTTAGATAAAGTCTCCTCGAAGTAGTGACTCCAGAATTCAAAATTTAAATCCTTGATATTAAAGGCAAAATCTATCTTAAATAACAATCCACGTTCACTACATATCAACGCTATTGAGTTCTTTGGGCATTGCTTTGAAAAATCATAAACAAAATTCAGTATTATATAATATTATTTATTGTTTATGTTTCTTTTATTATTAAATGATAATTGCAAATATATTTTTTGACAGAAATAATTGCAAATATATAAATATCATTGCAAAAGCAGCAAAACAATATGTTATTTTGTAGGACGATAAATATTTCTATCTCTTACTAAACTTACAAAACCAATAGTTAAGTTTTCATAATATTTTTTTCTCAACTTAATTTATAAAAAAATATTTCAATTTAACGATATTATTGACATATAACTAAAGATGCGCAACTTCTTTCAATCAAAAAAAAAAAGAAAGATGCGCAACTACTAACAAACCTTTTATAATTAATGGCATAAAATTTTTAACTATTTTTTTTTCCATACTCCTATTTATTATATTTTTGTACTATTCCGTGCCTCTTTGCAGTTCTTATACAATTAAAATTATAAGAGTCCTCTTACAATTCAATAAATTATTAAAATTTATTTAAAAATTCGGAAAAATATAGGATGACTTGCATATTAATTTAATATAAGTTCTCTAAGCAAATGCACGAAATGATAGTATACCTAAATACTGGTTCTCGCCTTTCTGACCACATCCAATTTTTTTTTTAAATGTCACTCTATGATTGTGATTTGAGGCCAAAGAATATTAGTAAAAAATTTGTATCACGTTTTCTGAGTTCCTATAGGTCCACTTTGCTCGACTGAAGTTGAAAGATCAAACTCCAGATCATACTTTTATTAATTCTTTCTACAGGTAGTGGCATTGAAGCCGGTTAATGCAGGGAAAAAGGGGATGGGTGAAAAGTTAGTAACCAGGGAACGCAGAAAAGAAAGAATGATGAAGATTGAAAAGGAAAAAGGCTGTGAACTCTAATTAATTTCACAATCAAGAGCGGTATAGAAAAGGGGGCAAAAAAGTTAAAATTATAGTTGTAATTTGTAAATCAACGTCATAGAGCTAACAAAAAAAGCTCTAATATAATAATAAATAGTCTAGTAAAAAAATATAATAACAAATAGTTAATATGATTTTAAGGTAAATTTATAGTAGGAATTAATGATAAAAATTAAATAGTCAGATTTGTGTCATCAAACAAATTTTTATTGTTAAATTTTAGACAAAATATGGAAAACATTCAAAAGAGAATAAAAAAATTAGAAGTTTATGGCAGAATTTGTGTTGTTGTATTTAATCCTACATCAAAATTGAATAAAAAACAACAAGAATGATAGAAATTGACTACTTTAAAAGGAGAAAAAAATAACAATAGTGACATATAAGTATTCATTTTTGTTTCACGAATATTTTAATATTTTTTCTAAATGAATATGTTAGTATTTGTAGATTAAGTGATTTTTTTAGTATGATGTTTTAGTTAATTTCAATTTGATTTTATTTAAATTCAAATTTGAAATTTGAATTCAAATTTATTATGAATTATACAATTGATAGTGAATGTCATATTGAAAGTTGACAAATTTGTATGATGAAAAAATATTAAATGCTGATTGATTACATTAGTTCAATCGGCAAATCATTTAAGAGAAGATAATTATGTTATTTGATAACATTTATTAATTAAGATTTTGTAATAATATTGATGATGATGATGATAATAATAAATAAAATTGTTTTAGGGAAAAAAAGAATGTATGTAGTTTTGACACGTGGTATAGTCCTACGAGTCAAAACTTTATTTTATACAAAATAGTAGATGAGGAACTCTAAGACGGAGAGCTATATATATATATATATATATGTGTGTGTGTGTGTGTGTGTATATATATATATACACACACACACTCAAATTGGTCCCAAACAAAAATTACATAGACCAATTTAGTCCGTGAAGTTTTTAAGGACTGAATTGATATTTTTCATTTTACAAGAACTAAGTTGGTCTCCGTAATTTTTACCGGGGACCAATTTGAGTATTTACTCTTACATCTTTGGTCTACTGAGTCATTTTGATCATTTTAACTTGTGATTTTAGTCGCTCTAATTTTTAATTATTACAATTAAATCCTTCATCTGTTTTCTATTTATTTGAAACTCTCAAATTCTTATAATATATTAAAAATGCTCAGAAATTAAATTGATTAAATTATTTTAAGCATTATTCTCTTGAAACTCATCAGTTAAAATATCAAATTTAACTCAAAATAAAAATTCCAAATTTTATTTTCTTGAAATTCTAATTTTACATTCTACAAAATTCTTCAAATTTTATCAAATTTTTTACTGGTAAACTTTTAAAATAATTTTATGACTCAAATCTGTCATTGAACCCCAAATATTTTAATTAAAAAAAGACTTTAAGAGGTTTAGGTGAAAGAAAATTGACGGTAAGATTATATCTGCTTAACTTTTAAAATAGAGGGACTAAAATGACTTGAAAAAATTTGAGTGACCAAAATCACAAATAGTTCAAACTAAAAGAATTAAAAGTGTAATTAAACCTATTTCTTTTTAAATTTATTGGAGGGGTTATGGATCTTTATTTTAACAAATGCAATTGTTGAATGCTGTTATATTATCGTGGTGATGATGTATACAAAATTTTAAATAATTTAGATATTAATAGGTATATAATTTTATAACAGATATTTACTTATATTTTATGTAAGATATTATACATTACAATAAAATAGTACAATGAAACATCAAATTGTTTTTGAATTATATGAAATTTGGTAGACTTATTAACTTAATGAGAACTTTTAATTCAACTATTTGATTGATTAAAATTGTATCTTATAAACATTTATTGGAGTTACTGGTGTGTGACTAAACATCACGAGTTTGACAATGTTGTCAAAATAATACTCCCTCGGTCCTATAATATATGTCACAATTGACCAAATCACGCAGTTTAAGAAAAAGAAATAAATGAAAGAAAAAGAGTGATAATTTTACCAAATTAACCCTATTAACTATTGGTATATTAACTATTGTCATAAATACAAAGTGGAATACTTGAGGGTATAACCGATAAACGAGCATTTAATTTTGCATTGAAAATTGAAGGTGACATATATTTTGGGACAATTATTTTTGGCAAATATGACATATATTACGGGATGGAGGGAGTAACTTTATAATACTGGATTACACTCATTTCTCTGTCAAATAATTTTATATTTTACAATTGTTAGAGAGATCACAAGTCACGCATATTCACGTGTAGACTTTTTCTGACTTTAATTGATTTTTTCTTTTTAAACAGCCCCATTAGAACTCAAACAGAATTAATATTTACAGTTGCAACACAATTGTTACTGCAGAAGTTGTATTATAAATCGGATTACTATTCTTTGTTGACTCTGGAGTTGATAAAAAGAAGTTGCATTATTAAAATGTTCCGCTCGCTGTGATTGCTTCTTTTTTATTCTCATGTGTAATCAATTACATGAATTAGATATAGAGATGAAGACAAGAGTGATGGTGTGAAAGCGAGGGTTATCTGAATTTACACTGTTTGGTCAATGCAGATAGATCCTCACGCACAGTTTGCCCCATAAATGTGCAAAATGTGTCTTTTCGTGTTTCAGATTGGTCTGACAACCATTCAAAAAGAGACATATTAGTAATACTTTTTCAAATGTGGGATATTAATAGTGCTTGATTACTAACTTGTGATGACTAAGCAGCTATTGATTTTATATTTTCCTATTTCAACATATGCTACATGGTCTGCCTTGGGTACTAGATGGTATAGGGTGCGAGTCATGCTTCGAGTTGGGAACGGAGTGCTTAAGTGGGTGCTTGCCAGTTAAGAAGTGATACCAAATAAGTACCTCTAATTTATTGTGGCTTAATTCCGAATGATACCTAACCAACACAAGTACCTAGACGGTTGAATTATCGAGGTACTGTCTCTCTCTCTCTTGTAAGGAGGTGGAGTTATTGATGGGCCCATTAGCAAATTTTTTGTAGGTAAGAGCATCTTTAATACAGGTTGCTAAATTTTTAGTTGTCTTGACTTGGTCTACATGGCAAATTTTTTGGTCAAAGTATCTCCAAGTTTTGTGCACCGTTCACTATATACTCGGTCAAAGTAACAAACTAGTGCACCATTCACTGTCAGGTGAGCAACGCGAGAGGTGGGCCAACAATGAGAGAGATAGAGAGAGATGAAATCGTGGTGTAGAACCAGCGCTGCTGCTGTCAGTTTGGAAACGCAAGTAAACAACCAGCGCTGCTGGTGCTCTAATAAGTTGGAGAGATGAGATACTTAACTACTTATTAAGTTAAAAAAATAAAACGAGTGATGTGTATAACCAGAGTCCTAAGAACCCCAATAAGAGTAACTGAGTTGAAGATGCTCTTTTTGGGGCTTGAGTAGCTATTTTGATTTTATATTTTCCTATTGCACCATATGCTACATGGTCTGCCTTGGCTACTAGATACTTTTAACATAGGGTGAGTCATACTTTGATTTTGGGAAATCATTCCCAATTAATTTAGATGGTGGGTTGGTAATTGCATTGACAGATACCTTTCAAGTCTCCCTAAACCAAAATTGGGACCATCTTGATCAACAGAGCATCCTAATCAGCATATATCACTAGTTTGGGAAGAGAACAGAGCAACTTTGTTCTAAATTCTTAGTGACTCTTGTGTTTTGGATATATAAGACAGAAAGACATACGCGTGTATGTTTTATGGAATTATTTTCTAATCTTAGTGTTTGAAAGTGGTTCTAGAAGTAACTTATAACAATTTTTTAAGTCTTTTTTAAAACTTATTTTAATAAGCTCCTTAAAATAACTTATAGCAACAGTTGTGCAGAGTAATTTGTTACTATTCCTAGTTCGATTTCTATCTATTCCAAGTTCTATTTTCGCAAAGAAAATAAATATCGAGAATACAAATAGCTATTCAACTTGTATATTAGGTGTTTATGACTTAAGCTGTCACGTAATAACTAATAATCACTTATTAAATAAACACTTAGATTATTTTGTTTATCCAAGTGTCTCTTTAATAGTATATATTAGCCAAATGAATATAAGTTTCTTCCCCTGCAAACAAGAAACACAAGGCTACCGAAGAAGTTTGATCAATGTTAGTGCTGCTCAGAATTTCAAACTTACAAAGGGCGTGAGCAAGCATGTAAATAAATAATTGAGGCATGTACTCAAAGACTAAGTTCAATAAGTTGACTGTTATATTACCATGTTCATACCTCAAAGTTCAATTTTTTGGCTTTATATATCGAGCATCCATGTAATGGTGCAACTTTAACTAAATTTTTGGGAGACAAAATAAATACTATATACTCATTAAATTTATATCACGTGTACTTTCTAACATGTATTCCTTCCGTTTTCGTTTATAAGCAAAAGTCACTTTTTACGTTTATTGAAAAATATATGTATCTGGTCCAAATTTTAGACCAGATACATACATTTTTCAATGAACGTAAAAAGTGACTTTTGCTTATAAACGAAAACGGAGGGAATATACTTTAGAGAAAAAATAATCTATTACTACTATCTATTTAAAAAAGTTAATTACAGTAATGACATATGACGAAAGCTCATTCACGCGCTTAAAACTGTATTTCCTCCTTTTTTTCTTGGATATATTGTGCACTCGTGAATCGTGAGTATCTCAAACTAGTAAATATCTAAAACTTAATACAAAGTAAATCATCAACCCAAATTTCACTAAAAAAATATTAAAAAAATGGCTAAAAATTACCTTAAAAGTATTTAGTGTAACATAAAAGAAAGGACTATTTTACGAAAAAGGAGTACTACTACGAAATTTAACTAGTACTCATTTTGAGTGTCAAAAAATAATAAAAAGATTGAATTTAATCGACATTGTAAATAAGTTTTAAACAGGCATTCAGTGATTCAGTCATGTTTCATTATCTCATCACAATGTAAATAGATTTTTTTTGATAATGTAAATAGATTTTAAGAAATAATATTATAAAATGGTAACATATTAGGAGGGAAGAAGAGGAAAAATAACCCTATTTTTGTTTGGTTCATAAGGGGAGGAGAGATATCTTAATAGAGTGAAAATGCTAATATACTTTTTACTCCCTTGTAGCATTTAATGTGACACTTAATATAAGCATATTTTAATCTATCTATTTAATATTTATAATTCACTATATTCTCCAAATCCTTTTGAGTATTGAAGAGGAGCAAAAATTGACTCGGGACTCGGAGAGGGATTGTGCTCCCCTCTCAAGGTTAACCCAATGGTGACGGCTGAAGCAAATTTTGAGAGAGACCTTTTTGGTTTACATGAGAGAGCTTTAGGTATGACCTTATTGCCCACATGTGTTACTTTTTTGCTTTACGAAAACTAATTGCAAACAAATTTCGTTGTTTTTTTAAAACCCACATCTTACCTTGATTCTTCACATTAGCGCCTGGGTGGAGAGAAATAAGGGATTGCCAGCTCCGCAATCAATTAAACCCACACTTTTTCCCCTGTTTTTATCCCTAAAAACGTTGAACCGATGGCGAGAATAATTTTTTCCGTAACTGCGTCCCTTGTTTATTTCTCCCATAATCTTCTTGGTCCCATATGCATATTTCTTTCCTTTTATCACTTCTATCCAATCACCATGCAATTTTCCCCACCCTTGATCCTCGGGATTGTTTTTTGAATTATTAGGGTTAGGGTTTGCTTTATTTGTGCACGATAAACAAATTTCATTGTTGTTGGATGTAAAATTAGAGCTTTAGTTGTCTCGTACTTGGACCGACTTTAGGCCCCTCCCCATTAAAAATTGAATAAAACAACCAAAATTAAAAATAATCCCTGGCATAACCTCCCCTCTATTTATCTCCAATCAAACACCATGTAATTCTTGAAAGTCTAATTCTTTTATAGCTCTTTTTTTTCCACCGTGCATCCCTCACTGCATGGCCGTTAAACTAGTAATAAATTTTGATTGATTTGACTTCAGCTTCCTATGTTTTAATCTCGATCTCATCTCGATAGAAAGTGTACTTTTAATTACCTTAAATCATTGAATAGATCAAATCAATTGAAAAATTACGAAGGGGATAAAGACGCTAGCTAAAGCCTATCAAGCACTAAACCAAATAATGTAGTGCTCTGGCTCTTGAAAAAAGGAAAACTCATGTTTAGTACTAATCTCTAGTTTGGCATCTGAAGACGTGTCGCGTTTTGCATCGAGTTAAGTGGCCATACCATACATCAGTTTCCGCACACAAAAGAGCAATATATATCTACTATCTTTAGTGATGCTGCAATTTTCTTGAAATATTATATAAATGAACTATATATGCCCATTGAGCTTAACATAGATTGCAATTTGCAGCAATTATCAGTCTCAGTGGTGCTGAATCGATCAAATCATCAAAATATAAAATAATTTAGAAGAATGAGTTACTGTTCAAATAGGTGGACACCTATTGGCCAATAAATGCTTAAGTTGAAGTTATGTATGGCAAATGATTTGTTTATAAGGGCCCTCAAGGTTTTAAATTGTGATTATAGTTGTTGTGGTAACAAATAGTGTTTTTTTATAAGCAAAAATTATATTAAAATGGAGTATAAGGAGTATTCCAACCCGTTACATTAGTACACAATTATTACAACGATTCTAAACATCCAATGGGGTTCATACACCAGTTTGAAAATTTCCAATCCGTATATCTTCCCTCTTTCGCAACGAACCACCCCCAGGATATCATTTTCACCTTAGTTACAATTGTAATGTTCAGCGATTTCGCCCTAAAAAAATTATTTTATTCCTCAACAACTAAAGGGACCATACCACTGCACACCATATTAAGTACCTGACCTTCTTACCCTTCTTACCTTTGAGAGTGTTGTGGATTAAACACGCAAACAAACAACCAATACAGAATTAAAACATCACGAAATTAAAGAGATAAAGAAGAAGAATATGACACCAAGAATTGGTAACGTAGTTCAGCCAATGTGGCCTACGTCTGCGGGGGAGGGAGCAATCAAACCAATCCACTATGAAAATGAGTTTACAAGATCAACAAGTGCATAGAGTTCCTCTTGGCCCTTGTTCACCACTGTTGAGAAACAGCAACAAGATCCCAAAGCCCTTTCAACACTCTATTTTCACACTTTTCCCTGATCTCTAAAACCTCTCTAATCTTCTTTTAACAAGTAGATCGAGAGTTTACATGAAAACCTCACAATCACACACCCTCATCTAATCTAAGAGAAACTAAAAACCTTATATCCATAGAGATACCCCTATGCCTATATATACCCGTGAAAAATCCAAGCTTCAGCCAATAACAACCTGTAACAGAAAGTAACAGAATAACAAATTCAGTTATGGCCAGTAACTGAATAACAGAATTCATTAACAAGTGCTGCATGACTAGGTGCTGTGGCACCTGAAACTTCAACAACAGGTCCTGATGCATCTGATGCAATATCTGGTGCTATTGGCACTTGTAACTGAATGTAGATTTTGAGACACATTTAACAATTCTCCACCTTGTCTCTAAATCATACCAGTCCCTTTATAGTTCTCCCTTGCTCCCCCCACCTGAATCATCACTCTTCACAGAAGCCAACCAAGTCCAAGCAGTGCTTGAACTTGTGCTGAGGCAAAGACTTAGTAAATGCATCTGCAGGATTGTCCTTAGTTGCAACCTTTTCCACTAATATATCCTTGCTCTCAATTACATCTCGAATGAAATGTGTTCTGAACAGAACTTCAGAGGATGACCGGAGGGAAGCAGTGCGGTTGTGCTCGCGATGGATGACGACGGCGCGTCGGGTGGTGTACCTGCAAACACTCCGACGCTCAAGTCGGTGTGTCGAGGTGAGTAAAGAGCGGTAGAAAAATCATTCCCTCGGCCAGATTCGGCGCGGTCTTCTTTTAATATGAGTTGAGGGCCAGTTCTTGTCGATGTGTAACCCGTCCCGTGAAACCAGAAATCGGCATTAAATTCCTTTAATGCACAGCGGATTAGGTCGCCGTTGAGGGAAGCGCGGAGAGGCATGCCGACGGCGTGGCATCGAGGAAGGTGGGTCGGCGGATTGGGCCTCGGCCCGATCAGGAAACGATTGCCCCCAGTCGCTAGCTCGAATGTCGAGGTGGTGACTTGTTGTCGGTTCGTTGATGTCGGCGTCCAGCGTCCTTGTTAAGGAACTGCAAGTGTCGCCACGTCGTGCTTGTTCATTAGTTAAGTTCGGGACCTTCGTGTTCCGCGTCTGGCGAGCGGTTCGACCACGAGGCTTGATGTGCTTGTGCAAGGCACAGGCTTTGTCACAGCTTCGTGCACGCTGGTCTACCGACGCAGGTCGATCTCTTCATTCATCGGTGCTTGTGCCAGCGCGCAAGGCTTTATCCGCGAGCTCGTGCGGCGGTCTCGACGCGAGGTCGATCACGCAGTGCTTGTGCCACGCAGGCTTTATCACCAGGCTCGTGCACGCGTGGTCTGCCGACGAGGTCGATCTCTTCATCGGTGCTTGTGCCCACGCGCGAAGGCTTTATCACGAGCCTGCACGTCGCAGGTCGGACGCAGGTCGATCGCGGTGTGCAAGGCGCAGGCTTTGTCGGGCGCCGTGCGGTCAGTCGGCAGTCGATCTCTTCAATCATCAGTGCTTGTGCGGCGCGCAAGGCTTTATCCGCGAGCTCGTGCGCGGTCTGACGAGGTCGATTCATCAGGTGCTTGTGCCAGCGCGCAAGGCTTTGTCACCGAGCTCGTGCACGCGGTCTCGACGAGGTCGATCTTCATTCGCCATCGGTGCTTGTGCCAGCGCGCGAGGCTTTATCACGAGCTCGTGCAGCGGTCTCGACGAGGTCGATCTCTTCATCAGGTGCTTGTGCCCGCGCTGAGCTTTATCACGAGCTGCGTGCACGCGGTCTCGACGCGGTCGATCGCGGTGCTTGTGCAAGGCGCGCAATAAGGCTTTGTCGAGGAGCTCGTGCACGCGGTCTCGGCGCAGTCGATCTCTTCAATCATCGGTGCTGGTGCCGGCGCGCGAGCTTTATCACGCGCTGTTCTGTCAAAGTATAGACAATTTGCGACAACTTGATGTAATTAAGTTAGCGTTAATTTTATCTTGAGTAAAGTGCTCGTAGTCGAGTTTATACTTCCCCTGTGGAGTAATTGATCCGAGGTCAGCGGCAAGGTCGGGGTCATCAAATAATCAAGGTCCATGGCGTAGCGAGTTTAAGGTCGTCAATTTTGCAATTGCGGTGGGCCTGGTAAGTCGCTCGAATCTTGGGTGATGTATCCATCTGTTCTTGAGAGGTGCAGGTGTCTGGCGCACATTTCAGCTTTATCACCGACCTCGTGCACGCGGTCTCGACACGAGGCTCGATCTCTTCATCAGGATCTCGTGCACGCGTCTCGGCGCGAGTTCCATCGAGTGCAAGGTTTGATAGTAAATAAATCTTTGATTGTATTTCTTCAATCATACTTCCTTTCACACTTATGTGTTTAGGATACATTTGTTTCAACTTAATTATATTTCTTCATCTTTGCTTGTCGATGTTACTCTGGGGATTTGTCTTTGGCTTTTGAGGCTATCAACTTCTCTTCGTAATTCATAAATTAACCCGAGCTAAACTCTGAGGAACTCGGTCGAGGACCACCGGTTTATCGACACCAATGTCGACACCAGAATAGGCTTCCTTCGACCAGGCCTTGCTCTAGCAATGAAATCTGACTTCATCTCGTCGGAGCATTTCTTCACCAAAATGGCTTCTTTGTTGAAGCGCTCGGCGTAGTCTCGATAGACTCATCTTTCTTCTGTTGAATTGCGGCGATGCCGTCGACAGGTTGGACTTTAGGCCAGCGTGAAATGCGCGAGAAGCGGTCGACGCGAGCTCATCCACGAACCAATGGAATTTTTCTTAAGAGTGCGGAACCAAGACAAGCGGCGCTTCTTGAGTGAGGGAAAGATTACGCGACTTCACGACCGCTGGGCGCCTCGATAACCTATGGCGGTATCAAAGCAACATACAAATCGTCGAGGTCGGTGGTGCCGTCGTATGAGTCCAAAGCGGGTGGTTTCGAAGATGCTTTGAATCGGAATTTCATGATCTCGGATGTAAAGGACCAAAGGTCGCTCGAATCACTCGTGTCATCGCTCAGGAGTTGATGAAACGAGAATGAGCACGCTGGAGTGCTCTATGCACTGGGCGGCGTGGAGTCGTGCCGCGGAGGTGGCGATGAAGCAGTCTGAGATTTTCGGACTCGCCGATCTCCGAGGAGAATGAGAGGCTCGATGCTTTTCGTTCCGATTTGGGTGGCAGAGCGGAGAGTTCCTTCTGGCGATTCTCCATTCGATCAGGCGTTGATTACGAGCATGCATCGCTCGGCATGGCCGGATGGTCAGCGGAACTCGCGAATGAGGATGGCGGTGGTTTCCGTTCGGCATCGGTTTGGCGCCAACGATCGGAACGGCGTCATCTTTGGAGAGGTGGTTGTCGGTATCATTCGGCTGGTTTGGTTGTTCAAGATCTGCGTTACGCATGAGTGGAGCTGCTAGTCGCGACCTGGCGCCGATCCGATCATCGTCAGTGAAGAAGGAGACTTCGACAAAAAGAAGATGGAATCGGCGATTCCACAGAGCGGCGCCAATGTTACGAAACGAACCGAGGATGGACCGGAGGAAGCGGTGTGATTGTGCTCGCGACGGATGGCGGCTAGCGTCGGGTGGTGTACTGCAAACACCCGGCCTTCAAGTCGATGTGTGTCGAGGTGAGTAAGAGGCGGTAGAAAAATCATTCCTCGGCCGATTCGGCGGTCTTCTTTTAATATGAGTTGAGCCGGCGAGTTCTTGTCGATGTAGCTTAGTCCGTGAAACCGAAGCTCGGCATTAAATTCCTTTAATGCACAAAGCCGTTGGGTCGGCCACGTTGAGGGAAGGCGGAGAGGCATGCGGACGACGTGGCATCGAGGGAAGGTGGGTCGACGGATTGGGCCTCGGCCCAGTCCGGAACAAAATGTAACCTCACATCAATATGCTTTGACTTGTCATGGTAAACTTGATGCTTGGACAAGTGAATAACACTTTGGCTATCACAAAACACAGTAACACTGTCTTGTAGGATTCCAAGTTCTCCAATCAAGCCTTTAATCCACATTGCTTCCTTAAAACTTTCTGTGAGAGCTATAAACTCAGCCTGAGTGGTTGACAGAGCCACCATAGACTGCAGTACTGACCTCCATGACACAGCAGTATCAAATAAAGTGAAGACATAACCAGATAAAGACTTCCTTGTGTCTATGTTCCCAGCATAATCTGAATCCACATATCCCATAATTGCCTCTTCTCTTCTGTCCTTCCTTTTGAACTTCAAACCAGATGATAAAGTACCATTTAAGTACCTCAGGATCCACTTCAATGTTGCCCAATGAGCTAGTCCAGGATCTGCCATGAACTTGCTAACCATATTCACAGCATCTGCCAAATCTGGCCTGCAGCATACCATTTCATACATAATGCTGCCAACATCACTTGCATATGGCACTGATTGCATCTTATCCTTCTCCTCATCTGTTCTAGGAGTTTGCTTTAATGACAGTTTGTCATGTTGCCCCAATGGAGTTGTAACTGGTTTAGCCTCATGCATCCTAAACCTTTTAACCACTTTCTTCATGTAACCTTGCTGTGATAAGAATAATTCTCCCTTGATTATGTCCCTGCTTATGTCCATTCCCAATATTCTCTTAGCTTCCCCAAGTTCCTTCATTTCAAATTCATTCCTCAAATCTGACTTGAGCCTTTGAATCTCCTTCTTGCTTGAGCTTGCTAGAAGTAGATCATCAACATATAGCAGGAGATAGATGAGTACCTCACCTCCTTCCTTTAGAATGTATACACAACTGTCATAGCTGTACTTTTGGGATCTCATTCTCATCATGAAATCATCAAACCTTTTATACCACTTCCTAGGACTTTGCTTTAAACCATATAGGGATTTTTCAGCAAGCAAACCTTACTTTTATCCTTAGCAAATCCTTCTGGTTGCTGCATATAAATGGTTTCCTCAAGATCTCCATGAAGAAAAGCTGTTTTGACATCTAGTTGCTCCAATTCAAGGTCAAATTGAGTAACAATTGCAAGTAGAATTCTGATTGAGCAATGCTTGACCACTGGTGAGAATATCTCATTGTAATCAATGCCTTCAAGTTGAGAAAATCCCTTAGCCACTAATCTAGCTTTAAATCTGGGCTGCTCTCCACCTTGGACACCTTCCTTTTTCTTGAATATCCATTTGGAACCAATCAACCTTTGATTTTTAGGTAGACTAACTAGAACCCAAGTCTTGTTCTTCTCAAGAAATTGCATTTCTTCAATCATTGCTGCCAACCATTTTTCCCTCTCCTTGCTTTCCATTGCCTCTTTGAAACTATTTGGTTCATCCCCTTAAATCTGTTCATCCCCTTAAATCTCTTCTGCAACAGTCAATGCATAGTATATAAGATCAGCTTGACCATATCTGTTTGGCTTTGTTATGGTCCTGTTTGGCTTTGTTATGGTCCTTCTGTTCCTATACCTTGCCAAGTCGTAGTTTCTAAGGTCTGTTTCATCCTCTTGTTCTTCCTGTTCCAGTTCCAGTTCTATTTCTGTTTCTGGTGTGGGGTGTTTCTGCTGCTGTGAAGGCAGCTCCACCTCAACCTCTGCTTTCACTGTACCCTTTTCCTAAATATTGACTTGCTGTTGCTCCTTGCACAACATTGCCATTTTGTTTTCATCAAAGGTTACATCCCTGCTGATAATGACCTTTGGTTCACCAGGTTCCATCCTCCATAGCCTATACCCTTTAATTCCAGCAGGGTATCCTATGAATGCACACCTGATTGCACGTGCTCCAAGTTTATCTTCCTTGACATATGGAAAAGCCAATGCTCCAAATACTCTTAGGTATGAGTAATCAACTGGCTTGCCATTCCAGAGTTCCATAGGTGTTTTAAACCCAATTGCAGTAGAAGGACACATATTAATTAATTAAGTACATAGTAGTTGTAGCAGCTTCCTTCCCCCCAAAAAAAATATAGGTTCCCCGGAACAGCATGCACTTGACCCTTTCCAGAATTGTTCTTTTCATTCTTTCTGCTAGGCCATTCTGCTGTGGAGTTCTTGCCACTGTCCTGTGTCTTTGAATACCCAAGTTCCTGCAAAACTTATTAAATTGCTCTGAAACAAACTCCATACTATTGTCAGTCCTTAAACATTTCAGTTTAGTTCCCAATTGGGTTTCTATTTGAGTATGACAATCCTTAAATTTCTCAAAAGTATCACTTTTATTTTTAAGGACATACAACCATACTCTCCTAGAATAATCATCAATAATAGTGAGAAAATAAGAACAACCAACATGAGTCTTGGTCCTAGCTGGACCCCACAGATCAGAATGCACATATTCAAAAGGTCTACTAGTGGTATGCAAGCCTATTCCAAAGCTAAACCTCTTAGCCTTTCCCAATATGCAATGATCACAGAACTTTAGCTTCTCTATTTTATCACTATTCAACAGATTCTGTTTAGCCAATTCAATTAATCCATTTTCACTAACATGTCCTAGTCTCGTATGCCACAATCTTGTTTTATCATGCTGATTAATAGATAACATGACACCTTGAGCAATAATAGTGCAGCCATCCAAAATATACAAGCCATTCCTTTTAATTCCTTTAGCAATTACCAAGTTATTGCCATTAATGATTTTCATTATACCATGTTCAATATGAGTAGAATATCCTGAACTATCAAAAATTCTAATGGAAATCAAATTTCTTTTGAGTTCAGGCACATACCTTACACCATTCAGTAGGGTTTCTTGGCCATTGAACATCTTCAATCGAATTGAACCTTGACCTTGGACTTTACATGGTTTGTTATTTCCCAGCAGCACCACTCCACCTTCTTTAAGGTCTATTGACTCAAAATATTCCTTTTTTGGGCACATGTGAAAGGTGCATCCAGAATCTATCACCCAATCTTTCTCAATTTTAGAATTTGACAGCACCAAAGCCTCTGCAGAATCATATCCTGCATCTGCTATTGTTGCCTCACCAGAATTCCCTTGATGATTGGCACCTTGGCTCTTCCTTTCTGGGCAATCTTTCTTAAAATGCCCCCTTTTGTGACATTGGAAACATTTAAACTTGCTTTGTGACTGATTCTTGGACTTTGATCTATGTTTACCTCCCTTAGAACCTCTCTTCTCGGACCTTCCCCTCATTACATTCAAACTTTCTGCATTCCTTTTAGTTTTATGTTCTTGCTTCTTTTGAAGATCTTTTGTTCGAATTGAGGTCTGCACTTCCTCATGAGTGAGTGTAGTGGTGTGATCCCTTCCAAAGAGAATAGCATCTTTAAAATGCTCATACGAATTTGGCAGCCCACTTAGAAGTATTAGAGCCTTATCCTCATCTTCTAATTTCACTTCAAAATTCTCAAGATCATCAAGAATCTTGTTATACTCTTCCATTTGAACAATGAGTGATCTTTCCTCTGTCATCTTGAATGAAAACAATTGTTGTTTCAATAACAATCTATTTGCAACAGATTTTGTCATGTATAGAGATTCGAGTTTTAACCATAGTGCTGCAGCAGTCTTCTCCCGCGTAATTTCTCGTAGTACTTTGTCTCCCAGGCACAGAATGATCGCGCTTCTGGTCTTCTCAATCATCTCCTCCTTCTCTTTCTGAGTGAGAGTGTTGGACATTTTCTCAGCCCCTTTCAATGCCTCTGCACAACCTTGTTGAACCAAGATTGCCTCCATCTTGATTTTCCACAAGCCAAAGTCGTTCGAACCAGAGAACTTTTCAATGTCGAATTTGGTTGATCCCATGATTGCGTTCTCTCCCCACAGACGGTGCCACTTGTTGTGGATTAAACATGTAAACAAACAACTAATGCAGAATTAAAACAGCACAAAATTAAAGAGATAAAGAAGAAGAATATGACACCAAGAATTGGTAACGCAGTTCAGCCAATGTGATCTACATCTGCGGGGGAGGGAGCAATCAAACCAATCCACTATGAAAATGAGTTTACAAGATCAACAAGTACATAGAGTTCCTCTTGGCCTTTGTTCACCACTGTTAAGAAACAACAACAAGATCCCCAAGCCCTTTTAACACTCTATTTTCACACTTTTCCCTGATCTCTAAAACCTCTCTAATCTTCTTTTAACAAGTAGAGAGTTTACATGAAAACCTCACAATCACACACCCTCATCCAATCTAAGAGAAACTAAAAAACCTTATATCCATAGAGATACCCCTATGCCTATATATACCAGTGGAAAATCCAAGCTTCAACCAATAACAACCTGTAACAGAAAGTAACAGAATAACTAATTCAGTTATGGCCAGTAACTGAATAACATAATTCATTAACAAGTGCTGCACGACTAGGTGCTATGGCACCTGAAACTTCAACAATAGGTCCTGATGTATCTAATGCAATATCTGATGCTATTGACACTTGTAACTGAATGTAGATTTTAAGACACATCAACAGAGAGGTATCTGATGTTGTAAGAAATTAGTGACAACATTTCCATGCCATACGCCACTTATACCAATCCACGAATAAATCGACCGCCAGACATTATAAAAAAAGGAGCATGTAAAGAGCAAGTGGTTTACCGTCTAAAGTTGTCTAAAGCAAAAGATGCAGCTGTCATTGTGCTCGACAGAAATAATACCGCATCTAATTAGAGCGGCCCTTGTAGGGATGCGGTCTAACAACGTGCGCCACACAAACACAACGACTTTCGATGGTACTGAAGCGCGCCATAAATGTTTTAGTGCGTTGGACAGATTGTCATCAAGCGCACTGCTGCTAAACTAGAAAATGTAAATATGCAGTCTTAACAGAATATTTTTTTTTTGACCCCTTGAACATACTCTTAAAGGTTAGGTTACTACCTGCCTCTACGGAAGAGGTTGACTTTGTACCGCCCGGAGGTCATATAGATAGAAACCCGGAGCGATAAGAACGAAAGGGTTGGTGTGGCCACAGCTACAACTACTGGCGCTTCAAAAGGCTTAGATTTTTTCTAAGGGCGCTACAGCAAGCTACCTACAAGTCTTTCCTCTTGTTGGGGGGAGCAGTTAAGTTAAAAAATGAACCAAAGCAAAAATGAAAAAGAATTACTCTGCGCGGACGATCATAGGTTTTATTGTTCTAATTATATTATATGGGCTATATGTGAATAGCATACTGTATTTCTTTCATCTTGTATATACAGAAGACTTACTTATGGCTATGGCTTAATCCGCCTTTACTAAAGATCAAGGAGTACACTTGTATTCCGGCTAATAAGGGAAAGGTTTTTTTTTCAAATCCAAGTTTGACTCTGATTAGATCCTTAGCGCAAGCGCTAAGTAAGCCCTAAACTAAAAGGCCTTAATGTAAAAAAACCGAGGAAAATAACGTCAAGTAGAAACGAACAAGGTCTTACGGCACGATCGCTATCATTCGGAGCAACTTCAACCAACATCTGTTCAAGTTCCTTCGCCACATCCTCTTCCCACGCGAACAATTGTCTACGCCAAGACCAGCACCAGTGCCAATTGCTATTCAGCCAACTGGCCATACCTGAAACTATTACTGCTTATCTACTGTCAAGTTATACAATCTGTTAAAACCATCTTTGAAAGCATTATTCCCCATCCATTTGTCATCCTAGAATTTTATATCGGCCCCGTTACCCAATCTTAATACAACGACATCTGCAAATTGATTTGGTCTCAAAGAAATTAAATACCTCCACACCATTGCAAAGCAAACCGAGCCATGTTGTTCCCTTCCGTAACAACACATGCTAATGAACGATATTTAGCAGTTAGTAAATCATACCAAACAGCCCCATGATCGGTGAGGCATCTCCATTTCCATTTTGTCAATAAGCTTATGTTGAAAATCTCAAGGTTTTTAACTCCTAATCCTCCCATTTCTTTTGGTTTACATATCGTTTTCCAACTTCCCCTGAGCGAGAGCTGATTCTGTTTCCATGGAGAGAGGCACTTCAACATTAAATCCTCTACAAGCTTCCACATTGAGATCCTCCTTGGATTTGCACCCACCGGAACACCAAGAAATTTGAATGGGATCGAGCTGACGCTGCAAGATAAAAAGCAATAAGCAGCGGTCAAGAAAGAATCATCCACATTAATGTCATACAAATTACTCTTTGAAAAATTAACCCGCAGCCCCGAAGCTAACTTTTGTGATCACGGTATGATGGTAAATGCTAACTTTTGTTGTTATAAGTGGTAAGAAGTTTGATTTCTTTTAAGCAAGATCTCGAATTATAAATGAAAAAAAAAATAGGTGATGGGAGAACTTTATCCCTTATATGGGTCTATTATAGCTTATGTCTATGGTTTAACCAAAAATATATGGTGCGATGGTAAAAACCTCTAAAACTTCAATTTTGTGGTTGAAGTTACGGTTGCGAATCATAATTTAAAACCATGATTACCGACCTTTGTAGGTTTCATTTATGTTTATATATAGTTCATTAAATTCATTATAATTACCGAAAGCCATAACCTACACACTTACCCGAGTATGGCGGTAAGAATCAATTCCTTCACGCAAAGATTGTTCTAAATGTCTTGGATCAGATAAACTTGCCAAACTAGCTTTGCTTTCACAACCGTCTTATTTTTTGACAATCAAATTGGAAACTACTTCAAATTTGAAAAAGCTAATTAGAAGGGAAAAGAAAGAAATTAATTACAAAAAGAATATATAAATCATATTATTCAACTTAATAAAGTTGGAATCCATGTCAGTCTTCAACAACCAAATTGATATTATTTCTTCCATTCCTCTCAGCACTTAGGTTTCCCCCAAGTTCAAGAGTCATAACGCACAAGGTTCGCCACAAAAATCCTACCTTTCTACTTTGTGATGATGAGATTCTTGAAAGCGCACCGTTAGCTTTTTGTTATATATTTTTCGAGAGAAATGACCATTTTGGAATATATACCATAATGCATTTTCCATCTGTGATATGATCATAGACCAACAGGAATATGGTCATTGGTATATATGCAGAAATTAGATAAAGATATATATAGCATGCACTGTGACCTTGCAATGTCTTTTCGACAAGACTTCAATTTGCACATAATGACATAATAAAAACTTCGAAACCATACATTTTCATTAAAATTAACAGGTTCGTTTTGGCTTATGGATCTAGCTAGTTGATGTTACTCACTTTTCTAGGATAGATATGTATGGCTAGTATCATAAAACCAATAGAGGAAAGGGGAATCAAATTAGAAATCCGATTCACGCTTAATTATATCTCTTCATGCCGCTGAGAAATACAAAGTGACTACCTTACTTAGGGACAGTACACAACTAGTTTCAAATTTCATTTTTATCTTAAAAATTAAGATTTATATATTATGCGATAATTTTTTTAAAGGTAATGATTCTTTCCTAAATATTAAGATTAATTTTTAACTCTTATATTAAAATAATCACTCTAGTAAGAGCTTCTTCCCATATTTAACTTTGCTGCAGTTTTGAATATATATAGAATAAATACGTATTTTATTTTATACTAATTAATTTATTTAATATTTAGATTAATTGAGTAAGAAAAATACCTCTTCTCTCCGTCCAAAAAAACCTCTTCTTACTCTGTTATTTGTGGGCTTTTTTTTTTTTCGAAAAGAAAATATAAGGGGCACATAGGATGTGGAAAGGTTACAAAGTCACTACTAAAAGGCAATATCCACAGCATCAAACCACAATTTGATATTAAAATACTCCGAGCGTTATCATGTGAGCAATTGCCTTGTTGATTTCTAGCTATGTACTTTTTTTTAACATGTGTAAGAAATAAGGTACTTTAGATTATTAGATACGAGGATATGTTAAGAAATAAACAGAGCACTGGAGCAGGGGTAGGGTATGCCCGTTAAAAAAAGAGCAAGGTATGCCAAAAAAAAAAAGGTGAAATCAGCTGTAAAACAATATAAACATTACCAGCAGGCGATAATTACCACAATACGTGGTTAGGGTAGGGCGGTAAATTAACATACTGGTGTATGTAGTGAACATAAAAGAAATAAAATATGAAACTATCTGTAAAAGATAAACCTCTCTTTGATTGGCATCTCATCTCATCATTTGTGCAAATCCAAATATTTATAGATTAAATTTTTAAGTCACATTAAAAAAAACTTATGTTATGCAATTTGTCCAATATTGCGTCATAAGCGATTCTTATAGTACAAGGACTAACTAGTACTTTAAGGTCAAAATTTCAACCAATGGATTCTCTCGCTCACATCGAGTATCGACCCGGTTTGTCCATTATTATACGCCATTCTTCATCATATGGAATCATTTTCAGTCAAAAAAAAATCATATGGAATCATTTGCCAAGTAAAAAAGTAAACAAATTTTGTAAACCAAATAATGGATTGATTGTAGAATATAAAAATTAAGATGTAAGATTATTTTTTTTTGAGAGGTAAAATTAAGATATAAGATGGATTAATGCGCTGTGATACAAATTTTATAATCTAATTAATGAGGTATGATTCTAAAATTTTCTCCTAGATCCTTTTTCCCTTTTTTATTTTGAAGTCTTATTTCATCCTTTAAAAAAAAGTCTTATTTCACGATTTTTCTTCATATCTCATGATAAGTTTCCATTAAAAGAAAAGCTTGACATATGTTATAAGAAAAGTATCCGTCTGTTATTAATTATCTTTTTCTTATACTACCGGTGTATTTTCACCAAAGAAAAAAAAATTAAAACCTATTAATTCCAATACATGGCATATCTTTTTTTTTTCCCTGAAGGGAATACCAGACATATCTATATATCGAATCTATTTTGGATAGATAGGAACAATCAATCATATCATTTTTCTTTTTTAACAATCAATTGCAATATTATATATATAATAATATTATTAAACATGGCAGGCAAGTAGGGTGGGAGCTATATAGTTTTCCCATAACTTTGTTCCTCTAAATTGAATAAAGTATAAATTGAGTAATCTCAATCACTAATGAAAAAAATTAAGGATTGATTTGTTATCCATTTGAATATAATATTAACCATTGATGGAAAAATGGTTGACATTACTCATTTTGCAATCTAAAATGAGTTGATTACTTTAGAGTAACCAAATCATTTTTGCCATAGTTGTTAAAATAGGATTGGACTCGACCGAAAACGTTCTGCCATTCGATCCAATTGATTCTCAAAAGGACAACATTGGCTAATTTCAAAACTGGTGAGAACCGGTCCAAAATGATGAAAATAAGGGACTAAAATCGGTTTGAACAAACTTTTATTTTAAATTTTTAATAATTTTGTAATTTTTTATGAAAAATTATATTGTCTAGTCAAATGAAAATCCAATGATAATTTATAAAATTTTATATACATTAGTTTCTATTATTCACCCTCTTATATTGATTTTTTATCTTCCGAAACACATAGTGTGATCCTCTTATGTTAATCTAAAATATTTAAATGAAATAATATTTCAAATTAAATAGTATTTTAAATTGAATTAATTCTTAATATGTTATATTATATTAATAATACATATTTAATTATTATTGGTTCGATCACGATTTAGCTACAGTTAAACTATAGAAAAATAAACTGGTACCTTCACTAGTTCATAGTCCAATCGGATTATAAAAACATTAGGTTTTGCCCTCCCAACCCGTCAGCATTGGAGTTAAATGAGCCGGGTAACTACCATAATGCTAAATTTTATATTAATAATTAATGAAAAAATAGAAAGAATGACTAAAATAAGTATTTCAACAATTTAATAATTACATTACATTTTTTTAAAGCTTAAAGCAAAATACAGATTCCTTTTTATTAAGAGGTGATAGTTTTAACTGAAAATTTTTGAATGCTGTTATTATTCACAATTTTCTGGTCAATATGGATTCATCACAACGAGATAATTTTTATGCAGGAGACATTTGCCTTGCTAATGCTATGTATCAAGGATCTTATAAAAAATAAATCTTATCTTGATTTTCGGTTAGAACAGTTGAGACAATTGGTATTTTACTGATTGGTGTTCATGTCTATGGCAGTGTTTAAAACAAGGCATAGCTTCAGGTAATTAAGTTCTTAGTTACACAGGACTGACAAGAGGTAAGTTTGTATACAAAATAATATATTTATTAAATCGAAAAATGTTTAACTTGTATTCTCAAGACAAACTTTCTTTTTATAAATTTTGTTAGCTATAAAATAAGTTTTTATTGTATTTTATTACAGGCTGTAAATGACAGCTCATAATTAAGTTTGTTAGGTTGTTATTATTTCTGTTAACAGGGTAGTTAGCTTAGTTTAGCATTCTCTTCTATTTTAGCCTTGTATATAAACTCAGTTGCTACTGATTAATACACAGTTTTCATTTTACCAATTGTTACATGGTATCAGAACCTATCATAGATCCATTTGTTGGGCCACCCGTTATCGGGCCACTTGGGTCACACTCCAGTTGTCTAGTTCTGGGCCTGAGGGGAGTGTGTTAGAAGTCCCACATGGAAGAATGAAATGGCCTGATTAGTGGTTATAAGTGGGGGGGACAACCTTACCCTATGAGCTAACTTTTTGGGTTGAGTTAGGCCCAAACCCAAATTAAGTGCACACACTAGTTCTGTTCTTGCTGAACCGAAACAGTAAGATTGATCTATCTGACTAACACTAGGCCAGATATATGTTATGCTGTCCACAAGTTAAGTCAATTCATTTCCAACCCTTTACAACCTCATTTGGATGCTGCTCTACATGTGCTTAGATATGTCAAATCATGTCCTGGCAAAGGGATTTTTTTTTGCATCAGATTCTGACTTCAAACTTTCAGCTTTTAGTGATTCCGATTGGGCCTCTTGCATTGATAGTCAAAGATCAGTTACTGGTTTCAGCATCTTTTATGGTTCTTCCTTGATTAGTTAGAAATCCAAAAAGCAAAGTGTAGTATCAAGATCTTCTTCTGAGGCCGAATATCGTGCTCTTGCAATTACTGCTTTTGAAATTCAGTGGATATTATGCATTCTGTAGAATCTCAAATAGCCACACTTAGCTTCAGTTTCCTTGTTTTGTGACAATCGGTATGCGATCCAAATAGCTCAAAATCCCATTTTTCATGAGTGTACAAAACATATTGAGCTTGATTGTCATTTGATTAGGGAGAAAGTGCAAGCTGGAGTAATTCATCTTATGCCGATTCCTTCTAGTGCTCAAGTGGCTGACATTCATACCAAACCGCTTCACCCTGCGCTCTTCAATCTGTTTCTATCCAAGCTGAATATGAAGGACATCCATAGTTCAGCTTGGGGGGTGTTAGCTATAAAATAAGTTTTTATTGTATTTTATTACAGGCTGTAAATGACAGCTCATAATTAAGTTTGTTAGGCTGTTATTATTTCTGTTAACAAGTTGGTTAGCTTAGTTTAGCATTCTCTTCTATTTTAGCCTTGTATATAAACTCAGTTGCTACTGATTAATACACGGTTTTCATTTTACCAATTGTTACAAATTTCTTAACCAATGCCCTTAGAGTACTTGTTAGCAAGACTCAATAAAAAAGTTGATAAAATTTTACTTTTTCCTTACTTTGACTTGCAGAGGAATGTAATATAAAGTGTAAACTAACACGAATCTCTATTATATACAAGAGAAGTGCTATCAACATACTCTCTAACACTCTTTTACTAACACTCATTTTTAGTTGAAATTCAAATAGGTCTCACTAAATCATGTGGGTCCCACATAATTTTGGTGGGACCTATATGAATTTCAACCAATAAGAGAGAGTGTGTTGAAAAGAGAGTGTTAGACAGTGTGTCCCTAGCATAACTCTTATATACAAACATGAATAATATAAAAAAGGAAATTAAACAAATAGCGTCACGTCAAGAAAAGTAAAACGTCATGTCAATTAAAAAGCGCAGACGTGGAATACACGAGGCAACAATTAAAAAAAATAAATGTCAAACATAATTAATGAATACATTTAATTATCAGTCTAAATATAGCAACGAATTACAACAATGAAATTACAACAATACAAAATTAAATACAGTTGTGACAATAATGAAAAAGATAACCGTATAAGAAATTATACGGTTATAATAATATTAAAGGAAAGTCAACACAAAATTAAATATTAGTATTCGGTCTTAATATTAAAATTAATACGGTTTCTTAATTGAAAATAATTTAGTCATAATAAAGAAATAAACCCGTTTAATAACCAGCCTAAATATAGCAATTAATTACAAACAAAATGTAAACATGGTGGATGAAATTGTGGTTGCCCAGCTTATATTGCATAGTATGTGGCACATAAACAACTTAAAACAAGTACAAGAAAAAAATAAGGATCATCAACTCCTTGACTAAGTCATTTTATCCTTTTCGTTATTATCTTCAATTAACTGATCATAATACATCATGTGCAAATATTAGTATATAACTCATTATATTCAAGAATATTTGTATCTCATAAGTATATAAATTATATCAGAAAACTTATATATATATATATATATATAGGAAAATGCTTTTTGGTACGACAAGCCAACAAACGAATGACAAACGGATGTGTATTTTTTTTTTCCACTAACTCATCCGTTTTTTTCGCCAAGTAACCGACGGTGTATGGTTATTAAGTACCTGAGGTCAAAAATTGATTCGTATGTTTTCTACGAAAATCTATTCGTACAAAATAGCACTACTGATATATATATATATATTAAAAGGTACATATATCTTATGCAGATACTAACGTTAAGATTTAGAGGTAAATACTTATATTACATAGGAATAAAAAGTTTACACAAATGCCAATTAATATCTAAGTTATAAATAAAATTTAAACAAATATAACATACAGATGAACATTTTACATAAAAATCTATTAATATTTAAATTACAGAGTTAAATTCTTTTTTTGATATAAGAATAAAAAAATTATTATAAGGAGATTTGCCATTTTACAAGAAAGAATATTAATATATGAATATTTTAATAGAAATTACATGTTAATATAATTTTGTAGTATAAAGTTTATATTTATTATTATATATTGTGCAGAGCACGAACCATCGCACTTTAGATACAATTTTTTTGTAAAATTTAATTGAGTATAAATTACTGAACATAACTTTTATACGAGATATTATTTAATTTTAATTCTTATTCTTATTTTCTATTAGAGTTTTATTTTATAAAGAATGAAGTAAATTTCAACTATTGGGAAATCCGTGAGATGAAAAGTAAATTTTAACACATGATGAGCTAATAGTAAAAATATTTAAATGAATATTTTACATAAAAAAATCAGTATATGTTTAATTGCAAAGTCTATTAATATTTAAATTATAAGATAAAAATATATCAGAAGAAGATTGAACATTTTAGATAAAAAAATTAATATCCAAATTACAATTAATGAATATTTTAATAGAAATCAAATATCAATATAATTTTTAATATAAAATTTTTATTTTTTTAATATAAACCATGCGCACGGGCCATTGTCTAATTAAACTAATAAGACTTTTAGATAAGTTATATTTTAATTTATTTCTTATTTGAAATTCCTACAAAAGTTTGGCATTTTTAATTACTAAAGTAAATTTTAACTGTTAGTTAATAATTATATTGGTGAACATTTATATCTCATTAAGATGTATACTATATGAAAAATCTTATTATCCCTTTCCATTAGTTATATCCAAGTACTTTTCTTTCGGCTTTTTTTCGGTATATTCTATAATATTCAGGTTGTTATTCTTATCAAAAACATTTCTTATTATATTGTTTCAATATTTTTCTAGCAATGCAATGAATTCCCATTTAAATTTATTATAATTCTCTTTACAAAATTGAAATATTTTTATAATTTTTGAAAACAAATTCTTTTTGAATTTTTTATGTGCACTTTAGATACATTTATTATGAAATTTATCTTCATCTTTCTTTACTAATATTTTTTAAGTATATACCATGCGTAACACGGGCCATATAATAATATTTATTACGTGTGACACAAACACATGTGCACGCACACAATTATGTTTTTTATTTCCTAATGTTTGTATAGAGACATTCATGACCCTCCCTAATACATGTCTCGTGCATTACATGGGTCAACACATTTTGTGATCAATGGTCCAGAGACCAGAAAAAACAATTTTTTTAACCAATTTACGACTGTATTTTCTTATCAAAATTTTTAAACAAAAAATGACGAAAAATAAATTCCATATGTTTTTACGAAATACTAAAAATGAACATAAT
The DNA here is from genome assembly GCA_037113605.1 of Calophaca sinica. NCBI lineage: Eukaryota > Viridiplantae > Streptophyta > Magnoliopsida > Fabales > Fabaceae > Calophaca > Calophaca sinica. Next base: position 99,413,448 of record CM073734.1, on the reverse strand, counting down.
CCCCCGTGCATGACACGGGTCCGTACACTAGATGCCACACACGTTTTGGCCAATCCGTTAAAAACCAAACCAAATCTATTTGATTATAGTCAAAATATCAACTTTCCAATTTCGAATTTGTTTGATTTTAAATGAAATAAAGTAAGATATGTAACTTTCTTAGAAAATATATATTGATTTTATTTTTGAGTTAATTAAATTTATCCAATTTACTATAAACCTCCATCCATTAAGTAACAAAAGTGGATCTTATAACCAAAAAAAAAAAAAATTAAGTGGATCGTAGATTTTGTTTCACAATATTTGATTTTAAATAAATAACTAATTTGGCTATTTAACATTTTCTAAAATAGATATGTTTTGCTTATATTTTTTTTTAGTTCTAATAATTTTTTACCTGATATTATATTAATACCAAATATTGTTACTTTTCAATAATATATACTTCATATACATTTATTATTTATACATTAAATATGTATTTAATTATATTTTCCAAATACATTAATACACACACACAAATATATATATATATATATATATATATATATATATATATATATATATATATATATATTATGAGGAAATTTCATTGTATCAATTCTTTAAATTTTTTTCTATGAATGTATAATGTAGTATTAACCCATAAATTACATATTGCTATTCTTTTATTTTCATCAATTTAATAAATTATTTTTTGTCTAATTCAATTCGGTGGTATGGATCATCAAATTGTTTGTGTCATATGCAACTCAATTAATATTAGTTTGTTTACGTATTGTACGTTAGGTTTCTTATACCATCACTAAACATTAATAATTATTATCATAATATTTATTATATTTCATTTTTGAAACCAAATATTTTTTGAAGCCCATTTATAAAAATGTTCCGGTGTATAGTATGGGTTACATACTAGTATTTATCAAAACCAAACAAGTGTAACGTTTCTGAAAATCATTCTATATGTTTATTCATGTGATCAAATACATGATATTCATGTTCAACCACCCATTTTAATTATCACAGTTATATTCGTTTTGAACATCAAATTGAGACACCAAAAATCATGTTGGTTAATGCAGCTCACGGACGTGATTAATGAAGTGTTGCACTGGTTAATGAATATACTAAGGTGTCGCAACTCATTAATCATCAACTGCACTTTATTAACCACGATTTTGAACGTTATTAATCAACATTTTTAGGTGTTCAAATATACATGTAGTAGATTATATTTGAACGCTTAAAAATTGTGGTTAATAATGTTTAAATTCGTGGTTAATGAAATTCAGCTGATTGTTAATGAGTTGCAACACTTTGTTATATTTATTAATCAAGTTCAACACTTTATTAACCACGTATGTAAATTGCATTAACCAATAAAATTATTGTCGATTTAGTTGTCCCAATTTGATGTTCAATAACATTTCTCTACTCTAATACTCTAATGAAGTATTAGTGGTTCCACTGAATTCCATGCATGAATATGGTCTAGACTCTAGAAGCTGCCTAAAATCCATGACAGACGTCATACAGCATCTTCAGCCAAAACCAGAGGCAAAAAGGAGAGAGAAATAAAGGTGTTGCCAGGTAGGGCGCTCTCATCCTATCTGCTTTTCCAAAATTTCTACCCATTATGAGGCACAGTGTAAACAAGTACCCCCCCAGTTAGTATAAATAGGCATGTAGTTCTCTGTCTTTCAACCAATTTCCAATCAAAAGTGGAAAATCTATCTCCCATTCTCTTATATTTTGTGAGCTAGCTTCCATATTAATATGGCTAATATTGTATTAAAGCTGAGGAGTTTATACACCTTGGTTCTTTTACTTCTTCTATCTTTTAATATTCCACCTGTTTCTTCTAGACATAGGCAATATTGGGATGGTGGAAGAAAATTGGTGACCTCTGGTTATAATGGTGATCTTGTGACTAACTTACCTGGCCAGCCTCAAGTAGATTTCCAGCACTATGCTGGGTATGTTACTGTCAACAAAACCAATGGACGAGCACTTTTTTACTGGTTCTATGAGGCTATGACCAAGCCAGAAGAGAAACCATTGGTGCTGTGGCTTAATGGAGGTAAATACAATACAGATACTAATCAATGCCTTTATTTGCTGTAAGAACTGAAACATAACAACATTTGGACTTAATTGTTAACAAAAATTTGAGTGCATGTTGTGGGAACAGATATGATACAAGGCTATAAACTATTAAGTGTTACCAAGGACTAAGGAGCTAGCCCATGTATAATGATTAAACCACAGCACAAACCCATAGGACATTTTACTTGAGTCATAGGCATATTTAAAGAGAGAGCTGTGTCCATGTCAATAATTAAAATAACCTCTATTATCATTGTGAATTTACTGCAGATGACAACTAAGGAGTGTTATCTAGAACAAGAAGGTGGAAAATAGGGCCTAAAAAACAGCAGAGAGACTAAACTGTTGTGTTTATATTGTATAACTTATTATTATCATTATCCCTTTTTTATCTGTTACTACACTTTCTTTTTCTTTAAACTTCTTCTTAAATGGAGGGGGAGAGAGTTATGTTATTGGCAGCTAATCTGAAGGTGTTTAAAACACAGCTAGCTGATTTCATTTGATGTTGCTGCTTTTGATATATGTTGTCTGCTAAGGTGACAAGATGATATATTGTTACAGGTCCTGGGTGCTCTTCTGTGGGATATGGAGCAACACAGGAGATTGGCCCATTTTTAGTGGATAATGATGGCCAAGGCCTTAAATTTAATAATTTCTCATGGAACAAAGGTATGGTATGATGAGTCCTACAACCATATAAATACATACTTTCTGTCACAATTTCACTTCTTTTTATACCAATATATAAAATTCTATTCTGTTGGTGAACCACAACTAACTAGTGCTCCAATATTTGTCCCCACAACAAAGGATTATTAATTGATGCTAAGTATTCTTGATATCTGTGATGTTGCAGAAGCCAACATGTTATTCCTGGAATCTCCTGTCGGAGTTGGCTTTTCCTACTCAAATACAACCACTGATTATGATCAATTGGGAGATGACTTCACAGGTCATTACTTTACTTAAATCTAAATATTTCAATTCTGTTGCATAATAAGTAGCAACCACTATGTCTTTTTCTTTAAGATGGGTTGCATTTTCTATTCTCTACAAAAGCATATCTCTGACAAATAAATTCTATTGTGCTTTTCTCAATTATTTGTAACAGCTAATGATGCTTACTCTTTTCTCCACAATTGGTTCCTCAAGTTCCCATCATATAGAACTAGGACATTTTACATAGCAGGGGAGAGCTATGCAGGTATTGAAATTGAAACATCTTTTTGCTCAAATCATTTTTTTTTTAAAAGTCAAATTAAGTCTTCTTAATCAATAGTGATTATCAATGTATTTTCAGGAAAGTATGTACCAGAGTTGGCCGAACTTATCCATGATAGGAACAAGGACGCCTCCCTTCATATTGATCTCAAGGGTATTTTGGTATGGCCCACATAATTTTAGAAACCAAATCATGTGACAAATAAAAATCATGGCATAAAGAATCTTTCTTTACCAAAAGAATATTTCCCATGTAGTCCAGCATTTCTATTTTTTAGTTCCGTAATAGGTTTTGAAAATAGACCTCTTAGCCACATCATGTTCCACTACCACAATCTGAGTATATTTGTAAAGCAAATTCTGTACTTACCATCGCTATGCTTTAAAGTTTTGTGGATATATATAGCAAATTAACATAAATTTTATTGCAAATTAAATTAAATATGAAGGACAGAATATTACCTTTTTATTTTATTTTATTTTATTCTTTTGCAGCTAGGTAACCCTGAAACATCTGATGCTGAGGACTGGATGGGTCTAGTTGATTATGCTTGGAGCCATGCTGTGATATCTGATGAAACTCACAAAACAATCAAAACAAGTTGTGACTTTAATAGCAGTGATCCATGGCGCAATGAAGATTGTAGTGAAGCTGTGGATGAAGTACTCAAACAGTATAATGAAATTGACATCTACAGCCTCTACACCTCTGTCTGTTTTGCCTCTACAGCACGTTCAAATGGTCAATCAATGCAAACTTCAATGAAGCGTTCATCTACAATGGTGAGTGAAAAAGATATTAGCTATTTTTTAAAGTGGAAAAGTTCCTACTTTCAACAAAAGTGATTGGTTTTATCCATAGATGTCCTGAGGATGATTAGGTATTTTTATTTTTTTAGAGAAGTCATTTGGTTTTGAATTAATGATAAAACCAAAACTTTATGATAAACTAGTAGATGGGACCCGTGTTTTGAGTAAGGATGGAGAAAATCGTAATTTTTTTTTCCCTATATTCTATATAAAAAATGTAAATAATGTCGTGTGGCGCAACGTGGATAACTAAAGTTAGTGTAATTTATTTTCTAAAATAGATTCATTTACTATGTTTAAGTGTTCTGAAACTTGATTATTAATTTGGTTGACTAGATGCCTAGAATGATGGGTGGTTATGACCCATGCCTTGATGACTATGCTAAAGCTTTTTATAATAGACCAGATGTTCAGAAGGCCCTCCATGCCAGTGATGGTCACACTCTAAAGAATTGGAGTATTTGCAAGTAACATTTTCTTTTTCTCTCCTTTTTACTTTCTTTTGGCAACTTTAGAAATATGTACTTATCCAAATGGAATTTAAATATCTTAAGATAGTGTTTATTTTGTTTTCTGTTTTTAGTTTTTTACTTATATATGTGAGTGTCTTTTGCTAAATAATCTTTTAACTATTATTAAATGTAGCAACAAGATATTCAATGACTGGGCAGATTCAAAGCCATCGGTTGTCCCAATTTACCAGAAGCTCATTTCAGCAGGACTTAGAATTTGGGTTTACAGGTAATTAAATACAATTGAATATCAAACCTCAAATTCATGGACATGTGCTGCGGCAGTTTCTAATCACTTTTTTTCCTTTATATTGTTGATGGTTCAGTGGAGACACAGATGGTAGAGTACCAGTTCTGTCCACAAGGTACAGCTTAAGTTCTCTAGCTTTGCCTGTCACTAAGCCATGGAGGCCTTGGTACCATGAAAATGAGGTAAGTAATCATGACATGAAGCCATAAATGCAGTTCTTACTTATGAATCTGTATATGATTATAAGCACACAAAGCTATTAATTAAGTACATTCAATTTTAATGGTATTGTTCCCCTTGGAATACATACAGGTTAGCGGGTGGTATGAAGAATATGAGGGGCTTACATTTGCAACTTTTCGAGGAGCAGGCCATGCAGTTCCCTGTTTTAAACCAAGCAACTCACTTGCGTTCTTCTCCTCCTTTCTGCTTGGACAATCACCACCTTCTACAAAATAAGAATAAGTAGTAGTCAAATTGGGTGCTCTTTGTGACCCCAATATGAAAATTTTGCTATTACATAGCAATAGCTAGTAGTCTAATCTAATTATCTTGTCAAAATGCGAAGTGTTCCGATACAAATATAACGAATAAAAGAGTTTTGCTCCCATCTACCAAATCATTATCTTATTTTTATTCCATATTAAAGTTTATCCATGTGGACATCCCGCTTTTTTTTTAAGCTGCATTACCCTGAATACAAATCATCAATAGTGAAACAGAAAACATTCGGTCATTTAGTCAAACAACTCATAGTCAGATATTGGTGTGCAACCTTATTCACTACAAAGAGAAGCATAAGCTAGAAAAAAGAGCAGAATCATGGTAATATTATAAAGGACCAACTCGATTTCGGACCAGTTTCCCAACTTGTGATCACTAAATATCAAGGACTAATCCCATAAGTCTGATTCAACCACAAACTTACCAAAACCTAGCTCCAAAGCAGATCTTAAGCGCACCCATAGAACAAAAGTCCTTCAATTATCTTTTACTAGAACTACTAAACCATAGACAAAGTGCATGCTTTAAGTCTTTCCCTAATTGCAGCTGAATTATCCCGAAAGTTTCTGGTGATTATTTTTTTGTAAATATAATTAAGCCAAAAATTTAACGAAAAAAGAAACTAATATGCGTGTTACTATATTTGATTCAGATCGTTTTATTCATGAACTAGATATAAACTTCCATCGTAGAAGTCATTTTTTTTGGGGTCTGCCATCGTAGAAGTCATTGGAACTTCCATCGTAGATGTAAACTTTCGTGGGCTAATAGCGTCAGTGTGTGGGTCAAACCCAACCTAATACAGTGTAGTTACTATTGACACCCCTTTTTATAATACACCCCTATAGAGTCTTAAAAATGCCTGGTATAGAAATTAATTTTCGGACATAAAATGAGTGTAAATAGACGTCTAGATGTTAACGCCCGAACACTTATAGTGTCCGATATTTACATCCGGACACAATGATTAGTGGTGTTTGTATATAAGCATATAGATTTTATCACGGATGTTTATGTCCAAATGTTGAAACTTGCGTGAATGCATGTGTGTTAGTATATGAACGATATGGAGATTGCACCGACGAAATAAATAGATGAGATCATAGTGATTAAATAAATTATACTTTTCACACATCACTAGGTCAGTAAATGAACGATTAAGATCGCATCGGCGAAATGAACGAATGAGATCATACCGATTAAACCAATTCTACTATTCATATGTTAATTTGTCGGTTCAATCTTAACCGTTCAAAATCTCAGTACAATCTCTCTCACTCATTTTGTCTATAAATAGAAATGTTCTGAAACACCCAATTTCCATAAATATTCATATGTCTATATTCTTCAGTGTTTTCACTCAAAACTATTCTTTCGGGCATTCCTCAAAACCATTCCTTCACTCAATATGTATCTCTTCTAGCTATTAATATAAAACTTCAAATGACGTTTTTTTAGAGAAAGTGTTAGGATTTTAGCTATTATTATAAAACTTCGAATGATGTTTTATAGAGAAAATGTTATCCTAGCACTCTTTATTTTTAAAAACATGGAGCACTCCGATAAAGTTTTCTTGGAAAAACGTTATCTAAAGATTTGGTTTAGATAACACTTCGTTAAGAAAATGTTATCTGAAGATTTAAGTTATCTTCGTGCTTTATTAGATGACGCTTCTCACTAGAAACGTCATCAAGACACCGTTATCTGACCATGATTTAGGCGTAGTGATTGTAGAACATCGAATTTCAATATCTGTATCCAATTTATAAAATGCAACTGTGTCAGTTTCAAATTCAAAATGTAGGCCTGTGTCCGAGATATATCTCTTCCTTTTTGTGTGTATTATATGGTTACAGTAGAAAGTGAAAAATATATACTAGGACCAGCGTCAATTGAGAGACTCATGATGGCAGCTAGCTACATTATCAGAAGGTGTGTGTAAACTATGCCAAACCACACTATTACATAACTAGTTCCAATTTATGTCCGGAAGTTGAAATTGTTGCCTCATTACACCATCACCGACAGACCCGAGAATCGTATTTGGATGAAACGCTGCGTTCTGAGGTAGCTGGCTTAGCAAGGAAACAAAGGAATTGTTTTCCTCTGCAGTGCTACTTCCACTATTAAGATCTCCATGGAATCGCTTGCTTGAAGTAGATGACCCTGGAGACCCCGTCTCATTCCAAAACTGTGATGATGTTAGTGCACGTTTCATGGGGAATGAGTTATTATTAGTATTATTACCACCCTTTGAGTTTGGAGAGATTAGGTCATGATCATGAGAATGATCACAACCATTTTGCATGTTGTTATGATGATCAGCTCCTAAAATTCCATCGAAGAAGTTGTCATCATTTTCAAGCCCTGCCTGTCCATAACTTCTCGAAGATGGAGGCTTAGAGTGTGTATTAGCCATATTTGATAGCATGGTCTCCATTGAAAGCTCCTTATCATGCTCCATTAAAGGTGGCCTTGGAAGGGTGGTAGCGGTACTGTTGCTTTTCTTGTATATTCGGCACAAAACCCAATCATCAAGCTACAAAACCAAAACAATAAAACAAAAAAAAAAAAACAAAAAACTAATTTAATATTCGATTTTTTCTCAGTGATTTTTTTTTTTCAACTTTTCCTTAGTAAAAAAATATTAAGAAAATGAAACAATACATGGCATGCATACCCTGAGGGAATTCTTCTTGTTATTGTTTGGAGGATCAGCAGGCAGAGGAGGAGGTTTTGATATAAAATTAAAGGAATTATTATTATTATTATTATTATTATCAACAAGTCTATACTCATGCATAATCCAATTAGTTTTAACCCCTTTTGGGGGCTTGCCACCATAAAAAACAAGTGCTTTCTTGACTCCCACTTTGTGGTGTCCATGAGATGTCAGTATAGGCTTGTCAGTCCCAGTAGCTTTCCAATACCCAGAAGTAGCAGCCCTGTTGGGCCTCGCTCCATTTGGGTATTTCCGATCCCTTGGGCTGAAAAAGTACCACTCTTGCTCCCCAAACGTTGCTTTACCTACAAAAATAACCCAAAAAAAAAAAAACACTGGAGAATCAGGTTCATGCAAAACAAGCAACCAAAGAATCAGGAAGTGGGTTTGAATAAATGGATGAAAAGATGAAATGGGGTGTGATAAAGTTGAGTACTTGGAAGCTCCCAGGGGTCGAACTTGTAGAGATCAACCTCGGCTATGATGGAAACGGGAAGGGGTGCAGATGCGGCTTTTCTCTTGAGGTAGTGAACGACGAGTTCCTCGTCGGTGGGGTGGAACCGAAACCCTGGTGGGAGATGGGGATGCTGAGAACCTGATGATGAATCTGTGCTGTCCATGATCGATGATGATGATGAGATGAGAATTTGTTCAATTTGCTATGTCTGTCTCATGCATGAATTCTAGTATCACAAACTTTCTTGTTTGTTTATGATTTGAGCTTTTCTTTCTTTTGCTTTTCCTTTTCCTTTTTTGCACTTATCGTTTTCGTCAATTTTGGGAAAGTAGTGGAGAAAAGATATGGAACTATGGATGGATTACCGAAGGAATTCAATCGAAATGGCTAATTGGATGTTGATGAGTGGGAAAGGTTTGGGATAGAAAGAAATAAAAGAGGGGGGGGGGTGCATGTGTGTATATGCATAATGCATGACTACGGATTAGGAGGGTTTTGGAACACATGGGCATCAAGGATGAGATGGTGTGACACGTGTTTGTGGGGACCACGAAACGATAATGAGGATGGGGAGGCTGGTTTTGGGGGAAATTAAGAAGGGTTGGGGAGTTTGGAAATGCAATGCTTTAGATGTCATGCTTTTCTTATGTAAACAAGCCACCACCTCTCTCCATCACACATACCCCACATTCACTGTAGCCAGAGAGACAGATACTTGAAGGCACGTGTGCCTATGCTCTTTACTCCCTCTGGTCTGAAATATAAGTAAAAAAGTCTATTAATTTGGTCTAAAATTGGGTCAAATATATAGATTTTTTTGCTTATATTCACTAGTGCAAAAACCACTTTTAATCGCGCTGGGACTTCTAACGCTTGCCAATCCGGCGTTTTTCGTCCGGGACGTTCAGAAAGGAAATATTTAACGCGGCTTATAAATCATGCGGTTAGATAAGATGTTTAATCGCGGTTTTTTATAAAACCGAGTTAAATCATGATGTAAAAGAAAAAATTTGAAAAAGTTTTAACCGCTTTTTTAGAAAAACCTGCTACCAGATGTGACATTTAACCGCAGCCTGAAACCTACACGCTATAAGTCTCCCTTATAGCTAAGTAAAAGAAAAAATTTGAAAAAATTTTTAATCATGTTTTTTAGAAAATCAAGCGCCAGATGTGACATTTAATCAAGGTTTTCAAAACCTATGGCTATAAGTCACCTTTAATCAAGCGTTTTTAAAAACCTAAGGCTATATATAACTTTTTAATCATGTTTTAAGCAAACCGACGCTTACATAGATGCATCAATTTTTTAATACTACATTTTAGAAATTTCCATTTCCAAGATCGCTAACATGTAATCGCCAATACATACAAACCATCGTGATACAAATCCAGCCATGTATTAATCATCATGAACTCCAAAACTCGCGTAAGAAGAAAACAAAACAAAACTCCTAATTAACATTCAGACAAAAACAAAACTCTATTGTCAAAAACAAAACTTCAACTATCCTCTAATTAAACATTCACACAACTCCTAAATGCTACGAATTATTAGCTACACAATTCGTTATCCCTTTTTTTCTTCTCTTCAAACCTTCTCATTTTTGTTGTGTTGTTTTTCTTGTTCTCGCCTTCGTGGTTCTAGGTTTAGATTTTGCTCTTCAATCTTAGTCACAAAAAACGCTACCATGTTTTCCTCCGATCTCGACAATTTCTTCATGATTGTATGAGTTTGTGCCACTACCATCAAATAACTACAAGTTCAATTCAAAACATATGTAATTAACTAACTATAAATAGTGTAAGGTATCAAAAAGATCAAATAACAAGATATGAAATATTTTATTACCAAATCCCATCCAGAGGTAATCTTCATCGTGACAATGGATAACATGGGTTTCATGACATAATAACCACACTACCCATGAGTCATGTCTTGGTAAGGCCCCTACAAATGACAATATAAATTAGTACAAATTATATATACACATAACTAATAATGCTTTCAATATGTAAATATTATATAAAGACAAACTACTTACCACGTAGCATGTTCCACTAGGCCTCTTTCCTTCTCCTGCACTCTTTCTTACTATTATAGTCCATCATAGCTCGATAAAATAATATAAGTTATAGATATAAGATAAATACATATATGACATCACAAGTATGACAAGTAAATTAAAAAGCTTACCCTCAAGTACACGCTTAACTGAGGTTCGCCTTTTGATGAAGGAAAGCATATCCGTACTATGAGATTATGCTAGACAAACGACATAATCAACCGCCAATGATTACTAGGTAACAAATAATAAAGGTATATTAGAAACACAGAGAGAAAAAGTATGCTATGAATAAAAATGTATTCACTGCGCGCAAGACGGCCCCTAAGAAAACATCTTTGTCCTCCGTCAATTAGCTTATCCAAGATGTAAGCTTGAATGTATTCATTGACTCTTTGGGTCGGGCTCGACAACCATCAACGCGGATCCAAGAATCCATATACATCATCGTAGTTATTCAATACGATACGATGCGTATACTCAGAGTTAAAACAAAATAATGTTAATTATATATAATCGATACAAAGGGAGATAAACATATACAAATATGTTAATTAATACTTACGCACCATAATTGCAAGTGTCAGACAAGGCCGTTTAACTCATCACCGAGCCGACAGTCCGTTAAGTCCTTCAAAAATGTAAAAATTGGAAGATTGTCGTGCTCCAAGGTAATCCCAACTTGTCCATCTGGGAAGATCAAAAGCCATGTGACCAATGCATTTTAAAATATCGCCTTTAGGATCCTCCTCATTTTCTCGCGAACAACTATCCTCGTGCCGACATGCAGAAGTGGCTTTAGGAGAAGACATTATCTCGATGACTTAGTCAGGCTTCCACATCCGACTTGAGCCGAGATTTATAAGCTTCAAACTTAGCTTCAAACATTTGACTAACCTCCTCAGATGATCCTGATGTCTCATGGCATCCATGTCCATTTGCTTTGACTGATCGCTGAAGTTCCTCCTCGTATTTTCTGAAGCCCACACTGACCAAGAAGGCGACACGACCACACGCTCGGGTGTTCCAAGGGCGTAGGTCAAGATATCTTCACGCCCAGCTTGGAATAAAAGTACCCTGAGATTCATCTTCAACCAATGACTCCTACAACCAAATTCAATCAAAGAGGTTTTTGGTCACGACCTAAATTGGTTACAAATCACATAATATTAAATAAGGTAGATACACTTACAATTTTAGAAGCAATCGAGGCCACAACATCGATGTATAGATCCTGATGGTTTTGTTCTGAGCCATAGTCCATACTCATACCGGCTTGGTTTTGAGGGGATTCTAAGGCTTCATCTCCACCTCTTCCTGCAAGGCTTTCCTTCGCGGTGTCATTACATTCTTCTCAAGTTTATCATAACCCCACGAGACAATAAGTGGGGATAGATATTCTTTGCAAAGATTTGTCCTTCCCCTTTTTCTTTTTTTTCTGTTACACATAACGAACACACCACAAATTAAAATAAGTAAAAATTATATTAAGCAAGTTAAAAATATAATTCAAACTAACCGTAAACGCTTCTTCATCATGCTCCTAACAAACTCATCCCATATGTCCTCTCGAAGGAAATTATACTTCCGACAAGGATTTGTGCAACCGCTTTGTCTCCATTCCCAAATACAAATGTCCTCGGGAGAGTTTAGGACTTAAAATCCTTCCAACGCTTCACCCAAGATAGACAAACCATCTATCCCTAAACTTTTATCATGGGGAACATCAAAAATATCCTACAATACACAACAAAATGGTGGTGTTAGTAAATACATACACACAAAGATCAATAAAGTTAAATACAAATATGCATACAACTAGTAGATAAAGGTCAATACCAATGACATCTTGCCATATCATATCTTTAGTTTTTTTCAGTGACATCTCTCCATTTAGGTATCGTGAATGGAGGCCTTGCTTTGCGGTAAGGTACGCCAAATAAGTGCAAAAGTCGGGTCAGATTATCACCATCGTGTCGCCTAAGATCTCGGATCAAATTCAATAGAAAACTTCCACCGCTAAGTCTATTTTTCAATTGTGATGTAGCGGGTAACACCTCTAGTTCTTTTTGGAGGACTCGAATGTGGATGGATCAGTCATATATGATGCCTGCTTAAACAAACAAACAAATATAAGAAACAATGTGAGATAATCTAACAAATATGTATCAATGTGGATATATAATCTAACAAAACATGTATTCACCTATAAAATTCTTTAGTAGTCAAGTTTTAATGTCCTCCAATATCCCTTCGATGATCATCACGAGTGTGCATATACATCGCCTACTTCATTTTTCATCAATGAAGATGGGTCTTTGTGTTGAGAAAGAAGGGGTGTCATTAATATCTAGTGTTGAATCTTGTTTTCATCACTCTCATGCATACTTCTTCTTTGGAGAACCACTGCATCATCTTTTGTTGTAGGATCCTGACATAAAACACTTGTTCGGGCGTGGAATTGCCATGATGAAAGGTTCATCCTTATAACCTATCTTGTCAAGATCCACCATTGTAAATCCTAACTCATCGGTTTCAGACGCCACCATTATCGCTCACCCACTTACATTTAAAAATGTGCACTTTGAATTTATTATAATCGATCTCCCAAATCTCTTCAATGACCCCAAATATAAGCTATCGATGCCAACGGTTTTTATCCTTTGAACTAGAGAAATGCATGTAAGAAGCCATAACCATAACCCCACTATTTTGTACTCTGCTCTTTGCTATCCCGTGACTTTGTATAAAAAGAAAATTTGTTGATATCGTGATCTCTCCATGTCAAGACATTAAATTTAGGATCATGTGCTAGCCATGTTAATGTCTCGTATGTGATTCATCACTCAAAATCGTTTTAAACCAAGGTATGAATGTCTTGTTATGCTCCTTCAACACCCAATTTTCATTCATTCGAGGGTTTTTGGCCTTGACATGATTTTTGTGAGCGACATAAGTAAGGTTCAACTCTCATCAATATTATTCAATATATACAAATGTGCTTGCAACACTTCCGTCAATTCCATGCTTTTAGTTTTTAGACCTAGTGTACCCTTACCTTCACATCTTCCCTCATGACGAGACTTAGGAAGCCCTACAGCGCCTGCTTCGACAAATAATCTGAACAAAACTCAATGGCTTCTTCACATGCATCTTTCAACAATAGATGCTTCGGGACGATATAGATTCTTCACATACCCTTTCAATATTTTCATGTATCGCTCAATGGTACATCCACCTTAAGTAAATCACACACACTCTAATCTCTCCGACTAAATGAACAATTAAATGAACCATGATGTCAAAAATGAGGGAGGAAAGAACATCTCCAATCGACACAAAATGATAGCAGCTTCATTTTCCAACTCGCCCACTTCGAGGGTCAATAGCTTTAAGCATACCGTATCAAGAATAAACACAATCTAATTATGGCACGTCAATATTTTTTGGCAAAGATGCCACGAATAGCCACCTGTAGTAATTGTTGCATCAAGACGTGACAATCATGAGATTTTAAGCCAACTAATTTGAGATCTCACATCGATACAAGACTTTACATTTGAAGAGTAACCCTGCGGGCACTTTCACACCCCCGTAGGCACTGCAAAGCTTTTTTTCTCTTCTTTGATAATGTATGACAAGCTCGGGTGGCAAATATGTCTTGTTACTCTCTCGCCGAGGAGCTAACTCCTCTCTTATACCCATGGCAACAAGGTCTAGACGAGCATTTACTCCATCCTTCATGCCTTACCCTCAATATTGAGAAGTCGCATCGATTACACTATCACACACATTTTTCTCTCCACATGCATCACATCAATACAAGTGTTGTCTTACATCAAGATTTGACCAAGATGGAAGATCAAAGAATACTGACCTTTTCTTCCATATGTTTTTTCACGTAAGAATATTTTTTCCTCTTTTTTTTTCCCCAAATTAACATCGATGGAGTTCACCCGCTGATAAACTTCTTCTCCTAAGCTAAAGCTTTGAGCAATTTCGTTTTCGACATCCATGAAAAGCCTTTTTCAACCTCGCGATACGGTGATCACGCTCGTAAATCTTCTATGCCCAAGGTAACAAGTCTTTCTCCCATTTTTCACTTGAAAGAAACACGTGCCGCTCTTCACAACAGGCATGCTTTATGCCCCTTAACACTATACCCTGACAAGTTCCCATATGTCGAAAGTCGCTGATGGTGCAAAACAACATGGCACGCAACTTGAAATCTTCACCTAAAACCTATCAAACACATCAATGCCTTCTTCCCACAATGTTCTCAAGTCATCAATCAAGGGTTTTAGATAAACATCTATGTCATTTCCTATTGCTGTTTTGACCGTAAATCATCATAGATAACATAATGTACTTGGCGCTCATGCACAACCAAGGAGACAGATTGTAAATTACTAAGAGAACAGCCATGAACTATGGATGCTACTTAAGTTACCATATGGATTCATTCCATCCGTGAAGCAAGTCCAAGCCTAAGGTTTCTGGCTCATTGCCGAACTCCTAAAACAATGAATCAATTTCTTCCATCGCAAAGAATCGGCCTGATGGCTAAGCTTTCCATCAAATTTCCTATCATCCGCATGCCATCTAAGGTTCTTGCATCATTTACATTGGCAAACAATGCTAAACCTGGAATAATTGGAAGATACCATAACACCTTCAGAAGACCTTTTTTGCTCACATCACCACAATTATCATCACCGCTATTCTTGTAGCGTGCAGTGTATTACACTCTGACACTCTTCTTGTCTTCATGCTCTTTCCAAGATAATATGCAATCCTTCTGCATGCATGTATTTTCTTATACTCCACACCCATCTGACATAATATCTTCTTTCGCCTATAATTACCGCTTGGGCAATGTGTTACCTTCCTAAGCATGTCATTCAACAGCTTTACAATTCAAGAAGCCTTTATCACCACCCATTTATCGCCTTTAGATTGAATATTTCAACACCGCGATAACCGTAGAAATTTTACAAATGGATACAAAGGTTTTTCCTTGTCACGCATGAGTTTCATACACATGTGCCCACAAAAGATTCTTGTCCAATATCACGAATCATGTCCTCTAGTCGACGTCCATATCTACATCAACTTCCTCTTGTGGACACACTTGGCTTGTTTAACACTTCACCATGCCAGGTCCATGTCGATATCTTTGCCAAATCCCAAAACACGAAGATGATTCCAGATCTCCTCAACTTTAGTGTTGGCCCATTCAAACACTTAACACAAGGACAATAGAAAGTTGTTTGATTAGAAGTTTTGCTTGGGAAAATTGTAAGAAGTCTTCGACTGCTTCTTATACTCATCACCTAAGCGATGTTTTTGCATCCAACTACGATCCATAACTGTGGTTCAAATAATATACACATACTTTTATGCTTAGATATTTAACTAACATTAACATGCTTTGTATGCATAAGTTAGAACAATTAGATATTTAACTAACACACTATATAAAAATCTGAATTTTAACATGATGATCACTCCTAAACTTTATTTCTCACCATTAAAACTTCTCTAACATAGTTTAACCCAAAACAAGTCTAAGTTTCCAATCACAAAGAACAACCCAAAACACAATAAAAGAGGTTCCATGTCTCATATCCAATATTTTCACAACATATCCTTGAATTACATTCTAAAGAAGATCAAAACAAGCTAAGTGTTCCATCAAAAAGCACTTATGAAAAGAAGTGAATGTGCGTGATTCTATGGTAACAAAGATCACAACAAAGAAAACACATTCCCTAAACAATAACCAAGAGAAATTTAGCCAACCAAAAGAAAACACACTCACCTAAACAATCCTAATGTAATAGCTAATAATGTCTTTGATAATCCAATCCTAACTCAAGAAGAAAAGGAAGAGAAAACTAACCCAACTTTGAGAGGACTGCAACCGTGCTCAAGAGTGGACGATGACGCACGACGTGCGACTACGAAAGTTACAGGTTGAAAGGACTACAACAGCAAATGACATATTCGAGCAAGAGAGCATCATGACGGCGAGGAAGCGCCACGACAATGATGGTGCGACGGTGTCGTGGTTTGGGCGATGGTGGCGAGGACAATGGTCGCGGAGATTGCTCGCATGCTCAAAGTGAGGCGAGAGGAAAATGACGACTACGAGGACGATAGAGGAGAAAACGTTGAGAACGTAAGAGGACGACTATGGAAGGAGGGAGAGGTACTCGAACGTAAGAGACGAGAGAGGGAAAATGAGAGAACGCTGCAAGTGAGGGTTTGATTTTGTATTTTAAAAACACCTTATAATCACGCTTTCCAAATAACCGCTTATAGCTTACATTTTTAAAAATAAAAGGTAAACTTTAACCGCTGTTATTATTTATAACCCACAGAGTTATACCTAGACTTTAACCGCAGCTTTAACTAAAACCCTACAAGCAAGTAGGAATTTCTTGCAAGAATTCTATAGATGTCGATAAATGGATGTCGAGAAAGAGTGGAGCTCACCTCGCTTTACAATTCTATAGACGTTTAAAATGGATGTCGAGAAAGAGTGGAGCTCACCTCGCTTTTAGAATTAGATTATCAAGAATCCATCGCTAACTCCGCTTAGAGTAGGTCGACAAATTTGGCAAATGAATAAGTGAAAAGGACCTTTTAATCCCATGTTATTAGTATAACCGGCAAGTATACCTATATTTTAACCGCTGGTTTTATCTAAAAAACAAGAGTATCTAGATTTTTAACCGCGGTTTTAACTAAACCTACAAGTAAAGTAGGAAATGTTGTCACAAAGATTTCTATAGATGTCGACAAATGGATGTTTGAAAGTGTGAGCTCCCTAATGCTCCGGCCTGCGACTCCCTAATGCTTTCGCCATGTGGACTTCGTATCCAGAGATTGAATTTGTTCATGCTCGCGCTTACGCGACTTCGTTATCCAGGAGATCTAATTTGTTCAAGGAGATTGAGTGCTCCCTAATGCTCGGGCTATGCGACTTCTAATGCTCGCTTATGCATTTTGTTATCCAGAGATCGGAATTTGTTCATGTCGGCTATGTGGGACTTCAAGTATCCAGAGATCTAATTTGTTCATGTTTCGCTTATAACCGCGTTATTCATATAACCGGCATATAACATGAACTTATAATCACGTTTTACTTAAAAACCGGCAAGTATAAGTTTCGCTTCTTTTATCCATTTTATTAGACATTTATAACGCTGTTTTAGAAATAACCGGCGAAAAATTGATGCGCATTTCAAAAATGCCACCGCTTCACGCTTACGCCTGCTATTTCCAAACCTATGCTATAAGTCTAATTTTTAGGTGTATTTCGCACTAGTGATTTCAGACCGGAAGGGGGACCTTTTTGTGATCGCATTGCTACATTTGTCATTTTCATCTTTTTAAGTTCCTGTAGTCCTGGCATTACTATAGTGTGGTCATGCTTTTTGATGTATATTCAGGGATGGATGGTAGATGATGTTGGTTTTCAAAATGTGTTGGGATTATGGTTTTTAAATTTATTGGGCCAGATAATATTTGCTTGAATTTATGTATTAAAGAAACTGGTACATCGATCTGCTTTATTTTGAAACATTTTAAAATAAGTTTGGTTTAGTTTCAGTCCAGGTCAGTAATTACATCACTAGATTTGAGTAATCTGCCACATTGGTCCCTAAAAGTGTAACTCGATGTCACTTTGGTCCCTAGAAGAGTAAAAACTCCAAAATAGTCACTGAAAGTATACTCTGTTGTCACTATGGTCCCTGCTGTTAGCTATTTAATTGACTCCGTTCCAAACCCTTACGTGGTTGTTGATGTGTGGCCAAAATTGGTGACTGAGACTCCAAATAATCCCCAACGTGGCCAGGGATGAAAATGAAAAGAAAAAAAAACAATAGAAATCAGATTAGGAAAAAGACAAGTTATGTTTTTGTCAAAAGAATAAAAAAAAAAGAAGACGACACCCACGGAGAATCTCTCCACACAGTCAACTCCACCGTCGCTACCACCAATGACCACCGCCCATCATCCATTTTTGCCACCGTCTAGGACCTCGTCCATGAAAGGCCGCCGCTGTGAACGTTCTCAACAGAGCACTCGAAGGAGTCTCCGTCTTCGCCCCAAATAAAAGATTTTTTCTTCTTCTTCTGAATGTTCAATACAGTGTCATCCATGTTTGATTACTCATGTTCGTTTCTGATTGCATGTTTTATTTGGACTATGATTTTCGTTCTGGTTAGGGTTTAGGGTTACACTCTCTGTGATCAGATTGGAGGCTTAGGATTAGACTCTCTGTTTCACCGTGATTTTGTAATGTAACTTGCTATTTTGTATTAATGGCCTCTTATCATGCCTTTGTGAATGTATTTTACATTTTAGAACAATTTTTGAATGTATCTTGACCCTTATCCATGGTTAAGTTGGGGTTTTTTTAGATATTTGGTTAATGGGTGCTTGTTTTATTTGTTCAGGAAGGATCATGGAGTTGAGGTACAAGAGCAACCTATTGAGGACATTTCCAGTGATGAAGATTTTGAATTCATACCTTCATATTTTAGTGGAGAGGATGAAACATATGATGAAGTTGATCTTGAATCTATTGGGAATGCAAGTGATCAAAACACTCAGAGGGCTAGTGCAAGTCATAGCAACACTGAAATGGCTAATGTCAATGCAATGGCTGGTGATGATATTTTTTCGGATAATGATTCCTACCACTCTGAGGAGTTGAAGACCCCAATTAGTATAGATGATGAGAATGAGAATGATGGTGGTGATAGGAAGATTTTCCCACAATTTAATGCAAATGCAAAGTTTGGCCAAGTCCATTTGGAGGTTGGGATGGAATTTGACAGCCTATCTACATTTAAGAACGTTGTTAGGGATTACACCATATACTATAGGAGAGACATAAAGTGGATGAAAAATGACAAGGTAAGGTGTAGAGCTAAATACAAGGAAAATGGATGTATATGGGAGATATATTGTGGTTGGTCTGAAGAGAATAGAAGCTTCTAAATAAAAATTTTCAAGAGTGAACACAATTGTTGCAGGGGGTTCACAAATAGCCAAGCCAACCGACCCTGGGTTTCCAACAAACTACAAGAGGTGATTAGATTACAACCAAATATCACGTACACAGAGGCTTATGATTATATGAAGAAGGAGTTTGGAGTCCATATCAATGACGCTAAATTATTTAGATCATTGAAAGCCGCAAGAGAGATTGATGTCATTCATCCCAACACCTATGTTTCTACCAAGAGGACCTCATCAAGCTTCATAAGTGTGAAAAATTAAATATTGAAGACCTATTTTTTGCTGAAAATAATAATGTATATGCACATATTAGGTGCAAGTATTTTGATTTAGACATAGTAGTATGACTTGGAGATTGTTGTATCTGCACATAATGTGCAAGTATTTTGATATGTTTGTAACTTTTGAAGACCTGATTTTATCATGTACTTGGATATATGAAGTTATTTTGGTATAAATGACTAGATTTGGTATAAATTACTGCACATAATGCTACTGCACATAATTTCTGTTTTGATGATTATGGTTTACTAGATTTAGCTACTGCATTACTGCATTACTCGCATACTGGTTTTGTGCATTACTGCATCCTGCATTCTGGTTTTATGCAGCTGCTACATTCTGCATTCTGCATTAGGTACTGGTTTAATGATGTAGAATATGGTTTAATGATTTATGGTTTGGGCAGCAGAAGCTTTGTGGTTTAATGATGCAGAATATGCAGAAGATTTATGCATAAGTTACATTATGATTCTGGTTTAATGATGCATAAGGTTTGGTGCATAAGTTACATTAATGATGCATAAGATTTATGCATAAGCTTTATGCATAAGTTACTACTGCATTCTGGTTTAGTGACAAGTATTCAATGATGGCATAATGTTTGCAATTGTGATATACCTAACCAAGTCTTTGCTCAAATACATGACACAACACCAATTATGCAGAATTTTACATTATGCAGAATTTTTGTGCAGAATAAGCAAAAAAATGAATAACATGGACATAATAACATAGATACATTGGCAAAGGAATGAATAACATGGACATAATAAGCAAATTTCCATTCATTACCACATTATACATAACACATTACATAGAGGTATATCATAGCCATAAGCATTACACAAAACACTAAGTCATCCTAAATTGACCTAAACCCAAACCAGAACCAGACTCACTCTTATGCCATCTTACTACCAACAGACACAAACATGCATAACATTTGCATGACAAATATAGCAAATATAAAATATCTTAACATCTTAAATTCAACCCCCATATAATCAAGCCTAGAGTTCACTTCAGCCTTCAACATCTTAAATTCAGCCAACATCAGTTCAGCCTTCATCATTTTCTCTCTTCCAAACTTTCTTCCATCCTCTCTTATAATTTCTCTTCCTCCATGTGTCTCAAATGCAATAAGCGCAACATCTCTTCCATTCTCTCTTTCAGTATTTACAATTACTTCAATCAATTTATCAACCTAGACAAAGTATCCACAACAACCAATTTCATCCTAAAAATTTAATTAAATGCACAAATTACATTCAGAATTTATGATAAATCAAATAGGATTGAGAAAAAAAAAACCCTTAAAACCCTAACACGCACTGACTTTATTGATTGTGCAAGTGAAAAATGGTCTGCCTCTGTTAATTTTGGTTTGCGCAACGCGTCTAATCGCCCTTCTCCCGCAACCACAGTGCAGCACCAATTGTGTACTTCCCATCCTCGTTGAAGACGATTGGCTGCACTCTCCACCAGATGCTTGGTATCTCTCTCTAATCTATGACATTTGTGCACCACCTCCCATCATCATCTACCTCGCTTTACTCAATTTCTGTGTTAGGGTTCAGAGAAAGCCCTAATCTAATTTCGGGTTCGGAGAAATGGAGATAGCCCTCTTCTGATTTCAATGTTTTTTTGTTCATTTTTGTCCCTGGCCACGTTGGGGATTATTTGGAGTCTCAGTCACCAATTTTGGCGACACATCAGCAGCCACGTAAGGATTTGGAACAGAGTCAATTAAATGACTAACGACAGGACCATAGTGACGCACCGAGTACACTTTCAGAGACTATTTTGGAGTTTTTTCTCTTCTAGGGACCAAAGTGACATCAAGTTATACTTTTAGGGACCAATGTGGCGGATTACTCCACTTGATTTGGTAATAGGTTATCTTTATTTTTCAAATTAATAATACTTGGCCGAATTCAAATATATTTTGAGTTAAATGGGACCAATTAATTAATAGATAATGAAAGCGTTATTTAATAAGTGCTTATCTTAAGAGAATTTATGTATAAGCTATTTATACAATCATTTATGAGGATAAACACTTATAAATTCCATATAAGCTATTTCTATTTCTATAATCTGTATTGTCAGAATTAATTAAATCAAGCTACAAAAGATAAGATTTACTCCAATCAAAAGAAATATTAGATTTACTTGTATTTTATAAAATATATTATATGTTGAATTGAAATTATTTGTGGAGTTAATATATTCAATAAAAAATTTAAAATTTTAATTTGACGGTCAGATTGATGAAATTCAATGTCCACATTGAGTTATTAAGCAAAGTAACTATGTCAAGAGTTATTCCTAGCTAACTTGATCCCCATCCTAATTAATTTATATTTATTTTGTAGCCAATAAATAATAAATAGTATGAATTAATAAGATCAATCATTTATCTCTCTTAAGAGTTTTAATGGGCCCCACTAATTTAACGGTAATTTTGAAAAAATAATCCACATTGTTGACAAATTCAATGTAATTAATTAATTTTCTTAATTATTGTGAATTGGTCGTCTTATATATAAGGACAAAGGTTGTAGAAACAGATGCACATAGGGGCACCCAGGGGATGGAGCCCCTCCCTCTTTGAGAATTTATTTTGTAACATACATATATATGCAATTGGTTATCATGAAAATTTCAATGAGTTTCATATGGGCTTTATCGTGCAGGTTGCTCAACATATACTTCTTCTGCCCAAGTATCATTAAGAAATGCATATTTAACATCAATTTGATATATATTTTCCAATTATTTTGGGATGTGAGAGAAATAATTATGGAATTGTATCTAACATTGTAATAGGAGCAAAAACATCAAAGTAATCAAGACTTGACTTTTGCTTGTACCCTTTAGCGACCACAATTGGTCTGATACTTTGTTTTGTACACCCAATTCACTCCCATTGGTCTTGTAGATGCTAGTAATAAATCTATTAGCTCTCTTGTTCCATTCTTCTCAATAACATGGGTGAATTTGTGAAAATGCCAAGTGGTCCCTCCTTTGAGCAGTATCATCAACTCCTTGTTATCATGGTTCCATAAATGCATAGACATTAAAATTTCCCAATAACTAAGTATAATAAGGTGGTCCTGTGGTTTGAGGAGAGGAATATAAATGCTGGAGAGATAAGGTGACGTGAGTTCAAATCTCTTTATTGTATTATTATATATAGAATACAACCATCACATTCAACGACAAAAACTAAAAGGATGGCACTAAGTATGCAGAATCAAGACAATGGCGTACACATATACACCGATTGCTTCTCAAGCAAGATGCTTTTGCTTCTGCATATGACAGCTCTTAGTTAACCATCTGTACATTCCAAACAGGCTGACGTGAACCCGTCATTTGTCCTGTTCTTCATTATGCAATTGGTAATTAGGCACAAGAAAACAATCGCTTATTGATTGCTGATTATATTCCAATATCTTGCAAGAAATTAAGTTCTAAGATATGGTAGTTTATTTTTACATCGAATTCGTTTATCCATTTTCTTTTGGGAATGTAACTCAAGCGTGTGTATTTCTATGTGGTTTAGATTTATCACCTCATATAATATAAACTATTTAAGTCCTCAGTCACAAATATCCCCTATATTCTGGTTGCCTTCTCCCAAATTCCCAGTCACTAATTTTGGTTACTTAGAAACAGAAGCCTCTCTTTTTAAGATTTGATAGCTCAGCTGCCTCAGAAATGTTGAACATTTAATGTTCTGCTGTATACAAGTAGAGTAGACATTTTTTTTTGTAATGCGACTAGAACTATCTTGGTGTCTTAAAAAATAAAAAGTTGGGTATCCGTGTTCTTGGTTTATAGATGGAACTTGGAAGTATCTAACTCCATCTGCAAATGACAATTACTTTCAGAATCCTCTGCTTGAACTAGTTTATCCGAAACACACAAGGAAGACCAATGAAAATAAGCTTGTAGAAGTGTGATGACATTCAAAGAACATTAAGAATATATTGCAAAAAGCAAAATATTTTTAAGATTAACAAGAAAATACTCCCTAATTATGTTTCATGCCAACCAAAAGGGCAAAATAGGCAATAAGTCTGTAGCCTACAAGCATTGCCACCAAGGCAGCAACAGAGAAACCTTGATTATCAAGGCCTACATGTTTAATTGTAGGATAGTTTCCAACTGAGCATGTCACATTTGGACCACATGGGTAAGTATCATCATCCTTGAACTGTGACCCCAGCAAGAGCTTATAGGAATAATAGCTATGAGATATTTGCTTTATCCATGATACAAATGCAGGCATATTTTGAACAAAGTAGCCATTGACTAGAACAAGTAATGTCATAACCACTGCTCCAACTGTAGCAGCTGCCCTTTGATTATTTACCAGCAGTGCACCAACCAATACTTTGTGATACCAAAGCATACAAAAGAGCAACAGCTAGAGTTTGGAAGAAAATTGAAGCACTGGCCTTTAGTCCTCCCATCCAATAAGTAATGGTGACAAAAAGGGTTAGCAAGGCTAGATGCACTGGAAGGTCAACAACATTACTTACTATGAAGTAGGATGAGAGTCTATACATGCAGGAAGATCTTTCCTTTATTATCATTCCGCGGTCGAGAGGAAAGGTAAAGATGGAATGAACCATAGGTAAGAATCCACAGAATTGTGTGTAGTAGAAAAGTAGTCCTACCTAAAAAGCAACAGAAACAATAATCAGAAAAAAAAAGTCTTGGATTTATTTTGTCAAAGTACTTATTATTACCTAAATACCATACCAGGTCTTGCATTTGATCAGCTCTAGTCTGCCACCAGAGAAGGCCTGCAAAGAATGATAAGGCCAAAACTTGGCAGATTCTGTGGACTGATCTTTGTTCATACTTTCTTTCTTTGAAACCCCTTCTTAGTAATATAGTAAACTGCTCCCACCAAGTTGTGCAGTATTGACCAAATATCTCATCTTTTGAACTGTCATCAAATGAAAACCTGGAATTTTGAAGTTCCATCTTCACCTGGTATGCAATGTTAGTCTCAAAAGCAGATATCAACGCTTGTTTTGTAGTATTTGTATTTGTATCCTCATCTGAATTTCCAGAAAACATACCTAGAAAATGGTTGAATGATTCCCTATTAATGAATGGACTTATGATAGTGGAAACCCCAAAAGAGAAACACAGACCAAGTTTTCTAATTGGTGCATTGGCTCAGATTCTTAGATTGGTGTGAAAAATATTTTACCAAAACAAAAACATGTCATTTGAACCAGCATGACCCAAAAGCGCTTAATTCAAAATAGTTCAGACTTGATTTCATATTATTTTTTATTTGAAATTGGTCCTTGAAAGTTCAAATTTGATATGAGCATATATGATTATGACGTTTCAATGCCTTGAAATATTTGAATGTAAAGTGTGAGTTGCCTATGTCTTAATCCAAATATAAAGCATGATGCTATTTCATAGGCATGTTTGAAAGGTTAATTAATGCTTGCTTACCATTTGCAAGATCAAGTAGGAAATCTGTAGGATTCATGGCAACAGATGGAGCATATCCGATACCGGAGAAGTAATTCATAACATATTCTCCCTTCCCAAAATACAAGCTACTACCATCTGATAACAGTAAAATCTTTTGAAACATGTAAAAGAGTTTACTAGAAGGCTGGTGGATAGTCATTATGACAGTTCTTCCACCTTTGGCTAACTCACAAAGAGTTAGCACAATTCTTCTAGCTGTGGTTGAGTCAAGACCAGTAGTAGGCTCATCAACAAGCAAGAGACTTGGATTAGTCAACAGTTCTTGCCCTATGCTAACTCTCTTCCATTCTCCACCTGAAACACCCCTTAAGTGTGGTCCTCCCATTATAGTGTCCTTACAATGAGTCAAGTCAAGCTCATCCATAACTGCCTTAACATTTGAGATTTTCTCTTCTTTGGAGAGGCTATTTGGCAAGCGAAGAAGAGCAGAAAAGACTAGTGTCTCACAGACTGTTAGGTGGGGATAGAAGATGTCATGCTGAGCAACAAATCTCAGGTTTTGCTTTACTGATTTTGAGAGGGGTTTTCCATTGTAGGTTATGCTTCCTCTAGTTATACCATTTAGCCTGCCTCCCAAAGCATTTATTAGAGTTGTTTTGCCACTACCAGAAGGGCCTAATATGGCTAATAATTCACCTGGAAAAACAGCACCACTAATCCCTTTCAAGACCAATCTCTCTTCAGAACTTACCCCCTTTTTGCAGAACAAACCTTCCCTTTTGCCAATTTTGGTTTTATGCACAACATCTTCAAACTGCAATAAACACCAGTGCAGTACAATATTAACTTTTACCAGTTACTGTAAAAAATCAATTTTCATTAGATTGATTGCTAAAACGGATACTTTTTTTTTAGAAACCATTTTATGTTAAATCTTTATTTACCTTAATATTTTACCTCAATAATATGTACAAGCCTCAATTAATTAACAATATCTAAAAAACATGAAAGAACTACAAAAATTAAAAAGGGGGAAGAAAAATGAGTAGTACCTTGAGGGTAACAGGAGGGTTAACTTTCATATTGATGTTTCGTTTTGCTTCTGCTGGTTGCAGCATCTGAGATGCAGAGTTCAATATCTCAGTTTCCATATCCCCTGGCATTGAGATACACTTACACGTTGCTACATATGCCTACTACGTATATTAATTAGGACGGTTGTCCCTTTCAATCTATCTCTCTTTTGCCAGTTCCCAGTTGATAGAACATTAGTCTCAAAAATAGTATAGCAAGAAGATATATACTTTGTCGTGTTCCCTCTTTGTCCATATCTTTCCTATATAAGATTTGATTTGATTGAAGCCTTTACGGTTTAACCTTTCTAATAATGCAGATTACTTATTAGTAACTCATTATCATCATCTTTTGGACGTAAAGAAATCATTGTTGCTTAGTCCGAAAATACATTATTCTTTGTTATTTTCATTAATTTGACGTATTTTTTTACTACTAATGAAATACTAGTATACTGTATATTGTCTTTAGATCACAAAATTGTCATCCGCATTACAAGATCCGTTTTGATCAAACGATTAGAGATTAAGAAACCAAATATTTTTTCTTCAATTCCGTGTGATTCTGGATAGCATCTTTATTAGAAAGCTTATTCTAGACGTGTCATATAATAAACTGCCTAATTAGGAAAGTGTGGCAAATTCTACTAAAATTCCAAAATAGGTAGAGACAACTTGGAAGGAAAAAAAAAATAGACGTTTTGCAAAAATATACATATCTTCTTTTTAGTATTCTTCGATCATGAGCAATGAACTAATCTCTTGAGGTACAAAAATCTATTTAAAGGACTAACCTCTTCTAATGATGTTCTTACATAGTAAGGGTGGCCCTCAGATTTTGAGTGCTTCTTTGTAATCATTTGAATATTGTCGTTCTTGCATTTTTTTTATTACAAAATTATTAATAATTCGTTCATAATCAATATTTTTAAAAAAATTATTTTCGATTGACACTACAAAAAAAGTCAATTTGCGGAGGTTTTTAACGTAATTTTCGGGGGTTTTTGACCTCCACAAATTGATTTGCGGGGGTTTTTCAAACTGTCCCGGTTACTGCGTCACAATCTATTTGCGGGGGTTTTTAGGAACTCCTGATATCCGACCGCCGCTATTTTAATGTTCATTTTGCAGGGGTTTTTAACCTCCCCAATTTGATTTCATTTTGCGGAGGTTATATTGTGGGGGTTAAAAACATCCTCTATTGTTCCTTTTTTTAAAAAAAATTATTGATTTCCACATCCTTCTTGCATTCACCATTCAACAATTCAAAATTGACAAAAAAGTATCAATTTTTTTTCAAGTCAATCATTTATCATTTAAAATATTATATTTACAACATATAGCAATCATATATGTACAAAGTCAACACTGTGTACAAAGTAATCATATATGTAAAATCATATTAATTCAAAAATTGAGTTATACAAAGCAAAGTATGATGAATTGCTATTAGCTAACTCCTATTCTCTAAAGTCTTGCAAAAAGTGCCAAAAACATACTTATTTGACAAAATATAATGGCTCTATGTGGCGTGTTGTCCCCACTTGTACAACCCTCATGACATTTGACATCATCCATTTGGAGCAATCAAAATAACACAGTCACTGTATCAGTAAAAAAACCAGCAAGGGAAGAACAAAACCACATCAAAAAAACCAGCAGATGAAACATGAGTTGGACTACACAAAAAGCACAACAAAGGGAAACCTTGGAGAAAGACCTGAAAACATGCAGCAATAGCTCCCAAAATAACAGCCACAATTGCATCCCATTTCCTATATGAAAACATTGAAAACTAGTTCATGGTTCCTTTGCTGGGAGATTTTTTTTTTTGTAGATCATTTAACCTATGAATAGATCATTTAACATTAAAATTTCAAAATGGAAAACTACAACCTAGCATGAATCACAGTTGAAGCCAGTGCATGGAATAAATTAAACCAATTGTAAATGAGGATAAAATCTGCCAAATGCAAACCATAAATCAGCACCACCTACTATCATTGATAAAAGCTCAATTAGATTTGAATTGCATAATAATATCATATAATAAAGAGTTGTCATCTAAATTATAATACCTCATCAAATAGAACTTTGTAAGCATTCAAGTCATGGTACAATGGATAACCCTGTTGCTACAATAATCTAACGCTTCAGTGATGGATAGGACAACTCTTAACCGCATGTTCCACACAATTGTCTGATTTTCCCCTGAAACAGATGAGACGAAAAGCTATATTCATAACTGCAGGGTTAGCTTAAAGTGATAGAAAGTTGGTGTCACAATTTGGCAAAAAGCGATATACATACTGCAAGTGCATTTTTTGTTGCACATTTTGGTATAGCAAATTTGTTCCCGAATACTTCTTATTAGGCATTAGGCAAGTAATAGCAATTGGTCAAGAATTGGTTTAGCAATACAATTGGTCTGCATATCTTTTAATAGCAGCTGGCTGAAATTGATTGGTTTGCATTCCTGAAAACAAATTGGTATAACAATTGGTTTGCATACCTTATGGTTGGCAATTGACATTAGGTTGAGAGATTAATGTCTCCTATATAAAACTATCTCAAACTACTACTTGTTACTACTCCGTTTACAGGTGACAGACCTCATCAAGCCAGCAAAATATTCAAATAGCATTGCAACAAATCACATCAAAACATTGCAGCAGAACCAGTAAATCAAGCAGCATAACAATATTGCAACAGAATAAAACTGCATTCATTTAGTTAAATAGTAGTATGTTCTTACCGCAACTTGAGCAAAATTGCAGAACAAAACTTAAAAATGAAATAGAACTGCGGTAAAAACTTTAAACCAAATATTGCTTAGTGCACAAGCATCGATGTATATCATATAAGAACAATCATGTTATCAAGTGTAAGATAGTGGAGTAAGTATTTATTCAAATAGTGGAGATGGTAAAGTAGTGGCAAAGTGAAAGCACTAGACACCAGTAAATAGAAGCGATATGAGAAGACATACAGTGGAAAAGATGTGTTGGGGAGTCCGGGGAGCACCTGAGAGCAACAACTGACTAAGGACTAGGACCACTAAGAGACCTAGACGCCACATGTCCACCCAAAATCTTAAGGCATTGGGTATATGGGTCACCGCTCTTATATATCCTTCACTTAACCCAATCCTAGCCAATGTGGGACTAACCACTCACACTTGAATTCTAACAATCTCCCCCCAAGTGTGAGTCTCCCACATTTGAGAGAACCGGCAGGATCCACTCTTGCTCCCCCATCAGGCCAAACCACGGCTCTGATACCAATTGTTGGGGAGTCTGGGGAGCACCTGAGAGCAACAACGGGCTAAGGACCAGGATCACTAAGAGACCCAGACACCATATCTCCACCCAAAACCTTAAGGCATTGAGTATATGGGTCACCTCTCTTATATATCCTTCACTTAGCCCAATCCTAGCCAATGTGGGACTAACCACTCACACTTGAATTCTAACAAGATGTTTGGCGAGAGTGTCGTTGGGCATGTACTCTGCAACGAGGAGCCTCTCATCTCCGTCACAGCAATAACCAATCAAATTGGCAAGTCTACGGTGTCGCAATTTTCCAACACCCCAAGCTTCGTCCTGCGTAAACAAACCCAAAAAAAAAGGTAAAACTCAATCAAACTAAACGGCAAAAGGCAAATTAATCAGATAGATAACAAATAATGTATTCCAAAAAAAGAAAGAAAGAATTCATACAACAAACTGCTTGGGGTAGGGCCAGGCCAATTTAGAAAACCTCTTAACGGCAATCCAGCGACGCTAACGCCACTTCCGAATTCGCGAGTTTCAAAACAAAACTATTGAGGAATATCATGTAGGGTTGGATATTGAGAATTATGGAATTCTGCAAACCTTCATCACTCCAACGACAGCACAGTGGACTCCGAAAGAACAAGACGAACAGATTCATTTAAAGAATGAAAACGAATCTTCAGTCATTGGAAATAGAAAATAGGGACAGATGCAATACCTTCAATTGCGAGAGGAGAAAGGGGAGTTCATGGCGTCTCTAACAATGAAATCGTAGTAGCGCGACCTTTGCGACAGCGGCGACACGAATGGCATCCCGCGGTGGAGGCACATGCAGGTGTCGCAGTGGAAGTCTTGGGCAGTGCAGTGGTGTCGCAGGCGGAAGGTAGAAGGAGGAGACGGTGACTTGTTCTCCATGGCTGAGGGTTTGTGGCCAAATGAAGGTCGATGTTGTTAGGGTTTTAGGAGAAAGAATAATGAAAAGGGAAAATGAGTTTTTAGGGGAAGAAATGACGATACCAATAAACACAGGGAAATCAACTCTTTAATTAGTGGGGGTTTTTAACCCTTTAAAATAAACTCAAATTTACACGGGATGGACAATGACAAGTCATTTTGCGATTGATTTGAGGAGTTTTTTAAAAACCTCCGCAAAATAACCTCCCATATTTAGCCTTTTTTTTGTAGTGTGAAATCAAAGTAAGACTATTTAATCAACCTTGAAATATAGTAGATCACAAATAAGATTTTAACAATTTCATGAATTTAGAAAAACTTCTCTTAACAGATATAACAGTAACAAGGTTAGTTAATAATAATTTATAAGTTGAGCCAAGTGGAAGACAAAGGCTTGATAAGCAAATAAACAAGTTGATGACTTGATGGAACATGAGACACTTTGTAATTTGTTGCTTGCAACCAAATCATACACAAAATGATAGTCAATAGTTAAATGCTTCATTCGAGTATGAAAATACCGGATTGACACACAAATAGGCGGCTCTAATTTTATCTGAGGAAATGGTGGGAGATTTATAGACTGGGAAACCAAGTTCATCAATAGGTATTGGAACCATAGAATCTCAGATGTGATTGGGGAAACAAAGCTGTTAATTGAACACAAAAATGGACACAAAAATGGACACACATACTATCCAATTCTCAACGTTTTTTTGTTTATCTGGTTAATACAGTTCATTTATCTGGTTAATCCTTCACATTATCTGGTGAATTCCAACTCTGAAACTTAACACATTCCATTTTATTTATCTGGTTAATGCAGTTCATTTATCTGGTTAATGCTTCACATTATCTGGTGAATTCCATCTCTGAAACTTAACACATTCCATTTTATTTATCTGGTTAATCCAGTTCATTTATCTGGTTAATGTTTCACATTATCTGGTGAATTCCAACTCTAAAACTTAACACATTCCATTTTATTTATCTGGTTAATCCAGTTTATTTATCTGGTTAATGGCTCACATTATCTGGTGAATCACAAACTATTTATCTAGTTAATACAGTTCATTTATCTGGTGAATGCAGTTCATTATCTGGTTAATCACAAATATTTTCTAAGTTACTTAAAAAAATCTATAAAAAAAAAAAAATTTTGAAAAAAAAAATATACGTCCGTACTGTATATGTGTATGTGTGTCTATGTCCAAATTTGTGTACAAAAAACATTTTTGTTGGGGAAATGGTTGGAGGAGAGAGCGAGCATTTATTCCTTCTTACATGGCCAAGAAATTGCATTAGGCCCAAAGTGGATAATGCAAGCGCCTACGGATTTCTTGGCAATTGTGTCATCACCCCATGGACACAAGTGACTTAGGAGGGGGCTGTTAAGAGAGTGTTGCATCAAACTGACGGTCAAACAATGTGTACGAAAGACTTTAAGACTCAGTAGTGGTATAGTTATTTGGCTCTAGTGATTGACGAGGCGCACTGATTGGATTTGAGATAAGGAGGTTTTGAATTTGAATGACATGTGGCGTTCATATTTGAGGCTGAAGTTGGCATTAAAGAGTCTAAATTATGGGAATTGTGTGAATTATTTTTAGTTTTGAGATTCAATTGGTTGTAGAGCAAGTCAGACATCACAAGATGTGTCGGTTGAAGACATAACATAATGAACTTCAATAATACTCCCTCCGAAACTATTTATAAGACAAAAAGTCATTTTCAGATTCGTTAAAAAATGTATGTATCTGGTCTAATTTTTGGACCAGATACATACATTTTTTAACGAATCTGAAAATGACTTTTTGCCTTATAAATAGTTCCGGAGGGAATAATGTTTAAGCTTATATTTAAGAATCTATAAGGAGTATGTTATATTTGGTGTAGATGATTCACCGGTGTGAATAGTGGTAGAAGGGCAGAGACTTGAGCCCATAACATAGCCTTCAAAATCACGGGCAACAAAAAGGGCATGGACTTGTTTATACCATGTTGTGTAATTTTTTGTAGCTAGTCCATACGTTTCTTATAATTCTATAAATTAGTAGTATTTTTTCACACGTCAAAAAAATTTGATAACAGTTTTAAGATGTTATCAATGATATTTTAAAGGGTTGCTAAAATCTTTTAGCAACGTGGTATTTATAAAACACTTGCTAAAATATTGCTAAATCCACAAGAGATGATAATGTATTCTCTAATAATTAATAGTAGTAGTTAGAAAAGTTACTTATTTATTCTTTGTGATTTAAAATGCTAATATTATTTGCACCCAAAAAAAAATGCTAATACTATGGTGATGGACGTAAAAGATGGTCGTTTTTTGGTAATTTAAAAGATGGTCGTTTTGATATTATTTTTTTTGAAATTAAATGGGGCTAACAGCCCAAAAGAGGATTACACAGGAATAACACGGGGAGTAAAAACTCCCAAAACATCAGCAGCAATTAATGACTCCACCTGGATGAGAGGGGACTCAAACAACCTGAAACCAGACTCTAGCTCACAACCCAAATTAGTTAAACCATCTGTCACTTTGTTTGCTTCACATAGATATGACTAATGCGTCGTTTTGGTACATTGTCTGAGAGGAGATCTTATCAATGGACTCAGCTTGTGCATAATCAACAATGCAGAAACTAACGATGATGCGAATCGCCTCGATGATTCATTCAAGGTCAATATGGAGACGTGGACTGACCACGACAAGGAAGAAAATCAGAGAAATTTGTCTCCTTTTCTTGGGGTTAACTTGGGGGATTGTGAATCTAAACTTTTATTGCTCAATCGGACACGGGGAGGCAACAAATTTGTGGCCTGCCACGATATTAGTAGTAATTAATCACTACCACCTATGGCGTTATTCACATTTCGCAATTCGCAGAGAACAAAGACCTATATCTACCAAAAAAAAAAAAAGACCTACAAACAAAAGAGGCATAGAATTCAAAGGCCACAATTTTAGGATATTTTTAGGATATTTTTTATAAATTAATAAAGGATATTTTTAGGATATCTCATACCCAAGTATCATCTAAAAAAATATCCTAAAAATATCCTTTATTAATTTATAAAATAAAAAATTTTGTGACTATAAATTTTAAATATTTATCATATATTTCACCTTTTAATTTATTGTATTTTTCTAATATAATTCTTCGGCTTAGACCATTAACCGGGGGCGAATCTATATACATTTTAGGGTGTGTGCATACACCCGCTGAGTTTTTTTAAAATCCCACTTAGTTTAATATAAATTTTTTATTTTGACCCTTTTAACTTTATAGTTTTGCATCCACTACCACACTTGTACCATCTCTCTCATCTCACTTGTCCAAATTGGTCTCTGATAAAAAACTTGGAGACCTATTTAGTCCCTAAGAAATGAGAAATATCAATTTGTTCATCAAAAATCTCAAATTTTGGTTAAATTAATCATTTTTAGAATATTTTTAGGGATATTTTAGTCCATATTAGAGACTAATTTGACTGACATTGGAGACTTTTTGATTTTTTTTATTTCTCAGGGACCAAATAGGTCTCTGTGTTTATTGTAAAGGACTAATTTGAGTTTTTACTTATTTTATTTATAAACAAAAAAGGTAAAACTCTTTTAATTGTTATTTTAAAAATTAGAAACAAGACCCACTAGGGGTACCTAAAATAGAGAGTTTTTGCGGTACCTAATTTATTGTTAATTTCATTTTTTGCCATTAATGTTGCTTTTAAATTTTAGGAGATTAATTGTAGGAGAAAATGAACAGGTTTTTTAAGAGGAGATATCATCAAATGAGCAACAAGCTTGTGAAACTAAGTTCTTAACTGCAATACTTAAACTTAATTTAGAAGAGTTGTCAATAGATACAAGAAAGTGAATTAAAATGTTGACATATTATCTTAATGATTGAGATAGGATACAAAAAAATATACTTACAAAAAGGAAAATATAATTATCACTCACTCCATTGCAAAACATTTGATGTTTAAGGTTGTGACACACCAATTAAAAAATTATTAAATAGTATATACCTAGACCAAAATACCCTTATTTAATCATGCCTAAAAACTATGTAATGTGATCATTCTCATTGATGAATGGTTAGCTATTGGCTTAGTAACTACAATAGTCTCGTAATAAGCACATAGTATTAATTGGAATTAATGGTATGTTTAGAAAAAATTCATTAATTTAGTCTTGGATTTGTAAAATATCAAAAGTTTTAGATCAAAACTAAAATACTAAAATATCAAATATTTTAAAATAAAAAGAGTATTAATTAAAGTAAAATGGGTCAGGGTCTTGAATACCCTACTCTCATTAACTAGAGACAGCTTTAGACAAAACGTGCGTAGAGATCCTGAATAGCAGACAATACATATCCCATGTGGGATCCGCTTTCTTTGCTAGGACCTTTTTGTCGCGTCTGCTATATACTCCCTCTTTTAGCCTGTTTTTTGTGGCAAAAAAGTGATTTTAGAGCACAATTATTTTAGATTATTTTAAAAAAATATTTTTTTGAAAAATGATTATTTTTAATATGTACTTATTTCAGTTTTTTTGGAAATAATAAATATAAAAAATTAAAATTGAATTAAATGAAAAACTATTTTTAGCGGTTAATAAGAGAAAATATAATTTTAATAAGTATGAAAGATGGAAAAGAATATTAAAAAATTAATATTTATTATTGTAAACAAATACTAATTAGAT
This sequence comes from Calophaca sinica, assembly GCA_037113605.1. Lineage (NCBI taxonomy): Eukaryota > Viridiplantae > Streptophyta > Magnoliopsida > Fabales > Fabaceae > Calophaca > Calophaca sinica. The sequence continues at coordinate 99,377,985 of CM073734.1, read as the reverse complement.
TATGCTTTTTTTAACTACTATAATTAAGGCTTTTAGCTCCCCAGCGGTATTCGAGATATTCCCATACGCTTCAACCCTTTGGACTAGCTATGAGAGTACTAATCTTGGTTTGACTGACAGTGTGAGGGGAATTAACCCTTGATTATTCAGCCTCCTAAATTGGTCACTCCGAAGATTCGAACAATGTTCCCCTCACTAGGGGTCGAGGTCTCTTATCACCTCAACCAATCCAATGTTGGTAATCAGATTATGCTTTACATATAGTTTATTAGGCTTAAATATGATTTTAGACTCCCAAAATATGTTAATATTTGGATCTGATCGTACAAAAAAAATTTGTCAGCTTTTAGTCCCACATGTTTGAAAATGTACCAATATTAGTACAAACATTAATCCCTCATGTTTGGAATATACAAACATTAGTCCCTGTATGGGGACGAGTATGGACTAATGTTGGCATTTTCCAAACACGAGAGACCAAAAGCCGACGAAAGTTTTTTTTTTTTTTTCAGATCAAACCCAACTATTAACATATTTTGACGGACTAAAATCATATTTAATCCTTTTAAAAAAAATAATTTTTAGATTATTTTATGTAAAAGCTATTTTTTACTCATAAACAAATGAGACTTTTTTTTGTGGTGAATTGGGTTTGGAAATTCAAATGAGAGATCTCTAAAAAAAATATCACTTTAGAGAATAAAATAAATAATGTTAATTATTAATTATTTATGAATAAATCATCAAATAACATTATATGTATATTCATATATATGTTTTTTAATGGCCGGAGAATCACATATATGTTAGAATATTAACCATTAATTTTCACATTAATAATTGAGAAGTCTAATATTTTTGTGGTTTAAAGTGAGGGTTTACTTTATAGACTCGAATCATTTCTATATATAGAATTTTTTTTAAGGATTTGTCTAAAATGAACCATAAAATAGGTTATATATAGTAGATCATGATATTATATAGTTAATCCGTAATGAATTCGAAACTGATTAATAATTAAATAATCCATAGCTAACTTGTAGGGTTAAAAAAATGTAAATTAATCCTATTATTGAAATTTTAATTTTTTTTTCAAAATTTGTGAATTAATCCTGTTAATTTTTAAATTAATTATGATCATATTACGTTTTTAAAAATTGAAAACTAATCTCGCATCTGATCTTCTTCTCCTTCTTGTTTGTGCTAATAGACAAAGCTGCTTCAACTTTTGCTTGCTATGTACTACCTCTGAGTTTGATTTTCCTTATGTATTTCCTGAGACCACTCGTTTTACTTTTAGACCACAACCTAGTTTTCATCAACTACTGTTTTGAATTCACATTTAAGATTAGGGTTTGCATCGTCACTGTTGTTGGAAGAATTTCTCACCAGAAAGTCCTCAAGAAAATAGCCACTCATCTACATTTTATACAAGGAAGGTCTCTCTATATTCTATTCATCAAACCCTTTTCTTTGAGAACAAGAATAACAACAAAAACGGCCTTCCGTTGAATCCGTTCCTTATCTCCTCTCTCTCCCATCGAAGAACTATAGTCCTTGACCTTGATTAAACCCTCATACATACATTGCAAAATGGCATTCCTACTAAACAAGTTTGTCTTTGTCATCTGACTAGACATCAATAGCAATGCCATTAATTTTTATGTCCTCCAATGGCTCAAGCTCGGCGAGTCATGGAATTGCCAACCCCAAAGTTCACGAAGGCGATGTTCATCCATCAAGAATGTGCTTGCAAAGCAGAAAGATAAGAGTCCTTAAATGTTCTAATTAAGAAACAAATAAGACACACAAATGCAATAAGATAAATTGGTATTGCACCTTGAATCTCCCCATAGTGGTGGACTGGTGGTGCATTGTGAACCATCCATAATAGTGGTTCATGCTAGCAAATGTCGAAGTTTAGTCATGACACTTTCATTTCATGAAAATAAAAAGATTCAAAGAAAAAACTAGTCTAATACCACTTTCTAATTCAAAGGCAGAAGATTTCTTCTAAATACTAGTAAGTGTGACATCTTCTAATGTGGACCACCATCATAGAAGGTTTACAAAAATATGCATTAATGGATGGTTGGATCTTTCAATTCCACACTACAAGAATTTTCGCTGTTACCGACGGCCATTAAAAGCCGTCTAAAAACTATGTAGAGCCGTCGGTAACTCGGTGGTATATTTTAAATTTTTTGTGAGATTTACCGACGGCCTAGCCGTCGGTAACTCTCACAAAAAATTTAAAATATACCACCGAGTTACCGACGGCTAAGCCGTCTGTAATTTACTAACGGCTGAGCCGTCAGTAAATTACTGACGACTGAGCCGTCAGTAAATTACTGACGAAAAGTTGCAACGGCCTAGCCGTCGGTAAGATAATGACGACTGATTCGTCAGTAAATTACGACGGCTTAACCGTCTGTAGCCGTCGGTAACTATGACCAAAAATTAAAAATAAGGATTGCCTTTGCGACGGCTTAGCCGTCGGTAAATAAAAATTGAAAATTCCATCAATTTTCCATCAATTGGAAACCTTTGTTTTTCAAACCTCCCCAAAATTTTACGGTACCTGACATATAAACGCAACAGCAGCAAAGAGACATCAACATACATTTTTTAATGGCCATCAACATACATTGTCTTTAAGAGACATCAACATACATTTTTAATCATTAAAAGTCATAGTAAACAATCCATAATGTAATGTTACACAAATCCATAATGTCAAAAGCCAGAAATCCATAATGTCAAACAAGTCAATAATAAAAAAAGTCCGTAGCCTAACGGAAAGACTAATCCTCCTCAGACTCAGACTCCTCATAGTCCGGATGGCGACGACGGGATTTGTGGGCCTGGATGGCAGCAACACTGGCAGACAACTCTCTCAACTGCCGTTGAAACTCCTGATCCCGCTCCGAGGCAATTCTCCTTGCCTCCCGTGCCTCCCGAGCCTCCTCGTCTGCCTTTCTCCTTGCCTCCCGTGCTTCCTCTCGTGCCTCCCGAGCCTCCTCCTCTGCCTTTCTTGCGCTCCTCAAAGTCGCAATCAGGCAGCCACCTCGAGAATCTTGAGCCTGGGATCGGGTACGGTGCGGATGCACGAGACTCTGGGCGAGAGGAGACACTGGACCTAAAACGTCCGGACAAGCCTCGACACCGCATACCGGCCCCCGAGTCCTACCCCCCAGATTGGGCCCATAATCGCAGAATCGAAGTTGAGGGTCAACACCGCCAGCTTGCCTCCCCATCGTAGAGGCCTGAGAGGCGGCTCGTGCTTTCTCTTGATAGGCTTCTGCTCAAAACAAAACAAAGTAAAGATTGGTTACAATATTGTTTATGAAACAAAATAAAATTAATTAAATAAAAAATGCAATGATCTGACTTACATATGTCTCCCTGGATCTGTTGTCCACCCAAGACTTATCCTTCTTTTTTGTGTGAGTCTTCAAGAAGATCTCATCCACCGTGGGCTCTCTACCCAACTCATCAGACTGAAACATAATTAAAAACGTTAGGAACATATATATAACAACAAATTTATGTGATGAATTTTAAGCAATAAAATGTTTAAAAAACATACCAGGCGTAAGACATGCTCAGTGATAGATATAGATCCACCAGTATGCATAGAACCACCCTTAGAAGAAGCGCGGTTCTGCTTGGCCTTGGTGCATTTCTCCTTATAACCTTCCACTTGGCATTAAGTTCTGCATAAGCCCTCTCGCCTATCCAGGTTGGGCGTTTACCATTCTTCCTCACCTCCATAAGCATCTCAGAAAGACGCTTTGAGCCTTTGGTGTTGAAGAGCTTCTCAACCAGATAATGGTCTTTACGATCCCATGAAACATGCTCCTACAATATTATATTACAAATAAGATCAATATTCATTATTAATATCAACACACAATAACGAAAACCCTTAAATAAGAAAAGTAACATTATCTTACTTCAAATTTCTCAAACCATTTCTCCACCGTCTCTCCTGGAATCTCTCCCCAAGTATGATATGGTTCCCGGAACTGTGATTGAATGACCGCGGTGATGGCCTTAGAGGCTACTTTACCCGGGATGAACCTATAAATAAGTTATAAACATAATATCAGCATTAACTAAAGATACTTGCAATGGATTTTAACATGGATTTAAAATTTCTTCAGCAAGAAAAACAAATCAAAGTTGGCTCTGGTTCTCTAATATGACCAGACATTATTTAATTAATATCTCAATTTTGCAACCACAGGAAAAGGATAACCAAAAAAAAACCATGTAACACACTTCTAAAGCAACAGAAAAATGGTAATCAGTGAAACAGTATGTTTGCCCAATGAATACTTATAATCTCCATTGAAATCAAATGCCAGAAACAACAAACAAAAACTATCCCTTTGAATTTCAAGTAAAAAACAAAAGGCAAGTAGATAAACAAATTTGAAATAAACCAGATCTAAATTGTTAATGAGGAGCTGAGAACTAAAGCAAAGAAAGGATGCATGCTCTCAGAGAAAGGAAAAATGAGATACTACCGACTTGGAATACTTCAGAAACAATGTTCCAACCGGTAATGGTTAAGAGCATAGAGTACTTTTTAAACTAGATTGTATATTTTTAGGTATACACAACAAGTTTCAAATCCAAAAATTAGGCTATAAAGTGACGTACGATTTGCCATGAACCCTAATGATGGGTTTCCAATTAGGTGTCACCTCAGTCCCGGCCGGATGGGAATATCGTGACCCCTGCACTGTCGGACCACTACGTGCAGTGTGCGAAGGTCCTGCACCTGCATCATCCTGACTCGGAGGAGTGTGCTGCTTAGAAATGGATGTCACCTGCGGTGAAGGGGAAACGTGCTCATACAATAAAAATCAATTTGTTACCACAAAGGGAAAGCAATTAAAAAAAAATCCAACTAGTTAAATACATACCTGTATAGGAGGAGGTACGAATCCCGGATTTGGGATCATCATTATAGGGGACAGGGGAGGTGGTATCACTTTGGCAGTCTGCTGAGCAGGAGGTTGCTGACTAGCCTCACGGAGTGGTGTGCTAGCGTCGTCCTCTAGTGGTGACTGTGTCAATCGATTTGCCAATTGTTGTGGCAAAATCGTCTTAGCCTTCTTCGTAGGCAGCTTAGACCTACGATGCTCTTTCTCTTTAGGAGGCATCTGTCAAAAAAAAAAAAAGCATTCACATATATGTTCACACGTATTGTCAGTCAACATGTACAATAATTAAATAAACAAGTATAATAACTTCACTAACTTTTAGAATAAACAAGTATAATGATTTCACTAACTTTTAAAATAAACAAGTACAATGACTTCACTAACTATTTAAATAAACAAGTACAATGACTTCACTAACTTTTAAAATAAACAAGTACAATAACTTTAGTCAATGTCTTCATCTTCATCATCCACAACCATATCAGCATCTCCGTCATTAGAGTCAAGCTCAGACTCATAATTATCATCGTCGTCGACATCCATGTCAACTTCATTATCAATATCAATGTTTGGAATTGACGTAACATCGACCTCTTCATCACTATGTGTTTGATCACGCAAGCAATCCATTTCTTCAATTTCAGTTATCTTCTCTATGCGTGTCATCTCTTCATCTTGATAGGGAATGTCATCATCAATTTCATTCACCTCTACGTGGCCTCTGGGCTTTGTTTTTATCACTGCACACCAACCACGTTTGTCTGTCCTCATATCTGGGTAAGGTACATAATACACTTGTCTAGCCTTTTGTGCAATTATGAATGGATCGTAACGATCATAATGCTTATTCATCTTGATATCTACAATGCCATATTGCGGATGAACTTTAGTTCCTCTATTCCGTCTTGGATCAAACCATTGACAATAAAACAAGACAACCCTGTGAGGCAACTTGTGATACGTTAACTCGTAGATATGTTGTATGACACCATAGAAATCATCTTCTCCTCCTTCTGTAACCCCTTTGACATAAACCCCACTGTTTATGGTCTTTTTACCCTGAGCCCATGCTTGTGTGTGGTATTTATACCCATTAATGAAGTATTTGTGCCAACTTATGGCCTTTGACTCTAGACCCCAAGCTAATGATATAATGTTTATGTCAGTCACGCCATTTGATTCATTAGTAACCTATACAAACAAGACACTCACAATGAGGATAAGAAGACAATTTATTTGCAGTAGGATTTTGGTCAAATACTTACATAGGACCGAAACCATTCTGGGAATTCAGCATAAATACGAGTTTGAGCTGAAGGATCTGCTTCATCGATGGAGTTATATTGCAAAAAGTAACTGCCAAGAAAGACATAGTTGTTGTAAGTATATACTAGTAAATACATTGAGTGTGGGTTTAATGGTGTATTACTTTCTCAATATATGGCTTAACCTCAATGCAATTGATGAGGATGTGTACATGTGCAGACCTCCATTCAGCATCACTCAACCAGTGAGCTTTGGATTGCCTACTAGGACGTCCTAGTCCATTGCTAATTGATAATGTTGATGTGACATCGTCATTCAATCTTGCAGCTTCATTACGTTGATTTTTGGTATACAAGTCAATCGTTTTGAAATAATGTGAACAAAATATGTTGTCTCCCGTTGTAAGTAGGACATACATATTGAGCCTTCTACTCTAGCCTTGTTTTTCACTGACGGCTTAAAATCACCCATCATTCTATAAATAAATGAGAATAAAATGGCTTATAATAAAGATATGACAATATAGAGGGAGATGATTGCAGATATCAACGAATACCTTTCAAATGGATACATCCATCGGTATTGAACTGGACCACCAAGTGTTGCCTCGTGTGGGAGGTGAATTGGAAGATGCTCCATTGAATCAAAGAAACCTGGTGGGAAGATTCTTTCAAGTTTGCATAAGATTAATGGAATGTTTTCATTCAATTTGATCAAATCATTCTGGCTCAAATTATTACTGCACAAGCCCTTAAAGAATTGACTTAACTCTGTAAGTGGTCTCCACACAAGGTCAGGCAATGAACTAAATGCAAATGGGAGCAAACACTCCATAAATACGTGACAGTCATGACTCTTCATCCCGTACATTTTCCCTCTATTAACATCTGCACATCTTGCCAAATTTGAAGCATACCCATCTGGCATCTTGATCTCTTTCATCCACTTCATCACATTTTTTGCCTCACCTGAAGAAAGACAATAATTTGCCTTTGGTTTTGTCATTTTTCCATTGGCTTTTGGAATCAACTCCAAGTCACTACGTTGGCATATGAGGGCCAAGTCCATTCTTGCTTTTTCATTGTCCTTTGTTCTGCCCTTAACATTCATGACTGTCATAAACACATTATCAAATACATTTTTCTCTATGTGCATCACATCTAGATTGTGCCTTAATAAATTGTCTTTCCAGTATGGAAGATCCCAGAATATGCTTCGCTTTATCCAATTGTGACTACGTCCATACTCAGGTAACTTTTCAACTTTTCCATCTTCTACCACACTTGGAACCCCACTGTCCCAATTCCATATGAGATCACCGATCAAGATACAGAGGCCCATGTTTCTCAACCCTGTTTTTTGTAAATCTCTTTTTACTTCTTCTGAATTTGTGTTCACGCGGTAAAAATCGACGGTGGCAATCGAACCAAGAGTTTTTCCCCCCATATTTTAGTCTAAACGACTTTGTATCGTCCATACATATGGGACATGCCAATTTACCTTGTGTACCCCACCCAGACAACATACCGTATGCGGGAAAATCATTAATTGTCCACATCAAGGATGCTCTCATTTGAAAGTTTTGCTTTTTAGATATATCATAAGTCAAAACACCCTCACTCCACAACTGTTGCAGCTCATCTATTAAAGGTTGTAAGAACACATCTATTTTTTCTTTCGGATTAGATGGTCCGGGTATGAGGCAAGTCAAAAACATAAATGGTTTAGTCATACACATTTCAGGAGGGAGATTATATGGGGTCACAACAACCGGCCAACATGAATATGGGGTTGTAGATGCCTGATATAAGGTGTGAACCCATCGGAACATAAACCGAGCCTTACATTTCTTGGTTCGTTTGCAAAGTCTGGATACACCGCATCAAAATGCTTCCAAGCTTTACCATCAGATGGATGGCGTAAAATGTCTGACCCAGATCAATTGTGAGAATGCCATCTCATTTCAGCTGCAGTCTCTGTTGATGCATACAGTCTTTTCAACCTAGGAGTGATTGTCAAATAGAACATCCTCTTTGCTGGAACATCGTTGTACTTACTCATCCCTGTCTTACGGGGAACATACCGTGGTTCTTGACAAAACTTACATTATCGTTCTGCACTATCATCCTTGTAATACAACATACACCCATTAACACAACAATCAATTTTTTGAGATTCCAAACCTAGCATGGACACCAATCTTTTTGCTTGGTAAATTTTTTTTGGCAATTTCTCCTTTGAAGACACACATCTCCCAACATACTTGCAATGAAATCAAGACACTTTTGAGGAATGTTCCAATTTGTCTTGCATGCCAACAATTTCACGCATATTGAAAGCATTGACTCAGAAGCACCGTCATATATGGGCTCGTTTGCAGCAGTTAGCAAATCATAAAAGTCTTGAGCGTCAGCATTTGGGGCTCTTCATGAATATCTTCCTCGACTTCATGAATATCTTCCTCGTCTTCCTCATTACCCACATCACCCATACTTTAGAAGTCATACCTAGGCCTAAACGCATCGTCGACCATATGTTGCATTAGCGCGAACGGATCATCATTATCCATTTGTCCACTACTACTAGGCACATCTACTAGGTGAACACGTGGCGCTTCTTCACCGTGATCAGTCCAATACCAATAATTTGGTTGGAACCCAACACGATACAGATGGACCTTGACTTCTCTTTCAGACAATATGCTCCTAAACTTGCAAATATCACAAGGACATCTGATTCCACCATTACTTCAACTTCAGGTTGTACTCTAGCTTTCCGTATAAACTCTTCAACCCCTTTTGCAAAGCTTGGTTTCACCCCTCCTCTACCAGGATAAAGCCTATCATATACCCAACTCCGATCTGGAGGGTAACCATCCATTTCTGAAATGAGTCACTTTCAGGAAGGCGACCAAAAAACTCTGCTTATACTATTCCAAGGGAGATAACTCAACATTATACTACATCAATTCAAATTAAATATAAAACCAGCAGACCTCTCCTTATACTCATCTTCCAAGGGAGGTAATTCAGCACTAAATTGCATCAAATCAAATAATATAAAAATTAAAGCACAATAAACAATAAGCAACTTTCTCAATTCATTTTCTATTTTTCCCAAATTAAGCCACTTGCTGGAATTAGTATCAATTTAAATCTTAGAGTGAAATGTGCAAAAAGTGCAAATTCAGAACAAAATTGACTTAAATTGGCAATGGTCTAAATTCGAAACCAGTTTCTCCTTTTAAAGCTTACTGTTCTAGTTTTCCAGTGAAACCAACCAAGGGTATTCAAGCTCAACAGACCTAATTAACAACCAATGGTCCAAGTCACATGATAATGTAAAGAAGAATATTACGAAGCAGAAGTCAAATAGTAAGAGTTGTAAAGTGATTTCAAAGCTGCTGTCCCTGAAGACTTGATGCTTTGTATCCTTAGTTGGGTTCCTCTTAAGTGGTTCTTAACTCTGCAAGGTATGTTTGCAAACCTTGGGCTACTGCTATCGGCAACTTCCATTTTGCTGAAGCGTACCTACCTACGTAGCGCACATTCTAAACCTGGTCTTTACGTTGAAAATCGCATTTCAAAAAACAGTTCTTATTTCTTGGATATTAAAGACAATGTGAATGGCCAATTTGAAAGGACTGATTTGGGAACGCCTCCAAGCACGGGACATTTAATAAGTACTTGTGGTGGCATATTGCTGCTTTGTGCTGGTCTTAGACAAACTTTCGTCGTGAACCCCATCCTCAAGTTTTGGCTTAGAATTCCTCCTTTACCCACTTCAGAACTACTGTTTTGGATTGGTCGTCGTCAATTCACTATTGAACGTGTTCCTCACACTGCCAATTTCAAGCTGTTCTTTGTAGATGTCCTAAAGCTTTCAGGTGCCGATTGGCATATTTTATATGTGCTAACAATTGGAATAGATAATTCATGGAAAGAGATAGCTAGAAAAAAAGCTCTCCATAAGTGGTATTTTTTCTGGCAACTAGTTTATAATGGAGGCAATGATACAAGGGAGGGAGTGACTATGATGGATGTTGACAAGGAAATTACTGTAGGAGAATATCCACTTCCCCCTCCACCGATGGATCGTTGTCCCGCTGCGACATTTTTATGGATGGGAAATCAACTTTCGTGCATTGTGCATAAAGATCTTTATACAACATATCAATTCTACACTTTGGATATTGATTCTGGAAAATGGACTCTTTATCATGAGATGGGACCTTTTGATTATGTGGCTGCTTGCAGCCAGGAGCTTGATATTCTGGGTGTGGCATTTCGTTTGTGGATCGACGACCAAATTATCTTTCAAACATTTCTCCATCAAACAGAAAAAATAATTACAGGCTTGAAAATAATACATTTTTGTTACAATGTCAAGACCGGACAACTGACAAAGATTGAGGGCATTGCGGTGGGCGATTTTGACGTATGGCTTCACACCAATAGTCTAATTTCATTGCCAAGTACTCCAACATAGCTAGGTTTTCCCCGTATAATATATGTAGTAGTATCTATAACTATATTTGTCTTAGTTGGGCAGAAAAAAAAACAAATATTTATGTTTTTATTTAATTATGTTCGTTGGCTATGGCCAAACAAAAGGTGAAGTTTTAAGGGGTTGTTTTAATTTTTTTGTCAAACTTGGAGTTGGAAACACTTGATGCGTGTTTGCTTAGTTAGTCTGCTTATTATTATTCTTTAGCAGCTCAACAGACCTAATTTCAGACAACCAATGGTCCAAGCTGGCCATCAACAACAACTATTTTCAATCTTCAGACTGGAGTGTGTTTTTCTTTTTTCTTTTTTTTAATTACAAATGTTAGTTGTTAATTGTTATGTTAGTGGGGTAGGCAGGGATAGAACCCTGGACTCTTTACTCCTTCAACTCCTTGGTGTCTCTTAGCTCACTACAGGAGTTTTTTTTTTTTTTGTATTATGTGATGACCATGTTGCATTTTTTTGAGTCCAAACCAGAAAATATATTATATATGTGATCAAGCTGGTACAAGTCTGCTTCAACTATGTTTTACTTACTATTATTTAAGAATCGTAAGTGCGTAGAAATTGAATTGACTAAATTAGTTGGATTCAAGTAATTAACCAATAGTTGAGGAGTATTCAACAAGTTATTTCATCATTATTGTAATTTAATTAATTTTTTTTGATTGATATGATGATTTAGGTGGGCATGCTGCTACAGCAAAATTGAAGTAGGAAAAGTTTCGTGTGTATATATGGGAATGCAAGATCCAACTGTGGTTGAAGAATTCATGTCGTCGAAAGCCAGTTATGGAGGGCATGGGAAAGGACCCTACAGTTTGAACCGTGGGAAAGGAAAGCTATGGCAACAAGAATTGGAGTTCAGCTATGGACCACTGAAACCAAATTGGTAATTCTAAATTTTTCATTCAGGTTGCATACTCTTTACCGTAATTTTCATAGAATTAAGACAAAAAATGTTTTATTTTCCTTTATAGAATAGTAGAAGAAAGAAGGGAAAGATAGGTCTGGTGCTCAAGCACCCAACTCAACAACGAGATCAGAAGAACAATAGCGGAGGATCAGTGATGCTTCTGATACATGGAACATTGGCATGACAGCAAGCCAAACAGTGCTTGAGAAAAGAAAAATAATCAAGTTTAAGAATCCACTATTAGGGAAATAAGCACTACGTACTGATATATCCAGCTCTACAACTGGCTCTTTATTACTCAAATATTCATCTTCCTCTCTAAGTGAAATAAGCTTTAGAATCAAGTTTCTTTTCACCATGTCATGCTCAAAATTTTTATTTGAAGGCTGAAATGAATTTAAATAAAGTAATTTCTCCAGAGGCAAAGGAAGTAACATTTCACTTGAGCATATTAAAAAAAATATGCCAAATCTACATTTCTTGCAAAGGGACCCGTCCTCTCATGAGGTGGAGCTCGACAACACATAATTTCATTAGCTAAAAGCCTAAAACTGAGCAACAATATCACAAAAGTGACTATGACACCACAAATAAATTTTCCCCATCAAAACAATGACATCAAAAGCAGCTGACAAAAAATTGTAAAAATGCTGTCAAGAAGTGAATATGCCTTTCATCATCAAAAAACAGAGCAAGCAGAGGAGAAAAACTATATAATAATAGAGCAACTTAAAAGAAACTTAAATCCAACTAATCCACAAAAATTTGTAATATTAGATGTCTTCATTAAAACACAGTAGAACACTTGTTGAAGAATTAACATAGTAGGATTTGCAATGAGTAATCGTTTAAGTTTTGGAATAGCAAAACTCTAGAGAAAAGAAAAGCACCTGTTGAAGATTCGTAGAGCTCCAATTCCTTCTCCAAAAACAGAACCCTCGATGCAAACCTCACCTTCTCAACTCAGATTAGCACTTCAAGATTTCAACTGCACACCAAACAAACACAAATAAAAACTAAAACTGATTTAGTCAATTCACCAAATAAATCTAATTAACAACATTCTTCTTCATGTTTAGAGATAAAAAATGAGTATCTGGAAAATAGCAGAGGAATCGACGGCCAGAGCTTCATTTGGATTTCGTTGGTCTAAGAAAATGACCCCTCAATGTCGCCAAAAAACTTCAATGCTTCGATATCAGCTTTTATAAAAGAGAAAAAAAAAATCAAAACCTAACTAAAATCAAAATGAAAGCTGAAATCCTCTTCTCAAAACACGGTGAGATGGAGTTTTTACGGAACAAAACTATAGTATTTTTGGGTTTTCACAATACCTTTCAAAGGTGAAATCCTCTTGTCAAAACACGGCGAACTGCAAACCGCTTAATGGAATGGAGCGTTGCAAGCAATCGTGCAAATGGAATGGAGCGTTGCAAGGGGGAACGGGAGATTCAGCAAAGAATCACTCAAATTGGGAACCTGTGGACTAGGCGAGGAAGGAAGGGTTGCATCGCAGATTGGGAGGGAAGGGTTTTTTTTTTTTTTTGACAAAGTGAGGGAACGGTTCTGAGAATGAGGAGGAGAGGGAATAAAAATTAAAATCTGTGTGAATAAATAAACGCGGGACAACAAAAAAATTTTACTGCCCAACCTAACTATTTACCGACGGTTTAGCCGTCGGTCATAAATATTCCAAATTCCAAATTACTGCTATACCGACGGCTAAGCAGTCGGTAATATAAAAAAATAAAATCTATTAGTTCAACGTTCATACTTTATATTTACCGACGGCTAAGCCGTCGGTAAATACACGGGGAATTACCGACATATTACCGACGGTTTAGCCGTCGGTAATTAAAATTTTTCCCACGGAGTTGGGGCCGTCGGTAATTGTCCGCCGGTAATACACTCTTTTCTTGTAAATTTACGTTACGGACGGCTAAGCCGTCGGTATTTACAGACGGCCCATAAGCCCTCTGTAATTACCGACGGCTTAGCTGTCCGTAACGTAGCAAAAAAATAATTTCGTAAGCAGATTTTTTCCCGCGCATTAGCGACGGCTTGGCCGTCGGTAATAAAAATATTACCGACGGAGTCGAGGCCGTCGGTAAAATTCCGTCGGTAATACACACTTTTCTTGTAGTGCCATTAAATCTAAGGATGTACCTTCCACGACAAATCCTTATTACCCATTGTTAGGTGCCAAATTTCAGATTTGGAGTTTGTTCGACAGAGCTCAGGGGTTCTATGAATGAAGAGGCAAGGAGCCACAAATTGAAGTAAAGAATTGACTAAGTCTTAAGGACTAGGTGATGTGAAGGTTGTTCGACGAGATGTTTTAAGCGTCGAAGATGTCAGACGTGGTTGGTTGAGTAAGACTTAGGCATTAAGCAAACAAATGTACAACTCGACAGGAAGTGCTACTGTCGAAGTTTTATAGTTTTTAGTGAAATAAACTACCGACCTTGTATCCGCACACGTGTCTGGTCGGATGATAGGTAGTTTTTCATATTTTTGTCTATAAATAGTAGTTCGCACAATGTAATCAGGGTTGGATACATGATCTAAGTTCCTAACATCTCGACAGCAGAGTAGATTAAAGGAAAACGATCACTGTATGCCTTCCAAAACTTTCACATTTAGCAATTCAATTTCAAGTCAATTTTATCAATTATTGCTTTGCCTGTTCATTTAATTTATTTGCAAGTTTACATTCTGTTTATGCATTTAAATTTAACTTTGGCTATTTTACTGTCTTTTGAAACTTACATTTCTCTTCATTACTTTCTGTATGTTACCTGCTTTCAAAGTCATTTTATATACATCATTCATTTCAAATATTGTACTTTACTTCCTGTTATTTATTTCGACAGTCATTTGCATTCCAGCGTTTTTGGCACTTAATTTATTATGTTTTTCTTGTTATTTACATTTCACGTCTTATACTTTTATGTCAACCACTATTTCACAAATTCTTTCATCCACGTTTATTTCTATAGATGCATGCTTATGTGTTGCATTTTGATGTTTTAACTTTACTTTCTGTTTAAAGTTACTTGATAATCAAGTCATTGATCAGTCACAGCCAAACTTGGTTAAATTATTATAATTTGTGCCATTTCGACTACAATTCACTTGTTAGTTGAAAATTATCATACTTAAAATTGGCAAAAACACAATGATTAATGGCTTAGTGGCCAAGAACATTGCAAAGTGACTCTCGGTCGAGAATTCGATCGTTTACTCAGAGATAAGACCATTTGTTGAAAAAACGGGATTACCACATAACTCGTTCGATCACACAATCACTTGAAAAAACTAATTATTTGTTTGTTTGATAAATTTGGTAGACACAGTTCTACTGAACCAAATTTCCCAGTAAACAAATTGGCACGCCCGGTGGGACGGGTTTAGAGTAACTCGTTGTAAACGATGGTTTTATGCGTTTAAGAAGTGGAAAAATAACTGCTTCTAACGTGTCTAGACAACGAAACATGAGTGGCAGCGCAAGTAGCAATGCCACATTTCCAAGTGTTACTAACGCGAATGCTTCGACATGCAATTCTGTCAAGGGAAAAATTCTGTCATTGGCGCAGGTACTGGGATGGCAATGGTCAATGCGATGGGCGAACCTATTTCAAGCGTTGCCCTCTCTGAGCCTTTGGTGGTTCAAAGTGCTCCAGAAATCCAAACAACGCCTGGAAGTGCGAGGAATTCGAGCATTAGACCAACGACACATGTAACACAGCCTCCTTTTGGGATGCCTTATGGTTATTTGCATAACTCGACGATTCCTGCTATTGGTTCGACCACGTTCAACCAATATGCCAACCAGCCTTTTGTGCCGTTTAGGGGTTCTTCTAATACTCAAGGCATGATAGGTGTGACCATTACTACAACTAATCGACAGGGGTCAGGAGCAGGGGACATGTCGAGGTTGATACCCCAAAATAATGGAGGAATGACACAAAACTTCATTTGGCGAGCATTCGACAAAGAAGTCGATGATAGCAATCATGAGATGGTGCACATGTTCACACAGCAGATGGGTGAAGTAATTACACCTCTCACGCAGACTACTAATCAAGCATGCAATGCATTGGCTTTACAAATGGAAAGGCTGAATCTGGCATTGGGTTTGGCAGCACCAGTAGATGCAAATCTTCAGCAGGGCTTAGGGGCCACGCCTCAAGGTCAAGACATGGGGGGCATTCCCCAAGATGTGAATAACCCTATTATGGTGCGAAATGAGATAGTTCAGCCAAACCAGAACCTTGGTCATAATGCGAATAATTTGGCCTATGGCCAAGTGCAAATATTGCAAAGGAATCATGATCAAGGACCTCCAATGCACCAAGGTTTGGTCAACCTCAGGCACAATATCATGGGGAACCAGATTTAGCAGAATGTGAATCAAGCTGTTGAGCAAATGCTTAATAGACTTGGTTTTAATATTGGTCAAGCCAATAGGCCATACTTTATATCTGCGTTCCCTGAGTGGGTACAACAAGCGGAAGTGCCAAGAGGAATGAAAATCCCCAAATTGTCTAAGTTTTTTGGTGACAGTGGAGAATCGACTGTCGAACATGTTGCTAGATACTCTATAGAAATAGGAGAATTGGCCACAATGGAAGGGTTGAAAATGAGGTTCTTTCCGAGTTCCTTGACAAAGAATGCATTTTCTTGGTTTTCCACGCTGAGGGCCAATTCAGTCCATTCGTGGGCACAATTAGAAGGGTTGTTTCATGATCAATTCTTCAGGGGTGACTTAAGAGTGAACTTGACTGATTTATTCAATGTCAAGCGTATTTACAATGAGTCTATAGATGATTATATATCTAGATTCAAGCAAATGAAGAACAGGTGTTTCACACCTGTTCCTGAAGCGGAAATTGTTAAGATGGCCGCCAGTGGGTTGGATTACCATATTAGAAAGAAATTAGTAAACCAACACATTGTAGATCTTGCCCAGTTAGGGGAGAAAGTTCGACAGATTGAAAAACTCAGGTCTGAAAAGAATTTCAAAAACAATAAGAAATTCGTAAGGCGTGAGAAGGTTAATTGTGTCGAACAAGATCAAACAGACAGCGAGGATGAGGTTATTGCTGAGCAATAGATAAGTCTTGCTGAGTTAAAAGAAGAGCCACCTTATGCTTGTCAAGCATTAATACCTTCCAAGGGAAGGGAAAAGATGAGTTTTATGAATAAGAAAACGTACACATTTGATATAACAAAAGCTGATAAAATATTTGATATCTTGATAAAAGACAAACAGCTTAAGTTATCAGATGATCATAAATTGAAAGGGCCTGAAAACTCCAATGGTTTAAATTATTGCAAGTACCATGGGGCTTTAGGCCATCCTACTAATGAATGTTTTCGTTTCAGGGATTTGATTCAAAAAGCTCTCAAAGAAGGTAGGCTCAAGTTTGCCGACAAGCAGAAGCCTAGCATGAAGGTGGACACAGATCCATTTGGCCAAGGCATATCCAATGTCGAAGGCCAAAATTCAAGAAGCTGCAACATGGTGAACATCAGCGCCAAGCAGAAATATGTGGTGAATGTGGGAGATCCTTTTGACATTTACCCCAGGCCTCATGAGACTGTCGAAGACTTTCTGAGGAGGAAAAACAATAGGGGCCAGTTGAAATTGTGCCGACATTGTGACAGGTATTTCGACAAAAAAGCTGCTCAGAAAGCCAGTAATGTTCAGAAGGCTAAAGCATGCCAGAACATGCAGACTGGTTATGCAAATAGGAGCTTTAAACCTGTTCCAGCAAACCAGAGGCATGCTCCAGTAAACCAGATGCCTGTTTCAGTCAACCAAATGCAAAGGCCTGTTGCATATAGGCCTAACAGAGCAGTTGGGGGATGGCTGGTTGAATCCTCAAGGGAGTCAGTAGGAAGCAACCATAGGGGGTCTTCTGGTCGAGTTGTAAACAAGACTAGGAAACCTGATGCTAATGTCATGGTGAATAAATGGGTCGAGAATTCTGCAAAGGCTCGTTGCCCTGAGCACAGAAATAGGGTGAGGGCAAGGAAGAGTAATCCTCGACATATGCCATTTTGGGATGAAGATTACCAGTGTGGCAGAATCCCTTATCCAGGTGGTGACCAAGTGAAGAAGGCACCATTGTCGAGAAGTCAGAAACGTCGACGACAGCGGATAAGGAAAGCACACAAACATAACATGAAGACTGCCGAGTCGTCTAAGCCCCAAACTGAAAACTGTTTCATGGTGGGTCTTCAGAAGGTGCCATTGTCTAAAGAGCCTGGACCGAAATTGAAAAGTGTAGTAGTTGATGTCAAGGGAACTAACTTCGACAAGGGTCAAACGTCTCAGGCAGGGGGACAGGGACCTGTAGTAGGTTTCAAGCAGAGTGTCAAACCTGGCAAGGCCAATTCTCGAAGGGAGGAAATAAAGCCTTGGCCAGTGGGTTTGGTTGAAGCTGAAAGAATAGCCCTAGTCCAAGGCAACATTGGTGTCCAAGCGGCCCCAGAGAAGGATACTGGAAGTGACGTGTCCATGGAGGAATTGAGGATCATAGCTAATGATTCTGATCTGCTGGATGAACCAATGGAGCCAGTGGAACGAATAGGTGTCAAAACAGATTTTTCCATGGAAGAGGTTATTGAGGCATTGTATGACCCAGGAGATCTCATTGGTTTGAATGACAAAGAGGAGTTCGATCTTGACACTAACTTAGACGGAGATCTGGATGAGTTAGTGGTGGCAATGGGAACAACTCTGTCAGATTTAGGACCTCAAGAAAATCTTTTCGACAAGAAGGATATGAAGTTAGGGAGTCATCTGGAGAATGAAGAAACGGCTACTGAAGAGGAGTTTACTAATCTCAACGTAAACTTGGTATCAGTATTGCCAGCAGAGTACGAAGCTCAGTATGAGTTAATTGTTGAAGTTCCTGATGAAGAGGAATTTGATGACTTTCCTGTTGGTTGGCACTTTGTCGAGCAGGACATGGTAACCATCTTTGACAACTTTGCCCGTTTGGACAAACCAACTAATGAAGAAAGAAGTCACCTAAGGCCATTGCATATTAAGGCAATGCTTGAAGGAAAGATAGTCAATAGAGTGTTGGTCGATGGAGGTGCGTCCGTGAATTTGATCCCAAGAGCTATGTTCAAGAAGCTGGGAAAAGATGAAACAGATTTGTTGCCCACCAACATAGTGGTTACTAATTTTGGAGGAAGATCTGCCCCAACAGATTGGGTAGCCATGCTAGATGTACAGGTTGGATCTGTAGAGAGGTCCACTTTGTTTGTGATTATTCCTTCAAGGTCTAGTTACAATGTCCTGTTGGCGTAGATTGGATTCATCTTTGTTGAGCTGCATTCGGCGGTGCATCGTGGCTGATTTTCTGGAATTCACGTGATGATATTGAGATCATTGAAGTTGATGATAGTCCATGTTATTTGCAACAGATGCATGTGGATTTCAAGGTGTATGACCCAAAGGTGAAACCAATATCTGTGCAGGATAGTGTTATCGATAAAGAGACTTTGAATGCTTGCTTGATGGAGCAGTTCAATGTCAAATTGCTGGATGAGGCCGAAGACAATCGGCCAGTCGACGACAATGTCCTTTGAAAACTGTCA
The DNA here is from genome assembly GCA_037113605.1 of Calophaca sinica. Classification (NCBI taxonomy): domain Eukaryota; kingdom Viridiplantae; phylum Streptophyta; class Magnoliopsida; order Fabales; family Fabaceae; genus Calophaca; species Calophaca sinica. The sequence goes on along the minus strand of CM073734.1, from coordinate 99,358,723 downwards.
AACACAATTATCGGCCCATGAGGCCGATCGACAGCCAAATGCTGAAGAAGGTGTATTGGCTGATTGCATATTCGACGATGGCCCTTTGGGATTTGAAAATGGGTTTGAAGATAAGAATGGTTTCGAGGTGGAGGATCCTTTGGAGGAAGTTAATCTGGGGGATGCTGACAGGAAGAGGCCAATATATGTTAGTGCTTTGTTGTCAGACCAGTTCAAAAGGCAAATTGTGGAGTTAGTCTCAGAATACAAGGATTGCTTTGCTTGGGATTATCATGAAATGCCTGGTTTGAGGAGAGACTTGGTGGAACATAGGTTGCCTCTGAAACCTGAGTGTAAGCCTATCAAACAAGCCAGCAGAAGGTTTGCTCCTGAGGTTGTTTTGAAAATAAAAGAAGAAGTGGAGCGCTTGTTGCAGGCCAAGTTCATTCGGACAACTAGATATGTTGAATGGTTGTTGAATATGGTGCCTGTCATAAAGAAGAATGGCAAGATGAGGGTTTGTGTTGATTTTAGGAACCTCAATGCTGCTACTCCTAAGGACGAATATCCAATGCCTATAGCTGATATGCTAGTGGATGCAACGTCTGGCCATGAATTTCTTAGTTTCATGGATGGACATGCAGGGTACAACCAAATCTTCATTGCTGAAGAAGATGTACCCAAAACTGCCTTCAGGTGCCCAGGTTCGATTGGAACATACGAGTGGGTGGTGATGCCTTTTGGTTTATAGAACGCTGGTGCAACCTACCAAAGAGCAATAAACACTATTTTCCACAAGATGATAGGCAAGTTTGTGGAGGTTTACATCGACGATGTCATTGTCAAGTCAAGTAGTCAGGAGGAGCATTTGGAGCATCTGAAACAAGCTTTTCAAGAGATGAGGAAGCACATTTTGAGGATGAATCCTGAGAAATGTGGGTTTGGCGTGTCTACTGCCAAGTCCTTGGGCTTTTTGGTGCATAAAAAAGGCATTGAAATAGAGAAGAACAAGGCTAAGGTACATTACGGAGGCTAGGCCACCCACTAACAAAAAGGAACTTCAGTCTTTCCTGGGAAAGGTTAACTTTCTTAGAAGGTTTATATCAAACCTCTCAGGAAGAACTAGAGTTTTTGCTCCTTTAGTAAAACTCAAGACAGAGGAAGTTTTCGTATGGACTCAACAACATCAGGAAGCTTTTGACCAAATCAAGCAGTATTTGATAAGTCCACCAGTCATGATGCCTGCAGTACCACGTAGACCGGTGAAATTGTACATTTCTGCATCAGAAGAGACCATAGGTTGTTTACTGGCTCAAGAAGATGAGAACAATGTCGAGAGGGCCGTTTACTACCTTAGTCGAGTGCTGAATGATGCAGAAACAAGATATAGTGCTATAGAGAAGCTTTGCTTAGCATTGTATTTTTCTTGTACAAAACTCAAGTATTACTTGATGCCTTGTAATGTGTTAGTGATGTCGAAGACAAATGTAATTAAGTACATGTTGTCCCAGCCAATTCTGAATGGTCGAATTGGAAAATGGTTGCGTTGTCTGAATTTTCTTTGCAATATGTACCTATGAAGGCTGTTAAAGGTCAAGTAATTGTTGATTTTTTGACAGACTTTCCTTGTTTGGAAATAAAAGAATCGACAGGGCTGGTTGATTTAAAGCCTTGGCATTTGTACTTCGATGGTTCAAGACATAAGAATGGTGTTGGCGTTGGCATTCTTATAATTTCACCTTTAGGTGTGCCAACCAAATTAATGTTTGAGTTGAAATATGCTTGTTCTAACAATGAGGCTGAGTACAAAGCCTTGATTATGGGTTTGGAGATTTTGGTAGAAATGCAGGCTCGTACTATCAAAGTCTTTGGCGATTCACAGTTAGTTATAAGGCAGTTAACTCAAACTTATAAATGTGTTAGCCATAATCTTGTTAAGTATTGTCGAGTGGCTAGCAAGTTGATGAAGCAGTTCGACAGGGTTGAGTTGGAACATATACCAAGAGAATTAAATCAAGAGGCTAATGAGTTAGCCCAATTAGCTTCAAGGTATAAGGTATCCTCAAAGGTTTTAGCAGAACTCATAAAGATTCGTGAGTTACTGTACCCATTGGATGAGAGGGATGTCCTCGTTTCAAACTCGTCGAATGTTGCTGATTGGCGAAAGCCAATTATCGAATACCTGGAAAATCCAAGTGATAACGTCGACAGGAAAGTTAAGTACAAGGCAACTAAGTTCGTTGTTCTTGCAGGGGCTTTGTATAGAAAGTCTGTCGATGGGAATCTTGAAACATGCCTTAGTGAAGAAGATGCACATTTGGCTTTGGCAGAGGTTCATGAGGGGATTTGTGGCGCTCATCAGGCAGGTGAAAAAATGAAATGGATTCTAAGAAGACAAAGGGTATATTGGCCTACCATGGTTAGGGATTGTATTATATTTGCAAAATCCTGTGAAGAATGTCAAAAACATGGCCATATACAGAATGTACCTGCCAGTGAGTTGCATTCCATTATTAAGCCTTGGCCTTTCAGGGGATGGGCTCTAGACCTCATAGGTCAAATTTATCCTACCTCTTCCAAAGGGCATAAGTACATTTTAGTAGGAGTTGACTACTTTACCAAGTGGGTAGAAGCAGTGGCTCTGAAAGAAGTAACACAACAGGACATTGTGGATTTCATCGAGAACCACATTGTTTGTAGATTTGGTATACCACAACACAACAAATGGACCAAGGGTCAGTGTTTGTTGGTAAGAAAGTCGTTGAGTATGCTGAGTCAAGGAAGATTAAGATGATTACTTCGACACCATATTATGCTCAGGCAAATGGATAGGTCGAAGCTATGAACAAAATTATCATAGGATTGATAAAAAAGCACATTGGTAGATACCCGAAAAGGTGGCATTCAACTTTGGAACAAGTCTTTTGGGCATGCAGGAACTCTCCTAAGGAATCGACAGGTACGACGCCATACAAGTTAGTATATGGGCATGAAGCCGTATTACCTGTTGAAATAAATCTAGGGTCATTGAGAATTCAAAAACAGGATGCGATACCAGTGGATCAATACTGGGACTTAATGTTTGACGAATTAAATGAACTTCATGATGAGAGGTTGATTGCTTTAGAACACTTAATTAGACAGAAGGAAAGAATAGCTAAGTTTTATGATAGTCGAGTTAAGTATAAGCGTTTCAAAGTTGGTGAGTTGGTATGGAAGGTTATTCTGCCAATGGATAAAAAGTGTCGAGAATTTGGAAAATGGTCCCCGAAGTGGGAAGGGCCATTTAAGGTGGTTCAGGTGTTCTCAGGGAATGCTTATGCACTTGTCGATGTTAATTCTGGTTTTAGAATTAAGTCTATTAATGGCAAATATTTAAAGTCATATTGACCGACAATGTGCGAAGTGAAAATACAACCTTGAAAGATAAAAGGAACTCCTTCATTTATAGGCCATTTGGCAATTTATAATACATTGTCGAATAGGTTGATAGCCAGGTTATACAAGTAAAGAAAAGTCCTGAAACTCAAGGTTGTTACAAAAACAAGTATCAGATACAATAGCAGCAACCATGCTGGAATTCAGCCCATGAAGAGAAGGAATTCAAAAAGCATGGGGGGCAGCAGCAGATTATTGGTCGAGCCAATTAAGTCTGCAAGAGCTGCTGAAAGGGAGCGGCATCCAAATCGACGGGGATGTGAAGTCGAAGTTTGAACAGGTCGATTAGGAATGCCCAGGTCCCAAGTGAGCAGAAGGAGAGCTGAGACTAAGATTTGCAGTCGAGGCCATAATGCGCTTGACAATCGGCCTCGACGGGACAAAACTTTTCCTTATAGTTTGCAGATCCTTCATGTAAGGTTTTTCAACATGAGGTGTCAAGGAGCGCAAAACTATTCTAAGGAAAAATGCCTCAGGCTTTTACCTTTCTCACACATACCAATGAGCTTGGTAAGCCACATTAGGCAACTTACCAAAACTCATGGTTATTATTAGGCAAATTACCAAAACCCAGTGGTTCTTTCACCGTTAAGACAGAAACTTTTGAGAGAAGTTTCGGGTTTAGAGTCTCCTGGTTCCCAAACGAGGTGATAGTAGCCAGGAAGCAATGATTTGAAACAGGTGGAAGGATTGCCCATCGTAACTTGGCAATTTCAGTCGAGTTAATTTGGTGGTAAGAAGGAGCGTGACGTGAGTTTAATTTCTGTGGAAAGGTAACAACAAAGCATTTTCAGTGATTCAAAACAAGAGGCTGGGAAAGTTTTGAGAGTGTTTGTACACGAGAGAAATAGAGTGTGTTGGTATGAATGGCCAGGTGAACACCTCTATTTATAGTGCAAGTTGCGTTAATTTTTAAGTGCTACCAGTCAATTTGACTGGTCAAGGGCCTTAAATGAGAGTTATGATTTGAAACTGAAAATTAAAGTTGCAAGAGAAACGTGTAAACTGGACGGTGAAAAGATTGATGTAAAACAATGTCAAATCAAGTTCAGTTGTTTCAGAATAGATAAAGATTCTGTCGAGCGAATGCATTCGACAGGAAAATTCATACAAGTTCAGGAAGGAAACTAAAAAGCAATTAAAGTGGTGTTTTTTTTATATCATCCCAAATTGCGGCAAACTCCAATTTTGCGGCTTCAGCATTTGCAAAATCAACTTCGAGGTCTTCAACTTTGGACAAGATCGTTTGCGCCTCGACAGTACTGTTAGCCAATTGTTGATCAAGTGTTTTGATTTCTTCTGAACATGATGCTTTCGTGGCTTCAAGTAGTTGAGCCTCTGCAATGGCTAGTTCTGATTTCAAGCGAGCCACGATCTTTTCCAGTTCAGGTATTTTGGCTTGATGGGGAGCACCTTGCTTGGTTAATTCAATCTGACGCTGTCGAAGCGATACTAACTTATCACGAAGTTCTTGTTTTTCTTTAAGAGCTTGATGATAAGGCAGTATGCTGTTGTCGAGTTGTGGCAATTTAGGAGTCAGATCTTCAATGAACTCATAGATGGCATTGAAGTAATCTCGATGAACCGGAGGCAGCTTTTTGTGAAGAGCATGAATTCTTGTACTGTGTGCATCAGCTTGCCTCGGAATTCTGGTTTGAGATAAAGGTCATCAAACGAGTATTTAAAGAAACCTTTCAACTCTTCAACTAGGCCATCAAGTTTCTCGGTGAAGTTGTCCCCAGGAAGAGTGGAAGAACGCGCAGACATGGGAGAAGTCCTGCTGCTAGATCCTGAAAGCAAGTTAATCCACTCATCCACTCCGACGTTACCTTTTTCAATGTTGGTACCTTGTGGTACAGGGTTGTTCGACGAGGCAGGCTGAGTAGATGGAATGGTCAGATCATCAAAAAACCGATCCATGTCAACACTTTCTGCTGTAATCACCACAGGAGATACCTTCTCAGTGGCTTGGGGGGCAGGAGTGATTTCTATACTGGGAGCAGGATCAGTTTGTTGAGAAGGGCTTGGAGTTGGACTTCCTGTCGAGAGTTGAGGTTGAGCCATTTCAACGTCCATAGCAGTGGTTTCTTCGATCACTGGTGCAGTTTGAGGCTTTGGATTTTCCTGTTAGAAAATAAAACTCAAATGAGTTACAAGCCTAATGTTAAACTTGACAAAGGAGGTGAGAAATAGGCCTACCTCAGCGGTTTTTTGGTTTGGAAAAATCGTTTGCAAAGGTAAAGAAGTATCTACATAAGGCCGCTCAGGGGAGCCCTGTTGAGTGAAACAGAAATGTAGTTTAAACGAAAAATGTGTTTGAAGATGCATCAAGATATGATGTGAAGGAATGTACCTTGTCAGTACTCGACGAGCCAATCTCTTCGACCGAATGGAGGTCTTTAGAAGTGCATTCTTGCGAAGTGCCTTTTTGTGAAGGTTTGGCCTTGGGTCTCTGTAAAGGTGTAAACAGTGAGTCAATACTTGTGTAATGTAAATGAAATCATGAAGAGAAATAATGGTTCATATAGCATACCACCGCAAAATCAGCTGATGGAATATTTTCAGAACTCGCGGAAGCAGATTTTTCGACAGGGGATTCCTAGAAGGGAAACAAATATGAAGTTTTGAAGCTTTTAAGAAAAAAAAATGAGCCATGCGTAAAGAAAGTGTTGCACAAGTAAAGAGAAGGAAGAACCGTTTGAGGTGTCGAATAGGAAGGAGCTTCAGAAACTGTCATCTTGCGTCTTTTGGGGTGAGCTTGAGGACTGGCTTCTTTCACCTTTCTTTTAGGTGTGTCTCTTTGGGAAGAGCGGTCGAGCGCTTGGTCTTAGCAGGTTTCTTCTTCGACACAGGAGGCTTCTTACTAGCTTCTGCTTTCTTGACAGAAGCATTGCTGGATTTCCTCTTTGGAGTAGATGCCTGGAGGGGAGATTCACTGTCTTCATCATCACCTTTGTCGTCTTTAGCTTCTTGGACCTTGCCACTTGATTGTTTGTATTTTAAAGGTTCCTTTAGGCCAAGAGCTAAAAAGAAAATGAAGGATGTAAGCACAAAGCAACTGTGCTCTCAGGAAGAAAGAATCGACAATAGTACCTTGTGGAAATTGGGAGATGACCTTGACATCCTCATCATATTGTTCGTAAAAGGAGGCAAATTGACCAGTGAAAGTAATTTCTTTGTTTTCAAAATTGCCTATGTTAGAATGACACCGAAGTTTTTCTGGTGCAAGGAAGTTACCAGATCTTGTCGATTTACCCAGAAATGGATCAGCCAAACCGAAATTTGCACAAGGCAAAGGCACTGGGTCAGGACAAGGAGGTATTTTAAGTGTTTGTCCTGTGGCTTCTCTATGTTTGAGAGCCTTGATACCCCACTTGTTCTTGTGCTCTTCTTTCGATTTGGCAGTCATTTCCTTTACCTGTCGAACAATATGAAAAGGATACCTAGGATCCCATTTCGTTTTGTAAAACCTTTCAAATTTGCGAATATCTTGCAAGTGCTCACCTTTGGTCTTTGTCGAAGGGTCCTGTTCCTGCACCACAAGTTTAGCCATACAGTCATCAAAGGAAGGGTGGAACTTGCTGTAGTAATCATTCCACCATGTCTCAAAATCTTGGGATATACCCAAACAAGGGGTAAAAGAGATAAGGTTGACAGTCTCCCTGCAAAGTTTGTTCTTGTTCTGTATGCTGCTGATGGTGGACTCCTTAAGAGTGATGGTGTACAAAAGAATATCTTCTTTCTTGTAAGGAAAGGGACCAGGGATAGATTGAAAGAAACCAATGTTGTTAGCAGAAGCATTGCGTAAGCAAGAAAGCGAGTTATCTGACGAACCAGGTAATCCTGCAGGAAAGACTTGGCGAGCAAGGAAGTGAGGCCAAATGTTTTTGCAGAATTGGTCATCGGGATCGAAAGGATTAGCGAACCATTCAGGACCATGTTCTCTACCAATAAAAGGTTGGAAGCAAATACCTGGTGTTCCAGCAGAGAAAGAATGAAAAAGTTCAAAGTAATACTTGAAACTGTCGAGCTCATTGTCGAAAGGTCTGGGGACACGATACATGGCCAAGGTGCCATAGGTATCAATTTCAAGGTTCGATGGAGATCTATTGATAGTGTGACCCGGAAATATGGCATTCAACCAGAGTTGTAAAAGCCATATTAGGCCACCAATTCCAACTTTCTTTCCCCCACCTTTTACCATGTTGTATAAACTCGACATGCTGGAGTAGAGGTTAGATAAAAGGAAGGGGCCTGTGACACCCTCTACCCCGTCATGACATTTTAGCAATGTAATAAGAAAAGAACAGGAAATAAAATTTTGATCCAAGTAAAAGCTTTTCATTTCAAATACGGTAGGGCTGTCACTCCCAACTTGCGAAAATCAAACATAGTACAAGAGGGAAAACATCTAAAGAAGATAAACCCAAGGTTCCCAATGTCACAATAATTCAGAGCTCTTCGCCTAATTATTACATCGGAAAAATACAAAGACTTAAACAAGTAAACACAAGTCTTCTATCTATCACAACGAGCTATCGTGATTACTTGTCGGCATTCACATCCTCAATACCTGCAGTCTCAAAGATCTACGCATACCCTGGGATATGCATAGCCACAAGAGGGGTTAGTCATCATAACCTCAAATAGTGCATACAATGTAGGAAATTAATGAACAATGCGCAATATACAACAATTCCAATGAAGACGTCTAATCACTAGTACTAAGGCATAAGATGGTACCACAACGGCCAAATATCACATGCTACAGCATCAACCACAACATTAAGGTACATTACCACAACAATTATATATCACATGCCACGGCATCAACCACAACAACAAGGTACATTACCAAACACTAAACAACCAGGCATGTTATCATGTAAAACGATGTATTTCTAGAACCATAACTATATGCATGTGGATCCACTTATAACGAGGCCGGGATACCTTGCCCGTTTCGGAATACCATGTCCGTAGTGCCCCAATAACAACAGGACCGGGATACCACGCCCGTCACGGGATACCTTGCCCGATTCGCCCCATTAACCGTAGGACCGGGAAACCTCGCCCGTCACGGGATACCATGCCCGATACGCCCTACTAACAACAACAACAACAACAATGCCGACACCATGATGCATGAACATGACCAAATGCGGTGTCTAACCATAATATCCTGTATCGCAATATCTTCGATAGAGTAGCAACAACAACAACAACAGCAGAACACAAGTTCATAAGTTAGCCAGTGCCTTCTACCAATAACATAAACATGTAATGTTCTTAGCAACTTTGATTAAGCACATAACATCCAAGTGAAGCTTTGGAATAGAAAGATTAGTTCTCTCAAATTATCACACTAATAAATCCTTAGGCAACATAAATGAACTTTAGACATCCTACTTAGGCTTTACAATATCAACCTAATTGCGAAAACCCGAGGAAACACGACGAAACAACAAGAGTGCATCTTTGTCCTTTGGCGCTGGCGCTGACATCGTGGGCCTCGCCATCGCTATCCACCGCAATGTAGGGTTCGTACCCGTTTGGGGATCTAATGCCTCACCATTAAGTCCCTCAGAACTTAGTTGGACATGGTCTAGAGTTCTTTGATCCATACTTAGTGATTACACATTCATAGGGTCTAAAGCTCACCATTTAGCTATTTAAATTCCTTACCCTATCATTTGGTAACAAACAATTTCTGCACAACTCAACTCATCCCTATCGTTGACCCTCAATTCTCTTGTTAAAACTTCAAGGTCTCTATCAAGGCATGGTTTATTCATATGTCAATCATTCTAAATAATTAACCCTAACTTGATTCACCTTTTATTCCATTTTAACCTCTCCAGCATTCTGTTTTTAAATCATCATCACCGCTAATTCTTGCAACAACACTAGTGGTTTAGGCAATTCAACACTTTTAAATACTGACCATATCAGTACCTAGGCACACAACATGAATAATATAGCATGTCATCAAGTCTTGTAGGAGTTCATATAATAGCTATTTAAAGTCGGCAACAACCAAGATTTTCACCTCTCTGAACAATAAAAGAATAGTCAAGAGTGACAAGCATGTAAACAATCAAGACTCAATCACCACACCAAATTCATCAATCCAATGAAATTATCACATCACATTACAGTAAATATCACCAGTCAAGAATAATAATTGAGGAGTTCGAATGTCCCCCTATCACGGTGGTGATAGTGCTCGTTTTTCGTTACCGCGAGAGGCATAGGGGTCGTGGGACACCCCTATTGTTCACACATGTTCCATACACTCACTAGAAGAGAACAACTACCCCTTACCTCAAGTGAATTTCGTACTCCTAGGATGGTATGAGGGAACACCAAGCTTTTCCTTTCCTAGTGAAGCTTTCTTCAGCAAAAACACAAGAGCAAGGGTTTAGGAATGGAAAAATCATAGTTTAGAACCCTAACATTGACCTTAAAGACAAAGTTATCGTTAGAAGGCTTACCACTTTCTATTCCTCACAATGAGGTTGTAAGAATGACAGTAACAATGCTCCCTAGTCGAGTTCCCTAGCGTAGCTTTGAGTTCAGAGCCTTTGACAGCATCAAATTGGAGAAAGGGGGGAGAAGAACTTTTCTCTATTTTAATTGGTCTTATGAGCAGCTCCTAATCATGTTTAGGGTTTTAGAACTGATGCTTAGTGGCTAGGTTAAGTCTAGGGGTCGTGGTTGCTTCTTCAGGTCCAGAATGGGTCACACGGGGTCACAGAATCGCCAGCTTGAGTTAAAACGCGAAAAATGCACAACCACTTATCACCAGGGCACCTGCGCCAAGACTCGGCCACTGCGCTTGCTCTCTGTGAGGCACTGGGCCCGAAGCCAGTCTGGCGCCAGCGCCTGGGACCGTGATTCTGCGCCAATTTTATGTCCTGACTCGCCTAAACGCGCACCGTGCCAATCTTATTGGACTTCTAACTAATCAATAGCATATTTAACACACCTACATACATGAAATGCTTAATCAAGCACACAAGGAATTATAAGGTTCTAGCACAAAGTGAGGGTGTTACTCAATTGAGTTGTTAAGGGGTTCGAAAATAGGGAATACGGTAACTGAAATAACTAAGCATAGGAATAAAGGTACATCTAGATACTCAGTCAGCTGAAGGGATTGTAAAATATATGAAACCCATCCCAAGCAACTATAAGCATGTTCTAATACCCTAAGACATATCCTAACCTAGAAGGATGAAAATTTGGGTTGTTACAATTCTACCCCCTCAAATGAATTTCGTCCTCGAAATTCCGACAAATGTTAAGGACCCAATCTCCTATCCTAGCGTCTTCAAGGTTATTAAGGCAACTTCCCTATTAGTCCTTCTGAACGTCTCTAGGGTTATCATGGTGAGGTAACTAACCCCTACTTGTAAGTATATCCATCTAACTATGATAGTCTACACCACTAATCTTATTTATCCACGTCGATCACCTTTTGCTTCGGTCACTGGCGATAAGTTATTGGGTGGCCATCCCTCCTACTTGTCTAGCCGAGTAACTAAAGCAACAACAATCAGACATGTCATTTACTAGCAGTTCTGTAAGGATCTCTGATATGGGCTTAAGCGTAAAAATGTTGGTACCTCACTGTTACCCTCAAGCTCTATTAAAGTTCCTCCCTATTTGTTAATACCATAATTCCGCTGCGCTACTCTGATAATCTACCTTGTATCTAACAGTACTACCCATATCAACCACCCACTATTTACTATCATAGTACATCCCCGAAGCTAACTCTCGTGGCCTATCGCCTAATCTAAAATGGGGGATCTAACGCATCTAACGTAACAATCTAGTTCATCCTCAGTGTTAATAGTCGACTATGGTTTACCCCACACTTCTACTTATCACAACCCAAGGACAAACGTTCAAGGCAAATGGGGCAAGAAACAATTGGGCAACTGGAAATCCTCTCAATGCGACGTATACCTTGAATAAGGCTCTCTAACTCAGCTGTTTCTACTCCTGCGAGGGTGAAGACTCAGCCAGTGGACTTTATCTTGATAGCTTGGGGCTTCTGAGGCGTACTCCCACTAGCTGGTTCAGGCTTACTCCCTTACAGTCTCTGCAGATATGGCCTGGCTTATGGCACTTGTAACCTATGACTTTAGTTTCCTGGCACTCACTAATGTAGTGACCCTTGCTACCCTTCCGACTAGAAAACTCTTCTCCAAAGAAAATTTCCCCTTGAACAGCTTCCAGCTGATAGCAACTTTAGCTTTTCCAAGCGTTAGCAAGTGTCATCCCACCAATGTTCAGCTTCGATGGTCAATTTGAATGTAGCGAATGCCACCTTCGGAGCATCCGTGCAAGTCATCCCTCAGAACAATTTTCTCCATCCCACAAATCCAATGTGGTGCTCATCCCAGGTCGAACGTCCCTTCCAATCAATCAAGCTTCCAACAACATCGAGGACAACATGGTTACTCCCGTCCTTCATCCCTTCTAACTTAGACAGTCAAGAAATGAATCAGTCACTAAGTAAAGTCCTAAAATCTCATATCATCATCTATTCTAACATAGACATTCATACAAGAGTACACAGAGATTACATGATAGACACATACCACGGCCTGAAGAACAAGCCGAGTTCTGATACCACTATATGTGACACCCTCTACCCCGTCATGGCATTTTAGCAATGTAAGAAGAAAAGAACAAGAAATAAAATTTTGATCCAAGTAAAAGCTTTTCATTTCAAATACGGTAGGGCTGTCACTCCCAACTTGCGAAAATCAAACATAGTACAAGAGGGAAAACATCTAAAGAAGATAAACCCAAGGTTCCCGATGTCATAATAATTCAGAGCTCTTCCCCTAATTATTACATCGGAAAAATACAAAGACTTAAACAAGTAAACACAAGTCTTCTATCTATCACAACGAGCTATCGTGATTACTTGTCGGCATTCACATCCTCAATACCTGCAGTCTCAGCATCTACGCATACCCGGTGGGATATGTATAGCAACAAGAGGGGTTAGTCATCATAACCTCAAATAGTGCATACAGTGTAGGAAATTAATGAACAATGCGCAATATACAACAATTCCAATGAAGACATCTAATCACTAGTACTAAGGCATAAGATGGTACCACAACGGCCAAATATCACATGCTACAGCATCAACCACAACATTAAGGTACATTACCACAACAATTATATATCACATGCCACGGCATCAACCACAACAACAAGGTACATTACCAAACACTAAACAACCAGGCATATTATCATGTAAAACGATGTATTTCTAGAACCATAACTATATGCATGTGGATCCACTTATAACGAGGCCGGGATACCTTTCCCGTTTCGGAATACCATGTCCGTAGTACCCCAATAACAACAGGACTGGGATACCACGCCCGTCACGGGATACCTTGCCCGATTCGCCCCATTAACCGTAGGACCGGAAAACCTCGCCCATCACGGGATACCTTGCCCGATTCGCCCTTTTTAACCGTAGGACCGGGAAACCTCGCCCGTCACGGGATACCATGCCCGATACGCCCTACTAACAACAACAACAACAACAACAATGCCGACACCATGATGCATGAACATGACCAAATGCGGTGTCTAATCATAATATCCTGTATCGCAATATCTTCGATAGAGTAGCAACAACAACAACAACAACAACAGAACACAAGTTCATAAGTTAGCCAGTGCCTTCTACCAATAACATAAACATTTAATGTTCTTAGCAACTTTGATTAAGCACATAACATCCAAGTGAAGCTTTGGAATAGAAAGATTAGTTCTCTCAAATTATCACACTAATAAATCCTTAGGCATCATAAATGAACTTTAGACATCCTACTTAGGCTTTACAATATCAACCTAATTACGAAAACCCGAGGAAACACGACGAAACAACAAGAGTGCATGCTGTCACTGGGCGCCTGGCGCCTGACATCGTGGGCGCCTGGCACCCTGCCACTGTCATCCAATTCGCAACAGAGGGTTCGTACCCGTTCGGGGATCTAATGCGTCTCCATTACGTCCCTCAGAACTTAGTTGGACATGGTCTAGAGTTCTTTGATCCATACTTAGTGATTACACATTCATAGGGTCTAAAGCTCACCATTTAGCTATTTAAATTCCTTACCCTATCATTTGGTAGCAAACAATTTCTGCACAACTCAACTCATCTCTATCGTTGACCCTCAATTCTCTTGTTAAAACTTCAAGGTCTCTATCAAGGCATGGTTTATTCATATGTCAATCATTCTAAATAATTAACCCTAACTTGATTCACCTTTTATTCCATTTTAACCTCTCCAACATTCTGTTTTTAAATCATCATCACCGCTAATTCTTGCAACAATACTAGTGGTTTAGGCAATTCAACACTTTTAAATACTGACCATATCAGTACCTAGGCACACAACACGAATAATATAGCATGTCATCAAGTCTTGTAGGAGTTCATACAATAGAAATTTAAAGTCGGCAACAACCAAGATTTTCACCTCTCTGAACAATAAAAGAATAGTCAAGAGTGACAAGCATGTAAACAATCAAGACTCAATCACCACACCAAATTCATCAATCCAATGAAATTATCACATCACGTTGTAGTAAATATCACCAGTCAAGAATAATAATTGAGGAGTTCGAATGTCCCCCTATCACGGTGGTGATAGTGCTCGTTTTTCATTTCCGCGCGAGGCATAGGGGTCGTGGGACACCCCTATTGTTCACACATGTTCCATACACTCACTAGAAGAGAACAACTACCCCTTACCTCAAGTGAATTTCGTACTCCTAGGATGGTATGAGGGAACACCAAGCTTTTCCTTTCCTAGTGAAGCTTTCTTCAGCAAAAACACAAGAGCAAGGGTTTAGGAATGGAAAAATCATAGTTTAGAACCCTAACATTGACCTTAAAGACAAAGTTATCGTTAGAAGGCTTACCACTTTCTATTCCTCACAATGAGGCTGTAAGAATGACAGTAACAATGCTCCCTAGTCGAGTTCCCTAGCGTAGCTTTGAGTCCAGAGCCTTTGTGACAAAGATCAAATTGGAGAAAGGGGGAGAAGAACTTTTCTCTATTTTAATTGGTCTTATGAGCAGCTCCTAATCATGTTTAGGGTTTTAGAACTGATGCTTAGTGGTTAGGTTAAGTCTAGGGGTCGTGGTTGCTTCTTTAGGTCCAGAATGGGTCTGCGGGTCACGTGAAGGCCCAAACGAGTTAAAAGCGGCAAACGCACAACCACTTATCAGTTGTGGGCGCCTGCGCCAAGACACCCCTGGGCGCCTACGCTTTGCTCTGCGAGGCCTGGCGCCCGAAGTTTGATCGGCGCCCCCTGGGACCGTATCTGCTGCCAATTTTATGTCCTGACTCGCCTAAACGTGCACCGTGCCAATCTTATTGGACTTCTAACTAATCAATAGCATATTTAACACACCTACATACATGAAATGCTTAATCAAGCACACAAGGAATTATAAGGTTCTAGCACAAAGTGAGGGTGTTACTCAATTGAGTTGTTAAGGGGTTCGAAAATCGGGAATACGGTAACTGAAATAACTAAGCATAGGAATAAAGGTACATCTAGATACTCAGTCAGCTGAAGGGATTGTAAAACATATGAAACTCATCCCAAGCAACTATAAGCATGTTCTAATACCCTAAGACATATCCTAACCTAGAAGGATGAAAATTTGGGCTGTTACAGGGCCTAAAGCCCATCTTTTACCTTCATGAAGAAGGTTGGCCAGTTCAAGCAATGACTTTGACATTTGAACATTCTTGTTGCAAATGACAAAGGCACAGAGCCAAAGGAACAGAAAGGCTACGTGCTCTTGTTCAGAAACCTCTTGTGTGTCTTGCATTTGGCTAGCAATATACTTGGAGAAAGCAAGGGGTTGGTCAGTGAAAACATCAATGACGTTTTCAGGAGCACACAAAGGGTGAATCATGTGGCCATCCGGTGGGAGGCCAGTGAGAGCAGCAACGTCAAAAAGAGTTGGTCCAATCATTCCACATGGAAGGTGGAAATTGTTAGTAGTAGGATTCCAAAAGAAAATAGCAGCTCCTAACATGGATGGGTCCAACCTAAAGGTATGCTCGGACAACTTAATCAAGTCATAGATACCTAACTGTTTCCAAATAAGTCTTTTCTTGGCTTCGACACGATTGAGCCAAGCAGAATATCCATTTATACTCAAAAGAGGGGTTCTGAAAAGCCTAGCACTTTTGAGGAAATAATGCATGTACAAGCTAGGAGAAGAAGTGAGAATATCAGTTTGACCATCCTTATTTGGAAAAGAGTCTTTAAAGTCATCAGGAAAATTGGAAAGAGTCATAACTGGTCCTAAATAAGCAACAGGTGGATCAAAACGGCAAGAACGATCGATTAAATGAGGTATGATTACCTTAGACTTTTGCCATGGGATCGACGAATCGACATCAGGATTGCTCCAAGTTTTCCTCAGAGGTGATTTAGAGTTTTGAGTTGGAATGGAAGAAGACGCCATTGATAGAAAGCAAGTTTCTTTCAGAATGCAGAGGAAGTGAAAGTGTTTTCACTTGAACCCTAGTGGATATATATAAGTTAGCTTGCGGTGAGAATGAGCACACGGGATTGTAACTGCCTACTTCAAGTGTAATAATGGGCCTATTTTTTAGGGAAGTGGGAAACGCAGCTCGATGATTGGACAATGTTGCAGAGTAACCGTCGCGAGTGGAGTAAGAAAATTCTGGTTCTCTTCACATATGGGCGTCGAAAACTCAGAATTTGGGGGGCATCTATTAGGTGCCAAATTTCAGATTTGGAGTTTGTTCGACAGAGCTCAGGGGTTCAATAAATGAAGAGGCAAGGAGCCAGAAATTGAAGTAAAGAATTGACTAAGTCTTAAAGACTAGGTGATGTGAAGGTTGTTCGACGGGATGTTTTAAGCGTCGAAGATGTCAGACGTGGTTGGTTGAGTAAGACTTAAGCATTAAGCAAACAAATGTACAACTCGGCAGGAAGTGCTACTGTCGAAGTTTTATAGTTTTTAGCGAAATAAACTACCGACCTTATATCCGTACACGTGTTTGGTCGGATGATAGGTAGTTTTTCATATTTTTGTCTATAAATAGTAGTTCGCACAATGTAATCAGGGTTGGATACATGATCTAAGTTCCTAACATCTCGACAGCAGAGCAGATTAAAGGAAAACGATCACTGTATGCCTTCCAAAACTTTCACATTCAGCAATTCAATTTCAAGTCAATTTTATCAATTATTGCTTTGCCTGTTCATTTAATTTATTTGCAAGTTTACATTCTGTTTATGCATTTAAATTTAACTTTGGCTATTTTACTGTCTTTCGAAACTTACATTTCTCTTCATTACTTTCTGCATGTTACCTGCTTTCAAAGTCATTTTATATACATCATTCATTTCAAATATTGTACTTTACTTCCTGTTATTTATTTCGACAGTCATTTGCATTCCAGCGTTTTTGGCACTTAATTTATTCTGTTTTTCTTGTTATTTACATTTCACGTCTTATACTTTTATGTCAACCACTATTTCACAAATTCTTTCATCCACGTTTATTTCTATAAATGCATGCTTATGTGTTGCATTTTGATGTTTTAACTTTACTTTCTGTTTAAAGTTACTTGATAATCAAGTCATTGGTCAGTCACAGCCAAACTTGGTTAAATTATTATAATTTGTGCCATTTCGACTACAATTCACTTGTTAGTTGAAAATTATCATACTTAAAATTGGCAAAAACACAATGATTAATGGCTTAGTGGCCAAGAACATTGCAAAGTGACTCTCGGTCGAGAATTCGACCGTTTACTCAGAGATAAGACCATTTGTTGAAAAAACGGGATTACCACATAACTCGTTCGATCACGCAATCACTTGAAAAAACTAATTATTTGTTTGTTTGATAAATTTGGTAGACACAGTTCTACTGAACCAAATTTCCCAGTAAACACCCATGCACTGTAAACAATCAAAATCATCATCATTGCCAATCTTCCACCACTGTGCCACTACTTGAGCCACTATGAGCATTGCCACAAAACTTGCAAACCACTACCCAATAAGCATCGTGATGATGACAAATGGAGTTTGGCCACTGCACATATGTCAGCACTGATTCACGACAAAAGAGGCTTAATGTCGCTCCTACGCCCTTGTCTCCATCGCGAGTGACGAACCCACGAGACAATTCATCGAGGAATAGAAACAACAGTAAAAGAACCTTAACCGACAGAGACAACAATGACAACAACCATAATTGAAACCATGAAATACGTTGAAACTTCCCCATCTTAGCAGCGTTGAAACTCTTTTAGACGTATCACCTATCCAATGCTATTGATCTTGTCCTTACAACTTGCCTTTTCTCTTTGGGAACTGATTTCCCTTCATTATTGTCTCTCTGATTTCTTCCATCTACTTCTTATCTGCGCAAATTAGATTTTCTAGGGTTTGTCTTCCCAAAATCATAGGAATCCCCTTATGAGAAACTGTCGAATGACGGAGTGCCTCCAATGTAGTGTACGGTGCGATATCGACTTCTCGTAGAAACAACTTTGGTGGTCGGCAACAAAGAGGCGAGAGGTAAAGGGAGAGGGAAGAGAGAAGGTGCAATCTGGTTGGGAGAAACATGATAGGATTTGTAAGTCGTACTTGATCTAATGGTGGAGATTGAATGAAAATGTGGTCTACTATGATCCACCTATGAAGATGGTTCATATTAGACAAAGTCAGCAAATATTATTTGGTATTCATAGATATTTTAGTAAAATAAAAGCCAATTTTTTTAAATAGTTTAATTAATAACTTTTTAATGGTGATACAAATAAATTAAATATTAAAAATAGATATTAAAAATATTTCATATTTGTTATAAATATGTTGATTTGATGGATGACTATATCAATTTGTTATCTCATTATATCTTTACCATATCCCTTAATTTGGTCCATAACTAGTAGCCCATTCTCTATAAATAGGGCTATTAGGTTTGTCCTTGTACACACTTGATCAGATTATCAATACAAAGATTATAGCTAGTTCCTGAAGAACTAGCCTTTAAATCCTGGTTCCTGAAGAACCGGTCTTTGAGTCTATATTTCTATTGTCTTATCTCTCTACTTTCTTTTGTATTTACAACACGTTATCAGCACGAGACTCTACCATACGAGTGATTGCTTAAAGAGGTTTTATTGAAAGAACTTGTTTTCTTTCTCACACTCTTTGGAAGATCATGTTTTTCTAATATTTTTGTTTTTCATGTTATTTAGGTTTTTTCATGGAAATTTTATTCTCATATTGTCTAAGTATATGATTATCATATTGTGTATAAGAATCTTGATAGAATTCTAGAAGAATTTCATATTCAAGCATCCCTATAGGATTGCACAAAACTATAAGTTTTCTAGGTCATCATTATATGAAAATTTGTGGAATAGTTTTTGAAAAACTAGACTTTTAGACCATGAATGAAATTTTGTATTGGATACAAAAGTTCCTGAAGAACTTTATAGCACGAGATTGGTTCATGAAGAACCTCGTAATTTTTTAGTGTTGCGTATAGTTCCCGAAGAACAACACAATTATTTTAGCGCTACATAAGTTCCAGAAGAACTAGATTTGATCCTAATACAGTTTGAAACAAAAGAAAAGTGAAAAAAAATTATTGATTGTATCTTTCCAAGATAGTTCCTGAAGAACTAACATTTGAATCTCGTTGCCTATTTTCATATTAAAGATGAGATCTTTACATGTTAATTCCCGAAGAATTAACCTTTGAATCATAGTTCCTAAAAAATAGTCGCTAAATTCTAGTTCTTGAAAAACTAGTCTAACCATTGCAAAAACATGTGTTCTTTGCAAAAGATATTATCATTGATTTGTTTACTTGTTTTCATATAAATTTAGATCTTTGTGTATGTGATATATTGTAATTCTTGTTATTGTGATTCATATATTTTTAGAATCTTTATCCTTGTTTTATATAAAGATGTGATCTTTAATTATATTTTGTAAATTTTGTTGCTATATAAAGATATTAATTTTCTGATATAATACTTTAATTAATTGTTCAAAATTTGTTACTATAAAAATATGACATTTAATATGGTAATTATGTATTTTAAATTTCAAATTCATATTTTTAAATTTATGTTAGTTTTCAAATTTTGATTATGAAAATTATATCTTGTTCTTACAAATAATATGTATTTTGTTATGTCTATTTTTTATTTAAAAAAAATGGAGAAATTTTTTTATTAGTTAATTCATAAAATGAAATGTTGAATTGTTTGCTTGAAATTCATAAAGACACAGGTATAAGTGCAAGAATTCTTACGTCCTTAGAAGAAACGATGAAATAACTTTTCTCAACACCAAATGAAAGCTGAAGAATACATTCAGGTGTAGTATCTACCAAGTAGTGTTCACATCAATTGCTACCAAGCACGATCAAGTCTTCAATGGTGTAGCAATTTTTATGTATGCTTCTTTTTAAGGTAAGAATTTATGTATACATATCTTTTTACGCTAAGATTAAAAAGACGCTATTCTTCAATGTTTGCAAGATTTGCCTCACAATTGGTCTTGAAGTACCAAAATAAATGAATAGTCAAACACTCTTGTCTTTTATTGGTCCCAAAGTACCAATACATGATTTCAAGTAATTTAAAATATAGATTGATCGTAAATTGGTCATGAAGTACCAATACAAAATTTTAAGTGATTGTGAAATTGGTCTCGAAGTACCAATATAAGATTCCAAGTAAATGTGAAATTGGTCTTGAAGTACCGATACAAAATTTCAAGTAATTGTGAAATTGGTCTCGAAGGACCAATATTAGATCCACGCATAATTGTTAAAAACGATCAATGCACAAACTAGAGTCTCTTTTTGGTCTTGAAGTACCAATATTTAGTAGACAGTGGCAAAACCTACACAATTATTTGTATTAAGAAATATTTTATGCAATTAACAATAGCTGAAATTAATGTTGATATTGTATCTGGTATTGCAAATATGATCGAAGGCTCCAAAAGAGCATGTGATATATCCTCAAATAGAACAAAATTATCCATTGATGATGCGTTATATTTTAGTAGATCCCGAAGAAATCTACTAAGTTTCAAAGATATACATCGCAATAAGTATCATGTTGAAACCAAAAAATGAGAGAGATTTGAAATATCTCTATTGTTTTAAAAGTTCATATTAGAGAAATTTTAAGATTTCCCGTTGGATTATATTTTATAAAAGTAAGGATGACAGAGTTAAATTATATGCACCAGAAGTGGTCAGATCTTACAACTTTTTATGCTTTGACATGATCGTCTTAGTCATCCCAGTTCAACTATGATGCGATGTATTATTGAAAATACACATGGATACTTATTAAAGGATCATAGAATCCTTTTACCTGATGATTATTTTTGTCATTCTCGTGCTAAAGATAGTTACTCTTTTCTTTTAATGCTCAGATATGATTGGTTTGTAAGTTATTATTATTTTTTGGGTGATATATATTATCTTATGTACTAATCCTTTGAAAGGAAATATTTTAATTATTATGTAAAAATAATTAATTGAGAAACAAAAAGACGTCGCTATTTTGCTACACTATCATATGAGATATACACGAGTAAAAATTTTAAGGTATTGCAAAACAAATCTTTTGAAGCTAATTTTAATTATCACTTGAAAATTTAGTGTCACTTACTGTTGTTAATTAAATTATTTGATTATTTTTTAACTAGTAGTTATAATAATATATATTATTTAAATATATACAAGAGCTGAAACATTTGAATATATTGTGTTTGAAAGCATGGTGTGAGTGTAAAATATTAGTTTATTTATTCTGATATTTTTAAATGTCAATTATATGTTATATAATTAGATACATATGATGATAACATGCATTGATTAATAAATTTACAATTATATATTATACAATTCATAATTTATTGGATGGTTATATGACTCGGCAATTTTGAATTGTGCATTGTTTCATGTATATTTAGATATTGTGATATCTTGACATATATTTTATTATTATATATTTGATGAATCGGTTTTCCTCATCAGGGGAAGAAAAAGATAAAAGAATAAAAGCACAAGAAGTTTGTTGTAAGACACAAACATTATCCATGTTTGATATACGCACAAATCAATGTGAACTTGAAGTTCAAAGAATAAGTCATTTGCAAAATGTTGCAAACCAATTACTAGATATCTTTACAAACATCCAAAAAGTCTCTAAATCACTTGTGTTAGTTGCAAATATTACCGCATAATTAATTGTCCCTGCAGGACAACTAGCGAGTATGGCAACCCATGAATCTAAAGTACGCTAGAAGCGTTGTAGACTTATTGGTGCAAAGGATATTATTCCTAAAAGGGGGAATTCAAAGTGATGATCCAGAAGATCATTGACACTCTAGAAGAGGTCAAAAGCAATATGAATCAACAACTCCATATTTCCAGTTAAGTAACTCCAGAAGTGGTTCCGGTACCGGCAAATTACGAGATCTCATTAAACCCTGGAAATATGGGGGGAAGATGAGAAGTTGTTGATATGTTTTTGCTTATGCAATAGCAATTGATTATAAAATTATTAATCACAATGAGCATGAAGCTCGAATCATATAGAAATGTCGACATTAAATTGATTGGCCAAAGTGAATTAAAATAATGCAAGCCGAGCAAGACTTATTTGCCAAACATAAAGCATTTGGACCAGTAGTCCAGACACCTGAAGTTGTCAACCTTTGTTATATAGATTTTGTATTAGTTTGGCAGTCTTTAAAAGACTTGACATACATCAAATGAGTGTAGTGACAGCTTGCTTATATGGGTCATTGGATAATGACAGATATATGAAAATCCCTGAAGGATTTAAGATGCCTGAAGCATACCCCTGAAAAATTCAAATTGCATGAAGCATATACTTGAAGGATTTAAGATGCCTGAAGCATACTTCTGAAAATTCAAAATGCATGAAGCATATCCCTGAAGGATTGAAGATAGCTAAAGCATAATCTTAAAGAATTATAAATATGCATGAAGCATAACCATGAAGGATCTAAAGCATCTGAAATGTTTTGACTGATGTAATCAGTTTAATTTGGAAATATGAAGACTTTGAACCTATAGTTCGAGATTCAAAAGATGTTTTTAGTGGACCTGAAGTCTGAACTCTCATGACACGAATATGTGTTATTACAACTTATGGTTAACTAGAGAGTGGTCTCTATATTGAAAATCTCGGAAGGATTAATACTATTGAAATCATCTATTTGGATTTACATATACTGATAGTTTATATTCTCTTATTTATCATATTAAACATTTCATATTGGTAAGAAATGTTTGAGTTACATACATGATGCAATTATGGTTAAATTTTTTTATTTGTTTTTTCTCACATTGTTTAATGTGATTGATATGAATTTTGATTATTAATATTCTAGAAATTACTTGAGTTTGTTCCAAACTATAGATGGTATAAATAAATATCTTCAAATAAAATGTTTTGAAAGATAAGGTATTGTCTCGGCCTACAGCTCGAGCATTTGCAACAAAGAACTTTGGTCCTGAAGTACCATATCATGTTGTTATTGAAATACTTTTTTATGTTGCAAATAGCACAAGATTGTATATAGTTTTTGTAGTGAACTTGTTAGCCGGATTTTGTTCAGCACCAACCCGAAGACATTGAAATGAAGTTAAACAAGTTCTTCGTTCTTTCTGATCCTCATAAAGCTCAATCGCAATCAGGTGATGTTTACACATGTGGAGAAACAGGTATATCTTAACGTTTTGTGAAGCAAACTATCACAACCATCTCCTCAAATCATTCAAAAATATTGACTCTTCAGTAAGCAAGGTGTGAATGCATATGACTGAGAACCACGACTCAGTATATTAGAGGAGCATGCAAATTGATGAAAGAAGATGACAAGCCAACACCATTTCAAGAAGATAATGCATCATGAAAAGATTCGATCAAATGACAACTGGGCAGATTTATTCACAAAAGCATTGTGAACTTCAATTTTCAATAAGCTTGTCGATAAGCAATTTAAAGGACATTCATAAATAATGTATTTTCGAGGAGAAGTATGTCACTATGAATATTGTACTCTTTTTCCTTCGTTAGGTTTTTATCCCACTGGGTTTTTCTTAGCAAGGTTTTAACGAGGCATGCTCATAGTATATAGTCATCCAAGGGGAAGTGTTATAAATATGTTGATTTGATGGATGACTATATCAATTTGTTATCTCATTATATCTTTACCATATCCCTTAATTTGGTCCATAACTAGTAGCTCATTCTCTATAAATAGGGCTATTAGGTTTGTTCTTGTACACACTTGATCAGATTATCAATACAAAAATTATAGCTAGTTCCTGAAGAACTAGCTTTTAAATCATGGTTCCTGAAGAACCGGTCTTTGAGTCTATATTTCTATTATCTTATCTCTCTATTTTCTTTTGTATTTACAACAATATTTTAATAGTTATTTACAAATATCCTATCGTAATTAATATTTAATTAGTGAAAATATTGCGAAAAATTGAGTAAAATGAAAATTAAGGAAAGTAAACATTTATTTCAAACATAACTTAGATTATTGAAAGGATCAACAATGCAATTCAACTGTGTTCCACTTGCACGGCTGACCAGATATGAATGCGGGTAACACGTCTTTACTTACACCCGCTGATTAAATTATTTTTCTCTCCAAAATTTTATAAACGTTATGCTCCAAAATTTTCAAGGTATTTCCAAAACGCCTGCACTGTTACTGTCTCGTCTCAATTTATAAAGAAGAGACCCCATTTTGTTCTACTATATTATACATACAGTGGACTGGCCGGTCTACTCAATGATATTCATGATCTAACATATAATTAATTAATTACATCTCGATCTTATTGATATAGTTGAATCATAAGTTCATTGACTATCGGTAGTATTTATATGATGCATTGGAAAAAGATTGGAGAAGAACTAAGACAAAAAGATAAAATAAAAAAAGTACCGCGTGTTTTTGCGCGGTACCGTCGAAAATTAAGCTCATGTAATCACTAGTTATCATTGTAATTCATTGATTGACTGTTTAACATTTGCATAGTTTATGGATCGAGTATATTACATGGACAAAAAGTAAAGCGAAAAGCACATTAGTCCTGCGGGCCTGCTGGTGTGTGCACACTGCACACTGACTTAAATAGTGGGAATAAAACAAATTTTAGGATTTTTTAAAAGAGTATTTTTTTTTTGGGTAAAGGGGAGAAAGAAAAATTAGAGCGGTACGGGTCCGAACCCTGCTCCCAGCATCCACATAACTCTTACGTATATTTAAAAGAGTATTGACCACAAAAAATTATTACTTAAAAGTTTAAATTTGATTATCATCACATATTGTTATATTATTTGAAAATTTAATATTCTTGACAATAATTTCCTAAAGTTAACTTTTAATAATAGCGACACTAGTGGAAAAAACAGATTTTATATCAGGATTTTACATCGGTTAAATAAACACCCTATATAAAAAGTGACGCGGTGATATTTTTGCAATTAACACTACACGTTTTACATCCGTTACTCATTTAACCGATGTAAAAACCTACTTTTTACATCGGTTAAATGAACAACTGATATAAAAAATTACATGTGACATGTTTTTACATCAGTTGAATGCAACCAATGTAATAAGTGAGGCAAAAATTCGTCTCAGCGTCGACTTTCGCCACTCATTTTTTTCAACCAAAACTTGCCCCACCTTTTCCTATTCTTTTCCCCCCAAATCAGAAAACACAAACCCTCATCTCTCTCTACATTTCAGATTCTTCTTTCTCTCCTAAGATCGTCAAGGAAACCGAAACTGCGTTTGAGTTCGTTGATTTTGAGGACGTTGAGTCTGTTGTTAAGGGAAAGCATTAAGAGTTTAGCGAGGCGCTGAGTGAAGATGGGTTCGAGGGATTGGATGAGGGATTGTTCTTCGTGAACGAGAGACATCATGCGTTTGGTGAGGCGGCAAAGTTGGTGTTGGTGGAGTTCGAAGCAGGAAGGGTATTTGGAGAGCCAGTTGATGGCTTTTCCTTGGAGACCTAGGGTTTTGAATTTCTTCTGGAGGGTTTCGAATGGGATCTCGTTGTTAGGGTATCAGAGGATTATGTTCTTTATTTGGTTGTTTACTACCCACCGTCGATTGCGAGACAGTGCTGATTCTAAGTCTGGGTCCTTCTTCAACGACCACAGACTGTATCTTCGGACAAGAAGCTCGTCAAGGAAGATGGATGCAATTTTTGGACTCCCCGTCGCGAGCTCTTCCTCTGGACAGTTCCTTTTAGCAATCTGAGAACTTCGTCGTCAGACCGTCGTGGTAAGCTCTTTCGGTGCCATCTTCTTCTTCTATATTTTGTGTTTTGTTTCAATTTCCTCTTCATTGTCACAGATCGATTTTGAGTTTTGTTCTCCTCCATTTCAGACGATTTGGTGCTTCCTTCTCGCTGTTGAAGCAAGCTCACCGCTGTCTCCATCTGCTCTTCATCATCGTTCTTCAACTCTTTCTTTATGGTGGGTATTCCACCTTCTTTTTGATCTGTTTCTGCAGACACCTTAAACCCCCAAATTTTGTAACCCTAACCCATTCTTTTCTATTCTAAAATCCGAAAATATTATTCTGTTTGGGTTTAAGTTTTGTCTTTTAATTTGTTTATGTTGTGTTATAAGATTCTAATTTGAGTATTTTGATGTTGTTTTGATGTTGGAAATCTTTCTGTTTGTGTTAGTTTGTTCATGAGGGTATAAACAAGCATTTACCTCTATCTTGACTATGTTTTGATCTGTTTGTGTTAGTTTGTTACTATGTTTTCTAGTTTTTGACAGGGAGGCTTAACTTGGTTGTGAATGAGGGTATAGACAAGCATTTACCTCTATCTTGACTACTTGCAAATTTTAGGCAAATTAGGGCATACCAAATTTTTTCTTATTTAACCAACCTCCTGGGATTTGTATGATTGGCTTTTGTATCTACCTTTGTCAGTGTTTACTTGCAACAGACCTTCAGAGCCTATCAATGGACCTTCGGAGAAAGCATTCAGCATATTTGAAACGTTTGCAGCAGCAACAACAAGAGGTTGCAACTTTTCATGTTTTTGATTCCAAATTCTTGCATATAGTTGGAGATTTAGTCCATTTGCTGTTGGATCATACTCTTCTCTTTTTTTTTCTTTCCCTTTTGTTCTAATTCAAAGTTATTTCTTTGTTGTATGAATGAGGTTGATATGTCGTTATTTTTGTACTTTTTAATTGCTATTCTAATTGAGGTACTAATCTCTTACCAATTCTAATTGAAACTTTTCAATATGGAATTCTGAGAATAGTTTTATAAAATGAAAGGATTGGGATGAGCATGGTATTAGAGTTCTTCTGATTATTTTTACCATGTATTAGCAGCGGGTAGTCCGTAATCGAATCTGGTGCTCCACGTAGGAATGGAATGGCACCAACGAAGTGGAAAGGGAAGGGGACTTTCTCTCTTTTAGTCCTTTGAATTAATATTTATTTTTATGAGTACATTTACAGGCCTAATGCTGATATTGTGCTTCCATTGACCTCGGTTGCCTTCAGATGGTGTTCTTCAAGAAGCAAAAGGTACTTCCAATTTATTTTGGGAGGAGACTGGTGTCTTTCTATTGTAGTTATGTTCATACTCATATCCTAATTCTTTCCCCTACCCTCATATAGAGCGCCCAAAACTTGGTTGGATATAGTAGAAATCATCACTGATACAATAAAAAATATTTGATTCTCATCAAATTCTTTATGTGCAATTCATTTCTCATTTTGTGTTATGTTGAATCAATGAGTCTGTTCGTTTCAATTTTCAGTGGCAAAGAAACTCTGTTGCTGCCATTGATGGCCTTGCCTTGGGCAGGGGCTTAGAGGTTGCAGTGGTATGGATTACTAGGTTTGCCTGGACTTCAGCTTGGGATAATTCCTGGATTTAGAGGTAGTAATTAATATTCTAATTCCTCTCTATCTTCATAAAGTTTACTCATATTTTAAGCATGAATTTAAATTGAGTACATTGACAAGATATTGAAGAACAAAATAAAAATGAAGAGAAGGGGACAATTAATGGTCATGAATTATCAGCATAAGCACTTCTTTTGGCTCTTACAATTTTTTGTTATGGCTGTTTCTCAAACTTGCGCATATCATATTGTTCAATATTGTCCATTTCCTTTCTAATTATTCAGACGATACAAACAATAAATTAACATCTTCCTCTTATTGATTTGGAGTTTTTTTTCTTTTTTGTACGAGGAAACAGGAATCCATGCAAATGCAATTATTATCATTCTCAGAGTCTCACTACTCTTTATGATGATTTAATAGTTGCAGTGAACAAAAGGCAACATTAGGACAATGCCAAATCGAAACAGATGCATCCATTAGCTTCTTATCCTCCTCCCACTGCCCTTTTAATTGCACAAGTAACCCATGTTGTATCCATTGTAAATTTATTATGGACAGCCTTATGGCTTTATTGTAAGTTGCATCAAGGCTGTAAAATTATTGGATTCTTTGAATGTAGTGATTATAAAGCAATAAATATATTTTAGAATTTAGCTATGTTTGATTATAAGTAAAAGTTTAGCCATGTGTATGTATATAGCAATGTTTGATTTTAAGTAAAATTTAGTTCTATTTACAGGGAGCAATGATACAAACAAAATACAGTTTTTTTTATTTAAAAAAAGACTTTTTACATCGGTTGTGACTACAACCGATGTAAAAAGCGGACTTTCTACATCGGTTATTCGCAGAACCGATGTAAAAAGTGGACTTTCTACATCAGTTAGCCGATGTAAAAAGTCGCTTATAAAGATAAAAAATGACTATTGATTAGGACTTTTTACATCGGTTTAAAATCCGATCGGTTTAAAATCCGATGTAAAAAGTTCTCACTTTCTATATCGACATAATCTATATAGGACGCATAACCGATGTAAAAAGCCATTTTTAACCGACGTAAAAAGTCTTTTCTGCAGTAGTGCGAACATATGATTAGTAAAAGGATCAAATTAAATTATACTCTTGTTTAAATAATAAATTTCTTAGAAAATACTCCCCCCGTTCCTTTTTACTTGTCAGTTTTTAAGAAAAAATTTGTTCCTTTTTATTTGTCATTTTGATAGTTTAAGGTTACATTAATTACTTGTTTTTCAATTATACCCTTAATTATTTATCGTAGAGAGAGAAATAAGTGTGATAGATAATAAACAATCAAGAGTATCATAGGAAAAAGACTAACAACTTTATCAAAAAAAAAAAAATTTATTGTTTTCTTTAGTTTGCGCAAAACAACCTTAAAAGACAAGTAAAAAGGAACAGGTGTTGTATTTATTATCAGAACTCCCAATTTTTCTTTTAAAAAAGCTACTGAATTCTAAAGGCAAGTGCAGCTTATCACAAGCAGTAATAAAAATTAAGACCTTTGGAGTCCAGATTATCGAGTCCATGGGGAATAGCCCAAGTACCAAACTAATAATATTCCTATGTTATTTAAGTAAGTGAGTTGATTGGTTGTAAGCGTAATACTACGAAACGAGAGTAAAAACAGTTTTGAGAAATCAATAGAGCAAAGTCTAGGGTCAAGATTTCACTTGTCCATTCGAATCGCTCAAGTCCTAGCTCCATTCAATTCCTTTACTATTATTTGATTATCAATCCCTCTACTAAAACTATTAACTCGGTTGATCAGTCATGATTAATATTCTTTCCCAAAAATTAACATCTTGTTTGGTCATTCAAAGAGTTTAAATCCAAGGAAAGCATAAAGAACAAAGAAGTTGAAATTGACTGAAAGACTAAAACTAAGGTTGGTCATGCAATAGTTATTAGTCTCGTTTATCCTATGGGTCTACCAATTAACTACTGTACGGCCACTGGTCAATTAATTTATTATTAACATGCAAATGATAGTTAATCCTAACATGTGATAAGCGCAATAAGATAAAACTAATCGGAATAACAATATCGAAATTTAATAAAACCAAAACTAAAGCTCTAAGACATATCAAAAAGGGTTCTTAGAGTACAAGTTTCCCCTAAGACTCTAGAAGAGAGTTTAGCTACATGTCTTTAACAAAATTAAGCAATAAACAAAATAAGATTTATAGTTACAAAATGAGAAAAACCATGACAGAAATCCTCCTCCTTCACTTCAGATCCTAGCTTCCACTTCAGATATCTCAAAATAGGTCACAAAAACTCTCCAACAGCAAAACGATACTAAAAAGTGAGGCATTCACGTGTATTTATAGACACTCGAGGATGCTATCACAGAAAATCATATGGACGGTCGTGCATTGCTCCGTTGCATGGGCATGTAGCTTCATAGCTTCATCCACGGCCATGGAAGTCATGCATAACCCAATACGAGGCAGTGATCCAATTTCCTTGCACGACCTTGCACCATCTTACACAATCGCGTAGCCTTATGCAGGAGCATGCATTTATGCACGGGCTGATCCGAGGCGAGAACATGAAATCCTTGCACGGCCGTGCAGAACCTTGCGCGGTTGTGCTTCGAGTCTGATTGTAGAATTCGATAAGGGGGATGTTTCCTGACCATGTAGAGGGGTCTGTGTGGCCGTCCAACAAATCTGAAGCTCCAAAACTTTGCCTTTTAACTCCAAAAGTTCTTCATTTTCATTCTTTTCGTAAATTTTACATTTTCTGTACAAAAGAGAGCAAGTTAACATAAAGTCTATGCAAAAGCACAATAATGCTCTAAAATAACATAAAGGTACCCTTGAAAAGTGCACTATTTTGAGGTTTATCAACCTCTCCACACTTAACCTTTGTTTGTCCCAAGCAAATTCCTGACTTACAATTAAGTTCAAAATGCATAGAGACAACAAAAAAGAAGAATCCCAAAATTAGTAAGCATAATTGAGAGTCAACACAAATAATTTGAATCATCAATGCTGCCACTGATCCAAGTCCCTCTCTTTTACATTTTCCACTGCTACAGAAGCCAGAGTTAGAGGGTCCAAATATACATCTCTCTCTCTCTATCTATTTCTAGGCGTGTTCATTTTTCTAGTTTTTTTTCTCTCTCTTTTCCATTTCTCTAAGTTGAGTTTAACTTTCAACGTGAAGTCTGTAAAACATTATTCAGTGGTCTATATATCGAATGCTATATGCGCTTTAAAGTTGTTGTTTTATATTTGCTTCTCTTCAGTTTTTCACTAAAATATTGATTAAACATGCAAGTCCATTGACAGTGATAACTTATTTTAAGATTTAGGGTTTAATTCATTATTGTGAAACTCACTTGTAAGGTGAGGATTGTTGGAACACTCACATACACTCTTGGTGTTTTCACTCTCACACTCACTAATCAGAGTTAATCGCTGAGAGAAGGAAGAAGAGAGAATTGTAGGGAACACACACACACACAGTGAAAGAATCAAAGCTTTATTTCAATATGAAGAAAAATTACAAAATGATTTGCACACCACTATGAGACTAAGGTCTCTTATTTATACAACACATTTAGTCCCACATCGGGCCCAATATCAAAATTAACTCCTAACAGAAAGTAACTAACCGCTAACACCTAACAGAAAATAACAAACTGCACATTACATTTGGCTTTTACCAAACTGAATTTGCTCATAATACACCCCTTAATTCACATTAGTTAAAGACATCATTCCCATCTTGCTTTTCAGCTCTTCAAATATGATTTTCTTCAATGGCTTCATGAGTATTTAGCCAATTGCTCCTCTGTCTTGCAGTGATTCAATTCCAGCTTTCCCTTATTCACTTGATCACGCAAAAAGTGAAATTTCCTCTCTATGTGTTTGCTTCTACCGTGAGCCACCAGATGCTTAGCCAGATCAATTGCAGACTTATTATCTACTAATAACTTCATACTTTCTGTCCCTCCCAGCTTTAATTCATCAAATAACATTCCAACCCATAGCCCTTGACATGCTCCAAAAGATGCTGCCACATATTCAGTTTCACATGAGGAGAGTGCAAAAATTCCTTGTTTCTTTGAGCACCATGAGATTGGTGCTCCACCAAACATGAACAAGTACCCAGTTGTACTCTTTTTGTCATCACAGTCACCACTCCATAATTTCCTTCACTACTGCCTCTACTTTGCTATTCTGCTTGTTTGAAAGAAAAACACCATGATCCATAATTTCCTTCACATATCTTAGGATTCTCTTGGCAGCTGCCAAGTGAGAAACCACAGGTTGTTCCATGAATCTGCTCACTAAACCCACACTATAAGACAAATCGGGTCTTGTGTTACACAAGTATCTTAGCGGGCCTATAATTTGCTTATACAAAGTAGAATCAACCAGCTGTTCATCAACTTCTTTGCTGAGTTTAATTCTATCTTCCATTGGCACATTTACTAGATTGCAATTCAGCATGTGAAATCTTTTCAAAATGTCCTCAGCATACTTCCTTTGATGCAGAAAAATGCCTTTGCTGGTAGTTACAAATTCCATCCCTAGGAAATAGGACAGTTTTCCTAGGTCTGGCATTTCAAACTCCTTTATTATGCTTGCCTTGAACCTCACCATTTCTTCCTCACTGGTTCCAGTCACCAAAAGATCATCTGCATATAGACACAAGATCAGGAAATCACCTCTATTAGTGTGTTTAACATACACTCCATGTTCTGATGTACACTTCACAAAAATCAGCTGTATTAGGAAGGTATCAATCCTCCTATTCCAGGCTCTAAGGGCCTGCTTCAAGCCATAGAGTGCCTTCCTTAGCTTGTGCACTTTGTCCTCATGATCCTTCTTTTCAAATCCTGGAGGCTACCTCACATAAAGTTCTTCTTCAAGTGGCCCATTGAGAAAAGCTGACTTGACATCAAGTTGATATACATAGACCAACCCTTGTATGTTGCCACTGCTGCAACTAATCTTATGGTTTCAAGCCTTGCTACAGGAGCAAATATTTCATTGAAATCGAGTCCTGGCTTTTGTAGAAAGCCCTTTGCTACCAGCCTTGCCTTGTACTTGGCAATCTCACCATTTGGCCTCATTTTCACCTTGAAAACCCATTTCACATCAATAGGCTTCTTGCTTTGTGGCTTATCAACCAAATCCCAGGTTCTATTTTTCTCAATTGCCTACAATTCCTCCTTCATTGCTGTCAACAAGTTTGTGTCACTTAAAGCCTGTTGTAAATCAATAGGTTCTGTTTCAGCAAGCATAGCTTGTTCCAACAGGTTGCCCTCTTCATTAATTGCAGAGTCAGGGAATACATCATAACCACTCAATCTAATTGACTGAGTTCTCACTCTAGCTGATCTTTTCACCCCTTGATCAGGAACTGCTTCACTGGGGTACTCCTCTTCTAGCACTATTGTAGCATTTTGATCACAACCTTCACTGGTTCTGAATTTTGTGCCATCATCATTCTGTTTCCAAATCAACATTTTACTCTCTTCAACTACCACATCTCTGCTTATCACAACTTTTTTGTCTTTTGGATCATACAATTTGTAGGCACCAGTAGGATGGTACCCGATTAGAATCATTGGTCGACTTCTATCATCAAGTTTCCTCCTAGTTTGGTCAGGCACATGCCTAAAGCATAAGGATCCAAAAATCCTGAAATGCTTAACATTTAGCCTCCTCCCTGTCCAAGCCTCCTGTGGTGTTGTGTTAGCTAGCTTTCTGGTTGGACATCTATTTAAAATGTGCATAGCAGTAGCCACTGCCTCACCCCAGAATTGACGAGGTAGTTGCTTCCCTTTCAGCATGCTTCTTGCCATGTTAAGTGTTGTTCTATTTCTTCTTTCAACAATTCCATTGTGCTGAGGTGTATATGGATCAGTAACCTCATGCTCTATTCCTTCCACTTCACAGAATTTTGCAAATTCCATGGAAGTGTACTCACCACCACCATCAGTTCTCAGCACTTTAATCACACATCCACTTTGTTTCTCAACAATTACTATGAATTTCTTAAAGACATTGAAAATTTCACTCTTATTTTCAATGAGATAAATCCACATGTATCTAGTAAATTCATCAATGAAAGACATAAAGTAGTTGTTACCTCCTAGTGACTTCACTTCAAAGGAGCCACACACATCTGAGTAGACAACCTCAAGCTTCTGTTTTGCTCTCCCTGGCAGGTCAGACTTGAATGGTTTCCTGGATTGCTTGGCAGCACAGCATTCTTCACACACTTGTTTGGGCACTTTGATTTGAGGAAAGCCATACACCATCTGTAACACCCTAACTTTCTTAAGCTTGGTAATTAAATACCCTAAGTAAAAAGGGGATTTAATCCCTAAGGATTAATGAGGTTAATAACCTTTAATCTAGTGTTTTAATGCCAAGTTAAGCCTAAGGGGTAAAATAGTATTTTAACCCAATAATTTAGGAAAATATGGGACTAATTATTTAAGGGTAGTTTAATTCATTAATTTATCTAAGATTGAATTAAGGACCAAAGGATAAATTAAGGGATTAAATGAGGGTTTGATAGCAAGATTTTCATTAAATCATGACCTATGTCCCACCATGTACCACATTCCCTAAGACCCACCTTAACACCCTCCCATTCTCTCTTTACTCCCTCCCTTGCGTGAAACAAAATCAAAAGAAAAGAAAAAAAAAGATAGGAAAAGCAGAAACAGAGAAAAGAAGAGAAAAGGGAAAGAAGAAGAGAAAGAAGGGAAAATGAAGAGGGGTGCGACGGAAGGGAAAGGGGAGAAGGGGTGGCAACCGCTTTGCTCCTGGTGGTGGGGGGGCGCCACCGCGCGCCGGAGAGAAGGAGAGGGAGAGGACACTGAACGAGAGAAAGAGGGACAGAGAGAAACCAAAAGCGTGAGACAGAGAGATCACGAGAGAGATAGAGAGAGAGAGAGAGAGCTTGAAATGGAAGAAGGAGAATGAGGTTCTACCTCCATGGAAGCTTAAGGAAGAAGAAGGAGCAAAGCTTGGAGCTTGAAATCAAAGAGGGAAATGGAGCTCAAGCCCTAGAAATTGGGAATTTATCCTCAATTTCATCAAAGCCCTAAGGTAACATAGAATCCCCCTAATTTAAACTTCTCTTAGGGTGTACTAGGATTATTGATTTCATTATTGATTTTTAATGATTAGTAAGTAGAAATTTTGATATTTGAGTGGGTTTGGTTAAGGGTTGGATGGCTGCCCCCAACCCCCACTAACATTCGTATGATGTTTGCCCCATTGTGAGTTCCACAGAGCTCCAATTGGTATGTTTGGTTCTAGTTCTGTCACGTTGAGTAAATATGTAAGAATGAATTTTAAAGTGGCTTTGTGTTTCAACTAGCCTATTTTGGGAAGTCTTATTCCTTAGGTGTTGGACACCCATAAGACCCACACTAAGTTTTCTCTTCCTTATTTGTTGAATGAAAGTATACTTTAAGGTTAGGGACTTAGGAAAATTATGTAGGAAAGGAAATGGGCTTTTTGAGATTGTAAATGATGTATGTTTTAAGTATGTGATGTTCTCTTGCTTGCTAAAACTTAACCCTTGATTTTGTTAAAAATTCATTGGTGATAGTTGGAGTGAGTATATGTTGTATAAGACTTCTTATTTGCCTATTTACTCCATTATAATGATGCATTTAATAAGATATGTGAAAGTATGATTAAGGGCTATGGATATTTGGTTTTGGGTATTCTAACTGTAAAGAATCATTGTTTACCTACTCATCACCAATGTTACCATGGATTGCATTCTTAATTTATTTACTCCATTGTAAGTATGCAAACATGATATGAAGTATGCAAATATGAAATAAGAGTATGATTAAGCTTATGAAAAAGACTTATTGCATGACTCCTTATAAGAGGAGCTTACGGTATAGCCATGACTTGTGGGATGCCACTTGTCGGTTATAGACGTATGACTGCTATATCGTAAGATGCCATGACGGTTTAGCCATGACTTGTGGGACGCCATTTTTGAGTTATAGACGTATGACTGCTAAACCGTAGACTATGTAATCGGAGTCTAGGGACCTAAGCCTACGAAATAATCCGGTAGCGTAGTGTCCCGATCAGGTAACGACTTGACCATATGGGATCAGTAAGCCGTGCTTTATGCATTATGAAAGAATGATTCTATGTTTTTATGGGTGATTTCTATGCATTTCTTTTTATGCCTAGTTTTGTCACAAAATGGTACATTGGACCGGATAAACACGACCAACAATGTATCCAGTTTTCTAAGTGTATATTGGACCGAAATAATCACGCCCGACATTATACTAAGTGTTTCTAAATTATATACTGGACTGGAATAATCACGCTCGACAATATAGCAATTTAGACTCAGGTTAGTGCATCCTTGGTCGTTCACGCTTAGGGTGCCTAACGCATGTTATGTTTTCAAAAAGAAAGTGTTTTGGCTTCAAAAGCTTCAATTAAGCTTATTCTAATAGGAATGTTTCCGATGGCTTGAATACTTGCATGCTTTAAGAAAGAATGTTTGAATTGTTATATTCTAGAGTAGTATATGTATATGCTTGATGGACTCTGAATGCGTATTCTTTAATGAGAAGAGTTTTCCATACGTAGCGCACCACGTATGGCTGAAAACAACGGTAATGAGTTTTATGTTTTAAGTCTATATTACCGAGTTTAAAAACTCACTATGTTGGGGTGTTGTTTTCAGGTACTAGCAAATGGAGCAATGAAGAGCATTAACTAGATACTCGATCTTGCCTTGCGGCGAGACCTTTCAAGTTGATACCGGATCACAAGCTGTCTGTTAATGTATTAAGTTTCATGTTCGAGTCGAGTCGTTTTACTATGAGTCTTTTTTAATTAATTGAAATTGGATGTAATTTTCTATAAAAGTCTTTTTATTAGCGATTTTGTTTTAAGGCCTCTATGCCATAGCGTATCCAAATATTTTATTTAGGCAGAGCTTTGATTTACAAAAGGATTTAGTTTCTATTGCTTATTATGTAAAGTGAAAATTTTTCTAGGTGTAACTTTAATCCTTGCTAATTTTACTATTTTAGTAAGTAGTGCTTTGGTTAGAATCGGGACGCTACACCATCTTTTTCACATTTAACATACTTAAACTCCTAAAGTTTAAGTGATCGAACCTGTGATGCCAGGTCCAAGTCTCATCACCAATCATGGAAGAAAGACATTTGTGATCAATAACATGGATTCCAATCTTGAAAGTCCTGTTACTGGACAAGGGAGCTTTCAAGATCAGCCTTCCATTATTATCAAACACTTTCATCTCCTTATGCTCCAATGTCATTGAGTAGTTATTCTCAAGCAATTGACCAAGACTAATCAAATTGCTCTTCATGTTTGGAACATACAGCACATCACTTATCACAGATACCTTCCCATCATTCCTCTGGACCCGAACCTTTCCAATCCCTTCAGAAACTGCCACACTGTTGTCAGCAAACTTGATCTTCCTCTTCACACTTTCATCAAGTTTCAAGAACCATTCCTTGTTGCCTGACATGTGGTTGGAGCACCCGGTATCAAGATACCACAAATTGGATTTATCATCTTCCAAATTTGTGATAGCCATCAACATAACATCATCTGAGTCACTATCATCTGCATGAGCAAATTTCACTTCCTCATTCTTGTCACCCTTTAATTCCTTATTGGCTTGACACTCATTTGCAAAGTGGCCTCACCTTTGGCAGTTGTAACATATTCTTCTTATTGAATTTCTTCTTGCCCAATTTGTGACTGCCAGAACCCTTCTTGCTAGTGCCTTCATCAGAATTCTTTGAATTGTTGTTAGAGTCCTCACCAGAACCTTTATTCTTCTTGTTCTTCCATTTTCCCTTCCCTTTCTTATTCTTCCCTCCATCACTAGTCACTTTCTTGGATAATTGGGCTTAGAGAGCCTGCTTTGTTGCTTTCTCAGAACTCCTCTGCTTGATTCTCAGTTCATGTGCCTCCAAAGATCCCTGAAGTTCTTCCAACTTCATTTGAGTAAGATCTTTTGCCTCCCCTGTCGCCACCACTATGTGATCAAAGTTTGAATTCAAGGTCCTTAAAACCTTTTCTATCAACATCTGATCACTTATCACTTCTCCACAAGATTTCATCTGATTTGTCAAAGTCAGCAACCTTGTGAAGAAGTTAGCAATAGTTTCTTGATCTGTCATTTGCAATAGCTCGTATTGTCGACAAAGAGCTTGCAATCTAACTTTCTTTAATTTTTCAGCACCTCCATATGCATTCTAATTTGACATTTCTTTCTCTCAAGATCGCTCAAGAAACGTGGCTCTGTTATTCCAATTTGTTGGAACACTCACATACACTCTTGGTGTTTTCACTCACACACTCACTAATTAGAGTTAATCGCTGAGATAAGGAAGAAGAGAGAATTGTAAGGAACACACACACACACAGTGAAAGAATCAAAGCTTTATTTCAATATGATGAAAAATTCCAAAATGATTTGAACATCACTGTGAGACTAAGGTCTCTTATTTATACAACACATTTAGTCCCACAACGGGCCCAATATCAAAACTAACTCCTAACAGAAAGTAACTAACGGCTAACACCTAACAGAAAGTAACAAACTGCACATTACACTTGGCTTTTACCAAACTGAATTAGCTCACAATAAGGATTACCTAGACTTTATAAGCTCTATTTAGAGCTTATCTCTAGTTAACGTGGAACTTTATTTTTTCCAAAAACACCCCCTCACGCTCAACACTATTAGGCTTGATGCGGATAATACATGTGGCCCTCTAAAGAATCTAGGATAGACTTTGATACCATATTAGGATTTTAGGTCTAACACATCCTTACAAAACCGGCTTGTAAGATGAGAATTGTCTAGGCTTTATAAACTCTATTTAGACCTTATATCTCTGGCTAACGCGAGACTTGTGTTTTTCCCAATAAGGTACTTGGAGTATAGTGAACTTGGATAAAATTATTATTAAATTTGTGTTCACCAACGTTCAAAACTCAAATGACAAAACAACTTCATTATTATGATAACAAATTCAATTTAACGTCACTAACAATCGATATATATCACATGAGCTAGATGGATAGAGATCCTCTCCATTTCTCAAAAGAAATGGAGATCTCCATTATTATAATTTTGGATAGATGAATGCATATATTTTTAAAATGGTGACATAATTTATGCATTTTGTGTATTTATACACTTAAAACTATAGTAATGGACATTTTCATTTTTTTTTTGAGAAATGGAGAGGATCTATATTCGAGCTGGATATGTATGGTTGCTGATTTCTTTACCTTTTTTGTTTTGTTTTTGCAAAGGCAGAAAGAAATGTTGATTTCTTTATTCATCATGTGACATGCGAAACAACCTAATTAGCCCTTTTGCGTGTCTGCTCTACATACCTTTAGAATACATATCTTCCAATATATTATTAATACCGCACTTAACATTCAAATGATCCTTAATTCAGAAGCATATATCCTAGAATTTACAGGGTAAATTTCCTGGCATTGATATGAATGTAAGGGTAATACTTCTTTATTATTTATGGAAGGCAATAATTAGATTCCAGAAATGATGTATACTACCTTTGTTCCTTTCTAGATGGCGTTTAAGATTGTTTTACACAAACCAATGAGACCAATAATTTTGTTATTCTTAATAAAATTATTAGTCTTTTTCCTGTGATATCCTTAATTGTTTATCACCTCATTACATTTATTTCTCTCTATGAAAGGGTATAATTGACAAAAAAGTAATTAATGTGACCTTAAACTTTGAGAACAACAAATAAATAGTATTCTAAAAATGAATGGAGGGAGTGTGTATATATATATATATATATTAAGGAAAACTATTTGACTTTCATTGTGGTATGATTTGCATGTTTATAGACTCGACTTGGATATTATGATCATAACTGTGAAGAGATTTATAATTATTTTGTGCAGAAGTCTTGGAAAGTCTTGGTATCGCAACAGATGAGAAAGAAGAGTTCATCTTCAATCAATTTTCTGAAAAACTGAATTAACAGTATGTACAAGAAGCTTATATAGCTTTGGTTAGAACTAACTCAAGGTAACCGCTATTTAACTCTAGGGTCAGTTAAATAACTAACTTCCCAAACTAACATAATTAAATGCATCCGATAATACCTCCCCTCAAGTTGGACTAAGGATGTTGTGAAGTCCCAATTTGGAAACAAAGGAATTGAAGGAGGTAGCATGAAGAGGCATGGTGAATACATCAGCAAGCTGAGAAGTAGATGAAACCAGAAGAAGATGGATAACACCCTTTTGAATCTTTTCGCGAACACGTGACAATCAATCTCTATGTGCTTCGTTCTTTCATGAAAAGTATGACTGTGAGCAAGATATATTGCCGATTTATTATCACAATAAACTGTTGTAGGTGCAGAAAATTGGATTTGTAAATCAGCCAAAAGATAATGCAACCATTGAACCTCACATGAAAGACTTGCTAGAGCTCAATATTCGGCTTCTGATGAAGATCTAGAAACCGTGTTCTATTTCTTGGATTTCCA
Organism: Calophaca sinica; assembly: GCA_037113605.1. Lineage (NCBI taxonomy): Eukaryota > Viridiplantae > Streptophyta > Magnoliopsida > Fabales > Fabaceae > Calophaca > Calophaca sinica. The sequence continues at coordinate 99,318,688 of CM073734.1, read as the reverse complement.
TGAAATAAGAGCTGAACCAAGGAAGGTACAATAGCCAGTGATAGATTTGTGGGAATCCAAGCAACAAGCCCAATCTGAATCTGTAAATCCTGACAGTTGAAGAACATTGGAAGCAGGGAAAAATAGACCTTGTGATGGGGCAGACTTGAGGTATCTTAACACACGAATGGCAGCTTCGAAATGTGATTACAGAGGCTTTGAAACAAATTGACTAAGCTGTTGGACTGAGAAGGTAATGTCTGACCGGGTAGTAGTGAGGTAAAGCAATCTGCCTATGATACGCCTATAAGCAGATTCATTAGGATACAAGTAACTACCCATACTGCTAAGCTTGACAGCAGGATCACATGGTGTTGTGGCAGGTTTTGCAGCCAGGATGCCACTATCCTCAAGTAATTCCAATGTGTATTTCCTCTAATTAAGAACAATGCCATGCTTAGTTCGAGCAACTTCTAGACCAAGAAAAAATCTCAGGGGGCCAAGATCTTAAATTCTGAACCGATTGTCTAGAACTTGCTTCACATGATTAATCTTTGCCATATTATTCCCTGTTAAAAGAACATCATCAGCATAAACCAACAGGGCAGAAATGAAGGAGCCCGGGACTTTAATAAACAATGGATGATCAGCTTGAGACTGAGAATATCCGAGAGACAAAAGGGTGGTAGTGAGTTTGTGATTCCATTGCCTACTTGCTTGCTTCAATCCATACAAAGATTTGTGTAATTTGCAAACCTTGTTGGACACATTAGGAAGTAACCCAGGGGGAAGATTCATGTAAACCTCCTCATTTAAGTCACCATGGAGGAAAGGATTATTTACATCCAATTGCGCCAAAAACCAGCCTTTTGCAGCAGCTAAAGCAAGCAGAACCCGAACTGTGGTTAGCTTAGCAACTGGACTGAAAGTCTCAAAGAAATCTACACCTTCTAATTGAGTAAAACCTTTAGCAACTAGGCATGTTTTGTATCTTTCTATGGTGCCATCAGCATGATACTTAATTTTGTAAACCCTTTTACAACCAATAGGAACTTTCCCAGGAGGAAGCTCTACAATGGACCAAGTTTTATTCAACTTAAGAGCATCAATTTCAGCCTGCATAGCTTTCTGCCAGCATTCATGCTTAGAGGCTTGAAGAAAGGTTTTGGTTTCTATATTAGTGGTAGCTGCCAAGCAAAAAATTTTATAGGAAGAAGAACAATTTGCATAGGATAAAACAGAAGATAATGGATACTTAGAAGACATACTTGAAGAGGGATTGGCACTGCTAGACAAATTGCAATGATAGTCAGCCAAATAACTAGGTTTGATTCTGATTCTGTTTGAATGCCTAGTAACAGGAGCAGCAGGTTGTGTAGGAAGAAAATTTGAAGATTGATCAGGTTGTGCAGAAGGAGAGTGGACAACATGATCAGAACAAGCAGAAATAGGTTCAGCAGATGGTGAACGACCAGAAATTGGAGAAACAACGGATGGTGAATGACCAGAAATTGGAGAAATAGGCTCAACAGGTGGTGAATGACCAGAAATTGGAGAGTTGCAGCCTGGAAAATCAAAAAACATTGAAGAATTGTCTAAAGGAGGAGATGAAACTGGATGTGATACATCAGAGGGTTTAGAATGAGATTGAAAAGGAAAATGTGTCTCATAAAAAATGACATTTCTAGAAATGAATATTTGGTGTGATGTCAAATTCATACAAAATAAAACCTTTTACTCCTTCCTTATATCCAATGAATGCAGTTTTTCTTGCCCTATGATCAAACTTTGATCGATGGACATGCAAAGTGGATGCGTAACAAAGACAGCCAAAGGTTCTAAGGTGAATCAGTGATGGAGGTTCTTTGTAAAGGAGTTCATATGGAGATTTATTTTTAAGTAAAGGAGTGGAAATTCTATTGATAATGTGAACAGATTACTGAATAGCAAAGTTCCAAAGAGTTTTAGGAAGATTTACTTGAAAGAAGAGAGCTCTAGCAACATTTAGGATATATTGATGTTTCCTCTCAACAACACCATTTTGTTGAGGGGTTTCAACACATGACCTTTGATGTAGAATACCTTTGCTTTGAAAAAATTCATGCATAAGGAATTCTACACCATTATCACTCCTTACACATTTCAATTTGGTATTAAATTGAGTTTCAATGAAGGCAATGAAATTAGTGAGATGAGTGCATGTCTCAGCCTTAGATTTCGTGAAAATGACCCAAGGGAATCTACTAAAATCATCAACAAGAGTTAGAAAATATTTGTGGCTTAACACAGAAGCATGGGAATAAGGTGCCCAAATATCAGCATGAAGCAACCAAAAAAATGTGTGGTCCTACTAAAACTGCTAAAATGAGGTAGCTTTCTTTGTTTAGCAAAGTGACAAGTATCACAAGGAATTTTAACATTGTGAAAACTGATAAATGGAAATTGTGTGGCCATACAATGATGTCTATCAAAGGAAATGTGGCCTAATCTCATATGCCATAAAATGGAATCATTTGTGTTTTTGGAATTTGAATTACAAGCAGAAACAAAATTTATTGGAACATTACAAACAGAATCAACCATTGAATGGGAAACCTTGGCTGCAGGAAACTCCATCATGTAAAGCCTATGCAATAGTCTAGCTATACCAATCGTCCTCTTGGTAGTTTGCTGCACAAATGAAGAAGAATCATGATTAAAAACTGCACAGCAATTGCTGGATTTGGTTAATTGAGGAACTGAAATCAGGTTGGCATGAAATTCTGGAACATATAACACATTATGTAGCTGCAGTTCAGCAGAGAAGTAAACTGATCCTGCTAAAACAGCAGTTGCACAAGTGTTATTTGGCATATTAATTTTGATTGGCTTAATAGAATGACAATTGGTAAGCATTTTGGAATTGTAGGTGATGTGATCTGTTGCTCTTGTATCAATGATCCAGGAGGTGGAATTCTTACCTAAACTGAGATTGCATTGTGTATTTAAAGAAGTAGAATTCACAGCTGAATTGTTGGAGTTGTTATGCTGTGAGAATGAAACAACAGTGTTAGCAGAATGAGATGCAGCCATTGATTGATGCTTTGATTGTTGAAGTAAATCCATGAGTCCTTTGTATTGCTCCTGTGTGAAGGAAATATTGTCACTGGTATTAGTTGAATCACAAACAGATTTGATGTCTTCCTCAGATGCAGAGTTATTGGTGGCCAGATTAGTGGAATTATTGTTCTTGTTATTTCTGGTTTGATAACCAGGAGGAAAACCATGTAGGAAGTAGCAAGTATCCACAATATGATTGGTCTTGTTACAGTGATTGCATAATCTAGTCATTCCTTGACCTCTACCTCCCATGCCTTGCCTTCCACGACCTCTATTATTATAACCTCCTCGTCTATCAAAGTTCTTATTGAAATTCTGATTGCTATTAACTGCTAGAGCCTTCACTTCATTCTCAGCATCATTAATAGTAGGAACATGTAATTGTCTTTCTTGTTGAACAACAATAGAAAATGCCTTAACTATAGGAGGAAAGGGATCCATCATCATAATTTGAGATCTAACATGAGCATATTGTTCATTAAGGCCTTTCAAAAACCTAATTAAATAATCCTGATCTCTAAAAAGTCTCATAGATTGAATAGCACCACAAGTGCAAGGAATTGCACACTTACATGAAGGCAAAGGCATAAAATTCTCCAATTCATCCCATAGTGCCATCAGTTCAGAGTAATAATCAGAAACATCTAAGTTTCCTTGAACTAATCGACAAATATCTTCCTGTATATCAGCAATTTGAAACATATCGGCTTGATCGAAACGATCGTGCAAATCTTTCCACACATCAGAAGCATAGGTGAAGAAAATAATTGATTTTAAAACACTTGCAGAAACAGATCTCTAAATCCAGGAAAGTATCATGCTATTGCATCGAAGCCACTGGTTGTAAAGAAAGTAAGTTTTAGCATGAATTGTAATGGAACCATCAACAAACATCATTTTGTTTTTAGAAATCAGCGTTGTGCGCATCGATCTGATCCAAGGCTGGAAGTTCTTGCTACCTTCAAGCACCAGAGTAACAAGAACCATCGCGGGATTCTCGCTCGGATGAAGAAAGAAAGGATTTGAGTTGTTTGTTGCGAAATCTTTGTAAGATTGAAAGCTCTGGTTCGTCATGATTGTGCGAAGAAGAAGAACAAGAAACGATTCAGCAAAGAAATTTGCAGAAGATCTGAAGAAATTATGAATGAAAGAACGAAACGATAGAACCAGAGCTCAAAATTTGAGCTCTGATACCATCTTGGTATCGCAACAGAGTGAGAAAGAAGAGTTCATCTTCAATCAATTTTCTGAAAAACTGAATTAACAGTATGTACAAGAAGCTTATATAGCTTTGGTTAGAACTAACTCAAGGTAACCACTATTTAACTCTAGGGTCAGTTAAATAACTAACTTCCCAAACTAACATAATTAAATACATCCGGTTATAGAAAGTAGAAGAGCTATATAATTTGCTTAAAACCAAATATATATGTGTGTGAAATTTATATATATGATGATTTTTTTTGAATTAGCTAGTCAATACTACGTACTTTTAAAAACATGAAAAAAAAATTGGAACTTTGAAATTTGACCTTTGATAAAAAATCATTTTACATATAAATTAACAATTGAGATTATCTTGTATAGTAATGTGCTTAAAGTGGGCTTATTTTTTTTGTTTATATTTACAATTCTAATATTGCTTATATTAAATGTTGATCTTTGAGGCTAGCTAATGCAAAATTAATGAAATAATCTTCGTTGTGATTGTACATTCTAATATTCATCACCAGTGCAATCAGTACATTAAGCATTGGATCTAGAGTGTAAACAAACTACAATTTATTGAACCGAAAGGTTGAAAATGTTAAAGATATCCCACAATCCCAAAGTAAGGGATTGGATGAAGACGATACAACGTTACAATAAGTTGGTTCGTGCGATTTGCACTCAACAAAACAAAAATGAGGTGAAACCTTTTTCTTATAAGCAAAATAATTATACTAAAAAAATGGAACAAAGAACCCAAGCACATGATTATTTAAAAAATTCAAGAAAAAAAGATCCAGGGAAATAAACGAATTCTAGTAATATCGATGAGTTGAAACCTAAATCAACTAACAAAGATAATTAATTTAGGCTAAAGAATTAAGTGATGTTAGAGGAAGTTCTCTCTGGTAAAGTTGAGTTAAAAAGCTCTCCAACTTGGTTGCCAGCTCTTTTATATCCTTTTCCTTTAAAAAATATTACCTCCGCCCCTATATATAAGACCCTTTTGACTAAATCACACAAATTAAGAAAAGTAGTCAGTGTATTAAATTTTTCAACAATGTGTATTGTTTTTTCAAAATCACTCTTCAATTATTAGGACTAATATTTTTCCAAGACTCTTAAGAGAGAGAAATTATTACCATTAATTAGGGATAATTTTGTAAAGAAATAATTAATGCATCTAGTAATTTGAAAAATATCTTATAAAATGGGACAAGACTTTTTTTCCAAAAGAGTCTTACACTACTGGAAAAACTTAAAATAGCGACGGACATATAAGAAAAAAATAATAAAATAACGTTGACAGAAGAAATGGAATTAAAATATAAAGAATTAAATAAAACATTAGAGGAAATCAATAAAAATATAATTCTATTATTAGAAATTACTAATAAAATAATAAATTATATTAGATTACAAAATGGACGGAATGAAATAAATAATATAAGAGATACAATAAGTAGTATAAATATTTGTGAAAGTAAAGACATCGAGAGGATTAAGGAAATTCTTTAGCAACTAAAAAATCTTTTAGAAAATGAAGAGAATAATAGATATACAATGTTACGAGATCTAAAAGAGTGTTTGGGTGAGAATAAAAATAGACAGAAAGTAGATAGTGCATCCTTAGTTTACCCACCAAGATTATGGAGGAATTAGTTAAAGAATATCAAGATGATATAAAAAATGCAACAGAAATAGAAGAAATAAGTAGACTTATGAATGAATTAAAAATTTTAAAGGACGAAATTTGCAATACAAAAATATATAAAATAAATAATGATCAGGAAAATGATTTAAAAGAAGTCATTTTAGGACATAAGGACGAAGACGAAGAGCATATAAGACTAAATATGAAAAATAAAGGTAGTCAAGAAATCAATAGCCAATCAAACCAAGGAACTAGTAATCAACCAAATTACCAAAGGAAAAGGAATTGGGGTGCCGTTTGGAATGATCCAAATTATTGGAAATCCTATGATGAACCATATATGGGAAGACAAGGATATTATAGAAAGAAAGGAAAATGGGAGAAATACCCATCGGATTATAAACAAAAAGTAGAAACACTTAGACAAAGAAATATTTTAAATTTAGGTTATGTTACAAATAAAGAAGAATTGATAAATGAATAGACAAATGCAATGAGTTTAATACTCCATACAGATGAATATTTAAAAACCGTAGATTTTGAAACAGTTATAAATATAGTTTTATATAAAACATCAAAAAATGTTGAATAGTATTGGAATGTTTCAATGGCAACATATAATAAGTGGTGTCATAAAGAATACTGATATAATACAAAGAATTACTAAACTTATCTATATAAAATTTGTTGGCTTTGATAATGAATTTAGACAACAGGAGTTAGATTGAACAAGACATGAGAAAGCATTACTACATCTAGATAATATGAATATATGTGATATGTGTTACTTTGAAGAATTTACTTGTGAATTTCAAAAATATTATTATCAATTAGATAATCAATCTAAGGAAATATATAAGGGTATATTTATAAATAAATTACAATTTCCAATAAATAAAAAAGTTAAAGAATTATGGTAACAGAGGAGAATTGAAGTTGCAGACACCTTAGGAGAAATTATATAAACTGTTTATGAATTGTTAGCTAGGGAATGTCAACAAAAGCAGATTAGAAAATCCATGAGACATAATAAAGGAATTTGTTGTAAAAACCCGAACATAGATCTTCCAAATCAATGGGGATATAATGATTCTAGAAAACCATATAGAAAAAAGAAATATTTTAAGAAAGGAAAGAAATATAAATTTAGGGGATCTTATCCCAGAAGGGAAACATATAAAAAGAAAAGATACTTTAAGAAAAGAAACCCAAATGAGATCCATAGGAAATATTGCCCTGAAGGAAAAAAGAAATGTACATGTTGGTTGTGCAAAGAAGAAAGACATTATGCAAGTGAACGTCCTAAGAGAAATAAAAAAGAAGAGAAAGTTAAATTGATTAATCTAGCTATTAGAAATAATTATGAACCAGTAGAAGAAGAATTTAGTTCAGATGAAGAAATATATGAGAATAGCACGGAATCTAGTATCGATGGAGCAACTTCAAAAACTGCATCTGAATACTACATACATTAGAATATATATAGAAATAAGTAAGATCAGATATGCTACAGAAGCATACATAGATAGTGGAGCAACTATTTGTTTAGCAACAAAATATTTATTTTCGAAAAATAAATGGATTGATTTAGATAACCCTTTAGAGGTTCAGATTGCTGATGGATCTACTAAAGAAATTAGCAAGGTTGTTAGAAGAGCTATATCATATATAGAAAATTATATATTTGTTATACCTACTATATATCAACAGGAATCAGGATTAGATTTAATCTTAGGAAATAATTTTTTATGGCTATATGCACCTTTTTGTCAATACAAGAGGTTTATTCAATTAAAGACACCCTATATAGCAGGAAAGCAAAAGAGAAATCTTATATCAATTCTTATAATTCATGAATCTCAAAATATAGCTACAAAATATAAATCAGAGTTTCACGCACAAAATCGTGGCGATATATATATTAAAATAACAAAAATTTTAGGACTTTTTGAGGATAAAATATATGTATTAGGCCAAAAAGAATTTCCAATTCCTTAGGAAATAGAAGAGCTTTTGGATAAAGTATGTAGTGAAAATCCACTTGATCCCAAAATTAATAATAAAAATCAAGAGTTAATTTTTCTTAGGTTAAAGGATTCTAGCAAGAAAATTAAGTGTAAGCCTATGTATTACACTAAACAGGATAGAGATAAATTTGAGGAGGATATAAAGAAATGGTTAGATTTAGGACTAATTCGACCATCAAAAAGTAAACATTCTGCACCAGCCTTTTATGTAGATAATCATAGTGAGCAAAAAAGATGAAAAAGAAGAATGGTGATTAATTATAAAGCTATGAATAAAGCTTTAGAAGGAGATGCATATTTTATTCCTAGAAAGGATCATATAATAGAATTGGTTTGTGGAAAGAAATTATTTAGTAGTGTTGATTGTAAATCAGGTTTCTATCAAGTAAGACTTGAGGAGGAAAGTAAACCTCTAACAGCATTTAGTTGTCCCCATGGACAATATGAATGGAATGTGTTACTAATGGGTCTGAAGCAAGCACTATGTATTTTCCAACGTAGAATGGATAATGTACTAAGAGATTTAATTTAAAGACTTTTATGTTATTTATATTGATGGCATTCTTATATTTACTGATAAGGATGATTTATTAGATCATTTTAAATATTTTAAGAAAGTTTTAGAAAGATGTTTGGAACAAGGAGTTATCTTAAGTATAAAGAAAGTTGTTCTTGGTCAAAAAAGAATAGATTATCTTGGTTTAGAAATAGACGGGGGTAATATTGTTATGCAAAAACATGTTTTAACAAAATTACATGAATTGCATTCTGAAATGAAGAATGTCAAGGAATTACAGAGGTTTCTTGGATTACTAACGTATATTTCAAATGAAGGATTTATTAAAGATCTTGCAGAAGAAAGAAGACTTTTACAGCTCAAACTCAAGAAAGACGCGGAGTGGAAATGGACAGAGGAGGACACTGCAATAGTTGAAAGACTAAAGCAGTTGTGTAAATATCTGCCCGAATTATACCACCCTCGTGAAGAGGATTATATAATTATCGAGACCGGTGCGTTCGATATAAGTTGGGGAGGTTGTATGAAAGCCAAACCAATAAATAAGCCAAAAACAGAGTTACTCTGTAGATATATGTCTGGCTCATTGCATGATCATGAGCTAAATTATCCAATTCATGAAAAAGAAACCTTAGCATTAATAAGAATGCTAAGAAAGCATCAAATATACCTAATGCACCAAGAATTCCTAGTAAGAACTGGCTCTACTTATGTTGCAGGTTTCAAGAACTTAAATATTAAAGAAAGTCACAAACAATAGAGACTTATCCGGTGGAAAATAGAGATGAATCACTACGATTATAAAATAGTTCACATTGCAGGAAACAAGAACGTGTTAGCTGATATCTTAAGCAGAGAATGGAGCAGGAGCAACTGAGAAGAGAAAAAGCAATAAAGCAAGTCCAATTAAAACAAAAGGAGCAGGAGCTTGAATTGATAAAGGCAGATCTTCAATTACTCAGCCTTCAACTTGGAGAAGAAGTAGAAGAGCCTAAATAAAAAAAAGCAAAAGAAATGTTGGGTTGTGTTCAATGGCCCAATGCCTGGAATCTATGATGAATGGCACAAAGCAACGATTCATATAAATGGAATTCCCAATATAATTTATGAGTCCTATGCATCATTGGATGAAGCAAAAGCTTAATTGGAAGAATTTAATTGAATTTAATTCATCTAAATACCAATTCTCTTGGACCCAGATTTTCAGGACCAGTAAATAACAATCCAAAAACAGGATTAATGAAGTATGCCAGAACCTTTGTTCCAACTAAACAGAGCCTTAATTTACTTCCAATTATGACAAGGACGGAACACGAAGCAATGATTCGTTTTTCTCAAGAAAATTTTAATAAGTCATTTTCTGAATTATTTAACTGGAACGAAGAGGCAAAAATATACAACTTTTATGCCTTGAATAGAGGCAAATATGGAATCAAAGCAGTAATTATTTCGGGATGTCCATCTAATAGAGTATTCAATTATTTACAGTTTGGATTAATTGAATGCATATATTTATCAAATGATCTTCATGAATTACAATTTTTTCCAACAGTGATAAAGGAAGCAGTGAAGTACTACAAGCAAACAGTTGCCAAGAACCGACCAATATACATGAAGATGTATTCAAGCTACCCAAAATTTGATTCAATGCAGACGGCAAAGCATTTCATCAGCATGGGAATTAGCAATGGTATGTTTCCATATATGGATAAGCCTCCAGAAGCACCATATAGTAATGAAGAATACACAACAATTATTGCAAGCTAGCTATCCTATATATTTGAGCAGACTCAGAAAATTCAAGCAAATACGCCCTGAAGATTAATTACAAAGGACCAAATGTGATAATTACATCAAATATAAAGCGGCCAATTAAGAAAGAAGAATTAGACAGGATGATCAATTTTGAAGCCCCTTTCTTGACTCTAATGGGACCACTTATCAAGTACTCGCCAGTTGTAAAGAAAAGTGCGAAATTATTAATATCTACTAAGATCATGCATGTGAATTATGTTTTGAAGAAAAGGAAAAATCAAGGCTAGAAGCGGACAAAATTGAAGATAAGGGAGAATCTTCTGGACACGCTGACAAGGCTTTCTCAGAAGAGTCATGTGAAGCAATAATAGAAGAATGATGTAAGCCATGAAGTCATAAGACAATTATGTAAGGGTAAAAGCCCAAAATATTATGTAAGTAGTTTGGTGTATGTGTCACGTGTAAATAGTTAGTTGGTGTAAAAGATAAGTTTGCTACGCAAGTGTCAGTAGCATTAGTTAGGTGTGGCAAATTAAGACAATTAGTTGTTAGGTGTAAAGAAAAATGCCACGTATAATTGTAGTTAATTTTTTTGAAGGGGTTAGAAGTAAGTAGAATATCTTGTGCAGTATAAATAGAAGTGTAAGGTTTGTGTTTCGGGGAGAGGAAAAAAAAATTGTAAAATCTCTTTACAGAGTCTTTATCTTCCTTCTTCGTTTAGGAATTAGTCTGTGCTCTTTTCCTAGTGGAATTGAGTCTTTACCTTGAGAGTGGTAACACCCATGTATCAATCTTTGTAAAACATCAATAAAAATACCCAGCTTCTCTATATACTTCATAAATGTTTTCTTTACACTTATTATATATTACCAACCATATCGTAAAATATCACGCGGAAGCAAAGTGGACATTTTCAAAAGCATGATTCCTATTCAGGTATACTCGAAATCACATCTCTAATTATGAAAAATATATGTTTGAGTTTAGATTCAAATAATTATATGCATTTAGTATCTATATTAAAAGAGTATATTATTTCTAAATAAGTATGGCCTCTACGTTAAAAGATTCAGAAGTAACTAAATATAAAGATATAGAACATTTAGAAGTCCATGAAGAAGCAGAAAATTATTCATCTACTATAGTTTTAAACAGAGATAAATTTAGAGAAATACAGAAAGAAAATATAGATCTCCCTGAAGGATATAATATTAGAGGATCTACAAAAAAAAAGATTAAAATCAGCAATAAATGTTTCTAATAAGAGAGAAAATATTCTTTATTTTGGAAAATCAGCTGTAGAAACAACTATTAATATTGAGAATACTGAGGAAAATACAAGTTTACAGTTAATTACTGCAAGAGATATAAATAACGTTATGAGAACAATTAGAAATAATGAGCATAGAAAGAAAATATGATATGTTCATATAGGAGCAGTACATATTTTATTAAAAACAACTTATGCTGATGGAACAAATTCACCAATTAAAATTATTTTGATTGATAGAATTACGGATAAATACAATTCTATTTTAGGAATTATGGATGCAAATTTAGCATACACAAAGGTGAAATTTGAGGTTCTTCCAAATATAGGAGTTCCACTAAATACCAAAAGATTAGAAAGAACTTCAACTCTTACATATAAATTTGCTCAAAAGGATTTAATGAGACCGGGAGAAAAAGAATTTTCAATTACTTATTGTGTTAGTTTTGCACTTAGCAATTCTCATCATAGTATAGAATTTAGACATAACGATAGAATAAATTTACCTGAATTATTTATGGATATTGGAAAGATATATATGCCTAAGAAAAATAATATAGAAAATCTACTAGAGAAATTATAATTGAAATATATTGATATTAATTCGGCATAAAATAGAGACTATAAAAATATGATAGAAAAATATAGTACACAAATAGAAAGACCAATTAAGCTTTCAGAACCAGAAAGGGTTAGGATTGAAGAAAATGAATTAAACAAATTAGCAAATCAAGTGAGGGATTTAGAATTATATCTAAAAAAAATAAGATATGAATACTGCTATATTTTCTATAAATAGAAGAATTATGGAGATATAAGTAAAAATAAATGAAAGATCTAGTATTATATATTCAAGTAGGATTGAAGATGAAGAGGGACTTTTATTAAAAAGTAAGATGTATATGGAAGTTGGATTTGCCAAAAGAAATAAAGAGGATACTATGTATAGATTATGGAAAATTATGTGCACGGCCTACAATATATAATAATGAGATTATGGAGGCTTTATGGTGGGAAGAATTCTTATTACCTGATAATTATCCATAAATGTATTTAGATGAGCAATTAGAAGATTTTGAATAGAAGACTGGTTTATAGATGATGACTAGGAATTTTGGGATTTATTGTAACCTTGATTTAATTAGAAATTTTAGAATTTTAGGATTTTTAAATATTTATTTTGGTATCAGAGCAGAAATTAAGCCTGAGATATAAAATGTGAAATACTATTAGACTTAGTATAATAAATAGACAATTACACGTAGTTATAAAAGTTAGTCAGACGATGGGAATTTTGTATATAGATGAAATAGATAGAATAGATGAATTTTTCTATTAAAAGTTAAGGTATAGTTGGAAATTAGAATTACCCAAAGAAATAAAAATAAAAATAAAAAGAATTGAAAGGTATGGATGGTTAGTAGGTCAAGAATTATTACATATAGGAGAAATAGTTGATATTGTGAGATTTTCTGATGAACTATTTTGGTAGTTGTAATGGATGAATATGGTATATCCCAGGAAGAAATAAGAGAATATAAGGAAAAATTAATTCTAGAACAAATAAGGCGTGAGAAAATAGAATTAGAAAGGCTTTATGGATCTTTGAATGAATATATGCAAAGTCCTGAAACATTGAGTGAACAAAATTGGCAAGAAATTAAAAATAGGATTTTAATACGAAAACAAAATATAGAACGATTAAATGATGAGTTTGAACAGAATTGAAATAGAACTACGAATTACAGAACTAATAAAATTTATTAGAGGAACAAAAAATATAGTAACAGTATTGTGTGATAGATTAGATTACTTTATAAGTAAAAGAGATAGTATAGAAATTGATGAAATAACAAAATTTCTTATAAAATATCAAAATAAGTTGTGTGAATGTGAAACAGAATTAAGAGAGTTAAAAAAATTAAAATTATGTCCGTCTCAATTATTTGCGACTAAAGATTTAGAGACGAGAAATGGCTTTTTTGTCACTAAAATCCGTTATTAATTCAGCTTTTTCTAACTGTATTATATATAAGTACGGAGGTAGTAATAAACAAACTTATAAAAAACTTTGATCAGCATTCACAGTTTCTTGTGCATGCGCTTGTGTTCTTCCTCTACCTCCACCAAGTTCATGATCACTGCATCCGAAGCATCTCTTAGAAGCTCCGACCAGTCCCTGTAAGGTAAACCCATCAAAATCAAAGTCAATACTACATTGTATTAATCAATATTAATTGCATTCATGAATACCCTATTCAAAGCTCAAAATAGTAAAATAAGGGTTCCTTAAAATCAATCCTAAAAAAGAGTACAAATGTAAAATTGAGAAAGAAAATATTTAGTATGCATTTTTGTATTCTTTTGTAATAAATGTTTTTATTTTCAATAAAAATTTTAATTTTTATATACATAATAAGTTAATAACATCAACGACGCTGATCTTAACATTTGTCTTAAAATAATTTTAACACAAAAATTTCATGCTTTATTTATTTTGTTATTTTAAAATTATATATTTTTTATTTTTGCTTAATTGTATCTATATAAGAGCAAAACCGAATTACAAGAATTGTTGGGGAGAGAAACATGCATGCCCATAACATAAAACAAACCTATTGGAAGAATCGAAGGTTAATCCAACAGTGTATTTAGCTTCCTCTAGCGCTGCACTGAACCTTCGAAGCTCTTTAACAGGACAAGTACCATTGTCCTTGACCACAAGCTGAGAAGGCTTGACATCGTAGAAAATGGGCACAACCCTTTTCTTGGACTTCATGAGAAGAGCGAGTTCATGGAGACAGAAATAAGAGTCACAATAACTTGGAGAAAACACGGCAACACCAACCTTGCACCCAAGAATACCCCTATCAATATGATCAAACAACCTATCACCTGGTTTCATATTCATGCTGTCTAAAAACGACCTCACTCCCATCTTCGTCAAGCGATCATACAGCAACCCCACGATGTTCCTCTTCGTGTCGACCCTGCGGTGGTTTATGAACACGTCGCATGCTGGTCGAGCCATTTTCCGGTATAAGGTGGCTGGCAAACGCTGCATGGCTGGCTATAGCTAGCTAGCTCCTTCAACAAAAGTTAGTTAGTTATAGGTAGGTAGCTTAATTTACAAAAAATGTTGTTATTGTTATTTATTTCCTAACTGTTTGTAATTGTATGCACTCAATTTAATTTGTCTCTTTCTGGTTTGTATTTGTTGGTTGCTAGAGCAAAAATAGGCGAGAGGGGACAGATATCGCTGTGTGTGTCGTCTGTGTATATATATATATATATATATATGAAGATCCATTTTGGGGAAGAGCTAATTGATTACCAGTTTTTTTTTTTTTCCACAAAGGTGTGGGGTTTGAATTTCAACGTGGTGGTCCATGTTGATGTTGGACTAGAGAAAATACTAGGTATTGAATAAAAAAGAGTAAAAGCGTTTGAAATTTTTGACTGCCATATTAGAATCGAAAGGATGGAGCCGGATTTGCTGCAGTAGCAGCACTCTATCTCTCTCCACACTTCAATTTTTTTTTTTTTGAAAAGAAAAATGAAAGGGCATGATTTCTTCCATCAGAAATCCAACGGCAGCTATTTTTTTAACTGCAGTGACTGCGTGGTCAGTCTACTGCGGTGAATCCATATCCCCGAAAGGATGTGTGCAGAAAACAGTGATCAATTGTCCTTCAAACACGTTTGTACATAAGGAAATGCCAAATGTCACGAGAATAAACATCACGAAGAAATCACGAGTCAGGTGGTATCAATATATCTATTTTATTTGGGAAAACATCACAAAGAAGTCACGAGTGACATGGTATCAATATATCTATTTTATTTTGGATTCTTTATCTACTTTTCCCCAAAAAAAAAACCTCCGTCTCCGTGAGTTTTCTCCTTTCACTTGAAAAACAAACTCATCCCAAATTCCCCATTCCCTTTTTGCCAGTTATTCTTTTTCACTCTATTTTCTGTTTGTTCTCTCTCTTTTTTTTTAAATAATCAACCAACTCCTTTAATATATATCATGGTCTTTCACCAGCATCTCCATAATTCTTCTTCACTCTAATTTCATGAGCAATCCAGAATCCAGGATAATGCCATATAATGGTGATTGGGGCTTTGGGAATGGAATTGGGATCTCAAATATTTGAGATAGATTAGTGTGTGGTATTGAGAGAGCAAGAAGGTGTTTGACTGAATTGTTGTGTTAAAGTGAAAAGGGGGAACTCAGTGATGAATTCCATGAATTCCCTCACAAAGCAGCACAAAATCAATCTTAGCTTCAACAAATCCCTCATCCCTAACTAGAACTCAGCACTCAAGGTTCATTATTTGGGCATCTCCAAAAACAAACCTTTGAGAGGTTGAACTTATTTGAAGTGGTGGAACTCAGCGAGAACACACTCGTCGGACCAGAACGATCGAATCTTGGTTCTTGATGTTGCCGTCGGTGTAGCAAGTTGATTTGGCCAACAGTAGCTTCATGGGGTTTCAGATCTTGAGATCTGCGGGTTATGGAGGAAGCAATTGTGAGTTTTCCTTCTTCGATTCTACTCTGCGCACATCCTCATGGTGGTTGAAGGGTTCTGTCGCGGGTTTAGGTGCAAAGCCAAATGCCGCTGGTGCTCGTGGGTGAAAAGAGGAGGCTTGCTTGCAGAGGTGTTTGATATCAGACTGCCAGCGGCAAATACACAAGGCTTCCATATTTTTTTTTAATTTTTTAATGCCACAACAACTAAATTAGTGGAGGAAGGCAACGTTTTTCTGTTTTTTTTAAATAGTTATTTAGGAAAAAATATCCGAACACATCATTTCGAAAAATTCGCGAGATAATTCTCTCGCGACATATAGCACTACTCTTGTACATATGGCGCAACTCAACAATATTAATTTGATGTGGGGGATCCATCACACAGATCCGCTGACATGGTCATTCCTCATTCCTAATGATTTTGCCTTAATTAGCTTTTGTAGGAAATCTACAGGGTTGCTTCATTTTCACCCCTATAAACACTATTTATTAATAATTAAATATATGGCTTTGCATCTCGTCACAAAAATATATAATCGGTTTTTTTGGATAAATTTTTTAACAAATATTTTTTTTTTGCGTAAGTTCAGTTTTTGTAATTCAAGTTTTTTAGAAGCAATTTTTCATAAATTGTGAATCAAATGATTATATCAACCAACAAGGGTTGGTCCGAGTAGTAACTGGGCTCGGATCCAATCCCAATGTCTCGAGTTCGAGTTTTGGGTGTGTGGCCAGCCAGATTCCCCGACGTAGATTAGTCACCGGCGAAGCCGGTGGATACTGTGCACCAATAACAGGGTAACAAAAAAAAAAGATTATATCACTTTAAAAACTCATATAGACTATAAATTAATCCAAATTGAGCAAAGTATAAAACCATTTATATATCTTCATTTAATTAGTGGTTTAAAACTTTGGAGTAATTTCATTTTGAAGAGCAAAAAATAATACTATATTAAAGAAGAGTGTACAAGGGTACTTTACACAAATTTTTGGAGTAATTGCATGGCTCATTGTAAAATATATATCAGATCTTTTAATGGTCAAGTGATCAATCTAATCTTATGGAATAACTAATTTACGACATTCCTTACATACAAAAATCAGACTGATCATTTTTTTAATTTTTGAAAAGGTAAAATAATTTCATCAATCAACTATATTATATTAAATAGAGTTTTCCAACGTAAGACCATGCCAAATGTTAAAACCTGGTCATTTTAATTCCTGCCAAAATACAACTTTTATTACATTTAATTTATTTAATTTATATTTTTTATTGATTCATTAATTACTAATTAGAATGTACCAATAAATCGGATTTGTAATCCTATGATTTGATTTGATCAATCGATTCAACAATCAGATTTGTAATCCTATCATTTGATTTTTAAATTAGCACATTATTCAATTAACTAAAATGCAACTTTTATAATATTTAGTTTAATTTATTTTTATTTTTTTATTGATTTATTGATTACTAATTAGAATACATCAATAAATCAGATTTGTAATCTTATTATTTGATTTGATCCATCGATTCAATATTCATATTTTTTTTGTTTACCTTCAATAGTCAAATTTGTAATCCTCTTTTTTGATTTTTAAATTAACACATTATTCAATTAAATTATATGTCTAATTAAATCTATAAATAAATGAAACAAATTGTCACGTCCTAAAATACCCTATGTCTAATTGAAATATTTCTATAAATATAGGAAATAAATTGTCACATTTATCATTTCATTTATCGTTTACTGTCCTCAAATACCCTATCGCAAAATATTTTGAGAAAAAATTATTCACATAATGTGTTAACATGAATAAGAACTTTCAGACATTATATTAAAAAAATTCTTTTAATACCACAATCGATCAACTATATTATATAAAATTAAGTTTTGTCATGTATGATTATGTTACGTGTCAAAACTAGGTCATTCTAATTCCCACAATTCCTTTTAATTTTATATTTGTTGATATTCATGAGTAAATTGATTTCATTCATCAATTCTGAAATAAATTGTACATGTACTATTCTTAAAACAGTCAATTATTCATGCTATTTTGTAATTTTTAATCTTTTAATTTTTCCTTTAATGATAATATTTCAATTAAATTAAATTAAATTAATGTTAATGCGGATATATACTAATATGTAGGCAAGTAGGAATTTTTTCCATTCAATCAATTTTCTTCTCACAATCCAATCAATAACTAAAATCATGTGGGTGTAACATGGAAATAAAATAAATCATCAATCACCATTACTATAACAGTTCAAAATTTGATATTCTTTTCTTAATTAACGTGTGACTTCTTTCCCTGTAATTAAAATTACCTCTATATATATTGTACGTTTCATCTCTTGAAGGGTCAAGATAAATATATCATTCTTTCATTTTTACCGCATGCTTTATTTTTGTTGTCTTCTTTCATTATGCTCCTTTTCTCTCTCCAAGTTGAATGTACTCTTCATTATCTAATCGATTTCCGGTGGTGTTTGATGTATTCTACGCAAGTGATTTTACTTTTCTGTTAATCTTCACATTTAGGACATTATTTATCGGTGAGCTCACATGAGGGTATTGACTCCTGTCTTTTTTGGGATTCAGTGTGGATGTGTGCATCTTCCCTTCTGAATGTCAGATTCTTGGCTGTCTGGTTTTTAATTAACAACCTGCTATTCTATTTCTTTTCACTTGCTTTCTCTGTTTTTAATTTTTGAAATATTGCATGTTTCTGCATTGACCATTTGAGCTAATGGTAAACTATATGTGATTCTACAGATGAACATAATTCGAGGTTGCTTAAATTTCAATTATTGCACAAAGAGTCCTTTGTTTCTTTTCCAGTATTTTCAATTGAATCATATTACATTCCTAATATTATTTCCACTTTATATTACATTTTTTCCCTAAATGCCGTTAATAAGACAAATTTTGGCTACATATATTTTTTCAAGGATCCAAAGAGATACTTCCTACCTATATATCATCATTGCCAATTTCTTGCAAGAGGCACTCATTGAATTACTCACATGTCAACTTCACCTTTTTGCCATTTTTGTTTTTAGTCCAACCAAGCATGTCAAAAATTTCCAAAAAGAAACCAAATATAACTATTTAATAAATTTTATCAAAAAAAAAACTATTTAATAAATGCCGTTAAAAAAAATAACTGTTTAATAAATCTCAAAAGGAAGGATTACCACTTATTGTTTCAGGGAAGGATTTGTTAAAAATTAAGGTGATTAATGTGATGTATTTCAAATTATATTATTATATTATATTATAACGCCTTTTTTAACCTGTGCAACTTTTCACAGATTAATAATCATTAATTATCTACTTTTTTTCTTCTTATTAATCACCTATTTTCCTATTTATTTTATGTACGTATCTTCTTACCAATTAGGAAAGTGATAAATTAATAAGGAAAAATATTGGGTAATTAACGACTCTTAACCTATACAAAGTTGCACACATGTTAGAAAAACCGATATTATAATAATAGTGATCGATATTCTACTTGCACGTTGCAGATTGATATAGAATTAATGTGATCGATTTGGTACATTTTGAATTTTAGAGTATTATAATAATAGGGATTAATGATGTATTCACACGTTACTAATGGACCCACATAATTTTAGTTATTGATTGGGAAATTTCTGATTGTAAAAAATCAATTAGAGACAAAATCGTATAAAAAATTTAAATGGAGGAATTTTTTTTTTTGTTCACGTATTTGTATGAACTTTCATATTTAATATCCTTCCATATATGTATTTAATATCCTTCCAAATATGTAATAATGGTATATTGTGATTAAATTAATGATAAGAGTTAAACCAAATAAATGTTATCATCAATTGGAAAATGAATACAAATTCATAATTACTTTAAATAACTATTTATATTCGGCAAGAATTGGAATGAATCTGGTCATTAATTATAAAATGAATACAAATTAATAATTAATTTAAATAATTATTTATTTTAGGGGAGAATTGGAATGAATGTGGATGTGACAGATCCCCACGTGGCAAAAAAAAAAAAAGAATAACGTGGCATAAAATTATCTTTCTATTAAGTTATTATGCATCAAAATACGGAAAATATTTCAAAAAAAAAATCTTTTAATATTTGAAGAATTTATTTGACAAATATTTAGATAATTCGACTTAATGACTTTTTAGAGAAATAATAAAACTAGAACTTCAATGTAAAAAATTAAAAATGTAAATTTTTGAGTAATGAATTTTTTTAAGCATATTATAATTTTTATATTGTGCTAATCAAATCAATATATAAAGAAAGTGGAAAATATTAAATATATAAAGGTAAGAAATGCGTTTACCTACAATCATAAAAGGATTAATTATAGTATGTTCTATAAATTTATGCTAATATTAAGCAAAACAGGCTTTGAGCCAAATAAAGTTTTATTTGATTTCAACCCTATATAAAGAAAACTTAACATGAGTTTGGCAAACAAAAATATTTCTCATCTCATTCCCTTCTCAATATTAAATTTTATCTCCACTTTCTGATACATTTTCAAACTCTTATAATATTTTTTAAAGTTTTCTTCAGTTCAAAAACCATATCACTAATTAATATTTAAATTATCATTGATAAATATTTTAATAAAAAATACATATTATGATAATTTTTAATATAAAATTTATATTTTCTTAATATAAACCATAAGTAGCATATAACATTATACTATCAATGTATCGTTACTAATATTTAATGTAATATAACTAATATTTAATGTAATATAAATTACTGTATTGGACTTATATAACTTAATTATAATTTTAGTTTTTATTTTCAATCCCTACAAAAGTTTGACTTTTCAATTAATGTAGTAAGTTTTAATTATTAGTAAATAGTTATAATTGGAATATCTATATCTCAAGAAAGACGTAAACTATATACCAGCAATCTTAATATCCTTATCTATAGGTTATAATGTAGCAATCTTAATATCCTTATCTGTAGGTTATAATGAAGTGGTTTTATTTTGTCTTTTTTGGGTACATTTTATAATATTTGAAATTGTTTTCTTAGCAAAATTTCATGTTGTTATTATTGTTAAAATATTTTTCCATCAATTTAATGAAAATCATAATATACATTTCAATAGAAATTAGAAACTTTTCTTTTTGGTAATTAAAAATGATAAATTTATATTACTATTTCTTATTATATTTATTTTATATCCAAAATTTATTTTTATCTTTTCAAAATTATATTGTGAAGTTTTTTGAATTGCTTATGAGTATATAACCCACAAATTACTCCCGTGCATAGCGCGGGTTATATAGCTAGTTAAAATTAAATATACACCGATCACTATAACATAAAATTTGAAAAAAACAGTATATATATTGCAAAATCATGATTAAAATTAAAAAAAAATTAATAATTCACTTGAAGTGTTTGAATGCATTATTAAAAGTAACAAGAAACTAAAAAAAAATTATATATAACCATGATTAAAAAAAATCACCATTTACCTATTTATAAATTGAGTACATATGTTTTAAAACACAATTTCTATAAATTAGTATATTTGAATTTAGGATAACTGAACTTTATAATGGAAGGGGCGTAAGATTTTTTTTTTGTGTACATAAAAGGAGCGTAAGATTCTCTTAAATGGAAAAAAAAATGTCAATTGAAAAAGAAAACGAAATTGAACTTTACAATATAAACTAGTGTATTTACCCATGCTCGCACGAGTTATCTAAATTTTATGATGTGCAAAGTAAAATAAATTATTTATTTATTCTTTGTGAAAAAATAAATCATTTATGAAAAGTTATAAAATTAAAAGTAACTGAATTTGTTTAGTAAAATAATGATGAATAGTAATTGATAATTGATATAATTAATAAATAAAAATATGTAAATCATTTAAAGGTTTTATAATGTAAAATTATTGTTTGATATGCGGTAATAATGATTACTATAATTAAAACAATAGCTTAAAAAATTAAATTGATTTAGGTAAAAAATTTAATGATTTTTATGTTGTCACATGACTTATTAGATAATATTTTGATTGAATGACAAATGTCCAGATTTGAGAATTAATTGATTGATATGCTTTAATTTATTTATATTTTGAATTTGAATTTGATTTAATTCAAATTTGAATGAATGGTAAAAGTCTAGATATGAGCATTAATTGATTGATATGTCTTAATTAATGAAATGTCATGAATTAAAAAATAAAAATAAAATATTTTTTTATTTTGGTGGGAAAAAATAAATGTGGAGCTGTCACGTGACATGAGTCTACGTGAAAAAATTTTATTTTATATAATATAGTAGATACAAGGGAAAAATGAATAAATAAATGAAAAAGATATAAAAGCAGTTGGGCTTGCGAGTGTTTCAGGATAGGATTCTTTTAAATGGAAAAAAAAATGATAAAGATGAAGAAAAAAGTCATGCGCGAATTTGAACTCTGGGGCGCTACTTTTTTTCCATGAGGTCCGTGTAAGCTGATGGGATAAGCTATATTCTGGACAGCTTATAAAAAAAAAAAAGCTCAAGCAGGTGCGTATTGTATTGCGATTAGTCCGGTATATTAGGGACCATAGCCTATTTATAGTGTGATAGTCTATTAGGGTTCCCATTATCCCTATAATGGGTCAACACTGACATCCACTCATATTGAGCCCATATCAGTTAATTAATTAATTAATTAATTAATTAATTATCCAATCAGAAATCTAATTAGCCTTATACTTATTTTGATCATGTATTAATTAAGGCTCCTAATTGATAAATAGCTAATATAATTAAATATGATATTTGCCCACATTTATGATATTGGAATAAAATATTCCAACAATCTCCTACTTGGGCAATATATCATGATAATTATATCAGAATTCTTTAGGCCGGCATCCGAATGCTATTTATCTTTAGACTTCCCCTTTACAATCTGGTCCACCTCATATATCGATAATGAGACTATCGCGGTTGTTGTCACTAACGTCTATTGTGCCTATACCCCGATGATCATCACATCAATATACTCTATGACATAAATCAATATGGATGAGTGGCATGGAAATTTCATGCAATGTGATCTCAAGTCATGCTTATTTCCAATTGGTCCAACTTAAGTCCTTAGTGAGATCAAACTAAAGTTCCTTTAGTGCAAAATTTGTTATGCACAAAATATGACACAAATAGCTTTAATAATAAACTCTACTTTATTTCTGCAAAAAGTCAAAATAATATAAAGTTTGTATCAATACCAAAAGCATAGAACATAAGGGGAAACAAGGAAAGACTCCCACTAATCTAAGGCAATCTCTAAACCAACACTCATGCGAGCAACGTGCTCATGGTAAACCTTAGGTGTCAATCCTTTGGTTAGTGGGTCTGCAAGCATAAAGTTTGTCCCTATATATTCTATAGAAATCTGTTTCTTCTGAACTCTTTCCTTCACAGCAAGATACTTGATGTCGATAAACTTCGACTTTGTAGAACTCATATTGTTGTTAGAGTATAGGACAGCTGCACTATTGTCACAATAAATCTTCAATGGCCTCTGGATACTCCCAATGACGCGTAGGCCTGTGACAAAGTTTCGCAGCCACAACGCATGATTTGATGCCTCAAAGCAGGCCACAAACTCCGCTGCCATGGTTGAAGGAGCCACTAAAGTCTATTTGGCAGACTTCCAGGAAATAGCTCCTCCACCCAAAAGGAAGATGTAACCAGATGTGGAACGTCTGCTATCTGGGCATCCCGTAAAATCAAAGTCAGAATACCCAATGATCTCTAAGTTGTCTGACTTCCGATAGGTAAGCATGTACTTTCTCGTTCTCTTCAGGTAGCGCATCACACGATTTACCGTTGTCCGGTGATGTATACCAGGATTACTCAAATATCTACCATGGACTCCCACTATAAATGCTATGTCGGGACGAGTACAAAGTTGAGCGTACATTAGACATCCCACAGCCGAAGCATAAGGAACTTTTTGCATCTCTACCTTATCAAGATATGTAATGGGGCACTGTTTGAGACTGAACTTGTCTCCTTTAGCCACGGGTGTATCTCCTGGTTTACTATCTTTCAAGAAGAATCTATCCAAAATTGTATCGATATAGCTCCTTTGTGACAATCCCAAGATACCTTGAGAGCGATCTCTAAGTATTTGGATTCCTAAGACAAAGGAGGCGTCCCCAAGATCTTTCATCTCGAAATTCTTCGCAAGAAATCTCTTGGTTTCTTGCAATAAGCCTATATCATTGCTTGCTAATAGGATATCATCGACATATAACTTTTGGTATACGTAATCATCAACTGCATTAGTCTCAAAACCATAAGAGGTAATAACTTGATGAAATTTGTAATACCACTGACGGGAAGCCTGTTTAAGGCCATAAATGGATTTCTTAAGTTTGCATACTGTAGACTTTGGATCGCCTGAAACAAAGTTTTCTGGTTGCACCATATAAATTGTTTCGTCAATGTTGCCATTTAGAAACGCGGTCTTTACATCCATCTGATGCAACTCTAAGTCAAAATGAGTGACCAGTGCCATAATAATCCTGAGAGAGTCTTTCGAAGAAACTGGAGAGAAAATCTCTTTATAATCAATGCCTTCCTTTTGAGTGAAGCCTTTGGCGACAAGACGAGCCTTATATCTTTCAATGTTACCCATCGAATGCATCTTGGTTTTAAATATCCATTTGCAGCCAATGGGTTTCGTACCTTCAGGCAACTTAACAAGATCTTCAGTCATTGATTTCATCTCATCCTTCATGGCATCAATCCACTTAAGGGAGTTAGAACTTTTCATAGCCTGACTAAATTTGATTAGATCTTCCTCAGTCAAACCGATACCTTCCTCATGTTCTTGAAGAAATACAACATAATCATTTGAAATTGCACTTCTCCTCTCTCTAGTGGATCTCCTTAATGGCACCTCTTGAGATTGTTGAGTTTGAATCTGGTGGTGCTTGAGGAGGAAACTCGGTGTTGTCTTCTTCTTGAGCAATGTTAGGAATAACATCCTCATTTATTTCTGGATCTGTTGCTTAAACAATGACAGGTACTAAGACTTGACCATTGTCAATAATAGTTTCTTCATCAAAAGCAACACTCCTTATGTTTCATTCCCCTTAAAACTCAACTTCCTTAAAAAATCTTGCATTTCCCGTTTCAAAAAATGTTCTTGTAGTGGGGTTGTAAAACTTATACCCGCGAGAGCGTTCTGCGTACCCAACAAAATAACAACTAATTGTCTTAGAGTCCAACTTACCTTCATGCGGCCTATAAGGCCTTGCTTTGGCTGGACACCCCCAAATGTGCATGTGCCTAATGCTGGGCTTTTTCCCAGTCCATAACTCATAAAGGGTCTTAGCGACTACTTTGTTGGGTACTCTATTGAGGATATAAACTGCAGTTTTTAATACTTATCCCCAAAGTGACTCTGGTAATGAAGAATGACTAATCATACTCCTCACCATATCCTTAAGAGTCCGGTTTCGTCGTTCTGCAACTCCGTTCATGCTGGGTTTGCCTGGCATTGTGTATTGCAGAATGATTCCACACTCATTGAGGACAAGAGCGAAGGGCCTTAGACGTTGCTCACCTGGTCCGTCATATCTACCATAGTATTCACCACCATGGTCTGATTTGATAGCTTTAATTTTCTTTCCTAGTTGAAGTTCAACTTCAGCTTTAAAAGACTTGAAAACATCTAGAGACTGTGACTTCTCATGGAGTAAATATAGGTAACCATACCTCGAGTAATAGTCTATGAATGTAATAAAGTACCTTTGCCCATTCCAAGAATCCGTAGGAAAAAGACCACAAATATCTGTATGTATTAGTTCTAAGACGTCCTTAGCTCTTTCGGCACCTAAATTCCTTTTGTTTGTTTGTTTACCCTTAATACACTCTACACAGACTTGAAAGTCAGAAAAATCTAAGGATCCAAGAATATCCTCCGACACAAGACTCTGAATTCTCTTTTTAGAGATATGGCCTAAGCGCTTATGCCATAAAGTGGCAGAATTCTCATTTAATTTTCATTTCGTACCATGTGAACTTATTTGCAATATTTGGTTATAGAAACGCTCATCATCAAGCATATAAAGATTATCAATTAAAGACCCATAACCAATAATATTTGGACCATAAGAGAGACTAACTTTAGTATCTCTAAATGAACAAGAATAACCAGATTTGTCCAAAATAGAAATAGAAATTAAATTTCGCTTAATTGACAGAGCAACATATGTCTCAATTAAATCCAAATGAAAACCAGTCTTTAAAAATAATCTAAAAGTTCCTATAGCCTCTATTGCAACTTTAGTGCCATCGCCCACATAGATGAATCTTTCAGCATCACTCGGCGGTCAGATCCACAGGCAACCCTACATGGACATATTAATGTGAGTAGTAGCACCAGAATCTACTCACCAAGTATCCTTAGGTACTGAAACTAAATTAACTTCAGAATAAACAAAAGTGAGAAGTTTACCCTTCTTTGCATGCCATGCGGCATACTTAGGACAATCCTTCTTCATGTGTCCTGCCTTCTTGTAGAAAAAAACAAGCTGAGCCCTTATCCTGCTTTTTCTGCTTCTTTTTGTGAGAAGAACCTTTTGTAGTATCCTTATTTTTCTTCCTATTCTTGTCTTGAGAAGTTGAAGCCAAATGAGCACTTTCAGTCCTACCCCTCCGCAGTCTCTCTTCCTCTTGCACACAGTGAGACATAAGCTCGTTGAGGGACCATTTGTCCTTCTGAGTGTTATATGTCACCACGAATTGTCCAAATTGTGCAGGGAGAGAGTTCAAAACCAAATACACAAGCACATCATTAGGGATTTGCATCTTTAGTGCCTTGAGTTTTGATGCAAGGTTGGACATCTCCATAATGTACTCCCTTATGTTCCCTTTACCATTATACTTCATAGAGGTGAGTTTGGCCAAATGGCTACTTATCTCAGCCTTATCACTTTTAGCAAATGATTTCCCTATTGATCCTAGAAACTTCTTGGCATTCTCATTCTCAGCAATTGAGCCCCGAAAAACTTCCAGAATTGATTTCTTGATGATCATGAGGCACATTCGGTTGGACCGATCCCATTTCTCAATTTTGAGTTCATGAGAGTTCTCCGGAGTGGGAATGGGTCGTTTCTCCCTCAGTGCCAGATCCAAGTCCGCGCATCCATGAACGATCTCAACGGATTCCTTCCAGGACTTGAAGTTCATCCCATTCAGCATAGGGATTTGATTAATTTGAGTAGAAAAATTGGGAGCGGTAGCAACAACAACTAAAAAAAGAGAACAAATAAACATACAATCAACATTAGTAGGCACTTCAAATTATAAATAATTATTAGACATGCACAAACAACTTTAATTGTAAATTTAAAGACCCAAACAAGATACCAAGCGTACCATTAGTCCCCAATCTTTGGATTGTAAAGACTAACTACAAGCAGTACTCTCAATGCAATGATCAAATATTGGCGATAAGTCCTGTCAAACAATGATTGCCTTTAGGCACCTCAATTGCTCACATGGATAAATAACCTTATAATCACCACACATTTACCATCACAGACATGTCATTATTCGGCCAAGTTACGCCTTCCTTTGGGCCGATAACAACTCGTATGAATAACTTCACGCTACATCTTTTGTAATTTTTAATTGAATTAATCTACGCAACAGAGGTTACTTTGGCAACATGTTGTTTCAATCAACTCAATTAAAAATACTAGACAATTTTATTTTTTTAAAAAAGGGAGATGGTCTTAATTCACACATTTTCCACACATAAGCGTAGAAAACCAAAAAAAAAAATTGTATGTACGGTTATGGACTCCTAAACGCAAAAGAATCAAATAAGTAAACTATTACAATTCTTTAGCACAAAAGCTAGCCTCTCCAAGTGACGTCCTCATATGGTGTTGCCCCCCTTTGTCTTTCTCGATCAATTATAATATATAAAAAATAAAATAAATAAAGAGAAAGTCACGACACGCAGGTCGTATTTAAAAAATAAATAGATAAACAACACCGAAGTACTAGGGCCATAACTATACACCATAACACAAATTATTTAATAATAATAAGTCGTACCGAAAAACAAAACCAAACATTTATCGGATCGAAAACCATTACCGAAAGGAAAAAAAAATTGCAAAACCAACACAAAGTGCATTCGGTAAAGGCTTAAACTTTAATGTACAGATTCAGTAACTCAAATCACAAGAAGGACAAAATCATGAAAAATCTAGTATAATATATATACATATATTATATTAGAATACATGCGAGCATTGATTGAAACGTGATAATTAAATAAAAAATAAAAATAAAATAAAATAACTCTTGTGAACAAGCAATTTAAGGGTGCTTTTCTCGTATGCTAATTGCCACTGTGCTTTCAAACTTTCTAAAAATACCTTCGATATGTAATTAGAAGGTTTACGGCAACACAAGAAATTTTTCTATAATCCCCTCAAAACAAAAACTAGGAAACATAAATCTTTATATTCACTTTCAAAATCTTTAATATTTATATCAAAGGAAAATTGATACCAACACTTATAGAAAACAATTCTTTATATGCCTGAAGCAGCTTACAATTCATATTATTATATGTATATATAATAATCAAATCCATAAAATCAAAAACTTTCGCATCGAGAGAAAAAAGGAAATTTTATCACCCAAATCAATATTC
This sequence comes from Calophaca sinica, assembly GCA_037113605.1. Classification (NCBI taxonomy): domain Eukaryota; kingdom Viridiplantae; phylum Streptophyta; class Magnoliopsida; order Fabales; family Fabaceae; genus Calophaca; species Calophaca sinica. Next base: position 99,289,885 of record CM073734.1, on the reverse strand, counting down.
AATTTCTAGAAAGCAACCAAAATCAAAACTTTATTTGCTTAATGAAATTTTCACGTCAAACTTGATCGTCCAAATCGAAAATTATACGCATCAAGATTTCTCTTCAAAACTGAATTTATTTACTGTAATTGCCAATGCAATTCCACCGAGAGGGAAAAAAAATTCTTTTGTAATTCAAAAATTCAAAAAATAGGTGATCATAAAAACTGAGAAAGATTGATCATTCAAGGAAATCCATCCAGACATCACAAAAAGCAAAACTTTAGTCCTAATAATTCAACAATGAAGACTGTTCTGATACCACTTGTTGGAATTAATCTTGTAATTATCCACAAGGCATGCTATTAATCATGAATACTTTATTGCGAAAATCAAAACGTATAAACATATGTTTTGATTTTCGCAATAAAGTATTCATGATTAATAGCATGCCTTGTGGGTAATTACAAGATTAATTCCAACATATTCTGGATAGCTTATAAAAAATAAGCTCAAAACAGCTTGTGGATGTGTATAAGCTAATTTTATAAGCTCTCTCATATAGTTTTATAATTGCGGCGAACTCAGGATCCTGGCTCAATGAGTGTATAAAATTTTAAATTTATCATAATTACAACAAGAGCATCAACAATTTTTTTTAAAAATAAAATGAGCAACTGTTTACTCTTCTTACAAAATAACAAGAGCATGATTTCTGATAACACAAAACATGTTATCGAACTTAAAAAAATAGAAAGGTTTTGCAAGTAAAAAATTTACAAGAGAAAACAATTAGAAGAGAATTAACAAAAGGGATCAAATTAGGGTTTTAATCTAAATTAGAAAAAAATCTGTACCTAGTAAAATGTGGAAACAGAGACAAAAAATAACACTCATCAACAGAGGGAGAGTGGGTCGAAGTGTGAGACAATGAGAGAAGTTGTGTTTTGAGCTTTGAGAGAGATGACTGAGTCTGACTGAATGATATGAAAAAGATGACTAGGTGAAAGCATTAGGTGCTAATTATTATACTGAGAGAGATCAAAATATAAATTTTATAGGAATAGGTAGTATTTTTAATTTTTCAGAGGGTGCATGTGCACACCCAGATATCAAGTAGGTCTGCCTCTGGTTGAGATGAAAATAGTATGGGTCTAAGTGCAAAATTTTAAATTAAAAGGGGTCAAAATAAAATTTATATAAGAGAGTAAGTAAAAAATTTTAAATTTTAGGTTGTGCAACTGCACGCCCTCACTACAAAGCAGATCTGCTTCTGTGCTTATATCAATGTAAACTACAATAAACCGTTCATAAGTCAATCCAAATAGGCTCATATTAACATAAGAAAAATGCTAATAAGTGTTCTTAGGACATTGGTTAAGGAATCGAAAGAAATAAGTTTATATGAAAAATGATGTATTTTTTACGTTAAAAAACATTTAACTTTCAAGATACATTTTCATTTTATAAATTCCTTATTCAATACGTAGCAAGACTTAACATAATAGTCCACTTTATATATACAATTAAAACTGTGCTTGTGTGTGTCACGGGCGGGAAAATTGGCAAAATTGACTGTACATTAATATGGTCCAACCGACAATTGTTTCATAATAATGAGACTTCAAACAATTACTTTCAAAACTTATCATTGTTAATCCTCTACCGCTAATTAATTATGTGATACAGGTGCATAATTCAGGGTGAAATTAAAGTGGTTACGTTAGTACCGAAAAAATAAAGTGGTTACGTTAATCTATGGGTGCGTATACTTCCTGTTGTACTAAAAATGCTCAATGAAATTGTAGTTCAGTCTCCGATCATTAATTCGATCAACTTTTCATATGTATGTGAGACTTTTTCAAGATAAGAGACTTCATGTATGAACGCTGTACAATTTGGAGAATCCTGCAAATGGATTCTATTATAGAAAAAGGAATGAATGACATAAATTGTCTCATCCTCGTTTATTTTAACATTTAGAATGTCCTTTCATTTTTGAAAAATGAAAGTGTATAATTTATTTTAACATTTACGTCTTCTCAGTATCTGCTAGTTAGGCGATAATTGAGTCCCCGTCATGAGATGCACGAATTAGTTGTCACCCTCATCAGAATTTTGTATAGTTGATAAAGCGATGTACGTCTAAAACCAAATAGATATCACACCAACCATGCTTTCGGTTAAAGGACATTCCAAAGTTTACAATAAAAATGAAAATAAAAACAAAAACCATGAAAGGTTCATGGTAAATTAAAAGAACCCAACATACTTTTTTTTTTTGTTTCTCTTGATTCAGAAAAAGAAGTATGAATCCCGACTTATATTTAATAAACAACATATATACATAGCTGAAATTAATGATCGGGTTTGAGTGCTAAGTTCTTTGTTATATATGTATCAAATTTAATTTCCAAAAGACATACTCCAATTCGGAAGCGAATCCTCTCCTAAGAGCAACTTTAGCACATGAACTTAAAATTTGAGTTATCGTAGCAGTTCCAGGTGGAAGTCCAGGTGTCACTACAACACAAAACGAAATAGATAGCTCTTATTTTTTACCTTCGCTGACGCTTAAAAGCGCTACCTATTCAGCCGCTAGCGATCTTACTTCGAAAAGACAGCGTTTTAAAAGCGCTAATGAAAACTGGAATCGCTAGCGCTTCCTTGAAAAAGCGCCAGCTATGTTTGAGAATATATAACGCTTTTCTAAGGAAGCGCTATCTATTTTCAAGAATAGATAGCGCTTTTTAAAGGAAGCGCTATATATTTTCAATAATAGATAGCGCTTTCTCAAGGAAGCGCTAGCTATTCTCCTTTTTTTGTTTACAGTAGCAGTGTAACAAACTTATAACAAATTATAACAAATGTTTCAAATATATTTGTCAGGGTTTCTACTTCTAACAGATAACAGAGATGAAAAACTTTAACAAATATTGATATAGATAGTCACCACAGGTCAGGTTTTCTACTTCTGACAAATAACAGAGATGCAAAACTTCAACAAATATTGATATAAATAGTCACCACAGGTCAGGTTTTCTACTTCTAACAGAGAACAGATGAAAAACTTTACTTCTTGGAACAGGTTGCACTCGAGTAACATAGATACTAGAGAGATCCCTTGACATGCTATAGATAGTCACCACAGTCGTGAGCTGATTAAGTCTGTTCTCCACAAAGTGAGTTACATCTTCATCATCTATGTTTCATATCCATTTGCTTTTTATGCTCAACGTTTTTAGAATGCAGTTGTTCCTATTTTAAAATAGGAACAACTGCATTCTAAAAACATTGAGCATAAAAAGCAAATGGATATGAAACATAGATGATGAAGATGTAACTCCAGCTTTTAGGAACAACTGCATTCTAAAAACGTTGAACATAAAAAGCAAATGGATATGAAACATAGATGATGAAGATGTAACTCCAGCTTTGTGGAGGGACAGATTGGCATCCATTCCAAGTTGTGTCATGATTTGATATGTACCTATGACCACAAGAAGTAGTAGGGCTATTTATACTATTCTAGGAGGGCTATCAAAATACAGAAAAATCAAGAATCATTTAAAGTATTTAGTGATTACAAGAAAATTCTGAAATGGTTCAAAGTAAGTGGTGGGCGGTGCATTTAAGTGGACGGTGGGGGTGGTGCATTTAAGTGGATGGTGGGGGTGGACGGTACATTTAGTTTGGAAAGTTGAATCCATCTCCAAAGTGTCTAAACTCAAAACATGCAAGTATACAAACATGCAAGTAGCGATAGCAAGTTTACTTAGGGTTTTGAAAATTGAGTTTCTAATTCAAATTCAAATACAATATAGACACTCACACCATCCACTGGAAATAAAACAAATAAATTAATTTCTTCACATGTTGAACATGAACTTAGAATAGCAATTTTATCTGATAAGACATATTTGAGAATCGAACAACATGTTAACCAGATTATAATTAATCCACTATAATGACCAAGTTAATTTGTATTTAACAAGAGTAAAATAAGAAAACCGGACATAATCTTCAATATAACACGAGAGTTAGAAAGATATGTAGAATTACCTATCACTTTGAAGATCTTTATAACCGAAGAATTACAATCTGCCTGAAGCACATAGATGAAATTACATCTTCATCATCATCTATGTGCTTCAACATGCTCAATGATACTTTTAGTTGCCGAGTATGTTGAGGCACATAGATGTATAAGAAGATGAGGACCTTCTGAAGGAGGTAGATGCTTCATGGATTCCAAGCTAGCTAAGAACAGAGCGAATGCCTATCACATGAGTTGGGTTCTTGTTGTTAGTTTCTCACACCATCCACTGGAAATAAACAAATAAATTTCTTAATCCAACAAATAAATAATTCCCAAAAAAAAAAAACCAAACTTGCTAACAAATGAACAAATTTCTACTATTACTCACAGAGGTGGTGTCCACTCAAAGCTGCAAGATGAATCCCAAGCTAAGAACAGAGCGAATGCTTATCACCTAATTTTGAATAAATTGCCTATCACATGAATATAGGTAATTGTGTCTTGTTGTCTAAAACATGAACATCTTTTTGTAAAATTCAAATAGTTTTAACCAACAAGACATAATTCCTATATTTCGTTAGCCAACAAGCTGTATTGTTTCTCTTGATAGAAGAAAAAAGGAGGAGAAGAGAGGAAGAGGGAGTGGTTGCCACGACCATCTGGATTAGGGTTAGGGTTAGGGTTTAATGGTGGGGGGATGAAGGAAAGAAGAAGAAGAGGGAGGATCCGAAAATGGGGAAGATAATGGGGGGAGTGGCTCTGGATTCGGGGGACCCGATTTGCAAACAGGCAATGAGGAGGACGCCGCTGTGGAAGAGGACATCATAGTCAGTGAGATGGCAGTCGAGGGTGGCAAGGAGGGAGTCGAGGAGGCTCTGAGGAGTGGAGGGAAACGGTGTCGCGGAGGGTGTGGGAGATGGAGTGAAGGAGGTTGAGGGAGAGATTGCGTGGGAGGGAAGAGATTAAGAGGAACGCGTGGGAGGAAATAGGGTTTCAGAGCGAGAGAGAGAAATTTAATGAGGGAATGCATGGGAGTAAAGGTTAAAATATAGTGATCAGGTAAGACATTAGCTAGCGCTTCCTTGGAGAAGCGCTAGTGAAGTCGTGAACATTAGCTAGTGCTTTCTTGGAGAAGCGCTAGTGAAGTCCAGTTGCAAATCATAGATAGCGCTTCCCTAGGAAAGCACTAGTGAAGATCAGCTAATTGATAGCACTTTCTGGAAGAAGTGCTAGCGATGAGTTCTGGATTTTTTTAGCTAGCGCTTTCAGTGGATAACGCTAGTTAAGGGGTGCCATTTTTCTACATATCTGTTGTAGTGTGTAATACACTGTAACTTTAATTTTGGCCTGGGAGCTTACAGAATGTACGCATCTTAAGATAAAAGTGAAAAAAAATTGGGACCCACTAAGAGAGAGAGAGAGAGAAGGAAAGAAAATGTCAGACAAGAAAAATGGTCAAAATTGCTAAACTTTCGTGGCCGAAGAAATTGAATTGAGAAACTTTTGAACGTGAACACAAGAAGGTGGGGTTGAATTGTGTTTACAAACTTTTCGTAAACTTTATGTTAGAAACACTATAGAACACAAGTTTTTTCAAAATAGTTTGTTTATCGGATGCTGGGTATAACCGGACGCTGGAAAAAGCAGTTTGATAAAACTTGTTTTTAACACAGCTAGATAAAAATGAATAGAAAGCAGTAAAGCAGGAGACACAGAAATTTATACTAGTTCACTACCAAACTGATAGCTACGTCTAGTCCCTTCGTTCCTGAAGGATTTTCACTATAATCAATCTGATTACAATTTCCTCAAGAGTATTCTACTGTCACAACTTGACAATACTCTCAACTTCTCAAAATGACTCAGTACAGTCGAGCCTTTGAGGATACAGCCTTAACTAGGCCAAAACAACTTTTACAAAAGAGTTGAAGTACAGTTAAAATTGACTCTCACAGAGAGGATAAAAGATTAAGTTCAACTATAGAAAAACTTTCTTAAAGAAAGGGTCGGACGCTGAGTTCAGTTCTGTAGTCCAGAGACTTAGCACGAGACTTGGTTGCTCACAGAAGCAGTGCTTGTTCTCAGTAAATATTTCAGCAGAATTTCAGCAAGCTTTTTCACAGTACGTTCGTTCCTTCTTCAATGGATACCATGAGGTATATATAGGAGTTCCAAGGATATAACCGTTAAGGTAAAAATGGCTCCTTACCATTGAGTAAGGTAAATTCAAAATGCTGTCTCTTTCTAGCTTTGCAGAGAATATCCCAGTAGTACATGTTACCATTTTTGTACTACCTTGCTTGTACGATTTTTGTCTTGTAGTTAAAGGTTTCACCTTTGATACCTCGTACAACCATTTTAGCGCTCAGGATCAATTTTGAAATCTGTTCCAGAAACTTCTGAGAGGTAGAGCAGCAACGTGACTAACACGTGATTAGAAGTGAGGTTCAGACGCTCGCTCAGAATCGGAAGTTCGGACGCTCGTTCAAAATCGGAAGTTCGGACGCTTGTAGCAATTGGATAAGCATAGTGTATAAAGAGGAAATTCCAGACGCTCACAAGGATGAGCCGGATGCTGACACATAGAATGAATCCTTCTCTTGAGAATTACTTTCTTCTTGCTTGAGTGGCTTAGAATATACGTATTATTAGTATCTGCACACTTCAAGAAATGTTAGAACATAAATTGTTCTCTTGTGAATACATTGTTATCATCAAAATTAATGAGGGTCTAAACATCTCAATCGTTTAGGTTCCAACAATCTCCCCCTTTTTGATGATGACAAACATCTAAGGTAGATGAACAATTTAGTTTCAAAAAGACATTAAGGGTCTCCCCCTGAATTTAACAGTTTAGATATATATGAACAATTCAGGTTTTAAGGCAATTTTTGGTAAGCAAATTCATTTAAGTGATTACGAAAAATCAGTAAATGTATCAGAGCATGTATTTAATAAAGTGAGATCGGATGCTGATTATATACCAAATAGATTGATTTACGAAAAATCCAAAAATTTATTAAACATTATCATAGCACTAGATCAATGAATATTAGCGCAAAAAAAAATGCTATGTATGAAATGATATGCATGATACTTTTAGTTCCAGTGTATCCATCGGATGGTGGATAATCGGATTCTCTCGTGTTCAATGTACCTTTCTTTCGTGTTCATCATACCTTTCTTTTACTCCCCCTTTTGTCATCAGACAAAAAGAGTGTAAAAACACATCATAGTCAAAATAAGACTTAGAAAAATTTGAACAAAAGATGATAATTAGATCAAACATATTTATATATATATAATTGTATCAACCAAATAGATTTTATATCACACACAAGTAAAAAATCAAGGGTTTGGAAGAGGTGGAGGTGGGATATTGAGACGTTAGTAGAGTAGCTTCATGACCTCTAGCCGAGTAACCTTCAAGTTTGTAGCCTTCATTTCTTCAAATTACGCTTTGGGAATGGTGACCATTTCCATTGCGTAAGAAGCGAAGGTCCAAATATGGTACAGATGTAGACTTCATCTTACGATGCTCTGCTAGCACCCGCTGGATAACTTCAGTCTCAAATCCTTCTTCCTTTGAGCTCTCAAGAAGAATGCATCATTTGGTATGACCCATTTGATGAAATTTCCGAGTCTTCTGAGCTCTGATTCTGTATGAATCTGCCACTGATGCTTCACATCTTCTGGATAAAGCAAATGCAAGAAGATGGTTTCCCTATGAAGAAAAACATCAGCTGTGTAAGAGTCAAACCTGTTCCCAGCGTCTTCTCCCCATAAATTTCTGATAAAGACACTCAAAGCTTCACAAGTGAAGGAAAGTGCTTCATTTTCTGCCAGGTAGATTCTTCTCAGATTCTCCCTGTCATATTCTTCTAGCACAAGGGGGTCGAGGCGTGGTAATAAGGCTTTGGCTTTCCACGATTCAGACCATTGACTCCACGTAAACCCAATATCGAAGAGTTTGGTCACAGCAGCCCATTGGTTATAGATCTTCATGCGGTCAAGTGGTCTGACATCGAGCATCTGAACATATCATCGAGTATACCGTTCAAGTTGATGTCGATAACTTTGCCGATTTTCCCAACGGTAGGAATAGTGGCCTTTTTCAAAGATTGCGGCTTGAGGAGCCGCTCTCCATTCATCTTTCTTCAGAGAAGTCAGGTAAAACCTTCTGGCGTGATCGTCAGAGATCTTGGCAATCGGAAGCTGAGAGAAATCCTTAATATTGTACTTGGTAGGTGCCTTCTCATATTCCTTTAGCCTGATCTTGCTGAAAGGCTGCTTCCCCGGAGCGGGTTCCTTCCTTTTCCCAGGAATAGACCAAGGTAGCCACCTTTGTCTATCTGGTACTATCTTGACAGAGACAGATGATGGGTCTCGATATTGTCTTATAACTTCAAGCCTTTTCTGCTCAAGGCAATGTGCCATGAAGACAGCTTCATCATCTGTGATCCACCTTCCACATTCTTCCAATGTGAGTGGTTCAGACTGAGGAAGGGATAGAGGAAGATCAACAGAGAAGGGAATTGCTCGCTTCCCTGGTGGTCTCAACCTTCCTTTGAAAGACATTTGGACGTCATCATCTCCATCCTTGAAGGTTGCACTTATAGGATCGGCAATCTCCAATCTGGCAGCTCCAGAAGTGAAAGTTTTTAAATGCCAGGCTCAAGGACGGTTGTAGATCTTTGTTATATATCTCATACTTTCAAAACCGGGGTTTGTATGAGATATTTTCCTTTTCACCAGCGTCTGTTGGTTTTATGGTAAGGGTAAGTAAGGTGGGAGTGGCTTTGGTGATTTTGTAGGCTTTTGGTGAGTAGGGTTTGAAGGGATTTATGGGGGGTGTTTTGAAAAGTAGGTTAAAAGGATGAGAATGAAGCTTGAAAATGTATGTAGTGAGTGAAGTGTTTGGGGAAATTTGTGGTAGGTTAAGATTGAGTGTAGTGGATGATGGTTGGATAGGTTGTTTAGGGGCAATGGAGGTTTTCTGTTTAAGGGTTTGATGTTGTGGTGGTTGAGCAAAGGATAGTGGTGGAGCAGTAATGGTATCAGATGCAATAACAGATACAGATTCATCAGGAGAATTCAGTACCTTTGGTTCAGGTTCAGATTGCCTAGCCGATCTTTTGAGCTTCTGACTGGGGGCAGATGCTGGAGGCGGATGCTGAATGTCCTTCTTCTGTTGTCCGGATGCTGAGACTGGCTTCTTAGCTTCTGACTTGCTCCTCTTCCTCAGAACCTGACTGATGGGAACTCGGTCCTCATCTTTTGGTTCCTCAACAGTAGGTGCAGGAGCCACCTTCTGTTTTGTTCTTCTGGTCTCTCTCGAAGGAGACTCAGCGTGTCTTTTCACACCAGGCTTTGAGCCTCTGGTGGTTTTCTTTTCTGCTTCTTCTTCCTGTTGTTCAACTTTCACCTTCTTCATCATGGACCCAGTAAGCAATTTCATTCTTACCAGGCTGTTGACTCCAAAAGTGTCAGGAATCACAATATTATCAGCACCAAAATACTTTGCCTTTACTTGATCTGGTGAAGCAGTCAGCTTGTTTATGACCAGATTCTTGTCCATCATTTTGGTGAGCAAGACACCATACGGAATGAACTTGTAGGTGTTCTTCTTGTCAGCAACACCTTTTCTTGAGTTGACAAGTGCATTGAGCAGGTTATTGTAGATTAGCCTTGGCAGGTTCACCTTGTTGCCCGCCATGAAGTGTCTCATGATGAACTTCTGCTCATAGTTGACAATGTCACTAGAGCCAGCCTTCAACAGGACGCTCTTGGTGATTATCTTATGAAGAACTCTGAAATGACTTTTCAGATTCTTGGCAGTGGGTGTTTCACCAGATTCTTTCACCGGGTAGTTCTCAAACAGATCATTGTTGACCTTCTCAATCCCATGAAATCGCCACCATTCTCAATAGAAGACGATGCCTTCACACGGACACCCGGAATCTCGTAAATATTCTTGATGGTAAAAACAAACTTGAATCCTTTCACTGTTCCTTCAAAGATACCACCTTTGTGTAGCCGAACATTTCCCCAGAATTCTTTAATCGCAGTCACCAGAACCTCAACCGGGTTCCAGAAGAAATACTGTTCCCAGCCCATTGCCTTGAACCCATTGAAGAAGTCGAAGCCATAGAGTTTGAAGCTTTCCAAATCGACTCGATTTTCCATCAAGACTTTTCCTTCAGACATGGTATCAAAGATAGCCGTATATTCAGAAGTTGATACTCCAGCCATGAGTGCAGTTGAGAGAAAGAGGTGATGAAGGTTTTAGGGTTTAAGCACACACACAGAGAGAGAGAGGGAAAAAGAGAACGAGTACGGTTTTAGCAGAAGACAGAGAGTGGAGCGAAAGAAGTGGAGTAGTGGGAAAGTTAAAGGAGAATGGTACAGTTATTTTTCAAAAATATCGCTTCGTATTCTCTTATAAAAATAAATCAAAAAGAAAAGAAAATAAAGATTCGCTTTTTCATTAAATGCGGACGCCAAAATAAAAGTAAAAGATTTTATCGAAGAATGTAAATAATCATGACTCAGTAGGTATGATGAGACGCTTGAGTCCTTAACACGTGTGACACGTGTGGGTGTGCTCGGACGCACGCAACCGACTTACCGGATGATGATTTATGATGCGTATGACAGATAAGATGCTGATGCACATACATGCTTATGTCATATCAGATGCTGAGATTTAGTTTATCATCAGACGCTGAGATTAATCATTCTTTTATAAGATGAAAGTTTAAATTCCTTCTTATAAAATTGAATCTATCTTCAGCAAGGGGTTTTGTAAATATGTCAGCCCACTGATGATCAGTGTCTACAAATTTTATTTCTAAAATACCCTTCTGAACATAGTCTCTTATAAAATGATGCTTAATCTCAATATGCTTTGCTCTAGAATGCAATATTGGATTTTTAGTCAGACATATGGCAGATGTATTATCACATAAGATAGGAATGTTACTCTCTTTTATCAAGTAGTCTTCAAGTTGATACTTCATCCACGAAGTTGAGAATCGCAACTTCTTTCGAGATGTATTCACATCGTTGAGAGTGCTATTGTGCTTTGCCTTTTGCTTGACCAAGACACAAGATTAGCTCCAAGGAATTGGCGGCCTCCACTTGTGCTTTTTCTTTCAATTCGATCTCCAAAGAAAATCAGCATCACGTAAACCTACTAATTGGTAATCTTTTGATTTCTTATAAAGCAAACCAAGATTAGTAGTTCCTTGTAAATATCTAAATATTCTTTTAACAAAGACTTAGGTGTGATTCTCTAGGATCCGATTGAAACCTAGCACACAGCAGACGAACATAATATCGTGTCTTGAAGCCGTAAGATAAAGTAGAGATCCAATCATACCTCAGTATAGCTTCGATCTACCTTCTTACCAATTTCATCTTTACTCGGAGAGCAGTGTAGGATGCATAGGCGTGCTCATCGGCTTGCAATCCAAAGCATCTTGAATTTCTTCAATAATTCTTTGATGTATTTGCTTTGATGAATATAAATACCATCAACTGCATTGCTTGATTTGTATTCCAAGGAAGAACTTCAATTCTCCCATCATGCTCATCTCAAATTCAGCTGCATAAGCTTAGAAAATTCTTTGCAAAGACTTTCATTAGTGGCTCCAAAAATAATATCATCAACATATATTTGGACAAGTATGAAATGCTTGTTTGAGGTTTTTCCTGAAAAGAGTTGTGTCAACTAAACCTCTAGTAAATCCATTTTCCATTAAAAAGGAACTTAGTCTATCATACCATGCTCTGGGAGCTTGTTTAAGACCATATAGTGCCTTTTTAAGTTTAAAACATGTTCGGAAATTCAACATCTTCAAAACCAGGAGGTTGTTTGACATAAACTTCTTGATTATAAAACCATTTAAAAAGCACTTTTCACATCCATTTGATATAAAGTTATCTCATGATGTGCCGCAAATGAAAGTAAAATGCTAATTGCTTCTAATCTTTCAACAGTGCAAAAGTTTCGAGTGAAATCAATACCTTCTTCTTGTGAGTAGCCTTGAGCAACTAACCTTGCCTTATTTCTCACAACTTTACCGTCTTCATCAAGCTTATTTACGAATACCCATTTAGTACCAATAGCTTGCTTATCTTCCTGGTAGAGAGACTAGCTTCCAGACATCATTCCTTTGAACCGATTTAACTCATCTTGCATAGCTAGAATCCACCCTTCATCTTCCAAAGCTTGATCAATCGCCTTAGGTTCCATTTCGTAGAGAAGTGCAAAATCGCATGCTCCTTGAAGGAGGATCTGGTTCGTACTTTGTCACTAGGTTCTCCTATGATTTGATCTTTTGGATGATTGGTTTTGTACTTCCAGCCTTTTTCTTGCTTCAGCTTCCGCTGAGTCGAAGTTCTTCGTCTTGTCACCACCGGATGATGAAGATGTATTTTCACCGCCTGGCTTTTCACCGAGGTTTAAATCAAAATAACTCATTTAGCTCGACATTGCGATTGTCGCTTCTTATCATCAAACTTGACATGAATGGACTCTTCAACTGTCAAAGTTTCTTTGTTGTATACTCTAAAAGCTTTAGATCTTTCAGAATATCCCAAAAAGATTCCTTTGTCAGCCTTGGAATCAAACTTACCAAGCTGATCTTTAGTATTCAGGATATAACAAATACAACCAAAAGGATGAAAGTAAGAAATGTTTGGTTTTCTTCCTTTCCACAATTCATAAAGAGTCTTATTCAAAATAGGTCTTATATAAATTCTATTTTGAATATAACAAGTTGTGTTTACTGCTTCTGCCCAAAAATGTTTTGCAATATCAGCTTCATTGATCATGGTCCTGGCCATTTCCTGGAGGGACCTATTTTTCCTTTCTACAACACCATTTTGTTGAGGTGTTCTAGGAGAGGAGAAATTGTGGGAGATGCCATTTTCTTCACAAAATTTTTGAAAGTTCTCATTTTCAAATTCTCCCCCATGATCACTTCTAATAGAGGAAATGCAAATGCCTTTTTCATTTTGAACTGATTTGCGAAAACAAGAAATACCTTATAAGACTCATCCTTGTGGGCAAGGAATTTAACCCATGTCCATCTAGTAAAATCATCCACAATGACTAAACCATATTTCTTTCCAGTTAAAGAGGCTGTCCTTATGGGACCAAAAAGATCAAGATGTAAAAGTTCAAGTGGTCTAGAAGTTGAAACAACATTTTTTAAATGAAAGGAAGTTTTAACTTGTTTTCCTTTTTGACAAGCTTCACAAAGGGCATCAGATTTGTACTTAAGATTTGGTAAGCCTTTAACAAGATTATGCTTGTTTAATTTTGAGATTAATCTCAAGTTGGCATGACCCAATCTTTTGTGCCAAATCCATTGCTCATCTTCAACAGATATAAGACACTTGACATCTTGTTTTTCAAGTTCGTAGATCAACTTTATAAACATTTTGTTTCCTCTATGTCAGAAAGAATATAGATCCATCGCTTTTGCTTTTTACTAAACATCCAGTTTCAGAAAGATGACTTCATAACCATTGTCACATAATTGACTTATGCTCAATACATTATATTTCAGTCCTTCAACATATAAAACATTATCAATAGAAGCAATAGAGCCTTTACCTATGGGACCAATTACAGCTATTGTACCTTTCCGCTTCCCTCCGAAGCCAACGAATCCAAATTTTCTCTAGGTCTTAGTTCTTGGAACATATGCTTTTCTCCGGTCATGTGACGCGAGCATCCACTGTCTAAGTACCAAGACTGGTGTGTTGACTTTGTTGCTAAGCATGTCTGCAACATAGACTATTTTATCTTTAGGTACCCATATCTTTTTGGGTCCTTTCTTGTTAGTTCTCGAAGGAGGCTTATCCTTCTTAGTTTTAAAAACATTACATGCACTTTTCAAATGACCAGATTTATTACAATAAGTACAATGTAAGCATTTACTATGGCTATGGGATTTATCAGATGCTGAATTATTTTCCAAAAGGGTTTCATCTGGTATATAGCCAAGACCATGAGTTGTCGTTTTACTGACACCCCAGATCATTGAAGCTTGCTTGCTTCGAGTTACACTCTCTGCAAGAAACTTTTGAAATGCTTGTTCATAGTCATTTGATTTGCAGTTAGGACTGCCTGTAACTACAGAACTCTTAGCTTGAGAGCTCTCAGCTTCTGGTTGCTTGTTAGCTTCCAGACGCTGGTTATCAACCAGACGCTGATTTTCAGTTTTCAGCTTCTGGTTCTCTTCACTGAGTACAGAGTTTTCATTACGTAAGGAATGAAAATCTTGTGATAGTTTTAAAAATTTCTTTTTCAAGTTCTTATACTCAGTAGAGAGAGTGGCAGAGTCTTTAAGAAGATCATCAAAAGCAACTTAAAGTTCAGAGTAGGAATCATATACTATTACCTCTTCAACATCTTCTTCTGACTCAATGTCAGTGTCTGCCATGAGGGCAATGTGAGCTTCTTCCTTATCTTCCTCAGAGGAGGATAAGTCAAGATCTTCCCATGTTGCCATGAGACCTTTCTTCTTTTTCTTGAAGGAGCTTCTTGTGGGCTTTTCTTTAAGATTAGGACACTCGGATTTGAAATGTCCAGGCTTCTTACATTCATAGCAAATGACTTGGGCTTTGTCCTTGTCTTTGCTCTCCTTCTTGTCCTTTGAATCTTTCTTCTGAAACTTCCTTCCAAAGTTTCTTTTCTTCCACATTCTCTGGATCTTCTTAGATATGAATGCAAGCTCATCATCCGATCCATCGTAGTCTCCTTCAAGCTTCATCATTTGATTCTTCTTCTTCAGCCTGAAAAGCTTTAGAAGTACTAGGTTTATGTTGATTAACTTTTAAAGCAATAGACTTACTCTTCTTGGTAGGTTCTTCTTCATTTAGCTCAAGTTCATGAGCTTTTAGGGAACTCATAAGATCTTCAAGCCGAAGAACGTTCAGATCTTTTGCTTCTTGAATAGCAGTGACTTTGGGTCTCCCTTTGCCTTGTCGAAAGCTTCTCAAAATCTTTCTCACGTGATCGGTGTGGTATAACTTTTTCCAAGGGCTTGCAACCCATGAACAAGTGTTTGGAATCTTCCAAACATAGTTTCAATGTTTTCTCCATCTTCCATTTTGAATAGTTCATATTGGCGAACCATCATGCTAGCCTTTGTTTCTCTTACTTGGCGTAACCTCATAAGACAATACAAGAGAATCCCAGATTTCTTTGGCGAGATCAAACTTGCCACATTTATCATATTCTCTTTCTGTCATATACAGGATGAGAATAAATCGCCCTCTGGTTGGTTTGATATCTCTTTCTCGATCATCGGACCAGTTTTCCTTGATATTGCAACGCCAAGGGCATTAAGCGGGAAGAATGTATCCGCTTTCAACTATATCCCACAAATCAAGACTTTGTGCCTCAAGGAATGCTTTCATCTTATCCTTCCAGTAATCAAATTTTTCTCCATTGAATAGAGGAGGACGGTTCATATGACCACCTTCAGAAGACATGTTCACAATATAGAATCTTTTCTCTTGACACTGTTAAGTGCTCAACCAAGAGGCCGAGCTCTGATACCAACTGAACGTGAACACAAGAAGGGGGGGTTGAATTGTGTTTACAAACTTTTAAGTAAACTTTATGTTAGAAACACTATAGAACACAAGTTTTTTCAAAATAGTTTGTTTATCGGATCTTTGGTATAACCTGAGACCTGGAAAAAGCGATTTGATAAAACTTGTTTTTAACACGGCTAGATAAAAATGAATAGAAAGCAAAGAAAGCGTGAGACACGTAAATTTATACTAGTTCACTACCAAACTGATAGCTACGTCTAGTCCCTTCGTTCTGAAGGATTTTCACTATAATCAACTGATTACAATTTCCTCAAGAGTATTCTATCACAACTTGACAATACTCTCAACTTCTCAAAACGACTCAGTACAGTCGAGCCTTTGAGGATACAGCCTTAACTAGGCCAAAACAACTTTTACAAAAGAGTTGAAGTACAGTTAAAATTGACTCTCACAGAGAGGAGAAAAGATTAAGTTCAACTATAGAAAAACTTTCTTAAAGAAAGTGGCCTGACCGAGTTCATTACGTAGTCCGTAGACTTAGCACGAGACTTGGTTGCTCACAGAAGCAGTGCTTGTTCTCAGTAAATATTTCAGCAGAATTTCAGCAAGCTTTTTCACAGTACGTTCGTTCCTTCTTCAATGGATACCATGAGGTATATATAGGAGTTCCAAGGATATAACCATTAAGGTAAAAATGGCTCCTTACCATTGAGTAAGGTAAATTCAAAATGTTATCTCTTTCTAGCTTTGCAGAGAATATCCCAGTAGTACATGTTACCGTTTTTGTACTACCTTGCTTTTACGATTTTTGTCTTGTAGTTAAAGGTTTCACCTTTGATACCTCGTACAACCATTTTAGCGCTCAGGATCAATTTTGAAATCCGTTCCAGAAACTTCTGAGAGGTAAAGCAGCAACGTGACTAACACGTGATTAGAAGTGAGGTTCAGACGCTCGCTCAGAATCGGAAGTTCGGACGCTCGTTCAAAATCGGAAGTTCGGACGCTTGTAGCAATTGGATAAGCATAGTGTATAAAGAGGAAATTCCAGACGCTCACAAGGATGGCGGGATCTTTGACACATAGAATGAATCCTTCTCTTGAGAATTACTTTCTTCTTGCTTGAGTGGCTTAGAATATACGTATTATTAGTATCTGCACACTTCAAGAAATGTTAGAACATAAATTGTTCTCTTGTGAATACATTGTTATCATCAAAATTAATGAGGGTCTAAACATCTCAATCGTTTAGGTTCCAACAACTTTTTCACTACAAGAAAATTCGGATTTACCGACGGGCATATACCGACGGTCAGAGACCATCGGTTAAACGTTGGATTTTCCGACAGCCAAGCCGTCGGTAAAACAACAAGTCCGTCGGTAAATGGAATCTGATTTACTGACGGTCAATGCTCGTCGGTAATTTCAAAGATATTTCATTTTCGCGCCTATTTTTCAAATACCGACGGCCTTATACTGTCGGTAAGTTAAAAAACCCGTCGGTAATGCCGAACAGTTTACCGACGGCCTAGACCGTCGGTAAAAAGCCGTCGGTAATGCGCGATAATAACCAGAAGCTAGGCCTTCCCTTTCTCCTCCATCTTCATCCCTCTTCTCTTTCACTTCCCTCTCTTCCTCCGCCCCCACCACTACCCCGCCCCCACCACCACGCCCACACCACCACCAGGCCCCCACCACCACCACCACTTTATTCTCTCTATTCTCTTTGTTCTCTCACTTGTTCTCACTCTTTCTCTCCACCACCACCACCACCACCGCGCCCACACCACCACGCCTTAGTCGCCACCACCACCGCTTTCCTCCGCCACCACCACCACCACCGTGGTTCTGTCTCTCTCTGTCTCTCATCTCTCTCTATCCGCCGCCACCTCCACAACACCGTCCGCCGCCGCCACCTCCACAGGACCTTCCGCGGCCACCTCCACAAAGACTGGTCTGCCGCCACCTCTGCCACCACCGCTTATTCTCTCGCTCTCTATTCTGTCCTTCTTTGTTCGTGTTTTTCTTCCGAATCCCAAATTGATTTGGTGTTCCTTTTCGATGTTTCAGAACGATTGAAGGTTCTTGAAGTGATTTGAAGGTTTTTGACGTGATTTTGAAGGTTTTGGTGCATCACAGGTATTCTTTGTGGCTTGACCTCCAATTTTGTGTTCTGTGATTTTGGGAACTAAGGTTTGTTTGTATTCCCTGTTGTTGGTATTTGATTTTTGTTTTAGTAGCTTTGCAAGAGTAGCATCGCGTGAGATTATTAGTTGTTTGATGGTTGTTCTGCTTCTTATTGATTTTGTGGATTGTTAGTTGTTTGACTGTTGCTCTGCTCTTATTGATTTTGTGGATTGTTAGTTGTTTTAAAAGTTTAGGATACTTATATTATGTCCAAGGTTAAAAGTTTGTCTTAAGCATGCTAATTAGAAGGGAAAAAAACAATTCTAGTTGGCGCATCCTCGCTTGCTAGCATCATGATTTGAAAAAATATTGAAAAAATATTGGAATAAAGTCTTAAATATCGCAAACCTATGCCTTTGTTCGCTTTGTTGTAATTCGATTATTTTCAGTTTATATGCTCATGATCGACCAATGTTGACAACAAATGCACAATGTCTTTAGATGGAAACCGTGGTCGAGGTAGGGCTTCCAGGAGGCCGATGATGTCTGCAAGGGAGTATCGGAATAGCTTTGTGATGATTGAGGATCGCGATGCTCGCCATCGTGATCCTCATATGCCTTCCAGGAGGCCGATGATGTCTGCGAGGGAGTATCGAAATAGCTTTGTCATCAGGACTAAGGATCGTGCTGAGGATCGTGATTTGATGAACCAGCATGGTGATCCCAGGAGGCCTGTAGCTACCGGTGATGCTCATCGAGGACATACATCGCTCAGGTCTCCAAATGATGACGATGAGATCTTGGAGTATACTCCATCCACACCGGAGTATTCTCCAATCGGAGAGGATTACACTCTGACCTCACCGGAGTATTCTCCAATCGGAGAGGATTACACTCCGTCCACACCAAAATATTCTCCCACCGTAGCAGATTACACTCCATCGACTCCTTCGGAGGATTCTACCGCCCGATTTTGTCCTGGGGCCCCCTCAAGGAGCCGCCACTAGCTAGCCTCTATTTTATATTATGCATGTTATGTACATTAGTATTTGACTGCTTTAACATTTTAATTGGATAAATGTATTAGGATAATATATGATGTATGTCTTTACATTTGTGCTTTTCTATTTAATTTTTGTGTTAAGCCTAAGTTCCAATTATTCCAACGTTTCAACGATTGTTCGCGAAACCAGGCCGCCACCACCACCACCACCACCACTCTATTATGCTCTATTATATGTTTTACATGAGGAGGTTAAATAGCTTTTGAGAATTCATGATTTGATAAAAATAGTGAAAGCCAAAAAGCTTACTTGGGGTTTATTTGGAATTATTTTATAACATGATTGTTGTTTGGTTGGCATCCTGCTCATTTTTGTTGATTGCTATTTGGTAGCTTGTTAGTTAAAATTTTCTATGTTTTTTCTGTATTTTTAGTTCGAGGCCACGACATTGCTCCGAGACTGCCACTCACATCGAAGGACGTGGACACTCTCTTGTTCTGAGAATTAGGTATGCACTCTAACGAAATGTCGGTTGACTCATTGGGTGGAAAAGGGTTGGCTATTGACCCCCACACCGACATATTTATTTGATTTGCTTCATAGTTCTCTCCAGAAGGAGAATTTTGAGGTGATGTGTGTTTTGGCTAACAAAGGATGTTTTATGTTGAAGTGATGTATAGTTCTCTCCACAGAGGGAATTTGGTCTGATGTATATTTTATGTTAGAGTAAGGTAGCATGTAGATTATTCATTTAGCAAGCAACACATAAACTCAATTTCAGTAAGTGAATCTCTGATCCTATGTTCATGCTACGCCTCGCTATACTTATAGAAACCAATTTATATTGAGATAGTAACCATATTAATCTCCAAAATATTTACAGATTATAACTATATACTATAATCATAAATACAAACAACATTTATTAAACTAAAAATTTAACATATGAAAGACATATAATTACACAAAGACATGAATTTGCGAGGAAATTGATTCCCAAATTAATCGTATCGTACACTAATTATAAACTATTAAAATCCTATATTTGATGAATTTAATTATGTGATGACCTTATTTTTTTAAAAATAATAAAGTAACCAATTTTATGTTGTTTAGAGATACCATCAACTCGCCTTGGTTAATGTAGTAGATTCGGTGCTAGGCTAGTTTTTTAACTGAAATGAAAATGATTGTTTTTGGCCAATTAATGGATTAGGATGTATGGTAGATGTGACCATATAGGAGCTCTAATTGCATAGCATATACCAAGCCAAACCACTATGAAAACAAAAATTGTTAAAAGGATTTATGCTTCCACTTGCCGTCAGTATGCTTGTTTAATTCTATCCTTTAAGAGGATGTCAACTTTCAACATGTTACTTTTTAATTATTGATGAAATGGATGTTTGATTGTTGTTATTAGTATCGGAGAAAAGCCTTAGTTTTCGCTTGAGGTTCAATATATTATTGAGTGCGTGTACTCTTTTAGATACCACGTGTTCATTGTATATTGAACCTTGAATTGTCCAAGTCGGACAGTTTGGGAAAAAACTTTTTCTTTACTTGTATAATAGTTGTTGCTTGATTCTCGTATCTTGATATTTGATGAAATTTCGGTTAGATTCATTTCCTTTTGTTCTCTGGGTGCATACTTGATTGCCTTGTTCCTAATCTGCGATCATTTTGTGTACTCGAGAGACCAATGGGAAATGTCACAAATTTTGTCAAGTATAAGATATGAGAATTACGGAATGACTATTATACGAAGTTCTGAAAAAGTTTTTCCTCGAATGGGATAAGTCATACCATTTAAAGAAAGAGAGCGGTTGTAAGAATGTCGTCGCTGAAATTGTCATTTTTTTGACATGCGTAAGATGGAATTTTTTCCTTCGAATCGTAGTTGGATGTACGATAGGTTGTATCCGGAAGAGGGGGTTTGAAACAATCTTTTTGTGATGGGATTGATCACTTCGTTCAAGTCGCAATGGCACACGAAGATTTCGAAATTAATGGAGGGATTAGATGTCCGTGCCTTAAATGCGATTGCGAGAAAGATCAAGAGCCCAGAGAGGTCATCCGCACCTGCAGAGAGTTGGATTTATGCCTAATTACTGCATTTGGACTAGACATGGTGAAGAGTTACCTCGGGTTGGATTAGGGTTGGCGATAATTGCACAGTGCTTCAAGTAATTGCGTAGATACGGATATAGTGAGCGATTGAATTGATGCAAAATATGGTTTGTGATGCCTTGGGGGTCAACGTATCATTCGAGGAGCCACAGATGATGACACAGATGAACTTCCAAATGAGACTGCACAAAGATTTTATAATCTCTTGTTAGAAACAAATAAGCCGTTGTTTGAAGGGTCCACGACTCTAAGTTATCAATGTGTGTGAGACTTTTAGCTCTCAAGTCCAACTGTGGTGCTACGGATGTGTGCTTGGATCTCGTGAACGAAGATGATGTTGGACTCGTCACCTATCGAGATGGTTTGCCAAAAAGTTATTACGAGGCTAAAAGCTTAGTGTCCAAATTGGGGTTGGAATCTAAAAGGATTGATTGTTGTGTGAGAGGGTGTATGTTATATTACGACAATGAATTTGGTAAAAATGATAAGCCTTGGGTTGAATGCAAATTCGTGGTGAGCCAAGGTATATGTCACATACCGATAATGGGAAGGGTAGACATAAACCAGCCCACTAAGGCAATGTTTTATTTGCCAATTATTCCAAGGTCATAGAGAATGTTTGCGTCAACACGCATCGCAGACAAAATGACTTGGCACTATGAGAATAAAAGCACTTCGTGTATGTTGCGACATCCATGAGATGGTGAAGCTTGGAAGCACTTTGATCGTGTGAATCCCGAATTTGCAGCAGATCCACGTAATGTACGACTTGGCTTATGCTCTGATGGTTTTACCCCATATGTTCAATCAACGGCGAAACCTTATTCTTGCCGGCGATTATTGTTACCCCATACAATCTTCCTCCCGATATGTGCATGTCTAAGCCCTATATGTTCTTGACTTGTATTATAACGGTCCAGATAATCCAATGATGGTATTGACATCTACTTACAGCCTCTCATTGGCGATCTCAAAAGGTTGTGGAATGGCGTTGTGACTTATGATGTTGCACGAAAGAAGAACTTTACAATGAGGGCAGCTCTTATGTGGACCATTAATGACTTCCCCGCATATGGCATGTTGTCCGGTTGGGGTACTCATGGTAAGATGGCATGTCCCATTGCATGGAGCATACAAAGGCCTTTACCTTGAAATTTGGGGGAAAAGTTCTTGGTTTGACTCACATCGCAGTGTTTTTACCAAAGATCATCCATTTAGGCGGAATAAGAACGCCTTCAAGAAGGGGAAGTTGAATTAGATGGCGCCCCGAGGTTGACATCCCAATGTATTTTTACCAGAGTTATGGATCTGCCAAAAATCACAGATTTTGGTGAATTGGATCGATTTGAAGGATATGGACAATGGCACAATTGGACTAAAAGAAGTATTTTTTGGGATTTGCCGTATTGGAAAGATAATTTGTTGAGACACAACCTTGATGTTATGCACATTGAGAAGAACTTTTTTGACAATGTTTTTCTCACAGTGATGAACGTTAGAGGAAGAACGAAAGACAATGATAAGGCCAGACTGGACTTACCACTTTACTATAAGCGAAAGGACTTGCATTTGACGACTCAGTCGAATGGGAAAACCTTGAAACCCAAAGCCTGTTACTCTTTAACTGTTGAGGAAGCTAGGTCAGTCTGTCGGTGGATAAAAGAACTTCGAATGCCAGACGGTTATTCTTCTAATTTGGCAAGATGTGCTGATGTGAACAAAGGAACAATGATTGGGATGAAAAGCCATGATTGTCATGTATTCATGGAGTGTTTATTTCCTATTGCATTTAGTTCCCTGGCGTCAAATATTTTAAATCCACTTACGTAACTCACCAATTTTTAAAGATTTGTGTTCCGCAACATTGAGAGATGATGATCTTATCAAGATGGAGCGTAACATACCAATCATTCTTTGTAAGTTGGAGAGAATATTTCCCCTGGTTTCTTTGACTCTATGGAACATCTCCCGGTGCATCTTGCACATGAAGCTACGCTCGGTGGACCTGTTCAATACTGATGGATATATCCATTCGAAAGGTAATATAATCAAATATTCTTTAACATAATTATTCAACGCCGGGTTAAATGTTGAAATGTTGATCACCAACCTGGTTATTCTCAGATTTATGGGTGACTCAAAGCGGTCGGTGAAAAATAAGGCCAGGTTGAAGGATCTATTTGTGCAACTTACTTATACCGTGAGACAATTCATTTCTGCTCCCATTATTTTACGAACTTCATGCCGACACCAACAAATAATAGGAATGAAATAGAAATTGAAAGTGAAAGGCACCCGCTAGCCTTATCGATGTTTTGCCTTCCCGCGTCATCTTTGGAAAGGAGTCAAGTCCTGGTTAACGGGAGAAGATTGGAAGTCGACACGCTCACGTGTTGATCAATCTTGAAGTATCACCATATCTTACGTATGTATACTTTTGACCACTTTCAATTTATTTAGTCCATACCTATTCATGATCATTTGTTTGATAATGACTTGTTCAGGGCATTCTTGTTAACTAAGCCCACGTTTAACAAGACACTTCGCCTATATTCATGAATATTTCCCAACGTGGTTTAGGAGCCAGATATGTATTTTTAGTCCTATTTCAACTGTTTGTTGTTTGAAAATACAAAAGATTGTTTGCAAAAGGAACCCTAAATCACTTGTGCATGTGTATACGCAGTGTATAGCGAGTCAGATCGCCCATAATCGAACACTTGAGAAATTTATCTCATGGTCCTAAATCACGTGTAAAAGAATGGCACACGATTTCGTGAACGGTTACAAATTTCAAACTCACCAAAAACAGAGGGGAAAAAATAGTTAACAGCGGAGTTTATGTAAAAGGTGCCACGAGAGGGAGGTGAAGACGATTTACTTCTACGTGATTCAACATATATATGAGTCAAGGCGTACAATACTTTAGACTATACTAAAAGAATAGTGCTATTTTATTGTAATTGGTTTGATCCGTCAAGTAGAGGCACAAGAATGGATCGCAAATATAATATCGTTGACATATGCATGAGCGTAAGATACCAAATGTTTGATCCGCTTATCATAGCACAACATGTAAGACAGGTGTATTATGTCCCTTATCCACAACTCGAAGGGACAAACAAGGTTGGTGTGTTGCAATAAAGACAAAACCAAGGGTCGCATTGAAGCGGATGATCCACAGGAAGAAGTGGCTTATCAAGTGGATGAGATGTCTCATGTCAATGTAGTAAACGGTTGAACCCATTTCTCGACTACGTGATTTATCCAATCACATATGAAGATGTAAATGGAGATGAGGAATTAAATGAAGAAGTGGCAGTAACCATCAAGATCTCAAGACGATGCCGAAGCGAGTGGGCAAAATGGGCGTAATAAATTTGTTTAACTTTTTACAATTAGAGAATTTAATGTCTAACAACATATTTTATTTTGTCGATTATTTTCATATAACTTGTTTATTTTTGGGATTCATTTTTAATATTGTTATGTTTAAATATAATATTTCATGATCAAATATTATTGAATTGCTCTATAGACATATATGACATCGGGAGGTTCAGCTCGACTTCCGACCACCCAAAGTAGTGGTCAACGGAAGGAAGGGCATCGTTGTCGACCCTCGTCGGAGGCCGAACATTATTAGGATTGATGATGCCGGGCTATGCGATGTTGTCATCCACACAAGCGTCGCATACATCTACGCCTACACGAGGCTCCAGCCGAGTTCGCCCCTACGCAGCCTTACGTCACATTGGGCACCTACACAAAGATGCAGACCTTCGCATCGACACCCATTTACATGATGCCCACCCCAGGGTTCCAGCAGACACTTGCCGCTTCTTCCTCTCATTTTGTGTTTGAGACGGTGCGACACTCATGTGTCCGATCAGAGTATAGTGTGGGCCAGGCACTGATCGAGGCAGGGTTCGGCAGACGAGGAGGTTGAGCTGCAGCGGGATGAGCAGGAGGTCGTTGATGATATTCAGATCTTTGCATGATGGCCGAGTTGCTATCGTGCCAAATGGTAGAGGTGAGTATGTAGGTTGAATACACATTTTTGCCCCTTATCTTTTTTAGTTTTCAATTTCGTCCCTTATCTTTTTAGTTTTCATTTAAGTCCCTTAAACTTCAAAAATCACATCAATTTCGTCTTTTCTGTTTATTTATTCATATTTTCTTAGACGAATCACCATCCGACACGTGGCGTAAAAATAAAATAAAATAAAACAAAGCGCCACGTGTAAGATGGTATTTCGCCTAAGACACAAAAAGAATAATTAAAAAGAAAGGACGAAATTGAAGTAATTTTTATAACTTAATGGACTTAAATGAAAACTAAAAAAGGATAAGGGACGAAAATTACAGATTTAACCTATATATTTTTAACTTGTTTGGTATGTTGTTATTGTTTAGGTTCCTTCCGTCAAAGCCAGTGCGAAGGCTATCACTAAGTAATTGAGCAAAATTACCACACCTATTGGCCCACCTGGGACGCTGACGGTGGTGAGCGGAGGCACATGTTCAATTCTTTCGCAGTAAGTTGTTTATTTATTTTTGTTGCGTATTATTTTTATTTCATGAATCTCAATTATTTTTAATAACGTATTATATTCATACAGAGAGGTTTCTTGGAAGGAAGAGCAGGAGGAGCAGATCAAGAAGAACTTCCATATGAAGGCTTCCCACCGCCTATCTGATATGCTTAGAGATGCCCGCCTCAAATGCCAGCCCACTTGGATAGGAGATGAGATCTGGCAAGACTACAAGCGCCTTTGGAACTCCCCGAGTTCAAGGCGTAGCGAGAAGGCGAAGAAGAATAGAGCCTCTGAAAAGGGTGGGAGCTTGCATACTGGAGGTTCGGTCAGTCAGACGCAGCACGCAGCTCGACTTGTATATTTTATATTATTATTATTATTATTATTATTATTATTATTATTATTTAGTTAAGCTTTTTTTATTAAATAATTACATCTCGTGATTTGCAAAGGGAGGTTCAGATTGCGAGCTCCATCGTGCAACTCATATTAGGAGAGGTACCAGTGAGTTTGTCGATGAGCGGTCGAGGCGGACCCATGTAATTATAAAACATAATGAATAGTTTTTTAACAATGTTTATATTGTTTTATTACAATAAAAATTGACTAATTTGTTTATGTTTGTGAGGAGGAGTTTGAGGCGAGGATGTCTCGGAGTTAGATCTCGTGACATCCTCATGTTCCCGCCTCGCAGCCCAGAGGATCCAGTGCGTCGTTGATGGTTTGGGCGTATGTTGTTGGCGGCAAGAAGAAGGGTCGCCTATACGGTCGGGCGACCTTGCCAAAGAACTACAAGAAAGGGCCGCCGCTTCTGAGAGTCGCCCAGCGATCGTCTTCGCCATGGATGAGCGGGAGATAGCAGAGTTGAAGCGGGCCATGGCCGGCGGCAGCCGATTAGCGGCCGAAAGCGGCGGATCGCGGCCGTCAGCCAAAGAGAGGAGGCCCACGACGGCTGCCATGTTGGCTCAGTCTTTGCGGCTGGGAGGATCTGTACCATTTGCTAGCTCGCCAGCCGCCTCCTCCACCGCCTCCGCCTCCGCAGGTTTGGATGAATTTCTTACACATCGGCACCACCAGCTTCAGGTGATTCGTGAAAATCTCACAAAAGCTCAACAACGAATGTGTTCCCAAATCGTTGTTCACTGCCAAGATCGCAACTTCGCTGTTGGTGACTGGGTCCTTCTTCAACTTCAACCATACCGCCATATCTCGGTGTGTGGGCATGGATCACCCAAGTTGGCTAAGCGATTCGTGGGTCCTTTTTAGATTTCCCAACGAATCGGACCTGTTGCCTACGAACTTCGCCTGCCACCAGAAGCCCGTATCCACCCTGTGTTTCATGTTTCGAAGCTCAAGCCATTTCATGGTCCTCCTCCGACGCAACCGCCACCGTTGCCTGAGACTCTCACTGGGACGCGTCCACCGCTGTCGCCGTTGCGCGTTTTAGGGTCGTGCACTCTGCAAACCTCCACGGGCCACCGTCGTCAACTACTGCTTCAGTGGGATGGGCTTTTGGAGGAAGAGGCAACCTGGGAGGATGCCACCGCATTGTAGGGAACAGATCCCGCAGAGAAACTTGAGGACAAGTTTGATCTCGTAGGGGTGGGAAATGATGCGATCCCAAATGGCAAGAAGCATCCAGAAGCTGGACCCAGCGCTGATGAGAGTAATGGGCCAGATCTTATTCATGAGCGAAGGCCCAGTAGAGAAAAGAAGAGGCCCAATTGGCTGGATGGATACATATAAATTCTGGGAAGCAATTAGATACAATTCGATTATACTCAATGCTATTTTATTCCTATGATCTATTTTGATATTTTATTTTTGTAACTGATTCCTTTTGGATCTGATTTATTTTTTTCTTAGATCGAGGAAGTGCATCGGCACCTTAGTTGACCTGGTCGTAGCTACAATTTAAGACCCTAGCAATTACTATAAGTATTACAGCTTGATATTTCTGGAGCCTATCAGAGCTCGAATCTGATTTCTCTACCCAATTTCCCTTGTGCTCATTGTGCTTGCATCAATCTCCCTCTCTGCAAACAATTTTGGGCTGACAATTTTTCCCTATTTTTTGTTATTTTTTAATCTCTCAATCGTTGAATTAATCCAACGGCTGAAATATGTGAGTAGGAAGTGTTGTAAAGATAATCGCTGGAGAGGATCCGGACCCCTCTAATTCCGTCCGTTCTTCTTTATATAATAAATCTAGCTTGTTGATACTTTTTCCTCATTCTTAATCTTGTAACTAGTCACATGCTGGATTATGAATTTTTTATTTCCAGTGTAAATGATCAGTCTTTGATGCAACGGTCAAAAGAAGTTAATAAAGATCTGCGTTCAAAGTACAAACTGGTTGATTTACAATTAATAAAAGCAATCAAATTAGAAACTTCATCGGAACCCAATTAAAACGTAAAAAGTTTTTAAAGTGTAACATATTTCGTCTTTGGAAAAAGGGTCGAGATTATAATTTTAAAAATTAGATAGATGAGATGATTGATCATGTACTATAACTAGAGTGTTTGATCATGTGGTATACTTTTACTCAATAATTTAAACATTATTTTCTCATATAATTTAATTTACTTTTAAAAAATATTCAAATAAATTGTAGTTTATATCACAGTAAGTAATTTAGACATTATAAAATGTTACATCCAGTGTGATATACTTTAACATTGTAATTTAAATAACTATATATTTTCATATAAATATCAATATATTTTTATGTAAAATATTCATCATTATGTAGTATATTTTCACTCTTAAGTTATCATGATTTTATTTATATCTTCAATCTAGTCGATCTTAATACGTTTTGATGTAAAACTCTCATAGTTATCCCCTGTAAATAACTGTCTCTAAATTTTAACATGTTTTCGTATAAATTTTTTATCTTTACATAAGATATATATTTAACTCTAGTTATTTATATGTTCACAATTTTGGTACATAATTTATAGCTCCATAGATTTAAATATCCATGTAACCATTTATATTGTACTACACTTTTATATAAATATTTATATCTGTAATTCCTATTATTAAATTTTATCTCATTGTGAAATATTAAGATATAATTTTTTTTTAAATTCTATCAATAAAATCATAATTTTATTAAAGAAGTAATTTTCTTTTTAAGATTTTTAGATTCCAAACTTGTGTGGATAACTGAAATTTAACTTTAAGAGTAAATTCTTCCATTGCTTTCATATAAAATTTTATTCCCATGTGTAAATGTTTTATCTACTATAATTTTTATATTGTTGAATTTACATGTAGATATTAATGTTTTCTCGTGTAAAATATTGTGTTAAATGTGGTTTTATCCTCTATTTTTTTTTGTAAAATGCACATTCACAATGTATCTAAAAAATTACGCATCCCCATTCTTATGCTTTATATATTATACTAAAAGAAAATTGAAATTGTCTTGGATAAAAAAATTGATAATATATTTATAATATATCTATAGGCCCGTGCTATACACAACATATACCAAGAAATTATAATCATACAATTAGGATTTAGAAGAAGTAATATTCTATATACATTTAGATAAAGATTACAACTAATATGTGTGTGTATGTGTGATTCGAATCGTGACAACTAATGCAACTATAAATATTTTTTCTTATAATTAAGATGCTAATATGGTTTTACATAAAATGTTCATTCCTGTGTATTAAACATAATTTTTCATATATATTTTTACATAAAATATTCATATTTATGAGTTTTATTTATCTATAAATTCTATATTAATTATTATATATAATTTTGTGTAAAAGAAAATTTAAATTTTCTTAAAATAATTTTTTTTAATAATTCATCATTTTTTTAATAAATTAGTTTGGTGAGAAAAATGTATATTAAGGAATTGCTTAAAGCTAATATTATGCATTCACACAGAGATGAGTAGGTTGTAAGTTTTCTATTGTTTTTAGTTTGCTGATTATTGTAAAAGCTGCTTAGATATCAAATACTCATGATTTCTTTTCATTTGCAAATATACAATATAATTCAAATGATTACTTGATATACTAAAAAGAATTGGGAGAAATATAATTGAAAAGATTAACTAATATACTACTACATATGATAAAATTGGAAAGATACTACTACATATGTATATTGACTTAACAACCCTGAGCACGACTTAAATTTATAACATTTATAGATGGACTCAAAGCAAAAAACCAGGAAGGAGAAAGAGAAAGAGTTGAAAATTGGCTGAATTTCATCTCAACAATAAAAAGGGCCGTTAGGAGTAAACAAAAGAAGGGCTCCTCATTCACTGCTTTACTTGTATATGTCGATGATGTCATTCTTGCAGACAATTGCATTACTGAAATTGATTATGTCAAACAGTTTATGCATTCCAAATTCAGAATCAAAGACTTGGGAAATCTCAAATATTTTCTGGGTCTTGAAGTCTCTCGCTCAAGCAAGGGCATTCACTTGTGTCAACGCAAATATGCCTTTGATATACTTTATGATACTGGTTTACTAGCTGCAAAACCCTGCAGCACACCAATGATCAAGGACTCCAAGTTATTGTTTGATACCACTACTTCTCCTCATGGTATTACTGCTTATAGACGCATCATTGACCACCTGTTGTACCCCACTAATACTCGCTTAAGCATTAGTTTTGCCATGCAACAACTGAGTCTGTTCATGCAATCTCCAACCATTCATCGTTATGATGTTGTCATGCACATTCTTAAATATATCAAAGGGGCTCCAGCTCAAGGCTTATTCTTTCCATCCGATTCTCAAATGCAATTGAAGGCATTCAGTGACTCGAATTGGGCATTTTCCTAGGATCTTAATGATATCATGGCATTCTAAGAAGTAAAACAAGATTTCTTGTTCTTCTTCTGAGGTGGAATACTGTGCTTTAGCTTCCATTACTTGTGAACTCCAACGGCTCACTTACCTACTCAACGATCTTGCCATTCCTATCATCAGTCTTGCCCTTCTTTACTGCGATAGCCAATTGGCACGCCAAATTGCCTCCAATCCAACTTTTCGTGAACACACTAACCATATTGACATAGACTGTCACATTGTCCGTCAACAACTCCAAGATGGTTTATTTTGGTTACTTTTTGATGTTTTTTCCAGCCAATTAGCTGACTTCACTAAAGTACTTGAGCCATCTCCTTTTTGTAAGCTCCACTCCAAGCTGGAAGTGCTTAATATACACACTCCAGCTTGAGGGGGGTGTTAGGAGTAAACAGAAAGTTAGTTAAAGAGTTAATTACAAGTTATTTTTTTCGGTTAACAATTAGTAGTTAGTTGGAGCCTATCAGCTTTGTATATAAACATTGTTCTCATTCTGTTAATCAATGAAGATGTTCATTCTCTCCAAATCATTTTAACAAGGATTAACATGTAGCAAAGGAGAAATGTCTAAAATGAACGGTTATGGATTGATTAAGGCTTATTTCACGTGTGATCAATTACACAAACAATTGTGGAGGTGAGTAGATACCAGTTCAACAAAATATTGTGCATTAAAACAATTTTTGAAGATACACTATACTTCTGTTAAATGATTCTTATTAATCCATCAAATCCAGCTATGATGAACAACATCCCCTAATCCTTGCAGAAATTGGTTCAAAATTTCATTTTTGAGTTGATTTAGGAAACTCATAAAGGGAGGACAACTAATATACAATAATTTAGTCATTGAGGATCAATTTGCGCGGCTCAAAATACCTGTCAATAATGAATAAAAACAGCAGTCACTTTAACATGCTATTATGAAATAGTATCATAAATAGTTAATAGCATTCAAAATATTGTTTTTGAAAAAAAAAATTCAAATTATTGTTATAAAAGAAGTTCGTTGTTTTTAAAACCTTTATTAGGAAGAAAATCGATTAATTTCATATTTTATTATAATTTTTATGTTCAAAATTAATTTATTATATTTATAATGTTTAGTTCACTACGCTACAAATATTCACATGCATTGAAGCTACACCAACAAATAGAATCTACACCAAAAAGAATCTACACCAACAAATAGAATCTACGCCATAATGTTGCATTCCTTAAACTTAAAAAATTCATATGACTGGCACGTGCCTTTTCTTCTTTCCCTTTATTCCTCTTTCACGGCGACTAAACAAATCAATTAACCGAAGCAGCAATTTTAGGACGAAGCAATACTTCTCCTTTCCCTCTGATTTTGAGTGCTTTAATTTTTTGTGGAAAATATCATAATGTTCCAAACTATGATCTCTCTGCAACTTCATCTGTTGCAACCACAATTTGACAATTTGTTGGATCTAAATTCCAATTGCACGATTTAGGCTAATCCATCTGTGTGACTAAGGGGCTTTTACCAAATGATTTTTCCAGTTTATTTCTTTCGAATCATAATACTGAACAACACTGAAAACCCCAATGGTGTCCCAATCGATGAGGATAACGGTATTTGAGAGGAAAGATACAAAATCTTGAATGGATGGTTGGGGAAGAAAGAAATGAGTACAATGATGTGGTGAGTTTGGGCACCAGTCTCCTACGAGATGGGCAGTAGTGGCGCAATGGCTTCCACGAATTTGGTTTCGTCGCCGGTGAAAGACGAGAAACGGAAAAGAAGGAGACCACCCGTGCCTCTTCTAATTTTTTTGAGTTTGTTTGCGAAGAAAGAGCCGTAAAAGTAGAAGCACCAAAAAAGAAATTAAGAGAATAAAAGAGGTCATATGCCTCTCTTTTGATTTGTTTTTTATTTAACAAACGAATACTGTGATCCGTTCGATATATTAGTTTTAACGGTGTAGATTTGGTGTAAGTCATTTGACTTACACCTGGTGTCAAAGGATCCTGATTCATATATATATATATATATATATATGGTGGTTTCTATCGTGTTCCACCGTGATAGGTGGTGCATGATACATTATGGCCAATTTATTTACAGAATCACCCTTTTTTGTAATAATCATAAATATTCTTCAATAAAAAACAAAAAACTAGGGAATACTGATGGATAAGATGATGGCAATAGTTGACGACTTGACTGGCCGCTGAGAAGGAGCATGGAACGTAGCGACATCAGGTGGATGATGGACGGTGGAAGGCTCAAGCCTGGTCACCACACCACGCTAGAACGTTGCCGCCGAAAATAACTAGAGACGAGAGGACGACGATCTTCTCTCCGTCAACAAACACAAGATGCAGTACCCGTCTTCTCACCCCTCTTCTTTCATAACATCATCCCACCATTGCCTGATTTCTCTCAAACAACCTTTGCAAGCACACCCCATAAAAAACACAAAAAACAAAGATAACCCATGATTAAGATTTATTTTTTTTTTTCCTAAGAAACGCAAGTTTCATCCCATTGAATTCAGGAGTGCTTTTCTTCATATCTCAAAGAACGGCCGGGAACCTTTAATCGGCGACAGAGAGGGCAAGCGAGACCCATTCGCTGGTGGCAGTGTGGCGTGCTTCCGAGGGCTATAGGGGTTGAAGAAACAGCAATGAAGAACGGGACGTTGGCGTCAAGGGTGTCGAGGTTAAGAGGAAGGGAGGCAGAGAAGCCAAGAAGGGTGAAAGGTCCTCTTGGTCAAGGAAGCTCCCTTGGTGACGAGGTTGGAGCAAAGTACGACAACAACGACTAGGGGGTGGCACTGGCAGGCAGCACTGGGGATTTGGCGTACATGTCCATGAGTTGTTGGCAAAGGTTCGAACCATCCTTAAATGGCTTTGCGTCTTCTTCTTCCATGGAATTTGAATAGCTTCGAGTTAGTATGCTCAACTCACAGAATTTTGATCTCAACAACGATAACATTGCTCTCGGCACCGGCGCCGGTGACACTCGCACGAACGGGTTCATGGTGATGAGGTAAGGTTTGGGAGAAATGAGAGAGGAGAGATTGTGTTGTGGGTTGTAATTCTTATAATTTTTACGAAATTTTAAGGGCTTAAAATTAAATTTAGAAATACTAAAACATCTTTTTGTATTGGGCATAACCTATATGGCTTATGCACAGTAGAATTTGCTTATGTATAGATGCCATAATTTTAAATCTTGAGAATGACTCCTAATGTACGGCCAACAAATTACTTAAGCAGAGTCAAATAAGAAGTGCAATCAAGAGTCACGAGAATTGGGTTGAATTGTAAGCCTTTCAAATTTTCGTCTTTTCTTGCTTTCTTAACATCTTTCTGAGTATATTCTCAAGTAATACTTGGATCTCAGAAAGTTGTAAATTCAAAAGGCAATTTATAAAGATTTTAGCTTGTCAAGAAAGCTTAATACTATGCATGCAATAAAGACATGTTATGTTGTTGTTCAAAATGCTTGATAAAGTATGCATGACATTTTTAACGGATTCAGAAAGGTACTGTGCAATAAGCTTTCTCACATCCAAAAGGATGTTGAGCAGAAAACTTTGTAATGTGATTTGAAGCTGAAGATTCAGTTTTCGTTCCTTCTGAAAATGTTATGCTTAACATATATAATTTGAACTATTTTGAAAATTATTTGATAATATGTAGTTCAAATATGAATTTTATCATGAGTTAAGCTTTCTGATAAGCTTGAAAATGAATACTATGATGCTTAGAAAGGTTTTGATGCAGTGATGGTATGTATTACAGTAAAGTGTAGAAATTAAATGGTAAGAGAAAAAGAATAATACACAAGTGGTTTATCTTAGTTCACCCTCAACTTGGGAAACATCTAGTCCCCACACAAAGGTGAGATTTTCCACTATGTCATTTGTTAACATACAAGTAGTTAATTACAATGTCTTTCCAAACAATCCTAGTTTTTTTTCACACCTAGCCTCTGTAGGCTAAATCACCCAATATTCTTTTTCCAAGCCATTGAAGGCTTTACAATTCCTTTCAAATCCAACACTAACAACAATGCTTAGTTTGGATAAAGAATAAAAATAAGATGTTATAAAGGTTTGGTTTTTAGTGGAGAATATAGAAAACAACGAATGATTCTTTGTTGGCTTGTGTTTTTCTCACTTCTTCTTGTCTTCTCTCACATGACCAGCTTCTAATCACTCGATTGAATAATAAACGAAGAAAAAGTTGAACTCTCTCCTAGGTCATACCGTTTTGATGCTCAAAAAGCTATTGGAGTGGGAAGGATGAGGGGGTAACATGAGTGAATCATGACACATAATATGATCCCTCAAACATGTGTTTTGCTGTTGTCCCAGGGGTTTAAATAGAGCTTTCCCTTACTAGCCATTAGAGAGGAATAGGAGAGAGGAAATTATGTGGTACACTTTATGGGACAAAGCTAGCTGTACTTTTGTACTTTTATGACCAGTTGTCACTTCACTTTTCACTTCTATAACTATCACAACTAAACTTTTGAGTGTGCAAGCTTCTAAGTAAGGTTTCTGAACATGCACGCTTCTGAGTAATGCTTCTGAACATGCAGGCTTCTGAGGAAGCTTCTGAGTCAGGCTTTTGAGTAAAGCTTTCGAGTCAATTTTCCCAGCTAGCCTTTTGAGTTAGGCTTCTGGGTGAATCTTCTGTGTTAGCCTTTTGAGTCAGCCTTCTGAGTAAGTCTTCTAAGTCAGCCTTCTGAGTAAGCCTTCTAAGTCAACCTTCTGAGTCAGTCATCTGAGAAAACTACTAAGTAAGGTTTTTGAGCTTGCTTACGAGACAACTTCTAAGTATTCTTTTGAAGGAGCTTCTAAGAAAACTTTATGAACTTCAATACATACGTTCAAAACTTGAAGTAGCTTCAAGAATGTTTGTCTAAGCAACACCTGAACACTTGTTGATCTTCCATGAAGTGAGGAAGCTTGATTCATCTTGATAAGAAACATTTAAGCTAATTCTAGTAACAAGCTTTAGATTAACATTCTAACATTTAAGCTAATTCTAGTAACAAGCTTTAGATTAACATTCTAAGTAATAGATCAAGCTTCTAAATTATATGTCTTCCTTGACATGCAGTTTCTCTTCGTGTGAAATCTTCTCATCCTTGATAATCATCAAATTGTGATCTTTAATAGTTCTTGATCTTGATGATGCTTATTGTATAAACTTCTGAGTGATACATTCTGTGTGATCCTTGGGATGGTTACATATGCAATGAGTGATCTTTTCTTGTGTAGTGATAAGTCATAAGTCATAGATGATGATAATTCTCTTTTAAAAGACTGTAATACTTGATCATGAATTCTGTCAAGCTTCTGAGTGATACTAAGTAATGCGATCTTCAACAACCAAAATTTAAGAGATGAGATCTTTAACAACAAATAAGACAAACAATGAAAAGCTATCCACACAAATGCATAATTGCGAAGTAGCAATTGCGAAGTAGCAGCAAAATTAAGGTGTCAACATAAAAAAGTATATTATCATGATGTATGACGTAGGTATCCAAAGCTAAACTTCTCCCCATTGACTGTTTTTTTTCTCATTCAACATTTTGTTGGTTTCTCTATCAAAGCTAGCCTCCAAAGCTTTGACTTCTTTATCAAAATCTTTAATAATCCTGAAATGAAAAACATATCCGGCAATATTATACAATGGACTAATTAAGTAGAGAGTGAAGCCTCTATTGTTAAATCATGATCAAGGCTCAGTGTGCTTCCAAGGCCAAAAACGGAATCAATCAACCTTTTAATAAAACAATCAAAATCGCATTCAGTTCCAAGTTATTTAATTTTAGGATTAATGGCGTTTTTCGTCCCGTAATATGAGTGAAATTCGGTTTTGGTCTCTGTAAAATTTTTATTATTTTTTTTGTCCCTGTAATATAGAAATTTTTGTTTTTGATCCTTGTTGTTTCGATTTTAATCCTTGCAATAGTTTTTCACGATGGTTCTACTCCCTGTAACACGTAGTCCATGTAATATGGATCATATAAAAACTAAATCCAAAGTAAACAAATATTATAGGGACTAAAATCAAAACTACAAGGACTAAAAACAAAAATTTCTACATTATAGTGACAAAAAACAAATAATTTTTTTTGCAAGGACTAAAACCAGATTTCGCTCATGTTACAAGGACGAAAAACACTATTAACCCTTAATTTTAACACAAATCTGAAAATTGTAATAAGTCCCAACTATACAACAAAAATGACAAAACGATGGCATCCAAGCTCGTTATGGCATGTCAGTACCACAAAGGAAAAGCCAAAATTATCGTTTATAGTCTCGCATTTTCTCCGTGAGCTCTTTCAACCGTCTGTTATGCCAACTCGAATCCTTAATCTTTCTATAGAAGTACCGTAGTGACATAAAAAAGGTTTGAAAACTTGAGGATTACAATTTTGCAGCCGTAACATCATGAAACTTACTTGAATTACCCTCACTCTTTTACAGTAGAGTTCCTCTTGTTAAGTATTATTATTATTATTAGTTAGTAGTAAGGGTATTTTAGTCTTTCATAGTCTCTAGTATTTATTCCTTTTGTAAGCCAACACTATTATGCTTTGCTCATTGTTCCCTTATGAAACCCTAGCAAGGGCTTTTTCTCTCTTAGCCTTCCCATTCTTTATTCCCTATGTTTTTATGTATGTTAACATGGTATCAAAGTGCTTCTGGCCGTTTTGCGATCCGGTACCGATTTCGGCGTTCGGTTTTCCTCCTCCATTTCTGATTCCGGCGCGCTCTTTCGTTTCTGTTTCTGGCGCGGTTCTCCTCCTGCCTTGGGATTCGACCATGATTCGCTCTTACATCTTCTAGGGTTTGGTTTCGACAGACAGGTTATCCCTAATTTCTTCTGTTCTCAGTGATTGTGTTCATCGTATTTTGTGATTGTTTGCTATGGCTGGTGTTAAGGATGATTCTTTGCAAGCTGTTAGTGTCCAACTCAATGGACTGAATTACTCTTATTGGAGTTATGTGATGAAAAATTTTTTGATTGGAAAAAATGTATGGAGTTATGTTGATGGAACTTCTATTAAGCCCACAGATAAAACGGATGTAGCCAAATACATTGCTGATTTGAATACTTGGATGGTTAATAATTCGAAAATCATTACTTGGATTAACAATTCTGTTGAAATGTCTATTGGTGTGCAACTAGCCAAGTATGATACGGCTAAAGAGGTTTGGGATCATTTGCAACGCCTATATGTTCAGTCTAATTTTGCAAGACGGTATCAGCTGGAAAATGACATTAGGGCCCTTAAACAGAACAATATGACCATTCAGGAATTCTATTCGGCCATGACTAATTTGTGGGATCAATTGGCTCTTATGGAATCGACTGAATTGAAAGCTGTCAAAGCATACATTGATCGAGAAGAGCGACATCTGGTTTGGTTTCGATGGCTCTTCGTGATGATTTTGAAGGCCTTCGTGGGGTATTCTTCATCGCATTTCTTCCTAATGTTGAATCAAGAGTCGCTGAATTGTTGGTCAAGAAACCAGACTTAAGACCCACTCCATCTGTCTTTATAAGGGAATTCTCCCTAATCCTCCATCTGCTTTTCTTGCTTCCCGCCCAAAAAGGAAAACCTCAAGGGAGAATTGGGCTTAGTAATGATGAATGTGCTTTCGCAAAGAAAAAGGTCATTGGAAAGCACAAGTGTCCAAATTGGGAGAGCAAATAAGAAGAACTTTAGGGTCCATCATCCAATGTTGCTTCGCCGCTCTCCTCCTCCTCTCGTTGGCTCTAGTATCGTTCTCAGATACCCACATGAGACTGCTTCTCAAATACATGATATTGGAACAACTTCAAAGCTTCTTACTACTCACCACATGCCATGTCCGCCTCTTCTACTACAGGTTTGAAGTCCTCTAGTTCTGTCAGTATATCTCCTTCCATATGGATTCTTGATTCTGGAGCATCGCACCATATGTCATATGATAATAAATCTTTTGTGTCTGTGAGTCCTACCTCGTCTATGTCAGTTATGACTACTGATGGCACTCCTATGCCATTAGCAGGCATTGGTTCTGTCTCCACGCCTAACTTGTCTTTTTCTGATGTTTATTATATTCCTAACCTCACTTTGAGTCTTGCTTCACCGTCAATCAGGCGATTCCGGTTATTCAGTTAAGTTTTCTTCCACTTCTTGTTGTGTGCAGGATCAACATTCCGGGAGGCTGATTGGGACAGGCCATAGACAGGGGGGACTTTATGTGTTGGATGATATGAGAGTCCCAGATATTGCAGCCTCAACATCCTCTGATTTACTATCTAGTTTTCGTTTGAATTCTTCGTCTTCTAGTTTTTATTTATGGCATTCCCGCCTTGGACATGTTTCTGCTTCTAGATTAAAGTATTTGGCTTCTCGAGCTTTAGGAAAGTTACAAACCAGTGATATTTCAGATTGTTGTGGTTGTAAACTTGCTAAATTTTCAGCTTTACCGTTTAGTAAAAGTGTTTCCCTTTCATATGCACCTTTTGATTTAGTTCACTCTGATGTTTGGGGTCCATCCCCGGTTCCTACCAAAGGTGGATCTAGATATTATGTTTCATTTATTGATGATTACACTCGTTACTGTTGGGTTTATCTTATGAAACACTGTTCTGAATTTCTTGATATTTATCATATGTTTCGTGCTATGGTAAAGACTCAACACAATGTTGTTATAAAGTGTTTTCGTTGTAATTTAGGTGGTGAATATACCTCTAATAAATTTTCTGAATTACTTGCTTATAATGGCACCCTCCACCAGACATCTTGTACTGATACTCCTCAACAGAATGGAGTTGCTGAAAGGAAACACCGTCATATTGTTGAGACTGCTCGTTCTCTTTTGTTGTCGGCTTCGGTTCCCAGTGAATTTTGGGGTGAGGCTGTTCTTACTGCTGTCCATGCTATTAACAGAATCCCGTCGTCTGTCATATCAGGTTTGTCTCCCTTTGAAAAATTGTATGCTTCTATCCCTGATTACTCTTCTTTAAAAGTCTTTGGCTCTACTTGTTTTGTTCTCCGTCCACAAGTAGAACGTAGTAAGTTGTCTTCTCGTTCTGCCATGTGTGTTTTCCTTGGTTATGGGGATGGTCAAAAGGGCTATCGTTGTTATGATCCTCATGCAAGAAAACTTTATGTCTCTCGTCATGTTGTTTTTCTTGAGCATATTCCATTCTACTCCTTTTCTTCCGAGTCTTCGATTACTAACAGTTCAGAACTAACCCATATTGATCCATTTGGTCCTAATGATAGTACTTCTAGTGATTATAATGTTGAGAATTGCAGGACAAATACTACTACTCCAGATGATGACATCACTATTGCCCCCCGACTGCCCAACCACCTCCTGCGATTGTTGATCCTTCGCCTCCTCGTTATCCCTCTCGTCACCATAAGTCTACTCAATTGCCTGATTTTGTCTATTTAACTTACTCTGCTTCGTTTGCTTCTTTCTTAAGCTCTATTCATAGTTTGTCTGAGCCCTCTTCCTATAAAGAGGCTATTCTTGATCCTCTTTGGCAGCAGGCTATGGCAGAAGAACTTTTTGCATTGCGCAAAACAGATACTTGGGATTTAGTACCTCTTCCTCCTGGAAAACGTGCTATTGGGTCTCGCTGGGTATACAAGATCAAAACTAATTCTGATGGGTCAGTTGAGCGCTACAAAGCTCGTCTTGTTGCTAAGGGATTCTCTCAGCAGTATGGTATGGATTATGAAGAAACTTTTGCTCCTGTGGCTAAGATGACAACTATTCGTACTCTTATTGCAGTTGCATCTATTCGTCAGTGGGATGTTTCTCAAATGGATGTCAAAAATGCCTTTCTAAATGGTGAGCTTCATGAAGAAGTCTATATGGTACCTCCACAGAGTGTTTCTCATAATCGTGGGGAAGTGTAAGCTAAAAAGGCTCTTTATGGTCTTAAACAGTTCCTCGAGCTTGGTTTGAGAAATTCTCTACTATGATCACATCTCTTGGTTTTCGTTCTAGTGACCATGATTACGCATTGTTTATCGTGTCCACCACTCACTGGCATTATACTTTCCTTGTATGTTGATGATATGATAATTACAGGTGATGATGTTAGTGGAATCAATAAGTTGAAAGCTCAGTTAGCCAAGCAATTTGAGATGAAGGATTTAGGCACTCTTCGCTACTTCTTGGGGATTGAAGTTGCATACTCTCCTAAAGGCTATCTTCTCTCTCAATCCAAGTACATAGCCAACATTCTTGAACAGGCTCGTCTCTCTGATACTAGAGCAGCAGATACTCCACTTGAGTTGAATGTGAAATATGCTCCCTCTGATGGTGTGCCTCTACCAGATCCTACTTTATACCGTACTTTGGTTGGCAGCCTGGTGTACCTTACAATTACCAGACCTGACATTGCTTATGCTGTTCATGTTGTCAGTCAGTTTGTTGTCTCTCCCACTACTGTTCATTGGGCAGCTGTTCTTCGTATTCTTCGTTATCTTCGGGGAACTCAATTTCAGAGCCTTCTCTTTCCCTCATCGTCCTCATTGGAGCTACGTGCTTATTCTGATGCTGATTGGGCTGGTGATCCTACAGATCGTAAGTCCACCACTGGGTTTTGTATCTTTCTTGGAGACTCTCTTATTTCTTGGAAGAGTAAGAAACAGGACATTGTTTCTCGCTCTTCTACAGAAGCTGAGTACCGTGCTATGGCATCCACCACTGCTGAGATAGTTTGGTTGCGTTGGCTTTTATCTGATATGGGTATCTCTCTTTCTGAGCCAACTCCGATGCACTATGATAATAAGATTGCTATTCAAATTGCTCATAACTCGGTCTTCCATGAACGCACCAAGCACATTGAGATTGATTGTCATTTTACTCGTCATCATCTTCAGCATGGAACAATTACTCTACCGTTTATCTCCTCCTCCTTGCAGATTGCGGACTTGTTCACGAAAATGCATTCCATTAAACGTTTTCGTTTTCTGGTTGACAAACTCTCGATGCTCCCTGTTAATGCATCGTGAGTTTGAGGGGAGATGTTAAGTATTATTATTATTAGTTAGTAGTAAGGGTATTTTAGTCTTTCATAGTCTCTAGTATTTATTCCTTTTGTAAGCCAACACTATTATGCTTTGCTCATTGTTCCCTTATGAAACCCTAGCAAGGGCTTTTTCTCTCTTAGCCTTCCCATTCTTTATCTTCTTTATTCCCTATGTTTTTATGTATGTTAACACCTCTCAGCTCTGATAATCTCCTTTTCAGTTAACTCACCGCCCATTTCCACCTTTCCTGTGAAAAAGAGAAACCATGGTTCAGCAATACGCCACAAGTGACTAGACTAGCATTTAGGGGATCATAGCAAAACCTCGAGTAAAATATAAGCCAACCTTGACTAAACAAGGCCTCCAATTACCTACTTTGAGCATGGTATCCTAGCACTAATATCAGAGTAGAATTCAAAGAGGTAATTTGTCACTAGAATTTTAATGCAATATCAACTACCTTTTTAATTCAAAGAGGTATTCTAATTTTGGTTACTTAGAAACAGAAGCCTCACTTTTTAAGATTTGATAGCTCAACTGCCTCAGAAATGTTGAACATTTAATGTTCTGTTGTATACAAGTAGAGTAGACATTTTTTTTTTGTAATGCGACTAGAACTATCTTGGTGTCTTAAAAATAAAAAGTTGGGTATCCGTGTTCTTGGTTTATAGATGGAAGTATCTAACTCCATCTGCAAATGACAATTACTTTCAGAATCCTCTACTTGAACTAGTTTATCCGAAACACACAAGGAAGACCAATGAAAATAAGCTTGTAGAAGTGTGATGACATTCAAAGAACATTAAGAATATATTGCAAAAAGCAAAATATTTTTAAGATTAACAAGAAAATACTCCCTAATTATGTTTCATGCCAACCAAAAGGGCAAAATAGGCAATAAGTCTGTAGCCTACAAGCATTGCCACCAAGGCAGCAACAGAGAAACCTTGATTATCAAGGCCTACATGTTTAATTGTAGGATAGTTTCCAACTAAGCATGTCACATTTGGACCACATGGGTAAGTATCATCATCCTTGAACTGTGACCCCAGCAAGAGCTTATAGGAATAATAGCTATGAGATATTTGCTTTATCCAGGATACAAATGCAGGCATATTTTGAACAAAGGTGCCATTGACTAGAGCAAGGAATGTCATAACCATCGCTCCAACTCAGAGTATGCCCTTTGATTATTTACCAGCAGTGCACCAACCAATACTTTGTGATACCAAAGCATACAATAGAGCAACATCTAGAGTTTGAAAGAAAATTGAAGCACTGGCTTTTAGTCCTCCTCCTCCCATCCAATAAGTAATGGTGACAAAAAGGGTTGGCAAGGTCAGATGCACTGGAAGATGAACAATGTTACTAGCTATGAAGTAGGATGAGAGCCTATACATGCAGAAAGACCTTTCCTTTATTATCATTCCGCGGTCGAGAGGAAAGGTAAAGATGGAATGAACCATAGGTAAGAATCCACAGAATTGTGTGTAGTAGAAAAGTAGCCCTACCTACAAAGCAACAGAAACAATAATCACAAAAAAACTGTCTTGGATTTATTTTGTCAAAGTACTATATTATTATCTAAATACCAGGTCTTGCATTTGATCAGCTTTAGTCTGCCACCAGAGAAGGCCTGCAAAGAATGATAAGGCCAAAACTTGGCAGATTCTGTGGACTGAAAATTGTTCGTACTTTCTATAAGTTTAGAGAAAGTAATTTTATTTCTCTTATTATTTCAGAATGAAGGTACAGGGTATATATGCAGATAGAATCTGCTTACAATAAAAGGAAACAAATCTCCCATAAATGTGGAGAGAAAGGAATAAGGAGACAATTAACTAAAATGGAGAAAACTTCCCTAAGCTACTCAATCAGATTTTTATTCTCCTAAAAACCAGCTCCAATGAATCTGGACAGAAAGGCAACCAAGTGCGACACCCCCTTAAGTTGGTGCATAGATGTCAGTCATGCCCAACTTGCCTACAAGGATTTCATACTTGGGCCGAGAGAGACCTTTAGTAAGAATGTCAGTCACTTGTTGAGTAGTTGGACAGGATTGTAAGCAATGCTTATAGCTGCTTTGTTGTCACAGTACAAATTCAAAGGAAGGTTCACTTGAATCCACAACTCTTCAAGAAGTATTTTTAGCCATAATATCTCACATACACCTTGAGCCATGGCTCTAAATTCAGCTTCAGCGTTGCTTCTAGCCACCATATCTTGTTTCTTGCTGCACCAAGTAACTAAGTTACCCCATACAAAAGTACAGTAACCTGATGTGGACCTCCTATCTGTGATAGATCCTGCCCAATCATCATCGGTATAAGCTTCTATGGTTTTCTGTGTGGTCTTCTTAAAGAAGAACCCTTTGCCTGGAGCACTCTTCAAGTATCTTAGGATCTGGTAAATAGCGTCAAGATGCTCCTCATATGGAGCATGCATGAATTGACTTACTAGGCTCACTGCAAAAGCAATGTCTGGTCGAGTATGAGATAGATAAATTAATTTTCCAACTATTGATACCTGGAGGTGTCAACTGGAGTTTCTTCTTTGCTGTTCCCAAGTTTTTTATTTGGGTCAATAGGAGTTTCTGTCGGTCTACACCCACTCATACCTGTTTCCTTAAGCAAATCAAGAACACACTTTCTTTGTGACAGAACAATCCCCTCTTTTGAGCGAGCTATCTCCATTTCCAGGAAGTATCTCAATGATCCTAGATCTTTAATTTCAAATTCTGCAGCAAGGGCCCTTTTTGAATCTATTCATCTCCACCACATCATCTCCTGTGACTATTATGTCATCCACATATACGATCAGGATGGCAATTTTTCCATTCACAGATCGCTTTACAAACATGGTGTGGTCAGCTTGGCTTTGGGTGTACCTCTGTCCTTTCATAAACTGTGTGAATTTGTTGAACCATGCGCGTGGTGATTGCTTTAGACCATATAGTGATTTTTTTAACTTGCAGAGTTTAGATTTAAATTTCTGCTCAAAGCTCGGGGGAGAATCCATACAAACTTCCTCTTCTAAATCCCCATTTTAAAAAAGCATTCTTTACATCCAGATGCTGTAAAGGCCAATCAAGGTTAGTAGCAAGGGATAAAAGGACTCTTACAGTGTTCAGTTTTGCGACCGGGGCAAAGGTCTCAGAGTAATCAATCCCATATGTCTGGGTGAACCCTTTGGCAATTAATCGAGCCTTGTACCTTTCAATAGAGCCATCAGAGCTGTACTTAATGGTGAATATCCACTTGCATCCCACAGTAGATT
Source organism: Calophaca sinica (assembly GCA_037113605.1). Lineage (NCBI taxonomy): Eukaryota > Viridiplantae > Streptophyta > Magnoliopsida > Fabales > Fabaceae > Calophaca > Calophaca sinica. The sequence goes on along the minus strand of CM073734.1, from coordinate 99,245,314 downwards.
TTCCTTTGGGCAGCTCCACAACTTGCCACGTCTGATTTTTCTCGAGAGCATTCATCTCTTCTTGGACATCTTGCTTTCATTCTGGTATTTCTAATGCATCCTGTACACTTTTAGGGATCTCCATATATGGCAATTATAAGGTAAAAGCACGAAAGTTTGGAGACAGCTTTTCATAAGATACAAAGTTAGACATGGGATGTTTAGTACAAGATCTCACACCCTTCCGGAGAGTAATAGGAAGGTCATCATTAGAAAAAACATTAGGTTCAGAATTTGATCTAGATTCAGAATTAATTTCAAGAAATGTCTTACCTGGTGGTTCCTCGGATTCATGGTGGTGCAAAGGATCACACATCTCTATTCCTTGAGTATGGTTCCTTCTTGTATAAACTCTTTCAAAGGGTTCTATGCCCTTGTGTTTAGTACTTGCTTCAATTCCCTTGCTGGGTTCCTCCTCCTCATCTTTCGATTTAGAGGAGCTAGGACTGTTATCTTCCACAATTTTTTGTACCAACTCATTATTTTCGGTACTAGGCATAAGGAAAACATTAGAGTTTTCATCATTTACAGGACTTGTTCCCTCATTAGACTCATCAAGTTGAAAGTAATTTGTCGAGTCTTCAATTATTTTCCCCCTGAAGATGAGACCCAAAAAAGGTGTAGATTCAAAGAAAGTAACATCCATAGTCACAAAAATTTATGGAGATCGGGTCAAAGTATTTATACCTCTTTTGAGAGGGTGCATATCCAACAAACACAGAATTTTTTGCCTGAGGGTCTAGTTTACTTTGATTAGGTGTGTTGACATGTATAAAGGTTGTGCAACCAAATATTTTTAAAGGTAAATTAGAGGACAGTCTGTTTGTTGGAAAGCATTTGAGAAGCATATCGAGAGGGGTATTGAATTTTAAAACTTTACTAGGCATCCTATTTATTAGATAAGTTGCTGTTAAAATAGCCTCTCCCCACAACCAGAACTCGCCGCCATCATCTCATCCCAGATCTCTCTTGGAGTCTCCATTCCGTCCAGATCTCGCCTTCATCTCTTCAGATCTCATCCTCATCTTGCCAAATCGCGCCAGATCTCGCCCTCAAGGCACCACTATCTCCGGTCAAGGCAACATCAGATCTTTTGTTTTTTTTTTAATTTTTGTGTTTCTGAAATATTAAATCTGTTTGTTCCTCTTCTTATGACATGTTGAATCTGTTGATGTTCCTATTGAATCTGAAATGTAAATTCAATTTTTTTCCCTCTTCTTTGAAGATGATTTTTGTTGAGATAGTGAGAGAAATAATATTTTTTATTGTTAAGATACCGTAAATGAATGAACTGTTGTTCACTAGTTTTAGGGAACCACCTCACGACACGTAGACTTGCTCCAATGGGCGTTTCTTTAAAAGAACGTCAACTAAGATAAAGCAACGCGTTAATGAACCGCATTAAAGATGCTCTAAGTATGATAGATGAAATAGAATTTTAAAAAAGTAATATTTATTGTTGTAAACAAATATTAATTAGATTAAGTTTTTTTAAACTATTATAATTCGGACTTTTGGCACCTGAGGTATCCCCACAAGTTTCGACCTTTAGACTAGCTATGGGACAAATCCCCGATTTGAATGAAGGAGCGAGGGAATTAACCCTTGGTTACTCAGCCTCCCAAATTGGCCACTCCTATAATTCAAACCATGTTCTCCTCACTAGGGGTCGAGGCCGCTTATCACCTCAACCAACCCAATGCCAGTTATTAGATTATGCTTTACATATACCATGTTCTCTAATGCATCGAACTCAACGAGTCTTGGAATTGCTAACCCCAAGGTTCAACAAGGAAATGTTTATCCATCAAGAATGTATTTGCAAAGAAAAAAGATAAGAGTACTTAAATGCTCTAAGAAATAAAAAAGACACTCAAATGCAACAAGATAAATTGGTATCGCACCTTGAATCTCCCCATAGTGGTGATGCTTTGCGAACCATCGACAATAGTGGTTCATGCTAGCAAATGTCGAAGTTTAGTTATGACACTTTCATTTTATGAAAATACAAAGATTCGAAGGAAAAAAAATAGTCTGATACCACTTTCTAATCCAAATGTATAAAGGATTTCTTTTAAATACTAGTAAGTATGACAACTTCTAGTATGGACCACCATCATAGGAGGTTTACAATGGTCTACATTAATGGATGGTTGGATCTTTCAATTCCATTAGATCTAAGGATGTACCTTCCACACCAAATCCTTATTACCTATGCACTATAAGCAATCGAAATCATCATTGATCCCAATCTTCCACCACCACGCCACCACTTGAGCCACCGTGAGCAATGGCACAAAACTTGCAAACCACTACCTGAGAAGCATCGTGATGGCAACTAACGAATTTTGGCTACCACGCATATGTTGGCACCGATTCACAATAAAGGAGACCTTACTGTCGCTCCTACGCACTTGTCTGCGTCACGAGCGACATAAACATTAGTAAAAAAGAACCCTAACTGACAGAGACAATAACGACAACAACCACAGATGAAACCATGAAGTTCGTTGAAACTTTCCTCTCTCAGCAGCGCTGAAACTCTTTTAGAACGTATCACCTAACCAATGTTATTGGTCTCGTCCCTAGTACAAATTGTCTTTTCGCTTTGGAAATTGATTTCCTTCACTAATGTCTCTCTGATTTCTTCCATCTGCTTCCTATCTGAGCAAATTAGGTTTTCTAGGGTTTTTCTTCCTAAAATCATAGGGGTCCCCCGATGAGAAACCGTCGAATGACTGAGCGCCTCCAATGTAGTGTATGGTGTGTTGTCGACTTCTCATTGAAACAACTTTGGTGGTCGACGACAAAAAGGCGAGAGATAAACGGAGAGGGAAGAGAGAATGTGCAATCTGGTTGGGAGAAGCATGATAGGATTTGTAAGCCGTACTTAGTCTAATGGTAGAGATTGAATGAAAATGTGGTCTACTATGCACCACCAATGAAGATGGTCTATATTAGACATGGAGGTTAAGTATTATTTGTTATACATAGACATTTTAGTAAATTAAAAACCAAATTTATTTTTTAAAATAGTTTAATTACTAATTTTAAACAGTGATAAAAATAAATTAAATATTTTTTTGATAAGGAAAAATAAATTAAATATTAAAAATAGATATTAAAAATATTTCATATTTTAATAGTTATTTACAAAGATCCTATCATAATTAATATTTAATTAGAGAAAAAAATTAAGAAAAATGAAAATTAAGGAGAGTAAACATTTCTTTCAAATTTGTCAAAAAAAAAATCTTTCAAACATAACTCAGATTATTGAAAGGATTAACAATGCAATTCAACTGTTTTACTATGACAATCACCCAAAAATTTAAATGGAGCCGCCACCAATATTTACTTTTTATAGGAAATATTGGAAAACCTATTTTTAAATATTTTTCAATTTAATAAAGAAAACGGTCTTTGAACCGGATTTGAGTTCGGGAGTTGGTTACGCGCAGGAAATGAATTAGCACCCCACAGCGCCCATTTTCAAAATGGTACCCTTTAATTATATAAAAAAATATGTTTGCCTTGAAAATTAATTCCCTTAAAATTTTAATTATTTTATTGAAATGGGCCAGAGACCCAGTCTTTCATGGAAACCATTTAGTCGAGAACCCTAAAATTGCTCCCTTTTGTTTTCAACTAAAATAAAAATAATACTTTAATTATTTAGTACCTAATGATTCGGTTAGAAAAATGAGCATTTTATTTAAAAACAAAAAAAAAGATTAGAAAATACTCCTCCATTCCTTTTTATTTGTCGATTTTTAAGAAGAAATTTATTCTTTTTATTTGTTATTTTGATAGTTTAAGGTTACACTAATTACTCGTTTTTCAATTATACCCTTAATTATTTATTGTAGAAAGAGAAATAAGTGTGATAAATAATAAACAATCAATGGTATCATAGAAAAAAGACTAATAACTTTATCAAAAACAGCAAATTTTATTGGTTTCCTTGGTTTGTGTAAAACAAACTTAAAAGACAAGTAAAAAGGAACAGAGGTAGTAAATAAATAAAAAGGGAAAAATTGAATAAGTAATCAATTCTGGAAATCCTAATTTAGAGTGGAACCCTAAATCTACACGTGACGGCGGCACGACCGTGACGACGGAGGAGTAGAGCAAACAAAAGAAATAAAAAAAAACCTTGGAAAAAGAAGCTGCATTTATTTACAGTCTAGATCCAATTCAAGGCAATCTAAACCATCATACAAATTACATAAATAGAAATAACAAAAAAACAGTAAAAAAAAAAATAGAGAGAAAGAACCTGGGAATTTGTTCTGACCTAGAAGAATTACAAGGAAACCCAGAAATAGGAAAAAGAAGGAAAAAGCCTAAAATCTAAGAAAGTGTATTTTTTTGTAGTGCTCTCTCTTCTCACTTCAGCCTTTTTCTGATCACCTTCTCGTTGCTTTTTATGAATCCAATCGCTCCCTTTTTTGCCTTTGGCTTGCTTTGGCTTTTATAGACCCAATATCTGCGAAACAAACAATCAAATCAGTTTAAAAATCAACAAAATAAAGATAAGAAGATAAAGGGAAAGATGGGAAACAAAAACCCCCTTTTTTGGTTGATTCAAAACCGAATCCTTGCATGCATCTGGCCCTTATTCGTGAAATGGGGGAGATCCGGATTTCTTGGGGGTTCGTTGATGGGATTTGATTGAGAAAGAAATTGGAGGGGTTGGCCGCGGCTTGGTTTTTTGGGGTTAGGGTTTGATGGTGTAAGAGAGAAAGAGAATAGAGGGAGGAAAAGATAAGGGAGGCGCGGCGGCCATTGAGAAGGGGAGGGAAGGAATTAGGTTTAGGGTTTGTAGAAAATGAGAGAATGAAGAGAGACGGAGGGAAAGAGGGGTGAGGCTTACGTCTCGAATGGGAACGCGATTCGCTACAGTCACTGCAGCTGCAGTCTTGCGATCTCGGCCGTCCGATCTTAATCGGACAGCTTAAAAAATACCACATGTTTTTTGTTTTCAAAAAATATAAAATACCGATCTTGAATCTGGACTGTCCGATCTCAATCGAACGGCCGAGATCGCCGACTGCAGGAAGTGATTGCAGTCACTAATTGCAGAGAAACGCGATCCACTGGAATGAGAGGGAAATGAGGGCAATAGAGAGTTAGGGTTGTTTAGTATCAGTTGGGGTTAAAAGGCGGGCCGAATCCGCATGGGTTTGGGCCGAACTGGGAGTGTGAAGGGAAAAAAATGGGAGGTGCGGGTAGCGAGAGGGAGAGCTGAGGCGCGCAGGGAGTGTGAGCAAGGAATTTGGGGGGTGCGCGTAGCAACAAGGGGTATGCAATGGATGTGGGCTGGGCTATGTCATTAGCCCACTTGTAATTTGTTACTTGCACCACCTAATTTACTATTTTCATCCTTTTTCTTCTTTTTCTTTTCTTTTCTTTTATTATTTACCTTCTTCTCTCCATTTTGAAACCAAAATATTATTTTTATTTTTTTGTTTATTACCATTTATTTATTATTACTACTTATTTAAGCCAAAATAAATTTAAAAAAAAGAGGGCGAATAAAATTAGGTACGACAGTTACATTTGCACGGCTGACTAGATATGAATACAGGTAACACGTCTTTACTTACACCCGCTGATTAAATTATTCCTCTCCAAAATATGATAAACATTATGCTCCAAAATTTTCCAGGTATTTCCAAAACGCCTGCACTGTTACTGTTTCGTCTCAATTTATAAAGAAGAGACACCATTGTTTTATATTATTTACCTACAGTGGACTGGTCTAGTCAATGATATTCATAATCTAACAGATAATTAATTAATTATATCTCGATCTTTTATGTGGTGAATTGGAAAATGATTGGAGAAAAATGATCTTTTATGTGATCTTTTAAAGTACCGCGTCTTTTTGCGCGGAACCGACGAAAACTAGGCTTATAAAGTTATAATCACTTTTAACTCACTGATTGATTGTTTAACATTTGCATAGTTTATGGAGTAGTACATGGACAAAAAGTAAAGCGAAAAGCACTTTAGTCCTCCGGGTCTGCTGGTGTGTGCACGCTAACTGTTTGTATTAAATTTTGGAAGTTGAGAATCAATTTTAGTATTTTTTTTTTTTTAGAATAGAATCAATTCTAGTAGAAATAAGGAAATAGAAGCTTTTGAAAAAAGTGCACTGAGAAATATAATTTTGATATTGTTTTGTACTGTTGAGATGGATATAATCTCTTCCAAACAGGCTCCATGGGAATAAAAACAAATTTTAGGATTATTTAAAAGAGTTTTGACCACAAAAAATGATTACTTAAAAGTTTTAATTTGATTATCATGTTGCAATCACATATTGTTATATTATTTAAAAAATTAATATTCTTAACCATAATTTCCTAAAATTAATTTTTAATAATAGTAAATAAACATATGATTAGTAAATGAACCAAAATTATCCTATTATTTAAATATCAATTTCTTAATTACTGTAAATTCATATACAGGATCATATATACGAATCTAATAGAAAATATTTATTATCAGAACTTCCATTTTTTCTTTAAAAAAAGATATTGGAACATACGTACTGGGTCACTTTTGCTTCTAAAAGCAAAGTGCACCTTATTGCAAGTAATAAAAAGTAAGACTTTTGGAGTATTAGTTGTCGAATCCATGGGAGAATAGTCCAAGTACCAAACTAATAATGTTCTTATGTTATTTAAGCGGGTGAACTGATTGGTTGTGAGCGTAATACGATGAAACGAGAGTAAAAACAGTTTTGAGAAATTAATAGAGCGAAACTTAGGGTCACAATTTGACTTGTCCATTCGAATCCCCCAAGTCCTTTATTATTATCTGATTATCAATCTCTCTACTAAAGCTATTAACTCGTTTGGTCAGTCATGATTAATGTTCTTTTCCAAAAAATTAACATCTCGTTTGGTCATTTAAAAAGTTTAAATCCAAGGAAAACATAAAAAACAAAGAAATTGAAATTGACTGAAAGACTAGAACTATGGTTGGTCATGCAATAGTTATTGGTCTCATTTATCCTATGAGTCTACCAATTAACTACAGTACAATCACTGGTCAATTAACTTATTATCAGCATTCAAATGGTAGCTAATCCTAACATGTGATAACCGTAATAAGATAAAACTAATCGGAATAACAATATCGAAATTTAATAAAACAAAAACTAAAGCTCTAAAACATATCAAAAAGGGTTCTTAGAGTACAAGTTTCACCTAACGCCCTAGAAGAGTGTTTAGCTATTCATGTCTTTAAGAAAAGCAATAAACAAAATGGGATTTATAGTTACAAAATGAGAAAACCGTGATGGAAATCCTCCTCCTTCACTTCAAATCCTAGCCTCCACTTTAGATCTCTCAAAATAGGTCGCAAGAACTCTGCAGCAGCAAAATAGTACTAAAAAAAAATGAGGCATGCACGTGTATTTATAGATACTTGAGGATGCTGATGCACAAAATCACATGGACGGTCGTGCACCGCTCCGCTGCAGGGGCGTGTAGCCTTATGCAAGGGTGTGCATCTATGCACGGGCTAATCCAAGGCGAGAACATGAAATCCTTGCACGGTCGTGCAGAACCTTACGGGGTCGTGCTTCGAGTTTGATTGTAGAATTAAACAAAGGGGACGCTGCACGACCGCGTAGAGGGGTTTGTATGGCCATGCAATAACTCTGAAGCTCCAAAACTTCGCCTTTTAGCTCCAAAAGCTTTCATTTTTTATTCTTTTCATAAATTTTACCTTTTCTGTACAAAAGAGAGCAAGTTAACATATAGTCTATCTAAAAGCTCAAATGCTAGCTCTAAAATAACATAAAAGTAACCCTGAAAAAGTGCACTATTTTGAGTCTTATCAACCTCTCCACACTTAATCTTTGTTTTTCCCAAGCAAATTTCTGACTTACAATTAAGTTCAAAATGTATAGTGACAACCAAAAAGAAGAATCCCAATAATAGTAAGCATAATTGAGAGTCATTCAAAAATAATTTGAATCATCGATGTGGCCACTGTAGATGATCCAAGTCCCTCTCTTTTACATTTTCCACCTCACAAAGGCCAGTTAGAGGGTCCAAATATCTTTCTCTAGGCGTGTTCATTTTTCCAGTTCTTTTTTTTTTCTCTTTTTCATTTATCTAAGTCGAGCTTGACTTTCAATATGAAGGCTGTAAAACATTATTTCCAAAATTCTCAGTGGTCTATATATTTAATGCTATATGCGCTTTAAAATTGCTATTTTATATTTGCTTCTCTTCAGTTTTTCACTAAAATATTGATTAAAGTTGCAAGTCCATTGAGAGTGATAGCTTATATTAGGATTTAGGGCCTAGTTCATCTTTGTGAAAATGGTTGTAAGGTGAGGATTACCTAGATTGTATAAGCTCTATTTAGAGCTTATCTCTAGTTCAGTTTTTCACTAAAATATTGATTAAACTTGCAAGTCCATTGAGAGCGATAGCTTATATTAGGATTTAGGGCCTAGTTCATCTTTGTGAAAATGGTTGTAAAGTGAGGATTACCTAGATTGTATAAGCTCTATTTAGAGCTTATCTCTAGTTAATGTGGAATTTGAGTTTTTTTCAATACACCCCTTACACCCAGCACTCACTATAAGAAAAGCGTGTATTACCGACGGCCCCGACTCCGTCGGTAAAATTTTAATTACTGACGGCCAAACCGTCGGTAAGACGTCGGAAAAAATCTGAACGCGAAAAAAAATTTTGCTAGTTTTTCGACGGCTAAGCCGTCGGTAATTACAGATGACTTCAAGACCGTCTGTAATTACCGACGGCTTAGCCGTCAGTAAATAAAAAATATGAATGTTGAACTAAGGGATTTTATTTTTTTATATTACCGACGGCTTAGCTGTCGGTATAGTCGTAATTTGAAATTTGAAATTTTTTAGGCCGTCGGTAAATAGTTAGGTTGGGCGGTAAAATTTTTTGTTGTCTCGCATTAATTTATGTGGACGGTGGTTTATTTACGATGACCTTACCGACGGCTAAGCCGTCGGTAATCGTCACATAGATTTTAATTTTTATTCCCTCTCCTCCTCATTCTCAAAACCCTTCCCACTCTCTCTTTCTGCTCTCCACAGACGCCGAATCTCCCCACCGTACAACTCTCCACAGAATCGAATCTCTCCACCGGCCGCTCTCCAAAGACGCCGCTCACCAGACGCCGTTCACCACCAGGAGCCGGTCTCCACAGACGCCGTGCACCTGACGCCGTTCACCACCAGGAGCCGCTCTCCACAGACGCCGTGCACCTGACGCTGTAGGTATCTCTTGAGGTTCGTCGAGCAAGCTATTTCCTCACAAGTTTGATTTCTCAATCTTAGGTTCTGCAATTTCAAAACTGTTGTGTCAAAATTCGTTTTATTATTCGGTTCATTTTGCTATCTCACTCTGTTCACTGGCTACCGTTGTTGTTGTCCTCTTTTTTATTTCTAATCATTTTCTAATATGTCGATTACTCTATACATGCTTTGTTATCTACAAATTATCAACTGTTGGTGATGTTCTTTTCCTTTGCAGAGTCGACCGAGTTCTCAGATTTACCAATACATATGTTGCATCAATCCCTACGCAGTATTACTATCAGGTTCCCAGCTTCTATTACTGAGATTCATTTTTTTTCACTTTTTTAATCCCTTCTGTGATTATTTTTTTTCCATTTGTTCCTTTACTCTATCTTGCACTCCGAGTGAAATATGGGTAACACTACTAGTTGACAAGTGTGAAAATATAACTATTGGTGGGGATTGGATGCCCGATGCCCACCAGCAAATTTTGCTGCACTGAACTGAGATGTTGTCTCAATGAGATGTAATTGTATCAAATTTGCTATAGGTTGTCTAAGAGTGTTGAACTCATTTCTCTGCTTTATATCTTTTCATTTTTGCACCAGGGACAGAGAACTTATCATCGTGTAAGCTTCAATTTTATAATGGGTGGTAGAAAAAAGAGAGTTTGCATTGAAAACCACGACAAGAAACAGAAAATAATGAATTCTATCTGGAGACCTGTTGCCATTAATGCTGGTTCTTGTGAAGGTTTGTCTTTTTTGTCCCACGACATATTGGCAATCAACTTCACAAGATCTTATAAAAACTTAGCATCATGTTTATGATATATATGTTTTATCTTAGGTGACATGATCTTAAGTGATAATGTAATAAAATAGATTTATCCTATATTTATGGTATAGCTCTTCTGTGTTCTTAGATCAGATGAGAATTTTGGTATGTGCTATATTTTTTGCTATGTAAAGGTAATATTAACAAGCAAATGATGCCATGAAGTATATCGTCTTTAGAAAGCATGATATATATTTACTCCTTAAGAGGAGAAAGAAGGGGGGATTTTCCATTTTACATGATGTGTTTTGTAGAAAGTTTAACAACGGATGTAACAAGTTCATGTATTTGTTTTATATGCGTAATTAAAAGTTCACCAGGACAAAAAAAAAAGTCAATGTTTGCTGGTTGTAGATGATTCTCAACGATAATCAAATGAAAAAAATTAAATAGTCTAAATATCTATTCATCTTCACCTCTATTGCCAAGAAAATAAATATTAAATTATTAGTAGTGTTTTTATAGGGAGGGAAGGGTTGGCAGCTGAAATGGAACGATGGTTGAGAAAAATGTCCTGTGCATGGAAACCTAAAGTAGAGCAAGCACTAAATAAAATTGATTGAAATTGCTTCAAGCATGTACAATTTACAAAATATGAGGTATAAGCAATTCCATGTGAGCTTTAAGCTCCCTTTTTGATCCTATACTTGTTCTCAGATTGTTCATCACATCCCTTTGGATTTTTGTTACTAAGTTTTGACTATGCTACATTTTTCTATGCAGGCCTGAGTCATTGGGTATAGTTGTTAATATTGTCTTCTTGGTCGTGGCAATATTATTTCAGTATTTCAACTTCACATCAGATTCAATGTAAGTATATATTAAAGTTACAAGTATGTTAGTCTGACTTTTAAGTACAGTACTAGTATCTTGGGATTGATATCAATATTTAAAGCAATGTATTTCTCTTGATTTCTTTCTTTCTATTCAATTTTTAAGAAGGTAGCACTTTGGTGCTTGAATTTATTCTCTACTTGCAAATTACTCCACTGGTCTATGTTGTTGGACATGATGGTTCCTCATAGTCTCTACAAATTGCTTGTAAATACATTGATAGCTCGCATCAATCTTCTTCTCTTTCTCTGTTGTCGCTTGATTTGTTGTTTGACTCTCTCAAAATTGTCCACCAGCAGCAGAAGTTTTCTAATGACTTCTTGTTGTGCGTTAGATTGGGTGTTAAGTCTATCTTTGTCACATCTTTTCCTAAAATTATCAAAATCTGCTTGTAAGCAGATATATTTCTCCTTAGAAGCAACTTTTTCTGCCGATAAAGTTGATACTTTCTAAATCAATTTATTCTTTTCATTTGTGATTGAGTGTATTCTCTCTTCAATCTGTGATGCCACTTTTTCATTGCCATTAAGAAAGGCTTCCTTGTATGCTTCAATAAGGACCACTAAGCTGGGTAAAGGTTTTTGATCTTCATCATCATTTTTCAAGCTTGTATCATTTTGAGTCTCCTCTGTTTCATCATTTGTCTATGGAATACAAGACAGAGAGAAGATTTAGCTGGGGATATAATTAAGGAAAGGAACAACTACTGAAACAAAAATAACTATTTGCAGATTAAAATAAAACAAATTTCATGAAAATTAGTAATTTAAACACATGCAAAGTTAGTGAGGAAGAATGGGAGGTGCAAAGTAAAATTAAATGGACAAAAGCAAATGTAACTGTACATTTCAAGCTTATTTAAGAGAAATATTAGCATTTCTTAACACACTCTTTATGAACGGTCTCGTAATTTGATCACTTTCTTAAAAAATGTGTTGATCTTTTAAAAAATGGACCAAACAAAAAGTGTGTTGAAGGGTGTGAATGTTATTTTTTTAAGAAGTTTTTTTCCCTCCTGATTCTTGTTATTCACTTTGTGGCTGCCTATTAGGGATTCTTGAAGAGGAGTCATCCCAAGTATTAAGGAGAACAGGGAAGAACCACCACTAAGTCAACTGTATTCTGACGAGTTTCATCAAGGTAAATGGAAAAACTCTCTTTAACGGGTGATTGAACATTTAAAAAATATGATTTAGTTGTATGTTTCATGTATTGTGTGAAGGCTGTTACCACTTCTAGGTGCCTTACCCTCATAATTTTAGTAACACCTATCGATTCTAGAGTAGCAAGTAGCGAATATATCAGGTATGATAATGAGCTTAAAGTGAAAGGATGGTTTTTGAATTGGAAGCTTGCTTTGTGTATGTGAAAATCTGTTTTCCCACTATGTTATGAACATGATTGGATGTTGTTGAATGTTATGTGTAGCTTAGATGCATGATTGGTTTATTGGGATTGTTTTTTGTTATTTGATTATAAATCACATGCTTTAATTAGGGAAAAATAGAAAATGAATTGAGAAAGTGGCTTATTGTTTATTGTGCTTTAATTTTTATATTATTTGATTTGATGCAATATAGTGCTGAGTTACCTTCCTTGAAAGATGAGTACAAGGAGAGGTCTGCTGGTTTTATATTTAATTTGAATTGATGTAGTATAATGTTGAGTTATCTGTCTTGGAACAGTATAAGCAGAGTTTTTTTGTCACCTTCCTGAAAGTGACTCATTTCAGAAATGGATGGTTACCCTCCAGATCGGAATTGGGTATATGATAGGCTTTATCCTGGTAGAGGAGGGGTGAAACCAAGCTTTGCAAAAGGGGTTGAAGAGTTTATACTGAAAGCTAGAGTACAACCTGAAGTTGCAAGTAATGGTGGAATCAGATGTCCTTGTGACATTTGCAAGTTTAAGAGCATATTGTCTGAAAGAGAAGTCAAGGTCCATCTGTATCGTGTTGGGTTCCAACAAAATTATTGGTATTGGACTGAGCACGGTGAAGGAGCGCCACGTGTTCACCCAGTAGATGTGCTTAGTAGTAGTGGACAAATGGATAATGATGATCCGTTCACGCTAATGCAACATATGGTCGACGATGCGTTTAGGCCTATGTATGACTTCCAAAGTATAGGTGATGTGGGTAATGAGGAAGACGAGGAAGATATTCATGAAGACAAGGAAGATATTCATGAGGAGCCCCTAAATGCTGACGCTCAAGACTTTTATGATTTGCTAACTGCTGCAAACGAGCCCATATATGAGGGTGCTTCTGAGTCAAAGCTTTCAATATGCGTGAAATTGTTGGCATGCAAGACAAATTGGAACATTCCTCAAAAGTGTCTTGATTTCATTGCAAGTATGTTGGGAGACGTGTGTCCTTCAAAGGAGAAATTGCCAAAAAAAAATTACCAAGCAAAAAGATTGGTGTCCATGCTAGGTTTGGAATCTCAAAAAATTGATTGTTGTGTTAATGGGTGTATGTTGTACTACAAGGATGATAGTGCAGAACGACAATGTAAGTTTTGTCAAGAACCACAGTATGTTCCCCGTAAGACTGGGATGGGTAAGTACAACGATGTTCCAGCAAAGAGGATGTTCTATTTGCCAATCACTCCTAGGTTGAAAAGACTGTATGCATCAACGGAGACTGCAGCTGAAATGAGATGACATTCTCACAATAGATCTGGGTCAGACATTTTACGTCATCCATTTGATGGTGAAGCTTTGAAGCATTTTGATGCGGTGTATCCAGACTTTGCAAATGAATCAAGAAATGTAAGGCTCGGTTTATGTTCCGATGGGTTCACAACTTACATTCAGGCATCTACAACCCCATATTCATGTTGGCCGGTTGTTGTGACCCCATATAATCTCCCCCCTGAAATGTGTATGACTAAACCATTTATGTTTTTGACTTGCCTCGTACCCGGACCATCTAATCCGAAAGAAAAAATAGATGTGTTCTTACAATCTTTAATAGATGAGTTGCAACAGTTGTGGAGTGAGGGTGTTTTGACTTATGATATCTCTAAAAAGCAAAACTTTCAAATGAGAGCATCCTTGATGTGGACAACTAATGATTTTCCCGCATATGGTATGTTGTCTGGGTGGGGTACACAAGGTAAATTGACATGTCCCATATGTATGGACGATACAAAGTCGTTTAGACTAAAATATGGGGGGAAAAACTCTTGGTTCGATTGCCACCGTCGATTTTTACCGCGTGAACACAAATTCAGAAGAAGTAAAAAGAGGTTTACAAAAAACAGGGTTGAGAAACATGGGCCTCCTGTAATACTGACGGGTGATATCATATGGAATTGGGTCAGTGGGGTTCCAAGTGTGGTAGAAGATGGAAAAGTTGAAAAGTTACCTGAGTATGGACGTAGTCACAATTGGATAAAGTGAAGCATATTCTGGGATCTTCCATACTGGAAAGACAATTTATTAAGGCACAATCTAGATGTGATGCACATAGAGAAAAATGTATTTGATACTATGTTTGTGACAGTCATGAATGTTAATGGCAGAACAAAGGACAATGAAAAAGCAAGAATGGACTTGGCCCTCATATGCCAACGTAGTGACTTGGAGTTGATTCCAAAAGCCAATAGAAAAATGACAAAATCAATGGCAAATTATTGTCTTTCTTCAGGTGAGGCAAAAAATGTGATGAAATGGATGAAAGAGATTAAGATGCCAGATGGGTATGCTTCAAATTTGGCAAGATGTGCAGATGTTAATAGAGGGAAAATGTATGGGATAAAGAGTTATGACTGTCACGTATTTATGGAGTGTTTGCTCCCATTTGCTTTTAGTTCATTGCCTGACCTTGTGTGGAGACCACTTACAGAGTTAAGTCAATTCTTTAAGGGCTTGTGCAGTAATAATTTGAGCCAGAATGATTTGATTAAATTGAATGAAAACATTCCATTAATCTTATGCAAACTTGAAAGAATCTTCCCACCAGGATTCTTTGATTCAATGGAGCATCTTCCAATTCACCTCCCACACGAGGCAACACTTGGTGGTCCAGTTCAATACCGATGGATGTATCCATTTGAAAGCTACTCATTGATATCTGCAATTATCTCCCTCTATATTGTCATATCTTTATTATAAGCCATTTTATTATCATTTATTTGTAGAATGATGGGTGATTTTAAGCGGTCAGTGAAAAACAAGGCTAGAGTAAAAGGCTCAATAAGTATGTCCTACTTACAACGGGAGACAACATATTTTTGTTCACATTATTTCAAAACGATTGACTTGTATGCCAAAAGTCAACGTAATGAAGCTGCAAGATTGAATGACGATGTCACATCAACATTGTCAATTAGCAATGGACTAGGATGTCCTAGTGGGCAATCCAAAGCTCACTGGTTGAGTGATGCTGAATGGAGGCCTGCACATGTACATATCCTCATCAATTGCATCGAGGTTAAGCCATATATTGAGTAAGTAATACACCATTAAACCCACACTCAATGTATTTACTAGTATATACTTACAACAACTCGGTCTTTCTTGGCAGTTACTTTTTGCAATATAACTCCATCGATGAAGCAGATCTTTCAGCTCAAACTCGTATTTATGCTGAATTCCTAGAATGGTTTCGGTCCTATGTAAGTATTTGACCAAAAGCCTATTGCAAATAAATTGTCTTCTTATCCTCATTGTGAATGTCTTGTTTGTATAGGTTACTAATGAATCAAATGGTGTGACTGACATAAACTTGATATCATTAGCTTGGGGTCCAGAGTCAAAGGCCATAAGTTGGCACAAATACTTCATTAATGGGTATAAATACCACACACAAGCATGAGCTCAGGGTAAAAATACCATAAACAGTGGGGTTTATGTCAAAGGGGTTACTGAAGGAGGAGAAGATGATTTCTATGGTGTCATACAACATGTCTACGAGTTAACGTATCACAAGTTGCCTCACAGGGTTGCCTTGTTTTATTGTCAATGGTCTAATCCAAGATGGAATAGAGGAACCAAAGTTCATCCGCAATATGGCATTGTAGATATCAAGATGAACAAGCATTATGATCGTTACGATCCATTCATAATTGCACAAAAGGCTAGACAAGCGTATTATGTACCTTACCCAGATATGAGGACAGACAAACGTGGTTGGTGTGCAGTGATAAAATATAAAGCCCAGAGGACGTGTAGAGGTGAATGAAATTGACGATGACATTCCCTATCAAGATGAAGAGATGACATGCATAGAGCAGATAACTGAAATTGAAGAAATGGATTGCTTGCGTGATCAAACACATAGTGATGAAGAGGTCGATGTTACGTCAATTCCAAACATTGATATTGGTAATGAAGTTGACATGGATGTCGACGATGATGATAATTATGAGTCTGAGCTTGACTCTAATGAGGGAGATGCTGATATGGCTGTGGATGATGAAGATGAAGACATTGACTAAAGTTATTGTACTTGTTTATTTTAAAAGTTAGTGAAGTCATTGTACTTGTTTATTTTAAAAGTTAGTGAAGTCATTGTACTTGTTTATTTAAATAGTTAGTGAAGTCATTGTGCTTGTTTATTTAATTATTGCACATGTTGACTGACAATATGTGTGAACATATATGTGAATGCTTTTTTTTTTTGACAGATGCCTCCTAAAGAGAAAGAGCATCGTAGGTCTAAGCTGCCTACGAAGAAGGCTAAGACGATTTTGCCACAATAATTGGCAAATCGATTGACACAGTCACCATTGGAGGACGACGCTAGCACACCACTTTGTGAGGCTAGTCAGCAACCTCCTGCTCAGCAGACTGTCGAAGTGATACCACTTCCCCTGTCCCCTATAATGATGATCCCAAATCCGAGATTCGTACCTCCTCCTGTACAGGTAGGTATTTAACTAGTTGTTGGATTTTTTTTAATTGCTTTCCCTTTGTGGTAACAAATTGATTTTTATTGTATGAGCACGTTTCCCCTTCACCGCAGGCGACATCCATTTCTGAGCAGCACACTCCTCCAAGTCAGGATGATGCAGGTGCAGGACCTTCGCACACTGCACGTAGTGGTCCGACAGTGCAGGGGTCACGATATTCCCATTCGGGCGGGACTAAGGTGACACCTAATGGGAAACCCATCATTAGGGTTCATGGAAAATCGTACGTCACTTTATAGCCTAATTTTTGGATTTGAAACTTGTTGTGTATACCTAAAAATATGCAATCTGGTTTGAAAAGTACTCTATGCTCTTAACCATTGCCGGTTGGAACATTGTTTCTGAAGTATTCCAAGTCTGTAGTATCTCATTTTTCCTTTCTCTGAGAGCATGCATCCTTTCTCTGCTTCAGTTCTCAGCTCATCATTAACAATTTAGATCTGGTTTATTTCAAATTTGTTTGCCTACTTGCCTTTTGTTTTTTACTTGAAATTCAAAGGGATGGTTTTTGTTTGTTGTTTCTGCCATTTGATTTCAATGGAGATTATAAGTATTCATTGGGCAAACATACTGTTTCACTGATTGCCATTTTTCTGTTGCTTTAGAAGTGTGTTACATGGTTTTTTTTTTGTTTATCCTTTTCCTGTGGTTGCAAAATTGAGATATTAATAAAATAATGCTTGGTCATATTGGAGAACCAGAGCCAACTTTGATTTGTTTTTCTTGCTGAAGAAATTTTAAATCCATGTTAAAAACCATGAAAAATAACTATTGGAATGTGGTGTTTTATTGCATCTTCAACTTACAGCACTATTTGCTCATGTTTAATTTACATCACTAATCCCACCTCTAAGGGTGTTGTAAATTGATTTTGCTTCCCTTAGTTTTATGTTTTGATGCAGTACCTATTGGCCTTCCCCCATTATTTTGATTTTAATGAATATGCTTGTACATGATTCAAATAAACAAACTTAAACATGTATTGAAATGGTGAACTCATGTTAGAAAGATCTCTTTGAAGCTATAGTTTTCAAATACAGGGCTTTCTAGTTGATTCAATGTCCGATACATGAGTGATGCTAATTGAAATTGAAATTGAAATTTCACACATACACTGTCCCTGAACCTAAGATAGGAAAAAAATTGTTTACTTAGATTTTCAAGAACATCCCCACTGTTTGTATTTCAAGCATTCATTCTTACCCAGTTCAAGCATTCAAGCATTGATTTTTGGTTTTATATCTTATTTCGCAAGGGTTAAAGAAAACAAAAGTAGTTTGAGAATGCATCTTTAGTTAATGCTGATATTATGTTTATAACTTATTTATAAGTTCCTCCCGGGTAAAGTAGCCTCTAAGGCCATCACCGCGGTCATTCAATCACAGTTCCGGGAACCATATCATACTTGGGGAGAGATTCCAGGAGAGACGGTGGAGAAATGGTTTGAGAAATTTGAAGTAAGATAATGTTATTTTTCTTATTTAAGGGTTTTCGTTATTGTGTGTTGATATTATAATGAATATTGATCTTATTTATAATATAATATTGTAGGAGCATGTTTCGTGGGATCGTAAAGACCATTATCTGGTTGAGAAGCTCTTCAACACCAAAGGCTCAAAGCGTCTTTCTGAGATGCTTATAGAGGTGAGGAAGAATGGTAAACGCCCAACCTGGATAGGCGAGGGGGCTTATGCAGAACTTAATGCCAAGTGGAAGGCTCCAGACTATAAGGAGAAATGCACCAAGGCCAAGCAGAACCGCGCTTCTTCTAAGGGTGGTTCTATGCATACTAGTGGATCTATATCCATCACTGAGCATGCCTTACACCTGGTATGTTTTTTAAACATTTTATTGCTTAAAATTCATCACATAAATTTGTTGTTATATATATGTTCCTAACGTTTTTAATTATGTTTCAGTCTGATGAGTTGGGTAGAGAGCCCATGGTGGATGAGATCTTCTTGAAGACTCACAAAAAAGAAGAACATGTCTTCGGTGGACAACAGATCCAGGGAGACATATGAAAGTCAGATCATTGTATTTTTTATTTAATTAATTTTATTTTGTTTCATAAACAATATTGTAACCAATCTTTACTCTGTTTTGTTTTGAGCAGGAAGCCTATCAAGAGAAAGTGCAGCAAGCCGCCTCTCAGGCCTCTGTTGAAGGGGAGGCAACTGGCAGTGTTGACCCCTCAATTCAGTTGCAGTTATGGGCCCAATCTGCTGGGGGTAGGACTCGGGGACGGCTGTATGGTGTCGGAGGCTTGTCCGGATGTTTTAGGTTTGGTGTCTCCTCTCTGACCCAGGAGTCTCATGCATCTGGCACCAGTACCCAGTCCCCGACTCAGTACTCTGCCGAGGTGGCTGCATAGATTGCGGCTTTTGAGGAGCGCACAATAAAGGCAGAGGAGGAGGCTCGGGAGGCACGGGAGGACGCATAGGAGGCAAGCAGAAAGGAAGATGAGGAGGCTCGGGAGGCACAGGAGGCAAGGAGAATTGCCTCGGAGCGGGATCAGGAGTTTCAACAGCAGTTGAGGGAGTTGTCTGCCAGTGTTGCTGCCATCCAGGCCCACAAATCCTGTCGTCGACATCCGGACTATGAGGAGTCTGAGTCTGAGGAGGATTAGTCTTGCTGTTAGACTTGGGACTTTTTTTATTATTGACTTGTTTTGACATTATGGATTTCTGGCTTTTGACATTATGGATTTGTGGTTTTTTACATTATGGATTGTTATTAACTTGCTTATGACTTGTTGTGACTTGGTTTGTTCACTATGGATTTGTTCTTTTAATAATTAAAAATGTATGTTGATGGCTCTTTTATTATGTATGTTGATGGCCATTGAAGCCTTTGCTGCTGTTGCGTTCATATGTCAGGTACCGTAAAATTTTGGGGCAGTTTTAAAAACAAAGGTTCCCAATTTTTTTTTGACAATACTGACGGCCACACCGTCGCAAAAATGGATGAAATTTTTCAACTTTTTAATTATCGACGGCTAAGCGGTCGCAAAAGTAATCCTTATTTTCGATGTTTTTGGTGATAGTTACTGACGGCTACAGACGGCTAAGCCGTCTGTAATTTACAGACGGATCCGTCGTCGGTATATTACCGACGGCTAAGCCATCGCAAATTACCGTCGTAATTTACTGACGAATCAGCCGTCAGTATATTACCGACGGCTAGGTCGTCGCAAATTTCTGTCAGTAATTTACTGACGGATGAGCCATCAGTAGATTACCGACGGCTAAGACGTCGCCAATTCGATGGTATTTTTTAAATTTTTTGTGAGATTTACCGACGAAATAGCCGTCGTAATACGCCACCGTGCACGATGGCGTATTACCGACGGCTATTCCGTCGGTAAATCTCACAAAAAATTTAAAAAATACTACCGAATTGGCGACGGTATTAGATAATTTTCGGCTTAGCCTTCGGTAATACCGACGGCTTTAAATGGGTGTCGGTAACAGATTTCTAACGAGCCATTTGCCAAGGGCCCCGAGGCCGTCGGTAAGCCGTCGGTAATAACAATTTATCGACGGCTTTCGTGCGTTACCGACGAAAAATAGTTGTCGGTAACAGCGGAAATTCTTGTAGTGACTGTTAGCCTTGATGCGTGGATAATATAGGGTGACCCTCTAACGAATCTAGAATAGACTTGTAATGTGAGGATTATCTATGCTTTATAAACTATATTTAGACCTTATATCTCTGATTAACGTGAGACTTGTGTTCTTCCGAATAACGTGCTTGGAGCATAGTGAACTTGGATAAAATTATTACTCCCTTTGTTCCATAATTTTGGTAATTTTAGCAATATTTTTTTTGTTTCAAAACAATGAGTGTTTTATAAACCCAAGATATAATTCAAATTTTTTTTTCAAGTATACTCTTCGTATATTTATTGTCTTTGCGTTAAAAATTGACACAACCTCATAAATACTTAATTGATTATTTTGGAACCTGCAGGAATTAATAAGGCTATTTTGGTAAAAAATATACTTTAATTAAATAATTCATTAGTCTGTGTGTAAAAACCTTAATCCACTAAAGTTATGGAATGGATGGAGTATTAAATTTGTGTTCACCAAAGTTTCGTAGCAAAACTTAAATGACAAAACAACTTCATTAATTATGATAACAAATTTAATTTAACATCACTAACAATCGATATATATCACGTGTGCTAGATATGTATGGTGGCTGATTTCTTTAACTTTTTTTTTTTTTTTTTTTGCAAAGGCAGTTGGAAATGCCGATTTCTTTACTCATCATGACATCCGAAACAGCCTAATTAGCTCATTTGTGTGTCTGCTCTACGTAGCTTTAGAATATATATATATATATATATCTTAGAATGCCGATTTCTTTACTCATCATGACATCCGAAACAGCCTAATTAGCTCATTTGTGTGTCTGCTCTACGTAGCTTTAGAATATATATATATATATATATATATATATATATATATATATATCTTAGAATATATTATTAATACCGCACTTTGTGACACCCTTGTCCCATTTATATTATCACACAATTACGAATAATAATAATAGTAATAATAACATCAAAGTATAGCAGAAGAAAATAACTTTTCATTATATATCAAAGTTTAGGTACATACAAGGGTTCCCTCCTAGGAACCATCAAAAGAATAATATACATAGATACAAAAAACCTCAAAGAGGATACAAGAGTATTACTACTAGTCAAAAGATACCATCAACCTACCGAGGAGCCCTGTATATCTGACCATGTCTAAGAATCCTAATGTGCATACGTGGCGGAAGTCGGGAATCCCCAGTAGTAGGATGTCCCAGAAACCCAGATTGGTAAGCCCTCATAGGGTCTAACTGTGGGGCAGCGTGGGTTGAAGGGACGGTCGACTCTGACCTACGTCGCACCTCCCTAACTCCAACACTGTCCCTCACCATACTAAATGAACCAAAAGATGAAGCAGCAGTGGGATGTTGCCTAGGTCTAGGCTCTCGCCACATGCGGTGGAACGGTAACCGCTGCTCAATTCTAAAATCACCAGTAAAGGAGGCCCTCGGTGAACCTAAAAGATGAAAGAAAACGCTGACAAGGCCTGTGTAGATGACGACATGGCGGTTATAATCAATCTCCCAACTCTCCCCGTCCATGTCATGATAATACACCTCGAAATCACCCCATACCGGGATGCTCGGCTCCTCCAGCATGGTTGGGTGAAAGTAGTGAGACATCCTCAGGCTCTTGAGAATCTTCAGTATCTAAATATACATAAATATGGAAAAGAAAATAACACAAAGCATGGGAGACAAGAACACACTATACACTAAACAAAAGGGAAAAGTAGAAGAATAGAATATGTGAAGAATAGGTCACACATCTCCCAATCAACTGTTAGGATCATCACCTAACTACCCATGTCTATATATCTTAAGTATACATGTTTATGTGGCCACACAACTTACTTCAACAGAAACGGCCCCACCTTAGCCTTGTGTTTTCCTCCCATCGACATGTGGGTAGGTTAAGTCAATTGTCCATCCCCCTATCCCGCTCATCGCATTCTAAGAGTGCATCCTTGTTTCCTAATTTCGACAAGTTAGGAACAGTATCGGGCAAAGACTCGGGATCGGCACTATAGATAGTAATACAACAAGATTCGTCAGATAACCAGTTACCCGAGGACCCGACACAATGGCGGCCAAACCATTGGTCTCCTGTGACAGTAATACAACAGTACTCCGTCAGGATAACCAACCTATTCTTATTCATTATTCAATCAACATATAGAGTTTATTCGTTATCCTCCCCACATCATTAGCAGAAACATATAATACTACAACAATAACTGAAACAACTTAAACATCAACATCAATCAACAACCATCACATAAGTTAACCCTAGCATCGCTCAGGCGACCAACTACAAACATATTATCAGACAACATACACACAGTCATCAAGCAATTATAAGTCTTCTACCCTAGGGTTTTCACACAATAATTATCTATATAGTTGATGGACTAGTGACAACTATCCTTAGCAGTCATAGTCACAACACCCCTCCTAGGGTGTTGGGGCATCAACCCCTAGTAGGGCTTGGGCCACCCTACTTCTCTATTCTACACCTATCTTATTCCTACCATCCCTAGTGTATAGGGTCCAGATCTCCCTATACATTGCTTAGAAGACCGCCGCCATCCACGTCTAGTCGCGCCTCCGGAGCTCCTCCACGCACTCCCAAAGGATGCCTTGGAAGAAGATAAGGAGAATGGAGGGGAGGGCGCTATTTATAGGCATAATTTGGCTCCATCGCATTGCGATGGCCACAGGAACAAACCTCATCGCGTCGCGATGGTGACACGTGTCAAGAGATGAACAGCTCTGATCACCGACTTTCCTACCGACATTGGTCGCGTCGCGATGGGCCTTAGACTAAAAGGTCATCGCGTCGCGATGGACACGGGTCTGGAAGGTTCTAGTTTCTTCTTTCACCGATTTAATCACCGCCATCACCATCGCGATACTCTCTTGCCTATTATCCATCGCGTCACGAGGGACGCGTTCTAGAAAGTTCTTAGCTTCTTTGAATTCTAGGGTTTCATGTTGTTTTTGGCTCCTTAAGGTCACTTTATTCCTTTAAAATATTTCTTTGTCTGTTTTATTTCTTAGGATGTCACACACTTAGCATTCAAATGATCCTTCATTCAAAAGTATTATCCTAGAATTTATAGGGTAAATTTCCTGTCATTGATACAAATGTAGAGGTAATACTTCTTTGTTATTCGTGGTGGACGGCATTAATTAGATCCCAGAAATTGTATACTACCTCCGTTCCTTTCTAGATGTTGCTTAAGGTTGTTTTACACAAACCAATAAATTTTATTGTTCTTTATGAAATTATTGGTCTTTTTCATGTGATATTTTGACTGCTTATTATATTACACTTATTTCTCACTCTATAAAAGGATATAATTGACAAAAAATAATTAATGTAACTTTTAACTTTGAGAACGACAAATAAATAGTAACAAAATTTCTCTAAAAAAGAATAGAGGGAGTATATATATACAAACAGATGAAGCTTGTAAGGAAAATTATTTGACTTTCTTTGTGGTATGGTTTGCATATTGATAGACTCGACTTGGATATTATGATCATAACTGTGAAGAGATTTATAATTATTTTGTGCAGAAGTCATGGAAAGTAGAAGAGCTATATAATTTGCTTAAAACCAAATATATATGTGTGAAATTTACATCTATGATGAATTTCTTTGAATTAGTCAATACTACGTACTTTCAAAAAAATGAAAACAAATTTTGGAACTTTGAAATTTGATCTTTGGTATAAAAAAAAATCATTTTACATATAAATTAACAATTGAGATTATCTTGTATTGTAATGTGCTTAAAGTGGACTTTTTTTTTGTTTATATTTACAATTCTAATATTGCTTATATTAAATGTGGAGGCTAAATAGCACTTTTGGTCCCTTAACTTTACTTTAATTTTTATTTTGGTCCCTTAACTATTATATTTTTCATTTTGGTCCCTTAACTTGATAACTATATACAACGTTAGTCCCTTCCATCAGTTTTTGTTGAACATCGTCCAAATAATCCTAAGTGGTAAATGGTTGTCCTATGTGTCCTAGGTGACTCAGATCATGACCACCGAAAAAAAAAGCTGACTCAGATCATCTTCTTCCCCAAACCTGACCACACCACAATCCCTAACTCCTCTTCTCTCCATCTTTCCTCCATGAGTCACGGCTGCCTCTCAGGCGCTGTTTCAGACCACCACGCCACCACCTTGAGTAACCACGAACCACCACACAACTTCCCTCTCACTCTGTGTCACGAACCACCATTTTCGATAGCAGAACCAAAAAATTGCAGAACCAATGGTCATTTCCTGAGTAAGATTTTTTGTCCCTTTCCAGTTTCCACGATACTAACTATTGTTCATTGCTACACTCGCTTGTATTTACTTGTTTGGGGTGTCTCCGTGTGTGTAAATTTGGGAAAATTTCAGAGATTTATTTTATGGAAATTTACAATGCTGCTCATGATTTTTTTTCCCAGTTATTATCAAAGTGAAGCTCGCATTTTTCAAGCGTCTGTGTAGTGTACGGTACCTCTGCTTCTTCTTGCTCTTCGTGGTGGTGTGCATCAGATCCGTGGTGGAGGTGGTGGATGTGTGGTGCTGGTGGTGTTTCGCGGCGGTGGCGTGGTGTTTCATCTCCCCCACTTTTTTATTTCTTTTGTTTTTTTCCTGGTTTAGTAATATTAAAAATATTAAATATTTGATAGTAAAATAATATTTAAAAAAATGAGTCAGATGCCACATATGATACACGTTTGCCACGTATGACATTATAGACGGTGTCCAATGACAACTGACGGAAGGGACTAACGTTGGATACATTTATCAAGTTAAGGGACCAAAATGAAAAATATAGTAGTTATGGGACCAAAACGAAAACTAAAATAAAGTTAAGGGATCAAAAGTGTATTTTAGCCTAAATGTTGATCTTTGAGGCTAGCTAATGCAAAATTAATGAAATAATCTTCGTTGTGATTGTACATTCTAATATTCATCACCAGTGCAATCAGTACATTAAGCATTGGATCTAGAGTGTAAACAAACTACAATTTATTGAACTGAAAGGTTGAAATTGTTATAGATATCCCACAATCCCAAAGTAAGGGATTGGATGCAGACGATACAACGTTACAAAAAGTTGGTTCATGCGAATTGCACTCAACAAAACAAAAATGAGGTGAAACCTTTTTCTTGTAAGCAAAACAATTATACTAAAAAAATGGAACAAAGAACCCAAGCACATGCATGGTTATTTAAAAAAATTCAAGAAAAAAAGATCCAGGGAAATAAACGAATTCTAGTAATATCGATGAGTTGAAACCTAAATCAACTAACTAAGATAGTTAATTTAAGCAAAAGAATTGAGTGATGTTAGAGGAAGTTCTCTCTGGTAGAGTTGAGTTTAAAAAGCTCTCCAACTTGGTTGCCAGCTCTTTGAAAAATAATAAACAAACTTATAAAGAACTTTGATCAGCATAGTTTCTTGTGCATGCGCTTGTGCTCTTCCTCTACCTCCACCAAGTTCATGATCACTGCATCCGAAGCATCTGTTAGCAGCTCCGACCAGTCCCTGTAATGTAAACCCATCAAAATCAAAGTCAATACAACATTGCATTAATCAACATTAATTGCATTCATGAGTACCCTATTCAAAGCTCAAAATAGTAGTAAAATAAGGGTTCCTTAAAATCAATCCTAAAAAAGAGTACAAATGTAAAATTGAGAAAGAAAATATTTAGTACCACTGCATTTTTGTATTCTTTTGTAATAATAAATGTTTTTATTTTTAATAAAATTTTTTAATTTTATATACATAATAACATCAACGAC
Source organism: Calophaca sinica (assembly GCA_037113605.1). Taxonomy (NCBI): domain Eukaryota; kingdom Viridiplantae; phylum Streptophyta; class Magnoliopsida; order Fabales; family Fabaceae; genus Calophaca; species Calophaca sinica. The sequence continues at coordinate 99,218,948 of CM073734.1, read as the reverse complement.
GCTGATCTTAACATTTGTCTTAAAATAATTTTAACAAAAAAATTTGATGCCTTATTTATTGTTATTTTAAAATATATATTTTTTATTTTGATCAATTAATTGTATGAACATGACTGAACAAGAATTGTTGGGGAGAGAAACATGCATGCCCATAACATAAAACAAACCTATTGGAAGAATCAAAGGTTAATCCAACAGTGTATTTAGCTTCCTCTAGCGCTGCACTGAACCTTCGAAGCTCTTTAACAGGACAAGGACCATTGTCCTTGACCACAAGCTGAGAAGGCTTGACATCGTAAAAGATGGGCACAACCCTTTTCTTGGACTCCATGAGAAGAGCGAGTTCATGGAGACAGAAATAGGAGTCACAATAAGTCGGAGAAAACACGGCAACACCAACCTTGCACCCAAGAATACCCCTATCAATATGATCAAACAACCTATCACCTGGTTTCATATTCATGCTGTCTAAAAACGACCTCACTCCCATTTTCGTCAAGCGATCATACAGCAACCCCGCGATGTTCCTCTTCGTGTCCGCCCCGCGGTGGTTTATGAACACGTCGCATGCTGGTCGAGCCATTTTCCGGTATAAGGTGGCTGGCAAACGCTGCATGGCTGGCTATAGCTAGCTAGCTCCTTCAGCAAAAGTTAGTTAGTTATAGGTAAGGTAGCTTAATTTACGAAAAAAGTTGTTATTGTTTTTTATTTCCTAACTGTTTGTAATTGAATTCTCTCAATTTAATTTGTCTCTTTCTGGTTTGTAATTGTTGGTTGCTATTGATATTGGTAATGAAGTTGACATGGATGTCGACGATGATGATAATTATGAGTCTGAGCTTGACTCTAATGAGAGAGATACTGATATGGCTGTGGATGATGAAGATGAAGACATTGACTAAAGTTATTGTACTTGTTTATTTTAAAAGTTAGTGAAGTCATTGTACTTGTTTATTTTAAAAGTTAGTGAAGTCATTGTACTTGTTTATTTAAATAGTTAGTGAAGTCATTGTGCTTGTTTATTTAATTATTGCACATGTTGACTGACAATATGTGTGAACATATATGTGAATGCTTTTTTTTTGACAGATGCCTCCTAAAGAGAAAGAGCATCGTAGGTCTAAGCTGCCTACGAAGAAGGCTAAGACGATTTTGCCACAACAATTGGCAAATCGATTGACACAGTCACCACTGGAGGACGACGCTAGCACACCACTCTGTGAGGCTAGTCAGCAACCTCCTGCTCAGCAGACTGCTGAAGTGATACCACCTCCCCTGTCCCCTATAATGATGATCCCAAATCCCGGATTCGTAGCTCCTCCTGCATGCAGGTATTTAACTAGTTGTTGGATTTTTTTTAATTGCTTTCCCTTTGTGGTAACAAATTGATTTTTATTGTATGAGCACGTTTCCCCTTCACCGCAGGCGACATCCATTTCTGAGCAGCACACTCCTCCAAGTCAGGATGATGCAGGTGCAGGACCTTCGCACACTGCACGTAGTGGTCCGACAGTGCAGGGGTCACGATATTCCCATTCGGGCGGGACTAAGGTGACACCTAATGGGAAACCCATCATTAGGGTTCATGGAAAATCGTACGTCACTTTATAGCCTAATTTTTGGATTTGAAACTTGTTGTGTATACCTAAAAATATGCAATCTGGTTTGAAAAGTACTCTATGCTCTTAACCATTGCCGGTTGGAACATTGTTTCTGAAGTATTCCAAGTCTGTAGTATCTCATTTTTCCTTTCTCTGAGAGCATGCATCCTTTCTCTGCTTCAGTTCTCAGCTCATCATTAACAATTTAGATCTGGTTTATTTCAAATTTGTTTGCCTACTTGCCTTTTGTTTTTTACTTGAAATTCAAAGGGATGGTTTTTGTTTGTTGTTTCTGCCATTTGATTTCAATGGAGATTATAAGTATTCATTGGGCAAACATACTGTTTCACTGATTGCCATTTTTCTGTTGCTTTAGAAGTGTGTTACATGGTTTTTTTTTTGTTTATCCTTTTCCTGTGGTTGCAAAATTGAGATATTAATAAAATAATGCTTGGTCATATTGGAGAACCAGAGCCAACTTTGATTTGTTTTTCTTGCTGAAGAAATTTTAAATCCATGTTAAAAACCATGAAAAATAACTATTGGAATGTGGTGTTTTATTGCATCTTCAACTTACAGCACTATTTGCTCATGTTTAATTTACATCACTAATCCCACCTCTAAGGGTGTTGTAAATTGATTTTGCTTCCCTTAGTTTTATGTTTTGATGCAGTACCTATTGGCCTTCCCCCATTATTTTGATTTTAATGAATATGCTTGTACATGATTCAAATAAACAAACTTAAACATGTATTGAAATGGTGAACTCATGTTAGAAAGATCTCTTTGAAGCTATAGTTTTCAAATACAGGGCTTTCTAGTTGATTCAATGTCCGATACATGAGTGATGCTAATTGAAATTGAAATTGAAATTTCACACATACACTGTCCCTGAACCTAAGATAGGAAAAAAATTGTTTACTTAGATTTTCAAGAACATCCCCACTGCTTGTATTTCAAGCATTCATTCTTACCCGTTCAAGCATTCAAGCATTGATTTTTGGTTTTATATCTTATTTCGCAAGGGGTAAAGAAAAAAAAAGTAGTTTGAGAATGCATCTTTAGTTAATGCTGATATTATGTTTATAACTTATTTATAAGTTCCTCCCGGGTAAAGTAGCCTCTAAGGCCATCACCGCGGTCATTCAATCACAGTTCCGGGAACCATATCATACTTGGGGAGAGATTCCAGGAGAGACGGTGGAGAAATGGTTTGAGAAATTTGAAGTAAGATAATGTTATTTTTCTTATTTAAGGGTTTTCGTTATTGTGTGTTGATATTATAATGAATATTGATCTTATTTATAATATAATATTGTAGGAGTGTGTTTGGTGGGATCGTAAAGACCATTATCTGGTTGAGAAGCTCTTCAACACCAAAGGCTCAAAGCGTCTTTCTGAGATGCTTATAGAGGTGAGGAAGAATGGTAAACGCCCAACCTGGATAGGCGAGGGGGCTTATGCAGAACTTAATGCCAAGTGGAAGGCTCCAGACTATAAGGAGAAATGCACCAAGGCCAAGCAGAACCGCGCTTCTTCTAAGGGTGGTTCTATGCATACTAGTGGATCTATATCCATCACTGAGCATGCCTTACGCCTGGTATGTTTTTTAAACATTTTATTGCTTAAAATTCATCACATAAATTTGTTGTTATATATATGTTCCTAACGTTTTTAATTATGTTTCAGTCTGATGAGTTGGATAGAGAGCCCATGGTGGATGAGATCTTCTTGAAGACTCACAAAAAAGAAGAACATGTCTTCGGTGGACAACAGATCCAGGGAGACATATGAAAGTCAGATCATTGTATTTTTTATTTAATTAATTTTATTTTGTTTCATAAACAATATTGTAACCAATCTTTACTGCTTTGTTTTGAGCAGGAAGCCTATAAAGAGAAAGTGCAGCAAGCCGCCTCTCAGGCCTCTGTTGAAGGGGAGGCAACTGGCAGTGTTGACCCCTCAATTCAGTTGCAGTTATGGGCCCAATCTGCTGGGGGTAGGACTCGGGGACGGCTGTATGGTGTCGGAGGCTTGTCCGGATGTTTTAGGTTTGGTGTCTCCTCTCTGACCCAGGAGTCTCATGCATCTGGCACCAGCCCCAGGCTTCAAGATTTCCGAGGTGGCTGCATAGATTGCGGCTTTTGAGGAGCGCACAATAAAGGCAGAGGAGGAGGCTCGGGAGGCACGGGAGGACGCATAGGAGGCAAGCAGAAAGGAAGATGAGGAGGCTCGGGAGGCACAGGAGGCAAGGAGAATTGCCTCGGAGCGGGATCAGGAGTTTCAACAGCAGTTGAGGGAGTTGTCTGCCAGTGTTGCTGCCATCCAGGCCCACAAATCCTGTCGTCGCCATCCGGACTATGAGGAGTCTGAGTCTGAGGAGGATTAGTCTTGCCGTTAGACTTGGGACTTTTTTTATTATTGACTTGTTTTGACATTATGGATTTCTGGCTTTTGACATTATGGATTTGTGGTTTTTTACATTATGGATTGTTATTAACTTGCTTATGACTTGTTGTGACTTGGTTTGTTCACTATGGATTTGTTCTTTTAATAATTAAAAATGTATGTTGATGGCTCTTTTATTATGTATGTTGATGGCCATTGAAGCCTTTGCTGCTGTTGCGTTCATATGTCAGGTACCGTAAAATTTTGGGGCAGTTTTAAAAACAAAGGTTCCCAAATTTTTTTTGACAATACCGACGGCCACACCGTCGCAAAAATGGATGGAATTTTTCAATTTTTTAATTACCGACGGCTAAGCCGTTGCAAAAGTAATCCTGATTTTTGATTTTTTGTGATAGTTACCGACGGCAACAGACGGCTAAGCCGTCTGTAATTTACAGACAGATCAGCCGTCCGTATATTACCGACGGCCAAGCCGTCGCAAATTTCTGTCAGTAATTTCTTTAATCAGCCGTCAGTATATTACCGACGGCTAGGTCGTCGCAAATTTCTGTCAGTAATTTACTGACGGATGAGCCATCAGTAGATTACCGACGGCTAAGACATCGCCAATTCGATGGTATTTTTTAAATTTTTTGTGAGATTTACCAACGAAATAGCCGTCGTAATACGCCACCGTGCACGATGGCGTATTACCGACGGCTATTCCGTCGGTAAATCTCACAAAAAATTTAAAAAATACTACCGAATTGGCGACGGCTGTGTATAATTTTCCGAAGGCTTAGCCTTCGGTAATACCGACGACTTTAAATGGCCGTCGGTAACAGATTTCTAACGAGCCATTTACCAAGGGCCCCGAGGCTGTCGGTAAGCCGTCGGTAATCACGATTTATCGATGGCTTTCGTGCGTTACCGACGGAAAATGGCCGTCGGTAACAGCGGAAATTCTTGTAGTGACTGTTAGCCTTGATGCGTGGATAATATAGGGTGACCCTCTAACGAATCTAGAATAGACTTGTAATGTGAGGATTATCTATGCTTTATAAACTATATTTAGACCTTATATCTCTGATTAACGTGAGACTTGTGTTCTTCCGAATAACGTGCTTGGAGCATAGTGAACTTGGATAAAATTATTACTCCCTTTGTTCCATAATTTTGGTAATTTTAGCAATATTTTTTTTGTTTCAAAACAATGAGTGTTTTATAAACCCAAGATATAATTCAATTTTTTTTTTCAAGTATACTCTTCGTATATTTATTGTCTTTGCGTTAAAAATTGACACAACCTCATAAATACTTAATTGATTATTTTGGAACCTGCAGGAATTAATAAGGTTATTTTGGTAAAAAATATACTTTAATTAAATAATTCATTAGTTTGTGTGTAAAAACCTTAATCCACTAAAGTTATGGAATGGATGGAGTATTAAATTTGTGTTCACCAAAGTTTCGTAGCAAAACTTAAATGACAAAACAACTTCATTAATTATGATAACAAATTTAATTTAACATCACTAACAATCGATATATATCACGTGTGCTAGATATGTATGGTGGCTGATTTCTTTAACTTTTTTTTTTTTTTTTTTTTTTTTTTGCAAAGGCAGTAGGAAATGCCGATTTCTTTACTCATCATGACATCCGAAACAGCCTAATTAGCTCATTTGTGTGTCTGCTCTACGTAGCTTTAGAATATATATATATATATATCTTAGAATATATTATTAATACCGCACTTTGTGACACCCTTGTCCCATTTATATTATCACACAATTACGAATAATAATAATAGTAATAATAACATCAAAGTATAGCAGAAGAAAATAACTTTTCATTATATATCAAAGTTTAGGTACATACAAGGGTTCCCTCCTAGGAACCATCAAAAGAATAATATACATAGATACAAAAAACCTCAAAGAGGATACAAGAGTATTACTACTAGTCAAAAGATACCATCAACCTACCGAGGAGCCCTGTATAGCTGACCATGTCTAAGGATCCTAAGGTGCATACGTGGGGGGAGTGGGGAATCCGCAGGAGTGGGAGGTCCGAGGAACCCAGAGTGGTAAGCCCTCATGGTCTAATCAGTAGGGCCAGGTTGAACGGATGGTCGACTTTGACCTACGTCGCACCTCCCTAACTCCAACACTGTCCCTCACCATACTAAATGAACCAAAAGATGAAGCAGCAGTGGGATGTTGCCTAGGTCTAGGCTCTCGCCACATGCGGTGGAACGGTAACCGCTGCTCAATTCTAAAATCACCAGTAAAGGAGGCCCTCGGTGAACCTAAAAGATGAAAGAAAACGCTGACAAGGCCTGTGTAGATGACGACATGGCGGTTATAATCAATCTCCCAACTCTCCCCGTCCATGTCATGATAATACACCTCGAAATCACCCCATACCGGGATGCTCGGCTCCTCCAGCATGGTTGGGTGAAAGTAGTGAGACATCCTCAGGCTCTTGAGAATCTTCAGTATCTAAATATACATAAATATGGAAAAGAAAATAACACAAAGCATGGGAGACAAGAACACACTATACACTAAACAAAAGGGAAAAGTAGAAGAATAGAATATGTGAAGAATAGGTCACACATCTCCCAATCAACTGTTAGGATCATCACCTAACTACCCATGTCTATATATCTTAAGTATACATGTTTATGTGGCCACACAACTTACTTCAACAGAAACGGCCCCACCTTAGCCTTGTGTTTTCCTCCCATCGACATGTGGGTAGGTTAAGTCAATTGTCCATCCCCCTATCCCGCTCATCGTACCCCTAAGAGTGCATCCTTGTTTCCTAATTTCGACGTTAGGAACAGGTATCGGGGCAGCACTCGGGATCGGCACTATAGATAGTAATACAACAGTACTCCGTCAGGATAACCAGGCTACCCGATGACCCGACACAATGGCGGCCAAACCATTGGTCTCCTGTGACAGTAATACAACAGTACTCCGTCAGGATAACCAACCTATTCTTATTCATTATTCAATCAACATATAGAGTTTATTCGTTATCCTCCCCACATCATTAGCAGAAACATATAATACTACAACAATAACTGAAACAACTTAAACATCAACATCAATCAACAACCATCACATAAGTTAACCCTAGCATCGCTCAGGCGACCAACTACAAACATATTATCAGACAACATACACACAGTCATCAAGCAATTATAAGTCTTCTACCCTAGGGTTTTCACACAATAATTATCTATATAGTTGATGGACTAGTGACAACTATCCTTAGCAGTCGTAGTCTCGACACCCCTCCTAGGGTGTCGGGGCATCAACCCCTAGTAGGGCTTGGGTCACCCCACTTCTCTATTCTACACCTATCATATTCCTACCATCCCTATTGTATAGGGTCCAGATCTCCCCATACCTGGTTTTAGAAGATCGCCACCGTCCACGTCCTATCGTGCCTCCATAGCTCCTCCACGCACTCCAAAAGGATGCCTTGGAAGAAGGTGAGGAGAATGGAGGGGAGGATGCTATTTATAGATGAAGATCAGCTCCATCGTATCGTGATGGACATTGGAACAAAACACCAAAGTGTCACGATTGTGACACGTGTCAAGAGATGAACAGCTCTGATCACCGACTTTCCTACCGACATTGGTCGCGTCGCGATGGGCCTTAGACTAAAAGGTCATCGCGTCGCGATGGACACGGGTCTGGAAGGTTCTAGTTTCTTCTTTCACCGATTTAATCACCGCCATCACCATCGCGATACTCTCTTGCCTATTATCCATCGCGTCACGAGGGACGCGTTCTAGAAAGTTCTTAGCTTCTTTGAATTCTAGGGTTTCCTACAGTGTTTTTGGCTCCTTAAGGTCACTTTATTCCTTTAAAATATTTCTTTGTCTGTTTTATTTCTTAGGATGTCACACACTTAGCATTCAAATGATCCTTCATTCAAAAGTATTATCCTAGAATTTATAGGGTAAATTTCCTGTCATTGATACAAATGTAGAGGTAATACTTCTTTGTTATTCGTGGTGGACGGCATTAATTAGATCCCAGAAATTGTATACTACCTCCGTTCCTTTCTAGATGTTGCTTAAGGTTGTTTTACACAAACCAATAAATTTTATTGTTCTTTATGAAATTATTGGTCTTTTTCATGTGATATTTTTGACTGTTTATTATATTACACTTATTTCTCACTCTATAAAAGGATATAATTGACAAAAAATAATTAATGTAACTTTTAACTTTGAGAACGACAAATAAATAGTAACAAAATTTCTCTAAAAAAGAATAGAGGGAGTATATATATACAAACAGATGAAGCTTGTAAGGAAAATTATTTGACTTTCTTTGTGGTATGGTTTGCATATTGATAGACTCGACTTGGATATTATGATCATAACTGTGAAGAGATTTATAATTATTTTGTGCAGAAGTCATGGAAAGTAGAAGAGCTATATAATTTGCTTAAAACCAAATATATATGTGTGAAATTTACATCTATGATGAATTTCTTTGAATTAGTCAATACTACGTACTTTTAAAAAAATGAAAACAAATTTTGGAACTTTGAAATTTGATCTTTGGTATAAAAAAAAATCATTTTACATATAAATTAACAATTGAGATTATCTTGTATTGTAATGTGCTTAAAGTGGACTTTTTTTTTTGTTTATATTTACAATTCTAATATTGCTTATATTAAATGTGGAGGCTAAATAGCACTTTTGGTCCCTTAACTTTATTTTAATTTTTATTTTGGTCCCTTAACTATTATATTTTTCATTTTGGTCCCTTAACTTGATAACTATATACAACGTTAGTCCCTTCCATCAGTTTTTGTTGAACATCGTCCAAATAATCCTAAGTGGTAAATGGTTGTCCTATGTGTCCTAGGTGACTCAGATCATGACCACCGAAAAAAAAAGCTGACTCAGATCATCTTCTTCCCCAAACCTGACCACACCACAATCCCTAACTCCTCTTCTCTCCATCTTTCCTCCATGAGTCACGGCTGCCTCTCAGGCGCTGTTTCAGACCACCACGCCACCACCTTGAGTAACCACGAACCACCACACAACTTCCCTCTCACTCTGTGTCACGAACCACCATTTTCGATAGCAGAACCAAAAAATTGCAGAACCAATGGTCATTTCCTGAGTAAGATTTTTTGTCCCTTTCCAGTTTCCACGATACTAACTATTGTTCATTGCTACACTCGCTTGTATTTACTTGTTTGGGGTGTCTCCGTGTGTGTAAATTTGGGAAAATTTCAGAGATTTATTTTATGGAAATTTACAATGCTGCTCATGATTTTTTTTCCCAGTTATTATCAAAGTGAAGCTCGCATTTTTCAAGCGTCTGTGTAGTGTACGGTACCTCTGCTTCTTCTTGCTCTTCGTGGTGGTGTGCATCAGATCCGTGGTGGAGGTGGTGGATGTGTGGTGCTGGTGGTGTTTCGCGGCGGTGGCGTGGTGTTTCATCTCCCCCACTTTTTTATTTCTTTTGTTTTTTTCCTGGTTTAGTAATATTAAAAATATTAAATATTTGATAGTAAAATAATATTTAAAAAAATGAGTCAGATGCCACATATGATACACGTTTGCCACGTATGACATTATAGACGGTGTCCAATGAAAACTGACGGAAGGGACTAACGTTGGATACATTTATCAAGTTAAGGGACCAAAATGAAAAATATAGTAGTTATGGGACCAAAACGAAAACTAAAATAAAGTTAAGGGATCAAAAGTGTATTTTAGCCTAAATGTTGATCTTTGAGGCTAGCTAATGCAAAATTAATGAAATAATCTTCGTTGTGATTGTACATTCTAATATTCATCACCAGTGCAATCAGTACATTAAACATTGGATCTAGAGTGTAAACAAACTACAATTTATTGAACTGAAAGGTTGAAATTGTTATAGATATCCCACAATCCCAAAGTAAGGGATTGGATGCAGACGATACAACGTTACAAAAAGTTGGTTCATGCGAATTGCACTCAACAAAACAAAAATGAGGTGAAACCTTTTTCTTGTAAGCAAAACAATTATACTAAAAAAATGGAACAAAGAACCCAAGCACATGCATGGTTATTTAAAAAAATTCAAGAAAAAAAGATCCAGGGAAATAAACGAATTCTAGTAATATCGATGAGTTGAAACCTAAATCAACTAACTAAGATAGTTAATTTAAGCAAAAGAATTGAGTGATGTTAGAGGAAGTTCTCTCTGGTAGAGTTGAGTTTAAAAAGCTCTCCAACTTGGTTGCCAGCTCTTTGAAAAATAATAAACAAACTTATAAAGAACTTTGATCAGCATAGTTTCTTGTGCATGCGCTTGTGCTCTTCCTCTACCTCCACCAAGTTCATGATCACTGCATCCGAAGCATCTGTTAGCAGCTCCGACCAGTCCCTGTAATGTAAACCCATCAAAATCAAAGTCAATACAACATTGCATTAATCAACATTAATTGCATTCATGAGTACCCTATTCAAAGCTCAAAATAGTAGTAAAATAAGGGTTCCTTAAAATCAATCCTAAAAAAGAGTACAAATGTAAAAAAAAAAAAAAAAATTGAGAAAGAAAATATTTAGTACCACTGCATTTTTGTATTCTTTTGTAATAATAAATGTTTTTATTTTTAATAAAAAATTTTAATTTTATATACATAATAACATCAACGACGCTGATCTTAACATTTGTCTTAAAATAATTTTAACAAAAAAATTTGATGCCTTATTTATTGTTATTTTAAAATATATATTTTTTATTTTGATCAGTTAATTGTATGAACATGACTGAACAAGAATTGTTGGGGAGAGAAACATGTAGGTAACATAAAACAAACCTATTGGAAGAATCAAAGGTTAATCCAACAGTGTATTTAGCTTCTTCTAGCGCTGCACTGAACCTTCGAAGCTCTTTAACAGGACAAGGACCATTGTCCTTGACCACAAGCTGAGAAGGCTTGACATCGTAAAAGATGGGCACAACCCTTTTCTTGGACTCCATGAGAAGAGCGAGTTCATGGAGACAGAAATAGGAGTCACAATAAGTCGGAGAAAACACGGCAACACCAACCTTGCACCCAAGAATACCCCTATCAATATGATCAAACAACCTATCACCTGGTTTCATATTCATGCTGTCTAAAAACGACCTCACTCCCATTTTCGTCAAGCGATCATACAGCAACCCCGCGATGTTCCTCTTCGTGTCCGCCCCGCGGTGGTTTATGAACACGTCGCATGCTGGTCGAGCCATTTTCCGGTATAAGGTGGCTGGCAAACGCTGCATGGCTGGCTATAGCTAGCTAGCTCCTTCAGCAAAAGTTAGTTAGTTATAGGTAAGGTAGCTTAATTTACGAAAAAAGTTGTTATTGTTATTTATTTCCTAACTGTTTGTAATTGTATTCTCTCAATTTAATTTGTCTCTTTCTGGTTTGTAATTGTTGGTTGCTAGAGCAAAAATAGGCGAGAGAGGACAGATATCGCTTTGTGTGTCTGTGTGTATATATATGTGTGTGTGAAGATCGATTTTGGGGAAGAGTTAATTGATTAAGTACTACCAGTTTTTCTTTTACAAAGGTGTGGGGTTTGAATTTCAACGTGGTAGTCCATGTTGATGTTGGACTAGAGAAAATACTACGTATTGAATGATCGAAAAAGAGAAAAAGCGTTTGAAATCTTTTTTAAAAAAAAAAAAAGCGTTTGAAATTTTTGACTGCCATATTAGAATCGAAAGGATGTGGGTAGAAAACAGTCATGAATTGTCCTTCAAACACGTTTGTACATATGGCGCAACAATATAAATTTGATATGGGGGATCCATAACACAGATCCGCTGACATGGTCATTCCTCATTCCTAATTAATGATTTTGCCTTGTAGGAAATCTACAGGGTTGCTTCCTTTTCACCCCTATAAACACTGGTAGTATTTATTAATTAAATATATGGCTTTGCATCTCGTCACAAAAATCTATAATCAGTTTTTTTGGATAAATTTTTTAATAAATATTTATAAGAAAATATTGAAATTATCGTGCAATATTTAATGCATATAAACTGTTTAAATAATACTACCTCCGTCCCTAAATATAAGCCCATTTTTTATCAAAACACAAATTAAGAAAATTAGTTAACTCATTTAATTTATCTATAATGTGTATTATTTTTCCAAAACAACTTTTCAGTTATTGACTTAAAAGAGATAAATAGTCACCCCATTTACTATTGACTACAAAATACAATGTAATAATAATAGTTGCAATTCAAGTTTTTTTATAAGCAATTTCTCATAAATTGTGAATCAAATGATTATATCACTTTAAAAACTCATATAAACTATAAATTAATCCAAATTAAGCAAACTATAAAACCATTTATATGTATTCATTTTACATATAAATGGTTTTATAGTTTGCTTAATTTGGATTAGCAATCCATTTTTTACTTCGGAAGGATCAAGATCAAATTCACATCCATTCTCTTTCTACCGGAAAAAGAAATATTTCTAACCCTTTAGTAAGTAATGATATTCTTGATCGTGAAATATCGATTGCTTGTGGAACCCTGTGAATTGCGTGAAAGTAGGATACTCCAAATTCGGGAGTCCAAGAGTTTGATAAAACTCTCTTGATGGAAAAAAATGTGAATGAAAGATACCGCTGAATTGAATTGAGTCCATGAATCTAATAAATAGCGAGAATTCTTGATCTCTCTAAATATCTCTCTCAATTCGAAAATCCAGGATTGGAATTGATGGTTTTGCATCGAAAAACCCCCTATATTTATATTGTATTGACATTAATATTGTATTGACAATAATATTGTATTGACATTAATATTGTATTGACAATAATATTGTATTGACATTAATATTGTATTGACTTATCCAAAAGATTTCACTTCAATTGGAATTAGGTTATTCACCGGGTGATTCCAGCCAAGCATCCATGGCTGAATGGTTAAATCGCCCAACTCATAATTGGCGAAGTCGTAGACGGGAAATTTTTTAGCACTGAATCGAGGTATTCCGGAGGAACAGATTGTTCCAGCTCGATACCGTCAAGAATATCTGACTATTGCATGGGAACAGGTTCATCTTCGAAGTATTTTTCCCTTCCAATATTTTTCTATTGGAGCTTCCCTCATTCCTTTTATCGAGCATAATGATGCGAATCGAGCTTTAATGAGTTCTAATATGCAACGTCAAGCAGTTCCTCTTTCTCGGTCCGAAAAGTGCATTGTTGGAACCGGATTGGAACGCCAAGTGGCCTTAGATTCAGGAGTTCCCGCTATAGCCGAACACGAGGGAAAGATCCCCTTCCCCAACTAAACTAAAAATGGAATTCTATTTTTCTCGTCCGACCTATCCTTATCCAATCTTATTCAAAGACAGAAGGAATTACCAACTCTTACTTAACAAGCAAACCCTTTCCTTCCGAATTAAGGAATTTGGAAGGAATCAAATCTCCCCAAGTAGGGTTCGAACCTACGACCAATCGGTTAACAGCCGACCGCTCTACCACTGAGCTACTGAGGAACAATGGGAAATTAGATCTCATAGAGTTCAATTCCTGAACTCAACCCATGACCAATATGAGCTAGAAGTTTCCTTCATTTATATGTATTCATTTTACTAATTAATGGTTTAAAATTTTGGAGTAATTTCATTTTGAACAGCAAAAAAATAAGAAGGGTGTACAAGGGTACTCCAAACCTTACACAAATTTTTGGAGTAATTGCATCAGATCTTTTAATCGTCAAGTGATCAACCTAATCTTATGGAATAATTAATTTATGACATTCCTTACATACAAAAAATCAGACTGATCGTTTTTTTTTTTTTTTTTGAAAAGGTAAAATAACAAGATGAACATGGGCTCAAGGCGAACCAAGTCCACCACAATTTACAAATCAGACCGATTATTATAACCATGTTTGCTTACTTTTTCGTACCTTTTACCTTTGTGATATTCCGTACCCGGTGGAAGTGTTGGGTACGGAATCTAAGTGAGCTTGTATATACTTATCATATCATTAAATCCACTTTAATTACCTTGAATTAGTCATTTGATTTTTCTAAATTGTAGATGCACATTTTTTAAACACAATAATGATTTTTTATCAAAAACTTATCTACAGTGTCTCTTTATATTCTCTCTTCTTCATCTGTGTGTCTACTTCACGGTCTTTCTTCTCCCGACATAGATTCGATTTCTCTCATTCTTCTTCTTCCGATGGAACCTAGATATCGAAAACAAGTCGACATCGGTATATGTTTACTGTTATTTGATTATTCATTTTTTCTAATATGATGGCCATTCTAAACGTCCAAGAAAAAAGGGGAAAAAAACATATTAGTAAATTTGTAAAATATTTTCTGGAGCACTGAAACAATTATCCATAACTTATTGCTTACTTTTTAAATAATAAAAAATGCATATCGTAATGGTTATATGAAAAATATTGAATAAGTGAACTACTTTTATTAGAACAGTTAATATGGGTACGGTACTTTACTAATTTAAAAAGTACCTAAGAATTTAATATTCCGAAATATTGCATAATTAGTACGATTTCATGGGAAAACTTTCCATTTTGGATTGTTGTGAATTGTCATAGAGTTAGAAAAGGTCTCAATGATCCCGATCTCAAAAGAGTCTGGCGGAGCTTAATGCATATGGTTTCTTTGAAATTGAAAGTTCTCAGCATAGAAATTAGGAATATTGTGTGGCGGTTGAACATTCTGGTCAAGTACTTGAGAATTGGGGTTAGCTGTGTTATAAAACCCAAAAAGATCAGAAATACAGAATGAAGATAACAGCGTTTAATTTTAGATTTCCATAGAATAAATAATTTCTAAATAAAGCAATTAAGTTATACTTGCAGAAACAATATATATTATTAGAGAGTGTAGTACAAAAATTGATTAGAACTTTATATAGGCCCCGTTTGGATAAACAACTTATTTAAGTGCTTATGTTAGATAAATCATTTGGATGTGTGCAAAGAAAAGTGCTTATACAAAAATAAACTGTTTGGATACATAATTACATAAACACTTATAAAATGTTAAAATTTGTAAAAATTTAAAAAAATTAAGAATCAAACCTTAATTAAAAATATCATGATACATCAAAAATACTAATAGTTATTAAATTAAAAATACACTGATCACCATAACATAAAATTTGAAAAAACGGTATATATATTGCAAAATCATGATTAAAGTTAAAAAAAAAATTAACAATTCACTTGAAGTGTTTGAATGCATTATTAAAAGTAACAAAAAACTAAAAAATATATTATATATAACCATGATTAAAAATAAAATTCACCATTTACCTAGTTATAAATTGAGTACATATGTTTTAAAACACAATTTTTAATTATAATTATGAATTAATCAAAAGCTTGTCTCAAAATTACAGATGGCTTCTATAAAAAAAAATAACAAATGGCTGTGAATGTAAATAATTCTTTATAAAAAAATTAATTAGTATATTTGAATTTAAGATAACTGAACTTTATAATGGAAGGAGCGTAAGATTCTTTTAAATGAAAAAAATAAAATGTCAATTGAAAAAGAAAACGAAACTGAACTTTACAATATTTTTTTGTCTAGTACATATGGTAAAAGGGAGGAGAAAGTGAAGCAATACGAGTTCGAACCATGTTCTTAGCTAACACATAGCTCTTATATATGTTTTACCACTAGTCTATACTCTTGGGACAACTGAACTTTACAATATAAATACAAGGGAAAAATGAATACATAAATGAAAAAGAAATAAAAGAGGTTGGGCTTGCGAGTCTTTCGGCGTAAGATTCTTTTAAATGCATTTTTAGTATTTGTCAATTAAGTTTATGCACGCATCTTAAGAAAATTATTAATTACACGTATTTCCAAAGTAAAATAGTTTATTTGGACTAATCTACCCTTATTATAGTGGAAGTTAGGTGGAATGGTAAATTACCGTAGATATTATAAAATGATAAATAATTTAAGACAAACAAATATTTCAAACATGACAAATAATATGAGACAGAGGGAGTAAACGGGAAGAAAAAAGTCATGCGCAGATTCGAACTTTGCGGCGCCATTTTTATTTTCCCATGAGCTCCGTGTAAGATGTTAGGATAAGCTATTCTGTATAGCTTATAAAAAATAAGCTCAAAACAAATTATAGATGTGTATAAGCTAATTTTATGATCTCTCCTAAACAGTTTTATAAGTGTTTAAGTGTATAAAATTTTAAAATCATCAAAATTATAACAAGTGCATCAACACATGTTTTTAAAAAATAAAAATAAAAAGAGCAAATGTTTACTCTTCTTACAAAATAACGAGAGCATGATTTCTAATAACACAAAATAGGAAGGCTTTAGAATTAAAAAAAATTACAACAGAAAAAATTACAAGATAAAATTAAGAGAGGGACCAGATTAGGGTTTTAGTCTAAGTTAGGAAAAATCTGAACCTAGTAAAAGGTGGAAATAGAGACTGAAAATGGCACTCATCTACGGGAGGGAGAGTGGGCCGAAGTGTGAGACAGTGAGAGGAGTTGTGTTTTGAGCTTTGAAAGAGAGAGATGATTGAGTCTGACTAAATGAGATGAAAGATATGATTAGGTGAAGACATTAGGTGTAAATTATTATACCGAGAGAGACCAAAATATAAATTTTATAGGTGATAAGTATTATTTTTAATTTTTTAGAGGATACAAGTACACACCCTAGACAACAAGTAGGTCTGCCTCTGGTTGAGATGAAAAGAGTATGAGTCTAGGTGCAAAATTTTAAATTAAAAGAGGTCAAATTAAATAAAAATTATATGAGAGAGTAAATAAAAATTTTAAATTTAAGGATGTACAATTGCACACATTCACTACAAGGCAAATCCGCCTATGTACTTATATCAATTGGTAAACTACGATAAATTATTCATAAATCAATCCAATCATCCTGATATTAATATAGTCCACTTCATATACAAAACTATGCTTGTGTGTGTCACGGGCACGAAAATTGGCAAAATTGACTGTACATTAACATAGTCCAACCGACAATTGTTTCATAATAATGAGACTTCAAACAATTACTTTCAAAACTTATCATTGTTAATCCTCTACTGCTAATTAATCATCTGATACAGATGCATATAATTCATGGTGAAATTAAAGTGGTTACGTTAATCTATGGTTACGTACATGTCGTATGAAAAATGCTCAATGAAATTGTAGTTCAGTCTCCGATCATTATTTCGATCAACTTTTCATATGTATGTGAGAATTTTTCAATAAAGTGATCACTGATCAGAGACTTCATGTATGAACACTGTACAATTTGGTGAATTCTGCAAATGGATTCTTGAAAAAGGAATGAATGAAATAAATGACGAAGACGTAAATGTTACTAAAATAAATTATACACTTCCCTTTTTAGAAATGAAAGGACATTCTAAACGAGACAATTAATTAATGCTTTCAAAATGTTCTGATGAGAATGACAACAGCTAATTCGTGCATCTCATGACCGTGACTCAATTATTGCCTTTGTTCTAACCAGCAGACAGAGTCTTCGTAACCGCGGCGACATCGATTGATGTAACTTCAGAATAAAGTGATGTATAAAACCAAATAGATGTCACACCAACCATGCTTTCGGTTAAAGGGCATTCCAAAGCTTACAATAAAAAAACCAAAAACCATAAAAGGTTCAAGGTAAATTAAAAGAGCCCAACATACTTTTTTGTTTCTCTTGATTCATAAAAAAAGTATGAATCCCGACTTATATTCAATAAACAACAGAGTGCATCTAGAATGGTGACGTTAAAAAATGTCAACAGGATGCATCCCGACTTTCTTTGTCACTAACCACCTAGAGCACTGTTGCTCATTTGTGGACTATCCTATTCTCACATTGTTACTGCAATCTTTATGCAACACTTGAGGGTTACTACCTTTAGAACATAGGAGCACACTAAAGTGTTTCACTACTAGGTAGAGACTTCCTTATTCATCTTAACCTAAATTTTTTTTTTGGGTTAAAATACACTTTTGGTCTCTTAACTTTATTTTAGTTTTTATTTTGGTTCCTAATTAATTAAACTTTTATTTCGGCCCCTTAAGTTACGAAAGTTAATGGACTAAAAGTGTATTTTAGCCTTTTTTTTTATAGGGGAGGACTTAGTTAGTCCTCCTTAGCCTTTACAAGTTCTTGGAATTGTACCTACACTTAACATAGAGTCTTGCACTCACTAAACTTAAACATGTAGGGATTGGGTCACACTTTGATACTTCAAGGGTTTGGAAATTAAAGACCTCTAAACATACCCTTCCACTTAAGGTTCCAAGACTTGAACCCTATAATCAACTTAGAAGGCTTAAAAAGCTCAAAATTTGAATTTTGATGGCTTCTAATCTATCCTAATCGATTAGGTCTTCCTAACATGCAAATTTCAAGTTCAAAGCAAAAACATTCGATTAAGGACTTGTATGTAATCGATTAAAATACTCGCAGAATTCACCAGTACATAATCCAGGGAGTAGTTAATCGATTACAGGGCTAGAATTAATCGATTATTTCGTGCTTTTTTGCATAATTTTGCAGGGAACTCAGTTCTAAAGGTATCTTAAACACACTTAATTAAACTAGAACATACAACCCAAAAGACATGTGTATTGATTTACCACATCCATAGACATACAGTAGTTAACCAAACATAAGCATGTAATCCAACATCATAAACTATCAAAAACAAAGAGTCAAAGCAACTATGGAAACGACAAGACTTATATCACACTAATCATAATCATCACTCAATCACTTTAATAACAATTTCATACACAGAGTATGATACCGGTTGAGTCGTGATCATACCTCTTGTTCAATTCTCGAATGTAGATAAGGAATACAAAAGTATTCACTTATGTATCATTCGCTAGCTTGGCCTATTCAACAAATAGCACATTAGGGTTCACATCATATTGGTTATAAATTGCGAAGAAACATGGAAGTCCCCATTCCAACGAACGGTACGGATTTCCGTTTTCTTCCCCAAGTAGGAACATATATGTATACACCCGTACGTAAAAGTATATACATATATTAAGGAGTCTCGTAAAAACGATTACGTAACTACACTATTTTCTGCTAGTTTTCATCCTCCTAATTCCTCGGACAAATCCTTGAGGTGGCCTATCTCAATAATTCGTCAAAGGAACTTAGAAAATTCAGATTCACAAACACAACTGACACTCCCTTAACCAGATCACTTTTAGACACACATAACTCACAGTCCGATGAGATCGAACTGCTCTGATACCATAATGTAACACCCTGGTTCCTACCAGAGTATTACTTAGCATTTTTAAGGAAAGTAAGCAAAACAATAAAGTGTTTTAAACCAAAATAGAGGAAAGAAGAAATTAAAACTCTTTAGAAGTATTTTATCTGTTTCATAAGCATAATATTTATAAAAGAATTACATTAAATTTGATCTTATTATTAGAAAAGCTTTCAACTTCAAATCAAGTGGTTCCAAGTAAACTCAATAATAAACTATGACTCTATGGTGATCCGATACAACAACTTTCGAGAATCTCATATTGAGAAATGGTCGAGCATCCAATGTGCACTCTTGTCTTCCATAAGTTGCTAATACCTGAAAACAACGCCCCAACATAGTGAGTTATAAAACTCAGTAACATAGAACTAACATAAAACACTTTACTATTGTTTTCAACCATACTTGGTGTGCTAAGTATGGAAAACTCATCTCTAGCATTCACAAGTGTCACAAACATATCCGGCGTTAGCATAACTCAAACATGTATCTAGTTCTAGCATCATTACTGTAACACCTCAATTTTCGTAGTAGTATGTATGTGTATATGTCTGAATATATTAATAATTTTGTGATAGTTTTTGTATATGTTTACTTTGGTAATTAGTACTTTTAGTAATATTATTTTATTATTATCTTTATTTTTGTAAAACATTAGTTTGAAATATTTAATATTATTTTGGTAATAATATTTTATTTAAGAGGGTAAAAAATGAGTTTATATATTAAAAGACGTTTAAAAATACAAAAACAAATTGAGTTTTGGACCTGGTTCCTATTCGCACCTCTCACTTTTCCTTGCACAACCCCTTGTTTTTTACTGGGCTTTACTCGCTGCACCCCTAATACTAACATGCGCTCCCCCTGATCACTGTAACGCCCCGACTTTAATCAGAGTATTACTTGGAAATTAAGAGACAATTAAAAGAAACTAGGTAAATTTTTTTCACAAAACTTACTAGACATTTTTCCGAGTAAATCGTTGAGAATGCGGAATAATAACTCAATGAGCACATATGTACTTAAATACAAAGTTCGCAAAAGTTTTTAAATTATATATACAAGAGAACATAAGGAATGGATCCTATTTTAAAGACATATTAAAAGACTTCTAAATTAAACTCGTGATCCGGTGTCTCCAACAAAAGTCTCGCGTAAAGGCAAGACCGTGCATGCTCTATGCTCTAACTCCTCCATGATACTTATACCTGAAAACAACACCCCAAACATAGTGAGTATAAAAACTCAGTAACATAGATTTAACATAAAAATTATTTTACCGTTGTTTTCAGCCATACTTAGTGTGCTAAGTATGGAAAACTCCTCTCTACAAAGATACAATCATCTATTGACAATGTGTCGTTACTTTGGACTTGACGCGGGCTCGGTAATTTGGACATATAAGGAGCTATACTAACCCATTCAAGGTAAACTTATTCTCTTTAGAAACCTAAGAATGATATCTACAACTTTTGTGAAGGAATCTAAGGCTAATTAGGTCATCTAATTTGTGTCGCATTTTTACCCTGTAGAAATGTAGGAATTCGCCCAGCGAAGATGGACAGAAGCAAACCCAGAAATTTTGGGCGTAGGCTCGCCCAGCGAAGGGTACTGGGACAGTGCTTAGCCCAGCGAAGACTTTTCTTTACCAAGCGAACGGACGCAGAATTATGCAGGTTCTCATTTTTTTCTGCATCTTTACTTACCCAACCATGATTTTCTTCACTCCAAACCTTTCTCAATGAAATTAGAGCTCAACATCAAGCATCCAAAACACGAATAATTGGAAGAACAAGTTACTTAACATAAAAATCATAAGAAATGTTATGATGTAAATGCCACAAAACACATTAAAGGATGAGTAACATACACAAACCCATTTCCAATCTCTTGATTCCCATAAACCCCAATTTAGAAAAACATGAAATCACACAAGATAAAAGGGGAAAGGAAACCCTAACATACCCTAAATGAGAGGTTTTTAGAGGGGAATCCTATGTTACCTTGCTTATCTTCAAGTCTAGGGCTTAGATACCCCAAAATCCACCATGGAAGCTCTTTCTCCAAGCTTCACCTCCATCACCATGTTCCTCTTACTTTCTTCAATTTCTCCTTGGTTTAGGTTTTGAGGAGAAAACCCCCAATCTTCCCTCTTGAGTCTTGATCCTTCTTCTTCTTCTCTTCCATCTTTTCTTTCTTCTTGGTTTGGGTTTCATGGAGAAGACCCTCCATCATCTCTTCTCTCTCTCGCGGCTCTCTTCCTCTCTCCCTTTTCTCTTCTTCTTTCTCTTTTCTCTCTTGTTGCTCTCTCTCTTACGGGTGGGTGTGTATATTAGGGAAAGAGAGAGTATTTGTGAGGATTAAAAGAGAGTGTGGTGCATGGTGGGTGGTTTGGTAAAGTTTGACTAACAAGTCCTAGTTTAATCTCCTAATTTATTCTTTGGTCCTCACAGGAACCTCAGGTAAATTAATCAATTAAATACTACTCACGAATAAGTAGTCCCACATTTTCTAAATCCTTGGAAAAAATTACTATTTTACCCATAGGTTCGAACTTTGCATTAAAACACTAGATTAAAGGCTCTAAACCTTTTTAATCCTTAGGGATTAAATCCCTTTACCACTTAAGATCTCTAATTATTAAGCTTAGGGAAAGTTGGGATGTTACAATCACATAATATCTCGAGCGTACTCCTTCTTCTTCATCGCGCATGGTGCGGTTTCAAAACTACGCCGTCTTTCTTCTCTCACGTTCAATTCTCTCTCTTCGATTTCTCTCTTTATAAGCCATGAAAAATTGCCAAACTTCATATTCCTATACAAAATCACCCTCTGGATTCATTTATGGCCTTATCTCGGCCATCCAAGACAAAAATCGCGTCGTATTTTCACCAGCGACGGACTGTACTTTCGCGATTCTGGCCACCACGGTCATCATTTGGGAAAACATACGTCGTTTTTGGATTCTTTGCGTCGAAACCTCTTGAAATCACTACTCATTCTCTCATTTCGATGAAGTTGACCTCAGACCCCCGTAACCCTGTCATCTCGGTAAGACATTTTTCGGGCACTCTTTTTGCTTCCTTTTGATTTCGTCTCAGCCTTAAAAATTCCAAAAAAATATGTTATACTAATTGTTATATTTTCCACCGCATTTCGCTCTTCATGCGAACTGTAAATTTTACTCTGTGCTCGTTCGGTGCTTAAATCGGTCGCTATAGGCAAATTTCCTTTGCTTTTGTTGATGCTACAAACTTCTTTATTGAGGTAAGGGGGTAGAATGATACTTGATTAATGGGCTTATGGAATTGACTGAGCAATAGGGACGTCCCATGGTCCCTACGCATGGCGCGGTTGAACGTGCTTGAGTACCACCGCCATTGTGGTGCGAAATTCACAATTATTGTGTTGTCAGGATTAAAGTATCAATTAGGATGTCCTTATATTATTTTGTGTGGATTAATTACGTGTTAATTTACCATGTTCAGAAATAATTATGTGTTAATTGCTATGTTGTGAATGGTTTGATGTGTCGATTGCCTTGATATGTGTACTAGTTGAATATGTGGCTGAAATGGATGTTTGGTTGTCATGTTTAATTGTTAACTCTATGACCATTTTGAGGTTGATATGTTGGTTGTTGTCATGTTTGGTTTGATATGCCGGTTATATGAATACTCATTAGTATTCATGAGTAGTGATGATTAATTATGCATAATTTTATAAGGATGAATGTAGGTGTATAAGTGACTAAGTTATGGCTAGAAGGAGTCTTAATCACTAGGATTGATAATAGTCTTCACGGGGTAATTGTTTGAGGGTGTAAGAGTAGGAACAAGTGGTGTTGGATAACTTGGAGCATTTTATACAGAAAAATCAGTAGGAAAAATGACTTAGTGTTAGGAAAAAATATTAAACAATCACTAATTGAATTTTTAAATTCAAGATAAGTTAGATAATGACCAAAGCCTTTTGGAATAGTGTTCCGTAATTATTTAGGAGTAGTACGGTATGTCTGGTCGTCCTCGAATACGTGGGAACCACTTTCAAAAATTTGAGGAAAGATTGGGGGACACGGGTGGGCATCAAGCGCCCTCTGGGTAGCCTTGTGGTGCCATGTTCTCGTGCGTTTCGCGTCATCCTGACTTAGGGCAGTGTCATGTCTTGTATTTTTAAGGGTATTTGGGGTTCAAAAGAGTAATTAAAGAGATGATCTAACATAGATGAATTTAATATGAATTAATCACTTGAGAAAAAGGATTACGAGGTAGGGAAAGTTAACCTAAAAACTTAGTGTTGTGAGGTAGGATGGTTACTTGGACTTGCTCCAAGGTCGGGGGGAAACTTGTCGACGTACTGACAAGTAGTACCTTGTTGATGTTATTATTGCCGGCCACTTGCTAAGTTGGCTGGTATTGTTGATACGTTGTTATTGATAGACACCTTGTTTGATTTTGCATTCATGCATCATAAGACATCATGTTGTTGTTGTTAGTGGTGGTGAGCAACGTTGATACGATTTTAGTGACAGCCATTATGGGCAAGGTACCCGACCTCGCAGATTGAGTTTGGTAGGGGTCTTACCTAAAGGCAATGGATAGCTACCGCTACTGGAGTGTCCCATATTGATAAACCAAATCATCCTGACTAGACACTATTCGTACTCAAGAGTGACGGGAGCACCCTCACTCGCTTGCCTGAGTTAGTTGGATCCACATGCATTGTGAAGTAGACGTTGGTCTTAGGATTGCATATGTACTCATGGAGTCATGCATTCTTGTCGTGTGTGATGTATGTTGTTTAATGGTTGATGATTAGTCATGCGCATTGCTTAAGTTAATTCCTCTGCTGTTAAGTACTATTCTTGTATGTAATTTCTAACTCCTTTGTTGTGGCTACTCATATACCATTGTGTATGTTTAGACGATGACCTTGCAGGTGAAGAAGATGCTATAGCTGAGGAGTGATTGGCTAGATGCGATCACCACGTAGATTAGGACTTATGTTCAATGTTGGTTGAATTAATTAGAGTAGCTATTGATTATCGATGTAATTGCTTAGGGGTCGGCTCTGAGATACTTGTGACATCGGGGCATTTGGCTTATTTAGACTTTGATTGTAAATGTTTCTAACTATGTTTTCTTTCCACATGATATGGTATGAGTGTGACGACTCTACCCTTTTGTTTGAAATATTTTTATTTGGTCTTAAATTTTATTTAAATCAATTACATTGAATTTCTTTTTAATATTACCACATGGGGTAGAGGGTGTCACAATTACAATCGTAAACTTGCATTCAAAAATAGGGAAAGGTACTAACAAGTCGTATTGGATACTCATCTAGGTCTTGATGGACTTACAAGACACACCATGGAGTTCCCAAGCATTAAACTTGGATTTTTACCTTGGACTTTAACGCTTGCCCGATAATTTGGACATGTCTACAGCTATACTAACCCATTCAAGTTAGTACGCTCTACTCAGAGAATTTTGATCTTAGTAATACTAGGACTACAGGCTTGTGGTGATGCGTAAGGTTTGAGAAAGTAGAGAGGAGAGATTGTGGGGGTATTTCTATAGTTTTTAAGAAACTTTAAGTGCTTAATACTAAATTTAAAAACATCATTTTGTATTGTGCACAACTATATGGCTTATGCACAATAGAGTTTGCCTATGTATAGATATCATAACTTCAAATCTTGAGAATGACTCCTAATGTACGACCAAAACATTACTATAGTAGAGTCAAATAAATATTTAGTTTTTTTTAAATATTATTTAATTATTTCTGGTTCAACCATGGTCTGACCACGATCTGACCATTAAACTTTAAACCGATGCTTTCACTGGTTCAATCATCGATCCGAATTTAAAAACATTGGTTTTGCATATTCGCCGGGAGATGAAAACCTCTAACCCTACAGATCAATTACAATCAAATCGGCACAAATTAACAAGAATAACATTAAGGCCTATGATTATTTCTAAAATTAATATTTACATTATTTTAACCCTAAAATATCCTATTCTAACACTCACTAATACATTATTGACCAAATTTTCATATTAAGAACGTTATGAAATGATTTTGTTTCATCTTTAGACGAAACCTTAATTAATTTTGAAGATGATAAATTATTTCAAACTTCGCGTTAATCAATTCAACAAATAATATTGTAGCGAAAATAAAAAAGAGTAAAGAATAGAAACAACACAAGGAATTTATATTGATTCATTCTTAACCCAATGGCTACGTTTAGTCCCTTCAACATGAAAGATTTTCGCTATCAACGAAGTCTCGTTATACTGGAACCAAGTAAACTTCCCCAACCATGGAACATCAACCAAATCCACGCATATCGAGAATAAATTGTTTAGTCTTTAATCTCCATGTGATCAACATGAGAACTCACTTCTTTCCTCTTGCCTATAAATTTAATAACAGCATTAAATCTTCGCGATATTAGCAGGCCAGACCACAATTTTCTTTACCAACAAGAAGAGTACACATTAAAATGAAGCAAAGAATACAGTTTTTCCCCCAATCTTCACACCGCAAAAACCTTAACCAAAGATCATAAATTTAAGATTTAGAAATCCATCCTTACAAATAGTAACAAGACCTCCAAACAAACCAAAAACTCTGAAAACCCACTTGAAAGCAGTTCCTCCCCTAATGTCTTCAATTAATCAGCCTATCATCCACTCTATTGACTTTGTTTCCTGAAGGTGACAAATATCCACCTAAGTGGAAATTCCAATCATAACTACTTCTCTTAGAATGGTCCCCTAACCCCATAACATAATACAAAGCAACTTTAATAAGAAACATTGTGTTCCTCCCTCATACCCTTGGAGAATTTATCTATGTATTCCTTGCTGGTGACAAAATGGTGGAGAGATTGTGATGCAATATCGTCTTAGCTAGAAATGGAGTCTAATGGAAGGGATATGAACCACTTCAGGGTCGACTTCCAAAAGGTCAGGGGGAAAGTTCGACACATAACAACATTCAGGGTGTCTAAGATCACTAGTAAAAGGATTTTGGAAATGCTTTATATGTGCCTCTGGGAGTCTGGTGTTATGGGGTTGGTTGCATGCATGTATAACTCAGCCTGCTCGCGAATTCGACCTCTAAACTTCTTGATGGGTAACCGGTCTCCAGTCGGGTGTTTTCAGAGTAAGATATTGACTACTCAACCTACCTTATTCTCTGCTCCGGTTTTGCTCATTCCGAATTCATGGACTGCTTCTCCAGTTTTCTGCTCTTGTTACATTCCAACTCGTGAGTCCTTTGCACCAACTTTTGTACATTGGCAGCTTATCCATCGCCATTGTTGGGTTCATAGGCAATGATTTGCCCAATCTCGTCGCCCTGGGGTTGAGTCTCTTATGTGGGTTATGAGGAGGAAGGTTTGACCCCATGTCTTGTAGGGGGATTTATCCTCCACATGTCCTTAAGGCGTGGGATGAGAACGTGTTGGTCATAGGAGACGGTGAATAGTTGCCACGTTGGAGATGGAAATTGTTTTACCTTTTCCTACGTATGAAGCTAAAATGTTCATGCTGAGGTCGTTTTCCCATTGGATTCTATTGAATAGGTCTCCCACGAGGACTATGATGATACTTGCAAAAACCCTCCAACACTCAAAGTTAGAGGACGTTTTGGTAGGGTATTATATTTCAAGGGTATTATTGATTATTGATATACCTTTTCTCCTAAGGTGTGGAGTATTTATATGGCGTGTGGGTATTGTCACATCCTGCTTAGGTGAAGATATTCTCTAGTAAATTGTTAGGATTAAGAGAATCCTAACATAGGAAAGTTCTAGAACCTTTAGTATGAGAAGTGTGATTCTTTTCCCATAATTCCCCCTCTAACCTTTGTGACTTGGCCGTTACGATGCTTTTTTGTCCTTAGGTTAGGGTTGAGATTTATTCCCAAAAATTACAGTTTGTTAACCTTGTGTGTTAAGAAAGCAAAAGATAGCAATGCGAACCTTGATTCTTCATAGACATGTTTGCTTTAATGTTAGATGTTTCATAATTTTGAAAGCTGCTCTAATAACCACGTGGAATATATAGTTTTAAAGAGTGAATAGTTTAAATAACTTGAAAAGGAAACACCATGAAGCATTTTTAATCATTTTAGAAAGTTAAAATTGATAGATGAAAATTGATAAATTGCAAGGGAAGGAACGTTTTCGAAAGTTGAAAAAGATGGTTCAAGCATCACATAGTTCAATCAAGCTTAAGTTGTAAGGAAGATTAAATCAGTGAATGTATTCGTGTCACTCCATTCTATTTCATTAAAAATCCTCTTTTTCTAATCTTAATTTGGTAGACATGAAATGGAACTATTATTTTTCTTACACTCTTTATGCCATCATCAAGTATCAAGTACTTAAATAATAGAATAATAGTTTATTTAATTTAGTGTGTTTAATTATTTTATTTTGCTCTATTGATCAAAATACAATCTTCTTCATCCATCTCTTTTTGCTAGTTTTTGGCAAACAAATGCATCTCTGGACCAATATGAGAAAAGATAAGATCCTTTTATAAGTGTTTTTTGAGTCCAGGCTTTGAATTAAAGCCAAGCAAGTTATATTACACCTAATAACACTACACTTGATTAATAAGTTCAAACAACAAATAAACTACAAGATCTCGTGGATGGGATCATCCTCCTGTTCGGCCAAAAAGTCAGTGAGCTCCTGCAATTGTCTACTGAATTCACCAATGATTCCCAGGAAATACTGCACAAAGCAAAGCAATCTATTCAATAATTATTAATTTCCGATTAGAGCATCTCTTTTATATTTAAGAAAAGTCTGGAATCTTGGGTTACTAATTGGTGGAATACTAAACAATCCGAAATTTTCTTGAATATCATTCATGAAAAAACTACTTTTATTGAATCAGAAAAATACTCGAAGGTTGGGGAGAACTTGAGTTTAGAAGGTAGTAGAGTGTAGAAAAGTAAATTGGATGAGAATAGAGGTGGTCATCATGTCATTCTCGGTGATCTTGACTTAGTCATTTGTCACTCTGAGCCATCAAGGCATTTCAGAATTTTGTGAGAAATTAAATTCCAACATTTATTACAACATTGAAACACCTTGTTGAAATCAAGATTACGATATGTGTATTTATTGTATAGGATAGGCATATCATATCATTTAATTATAGAATATAATATTTTTTTAATTATTGTATTAATTGTCTTTAAGCCTATATAAAGAGATCATGTTGTGTAGTTGAAAACACACGGTTTCATACTCATATGTCTTTCTTTTCTCTCTATCAACATGGAATCTAAAGTCAAAAGAGGCAACCCAAAGAATCATGTTTCCCAGTGGACCACTGTCTTCAGTGAAATTTTTTTTTTTTGGCAAACCATGTTCAAACTATGGTTTGCCTCTTCTCCAACACCGTGACTCCTTTTTGGCATCATTTTTCAGTCATTTTCCCTTGAAACAGCCGCTGCCGCCATCCACCGCCATCTGGTTATTTACCAAGTGTGACTTCAGCAAATGGTACTCGAACTCAATCTCAAGGAATTGGTACTATCCACCTCTTTCCTTTTCCGTCAGTTGACTCCCTCCTTTTTGAACTTGGATGCCCATTCAATTTATAATCTATTAGTCATTTGACACACTCTCGTGACTATATTGCCACTGTTACTAAAAACAATGCTATCTTGCATGACCAAAATTCGGGACGGATGATTGGCGTCAGATGTAAGTCTCGTGGCCTTTACTAAAAACAATGTCCTCTTGCAACAAAATCCCCCTTGTTACCATACATGCTAAATTGGAGCATCTTGGTCTTCCTAAACATCAAAGTTAGTCTTTCGAAGTTGTCTAGTTTACATTGTGAGCCGTGTCAGTTAGCGAAACACACTCGTAGTCACTTTCCTAACCAAATCAATAAACGAAATCCATCACCTTTTACTTTTAGCTCACTCCAATGTTTGGGGTCCTTCTGAAACTATTTCTACTTTTAGATCAAAATATTTTGTTACCTTTATTGATGATTATTCATGTTGCACGTGATTATCAAGAGATAAAAACTCAGTTTGGTGTTTCCATTCGCTTTTTGCATAGTTATAAGGCCTGTGAATACTTGTCCCATCAATTTAAAAATTGTATAACTTCTAATGGCATTCTTCACTAAACATCTTGTGCTCATGCACCTTAACAAAATGACACCTCATTGAAACCACTAGAACTCTTTTTCTACATGGTAATGTTCCATTTCGGTTCTAGGAAGATGTTGTTTTAATGGCATGCTATCTTATAAATCGCATGCCCTCTTCTATCCTTGATGAGCAAGTACCCCTCTCCATCCTTTTTTTTTCACTCACTTCCCACGTGTCTTAAGGTCCACATGTTTTGTCTATAATTTCTCTCCTAGTCTCGACAAACTCTCAGCTCAAAATCACTAGCTCAATCACTCTAGTGTGTCTTTCTTGGTAATCATCACTCCCAAAAAGGCTATCTTTGTTTTTATCCAACTCATCACCTTATATCGATCGGCATTTCCTTTTTTGAGTTTGTCCCGTACATCGAGAAGACCCACTTGCCTCCTGAGCCTCTTTCTACAATTAGCCTTGTGCCCTGTGCTATTATTCCTATTATACCCCCAGCAGCACGACCACGATAGACATGTCACTGTCACTAGGCACCCACCGTGGTGCATGTCCCTGCCCCTGTTGTGTTGAATGTGGCATGCTAAACTCTCCACCAGCACCAAATTGGGCCCAATTGTAAGATTGATCGCATAAAAGCTCATCTGACGCCCAAAGAATACACTCATATATTTGGGCCATATTACAGTAACACTCTCTCACCTGTGGCCAACGTGGCCTATATTATACCCCTCCGCTCTATTACAACCATCCAACAATGGCCACTTCATCAACTTGACTTTAAAAATGCTTTTTTTACGATAATCTCGAAGAGGAAATTTAAATGGAGCAATAACATGAGTTTGTTGCTCAGGGGAAGTCATCTACCATGGTCTGTCGACTTCACAAGTCTTTTTATGGTCTTAAACAGTCACTGCAAGCTTGGTTTGACAACGTCAACCCGTTTCTTCCTTTTCTAAGACAACAGGTTTCTTCCAACAAGTATACAATACCCCAAAAGTGAATCACATATCAATGGGTGAGCCTACCCAATCGACATTTGAATAACCAACTATCTGAGTATGTCCTCTGCCAATCTCATATCACACATGTTTACCAATTCCACCTCCCGCCTCCATATATAATTATTAAAAATAAATACCCAATCACTACCAACTTCGCATACGTTTCCCACTTTCTCAATCTCAATCACTTTCACCTTCCTCTACGCAGACTAATACAAGGCAAGATGGTTGCCTTTTAAATACCGACTTGGCTCTAGCATGTCACCTAGCAGCAACAAGTCGATTTCGGGTTAGATGTTCACGTTACTCCACTCCTTGATGAGAAAGAAGGGTCGAAGTGAAAAAATAAAAGAGTGAAGCTTACTCTTGCCTTTCAACAGTTTAAGTGGTTCAAACCCGTTTGAATGCTCTATTACAAAAGAGCGAGACACCACATGCAAGTGTGAGCACCAAACATTACAGTGAGCCAAAGCAAAAGGGGACGAAATACGTTTTTTGACTCGATCGAGAAACTGACTACAAGTGTGTTTACTCAATTACCACGAATCCCAATGTAAACTAGTTAACTTAAAAAGGCTGGGTAACAACTTTTGAAGTTTGGAAAGACAAAGATGACCCAACTGAATATGTATAGTGAGAGGGGAATCTATGGTAGAGCATACCAAAGAGAGAGAAACATATAATTGTGAAACTGTGTATCTCAACTAGATATAAGGGGTCTCTTTATATAGACTTAAAACCAATTAATAAAATAGTTACAGAATATTATATTCCTCTTTACATGATATGATATGATACAATATGCCTATCCTATACAATAAAAACCAATCTTAAAGAACAAACAAATCATTCCATTCTAGAGTTTATGCACTTTAGAATGGACTTTATGGACTTTAGAATGGAATAAAAAAAATCTAAAGTTTATGGATTTTTTTAAGCTGACAAATAGATGCAAATCAATAAGCAAACAAATATATTTAAATAAAGAATTCGAGGCCCAATCCAAAATCCTAGACTAACAAAACCCAAAACCCCTTTATCAAGAGTTGTAAGCCACAACGTTAAGCAAACACATCATGCTCTCTACCCTCTCTAGAACCCAACAACCTTCGTTTACACAACCAGTATTATGGGGCAGCAGGGTGGAAAATATGGGAAATGTGGCAGAACAACAACCTCACGAGGCAGCGGCAAAGTCCAATCTCGTGTAATGGGGATGAAGGGTTTTGGATTCCGCTTATCAGTTACGTTTTGCTTTTTTTTAAAAAAAATTAAATTTATTTAAAAAATCTAATCACAACCATTAAAACCTTCCACCACCATGTGTCTTATTGAGAATGAAAGAAATGAAAATCTCCATTTCCCTAGAAAATTGAGAGGATTCGGAAGCATAAATAAAACCCACAATGCCCTACCTACAACCAAAATTTAAGAGATGCGATCTTCAACAACTAATAAAACAAACAATGAAAAGCTATATTCAACCAAAATTTGAAACTGTGAACTCCAATACCAGAACAAGCAAATAAACAGAATCACGCAATGAAAAATATACTCTACGGACTTTCTTTAATCAGACAAACAGAATTAAATCAAACCCACACTGCATGACCAGCGACCAGAATTTAAGAGATGAGATCTTCAACCACAAACAAGGCATACAATGAAAAGCAACTCCAATACCAGAACAAGCAAATCCTTCCATTCTAAATCGACACAGTCACACAATGAAAAGCTATATAGTCTATAGACTTTCTTTAAGCAGACAAACAGAAATAAATCAAACCTACATTGCATACAATGAAAAGCAATACTCTATGGCCCTTCATCTCCTATTTAAGTAGAATAGACTAACAACGCTTCAATACACCCAATCAAAATTTAAAACTGTGAACTCAAATACAAGAACAAGCAAATCCTTCCATTTTAAATCAACACAATCAGACAATCAAAAGGTACACTCTATGGGCTTTCTTTTAGCAGACAAAAAGAAATAAATTAAACCTACATTGCATGAGCTACAACCAAAACTTGAGAGATGAGATCTTCAACAAGAGACAAGACAAACAATGGAAAACTACACTCCAAGGACTTTCCTGTTCTATTTATTTATGCAGAATAGATTAACAACTTTTCATTACACCCAACTAAAGTTTAAAACCTCGAATTCCAATAGTAGAACAAGCAAATCCTTACATTTAAAATCAACACAGTCCAGTCATGTAAAGCCATACTCTATGGACTTTCTTTAAGCAGACAAATAGAAATAAATCGAACCCATACGCATGGCCTACTACCAGAATTTAAGATATGGGATCTTCAACAACAAACAAGACAACCAATGAAAATCTATACTCTATGGACTTTCATCTCCTATTTATGCAGGATAGATTAACAACTCCTCAATGCACAGAACCAAAATTTAAAATTGTGAACTCCAACACCAGAACAGACATATATCGTTCACTTCAAATCAAAACAATCAGACATTGAAAAGATACTCTATAGACTTTCATTAAACATACAAATAGAAATAAATCAAACTCACACTACCCGACCTACAACCAGAAATGATGAGACGAGATCTTCAACAACGAATAAGACAAACAATGAAAAGTTATACTCTACGGACTTTCAACTCTTATTTATGCAGAATAGATTAATAACTCTTCGACACACTCAACCAAAATTTGAAACTGTGAACTCCAGTACTAGAACAAGTAAATCCATCCATTCTAAATCAACAGAGTCAGAAATGAAAAGCTACAGTCTATGGACTTTTTTAAGTAGACAAATAAAAAATAAATCAAAACACTACCTGACCTACAAACAGAAGTTAAGAGATGAGATATTCAACAACAAGACAGACAAACAATGAAAAGCTATATATGGACTTTCATCTCCTATTTATGCAAAATAGATTACCAACTCTACAATACACCCAACCAAAATTCAAAATTGTGAACTCCAATAATAGAACAACCAAACTCTTCCCATTTAAATGAACAAAGTCAGACAATAAAAAGCTACCCCCCATGGAATTTCTTTAAGCACACAGATATCAATAAATCAAACCACACCACATGACCTACAAGCAGAATTCAAGAGATGAGATCTCCAACAACAAACAAGACAAACAATGAAAAGGTATACTGTATGGACTTTCACATACTATTTTTGCAGAATAGATTAATAACTCTTCATTGCACCTATTCAAAATTTAAAATTGTAGACTCCAATACCGGAGCAACCTTGTCCTTCCATTTTAAATCGACATAGTCTGAATATGAAAAGCTACACTTTATGAACATTCTTTAAGTACACAAACAGAAATAAATCAAACCCACACTGCATGACCTACAACTAGAATTTAAGAGATGAGATCTACAAAAACAAACAAGACAAATAATAAAAAGATATACTCTATGCACTTTCATCTAATATTTATGCATAATAGAAACAACTCTTCAGTGCACCCAGCAAAAATTTAAAACTATGAACTCCAATAACAGAACAAGCAATCCTTCCATTCTAAATCAACAGAGTCAGACAAAGCAAAGCTACAGTTATGCACATTTTTAAGCAGACAAATAGAAATAAATCAAACCCACACCACCCGGCCTACAACCAGAATTTAAGATAAGAGATAAGATCTTCAACAACAAATAAGCCAAACAATGAAAAATTACAGTCTAAGGACTTTCTTTAAAGAGACAAATAGAAATAAATCAAACCCACACTGCATTACCTGGTCCCATAATTTAAGAGATGGGATCTTCAACAAAAAGCAAGGCATACAATGAAAAGTTATACTCTATGGACTTTCATCTCCTATTTATGTAGAATAGACTAAAATTGTTTCAATACACCCAATCAAAATTTAAAACTGTGAACTCCAATACAAGAACAAGGAAATCTTCCATTTTACATCAACACAATCAGACAATGAACATACATTGCATGAGCTCTATGGACTTTCCTCTATGGACTTTCCTTCGGCAGACAAATTAAACATACATTGCATGATCTACAACCAGATATTAAGAGATGAGATCTTCAACAATAACCAAGACAAAACATTTAAAACTACACACTTTCCTCTATGGCCTTTTATGTCTATTTTTTTATGCAGAATAATATAACAACTTTTCAATACACCCAACTATTTTTCTTTTTAATAATGACACCCAACTAAAAATTTAAAACCTTGAACTCCAAAACTAGAACAAGCAAATCCTTCTATTTTAAATCAACAGAGTCAAGCCATGTAGAGCTATATACTCTACGGACTTTCTTTAAAATAATATTTCAAAAATACTTTTGAAAAAAAAAAAATAATTTAAAATAATTTTCAAAAAATAGTTTTAACAACTACTTTCAAAAATTTAAAATAATTTAAAATAATTTTCAAAAAATAATTTTCAAAAATAATTTTCAAAAAATAGTTTTAACAACTAGTTGAAAGATCAAAGTTTTGAAAATAGAATACAGAAAGTGTTTGAAAAAGACTTTTGAAAAAACTGGTACAGAGAAAAAAGTTTAAAAAAATAAGATATAAATATTTAAAAAGTAATTTAAAATAACCAGTTTATGGAAAGAAGTTTCAAAAATTTTATATAATTTTTTTAAAAAAAAAACAAGTTTATTAAAAAGTTATTACACTTAGATGTAAAAATAGTTTAAAAAAATACTTTTCAAAAGCCTCATTTATAGGTAAAAGATTCAAAAAGGGTTTTTTTTTGTTGCAATAAAAAAAGAAAACGAAAAACAAGGCCTAGAGCCTCACGAAAACAACCTCCATGGTGTCAACCAACAGTAAGCTATGGATTTAGGAAAGCACGTGCCATCCTTGGTTCTTGCTCCAGTTGTCGGACTAGGAACAGTTATATCATCCGCAACAGAGAAAAGAGTTTTGTTCAATCAGAGAGTTGGCTTAGTAGGAAGAAGCGGGTTAGATAATATTATCTAAAGGTGAATCTGCCAAACTTCAAAGAAAGAGCCCACTGCAAACCCTCTATAATAGTTTAGATTACACAGTCGGTCAACAGACTTGAAAATATGAACCCGAAGTGGATGCCCCGGATATTGAATTCTTTGACAAAGAGTGAGCTTCCTTCTTGGTAGATGGACGAGGGCGACACT
Source organism: Calophaca sinica (assembly GCA_037113605.1). Taxonomy (NCBI): domain Eukaryota; kingdom Viridiplantae; phylum Streptophyta; class Magnoliopsida; order Fabales; family Fabaceae; genus Calophaca; species Calophaca sinica. Next base: position 99,183,289 of record CM073734.1, on the reverse strand, counting down.
GCCATACATAGTCACCCATAGGACTTTATTCACATAGTCTATGATCAGGCAAGGTGAACCTGGCGAAGTCTACTCTCCATAGAAGTTGATGTTGGAAGTTGGCTAGGTATACCCGGATTCGGTTTACCCATGGAACTAGTGATTCCCTTGCGATCTTGTCTTCCTATTATAGAAAGAAGGATCAGTGCACGGATCAGGCTTTCGCGGAAATAGGCGAATGCTATGCCTAAAGTAAAGTCCTCACTGCCACGCCAATCACTTCTTTCTACACTAAAAGATCACAGGCTTGTTAGCAATGTGGAGTCAGATTCCTACTGACCCCTTGCTTGAACCTAAAGTATACTTAACTGAGCAAGCTAGGCAGACGGAAGAGAAAATAAATCCCTACCCTAATATAAAGCTTAAAGTTGGGCGTAGGTTCGCTGGAAAGTGAGTCTTCATCGTGTTATTTTATTAGCATCCCGTCTTTCTTGGAACTTATTCACTCGAAGTGGAATCGAACCACGAAGGATTTTCAGTCCTTTGCTCTAACCAGCTGAGCTCCAGCTCCCCGAAAACAAGGTTCAACTCTTTGTTGAGGCCACTTGTGTAGGAAAGCCCTTCTGCTGAAGAGCGTCCCACGTCTTCCTCGTCATACAGCACAGAAGTCTGACTTCCACCTCAAATGCAGCTTCCTATTGACAAATTGCAACCGGAGTTTGACATGACTGATCACAGTTTTGGAACGAAGATCGAGAAAAAAAGCCACGACCCTTCTAACGTATCAAATTACCACCTCTCTATACTTGACATATCTTGCTTCCCTATCACCACCTCTTCATAATGACACTGAATTCGTACTCCCCAGGCTCTGCACTCACGATACACCCACAATCTAGTATAAATAGTGGTCGTTAACGTCAGGAAGGAAAAAAAGAAAGAGGGAGGACGGATCCTAAGGGTAACATACACCCACAATCTAGTATAAATGGTGGTCGTTAACGTCAGGAAGGAAAAAAAGAAAGAGGGAGGACGGATCCTAAGGGTAACTTCAAAAGCAAACATGCTTACCATATGGCTGCTGATCAAGACTCTTAGCAAAGACTCCAATCGAGTGACTTAAAGTGGATTTGTCCAAACTACTCCTAGAGTGAACGACTTCCTCTGGCTTTGTGCCCATGATTGTCTAGCCATTCTCCACACTCGGCACATTAGTCAGGGATCCTGTTGGTGCCACAGAATCAATGAAAGCACCGACCATATCCTTATAACCTGCCCTAAAGCTACTAAATCCCGGCCTCCCCTCTGATCTGAACAAGCCTAACCATGGACTTCGTGAGTGGCTCAAGAATGGAATCCAATAAAATCTCACTTCTGCCCATGCTAATCTTCCTTGGGCATTCTATTTCCCCTTGCGTGCTGGACACTTGTCCGAAACAAAGAACCCTTAGACTCCCAAAAAAAAAAGAGGCTTTGTTGGCAATCCTTATTATATAAATAAATGAAAGTCTTCAATTTAGACTTTTCATTTATTTATAATAAGCAAATCATGACTTATTCTTTCTTATCTAGTTACAGCTGATAGGGAAAGCTCTTGTACTCTATAAAGCAAAGCTAGTCTCATAAGACAAGCTAAAAGAGTCTATTCCATATGCCAAAGCTTGGAGTGGGAGTTCAATTCGATCCTTGGAAACTTTCTTTACTTCACAAGAGTCCCCCTCAGATCAGAGAACTGGCTTGACACAGCCAAAGAAAAGAGGATAGTTCGATCCTAGATTGAACCGAAGCCTACTTCATTTTTCTCGGGATCTTTCTCTTTCTTTCAGGAAAAGGAACAACACTCTACTATGAATAACAACAGTTCTTTTCCTGGGCATCATATCATCACTTTTATATATGCTATTTATTTATTTATTTATTAGACATAACACCACAATCCAACAAACCTTCCCCACTAGACTGGAGTTGCGAGAAGAAGCCTATCTAAGACAGAAAAAGCACAAAGTCAAAGACAGAAGAAAGGGGTCGAGGAAGAACCTGAGATCATGGAGTAGGAATAACATTGTCGACAGGGTGTCATAAATAGGATTAAATCCCTATTTGATATCTTGGAATATTCTTGTAATTATTCTTCCTATTTTAGTTGGTCCTATTTAGGTAGTTCTTTATTGTCAATATTATGTCATTAATTGAGGATTCTATTTGTGATTCTCACTTAATGTAATTCCCCCTATAAAAGAGAGGAACCCCTGTACAGTTTAATCATATCAATAAAATATTCTTCTCCTATATTTCAACTTGGTATCAGAGCACGATCTCTGTAGCCTGCACCTCTGATTTATCACCATGGTTGACAGTCCCTCAGCCACCAACGATAATCAGAAACAGGAGTCACACCAGGAAAAGGAGAATGTCACTGTCAAGGACTCGCCGACTCCAAAACAGGAGCAGAGGAGCGTTTACGGCGACTCTCATTCAATCCAAATCACCTCCTTTCGACTCAATTGGTCGAACTATCTTCGGTGGTTCCAATCTGTCCAGATGTATATCCGAGGCAGAGGTAAAATTGGATATCTCACTGGTGATCGACCCCAACCAAGCCCTAGTGACCCACAGTATGCTGTGTGGGATGCTGAAAACTCCATGGTGATGACGTGGTTGGTAAATTCCATGGAGGAAGAAATTAGCAGCAATTATATGTGCTATTCTACAGCCAAGGAGTTGTGGGACAGCGCGACAGAAATGTATTCAGATCTGGGAAATAAGTCTCAGATTTATGAACTCACCCTACAAGCTAGGGAAATTCGGCAGGGAAGTGACAATGTCACAAAATACTTCCATTCCTTGAAGCGGGTGTGGCAAGATCTTGATCTCTTCAACACTTACAAGTGGAAGTCAATCGAGGATGCCAAACACCATCAGCAAACAGTGGAAGAAGGGAGAATCTTTCAGTTTCTTGCTGGACTCAATGAGGAGCTCGATGAAGTCCGTGGCAGAATCATCGGGAGAGCAACCTTACCTTCACTAGGTGAAATTTTTGCAGAAGTTAGAAGGGAGGAAACCCACAGAAGTGTGATGATGGGAAAAACAAAGGTTGATCCAACCCCTCCTGAGACCAACGCTTTGATTGCAGATTCTGGTGTGACCACTGCAACAAACCTCGCCACACTCGGGAAAATTGATGGAAACTTCATGGGAGACCAACACATCTAAAAGGCAGCAAAACAGGTCCTAGAGCACCCAGATCATTCCCTACAGCTCATGAGGCAGAAAAGACCACTCTGAACAAGGATCAAGTTGAGGAACTCATAAGGTTGTTAAAATCTAGTTCTTTATATGGTATTCCTAATGCTTCTCTGGCACAAACAGGTAATTTTGGTACCTCTTCCTCTCTAAACTGCACCTCAAATATGTGTGCACCATGGATCATTGATTCAGGTGCTTCCGACCACATGACCAGCCTCTCCTCCCTATTTAAAACTTATTCTCCCTGTCCTGGAAATAAAAAAGTCAGAATTGCAGATGGTAGTTTTTCATCAATTGCAGGAGAAGGAAAAATTACTTTATCTAAACACATTGATTTAAAAAATGTATTACATGTACCAAAACTCTCTTGTAACCTTCTCTCTGTTAGTAAAATCTGCAAAGATTCCAATTGCAATGTGAAGTTCTTTGACACTCGTATTTTTTAGGACCAGACTTCGGGAAAGATGATTGGCAGTGCTAAAATGGTGGACAGACTCTATTACTTTGAGGATGCTTTCGAGAATAAAGTTGCTCATGGCCTTAGTGGTATAAATTCTACCCCCGTAAGGGACCAAATAATGCTCTGGCATAATAGACTAGGGCACCCTAATTTTCAATATCTTCGGCATTTGTTTCCAAACTTATTCAAAAATGTTGATTATTCTTCTTTTGAATGTGAAAGTTGTGTTCTTGCTAAAAGTCACAAAGCCCCTTATTCCTCTCAACCTTATCATGCATCAAAACCTTTTCATTTAATCCATATTGATCTATGGGGTCCATCTAAAATTACAACTCAATTTGGAAAAAGGTGGTTTGTGATCTTTATTGATGATTATACCCGGTTGTGTTGGGTATATCTTATGAATGAAAAGTCTTAAGTTCCTAATATATTTAAAAGTTTTTTACAAATGGTAGAAACCCAATTTGACACAAAAATCTCCATTTTGAAAAGTGTCAATGGTACTGAATATTTTAATAAGAATCTCAAAGAATTTCTCCAACTTAAAAGTATTCAGCATCAATCAACATGCCCAAATACGCCTCAACAGAATGGCACCGCTGAAAGAAAAAATAGACATCTTCTTGAGGTAGCTCGTGCCATTATGTTTGAGAGCAATGTTCCAAAGGTTTTATGGGGGGATGTTGTTCTAACAGCAGTCTATCTCATAAATAGAATGCCCACCCGTGTGTTAAATTATCGCACACCATTGGACTCTTTCAAAACCTTTTTTTCCAGCATGTCGATTGCATACTGATTTACCTTTATAAGTGTTTGGTTGCATTGTTTTTATGTATACACCTATCTCTCGGTCTAAACTAGACCCAAGAGCAGAAAAATGCATTTTTGTTGGATATTCTCCCAACCAAAAAGGGTATAAATGTTTTAATCCTAGCACAAAGAAGGTTCATATCAGCATGGATGTTACATTCTTAGAACATCAACCTTTTTATCAAAAAAATTCCCTTCAGGGGGAGAGTGTGAATGAAGATAATTTTTTAAATGAACCTTTGTCAACCCCGGTTTTATGCACCAAGGATACAGACTTAATTGATCAAACAAGTGAACATAACCCATAAGAACATGTGGATACAAGTGCTGAAATTGATGAGGTAAACCTGGTCCGAGACTTAGGTGGCATCCAGATAGGGGAAGAAATACCACAATCAAAACAGGAGCTTCGTGTTTATGCTCGGAAATATCCTCAAAGGACCAGAAATCAGTCCATCATTCCTGCATCCAACCAACCAGAAATCCCGGAAGATGGTTTAACAGAAATACTACAAGAACTTCCAGGTAATTCTGAAATCCCTACTTCTGATATTGATCTACCCATAGCCCTTAGGAAAGGAACCAGATCCTGCACCAAAAAATCACCCAAAACCAGTACAAACCATCCCATTTCCAATTATGTCTCCTACCAAAACCTTTCCCAAAATCACCGAGCCTTTACCTCTAAAATTACTGATTTGTTTGTGCCTAGAAACATTGAGGAAGCACTAGATGATCCCAACTGGAAATTAGCAGTCCTAGATGAGTTCAATGCACTTAAGAAGAATAAAACCTGGGAAATTGTAAACATGCTTCATGATAAAAGGAAGGTGGGGTGTAAGTGGGTCTTTACCATCAAGTACAAGGCAGATGGAAGTGTGGAGAGGTACAAGGCTAGATTGGTAGCAAAGGGATTAGCCCAAACTTACGATGTAGATTATCAGGAGACTTTTTCTCCGGTGGCTAAGCTTAATGCTATACGGATTCTCTTATCCCTTGCTGCCAATTTCAATTGGCCTTTGCATCAATTGGATGTAAAGAATGCATTTCAGAACGGGGAACTAGAGGAAGAAGTATTTATGAGTCTACCCCCTGGATTTGAGGAAGAACTTGGAAGAAATAAGGTGTGTAAACTAAAGAAGTCACTGTATGGGTTGAAACAATCCCCAAGAGCATGGTTTGAGAAGTTTGGAACCTCGTGGTAAAGAGGCTTGGTTATATCCAAAGTCAAGCTGATCATACACTGTTTTATAAACATTCCGCAGCTAACAAAATTGCTATCCTGATTGTATATGTGGATGACATTATATTAACAGGTGATGATAGTTTGGAGCTCGAAAGCTTGAAGGAGAGGCTTACCAAAGTCCTTGAAATCAAGGAACTCAGCCCCTTAAAATACTTCCTTGGAATTGAATTTGCAAGATCAAAGGAAGGTATTTTTATGAATCAGCGGAAGTACATTCTGGATCTTGTTGAATAAACTGAATGTTGTGAAATGCTTGAGTGAAATCCCACTCAGCTAATCTCATTATATATACACTTCAGGGAATAAATACAATGTGAGATTTACAAGAACTTGGTTCTGGTTCCTAAGTACATGAATGGGATTTACTAGGGAAATTAGTAGCTATTGTTTCCTAGGTGCATTAATAACTGTACATATTCCAACACTCCCCCTCAAGATGGAGCATATAAATCAAATGCTCCAAGCTTGGAACAAATATTCTGAATTCTCAGACCCCTTAGGGATTTTGTGAAGATGTTCGCTACTGATCGTTAGAACTAACAGATTCAAGATGACTTCTTTAGAAAGGACTTTCTCCTGACAAAATGACAATCAATCTCAATATGTTTAGTTCTTTCATGAAAAACTGGATTGGAAGCTATATGCAGGGCTGCCTGGTTATCACAGCAAAGTTTCATTTGTTGAGTATCTCCAAACTTCAATTCCTGAAGAAGATGTTTAATCCATATGAGCTCACACGTCGCTACAGCCATAGCTCTATATTCAGCCTCTGCACTAGACCTTGCTACAACATTTTGCTTCTTACTCCTCCATTATACAAGATTTCCTCCAATAGACACACAATACCCTGAAGTAGACCGCCTATCAATATGTTTAGTTCTTTCATGAAAAACTGGATTGGAAGCTATATGCAGGGCTGCCTGGTTATCACAACAAAGTTTCATTTGTTGAGTATCTCCAAACTTCAATTCCTGAAGAAGATGTTTAATCCATATGAGCTCACACGTCGCTACAGCCATAGCTCTATATTCAGCCTCTACACTAGACCTTGCTACAACATTTTGCTTCTTACTCCTCCATGATACAAGATTTCCTCCAATAGACACACAATACCCTGAAGTAGACCGCCTATCAATGGGTGAACTCGCCTAACTGCATCGCGTAATCCGACTATTCGAGTGCTTCCTTTGTCTTCATAGAGTAGTCCTTGTCCTGGGGCTTTTAATGTATCTCAGGATTCATTACTACATCCCAATGATCTTTGTGAGGAGATTGCATGAACCGACTTACCACTCCAACCGCAAAAGAAATATCCGCCTTGTAATAGTGAGGTAGATGAGTTTTCCAACCAATCTGCGATATCTTTCAGGATCGTAATAAGGCTCCCCCTGGTTGGGTAGTAATTTTTGATTTGGATCCATGGGACTATCAACTGGTCTACAGTCTAACATACCAGTTTCTTTAAGCATGTCTAATGCATAATTCCTCTGTGAGATGATAATCCCATTCTTTGACTGAGCAACTTCAATTCCAAGAAAATATTTCAGCTTTCCTAGATCCTTGGTCTGGAAATGACTAAACAAATGTTCTTTCAGCTGAGAAATTTTTTCCTGATCATTTCCTGTGATGACTATATCATCTACATAAACCACCAAGTACACACATCTATTTGGAGAGGTATGGCAATAAAAAACCGAATGGTCTGCTTCACTACGTTTCAATCCAAAAGCTGAACAATCGAGCTAAATTTTTCCAAACCAAGCTCGTGGGGATTGTTTAAGTCCATAACGAGACCGTCGCAGTATACAAACCAAGCCAGACTCCCCCTGAGCAACAAATCCAGGTGGTTGCTCCATATAAATCTCCTCTTCTAAATCTCCATGTAGAAATGCATTTTTAATATCCAACTGATACAATGGCCAATGGCAAATGGCAGCTATGGCAAGAAATAGTCGAACAGAAGTAATTTTTGCCACAGGGGAGAAAGTATCACCATAATCAAGGCCATAAATCTGGGTATAACCTTTAGCCACTAGGCGAGCTTTGAGACGATCAATCATCCATTAGGTCCACCTTTAACAACATATACCCATCGACACCCAACAGGTTTCTTGCCTGGAGGCAGAGGAACTAGATCCCAAGTACCATTATGCTCCAAAGCTTGCATTTCATCAATCATGGCTTGTCGCCATCCTGGATGATCAAGTGCCTCACGAATATTTTTAGGAATGGAAATGTAAGATAAAGATGATATAAAAGAATGATAAGAAGGAGAGAGACGATGATAACTTAAGAAGTTATAAATAGGATGAGGATTTCGAGTTGATCGAGTACCTTTCCTAAGAGCAATGGGCAAATCAAGGTTTTAAATCGGGCGGGTCCGTAGTAGGGTTGGCCGGAGTAGGACATGATTCATTTGGTCTTTCGGTTCCTTCCAATTCTGTATTAGGATCACGTGGGCGACGCTGGTATGTGATGAATGGTCGTTGAGATGCCGCAGGTGAAGGATTGTGAGGGATATTTGGAGGAGAATCTAATGTTGAACCTGATTCCTGCAAAGGAGAAAGTGATGGACCAAAATAGGGAATAGGAAAAACTTCTTGAGTGGTATGAGATTCAACTGATGATGGTAAGAAATATGGTTTTTCTTCGAAGAATGTCACATCTGCAGAGATATAATAACGATTGTGAACTGGAGAGTAACAACGATAACCTTTCTGCAATCTAGAATATCCAAGGAAAACACATTTGATGGCCCGGGGAGACAGCTTATCTAAACCTGGAGAAAGATCATGAACAAAACAAGTACACCCAAAAACACGTGGAGCAACAGGAAACAAAGGCTCTTTAGGAAACAAGATGGAGTGAGGAACTTTGTTATTTAGAGAGGAAGACGGCATCCGATTTATCAAAAAACAAGCAGTTAAAATTGCCTCACCCCAATGACGGACGGGGACATTTGCATGAAGTAACAATGTCCGAGCAGTCTCCACAAGATGTCTATTTTTCCTTTCAGCTATGCCATTCTGTTGAGGGGTATAAGGACACGAAGATTGATGGAGAGTGCCCTGTGATGTCAAAAAGGAAGAAATGGCAGAAGAAAAATATTCTTTTGCATTGTCACTTCTAAGGATCTTAATTGTCTTACCAAATTGGGTTTTAATTTCATTAACAAAAGAAGTGAAGATGGACAAAATTTCAGATCGTTCTTTCATTAAGAAAACCCAAGTGCATCGAGAAAATTCATCAATGAACGTAACAAAATATCTAAAACCCATAGAAGACACACGACTAGGACCCCATATATCTGAATGAATAACTGAAAAAGGTGAATCAGCACGACTTTCAACATTTCTAACAAAAGAAGATCGAACATGTTTTCCTAGTTGACATGACTCACAGGAGAAGGTCTTTATTTTTTCAAGACTTGGAACCATTGCTTTCAGTTTGGACAAGTGTGGATGTCCCAAACGTTCATGAAGAAGTTTTGGTGATGTAGCAGCACTGCAAATCAAAGAAGAATCAGGTTTGAGATAGTAAAGACCACGAGATTCATGTCCTACGCCAATCGTCCGACCCGTGCCACGTTCCTGTATAACAAATGAGTTAGCATCAAATGTTACTGAACAATTATAAGAACGAGTAAGCTGGCTGAGAGAGATCAAATTGAGAGGACAACCAGGTATAAACAAAACATCATTTAAGGATAGAGAAGTAGTGGGTGATACATGACCAATTCCTTTTGCTGCAACTCTAGAGCCATCAGCTAGAGTAATGAAATGAGGAATTTTTGGAGGAGAAATAGATGAAAATAAAGAAGCATTACCAGCAATGTGATCAGAGGCACCTGAATCAATTATCCAAGGACTTTGATAGTTACCAGATTGAGAAATACAAGCAGTAGAGTTATAAGCAACTATAGCAGACGAGGTTTGAGATTCCTTAGCAGCTTTTAACTGGAGGTACTCTTGATAGTCAGCTTCCGAGAGGAGAAAGTAGGTCCATCGCTTTTTGAGAGCCTGAAGCCATCTTAACACCTGAGACTGTGAGAGCAACAAGCAAGGGGCAGAAACAAAGAACAACACTTTCTGAACGACCAGAAACGAAGAACCAGGGACGAACCAGGGACTAAAAACGTACAGCTGAAGTGAAAAACCTCCAAAAGACACTTTAGACGTGGGACCCACAAGGTGGAAGGGGTCCCAAACAAACCAGAAGGCCGAGGCGAGTCGGAATGTAGCGGTGGCGTGGCAGAGCGATGGAAGGAAGGCTGCGCGTGGCTCACTTGAGCCGGAAAACCGCTCGGACAGTGGTGGAGGGTGGCGGCGCGTCGATGGAGATACGGCGGCGAAACTTCGGGGACCCGCAGATCGGCAGCTTCCAGTTCAGATGGTGGTGGAGGTGAGAATCGACTCATGGCGACGGCGGAATTCTCGATAGAGGCGATGAATCGATTTGAGACTTGGTTTTTTTTGCTGGACCAGATGGCGAAAAACCCTTCTTAGAACAGAGACAAGACCTGACCTGCTCTTGATACCATGTTGAATAAACTGAATGTTGTGAAATGCTTGAGTGAAATCCCACTTAGCTAATCTCATTATATATACACTTCAGGGAATAAATACAATGTGAGATTTACAAGAACATTAATGTGGTTCTGGTTCCTAAGTACATGAATGGGATTTACTAGGGAAATGAGTAGCTATTGTTTCCTAGGTGCATTAATAACTGTACATATTCCAACAGATCTTTTAAAAGAAACAGGATTACTTGGATGTAAAACTGCCGAGACACCCATGGAGCCCAATATATAAATGCAACCAGCTGAAACTGAAGGTACAGTGGATAAAGGAAGGTATCAGCGATTGGTAGGAAGGCTAATATACCTATCTCACACGCGTCCAGACATAGCATTTCCTGTGAGCATGGTAAGCCAATTTATGCATGCACCAGGACCAGAACATCAAGAGGCTGTTTTTAAGATTTTACATACTTGAAAGGGTCACCTGGGAAAGGACTACTCTATAGAAACCGTGGACACCTTTAAGTAGAAGTCTACACTGATGCAGATTGGGCTGGAAGTATAACTGATCGAAGATCAACATCAGGTTATTGCACCTTTGTTGGGGGAAATCTAGTTAGTTGGAGAAGCAAGAAACAAAGTATTGTAGCAAGGAGTAGTGCAGAAGCTGAATTTAGAGCAGTGGCTGATGGAATTTGTGAGGGATTGTGGGTGGAAAAGCTTCTAAAAGAATTGAAGGTTTACAATTCTCCACCTATAAAGTCAGACAGACAATAAGTCTGCAATATCTATTGCACACAACCCAGTCCTACATGACAGGACCAAACATGTGGAAGTTGACAAGCACTTCATCAGGGAAAAAAAGAATGTATGGTAAGCCAATTTATGCATGCACCAGGACCAGAACATCAAGAGGCTATTTTTAGGATTTTACGATACTTGAAAGGGTCACCTGGGAAAGGACAGATATGTATTACTTATATTCCTACTGCAGAACAGTTAGCAAATATCTTAACCAAAGGATTGTCCAAGAAACCTTTTGAGAACATAACCAGCAAGCTGTCCATGGAAGATATCTTCAAGCCAGCTTGAGGGGGAGTGTCGACAGGGTGTCATAAATAGGATTAAATCCCTATTTGATATCCTGGAATATTCTGGTAAATATTCTGATTGTTTAGATATATTCTTCCTATTTTAGTTGGTCCTATTTAGGTAGTTCTTTATTGTCAATATTCTGTCATTAATTTAGGATTCTATTTGTGATCCTCACTTAATGTAATTCCCTCTATAAAAGAGAGGAAACCCTGTACAGTTTAATCATATCAATAAAATATTCTTCTCTCATATTTCAACTAACATTCTCATTCATCAAGAACTTTTCTTCCATACTGTCCTATGGGAAAGAAAGAATGTAAGACTGTAGCCATCTTCGGGTCGGGTTAACAACCACAGAAAGAAAGAAAAGGGATGAGATAGGACGAGCTAAGTCAATTGCAGAGTAGAATTCAACCTTCTATCCTTAGGATAGGACTATGAAAGAACTCGTTCCAGCTTCATTTCAAGCACGAAACTACAAGTCAATGGTTGAAGGAGCTACCCTAGGCCTTTAAGGTCATCTGATCAATCAACAGCGGAGGAGTAGCGACGATATTACTTTGAGGATGATATACACTTCAGGGAATAAATACAATGTGAGATTTACAAGAACATTAATGCGGTTCTGGTTCCTAAGTACATGAATGGGATTTACTAGGGAAATGAGTAGCTATTGTTTCCTAGGTTCATTAATAACTGTACATATTCCAACAGATCTTTTAAAAGAAACAGGATTACTTGGATGTAAAACTGCCGAGACACCCATGGAGCCCAATATATAAATGCAACCAGCTGAAACTGAAGGTACAGTGGATAAAGGAAGGTATCAGCGATTGGTAGGAAGGCTAATATACCTATCTCACACGCGTCCAGACATAGCTTTTCCTGTGAGCATGGTAAGCCAATTTATGCATGCACCAGGACCAGAACATCAAGAGGCTGTTTTTAAGATTTTACATACTTGAAAGGGTCACCTGGGAAAGGACTACTCTATAGAAACCGTGGACACCTTTAAGTAGAAGTCTACACTGATGCAGATTGGGCTGGAAGTATAACTGATCAAAGATCAACATCAGGTTATTGCACCTTTGTTGGGGGAAATCTAGTTAGTTGGAGAAGCAAGAAACAAAGTATTGTAGCAAGGAGTAGTGCAGAAGCTGAATTTAGAGCAGTGGCTGATGGAATTTGTGAGGGATTGTGGGTGGAAAAGCTTCTAAAAGAATTGAAGGTTTACAATTCTCCACCTATAAAGCTGTATTGTGACAATAAGTCTGCAATATCTATTGCACACAACCCAGTCCTACATGACAGGACCAAACATGTGGAAGTTGACAAGCACTTCATCAGGGAAAAAAAGAATGTATGGTAAGCCAATTTATGCATGCACCAGGACCAGAACATCAAGAGGCTATTTTTAGGATTTTATGATACTTGAAAGGGTCACCTGGGAAAGGACAGATATGTATTACTTATATTCCTACTGCAGAACAGTTAGCAAATATCTTAACCAAAGGATTGTCCAAGAAACCTTTTGAGAACATAACCAGCAAGCTGTCCATGGAAGATATCTTCAAGCCAGCTTGAGGGGGAGTGTCGACAGGGTGTCATAAATAGGATTAAATCCCTATTTGATATCCTGGAATATTCTGGTAAATATTCTGATTGTTTAGATATATTCTTCCTATTTTAGTTGGTCCTATTTAGGTAGTTCTTTATTGTCAATATTCTGTCATTAATTTAGGATTCTATTTGTGATCCTCACTTAATGTAATTCCCTCTATAAAAGAGAGGAAACCCTGTACAGTTTAATCATATCAATAAAATATTCTTCTCTCATATTTCAACTAACATTCTCATTCATCAAGAACTTTTCTTCCATACTGTCCTATGGGAAAGAAAGAATGTAGGACTGTAGCCATCTTCGGGTCGGGTTAACAACCACAGAAAGAAAGAAAAGGGATGAGATAGGACGAGCTAAGTCAATTGCAGAGTAGAATTCAACCTTCTATCCTTAGGATAGGACTATGAAAGAACTCGTTCCAGCTTCATTTCAAGCACGAAACTACAAGTCAATGGTTGAAGGAGCTACCCTAGGCCTTTAAGGTCATCTGATCAATCAACAGCGGAGGAGTAGCGACGATAGCCCTCCGATAGCACCGGTTCTGGCTTCGAGGGACTTGAAAAAGCCTGTCCTTTATTCAAGCAGCTAAAGTTATAGCTCTACCACTTAATTACTTGTGAAATCAAGCAATGGAGAAGCTCGAGCTTTTATACTAGATTGAGAGGCGTCACCCTCCACAGGAGGAGACTGCAAGAAGGTGCCCGTATGGTCCTACACCAAGCCCCCAAAATCCGCCATACCAGGATCCGTGATTGCACTCCCATCAACATTCAACATTCAACATTCAAGACACCTCCCATAGGCGCACATGGTATCCCTATACAAGGATTGAGCCTGCATCGCAACAACTATCCCAGGTGTTTGGTTACCCTCAGACAAATTTATTCCGACTACACCAAATCTTCCACACGACACAGAGAACCATTATGCCATGCGCTAATACACATCCACGAAGCCAGCACATCAGATCATGATGCTTATCAGGCAAAACAAGTTGGGAAGAAATGCATGCACTCCAAATCTCAGTTAGTCTACTACAAGAGAAAAGGCAATGAAGGATAGACTCTTGTGGAGAACCGCAGAAAGAGAAACTCGGATCCACCAGGATACCTTGTGCCGCAAGAATGCCTCTAGTCGGGAGAGAAGAGTGGCAAAATTTTCAAGTAAAAAATTGCACGTTATCCAGAATTCGGAGCTTCCAAAGCCAACCCCAATGAGTCTCCACTAGCGCCACCTGTTGGTCCTCCAGTAACCAATGGTAAGCGCTCCTTGTCAAGTAAATACTAGAAGAGCACTGCTGCCAAGTCCAATGATCTCGCATTCCCTCTACTAACCTCGGTTTCATAGTCAAGATAGCTTGCTTAAAATCAGGTAGGCCTGTATACAAGGAATTGAGGTGCCATTCCCCATCATGAAACACATCATTAATCTTTAAGCTCACACATGAATGTCCACCGCGCAAACTAAATCACAGAGACACTCCTTACTCACCCAAGGTTCATACCGAAAACTTGTCTCGCCATTCCCGATCTTGATATTAAAACCATCCTGAAGCAAATCCGTAGCTTTGACAATAGAGTTCCAGGTGCTTGACCCTCTCGTCCTACCTGATCCAAACAGGTTATCATTCTTAACATATTTGGACTTAAGAATAGAAACCCAATGATCTCGCATTCCCTCTACCAACCTCGGTTTCATAGTCAAGATAGCTTGCTTAAAATCAGGTAGGCCTGTATACAAGGAATTGAGGTGCCATTCCCCATCATGAAACACATCATTAATCTTTAAGCTCACATCATGAATGTCCACCGCGCAAACTAAATCACAGAGACACTCCTTACTCACCCAAGGTTCATACCGAAAACTTGTCTCGCCATTCCCGACCTTGATATTAAAACCATCCTGAAGCAAATCCGTAGCTTTGACAATAGAGTTCCAGGTGCTTGACCCTCTCGTCCTACCTGATCCAAACAGGTTATCATTCTTAACATATTTGGACTTAAGAATAGAAACCCAAAGTTTGTTAGGGGAAGAGATAAGATCCCAAACCAATTCCCAAGTAGAGCAATGTTCTGGAACCGAGAAACTCGAACACCAAGCCCGCCCTTCTTCTTAGGTCCCGTAATGGTACTCCAACTAACCATATTCATCCCTTTCTCACTATGACCTTTCTAGATAAAATCACTGACTATACGGTCCAAGTGGTTAGAAACATATTGGGGATAGCATTGGTTCTGCATGCTGTAGGATGGTATCGATGAAAGAACCGCAATAGCAAGTGTAAGCCTACCCAGTTTATTTAACAACCTACCTTTTCAAGAAGCCAACTTAGATGTAACCCTATCCATGACTTCGGAAAACTCAACTTTCTTAATACAACCATTAAAAAGCTTTAACCCCAGATACTTTTCAATACAAACTGTGAATTGCATTTGTATTACCTGGGCAACCCGCAACTTCCTAGCCCTCTGGACCCCAGTTGAGGCAAACAATTTGGACTTCTCCACGCTAATCTTGAGCCCAAAAAAGGCAAAAGAAACATCTAACACCTTAATCACCCTTGCTCGCGACACAATTGCTTTGGCAAATAGTAACACATCATCCACGAAGAGAAGGTGGGAAACCATAGAACCATTTCTAGAAATTTGAACTGGCACCCAATTCCCTTCTCTAACCTTTATATGAATCATTTCCCCCAATCTTTCCATGCAAAGCACAAATAAATAAGGAGAAAGAGGGCCACCTTGGCGCAAGCCCTATTAGAGTGAAGTATATAAGTGCAGCTGTGTCAACAGCTTGAGTTTGTTTTAGGCAAGCAGTGTTAGTGCTTGTGTGCAGTTTAGATTAGTTAAATGACAGCTCATCAAGGATGTTTTAGAGTGCAGGTTAAGCACTAGTGTGCACATGATAAAGAGTGTATATAAGGCGGTTTAGCCTCTGATCATTGTAACAAAAACAAAAACAGAATTATCAATACAGCAACAGAATTACAGTTTTCTCTCTTTCCCTCTCTTTTTCAATTGACCTAGATTTCTAAAATGGTATCAAAGAGCTAGACGATCCATGGCTGATTCAAATCCTCCTCCTCCGTCGCCTCCTCCACCGGATCATTCGCCGCTTCAGGCGACTCCTCTCAATTCGTTCGAATCGCATTCTGCGTCTTTCAATCTCAAGATTTCTAAAAAGTTAACGGAGAACAACTTCCTAATCTGGCGTCAGCAAGTAGAACCGTATGTGAATGCGAATGGATTTCATGAATTTCTGGTTTGTCCGGTGATTCCTCCGCAATATCTCAACGATGCCGATCGCGTTAGTGCGATACTCAATCCTGCGTACAGAACTTGGCTACGCAAGGATCAAATGCTTCAATCTTGGCTGCAATCGAATCTGTCGAGTGAGATCCTATCTCGTGTTCTTGGCAGCGTTCACGCGTTTGAGGTTTGGGATCGATTACATTCCTATTTTCAAAATGCATGCGCGAAGGCAAGGCAGCCTTCGCTCGAGCTTCAAGAACACAATTGATCGATCGCACGGTTTCGACTACCTTCTTCAGATCAAGGCTCTCGTGGATTCTCTCGCATCGATCGGTGATCCAGTCCCGGTCAATCAACACATCGATGTGATTCTTGAGGGATTACCTCAAGATTTTGCACCGCAATCTCGTTATCGAAATGGTCAATCGATGGATATCGAAGAGGTTGAAGCACTTCTCCTTGCGCATGAACTTCGACTTGACAAATATAAGAAAAAAACTATTACGGAATCTGTCAGTGTAAATCTCACTCAGGCTTCGAAGCCCTCTGTTGATGAAAAAGCCTTTGCACAAATTAATTTGACTCAGGATTCGCAACCTGAGTCACATTCCTCTGATTCTGCTGGAAATTGGTCTTCTCGTGGCCGTGGTGGTGGCCGCGGTGGCCGTGGCCGTGGCCGTAGTGGCCGGTTTTCTAACATTCAGTGCCAAGTTTGCTTCAAGTTTGGGCACTTAACTTCCACATGTTGGCACAGGTTTAATCAGAGTTTCCAACCTTCAGTTCCTTCAAATTTTCAAGGCTTTCAGCCTGCAGGTCAAGGCTACAATGGATCTCAAATGCATAATCCTTATGGACAGGCTGGTTTCCCGATGCAGTTCACTGGTTTTCCACAGCAATTTGCTTCTAACAATTGGATGAGACCTCAAGTTCAAGCAAAACCAGTTGGTTTTGTACCTGCTCAACCAAGTGCTATGGTAGCTAACATGAATCCTAGCTCTTCTAGCTCTTGGTTCCCTGACTCGGGAGCATCTTTTCATGTAACAGGAGACCAGCAGAACATTCAACAAGTTGTTCCATTCCCTGGACCAGATCAGGTCTTCATTGGGAATGGCCAAGGTTTGGCTATACACTATTCTGGTTCCAGTGTGTTTAAGTCACCAATTAACCCTAAAATGAACCTCTTTCTGCATAATCTACTTTTAGTACCATCCATTACTAAAAATCTTGTGAGTGTAAGCAAGTTTGCCAAAGATAATTCGGTTTTCTTTGAATTCCATGCTAATTACTGTCTTGTCAAATCTCAGGAAACCAATGAAGTTTTGCTTCAAGGTTCAGTTGGTCCTGATGGTTTATATGAGTTTCCAAACATGCTCTCATCTCTTGTCAAGATGTCCACTCCAACTACTACATCATCCATTGATCCTCTTGTCAATACTGCTACTGCAGACACTGTTTCTGCTTCTGTTTTCAATTCCAGCAATGTTTCTAGTTCTGTTTTGGGTCATACAACCGTATCTTGTAATCAACTTTGGCATCTAAGATTAGGCCATCCGAACAATCACTCAATGAAACTTGTAATGAGTCATTGTAACATTCCATATTCTAATAAAGATGCATCTTCTTTTTGTACTGCCTGTTGTATGGGAAAGGCTCATAGAATTCACTCTCCCCCTTCCTTAACCACTTACACAGCTCCTCTAGAGCTTGTTTTTAGTGATTTGTGGGGTCCCTCACCCACTACCTCTTCTCTTGGTTTCAAATACTACATAACATTTGTTGATGCTTATTCTAGATTCACATGGATCTATCTTCTAAAAGCTAAATCTGATGTTTTTGATATTTTTAAGAATTTCAAAGCTATGGCTGAATTACAGCTAGGACATTCTCTTAAATCTCTCCAAACTGATTGGGGAGGTGAGTTTAGGCCTTTCACAAAATACCTCACTGAAAAAGGCATCACACATAGATTGATTTGCCCTCATACACATCACCAAAATGGTGTTGTGGAGAGGAAACATAGACACATAATGGAATTAGGTCTTTCTCTCCTAAGTCATGCTTCCTTGCCTCTAAAATTTTGGGACCATGCCTTTTTAGCTGCAGTCTATTTGATTAATAGGCTGCCCACAGCCTCTCTTAACTTTCAAATCCCATACGTCATGCTTTACAAGTCTAATCCTGATTACAAGTTTCTCAAAGTGTTCGGATGTGCTTGCTTTCCCCTTCTTAGACCTTATAATGCTCACAAACTGGATTTTAGGTCTCATGAGTGTCTCTTTTTAGGCTATTCTTCCTCTCATAAAGGCTACAAGTGCCTTTCTCCCTCTGGAAGAATGTTTATCTCTAAAGATGTGCTTTTTCATGAGTCTAGATTTCCTTATTCTGAGTTGTTTGGCAATCAAAATAATAGTCCAAGTATCAAATCTCCCACTGTTTCGTTCTCACCTCTTCCATGTCTGTTATCTGACACTTCTCAGTCACATAATGTCCCTCCAGCCCCTTCCTTAGCCCCTGTACCCAGTCCCTCCTCTAGTCCTCCAGGTTTTTCACTCCCTGCATCATCTTCCTCTGCCGAAACCTTTCCAGTTTGCTCACCACGCCTCGATCCTCTTGCTGTTTCAGACCCTCGCTTCTATTTCACCTCTTTGCAGATCTGTTTCTGCTCCTTTAATTCCCACAAACATTCACCCAATGCAAACTAGATCTAAGTCAGGTATTATTGTTCCCAGAATTCACCCTAGATTGCTCTTAACACACTGAACCAAGGAATGTAAAGCAGGCCTTAAAAGATCCAGCTTGGCATGAAGCAATGCAAGCAGAATTTGATGCATTACAAAGAAATAAAACCTGGAATTTGGTTCCTTTACCATCTAATAGGAAAGCTATTGGATGTAAATGGATTTTTAGGGTCAAGGAGAATCCGGATGGATCCTTCAACAAGTTGAAAGCAAGGTTGGTGGCAAAAGGTTTCCATCAACTACATGGGTTTGATTTTCAAGAGACTTTTTCTCCTGTTATAAAGCCAATCACAGTAAGACTCATACTTACTCTTGCTCTCACTCATCATTGGCCTTTGAAGCAACTTGACATCAATAATGCCTTCTTGCATGGCTTACTTGAGGAAGAAGTTTACATGGAGCAACCTCAAGGTTTTGTGCATGGGGATTCCTCCCTTGTTTGCAAACTCAACAAGGCTTTATATGGGCTAAAGCAAGCCCCTAGACAATGGTTTGAGAGACTCAAACATACTCTTACTAGTCTTGGCTTTCATGGGAGCAAGTGTGATCCGTCTCTATTTGTCTACAATCACAAGGGCAGCATTGTTTATTTTCTGGTTTATGTGGATGATATCATCATCACAGGAAATTCTTCCTCTCTGATTTCATCCATAGTCCAGCAGTTGAATTCCACCTTTGCTCTTAAGGATTTGGGTGACTTAGAGTATTTCTTGGGTATTGAAGTAAAGAGGCAGCCCAATGGTTCTTTATTGCTCACACAAAGCAAGTATATTAGAGACTTGCTTGCCAAGACTGATATGTTGGAAGCTAATCCAATCTTTTCTCCTATGGTAGCTGGTTTGAAGCTGTCCAAAACAGGCTCTCTTCTTTGTGTCGGACCCTCCTTTACAGTGCATTGTGGGCTCTCTGCGGTATGCCACGCATTCTGAGGCAGAGATCGACTTTCTTTGTAAATAAAGTCTGTCAATACATGGCAAATCCGCAAGAAACTCATTGGTGTGCTGTCAAAAGAATTCTAAGATACCTCAAAGGTTCTGTGCAGTGTGGTTTACAGCTGTTTCCAGCTTCTGTTAGTCAATCCTTCACACTCAAAGCCTTTTGTGATGCTGATTGGGCCTCAGACCCTGATGATAGAAGGTCCACATCTGGTGCAGCCATCTATTTTGGTCCTAATCTGGTTTCTTGGTGGTCCAGAAAACAGCATGTAGTGGCTCGGCCCAAAGATCAAGTCAATATAGCCTAGTCAAGTTGCTTCTGATTTAATATGGATCCAAACCTTACTGACAGAACTGCATATTCCACATACAGTTCCTACTGTTTTTTGTGATAAACAGTCTGCTGTCTTGCTTGCACATAATCCGGTCTTGCATGCTAGAACAAAGCATATGGAAATTGATCTCTGTTTTGTTAGAGAAAAGGTTCTTGCTAAGCAGCTGTCAGTCTTGCATATTCCAGGCACAGATCAATGGGCTGATCTGCTCACCAAAGCACTTTCTCCTTCCAAGTTTCTAACAATGAGGAACAAGCTCATTGTGTTTGATCCCTCTCTCAAAGTTCAACCCCATTGAGCTTGAGGGGGGGTATTAGAGTGAAGTATATAAGTGCAGCTGTGTCAACAGCTTGAGTTTGTTTTAGGCAAGCAGTGTTAGTGCTTGTGTGCAGTTTAGATTAGTTAAATGACAGCTCATCAAGGATGTTTTAGAGTGCAGGTTAAGCACTAGTGTGCACATGATAAAGAGTGTATATAAGGCGGTTTAGCCTCTGATCATTGTAACAAAAACAAAAACAGAATTATCAATACAGCAACAGAATTACAGTTTTCTCTCTTTACCTCTCTTTTTCAATTGACCTAGATTTCTAAAAAGCCCCTCCTAGGCATAAGCCCCTCAGTTTTACTACCATTCCACAACAAAGAAATAGAAGAAGAGGATATACCATGCATAATGAGAGATATAATCACTGGCGGGAGCCTTAACATCATCAAAGTCTACCTCAAAAAGTCCCAATCCCCCCTGTCATAAGATTTCTCTAAATCCAGTTTGAAAATAAGGTCCCCCTTCTTGCTATTTTTTTATTCAAATAGTGAATAATTTCCTGAAGAATAATTGCATTATCCGTTCTACTTCGACCCAGAATGAAACTGCTCTGCAGCGAACTGACAATCCTCTGAAGAAACGGCCTCAACCTATTAACCAAGACGTTAGAGATCAACTTGTAAAGCACGTTACATTAATGGGTCTAAATTCCCTAAAAGATGCAGGGTGGTCCCCTTTAGGAATCAAGACTAACAAGGTTTCCGTAGCCCGAGTATCAAACATCCCCGATGGCATCTCTTTCTTTCAACAGCTGGTCCACTTCTTCTACCACAGTGCCCCTATTTTTGTACTGCACTACA
Organism: Calophaca sinica; assembly: GCA_037113605.1. Classification (NCBI taxonomy): domain Eukaryota; kingdom Viridiplantae; phylum Streptophyta; class Magnoliopsida; order Fabales; family Fabaceae; genus Calophaca; species Calophaca sinica. Next base: position 99,161,923 of record CM073734.1, on the reverse strand, counting down.
ACAGGGGCCTTTCTCCCATAAACCATTGTAAGAAGCATTGAACCAGAATTCAGCCCATGACAGCCACTTGCTCCACCTTTTTGGATGTTCATTCGCAAAACACCTCAAATAAGCCTGTGACGTCCTGTTAGTTACTTCCGATTGTCGATCCGTTTGAGGATGACACGCCGAGCTAAAACTTCAACTTGGTACCAACTAGCTTAAATAACTCTTTCCAAAAGCTGCTCATGAAAATCCTGTCACGATCGGAAATAATTGAATTGGGAAACCCATGTAACCTCACTACCTCCCTTACAAACAGCTTCGCCACTTCTTTAGCTGAGTAAGGATGGCATAGAGGAATAAAATGAGCTGCCTTGGTCATTCTGTCAACCACCACTAATATTGTGTCATTCCCTTTAGATTTTGGCAATCCTCTAATAAAATCCATGGTAAGCTCTTCTCAAATCTGGTTGGGAATGGGAATTGGCTGCAACAGTCCCGCGGGTTTTAAGGCTTGGTATTTATTTTTCTGGCACACTTCACATTTCTGCACATACTCCTCAACATCCCTCCTCATTCCCTTTCAATAAAAGACATTAGCTACCCTTTTAAAGGTTCTCAATACCCCCCGAGTGTCCTCCCCAAACCGAGGCATGAAACTCCTCTAGAATTAAGGGAATTCTGGCTGATTTTGCAGGCACAACCAGCTTGCCTTTTTACCAAAGTCATCCCCTGTTCAGCTCATAATTTGGATGCAATTTAGGGTCACTTACCAGCTCTTGCATGACTGTTTTAAGCTGCTGGTCCTGCTCCATTTCTTCAGCTAAAGCCTACATATCCTCGTTGCAAACCATGGAAATTGCTTGCAAATTCACCACCTTATTTTCTTTACCTTCTTTATAATGAATTTCAAAGTCATAACCCATCAACTTTGCCATCCATTTCTGTTGCTCCCCATCTAACAACCTTTTCTCCAACAAGTACTTAAGGCTCTTTTGATCAGTTCTAATGATAAAATGACCCCCCATCAAATAATGTCTCCACTTTTGTACCGCAAATACAATTGCCATCAACTCCCTTTCATAAACTGATTTCAGACAAGCCCGTTCCGACAAGGCTTGACTAATAAATGTCAACGGTCTCCCTAGCCCGAAGCATCCGTTTCAATCTCAAAAGGCTTGTCAAATTGAGGCATACTCAAAAGTGGCAAATCTGTCATCACCTTTTTCATCTTGTTGAACGCTTCTACAGCATCCTCACTCCATTGGAAATTATTCTTCTTCAACATTTGAGTCAAGGGCCTTGCAATTACCCCATAATTCTTCACAAACCTTCTATAGTATCCGATTAAACCCAAGAAACCTCTTAACCCTTTGATATCCTTAGGTAGAGGCCATTCTTCCATTGCTTTCACCTTGTTCGGATCAGCTTCAATTCCTTTTCCCGATATAATGTGACCTAAGTACTCCAATTGTGCCACCCCAAAACAGCATTTCTTGTAATTCACCTTCAAGCTATGAGTACTCAACACCTCCACCACCCTTCTCAAGTGTTCCAAATGGGATTGATGATTCTTATTATACACAAGGATATCATCAAAGAACACTCACACAAACTTCCTCAAAAACGGCTTGAAGATCTCATTCATTAAGGCTTGGAAGTTCGATGGAGCATTAGTGAGCCCAAAAGGCATCACTAGATATTCATAGTGGCTTTCATGGGTCCTAAATGCGGTCTTATGAACATCACTCTCCTTCATGCGAATTTGATGGTACCCCGACTTCAAGTCCAACTTCGAAAAAACTACGGCACCCCCCAATTCATCAAATAATTCATCAACCAAGGGTATTGGGAATTTATTGGGAGTGGTGATGTTGTTCAAAGCTCTATAATCGGTGCAAAAACGCCAACTCCCATCTTTCTTTTTAACCAAAATAAGGGGACTAGCATAAGGACTTACACTAGGTCGAATGAGTCCAATGGCCAACATATCCCGCACGAACTCCTCTATGGCCTACTTTTATGATGAGGATACCGATAGGGGCGTGTGTTAGGAATTTGGGCTCCCTCCTTAATCACAATAGCATGATCACAATTTCTTGAAGGTGGCAGCTCATTCACCTCTTGAAACAGCCCTGAGAACTCCTTTAGCAGCTCTTCAATTTCCATCCCATGCCCCTGCTGCTCATTTCTTTTATCTACCATCCCCAATTCAACATAATATCCTTCACTCCGTTGGTTAAGCTCCTTAAAAATGGCTTTTATTGAAGCCTCGGTTCTGGACAGTTACTGATCTCCCCTTATTTCCACCCTTCCTCAATCCTGCTTCACCCAAATGATAGGTTCTCTAAAGTCAGCTTCAAACCTTCCCAATCCCTCCAACCATTCGTAGCCCAAGACCACATCAATCCCTCCCAATCCAAATAAGAAAAAGTCCTGGCAGACTGTGATATTAGGGAGCTCCAATTCAACACCACGACACACCCCATTGTTTGGCACCTTACGACCATCGCCCACCTCCACCACAAACTTCGGTGTAGGCACTACCTTCAACCCCGACTCCTCTACCACCATCCTGGACATGAAATTATGAGAGGCTCCCGAGTCCACCATAACCATTACCTACCTCCCCTGTAATCTACCCCACAACCTTAAGGATTTGCGTGAGGTAATGCCAGCTACACTATACATGTGCAGCTGCATAAGTTCTTCCTCCCCAATCACTAACTCCGCTCCTCCGTCCTCACCCTCCACTTCAGCCTCCTCGCCGTCGCCCAACAAAAGCACATTGAGGTGCTTGTTCCGGCACACATGGCTGGGAGAGAAGACTTCATCACATTGGAAACAAAGGCCTCAACGCCTTTTCTCCTCCCATTCCGCATCGGTCAGTCACCGAAAAGTTGAGCCGCAGCGGCTGCCGATGTTCACGCTCCCCTCCGGCCGCTGCGCAACAGATCCCGTGCTCCCTTGCCCTTCGGGTCATAGCGTTCGCGAGTTACCAGAGAGAGGAGGCCCATTTGTTGGCCTCGGGTCAATGCTGGTAATGGGCCTATTCACACCGCTCCAATTATTGCTTAAAGCGGGTCGACCCGCTCTAGACCCAAACCTTCGTTGTGGCCCATCTTCCCTTTTCTTCCCCACCTTATTCTTCTCTTCCACTTGTCTCGCCACTTTCATCAACTCCCCGAAGTCATCGGGGTTGTGCAATCGGACCTCAGCCCTGATCTCCTCCTTCAAACCATTCATGAAAGCGCAACGGTTTGTTTCTGCTTCAATCCCATGGGCACCTCATAAGGATTGTCGGAGGAAGCATCTTGGAACCTCCCCAGAAGCGCCCTCCTCAGCGCCTCCCACCATTGAAACCAGTTCATCGCCTTCCCTTCAAAGCAAATCGAAGCTGCGATGACCTTCTCATCCTCTGGTATTGAGTTAATGTCAAAATATCGTTCTGCTCTGAAAATCCATCCATATGGATCTTCACCCCCAAAGTAAGGCACCTCCAACCTCCTCGTTCGATCTTTCCTCCGACTCTGCCGATTCTCATCATCCAGGTGGTCACCATCAGCGCGGCTGTTCTGCGTGATGAGTGTCCTCATCTCCGCCATCATTGTCTCTACCATCTGCCTATTCTCTTGTCTCATCTCCTCCATTCTTTTCTCTAAAACCTTGATTCTACCCTCCATTCGTGTAGATACCATAAGCTCCAAGGATCTGAGTTTTGATACCAATAAATAGGATCAAACAGAATAACTCAGAGAAATATGTAAATGTTGCTGTATTCTCACTGATATAGAGGATAATTCCTCAGAAAAGAACAGTTGAACAATGAAACAGTCTACAATGGATGGAGAATTAACTCCTTGGAGGAAATGGATAAAACAAAAAAAGGAAACTGATATTCCTATTGGAATACCCCCTACTGATGGGAGAGAAACTCCTCAATCAGCCCCAACCCACTATCTCAAACCAAACATACCCCCACGATTCTCCCCCTCTATATGCATATTTCCTTCATTCTTCTCACTGATTTCCATATCATTTCCCTCCACTCCCGTTGTGCCACCTGTCCAGTTAGTTATGCCTTTTCTTTGCTCCTCATTGCTGCCCTCATTCTCTCTCTCTTGAGTCACACGTGCCTTTCCAACCCTATTCCCCTTTTTGCCCCTCCTCTTATACACATGTTGCAGGGGCCTACCATAATCACACACCCCCTATCCAAGCATTTGGAAACCAAGCGATTACAGGGCTTCCCTTGCCAAGTAAAGTTCGACCCGCAGAAGTCCAAATCAATCATATCACAACCATCCAACACGTGGGCAAACTTCTCAGCCCTAGAGCATAAAAATTCGCCACCTCTTAGCTCTGACGGAATTAAGATATCATTAAAATCCCGAATCACAGTCCACGGCATCAAGACAATCCTTCATAAACTTTCCAAATAATACAAAAACTGGCAGCAAGGTGAGTAGATAGCACTTGCGTACACCCCGGAACCAGCCCACGAAATCACACCTTGAGACACTGAGAGTAATACACTACGGAACAGAATCAACGACATTAAAAACGAAAGGACTCCTTTACTCGCAAGAGCCCAAATGCCACCTGCATGTAATTGAAGGGAATATGGGTCTCAAACATAAATACTAGCTCAGGCTTGTACTTGCAAATGAGCAAGAACAAACATATCTTTGAAGCTTATCATTGACAAAAATAAGAATTTGGGACAGGGGCATGTAATTCTAACCCTGTAGCATCTTTGGAGTTTCATCCACCATGATCTCCCCTTCAATGTCACCTGCACTTTCCTCATCCATATCAGATCCCACAATGCCTCCCTCTGCTATGCCAAGAGCAGCGTCCGGGTCTAGGGGGTTTTGGGTCTTCAAGTGTCAGTAATGGCTTAGACACCCCCACCCTTGCGTGCATGGTAGTGTCAACACCATATTTACATAGCTCCCCTTGTATCTTTGTCATGTCAGCATGCTCACCCAAATTAAGACCATGTTTCTCTGACATCTCGACCTCATTAATACCTTCCCTTGATGCGGTGTGCCATCTCCCATGATCACGATTCACGCTACCACTCCCACCAACGGTGTCGCTCCTACTTAATATTACCATGGGCCCCTTTTGAACATTCAGATCATCCTGTATTAGAGGAGTACTTCTACTCTAGCTATTATGATGAGCTATTGAGCTAATGATATTTGTGATGGTGCATTAGCATTAGTAAATCAGAACTAACGAACTGTTAGAAATTAGTTAGTTAGCCTTTGTAACTGAAATCTATCGTTCACTGCAAAGCTATATATAGCTGCAGTCCTTTGTAAACAAATTAAAAAAAAAGATTCATTTCAATACAATTCTGAAAAGATTAGTTTCATTTCTCTCTTCTCTATTTAGATGATTCTGGGGTTTATAGAACTTTAACATGGTATCATCGAGTCCAAACGATCTTGAGGATTCTATTCCGGTGACCGCCGCAACCGTCGTAGCTGACGCAGTGGCTGATGACGATGGTGACACATTGATTCCGCTTGCTTCCGCTTTGATTTCTTCGTCTCAGGCGAAGGTTCAATCCTTTTCGGCAATTTCAGAAAAACTGGATTCAGAAAACTACTTGTTGTGGGAACAACAAGTTGAGCCAGTGATCAAGGCTCATCAACTTCATCATTTTCTTGTGAATCCAACTATTCCTCCGAAATTTCTCACAGTTGAAGATTGTTCGTTGAACAAAATAAAACCGGCGTTCAAGAAATGGGAACAGCAAGATCAACTTCTTCTAGCGTGGCTTCAGTCCACGATTTTGCGCGATATGCTCACTCGTGTCATTGGTTCGTAGCACTCGTGGCAACTATGGGATAAAGTACATGAGTTCTTTCAAACGCACACTCAGGCGAAGTCGCGACAGCTTCGATCTGAGCTTCGCAACACGACGCTTGAAAATCGTTCAATTTCTGAGTTTTTGATGAAAATTCAGTCTCTGGTTAACTCGCTCAGTGCAATTGGAGAACCTATTTCAGTGACGTGATCCTTGAAGGTTTACCACAAGACTATGAATCTACAATCTCGCTGATTTGTGGTATATTCTGTCCAATTTCTATTGCTGAGGTTCAAACGCTGCTGTTAGGTCATGAGGCGCGTTTGGATCACTTTCGAAAAGTGACAGCTCCTTCTGTGAATCTCACTCACTCATCTTCTGCGTCTAATTCGGCACAACCTGCCTCAACTCCGCAAGCTAATTTGTTGCAATCAGTGGATAATACCTCTGATTCGAATTTCTCTGGCAATCGTGGTGGTAGACCTAATCGTCGTGGTGGTGATAGTAGATTTCATGGTCGAGGCAAAAGCAGAGGAGGTCGTGGCTCAATTCAGTGTCAAGTGTGTCACAAACACGGTCATGATGCCTTAGTTTGTTTCCACCGCTTCAAACGTGATTTTGTGCCTTCAGTTCCTCTCAATGATCCTGCTCAAAACAGCAATTTCACTGCTCCATGGTCCAATTCCGGTCAGTCAATGGTTCAAGGCATGAACTCTATGTGGCCTGCTGTGACTTGTCCTCCTTCCTGGCCTTATTCTGCCTGGAATTATTATGGACCTCCAAGAGCAACTATGCAACCATCAATGTTCTCCTTGCCTCAAATGTCTCAAGTTGCAGCTATGCCTTCTGCATCTCAACCAGTGCCACAAGTGCCTCCTATGATGGGAATGAACTCTGCTTTTCCACAGAGGCCACAAGCCTTTCTTGCCAACACAAATTTTGTTCCTGTAGCGAGCTGGTATCCTAACTCAGGGGCCTCACATCATATCACTTCTCAAGCTCAGAACATACAACAACTTTCTCCATTTGAGGGACTCGATCAAATCTTGATTGGAAATGGCCAAGGTCTGGTAGTTTCTTCCATTGGTTCTTCCATGTTTCAATCACCTATTAATCCTAAAGTTAACTTAATTCTTTCTAATCTTCTGCATGGTCCCCTAATAACCAAAAATTTGTTGAGCGTTAGTCAATTTGCTCGTGATAATGGAGTCTTCTTTGAGTTTCATCCTAACCATTGTCTTGTAAAATGACAGGGTTCCAATGAGGTCATTCTCAAAGGACATCTTGATCATGATGGACTTTACAAGTTCTCCAATCTGCTGCACAAGTCTGTTTCTTCTAATTCTAATTCTGCATCTTCTCATTGTATTAAACCATTTCCTGTTGTGAATGCTTATGTTGCTACTGTTTCCTTTTCAACTTGGCATTCAAGGCTTGGTCATCCAAGTCTTGAAGTCCAAAAATTTATGCTCAAACATTGTAATATACCTCAGCCAAATAAGAGCATTTCAGATTTCTGTGCATCTTGTTGTTTAGGAAAGGCAACAAGTTACCTTCACTTGCTTCTACCACTGTGTATTCACATCCTTTGGAATTTGTTTTTAGTGATTTGTGGGGACCTGCTCCATTTGTTTCCTATTCTAGGTTTAGCTATTATATTTCCTTTGTTGATGCATTTACACGATTTACTTGGATTTATCTACTAAAAAAGAAGTCTAATGCCTTCTCTATGTTCCAACAGTTTAAGGCTTTAGTAGAAAATCAAATTTCTCAAAAACAGCTATACAAACTGATTGGGGAGGTGAGTTTAGACCATTCACTCATTTTTTAAATCAACATGGGATCATTCATAGGGTAATTTGTCCCCATACTCATCATCAACATGGAGTGGTTGAGAGGAAACATAGACAAATAGTAGAAGTTGGCCTAACCTTGCTATCCCCAGCTTCTTTACCCTTCAAATTTTGGGATTTTGCCTTCTTAACTAGTGTTTAATCCCATCAATAGACTACCTACAGTAGCTCTTAACAATGAGGTACCTTTCACAAAATTGTTCAATCAGCAACCTGACTATAATTTCCTCAAAATCTTTGGTTGTGCATGCTTTCCACTTCTTAGACCTTATAACAAGCACAAACTTGAGTACAAATCACAAGAATGCCTATATCTAGGTTATTCCACATCACACAAAGGTTATAAATGCTTGTCTTCTGAAGGTTGGCTCTATATTTCCAAAGATGTGTTGTTCAATGAAACTAGGTTTCCTTACTCAGATATGTTTTCTAAAAAAGCCTTCTGAAGCTTCTTCTCTTCCTATTCATGCTTCAATTCCTCTAGTACCTTCTGTTTCACACTTACCTTCGCTTTATCCCCAAATTCGCTTTCATCTAGTATGTCTAATCTTTGTCGATTCTTCTTCACATACCGCCAATTATTTCACATGCAATAATTCCAATGTCGCTAACTCTGCTCCAAGTGCAATTAATTCAAGCTGCCGATTCTCCTTTAAATGTTGCTACCTGCTTTCAAATTCATCTAATACTGGATCTAGATCCTCCTACAGTCCTATCTGAAATTCTCCTCATGTTTCAGTCTTTGTTTCGTTTCACAAAACAAAGATAGTCGATCTCGAATCTTCTTTGTGTTACCACAGCCAGTTCCCTTTCATTATAATAACATTCATCCAATGCAGACTCGTGCAAAGTCAGGGATTGTTTGTCCTAGAATTAACCCAACATTGCTTCTAGCACATGCAGAACCTAAAACTACCAAACATGCCTTGGCTAGTCCACCTTGGTTAACCGCAATGATAGCAGAACATGATGCCTTAATCAAGAACAACACATGGACCTTAGTGTCACTACCTCCCAACAGAGTTCCAATTGGGTGCAAATGAGTATTCCGAATTAAAGAAAATCCTGATGGAAGTATCAACAAGTACAAGGCTCGACTACTTGCAAAAGGTTTTCACCAAAAATATGGGGCTGATTATACAGAAACATTTTCTCCAGTAATTAAACCAGTAACCATCAAGACTGTGCTTACATTGGCCATTTCTGGGGGCTGGAAGTTGCAACAATTGGATGGTAATAATGCCTTCCTCAATGGCATTCTCCAACAAGTCAGATCTGGTCAAAATTTTGGTCTATGTTGATGACATCATTGTCACTGGGAATAATTCTATTTTAATTCAGCAACTTGTCTCTCAACTGAATGTAGTTTTCTCTCTCAAAGATTTGGGTTCTCTTGACTATTTTTTGGGCATTGAAGTTAAAGCACAAGCTGATGGGTCATTAATTCTCACTCAAGGAAAATATCTTAGAGATTTGTTGGCTAAAACTAACATGATTGATGCTAAACCTCTGCCTACTCCTATGATTGCTGGCTGTAAGCTTTCTAAAAATGGTTCAGTAGTGTTTTCTGATCCTACCTTATACAGATCAGTAGTAGGAGCACTTCAATATGCCACTATCACAAGACCAGACATCTGTTTCTCAGTCAATAAGTCTGTCAATTCATGTCTAACCCTTTCGAAGCTCATTGGTTGGCTGTTAAAAGAATTCTACGATATTTAAAGGGCACAGTTACTTGGGGTCTGCACTTGAGACCTGCTGCAGCTTCTCCTTTGTCTATTACAGCATACTGTGATGCTGACTGGGGTTCTGATCCAAATGACCGATGGTCCACATCTGGTGCTTGTGTATATCTTGGTGGTAATTTGGTGTCTTGGTGGGCCAGTTGTTTCCAGGTCTAGTACAGAAGCTTAGCTCTGGCTACTTCTGAGGTTCTGTGGGTGCAATCTCTGCTTACAAAACCGGGTCTCAGTTTTAACACACCTACTGTCATGTGTGATAATATGAGCACCATTCCTCTAGCCCATAACCCAGTTCTGCACTAAAGAACCAAACACATGGAATTGGACTTATTCTTCCTAAGGGAAAAGGTTATTCAAAAGCAAATTCAAGTCAGTTTTGTGCCTGGACATCAACAGTTTGCTGACATCATGACAAAGCCACTTCCTCCTACAAGATTTGAAGACTTAAGTTCCAAGCTCACCATTTGTGATTCTTCACTGCATAGCTGAGCTTGCAGGGGAGTATTACAGGAGTACTTCTACTCTAGCTATTATGATCTGTTAGTGAGCTATTAGTGAACTGTGATGAGCTGGCATTAGCTATTAGTAAACAGTAACCAACTAACTGTTAGAAGTTAGTTAGTTAGCCTTTGTAACTGATTTCTATCGTTCACTGCAAAGCTATATATAGCTGCAGTCCCTTGTAAACAAATTAAAAAAAAAAGATTCATTTCAATACAATTCAGAAAAGATTAGTTGCATTTCTTTCTTCTCTGTTTAGATGATTCTAGGGTTTATAGAACTTTAGCATCTTGATTCCTTATTTCCTTGCGTGGACCTTTTTTTCCTTTCCCAAACCATATCCCACCTGATTTAAGCCCATTATCATCAACAGATTTATTTTTCACCCTTGTATGCTTGTTACATAGCTCCTCATGTATCTTTGCCATGTCAGCATGCTCACCCAAATAAAGACCATGATTCTTTGACCTCTCCACCTCACTAATACCTTCCCTTGAGGCGGTGTGCCGTCTCCCATGATCACCCCACCAACTGTCTCTCTCCTACTTAATATTACCATGGCCCCTTTTGAACATTCAGATCATCTTGATTCCTTATTTCCTTTTGTGGATGTTTTTTCCTTTCCCAAACCATATCCCACCCGATTTAAGCCCATTATCATCAACAGATTTATTTTTCACCTTGTTCCAACCTGGGCTCTTCTACCATAGTAGGTGGCTTCACTGCCGTGCAATATCTTCCAATGTGGCCAAACAAACCACACTTCTTACACAACAAGTGGAGGCCCTCATATTCCACATGAATCCATCTATAACAAAATCAGAATTTTCCCACCACAGGTAGCCCAAGATCAATTTCTACGTATACACTGGCAAATTTCCCTCTAGACGCATCAATGGTCTGGATGTCTACTTAAACTGACTTATCAATAGTCGTGGCAAGAGCTGTCAAGACACTTTTCATCATAGTACTCCATGCCTAAACAAGGGAACCTTATCCAAACCATTGTCTTATTGATTTTGACTTCTAATGACACGAAATTTGCCTCCCACGGCGTACCGCCACATAATGGTCAAAAACCATCCATGGACCACCACTTATGACCTTCTCTCAATCAGCCTCAATATCAAACTTGACCATGAAAAAACCAAGACAAATATCCACCATGTCCATCCCACCCATAGGTCTCCACGCAGTTTATTAGAATCCTATAGATGATAGGCCCAAACTCATTTGTCTCCTGTATATATAAATAACCTTGTAACCCTATTGTGTAAGTAATGAAATCTATTTTTCCCTCACATTTCTACATGGTATACCTCATTTCCACTGTTATTTTCTTCCACTAAGGTTTTGAAGATTTTTGAAGATCATTTATCTGGGTGTTCCAACCTTCTTTGTCTCCAAATATGAGTAGTTCATCTTCCTCTAGTTTGGGCCTTTTTTCTGCCTTCATCTCCACTCCAGCCAATGCAATAGAGAAGTTACTAGGCTCCTTTAACTATATTTCATCATCGAAGGCTGTTGAAAAATGGTGTATTGGTCAAGGGTTAAAGAATCACATCATTACTAAGATTGAAGACATGAAGGCAGACGAGAAGCCAAAATTGGAACAAACTGATGCCTGGTGTGTACTCTGTTATGGCAATCTATTGATCCATCTCTTCAATGCATCTAAACCAACTTTGACACTTGTTATGAGTTGTGGACTCGAGCCAAATCACTGTATACCAATGACATTCAGCGCTTATACTCTGTTGTTGATAAATTAATCAACCTTCGTCAACAAGGTCATACTACTAATGAATTTGTTGGACAAATATCTTCCATCAAGGCCGAGTTCAATGCTCTTCTACTAGCTGGAAAAACAATTACTGAAGATCTTGCCCAGAGATGGTATATACCTTGGCTGCACTTAGTCCTGACCTTGCATCTGTGAGGGACCAAATCCTTGCCAGTCCGAATGTCCCTACATTGGATGAGGTTTACTCTCGGCTTCTTCGTGTTACCTCTTTGTTTGTTGGTCCTGTTGCACCGGATAGTTCAACTTTAGTTTCAGCCAATGCTTAGCGTGGTCCTAAGGAGGAATAAGGTGGTGATCATTGAGGAAGCAATAAGGCACCTCGTCCTAAATGCGCTTATTGTCATAGAAGGTGACACACTAAGGAGAGATGCTTCAAGTTGCATGGTCGTCCTCCTCGGGTTAATCTTGCCCACAATGAGGACAACCCGCCTGAAAACCAAGGGACCATCCAATGCAGCAACCTCTCACCCTTACTGTGGTAATTCTCTCTTACTTTCTCATATTACTGATTCCAGCTCTCTACCTTCTATTACCTTAGCAAATGGCTCTAAAAAGATTGCAACTGTTGTAGGTAGTACACAACCTTTATCGTCTATTCCTTTGAACTCTGTGCTATAAGCACCTAAATGTCCATTCAATCTTGTTTCTGTTAGTAGTCTGGCCCGTACTTTAAATTGCACTATCACATTTTCTCACAATTCTGTTGTTATTCAGGATCGTCGTACGGGACGGGTGATTGGCACAGGACATGAGTCACAGGGTCTGTACTATCTTTCGTCACCATCGGTTGCTTGCACTACTACTTCAACCCCAGAGCTTCTCCACAATCGTTTGGGACATCCGAGCCTATCTAAACTTCGAAAAATGGTTCCTGGCCTTTCCTCTTTGTCAAGTCTTAATTATGAATCGTGTCAGCTAGGTAAATAGTCTAGAGTGTCTTTTCCTAAGCATGTCATTAATCGGGCTGCGTCCCCTTTTGCTTCAGTTCACTCTGATATTTGGGTCTTAATTGTGGTGTCTCTTTGGTTCACTCTGATATTTGGGGTCCTAATTGTGTTGTCTCTTTGTTTTATATATCTAAAGAAGAGATCTTAAAAAGAGACCAATAACAGAAAATAACGTAGTCATATAAAACTTGAGTTGAGAGACATACCAAACGACTACGCCAATCCCAAGGGTAACGCGTTTTTTGCAAGCTTTGTTTGTCGAGGCAAGAAATGCAAAATAACTCTTCATTCCTTAAACAAGACCCAATAATAACATGTTTAATTTGAAATAAACAAAGTTATGTAAACAATAGATGTACCATGACAGTATGGAGAGAAGAGGAGCTGAGGTCAAGATCAAGCTCCCATAGCTAGCAGATTTTCAAATCTCACTCCTCCAACTCTTCATTCTTGAAAGAAGACCCAATAATAACACGTTTAATTTGAAATAGATGAAGTAAAAGTAAACAATAGAAAAAAGAGAGACAAAGATATCCCATGACAGTATAGCGAGAAAAGAGGAGCCAAGGCCAACATGAACCTTCCATTGCTAGCAGATTTTCAAATTCACTCAGCCAGCAGAATGCTCTCGATGTATATACACGACATACGCATTTAACAATTGTCACAATTGAAAAACCAAGAAAATAAAACTATTTTATAGGGAAAACTTTAAAATTTATAGGGAAAACTTACCGTGTAAAACTAAGTCTAGAATATTCAGTTGCAGTTATGCCACCTCAGCTAAGTTTGTTAGAGTTGTTGGAGATTTTGTTAGACAGTTGTAAGCTATTGTAATCGCTATAAATATTGATCTCTCAGTTATGAGAGTCAGAGTGAATATCATTCAATAACAAGTTTCTCAGATTCAGTTCTAGAATATTCTCTATGCTTCTTTAGATTTCTACATCGTAGCAACGTTCAATGTCAAGTTTGCTACCGGTTTGGACATGAAGCATCGATTTGCTATCATCGTTACAATCCTCATTATGCTTCTCAACAACAGATGGCACCTCAGCAGTATCCTCCTCATCAGAATCCGTTTCAATACATTAGACCTAATTCTACACCTGTTTCAACACCACAGCCAGCTCAGAATGCTATGGTTTGGGCGCAAGTTCCAATGCAAACTCCACCCCAGGCATTGCTAGCCAATACTACGCAGCAACAGTCTCAAAACTGGTATGTTGATTTAGGAGCCTCGCATCATGTTACTGCTGATGCTAATAATCTGGCTACTGCTACTCCTATGCCTACTGCAGAACGTGTGTTTCTAGGAAATGGACAAGGTTTGGCTATATTCAATCTATTGGATCTACCTCTTTCAATTCCACTACTCAGCCTCTTGTCAAACTTCATCTTCATAATTTGTTACACGTCCCTAGTATAACCAGAAATCTAGTTAGTGTGAGTCAATTTGCCAAAGATAACCATGTCCATTTTGAGTTTCATCCTAATTTTTGCCTTGTTAAACCATAGGTCAATGATCAAGTTCTTCTAAAAGGTCATATCAGCCCTGATGGTCTCTATTCTTTTCCAAATTTGCTCACCAGCTGTCTTCATTCAAGTCCTAGCACTACTACTTCAGCTGCTTCTAATAAAAATAGTCTTTCTAATACCTGTGTACTTTCTGCCACCTGTGCCACTTCTTCCTCCTCTATTCCTAACATTGTATCATCACACACCTCCACTCAATTCTCCTTGTGGCACAACAGGTTAGGGCATCCAAATTCGCATGTACTGAACAATGTTCTTAAGATGTGTAATGTGCCTTCTTCAAACAAAAATAAACTAGAGTTTTGTGTAGCATGTTGCATGGGCAAGTCTCACAGATAACCATCTCAGCTGTCCAATACAGTGTATACTGAACCATTGGAACTTATTTTCTGTGATCTTTGGGGTCCTGCACCCATGACTTAATCTATGGATATGCATATTACATCTCCTTTCTTGATGCATATAGTAGATTTACTTGGATATATTTTCTCAAAACTAAATCTGAAACACACTGTTTTTAAACAATTCAAATCCTTGGTTGAACTTCAATTAAATAAAATGATCAAATCTTTTCAATCCGATTGGGGAGGTGAATTTAGACCTTTCAAACAGTACTTGCCTGACTTAGGGATAGTTCATCGTGTTATTTGTCCATTGTCCACACACACATCACCAAAATGGTGTGGTAGAGAGAGGAAACATAGGCATATTATGGATATGGGCCTAACTCTTCTTTCTCAGGCCTCTCTTCCTCTCTCATTTTGGGATCATGCTTTTCACACAGCTGTTTACCTGATAAATAGACTCCCTTCAGCTTATCACAATTCTGAAATGCCTCTCCAGAAACTTTTTCATAAGGATCCCAACTATAATTTTCTAAAAGTTTTTGGTTGTGCTTGCTTTCCTTTGCTCAGGCCATATAATTCACATAAGTTTCAGTTCAGATCCACAGAGTGCTTATTTCTTGGCTATTCTCCCTCTCACAAAGGGTATAAATGCCTTGATTCCAATGGCAGGTTGTTTATTTCAAAGGATGTTCTGTTCAATGAACAGAAATTTCCTTCCATAAGCACATCTACTAAGAGTACAAACTCTCCTATTCTAAGTTCTAGCTCTGTACCTCTTGGTGTTTTCAATCCTACACTACATGTTCAGCCTCATGCTCTTTCTCCTACACCTATTGTTTCATCTGCTGAACTTACACCTACAATTTCATCCACACCTTCTACTGAGATATTAGTGTCCT
This sequence comes from Calophaca sinica, assembly GCA_037113605.1. NCBI lineage: Eukaryota > Viridiplantae > Streptophyta > Magnoliopsida > Fabales > Fabaceae > Calophaca > Calophaca sinica. The sequence continues at coordinate 99,146,491 of CM073734.1, read as the reverse complement.
CCCCTGCACAGCATGCTACACCTACTCTTGTTTCCCCTGCTCCCTCTTCTGTTTCCCCTGCACAGCATGCTACACCTACTCTTGTTTCCCCTGCTCCCTCTCCTATTCTAAGTTCTAGCTCTGTACCTCTTGGTGTTTTCAATCCTACACTACATGTTCAGCCTCATGCTCTTTCTCCTACACCTATTGTTTCATCTGCTGAACTTACACCTGCAATTTCATCCACACCTTCTACTGAGATATTAGTGTCCTCCCCTGCACAGCATGCTACACCTACTCTTGTTTCCCCTGCTCCCTCTTCTCCAATAGAGTCTATTTCATAGTCTCTTCTTCCACTGCTTCTAGTACCATTCAAATTAAGCCCAGTTCATCTTCAAATTCATCTACTTCATCTTCCTTGGATGCCATTCCCAGAAACACTCATCCTATGATAATTAGATCCAAGAATGGTATTTTTCAACCCCAAATTAATCCTACATTGTTACTTACTGCTGTTGAACCTACATCAGTTAAGCAGGCCTTGTCCTCTCCTCATTGGAAACAAGCTATGCAGTGTGAATATGATGCCCTGCTTAACAACAGAACCTGGTCTTTGGTTCATCTTCCACCTGGAAAATCTGTAGTTGGCTGTAAATGGGTGTTCAGGATTAAAGAAAATCCTGATGGATCTATAAATAAGTATAAAGCCCGACTTGTGGCAAAGGGTTTCAATCACAGATTTGGGTGTGACTACTCAGAGACACTCTCTCCTGTGGTCAAGCCGGTCACTGTCAGAGTTATTCTTACTCTTGCCTTAACTAACAAATAGCCAATCAAACAATCCTTCATGGATTTTTGGATGAGGATGTATATATGGCTCAACCTCCAGGCTTTGAAAACAGTGACAAAACTCTGGTGTGCAAGCTGCAAAAGGCTATTTATGGCCTTAAACAGGCTCCTAGAGCCTGGTATGAGAGGCTTACAAGACTTTAATCACTTTTGGTTTCACTCAAAGCAAATGTAATCCATCTCTTATGCTCTACTCTGGTTCTAGTTGCTGCATTTATGTACTCATCTATGTAGATGATATAATTGTCACTGGTTCCACTCCTAAAGCTGTGCAAGATCTTATTCATAAGCTCAATGCTATGTTCTCACTTAAACAGTTAGGTGATTTGGAGTATTTTTTGGGCATTGAGGTTAAGCATGTTGCCTCTGGTTCTCTTATGTTGTCCCAAAATAAATATATTCATGACCTTCTTAATAGAGCAAATATGAGCTCAGCAAAGAGTGTTTCTACTCCTCTTCCTACGAGTCTAAAGTTGTCAAGATTTGGCTCAGATTATGCAGAAGATCCCGTTAACTACAGGTCAATAATTGGTGCTCTGCAGTATGTGACAATTACTAGGCCAGAAATTGGTTATGCAGTCAATAAAGCATGTCAATTTATGGCTCAGGGCTCAGCCTCTGCAGTTAAAAGAATTTTAAGATATCTCAGAGGCTCTCTAGATCTTGGCCTTGCGCTGCAGCCTGGTTCTACTCAGTCTCCTCTTTGTTTACAAACCTATTGTGAGGCTGACTGGGCCTCAAATGTTGATGATGGTAGGTCTACCTCAAGAGCATGCCTATTTTTAGGCCCTAATATCATTTCCTGGTGGTCCAAAAAGTAGCCTCTTGTGGCTAAATCAAGTGCAGAAGCTGAATATCGCAGTCTAGCTATAGCAGCCTCTGAAGTTCTGTGGGTTCAATCCTTATTCATGAACTCAAAGTTCATATTTCCACAGCTATCATTTACAGTGATAATCAGAGTACAGTTGCAATGAGTCATAATCCTGTCCGACACTCAAAAACCAAGCATATGGAGCTTGATCTGTTTTTTTGTCAGGGAAAAAGTGCTCACTAAGTCACTGATTGTTACCTATGTGCCATCACAAGCTCAGATTGCAGACATACTTACAAAACCTTACAAAACCACTGCCTAAACTTCAATTTCGTAATCTTAGAGACAAACTCAGGGTTCTCAACTTGTCTCAGCTATCAACCTGAGTTTGAGGGGGAATAATAGTGTAAAACCAAGTCTAGAATATTCAGTTGCAGTTATGCCACCTCAGCTAAGTTTGTTAGAGTTGTTGGTGATTCTGTTAGACACTTGTAAGCTGTTGTAATCGCTATAAATACTGATCTCTCAGTTATGAGAGTCAGAGTGAATATCATTCAATAACAGGTTTCTCATATTCAGTTCTAGAATATTCTCTATGCTTCTTTAGATTTCCACAAAAACATTAAAAATAAAATAATGAAAGAGTAAGAAAAGAAATTTTCAAAAAATAGGATATAAAGAGTTTAAAAAAAAAAATACTTTCCAAAAAGTTGGATTATATAGGTAAAAGTTTTAAAAATATTCCTTTTAGAAAACAAGTTTATTGACAAAAGTTATCAAAATACTTTTAAAAAGCTACTTTATAAAGAGAAGTGTTTAAATTAATATATTAACAAGCTCTAAAAAGGTAGTTGATAAGAAAAAAATTAGAAACAGTATATAAAAAGGGTTTAAAAAAATTGGGAAATATGTTTTTAAAAAACACTTTTCAAAAAAGATATAAGAGATATAAAAAGCATTTGAAAAATACTTTTCAATAAGCAAACCAGATTACAAATAAATGTTTTGAAAATAGTATGAAATTACAATTTAAAAAATACTTTAAAAAAAATACTATGTTATAGAGAAAAGTTTTAAAAACTAGAGTACAAAAAGGGTATGAAAAATCCACTAAAATATGGGTTTGGAAGATTGTTTATGAAACAATTAGGATATAAAAACTAGTTATAGATAAAATGTATAAAAATTAAATTTAAAAAGAGGTGTAAAAATAATTTTCAAAAATAGTCTTTGCAACACAAAAGTTTCGAAATAAGTAGAAAGGGTTTGGAAATACGATTCAAAAAAGTAGTTTGCAAAAAAGTGTAAAAAGTACTTTTCAAACTAAGATAAAAGTTTTAAAAATATTAAAAAAAGTGTTGTAAAAATAATTTTCAAAAAAGTCTATGTAGCAAAATATTGTTTGAAAAATACTTTTTATAAACTAGCTATGGATAAAAGTTTTAAAGATAAAACTAAAAAGAGTGTAAAAATAATTTTCAAATAAAGTCTTTGTAGCAAAAAAGTGGCAAAATACTTAATAGAAAGGGTTCATAAATACATTTCAAAAAAGAAGTTTGCAAAAAAAGTTTAAAAAGTATTTTTCAAACTACTAGCTTAAAGATAAAAGTTTTAAAACAACATAAAAAGTGTAGTAAAATAATTTTCAAAAAAAGGTCTTTGTAGCAAAAAAGTCTCAAAATATAGTATAGAAAGGGAATGAAAATATGTTTCAAAAAACGAAAGGTGTTAAAAAGTAAAAAAATGTTGTTTGTCGATAAAAGAATTTCAAAAGACTTTTAAAAAATTTCTTTCAAGATTACTTTCCAAAAAAAATTTAAAACAAAAATCAAAGAAAGTCACAAAATATTGTATAGAAAGCGTTGAAAAATAAGTTTCAACAATGTAGTTTAAAAAAGGTGTTAGAAAATAAAATAAAAAAATTTACAAGCAATTGGCTTGAAGAATAATAGCATAGAAAAAAATTTCAAAAATACTTTAAAAAATAGCTTTTAATAATTACTTTCAAAATATTAGTTGAAAATATAGGTAAAAGTTTCAAAAAGGGGTTTAAGAAAACTTTTCATAAAAATATTCTGTAGATAAAAGTTTTAAAGACAATAAAGTAAAAAGGTTTAAAAATTAATTTTAAGAAATCAAGTTTAAAGAAAAAAGATTTAACAATAGGATATGAAAATGGGTTAAAATTTCAAAAAAAAAAAAAAACTAATTTAAAGATAAAAATTTAAAACTAGTATATTAAAGTTATTTAGAAGTACCTTTCAAAAAATTATTTATAGAAAAAACATAAAAAAATATGATATAGGAAGGATTTAAAAATCGTTTTTCTAAAACTTGAGTGAGAGACATACCAAACTTCTCTTGCATATGTGCAGCCTCTGGTACATTTCGTTGACAATTCTTGCATGCGTTTGTTTGGGTACAACATATGCTGAACAACACTTCAACCTAAAGCCCTAAAAAGTAAACCCAATAACATGTTTTAACTGAAAGGAACAAAGTAAAGTAAACAATTGAAAAAGCGAGAGAGAAAAAGATGTACACATACGAGAGGAGAGAAGGCTGAGGCAAGTTGAATCACCCATAGCTAGCAGAAGCTCCTTAAAACACAACCTCTTGAATTTTGAATAGCACCATATCCAGCACAAACTACATACTAGTCGACCCATGGATGACAATTGCTGCTTCAATACTTCAGTCTGCAGAACTTGGCATGCAAAACATAAGTAATCTATGTTCTGATTCGACGGAGATTGTCGGTGTATGCGAGAATAGTCCTGAAATTTAAGAGAAAAGAACAAGCGATCTCAGACAGAGAAGACACACTAACTAAATACCGTATTTGTTTATTTATTTATGTAAAGAAGAGATTCTGAAAGAACTAGTGACAGAAAATAACACAATATAGTCATAAATTTTAACGAAAACATCTAATGCCAATTCTTGAATTACACCCTCCTAATAAGTTAAGGTTGGAAGAAAAAATTGATTGGGTTTTGGCAAGCACTCTCTCTTCTGCCTCAGCAGAAAATAAACTAGACTAGACTACCACATGGGGGAAACATAGCGAAACCTTGACTAAATAAGGCCTCCAATTACCTATTTTGAGCATGGTATGCTAACACTAATATCAATCATCACTAGAATTTCGATGCAACAACAAAATCCACAAGACCGCAACCATAAGCCAACCTTGACTAAAAAAGGCTTCCAATTAATTATCTTGGGCATGATACGCTATCTAATTCTCACATATATAAACTTCTATCTAATTCACACAAGAAAGAAACTTGCATAAAAAAGAAACGATTTTTCTAATGCGTTAAGGTGTATTAAATAACTAAATTTTTAATTAATGTAGCATAGTTAGTTAATTATGATTCTTTCAAAAATATTGTTATATCGCATCATTTAATTTTGAAGGATTTTTCTCCCCTATAATATCACTATTTCTACGAAAAACATAACAACTATTTAATTATTGTCTTTTATTGTTTGCACTCTCTCTCTCTCTTTCAAAACACCCTTTTTCTTTTCCATGGCTTTTCCTATTTCTGATATGGAGGTCTCTACTTGAACATGTGTTTTATTGAAATATGTTGTGAGAAACATTTGCTAATTGAGGCATCATTTAATTTTTTGACGTTTGATGATTTATTAACTGTTGCTATGAAAGTCGTTTTCCAGTATTTCTTAAAGACTACTCTATTTTTCTGTCAAGCATTCGTCAGCTACGTTCCATTATCCTTTCAATTTAAAATAGTTGGAAACGCAAGATCTATGTGAATTCGGAGCATTAATTTTTCCCTCTAGTAATTTGCTCATTCTGCAGTTGATACCCATGTCATTGGCCTATGCCTATGTACTGTGTTCGTTTTCCAGTTGTATTTCTTAAAGACTACTTTATTTTTTGTCAAACATTTGTCAGCTACATTCCATTATAGAACCAATTAATAAGTGTTACAGCAAGTCCCACATCGGTGGGTTCTTGCTTTGGTGAAAGCTTTGGAGCCTATATAAGGAGGCTTAGTAATGCTTTTATAAATCATCCCAAACATTTCTCTTCTTCCTCTTTTATTATTTCTTATACTCAACAAGAGTATTGTGAGAGTATTTGTGAGGTATTTTGTGAGAGGTATTCTTATAATATTTTTCCACATAGTGAAATTCTTCTGGTCTTGCCCCGTGGTTTTTCCCTTATTTGTTGAGGGTTTTCCACGTAAATTTTGTGTGTTCATTTCCTTATTTTCTCGTCTCTTATTTTAGTTGTGTGACACCATTCCGATACTCTGGTACCTGCGGTGGTATCGAGCTCCAAGGTTGGTGATACTATTCCGCTGCGTCACTCTAGGAAGGTGTCGGTTCTTAGTATGCTCTGTGGTTGCAGCATTGTCTGATCTTCCACATCAGAAAAGAATTGTTGCTGGAAATAGTGTGGTAGTGTAGAAGTGCATGTCTAGGAAAAGTTCTGGCTAAGGAAAGACTTGGTATTTAAGCGTGTCCATTGGTGACCCACCTCTCTTTCCTGGGAACTTACCTGGTGTACTATTTACGGTATATAGTCACTATTCCAGTATACGATACTATTCCCATATACGGTTACTATTCATACGTGTGGTTGTATACTTTTACAGTAATTGTTAACGTATACTAGATTTGTTCTGGTATACGGGATACGCATAACAATCGTTTCACGATACCGCATCATTCACTATGAAATAAGTGTAATCCGGCTTGGTTCGTGGTACAACCATGGCAAAGAAAATTCCGAGATAGAGAAGTTCAACCCGAGTAACTTCTCCCCTGCGGAAATTGAAGCGTATGCAGCTGAGGAAGGATAATTGCTCGAAGCAATCAAGGCAAACCTCGCAGATATGATCGATGAAAAGCGGAGATAGGATGGCAATGTCAGCCAATTTGCACCTAGCAATGGCGATTCTGGCTTTTGTCCGGTGTTGCGTAAAAGAAGACTGCAGCGAGATTCGGGATGTACTTAACAAATTCATTGTACGAGGTTAAGTCACTTCACACAAGAATATTCTCAAGAGGAAACTCTACACTCTTCGAATGAGTGAATCCACATCGTGACGTGCATCACATTAACACTCCCGAACACGCTTATTTGCTCACCACAAAGATCGATTTCAAAATAGCAGTAAAATGAACGTGAACTTTTTACTCGTAGTTTACCAGATTCAGATGATCAACTCATCATCAACATTACAACAATAATGTTCGACACTCTTCACTTTGATGATGTTGCTCTGCAATTCTTGAAGAAGAATCCAGCGCAAGAATAAGGAGGAAAGGTCGAAGTTCAAGCAAGGTAAGCTTTATCGATGACGAGAGGCGGATCAATCTAACGCGTGGCCCCAGTGGGGAGCCAAGATCATGGTAGATCAAAATCTCAAGAAGAAAGAATCTCAAATGCTACAACCGTGGTACGAGAGGCAACTTCAAGAAGGAGCGCTGAACAAGAAGAATGGAGAAGACTCAGGAGCATCAACCTCTCAAGGTCAGGTACAAGTACCTTTTCGGGATGATGGAGAAATCAGATAGCTGAGCAACAAGTTCTAAAGGTGGAAGGAAGCTCAATGATGTCCTGGATAGTGGATTCAAAGCGACGTGGCACATGACTTCACACCGTGAATGGTTTTGTACTTATTACGAGCCTGGTCTCTAGGGATCCGTGTTTACGGAAATGATCACACCTTAGAAATTGTTGGAACTTCCAGATCAGCCGTAATAAAGACGCAAGATGGTACTGCTCGTAAAGATACAAGGGCACGGCATGTGAATGGCTTTAAAAGGAATCTATCATTCTAATCGGGCAATTGGATGACCTCGTGCAAGATCCATATTGAAGCGTGAGTCTTGAAAGTAGTGGCGGCAACTCAGGGTGATGAAAGCGTAAAGATCACAAGCAATCTATACATGCTGGGGAGATACGCTGGTAAGAGCGGATGCATCGCTGCATCACGAGCCATGAAGAATCAACGATGATGTGGCATCGCATTTGTGCCAGCCATATGTCGTAACGTGGCTTGAAAGTTCTTGCGAACGCACTTTTACCCGCTCAAGACGGTAACTTTACCCTTCCGTGAGATCGTGTGACAAGTAAGCGAAGATAGATTGAAATTTGCAAAAGTAGCTACCGTACAAACGCATACTAGACTCGATACATTCTCGATGTGTGGGAGTCACTTAAACATCCATGGGGAGCAAAGTATTTTGTATCATTCATCGATGACTACTCCAGAGATCGCGCGTGTACCCAATCAAGAATAAGTCGATGTGTTTCCAAGATTCAAGGAGTTCAAAGCACAAGTAGAGCTTGAAACTGGAAGAAAAATCATGCTCGAGTGACGTACAATGAGGAGAATATGTAGATGGTAACTTTCATCATTCTCAAGCAAGAGGTATTACGAGACAATTCATCGCTGCACATACACCTCAACAGTAATGGTGTAGCGAGCTGGATGAACAGGACTCTCCTAGAAAGTTAACAAGAGCTACGCCAGAACATCGGATCGCCAAATCAGCGTATACCAAAACCGGCCATGCGTGATAAATCGACGCTATCAACAAATGATTGGTCTAAGTCACCAATGGAGATGCGAAAGGAAAGTCCGAGATTATTCTTCTTTACACGTGTTCGATGTCCTCACGACGTAATGTACAACCCAAAGAAAGAACAAAATTGGATCCAAAATCCGAGAAAATGTATATTCTTGGGTTATCTTGACAATGTCAGGGTATCGCTTGTGGGACCCCACTACCCGCAAGCTTATTGTTAGCAGAGATGTAGTCTTTGCAGAAAATGAACCGCAAAGTGAGCGAAAAATGACAAGATTTCCAATGAGATCAAGCTATAGTGCAGGTTGGAGAGAAGACTCAAGAAGATGATTCTTCCGGGCGAACGAGCACATAAAACAAGAACCAGATGAGGTCAATGATGAAGGAGTTCGACGATCAACACGTCGGATAACAGACCATCATGGCACTCGGACTATGTTATGGCTGCCATGATGCATACCGTCTTTTGACCAGAAGGTGAACCATCGCTCTTCAAGAAGCGTTGAACAGTTCAGATGCTTCTCAATGGATGACAATGCAGAAGAAATGGAAGCCCTACATAGAAATAAGACTTGGGAACTTGTTGAACTTCCAAAGGGCCTGAAGCCATCGGGAACAAACGGGTGTTCAAAATTAAACGAGGCGGCAATGATCAAGTGGAACGGTATCGTGCCGCACTTGTAGTCAAAGGTTATGCTCGAGAAAGAAGGGATAGACTTTGGACGAGATATTTTCTCCAGTTGTCGACTTACTACTATCGTGGTAGTGTTGGCAATGTGTCGCATTTGATTTACATCTTGAACAGTTGGATGTAAAGATCGCTTCTTCATGGAGAGCTTGAAGAAGAAATTTATATGCTCCAAACCGTAAGGCTTTAAAGAACAAGGAAAAGAAAACTTGGTTTGTAGGTTGACCAAATCTGCATGCGGCCTAAAGCGCCAGATGTTGGTACAAGAGATTTGATTCTTTCATAATTAGCCTTGGTTACAACAGATCGAGTTCGCACTATCAGACGTGCTACAAGAGGTTTGATGATAATGATTTCATCATTTTGTTGTATGTGGATGACATGTTGGTGGTAGGCCCCAACAAAGATCGAATCCAGGAATTAAAGGCACTTGGCTAGGGAGTTTGATATGAAGGACTTGGGACCCGCAAACAAGATTTTAGGGATGCAAATTCACCGAGACAGAAATGTTAGGAAGATTTGGCTTTCTCAACGAATTATCTAAGGAAGGTCTTGCACTTCAACATGCAAGATTGTAAGCCAATTTCTACCCCGCTTCGTCAATTTTAAATTATCCTCGGTATGAGTCCTAGCAATGAAGCGGAGAGGATGGAAATGTCTCGAGCACCGTATGCATCACGGTGGGAAGCCTTATGTATGCCATGATATGTACCGCACTTACATTGCACAAGCAAAGGGGAGCGTTAGTCGGTTTATGGCAAATCCAGGTAGAGAGCATTGGAATCATAAGAGGATCCTTAGATACATCAAAGGAACCTCGATGTTGCATTATGTTACGAGGATCGAAATTCATTGTCGGGTTATGTTGATTGATTTTGCAGTGATCTTGATAAAAGGAAATCCACTGGGTATGTATTCACAATTGCAGGAGCAGTGAGTCGTTATCTAAGTTACGTGTTGTAGCTTTGTCTACTACTCTAGGTGAGTACATGGCATACCCAGGCTTGCAAGGAAGCTATCCGGATTAAAGGTTTAATGGAGGAACTCGGGCACAAGCAACAAATGATTACCGTGGTATTGTGGGTAGTGCCTTGCACATTGCAAGGAATCCACTTTTCATTCCAGACAAAGCATATAGATACCCGGATCACTTTGTTCGTGAAGTGGTAGAGAAAGGAACCGTGGATATGCAAAGATTCACACCAAAGATAACCTAGCGATGTGATGACGGCCAATCAATGCCGACAAGTTTATTTGGTGTCGATCCTCCTACGGCCAATCGTAAACGTAGTTTACATGGAATGGCAAGGCAGAAAGAGTGGTGTGAAGATATGATTGGCTCAATCAAAATCTTCAAGTGGGAGAATGTTACAGCAAGTCCCACATCGGTGGGTTCTTGCTTTGGTGAAAGCTTTGGAGCCTATATAAGGAGGCTTAGTAATGCTTTTATAAATCATCCCAAACATTTCTCTTCTTCCTCTTTTATTATTTCTTATACTCAACAAGAGTATTGTGAGAGTATTTGTGAGGTATTTTGTGAGAGGTATTCTTATAATATTTTTCCACATAGTGAAATTCTTCTGGTCTTGCCCCGTGGTTTTTCCCTTATTTGTTGAGGGTTTTCCACGTAAATTTTGTGTGTTCATTTCCTTATTTTCTCGTCTCTTATTTTAGTTGTGTGACAGCATTCCGATACTCTGGTACCTAACAATAAGGAAATTGTCATTTACCAAAAAAATAAATAAATAAATAAATAAATAAATAAGAAAATTGGCAGCTACTATTTTAATGTCTTTTTGCTTCGGAGGAGGTCTCATTGAATGAAGATATATTTTGGTAGAAATAGTTGTTATATTTTGGTAGAAATAGAGATATAACAATGCTACATTAATTGAAAATTTAGTTATTTAATACATTTTAACGCGTGCAAGGTTACACGCGTTAGAAAAATCGAAAAAGAAAAATAATATGAAAAGGACATACTTTTTGGCAAGTACTTTATCCTCAAGAGTGAACACTTCAGCCTTGTTAGCAGATCCTCTTGGCGAAATAGCACAGATGTAAGCTCCAGCATCCCTGCCCTTTACAAATTTCAGTCCATGAGGCTGCTCCAGCTCTACCTCATACTCAGATGAAGCTTTAACAGCAAAAAGGAATGACCCAGGCAAAATGGTGTTTGAGAAACAACGGGAAGCACCTGAAATGAAGAATTCACGAATAAATTTTCAAAGGAAGAAACAAAGAACAAACTTAACTTAGTTTCACATTCCACATAAAAAAGGTTAATAAGTAGCCGGTTAAATCTCCCAAAAGCAGAAATGAAAAGAAAATGAGCATTGAACTTGAAAATATTTTATTACCAATGATCTGCCAGGCATTTTCCTGATCCTTCCGAGTTTGACAGTATCCTTCCACATACGCCTCTCCCATTCTTCCGCTCCAATATCTTCCCCACTGACATCTTTATCAGTTGTATACTTCTGTCATGCGATATCGCCAACTTCTATATCTGAACTGCAGTTCAACAAATTACCATTTATCAAAAGATGTTGCTCCAATTATTTAGCTGAATAACAAGCTCTCTTAGTATGATTGCTTAGACAATTTATTAAAATAAAAATTTAACAAATGGCTTATAATTTGAACCCAAATGATATAGAACTGATCTTGCATAAGTCAAATGGTCATTGGAGCACACGACGCTTTCTTTTAGTGAAATTATTATTGCTCAGTGGTTAAATAATACAGAACTAAAAAATCATTCCAAATTTCTAGACAAGGAATTAACCTTAACAACCAAAACCAAAAACGTTATCCAACCAACCCGCGATTCATAAAAACCATTTGAAATTGTAAAGAGCAAAGCTACAACCGACCAAAACAAAGAAACGACACAAACTAAATACTGTATTTGTTTCATTTATTTAAAGTGATCCTTAAAAGAGACTAATAACACAAAGTAACGTAGTTGTATAAAACTTAGAAGAGAAGCTAGCAAAATACAGTATTTGTTTTATATATTTAAAGAAGAGATCTTAAAAAGAGACAAATAAAAGAAAATAACGTAGTCATATAAAACTTGAGTTGAAAGACATACCAAACGACTACGCCAATTTCATGGGTTAAGTGTTTTTTGCAAGCTTGCTTTGTGGAGGCAAGAAATGCAGAATAACTCTTCATTCCTAAAATAAGAACCAATAATAACACGTTTAATTTGCAATAAACAAAGTTATGTAAACAATAGGAAAAAGAGAGACAAAGACGTACCATGACAGTATGGAGAGAAGACGAGCTGAGGTCAGATCAAGCTCCCATAGCTAGCAGATTTTCAAATCTCACTCAGCCAACTCTTTATTCCTAAAAGAAGACCCAATAATAACGCGTTTAATTTGAAATAAATGAAGTAAAGTAAACAATACAAAAAAGAGAGACAGAGATGTACCATGACAGTATGGAGAGAAGAGAGGAGCTGAGGCCAAGATGAAGCTCCCATAGCTAGCAGATTTCAAATTCACTCAGCCAGCAAAATGCTCTCGATGTATACACACAACATATATGCATTCAACATTTGTCACAATTGAAGAACCCCAATATCCAAAAAATAAAGAAAACCATTTTACAGGGAACATTTTTAAAATAAAATATTGAAAGAGTTAGAAAAGAAATTTTCAAAAAAATAGGATATAAAAAGTGTTTTATAATAATACATTCCAAAAAGATGGATTAAAGATAAAAGTTTTAAAAATATTCATTTTAGAAAACAAGTTTATTGACAAAAGCTTTCAAAATAATTTTAACAAACTATTTCATAAAGAACAGTGTTTAAATTAGAATATTAAAAAGCTCTAAAAAGTAGTTGATAGAAAAAAAAAATTATAAATTGTATATAAAAAGGGTTTAAAAAATAATTTCAAAAATACAAGTTTTAGAAAAACACTTTCCAAATACGATATAAAAAGAATTTGAAAAATACTTTTCAATAAACAAACTAGATTAGAAATAAAAGTATGAAATTATGCTTTAAAAAACACTTTTCAAAAACACTATGTTACAGAGAAAAGTTTTTAAAAATAGGTTACAAAATGGGTTTGACAAATCTAGTAAAAAAATGGGTTTCGAAAATAGTTTATCAAAATTGTTTGAAAATTAAACTGCTTAAAAACTAGTTATAGATAAAAGTTATACAGATTAAACTTAAAAAGAGGTGTAAAAATAATTTTCAAAAAAAAGTCTGTGTAGCAAAAAAGTTTGACGTAATGAACAGAAAGGGTTTGAAAATTCGTTTCAAAAAAGTGCTTTGCAAATGAAAACTTTAAAAAGTACTTTTCAAACTACTAGCTTAAGCATATAAGTTTTTATAACAATATAAAAATAGTTTTATAAAAATAATTCCCAAAAAAAGTCTTTGTAGCAAGGGATTGAAAATGTGTTTCAAAAAAGTAGCTTACAAAAAAGGTGTTACAAAGTAAAAATAGTTTAAAATGTACTTTTCAAACTACTAGCTTAAAGATAAAAGTTTTAAAATTGGTATAGAGAAAGTGTTTGAAAAATACTTGCAAAAATATTTTTTAACAATTACTTTCAAAATATCAGTGGCAAATATAGGTAAAAATATCAAAAAGGGGTGTTTAAGAAAACTTTTCATAAAAATATTTTGATATTTGTATAGAAAGGGTTGAAAAATAAGTTTCAAGAAAGTAGTTTAAAAAAGGTGTTAGAAAAAAAAAATCTTTAAAAAGTAATTTTCAAACCATTAGCTTGAAGAATAAAGTTTTAAAAATACCAATAAAAAAGTTTCACAAATACTTTAAAAAATAGTTTTAATAATTACTTTCAAAATGTCATAAAAAAAAAAAGAATTAGTTTCAAAATATAGGTTGAAAATATAGGTAAAAGTTTCAAAAAGGGGTTTAAAAATAATATAGTAAAAAAGTTCAAAAATTTATTTTAAGAAAATAAGTTTAAAGAAAAAGGATTCAATAATAGGGTATGAAAATGGCTTAAAATTTCAAAAAAAAAATTAAAAAAAAAACTAATTTAAAGATAAAAATTTAAAACCAGTATATAAAAGTTATTTAAAAGTACTTCTAAAATAATTCATTTATAGAAAAAAGATACCAAAATATGATATAAAAGACATTTAAAAATCGTTTTTCTAAAATTTGAGTGAGAGACATACCAAACGTTTCTTGTGTATGCGCACACAGCCTCGGGTATATTTCGTTGACGATTTTTGCTGGTATTTGTTTGGGGACAACATATGCTGAACAACACTTCAACCTAAAGACCTAAAATTAGACCCAATAACATGATTTTATTGAAACGAACAAAATAAACAATTGAAAAAGCGAGAGAGACAAAGATGTTGACGTACGAGAGGAGATAAGGCTTAGGCAAGATGAAGCACCCATAGCTAGCAGCTCCTTAAAACACAAACTCTTGAATTTTGAATAGCACCATATCCAGCACAAACTACTTACAAGTCGACCCATGGATGACAATTGCTGCTTCAATACTTCAGTCTGCAGAACTTGACATGCAAAACATAAGTAATCTATATTCTGATTCGACGGAGATTATCGGTGTATGCGAGCATCTTAGTCCTGAAATATAAGAGAAAAGAGCACACGATCTCAGACAACATTAAAAGCTTAAAAACTATTCCAAACCGTCAAGAGCAAAGCTATAAATGCTTATAACCGTCCAAAACATATAGCACCAATACAGAGAAGACACACTAACTAAATACCGTATTTGTTTATTTATTTCTATAAAGAAGAGATTTTGAAAGAGACTAGTGACAGAAAATAACATAGTATAGTCGTAAATTTTAACGAAAACATCTAATGCCAATTTACACCCTTCTAATATGTTAAGGTTGGAAGGAAAAAAGGATCGTGGTTCGGGAAGCACTCTCTCTTCTGCCGCAACAAAAAATAAACAAGACTAGACAACCACATGGGGGGAAACATGGCGAATCCTTGACTGAGTAAGGCCTCCAATTACCTATTTTGAGCATGGTATCCTAGCACTAAAATCAATCATCACTAGAATTTCAATGCAACAACAAAAACCACAAGACCACAACCATAACCCAACCTTGACTAAAAAAGGCCTCCAATTAATTATCTTGGGCACGATACGCTAGCACTAATCTCAAAGCTATACCACATATATAAACCTTCTATCTAATTCTCACAAGAAAGAAACTTGCATAAAAAAGAAAAATATTCAGAAGAGGACAAACCTGTTGGCAAGTACTTTTATCCTCAAGAGTGAACACTCCAGCCTTGTTAGCAGATCCTCTTGGCGAAATAGGATTGATGTAAGCTCCAGCATCCCTGCCCTTTACAAATTTCAGTCCATGAGGCTGCTAGAGCTCTACCTCATACTCAGACGAAGCTTTAACAGCAAAAAGGAATGACCCAGGCAAAATGGTGTTTGAGAAACAATGGGAAGCACCTGAAATGAAGAATTCACGAATAAATTTTCAAAGGAAGAAACCAAGAACAAACTTAATTTAGTTTCATATTCTACCTAAAATGGTTGATAAGTAGCCGGTTAAATCTCCCAAATGCTGAAATGAAAAGAAAATGAGCACTGAACTTGAAAAATATTTTATTAACAGTGATCTGCCTGGCCTTTTCTTTATCCTTCCGAGTTTGACAGTATCCTTCCACATACGCCTCTCCCATTCTTCCGCTCCAATATCTTCCCAACTGACATCTTTATCTGTTGTATTCCTCTGTCATGCGATATCTCCAACTTCTATATCTGAACTGCAGTTCAACAAATTACCATTTATCAAAAGATGTTGCTCCAATTATTTAGTTGAATAACAAGCTCTCTCTCTTAGTATGATTGCTTAGACAATTTATTAAAACAAAAAATTAATAAATGGCTCGTAATTTGAACCCAAATGATAGAGAACTGATCTTGCATATGTCAAATGGTCATTGGAGCATACAAAATAAAATTACATGCAAAATTTTCTTTGCATTTGTAAATTTGTAACTTCACAAAAGAAACTGATTACTTTTCCCGATACTTCCGCAGAAACCAGACACAATAAGAGACTGTTTTTGGTTTCACAACGTTGAAGGCCACAAGCATCTATGACAACGCTTTCTTTTAGTGAAATTATTATTGCACAGTGGTTAAATAATGCAGAACTAAAAAATCATTCCAAATTTCTAGACAAGGAATTAACCTTAACAACCAAAACCAAAAACGTTATCCAACCAACCCGCGATTCATAAAAACCATTTGAAATTGTAAAGAGCAAAGCTACAACCGACCAAAACAAAGAAACGACACAAACTAAATACTGTATTTGTTTCATTTATTTAAAGTGATCCTTAAAAGAGACTAATAACACAAAGTAACGTAGTTGTATAAAACTTAGAAGAGAAGCTAGCAAAATACAGTATTTGTTTTATATATTTAAAGAAGAGATCTTAAAAAGAGACAAATAAAAGAAAATAACGTAGTCATATAAAACTTGAGTTGAAAGACATACCAAACGACTACGCCAATTTCATGGGTTAAGTGTTTTTTGCAAGCTTGCTTTGTGGAGGCAAGAAATGCAGAATAACTCTTCATTCCTAAAATAAGAACCAATAATAACACGTTTAATTTGCAATAAACAAAGTTATGTAAACAATAGGAAAAAGAGAGACAAAGACGTACCATGACAGTATGGAGAGAAGACGAGCTGAGGTCAGATCAAGCTCCCATAGCTAGCAGATTTTCAAATCTCACTCAGCCAACTCTTTATTCCTAAAAGAAGACCCAATAATAACGCGTTTAATTTGAAATAAATGAAGTAAAGTAAACAATACAAAAAAGAGAGACAGAGATGTACCATGACAGTATGGAGAGAAGAGAGGAGCCGAGGCCAAGATGAAGCTCTCATAGCTAGCAGATTTCAAATTCACTCAGCCAGCAAAATGCTCTCGATGTATACACAACATATGCATTCAACATTTGTCACAATTGAAGAACCCCAATATCCAAAAAATAAAGAAAACCATTTTACAGGGAACATTTTAAAAATAAAATATTGAAAGAGTTAGAAAAGAAATTTTCAAAAAAATAGGATATAAAAAGTGTTTTATAATAATACATTCCAAAAAGATGGATTAAAGATAAAAGTTTTAAAAATATTCATTTTAGAAAACAAGTTTATTGACAAAAGCTTTCAAAATAATTTTAACAAACTATTTCATAAAGAACAGTGTTTAAATTAGAATATTAAAAAGCTCTAAAAAGTAGTTGATAGAAAAAAAAATTATAAATTGTATATAAAAAGGGTTTAAAAAATACAAGTTTTAGAAAAACACTTTCCAAATACGATATAAAAAGAATTTGAAAAATACTTTTCAATAAACAAACTAGATTAGAAATAAAAGTATGAAATTATGCTTTAAAAAACACTTTTCAAAAACACTATGTTACAGAGAAAAGTTTTTAAAAATAGGTTACAAAATGGGTTTGACAAATCTAGTAAAAAAATGGGTTTCGAAAATAGTTTATCAAAATTGTTTGAAAATTAAACTGCTTAAAAACTAGTTATAGATAAAAGTTATACAGATTAAACTTAAAAAGAGGTGTAAAAATAATTTTCAAAAAAAAGTCTGTGTAGCAAAAAAGTTTGACGTAATGAACAGAAAGGGTTTGAAAATTCGTTTCAAAAAAGTGCTTTGCAAATGAAAACTTTAAAAAGTACTTTTCAAACTACTAGCTTAAGCATATAAGTTTTTATAACAATATAAAAATAGTTTTATAAAAATAATTCCCAAAAAAGTCTTTGTAGCAAGGGATTGAAAATGTGTTTCAAAAAAGTAGCTTACAAAAAGGTGTTACAAAGTAAAAATAGTTTAAAATGTACTTTTCAAACTACTAGCTTAAAGATAAAAGTTTTAAAATTGGTATAGAGAAAGTGTTTGAAAATACTTGCAAAAATATTTTTTAACAATTACTTTCAAAATATCAGTGGCAAATTTAGGTAAAAATATCAAAAAGGGGTGTTTAAGAAAACTTTTCATAAAAATATTTTGATATTTGTATAGAAAGGGTTGAAAAATAAGTTTCAAGAAAGTAGTTTAAAAAAGGTGTTAGAAAAAAACTTTAAAAGTAATTTTCAAACCATTAGCTTGAAGAATAAAGTTTTAAAAATACCAATAAAAAGTTTCACAAATACTTTAAAAATAGTTTTAATAATTACTTTCAAAATGTCATCAAAAAAAGAATTAGTTTCAAAATATAGGTTGAAAATATAGGTAAAAGTTTCAAAAAGGGGTTTAAAAATAATATAGTAAAAAAGTTCAAAAAATTATTTTAAGAAAATAAATTTAAAAAAAAAGGATTAAACAATAGGGTATGAAAATAGCTTAAAAATTCAAAAAAATTAAAAAAACTAATTTAAAGATAAAAATTTAAAACCAGTATATAAAAGTTATTTAAAAGTACTTCTAAAATAATTCATTTATAGAAAAAAGATACCAAAATATGATATAAAAGACATTTAAAAATCGTTTTTCTAAAATTTGAGTGAGAGACATACCAAACGTTTCTTGTGTATGCGCACACAGCCTCGGGTATATTTCGTTGACGATTTTTGCTGGTATTTGTTTGGGGACAACATATGCTGAACAACACTTCAACCTAAAGACCTAAAATTAGACCCAATAACATGATTTTATTGAAACGAACAAAATAAACAATTGAAAAAGCGAGAGAGACAAAGATGTTGACGTACGAGAGGAGATAAGGCTTAGGCAAGATGAAGCACCCATAGCTAGCAGCTCCTTAAAACACAAACTCTTGAATTTTGAATAGCACCATATCCAGCACAAACTACTTACAAGTCGACCCATGGATGACAATTGCTGCTTCAATACTTCAGTCTGCAGAACTTGACGTGCAAAACATAAGTAATCTATATTCTGATTCGACGGAGATTATCGGTGTATGCGAGCATCTTAGTCCTGAAATATAAGAGAAAAGAGCACACGATCTCAGACAACATTAAAAGCTTAAAAACTATTCCAAACCGTCAAGAGCAAAGCTATAAATGCTTATAACCGTCCAAAACATATAGCACCAATACAGAGAAGACACACTAACTAAATACCGTATTTGTTTATTTATTTCTATAAAGAAGAGATTTTGAAAGAGACTAGTGACAGAAAATAACATAGTATAGTCGTAAATTTTAACGAAAACATCTAATGCCAATTTACACCCTTCTAATATGTTAAGGTTGGAAGGAAAAAAGGATCGTGGTTCGGGAAGCACTCTCTCTTCTGCCGCAACAAAAAATAAACAAGACTAGACAACCACATGGGGGGAAACATGGCGAATCCTTGACTGAGTAAGGCCTCCAATTACCTATTTTGAGCATGGTATCCTAGCACTAAAATCAATCATCACTAGAATTTCAATGCAACAACAAAAACCACAAGACCACAACCATAACCCAACCTTGACTAAAAAAGGCCTCCAATTAATTATCTTGGGCACGATACGCTAGCACTAATCTCAAAGCTATACCACATATATAAACCTTCTATCTAATTCTCACAAGAAAGAAACTTGCATAAAAAAGAAAAATATTCAGAAGAGGACAAACCTGTTGGCAAGTACTTTTATCCTCAAGAGTGAACACTCCAGCCTTGTTAGCAGATCCTCTTGGCGAAATAGGATTGATGTAAGCTCCAGCATCCCTGCCCTTTACAAATTTCAGTCCATGAGGCTGCTAGAGCTCTACCTCATACTCAGACGAAGCTTTAACAGCAAAAAGGAATGACCCAGGCAAAATGGTGTTTGAGAAACAATGGGAAGCACCTGAAATGAAGAATTCACGAATAAATTTTCAAAGGAAGAAACCAAGAACAAACTTAATTTAGTTTCATATTCTACCTAAAAAATGGTTGATAAGTAGCCGGTTAAATCTCCCAAATGCTGAAATGAAAAGAAAATGAGCACTGAACTTGAAAAATATTTTATTAACAGTGATCTGCCTGGCCTTTTCTTTATCCTTCCGAGTTTGACAGTATCCTTCCACATACGCCTCTCCCATTCTTCCGCTCCAATATCTTCCCAACTGACATCTTTATCTGTTGTATTCCTCTGTCATGCGATATCTCCAACTTCTATATCTGAACTGCAGTTCAACAAATTACCATTTATCAAAAGATGTTGCTCCAATTATTTAGTTGAATAACAAGCTCTCTCTTAGTATGTTTGTTTAGACAATTTATTAAAACAAAAATATAATAAGTGGCTGGAATTTGAACCCAAATGATAGAGAACTGCTCTTGCATATGTCAAATGGTCATTGGAGCATACAAAATAAAATTACATGCAAAATTTTCTTTGCATTTGTAAATTTGTAACTTCACAAAAGAAACTGATTACTTTTCCGATACTTCCGCAGAAACCAGACACAATAAGAGACTGTTTTTGGTTTCACAACGTTGAAGGCCACAAGCATCTATGACAACGCTTTCTTTTAGTGAAATTATTATTGCACAGTGGTTAAATAATGCAGAACTAAAAAATCATTCCAAATTTCTAGACAAGGAATTAACCTTAACAACCAAAACCAAAAACGTTATCCAACCAACCCACGATTCATAAAAACCATTTGAAATTGTAAAGAGCAAAGCTACAACCGACCAAAACAAAGAAAAGACACAAACTAAATACTGTATTTGTTTCATTTATTTAAAGTGATCCTTAAAAGAGACTAACAACACAAAGTAACGTAGTTGTATAAAACTTAGAAGAGAAGCTAGCAAAATACAGTATTTGTTTTATATATTTAAAGAAGAGATCTTAAAAAGAGACAAATAAAAGAAAATAACGTAGTCATATAAAACTTGAGTTGAAAGACATACCAAACGACTACGCCAATTTCATGGGTTAAGTGTTTTTTGCAAGCTTGCTTTGTGGAGGCAAGAAATGCAGAATAACTCTTCATTCCTAAAATAAGACCCAATAATAACACGTTTAATTTGCAATAAACAAAGTTATGTAAACAATAGGAAAAAGAGAGACAAAGACGTACCATGACAGTATGGAGAGAAGACGAGCTGAGGTCAGATCAAGCTCCCATAGCTAGCAGATTTTCAAATCTCACTCAGCCAACTCTTTATTCCTAAAAGAAGACCCAATAATAACGCGTTTAATTTGAAATAAATGAAGTAAAGTAAACAATACAAAAAAGAGAGACAGAGATGTACCATGACAGTATGGAGAGAAGAGAGGAGCCGAGGCCAAGATGAAGCTCCCATAGCTAGCAGATTTCAAATTCACTCAGCCAGCAAAATGCTCTCGATGTATACACACAACATATGCATTCAACATTTGTCACAATTGAAGAACCCCAATATCCAAAAAATAAAGAAAACCATTTTACAGGGAACATTTTAAAAATAAAATATTGAAAGAGTTAGAAAAGAAATTTTCAAAAAAATAGGATATAAAAAGTGTTTTATAATAATACATTCCAAAAAGATGGATTAAAGATAAAAGTTTTAAAAATATTCATTTTAGAAAACAAGTTTATTGACAAAAGCTTTCAAAATAATTTTAACAAACTATTTCATAAAGAACAGTGTTTAAATTAGAATATTAAAAAGCTCTAAAAAGTAGTTGATAGAAAAAAAAATTATAAATTGTATATAAAAAGGGTTTAAAAAATAATTTCAAAAATACAAGTTTTAGAAAAACACTTTCCAAATACGATATAAAAAGAATTTGAAAAATACTTTTCAATAAACAAACTAGATTAGAAATAAAAGTATGAAATTATGCTTTAAAAAACACTTTTCAAAAACACTATGTTACAGAGAAAAGTTTTTAAAAATAGGTTACTAAATGGGTTTGACAAATCTAGTAAAAAAATGGGTTTCGAAAATAGTTTATCAAAATTGTTTGAAAATTAAACTGCTTAAAAACTAGTTATAGATAAAGGTTATACAGATTAAACTTAAAAAGAGGTGTAAAAATAATTTTCAAAAAAAAGTCTGTGTAGCAAAAAAGTTTGACGTAATGAACAGAAAGGGTTTGAAAATTCGTTTCAAAAAAGTGCTTTGCAAATGAAAACTTCAAAAAGTACTTTTCAAACTACTAGCTTAAGCATATAAGTTTTTATAACAATATAAAAATAGTTTTATAAAAATAATTCCCAAAAAAAGTCTTTGTAGCAAGGGATTGAAAATGTGTTTCAAAAAAGTAGCTTACAAAAAAGGTGTTACAAAGTAAAAATAGTTTAAAATGTACTTTTCAAACTACTAGCTTAAAGATAAAAGTTTTAAAATTGGTATAGAGAAAGTGTTTGAAAAATACTTGCAAAAATATTTTTTAACAATTACTTTCAAAATATCAGTGGCAAATATAGGTAAAAATATCAAAAAGGGGTGTTTAAGAAAACTTTTCATAAAAATATTTTGATATTTGTATAGAAAGGGTTGAAAAATAAGTTTCAAGAAAGTAGTTTAAAAAAGGTGTTGAAAAAAAAAATCTTTAAAAAGTAATTTTCAAACCATTAGCTTGAAGAATAAAGTTTTAAAAATACCAATAAAAAAGTTTCACAAATACTTCAAAAAATAGTTTTAATAATTACTTTCAAAATGTCATCAAAAAAAAAAAGAAATACTTTCAAAATATAGGTAAAAGTTTCAAAAAGGGGTTTAAAAATAATATAGTAAAAAAGTTCAAAATTTTATTTTAGGAAAATAAGTTTACAGAAAAAGGATTCAATAATAGGGTATGAAAATGGCTTAAAATTTCAAAAAATAAAAAATAAAAAAAAACTAATTTAAAGATAAAAATTTAAAACTAGTATATAAAAGTACTTCTCAAATAATTCATTTATAGAAATACCAACCGTTTCTTGTGTATGCGCACACAGCCTCGGGTATATTTCGTTGACAATTCTTGCTGGTATTTGTTTGGGGACAACATATGCTCAACAACACTTCAACCTAAAGACCTAAAATTAGACCCAATAACATGATTTTATTGAAACGAACAAAATAAACAATTGAAAAAGCGAAAGAGACAAAGATGTACACGTACGAGAGGAGATAAGGCTTAGGCAAGATGAAGCACCCATAGCTAGCAGCTCCTTAAAACACAAACTCTTGAATTTTGAATAGCACCATATCCAGCACAAACTACTTACAAGTCGACCCATGGATGACAATTGCTGCTTCAATACTTCAGTCTGCAGAACTTGACGTGCAAAACATAAGTAATCTATATTCTGATTCGACGGAGATTATCGGTGTATGGAAGCATCTTAGTCCTGAAATATAAGAGAAAAGAGCACACGATCTCAGACAACATTAAAAGCTTAAAAACTATTCCAAACCGTCAAGAGCAAAGCTATAAATGCTTATAACCGTCCAAAACATATAGCACCAATACAGAGAAGACACACTAACTAAATACCGTATTTGTTTATTTATTTCTGTAAAGAAGAGATTTTGAAAGAGACTAGTGACAGAAAAAAAACATAGTATAGTCGTAAATTTTAACGAAAACATCTAATGCCAATTTACACCCTTCTAATATGTTAAGGTTGGAAGGAAAAAAGGATCGTGGTTCGGGAAGCACTCTCTCTTCTGCCACAACAAAAAATAAACAAGACTAGACAACCACATGGGGGGAAACATGGTGAATCCTTGACTGAGTAAGGCCTCCAATTACCTATTTTGAGCATGGTATCCTAGCACTAATATCAATCATCACTAGAATTTCAATGCAACAACAAAAACCACAAGACCACAACCATAACCCAACCTTGACTAAAAAAGGCCTCCAATTAATTATCTTGGGCACGATACGCTAGCACTAATCTCAAAGCTATACCACATATGTAAACCTTCTATCTAATTCTCACAAGAAAGAAACTTGCAGAAAAAGGAAAAATAATAAGAAGAGGACAAACCTGTTGGCAAGTACTTTTATCCTCAAATGTGAACACTCCAGCCTTGTTAGCAGATCCTCTTGGCGAAATAGGATTGATGTAAGCTCCAGCATCCCTGCCCTTTACAAATTTCAGTCCATGAGGCAGCTCCAGCTCTACCTCATACTCAGACGAAGCTTTAACAGCAAAAAGGAATGACCCAGGCAAAATGGTGTTTGAGAAACAATGGGAAGCACCTGAAATGAAGAATTCACGAATAAATTTCCAAAGGAAGAAACCAAGAACAAACTTAATTTAGTTTCATATTCTACCTAAAAAATGGTTGATAAGTAGCCGGTTAAATCTCCCAAATGCTGAAATGAAAAGAAAATGAGCAATGAACTTGAAAAATATTTTATTACATTGATCTGCCTGGCCTTTTCTTTATCCTTCCGAGTTTGGCAGTATCCTTCCACATACGCCTCTCCCATTCTTCCGCTCCAATATCTTCCCTACTGACATCTTTATCTGTTGTATTCTTCTGTCATGCAATATCGCCAACTTCTATATCTGAACTGCAGTTCAACAAATTACCATTTATCAAAAGATGTTGCTCCAATTATTTAGTTGAATAACAAGCTCTCTCTCTTAGTATGATTGCTTAGACAATTTATTAAAACAAAAATTTAATAAATGGCTCGTAATTTGAACCCAAATGATAGAGAACTGATCTTGCATATGTCAAATGGTCATTGGAGCATACAAAATAAAATTACATGCAAAATTTTCTTTGCATTTGTAAATTTGTAACTTCACAGAAGAAACTGATTACTTTTCCCGATACTTCCGCAGAAACCAGACACAATAAGAGACTGTTTTTGGTTTGACAACGTTGAAGGCCACAAGCATCTACGACAACGCTTTCTTTTAGTGAAATTATTATTGATCAGTGGTTAAATAATACAGAACTCAAAACACAGCACCAAAACAAAGAAAAGACACAAACTAAATACTGTATTTGTTTCATTTATTTAAAGTGATCCTTAAAAGAGACTAATAACATAAAGTAACGTAGTTGTATAAAACTTAGAAGAGAAGCTAGCAAAATACAGTATTTGTTTTATATATTTAAAGAAGAGATCTTAAAAAGAGACAAATAAAAAGAAAATAACGTAGTCATATAAAACTTGAGTTGAAAGACATACCGAACGACCACGCCAATTTCATGGGTTAAGCGTTTTTTGCAAGCTTGCTTTGTGGAGGCAAGAAATGCAGAATAACTCTTCATTCCTCAAATAATACCCAATAATAACACGTTTAATTTGCAATAAACAAAGTTATGTAAACAATAGGAAAAAGAGAGACAAAGATGTACCATGACAGTATGGAGAGAAGACGAGCTGAGGCCAGATCAAGCTCCCATAGCTAGCAGATTTTCAAATCTCACTCAGCCAACTCTTTATTCCTAAAAGAAGACCCAATAATAACGCGTTTAATTTGAAATAAATGAAGTAAAGTAAACAATACAAAAAAGAGAGACAGAGATGTACCATGACAGTATGGAGAGAAAAGAGGAGCCGAGGCCAAGATGAAGCTCCCATAGCTAGCAGATTTCAAATTCACTCAGCCAGCAAAATGCTCTCGATGAATACACACAACATATGCATTCAACATTTGTCACAATTGAAGAACCCCAATATCCAAAAAATAAAGAAAACCATTTTACAAGGAACATTTTAAAAATAAAATATTGAAAGAGTTAGAAAAGAAATTTTCAAAAAAATAGGATATAAAAAGTGTTTTATAATAATACATTCCAAAAAGTTGGATTAAAGATAAAAGTTTTAAAAATATTCATTTTAGAAAACAAGTTTATTGACAAAAGCTTTCAAAATAATTTTAACAAACTATTTTATAAAGAACAGTGTTTAAATTAGAATATTAAAAAGCTCTAAAAAGTAGTTGATAGAAAAAAAAATTATAAATTGTATATAAAAAGGTTTTAAAAAATAACTTCAAAAATACAAGTTTTAGAAAAACACTTTCCAAATACGATATAAAAACAATTTGAAAAATACTTTTCAATAAACAAACTAGAATAGAAATAAAAGTATGAAATTATGCTTTAAAAAATACTTTTCAAAAACACTATGTTACAGAGAAAAGTTTTTAAAAATAGGTTACAAAATGGGTTTGACAAATCTAGTTAAAAAATGGGTTTGGAAAATAGTTTATCAAAATTGTTTGAAAATTACTGCTTAAAAACTAGTTATAGATAAAAGTTATACAGATTAAACTTAAAAAGAGGTGTAAAAATAATTTTCAAAACAAAGTCTTCGTAGCAAAAAAGTTTGACGTAATGAACAGAAAGGGTTTGGAAATTCGTTTCAAAAAAGTGCTTTGCAAATGAAAACTTTAAAAAGTACTTTTCAAACTACTAGCTTAAACATATAAGTTTTTATAACAATATAAAAATTGTTTTATAAAAATAATTCCCAAAAAAAGTCTTTGTAGCAAGGGATTGAAAATGTGTTTCAAAAAAGTAGCTTACAAAAAAGGTGTTACAAAGTAAAAATAGTTTAAAATGTACTTTTCAAACTACTAGCTTAAAGATAAAAGTTTTAAAAATGGTATAGAGAAAGTGTTTGAAAAATACTTGCAAAAATATTTTTTAACAATTACTTTCAAAATATTAGTGGCAAATATAGGTAAAAATTTCAAAAAGGGGTGTTTAAGAAAACTTTTCATAAAAACATTTTGATATTTGTATAGAAAGGGTTGAAAAATAAGTTTCAAGAAAGTAGTTTAAAAAAGGTGTTAGAAAAAAAAAATCTTTAAAAAGTAATTTTCAAACTATTAGCTTGAAGAATAAAGTTTTAAAAATAGCAACAAAAAAGTTTCACAAATACTTTAAAAAATAGTTTTAAGAATTACTTTCAAAATGTCGTCAAAAAAAAAGAATTACTTTCAAAATATAGGTTGAAAATATAGGTAAAAGTTTCAAAAATGGGTTTAAAAATAATATAGTAAAAAATTTCAAAAATTTATTTTAAGAAAATAAGTTTACAGAAAAAGGATTCAATAATAGGGTATGAAAATGGCTTAAAATTTCAAAAAAAAAAATTAAAAAAAACTAATTTAAAGATAAAAATTTAAAACTAGTATATAAAAGTTATTTAAAAGTACTTCTCAAATAATTCATTTATAGAAAAAAGCTACCAAAATATGATATAAAAGACATTTAAAAATCGTTTTTCTAAAATTTGAGTGAGACATACCAAACGTTTCTTGTGTATGCACAGCCTCTGGCATATATCGTTGACGATTCTTGCCGGCGTTTGTTTGGGGACAACATATGCTGAACAACACTTAAACCCTAAAGCCCTAAAATTAGACCCAATAACACGTTTTAATTGAAAGGAACAAAGTAAAGTAAACAATTGAAAAAGAAAGAGAGACAAAAATGTACACGTACGAGAAAGATGGAGGCTGACGCAAGACGAAGCACCTATAGCAGGCAGCAGCTCCTTAAAACACAACCTCTTGAATTTTGAATACCACCATGTCCAGCACAAACTACTTACTAGTCGACCCATGGATGACAATTGCTGCTTCAATACTTCAGCCTGCAGAACTTGACATGATCACAAGTAACTAATCGACGGAGATTATCGGTGTATGCGAGCATCTTAGTCCTGAAATTTAAGAGAAACGAACACGCCGTCTCAGACAAGATTAAAAGCTTAAAAACCATTCCAAACTGTCAAAAGCAAAGCTATAAATGCTAATAACTAATAACTGTCCAAAACATATAGCACTGATTCAAAGAAGACACATCAACTAAATACAGTATTTGTTTATTTATTTATGTAAAAACAGATTCTGAAAGAGGCTAGTGACAGAAATTTTAACGAAAACATCTAATGCCAATTTCTTGAATTATTACACCCTTCAAAGAAGACACATTAACTAAATACAGTATTTGTTTATTTATTTATGTAAAAACAGATTCTGAAAGAGGCTAGTGACAGAAATTTTAACGAAAACATCTAATGCCAATTTCTTGAATTATTACACCCTTCTAATATGTTATGGTAGGAAGAAAAAGAGGATCGTGTTTCGGTAAGCACACTCTCTTCCGCCTCAGCAAAAAATAAACTAGACTAGACTACCACATGGGGGGGGAACATGGCAAAACCTTGACTAAATAAGGCCTCCTATTTTGAGCATGGTATGCTGGCACTAATATCAATCAACACTAGAATTTCAATGCAATATCAAAATCCACAAGAAAACAACCATAAGCCAACCTTGACTAAACAAGGCCTCCAATTAATTATTTCGAGCATGATACGTGAGCACTAATCTCAAAGCTATACCAAATTTCTACACAAGGAATCAACCTTAACAACCATAACCAAAAACGTTATCCAACCAACCCGCGATTCATAAAAACCATTTGAAATTGTAAAGAGCAAAGCTATAATCGACCAAAACACAGCACCAACACAAAGAAAAGGCACCAGCTAAATACTGTATTTGTTTCATTTTTTAAAGTGACCCTAAACGAGACCAATAACAGAAAATAACGTAGTTATATAAAACTTACATGAGAAACTAGCAAAATACCGTATTTGTTTTATATATTTAGAGAAGAGATCTTAAAATGAGACCAAGAACAGAAAATAACGTAGTCATATAAAACTTGAGTTGAGAGACATACCAAACGACTAAGCCAATTTCATGGATTACGCGTCTTTTGCAAGCTTTGTTTGTGGAGACAAGAAATGCAGAACAACACTTCATTCCTAAAATAAGACCCAATAATAACACGTTTAATTTGCTATAAACAAAGTTATGTAAACAATAGGAAAACGAGAGACAAAGATGTACCATGACAGTATGGACAGAAGAGGAGCGGAGGTCAAGATCAAGCTCCCATAGCTAGCAGATTTTCAAATCTCACTCAGCCAACTCTTCATTCTTAAAAGAAGACCCAATAATAACATGTTTAATTAGAAATAAATGAAGTAAATTGACAATACAAAAAAGAGAGACAAAGATGTACCATGACAGTATCGACAGAAGAGAGGAGCCGAGACCAAGATGAAGCTCCAATAGCTAGCAGATTTTCAAATCTCACTTAGCCAACTCTTCATTCCTAAAAGAAGACCCAATAATAACATGTTTAATTTGAAATAGATGAGGTAAACAATACAAAAAAGAGAGACAAAGATGTACCATGACAATATGGAGAGAAGAGAGGACATAAGGCCAAGATGAAGCTCCCATAGCTAACAGATTTTCAATCTCACTCAGCCAGCAGAATGCTTTCGATGTATACACACGACATACGCATTTAACATTTTTGTCACAATTGTAAAACCCCGAAAAGAAAACTATTTTTTAGGGAAAACGTTAAAAATAAAATATTGAAAGGGTAAGAAAAGAAATTTTCAAAAAATAGGATATAAAAAGTTTTTTTAAAAAAAAAATACTTTCCAAAAAGTTGGGATTATAAGTAAGAATTTTAAAAATATTCCTTTTTGAAAACAAGTTTATTGATAAAAGTTTTCAAAATACTTTTAAAAAACTACTTTATAAAGAGAAGTGTTTAAATTAATATATTAACAAGCTCTAAAAAGGTTGATAGGAAAAAAATTAGAAACAGTATATAAAAAGGGTTTAAAAATAATTTTAAAAATATGTTTAAAAAAAACTTTTCAAATAATATATAAGATTTAAAAAGAATTTGAAAAATACTTTTCAATAAGCAAACTAGAATACAAATAAATGTTTTAAAAATAGTATGAAATTACGATTTAAAAAATACTTTACAAAAATACCCTGTTATAGAGAAAAGTTTTAAAAATAGGTTACAAAAGGGGATGAAAAATCCCATAAAAAAATGGTTTTGGAAGATAGTTTATAAAAAAAAATAGTATATAAAAACTGTTTGGAAATTACAATTGTTTGAAAAGAGGTGTAAAAATAATTTTCAAAAATAGTCGTTGTAACAAAAGGTCACGAAATAAAGTAGAAAGGGTTTGAAAATACGTTTCAAAAAAGTAGTTTGCAAAATAGTGTAAAAAGTACTTTTCAAACTACCAACTTAAAGATAAAAGTTCTAAAAATAGTAAAGAAAGTGTTGTAAAAATAATTTTCAAAATATGTCTATGTAGCAAAATATTGTTTGAAAAATACTTTTTAAAAACTAGTTACAGATAAAAGTTTTAAAAATAAAATTAAAAAGAGTGTAAAAATAATTTTCAAAAAAAGTCTTTGTAGCAAAAAAGTCTCAAAACACTGAATGGAAAGGGTTCCAAAATACATTTCAAAATGTTGGGATTATAAGTAAGAATTTTAAAAATATTCCTTTTTGAAAACAAGTTTATTGATAAAAGTTTTCAAAATACTTTTAAAAAACTACTTTATAAAGAGAAGTGTTTAAATTAATATATTAACAAGCTCTAAAAAGGTAGTTGATAGGAAAAAAATTAGAAACAGTATATAAAAAGGGTTTAAAAATAATTTTAAAAATATGTTTTAAAAAAACTTTTCAAATAATATATAAGATTTAAAAAGAATTTGTAAAATACTTTTCAATAAGCAAACTAGAATACAAATAAATGTTTTAAAAATAGTATGAAATTACGATTTAAAAAATACTTTACAAAAATACCCTGTTATAGAGAAAAGTTTTAAAAAATAGGTTACAAAAAGGGGATGAAAAATCCCATAAAAAAATGGTTTTGGAAGATAGTTTATAAAAAAAAATAGTATATAAAAACTGTTTGGAAATTACAATTGTTTGAAAAGAGGTGTAAAAATAATTTTCAAAAATAGTCTTTGTAACAAAAAGTCTCGAAATAAAGTAGAAAGGGTTTGAAAATACGTTTCAAAAAAGTAGTTTGCAAAATAGTGTAAAAAGTACTTTTCAAACTACCAACTTAAAGATAAAAGTTCTAAAAATAGTAAAGAAAGTGTTGTAAAAATAATTTTCAAAAAATGTCTTTGTAGCAGAATATTGTTTGAAAAATACTTTTTAAAAACTAGTTACAGATAAAAGTTTTAAAAATAAAATTAAAAAGAGTGTAAAAATAATTTTCAAAAAAAGTCTTTGTAGCAAAAAAGTCTCAAAACACTGAATGGAAAGGGTTCAAAAATACATTTCAAACTTTTCAAATAATATATAAGATTTAAAAAGAATTTGAAAAATACTTTTCAATAAGCAAACTAGAATACAAATAAATGTTTTAAAAATAGTATGAAATTACGATTTAAAAAATACTTTACAAAAATACTTTGTTATAGAGAAAAGTTTTAAAAAATAGGTTACAAAAAGGGGATGAAAAATCCCATAAAAAAATGGTTTTGGAAGATAGTTTATAAAAAAAAATAGTATATAAAAACTGTTTGGAAATTACAATTGTTTGAAAAGAGGTGTAAAAATAATTTTCAAAAATAGTCTTTGTAACAAAAAGTCTCGAAATAAAGTAGAAAGGGTTTGAAAATACGTTTCAAAAAAGTAGTTTGCAAAATAGTGTAAAAAGTACTTTTCAAACTACCAACTTAAAGATAAAAGTTCTAAAAATAGTAAAGAAAGTGTTGTAAAAATAATTTTCAAAAAATGTCTTTGTAGCAAAATATTGTTTGAAAAATACTTTTTAAAAACTAGTTACAGATAAAAGTTTTAAAAATAAAATTAAAAAGAGTGTAAAAAAAATTTTCAAAAAAAGTCTTTGTAGCAAAAAAGTCTCAAAACACTGAATGGAAAGGGTTCAAAAATACATTTCAAAAAAGCAGTTTGCAAAAACAAGTTTAAAAAGTACTTTTCAAACGACTAGCTTAAAGATAAAAGTTTTAAAAAAATATATAAAGTGCTGTAAAATAATTTTCAAAAAAAAGGCCTTCGTAGCAAAAGAGTCTCAAAATAGAAAATATGTAAAAAAAACTAGTTAATGAAAATATAGAAAGGGAATGAAAATATGTTCAAAAAACTAGTTAACAAAAAAGGTGTTAAAATGTAAAAAAAAAAAAAAATGGTTGAAATTTCTTTTAAAATTGCTTTCCAAAAAAAATTAAAAAAAAGTTTTGGAAGATACTTATCAAAATTGCTTTCCAAAAAAAATTGAAAGAAGTCTCAAAATATTGTATAGAAAGGGTTGAAAAATACGTTTCAAGAAAGTAAGTGTTAGAAAATAAAATAAAAAAATCGAAAGTAATTTTCAAACTACTAGATTAAAGATAAAAGTTTTAAAAGTAGCACAAAAATAGTTTTTAACAATTAGTTTCAAAATATTAGTTGAAAATATAGGTAAAAGTTTCAAGAAGGGGTTTTGGAAAACTTTTCATAAAAATATTTTGATATTTGTATAGAACGGGTTGAAAAATAAGTTTAAAGAAACTAGTTTAAAAAAGGTGTTCGAAAATAAAATAAAAAAGTTTAAAAAGTAATTTTCAAACTATTAGCTTGAAGAATAAAGTTTTAAAAATAGCATAAAAAAAAGTTTCAAAAATACTTTAAAAATAGATTTTAACAATTACTTCCAAAATATTGGTTGAAAATATAGGTAAAAGTTTCAAAAAGGTTTAAGAAAACTTTTCAGAAAAATATTTTGCAGATAAAAGTTTTAAAGACAATATAGTAAAAAGGTTTAAAAATTTATTTTAAGAAATCAAGTTTAAAGAAAAAAGATTTAACAATAGGACACGAAATTGGGTTAAAATTTCAAAAAAAGAAAAAAAAAACTAACTTAAGTAATTTTCAAACTATTAGCTTGAAGAATAAAGTTTTAAAAATAGCATAAAAAAAAGTTTCAAAAATACTTTAAAAATAGATTTTAACAATTACTTCCAAAATATTGGTTGAAAATATAGGTAAAAGTTTCAAAAAGGGGTTTAAGAAAACTTTTCAGAAAAATATTTTGCAGATAAAAGTTTTAAAAACAATATAGTAAAAAGGTTTAAAAATTTATTTTAAGAAATCAAGTTTAAAGAAAAAAGATTTAACAATAGGACACGAAAATGGGTTAAAATTTCAAAAAAAGAAAAAAAAACTAACTTAAAGATAAAAATTGAAAACTAGTATATAACAGTTATTTAAAAGTACTTTTCAAATAATTCATTTACAGAAAAAAGATACAAAAATATGATATAAAAGACATTTAAAAATCGTTTTTCTAAAATTTGAGTGAGAGACAAACCAAACGATTCTTGTGTATGCACAGCCTCTGGTATATTTCGTTGACGATTCTTGCCGGCGTTTGTTTGGGGACAACATATGCTGAACAACACTTCAACCCTAAAGCCCTAAAATTAGACCCAATAACATGTTTTAATTGAAGGGAACAAAGTAAAGTAAACAATTGAAAAAGAGAGAGAGACAAAGATGTACACGTACAAGAGAGAAGGAGGCTGACGCAAGATGAAGCACCCATAGCAAGCAGCAGCTCCTTAAAACACAACCTCTTGAATTTTGAATACCACCATATCCAGCACAAACTACTTACTAGTAGACCCATGGATGACAATGGCTGCTTCAATACTTCATTCTGCAGAACTTGACATGCAAAACACAAGTAATCTATGTTCTAATTCGACGGAGATTATCGGTGTATGCGAGCATCTTAGTCCTGAAATTTAAGATAAACGAACACGCCGTTTCAGACAAGATTAAAAGCTTAAAAACTATTCCAAACCGTCAAGAGCAAAGCTATAAATGCTTATAACTGTCCAAAACATATAGCACCAATACAGAGAAGACACACTAACTAAATACCGTATTTGTTTATTTATTTATGTAAAGAAGAGATTCAGAAAGAGATTAGTGACAGAAAATAACATATTATAGTCGTAAATTTTAACGATAACATCTAATGCCAATTTCTTGAATTACACCCTTCTAATATGTTACGGTTGGAAGAAAAAAAGGATCATGTTTCGGCAAGCACCCTCTCTTCTACCTCAGCAGAAAATAAACTAGACTAGACTACCACATGGGGGGGAACATTGCAAAACCTTGACTAAATAAGGCCTCCAATTACCTATTTTGAGCATGCTATGCTAGCACTAATATCAATCATCGCTAGAATTTCAATGCAATAACAAAAACCACAAGACCAAAACCATAACCCAACCTTGACTAAAAAAGGCCTCCAATTAATTATCTTGGGCATGATACGCTAGCACTAATCTCAAAGCTATACCACATATATAAACCTTCTATCTAATTCTCACAAGAAAGAAACTTGCATAAAAAAGAAAAATAATAAGAGGACAAACCTTTTGGCAAGTACTTTATCCTCAAGTGTGAACACTCCAGCCTGGTTAGCAGATCCTCTTGGGAAAGTAGCATTGATGTAAGCTCCAGCATCCCTGCCCTTTACAAATTTCAGTCCATGAGGCTGCTCCAGCTCTACCTCATACTCAGACGAAGCTTTAACAGCAAAAAGGAATGACCCAGGCAAAATGGTGTTTGAGAAACAGAGGGAAGCACCTGAAATGAAGAATTCACGAATAAATTTTCAAAGGAAGAAACCAAGAACAAACTTAAATTAGTTTCATATTCTACCCAAAAAATGGTTGATAAGTAGCCGGTTAAATCTCCCAAAAGCTTAAATGAAAAGAAAATGAGCACTGAACTTGAAAAATATTTTATTAACAGTGATCTGCCTGGCCTTTTCTTTATCCTTCCGAGTTTGACAGTATCCTTCCACATACGCCTTTCCCATTCTTCCGCTCCAATATCTTCCCCACTGACATCTTTATCTGTTGTATTCTTCTATCATGCGATATCGCCAACTTCTACATCTGAACTGCAGTTCAACAAATTACCATTTATCAAAAGATTACTTTTCCTGATACTTCTGCAGAAACCAGACACAATAAGAGTCACTGTTTTTGGTTTAACAACATTGAAGTCCGCAAGCATCTATGACAACGCTTTCTTTTAGTGAAATTATTATTGCTCAGTGGTTAAATAATATTAAGAACTTAAAATCATTCCAAATTTCTAGACAAGGAATTAACCTTAACTACCATAACCAAAAACGTTATCCAACCAACCCGCGATTCATAAAAACCATTTGAAATTGTAAAGAGCAAAGGTATAACCGACCAAAACACAGCACCAACACAAAGAAAAGACACACGCTAAATATTGTATTTGTTTCATTTATATTAAAGTGATCTTTAAAAGAGACTGATAACATAAAGTAACATAGTTATATAAAACTTAGAAGAGAACCAAGCAAAATACCATATTTGTTTTATATATTTAAAGAAGAGATCTTAAAAAGAGACAAATAACAGAAAATAATGAAGTCATATAAAACTTGAGTTGAAAGACATACCAAACGACTACGCCAATTTTCATGGGTTACGCATTTTTCGCAAGCTTCTTGCAGAATAACTCTTCATTCCTAAAATAAAACCCAATAATAAAACGTTTAATTTGAAATAAACAAAGTAAACAATAGGAAAAAGAGAGACAAAGATGTACCACGATATATGGAGAGAGGAGAAGTTGTTTAATTTGAAATAAATGAAGTAAAGTAAACAATATACAAAAAAGAGAGACAGAGATGTACCATGACAGTATGGAGAGCGAAGAGAGGAGCCGAGGCCAAGATGAAGCTCCCATCGCTAGCAGATTTTCAAATTCACTCAGCCAGCAGAATGCTCTCAATGTATATACACAACACATGCATTCAACATTTGTCACAATTGAAGAACCCCCCCCCCCCCAATATTCAAAAAATAAAGAAAACTATTTTATAGGGAAAACTTTAAAAATAAAATATTGAAAGAGTTAGAAAAGAAATTTTCAACAAAATAGGATATAAAAAGTGCATCATAAAAATACTTTCCAAACAGTTGGATTATAAATAAAAGTTTTAAAATTATTCCTTTTAGAAAACAAGTTTTTTAAAATTATTCCTTTTTAGAAAACAAGTTTATTGACATAAAAGTTTTTAAAATAATTTTAAAAAACTATTTTAGAAAGAAAAGCGTTCAAATTAATTTATTAAAAAGCTCTAAAAAGTAGTTGACAGAAAAAAAATATAGAAATTGTATATAAGGGTTTAAAAAATAATTTCAAAAATACAAGTTTTAAAAAGACACTTTTCAAATAAGATATAAAAAGAATTTGAAATAAATGTTTTCAAAATAAATGTTTTCAATAAACAAACTAGATTACAAATAAATGTTTTCAAAATAGTATGAAATTATGATTTAAAAAATACTTTTCAAAAATACTATGTTATAGAGAAAAATTTTAAAAATAGGTTACAAAATAGTTTTGAAAAATCTAGTAAAAAAATGGATTTGGAAAATAGTTTATAAAAATTGTTTGAAAATTACTGCTTAAAAACTAGTTACAGATAAAAGCTATACAGATTAAACTTAAAAAGAGGTGTAAAAATAATTTTCAAAAAAAAAGTCTTTGTAGCAAAAAATTTGAAATAATGAATAGAAAGGGTTTGAAAATTCGTTTCAAAAAGGTGCTTTGAAAAAAAAAGTTTAAAAAGTACTTTTCAAACTACTAGCTTAAACATAAAAGTTTTTAAAACAATATAAAAAATGTTTCATAAAAATAATTTTCAAAAAAGTCTCAAAATATTGTATAGAAAGGGATTGAAAATATGTTTCAAAAAAGTAGTTTACAAAAAAGGTGTTAAAAAGTAAAAATAGTTTAAAAGGTACTTTTCAAACTACTAGCTTAACGATGCAAGTTTTAAAAATAGTATAGAGAAAGTGTTTAAAAAATAATTTTCAGAAAAATGATTGATAAAAAAAGTTTTTGGTTGAAAATAGAATTTCAAAAATACTTTCCAAAAAAATTAAAAAAAATTTCAAAAACTGTCTCTGTAGCAAAAAAGTCTCAAAATATTGTATTGTAGTATTGTATAGAAAGGGTTGAAAAATACGTTTCAAGAAAGTAGTTTAAAAAGGTGTTAGAAAATAAAAAAAAAATCAGCATTGTAATATAAAAATTGTTTGAAAATTAAATTTTATAAACTAGTTATAGATAAAATTTATAAAAATTAAATTTAAAAGAGGTGTAAAAATAATTTTCAAAAAGAGTCGTTGTAACAAAAAAGTCTCGAAATAAGTAGAAAGGGTTTGAAAATACGTTTCAAAAAAAGTAGTTTGCGAAAAAGTTTAAAAAATACTTTACAAACTACTAACTTAATTTAAATATAGTAAAGAAAGTGTTGTAAAAATAATTTTCAAAAAACGTCTTACTAGAAAAAATATTGTCTGAATTTTTTTTTTTTAAAGAACTAGTTATGGATAAAAGTTATAAAAAGAAAATTAGAAGAGCGTAAAAATAATTTTCAAAAAAAGTATTTGTAGCAAAAAAGTCTCAAAATACTGAATTGGGTTCGAAAATACATTTCAAAAAAGCTGTTTGCAAAAAAAGTTTAAAAAGTACTTTTCAAACTACTAGCTTTAAGATAAACGTTTTAAAAACAATAAAAAGTGTTGTAAATATAATTTTCAAAAAAACGTCTTTGTAGCCAAAAAAAAGTCTCAAAATATTGTATAGAAAGGGAATGAAAATATGCCTCAAAAAACTAGTTTACTAAAAACGAATTTCAAAATTTCTTTCCAAAATAATTTCCAAAAAAATTAAAAAGTTTTCAAAGAAAGTCTCAAAATATTTTATAGAAAGGGTTGAAAAATACGTTTCAAGAAAGTAGTTTTAAAAAAGTGATAGAAAAAAAAGTTTAAAAAAGTAATTCTCAAACTACTAGCTTAAAGAAGTTTTAAAAGTGGCATAAAAATAGTTTTTAACAATTACTTTCGAAATATTAGTAGAAAATATAGGCAGAAGTTTCAAAAAGGGGTTTAGGAAAACTTTTCATAAAAATATTTTGATATTTGTATAGGACGGGTTGAAAAATAAGTTTCAAGAAATTAGTTTAAAAAAGGTGTTAGAAAAAAAAGGTTTAAAAAGTAATTTTCAAACAACTAGTTTGAAGAATAAAGTTTTAAAAATAGCATCAAAAAAGTTCCAAAAATACTTTTAAACATAGTTTTTAACAATTACTTTCAAAATATTAGTTGAAAATATAGGTAAAAGTTTCAAAGAGGAGTTTAAGAAATCTTTTCATAAAAATATTTTGTAGCAAAAAGTCTTTTCAAAAAAGTCTTTGTAGCAAAAAAGTCTCAAAATATTGTATAGAATGGGATTGAAAATATGTTTCAAAAAAAAAAAGAAAAATTAGTGTAAAAAGTACTTTTCAAACTAATAGCTTAAAGATAAAAGTTTTAAAAATAGTATAGAGAAGAAAGTGTTTAAAAAATATTTTTTCAGAAAAATGACTTATAAAAAAAGTTTTTTGTCGAAAATAGAATTTCGATAACACTTTCCAAAAGCAAATGTCAAAAAACGTCTTTGCAGCAAAAAAAAAAAGTCTCAAAATATTGTATAGAAAGGGTTGAAAATATAGGTAAAAGTTTCAAAGAGGAGTTTAAGAAAGCTTTTCATAAAAATATTTTGTAGCAAAAAGTCTTTTCAAAAAAGTCTTTGTAGCAAAAAAGTCTCAAAATATTGTATAGAATGGGATTGAAAATATGTTTCAAAAAAAAAAGAAAAATTAGTGTAAAAAGTATTTTTCAAACTAATAGCTTAAAGATAAAAGTTTTAAAAATAGTATAGAGAAGAAAGTGTTTAAAAAATATTTTTCAGAAAAATGACTTACAAAAAAAGTTTTTTGTCGAAAATAGAATTTCAATAACACTTTCCAAAAACAAATGTCAAAAAACGTCTTTGCAGCAAAAAAAAAAAAGTCTCAAAATATTGTATAGAAAGGGTTGAACAATATGTTTCAAGAAAGTAGTTTAAAAAAGGTGTTAGAAAATAAAAAAAAGTTTAAAAAGTAATTTTCAAACTACTAGCATAAAGATAAAAGTTTTAAAAATAGCAAAAAAAAAAAGTTTTTTGTCGAAAAAAAAGTTTTGAAAATACTTCTCAAAATTACTTTAAAAAATTGTCTTTAACAATTTGAAAATACTTTTGAAAAGACTGGTACAGAGAAAAAAGTTTAAAAAATAAGATATAAATATTTAAAAAGTAATTCCCATCAGTAACTGTAATTGCAGGTTTTACCCTATACAGAGTTTCTTTTGCCTCAGCAATTCTCCCTTGCTTCATCAAAAAAAATGCCTAAATTGAACATCTTGTTATCTGGAGCTATTGAAAGACATGGCAATACGCTTCTTCTGCTTCAATGTAGTTGTTTGTTATCAGTGCCCGTCCAAAGTTTCTCTTCATTCGTCAAATAGTTCAAATCAGTTTCATGCGCCAGAAAAAGAGTGAAAGTGAAAATCAAAAGTGATAAATTGTGCTCTTCTAACCAGTAATCTAGTGGCATCTTGCTCCAGAGATCTAAAACTTCTTCCCTTGAGATCTGGCTGTCTTTGTGCGCTTGCCATTGAAAGCCAACCCTTGTTGAATTAAGTAGAGCTTGTGCC
Source organism: Calophaca sinica (assembly GCA_037113605.1). Taxonomy (NCBI): domain Eukaryota; kingdom Viridiplantae; phylum Streptophyta; class Magnoliopsida; order Fabales; family Fabaceae; genus Calophaca; species Calophaca sinica. The sequence goes on along the minus strand of CM073734.1, from coordinate 99,107,182 downwards.
TCAGAAGACCAATTTGGTCATCATGTCTCCCACACCTGTGTTCCAAAAGAAAATGTGACGGTATTGCAAGTGATGCAAGGACTAGTGTCTATGAACAGAGAAAAATTTGGTGTTCAGTTAATGACCTTGTAAAGATCCAAAAACTCTTGGGCTTGATCTGAGTAAAGGAATGTAACATATAACATGGGAGAGAAGGGAAACCTGCCTTAAAAACAAGAGATTTGATATTCAAATAATTTTTTAGGAACAAATTCGTGCAAAAAACGAGCATTAAGCATGCCAACACCAGCATTAATTTGAAAACAAAAACCACTAATTATATAAAAAAATTTAAGGAGTAGGAAATACCTTTCTGTTAATGCCCTCCCCGCCCATTATACGTAACTCGAATGCAGGAAACCACAATAGCACTCCTAGTCCTAGCAAGATCCTGAAAAAGAAAGTTTCAGAAATAAGCTTCACTCCTTACACTTGATAAAGCAGAACGAAAACATAATCAAAGAGGATCTAATCTACACGAAAGCCATACTAAGCTCAATTTAGTAATTTTTCTACCTTAGTTTTCTCAAAAGAAATTCATAAAAAAAGATAAGAACAAACAAGTAGAAAACAAATAACAAATTGGTGAAAACTAACCTCGTTGCTGGAATCAGGAACGGATTTGAAGCTGCCAAGAAGTTCGAGGACGAAGTAACGCTTCCAATAGAACCGGTCCACTGCGATTGAACCGTGTGATGTACATCATCAATCAATCGAGAAATGAAAGTGATACATCATGGAATTCAGTGTTTATCCATTTGCACAAATAGATTTTCACTGCAATTTCAAAGAAAAGATGGAAAAAAAATAAGGGAAAAAAAAAATCTAATGAATTGCAACACTTACAGAGGAACCAAAAGAAACTGATCATAATTCAATCAATCTTTTGTTTCTAATTTGAGTTGAGAGACATACCAAATGACTACGCCAATTTCATGGATTACGCGTTTTTCCAAGCTTTGTTTGTGGAGGCAAAAAATGCAAAATAACTCTTCGTTCCTAAAATAAGACCCAATAATAACACATTTAATTTGAAATAAACAAAGTTAAGTACACAATAGGAAAAAGAGAGACAAAGATGTACCATGACAGCGTGGAGAGAAGAGGAGCTGAGGTCAAGAGCAAGCTCCCATAGCTAGAAGATCCAATAATAACACGTTTAATTTGAAATAAATGAAGTAAAGTAAACAATACAAAAAATAGAGTCAAAGATGTACCATGACAGTATGGAGAGAAGAGAGGAGTCGTGGCCAAGACGAAGCTCCCATAGCTAGCAGATTTTCAAATCTCACTCAGCCAGCAAAATGCTCTCGATGTATACACACAACATATGCATTCAACATTTGTCACAATTGAAGAACCCCCAATATACAAAAAATAAAGAAAACTACTTTATAGGGGAAACTTTAAAAAAAAAAATATATATGAAAGAGTTAGAATAGAAAATTTCAAAAAAATAGGATATAGAGAGTTTTTAAAAAATACTTTCCAAAAAGCTGGATTATAGGTAACAGTTTAAAAAATATTCATTTTCGAAAACAAGTTTATTGACAAAAGTTTTCAAAATACTTTAAAAAAAAACTACTTCATAAAGAAAAGTGTTTAAGCTAATATATTAAAAAGCTCTAAAAGGGTAGTTGATAGGGAAAAAATAGAAACTGTATATAAAAAAGGGTTTAAAAATAATTTTAAAAATATGTTTTAAAAAAAAACACTTTTCAAACAAAGATATAAAAAGAATTTGAAAATACTTTTCAATAAGGAAACTAGATTACAAATAAATGTTTTGAAAATAGTATGAAATTACGATTTAAAAAAATACTATGCTATAAAGAAAAGTTTCAAAAAATACGTTACAAAATGGGTATGAAAAATCCAGTAAAAAAATGGGTTTGGAAAATAGTTTGTAAAAAAAATAGGATATAAAAATTGTTTGAAAATAACATTTGATAAACTAGTTATAGATAAAATTTATAGAAATCAAATTTAAAAAGAGGTGTAAAAATAATTTTCAAACAGAGTCTTTGTAACAAAAAAGCCTCGAAATAAGTCGAAAGGGTTTGAAAATACGTTTCAAAAAAGTAGTTTGCGAAAAAGTTTTAAAATTACTTTTCAAACTACTAACTTAAAGAAAAAAGTTTTAAAATTAGTAAAGAAAGTGTTGTCAAAATAATTTTCAAAAAAGTCTCCGTAGCAAAATTTTGTTTGAAATTTTTTTTTTTAAAGAACTAGTTATGGATAAAAGTTATAAAAATAAAAATTAAAAAAGAGTGTACAAATAATTTTCAAAAAAAGTTTTTGTAGCAAAGAAGTCTCAAAATACTGAATAGAAAGGGTTCGAAAATACATTTCAAAAAAGCAGTTTGCAAAAATAGTTTAAAAAAATACTTTTCAAACTACTAGCGTAAAGATAAAAGTTTTAAAAATAATATAAAAAGTGTTGTAAAAATAATTTTCAAAAAACGTCTTTGTAGCAAAAAAAGTCTCAAAATATTGTATAGAAAGGGAATGAAAATATGTCTCAAAACACTAGTTTATAAAAAAGGTGTTAAAAAGTTAAAAAAGTTTTTTGTCAAAAAAAGAATTTCAAAATACTTTTCAAAATTTCTTTCCAAAATACTTTCCAAAAAAATTTAGAAGTTTTCAAAGAAAGTCTCAAAATATTGCATAGAAAGGGTTGAAAAATACGTTTCAAGAAAGTAGTTTAAAAAAAGTGTTAGAAATAAAAGTTTAAAAAGTAATTATCAAACTACTAGCTTAAAGATAAAAGTTTTAAAAGTAGCATAAAAATGTTTTTAACAATTACTTTCAAAATATTAGTTGAAAATATAGGTAAAAGTTTCAAAAAGGGGTTTAGGAAAACTTTTCATAAAAATATTTTGAAATTTGTATAGGACGAGTTAAAAAAAAAAGTTTCAAGAAAGTAGCTTAAAAAAGGTGTTAGAAAAAAAAAGGTTTAAAAAGTAATTTTCAAACTATGTTAGAAAAAAATAAGCTTGAAGAATAAAGTTTTAAAAATAGCATAAAAAAGCTTTGAATATTTAAAAAAGCTTTGTATAGAAAAAAAAGTTAAAAAAGTTTTTTGTCAAAAAAAGAATTTCAAAATACTTTTCAAAATTTCTTTCCAAAATACTTTCCAAAAAAATTTAGAAGTTTTCAAAGAAAGTCTCAAAATATTGCATAGAAAGGGTAGAAAAATACGTTTCAAGAAAGTAGTTTAAAAAAAGTGTTAGAAATAAAAGTTTAAAAAGTAATTATCAAACTACTAGCTTAAAGATAAAAGTTTTAAAAGTAGCATAAAAATGTTTTTAACAATTACTTTCAAAATATTAGTTGAAAATATAGGTAAAAGTTTCAAAAAGGGGTTTAGGAAAACTTTTCATAAAAATATTTTGAAATTTGTATAGGACGAGTTAAAAAAAAAAAGTTTCAAGAAAGTAGCTTAAAAAAGGTGTTAGAAAAAAAAAGGTTTAAAAAGTAATTTTCAAACTATGTTAGAAAAAAATAAGCTTGAAGAATAAAGTTTTAAAAATAGCATAAAAAAGCTTCAAAATATTGTAAAAAAGTCTCAAAATATTGTATAGAAAGGTAATGAAAATATGTCTCAAAAAACTGGTTTATAAAAAAGGTGTTAAGAAGTGAAAAGTTTTTTGTCGAAAAAAGAATTTCAAATCTTTCCAAAACAATTTAAAAGTTTTCAAAGAAAGCCTCAAAATACTGTATAGAAAGGGTTGAAAAATACTTTTCAAGAAAGTAGTTTAAAAAAAGTGTTAGAAAAAAAAAAGTTTAAAAAGTAATCTTCAAACTACTAGCTTAAAGATAAAAGTTTTAAAAGTAGCATAAAAATAGTTTTAACAATTACTTTCAAAATATTAAGCATTAAGCATGCCACCGCCAGCATTAATTTGAAAGCAAAAACCACTAATTATATAAAAAATTTCAAGGAGTAGGAGGATACCTTTCTGTTAATGCTCTCCCTCCCATTATACGTACCTCGAATGCAGGAATCCACAATAGCACTCTTAGTCCTAAAAAGATCCTGAAAAAAGAAAGTTTCAGAAAAAAGCTTCACTGCTTATATTTGATAAAGCAGAACGAAAACATAATCAGAGAGGATCTAATCTACACGAAAGCCAACACTAAGCTCAATTTAGTAATTTTTCTACCTTAGTTTTCTCAAAAGAAATTCATCAAAAAAAGATAAGAACAAACAAGTAAAAAACAAACAACAAATTGGTGAAACAGAACCTGGTTGCTGGAATCGAGAACGGATTTGAAGCTGCCAAGAAGGTCGAGGACGAAGTAACGCTTCCAAGAGAACTGGTCCATTGCGATTGAACCGTATGATGTACATCATGAATCAATCGAGAAATGAAAGTGATACATCATGGAATTCAGTGTTTATCCATTTGCACAAATAGATTTTCACTGCAATTTCAAAGAAAAGATGAAAAAAATAAGAAATAAAAATCTAATGAATTGCAACACTTACAGAGGAACCAAAAGAAACTTATCACAATTCGATCAATCTTTTGTTTCTAATTCGATTAATTTGATTAGAATGTTCGGTGTTAGGCGCAAAGAAATCATGAAGAAGATGAAAATGAGACAATTGGGAGCGAGAGAAAGTGAAAGAAAAAACACTAGGGTTCTCACCAAGGAGACGCTACAAGACAGAACAGTTTGTTGTTTGTGTGCAATGCGTATTCCTTAATTCACAACAATTGCCATTTTAAAGGGCTAGAGTTCTCGCCAAAGAGACACGGTCCACCTCGCACCTATCGGAAAACGCAACGGTGGCTGCAACACGACACGATCTACCTCAGCCTTCGGTTAAGAAAAAAGTTGACTTGCACGAAACAGGGCAACGAGGATGTAGCCAGAGTCGAGGAAAGAGGTCGAACAAGATTTCATGGCAATGCAAGATTCCTCGAAAACTAAAAAAGATTCATCAACCCTAACCCTAACCCTAACCTACGTTCAACGCCTTCAAAACGCCTACGATATCCTCCAAGAACCGTGGCTTTCTTTCAAAACGCCTTCAAAACACTAACCTACGTTCAACGCCTTCAAACTGGGTATCACGGTTGCACCGCCGCTGGAGGAGAAGAAAATGGATGAACAAGATGAGTCGTTCACGAGCGACTCTCTAGTCTCGGTGCCGTCGAGGAAGAAGATTTTTAGATTGATTTCTTTCTTTCTCACTATTTCATAGGTAATGGTGTCCGCTAGAGTCTGGAGATATATATACACACATGAATTCAACAACGGTCACTAAAACACACGACGCGCACGGATATGCAAAATAAAAAAACTATATTTGTCAACAAAAAAAACTTTATAACATGTTAAAATAAAATAAAAACTTATATATAATTTAAAAATTATATATAGTTTAAAAAAAATTTGTCAAAAAATAAAATAAAATAAAATAAAAACCTACATATTACGTCAAAAAAAATAAAAAATTATTTTGTTACATTAAAACTAATTAAATAATTTTTCAAGATAAAAAAATAAAAATGTAAAATTATTCTAAATGGACATTACAACAAATTATTTTCAGTAATTATATCCGGTCAAAAAAAGTCATAATTGTATTCTGCTTCAAATATATATATTATTAGTAGCAATATATAAATAAATGAAAACATAAAGTAAGACATACAAAATAAACAAAGATTTTTTTTCACGGAATAAAAAAAACAAAGATTATTTATAACATTATTATCGTATAAAAATTAAAAAAGGTAATTTATTGTGCTTGCGTCCACATTAATAGCAGATTAACAAAAGTACACTTGCATAATTAATGATGAGTGATTATTTTTCATTTAAAGCATTCAATTTTTTGTTTTTTAAATTTTAAACCGTTAGATTAATTTAAAGGCCAAAATTTATTAGTGTAGAGGGATGGAGAGATAGAGTTGTGGGAGAGGATCCAAATCCAAATTAAATTAATTTAAGGGTAATAGGAAAAAAAATAACTAATACTACAGACAAATTTCAAAGGGCCTTACAAAATGGGAAAAATAAAAAAGACAAAAAACTCTTATAATTTAGGACGAAAGGAGTATGAATTAAGATAACACCGCCGCTATTTTATATTAATTAACTAAAGCCTTGCATTGGAACACATAATTATATTACTCCCTCCGTTTTCGTTAACAAAAGCCTTGCATTGGACCAGATACTAGATACATATATTTTTCAATAGATGTAAAAAATGATTTTTGCTTATAAACGAAAACGGAGGGAGTATATTATATTTAAAGTGATGATGTGTCATTTGTTAATTATTAATTAATTAATTCAATAGAACTTATGTAAATATACAAGTCTGTAAAAAGTGGTCAACAAATCATTCTGTTTACCAAATTCAGAAAACATAATGGGAAAGTTATAGTATATAATTAAAAACACACAAGATAATGCATATCAGTCTGTTAGATTCGAAAAGAAGAGTTCTTTAAATATAGAAAATATAAAGCCATAAATATATATCAAGAACTCCTATAAGCGGCACCTCAATATCAAAGGAAAGAAAGTTGTTTGGGTTTAACATTCTCTTATTTTTAGACATGAGCCAACCCAACATTTGAAGCTTCCTACATGAGTTAGCCGTTAATGATGAAGACACAAAACATAAACACTAAACCATACCCGAAAAGGACTCAAACTGATCCATAAGATAGGAAGGGGGAAGGTGCCTTTATAACCCTTCCTCTTTCATTTTCCTTCCTCGGCTCTCTCTTTTGAGAAAGTTCCATTACAATTCTCATCATTGGTTTCAGCATCGACATTAAGATTAATTAACCCCCTAAATGCATGCGTTCATTGCATGCATGTCTCGAATTTTTTATCACCAACCCAAATTAAAGTTTCATTTCTGAAAGGTTTGAACATTTTCCATGTTTCTATAGAATTATTTTAAATAATCATTTTGTCTTCTCTTCAAATCCAAATTTTCAGCATGATTTATATGTGTTTTGTGAACGTTGTGCTTGGTATCAATAAAAAAAAAATTTCCCCTTTTGTTTCAGAGTTTCCATAAGCAATAAGACATGGCTACCGTGGGGTTCTGCGGTTTAAAGCCATTGCTCTTTCGTCGCAAGACAAGTATTTTTGAGGTAAAATTCGAACCTTTCTTGTTTTTATGACTTTAATTCTCTCTCTATCTCTATATATAACCCCTTTTCTTCAAACTTCTATCAGAGGCTTGAGGTTATATTGCAATTGCTAAAATAATGAGATACTATATAAAATTCTTGATGCTGGGATTTTGATACTTTTGAGAAAGCAATTCATATGTGTTCGTTCCTTTGTTGTTGCTTATTTTTCGTACCATGTATTCCATACTTCAGAATCTGCAGGGTACATTGTTGTATTTTCATTATACCTTTCATTCATCAAATTTATTTTAAGGGCATGATTAATTTAAAAAAATGTTTTTGGGTTTTGGTTTTTTTGTTTTTATTTTTAGTTATCAGAAATCATTTTATTTTTATTTGTATTATTTTTTCAAAATTTGTATAAGAAATTGTAAAAAGAATTTGATGCTTTCAATATCTCCTAATCAAATATTTGAAAACATAAAATAAAATAAGGCATTTTTATAATTAGAAATAAAAAAAAAGTATCCAACCAAACATACTACCTTAATTTTTTTAATTCCGTAGAGACATTCAGGCATGGTTGTTTCTGGGATGAAATTATGAAAATAATTTAATTTAATGGCATGTAACCATTGAAAGACAATGTTGGAATTTCAGCACAAGCTATATGAGATTTCAAACGCACCCTTCATATATATCGTACAACCACTTGCAGGGACTGAAAGGCTCTAGCACGCCCAAGAAGTCTTCAAAGGCTCAGAGCAAAGGAAATGGAGAGTCAATGGAGTTGTCATTCGTGGGAGCAGACCAATTGATTTTAATGGTGGAGATCCATAAGAAGATCATGGCATTCAGAGACATCATGGACTTATCTCCATGCAACAGCTCTGCTTCCTTGCGTGAGGTGTGCTTTATAATATAATGATCCCGTGCAAAAGCACCGGTCTTGAAAATAAAAAGTTGTGGCATGAGATTACGAGGGAATTAGGTTTTTGGAGGGAAAACATTTTTTTGGTAGAAAAACAGTTTTGAGTTGGCAAATGAGTTTTTGACACGTGGTATTAGTATGATTAAGTTTCTTAAATAGATAATGGATAATTGCTTTTTTCTATTCAGATCACTTATATAAAAAAATTTCAGCATTATTCGTTATGAAGTTGACTTTTTATCCCTCATATTGCAGATGGTTATGAGAACCCTGCAAGATTTGCATAGGCTTTACCCAGGGATCATAACAAAAACTCAAGTGTCAAAGATTAAGGACAAGCCTATAGATCAGGTTTTAACATTTATCTGCACCTTAAATTATCCTCATTACAATAATTACTGAAATCTTAGCCTCCCAAAATGCTAAATGTGGACAATTTTACATTAGGCTATGGCCTACTTCTGTGAGGCTTTGAAGTCTCTTGGAGAGTCATGGATGATGGATAATGATTGTATGGAAAAGCTCGATATTGTATTACCAACATGCAAGGATAACAACAATATGCGTCAATTAGGTATGTTACTAAGAATTTTACTGTCATTGTCAAATGGTTTATCAGAAAGAGGGGGGGGGGGGGAATACCAAATCCATAAAATCCAAAATAACGATAATCAAACATTTGAAATTGTCATCTTAATTGGAGCGCACTCAAGCTGTTTGATTTGTTTTGCAGGTGAAACAATGTTGGTCACTCTAGATTGCTTGATGAAGTTGGCAAGTGAGAGGTTTGACATAGAAGAAGATGAACAAAAGAAAGAATATTTCAGCCCAAGGTCTAGCTCCTTTGGAAAATATATAATGGGGTCCACTTCCTTTTCAGACAGTAGCTTCTCTTGCGGCTCTTCTCCTGTCACACCAAGATCTGTCCTACCAGAATTGATGAAATACTCTTCCAGAACTGGAGATAGTCCAAGAAGTTCTTGTGGCTCACCACTTCTTTGGTCTCTCAGAGTTCAAGCTGTGGGAAAGTTAAACCCAATTGATGTAAAGCGCTTGTCTTTCCATATGTCACCAACACGAATCCACAAGATAGATGAGGAACCAACCACAGAAATGGAAGTGGATGATGATGAAAAGGCTACAATTCCTGAAAAGGACACATCAGAAGATCTTGTATTTGATTTGGACACAACTGAGGAATCAGATAGCATAAGCACAACTGATGATAACAAAAGAAAAGTTAAACCTCAAGCTATGGAGGAGGAAGTGGTGCCACCACTATCTCCCAGACAACTTCGACCACAATCTCCCAAACCAGCACAAACACCTTCTCTTCTACAACAAGCACCACTTCCTTCACCCCCACCCCCTCCCCCACCACCACCTTCTGCACCATCCATGATTATACTAAAGATTGTGCCGCCACCTCCCCAACCCATGATAATGCCAAAAACATTACCGCCGCTGCCGCCTCCGCCGCCGCCGCCGCCGCTTGTGTTGCATCCAAATGTGGTGGTGCCACCTCTACCTCCACCATCAGTACCCCAATTGAAGCAAAGTGCATCAGCAGTTAGGATGCACCTACCTCCACCACCACCACCACCAGTGCCTCTATGTTCAGGTTTAGCAACAGCTGCAGCTGCAGCTCCACCACCCCCACCACCTATGATGCCCCTAAAAGGTGGATCAGCTCCGGCACCTCCACCACCGATGCCACGTGGAAATGGAGGTGCCCCACCACCACCTCCTCCAGCTGGAGCAGGGAGATCCTTGCGCCCCAAGGCAACTACTAAATTGAAAAGGTCAACACAACTAGGCAACTTATATCGAACTCTTAAAGGAAAAGTGGAAGGAACTAGCCTGAATGGAAAATCATCTGCTGGGAAAAAAGGTGCAGTTGGAGGAGGAAGCACTGGGGGAAAACAAGGAATGGCTGATGCTCTAGCAGAGATGACAAAAAGGTATGTTTTTTTAAACCACCCACAACACCATATAATCTTCCAAGGAGGTGATATATTTTTTTTGTTAACTTTATATAAGTTTTGGAACAAAATGTCTCACCTCTTAATGTTTTTCTTTTCCATTTATTGTTTTGTATTTTTTCCCATTTTTATTAGATCCTCTTACTTCATACAAATAGAAGAAGATGTTCAAAAGTACACAAAACATATCATAGAACTGAGATCTACAATCACTAATTTCAAGACAAAAGATATGACAGAATTAAGCAAGTTCCACAAAGATGTTGAATCCATTCTTGAGAATCTAACTGATGAGTCACAAGTGAGTTTAGAAAATTCATGAAGTTTTTTTTTTTGCACTGCTATTCATTACTCTTGGTTGTTAATTCACCATGTTATGCAATTTCGTTGCTGTATAGGTGCTATCACGATTTGAAGGCTTCCCCACAAAGAAGTTGGAAGCTGTTAGAATGGCAGCAGCACTGTATAATAAGTTGGATTCAATACTCACCGACCTTCAAAATTGGAAGGTAGTGACTCCCATGGGTCAGCTTCTGGACAAGGTTGAACGTTATTTCAACAAGGTAATCCAAAATCACCATATTTACTTTCCTTTGAGTCCTTATACATTTGTTTCTAACGTCAAAAGAGCAACATGCAGATTAAAACAGAACTGGATGCTTTGGAACGAACCAAAGATGAAGAATCTAAGAAATTTAAGGGTCACAACATCGAATTTGACTTCCACATTCTTATAAAGATCAAGGAAGCAATGGTGGATGTTTCCTCCAATTGCATGGAGTTAGCACTGAAGGTATCCAAGTTCGAACAAAAAATGCAAAACTACTTTTGAGTTTTGATTAAATTAAACCCATGTTCATGAAGGCCACAAGACAATTGAGACAGTTGTTTTATGGCCCTTCTAAGACCTCAAAAAAATTACTTTAAAAAATTATATTTATTATTAATTTTTATAATTATGAATAATTTTTATCGTGATAATTTTGTTAATTCTTTTGTAACTTCATATCATTTTAAAATATTTTTTATCAACACAATAATTATTATTAATATTTAAATTCCTTAAATATATAATATTTTATTTCTCTTTCTCTTACATTAATTTCCATCTTCTTATGGTCTCTTATATCTTTTCAATTTTTTGTTATATATCATATAATTATTATTCTCCTTATCTCCTAATTCCATGTTACTAAATTATATGCACTATTGATTCTATTGAAAGAAATTTTTCAAAATTAAAATTGATTAAATCCTATTTGAAATCAATTATGTTATAAGATAGATTGAACAAATTAGTCATGTTCTCCAATGATAGTGAAACATTAGCTAGAATAATTTGATTATAAAACTTTTGTCAATTATAACCAAAAAAAATTATAAAAATAAAATAAAAACTAAAAAGTTGTCGTGAACTAAATCCCATATATATAAACTTTCTCTAAACATGGCCCTGATTAAAACATGACCACTTGGAAATAGAATTGACTTTATTTGCATTTGGTTAAACTTAATGCAGGAAAAGCGTGACAATGGTGCCAAGAGTGATGGGGCAAAAAAGGAATGTGCCACAATGCTGTGGAAGGCTTTCCAATTTGCATTCCGAGTCTACACATTTGCTGGTGGACATGATGATCGCGCTGACAAGCTAACAAGAGAATTGGCTCAGGAAATAGAAAGTGACCCGAATCATCCATGATTTATATATATGATTTTATTATGGAGTGAAAATTGACATGGTGAGGTTCATTCTGGATACTATCCATCATGAGCCCCCTTTTGTAGTTTCCAAGCCATTTGTATATTAAATGATCATTGGCAACTTGGAGTTATTAATTTTTAAATTTTGCTAGGAGCTAGTCATGGTTGGAGAGTTTTGAAAATTAATTGCGGGAACTCTACCGAAACTACGAAGCTGAACTTGAAGCTTCACTACTTTAGTTTGTTCTATTTATATATTTACATATATATATTTGAATTTTATTTAAGTAACGGTTCTGTCTGTTTTGTTTTGGCACTTGTTATGTTAGAACCAATCGTCAAACACTAGACTATATATTTGAATTTTATTTAAGTAACGGTTATGTCTGTTTTGTTTTGGCACTTGTTATGTTAGTACCAATCGTCAAACATTAGACTAATAAGGGTGGCTTCTAGGGTGGACTATTTAATAGGTGGTTCATGAGTGGACAAGTTATCTAATGGTTGAATTTTGAAAATATACCAAATCTTATAATGCAACCTAAACATCAAATCATTTCTCTTTCTCTCTTTTTCTTTTTTCCCTTTCAATCCTTCTCCATCAGCTCTGCTGCCTACGATGGCATACAATCGCGATTGCGCGGCCTCCATCTCCCCCTCCTACGGCCTTACTCGCCTGGCTCACATCAACCAAGCCCCACAAAATCCTCTCTCCTTGCTTCGCCCCTTCTCTAGCGAACCTTACATCCCCCCATCCCCAATGAATCTTTCAGAACCTGCATGTCTCGTCAGTTGGAGAAAGGAATAGACACAAACAACTTGTCTGAAAACACATTGCTCCATGAACTCATGTACAAAGCTACAGAGAAAACCACCATGAAATCTAGAAGAACAATGCAACAATTAATTTTATTTTTTTTTTAAAAAAAATTATTAGAAACCCATGAGAAAAGGTGCAAGCTCCAGTGATTTAAAGTGACGTGGTTACTATTATAGTGACTATCAATTTCAGTAGGAGAAAAAAATGATTCAAACAAAGGAAAAGTATTTCCTATGTCTGTAAATAGGAGAAAATTGGGGATCAAAATTGCTTTGAATGAAAGATTCAATTTTTCATTTCTATTGAAATGAGTGGGTGAAGAAAAAGCCCCAAATACAAACAGACTCTCAACTTGATGGTTTCTTTCTTTATTTTTTTACCCACATCAAAGCTCAATGGATTTTTTTGTTTTCCATTTGCACATTGTTTTTGACTTTTCGTCCAACCACTTTGTCTTGGTAGTGAAGATGAAGAACTGAGATGAATTGGTCCAAAACAGAGTGTTTCATTGTTCTTTCTGATGCATTGACAACATGACATGGCTGGTGTGCTTCTTGAAGAAGTCCTCGTCAGCAAAATTGGAGCTATGGATCGTCTTGCCATCGGTCGTGTTTTCGGGGGTTATGTCGCCGTTTTGTCACTTGGAGAAAAGAGAGAGCACAAAAGGGGGAAAGAGTAGTAGGGGCAAGAATATGTTGTCGAGGATACGCGCTAACATATAACGGAACAACAAAATCTAACCGTTAATTAACTTATCCACCAATGAACCACCTATTAGATTGTTCATGGCAGAAGCCACAGTAAGTAAGAGACAACTATTAAAGACGGTATGAATAATGGCAACGATTAGGATGGACTACCATGATAGGTGGTCCATGTAGGACAATTTTTTTTAAATCTTAACAGTTAGATGGCAAGGATCACCATATCTTATTATACACCATTCATATCATATCTTTTCTATCCAACTACTCTGTCCTCTTCCCCTCTGACAAATTGACAATACCAATGAAAATTGCTTCATTAAAATTTAGCATTAGTGTTCTTAGCAATGTTAAGCCTCAGAGATGCTTTCTTCCCTCCATATAAAAGCAAGAATTTCTTCATTCCCTTTTCTTTCCTATTCCTTTTTTACGTTCTTATCATACTTTCTCGTCTTTGAAATAATACTCTTTCGTTCTTCAAACTCAAACCATCTCCTTGGGTTCCTCCATCGGCAGCTCTACTCTATTTTCACTGTAAGGTCCAATCAAGTAATAGGTTAAGAAAATGAGATAGGGAGTAAGGATGGGTATAACCCAATCCGATTGTCCCATCGACTCAACCGGTTTGAGCTATTTGTATTGGATCTGATCTCTGTCCCACAAGAAAAATATGGTTAAAGCAAGTCTTATTTGATCAAACCAACATGGTTGGGTTCTAGTCAAGTTTTTGGATTACCTAACTTAACCTACATATAAAATACTTATTTATCATTTATGATTTTCTATTACTTAAAAGATTTAACCCACTTTAACCTTTTCATTAGATAAAATTTTTTATTTCAGTCTTCCTCCATTTACTTCTTAAAACACATTCTACACATAAAGTTATTTGATAATAGATTGACAATCTTCTCTTAGTAATGTCCTAACACTAAATGAGAATAAACAATATAATACTTATTGACAAAATTTTAACATATAAAATTTTTATTAGTTGCATGAATTATTTTCTTTCAACTTCTTCTATGTGATGATTTGCATGATTTTATTTAACTAAAACATCAAGTCAAACCTATCGTGTCTTAATCTTAATTATACTCATAATATCACAAGGTTTTTTGATGCTATGGACGAGTTCTAATCTAAAGAATTGACAAGTTATATAATATAACGACGAGACAGAAGTACAATTTATCTCAACGCATCCCATCAACACCCTAATGAGGAGTGCAAAAACAAAAGAATTCAATCTCTAATTCCAAAATAGTGCGTCCCTACATTCACTTAGAGGCTTAAATATCTTCACAATGAGAAAGAAAAAGAAATCAATACAAGAATAATCAATAAAACTAAAACACCTAATCCAAACCAAATTTAAAGCCCTTTCTGTACACCTTCTCTGATAACACAAAAACACTCTATCACTTGTTTTTCTTTATCTCACACAACATCTAAGCCATTGGTTCCCTGACCCCCCCCAAAAAAAAAAAAAAAAGCCATTGGTTCTGTTTATAGGCCTACATGATTTTCTAGCAAACTTCTTTTGTCTTCAAGGATCCTTAGTTTTCAAGTTTCCTAAATTAATAGTCCTAACAAATTCTCACATCCTTAGAGGGCGTTTGTTACAGCTTTTTTTTTAGAATAAAATCACTTTTTTTATGTTAAAAATTATTTTTTTAATTTTAATTGTGTTTGTTTTAGATTTTTTAAAAAATGATTTTTTTTAAAAAATGATTTTTAGGTTAAAAATGAAAAGCTGAAAAAAGTAACTTCTCATTTATAAGAGTTGAAAAAATGATTTTTATAATCCTAAACAAACACAAATTAGCTTCAGATTTTTTTTAAATCTTTAAAAAATAATCTCTAGATTATTTTAAAACATAATCACTTTTTTTTTAAGCCGTAACAAACGAGCCCTTAATTTAACTTTCCTAAATCTCTAATGATATACTTTCAAATGATAAACATAAATAAAACCAATCATATCTCTTACATCACTCATGTTCTCAACTAGGTCAGGCCAATTGTGAGGGACTATGACATAGCTTACACCAAACTAGGGCTAGGGTTAGGTCTAGACCAACTTTATTCATTAAATAAACCAGGTCAATACTTGTTTATAAAATTATATTTAGCTAAAAAAATGGGATTTAAACCAACCAAAAAGACTTTTAAGCCTAATAGGTTGATTTATTTAGGTTAATATAAATAATACAATTATAAGCAAGTTTTTACTTCCTCATCAAAATCGATCATAAATACTTTGGAAAAAATTTATTCCCTCTCCCTTCTCTGTTGAATAAGCTCCTAATTTTTCCCCATGCGAGGATAATACAATATGACAAAATCTAAGCACATTTGCTGCATATGTTTAGATGGCATAAATAAGGAACAAGTAAATTTCCTCACTTCTTGCTTTTCTTTCTTCCTTTTACTTGTTTCTCTAAGCTTCTAAGCCTTTGACTAATAACAGCAGAAGAAGATATCTTTTTATTTGAAGGTTTTGATGATTCATCTGGCATTGAGCTTGCCCTATTTGTCGCCGACGTAGCTTGTTTTAATGCTGGAAATATAGGAAAGGGAGATTGTGGAGAACTGGTGGGTTCTGCAGCAGGTGTATCAGGAATACCCAAAGTTTTCTTTACACCAGGAACTTTAAGCACTGCAAAATTGGAAAGAAAGAGCATATAGGGATCAGACAAAATAAAGAAAATATAATAAAATTTTTACTTATTTTTATACTATACTATTGAAAATAGAAACCCGGATCCTTTTTTAATACATAAATTATAAGAAACTCATTCATATATGAAAATTCAAAACAGCTTCCATTTACTTCTTACTAAGCTACCAATGATTTCCCTTGTTACAGGTAACTCTGATCCTTTTTTTCGGAGTAAGCCATTTTAATCCCCAGATGATTTCACAGACTTGAGGAACAAGGGGAAACAAGCAGTCATAGAAAATGACGTCAATTTGGTCCTCCAAAAAAACTCGCATTAATACAGTTTCTCAATCAAAAAAATGACATCAACTTAGTCCCTCAATCTAGTATGAACATAAGGACAGATTTGATTTTGACGCATCATCCATGATTGCAGGATCAAATTTATGTCAAAATTCTCTATAGCATAACAATGACAACACTTTTATATTTGAATTCTAAAATGGAAGTTTAGTCCTTTTTTTACAAAACTTTAGTCCTCTAACTCACCAATGTTTAGGCCACATGACCATAAGAATATCTTCCAAACAGAATATTGTCCGCTTGTGCTTGGGAAACTAAATAAAGAAATAAATGCAACAAGTAAAATGACTTAAAAGAACTATAGAACCGGATACGCCAAAAAAGGGAAAAGTATTGGTGTCGTACCCATATTTGGATATCAATACTCCTCGGATACTTCCCGATATGTTTTAAAAGTATCCCAATTGTTTTTTTTTTTGTGGTTTTTTAATATTTTTTATCGACACGACTTGAATACTGCTCGGATATCTCCCAATATGCGTCCCAAAAGTATCCCAATTAAATGCCTCAAAAGTATCTCAAGTTCCTTTAGAAGCTATGCTTTTCTGGATGATGGTAATAGGGAAGAAGAGACTGGACCAGTTAACATTAGACAACAATGTTAGTAAAGATGATTTTGAATTGTTGGCTATTGTATAGAGCCGAGACTGGTTGAGTTATAGTAAAGATGTTTTTCTTGATATACAGACATAGGGGTTATAATATATTATGATATAGACGAAAACTATTATTTTTGTAATAATCACAAGTATCTTTTTGTAAATTGTGATCGTCATATTTATATACTGATCAATGTCTTTTCTTACATATATTCTGCATCTATATGAGTTTTTCTATATTTTGTTAACTTATCCAGGGCGTACCGTATCCTGAATTTCAAAAAATTTCCCATAAAGATGATTTTAAATTGTTGGCTATTGTATAGAGCCGATACTTGTTTTGAGTTATAGTAAAGATGTTTTTCTTGATATCCTGACATAAGGGTTAGAATATATTATGATATAGACGAAAACTATTATTTTTGTAATAATCACAAGTATCTTTTGGTAAATTGTGATCGTCATATTTATATACTGATCAATGTCTTTCCTTACATATATTTTGCATCTATATGAGTTTTTCTATATTTTGTTAACTTATCCGGGGCGTACCGTATCGTGAATTTCAAAAAATTTCCCATATCCTCGTATTTGTGTAGTACTATGTATTCGGGTTTCATAGCTCAAGAAGAGGACATAAGTGCTCTCATAAGTCCTAAGGTTAAGGGAACAAAAAACTCGAATGAGATAGTTGTGACTTCGGATAGAATAAAATATTGGTTGGAATTGTGCATTGTTGGCCTAATTTATAAAACAAGTTGATTTTCAGTAGAGGGGCCGACTACTTGGTAACAGTAGTCAGTCAGTCTGTGAATAATATTGTGAGGCGCACTCAACTTCAATTATATGCTTAAAACTTGGAGGGCAAGACTCTAAGCTCGTCTTAAGATGGTTTTGGATCATCATACCAAGATGCAGGTGCAATGTATTCTCCAATTACTTGTATTATATGATCTAGCATATTTAAAGCAATCATGAATCCCATGGCGGCATCAATGCCCTAAGCAATATGCATTTCATGAAAATAAATCCAACTTTCTGCCTATTGAAATGGTGAATAATGACAAAGTGATATTGCGAATGGAAATTTTGAAGTGCCTTACCCATTCCATACATCAGTGAAAACAAATTTGACGTAACCCAGTAACAAAATATAGCCTGCAAAATAATAAATGAACACAAGTTCAAACTACATAGAGTGATGAATAAAAGCAATAGTAGTTAGAAGAAAATAGGCAAGCACGCCTTTTCTTTCGCAATTAACCAAAAACCATTAGATTGATATTACAGACAAAATACAACTTAAATTATTATTACCCATACATATGGAAGGAAAATGAATAATCGATAATCTATCTGTATCTACACTACATATAATCACGGATTGCAGAAACTTTTGCTTTGCCAAAGACGCCCTTCAATTTAAGATTAATTACAATATTAATTTTCATAGTTTTTAAGGCATCTGTAATAAAATAGAGAAAATACAGCATTTTTCTAAGTTTCCTGACTGGAATAGAATGTTATTTTGTTATCCTCACAAGTTTCAAAAATTGAATAACTTCTTTTTTCTGATTATTATTATCTTTTGCTTTTGATATTTAAAAAAATGAATTCATTGATAGAGGAGAACTACAGAGGAGGAGGAGGAAAAGAAATCCTCCTAGAGATTAAAAAAATGAGTTAAAAAGACTGGGAAGGGGGGGGGGGGAAAGAAGATAAAGCAGCAAAGCCATTATCTCAATGGCACTATCGGATCTCTCAGGGGATCCATGATAGAAAACCCCCGTAAAAATAATGATGGGTTGACCCCCTGTAGAAGTCAAGAAAACTACTGTCTCAATACCACATTACATGAGAAGAGATAAATTTATGTTCAATAATAATGATATTATATGGTCCAGCTCCATCCACAAACACAACCCTCACAACAAAACCCCAAGTAGTGAGATTTTCTTTATAACAGAAAATAGAGGGGGTTTTTTGTGATAGCAATCAAGTCGATAACAGGTGATTCTCAAAAGACACTAATTAAAATCGGCATTCAAGGTGATTTACTATGGAAGAAGAAGAATAATAATAATAATAATAATAATAATAATAATAATAATAATAATAATAATAATAACAATGTACGTGTTAGGCGACTAAGATCTAAGGTTTCACTTTAGGAAAGGAAGGGGTGTAGTAGGGGATTGAAGTTCCACGGAGGCAAGAAAGGAAGTGTATGCTCACGTAACAAACTGTTACACATGTGGCAGTGGGGAAGTGTGGGAAGCAAGGGTAGAAAAGAACCAGGCCTTTTGAATTCCTAGACTACCCCTGTAGTTGTTTTTCTATTCTTTTGCTTTTCTCCAGTATCATACACAGGCCCAGCTTAATTAGAATATCACATTGATACAAGGTCAGTAGAGGTGAATACATGCGTTATTTTCGGCTCTATTTTACGTAACTAATATAGTTTCTATCCATGTAATATACACTACACTGTGCATAGGATGCATGTCATCTAATGCGAGAGCTGATTATGAAATTCGGAGTTTTTTAAGGTATCAAAAGGGTAATGATTAAGTTCCTTTCGAACAAAAATTATTTTATGAATCTCATGTTAGTACAAAGTTGCTAGTCAAATCCCATAGATTTAGGATATGCTTGGATTGATGAAATGAGATAGAATGGAACGTAATGGACTTACGTTCCCTTGTTTGGATTTTAAAAATAATGATGGAAAGGAATGGAACCCAGTGACATCTATTTTATCTCATTCTACGACCGGCAGAATGATGCTGACACCTACGACAGGCAGATCTCGGCCACAGTAGCTCTTCTACCTGGTGAAGACAAGCTTTGCAAAATGCAGACAATAGCTGGTATTGCACGTTCGTCGTCACCACTCACAAGCTTTTGTGAGTCAAAATACAATGCAGTCAATAATGACACACAAACGTAAGGTATTGTGGTTAATAAACCTTAAAATTTATTAAAAAGATTAGCACCTTTTAACCAAAAACAAAAAATACCACCAGATTTCTAAAGTGCATTTCCATTTGCGTTGAAGCTGAAAATATAAGTTTTAAATAAAATATTTTAAAAAATAAAATCAAACATTACCAATAAAGATTAAAAATATGAATATTGAAAAATACTGTAATATGAAACAAAATAATAAGTAATTTTATTTTAAGAAATAAACAAATATGAAAAATGAAGGTCCACATGTCAGAAATTTTCTGAACAAAGTTTATTTGTAATTATTAGGAGAATAATATTTGTAATTTATGAGCATTAGTGTATTTCTCGATTTAGCATTTATTAGGATTAGTCTATATATTCAAATAAGAGCTTCTACATTTTACTCATTCAATAATATTCTGAATACTTTTTTCATAGACGTAACTACAGTTTCTTTCTAAGTTCATACAATAAACTCATTCAACTGCATATACAAGCGGTAGCAAAGGGAAGTTGTTCCCTCCAAATAAAAGCCCAGCTAGGAAAGTTTACCTTTGGAAATCCCATGGTGAAAGGAACTGTAAGAACAGCAAGAACCCTAGAGAATTTTTTCATGGTGGCAGCCATAGGATTCCCTTCCATTCCTTCTTGCATATTGAACTGAATAACAATATAAAATAAATTAATCTAAATTGGAAACCAAAATATAACAGATAACATAACAGCGCTCGTCATGTCAATTTAAAATCATTTTCTTGTCTTATGAAGTGGCTGATTTTATACTGAAGACAAAATAAAATTCAAAAAAGAAAAGTAAGACCAAACAAACATTCAGACAAGAACTCAGAAGGTCAAACTAGAAAGATAATTGAAAAGACAGTTGAAAGAGAGGTTTTTGAAAACAAAGTGCTCACCTCTACTGTTATTAAGAATGACAATGCAGTTAAAACTGGAAAAATGTACAAGGGGTCAGGAGTTGTGAGATCAGTAAACCAGTAAGCTCCACCATGCTTGAATGATGGCATTTTTTCAGCCATGTTTGATATCTGTCATAAATAAAATAAAACAATAGTGAATGTATAGATACAATATGAAGGCTCCTCAGATTCCTACAATTAGGGGGAATATCAAAGCAAAAGTCAGCTTACCGCAAGAAAAAAACTAACAAAGACAGGACCTGAAATAAAGATTCCCTTCAACGGCGTAAATGGACTCACACCATATCTGCATTATCAAAACCAAAGAGAGAAAATGACATCTGATGAAACAAAAGATCCATGAAAATACTTAAAACACAGCTTCCTTTGAGCCACGGACCAATTACGTCTTAGTTCCTAAATATTAATCATAACTAGTCTTCAAGCAAGTATTGTGATCACACATGTAAGCAAAAGATAAGTTTAGATGTCTAATCCATTCTAATGTTTTCAGAAGCAACATGTTCAATTTAATGAACATAGCAGAAGCAAATGAGGCAATAATAGTAGTCCACATTTTAGTTCAAGGATATTTTTGTCCTTTCAAAAATTAAACACATTTTTTTCTCTTCTATTTCTCTCATTTTTCTCCTATACCAAACAATTCGTCAAATCTACTCTATTTCTTACCTTTTTTCTCTTCTCACATCTTTCTCTCTTAACACAACCAAACACACATTAAGCATATGCATGAAAGAAACGAAATTAAGAAACTGCTTACTCCTTGAATAGCTTATTCATCTTTTTCTGACCTTCAGCAAGAGCCACGGGGTCCATAGTCTGAAAAATGGATGTTATTGTGATTAGAGAGCCACTATTACCGTTAATTAAAAAATGACTAGATCACATATAGCAACATTACCTTCCCTTCCATCTGTTCCTTTATCTCTTCTAAGTGAGGCCTCATTAGCTGCAACACAGATGAAACAGTAAGCTTAGGTAACAAGATAGATAGGAATATAGAAAAAGTGCATTAACAATTGTACAACAACTACAACAATATTCGGGACCATTATTGAAAAGGGAAAAAGAGAAGGAACGAAGTAGCTAAATAAGGGAATAAACCCTCCAACCCTTTTGAGGGATATCTTATTTCGAAGTGGAAAAGTTCACTCCAAATATTTAAATTGTGTCCACTCAAATCAGAACAATGAAGGAGGAAGGAGCAGCAAAAGTCATTGCCCTTACTTTATTTTAGCAAGAAACAAAGATGAAGCCAAAAGCAGCACAACTTACTGTAAGTTTAGAAGTGGCCTTAAGCTGATTTATCATGATTGGAATAGTTGCACTTCGAATCAAGAGAGTTGTTATAACTATGGCTCCCCACCTGAAACAAAGGATCGATACGGGGAAAAGTTTCCTTTCAAAATCCATTTGCCATCAATTTTTTTATGAACTATGAATCAACGAGTCATTAGAGGATTGAATCCCAGAATATGCATCAAATAATACAATGTAATGAGTGCAAGAACAACATTGCTAGCATTGTCTTAAAACCCTAAATTGCCACTAAAAAAGGTCATAAAATAAGCCGAGATCCCAATTCGGATATTATTAATGGAAAATCATTAGCTTCAGTACTTATGTATAGCAAGTCAAACTTAGTGACGAACAAACTAAAGGAATTAGTTGAAATCCATATGCTTGGCAAAAGCCAAATACCCCCCAATGACAATTTGACATGCATGAATACCAATTCTGAACTATTTTGGCATTCCTGCATAATTCAGGCAGATTGCTTTAGATTTTGCATCTAATATCTCTTTATGAAATTATAGAGGTGAACTCACCAGTTTAACCCAGTGTAGGAATGCACAGCATCGATCACATACTGCAAGGCCTGTACGGGCAAAAAGGAATCAGCAGCAGCAATCGCAACTTCACTAACAACGGGAGCCGAAGAAGCTACAGCCTCCATGGTTGTGTCAGTGAGAACATCTGCTACATCAGTCATTATGTCAATCTTATCTGAAACCTGATTCCCCATCGACATATTTCGGCAGAAATTGTATCCGGCATATGGAGAAAGGAATCTATCTTGAGAAGATACGAAAAAACCACTTGATCCATTAAGAGAACTCCCAAAGGACCTTGTTTGGATAAAATTATTAATGCCTGTTGAAGAAGATTCTTCATCTGACCGTTCACGTTTCCTTTCATCACTATGGAGAACATAACTGAGAGACGGATGGCACCTCCGATCTATGAGGTTGCCTCTCACCAAGAGGCAGCGTCTGTAAGCCATTGAATTTCTTTGAAAATTCTATCAAACAGCATCAAGTAACCAAGTTACAGAAACAATCAATGAAGCTCGTAGCGAAACTTAAGCAGATTTCATACAATAGGTAAACATCATGCATCAATGACTATGTTGACTACTGAATAAACAATAAATACAAATTTGACATTACTAAAAAACCATGATATAGACAAAAATAAATAGGTCCTAAGATGCCCCTTCAGTTAAAATTATTCGGAAAAAAAAAAATCCACATAAAGAGTAATGATTAACATTGGAGTAATAAAATCAACGTAACACTATTACCCTACTTCTCTTTCTTAACAGACCTTCATGTTTGGCGTAAATGAGGAGGGGAAAAAATATATGCAAGCAAAACACAGGTTCATTATTTCATGTGTAAGAAAATGCAGAGGAACCTCAACAAACTGATAAGCACCCAAGCACTTGGGGAAACCTCCCTTAAAAGCTAGCTATTAAGGGGGAAGAACCAAGCCACTTAAATACTCCACCGAGCATCCCATACTACTCGATGTGGGACTTGGGCACCCCATAATA
The DNA here is from genome assembly GCA_037113605.1 of Calophaca sinica. NCBI lineage: Eukaryota > Viridiplantae > Streptophyta > Magnoliopsida > Fabales > Fabaceae > Calophaca > Calophaca sinica. The sequence continues at coordinate 99,083,540 of CM073734.1, read as the reverse complement.
CCCAAGTCCCTATCATAGCACAACCCTGGAGAGCCGACGTCCTTGACGGCTGCACTCCACGACACTTCACTCGGTGACACTTCACTCAACTTTCTCGTTCAGGACCCTCCACCGGTCCTCTACATTACATCAAGTTACCAACTAAAAAGATTGCATGACAATGCTACTTCTTTTCATCAACAGCTTTGAATTTTATGGACAGTCCTTCATAAACATACTAGTCTTTGGTCTTCTTCTGTATGATGTCACTTCTAGTATCAAGTAATGTGATCCAAGAAATTAGGGGTGTTCAGTTCACGGGTCGGTTTGGGTCAGGTTTGACTAAACCTGTTACCCAAACTGATCAAAAATATTTGGTTTGGGTTGGGTTGAGTTCTAATGTTTTTTCTTCAAAGCCGAACCAAACCAACCGGATCAAGAACGGGTTGGATCGGGTCGGGCCTATTGGGCCACAAATAAGAATTTGTCTTCCTTTTGAGTAAGCCCAACATTCAAACACACACACACACATATATAAAATACAATAATAAGTGGGTTGGAGCCCATTTTACCTTTCTGAAAAAAAGCCCATTTTACCAGTCCATCAGAAGAAAGAAAAGAAAAACAGACACCCTAATGTTAACCTAAATGGGAAACCAAAAAAAAAAAAAAAAAATTAAAGAAGCTTTCCATTATAGGCTCTAAGTCCAAGCGGCAGACGCCATGAACGACTCAATGAAGCTTCTTGTCGTGGCGGCATTTGCGATGGTGATGGTGGAGGACCGTCTCACACGACATTCGCACGACGACATCTCGCATGAGGAGGATGTGGTTGTCTACGGTGAGGCCAACAATGGTGACATCGATGTGGTCGTTGACCTTGAAGATCTTCTTCCGATGACAGGAGAATTCGAAGTTAGCCTTGTTGACACAGGCGAGGACGACATGAGCTTTGGATCGGAGGCCGATTGTGGCGGAACCCTGTTTGACGGCATCCATAGCATACTCCAACTGGAGAAGCATCTGCTCTTCTGATCCTAATAGGGTAAACAAAAGCCATGGCATACAAGGCAGCATAGTGAGACTATGATGCAGCAGCGGCATAATTGCTTCAAGTTAGACACATTAGGATTTAACATCCCTGTTTGTTATTATGTTACCACTTACAAAGTGTATCTGTATTATTTCAATCTGTTTCTTGTGAAATAAAAAAAGAACCCTATAATGAACTCAACATCTCATGCGGCAATGATGCTAATTGTTTCCCCTATTAGGATCAGTGGAACAGATCGTTCACAATCACAAACAACCCCATAAGTAAGTGATAGGTGAATAAAAAAACAATAAAGAAATCAACAGGTTGGGTAAGGGGTTCACGGATTTGAATCCATGACCTGTTACCCAAACCAAACTACCTCGGGTTTGGACGGGTTAGTTCAGTTTAGACCCGAGCATATAAAATACCCGGACCAATTGCTTCAGATATGATCGGTCTTCGGTTGGGTTGGATTTACCCAAACCGGAGAACAACCCTACAAGAAATCAAGAGTTTGGAAGCTGGGATCTATAGATGTCGTGATCAGAAGTGGCTGGAGTTACTGGACTCAACCTAACAGCTATTTTGTGAAGTTTCTTTTCAAATATAAATACAAATGTTGACTATTTTGAATAGCTGATGAGTACATAAACCAATCTTGAAATGAAGCTTACCTTGTCAAACTTGAAATGAAGAATGACAAAATGTAACAGAAGGGAAGAGAATAAACAGATATGGAGATATCTAATCTGAAGATATTATTCAGCTAAGAGAGACACCTAAACGAGACAACTAAGATACAACATACACTTGCAAAACCAACATGAACACAAGTCATCAAAGCATATTCAGAACCCAACACATATACTAAAGAAAAGCAAAGGTCATCCTTTCTCAAGAATAAAAAGGGAATAATTACAAGAAATCACAACTTTGATGAGCATTACAAAATAGACAATAAAAAATTCACACCGACCCTTTCATAAACTAAATCAAGCTCAGAAAAATCCTTATTTGACAACTCAGATAAACAGCACCTCAAAAAAATGGAAGAAAGCAGCTAATAGAAACAAACAAAGGATCTTGCAACTCCACGTAAGTCTACATTTGTGCTAATCAAACTCTATTTCATCCTTTTCTTGGCAAAATCTATTTCCCTCATTTTTTCACTACATTACCCGGTTTTGTCAACCCTTTTGATGGCACATCCATAGTAGTAATTAGGGTGGGCCTTTTATAGCATCCAACACAACCACTACTCTGTTACAACCACGTTATAATCATACAGTTGCCCAAAGCAACCACACACAGAAGAAAGTACAGGAGTGTAAAGACTGAAAGCAGAATTACACGATATCTAGCTTAACAACCTTACAAAAGACTTGTAACAGTAAAGAGAATTACAGAGGTATATAATCCAACACAATATAACTAGTTTAAAGGCACAAGACAGAGGCACAATTGGGGATCACGGACATCACTCCCGGCCCAGCGGATGAATTGTAGTCTCTCCATAATTCCAATGAGTCTCACCCCATGCAATATAAACTGAAGAGTACAGAGCCACGCAGCAGATTGATACACTAAATTTGTGACTCAATGATGGAAGAATGATTGTAAGAGGACAAAGGCAAACATGATCTTTCCTCAGTCCAAGAACCAAACTACCAAAACATAAATGCAGCAGAACCAAACCTTAATCAAAACATTAACTTGAAACTTATCCAGAACAAAACTTATTACAGCCATCTTTAGACACCAAAAATGATCCTAAGATAATTGAGCAAATTTACCGCAAAAACTAATAACAATACCACCCGCAATAACAACAGTGAAATAAATAAAAGATTTTAGGAACAGCATCTAAAATCTTCATAATCGATTTCATAATCCCAATCTGAAAATTTACGAGAAAAAGAAGAATAACTCTGTAAACCAGAATAGCACAAAACCCACGGTAAAAACAACACAAATTTCAGAACATGAAATATTTATCGCAAAAAAATCATAAAAATTAAAACCAGAGTACCCGAACCTGACTCAATTTTCTCTGCTAGGGAGAGAGAGAGAGAGAGAGAGAGAGAGAGAGAGGTGTTCTTCGAATTTTTCTTGAACACAATTTGCATAATCTGATTCAAGCTCTGCCCCAATGTTCTATTGGGGAAAGGCAGTTTTTAATTAGGTTTACATGTATACTTGTAATTTTTGATTTTCTAGCTAACTTGTGTTATCATTATAGACGGGCCTCAAAATCAAACATTCGGTGCAGCAAGGGTTTTTGTGTGGTTTTGCAAAGTGGTGGGAACAACTCAAAAAACGGAATGTCACAGTGCAAAGAAAAGAGACATAAAGTTGGGAATAAAGAATGAAAGGAGCTTACCGTGGAGTGACGGCAGAGGGTGGCGTAGCCTTTTCGGTTGAGGACGGCACAGCGTTCAGAATTCAGGAGGAGGGAGGTTGGCTAACCTTTTATTGTCCGCGAGACGATGCCGTTGAAGCAGCTTCAATAGAGCCAAGTTTTGACTCCCTCTTGGGGGTTCGTATGACGTGGACTAGCAAAAAATCGTTTGCTGGTGCACCTGTCCTTATTAGCCGTAGGATATAACATATTTTTTATTTACGGATGAGATTAGGGACTGGAAACTGGCACTGTACATGTTTTTCGTTATTGCAGATCTGGTCTCCAAATCCACCATTAAGCGGTTGACGATATCATGGTACGAGGGAGGCGCACCGGAAATGCTCAAGCATTTGGTTGGAATCTCATTGCTGATTAACATTCGAAGATCTGGTCCTGTGGTTCGGGTTGGAGCATTGGAGCATTAATGTAACGGCGGACCAGCTAGAAGGGAGCAAGGGACGGGAAAGTGCGCGGCGTTGGCGGCGAGGAGGATGAGTTTGCCGGCGACAGTGTGCAAGAGGAGTAGGTGGTGGAGCGGTGGGTCCGGTGGCAAAGGAAGGGGCATCTCATGGTCTCTCCATTTCCCCCATATTTTTGCTTGTTGGTATTTGGGTTGCTCATTTCTTAGTGATCTTGTTATAATCTTGCTGCTTTTCTTATTCAATATGATACTATGATTATTAAATCATAAGTCGTAACCAATCAAGTGTCCATCATGCTGCTTTTGTGATCAAGTATTTTCCTTGCATCATACATAAAGTTTGTGTCCTATTTATCTTTCAGTTAATCATCTTCTAATCAAAATTCTGTAAAAAGGAGAAATACCCTTCTCCAAACCTAAATAGCCCCACGTAAAGAAGGATTTACTTTGATTTATCTAAATTAATATAAATTTATTACTATTAAATTTTCCAATTAGTTTTACCTTTTAATATAATTTCTTGTGATGATTATACTAATCCGTTTTATTTCATGGTGACTTTTTTAACCAGATAATTTCACCATTGGTGATATTTATTATTTAGAAATGACCATATGATCAAAGAAGCATCATGTCATGCCAATCACCTCAAGGTTTTGTTTTCTGTGATCGTCATATGTAGTTGTTTTGTTGGTCACCATATTATAATTCTAAGTTTGATCGTCTATTCAGGGAAAGGGAAATCTGGATTCAGAAATATGGGTTGATGTCACTGTCAAGTGAATATTTTTTGCGGTGCAATAGCTGCAAAAGCTCTTTTTACATGTGGCTGTGCATTATGGAAGACCGGATTTACTGTTATGATTGCATTAAACAAGAAAAACTGTTGATGGATGTTCACAAATTTGATGCATGTGGATTTTGGACTTCTTGTCTGCTTTTTTCCTAATTCAAGAGCTAACAAGTTTTTGTATCATTTGCAGGAAGTTTCTTTACCATGGAGGCTCTGAAAGTTTTAATTGGTTCTGAAATTATAACAAACTCATTCAACTTTGAAGTGCAGGTTTTCGTGTATATCCTTGTAGTGTGGTTCTTGCTTATTAGATATTTATTTCTTCTCGTTTTGTGGTTTCAGATGTGAGAAATCACCCATTTTTGACCCATTGCAGATGAGGAAAGTGACTTCCAAATTTATCTTCCCATTTTTTTCTTTTTATCTTTTTATTCTAATTGATCTTCTCTTTTATGCAGCATAGAACAAGTTGCCTTGTTGGTCGCTTCTGAAAGTTATAGAATTGGTGTTTGTCTTCTGTGTTTGAGGAGTACCAGCAATTTGCTGGTGTTAAATACAGATAATGGATTTTACGTTTATATAAATGTTTGACATCTTAGGCCTAAGACGGTGCCTCCACAACATCATCTACCTGTACCAAGAATATGGTTCAAAGAAGCGTCAATGTCGTATTAAGATGAGAATTTACAGAAGCCCCGACCGGCGTCATTTTAGTTGCACTGGAATTTAACTCCTTTTTTTCTGTTGTGATTTGGTAGCATTCATACTTCTTAGTAGGTGCTTAGAGTCATTGATCGTTATATCTTTAGGATTTTCAAATATCTTTAGAGTACTGCTAATGATACGCATTGCCTTTTGCCTTTTCCCCTCTTCCCAGCTTCCCTCCCAATTTTCATTGTTTTACACACCCACAGAAATACAGTGGTGCCAAGTGGTGCAAACAATTCTCTTCAGTGGCTATGACCTATAAGATTAATTGTGAGTTAGGCTTCTAAAGCCACATATCTTGAAGTAGAAAATAACCTTTCTTCATGTATAAGTTTTGATCTGTCATTTCTAAGGATTGTATAAGAAGTTAAACAATTAGAGTCATAGTTTGTAAAATCTGTATGCTGTGGTGCACATTGTTCTGCTTGCATTGCCGAATCTCATCAAAATCGTGGCACCTTCTCGACTGGAAGGCTCAAGATGTGGGGGAAAGATTAGGTAATACCTTTTTTAATGGTTAATACAATGTTCTTAACATGTCATGAATTCTTCTTGAACTTATTGTTTACATTCCAGGGACCAAACCTATCATTCATTGCATCATGCTCAGGGTGATGATTTTATGGTATATTTTCAGAGCATGCTAATTGATGACACGGGATATAAAGTCAAACTCTTAGCCTTGATATCTTTTGGAGCAATGTTACAAACTCAATAATGTTTTTGTTATTTGCTAATAAATATTTTTGTTGCTGTTATTCTATAGGTTGGACCAAGGCTTGGTTGTTTAATTATTTGGAGAAACTGTGGTTGAACATTTGGAGAACTCCATTGGCTCTGATCCAAGCCTGCAGAAAGCTCCTTTATTCTACAAAGGTGTGATACCCGGGGGCTAAGATTGAATAGATCGTCTATAAATCTAGTGGAAGGAGAAGTGGTACAGGCAGTAGAGGAATAATGGTCAATTCAATATTGTTGGATCCATTGGCAGCAGTAGCAAGCCACTTTACTCTGCATAAGTAACAACTCAACACATAAGTTGATTACTTTAAATTTTTTCTGGTGATCTTCAGTTTTTTGACTGCCACAATTGTACTTGATTGTGGTATCTCGACCTTATAAACAGCCCCAACTTTACCTATGTCAATCACATTTGTTTCCTTGATGGAAGATAAAATGTCAGTACTTGTAAAATCAAGCCTCTGAAATGCCATCAATCTCCAGGGAAACCCTTTACTCCTTTATTCAACGGATTATCTGGTTGAAGGAGAGGTGGTACAAGCGGTAGAGGTTGGGGATGGGTTGGTTGTGGAAGAGGAAGAAGATATTGGTGACTCCATTGCAGTTCTGATATTGAAAACATCAAATTTCACGAGACTGTACCAGAATCCTAATTGGGCCTATTGATGTACTAAATTCTGTCAGGGTAAGTTTTGATAATAGAGGACGATGACATTTTACCTTCAATTTATTTTCTCCAAAGCTTGTTTCTATAGAGTGGCGAGTTATTGATCATTTTTCTATCCTTCTGGTGCAAGCTACTGATGGAGTCGTGGACAAAACCTTTTATGCCCATCGGCATGTATGCATGTAAATTAATGACAATCGAATTTATATGAAGACCATTTCTATTTTGTAAAATGTTGCATGTTTAAAGCAATATGAATTTGTTACTACTAGCTGTTTTGCTGTTTTTTATGTCTCCCCTGAAGCCTTCAATTTGTTTGGGTCATTCCTTGTGAAGCAAATTTTGTAGGCTAATGACCAAGGGTGTCTAACTCATTACAGCTAGTTACTCTTAATTATGTACCCTTCATACTTTGAACAAAGTTTCCACTTATGAGAGGCAACACAAATTTTCTTCTTAGTAGATTAATGTTTAAGGGGAGGGGAGGCTATCCCATTCCAAGGCTAACATGCCACAGGCACCACGCCTCAGCAAGGGCTTAGAGTGGTGCTTACATATCACCCATGAGGTAAAATAGCTGACAACGGGAATCAAACCAAAGCCTTTTAGGCTAAGTTCTTGGATTCTTACCAATTGAACCAATCCATAGCTCAAACATTTTGACACAACAGAATGCATACCAAGGTGAGATGGCATCAAAAGAAATTCAACATTTAAACAAAAAATAGTGATTAGTTTCGCTGTGCCAATTTTTATAGAAGTACAGTTGTCATGGAAGTAGGGGGAGGAGGGGAAGAGTCAGGGTGTTAAAACACTACTTCTAACTGGCAATGGCATAGAGTTTTGCATTGGGATAATATGTAGTGCTCCAATTAGTACTATCATGTCTAAGGCTTTAGGTCCCCGGACTTCTGCTACACGCATGTATAAGGCCTTAGGTTGTAATTCTAGAGAGTTCAAATATATTCCATTTTAGCATGAGTGTGATATTAACACAACTATTTTGGAGGTCACTAATGGATATAACAATGATCTTGGATGTAAAAAGTTATATTCCATATATCAAATACATACAGGGATATTCCATAGAACAAAACTTTATTAAAAGAAAGAGGTTTCTATGACTGGATTTATATAATTGACAATAATGCCAAGAATAGGCAACTGAGTTTCTAAAATGTGAAAAATTTAATGGATAATAAGTACAGGCCAATCAACATCCACTATCTAGCTTAATGCAACCCAAAATACAAAGTAATACTATAGTTTAGAACTTCAGACAATCATCTCAAGTCACTAAAATAAAAAGGTTTGTGATATGCCAAGTCCTGTACTCTATAATTACTGGAAAAACTCTTCAGCCATTTTATTCAACGTAATGTCTGAGTACTTCTTGAGTCCAGTTTGACCAATTGTATCCTCTGCGTAATGTCTGAGTACTTCTTGAGTCCAGTTTGATCAATTGTATCCTCTGCGTATTCAGCTGTTGAATGAAAAACCTGTGATGTGACCCATCTTTCACTGCAAAATAAAGATGCCACCTTGTAAGTAATGGAAACTGTACTAAGAACATAGTTGTTTGATTAATGCAACAAGATACCTTGTAGTAGAACGGCTTGGCTGCTGCTATCACCGTAAGCCCGCCTTGAAATATTAGAAATTTTAAAAGAACATCCTTTAACTAGAATCTTAACATAAAATTGAATTTTGTAGACTAAGATCCTTAATTTACATAAGAAAAAATGGTTCTAGATGGAAGATTAAAATACTCAACAAAGCCTTAATTCAAATTGACTATAAATGCAATATCTTTACACAAAAATTAATTACGAAAAAAATCTCATTGTTTTTCATTATACTTCTGCATTATACTTACAAATTTGTATGTTACAAAAATTACCACATTTGGTAAACTATATAGAAAACAAAGAATTCAATAGATAATAGTAGGTTATAAAAATTATACTGTCACTTGCAAATCCAAATCCTCCAAATCTGGAGATAGGTGTAGAGGCAGAGTACGCCTTGCATATTTACTGATGCATACTTGTCCATACGGGAGTTCGAGAAAAGCAACTGCCATCGAGTAAATTCAAAGCCAATGGAAAAACAAACACAATCCCACAGACAGTAAAATTGTACTCAAGTTTGGGTGATAATAGAAATCTGATTCACAGTGTCTATGGTGGCACAACTAAACAATCCACTCAATGAGAACTACATACCCAGAATTAACTACCTGCATTTGCATAAACATTGGTGTTCTTCATTGCCTTCAAAGGGGAGATCGACATGTTTTCCATTTTTTATAACACTTCAGCAACACAGTTCCTCTTCGTAACACTCCAATGTTACTGCAATAAGCGAAAACACACGAACAGTTAAACGAAGAAGTGAAAAATGATTCAAGTAAGAGAAATATCATGCCAGATGATCGAGGCGTTCATTCCTTCAACTCTGCGGAAAATACGCTTCCAAGATCATTGCATTCGAGCAAACGTCAAGCGGATGGAGATGACGACAATCCGACGCCGAAGAACACGAACGACGGCTTCCCCTATTCACTGACACCTACTCTATCTTCTTCTCCAACAAACAAAGCATCCCTTGTGACTGACTTAACGCTTCCACTATGTTCGTTGGCCCTATGTCTTTCATCCTCGGTTCATCTCTTCAAAGACTAGGTGTGCAAAGACGGGCCATTCTGCAATTATTTTTCACCTCTTAGTACCGGGTATAACCTGTAAAAATAAAGGTGCACTGGTGGACTACACTCAAAGTAGTCCACCGTATAACCACCCTCTCAGTCTTGTGTTTGTTTTGAGCTTTCACTACTTTTTTATTACACCAAAAATCTAATTTGTTAAGCTATGGACAATCATATTAGTATGTCTTTTAGTGAGCTCTACACGAAAGTTTTGAAAAAAAGGATAAAAGTATCTCCCTACACTCCTAGATAATATATGAAATAAAGTGTTTTGGAACACTTTTGAAAAAGTGAGTAGTGAATTAGGTGTTTGGAATTGAAGATTAGTCTCAAAGCGGGCTCGAAAAGCCTTAATTTGGGGATACTTTTGGTGGTTACACTACACCCAAATGACTAATTGAGGTGGTAACATTGTAAATTAAATTTTACTTAACAATGTTATAATAAATTATTGAAATAAAAATACTTATTTATATATTGAGAGAAGTATAAGAACTATCAATTATTTTAACATTGTAAGGATAAAAGAAAGTTTTGCTTTTTAGGTTCTGTTTTGTAAGACCAATCGCTAATAGCGGATAAGCTTGTAAGACCATATTAGAGGTGTTTTGGCAACCACTAGCTTATAGCGTTTTTCACGAATTTATAGCATTTTTTGAGCCGCTATTTGAAGTAGCATTTGAGCTTATAACATATTATTTTTCTCTCGCTTTTAAAATAATATTTTTACTACACATTTTAATGATAATAAATAAGTAAATAAATTATATTAATAAAATATAGATTTTAAAATTTTAACTTCCAAATATCTCCAAATTTAATTTAATTAACATAGATTTATTTTGATAATAACTTATAAATATTTTGTGATTTTTAATATTGGTTGAAAAAATTAAGCACTAGTTAAAAATGTTCTTTTATGCCATTTTACATTTAACGGTTGGTTCAATTGTTAATTGGTTTAATTGTATTTTTTGTCTCCTAACTTTTTCAATTTAGCGATTTTGATCCCTCGATTTTATTTTTGACGATTTTGGTCCACAACTTTCTCAATTTTCTGATTTTGGTCTCAATGCTTTTTAATTACACTTTTGGCCCTCAAAACCATGGATTTTTTGCATTTTTTATCCCCAAAAATCTTGGATTTTGGAAAAATGGGGACCAAAAGTGCACAATCCACATTTTTTGACCAAAAGTACAATTAAAAAAACATAGGGACAAAAAATGTCAAATTGAGAAATTTAAGGGACCAAAATAACAAAAAAATAAAATAGGGGGATCAGAATCATCAAATTGAGAAAGCTGGGGGACCAAAAATGTAATTAAGCCTTATTAATTTTACTAAACACTTCAAATTCAATCTACTAGTTTATCCACTATCAGTCATCCGCTATAAGATTATCCACTATCAACTAATTTATTCGATATCCGCTATTTTCTACTAAACAAAGCCTTAGTCTTTTAGAACATTGTATACGTTGGAAAGTGGAAAAGGCAATACAACAGAGGAAGAAGCGCACAGTCAGGACACGATAGTTTGAGAGAGATAGACACATATATAGTAACATCATCTTAATTGCAACTTGCAATAGGCAATAAGAGTTTATTCTCTCTCTTTCTCCCCCCTCTCTCTCTCTCACTACTCTAGCAGTGTAGCTTTGTCGTCTCTTTTTCTCTCTCTTTCTCTTGCTACTCTTCATCGAAGTAAAGGAAAAAAAGGGGAGGGGGCTACTGATAAGCTGCATCACCAGCCATAGAAATAGAAGAAAGGGAGTTGCGCCCTTTTGCCGAACCACATGTTTTGTGCGGTTAACCCGGTTTTGTACCAATTTAGCGGTTTTTACCCATTTTTTCAATATAGCGATTCAAAGTATCTTCTTATTTGATTTACTGGCTAGTTCTCAATCTGATTGTCGAACCAACAGTTAGATGGTCGAACTAAAGTCGAGTTCAGACAACTATGGAAAACAGCTACCAATGAATTGTTGAACATTTAGTCTTTATTCGTTCATTCATTCTTTATTTGCTCAATTTGTTTCATTTCCATTTTGTGAGTTAAGAGTATTAATTACTTTAGCTAAAACTCTTGTATTTTCACTTCTGTGAGTTGCTTGTAATCTCAATCTTTATTTCTTGTTATAAGTTGTTGAAGCCAAGTGAAGACTTAGTTAAGGAGCACTAACATGTTGCCTTTGAGGTATGTGCACATATAGCCAAGTGAAGGTTGGGAGATACATTTTGTAACTAATGTTTGGTTAGTGGAAAAATCTTTGAGACGAAGCGACTAGACGTAGCTCTAAAGTTGAGAGTGAACTGATATATATATATACCTTGGGTCATCTTCTTTCATTGAACTCTTTAGTTTCTTCATATTATTATTTGTGTTTAACTAATTGAGTTTGAAGAAAGTTTTCATAAAACAAAAGGTTTTCTAAAATTTTTTTACAAACGGTAAGATGCACCCCTTTTATGCGCCTTACCTATACAAACACGCTCTAATCATATAAGACAACCAACTCTTTGTCTTATCCTCTTAATACTAGATTTGCGAAAAGATTTTAAAAACACAACTCAACTATCCTTTTTGTGTTTTCACTTGCTTTAATTTCATTTTTTTTTAAATTACGATAGTTTTTTTACGAGTAAAATTAAGATAGTTAATTTGGTACTTTTTGGTTTTTGGCACATTGTAATGTGTTGGAAATTGTACTACACATTATGCTCTCGTATATTTAACAAATGATTCAGTGCCTGTTTGGTTAAGATTTGGAGATTAAAATCTAGTTTACAAAACCCAGTTTGAAAGAATTTTTCTCACAGCTCTTTTTGCAAAACTGGATTTTAGAGCATTGAAAAGTGTAATTTGACAAAATCTCGGTAGGAAAAATCTCAACTAAACATGCCTTCATTTGATATGCAAAATCTATACCTTAACGTTATTTGGGTCCATAATTCTCTTATTGTTGGTTCAGATGGTTGTTACACGCAATAACATGCAAAGTCTCAAAAAATTATCATTGATATAGTATATCTCTGATTTTTTAGGGACTAAAAACAGAATCATTAAATTTTCTCAATCAAAAAAAAATTATTAAATTTTCTAGGTGTCAAAATAGTTGTTTGCAATATAATAAGGACTGGAACCAAAACAAATGAGTATTATAGGGACTAAAATAAACTAAATTCTTTATTTATTTATTTTTTATTTTTTTGGGCATTCGCTGCATTTTACTTGACACAAAACTCCATTAATCTGACACAAACACAGCTCAGATACAAAAAGGACTTACATTCCAATTTAGGCACCTCCAAATACTTTTCCCTAGGTTCTTCATATAATTAGAAGTCATCATAACCAGCTCACCTCTGCACCCACACACATGCCTGCAAGAGATTGAGGAGAAGGATGACGACATGCTCATACCCATTATATTATCTGTGGTGGAAGTTTTCGCCTTCATTCTTGCAGCTGCTAGGTCATACTCAAACTTCATCAAGGTCATACTCAAACTTCATCATTACGACATAAAGAAAATAAGGAAGACGAACACGTGTCTCCATGCCATGCGCTGATATGGCATTTTTTAATTGATGCGTGTCACACATTCAAACCACGTGGCGGTGATGAGGTGACTATAGGGATGACAATTTCTACCTGTGTGTGGGGATCCCCGCGGGGACTACTCCATTTAAGACCCCGCGGGCGGGGAATTTTTCTCCGTGGGGACAGGGACGGGGGAGAAAATCCCCCTGCAGCCGATTCGGGGATGGGGACGGGGATCACACCCCCCGCCCCATGGGGTCCTCGCCCCGAACATATTACATAATTATCCCTAAAAAATACATATATATGTATTATAATGATTGGTTTTTTTGGTCTTTTTATGTCTTTTTTTAATTTTTAAAAACTATAATGGTTTTAGTAAAATAAAACAAAAGAAAGGTCATCACTCATCAGATTCACAAATCATGATCATAATGACTTCACATGTTGGACTAGACATGGAAAATTGATTTTGATATTGTAATTTTGAAACTTTTTCATACTTTTATATTTTTTTTCAATTTTATTGAATTTCAGTGTTTTTAAATTTTGAGGTCCCGTGAGACTCTTGAGAGATCCGTGAGGCGGGGATGGGGGAGAAAAAGTCTCCATGGCGGGGATCGGGGATCGAGGACGGGGGAAAATCTGGGGGGCGGGGCGGGGAGAGGGGGAGCACTCCCCGCTACCGCCCCGCCCCGTTGTCATCCCTAGGTGACTATTTGTCAGCCACCTTAGAGCATTTTTAGTGCAAAACAACTAAATGGGTTGTTTAAATTGCTTTTTGTGGGCCCATATTGCTACATAAGATTTAAGCAACTCATAAGCAACCCAATCACAATTTGCTCCAATGGTGGTTTTTTGGAAGCAACCCATCTTGACCCCACATGTTTATATTATTTTATTTGCACTTAATTTTTTATCCAAATTTAAATATTAATTCAATTATTTTAATTAATACATATAAAAATATTAAATATTAAAAAAATAGAAATTTTGGTTTAATTAATTTTTAGCATAATAAATTTAAAACAATAAGAAATACATAATATTAAATAATAAAAAACGATGTGAAATACATAAAGATGAGAAGCACATAACATTACATTTTAACCGAAATACAAAATTTTACATAAAAATTTAATTTTAGTTATTCTCATGTCCAAACTGCTCCCAAATATGCTCCACCAAGTCGGCTTGAAGTTGGCGGTGGTTTTGTCTTTCATGAACATGTGCTACTCTTTCAAACAATGTTGTAAAATTGGGATGAGGACCATGCGATACTTCAGCTGTTGAGATATCATTATCTGTGTGGTCATAATCAAAATTATCGGCATATGTGTCTCGCTCGTCTTCAACAATCATGTTATGTAATATGATGCATGCCAACATTATATGCTTCATTGTGTTCACGTGTCAAGCACGCGCTGGGCCACGTACAATCGCGAATCGAGATTGTAGCACTCCAAATGCCCGTTCCAAGTCCTTTCTTGCTAATTCTTGTCGTTGGGCAAATAGTTTTCTTTTTTCTCCTTGCGGCATTGGGATGGTCTTGACAAATGTAGCTCACTCGGGATAAATACCATCAGCTAGGTAGTACCCCATATGATATGAGGTTTTATTCACAGTGTATTGCACTGCGGGGGCTTGTCCGTTCAAAACGTCGTTAAACACATCAGATGTGTTTAACACATTAATGTCATTGTTAGAACCCGCAGTGCCAAAAAATGCATGTCAAATCCACAAGTCATGTGATGTCACGGCTTCAAGCATGATTGTGGGTTTGACATGATCACCTCGACAAAATCGTCCTTTCCACGCGACTGGCAATTCTTCCATTCCTAATGCATACAATTAATAGAACCCAACATACCTGGAAAGCCGCGTGCCTCCCCTATTTGTAGTAGGCGTGCAATGTCTTCGTTGTTTGGCCTTCTCAGGTACTGAGCACCAAATATCGCGCAAACACCCATTACAAATCTGTCTAAGCACTCCAATGTTGTACTTTCACCGATTCGAACATAGTCATCAACACTGTCAGCGGGTGATCCATATGCCAGTATACGAAGAGCGACCGTGCACTTCTGCAATGGTGAAAGACCCCTTCTACCAACTGCATCAATCCTTCTCTAGAAGTACTCGTCATGATGGCCAAGTGCTTCTACGATGCGAAGGAACACATGTCTTCGCATTCGGAACCTTCGTCGAAATTGAGCCTCCGTGTATACAGGATTTTTCTGAGAAGTAGTCATTGAACAATCAGTTATGTCCTTCTTCACGACTCTGATCTATCACTGTTCTTTTTCTTCTGCGCCTGATGGTGTTGTCGGCTTGTTGTTGACTCTCGCGTACCAACCTTATGACCTCCTCTTCAGTGTTGTCCTCGAGGCATTCATCTACGATTTCATTCCAGATTGTATCAAAGTCAGTGTTTGGATCCATTATATGGATGATATGAGAAGGTGAGAAATGAGAAGAGAATGGTAAAAGATGAGAGAATAGGAGAAGATTGCACAATTTGGTTCTCTTATGTGAGGTATATATAGGCTAGTTCTACAACGGCTAGTTTTATAACAGCTAGTTTTATAACGGCTAGTTTTTTTTATAACGGCTAGTTTTTTTTTATAATAGTTAGTTTTATAACGGCTAGTTTTACAACAGTTAGTTTTAGAACGGCTAGTTTTTTTTTATAACGGCTAGTTTTATAACGGCTAGTTTTTTTATAACGGCTAGTTTTTTTTATAACGACTAGTTTTATAACGGCTAGTTTTATAACAGTTAGTTTTGTTTATAACGGCTAGTTTTTTTTATAACGGCTAGTTTTTTATAACGGCTAGTTTTATAACGGCTAGTTTTACAACATCTATATCTTGGATAAATAAGAATATATTTTCATAACTAGTACATAAACTTTCAAAGCGTAAGCTACATAAGTCCTGCTAATTTCTTCTTAATAATTTCACAACAAAAATTATGATTTTCAAGTTGCGCATCATCCATCCCTGATACATCCTTCATGAGGATTTCATACAATGCTGGTATGCTCTCCGCCTCCTTTACCTTGCACTCTGCCTCCTTTACCTTGCACTCAACCTCCTTTGCATTGCTAGTTGTCATAATTGCCTCGCTCTCTGCAACTTTGCCTCAGCTATTTTTGTCATGGCAATATTTTTTACAGATATAGCAGCTTCCATGGCAGTCAAATCTACAACGGGTGTTGCCGGTGTTGCTATTTCCTTGCTCTTCCTTTTTACTGCCTTTTGTCCAATTGGGCGATCTGTTGGGATTGATGAGTCATATTCTTCACAACTAATTGGCGTTTCTGGATTCGATAATGATGAGTACGTCCGATCACCTGTCTTTGATCTCTTTGAAGAGTTGTTCATGGATTCTCCCTTCCATTTAGGCTCACTTCTCAATAACCTCCATGCATGCTCAAATTTGAAATGCTCCTTTGCTATTTGAGAATAAAGCTTAAACACCTCCGCCATGACGTCATTCTCTGATTTACCGCTTGTGTTGTCTTTAACAGTTATTTTGTAGCACCCGCAAAACTTTTGTACTGAAGCATTCATCTTATGCCATCGAGATTTCAGGGCACCTGCCTCCCTCTCTATAAGCCGCCTGCGATAGTTGTTATAGTTATCTCTTATTCTTACCCAAAAGCTATCTGCTTTTTGGTCAACTCCCACGATTGGATCTTTTCAAATGTTGAGCCATGTCTGAATAAGTAACTCGTCTTCTGGTGGTTCGAACCTGATACGTTTGTTCTTCTTAGTAGTACCCTCTTCTTCTTCATTGAGCGTAATGTTTTCCAAGCTGACTTGAGTGGAGAATTGTGGGACTTGAGACTCAGAGATGGACCCGATTGGTGATTCCGGTTCATTGTTAGGAGACTCCATGTTGCTGCTGGTACCCATTGGAGGCCTAAACCATATGGTGGGATTGGACGGTTGTTGTGGTGGATACATAAACGGTGGGGAATTTGAGAATTGTCGCCGGTAGGGGGTTGATTTTGCAAGTAGTTCATGTAGGCTCAATATTGGGGATTTTGAAAATTGTCGCCAGCAGGGGGTTGGTTTTGCAAAAAATTCATGTAGGCCATATATTGAAGATGATTGGGATCCATTTGACAAAAAATAAACAAGATTGAGACTTGATAACAACAAAAAAGAATAGAATTGAAAGATGAGAAAGTGGGTGCAAAATGAAGTGAATAACCCTACATATTTATATATTAGCCAAAATTATGGTCGTTGCCTTTGCACAAACGGCTCAATTTTACTACCAACAGATCTTTTTTTAAATTGGAATTGGGTCAAACGGATATATCTCGCTGATCAAAAAATGGGTCAAATGAGTCAAACGGCTCTTTTAATTTTTGAAACATTTCATCTTCCAGATTCTTCACTTCTTCGCTGCTCCATGTTTTATTTATTTTTCCTCTTCAATTCGTTCCTTCGTCTCCCTCCTCCAGCTTCCCCTTCGTCCCCTCTTCCAGCTTCTTCCCCTTCACTTCCTGCTTCCCTGCGTCCCTCGTCTCCCCCATCGCGTCTTCACGCCTCTCCAGATGCTCCATCTCTCTCATCTCCCTCCGTTTCCCTGGCAGCGAGGCAACATTTCCGACCGTCGCAGCGCCTTTCCCTTTCACCCCTTCTCCCTCCGTTTCGCCGCATCTCCATATTCCAAAATCCAAACCCTCCCTCACCCAGATCGAAGACCCTCCCTCACCCAGATCTAAGCGTGGCACTCATCCATCTCTCCCCATATTTGCGGGCGAGTCCCGACAACCCGCGACGAGGCACGACGCGGCTATTGACAGCATGGCGCAGTGGAGTCATGGCACAGCGCAGGTTTGACGACACGTTGATTCTGTTTTTTTTTTGTGGGTTCTGGTTCGATTTGTTCTGAGAATTTGAGAATTTTTTTTTTGGTATTTGTAATTTGAGAATTTGTTATGCAGTTACGTGTGTTGCTCCCGATTTCTGTTTTGCAAACGGATATATTTTAGTGGATTGTTGTTCACCTTAAATTTTCTGTTTCTCCTTCTTCTTCGTGTTTCTGTTTGATGAACGCTTGTTCATATTTTCTGGTTTGGGAAGAATCAATTGGTGTTTCTGAAGGGGAACAATGTATGTTGTGGTTTTTTTTGTGAGATTTGTAATTTGTAATTTTTGTTTCTGAGTTTTTAATTTCTTTTTCTCCTTCTTCGTCTTTGATTCATGTTTCTGTTTCTGTTTGCATCAATGCAAGTTTCAGTTTTTTCCCTCAATTTTTAACTGCAAATTTGATGGTAATGAGAGAGAAAAAACGATTCAACAATGTTTAGTTTACGGCAACAAGCAAAGCAACGGCAACTAGTTTTAAGAAATTGTGCACACCACGTAGGACTCCTCTATTGCTGATTTCTTGTAGTTATCAGCAGCTAAAATAAGAAATGCTGGTAAGACACAACGTTAAATATGCTCTTAGAGCATCTTTAGTGCAAAGCAACTAAATGGGTTGCTTAAATTGTTTTTTGTGGGCCCATATTGCCACATGAGATTTAAGCAACCCATAAGCAACCGAACCACAATTTGCTCCAATGGTGGTTTCTTAGAAGCAACTCATCTTGACCACACATGTTTATATTTTTTTTATTTGCACTTAATTTTTTTTCCAAATTTAAATATTAATTCAATTATTTTAAATAATACATATAAAAATATTAAATATTAAAAAAATAGAAATTTTGGTTTAATTAATTTTTAGCATAATAAATTTAAAATAATAAGAAATACATAATATTAAATAATAAAAAACGATGTGAAATACATAAAGATGAGAAGTACATAATATTAAATTTTAACCGAAATACAAAATATTACATAAAAATTTAATTTTAGTTATTCTCATGTCCAAACTGCTCCCAAATATGCTCCACTAAGTCAGCTTCAAGTTGGCGGTGGTTTTGTCTTTCATGAACATGTGCTACTCTTTCAAACAATGTTGTAAAATTGGGATCAGGACCATGCGATACTTCAGCTATTGAGATATCATTATCTGTGTGGTCGTAATCAAAATTATCGGCATATGTGTCTCGCTCGTTTTCAACAATCATGTTTTGCAACAGCTAGTTTTACAACAGCTATATCTTGGATAAATAAGAATATATTTTCATAACTAGTACATAAACTTTCAAAGCGTAAGCTACATAAGTCTTGCTAATTTCTTCTTAATAATTTCACAACAAAAATTATGATTTTCAAGTTGCGCATGATCCATCCCTGATACATCCTTCATGAGGATTTCATACAATGCTGGTATGCTCTCCGCCTCCTTTACCTTGCACTCCACCTCCTTTGCCTTGCTAGCTGTCATAATTGCCTCGCTCTCTGCAAGCTTTGCCTCAGCTATTTTTGTCATGGCAATATTTTTTACAGATACAGCAGCTTCCATGACAGTCAAATCTACAACGGGTGTTGCCGGTGTTGCTATTTCCTTGCTCTTCCTTTTTGCTGCCTTTTGTCCAATTGGGCGATCTGTTGGGATTGATGGGTCATATTCTTCACAACTAATTGGCGTTACTGGATTCGATGATGATGAGTACGTCCGATCACCTGTCTTTGATCTCTTTGAAGAGTTGTTCATGGATTCTCCCTTCCATTTAGGCTCACTTCTCAATAACCTCCATGCTTAAATTTGAAACGCTCCTTTGCTATTTGAGAATAAAGCTTAAACGCCTCCGCCATGACGTCATTCTCTGATTTACCGCTTGTGTTGTCTTTAACAGCTATTTTGTAGCACCCGCAAAACTTTTGTACTGAAGCATTCATCTTATGCCATCGAGATTTCAGGGCACCTGCCTCCCTCTCTATAAGCCGCCCGCAATAGTTGTTATAGTTATCTCTTATTCTTGCCCAAAAGCTATCTGCTTTTTGGTCAACTCCCACGATTGGATCTTTTGAAATGTTGAGCCATGTCTGAATAAGCAACTCGTCTTCTGGTGGTTCGAACTTGATACGTTTGTTCTTCTTAGTAGTACCCTCTTCTTCTTCATTGAGCGTAATGTTTTCCAAGCTGACTTGAGTGGAGAACTGTGGGACTTGAGACTCGGAGATGGACCTGATTGGTGATTCCAGTTCATTGTTAGGAGACTCCATGTTGCTGCTGGTACCCATTGGAGGCCTAAACCACATGGTGGGATTGGACGGTTGTTGTGGTGGATACATAAACCGGTGGGGATTTTGAGAATTGTCGCCGGTAGGGGGTTGATTTTGCAAGTAGTTCATGTAGGCTCGATATTGGGGATTTTGAAAATTGTCGCCAGCAGGGGGTTGGTTTTGTAAAAAATTCATGTAGGCCATATATTGAAGATGATTGGGATCCATTTGACAAAAAATAAACAAGATTGAGATTTGATAACAACATCAAGAATAGAATTGAAAGATGAGAAAGTGGGTGCAAAATGAAGTGAATAACCCTACATATTTATATATTAGACAAAATTATGGCTGTTGCCTTTGCACAAACGGCTCAATTTTACTACCAACGGATCTTTTTTTAATTGGAATTGGGTCAAACGGATATATTTTTCTATCACAAAGTGGGTCAAATGAGTCAAACGGCTCTATTTTAATTTTTGGACCACTTCATCTTCCAGATTGTTCATGTCTTCGCTGCTCCATGTTTTTTTTTCCTCTTCAATTCGTTCCTTCGTCTCCCTCCTCCAGCTTCTCCTGCGTCCCCTCTTCCAGCTTCTTCCCCTTCACTTCCTGCTTCCTTGCGTCCCTCGTCTCCCCCATCGCGTCTTCACGCCTCTCCAAATGCTCCATCTCCCTCCTTGCGTCCCTCATCTCCCTCCGTTTCACCCCTGGAAGCGAGGCAACGTTTTCGACCATCACGACACCTTTCCCTTTCACCCCTTCTCCCTCCGTTTCGCGGCATCTCCATATTCCAAAATCCAAACCCTCCCTCACCCAGATCGAAGACCCTCCCTCACCCAGATCTAAGCGTGTCACTCATCCATCTCTCCCCAGATTTGCGGGCGAGTCCCGACAACCTGCGGCGAGGCACGGCGCGGCTAGTGACAACATGGCGCAGTGGAGTCATGGCACGGCACAGGTTTGACGGCACGTTGGTTCTGGTTTTTTTTGTGGGTTCTGGTTCAATTTGAGTTGAGAATTTGAGAATTTTTATTTTTGGTATTTGTAATTTGAGAATTTGTTGCTTCTGGTTCTATGTGTTGCTCCCGATTTCTGTTTTGCAAACGAATATATTTTTGCTTCTGTGTTGCTTCTTCTGATTTCTGTTAGGCGAATTTGGTGAGATTGAGAGAGAAACAATGAATATTATAAGTTAAAAACAGTCATTTGGTTCGTTGACGTCAACAAAAATTTCGACCCCTTCCCTCCACGTCAGCTTGCTGCAACGCTGGTTTCTTATACTTGTCGGAAACAAAAACAAGACACCGTTTTAAATCACCGCGATAAAGATGCTCTTATCACTTGTAAATATGGCGACATGGACTATTGTCAAAAGAATTTTTTCAATAAGAATGTAAAATGAAAAAAAATCAGGAACCAAAACAAAAAAACTAGTATTTTATATCGACAAAAAATATATTTAATAATTAAGCCTATCTTTTTTAACTTGAGAATATAAAATATACAAGCAACATTACTCGTCCCCTTGAGATTTATACGTCAATCATGATATGTGCACATTATATTATTTTTTATTTTAAAATAATGAAATAAAAAAAATCATGTTTTAATATGTACTCTATCTAATTTTTTTCCTTCAAATTTTTTTAAATCATACTTCCTCTTGTCCCATATATAAGAGATAAATGTCCGTGGTGCTTAGCACAACTGGCAAAATATTTGCCGCTTGGACGCGGGTTCGAACCCGCTACGCTCCCCTTTTAGCGCTCTTTGGAGTGCGTAGTAGGCCACTGGGCCATAAGACCAAAAAAAAATATATATAAGAGATAAATACACTTTCTAGGTTCATTGAATAACTGATGTATTTGGTCATACATCAGTTATTCAATAAATCTAGAAAGTACATTTGTCTCTTATATATGAGACCAGAGTGAGTATTAATCATAAAGTGCAAATAGTCAACTATGAAAGTACTCCGCTAAATAGAACCTGTGGTGACAAAAAATACAGAAATATTTTTTGAACACAAAAGTGAACACAGATACAGCGACACCGTATGCCCGTATTGTACGTACTGTATGTCTGTACAGTATGGACAAATATATATATATATTCAAAAAAAATATTTTTTTAAAGATTTTTTTAACTGGTTAAAAAAATATTTGTCATTAACCAGATAATGAATTGTATTAACCAGATATTTAAACTTGATTAACCAAATAAGAAAAGTTTCAGGATTTGGCATTAACCAGATAATGAATAACATTAACCAGATATGTGAACTTGATTAACCAGATAAGAAAATGAAATGTCCAAAATGTTCAGGATTTGATATTAACCAGATAATGAATAACATTAATCAGATATGTGAATGTGATTAACCAGATAAAAAAAATTCAATTTTTTTTAAAAAAGTAGGTCCGTACTGTACGGACATATGGTGTCCGTATCTCATTTTGTGTTCAATTAACAACACTGCAAAAAATATATTTAATAACTAAGCCTATCATTTTTAACTTGAGAATATAAAATATACAAACAACATTACTCATCCCCTTGAGATTTATTCGTCAATCATGATATGTGCACATTATATTATTTTTATTTTTAAATAATGAAATAACAAAAAAAAAATCATGTTTTAATATGTACTCTATCTAATTTTTTTTCCTTTCTAATTTTTTTTTTTAAAATCATATCATATGAATCATAAAGGGCAAATAGTCAACTATGAAAGTACTCAGCTAAATAGAACTTGTGATGAACGATGGAGATGAATTAAAGATGAGGGGAATAGGTGCACCCTCCCTCACTATAGTAAACTCGTTTATCGGAGAGAGGACACAACATGATCATGGGTATCGTAGCAGCGTGTCATAGCCAGTCACCCAGCACAAGCGCAGCTTCAAACATAACGCAGACAACGCAAACTCCACTTTACCCACGAGCACTAGCACCTTTATTTTTTATTATTGGATCATCACGTACTTTTAGAACTTATCTTTTGAATAATTAAAATAATTATTAGACGGGACTTAATCATAAAAAATTATTAAAAAATGTTCAATGAAAATATGTAGGCACACGATTCGTTGAATTGAAACAGTAAAAAACTTGCAAACACAGCCAAAAGTTACACACTTGACACTTTTAAGTGCTTTGCAGTACGTTTTCTGTTCCTGGTTCTGCTGTTTTCTTTTGTGTCTTTTTTTTTCTCTCTAATTTTTTCTGCTTATTATTTGTTTCTTTGTTTTGTTATTTGTTGTACTTGCTTGGAATTTGTTTTGACCAGGTATCATGCAATGCATTTAATCTCAAAAGCTAAATCTAATATTTCTATCTCTTGTAGCTTTGTTATTTATTTTGATTTCATTTCTTGGATAGATAGATACTCAGATAGATTTAAGGTGTGGATCTTGAGCTATGGCTTCGTCTCTGTTACTGGCGGTGGTGTTTGTGCTTGATCTAATTGCTTTTGCCCTCGCTGTTGCTGCTGAGCAGAGGAGGAATACTGTGAGTCTCTCTCTCTCTCTCTCTCGCCTATTGGCTGAATTTTTCCTTTGAATTTGCTCTTGCTTTTATTTATTTATTTATTTATTGTAATATCTGGATTTAGTTGATGTAGCTATGCATTCTTTTGTAGTCACATACCATCTGAATAGGGGGGAAAAAATAAGCAATTACGATATCCAATTGAGAAAATTTAAATCAGTCATGGTGATAAATCTCTTAAAGGTTGACCACGATATTGTTTAGTTTAAAAAGATAAGTTATTCAGGGTTTGTTGAGTTTGTTCTCTGTTTGCTGAGTTTTCCTTGACTTCATATTGAAATTAGACGGGGGGGCATGTGGTAATTCTGCAATTAAGAGAGGCTGAGAGTAGTTTGTTTTAAAGAAAGAGTTGTTTACCTAGGCGTCGTTCACTTCTTTCAGGCTTTCGCCAAAACATATTGATGGGGTTGTAGCTTTTATGTTTTGGAATGATAGGGATTACAAAACCTGAGAAATTCATTATGAAATACTCCTGCCTAAACTTGCTTGGTGTGTGTTGAATCATTAATGCCTAAAAGGACAAAACATAAAC
This sequence comes from Calophaca sinica, assembly GCA_037113605.1. Lineage (NCBI taxonomy): Eukaryota > Viridiplantae > Streptophyta > Magnoliopsida > Fabales > Fabaceae > Calophaca > Calophaca sinica. Next base: position 99,059,317 of record CM073734.1, on the reverse strand, counting down.
CTTCTTAAATTATCTTGTTGGAATGCTGCAGCCAACAGGAGAATAGTTTCTCTTTCAACTGTTGTAACATGTAATTAACATGCAAATAAGACAATACTACAATGCCATAATGTTTAAGACTCAAGAAAGTTGGCTGACATTCATGGAGAATTATACATTGAGCTTAAGTAAAACTAAGTATAGATATCAAGCAGCAAGGTTCAGATAATTCACACTGGTTGCTCTTATACATGTAAACATGGATAGGAGTAATTACTGCCTACAAAAAAAAAACAGAATCTGATCTAGTTATATTACAAATGTATAGAATCTTCTAGAAATTCTCCTTAACTTCTGCATCTTTTCACCCTTTTATTGAAAAATCCAATACTTTAAAAACTTGTAATCATAAAGAACATATGGTTTATAATTGATTTTATATGGAAATAGGTTCAAAACAGAGAAACCGGCACACAAACTCTTACAGTTTCAGTGGTTTTGTAAGAAATTAAGTGATAAGAGCCCTGTAAGGAACTGACCAGATTCTGACTAACTTAGATATTTCTGGATTGTCCTCTAATCGGAATTTGGATGGAAACCTCGATATGATGCCCAACGAGTAATAAGAACCAATGGACATGGATGACCCGTACTGTGGCCCACGCCCAACGAGTAACACAAACCTTGGTATGTTTCGCACCTAGACCCCACGTCCAACTAGTGACACGGACCTTGGAAATAAAGACGCAACAATCAGCTATGGAGGGTCTAATTGATAAGTCAAGTTAGAGTGCCACGCATAAATCTGATAAGCTCAGAAAGTTTAATAAGAACTAAAGTGAATTAATCTCACTTTTCACCAAATTCAACTCACTATCCATTAGTAAATAAATGATTACAATATATAGAGATCCTAACCCCTATTAGCTCAACGGATTTTCAGAAAATAAGGATAAGATCAAATCAAATCTAACTAATTCCTAAATCAAATGCTAATTCAAAATTTGAAATACAAAAAGCAATTCTATATGGCTTGAAAGCCTTACAGCTTCCTAAAATAAAAGATATGCAAAGGAAATAAAAGGAAACAATTAAACAACCGAAAACTACTCAAATCTGCGTATGAGTCAGCAAGTCATCGCATAGCAAGCAATATCAATGCCCGACGATGAAGGCCAGGTTGCCCAGCTGCCAGAAATGCAAGATGAGCGATGAATGCTGATTCTTGTAGTCGTATCATTGCCCAACGACAAGGAGCAATCGCCCAAGGCGTGTTGGTCGCTCAGCTGCCAGAAAATGCAAGACGAGTGACCGACACTGATTCTGAACTCACACGATTATGAGACGACAAAACATTTTCCTTTGGGGCGTGAATCATGCATAGGTTGGTTCGGTTGTCACGTGTACTCTCCTCAATGTATTTCCATGAAATAGCTTAAGTTGAGCTTGCTTAACTAATTTTCATTAAGTGCTTCATTGAATCTCTTCAAGCAAGCTCTTGTGAAGTATGCTCCTTCCCATATGCTTGTGCCTTCCGTGGCCACATCATTAACGGTGAGTCCATCTAGTGCGAGAACTTGTGAGAGAACTGCCTACCTCTGGGGTTGTAAATGAATTGAGTTATTTGTGAACTATTCCAACTTGATTCATTAAATGCCCAATCAAGCTCATTTGTTGAACTACAAACAAGCTCAAGTTTGAGTTTAGGCTTGATGTATAAATGAGTTAATATCAAGCTTTACGGACTGATACTCAGAGCTTGTGAGTGTCTGTGTGTTTTCAATGACAAAAAGTTGTAATTTTAGACTAGAAAAGATACAATAATGATATATAATTTATATAATTCTATTATGTAGTAAAATGTGTATATATCTAGAGAATTATAATTGTATTTATTATTATCTACAACTTTTGACACCAATGTTCAGAAAATCTTTTCCTCCCTTCCTATTTTTATTTTAGCATAAAGATGTCTACTAATACTAAATTAATAAACTTAAAAAATACTTAAAGGAGATATTTAAGTAAGGACAAGAAAAACAGTCAAGTTCAAAATGAGTTAAACAAGCCAAATTCAAGATTCACATTTTTAACAAGCCAATCCGGAGCTTCAAATGCTCGGTTTGGCACAACTCATTTACCCCTCCCTCATACCATGACGACAAAAAACTAACCAGGTATTGTCAAAGATTCACCAATAAGAAAAATTGATATCATCATCGTGACTAGGCTGATATTGTGATGAATCCTAAAGACATTGATTTGCAAGGCTTTTAACAGTCAGCTGCTCAGGTTTGGAACCAGAGAAATAGGCCACTTGTTTAGCCTTTTTAGTGATAAAGTTTGTCCAAACCACTTATTCAATGAATGCGGGGCTCCTGAGATGAGCTTTAATTTAACTTTTTCCGTGCATTCTATCTTCCCCATTTTAGTACATTCACCTTTCTCTTTAACTTTAGGGGGTAAAAGAGGGAAAGGGGAGTTTACTCCATTTATGCTTTCAGGGTTTGAGCATATTGTCTTCACCAGGTTCCTTTTCCTTTTCTTCTGTGTTAAAATATTTTCAATTGATTTATACATGGCTAGTCTCTTCTTATTTGAGACATCAATCCTATGTTTAACTATCGGACAGTCAAGAAGCTATAAAGAGGGTAATTTTCAGTTGAGAAGCTCTTTTGCCCTTCTATAGCAAGTTACTGGGATCAGTTCACATATCATGAGATAGCCATAAACTCTATTTTTAATGAATATGGTAGTGTTTTCCATTTTAAGAGATTATGGCAGTTGAACCTGCTTTTGTACCTTCAATGTTCCTTCCTGATTAAGTCCTAAATTGTGCTTTTAGAAAATGGAAAGCAGAACTTTGTGATTGTTGTCTGACATTATCATCAGTTGGGGGAAGAGTCAGCTAATGGGAATCTGCATTTAATACATTAGATGCAATGCATTTTCGTAAGTCCCTGGGAAACAAAGTTAATGTAGCGTTGAATTATGTTCACCAGTCACAACAATTATTTTGCCTATAGTTGGGAAGATGGGTCCATAGAACATGTTCTAGAATCAGTTTCTTCATTGTACGCTACTACACTATTAGCTACTCCCTCCGTGACTAAATACATAGACTTTTTTGCTTATATTAAAAGACGGAGGTAGTATTAGTACATATTCCCCATGGATCTGCTGTACTGTTTTCTTGCATAGTAGGGTGGGGAATTGCAATTGGAGAAAAGCCAGTAATTATCAGAACTATAAACAAGTCTTTTCAATGTTGAAATGGGATTACTTAAATGTAATTGTTTGTTCTTCTAACAGGCCACGTTAGCCGTAAATAATGAGGGGAGAAAGTATTGTCAATATGATTCTGACATTGCAACCGGCCTAGGTGTGGGGTCCCTCTTTTTCCTAGTTGCAAGTCAAGTGACCATTATGGCTGTAACTAGATGCCTGTGCTGTGGGAAAGCCATGAGACCCAGCGGCTCCAGATCATGGGCAATTTGCTTATTCATCACTAGTTGGTATGTGATCATTTTTAAATCTTACAAACAGAAATAACCTGTTTCTGCAAACAGAAAATAATCAGTTTGCTCTAAATTGTTCTTTTTGTTGATTTCAGAGAAACATTGAACCCCTATAGTTTAAGGATTTTTTACTTTAATTTTCCGTTCTCATTAGTGAATCACCAATTTAATTCTTGAAATCGTAGAGGTCAGACAATTTAATCCTTAAAATTAACAAAATTTTAAAATAATCATTGAAATTAAAAATTTTCGATCACATTAATTCCTCCGCGATAATTTTAAGGACTAAATTGACCAACCTAAAAAAACTAATTTGATATGAGATTTTCAATTTTAGAGACTATTTTGGAATTCTTAATTTTCGGAACCCTACAATTCCAAATTCTAGGGATTAAATTAGTGATTCACTCAAATTTTGATTTTTCTTTTTTCAAAAACAATATTTTTCTTGTACAAGTATTTGTTAACAAGAAACAAAACAAAAATACCAAGTTTAGTTTAAATTAGAGAATAGTGACAATAAACAGTTCCAGGAACAAAACAAGCACAAAGGTTACAAGACCAAATTTGTGGTTTTCATTTGTTTCCGATTCTTGATGTGCCATGTTGATGAATCAGGGTGACATACATAATTGCGGCTTCATTGCTTCTATCGGGTTCTGTGAGGAATGCATACCACACAAAGTATCGGGATATCATGGGAGAGAGCGCCCCTTCATGTGAAACCTTGAGGAAGGGAGTCTTTGGTGCTGCAGCTGCCTTCATTGTTCTTACAGGCATAGTCTCGGAGCTTTACTATGTTAGTTTTTCAAAAGCTAATAGTGGTGGCCCCCCTCCCTATGCTCGGGACACTGGTGTGACGATGAGCAATTTGTAGTGTTATTATCCCACTTAGGCTTTTTTTTGGGGGGGGGGGGTGTATTATGTTGGCTGAGGTGTGACGAGAGCCTACTTGTAATTATGAAGCTCGGTTGAAAAAGACTCCGATTATTAGACTTTAGACTGTGGTCTGTATTTCGATTCTTTTGACTCTTCAATCATGTCACATTAGGTAGAGGTAATGCTCCCTTGGCTTGGCGAGTCACACTTACATATACACCCCCACCTAGGTGTGGCAATGGTTAGAGTGGTCTATACTTCGTTTCAGTTGTTGACTTTTCAATCATGTCACATTTGGTAGTGGCCCCTTAGTGGGTCACACTTATATATACCGACACCCTGGAATGGCTATGGATAAGAATAAGATGTATTTTCAATAAAACATTCATATCCAGGTATATTTTATATACGTGAGTAGCGATTTTCATGTTTGTATCCATATTCCTGTCAAAAAAATGTTTGTATCCATATTCTGTTGGGGTATTTATATAGAATTTAGATTTTTTTTTGCTGTAGGAAAGGTCGAAGTTGGCACAATTGTGCAATGTGAATTATCCTATCTCGATTGGGAATAAATATCTGTTGTTCCAAAAAATGGTGTCTTCTTATCTCCCACGCTAAAGATATGCATATGTGTTAATAAGTAATAATTTTATTTTATTATATGGCAAACTGTCATTGGTGGAGACAGAAAATGTGACAAGAAAGTGAGATAGGAGATTTTTATCACTCGATAAGACAACTAACATTATGAGATTGAATTTTGAATCAATTTATTCACCTCGAAATGTGAGTCATCCGATTTAGATCGGACAACATGAATTGCACAACTACGTCAATTGCAACTTTTTGCTACTACAGTTGATTTGGGTCCATTTATTTACCCTATTTATATTCATTACTTTTACTATTTGGGTTTGCTTCTAATTTGAGCCTGTGCTCCATTAATTTTGCTGAACTCTGGGCAATTCAGATGGGTCTCAATCTAGTTATCACTAAAGGCTTTGAAAAAATTGTTATTGAACTGGACTCTCTAACTGCAATAAACCTTATTAAGTTTGGATGCTCTTTGCATCACCCTTGTTACAGATTAGTAGTGGACATTCAGAGCCTGATGAACTCCGTTGGTGAGGTGATGATTTCTCATACCACAGGGAAGCGAACCAAGTTGCGGATGGTTTGGCAAAGTTTGGCCTTAGTTTATTTCTTTGCAGCAAAATTTTCTATTGTGTTCCTAGTTTTGTTTCGAACACTATTAGATAGGATTGTGTAGGAACTGTATTCCCTCGTGGTTTTTAGCGTGTTTGTTTGTCTTTTAGGGGGTTTTAACCCCCTGTTGACCCCCCCAAAAAAAACTTTTGTTTAATTAACTAGAACATGATAGCGTATTTTCTTTTGACAAACCGGTAAATATGAATGTTATTATAATACTAATATTAACAAGTAAATAAAAAATAAAAAATTAATAAAAAGAGTATTGTGACAAACTAGTAAATATGAATTTTTTTTTTGAAAGGAAATATGCATTTTTTATCTCTTATATTATTAACAAAGCCTTGCATGTTGGTCCAAGTGCCAACCAACTTGGTTTTCTTTAAGCAACGTTTTGAGTTCGAGTCTCGTAAATAGATAAAAATAGGCCATGAGAGAGTTTTGTCCCCTTATATTGGTCCACTAACTCAACTCGGATATATATTGAGGATTTACACGAAAAATAAAGAGAATATTGATTAAAATTATAACATATAATTCAATTCAAAAATAGTCAAATATTGATTATAAAATATTATAAAGGGGTCTTTTTGCGAAGAAATAGGGTGGAGAAAGGGATCTTTCTCACTTTTCCCTTTGTACCCTTGGAGCTAAGGACAGTGTGATTCATGGCGCCATGCGACCAGTGGCGGATCCACCTTGAATGGGTTGGGGGCAATTGCCCCCACGACATAATTATTTTTTAGTTAAATATATGTTAAATAATTTTAATTTTGCCCCCATAAAAAATTAGGAGTTTTCCTCATAAGACATATTTTTTTAATAAGTGAAGAAAGTTATAAGAGACAAAAGAGAGAATAAATTGGTACTAATTTCATCTATTTATCTTTCCAATTTTTACCATTTCTCAAACACTAAACACATACAATGACAAAACACGTTAGATTTCAAAAAAGAAACACTGTTCAAGAAAGCGAAAGAGGTTAAGAGACTCAAAAAGCAGAGACAATTTCTTGATGATTTTCTATCAATACCGTTAAACTAAGATACAAAAAGTGAAACCTGAAAAGAGCATATGAGAGATTAATGGTTAAATGATTGTTTTTTTTGTAAAAAAAATGCTTAAATGACTGTGTTGTTACATACATAGAGATATTTTTTTTATAGTATTGACATTGAAAAAACCATATAACATTTTCAAAATATGAAAATGCGTAGAGTATAATTATAATTTCTGAAAGTTTGGGTATTTTAGGTTTTTTAATAATAAAGATTATATATTTTATAAAATTTTATAATATTTTTTTATATGAACATATTAAACTATTTCTTGCCCCCATAAAAGAAAATTTCTGGATCCGCCACTGCATGCGACTCGCTGAAGATATAATTGTTCACCACATTTTCTAGGTTGGGTTGACAATGTAGAATCTTAACCTAAAAATTGACAACTTTAAACTATGCGAAGAAAATATATGGGATTTTTGGATGGGCATCTTGGGTTCTCATTCCAATATGGAAGGAATTGTTATTTGATGAAGATTACTCATGCTCTAATTCCTACTCACATATAAGCTTTGTATCTTAGAGGTCTCTCAATTTCAGCTACTGGAGTAATATCCTAAGCCTGTAAGCTCGTAGGCAGTTGCTGAAATTGGGAGACCTCCAAGATACAAAGCTTATCTGTGACAATTAAGCTACACTTTACATTGCATCAAATTCATTTTCCATGAACGACCCAAGCACATGGAGATAGACCGTCACTTTGTAAGAGAGAAAGTGCTCTCAGGAGAAATCATCACCGACTTTGTCAATTCTGGTGATTAGTTGACTGAATGTTTACTAAGTCTCTCAGAGGCTCTCGGGTTGACCACATTTGTAACAAGCTTGAATCATATGACATATATGCTCCAGCTTGAGGGGAAGTGTTTGAATAACACATTTAACATGTGTTAAATGTGTTTAGTGTGTGAATAGTAGGCACTGACCAGATGCTGACTGTTAGCACAATAATTTGTTATTATTAGGAGCTACTCATTGTAAGAATTTTCTGATTATAAATAGAGCCCGTGTGTAATCACAACACATAACATTCCAATACATTCTTCTTTACATGGTATCAAAGCATATTAATTATAGATGGTACCAATTTTGTGGGAACATGTTTATGTATTCGCAATGGAGCAAACCAATTTTTCTGTGGTAGAATTGATTGGCCAAAAGCGAATATGACAGCAACAGAGAGAGAGGCTTGGAGACTTATTCAAGCACTCAAATGGGCTTTAGATATAAATCCGAGTCCTGTGATTTTTTAAATAGATTGTAAACAGGTTTTGGACGATAATCTCAATGTTAAAACTGATATGTCTGAATATGGCTGCCTCTTGGAGGAGTGTAGAACCATATTGTCACTACACAACAATTTCAGAGTTGTTTTCACTAGGCGACAAGCAAATGGTAGGTTCATGCTTTAGCAAAAGCATCTATCTTATATGCTCCTCGTAGTATTTTTAGTTCAACCCCTATTTGTATTTAGAACATTATTCGTAATGAAATGGAGTGATTTTGATTGTGTAAAAAAAAAATATAACGACGAAAGCAATCAACCTTGAGCCTCCTATATGTTCAGCTCGATACAAGCAAAGAACGGCGTTCAGTATATTACTACTCCCTCCGTCTCATATTATTTGTCATGTTTGAAATATTTGGTTGTCTCAAATTATTTGTCACTTTATAATATCAAGAGAGCATTAATTATATTTTTTCAACAATACCCTTATTAATTTATATCTCAATTACCCTATATTAATTGACTATTTCATCTATTTCCCACTATAATAGGGGTATTTTAGTCAAACTATATTATTTTACCTAAAAAATTGGTGCAATCAATAATTTTTTAAGACGTGTGCACAACATTAAATGAAAAATAATATAAGACAGAGGGAGCAATATATTATAGTCCTTCCACGTTTTCATCACTGTTCTTCCTTCCGTTTGCTTGGATGAAAAACGAGTCATTGGTGGTACCAATGTGTGTTTTCAAAAAAAATTTGGTTCTTGGTACAAATGGTCACAGGTGGGGATGGTGAGGGGGAAAGTAGAGCGTTGCAGGTTTGAACTCGCGCTGTAAATGTCCCGCAACACTTTACTACTCGGCTGCCTTTTCGGGGAGATGTATATATGTTTTCAAAATGGTCCAATTCAAATATTTTTAACTGCCCGAGATATTAATTATGTACCTTCCCATTCCATCATTCATTGGCTTCCATTCAATAACTTCCTTCTCTGCAATCAGCACTAAGCCATCAATCTTTTTCACTTCAGATCCAGGGCATGTGCACAATTCTTTTACTAACATTTGAAAGGAAAATTATAGTAAATTTAACCGTTCATGAATAAATAACACCTGATATTATGTGGATACATAATCAATTAGTTGATTTTCTTATCAATGATTAAAATATTTTACTCTACTCTCTAAAATAGGTACTCACTACTCTTTTATAGGAATCAAATAATTCCATTTCAGCCCTCATAGGACCCAATCCATGTGAGGCCTTTGGTGAGTCACTGCCACTGCCACCCCTAGTGAAATCGTGAAGTTCTTGGAGTACATTTTAAATCTTGTTACTTTAGTTGAAAGAATTCTATTTGCTAAAACATCACACAAGGCATTAAAAATAGTAATGACAACTTCTAAACACGTTGCTACATGAGTTTGCAGTTGCTGCTAGCTGTGTGATTTTGATAATAATTGAAAGCTGGGTAAGAAATTGATAGATTTTCAAGCCAAATAGCTAAATTTATCAGTATTAAATAAAACATTTTAAGAATTTTAATAAAAAAATTTAATACTACTTTTCAAGATATCTGCACACATTATATATATGTAAAATCCAGAGCTTTGGAAAACAAAATTTGTATGAACATCATAGAGTACTCCCTTTGTACTCGATTATAAGCGAAAATACCTAACTTCACACTAATTAAAAATGGTAGTTAAATGTATTTAATTTTCTTGATTTCATATAAAATAGGAACTACATTTATTAAAATATCCTTAATCATAATGACTCTCACAACTTTTATTAGACAACAAATGTTGAATTAGCTTAATGATATTTTTGGAACAATGACATTAAATATAATCAATAAGTTAGTTGAAATTTCTTTATGTTCGAGTCCACCAAACTTGAACACGTTTTTTTAGTTATAATTAAGTCAGGAGGGTGTATTCAATGATCTCAAAGTGTGTGCAAATGTAACCAGTTTTTTCTAATGCAAATTTAATACTACAACTCAATGAGTTATTTATTCTTTTTTATTTTTTGATCCCCATTCCACCACTACCAATATAAGCAACATTTTAGGTACTGTCATTTACTATTGTGCTGTCATTTACTGCTCCAACTTGCAACGTGACTCAATATTTTCATGGTCATACTGTTATTAATATATATGAGAAACGCAGGCTTTAGGATTGAGTCCTCACATGCATAAAGTGCAAAGCTGCTAGTGTTTACCATCTACTCCAATTATTCAAATGAAAGAATCACAGTAATTGAATGTTTTTAAAGCTCTCAGAATATCCTGTGTGTGGAGCTTTGTGACTCATATTGGTCCATGGCTCTTCAATAATAGAAGAAACGAGTCGACAATCAGAAACAATCCTTGAAAATATGGTGGCCCAAAATACCGTACACTATTGACCATTCTATTCAATTGGAACAAAGATGAAAACACCATGTGAACTAAAAGTCTACATATATATAGAAATGATCCAGAGGCACATAATAATAATAATAGTAATAAAAATAAAATATTACTAATAAACAATTGTACAATCAGAATTCATTCAGTCCCAGGATCAAAGAATGATCTCAAGAAGTGGTGCTAGCTAGTGCAATAAAATCCTCGTGATAATATCATTACAACATATAGACATATGTCACATATCCACAAGAATCTTCCATCACATTCTGTCTGTTCAGTGCTGGAAGCAGACCCCATTTGTATAATAACCAACCCCATAACAAAACACTCAGAAAACTTCAACAACAAAAAAAAAAACCTATATATTAAGAAATAATGCCAGACTACTTGCATACAATAATATACCATTGATTTTATTAATTAGAGATTAGAGGAAATGATATAGAGATAAACAAAGATGCAAACCGAGTGGGTCACAATACAACTAATTGGAACCCCTTGCTTGAAGCTGAAGCTGAAACTAAAACATGACAGCTCCAAATACTGTTGTTTGTAAGAATTACAAATGCAAAAAGACCAACATCCCATCTTGAAAAACAAGAACATTTACTTATCTGTATAATAATGAAACACAAAAAACACCCCAATTAAATTAAATAGCTAATTAATCTATGGACAGTACACTACCACATGTTACTCTTTTTTTTTTTTTTTTTTTTCTTGGTATCAAGGTTTGATATCAGAATCATCCCAGGGATCCTTTAAATCAGGTGACACCAATGAATCAATATCCTCCCAATTCCAATAGTTTGTAGTTTCCATGCCACCACTTGTTGCTGCTGGCATCTCCCATGGCTTTGTGTTAGTGCAGCCAGTGCTAGGCACTATACTATTAATGGTTGGTTCCTCCATTGTTTTAAACTCCTCTCCATAGTAATAAACATTGGAAGATGAACAAGTGGTTGTGTCAAAAGAGCTTGAGGTTGAGAAGGGGAAGAGTAGGCTATTGTTTTGAGGAAGTGGCAAAGTTGATGAACTTGTAAACATGCTATTACCAATACCAAAATCTTTGCCTTCCAAGTCTCTGGCAGTACTCATGAGATTCTGTTGTAGAAACAAAGATGGTGGATGAATTAGAGCATGATAGAAAGATGAAGGCATGCTTTTCTGATCATTCATTGCAAGAGGGGTTTGACTTTGAATTGTCATATTGCCAATTGAGGTGGTGCAAGTAGAGGTGGGGGGTGTGGTGGTGGTGATTGAAGAGCTTGGGGTGGTTGATTTTTTGACCCTTTTATTTTTCCTGCCACCACCAACAGGAACATTGCGTAGAGTTCCACCTTTAGTCCAGTGTCTCTTACAAGCTCTGCAGAAATGGCGAGGCTGAGACTTGTTGTAGTTGTTGTAGTAACAAAACTTGGTGTTTGTTGAATCACACCTTGGACACTTCAAAGACTCTGCTGATTGCTGAGTTTGTTGCTGTTGTTTCCTCATCATATGATGAGGCTTTGGAAGCTCCAAATCTTGAGCTTCCAATAAGGTTTGTTTCCAATCAAGTCCACTGCTACAAACCTGCTTAGAACTCAAACCCATATCTCAAATTCACCTCTTGAAAAACACTAATAACCAAAAAAGAAATAAGTGAAAAAAAAGAAATAAAAGCAGCAAAAAAATTAGCCCTTTGATCGAGGAGGTGCTAGAAGAGAAATCAATCTGAAGGATGATAACAAGAGAATAAGATTGCTGCTTATAGCCCAAAGGGTGTGAAATTCTATGGAAATTTGTGAATTGGAGTGGTTTAATGGAAGGAAACGGCTAAGAAGGTGAGAAGAAGTGAGCATGTCTTTTATGTGATGTCTATATCTATCTAATGCCTACTTATGATCTTATCTATCTGTAAAACAAGGACCAATAATTATAAACAAAAATTACTACTTGAGGTTGTGTGTGGTGAAGGGTTTGATTACTGTTTGTGGGGGTGTATATAGTAGTGGTAGAGGGGGCAATCCTATAAAATTTAATGCAGTCTTTGGTAATTAACAACCTAGGAGTCTTCAGATCTCTTTCTTCTCACACAAGTATTATAGAAGGGGGGAAGATAGAGAGAGAGAGAGAGAAATACTTAACCTCTAAGGCGAAGGTGAGTGGTTGTCACGTGGCAGGTTTTAGGCCATTGATAGTGCTCTATATATATGTGTGTTTTTTTTTTGTTGTAAAATGAACGTGGATGTTGTTGCATGATGCTACTGTGGTATGCTATTATAAAAAAAATGACGGTAGTTACGATGGATCTTTGTAAAACTAAATAGTTGAGATTGATTGATTTGTTGAGTTTACGATATGAGCCGTCTGATCTTGAATAATGATGTTGATAGCCTGACTGTGTGACTGCACACTATGTGGGTTCAAATTGATTAGAGGGGACTTGGCCACCAATACAAATAAAGGAAAAAAGAAGCCAAGTAGTACACTATGGTCCATGGGCTAAATTTGTTTTTCTAAACATTAGGGGGTAAGGGGGGAGGTGGAAACTATGTGGGGCCAAAGATTCTTAGCAAGGTTAAAAACAATCGGCAGACGCATGGTTTTCTAGTGGGACACACAAGGGAAAGAATAGAGCGGGGGTGGTGATTTATGGTCCTTTTATGTCATGTCAAGTGATTACATGTACTACCAAGTTGGCCATGGGGATATCTATGTGATGCATGCACGTGTTGAGTTTCACGTCTATGGATGCGTGGTTGTTGCTTTATGCACACATAATGTGTTGGCTAGAGCTCTACAATTAAAAAGGAGACCTGTGCTGTGGGTTGTGGTCACTTGTGGGGCCCTCATAGTAATTCGTTATTAGTTATAGAACATAGACCGAATTAACCGGTATTTAGGAGTTGTCTGAATGTTAATTAGAGGATAATTGAAGTTTTAATTTTTTGACGACAGAGTATAATTAAAGTTGTAACAATTATTTTGTTGAGTGAATTAGGACAACTACCAGAACAAAAGTTATCAGGTCAGAGACATCATAAGATTTATTACCACTCGCGGTCAAACAATTTGAACCTTGAAAACAGGATGGAGGGGGATTCTTATGGAAAAATTCTTACATTGTTTCTAATAGATCCTTGAACTCTGTATCAAAGAAAATGCCTAACTATAAATTGAATATAGTTCAGAAAATTAATATTTTCAGTGAAATTCCATGAGAAATAAAAAGTGAACAAACATTTTAAATTTGAATGTTGTCAACTTTTAAACAATGGAATCAATGTAGACATTTTAAATTACTTGATGTTGTCAAATTTGAATGTCTGAACACAAATTCAGGTACAATGGATTAATAGCAGCCGGCAGTTTTAGTCAAAGAATAGCCGAAGTGTTACCTAGACGCATTTAATTGATTTTCCACAATATATGACAGCCTTGACAGCAACGTTGTCAGTGATGTGATTTCAAGTTACTCTATGATTTCCTGTCAAAAAAAAAAAAGTTACTCTATCTATGATAAAAATTAAAATAAATGTAACAATGAAGGGTAGCAATAATAATGTATACATTATTTGATGAAATGATTGATAAGGGATACGATATTTAAAATATTATTGAGAATGAGACGCAAGCCCGTATCGAAATAGTTACCAATCGTGGAAACTTGATCCACACTTGAGTAATATCAAGTCTCGAGTTCAATGGCGAAAATATACTATTAGAGTGATTGCAAGTACTTGACTATAGATACATCACAAGAATTAAAAGTACTTTGGACCATAAGTATATAAATGTGAAAGGAAAGAGATGCCGAAGGCAGGGCTAGTGATTGGAGTGAAGTCGTAACAAGGTAGCCGTACTGGAAAGTGCGACTGGATCACCTCCTTTTCAGGGAGAGCTAATGCTTGTTTGAGCGATTTGGTTTAAGACTGTTTCACACCCAAAAAAACGAACCATGTCTGAGTTAAATTTGGAGATGGGATTTCTCGACGGTGAAGTAACACTGAGAGCTCATGAGCTTATTATCCTAGGACGGGACAAGTTGATCAAGTTGAGAAGAGCTAATGCTTGTTCGAGCGAGTCGGTTTAAGACTATGCACCCAAAAGGAACCATGTCTGAGTTAATTTTGGAGATGGTAGGCTACTTTCGTTTCTCGATGGTATGGTAGGCTACTTTCGTTTCTCGACGGTGCAGTACCACTGAGGGCTCATGAACTTGAATTATCCTACAAGTTGACACGTTGACAAGTCGATAGGAGCTAACGCTTTTTGAGTTCCGAGTAAATTCACACCAAACCGAGCCATGTCTGAGTTAAATTTGGAGATGGGAGTCTACTTTCGTTTCTCGATGGTGAAGTAACACTGAGAGCTCATGAGCTTATTATCCTAGGTCGGAACAAGTTGATAGGAGCTCCTTTTTTCCCCCATGTTGCCCCGGGGCGAAAAAAGGTAAAGAAAGGGATGGGGTTTCTCCCGCTTTTGGCATTGCGGGCCTCCGATTAATTCAATTCCATTGCTATTAATAATAGAGTGAGACCAGAAATGGAATTAGAATGCTAGGGCAGGGGCAATAATATCATACAAGATACTTAAATGAAAAATGAAATACTGTACTGTGATTCGAAATATAGTTCGAAATCATTGTATTACTGAATTATTACTGTACTATATAAAATGAATTGGAACAAAATCTTTCATAATTTGATTTTGAATTATCAACTTATACTTTTTTTTGTTACTTTTTTATTCTTTGGTTCGAATCTGAATGTTAAAGTGCTTATTACGAGTGTACTTCCAGTAGAGTCTACCTATGTGAGAGTGAAGTGAAACCACTTCTTGAAGTTAAGAGATTCACTCTTTTATGCTCTCATAAAAATGATACATGACACAAGAACTGATCAAATGTGTCACTTTATTAATTCATTCAATAGTACTGAGATTTCATTTGTAAGTTATGTACGCTTTTTTTTAATGAATGTTTGTTTAAAGTTTGTCTACCAATTTATTCGAGATAAGTTGAAGCTCATGATTATTAAGTAAATGTTCAAATTGCAAGATGCATTTATCTTAAAACATGCGATTTCCAAAATATTATGATTTGGATTTATTTTGAAAATAGTCGGGGGTTGCGTGGGATTTTCAAAATTAAAAGGAACCTAAGGACATAAAAAATGAAAGACAAAACTTGGAATAAAATAACAACCTAACACCCAGATGCTCAGATTGAGCGCCCATGACTACAAGGAAACTAGCGCTTAGGCACCCAGGTTGAGCGTTTGGACCCCTAAGTCTTATTTGGTACCAGAACATGGGCATTTAGACACCCATGTCCAACGGTTAGGCACCAACATTACAACCTAAATTTGTGCATGAGTACCCAAATCTAGCATGTAGGCGTTGACTTCTCAGAATTATGTAGAGATACGATTTCTCATGTTCCAACAGATATGTCTCCTCACAGGTTTCACTACTGAATGTGTTCTTTCGTGAATGTTTTATCTACTCATCAAAATACATTTTTTATGAAGGGATGCAATCATTCATCGATGAAAGAGTCAATTCATAATGGGTTATGACACTTATGAGAGGTTGTTTTTCTTTACCAATTAGCGGCATGAGATTGTCTATATATAGAATCAATCTGCATGCAGAAAAAACACACAAAAATCCTTATACTTCCATTAATCCAAATCATTTTATAATTTATTTCCTTATGCGCAAAGTAAAGAAAGAAAACTATTATTCTGTAAACTAGTATTGGTGATAAGCTTGATTGTGAGTGTGTAAAACAAGTCAAGGAACTCCAAGATATCCTAAAGGAGATTTGCTGTTTAATCTATTGCATCCAATATATAGAGAAATTGGTGGGGAAAATCAAACCTAACGATTAATTAATGTCTATACACACTTTGCAGTCTGCATCTCTTTGATTTTTCTTTTTTGTTATAGAATTACCACTACCAAAACAACAAGAAGATTTGGATCAGTCTTGTATATTGGTACAAATAATAATTAGTGATTTGGTGTTCAATATTTTTGTATTACCAAATCACCATCAATCCACAATCATCATTGGAAATCCTTATTCTTTTTCTCTCCTCTTTATTAATTTTCTAAAACGTCTCGTTGCATACTTAAGAAAGAAAATACACTTAAGTCTATATTTTGTTTGAAAAAATATTTTTATTTTCTACTTTTAATTAAAAGATATTGCCTAAACACCCAAAAAAACACACAAAAAAAGATATTGTCTTACTTTCATTTTATTTCCTATTTTTAAAGTTGAGCCGAAAATATTCCGGAACAATAAAAACAAAGTTATGCATATATTCTTGTATAAAACTTTAACAACAAGAAATAAAGTAAGTCGTTAAAAATGAAAATAAGAAAATAAAAACAAAAATTATTTTCTAAGTCCTTAAGTTTCTTTTTTTTATTGGACATCCAAGTGTGAGATAGTCTCATATCGCCTAATAGTGAACAAAACAAAGAATATATAAGATGATAGACATATGAACCTATCACCTTAAAGTTTTGGGATTAGATGTGGTCTTAGTCTCCTGCTACATCCCAAAAATAAAATAAAAATAATAAAAAACTCAAAAAATGGTATCAGAAACCCGTTGGCGTAGGCCCAATAACGATCCAATCCCTTTCATAACGGGATGCGTATATCCAAGTGTGAAATAGTATCACATCGCCTAATGATAAATAAAATAAATAATATATAAGATGATAAACTCATGAACCTATCACCTTAAAATTTTGGGATCAAATGTGGCCAAAGTCTATTGGTATAATCATAAAAATAAAATAACATAAAATAATATACATATATAAAAACCCAACACTTTTCTTGGATGAAACTTATATTGATCAATAGTCATATCAATAATCGTACTACTCCCCAAGCTTAATTAGGAATGGATAAGTGTCTCACATAAGCTTTCTCATTTATTAAATTTGTCAATTTCCTATTTGTGTAGCTACCTGCATTCTTCTCCCCCCCCCCCCCAAAAAAACAAAAAAAGCTTTCGCGTTCTAAAATTTCTTGAGAGAACTAAAGCACGATAGAAATGGTTTGAAAATTAAATAAAGTTGATTAAAGAAATGAATTAAATAGTAATGGATGAATCGAAAAGAAATAATTACACCATTTCCAACTTGGCCGCCACAAGATTAGGATTTGAGGACCACATAAGGCACATGCAAATATATAATTAAGCCACGATTAGGGTCGGAAATAACCACGGTTGATAACAATTAATTAAACTTGACCATTTTGAAAGGTTGATCTGAACTTTGAAGAGAGAATATATGCATGGAAATCAATAATCTTGGTCGGTTTGGGTAGGTAAAGGGTCCGGGGTGGTGGATTGAAGAGGACAAAACAAAGAATGTTTGTTGGACAAAGTTGAAAACGACACAGCAAATTAATTAAATCCAAGTTGAACTCTTGAGTAAGGGAAGAGTCTATTTTGTCCAACTAAGATGCCACTTATGTCCATCATACTACTTTACATTAATAATTCACTCTCACTAATTAGCCCCTTTAAAAATTTGATTAAGGATCCAAAGAACAGATTCGCGTGGCCGTGCTTTGGTGACTCTTGCTGTTGCTGGTGGGGCCAAGCAACCACATGCTTGTAGTTTCACAATAATTAAAATTAGAGTATCTTAACAATGTTGTTCAAATACTTTTTTATATGCTTCCAAATACATAAAAAAAAGTAAATATTAAACAATTTTTATGTTTTCAATATAATAAATACTTTTTTTGTTAAATATTTTCTATTTTTATCTTTTTAATCAGGAGTAAATACACAACTTATCCCTGACATTGTAGGACTGTATCAACTTGGTCTCTTACATTATCAATATTTCAAAATAATCTCTGAAATTGCAAAATGTTAATCAGGTCCGTCCATTCGTTGATATTTGTAGCAGTTGTAATGAAATTAAGTTGGTAATGTCACTTGACCCAAAAAAGTCGGTAATGTTGGGAATGCATTTGAAATTAAGTGAATAATGTAAGGAATTCATTTGCTAACAGATCCAAATAGAGGACGAACATGATTAACATTTTGCGATTCCGTCAATTATTTTGGAATATTAATAATACGAGGACTAAGTTGATATGTCCTACAATTTCATGATCAAATTGGGTTTTTACTCTTTGTCTTAAAAATTAATACTTATCATCATATTCTTAAAACTATTCGCACTCGAAACAATTGTTTGTTAGTCAATTGTCATTGGTAGTGTAAGAAGGAATAATGTGCTTATTACAAATCACGAGTACATATATAGCAGCATCACAGGCGGTGACTGGGCCACCTGATGGACCACTTTGGCAATCGATGCTTCCAGGTTAGAACAAAGATTGTGATGTTAATTTTCTAGTTTTAATTTGCTTATCTAATTGGCAATCGATACTTTATATTTGACATTCTCTACTACTTTGTTTTCTTTCTTTTGTGGCCTGATGAACATGTTGCTTATTGCTTAATGCTTAGGTAGTTCATCAGCTGTATCCATTTATTTATTGTTGAGGAAAACTTGGTGTGATGGACTACTTTTAAGGGAAGCATTCAACGGTTCCTAGGTTTGCTGCCATGTGTTATAATTTGTTATTCCATGAAATTAATAAAGAAATAATTGGAAAATCACACGTAGTTTATATATTAATTTCTTGGTAAAGTGGAATATATTAATTTCTTGGTAGAGTGGAATATGGCAACAAAGTTATTCCCCCCGGTGGACAAGCTAGCATATGTGATTTTTATTCTAACGTGTTACATGCTGTGTGTCATTGTGTTGTATATTTCTTTGAGAGATTTTCGTAACAGGAAAGTGAAAGTGATGTAGTGATTAGAATAACGCAATGGACAAAAGGATGAAAATTACGTCAATGGTTGCAATGAGTACTATGAGAATCTGTCCTTGACATGCTACAACAAAACCTGAAATTGTGAAAGCAGAAACCCCTTGGAAGTTCAACCTATACCTATGTCTATTGCATTCTTAAAATTTCATTAAATTAATGATGAAATCCACCATTCTCAAATTTCTCATGAGCTGGAGTTGATTCCACAACTATGTCTGTAGAAATTTTTGGTCAAATATAAAAAAGAAAATAGTTGTAATGAAATAGTACTATTGTCTATTCTTAATTGAGATATTAATGACACGACATTAGAGAAGGAAAATTGTTCCATCTTAAAAAGATTTAATAAATGACCCCAAAAGATAATGACATATTGACATAGATAGCCACATTTATGCATCCAAATTTTTATTAAAAAAAAACTGTCACTTGCTAATGTAGAAAAGCGTGAGATTATATTTTTATAGAATAATAAACTAAATCTAGGGTATAGTAGGTAAAGATACGAGTATACGACTCATATTTCATAAGAACATAAGTTTAAATACTGGCGAATTGATAATCTGTAAGTATTTTTGCAAGCATTTTTTGACCTGTGAGGCCTGCCTTGACTCTTATGAGCCTATATATATATATGTGACAACACACCTAACCTTTTTATCTATTAAAAAATAATAATAAACTAAGTTTAAAGGCTATGTTTTTTATACATAAAACTCAAATTTATTTAATCCTTACGTACTCATTCTGTAACAAAATATAAGCAAAAAAGTACATGTATTTTGTTCAAAATATATGTACTTTTTTTTGCTTATATTTTGTTCCAACCAAGGGAATGACTTGTGAGCTTTATAGCTTAAAATCCAATACTTCTTATAGGACTATATTCCAATGATTTAATTTGTGTACTGGTAATATATTTATATTAATTATATATTTTTAGAATATTAAAAAAATCAGTTATCACAATTTTGAAAATTTTATTTTTTTAATCATGTATTGTTACATCATTAAATTAAATAATAATATAAGAAGCCTAATAATGAGTGTATTAAATTAAACTTACATTTTGACCCCTCTTATTACTTTTCAGGTGTCATTTCCGACCATGCATGATTGTTTACCTTTATTCCTCAAAAATAGGTGAATCTCTGTCTCTCTCTCTCTCTCCTCACCCACCCTCATCAATCCTCCAATTCCTAATGTTACCCTACCTTTCCCGCCCCAAATGCAGAGAATCCATTTTTGTGCAATATCAAGTGCGACATGTTATTTAGGTGTATTTGTTTTTTAATGAGTTGATGTTAAAAGAATTTCTTTTGGAAAAAAAATGATGTTGAAGAAATAATTTGTATTTGAAAGTAATATTTTAAAGATGTTTTTAGAAAAATTGGTTTTGTGTAGATTGTACAATAGAGAAATGCTACGGACACTCTCTCTGACACTCTCTCTTAAACACTCTCTCAATAATTGGGCCACGTCACACTTTTTTTTTCCAAAATCAACCATTGGATTAAAAGTTACTATCATATAGATCATATCTGTAAATTTTAACATTAATCTATGATCATTTGCTATGTCATCAAGATGCGTCAAGATTAACGTCAACGGTGTAATTACAAATAACGTTAATCTTGACGCATCTTGATGACATAGTAAATGATCATAGATTAATGTTAAAATTTACAGATATGATCTATATGATAGTAACTTTCAATCTAATGGTTGAATTTGAAAAAAAAAAGTGTGACGTGACTCAATAAGTGAGAGAGTGTTTAAGAGAGAGTGTCAGAGAGGGTGTCCGTAGCATTCCTCTAGTACAATAAAGTCTCTTTTAAAGTTTAATTAGTGTTATTTTTTTATAAATTTTATGAGTTCATACCCCCAAAATTTATTTTACTCGCTTTAAGTGCTGAAATTTTTTATTTATATTAAATTTATTCTATTGACAGTAAAATTAAATTTGGAGAATAAAAAATTGCCGAACAACTTGATTATCATTTAATTCCATTCCATTGTCCGCAAATCAATTTTCTCCATTAACCCAACATACACTTTTTTGTTTTGATATGAAAACCCAACATACACTTGATGTAGGTTTGGGTGAACCTTGTTTATAAACTTGATTTTAGATTACGTTAGTTTTGTGGAATTGATTTGTGTTAAATTTGAGTTTAAAATGAAGTAATTTTTCTTAAGAAAAACTTTTATTTTAAAAGTAAATTTATAATAAAATTTAGTACAAAATTTCCCGTTCAAAACAAAAGTTATATCCTTTTACTTTTGGTCAACCGTGATTTCTAGAGAAAGCTTGGTTTTGATTTGCTATTATCCAAACTTGCGTATTACGTTGAGTCATGAGTGTAAATTAGCGTTTTGAATAAAATTCCGTGTCAATATATTTATATCCAAATTATCCAAACAGAAATCACATCTTGCTTTTGGATTTTTTTTTTTAAATTATTAAAAGGATTACATCAAAGTCATTCTCTCTGTATTTGTATACAAATTCAACACGTAATAAGTAAAACTCAAGAAAACCTGAAACCGCACCTTAGTGACAAGCTAGTATTTTTCTAGATAGATTTGAATGGGATATTTCCTCTTCTATTGTTGGCTTGATTGGTTTTATTTTATAAAATTCCAAAGCTTACGTTTTATCAAAACAAGAATAAGAAATAGCTGACTCGGAAAGGACACTCCACCTTGTTGTATAGCACTCAGATGCATGCAGGTGTCTATGAGGAGAGGATGCATGTTAATCATGCCACACAAGAATCATGATTAATGAGCTTACTGAAAGATACTGCAGTAGCCGAATCTTCCATTTGATACGTACCATACATGGTGGGGAAAAGCTATCAAATATGTGGGTCTATATCTAGAAAAATTAGGAAACCAAGCCATGACGAATGGCTTCCCATTTTTGACCTTTAGATTGAACATTTTGTTGCCAAATGAAAAGTACTAGTCATCCGCCAATGGAGCAAAAATCTAACTACATGTAACGTGGATCCATTTGCATTCTCAAAAGCCAAAACCAATAAGAACCCTTCATTTGAAACTTTTGATAGGTGTTGGCGGTGGGGCAAGAATATGATGGCACATACGTTGTTGCACTGGCGGGGAACCGAGTAAGGAAGAAATAATAGAGATTTGATAGAGTGTGGAGCCAAGCAAGCTCTGTTAATAGAAGAATAAAGGCATGCACTAGTCACTAACCGGATTGGATGGCTTCTAAGAATTTCTAAGATAAGATTCCTCAACAACGCCTATAAACAATCTAGGTGGAACAAAATTCGTTCTCGAGACCTAAATTAGTGACGAGTCTACAGATTGCTTCTGTTCTTTGGTCTGTTGCAAAGGACGACTCTGTTTTCATAATCTAAAGTGGAAATGATTCTGGATGATCAAAGGATATGTTTATTTGAGTAACGGTCATTGCACAATACAACTAGGTGATTTATGTATAAATGATGCTATTGACATAATTCTCGCGTTCACAAGTTACTGTAGAACATATGGCTTGGTTTGAGGTGGAATCAAAGTGACTTGTGCGTTTTGTAAAACAATTTCAAGCAATACCATCTGTCTGATGATGTTAATTCATGTTCCTTTTTTTGTTGTTTTCTTGGAGGTGGCTGGAAATCAAACTCCTCCCATTTCCTAACACGAGGATAAGGCACTTGCGACATCCACAGGTTCGTGATAGTTAAATTGTGCAACTAAATCTCAATTCCAAACAAAAAAGAGTGGGATAATTTGTTTCGTCTGAAGGCATCACTCGACAAGGATTTTTAATTAGAACCAGAACTGCAATATGTGATCTGAAGTTTTAGTTTTTAGACAGAAAAAAGAAACAACAGTGAATCCAAAACAAGTCAGAATGCCTTCACGACCCAGTTGCACCAACAAACATCTATATCATACTAGGAAATATCACGCCCCAGGTGGATCATTCAAATATCTGCCTCGTTAACGAATTCCGGATACCTTAATAATGATGCATTGCATTGAGTTTCCAACTAAAGCATCTGAGTCGTTCTGTATAAGGTGTTCATCGTATTAGATAAGTAGTATATTCCTATCCAAAATAATAAAAGCAACTTGCAGACAGTAACGTTATACAGAAGCAATAAAACAAGGGTAACAACCAACCCTCCGCTGCTTGTGGAAAAGGACAATTTGATGAATAGATAGCTTCCAGGTCTCCCATTTTCCTGCAAAATAAACACAAACCGAACCACCTTAGAACTTAAAGTCTTTCTTCTTGGACTTGCCCTCCTTTTCTTGCATTTTTCTCTTCCTCTTCTTCTCGTTCTGCACCAGTTGGAGAGAGAATTAAATATACAAATCAAGATCTGCGTGTTTTCGCTCTAAAAAGAAAAAATGCACGAGTCTGTACGATATGAGGATTGAATGCAACACACCTCCGCAACCATGTCACTGAAATCCTCACGCTGACTCCGTAGCTTCTCTTCCTCCCTTGCCTCTTCATACCTGGAATAGTTCCGAGGTAAGAAACCAGACACGTGATGTTAACATCACTAACGGGCAACAAAATAATTAAAATAGTGTTTCATACTTTGCAGGTAAAACATTGTCCATGGCATCCAACTCCTCTGGCTGTAAAGTGACATCCACTTTATCTGACTTCTGACCTTTAAGCAAATCAACCTGGAAATCATGAAACATGTAATCCCACAAGACAAGACAAGACAACTATACATACCCCTTTTCTCCCCACCCCCCCAAAAAAAAAAAAAAGAGTGAAAGAGACTCTTCATTCTTACCCTTTTGGCCCCTGACTTGTCCTGGGTACCAGTGCCAACCACATAACTGGAGAGAAAGGGACATCAGAACTTGTTAAGAAACAAACAATTGTGAAGGGGAAAAAAGGAAAAAGAAAACAAAAGGCCACTATACTAGAAAAAATGGTACAAATTTAGCGTACGTATGTGTAGTTCCAAGCAAAGTTCCTGGAGCAAGTTTTTCCTCCTTTTCTTCAAGTACCTTCATAGAAAATATGATTAACGACTTCAACTAACTGATCAAGAGAAGCTAAAGCTGATGGAAGAGCAGCAGTAGAAAGACTCACTTGATAAAGAGGCCTGTCAGGTTCCTTCCTCTGCTGCTTACGAAGGTCAATAACATCAGGAGTCTCCACTCCAGTGGGTGTGCTGAAGAGGAAAATGCAAAAGAAATGAGGAATAAAATGAGTTCACAAAACGGGAAATTAGAAACAACAAATCCAAACTAGGTTCAAACCAATCTACACAAAACAACCACCCATACGAAGAGAATTAGTGGACTAGTTTAGAAAAAAAGTTACATTTAAGGACCAGTGAAACATTCATGTGCTTAGTTTAGTTAATTATTAACCACTTCTTAAACTAAGTTAGCCACAAGATAGGTCCTTAAACATTTATTATGCTAATTTCAAAAAAGATATCATAAAAAGAACCTAGTCTATCTATTAAAATAATACCGACAGAAAAGAAACTAAAATGGCAACATAACAATACCTTGACAGACTATCAACAGACTGAATACCAGCTTCAAGTTCCTCGTCCTCCATTTCTTCTTCCTCTTCCTCCTCTTCTTCCTCCTCCTCCTCCTCCTCTTCCTCCAAGTCACCCCAGTGTTTGGATTTATCAACTGGCTCTTCCTGCATTGGAAGAAAATTTATGTAAAACGTAACTAGGGATCTGATAGGAACTGAAACTTACAATACAATGGATTAAGAAACCCAGACAACAGAGACTGACTGATTACAAGAGGTATTGGCAGAAATGAAAATTATGGAAGAAAGAAAAATGTATCAGAGAAGTGGACTCCTCTGCCCAGTAGCAATAGCCACACCCAAACTTCCAAAAAAAAAAAAAAAAAAAAAAAAATAATAATAATAATAATAATAATAATACCCCCTTCAGTGCTCCCCATCCTCTTCATATTAACATTCACTTGCATGATTTCCAGCATCTTCATCCCCAGTCCCCTCATGACAACCGTCCATTCTGTTAGATCTTTTCACTTCCTCTCTAAACAGAATTTCCATCCTCAATGATGCCCCTATTCCCATTCTTTTTTTCTTGTATACTTTGATAGGAGGCCCAAGTGTCGAGGGTCCATCAGAATCACAATCGAAAGAACCATATTTGAGTTCATAGCCACATAGGAACTCCTAACTTGGTAAAATTAATACTTTTTCTCCTCCAGTAAATTTGTCATCCAATCTAACTCAAGACTGCCTTTCAGGAGTGAGATGATGATGAAGGGAAGGAATGATAATAAGCAATGTCATTGGACATGCAAGATGACTTGATGCAAAGCTAATATCACTTCTACCTTCAAATTTCTCACATTTCATCTCTTTCATATCTTAAACAACAAAGGAAAGATGACATAACATACTTTCTCTCACATACAAACACTGAGAGAGAAGAATTTTGACCGGTTTGAATTCTAAGTGTCCAATGTTTTATTTCCAATTTTTATAATTATATTTCTTTTTAAATGATATAATTTTGAAGGAGAGGATTCGGTGCAGTTGTTTCAAAACAGAAGAGGACCCATATTAGAGAGAGAGAGAGAGAAGGAAATTCCATAACCCTGTGTTTGGATATAATATTTCAAGAAGTGAATATAATTTTAGGAAGCATTTAAAATGTTTTGCATCAAAAAACAGTGTTTGGGTATTTATGAAAAGAATTTAAACTTTTGAATCAGTAAGATCGGGTATTTTTAACACCCAAAAACAAGAAAATTAAAATTCCACCAAAACAGGTGGAATTCTGAAAATCCATTCCTTGTGTCCCACTTCTCATCCTTTGCCCATATGATGCCTATCTCCATTGTCTCTCCTACCTTCACGCCACCTAGCAACACACCATGCAATGCAGCCTAATAAGACCTGTCCTGATCTTCACCCTCATCATGGAAGGGAAGCAATCTGGCAGCAGCAGGGTGGGGTTCACCACAATAGTTGCACTGATTGCCAGCAAGAACCCAATAGCCATTGACAGCAGCAATGATCGGCATGGAGAGGGACATCAGTACCATCACAACAGGCTTCAGGGACTTCTCAGATTTTGATTTTCCTCATTTTGCCGGAGACCGAGTCAAGTGAGGTAACATATACTTATTGATCCCAGCATCATCAACATCGGAGAAGAAACAGCCATACGTGATGTCCTCCAAGAAAAGCAACAATTTTGATGATTATAACTCTTACACTGTCAAGACTCAAGAATATCTCAAACTCAAACTCACCCGCATAGGAGGAGAAGTCCTCACACTGGACCGCAATTGTGATGGTTCCATCTATTGAAATATAGGAAGAGCTTTCTTCCCCCCCCCCCCCCAAAAAGTTTTATAATTGAATGTGGGTATTTTATTTTTATTTTATTTTGGATGATAACAGCACTTTAGAATTTTATTATTTAAATAATTTTATAAATAAAAGAAATCTAATTACTTTGTCCAAACAAAAAATTTCACAAATGGAAGAAATCTAAATACTTTACCAAAACAAAAAATATAAATGAAGAGAATTAATTTAAGTAATTAAATTTCTTAGAATTTTTAAATTCTCCTAAATTTACAAATACACCATCCAAATGCACTTAGTTTCAAGCATTGGTCATAAAAGGTACTTGATTTCCGTACCAAAAAATCATAAAGTGAAACATTGGAGGATTATATTGGACAGAAGTTACCCCTCTAATTGCAAAGTAGAACTTCTATGTAAACCAACCTCATAATTAGGCTGCTCTTGCTGATGAACACCAAAAACATCTCCATAGAGTGGACGCCCATACTGCTCAAATGCAGACAAGTAAAGCAGTCAATGAAGTGAAAAAGGGGATGATGGAGTATGAGAGACCCTTAATGAAAAAGAAAATTCAGAAACCCATAATTTTTCTTAGAAAAATAGTGAATATAAAAAAATGTACTTCGTCAACAGGAGGCTTGCCCCAGCCACCAGGATGATAACCAAAACTAGCTCCTGGGGGAATGGGAGCATTCAAGCCAGGGATCTTCAGATGAGGGTAGGATGGTGGAGGACCATATCTCTGGGAAAAAGAAAACAGATAACATTTGATATAATGAAAGGGCCGTGAACAGAATAATACAACATATACACTCCAAGACACTGATTTTACCTGCATATTAATAAGCCATGGAGGAGGAGCACCCTCAGGCATACCAAGAGCTTCTTTTAATTCATGTGATAACATGCCAGGTTTCATCTCCCTCAATTTTACCTGCACAGCAAGCAATATAACAATGTCATCATATAAAATAAGAACCAAGTTATGACTTGTATAGGTGCCAATAATCTTAGCACTTAAACAGATCAATGGAGTGACAGACACACAAATCTCATCAAAAGGAGTTAAAATAATGTGATTTTTATACCAACCATTCACAAAAATACTTTTTGCTTTTAAAAAAGCTGAAGAGTTGTACATGAACTATCCACTACTCAAGAAGGAGATGATATAAAGAAAAATGTCACATTTTTTCCACTTTATTTTTTGTTTTCAAATAGTTGTATAAGAAATAAAGAAAACAACTCATTGTTTTCAGTTTCCTATAGAAATAAAAATAGAAAACACAGTGAAAATAAAGTGGTGCTTTTGTAATTAAAAGTGAACGCAGAAAGTGAAAACAAAAGCATTTTCTCAAACTACACAGGCCCTAAGCTCTTGATTTTAGAAAATCCATTATTGAAAACAGAAATTAGATAGAAGAGATATTTTGAGCTTTCAACGTTATACATAGTACATCGGCGACAGAGTTAATGACCATAGAGCATGGATAGACAAAATACATAGATCATAAAAGAGTTAAAACTAAATCTAGGTAATAACTTGTTCAACTCTATGGATTTAAAAAATGAAAAGTGAAGGTAATGGAAATAAAAGATGTTGAAAGAACGTGTCTCAAAAACCTGGTACTTGTGAAGGCTTATTTCCATAATAACACGAGCAAGAAAAGCAACACTACTACCAAGTACCAACTACTATCAACTCATATGGATTTGAACTTCAAATTGAGTGCCTTTGAAAGTTCGAATTCAACCCATTAAAAAACTGATATAATGACATACCGAACAAAATACAGCAACTGAAAAATATATTTGCAGCATAAATCAAACGATTTCATTAATACATATCACTTAATGAAATTATCGAGCTTACAATAACAGACAGTTTCTAAAGTTCTATTTATGAAGATGATACATGGATATTACAAACTCTAAGTTCCCATAACTCAGCATCTAAGTATGAAGTATTTCAAATCTAGGATTAACATTTTAAAATGAATTATACCTCAAATTCTTTTCCTTCATGATACAAGTCACCAAGAGATGTTAGCTTTGGCTTTGTCTGATATTTAAAAAATGCATCATGAAGAACCTAGCAGCCAAGAAACAAAGTCAATTGAGAAAGGGAAAGGGTCGAACTAGTTGACTTCTGAACATAACATAAGAGCATGCAATCAAGGAAAATGGTGCAAAACTATAAAAAGGTAAAGACAAAAGAAACCTGATAATCAATATCCATTTTCCCCATTTTCGGTTGCATGCGTTCCCTTTGCTTTTGTTTCAACTTTTTGTTGTCCTCTTTCTCAATATAAGCCTGCATGAAAAAATGTAAGATAACCTAGTGGTTAAGTAGCTACTACGAGAATGTAATAAAATTACATAAAAAGATACATACAATGATACATATATATTGCAAAGAGAAAGTTTCGTGTTATATCATATTAAGTTGAAAGAAACAGCAAAATGAACAATGGATGTAATAGGAAAAGTATATGAAATACCAGTTGGAAGACAAATACTACATCAACATTCCCAATATAAACAAAAAGTGTGTAGATCCATACTACAAATGGCCACAAAATTTACTTGAATAAACTGTGATTTTGTGACAAACTGATAGGACCACCAACTCGTGAGCAGACTGCAAGTAGCTTATTCAAAACAACTAAACTCATCAAATATTTAAATAAATAAAAAAATTCTTAAACACAAATAAATTTCTCTCCAGTTAACAATTAAAATAATATTTACAAACAAATCAGAAGACCACAATAATCTGTCTATGACATCAAGATTTTGAAACAACAGTAACATCCAGTAGTTTAATTAATAATGCTTGACCATGAAAGTCATTTCAGAAGAGTATAGAAGGGTCACTTTCCAAATACATGCATATCTTATTAATTTTGTAAGTAAATCACACAAACAAGGTACTCTTTGAATATTACTCCCTCTGTCCCAAAATATAAGAACTCGTTGACCATATCACGCTTCTTAAGAAAAGTAATCAAGTGTATTTTTTACATTGAATTTATACAACTTTTGTGTTGTTTTTCCTAAAATGTCCTTAGAATTATTGAGATTATTAATTACACTCTTTTCAATGAGGGGTATTGGAAATTGAAAGAATCATTAAAGTAGCATTGGAAATTGAAAAGGGTCTTATAAATTGGGACAAGCAAAATTGGAAACAAGATCTTATATTTTGGGACGGAGGGAGTACTTTTGTAGGTGGGTCACTCAGACAAAGAATCTGAACGTATACAAACAGATGAGATTGCATTACCTGTCTGATTTTCTCAATTCCTGTAGCGGCAATGAAATCAGGAAGCTGAAATGGTTGTTTCTCGATACCTCTTTTCCCCTGCAACCAATAATATTTGTTTTTGAGATACAAATAATTTATGTTACATGACTATGAAATTCTGCGGCACCAAGCACTATTAAATATAAAACATTGAAGACAAGAGGAATTCAGCCCAGGCATTAGGCACAATGAAAGGCATCTGAAAATTCAAAGCAGAACTATTAGCACCTTAGTTTTAAACAAATGCCCAATGGAATTACACAAAAAAGGCTACATGATTATAAAGCCTTGTTATACAACACCCATATTCTAATGCAATATAACAAAGAAATAAAAGAGAAATGATTCAAGGCTACTCATTGCCAAACACCTACAAGTCCAGGCTTGGTGATTGCCACAACTGCTCCCCTGCAAGTACCACATACATACATATAAGAGAAACCATACCGACATTATCCTCATCAATCTATCCATACATCCCACATGTAGACTATAACCATCATAAGTGCTTGCATCTCTAAGCCATAATTATCAATTTAGAATGTTGACTAACCTGCAAAAACTTTCTCTTTTGACACCAATGCCTAGGTACAGGTACAGTATTTCGATAAGATTTCAAGAAAACCAGCAACTTCGGATCTGCTGCAGTAGCATCCCACACCTTAAAAATGAAGGGGGGGGAAAAACTGTTACATAAAATTTGCATGATGGCCATGAAACCAGACTAGAATGTTTAGGAGTGAGGACCCAAAAAGTTCATTAATGCTACTACATAAAATATACCAACCTCGACAACATCAGGTCTTGAGCTAATCTGTTTCAGTTCAGCAATCTTCATCCGGTGTTGAAGCTGAACACAAAATAAAACGTTTAGCATAATTATGGCAGCAAACACAATAGTTACACCTTTCTCTTTTTGCTCGTCACAATAGTTAAAAATTGTTACACCTTTTTCTTCTTGTTTGAGACACCTTTCTCTTTTTGCTCGTTATCATTTTCTTCCTCTTCAGAATCAGAGTCTGCCTTTTTATTAGTAGTTGCATTTTCTGCTGACTCATCCTTCTTATCATTATCCTAGTCGCAGCCAAGTAAACAATTAATCAAGTAATAAATGAAGATGCTATTAGAAATAAACAATTGATACAAACTCATTACCTCTGAACCAGTAACCTCTCCAAAACTAAATTTCTCAAAGATTTTTCTAAATTCTTCATCGAAGCCTTCATCTAGCTCTGCCTTTTCCGGAACATACTCAATTTCAACTTGTTCAACAACCTAAAATTGAAGATAAATAAATGACAACATTACATGGGCATCACTATCAATTTGTGTATTAATGATATTGCATATGAAAACTTATACAGGAATACTGTCAGCTCTTTTATTAAAGGAAATATGGATCTGAATTAGATTTAATACAATCACCTATATAATTTCCAAAACACTCAACACCAAATTTGAATGGAATAGTTGCAAAAATTGACAAAATTAGTAACTGAAATCAAAACGAATGGACAGGGTCACAGGTTAATAGGTGAAGACGTCCTAAACTAATATTAGTTATCATGACTCTTCTCACCCAGAAACAAAGAAATATTTTCACTCGGCGATCCAAATTAACCATCGTCTCATTGCACGACTTAGAATCAAATAATAATTATTCAGAAAACAAGATTGTCAAATTGAACCTATATGCATTGGATACAGCAATGTTAAGTAAGAAGGAATTTGAGAGAAGAGAAAGGAAATGATCCATGTTACACGGATCATTCTCCTTTCTTTTCCTTTTAATTCCCATTCACCAAACAAAGCTCTGACGCTTCTCTATTTCACATTCACTCGTCCATCACCCGAAAACTCTGACACGCCAAACGAAGAGCTCCGTTCAAGTTCACAAACCGTCACTTCGCCGTAGCAATTTATCAACAAATATGAACATCCAATTTCACAATTAATTTCCTTGGCTCCTATTATCTCTAGTGAGAGTGTCATTTTCAATTGTAAACCTAACCGAACCAAAGTTCGGCCAGAGAAGATGAAGAAAGGTGAGAACCTGCTGCGGATCAGTATTTTCCTTCGCGTCGTCACCGTCTTCGGAGGCGTTTGCGTCCGGTTCCTTAGAGGCCTTGTTGTTCTTCTTCTGCTTCCGGCGACGGCGACGGCGCTCGCTCTCCCGCGATTTTTTGGCGGCAGCGGAGTTCGCGCCCAGATCTTCGTTTGAAACGACGCCGTTCTGATATGCTAGCGTTTCCGCGGCCATCGTTGCGGGTTTTGGTCCCATCCACGAAGGGGGTTAACCGATCAAGTTCCAGTGCGATTTTTTTTTTCCGGTCGAGAAATGAGTCTCATATTCATTAATGCATGGGATAGGGGTTTGCCATGGGCAACCTACATTTTGGTAAGGGCACTCTCCAGCGAGTGTACAATCTTTTTGCACACTCGCAAATAGCATATTTACAAGTAAAAAAAATACTCGCAAATATACTATTTGTGCATGTACTTTTTTCTTTTATGTTAAAAAATATCAATAGGTGAGATGCGACGGACACACTTTTAACGGTTCAGGTCGCATCAAGCGTTCTATAAATAGAACTGTTTTCAAACACCCAATTTCACATAAACCCTAAATCAATTTCACCATCCCTTAGCCCGCTTGGAAGCCATGCCACTCACTTAGTCAACCCAGTTCTCGATGGATTCGAGCCTTGTCGTTGTCTATCACGGTGGCAGAATCACAACAAGTGCTGATGGCGTGGTTTTTGAATGCGATGTCCCAAAAATATTTAGGATCAAGACATCTATCACCATTGAAGAACTGAAGCAAAAGATACGGTGAAGGCTTGGAGCTGGATCACTTATAGTGGCAGATCTCTACTATTGATGCCCTGTTTCACTGAGCCTTTCTCGCACGCTCAACCGCTTGAGTAGTAGCCTCCGTCTCAGCCTCTCTACCAGCCGTCCAGCTTGCTCCCCTCATGCGTGGCATAACCGAAACAAAAGAAAAAAAATTAAAATCACAAATAAAATTTTCTTCACTCGCAAATACCATATTTGCGAGTGGCAATGGGACTCGCAATTACCTTAATTGCGAGTGTGACTGATATTTGCGAAAATTTCCAACAAATTTGCTAGTGGACAGAGAAAAAATCAACTCTCTGAAATTAGAAAACTGCGAGGCAAAGAATGAAGGGGGAAAAATTGTCACTTTTGATATTTTTACATGGGGGTATTTTGGTCCAAACCCCATTTTACAGGGTGCCCTTAGCAAAATGTAGGGTGCCCTTAGCAAACCCCCAGGGGATAAACCCATACAAAGAGAACTGCCCATGATGGGCTGAACTAAGGCCCAAAGCCTACACTACCCAAACAACGTATGCTAGAAAATGGGACATATGGTGCACATGCATACAGGGTAACAAAACTCAAGATATGTACAGAGAGGGGTCAAACACTATTATTGACAGAGGAAGAAGCAACATCCTCTCTTCCAGTGCGATTTAGAAGAAGAGTTTTGTTTCCATGTGGCTTTTGCACCAGTGAGAAAGTTGTTGGGCCATTTGGGCTTTAGCAAGTAGGGGATTGCTATCCGCAGCCCTTTTCTACTGTTGGCACCCCTTCCCCTTTTCTAATAGGCTAATACCATCCTCTTCCATCTTTGGCGTCATTTCAAGCTATAGTACATGCATTTAGACTGGCACCACTTTTGCGTTGTAGCTACCATATTGTGGACAATAGACTCTTGTTTGTATTTGCTAAGAGGTGGAACCGAGACACCTGTAGCTTCCATCTACCATTTGGGAAACTGACTATGACTCTGGGTGATGTGTGGAGCTTATTGCATCTATCGATCATTGGTGCCTTTTTCACACACAGAGACATCGTTGTTGGATGGTTGCATGACCTACTGGGGGTGAGCTACAAAAAAACAGTCATGGAGTATGACACCATTAGGGGCTTATGTTCGTTTACGGTGGCTGCAGGAGGTCTACAATCAACAGTGCGGGGACTAGAAGTTGGACATTGCAACGGGGGCATTTCTGTTGCATTTAGCTAGTGCTGCTATTTTTACTGTCAAGAATACCACAAGCCATTCGTTGGACACCTGTTAATGGTGCGGATCTGGTGCTTCCATATTGGAAGGCACTGGATGAGTTGATAAAGGATGACATATGTTGGACTCCTTACAACTCTTAAAGGGCATACATACCACTTCAGCCCATCTCAATGTTTAGAGGAAACATCATGTGCAGTCTCTCGTGTGCACACACTTGTTGGATAGGGTGTTGTAGCAACATGGATATGTGTAGAGCATTCCCTACTTACCGCGCCATTTCATAGGTCAAACAACATCTCCAGGTTAGATAGATATGAGGTGGTTGCATTTTATAGATCAATTGGTCGACGTTGCCAACTGAGGCCCTCAGGTCACGCATATGGCGGATTGCACTAATGGGTACATGCAGTGGTTTCACATGATCTTCCACCTGTACCTCATACCACCGTGTAAGGAGGAGCGTCAAAGGTAGGGGTTGTTTCAATGGTATGGATCATGGTGGTGATGAACGTTGTAGGTAGGGGTTGTTACAGGAAGTTCTCGCGAGTACAAGTGGTGTGGCTATGTGGAGAAGCGGTGGTTATGGCAGTCTTGTGGTCATGGAGAAGGGGCATACGACCAAGGAGTAAGGGAGAAGGCGTTTGAGAGACGGAGGAGTGAGTGTAGAACCGTCAATTTTGGCACGGTCTGATGAGCTCACCAGAATGACCCACATTTTAGGCTGAGCGGGGCTGCATAAATACATGATCGAAAAGAACTGGGTCATTTTAGCTTGGTCCGATTATCCCAACCAGCCCGCATTTTAGAAATTAGAAATACATAGTTTGATAGAAATTCGGACTAACCCATCCTAAATGACCCGCATTTTAGGCTAGGCTAGGCCACATAATTCATAGCCTCATAGAAATTTGGGTTGGACCGACTTGACTTGTTTATGCAATCTAGCTCGATAGGCTGGCCAAGTCAGGCATCCCAATTTGACAGGTGTAAGTAAGTGAGAGAAGGGGGGGAATATTGTGTGAAAGAACCACCATAAGATCTAGTATGACTTCTCAATCCAATGGTAAGTAAAACTTATGCACAAATCATCACCTAATGTGGTGGCACAGGCTAGACAAGGTCTGGGTTTGGTTAGTGAATCGGTTTTGAAAAAAAAAAAAAAAACATTACAAGTTCGAGTTTGAACAAAAATTTTGAACTTACCTAAATAATAAGTTAGTAAAGTAATAAGAAGATGATATTCTTTAAAGAAAAAAAAAACTCACACAAATTTGTAACTCAAGTGGTAAAATATGTTTACTAAACTGAGCGTATAAAGCTAAGATCTAAAATATGATAATGAATTTTTAGTTTTAAAATAACAAAAAAAAGTATTTTTGAAATAAAAGACAATGTGGTGTTATAAAACTCCTATCATGATTGAATTCAATAAAAGTTTGAACCCATTGCACTGACAAGTAAAACAATCCTTTTATTGCATATATCCTCGTTCAATCTATTAAGCAACGTAGGGAGAGTCCACCGCCCACTTTTTTTTAATCCTTTTAAGGTCACAAAACATTTGTTTTCCATTTTGTTTTAGAGTTGTTACTTCCGGTCCTCCTTTGTCATTTGTTAACTTTTATAATTGCATTTAATGGTTTAAAATAATAGAAATTCACGGCCAAACAAACAAGCACTATGATATTCACAGGTAGTATCGATCTTCTTTTTGATGCACAGACTTGGTGGGGGAGGAATGAATAACTATTCCTTGCCTCTTCACCTTACACAGAAAGAAAATCCGCTTTATATTGCGAGTTGATAACATGACATTTCCTATCAGACATTTCTTTCTGATTGCCATAGCAGATAAACAAAGCAAATAAAAGTTGACTTTTCTGTCGGTAAGATCATCCACCAAAAGAATTACACCATGATTGCTTCCCATATATTTCTCTATAATTAATTCATCATTCACATCATGGTTTCATCTGCCATTTATATTTGCATTTCATCACTATTTTCATACGAATTATACTTGGTATCTCTTTATTAACAATAGTTCAATACAATGAGATAGCTACTATTGCCATGACAACAACCAAATTCTCTAGAACAATCCTAGACCAGAAAATGAGAAAACTAAAGAGCATAAGAAAGAGCTTAAAACACTAGGGACGCGGAGAGTACTAAGGAAATTGAAATTGAAAGTTGAAACAATTAGAATTTCCCGTAGACAATAGTGATTTCAGCAGGAGAGATATTTGGAATTAATATTTCAGCACAAGATCTGATTTTCTGCGCATTTGTCATGCTCTCTCTTTAACTTCCAACCATCCAGTTAAAAATGATTGTCAAATCATATAAACATTGTTATCTTCTACCAAAAAAAAAAAAACTAAAAATAAACATTGTTATCTTGCATTTATCAAACATCTTTATTGTTTAACACTTGAGCAATACAGAAGATATGGAAACATGTCCACTTATAAAAAGTTCAACATACACAAGGGTACAACAACATTACAGTCAATACAAACCATATTATTCAGCCCATAGAACCGTGAAGTTACCTCAACTGAATACTGCACAACAGCAACAAATTTCAAAGAAGCCCTCTTCTTCTCTTGTAATCACTAACTGTCAGTGTCAGTGCATGCCTCCTGCCATCGTTTTCCAAGACTCTAAATCCAACTGTTGCTTCTATTCTTTGTTTTCTTGCCATAAATCCTGCCTGAGCTCCTTGGGCTCCACCAAACTTCTGAAGTAATGTTAATGAAATTGGCAGCTCGAAATTGTGCAGCATATTTGACTCCGTTCCTTGATCCACTGGAGCGCTTGTATCCACTAACTTCCCAGCACCAGCAGCAGCTTCCAAGGCAGCGGCAGTAGCCACCAAGCCAGCCTCCGTAATCACTGGTACTCCAATTCCGTTGCTGCCTGCATCAGCTACTAAGCCATTGGTACTATTATTTACAGCTGCAGCCTTTTCACCAGGTTTTGAAGCATAGTAGTTCCTTGATCTTGTCCATCTCCTTGAAAATGGATCATAACCTGCCTCCCCTGCTTTCAAACCTGTATTTACTGGCCTCAATTCAGAAGCATTCTTGAAGTTCTCAAACCTGTTTTTTCTGTTCATTTCAGCCAGCTTCAAAGCTTTCGCATCCTTCACCTTTGATTGTCTGGATGCCTCTAATTCTTGCAGTCTTGTCTTGATCCTCTCCATTTCCACCTCATCATTCTTGCTTTGTGCTATTTCCAACTCCCTCCTTAGCCGATCCTTCTCGGCAGCAATATTTAGTGGCCTTGACGAGGCAGACTTTTTCTCTTGTAACATCTGCTTCACAGTAGCAGCAGAGTAGACAAATGTGATGGCTTTTTGTATGGCTTGTTTTTTTTCTAACACGTCTTGTTTGCTTGGCATCCGGCCACTACTTCGTTCTACTTCCTTAACCCACTGTTTGAATTCCTCTTCAAGTGGAGCAGAGTCGCTTACCATAGCCATTTGCCACCTAGCAGCAGAACTTTCATTTCCCCAAACAAGATTCAAATACTTGTGTGTAGTTTTGTTCTCTAATTTATACTGTCGCTCGGGCTCCGAGGCATCAACATTTTTCACCATGCAGAGCCGGTAGATAGGTCCAGATTTAGATCTGCCAATTCCAACTCTTACAAAGCAACCAACTATTAACTCCTCGAAGAAAGGCTCCATAAACCATTTTGCAAGTTTTGACCTGCGAATAGTTATTTCCTTTATATCCTGAAAGGATGGTCCCTCAGACCCAGTTAATCCCCTATCATCATCACTGTCAACAATTCCTCCATCCCCAGTTGACCCTTCATCATCACTTTGAGACCTACTTTCACTATCACTATGGCTTGAACTACTGAGAGTTGTTGATGTGAAAGGTTTGCGCTTTGGTGGGGAAAAGTGCCGGGGCCCTGAACTTCTAGATGCCTCTCTCAATCGGCGGTGAGCTTCTGGATCTTGTTGTTTCAATCGCTTTGCACGCAATTCATTTAATGCATCATTCTTGGCTGACCTGTCAGCAGATCTGGCTGATGCACGCATGCGAGATGATGACAGTGGGGGAGACTGCTTTCCAGACACTGTTGCCTTTCCTTTCTCACGCTTTGATGATATCTTCCCCAATAAATTCTTATCATCCTTTTTCGCAGCCCTATCCGACAAGATCATCTCTCTTTGAAGTTCGCTCATCTCAGAAAGCTTCCGCCTGTCATCTTCATCTTTATAGAGATCATCTCCGACGTTTGATTCATCACTGCTATCGCCTTCATGATCACTTTGCCCATCACCATCATCATCTGCTTCTTCCTGACTGCCCAAATCATCATCTCTTTCTGTCGGATCCAATCTCTTCTTCAGAGGAACTTGTGATCCAGATGGCTTTCTGCTTGCATAATTAAGCTCATCATCTGAATCATCATCCCTGGAGTCACTCCCACCATCTGAATACGAGCCTTCGTGTCGCCTCCTCGAAGGTGGGAGTGAATGCCGATTTCTCCCAGCTGCACCAGTTCTTCCAGCAGCCTCCAAAAGCAAATTTTCCAAATCTGCCATAGTGGTCCAGGCTCCCCAAATTTATCCTGCATACATCACAAAGTGTCTGTAACCAAACTATATATTATTATTAACCCATAGGACAACAGCAGATGGGGAAAAAACAGCATCTCTACTCGGTACGAAAATTTTTATACGAAATACTCATGAAACAACCAACCAGGGATTGATGAGCATATACGAGAAGAATGGTTACAAAATAGTTATACCAATCTAAATAAACCACACCGTCCTTCATCGTTTTCGTACGAAAGTAATTCGAACAATATATCATTGTCCAACTCTTGGGGAGAGGCAAGGAGCAAGTGTGACTAAACCTCAAACCAAGAATTAGTCCCATATCTGGCCCAAAGGGTTGAAGCTGGTGGGATACCCCGGGGTGCCACCAGGGTCCAAAGGCCCAAATCACGATGGTTTACCAAAAAAAAGTATTTCATTGTCCATAAAAAACATACACAAAACAAAGCATTTAATTGGGTGCATGACACATCAAATCTCAGCCACAAAAGTAGCAGTTATTATGATCCAAGAGTAACAACTACGTATGCAATAACGTTCAGGGCAGCCACGCGGGTATAATATACAGGAGAGTATAATTTGGACAAGAGTTGAAGATTTGACTTTGATTCCCACAGAAATCAACTCTTATTAGGAAATATCATAACTAAAATCAATAAGCAAAGTAATTTATCAGGTCCGGGTAAATTATTTTCATTACTTTCTAATAAAGACAAATCATAAGAGTCTCTTAGATATTCTTCAGGAACAACAAGATCTGGGTATGGTTGGACGCAGGTATTAAAAAGAAACAATATTTGAACGAAAGAAGTGATAGATCGTGAAGCTTACTGCTGCAGAAAGATGTAGTGGAAGCGTATTTCTTCACCTTCGACAAAGATGATGATGGCTCAACGTGTTTGACTTGAATCTTGAAAATGTTTACAATAAAGAGATAGAGAGTTTAGCCATAAATTATTACAAAAAAATAAAAAATAAAAACCAGTGCTTGATTGTTGATGCTTGAAATTTTAAAGTGAAGATTACAATGTTTCCAATCCCATGTTTATTACTACTGTCTGTAAGGAAAGTATACTGAGAGAGAAAGAGAGAGAACAGAGAAAGCTTACTTAGTGATGGATGGATAATGCGACTTTTTGAGACTCAAGCGTGAACAAGTAATTGCCTTGTCTGGAAGCTGGAACCTTCCTTTCCCCACCGAAATCCGGCACCAACCAACAATAGTTGTTTTGATTGATTAAATTAAAAAATGTATACACATTATTTTTTAGTTATTATGTTTAAAGCTACTTTTATTGTGTGAAAAATATTATTTCAAGGAATAACCGAATCTCTTACTATATAGTATCTTGTATAAAAGTTTAGTGTTTGAAAAAGAAAAATGATATTTGAATATCACTTTTGGCGACACCCCACACTGACACCGTATTTTGCCTCTTTTTTGAAAAAAAATAATATTATTTGGTAAAAAAGTTATTAAAGTCGTGAATCATGTTTGGCTCACTTTAGAAATTGTAAAACTTGACTTTCATTATTCACTAACTGGCTTTATATACAAACACTAATCAATTATCTAACAACTAACTAACTACTCTTAACAAACATTAGCAACTACTAACAGAATATCAATTACTCAATATATCCTCCCTTAAGCTAAAAGATACAAACATCTTTAGCTTATTTCAGATGAAGCATACATTTCCAATCCCTTCCTTAGTCTATAAAAAGATTCAAACTTCAGTGGCTTTGTCATCACATCAGACAATTGATTGTATCAAATCTACCAAGCCATCCCTGCTGAGATCTCTTAGGAAGTGGTACTTCACATCAATGTGTTTACTCCTACCATGCATCACTGGATTTTTGGAAAGCCGAATTGCAGAACTATTGTCACAGAACATTGTCATGCACTTTTTCTGCTCATGACCGAGTGCTTTCAAAATCCTCCTCAACCAAATGCCCTGGCACACACAATAGGCAGCAGCAATAAACTTTGCCTTTGTTGTTGACAGAGTTACTACTGGTTGCTTTCTTGATGACCAGGACACAACACCTGTTCCCATCATGAAAACATAGACTGATGTACTCTTGCGATCATCAAGATCTCCAGCATAGTCACTATCTGAGAAAGCAATTAATTCCTCTCCTTGATGCCTTTTGTACAAAATACCAAGCTCCAAAGTACCTTTGAGATATCTTAGCACTCTCTTTGCTGCCATCAAATGTATATCAGTTGGTCTCTCCATATATCGACTTATCAAACTCACAGCAAACATCAAATCTGATCTGGTGGCAGTTAGATACATAAGACTGCCTACAATTTGTTTATAAGCAGTGGCATCTACTGAGCTGCCTTCTTCATTCTTTGACAGTTTATTACCCGGAAATATAGGATTATTGATAGCATTGCTATTCTCCATACCAAACCTCTCTAGCACTTGTCTTGCATATCTACTTTGACATATGAAAATGCCTTGATCTCCTTGAATAACTTCAACTCCCAAGAAGTTTTTCATCTTGCCCAAATCTGTCATATCGAATTCCTTCTTCATAGAAGCCTTAAATTCTTCAAACAGTTTGTTGCTATTTCCTGTATAGATCAAATCATCAATAAAGACTGACTATCAGAAAATCATTCTCCTTGCCAACTTTCAGAAATAGAGTATATTCATGAGGGCACTTCACAAAGCCTTCCTTGATGAAATAAGATTCTATTCTGTTGTACCAAGCCTG
This sequence comes from Calophaca sinica, assembly GCA_037113605.1. NCBI lineage: Eukaryota > Viridiplantae > Streptophyta > Magnoliopsida > Fabales > Fabaceae > Calophaca > Calophaca sinica. Next base: position 99,018,132 of record CM073734.1, on the reverse strand, counting down.
AGGGGCTTGTTTTAGCCCATACAATGCCTTATTTAGTCTATAAACCATGTGCTCTTCACCCTTTCTTATGTAACCCAATGGCTGCTCAACAAATACAACTTCATTAAGTTCACCATGCAGAAATGCACTTTTCACATCAAATTGGAACACTTTCCAGCTTTAATAGCAGCAATGGATAGAATACATCTAATTGTATCTCACCTAGCTACAGGAGCAAATACTTCACCATAATCAATTCCATATTGCTGAGAATATCCTTTTGCCACAAGTCTAGCTTTATATTTTTCTACTTTTCCATTTTCATTGTATTTAGTCTTGTAAACCCACCTCACCCCAATCTTCTTGGCACTTGCAGGCAGTGTGGTAATTTCCCAAGTCCCATTCTTTTCAATTGATTTCATTTCTGCATCCATTGCTTGCTTCCATATCTCATGCTTGCTTGCTTCCTCATAAGTCAGTGGATCTTCCGATGGAGTGAAAATGGTTAGGCTATGCAATTCAGTATCAACATCAGTATAGTAATCATCTAGCCACCCTGGTGGATGCCTAATCCTCCCTTGATCTTCATTCTGTCCCACTGTTTCTGCTTGTTCAGTGGCCTCAGTTTCTATTTCTTCACTCTGAGCTTGGTCTGCAGTCACATTCTCAGTAGCAGTGGTGACTTCCTCTTCCTGCACTTCCTCATCAGATTCAACACTTATTTTCCCATCATCTATATCTGAATCTTTCCAGTTCCATTTCTCAGATTCTGCAAAAACACATCTCTACTAACAATGATCTTCTTAGTGTTAGGATCAAAGAATCTATAGGCTTTAAACTCCTCACTAACACCTAAGAAAATACACTTTACACTCTTATCATCAAGCTTTTTCCTTTGTGCATTTGGCACATGAACATGAGCAACACATCCAAATACTCTTAGATGTTTAACAGCAGGCTTCATTTCATTCCATACCTCTTTTGGAGTGGCATCTTTAACAGCAAGAGTAGGGCATCTATTAAGCAAATAAACTGTCCAATTGGCAGCTTCAGGCCAGAAAGTTTTAGGCACACCTCTTCCTGACAACATGCTTCTCACCATATTAAGGATGGTTCGGTTTTTTCTTTCTGCCACCCCATTCTGCTGGGGAGTATAGGCTGCTGTAAGCTGTCTTTTAATTCCATTCATGCTACAAAAATTTTGCAAATTCATGTGAAGTAATTTCACCACCCCTATCTATTCTTAGACCACCAATAGTGCAGCTAGATTCTTTTTCTACCATTGTTTTAAACTTCTTAAAAGTCTCAATGGCAGATGATTTTTCAAGCAGAAAATATATCCATGTTTTCCTACTGTGATCATCAATAAAAGTGATGAAATACCTTTTATTTCCATTGGAGGTGGGCTTGATGGGACCACAAATGTCAGCATGAATTAGCTCTGATCTTTTAGATGCTCTCCAATTGCTTTGCTTGGGAATAGGATCCCTTTGTTGCTTTCCAATCATACAATCTTCACACACCAATTCTGGTTCCTTGAAATTCGGTAGACCTCTCACCATTTGCTTTTGAACCATAATTTTTAAGCCTTTGTAACTCAAATGCCCATACCTACAATGCCATAGATAGGACTCATCTTCATCAGAAACTTGGAAACAAAAGGATTGTATGGCTGTAGCTAGAGCTGTCAAAATAAGCCTAACCCGACGGGCTGGCCCAGCCCGCCCGATAAAAAAGGTGGGCTGGGCTAGTAAAATCTTAGCCCGAAAAATTCTAGCCCATCGGCCCAGGCAGAAAATTTATTGGCCCATCGGTGGCGTGATAAATTTGGGCTAACTAGATTGGCCCGAATTACTTTTGAATTTTTCCCTGATTATATTTTTTAATTTTGTTACGTGAACCGAAGATTGTGAACAGACTGGCTCATTATGTGTGAAATTATTTATCCATGGATTCTATATAGATGTTAAACTGTATTAACATATCAATGTTATTTTTTTCCTCAATATTTTAAATTTTTAATAAAAATCACAAAGACATGCAAAAACGATCTGTACAAAATGTCTTGGCTCTAAATTCTTTTGATTCAATAGAGGTGACACATTTCTTTTTGACAAGAACAGAGGCTGCACATTTCATTCACACATGGAATTGGAAGCTATGGTTTAACATTTCTCTGCGAGAGGCGAGATCGGCCGTTTTATCGAGCACAATTAAATATAAATGTTCAAAATTAATTATGTTGAGCATAAGTTCTTGGCCCATGGGCGGCCATTTCTTGTAGCTTGCGTAGAGGCTGGGTTGAAACTAGTAAAATAGAGCCCAAATTAATTTTTGGCCCAACCATTGACCAGAAATTGTCTTTGGCCCGAATGGGCTGGCTCGAATGGGCCAGGCCAGCCCGAATTGACAGCTATAGCTGTAGCAATGACTGCAAACAGCCTGTTTGTAGCCATTTTTTATGTCATGATTAGCCCCTTTTCTTCATGGTAAACTTTGCACAAATCTTCTTTGAACACAACCACCAATTTTTTCTGTTGAAGCTGTCTAGTGCTTAAAAGATTGTTCTTCAAATCCGGAATGTAATACACTTCTGTTATCACTTGAGTCAGCCCATTAATCCGCAGCTTTACACTCCCCTTTCCTTTGACATCCATGTTTGAATTATCACCCAGCTTCACTCTTTCTGTGAAAGTTTCATCCAAGTTGAAGAACCACTCCTTCACACCACACATGTGGTTACTGCATCTAGAGTCCAAGAACCACGCTTTTCTTGTTGAAAGATCATGTGATTCTTGAAAAGCCATGAGCAGCATTTCTTCTTCTGCATCAAAACCCGCATAGTTGGCATTCTCCTCCCATGTAGGACACGCATATTGAAAGTGGCCCAGTTTGTGGTATTTGAAACATTCCACCAATTCTTTGTTAGTGGATCTTCCCCTACCCCTGCCACCTCTGTAACCTCCACAGCCTCTTCCTCTTCCACCAGTTTTCCCTTCAACAGACACCTTCAAAGCTTGCTCTTCTTCCTTGTGTCCATGCATTCTCTGCTCATGAACAATCAAACTGGATTGCAGTTCATCAATCAACATGTCCTCTACATTGTTTGCCTCTTCTATAGAACAAACCACATAGTCAAACTTCTTTGTCATAGACCTGAGGATCTTTTCCACCACAACCGTTTCTTGCACAATTTCTCCATGGATCTTCATTTTGTTTACAATCCCCAAGGTTCTTGCAAAATAATCATTCACTGATTCTCCATCTTTCATTCCCAGGGACTCAAACTCCTTTCTTAGTGCCTGCAATTGTGCCCTTTTGACCTTCATGGACCCTTGAAACTTTTGCTTCATCGAATCCCAAATAGCCTTCGATGTATCTCTATTGAGTATCGTTTCCAAGACCGTTCTGTCAATGGCTTGGAAAAGATAATTCTTTGCCTTTAGATCCTTGAGTCGACCCTCCTCTACCGTCTTGATCTGCTCTGGTGTCGTCGCCGCAGACAATGTCGGAACTCCATTCTCCACAACGTTCCAATACTCTTTCGATCGCAGTAAATTCTCCATGAGCAGGGACCAATGGTCATAATGACCATCAAATTTGGGCACTGCTGGTTGAACGAAACCTCCATTTTCTGCCACTGTTGATGAACAAAGTTTATTCTCTCTTCTCGTTTATTTCTCACAATGAACTCACGTTCTTGATTTTGCTCAGAAATTGCGATTTCTGCCCAGGCCCAATAAGAGTTATGGTACCAATTTGTTAGGCTCACTTTAGAAATTGCAAGACTTGACTTTCATTATTCACTAATTGGCTTTATATACAAACAATAATCAATTAACTAACAACTAACTACTCTTAACAAACATTAGCAACTACTAACAGAATATCAATTACTCAACAAATCACATGTGGTTAACAGAGTTAATATAAGTGGTTAATACAGTACTGAAAGTGGTTAATGAGTACAACTTATGGTATCAGAATAACCTATTAACCAGTTAGTGAACTGAATTAACCACTTATTTACAATATATTAACCACTTCTAATATTGTATTGATAATGATACTTGGTTAACTAAATTGATATTACTGATTAACACAGTGGTTAATGTAGTTCATGTTAGTAGTTAATGCAGTTCACTAATTGGTTAATGTACTACTCTGATGCTAATTTGTCAAACTGCACTCATTAACTATTTTCAATACTGTATTAACCACTAATATCAATTATGTTAACCACTTATATCAACGAGTTGCACTTGCCCCCATTAATCACTTCCAACATTGTATTAATCACTTTCAATACTACATTAACCAGTAATATCAACTTTGTTGACCAGTAATATCAACTATGTTAACCACTAATGTCAAAATAGCCCACTAACCAGTTAGTGAACTGTATTAACCACTTATTTGTACCGCGTTAACCACTTTTATAATAATTTTTAAAAAAAAATATTTTTTTTTGAAAAAAAAAATTTGAAAAATAATAATCATGTCGGTACATGTACAAACATACGGTTCGTACACGTACGGACGTAGGTGTCGTGTACGATGTCGCTAAATGTGATGTTCATTTAGCGCGACCGTTTGGAAAACTATAGCTTTTATAAAAGTTTGTAACCAAAATGCATGAGAATAATATATTTTACTGAATAATGAAAATGAACTATAAACATAACTGTATAAGTCACTGTTAAAAATTAAAATACGAGTATACCAAAAAAAAAACAAAGGTTACTGTAATAGTTTATCGATAGATAATCAACTTTTTTTTTGACAAAAGTCAACAATAGATAATCAACCGTAAAAGATTAAAAATTGATTATTTAATTTTAATGAACCTTTCATACTTTTAATTTATCTTCATTCATAAAATAAGGATAAAAAAATTTACCAAAAAAAAAAATAAGGATAAAAAATCATTGGCTGGCGCTAACCACACCCCGTTTATTCCTATTAACACCCATTGTCAGAAATTAAAAATGCAAATTGACCAAAATACCCTCTGGTTCATTTTAAATTTGCCAAATCCACCCAACCCCCTTTTCTCTCTCACTCACGAGCATGATCTGAGTGTGTTTGGTAATATGATATTAACTCGAAGAACCCTTCCATTGTTCCCTGCCCAAGAGCTTCCACAAAGATCTTCTACGAATAACAAAAAATAAAATAAAATTCAATTTGCAGGCATTGCATTCACAGTTTGAAAAAATTAGGGATTTGGAAGGATGAAAGAAGAGAGAATTGTTGATGATGTTGTTGTTGATTACCTTGCCTTCCAGCGAAGCAAACTCGATTGAATGGGAAGGGAGGGTTCTACGGTATTTTTTTTAGGGGGAAGGGGTATACGTGATCTCAAACTCAAATCACGTACCTTTACGTGATTTTAATTCACGTAGGTAAAAACTAATTTTTTGAGTGCTACGTGATCTCAAATCACGTATCCTTACGTGATTTTAATTCACGTAGGCAAAAACCAATTTTTTGAATGCTACGTGATCTCAAATTACGTACCCTTACGAAATTTTAATTCAAGTAGGTAAAAACTAATTTTTTGGGTGTTAATACGTGTACGTGATTTGAGATCACGTAGCACAAAAAAATTCATTTTTACTTACATGAATTAAAATCACGTAAGGGTACGTGATTTGAGATCACGTAGCACCAAAAAAAATTAGTTTTTACCTACGTGATTTGAGATCACGTAGCACAAAAAAATTCGTTTTTACTTACATGAATTGAAATCAAGCAAGGGTACGTGATTTGAGATCACGTAGCACCCAAAAAATTGGTTTTTACCTATGTGAATTAAAATCAGGTAAGGGTAAGTGATCTCAAATCACGTATACCCCTTCCCAAAAAAATCTGGCTGAGGGTTAAATATAAGTTAAGTGTATTTTTGGTATTTAGAAAAAATTATAATGTGTCAGGGGGTGTGAACAGAAAACTGGGGGGTGGGTGGTGTGGTGAGCGAGAGCCAAAATCATTTCACGCCCACGATTTCCATTCCGAAAAGAATCTCCAAAATCTTCAATAGCACACAATGCCAAGTTGCTATTGAACACAACACGTACTCAGTGTTCGCTGTTCAGGACACAAGCATAAACACGCTCACTCTCATTCATGGTCAATAATGGTCATGTACCAAATCCGATACAAGTTCGTCAACGTTGGAGTTCTCGAACTCCCACATAGTCGAGATTGGAACTGAATGAGAATCCACTAATCCAATTAACACCAATGCATTCCCCCTCTCTCTCCCTCTCTGTTTTTGTCCTTTTCTTTTGGCAAAATTCAATGCATTATAATTTCTGTTGTTATTTGCACCTTATAAAGAAAAATCGAACACCCTTTACTAGGATCCTCTGCAATTTTTAAAAGTACTTAATCTACGGTGAAGCAGAGTTGTACATTACACCTAATTCTTTTTGTCTAGACTCTCGTTATTCGAAAGCCATATTGGACTCGAATTAGTTCAAATTAAGTAGGATAGACTATATAAAACAAAACTCTCCCAACACACATTTTTTCCGTCCACAAGACTTGCACCTAAAACCTCACTTAAGGAAACCAAATTATTTGCCACTTGGATGGCGTTGGTTTACCTTTCTAATTTGCTATACAACAAAATATCTTTTGCGATGAAAATTTCATCCAGTTTCTATAAAATTGCGAGGATCATTTTCCATTCTATGTACTACTGTAAAGTTGAATGCTTGTTACAATGAGTCTACAACTTTTCTTTCTGGATTACCTTACCTGTAAAGTTTGGACCTCTAACATCAGCTCTGTGTGTACACACCAAGAGCACCCATGAAAAGTACAGATTCTATATTATTATTATCACTATTCTTCTGACTTTTTGCATTTCATATAAGTCAGGCAAAAAGAAAGCAAGGCGGTTCACCAAAGTAATGTATATTTTATGTATCAAGCTCCTCATCTGTCATTGTTGGGTTTTCTGCAACATCTCTCCATCACAGTTGCGTGAAAGAATAACATCTGGCGCCTCCTCGATATCATCTGCAGGCTAATAATGGAAGCACACAACACAAGTAAGACAACTCACCAAACATGAAGAAGCAGAAAATTTGGAACACATTCAAGACCTCCAGCCTATACCTCCCATAGTTCCAGTAGATGCCAGAACCAAAAACTAAAGATCATAACCAAGCAAAAGATCTTGCCTGCCCATGCTCCACAAGAGAGGTATCTAAAAAGAACAGAGACAGTTAGCATTCGTAGAAGTAGCCACTGATATTTATAAGTTCCTTAATTCATTACAGCAAATATGCTCTGACATTAAACTGACACCACTTCAGTAAAGCAGATAGTCTATAAATGATAATCAGAGTCAGGTTCCTCTTCCTAAATCAGGTATTGGTTTTACAGCAGAAAGTCTACAAGGAAAAAAAATTGCTGTAGTGTTGTCAGATAAAGATCCCAAAATACATTGCTTTACCACCAGCTTATGATACATGCAGATTAAAGAATTTTATGCTCGAGTAATTAAGGAAAAATCACATAATTGAAACAGAATGACCACTGGAGTTCCTTTTTGCTGTTAGAATCAAATTGAACCTATGAAAGTGTGTACCGTGAGAGACGTTCAAGTAGATTTTGATCGGAGCACTTCAAAGCACGATCGTATACAATTTCTGTCCTTTTGGCAACATCATGCCAGCTATAGAGTTCTCTCATCTACAGAAAATAAATAAATAAATTGAGTAACTAGTTTACCCACTAAAAGCAACAGAAAAGGCCATTTAAACTACAAACTCACTCGACTGTGCATGACTTGAGGATCAATGTTAGGCAGCATAGTTACTGCCTTTTGAATTGCGCACACCATATCACTTGGATCAGGTTCCGCCAAAACAATCATGTCATCTGGTAAAACCTATATCAAGGAAGTGAATCTATATCAACCCCCACATGATAGTATTCCAAAATCGTGGAAATGGCAAGATATTGAAATTCATGAGAATTTTTCAAAGAAAAACTATATAAAAGGCATTTATACTGATATCGAATAGGAATGAAAAGAATATCCGTGGTATCTACCTCAGGAACACCACCAACACGTGTGCTGACCGTTAACAATCCACAACTAGCAGCCTCTAATATGGCCATGCAAAAAGCTTCTGTTAAGGAACTGTAGCAGTGCAAAGCTCAGTGCTCAGGTAGGATAAGAGGTACAAAAGAAATAATAAGAATTTAAAGTCTAGAGAACATAGCAGCAGATAAAGTTCATGTTCTTAATATCTTCGAATCAATAATTTCAAATCGAAAAGGCTATACTTGTGATACAACCTAGCTTGGATCAGATATTGACTACCTAAAGTGGATTCATGCCATAGGTCAGCACGCGCATGGTTCCATACTTGGGTGCATGTTACATGAACCAATCAAGGGTACATAAGCAAAAAGTAGAAAGTAACAACAATTACTAGTTATTTTGGGGTTACTCGAGGTTCATGCTCACAAGTTGGATGAAATGGTGTCCCTGTGCTATGGATGCCGAACCCGCCTAGATTGGATTGGATGTGAACATGAACCCTTCTCTTAATGCTACAGAGGTCATGCTACAAACCGGTGCACATTTCTTAGATTGACAAGTGTCAAGCTTACATTTTAATCATGTTAGGTGAAAATTGAGATACTTGCCATTAATTAATAGCAATAGGTGCTTTAGAGGTCAATAACATTACATAATAGCTGCCTTGTCATTGAGAGCCTTGGAGTACCAGCATACTTAGCACATTGTGCCAGTTGATCTAAAGAACTATGCAACTTTTGAGCCTTAATGATTTATAGAATCAATCACTCAAATCTTAGATTTCCCCCTTTTGCTTACAGATGTTATTCAAACTCAGAACTGAGAAATATGACAGATGAGAATAGAAGCAAATTTTAAAAAGCATCAAAATTTAGTAGATTTACTATTCAAGCTTCAGCCACTTAAAAAGGCTTCATTATCCTTATTTTTGAAGCCAAAAATAAAGTAAACCATTTTCAACACCTTGTCAAGGGAAAACTCAACTGAATATCTGTAAGACCATCAATGCTTTATGGTAGTGAATGGCAACAAGAGAAATAATAACAATAGTCTGACTGACAGTTACAAATTATGACGGATTATAAATTCATCACCATAAACTTAAAGAAAGTAAAACTTTTTCACGAAGCAGAACCTGTTTAAGAAGATATGCCCAGATATTAGAACAGATCGGACTTGCGCATGCGGTACAGCTCCCAACAAATCAACTCGATCTTGAAGAGAATGCTTTTCTCTCATCTCTTCCAACCGCACACGCTTAGGTCCATCACCTCCAATAATGAAACGAACCTTCAAATGGGATATATATGTTATGTATTTAAAGTCCACAGTACAAAAAATCTATGTACATGTTAATGCCATTATGTCCACATTAGACAGAAATCTAAACCCAAATTTCTTATACCGTGTTATGCAAAGCAAGCTGATAGTCTTTTCATCAACTCACATTAGGATGCAATCGGCATACTTCTGGTATGACTTCAACAAGCAAGTCAGCTCCTTTACGGTAAACCAATCGACTGATAACCACAATTACAATTTCCAATCCACTTGGACGCTCCAATGCTGGCTTGAACATAGCAGTGTCAACAGCATTAGGTATTACAAAAACCTTCTCCGGCGACAAACCCGACCTCAAAACCGTGTTTTCCTTGCTTGTATGGGAAACACAGATAGCTTGACTCACATCTGCCAATGTAAATTGCAACACCTTGTTCATGTGGATGCTCCCAACATCACCAAAACCATTCAGTGAATGATCCGTAAACACAACCTTATACCCCATGATTCTGGCATGCATAAGGGCATCATGACAAAGTGTCGAAAAGGTTTGGTGTCCATGTACTATGTTAATTCTTTCTCGAATGAGAATTGTTCTTATAATGGGTAGTGTCCCATACAAGGTTGGAAATGTAGTCTGGTTAAAGAATGGTCTCAATGGAACATAGTAGACTTTCAAACCACCGGTCATGTATCTAACCCCAGAGCGATTTCCATAAGCATGAGTCACAACCACCACCTAAGTGTAGTCAATTTTTCAGTTCATAAACATTACAAAAGATATAGAAGATATAGTTTGCATTTACTATCATAAAATATATCGGTTAATTTGAAGAGTGCCTACTCATGTTAGGTTATTCAGTGAATGAGCAAATAGAATGAGTGAATGCAAAAACATAGTCAAACAGAATGAATGAATGAATGCATAAACCAAAAAATAAAAAAAAATAAAAAAATGAATGAATGAATGAAAAAAGTGTTAATGGGCTAACCTTGTGGCCTAACTTGAGAAGGCACTGGGAGAGGTAATAGACGTGATTCTCGACGCCACCAAAGTTGGGATAGAAAAAATCAGAGACCATCAGAATCGCATGCTTTTGGGGTGGAGAGTCACGATCACCCATCACGATCGCACGCACGGGATGGCTGCAACAAAAACGAAAACGAAATGATTGCACTGAGAAAATGGCTGGTTAGTGGTTACGGTTACGAATGAGAATAATAAGATGGTAAAATTGAAAATAAATGTTGAGAATTGGGTATGTGATTTACTTCCCTTTTGCATTGTTTGTCACCAATAAGATTCAAATCTTACGCCCTTCTTTCACTTAGCGTCATCACCACTGCCATAATTCGGTGTTTCAGGTCCCCACCCGCGTTGTCCACTTTAAGATAAATAAGGTTATTATTGATTAATTTCTCTTATAAAAAGAATTTCTAGCAGACTTGCCATGTAAGTTTTAATCAGAAAAAAAGTTTAAAGGATTTTAATGTGAAATTCAAGGAGAGTAAGTTGTTCACCTTAATGTCATTAAACTCCGATCGCTAATGCACCCTTGACCTTGAGTTGAGTTGTTGGTTCATCTCACTGGTAGTGGTGGATTCAGTTAAAACTCCAATCAAACTCACAGACATACGAGGAGAGGAGAGATTCAGTTGCACCAATATCTTATACTAATATTTATATTTATTACCCGTTGTAAATAGATAAGAAAGTAGAGAGAAAAGACAATAGAAATATAGACTCAAAGACCGGTTCTTCATAAACCAGAATTTAAAGGCTAGTTCCTGAAGAACTAGCCATAATTTTTGTATTGATAATATGATTAAGTGTATACAAGGAGAAACCTAATAGCCCTATTTATAGAGATAATGGGCTGCTCCCTCCGTTTTCGTTTATAAACAAAAGTCACTTTTTATATTCATTGAAAAATGTATGTATGTAAAAAGTGACTTTTACTGATAAAAGAAAACGGAGGGAGTACTAGTTATGAACCAAATCTAGGGATATGATAAAGATATAATGAGATAATAAATTGATATAGTCATTCACCAACTCTACATATTTATAACACTTCCCCTTAGATGACTATATACTATGAACACGCCTCGTTAAAACCTTGCTAAGAAAAATCAGTGGGATAAAAACTTAGCGAAGGAAAAAGCGTACAACATTCATAGTGACACACTTCGCCCTCATAAATACGTCATTTATGAAATGTCCTTTAATTGGCGCATTCACGTGCTTCTAGAAAATTAAAGTTGACAATGCTTTTGTGAATAAATATGTTGAGTTGTCATTAGATCAAATCTTTTCATGATGCATTATCTTCTTGAAATGTTGTTGGCTTGCCATCTTCTTTCATCAATCTGCATGCTCCTCTAATAGACTGAGTCATGGTTCTCAGTAATATGCATTCACAACTTGCTTAATGAAGAGTCAATATATTTGAATGATTTGATGAGATAATTGTGATTGTTTGCTTCACGAAACATCAAGATATAACTGTTTCTCCACATGTGTAAACATCACCTGATTGCAATTAGGCTTTATGAGGATCATAAAGAACGAAAAACTTGTTTGACTTCATTCAAATGTCTTCGGGTTGGTGCTGAACAAAATCTTGCTAACAAGTTCACTACAAAAACAGTATATGTAAATTCAAATAGATGCTATCAATAGTTTCAATCCTTCCGAGATTTTTAATATAGAGACCACTTTCTAGTTAACCATAAAGTGTAATAACACATATTTTTGTCATGAGAATTTGGACTTCAGGTCCATTAAAAACATCCTTTGAGTCTCGAACTATAGGTTCAAAGTTATCATTTTTCCAAATTAAACTGATTACATTAGTCAAAACATTTCAGATGTTTTAGATCCTTCAGGGTTATGCTTCATGCATATATCTATAATTCTTCAGGATTATGTTTTAGTCATCTTCAATTCTTTAGGTATATGCTTCATGCATTTTCAATTTTTCAGAAGTATGCTTCAGGCATCTTAAATCATTCAAGGATATGCTTTATGCATTTTGAATTTTTCAGGGATATGCTTCAGGCATCTTAAATCTTTCAGGGATTTTCATATATCTGTCATTATCCAATGACCTATATAAGCAAGCTATCATTACACTCATTTGATGTATGTCAAGTCTTTCAAAGACTGCCAAACTAATTAAAAAATCTGTAAGTAATTGCACTCATAACAAAGGTTGACAACTTCAGGTGTCTGGACTACTGGTCCAAATGCTTTACGTTTGACAAATAAGTCTTGCTCAGCTTGCATTATTTTAATTCACTTTGGCTAATCAATTTAATGTTGACATTCCTATATGATTCGAGCTTCATGCTCATCATGATTAATATTTCATAATCATTTGTTATTGCATATGCAAAAACATATCAATAACACCACATCTTCCCCTCATATTTTCAGTGTTTAATGAGTTCTCGTAATTTACCGGTACCGGATCCACTTCTAGGGTTACTTATCTGGAAATACGGAGTTGTTGATTTATATTGTTTTTGACCTCTTCTAGAGTGTCAATGATCTCTTCTGGATCATCACTTTGAATTCCCTCCTTTTAAGAATAATATCTTTTGCACCAATAGGTCTACTAGCGTACTTTAGATTTATAGGTTGCCTTACTCGCTAGTTGTCCTGCTAGGACAATTAATCATGCGATAATATTTGCAACTAACACATGTGATTTAGTGAACTTTTGGGGTTTGTAAAAATATCTGGTAATTGGTTTGCAACATTTTGCAAATGGCTTATTCTTTGAACTTCAAGTTCACATTGATTTGTGCGTATATCCAACATAGATAATGTTTGTGTCTCCCAACAAACTTCTTGTGCTTTTATTCTTTTATCTTTTTCTTCTCCTGATGAGAAAATTTGATTTATCAAATATATAATAATAAAATATATGTCAAGATATCACAATATCTAAATATACATGAAACAATGCACAATTCAAAAGTGTCGAGCCATATAACTGTCCAATAAATTATAAATTATATAATATATAATTGTACATTTGGTATCCAATTATATAAAATATAATTGACATTTGAAAATATTTAAGTAAGTAAACTAATATTTCGCACTGATAATCGTGCCGATAACGTGTTGTAAATAGAAAAGAAAATAGAGAGACAAGACAATAGAAATATAAACTCAAAGACCGGTTCTTCAGGAACCAGGATTCAAAGGCTAATTCTTCAGGAACTAGCTATAATCTTTGTATTAATAATATAATCAAGTGTATACAAAGAGAAACCTAATAGCCCTATTTATAGAGATAATGAGCTACTAGTTATGGACCAAATCTAGGGATATAGTAAAGATATAATGAAATAATAAATTGATATAGTCATTCACCAAATCTATATATTTATAACAGTACTCAAATATAACCTCAAATAAAATGATTTTTACCTTTTTTTTATAAATAAATGATTTTTTACCTAACTTTTTTTTGGGTGAACTATTTTTTACCTAACTCTTAATATTTTATTTTGTTTGAATAACTCTTATGATTATAATTATTTGTGTTTAAAAGTATGTAGTATGACCCCTATACTCCGCCCCGTGTGTGGTGTGTGTAAGGCTTGGTCGTCCTCACTTTATAAAGTCAGTATTATGGGATTGAATTAAATCTAAAATTTAATATGGTATCAAAATCTCTTCTATATTTATTTTTGGGCTAAGATCTATATTATTCCACTCATATTTATTGACACTTCAGATGTCTAATCTTGGACGTAAGAAGGTTTTACTTACGAGAAAATTTACATATAGCTTATCAATAAAAAATTTAAAGATTCAAATCCAAATCACACCTAATACGAACCATATGTGCCAACTTAAATTCTTCTTGTTTATATGGAAATGATATCATAAAAATTTTGATAGTTATACACCAATAATGTAAACAAATTTTATACGGATATTTAATTATATTTTACTATCTTCTTATGCAGTAAACATGCTTTAAGAAAAAATTGAAGTGTAGAAAAAATTGTTTGTGTTTATTGGTGACTGTTTTTGTTAGATCAAGATGACCAAATTTAAATTAAAAAAAATACTTTTAGAGAGAAAATATCTATGTTATTTTAATATTAAATCTATATATTATTAACAACTCATGAGTATTTCATTTATATTAAAAGCATGTAATGATATTTAGTATGTGTATATATCTGTGTACGTATAGTTAGAAAAAATTGTTTTAAAATAAACATGTAAAATAATAACTAAAATTTCAAGTAAAATTATAAGCCACACATTAATTATTTATTTTTTATTCTTGAATTTATTTACAGAACAAATATAGATATTTATTTTTAATAAATAACAATTTTATACTAAATTAATTATTAAATTGTCTAAAAAAATTGCGTTATAAAATATCCAATTTTGTTAAATTGTATTTTTGAAGAATTTGTTAGCATTTATTAGTTTCTATCTTTGTTAGATCATGGTGATCAAATTTTACTAAAGAAAGAGAGAAATTCGTGAGAAAGAAAATATAAACATGCAAAATAATAAATAAAGATTTTAAGTAAAATAATTAAAACATATTATTTAACTAATTAGTAAAAAAAATAGTATTTTTAATCTACTGTATGATATAAAATAGAGTTTTGCCATGTGAAACTATGCCACATGTCAAAACCACATATATTATTTTTTCGCCTAAAATATTTTTTCTATTTATCATTTTAATTTTAATATCAATATTATTACAAAATATCAAGCAGTAAATATTAGCAAAATCATAAATATATTCTCTTAAATGATTTTCTGATTCTGAATTTGGTGTAATCAGTTAGTATTTATGATTATTATTATTATTATTATTATTATTATTTTAACATATAAATTTGATAACTTTTAATTTGACATTCACTATCAATCATATAATTCATAATAAATTTGAAATCCAACTCCAAATTTGAACTTAAATTAAATCAAATTGGTATTCATTAAAGAATCATACTAAAAATCACTTACTTAAAAATACTCACATATTAATGAAACAAAAATAAATACATATATCACTATTTTTATTTTTTCGTCTTTATTTTCTCTTTTTTTTTAAAAAGTCAATTGTTACCCTCTTTTTCTTTCATTTTTGTTTTTTTATTCAATTTCGATGTATGAATAAATACAAGCAATACAAATTCGGTCATTTTTAGATTCTTTCTCTGAGTTAAGCTTCTATCTTTTTTTTCTTTTCATTATATTTGAATGTTTTTCATGTTTTGTCCAACATTAAACAACAAAAGTTTGTTTGCTGGCACGAAATCGGCCATTTAGTTTTCATTATTAATTCTTACTAAGAATTTACCACAAAATTATATTACTATTTGTTATTATATATATTAGAAACCCGTCTATGCTTTTTTTTTACTTTCTTTTCAAAATATTTTCGGTTACTTATTTTTTACGTGATCCGATAACTGTCAAATCTTACCCGTGTATCGCACTGGTTAATACACTAGTTGATTAGTAAACTATACGTTTATATGCTATGTATTAATAATTTGTTTTTATTATGTAAAAAATTATATATCAAATATAGATATTTTTTATTAATATAACAATTTTAACATTGAATTAATATGTCCAGTCAAAAACATTGAATTAGTATGCAAATATGTTGATAAATGATCACTATGTGACCTACCAAAAAAATATGTTGAATTAGTATGCAAATGTGTATTTTGTAGAATTTGTTAGCATTTATTAGTTTCTATTCTTGTTAGATTATGATGACTAAATTTTACTTTAATAAAAAGAATAATATTTTTGCGAAATAAATTACTAATCATCTTTTCAATTTTAACTCTATATAATTTTAGGGGACATTTGTTTTAAATTCATTTTCGGGAATAACATTCCCAAGAAGGTGTCTGACAAACCTTCATAACATTCTCAAGAAGAAGATAGTTATAAAAATTAAAAATATATTATTATGTAAATTTTATTTCCACCTTAGCTCTTTTTTTTTTTTTTTACGGATTCCACCTTCCCAACCCCTTCTTTGAAAATATTTTTATGGGAATTTTTTTTTTGTTACATTTCATGGGAATGTAAAAGTTATTTTTTGCCCGAAAATCTTTTATACCAATTCACATTCCTCATCTATATATCCAAAGAATGTGTACATTGTTTAGACACACCGTTAGTAATTCATAATTATTTAATGTATATTAAAAGTGTGTAATATATATTTAATATTTGTAATTTTTTGTGTGCATACTTTAATAATTATACACCAATAATGTAAACATATTTTATCTATATGTACAACTATATTTTATCATCTTGCCACATCATAAAACTGTTCATTAAAATCTATTTATATTGTTATAAGATGGTAAAATATAATTGAAAATTTGTATAAATCTTGTTTACACTTATAATAAATAAATGTATTAAAATAAAACATGTAAAATAAATCCTTGTATATTAAATTTCTCTTGTGATTCTTGAATATAAGGACTTCTCTTAATCTATTATACTTCTCAATATATCGAGAATTTCATTTTTGTAAAGTATTTGCCTATAGGATTTTGGCTGTTTGAAGTATTTGCTTGAAGTTTAGGATGAAGTATTTGCTTGATTTTAGGATCTTTTTGGAAAATGTTACTTTTCTGTAATTCTGCTATATGAGGACTGTTATCTAGTGTCTATCATCTTATTTATGAGAATAGAGTATAGTCTAGATCAACCAGAAGAGGTATGCATAAAAGTATTTGCCCCAAGGAAAAATCCCAGAATTCCTTCTATTTTCTAGGTTTGGAAAAGTGCGGATTTTCAAGAAAGGGAATCTTATGATATGTTAGGAATCTCTTATGATAATCATCTGCGTCTGAAACGTATTTTAATGCCCGAAAGTTGGATAGGATGACCTTTGCGTAAAGATTATATTGCCCTCAATTTTTATGAAATACAAGATGCTCACTAAATGATAAAAATAAGAAAGTAATCCGCCCTTCGACAACCCCATATTTTCAAGGAATATATGTACATTTTTTTATAGATTAGACAGAATAATATGTTGACTCATTAATAACCTCAAGGGGTTGGCATCTCCCACTGCTGGTTGCTTTGGCAATTTCAGCGACATGGGACGTCAGGATTGGGGTTCGAACCCGGGTGTTGCCGTTTGCGCGTGTGTGTGTTTATTGTTTACCATTTCTACTAGCTGACAAAAAAACTCAAGGGATTGGCCTAGTGGAGCATGACACGACTTGTATCCGACATGATGTAGGTTCGAGTCCCCACTAGTCCCTTTGGGGTGAGGTAAATGTAATTACATTCGTAAGTGCTCAAAGAACCCGGAGGTTTTCCCTGCCGTGGACTGAGGTACCATCCCCTCACCCTAAATTTTTTTGTAACCAAAAAAAAATGTTGACTCATTAATGCCTTCATTTGGCTTATGCTCTTCTGAAAAAAAAGGCAGGCTATTTTTGGTGTATACATAGTATGTAGTTGAATTTCAAGAAGATATGTTCTACTTGATTGCATTTTCTAATAGACTATACATGTCTTAACGAAAGTTGAACAAAAATAAGAAACAGTTGCAGCAGGAATAGAGGGCAGAGTTGCACTATGAACGCCTCAGTATTTTACTATTTTCTTACTTTCAGATCTGATGTTTTGGAGCAGTTCATGCCTTTAGTTGGCAAAGATTGGACACAGTCTGGAGTGGCAACTGGCAAGGCTTTTCTCTGCTATTAAGGTATGAATTTTTCTGTACATTCACATCTAAATTTATTGAGATGGAGTAGGACCGTATATGTAACATCCCAACTTTCTTAAGCTTAGTAATTAATTATGCTAAGTGTTAAGCCTAGTTGAGTTTAAGTTGTGAGAAGTTGTGTGATTATGTTTAACTTTAACTTGAATCCAAGAATGAAGTGAATATAATTACATAGAGTTTTGGTGTGTAAGTCATTGATTTTAAGTTGAGAATTAAGTGGGATTTAATCCTAGAAATGATTGAAAGTATTGGTTAGGAATTAATTGAAGTTAGATTGGATTGAAAGGAGTTAAGATTGGATGAGTTAGGATGAGAAAACATGAGATTATGCAGAAGACTTTCTTTGCTAAATTCGCTTAAGCCAGAATCGCTGTTGAGTGCCCTCATTTCTTTGTCGAGGTCGCCGCCCATTTTCGCTTAGCGAAATGGTCGTGCTAAGCGCGAATCGCTGAGCGACCCTCCGCCGGCCAATTTCAAAGGCTGCGACCCGGCTGACCTTCTTCTTGCCCCATTCTCGCTAAGCGACTCGGCTCGCTTAAGCGGCTGCGACTTCCCTGTTTTGTTTTAAACGTGAGTTCTCTCATTTTCTCTCACTTTCTCTTCCATTTTCACGACCTAGGAGAGGAGAGAAACCTAGGGTTTCATCATTTCAAGGGAAAATCATGGATTCATGCTAGATTTACCTTCAATCTTAGCTTGAATCCATGTTTGGGAGTGTTGGTTCCTTGATTTGAGAGTTGGAACATCCCTAGGAGAGAAGAGGAAGAAGAAGCTCGAAGAAGAGGAAGAAGAAGGAGCTGGGACTTGGTCTTGGAGCTCGAAAATGGAGATGGGAAAGCTTGCTTGGAGCTTCAATGGAGGAAACCTAGGGTTCAATCTTGGGGGTTTTCACCCAAAGGGTTTTGGAAGCTCAAAGGTAACATAGATTCTCCTCTCAAACTCCCAATTAGGGTGGGGTAGGAAATATTGTCTTATTCTAGAAGTAGATCGGTATTGTATAGATTATTACGATCTTGTATGGGGTTTGGTGAAATAGGGTTGGATTACGTCCCCAACCCCTAAATCATTGTATGTTGGTTACTCAATTGTGAGTTCCACCGAGCCTCAATTGGGAATGTTTGGTTTAGAGTGGTCATTTGATAAATTGAGTCTGAATTAATGGAGGGCTTTATGTCTCCTTAAAATTAGTTCCATATTCCTATGATTTTGGGAATTGATTATAGTTGATGTATTGATGAGTTATGACCTTAGCATCAGGTTGTGTTGTGGTTTTAACGTCTAATGAAATAGTTCTTAATCTTGTTATTATTGATGTATGGTTTTTGAGTCTTTGGGAGTATCTCATGGAGATGGTTTAAAATGTGTTCATACACTTTAACAGGACCTTTGAAACATTTGATTTGAATGCATGTTAATATGTTGTGTTAAATCCATTTGTTTCTTGATTGAATGCCCTTGGAATGCCTATATTAATGGATAAGATTGCACATGAATAAACTTAATAATGTGTTAAGGTTCATTGTATATTGTTTATTGAAGAGCTCCATGGAAAGTCATTGCTATACTTTCCTGGACTCATTGTGTATTGTCTATTGAAGAGCTCCATGGAAAGTCACTGCTATACTTTCCTGGACTCATTGGGTATTGTTTATTGAAGAGTTCCATGGAAAGTCACTGCTATACTTTCCTGGACTCATTGTGTATGATTTATGGGAAGAATTCCACTGTGAGTCTATGTTATACTCCCCTGGATTCATTGTGTACTGTTTACCGAAGAATTCCATTGAAAGTTAATTGGATACTTTCTTGGATTCATTGTGTATTTTAAATGCTTATTGGATTGTGATAATATTATAGATTTCTTTATTATGAAGTTATAATGTTTGTATTGTTAGGAATTGTAACATGCATGTCTAATCTTTTACTATTGAATGTAGGATTATGGTCTGACATAGATGTTAGTGATTGTGCTTTTCTGGGAGGAGTTTTCTATACGTAGCACACCACGTATAGCTGAAAACATCGGTAAAGGTTTTTATGAAAGTCTATGTTACTGAGTTGTGATAACTCACTATGTTTGGGGTGTTGTTTTCAGGTACTCATTGATCGGAGGATTAGAGAGCTCTTTTGGATGCTCGACATTATAGTTGCCTGGGACTCTCTGATGTCTCAATATCGGATCACAGATAGAGTCGGGGTCTGGGTTTTTCTTTAGTTAACTTTATTGTAATTATTTGTGGAAAAACCCTTCGGGGAAACTTTGTAATTAATGTATTTAAATTTTGAAATGTGCACTTTTTAAGTTAAAGGATTTTCTTTTTAAACAGATTCTAGTTTATCACGTTTTATCTAATTACCTGAATGATTATTAATTAATTTTGACTTAATTAATCTTAAATTGTCGTAAGTAATACTCTGATTAGAGTCAGGGTTTTACAGTATATGTCAAACAGTTGATGAGGTAAATGGTAGAAGATATTCCAAGGGTCTTTCTTTCGAAAACATCTTGGGTCTTGGTCATGCAATCAAATTTCCTTTGTTGTTGCTGCCATTTCATTATGTTGCTGTTATAGAATTCTCCCTACACTTGCCAGTATGTGTCATATAGAATTTGTTATTTTTCATTCGATGACCTTTGATTGCAGGTTCAGTTTGGAAATGCAGAACCCAGTGCACCAACCAGAGAACCGGTTCGGGATGAACCACAAACAGTTCGCTTCAAGTGAACTATTATTCCATAATTTCGGTTTGGTTTTCTTACTGAACCGTGACCAGTCCTAGTTTTTACAACTCTGTAAAAGTCTTAAGCACCCTTAAATGTCTCTCTCATTCAATCTTAAATCTTAAATAGAAGAAAAACACAATTCACAATCTCCTTTATTTCACGGAGTCCCCTTCGCAAGAACTCCAGTAACCAAGTTCAACCAGCAAGGTTCAAATCGTTCTGGCAAAACTCCCCACACTCCACACTTACCAACCCACATACACCATTCATAACCAAACTTCCACCCAAAATCAAGTGTGCTTGGCAAGGAAGGCAAGGATGAGCTGATTCACCTGTTCGGGAAATTGTTCTTGAACAAAATGAGTTCCCTCAGGAATAAAAGTAATATCCAGATTGGGAACAAGCTCTTTGGCTTTTTCACCCTTTGTTAAATCCTCAATCCCCGGAAACTTGAAAACATAATCCTTGCCACCCATTATCAGCAGTGCTGGAACTTTGACTACAGGATCTGGTAACTTAAAGTCTTCATCACCAAATGACCTACAAATGCAAACAAATCAAATCCATCATTAACAAGAATTCACCTACAGACCAGAAAAACTGAGAGGCCAAGTGACCATGCTTTGTAGTAAGACAGCATTTCACTAAAAAAAGGGAACAAAGAAAAATGCCAGCACCTATATGGAACCTGCAATGCAGTTCGGAATCCAGATTTCTCATACAAAGCTCCGTATGTTGCAAGATCATCCTCAGTGAACCAAGAGGGAAGAGGGGTATCTGGTTCCACCAAATCCATGATCTCCTGGTTTTCATGAGCAGCTATTGGTACTTCACTTTTTGAGAAAAGGATGTAAATATTTCGCACAACAGTCTTTGCATCAAAGCGTCCAAAATCAGCCTCTGCCCTTCCTGGTTCCTGATACATATAGACAGAAACAAAATTATGATGATATTACCAGTCGAGTCATTATGGCTGAGAGGTCAAAAAAATAAAAATAGAATTACCCGCCATCTCGAAATGTAGAAGCCTTCAGGGAGGTATTTATGAAACATAGAGGGGCCTGGTGGAACATATGGAACTCCCAATGTGATAACTCCCAATACCCTTTCTAGGTGTAGAATTGAAAATAAATATGCAGGACGAGCTCCGAAATCTTTTCCAACAAGAAACACCTAATGTACATTACATTGAGAAGGAGGATCAAATCAATCAATTAGGCATCACACTATGGCTAAGCATATAACATGAAAGACAGTCTTGAGTGCCCAACAATTGCAACATAATGTACGAGTCAAGATAAATCTATTATCTATTTAAAAAAACTTAACTACATTAAAAACGCTTGTCAAAAAACTCATTCATCCATTTTCTGGCTAAAAACTATTTTCCCACCAAACACTTCACTACACTCTAGTCTCTAGATTCCGTTTTACTTCGGCACTCGTGCGGAGTGCACGGGTGCTTTCAGCTAGTTTCTATATAAGAAACTTAACTACACTAAAAACACGTGGCAAAAACTCATTCATCTATTTTCCTACCAAAAACCATTTTTCAAAAAAAAAAAAAAAAAACTTAACTATACTCCAAAACTTAACTACACATTCCCTTTTTCTCTCGGGTTCTCTCAGCCGGTTGAATTTGAAATTGTGAGTCATGGATTTTCCATGGAGAGGCAAAAATATTTTTGCACGGGTATTTATTCAACATTCAAGGTATAATAATACATGAGGAAAATTAAGTGAGAAATAATATGTTGAATTCACAAATGATATTCAATACAAGTGTAAAATCTGAAGTTCCACCAGATACAGCACTAGTTTAAGACACTTCAACACACACTACTGGCAAAGCTGATCATGGATTTTCCCCCTTTTGTGTGTAAAATTATACCATGAAAAATAGAGAAAGTAAATAGTGTACCTTGGAAAGAGCAAGAGCATCAAGAATTGCAAGGAGGTCGGTGAGAAGATCAGAGAAGGTGGCCTTTTCGGGTTCGGGAGGCGGGTCGGAAAGCCCGTACCCTCTATAATCGGGCGCGATGGCTCTGAATCCTGCACCGGCGAGGGCTATCATCTGGTGGCGCCAGGAGTACCATATCTCTGGGAAGCCGTGGAGGAATACGACGACGTTTGGACCTGAAAGAAAGAAAAAAGGGGGCTTGTTTGACTTTAATTCACAGAATAACAATTGAAATAGAGTGAGTGCAATGGACAGCGTTCCGCTCGATTCTCACCGCTTCCGATTTCTGCTATGTGGAGTTTCAGAGCTCCGACGTTGACGAACTTGTGTTGGATTTGGTCCATGATTCGGAATCAGAATCCGGATCAGAGAGAACGTCTTTCCTTTCGTGTATGAACTCAACAGTCAGTCAACACTATAACTGAGTTTCTTTGAATTTTATATTTATAAAAATAAAAATAAAAATATGTAAAGGTAATTATAATTTAATATATTAAAATAATATATTAATTAAAATTTTGTTAAATATAAAATGCATAATACAATTATAAAAGTTAAATGTATTCTATTGAATTGAATAGTTTATTCTAAAATGGATAACACTACTAAGAATATACTCGCATACGCACGAAAGAACACATCAGATTCGTTTGGCCCAAGTCGTTGTTCCCAATCGTCGACATCACTTTTTATATTCGACGTCACCTTGTATTCCTCATTGAGCTCGTCGACGCCACCTTGTATTCCTCATTGAGCTCGTTAAATTAATGGGTCGAGATCAAGCTCAACCGATATCAAACTCAACCTCGCCGAGATCAAACTCGCTTGGTCCTCGTCGCCGAAGTCAATCCTGATCTCGGCAGGTTGAGCTCGATCTCGACAGCTTGAAGACAACTATCTATTGGAGCATCAAGACCCATCACAATCAAGCTGTCGAAATAAATCATGTGAATAGCTGTCGAGATCAAGCTCAACCGAGATCAAGCTCAACCTGTCGAGATCAAGCTCAAGCTGTTGGTCCTCAAGCTGTCGAAGTCAATCCTGATCTCGACAGCTCGAAGACAATTGTTTGGTTCCAAGTCGAAGTGTTCTTCCCAATTGTCGACATCACTCGAAGACAATTGAGCTCGTCGACGTCACCTTGTATTCCTCATTGAGCTCGTTAAATTAATGGGTCGAGATCAAGCTCAACCGAGATCAAACTCAAGCTGTTGGTCCTCAAGCTGTCGAAGTCAATCCTCATCTCGACAGGTTGCGCTTGATCTCGGCAGGTTGAGCTCGATCTCGGCAGGTTGAAGACAATTGTTTGGTTCCAAGTCGAAGTGTTCTTCCCAATTGTCGACGTCACCTTGTATTCCTCATTGAGCTCGTTAAATTAATGAACTGAGCTCGACTCGTTTGGTTCATGAGCTAGCTCGTTTGGTTCCAAGTCGAAGTGTTCTTCCCAATTGTCGACATCACTTTTTTGCACGTCACCTTGTATTCCTCATTGAGCTCGTTAAATAAATGAACTGAGCTCGACTCGTTTGGTTCATGAGCTAGCTCGTTTGGTTCCAAGTCGAAGTGTTCTTCCCAATTGTCGACATCACCTTTTTTATATTCGACGTCACCTTGTATTCCTCATTGAGCTCGTCGACGTCACCTTGTATTCCTCCTTGAGCTCGTTAAATTAATGGGTCGAGATCAAGCTCAACCGATATCAAACTCAACCTGTCGAGATCAAACTCAAGCTGTCGAGATCAAACTCAAGCTGTTGGTCCTCAAGCTGTCGAAGTCAATCCTGATCTCGGCAGGTTGAGCTCGATCTCGACAGCTTGAAGACAACTATATTGGAGCATCAAGACCCATCACAATCAAGCTGTCGAAATAAATCATGTGAATAGCTGTCGAGATCAAGCTCAACCTGTCGAGATCAAGCTCAAGCTGTTGGTCCTCAAGCTGTTGAGCTTGATCTCGACAGGTTGAGCTTGATCTCGACAGGTTGAAGACTAAACTATCTATTGGAGCATCAAGACCCATCACAATCAAGCTGTCGAAATAAATCATGTGAATAGCTGTCGAGATCAACCTGTCGAGATGAAGCTCAACCGTGATCAAGCTCAACCTGTCGAGATCAAGCTCAAAGCTGTTGGTCCTCAAGCTGTCGAAGTCAATCCTGATCTCGACAGGTTGAGCTCGATCTCGACAGCTTGAAGACAATTGTTTGGTTCCAAGTCGAAGTGTTCTTCCCAATTGTCGACATCACTTTTTTGCACGTCACCTTGTATTCCTCATTGAGCTCGTCGACGTCACCTTGTATTCCTCATTGAGCTCGTTAAATTAATGGGTCGAGATCAAGCTCAACCGAGATCAAACGCAACCTGTCGAGATCAAGCTCAAGCTGTTGGTCCTCGCTCGCCGGTCAATCCTGATCCTCGATCTCGACAGCTCGAAGACAATTGTTTGGTTCCAAGTCGAAGTGTTCTTCCCAATTGTCGACATCACTCGAAGACAATTGAGCTCGTCGACGTCACCTTGTATTCCTCATTGAGCTCGTTAAATTAATGGGTCGAGATCAAGCTCAACCGAGATCAAACTCAAGCTGTTGGTCCTCAAGCTGTCGAAGTCAATCCTCATCTCGACAGGTTGCGCTTGATCTCGGCAGGTTGAGCTCGATCTCGGCAGGTTGAAGACAATTGTTTGGTTCCAAGTCGAAGTGTTCTTCCCAATTGTCGACGTCACCTTGTATTCCTCATTGAGCTCGTTAAATTAATGAA
Organism: Calophaca sinica; assembly: GCA_037113605.1. Taxonomy (NCBI): domain Eukaryota; kingdom Viridiplantae; phylum Streptophyta; class Magnoliopsida; order Fabales; family Fabaceae; genus Calophaca; species Calophaca sinica. Next base: position 98,992,586 of record CM073734.1, on the reverse strand, counting down.
CTGAGCTCGACTCGTTTGGTTCATGAGCTAGCTCGTTTGGTTCCAAGTCGAAGTGTTCTTCCCAATTGTCGACATCACTTTTTTTATATTCGGCGTCACCTTGTATTCCTCGTTGAGCTCGTCGACGTCACCTTGTATTCCTCATTGAGCTCGTTAAATTAATGGGTCGAGATCAAGCTCAACCGAGATCAAACGCAACCTGTCGAGATCAAACTCAAGCGTTGCTACGTAGAGGAGTGAAGTGTGTGAGAGAAGTTTGCTCTCTCCTCCTTTCGGTGGTCGCGGAAACACGTTTTGTGTAGATCAGAGTGAAAGTTGGAAACTTTCACCGATATGGAAACGAAGGAGGAGAGCTCCTCTGTTGTGTATTTGTTTTTGTCTGGCTTGAATATTTTATTATTAAATATGAAATAGATTGTGCTTTCACTAAAAGAGGCATGAAAAAAATGATTAAAAAATATTGATGTGGTGAAACCTATCTCATTGATTGACACCTGTAAATTGTTACTCAAACAATGACTTCCATATGTATTGTCTTTAGATTTGTATGATCTATGTAATTTTCAGTATACTCTAGTAAAAATTGTAAACCCTTTGGGTGAATATATCTTAGTAACTACATTCATAACTAATAGAATTGAGTAATTTTACATGACTTTTTTTAATTATTTGAAAGAAAACTAGTACTTTTCCATCTGTAGTCTCTATGTTATCTATATATAATATAATATTAATTACATGTTACTTTCTTGAGTTAGCATATTAGTTTTATTTTTCTGCTTAATTGTATGCTAAATTAAAACATAGGATAATGATATGGTAAACAAATGTAAGTTTAATAAATTGAAAAAATGTAATTAATAATATATCATTTATTTAACTGAATTACTCAATCAAAATAAGTTTAAAAAACTGGAACAAAATAATTGAAGAAATTTGATAAATAATAGAAGATGGTGATAAACATTGTTAATAAACTAACTCCCAACTATCTTCATAAAATTAAAAAAAATTAATATCAAATATATTTTCTAGAAATAAAAAATAATCTACTCTATTTATCAACAAAAAAAATAATCTATTTTTTAATATTACTAATTTTATCAGGTGTACAACATAAAAATTGCAAAATTAATAATTTGATTTCTATAGTATTTTTTTTCACAATATTTTTCCACTCTACTATACCTAAATTTACTTTCTCTTAACAAAGTCCAATGTGAAGAGATCAAACACTACCGATGAAGACGATGAAGAGCTTTTCTGGTTACAACTGGGTGGCAGCGGGTTTATCAGCTTTACAACTATGACCAAAATATTGTTTCTTTGTAGATGTCTAGAAAGAAAATTATAAAATCCTATGGTTCTGTTACTTCTGTACATTCATGAATAATTTTATTCCTTCACTTATTCACTTGATAAATCATTTAAACATTTGATCTACTGATTGCAGACAATTTCCAAGAACTAGACAAACACGTTAAAAACCTCCATCAAGAAATAAGCTATACAATTAATTAAAAATGATGGAAACTATATCCTTATCACTGGTCTACTTTAGTTTTAGGACATGATTTATAGCACTATTTTCGTCGTGCCCCTAGATTTTTCATCCCTTTTTTTCACCGCATCAATTTTCTTTTATACCCTTCCAATCAATATTAATAAATTATGTTTTCCCCTTTTTTTTAATATCCTTAATAACCATGGGGCAAATTAGACATGTATATATGGATTCAAATCATGTGGTGCAAATCACTCTCTACATCCCTTACACCACCTCTATCTCTCTCTCTTGATTCTTTTTTCTGTTTCTATAACTTTCCTATTTTTTCTTTATACCCTCTCTCCACTAGTTTTTAGTGCTGCAGAAGGTACAGCTCTAGAGAGGATCCAAACTCGGTATGTGTGTGTGTAAAATGAAAATGAATTTATAAATATATTCTGCCTTTTTTGAATTATAATAATGGATTTATTAAGTAGATGAATTATTACAACTACTCGAAGCAGATGAAGATATGCAACATGAGCCTGCAAAGGAAAACTAGAAGAAAGGTCACACGCTCCACTTTGCAACACGGCTTTATTCTCTTTTGTTTTATCTTATTATTATTTTAATTACCTTCTTATTCTTTTAGTGATGGTAGTTTATTTATTTCATTTTCACTCATATTTGGTGGCTACAGCGAGGAGAGGATGTTTTCTATGACAGGTAAGGCCAACCATTTCAGACATGTCCAAGTCCTTCCCAGCTACTCCATCTGGCAATTTCCAATCAAATTGGTGGACAAGGTTTGCCAGCACTAACTCAGTGACAACAGTTGCAAACAGCACTCCGGGACAACCCCTCCTTCCTGCTCCAAACGGGATAAACTCAAAATCATGTCCTTTGAAATCTATTGAACTGTTGAGAAACCTTTCTGGTTTAAATTCTAGAGGTTTGTCCCAGTATGAAGGATCTCTTGCAATTCCCCACGCATTGACTAATACCTGAGTGCCAGCTGCAATGTCATAGCCATTTAGTGTGATATCTTTCATGGATTTCCGAGGAGGTAATAAGGGAACTGGGGCATGGAAGCGAAGAGTTTCTTTAATCACAGCCTTCAAGTAGTTCATGTCACCCAAATCCTCCTCAGTTATGTGAGTTCTGTTACCAGCCACAGTTCTCACCTCATCTTGCAAATTATGCATCACAATTGGGTGTCTTAACAATTCTGTCATTGCCCACTCTAGTACTATGGAGGTAGTGTCAGTCCCTGCAAAAAACATGTCCTGAACAAAGATAATTAAGTCAGAGAAACAGTTAAACCCAAGATTGAAATAGAAAATTAAAAGACCGAAGACTCTTGCCGTAAACAATTGCGACATAGAGAAGATGAAAAACATCTTCAGAAATGGATTTTGGAAACACCAGAAACAATTTTTTGGCCTTTCCAAAATTTAAAAAATACTAGATCTATTTTAAAAAAAAGCATCGTCAAAAATTTGTAGAATGCATTTTCTAGTGTTGATTATTTTCGGTGAAAATGAAAGCAGGAAAATAAATGATATTCTTACTAGTATCAAAGCCTTTATCGTAGTTCTATCGATTGGAAAGCCAAGAGCATTTGTGTTTTGGATCGAAAGCAAAACGTCCACGAAATCATTTTGGCCCTCACTATCTTCATCACCATGTTCGTCCCAGCTATTCATCGACCTACAACTAATGTGCTCCTCAATTACTTTGTCTATAAACACATCCAACTGTTTGGCCACTCTTTCTGCCCTTCCATAGAAACCGTTAACCGTGCTCAACCAATCCAGCCAAGGTATATAGTCCCCAATACACACAGTACCTAATAACTCTGAGAGCTCCAACACCAACTGATGAAACTTGCCCCCTTCTTCTTCACGATATCTCTTTCCCAGAGCCACCCTACATGTTATATCATTAGTAATTGCAGAGCACAACTCAGATAAATTCACCGGCAATGAAGAAGAAGAAGAAGAAGACTCCTTAATAATAATACGTTGCATCAGTCTTGCAGTTTCCTCCTCTCTCACACGACGAAAGGATTGAACCCTTTTGTTACTCAAAAGGTGTAACACAGTGAGACTCCTTACTTGCCTCCAGTACTCCCCATATGCAGAAGTAGCCACGTCTATGGAACCATATAACAGGATGTCAAATATTTTACGATGTGGCCTGTCACAGAAGACCAAGTCATGCGTTTTCATTACCTTACTTGCCGCATCTGCAGAAGAGACCACAAGCAGTGGAACCTTCCCTAAATGAAGCAACATTAAGGGGCCATACTTTTGGGCTAAAGATTGGAGTGTACGGTGTGGGAGCAAGCCAAGTTGATGGAGATTGCCGAGTAGAGGAAATCTTGGAGGCGAAGGGGGTTGGTTTTTCTTGGTTGCAGAATTGAAATACCATTTGATAATGAACAAAAGAGAAAGTAAGACCAGAAATATAGTTAAGAATTGCATAGGGAATGAATGAACTTTTTTCCTGTGGAATAAAACGAAGAAGAAAAAGTAGACATGGACTTAACTTATGGTTGTTTTTTTTTGAATTGTTGGTGGGAAGTTTAGTTGGTAAGGCAAGTTTATTGGTTTGGCGTGACAAGGTTGGTACTGAATGAGGTGTGATTATACGGTTTGTATTTGGAGTTGTATTTGTGGTTGCTGCTGTTGTTGATTCGGTGAATGTGTTAAGGATGCGGTGATATTTTGTCAGGAGTGTTGCTGATATGATGGATGTGGGTAGGGGACGAAAATCCTCTGTCCCATATTTCCTGACTCACACTCTGTACCACCAATAAAACCTTGCCAAATCACTTAAAAATTCATGTCACCCTTAACCTTTTTTCCTATCTAATAACAGAGTGATTTACCGGTGAATTTAATTTAAAAAGGAAACAGTAGCAACTTCGAACACAGAGAGAAACAAAAATCTATCGTATCACGTGGCCACAATCTTCTCTGATTTTAACCTTAAAAAACGGCATTATTCTCTTTGGCCACAAACTTCAACTTTCAATTGCTAGTCATACTCATACAACTCTTAGAAAAAAGAATTGAAAGTTGGGAAAAAATGAATTCTGCCTTTGTAGAATTATGATAAAAGATTCATTATTATTAGATCTTGAAGTAGATGAATTAATACAACCGAGCAAAGAGAAGGAAGAGGAAGACATGGAACGTGAGTCTGCAAAGTAAAACTAGAAGAAAAGTCACAGGCCCCATTTTGCTATGTAATACATCATTGATATATGAAATTATGAACCTGGCTATAGTGCAAGAACTTTGAATAGAAACAGAATTGATCACAACTTGCAACTACGTTAGATATCATACAACTGCATCTCAACTTACAAGGTCAGTAACAGAAAACATGACACACCTTTATTGTCTTTTGCCATATCTTATTTTTCTTTTTTTCTTCTTTTTTTTCTCAGTGGTTGTTTATTCATTTTTCTCATATTTGGTAGCTACTGCGAGGAGAGGGTATTTTCTATGACATGTAAAGCTAACAATTTCAGACATGTCCAAGTCCTCCCCTGCTACCCCATCAGGCAATTTCCAGTCAAATTGGTGCGCCAAGTTTGCCAGCACCAACTCATTCACAGCAATGGCAAACAGCACTCCAGGGCAACCCCTCCTTCCTGCTCCAAAGGGGATAAGTTCAAAATCTAGTCCTTTGAAATCTATTGAACTATTGAGGAACCTTTCTGGTTTAAACTCCAGAGGTTGATCCCAAGACGAAGAGTCTCTTGCAATTGCCCATGCATTTACTATCACCTGAGTGCCAGCTGCAATGTCATAGCCATTAAGTTTGATATCTCTCATGCATCTCCGAGGAACTAATAAGGGAATTGGGACATGGAGTCGAAGAGTTTCTTTAATCACGGCCTTCAAGTAGTTCATGTTACCCAGATCTTCTTCAGTTACTTGAGTTCTGTTACCAACCACAGCTCTCACCTCATCTTGCAATGTATGCATCACAATTGGGTGCTTTAACAGTTCTGTCATTGCCCACTCTATAACTGTGTAGGTGGTGTCTGTACCTGCGGCAAACATGTCCTACAGGGAAAGCTACCAAACCTTACTGATTTTTCACTAAATCATTTTTACAACAATTTATACACACAGTAAGTAATCTGGCTATAAGATCATTAAATAAATAGATAAAAGAATGTATCAGAAAAATCTTAGTTAGAATGCCATGTGCATAAAAGAATATAAATGAATGAATGATATATTCTTACCAGTATCAAACCCTTTATTGCAGTTCTATCAATTTGGAATCCAATATCGTTGGTTTCTTGGACAGAAAGTAACACGTCAACAAAATCATTTTTGTCCTCACTATCCACACCAACGTCATGTTAGGAAATTACGCAAAATTTCCCCATAGTCAGATTAGTGGAAGAGCGAAAAATAAATGCGGAAGCACACACAAAAATTGATAACGGAGGTCGGCCAATAATGCCTACGCCTCCTGATGCAGCCCTTATATTGAAAAAGGAAATCCACACTGTGTTTACAAACACTCACACTCTCTCACAAAACCCACAACCCAATTACACCCAAAATATTTCTCTCTAAATATTTTTCACAAAAACTCCCTCACTGGAATTTTCTCTCGGTGCTCACTCTCTCAACTTGGAATGCACTCAATGTTGGAATGATTTTTCCTTCTGCAAAGGCTTGTATTTATAGAGACCCAAGCCTTCACGTTGCCATCTAATTCACAACTGGCTGCACACTTTTTCTTTTCTTCATTCGGTGGTGTTGAAAAATTGCACCCAATTTGGAAAAATGCACCAATTTTCTTTTCTTCATTCGGTGGTGTTGAAAAATTGCACCCTATTTTGAAAAATGGAGATGCACCATTTGGTGCAATTAATAAGGTTGTTGGGGAGGTGCCCCTTCGACTAACACATCAGTGACATTCGTCGACCTACGACTAATATGCTCCTCAATTACATTGTCTATAAACTCATCCAACTGTTTGGCCACTCTTTCTGCCATGCCATAGAAACCATTAACCTTACTCAACCAATCAAGCCAAGGTATATAGTCCCCTATACGAAAAGTACCCAATAACTCTCCAAACTCCAACATTAGCTGCTGAAATTTCCTCCCTTCTCCTTCTTCTTCTTCTTCTTCACGGTATCTCTTTCCCAGAGCCACCCTACATGTTATATCATTAGTAATTGTAGAGCACAACTCAGTTAAATTCACCGGCAGCGAGGAGGAAGAAGAAGAACACTATTTAATACGTTCCATCATTCTTGCAGTTTCCTCCTCTCTCACATGACGATAAGATTGAACCCTTTTGTTACTAAGAAGGTGTAGCACAGCAAGACTCCTTACTTGCCTCCAGTAATCTCCATATGCAGCACTTGCAACATCTTTGGAACCATATAAGAGGATATCAAAGACCTTACGATGTGGCCTATCAGAGAAGATCAGGTCATGAGTTTTCATTACCATACTTGCTTGCTGCATCAGAAGAGGAGACCACAAGCACTGACACTTTTCCTAAATGAAGCAACATTAAAGGGCCATGTTTGTGAGCTAAAACTTGGAGTTTGCGGTGAGGGAACACGCCAAGTTGATGGAGATTACCAAGTATTGGAAATCTTGGAGGTGATGGGGGTGAGTTTTTTGTGGCGGAAGAATTGGAATACGATTTGAATTTGATGATGAACACAAGAAAAAGTAAGAGTGAAAAGATGGTGAAGAAAAGTGTAGGGAATGAATGGAACAAGTTTTCCATTGGAAGAGAAATTGGCAGAAAGGTCGACATGGGATTAAGCTGTGGATATCGATCTCCTTCTGTTCTGCCTTGCAAGGTTTTAAAAAACGGTCCGTTTTACAGAAAACGGCCGTGACAAAACGGTAACGGTGGCCTCCGAAACCGTTACAGGACGAAATCACGGCGAGATTCAAATTCACACGCAACGGACGCGACGAAACGGCGTTGCGGCCGCGACGGCCGTGACAAAACGCTGTTCATGAACATAAACATAAACAGAGTAATGCATAATCCGTAATTCCGCTTTCACCAAAAAGAGGTATAAAAGGCAAAATCATTTACGAATCTCATCCAAAACCCTAACCTCGTTTCTCCTTGCCTCTGTTGCTCTCTCGCGATCTCTCTCTCAGCCTCTCATTGTTGCTCTCTCGCTCTCGCCAAACGTCGCGGACTGTCTCACAGTCGCCGTCGGCCGCGCCTCCTGCTGCTTCTGGTTCCCGACTTCCCGTTCGATCTCCAGTCCGCGGTGAGTGACGGTGATGTGATTCATGGAGAGGGAGAGGAAAACAGAAATTTTAGAGGGAGGGAGGTGGAAGATGGAGGCCGACGCGAGGAGGAGGAGCTGAGGCTGAGCTGCTCTCCGCCTCTCCCTCTCCCCTTTCCTTTCCTTTCTTCTGCCTGCGCCGCGGACTCGTCTGCGTCTCAACTCTCATCGTCTGGTACCCTAAAAAAAAAATTCAACATTTTATTTCTTTTTTTTTTCTGGGCTTAAAACGATTCTGGGCTAAATTTTAGCCCTTTTTATTTCTTTTTTTTTTGGGCATAAAACAATTCTGGGCTAAATTTTAGCCCTTTTTCAGTTTTTTTTTCAGTTTTTTGTGTTAATAAAAATGATTATGGGCTAAATGATTGTGGTTATTATCATTTTAATTTTGTTTGTTAGTTAGTCACTTGTTTCATGTGGACCAAATTCATTAATTAATTAGTAAAAATTTAATTGTTATCATTTAACTAATAAATTAAAATGATTCATTATTATTAATTGTCTTATGGCGTTTATAATTTATATTTGATTTTTTTAATTTAAAATTACATTATTTATTTGCAGATTAGTTAAACAATGCCTCCAAGACAAGAATTCCCAGTAGAGAGTGACAGCGCTCCAAGTGATGACATTGGTTGGCACTATGGAGAACCCGTCCCTGGTAAAAATAGAAGCAATATAAAATGTAAACTTTGTGAAAGAGTAATAACTGGTGGGATTACTCGGTTGAAGGAACATCTTGCACACATGCCAGGAGAAATTAAAGGTTGTGCTAGAGTCACAACTTTTGTTAGAGAAAACATGATGAAGCTTCTATTAGACAGTAAATCAAACAAAAATGATTCACGAAAAAGAAAGGAAGAACTTATCGCACGCATAAGAGGGCGTGAAGATGAAGATGATGACATCGAAGGTTTTATGGATGAAGATGCATCTATGAGACAAGCTACACAAGAAAGCTTGATGTCACATAGGCAATGGCAAGATAGACAAAGATTTCGTGCAAGTGGCATTAGTACTAGTGGCACCGGTAGTATTGGAGCTTCTTGTCAATATCAACAAGGTGATCTTCAACAAAGATTGAGAGTTGTAGATGTTGATCTAGAAAGAAGTAAGAGTATGAAGCAAACAAAAATTGGTAGAGGAACGATCAAATCCTTGAGAAACAAGTTAGCAGCGGCGGTATCTAAATTGATAATATATGAGCGTCTACCTATGAACTTGAGCACTTCTCCTTGGCTACACATTTTGTTAGTCAAGCCGCAATTTGGGACCAGGTATTAAATGTCCTTCTCCTTATGAGATTTCAGAGATATACTTGAACAATGAATATAATGACATGCAAAATTATATAGAGAAGGAAATAAAATCAATATGGAAAGAAAGAGGGGTGACTATAATGTGTGATGGCTGGACAAATGGTATAAATCACATGCATATCATGAATTTTTAGTATATTGTCCGACAGAACAGTGTTCTTGAAGTCTATTGATGCCTCTAATGTTCCTAGTAGAAACACCGACTATTACTTTAAGTTGCTTGACAAAATTGTGGAAGAGGTGGGGAAGAGCATATTGTCCAAGTGGTCATCGATAATGAGGCAAAGATTAAAAGTCAGCTGGTTTGAAATCGATGGAAAAAGACCAAGTCTTTATTGGTCCGCATGTGCCTCATTGTTTGGATTTATGTCTAGAAGATATTGGAAAAAGTCAAATGTCCAAAAAGTGCTAGATGAAGCAAAAAAGGTAACTTTGTTCATATACAATCATATTTGGACTGTCAATCACATGAAGAAGTTTACTGGTGGTAGGGAAATTATTCGTCCAGCGATCACACGTTTTACCACACAATTTTTGCAACTTGAATCTATTGTGAAAGAGAAACAGGGTTTGAAAAATATGTTTGATTCTGAGGAATACAAGAATTCCAAATGGGGAAAAGAGAAATCAGGACCTGCATATGAAGCCAAAAAGATTGTTACGAATAAAGAATTCTGGAATAAGGCAAGTGATATAATAAAAGTATTTGAACCAATTGTCAAGGTTTTGAAGTTGGTGGATGGTGACGAAAAACCAACAATGGGCTTTCTTTATGAAGCAATTGATAGAGCTAAGCAAGCTATTGAAAAAAATTGTCGTTACCACACCTACTATAATAAAATCATTGACAATAGATGGATCTTCATGCATTCGATTTGCATGCAGCGGTATATATCTATATATTCAATTTTTAAATATTTGTATTTAATTTTGAATTAGAATTATTAATTATTCCTTTAATCTTAAGGTTATTTTCTCAATCCCCAATTTCAATTTGGAGTCGTGCATGGTAGTCATGTAGCCAAGGAAACCATGGATGGAACCACAAAAGTAATAAGCAAATTAGAACCACATGTTGATAATCAAATAAGAGCTATTAATCAGGTGAGAAATTTGTTAATGCTATATATTTATAATATTGTAGTAATTTTTATGGATAAATTATTCATTTAAGACTTATATGGTATATTGGTTCTTGTAGTTGTTATTTTTTCGAGGTAAGGGAGAGACGTTTGGAACTGTACTAGCGCAAAAAGCTTGGTCTCAAATGGACCCTGGTAATGTTTATAAATTATAATTTATACTTCTTGTTGATATGCAAGTATGAGAATATTGCTAACTTTTATTTTTTGTTACATTGGTATATACATAAATAATTTACTATTTTTTTTATTCAGCTGAATGGTGGATGATATATGGATCTTGTGCTCCTGAACTTCAACGTATAGCTGTAAAAGTTCTTAGTCAAACAACTTCAGCTTCAAATTGTGAGCGTAATTGGAGTACGTTTAGCTACATACATACAAAGACAAGAAAGCATCAAGTATCAAAAGCTACAAAAACTTGTCTTTACATTTTACAATATGAAGCTAAAAATGAGGCATAAGAAGAGAAGAAGCCAGGAAGACATTGAAAACAGCTTCAATCCAATCAACCTTGATCATATATTTCAGAAGAAGATCCTTTATCTCCATGGATTGAGGAGAGAGGGACCATTGTTGGATGGCACACAAAATGCAGAATGGCTCCTATTGATTACGATGATGAGGTTGAAGAAGAAATAGCTGGTGCAAATGCCTCAGATTCAAGTCGACACCTAGTCAAGGTGGTGGTGGTGGTGGTTTAAGTCCACCCAAGAATAACAACAAAGAGTGGTAATGGTGATGGAAATGAAGAACAAAGTCATGAAGGAGGTGAAGGGTCATTCCATTCTTTTCAAGAAGAACCATATGGTAGACGTGATCAAAATCTATTGCCTCGTAGGAGAGATGAAGATTCGTTTGATGACATGACTGGTGATAGGAGTAGAGTAGGGCTAGGCGTGGTAAAGGTAAAAGGCACGGTTACTCCAATGGATGATTCTTCCTCGTCTAGTGTGGCACAATCATTTGGGGATTTTGGTATTGCTGCACCAATTGAAGGTAGTCAAGGTAATTATCCACCATATTACCAACATCCTTCTTACATGTCACATGGTTATTATCCATATATGCCAAACCCAAACCAACCATATTATCAACCTTCTATGAATTACCATGATTCATCAGCAAATTCTTCATATGACCACCAACAAATAGAACCATCAAGAAGCTCTGGATTGTTTGATTATGTCTTTGGAGGAAGTGGATATAATGATGATCAAGCTGATAGTGGAAGTTATGATCCTGCACGTCATTCTACCATGTGGTGACTAGTGATGTAATAAATTTTACTGCACTTTTTTTCTGCATGTATTAGTAGTTTTTTGTGATGAGAACTTGAGATAACTAATTTATCATGAAGTTTGTTTAAGGATATTAGTAATTATTAGTTTATTTATGTTGAATCTATCAAACATATATAAATTTTGTTAAATATATTAGTAGCTACTAAATTAGTCACATTTTAATTTTACTTTTTTATTTTATTCTATTTTAGATATCTTATAATAATGAAAAAACATTAGTTTAACTTATTATATATTATAAGATAATAAAAATAATTTTAAAATAATTTGTGCAATATTTTGATTAATTCACACCGCGACGACCACGATTCGTAACGCAGCATCCGCAACAGCCGAAATCGCGAAATCCTTAACGCGACCGCGACCGCGACCGTTTTTTAGAACCTTGCTGCCTTGCTCTTTGGTTCTCTTCCTCTTCCCCTCTCACCGCTGGACTCTGAATAAATAAATGTTTATAAGGCAATAAAATCTTGATGATTATATCCGGTGATTAAGACAATTTTGTTTGCCTGTTGATATATGGGAAAGGAAAAAAGTTATGAACTATATTATTTTGACTAAATTATACATTTGGTACTCTATATTTATTTTAGTTTTCAATTTTGTCCTTTACGTTTTATTTATTTTGTTTTAGTCCTCTATGTTTTATTTTAGTTTTCAATTTGGTGCTTTCTGTCAAGCCAATTGCCCGTAGCTAGAAATCTATTTTCTAAAAAGTTAATTGGCTTTTAGCTACGGACAATTAGTTTTTAGTGATGGAAAGAACCAACTTGGTGTAATGTTTAAAACGTAAGGAACCAAAACAAAACAAATAAAATATAGAAAAAATAAATATAGAGGACTAAATATATAATTTAGCCTATTATTTTTAACATGAATCTATCCATAATCTGGCTTTGTCTGCAGTGCAGATGGTGGACAATACAAAAGGTTATTTTAATATATTTCAAAAATAATTGAAGTCTTTAAATTTTTGTAAATCATAAAAATTAGGTTCGTTGCATTGAGTCCAAAACTTTTCAAAATTATGAAGTAAGTCTCATGGTAGAAGCCGACAAATTTTAGAGATTTTGTTTACAAATTATTATATTATTATTTTCTAAGTCTTTAATTGTTTTTCAATTTTAAAAACCCTAGCCCATTCTCTCTCTGTGTTTTTTATAATGCCCCAGCCCATTCTCTTTCCCTTCAAATAGAATATGAGTTGTGTTCTGTTTGGAGCATATTAAAATAAGAACACAACAGAGTATAAACGCCAATTACTGTCAGGTTGTATGTGTTTTTCTTTCTGCAGTAAACACCTTTCTTCTTCTCTGATGAGTTAGACATAAAAGAGGATCAAGGTTAGGTAGCATTTGATAAACGAGTTAAAATATATAGGACAATTGAATATATGAGTTATGTTCTATTAAGTACATATTAAAAAAAGAAGACATAAAAAAAATAGTAGATTTTAATTTCCCCTAAAACTAAAAGGGTAAAATAACAAAGGACAGAAAAGAACAAAAATGTTCCCTTTTATTTTTGTTCACATGAAAAAATGCTACCTAAATTGCAAATATTATTATCATTTCCACTGAAATTGGATGCTCAAATTACAAGGAGACAGGTATCATTTTACTTTGTCTGGACATTTTTGGACAAACTATCACTCACCAGCAGGGAGGGGGAGGAATCATTTTACTTTATGCGAAAAAAAAAAAAAGACTTTTTCAATAAATTCTGCCCTTGTTGCATCATAAGCAGATCTTGAAGTAGATGAAGACATAAAACATTAGTCTGCAAAAACTTTAAATAGAAAAAAATTACATCCGCAGCTTAATATATGACAACATATATTATCAGACATGTTTATACACTTGTCTCATATTTGGTAGCTACTGCATGGAGAGGGTATTTTCTATGACTGGAAAGGCCAACAGTTTCAGACATGTCCAAGTCCTCCCCTGCTACTCCATCTGGCAATTTCCAATCAAATTGGTGGACAAGGTTTGCCAGCACAACCTCATTCACAGCAGTGGCAAAAAACACTCCGGGACAACCCCTCCTTCCTGCTCCAAAGGGGATAAGTTCAAAATCTAGTCCTTTGAAATCTATTGAACTGTTGAGCAATCTTTCCGGTTTAAACTCTAGAGGTTGATCCCAATACAAAGGGTCTCTTGCAATTGCCCATGCATTTACTATCACCTGAGTGCCAGCTGCAATGTCATAGACATAGTCATTCAGTTTGATATCTCTCATGCATCTCCGAGGAACTAATAAGGGAATTGGGACATGGAGTCGAAGAGTTTCTTTAATCACGGCCTTCAAGTAGTTCATGTTACCCAGATCTTCCTCAGTTACTTGAGTTCTGTTGCCAACCACAGTTCTCACCTCATCTTGCAATTTATGCATCACATTTGGGTGCTTTAAGAGTTCTGCCATTGCCCATTCTAGGACCGTGTAGGTAGTGTCTGTACCTGCGGCAAACATGTCCTACAGGAAAGAGTACCACAATTTAATTTACTTACACAATAAGAATAACACAGTATATCTGCGTAATCTAGCTATAAGATCATCAAATAAATGTAGAAAAGAATGCATCAGAAAAGTTACAAACTTGGAGTTACAGATGCACTAAACCAAAAGATACTTTACTTATTTGATTTATTTTAATCAATTCAAAGTTTGAGAAATATGTGACCAAGTTTGAGAAATGTTATCTGAACACCCAAAAATCGACACCTGGGCGACAGCTGATTAATGACATGTAAAAGCTTAGTTAATGCAGTTCAGTAGATGGTTAATCAGTGGATGATTAATAATGCAAATATTTGGTTAATGGATACAATTCATCGTTAGCCATTTACTGAACTGTGTTAACCAAACATTTGCACGCCATTATCGATTTTTGGGTGTTCAAGTAACATTTTTGTAAATAAAATAGTCACACCCACCCAACCCTGAGATTCTTACCAGTATCAAAGCCTTTATAGCAGTTCTGTCAATTGGGAAGCCAATAGCATTGGTCTTTTGAACTGAAAGCAAAACGTCCACAAAATCATTTTGGTCCTCACTTGTTTCTACACCAACATGCCCATCACTCCCATTCCTTGAAATGTGCTCCTCAATTACTTTGTCTATAAACACATCCAACTGTTTGGCCACTCTTTCTGCTCTTCCATAGAAACCGTTAACCTTGCTCAACCAATCCAGCCAAGGTATATAGTCCCCAATACACACAGTACCTAATAACTCCCCAAACTCCAACAACAGCTTCTGAAACTTCCCTCCTTCTCCTTCTTCTTCACGATATCTCTTTCCCAGAGCCACCCTACATACTATATCATTCGTAACTGTAGAGCACAACTCAGATAAATTCACCGGCAAGGAAGAAGACTCTTTAATACGTTCCATCAGTCTTTTAGTTTCCTCCTGTCTCGTGCGACGATGAGATTGAACACTTTTGTTACTGAGAAGGTGTAACACAGCGAGACTCCTGACTTGCCTCCAGTACTCCCCATATGCAGCACTTGCCACGTCTTTGGAACCATATAAGAGGATATCAAAGATCTTACGATGTGGCCTATCAGAAAAGACTAAGTCGTGAGTTTTCATTACCACACTTGCTGCATCAGCAGAGGAAACCACAAGCACTGGCACCTTCCCCAAATGAAGCAACATTAAAGGGCCATATTTGTTAGCTAAATCATGGAGTGTGCGGTGAGGGTACACACCAAGTTGATGGAGATTACCGAGTATTGGAAATCTTGGAGGGGAAGGGGGTGAGTTTTTTGTGGTGGTAGAATTGGAATACCATTTGAATTTGATGATGAACACAAGAGAAAGTAAGAAGGGAATGATGGTAAAGAAAAGCATAGGGAATGAATGGAACAAGTTTTCCATTGGAATGAATGAGTGACTCTCGATCTCCTGAATGGTTGATAATTATATATATATCCAGTGATTCAGATGAAAAGCAATGCGTACGTAGGATGAGACATGTACCACAAGATATTCGTTTTATTTCTTCGTTCTGTTTTGTTCTGTGTGTTATAATATTTTCAACACGAATCTCTTATCTATAAAATCTGCAAAGTTCGCTGTACTGTATTACTGAGACTATTGATGGCCACGCGTGTACCATCATACAATTAAAAGACAGAGAATACAACGATGGAAAATTCAACGTTCCAAATTAAGTTGAACACGTAACGTAACATGTGTCGGCGGGGATTTTTCTTACTCTTCTTCTATTCTATCACGGTAAATGGGGTGAGAGAGTAAAACAAATTATACATGAGAGTGAACACTTCTTTTGTTCTCTTCTCTTGTACCGGTCAGAGATCTAAAAAAAAAAGATCAATATGACAAAGTAAGCATTTGCTACACAAATTAGAACAGGACAGAATAGAATATGAGTTCTATTCTATGTTTAGAGCATAGCAGAATATGATATAGATAGTAAATTTTGATTAGACATCTATGTAAAACAATAATTGGTTAGATGCTTGTTAAGAACTTTGATTATCTTGTGGTGACTCCGTAGGAATCGGCTAAAAGCCAATTACTGTCAGATTGCACGTGTTTTTTTTCTGCAGTAAGCACCTTTTTTCCTCTCTGATATGGGTGTTTTTTACTAGAAAAAAAATAGGTAGCTAAATATATGAGTTGTGTTCTATGTTGTTAAGTACATATTAAAAATAAAATAAAATAATGCACTAAAAAAAATAAAATAAACAAAATAAGATAATATTACAATTTAACTTCACCTAAAAGCGTAAAATAACAAAGGACAGAAGAGAAGTTACTAACAAAAAAAAAAAAACGACAGAAGAGAACAAAATGTTCCCTTTTATTTTTGTTCACGTGCAAAATGCTACCTAAATTGTAAAAATTAAATTCAAATCCACAAATTTTCAACATTAAACTTTCTAGGTTCATGTAATCAAAAAAAATTCAACATTAAACTTTCATCTCTCAATCTCATACCAAAAAGGTAAGAGACCTCGCAAATCTTGGGATCTGACATATCAATAAAAACTTGCTAAAATAACAACCATAATTAAATTTTTCCCCTTAGTCTTGTTGTTAAACTTAATCACATAAGAGTATTTTTCTCCCGTTTTGGGACGACTTTTTTCCTCTCCTTGTAAGACGGTTGACCTAGTTTTCCCGTTCACCTATTCCTGAATAACAAGCACATTCCCATTCACCTTTCCACGTATGGCAAAAACAATAAACCTTGAGGACCTATCCTTAGGGGAAGAGGAGCAAGAAGTAGAAATCTTGGAGGGCGATGAACAAGAAACCACGGCAACAAGGCCTCTCTGTTTGGTGGGGCGATTTTTTACTGATAGGCCGATTCGAATGCACAAGAAGAAGGATGTCTTGGCAGATGTGTGGCGACGATTTGTGGGGTTTCCATCATTGAAGCAGGGCCCATGGGCGTATGACAATCATCACTGAACCAGGGGTCTTTTTGTTCAAATTTTATCACCACCGTGATGTGCAACGCGTGATGCAGCAAGGCCCGTCACTACAAGAAAAAACGCAGATACCGACGGCCTCTGCTCGTCGCCAAAAACGCGCGTTTTCCGATGGCTTTGGTCGTCGGTAATGCCAATCCATCATACTCTGATTGATACCAACGGCCTGAGCCATCGGTAACAATCAGAGTACGACGGATTGGCATTGTCGACGACCAAAGTCGTCGGAAAACGCGCCTTTTTGGCGACGGACAGAGACCGTCGGTAATAGACCGTCGTATCCACGCGTTAGGTTTTAGGATTCCCGCTGATTTTTCACATACCAATGGCCTTGCCCCTCGGTATTTGAATATGGTCGTCAGTAATCCCGAGACAGTTGATCGACGGGTTTAGGTCATCGGTAATGTTAATGAGGCCGTCGATAATGTCCGGATACAACCAGACGGCGACCGCTTCCCCTTTCCCATTTTTACTTCTCTTCTCTCCTCTCTCTCTCTTCCGTCCTCCCTCTCCCAGCGCTGCCACCGCTCTGCTGTTCGCACCGCCTGTCTGTCGTCCGCACCACTACCGCCACCGCCACCACGTTCTTCCCAAGCCCGACCTTGTAACCACTTCGTTAGTCTCGGTAATCACTTACTTCTCCTCTATTTCGTTAGTCTTGCATCTCTATCTTTCTGCCTCATCAGTCGTCGTTCCTGCTTCGTCGTTGTTCATCTGTATGTATAGCAACCAATGTATTAGAAACTCACTTGATTCAACTAAATCAATTCAGTTTACAAATCTTCTTAACTAAATCTTCTATTATTAGATCAACCCCATTAAAACCTGTTTTGGTGATGTGTTGAGAGATTTGAATGTGTTGCAGCTGGCTACAAGAACGAAACAGAAGTTGGTGAGGCACTTAAAGAGGCTTTTGACAGTGGCCTTGTGAAGAGGGAGGACCTTTTCATTACCACCAATGTCAATTTCATAACAAATCTTGCTGATTACCTTCTTTGTTTATTTGAGACTTTGTTTGTACTGGTAATTGTAGTGGTAGTAGCGGTTAGTCTGATAATTACTATCTTGTGAGTTACCCTTGGCTTTTGAATTTGCTTTCAGCTTTGGAATTATGATCACAGACATGTTCTTGAGGCCTGCAAAGACAGTCTCAAGAAGCTTCAGTTAGATTATCTGGATTTGTATCTTGTTCCTAAAACCCTGAGCTTCCTCCAAGTCACAGTTGAAGCTTGTGCTGCTCTACACCACCGTAAGGTAACATCAACTTCAATCTTCAGTTAAATATCCCATTAGAAAAATCTAATTATTTGTTATTGAAAGTGTTCGACTCTCTGTTTTTGTTTTTCATTGGGTTTCTGCTTTGCATTTTGATTTGCATTGGGTTTCTGCTTTGCATTCTGATTTCTAAGTTTGTTCTCGCATTTCTGCATCTCGAATTGCTAGGTTCGTGTTCGCTTCTTTGTTGACGGTTCTGCGTTTTTGCTTTTGCGTGTGACTTTTAGTAAGGCTATCTCTGTCTCTTTCATATTTTTGATTGCAAATTTCATTTGATTTGAAGCTTTTGGACTGTTGTGATAAATGTGGAAGAATCATCAGGTGTAAAATGCCATAGAACTAAATTAACTGCTCGTAGGAGACATGGTTTCCATAATAGAAGTGTATTTAGAGAAAATTAAATTATATTAGAATCTAGAACCTAAGGTGCAAAATATGTGAATGAGTGATATGATATGATGTTTGTCTTAAATTTTAGTGATACTGATCTTGTGTTGATTTTGCTTTGGGACTTGTAGAAGTTGTGCAAAATTTTTAGTTGTGAATGACTGTAATTTGAGGGTGTAGAGCAGTGAGATACAAAAAGTGATGTTAGGCTTCGGTAGTTATTTTTCTCATTCATTTTTGTTTGTGGGCATCTAAAACTGAAGCAAATGACAATACACCTTCCATCCTCTTCAACTCTCTGTTACTCTCACCAAGGGAATTTGCATGTACAAATAAACTCTTATTTTTCTATGTTTTTCCAATATTTTTTGTCCGAGGCCGCCACACAGCTCTGAGATCGCCACTGGCATCGAAGGACGCGGACGTTCTACTTCTCCTTGACACTCTCTTGTTCTGCACATTAGGTATGCACTCTAACGAAATGTCGGTTAACTCGTTGGGTGGAAAAAGAATGTCTGTTGACCCTCACACCGACATTTTTTATTTGATTTCCTTCATAGTTCTCTCCACAGAGGGAATTTTGAAGTGATGTATGTTATAATATTATTTTGTAGTTAGTGATTGCGTGCTTTAAATAGTATTATTGAATATTTTTCTAGCATGCTTTGATGCTTGAAATGTCTGTTCTTTTTGGGTGGACAAGGGTTGGCTGTTGATGTAACCCCCTAATTTTCAACGTTTAACTACTTAATTAGTAATTATCTGTTTTCTGTCGTTTCTAATATGACTTTTTATTAATAAAATTATGTTGATGCTTGTATTATTGAGATTTATTCTATTTGATAGGAATAATAGAGATTATTACTTATTACTAATTTAGGGTTTTTCTTGCAATGTTCGAATTCTGCCGTAAAACGCTGAATTTGAACTATAGGGCTAGTTTTGACTGAAACCTGCCCAAATGTGATCCAAATTTTATAAAATTTGAGATCTAAGCATTTTCCAATATTTATGATTTATTGGAATTTTTTGGGAATTTTTGGGTGTCAGAAAATATATAGGGTATTTTCTATTGCCCAAGAACCGCTTAACGGTGACGCTGAGCTCGTAAATCGAGAAAACGACATTCATGGTAAAACTTCTAATATTTTTGTGGATATTTTGAGTAATTAATAATTTTTAATTATATAGTAATTTATTAGTATTATTTTTGAAGTTTTAGTACAAAAACCCTAATATACGTGAAACGCCGTGCACCCGGTTGAGCGATAACGCTACGAATTGAAAAATATCTTGACACTAGGGCTGAGGGGCGGTTCATCATCCACTAGGGGAGCTGAACATGTGATTAAATGATTGAGTTTACAAGTGTCAAGTTGTGATTGGTAATTAAGTAAATGGTGGTTAGTTAGTTTAGTTGGTTTAGGACTTAGTTAGTTAGTTTCTAACTAAATGAGCTTTTTCTTCCAATTTTGCCCCTGAAATTTCGTGGCCCTCTTCCTCATTAGACACCAGCACCATTCTCTCCTCCATTAGTGAAGAACTTGAAGAAAAAACCTAGAGAAAGAAAGTTGTGATTTTGGAAGTTTTGGAGATTAAAGTGTGCATTCTTGCTTCCTTTCATCTCCACCCTTGTTCAATCATCATCTATACTCTTGGTAAGCTCCATAAGTCTTTCCTCATCTCTCTTGGGTTCCATGATATGGGTTTTGAAGGTTTTAGGAGCTATTTTTGAATTTTAGTGTTTGTTTTGGCTAGTATGGCATGTATAGCTTCATAACTCCTTATTTCCTTCCATGAATCACTTTGTTTTTGGTGTTTTAAGTTTGGTGAAAACCCTAACCCCTGCTGGCCGAAACTTAAGGACCGTTTTAAGCTTTGTTCTTGACTTAGTTTTGTTGATTTGGAGTTAGTTTTGATGAGTTATGTTAGATAGGTTTGGATACTAGTCATATATGCATATTACAAGATGTTTGGAAAATAAATTTTTTGTGAAAAAGGAGGCTGATAACCGTGGCCTTAATGATGATTTAAGGGGATGTTTTAAATTGTTTTCAAGGTGATTTAAGTGTTGTGGAAGTTGGTTTAAGGTTTAAGGATCTAAGGGGGGTGTGATGCATGTTTTGGAAATGAAAGAAAAATTGAAATTTTGGGTTGTCTTTGAAGCTTTGTGGCCGTGGCCCTTAGGCAAATTTCAAGCATTGTTTTAAGTTGTCTTATGCTTATAAAATGTGGTAAAAGTTGATTTAGGATTTGATTTAACAAAACAATTCAAGGAAGTTTGATTTTGGGAAAAAACTTAGCTTATGTTTTAAGGATTGTCTTAAACTTATATCTAACTTGTTTCTAAAATTTTTATGGTATGATCTATGGTTTTTAAATGTGGTTTAAAGTTGACAAAATACTATTCATTTGGTAAAACACTATTTCAAGTGGTAAGATTTGGTTTTAAGTTTTTCTAAGTGTGTAGACTTAAGGAAAGTTTCAAATTTTGCATGACTTGAACTTGTAATGTAATATATGATTAGGTGTGATCCAAATAGGTTAAGTTATCAAGATTTTTAGGTCTTTTTAGGACCAAGGCCGTGGCTGCCCTAGGGCCATAGGGCTTGAGTTGTTGGTTCTAATTTTGTTAAGTTGTATTGTTAAGGTTCGAGCGAGGTACGTGCCGTCGACGAGTTGGAAATTCCTTATTCGGAGCTTGTTCGAGCTAAGGGAAATTTCTTCTATATAATGAGTTTAGGCTCTTTGCTTGTTTGTTGTGTGGTTGACTGAATGAATATTGGTGGTAGTAATTGTAGTATCACTAAGTGTTAGGGTGATGCGGTGACATGCCATAAGATGTTGAAATGTTTGATGCTATGTGAAGTGTCGTGGCGTGCTCTAATTGATCTTGAGTGACAACTATGAATGTTGTTGAATGCCTTAAATCATGCTTGATTTATTGTTGAATTGATACTGATTGAAGTATGCAAAAGCATAGAAGGATTGTTATTGTGATATAAGTTAATTAATAATGCGACGATCGATTACTGATTGGTTGACGATTTACATCGATAAATCTGATGCGATTCCACAACCCAAAAATATGATTTCATAAATAAATTATTTGGCATAACCTTACACAGGTAATACGATATTTGGAAGCATGAAAATTCACTAAGTAGAGTGAGTGAGGGTTTGTCGATCAGCATTAATTAATTGACTTGTATTCTAACCATTGAGCATCGACACTCGGAGCGTTTGATTGGTCTCACAGACTTCAAAAGACGAGTTGTCCCTGCATTGCCTAAGTAGAGGCAAACCAAAGTAGTGGCAAGCCTAAGTAGAGGCTATATTATTCGGACGTTGGGAAAGTAGTCCCTGTCATACTGCTGACCTATCAAGGCTGCAGGTGTATACATAAACTGGTCATACTGCATTGGCATACATGACTAACCACATTTTGATATTGATGATTGATCATTGAATTGTTGTTGGTTTGCCTGCTGACATGCAAATATTTAGTATGTCATGATATTGTATGCGATCTATATGTATGTATATGTATATAATGATATGTTGATGTACTATATACATATATATATCTTGTTTGTTTGCAACTAGCCTGTGATGAACTCGTGGACAAGAAATTTACCCTTGCATTCCTTTTTGTTTTATGTTATATTTGAAACCGATACTTAGATGTTGCCGATCCCGATGAGGCACATGGGGAGTACGACGTATGAGTTCCCTCAGGGGAAGACCCCTTCGGCGTGGGTCGTCAATCCTATTTCTGGGCGTTTGACACACACGGGATTAGTTTTGGAGACCGACGACGACGGGGAGTATTCTACTGTTGTACGCTTCAGCAGTAAGACGATTCACATCTTCATTCCACCTAGTTTACTTACTACACTACCGACGACCGCGACTGTTGTGACCCATCCGTTCATGGACCCTTCACATCCATCCATGATCCCGAGTTCGAGTGCACATCCACCTTCGACTGGAGTCCTTGGAACTCCTCCCATCTTCACTGCTACTACTCATGCTATTCCGACAGCTTCATTGGAGACACCTGCTGCACCTGCGGGTAGTCCTCCCCCATCTTGTATTCACTGTCCTCACTGCTCTTATCCCTTGCCTCCAATTCCTACGGCCGGAGACCCAATCAATGGGTGTAGGACCACTAGGGAATGGACGGCGAGAGATAGAGTAGTGATTGATAGCGAGGACGAGGAGGAGGAGGAGGATCCTTCAGAGGCATCGGGGCCTGCTAGCTCGGAGTCGAGGACCTATCGTGCGGGGTTTCCCCCTCACAAGCGTCTCAGGTTACGTATGGGCCAGCATAGTTAGATAGAGTCAGTTGGTTAGACTCTAGTTATTATATTGTACAGTATGACTTTTGGGCCTAAGTCTTTTGACAGGAGCTGCCATGATGCATCACGGATATGATTCAACTCTAGGTTTTAGGGTTTTCATATGACTGATGTATTTTATTTTGAATATGTACTGGTGTATATTTTGGAATTCGCCTGCGTGCGAAATACTCTGATCCTTGACACTACTATGACGCATATATATATATGATGTTGGTTATGTTTTATTTTAGAGCGGGTATTATTTGTCAGTTTAAAGTATCACACTCAAAAAAAAAAAAAGTGCCGCTAGTTTCAAAGAAAACCTTTTGCGAAAATGGGATGTTACAGTTGACCCCCACACCGACATATTTCTTTGAACAGATACATAATTTGGTTTGAATCTTTCGCCTCTTTCGTGTCCCTGTTGTATATGCCTTTGATGGTCTTTGGAAGAAGTGTTTGCTTAACCCATCTCTTGTCACTCCTATAAAAAACCAAAATCAAAGTTAGGTCGACTTAGGTGAACTAATTAAAAAACAAAACCCTCTTTCTTCATCAAGTTGTATTTTAATTTAATATAATTTCTTATGATAAATATCTAATTAAAAAGAGAAATTTTATTCTTAATATTTAAATTAAATAACCTGGAAGTTTCTCAGGATGGGTATAACAAATCCCATCTTCTCCTTCAATAGTGAGAATGAACTCATCTATCAAAGGGTGTGATTTCATGTTCTTTGACTCTACTTTGGCTTCAAGATGCTCTATCAGTTCTTGATCTGTTGGATCAAACTTCACTCCTGCTGGTAGACCTAGCCAATCCTGTCGATTTGTTCCATCCAAATTCAAATTCAAATTCAAATTAAAACAGAAAGCAAAAGGGAGAGATGATAAGAATATAAAAGACAAAGAGACTATTTTTTTAAGATGATAGAAAACTTTAGTAATAGCTAGGTTGGTAATGGAGAAAAGGGAAATCCATAGATACACCATTAAATTAATTACACTATTATATTGGTATGCTTTTCTGGTATGATTCTTCTTCTTCATATATAATTGTCAAAGAGGCTTATAGTTGAAGGCAAGAATATTACTGAGATTGATATTTTTTTCCCTACCGGTTTTCTATCAAACTTGTGTCCACAGCCAGGGCACTGTTTGGATCTACACAACTTATGCTCTTCCAGCTTTGCATCTATGAGATCAGAGCTCCTCATCTTATTATTCATGATCGTCTGCTTCTATCTAACATGCTTCTGAAGGATGCTATCTATCTCTTTTGATGAAGTGGTCTTGAATTAAAATTAGAACAAATAAAAAACAGATCTAATTCTATCCTTGGCTGCAATTTGCTTTGCACATCTCTATGTACTTCTTTCCCTTGCCACTTCTGCATGACATCCAGTCACAGTAATATACTCAAGTTCAAACAAGAAAAATGGAATGATTAGCATTTTACAAGAGTTTGGAATCTCCACCTTGTTATGAGATCTATCAGTTGCAATGACATCTCCTTTATCCTTCATCAGTATTGCAACTGTAGTTGTTTTCCCTCCAGGTGCAGCTCACATGTCTAGTATTCGCTCTTCCATTTGTGGATCTGCATATCACAAAATCAATCTATATACAGAAGTTAAGGAAAATAATTTAAAGACTTGAGAGGATGACAAATCCTCCATAACATAAGAACAAACACAAATCGGCAAAAGAAAAATAAATAGTGCATAGTAAAACACTTATATTATCATTTAGTTTTATCAATCAAGTCTTTTGCTGAAAAGCTGAATTGAATGAGACCATAGCAAGACCTAGCTCACGAGGATAAATTATAAGTTATTGATAAAATGTCCATGACACAAAAGTTGAAGTCCCTTTTCAAGATAAAAATGAAACTTTTTATAAAGGCAACCAAATAAGAAGCAAAAAGCAAAACAAACTGAAAAATCAAGATACAAAATTTTTATATTTGTCAAATATAAATGTTTAAGCAAATAAAATGTTGAAAACAAAGGAATAAGTAAACATAGGTATCTATATTTACCTTTTCAAACATAAAATTAAAAATATTTGTAAATGTATATTTTTAAGATAGTGTAAGGAACTAATAGAATTAATAGGAAATAAACATTTGATTAAGAGTACAATACTATTTTAATGATACAAGTAAATGCAAAAGAAATAATACAAAAGAAAACTAGAAAAGTATATTGGCTCAAAAGATCTCTCTAATCCCTTTGCAACTCTGACATAGAACCTCCGCTCCCCTACTAAAAGGCTATGAGCAGAGGCCCACATGAATGCCAGAAAAATACTATCCTACGTGGGTTTTTCAAGTACCGACGGTATTTCTATAGAATGAGCGCAAACAATTGACCAAAAAATAAAAGAAAAGAATTAAAACAGAACCTATAAGCCACTTCTGCTTGTCTAATTCTATCCTTTAAGAGGATGTCAACTTCCAACCTGTTTCTTTTCAAATGACCAAGTCGATTTTCTAATACTACCATTGCCACTTCTGCTTGTCTAATTGTTATGTTAATTATTGATGAAGTGGATGTTTGATTATTGTTATTAGTAGCGGAGAAAAGCCTTTGCTTCTCGTTTGAGGTTCAATATATTATTGAGTGTGTGTACTCTTTTAGGGTACCACGTGCTCATTGTATATTGAACCTTGAATTGTCCAAGTCGGACAGTTTGGGGGAAAAAACGTTTTATTTACTCGTATAATAGTTGTTGCTTAATTCTCGTATCTTTATATTTGATGAAATTTCGGTTCGATTCATTTCCTTTTGTTCTCTGGGTGCATACTTAATCGTGGTATTCATAACTGCGATCATTTAGTGTACTCAGAGACCAATGGGAAATGCTGCCAAAATTTTACCAAGTATAAGATATGAGAATAAAAGAATGACTATTATACGAGTTCTGAAAAAGTTTTTCCTCGAATGGGATAGGGTCATACCATTTAAAGAAAGAGAGCGGTTGTAAGAACGACGTGCTGCTGAAATTGTCATTTTTTTTAACATGCAGAAGATGGAGTTTTTCCCTTGGAGTCGTAGTTGGATGTACGATAGGTTGTATCCAGTGAGAGGGGGTTTGAAATAATCTTTTTTGCGATGGGGTTGATCACTTTGTCCAAGCCGCAATGGCACATAAAGATTTCGAAATTAATGGAGCGATTAGATGTCTGTGCCTTAATTGCGATTGCAGAAGGATCAAGAGCCCAGTGACGTCATATATCACCTGCAGAGAGTTGGATTTAGGCCTAATTACTGGATTTGGACTAGACATGGTGAAGAGTTGCCTCGGGTTGATTTAGGGGTTGACAATAATTGCACAGGTGCTTCAAGCAGTTGCGTAGATACAGGATATGGTGAGCAAATTGAATTGATGCAAGATATGGTTTGTGATGCCTTGGGGGTCAAAGTTCGTTGTACTGTATTACTGAGAATATTGATGGCCACGCGTGTACCATCATACAATAGTTGAATGGTAAACCATGATTAAAAGACAGAGAATACAACGATGAAAAATTCAACATTCCAAATTAAGTTGAACACGTAACATAACATGTGTCGGCAGTGATTTTCTTACTCTTCTTCTATTCTATCACGATAAATGGGGTGAGAGAGTAAAACAAATTATACATGAGAGTGAACACTTCTTTTGTTCTCTTCTCATGTACGGGTCAGAGATCTGAAAAAAGATCAATATGACAAAGTAAGCATTTGCTACACAAATTAGAACAGGACAGAATAGAATATGAGTTCTATTCTATGTTTGGAGCATAGCAGAATATGATATAGATAGTAAATTTTGATTAGACATCTATGTAAAACAATAATTAGTTAGATGCTTGTTAAGAACTTTGATTATCTTGTGGTGACTCCGTAGGAATCGGTTAAAAGCCAATTACTGTCAGATTGCATGTGTTTTCTTTCTGCAGTAAGCAACTTTTTTCCTCTCTGATATGGGTGTTTTTTACTAGAAAAAAAAAATAGGTAGCTAAATATATGAGTTGTGTTCTATGTTGTTAAGTACATATTTTTTTTTTTGGCAAAAGAAAGGAGAGGGGCCTCGTTAAAACCTTCTGATGCAAAACCCACCTTAGGGAAAAAACACCAAGAAGGAAAAAGAGTACCCCCGCCTAAAATTTATTGAAAAAAAAAGAGAAAAGAAAACAAAAAACATGGGGGGACTAGGCCAAAACCCATGAACCAAAGCAACAAAGAAAACAGCAAAAAAGCGAAAACCGCCTAAATAAAGGCCAAAACAAGGTTTGATATGCACAGGCATCACTATAATGACTATCATCCCAACTATGTTGGTACCAAAGTCATTAACAATCATATGCAGCACATCAAACCCTAACAGAGAAGGCCAAACTAGACCCAGAGTGAACACTACTTAAATCTATAATTTGGTAGACCCACTCTATTTCTAGAAAAGTCCTCCCAAATTATTCTAGGAACCGTATCCCACCAATGAAAACCAGAAACTGTAAACCCCAGAGAGGCAATCTTATCAGCACAATGATTTCCTTCCCGAAAAATATGCGAAATTCGAAAACCCATTTTCCTAGTGAGCTCTATACAGTTTAACCACCTATTCCGAAGCTGCCAAGGAACAATAGTGACCGAATTGTAAGCAAGAATAACAAGCTGTGAGTCGCATTCCAGCCAAAAATTATGCCAACCCTTTTTGTAAGCCAGCTCAATAGCAACCATGGCGCCCATGAGCTCTGCATGCAAAGCAAAAGTGATGCCCATGTTAAGAGAAAAACAACCTAAAGCTGCTCCACTTCTGTCTCTAAAGATGCCCCCGCAGGCAGCATAACCCGGAGCTCCTCTAGCGGCGCCATCAGTATTACACTTAATCCAGGAACCAGGTGGAGGAATCCACTTAACCTCGACAATATTTGGAGCCTTACTAGGCTTTGCGTCGATTGAGAAAGCCTTAAGAAGCACAAATTCCTGTAAAGAAGAAGAGATGCAACCCTTACTTGTGCGACCAGTCAAGGAAACACCGGCTGAGATGGCAGAAACAACAGAATGGTAATGAATTCTTGTGTTCTCAAATCTGAGCATGTTCCTGCATTTCCAAATCCACCAAACTACGTTAAGAATTGCAGCAAGAATAACATCTGCAGCTTGAGAAGACCAAGACTTCTCACAAATGTTAAGAATAGCATGGAAAGAGGTAGTGTCAAGTTGCTCGCCCATGACGCCACTAAGCCAACTCCAAAGCTTTTGAGCAAAGGGATAATCACAGAATAAATGGAGGCTAGTTTCGAAATCGTTGCCACACAAACTACACATAGAAACAATGAGACAACCCCTTTTCCTCAGATTCTCGTCCGTTGGAACCCTATTATGCAACAGCTTCCAAGAAAGAAAAGACTTAGCAGGAGGGATGGCATTACTCCAAATCAATTTTGCCCATTTCACAGTTTGACCAAAGGGGCGGAGATACAAGAACGCATTTTTAAAATTTAACTCACCCGAATTCGTTGGCCTCCAAATTCTATGATCAAGCGCGTAAACTGAGGAATAGAGCAAATAAGGTAATTCCGCTTGCGGCAGAGGAAAATCGCACAGATAGGACCGAGGAATGCACTCAAATACCCTGGCTAATAAAATCCTTAACCTTGGCGTCTAAATGATCATGAAAGTGGCCGGGAATATTTAGCAACTGAACCAAAGTCGTTGAAGCCCAATGATCAGTCCAAAAGTTGATAGTCTCACTGTTACCAAGCTGCCAACTGCTGTTGTCTCTAACCACGGAAATTTTGCTCTTAATTCCAGGCCAAATGGTGGAAAAAATGTGGTATTCAATGAAACCATGCTTCCTTAAAACTCTAGCTCTGAGCAAATTAGCCCACTACGTGTCTGCATTGTAAAAATCCCAACAAAGCTTTAAACTAGCTGCTTCATTAACATCTCTAATGGATCTCAAACCCATTTCACCTTCGTGAGAAAGGAGAACCAGCTCTATGCCAGGCAACAGTAACAATCTTTGCCTTATTAACATCTCCTGACCAAATGAAATTACGGATCCATCTGTCAATCTCATTTAACAGGGAGACAGGCCAAGTGTAAACCAAAAAACTATAAATCATCATGCCATGAATTACACTCTTCACTAGCTGAACACGACCCATGACAGAAAGTAAAGAAGCCTTCCAGCAAAGAAGCTTAGCCTTAATCCTATCAAAGAATAGGCTGCGAATGAACAATTTTTGGCTTACCTTTAAAAATAGGAATACCCAAATATGTAAAAGGTAGCAAACCAATCAAAACCCAGAGTATTGGCAATTGCAGCTTGTCTACGAGAGTGGTCGCACTGGATAAAAAGTGGATTTAGCAGGATTAATAACTTGTCCCGAAACCATGCCGTAACGATTAAAAAGATCTGTCAACACCTTAAGATTCTTTTGAAGCCCCTTACAGAAGATCATAATGTCGTCAGCATACATAACATGTGAAGGAACATAGGCCCCTCTAGCGCCTTGCATCAAATGCAAGTTACCACCATCAACTAACTTCTGAATGCCCCTACTCAAAACCTCTTCTGCCAAACAAAATAACAAGGGAGACAAAGGGTCACCTTGCCTCACCCCCCTCTTACAAGAGAAGAAACCGCAAGCTCTCCCATTAATAGAAATAGAAAGTTTGGCAGAATGTAGAATATTCTCAATCCACTTACAGAAAATTGGGTCGAATCCAAAAGCACGCAACACTTTCAATAAAAAATTCCAATCAATGGTGTCAAAAGCTTTCCTAATATCAATCTTCAAAGCTAAAATACCGCCAAAGGATCGCTTATGCAAATGTATTTGATGGCCTCAGAAGTTAGGCAAATGCAGTCTGTGATCTTCCTCCCTCTTATGAACCCTCTTTGATTGTGAGAAACAATATGAGGAGCAATTTTAGCTAATCTATCAGCCAAAACCTTGGTGAGAATTTTAAACTTGAAGTTAGCAAGAGCAATAGGCCAGTATTGCTCGATTTTATCAGCCTCAGGGACCTTCGGAATAAGCACAATCGTGTTTGCATTCCAATTTGGAAGCATCCAACCACTAGAAAAGAATTGGACCACAGCTTTAAAGACATCTAGAGAAACCACCTCCCAGAATTTCTGAAAAAAGAAAGCCCCAAACCCATTCGGTCCTGGGGCGCCATCAGAATTCATAGAAAACACTGCTTGCTTCACCTCTTCCATAGAAGGCATGCTAATGAGAAGAAGGTTATCCTCGGCAGAAACAATAGAAGGGATCACTTCCTCCACCAAACCATTATCAATGCAGACGTTATCAGTGCTGAAGATATTTTTGAAGCTGAAGTTAAAGTCTTTGAAGTCTTTGAAGCTGAAGTCTTTGAAGCTGAAGTTAAAGGATTGGAATAAATCTATTTTTAGTGATGTTAATTTAAAAGTCCAATCGGCTAGGAAGGAGTTGGACTCCATCCAAGCTCAGGTTGATCTGAAGGGTTATTCTGATGATTTAATGGTCACGAGAAACCGCCAGGTGAATTTAGAGGTGGCTTTGAAGTCACAAGAAGAGTTCTGGCAAGAAAAATCAAGGTTAAATTGGCATATTAACGGTGACCGTAACACGGAGTTTTTCCATAAAATGGCTAAGGTACATTATGTTACCAAGCAAATTTCAGTGCTTAAGCATGGTGATTCTGTGTTGAATTCACCTAATGTTAAGTACATATTAGAAATAAAATAAAATAAAATAAAATAATGCACTAAAAAAATAAACAAAATAAGATAATATTACAATTTAACTTCACCTAAAAGCGTAAAATAACAAAGGACAGAAGAGAAGTTACTAACAAAAAACAAACAAACGACAGAAGAGAACAAAATGTTCCCTTTTATTTTTGTTCACGTGCAAAATGCTACCCAAATTGCAAAAATTAAATTCAAATCCACAAATTTTCAACATTAAACTTTCTAGGTTCATGTAATAAAAAAAAATTCAACATTAAACTTTCATCTCTCAATCTCATACCAAAAAGGTAAGAGACCTCGCAAATCTTGGGATCTGACATATCAATAAAAACTTGCTAAAATAACAACAATAATTAAATTTCCCCCATTAGTCTTGTTGTAAAATTTGGTGGCTTCTAGGGTGGAGAATTGTGTCAAGTGGTTTATGGGTGGACCATGAATAAGAACCATTAGATTAAATAAGCTCATATGATTTTGTTAGGCATTACCACACCAGATCATCTTCATCACCAGATCTAATCTCCATCACCTTCTTACTCTCTCTTCCCACGTATCGTTCCCTCTCTCCACCATCTGCTAAACACGAAAGAAAATCAATCCTCTTTTACATGGTCAGTACCCTGAGTTTATTGATCCATCATTTGTGTTACGACTTTTTTAGATGGGTCTTTCTAAACATATGATCTTGTGAAAAGTGAAAACCAAGAAAGAAATCGTCGATGCACTCATATGATTGGTCGATTCATTCGCGTCTTCAATGGCCGCTTATTTCGTTACAACTTTGTTCCATTGTTACCATCAATAAGAGACACCCAGATCTGCATAAAAATAGTAGAACCCTGTTCGTATTTGAAAAATTAAAATATAACAAAAATTGGAAAATAGAGTAAAAGAACACATACTTATTGTTGATTAAATTAAAAGAGTAAGAAAGAATATTATAATAAAAGAAATGACATTCAAGATGTTCAATGAACGAACGAGATGTTGTTATCCTCGTGATTGTTGTTTGTTGACCTCGGAGCTGTTTTGTGTTTTTAATTTCCAGGATTCAATTATTTTTCTTATTCTTCTTCGACAAAGAGTCAAGTAAAGTTAATAGTATGTGATTTTCTACCAATTTGAAATCAACAGAATAATGCTAATGGAATGAATGTGCATCCAAAAATCCCTTCCCTGGCGTTCATTTTGCAGTTCCAGATCAACAATGCAGGTTGGAAAAGAGGAATGGAAGAGAGAGAAAGAAGGAAAAATTATTCTGTCCAAATGGCGTATCATATGATCTGGTAGACCTGATCGATCCAATGGCTGTTAATCGTGGTTCATCATGAACCACTTAACAGATGGTTCACTCTAGATGTCACCGTAAAATTTAATCACATAAGAGTATTTTTTCCCGTTTTGGGACAACTTTTTTCCTCTCCTTGTAAGACAGCTGACCTAGTTTTCCCGTTCACCTATTTCTGAATAACAAGCACATTCCCATTCACCTTTCCACGTATGGCAGAAACAATAAACATTGAGGACATATCCTTAGGGGAAGAGGAGCAAGAAGTAAAAGTCCTGGAGGGCGATGAACGAGAAACCACGGCAACAAGGCCTCTCTGTTTGGTGGGGCGATTTTTTACTGATAGGCCGATCTAAATGCACAAGATGAAGGATGTCTTGGCAGATGTGTGGCGATGGTTTGTGGGGTTTCCATCACTGAAGCAGGGCCCGTGGGCGTATGACAATCATCACTGAACCAGGGGTCTTTTTGTTCAAATTTTATCACTACTGTGATGTGCAACGCTTGATGCAGCAAGGCCCATGGGCGTATGACAATCATCTCCTCATTTTAGGAGTCTTGGAGGAGGGTGAAGTGTCAGGACCGGTTCCTTTATACACGGTGCCTTTTTGGGTACAAGTCCACAATGTACCAGCAGGGTTCATGACTGAAGCTGTTGGAAGGAAATTCGGAAACTTTGTGGGGGACTTCCTAAAGTATGATGCAAGCAACAAATCGAGTTTTGGAAGTGCTACATGAGAAACATGGTCTTGGTTAATGTTAGGAAACCTCCGAGGCGATCGAAGAAGATTAAGAAGCAAGGAGGGGATGTTAAAGAGATAACTTTCAAATATGAATGCCTGGGTACATTTTGCTATTTTTGTGGGTATCTAGGTCACACTGATTCTTTCTGTAAGACTTTGTTTGCCCGAGAAATTGATGATGGCCGCCGCGGGTGGGGCCCATAATTGCGAGTGGATGTAAGGAGGCAGGGCGACAGAGGGGGTTCTCAATGGTTGAGGGACGAAGGGTCAGCAGGGAACGAACAGGGTCTGTATAATCAAGGTGTCAACATTTACGACACAGGTGACCAGGGAGAAACTTTCGCAGGAGACAATGCAGTTAATGTTGAGCGTTTGAAAAAGGAGAAACTAGTGGGAATGTTACAAAATCCGGGGTTGAAAAGCACCAGGAGAATATTCAAGAGTAATGATAAGGTGAGGCCCTCGCAATCATTGGCCCATAATGGCACTAACGATGGGAAAGCATCTTGTGATTTTGAGTCTAAGGAGATGGATGTCGAGAATGCTATTGAAGGAAATAAAAAACGCGGACATAATGAAGATTTAAAGTCCAACGCCTCAGGCACTTATGAACCATGCAATGTGATGAGAGATAAGGGTATCCCTTATGGGCCGAAGCACAGTAAGCATAATATTCAACAGGACGTTGCTAGGAAGAAGGTTACATCTACAAAGGAGGACCATTTTTTAACGGCGGGCCCTGGCAAAGAGGCCTTTCGGGGACAATGAGTATCTTAAGTTGGAACTGTCAGGGATTAGGCAACCCTTGGGCAGTTCCGTCCCTCCGGGATCTTGTCCGAAAGTATCATCCAGATATTATTTTTCTTTGTGAGACTTTAGTTCAAACTAGTAAGATTGAAGAAATTCGTGTGAGGTTGGGTTTTAATTTTTCTTTTGCTGTTGATAGGAATGGTAGAAGTGGAGGTTTGGCGTTGTTATGTAAACATCCATTTACATGCAATATTATCAATTATTCTTTGAATTTCATTAATATTGAGATTATTCATCAAGGGAAGCCTACCTGGAGGTTCACGGGCTTCTATGGTTTCCTGGAGCGTTATGGGTGACTATAACGACCTTTTGTCTAATGATGACACTAGTAGAAGTGTGGACCACCCCCCGTGGCTCCTTCGCGGGCTTAGAGAAGCGGTTTTGGATAGTAACATGATTGACTTGCCTTTGGAGGGTTATCAGTTCAATTGGAGGAGAAGTAGAGAAGACCCTGATACTACAAAGGAGCGTCTTGATAGGGCCCTCGCTACACATAGTTGGTTGGAGATCTTTCCTAGTTGACGGCTCATAAATGGTGTCGCAGACCATTCAGATCACTCCCCTATCCTCCTCAAACTTTTTGATAGGGAGAGGAGGTCGGGAGTGCCTTCGTTTCGTTTTGAGAATGCGTGGTTGGAAGAACCAGACTTGGAGTTGGTAGTTAGGGACGGCTGGGATAAGGCCATGCCTGGTGGCTTGATATTGCGTCTCAATAGTTATTCGTCGAAGTTGAATGATTAGGGGGGGCAGCTTCGGGGTAAGTACCGTGGTGCTATTAAGGATTGTCGGAGGGAGCTAGAAGAAATCTGGGAAGGTAATGGTGGTGACTGATCCTATAAAGAGGTTCAAGATAAGATGAGCCTTCTTCTAGCCCAAGAAGAAGCTTTTTGGACCCATTTCTCTATGTAACGTGGTCTACAAAATTATTTCCAAGGTGTTGGCTAATAGATTGAAACCTCTTATGCAAAAATGTATTTCCTAAGAGCAATCGGCATTTGTGGAGAATAGGTCCATATTGGACAATGTGATGGTTGCTATAGAACTTCTTCACCACGTGAAGTGCAAAGTTAATGGAAAGGATGGTGAAGTGGCCCTCAAAATTGACACCAGCAAGGCATATGATAAGGTGGATTGGCATTTTTTGAAAGTGATGATGCACAGGTTGGTTTTCTGTCAAAAATGGATAGAATGGATGGGAATGTGCTTGGAAACGGTTCAGTATTCAGTATTGGTGAACGGTGAGAATGTTGGTCTCGTTGTCCCAGAGAGAGGATTGAGCCAAGGTGACCCTCTGTCACCGTACCTCTTCATTTTGTGTGCAGAAGGTCTTACTACTTTGATAAAAAAGAGCGGAAGAGAAAGGAGATATCCACAGAGTGAAAGTGTGTGGGGGAGCACCAACCCTCACACAACTTTTATTTGCTGACGATTGTTTTTTGTTTTGCAGGACAACGAAGAGGGAGTGCACCACTCTGAAGAATCTCTTACAAATTTATGAGAGAGCTTCGGGGCAAGCCATCAACATGCAGAAGTCAGAGATCTATTTCAGTAAGAACACCAGGACAGAAATGCGGGTGATGATTACCACCATGCTGGGTGTGACTAAATGCATCGGGACTGGAAAGTATCTGGGGCTACCCTATGGTGGGTAGAGATAAGAAAGTTGTTTTTGCATATCTGCGTGAAAGGGTTTGGAGGAAAATCCAACACTGGAAAGGAAAGCATCTCTCAAAAGCAGGGAGGGAGGTCTTAGTTAAATCTGTGGCTCAAGCTATCCCTACCTATTACATGAATATGTTCCTTCTTCCTCTATCTCTTGGGGAGGAGGTTGAACGGATGATCAACTCCTTTTGGTGGGGCTCTAATAAAATGACTGGCAAGGGGATTAATTGGTTAAGTCGGGAGAAGCTGACAAAGAGAAAGGAGCATGGAGGTATGGGCTTTCGCCATTTTCATGGTTTTAATTTGGCAATGCTAGGGAAGCAAGGGTGGAAGATTGCCACCGATAATGATGTTATAGTATCTAGAGTTTTCAAAGCTAAATATTTCCTAAAAGGGGATTTTCTGGAGGCTCACTTGGGCCACAATCACAGCTTTGTTTGGCGTAGCATCCACACTTCATAGGTAGTTGTCAAGTTAGGCTTGTGATGGAGAATTGGTAATGGTCGGCATATTAATATTTGGAGTCAACCTTGGTTATGCTCGGAAGGAAATTCTTGTGTAACTAGTAACCCGACTGTAGGCACGAAAGACTGGACAGTTGCCAAGCTCATCGACAATGACTCGCACTGTTGGCGATATCAATTGGCAAGGTTGTTGTTTAACCCGTCTGATGTGCAGCAAATTCTGAGAATTCCAATCCCTTGTGTGCAATTAGAGGACAAACCGATTTGGAAACTAAGTAGCAGTGGAATTTATTCAGTTAAGTCAGCATATTTGGTGTCATGGAGAACCTCATTGATAATTCTCACCTTAGGAACCCTGAGGACTGGAAACTAATTTGGCAGCTGAGGATTCCACCCAAAGTAAAGCTTCTTGTTTGGAGGGTCTTGAGAGGAGTTCTACCAACTCGAGTTCGACTTCAAACCAAGGGCGTGAGCTGTCCTAGCTTTTGTCAGTTCTGTGAACTTGGTGAGGAGACCGAATGGCATGTGTTCATAAGCTGTGATAATGCGGTCAAATGCTGGGAGGTGGCATGTCTATACTCGATGGTTGCGGCTCACATCCCTCATGCGAGGGACTTCAAGGACTTGCTCTTTAAGCTATTGTGAAGCACAGATCAGCAGCAGCAGCAGCAGCATAAGATTGCAATGGTTTTGTGAGTTTTGTGGCATAGAAGGAATGAAAAAGTGTGGAAGAATGAGGATTTGCACGCAACCAGTTCGATTATCTTAGCCATGAATATGTTGAGCGACTGGGAGAAGGCCAAGTAGGCATACGGAAGTAACCAGATCACGCCAACCAGAGCGCAGCAGATCAAGTGGAACAAACCAGATGTGGGTTTTCTCAAAGTTAATGTTGATGCAGCAACTTTCAATGATACTAATAGTTTCGGTATAGGCATTTGCGTGCGCAACCATCTTGGGGAATTCATACATGCTAAGACCATTTGCATTTTCGGTGTCGTCCCGGCGATGGAGGTTGAAGCGAGAGGCTTGTGGGAAGCGCTCTCTTGGATGGGTGAGTTAGTTTACCAAAATATCTTGTTTGAGCTAGACTGTAAAGCGGTAATAGACACCTTGGTGGGGATTCGAATTGTCAAACGGAGGCGGCGACCATTATTAGGAATTGCAAAGAAAAATTGACATGTTATTAAAACTATTGGGTTAGTTTCATTAGGAGACAAACTAATGTTGTTGCTCACTCTTTAGCAGGGGCATCAAGATTTTTAGCTAATCCCCAAGTAATTGATTATATGTCAACCTGTATTGCTGAACTTTTTCTAAATGATATGGAATAAACTTGTTTCTTTCAAAAAAAAATTATAGATCAATAAACAGTTAATCAAGTATTCATCACAGCAGACTAGAAAAAGTCACATCCTATTTCACAGAGAGAGAGAGAGAGAGGATCACATACATTAAAACACACATTGTTGGAATTAAATCAAGCAAACCTCAAGAGCAAAAATCCAAGTTGAAGACAAGAGCTCAAATCCAAATTGAACTCCACTAACCAATTTGAAACCAAATCAAATTGAAGACCAAGAAGACAAAATCATTTTGAAGATCATTAGTTACAAAGTTTGACTTGAATGACTTTACTTATTCATTAAGTATAAGATTTTAATAAACTTTTTATCATAACTTTTTGCCTATATAAAGGCAACTCATGTACCAATGTTTAGTGTGTTCAAGTTCTAAGTGAGACATACTATGAGCGAACACCCATCTTCCTCGTGTAGTCTTCGACGTGTATCCTAATGTGTTTTGGTGTTTAATGCAAGTGAGTTATGTTATAGAGAGACATCCCTCTTCTTCTTTATTCTTTTGTTGCACATGTATGAGTATATATTAGTCTGTGTGAGTTTATGAGAAAATTATGGGCCCACTGATATGAAAGCATGAGATGATCTACACACGTGATTCAGTTAAAATTTCCATTTTCTTAGGTAAATATCATTAAGAACCTCAGACTGAGCAAAAAATAAATAAATAAAAATCCTAGCAATTGAAGAAAAATATAAATGCAATTTTGCATCCCTTTAATCTTTAAATCTCCATAGTCGAGGCTCATTAGCAAGTTCACCTTGTCCAAATTTCTCCATAACCATCAATGTTCAGCACATAATGGAAATACACCAAGGAAGGTTATATTTGCTTTGGTTAAATTTCTCCATAATTCACAAGCTTACGCTTTCAGTAATATTCATAGTTGTTAAAACCGGATCAGATCGGCCGGTCCGACCGGTTGAACCGGGAACCGGACCCCTGTTCGGTCCGATTGAACCTGAAAACCGAACTGCACAAGAACCGGCCTAAAAATCGGAAAACCGGCCAAAACCGGGCAAAACCATGAACCGGCTGGTTCTGAAAAAAATTAATTTTTTATTTTTTTTAAAAATGGTAAATGACATTATTTTTGACACATAAGAGATTTTTTATCCATTTTTTTCATGTCGATGGATTAAATTAAATATTATAATAAAATTTAAAATTAATTTATATATTAATATTATTATGAGAGTACTTACATTACAGTATTTGTAATTATTGAATATTAGAATGTTATTATAACATATTTGTTTTAGTTTAATATGTAATTTTTACATGTTATATGTTGACTTATAACATTTTAAGCGGAGTTTACTTTTTTATGTCGTGATGTTATGAATATTATGTTATTTTTTGTTTATTAGTTCTTTATATGTTATATTAAAAATTTTGAAAATATAATTTAATTCATTTCCAGTCTGACCCCGGTCCGACCTTTGAATCTTGAACCAGTACCTACACCGGTTAAGTGTCCGGTCCGGTTTTGATAACCTTGCATATTACACAATTTTGACTTGAATATGCACTACGGGAACACAATTGCAGCTTATGGATTAGATAAAGCTTGCTTCTAAATGAGATAAGATTAATGCACAAATCTCTACTTCTATTTCTATTTAGATTAAATAAGACTAACTCAGCTTCATTTGGTATATCAAGTTGCTGAAAAGATGGAGGAACAAAGGACGTGAGAACTTGAAACAAAATATGTAAGCTTCGGATACAAGAATATGAATGAATAAACAAAAATATTGGAAAAAAAATTACAACTATTGATTACACACAGACTATGCTAGGAACGCAGTCCACTATTGACTTCTGTATACAAGCATCTCCGCATCACCAGCATGGTGATACAAAAATAAGAGTAAAAGCGTTGTGAACAGCATATAAAAGTTGGTCAGATTCTAGTAAAGCGAGTTGCAGCAGTTCCATTTCCTCCGGAGTAACAAACAAACCCTAACGTAAGCTGTGGCTGTACAGAGTTTCCCAGTCATCGAATTCTACATGATTCGATGACCTCGCTAACAGCTTTATGAGTCTCCGGTGAAATCATGTTCAAAGACAGATGAAATTCCTGCAGATAAAGACACAATTAAATGTGCTACTAATGGAATTAACAAAAATTTCAAAAGGAAAAAGTAAACAGGTGAGCCCCAGGCATCTATCATGATTAAGCAGGCCATCTCCACTTTTGACCATTCAGATGGTGATTTTAAATCCCAATCCACCAAGAACCCAAATCACACCCAATCGTGACTTCCAGGCACATATATTACAAATGATCCACACTATGCCAGTTCAAACCTAGAAATGTGATGACTTGAAAAATCAAAAGCATACTGACAACTGTGTTAGCAAATAAACTTTTGGAAGATAGGTTTGGAGCAGCCTTAAACAATATGTCTTGCTAGTTTCATAATTTCATCACCATGGTATTAACAATTATCAACAGCTACATACCACAAATCTGTCCAACACAGGTACAAGACTAGCTAAGTTGTGATCTGGAAGATTGTCAGCGATTGCTGCACGGATGCTCTTGCTGTAGATCAAAAAGGCATATTATAAGCTTAAAATATGCAACAAAACAAATTTAAACAATAAGTAATTTTAAATCAATGAGAAATTGACCTTTCAGTGGAAAGAAATGCTAGAAGCAATGCAGAATAAGCTTCCACAATCATTTTCTCAGCTTCTTTTTCACCTTGTAGAAAAGCTGCCTCATCATTCTGCATGATCAGACACAAGATTATTTAAGATACATCAATCGCAATCTAATTTCATATATTCACTCCTATATTTACAAATATTGAGAGTTGAGTCACACCAACTTTTAAGTCTTTTTGCTATTGATAATAATTAAACAGGTATAATGGTTATACATCAAATGAGATGTACAAGAACAATTCAATATCTCAGTAGTTTGAAGCCAAATTTCCAGTTGTTTTTCAGAAGCATCCAATTGTACTATCCATGTCAGAGTGCAATCAAGACAAGCGTGATTTATTAAACAAAAGCAGCTATTCCTCGGCTGACAATCATGCATCATTATATGATATATTAAACAAGTTGGGAAGATTAGTTACAATTTTCCACTTAAAATATTGATTATTTCCTAATCAAATAGTAATTCTATACTCCATGCTATTGCAAGTGTCTCACGAGCACATCAACAGATAAGGGAGAAAAAATGTTTATAAACATAAGTGGGTGAATCAAATTCTAAGGAAAAATTGGAACACCCACCAGTGGCAACTGTTTATCTTCCCCAGCTCCTTCCCTTTCACCCTGGTTAGCCAAGAAAATAGCGCATAATAATTGAATAACGTCCCACCGAACCTCCTGGTCCAAGCCTTCTGAAGAAGGTAGCAGAATACTGGCTGCTGCAAGCCGTGATCTGCAAAAAAAACAGTAACAAAGCTTGAATAGGTAAAAATAAAACAATATAATACTCTCTTTATTCCAAAACTACTGATGTTTAAGGTTAGTGCACACAAATTAAGAAATAATAATAATAATAAATAGATATATATTTGGACTAAAATGTCCTTATTTAACCACCTAGTATTTGTCATTAATTGAATTACAAATTTCTAAGTTCTCTCTCCAACTAAGGGTATAGTTGAAAAAAAACATTAACTAGACATTGGAATTGTAAAACATCAATAGTTTTGAAACAAAACAAAAGGCTAAAGCATCGATAGTTTACGGAGGGAGTAACAATGAGATACTATTATAATGCCAAAGTGGGTAAATTTTAAATTTTTGAATTACTAAAAAAACGCTCTAGGGGCATGTCAGCATAGCAGTTTTACGCAATGACAAAACACCTATTGAAGCGCCAAAGAAGGTAAAATCTTGCTACATTGAAAATGAATAAAAAGCATAATTCATAAACACGTCATCCGGATAAAGATAAAAGTTGAAACAAATGCAATATCGCAAAACATAGTATGAAAATGAAATAACACTTGTATAACACACAGAGAGAGCTGTGTAGGAATCTAAATAAACTTTTTTCTGATCAATTGTTCAATTATAAAACTTTCATAGACCTAAGACAAAAAAATGCTTTAATATCTTGTTCATATAATTTCATTAGTTCAATACCAACTGCCAGTCCAGAAACTAATCAAATTACCTATTACGACCATCCTTCTCAACCAAATTTACAAGCAGGCCCAGAATAGCAACAAGAAAATCCAACTCGTGATCAGTGAGATGCCTATCACAGAGATGGTCCTTTTCAGTTCTCGAAGAACTTTCTTTTGTCTGAGCAAAGGATAATGATGAGCTGAAAGAAGGGAAATGACCAGCAATTAACATAGACATAGTCTCCAGTCCTCCATAGGTAGCAATTTGCTGACAGCCAACAGGGTTGTCATTAGTCAAATTCATCAGCACCTACAATAAGACAACATTAGTCAGCGCATATATGATAGGCATCCAATAGTAAAAAGGGTATATGTGAGGGGATGTAATAAGGCAAGGGAGGGGACTTATTGCAGATGTAACTAAGTTCCTATAAATAAAAGTATGTCAGAATTAGTTTGATGGTTAATGATTCATTCAGAGTTGGTTAGGAGAGGAAAGATGCTCTCAAATTCACCTTGGCGCATGATTGTATTCCTTTTTCCTTTCAGGTTACACTGATAGGAGATTCATTGAATAACAGTTCAGCGGGTTCCTATACCCTAATTCTTTCATCCGTTTCTTGTTTTTTCCCCCTTCTAATACCAGTTGAGTCTATCCACATATCATGACTTTTGCATGAGAAAAAACATGACAGGAGCTCTTATGAAGGGGGGGAAAAAAAAGGAGGGACAAAGGCAGACCTACGTACACTAGTTCTACAAATACGCCAATCAGTATACATTAACAAAAAAGAATTATACCCAGCAGATATTTCTCTAAAGCCTTAGTTTAGTGTATAACACTGACATAGAAAACTCAAGGTTGCAACTGGACATGACACATGGATAACTACCATATGATCTGACAGGTAAGCAAGTCCTAATCTTCACTCAATTATCCAAACATTTATGAGAAGAATTGGATATAAATGAAACATAGAACAAACACTAAATCCAGTAAAATACCTTAACAGCAGTAAGAAGGCAATCAGTTAGAAGGCTGAAACCTTCTTTATCACTGATGTCAGAACTGGAACAATGGATGTCCCCGTCACTTGATTCTTGTTGACTCATACTGGTCTGAGATTGACATCCTTGTTGACTCATATTGGTTTGAGATTTACATCCTTGTTGACTCATATTGATTCGAGATTGACATCCATTTTCAAATTTTCTGTTTGCTGCCTTATGTTTCTTAGAATGAGATCTTTTTTGTTTCCCTGATAGTAGGTCCCATTTAGACGGTGCAATGTCATCCTCATCAAATGCAAAGGGATCTTGGCTATCATCCAAGATTACAACTGGGATACCTTCCGTAAACTGCGCATTCTTCCTGGAACTATTTTGGGTCATGGATGGTTTACAGTATGAACTCTTTGATAAACCACTGTAAGACCCGGACGTGGATGAACTGATCCTCATCTTCAGTGAATAAGTATCAGTAGTTGATGTGCTGGGAGTGTCAGAAACAGATAGCGATCTTTCCAACTGAGTACATGTCAACAGTTGGGTGCTATGAGAAACATTAGAACTCTTAATAGAAGAGGCTCTCTCCACACCATGGTAATTTCTACTGGAACTCATGGATAAAGTCTCATTCTCTGCGAATTCAAATGAAAGATTAATTAATCTGAAGATAAACTTATTTATGTGTTAGTTAGCAAGCATATCCAAATTCAAATGATTTGCCACCACCAATTTACCTTTTAGAAGTTAGAACACAATAACAGCTTAGCATAACCCAAATAATTGAGAAGAGATAAAGTATAGAACAATTAAATACAAGGCACAACAATGATGGTCATTCTATAAATTACCAGACCCTGAATAAACCTTGTTTTCTCATAGATTTGGCGTGTGTTTGGTTCTGCGGTGACGAGAATTGATTTTGATAGAATTGATTTTGTAGAATTGATTTTGATTAAACGTGAGTTGAACTTAACGTGATTTATATTTGGATACATTCACGAAAAAGTGATTTTAAATTATTCAAGTTGTTTGGATAGTGTGGCTCAAAATTGCTTTTGGGTGTGTAATTACCAAAATGGGTTTGAATATTTATATTTGTATTCTTCTTTTTGTGGATTTTTTTATTATTTTTGATTTGTTTGCTTTCTGTTAATTTATTAAATAGGAGGTAAAACTTATATACCAAAATGGATTTTTTTTTGCTTTATTAAAATAAGAGGACAAAATTTATTTAAAAACTTGTTAATTGTTAATTTACAAACGCTTTTTTTTTGTTGCTTCACGTTGACTCAGGCCCAACTTTATGCCTTTATGTAAAAAAACAAAAAATAAAAAAAGAACAAGGCGAGCCCAGTAGCCCAAACCCTGTCGTCTTCAACCTAACGCCGCAATACCAGATCGAACGTGGCGATGCTTGCAATACCAGATCGAACATCGCAGTACCAGATCGAACGTCGTGGGTAGGAAGGTGATGAAGGGATGAAGGGCAAAATTGATAAAATACCTTTGGGGAAGAGAAGAATCGATTCTCCTGAACTCAGAAGCTAGGGATCCCAGCTTCAGCACAATCGCGAGTTTCATCTCAAACGCACGACGGAAGGCAGAACAAAATGCGCAGCCAAACATGTAATTTTACCTCTGAACTCACGTTCTCCTCTGTAAACTCACGTTTGATTCTTTCCAACGCAAAACCAAACAAACAATTACTATAAAAAAAGGTCCAAACTACAAGAAAGGTGCTCTAGAGTCTAGATAAAGCAATTTGTGTCAAAGTCCACGCATGATCATTGGCTCAGATCCATGGCTTGGCTTAAATATTTTGCTAGACGACTCTAAATTTCAATTTCAATCGGCAGCGTGTAATATAAGCACAATAAGCAAGGTGAAAAATCTGTGATCCCAATCCTAATGGCATTGCTCACTTCTCATTCTGATTCAAATAATTTCTTTCCAATGGAGACAACAAAATCTAATCAAGGGTCAAGATATGACATCTTTCAGGTTAAACCGGCAAAGTAACTCTATGAAGCTCAATATCGAAAGTAAAGAACCT
Organism: Calophaca sinica; assembly: GCA_037113605.1. Classification (NCBI taxonomy): domain Eukaryota; kingdom Viridiplantae; phylum Streptophyta; class Magnoliopsida; order Fabales; family Fabaceae; genus Calophaca; species Calophaca sinica. The sequence continues at coordinate 98,948,325 of CM073734.1, read as the reverse complement.
TTCTCACAGACAAAAACTAATGCTTGCTGATAGAAACAATGGAGATTAGTTGCTTACAATACAAGAACAGAAAATAAAAGATCAAACTAAAGTTCTGCAGATGCACAGAACCTCTAGCCCAACCCCGTTCCCTTTTCTTCTCTGTTCACGCACTACCTATCCTTCCCCCTTATATTCTCATTTCTCCCCATCCAAATCCCCACCTCCCACTATTCCTTACCATCCCAACCTTCAGTTATACTCCAGAATTAACAACATTAACATACCCTTTATTTACTACTATATCCTCCCCACCCATGTGTGTTTATCCTTTCAGTTCCCATCCTCTTCCAAGTAGCATATCTTAGAATTTGAGTTTGCCCCAAAAGCTAGCTCATAGGGTGAGAATTGCCCTCCACTTATAACCATTAATCTGGTCATCTCATTCTTCCATATGGGACTTCTAATACACCCCCCTCACGCCCAGGACTAGACAACTGGAGCGTGACTCGAGTGGCCCGATAACGGGTGGCCCAACAAATAGATCTATGATAGGTTCTGATACCGTCTTAGAATTTGGGTTTGGGCCTAACTCAACCCCAAAAGCTAGCTCATAGGGTGAGGATTGCCCTCCACTTATAATCATTAATCAGACCATCTCATTCTTCCATGTGGGACTTCTAACAGCATATACCTCAGTAATAGGTTCTATCACTCAATCCCCACATTTTTTGGAGGTTATTAAAAACACAAAAAGAAACAATAACTGTACCCTCCTCAAAGAGGAAAACAATTGAAGTAATAGCTCCTGTCTAGAATAACAAGGATAAGTATGAGTATACAGGTTCTACAATGATTTGGCAAATTTCTGCATAGAACTCCAGCACATGTAACTATAATCAGAAAACACAGTTTCACAACCAGATAATTAACAATTTAGTACCTTTATAGTCTCCAAGATGATCCATTTCAGAATCTTGACTGATGAAAGAGAAAGGATCATTAGGCCTGTCATCACTGGAAGCAGCAGAGGCACTCCGACGTAAACATAGATCTAGAAGTTAGAAGATATTTGGCAGGGATGAGAGAGGGAAGAAAAAGCTATGAACCATCAGAAATGTAAAGTAATGAAAAAATGATTACTGAAAATAAAATAATTAAATAAAGAAAAGGCAACAGAAGCAGGATGTTACCACTCTATATGATCATTACCTGAGAGCATCTTTATGACAATTATAATCAGCTCCGAAAAAGAAAATGCCTTAGGACTCGATTTTCCTTTCATTCCAAGCAAATGAGTCTATAATGAGAAAGTATAAGAATAAGATTGATAAATTAACAAGTTCACCAAGCTATGAATGCAACAAAACTTGCAGCATGCATCATGCAACGCATGTAAAATTCAAGACAAAAAGAAACTAAATCAATAAAAAAACAAACAGCTTATCAGGGGTAAAGAACACATGTCAACCTGATTGTCTTTGCTTAGGAAAGTAGCATTTTCCATTATCTTCAGGCACTTGAGAAGCAAGGTTAGACTCTTCCGACATTTGTCATTTCTCAAATCTTTGATAGACAAAGAACTACCCTCCATCCAATTCTGAAAGAAAAATCCATGGGTTTCAGATAATTTTTAATTTAAGGATGCAAATATAAGAGAATCCGTGATGCATTGACAAAGTGAAATATCACATCTCAAAGCAAGAAATATCAATCAGAAAATGCTCTCCCTGTTATAGATTGTTTTAATTCATGTCTACTACAAATATGGTACAACATATATGTTGAACTAACATACAAGCTCACACCTCCAAATCTGAATGGCAATTCATGGTGACTTCAAAGACTGCATCAAGTCCTCCATGTTCCCTTAGTTTTTCCTTAAAATGTCCACCAGCCTTCCGTACGGCACCAGAGGTTTCTGTACACAAGTAGTTCCCCCATAACATCCAAAAAATATAAAAGAATACTCAGAAGAGGTTTCACTACTACGACGGGGTGTGTGTGTGTGTGTGTGTTAGCTCCTAATCAACTACAAGCATCACAAACTTTTTATAGGAATTATAATTTTGCTTGTGGAGAAAGACTACCACAGAAATCATAATTTATAGGTGAAAACTAAAAGACTTTCATTAATTTGGGATGGAAATACCCAAAGAAATACCACTAAAATATAACTCAGAATATACAAACCACCTAGAATTTATATATAAACAAGCCAGATTCCTACAAATTAAGCTTAACAGTTACCTGTACTTGAAACTCATTAATTTTTGTGTATTGCAATACCTTTGGAAATTGAGAAGAAATAAAAGTAATAAGACCGATTGCATAAACTCTTAATTAATGAGTTCCAAACAGTAAACAGCATTATGCGTGAACATATTTGATTATCTATTGTTATTTTTGCACAAGAAACCAACATTACCATTACAAAGAACCAGATACATAAGAGGGGAAAGAACATTTTCAGCAATTATACAAAAATAAAATGTTGAAGTAAATATTCTTTACTATACCATCAAGAGAAATGGCAGATAAGCAAGCCTTCTCCATAGTCAGCAATGCTAACCATTTTGGGCATAACTCTGGCCTCTCAACCCCACTGTCATTCTGACAGGTTGCTTTTAGTTCTTTGCAATTTACTAGAATTTCTTGAACTCTAGAAAAAACTGCAACAGAACTGGAGTCCAATCTTTCTGTTGTACTTTTTAGCATGCTATTATTCTGACGCAATGATAGAAGTTTAGAGCCAAATTTTGGTGCTTTGTCATTAATAGCTGTGGAAACAATTGGTCTTAACAACTTGATTAGAAATTGAACACAACCAGGTGACTCAAGGAGAAGATCATCTTGGCCCTGAAACAAAAGCATAGCCAGTAAAAATAGGCAAATAGTGAATATGTAGATTGATAAACTAGAGTCCATGTCAAGTGCTGGAATGGAACTATATGCCACTGAACAGTCACTACCGCCCACAAATGATTGGAAGTGATGCCCCAGCAATAAACTGGCATTGAAACTTGAAACTGGCATTGGTCCTCTTAATTCTAATTTTTACATTTGGAAGTCCTTTTGGGATTAGAATTGAGGATCATAATTCCATATGACAATCCCATGAAATTACAAAATAACTAGCTTAAGCCGTTTGCAATTTTTAACCAACAGCCTAAAAATTGCCAATTTCAAATCTAAGAATTAAAGAGTGCTCAACAAGGAAAAAAAGAAAAGACAGTGCCTCTCACAAATCTTTTTCTATGTGTGCATTTTTAGTTATGATAATGACATTATATACTGAAATATTTATGCATGGTATTAAGATTTTTTTTTTCAAATTTAGGATCAAACAAGTAAAAAAGACAGAAAATTAGCAAAAGAATTCTAAAAAAAAAAAAATATTAATTAAAGTATAGCAATACATTCATACTAAAAGAGAATGATGGCGTGCCACCTCTAGCAGAATGTAAAAAACTTCATTAATTGTAATAGAAATTCCTCAGCTTAATAAAATCTATGCTCATATTACCCCATAGCTTCTTTTATAATTCACTACAACTGAGATTTAACAAACAAAAGAAGACTTACATCACTGGTCAAAATGTAGAAAAGTGTTGCAGCTGCAAGATTGCTGGGAGAATCATCGAGACTGAGACCCAAAATAGCATCAATTATTGTCTTTGCCATCCTGCAAAGAATGGGAATTGTTATTTATGAGCTAAACATTCATACTTGTATATTTCCTATATAAGAGTGAGTTCAGTCCATACACACAGTTCAAAATTCCAATCTAGAACAAAGACATATCAAAAATAGTACCCTGCTTCACTCTTGGACAACTACATAATACTCGGGCAAATGATAAAAGCAGTATTATGAATCGTCTTAGTTGTGAATCCTTGTATGGAAAATTTAACGTTATTCTCACTGCATCAATAGGCAGAGGCTAGCAGTAATCCACAAAGGGTGGCTCGTGTAGTAAGCAAACTTGAATTCAACCATTGAGGGGCCAACACAATGTCACAGGTCGAGCAGTGAGAAAGAAGTTGCGAGGGGGGCAACCTCAATACCATGGGTGGTAACTAATCTCACACAACTCACAATTTAAAAAGAAAATGTCAACAAAGTCCAGTAAGCGGAGTAACTAAGCTCCAGCCAACCCCCCCCCCCCCAAAAAAAATTAAAAAATAAAATCACATTCCTATTTATTTGGAAAGTAAGCAAAGAGATCTCAAACTCACAGTTGAATCTACATAAACTGAAACTGTAATAAAAGAATCGTAAATGGGTCAAAATACTAATCCTTTCTGTTCTTCTTCTCAAACAGCACTAATAAATATCCAAATGGACAACCAATTTTGGAGCGGTAATTTAAAAAACCTCTGACTTCACCCAGCCCAAATTTAAAATTTTGAATTAATTCCAACAAAAGCAACACCGGAATTTTTAAAAAAAAAAAAAGGAAAAAGAACATAATAGAAGAAATTCCGACACAGGCACGACACGTTGGACAGAGAGAATTGAGATTCAAAAGCAACGAAAGATTTCGCAAGAAATTGAAATACCCCTGAGTGCGGAGAAGCCTTCGCTGCTGCGTGGTGGCACAAATGGACAAGAGGGACACCAAGCTGGCTCTTCTGATCCGAACAGGGTGACCCTTGCGGAGTCCATCGAGGGCGAAATTGACCTCATCCACGTGCTCCATCATCTCCCCGAACTCCTGCGCCTCCATCAGCGTCGAAGTCGCCGGAATCGAGAATCCGTTGTTCTCGGCGGCACTCTTGGCCTTCTTGGAGTCCCGGCGACCGGCGCCGCACAAATCGTCGATGGAATTGGGGTCAGAATCGAAGAGGGACCACTGCGAGGAGGAATCTTGGGAGGAGAATGCGAAGCCGCTGTAGAGAGGGTCGTGTTCTTGGGAGAGGGAGAGGGAGTCCGTTGCGTAGGTCTCTGATACGTCGTCGTTTAGGGAAGAACTCGAGCACGTCCCCGAAACCGTTCTGCTGCGGCGACCGTAGGTGCGAACGATCATTTTTCGATTTCGATATCGGAGATCGGTGGTTTGTGGTGGTTGGTGTGGTGGCGGCTATGTGGAGGGTTGAAGATTGGGCATTTTTGGACAAGACAAGGGCTTTTTCGGAAATTGAAGGGAAAGAAAGAAAAAGAGGAAGAAAGAAGGAGAAATTCAGCTTGCTGAGCTGAAGGAGAAGGAAGAACGAAAACGCAAAGAAGAAGGAGAATTGAAGTGAGGATTTTGTGTGGATTTGAATTTTTTTTTTTATGAAATTCCGTGCAATTTTGAATCGATGGGCCAGTGTGGTTTTTTTATCCGGTAGGTAATACACCCAACACAAACATCCGATGAGGTTAGTTTCGTTGTGTTCAATATTTCCATTCCACAAGATCAATCATTTTTTTTTTTTGATAAGAAGATCAATTGAGAACTAAAATTTGACAACTTTTACGATAATTTTTAACTAGTTAATATAATTTAAATATGTGTTTACCGTCAATATATTTTTATTAAGCATGAATTTAAATGTGATTAACCACGAATTTGTACCCGTTTCAAGTGTTTAATTATATGTAGATTTGAACACCTGAAAATCGTGGTTAATCACGTTTAAATTCGTGGTTAATGAAGTTACGTTGATAGTTAATGAGTTTCAACACCTGATATATCCATTAACCATTTACTGAACGTAATTAATCACGTATTTGAACTGCATTAACCACTTAAAAATGTCGCGAAAGTTGTCAAATTTCAGTTGTCAAAATATCATTACTCTTTGCATAATGAGGAGTGCTAACGATTGGAATTTAAATAGGTCTACTAAATCGTGTCTATTTTATTTGGTGGGATTTATATAGATTTCAATCAATATAAGAGAAGAGAGTGTGTCGGAAAGAAAGTATTAAATAGTGTGTCGCTAGCGTTTCTTTTTGTAGAAATATTTTTCTCTTCTTACCCTCCTACTCGCTTCTCTTTTTTTTGGGTACAACTTGCTTCTCTTCTTATTCATGTTATTGTATTATTATTTTTTGGGTTATTGTATTATTATAAACCTAAAAAAAACTTTTTTTGCATAGTTATAATCACTTAAAAAATAACAAGCCCTAAAATCCTTCTCTAATTCTCTAAAAAAATAAAGATAACTCATGGATTTTAATGCTTTATTGGGGTATGGAAAAGAAAAGAAAATCACTAAAAAAATGAGATGATTTTGTAATTATTTGATATGAGAGAAGAATAAATAAAATAAAGTTAAAAGTTGTCTTTCATTTGATTGTGTAGAAAGTGAAATGAAGGAAAACATGATATTGTGAAATGACATAAATGTTATTTTTGAATATGAAAAACAAAAAAAGTAGGAATATGAGTAACGATATTTGTACACCTAAAAAATCAGACGTCTTGGTTAATGACATTCAAAATCGTGATTTATGGCGTATTGAGTTTGATTAATGGATACACAAAAAATGGGTAACTCATTAATCATCCACTGAGTTTCATTAACCATGATTTTGTATATTATTAACCATGTTCTTTATCAACAAAGCTCGGCTGATGGTTATGAGTTACTCAAGTTTGGTTAATAACGTTCAAAATCGTTATCAATAAAGCACATTAGATGGTTCATGTTAATAAATCACTTGCTATTCATAAATAAAAAACTTTGTTATCATCAAAATTAAAAGGTTTGAGACGAACCAATCATTTTGGTTTCAACAAACTCCATTGGAAATTGTTGATCTTATAAGACTATTTCTCTTATACCTTTCGCGATCATGAGTAGATTGTACCCATCGATGAGGCTCACAATGTAGATGTCTTACTCTAATGGTCTCAGTGTGAACTTTGTAAGGGGAGCAAGCAGGGCCATTACAGTGTTATTTTGAATCATGTGGGTGAGCATGTGATGATTTAGGATAGGTTTTAGCTGTTTTTCACTCAACCGTAAATTTTGATCAAGACATTTAGATTTGAACTCGACCCTGAACCAAAAAAAAAAACTCGGTGATATAAGGTATAATTAAGCCTGGATCTAAATAAGATAGAATGAGGTTGACCCAAAATATAAGTAAAATGAAATTATAAAATGGTCACATATTCACGTCTAGTTCAACCAAATAGTAAATATATCATATACATTATACTTTCTTTCATTATATGTCGTGTCTTTTTACTCTATAATATTATGACATTACTAAGAAAAAATAACAATAAATCACTTTAGGTGTAAATTAGGTTTTCAAATAAATAGAAATGTGAAATAATTTTAAAACTAGAAGTGATACATGGGACAAGTCGTCTGCATGCTGACAAACATGAATCAACACTTAACTTCTCTTACATTGATCAAGTTCCACTTGCATAGCTAATATCTAGCTTTTATTTTAGTGAGCTTTATCAACCATTTTAGGCAATGGTTTTAAAATTGGACCGATCGTTGAGCTGGTAAACGTATTGGTTCAAGGTTAAGTGGTCTAACTGTATTGAACTGTGGTTAAACCAGTAATAGTTAAATAATATATATTTTAAAAGTATTAATATAATATATTTCAATTCTATCCTAATCATCTTAAAATTAGACATGCGTACTTATATAAAATTATAATATATTTATTCTCGGCAAAAAATGTGTTTATACTAACTATTATGGCTTAATATTAAATAAGTATAATTTGCTTAATTTTTAGTTTTTTTTTTGGTGTGGTCTATAATTTAAAACGTTAAAGCATTAAACTATAGTTTTTAGGTTCAATAGAACCAGACAGGAGGAGGGTTCTCGGTTGAACTAGTTGAACTGTTTGGTCTGTTTTTTCATAACATTGGTTTGGGGTTCTACTTCACATTATAATGGTATGCTTGATTGCTCTCGAAATGTGGATTTCATCCTTACTATACCATTTACAATTCTAATGATTTGATCTTTTGAATGATAAATTTTGAAATGCCACTTCATCAAATATTTTTTACTTTTTATTTGCCTTTGTCTTGTTGCTTATCTTCAGTCTTGTCTGCACCAGGCAAACCTTCATTGTTTGTCTTGGGCACTTCAGGCAGACTACGATTCAGATCAACAAAAGAGTAATCTAACTATATAGGTCTTCATTAAGCTTTTTGTTGTTGAACTTTACATGAATTGTTTGTTATACTATCAAAATTCGATAGTTATATCTTTACAAGTCTTTGAAGCTTCAAAATAACACAAAAGATATCCATTATTTACTTTTGAGTCAAATTATTAATTTGATCGTTAGTATTGGGAATGAATCATAAAAAGTTTGTTTTAGAATAGGTCTAATATATATTATACTAGTGTATTTACCCGTGCTCGCACGGGTTAACTCTATGGTTTTTAAACATATCTAACGTGCAATAGTAAGTTTGGAGTTCTTTTTAAAAGAAATATTAGTAGATTTGAATTTTTCAGAAAAATATGATAGATAATTCATAATGAAGAGGATAATATATGTACTTATACATGTAGACTCTAATTTTAAATTATAAAAAAATTAAATAGAAAATATCAGTTTTTCTTATATTTAGACATGGTTTTTCAGCTATGAGTTTTGACAAAAAATATAAAACATAAAATGGGATAATTTATCTAAATTATAGTAAGATAAATTCAAACTAAGTAACATGAAAAACATATAATCAATTATCAATGTTGGATTATTGTTGATAGTCTTTTTCCTTTGCTAGATATTATGTTAGCTGAAGACTCATGAGGAGCAAGTTCTTCTGTGTTTAGTTCTTAGTTCTCTTTCTCTTATATTAAAAAAAATATTAAGGTTATACAATAAATTAAGCCTAGAATAAATTTTAGTTTTTTTCGTATATAATATCAGAGCTTTAAGAAAGAAAAAATAAAAATACATACGTGCATATTCAATATTTATTATAATTATAATTAAACATAAACAATCACGTGATTGAGAAAATGATTTGATAATTTGTAGATATGATTCAATTTTAGTTAAATATTGATTTGATTTAAGTCAACTATTTATTAATAATATCGCAATTTGCTTCAATTAACATTTAATGAAATGTTTGAATTAAGGTTGCTTAAAAATTTTAAAAATGGTATGAGGAAATCAAATGACCCTGTAGTTAACATGTGGTAGAATCGTACATGGTTGAGTAGACGTATAATTTGCAAATTTAGTTTATTATGTTATATGTAATTTATTGTAAAAAAATGGAAGAAAAAAATTGTCAATAATATCATAATACATCTTTTTTTGACGAAATATCATAAGAATTATATTTTCAATAATTTATTTAATTTATTTTGCTTAGATGAAATAATTTTTTTTAATAAATTTGTTAAGTTATATTAATAAAAAAGATAAGAAAAATAATGAATTTCTCAAAATAGTTAGGTGGATAAAAACAAATATACCACATATGAAAAGGTAGAAGAATTTTATTTAAGAAATCATTAAAAATAAAAAGAACTCAATTGAAATGTACAATTTTATATACAACTTTTCAGTCTCAACACACGAAATGATAAACACACAAAAATTGAAGAATCACGTTTAGGTAAGTGAATAAATTAGAAAGGAGAAATGCATGGTTTTAATATGGATAGAGATTTACAAAGGTGAATGTTTTGTTTGATACGTGATGGAAAAAACCTAGTTTCGCCAAGAATTTGTTTCTCTCCAATAATCTCAAAGCTTTCTCGCTATATACAGTTTTGTTACAATTGAGTCACAATGCTAGCATTGAGTTTACAAAATTTAACCACGGTAAGCTCTTCCAATACACTAATAATGCTGAAATATAAAACGTGAAATGAACATGCCTAATATCTAAATAGTTGTCAAATATCCACAACTAAAGATCTAGTTCCACAAACCATTTTTTTAGGATAATATTATTTGGGATTTTTTTACACACAAAAAATAAAATAAAAAAGAACAACACATAATAAAGTATTGTCTTGAGAACTATAGCTCTCTTATTATCATATATAAACTTAATATGGGCACTAAATTCCAATAATTAAAAAAATTGTTCAGTTTGAAAAAAATAGTAGAAAACTATTACTAAATGGCAATGCAATCAAATACGTGGATGTAATGATGGATGTAAAAATTTTATCGGATTGAAATACGTTGATGAAGAATACTCAGAAATGTATACACAACATCTAATTCCATCCGGAGAAAAAACACTAATTGAGCCTTATTTGTCTTTCGCATTCTAGTCTGAAATTTCACCACAATTACATGATAAACCTTCTTCTTGAATATATCCTGACATTCGAACTTAAAGTAAAACTAAAATCCACGTCAGAATGACATTTTCAATTAACAAAAAAAAAATTCAAACAAAAACATGCAACTAAATATGAAAATCAATAAAATATAAAAATAAAAACATCACCTTCTCGTTTCAGCATCCCTGTGTTTGATGATTTATCATTTTTTTCTATTTTGCTTATTCATGTACCGGAAATAAGAGCACGTGGAACAAAAAACGATGGAATATCTTATTATCTATATCTCCAAAAGAAAAATGAATATCTGAAACCAAAAAAAAACTAAAGGATGAGAGAACAAATAAAAGTTGAAGAGAAAAAAGACGTGCATCAAAATAAGAGAGAAAGAATCAAAGAGACAAAACAAAACAAAAACTATCATTGAAGAAGAAGAAGAAAAAGAAGTGAATAATAAAACCAAGAAAAGAAAAGAAAAGTATAAGATAAAAGGAAAAGAAACAAATGAACGAGTAGGATTTAAAATATGCAACCTCCATAAATAAATTAACCTGGTTTAAAGTTTGAAATTATTTTTTCCCATTTTAGGCTTGTTATTTATTGATATAATACTAATAGAAAATTTGTCATTTATTGTTGATTTATTTAAAATTATGAATTACATTAGGAAGATTACCATAATGATTGAAATTTTATCATTTATCATTTATTTAAAATTCAATGTGACAATAATTGAAAATTTTGATTGATATATTAACCTCATTTATTAAGATACCCTAATAATGGCTACATTTATTAATTAAATTAAAATAATAGCATTTTGGCGGGAACTGGAATAATGTGGTTTTGACATGTGGCATGGTTCTATATGGCAAAACTCTATTTTATATAATATAGTTGATAGTTGATTTTGTATATAGTGTGCAATATTAACTTCTTTTGCCCATAAGTACTTACGTAGTGAATTGTCATTTAACATGGTCCTTGTCAATTCCCCGTAAGGATTGTTTTCTTTTTTCTCTCTACCACACCATTTCATCACGACATTATTAGTGTAGCGAAATTGTAAAGAATACCATTATCTTCACAAAATCATTGGAATCCTAAGATGAGCTTCTTTTTTAGCTTTTATAACAATGGACTTTCTCTTTGTTATTGTTCCCTCGTTCTTTAGATCTAGCCAATGAACCTTTAGTAAGCCTAAAAGTTCTCTTAATCTCAAAATAAAGAGATCATTTGCTTCTTGAATGGTAATGACTTCGAAAATTTACTATTTTGATAGACTTATGAAGAGCCCTCAATTGTGCAAAGATATGAGACCATTAGCAATAGTTTGTAGTCTATTTAGGTTTCACACTCCAGGTGTTCTTTATCAATATTCTTTAGACCCTGCACCAACTTCGAAGGCTGAAAAGGAAAAACACTTAAATACTTATTAGGTGATAATTTATAAAGAGGACAAAGTGCTTAACTCTACATACAAGAAAATGAATGAAGTAAGAAGATTTGAAATAAATGTGAGAGTGGTTAATGAGTTTCTACAACCTTAAACTCCAGAGTTTTCAATATATATAGACACACACACACACACACGAGAATGTGCAGCGTTTTATAAACGAGGTTAATATCACTGTTTTGACGTGCATTAAATGCACTTTGTTTTTCTTGTTTTGTATACGCAGACTCATAACTTTGCACGCTTCAAGTTGCTAGATCAAAACAGGTCCTAAAATTTAAGAAAGCACATCCAAACTAAGTCTCTAAATGCTGAAAGCTTTTTGGGCTCTCTTTGAGTTTGGTGAGGGCATATGTCTCAAAAAGTCTCTTTATATCAATTACGAGCTCTTTACATAAGGTATATTTTTTATACTCTTGTCAGTAGCTTTATTTGAATAAGCAAGACAAGATCCACGTGATGAAGCTTTTCAAAATCAAAAGATGATCCAATCACACAGATAAACAATCTACTTTAGACACAAAATAAACTATATATGCAGTCTTCACACTAACAAATGTGTTAAATATTATCACTTATCGTTCATGAATAAAAATGTGTTAGATATTATCACTCCATTGAACATTGTTGATCATGATATCGACTCTCCTATACCGTCCACAGTCATGAGTAAAATTTACACATCCATGAGGCTCACATCGTAAATGTCTTGCCCTAACAATCCTAACGTGAACTCTGCAAGGGGAGTAGATAGAGGCACGTCAGTGTTATTGCATTCAACATAGTCGAAGTTGCAGTTGTTTATAAGAGAATAATAACAACTATGCAACAAAAAAAATTATTCAGGGAACTAACAATAAATTCATATATAAACCCCACATTATTTGTCGCACAAATTCATCATTTCTCGCCATTACTATTCATTATTTTTTATTATAGTTTAACTATTGTTAGGAGAAGACAGACTAATTGTCTTATTTGAAAGAATGAATACGTTAAGTGTTGTCCCGACCTCCACTTACCATTTGAATGTACTTCTGAACATGGTCTCTTGTTCTAGACTACGCGTGTGTATTAAAAGTAGAGAAAAAAGTATATCAGGCTATGTAGATTTTGTAACTTCCCCTTGGATGGATATTTAATGGGAAAAATAGAGAATAATTGGATCTGTTTGATATTTGCAATGAACACTAACAAATTACTGACAAATCTTTAATCATAATGAAGAAAGCATTATAAGACAATTTGCCGCCATATTAATTTACATTAAAACACAAATTCTCCTTCTAGAATGTTCCCAAATTTGCAAATCATGGACTTGAAGACTCTCACCTGAATCAACAATCCTTGACACTCCTGCAAAATATATATGAGCAATGAGTTGCACTTGGAAACATAATGAAGACAAATGCCTTCTCAAGGTCTCGGGAAGGATGGAAGGAAGATCTGAACAACAAAATATCAAATGGCTACCACAACACGACCCAACAAATGTCAGTCATAAGAGAAAGTTCGTCCAGTCACCACATCATCATTGACGTTCATAGGGTCGTTGGAGTCTTTTCGCTAAATCGCTTGAAGCAACCACCACTATGCTTCCTTTGGCCATTGTGGGTTCACCGCTTAGCCCTCTGATTTCTCTGTCGCTGTGCTGAGATAGGCTCGCTAGAGCCACTGCCTATTGCCTTCTCCCAGCATGGGACAACACTATGGGCGTCTTTTGGTTAGTAGCAAAAAGAAGCTACCACTCCACTCACTATGCAATTTTTCCCAACTTTCCCAATAAAAAAACCAGAACACTTGTCGACCTAGTATAACTAGTTGAAATGAAAAGTCAACGCTTGGACCATATCCATATTAAGAGGAGTCGATGAGTATATGATTAAGAAATAGTATTATATAAAAACTAAATGATCAACATTATATCTTTAAATCTTAAAATGTAACGCATCACAATAAATAACAAAGAAATTAACAAAAGTTATTAAGATGGTGATTAAGAAAAACTTAGTATAGTTTATTAGATAAATTTTATATTTTTAATATAACAAATATTTTACCTGAAACACATCATAATATATAGCGAAAAATTAACAAATGTTATTAAGATGGTGATTAAGAAAAATTTAGTATAGTTTATCAAAAAAATTTATATTTTTAATATAATAAATATTTTTATTAAATATTTTACCTGTAGTTTTTCAACGAGTGTTTTACGAGTTTATTATTATTTTTTCCAAACACAAAAACAATTTCAAATTAATTTATATTACTGAATAATAAATATCAAATATAATTTAATTTTTTATTTTAAGATATTAATTAACAAAAATGTACAATAAAATAGAATAATTTTCACTTTTCACTGAATAGGTGATGGATAACATCCAAACACACAGTCAAACATATAATTTTTTTTCCAGTAATAATATTTTTTTTTTCATATATGAGCTCAAAAATCAATTTAGAATGCTTGAAAGATTTCGATATCCTTTCACCTTGACCAATATATTAAATATATTAATGGAGAAAACCTAGCTAAAGCTCTCTAGGTCTTGGTCTTATTCCCCTTACAAAATGGATAGAAATTTTTTATCTCCATTCACTCACACTATTTTCAACCTCTCACAATTGTGAGACAAAAAAAAACCTCTTACTATCAACACAGTTTTTTTTAGAAGACTATCAACACAGTTTTTATTATTTCATTTTGTGAGAGGTACATGATCAACAAGACCCAGGAAATTTTACCTAAATTTTGTACTATATTAATATTAAAATTAATATGTTAATAATGTTTTAACATAAATAGATGTACTCCTGACACAAAAATAAAAAAATATTTAAACGTTCAGTAAAATTACAAATGTATTATTAAGAAAAAATGAAAATACTTAACTATTGGCTGGAATATCTGTTAGAGGTTTTATTTTATTTCAAAAGTTTAAACAAATATTTTAATCAAAATATTTTATTAGTTAGTATTTAACATGTGGTTAATTTCGGAAACAACCTGATACATTGGGATAAATAAGTGTGTCTCCACACGCTTTAGGTTTGGTCTATGTTCATGTTGTTCGTGACTGTGTTCGTGGTTTGTAATCTTGTTTGTGGTTAAAGATTCGATGTGTTTGTGATTTGGAGAGTTCATGGGTCTTGACGTACAATAATTTTTTCTTTGACCGAATAAATAAGTAGTTTTCGAATAAATGAGTTAAAAATCATAATAAAAGATAATGCTGTTTTTAAATAAATATTATTTTACGCTATCTAATATTTTTTTTTGATATGACAGTATTCCAAATTGCAAAACTTCAATATTACATCCTACAAATATTTCACTATGTAATAAAATATTTTTTTTATTTATACAATAAAATATTAAATCCTATAAATATTTCATTATACAATAATATAATGAATTTAATTTATATGTACTGTCACTGTAAAAATATTTAATTTAATTTATATGTATGTGTCAACATAATAAATGATGCGACAACACATTTTTAGATGCACGTGTAAAATATTTTTACATTGTAGATAGAAATTAAACTTTAATAGTACTGATATAACTTTTTAATTCATTTTTCCCACTAAACTTACCAAATTACCAAATTAAAAAAAATAGAGAAAATAAGACATGTACCGTCAATATAAACCAGTTTTACACCAACGTCCAATAAGAATCCACAATTTAGTAGTTAATTTTAAAAAACAGCTATGAACTAGGCTGATGTGGCAATATAGTGAGTTATTATTGGATGTCGATGTAAAACTAATTTACACCGACAGTACCTACCCGTTAAACTTAAAAAAAAACCCTATGTTACTTTTTTAATACTGAATACTATTTAATTGTAGTGGCTTACGCAATAGGGTGCAAGTACTATTTTTGACCTACAAATATTTCACTATATAATAAAATATTTTTTTTATTTATACAATAAAATATTAAATCCTATAAATATTTCATTATACAATAATATAATGAATTTAATTTATATGTACCGTAACTGTAAAAATATTTAATTTAATTTATATGTATGTGTCAACTTAATAAATGATACGAAAACATATTTTTAGATGCACGTGTAAAATATTTTTATATTTTAAATAGAAATTAAACTTTAATAGTACTTATATAACTATTTTATTCATTTTTCCCACTAAACTTACCAAATTACCAAATTAAAAAATATAGAAAAGAGGACATGTACTGTCAATGTAAACCAGTTTTACAACAACGTCCAATAAAAACCACAATTTAGGAGTTAATTTTAAAAAACAGCTATGAACTGGGCTGATGTGACAATATAGTGAGTTATCATTGGATGTCGATGTAAAACTAATTTACACCGACAGTCCATACCCGTTAAACTTTAAAAAAAAACCCCTATGTTACTTTTTTTAATGCTGAATACTATTTAATTGTAGTGGCTTACGCAATAGGGTGCAAGTACTATTTTTGACCTTTCGTTTTCTGGATCTAGGGTTTCTCCTTCTGACGACTTGCTCCTGAAACGTGAATTCGTCATCTTCATACACAGATCCATCTTCAAAACCTAGCTACCACCGCCACTAAACAATACTGCTTCCCACGCAAAAAAAAAAAAAATCAATCGCCGTCGACCGAATCGGAGATTCACGATCACGCGCACACGGACAACTGTTAGGGTTCTTTGAATATTATTTTTTTGCCCCAATCGCCGTTCTCATCACCTTCAATCACGGATCTAAAATTTCCCCTGAAACAAAAGGCCTAATTTTTCATTCTATTTTATACATACATATTTTGTTGCTGGTAATGCAAAAATCAGATGAATCTTAAAGCGATTTTGACGGTGATTACGATGAATACTTTTTCCCTTACTTACACGGAATCTTGACGAAATTCCAAAGACTTTGTGTTTGTGATTTGATTTGAAGGGACAAAAAAATGTATAAATCGGTGGTGTATCAAGGGGAGGTGGTGTTGGGTGAGGTAGATATATACCCAGAAGAGAACAACAACTACAAGAACTTCGATGTGAAGGAAATTCGAATAAGCCACTTCTCGCAACCCAGTGAGAGGTGTCCACCACTTGCTGTGCTTCACACTGTTACCTCATGTGGTGTTTGCTTCAAAATGGAGTCAAAGACACAGCAGCAGGATGCGCTCTTTCACTTGCACTCCTTGTGTATCAGAGAGAACAAGGTATATAGCAACACTTGGTAAAAATCAAAATTAAAAAAAAAAATAGAGAGAAAAAAGCCAACTAAAACCCTGGCTTCCAAAACAACATGATTTTGGACAAAATCTGAGTGGACTGCCCTTGAAACTCTGGATAACTCACTTATGACTTGTGTGTTAATGTTGCCAGCATTTTTGTAATAACTTGCCTGAACTTACTAAATTTGCTGTTTTGAACCCAGATGCTGAACAAACTGACTAATTGGCCACTTATGACTTAACAGATACCAAGTATTTCAGCATTTCTTCTAAACTGAACTGGGCGTTGAAATGTTCAGGGAGACTAGTTGATCTTATAGCAATTGTTGCTAATGGTTGGTTGTATGTTGAGAAGTATGTGATGGTAGTGAAATGTAGTATCTGTCCTGGTCAGGCTTTATGCTGAACAAAAAGAATCTTAAAATTTATTGGAGATTTTGGTTGCACTCTAAAAGTGTGGTGAAATGTTTGTTTTTTCTGACTTGAACATAACTGCAAATCTGTCCATTATGTATCATACTCAAAAGCTGTGTTGGGTTGTTATGATATCATGGTAAGACAGTTAACCAAGGGAAATTCATGGTATTTCATTATGGGTTTAGCTTGGTATATAATATTGTTTTGGTACTGTGTGCTTCTTTAACATTTTCCTAAACTCGACTTGCTTACATTTCATTGTTTCTTTTTTGCGTTGTCATCATGTTTATCACTTAAATTTTATGTGGTTACCAGTTACCTTTTTTCCCCTCTCCTCAATTCTCTTGCTGGATTTTAACAATGGTTGCAATATTGGCACCTGCAGACTGCTGTTATGCCACTATGTGGGGAAGAAATACATTTGGTTGCAATGCATTCGCGGAATGATGATAGACCATGTTTCTGGGGATTCACTGTTGCCGCTGGACTTTATAATTCATGCCTTGTGATGTTAAATCTTAGATGTTTGGGTATAGTGTTTGATCTGGATGAAACACTTATTGTAGCAAACACAATGCGCTCATTTGAGGATAGAATTGATGCACTCCAGAGAAAAATAAACTCAGAAGTAGATCCACAGCGAATTTCTGGCATGCAGGCAGAGGTCAAGCGCTACTTAGATGACAAGAGTATATTGAAGCAGTATGCTGAAAATGATCAGGTCATTGATAATGGGAAAGTGATAAAAATTCAATCTGAAATTGTTCCAGCATTATCTGACAGTCACCAGCCTATAACTCGACCACTGATACGGTTACATGAAAAAAACATAATTTTGACACGCATCAATCCGCAGGTATATAATTTTTTTTATCCAATCATTCAAAGTATCTACTGCCATGTCTTGTGGCTGTGCATTTTCTTCTAGGTTTATTATTCTACCGTGGTCGTGTTTTCAAATGATATTTCATATTTCTAGTTATTGACTGATTTTCTTTTTGGATCAAGTAATCACTTGACACTTTTCATTGCCACCACTGGTGCGATTTCTGCCTTGTCCTATTGTTTGGAAGAGAGAGCAATGTAATTTTCACATTATAGTGCTTTTTATACCATCATATGCTCGAAAGTTTGATTTATGAGCAGACATAGGCAGATAATCTTGTGTTTTATTTATTTTTTTTCAAACATACGTAAGCAGAAAAACTTGTCAGAATCATTAGCCTAACAAAAACAAGTGTGTTTTGAAAGATTCGCGATACAAGTGTTCTTGTGAGGTTGAGACCTGCATGGGAAGATCTTCGGAGCTACCTGATTGCAAGAGGGCGCAAGCGTTTTGAGGTTTATGTTTGCACAATGGCTGAAAGGGACTATGCGCTGGAAATGTGGAGACTTCTTGATCCAGACTTGAATTTGATAAATTCTAAAGAACTATTAGGTCGCATTGTATGTGTAAAGTCTGGTAAGTGGCATGTATGTTATTTTCTATTATTTTTGTTTTCAATGAGAAGTTGTATAGTTGTAATAGAACACCTTGAAGAAGCAAATTTTGGGCACGAGGACACCTTATATTTTAAAATTCACCTGAGTCCGATGCAGGGATGTAACTTGTGTATGATTTATTATCGTACTGTACTATATGCCGGTGTTTCTACTGCTGCCGTTTCATTAACTTTTCCAATAATAATATAATAGGTTTGAAAAAGTCATTGTTCAATGTCTTCCAAGACGGCTTATGCCATCCAAAGATGGCATTGGTAATTGATGATCGCTTGAAAGTGTGGGATGAGAGAGATCAACCTCGGGTGCATGTTGTCCCTGCTTTTGCTCCATACTATGCTCCTCAAGCTGAGGTAAATTTGCTTGCTTACATTGTTGGAAGCTCAATACTTTCAGTTGCGTGAATGGAGGTCATCCTTTTTTCAGTGATATGAACTGATTAGGCTTATTTGTCTTGTAGGCAAGCAATACTGTCCCTGTCTTGTGTGTTGCAAGAAATGTTGCTTGCAATGTTAGGGGTGGCTTCTTTAAGTAAGTTATACCTTTTAAAATTATATTTTTTTGCACGCCTGAAAGAAGCTGAAAATACACTGATTCACTCATTTTCCTTGCCTAACCTGGAATATCTCTATTTAACAATGTTGATTTTTAAGCAGTTTAATTATCTCCAATCGGTATAAAGATAAATAGTAAATACTACATAGGATTCTTGGATGGTTCGACCTAATTATGACTCCTGATTTGATGACAGGGAATTTGATGACGGTCTTCTACAAAAGGTTCCTCAAATTGCTTATGAAGATGATATCAAAGATATACCTCCTGCTCCTGACGTGAGTAATTATCTAGTTTCAGAGGTAAGTGTATGTCTACGTACAAGACTAAGTATAGACATGTTAAGACTAAGTATAGACATGTTATTAATTCTAATCTGGTGGGGATATACTAATTACTAACTACTATGCTGAAATTTAAGCAGAATGTGTATTGTTCAATTTTCTGTCACATGTATATGTTTGTATTCAACTGTTTATGTTTTACTACTTTGCAGGATGATGGATCTACTTCCAATGGAAACAGAGATCCGTTTTTGTTTGATGGCATGGCAGATGCTGAGGTAGAAAGAAAATTGAAGGTATCAATCTGATGAGCTGAGTGAATACGTGAGAACTGTGATTTACGTATGATTAAACATGAAGCTTGTCTTATCATTTTTTTGTGATTGTACTTGCTGCTAGGATGCAATATCAGCAGCTTCAGCTATTCCTATGACCACTGCTAATTTAGATCCCAGGCTCACTTCTTCTCTTCAGTACACAATGTTATCTTCTGGTTCAGTTCCACCTCCTACAGCACAACCATCTATGATGCAATTTTCCCATGTACAGTTTCCACAACCTGCTACTCTTGTAAAGCCAATGGGTCAAATTGCCCCTTCAGAATCAAGCTTGCATAGTTCTCCTGCTAGAGAAGAAGGTGAAGTACCTGAATCAGAATTAGATCCAGATACAAGGCGTAGGCTTCTCATATTGCAACATGGACAAGATACAAGGGATCATGCATCTAGCGAGCCTCCATTTCCCATTAAACATCCCATACCAGTTTCCACTCATGCACCATCACGTGGGGGATGGTTTCCTGTAGAAGAGGAGATTGTTTCACAGCCAGTAAACCGGGTAGTACCCAAAGAATTTCCTGTAGATTCTGGTCCATTGCGTATTGACAAGCACCGGCCTCATCATCCATCCTTTTTCTCTAAGGTTGACAGCTCTATTTCATCTGATAGAATTCTCCACGAGAGCCACCAAAGATTGCCAAAAGAGGTAATGGCTGTGTTTCAGTCTATCATCTGATGTTTCACAGGAGGGTCAGACTTTGGGCTTATTTAGTGAATTATTTACACTATATGATAATTTATTTGCAGATGTATCATAGAGATGATCGCCCAAGAGTAAGCCATACGCTCTCTAGTTATCATTCTTTATCTGGTAAGCTACAACACTCGTTACTACATGTTTGGTTGATTCTCTTCTGTCTATTTCCCAAGCATTCTCATGTATTAGTGGTGATTGGCTGCAGTTAATTGGCTCTGAAAATGTAGTTTAGTTTTGAGTGAGCTTTTGTTTAGCTTGGCGGCATGCTGAATGAAGATGATTTTTTTTTTAAAATTTTTTGTGATTAGTAATTAGGTTTGGTTTTCGGATTATTGTTTTCTTTGTGAAATAATAGGTCTACGTTTTGGTTGTCACAAACATATTCTTTTTTTTTTATATTAAATATATCTTTTGATATGATTGTCTTTATCTTCCTTCATTTACTTTTTCACCGGACTTGAGCGTTCAAAAAACCTTATATGAAACTTGAAAATATTTTTTTATGGTCTAGTTTTTTTTATGGGGTATTATCAATTGCTATTGTTGTTGTTGTGTTTGTGCGCGTTTCTTTCTCTTTCCCAGTTCTATTTATTTTAGTGCTATCATTAGAATGACAATATCTCATGATTGTTATGAAGGTGATGACATCCCCTTTGGTAGGTCATCTTCCAGCCACAGTCTCGACTCTGAATCTGGTCATTCTGTATTGCACACGGATACTCCAGCTGTAGTATTACAGGAAATTGCACTGAAGTGTGGAACTAAGGTGAGCTGAAATATGTTGGTCTGCTAGAAAATAGATGGCATCATTGCGTATATTAATATCTCAGTGTACTGTTTATGCTTTCTTTGCTTTGTGTACCCAGAAAGTTTCTTTGCTTTGATATGAACAGGTGGAATTTACGCCATCATTGGTTGCTAGCGCAGAGCTGCAGTTCTCCATCGAGGTATCCTCCATTGTAGGCAGTGAGACTTTTTGATTCCTTGTTCATTATTTTTGCATGAATTTCTATGTTTTGTGTTTGTTTTTTCCTATACAAATTTAGAGTTATTCATGAATTAGTCTAATTTTCATTCATTGGGATAAATTTCTTATTTTTTGAATCGGTGAATCTGCTGCACATGATGTTTATTTTTTTACTGAGCTTAATTAACTGGACCAATTGATTTTGTCCTCCATGTGGTAGACTATACAAAGATTTGACTTTTATATACTAAACCCAGGGTTGGGTGTGCTAATGAGTAAATACGGCATTGTCATTGTTATTTTTTTCCTGGGAAAACAAACCTTAAATAGATTCAATTCGATCTTTAGGTTGGAGGTTCAAGGCTGATCCCATTCTTCTTCCTTTGGAGTGGTGTGACTTGTTGAAATATGCTTACCGTTCTATTTATTCAGAATTTATTGATATGCGTTGGTCAACTCATAATTGTCATTTTTATTTGCAGGCTTGGTTTTCTGGAAAAAAAATTGGTCATGGATTTGGCAGAACCAGAAAGGAAGCTCAACATAGGGCTGCTGAGGATTCTATTAAACATTTGGCTGGTAAGACATTCCAAATTTTTGAAGTTTGTGGCATTTGCTACTGCATTATATAGAACTGTCTATGATAACACTATAATTCCCTATAAAATCATGTTTGGGGACAAACCATTTAAATTAAATCCTTGTTAAGGGCTTGACCCATAGTTTTTCTAGGTCTTTCTTTACCCCTTACCATTGAGCTACCCTCCATTTCATCTACTATTCATTACTGGGGTTTCTACAGGTCTTCTATACACTTTCCAAACCCACCCAAGGCGAGATTCTACAGTCTAAAGACTAGTTTTGGCCCTAAAAATGCGGATATTGTTATAATTAAAAGTTAAAAATTTTCAAAACATCAAAAGCAGGGCCCACCTTGTTAGACCAGCCCATTGGCTTAATATTGTGGCTTATTAAATGGCTTAGCATTGTCCTGCCATCAAAGAAACTTTAGCTTAGACCTTGTGAGAGATCTAAAGCAATTCTTGGACCTTCACCTTATAGCTTAAGATTTTTAAGAGAGGCGATCTTTTGACATAGTATCAAAGTTTCTATGACTAAATATCAAGATTTTGAACCTTGCTGCCCTGTTCTTTATTATTAAACTATATTTCAGTAGAAGATAAAGTAGGCCTATTTACCAAGGTTGTTAAAACCGGACCGGCCATTGAACTGAACAAGACACCAGTTCAAGGTTCAAGGGTTTAATCTATCAACAAAAAATGGATAAAAAATATCTGATGTGCAAAAAACAACGCCATTTACCATTTTTTTTTTAAAATGTATTTTGATCGAACTGCCGGTTCCCAGTTTTTTCCGGTTCGATCCACGGTTTTCGTGCAAAGCGGTACTCAGGTTCATTCGGACCGGATAGGAGTCCGGTTCCCGGTTCAGCCGGTCAGACTGCCTGGTCTTGTCCGGGTTTGATAACACTGCTATTTTCTATTACCTTTTCCTTTTTTTTCAAAAAAAAAAAAACCCTATAAATATATTTTGACCTTTTTGGATGTTTTTGTAGATATATATTTGTCTCGTGCTAAGGATGAGCCTGGTTCCACATATGGTGATGTGAGTGGGTTTCCTAATGCAAATGACAATGGTTATGTGGGTAATGTTAGTTCTCTTGGTAATCAGCCATTGCCTAAAGAGGATTCAGTCTCATTTTCAGCTGCATCAGATCCATCAAGAGTTTTAGATCCTAGGTTGGAAGTCTCTAAGAGGTCAATGGGTTCAATCTCTGCTCTCAAAGAATTGGTGAGATTCTTAATAAATTGACCAAACTATTCCCCTCCCCCCCAATATTCTTGTTAACCTTGTTGAAATTTGTGTTGTTAACATGGTGTAACTTCTGCATTCAATTTCTTTAGTGCACGATGGAAGGTCTTGGTGTCAATTTTCTCTCTCTGCCTGCTCCAGCACCAACAAATTCCGTTCAGAAAGATGAAGTACATGCACAGGTTTGTAATCAAATGCTTCAATTATCTGAACTAATTGGTTAAAAATGCTAATTTCATTGAATTGCAGAATGATTATGCCTCCTTTGTAAACCGTGTCTTGTTTGTTTATGTGTTTTGGTTCTTTAATTCTTTGAGGGGCAGATTAGGAGACATTTTGCTGACGTTTGTATTTTCTCTATATTTTTTGTCTGTTAGGCAGTTTGGTGTCCAGGATGAAATTATCAGAATTAATTTTATTTTCCTTTGTATTTATGTCGCTTATGATTATTTTTTTTGAGGAAGTTGAAGGGTGTGGTTTGGATGGAAATTCTCTTTTACTATATGAAATCTGGGCTCAGATGTAAATGGTACTCCCTCTGGTCCGTATTATAAGAAACAATAGTTCATTTTTTTTGTCCAAAATATAAGAAACAGACATCAATTTTCAAGTACATTAAATGCTAATTTCAAATTATGCCCTTATTTATAGTAGTGCCTTTAATTACAAGTCATCATTTCACCCATTTCATAGAAGGGGTACTTTTGGAAAAAAAAATTAAATCATTATGAGAATTAATTAAAATTAGTTCATCTCAAAGTTTTTCCTTGATCTGTGTGAATTAGGGTTTTGTTTCTTATAATATGGACCGAAGGGAATATTAGTTTTGTGAATGGTGCTCGTAGCCTGTGGGGCTTACCCATTATGACTAGGAAGGAAGCCTTCTCTGCCATAATACAATTCTATTGTCTTGTTTATCCGTGCACTTTGGCGTTAGTTCTGGCATATTTCTTCTTATCTTATTTCTTTCTTTTTTTATTCAAACAATTTTTCTCTATCTTAGGTCGAGATAGACGGCCAGGTCTTTGGTAAAGGGATCGGATTAACATGGGATGAGGCTAAAATGCAGGTATATTGTTTTCTTTAATGATGAAATATATTTATGGATGTGTATGACTTCTTCCTTGAATTTGATTTTCTCACACGGTGTTGGAGCACTAAGATTCATTCTTTCTTCAGGCTGCTGAGAAGGCACTTGGAAGTCTAAGAACAATGCATGGCCAAAGCATTCAGAGACGGCAGAGTTCTCCCAGGTCTTTTACTTTGATTAGCAGATTGTGTATATTTAATTTTCTTTGCATGTTTTGTTGCAATAATGGATGAACTTTAGTCTATACTCTCCAATGTGTGGTGCACTTGTGCTTTCTTTATCTAGCACGTGGTGGTTTGTGCACCCATTTGAATTTAGCAGCTAGCTCCATCTTCACAATCTACTAGTGATGATGAAAAGCCTGCCACGTCTGAAGCTATACCTTTTTGCAGCCTATATCTTGTCTGCAATTGGACATGTGTCTGTCTGTGTCACATGCCTACTTACGTGTTTGTTATCTGAAATTTTTCATACATGATCAATAATATAATATGATTCCATGGTTGGATTGATTAGTTTTATATTTTACAAAAGTTATTGAAGGTGTAAACATGTTAAGTTCAACAAATCCTATATATATGTATAACTGATTAGACAAGGCGAAAGATAGGTATAAGAGGCATCTAACATGATTTGCTGATTTTTTTAAAGTTAGTTATTTACTTACCCTCATTCAGAATTCCTTGTAGGAACTGTTTTTCTTGTTGGCCATTAACTCATTAGTTATGTTATGTAAATCAGGTCACTTCAGGGACTGTCAAATAAGCGTTTGAAGCAAGAATATCCCCGAACCCTGCAGCGGATTCCCTCGTCTGCTAGATATCCCAGGAATGCTCCACCAATTCCTTGAAAAGAGCAACAGGCTTTCCAATCTCACTTACTGGTATGACTACTGTTGTTGAGGCATGTATATGTTACTACTACTGATTCAACAATATGGAGAATGGCTGTTTGGGTTGGACCATTTCCACTCAAGTGGGTGCTTGGCCACGGTCTTTTTTGTCACCGAGTCCAAGAACACCCACTTTTTGTATCAATATATAAGATCCTCACTGAAGTGGGGTGAGATACTGGTCAAAGATTTTGTAAGATTTTCACATCTTGGGGGCAATGCAGTATATTGGTTGTGTATCCTGGATATGCTTTGAGACCAGTTTACAAGACAAGATGATGAGGCAAGTTCAATGCATAACTCCCATTTCTGTGGTTTTATATACACGATGCAGCTTACTCAAGAGTAACCAACCCCTATTGGAATCGAGAATTGATTCAGCGTTTATCTTCTAATTGAAGTAATGGTACAGCCATCAAGTACAGGTCCTTTTTTTTTTTTATGCACGGAAAGTCGGTTGTGAATAACCTAGCTAACCGGCTAATAGTTTTTCATTCCACTATCCTATCACCATGCGCCCTCTGAAGAAACTGTTATTGACGGAGTCTTTAGAGGTTGGTGAATTTGCATAGTGCTGTAACTCATTGATGATAATAACAGTTTTCTCAATTGTGATTATGTGTCAATTTTGTTCCCAAGTCCTTTTTGGTGAGAGTTTTGCAGCATATATCTATCTCAAAAATGATGTGCGACTATATCATAATTCGATAAGAAAAATATAATATCAGAATAAATGCTTTAGACTTTGGTAACGGCATAAACCGAGATTCGATGACATTTTTGTCTACAGAAAAGATGATATGGATGTGCCAGCTGCTTAACGTTTAATTTATGATGTAAGCGTCAATAGAGTTGGTTTAATTTATTGGTGATCAAAATATTTCACCAATAACTTTCCCAAAGCCACGAAATAATGCATATTTATAGAAAATTCTTGATGGTTATCTTCCTCATGAAAGATTTGGAAGGGAATTGATAATCTACGTATGTCTATTACAGAGTATAATAAAGAATTGATAACTTTTATTTGTATCGATCATGAAAAATGTAGTATTAGCCATGCACAACCTAATCAATGACAAGCAGTGGATAGCCAAGTCATCAATAAAAGTTCAAATGAAGCTTCAACAAGTCAACGGTTGAGAGACGACTATCAAATGATTATTGGTAATCTTACGGGTCTGAAACCGTACCTTGACCAAGATATGATTCTTGAGCCAAACCTGTCATGTTCCCAAAATCCAAATGCGAAGATCATAAACAGGATTTTGGAAGAAAAGACAAGCCCTTATAAAATCACCTGGAAATACAAAATGTGTGAGAGCATTACTTCTGAAAAGTGGAGATATACAATCTCTTTCCAGGTTAGAATTCGAGATAAGATCCAAAGATTTCCTTATCCCATGTCTGCAGAGCTGAGATATTTCATCACAAGCAAGACAAGCTAGTCAAAAAGTCTACTTTTTGTAATAAAAAAGTCTATGTTCTAAAAGTCTAGTCTATGTGTTAATAAGTCAAAAAGTCCGGTCTAAGTGCTAATAAGTCAAAAGGGTTAGGGTGCAACTAATTAAAAAAGCCTAGTACTTACTACCTTTCATATTTGGCTAAATCACACGGTTCAAGAAAAAATAATAAATAAATAAAAAAGTGATAATTTTATCAAGTTAACCTTATTAACAATTAGTGTATTAACTATTATCATAAATGTAAAGTGGAGTATTTGATGGTATAATTGGCAGAAAACATTTAATATTACATTAAAAATAGAAAATGACATAAATTTTGAAACGATTTTTTTTTTATAAATGCGACATATATATATATTGGGACGGAGGTAGTATAGCCAATAGGCTATGAAGTCTATGGAAAGCCTAAAAGGTCTTCTATTATTAAGAGCACCTCCAATGGAGGTTCGTAGCCCTACGTTCGCCAGCGTGGTACACTTTAGAACCCACTTTTGAGCCGTTCGCTGTTGGAGTGCTCCAGCTGGATGACCCCGTGTTGAACGAGTTCGTGGAGAAGCAACGTTCGTAGCTCGTCCTTATAATTAAAATACAATATTTCATCTGACAAAAGCAACAAATCAACCGGAAAAGATGAGGAGGGAGGCAACATAAAGAATCAGGAAAATAACCATGAATGAACAAATATAATCTCATAAAATAAATTGAATTTTTACAAAGTAAATATAATCACACAGATCTGTAAAAACCAAGAACAAATAAAACAAAATGAGTATAAAGAAGTAGTCACACAGATTCTGAAGCGACACCGCAACTGAGAAGGAGGACTAACGTCGTCACATAGTGTCTCGCCCACAGCCTCATTCTGTTATTGGCGCAATCTCTTGAGCATCTTTCTCTGCTCACCGCTGTGCCATGTGCGTGTCGTTTTTGCCAGCAAGACCCAGGGGGAGTAGGACGAGGGAGAAGGGGAGGAGGGGAATCTGAAGGAGAGTGAGATATAAAGAAGATGCCGCTGGAGAGTTTTCTGGGGGAACAAAGGGTTGGGGAGTGATTCTCGAAGGTCCCAATTTCTTACCGTTGAAATATCTGTAAGTGGGAACCATATTATGCAGTTCAACATTGGAGTAAATACTAGTCTCAGTCCATAAGTATGATGTGGTCTGCTGGGGCCTACAAATTTTGATTTTAAGAACTCTAGCAGGGTTCACCGCTGCTGATGCTTTAAGTGTCGTCTTTTTGTGCAACTCTTCCTCTATATATGGAACATTTCATCGTAAGCAATCAGAAATAAGTAAATATTTATGTTGTATTTCTATGGCTATCTTCTAAACTCTCTCTTCTTCCTAAAAACCTAATATATCATGTTCATATAATAAGACCTCTATTATAAGCAAGTATGCTCTACACTTGTCTCAGTAATGAGGATCCTATGCATCAGAACAACTTTGACCAATGATCCAAGCTACGATCCTCTTTGTTATAAGTTGAACTTAGTTGCAAGTGTGTGCTTTGAGACTTTTAATTGGTTAGCATATGTCTTGCTTGACGCACCAAGGATAGAAAACAAAAAATAAAATAAGGTCCGTTTACTTTGAGAGAATGTTTTCTATTTTAATTTTTTGTTTTCACTTTTAATTACAAAATTGTCACATTTTTTTGAACCTTTTTCCCTTTTTCAAAGATTTGTACAAGAAACACAGAAAACAATTTTTTTATAATGAAAAAAACTTTTTGTTTTGAATATTTCATGTACAAATATTTGAAAACATGTAACAAATTGACGCAATGGTGGCTTACGTTGCATGTTTAACAAGAGGCAAAAGTGGAAGGCTATGCGGGGAACCACCTTTGTAGAAGGGAAGGCACAATGGAACATTGAACATGCAACAGAGCATTGAAAAAGAAGAAGAAAAATAAAAACAAAAAAAACAAAGGAACTTCCGTCTTCGTCAGAAAAACAAAGAAAAACAAAACCCAAATCAAAATCGATAACTTCCATTTTCATGATTGCTGCTAGCGGTGATTGTTTATGAGACAATGAGGAGGGCGTGAAGGGGGAAATAAGGGTTGGTGGCTGACCAAAGGGAGAAGCTGAGAGGAAGTTTCTAGAGAAGCGAGAGAAAGTTCCAAATGACTGCTTGAAGCGATGAGGTTGTCGTCGTGGCAATTTATGGTCGTGGGAGAGGGAATGGTTTCAGAAAGGGAACAGAAGATATGGCGTGTAGAGGTTCATTGTCATACCAGGGGACCATCTAATCAAACAGTAAATATAAGTTATGCACCGTGCCACACCTAACATGGTGCTTCAGGTTAGAATTCGCCCAAATTCTCCCACTTCACCCCATAGTCCCTTTATGTACCCTAACCCCATTCCCTCCCCTATTCCCTTCACCGCCTCCCCCCATATTCCCTTGTGTATTGAGAGAAAGAGCAAGAGAGAGGGGGAAAGCCCACTTCAATGTAGTGGTGAAATGCAATAGCAAAACACAGGAAGATGAGTTGTGTTTTTAAAATCTTTTAGCAAAAGTCTTTCTCAAACACACTATTATGACAAGCGCAAATAAGCTTGTAAGTCTCAGAGAACACATATGTAGTAGACACACTAACTATAATCAGACGCAAGTTAAACTTGGACCTAAACTCACTGCAATCACGTAGTCATGCGATCACAATCGTACAATCAAAATCAGACGGTTTTTACAAAATAGACCCAAACACAAATTTAAAATATAGACCGTTTGAACAAATTTAACTGTCCAGATTCGCGACTGCATGACTATACCTAATCCATTTATGTTAAACTTAAGTTGTAGAAGCATAAGACCATAAGTGGATAGAGGTGGGAATATAGACTTCACCAGAGATTACACGATATGAACCGGTTGCAGGCAGGTGCATATTAGTCGTCGCGAGGCTTCTTACACCTAAGTGCAAACTAAGCCAAACATATTAAGGAGTGGTTTGTTTGAATTGTTGTTCCACTTTCACCAGGTGCATGCGTGCCCTTGGTCTTGTTCCCTCTTTGCCCTTTTGGAATAACCTTTTGTACAAATTCAATGCCTCTGGTTTGGTTTCTCAGGTATAAGTTATGCATTTCGATATGGTTTTTTGTGGGGTTGTGCCTGATGTTTTCACTGTTAACGTATTGGTTCATTCGTTATGCAAAGTTGGGGACTTGGATTTGGCTTTAGGTTATCTAAGGAACAATGGTGTTGATGTTGTTACATATAATACTGTCATTTGGGGATTCTGTGAGCAAGGTTTGGCTGATCAGGGTTTTGGTTTGTTGTCTGAGATGGTTAAAAGGGGTATATGTGTTGATTCGATCACTTGCAATGTACTAGTTAAGGGGTATTGCCGAATTGGATTGGTTCAATATGCTGAGTGGATCATGTACAACTTGATTGATGGTGGGGTTCCGAAAGATGTTATTGGTCTCAATACTTTGATTGATGGGTATTGTGAAGCTGGGTTGATGAGTCAAGCACTGGATTTGATGGAGAATAGCTGGAAGAGTAATGTGAAGCCTGATATTGTTACTTATAATACTTTGCTTAATGTTTTTTGTAAAATGGGTGATCTTGCAAGGACAAAGTCTCTTTTCAATGAGATTTTGGGCTTTCAAAAAGATGGAGAGTCTGGTCAGTTGAAAAATTACGCAGTTGTAACTCGGGATGAGATAAGAAATTTGCAGCCAACAGTTGTCACATACACAACATTAATCTCTGCGTATTGTAAGCATCTTGGAATTGAAGTACCCCTTTCTCTGTACGAGCAAATGATCATGAAGGGAATCATGCCGGACGTGGTTACTTGTAGTTCTATTCTTTATGGGCTTTGCAGGCATGGTAAATTGACCGAGGCAAAGAATGTTGCTAAGAGAGATGTATAAAATGGGATTAGATCCTAATCATTTTTCATACTCTACTATTATTAATTCATTGTTCAAATCGGGAGGCAATGGAAGCTTTTAATCTTCAAAGCCAAATGGTTGTTCGGGGCATTTCTTTTGATCTGGTTATGTGCACGACTATGATGGATAGACTTTTCAAAGTTGGGAGATCCATAGAAGCCGAGGAAATGTTCCAAACTATTTTAAAGTTCAATCTTGTCCCAAACTGTGTCATGTATTCGGCATTGCTTGATGGGTATTGCAAGTTAGGAGACATGGAACATGCAGAATTAGTTTTACAGAGAATGGGCAAGGAACATATTATTCCAAATGTTATTACTTTTTCTTCTATTATAAATGGATATGCCAAAAAGGGAATGCTTAGTAAAGCAGTTGATGTGTTAAGGCATATGGTCGAAAGGAATATCATGTCAAATACTGTTGTTTATGCAATTTTGATAGATGGCTATTATAGAGGCGGTGAACAAGAAGTCAGCTGTTGGTTTCTATAAGGAAATGGAATTACGTGGGTTGGAGGAAAATAATATCATTCTTGATGTCTTATTGAACAACTTGAAAAGAGTTGGGAGGATGGAGGAAGCTGAGTCATTAATAAAAGATATGTACTCCAAGGGTATTGATCCAGATATTGTTAACTACTCTTCTCTAATAGACGACTACTTTAAAGCAGGAAATGAGTCGGCCGCTCTTTCTGTAGTCCAGGAAATGACAGAGAAAAATATACAGTTTGATGTTGTTGCTTACAATGCTTTTGTTGGAACCTAAACGATTGAGAAGTTTAGACCCTCAATAATTTTGATGATAACAAAGTATTCACAAGAGAATAGTTTATGTTCTAACATTTCTTGAAGTGTGCAGATACTAATAATACATATATTCTAAGCCACTCAAACAAGAAGAAAGTAATTCTTAAGAGAAGGATTCATTCTATGTGTCAGCATCCGGCTCATCCTTGTGAGCGTCTGGAATTTCCTCTTTACGCACTATGCTTATCCAATTGCTACGAGCGTCCGAACTTCCGATTCTGAGCGAGCGTCTGAACTTCATTTCAAATCACGTGTTAGTCACGTTGCTGCTCTTCCTCTCAGAAGTTTCTGGAACGGATTTCAAAATTGATTCTGAGCGCTAAAATTGTTGTACGAGGTATCAAGGGTGACACCTTTAGCTACAAGACAAAATCGTACAAGCAATTGTGAAAAGCAAGGTAGTACGAAAACGGTAATATGTACTACTGGGATATTCTCTGCAAAGGAAGAAAGAGACAGCTTTTTGAATTTACCTCACTCAATGGAAAGGAGCCATTTTTTACCGTAACGATAATATCCTTGGAACTCCTATATATACCTCATAGTATCCATTGAAGAAGTAACGAATATACTGTGAAAAAGCTTGCTGATATTCTGCTGAAATATTACCTCATTTACTGAGAACAAGCACTGCCTCTGTGAGCAACCAAGTCTCGTGCTAAGTCTCTGGACTACAAGAATCGAACTCGGTCCGACCACTTTCTTTAAGAAAGTTTTTCTATACTTGAGCTTAATCTTTTATCCTCTCTGTGAGAGTTATTTTTAATCAGATTTCAACTCACTTGTAAAAGTTTGTTTTGGCCTAGTTAATCTTTGTTTCCTCAAAGGCTCATTGTCTTGGTCGTTTGAGAAGTTGAGAGTATTGTCAAGTTGTGATGATAGAATACTCTTGAGAAAATTGTAATCGATTGATTATAGTGGAAAATCCTTCAGAACGAAGGGACTAGACGTAGCTACAGGTTTGGTAGTGAACTAGTATAAATTTATGTGTCTCACCTTTCTTGCTTTCTATTCATTTCTATCTTTGTGTTAAAAACAAGTTTTATCAAACCGCTTTTTCCAAATAGTCCGATTATTCCTAAGATCCCAGAACAAACGGTTTTGAAAAACTTGTGTTCTAAAGTGTTTCTAACTTAAAGTTTGCGAAAAAATTTTAACACAATTCAACCCCCTTCTTGTGTTCACGTTCAGCTTTGACAAAGGGGCTTTTGAGGCTGGGGAAATATGAACCACAATCTGTGTTTTCAAGAATGATAGAATTAGGTTTGGCTCCGGATTGTGTTACGTATAACACTATAATTAACACATACTGCATAAAAGGTAATGCCAAAAATGCTTTGGATCTCTTGAATGAGATGAGGAGCTATGGGATAATGCCAAATGCAGTCACTTATAACATCCTGATTGGCGGACTTTGTAAGATTGGTGCAATTGAGAAAGCAATAACTGTTTTGAATGAAATGTGTGTTATGGGGTTTGTACCCACACCAGTTACTCACAAATTTCTGCTTAAAGCATCGTCAAGGAGCAGAAAAGCAGATATAATTTTTCAAATTCACAAGAAGCTTGTGGATGTGGGCCTCAAACTCGACCAGACTGTGTATAACACACTAATCACTGTATTATGCCGGTTAGGGATGACTAAAAGAGCAAATGTGGTGCTTGATGAAATGGTGAAGAGAGGATTTTTAGCTGATATTGTTACTTATAATGCCTTTATTCGCGGTTACTGTACAGGCAGTCATGTGGAGAAGGCATTTCATACTTTTTCACGGATGTTGGTTGATGGAATCTCTCCGAATATTATTACTTACAATACCCTTTTAGGAGGTCTTTCAACTGCTGGTTTGATGAGAGAGGCAGATAAGTTAGTTGGTGAGATGAAGGAAAGAGGACTTGTCCCAAATGCCACTACTTATAATATATTGGTTTCTGGCCATGGTAGAGTTGGAAATAAAAAAGATTCTATAAAACTTTATTGTGAAATGATAACCAAAGGTTTTGTTCCCACTACAGGAACCTATAATGTGCTTATCAGTGATTATGCAAAAGCAGGAAAGATGCACCAAGCTAGAGAACTTTTGAACGAGATGCTGACAAGAGGAAGAATTCCTAATTCTTCAACATATGACATTCTAATCTGTGGATGGTGCAAATTATCCTATCAGCCAGAGATGGACAGAGCACTTCAACTGTCATACCGAACTGAGGCGAAAAAATTGCTGAGAGAAATGTGTGAAAAAGGACATGTGCCATCTGACAGTACCCTCTTATATATCAGTTCCAATTTTTCTATACCAGGAAAAAAGGCTGATGCTAAAAAGTTGTTGAAGGTATTTACCCAAAAGAAGAATGCATGATAAGTGGTCTGATAGACAGATAATGAGATCATGCAAAACTGCAGCCACAACCAATCCTCAATAAGTGGGTCTTAAATGTCCTACTAGGTTGAAGTGAGATGAGGATATTAGGGGACTGCACATGTCTTTTCTATATGGCATTGAAGGTGATGGCATTCTAAGCAATTAAAAATAGCTTGAACATCCACACCCCACTTCTCTGTTTGCATCACAACTTGACAGTCACTGGCACTGTCTTGTGATGTTAAACTTTATGTATAGGAATTGCAATCTTAGATGAAGCACATATAGTAACAAATCCTTATGATCATTCAACACCCAGATCGGCACTTTTTAGAAAATTAAGGTACGGTGGATCGACAATGGATTTTTGGTGTGATGACAGTGGTCAACTGCTACCAGGATGGCAAGAGTATATCAAGCAGTGTACTAAATATGATCATGTTATTTACAATGTTGAAGTGATAAAAATTTCATTCTGAAATTGTCCCAGCATTTTCAAACACTCGTCACACTATATAGATCGAACTGCTGATGAGGTTTCGGAGAAAGAACACAATTCTGATATGCTTCAATTTTCAGGTATACATATACACATACATACATACATACATATATATGTGTGTGTGTGTGTGTGTATATATTAAATCCTGTTATTTGCTTGTCATGTTGTATCTACTTGCCATCTTGGGAATTGTCCACCTTCTCCTAGTGTTATTACCCTATAATGATGCTAGTTTCTCTAAACTGATATTTCTATTTATTTTTATTTTTTTTTCATTTGGTCAAGTATATATATGCTAGTATTCGGTTGCTTTTTGTGTGAAGTATGCCTTCTTTTGTTGTTCAGGAGAAGAGAACAGATTGGTATTTATATTACGGTGCTTTGAATTTGAATACCATATATCAAGTTTTCTGGAGGAGTCACTTTGATGCTTTGTTGAATGTTGTAAAATGATATCATTTCTATCCGATTTCTTGACATGTGAACAGGTAGAATTGTCAAAATTATTATTATTATTCTAACAAAATCTTGTATGTTTTTTACTTACTTTTTGTGCTAATATTTTTCTAAGGATAACACCTGGATGGAAAGGTTGTTGGAGTTAATGCAAGACAAGAAGGAACAAATTCTATGGGATTATGTTTACAGAAGTGATAAAAGGGCGCATTCAGCAGAATCTTGGAGGCATTTTGAGGCTCAATTCAAATAAAAGTCATGAAGAACTATTAAACAATATTGTAAGCGTCAAGTTTGCCAAGTGATGTTCCGATTTTATTATTTGCTTTTCAATTTTAATACATCAGTAACAGAGCACCTATGGCTACAATTATTAAGTAAATGAAACAAATAACAAAATGAAGACAGCCTGCATTCTAAAATCCATACTGTCTGGTATTGTTTTAGGATGAGCGGATGTGATTTGTCTATGCTTTTTTGTGTAATCCTTTGTTTCTGTTTTTGTTGTTTCACTTATTTGTGATGCTTCTTGCGTATTTGAATTTTTATTGGTCCAAAGAAGTCATTGTTTAAAACATAAAAACCGATGGTTATTGTTAATCCACTCACTCTGATCAAGACTATTACAGGTCTCTGTGTGTCTGCTCACAAGTGTAATGAAACATGCAATGAAATAACCTGTTATTAATTGGAATCTTCATTTTCTGATCCCATTAGTAGTAGGATTGAAAGAATAAAGGATAAGAAATGTTCAGACAATGCCCTTTTTTATTGGCGCTCCTCATTTGCTATTGTTGTTGGCAAAACTTGGGTTTCCATAAATGCCTGCCCTTAAATGGGGGAGGCGGAGAGACACAGAGAGAGGGGAGAGAGAAAGAGAGAGAGAAAATCCCTAATGTTCCTCCAAAGTCCTAATGGAAGACAATAAATTGTCCCTTCTATTCACAAAGGAGTGCATCTTTTTTTACGCCATAGCCTTTTTTTGTGCTTTTCTTGAGCTCTTCCTCTCTCTTTCTTGAAATTGGAAATATAATTTGAGGAGATCCTTTTG
Organism: Calophaca sinica; assembly: GCA_037113605.1. Classification (NCBI taxonomy): domain Eukaryota; kingdom Viridiplantae; phylum Streptophyta; class Magnoliopsida; order Fabales; family Fabaceae; genus Calophaca; species Calophaca sinica. The sequence continues at coordinate 98,912,310 of CM073734.1, read as the reverse complement.
CAGCGTACCCACTCATACAGTCGTAGGTCACTGCAAGATTATCTGGAGCAAGAATGTCTGCAAACTCTGCAGAGGTTCCCTCTTCTGCTAGATGTCCCAGGAATGCTTCTCCTGTTCCTTGGAAAAACTACTATTGGTACTATTAGACAATGTTTATGGGCCAATATGGTATGGAGCATGGCCGTGGGTTGTACAAGGACCAATTAAATAGGTACTTTGCATTTCTTTCTATCATTTTTGTAATTGAAGTCCAAAGCCAGGCAGAGCTCCCACTTCTACATTAGTTTGAGATCCTCACATAAGATAGGCTTGGACAAGAATATGGAGGATTTTCACATCTTAGGCCCCCCTTGCCAGTGCAGTGTAATGCTTAAAATCTGATCCGGAAGATGCAATTGGGGAGTCTCACATACTGTACTTATTTCTTGTGGCTGGTGCATGTGCTTGTCGTATATTTAGATAGCCTATCAGAATGTTCACACTCTGGCTATCAGAATGGACATCAATTCGCCAATGAAGATCGGTTTAGTTGGTATACGGCTCATATCTTACAAAGACGTGAGTTTGAATTCTGCTTCTGATGTGAGAAGGTCGTTGTTGTGTAATTTGTAAATACTTCTATAAGCGTTTTTTGAGCCGTAAAGTCTCTTCTGACCCTAGTGAGTCATTGAAACCCAATTCATCTAAACTTTTTTGTAACAAAAAAAAAAAAAGGCATCAATTCAATATTTCCGATTGGAGTTACAATACACTTTGTTTACCAATACCTATTCTAGCAGTATTGACAATATTCACTAACCTAAGCAGCTAACAGTGTTTAATCCCGTCATGGATAAGTCACCATGTACCCCTTAGAAGATTGGGGGGGTGGGGAAGTGTCAGATTATGGGGTTGGTGAATTTGCTCAAACAAATGTTTGGTGTGAAACAATGTAATTTAGTCTTTTAGTTCTAATGTATTATTTTTTACCCAACGTGTTGATGGATACCTTGTTGTAGCTTCAACAATTTCTACACTAGTGACCTTAAAAAATGAACATACCCAAGAAGCATTAGTCATCTCTCTAAGATTGTTGTAATCACCAGCATTGTTTTAAGTAACTCTCATCATATAAAATAGTCTTTTGTGAAACAAATAAAAATTTTGTTTGTTCTGATAAGCTTTTGGATATATTTCCTTGTATAAATAGCACAGTTGTACTATTCAGAATTAGATTGAATAAACTCAAAACACTTTCAACTAAATTATCTGAATTAGATTGAGCTAATTATAGTATTTGCTCAATTTTTTTTTTTTTTTTACTTTTTAAGAGCTGAAGAAAACAAGGCATCTGACTAAGACTAATGCAAGCATCAACTGCTGATTTGAAGCTAATGTAACTTGCTATTGACATCTGTCATCTGAAAACGACTTATGAAAATTCACACTATACTTGTGCATAAGGGTAAACTATAATAAACCCTCGTTATTTTATTTTAATTCTAGATATGCTTACTAAATATATCCAAGAAATAATATTATGGTGCATACTTTTTGCAATATAAAATAGTGTTAATTAGAGATCAAGAGACGAAATAAATGAAAAGCTAAGGCTATGGAGCTTTGGAAACACATGATTTAAAATAATTTATATGTAATGCAAGTATAGCCAGAGATGCATAAATCTTAATTTAGAGGTGAAAATTGGAGAATGCACACTATCAATTGTCATGTTTTAAATATCTTCAATCCATCATACAAAGTGATCGAGAGATAGAGAGAGAAAATAACCATATGATATACGTAGGGTAAATGAAATATTGGATTTTTTTGTGTGTGATCTATGATATATTACTCAAGCTTAAAAGGGAATTTGAATTTGAATGTTCAACTATAAAACTTGTAATATCGAATGAAACTTGAATGTTGGGTAGTAAAAAATTATGAAAAAAAGCTTAAGCCTAGTTTGGCTTGGATTAACTGTTAATTTATGTTCCGGACAGAACTTTAGGACGACGACCGGAGAGAAGCGGTGCGGTGGCGTCAGGTCGGATGACGACGGCGCGTGGTGGTGGTGTACCTGCAAACACTCCAACGCTCAAGTCAGTGCGTGTAAGAGGTAAGTGAAGAGGTGATGAAATGAATAATACCTCAATCGTTTGAAGTGACTCTCCTTTTATAGGAGTTAAGGTCGGTGAGGGCGGTTCCCGTGTGGCGCCCGGGATGCCGTCAGATCGTTTTACCGACCTGTGATGGGATGGGCGGAATGCCGAGGACCGTTGGATCGGCCACGTCGATTTGGTCTCGTGGCAAGGCGGTGGGAACCGACTTTGGTAATGGGCTGGAGGATGATTCTTCGGATTGGGCCTCGGCCCAGTCCGGAACAGTTGCCCCCCAAGTCGCTAGCTCGAATGTCGAGGTGGTGACTTGTTTGTCGAAGTCCGTTGATGTCGACGTTCAACGTCCTTGTCGGTAAGGAACTGTAAGCGTCGTCATGTCGTTTGTGCAAGGTTTTGTCACGAGCTCGTGCACGAGGTCAATCTCTTCATCAGGGACTCTCGGCACGAGGTCGGTCTCTTCATCAGGTGCTTGTGCAAACGCACAAGGCTTTGTCATCACGAGCTCGTGCACGCGGTCTCGGCACGAGGTCGGTCAGGGTGCTTGTGCAAACGCACAAGGCTTTGTCATCACGAGCTCGTGCACGCGGTCTCGGCACGAGGTCGGTCAGGGTGCTTGTGCAAACGCACAAGGCTTTGTCATCACGAGCTCGTGCACGCGGTCGGCCGCGAGGTCGGTCGAGTGCTTGTGCAAACGCCGCAAGGCTTTGTCATCACGAGCTCGTGCCGCACGCGGCCTCGGCGAGGTCGGTCGAGTGCTTGTGCGTAAACGCCAAGGCTTTGTCACGAGCTCGTGCGCGCGGTCTCGGCACGACGCTCGATCTCTTCATCAGGTGCTTGTTGCTTGTGCCAAACGCACAAGGCTTTACCACGAGCTCGTCCGCGCGGTCTCGGCACGACGCTCGACCATAGGGTCATCATGTGCTTGTGCAAACGGACAAGGCTTTGCCACGAGCTCGTGCGCGCGGTCTCGGCACGATGCTCGACCTCGTTATCATCTGCTTGTGCCAATCGCACAAGGCTTTGCCACGAGCTCGTGCGCGCGGTCTCGGCACGATGCTCGACCTCGGTGCTTGTGCAAACGCACAAGGCTTTGCCATGAGCTCGTGCGCGCGGTCTCGGCACGATGCTCGACCTCGATGCTTGTGCAAAACGCACAAGGCTTTGCACGAGCTCGTGCGCGCGGTCTCGGCACGATGCTCGACCTCGTTATCATCTGCTTGTGCCAATCGCACAAGGCTTTGCCACGAGCTCGTGCGCGCGGTCTCGGCACGATGCTCGACCTCGGTGCTTGTGCAAACGCACAAGGCTTTGCCACGAGCTCGTGCGCGCGGTCTCGGCACGATGCTCGACCTCGGTGCTTCGATCCAGTCATCGTTGAATGAAGAAGGAAAACTTCGACAGAGAAAGATGAAATCAGAAACGATTCCCACAGACGGCGCCAATGTTCCGGACAGAACTTTAGGACGACGACCAGAGAGAAGCGGTACGGTGGCGTCAGGTCGGATGACGACGGCGCGTGGTGGTGGTGTACCTGCAAACACTCCAACGCTCAAGTCAGTGCGTGTAAGAGGTAAGTGAAGAGGTGATGAAATGAATAATACCTCAATCGTTTGAAGTGACTCTCCTTTTATAGGAGTTAAGGTCGGTGAGGGCGGTTCCCGTGTGGCGCCCGGGATGCCGTCGATCGTTTCTGGGCAGTGATGGGATGGGCGGAATGCCGAGGACCGTTGGATCGGCCACGTCGATTTGGTCTCGTGGCAAGGCGGTGGGAACCGACTTTAGTAATGGGCTGGAGGATAATTCTTCGGATTGGGCCTCGGCCCAGTTCGGAACAATTTATAAAAGCTTGTTAATTAAAAAAATGTATGGTTCTTCACTTGCGAGAAAGACCTTATAAACTTACATATGTTTATAGAAAAGTTTTTTTTGACCAAATGTTAATAGAAAAGTTAAATAAAAGAGCTTTTGAAAAACCTCTTAAACCTAAGTGCAAACTAAGCCAAACATATTAAGGACTGGTTTGTTTGAATTGTTGTTCCACTTCCGCTTCCACTTTCACCATGGTCAATGCCATAGCAATAGCAGTGCATCCGAACTTGAATTGAGAGAGTCACTGAAGTTGCATATGCTTTGTCAATTGTCATGCCATGCGTGGAGAAGATGAGGCATCATCTGAAGAAGGTGCAAACCAACACCCTTATCTTCTTTTTCTCATCTACCAAAACCTCCCACCCTCATCACTACCCGATAATTCCCACTTCCCTTGGACCCATCAGAAGATTCTCCTCCCATGTTCATAAAGATTCGATTTTTATCCCATCCGCGAAGACCCATCTCTATGCTTCATTCTTCTGCACCCTCGTTCGCCTCTACTTGGCATGTGGCAGGTTCTGCACCGCCTCTGATGCTTTCTCTCGCATGCGTGCCCTTGGTCTTGTTCCCTCTTTGCCCTTTTGGAATAACCTTTTGTACAAATTCAATGCCTCTGGTTTGGTTTCTCAGGTAAAAGTTATGCATTCCGATATGGTTTTTTGTGGGGTTGTGCCTGATGTTTTCACTGTTAACGTATTGGTTCATTCGTTATGCAAAGTTGGGGACTTGGATTTGGCTTTAGGTTATCTAAGGAACAATGTTGTTGATGTTGTTACATATAATACTGTCATTTGGGGATTCTGTGAGCAAGGTTTGGCTGATCAGGGTTTTGGTTTGTTGTCTGAGATGGTTAAAAGGGGTATATGTGTTGATTCGATCACTTGCAATGTACTAGTTAAGGGGTATTGCCGAATTGGATTGGTTCAATATGCTGAGTGGATCATGTACAACTTGATTGATGGTGGGGTTCCGAAAGATGTTATTGGTCTCAATACTTTGATTGATGGGTATTGTGAAGCTGGGTTGATGAGTCAAGCACTGGATTTGATGGAGAATAGCTGGAAGAGTAATGTAAAGCCTGATATTGTTACTTATAATACTTTGCTTAATGCTTTTTGTAAAATGGGTGATCTTGCAAGGACAGAGTCTCTTTTCAATGAGATTTTGGGCTTTCAGAAAGATGGAGAGTCTGGTCAGTTGAAAAATTACACTGTTGTAACTCGGGATGAGATAAGAAATTTGCAGCCAACAGTTGTCACATACACAACATTAATCTCTGCGTATTGTAAGCATCTTGGAATTGAAGCACCCCTTTCTCTGTACGAGCAAATGATCATGAAGGGAATCATGCCGGACGTGGTTACTTGTAGTTCTATTCTTTATGGGCTTTGCAGGCATGGTAAATTGACCGAGGCAGCAGTGTTGCTAAGAGAGATGTATAAAATGGGATTAGATCCTAATCATTTTTCATACTCTACTATTATTAATTCATTGTTCAAATCAGGGAGGGCAATGGAAGCTTTTAATCTTCAAAGCCAAATGGTTGTTCGGGGCATTTCTTTTGATCTGGTTATGTGCACGACTATGATGGATGGACTTTTCAAAGTTGGGAGATCCATAGAAGCCGAGGAAATGTTCCAAACTATTTTAAAGTTCAATCTTGTCCCAAACTGTGTCATGTATTCGGCATTGCTTGATGGGTATTGCAAGTTAGGAGACATGGAACATGCAGAATTAGTTTTACAGAGAATGGACAAGGAACATATTGTTCCAAATGTTATTACTTTTTCTTCTATTATAAATGGATATGCCAAAAAGGGAATGCTTAGTAAAGCAGTTGATTTGTTAAGGCATATGGTCGAAAGGAATATCATGCCAAATACTGTTGTTTATGCAATTTTGATAGATGGCTATTATAGGGCAGGTGAACAAGAAGCTGCTGCTGGTTTCTATAAGGAAATGGAATTACGTGGGTTGGAGGAAAATAATATCATTCTTGATGTCTTATTGAACAACTTGAAAAGAGTTGGGAGGATGGAGGAAGCTGAGTCATTAATAAAAGATATGTACTCCAAGGGTATTGATCCAGATATTGTTAACTACTCTTCTCTAATAGACGGCTACTTTAAAGCAGGAAATGAGTTGGCCGCTCTTTCTGTAGTCCAGGAAATGACAGAGAAAAATATACAGTTTGATGTTGTTGCTTACAATGCTTTGACAAAGGGGCTTTTGAGGCTGGGGAAATATGAACCACAATCTGTGTTTTCAAGAATGATAGAATTAGGTTTGGCTCCGGATTGTGTTACGTATAACACTATAATTAACACATACTGCATAAAAGGTAATGCCGAAAATGCTTTGGATCTCTTGAATGAGATGAGGAGCTATGGGATAATGCCAAATGCAGTCACTTATAACATCTTGATTGGCGGACTTTGTAAGATTGGTGCAATTGAGAAAGCAATAACTGTTTTGAATGAAATGTGTGTTATGGGGTTTGTACCAACACCAGTTACTCACAAATTTCTGCTTAAAGCATCGTCAAGGAGCAGAAAAGCAGATATAATTTTTCAAATTCACAAGAAGCTTGTGGATGTGGGCCTCAAACTCGACCAGACTGTGTATAACACACTAATCACTGTATTATGCCGGTTAGGGATGACTAAAAGAGCAAATGTGGTGCTTGATGAAATGGTGAAGAGAGGATTTTTAGCTGATATTGTTACTTATAATGCCTTTATTCGCGGTTACTGTACAGGCAGTCATGTGGAGAAGGCATTTCATACTTTTTCACGGATGTTGGTTGATGGAATCTCTCCGAATATTATTACTTACAATACCCTTTTAGGAGGTCTTTCAACTGCTGGTTTGATGAGAGAGGCAGATAAGTTAGTTGGTGAGATGAAGGAAAGAGGACTTGTCCCAAATGCCACTACTTATAATATATTGGTTTCTGGCCATGGTAGAGTTGGAAATAAAAAAGATTCTATAAAACTTTATTGTGAAATGATAACCAAAGGTTTTGTTCCCACTACAGGAACCTATAATGTGCTTATCAGTGATTATGCAAAAGCAGGAAAGATGCACCAAGCTAGAGAACTTTTGAACGAGATGCTGACAAGAGGAAGAATTCCTAATTCTTCAACATATGACATTCTAATCTGTGGATGGTGCAAATTATCCTATCAGCCAGAGATGGACAGAGCACTTCAACTGTCATACCGAACTGAGGCGAAAAAATTGCTGAGAGAAATGTGTGAAAAAGGACATGTGCCATCTGACAGTACCCTCTTATATATCAGTTCCAATTTTTCTATACCAGGAAAAAAGGCTGATGCTAAAAAGTTGTTGAAGGTATTTACCCAAAAGAAGAATGCATGATAAGTGGTCTGATAGACAGATAATGAGATCATGCAAAACTGCAGCCACAACCAATCCTCAATAAGTGGGTCTTAAATGTCCTACTAGGTTGAAGTGAGATGAGGATATTAGGGGACTGCACATGTCTTTTCTATATGGCATTGAAGGTGATGGCATTCTAAGCAATTAAAAATAGCTTGAACATCCACACCCCACTTCTCTGTTTGCATCACAACTTGACAGTCACTGGCACTGTCTTGTGATGTTAAACTTTATGTATAGGAATTGCAATCTTAGATGAAGCACATATAGTAACAAATCCTTATGATCATTCAACACCCAGATCGGCACTTTTTAGAAAATTAAGGTACGGTGGATCGACAATGGATTTTTGGTGTGATGACAGTGGTCAACTGCTACCAGGATGGCAAGAGTATATCAAGCAGTGTACTAAATATGATCATGTTATTTACAATGTTGAAGTGATAAAAAGTTCATTCTGAAATTGTCCCAGCATTTTCAAACACTCGTCACACTATATAGATCGAACTGCTGATGAGGTTTCGGAGAAAGAACACAATTCTGATATGCTTCAATTTCACACACACACACACACACACACACACACACACACACACACACACACACACATATATGTGTGTGTGTGTGTGTGTGTGTGTGTGTGTGTGTTAAATCCAGTTATTTGCTTGTCATGTTGTATCTACTTGCCATCTTGGGAATTGTCCACCTTCTCCTAGTGTTATTACCCTATAATGATGCTAGTTTCTCTAAACTGATATTTCTATTTATTTTTATTTTTTTTTCATTTGGTCAAGTATATATATGCTAGTATTCGGTTGCTTTTTGTGTGAAGTATGCCTTCTTTTGTTGTTCAGGAGAAGAGAACAGATTGGTATTTATATTACGGTGCTTTGAATTTGAATACCATATATCAAGTTTTCTGGAGGAGTCACTGTGATGCTTGGTTGAATGTTGTAAAATGATATCATTTCTATCCGATTTCTTGACATGTGATGACAGGGAATTTGATGACGGTCTTCTACAAAAGGTTTCTCAAATTGCTTATGAAGATGATATCAAAGATATACCTCCTGCTCCTGACGTGAGTAATTATCTAGTTTCAGAGGTAAGTGTATGTCTACGTACAAGACTAAGTATAGACATGTTATTAATTCTAATCTGGTGGGGATATACTAATTACTAACTACTATGCTGAAATTTAAGCAGAATGTGTATTGTTCAATTTTCTGTCACATGTATATGTTTGTATTCAACTGTTTATGTTTTACTACTTTGCAGCATGATGGATCTACTTCCAATGGAAACAGAGATCCGTTTTTGTTTGATGGCATGGCAGATGCTGAGGTAGAAAGAAAATTGAAGGTATCAATCTGAGCTGAGTGAATATGTGAGAACTGTGATTTACGTATGATTAAACATGAAGCTTGTCTTATCATTTTTTTGTGATTGTACTTGCTGCTAGGATGCAATATCAACAGCTTCAGCTATTCCTATGACCACTGCTAATTTAGATCCCAGGCTCACTTCTTCTCTTCAGTACACAATGTTATCTTCTGGTTCAGTTCCACCTCCTACAGCACAACCATCTATGATGCAATTTTCCCATGTACAATTTCCACAACCTGCTACTCTTGTAAAGCCAATGGGTCAAATTGCCCCTTCAGAATCAAGCTTGCATAGTTCTCCTGCTAGAGAAGAAGGTGAAGTACCTGAATCAGAATTAGATCCAGATACAAGGCGTAGGCTTCTCATATTGCAACATGGACAAGATACAAGGGATCATGCATCTAGCGAGCCTCCATTTCCCATTAAACATCCCATACCAGTTTCCACTCATGCACCATCACGTGGGGGATGGTTTCCTGTAGAAGAGGAGATTGTTTCACAGCCAGTAAACCGGGTAGTACCCAAAGAATTTCCTGTAGATTCTGGTCCATTGCGTATTGACAAGCACCGGCCTCATCATCCATCCTTTTTCTCTAAGGTTGACAGCTCTATTTCATCTGATAGAATTCTCCACGAGAGCCACCAAAGATTGCCAAAAGAGGTAATGGCTGTGTTTCAGTCTATCATCTGATGTTTCACAGGAGGGTCAGACTTTGGGCTTATTTAGTGAATTATTTACACTATATGATAATTTATTTGCAGATGTATCATAGAGATGACCGCCCAAGAGTAAGCCATACGCTCTCTAGTTATCATTCTTTATCTGGTAAGCTACAACACTCGTTACTACATGTTTGGTTGATTCTCTTCTGTCTATTTCCCAAGCATTCTCATGTATTAGTGGTGATTGGCTGCAGTTATTTGGCTCTGAAAATATAGTTTAGTTTTGAGTGAGCTTTTGTTTAGCTTGGCTGCATGCTGAATGAAGATGATTTTTTTTTTTAAAATTTTTTGTGATTAGTAATTAGGTTTGGTTTTCGGATTATTGTTTTCTTTGTGAAATAATAGGTCTACGTTTTGGTTGTCACAAACATATTCTTTTTTTTTTTATATTAAATATATCTTTTGATATGATTGTCTTTATCTTCCTTCATTTACTTTTTCACCGGACTTGAGCGTTCAAAAAACCTTATATGAAACTTGAAAATATTTTTTTATGGTCTAGTTTTTTTTATGCGGTATTATCAATTGCTTTTGTTGTTGTTGTGTTTGTGCGCATTTCTTTCTCTTTCCCAGTTCTATTTACTTTAGTGCTATCATTAGAATGACAATATCTCATGGTTGTTATGAAGGTGATGACATCCCCTTTGGTAGGTCATCTTCCAGCCACAGTCTCGACTCTGAATCTGGTCATTCTGTATTGCACACGGATACTCCAGCTGTAGTATTACAGGAAATTGCACTGAAGTGTGGAACTAAGGTGAGCTGAAATATGTTGGTCTGCTAGAAAATAGATGGCATCATTGCGTATATTAATATCTCAGTGTACTGTTTATGCTTTCTTTGCTTTGTGTACCCAGAAAGTTTCTTTGCTTTGATATGAACAGGTGGAATTTACGCCATCATTGGTTGCTAGCGCAGAGCTGCAGTTCTCCATCGAGGTATCCTCCATTGTAGGCAGTGAGACTTTTTGATTCCTTGTTCATTATTTTTGCATGAATTTCTATGTTTTGTGTTTGTTTTTTCCTATACAAATTTAGAGTTATTCATGAATTAGTCTAATTTTCATTCATTGGGATAAATTTCTTATTTTTTGAATCGGTGAATCTGCTGCACATGATGTTTATTTTTTACTGAGCTTAATTAACTAGACCAATTGATTTTGTCCTACATGTGGTAGACTATACAAAGATTTGACTTTTATATACTAAACCCAGGGTTGGGTGTGCTAATGAGTAAATACGGCATTGTCATTGTTATTTTTTTCCTGGGAAAACAAACCTTAAATAGATTCAATTCGATCTTTAGGTTGGAGGTTCAAGGTTGATCCCATTCTTCTTCCTTTGGAGTGGTGTGACTTGTTGAAATATGCTTACCGTTCTATTTATTCAGAATTTATTGATATGCCTTGGTCAACTCATAATTGTCATTTTTATTTGCAGGCTTGGTTTTCTGGAAAAAAAATTGGTCATGGATTTGGCAGAGCCAGAAAGGAAGCTCAACATAAGGCTGCTGAGGATTCTATTAAACATTTGGCTGGTAAGACATTCCAAAATTTTGAAGTTTGTGGCATTTGCTACTGCATTATATAGAACTGTCTATGATAACACTATAATTCCCTATAAAATCATGTTTGGGGACAAACCATTTAAATTAAATCCTTCTTAAGGGCTTGACCCATAGTTTTTCTAGGTCTTTCTTTACCACTTACCATTGAGCTACCCACCATTTCATCTACTATTCATTACTGGGGTTTCTATAGGTCTTCTATACACTTTCCAAACCCACCCAAGGCGAGATTTTACAGTCTAAAGACTAGTTTTGGCCCTAAAAAATGCGGATATTGTTATAATTAAAAGTTAAAAAATTTCAAAACATCAAAAGCAGGGCCCACCTTGTTAGACCAGCCCATTGGCTTAATATTGCGGCTTATTAAATGGCTTAGCATTGTCCTGCCATCAAAGAAACTTTAGCTTAGACCTTGTGAGAAATCTAAAGCAATTCTTGGACCTTCACCTTATAGCTTAAGATTTTTAAGAGAGGCGATCTTTTGACATAGTATCAAAGTTTCTATGACCAAATATCAAGATTTTGAACCTTGCTGCCCTGTTCTTTATTATTAAACTATATTTCAGTAGAAGATAAAGTAGGCCTATTTACCAAGGTTGTTAAAACCGGACCGGCCATTGAACCGGACAAGACCCCAGTTCAAGGTTCAAGGGTTTAATCTATCAACAAAAAATGGATAAAAAATATCTGATGTGCAAAAAACGACGCCATTTACCATTTTTTTTTTTAAAATGGATTTTGATCGAACCGCCGATTCCCAGTTTTTTCCTGTTCGATCCACGGTTTTCGTGCAAAGCGGTACTCAGGTTCATTCGGACCGGATAGGGGTCCAATTCCCGGTTCAGCCGGTCAGACTGCCTGGTCTTGTCTGGGTTTGATAACACTGCTATTTTCTATTACCTTTTCCTTTTTTTTTTCAAAAAAAAAAAACCCTATAAATATATTTTGACCTTTTTGGATGTTTTTGTAGATATATATTTGTTCGTGCTAAGGATGAGCCTGGTTCCACGTATGGTGATGTGAGTGGGTTTCCTAATGCAAATGACAATGGCTATGTGGGTAATGTTAGTTCTCTTGGTAATCAGCCATTGCCTAAAGAGGATTCAGTCTCATTTTCAGCTGCATCAGATCCATCAAGAGTTTTAGATCCTAGGTTGGAAGTCTCTAAGAGGTCAATGGGTTCAATCTCTGCTCTCAAAGAATTGGTGAGATTCTTAATAAATTGACCAAACTATTCCCCTCCACCCCAATATTCTTGTTAACCTTGTTGAAATTTGTGTTGTTAACATGGTGTAACTTCTGCATTCAATTTCTTTAGTGCACGATGGAAGGTCTTGTTGTCAATTTTCTATCTCTGCCTGCTCCAGCACCAACAAATTCCGTTCAGAAAGATGAACTACATGCACAGGTTTGTAATCAAATGCTTCAATGGTCTGAACTAATTGGTCAAAAATGCTAATTTCATTGAATTGCAGAATGATTATGCCTCCTTTGTAAACCGTGTCGTGTTTGTTTATGTGTTTTGGTTCTTTAATTCTTTGAGGGGCAGATTAGGAGACATTTTGCTGACGTTTGTATTTTCTCTATATTTTTGGTCTGTTAGGCAGTTTGGTGTCCAGGATGAAATTATCAGAATTAATTTTATTTTCCTTTCTATTTATGTCGCTTATGATTATATTTTTTAAGGAAGTTGAAGGGTGTGGGTTGGATGGAAATTCTCTTTTACTATATGAAATCTGGGCTCAGATGTAAATGGTACTCCCTCCGGTCCACATTATAAGAAACAATAGTTCATTTGTTTTGTCCAGGAAAAAAGGCCGATGCTAAAAAGTTGTTGAAGGTATTTACCCAAAAGAAGAATGTGTGACAAGTGGTCTGATAGACAGATAATGAGATGATGTGAAACTGCAGCTACAACCAATCCTCAATAAGTGGGTCTTAAATGTACTACTAGGTCCAAGTGAGATGAGGATATTGGGGGACCGCACATGTCTTTTCTATCTGGCATTGAAGGTGATGGCATTCTATACAATTAGAAATAGCTTGAACATCCACAATCCACATCTCTGTTTGCATACAACTTGACAGTCCCCTTTTATTTGCCACAAAGGATTGCAACACTTTTTACACCACCGCCACTTTTTTTTTTTTTTTTGCTTTTTTAAATTTCTTCCCGTCTCTTTCTTGAAATTGGAAATATAATTTGTGGTGATCCTTTTGAAGTGTACCCACTCATACAACCGTAGGTCGCTGCAAGATTATCTGGAGCAAGAATGTCAGCAAACTCTGCATAGGATTCCCTTTTCTGCTAGATATGCCAGGAATGCTTCTCCTGTTCCTTGGAAAAACTACTATTGGTACTATTAGACAATGTTTACGGGCCAATATGGTATGGAGCATGGTCGTGGGTTGTACAAGGACCAATTAAATAGGTACTTTGCATTTCTTTCTATCATTTTTGTAATTGAAGTCCAAAGCCAGGCAGAGCTCCCCCTTCTACATTAGTTTGAGATCCTCACATAAGATAGGCTTGGACAAGAATATGGAGGATTTTCACATCTTAGGCCCCCCTTGCCAGTGCAGTGTAATGCTTAAAATCTGATCCAGAAGATGCAATTGGGGAGCCTCACATACTGTACTTATTTCTTGTGGCTGGTGCATGTGCTTGTCGTATATTTAGATAGCCTATCAGAATGTTCACACTCTGGCTATCAGAATTGACATCAATTCGCCAATGAAGATCGGTCCAATTGGTAAGGATACGGCTCATATCTTACAAAAACGTGAGTTTGAATTTTGCTTCTGATGTGAGGAGGTCGTTGTTGTGTAATTTGTAAGTACTTCTATAAGCGTTTTTTGAGCCGTAAAGTCTCTTCTAGCCCTAGTGAGTTATTGAAACCCAATTCATCTAAACTTTTTTGTAACAAAAAAAAAAGAATAGGCATCAATTCAATATTTCCGATTGGAGTTACAATACACTTTGTTTACCAATACCTATTCTAGCAGTATTGACAATATTCACTAACCTAAGCAGCTAACAGTGTTTAATCCCATCATGGATAAGTCACCATGTGCCCCTTTGAAGATTAAAAAAAAAAGTGTCAGATTATGGGGTTGGTGAATTTGCTCAAACAATGTTTGGTGTGAAACAATGTAATTTAGTCTTTCAGTTCTAATGTATTATTTTTTACCCAGCGTGTTGATGGATACCTTGTTGCAGCTTCAACAATTTCTACACTAGTGACCTTAAAAAATGAACATACCCAAGAAGCATTAGTCATCTCTCTAAGATTGTTGTAATCACCAGCATTGTTTTAAGCAACTCTCATCATATAAAATAGTCTTCTGTGAAACAAATAAAAATTTTGTTTGTTCTGATAAGTCTTTTGGATATATTTCCTTGTATAAATAGCACAATTGTACTATTCAGAATTAGATTGAATAAACTCAACACTTTCAACTAAATTATCTGAATTAGATTGAGCTAATTATAGTATTTGCTCAATTTTATTTTTTTTACTTTTTAAGAGCTGAAGAAAACAAGGCATCTGACTAAGACTAATGCAAGCATCAACTGCTGATTTGAAGCTAATGTAACTTGCTATTGATATCTGTCATCTGAAAACGACTTATGAAAATTCACACTATACTTGTGCATAAGGGTAAACTATAATAAACTCTTGTTATTTTATTTTAATTCTAGATATGCTTACTAAATATATCCAAGAAATAATATTATGGTGCATACTTTTTGCAATATAAAATAGTGTTTATTAGAGATCAAGAGACGAAATAAATGAAAAGCTAAGGCTATGGAGCTTTGGAAACACATGATTTAAAATAATTTATATGTAATGCAAGTATAGCCAGAGATGCATAATTCTTAATTTAGAGGTGAAAATTGGAGAATGCACACTATCAATTGTCATGTTTTAAATATCTTCAATCCATCATACAAAGTGATCGAGAGATAGAGAGAGAAAATAACCATATGATATACGTAGGGTAAATGAAATATTGGATTTTTTTGTGTGTGATCTATGATGTATTACTCAAGCTTAAAAGGGAATTTGAATGTTCAACTATAAAACTTGTAATATCGAATGAAACTGAATGTTGGGTAGTAAAAAATTATGAGAAAAAGCTTAAGCCTAGTTTGGCTTGGATTAACTGTTAATTTATAAAAGCTTGTTAATTAAAAAAATGTATGGTTCTTCACTTGCGAGAAAGACCTTATAAACTTATATATGTTTATAGAAAAGTTTTTTTTGACCAAATGTAAATAGAAAAGTTAAATGAAAGAGCTTTTGAAAAAAATTAAGATACATAGCTAATTTTAATTTATATGAAATTATAAGATTCTTTTAATATTCCGTAAAAGAAAGATTCTTTTAATATTTCATTTTTCATAAGTGTTTTTTGCGAAGTTTATTTAAACTGCTCTCAGTGTTAAAATGTTACATGGACTCGCATTTGCTGCAACAAAAAAAAAATGGTACAATTACTACAGTAAGTAAATTACAGTTGTTGAATAAAAATCAAGCACTCCTGTTTTAATCTCAACAAATCGGACTCAAAATACGGTAAAGTGTTGTTAAAATATAATCCTTTTATTTTTTCCATTAATAGGAGGAACCAAATCCATAAATAATATACCCCAGAAAATGCAATTATCATTATCATTATCATGTTGTAAAAAGAAAAACTGCATATTAGATGCAGTTTCTGTAAATACCAAAAACCGATTGTCCTAACAAATAATTTTCTCCTCGTAAAAAAAAAAAAGCAAATAATTCTTTCTAATCTTAATGAGAGTAAATTGAAAAATTAAGGCTAAATTACAATTTTGGTCCCCCTATTTTGCTCAATTTTTTATTTTAGTCTCTCTATTTCTAATTTTGGACATTTAATCTCCTTATTTTTAAAAATTTTGGCATTTAGTCCAAATGTTAAATTGCCACCCAAATTTAGTGACATGGCTCTCAGTTAGCTTATGTGGCAATCTGAGTTGTCATATTCTGATGTGTCATTTCATCAACATTGTCCATGTCATTAAATGCCAGCAAATTTTCAAATTAAAAAAATAAAAAGAAATCCCACAAATTAAAAAAAAAAAAAAAAGAGGATCTGGTGCGAACGAACCATAATCGCATATCCCAAATAACCCCTAAACTCCCAAAAACATATGATTAAACTGGAGACATACCCAGAATCGTTCCCAACCCTAACCCTCGCATAGAGAAAGCTTTCCCCTCAGTAGAGAAACTTCCCCCTCCTTGTGACTGGTGCGAAAAAAGCGTAGAAGACGGCGATGACGGGAAACGAGAAGGAGAAGGCTAGCCCTGGTGCGAACAAGTTTACACCACCACCCCTTTCTTCTCAACACACGGTGAATGAACCAAGACCATGATTCTCTTGTTTCTACCTCTACTACTGCATATGCAATGGGAACCATCATATTATTCGCACTAGGGCTCGCCTTCTCCTTCTCGTTCCCCATCATCGACGTCTTCTACGTTTTCTTCGCACCAGTTACAAGGAGGGGAAAGTTTCTCTACAAAGGGGAAAGCTTTCTCTACGTGAGGGTTAGGGTTGGGAATGATTCTGGGTATGTCTCCAGTTTCATCATATGTTTTTGGGAATTTAGGGGTTATTTGGGATATGCGATTAGGGGTTCGTTCGCACCAGATCCCTTTTTTTTAATTTGTGAGATTTTTGTTTTTTTTTTAATTTGAAAATTTGTTGGCATTTAATGACATGGACAATGTTGATGAAATGACACCTCAGATGCCACATAAGCTAACTAAGAGCCACGTCACTAAACTTGGGTGACAATTTAACATTTGAACTAAATGTCAAAATTTTTTAAAAATAGGGGACTAAATGTCCGAAATTAAAAATCGAGGGACTAAAATAAAAAATTGAGCAAAATAAGAGGACCAAAATTACAATTTAGCCAAAAATTAATTTTCCATAAACAAAAATCATCCCAAATACTATTGTTTTATTTGTTTGTTTTTCACCGTTAAGTATTTAAAAAGCCGAAGAAATGTCACACAGTAGTTGCTGTCTGTCTCTCATCAACTTTCTCAATTCCGTTCAAAGCATTTTACAGAAGAGAGAAACGCATTTCTAGAGAGAGAGAATCGCAGAGACATGTCCTTCACCGTCGACGATCACCACTTCGCCGCCGGCGACGATACCTACTCCGGATACGGCGGATACTCCGGCGAAGATGTCACCGTCGACCACACGGCGGCGGCAGAGTCGCCGGAGATATTCGGGTTCAGCGATCCGGATCCGACTTACGCTCAGTCTCCCTTCGAACCGGTGCACGTAGTGGAGAATGGGAATGAAAATGGAAACGGGTACGGAAACGACGGCGTTTTTGTCTCCGACGGGCCGGTGCTTCCGCCGCCCAGCGAGATGGAGCAGGAGGAAGGTTACGCTTTTCGGGAATGGCGACGGTGAGTGTTTCAGATTCCTCTTCTCTGTCTCTCTCTCTCTCTGCGCTTTTGCTTTATGTTTGTTTTGTGAATTTGTCAGATCTCGTTTGAATGTGCTTAGATCTATGGTGAGTTTGCTTTCATTCGCTAACGTGCTTGATCCCAAAGTTTTCTCTTTCACTTGTTTAGTATTATGAATCAGGAATTAGAAAGAAGTGAATCGGTGATTTTTTTTTTTGTTCTAATTTCACTTGAAATAGTTACTTGAGCTGTTGTTACAAAAAGTTTTTTTTTGAGGGTTGAGATTTAGTACAATTATATGCTTGGTGGGAGGAATTGATTTTCATCGATCGACCAGTTCTTACTGCTATGATCTGACCCTTACTGCTGGCTTTACATGTGGAAGTTGGATCTCTGTGGTTATTGTGTGGTGACGTGCTCTTGAGGGTAAGTTTTATGCTGCAAAGAAACTTTGGTTATTGGGTGGCAGTTGGGACTTAGAGCCGATTCCATGGTATGTAGGATCTGTCTTGTGTGCTCATTTTTGTGGATTAAAACGGTCGAATGATATCTCTGTTCACCAATTGGAGTTAGATGTCCATACTCAGGTTAACTATATTGACTATTGAGTGTTCCATCTTCCATGAATCATGATTATTTCTCCCCCAGTTAAACTTGGATCAAGCTAGCATTTTACAAATTACCAGATGATGATATAGCTTGATGAGAATAAATTGCATCAAATCCCCCCCAGTTTTTTTTTAATGACAAATGTTAGTATGTTAGTTGTTAGTTTTTTTTCTCCTTTGCCAGGGTTTGAACCCTGGTTCTTGAACTCTTTCAACTCCTTATACCCTTAACTCAAACCAGTTGAGCTACTCAACACTCCCCCCTTTCAAATCCCCCTCAGTGTCGGCAGAATCTTCTTTTTTCCTCCTTTTCTCTTTCTTCCTTTCATTTTCAGGAGTAATAGATTAACTTTGTACACATACGCATATTCATCGTGTGTGAATTTTGCAAATAATTCTCTCATTATAGTTGTAGCACATTACCCTTTATTTCTATTCAATATTTCTTTGGATTTGGCTCCTTTACATGAGGGATTCACTTTAGAAGGAAAAGTAAGGATTTATATCTATGGATTAAAAAATTGCTATAGAGATCCCGTCATAGTGGGATCTAGGGAAGGGTCAGACTCATAATGGATCTATTGTAGGCAGCCTTAGCTTGCATTTACAAGAGGTTGATTCCACGACTCAAACTCGTGACCTCCAACCACATGGCAGCAACTCCAACCGTTGCGCCAAGACTCCCCTCCAATGAAGCACATTGCTTTTGTTCAGGAAAAATATATGGACGCAAGTTTAGTGAGAGGTACCCAAATTCTAGTATAGAGGTGAAAATTGGAGAGCATACCATATCACAAGTTCTATCATATGAAATGATCGGGAGATAGAGGAAGATGTCCACCACAGATCCATGCAAGATGAATGAAATGGAAGAATGTTTTGAGTGTAATTTGTGATAGAATAATGTTAGTGTTACTCATGCATGAAGGAAAAATTGACCGCACAACTATAAGATATGCATTGTTGTATGAGCTGAATGTTAGATGGTAAATAGCCAATAAAAGAGTAAGCTCAATGTTGCAAAGATAAGAATGTGACAAGGAAGATGGATTTAGGAATAAAATCATTAGAAAGAAAGTTGGAGTAGCTCCCATTGTAGTAAATATAATAGAGTTTCGTCTTAGGTGGTTTGGGCTTGTGTGGAAAAGACCCGTAAAAGCACCAATAATAAGAGTAGATCAGATGAAGGATAGTCTAATAGTTAAAGGTAGGATGGGATCGTGAGATCAAAGAAAACAATAGGTCAAATGATTATAAGAGAACTTAAATGGTCCATCTTTAAACAAGGTCCATGACAACTTGACAAGACATTATGTCGTTGTTTGATCTATGTAGCCAACTCACCTAGTGGGAAAACAATTTGGTTATTGTTGTTAACCATTAATATAAATCCCATTTGTTTGGTTATGAGGCAAAATTATTCTGAACTCGAGTATTTTGCTTGCAATCTGATCTTTGGAGATTTAAGATCTATTGTGCTGAACTCAGTTGACAACGAAAATGAATTCATTTTTGCAGTCAAAATGCCATTCTGCTAGAGGAGAAGGAGAAAAGGGAAAAAGAAATGTTATTGAAGATTATTGAGGAAGCTGAGGAGTATAAAGTGGCTTTCTATGAGAAAAGGAAGCTTAATGTTGAGACTAACAAGGTTCAAAACAGAGAAAGGGAGAAGGTAAGGTTTACACGCACCACATCATTATTGTTTTTCACAATATAATTTTCGTTCTGTTCTTTTAACTTTTAGAGATGAACTTTGTTTGTGGAACAGTTATACTTGGCTAATCAAGAGAAATTCCACAAAGAGGCTGACAAGGATTACTGGAAAGCAATTGGGGAGATCATTCCTCGTGAGGTTCCCAACATTGAGAAGAAAAGAGGCAAAAAGGATCAGGAAAAGAAGCCATCAGTTACGGTCCTCCAAGGCCCAAAGCCTGGCAAACCCACGGATCTTTCGAGGTTGCGGCAGATATTGTTAAAGCTGAAACATACACCACCACCTCACATGATTCCTCCTCCACCTGCACCCGCACCTGCTAAAGACTCCAAAGATGGGAAGGATGGAAAAGAAACAGCAACCAAACCAAATGCATCAGCACCAGAAAGTGCACCTGGATCACAACCAAAGGACGTTGCCATTAACGGTACTACTGCAGATTTACCCCAGAAAGAAGGTCCTGCCACCGAGGAGCAGTATGCTACATAATTCTGTCCATCATACATGAGCTTCTCACAATCTTTCTTGTGCTATTCATTTTTCCCCTGCAGTTTTAATGGATCTTTTTGCATGCTATTAGTTTGTATGGTTTTTTCTTTTTGGTTTGCATTTTATTTCCAACATTAAGGTTTTGTATCAATTAAATCCATTATTCACTATTATGACCTTGGGAATTCAAATGTTACATGGATTTTAATACATCCTTTATAAATAATGAAGAGTTTTTTTTTTTTTTTTTTTTACTTTCATGATGTTGCCCCCTCTTGTTAGTTGGAACTTCTAGGAATTATTTTCATTGTTTAATAAAGTTATTAAGTCCATTGAATTTGATGAAAAAAATTATAAAATCAGCGTTTGATCTTTTTAGAGGTATACTGTCAATAGACATTTTGAGAAATGGAAAGCTCCATTAAAAGCGGCGACACAATGGCAAAATATAATAGGCATTTATATCTCAAAATCATAGTAATGTTTGTCTCAAATTTTTAAAAAAATAGAGAGAATCTCTATTCATATTTGAATTTACGATAAAGAATGTCAAAACTGATTTTCTCTCCTATTAAAAATAATTTTAGTAAAAATAAAATATTTGATTGCTTTGAATCAAAATTGATTTTCTCTTTGAGGAGACGGCCACATCTCCTAAATTTACTATTTGAGAGAGAGACAACCCTTAAATGGCTCTAGAACCTCGAAAAGGTTAATCTCTACAGTTACGCATAGACCATGTTCTGAGAAAAAAAATGATTTTACCTTAAATATTGATTTAACTAAAAGTGATAAAAATAACTTTTACATTAAAATTCTATACTAAATTTTACGATCAAACTTGTTTTTAGACTAAAAATATTCAAAAGTAAACCACTTCCCTTCAAATTAATATTTAACTAAATCAATTTTACAAAATTAAGTTTATTAAAAATGATGTTTGTCAAACGCTTATTTGAGCACACACCACATATATATTTTTTATAGGAACAAATTTAGGGTGAGCGTATGACGCCCCAGTCTAAGGCAGTGAAAACCTTCGAGCTCTTTAAGCACTTACAAAGGTAATTACATTTACTTCACCACAAGGGGACTAGTGGGAATTCAAACTCGCAACATATCAGATACAAGTCTTGTCATGCTCCACTAGGCCAACCCTTGAGGTTAGCACACACCACCACATATCTATCGCCGCCATAAAACAATTTAAGATAGGATAAAACTTAGATAAGGTTCCTTAGGTGCTGTTAGTGTGGTTCCTCTCACAACAACAAAAATTCTCTCTCTATCCAAACTTAATATCTCTAACCTCTCATAACTACCACTGTTTTATCTATTTTATGAGAAAAATCACACTAACAACACATAAAGAACTTTATCTAAGTTTTATCCTTTAAGATATTGGCCTCTGGTTTCAACATACACAAGCACAAAGTTACCTAATTTCATGTCACCTTAAAAATTCAGATAATTATATTCTTTAAAAAAAATATTACAAATAACTTTATTTGTTTAGATTAACTTATCTTGAAAAAAAGACTTATTTGTTTATTGCAACTTCCTGAAAGAGCATTTAATAATCGATCATTATCCAAAATTAATTGTATCCAAACATAGATTCTTTTATCATGAATTAAAATGAATACTACATTAATAATACAATCTTTTCTCACAGGAGGTATATCATCTATACAAATCACACTAGTTTTCATGAATCATGAATATTAAAATATGAATCTTTTTTGACAGTTTGACATATAGTTTTCTATAAAAATTTCTCATTTTCTCTCTACTTTTTAATTATCGGATTATCCTCTATCTCATCCACTCTCTTTATTGGGGTTCACAAGAGTCTTTTTCACACATGTCCAAAAAATGAAACAGTATCATATAAGCCATTTTTTTAAAAGATTATTGCCCAAGCACACTTATATCACATTCTTAAAAAATAATAATAATATAAATAAAAGAAAAAGGTAAAAGAAAACAAAAGAAGATAATTCATTAAATTAAAAATAAAGAAAAATAATCTCCTTTTCATTTTTTTCCCTTCTATTTTTCAACTCCGCAATTCACACATGACAATTCTGATCTAGGCTTCACCGTGGGCTCACCTGAGTAAAACTGGCAGCGGTAGAGCTAAATTGATAACTTGTGGACTCAAAAGATGACTTCTTTAAAGAGGATTCTCCAGAATCCTGGAAGAACCCTGGTGCTGTTAGTTGCTTTTCATTGAGCCGGATTTTCTTGGATAGCATATCAACAACCTGAGACATCAATGGCCTTCTGCTTGCTGCTGCTTGTGTGCAGAAAAAAGCTACTTTCATGTACCTAATCACCTCTTCCTTAGGAAATTCAACCAAATCTGGATCCACAAGCTCCAACAGTTTCCCCTCTTCATGAAGTTGCCAGGCCTGTTATTGCATAAACAAAAACATTATGTCCAGCCCATTTCTCACATTGAGAACAACATACACTTCTTTCTTGCATGTGTTTGGTCAAAGAAAACTTCTAAATGTTTGTGTGTTACACAATGGCGTCGTTTGATTCAAGTACGTGATCCAACCATTAGGAAAAGTTCGAAACTTATATACAGTTCCAAAGGTCAAGTACCTCTGGTTCTCTACTGAGAATATAAGATAACTATCACGAACTGCCTCACAAGTTACATTTTGAAACTGTTTTATGGTGTCTGTTTACTAAATAAAACGGTCTTTTTGTGTGAGGAACAAGACCAATTGGACACTTGGAACTTGACCTAAGTTTTGTCCTTAAGAAAAAAGTTTTATTGTTGTTATTATTATTATAGTAATGAAGTCCATTTAAAGACTTATGGTCCATTTGCAACTTCACCATTAATAACTTTCTTTTGTTTCATATTTTGTTCATTTGTTGTATACTAATATATGAGAAACCATATTCTTGCCATTTTCATTCCTCCCAATTTAATCATATACTACAAACAAGAAGTGGAAAATAAGTCCCCAAGGTGTAGCTCAAGTGGTTGAGCTGGGACATTTGAAGGAGTTGGAAGAAGGAGGTCGAGGATTCAAATCCTGGCTACTAACATAACTTACTAACAACTAATATTTGCTTATAAAAAAAAGAAGTGGAAAATAAAGTCATTTTCTATTAATACTTTCATTTCTTCCTTTTTCATCTCCCTTTCAATTTGTTCCCAGACAATAGAGCATCAACTATCAAGTCACCTTAATGACACGCTCAGATTTTGTAGGTTAAATAGTATTACCTTTCAAATTACGAAGTTAAAAAAATTAAAATGCACGATGTAACAATGTAACTCATTAAATATGGGAAGCTGAAAACGTACCCATTCTAAGAGGAATTTGTTTGATCCTCCCCAGTTTGTCTTCGCACTGCTTTTGCCACTAACTATTTCAAGTATAAGAACACCAAAACTATATACATCAGCCTTCATGGTTAACTGGCCAGCCATTGCATATTCTGGTGCTAAGTAACCTCTGTTCATATCGGAACAAAAGAAGTTATTCATGAGTTCCAAAGTCTAAGTGTCGATCGAACAATTTAGAAAATCCCAGTTGTTATAGAAAATCCAGTCCACTTCTTTCTCCTTTATGAAGATTGAAGAACATTATAAGTAAACATAAAAACCGAAACATTTCTTCAGCATGAAACTGGAGCAGAAAGTACCGAAAAAATGGTTGATTGAAAGATATTACTGATTAATTAAAACACGAATATGAAAATCAAATATGAGGTATTCCATAGAAATATGTCCAAATCAATATGTTGAGGAACCAGTGAGCTTTAATGCTTCAGATGTCATAAGATTCAGGGATTCTTCTGTCTATATTTCCAACACTACAGTGAGGAAATTAAATATGCTACCAAGCTGTTTGCCAATAATATCATATTATCATCTGATAATATACGATCAAGAATATTTTCTCTGTAGTCATATTTCTTGAGGTTATAAATATCACGCTTTCGGTTGCATGACTCACGTCAAGAATACAAAATGAATATCATGGAACCACAACAAAATAGTCCATGAGTTTGTGTAAATGACAATGTGCAGTCTAGCTTTACGGACTGTGTGGCGCTTTAATATTGTTGGAGGCAAGTGCTACTGAATTATGAACATCCTATCACAAAATTTTGCACCTAGTATGTTCAGAAAACATTATTTTATATCTCCTGATTGACCCTGAAGTTTTATCAATTATTACATTGCTAGTTCTGCAGTCACACCTAGATGATGAAGGATCGCCAAATACGGAGAGTTCATTTTCACTCTAATATCATACTAAATACCATGTCCAGAAGACTGATAGTAGCTAATTAGGTATCAGTACAAATCTTCCAACGCCATGGCAAAATAAAACACAAAAAATTAACTCAAAATCTGTAACATAACTTACGTTGTTCCAGCAATTCTTGTGCTAATATGAGTGATGTCATCTGGAAATAATTTAGCCAACCCAAAATCTCCTATTTTTGGATTAAAATCTGTGTCAAGTAGTATATTGCTAGCCTTGATGTCTCTGTGCACAATGTGTGGCACAACTTCTTCATGAAGAAATGCAAGACCCCTAGCAGTGCCCGTGCAAATATTAGATCTTTTTCCCCAGTCTAGCCTGATGTTTGTACTTCTTTTGCCTACAAAGAAAATATGGGGAAGAAAAGAAATGTTATGTTTTCATCCTCTGATCTACATATGGATCTTAATTAATGATTTCACAATTCACACAAAAGCATTTGTCAAATTTACCTAGTAAAGCACGATCAAGGCTGTTATTTTCCACATATTCATAAACTAATATACGATTAGGTTCTTGAACACAGCAACCGACCAATTCAACAAGGTTTGGATGCTTAACATGTGATATAGTTTTAATTTCAGTTAAAAATTCACGAACTCCCTGCTTTGAACCGGCTGAAAGAGTCTTCACTGCTACCTGTCTTCCATCTTTTAAGGTTCCCTAGTAAAATTTCAACATAGATTAGTAGTGGCTTAACAATCAATAAGAGCATAAAATGATAAAAAAGTGATGTTATTTTTTGGTACCTTGTGCTATTGCTCAGTTTAAGCAAGTTAGAGACAAAAGGCCCTCATAAATTCTATCATTTTTTTTTGTTACAAAGGAGATCTAATAAGACAGGTTTGGATAGGGGAAGGGTAGGCTAAAGAAGAGGCAAATCTTTTTTAACCCTTTCTATAGACAGCGTTCAGTTTTAGATTTTACCAAATATAAAAGGATGGAAGGATTTACTTTTTAATGCTAAAGTAATACATAAGCATAAAATTGAAGCAACCCTTGCACCTAGATCAGAAAAGGTCTTTCACCGTGCCCCAAGGAAAACTAACACAGTTCAGATCTCATAAGTCGTAGTCCAAAGTATGAAACCATGATCCTATGATGTCTGAAAAGAGTACAGGAAATAAATATTTCAACTTGCAACGTTGGACATGGAACCTTCTTTTACAGATCATATGAACAAGAAAATCAAATTTATACTAAGTTTATCCTTTTTAATTTTATAAACAAAATAGCTTATTGATTTATAAGCGTTATAGTGCAATGCGTTTGCATATGCATATTGTTGTGCATGGCTCATATTTATATATAAGGAAAGGCGGACAGATGCTGGAGCGGAGCGAGCGAGGGCACGAAGCGCCCGATGGGGGGGGGGCGAATCTGTATCCTAGTATAAATACTTAAGTTGTAACCCTGATTTTCATAATAAGAAAACGAGCCGCTCTGCTCCGGAGATGTAGGCACGAAGCTCCAGATGAACCCTTTCTTCTTCCCTCGACCCATTCTTCTTCTCCTAAACATATGAACCCTAAATCTGGAACCCCAACCAATCTTTATCTGGAAAAACAACATATGAACCCTAAATCTGGAACCCAACCTCAATAACACCATCAACAGCACCAAAATTAACAGAGGGAAAATAGAATTCTGGAACGACAACAACATCATCATCAAGAAAATTCTGGAATGAGCAAGAACAACAACAAAAACAACATCATCATCAACAGCACCAGACCCTTTCTTCTTCCCTCGACCCATTCTTCTGCCTCACGCTCGTCCTCCTTCTGTTCCCTAAACATACGTCGTCCTCCTTCTTCTCCTTCTTCCAAACCCCACTTCACCCTCTTCATCTTTACCACACCACCACCTCCAAATCCTCCACAGCGTCTTGCGATTTAGGGAGATGAGAAGAACAGAGGTGAAGACGCGATTTGGGGATTTAGGGTTCACAGTTTAGGGATTTCTTTCTGTAGAAATATGAGAGAAATGTATTTCATAACTTGAATAGGGTTACAAAGTGAGGTATATATATACACAAGAGACTAATGGGCTTGGGCCCAATATACACAACATATTCTAACACTCCCCCTCAAGCTGGAGCATATAGATTATATGCACCAAGCTTGTTACAAATAAACCCAATTCGAGGGCCCCTAAGAGACTTAGTAAAAATGTCAGCTAATTGATCATTAGAACAAATGTAACTAGTGACAATACAACCAGACAAAATTTTCTCTCTAATGAAATGACAATCCACTTCAATATGTTTAGTTCTCTCATGAAAGATCGTTAGAAGCAATGTGAAGAGCGGCTGATTATCACAAAACAACTTACTCTGAGAGACTCTCTCAGAATTTTAACTCGTGAATTAGTTGCTTAATCCAAATAAGCTCACATGTGACTAAGGCCATAGCACGATACTCAAATTTCTCGGACTAGATCTAGCTACAACATCCTCGCTCTTACTTTCCAGAGACCAGGTTACCTCCTACAAGAACACAAGATCTCGAGGTAGAACGTCTATCAATAGGGATCCACCAATCAAAGATCTCAATACCCAATCACTGAGAATGACCTTTGTTTTCAGATAATGAGACCTTGTCCAGGAGTTCCTTTTACATACCTCAAAATGCGATTTAGCGATCCCAATGACTATCACAAGGAGACTGAAGAAACCGACTCACCAGTAAACAACAAATGAAATATCCTGGCGAGTGATAGTAAGGGTAATTTAGCTTACCAACTAGTCTCGATACTTGCCTGGATCACCAATGGCTCCCACGACCGGGGAAGTTTAACATTAGGATCCATAGGAGAGTCAACTGGAGCTTACAACTGACATACCAGCCTCCTCTAGAATGTCCAATACATACTTCCTTCGAGAAACAACAACACCACAATTAGATCGAGCTACTTCAATACCCGTAAAGTATTTAAGTAAGCCCAAGTCCTTGGTCCTAAAGTGATGAAATAAGTGTTTCTTCAACTCTTCAATGCCATCATGATCATCTCCGTTATGACAATATCGTCCAACATAAACTATCAAGTAGATGCACTTTCCTGAGAGTTATGCCTATAAAATATCTTGTATGATCTCAATGACACCAGACATTCCAAATTCCTCAATAACGATGCTAAACCTTCCAAACCAGGCACAGGGGATCGCTTCAAACCATAAAGAGACCGATGAAGTTTACAAACCAAATTAGACCACTGAGCAACAAAGCCAAAGCGGGTTGCTCCATATAGATCTCCTCATGAAGTTCACCATGCGTAAAAGCATTTTAATATCAAGTCAAAACAAAGGCGCCAAGAACGGATAGCAGCCATAGCCAAGAATAAACGAACAGATGACATCTTGGCAACAGGAGAGAAGGTATCGGTGTAATCTTGGCCATAAACTTGAGTATAACCTTTAGCAACAAGACGAGCCTTAAGGCGATCAACCCGACCATTCCGCCAACTTTAATCTGTAAATCCAACGACATAAGCTCACCGGAGTTTTACCTCGAGGGAGAGGAACCAACTCCCAAGTACCATTAGTATGAAGTGACATTTCATCCATCATTGCCCCGACGCCATCCTCGGATGTGAAAGTGCTTCCTGGCAGAGTTAGGAATAGAGACGGACAGACAAAGAGGATATAAAAGCACAATATGGGAGTGACAAGCGATGGTAACTAAGAAAGTTATATATAGGATGAGGATTACAAGTGGAACGAGTACCTTTTCTAATGGCAATAGGAAGATCGTCTACCAGATCCTCGCAAGTGAAGGTGTTGGAGCGGAGATGAGTCAAGAGGATCGCTAAGGAGCATCACCGTTGTGTTGAACTGCGACGATAAACCCGTAAGGCGGCCTAGTCAATGGTTGGACCCCATCGTAGAAGGATCGATTGCTTCACTGTTCTTCTAGCTTGAGTCCAATGACAGAAGGAGGAATGTGGAAGTGGTAGAACCTCCGCTATGGATGGAGATGGGTTTGTGGAAGATGAAGGATAAAACCATGAAGACTCAAAGAAGGTGACATCGGCCAGATAGGTAATAATTCGTTAGTATCCGAGAGTAACATTTGTAACCTTTCAACACGAATAACCAAGAAATATACATTTGATTGACTTGGTCGACACTTATCCTTTCCAGGCATCATATTATGAACAAAGCAAACACACCCAAAAGTGTGGAGGTAAGGAATATGACGCCTGGTTAGGAAAAAGTATGGAATGAGGGGCTTTGTGCTTCGCAAAGCGAGAAGATGGCATCACGATTAATAAGGTAACATGCAGATGACAAGATCCCCCAAAACGAATGGGAAACATTATGATGGAGTAAAAAGAGCCGAGTTGTCTCAATCAAATGTCTATTCTTATGCTCAAGAACCCCATTCTGCTGAGGTGTATAAGCACAAGAGATCGATGTATAATTCTCGAGAAGACATGAATGAGTGAAAGGCGTGGAAAAATACTCAGTGCATTATCACTCAGTAGGGACTCAGAATATTTGTATGAAATTGATTTTTAATTTCAGCACAAAGATCTCAAAATGGATAAAACTTGAGACCGATTTTTCATTAAATATAATCCAAGTACAACGAGAATAATCGTCAATGAAGGTTACAAAACATCGAATCCGCATACAGTAAACAACACGACTAGACCTCAAATATCGTGAGTGAACTAAAGCAAAAGCGGACGTGCAACCCGATTATTGACACGCAGGAAAAGACACTCTAGACGCTTACCTGGACACCCGACTCACAATTAAGACTTCGACAAAGAGGGAAAGCACAGAACCATTTTTCAAGCTTAGATAGACTCGGATGTCCCAAATCCACGGTTGGGAGAAGCTGAGATGAAGTAGTAAAGTGCAGCAAATCATGGTGATGAAAGATAGTATGCATCTGTGACTCGTATGTCCCGCGCTAATCACCCGTCTCCTGCATCACGATCCTCGAATAACAAATGCAATTAGGAGAAAATGAGATTGCAATTTAAGTTACGAGTCGACTACTAATAGAAACAAGATTGAACTGACATTTAGGAGCATGAGTACATAGTTCAAAGGAATAGAGGGTGGGTCAGGCACTACCCATCGCGATAATCTGTTTAGAGCCATTAGCTAAGGTAATAGGCGAGCCAGGTGGAATAATTAATATGAGAAAGCAAGAGGGAATTACCACAGATATGATCGAAGCGCCGGTAATCATGACCCATGGTCCAACAGAAGGACACGCAAGCTGGAATTACCAGAACGAGCAACAGGTACACGATGATGAGGATCGATGTGATGCCCGATACCTCAAATAATCATCATAATGGGCCCCAATAAGTGTGACAGATCGGCAGACCGATGGTCCTCGTTGCTCAAAGCGGTTGTCCTCATTGTGGGCAAGATTAGCCCGAGGAGGACGCACTCGTGCAACTTGAAGCATTTCTCCTTAGTGTGCCCCCATCTATGACAATAAGTGCATTTAGACGAGGTGCCCTATTGTTTCCTCGATGATCACCACCTTGGTCCTCCTTAGGACCACGCCGAGCATTCATTAAACTAAAAATTTCGAGCTATCCGGCAACAGACCCAAAGACCACGGAGGAAACACGAAGAAGCCGAGAAAACCTCATCCAATGTAGGACAACAATGGTGGCAAGGATTTGGTCCTCACGGATGGCATGGTCGATCAAGGCACGAAGGTACATACCATAAAGAACTGTCCTCTCGAGCAAGCTCTTCGGCAATAGTTTTTCCAATGGGTAAGAGCATTGAACTTCACTTGATAGAAGACATCCGACCAACACATTCATCAATAGTAGTATTCCGACGGTCGATTAATTTGTCAACAATGTAATACAAGCATCGTGTCATTGGTATATAGAGATTCGCTCGAGTCCATAGCTCATAACAAGTGTCAAAGCTTGGTATAGATGAAGGGATGGATCGATAGATTGCCATAACAGAGTACACAACAGCATCGCTTGTTCCCATTTTTCCTTCTCCTCCCCGCCACATCATCAATCTTAGTCGAGGTGTTCTTTACCCCCTCGACCAATGCACCATTTTTCAACAAATTTTAGACCAAGGAATATAGTTAGAAGAGCCCATTAACTTTCTCAAGGTAATGGTCGAGTGGATGAAAAGGTAGAAAAGAGCCCAAACTAAAGGAAGAAGATGAACCAGCCATGTTTCAAGACAAAAAGACCAGAAAAAGCCAAATAGATGATCTTCAAGACGTGAGTAAGAAAATAACAAAGAAGAATGAAGTCCTCACGTAAAAATAAGTCGTAATGTATCCGAAAGTGGCTCGCAAATGCCCGTTCGATCTTGTAGCGGTGGCCAGAGTGGTATCAGAAGGCTGGCGCGACAAACCTGGATGGCCGACCACCTGATGAGAGGAGTCCAATCTGGTGGAGCTGGGCGGATGAGCACCGAGGAGAAGTAGATCTAAGAAAATGAAGATGGTCGCCGGAGAGAAGAAGCGGCTGCGTGGCGGCAGTCGGCTCGAGGGCGAGTTTGGGCAATCGACTACTTCTGCAGCGGCCGGGTCATGTGAAGTGATCCTCGGCGCGAAAAGATACCACCGGAGAAACAAGGTCGCCGAAAGAGAAGAGGTCACGAAACGCGCAAACACCTGATTATGTTCTGGCTCTAGATACCATGTAGAAATATGAGAGAAATGTATTTCATAACTTGAATAGGGTTACAAAGTGAGATATATATATACACAAGAGACTAATGGGCTTGGGCCCAATATACACAACATATTCTAACACTTTCCTTTCTACAACCCCACCCTCCACAACTGCCTCCTCACAATTTTGGATTGGGTTAGGGTTTGGGTTTACCTCTGCTTTCTTCAGCTCTGCTCGTTGTCTTCCTTCACCCTTTCTTCCCTCTCTGTTCGCGGATCTGCTCGTTCCCTCTCTGTTCGCGGATCTGCTCGTTGCGTTTTGGATTGGGTTAGGGTTTAGGTTTGGGGTTCCTTTACTGTTGCAGAAGAAGCAGACGAACGATGGAGGGTGAGAGTGAGACGACGATGGGGTTCCTTTCTCTGTGTGTGTTATTGTTTGGTTCTTCTGCAAGAGATGGGAGACGACGATGAGAGACGAAGATGAGAGGGGTGAGCCCTGTTTAGGCGTGAAGAAGAAGAGGTTGTTGTTGAAGATGTTGTTATTGTTGTTGTGGAAGAAGAAGGAGAACGACGAAGAAAACGGGTCGAACTGGGTTTGGGTTTGGGAATTAGGGTTCATTCATCAGTTCATCATTTCTTATGATTTTATTTTATTTATTTATATGAAAATTAAAATTAATTAAATTAAATGATTAAATGTTTTTATTTTAAATGGATTAAATGAGTTGGACTCATGATTGAACCAGATTTGCCACCTGTATAGGACACACAATTGCCACATCACCAAGTCACCTGCTACATCACCCAATTTTGACCAAATTTGGAGTGGGGACCCAATTTCAGAATTTTAAAAAATCAGGGGACTAAAATTACGGATTTAAAAATGGGGGGACCAAAATTACAGATTGGTGAAAATAGGGAGACTAAAACTGCAGTAAAGCCCAATACATATTACTATAGCAACTCAAGTGAGAAAAGCAAATCATTGCCATTGGATAATGCATGTATGTCCACGAATCGAGCACATAAATGGATTTTTTAATGTAATTGTAAAAGATTGTTAGGAATTATGAATAACAGCTTGAATTAGTTTAGATTATATTAAAATCTGAATTACCTGATTCAGATATGATTTATTTTGTTTTATCTCTTATCTTCTGTATTTTTTGTATTTCTGTTTTCTAAGTCATAGCAAATTGATTGGTATTTTTCCAACTCTTACTATATATATCATCCTTGTATAATCTCAAATAAACAAGAACTAAAATTATCATTTCTTCCCCAAAAATTATATGGTATCAAAGCTCCATGCTCTGATCTAGAGACCTTCCCATCAATGGTGGAAACGATGATGACTGGAGAAACCCTAAAACCCTCAACAACTCTACTGTGTCTTTAGGGAGCAGCCAACTAGGTTCTTCCTCATCTTTGATTGATGCCCTATCTCAAGGTTCCAACTTGCAAATTGTTATTCACAAGCTTAACGGGAAGAACAATCTTGAATGGGCTCAATCTGTGAAGTTGGATAGCAAGCTAGGGTGTGTTATTGAAGATATTGTACAACCTAAAAAGAATGATCCTTCCCTACAAAAAAGGAAATTTGAAAATTCCCTTATGATTGTGTGGCTGATCAATTCGTGAATTTTTAACTGAAATTAAAACTATATCACATGTTAAGCATCCAAACCTTGTTGAATTGGTCGGTTGCTGTGTTCAAGAACCTAATCGTATATTAGTTTATGAATATGTGGAAAATAACAGCCTTGATCGTGCATAACTAGGTAAATTTGACAAATGCTTTTGCAGTGAGCTTAGTAAGTCAGTTTATGCATTCATCCTAGGAAAAACACCTTGAGGCAATGTATCGGATCTTGAGATATTTGAAGAGTGCTCAAGATAAAGGTCTATGTTTCCAAAAAAACAAGTTTGCGTACTATTGAAACATGCATTGAAGCTAATCAGGCTAGATTTGTCACAGAACAAAGATCAACATTAGGATACTACACATTTGTATGGGGTAATTTGGCCACATAGCAGAGTAAAAAACATAACCTGGTTTCAAGGAGTAGTGCTGAAGCAGACTATAGAGCTATGGCTCAAGGAATGTGTGAAATACTGTAGCTTAAAAGAATTCTTGAAGAATTGCACTTTACCTATAAATCTATCAATGAAGCTATACTATAATAATAAGGCTGGTATAACTATAGTTCAAAATCCAGTGCAGCATGACCGAACCAAGCATGCGGAAATCAATAGACACCTAATAAAATGCAAGATAGATGAAGGAGATATTTGTATGCCATTTGTTCCAACCGCTCAACAGCTAGCAAACATCCTCACCAAGGGGTTATGTCGACCTAATTTTGAACTTCTTGTAAGCAAGTTGGGATGATGGATATATGTGCACCAACTTAAGAGAGTGTAAAAGTTTGTTGGGAATTTAGAATAATAGCTTGAACTGGTTCTGATTCAGATCTGATTTGTTGGGAATTTAGAATAATAACTTGAGAGAGTGTAAAAGTTGTTGCAGATTGGTTAGTATTTTTCTAACCAACTCTGCCAGTATATTACATCCTTGTGTGATCTCAAAAGAACAAGAAATATAATTATCATTTCTTCTCCAAAATTTACAGTAATGATTTTTTTACTGCCCCAAAAATGACGTAATAATGTCTTCCATTGCACCGTACATATACGTAACCTAACTGGTCTAAGACTGGCACTTGCATCACAAATGGAATCCTAATTCAACATCAGAGAAAGAAATAAATGAAAAAGAAAATTACAAGCAGCCCTCTTGTAGCATAGAACACTTCTGAGGAATAATCTTGGTAAGTTCAACAGATCAACATTCATATTGATTCCACAATGTTATAATTTATACAAGAATCTATGACCTGAATACCTGGTAAACAGTTCCAAAACCTCCCCGTCCTATCTTTTTGCTTGGATGATAATTATCAGTGGCCAATCTCAAGTCTTTCTCGGAGAGATGTGTAATATTATCAAGTGGGTACCCTGAGCAACAAGACCTGGCATTAAATATAGTGCCAAATGGGAAAAGGTTGTAGTTACAAAAGTACTACTGATTATACATCAGAACATTTATGAACGCCATCACTGTATTGCTTATCAAAATACAACCTAACTATTAAAAATCCCCAAAGGATGTCTTTTGCCAATACTATTATTATGTTTTCAGTGAAGTACGAACTAAATGAGTAAATGGACATAATTATCTTTTGAAGTCTACAACTTTATAGTAACTTGCACTAATCAAATTGAACTAATATTACATATATCACTCATTAAGAAGTGAACGGTTGTCATGATAAACCTAGATCCTCTCCTTCTCTCCATTGTGATTAAATTGCAAAAATCTGGGGTATTGTCTCAGGTAAATTACTCAGAGTCAGAAAGAGCGGAATCGTGGATAAGCCAATAAAAGGAATAGGAAATTATACAATGGTCTAGTAGTCTACCATTATTGAAGGGTACAAAAAATATTAAAACAACAAGTAACCACAGCACAGGCCCTCACCATCAATTTCATTAGGAGTATGGGGAGTACTCCTTTTCTTCTTGAGAGTTGAGGCTCTAAAGCAGCCACAACTCATAATGATCCTGCGATGTGACTGCTCTTCCTTGCAGCCTGCATTATATACCGTATCCCAACATAAGTGAAGTGCCATTCGTACACTCTAATTGCAAACATTAGGAGTAAGAGATATAGGAAAAACTGCAAAGGCATGGGAGTTGAGAACCCAAGCACACAGCAAGAATAGATAATATGTCAAACTGAAATAGTTCAAACTTCATTCAACTTGACATGGATTTCTATAACTTGGGAAATTTCCAGTACAGAAATATTAAAATTCTAACAAATTGAACCGAATATATGGACTGAAGAGCGGAAACTTCAATAAAAGTCAACTTTTTCATGTTTAATGGTTTCTTATAATTCTTTTCAGCTCAATCAGAGATCAAACCTCTATAGTGCCTTCGAATCAGAGCATCAAACAGGGAACTAAACTTGAGGATGATTCTAGTTTGCAAAATTTTCCAATTTCATCACAATTTACAAACAAAATTGGACTATTTCGCTGAACCTAGAGAGAGAGAGAGAGGTTCCTAGAGAAAACCCATTCGCAGATACAGCTCATAAACCTAAACTGACATGAGTATTCAGCTCATAGTCCATAAAAAGTAAAAGCTTTAACAAGTCAAACACAGTCAGAAACCCCTTTCGAGAAATTACAAGAGATGAGTGGAGGGAGAGGGGGAAATCACCTTCACCAACCAAACAAGAAAAATGCAGAAGTACAAGCGGTGGGTAAATTCAAATAGTTGAATTTTTGAAGAGAGAAAAGGAAAATGTTTGAGAGAAGGAGTGATTGATGCTTAAATTAAAAGGTCTTGTGTTTTGGTCTTGTGGGATTGTTTTCCTGCTGCGGCTAGTAAGTAAGATGGTGGGGTCACATTATTTAAGACTTGCTCGACTTCCGTTTACACTCGGTCCTGTGTGTCCAACTGTTGCAGAAAATGACCGTTTATGGTTTCGGTTTAGACCACCTGCGAGACGGACTGCTGTGCTAAAAAACTGGTACTACCACAAATAAAGCTTGCTTCCCTATAAATAACGAACACACCTTTCTTATCCCAAAAAATTGTGTTTCCCACCGATCAAAAGTTAGAAATATACACACGTGTTAATAAGTTATAATTTTATTTTATTACGTGGCAAAATGTCAATAATAAGAGACAAAAAATGTGATAGGAAAATAAAACAGGAGATTTCCATCCATAAATAATTACCGCATAACAACGAACATCAATAAATAAGTGAATTTTGGTCTCAATTTATATCAATTAAACCATCATTTAATCACATTTCACTATCTAGATGTTTATTGGGATATTTTAGGAAATTATGTAACAATGTGACACAATAATGAGATGTGATTGGATGATAGTTTAAAACTTTTTTTAACTGTCGGTGCATATAAATTAAACTCTAATTTATATTGGTGTCCTTGTATATTTTACACAGTGGAACACTAATAATCTATATTAATACCTCATTTAAAAATGTATGCGTAAAATATTTTCAGTTTTTTATTGTGTACAACCTTGCATAAGTTAAAGCTCATTCATTATTTTATTTTTCTTTATTAATTACTTATTTTCCAATTTATTTAGTATATGTAAGATCTTTCTCCACACCAATTAAAAAAGTGATCAATTAATAAGGAAAAACTAATATTTAATAATATTTAACTTGCACAAAATTTGCACACATTAGAAAAATTGAAAGTATTTTTACACGGTATATATAAATTAAATTCATGTCGGTTTGAAACTGTTTAATCTAATGATCTGCATGTTTCTATATAGTATTAAATTTCTATTTATAGTAATTATTATGCTTGGTTCATTAACATGTGTAGAAAATGATAATGATAACTATTCTGAGAGCATAATGAAGTCTAAATTTACCGCATTTTTATATTTTAGTTTTACTTCATCCGTTTAATTTTTTCACTTGTAACATGAGATTCATTAATAAAAAATTGTCAAAAAAATTAAATTGAAATAAAAATATATAATACTAAAGTTGAAATATCTCATTCCATTGTGAGCTACAGCCTATAGGGACGATCCATGTGTGTGAATGCATTTGAGACTTTCACGAAACTATATAAATTGTTCATTGTCAAGTTTTCAAAATTATTGTACTTTTGAAAAATAGCAATTAATTATGGTCCATGTTTATAATACTCCCTTGCTAAGTTTTTCGAATATTAATATAAATATGAACGATCCGACCCCAGCTCAACGGTTGTTGTCAATATTATATGAACGTGTGCCGTCTTGTGGAAATTAAAAGTCGTCATCGGGACACGTTCTAGAAGGATTCCTGGAAAACCTGCAAGATCTATTCCAAGGTTTTTATGTCGCTCTCGTTTAATTTGTTGAAAAATACACTAAAAATAATAATTTGTTGAAAAATAGTATAATAATTCTCATTTATTATTATAATAAGTTTTTAGTCATACCATATAGCCTTTGATATGGTACTCCCTCCGATCTTTTTTATAAGAGACAAAACTCTAATTCACATATACCAAAGAATACCAGTGAAATCACAACTTTTTAATTAATACACTCAAAGACATGAACTTCTCTCCAAAACTACCCTTATTAAAAATGGTGGCTCATAGTTCTAATTAATGATATTTCCTTAATTACTTCCACTAACATGAGACTTAAATAATGGTATAAATGGAATTCACCATTTAATGTATTTGAAAACTTATGCTTGTTTCTTAGATTTAAGACCAAGAAAAAATGTCATTTTGTTTCTTATAAAAATAAAAAAGACCTAATGGAGTATTAAAGATTAAATTTATCCAAAAAAAAGTAAAGATTAAAGATTAAATTCTATCAAATAAAACGATCTCCTTAATTGGACGGGTTTTACCATGAGCTCGTTGGTGCAGGCTCAACCTAGATAGAGCTTCCAAAAGGAACCCAGGGATGATAGGGTGTGGTGGCGTCCTGCCCAATGATCAGGGTGGATGGATGATGAGCTTTGGTGTGAACTCAGGTCATTGCTCATCTGTGGCCGAACTGTGGGGGGTTTCTTATTGGATTGGATTTGACTTGGTCTAATGAGAAAAGTTATTGTGGAGTCGGATAATGCTTCGACTATTTCCATTATCAATAAGGTATCTCGTGAGAACAGGTGTAGCAAATTCTTTGCTCAAATTAAGATGTGGATTTGTGAGAGACTGAGAGTTAGAGTTTCAACATACTTATCGGGAAGGATATTCTTGTTCAAATTGGCTTGGGAATTGGGGTTTGTCTCAACAGCTAGGGGTTCATAGAATTATAGAGTCCCCTCGTGGACCTTGTTAGACTTGTCATATACGTGATTTGAGTGTCTGGTTGTACCTCATGTTTTAGTTTTCTTGCGATTCTTTTTTCGGCTTATGTCTGGTCTAATACCGCAAAAAGATTAAAGACTAAAGAAGAGTCGTTAGTGTGATTTCTCGAGTCACTAGTTCACGAATTTTACTCTTCTCGAGTCGGTAGGAATTAAAGATCATATGTTTGGGAAATGGTAGTCAAACTGGAAAAGGTCGTTTGTCATCAACAAAGTTTATTCAGGTGGTACATATCGACTAATCAACCTACAAGGTGAAAAATTGAGCAAAATTATAATGGAAAGTACTTACAAATTTATTACCCATCCATATGGGAGGCAAATAAAAAAATATTAATTAAAATTCCATAAGTTAGTCGATTAGCTAAAAAACTTAAAGAGCAAAAGGGAAAAAGACTAGTCATGAACAGTTGAGGTCGACTCAGGAGCATCTCCAGTCTTCTCGATTGCAACCTCTATGGTCGAAGGGACATTCTCTATAACATCAATAGTAGGCTCGTGGGAAGGAGTAATTAAAGAAGAAAGGACATGTGGAATTGTTCTTTCAGGATGATTAATTATTGTATCAACTAAAGGAGCGATTTCACTTTTCTTGACCTTGACTAAGAGGCTTCTCAAACCATCCCAAGCCTTCCTAGCCGACAATAACCCTGCCTCCCCATCATTTTAATCCTTTTCTAAGGCTTTCTTTTGCTTCATTGAGTAAATGATTTCAGTGCCCAAAGAGGTTGATTGATTGTAGAGTTGAACGTGTTGGTCAACATTCACATTTATCTTTGTGTTCGGGGTTTGAATCTCTAGTTGCGGCTCTTACATTCCATTTTGGATGCGATTTAGTTCAATCGTGAGCTCTTCCATTCTTTTGTCCAGGTTGGCTTGTTTAGTTAAATATGTATTCTTTCAGTTTTGACTGTCAAGTCAGCCGAGTGAAGCTTTGATATTTGTTCTTGAAGTTCCTATAGCCGGTTGTGATCATCTGATAGTGTTGTTGAGCCATCCTAAACTCATAAGAAATATGCCCAACTAGTAAGACCAATCGGTTGATGCGAAGTGAAACGATTAGCGCAGAGCTCAAGAAAAAGGGCTTTTGGTTACATCACTTCAGCTTCTCGATGATTCAACTAATGGATGTAGGGGGCAATGGTTGACACCTAAAATAATTAGCTAGTAGCCAAATACAACAAACAACCGGTTTAGTAGGTCAATCGATAAGGGTAGCCAAATCGGGGGTTAACCGATTAATACAAGTTATCGGCTAAGAAGGCGAATTGCCGAAGTTTGTTAGTTTGGTTAAATTTAACCATGTTAATGGGCTTTCAGATGCCTAATGGACTTGGATGCGTCTAGAGTCGAATAAAAACTTGAAGGAAAATGAGAAAATATAAGGCTCTCAAAGGCCTTAATTTTAGGAGGAAAAACAGTTGCAACTGAAGTCAAATGAATAAATAGTTGTTTGGAGCTTAAATTTTGCATAATGGGGAGCCAACATGGGCATGCACTTAGTTTTTAGGAGATAATGATAGGTGGATTCAAATGTTAGTTGACCCGTTAGCCGATTCATGTATAGGTAGTTATTACAATTGTTAGCCACTTGTAAAAACAGTTATGCGAGTGGAGAACTTAGCAAATAGGGGTAGCTTACAATTTTGCACAATAAATATGCATCATTTAGTCCTTTCGAGACACACTCAATCAACCAAAAAACCCTTTTTTTGCACTTTATTTTTTGCACCTTTACTATTTTTCTATCTTTACTTCGATGCCAAATTAGAGTTCATTTTTCAATTGTCACGTTCTTAACACTCTTTGAAGTAGTTAAGGAACTCATAACTGAGAAATAGAGTTTCTTTCTCAATATAACCGACTGATATTTGGGAATCGTTGTTGATACTTAGTCGGTTCATCCGACTAAATTAGAAATGCATCAACATAATTGTTATACTTATATATTTATAATATTACTTCTGTAATCATACCCTTATTGTT
The DNA here is from genome assembly GCA_037113605.1 of Calophaca sinica. NCBI lineage: Eukaryota > Viridiplantae > Streptophyta > Magnoliopsida > Fabales > Fabaceae > Calophaca > Calophaca sinica. The sequence goes on along the minus strand of CM073734.1, from coordinate 98,872,128 downwards.
CCACTCTAAGGTGTACCCCATTAAAAAAGGTACATTAATGATATATTTTTATTAATTATTGATTTATTATTTAAAAAATAAATGAACGATAGAGATTTGGCTTACTAACTTTTAATCACAATCATTAGTGATTTGTTATTACCGATAAGGGAAACATTGGTCTGCCCCTTTCCCTATAAAGGGAAACACCCTAGAATACCCTTATTTCTTATTCTAATTTTCTTCTTGGAGTATAAGGTTATTGTCATTATTACATAATTAAAGGAGTTAATAAAAAAGGATCGCGCTAAATTGACAACAAAGAGCGATACCCACTTTTGACACCATATGTCCATACATGTACGGACTGTATATCCGTACATATACGAACAAATTTTTGTTTCCAACAAAAAAATACAGCCACCGCATGCGGTGAATTTAAAAAAAAAAATCTCGTACGTATGTCCGTACATGTGTCGAATTTTGTTGTCAACAAAACATTTGAGTAAAAAAAGAATCAGTGCAGAAAAATAAAAAAAATGAAACAATCAACACCTTCATAAAAAAACTAGAAATCAAAGTAATCGCGTGCGATTCTTACAAACCGACCTTCTCCTTGGTTTGCACCGCTAATGATTTCGACAATGACACCTTCATATAAAATGGCGAAAGTGGTCTTTTCTGTGAGGCATTGGCCATTGTCAGACCTAATTCCTCTCTGATAATGGCAGTGGCGACCAGTGTTGGTGCGACTTGGCCTTTGAGATCGATGTCCAACGTGTAATCTCGTAGGTTCGTTAAACTGATGTCGCACACTCCGCTGCTACTGCAAGTCCCTCCGTCTCGTGGGTTTGCCACTCTCCTCACCTTCACTGGAGCCACTCTTCCCCCGCTCGGCTTAGAGGAGGAGGTGGATGAGTCATCGTTTGATGCAACCTTTCATAGGGAAGCAACACTGCCTTTACTGGTGGAGTAGTTGCAAAATTGCTGCATTTGTTAAAATGTAAGAGGCTATTTAGCAATTTTAAGACAAATCTATATTACCATGTAATTATGGTAATAAATCTAGTGTTTCATTTAATTTATTAAATTATCTAATGATTTATAAAAAGATAAAACTTATATTAAGGTCAAGTTCAACAATTTTCTCTCATAAAAAGTTTGTTATTTTTTTTAAAAGATATATTGTGTAACTGCTCTTATATCTTTACCTAAAAAATAACAAATTTTTTATAAGAGAAAATAGTTGAACCTGACTTATAGAACTTGATGTAAGTTTTATCCTTTATAAATAGGTATAATGGCTAGGGATTTATTTTTTCCCCTCTCCTTAGTAATAAGCCACTCCACGAAAAGGTAAAAGGCATAAAAGTGGAAGAGTAATGATATTTTGACAACTTTGACAACTTTCACGACAACTTTTAAGTGGTTAATGCAGTTTAAATACGTGGTTAATTACGTTCAGTAAATAATTAATAGATATATCAGGTGTTGAAACTTATTAACCATCAATGTACCTTTATTAACCACGAATTTGAATGTGATTAACCATGAATTTGTACCACGTTCCAAGTATTCAACTACTTGTAGATTTGAACACCTGAAAATCGTGGTTAATCTGCATGGTACAAATTAATGATTAATCGCGTTTAAATTCGTAATTAATAAAGTTATGTTAATGATTAATGAATTTCAATAACTGATATATTCATTAATCATTTATTAAATATTTACCGAATATAATTATCTACGCAGTGAAAATACGCCCTCTTGGAAAAAAGAAAAAAATGGAATCACCGGCTTTGATTTGTCGACCACTACACTACAAACAAACACATCACCCAGCACAAAAACCCTAACCTCAGATCCTATCAAAATCTCTCCTTTATTATTAAACGAAAATAATAAAAACCCCAAATTCCCCGAATCCGCTTCCCTTGTTTCTTCCCTTTTCCCACTCACTCACACTAACCCCACTCCCTCTCTCTCTACACGCCCAACAGTGGCATCTGTCGCCTTCAATTGCGACTTTCCACCACTACCCCATTCCTTCTCTCTCTCTTTTGGTTTGGTATATAAAAATTAGGGCTTTTGGTTATGAATCAAATTGGTGGGACAAAGGACTCAGAGGACGAGCCCGTGGCTCAGTCTATACCCCAACCCCAAGAGGTTATAAAGGCTTCCGACAACACCGAATCGGTCACCGTCTCTTCTGAAGAGCAAGAGGTCGCAGCAGGGGAGAAGCCACCGCTGGACGACCCGATGGAGGAAGATTCGGTTAGCCCCGCCACTGTTTTCACCATCAGGCTTAAGCAATCCAGGTCCAATTTGCGCCACAAGATGAGTGTCCCTGAGCTCTGTCGAAATTTCAGGTCAGTTCAATGAGGATAAAAAAAAAAAGGAATTGTTCATTGGTCCTTGTTAGATTTTAATCTTGTTTTCTCTGTTTTTTGGGGGGGGGGGGAGGGTCATGAATTGGTGGAACTGTAAATGTGTGGAATGGATTCTAACTTGATTTGATCATCTGCTTCACTTACACTTGATGCTAATACTTAGGGTAGTAATGCTTTGGATATGTATTATGCTTCCCCGTTCTAAAAATTCAAACTAAGTGCTTAGCTTTCTGTTGCTAGTTGGGATCAGTGAGTTGTTGAAATTGATCATATAGAACCAAGTTTAGTAATTTTTGCTTCTTCCGACTTTACAACAACATTTAGGCCTATAGTATATTGAACTCTTTTATTGAAATAGTCGATGATAGCAATTATGTTAACATTTTAAGATGTAAACTCCAACTATATCAAAATTGTTTCACTTATTTTGTCAGTCAACTATGGATTGCCATATCTGCAGTAAGACTTACACCTGAAGATATTGTGTTTGTTTTACATTACTTTGCTCCTTCCTGAACACTGAGTCATTTTAAGGTCTTCAGAAACAAACCTCCTTCTTTTGCCTTCAACAGTTGGGTGTATATATGCTGTCAAAAGAAAAAAAGAAAAAAAAACTGGATTAGGGATCATAGTACTACCTTATAAGTGTGTGCTCGTGTTTAAGTAATGGCATGTATGAAAATATGTACTGGTTGTATTTAAACTTTAGAAGTTCCAATCTAGCCTGCAGTTATCAAAGGATTCCAAGGCCTTTAAATAAAAGGTCAAATGTGGAAATATAGACTAAAAAGGGGTACGCAATTGTGATTACTAATTTCTTTGCCAATTTATTTGGTAGAATCTGAACTTTGGACTCTTTGCTCCTTTTTTCCGATCAATATTAACTTATCTGCATCCTTCCCTTAAACATTTTTAGAATGGTATTGGGGAAGTTGTAAAAAAGTAGATAATTGCCTTCCTTGGATTTCTTCAGACCAATGTATCATGGATTGATGGCAAAGACACTATGTAGTCGATAGCGCTGCAATCGCGCTGCTTAGCGGAGCAGTTTTAGGGTCTGGTGCTATGTGATTTATGCTGAAGGGCTTATCATGTTACAACAATTCCAAAAATAATTTAGATGGATTTTACATGGTGATAGTGTAGGAGCCTGTCATTGTAAAATTTAGATTCTGACATTCTTCTTTTGGTCTTCCAACGAGTTTCTTTAGAGTAAATTTGTTTATGTACTATAGTATTTAAGGTCCTATATGGTAAATAATTTCGGTAGCATCGATTTCTCATTTTTTTTATCTTGTTTTTTTTTTTTGTAGTGCTGTTTCCTGGTGTGGAAAACTGAATGCTATAGCTTGTGCAGCTGAAACGTGTGCCAGAATTCCAAGGTTTGTGATTTTTAACCCATTTGGACATGTCTCCTTTCTGAAAATCTTAGACCATGTGCTACATGTGTCATTAAGAAGACGACTCTTCGTACAAATGAAAATTGGAGGGAAATTTAAGAGCTGAAGAATTGTTTTGCATCATGCTTTATCGATGAAGTCAATAGACTTAATTTGGTTGATGAACATTTTAAGCTTTATAATTTACTTTTTTCCTATGTTGTGATCTAAATGAAGTACTGTAAAAGATATCGTGGATGTCTTTTCATATATTTATCATTGTCATTAAGCTTGTCCATTAATAGGCTTATATATTCTATTTTCTGCTCTTGGCCAGTTTCCCTATTTGTTGACTGATTAATTTGCCAATGAAACTTTATATGGTTTAAGCTTTGGACTAATCTTAATGTTGTGAAATATAATTGGTATCACATTGATAGATATACGTGCTTTGTGTTCTAAAGGACCCTTTTTCTGTTGTTACATATGTTATTATTAGAAAAGGCTAAAAAAAGTCAATAACATCCCATCTGCTAATTGCTTTATAGTCTAATGACACCGCATTTATGCTTCAGAATGCTTAATCCATGAAGCTCGAAAGGCCTTCATCTATTTGGAAGACGCCTTTCCAGTAAAAATAGTAAACCCAGTAAAAGGAATATTTAAAACTTATGCACTTGGCAAACAAGAAATGTTGAAGTTGTAGGGATTAGATGGAAAGATAAGGAGAAAATATATTTTACTATTAGGACTCTGAATTATTGTGATGTCATGATCTAAATCATTAATCCTAATACTCCTATTTATATACTATTTTAGGTTAACTACAGGTGTTGTGCAAATAGAACAAGCCCATCTCAGTAACACTCCTAACATAAATAGACTCCAAACCAATGTTGTCAAACTCAAAATTGAGATTCTACAAAGGATTGGGAGGGGGTTAAAATAATAAATCAGAGGATCGTAACACGAATCGTAAGATCCTAAAAAAATGCAAAATTGTACTTACACATAGACATATGCATAAAAAATAACATAGATAAGGAGAATATCCTCTAAATCCTAACGTTAAGCTAAAATTGAAAATTCATAATCATTAGTAAATGTAAGCATTGTAGTAAGAAAGTAAATTTATTAATTTGTAACGTTTTCAAATTTTAAAATGATTTTTGGACCATGTAAATTAGCTTAATTTTTTTTTTTATTATCATAGAAATTTTACGTAAATTTTTATTATTTAAATAGCATCTAAATTTAAATATTGAAAAAGTTCAAATTTACCTTGTTACAATAAGTAAAATTTTATAGAATATAGACACACACACACATACATAAAATAATAAATAGAAGTAATTCGATTAAAATATAAAATTATTTATAATTAAAAAATCCAAACAGATATTAAAGTACAATATATATATTTATATTTGTATTATGTACATCCGTTAATTAATTCAGAAGTAAAAAAAATAAAAAGTGGACTAACGCAGGTGGAATTACAAGGATTTCAACACACCACACCCCTCACATCCAGGACTTAGACATCTGGAGCTTGGACAAATTTGGGTGGAATAACAGAGATCTTGGCCTAATAACAAATCTAGGATAAGCTCTGATATTGTCTTAGAATTTGGACTTAGGGCTTAACTTAACCTCACAGAACTGACTTGTAAGGTGAGGATTGCTGAAGCCTTATAAGTACTACTTAGGCCATATCTCTAGCCGATGTGGGACTTTCAACAAACATATATGCATATGTTAGTTAGGCATATGCATATATTAGACAAAACCCACAAACAAATTTAAATGAGACAAACATATTGCAATGTTTGTTAAATCTCGATGCCCCGATCATTTATTAAATGTTTCTTTCATATTTGTTCAAACACCATTTTATTTTTACGGACAGGCACAGATGTTACCCTGCCCTGCTCATTCATGTGTTTACTGCTTATTTCACTGTTTTGCTGGCACCCATGAGTTTGTTTTTGTTGGCAATTTGTAATGGTTATTATATCTTTTTTTCATAGTTCAACTGCTAATCCACCATTTTGGATCCCTATACATATTGTGATCCCAGAGAGGCCGACTGAATGTGCAGTGTTCAATGTCATAGCAGGTATTTTGATGTCATTGCTTCATTCTATGACCATCGATGTTTCATTTTTACTGTGTCTAATACCAAAATATACCAAACAATTACTCCATCTGTTTCATATTAAGTGTCATTTAAATTTTTTTACGAGAATTAAGAAAAACAATAAATAACTTTACGAGGGGAACTATTTTACTAAATTGTTCTTATTAACCATTGGAGTATTAAGCATTGTCATAAATGCATAGTGAAGTATAATAACTTGAGAGTGATGTATACAATATTTATTTGGGGGCAAAACTGGAGGAAAAAAAATTAATGTTACATTGAAAAAATAAAATAACACCTAATATGAAATTTCTTTCTTTTGTTAAAATGACACTTAATCTGAAATGAAGGGAGTATAAAGTTTGTGTTAGACTGTTTTAAAATTTTTCTAGTCCTTTCGAAATCACAGTTTAATGCTTATAGTAATACGAGGCAATTCAACAGTATAATCTGGCATTAGCTAACAGAAACGGCATTTGGATTTTGTTACAAAGTTGGAGTTAAGACCTGTAATTCTTATAGAAGAAATCTTTTAATTTTCGGATTCTGTAGTTCTTGGAGACATTGAATTAAACCGGTGGAGAACCTTGATCTAGATAAACTTTATGAGCATCAAATATTACAATACATCTATCCACTCTTTTTCAAATGAATTGCTGTTGGAGTAGTTATCGATGGCATGTCCCTATATGAACTCGATTCACTTAACCAAGATTTCAGAGGAGTAGTTTAACTAATTAACATACATTTCTGAAGGATCTTTATGATGGAAAATGCAAATGTATCATTTTCATTCTCATTCTCATTATTATTATTATTATTATTATTATTATTATTATTATTATTACCGAAATGCAAAGAATAGAAAAGCAGCCCAATGCACAAGCAAGGGCGGATCTACGTCATGACAGGGTGGAGCACTCGCTCCCCCAAGGTTTTCTATTTTATATATAGTATGCGTCCTAATTTTACAAAATATCGATTATAGCGTAGTGGTCGGTCCTCCTTTTGCAACTGTTGAGACCGAGGTTCGATTCCTATGGTTGCTTTTTTTGTAGCTCTTTTGAATTTCCTTGCACAAACTACAAAAGTAATGCCCAAAATGTTGACAAAGGGATTCGAACCGAAGAACCCTTGAGTAAGAAAGGCATACTAAACCGCTGCACCACTAAGGAACTGTTGCATCATTGGTAAAACAGATTTTATATATATATATGTGTGTGTGTGTGTGTGTGTGTGTGTAATTTTAGCAGGAATATCTGATAAAATAAAGAGATGCCAAATCAAATCTGAATGAGTAATACATTCTATAATTCCTAAAATGGATTTTAAGGTCCTTTATATGGCATAGCTGAAATAAGCAGGCAGGCAGCTCATGTCTACTTTTTTTTTTCCTTGCCCTTGTATATGATAATGTTTGTTGACATTATTTGATTTGATTTTGATGGACTGCCATCATCTAAGTAACGTCTGAATGTTCTTTCTCATTTTTTATATGTTCTGAGCTTTTGTTTTCCCAATTTTTTTATAATTATACCTTCTGCAGATTCTCCTCGTGATTCTGTCCAGTTTATAGAATGGTCCCCCACCTCTTGTCCCCGTGCATTACTTATTGCAAATTTCCATGGGAGGGTAACTATTTGGACTCAAGCTTCTCAAGTAAGTGTGAGCTGTCAGTCTCATCGCTTGGGCTACATAATCTAGCATATCTTTTCAGTTTTCCTGGCTTGTATATTCCACATATTTGCTTGTGTTGTATGTTTGTTCCTCTGATAGTTTGTCCATTCAGGGGCCACCTAATCTTGTTCGTGATGCTAGCTGTTGGCAGCGTGAGCATGAGTGGCGGCAAGATATTGCAGTTGTTACTAAGTGGCTATCAGGAGTGTCTCCGGTATGCAGTTAACTAGATTTATGCTGGTGTCTTGTTCAAATATTTCATATGTTTCTGTTGATAAAGTCTTGTAAACATTTTTATTTGTCTATCTTGGCCCTCAAACTTTTGTGGTTATGTAAGTGGTGGAGATTTATTCTCTTTCTCCTCTCTCTCTTCCCCTTTCTTTCCTGGTTTGGTAGTTTTCAACCAAAGTCTTTGAATGACTGAACCTCTGAGCAAATAGTTCAGCATCTGCATCTTATCAATCTTCAGTGTGATGGCCATAGTTTCAAATTGTAATATGAGTCTGTTTTCTGGAAAAAGATCTTAGGCATTGCTTGAGAGACTTTTGGAACCATGTTTTGCTTACCCTTACATTAAAGAAAAAATGGAAAGTGTTGCAGTTTTGTTCCTCTTATCAGTGTTTCTTCTCTTCTGTTATGTTCTTCACATATGCAACTGATTCTTCCATTTCTCCTCTGTACAATTGATTCCATGAATGGTTTATAAAGCTGCTCGTGAAGAGCTTGCTTATCATTCTTTCAAAAGAATGTCTCATGTTTTCAGGTGTTTTTTTTCATCCTGTATTTCTTTTTGTGTTGAAAGTCCCACATCGACTAGAGATATGGCCTGAGTGGTGTTTATAAGGCTTAGGCAATCATCACCTTACAAGCCGGTTTTGTGGGGTTGAGTTAGACCTAAAGCCCAAATTCAAGATGGTATCAGAGCCTATCATAGATCTGTTATTGGGCAATGATCCATGCTATTCCACCCGTATTTGTCCATGCTATTCCACCTGTAGCAGCCTATCCTAAGGAATTTCTTTTGATAGTTATAATGTGTATCTTATGTTTAATCTTTTAAACATATGCCAAGTTGCCAACACATGATGATAATATATTTTGGATATTATTCTTTTAAACTTGCGGAGATTCTAAACCCACATGATTTAAATTGAGCACAACTATTATTGGATACTTCATTTTTAATCTGAATCAGTTGCTTTTTGAAAAAAAATAGTATAGGTGGCTTTCATCCAAATCAAGTGCTCCTACCAGTTCGAAGTTGACATTTGAGGAGAAGTTTCTTTCGCAGCAATCTCAAACTTCAGGTCACTTGTCCTGTTTATATTATTTTCTGATTCCTTTTTTTTCCTTGGTACTTTGGAGGTGCAAGCACCTGGGTAGGGGAGGGGTAGAGTTGCCCAGTTGGATGGTTGAACCTTTGACATCATACTCAAGTTTTAAAAGTTTTAAAAGTTAGGCTGTTGCCAATTGAGCTACAAGCTTGTTGACTCAGATTGATTGCATTTTTTTGTTCCGCAATAATTTTGTTAGTTGCTAGTGATAATGTGATGTATAGAAGAAATACTACTTTTATATTACTTTCGAGTTTTTGCCAATAATTTTCCTTGTTTTGACATGGCAAACCACATGAGAACCCATCAGCTAAAATTTTTCCTTGCCTTTTTTGTTGTCTTTTGTAAATTGAAAATATAGATGTGTAGTTTATAATGTTGCTTTTATGATTATTGGAATAAAGTTTCTTTATGGAGGCAAATAATTCAATATAGAGTTATTATCTGAAATTCATTTTAGTTTCATAGCAATATTTTTGTCTTGTTTTGTCGATAATACCTTCGCCAACTAACTGATGCATCCGTGCATTTACTTATCCTTGATGTTTTGGGAGTTTTATTGCTTATAAAAAAAGGGTGTATTCTGTTTCTGCATTTGCGTTTTGGGCTTGTCGGGCTTATATCTCTTTCTAATTTGCTATCTGGTAGGTGAGGGGGATGTGTGGCTTGGTAAATGGTCAAACCTCTTGCATCATCTTCTCACCCTACCCTAGTCTATACCAAAGTCATGAAGACTTGAGTTGATGCCAATTGAGTTACAAACTGGTTGGCATTTTTTGTTTTCATTATGATAGGTGGCCATCATAGTTATTGGCCCATACTAGGATACATTATATATGGTGATAATGGTGGCGATGGTGGCCATTGCCACAATGACACCTGGAATTTCCTCTATTTGATTGCGCATTGGTTGGTCATTCATTACTGTTGAAAATAAAATAGGATCTTTGTATTTATTGTATAGGCAAATCATATCATGTAATTAGGAATAAGATATCTTGTAATTAATTGTTTTGATTTCTTTTTAAGCCTATATAAAGAACCTCCGTTGTGTAGTTGAAACACACGGTATTCAACATATGTCTCTCTCTTTTTCTCTCATTTAACATGGTATTTAGAGCCTAAAGAGAGGCAACCCTAAAACCGTGTTTACCTGGTGGACCCACTGTCCTCTGGTGACAATTTTTCGGCAAACCGTGTCTCAACTCCGGTTTGCCCCTTCTCCACTGTCGTGACCCATTCCGACACCCCTTTTTTTGGCCTGAATCGGCTCTGTCGCCGTCGACCGCCCTCACTCCGGCGACATTTCCGGCCGCCACCGCCATCATCGTGACCGACTCCGTCAGACCGGCCCACCCTTGAAACCTCAGCTCCGACGCGCCTCCACGCGCCTCCACGCGCCAGTTCTCCGTCGCGACTCCTCTTCTCACAGCCACCATCGCCGCGGCGCTTGGCAGCGCGTGCAGCCTTCCCTCCGGCCGTCCTTTCATCTCCAGCGTCGCTCTACCACCCCGGTCCTCGATCTGCTATTAGTTTTTTGTTTTGGTACATGGTTGACCACGTTCCAGTACAAACAACCCCGTTTTCTCTTTCTTGGACGTGTTTTTCTCTCTCTCCTGTGACTGAAAAATGGGGTCCTTTGCTGTCGATGCTTCCATGTCTGCGTTCACCAACTTTGTCACTTCTCCCCTCTCTACAGAGAAGTTGGACGGTTCCAACTATGAAACTTGGGCTTCAGACATTCAGTTATGGCTTATTGGTCAGGGGTATAAAGACCATCTCACCAAAAAGGCCGATCTCAGGTTTGACTTACTGAACGTCATTTAAATGGGATAAGATTGATGCTCGGTGCCAGGCGCCTCATCAAGTCCACGCTTCATCCCACCATCAAATCGATTTTCTATCCTCATCTCACGTGTGAATCGGTTTGGAGTCAGGCTAAGACACTCTACACCAATGATATTCAGCGTCTCTATAGTGTGGTTCATGATGTGGGAACCCTCATTGGACCAAAGAAGTTGGATGGCCCTATGTCTGCCTATCTCGGTCGTGTTCATATTGCACTCCATCAATTTAATGAGCTCCTACCTCCGGCTGCATCTGCCGCAGATGAGAAGAAGAAGGAACTTGAGCAGCGAAGCACATTCTTTATGCTCCTTGGCCTTTATGGCTTACCTCAGGAGTACACTGCCATCCGTGATCAGATTTTGGGATCTACTGTTATTCCCACTATGTCTGCCGCTTCTTCTGCCCTTCTTCGGGTCCCTTTGAAGTCCACCTCTGAGCTTCCTGTTGCTCCTGGCACTGGTGACACTGCTGCCCTTGCATCTCAGCACAACAATCAGGGGCGTGCTCGAGGTTCCACATCCAACACTAAGAATCGTCCCAAATGTGATCATTGCAACCGTATGGGACATACTATCGATCGATGCTGGAAGCTACATGGGCGCCCTCCACGTCCGGTAAATTCAGCTCAGACCACTACGTCTGACACACATCAGAACTCGGCTCAGCCTAAGCCAACTCCACTTGACTATGAAGAATTTCTCCAATGATTTGAGAATCGCCAGAACTCCGGATCTACTGCTTCAGTTGCACACACTGGTAATTTATTTGCTTGCATCTCTCAGCCCAATTCCCTTGGCCCCTGGGTCCTTGACACTGGTGCATCCCGACCACATCACTGGTAATAAAGCTCTTTTATCCTCTCTCTCTACATGTGGTTACTTACTTAGTATGACTTCAACCAGTGGTACTGAAACCAAATCGCAAGGGATTGGTACTGCCAAACTCCTCTCTTCACTGTCAGTTAATTCTGTACTTTACGTTCCTGAGTGTCCATTTAATTTGCTTTCAATCAATCGTTTGACCCGTTCTCATAACTGTGATGTTACCTTTACTAATAACAATGTTACCTTGCAGAACCGAAGTACGGGACGAACGATTGGAATCGGATGTGAGTCTAATGGCCTCTACTATCTATCCTCATCCAGGGTGTGCTCTGCCACATATTCCCCTCTTACTATCCATGCTCAGTTGGGTCATCCAAGTCTTCACAAGCTTCAGAAGATGGTGCCTAGTCTTTCTAAGTTATCTAGTTTAAATTGTGAGTCGTGTCAGTTAGGGAAACACATTCGTAGTCGCTTTCCTGATAGAGTCAATAAACGGGCTTCGTCCCTTTTTGCTTTAGTTCACTCCGATGTTTGGGGTTCGTCTCGCACTAGTACTACTTTTGGGTCCAAATATTTTGTTACTTTCATTGATGATTTCTCGCGTTGTACTTGGTTATTTTTAATGAAAAACAGGTCTGAGTTGTTCTCTATTTTTGAGCAATTTTATCAAGAAATTAAAACTCAATTTGGTGTTTCTGTTCGCTCTTTGCGTAGTGACAATGCCCGTGAATACTTGTCCCAACAATTTCAAAATTTTATGGCATCTAACGGCATTCTTCACCAAACGTCCTGTGCTCACACACCTCAACAAAATGGGGTAGCTGAACGCAAAAATCGGCACCTCATTGAAACCACTCGGACTCTGCTTCTTCATAGTAATGTCCTAACTCGTTTTTGGGGGGATGCTGTTCTAACAGCTTGTTATCTCACAAACTGCATGCCCTCATCTGTGCTTGATGATCAAGTGCCACACTCGGTACTCTTTCCACATATCCCTCTCCATCCACTTTCGCCTCGTGTCTTCGGGTCCACATGTTTTGTCCACAATCTCACTCCTGGTCTTGACAAACTCTCACCTCGTTCACTCAAATGTGTCTTTCTTGGTTACCATCGGTCCCAAAAAGGATATCGTTGTTATTCACCTACTCTTCAACGTTACTTTATATCGGCTGATGTTACCTTTTTCGAGTCTGTGCCTTACTTTGAGTCGACTCACTTGTCTCTCGAGCCTCTTTCTGCAGTCCTCATCGTTCTTCCTGCGATTGAGCTTCCTGAGTTCGTCACTTCAGACACCCCATCTGTGGACCCCCCAGCTGTGCGACCACTACAGACTTATCATCGCCGCCAGCGACCTACCGAGGTACATATCCCTGCTCCTGCTCCTGCTACTGAGGCCATGCCAGACTCACCACCGGCGCCATCTCCTTTACTGGAACCGGCCCTGCCTCCTGAGTCCGACCTTCCCATTGCCCTTCGTAAAGGTATACGCTGTACTCGTAACCCATCCCCTCATTACATTGCTTTGAGTTATCATCGTCTTTCTCCTCCACATTACACTTGTTTGTCTTCTTTGTCTTCTGTCTCTATTCCTAACACTCCAGGTGAAGCTTTATCCCACCCGGAATGGCGACAAGCAATGATTGACGAGATGTGTGCTCTTCAAAGCAGTGGTACCTGGGAACTGGTCTCTCTACCTCCTGGAAAGTCTGTGGTTGGTTGTCGTTGGCTTTATACTGTCAAGGTTGGGCCTGATGGTAAGATTGATTGATATAAGGCCCGGTTGGTGGCCAAAGGATACACTCAAATATTTGGGCAGGATTACAGTGACACCTTTTCACCTGTGGCTAAAATGGCGTCTGTTAGGCTCCTCCTCTCCATTGCCGCCATCCGTCGTTGGCCACTTCACCAACTTGATATTAAAAATGCTTTCTGCATGGTGATCTCAAAGAGGAAGTCTATATGGAGCAACCACCGGGTTTGTTGCTCGGGAGTCCTCTAACATGGTTTCTGAGCTCCACAGGTCTCTCTATGGTCTTAAACAGTCTCCACGAGCTTGGTTGGCGATTCAGTTCTATAGTGCGTGATTTGGTATGATTCGTTGTAACAATGATCACTCTGTTTTCTATCGCCATTCAGCTCAAGGATGTGTTTATCTGGTTGTGTATGTGGACGATATTGTGATAACTGGTAGTGATCATCAGGGTATAATCCAGTTGAAGCAGTATCTCTCTCACAAGTTTCAGACTAAGGACCTTGGTAAACTCCGTTATTTTTTGGGTATCGAGGTAGACCAATCCAAGGATGGCCTGGTGATTTCATAGAGGAAATATGCTATGGATATTCTTGAGGAAACAGGTTTATTGAATGCCAAGCCAGTTGATACTCTTATGGACCCAAATGTCAAACTTCTGCCTAATCAGGGGGAGCCCGTTTCAGATCCAGGGAGGTACAGGAAATTGGTTGGTAAATTAAACTACCTCACAGTCACCCGTCCAGATATTTCCTTTGCAGTTAGTGTGGTAAGCCAATTCTTAAATTCCCCTTGTCAGGATCATTGGGATGCTGTAATACGCATCCTGAAGTATATTAAAAGTGCTCCAGGAAAAGGTCTTATTTATGAGGATAAAGGTCATACTCGAGTAGTTGGTTACTCAGATGCCGATTGGGCAGGCTCACCCATTGATAGACAATCCACTACTGGGTATTGTGTACTAGTTGGAGGAAACTTGATATCCTGGAAAAGCAAAAAGCAGAATGTTGTAGCAAGATCTAGTGCTGAGGCTGAATACAGAGCCATGGCATTAGTGACTCAAGAGCTCATGTGGTTGCAATCACTTCTCAAAGAACTCAAGTTTGGAGAGGATATGCCAATGACAATGATATGTGATAATCAAGCGGCATTGCATATTGCCTCTAATCCCGTGTTTCATGAGAGAACTAAGCATATTGAGATGGACTGTCATTATACCAGAGAGAAGATCGAATCGGGGGACATCACCACTAACTTCGTCAATTCCAATGACCAATTGGCAGATGTCTTCACTAAATCTCTAAGAGGTCATCGAATCAATTATATATGTAACAAGCTTGGTGCATATGATTTATATGCTCCAGCTTGAGGAGGAGTGTTGAAAATAAAATAGGATCTTTGTATTTATTGTATAGGCAAATCATATCATGTAATTAGGAATATGATATCTTGTAATTAATTGTTTTGATTTTTTTTAAGCCTATATAAAGAACCTCCGTTGTGTAGTTGAAACACACGGTATTCAACATATGTCTCTCTCTTTTTCTCTCATTTAACAATTACTATACTACACATATTGAATATTACTATTCTTGTGTATCTGATGTGGTAGTTGTTTTTATTTCAGCTAGATGGCCCAGTTTTCTTTGCGTCTGTTCTGTGTTCTCATCAGGCTCAGTTCAACTTCACTGGTCCCAGTGGCCTCCTAGTCAGAATGGCTCAACACCCAAGTGGTTTTGCACCAGTAAAGGACTTTTAGGTTGTGGGCCCAGTGGCATCATGGCTGGTGATGCTATCATAACTGATAGTGGTGCCATGCATGTGGCAGGTGTACCAATCGTTAACCCATCCACCATCGTCGTTTGGGAGGTCACACCTGGGCCTGGAAATGGCTTTCAAGTAACTCCGAAGACAAGTACCACTTCTGGTGTCCCACCTCTCAGTCCACCCAACTGGGCTGGTTTTGCGCCGTTAGCTGCTTATCTATTTAGTTGGCAAGATTATCTATTATCGGAAGCAAAGCAAGGGAAAAAGCTGACAGACCAAAACCTTGGTGATGCTGTACCTCTACACTGCTCACCCGTTTCAAATTTTTCAGCATATGTGAGTCCTGAAGCTGCAGCTCAATCTGCAGCAACCACCACATGGGGTTCTGGTGTAACAGCAGTGGCCTTTGATCCAACTCGTGCGGGTTCTGTGATTGCTGTTGTGATAGTTGAGGGTATGAAGCTGATTCTGACTATTTATTTTTTCCTCAAACAAGTTTACAACTTGTTTTGTGCTAAGGTGTGCCTGGCTCTTTAATATTGTAATTTTCATTGAACTTTATTGTGCCTGTTTTATATTACGGAGTCGCGATGATGGCTGTTTAAGATCTATGAAGCTCAATTTTGTTTATCATTCGATTGTTAAAAGTTAAAACCATATTTTAGGAACTCGTGACCCAATTTTTCCCCACTAGAAAACCTTTAATATTCCTCCATTTATTTTACCATCCTGTTACACTTCATTACATTCCTCAATTCAATTTAAATAATTATTAACTACTCGATAAGAATATATATATGGACATAATATGATCAATCCGTTGCTCTTCTATCCTTTACTTTGTTGCTATACAGTTTCCTTTCAGTATTGCTGTCATTCTTGATTTAGTTTTGGTAGTCTGTCTAGCATGTTCTCTTTGTTCCAACCCCCCCCCCCTCTCTCTCAAAAAAAAAAGTTCAGGTCTTTATCTGCCTTAAAGGTTACAGCTGATTTGAGCAAATCTGCTTGGAATATTGGAGGTGTACCATTTAAAGCCATCTGTTGTCATTTGAAAAGTAATCAATCTGTTATGAAACAAAACAATTTTAAGTATCCCCACTTGTCAAGAAAAAATTGAACATCACATGACTGCTAATGGACAAGATAAATAGAGTCATAAAGCTGTATCTAGTTCCCTTCTCTTTATATTGATGCTTGCAATGTTGCGTAATCATCCTTTTCAAGCCAACATTATTTGCTAAAATCCACAAATTGGAAGCACTCGTATACTGTTAGAGTATACATTCTGATATGCTTGTGCTCGCATTATCTTCTGTTTACCTTATGTTTTGTGCTGTTGCCTAGGTCCATTAAACTATGTACAATTTGTGTATATTGTGCCATGTTGCACATAATACTTTATCTCTGTTTTTCTGTTATAGTTGATAGTTACATTTTTTTTGTCAGCCTTTATAAATATAGAGGCACGGCTTATTCTTATTAGTGTTTAGAAATATAGTTAAGATTGGACTGAAGTTTCTCTGAAATTCTCTCTCAACATTTTCTCTTGTTTTCCCACCTTTTCTTACACTTCCCACTGATTCCAAATTACAATATTTACCTATCTAGCATTTTTTCACCTCTAGGTTGTGACAATGCTGACTGTGATGCATGTTTGTCAGAATATTATGCCAGACGTTTCATGTAACACTGAACAGATAATTGCACTAAAAGATTGATGTATAACTGATTTTACCTGTACAGGACAGTACATGTCCCCCTATGATCCAGATGAAGGCCCATCGGTTACAGGATGGAGAGTGCAACGCTGGGAGTCGTCTTTACAGCATGTTGTTCTCCATCCTATATTTGGGAACCCTACCTCTAATATGGGTGGACAACCTCCTATGCAAACTGTTTGGCAGTCCAAAGTGGACCTGAGCATACCTCCGACCAATGATTTCAAGAACCATCAATCACCCGCAATTGGAAGGGCTACTGATGTGCAAAAGGTGTCTGAGCCTGTTTCTGATAAATCAAAACGGGTCAATTTTGATCCGTTTGATCTTCCAAGTGATGTTAGGACACTTGCTCGAATTGTTTACTCTGCTCATGGTGGTGAAATTGCAATTGCTTTCCTTCGGGGTGGTGTCCATGTCTTTTCTGGTCCAAATTTTGCACCAGTAGACAACTATCAAATTAACGTTGGATCTGCAATTGCTGCTCCAGCTTTTTCTTCAACAAGCTGCTGTTCAGCTTCTGTTTGGCATGACACTAGCAAGAATTGTACAATATTGAAAATAATCCGGGTTCTTCCTCCTCCTATTCCTGTAAGTCAAGTAAAGGCCAATTCATCAACTTGGGAGCGTGCAATTGCAGAAAGGTGAATGCATTAACAATTTTTAGTATGTGATTTGTTAACTATTTCTTAATATTTTTTATAAATTTACAGCTTTTGCCTTTCTTTGATAAACTCTGTTAGGTAGTGGGAGTTGTGATTTGTTTCTTTTGTTAATGATTTGCTTGGATTTGCTAATATCTGTTAGTGAAACAGGTTTTGGTGGAGTCTTTTGGTTGGAGTTGATTGGTGGGATGCTGTGGGCTGCACACAGAGTGCTGCTGAGGATGGTATTGGTAAGGAGTTGCTTGTTGTTAAGTCTGTTAGAGTATAATAAGCTAGCTAAGCTTGCATGATTTAGTTGTAACTGAGTTCAGTTTTTGTTTTAATGTTCAGCTGCTGTTAGTGTGTTAGCTAGTTGTTAAGAGTCTGTTACAACAGACTCACTGCCAGCTAGCCCCTCCTACTGCTGAGTAGTTATGGATCTAACTAGTCTGTTTTTACTCTTATTAATAGCTAGCTCTCTGCATTCTAAACTAATTTGCAGTCTCCCTTCTCTCTGGTAAATTTGCATCACAGAATTCTCGGAGATTTTCCTTTCTATCATGTTCTCTCATTTTCTTGGTACAATGTGTCACAATGAAGTCCTTTCCCTTTTTTGATCTGCTCAAGATTGTGCTAGAGAAAGGACAATAGGATTTCATGTTTCATATATGTGTTCTGCTGAAAAGCATATGCATAATATGCTACAATGTTGGTTCTGTATACTGACAAGTGATACTATCTTTTGCTGGTTTCAGTTTCACTTAACAGCGTTATTGCGGTTTTGGATGCGGATTTCCATTCTCTTCCTTCTGTGCAGCACAGGCAACAATATGGTCCTGTATGTTACTGTTTACTATCACTATTTCGGCATTCTGTTATTGGCTTTCATAGTTTTCCCCTATTTGTTCTTCAACTTCTTCATTGTTAGTTTCAGAGGGGTCTCATTGTTTTTCTGTTCACTGTGATGAGATAGGGTATCGTACTATCGTTTCATATCAACTGTTGGTGGAATGTTTCATTGATATTGCATAACCTGGATTTTGGCAATACTTGCTAGTGACAATCTTTGATTTCTTATTGAAATTTATACTTTCGTCATTAGGCATAACCACTATATGTACTGGTTGTCCTCACTAAACAGCTTGTGGATGATAAAGAGCTTAATGTGATGTTTAACTGTTTGATATTTGATTTTGAGGTCAGTTCAATGCTAAAAATATTTTAAAACGTCCATGTGGATTTCTCTGAATTTAATTTTTATACTTCCAGAAAACCTAAGGTGCAATTTTCAACCAAACTTGCACCATCCTTTTACTGTGTCTTTCAGATTGGAGAATTCTCATTATAATCTAAACAATGTTGACTTTCTTGTATTAGTTTCTTCTGTTTACTGTAGTATTTTCAGATAGTGATGTGATAGTGTCTTTCTGTATTACTGCTTTTTAAGATAAATGAACTTGATTCTATATGATTGCAGAGTCTAGACAGGATAAAGTGTAGGCTACTGGAAGGATCAAATGCCCAGGAGGTCAGGGCGATGGTTCTGGATATGCAAGCTAGGTTGTTATTGGATATGCTTGGGAGAGGAATTGAGTCTGCATTGATAAATTCTTCAGCATTAGTGCCTGAGCTTTGGCAAGCATCTGGTGAAACATTATCCAGCATTGACCCTGAATCAATGGCTGTTGAGCCTGCATTAATTCCTTGCGTTCAGGTCTGCTTTGGTTACAGCATGGAAACTTGCATTCCTTATTTTTTTTAATCAAAAAATATAAAATGCAATTTGTTGTGGCTAACTGCTGGTCTTTCTGCATACTCCTCATCTATGCTTTCTTTGGTGTTGCCAATTGCCATAGCATAGTTGCCAATCCTAGTTAGCGGTGCAGAGCAGCCAACCACAAAAATGCTATACTGGGATTGATGCTATGCTGTAGATAATAAAAAAACTGTATACCTCACACAATAAATGCTGAAATAAAAAATTGCCCAAAATTAAAGACTTATCATTACTAATCAAAACTTGTAGTCCAGACACACAATCACTGTCAATACAAGGCATGATTGGAAAGTCTATAATGATGAGAAGGGACTAAAACTGATGTCATGAAATGCTCTTTTGGGATGGTTGTGCCTGAGTCACTTGAGATGATATCATGTCTGCACCAACAGAGCACCTCAGTCCCAGCTTCAGTCTCTTCTCATCAGCTGCACCAAAGAGGGGGCTGAAATTAATAAACAATGGCAACAAAAAAGACAGAACAGAGGATCGACAGAGGATGTGTCTCAAGGGCATAAACAAACACAGGTTGTAATCGTGGAAGATGATGCAGCCAGATAAAGGTCCGACCTATGGGTATGAAATATGAACAGAGTCTAGAAGGGGCAGACTTGGTAGAGGTTATGGACTGCTAGAAAATATGTTGGGCTGATGAAAAATCAAGGGCTTCATTGGAAAATCGTGTCTCCTGCTGCAGGTGGGGGATGAGAAGAAAGAGAGCAGCAACCCACTCCATTCTTTGAAGAATGATGGGTTTTGAATCCTATTTTCGTTCTGGCGTGGGATAACATAAAAAATTTCAAAAAATACCCTAAAAAACTGAGGGATGGTTGAATAGAAGTGGGATGTAATGGTCTGCTAATCATAGCAGCTGTGACAAATGCAATTTGTCTGCTATCTACCCATGCCATAAATCAAGCTGATATCGCCACTTCACACAATGTGACGCGATATACTTGACACAATACTGTGCCGCAATAGCATGTTAAGGATGCTATTAACTGATATATGCCTTAGTTATTTATACTCATTTATGTTCTCACTCACAAAAGCACTGAGATGCTTGCATATAATTATGTATCTTGTAATTAAATATGCTTATGAACCCATCTGAATGTATTCGTACATTATTGAGCCCTTTAGAGTCCCCCCCCCCCTCTTCTTCTCTCTGAGTTGTTCTCTGAATTTGTTATACATTTGATTTTCTATACTTCCTGTTTCTTATTTGTTTCAATTTTTGAAGGCTTATGTTGATGCAGTTCTTGATCTGGCTTCACATTTTATTACGCGTTTGAGACGTTATGCAAGTTTCTGTCGCACATTAGCTAGTCATGCTGTGACTGCAGGCACTGGAAGCAACCGCAATGTGGTTGCTAGTCCTACCCAAAGTTCAGCAACTCCTGCAACAAGTCAGGGTTAGTGTGCACTGATCAGATGTTATTTTTTGGAGTTTAAATTGATCTGCCGATCCCTTTCTCTTATGAATTTTCAAATGAATTCTAATGTCTTGAAAACTATGAATGGACTCCCTTGGTTTCAAAAACTTCCTCAATGGGGTCCTTGAATCCAGTCTCCAATTAAATCCTTTGAAACTATGCGTGACCCATTTATAGTTTTCAAAGTTAAAAGACCTATTTGAAAATTCACAAGGACCTACAAATTAATTTAACCTGTTTTAAGAATAAACCTCCTCTTTATGGAGATCCTTCTGGTTGGGCTTTTGCTTGTCCCTCTGGGATCTTGGCATGTCAAGGTGCTCTGATCTGTAGTATTGGAATAACCTATCCTTACTACCCGTTCTGTTCATAAAAAAAAATATAGAGCCGTACTTTTAAGTTGTAAATTAGTTCAATCTGGTATCATCATGGATCTACTTTAGAAGCATAGCTTTAGTGCTTCTTTTCTGGTGGTCATAGAAAATGATCAGTTATGCTACTCTGACCATTAGCATGATCTTTGTTGTTTTACATATCAAACTGAAATGAAAACAATATTTTCCAGGAGGTCAAAACGGCAACACCAGCTCTATGGGAAGCACACAGTTGCAAACCTGGGTACAAGGGGCTATTGCAAAGATTAGTAACACAGCTGATGGGGGGTCCAACCCAACTCCTAACCCCATCAGTGGTCCTTCAACATTTATGCCTATTAGCATTAACACAGGAACATTTCCCGGAACACCTGCAGTTAGACTTATTGGGGACTGCCATTTCCTTCACAGACTATGCCAACTTTTGCTCTTCTGCTTTTTCTTTCGACGTACGCAACTTCCCCGCTATATGGGGACTGCAAATAGATCTACTGATACAAATATACAGAAGCCTCAGTCTAATGCTGCTGCTCCTGGCAAGGTGGAGGAGATTGCAAAACCAGCTTCAGCTGTGGCCAAGTTAGATGATGGCCTGACCGGTCGAGCTGGTCAGCTTGTGTCTGGGACAAAAGGTGGTGAAGAAGCACCTTCTGGACGTTCAAGATTGGGCAGTGGAAATGCTGGCCAAGGGTATACATTTGAAGAGGTATAAAGTGATAAATTTTGTGACATCTTAAGGCTCCAAGTTTTTTATGATTTGTGTCTTGCACAAACGTGTTTCCAAAGATGTATTCTTAAATTTTACTTACTGAGATTATAAACTAGACTGTAATTTTAATTTTCTCATTGCACTAATAATGCAGGTCAAGGTGCTTTTTATGATGCTTATGGAACTATGTCGCCGAACAGCTGGGCTGCAACACCCATTGCCAGTGTCTCAGGTGGGGAGCAGCAACATTCAAGTTCGGCTGCATTATATTGATGGAAACTATACCGTACTACCTGAGGTTGTGGAGGCATCCCTTGGTCCTCATATGCAGGTAACTTCATGTTTTTCTACTTATTTTAAATTTATTATTTACGGGAGACAAATTAAACTAGTTACAATTAGTATTAGTATTTTATGACATTGCCTCAACCTTTTTATGCTATTTAATTGGTGATTTGCTTTGATGATATATCTGTGTGGCTGAAAAGTGGCTTAATTACCTTTCTTTTCATGAGGACTTCTTTATATAGCAAAATTTTATTTCTGATTTAGTGATATAACGCAATTTGTTAGATTATTTAGGTGCTGTTGATGATTGAAAGTTAAACTTTTGATGCCTAGTCAGTTGTTTTTGTTTGTTCCTTTCGCTGTTCTTTCTTTTCTATGCACAACCTTTCTCTGAATGCTCCTTGCTAAAACATAATAAAAAAATATTATATGCAGAATATGCCCCGTCCTAGAGGTGCAGATGCTGCTGGTCTTCTACTACGCGAACTAGAACTCCACCCTCCAGCAGAAGAGTGGCATAGACGGAATATGTTTGGCGGACCTTGGTCTGATCCAGAGGATATGGATTGTGCAAATGATCCACCTAAACTTGTTTGTTCTGACCCACTTGATTTCAGCTCATTGGAGCATTATGATGTCTACTACGGAACCCATCGCCTATGGCCAAGGAAGCGCAGGATGTCTGAAAGAGATGCAGCTTTTGGGTTGAACACTTCTGTGGGCTTGGGAGCTTATCTTGGTATAATGGGATCTCGAAGAGATGTTGTTACTGCAACATGGAAGACTGGCCTTGAGGGGGTCTGGTACAAGGTTAGAAAAGAAATCATGTTCATTTGTTATTGGTTTCTGTCCATATGTACATGTAACGGTTGCATAACTTGGAAATGTTTTTTTTATTTTTTATTTTATTTGGGTTAAAAACTTGGAAGTGTTTGTTATTTGGGTAATTTGCGTAATTTTCTGAAGGCTCTGGAAAACTATTTGTGAAACCTATAGTCAACTTGAGAACTCACATTTTTTTTTTTTTTTGGGTGTGAATCGGAAGATCTGGCATTAAAAACCTGTCATGCATTTAGATGGATCTAGACAGAAAAGATGGAATAGGTGGATATCCTGCCTGTAAAGTGTTACGCTTTATCTAACATTTAAACTTGGGGGTTGGGGTTTGAAAGAGTAGACATTTGACTCAGTACCACTTTCTCCGAGAGATTTTGGCAACAGCTTAATTAATCTGTTAATGGTGGGGGGATGACTTTTTTATATGATCCCTTAATGTAAAAGGAAACTCTAGCTGAAATGTGGATAAAGTGTAACCTCAGTGCTGTCATTTACTAAACACCAAAATAACTTTCTGATGACTAGGGTTAGTGAGTATTGAGAAAAATCCAAGTCCTACATAGACTAAAGATAAAGAGTTTATAATGAAAGGGCATCCCTCAACTTACAATCTAGTTTTGTAAGGATGAATTAGATCCAAAATCCTAATAGTGAGGTTAAACACTTGATCATTTTTTTAATATCATGTGAAAACCACTTGAGTACTTGACCTTTTGGCTGTTCTTAAGCTATATATAGTGTTTGGTGCAAGAGTTTTTGTATCTCTGATGTAATGTTTATCCCAAAAAATTCTTAACATTTTACTAAGTGCCGACTAAGTGTTGATAGAGACTGGGATATTTAGAAGTGTCAAACTTCTTGTTATCATCAATCATAATCAGTTCTATTCCCTTGCTCATGTTTTTAAAATTAGTTAACGACACTTGTGTAATCTTTAAGCTGATCTCTGATTGCCTGCTGCTTCTATTTTGTGATTTTTTTTTGTTGACTTACATGGTGCAGTGCATAAGATGTCAGCGGCAGACTTCTGCTTTTGCTTCTCCAGGTTCTACTACCTCTACTAGTCAGAACGACAGAGAATTGTGGTGGATCAGCCGCTGGGCATATGGCTGTCCAATGTGTGGTGGAACATGGGTTCGGGTTGTATAGATGACTCCATTATGGTATTATTACATTGAGTTTCACTTTTGGGAAAGGGAGGCTTGCATATATTTGTAGCTAACTATGAAAGAATGCACAGATGGAATGCTGACTGGATCTGTACAGGGAAGAGGTTTAGGTTTGCCTGACAAGTTGGTTGTCTATATGTTGTTATCTATGTAGCACCGATTGCCTGACAAGTTGGTTGTTGGTATATGTCGTATAGCACCAACACTTCAAGTTGAAGGCGTGTCCGTGTCCGACACTCTTATGACACCCAGAGGACACTCTATTCCGGTGTCGGAATATAAAAGTATTTATTTTTGGCTCCGACACCTTGAGGACACCGCTCCGACACCTAGGCGATACTTCATGGACATGAAAAAGGACACCAAAATTTGCAATTTTTTTAATGGTGATGATCGATTAGGGGGTGAAAGGCTTAAATTGATTATATCTTTTTTAGCTTTTTTTGTAGTAAATGGATGAGTGGAAGGTGCAAGACATAGTTTAGTAGTTCATCATCTTGTTTCATTATCTTGGTTTTTTTTTTTCCTTCTTTTTTTTTTTTTTTGTAAAGAAACTTTAGTGTTTAAATTGTATAATGATGTGTCTTGGTGGTTTTTGCGGAGACTCGTTATTATTGGGAAAATGTTATACTTAACATGTTCTTTTTAATATTATGATGAATATATAAATGCTGATTCTCAATTTAGATTTTTTTTAAATGTTGCTATATATATATATCGCAGTGTTCTATGTTTTAGACATTATTAGAGTCTTCATGTCCGGTGTCTATATCTGTGTTTGTGCTTTATAGATTGTTATTGATGCTGGTCATACCGTACTATCTTGGATTTTAGTAGTTTTCCAATCGTGCATCAATTATTCAAAAATCTATTGATTCAGATCCCAATTTGTTTTGGGAGTTATGGTCAGTTACTCCACCATCACCAGTAGGCATTAAGTTATCATGGAGTGTTGGTAGTTTACTCCTTGTAGGTATTTAATAACTCACTTAAACTTGTCTATTTTCAAAATCACTCATGTCCTGCGTTCCTGAATAATAGCTTCAAATTCTGTAGTACCTTCTTTTGATGCCTTCATGCTATTTACTGCCAACTTTGATTCCATCTAATTTTTTTTCAAATTGAAGCTCCCTTGCCTATTTGATAGCACATAATATACCATATGCTTCCCTTATACAGACATTAAGTGTGGGTTGAAACCATTCCGCCCTAGCTCCAATAAACATCTAAACATATGCCTACCCCCACCAGGCTATGTGACAATGAAGTAGAAGCATTTACATTGCATTTGATCCTCCCTGTTGGCGGTTTCCTCCATCGAATCTGGGCTCCATTGTTGGTAGACGCTCCTTGTTGATCTCTTTCACCTCCATGCACATTAGATCACTCCTTGAGAAGAGTTTAACCACGGTTAAACAATGCTGAAGGACTCTCCTATATACCTTTCCACGCTTTTTGGTTCCTACTCCTCCATAAGAACACCTTTTAGGATCTAAAAGCTTGTCTAGAACCATAAAAAAGATATCTTTGAAGTTGTCCACCAGTTATATACTTCTTTCAATCACGCCTCAGTCCCCACATGTTCGGATTTCTCCAACGCATGTCTTAGAGCATTGAAGAAAAATATGCCATCTGCTCTCCTTATTCAAATCACACCACGGGTAGAGAGCACCACATTGCACTCCCTTATTGAGCACAACAAGCCCCTCTTTTCCTTGCGATTCCAAGCCCAATTTATACGCTGACCTCAGTGAGTAAAGGCTATTTTGTTCAGGCCACCTGCCTTGCTTATCATCTATCACCGCATCAAGGAATGGTGTATTTAAAACTCAAGATGCACTCTCAGGAGACATAATCTCATGGACAACAGTATTATTCTAACTTTTTGTTCCTTGATGCCAGAACTTACATATTCTCATATCTGGGTTTACATCAACATTATCCACAGGAGTCAGATCTGAGTGAACTCTTATGGTTTGTTTGATTTATGAAAGAAGGGTAGAGGAAAGAAAGTGAAAGAAAATAAAGGGAGGAGTAGAAAATGAAATGATTGTTTAGTGATTTGATTTGAGAGAAAATGAAAGAAAAGAAAGGTAAACCGTTTATCTTCTTTCGTTTTATTGAGTAGAAAGATAGAGGAAAGAAAACACTATATTTGTTAAATGACATAAATGCCCTCACATAAGAAACATTTAAATAAAATAATAAATTAAAATTTGGCATTTTGGACTTTTTCAATAGCAGCTTTCCTGCCTTTTCTTCCCAATTTGGAATGATTTGAATTTGCGGTTGGGTTCCACATATCTTTTTCCTTTCCTTCTATTTTCATGCATGACCAAACAAACGAAGCTCAAATCCCAATATGTTTTCTACTATCATGTTTTCCTTCCCTCACTTTTCATTTGTTCCAAACGATCTGTTAGTATTTATCATTGTTGTTAATGGGGTAAGTCAAGTTCAAATGTGAATTTAGACAAACTTAAAAGGGACCAAAATTCATTAATTCGGTATTTTTTTATTCGGGAGTGCTATTAATATACTCTTTAATACTCTCCCTCCAACACTCTCTCCAAGAATTGGTTATGAAAATAATTAGTCCCTAAAATTAGTGAAATCCGCCCCATTAGTCCCTAAAGCTTTATAAGTAGTCCCTTAGAGGGACTAGTGAGACAAATTTCACAAAACTTTAGGGACTATTTATAAAACTTTAGGCCCCGTTCGGGGTGATGTTAAGTTTTCTGTTTTTGGTTTTGAAAGTTGAATTTGGAAACAAAACGTGTTTGGGTAAATTGGAGTTAAGTTGGTTTTTTCTTAAATTTTGAAACTGTTTTCATCTAAATCCCAAAACCATAAAAATAGATTTTGTGATTGTTGTTCTAAGTTTTTTTTCACGCTAACAGTCTCGTGCCCTTTCACCATTTCTCCAGCACTATTTCTTTTCCCCATTAATTCCTCTCCAATCTCCATCACCAACAACCAACTATGACCAGTCGATTCTTTCTCCCCTGTTTCACCCATTCCACCACCACAACCACAACGAAAACCAAAACCACCACCATCAAGCCAACCCCCACCACCACCCCAACCAAGAAACAACGTCCCAGCACCTCCTCCATCCGCCACACAACAACCACAACCACTTCCCCTTCCTCCTCCACCTCCTCTTGCAGCGCCACCGCCACCTTTGTCGTGGCACCTTTGTGGCGGCCACGTGTGGCTCTGCGTCCAGCAAGATTGCCTCTCCCTCAAACCCTTCCTCCTCCTCGAACTCCCTCTCTCCACCAACCATACGTGGGTGCATACTAACCAGCAAGATCGACATTAAAGCAAGACCGCCCCCTTTTTTTTCAGTGTTGGGAAAGGCAAAGAGAGAGAGAGAAGACGAAGCCCCTTTGTTTTCCTTTTTTAATTGTTTTGTTGACAATTTCCATTTTTTAATTGTTGATCCCTGTCAAAAATGTGATTTGTAATACTTTTTTTATACGAAAATTTGTTATATTTTGTATAGAAAAATTAAATCTGTAATATTATTTATTATAGTTTTATAATATTTATTTTTGTTGTCAAAATTTATATTATTTTTAAATTTTTTAAATTTTTTTATTATTTTTTTCAAGAAGTAATATTTTTTTTGTCATTTTTATTTTTTTGTGCCAATTTTTTTTTTATATTGGGTGAGGTTATAATGAGGCGACGTAAAAATAGTGGCTTAAAAATTCAAAACTGAGACTCAAAACTCAGAACTGAAACTCAAAACTCAGAACTAAAATTGGATTTGATTTCCGAAATTTTCAAAACATAAAATCAAAAACCACCCCGAACGGGGCCTTAGGGACTAATGAAGCAGATTTCAAAAACTTTAAAAACTACTTATTATTTTTATATACTTTAGAGACCAAGTAGGAAAGAATGTGTAACATCATGGCCCAATTTAATCATTCAGGAAAAAAAATCCCGAAATAGTCATCGTGAATTATAAACGAGGGTCACGTTAGTCCCTCCATTTATCTCTATCCAAAAACGTCTGTTAAGTTACTGATGTATATCGTTAACTTGCTGACCTGTCCGTTACTTAATGACACTGTGTAAAATGAGTCCTACATGCAGTTTTTTGTGCCAAATTAGTCCATCTTTGCATTTGTTTGAAACCCTTTGAGACACATCCAAAAAATACCCCAAATGAGTCCCTTTTTTTGGCCCAAAATAGTCTCCGATCCTTTCTTTTGTGAATCTCATAGTTTATATCTCTTTCTTCAATCCCAAACCCTAACCCCCCATTAAAGGACTAACAAATTTGTCTGTTTCAAACTATCTTTCCTAAACCAAAGTAAAAGCAACCGACATCATTGAATTGGACAAAAGCAACATATAAACCCGAAAAATCACAATAAGGGTTTCTGAAAAATCGAAATTTGAACACAAATTTTAGTTGCATAACTCAGAGTATAGTGACAACATATATAAAAAAAAGAAAAAAGAAAAAAGAGGGAAAAGGATCCTTGAACCCCATGTCGCAAGTGTCTCCCTCGCGTGTGTAAAGTTTTGGTTACCAACAACAATGTCCTCTAATGGGGTTTAGAATTTGAAGGTTAAAGAAAGAGATTTAAACGTATTAGATTCGCAGAAGAAATGAATGACTGTTTTAAGTCGAAAAAAACGAACGACTAAATTGAGTCTTTTTTGGATGTGTTTCAAAAAGATGCAGAGAGAGACTAATTTGGCCAAAAAAATTTACACGTAGGACTCATCTTACACAATGACATTAAGTAATAGAAAGATCAATAAGTTAACGATACACATCAACAACTTAACAAATATTTTAGATGAAGATAAATAGAGGGGCTAACATGTCTTCGTTTATAATTCTCAATGAG
This sequence comes from Calophaca sinica, assembly GCA_037113605.1. Taxonomy (NCBI): domain Eukaryota; kingdom Viridiplantae; phylum Streptophyta; class Magnoliopsida; order Fabales; family Fabaceae; genus Calophaca; species Calophaca sinica. The sequence continues at coordinate 98,843,208 of CM073734.1, read as the reverse complement.
TATTTCATTTTTTTTTGAGATATTAAATATTAATTTGGGTCGCGTTTTCTGGGGATACCATTTCAAGTATTTATTTACACCGTGTTTGGAACAGCATAACAGGAAGGAAAACTACCAGAAAGAAAAGAAAACACGCACTACGAAATATTTTCCATCGTTTGGTCTAGAATTGAATAGTTAAGAAAAGAAGAATATTTGGTGGGACCTGAAATTGGTTTCCTCCCAAAATGGGAAGAAAACCAATTGAATATTTCAAAATTGGTTTCCTCCCAAAATGGGAAGAAAGACATGAAAAGCTATTAAATTGCAAGAAATTACAAAACTGCCATCCATTGTTTTGAAACGTGAAACAACTGTGCAAGAATGTTTTATTAGTTACGTTATCTAAAAATTATTAATTAAAATATATTAAATATTCAAACTGAAATAATATATATATATATATATATATATGAAATAAAATATTTATATAGATAAATATATATTTATATATTTTATATAACTGTAAATATATTTTTATATATGAATTGAAATGTAAATAAATAATTAATATATCATCTTATTTTTATATAGGAATATTTTTGTCATTTAATATATATATCTCTTTATTTCCTCTCATTTTTCCCTTTCATTTTCACTTATTCCATTTAAACCACTAAACAATCATCTCTTTTTTTTTACGCTTTTTCTCTTCTTCTCGCTTCCATTCCCTTCCCTTCTTTTCCTTTCACTTCCTTCCGTACACCAAACACACTCTTACTCTCGTTAATAAAATAAAAAAAATAAAAAAAAACAGATTCGAAGCTGTGTAGTGGAGGCTTTTGTCTGTGATGTGGATGTGAATCATTTGCATTTGCATTTGTATTTTTATTTGGAAGAGAAGCGGCAGAAGAAGATTGAAGAAGAAGAAGATGAGTCAAGGAGGAGGAGGATCTCATTCGGTGGCGTTTCGTGTGATGAGGCTGTGCCGTCCTTCCTTCAACGTCGACCCTCCCCTTCGTCTGGACCCCCACGACCTCTTCGTCGGCGAGGACCTCTTCGACGATCCCTCCTCAATCTCCGCCGCCGACCTCATCGCCCCCGATTCCGATCCCAATTATCGCAACCGCTTCCTCCTTCATCACTTCTCCGATTCCATGGGTCTCTCTGGCCTCCTCGTTCTCCCTCAGTCTTTCGGGTCGGCTTCCCTACACTCTCTTACTCTCTCTGCATTTTTCAATTATTAGTAGTATTATTCAGTTTCCAATTCGTGTGATGCAGAGCCATTTATTTGGGAGAGACCTTCTGTAGCTATATAAGTATAAACAATAGCTCCAATTTTGAAGTCAGAGAAGTCATTATCAAGGTCATTTCAATACCTTCTTCCTTTTATTTATTTATTTATAACGAAGCTTCGTGGTGCTAAATTACAGTGTTGCTTTAAGCGGAACATGTCTGATGCAGAACCCCTTGACACTAGTTTAAATATGTCCTATCCCAAAAGCTTCAGCTATTAGTATTAGGTGAAAGCACATGAATTGATTACGTATGGTTCATCCACAATAATCTTGTTTGTACTGGTACAACAGTTACTGATGAGGGCAATGTGTTCAGCTTCTTGTATCGATTTCACTGTATGGTGATTCGATTCGAAACCAAACTTCATCATTCTACTACGTTTATTTAGATGAGATCAATCAAAGCAGCTTCCAAAAGATAACCGCAGACATCTACATATCTTTGATAGATCACTGTGGGAAGACTTCATTATACATGTCTTCTATTGGGTAAAGTGCCTTTTGAGACTCTTTAGAGTATGTTTGGGAGGGGAGGGGAGGAGAGAGAGGCATAAATGGCTTGCCCTTCCCTTGTTTGGGAGTTGGGAAATAAAAGGAAAGGAAGGGTTTGGGAGAAAAGGGAGGGGAGGGAAGGGGAAGGGGAGATAGACTTCCACCCTGTTTGAATGTCAACCCCCCTCCCCCAGTTTGGGGGAATTTCGAAAAATGGAGTTGTGGAGGGCTTTAAAAAATTCCCCAAACTATTCTCCTTATTTTAAAATGCTCTCAAACAAGAGGAGAGTTTATCATAATCTTTTCCCTTCCCTCTCTTCCCTCCTAAACCTCCTTTCAAACAAACCCTTAACTATATTAGATCCATTTGAGATGCCTCTGATCTTTCTTTACCTTTTTGTTTCTTGAATCACCGTCTTTCACTTGTAAATTCCCTACTAACGGATTGCAACCTCTTATGGGGTGCTTTACAGTACGGTTCAGAGAACTTTGAATGAGGTCACCTGTGAAACTCCCCGTAGTTGTCCTTTGTATACGACGGATTGACTTGCAGAAAAAAAAAGTTCCGTGCTAATCGGTGCATGGGACACCCATTCTTTTTGTTTTAAGTCATTTGTGATGGATAAGTAGATTTGTAGAAGACTCTTTTAAAAGTATGTTAAGTCAACTTAAGCTCATGAAAAATGCGTATGCAATTTTATTCATAATAGTAAGAGTGCTGAATTTATATTTTTTTATTCCTTTGAAATTTTAATCTACTTCAGTATTTAAAACTTTGTAACTGGCAGGCTGAAATCCAAACAGAGAGACAGCGAATACTTCTTTTAGATACGTCAAAATCACCAGTTGAGTCGATACGTGCTGGTGGGCGTTATGATTTTATCGTGGAACATGATGTGAAAGAGCTTGGACCTCACACGTAAGTTCTAACTCTCAACAATGTACTTGTGTTTGTATGTGCATGCTTGCATGCAATATTGTTTGGATATGCTATACTTATTGTGTTTGATTTTTAATTAATTTGACTGAGCACATGTCCTTAGGCTGGTTTGCACTGCATTGTACAACGATGGTGATGGTGAGCGTAAATATCTTCCCCAATTTTTCAAGTTCATCGTTGCTAATCCACTTTCTGTTAGGACAAAGGTATTAATCTCTTTCATTGTTAACGATATTGAGTGAATTTCAATAAAATCATGATTTCAAGACTCAAGTAAAACAGTTATACAGTAACTGGGTTATTGAGTGCTCTCTAATTTTTCTTTCTGCATTTACATGACTTACGTGCTTCCTGAAATATTTTTTGCAGGTCCGTGTTATCAAGGTATGTCGATGATTTGAAAAATACTATTCAATCGTAAGTGTAGATTTCTTTCCTAGACAAACAAGCTGGTCTTATTATGAATAACATAGTCTAAATGTATTCTATGGTGTAGTATCTTTTATCTGGTGTTAGAAATTTTCAGATTACACCATTTTAATTGATTGAGTTCGGTATTATTTGCAAGTACACGTTCTTAAAATGGAAAAATTTATGGTTTTAAAACCAACAAAAAAAAAATCCTCAGTAGCATTATATTTTCACCAAGTTTCCTTTTTTTTTTTTTTTTTTCCCGTGTCGAAAACATATTCATCCAAAGCTCTTAAGATCGGTAAAAATCAGTTCAAACAAATAGAGTTTCTTGATAGACCAAGGTAGGATAATAAATATGTATATAACTGTATATGTGTATATTTGTCATTTCGATCTTATCCTCTTTTAAGCTATCATTCTTTGTAGTTTACTGCATCTTATCATTAATTTCTTGATAGCACCCTAGGGAGTATAAACTTGGATTTAATTATATACTCTCAATATTTTTTTTTTGTTTTTTTTTTTTTGTGATATACTCTCAGTAATTAATCTGGTCTAGCCAGTCATAAAACACCATGAGCATACTATCTATATTTTCACATCTATCTAAAATATTTTTTTAAGAAAAAACCATTTCTGAGTTTTTACTAAGATACTCTTGGTTATTGCATAAGTGCAAGTATTTGTTGGCTTTCTTTGTAAATGTATGTAGGATTAAATAAGGTGAGGAAGTAATGAAGCAATATTATTCCACTCTCTCGTGAAGAACGGTGATACAGAAAAACTACATATTATTTAAACCTTAAACTTTGATGGTTTTCCTTTTTATGATTTATTATTTACGAATACACAATGGATCTGGCATTAAGAATTTTTTATTATTTTATATAAAATGTTAACATATAATTTGATTATTAGATATGATTAAGAAAAATATTTGAAGTATTTTTAACTCCTGAAATCAAATGAACGTATTTTATGCGTCCATTTATTTGGGCTTTGTCACAGCCCCAATCCTCAATATTGTATATCCTCAATAATGGATTGATATCTAATAATCACTATTCTATTAACCAATCTCTCTTAAACAATCAAAATACTATCTAAGGCGGCGTTAGGTTTAGTTTTTGTTTTCATTAACAACTATAAACATGTCACTATGTTTTCTTTTTGTTTCCTAGTTTCAAATTTTTATGGAGGAAATGGTGAAAACAACATTTCCTTTTTTTTTTTTTTTTATTTCCTTTGCAAAATGTTGAAAACAGGAAATAAAATGAAAATAAGATGGTACTTTGAAATTATCACTGAATACATAGTAACTAAAAATGACAATAGAAACAAACTGAACACCTCCTATGTTCTTTAACCTTTATTCCTCAAAATATTGATTAGCCACCCCTCCCTTTTTATTTTTCCAGAAGAAACTTTGACCTGTTAAGCTACCCCTGACTTTAGACATACATATTTGTGAGGTTATGTCTGTTATCAGTATTCAGGTTTGAAAATGTCATGTTTAATCAATTTTCAAGGCTTTATGGAAATTATATCAGTTCTGTAAATTGAACCGCCCACCCCTACCTGCAGTTGTGCATCAATTTATCTCCCTGATGTGTCTCAGGAAACTACCTTTTTGGAAGCTTGTATTGAAAACCATACCAAATCAAACCTTTTCATGGACCATGTTGATTTTGAACCTGCCCAGTATTATAGTGCAACAATACTTAAAGGTGATGGGCACCATTCTGAGAAAGATAGTCCTACAAGGTCAGTGCTATGTATTCCTTTCAGATTAAGCATTCTAAATTAAGAAATACCAAGTTTTGGCCATTATTTCCACATATATTTTTGGCTCATCCCGTCTAAATATATTTTATTACTATTGTTATTGATTTTAAGGTAGATTAAATTTTCAGGGAGACATTTAAGCCACCGATACTAATAAGATCTGGTGGAGGAATTTACAACTTCCTTTATCAGTTGAAATCGCCATTGGATGGTTCTGCTCAAACTAAAGTTGAGGGAAGTAATGTTCTTGGTAAACTCCAGATAACATGGCGAACAAATTTGGGTGAACCTGGTCGCTTGCAGACCCAGCAGATATTGGGGACTGTAAGTGTTTTTTTCTTCTATAATGATGATCCATGGATGAATTAATTAATTATATGGTGTGTTCTTTTATCCTTGTTAAATATCAGTAAACAATGACAAAGTTGATGGTTAGGCTTCTTTCAAAACACTCATCTGAATATAGTATTATGTATTTCCTTTTTCCTCTTCACTTTTAAAACAATAAAGCTGATTACACCATTACATGTTTAATACTCAAATCCTGCTAGATGCATGTTAACTTATTAATTAAAATTTAATGCTTTTAATGCAGCCTTCAGTTTTCTGAATTATGATTATTTAGTTTTCTCATACATCAGTATTTTGTCTGAAATGTTTCTTTGCAGCCGACAACAAAGAAAGAGATTGAGTTGCAAGTTATAGAGGTTCCATCTATCATTAACCTTCAAAGACCGTTCATGGTAATTTATAATCCAATTATCTACTCACTATAAACTAGAAAACTGCATCTTAGGTATTCGAGGTTTTGGGCCATGGGCCATTTTTCATCCTATGTAGCAGCTCTTGTAGAATCTATTCACCGTCTTAGGGTGTAGGGATAGCTATTTTTAATCATGTTCTGCTTTTGATCCTCAAGTTCATTGTACTGACAGATAAATATAAATTTGGAAGCTGAAGTTTATTGCTTGTTGTTTGCAGCTAAAACTGAATCTAGCAAACCTGACAGAGAGAGAGCTAGGCCCGTTTGAAGTTAGCTTATCCCAAAATGTTTCATCTGGGGAGAGGGTTGTTATGATTAATGGCCTTCAATCATTGGTAATGCATTTTGTCTGGATCATCTCTGCCTTGGATTGACAACATTATACCTTTTTTTTTCCCCTGGTACATGGTGTTTTTGTATCATAATTTCTGTTCGGAGTTTAGATATTGCCATTATGCACAATCCTATTGCTTGGATTTTGCTCACAGTTAACTCTGACATATGATTTTGGAAACTGTGTACAGGTTTTATCACAGGTTGAGGCTTTAGGATCCACAAATTTCCACCTGGTATGAATTTAAAGAATACCGCTCTTAGATGCCTTAAGTAGTGGTAGTGGTGTTGAAATTTTGAAATCGTATTACTTGACCACATTTGATCGGTTTCTAGCCTTTCACTAAAACTTTCATTTATTATGTTCAGCTTTCTTCGTGTCTGATAAAATCATTTTTCCCTAAATTGGTTTTAGCTTATCATGACTGCAACATGTTGTGTATAAGTCACTATCAATTCCCTGGTATCTTTTCACTTATTTAATAACTTGGGTCTTTTGGATTCTGACGCAACAAAAAAGGCATCTATATATGTTTATCAATGAAGATGGCCCAAGTTATTATGATTGTTATATTTCTTCCAGAATTCCAGATATTTAGTCAATATTACTGTTATCGGTTTCATTTTTTTGTTGTTGGAAACAATTGTTATTATATCTGATAGAGAACCACCCATTACAAGGGTGTATGCTAGGAAAGCAAAGATGGAATGTAGGGGAGTCGAGCTTAACAAGTGAGTGTGGAAAACGTGAGAATGAATCCGCTTGGGGATCTACAAATAACCTGATAGGATTTGGGTATTATAGGGTGCCTAAGTCCCAACATCGAGTAGTATGAGATGTTCGGTGGAGTACTTAAGTGGTTTGGTTCTCTCCCTTTGACAACTAGCTTTTAAGGGAGAGTTTCCCAAGTGCTTGGGTGCCTATCATAACCACCTGCACTCTTAGGAAGTGGGCGGGGATCAATTGGGGAAAACATTTGGTTAGCAAAGGGATTAATGAGGGATTCGTGACAGAAGGGCGCATGGAATATCTGAGTGGGAAATAGTTGGAAGGGAGGCTGCAGACCCCTCAAATGGTCTGCGACCTTTTTCATTCTGTTTTTGACTGTTTTGTTCGTCTATATGGTAGCTCTCTGGAATTTGGATGATGATTTCTCTAAGATCGGTAGCTAGAAGAGTTTTCTTGTTGATAATTTTAATTAAACTAGCCCTATTCAGTATCTGTTTCAATTTCTTGCTATTGATTAATAATGATTTGTCTGTTTAGGCCTCATTAATTTCCAGGATGTAATAAAAGACACACAGAAGTAGCCGAACAACCATTTAAAGAAATATAAAATCATTCCAAATTACAATTCAGTGCATTGCATGGGTTACATCTTACTACTCTTTAGAATGAGATAATTTGTTGTTTGATACTGTTCGAAATGTCATGATATATGCAGAATCTCATAGCTACTAAACCTGGAATTCAGAGAATTACGGGCATTACAGTGTTTGATACGAGGGAGATGAAATCTTATGAACCGCTTCCTGATTTAGAGGTTAGTTGTACGAATTGATTATGTTCCATGAGCAGTTAGATTTTCGGTATGATCGATTTTTCTGAAAACATTTGATTTGGTGCCATTGCCTTTACCCTTCGAACCCCAAAAGTTGGATGACATTCTGGTTTGTTGCAGATTTTTGTGGACATGGAGTAAAAGTGTGGCCACAGCAACCAGTTTAGTCAGAATGGTTGACAATGCCATCTTTTCAAAAAGTTGATCTGCCAAGACACCAAAGGTCTTGTTCTGTATCATTGATGTGCCTAATCAGATCGGCCAAGTCCAGTCCCTGATTGCTAACTCTCTGATGCCTTTAGGCTTAGATTATTTTCCAACTTAGGGCCAATGAATCCTACATGATCATCAAAGCCTTATTAGACTATCTGCAAATTTATGTAACTAAATTGGGGTATTGGGCGGTTAGCTACGTGCTGTAAGAGGCAAAGTCCTTGCTTTTATTGGTTCAAGGGGCACGGTTGTTTTGATTGTCGTTAAAAAGTAAGAACCACCCTTTTGTTACAATTATATATTTCTGTGACGGCTTAATCGCCATTCCCTTGTAGAAAGGTTCACATAACAGTTTCTCATATTGTAGTGAATAGTCAACTACGATAATGATGTCTGTTAATTCCTGTGAATTTTATCATGAAAAACTTTATTAATTTATTATGGTTTTCCAAGGAAACGATAAAGTGTAATGCTATTGGCAAACTATAGTTGGTAGATTCTTTAAAAAAAAAAAAAAAACCTATAATTAGTGGATGGAAGGGGGACCTATATATTAACAATTTAAGCACAAAACTTTTAGAGTGAATACCTAAAATAATCCTTGATAAAAATTGGATACTCAATTTAATCCCTCAGAATAATTAAGTCCTGCATTAGTCCTCTATAATTAAAAATGAGGGACACGTTAGTCCTTCTGTTAATCTTGGTCCAATTGTTGTTAAAATGTTGATGTGCACTGTTAAGCTGTCGATGAATTCGTTAACATGTCAAATGTGTAAAATATGGATATGTGTAATATTTTTAGATCCAAATTACTCTCTGTGTTTTTAAAAAGGTCAGATTAGTCCCTTTGTATTTGTATCCCTTTAAATATCTATTCTTCTTCCTCCAAACTCTAACCCCGTTGAAGGAGCTTACATGTGGTAATTGGGCGAGATTTGTCAAAGTTCAAAGCAGGACCAATTTCAATCTCAAGGGGATAACATTGAGTAGACATATATAAGAGATTCTTATTGATTGTGGGATAAGAAACATTTTAATTAATATGCTGATATTTGTGGATAGGGAATCCTCTTTTGGAATTTAACATGGATTTTAACTCCAGAGCCAAAATTTTCTGGTCCCGTGGACTGGTATTAGATTCAACCTATAAAGCCCTTACAAAAGTATGCGACTATCCCAAATTAGAAGACAAAATCAAAGTGGGACACTTACTGCCATTTGTGCATGAGTGAATAGACAAGTATCAACCGAGGTTAGTAAATATGTTAATACACATGATGTTAATTATCTCAATGTCTTCTACCACTGGCAAGCTCAAATCTCGCCCAATTAGCACCAACAAGCTCCTTCAATAGTATTAGGGTTTGGAGGAAGAAGAAAGATTTAAAGAGAGTCAATATAGAGGGATCAATCTGATCTTTTTTTAGAACGCAGATGGATTAACTTGGGTTACACGTTGGACATGTTAACGGACACATCAGCAACTTAATAGTACACATCAATATTTTAACAATGGCCACTGAACGGAGGTAAATAGAGGGACTAAAGTGTCATTGTTTGTAATTGTGGAGAACTATTGCAGTACTTAATTATTTCGAGAGACTAAATTGGATATCGCCTTTTTTGTCAATGACCATTTTGGGTGTTGACTCAAACTTTTATAACAATGTTGAAAAAAATGCAACTGAAAATTTGCGATAAACGCTCATGCACACGGACACGCACGCTTATCACTTGCCTGTAAATTATGATTTGTCTATATTAAACGATTTTGTGTAATCTTTGTTGTAGTTCAGTTCATATTCCATTAACCACCTTGATAATTTGGACATAAACCTGATTTAACCTTGCTTAATGTACTTGGATGTGCTTCCTTCCCTTTATTCAGGTCTTACAATAAGCACAAAATTAATTTTCGTTCAGCAGAATGCACGTTTCTAGGGTACTCTCCATCTCACAAAGGCTACAAATACCTCAGTTCCAAGGGCAGAATTCACATATCTAAAGATGTTATTTTCAATGGCCTAGCATAATTTTCCTTACTCCTCAAAGTCCCTGCAAAGTCAAAACACCCTCCACGTTGTTCTTTGTATGATCCACGCTTGTGTTCGAGTGATTTTTTCTCTGCCTGCTTTGTTTAAGAACAACATAACCAAAACAACACACTTCTGGCTTGTGAAGTAAAATTTAATTAAGAACAACAGAATAGCGAAACAAAATTACAAATCTGAATTAAAAACTTAAACTTGCTGTTATTAGTGTAGCAAATGACCAAGGTCATATTCAACTTCCAATCAGTAATAATATGTATGCAACAAAGGAACCAAACAGGCTAAAAGGAAAAGGGAAAAAAAAAAAAATCTCGTAAGAACTAATAACAGGGAATTAAATTATTCCCGTTATATTATGTTACTCTAATCTTAGCATATAAAAAAAAATGGAAGAAATTGCTTTTTTTGAAATATTTTTGGGGTCACTGATTGGATAACGGTTAAATCATGAATCAGGCTTGTGATCCCCAAGTGGCCCAATTGGCTTCACTTCCAACACGTGGCATCATTGACTTTGACTTCCTTGATTGAGAATCAACAAGGAAGTTGGCCCCACACATTGCTCCCTCGCTATCAATCCTAGGCATTGGCTTCAACTTCCTCGTAGGATGCTCATAGCTCGTTAGACCATGCTCACTGTGAAACATGCACCCTGCAATTTCATTCAACAAACACCTTTCATCCATTAAACTAAATTCCAAATCAAAACATAAGCCTTTATATACTTCTTATGCTTCTACAATTTTTCTATTATTCCCCGGTCAATCTTGCAATTATCTCACAATTGAACCGGTTTATTTAGAATAAAAGCTTCACTATTTAAGTTGTGATAATGAATGACATCCTAATACAAGAAAAGATAAAATTAGAAAGCATCATTATCATTAAGTTTAGGAGCTTTCTTAAAGGGAAATGGATTAGACGCGGTCATGCAGTCATGAATCTGGACCGTCCAATTTGATTAGACAGTTTACAATTTTACTTTGTGTTTTGGATCTGTTTTGTAAAAATCGTCTGATTTTGATTGTACGACCGTAATCGCAATAACTGCGTGATTTTTGTGACCGCAGGGAATCTTCTTAAGGCTAAATTATAAAATCATAATTATGCAACGGAAAGGGAAGCTAAATCTACATACCAGTGGGGAATGGTGCAAATGACTTAGCACAGCTTGCTTTAATAAGCTCCAAGTTCTCAGAAATAACAACAGAACCATCAGCTGCAATACCCCAGAAAAGCCCAACCCCTCCATTAGAATCCTGCTCAAAACATAAGTAACATGTTGGTATTAGCATTAGAAGAGCTTAACAATTAATAACACAATGTACATTATAAAAGAGATGTACTTAATTAAAAGGGATTCAGAAAGGGGCTTACTGATGCAACAAAAACAGTTCCATCCTTGTTGTCATAGATCACAAATCCAAAACTGCCATCAAGTTCTTTGAGGACCTGATCAGCAGGGTATGGACCCCTGTCACGAAGTGTCCTATAGGCTTCAATGATAAAAAGAGCCTCATTTGTTCCCTTTGATAGACCATACTGCTTTATGAGCTTGCTTAGGTTGTTCAGGCTACCCATGAAAGCACAATATATGCCATCCAAACCACTAAACAACCTGTGCCACATTTTTTTTTTTTTTGAGAAATCCACAATTCAGTTCTTAAATTTTAGATCCAATCCATTAACTCTCGATGTTATGTGTTGCCATGAAACTCAAATAATAATTTTTTTTCAAATATAAGATAAGAAAGTGATTTTCATATAAAGTAGAAGCTAATTCGTGTTTGTTTGCATTCATAAAAATCATTTTTTTTCAACTTAACACTCATGATCAGAAGCTATTTTAAATAGCTCATCAATATAACCAGATTTCATATTTTTTTTTAGATTCTGATCATTTTAAAAAACTGAAACAAAATGGATAACAATTCTAAAAAATAATAATTATTTTTTATAGTCACGTACCCTTGATGACTGGAGGTCTTGTTTGAAGGGGAATAAGCTAGAAAAGCATCATTGCCAAAGCTCATAGAGAAAGCATTGGAGGGATTGAAGGATATGAAATCATTCATGATTTCATGAGGAAGTTTAGATTTTTTGGATGAATTCAGAGAAGCTGGACTATTAAGCTCTTCAGGTGGATTAACCAACTTCTCCTTGAAAATCGCCAACATCTTTGCCTCTGCCATTGGTTCCAAATTCTCTTCCAATGTCACCACTTTCTTTCTTTTATCTTCTGATCCAACAAGTGTATATACTTTCTCAAAGAAATGAACCAATATCAATAAAGCAATTAGCTGCAAAAAGAACATCAAATCTCTTAGGTTTTGAACAATGAACAATCATGCGCATGAACAAATACACACACTCTAAAATGTGAGGAAGGAAGAGGAGAGAGATAGAGAGAAGAAAAAATAATAATAATAATAATAATTTACCAAAATGAGTAATCCCAATGGCTGCAGATAGAGAATGAAATTTAGTTATATCCTTTGAAAACGGACACTGATAGGTAGAATGAGTCCTTCATGGCATATATGGCTAAATATATATAGGGAGAGAAAGAGAGAGAGAGATCGTGTAATGCTGGCAGTTTTATCCAAATTAACAGCTATCTAAGCAGCATACGTTAAAATAAGTAACAAATTATTATTGGATAAATAACCAATAACTAATATTTTGCCTATATATAGTAGTAAATGATAAGAAGATAGTAATATGTTTGGTTAAAATAGTTATTCGGGCTCGGTATAGATTTTAGTTGTTTCTTTTTTGGTAAATATAAGATTATAGTTGTGTTTTATGGAAGAGAATTTTAATTTTCATTAAATCATCAACAAAAGAAATCTGTGTGGTTTCGTATTGCGGGTTTAGTGCAATTATTAAAGATAAAGCTGAGTGATTCACGCTTCCTATTAATATTAAGTATCCAGATATATCCATTAACATGTGACAATGATCCGAGTCAGCACGTTGCGATGTCTTTCCATTCCTTAAACGTCGAAAACCGCGTTTTCTTTGACTAAGGTGCTTGTGGTTATGGTTCTGCCATCCGCAGATCTCTATTGATTTGTCTAATGTGGAATTGGTATGGTATGTATCTTTTTGTGTCGACTTCTAATAAACCGCATATTATCACACAAGTAAATTGATTTTTGTATTATTTAAAATTTCAAATCGAGGTTTTTCAATAATTATTCTGATTTCTCTACCCAAAAAAAAAAAGTGTAACTAAGAGTGGATTAGTCAATGAATGAATAGTGTTTGATGAAAATCATAGAGTAGACCATAGGTATTATAATTTATGCGAACAAAAGATTTTGAGAGGGGGGAATGTGATTTAAGGCAGCTGGAAGACTTAGATATTTACTTAAATAAAAACATTATCTTTTTGGGGCTACACATCTAAAAGACATGATATGGACGTGTTAATGTGTTTTTTTTTTTGTCAAGGACGTGTTAATGTGTTATACATTACACACATGCACACCTAGATGGGCCCGTGCGTGTCCGTACGCGGTCAAACAATAGATCCGCAGGATTGGATCCAATACAAATTAGGGGTGTATGTTAGCAAAACTGGGGTGTATTTAATAATTCACTACATATTATTAAAATACATGCCGCGTTGAAACCAAACTGGTCCCTAGCTCCACGTTCAGATATAGCCCAGCCCAGCCCACCCATTTATTTGCCCCTTTCTTTATGCCATTGACCAGATAATAGAACATCAAGGGGCTTTGTTATCTAAGCCTCCCCATTAAATTTTGACACCTCCCCTCCCCTCCCCTCTAAAAAGACCATTTTACCCTTATTTTTCTCTATTGTGCATCCCTATTTTTTTCTGCGTTTCGCATTTCTCATCACTTTGTTGACGAGGGTTTACGTCAACTTGTTGATAAGAATTATTAATGTTCACATAGTTGTCATTAACACGATCATCAACTTGTTGACGAGGGGTTTCGTCAACAGAAAATCCTCATCAACAAGTTGATGAGCGTGTTATGAATACGAAAGGGCTACCATTAACACAGGCATCAACTTATTGACAAAAATCCTCGTTAACAAGTTGGCGTGAAGTTCAAATTTTCAGGAAAAAAAAAAGCAAGAACGATGAGGTTAGGGAAATTAAGTAAGGGTAGGAGAAAAGGAGGTGGCAAAATTAAAAGGATGAGGTATATTTAACAAAGCCCAACATCAAGTAGTTTGAAGAAGGGTTGGGTTCATTTACAATTGTAGATAGTTCTGTGTGATGTGCAAGTACTAAAGCTGTTTGTGGTGGAATTTTCACGTATCATATTTGTCTGTGAATAGCTTTATGCAAAATGTGGGATCAGTATCAGTGCTCATAAATAAATTATGGTCCATTTACTCTGCCCTGTGTATATATAGCTTAGGAAATTAAAAAGGATTCACGTGCTATGGTTGGAGAGTGATAGTGCTGCTACTGTTCACTTGGTGTGTAATTATTACTAGTATTGTCATAGTATTGATTAGTTGCGGCTTTTTCTATCCACACCCCCCGCATTTTCTAGCCACACCCCCTGTCAGCTTTTTGTTGATGAAAAGACTAAAAAGCCCCTACCCCACCTAATTCCTAAATCCCTCCCATTTTCACTCCCTCGCTGACCTCTCTGTACTCTCTTCCCTTCCATTTTATTTTTTTTTTCCGACGATCTGAACAGGGACGCCGTCGTCCCTCACGTGTCCCTCACGTCGTCCCTCACGGCCCTCACGTCGCGCCTCAACACACCCACGCCGGAGAAGCTCCATCGCTACCACCACCCCATCGCATGCAGGCGACACATTTTTTTTCTCCTTTATATGATTTCTGTTCGTTTAGGGAAGCTTCTGTTCGTTTAGGGTATTGATTGTTTCCATATTTGGGCATTGATAGTTGATTATAGTGATTTATGTGAGGAGTATAGTCGCTGTGCAGTCGCGGTTTTGCTGCGTTTTTTCCCCAAAATTTTGAACTTTTCGTGAACTGAGTTCACGTGTATTACGTGAACTGAAAATACGGGAAGGAAAAAATTGCCCATTACGTAAACTGAAATTACGTAGCACTCGTGAATTGAGTTCACGTGGCCTCCGTAAATTCAGTTTACGTAATGGGCAATTTTTTTCCTAAGTTCACGTCTATTACGTGAACTGAAAATACGGGAAGGAAAAAAATTGCCCATTACGTAAACTGAATTTACGTAGGCCACGTGAACTCAATTCACGAGTGCTACGTAATTTCAGTTTACGTAATGGGCAATTTTTTCCTTCCCGTATTTTCAGTTCACGTAATACACGTGAACTTAGTTCACGTGTATTACGTGAATTGAAAATACGGGAAGGAAAAAAATTGCACATTACGTAAACTGAATTTACGTAGGCCACGTGAATTGAGTTCACGAGTGCTACGTAATTTCAGTTTACGTAATGGCCAATTTTTTTCCTTCCCGTATTTTCAGTTCACGTAATACACGTGAACTCAGTTTCCGTATTTTCAGTTCACGTAATAGACGTGACTCAGTTTACGTAAACATGACTTTTATGTTTTTTCCTTCTCTCAAAATTCTTTGGTTTTATGTTTTTATCATTTTTGAAGAAAAGTTCAGTTATGCTTGTTGAACTATGTGCAGGCATGGTTAAGACTATGATGATTGATGGCGAGGGTCGTCGTGTTATGCTTCATGCTTCTGCACGTAGGGTCCGTGGCGGCGCAAAGAAGAAGAATAAATCGTGCCCCGACGCCACGGGAGGCCTCGCCTCACTCGGCAGGATGAGCCAATGGTTCAGGAGGAGGCACTTGCACAAGATGAGCCACCTGCACAGGAGGAGCAGTATCAGGCACAACCCCATGAGGAGTCCGCTGAAGAGTCACAGCCTCAGGAGCACCAATTACATGATGATTTCGATCTCCCGACTGAGGGATTTCCTGGTGGTCCTGTTGACACATCTGTCCTCATGACATATGCAGACCATGTGGCCACTCGACTGTGGAGTGGAGAGGTAATGTGTCCCAAAAGACATTTATTTGTTGTCAGATTGAATTGCTGATTAACTAACAAAATAAAATTTGTTTTGATAAAATCTATTGTGATTTTAGGATCGTGGAGAGTCGAGGCTGTTTCATGGGAAGAAAGGCGAAGGGCGTGGTTGTACATGCCGGTTATGCGATATGTGCAGGGTCACAGCTCCTACCCTGTTGGAGTGCGATTATGGCCTTGTTGACAAGGGGCTGGTGTACGCTTTTGTCGAGAGATGGCAGGACACCAGCAGCTTTTCATCTCCGGTTGGGGAGATGACCATTACTACAGACGGCGATGTGGTCACCGCCGCACATACCGATCACGGGGCATTCTTCATCGTGGACCGTGTTTGGCGAGGATCAGCCGCAGAGGTCATGAGGAGCTGTTGGAAGTCACCAGATCGAAGCAATGCTCGAGTTCCGCACTACCAAGCAAGCGATTATTCGCTATCTTGAGCTCCTTGATATATCTGACGGCGTTGTGACCAGGAGCGATGGGAGCAGGCTGCCAGGGCTTTGTTGTTGTGCATAGTTGGGTGCACACCGCTTAGCGACAAGAGTGCATTTGCGATCAACGTTGCTTTTACGGAGTGTTTTAGGGACTTGGGCGGTATGGAGGATATGCTTGGGCGCCGCAGCCTTGCACACTTGTATGACAACTTATGCGAGTCCAGTCTTCACCACACAAAGACTATTGCGGTTATCGACTCTCCTGCAGTATTTATTTTGTTATGTTTTCTGTGAACCTTTTTCCAGTTATATGCTCATTAGAGCAACATGTTGTTTGTGTTTCTACAGGCTTGGATATATGCTCATTTTCCTGATCTATGTGACGACTGCAAGAAGGAGCACCCAGGTTATAATGAGGCCCAACCACAGGCTCTTCGATGGCAACCGAAGAGGCTTAGAAACTTGTACTTCCTTTTAGGAGGCAGTTGGATCTGCTGACAGACGAGTCCGTGTGCTGGACACCATACGACGGCCATAGAGCCTTATGGCCTTTTCAGGAGGCATCGCTATACAGAGGATGGATCAGATGGGGTCCGCATATGTCTGCACATCTCCCTGATAGGGTCCTGCGCCAGTACGGGTTTATTCAGACCATTCCGCCCTCACCGAGCGACATCACAGGTCATACGACCACGCCGGAGGAGATGGACATCATGTTCACGCAGTGGGGTATTCACGTGATTCACGGTCATCCTGTAGTGCACCCGGGACAGTGCGCTGCTGATTATATGGACTGGTTTTGCAGGATCTCCCACCCCTTCATCATCCCACGACATGCTCCACTGCACTGCATCCAGCTCGCCCGGTCCAAATTTCGCATCCATCACCAGATACAGGTACGCTTATAACTTACATTGTTAGCTTATAAAACGACATTATACTTTATATATCTATGGTCATTGTTATTTATTGCAGTTGAGACATATGAGGATGGTTGAGCTCATGCAGACTCTTATGGACTTGCACATCTCACCCGATGGGATGCCAATCGCCAGGGAGTTGATGCATTTGATCCACAGTGACCATGAGCAGGGGGATGCCTCTGCAAAGACGCATGGCAGACCGGGTGGTGGACGTTGGAGTAGGACATATGTGAGGAACAGGAAGAGAGGTCGAGATTCCCAGTGATTGCCTGTATTGTATATTTGTCTGTAGTGGCTTTATATTTTGGTACCTTTGGCGTATTCCCAGTGATCTGTGGACCTATGGCGTATTGTATATTTGCCTGTAGTGGCTTTATGTTTTGGTACCTTTGGCGTATTCCGAGTGATCTGTGGACCTATGGCGTATTGTATATTTGCCTGTAGCGACTTTATATTTTGGAGTATATTTAGAGTAAATTGATAACAGGTACTTAAGAAAAATTACAGATTTGTGGACTAGTCACAGATACTTAAACGAAACGATACAATACGCAAAAAAACACAAAAGTGTCGGTAGAAGTAATTACAATAATGTAAAAAAGGCTATTAAGTAATATCAGTCATCTGCAAGGTTTATATGAGGCGTCTCGGTAAGTGGAAATATTCGCAACGGTGTTGTATGTGTGGAGCATAAAGAGCCTCCCATGTGCGGGCATCTTCATAGGCACACTGCTTGTCTCCATAAGCTTGTTGGAGGAGGTATTGGCGCATCACGCTGCAAATGAACTTGCCATGATGGGACAATTGTATAAATTAATTTATTTGAAAAAAAAAAATAATTATAGCAACTTGTGTGATACATAAAGGTTTTAGTACCTGCACAAAGTGACACTGCTTAACAAAAGCAATCGCGATGACGGGAATACACGATGTAGACGGTCCACGTCTAAGTGGAAGAAAAGTCAACGGTTGGCCTAGCGATAAACTGACCAGGACAACGTTATATGTTGAAGCAATTACATGTCCCATTTCTGGAAGGGTCATCCAGTTATCATATCTTACAACATCATGAACATATAAAGAGTCAATAAGGTGGTACACCCAGGACTCACCGCCAAAAAGCCTCGAATAATCACCGGCCCACTGCCGAAGTTCCATGATCAACTCGTGACGGATTTCAGGCCAAGATTCCTCACCCCTACCTAGCAAGGCACCAACACAATGATACCCACAATTTCCGTCGTCACCGACATCCACGACATTAGAAATAAAAGGATGGATCTCCACAGGTAACCACTCCATATAGGGGAACACCCTAGGTTGCTCAACACTAGGGACCGATTCAACACTAGGTGGTTTATGACTGGAAGCAACAGTAGGTCGGATAACTTTATGGATCGATGACTGAGTACTGCATGCCTTTACTCCACTACATCCAAAATAATCATCCACACGTTCCCAATATGATAGGTCACGCCTTGTTGATTTCTCTTTTTCTCGCCTTTCGTAAAGGCGGACAACTTACCTTTCCCCTTTTTGATTGCACCCTTTGTTTTTACCTTTGCAGAGGTGGATACATTGAGGTGGTTCTTTGGGAATACTAGCTCGAGCACCCTACCCTTGAGTGCAATTTTACCAGATACATCAAGCCTATCAAAAGTTTGTTCTAAGACTTCTAACTCTGATTTTAAAGACAAAGCGAGGACTTACTAAAACCTTCATCAACAAAATTTAAGCTCCTCCAAAAATATGAACCGTGTCCAAAGGAATGGCGGCGGGCATCATCTTTGTAAATGGCAAGCTCACAAGCACATGGCAATCCATGTGTCTTCCTAATGATGCAACCACATAAGGACTTATCAATACCAACATACTTAACACGGTCAAATTCATTGGCAATGTGCATCAATGCACTCCTTGACACAACGCCACGCAAATGGGCATACAATCTGCTACTATGTCGATGTTCTTGTACAACTATGCTTTTTTGGAACGATGCCTTTATTTCAGTGTGCTGTAGTATGATCTTGCTTGAAACAGCATCCCAAACACTGCAAAGGTCACCCATACTATCTTGCAACAACCTCTTCAAACTCCGATTAATGCGGACTCGACCCTATTAAGAACCAACAAAGACAATAAAACAAAATAAGTGATGCTAGCATAATTGTTTGTTTGAATGCAAAACATATATCATTATACCTATTTGTCGTCGTGTTCCCTAAGTGCATCACCTGGTTTGTCCATGCCTCAACAAATTTTTCCTTGTGAGATTTCAACCATGTTGTATCACATAATCATAGAAATAAGGAGAATCATGACAAATACGTTCAAACACACCTAATCGCTTTATATACTCAATTTGCGTCAGAACACCTCACAAGAGCATCCCATGCGTCCATGACCTATTCTGTTTCTTCTTGAGCAACAAGAGTCTTGCACTTGGCCCTCACATTCTTGCACACATGAAACAAGCATAATAAGTTGTATGCAGCGTAGGGAAAAACAAGACGCAATGCGCTCATCAAGCCAAGGTCTCTATCGATGCGATGACCTCGACATCACCGCTTGTAATCTGTTCTTTCAACATCAAGAGTGCCCATGCAAAGTTATCGGTCGCTCGTTCTATAAATATCACGAAGGCCATGAAAATGTCAATCCGGTCGATGTAACTCAGACAATCTCAAGTAGTGGCAAGCGGTATCGACAAGTCTTGTATGTCTTTGTCAATAATCAACACAAGGTGGAAGGTATTGACAAGGGTGATGGCATCTGGATGTGTCCGTAAAATGTCTATGAGTTCATTAGAACCTTCCACCAACCTATATCGATAGACATAACGATCGCGGTCCATCAACTTGATGGTTCTTTGCATTTCAGTTCTATTACCTCTAATGGATGACCGATATGCTTGTCGTGCATTGTAAATCTGCTTCATAGTTGTCATATTCTCAGCATTATTATTCTTCATTGTTAGCAAAATGTTTCTCGGTTTAACCATATTCTTTGTCATGCCTTCTAGTAAAGTCTTTTCTTCACATGACAAATGACCAACAAAAGAATGGCCAACAAGTGTTTCAGCCAACTCGTGGTTGTGCAACCCACATGATACAATCAGGATCCATCCTTCACTGCCACTCGTGGGTCTCCCTTTCAATCTAAATGGACAATCACATTTTTTGGTGCCCGTACTCCTCGCCAGGTCAAGGTTCTTCTCAGGTCTGTATTTGCCGCTTCTTTCACAACCAAAGACTAATTTTGTCTTTGTTCCTGAACGTCCTGTTGCTGTTTCAGACCTAATAGTCACCACAACTATTCCATTTTCCTTCCCAACATTTCTAGCCCATTGTAACAAATCACTTCGCGTGGCAAACACCTATAAAGAAAAAAATGACAAAGTTGAAACAAATACTTGCAACAATGTAAATTTGCTAAAGGCTAGAGGCAAAAATTAATTACATTGTCCGTGGTAAATTTTTCAAGACAATCCACTTCAATTCAAGATTTTCGTATTCCACACCGTCATTCACTTCATCAAAATTATCTTGATCCACCTCCATTTCTTGCATGGAAAGCATTGATTATTTTAGAATTGTTTTAAAGCGGTACAAAATTGAAATCAAATATTTAAGATCAGTAAATTCAATTTACGTATGTTCATAAATTTAATTTACGTAACTTCCGTAAATTGAATTTGCGGAACATACGTTATTTTAATTCTACGAGTAGTTTAAAAATTATAACCGTCAGTGAATTGAATTTACGGATGTTCCGTAAATTGAATTTACGGATGTTCCGTGAATTTAATTTACGTAACCAGTTTACAAATTATATTCTTCCGTGAATTGAATTTACGGATGTTCCGTAAATTGAATATACGGATGTTCCGTGAATTTAATTTACGTGAAGTTAGTAAAAAACAACTATTACGTGAATTTAATTCACGTGTGAGTACGTGAATTGAATTTACGGACGATTCGCAGGTGAAGAAAAAAATAACAGACGGCTCACCGTCGTCCACCGTCGTAGGAGTGGGTTGCGCCACCAACGAAAATGGTGGAGGTGAGAATCGGACCTGGGTCACAGTAGATGGGAGAGAGTGTGGGAGAGATTAAAAAACGAAATTTGTGAATGAGGTTTGAGTTCAGAGGATGGAGTTCATCAACGAAAATGGCTGTGAGGATGGCTGTGGCTGGAGATTAGGTTTGGGGGTCGGGGCTTTTTAGTCTTTTTATCAACAAAAAGCTGACAGGGGGGTGTGGCTAGAAAATGCGGGGGGTGTGGATAGAAAAAGCCATTAGTTGCTCATTTGTTGGCTCTATCTCACACCTTAGGAGAAGAGGACGATGGAAGGCTAGAGTTACGCGTGCTTTTCGGCAAAGTGATAGAGTAGCGGATTGGTTGGCATATTTTGTTCATTCCTCGTAACGTTTTGTGTTTAAACGACTTTGGACATAATAAGCCTTCTTGTTTGTAATCAAAAAATGAAAAATAGTTATGATGATATAAAAGATCATGTTTATTTTATTTTCATATCATTTCCTTCTACACTTAAAAATGTTATTAATTCTTTGTCAAAAAATTGTTACTAATTCTAGCATTCGTATTTCTTCCTACAATTATATGAACTAATAAAGAGACCGTGCTTAGTGAAACAACATCCATTCAAAAATCAAGAACTATGTATCCAAGAAAACAACAATGTTAGGAGGAATAACAGAGTTCTGAATTTTTATTTTTTTGAAGAATTCATCACCAAACTCGAAATTTATCTGTTGTAAAATAGGGCAATGGCATGATAGAAAATTATAGGCTGATCCGAAAGAATAAACACCTTAACTATATAGATTACAAACCCAAACATCTTTGTCGCACACCATTTTTACATTTTTTAAGCTAAATTCAGCTATCACAAAATCTCCCAAGCAAAAATGAATTCCTTCAAAATGAGATTTCACTTCCATGAATTATCCTCCCAAATTACTAAATAAGCAATTATGACATTATGATTTATGAAATTCGAAATACTTTACTGAATGTCGTGCTCAAGCGATCTCCAATGCGCACATCATTACAAAAGGATACACTTTCCATTGCCAAATTGTTTTTGATAGAAGACTTGAACTAATCAAATGGAACATTCTACCTCAACTCAATAGAGCAAATGTCTTGCCATGATGAATACTTCCTTTGCCACTACATAGCATCTTTTTCCAAATTTGCTTTGCCATACATGGAGTTCAGGACTCTAGACCATAAAACATCATTTTCTTTAAGCCTTCTTTGTACGATTTCACGATTATTTTTATAAAGCCAAGTATTTAGTTCTTTTACTTGATGTAAGATTGATGATGTGATACTCTCAAATATTTGTCAAAAAGTTTTCAGAAAATCCACGTATTACTTCCGCAACCATATAACCTTCTCTAGCCATTACGCACACAATTCACATTTCAGAGTAGAGGGTATCACAGAGAGTCCACTCCTTGCTTCGCGACTACGGTTTTTTTGGTGTCAATCATCTTTGAATTCTTGCACAGAAGACAATGAAAGGAAGGATGATGGAACGATCAGTATGTCGTTCCCACAAACGACGCCATTGTTCACGGGTGAACTTATAGATGAATGATGGTATGGCAAGAGACTTCAAGAGGTTGAAGGGGATGGACTTTAGGATGTTATGTATCATGGTGGTCGTTGACAACAATGTTGAAATCTCTAGAGACAAGACAGTGGCCACCTGCAAGGACTCACACGCTCAAGTCAAGAGAATGAGAACGTACCTAGATTTTGAGTTAAATCTGGTATATATGGGAGTTAACCGATAAGGTCAGAGTAGTCATTCGTTATTTTTTTATATCATTAGTAAGTCGTTATTTTGGTTAGAATACGATCGTTAATACAGTTGTAAAGCCTTATCCAACAGTTGAGTAGGCCAAAAATCTCATATTAATTAATACAATTGTGATTTGATTCAAATTAAATTTGGATTTATTCATTAAAATATCTAAATTAAAGGATGTAGAAAAATAATTTTAAATCGAATATGTAATATAATTTATATCATTGTGATTATTCAAGTTAATTTTTGATTTGATATATCTTTATCTTTATATTTATAATATAAAAAATAATAGTGTTAGTAAGCATTAATTAATGAGAAAAATTGTCAATTCACTTAAATAATCACTAATCATAGCATTTTATCGTTTAATAATTTTAAAGATTTATTTCAGAATTAAAAAGATTTATTTAACATGAAGCAAAATTGTAAATTCACTTAAATAATCACTAATCACAACATTTTATCATTTAATAACATTAATGATTTATTTCAGAAATAAAAAAAATTATTCAACATGAAAGATATTTTAATAAACCAATCAATAGGTACCGGCTTGAGAGACCATAAAAATGTAAGGACTGGCTTGATAGCTGATCAGTTATGTGTGTTCATTTCATGTAGTTTTTTTTTTATAAATGTAAGGACTGGCTAGATTTTTGAGTTTTTTAGATACTTGGTCAATGGTCATACAGTTTTTTTTAACTGGACTATAAATTCATGTACTTTTATCTAATATAGAAAAGCTTTATCATAATTCTACAATAAAAAAAATATTTACCTTATCTTAACTCTTTTTAAAGCGATGGAACTAAAACGAGGAGTGAATAAATATGGATTCGACATGGATTCATTATGACATCAAATGCAGGTATATCATACAAGTTGTGGGCATCCCCTAAAAAAGCGAGATAATTGATATAGTCACTTAATATATTTTTACTTTTTTTTAACATTAATTCTTACCAAAAATTCGGTCAAAAATAATAAATTTAATGACTGAATATATGATAAAGATATCACTACTACAGAAAAGACTTTTTACATTAGTTAAAAAAGCTTTTTACATCGGTTATGCATCCGTTATAGATTCAGACGATATTAAAAGTGGGGCCTTTTTACTTCGGTTATTAAAGAACCGATATAAAAAGTCAAAATGAAAAAGGTCATTTTTATCTTATAAGTGAGTTTTTACATCGGTTCTGAGAACAACCGATTTAGAAAACAACTGGATGCCAACCAAAGTTTGCCCAATTATATATATATGATACTGAAAATGAAATATCTAATAGAATATCTGTTGTCGGGCAAGTTTTTAATAACAATTTACTTCCAAAAGTATTTATATTTTCCCTTGCTGTGCTTGCTGTTTATAGTAGTATTGGTTATAATATGTGTCGTACCCTAATTTTGTCCGGCCTCTTTCTTTTAATTTATTTTTGCTTATTAAAATTAATAGTAGTAATATTAAATAAATAAATAAATAAAAATAATATTTTTGGTCTCATAGAATGAATAAAGAAAATAAAAAAATAAGGCAAAAGAAAGAAATAAAAAAAAATAAGGCAAAAGATCATTTTCCATCCCTTTCCTTTTCAGAAAGCATATTTTAGAGAATCAATCAAATCTCCTTTTCTTAATCTCAAACCAAATCACACCAAAATCCCCATTTTTTCGATAATATGTCTCAGATTTATAGAGATTCGGTTGAGAGGAAAACATGGATATCCAGAACCAAATCAGGGAGTGATTCTATTATCTTTTTCTTCATTTATTTCCTTTTATTCCCAGTTTATTTTGATCCTGATCTTTCTTTGTTTCTGTAACAGATTCGAAGAATGCTATAAAAGCCTCTCAAAGAGGAGACAAAAAGGGGAGCGAGCCGATGGGAGTTTTCGGGATCTGAAAAGAGTCACCAAGAGAGCTTTCTGGATCTCAAAAAAAAAAAGGAAGTTGATTTTTGAATCTGAGGAGAGACAGAAGCGAGAGCAAGGCCGCTGCTGAGATCTTTGTGTGGCCACAAAAGAAAAACAAACACTCTTAGTTTTAGGTGGATTTAATTTTTTGCTACCCTGTAAATTTCTGGGTCCCGAGTTGTTCGCCCAGGTTTCATCTCCTTCTCTTATTTTTTTTTCTTTTTAGATCTGTAATAGCAATTCAGATTGTTAGCCTTAATCTATTCTATTATATTTCTTCAGCTTGCTTTATTTTTTATTAACTTTTTTTTATTTATCTTTCTATTTGGACCGTGATTATTTGTTGCTGCTGAGTTTTTTCTTATTTATCTCCTCATTTTACATCATGTGAGGCTCGAAGCTATTGTTAGGATTTGGCCTCCCAATGGGGCCAAACCTTGTAGGGACTGAATTGCAAATTTCCCATTAAGAGGGGCATCAAAGCGAAAAAGGAAAGTTTCTACCTTTTTTCATTTATATGTTTTTTCTTTAATAAGTTAACATAATTGAAATCATGTTTATTTTCTTTTCCAAAGTTTCCTTTTTTTCATTTCTGTGTTATTTTAAAAAAAGGGATGAAGTAATAATATAAAAAAATGAATTTTTCTGGATTCTAACAAAAATAATAATAAAGCTTTCTTTTTTAAACGAAGTACTTTCCTTTTTTAAATAAATTAGTTTTTAGGCACTATTGCTAATAAAACAAAAAAGGGAATCAATTTTAGGCAAACATTTTTCCCGAATAATTAAAGGTACCATTTATGGGCGTTTTAGGGGTGCTAATACCTTCCCTATGCGTAACCAACTCCCAAACTCAAAATCTGGTTCAAAGACCTTTTTTATCGTTAAATAAAAAATATCCAAAAAATAGGTTTTCCAATGTTTTCCTAAAAATAAATATTGGTGGCGGCTCCATTTAAATTTCAGGGTAGTTGTCACAATATGTTAATGTTATTTTTTTATGTAGGATGGCTAGAGATTGTTTTCCATTACAAGAGTCAATAGTTAGGGATATCAAGAATTCCTTTGATGAGTCTAACAGATACGTTAAAATGTATAGAACGATTCGCGACAGAGTCAAAGATAATAATGTTAAGGATGTGAAACTGAGAATAATTGGACAAACGAGGACGTGAGGGAAGGACACGCAATGTCCCTTCTGTATCAAAAGTTGATACTCTAATAATAGGCGATTTTCATTCATCAGGTGCTAAACGGGACATAATTGTTGAAACTAGATCCGGAACTTTAAAGCGTGTATCTGTTATAAGCAAAACTTATCTGCCATTGCAATATCCATTGCTATTTCCCAGAGGAGAGGATGGATACCTAGATGACATTCCATTAAATGATGATTCAACCACATCACCATAAAAAAAGGAAGAATGTCTCACTGAGGGAGTTTTTTGCTTTCAGAATACAAGACAAAATGATAGAGCAGTCATCTATATTATTTTCTAAACATTTATTTCAACAGTTTTTAGTTGATGCACATAGTATGATAGAGTCCTACAGACTGCAGTACGTTAGAACTCACCAAAAAGAGCTAAGGGCTGAGGTGTACAAAGGTCTTATAGAGGCAATATTGAGGGGAGAAAATAATCCTTTAGCTACAGGAAAAAGAATTGTTTTACCGTCAAGTTTTACAGGTGGTGCACGTTATATGTTTCAGAATTATCAAGATGCAATGGCAATCTATTCTTTGGTAGGATATCCTGATTTCTTCATAACATTTACTTGCAACAAAAAATAGCCGGAATTGTGTAGAATTCTTCAAAAAAAGGGTATAAAATCTGAAGATAGGTCGGACTTGATTTGTAGAGTTTTCAAAGTCAAGCTTGATCAACTGGTAGCAGAAATAAAGCAGGGAAATGTCTTTGGAAAAACTAATGCAGGTATGTATCACAACTCGTCCTTCATGACTTATTACTAATAGCATGATTATTTGCTCCCTATTAATTATTAGGTGCTTACATTAACAAAAAACATGCGGCTTCAAGGTGTCTTCAGAAAAGAAGTACGACAACTGAATGAGTTTTTAGATTGGATGTTGGGTATTGCAAATGGAACTATTGGTGAAATAAATGATGCAGATACCACAATTGATATACCTCCTGATATGCTCATTGAAAATGCAAGTGATCCTCTCGCTGCTATTGTTAATAGCACATACCCATCTAATTTAGAAAATATCATAGACCCATCATTCTTTCATCATGAAGCTATTTTAGCACCCACGAATGAGTACATTATGTCATTGATGTCTGGAAAAACAAAAACTTACCTAAGTTTTGATAGCCCTTGTTTGGTTGATGGAAATGTTGATAAACCAGATGATATACATACTCTAGAATTTTTTTAATACAATTTCTGCATTTGGACTTCCTAATCATCAACTGAAGTTAAAGATTGGTGTTCCCATCATGTTATTGAGAAATATAGATCAGTCGTTAGGATTATGCAATGACACTCGCTTTATTGTCACCCAACTTGGCAACCATGTGTTGAAGGCAAAGGTTATTTATGGCAGCAAAGTAGAAGAAAAAGTTTTTATTCCTAGATTGTAATTGATCCCATCTGATACAAGAATTAGCTCAGTTGGTAGTGGGAATGTATTGAGCCGCTGCTTAACCCCTAGGTAGTGTGTTCGATTCCCACGGAAGACAAAATTTTTGTAAAGGAATTCATGAAAGATGTGGCCGGGGGAAACGGAGAAGATCGTGAGTGCAGTCCGATTGCTGATTTGGGTCGGGCTGTTACATATAAATGCGCCTTTTATGTAACAGCCCAGCCAACATCAGCAACCGGACTGCACTCACGATCTTCTCCGTTCCCCCTGGCCACATCTTTCATGAATATCTTTACAGAGTTTTTTTCCTTTCGTGGGAATCGAACACGCTACCTAGGGGTTAAGTAGCGCCTCAATACATTCCGGTTTATGTATTGTTTTTGGTACTTAAACGGGGCGTACCATTTTATATGTTCGTAATTACATTTAAGAAAATTATAACATTATTTTCCCAGTTTAAAAGAACATGATTGTTTTCGTGCTATAAACCAAATTTGATTTGTTTTTCATTTTTTTTATTTGAGATTTTTCGTTTAGGTGACTCATTGTGTTACAAAAGCTATAAAATATATTGTTTGAACAAAAAAAAAATATCTATATTAAAGGATGTAAAGAAAATAATTTATATCGAATCAGAGTCTTGAGAATACAACAATGTTAAAATTTTTGAAGAAGAACTTTTTCGCCCTTATGGTTTTACCCAACTTGAGGGATTAGTCATGACCTTATTTCATATAAAATGATAATTATTTAGAGAAAAATAATTGAATATGATGATTACACATAATTTAAAACTCGAGAAGTAAAGCTTTGTTTTACTATAATATATTATTATTTTTATCGAATTGAATTATTTAAATTTAATCGAAGGTAATAAGTATTTTCTAAAAGTTTGGAAGATTTACTTAGATTATTTTTAATTTATAAAATGATTTATTAATTTATATCAGCTTTATTATTATTATTTTTTGTTTTTATTAATTTTAATTTATTAATTGAACTTGAACCATTTCAAAATAGCTAACGCTTTTTTTTGGGGTATAAAATAGCTCTAAATGGTGAATTGTAGTATGAATCAACCACCGGTTTTTATTGCATATGATAGAGATTATAAAATTAATCATGAATTAGTTACTACTTTAAATGAATTTTCTAAAAATTATTGCGAAACCTCTAACTAATTCATAATTAATTAAACCCACCCTTTACTTCTGTTTTTTTAAGGAACATCCATCTTTTACTTTAAGTATACAATTCTTTATTTTTTTCCATTAATATTTGATATATTTCCATTTGGATAGTTTCGCTGAAGTCACACGTACCAACTCTTTTACTTGTCTTCAGTGATTATGTCGACGATAATTATCAGCACTGAATAGTCAATGATTATTATATGTAACTAATAAAGATTCCAGCTAGCTCATACATTCGTTTACAATTAGTTTTATCTTATTTTTAATTAGGGAAGGAATTATGTTTGATAAGATTTTTTATGACAGCTCTGATTCTCGATACTCATATTTAGTTAGTTTTTATTTATTTATTTATTTTTGAGAAAATTGTTAAATTTTTAAGGGAAACATATTCTCTAACACTGTGTTTGGATGTCAAAAGAAAGTTAAAGGAAAGAAAGTTAAAGGAATGAATGTTAAAGGAATGAAAGTAAGAAGAAAGTGGGTAGAAAGTAAGATGATTTTTTGGTTGTTTGGTAGAAGTGAAAGTGAGAAGAAAGTGAAAGGAAAGAAAGATGTATATTTAATAAATGACATAGACACCCCTATATTAAAATGTTAATTTATATTTTTATTTATTAATATATATGTGTGTCTGAATATATTATTATATTTTATTTTGTAAAAGTAAAATAAAATATTATATATATATATATTATATTGTAAAAATATAATATTATATATATATATATGTTATATCGTGAGCGGCAGATTAAAAAAAAAGCAACAGATTAATTAATTGGCAAAAAAATGAAGGGCATTTTGGTCGTTTACAAAATTGGCTCTCCATTCTCTGGTTTCTTCGCAATATGAGCAGAAAAGCTTTTGGGCATGGGCCCCACATATAGAGACCTTTCTTTCCTCTCTGACACAGGATCCAAACAACTGATCGGTTTTTGAAAATCACGCTTCTGTCGTCGCTCCAATCTTTCCTTCGTCTATCACCCGTTTCAAACATAGCATAATAGTCTGCGCCAGAGTCAGATGCCTTTAGCCTTGTGAGGAGGAAAAAATGGGGAAAAGAGATGAGATAGAGAATGAGAGAAATAGGGTGAAAGACACCTACTTTCCCATACTAAAATCATACAATCCCTCCCCATTTTAAAGTTGGAACATATTTCATTACTTAATAATATTATTACTTGCTAGAAGATATATTAATGCGTATTCTCTCTCTCTCTCTCTCTCTCTCTCTCTCTATGTGTGTGTGTGTGTGTATATATATATATATATATATATATATATATATATATATATATATATATATATATATTGTTTTTCACCCATAATATTTCAAGGGAATAGAGGTCTCGCGACTAATCTATATTCGGTCGGAAGGTAAGTAAAGTCTAACAATAAATTGTTTCATCACTAGAAATCGAACTCGAATACCAGACAAGCTAAGACCATCCTTCTAGATAGAGTAGATTAACCACTAGCGTTCAACCTCGTGATTAAAGAAAAGACATATTATTGTGTAAACTTAGTAGATCCTAATATGCAATATTCATAGAATTAATTTTATAAAAAATGTAAAAGTAATCGTACTTAATTATAGACGCAAATTAGAGATTCATATATTTTTTGTCAAAAAAAAATTAGAGATTCATATATTGAAATATGGCTCCAATTAACATTTTTAAATGGTATATTAGAAGAGGAATTCAATATTTAAATAATAAGATTAGTGCTAATTTAGTTACATGTTTATTTTTTTTTACTGAAAAAAAAAATAAACATGTAACTTTAATTACATGTTAATTTAGTTACATGTTTATTAATGACTTTAGTTAACATATTTTATTGTTGTTCATAAAAAAATATATTTTATTGTTAGCTTTTTTTTTGGTTTCCCATAGGTCTCTTCCAATGGAGGTAATCCTGTTTGAGACGTGTCGGGCACTAAATATGAGTATTTCTCCCAATGGAGATTCAAATCTTAGTTTACCACGTTGTGGGAGACTAACCCCTTTCGCTAGACCCAATCCCCGTTAGTTTATTGTTAACTTTAATTAAGTTCAGATTAGTTAAAGTGACACTTTCAACAAGTTGTTTTTCTTAATATAAATTTTAAAAGTCAACTACATAACTTTTAACAGGTATCTGAGCTCACAGGTACAAGTGATCTTAAGTTCTTTGATTATGTTTTAGTTTACATTTGGGTGTGTAAGTACCCATCCTCACATCACCCCACCCTGAACCTTATATCTTTAGTTATAAATGTTAAGATTCTTTACTGCTTGATATTTGTGTTTATTTCACATTGTAAAGAGAAATGATTATGTTTAGTGGATGATTAATAGATATGTCAGGTATCGAAATTCATTTACCATCAACGTAATTTCATTAACCACAAATTTGAACGTGATTAACCACAACTTTTAGGTGTTCAAATCTATATGTAGTTGAACACTTGGAAATCATGGTTAATCATGTTCAAATTCATGGTTAATGAAGTTACATTGATGGTTAATGAGTTTCGATACTTGGTATATCCATTAACTATCTACTGAACATAATTAACCACGTATTTAAACTACATTAACCATCAATTTTGTTGTCGATTTTGAGTGTCCAAATAACGCGGCCGGATTAAAAAAATACTCCTTCTGTCCTTTTATATAGGACCCATCAGGGTCGTCTTTGACATTTTGGGTGCCCCGTACGAACTGAGAAATTGGTGTTATATTTTTTATAAGTCAAATATATACGTCGATTATCAAAAGCAGATAGTCTTCAACACACAAGTGGTGCAAAAAACTAGTCATTAATTGTTTTAATACAACCCCAAGGAAATAAAATATTGCAGAAAAAAGTTAAAGATTACTGCAACATTGAAAAATTCAAACCAAACCAACAAATTACAATAGAATTATAGCAAAAGTAGTTATACGTGTATATATTTAACCCGAACATATAGCAGCTTCTCTAAGTAAAAAAAAAAATTGGCACCTCCTAAAAAATGCGGCCTTATGCAGTCGCATACTTCGTACACCCTCAAGGCCACCATTGGGACCCATAACTATATGACCTAAATAATTTGAAGGTTGTCTTTGTGTATCCGCAAATGGGGCGGAATGTGACGCCAAAGGACAATGTGTAACCCACTAACACAAAGAGTGCGTGAAGCCAAAGCTACAAAAAATATAGTAAAAAAAGGTAAGATGGCAAACCGAAAAAGAGAAGAAAAAGAGGGTGCAAATTAGTAAAAGGGCCTCTAGTTGGGAATGACAATTCGTACCCAATTTCCGTTTCCATATCCACGTTTAAAAATATTACTCGTGCCCAGACATGTATCTGTGTTGGCAATAACTTTAGTACTCCTGTTCATATTTTCTGTTGCCTAAGTACTCATGTCCACACATGTTATTACACTTTAACTATGAAAAAATAATAAATAAAAAAATATTATACCTCAATTAAAAAATTATCTAAAGATCTTTTAAATTTACTCATAAAATATTACATATCAAAATATTTTAACTAAATAAAAATATAAAAAAATGACTAAATATCACAATAAACATCTAAATTGTGTTTAGATATTGTATATATATAATATGCGGGTGCAGGAGAGGGTGAATATTATAGTACCAGTACTTGCACTCATACTCGCACCCATACCTATTTAAATTTGTGGGTCATTTTTCGTACCCAAACTTATACCCATTGTATTACTAATTACTCTACTTAGAGCATCGTTAGTGGGGTTAACTAAAATTGATTGTTTAAGTTGCTTTTTGTAGGCCCTTGGTGCCACATGGGAAGCAACCCATAAGCAACTAAACTAGTTTTTGCTCCAATGGTGGTTTCTTGGAAGTAACCCATCTTGACCTATATATTTACATTATTTTATATTATTTTATTTACACTTAGTTTTTGATCCAAATTTAAATATTAATTCAATTATTTTAATTAATACATATAAAAATATTAAATATTAAAAAAAATAAAAATTTTAGTTTAATTAATTTTTAGCATAATAAATTTAAAACAATAAGAAATACATAATATTAAATAATTAAAAACGATAGATAATGATACAACGGCTAGTTTTACAACGGCTATTTCTTGGATAAATAAGGATAGATTTTCATGACTAGTACATAAAATTTCAAAACGTAAGCTATATAAGTCCTAACTTCTTCCTAATGATATGACAACAAAAATAATGATTTTCACGTTGCGCTTCATCCATCGCAGATACATCCTTCATGAGGATTTCATACAACGCCGGTATGCTCTTCGTCTCCTTTACCTTGCACTCTGCCTCTTTTACTTTGCACTCCGCCTCCTTTGCCTTGCTAGCTGCCATAATTGCCTCACTCTCTGTAAGCTTTGCCTCAGCTATTTTTGTCATGGCAATATTTTTTACAGTCACATCAGTTTCCATGGAGTCAAATCTACAATAGGTGTTGGCGTTGCTTTTCCTTTGCTCTTCCTTTTTGCTGCCTTTTGTCCAATTGGGCGGTCTGTTGGGATTGATAGGTCATATTCTGAACAATCAATTGGCGTTTCTGGATTCAACGCCGATGAGTACGTCCCAGCACCTGTCTTTTATTTCTTTGAAGAGTTGTCCATCGATTCTCCCTTCCATTTAGGCTCCTCTCTCAACAACCTCCATGCATGCTCAAATTTGAAATGCCCCTTTGCTGTTTCAGAATAAAGCTTATACGCCGCCTCCATGACGTCATTCTCTGATTTACCACTTGTGTTGTTTACAACAGCTGTTTTGTAGCACCCGCAAAACCTTTGTACTGAAGCATTCATCTTATGCCATTGAGATTTCAGGGGACCTGCCTCCCTCTCTATAAGCCGCTCGCGATAGTTGTTATAGTTGTCTCTGATTCTTATCCAAAAGCTCTCTGCTTTTTGGTCAACTCTCACGATTGGATCATTTGAAATGTTGAGCCATGTCTGAATAAGCAACCTATCTTCTGCATCTGAGAACCTGGCACGTTTGTTTTTCTTAGTAGAACATTCTTCTTCTTCATTGAGCGTAATGTTTTCTAAGCCAGCTTGAGTGGAGAATTGTGGGAGTTGAGACTCGGACATGGACCTGAATGGTGATTCCGGTTCATTGTTAGGAGACTCCACAATGCCACTGGTACCCATTGGAGGCCTAAACCACATAGTGGGATTGGATGGTTGTGGTGGTGGATGCATAAAATATTGAGGATTTTGAGAATTGTCGCCGGCAGGGGGTTGGTTTTGCAAATAATTCATGTAGGCCAGATATTGAAGATGATTGGGATCCATTTGACAAAAAATAAACAAGATTAAGACTTGATAACAAAAAAATGGAATTAAAAGATGAGAAGTTGTGTGCAACATGATGTGAATTGGGCCATTATTTATAGATTGCTCAAATTTATGTCTGTTGGATCCATTTTTTGTGTGCAAAATAAACAAATTTAAGTCCGTTGTGTGCAAATTTGTGTCAAACGGGTCCATTTTTTTGAAAAATTGTGTCAAACAGTTATTTTTTTTTATCACAAACCGCGAGTCAATTTTGGTTTCTAGACTGTTCCATCCCTTTTTTATCTTTTTCCCCCCTTCACTTTTCCAGATGCATTTGCCTCGTATCCTGCTTCTCTAGATTGTTCCATCCTTCTCATCTCCCCGTCTCTCTGCTTCATCGCCCTCTCATCTCCTCATCTCTTCGCCTCACTCTCTCCTTCTCTCTGCTCTCGGCCTCCTCATCTCCCTCTTATCACTTTGACACCCTTCCTTCTCTGTTCTATGTCGTCTCACGCTCTCCCTCTCTCTACTTTCCGCCTCACACAAAACGTCGTTAAACACCGCCTCCTCATCTCCCTTTTCTCTCCACCCCCACACACAGAACCACCGCTCCTACCACCACCCTCAGAACCACCGCTACCCACAGAACCACCGCTTCACACTCTCTCTCTTTCTCTCACCACCACCACCACCACCACCCACATGACCCTCATCTTAGCAGATCCGGTCACCCAGCGTTCAGAAATGTAGATTGACGGTTCCGATTATTAACAAGTTATACTGGTTAAAAAATATATATAAACTAAAAATTATTTCTTAAAAATTACAGTAATAAATAGAACATAGACATACTCTATTTTTTTTGACACAATAAATACTCTATTTTAATAATCTAAAAAGTTACACTTTTAATGAATTTTTATAATTTTCCAATTTTTTTTGGTCAATAGATAATTTTCGAAACTTTAACTTTTTTTGACAAGGAAACTTTAACTAGTGCCTTTTATTTAGTGCCTTTTATTTAAAAATTGAATTTGTGTCCCACAAAAGATAGTGTTTGCCAGCAGTAAAAAGGGCACTCAATCACTTGTCTATATATTAAATAATTTTTAAAGATATTAATTACACATTTCTTAAGGAAAATGCATTTTGATATCAAGATTATTTTTTTCGTACAAATTAACCGAATAACTATGACTAGCCGAAAGCATAAAAATAAGGTACAATTACCATTAAAATACTTTTTACATAAACCCCATTATATATTGTTTTTTCCGACAAATTCATTATATATTGTTATGCATTCCTACTTTTCATATTCAACTTCATAACAATTTTTTTGCATCAAATATATTGTTGATTTTTTAGTTTTTATAATACAAAATTATATTATATTTTATTATATATAAATATTTTTAATTTCTTTTATTTTCTAGCAATAATTAATTATTCGCCATTTTTATACAATTTTTTTGTACTTTACCTTAACCTCGTGACATTCAAATAACAAAACTTATGCACAAAAAATATATATTAACAAGTGTTTTAAAGATACTTATTAAATAATTAAAAAAATGATTTTTGTTATAACGTATAATATATAATGCATTATAATATTAAATGCTATATTTTTATTAAAAAATATAAATACTAACATGTGTTTTTATATGCCTCAAATAGGTTGATTAAGAAATCAAAAATAGATTTTTTTTTGCCCAATACTCCTAAAAAATTGGAAACTTTTTATATTTATTTTAACCCACATTAATTAATCTTTTAGACCGAGCAAAAATCCTTTGGTTCCGCATGAACAAATTTATTTATTTAGGACAAGCGGGACATTTGTCGTAAAGTTTAATATTAATATTAATTATTAATTAAAAAATATTTCCAATTCTTTGATATTGTACATTAATGAATCTTTTCAAATCCTTGCAGATTATCCATTTATGAATTTTTTCAATTATTTGATAATGCACATTAATGAATCCTTTCTTATTTTGATGCATTTCCTCATTCCCCATTCTCTATTTTTTTCCCTGCATGCTTTCTTGCTGGCATTTCATTTCCATTTCTCTCTTTTCAAAATTTCCCTTTTCTTGAAAAATAAAATTATGAAACAACCTCAAGTGAAATGGTTTCCAACTATGAGATTTTATAACATGTATTGTGTGCAGCGAGACCATCAAAAGTTGTGCTCTTTCTCAACATATTTTCCCTCTTTCTTTTATTTAAAAATGTTTTGATATCTATCGACTTAAGTATCGGCTTTTGTTTATCTTTTTATAATCCCCATTCTTTGATTCTCAGAACTAAGTTAACTTGATCACGAAATATGTGTGAAGGAATTGATTGGTAGCTCCTCTTTTTCAGGGTAGTTCCATATATTACTTATAGTGGATTGGTATTGTGATTGACCGTGTGAAGGATTTGATGAGTATCTCTTCTCTTTTATTTCTAGATTTTTGCATTTTAGCAAATTTGTCTTTTATTACGGTGAGAAGGAATCTTTGAGTTGGTGTCTCAAGGGTATTCTCTTAGTGCTTAGTATTTTAGTTTACGACAGATCCAATGTTATCTTATTCTCGAAAGATCTTTTATTGCAATGTAAGGAAACACTTGGAGAAGAATCCTTTCTTCTATTCTCAATCTTTCAATAAAATTGTTCTTTTCTTTTAGTTATCTTTGTCAAAATGAAAGGTTACATTTTTTGTGGTATTATTTAATTTGCTTCTCTTTCGTTATCATTAAGAATGTAGAGATATACTTCTCTTATGTCATTTCCTCCTAATGTCCAAAGAAATTGTAGTCTTAAGGACACATTTAATATAGATAGATGATTTGTTTTTCTTTTATTTGTAATATAATTCCCTCGCTCTACGTTTTTCGTGGCAGGTTTTTATTACATGACCATTTTATTGTAGACAACAATAAAATACAAAAAGTAGACAATATTTTATTGTTTATGAATTTTTTTACAATTTCTTGTGCCAAGCAGCGCAATCGACCCGTGCGACATATTACTAGTTAATTAATAATAACGGGGGACGCTTGTACACGTGTCCTGACAACCTCTCCGTCTTGGCTTTCAAGAACAGTATAGAAGCAACACAAAGTAGAAGTATCCTCTCTTCTCTCTCTTCACTCTTCCTTCTCTCTCATTTTCTGTCTCATCTACAGTGAGAGAAAGAGAAACTAGAGCGAGAAGTAAAGCCCAGCCCAGGGTTTCGTTTTGGGGTTCAATTCAGCCAACCAATTTCTTTCTTCTTCTTCTTCCATTGAAAAAGTTTACTTTTGTTGTGATCCTTTCCTTTCCTTTGAGTTGAGTGGGAGAGATGTACGTGGCTTCCATGCGCAAGTCTTTCAAGGACTCCTTGAAACTCCTTGAAGCTGATATCCACCACGCTAATACTCTGTCAGTTCATTTCTTACCCCCCTCTTTTTCTCCTTTCTCTTTTTTTCTCTGTTTTATTTTTCATTTTTATTTTCATTTTCTTTTTAAATGAATGTAAGGGTGATCACTTTTCCTACAGGGTTGGTTGTTAGCCTTCCTTACTTTTTTTGGGGGGGTGGGGGATTCTATTTTTTTGGGGAAGTGGTTGGTGATTGCCGAGTGAGATTCTGCTGGGTAATTTTCTGGGGTTTAGTCCTTGAATTATCTTTTCATGTGTTTGCCTTTTCCTTTTGCATAGTGCTTATCTTTGAATTTTCCTTCATGAATTGAGTGCATTTATTTTACTCACCAATCGTAGTTAAAGTGATTTTAAATGTTGATTATCGACCGAGTACTCCTCATCTTTCTCAACATTCCTCCTTTGGTTTGGGGAAGTTTCTATTTGTGTGTGTGTGTGGAATTGTCAAATAGTTTGCGGAGGCTGAATTGAATTCCACTGCATACTATGATTTTTTTTTTTTTGATGTCAAATTGCTGCTTCTTGGTCTCTGAATGTTATTGTATTGTCTATCATCTCCTGCTACAGTGACATGCTGCTTACCTTTGTTTTTTGTCATTCAATGGTTCGTAGATATTTAGTGTTTGTGATATCCCTTCAGTGAATTGAAATGTTTTTAGAGAATTAAGCTGCAGTCCAAAGTTCTGAATGGTATCCTTTGTCAATGTTAAATGATAATTCTCTGGAAGGGGTGCCCCTTTTTCCTCCTTTCCAACCATTCTTAATCATATATCAGCATACTAATTTAGTTATTGCTTCATCGTGCAATTTGGATGTGTAGGGCCTCAGATTTTCCGAGGGAGTACGATGGTGCATGCCTCCAGATGAGAATGTCTTACAGTCCTGCTGCACACTTGTTTCTGTTTTTGGTGCAGTGGACGGATTGTCATCTTGCTGGAGCCCTTGGACTGTTAAGAATCCTAATTTACAAGGTATTGAGTTTTGATTTTTGGATGTGGATATTGTAATGAGAGACTTGGCAAGGTGAAAAATTTGCCTTGTGCTGTAGGTCTATGTGGATGGGACAACCACCATGTCTACTCATGAAAGAAAAGCAAGTATTAGAGAGTTCTATGGTATATCTTCCATTGTGTTCTACTCTTAGTATTAAGTTTGTTTGCATTTTAGTTTTGGTTGCCTGCTGAAATGTTGAATTCCTGCTTTGAGCAGCGGTCATTTATCCCTCTTTATTGCAACTTCAAAAAGGTGTAACTGATACTGAGGATAAAAAGCAGAAGGCTGTATGCATGGAGAGGTATCGTAGGAGAGATGATGAGGACTTTAGGCAATCTTCTGACATAGACACTGAAAGAGAAGATGAATGTGGAATATGCATGGAGATGAATAGTAAAATTGTGTTGCCCAACTGCAATCATGCCATGTGCCTGAAATGTTACCGAGAATGGTACTCCCCCTTCCCCCTATGTGTGTGTGTGTGTGTGCGACTCTCTATTCTTTCACGATCATGACTTATAGATATCAAGAAGCCAGAAGATTTGGGGTTGTTTGATTTGTTTGTACTACATGTTCGATTCTTTGTGTTTCTCTGTATGATTCTTCTTTACTAGTTTTTCCTGATTTCATGCATTATTGATGTGGTCATTACTAAATGGCTACATTGTTTCAGCAACATTAAAATCTAATCCATTGAGCCTGCTTGGGTTTCCTTAGGCTTTAGGTTTGTGCAGTTTGTTTGGGTCATAATTGTTAACAACCTTGCAGAGTAAAATGTCTTTTTCCATGGCAAAAGCTGTAAGTAGTGGAAATTAATTACGAGTCTCACTACAAATGAACTGGTTTTAGAATCTTGTGTTTGATTGCGGGTGTGATTTCACCCGAGGCATCATGCATGTAAATCGTAAAGGTATGGTTTGTCACTTTTCCTTACTGGTGCCTGAATTTGAATATACAATAAAAGATATTGGTTTGGAACTTGGAACTGATTTGGCAAGCGTATGTACTTGCTAGAAGAATGTATCTTTCATGATTCCTGAATGCCTCTTGGCTGATTAGCACTTGAGCTGTTATATGTTCTGATCATAGCACTTAAGTCTTATTTGACTTGTTGGAGTTGGGTTAGTCTTAAAATATCGATTATAGTTTCCTCTGTCTGATGGATTTGATGTGTTTCCATTTCTTGCATTTGTGTGGAACTCTTATGGGTTGATTTGTGGTTAAATGCTTTAATTGGAAGCGAATGAGAATGAAAGAATTAAGCTATGAAGTCGGATTATTTTCATTTGGATATCAGATTGAGTAGTTGGTTGAAAGGGTCTATCATGCACTGTCTATTATGATGACTCTGGCACGTGTAATTTTCTATTGATTGAAGAAAAAGGCATGTTGTCTTGGATCCCCATTTAAGATTATTCATCATTTCACACGAGCAATACATTCTGATGGGATGGAAGGGTTATCTTTCAGATTGTTTTTGGGCTAATCTACCTATTAGCCTGCTACGCTGTGGCTTATGGTAGTATTTACAGGTGACCTGACCTGACAGTGAAGGACCACCACAAGGATTCAAACCCAAGATGTTTCAGTCTATGTTACTCAGTTTTACCAGTTAGGCAAACCCCTGTTGGTGTCTGAGTGCTAATTTGAATTAGGACAGTCATTAAATCTTCATGGTTTTGATGTACATTTTGGGTGTGGAGGGGGTTATTCCATTGTATGAAGAGGAATGTTGGATTTGTTTCTCTGTGACCTTGAGGTTATAGAGGTTTGAGTGATTAAATTAGCCCCTTGCCAAACCAAGGTAAGGCTGCCCACTAATAGTGAGAGCTTTATAGTACTGGTTTTTCCTTTTTTATTCCAGAATATCAACTGTTAGATAATATCTCATGTCTCCCGGCTTGTGTTTCTAATGTGTTCTTGGTTCAGCTGAAGGTTGAGTGATTTGGTATGTTTTGCAGGCGAACAATATCACAGTCATGCCCGTTTTGCCGTGACAGTCTGAAGAGAGTGAACTCAGGTGATCTCTGGGTATATACTGATAGAAGGGATGTGGTAGATATGGCAACAGTGACAAGGGAGAATCTTAGAAGGCTTTTCATGTTCATAGATAAGTTGCCTTTGATTGTTCCAGACTCCCTTTTTGATACCTATGACTCTCACATAAGGTAAGTGATTGCAACAGACAGATTTTAATGTATGCTGTTGTCTTGGGTGGATAGCTAATTCCCCTTTCAATTCAAGACGGTCACATAAAAGTCCGAACCTAATTTGGAAAATTTAGTTGATGTTATATATAGAGTTGCAGTGCTTGCTTCCCACTTCTACCAGAAGTATCCAGCCCTGTGTTATTGTGGGTTGGTGGTGAAGTTGAGATGGTAAATTTGTATCTATCTAGCTGGCGCATTTGTATATCCCTGTACAGATCGAATTACTTAACAAGAGACTTGCACATTCTGCTCCTTTCGAATTACTTAAAATTGTATCTTATATCAAAGTTGTATTTCTATATTGCCTTTTCCTGCAACTGTATATTTTGCGAAATGTTATTAGAAGTTATCATTATTAGTATTATGTATTGATACATTTATCGCGTGGTCATTCATTTTCTTCGCAAGCGTTTTCTTGTTGGTTAATCTTTCTTTTATCGCGTCATTTGCCTTGATGTTGAACTCCCCCGGGTTGTAACTTGTAAGATCAAGTTTGAATATTGTATACCGATTATCGATATGCAATAGACTGGTTATGATGAATGAGGTCACTGGGCACTCGTATCTCAACGATTATGATACGAAAAATGTTGTGGCAGAGCATGAGAGCAGAGATTGGGGGAACAAAGTGTTAATTTTTATGAAATGAAATATGACTTTGTTAAGAAACTATGATTATTGCTCCTTGTTTGTAGTTGCCGTTGCTTTTCTAACATTGTCATTGTTTGACTGTGCTGTGAAAAGTAGTTGTGAATTGCATGTCAATTAAAAATGTGTTACTTGATTGGCACCAAAAATTTATTTGGTAAATATGCATGGCCGTCTGAAATATACAAGGCTGCTAGTGTTTTTGTTGTGGCAATCCTGTCCAACAACTGCTTTTAGATTCCATAAATGTTTAATGTAGTAACAAATAATTCATATGGCTCGGGGCTATATCAAAATGCGAAATAAGTTGAAGATGAAATAGTGTTTTCCTTTCTTTTTTCTTTGAATTTTTTCTCACCCCGACGGCTCGACCAAAGTAATGGTGTTGTAACCAAAAAAAAGTAATGGTTGTTGCGCTCAATTTATCGGTTCACCGTTCATGTGACGTTTCACCAATATGATTTTGGTGGCATTTAACTCTCTCTGTCTCTCTCTCTCTCTCTATATATATATAATTAATTAATTAACTAAATTTCTTTATTATTTTACTTTCATATTAGTCAATTATTATACTTTTATTTGTTAATTTTTTGAAAATATCATAATTAAATGTATTTACTTTTTAAAATTATTTTTTTACTGTGAAACATATGGTTTATAGATAACATTTATGCTATGTTTGGTTATGAGTAGAAATTGTGAAGAGAGAAAAATGTGAGAAAGAGTATAAGAAGAGAGAAATATGTGAGAAAT
This sequence comes from Calophaca sinica, assembly GCA_037113605.1. Classification (NCBI taxonomy): domain Eukaryota; kingdom Viridiplantae; phylum Streptophyta; class Magnoliopsida; order Fabales; family Fabaceae; genus Calophaca; species Calophaca sinica. The sequence continues at coordinate 98,801,124 of CM073734.1, read as the reverse complement.
AGAGTAGATTCAAGGTATTGTTTGGTATAAGAGAAAAAGAAGAGAAATAGAAGAGAGAGAAGTGTGTTTAATTTGTGAAAGGACAAAAATATCCTTTTACCAAAAAACCAATATATAATTCCATATTATTAAATTATAAATTTTAACTTAAGTAATTTTTTAATCTAATTTAAAAAAATTAATTGAATAATTTAATATATTTTTTTAATTAAAAATATGTCTTACATGAAGTTTGTAAGTTACTACTTTTGATATTTTTTATCGTTGCGTATATTGTTGTTGTTAATGTTCAATGAAATGTTTTCATAAAAAAGAATAATGAACCTTCAAGCAAGAGTTACCCTGCGGGTAGTATATAACAATGTTTTATTTATTTATTATTTCATATTTTTCTATTGATACTACTTGAAGACGAACATCGAACGGAAGAGCACCAGCTCTATTTCACGTTCTGAATTAATGTGAGAACTACACTGTTGGAGATAAGGCAGAGGCATGAAAGGAATAGGAAAAAATTGAAGCTTCTCTCCTTCATTTCTTCGCTACTTAGGAGAGATTACAAAAAGTAGTGGGTCTCACACTTTTGTTTTCTCTCTTTGCCATTTCTCTTCAAACCAAATGAGAGAAGTATGGTCTCTCTCACCAACCTCTCTCTCCCCTATTTCACCTCTACCAAACATACCATTAGAGAAAAAGAAGACTGGTAAGTCACGTTTTTCCCTGTTTATTGATTTTTAGCTTTTTTCTTGAAAGTAAATTAAATATATCAAGGAAATGAATTTTAATAAACCAGCCTAAGAGCACACGTGGCATTTTCAAAATTTATCTTTATATTTTACCCCTTTCACACTTTTACGTATTCGTTTTGACATGGATCTGACACCGGATTACCTTACCAGCTTAAAGAAAAAAAAGCACAACTCTACTGGTCTGCACCAGCGTTTAAAGAAATGCCAATCGGTTAATTCATATGCGGCAAGACACCTTTCGTTTACGCAATAGAAGAGAAGCTCATAAAGCCAGCACAACTAAAGAAGGCCTGACTTTCCCTTCGAAAGTGGCTTTGTGAGTTCTTGATACTGAATACCAAGCCTGAGCACAAGTGGCATTTTCAAACTTTATCTTTATATTTTACTCCTTTCACACTTTTTCCCCCCTATCTTTTCAGGTTTTTACTATCCTTTTCTTAATTGATAAGATCAGAGTACGCAAGAATGGAGGAGAGAAAACTCATTCTCATTATCAATTATCAAGGAAAAATGAAAGTACTGTTACATAAGATTTACAAAGCCTTATATACAAACTAGGTGAAGCTTCTTCTACAAGCTAAGAATAACTTTCGGTCACAACAACTAACAACCGGTCATAACTAATTAACAATTAATAGTAAACAGATAATTAACTTGGAACATCCGGTAATACTTCCCCACAAGCTGGACTGTGGAGATCAAACAGGCCAAGCTTGATTACTAAGCTGTTGAATGCAGGAGCTAATAAAGGTTTGGTAAGAATGTCCGCAATTTGGGCAGATGAAGAAACTGGCAGCAAGTGTAGGAGCCCATTTTGGATTTTCTCTCTAATGATATGGCAATCTATCTCTATGTGTTTTGTTCTTTCATGGAAGGTAGGATTATGTGCAAGATAAATTGCGGACTTATTGTCACAAAACACAGAAGCTACCTTGTCAAAGCTGATATCCTGGAACAAGAACTGCAGCCATTGAAGCTCACATGTAAGACTAGCTAGGGCCCTATACTCTTCTTCAGAGCTCGAACAAGATACTGTACACTGCTTTTTAGACTTCCAAGATATGAGAGATGATCCTAGGAAGACACAATAGCCTGAAACTGATTTCCTAGATGCAATTGGAGGAATGCGGAAGAAAGTGACGAAGATCAATGAATGAGAAAATCTGATACCATGATAAGATCAGAGTACGCAAGAATGGAGGTGAGAAAACTCATTCTCATTATCAATTATCAAGGAAAAATGAAAGTACTGTTACATAAGATTTACAAAGCCTTATATACAAACTAGGTGAAGCTTCTTCTACAAGCTAAGAATAACTTCCGGTCACAACAACTAACAACCGATCATAACTAATTAACAGTTAATAGTAAACAGATAATTAACTTGGAACATCCGGTAATATTAATTGAAGTTTTAAGCTGAAAAAAACACAAGGACATCATGGGTATGGATTCAGCTACTCTAAAGCGAGTAATTTATTTTAGAGTCTAAGTAAGTAATATCCACCGTTAATAAATAAATCAATGATTGTTATTACAAGTACATTATAACAAATCATGAGTTTGTTGTAATAGTAACCTTTGAATTTTTCACTTTATCTCATGGTAACAAAAACCGGACCGGACCGGCCGGTCGGACCGGCTGGACAGGGAACCGGGCCTGTGTCCGGTCCAGTACACCCCCAAAAACCGGATGGCAGTGAACCGGCTCAAAAAACTGGAAACCGACTAAAAACCGGCTGAACCGCCAAAACCGGTTGAAAAAATTGGAAATCGGGTTCACTTTTTTTTTAGAAAATCAATTTTTTTATTTTCTTATATTAAAAAAACAAATTTTTTATTTTCTTTTATTAAAAAAATCAATTTTGTTCTCAAAATGGCTTAAACCCTATCCCCAAGGCCACAACAAGCCACTTTACCACTAGACTGCATGTTATTTTGTATATAAATTAAAATGTTATGTTACTTATGTATATATATATATATATTATATTCAGTATAAAAAAAATAATATTTTATTAGTTCCAGTTCAACACCGGTCCGACCTTGGTCCAACCCAAAAACCCTGAACCCTGGCCCTCTCTAGTTCAATGTCTGGTTCGGTTTTAATTACATTGTTTTATCTTCTACTCACTTTAGAATAACCAAATCCAATACGGGAATAGACGTAACCAGATGGCCCAAAACAAATAGACAAATAAAGCAACAATGAAGTGAAAATGGATAATTGAGTAAAAGTATCTGCCCTAATTTTTTCCAACTGATGCATGAGGCCCTTTTGCTCAATAATATCTATGGCAATTTAACCCTGTTTTACTATTATTACGTGCACTAGAAATAAAATGGATTACATATATTCCTGAGATTCTGTCATCGATGTTGCTGTGGTGTAGTGGTTATCACGTTAGTCTTACACACTAAAGGTCCCCAGTTCGATCCTGGGCAGCAACATTCATTTTTGTTTTATAAAAGCTTCATGCTTGGATGAATCCAGCGCATTCTTCAATCTTCATTGTTATCTTCTATGCTCTTTTCGTTTCGTAATTGAGCAGAGGAATTTCTCTGCTCATTTTTAATCCCTCTCCTCATTCCATCGATCCTTTTATTCAATTTCAGTCTACAACGTGGAGCGGATGCATTGCCATACTACTGTGAAGAAAAATGATGGACTTTTAAAAGTTACAGACATTGCGACGGTAGATAACCAAAAATATGTTAAACTATTGGTTAGTTTCGGAGTCGTACGTGTTTGCAGTAAATTTGAAAAGATTAAAAAATCTTTCAAAAGTAAAAGCTAAAATGTGACAATAAAATTAATTTTGAGGGTTGATTTATATACAAGACTAAAAAAGATTCATGTAGGAGAAGACATATTACTGTACTCATACATTTATATGACACTAGTCGCTAATTGAGCAAAATCAATCGCTACTAAAGTAAGGGTAAAAAAATATAGAAGTTATTCATCATTTCATTTCACTTGCTTTTCGAAAAATGGAACGAGAATTTTGTTTTGTTCCATAAATACTCAAACAATAGAATGAGAACTTTGTTTTATTCCACTCCGCTCTATTGTATTCTGTTATGTTTCGCTCTGCTTCGCCCATTTTAAAATATCAAAACATAGCCTTAGGCAATTCTATAAATAAGGATTGAAAATTGGCTTGTCATCAAATGCTAAGCATGAAATAGGCACAAAACTCAAAACAGAAGATGAATCATTTTATTATTGATTTATATGGATACCGGTAATATCTTATATTTTAAAATTGACGAACTTTCAGCATAGTGTTTTCCCCCTTTTTTATGGTCTATAAACTTGCAGGATCGTGATATATCAATATGGGTGTAACTATTGACATATGCGTTTTTGCTAAAACAATCTTGAAAAATAATGTTTTTTTTGGAAATTTATTTCTGGATGACATAAAATTGTCTTGAAATAAACTTTCGAAATATAAAAAATACATATCCGAAAGTTTATTTCCGGGTGAGGGGTGCAGGCTAGCAAAAAGGGGTGTTAATAGTTACTCCCTATCTATATTTCCTACATGGATCCTGTCCTTCAATCCAAAGCCCAGTTCGATCACCTACAATTGTATTTGTGAAGACAAAAACTGTGCGTGAGTTACTTTTTGTATTCCCATTTTTTACTTTTTGCACTCTCCTCCCTCGTTTTCAATTTATTTTTCCTAAAATACCCTCCCCCCACACTGTCCTCCTTCTGAAACACAACCTCCCCCTCCTGGCCACTCTCCCTCTCCGTGCACTTCCCTCCGCCGCTCACCGCCCCCTTGGAACCAACGCGCGTCCGCCGCCGGTTCCGCTGCTTCCACAGCTACCGTCCTCTTCCAAGGCTTCGTGGCTCGCCGCCAACACCCTTACCGCTAATTCTGTGCCGGTATGTGTCTTCTTGTTCTCCATCTGTGTCCGTTTCCATGCTTTCTGTGCCCACCTTAGATGCGAATTTGGTTATGGTCTGTTATACGGTTAGGATTTGTGATATATTAATATGTATAATGGATTATGGAATATGATTAAATTTTGTCCAACTTTTTTACGCTATTAGATTCATGATTTGCGGAAGCCAGATGTTTCTGTGCTTAATATTGTTCCCAATTTCAGTATGCTCCCATCTGGAGAAAGTGGGAAGGCAAAGTAGCTCCTCTGATTTCTGTCTCTGCAGTATTGTTTAAGCTTGGAGTGGATGCTCTAGTGAGATTCTTGGTGAGTTTTCATAAGGTCACACTTTTTATTTTTCTCTTGGCTTGCTTGTTTAAGCTCTAGGAGAAAAAGAAAAAGGCGTTGGCATCAGAATCAGAATGCCAGAAGTTAGAATCATTGCGAAGAATTTTATGGACATGGTGGCTTCCATGCCTGCCATGAAGCTTGATAAACTGTACGAGAATGGATTCATCTGCGAAGCTATTCTCAGGTTATTATTTTCTCTTATTTCTCAGTGGCATCAAGTTCCAGTAGTCATTTTGGATTTGAAGTTTTTACTTTTTGTTTTCTTTTTTGGAAAACAATTGTGGAATTATTTTCCTGCATGTTTAGAGTTAAATAGGCCAAATAAATGGTATTTCTTCTTGAGTTATACCTTTTGGCTTTGACACATGCATATCTTAAAATATCAGGTCTCTTCCGCCTCTTGCAAAGAAATATGTCTTACAGCTGCTGCATATTGATGGGCCAGTGTCAGCTAAATTATTGGAGGAATGGTTGCTTCCAGATGGACTCTCAAAGCACAAAGTTGCCATTGATAGATTGGTTCAATTGAGAGTTTTTGTTGAAGCTGTTGACAGGTAATTGAATCTCCTGAAATTTTTCATTCTCTATACGTTCTATGAAAATGAAAAGTAGGCATTTATGCTTCTGAGTGGTTCGAACTTATTCATTTCGTTTCAAATGACAATTGGACAAATGCTAGCCTAAACTATCGAGTATGGACACATCTTCTGCACATTGTAATGTGTTGAAGGGCCTTTGGGATGAAACCTTATTTTATTTGTGACATGTTGTAGTTCAATGGAAAATATTTGTGTTTCCGATTTTTGCTGAATCTCTTGCACATATTGCATGTGATTTTTTTTTCGCTTAACCTTTTGTTTCTTTTAGAACATGTATCTGTGTGAACTTATCAATCACCACGTAGCCTAAGGCATTTAATACTGATTGCATAATTCTGTTCTTTCATTTTTTAAATTTACGAGGAGTAGGAACTGATGTCAGTATGTGGTTCATTTCTTTCTCTGGATTAACATTATTCTCCATCTCTTTATACGTCTTCGTGTCAAGCTTTGAAAGATCATAGTAATGGAACATCACTGTTATCATTTCGACCCTCTTGTTATCCCACTTTAGTAATTTTTTCCCTCTTTCTGGCAGGAAGAATGAAAAAACTTACAAAGTTAATACAACATATCAGAGGAGTCTCCAGAAACTTTTAGTACATGGGTGAGTAGTACATCATTTTGTCTTCTTTTTCTGTTCATGCTAATAGTAATCTCATCTTGTTCCCTTGTTCCTATGAGGATATGCAAAAAAATTCATTTGAGTTGTGTGATAAAGCCCTTCCATGTTATGTATTACGAGTTAACTAACTTATATAGATGGTCTCTCCATGAAATTACAGGTCCGGGATGGTGTTTAATAGTCACTCCTCAATTCAAAATTTATTAAGAAAAACAAACTATAGTGTGGTTATTAAAATGTAGACTGTTGTGAACTGCAATATTTGCTTTAGCTGGTAACATTTACTTGTGATTAAATATGGCAGTGGAACTTTGCCGAGGGAATCAATGCCTTCTAATATTACTGTGAGGCTCCCAACCTTAGAAGATCTTGAGACTTATGCTCTAGAACAATGGGAGGTGCATTGTCTTATCTTTTGATGACACTTTCTGTTTAATTTGTGAATCCATTTAGCAATTTTATTCCTAATATTATTTGTTATATAGGTCGCTTTAATTATTTGATATAATTAATCTCGAATTCTTTGTTTAAATTTTGACTAAAATGATGCATAAACTCTCCGGTTACTGTTTTTTGTGGTGAACTAGTGTTTCTTATTGCAACTTATAAGCTCAAGTCATGTTGAAAAGCCCTTAAATATAAGCTCTTCTTTGATGAAAGTTTTCCAGCGGCGTCTCCTGAGTCAAAGGTTCTGTTTACTTGGCAGTATTACTTCTCATTTGTAACAGTTGTTTGCCTTTTGCTCATGTATATGGGTGTTGCAAACTGTGTCTCATATTTGATGTCACTTTTTTTTATGTACCAATACAGAGACAAAGAAGCTCCTAAATTAACTGAAAGTGGTTTCCAGTTTTTGGTACGCATTAAATGATTTATAAGCCACTTGAACTTAATGTAATGCATTCTTCTAAATATAGAATTTGTTCCTTATGAATTACAGCTGATGGATACAAATGCACAGCTTTGGTACATCATCAGAGAATATATCTCTAATTCTGAGGTAGATCTAACTGCTCTCTATATATATATATGTGTGTGTGTGTGTGTGTCTGTGTGTGTGTGTGTGCGCTATTTGTTTTCTACATGCTCTTCATCATCCACTTTTGGGGCAGGAGAGAGGTGTTGATGCAGGTGACTTGATCTCATTCATGCTGGAGCTTAGTTTTCATGTCATTGGGGAGGTAAGACATTCTTTTAACTTGCTGAGAATCCATTGCACATGAAACTATTATGGTGTTCTACATTACTTCTACAAGTGTTGGTCTGATCAGACTTTTGTTGTCTCTTTCCCTTTTGTAACAGCAATTTAATTTGAATTTGACACTTGATTTTTTCAATTTACTAGGCATATAATATAAACACATTGACCGATTTTCAGAGGAACATAATTAAGGACCTCGCAGACCTTGGACTGGTCAAACTTCAACAGGTTATATTGTTCCCGTGCTTATTTTTGTAGATAATGTGATGAGATTCATGACAAGTTTAACTCTATATATTTATTCATCATTGTTTGTCTCCCTTTTTCCTTCTTTTTTTTTGACAACTTTATAGGGCAGGAAAGAAAGTTGGTTTATACCTACGAAATTGGCAACCAATCTTTCAGTGAGCTTGGCTGAATCATCATCTAGAAAACAGGTTTCTTCTTGATTTCTGAATGGATTTGTTTTAATAGAAAAACTAAAACGTGGCCTTGTTTCGGCATGTGGTTTCTTCTGGAGAAACTCCTCAGACATGGTGAGGGGTGGAGGCTCTGTATTGAGTTTGGTTTGTTTGAGCTGCACTTTTCCCACTTTTCCCTCTTCCTTCTTCACATTAGGGGTGGAAAAATGGATGGATTGGATGGATTTCCTTATGGATCCTAATGGATGGATTGAAAAAATTCATTTATCCATTTACCATCCACTAAAATTTCATCAAGAAAATCCAATCCATCTATAATCCATTTAAAAAAAACCATCCAATCCATCCATTAACAAATTTTTTAAGGATGAATATCCAATCCATCCACAAAAAATTATTTTTAATCATAAAAAAAATTTTAATTACAAAAAAAATATTTTACTCCCCTCTCTCCCTCTCTCCCCCATATCTCTCTCTTCTCTCCCCTCTCTCCTCTCTCCCTTCCTCTCTCCCCTCTCTTTCCCCCTCTCTCCTCCTCTCTCTCCCATCTCTCTCCTCACTCTCTCATCTCCCCCTCTCTCTGTCTCCCTCCCTCTCTCCTCTCTCCTCTCTCTATCCTGTCTCTCTCCTCTCCCTTTCTACCCTCTCCCCTCTCTCCTCTCTCCCTCCTCTCTCCCTCCCCTCTCTCTCTCATCTCTCTTTCTACCCTCTCTCCTCTCACTCCCCTTTTAAATTAATGCGTCCGAAGGCTATAGAAAACGGAGTTGAGGCTACTGAGGTGACTTTTATCATTGTTTGAAATTTCCTCACCATCATCAACTCGAGTGGAATTATGCAGTGACATAAAAACCAGAAATCATTGATATAATAGACAACGGGGATAAGAACTGAACTGTTTTGTGAACTGTTTTAATTTTATGAACCAAACTTTTAATTATAAGAACTGAACTATGCGTTAGTTTTGTGAACAGGTTTCGTTAATTTCAAAATTAGTATTTCAAGCAACCAATTTTATTTCTCTTTAGCTAAAATATGAATACACGTCATTCCATAATTCATGCGCAAAAAGGCAAGTATAATAATAATTAGAAATATTACTTATTTTTCACTATTCGTTTTTCAATAAAAGTTATTGGTATCATTACAATAAAGAGCTAATATTTAGTTACGTGTGTGAAAAACTTTTTAAAATCGTATTTGAAATAGACAATATTAAAATATTATGTATTTGTGTATCAAAAATCAAAATATTACTGATCGGCATTTGTCTTGACATGTCGAACAATTCTATTCGAATGTATATCGCCAAGACAGCTAACTGGGGAAAACATTCAATATATCGATAAAAGTTTTGTTGCTTCCAATTCTTGGAATAAAAAAGTGGAGAGATGCAAAGCCAGCTGAACCACGATTCTATAAGCGAGGTTCAATCGTCTATTTTTTTTTTTTTTTTTACCTTGAGCTCGGTTCACTTCAGTTTAGTAACTGCACTGGCTTTAATGTTTAGAGAGAGAGGGAGAGTGGAGAGGGGGAGAGAGAGAGGGGGGAGAGTGAGGAGAGAGAAAGATAGGAGAGAGGGGAGAGATGGGAAAGAGTGGAGCGAGAGAGAGAGGGGAGAGAGAGGAGAGAGAGTAAAATATTTTTTTAATGATTAAAATTATTTTTAATTAGAATATTTTTTTACGATTAAAATTATTTTTAGTTAAAATATTATTTGTAATTAAAATATTTTTTTAAGATTAAAAATAAATTTTATGGTCAATTCATAGAATTATCCAACCCATCCATTTGCCATCCCTAGTATAATCCAATGGATTTAGAAAAATAGTGAATGGATGACTAACCATCCATTAAATTAAATGGATGGATTGGATCCAATCCATTTAGTTTTTTTGTTTGTAATGGATGGATTGGATGGATTTCTTTATGGATGGATGATGGATAAATGGATCACTTTGCCACCCCTACTTCACATAGGATGTTTTATTCATATCCATATATTCCTTCTTTGCTTTTAAAATTTTTTATTATTTTTTCAAAAAGAAAAAGGAAATTCTCGAAACAGATTTAAATGTTGCTTTGAAATGCATTTCTTCATGTGTATATGTATTTTTATATGGTTTATATGATCTTTTGGGGGGAATGCTCTATATGTTGTTGGTATAAATTTGATTTTATTTCAATCAATATGTTCAAGTTATTTTGCTTGCATATATATGGATGTTTCTGTTGGACAGGTTATGGGGTCTTAGTTGCTTCATCTCACATTCTCCAACTCAGAAAAATCATGTTTATTGAAGTTTTCAAGCTTTACTTGTTCATGAATCTTTTGTTGAATGTATCTCCTCTTACTACTTCAGACTGACGACCTACTAATATGTCAATCTATCTTTGGTTGGCTTTAGTGAGTTTGTTCTTTTCTGTTACATATTGTAACAATAATAAATATAAATATTTTCTAAAAAAAATTTAAAGAGTTGTAAATATTAATGAATATAAAATATCATTCTATTTAATTTTTTCAGGGATTTGTTGTTGTGGAAACAAATTTTAGAGTTTATGCTTACTCAACTTCAAAATTACATTGTGAGATATTGCGGCTATTCTCAAGGTATGCTGCCAAATACTTTCTGGAGTGCAGTATTCTTCAATTTTCATCAATTAAAGCCTTTATTCTTTCCTTGCTTTCTCCTGCCCTTTGGGTTTTGGAACTTTTTATGGACATTGGAAGTTGTTTTTCCTGGAATATGTTTTTGGAATATCCTTACGTTATCTGATACTATTTTAAATAGTATATGAAACCATTAATTCAGCTATGAAACTTTAACTGCCTATTTCACCAGAATATTGTTGTTTGGTCTTAGTACCGAGTGTTTTTTTTTGTCATTTGTATATAAATATCTAATAGTTAATAGTTGTGATATATCCAGGGTAGAGTATCAACTTCCAAATCTTATTGTTGGAGCTATTACAAAAGAAAGCTTGTATAACGCTTTTGAAAATGGCATTACAGCACAACAAGTAAGTGTTAGAAATTTTATTGTATAGTATCTGCTTCTAAATAATGATACTCAGAGATAGATGGTATATTTCTTGCTACACAATGTCCTTGTAGTCTCAACATTGTTTTCACCATTTCAGTTTTGTAAAGCAAAGCCTTTACATAAGTAGTTCCGCCGAAGGAGTATAGCAAACTATTCAATTTTGGCCTGAATGTGGTGACTGGCTTCAATCCTATATTTGAATGACCTTCACTGATGAATGGATAGATGCATATTAGTTATTAATGTTTTAATCCGAGTTAAACATTAAGGAAATGATTTTTGCGAGAGTCGACTTTTAAGAAGTTTACTTCAGCCAATCTCTCACGCAGCAACTGTGTGCATTATGTTGCAGATAGTCAGTTTCCTTCAGCAGAATGCCCATCCTCGCGTTGCACAGAGGATGCCAACTGTGCCTGAAAATGTCACAGATCAGGTTTTGGCTCTTCATATTGTTTTTGTGTGTATTGTTTGTTTTCATTTTCTGATATGTAGCATTATGATGGTGACAGATTAGGTTGTGGGAGTCAGATCTAAACAGAGTTGAGATGACAGAAGCATATTATTATGATGAGTTCCCATCCAGGGTATGCAACTTAGAATCTCTGAGTCCATGTCTTAAGGGTATCCCCTGTTAAGTCTGTTTGATTCCTTATGTCATTTGTGGGCAGGATGTATTTGAAGGTGCGTGTGACTGTGCTAGAGAATGGAATGGTTTGTTATGGGAAGATTCAAAGAAAATGCATATGGTGGTCAAGACTGAGGTACATACGTATGTGCGCGATTATTTACGCCGCCAAAAGTAGTAAGAAGGCCGTGACTATCTGATGCATCATTTGGTCCGGGCCAATATGCAATGGAAACCAGGATGCAGGGAGCATTGTGGTCACACTCTTGGCGGTCTATTTTTTTTCATATATTTTCCCCTTTTAGGAATTTTTTTTTCTGAATTTTTTTGTTGGGGGAGAGGGGGTTATTTTCCTTTGATTATTTTGATGTTGTTAAAGGTTTTATATTTATTATGCAACTGTTTAAAAGAACTCGTGCTTAGCCGGTGGTAAAGAAAAACGAAACCTATAGTGTAGTTAAGTTTTTTTTTTTTTGGAAAAATTGTTTTTAGCGAGAAAACCGATGAATGAGTTTTTGTCACGTGTCCTTAGTGTAGTTAAGTTTCTTATACAGATAATAGATAGATTTAAATAAAATTATAATAGTGTGGTCAAATTATAGTTTAAATGATGTTGGTCTCGTGTAATTGGTACTAAATGTCAATAGATAGGCATACTAGTTGAATTAATTAATGGGTAATGGCGCATACTTTTGGGGCTTAATGATGGTGCAACACGAGTTTTTTTTTTTTTTTTTTTTCGAAAATAGCGTGGCACGAGTTATATATACTTGTTGACTACTAAAATTGATTATAGAGATCATTAATGTATCTTCAAGAAAACACATTAGTAGTTATCTTTTTTTTTTTGTTCTATATTTTATTTTATTTAGATGAAGAGAGGAACCGCAATAAACTTAAGCAACAAAATTATGAAAAAAAGCATGAAAACCTGCTTACACTAATTTTTAATAATCGTTCAAAATTTGTATGTTTTTTTAGTACTAAGAGACTTTTTGTAAGTTATAAAAAATTTCAATTGAATGCCACTAGACTTGGATACTCTCTCTAAAAAATTATCATTGTCCTGATTAGGGACGGACCTAGAGGAGGGCAACCGTGGGCTATAGCCCCACCCTTCTCTTTCATTATTTCTAAATACATGCCAAGGCTAATTGCAATCTACAGCTTCATCCCGAATGTGTTTTTGAACAGTTGGTTGTGTGATCCACTTTTTCAAAAACATCCCTCTCTTTCATTTGTTTATTATTATTATTATTATTATTATTATTATTATTATTATTTGTATTTTTTTCTTCTTTATATTAGTATTCTACCTTTCATTTTTAACGGGTTGATGCCATGGGTATTTGCTCTAGCTGCAATGTTAGCAGGATGGATAAAATAACATTCAAGAAAAGACAAAAAGCTTTTAGGGTGTCTATCTCTAACTTTTAAAAACTATTTTTTTAAAATAAATAGAAATTGTTTTAGTGAAAATTCTAAATTTATTTATTCTTTAAAATATTAATGTTTTTCATATTACATAGAAATAGTCTAACCTTATATTTATTCATATTTTTTTATTTTCTTATATTTTTTCTATCTGTTATCACACACTTGTATTTTCTTATTATTTTCTAATGGTGCTTATGATATTTATTATTAAAAAAGTTTTTAGGGTGTCTATCTCTAACTTTTAAAAACTATTTTTTTAAAATAAATAGAAATTGTTTTAGTGAAAATTCTAAATTTATTTATTCTTTAAAATATTAATGTTTTTCATATTACATAGAAATAGTCTAACCTTATATTTATTCATATTTTTTTATTTTCTTATATTTTTTCTATCTGTTATCACACACTTGTATTTTCTTATTATTTTCTAATGGTGCTTATGATATTTATTATTAAAAAAGTTTAGCCCCATTTACTTGAATACCACAAGACTTATTTAAATTTACTTAAAAATCTTAATTGAATACCACAACTTTTTAATCACAAAAAAAAAATCATTTAAAATCTTAATTCAATACACCCACCTTAAAATCAAAATTTCCATCCGACTGATACCTCTTGAAAGCGTGGACACTTACATATTGCTTGGTTACGAAACGACATCGTTTAGCTGTGCATGTTTGGAGATGTGGCAAATAAACGTCCTCTCTTCTCCCAACGAACCCAATCCATAAACCATAACGGAGGGAGACTGCTCAGCAACTCGGCAGCGACTCACCGATGCAACTCAGCAGCAACCTCTTCATTTCCGTGAAGAAACCCCTTATCCCGAGAGTGTCGTTCAAACCCCCTTTGTGCTACTCGGCCGAGTCGAACTCAGTCCAAGCGGAGAGCCTCAAGACCCTGGAATGGAGCTCCATATGCAAGCAGCTCTCGGCATTCACCTCCACCTCCATGGCCTCCTCCGCCGCCAACAACGCCCGGTTACCCATCGGCCGAACACCACAGGAGAGCCAGAAGCTTCTCGATCAGACCTCCGCCGCCAGACTCGTCACTCAGCCCCTCGACTTCTCCGGAATCAACGACTTGACGGATATTCTCGCCGTCGCCGTTTCCGGTCAGTTGCTGACCATTCCGGAGCTTTGCACCGTTCGCCGCACACTTGCGGCCGCGAGGGAATTGTTCGACACTTTGAAACACGTGGCTTTCGCGGCTAATCATCCACACAGGTGTGTATGAAACTGTTAGAAACTTTTTCTGTTTGTTGTTTAGTTTCTGTTAACTTTTGTCCCATTGTTTGGTTTGCATTGCAAGGATCATTGAATCTGACTCAAAAACTTAGTTGAGTTTGAATTTGATGCACCCTTGGCGTGAAGTGTTTTATCTATCGAAATGGACGAGTTAGCAGCACATGTTAACAAATTCCTAAGTAATAGATTTAATACTTAGTCTTTCTTCGATGATTTAGCAATTCATGATTCCATGATAGTGCAAAGAACTTCTGTATGGAGATTAAATCCAATCAGGTAAGAGTACGAGAGGAGCTAAACTTGATCATTCAATCTTACAAGAATGGTCAAGATTAGGTTTAAGTAAAATCAATCTTGACAATTCATCTAAGAGTTACTTGGACTGGCATTCTAGAAGGTTTATATGACTTGCATGCTCTCAAATATATTTTTAAGTTGGTTCAAGGGGTTGGTATGGAGTTATAAAAAATAGCTTTTCCCGGCAGTTGAGGGATTTTTATTATCTGATTCAGTTTACAAGCAGCTTCTTTTATGCATTTTGGCTAGGTGTTGTATTTTTCTTGACAAAGTTTGGAGCATAGATCATATGGTAATGGATTCTCATGTTCCGATAAGGCTTTAAAAGAATTTTTATCTCAAAGGTAAATGACAAACAGAGTGTGATACTCTAATTGCACTGGTTCTTTTGGGCATAGTTGCTTCCATCTAGAGATCCAAAGCTAATGATCAGAAAAATAACTTCATTAATGCAACTGTTTCCAATCAGGTACTGGCCCCTACTTGAAATACTGCAAAATTGTAATTCCCTAGTGGGCCTGGAGCGTAAAATAGAATTTTGCATAGATTGCAATCTTTCGGTAATTCTTGATAGAGGAAGTGAAGACCTGGAGATCATTAGATCAGAAAGAAAGAGGAACATGGATATTTTGGATTCTTTGTTGAAGGAAGTATCATCTCAGATTTTTCAGGCTGGGGGTATTGACAGACCATTAATAACTAGGCGTCGATCTAGAATGTGTGTGGGTATTAGGGCTTCCCATAGATATTTGCTTTCAGATGGTGTAGTTCTGAGTGCCAGCAGCTCTGGAGCAACATACTTTATGGAACCCAAAGAAGCAATAGATCTGAACAACATGGAAGTTAGGCTTTCGAACTCTGAGAAGGCTGAGGAAAGAGCAATTTTGAGTATGCTTGCATCTGAAATAGCAAATTCAGAATCGCAGATAAATTATTTATTGGATAAAATTCTTGAGGTTGATCTTGCTTTTGCAAGAGCTGCCTATGCCCAATGGATGAATGGTGTATGTCCAATTTTCAGTTTAGGTACTTTTGAAGGCTGTGATTCTGTTGAAGAGGACAATGACATTTTGGTCGCACAAGAGGATGATGATTTAACATTGAATATTGAGGGTATACGACACCCATTACTCCTGGAGTCCTCTCTAGGAAACATTTCAGATAATCTTACACTAACATCTGGAAATGCTGCTGAGTTGGATAATGGAAATGGAGCAATGGCTTCTAAATATATATCACAAAGCATATCAGACTTCCCTGTGCCAGTTGACTTCAAAATTAAACATGGAACTAGAGTGGTGGTGATCTCAGGACCTAATACTGGAGGAAAAACTGCTTCCATGAAAACATTGGGCCTGGCATCACTTATGTCAAAAGCTGGAATGCATTTGCCTGCCAAGAACAGTCCAAAACTTCCGTGGTTTGACCTTATCCTTGCAGATATTGGAGATCACCAGGTAATATCTGAACTTTTTATAGATAATAAAGACTTCTTGTTGACATCATGTGGTTGTTTCATTTGTGTCTGATCTTTTTCCTCCCTCCAAATTTGAAGTCCCTTGAACAAAATCTCTCAACTTTTAGCGGGCACATCTCGCGTATTTGTAAGTTTTTGGAAGTGGCCTCAAAACAATCACTTGTTCTCATTGATGAAATTGGTGGTGGAACTGATCCTTCAGAAGGTGTAGCTCTTTCTGCCAGTATTTTACAATATCTGAGGGATCGTGTTAACTTGGCTGTTGTGACCACTCATTATGCTGATCTAAGTACTATGAAGGAAAAGGATACTCGTTTTGAGAATGCAGCAATGGAATTTTCACTTGAAACCTTACAACCAACTTATAGGGTCCTCTGGGGATGTACTGGTGATTCAAATGCATTAAGCATAGCACAATCTACTGGCTTTGATAGAAATATAATTGATCATGCACAAAAATGGGTGGAGAAGTTAAAACCAGAACAGCAACAAGAGCGGAGAGGAATGCTCTATCAGTCATTACAGGAGGAAAGAAGCCGATTAAAAGCTCAAGCTGAAAAGGCTGCTTCCATTCATGCAGAAATTATGAACGTATACTATGAGGTAAAATGAAGACGTTTAGTTAGAAAGAGATACTCTGTTTCTTGATTATAGTTTCTTCTCCTTGGTAGACATAGTATTACAATCATTGTTTTCCTTTTCAAGTTTATCTGAAATTTGCATCCTTCATAAGTAAGGACTCAGTAAATTGACTAGAAAATCAAAGTGTGATTGGGATACTGTGTAGGTCTGTTGACTAACACATAATGAAATGTCTTGGAACCTTTACTAGATGTGGTCAATCCTTGGGGATGGCCAACAGTTGTTGATTTTAATATTTATGAAGAGGTACTTTTAGAATATGACTTTCTGATTGACTATCTTCACAATTATTAAATAAGTACTTAGATTCTTCCATCCAAAATGTTTATAAATGCCGTTATTGTTTTATTCAGCAAAAGAAATCTTGAGCATTTGCCAGCAGACTTTAATTGGATATCATCATATTTGCAGTTGCTCATTTCGTTGCCTTTTCTCCTTGTCTTTTTCTCTCTCTGTCTTCCTTTTTTTTTTCCTTTTAAATATTGCAAAGATCCAAAGGGAGGCAGAAGACCTTGATAGACGAGAGATGGAGCTTATGGCAAAGGAAACTCAACAGGTCCAACAAGAGCTAGAGGATGCAAAATCTCGCATGGAAACTGTGATACAGAAATTTGAAAAGCAACTCAAAATTTCTGGTCGGGACCAACTCAACTCCCTTATTAAAGAATCTGAATCTGCAATTGCTTCCATTGTAAAAGCTCATACTCCTGCTGATAGTTTTTCCATCAGTGAAGCTGATAATACTTCATCATATACTCCACAATTTGGAGAGCGAGTCCGTGTCAAGGGATTGGGAGGGAAATTAGCCACAGTGGTGGAATCGCCTGGGGATGATGAAACAATCTTGGTACAATATGGTAAAATGAAAGTGCGTGTGAAGAAAAATAACATCAGAGCTATTTCACCAAATGCAAAGACCCCTGCAACCAGTTCTTCCACACATCTGGGGAGGCAGGTATGTATATAGAAGTTCAGATCTTTGCTGTCATGTAAATGTTCAATCGAGTTAATTGACCTGTCAGGGAAGAAACCAAAATGATATACTTTTTTCCGTTAAGAAAGTGATTGTGCAAGCAGTAATCTAGCTGTTGAACATGGAAATATCTAGCTGAGCCTTGAACCATTTTTTTTTTTTTTGATCAGTGTAGATTATGTCGCTGTATAACTTTCTGTACACTAATACTTTGATATGGATGATTTGTTTTTACATTATTCAACGACTTCACTCTGTTGAGAACTTAAGATACCAAAATCTGTTTTTGGAAGATAAAGTTTTTTTTTTGGGGGGGCCGGGAGGAGGGGTTATTCAAAGGATGACAATCATTGGTCTATATCAAAATGCTGAGTTTTAACATTTTGATTTGATATTGTAGAGTCCGCGGAATGAAGAATACCGGGGTAATTTAGAGATCAACAGCAATGATGATCTTTCTTATGGTCCAGTGGTGCGAACATCAAAGAATACTGTAGACCTACGAGGTATGCGACTGGAAGAAGCTTCTATCCATCTGGAGATGGCAATTAATGCAAGTCAACCATATTCAGTTCTCTTTGTAGTACATGGGATGGGCACTGGTGCTGTTAAGGAGCGTACGCTTGCTATTCTGCAAAATCATCCACGTGTCACTAATTATGAACCAGAAAGTACAATGAATTATGGGTGTACCGTTGCTTATGTCAAGTGAAAAGAGTTTTTCCGCTTCTTCCTTACCTGATCAACCAAGTAACTAATTTGGGATATACATAAACACACTTGAGTTTGTAAAATTTAGCAGTTTTAATTTATTGAATTTTACGGTAAAGTTGTAGTTCGCATTTCATTCGTCCTTTGTTTTGTTGATACACCTTATTTATAGAGCCGTCGGTTCCCATCACCGTTTTTGCCTACTCATACGCTCCACCCTTCCCATGAATAACCCAAATCAGAATTCCATAATAATTTCTAAAAATGATAAATCAGATTTCTGTTCACACCCCCTACGTTTGCTCTCCCCTCACACCTTTTTTGTTGTCCTTCAATATTTCAATCACATTTATTTATTTTCACACATTCAATTTGCTTTTTGTTTTTTGTTTTTCGCAGGGGGAGACTGAGAAAGAGGAGGAGGAAGAGAAAGAACAACTCCTCATGCGGTTCGCCACCGTCTACGGTTACGCCAAGGAGGGGACTGGTGAGCTCAGACCAGGAATCAAGACCGTCGAGGAAGCCGTGAAGAGCGTGGTGGGCCCCGTCCACGAGAAATTCCACCTCGTTCCTGACGAGATCCTCCGCCACGCCGACACCGGCCACGACCGCGATGACGACTATCACAGGACTCCCGTCGCCGCCCGAGCCACAGCGTCCGAGATGGCAATGAGGCTTTACGCCAGGTGCGAGCCCGTGGCGGAGCAGTGTGTGGCGTCAGCGTGGCGGAGGGTGAAGCGGTCTCCGCTGTTCCCTTGTGTGGCGAATGCGGTTGTGCCGAAGGCCGCGTACTGCACGAAGAAGTACAACGAGGCGGTTGTGGCGGCCGCAGAAAAGGGTTGTAAGGTTTCGGCGTACCTGCCTTTGGTGCATACGGAGAGGATAGTTAAGCTACTCAGTGAATTTTAAGCATGAATCGATCAATCTCTTCCTTCTTCTTCTCACCTTGTTTTTTTCCCTTGTCTTTTTATTTTTTATTTTTTTGCAAGTAAAGTTTTTGCTGTCTGGTCACTGGTGAGTTACCGAGTTTTTGGGAATGGATCACGTGATTATCTTTTTTATTTTATATAAATATTCATAATTTTTTCATAAAATTCTGCCTGTTTAATTTAATTTAATGTTTGAAAAGAAGTATACAAGATACAAAATGTTTGTAAGAATGGGGTGGTGTTCAAATCAATGTTTGTGCATGCAGGTTGTTTGTTTGAAGTAATATAAATACATTTACGTGAATACCTGGGTAGAAAAATATGTATTCCAATATTTGTTCCTAGGTGAGCTTCATGTGATGGATGGATAGGTCTGCAGGGGAGCTGAGGCAATTGCTGTTTGTTGAGAATACTGGGGCTGTTGTCCCTAGGAATGTCAATCTTGTTATTTAGTTTGTTTTGTTAGGCCTTTGGCCCTCTCTTATAAAAAAAAAATGTTTCAACTATAAAAGATTTCTAGCAATTATAAAAAAAAATAGTAATTAAATAACTTCTATATTCCCATAGTTTTTACTAGGGCTGTCAATTGGAAAACTTTTACATTATGATTTATTAAAAAATATAATTCATCTATGATCTTCTTAATAAAAATCATTTATCTATTAATTTTTTTTATAGATGGATATTCAGTCTATCTTTAAATTATTTAAGAAAGTTAAATAATTTGTGTGCCTATTTCAAAATAGTCTCTCTCATTGATCCACAAGAACATTTTTTAAAAATAAATTTAAGAAATTCAAATGTTGGCTATAGAGTCGTCGGACCGCCGACTACCAGCGAGCGACTGACGGGAGAATGACCCGGATGGTCGGCTGGTCGGCGACTTGATGATCAGCGGCTTGGCAACAAACCAAGGGTGAACAACTTGGCGAGACAGTCCAACATCACAATGACTGATTAGCGACCCAGTGCGCGAATAGCCCGGATGGCCGATGACCAATCGATGGGAAAACAACCTGACGGGCATGCGGGCTTGAATTCGAAAATACATGTTTAATTCGCAAGCCTATACAGATTGGTCTATTTAGCTTGCGGGTCATGCGTCTTTGCTCAACGAGTTGGCACTTAACTCGCTAGTTCATTTTTTTAGTTTTTCTCATAATTAACATGAAAAATCGTGTTTTTTTCAAAATTTCCAAAATTTTTAGTTTTTTGGTCAATTTAACACATTCTTAATTTTTATTGACTGTCTGTGGATTAGCCTATTATCCCACGAGCTATGGAGGGCATACGAAGGCAAAAAAAAAATGGCGCTTGTTCATCATTGCATTGCAAACTATAACGACCTGACCTGTTAACATTGCATACCAATGCAAATCGAGCTAAATGGGTTTTATTTTTTATCCAATGGATTTTATTTTTTAATTAATGTGATCTAATGGATTTAAAGAATAGTGAATGGATTAGATCCAATCCATTATTTTTTTTTTCAATGGATGGATTGGATGCATATACATTTGGATAAGTTGGATGAATGGTGGCAAATAGGTTCTATTGCCTAACAAAATGAGTAAATTGAAATATATTAAACTATAATCACTAAAAATTTAAATGGTACACTCAGTTTTTCTCAAGAAATAATTTCGGCTTTTACTCTAAAAGTTTTTAGCCCTCAATGATTGAGTCGATTCTACAAGTTTGAATTGTCCATTAGAAAATGTGTTGTATTTGTGGACCCCAACGAAAGGGTGCGGCTATCCCCACACCCCCTTTCTATTTTTCCCACCCTCCTCATCCTCTCTATTTCCCAAACTACCCCTACTTCTACCCCCTCCCCTCCCATGCAACCCCCACCTCGTCCCTCACTCCACTCCCTTGCAACCCCCACCCTGTTTCGATTCAATAAAGCGAGATGTACAGTGTTACCTTTTTTTTGGATTGCAAACTTTTTTTTTTCACGTCCATAATCTAATTTATGGATTCACTTGAAAATTACTTTCTTAACGACAAAATGATACACATTTTACACATCCGAAAACTAATTTTCGGAAACATTCGTAACTTAGTTTTGAGAGTTCAAAATACCAAAAGAAAAACGAGGCAGGGTGCTGCAAACATGGAAAAAAAAAGGGAGATGGTTGGGGGGGCAATGGGGAGAGATGGGTTGGGAGTGGGCGATGAGGAGAGGGTTGCAAGGAGGGGAGAGGGGGAGTGAAAAGAGAAAGGAATGGAGTTAGAGGTACTGTGGTTATTTTAGGGGAGAGGAGGATGGGGAAAATAAAAAGGGATGGTGGGGGTAGTAGAAAAAAGGTTATCGGGTGATGTTCCCTTTCTAGACCCACTGTACCAGCCACATGTCACGAGAATCGGGAAAGCTCAAAAAACAATATATTTTTTGGGTCCTAAGCCCCAAAAAAAATATTATTATCTCATTTATGTCATTTAATGTTATTTTATACAAAAAAAAATTAATAAATTTTGCTGTCGCTGATGAAATTATAAGTTTTTTTTCTTTGATCTCTTAACTGTTTATTATTTTATTATACTTTTTTTTATGAATAATAGTTTAGATTAGGAAAGACTTACCCCTATGTAGGGCCAAAAAGAACTATTTTATTATACTTATTTATTTCTTTATAATAAATAGTTAATGGTATAATTAATAATTTTTTTTTTACATAACCTTAAACTTTAAGAACGAGAATAAAATAAATACTAACAATTTTTTTTAAAAATGGAGGAACATTAGTATGTGTGCGTGTGTGTGTGTATATATATATATATATATATATATATTTGACAAGGCATCGAGGTAGTATATTATATTAGTATTCATTATTTGGTAATCTTTTTAGAAGAATGTCCAGGGTTTAAATTCTGACTACTAATATAACATACTAACAACTAACATTTCACTTAAAAAAAAAAAAAGTAATATGGATGGATAGATGTATAGTTATAGGCATATCCCAAAGCTTTATTTTTGTTATCGTGAGGGTTAGGGTTTGTGTGCTCGATCATCATCGAGAGTGAAGGAGAAACGGAATGGGTGGGTCGGTGCGAGACGTGAAGTCAAAGCAGGAAGTTGATGAGGTGGTTGGCGGTGGCTCTCCCGTGGTGCTTCATTTCTGGGCGTCATGGTGTGAAGCTTCTAAGCACATGGACCAACTCTTCTCTCACTTGGCCACTGACTTCCCTCATACTCACTTCTTAAGGGTTTCTTTTCTTTCCCCACTTCCTTTCATTTCCTTTATTTTTTTTCGGCGTTTTACTTTATATTTATTGAAATTTTGCAGGTCGAAGCTGAAGAACAACCCGAGATATCCGAGGCTTATTCAGTCTCTGCCGTTCCTTATTTTGTCTTCTGCAAGGTATGCTTCCCCTTTCCCCTTTCCTCTTTTTCTTTTTCTGAATTCTCTTTCTGCTGCTGTAAGTAACTGCAATTTGTAAACTCTTTTTAGTCTGTGATGCCTTCTCTGAGAATTCAGACATCTATTATTGTTGATGGACATAACATAAAAAATGGAAAATTATAGTGACTGTTCGGTAATCGATTATGATGGCTTATGAGTTTGTTCAAGTTGCTGTATATGTTGTTGTTGTTGTGGTATTGGGCATATTCTACTGTCCGAGTAAATGTTAGTGCTTGGTGTTAATTCCAGTTTCCAAATAAAATGGCAGAGTGGTTTGATAAAAATCAAATCTTGGGGAATACCCATGACTTTGTATATTTTACTATTTCAATGTGTTGAGGTTCTGTTGTGTCCCTGGCATCTTTGCCAAGAAAAGGGAGACTTTTTTTTTTCCTTCTTAATTTTCGTTTCATCATTTGTTGCTCATTCTGCCTATTAGGTTCATTTTAATAAAATACCACCGATGAAAATGGTTCTGTTCTAGTGATCAATCTGGTTGAACAAGAGCATACAGTTTGTGGTAGTGTATCTGGTTGGTGTTTTTTATTTTTGGGTTGAGTTACATGTGGTTAGGGTGAGGGCTATCACTTTGAACCTGCTTACACGTCTCACCAACAGTGAGTTGCCCCACTGGCCTATTTACTAAAGTTGTGTGGTTGATTTTAGCTGAACAATTTCTGAAATGAATGGTATTTTCAAAGTAAGGCAATATTTTTTGCATGAAACAGAATATGGTGCCAATTTTAAAGCGGAGTAAGTTCAATATTCTGACCCAATTTAAATTAGCTTCTATCTTAGGGGAGCTTCTTAATTAAAATAACTTTATGCTTCACTTAGGAAAAGTGCTCATAAGCTTATAGATGTTTATGGAGAAGTTAAATGAGAGTGTTTCTGAAAAATTGAGATGCAAAGTTATTGTTTAAAAAACTCATAGTTACCGTGAGATTCTTTTAATGTTTCTTTTTCCATAAGTACTTGTTGTTAAGTTTATCCACACTGGCTCTCTGTCTTGGCCTAGAGTAAAACCCTTTAGTGACTTTAAGGTTGGATTACCTATAGCCAAAAAATTCATAAAATAAAAAGGGAAACACAGGTCTATTATTCAGTTGGTCTTTTAGTCTTTACTCGCTCTTAAGGTAGTATATCACCTGTACAAAGATTGAACCTTTTTTCTGTGAAGTGTTAGAGTGCTTCCTCTTACTTTCTCTTATTGTACTTGGGTAATGTCTGCAATCATTTCTTTTAATAAAACTTGATTTATGTTAAAGGAAGATAATCATGCATGATTATTTGCTGCATTGGATAAGGAAACTTTTTCTGTGTACGGTGAGACAATTGCATATAAACATTAAAATGAAATTGAGTTTGTAACTTTATGCTTTTACAAGTTTTTAATCAAGACTTGGTTTTGATAGTTTTTTAAATTTCACCATGTACACACAAGAGTTATCCTTGTTAAATTGCAATGATAATACTCTACGATGATTCAACCCATTATTTGGGATTAAAAAGTCAATTTGTTATCTGCTTTACTTGATTTTATTTGTTGATTAGTAGTCATTATCTGTCAGGATGGCAAGACCTTTGATACATTGGAGGGAGCTGATCCGTCAAGTTTAGCCAATAAGGTTGCTAAAGTAGCAGGCTCAATTGACCCTGGTGAAGCTGCGTCGCCTGCTAGTCTTGGGATGGCTGCAGGGTCTGCTGTTCTTGAAACAGTGAAAGAATTGGCAAAAGAAAATGATTCTTCAAAGGAAAAAAGTCAAGTTCAACCAGGGCTTAGTAGTCCTCTGAAAAAGCGATTGCAGGAGCTCATTGACTCCCACCCTGTCATGCTTTTCATGAAGGGAAGTCCTGAAGAGCCAAAATGTGGATTTAGCAGAAAAGTTGTTGATATTTTGAAGGAGGAAAAGGTCAAGTTTGGAAGTTTTGATATCCTGTCAGATTCAGAGGTTCGTGATGGCTTGAAGAAGTTTTCTAACTGGCCCACATATCCTCAGCTTTACTGCAAAGGAGAACTTCTTGGTGGGTGTGACATTGCAATTGCCATGCATGAGAGTGGGGAATTAAAGGAGGTTTTCAAAGATCATGGGATCGATACCATTGATGAAGCAAAAATAACAGAATCAGGAAACGCCAAGGGTGGCATCTCCAAATCTACTGATTTGAGTACGACCTTAACTTCACGGCTGGAAAGCCTGATAAATTCAAGCCCAGTTATGCTGTTTATGAAGGGAAAACCAGATGAACCTAAGTGTGGTTTCAGTAGCAAGGTAGTTGATATTCTCCGGCAAGAAAACGTTCCCTTTGAGAGTTTTGACATTCTTACTGATGAAGAAGTCCGTCAAGGACTTAAGGTTTATTCAAACTGGTCCAGTTATCCTCAACTGTATATCAAGAAGGAGCTTATTGGCGGATCAGACATTGTGTTGGAGATGCAAAAAAGTGGAGAACTTAAGAAGATTTTACATGAGAAAGGGATTCTTCCAGAAGAGACCCTTCAAGATCGTTTGAAGAAATTGCTTGCCTCTTCCCCTGTGATGCTCTTCATGAAGGGCACCCCAGATGCTCCAAGATGTGGTTTTAGTTCCAGAGTTGTAAATGCCCTTCGAGAGGAGGGTGTGGATTTTGGGTACTTTGATATATTGACTGATGACGAGGTGAGACAGGGATTGAAGACATTCTCAAACTGGCCTACCTATCCCCAGCTTTACTACAAAAGTGAGCTGATAGGCGGTTGCGATATTGTTATGGAGCTGCGAAATAATGGAGAGCTGAAGTTGACTTTATCCGAGTAAGATTATTATTTTTCCTTAAAATAACCAGGGTTTTGTATCGTATAAGCCATTTTAGCTGTGTGTATTGGAATTTGGAACGAGTCTGATGAATGATGATACTATACAAGGCAATTTTTATCCTGGTGTCAGGAGGTTGTGTTTGTTGACATTATAATGTTCTCCATGGTTACTTTATTTACTACCTGATTAGAGGCTATTTTATTCAACTTCTGTAAACTTTTCCTCTTTTGCATCTATCTACTGCCTCCTAATCAAGTCGTAGGTAGTGATCATACATTGACCTAGTGGAAAATTTGAAATATTTGGTGCATCAGCTTCATCAAATCCTTTCAAAGGGTAGCATCACACTTTCATGTTTAGAAAGCCCATCTACCGTGTAGATTATGACACCTCATTTTTCAAACAAAACTCACTGATTTTCTAGCGTTAGAACTTCAAAGCCTAAAATTCATCCAGCATTTTTTTCGCACGCTTTATCAAGCTTTTTAGTACAAAATAATCTTCATTTTAGCATGGGGAGTGTGAAGTGGGCAAAAGAAAGCATGGTTCTTTCGTATTGTTTTTGCCCATAATTGGGTACAGGCAAAGCTTCTCATCGAGTCGGGGCGCCACTTGGCTATGTTTGTTTGTGGCAACTCGCTGCCTCAAGCCTCATAATAGCAGTTACTTTTTCTTTTTCGTGTTTGTGTTGATATACATAATAGCAGTTACTTATGGATAGCTAATGGAAACAAACACATTCAAGTTCTGATCCTTGATGCTGCAGATAATTTGAAAATCATACATAATGAAGGAAAATTGGCAACTGAGTTGTTGTCAAATGTTTATCTATTCACGCTCGACTCTCCAAAGTAATTTGACCGTTTTAGTATAATATTTATCATACGTTATTTTTATTTTTTTTCATTTAGACTTAAAAAGAATTTGAATTGATTATGTATAGTTTAAATATTTTCTTTTTAATCTTTATTTTTTTAGATTATGTCTATATTAATTATACACACTTCATTTATAATTTTAAACATTTTTCTCTTAAATGGTTTTTCCCCCCCTTTAATTTATACTTTTAAAATTTCACCAAAAGAGAAAAATATAAATATAATACGCTTCTTTGTAAGAATTAAAAATCAAATTTACTCTCAATGAAATTCCATTATGTCTTGTATATGAGTGGAGTATTGTTTTGGTTAAATTACTTTCTAAGTCATTATAATAATTTAAATAATTATTCAATGGCTCTATAATTTCAAAGGCTCCTATCTGTCGAGCCCATTCAAATTATGCTTGTTATTGCACTAAAAATGGGACTAAGCCTAAAGACAATAGTACTAACTCTGTCCCTAATTATAAACAACTTTTGATCAAAAACAGATATTAAGAAAACCAGTTAATTAATTTTATTTGTCTAAAAAGTGTACTAGTTTTCTCATACTACCCTTCAATTATTGAGACAATTTTTAATACTCCATTTTGACTTCTCATCTCTCCAAGACAATCTAGAGGTATTCCCTTCGTTTTCGTTTATAAACAAAAGTCACTTTTTACATTCATTGAAAAATGTATGTATCTGATCCAAAAATTTGGACCAGATACATACGTTTTTCAATAAAAGTAAAAAGTGACTTTTGCACCGGTTACATACGTTTTTCAATAAATGTAAAAAGTGATTTTTGCTTATAAACGAAAACAGAGAGAGTATTTTTGTAAAGAATTAATTAATGTATCTTGTAAATTGAAAAATGGTTTATATTTAGGGACAATTTTTTTATTTATTTATTTTTTACAAAAGGGACTTATAATTACGAATGGATTTAATATTAAGATATAGAAAGATAATTGCTTAGAATTAAGTGCATATCTGTTTATAGTCTAAGAAATCAAGTGCCTATCCTAGTCTCCAAGACCCCCATAAATAGCTGCTCGATCTCTCGTAACTGTTTGCCTAAGACTATTACCGTCATTCATAAATCATCGTGTTAGCATTAAAGGTTTCAAAGACTTAGGCTCTATCTGTTTAAGATTGTGCTTACCGGAGAATTGAAAAATGATAGTCCCTCCCGAAGCGATATTTTCACTAAAACGAAGAAGCTCCCTTCTTGTTACTTCTGCCCATCGGGATTTCTACCTGGATTTTGGAGCTTAAAAATCTAAAACAAACGCACCGTTAAACTACTATAAAATTTCATAATCAATAAATATTTAAAATATAAAGTCTTCATTTAATTTTTTTTTGGGAGCACATAGATTTTGTTAAAAACATTGAAAATAAATATTTGAAAATTGAATGACCTAAATTATTTTAACCTTGTTTATTTTTAACAACAACAAGAAGAAGAATAACGTGCTCTTGTTTTGAGTAAACCAGGGAAAGTAAAACAAGCATATGCATTGTTCAAGGACAAACACAAATTTTTTTCCCTCTATTTTCAACTTTTGATTAATAAGTATCAATTAACATAGTCTCCTAACTTTATTTTGATGGTTGTCCATATATTGAGAGAGACATTCCAACAACTTAGTTTCCAGTGATTTGCATTCGGCTATCTGCATTTGCAGCTCCAATCTCTCCTTCTTTAGGTTCTTGTTCTCCTCCACAAGTAATTCATGATTATTTTCTTCCACAGATGAAGTCATTGTATTTTCCTCTGAACAAGACTTGAGGTATGAAGGAAACACGCTTGGCTCGCATTTTTTCCTAGTGATTTCAACCAGCATATGCTTGCAACCCTTTTGAAATTTCTCATGCTTGAATTCCCATCTTTTTGATGATATTTTTTTGAATCCCTGTTTTGTAAAGTTTATAGAACATCAGAAGAGACAAAACAGTACCAACCTAAATTCATTAGAAGAAATAGATCGAATTCTTTTTTAACAATAAAATAAAACTCTTTTTTTTTGACAAATAAGATAAAACTCTTGTTAGTATTATTTTGATACATATATTATATGATTAATTCATATAATCACTTCTAGAAAAAATTAAATTACCAATGGAAATTTAAAGAGAGAAAATATAAAATATGTCTCTAATTATAGACGAATTTTATAGGCGAATTTTATTTTTCCATCTCTAATTTTGATCGTAGCGAATATTGCATATTTCCAAGGACTTTGTTTGATCATTGCTCTTTTTTAATTTAGCTTACACAGTGAAAAATGGCCATTTTGAATGAAAATAGAACATAATAATTCTATATGGCTGATCAAACGGTCGAGAAATTTAGACACCTAAATTATGGTTGTTGAGGGGCTTTGGCCCTCTTTTGTACAAAAAAATTATGGTTGTCGAATTCTAACTGTTGAAGTAATTAGCGAGAAATTACAAAAAAGTATCACACGTACGTTGAAGCATTAAAATATTATTCATGTTATGTTACTAACTACTATTATATATACCAAACGGCTGCTTTATGTACTTCGTATTCTTGAGTCAAAAAAAAAAATGTACTTCGTATTCTTTTCAAAAATATAAAATAAAAGTCAAAGAAAAATTGTTGAAAATTCTGTCACCGAATATTTCGCATGTTATCATCTGCAATAAGCAAGATTATTTTCAATTTGTAACAAAAAAAAAAAAAATATTTTCAATTTAAGTGTGCTCCGGATATAACATTTTATACAGCTAGCATGCATGGTATTGGTACGACGATTTTGACTTTGGGTTAAAATAACTGATTTGACATTTTGACCATATCTGCTACTTGTGTCACTAACTTGACCAAATGCTTCATTATGTGCACGTGGGTTGATTGATTTGTTTTGTTTAATTAATTGTGATACTTCTTTTCCCACAGAGCTACTCCAACCTTCCAAGTTTTCAAAGAACTATGGAGAAAGCTAAAGAGAAAAAAACCAAAAAGAAAAAAAAAACGAGAAAAAAAATTAAAAAAGCAGAATAAAAATTCAACAACTTCACAAGATAATTAATTAAGGCCCTTGATCAATCAATATTATCACATTAACTTCCAAATTAATCAACATTCTTTTGAAGGAAATTAAAAAAAAAAAGGAAAAATAACTGATCTTTTTTTTTTTTTTTATGTAAGTTGATATAATTAACCATTGTTCTTAATTAATGATATTTCATTGGAGTACTAGAGAGGGAAATTAAAAGTTAGCACTTACATAAGTATTCAATTGTCGAATAAAGCTAGAGAAGTTGTTGTGCTTGAAATATCTAGGCAAGGTGAGTTCTGAGAACTCAGCTGGAGACCAAACAACAAAACCAGTTCCATCTGCATTCCATGACACAGTTTTGCTGGCATCTTCTTCAGCTGCACCACCACCCTCATCACCTTCTTCCAACAAATCATAAGTCTTCAATAGAAACGGTGCGGGGCAACGTGGCCTAAGGCCGGAAGAAAAGTTGCCTAAACCAAGGTTGAGTTCCATCACAATATTTTCGCCCATATTCTTTGATTTATATATAAAAAGGCCTAAGGCTCTTTATTTGTGTTGCCAAAACAGGTTAATATTCTACACACACTTCCTTATATAGCACTAAACCTACCACTTGGTTAATTAGCTAGGAAGCTACTAGTGCCGTGGAAGGTGTGGATTGTTTCCTTTTGTCTTCTCAACATGATTTCTTTTTCTTCCTCTTTCTTTAACTTTCTTATAAGAAAAAATAATAATAAAAAAAGAAGACATATTCTAGCAATGTGTATTTTGTTTGTTTCTATATATGCTCACTTGAAAAAGGGATATGATATTTTTATATTATTCAGAGTTAGGAAGTTTTTATGACTTTACCATGTGACAATGACACCTATCATGCTGGATACTTCTTTTTCCTATTAATATTAATATAAAAAATAAATTAAGGGGATGGGCCCAAAGAAAAACAGGAACTACGTTTAGCAACACAAAAAAAAAGAGAAAAAAAAAACAGGAACTACAAGCGTTGTGTACTTTCATGTCAATTGGCGCATAAAACAAAATATTATTCAAAAGTTTGATATATCTTATGTCTAAAAAAGTTGATATATCTAATTAAATTCGCTCAGAATCCTTAGATTGTGTGTGAGTGGTTAACACACTTTATTTATAGAGGCGGATTCGATTGGTACAAATCTACCTCCTTTCCGGCCGAATTCTAAATTATTCAGGGTTCAGGACCAAAAATAAAATCCGCTCACAAGAAACGTATTGTGAATACTTCCGAAAAAAAAAAAAAGTATTGCCTTTGCCGGTACTCGGATACATTGAAACCGCTCACAAGAATCGGTTAAATAAATATTTTATAAATAAAAACTGAAGAGAAAGTGGAATACTTTTCAAAGCTTATATAGCAATATACATGTATATTTGTGCACAACTAGTCAATATGTTTGTAAATAGAAGAATGTATAGGTGTAATATTAAGGCTAGATTTTCAACTAAATCGCTTCTTTTTAAATTTGTCACCAATACATTTAAAGCTTTAATGTTTTAAAAAAAACATTTAATCATTTGATTTTTTGAAACATTTTTCACATTTGACTAAGAAAATTATTGTAAAATTTCAGAAATGAAGAATTTAAGATTACATTCTAACATTTTCTCGCAAATTTTCTGACAAATCATCGGATAACATATTATTTACACAGTAACTTTTTTTATTAAAACGGGTTAAATAAGTTCGTCTTAAAACTAATAAAATTCATACAAGTTTATTACTTTTGAATTTACAGAGGAATGCTAATAAAATATATTTCGACACATTATTTTAAATATATTCTTTATTAATAGATTAGTTTTGTGTAATTTAATTAAATAACATCAATTTATTTTGACTTAAATATATTTTCGATTACTAAAACTATGATTTTTTTAAATTTGGGGCCCGTTTATCTAAGATTAAAAAAAAGTGATTCTCGTATAAAATAATTTAGATATTTTTAAAAAAAATTTAAGTAAA
Source organism: Calophaca sinica (assembly GCA_037113605.1). Taxonomy (NCBI): domain Eukaryota; kingdom Viridiplantae; phylum Streptophyta; class Magnoliopsida; order Fabales; family Fabaceae; genus Calophaca; species Calophaca sinica. The sequence goes on along the minus strand of CM073734.1, from coordinate 98,769,782 downwards.
GCAAAAACTAATTTGTGTTTGTTTATAATAATAAAAATCATTTTTTTTAAATATTCTCTCTCATCTTCACACACATTTAAATCAGATTATTTCCCAAAAGTTACTTCAAATAGTTTTTCATTATAATCAGATTTTAGATTATTTTTAGATTCTGATTATTTTTAAAAGCTGAAACAAACGGATAAAAAATATAAAAAGATGATTATTTCTTTAAAAAAGTGATTTTTTTATAAAATAATCTGAAACAGACAGACTCTTAGTCTCTATAAACTATAATTTTATTAATTTTTAGTTAATCGGTATATTTAATAAAATAGTGTTTTTAGCTGCTAAATCATGGTTTTTTAACATCTAACTAGCACATTATTGCATGCATCTGGCCCAAATTTAATAGTAATGCTAAAAATCTCAAAATTTCAACCACTAGTGCAAAAAAGGTCTTTTAAATCGGTTAAAATGACCCTTTTAAGGGCCCGTTTGTTATGGCTTAAAAAAAGTGATTATGTTTTAAAATAATCTAGAGATTATTTTTTATAAATTTTAAAAAAATCTGAAGCTAATTTGTGTTTGTTTAGGATTATAAAAATCATTTTTTCAACTCTTATGAATGAGAAGCTACTTTTTTCAGCTTTTCATTTTTAACCTAAAAATCATTTTTTTAAAAAAATCATTTTCTAAAAAATCTGAAACAAACACAATTAAAATTAAAAAAATGATTTTTAACATAAAAAAAGTGATTTTATTCTAAAAAAAGCTGTAACAAACGCCTCCTAAATCGGTTATGAAACCGATTTCTATAATGCCGTGATAGTATGTGGGCATCTTTTAAATCAGATTTTGAACCGATTTAAAAGAGTCTTTTAAATCGGTTAAATAACCGATTTAAAATGTCACATTAACCGATTTAAAAGACGTATTCTGAACGCTATTCTGTTTGTAAAAATTTATCTTTTAAATCGGTTATTTGGAAAACCGATTTAAAAGACTGTCTTTTAAATCGGTTATTCAAATAACCGATTTAAAAGGTAGGAATATCCAATTTAAAAGGTAGGAATATCCGATTTAAAAGACAGTCTTTTAAATCGGTTTTCCAAATAACCGATTTAAAAGGTCCATTTTTTTATAAAAAAAAGTGTTTTTTTTCCCATTTTTTCCTTCTTACAAGGAGAGCGTAATCAGAAATATAATTAATTGCATATTATTATTTCAAATTTACAGCCCTATAGCTAGAATATGAACCTCCTTCATCCAAGTCTACATACAGTCATCTGACCGAATCATCTACACATCATCATGAAACACATTATGCCTATGATACAATTCCAAAATACACATGCTCCAAAATACAAATTTACAAGAGAAAAATTATGCAAATATCCTTCCAGGTCTTACAAGAGAGGTCTCTCTGATCCATTTAAAGTCTTGTTCTGCCAAATGGTAGAAAGAACATCTGCAGGGTATTATTTCATGATACGGTGAGTAAAGGTAAATGAAAAAACTCTACTTGCATAACTATATATTATAGCTTACCTTCTAGTACAGAACCTTCAGGGGCACCTTTATGTGCCCATTGACACGCTGCCTTATGAAAGAGAAATCTGTATTTGCAAGAGAAATTTTCAGGTAACCGTATGAAAGAAGGAGGCATCAAAATTAAAACACAAATTAAATGTTATTGCCATCAGAAAAGAAAAATTAAACTAAACTACTAATGAAGGAATAAAGTTTCGGATAGATAAGTGCTAACTGGACATACGTATTTGGGCATGTGGTCTCATCAGAACTGCAGGTTTCCCATCCTTCTATTTGAACAAACCATGTTTTCTGTATCAGAAAATTTGAAGTAAATATCAAACTAAACTTTGATAGGCATGTCCTTATCAAATAACAGTTTGAGGATAACAGAAAGCTGCTGTCTAAAATACCGCAATATTATCTTGAATGGCACTGATGAAGTCATCTCTGTTAGAGTCATAGAATCTTTCTTCTGCTGTCTCAATTATGTTATCATCCCAAATCTATGTGGTATACAATTAGTCAGTACAATAGATAGTGAAATAGATCATGTTGTAGTCGCTGATAAAGCTAAGAATTAGGCTCACTAACATGGTGAAGATTTTGCTTCCTTGTAAACCAGTGAACATCAATTAAATTGCCTCCTTTGTCTGAGGTAAAACCCACGTGTAAAGGCTGCAGATTAACCGAGCCAAAAAAACCACCATTACGATAACTAAATTGCTAATTTACAAGCATTATTAGCTACTAATTAATATTATTGATCATTTCACATCAAAATACAGTGGTTTTGAGCTTCATGTTTCAATTTTTTTTTATGATAAGCTTCATGTTTCAATTGGTCAAAGAAAATGACATAATATATAAACGATGTATACCTGTTTGGACTTCATGCTCAATATTTCAAATATCATCCCTCTCTCTGATATTTGGTCCGGCTCTTTGTCAGCAACTAATCCTGACCTGCAAGCCAATTCCACTTTTTTATTCAAACTACAAGGTCAAACTATATATTATATTACATATTCAATTCCCAAAGTATAAACAAATAAAAATATTTCTGCTGAGTTCAATTTCATGAAGAACTTGATCAAAAGAAAGGGACATTTAACGTATTCAAATTTCAAACTCCCATGAGCCAAGTTTTGGTCACTTACCAAAAAAAAAAAAAGACGACCCAGTGCACGAGAGTCCCACTAATTGGAGCCTCAAAGAAATTCTCAGTATACACAAACCTCTCTAAGAATTGAAAAATGGATTTCATGTCCGTCTTTCTGCTGCTGCTGATGTAATTCCACTTCTTTAACTGAAACTATGTTTCAGTTACTGTATGAAGAAAAGAATTACCACCCAAAGTTGGCATGGAAATTAGTTGATTATGCCAGTGAAAATTACAACTAGTTAAAAGAGAGATTCAAAAAAGCAAAGCAGAAAAATACAAGAAGACTGCAAGAATGCAATCTATTTCATAAATTCTAGGCTCGATGACCAAGAGATCTTTGATAAAAACGCATTTAAAAGTTAAAACCACAGAGAATTGCCACTGGTGTACAAGTCTTGTAACATTTTTGTTTCATAAATTGTGAAGTATCAGAAAGCATTCCAGATATTTGATAATCCTAACTATAATATATTTCCTGGTCAAATGTTTCACTCTACTTGTAGTTCCTAACCCTTATCAAAGTTGTATAGTATCTTTTCTTAAAAAAATATGGAAAAAAGGAGAAGCCATCTCAAGTAAGAACATGAAAAACAGCTACAGAATTGAACAGGTAAACTAACCCATATTCAGGGAACCACCGGAGAGCACTGTGATAGAAAAATCTGCAATAATCATGAAAATGTATAATCAGCACCCAAATGAAGCAAGCACATATGGTACAATCGTATCTGGGTTTGCCTTGAAATTTAACTAAGATGACCTCAAACCCCATCTCAGTTTCAGAAACTTCAATATATTATATATCCATAACTTCAGACAAGACTATTTCTTAACACAGTATATATCATATCATGATTAGCTTAACTCAGACTTCAAATAGAATCCACCTATACAATATCTTCTAGAGAAATAAGAATAAACTTGTTAACACCCACGATATTATAGCGACAACCGAGATTCGTATATCCATGTACATGCTACCAGCTCAGTAGTTAAGTTGTTTAAGGTTTTTCACCTTTTCTAATGCATAAACTGTGATCACAAACAGTGAAAAAATCCTTCAATTATTAATGGATCAATCTGGGCTTCTTCAGCATATAATATGAATTATACTAGCAACATATTGAAGGAAGGCCATACCAAATTGCTACCTACTAATTTGTTAATGTTCCAATGAAGCTTTGATAAGTTCTAAAAAGAAAAGAGATTCTGATTTGGGGCAAACCTAAAACATAAAGAAATCAAATATTTGGACTAAAATCAAAATAAACTTCATCCTAATTCCTAACCAAGCATAATTTCAATACACATTACATAGGGAAATTTGAAACATACTTTCCAGCATCTATAAGATTATTTTGTGTTCCTGAAACTGAGGAGTTAGGGCGGCGAAGGAGGATGCTTGTGTTAAGTCTCCTGTTCTTATCTCCTGGTTTGGCAGCTTTTGAACAGACCTGTAATAATAACCACAAATAAAAAGAAAAAAGAAAAACTCTTAACAAACATTTATAATAAACCCTAAACATTAAATTCCATGCTTAACTAATAATAAGAGAAAGTGTCAGGCTTCATTCATTGTACCGGACATTTGTTTGAAGGATTAGTCAAGCAACTAACTCGTGGAATCCCTTCACTAGTTCTAGTCCCTATAAATATAACTTCTGTTTGATCAGCAGCTAATTCCACCCCACCAACTCCATTGGAAGAAACTGTGGTCAATTCAATACACAAGTCAACACAAATTCAATTAATACAATGAAAAGAATAATATCTAGTCCACCATTAGTACTCCCAGTTTCAAATTAAAAAGGACACACATTCATCACAGTGGAGAGCAAATTTTGATTACCCGCATAGTATCCAATCTTTTGACAGTTAATGCCCTTAATTCCACAGTGACGATGAACCAGAACGCCGACCAAGAGAATCACCAATAGCAACTTCAACTCACACAACACATTGTTCTCACAACTTCCCTAAGACCCCTTAATTGAAACATTGATACAACACAAAAATTAAAAAAACAAAACAGAGAAGAAAAAGGAGTACCTATGGATGAGGGAGGGTTTTGCTTTGTTTGACGATTGGATCAGCGCTTCTTCTTCTTCTCCTTTTCCCCATCATTGAACGACGAGACTGAGGGAGAGACGAATGGCGAGATTGAGGGAGAGACGTCAGAGTTTCAGATCTGAAGGAAAATAGGGATCAGAACGGAACCCTAGAAACGGAAATGGAGAGAAAGGAAAAAAAAAACAAAAAGAGAAAGTAGCAGAACGATGCTTGCCCACTGCTAAACAGAACGACGGCACGAACAACGGTGACCGTCGCTTGACGAAGGAGACGCGCAGGGATGGAGGCACGAACAACGGCGAGTAAAGATGGGGGAACAACAGTGAGCAGAGGCCGTGACGGTAGGGTTCGGCCGCCGAGCTTGAAGAAGATGTTGGTTCTCAAACAGCAGAAGAGCAGAATGAACCCTTTGGACGATGGGTTTGGTTGAAGAAGAGCAGGAGTACTGTAGGGTTTGGTGTTTGAGAGTGACGAGTTTGAGGGAAGAGCAAAAATATAATTATCGTTTTAAATAACACCCTTTTTTTTGTTACATAAATAACACCTTTTTTTTTGTCTGGATAAATAACACCTTTTACATCGGTGTGTGTTAACCGATTTAGCATATAAAATTTTGATCATTTTCTAACATCTATAAAATCGGGTGTTTGAAAACCGATTTAAAAGATAAAAAAACCGATTTAAAAGGTATTCGTCTAGACATTTATTTACAAAATTGCCACCGCGTTTATCTTTTAAATCGATTTTCGTTATAACCGATTTTAAACCCCTATTTTTTATCCTATTTCTGCACTAGTGAACAAACACAACTGCTATATATCGCGAACATATTGCTTGCAAATTCTTCCATAAATGACGTTGCTCGCAAAAAAAAAAAAACTGCTCTATACCGAAATTAGTTTCCAACAAAAATTACAGAGACTAATTTAGTCCCTCAAAATAAAAAATACTAATTTGGTCTTTAAAAATCTCAAATATTGATCAATTTAGTCCCTCATAGAGACTAAAATATCCTTAAAAATTATGTTAAAAATGACTAATTTAGCTCATATTTAAAGTTGTTAAAGACTAAATTAATATTTTTTATTTTTTAAGTACTAGGTCTCTCTAATTTTTGTTGAGACCAATTTAGATATTTACTTAAATAGAAAAGAAAAGAAAATAAAAATAAGAGATAAGCTCTGTTTTGCGGCATAATCATTTTTTACGTTACCGACTAAACCTAAAATCCCACAAACGAGACCCATTGCTGTCACAATTGTTCTTCCTCTGTTTCCTTGCTCTGTGTAAGCCGATCTTTTTATCAATTCCCTAGCCGTTTGATACTTTATTATTTTTATTTTTATTGAATAAATTGAAATGGCACTACTTCTTGTTTCTACCAGTTTGTCTCTTAGTTTGGTGTTTCCATGGTGAAAAAATGTATTTTTTAAAGAGATACTAAGTGAATGACAATCTAATTAAGTCTCTGTTTTAGAAACTCGCCGGTGAAATTTTGATGGTGTTGACCGTTGGGGAAGAATCAGTTTCAGGGGAAAAGTGAATTTAGCACACACACTGTAAACAACGAAATCGAGACTTGAGATTGAAGATGCTAACAGAAAGTAAAGTAAGAGAGAGGGGGAATTTACTGAATGAATTTTTTTTTATTCGCACACTATCATTACTCGGGTAATTCACTCTTTTATACACAATTACAATGCTTAATGTTGGACCACACACTCAAGGCCCAAAACCACCAAGCCCCGTACATTTATTTACTAGATACACCACACACAACTACTAGTATTTGAGTTACACATTCTCAACACTCCCCTTTAAGTCAAATACTCAAAGGTAAAACACCTAGCATTTTTCTCAACACCTTGAACCTATCAGTTCTCAATGATTTTGTGAAAATGTCTGCTGTTTGCTTATCAGTACAACAGTAAACTAATTCCAGCTTTCCATCATTTACTTGGTCTCTCAAGAAATGGTATTTTGCTTCAATGTGTTTGCTCCTACCATGAGCAATTGGATTTTTAGCTCAGCTGATTGAAGACTTGTTATCAACATGCATCCTCACTAGTTTGCTATACTCAACCTTCAGCTCTTTCAATAAACTTTCCACCACACTGCTTGACAAGCTGCCAAAGCTGCCCCTATATACTCAGCCTCGCATGAAGAAAGTGCAACCACACCTTGCTTCTTAGAAGTCCAGGAAATAGGTGCATCCAGAAAATAGAACCAGTACCCTGAGGTGCTTCTCTTACCCACTTGATCCCCATACCAGTCTGAATTTGAATAAGCCTTCAATTCTGCCACACCTTGCTCCTTTGCTTTGGGAAAGAATAAGCCAAAATCTTGAGTTCCCTTCAGATACCTCAAGATCCTCTTTGCTGCCACCATGTGTGAACACTTAGGATTGCTCATAAACCTACTCACCAAGCCCACACCAAAGCATATATCAGGTTTACTATTGCAAATAAACCTGAGACAACCCACTATTTGCTTGAATAAGGTCCCATCAACTGACTGTTCTTCATCTTCACTTGTCAGTTTCAGGTTTGCTTCCACAGGAGTCACTACTAGATTACATCCCTCCATATGGAATCTCTTGAGAACTTCTTGAATATACCTCTTCTGGTGTATAAATAAAAGTTCCTCTATGAGTATAGAGAAATTCTAAACCAAGGAAGTAATTAAGAATTCCTAAGTCACTCATATCAAATTCTTGCTTCATTCTCCCCTTGAATTTCTCTATGGCAGCACTGTTGTTTCCAGTGATGAGCAAATCATCAACATAGAGACAAATAATGATCACATCATGACTATTGCATACTTTCACATAAACTCCAAATTCGACTGTACACTTAGAAAATCCCTGCTGTTGGAAAAATTGGTCAATTCTTCTGTTCCAGGCCCGAGGGGCCTGTTTTAGACCATACAAGGCCTTCTCGAGCTTGTAAACCTTGTGCTCTTGCCCTTTGATCGCAAATCTGGGTGGCTGTGCTACATAGACTTCTTCTTCTAGAGGGCCATTAAGAAAGGCAGATTTGATATCAAGATGGAATAATGGCCACTCCTTTGAGCTTGCAATGGCAACAACAAGCCTTATTGTCTCCATCCTTGCTACTGGTGCAAAGACATCAGTGTAGTCCAACCCAGGCTTTTGCAAAAAACCCCTAGCTACTAGCCTAGCCTTATGCTTGGCTACTTCCCCATCAGGTTTCAATTTTAATTTGAAAACCCACTTCAAATTATTGGCTGCTTTGAACTTGGTAAATCAACTAATTTCCAAGTCTCATTCTTCTCTATGGACTTAATTTCTTCAACCATAGCTTGTTTCCATGCTAGCTGCTTGTATGCTTCTTCCCACTTTATTGGCTCTGCCCCTGCCATGAAATCCAAATGGACCAATTCACCATCTTCACTGATTGCATCATCTGGTAACACATCATAACCAGATAGCCTGCTTGAAGGAAACCTCTACCTCTGTGATCTCCTCACATCATTCTGTGCTGCTGCATCACTAGTCCCCGATTGCTCAACTGGCTCATCATCACTGAATACAATATCAACACCATGTTCAGATCCTTGCTTCCAGTTCCAGGTTGCTGACTCGTCTACAATGACACCTCTGCTAATAGAGATCTTCCTGTGCCCAAGATGATACAACTTATATGCCCCAGTTGGATATACCCAACTAAGATATAAGCTTCACTCTTATCATCTAGATTCTTCCTCTTCTCATCTGGAATGTCTTTGTGACAAAGTGACCCAAAAATTCTCAAATGCTTAACACTTGGTCTCTTTCCTGACCATATTTCCTCAGGAATGACATTTCCAAACTTCTTAGTTGGAATTCTATTTAGGATATAGGCAGCTGTGCTGACTGCCTCACCCTAATAGCACTTAGGCATCCTTTTTCCCTTCAACATGCACCTCACCATGTCTGCTAAAGTCCTATTTCTCCTCTCAGCTAGCCCATTATGCTGAGGAGTATAGGGTGCAGTCACTTCATGTATGATCCCCTTTCTATCACAGAAATCATCAAACTCTTTGGAATTAAATTCTCCTCCACCATCTGAGTCTTTAGTTTCTGGCCACTTTGTCTCTCAGCCAATGCAATAAATTTAACAAACATTCCAAATACCTCATGTTTTTCTTTTAGCAAAGAGATCCATATCTTCCTACTTAATTCATCAACAAAAGATAGGAAATACCTGCTGCCTCCAAGTGAGCTGGACTCCATAGGTCCACATACATCAAAATGTACAACTTCAAGGACTTGTTTAGCTCTTGACGGTGCTTGATTCTTGAACACTTTTCTGGGTTGCTTGCTGACACAGCATCCTTTACACAACTTCTGTGGTGGTTTGATGAGTGGGAGACCAAACACCATGCTCTTGGTTCACAATTGATTTAGACTCTTGAAATTCAAGTGTCCAAATCGATAATGCCACAGCCACTCCACTTCTTCTGCACAAGTACTTGAAAAACAATTCAGGTCTGCTACTTTCATATCCACTTTGAAAGTTCTATTATTTGAAATGAAAGCTTCAATCACCAATTTCTGTCTTGAGTCAAAGACTTGCAGCTTTTTCTCCTTCATATTGACACTAAAACCCTTCTCTACTAGTTGTCCCAAACTCAGCAAATTGTTCTTCATTGATGGTACATACAACACATCTTTGACAAGTGATGTTTTACCATTTTTCCTTCTTATCGTCACCATTCCCATCCCTGCAACTGAGATGGTACTATTGTCAGTAAATCTCACCTTGTTCTTCACCTTTGGATCAAAATCTATCAACCACTCCTTGTTTCCAGTCATGTGATTACTACAACCCGTGTTCAAATACCAAGTTTCATTACTTTCTGACCCAGAATTAATTGTCACCATCAACAGGAGCTCGTCAGAATCCGAACCAATATCACAGACCTGATAGGCTTCTTCTTCACTCTTCTTTTTACCATTTTTTCCACTCCTGCACTCATCTGCAAAGTGACCAAATTTGTCACAGTTATAGCACTGCACTTTGCTCTTATCAAACTTCCTTTTTCCTCCCTTATTGCGACCTTGATCTCCTTTCTTTTTATTTCCACTTCCCTCTTGATCTTGATCAGCACCCCTATCATTTCTTCCCCCATTGTTTCCACCTTTCCACTTTCCTTTCTCTTTCTTATCTTTGTTCCAAGAACCACCCTTCTTACAATTAGATTGGGCTTGGAAGGCTTGTTCTTCAACCTTCTTCTCACTGCTTCTATCAACGAGTCTCTGCTCATGAGCCTCTAATGATCCTTGCAATTCTTCAACAGTCATCTTCCCAAGATCCTTAGATTCCTCAATGGCCATCATAATGTGGTCAAATTTGGAACTCAAAGACCTGAGAATTTTCTCCACTATTGATTGATCCGTGAAGGTCTCACCACAGTTCTTCATGGAATTAATCAAAGATTGCATTCGATTCAGAAATTCACTTACAGTTTTTGGATCTTTCATTGCAAGAAGTTCATACTGTTTGCGAAGTGATTGCAACTTCACTTTCTTCACCCTATCAGCCCGACCATAGGTTCTTTCCAAAGTGTCCCACACTTCCTTTGCATCTTTCGCAGAAGAGATTTTTTCAAAAATGGCTGCATCTACACATTGATGAATGTAGAAAAGAGCCTTGTAGTTCTTCTTTTTTGCGTCCTTGTAAGCTGTTCTCTGAGCTTCGGTTGCACCCTCCCCTAGTTCTTGCACACCATTCTTGATCACTTCATTCACATCTTGGAACCCGAAAATCACCCCCATTTTGATACTCCATTGCCGATAATTCTTTCCATCGAACACTAGTAGCACTGTATGAACAGATCCATTGATCGTCGCCATGAATATTCTTGAATCTTGATCTGAGTTTCGTTTCTCACTTATGAAACGCGCAACACTCACTCACACTCACAGTCCCTGAGCCTAATGCTCTGATACCAATTGTTGGGGAAGAATCAGTTTGGAGGGGAAAGTGAATTTAGCGCACACACTGTAAACAACGGAATCGAGACTTAAGATTGAAGATGCTAATAGAAAGTAAAGTAAGAGAGATAGAGGGAATTTACTGAATGAAAATTCTTTTTTTATTCACACACTGTCATTACTCGGGTAATTCACCCTTTTATACACAATTACAATGCTTAGTGTTGGACCACACACTCAAGGCCCAAAACCACCAAGCCCATTACATATATTTACTAGATACACCACATACAACTACTAGTTGTTACCAAGTGACTTCAAACACAAGAGGGGGGGTGAATTGTGATAGCGGTGCTTATAAAAAAAAATTACAAATAAATTACTGAATTAAAAAAAACTTGAAAGAAATAACTTGCGAAAAGATAAATAACTTGAAGAATAAATTGCAATAAATAAATGACAGAAAATAAATGACCGAAAAATAAATAAAGAACAAAAATAAATAAAGTGCTTGAATGATAAAGAGACAGAGAGCAAAGAAGAGCACGCAGCAAATTATACAGGTTCGGCCACCAAACACCCTTGTGGCCTACGTCCTGTCCCCAAAGCAAAGCACTATGGGATTTTCACTAAATCACTAGCTTTTAAATCAGGTTCAGCTAGAAACCTTTACAACTCTATACCAGAGCAATACGTTCAAGAGATATCACCTCTCTATGAACACCTTGGGATTCCTACCCAAAAAGAAATGATTTTCGCAAATAAAATGAGATGAGAAAGATACACTCAATAGTGCAGATATAACAAATTGAAGCTCAAATAATACAACTCAAATTATGTAGAATAAAAAAACTCAAAAAAATGTGCTGAAATAAGAGTGAGGGATGGAGAATATTTGATAGAGTTTTGGCACAAAGAGTAAGTGAGTGTATTGTTTAAAAACATCCGGTCTTTGTTGCTTTTATAGGCAATGGAGGAGCGTGTAGCATTAAAAATTTGCCCGCTATGCTTTGATTATTAAAAGGATAATTTGTCCGTTCTGCGGCATTAAAAGGAAAATCTGCGTTGCGTTTTGATTATGAAGAATTTGAAAACACTGAGACGGAAATGATTCGGACACACTTGGAGTTCGACATCGTATTTCCATACGACCTCTCCCCGGCTCGGCATACGACCTCCTCATTTCGGCATACGACCTCTTCACACGGCTCGTCAGAACCACGACCTCCTCATTTCGGCCCGCGCGACCTCCTCGGCAGACGCGACCTCCTCACGCGGCTCGACGCGCGACCTCCTCACACCTCGGCATACGACCTCTCCACACGGATCGACATACGACCTCTCCACACTCGGCCGCGAGACCTCGGCTCGACACGCGACTTCCCCAGTTGATGCACGCGACCTCGGCTCGACGCGACCTCATTTCGGCACCACGACTTGCATGTCAAAATATCAACTGCTCGACACGGAGAATATTTTCCAAAGAAAACTTGAAATATTTTCCAAACAATATTTTGAGCACAACTTAAGAATTTTTCAAAATACTTTGTGCCTAAAAATAATTTAAGAAAAATTATCATAAAATCAATTTTAGAATAAAAATCATTTTGTGAGTGTGTGATTTTATTTTAATTGAGAGCTTTTTATTACTACTTACAAATAGTCTTAATAAAAATAAATAAATACCCAAAACCCAAAGACTTGAGAAACTATCATTCTTGATACGCGTCTTGGTATTCTTTTCCACTTTTGCAGGGTTGAGTATTTGCAAAGCTCTCTTTTGTCAATCATCAAAACCATCCTGTCAAGGCATGTATTCACAGACTCCCCCTTTTTGATGATGACAAACATCTCATGGAGGGAATTTAGTAAAATATAATCATGATATAGCAATGAGATATAAGCATTGTTTTTCAATAAAAGATATCAGAGTTTAAGCACAATATTTAGAAAAACTCCCCCTCACAATATGCATAATATAATTTACTCACTTTGAATCATAAAACTCTCCCTTTTGTCAACATCAAAAAGCGGAAAAGATTAGAGGAAAGGCATGTAAAGCGTATGCATATACGTGTAACTAGATGGCGAAAAATAATAGAGTATCAAGGGTTCAATGAAGCATAAGAAATCCTTGGTAAAAAATTATTCAGGAGATAGCAAAAATAAAGCACTAGGATAAGAGTTACTAGTCCTCGTTCAACTCATTCTCATCATCAATTGTTTCCTCATCTTCACTGATATTAAGCGCATAATTGTTTGCAATTAACATAACCTGCACAAACTTTTATTTTAACGATTACAGGAAGGACGGTTGCATTTCTCCACTTTTAGTCTTGGTAACTAACACTGCATAAAAATGTTAGCACACTCCAACGCCCAAGTTAGAACTTATTCATAATAAAATGCACTCACACGCAGTCATTCAATGCATGATTGATCTAAAATTCCTAACTCGGTTCTTATAAAAAGAATTTTTCTTTAGGCAAAGGTTTAGTAAAAATATCTGCGAGTTGTTTAGATGTTTCCACAAACTCAATCACACAATCTCCTTTTTGAACATGATCTCTAATAAAATGGTGCCTAATTTCTATGTGTTTGGTCCGGAGTGATAAACCGGATTTTTCGTGAGGTTTATGGCACTAGTATTGTCGCACTTAATTGGAACAATTTTCATATTGATTCCATAATCATTCAACTGTTGTTTCATCCAAATGATCTGCGGCACAACAACTACCTGCCGCAACGTATTCCGCTTCAAAGAAGGGACAAAGCCACACCGCTTGTTTCTTACTATGCCATGAAACCAAGGCATTCCCAAGTAAGTGACATGTCCCACTAGTGCTTTTTGGTCCATTTTGCAACCCGCAAAATCCGAATCCGAGTACCCAATAAGTGTGCGATCGGCACCTTTGGGGTACCATAAACCCATAGTTTGTGTGCGGTGAGATATCTCATGATGCTTTACCGCTAAGAGATGTGATTCCTTAGGATTTGCTTGAAAACGCACACATACAAACACTAGACATAATATCCTGACGACTTGCGGTGAGATAGAGAAGAGATCCTATCATACCTCGATACTTACTTACTTGACCGACTTACCACCTTCATCTTTGTCAAGATAGCATGATGTGCTCATTGGAGTTGAGATTTCTTTGGCGTTGCTCATTCCAAATCTTTTAAGCAACTCCTTGCAATATTTGGATTGATTTATAAAAATTCCTTCTGTTGTTTGTTTGATTTGAAGACCAAGGAAGTAGTTGAGCTCTCCCATCATGGACATTTCAAACTCACTTTGCATGATTTTGGAAAAATCTTCACACAAGGACTCATTAGTAGCACCAAAGATGATATCGTCAACATAAATTTGAACAAGTAAAATGTCATGATTTTTGTGTTTAATGAAAAGAGTGGTATCAACTTTTCCTCTTTCAAAACCTTTTTCAAGTAAATATTTGCTCAACTCTCGTACCAAGCTCTCTGAGCTTGTTTTAAACCATATAAAGCCTTTTTCAATTTGAAAACATGATTTGGAAATTCAAAATTTTCAAAACCGGGAGGTTGATCAACATATACTTCTTCTTGAATAAAGCCATTAAGAAATGCACTTTTAACATCCATTTGAAAAAGTTTGAAATCCATGATGCATGCAAATGCGAGAAGCATGCGAATAGCTTCTAATCTAGCCACGGGTGCATAGGTTTCATCGAAATCTATGCCCTCTTGTTGGTTATAGCCTTTTGCAACAAGTCTAGCTTTATTTCTAACAACGATACCGTTTTCATCAAGCTTATTGCGAAAGACCCATTTGGTCCCAATGACTAGGTGATCTTTAGGCCTAGGGACGAGTTCCCAAACATCATTTCTCTCAAATTGATTTAATTCCTCTTGCATAGCAAGGGTCCAATGCTCATCAAAGATGGCTTCATTGACGTCATTTGGTTCAATTTGAGAGACAAAGGCCATATGATGACATGCATGATTAAGAGAGTTTCGAGTCGTTACCCCTTTTGAGATATCACCTATTATGTTGTCAAGAGGATGGTTCTTTGAGACTCTCCATTCCTTTGGAAGATTTGAGTGAGAGAGTTCTTGAGAGGGTTGAGGTAAGGACTCTTGATCCTCCTTTTGAACTTTTGATCTCTCTTGTTCCTCTAAATAGGTATCTCCTAACACTTCTGCAAGATCATCAACACTTTCTTCTCTTTGAAGATTTGGGGTTAGATTCATCAAAAGAAACATGCACAGATTCTTCAACAGTTAAAAATCGTTTATTAAAAATTCGAAAGGCTTTACTAGAAGTGGAATATCCAAGAAATAAACCTTCATCAGCTTTAGCATCAAATTTACCAAGGTTATCTTTACCGTTATTTAGAACAAATCACTTACATCCAAATACGTGAAGGTGGGAAATGTTGGGCTTCCTCCCCTTGTAAATTTCATAGGGCGTTTGTTTTAGAATAGGTCTTATGAGGACTCTATTCATTACATAACATGCGATGCTTACCGCGTCTGCCCAGAAATACTTAGGAAGGTTGGTCTCATTGAGCATCGTCCTCGCAAGCTCTTCAAGAGACCGATTTTTCCTTTCCACCACTCCATTCTGCTGTGGTGTTCTAGGTGCGGAAAAATTATGCTCAATTCCATTTTCAGTACAAAAGGCCTCAAATGCCTCATTTTGGAATTCCCCACCGTGATCACTTCGAATGGATACTATGTTCATTCCTTTTTCATTTTGGATAACTTTAGCAAGTTTTCGAAAGGCAGCAAAAGTGTCATTTTTATGAGAAATAAATAAGGTCCATGTATAGCGAGAATAGTCGTCCACAATAACAAGAGCATAGTAATTGCCACCAAAGCTTTTAGTTCTAGAAGGGCCAAATAAATCCATATGTAAAAGTTGTAAAGGCCGATTTGTTGAAACAATATTTTTAGATTTGAAAGAAGCCTTTACTTGTTTTCCCTTTTGACATGCATCGCAAAGTTTATCTTTTTCAAAGCGGAGCTTTGGTAAGCCAATTACTAAGTCCTTTCGAACCAATTTATTAAGATGATCCATGTGAATATGAGCCATTCTTCTATGCCATAGCCAAGATTCATCCTCTTTACTAATAAGACAACATGCATCATTTGAAGGTATTTTATCTAAATCAAGCATATAGATATTTCCAATTCTAGGTCCAATAACAATAACATTTTCATTTATAGAATCCATGACCATGCATTTTGAAGAATCGAAAACCACTTTGTTTCCTTTATCACAAAGTTGACTAATGCTTAGCAAATTATGCTTCAAACCATCCACATACAAAACATTTTCAATAGTGGGATTAGGACTCTTACCAATAGAACCAATCCCAAGAATTTTACCTTTGTTGTTGTCACCATACCTGACATAACCACTATTCTTAGGTACCAATGAGGAGAACTTACTTTTGTCTCCTGTCATGTGCTTTGAACAGCCGGTATCAAGATACCAATTTAAGTCCTTGGCTTTCAAGCACACCTACAAGAACAGATTAATTTTTAACCTTTGGTACCCAAACTAAGTTGGGTCCAGATGAGTTAGTTTTTGGCAAAGTACCCTTTGGAATCCATATCTTTTTGCCAACCACATTCTTGTTCTTTCTAATATTGCAAATGGAGGCAGTGTGACCATTTCTACCACAGTGAAAGCATTTAATGAAAGGGCTGTTTGAAGTGTTGTTGTGATTGACAAATTTAAAGGATTTTTCATGCGTTTGTGGATTATAACCCAAACCGGCTTTTCCAAAAGTACCCTTTTGTTTTCCCAATAGAATGTTTAAGTTATCCCTTCCCATGGTAAATTTGGCAAGGGTGTTTTCCAAATCTTCAATCTTGTTTTTCAAAACATTGCATTCATCACACTTGAAAGTATCAATCTTTTGGTTTTCACAAAAGGTGCAAGTAGAAACTTCACCACAACAACTTGTTTTTCCTTAAAAACTTCCATCTCTTGGTTTAAGAAAATAATTTTAGATTCAAGAGAAGAGATGGTTTTCTTAGAAGAAGAAATAATTTTTCAAGTCTAGTCGTTTCATTATTTAATTCTTCACAAGTAATAAGCAACTCATCATAAGTTAAAGGAGATTCGAGTTCAAGAGCATTTACCTCATCCTCCTCGTGTTTTGCCATGAGACATAAGTTGGCCTCCTCATTTTCGATTCATCGACGAGTCCATATCATTGTCATCCCAGGAAATGTAGGCTCTTCTTCCTTTTGATTCCTTTTGTGGTCTTCTATCAAATTTTTCGTTTTTCTTGACCATGAGGCGATCGGGTTTTATATGTCCCTTTTGACCACACTTGTAGCAAGTTGGATTAAAAGAAGTTCCTTCCTCATTTTTCTTTTGAGGATTTTGTACCTTGCCCGTTCTCCCCTTTTGCCTCATGAACCTTTTGAACCTTCGAACCATCAGACTTATGTCTTCCTCATTCTCATCTATTCTATCATTGTTGTCAGATTCCTCTTTTTCATTTACGATTGCTTTGAGAGCAATTCCTTTCTTTTTCTTATCACTTTCTTCACTCTCAGTGAGTCGATTTAGTTCAAGTTCATGTTCCTGCAATTTTCCAAACAAGGTTGCCAATGATATAGTAGATAAATCTTTAGATTCAGATATAGCAGTAACATTGGGTTGCCAGTTTCTATTTAAACATCTAAGAACTTTATTAATTAAATCTTCATTACTGAAGACTTTCCCAAGAGCTCTGAGATGGTTTATTATATGGATGAACCTTTTTTGCATATCTTGTATGTTTTCACTTGGTTTCATCCTAAATAACTCATACTCATGGGTTAATGTGTTCATTCGAGCCCTCTTGACCTCGGTAGTACCTTCATGGGTCAATAGAAGGGTGTCCCACATTTCTTTAGCAGTCTTGCAATTTGAGACCCTATAGAACTCATCGTAGCTTAAAGCGTAGTGATGATGTTCTTAGCTTTCAAATTGTATTGGACCTTTTTCTTATCATCTTCGGTCCAAAGTGATCTTGGTTTGTCTACCACTGCATCATTAATTGATTGAGTGGGGACAAATGGACCATTTTCCACAGCATCCCAAATATCAAGATCAACACCCTCAAGAAAGATTTGCATTCTATCCTTCCAATAACCATACCCCTCACCATTGAAAAATGGGGGTCTGTTCATGGAGGTTCCCTCGTTATTGTTTGAAGTCATTCTCTTGAGACGGTTAAGTCCTTTATACAAGAGTCTAGCTCTGATGCCACTTGTTACCAAGTGACTTCAAACACAAGAGGGGGTGAATTGTGATAGCGGTGCTTATAAAAAAAAATTACAGATAAATTACTGAATTAAAAAAAAACTTGAAAGAAATAACTTGCGAAAAGATAAATAACTTGAAGAATAAATTGCAATAAATAAATGACAGAAAATAAATGACCGAAAAATAAATAAAGAACAAAAATAAATAAAGTGCTTGAATGATAAAGAGACAGAGAGCAAAGAAGAGCACGCGGAAATTATACGAGGTTCGCCACCAAACACCCCTGTGGCCTACGTCCTGTCCCCAAAGCAAAGCACTATGGGATTTTCACTAAATCACTAGCTTTTAAATCAGGTTCAGCTAGAAACCTTTACAACTCTATACCAGAGCAATACGTTCAAGAGATATCACCTCTCTATGAACACCTTGGGATTCCTACCCAAAAAGAAATGATTTTCGCAAATAAAATGAGATGAGAAAGATACACTCAATAGTGCAGATATAACAAATTGAAGCTCAAATAATACAACTCAAATTATGTAGAATAAAAAAAAACTCAAAAAAATTGTGCTCAAATAAGTGTGAGTATGGAGAATATTTGATAGAGTTTTGGCACAAAGAGTAAGTGAGTGTATTGTTTAAAAACATCCGGTGCTGTTGCTTTTATAGGCAATGGAGGAGCGTGTAGCATTAAAAAATTTGCCCGTTGCGTTTTGATTATTAAAAGGATAATTTGTCTGCAAAAGGGAAATCTGCCGTTGCGTTTTGATTATGAAGAATTTGAAAACACGGAGACGGAAATGATTCTCGGACACACTTGGAGTTCGACATCGTATTTCCATACGACCTCTCCCCCGCTCGCCATACGACCTCCTCAGCTCGGCATATGACCTCTTCACAGCTCGGCACACACACGCCCCCCCCACAGCTCGGCCGCCGACCTCCTCACGGCTCGGCCGCCGACGTCCTCGGCTCGACGCGACCTCCTCACACGGCTCGACGCGCGACCTCCTCACACGGCTCGGCATACGACCTCTCCACACCGCGATCGACATACGACCTCTCCACACGCCTCGGCCACGAGACCTCAGCTCGACGCGACTTCCCCTCAGCTCGGCACGCGACCTCAGCTCGGCACGCGACCTCAGCTCGGCACACGACTTGCATGTCAAAATATCACTGCTCGACACGGAGAATATTTTCCAAAGAAAACTTGAAATATTTTCCAAACAATATTTTGGGCACAACTTAAGAATTTTTCAAAATACTTTGTGCCTAAAAATAATTTAAGAAAAATTATCATAAAATCAATTTTAGAATAAAAATCATTTTGTGAGTGTGTGATTTTATTTTAATTGAGAGCTTTTTATTACTACTTACAAATAGTCTTAATAAAAATAAATAAATATCCAAAACCCAAAGACTTGAGAAACTATCATTCTTGATACGCGTCTTGGTATGCTTTTACACTTTTTGCACGGTTGACTATTTGCAAAGCTCCCTTTTGTCAATCATCAAAACCATCCTGTCAAGGCATGTATTCACACTAGTATTTGAGTTACACATTCTCAACAGATGGATGTAGAATGTCGAAGACGAGAGGCAAGGGAGGCCAAATCCAAAGTTTTGGTATTTTATATCTGATAGAAAATCAGGAGTGATGACAGCAAAAAAAAAAAAATTAGGAGAGAGAAATTGAAATTAAAAAATGCCACGTAATTCGTGAGGATTTCGTGAAGATGATTCTCATGGCATCTAGCATTTTCCTTCAACAAATCATCTGAGATATAATAGCTTCCAAAAGCAACAATTCATACAAATAACATTAAAGGCTACCCATAACATGTATGCCTCACCAAAAGCATTGTATATCACAAGGACTTCTTATAATTTGGGTTTTAGCCTAATTCAATCCCAAATTTAATATGGGACTCTCAACACCCCTCCCTCCCAAATTCAATGTATCATTAGAAAATCGTACTAATAATACACTGTTGTTATTAGATGAAATTTATGTGAGACTTACAAATACATGTGAGACTCACTTAACTTACTAATTTAGTATTACCCTATATAAATTTTATCCAATAATAAAGATTGTGTTACAATGATTGTGTTAATAACATTCTTTTATGGATTACATATGCCGAATTCAGATAACTCGAGATCGTAGAGTATGTTTGGATAAAACCCAAACAAACAATTATTGAAATCTAAAATAAATAGATTAGTATGCTAATTTTAAAATAAGGCAGTTTATCATTATTTTATGGATTAAGTCAGGTAGCAATTTGCCATCTGTTTGCCATCAAGAGTTCTTTTACTTTATGAGAGGTTTTGGAACCCAACAAGACAATGGAATCTACTCAACGTGTGACAACCATGATTTGACTACTCTAGAAGTTAGGGGTTAGGTGTTTACCTATGGCGTGCAGACAGTTTGCATACCCTGAATAATGTTGCTCACAGGATTTTACTTAATTTATTAAATAAATTTAAAACATAATTTTATAAACAAATTTTTATATTTTTACAAATATATATATAATTATGTAGTTAAGAGAAAACTATAAAACATCGAAAGCAGTTTGTGATTTTGTAATTATAATAGCGTAAAATCATTGCGTAAATTTGTAATTTAATAATTCTACACATAAGTTTTATACTATATTTCGTCAAAGTTGTTCATAGAACAATTTCATAATTTAAATATAAAAAAAATTCTAGACTAGACAATGAAACATAAAGGATTTCTAAGTGTGAGTTCGTAAGTTTGTACAATTTTATTTGAATTGAACAGATCGAACACGTGACAGTATGATTGATTTTTTTATTTGCATTTTTTTATAGAAAATCATGTTTAAATAAAAGAGGATTTCGTGTGTGTTGTATAATATTTTTTTTTTCTCGAGAAGAATAATCAAGTGAAATTTGTTTTATATAAAACAGAATGAGAATGCTATGCGAATATTAACACGAAATTAAGAATATAGCATATATTTGGTAAAAAATAAAATAAAGAATATAGCATAGCATATATATCCTTCCATCAGGGCCTCTTTTCTTCGCAGGAACGTGACCAACTTGCTTATGTGTAGTGCTTGTAGCGGGCTTTTGTTATGGGCTAATAAATCTAGGGTGGCATACCAACTTGGGATTGCTTCCAGCATCCCCCGTTTTTGCCAATAGTACCTCACCCCACTTTTCTCAAAATATCCCTACCCCTCCTTTTCTCTCTCCCCACCTCCGCAGCTCCTTCCCTCCCACTGACAGCCCCCTTCCACCAACGGTCCCTCCTCCACTCCTGCTTTCTAGCCCTAACTAAACCCCACTCCCCACTGCCCCTCCCCTAAACCCCATCCCAGCTCCACTTTGGTTTTGTAGCCTTTTGGCAATTAGATGCCACACAGCAACAAGTTGTCAAAATATAAAAAAATTTGCTCCCATCATCTAGTTGCTGGACAGTTTAAAAATTTGAACTTTTTAACCTTTTGGCAACTAGATGTCGGAAGCAATTTTTTTTTTTTTTTATGTTCCAACAACATCTTGCCGGTAGACAAAAAATTTTGCTTATGACATCTAGTTGTCGGAAGGTTATAAAACCATAAGAAAAGGGAGTTTGGGCAGGGTTTTTGGTGGGAGGGTTTTGGAAAGGGGTTTCAAGGGAGGGGGAGGGGAGTTGGGGTCAAAGGCAGCAGGGAGGGGGCCACTGATGGGAGAGGGAGGGGTTGCAAGGAGTGGGGGATGGGAAGAGAGAAAGGGAGGGGTAGGGGTATTTTGAAAATGAGAGGTGGTGGGGTGCTGTTGGTAGAAACACCTTCATATGGTTTGATAATTGGTACACGATCGGGTCTCAGCCACCATTTGCAACTAGTGATTTTAAAGGACCGAAACGTTTGAATCTATTAAATTTAATCTTCACCATGTGTTACATATGCCACTAGCTACATGTTTACAAGAAAAAAAATATAAGGTATAGTTTTGTCTAATTAAAATTTTAGATTTTGGTACTGCGAGAATGCCAATGTGTTACGTAGAATGCTAGTATATTCATTTTCTTTAATTTTGGATTTTTTTGTGCTGTAAATAGAGACAAATAATCAATGGAGTAGCCTGAAGTTAATATATTATACCATAGCCAAGCTACATTGGTATCCTATTCCCAATAGTCTTATTTAGATGATACTCCCTCCGTTTTCATATATAAGCAACAAAACACTTTTTTGGTTCATTGAATAACTCATGTATTTGGTCTATAGTACATGCATATGCTTACATATTCATACGCTCACACATATATCCCTTGACCATAGATGTGAATATGCTTTATTCTTTCGCATACGACTCCTCCCCATTACTTCTGCAGCTTTTTACCACTTCACGCAGGCAAGAGACAAACAAAATAGTATACAAAGTGGAGGTTAGACTTAGATTATCAGTAACATATGATTCATCTATACACACATAAAACAAGATTGAATATGTAACACTCACTTGATAGCTTGATAGAGATCCCGCTCAAGTTTGGCAGCTCTGTCAGTTTTTTGTTTTGCAGTTTCAGCTTCAAGCTCCGCCTCACGTTTTGCAATTTCGCCAACGTGATGATGTGCCTCAATGATCAAGAGTTAGTTTGAGTTATTTTTTTTCTATTATAACTGCTTGTGGCCAAAGTAAGTTGTAACCGATTCTATTTTAACTTGTATCTTAGCTTGCTCTTGTTTACTCTGTATATAGCAATAGGTTTAGCCTTTGTGGGTAGTATGTTGAGTGAGGTTTTTATGTACATTCTCCAATTGTGATTCATAGCAATTCTGAGAATAGAGAGATTAAGGGAAGTGTGAAAAACTGAGTGATTGAGATTTCTGGGCATGCTTGTATTGCTGGTTCAAAAGGCAGTGGATGATACAAGGGTAAAAATCGATCCAAAGTCAAGGCCTTGATCTTGTAACTCCTATTCCATAGTGGATTCATCTTGCTCTCTTGCCCATGGATGTAGGTCTTCACATTGAAGGCTGAACCACGTAATTCTTGGTGTTAATTCTTCCTCTTATCTTCCTCATTTCATTTACACAATTCTGCATAATTCAATTTGATTAAATCTGCGATTTCTTGCATAACAAGTTACTGCATTGTTTGCTTGGAAGTTTTCTGGTTCTGTTTGTTTAAATGATTGCAGGACCCAATTCATAACAATTGGCGTCGTCTGTGGGGACGAGGCAATCATGGAAACTACAAAATTCGACATTGAAAAGTTTAATGGATCAAATGATTTTGGCCTTTGGAGGATAAAGATGCACACAATGCCGGTTCAATAAGGCTTGGTGAATGCTTTGAAAGGTGAAGCTGCTCTCCCTTCCACGATGCCCGATCAAGAAAAGAAAGATCTCATCGAGAAAGCAAATAGCACAATCATCTTGTGTCTTGGAGACAAAGCTCTAAGGGAAGTTGCAAGGGAACCTACTGCCGCGACTCTATGGCTCAAACTTGAATCCCTCCATATGACCAAATTGGTTGTCGATAGACTCTTCTTGAAACAACAATTGTTCTTTTTCAAAATGAATGAAGAAAAATCTGTCGTAGATCAGATTGCTGACTTCAACAAGATTCTAGATGATTTGGAAAATTTAGAGGTGAAATTGGAGGATGAAGACAAGGCATTAATTCTTCTAAGTGCCTTGCCTAGCTCTTATGAACATTTCAAGGATGCCATACTGTTTGGGAGAGAGTAAACCATCTCTCTTGAAGAAGTGCAAACCTCTATTCGAACCAAAGAAAGTCAAAAAAAGCAAGGAATCAAAATTGACAACAATGCTGAGAGCCTCAGTATCATCAGAGGCAGAACTGAGAAGAAGGGATCGAATGGAAACAAGAATAGATCAAAATCAAAGAACAAAAATGAAGTCAAGTTTAAATGTTTTCTCTGCCATAAGCAGGGATACTTTAAGAAAGATTGCCCTGAAAAAGGGGGCAAGAAATCAAAGCATAGTCAAGATTCAGGTAATGCTGCATTGGCTAATGCTGGCTATGAAACGACTTAGGCTTTGGTTGTTTCAAACTCAGAGATTGAAAAAGACTGGGTTATGGACTCGGGCTTCACATTCCACATGTGTCCTCGGAAGGACTATTTTGAATCTATAGACCTATGTGAAGGTGGAGCTGTCTTTCTTGGCAACAAAAAACCATGTAAAGTTCAAGGCAAAGAATCTATTAGATTCAAAATGTTCAATGGCAAGGAAACCTTGCTGGAGGATGTGAGGTATGTACCCGAATTGAAAAAAAAATTAATTTCCATTGGTATGTTTGATAGCCTAGGGTATTTAACATACATTGAGCATGGTATCATGAAAATTGCTAATAATGATACTATTATTGCTATAAAGAGGAATGACTTGTATATTTTAGATGGTTCCATAACAACTGCACAAGCTGCTATTGCTAGTTCCAGCATTCATGCATCATCTAGATTGTGGCATATGAGGTTAGGTCATGTAAGTGAAAGAGGCTTAATTGAGTTATCAGAACGGAATTTGCTAAATGGTGACAAAATTGATAAGCTTGAATTTTGTGATCATTGTATTCTAGGTATGTCTAAGAGAGTTAGTTTTGAAGTAGGGCTGCATACTACCTCTAGACCATTTGAATATGCACATTCTTATTTGTGGGGTCCTTCTAGGACCATGACTCATGCTGGTTGCTCATATTTCTTAACTATCATTGATGACTATTCTAGGAAAGTATGGATTTATGAGATTAAGAATAAAAGTGACACTTTTATGAAATTTAAGGAATGGCACACACAAATTGGAACACAAAAGGAATCTAAATTGAAATTTTTGAGAACTGATAATGGCCTGGAATATCTTTCAGAGCAATTCAATAAGTTTTGCTGGGATTTAGGTATTCAAAGGCATAAAACAGTTGCAGGCACTCCTCAACAAAATGGAATTGCTGAGAGGATGAATAGAACAATCTTGGAAAGAGTGAAATGCATGCTTTTGAGTGTTGGCCTTCCTAAGACCTTCTGGAGTGAGGCTGCTGTCACAGCAGTGTACTTGATCAATAGGTGTCCTTCTTCAGCAATTGGATTTAAAACTCCAATGGAATTATGGTGTGGAAAGCCTGTTGGCTACTCAAATCTAAAGGTGTTTGGTTCCTTGGCTTTTGCTCACACTAGGCAAGATAAATTGGGACTTAGGGCTATTAAATGTGCATTCATTGGATACCCTACAGGGGTAAAAGGTTATAAGTTGTGGAGGATTGATTTTGGTGAGCCTAAGTGCATTATCTCTAGAGATGTTGTTTTTGATGAAAGCAGAATGGCTATGATTGACAAGGATCAGCAGCAAGCTAGTGCTCCAGGTAGCAATATTGAGAGTATTCGAGTTGAGGTGGAGCCAATTAAGAAGCAAGGCAGCAACCCTCAAGTCAATGCAGAGGCTGCAGAAGCTGAAACAGAAACTGCAGAAGAACCAGAATTAGCCAACTACAACTTGGCTAGAGACAGAGAAAAGAGAACAATTAGAGCTCCTACTAGATATGGTCAAGCTGACCTGATCTATTATGCTCTAAATGTTGCTGAGCACCTTCAAACTGATGAGCCAAGGAATTACAAGGAGGCTATCAGCTGTGAAGACCGAGTAGCATGGTTGACAGCTATGAATGAAGAGATGCAATCTCTAGAAAAGAATCAGACCTGGACTTTGGTTGATGTCCCTAAAAATAAAAGGGTCATTGGATCTAAATGGATATTCAAGAGGAAGGAAGGCGTTCAAGGTGGAGAGAAAACAAGATATAAAGCCAGACTTGTTACCAAAGGGTTTTATCAATTAGAAGGAATAGATTTCAATGAAATCTTTGCTCCTGTGGTAAAGCATTGTTCAATCCGAATCTTGTTATCCATTGTCACTCACTATGACTTGGAATTAGAGCAGCTGGATGTCAAAACTGCATTTCCCCATGGTGACCTTGAAGAAACTATCTATATGCAACAACCTGAGGGATTTGCTAAAGGTCATAATAAGGTTTGTCTTCTTAAAAAATCTTTGTATGGCCTAAAGCAAAGTCCTAGGCAATGGTATAGAAAGTTTGATGACTTCATGATAAGGCTTGGTTTTCAAAGATGCAAGTTTGATAATTGTGTGTATATTCTAAAAGAGAATGGTGAGGTTCTTACCTATCTCCTACTCTATGTGGATGACATTCTTCTAGCAAGTTCAAGTAGGAATCAGATTAACAAGCTCAAATCTGATTTGAGCAATGAGTTTGAGATGAAAGAACTTGGAGAGGCCAAGAGGATTCTGGGAATGGATATCACCAGAGACAGAATCAAAGGGGAATTGATCCTGTCACAGCTTGGTTACTTGAAGAAAGTTGTTGCTAAATTTAGCATGCATGAATCAAGACCTATTTCTACTCCTTTGGGACAAAAATTCAAGTTGTCTACTCAAGATGCTCCTAAGACAGATCAGGAAAGGGAAAAAATGAGCTCCATTCCATATGCTAGTGGTGTTAGTAGCATAATTTATGGGATGATTTGCAGCAGGCCAGATTTGGCCTATGCTGTAAATGTTGTGAGCAGGTTCATGGCTGATCCAGGGCCATTCCATTGGTCTGCCCTCAAATGGATTTTGAGATACTTAAATGGTTCCCTATCAGCTGGTTTGAAATTCAAAAGGAATCATAATGATAGTAAACCAATCAAGGGATATGTTGACTCAGATTATGCAGGGAACATTGATACCAGAAAATCTCTTTCTGGTTATGTGTTTACTATGTTTGGTACAACTGTGAGTTGGAGAGCAATTCTGCAATCAGTGGTGGCTCTTTCCATAACTCAAGCTGAGTTCATAGCACTCATTGAAGGTGTTAAATAAGCCATATGGATGAAGAAATTGATTGATGAACTTGGGTTGAATCAAGACTGTGTGACAGTGTTTTGTGATAGCCAAAGTGCTATCCATTTAGCCAAGCATCAAGTGTATCATGATAAGTCAAAACACATTGATGTCAAGCTTTATTTCATAAGGGATGTAATTGATTCAAAGGAGATTTCAGTTGAGAAGATTGCAACTAAAGACAATCCTGCTGATGCATTTACAAAGTCTCTTCCACAAACTAAGTTCAAGCATTGCTTGGATTTAGTTGGTTTCTGTGAAGAGTAAGTTCTTTGGCAAGGGATCATAGTCTATGGAGGGAGTGATCAGATATTGAGTCAAGGTGGAGAATTGTGATGATGTGCCTCAATGATCAAGAGTTAGTTAGAGTTAGTTATTTTTTTCCCGTTGTAACTGCTTGTGGCCAGAGTAAGTTGTAACCGATTCTGTTTTAACTTTTATCTTAGCTTGCTCTTGTTTACTCTATATATAGCAATAGGTTTAGCCTTTGTGGGTAGTATGTTGAGTGAGGTTTTCATGTACATTCTCCAATTGTGATTCATAGCAAAAACTGAGTGATTGAGATTTCTGGGCATGCTTGTATTGCTGGTTCAAAAGGCAGTGGATGATACAAGGGTAGAAATCGATCCAAAGTTAAGGCCTTGATGTTGTGACTCCTATTCCATAGTGGAATCATCTTGCTTTCTTGCCCGTGGTTGTAGGTCTTCACATTGAAGGTTGAACCACACAATTCTTGGTGTTAATTCTTTCTCTTATCTTCCTCATTTCATTTACACAATTCTGCATATTCAATTTGATTAAATCTGCAATTTCTTATATAACAAGTTACTGCATTGTTTGCTTGGAAGTTTTCTGGTTCCGTTTGTTTAATTGATTGCAGGACCCAATTCATAACAGCCGACACCTGATAATGCAACTATTACTCCAAATAGTATTCGAAGCACGATTTTTGCGATGGACATTATTATTTTTGCAAGACAAAGTTCACTTTGCACGACGCTTATTAGTGTGTGGAAAGGGGCGTCTATTATTTATAAACCTTAACCTACTTTTGATGCTATACAAGGAATACCTAAATTTACCCTTGATCTACGGTATCTATTGTTCGTTATTCCTGAGCATGCATGAACTTCTTTATTATGGATTCGATTCGTTTAATATTTTCTAACAATAGATGCTAAACTATGCTATCACATGTAATTGTCGGAAAAAATCCTTATAGAAAAGCACAGCGGCTTATACCGCATAGGATGCGTTAAATACACAATTTATATTCTAATCCTACGATCCCAATTTTTTTTCCTTCATATATTTTCCGTTTTTTTATACGAAACAAACATTTTTCTCTTTCTTACTTTATTTCATATCGTGTTGTGCAAACTGAGCCAACATCATTTCACTAGCTGTTCTCGTTCACTGCTCTTTCTTTTCCATTCATCAGACTCTCACTCTTTCATCTTTCTTCCTCTTTTGTTCTTGCTTCGGTTGTAAGAGGATGAAATGTTTGAACACATCAATTTTATAAATGTTTTTATTGTTTGTGAGCGATTATTCTTCTTTCACGTCCCGATGGGAAAATATTAGATGTTGTCGGAATAATTTTATTGTCTTTGAGAACATATCATTTTATTGTCGGAATAATTTTATTGTCTTTGAGAACATATCTTTTTATAAAATTATTATTTTATTGTCGGAATTATTATCTTTGATTATTTTACTTTTGAGTCCCTATGAGATAATATTATATGTTATCAGTATAATTTTGTTGTCTTTAAGCACATGTCAAATTTATAAATCTCTTTATTATTAATAAATGATTATTTTCTTTTTAGTCTCAATGGGATAACATTACATATTATCAGTATACTTTCATTGTCCTTGACTATATAACAATCTTATGAATCTCTGTATTATTTATAAATGATTATTTTGTTTTCGAGTAACGACGGAGAAGCATTACATGTTAATTGTATAATTTCATTATCTTTGAGCACATAATAATTTTATAAATCTCTTTATTATTTATAAATAATTATTTTTTATATAAAATCATGTTTAAAAAAAAGAGGATTTCATGTGTGTTGTATAATATTTTTTATTTTTTGTCCAGAAGAATAATCAAGTGAAATTTGTTTTATATAAAACAGAATGAGAATGTTATGCGAATATTAACACGAAATTAAGAATATAGCATATATTTGGTAAAAAAAATTAAAATAAAGAATATAGTATAGCATATATATCCTTCCATTAGGGCCTCCTTTCTTCGCAGGAACGTGACCAACTTGCTTATGTGTGGTGCTAGTAGCAGGCTCTCGTTATGGGCTCATAAATCTAGGTTGTCATACCAACTTGGGGTTGCTTCTAGCATCCCCCGTTTTTGCCAACAGTACCTCACCCCATTTTTCTCAAAATACCCCTACCCCTCTTTTTCTCTCTCCCCACCTCTGCAGCCCCTCCCCTCCCACCAACAGCCCCCTCCCACCGATGGTCCCTCCTCCACTCTTGCCTTCCAGCCCTAACCAAACCCCTCTCCCACTGCCCCTCCCCTGAACCCCATCCCAACCCCCCATCGGTTTTGTAGCCTTCCTGTAATTAGATGCCACACAACAACAAGTTGTCAGAACATAAAAAAATTTGCTTCCGTCATCAGTTACTGGACAGTTTAAAATTTTGAAATTTTTAACCTTTTGGCAACTAAATGTCGAAAGCAAATTTTTTTATGTTCTGACAACATCTTGTTGGTGACAAAAAAATTTGCTTATGAAGTTGTCGGAAGGTTATAAAACCATACGAAAAGGGAGTTTTGGGTGGGGTTTTTGGTGGGAGGGTTTGAGAAAGGGGTTTCAAGGGAGAGGGAGGGGAGTGAGGGTTAGGGTTGGGGCAGACAGGGGAGGGGGCCATCGATGGGAGAGGGAGGGGTCGCAAGGAGTGGGGGATGGGGAGAGAGAAAGGGAGGGGTATGGGTATTTTGAGAATGGGAGGTGGTAGGGTGCTATTTGGTAGAAACGTGTGAGAGATTTTCCAAAATACATATTTGGAAGGATCATGATTTTAACAGTTAAGTAAATGTAATGATATAATGTTGACACAGTTGTCTTGCTTGGCATAGTGGTCACAGGTGCTTGATGAAACCATGTGGCCCGTGATCGAATCCGCTGGCAGATAGTTTTGAATTTTTACCGCCAAGCCAATGGGTCGTGTGTCATGGAATGAACGTTATGAATACATAATGTTTTGGATTAACCAGTGTTAAAATTCATGGAGAGTTGTTTTCTTTCTTTGAGAGGCATGAGTTGCTCTATAAATAGAGGCTATGCATGCAGGAAAACACACGAAATTCATTGTTTTTCCTTGCCATTATGAAATTTTAAGCCATTTCTTCCCTTCTCTAGTGCACGAGAGTTAGTGAGGAAACTTTATTCTGTAAACTATCGTTGATTGATAGGCTTGAAGTGTCTGTGCAAAGCACTTTAAGGAATCCAAAGTATCCTGAAGAGTATTCGCCAAGAACCCTGTTGCATCCAATATTCTAAGATTGGTGGGGTCGAATCGAACCTAAAGCTTAGTGTTTCACACACACTTTGGATTTATTTGTACAACAATTTTCTTTTCTTTCATTTATTCAGGTGCTGCAGCAACTCCCACAACATCTCCAACAATTCAAGGTTCTAACAATATTTAGGTTTGATTTTCGATTTTGTGATCATTGGCGACGACACTGAAAGAGATAACTTCAGACTTTGACAAGTTGGAGAGGTTTGATGGAGCTAACTTTGTTAGATGGCAGAAAAAGATGCACTTCCTACTCACTACTTTGAAGATGGTATATGTTTTGAACACTCCAAAACCAATGGATAAAGATAACGAGACAATTGTTGAAACTCGCGAGAGACAGAAGTGGGACAATGATGACTACATATGCATGGGACACATCCTCAATGGCATGTCGGACTCCTTGTTCGATGTTTATCAAAGCGAAAATTTTTCAAAAGAACTTTCGGACAAACTTGAAGCAAGATACATGACTGAAGATGCAACAAATAAGAAGTTTCTTGTTTCTCGTTTTAATAATTACAAGATGATTGATGAAAGATCTATTATAGAACAATTGCATGAAATAGAAAGAACTCTCAATAACTACAAACAACACAACATGAATATGAAAGTGACGTTTTAAAAACTTGCATCAACCAGCGCGACCCATGGGTTAGGGTTTACGGCGACTTTGGTTCCCCCACGGCGGCACGCGATTTTCGAAAGCGAGAGTTCTCCCCTGTGCGCGGTTTCTCTTCAGCTTCTGTGTGCGACTCTGCTTCAGCTTCTGTGCGCAAAATTTTCTCTATTCAGCCTTCCTCTCTGTGTGCGGTCTTCGATGGTGCGAGACCCATGGGTTAGGATTTACAGCGCCTTTCGTTCACCCACAGCAGCACACGATTTTTGGCAACGCAAGTCCTCCCCTGTGCTTGATTTCTCTTCTGCTTTTGTGCGCGACTCTGTTGTCAGCTTTTGTGCGCGAGACTCTGTTCAATCTCCTCCCTGTGTGTGAGTTTTCCCTGTGATGTTTTCTTTTTCCCTTTCAATGAGGAGTTTTGTTTTCCCTTTTAATAAGGAGTTTTGTTTTCCCTTTTTCAATAAGGAGTTTACGGTCTGTCGGAGACAATGAGCTGCTTAGCTTGGAACTGTCGTGGGCTTGGGAACCCACGTACAGTTAGAACTCTTAAAAAGCTTATTCGTGATAAAGGCCCCACTCTGATTTTCCTCTCGAAAACAATAAGAAAAGATTTTGCGATTAATAATTTACGTTATCCTCATGGGTTCCCAAATGTTGTTGCTGTTAGTTGTGAAGGTGATGGTAGAGACAGGTCAGGTGGCCTAGCTTTTTTGTGGAAAGAGGGTGGTGTAGTGAAATTGTTGTCTATCTCTCTGCATCATATAAATCTTATGGTTTGATGTGGAGAGAATGATCTTGAATGGCGTTGCACTGGTATCTATGGTTATCCTGAAACTATTAATAAGCATCGCACCTGTGAACTAATTCATGCTCTGGCTCAAGTTGATCATACAGACAAGTGGCTTCTTTTTGGTGATTTTAACCTCCTACTGGGCCAACATGAAAAACAAAGAGGTAACTTGGTTCCACAAAACCTTATTACCTTGTTCTGTGATACTACACAGGTGCACCATCTATGTGATATTGGTTTTGAAGGGGAACCCTTTACGTGGAATAATAGGCAGGAGGGAGATGATAATATTCAAGCTCGTTTGGACCGGTTTCTTGCTACGCCGGAATGGAGTAACGATTTTCCTCAGGCTAAGGTGAGACACTTGCTGCGTCATCAATCTGATCATATGCCAATTTTTCTTACTTTGATGGCAGTAAAAAGAAGGAGGAGAAATTTTGTGAGGCCCAACAGATTTGAATAATGTTGGCTTAGAGATGAGGGGTTTGAAGATGTTGTACATAGTGTGTGGGATGATAATATCTCCTATATATCTCAGAAAATTCCTTACTGCGTTGATGCTTTTTCTAAATCGGGAGAGAATAGATTTGGTGATATCCCAAAGAAGATAAAAGATGTTCAGGGCCAGTTAATGGAAGCTATTAAAAGAATGCATGAGGCTAGAATGATGACTCATATTCGTGATTTGGAAGCCCAATTAGATGATTTGTTAGAAAGTGAAGAAATGTGGTGGAGCCAACGTTCAAGAGCTATTTGGCTTGAACATGGTGACAAAAATACAAAATTCTTTCACGAAAAAGCATCCCAAAGAAAAAGTCGTAATTGGATTGAAGCAATCACTGATGATTATGGTGAGCATTTTACGGAAGAAGAAGATATTGCTAATGTTTTCAATTCCTACTTCCGTAATTTGTTTGAGACATCTGATCCTTCCAGTATCGCAGAGCCGGTGGAGGTTGTTCGGGGGCGTGTAACGCCTCGTTTGTGCCAAGAGCTTGATCGTGAGTTTACTAGAGAGGATGTTTTTTAGGCTTTGAAATCTATGAAGCCAACTGCAGCGCCGGGTCCTGATGAGATGTCAGCCCTTTTCTTTCAGAAGTTTTGGCATATCGTGGGAGATGAGGTTACGAATGTGGTGCTTAATATTCTTAATCATGATGGAGATCCTAGTGGCATCAACAATACTTTCATTTTCCTTATCCCAAAGAAAAAGAACCCGAAACTCATAGGTGATTTTAGACCCATCTCTCTATGTAATGTTATTTTCAAAATTGTGACGAAGACAACTGCAAATCGTCTGAAATTAATCCTACTAAACATTATTGGCAATTTCCAAAGTGCCTTTGTTCCAAGTAGATTAATTACAAATAATGTGCTTATTGCCTTTGATACTGTTCATTACATGAGGAAAAAAATGATGGAAAAAGAGGTTATGTGGGAATTAAGCTTGACATGTCAAAAGCTTATGATAGGATCAGGTGGTCTTTCTTACAGGCAGTTATGGCTAGTATAGGTTTTTCTAATATGTGGGTGGGTCTTATAATGAGATGTGTTTCATCTGTTTCTTTCTCTGTCCTTATTA
Organism: Calophaca sinica; assembly: GCA_037113605.1. Classification (NCBI taxonomy): domain Eukaryota; kingdom Viridiplantae; phylum Streptophyta; class Magnoliopsida; order Fabales; family Fabaceae; genus Calophaca; species Calophaca sinica. The sequence goes on along the minus strand of CM073734.1, from coordinate 98,736,405 downwards.
ATGGATGTCCTACCCCAAATTTTATCCCACATAGAGGTTTGCGGCAAGGGGACCCCCTCTCGTCGTATCTTTTTATTATGTGCGCTGAGGTGTTTTCAGGTCTCATTATTAGAGCTCAGGAGCAAAAAAGTTTACATGCCATTCAGATTGCACACTGAGCTCCTATGATTACACATATTTTCTTTGCAGATAATAGCCTCATTTTCTATAGAGCTACTCAACAAAATGTTGATTGTGTAAAAAATATTCTCCAACTTTACCAAGAAGCTTCTGGTCAACTCATTAATCTTGACAAGTTTGAGATCTCTTTTAGCTGAAATGTGCCAACAGATAGAAGACATGAATTCCAAGGATGGATGGATATTAAGGCAGTGGAGGTTCAATCCAAATATTTGGGGCTTCCTTCCTATGTGGGAAGATCAAAGCAGCAAATTTTTGATTTTGTACAAGATAGAGTGTGGAAGAAGTTGAAGGGTTGGAAAGAGAAGTTTTTATCAACAGCAGGCAGAGAAATTCTTATTAAAGCAGTTGTTCAGGCAATCCCTACATATGTTAGGGGATGCTTCTTGTTGCCAGCAAGCTTGTGTGACCACATTGAGAGCATGATCAGAAAATTTTGGTGGGGAAGCAGAGATGGGCAGAAAAGAAAAATTCACTGGCTTAATTGGAAGCAGTGTTGTCAACCAAAAAAGATGGGTGGTATGGGCTTTCGTAGTTTTGGAGCTTTTAATAAAGCCCTGTTGGCGAAACAAGGATGGCGCCTTTTAACTCAGCCTGATTCTTTGCTAGCTTGTTGTTTAAGAGTTCGGTATTTCCCTAAAGGAAACTTGATGACATCTTCTTTGGGATATCGACCTAGTTACTCATGGAGGAGCATTCATCAAGCTATTTGGATTCTCAAAAGAGGCTGCCTGTGGACAGTTGGGAGAGGGCATATGATTGATATTTGGAATGATAATTGGCTTCCTCACTAGAATGGCTACAATGTATGGTCACCTAAACCCCCCAATACACAAATCTCTCAAGTTTTCGGGTTGATTATTCAAGAGGATACGATGTGGAATGTACAATTGGTAAATGAATTATTTTTGTCTTTTGAAGAAATGCAAATATTACAAATCCCTATATCCTCCTCTATGCAATTAGACCGGTTGGCTTGAGGCCCAGTAAAACGTGGTTATTTTTCTGTGAAGAGTGCATATCACTGTGTTAAAAATTGGGAAGTTGTTGATTCTCCCTTGCCATCTACCACTATTAATGGATCCACGGTGTGGCAACACCTTTGGAAAATCCAGACTATCCCTAAACATGTTCATTTGAGTTGGAGAATTTTACATAACAGTCTTGCTTCTAGAATGAAACTCAATTCCAAAGGTGTTCATGTTTCTCCCCTGTGCCCGCGCTGCGATTCTTATTGTGAAGATATAGATCATATTTTTTGTAGGTGCTTTTGGGCCAAGCACGTTTGGTTTGCCTCTCCCCTCGGCATTAATATTTGATCATGTCCAGGTATCCTTTCACAACTGGCTTGAGGACATTATTATTAACAGTACAGATGAGGTGAAAATGCATGTGCTAATGTTTTGAAATTTGAAAAACTCGTAATAAGCACTGCTTTGAAAGAACACCATCTGATCCTTTAGCTTCAGCTAACAAGGCGTGGTTGGTTGCCCTTGAGTATTCTAATAACATCAATTCTTTGTACTCTCTGCCTGCTTCTAGTTCAAATGTTTAGAATGTTGATCATGAGTTGGATAAATGGTGTAAGCCCCCAACATCTTGGTATAAGGTAAATATGGATGCTGCTGGTTTTTTAGATGGAGTCTGGGGAATTGGTACGGTTATTAGAGATGAAAATGGTGAGGTTATGGCTGCTGCAACCTGACGAATAAATGCTCTCAATGATGTCGATTTAGTGGAGGCTTTGGGAATGAAACTTGCCCTTAATTTTGCTATCGATCTTGGTTTTTATTCATTGGTTGCTAAATCTGACTCTCTAAATGTAGTGTAAGCAATGCTCTTCTCATCAACAATTCCCACACATTTTGGCATGGTTGTGAATGACTGCATCTTTCTTGTTCCACGGTTTTATCGTTTTAAGGTTTGCCACGTTAGGAGGGGTGCTAATAAAGTAGCTCATTGTTTAGCAAAATTTGCTTTGGTTAACGTTGATTCTATTTGGATTGAAGTGACTCCTTTATGTATTGTTGTTATTGTTGCCTCAGATTTAAGAGGTTGTTAATGGAAATCAATAGAACCAAGCTTTCTCGTTCTTTCTTCAAATACAGATCCAAGGAGAAATCAACAGAAATAGTTTTTTAAACTAGCAACAGAAATCGTTTGAAGTTAGGGTTTGGAGAAAAATTGGGGAAATCAACAGAAATCGTTTTTGAAAGCTGGCAACAAAAATTGGGGAAATCAACAGAAAAGGGTCAACTCACCATGTGAAAGAGAAGGTGACGTGGTGGCTCACGGTGGTGGCTCACAGTCGGTTTCTTGGCTCACCATGTGAAAGAATAGAACCTCTTTTTCTTCTTGTCGCTGCTGGAACGCGAGAGAGAGAGAGAGAGAGATGTGAAACATGAGAACAATGGACACAGCAAAGGTGAGAAACGCGAGACAGAGAGTGAGCAACAGAGTGATGCAGAGAGTGATGCGGAGACAGAGATGTGAAGTTAGGGTTTGCGATAGAGAGAAAGAAGTGATGCGGAGAGAAGAAACGCGAGGAGATAGTGATGTTGGATGGAGCGCTGCGAACAGAGAGAGCTTTTTAATATTAATTCGCTGGACCAAAATCAGCGCTTCATATGAGAAGCATTGTTTATTGTTTCAGCATAACTTTAGACAGCGCTTCTCCACTTAAGCGTTGTTTATTATTGTTAGACCAAAATTAGCGCTTTTTTCTATTAAGCGCTGTTTATTGTTTTAGTGCAACTTTAAACAGCGCTTCCCCACTTAAGCGATGTTTATTTCTCTACACCTTAAGCAGCGTTTCGTGTTCTGAAGCGCTGTTTATTAGCTAAAGTAGCATTTTTTTAAGCGCTGCTTAAAGTGGCGTTATCTTTTACATATTCTGTTGTAGTGCTGTCAAAAAAAAGAACAACATAACATGCATATGGCTGAGACCATTATTGTCTCCTAAATCATAGACAAACTCCCTCCTTCATGGAAAGACTTCATAAGAAGTTTGAAGCATAGAAATGATGATATCTCTCTTGAGCAATTGGGTAATCACCTTCATTTAGAAAAAGAGCATCAAAAACAAGATGATACTAAAAACCAATATACTCATGAGAAAGTGCATGTCAGGGAGGAAGGAAAGACTAACAAGTCTCAAGGAAAGTGATCGAGATTGTGAATAATCTTATGACAACAACAATGGGAATAACCAAAAGAAAAAGAAGAAGAAAGGGAGTTGTTTCCATTGTGGCAAATCGGGACATTACAAGAATGAATGTAGATTCTTGAAGAATGAAAAGGAAGAGAAGAACTCTAGTGCATCCAAGGACTACCTTGAAGCATAGTATTCACTTTTGAAAAAGTGATTATTCTCAAGAATATATGTAATGTACGTGATGAATTTATTTTATGTGCCATTACTTAACAAGTATGAGTTCATGTGTGTATTTGAGGGAGACATGTTTATTCTCAATAGAAGGGTATGTTGAAATATGTTTTATGTAATTGATAATGATATTATTAAGTTTTGTTTAGTGTTAAGTTTTATGACTTATTCTATGGAAACATCAGTTTTAGAAATGCTATGAAAAGTTCTTATTTGATATTTAATAAGTAGAATTTATGATGCATGTTTAATTTTATATGCTAATTAAAATGACAATGTTTATCTTAATAGAGTTGACATAAAAGTGTTAGAATAATTAGTTTGTTATTATGTATGTATATGATTTACATGATTAACTCACCTTTGTGTTTAAAGATAGTTTTGATCTTCAAATATTGTACTAGTTGTTATGAACATTTAATGCATTTATTGCATGATATCTTAAATGAATTAAGATAACTAAAATAGAATTAGAATTTCATATTGAAATGAGTATTGAATTCTTTAGTAGGAATAAATAGAGTTATTTATAAATTTGTTGTATGATATATCAATTTGGTCAAAACCAATGGCATGAGTATACTTACATTGTGATTGTCAACACAGTCAAAGGCATATATCCAATTGGATAATGAAAGTCAATAGGGCAAGTAGTCCAATTTTTGTGATAGTTAGTCAATACTATAAAGAGTATATTAAATAATGAATAGTAAAATGTCATGGGACATTGGACTAAGGCATAGCTAGGTGAAGAAGTTACATTTAAATTTTATAAGAGAAGTAAAGAAATCTTGCAATCCTTTGACGAAAGAATTGACAATGGATATGATGTCTTTGAAACATCATTGGGGATGGAATTCAAGCACATATCTAATTGATCATCAATAGTAGAAACCCACACTTGAGTTAAATCAAGTCATGAGTTCAATGGTGAAAGTATATTATCAGAGTTATTGCAAGTACTTGTTAATAAATATATCCCAAGGATATAGAGTACTTGGACCATAAGAATAAAAGGTTGAAGGTTGAGCTTTTTGCTCTTAATTAATATACATATAGCATATATTTGCTGAGATGCATATTATGGGTGCATTTATGATATATTCTACCTATATGAGAATGAAGTATGGCCGCTTCATAGAGTTAAAGGGTTGACTCTAGTAGTTCTAATGAAAAGGGTACATGACACAAGGCCTTATCAAATGTGTCATCTTCATAATTCAATCAATGATACCGAGATTTCATATGTGAGTTATGCACACTTGTTCTAATGAATAATTGGTTCAAAGTTTGTCTACTAATCTATTTAGGGATGAGTGAAACCATAGCTTACTAAGTGAAGGTTCAAGTCGTGAGACACCTTTATCTGAAACCATGAGATTTCCAGAATAATGGATTTAGATCTATTTTGAAAAATAGTGGGGGATTGTGAGGGTTTTAAAAAATACATATTTGGAAGGATCATGATTTTAACGGTTAAGTGAAACCACGTGACCTGTGATCGAATCCACGGACCGAAAATTCAAAACGAAAAATTTGCATCCAACAAGATTCAAACTGCGCACCTGTAGCAAATAGGTGCAAGGACCAACCACCAATCCAATGGATCACGTTGCGTCATGGAATGAACATTATGGATATAGAATGTTTCGAATTAACTAGTGTTAAAATTCATGGAGAGCTGTTTTCCTTTTTTGAGAGACATGAGTTGCTTTATAAATAAAGGTTATGCATGCAGGAAAACACACGAAATTCATTGTTTTTCTTTGGCATTATCAAATTCTAAATCATTTCTTCCATTCTCTAGTGCACGAGAGTTAGTGAGAAAACTTTATTCTGCAAACTATCATTAATTGATAAGCTTGAAGTGTGTGTGCAAACCACTTCAAGGAATCCAAAGTATCCGGAAGGAGATTCGTCAAGAACCCTGTTGAATCCAATATTCTAAGATTGGTGGGGGCGAATCAAACTTAAAGCTTAGTGTTTCACACACGCTTTGGATTTATTTGTGCAACAATTTTCTTTTCTTTCATTTGTTCAGGTGCTGCAACAACTTCCACAACATCTCCAACAATTCAAGGTTCTAACAAAACGCCTCCGTATGTTTTGATAACTGGTACACGATCGGGTCTCAGCCACCATTTGCAACTAGTGATTTTAAATGACCGGAAAGTTTGAATCTATTAAATTTAATCTTCACCATGTGTTACATATGCCACTAGCTACATGTTTACAAGAAGGAAATTTTGTCTAATTAAAATTTTGGATTTTGGTACCGCGAGAATGCCGATGTGTTACGCAGAATGCTAGTATATTCATTTTCTTTAGTTTTGGGTTTTTCTGTGCTGTAAATAGAGACAAATAATCAATGGAGTAGCCTAAAGTTAATATATTATTGAGTCACACCATAGCCAAGCCACATTGGTATCCTATTCCCAATAGTCTTATTTAGATGCTACATGCATATGCTTACATATTCATACGCGCACACATATATCCCTTGACCATAGATGTGAATATGCTTTATTCTTCCGCATACAGCTCCTCCCCATTACTTCTTCTGCTCTTTACCACTTCACGCAGGCAAGAGACAAACAAATTAGCGTAAAAAGTGGAGGTTAGATTATCAGAACATATGATTCATCTATACACGCATAAAACAAGATTGAATATGTAACACTCACTCGTTAGTTCGATTGCCTTCCTTCGGTACAGTATCACCCTTAAGTGTTGCACAAAGTCCGGCAATACCTGTTCCTGCAAATATTGCTGCAAGTAGTAATTGAAGCGCCATGGTTGATGATTTGGTGAGGCTTAAGATTATTATTTTTTGCAAGACGAAGTTCACTTTGCACGACGCTTATTAGTGTGTCGAAAGTGGCATCTGTTATTTATAAACCTTAACCTACTTTTGATGCTACAAGGAATACCAAAAATTACCCTTAATCTACAGTATCTACTGTTCGTTATTCCTGAGCATGCATGAACTTACTTTATTATGGATTCGATTCGTTTAATATTTTCTAAGAATAGATGCTAAACTATGCTATCACATGTAATTGTCGGAAAAAATCCTGATAGAAAAGTACAGCTGCTCATACTGCATAGGATGCGTTAAATACACAATTTATATTCTAATCCAACTATCCCAAATTTTTTTTTGATAGGCAAATATTAGTATGTTAGTTATTAGATTAGTTTTTTCGCCTTCACCTACTATCCCAATTTGTTTTCCTTCATACGTTTTCCTTTTTTAAACAAAACAAAGCTTTTTTAAGATAAGAATCACTGCAGCTGAATTTTCAACCACAGATGATCTCAGTCCCACAATTTATATATTCAGAAGGTTTGTTTCGAGCAATGTTTAGCTGAATTTTATAAATGATTACTATGCTTTAAGTATCGACGGGAAAACATTACATATCGGTATATTTTTATTGTCTTTGAGCATTACTTTTTTTTGAGTTTTTCTTTTACTTTTTTTTCTTGTATTTATATTTTTTATTAATTATTTTACTTTTGAGTCCCCGCGGTATAACATTATTTGTTATTGGTACAATTTTGTTGTCTTTGAGCACATATATAATTTATAAATCTCTTTATTATTAATAAATGATTATTTTCTTTTGAGTCCCGACGGGGTAATAATACATGTTATCGGTATAATTTCATTGTTCTTGAGCATATAATAATCTTATAAATCTCTTTGTTATTTATAAATAATTATTTTGTTTTTGAGTAACGACAAGGAAATATTACAATATGTTATCGGTATAATTTTATTGTCTTTAAGCACATAATAATTTTATAAATCTCTTTATTATTTATAAATGATTATTTTGCTTTTGAGTCCCGAATGGAAACATTATATGTTATCGGTATAATTTCATTGTCTTTCAGCATATATCAATTTTATAATATTTTTTATTTATAAATGACTATTTTGCTTTTTGAGTCCCGACGGGAAAACATTAGATGTTATCGGTATAATTTCATTGTCTTTGAGCATATAACAATTTTAGAAATCTCTTTATTACTTATAAATGATTATTTTCCTTTTAAGTTCCGACGGGAAAACATTATTGTTATCGGTATAATTTTATTGTCTTTCAGCATATAAAAATTTTATAATTTTTTTAATTATTTATAAATGATTTTTTTGCTTTGTGAATTCTGAAAGGGAAACATAACATGTTAGTATAATTTTATTGTCTTTGAACACATAACAGTTTTGTAAATCCCTTTATTATTTATAAATGATTATTTTAGTTTTAAATCCCGATAGAAAACATTACATGTTGTCGATATAATTATTTTCTCTATTTGAATACTCTCAATCTTTCTACATTTCTAGAATATTAAAACTACTAAATATATTTGTTACAATTTAAAATTTATTTTTACAAATAACTGTATTTCAAAAATGCGTGAAAATAGAGTGACACGTGCGAATACACGGGTATCATGCTAGTTATTTATAAACCTTAACCTACTTTTGATGTTACAAGGAATACCTAAAATTACCCTTAATCTACAGTATCTATTGTTCGTTATTCCTGAGCAAGCATGAACTTCTATTCGATTCGTTTAATATTCTCTAAGAATAGATGTTAAACTATGCTATCACATGTAATTGTCGAAAAAAATCCAGATAGAAAAGTACAGCTGCTCATATCGCATAGGATGCGTTAAATACACAATTTATATTCTAATCCTACGATCCCAATTTCTTTTTCTTCTTAAGTTTTCCTTTTTTATACAAAACAAAGTTTTTTTATGATAAGGATCACTGCTGCTGAATTTTCAACCACAGATGATCTCAATCCCACAATTTATATATTCAGAATGGGTTTGTTTCGAGCAATGTTTAGCTGAATTTTATAAATGATTATTTTACTTTAAGTATTGATGGGAAACATTACATGTTATATATTTTTCTCATCTTTGAGCGTTACTTTTTTTTTTGAGTTTTTTTTTAATTTTTTCTTGTATTTATATTTTTTATTGATTATTTTATTTTTAAGTCCCCGGGCATAACATTATTTGTTACCGGTATAATTTTGTTGCCTTTGAGCACATATATAATTTATAGTCTCTTTATTATTAATAAATGATTATTTTCTTTTGAGTCCCGACGGGGAAACAATACATGTTATCGGTATAATTTCATTGTCCTTGAGCATATAATAATCTTATAAATCTCTTTGTTATTTATAAATGATTATTTTGTTTTTGAGTAACGACAGGAAAATATTACAACATGTTATCGGTATAATTTTCTTATCTTTGAGCACATAATAATATTATAAATCTCTTTATTATTTATAAATGATTATTTTGCTTTTGAGTCCCGAATGGAAACATTAGATGTTATCGGTATAATTTCATTGTCTTTCAGCATATATCAATTTTATAATATTTTTTATTTATAAATGATTATTTTGCTTTTTGAGTCCCGATGGGGAAACATTAGATATTATCAGTATAATTTCATTGTCTTTGAGCATATAACAATTTTAGAAATCTCATTATTACTTATAAATGATTATTTTCCTTTTGAGTCCCAATGGGAAAACATTATTGTCATCGGTATAATTTTATTGTCTTTTAGCATATATCAATTTTATAATTTTTTTAATTATTTATAAATAATTTTTTTGCTTTGTGAATTCCGAAAGTGAAACATAATATTTTAGTATAATTTTATTTTCTTTAAACACATAACAATTTTGTAAATCTTTTTATTATTTATAAATGATTATTTTAGTTTTAAATTCCGACGAGGAAACATTACATGTTGTCGATATAATTATTTTCTCTGTTTGAATACTCTCAATCTTTTTGCTTTTTTAGAAAACTAAAACTACTAAATATGTATGTCACAATTTAAAATATTTTTTCAAACAAGTGTATTTCAAAAATGCGTGAAAATAGAGTGACACGTGTGAATGCACTGGTATCTTGCTAGTTATTTATAAACTGATGTCCAGCCCTAATCCTTCCATTAGGGCCTCCTTTCTTCACAAGAACGTGACCAACTTGCTTGTGTGTCATAGTGCTAGTAGCTGGCTCTCGTTATGGGCTCATAAATCTAGGGTGTCATACCAACTTAGGGTTGCTTCCAGTTCCAGCATCCCCCGTTTTTGCCAACAGTACCTCACCCCACTTTTCTCAAAATACCCCTAACCCTCCTTTTCTCTCTCCCCACCTCCGTAGCCCCTCCCCTCCCACCGACAGCCCCTTCCCACCGACAGTCCCTCCTCCACTCTTGCCTTCCAGCCCTAACCAAACCCCACTCCCCACTGCCCCTCCCCTGAACCCCATCCCAACCCCCCCTTGGTTTTGTAACCTTCCGGCAATTAGATGCCACACAACAAGAAGTTGTCAGAACATAAAAAAAATTGCTTCTGTCATCTAGTTGCTGGACAGTTTAAAAATTTGACTTTTTAACCTTTTGGCAACTAGATGTCGAAAGCAAATTTTTTTATGTTCTGACAACATAAAACCATAAAAAATTTGCTCATAACATTTAGTTGTCGGAAGGTTATAAAACCATAAGAAAAGGGATTTTGGGTGGGGTTTTTCGTGGGAGGGTTTGGGAAAAGGGTTTCAAGGTAGGGGGAGGGGGTGGGGGTGGGGGTTGGGGTCGGGGCAGACAGGGGACGATGCGACTGATGGGAGAGGGAGGGGTTGCAAGGAGTGGGGGATGGGGAGAGAGAAAGCGAGGGGTAGGGGTATTTTGAGAATGAGAGGTGGTGGGGTCTTGTTGGTAGAAACGCCTTCGTATGTTTTGATAACTGGTACACGATCGGGTCAACCACCATTTGCAACTAGTGATTTTAAATGACCGGAAAGTTTGAATCTATTAAATTTAATCTTCACCATGTGTTACATATGCCACTAGCTACAAGTTTACAAGAAAAAATATCTAAGGTATAGTTTTGTCTAATTAAAATTTTGGATTTTGGTACCGCGAGAATGCCAATGTGTTACGTAGAATGCCAGTATATTTGTTTTCTCTAGTTTTGGATTTTTCTGTGCTGTAAATAGAGACAAATAATCAATGGAGTAGCCGGAAGTTAATATATTATTGAGGCACATCACACCATAGCCAAGCTACATTGGTATCCTATTCCCAATAGTCTTATTTAGATGATACATGCATATGCTTACATATTCATACGCGCACACATATATCCCTCGACCATAGATGTGAATATGCTTTATTCTTCCGCATACAGCTCCTCCCCATTACTTCTTCTGCGGCTCTTTACCACTCCACGCAGGCAAGAGACAAACAAATTAGTGTAAAAAGTGGAGGTTGGATTATTAGAACATATGATTCATCTATACATACATAAAACAAGATTGAATATGTAACACTCACTCGTTTGTTCGGTTGCCTTCCTTCGGTGCAGTACCACCTGCAGTCTCAACTCTTGTAGGAGTCAATATTATTGCTGCACCTAGTGCATATTTCCACATGGTTGATGATTTGTGAGGCTTAAGATTATTATTTTTTGGAAGACGAAGTTCACTTTGCACGACGCTTATTAGTGTGTGGAAAGTGGCGTCTATTATTTATAAACCTTAACCTACACTTTTGATGCTACAACGAATATCTAAAATTACCCTTAATCTACTGTTCGTTATTCCTGAGGATACATGAACTTCTTTATTATGGATTCGATTCGTTTAATATTTTCTAAGAATAGATGCTAAACTATGCTATCACTTGTAATTGTCGGAAAAAATCCTGATAGAAAAGTACAGCTGCTCATATTGCATAGGATGTGTTAAATACACAATTTATATTGTAATCCTACGATCCCAATTTCTTTTCCTTCATACGTTTTCCTTTTATATACAAAGTCTCTTTATTATTAATAAATGATTATTTGCTTTTGAGTCCCGACGGGAAAACAATACATGTTATCGGTATAATTTTATTGTCCTTGAGCATATAATAATCTTATAAATCTCTTTGTTATTTATAAATGATTATTTTAGTTTTGAGCCCCGAATGGAAATATTAGATGTTATTGGTATAATTTTATTGTCTTTCAGCATATATCAATTTTATAATATTTTTTATTTATAAATGATTATTTTGCTTTTTGAGTCCCGACGGGAAAACATTAGATGTTATCAGTATAATTTTATTGTCTTTGAGCATATAAAAGTTTTAGAAATCTCTTTATTACTTATAAATGCTTATTTTCCTTTTGAGTCCCGACGGGAAAACATTATTGTTATCGGTATAATTTTATTATCTTTCAGCATATATCAATTTTATAATTTTTTTAATTATTTATAAATATTATTTTTGCTTTGTGAATTCTAAAAGGGAAACATAACATGTTAGTATAATTTTATCGTCTTTGAATACATAACAATTTTGTAAATCCCTTTATTATTTATAAATGATTATTTTAGATTTAAATCCCGACGGGGAAACATTACATTTGGTCGATATAATTATTTTCTCTGTTTGAATACTCTCAATCTTTCTGCATTTTTAGAAAACTAAAACTATTATATATATGTTTGACACAATTTAAAAATTTATTTTTACAAACAAGTGTATTTCAAAAATGCGTAAAAATAGAGTGACGCGAATGCACGGGTATTTTGCTAGTTATTTATAAACCTTAACCTACTTTTGATGCTACAAGGAATACCTAAAATTACCCTTAATCTACAGTATCTACTGTTCGTTATTCCTGAGCATGCATGATTATGAATTCGATTCGTTTAATATTTTCTAAGAATAGATGCTAAACTATGCTTCTTCTTCTTTTTTGACAAAAAGATGCTAAACTATGCTATCACATGTAATTGACGGAAAAAATCTTGATAGAAAAGTACAGCTACTCATACTGCATAGGATGCGTTAAATACACAATTTATAATCTAATCCTACGATCCCAATTTCTTTTCCTTCATACACTTTCTTTTTTCATACAAAACAAAGCTCTTTTATGATAAGGATCACTGCAGCTGAATTTTCAACCGCAGATGATCTCAATCCCACAATTTATATATTAAAATGGGTTTGTTTCGAGCAATGTTTAGCCACTACTGAAAATATGAATTTTGTAATTAGATATTCCGATATACAAATGCTAAAAACATTCCTGTATATTTATTAAAAAAATTGCAGTAAGATATTTCAATATAAGATGTTTGGATAATGAATCCCCAGTCAAAAGGGTGTGCCAGAATGGGTACAGCTCAATTCAAACCAAGTCATAGCCCTATAGCCCTATAAGATAAAACCCGAACTGCAAACTCCTGCATCTCAAAATGGCCAATATTAAAGGTACCCTAACCTGTTGCGCACAACCCCCCATTTTTCGAAAAATCCAAAATATCTCTGTCCAAAATCAGAAAATTGGAATTAATTTCGGTAATTCTAATTTTCGGTATGTGTTTTGCATACCGGAAATTCGATACCGAAAATTGAATTTTCGGTATGAATTTTGGGTACGCATACTTTTTATTTGTTACCGAAAATTATGAATTTCTAGTACACAGATTTTTTATTTGTCACCGGAAATTATGAATTTTCGGTATGGAATGTGTTTTTTTATTTTTATTTTTTAATGAATTTTAATATAATTTATTTAAAATTACTAAAAGTAGTGAGGATGCTTCGGGTAGCTTAGTTCTAGAAGTGCCTTTCAGGGGCAGAGAAATTGTTGCTTATAATCATATCCTGTAATTCTAAAAATCCATATTTAATTTTTTTATAGGGTTGTATTATTTTCTTTTAATGATTTGGATTTGAATTTTTTATTTAATGCTTCAATTTTTTTTCTTTCTCATGTTCAGAAGCTGCTCAACTAATGAGCTTCTAGGAAGTAATTTATAGAAGCTAATTATGTATTTTAGTTTGTGGTTGTGATATTTAATTTCTACTTCATAAATGTAATGTGGTAAATAGTTGGTTTTACCTTGTGTTGTGTCAACTCTTAGGATTCTAAAATGCAAGATGTTCTTCTGTGATTGCCATGCTCACATGAATCTCAATTCCAAAGTTGGCAAGAAATCATCTCATTTCTTCCTTCAATTCTCGCTTGACTCTACGGTTTTGCCTCTGCAATTTTTTATTTCATAGATAAATAAATTTATTTATTTATTTATTTAAATAAATTATATTAATATTCATTAAAAAATAAATAAAAAAACACATTCCATACCGGAAATTATGAATTTCCGGTAACAAATAAAAAAATCTGTGTACCGAAAATTCATAATTTTCAGTAACAAATAAAAAATCTGTGTACCCAAAATTCATACCGAAAATTCAATTTCCAGTATCATACTGAAAATTTCCGATAACAAATAAAAAATCTGTATACCAGAAATTAATTTTCGGTAACAAATAAAAAATATGCATACCCAATACAGGGGTATTTTGGGTTTTTTGAAAAATGAGGGGGTGCGAAAAATGAGGGGGTGCGCGCAACAGGTGAGGGTGCCTTTAATGTTGGCCTCTCAAAATTACTATCAGCACAAGCAAACAACAGTGATTGAAAAAGCCTCCGCAAAACTAAACAGAAGTATCATACAACATAGGAATTTTAAATATACAAAAATGAGATTCAATTATTCAAACACAACGATGATACAATGCACTCTATTGTGAAAGCACTTGATGAGACAAGAAATTATAATCTGACAACATCCTGGAGGCAATCATAGAAATGTGATATATTGATCTTGTCTTGGCCTGAATAAATAGCTTCTGCTGATCCTCCTTGCGCCCCTTGGGCTGCCATTTCAATCAACATGTATAGCTTCCTGATAGGCATCTGAGAATAAAAATTGAGCACAAAATAGATGAGTTAGAGCAAGTACCAATAACAATATGCGACGAATGTTCTTTGCCAAATACAGGTTTCCAATAAGGTGCGAATTAAATTACTAATCGAACAATGTAGCTTCCTGCCGGTAAAAGCATAGTATGCTTGAAAATACCAAATTGAGCATCCTTCATTTTGAAAGAGATGGAAGAAAGTAAAAGTAAACAAAGCCTCATTGGCAACAAGAGAAAAATATCAACAGAAGACCAAGAGCTATACTACTAATAATCTGCACACAGACGTAAAAATTGATAAAAAATAAACTGTTCCTTCATGTAAAATTAGTAGAGTTCCCCCGTTTTACGAGTCAGGCAAAACTATCAGAGAGACAAATTAAACGGATGAAGCAAACAAAGGAGTAATAATACGTACATCATTCAACGCCTCTGCAGCAGAATCAATATCTTCATCAGCAAAAACATTCAACTGTTCTAGGACCTGTAATTTTACAAATGAAAAAGAGAGGAGTTTAACATTTATTTTGAACCATATACACACACACAAAAAAGCTACGATTTGGCATGTAAAGTCATGAAACAAATTAAATTGTTCATTCACATTTTGACATCGCAAGTGATACAATCTCTTAAATTTTAAACAGATGAAATGACTGACATGTTATCAAGAGAACAGAAAGGCGTCAACAATAATGGGAAACATTCATAATGCACATGTCAATAGCATGCAATTGACCCGAAAGCTACACCAAAATGCGAAGAACAAATAAGTTTACCTTCTTCGCATCATTTGTGTTCAAGGTAGGAACATGGTAAGTTACAGAGAAAGTATCACAAAATCCAATTGAGTCCAAGAAACCCAGTTCACTTGTTGTACCGATAACCGTGAGTTTTTTCCCCTGAAAACATGGTTAGAAATGCACATTTAAGACTTGCGCAGCATCAACAAAAAAAATTATTTGTCACTGACATTTCAACTTTTCATTTGGTGATATTGACCTTGTGAAGATGAACTCTCAACAGTTAAACACACCGCTTGCATCAATTGCAGAAAAACATACAACCATTCAAACATCATATACCCAAGGTGTTGAAGATTGAAAACGTAGTTATCAGCTAACACACAATTTGAATTCAGTATTTGTTCTGGGTGGCATGTAGCAATTTGATGATGAGGAGATCAGCCGTCTTTATATTACATCACATGAAGGGGAAAAAATTATGATCAAAATTGTCATTTGACAATTTGGAAATCAGATTATATATTTTGGTTAGTCAACTGGAACAGTAAAGTAGTAAGACCAAATAGCAGTAGATCTTCACTTCACCCACCCACCTCTCCCTTCTCCTTCCACAAACAGAAACACCAGGTTTCCAACAACAAAATCAGATGTTAAAGCAAGTTGGAAGTTGAACCCATTGAATCCAAATTTATTTCTCAGATTTGCATTAAACGTATAAATATGTGCTTCAGAAAGGAACACAAAGGTTAAGGACAAACAAAAACCTTTGGAGGAAGCCGTTTGAGCAGGACCAATAGTGTCTGAGAAATCAAGTTTGAAAAACGAGGACCAATGGCCACATACTCCAATAATCTGGATCAACATACAAGGAAATAATTAATATTCGAGAAGGAATTACAGATAAGGATGATAAAAGAACAATCACTAATCCCACCTCTCAATGTCATCAAGAATAACAACACTCAATGGTGACTTGTATGCATCCTCAAAAACCTATTAGAAATCACCAGACTTTAAAATTTACATAATAAACCAACCAGCAAGGGAAATATAAAGCATACCACTATATCAATGCAATTGTTAAATTGCTAAAGATAATTGAAAGTCAAAAGCATATACTTGACTGTTGACTCAATACAACCTCATTTGCAGGGACAATAAATGAGTCTTCAGAAAATATATACATTGAATACTCAATAGCTCAAAATATTAATTATGACAAACCTTAATAATCTGTGCACATTTAGTGCTCTCATGTAGACCAATCATTGATTCAGCTGAAACCTACCCGATTACAGATCAAAGTTACATTTAGCCATAATTATAAAGTCAAAAGCAATGCTGATTTCTGGAGTGTAATGATCAAGATAAGGAAAGAACTTACTATCTTGACATATGGGAAGTCACTGTCGATACCTACAGTAGCTGCAAGTGCAGTTTTACCACTATAACAACAAAGTAGTTTAGAAATATATTATCACAAAAGTCAAACCAAAGATGAAAATTGACACATACCTGCCACTAGAACCTTCCAGAAGACAAGTAACAAGTGGGCTTCCTTTACTCACTTTAACTTGCTCCACAAGTAGCATTGCTCTCTGATAAATGTGCTTATGTCGATCACCACATTCTACCATGCCATGGAGTCTACAAATCAAATAACACAAAATATTATAACACAAAGCAAATTTGCTGGTTTCTACAGTACTTCCAGACAGACTCAGACTTCTAATGTGCCACATCATGAAACTAAATAACAGCTTTCGAAAACAAGTAAAACATTGAAAAGCAGCATGGTTGCAAAAATGTGATTAAACTATCCAAGGGACCCCCACAAATTCCATTTGCAAGAAACTAGCCAATACCTTCCAAGCCATCAAATTATTTGGTGTTTTGCATTCAAATAATGAGAAGTAGCAAACCAAAAAAAAAAAAAAAATCATATAGTTTGAAAATTGTACTTTTTGATGCTTCGCTTTATTTTAGTCAGGTTAGGAGGCTGCAGTCTTTTTGCTATGATAGTGAAGGTATAAGATGGAATGATATATACTCTTGTTGCTGAGTAGGCTAGTTAGTCTCTAGTTCAGATACAGCAACTGTCAGCTTCTGTTTCAACAGCTTGTAACTATTAGCTGTTAGTTGTACAAACTCAAATAAAGTTATAGCAGCCTATAATACAGTTAGTTAGCCGCTGTAACAGTTGTCTTCAACTGTACAACTACAACAGACTCTAAATTTATGAACTCAATACTTAGTTGAACAGAATATGAAATGCAGAGTTTCTTAGAGATTGCTCTCTGGTTTTCACTCTCATCCACTTTCTCACATCTTTCGAAACGTCGCTTTATCATCTCGCTCATGCTCTAATGAAGTTTGAGAGAAAGGGAAATTCGAAGAGAGAACCTGAGTTATTCTGAAACCTGAATTTACTATTATTGAATCAAACAATGCGATACAAAGGTATTAATAACATGCAGAATGGATTCTAGAAGCAGAGAGTAGAAACAGAAATCAACAACTAACACGACTGAACTAACGACCAGTGTAACATAAAACAGAATGGAAGACCTAGAATACTTGCAGGGGCAGTGTTCTGAGTCACACCATAGGAAGCATGCATGCTTCACGTATAATCCTATCATGCTCAGATTCTTTCATGGAACAGATTATATAATATCACTTGATTCATGAAATTTCTTCTACAGAGTACATTTTTTATGTAAATTTTCAAAGGACAATGGGCCAGAATAAAGAAAATGAAATTGCTTAACCCATTTCTGAAAACTGTAAAGCCTTGTGACCAAAAGCAGTACCTGCATCGTTCAAGATCGTCAGTGGAGGCTCCAAATGCAGGAATAACTTCGTGGAGTGCATTCAAAAAGTCATCCATCGTAACCTTAATATTCTCTTCCTCCACTTGCTTAGTGAGATCATCTAGACTCAATTGTCTATTTAAAGCATATGAGACAGCACTTTTAACAACACCTTCAAGTTCTGCACCACTGTAGTTTTTGGTTCGAGCAGCTGCACAAGACAAAAAAGGTAAACCCACAGTCAACCTCTCAGGACCTTCATAATTCAAAAAACATGATTCTGATAATTTTATTTTTCCTTTTTTATGGTAAAATGGAAAATAATATTGACACCATAAGTCATTGATTTTGCTTCATATATTTGCATGATTGTTAATAAAGAATCAATATGATCAAAATAACTGATCGTGAATAATGTCTTTTTCACTATCTTATACCTACCTTCAAACCATTAATCATCATCACGTTACTAATTGAACCCATTAACCAAAAGTAAGTGTTGGCTAATTATCAAATAGAACATTAATTTGTTCCAATTATGAAGCATAGAATAGTATTATCACAAAGGACAAGACTGAATTTATGTTTTGCAAATATCTTTGCCTCTTGAGAAGATGTTTTTCATACAATGGTACAGGGTCTAAAATCTTTTATGATTACAAACAATATATCAAATCAATTCTTATCTGGTAAATATTTAATATTTAACTCAACTATCTCAACAAAGGAAACTATATAGTCTGCTTGTACCTTTTCAGTTTACACTTGAACAAAAAATTTCCTTCTCTCGCTACTTTATTTAAAATTTCAATAACATTTTACAAACAATATTTGATATAAAGTAAAAACTAGTACTCCCTCTGGACCTGAATATAAGCAAAAAACATCATTTTTTCTTGGACTCAAATATAAGCAAAACACAATTACCCATACCATATTTATTATTATTGTTTCAAAAACACCCCTAGTTAATTCTACTCTGTTTTCCATGACATTGCAACTCCCTAAGGGTAACTTAGTAATTTTAACTCATGTTTTTATATGAAATTAAGGAAATTAATTAAGCTAACTAACTTTCTTGATAACTTTGTAGGTAGGTAATTTTGCTTATATTTAGGTCCGGAGGGAGTATAAAACAAAATTTTAGACAAACTAGTTGTGATTCTCAATGAAGCAAAGATACGTTGCGAAAGTTACCATCTCCATGTTGAACATGTCATGTGACCCACAAGGTTACAACTAAATGACCAAAGAAGTATTTGGACACCTGAAATCTGTTGTCTCACAAATACAATGTCCAAGTCTGTCAATTTTGATTTAGGTGATTTGAAACCAGTTAAAAGTTAAAATTTACAAAGATTTATAAAATGCTTTCAATTAAAACAGCTCTGAACCAGTTATAAATTTGCCAGACTCCACTTTGGTTTGCATGTGATAAAACTATAAAGTAAAAGAGCTGTTTATAATAGATCATGCATAATACCCCTCAGTAAAGAAATATTCTGCTAATGTAATTAAGAAGCATGATCATCCAACATTTTTATTACTTTCTTAAAAAAAGCATATCTATAAGCACATGTAATAAGGCATCACTAAACGCATACCAAGCTCTTGAAGGTTCACATCAGGAGCTAGAAAAGAATTCTCTTTCATCTTGTTAGTATGAATTTGAAGAATTTGTAATCGACCATTTTCATCAGGAAGGCTTATCTCAACCTGGACTTCCAACCGCCCTGGTCTACAAGACACAATAGTAAGTGATAAATGACTAGAAGATATGTACCAAATGCACACACAGGCATATAGCTACTATACAGATCAATTACAGGTATCGGAATTAAGCATTAGAATCAAGCACATGCATAATAATTACAGCTGATTAGCTCTAAATTAAGAGATGATTGATTCCCCTTATAAACTAATACTATATATAATACAAATATAAACATGTATAGACTGATAAGTCACATAGTTTTCCACGAACTCTCTTAGGCACTGATAAGGAGTGTTGACCATATAGAAGATATAAAAGATATTCCAATAGTTAGAGATAGAGAGAGACTAATGAAACAACAGACCAAACCAATAAAAGATTAAATGGTCTAGGCTTAATGGCATGTTTGGTCCATACAGTTTGGCCCATGGGTGATTTTGGTCGCCACAGTTTCAATTGCTTAAATCAACTCCCCATACTTTTCAAATCAATGAAATTCAATCCAACCATTAATGTTCCGTCCAATTATTAACATCTAAACTGATGTGGATGACATTTGTAACGTGGCAACAATCCTAGATATCGCAGTCTATCGAAAGAAAAAATTAGGTCTAATCATTAATGCTTCGTCCAAATTGAACTGACATAGATGACATTTTGTGATGGGACAACAGCCTCGAATGACATGACAGTTCATTTTATCATCTTAGGTCGTTGCCACGTCCCAAAATATCATTCACGTCAACTCTTTTTGTTAGTTTTTGGACAAAGTATTAACGGTAGGACCAAATTTTATTTATTTGAGAAGCATCAGGACTTAATTTAAGCAATTGAAACTGCAAGGACCAATCACCCATGTGTCAAATGACAGGGAACAAAAATGCAATTAAGTCAATGGTCTATCAGGACTTAATAGATATGACCTAAGTAGTGTTGAAAAGCCTTGGACAATCCTCACCTTACAAATCGGTTTTGTGGGGTTGAGTTAGGCCCTATGCCCAAATTCTAAGATTATATCAGAGTCTATCCTAGATCTGATATTGGGTCAAGATCTCTATTATTCCACCAGCATTTGTCTACACTCCAGATGTCCAATCTTGGATGTGATGGGGGTGTCGAGATCCCCTGTTATTCCACCCGCATTAATCTACACTTTAGATGTTTAATTCTAAGCGTGAGGGGGCGTGTTGAGAGTCTCACATTGACTAGAGATATAGTCTAAGTAGTGCTTATAAGGCTTGAAAAATCCTCACCTTACAAGCCGGTTTTGTGGGACAACGTTAAGTCCTAAGCCAAATTCTAAGAGCATCGTTTGATTCATGTAGCCAATCGTTGTTGTTCTCTCTTAATTCTATTCTACATGGTATTACTAGATTGACATTCCTTTGCAGTTGCACAACTATCCCTTGCACCAAATTCTGAAACTACATTCTTAGGCAAACAACTACACATCCACCGATCCGACTTTTCCCATGACACAATCCACTGCCAAAATTTGATCAATAGAAAAACTTGCCAACAACCCAACCACTAATTACCCTGTTGGTAAAAGTAATTTAAATTTCCAAACCTCCAAAGTAGTGGTTTCCAATGCACAACAATTTGCTAAGTTCTTAGAATTCAATTTTTATCCTTGGGAAAACTCACATTATCTTTGGAAGATGGAAATGACAATTTCCAAAGGTCTTAGAAAGGTGAAGAGGAATCAATACTTAGAAAGGTGAAGAGAAATCAATATCCGCCAGTGTAGTTAGTATCGCCTGTATCGTGCGATTCGAATCTCGAAACGCGACAGAAACAGTAGCTGGTGATGCAAATCGTTGCAACAATCGTTTTGGGCATGAATCGGTGACTGAATCGCGCGTATCGTTCACCGAATCGCTGAATCACGAATCAGAGATGAATCGCGCGATTCAGAACATGGCTGAAACGCGGCGGATTTGATGCGAAACGCGGCAGATTTTTTCACGAGCCGGGTCGGGTCAAGCGACCCGTTTGGCCTTTCAGCTTTTTAGGCTTTTTTTTATATAAATAAGGGAGAAAAAACGTGACTGACCGCGTTTTTGAGAAAGGGGAACAAAACGCGAGTCCTTTGAGCGTCCACCGCCAGTCGCCAGTTTTCTTCTCTTCTCTTCTCTTCGATAGTCCCTTTTTTTTTAACTATTCAGGTCAGTCTCTAATCTCTATCTCTTCCTCTATTCTTTATTCTTTTTTTTGTACTTTTTGTTGGTACTTGGTATCGGTCCCCACCTGTGGGGTATTTGCAAGATGCTCTTTAAAATTTCTCTTTTTTTTTTATTGTCGAATGTTGACTGAAAAGGGATTTCTTTGATTGTGAGCAGGTTGAGATATTGGTTGAGGTCATTAATTAATTATTAATTACACTGTCCAGAAAAGGACAACATTTTTACGTCGTTTTATATCAATTCAAGTGAAACTAAATTTACATAAATCTACCTCTGTTTTGTCAAACTTTGGTCCACAGACACCTCACTATATGCGTGTAAATCTACCTCTGTTTTGTCAATTATGCTAGTAAGAATGATGGTAAACTAGTGGAGAACATTGTTTTTTGAGGGGTTGAACCTTTTATGCTTATATTTGACTTGAATTTTGAAATATTTTGAACTTTATATATGAATGTTTTTTGCTTATGTTACTTATATTTACTTTAAAATGACATATTTTTAATGTTCATGTATCTTATGATTCACGATACGATACACGATTCAAAAAATAGGGCCAACGATTCACGATATGTATCCCGATTTGATAACCATGATATCCGCCAACCAATTTTTGGAAGAAGCCATTCACCATCACTATATAAAGGGAGTCTTATGAAGAGTTGAGGCATCTAAGAGCATTGAGTGAATCCACAAGCAAATGTGAGTGATCACTTGAATAATGAGTGTCCCCTGTGAATGAGAGTTCACCATTCCTTGTAATTATTGAGTGCGGTGTCAGGTTTTTCGGGTGACACATATCTTGGGCGAGTTTTTAAAATTTTCATAAATCTTGTATACTTATTTTGAGATAGTGAACATTGAGTGGGGTATCGGGTTTCTAGGGTGATACATATCTTGTGAGTAAGTATTTACCATTCCTTGTAATTGAGCGGGGTTATCGGGTTCCTATGGTGATACATATGTGTGTGTGTTTATTTTTGTAAATTGTTTTTTTTTGGGGGGGGGGGGGTGTGTGTGTGTGTGTATCTTTGTTAACGTATCTTGGCCGTGTCGTATAATATTCGTATCATACTGTGTATTCAGGCTTCTTAGATAACAAGCAATCAGAGCAGAAAGTAGATTTGATGGCAATTATAGCATATCCTTGTTGACTGTTTATATTTATACTTTCAAACAAAAAATATATATAAAGATCTAGAACAGGGGCAGAAGATATACCTTAATAATGCTTCATCAAGCATGTCCTTTCTGTTAGTCATTCCAATAAGCAAAACATTATTCAGTGACTCCACACCATCTATCTGCAAACCAAGCAAAAAGTTTCTTAGAATTACTATGAGTACTATAGGAGAATTGTTACCTTTATATTAAAAAAAGGCATTTAACACCTTCACTGACCTTAGTAAGAAGTTGGTTCACAATGCTATCATGCACCCCTGTACCATCTCGAGTTGAACCTCTTGACTGCACAAGACATGAAGAGAAACATTGTCTGATTATATCACAGTTTGGATCAACTACTGGCATATAGGAACTTCTCAATTGAGAACTATTTTATTCTTAACTAACCAAAAAGCCCTTATAAGTTTTACTTGAGAGATCTTCAGAAAATGTTGAGATGCAGAAGCTCATTTCAAATTATGCAAGCTATTAGTTAGAAGACTCATAATCATTCTAGGGTTATTTCAATTTTATTTTCCTATAAGTGTGTGTGGAATAGTTTATCCAAACTGGTTCTATATAGCATCATGAAATTCAATCACAATACAACTTTTCATCCAATGCTAGTGATTACTCAGAGAACTACATGCAGCATTTTCATGGCCCCAAATTGAAATGTCATCTTGTTCCCTATGATCACTCTTATACCCATGCTCAGAGAAACCAAGATGACGAGACATAATTTGCGCTAGTTAAATAGATCAAAACAAGATGTGTAGTAAAAATGAATATTCACCACAATAAAGAAAGTTTAAGCTACAGCTAAAATATAAAGATTCCACCAGTTAGGGCTAATGTTGCCTATTAACTGTTATCAAAAAATTGACAATAGCAACACACAATAGATGATTGATGTTGATATAATGTTGAGAAATCCCATACCTTACAAATAGCATCAATTTCATCAAATATTATAACGTGCAAATCACTTTCATCCCCTGGAAAAACAGAGAACAGTAAAAGTAAATTATCTGAAATTTGAACTTAAGGAACATGCAATGCATATATATCCATCACCTCGGGCCCTCTGATCTTGTTCAGCATCAGCAAAAAGGTCCCTCACATTCTTTTCAGTTTCACCAACAAATTTGCTCAAAACTTCAGGGCCATTTACAATCTAGTACAGGTCACAAAGGAAAAATTAAGATTCATCAACCACCAAAAAGATGATTACCAAATATCAACCTATAGAAAGCAAAGTACATATTTTCCACCCAAACTAAAAATTATTCAAGCATGTCAACCAGTTAAGGAATCTAAAACAAACAAAAAAATTGCAATGTCCCAAAAATCTAGTTAGCACGGTATAGAAGCCAAATACGCAGGGTGAGAATTGATAATATGCCAGGAGAAAGTTACACCCACCCAAATAGGACTCATTCAAGGCATATTTAAAGGAATAGACAAGTGTGGACTCCAAGTAACAGGATTCAATATTCTCAAATCAAGCATAGATTCATTACCAATAACAGCATATGAAAATGATTTTATGCTACAAAACACATGAAAATGATCATTTTTTGCCAAATTTCGAGTTAAAAAGTATAAGGTACCAAATGGTAAAAACATTCAAGAAAAGCATATTCCAAGGCAAATACTGGCCCATTATGAAAATCAATTAGGAGACTAAACAATATTAATTAAACAAAAGAAATTACAAATATTTTATCTCTATTAATCACTGCTGATTACATACATAATAATTCATATAGATGTACATATTCAAATATATTACACAAGTATAAGGAGTGGTTTCCAAACCTTTGGTTCCTTCCCATTCAAAACTTTTCCAATTTGACGTGCCATAAGGGTCTTTCCAGTTCCAGGAGGCCCATAAAGCAGCATGCCCTTCACATGCTTGATCCCTAATCTGAAACCACAAAGACTACCTGGTAAGGACGTGATATACCACCAAATAGTGTATTAAATGGACCACAGTATCTGATCTATTACTTAGATGTCACATGGGGAGGGAAAACACGAGATGCAAAAGCTCTTCGAAATATATCTGCAAACTCTGCACTCAGGCCCCCAATGCCCAAAGACTGAAGGTTAAATTCTTTCTGCTTAAAAATGTTGCTAGTGGCGGCCTCACGCTGATTGACTATCTGCAAAGCACAACATAAACCGGTAAATTTATGCAAGGATAACTACAGTCAGAAAAGTAGAGTTGGGAAGTATTCCCACCTAGAGGGAAAAGACTTGGTTGTTATTTGTAGAGTACGGTGAGGAAGTTTTCATAACATGTCATTATTTTGCTTAGCAAAGTGTTGACTATAGCCTCACATGGAGTACATGTAACAATGATCAAAACTTAAATACTGGATTTCATTACTAAAAGATATCAAGAAGATATTACCAAAAAAAATGTGTATGAATATTCTAAAGATCAAGGTCAACCAAACATTCCCCAAATCAAATCAGTGAAATTAAGCATCAAAGGATAGTTAAGCTGTGTAAGCATTCACAATGTATCAAGAAAGAACTGAGCAATATTGTAGATGCCAAAGAAAATTAGGAAACCCACCTTAATTCCACTATCACGTGACGCTTCAAAAACAATGTATGTGTCATCTGAAATCATCCCTTGTTCAAGAGAATTAGACTTATCTTGGCCCTCAACAGCAGCTTGGCTGACTGTAAAGCTATAATTGTTTCCATGATACTCAAATAACACTTTCTGCCCTGCTGTCATTACCTGAATTAAATAAGATCCAAATTTTAAAAAAAAAAAAAATTGACAATTGGATATGGTACATGAAACAAAATGAATGCACACGATAAGAGAGGAAGGTTATAAACTAATAACATGCCTGAGACATCAGAACAACAAGATCATGGGCAATCTGATGAACATTAGAAAATTTGTTTACCTTTCATCCAACTATATGCAAAGAATATATCATGATTCAGGTAAATATACAATGAGACACCCACCCCCCCCCCCCTTTTCTCTCTTTCTCTTTCATCTCCTTAAAGAAACCAGAAAAAGGCTACCACTGTACCAGAATAGAAAATTGTTCTCCTATAACCAAGAAATCCATGCATTGCTCACAAAGGAAAGGCTATTAAATATCATGAACAAATTGAAGTTTAAAATAAACTTGAAAATCAAATTAGAAATAGTAATAGTCGGCTTGGCAAAATAATTTAGAACAACTATAAATTATTGATAAATTGAATTACACTACTAAGGATTGTATATATAGTAACATCTAGCAACCATACGGAAATGTCTATGATGAAGTGCAATGACAACTGAAAAACCACAAAAAATTAGCTAACTAAAGGCATAACTAGCCCTGTGAAAGAACCGACCTGGTTCAAAAATCTCTTCCGAAGTTGCTTGGCCAGTACAACAGCATCAATCTGCAATACAAAGCAACATCAACAATTTTAACCCTAAACCACTCTAGTCAGCAACAAATTGATGACAACACAATGAACTTCTTCAAATCTACATAACATACCTGTTCACTCCTGTTTCCAACCCTTTTAATGAAGTCCAATTCAAGGGTTAACAGTGCCAGGTTGAAGTTTTCAGGCGGCACAAATCTTTTACAACAGGACAAATCAAATCATGAGCAAAATGGATGGTCAATACTCAATACTAATCACCAAAACACAAACCACAACAAACTAACCGGTTCACAGCTACGGATTCAGCAGCAGAAACCTTTGCACAGCGACGTTGAATGGAATTCAACGCAATATGGCCACTGCGTATGCTTTCATGAGCTGTATTCTCTCAGTTAAGGCCACAAACAAGAAATCACAAATCCAATTAATTCATGCATAAATTTCCACCGTTCGGCATTGCGATAAACAATATAAAAAAAATAACAAATAATTCTACACTACTGAATCGAACAACGCGATTCATTTTTTTAAAAAATAAAAAAAAAATCATGAAAAATGTAATAAAATTGAGACAATATGGTTGTGAAGGATATGAGAGAGAGAAAACGAAGGAATCTCCGATGGAAGCGAGGTAGAGGTTGTTGTGACCAGGGACGGCGAATTTGGGAAGATCGGAAGAGGAGCAGAAGGCGAGGTTGGTGAGGGCGAGTTCCTGCGAGGGAGTGTTGGTCACGATCATCGAGATCGAACCGGAGGAAGATGAGAAGAATCGACTCGCCATTTTTTTTCAACCAGATCTTGCTTTCTTCTTACAGTTGCAGATCACGCGAGAATGGGAAGGGTGCTGCCTGCGCGGGAGAGTGATGCCATAAACGGGTATGCTAAGAATGCATCCATATATATACTTTTATCTTTCCTTGACGCGAGAACAATTACAACTTAGGAGTTAAGTATTGGAATTTTATTTCATTTTCTTTTCAAAACAGAAACTTCTTTTTTCCAAAATACTAATAATATTTTCGGGTATTTTTGAGTAACCAAATTAGTAATTAGTCAATTCAATTTCATGTTTTAAAACACAAATAAATAAATAACGGGCCTTTGAAATGATAACATATAACATATAATATTGTTCCTTTCTTCTCTTACATGTTTTGCGGGGGGAAATGTTTAACCTTAATAAGTAACAATAATCTTGTGTATTTTTTTTTTAGTAAAAAAGATATTCATTCATTCTAATTGATAAAATACATCAAAAATAATACAAATTCAACATTGTTAAAAGATAATCTTGTGCATTTTATTCCTTACTTATTGGATGGATACGTATTATATTATAAGTTCAGTCAAAACACAAACAAAAAAAAGATACATATTATAAGTACTACGGGTTATTTTAAGCGATAAAATAGGTACATTCTGCTGGGCATTTGACATTATAAACATGATGTAATTAATATCTTAAGGCGGAAGGTGTTGTGTCTGTCACTGGGTGATTTGCTTCAATTCTTGTGAGAGTCGAGGAAATCTTTCCGTGTACGTATGTGATTGGCACAGCAAACAGTGAAATCCAATGACAATGGTACAACGTTACGCGGAAATGATACTCAGCAAGTTAAATCCAGTGAAATCCAATGACAATGGTACAATGTCTAATGCTACATATGTGGAGAAAAACATCATTAAACTGGAAACTGAGACTGTTGTCCTTTTTTTATTGGTTTCAAGTTTCAAAAGCTACTAAACTATAAGCAAGGTCTGTAAGGTCGATTCGGAGTTTCAATTTCTACTTTTGCAGAGAGCTTATGAAGTATAGCTGCATTTTAATCTTGATTCTTTCTTTCTCCTTTTTCTTAATTTTACCCTCTCCTTGTTGCACTTCCAATTCTTCATTTCTCCACAATAATACAATTCCACTTCCACCTTGTTGCATCTTTTTTTTTTTTTTACTCAATATCCTTTGCATCTTGTTATTACTATATATCTTGAGATATGTGTTAGTCATACATGAGAAAACATGCACGGCAAGACTTCTTATTTTTATTATACATTACTAGCGGCAAGACGGGCACTATCGTGCCCGTCTTTCCGCATTTGCAAAATATGATGGTTCTCTCCCTCTATGCAGCCATCCAGAGAAGAATCGATGAGACATTTTTTCCTTTTGTAAATTCAAAACCACTCTATGCAGTTTTTTTTTCCAGTAACCGTATTATTATATTAGACGAGAGTTATGGGTAATAAAACTGGGGAAAAAGATTAACCGACTCTTTGTTGTGGTTTGAGAGTGGTTAATATGAAGGGTATTTTCGGGAAGAAAAAGTCTACACCAAAACTCTTGTATCCCATTTATTATATGTTATAGATACATACCCATCAGATTCAATTATGACAAGAATGGACGCCTGGAAAGCAATTGAGATGATATTTGTTTCTAACTGAAGCTAAGATCTTGGATTGCTCTCGGCCTTGAGCTATGGGCTGACCCACGTTGGGCAAAGCTAAGAGGAGATCGCTATTTACACCGCATTTTCAAAGACACCCCTTTTCTCTTGTCCTTCCACCCACCTAAAGTACCTTTCCCGAAATTAGATTCTGGAAGCCCTCCTCACTCTTTACCAAAAACCAACTTCTGAAACTCCTTCCCATTCCCCTGCACCACCACCCTCCCCATTCCATCTCCACCAGTCGTACGATCCGAAAGTAGAAGTAAACAACCACATATAACAAATGGGAACCGCCACTGTGAACGAGAACCACTGCTTGGAAAACACCATAGACCACCATACCTACCAACCTACAAACCATTACCACAAACGAAAACCATCATAGGGAGAGTGATGTGAACCTAAAAATAGCTAATAAGGAGAAAAGCAAGGAAAAACTCAAGTCATGACTTTGGAATAATTTTTGGTTTATTTATTAGTTTAAATTTGGTTGTATTTTGTTTTTAGTTTGAATTGTAATAAGGGATTTAATTCCTTAGTAGAATTGTATTAGGAGTATGCTTTTTAATTAGGATTGTGTTTTAGCTTATGTTTGGCATTAGAGTATGTTTATGTTTGTCTGTATGCACCTATGGCTTAGGCACCATGGTGTGTAGCTTAGACACAACCCTAGATATTTAAGGAACTTTATGAGTTTTATTTTACAACTTTGAATAAAAATACACTTTTAATGTGAGAATAGAGATATGCTCTCTAGGGCTCTTGGATGAACCAAATTAGAATCTTATCAAGAGTCTCTTACTGTTGTGGCGATTCATCGTTGATCTTATCATTCTCTAGAATGTGGTGATCCTTCTTTCATCTTCTTATCTATTCCATTTGCTTGTTTATTTTCCCTTTTATTTGCTATTTTGATTCAAGAAATCACTTGGTTAGATCCTAGGTCTTACATGGATTCATCACGAACCATATCAAGTGTAATCAGCTTGTTACCAAGTGTTTTTGTTCTTTGAATCAAGTAGGAAAAAAAATATAGATCTAAAAAGAAAATTCCACAAAATGCTTCAGTTTTGCGTTTAATTTTTTTTCCCTAATTCTGATTTTGTGAGTTTTTCACAAAGTTTTTGTTAGATCCATACCTATTCTTTCATATTTGAGGTGTTTTCCATCTAGTTTTGTTATTACATTTTCAGATCTCATCAAAAATTCTAATATGAAAATTCGAAATTATTGCTTTTTTTTTTTGTTCACGTTTCAGCACCTGGCGATTTTGTTGCAATTTTTGGTGTTGTTTGTTTTGTACAAGCATTGCAGCAGGTATGGGAAGGTTTATGATGGTGTTTAGTCCCTGGTTTTTGGGTGAAAACTGTTGATTTTCCTGTGTAGTGGTTGTTGAAATTTTTCGCGCACTGTTCATCTTCTTCCCCTAAAGGCTCTTGATCCTCATTCTTAGTTGCAAAATTGTTTTTGATGTTATTTCTTCCGTACATGTTTGATTTTGGAAATTCAAAAGCCTAAATTGATTAGAAAAATGAGAGGAATTCAAATGTGCAGATAAAAATTTGAAAACATAAGCGCTAAAAAAATGATTATGCACAAAAGCATTTATCGAAAAAGGCATTTTACAAAAAAAAATCCAAAATTGTTGAGTTTGGTACATCAATCATTTTTGCATTCTTGTTGCCTCTATTAGACATTGCAAGTTGATTTTAATACCTTACCTTCCACATATTTGGATTGTTTAGTCATTTCGTTCCAATCTTTCTTGAGTTGTTTCATTGATAATCTATTTGAGTGTGTCTTCCTTTGCTTAACTTTTCTTGTTTGTCTTTTAAATTCATTGGTTTTGTCATAGAAGTTTCTCTTGTCTTGTTTGGCCTCTTGAATGATAATTTTCATGTGTGTTTTGTCACATTTGTGTAGAGGTTTACCACAAACTTGATTGAGATTTGTTTGGTTGTTTTAAGAACTTGAAGAGTTGCATTAGGGAGTGGTAAAAGGCAAGTGTGAGCATCATAGTAAAAGCCATCATTGAGTGATATACAGGAGTGATACATTTCTTGAGTGTAAACACTTAGTGAGTGGTGAGGGCCTTTTTATCTTGTTTTTGTTCTTTTTACTTGCTTGATTATTGTGATACTTGTTAGCTTGTTGTTGTTGGAATCATGAGTGAAAATGAATCGAACCCCCTTCTACTAGAACCGCTTCTCTTGTGGATCATTTTACAAGGATATTGAATACTCAAATGAATGCCTTGAGAGAAGAGTTTGGGATCAAAGAGAGAGAAGGTCTCATCATGGGAGATCTTCTCCTCATGAAGATGACCTTGAAACCGAGGGAAGAAGGAGGCAAAGAGAGCAAGTGTGAAGCCATAGAGATCATTATAAAATAAGGCATAAAGATTATCATGAGGAAGACAAGAGGTACAAAAGGGAGGATAAGAGGTTTGAAAAGAGAGATAGGGAAAAAGAAAGAAAGCATAAGGTGTATGAACAAGAAAGAAAGTGTAGAGAATTTATGGAGGGTCCTGAGTATGAGAAGTATTTGATTAGAAAATTTTTGGAGGATCCGGAGTATGTTAAGTATCATGAAGAAAGGAATAAGAGAAAAGAGGAAAGAAAACAAAAGAAAGCCTTGAGGAAAAATGAGAAATTGAAAAAAACAAGTGAATGCAAGCTTGATGGTGCATTTGAAAATGAAGTAAAGAGTGAAGAAAAAGAAAAGAATGAGGGAAAAGAAAAGAGTGAAAAGAAACTTGTGGTGAAGGAAATAATTTTGGATACTTCTTTTATTGCTAACCTTCATCTTTTGCCAAATTGTGTTGATTCTGGTGTAAAAGAAGTTGATGATGACATACTAAAGGAAGTTTGCAAGACAACCAATGTGCTTGAAGATTTGACTTCAAAGAAAATACCTCATGGTTTGGTCACTTGCTTGGATCCCCAAGAGTATGTACATCCTAACTTTAGATTTAATAACATGCTTGGTAAGTTGCATGAGTCTTGCTATTCTTCTACATGTGTTGGATTTGATGATTTGCTTACATTGCATGACTCTTGTCATCTTAATGATTCTAGTTTAAGTAATAGTTGCCCATAAGTTTCTTTTGACACATTGAAGCATGATGCAATCAATCCAACTTAATTTCCTAAGCTTACTTTGTGAGTTATGTGCCAATACTTAAATGAATTTATTGATAAATGTGTTATTGCATTTTATAGTGATAATTTGGTTCATAAAAATATTTTTGAGGGATGTGTTAGATTTCTTAAAACCAAGAAGCATTTTTTGAATGAAGAGCACTTTGTGTCAAATAACTTTTGCACCCTTGGTTTTATTATGAGCACTAAAGGGTTACATGTGGAATTAATTTATGGGTTCACTACTACACCTCTTCTTACTCTACCTATTGTTGCAAAACATTCTAAGCTTCAATATGATGCTCCTAATGTGTTTGAGGAAGTTGATTTGCTTCCAAAGAATCCATCAATTGTTTGTGATACGGAGAATATACATGAGACTCAATGTGTTTTTGAGCCTTTGCAAAGAAAGAATGTTTTCTCCTTTGTCACCAAGTCCAATCCAGGAAAGGTAAATTTGTGATCATTAATGTCAGCTCCAAGAGGTATTACTTTACCCTTACCTTTAAATTTCCTTACACTGGCTATGAAGGTGTTGGGATGTTTGCTTCCGCAAGATGGAAATGTGTTTCACCCACTTGCTACATATAGTGGTTTTTCTCAATTTCCATTTGACCCCGGGGGAAAGGTTAACATTGTTCTTCATGTCATTGACTTGCGCTTTTCTTCATGTAGGTTAGATGGAGCTAAATTCGAGGTCGAATTTCATCCAAGAAGGAGGGGATGATGTGAACCTAAAAGGAGCTAATAAGGAGAAAAGCAAGGAAAAACTCAAGTCATGACTTTGGAATAATTTTTGGTTTATATATTAGTTTAAATTTGGTTGTATTTTGTTTTTAGTTTGAATTGTAATAAGGGATTTAATTCCTTAGTAGAATTGTATCAGGAGTATGCTTTTTAATTAGGATTGTGTTTTAGCTTATGTTTGGCATTAGACTATGTTTATGTTTGTGTGTATGCACCTATGGCTTAGGCACCATGGTGTATAGCTTAGGCACAACCATAGATATTTAAGGAACTTTATGAGTTTCATTTTACAACTTTGAATGAAAATACACTTTTAGTGTGAGGATAGAGATATGCTCTCTAGGGTTATTAGATGAACCAAATTAGAATCTTATCAAGTGCCTCTTACTGTTGTGGCGATTCATCGTTGATCTTATCATTCTCTAAAATGTGGCGACCCTTCTTCCATCTTCTTATCTATTCCATTTGCTTGTTTATTTTCCCTTTTATTTACTATTTTGATTTAAGAAATCTCTTGGTTAGCTCCTAGGTCTTACATGAATTCATCATGAACCATATTAGAGAGCGAGAACCATTATGGGTTTGTGGCAGGTTTTAATATCTGTTACTAGAGAAGAACTAAGACCGCAATAGGGAAGAAACTAGATATAACCCGTGCGTTGCAGGGGTTTGTTTATATTTTATATAAATATTTTTTAAAAATGTATGAAAGTTATATAATTTAAATATATAAAAATATTTAATACAAATCTCTCAAAAGATTATTGTTCACCTAATACATAATCATCTTTTAGCATTTTTTTAGTTTTTATTGAAGAAGATTGTAGTTTTTTTCCTTTAGGCCTTATGCCTTTGTTAGTATAAAAAAATGTAAAATAAAATTTTATTAATCATACAATAATGTGTAATAATTAAACATAATTATGTTGAAAAATTATATTAAATAGCATTTATTTATAATTTTTTGTTATCATGTGTAATAATTAGAATTATCGATTTTTCAGTAAAGTTGTCATTGAAACTTTAATATCACGAAAGAAAACTATATCAAATAAGTTTATTAAACATGTTATCGTATTATATATATTTTTTGATTGAAAGTATTGTATTTTTTTTAATATGCATATTTCTTATCTTATTTATCAACAAATAATTTCAATTATTATGGCTAAATTATTGTCAACAATGAGATATGTAATTATTCATGATAAAATATAAGTTTTTTTCAAATGTAATCTTACATTATTCAACGGTTGTTATTGGCTTTTATTTATCATCATTACATAGAATCTATTTATTGGAGATTATTTTTTTCTCCCGATCAAATGTCATTTATCATCAAAAACTATTTATAAAATAATTATTTTTTTTTACATTCGTGCTACCTTTTGTAATAATATTTATGTGAAATATTTGATTTCTTATAGTAAAGAGTTTTATCCTATTATACATTTCAAATTTAGTATGAATATTTCCAAGTATCATACTTGATACCATTTTCTTTAAAAAATATAGTAAAATTTAAATTGTCATCAGTCATATGAATTATTTTTTCATTCTCATCTAGATAGTACTGCTACTATTTTTTACTCTTCAATTATGTTATTAAATTATAAATTTCATTTTTAAAATAAATTTTATAGGTTAAAATTGCTCGTAACTTTTGTCACATAAAACTATAGTTTTTAGTCATTATATATGACTATAAAATTAATTAATCATTGGATTAATAATAAGAAATTTAAATAAAAGTAAAAGATATGTAAACAAAGACACGATAACATATTTTATCATAGCTTATATTGAAAAATATTTTATTAAAATCAATAATAAAAAATAACAATAGATATAAGATAATAATAAGCATTCTCTTAATAGAAATGTCATAATAAGATTGCATCAAATTATTTTAGTATTGTTAAATTTATGACCTAACATAATATAATATTTTATAATAGAGCTTCTCTTATTAATATAAAGTACATCTAAATTTTATTCATCAATGATATATTATTAACATAAAATACATCTAATTTTGATAGTCGTTATAATATCATAAAAGACCTCGACCTCGTATAACCTCCACTAATAAGTAAGATATTTTGAACATACTAATCACATCGAAGATGAAAGCCTTTTACTTATCCTTTAAAGTTTATTTTTTGAAATACTAATCACATTAAAAATTGAAAGTAAAAAACCTTTTATTTATCCTTTAAAATTCACTTGATGCCATTTTAATATGTAATACATTATAATTTATATTGTGATAGAATTTTTTATTTAATAGTTAATATTTATGAGTATGTTGTGTCAATATTTTATTTAAAAATTTAACTCAAACAACATATATTTGTATAATAGATAATAATTCATAATATACAATTTTATTTAATTATTTATTATTTATAAGATCATTTTCAAATATCAAATACACTTATATTGTTGTTATCTAATTTTAGTAAATAGCAAGATATTTTATATTTCATAATTTTTTTTAATAATTTATGGTGTATTTTTATTATATTTAATTATTTATAAGCAACTTAAATATTTAACAGAATATGTAAGAAATTTTAAATTTAATAGTGAATACAACAAATAATAAACTAAATTAATAAATACAATAATATTTAATATTAATATATGAATAGATTTATATAATAATGAAATTGATTAGTGAGGATAATTGAAAGGTTGTAAGACATAAGTTAAATTAAAATTTGTATTTAAAATAAAACCTCAACTTTAAACAATTTAAATATTTAATACAGTGTTTAAGTATTTTTCTCAAATTTTGATTAATAATTAACATGATTTAAATATTTAATATAATATCTAAGAAGTGTTATATCTAATAGTGAATACAACTAATAATAAATTAAATTAATAAACAAAATAATATTTAAATAGAGTAATAAAATGATGAAATTGATTAGTGAGGGTAGTTGAGAGGTTATAACTCATAAGTTAAATTAAATTTGTGTGTAATAAAAAATCTCAAGTTTAAGCAGTTTAAATATTTAATAGAATGTCTAATAAGTTTTATACTTAATAGTTAAAAATCTGATAATAACATAAATTAATTAATAAAATAATGTTTAATAATGATATTTAGATAGATTAATAAAATGATAAAATTGAATGATTAATGATTGTAATTGAAAGGTTATAACATGTAAGTTAAATTAAATTTGTAATTAATAATCTCAAGTTACCTTTATATATTTATATATAAAATTGAATTTGAATCATTAATTTTTTAAAACAAATAGTCAAATTATAATTACAATTATTATTAATGACAATAAATACTAAATATAGAACAAACTTTGTCAAAAATAACTTAAATAAATAAATGTGTTATTTTGATATAAAAGAAAATTAGAATAAAGCAATCAACAATATGATTAGAATTCACAGATATGTTTAAATGGTAATTAGCCTAACTTCAAATATTATAAACAATACAATCAAAGTATTTATATTCATTTCGTTTTCTTTTATTATTATTATTATTATTATTATTATTATTATTAAGGAATTCGTAAAAACTAAATAGCAAAATAACAATAATATTTAATTCTAAGCATCAATGAAAGTAAGAAATAAATAATAATAATAATAATAATAATAATAATAATAATAATAATAATAATAATAATAATAATAATAATAACAACAACAACAACAACAATACAAATAAAAAATTGTTATGCTGGACCGTTAGTTCTCACTTGAATTAAAAAGACAGACAGACAGACAAACAAACAAACATAAAATAATATTAAGAAATAAAATTACAATCCTAGCACGAATAAACGCAAAAGAGAGGACTGAATGGTAGTGTTAATGAACGTAGTATGTATCAAGCATATTATGCAATAATAAAAATTGTACATGTAATGGTGAACATTCAATGAACATAAACAATTCATCCAACACATCATACAACTTTATCTAAGCTATTAAAATTAAACATTTTTTTTGAAGAGAAATAAAATTAAACATGATTTCTAGGCTAGCTTTACAAAAAAATTGTTGTCTCAATTGCTTGATTCACCAATTGATCCAAATTTATCCTTCTACCGCTTTGACTACTAATATAGAATGTCAGTTCTTTGTGAAGACATTGTTTTCCTTTTCAAAATTTTTAAAAATCTGAACCCTCTATGCTATGCTTTTTCTCTTTTTTCTCTATCAATGTAAACTCTAATTTTTCTCTCTAACTACACTTGTATCTCTCCCTGTGCACTTTGCTTGTTCTCCTGTGATCCACTCATTCCTTCTGCTCACATGTGTATCTTGTTTTTCTTTGTGAAAATTTTCGTCAAATTCCCTCCCCCACCATCAAAATTTGTCTCCTTTAAATAGTTATTTCTTATTATAACTGACAAAAACTCTACCTCTTCCACTCATAGTCCACTAACCCATAAGTTTATGACAATTAAAGGAATAATTCCTATCAATGTGAAACTCTTTCCCTTTCAATGTATAACTGTTACACCAAAAAGAATTTCAAAGGCTCACTAATTATTTACTATTTTAAAGACAACTTAGATTAAATGTGAAACAATAGGGATGGATTATAGAAAATGAGTAGGGATGGTAACAATTAATAAAAGTATAAATTTGTTCAATTTACATTAAATTTTACACTAATACAATTGGTCAAGTTTAATTTAGATAATTGTAATAAATACAACATTATACATTTAAACTTAAGAAATATACATTAAAGAAACAAATACATACTTTATAAAACAGAAAAAATACATGATTTAAATATTAAAATAAATTGCAATACTTGTATGGAAAATAAGGTTACGGGTAAATAGAGTAGTTTTTAATTTACGTTGTTAAATAGTGTCTTTGTGAATAATTGAATAATTCAATACAATGTATTTATAAAAAATAATTGATTAATCAAAAAATAATTGGATTAAATGAAATATATAATTCATTATTTGCTTCAAGTATATGAAAGGGTGAAACCAATTTTAAATAATTAAATAGGGATTAAAACTAACCAATTAGATAAATTGAATATGACGTGTATCAATTAATAAAATTAATAAAAATATGAAACTATATAGAAGAGAATAAATACTACATTAATAATATAGGATAAATATAGAAAACTTGTATTAATACAATGCACCATTCCCCATTACACAATTCATCAAACGCCTTTTTTTAGAACATTTTAAAAAAACATGAAATTGTACAATTAAGATTAAATGCTAGAGTTTTATATAATTATTTTTAAGATAATTTTTTAAGCAGTAAAAAGCACTTATTTTTATCATGAATAATTTTATTAAATATAATTATATTTTATTTTTGTTAAAAATATTTAATAAAATTATATTTTAATTTAGCTATATTTTAAGTAGCTTTCCCAAATTATAATTAACGATCAACATTGTCATTTATTAGTTTTAATATTTTAAAGAATGTCCAAGAAGTTTTATGTTTATTTTTTAAAATAGCTAATAATAAAATATAATAGTAAGCATTCTCTTAATTAAAAGAAATGTTATAGAAAAATTGCACCAATTTTTTAAAAATATGATTTCACATAATTTTCTTGTTGGTGCTTTAGACATTGTGATAAAAAATTCGAAGAAATAATAAGATGGATCAATGTTAGCATAAAAATGACTATGCTTTACTGTTTATTTGCATGACTTAATTTCACATGTTAGGATTATTTTTCTAAAGAATTTTAATTTTAATCATTAATGAAATATTGTTAATAGAAAATATATTTAATTTGTATAGTCCATATAATATTATAATTGACCTCCAATTGATATAAACTATGGTTATAATAAAGTTTTTTTTGAACATACTAATCACATTAAAAAATATATTTTACTTATCCTTTAAAATTGATGTTCAGTCATTTTAATATATGATCCATACAATTATTTTTAAGATACTTTCTAAATAGAAAATAGCACTTAGTATTGTCATGAACTAATTTTAATAAATAAAACTATATTTTACATTTGATAATAATATTTAATAATTTATAATGTAAGTTAATTGTATTTTTAGTTTTTTTAAACTGTAATCAATAATTAACAAAATAGCACTTAGTATTGTCATGAACTAATTTTAATAGATATCACTATATGTTTTATTTAATTAATAAGTGCAATTGAAAGGTTGTAACTCATGGATTAAAATAAATTTGCATTGAATTTTAAAACTCAAGCTTGTTTTATTTATATATATAGAATAGATATAAATAGATAGGTTTCTTATTATAACTTACTAAAACTCTATATTTTCCACTCATAGTCCACTAACCCATGAGTTGATGCCAATTAAAGGAATAATTCCTATTAATGTGAAATATTTTCCCTTTCAATGCATAACTGTTGCACTAAAAAAAATTCAAAGGCTTACTAATTATTTACTATTTTAAAGACAACTTAGATTAAATGTGAAACAATAGGATGGATTATAGAAATTGAGTAGGGATGGTAACAATTAATGAAAGTATAAATTTGTTCAATTTAGATTAAATTTTATACTGATATAATTGATCAAGTTTAATTTAGATAATTGTAATAAATACAACATTATACATTAAATAGAGTAGTTTTTAATTTACGTTGTTAAATATTATCTTTGTGAATAATTGAATAATTCAATTCAATGTATTTATTAAAAATAATTGATTAATCAACAAATAATTGGATTAAATGAAATATATAAATACATAAATTTTTTAAGTCATATATCTTGTCATGTATAAAATCAATAATTAACTGGCTAATACATACAATAATTCATTATTTCCTTCAAGTTTATGAAAGGGTGAAACAAATTTTAAAAAATTAAATAGGGTGATAAAAGATTAAAACTAACCAATTATATAAATTGAATAGGAAGTGTATCAATTAATAAAAATATGAAACTGTACAGAAGAGATTAAATACTACATTAAAAATATAGGATAAATATAAAAAACTTGTATTAATACAATATGCACCATTTCCCATTACACAATGCATCAATCATCATTTTTTAGAATAATTAAAAAAAAGGAAATTGTACAATTAATATTACATGCTACAGTTTTATATAATTATTTTTAAGATAATTTTTTCAATCCATGGCCGGTGCGTATGGAAAAATATCTGTTGGGAGAGGTCAACCCCTTAAATGGATCTCAGTTACCTCGAAGGATTAGTCTCTGCAGTTGCGTGCGGAGGATACATTGGTTTACCAAAAAATGAACTAATTTTATTAAATATAATTATATTTATTTAAAAGGGGCATAAAGCCCTTCACCCATTTCAGGAAATCATAACCACTCCAAATTAGGCTAGTTCAAACGCCAATCCTTCCAAATTAATTCATGCATATTGATGAAAATGACCAATCAAACCAAACCAAACACATATATATATATACACCAATTGGAGCTCGATGGAACTCTCAACGGTACAAACATCACACATTGGTTTAGGGGGGTTGGGGACAGAATCCAACCCTATTTCAGTCAAAACCCCAAACAAGACCATTTCAGAATAATTAATAGACTAATTATTGCACTAAAGAATCTAAATAACAAATCCTAGCACACCCTAAGGGAGGTTTTGGGGGAAGTCTATGTTACCTGAGTAATCCCAAGTTAGGGATTTAAGCTCCAAAAATCCCCTTCTCATGAAAGTAGCCCTAGGTTCCGATTTCAGTCCCATTCTTCTTCTTTTCCTTCATCATCACAAAAATCCCCACATGCAAGGCCTAATCTCCATGAAAGTGGGTCTTCAAGCTTCCATTTTCTTCCTTCTAGCTTTAATGGAGTTGAACCTCCTTCTTCTTCCTTCATCTTCCTCCAAGTCGAGCTCTTTCTCTCCCTCAACCTCTCTCACTCTCGGTTTCTCACTCTCTCTCTCCCACGGTGGCTGCTGCCACCTCCCTCTCGGCCCAGCTCTCTCACCTTTCCTCCTCCTTCTCCGGCGCGGTAGTGCGCCACCACAACAGGGCCGCCGCGCCTTGCCTCCTCTTCCTCTCCACTGATCGCGTTCCACCCCCCTTTTTCCTTTTTCTCTTTCTCTTCCTTCCTCTTTCTTCTTTCTTCTTTTTTCTGATTTTGGGCTGCTGTTGCTCGATGGAAGGAGGGAGTAATAGGGTTTAGAGAGACTACTAAGGTGGATTTAAATGAGATATGGTGTATGGTGGTCACTTGGTTTTAAATTAATTAAAAACTTGCCAATAAACCCTTATTTAGCTAGCTTAATTAACCTTAGGTCCTTAACAATAACTTAAGTAATTTTAATCAATTAAAACTACTCCTAATTAATTAGTCCCCTAATTCCTAAATCATTGGGTAAAATTACTATTTTACCCTTTGGTTCCAAATTGGTTTTTAAATTACTAAATTAAGGCTATGAACTATATTTAATCCTTAGGATTAAATCCATTTTCACTTAGGATCTCTAATAATTAGGCTTAGGGAATTTAGGGATGTTACAGTACTCCCCACCTTTTAGGAATTTTGTCCCCAAAATTCACCTTACCTTCTAACCTTATCCTTACACAGGTCCTGCTCTCTGAGCTTCCGCTGCAAACTCCATCCCTATTCTGCTCCAAATGAGTAAGTTTCGTCCCTTAGTCGTTCTAAATTATCGGAATTTCGAAAAGAATTAATAGCTACCCTATGTCAATTATCCGAAGGATTTGTGATTTAGCTAACCGGTTACAAACTAAGTCTTATATCCAATAAAATGCTTATTAAGTCAAGACGAAGTTTGTAATTGGTCAGGCAACGTCACTTCATACCTCGGCTATTGAATCTAGCGTAGACATTAATTTCTCTGAATTCCCGCTGATTTAGCTATACTAAGACCCTTGTGGTCCCAAGACTATAGTCTAACACTCTTCCTCAGGCTAGTTATTCTACCAAAGTAACTGTTCTGAACAGAATTTCAGAGGATGACCGGAGGGAAGCAGTGCGGTTGTGCTCGCGACGGATGACGACGGCGCGTCGGGTGGTGTACCTGCAAACACTCCGACGCTCAAGTCAGTGTGTGTCGAGGTGAGTAAAGAGGTGGTAGAAAAATCATTACCTCGACCGTTCGACGCGGTCTTCTTCAAATATGAGTTGAGGGCCAGTTCTTCGCCGATGTGTAACCGTCAGTAAAACCGAAGTCGGCATTAAATTCCTTTAATGCACAAAGCCGTTAGTCGGCGCGTTGAGGAAAGCGGACAGGCATGCGGACGGCGTGGCATCGAGGAAGGTGGGTCGACGGATTGGGCCTCGGCCCGATCCGGGCTGATTGCCCCCAAGTTGCTAGCCTCATTGTCGAGGTGGTGACTTGTTGTCGGTTCGTTGATGTCGGCGTTCGACGTCCTTGTTCGTAATGAACCGCAAGTGTCGTCATGTCGTGCTTGTTCATTAGTTCGTTCGGGACCTTCGTGTTCCACGTCTGGCCGGCGCGCTCGACACGAGGCTTGATGTGCTTGTGCAAGGCACAAGGCTTTGTCACGAGCTCGTGCACGCGGTCTCGGCATTAGGTCGACAAGGCTTTATCACGAGCTCGTGCACGCGGTCTCGGCACAAGGTTGATCTCTTCTTCAGGTAGCTCGTGCACGCGGTCTCGGCACGGTCGATCACAAGTGCTTGTGCCAACGCACAAGGCTTTATCACGAGCTCGTGCACGCGGTCTCGGCACGAGGTCGATCTCTTCATCAGGTGCTTGTGCCAACACACAAGGCTTTATCACGAGCTCGTGCACGCGGTCTCGGCACGAGGTCGATTCATCAGGTGCTTGTGCCAACGCACAAGGCTTTATCACGAGCTTGTGCACGCGGTCTCGGCACGAGGTCGATCTCTTCATCAGGTGCTTGTGCCAATGCACAAGGCTTTATCACGAGCTCGTGCACGCGGTCTCGGCACGAGGTCGATCTCTTCATCAGGTGCTTGTGCCAACGCACAAGGCTTTATCACGAGCTCGTGCGCGGTCTCGGCACGAGGTCGATCTCTTCATTCACGAGTGCTTGTGCCAACACACAAGGCTTTATCACGAACTCGTGCACGCGGTCTCGGCACGAGGTCGATCTCTTCATTCACGAGCTCGTGCTCGAGCACGCGGTCTCGGCACGAGGTCGATCTCTTCATCAGGTGCTTGTGCCAACGCACAAGGCTTTATCACGAGCTCGTGCGCGCGGTCTCGGCACGAGGTCGATCTCTTCATTCACGAGTGCTTGTGCCAACGCACAAGGCTTTATCACGAACTCGTGCACGCGGTCTCGGCACGAGGTCGATCTCTTCATTCACGAGCTCGTGCACGAGCACGCGGTCTCGGCACGAGGTCGATCTCTTCATCAACGCGAGCGGAGAGTTCCTTCTGCTGATTCTCCATTCGATCGAGGCGTTGATTCTGAGCATGCATCGCTTCGGCATGGCTTCGGATGAATTCGCGGAACTCGCGAATGAGGATGGCGGCGGTCTCCGTTCCGGCATCGGTTTGGCGACAACGATCGGAACGGCGTCATGCCGGAGAGGTGGTTCTGTCGGAGCTATCGGCTGGTTTGGTGGTTCAAGATCTGCGTTCGCATGAGTGGAACTGCTAGTCGCGACCTGACGCTTCGATCCAGTCATCGTCGAGTGAAGAAGGGAGACTTCGACAAAGAAGATGGAATCAGAAACGATTCCCACAGACGGCGCCAATGTTTTGAACAGAATTTCAGAGGATGACCGGAGGGAAGCAGTGCGGTTGTGCTCGCGACGGATGACGACGGCGCGTCGGGTGGTGTACCTACAAACACTCCGACGCTCAAGTCAGTGTATGTCGAGGTGAGTAAAGAGGTGGTAGAAAAATCATTACCTCGACCGTTCGACGCGGTCTTCTTCAAATATGAGTTGAGGACGGTTACTGTCGATGTGTAACCGTCCCGTAAAACCCGGAAGTCGGCATTAAATTCCTTTAATGCACAAAGCCGTTGGGTCGGCCGCGTTGAGGGAAAGCGGACAGGCATGCGGACGACGTGGCATCGAGGGAAGGTGGGTCGACGGATTGGGCCTCGACCCAGTCCGGAACAGTAACTACGCCTAGAAAGCTTAGGGCTTGAATACTATTCCAGGTTCCCTAATTACAACTTAGGTATTAGGAAGTCTAGCTCATCACTACCCCTTTTTGATTTTAGAAGACACTAAGGTATTTCTAATCAAGGTCCAATAGGTGCTTTAGAAGGCTTCGTGGTTATCAATCAACTTGGGATCCATTCACAATGGTTAGATCAAACAAGCTTGACTAGTTAACAAGTGTTGAGAGCCTAATCGACTATGAATGCCCATCCTAAATTGACAAGGCCGTACCGCTAGAAACCCTTACTGATCAATTCTAAATGCTATTGAAGTAAGCGATCACGATGAAGGTTTAACAAAGTTATGAACCCACTCTAGGTACAATGTATCCAAAGTGACATTCTCAAGATTAATAGTTGAAAACTGGTCATGCTTACTAACACTGTTAACAGTA
Organism: Calophaca sinica; assembly: GCA_037113605.1. Taxonomy (NCBI): domain Eukaryota; kingdom Viridiplantae; phylum Streptophyta; class Magnoliopsida; order Fabales; family Fabaceae; genus Calophaca; species Calophaca sinica. Next base: position 98,692,137 of record CM073734.1, on the reverse strand, counting down.
AGGTCACCATTAGGAGCACTTACCTATTGAGGAATAACTATGGAATCAATTGATCACAAATAAGCGTATAACATAATCCTCAATCATAAGTAATGCAACAATGTTCAACATTGTTACATAATCAATCACAGGTTACATACTTCAAGCCAGAGTTAATGTAAACAAATAATCAACAGTGTTCACATAGCAATTCACAATTCATAAAGGATGGACCCTCTTGGTGCCACTCAATAACCCAAAGAAAAGAGTGTCCACTTAATAACCCAAGAAAAGAGTGAGAACCTTAATTGGCTCCACCAAGGAGTCCCCGTCAGTGGAAAAACCCTAAAATAACCAAAGACGGGTTTGCAATATTTATGCAAACATCCTCAATCTCAATCACATTCAATGTCTTTTGTTGTAACACCCCGGCTCGGTCCTCAGGTAGCCCATATTGAGTCCCTCCGGTTGCCAAAGCCCACATCAAGTGTTACTCACATAAATTCAATCAAGAACATAATCAAATCAATCACAAGGCATTGAACAATAATACAATACTAAATAATCATATAGATCCTCACTTAGGGTTGAAACCCCATTTAGATAAGGGCACTACATATAGATCATCGATCCACAACACTCCAAAGTACCTACTTCACTATCCTCAAACACAAACAATTCCACTCAAATGCATCACTCATATCAATGCCAAAGTATCAGGTTATGCATGCATATAACCTTAAGATTAAGCCCTATTGCTCAAGGTTACTAGTCCAATTAACCATCAACATATTAGGATTAAAAGGGTCTTAAAGGTCATGCCCTCTCAGCCTCTAAGCCATTGAAACAGACAAAAATTAAATAAAAGAGATAGGGAGTGCACTCAAGAGCACCTGGGGCGCAACTCAAGAGCACTCCTGCAGCTGCTTCTATTTTAAAAAGGACAAGAAGTGCGCTCAAGAGCACCTGAAGAGCAACTCAAGAGCACTCCTACAGTTGCTTCTGTTTTAAAAAGGACAAGCAGTGCACTCAAGAGCACCTGAAGAGAAACTCAAGAGCATTCCTGCAGGTGCTTCTGTTTTCCAAACGACAGGGAGTGCGCTCAAGAGCATCCGAAGAGCAACTCAAGAGCACTCCTGCAGAATTCAGCAGAAAAATGGGTTTTTAGAGTCCCTAACTTCCCAAAACTTGATTCAAGCCATTCAAGATCAAATCCAACCAAATAGAAATCAATATCAGTGATCAAGCAAGTTCAAATGATGAATCAAACACTTTGCACACACTTATAACTACATGCAAAGCCAAACCATATCTCAAATTCCAAAATTCTACTCAAACCTCATTTAGCCATGCTCAAGACTTCTAAACTCATTCCTTTAATCTTAGATAACCAGAATTCACCCAACACCTCAACTATATGAACATAACAATTATACTCATAAGGCAGTCAAGGAACATGTAGTCTGTTTATGGTTCCTAACCAGAATTTACGCAAGTTCACAACATCACAATTAAGGGTCATTCATGCAATAGCCACTCAGGATTCTAAATTTATGGGCATATAATGTCACAAGACTTGCAAAGACTTAGGATCAAAATGTGGAAAGTAAATGCGTTCTCCATATTGGAGGCAAGCCAATCTAAAATTAGCACTCACAATTAGGCTAATGCATTCTTAACAAGCAACCAAATTTCCCTCATGCAATAAGAAGATTGAAACATCAAGGAAAGTCAAATTCTCACATACGGTTATAAAGCCAACACATCCGAGCATAACTATCGAAATTGAACATAAAAGAAATGCGAATCTTAACTCAAGTCATCAATGCCTCAAGTTTAGACATAATCAATATTCAGGCAAGGAATTGAAAACAACCAAATGAAAAATCAAAGCGGAAGAAATTCGTTCATGTTTACTAAGTTATACCTTTCTAACCTTCAAACCTTGGGTTTTCAAAGCTTAAACTTTCACATTATATAAAAAGATTTTTCCAAGACTTGAACCATGAGTATTCATCGAATATCAAAACATTTTATGTTTCACAAAGGTCGCGGTTTCTCCAAGAGTATCCCATAATACTCTCGTTGTCCCGCAGCTACTTTGATCATCAACCTCGTCATACCAAAACTTTTGTAATGATCTTCCAGTGGTAGCAGAGTTTAACGTGGCCACTAAGCTCAACTGCGGCCAGGTATGCATTCTGTGGACTTAGGCAGGCCAGAGTGGCCGAAATCCTTCACGACCTGAACTACTACTAGACGATCATTACGGAATCTGAAACTGTATTTAGGAGTAATTACATATATGAGAATGTCTCACGAAAGAGTACATGCCTCTAGTATTCCCTGCAAATCTTCATCCTCCTCATTCCTTTAATGAATCCTTGAGGTGGCCTACCTCAATAATTCACCAAAAGAACTCAGAAAACTCGGACTTACAGACACAACTGACTCTTTTCCTAAACCGGATCACTTCTAGACACACTTGACTCACAGTCCGAGAGGGTCGAACTGCTCTAATACCATAATGTAACACCCTAACTCTAATTAGGGGATTACTTACTAATTTAACTTGAGTTAGCATATACACGCTGCAAATTTTGTTCAAATACAGACGAATAATAAAGGATGATTCCTGTTTTTCAAATACTACACTATACTTTAGTTAGTAAAACTCCTGGATACATACGCGTCGTACAAAAATACGTTACTAAAATAGTAAACATAATTCAGAGTTTCTAAAGCAGGATTAACTTTAATTATTACAACTTCTGTTTCAAAAGAATAATAAAGTAAAACAATTATAATTACATCTTATTCACACATAATACTAGGACACAACCTAGGACTTAGGACATGACTTGTGATCCGGTGACTCAGGTCTCACAGAAAAGCAAGACCGAGCACATTCCAATGCTCTGAACCTCTTCAAACAGCTGTACCTGAAAACAACGCCCCAAAGGTGAGTTTATAAAACTCAATAACACAGACTTAGAATAAAAATACTTTTATCGTTGTTTTCAGCCATATGTGGTGTGCGACGTATGGAAAATCCATCCCATAAGCATAGGTATAAATATTTATACTACCTTAACAAATCCTCAAGACATGATATTTCAAACATCAATTACAGAGTCAAACATATGTCACAACAATCACAATGAATGTTCCCCACTTGATCCATCTCAAGTACAAAATGAGTAAAATCCTATTAAAAGAATAAAACCAAGGGGGCCCCCAACGGCACAGGTGGTGGCTAATCACTTACGATGGGGTTGCAGAGCGAATTGCAAATATTCCACACACAAACAATGCCTGTTATTGTGACATCCCAACCCATACTCACATTGGAGCCACAAGGCCTTACGAAAGGGTATGCCACTCACAGGACTTCACACGAGCAATTCAATCAAGATCATTAATGAATAATGCAACACATAGCACTAGCATAATTCGATAATGTTTGCAGTTCAAGCGCAAACATTTTGAACATATATAAGTTTCAATCAATGAGAAACAACACGCTCAATGCAATTACACGTAGTAAACACTAATGAATGTACCCACTTGGCAAAGCCCAAAGATCAAAATGAGCAAGGACCTATTTGTGGTCCTACCAAAGGGTCCCCGTCAACGAAAGTGACCGAAGTACACATATGACGAGTTTGTCTTTCAAACGCAAACATCCAGACACATAAACAACCAAGTTTCAATCAAAACAAGAGTCAAAACAAGGTTTCCCATGCATTATTAGGATTCAATAACACATCAAATAATAATTCATTACAATTATCACAATCCCAATCAAATAACAATTCTAAGCAATTTTACATGTCTAATTGGGAAGTCAAACACTTAGCAAGATAACCACAATTTATTTAAAAGGGGCATAAAGCCCTTCACCCATTTCAGGAAATCATAACCACTCCAAATTAGGCTAGTTCAAACGCCAATCCTTCCAAATTAATTCATGCATATTGATGAAAGTGACCAATCAAACCAAACCAAGCACATATATATATACACCAATTGGAGCTCGATGGAACTCTCAACGGTACAAACATCACACATTGGTTTAGGGGTTGGGGGAGAATCCAACCCTATTTCAGTCAAAACCCCAAACAAGACCATTTCAGAATAATTAATAGACTAATTATTGCACTAAAGAATCTAAATAACAAATCCTAGCACACCCTAAGGGAGGTTTTGGGGGAAGTCTATGTTACCTGAGTAATCCCAAGTTAAGGATTTAAGCTCCAAAAATCCCCTTCTCATGAAAGCAGCCCTAGGTTCCGATTTCAGTCCCATTCTTCTTCTTCTCCTTCATCATCACAAAAATCCCCACATGCAAGGCCTAATCTCCATGAAAGTGGGTCTTCAAGCTTCCATTTTCTTCCTTCTAGCTTTAATGGAGTTGAACCTCCTTCTTCTTCCTTCATCTTCCTCCAAGTCGAGCTCTTTCTCTCCCTCAACCTCTCTCACTCCCGGTTTCTCACTCTCTCTCTCTCTCTCTCCCTCTCTCCCTCTCCCACGGTGGCTGCTGCCACCTCCCTCACGACCCAGCTCTCTCGCACTTCCTCCTCCTTCTCCGGCGCGGTGGCACGCCACCACAACAGGGTCGCCGCGCCCTGCCTCCTCTTCCTCTCCACTGATCGCGTTCCACCCCCCCTTTTTCCTTCTTCTCTTTCTCTTCCTTCCTCTTTCTTTTTTCTTCTTTTTTCTGATTTTGAGATGCTGTTGCTCGATGGAAGGAGGGAGTAATAGGGTTTAGAGAGACTACTAAGGTGGATTTAAATGAGATATGGTGTATGGTGGTCACTTGGTTTTAAATTAATTAAAAACTTGCCAATAAACCCTTATTTAGCTAGCTTAATTAACCTTAGGTCCTTAACAATAACTTAAGTAATTTTAATCAATTAAAACTACTCCTAATTAATTAGTCCCATAATTCCTAAATCATTGGGTAAAATTACTATTTTACCCTTTGGTTCCAAATTGGTTTTTAAATTACTAAATTAAGGTTATGAACTATATTTAATCCTTAGGATTAAATCCATTTTCACTTAGGATCTCTAACAATTAGGCTTAGGGAATTTAGGGATGTTACACAAAGCAAAATTTTCTCGGGCAAAAATGGAAAGGAGCAGAAGCAACAGAAGAAAGAGCATTGACTCTTACCCAAAGAAACGAGCAGCACCCCTCCTTGCAGATGCCATGCGCATCCTGCTGCTTCTTTTCTTTTTCCTTTTTTTTTTGTTTTTTATGTTATTCAATTTTGTAATTTTATTTATTCTAGACTTTGTAAATGGACTTTGTTTGTACTGTAATGGACTGTTGGTTTAAATTTTGGGCTTTAGCCCATTTGTTTTTTTTCTATTATTTTTTTAATGAACATGAACACATTTTTCTACTAGTCAAACTAGGACAATGTTACTCAACTAAATTTCAAATACAAATTTTGAGACCCTATTTTTCTTGAAAATCACATAATAAAAATCATGAAAATTAATTTGCTAGTAATGATTACTCGAGATTGCTTCCCGTTTAATCATTGCAAATATCTTAATTTTCTAAACAAAAATGAGTTATTAGTGAGAACCACTCTTGATTGCTTCTTGTTTGGTCCCCATGAAAATCTACATTCTTTATAAATATAAAGTCAAGTTATATTTATTAGTAATGATCACTCGAGATTGCTTTCCGTTTGATCATTACGAACACCGTTAATTTTCTAAACAAAATAGGTTGTTAGTTAGGACCACTCTTGATTGCTTCTTGTTTGGTCCCTACAAAACCTACATTTTTTCTATCAAAAAAATATACAATTAAAATCAACCAACACACAATCATTTTCTACCCAAGAACTACGTAGCCTTTGATTTCTCCACTGCACCTGAAGATACGTAGGAGCAGGAGCACACTCATGTCAAGCGCAAAAATAAACAGCTTTTATTAAGTCTGCTTTTTTATCTTTGTTAATTCTTGTCTTTTTTAATAAAAGGGAAATAAATATTTTTTTAGAAGTTAATATAATTTTGCACAATTAATTAAAGGTAACCTTTTTCGAAAGGATGTCGTAGGGTGCTAATACCTTCCCTTCGCATAATTCGACTCCTGAACCCAAATCTGGTCTCAAGGACTATCTTTCTTCAAAAAGGGGTTTTTTCCAATATTTTTTCCAAAAATAAATTATTGGTGGCGGCTCCATTAAACTCGAATAAAATTCCTCCGAATTTTTTAGTCGCTACACTTATATTGAATTGAAAGGTTGTAACTCATGGATTAAAATAAATATACATTTAATTTTAAAACTCAAGCTTGTTTTGCTTATATGATGATATATAGATATAGATATAGATAAATAGATTATATTATTAATTTTTTATTATAAATCTCATATATTATTTAATGATAAGATAAAAATATCTTATATATAAAAGTATTATTTTTATGCACCAGTATTATAATATTAAATACGCCAATAATATTTATATATTAAAATACTTTCAAAAACTAAATATACTACCCGTGCGTTGCACGGGTTTGATTATAATGAGTTTATAGATTTTTTATCCCTATGAAAATAATGGTTTTGGTATAATCACATGATTTTCAACTATTGACCTTTAGCAAATGTTGTTTGGAAATTTTGTATGTATATCGAGTGTAGAGTATAATAAACTATTTCAAACATGATATACATCAAAATATCTATAAAATATTTATAAAATGCGATATTTTTTGTAATTGTCATTTTTTATTTATGGTAACTATAACTTGAATTGTTAATATTAATTTATATAAAAATAGGATAAATGTTTGGAAGTTGGTGAATTGAAATCTGTTTAGATTGTAAATTTGAGAAATATGTTAAGGACAATTAAATTTTTTCAGTGGGCCATATAATGCTACTTTTTAAGCATTTAGCATGTTTTTATTCCAATGGTGAAACGTTATAAGGGATTTCAATATATATATATATATATATATATATATATATATATATATATATATATATATATATGTGTGTGTGTGTGTGTGTGTGTGTGTGTGTGTGTGTGTGTGTGTGTGTGTGTGTGTGTTTGTGTTTGTGTGTGTGTGTGTGTGTGTGTAAGGGATTTAAATTGTGTCTTATATATTACCCACATTTTTATACCTTTTATTTATATTTTTTTCAATTTAAAATAGTGACTAATTTTTTAAATGTGTGTCTCATTTGTATTTTTATTTGAAACAATAAATACCAAAAAAATAAAAACATATATTAAAATATAACAAAATTATTTTGATTGATTTTTTTAATAAAAATAACAATAAGTTAAGGATAATGATTAGTTAACATTACGTAAACTAAGTTTTTAAATTGGTCAACTAATATTTTTCCACTAAAATATTTTATGACTATGAATTGTCTAATAAAATAAGCTTGTTAAACTTAAAGTATTTTTAAAGGTTTTGCTTGGTTTTATGTCAATGGTTGATACATTTTTGGTCTATCTCTATTGATACATGTTTATGCCAATTCCTTTTGTTTACTTTTTTTTTTCAAGAATTGGTTTGATTTTAAATTTTATTTTCTTTGTATGATTGTGTTTATACCCAAAATATTCATCAGAACCAGCCGAAGCTAGTCCCAGTCGAATAGATCGAATAACCGATTGGACGTCAGCTGATGTGCTTACCAGTCGATATGGCATGGCAGCTGATAGAGTCGAAAGCAGGAAACCGGAAGCTATACATGGGCCTTGGACTTATTGGGCTTCAAGGAAGATATTTAGGCCCATGGGGATAGCATGGAGTCGCGTATGGGATCATATTCTTGCTCCACGAGCCGAATGACGTGGAAGTAATTTTGAATTAAATAAATATCCAAGGGAAAACCGATCAAGATTGTTCTCCATGGTTTTAGGAGCTGAGCGAGGGAATCTGAGGAGATATTTGCATAAAGAGGACCGTTGGTTGAAGTGACGTGGCCACAATGTACTAATGCGCCTAGTTTTTAGGATCGTGGTTAGTGGAGCATAGCACGACTCAGCCAAATAACGACCAACTAGGAATGTATAGTGTTAGCCAACTGAACGTGGCAGATAGGAGTAGTTCTTAGTTGCTACTATAAATACCCAAGTTGTACATACATTTAGGAATAATCAATCAATCAAACAACTTATAATTTTCGCTCAAGCTTTTATCCGCATTTTAGTTTACCTTTATGTCCCAGTTTTTATCTTAGTTCATCGACTTAAACCTTTCTGGAGTGAGTTAAGGGACCCATAGCTAAGGAACAGAGTTCCTTCCTTGGCGTAATCGCTTGAAGAAAAGGGAATCACCGTTTTGAAAGTTAGCCGATCTGCGGCTAATTGATATTCAAGACAACAAAATTGGCACGCTCGGTGAGACCAAAGGTGAACGAATCTACACGTTCGAATCCCCAGGTCAGGATTACCAGTGGCGTATGCACTTGCGTTCGGGCAAGAGTTTGAGCAATATGACGGCAAAGAGCAATCCCAGAAAACCGATTGAGGGAAGCCCATCCCGTGGAAGCAATGTTCCACCAGCAGAGCAAGTACAAGCGGAAATAGAGGCTGAAACTCAACCCAACGAGCTCAATGAGACCCCGGTGGTGATGACCACTTCGTTTATACGCCAACAACTCGATTTGGGAATCAATGATATCATGTACCAAGTGTCACAATAATTGGCCGATATTGTGAAACCCATGGTACATAACGAAGTGCAGCAAGCCAGGGAGATAGAGGCCAGGAGGGCTCACGCAAGTGAAGGCTCTATCAATTCCGCTATCCCAACGCAAGTGGGGTACCCTACCCAGGCAGGACTCATCATCCAGCCGAGTGCAGCCTCGACGAGACCAATTCAGGTTCAGCCGAACATGACTCAGGCAGGTGCACAGCAAGTTCAGCCTACCTACATTCAGGCCGGACCTACTCAGGTTCAAATTAATATAGAACAGTACCTTCTAATCCAATTAATTCCCAGCATGGTGCTTTTGCCACGTTGAACACTGGAGGGCAACAGGTGGCGAATGACACGAACAACCAGACTAATCTTCATTTTGGACAGGTGCAGATGGCTAGGAGGCCACCGGATGCAGTGGGACCAATTGGTATGCCGCAAGCCATGCCATGTGCTCAGCTTTATGGTTCTCATTGCGGTGACTAACCCACAAAGACACCTGGGGGCAAACTCTTGGTACAGGATTGGGTGGTATAAGACCACCTGGGGGATATGCAGGTCAGCAGCCATGGAACTATGTTCCACCTGTATCGGCTAACCTTCCATTCTACCCATCCTATCCTGAAGTATCTGCAGGCGCTCAAATGGGGTCAACTCCTCCAAGGGCACCTGGTTTGATGGCAAAGTAGTCATGGGGACAGATCCCACCTCTACCATTTAACACAAGTGTGCCTGGAACTCAATATAGGGCACCTGGTGAAGGGACCATGGAGCAGTCATGGGGGGTTTACCCACCTCCATTGTTTAATCAACCAGGCTACCCCAATCCTCCAGAACAAGCATCTCAGGCACATCCCCCAACTTGGAGACAACAACCACAGACGGCTGCTCCCACTTTGGGAGAAGTGAGGCCAGGGGGTTCACAGCTGCTAGACCCGGCCGTCATTGCAGACACCATCAAGAAATACTTTGGTGTGCAGTTGAAGCCTTTGGATCGTCCAATCTACAGGAAACCATACCCTGAGTGGGTGGATAGATTGGTACCTCTGCCTAGGGGATATAAGACTCTAGATTTCGTTACTTTCTCCGGGGAAGATGGCAAATCGACTATGGAGCATGTAGGCAGGTTTACTGCCCAATGTGGTGAAGGGAACCATAATGAATACCACAAATTGCAGCTGTTCCCCTTGTCACTTACCGGGACAGCATTTACATGGTATTCCTCTTTACCACCTAATTCCATACAAACATGGTCGACATGGAGAGGTGCTTCCATGATGATTCTCTGGCCCCAACCCGAAGTCATCGCGATCGATCTCATGAACCTGAGACAACAGTAGATGAATCTGCCGATTTTGTGGAAAGGTTCAGAAAATGGCTGAAATGTTCAAGATGGGTTCCTCGAGATGTAATATGCAGCCATGGCTATTAGCGAGATGCATCCTCAACTCAAGGAAAAACTAGTAGGCCAAGCTTGCATCGACCTCAACCGGCTTGGTCTCAAGAGCTATGCGCATTGAGCAATTTATCCAGAGAAGGAAAGAAGCGAGCCAAGAGGGAGAGGCCCTCGCTGGTATCCATTGTAGAAGTTGAAGACTCTGATGATGATTCAGCCGATTCCACGACAGACATCATGGCAGCCGAAATAGTGAAGGGTAAAGGCTATACTTGCCCTGCCCTAAGAGCTGCCAAAGGAAAAGAGCCAAGTTCGGAGATGGCAGACGTAATACTCCTTTGATATCTCCAAGGCGGACTAGATCTTTGACTACTTGCTTAAGGATAAGCAAATTAATTTCTTTGGATGGGCATAAAATCCCACCCGCCGAGGAGTTAAAGGACAAGAAATCCGCAAGTGGCACAACTCTTATAATCACGCAACTCTAAATTGCATGGTTTTCAGGAAGGCCATTCAGAAGGGGATAAAGGAGGGGAGGTTCAAGCTTGCAGACAAAGGAATCGCGGAAATGACAGTGGATACTGATCCTTTCCCTGCCCTTGGGATAGGTATGGTCTCATTCTCGGGGCTTGATGACGAAGGGCCCAGCCACAAGCACATAATATCTGTGCAACAAGTCTGGAGGCCAAAAAAGGGATCAGCCGATTCAACCCATATTGATCGACTGAGACCTCAGGCTGCCAGGGCTTCTGTCTTTGACAGGTTGGGAAAGCCCCAACCAGAGGTAGGACACAGGCAGGGGGGCAAGCCACCCAAACCAGGTAGGCTCACCCAGGAATTAGTGAAGCAATACATTACACATGGCCAGGCCCTAACAGGGAAGCCTGACAAAGAGAAAGGCAAGGCACCTATCGCAAAAACTGGGGGGCAAGATCGGCTAACCATTAGAGAAAGTGGTAGGCTATCTTTACCCAGGATTGACGAGGAGCCTATTCCCAAGGATAAGAGAAGGGTAGCCGAGTTCATCAGTAGAAGGAGGAATGTCCTCCCTAAAGATAACAGTGAGGAATGATGAGAAGTTAAAGACACAGAGAATGCTGAAACCCCCGGCTAATGTCGCAGAAGGACACTGGTTCTTGAATAAGTATGCCACGGACAAAAAGGCGATACCAGCCGTGCTGTCAAGAACCCAAAAGAGAAGGATGCAGAGAATGAGGTCTGTCCAGAGGATGAAACAAACTCTGCAGATGATAGCCGATGTAAAGAATAGTGAGAAGAGGGAGATCCCTTTAAAAACTGTTAATGAAGCATTGGATAAGGCTTTCCCGAAGTTAGAGGCTGAAGAGGCTGGGAAAGAAGAAGTGCCCAAAAAAGTAGAGCCAATTACTGAACAGGAACCTGTTCCTGAAGCAGAGGGCCTGATCGCCGCAGTCGATGTAGATGAAGAGGCGATCACTATAGAAGGTTCAGTGATCCCAGAGATGCACTGGGAACAAGATGATATCATGGAAGACTCCTTGTTGGATCTCCTGTTCAATGAAGAGGCTGATGGCCTGCTGGCTGAGATAGAGGCTATCAGCTTATTCCCAGAAGAATTCTGGGCAAACAACCCACAACCAGGAGGTTTGGAGGGGGACGTGTTTGCTGAGGAGACAGAATGGGCTGCGTTAGCCGATACACCGGCTGATGAGGTCACCAAGGTAGTGTTTGAGAAACCTACAGAAGAAATGATGAAACATCTGAAGCCCCTTTATATCAAAGCCTATATCAACGGGAAGATTTTTGGAAGGGTCTTCGTGGATGGAGGGGCTGTGCTAAACGTCATGCCTGTGACAACCATGAGAAAACTGGGGAAGAGTCTTGAGGACCTAGTTCCCACCAACATGAAAATGTCCAACTTCCTGGGGGAACCTTCCAGGGCACTTGGAGTCTTGATAGCCGAAGTCACAGTAGGCCCCAAGACTATCAAAGCAGCTTTCTTTGTGGTTGATGGCAAACCTTCCTATAGCGTGATCCTGGGAAGGGATTGGATTCATACAAGTCAGTGTGTCCCCTCCACTCTTCATCAGAAGCTTATGTTTTGGGTTGGAGACAACGTGGAGACAGTCGAAGCAGATAAGAACCCCTTTTCGGCTGAGGTAAAAATGTTGGAAGCCCTGTTCTATTCCCCACACCTAGGTCCTATTGCCATCCCCGAGGATTATGAGGAAGGGGTATGGAAAGCATGCAACCTTACTAATGAGGGATTCAAACTAAGATCTCAGGCCGAACCACGGCCCAATGCGCAGGTAACTAATGAGTAGGAATGCGCAGGTAACTAATGAGTAGGGCATCTCAGGTACTCGAAGACCTTTTGGGTCGGCTAGAAATCTTTAAGGCCGAGTCCAAAGCGATGGATGCCATGATGGAAGATTATGACACTGCAGAGGAAGAGGAGGTACTACTCTCCAGGGAGGAAGGTGCGGCAACTAAGCCTGATAAGGTGTGTGCAGCCGAGCCTATAGAATTGGACTCCCCCCTTCACAAGACGGCTCCTGCGTTTGAGGCAGAGGATCCTTTAATTGAGATCAATTTGGGCACGCCAGAACAACCCAGAATCGTGAAGGTGAGTGGGTTGCTTGAGGAAGACAAGCGGGGCAGGATAGTCGAATTAATCCAGCGGTACAAAGATTGCTTTGCCTGAAATTACTTCGAAATGCCTGGTTTGGCGAGAAGGTTGGTGGAACATAGGTTGCCTATCAAAGCAGGATACAAACCGTTCAAGCAGGCGCCTCGCAGGTTCAATCCCCAACTGATGCCTCAAATTAAAGCTGAAATTGAAAGACTACTGAAGGCAGGCTTTATAAGAACGGCCAGGTATGTTGAATGGTTATCTAATATAGTCCCTGTTGTCAAGAAGAATGGCCAGATAAGAGTATGTATAGACTACAGGAACTTGAACTTGGCCACCCAAAGGATGAGTATGCTATGCCTGTGGTCGACATGTTAGTCGATCATGCGCACCACACATGGTATTCTCACCTTTATGGATGGATACTCAGGGTATAACCAGATCTTTCTAGCGAAAGAAGATACTCACAAGACAGCCTTCAGGTGCCCAGGAGCATTGGGGATCTATGAATGGGTGGTCATGCCTTTCGGGCTCAAGAACGCAGGAGCCACTTATCAAAGGGCCATGAACTCCATTTTTCATGACTTGATCGGCAAAACCATGGAAGTATACATAGATGACGTGGTGGTCAAGTCTGAGGGTTTTGAAAGCCACCTAGTCGATCTAGAGCAGGCCCTAAAGAGGATGCGAGCCCATGGGCTGAAAATGAATCCGGCCAAATGTGCTTTTGGAGTGGCAGCTGGCAATTTCCTAGGATTTTTGGTCCACCATCAAGGAATAGAAGTAGACAAGAACAAGGTGAAAGCTATCTTGGAAGCCAGACCCCCTAGGAACAAGAAGGAATTGCAAAGTTTGATTGGCAAGATCAATTTCCTAAGGAGGATCATTGCCAATTCGGCTGGGAAAATGAAGGCTTTTTCCCCTCTACTGAAATTAAAGGATACAGATGATATGGTATGGGGGAAAGAGCAACAACAGGCCTTTGATCAAATTAAGCAAGGGTTGGCCAGACCTCCTGTGCTAACACCTCCGGTGTCAGGAAGGCCACTCAAATTGTATATAGGTGCAGAAGAAGAGTCAATCGACTGCCTGCTCGCGCAGGATGCCGAGGACAGGACTGAAAGAGCTGTATACTATCTCAGCCGCACCTTGAATAATGCAGAAACCAGATACACCCCTATTGAGAAATTATGTTTATCATTGTTCTATGCTTGTACAAAACTCGAATATTATTTGTTACCTAAGGAAATATTGGTTTTGTGCAAAATTGATATTATTAGGTATTTACTTAATAGGCCTGTCTTACAGGGTCGACTGATGAAGTGGGCCATTAAGTTAAATGCTTTCGCGTTAAAATACGTTCCATTGAGAGCAATGAAAGGCCAGGCAGTAGCCGATTTTCTGGCTCAACACCCTTGTGTCGAAGTCAATGACCCATTAGCCGAACACGTTGCATGTATAAACTTGAAACCTTGGGTGCTGACGTTTGACGGGTCAAGAACGCAAAAAGGGGTAGGTCGCATCACCATTACGGACCCAATGGAAAAAATTGGAAATTCATGTGTCAGCTGGATCTTGGGAATTCTAATAATCAGGCAGAATACGAAGCCTTGATTTTGGGGCTTAAGATCTTGGCAGCCATGAAAGCAAATTATGTTCAAATTAGAGGAGATTCACAGTTAGTGATAAAACAGCTAACTGGGGAATATAGATGTAATAACCCTAACTTAAAAGAGTGCTATGAAACGGCTAGCAAGCTACTGCACTTGTTTGCTGATGCAGTAGTATAGCACATCCCTAGGGAAGAGAATGAAGAGGCTAATGATTTGGCTCAACAGGCCTCAGGGTACAAAGACATGATAGTCGAAGTAAAACATGAAGAGTACCCAATCTGGGAATGTGCACCAATAGGAGCGATCGACTCTTGGAAACAAGAGTTAATCGACTATCTTAAAGATCCTTCAAGCAGTACTGATTTCAAGCTCAAGCAGAGAGCACTCAAGTACGTATTGGTAGACAATGAAGTTTACAGGAGAGCCATCAATGGAGTGCTACTTAAGTGTATTAACAAAGAGGAATCCATGAAGGTCATGGGGGAAGTACATGAAGGAATCTGTGGATCTCACAGGGCTGGACCCACAATGAAATGGCTAATATACAAACATGGATATTATTGGCCTACCATTACGGCTGATTGTTATCAATATGCCAAAGGATGTGAGGCGTGTCAGTTGCATGGTCCAATTCAAAGGGTTCCGGCCAAAAACCTCCACCCAGTGATAAAACCTTGGCCATTCAGGGGATGGGCAATGGATTTAATAGGCAAAATCTATCCACCTTCGTCCAAGAGGCATGCGTTTATCATAGTTGTGACTGACTACTTCACCAAGTGGGTAGAAGCCCAGCCGATGGTGAATGTGACTCAGGAGGAGGTGATTAGGTTTATACAATGCCAAATCATCTATAGATTTGGAATACCTGAAACCATTACCACAGATCAAGGCACTATGTTCACTGGGGAGAAAGTGGTGGCCTTCGCACAACAATTTGGGATTAAGTTAATTCACTCATCCCCTTATTATGCTCAAGCCAATGGGCAAGCTGAGGCAACCAACAAAGTTCTTATTGACATAATCAAGAAGAACATTGAGGATAAGCCAAGGAAATGGCATGAAACACTGAATGAGGCATTGTAGGCCGTGAGGAATTCCAAGTGTAGTGCGACTGGATTTACTCCGTATCGGCTAACATATGGCCAAGATGCAGTGTTACCCTTAGAGATAAATGTTACTTCACTAAGAGTAGCAAAGCAAAACCTGCTAAGCCTGGATGAATATCAACAGGCCATGTTAATGGAGTTAGATTCGGTTAACGAAGATCGACTCATGGCCTTAGATCAAATTGAGCATAGCAAGCAAAAAATGGCTAGGGCTTACAACAAACATGTGAAGCCAAAAAGGTTTGTTGAAGGAGACCTTGTTTGGAAAACCATACTACCTATTGGGATCAAGGATCCTAAGTTTGGGAAATGGTCACCAAATTGGGAAGGGCCATTCATTGTTAGCAAAGCTTATCATGGTGGTGCTTATCGGCTAGTCAACATGCAAGGCGAAGAACTAAATAGAAGCATCAATGGAAAACATCTTAAGAGATATTACCCCACTATGTGGGAAGGCATATTGGAGGATTAAAAGCAAGTGCATTAGCATAAAAGTAAAATTGTTTGTGGTGACCACAGGCTGGCCACCTAGCCAAAATTACAAAAGCTTAAATGTGAAACTAGGGAGCTGCGGCCTCAGGTGCATCACTTGATTTTTCTTCAACCTGGGCAGGACCTGGATCGGCTGACGATGCAAGAGCATCAGTCGTAGCCGAAGCTACAGCTATATCTGGGGTAGGTTCTGCTGCTGGCACTTCAGCTAATGCCTCCACTGGGGAAACAACAGCACCTTCAAGATCGCCTTGCTGACTGGTTGAAGGATCGGCTGCTACGACAGCTTCCTGTTTCCTAACCTCCTCTAGTTGATGCTTGAAGGAGTGCCAGGCTTGATTGGCCTCAGCTAACCCAGCGTTGCTAGTTTCAAGATCTTTTTCTAGGCCTGTCTTCTGAGCGCTTAGTACCGCCAAATCACGATCCAAAGAGGAAGATTGCTTGAACAAATCATAATGTTGTTGAGAGTTGGAGCGGAGTTTCTCAGTTAAAGCAGCCGATTGAGGAGTCAACTCTGCTATTTCCTTCTTGATCCTCTCCAGCTCAGCCGATAGAACGCGCTGGCTTAGGGCTTCCTGACGCTCCTTCTCCAACAATAAGAAAGAGGTTTGGAACTGAGCCTTTTGTTCCTGAAGGTCATTCAGTCTTTTGAGATCATGAGATGTCACGTCATGAACCTCCTTGGAGCGCCCGTATTGGTGAGACATGTTGTTCAGTTGAAGAGCCAAGGTATTGTACACCTCTTGGCTAGCCGCAGGGATGTCAGCCGAATTAGACAGCTTGAACAAAGAAGTTCTCAGATGGGCAACCTGCTCCCTGCTGGTTGGTATTTCCCCCATTAGTGCTGCATCAACTCTCTCCAAATGATTGGAAATAGGAGAGGAGACCACTGAGAAGGGGTCAGCAGAGGTGAAATACTTCGTCAGCTCTTCTTCTGAAATAGGCACTGCAGGAGCTGTAGGAGGCGAGGGCATCTGGGGAGCTTCATAGCCAATCTCTTCGGCTTGTGATTGGGGGTCCTATGGAAAACAATGGTTAGCTGATTGAGTAAGCAAGCAATATATGTTGAAAGGATAAGAAATCGGATGTACCGTTGGGGAAATTGAGAGCTAGTGCCTTCGGCAAACTCTTGGACAAAGGAGGTGGGAATTTCCATACGCGGCTTCTGAAAGTAAGGTGTTTAGGTTCAGGCTAACAAAGGATATTAAGGAAAAGGGAGATAAGGACAAGATATGTATCTTTACCTTCGGCTGTTTTCCTTTACTAGCCGAATATGTTTTCTCTTTGGGCTTGGCCTGAACCTCGGCAGGTTCTTCTATTACAATGCCAGGGGCCCTTGTTCTTTTCTTGGTGGGGGGAGTAACGGGGTCGTCTTCAACGACAATGAATTGTGGAGTAGTGGTTGTGGCTGCCATAAGACAAGAAAAGTAAGAAATTACTTTGAGGTTAAAAGCAAGAACTGCAAAGAGCCGAATATAGAGGCACTTACTTGGCTGGAGTACTGAGGTCTTCATCCTGGTAGAAGTCCGTTTCTGGACTTGAGTTTAGACTCGGGGCTTGGTCTTACCAGGAGTGCTTTTGGACTAGCTTGATGGCCTCATTGCTTCGGCTACATCAGTGAGGATTAATCGGGTTGCATATCTGTCCAGCCGATCGGGGAACAGCCTGTCCTTCACTGATGGCCACCAATTGGCAAAAGCAGAAGTTTCACCCGATACAGGAGTGAAAGGGATGAAACGGAAAGCTTGAATCTTTTTGAAGTTGGTAGAAACCATCTCCATTACATCATTAGTGCCAAAGGGCAGTCGACCCAGACTCCCTACCATAGAGTCATATGGCAGAGGAATATGCTGTAACAACCCAAACTGCCTCGCTACGCAGTTTGGAAAGTAGAACTCAGCCGAAGACTTGTTATTTCGTGAGGTGGGTTTGAGACCACAAAGCAAGTCACGAGAAGTCAAAACTGAGCTCCAGTTGAGCTCCAACAGGTTCTGCTGATTGACTGGGAGAGGATCATTGGTAGAGAAAATCCAGAAAGGCCCAATACCTTTCTCCAAGACAGGGCACCAGTCGGCGGCTATCCGGGTCAAACCAAAGAGCTTGGTGGCCACAGTGAAAGCATAAGAGGACTCACAGGGAGTGAGTACCATATGGGTACCCAAAACACCTGCATCCCGAGGAAGAACGCTAGGGTTGAAGCGTGAATCAATGAACTCTGGAAAATAGAGCATTATCCAGAGTTGCAAAAACCAGAGTGGGCCCTGAACGTTCCTAATATCCTCATCTCTTTGCAGCCGATCCATAATGGTGAACAGGCAGCGATAGAGATATGAGAGGAAAAGGGTTCCCCAAGAAAAATTGCCATCAGAGCTAACAAGGGCCACGTAAAGCTGTAACTCTTGGACCACGGCAATGGAGCTGGAACAGAGAAAGTACTTGCTGAACCAATACAGAAGGAATGCGTTGTGTTACGCATCGGATACGCACTCCTCCGGACTTGGCATTATTGGCAATGAAATTGGAGTATCCGGAGGTGTGTTTAGAGAAGTGGAACCCTAGTTCAGGAACCTGGAAGGAATAATGGGAGAGGACGTCATCACCTGTGATTGGGAGCCCCAAAATAGCCGCCACATCCAGAAGAGTGGGGGAAACCATACCCCATGGGAAAGTGAAGGTGTTTGTGGCAATGCTCCAAAGAGTCAAGAAGCCATAGAGCAGCTCTAGGTTAAGGGGGATGTCCTTGGTTGACAGCATGATTATGTCATAGAGGCCCCATTGTTTCCATTTATCGGATTTGGCAGCCTTTAGCCGATCCACCCAATCAAGGTAGGGCTAAGATGAACGAGGCCATGTACTCCGTCAAGAAGACCGCTTCTTCACCCATATCTGAAGTAGAAGGAGCCAAAGAAAGAGAATCCTGAATCTCGAACAAGGGAGATTGGAGGCCAGAGTCAGGAGCCTCAGGAGGGCTAAGGGAGCGGTCAAGGTTCATGAAGGAGGAAGAAAATTGTTTGCCATCGTACGCGTATGATTGGTTTTGAGAATCAGAAGTAGAAGACATGGTGGGCCTGGTTTGTAGGTGAAAGACGAAAAGGCTGGAGATGGTGAAAGCTACAGGAGTTAGGGCTGGAAGTAAGCGTAAGAGGTAATTCGACTGATGAGTATTTAAAGGAAAAGTAAATCACTGATAGTGGGGTTTAAAGGCGAATAAATCGGATGGATGAGGATTAGCCGTTGCACTATTCAAAAGTTGTTGTTAATGGATGACCTCGCATTCATGATTCAAAAGGGAGATTTGACTTAAATCATTACGCCTCCCCAGCCTAAACCTAGGGTGTTATGGCTAAGACAACGTAGGGGGCAATTGTTTATACCCAAAATATTCATCAGAACCAGCCAAAGCTAGTCCCGGTCGAATAGATCGAATAGCCGATTGGACGTCGACCGATGTGCTTACCAGTCGATATGGCATGGCAGATGATAGAGTCGAAAGCAGGAAACCGGAAGCTATACATGGGTCTTGGACTTATTGGGCTTCAAGGAAGATATTTAGGCCCATGGGGATAGCATGGAGTCACGTATGGGATCAGATTCTTGCTCCACGAGCCGAATGACGTGGAAGTAATTTTGAATTAAATAAATATCCAAGGGAAAACCGGTCAAGATTGTTCTCCATGGTTTTAAGAGCTGAGCGAGGTTGAAGTGACGTGGCCACAATGTACTAATGCGCCTAGTTTTTAGGATCGTGGTTAGTGGAGCATGGCACGACTCAGCCGAATAACGGCCAACTAGGAATGTATCAGTGTTAGCCAACTGAACGTGGCAGATAGGAGTAGTTCTTAGTTGCTACTATAAATACCCAAGTTGTACATACATTTAGGAATAATCAATCAATCAAACAACTTATAATTTTCGCTCAAGCTTTTATCCGCATTTTAGTTTACCTTTATGTCCCAGTTTTTATCTTAGTTCATCGACTTAAACCTTTCTGGAGTGAGTTAAGGGACCCATAGCTAAGGAACAGAGTTCCTTCCTTGGCGTAATCGCTTGAAGAAAAGGGAATCACCGTTTTGAAAGTTAGTCGATCTGCGGCTAATTGATATTCAAGACAACAGATTGTTAATATAATATGAATATAAGATTAGTATTTGAAGGATATTGAACATCTTATTTAAAGGTTTTCCTTGGTTTTATGTAGGATGGATGGAAAACTTATATGCTTTCAACTAAAACATATTTTAGACCCGTAGCCATAATTTATTTTTAAAGTTTTTGGCCTCTACAACTGATTTCTATGTTTTATTAATTTTGAAGACCTTCATAACTTCCCACAAAATAATTTTCAAATTTGTTTCTTGTTAATATGTATGCTATTACTTTGAAGTTAATTTTGAGAGAATTAATTGTGTTTTATATATATACACACACATATGAATACAATTATGATTGAATGTATGTTGAACCTCTTATTTAACAATTGTCCTTAGGTTTAATGAAAGACAGATTACAAATTTTGATTATTTAAAATGAAACATATTCTAGAAATGGGCCGTAATTTTATTTAAAAAATATGTTTTTCCAAAAAAATTTATTAATTTTTTCCCATCAATTGTTATACATTGTTGCTTAGTATGTACGTTGTTATAATTAGAAGTTAATTTTGAAAGAATTATGTAAATTAATACTTTTTATAACATAGACTAAATATAGAGACACGAAGTGAGATAATTAACTTTTGTTGCGTTGCATGAAAGTTACAAAATTTTAAGATCATATTTGAGTTATATGCTCGTTATGCACCTTATAATTCTGTGAGGTAATAACTTAAATTTTACTAAGTATTTTTTTTGCTAGAATTATTCAAAGAAACAAACATAAAGAGATATTGAACAACTTAAAAATATGTTACATGCATGAAAAACATCGACATTTTTATAAATTATTCCGCCTTTTACATGTTGTCTTTTAAGTTATCTTTTGTATATTCTTATTATAATTTAATTAGTGTTTTAGGTAAACATTTGTAAAGTAGTATATGGAATGAAAAAAATAAAAACCAGGAAAATTTAAAATCACATAAAATGACAATGTAATTACTTCCACTAACATAAACATGTCCGATGCTATGAATTTATTATAGAAATAATGAAAATTCTGAGTATAATATCTTTTTTTCACTCATCTAATTCTTCCACAATTTCATTTTCTTTCATATTATACTTGATTCTTTGTCAGACTGCAACCTAAAAAAGTAGGTTTTTTTTTATAGGTTACATATTTTTTAACCCAAAACATATTATAATTTGCTACATCTCACCTTAATATTCTCCTCATTTGCGATGTTTTTGGTGTTTTTATCTTGAGAGACCCACTTGAGGAAGTGCTAAAATTGTCAATGTTGTCTTCTTTCTCATTCTGAAATTTGTAAAAAAGTATCATGAAATGAAATATATGTAATGGTTTTTCTTAGTAAATTAAATCTCAACATGATATTAATAACCACCTTTATCACAGGCTTGAAAATTTTCTTCACTATGAAACTTTTCCTTCCACGATTTTCTAAATAAGAACCCATTTTAACTTGGAACATATGGGTGGGTGGAATCAATGATACTTAGGAGTTGTCCAGGTAGATTTGAATTATCTCCATTTTCCTATTTTAAAAAAATGTAAAAAACATATAAGTTGTGAAATTGTTATGCTTTCCTGAATGAATTGTGTGTAACATCTTAATTTGTACCTTATGTCTTGCAATTGAAGTGTCATCATATCAACTTTGCCTTGAGCTGTTGTGTTGTCTTCTCTTCTATTGGATTAATTTACATCAATTATGACATCAATCACATCTGATAAGTAATAAAATTATACAATTGTTCACATGAAAGAAAATTACTAAACAATGTATTTAATAAATGACAATCTAAGTTGTCAGCACTTTTTGCCACATCAATTTTTCAAATCTTCCAAATTCACAAATTCAAAAATATGATGGAGGATTATGTTCTCATCATAGTCTTCCTCCTTTATTATTGTGGTAGCGTAGAACTCTATCATTGTGGTATTGTTTTCAACCACATCATATTTTTCTTTATTTGTAGACACCCCAAATTTTTTAATATATGACATATATTTTGCCTTCATGCAAAATTGGCTTGAATATTTTTGCAATATTCATTCATATAGTAGCATGTATGTAATAGTTCTGAAAAGAGATTTAAAATAATTAGGAACAATAATATTATTCTAAGTTAGTAATAATTTTGTAACCATTATAGAAACTGATACCTTTTCATCAATTAACACCATATATGTACTTATTAGTTCTTTTTTTCCTATGTATGTATAGAGTATCTCACATTCTTGAAATTCGCACTTTTATACTGCATTCATCAGTGGTGGCAGATAGTTTGTTGAGAAAACTATGCACAACATCATCGCTATTTTGTTTCCTCCTGAAAATATACAGTGAATATGTAAATGTAATAGATAAAAGAAATTGGTGGGAGTTAAAGTGTTCTACTTACTTGTTGACACTGCTATCATAGTAGCCATGGTTTCAAGTACCAAAATCGAAACATGGAATAAACTCAGAAAATGGTGAAGGTGTAAAATGTGGAGGCATGCACAAAGTGTATGATTAGCGTTGTTTATAAAGGTTATAATCTAGGGGGGAGAGAGAGAGAGAGAGAGAGAGAGAACAAAGCAATTAATTTTGTTGTTTTAGCCATTTTGTGATTTTGTTTAGAGATCTATATTGAGAGCCCAACAGATCATGGAGAAAGGCAGATGGCAGTATTTTTTAAAATGCAGTAATGGATATGTTAATTGAAGATGTTTAAGTTTCAATCAAAACCGGCAGCATTGAATTTTGTAAAAAATTTAAGATGATTCAAACAATTGCATGGATGTGATGCTTTTACTTCCACCAAGGTAACGTTTTTTTTACTGTCCAAAGAATGAATCAATGGGTATTTATTGGTCCCTTGGTAAATGCAATTAACAGATCATTCAGCTATACTCCAAACAACTTTTTCATTTGATTTAAAATAGACTTGAGTTTAAAAATTTATGTAAAAATTAATTTTGATTCTTCAGTTTTAAGAATGTGAAAAGAAAGTTTTATTGCATGAAATAATTATTGCATTTATAGTGAATATGAAAAGCATCCTATTATTTTATATTGATTTTATTTTTATGTTATTATGAAGAACCATAAATTCATTTGTATTCAATCGTCCAACAATTCCCCTGAGTTAGTGCTTTCAGAATGGTTATATCTAAATGAAATTTTGAATGTAAATGTAAAAACTTTAGAGGAATACAATTGGTTTATAGACCACATGAAAAGGCAAGCAATGTAAAATTACTTTAAATGTAAATTCTTTTTTATTACAATTAAAATTTAAAACCAAAGAGGGCTAACATTTCACTTATGGTTTCTCACTATATAACAGCTCTTGATTGTAATAAAGAAGGCTAGCATTTAATTTTTGTTAAAATGAAAGCTAAAAGTCAAGTCTAATTTATATAAAAATAATAAATAAATATAAATTTAAATATAGATAAGAAAGAGTGGTGAGTGTTTTAGAGATGACAGATCAGCACAATTCAAGCTTGGTTTACATAGATATATAAATTTTTTATTTAATATTAATATTTAATAATATGTAGTATCATTATTTATATTTAAAAGTTTTACTCAAAGAATATATATATATATATATATAATAGTTAAAATTTGATAATATAAAATTTTCAATTAATTATTTTTAAGATGATTATTTAAATAGTAAATAGTACTTAATTTTGTAATTAACCAATTTTAACAAATTTTAGTAAATATCACAATATTTTTTATTTGATAACAATATTTAACAATTTATAATAGTGTTTTATATATATCAGTTATTACTACTAATAATAAATTAAATTAATAAGTAATACTATAATAACAACAACAACAATAATAATAATAACAACATTTAAATAGATTATTAAAATGATGAAATTGAGTAATGAGTTTAATTGAAAGATTGTAACTCATAAGTTAAATTAAAACTGTATTTAATACAAAACCTTCAAATATTTAATTATACTTTACACATGGCAATTCTACATGCAACTAAATCTCAAGCTTGGTTTGCATATTTATATAGATATAAATATAGAAATAGATAAATAGATAGATTGGCAGGTGGTCGCAAAGGACAGAGCCGCCCCATGCATAAGGCGGCCTAAACCCTTACTTTAGGCCTCAAAAAAATATTTCTTTCCTTGTTAGTAAATAGGCCTCCAAATAATATTTGCTATTAGTAAATAAGTTAAACATTTGTTCATAATAGCACATTTAGTGCAATTGGTGAAACATGAAATGTCGAATTATTGTGGTGTGTGTTCAAATCCTAAGCAACTCTTTTTTTTTTACGCCCTGCTCGTGTGAAATGCAAATAGATTCTAATCAAAAATCCCAAAATAACAAAAAATAATAAAGCTTCCTCAACCGGATTTGAGCACCGATTCCAAATATCTAAAACAAAGCTTATCAATACACCAACTTAGCACAATGACTCATATAGGACAAATAAGATATATATACATCTACCTATTATTAAACATATATCTAATTTATGGTTTTAAAAAATATAAATTTTTTTGTACCAAAAGAAAAAATATATATAAATTTTTCCAGAACAGATTTTATTTTTAAAACATTTTTAACTTATTTTTATAAGACCCCTGATTTTTATGTTATCCTCTCTCACTTAAAAGTTTGTTTTAGGCTTATAAATGTGTTGGGTCGATCCTGACATAGGGAAAAAGTTGGGGTTAAGAACTAGTTATGTGGTGTGCTATGCCATTTCGTGAGGAGTGTATTAGAAAAAGGCAGGTTGATATAGTATACGCGGGGCCGGTTCCTTTTTGAACATAAATGAGATCGGGTTCCAAAAATTAAAACCTACCAGCCTGGTGAGCTTATACTTGTGTACGCTTTGTGTTCAACTTGTTTATCCAAAAATTGCTTCCCTTCTTCTTCTTCTTTTTTTTTTTTAATAGACAAATTGCTTTTCTTCTTGAAAACTCAAAGTTGCCATGATCATATTAGTATACTTTATACAAATACACTAGTATGCTTTGCACTTATCTCCATAATAATCATGAGTTACTAAAAGTCTTTTAAATTAGTTAAGAGTCGAGACCATGATAATTAAAATTGTAAAAGCTCTTTCCTATTTGTAACTATTTTACATTTTCAGCTGTCACAAACATTTAAAAAGAAAGCACTTTAACTACAGGGTATTTCTAAAAAAATAATCACATCATCAAAAGAAAAAAGGAAAATAAAGATAAAGAACAAGTATTAGCGAGGAAAGTTTTACGAAATCCACATTCAAGTCCGTATTATTTTACAATTTTACAGTGAACTAACTTACATATATAATTTCTTTCTCCCAAAATCACATGTCACATATCTTGATATTTTATGTTTGCTTTGTCCCAATTCTCCGATAGGCTTGAGAGTGGATTGAGCCTCTTTTGGGTAGTCCAAGAAGTGGCTCCTCCGATTTGGCCTTGTTGAGTGGATCAGAGATGGGTACTTGCAAATGCATTTGAAGCTCAAGTATGTGTTTTTTTTGCCTTAAGCATATTTTTTGCATGGTGTTGCGGCGTTCCTTTTATAGGTGGTGACTTAAAGTCCACCGTGTTTGTCTGTTTGTGGGTGATATATGACATCAACAAAGCATTTACCTTGATTCAGAGGTCATACGCTTCGACTATATGATGTACCGCTTTCTGGCTTGCATGCAGTCTGCATAGGATAGTTGGGGGATACTGTTATGCCCATACCCCTGCACCTTATTTCTACGGATTTCCAGGGGAAAGATCTTCTCTATTGGCCCCCATATCATGGTTCTGACTGTGTTTGGACTTATGTTCTTTTGACCGGTATTGGGTCTGGTATACCAATGTCGGATCAGTTGCCCTCAGCTCGTGGTTGAGGTAGTCCATGCCTTGGCTCCGGGATGTCCGATTGCCTTTTTTGATCCTGTCTTCTAGTTGTTCTTTTAGGCACATACAAAATATTGAAAGTAAATGTGCTTTTCCAAGGTGTTTTGTCCTTTCATTTGGCTGGTGACTCTTCTTTTCAAACATTTGAAGAGATTTTCTCATCAAGTCACATCTTTGATGGTGTTTCCCATCTTCCATAAATGTCAGATTTATTTCACTTTATGGCATTTGGGTGGTTGGTCACACCTTCCCTGATGACATGTTCTCTATAAATTGTGACGCTTCTTTCTTTCTAGTCATTGACCTTTCTTTCCTTATATCTCTTTGCGAAAATGCCCTTTCAAGCATTGGAGTCATTTTGCTCTAGCTTTTGCTAGTGGGATTGGGAGCTCTTAACAACCAATGGCCTCATGATCGTTAGAGATTGAAAATCTCAAAAAAGATTAAAATTAATTAATAGCCAAAATAAAAATTTTGAATTTTATAAGGACTAAAAACCAAAACTTGATAATTTTATAAAGACTTAAAACCCACTTAAAATGACATAGGAAACATCTGTCACGTGCCAGCCACATTCGATAAGTTGTCCACATGTGTCATGCTAACATGGATCTCCATTAGCCACGTCATCACTTAACTATTCGGGTTATTAGGAGCACTAAAATCAAAACCGTGCAGGGAAAAAAGAGTAAATATAGGAGAAAATTTTTATAGAGACTATTTTGGACCGGTGCTTGGGCTACTGGATCCAGCAAGCACTATGGGCTTAAGCCCATAACCATTAGCAAATCTCTTTGCATCTAGAAGCTTCACTCAAACAAAGAATAACAGATAATTGAATCAGTTACACCATGTCATCAGGGTAACGGATTCAGTCATGATTCACAATGGAAAAACGACTATATGAAGATAGACGCCCATCATTTACATATAGGCACTTATTTTGAGTGGAATTTCTTTTCTCCGTCACAAGCTGAATTGATTGTGGGAGTCTGTGCAGGTACCACGACCACTGTCGCTCTCTCTCTCTCACAAAGTTCATTCCTCTCCACCTGAGATCATCTTGAAGGTCATTATTTTCAAAGGGTTTAAAACTTACTTTTCCCTTGTGTTTTTTTCCTATTTTAAAGGAAGCAGATTATGCATGTCCAGAGAGCACAATTCGGTGGTAAAACATACGTAAGAGCTGTGTGGACGCTGGGAGCAGAGTTCAAACCAGTACCGCTTCATTCCCCCTCTCCTCTAACTTCCCCCCTCTCCAGTAACTATATGTACTATGACAAAAAAAATGAAGACGTGGCTATAATTATAAATAAATGTCCCCTTGCAAGCTGTTTTGTACCCGTTTGTTTAAGTTTAACACAACTAAGAAAATTATATAGTTCACAAAAACAAAAAAAAAACAATTCTATGATACATCTTAATTTCAGAGGCCTTTTTTTCTTAAAAATTTATTTATTTTTAACTTATGAAAAAAAATACAATATATATATATATATATATATATATATATATATTTTTTGAAATTTTTGCTTGTTTTCTGAATTTTTTTATAACTATTGTCATATTTTAAAATATATCTTTTGATATAAAAAGCTCGAGACAAATGTTTTTGTAACATCCCAACCCACCAGGCACTAGGCCCAGTTACGAAAGGGCTTACGAAAGGGTATGTTACTCACATGACTTTATTCTCCCCTTAAGGAATATTTTTGCCCTCGTGGGGATTCGATACCGCGCCCAAAGGGATAAAGGCTAACGGAAAACACCCACCACTACCACTTGACCATTGACCAATTGGTCAAGTGGTAGTGGTGGGTGCTTTCCGTTAGCCTTTATCCCTTTGGGCGCGGTATCGAATCCCCACGAGGGCAAAAACTAGGAATTAAGGGGTCCCAAAAGTCCTGTGAGTAGCAGTTGATGTGGGCCGGGCTAAGGTGGTAGTGGTGGGTGCTTTCCGTTAGCCTTTATCCCTTTGGGCGCGGTATCGAATCCCCACGAGGGCAAAAACTGAGAATTAAGGGTCCCAGAAGTCCTGTGAGTAGCAGTTCATGTGGGCCAGGCTGCCAAAGGCAGTTGATGTGGGCCGGGCTAAGGTGGTAGTGGTGGGTGCTTTCCGTTAGCCTTTATCCCTATGCGCGCGGTATCGAATTCCCACGAGGGCAAAAATATTCCTTAAGGGGGGAATAAAGTCCTGTGAGTAACATACCCTTTCGTAAGCCCTTTCGTAACTGGGCTTAGTGCCTGGTGGGTTGAGATGTTACAATAAAAGACGCCTTTTATTGTAACACCCCGACCCACATCAACTGCCTTTGGCAGCTCGACCCACATTAAGTGCTACTCACAGGACTTCTGGGACCCCTTAATTCCCAGTTTTGTTGATGTGGGCCGGGGTGTTACAGTTTTCTTCCAAAAGTCTTGGGTCATCAATCATTGAAAATGGTTAAATGGATTATCTTATGTTAACGTTTTGCGTAACCTTGTTATATGGAATTTTGTATCATTGAAAATGGATTATATTATATGTTAACGTTTTGCGTCACCTTTTTTTTATTAAAAAGATATTCATTTATTTAAATTGGTAAAATACATCGAAAACAACACAAATTTAACATCGCTAATCTATGAACAAACTCACAGCACCCAGGTTAATAGCATCAAACGGCAAAATGCCTATAAATGTGACAAAATCAAAGTGACCAGAATACCCATGCTTTCGGATCTGTAACGTTGACGCCCAAGTCTTGATTGAATATGTAATGGATTGAAACTGATCTGTCAATCTCAACCAAAAGAATAGCGCAACAAGACGGAAAACCAAACAACGCCGCACCAAGACGATGAACAAAACAACACCGCACTCAGACGACGAAATCAAAGAAAAACACGAAAGAAAAACCAAATCTATGTAAAAAAACCATTTATTTAAATAAAATGAGAGAAAAAACGATGTAGAGGAGTGATTTCAGACCAAAAAATGGCCAGAAACAACCCCATCTAGTGGATGAGGATTAAGGAAAAGAGGAGTAGAGGGAAGGTTGAGAGAGAGAGGCTGCTTGGGCTCACAGTACACACTCAACGTTTTGCGTCACCTTGTCATAATGAATTTTGTATCATTGAAAATGGATTAACTTATGTTAACGTTTTGCGTAACCTTCTAAAATGGAATTTTGTATTTCCATGATCATGTGAAATCAGTGTGTCTATCCCACTCTTCTCCGTCTGTGTTTGGATTGACGGTGAGTCTGGTGAAATCACGGTGTGTTAAAATGTATAAACTGTATAAATTGATCTATAGTTTCTGAATCATTGAAACTGCATTTTTCATTTCTTGATCTGAATGATTACAATAGTGTTCATTATATAGAACACAACTGAAGTAACTTACTGAAGTGAACAGTTGTAACTTGACAATTACAGCTGTCAATTAACTGTGAAAAAACAGGAAGTCTAACTAACAGAGTTAGTTAGTTACAGGGCATTATAGGGAAATATTCACTACATGCAGCCCTATTGTAGTTATCCTAAACTACAAGATAATGTATCCTCTAATACTCCCCCTCAAGCTCAGTTGGGAGTGAACTTAAAAGTGTCACAAACAGTGAGCTTGCTTATAAACTCTTCAAATTTGGAAGGTGGAAGTGGCTTTGTCATAATATTTGCACATTGAGTAGTCCCTGGAACATGAGAAATCAGTAGCTGCTTTTGCAATACTTTATCCCTTAGGAAGAATAAATCAAGATCCATGTGCTTTGTTCTAGCATGTAGAACAGGGTTGTGAGCTAAGGCAATAGTGCTCATATTGTCACAAAACACTTCGGGTGTGGAAAATGGCACTCCTAATTCTGTCAGGAGAGATTGCAGCCACAACAATTCTTGAGTAGCCAATGCTAAGCTCCTATACTCTGCTTCTGTGTTTGACCTTGACACCACTGGTTGCTTTTTGGCCCACCAAGAGACAAGATTTTGACCAATGAAGATACAAGCTCCAGAAGTAGACCTTCTATCATTTCTTGATCTGAATGATTACAATAGTGTTCATTATATAGAACACAACTGAAGTAACTAACTGAAGTGAACAATCAAGGCATTTATAACCCTCATGATAGGAAGAGTAGCCTAGAAAAACACACTCTTGAGACCTAAATTGAAGCTTATGCTTGTTATAAGGTCTTAGCAATGGAAAGCATGCACAACCAAACACTTTGAGAAACTGAAAATCAGGATGAATGTTGAACAGCTTTGTGTAAGGGATTTCAAATTGCAAGGCAGGGTAGGGAGCCTATTAATGAGATAGACATTAGTGAGAAAGGCATGATCTCAATATTTTAGAGGAAGTGAGGCTTGAGATAGGAGTGTAAGGCCAACTTCTACTATTTGTCTATGTTTTCTCTCTACCATTCCATTTTGGTGGTGAGTACGTGGACAAATGAGTCTATGAATTATACCACATTGAGTAAGAAGTTGTGTGAAGGGCCTAAACTCAACCCCCCCCCCCCAAATCTGTTTGTAAGGCCTTGATTTTATATGGGAATTGGTTTTCAACTAGAGACTTAAATTCTTTAAAAACTATTAATGCATCAGATTTTCTTTTCAAGAGATATATCCAAGTGAATCTAGTAAATGCATCAACAAAGGTGATGTAGTAATCAAAACCAGTTGTGGATGTGATGGGGGCAGGCCCCCACAAATCACTATAAATCAATTCAAGAGGGCTAGTGAAAACATGATTAGAAGGGTGTGAGGGAAGTTTATGAGCCTTACCAAGACAACAAGAATTACAGAAATCTGTCACAGTTTTATTAGAAAATGGAATCTTACAAATGGATAGAACATGTTTCTGCACCTCAAGGCTGGGATGACCAAGCCTTGAGTGCCAAAGAAAGAAAGAGCTGGTATTAACAGGTGCAAAATTATTTACAATAGCAGTGTTTGCAGTAGGTAAAGCAACAGAATTGAAATTCACAGTAGGAATCTTTACAGACTTGAGAGATGAGTCTTGAAGCAGATTTTGAAACTCATAGAGACCATCCTTGCCAAGTAGACCTTTGAGTAAAACCCCATTGGATGCCTGTGATTTCACAAGACATACATTAGGCCAAAACTCAAAAATATCTTTGGCAAATTGACTTACACTAAGCAGATTTTTAGTGATTGTGGGAACATGCAAAAGATTATTAAGGGTTAAGGTGGAATTTGGATTAATAGGTGAATGAAAGGAGGTTGAACCCATGGAATTTACTAACAAACCTTTGCCATTGCCTATGATGATCTGGCCAGGGCCTTCAAAGGGTGAGACTTGTTGAATGTTCTGAGAATTCGATGTGACGTGATGTGAAGCCCCAGAATCGGGGTACCAGTTTATAGAGGAAGCAGAATCTGCACTAGTCAGAAATGCTTGAGGACTAACAGCAGGAGCAGCAACTCGTGGCATATATGGAAGAGAGAATTGACCGTTGAACATTGGAGGAACAGCAGGTAACTGAGGTACTAGTCTAGCATTAGCATAATAGTTCCATGAAGAATAAGGCCATGGGAGTGGAGCAGATGCAGCAGGCCAAGGAAACTGTGGCATTGAAGCTGCAGAAGGAGGTTGAGCAAAGCCAGGTTGATAAACACTAGGCTGTTGTGACCAAGGTGCAGTGAAAGCAGAAGGAACAGAAGAATTGCTTGGAGTATAATCTTTCTTGAATCTATGAAAGCAGATTGATGCGTTGTGGCCAAACTTATGGCAGACCTGGCATTGAACAGAGCCACGACCACCGTTACCACATCCACGACCACCACTGTGGCCACCACGGCCGGAGCCTCCATGGCGATTTTCGTGACCAAGACTCTGTGATTGCGCACCACCTGATGAGTTCTCTTGAGGATTCGCTACAAGATTGACACGCGACTGCACAAAGCGATTCTCAATTTGGGAATTAGGGTTAGCTGAAGTTGTGAGGTTCGCAGAAGCAATTGATTGTTTCTTGAACCTTGCGAGACGCGATTCATGGCCGAGTAAGAGAGTCGATACCTCTTCCATCGAGATTGGATCGAAGCGACACAGATTAACGAAATCGTCGACTCGTACTCTTGTGGAAGGCCTTCAAGAACAATGTCCAGGTGTTCGCGTGAGGAGACAGGATTTCCTATTGCAATGAGCGAATCAATTAGAGTTTGAACACGAAGAAACTCAAAAACGGTTAAGCCTTCGAGCATAGTGCTGCGCAATTCTGAACGAAGCTGTCTAGCCTTCACTTGCATATGCGATTGAAAGTATGCATGAATCTTGTCCCATAACTGCCATGCATGCTTCGAACCAATAACTCGATGAAGCATGTCCTTCGAAATTGTGGATTGAAGCCAGGCGAGCAACAATTGATCTTGTTGTTCCCATTTTTCGAACTCAGGCGAGATGCGATTCGCTACACTGTCTTCAACAGTGACGGATTTTGGAGGAATCGTTGGATTAACAAGGAAGTGATGAAGCTTATAAGCCTTGATCACAGGTTCCACCTGTTGGCACCACAAAAGATAATTCTCTGAGTCAAGTTTCTCAGAGATCGCTGTAAAAGAAGTTGAAGAAGAAGACAATGTGATGATCGTCGGAGTTGTAGAATTAACGGCGACGGAAAGACGAAGCGTGCGACGCTGCATGCGTCGGCGATGGCAGAAGATCTTGATGACTCGGTGATACCGTGTTAAAATGTATAAACTGATCTATAGTTTCTGAATCATTAAAACTGTATTTTTCATTTCTTGATCTGAATGATTACAATAGTCTTCATGATATAGAACACAACTGAAGTAACTAACTGAAGTGAACAGCTGTAACTACAATTACAGCTGTCAATTAACTGTGAAAAAACAGGGAGTCTAACTAGAGTTAGTTAGTTACAAGGGGTTATAGGGAAATATTCACTACATGCAACCCTATTGTAGTTATCCTAAACTACAAGATAATGTATCTTCTAATACGGTGAGAAATCACGGTCACACAGAATTTACACTTTGTAGCTTCTATAAAATCACGGTGAAATGAGTTTCAAACATAAGTTTGGCGAGTTGGATACCAATCCAAACACATGCCATCTTCATTAGTATATAGTAATTTTTTTCCCGGATGATCATGTGAAATCATTCGCGTTCCCCATGCATTGTAGTAGTCGGTAAGGGGACCCTGAACAGCTCATTGCTTGAAGATGCAAATCTTATCCGTTGCTGAATCATCAATGCCATCCGGTGCATTTTTTATTCCTTATATTGGATAACAATACTGCCAAGATCTAATCAACAAATTCAAATTGCACAAGGAATTACAGTACATTTTTTTAACTACAGCACGTCATAAATCGACAAGGTAGTAAAACATCCCCAGAAAGCGACTTTTTACAATATCAAACTCTAATATTGTGTAATAAATGCTTTGAGAACAGAAGTCCTTTAGCCAAACATACAATAACTCAATCAATCAATCCCATTCTTATGCTTACACCCGTGATTCTTTACGTATTATACAACAGGAAAATAGAGAATAATCTCAATCACTAGCTCAGAAGAGGATAAGACATAGAAGAAAACAGCAAAAGAGAAAAAATGAAATTCTGTTCAATGATTTGTCTGCCATCATCTCTTGCCTTCTCAACCTAGGCCTACTACCCATCAGAGGATATGAATTTTCTGAGTTACCAAAGACATGAAGGTGGGGGAATCCTAGTGTCATGAAGGTACCGAGATTAAGCATTTGTGATGTGTCATTCTCTTCTTGGTATGGAGGAGAGTTGAAATGTTGACTCTGATAAGGATTTCGATATGGAAGCTGCTGCTGACCACTTTGAGGTATTGTTGCCAACAGAGATTGAATCCCTGAAGCAGGTGGTCTTGGTGGTATAGAAATATCCCGAGGGGTTGCCTTCCCATCACGGTCACAATGCTGGCCCCGGCCGTAGAGAGGGACCATTGTGGTGTGGGATATATCATCCTTGCAAACTGGGCATTGCGGAGGCTCATCAGGTGCAAGAGAAGCACTTTGCACACAGAGCCACTTGTAGATGCAGGACCAGCAGTAAAGGTGGCCACAGAGGGTGACTACTGGTTCATGTGCATAGTCTAAGCAGATGTTGCAATCAAAACAACCGTCACGATTTTCTGTCTCTGCAACAGCATTTGAGGCGGCTTTCCATTCTTGGGAAATGTAGTGCTCAAATGCCATGACTAAAGGAACCTTTCTTGCAGCTTTGGTTATTAGTGCTTCTCTATCACTGAATATACAAGAGACCAATCACCAAACCAGCTTGATATACGGTATCAAAGATAGGTTTGGGAGCATTAAGTTTCATAGATGCAATCAAACAGAAAAGAAACAAACAATACGACATAAAAGTAGAAGCAAATTTTCACTTCACCTAGCCGATGTAAAGCAAGAAAATGAAAAACATCAACAGAGAAGAGAGAGAAGCCTATCACTTCAATTGTTTAGTATCAACAATCACTCATGAAATATGATGCTATTATCCACAAAGGGCATAAACCAATATGTGTTTTCCGACTTTCTCAGCCTCTAACTGATAGCAACAGCAATTTCTACCCTACTGGATCCATGACATAGTTACCTAATATGTAGCACTCTTCAACATGGGTTCGCATTTAGCATTATGCAGTACCATGCTTAAGTTGATGCATTCCATGGGTTCGTAGTACATTTTATAATGCTCTTAATATAAATTTTTTTAAAAATGAAAGGTAAAATAAATGTATCTATTATTTTAACTTAATAATATATTTTTTCGTGTTAATAATTTCAGGTAAGTACTATCTATCCTTTTTCTTTTCTCAAGCACTCTCATTTATTTTAGCTCCCCCCCCCTCTTTCCAATAAGTTATTGGAC
This sequence comes from Calophaca sinica, assembly GCA_037113605.1. Taxonomy (NCBI): domain Eukaryota; kingdom Viridiplantae; phylum Streptophyta; class Magnoliopsida; order Fabales; family Fabaceae; genus Calophaca; species Calophaca sinica. Next base: position 98,657,368 of record CM073734.1, on the reverse strand, counting down.
CCAAATTCACTACGGTCAACAGTTCCAGACTTCCAGCAGTCACTACAGAGCTACAGTCAATTGATCTAAACCGATCTTCATCGCCCTGGGACTCGGGGGGTCGACCTGGTGCTCCCAGGATCGGTTCCAGCGGAGTTAAAAAATGTGTTGGCCAGCCTTTACTTGGTTCCCGGGCGAGCGGAGATTAGTCTTTCGTTGAAAGCGTTGGGACGCTTCGTGAGTAGCCAACAATGGTCCTAAATAAAAAAAACCGATCTTCATCAACAGCTGAGATAATTGACTGTAGTGACAACTGACTTCAATGAATCCATTTCCTAAGTTGGTAGACTTGGAAAGGCCTCTTCTCAACATTATTCATTATTAAATATTTTGAACCTTTTCCCTTTCCACTAAATACAAAATCGCCCCTCCTTAATTTCCCTTCTCTACATGTACTGTAGAATAGTGTCTCTCCCTCTTTCCCTATCCCTTTGTTTTCATCCTTTCTCCCTTTTATTCCTATTGTAAAGAACAGTCTCTCTCCTGCTCTCTCACTCCTTTACATTCAATTATTTTCGTTGCAGAGTATCTTAGCTGGCACAGGCCCTCCCCTTCTTCCTTCCCCTTGTATGACTCACAAAACAGGCTTAGAATCATGGGCAACCACAATTGCAACAGGAATGTCAAGATTCTTGGGGTTTTCGAAATATCAAAGATCGTCGGAATAAAAATTAAAGCCTTGCATAAAGTTGCATCTCAATACATCTTCCCAAGTTAACTGCTTCTTAAATTACCCAGTAAACTCTTGCTTACAAGTTACAAGCAATATTTGAAAAATCAGATCTATCCAACGCACAAGGGACAACTCTGTTACAGATTTTCCACGTACATGTAGAAGAAAACGGGGGAATAGCATTTCGTGGAATTTTTGCCAACAAATAATCAAACATCAAAATTTTAAATAGCAAGTAAAAAAAATCACAGGGTCTGAGAAACATACCCGGAGAGAGGGATAAGCTGGGGAGTGTACGATCCTCCGCTCGGCTACGCAGAGAAAGTTGTAGGAGAGAGCAAAGGTTGCAATAGATGAAGAGAGGGCGAGGGAAGGAAAGTGTGGGTGGGTTCATCGGACAACAGTGGTGGAACATCTCTTTCGTTATAGCCTTCCCCACTACAAAAATATCTAAATAATAATAATACAAATAATAATACAAGGCTCTCGCTATCCACACCCCCACACCCCCAGTTTGCTGTTCACACCCCTTGTCAGATTTAAAACTCGCATATTGACTAAATTACCCCTAAAGCCATTTTAAATTTTCAAAACCCACCCGACAGTTCCTCTCTTCTTCGTCACACCTTTTGTGCTCCTAGCAGCAACAAAACTCTCCCACATCTCTCTTCCTCTCTTCCTCCCTTCCTCTCAACACTACAAACCCTTTATTTTTTGTCAAGATTACAAACCCATTTCTGAAGAAATGAAGAACTGATTTTTAGGGGAAAAAAAAAGAAACTGGGACTTGGTTTGGATCCAACCAGCAAACTAAAAAAATTGGAAAGCATTAAAAAATTATCGGCATTGTTGGAAGTATCAGATATTTAATCGTGCGTATTTTTTTTGGGAATGGGGTATACGTGATTTGAGATCACGTACTCTTACATGATTTTAATTCACGTAGGTAAAAACTAATTTTTTTGGTGCTACGTGATCTCAAATTATGTATCTTTACGTGATTTTAATTCCCATAGGTAAAACTATTTTTTTGGGTGCTACATGATCTCAAATCACGTACACGTATTAGCACCCAAAAAATTAATTTTTACGTACGTGAATTAAAATCAAGTAAGGGTACGTGATTTGAGATCACGTAACACCTAAAAAATTGATTTTTACGTACGTGATTTGAGATCATGTGGCACAAAAAAAATTGGTTTTTACGTACGGGAATTAAAATCATATACCACCCAATTTTTTTTGGTGTTACGTGATCTCAAATCACGTAAGTAAAAACCAATTTTATTTTTTGGGTGTTACGTGAACTTAAATCATGTACACTTACGTGATTTTAAATCACGTATATCTTCTTCGATGGAAAGAAAGAAACGACGTGCAACTCGAGCGATTTGTTGGTGGGTATTCTAACAGATCCACTTTGTGTTGCCAATCCTACAAACTGGTACGCAAAGTCCATGAAACGACGCGCAACATGATTCGTTGCTAATATATATCGCATTGGTTACCATTGAAAACACAATATTTTCTGTGTACAAAAAAAAAAGCAATATTTTCCAGGAAGAAGAGCATTTTCGTGGGAAGGGTATTTTTGGTAATTAGAAAAATTATAATGTGTCAGGGGGTGTGGTTAACAAACTCATAATACAAACTACTCTATCTACTATCCTGTACCACCACAATTACAATTTTAGACATCTTATATTAATAATACTTATACTTTTCAGGGACAAAAATATCAATCCAAATAAAAATAAATCAAAACAAAATCTATCTAAATAATAATACAAACTACCAGCACAATTACAATTTTAGACATTTTATATTAATGACACATGTACTTTTTAGAGACAAAAATGTCAATCTAAATAAAAATAAATCAAAACAAAAATTTAATTTACATAAAACAATATTTTTTTTTCGCACTTTTCACTTTCTCTTTCTTTCACTTTTCACTTTTTTACTCTCTTTTCTCTTTCTTCTCTCTTACATCACGTTCTCTCTCTCTCCCCCCACGCCTCTGCTTCCCCGTTTTCTTCCCCCTCTTTCTCTCATTCTTTCAATTTTCTTCTCTCTCTGATTCTTTCATTTTTCTTCTTTCTCTTCCTCTCTTTCTCCCTTTTTTTGTGGATCTCTTTTTTTATTAACATTTTTTAATTTCATTTTTTATTAACACTTTTAGATATTTTTTAAGTTATTTATAAATGATTATTTTGCTATTGAGTCGTAACAGGATATATTACATGTCGGCATAATTACTTTTTTATTTTTTTATAAATGTATTTAATTTTTATAAATGATTATTTTGTTTTTGAGTTCTGACCGGAAAACACTACTTAAGTATATATAAATTTTCATAAATATTATTATTATTATTATTTATAAATATTATCTTACTTTCAAATATTGGCAGGAAAACATTACATATTGTCAGTATAATTTCACCGTCTTTGAGGATAAATCAATTTTATAAATATCTTAATTATTTATAAATAATTATTTTGTTGTTGATTCGTGACCGAAAAATATTACATATCGTCGATAAAATTTATTTGCCTTTGAACATATATTAATTTTATACATGTATCTCTATTATCTAATCTACCATATCTATTTCTACTATCTACTATATCTATCTAATAATACAAACTACCAGCATAAATACAATTTTAGACATCTTATACTAATGACACATGTACTTTTCAGGGAAAAATATGTCAATCTAAATAAAAATAAATCAAAATAAAAATCAAATTCACATAAAAAGTTATTTTTCCCTACTTTTAACTTTTTTCTCACACCTTTTACTTTTTCTTCTTTCTCTCACATCACTCTCTTCTTTTTATCTCTTTCTTCTCCCTCTCTCATGCCTCTTTCTCTCTTTCTTCTTTCTCTTTCTCTTTCTCTCTTTCTTTTTTTTATTGCATTCTATTTATATATTTGATTATAAATATCTTTATTATATATTATTTATAGATAATTATTTTACTTTTTATTCTTAACGGGAGAAAACATTACATACTATCATATATTATTTTTCTTTTCATTCAAGACGGAAAAATATTGTATGTTCTCAGTATAATTAATTTTTATATTCTGTTTTTATGAATGCTATTATTTTTTTGTAAATAATTATTTTGATTTTGAGTCCCGACAGAAGAAAATATTATAGATGATTATTTTACTTTTTATTCTTAACGGGAGGAAACATTACATACTATCATCTATTATTTTGCTTTTGATTCTAGACGGAAAAACACTGTATGTTGTCAGTATAATTTATTTTTATATTCTGTTTTTATGAATGCTATTTTTTTTATAAATGATTATTTTGCTTTTGAGTCCCGGCGGGAGAAAATAATATGTTGTCGCTATAATTTCGTTATCTTTAAACACATATAAGTTTTTATAAATATTTTTATTATTTTTAAATGATTATTTTACTTTTAAGTCTCGACAGGAAAAATATTACATGTCGCTAGTATAATTTTATCGTCTTTAACACAGATCAATTTTATAAATATTTAAGGTATTTATAAATGATTATCTAACTTTTGAGTCCCAACAGTGTTTTGTTATATATTTTACTATTTATATATTTAATTATAAATATCTTTATTATATATTATTTATAGATGATTATTTTATTTTTGATTTTTAACGGGAGGAAACATTACATACTATCATCTATTATTTTGCTTTTGATTCTAGACGGAAAAACATTGTATGTTGTTAGTATAATTACTTTTTATATTTTGTTTTTATGAATGCTATTATTTTTTATAAATGATTGTTTTGCTTTTGAGTCTCGACGGGAGAAAATAAAAAGTTGTCGCTATAATTTCGTTATCTTTGGGCACCAATCAATTTTTATAATTCTTTTTATTATTTTTAAATAATTATTTTACTTTTAAGTCTAGACGGGGGAAACATTACATGTTATCGGTATAATTTTATCGTCTTTGACATAGATCAATTTTATAAATGTTTAAGTTATTTATAAATGATTATCTATCTATCTAATCAAGAAAACCTTAACCATGTTTGTTTCATCTTGGCCATATATGGTGCACAAGTCACACAATTACATAAATAATAATATTTGATACACATTTAATATTTCTTTCATTTTCACTATAAAATTAGTTAATTTTAATATATTGAATCAAAAATATCATTTGCTATAAATAATCACCGTCTTAAAATATTAAGCATAATGAACAACACGCGTCATGTGTGAATACACAGGTATCGTACTAGTTTATTTATACAACTAACACACTTTGACATATACTCTTATTTTTTTTCCTGCACATGTAGGAGTTTTTATTTTTCAGCCTCTAATTATTTTTGTTTTTCGTCCGTGCAATTATCGTCTTTTTTTATTTTCGGGTCTCGCTATCCATCTTCATTAGTAAAACATTGACTTTACAAACAAACCTCCGGCTGGTGTTGCTGACTCGGATTAATGACCTTATGTGTTACTGTAATGATGTGGAGTCAGCTTTAATGACTATTTTTAATTAACTTTTAAAATAAATTAACAAAGTAATAGGGTTTCTCCTTCCCCTCTCCACCATCATCACCTAACCCCCTTCCCCATCAATTATTCCTTCTCTCTACTCTGAAAAGTACAATAGACGAAGAAAACTGAGGAAAGTCTGCCAAGGAAGAATTAGCACGTGAGCCTTCATCAATCACAATTGATACAATTTGAAAACCCCAAAGCACAAACAGATAGATCTGTAACAGATCTTCAATATTTTGCGAGATCTCCACCGCGAACACCATTAGTGGACCACTATACCCTTAAACCCTTACCGTGAGAGCCACCGCCTCCCCTCGAAGCGGTAGCGAAATCGCAATGGGAAAAGGATTTGGGAACCACCATAGGAAGGCGTTAGCGAAACAATTTGTTGATGTGATCATATATTTGTTCCTTATACCCTGGTCTCGAGAAACTGCTATTAAGGGATTTAGAGAGTTGTACGGTCTTTGGTCGCATGGTGAGGGATGATTGGTGTACTAGTTATTTAGGTGAATGTGGTGAAAGGAGCTATGGGTGTTTGGTTTGGATGATAAGGGGATTCCGATTATCCTTCTTTGTTTATTCTTATAATCATTGTGATTCTAAGCAAAGATGGTTGAGAATGTTAAGCAAAGTTGTCTTTTTAGATTTTTTTTAATCACTAAGATTATTGAAGAGGAAGTGTGTTTTGTTTATGGGTTTCTGCTTTATGAAGGCTACGTATGTGGGTTGGATGTATTTCGTTTTGTAACAAGCTGAAGACTTGGCTAGAGCTTGTTTATGTATTCTCTTGAGATTGTAGGTGAACCGAAGACAAGCTGAATCATTGAGATTTCTTCTGTTCGTTTTCAAAAAACGATCCACTCTCATTGAGATTATGGGGGGTGGCGAGGAGGAGGCTGGAGAAGACGTTGAAGTGGGGCGGAGGGAGAAAGGATGGGGAAGATGAACCCTAAAAAAAGGGGGGAAATAATAATTACACAGTCATCAAGTCATTAGTCCACGATGTTATAACTTATTTGACGTGGAAATGCCAAAGTGGAGTACTGTTTGCCAATTCAGTATCCAACTGACGAAGATGGACGGACAAAAAATAAAGAAATTGCAGAAACGAACAAAAATTGTAGGGGTGAAAATTTGAGGGACCAAAAATATATTTAAATATTTTTTTAATAAAAGTTCAAACTAGTCTTGATAAAAACTGTGCGACCTAATTTAGTGACCTAAAAAAATGGTCCACGAATAGTCCCGATAATTATAAACTCAAGACATGTTAGTCCATTCGTTTGCTTTCGTGCACTGATGTTTGTTAACTTGTTGAGGTGTATTGTTAACATGTGTGCGTTATTATTTTCCAACGTGTTCAATCTTGAAAATGTGTAATTATTCTCTTTTACAGTTGTGTTATGTTTACACCAAAATTTGACAACAAATCGACACCTGGTTAATGACGTGTAAAAGTTTGGTTAATTCAGTTGAGTAGTTAGTTAATAGTTAATGGTTAATAACGTACAAATATTTGGTTAATGACATGCAAAAGTTTGGTTAATTCAGTTGAGTAGTTGGTTAATGGTTAATGACGGGCAAAAGTTTGGTTAATGTATACGATTCACCATTAACCAATTACTAAACTGAATTAACAAAACTTTTGCACGTCATTAACTAGTTGTCGATTTGTTGTCAAATTTTGGTGTCAACCAAAAATTTCTCTTATTTTATGCCCAAATTAGTTCCTCTCTTCTTTGTCAAGTCGAACCCATTATCCCACTATTAGTCATCCAAAAAAGGCCCAAATCAATTCCTATCCTCTCATCTCGATGAATCCCTTTCTTACTCCATTGAAGCATTTTGGTTCGTTGAATCTCTTTCTTACTCCTCAAAAAAAGAACTCCAACAGAGAATGTCATTGAATTCATCAAGCCACAAGAAATAGGAGCAATGTGGGGGTAACATGTATTTTCTTTCTTTATTTAGTTGAAATATCATGAATAGACAAATAGACGAGATTAATTCATATTAAATTGGGAAGGCAATTTATTCCTCTTTAGATTCTTGTATCATTAAAATTACATTTGTTTAAAATAACGAAAGCAAATAGCAATGCCAATTAAAATGGATGGAGTAAATAATTCATGTACAAAAAAGTGAATTTGCAATTGAATTAACAAAGAGGTTAATGAAATAATTGAAAATGAGAAAGAAAACAAACATACTTTTGAAAAGTAATAATAAATAACAATTAAAGATAAAAACATATACAAGAAATGATATGGAAGAGTTCAAATGTGAATAGGCACTTATAAAAAAAAATGTGAATTGCCTCAAATATATATTTGAACTTTTCGAACGGAAATCTAAACACATTATATTTGATCAAGAGATGAAGAGAAATTACAATGTAAGTAAGGAACTGGAAATGCAACTTTTATTAAATGTAATGATTATAAAAAGAAAAGTGGAGTCCATATAAAATATAAAATGGAGCAAGTGATTATTTTTCAAATAGCTTTTTCTAACTGTGGTTTCGACGTAATTACCACTTTTTGCTACTGTTTATTTTGGCTTAAAGTCCAATGAACTAGACAATGTCCTATTTTTTGTTGATGTTTATTTTGTTTTTTCTAATTGTGGTTTCAACGTAACCACCACTTTTTGCTACTATTTATTTTAGCTTAAGACCAAGAAATTTTGAAGTGTTACTTTAGCAAGAGAAATCTCCTTTGTTCAAATGGCGTTATTGACGATAAAATTGAAGAAAAATGTGTTCCCATGTTTGGTCCAAGGGAAGCTTGCATCGTAGAAAAAAATTGGTTCCAGAAAAATTGGTCTAAGGCATCGCATAAGGCCTGTCGTGACAAAGCTATCCCTCTTGTTCCACAAAAATTCGATTGGTTCAAACGATAAATTAATTAATTAATTAAAAAACAATAAATTAAAGGAAAAATAATGAAAGCAAACTGGACATGATTAATATTAATATAGTTTATGGACCAAATTAAAAAAATAGTTTAGGGACACGATTAAAAAAAGTATATAGTTTAGGGGCCAAGTTAAAAAAAATAGTTCAGGGACCTATTTCAAAATTTATGTCGCGTCCACGCCATACCACGCCAAGACATTTAATTTAACACCACTAACGCTACTTAACTAAGGACCCAATTAAAAAAAAAATAATAATCCAGGGACCTAATTAAAAAAAAAATAGTTCAGGGACCTATTTCAAAATTCCCAAATAGTTCAGGGACCTCCAGCATAATTAAACCTTTAATTAATTACCCAACAAATAAAAACTACACTTTTTGACATTTATAAGCTAAACATTTCAGATAGAACAGTGGATTCTTTGAGCATTTGGGCTCCTCCTCTGATTAATTTTTACAAGCTAAACGTTGATGTAGCTGGTCCAGTAAATGATAAATGGGGAATTGGTGTCATTATTAGAGATTTTTCTAGCTTTGTTATGGCTGCAAGGAGGTGGAGCATCACCTGTTTGAATGATGCAGCAGTTGCAGAAGTTGTGGCACTTAAATTAGGAATGCAATTTGCTCTTGACTTATTATTTCTCCACGTTCAAGCTGAATCGGATTCCACTACCGTTGTTGCAGTAATGAACTCTGATGCCGACATCAACAACTATATGAGATTGATCATTAAGGAATGTAAGTCTTTAAGAATCGGTTCTTCAGCTTTACCTGTACTCACATTAGAAGAAATGTCAATCAAGCTGCCCATGCTCTAGCTAAATTAGCTTTATCTAGCGATGATAGTGTATGGGTGGAAGAAATTCCAAATTGTATTTCAAACATTATTTCCTTGGATAATTCTTCTTTTTCAATTGAATAAATTGAATATTTCCGCGTCAAAAAAAAAGCTTTGTTTCCTCAGAGTCAGAGATTCATAAAAATCTATTATAAAAAAATGAGAGTTTCATAAAAATGTTTTTTATCAACAAATTCCGAAATCAGTTTAGAACTTTAAAAAAACAACTTTGAACCAAATAAATAATTAAATATTTATATTTTATACTGAGAGAGAGAGAGAGAGAGAGAGAGAGCGCCAACGTGGAAGTTTTGTCGTTTTTGAACATAACCGTTTAGGCATAGCCTGTAGCTCTGCGAGTAACGATCAACGCTTTAGTTTCTCTCATAACTCAGAAAGCCTCTCTTGACTCTCTTCACAGAGCTTCGAGCAGTTCACGATGTCTGCAACCAAAGCCGGTTCCAGGAAGCGAGAATCCGAACTCGAACGCACAAAATCTGATAAGAAGAACCGATCAGCCACAGAGAATTTCGATCTCGATTTGGATTTCGATCTCTCCGAGTTCGTCTTTGGTGCTTTTGGTTTTCTTTCGTTTTTCTTTTTTGGTTGGAGGCGTAAATCAACATTTCTCATCTAATGCAAATCTGTGGCTGCAAAATTCTGCAGTGACATCAAAGGAATCGTGTCGGCGCTGCACCTGATCAGAGATAAGGCACAGAAGGATGGTCAGAAGAAGAACGAAGAGACTATTTCCAGGTACTGCGTTTGAACTTTGAAGATTATAATCGGAATGATTCTAATGTGTGAGAGAGGCTCCAAGTGAGCTAGATTTTTATTTTGATTTTGAAGTTTGAACAGATGCACGTTGCTTGTTTCTGTTTCGATTTTCGATCTTCTTTGAGATCCGTTTATTTGTGACAATCACCGTTTGTTTTCTTATTTATTGGTAGTTTAATTATAGTTTTTCGTGGTTGATGCAAAATTGGTTTGAGATTTGTGCTTTTTGTTTGTGATAGTGTGGCCTCTGACGTCAAGTCTACGATCGAGGGATTGAGGTCCAAATTTGAGAAGGAAAGGTACATTTGAAATTTTGAAATCAGTAAATTCCAAGTTTAGAATCTGTTAGCATCCTCCATGTCTACTTAGGCGCTTCGTTATCTATTTATTTATTCATTCATTCTGTTTCACTGTACTAAGATGTGTTGTTCTTTCAATGTAAGGCAAAGTTTTGCTAAGGCGCTTTCAAAGAGTTCCAAAGAGGTTTGTAGACGACAAATTTGTTTATGAATGATGTTGATAACTGAGCCATTATTAGGAAGGAAATGACATGTTGCCCAAAAACTTGGTTAATTATTGTTTTGTGATTACAAGCATGCAGTTTGAAAGTTCCTTGAAGAACGAAACTTCCAAGTTTCAAGCACTTCATGAGAATTTTTCCAAAGAGAAAGCTACTTCTCTGCAGGCTTTGAAAGGTACTCCCTGTGACATTATCATCGATTGATTAATTTGCCTCATCTGCTGTGACTTGTGAGAGTTCACCTTGAAAAAAACTGAAACAACTAGTGTTATCTTAGTATGATATTTTGACAGCAGCTGAAATATAGTGTTAATGCCTATGAAATGAAGTGCTACTATTGAAATATATAGTGGTAATTTATCTGTTTTATTTGACATAGAACACGTTTAAAAGAACTTGGGCTTATCTCAATTATATAAGACTTACATTACTAATTGGAGACACTTACGAAAATAACTTATGAAATATCTTTTAATCAATTTCAGCTTATTTTAATAAGCTCTCTAGATTAACTTATGAATAAACACTTAATTAAACTCCTTAGAATAACTTATTAAACAAACACTTCATTAAACTATTTATCCAAAGCATCCATTCACACTCTTTGCTGGTTAGATGCTAATTACAGCTGCTCATTGATAGATATTATCTCCAAATTTGAAGAGGAAAAGGAAAAGCTATTCGTGAGATATGAACAACTGAGTAAGCTATACATTTTTATCCGTTTTTATGAATATTTAAAAACCGCAACCCGATATCTGCGATTGTATTATTCTCTATAATATTTTATTTACAACTTTATGAATATTTCAGGGAAGAAGGAAAAAACTATGATATCCGAACAAGAGAAGGCCTGCAATGATAAAATTGCCCAACTTGAAGAGTCATTGAAAAAGAAGAAGAAGGTATATTAAGCAACATGATATAAATTTTCAGCAGCATTCTGCCCGTCTCTCATATTCACACGCTCAGTCAGGCACGTATGCTTTTCTCATTAATTATTATTTTGTCACACAGGACGATAAAACTTTCAGCATTCTAAGGAAAACTCTTGGTTCCTTCTTGGAAAGTGCCTCAGATGAGGATTTCCCACCTGATGACTGAAGACTGCAATACACGGAAGTCTTTTGATTCGGTCACAATTGCTGATTCTAATAATTTCACTGGAAAATGTTCTCATAGATATATTCAGAGATCGACTCTCTTTGCATAGTTCTACTTACAGTTTAATCTCTTGTTACAATCAACACAAATTCTGTGGTTATATTAAGATGTATATTTCTCTGGTTTTATTGCTTTACTCCACACGCTGCTGTTTGTCCATTTTTTTTTTCCTGGCTACCATGGTTGCTGATTCTGATGAAATTCCTCCATATATCTGAACCACAGCTCTCGTACAAGACCATCATTTCTCAGATTAATACAATTTTAATCTCTTCAAACCTCTCAATAGCCATAATGTCAATATGCTACTACAACCTTCTTCGACTGCATAAAAGATATCTGCAAAAATGGATTTGATGCCACCCTCACAGCATAGCACTCATAATAGGTGAGCTTTACGTATTGTTTAATCTCATTTACGATTTTAAAATGCACCACTCAACAACCAAAGAGTGCATATAACATCATCACATCACATGAAGAGCTAATTATGAAATGTACAACAAGAAAAAAAATTCTTTTGAAACCCATGAGACAACATCCTAAAAAATGCATTACACCTTTGAGTTTGAAAACTAATAACACCATCTTCTACTACAGAGTAATATTACCATCACTTCTATGCTTCAGATTCAACTATTATTGTTATATTTAAAATAATGAATACATCACTTTCACATCTAAGCAAAATAACCAAAAATAAAAATAAAAAATAAAAATACACGAAAATAGAGTCTACCACTTTAACATGACAAATGACTTTCCATATGAACATGTGATGGGACCAAATACAGTTCATTTTCACTGGAATCATGATAAGTAACGGCGAATTGACGGAAAAGAGAATGAATCATGAATATCATTTAAAACACAAACCCTTGATTATCATCATAATTAAATCCTTTTTCCCTTTATACACCCGCATTTCAGCTGTGACACCTTCAAGGGAGTATGTAAAGAAGACAGATCCTGGCAGGAATAGGAGGCTGTTATGTAAAACTATCTAAAAGTTATAATGAAATTACTTCCAAAACTTGACATTTTAATTGATTCCATACAGATTGCAATTTTAGGATCTATACATGAATCCTCATTCCTAATTTGTTATACAAGGGTGGCCCAGCTAATAGGCCAATGGGCAGGCCACTAACAACCAGTGCTGGGAGGAGTTGGTTTCCATTGTTGTACAGACCATGGAGGCCGCTTGTTGTGTGCCTGCACAAAAATAATGAGCAATATTACTGTTTAAATGGAAACATTAGTTGTTAGTTAAAATGAATAAATAACAAAATTCCTTGCAAAAGTGAAACACTGTCAATCCCCTTTCACATGGATGATTTAAAGGTTTCAAATGAGTTGCTCTATTCTGACTATGAGTGAATGAATTCCACACAGGAAAAAAAAAAAAAAAAAAACTACGTTTCAATGGTTAAACAGATGAGATATATATGTGAAGCCTACTTTTCTTCAGCCCATTAATGAGCAGCATGTGTTTGGTTGTCTTGGTTTTTGGAGTTGAATTCATGCGCCACAGTATTTGTCATTTCAAAATGAGAGGGTGTTTGGAAAAGCATATTTGGGTTTATCTTATGACATGTTCACTTTGTAAAAGAGCTTATAAAAATAGTTTATGATATGATCATAAGTTATTTTCAGCTTATTTTTATAAGCTTACCAAAATATCTTATGGAAATAGCTTATACATGCAGAGTTTACCCTCATTCTTTTTTTGATTATAGAAACTTATACATAAGTACCCTCATTCTATGGTAATTTCATGATATGTCTGTTAAACCTTAGAAGACTAAATAAGTACATAAAAAATGTTGCGTTTAGTTACATAATTTATATTTATATTGACTTCAAAATTAGACAGCGGTGTGCATCTAAATAGAACTAGTGCAAGACAACAGTTAACATACCCCAATTTCTGTCACAAAACGGCACGAGGAACACCTAACTTGTGAAGCGCCATAGGGGTACATTAGCAGTACTGCACAACTCCCACACTTAACTTGCCCAACCTGATCAGCTGTGAGGAATGAATGAGTTATTGATATGAATAGCTTGCCACACAAAAGGATAAAGCCATATGTCAGATTCTGTACAAGGAAGTATGATCAACTTCGAAAAACTAGAATATATTTGCACAAGTGAAATCTTCAGGTATTACATAGTGTATGTGCATTCTCGGAGAGATTTAGCATACTAAAATTTCTAGTTGAAAAATTGGAGCATGATAGCAATGGCATCATCAAATCCAAATGTGATTGGTCATTGGTGTTTGGACTGCAGCCCTTCTATGAAGACCGCAAAGTTCCTTTTTTCAATAAAATTATTAAATTTTAATGAATACACAATTATTTACACAAGCAGAAGAGCACACAACTGCGCATGACAGGACTGTGGGACCAAGCATGGAATTGTTTATGAAAGTACTTAATCTATCAAATACATAAAAACTGAACTTAAAATGTGAAGTTTTACAGCAGAGACATCATGAGAAACAGAAGCAAATAAAAAGAGATAACTGACCTTCTAATACAATGTTGACTGTCTGACAGCATGAACATTTGACTTGTTTGGCACCTCGTGGATATGAAAGCAGGCGACGGCAAGAACCACAAACCATTTGAGCCAAACCTGTTCACACAGCTTGTTAGTCAGAACCATCAAGTTAATACCCAATTTTGTGCAATGGCCAATGGTGATTATTTAAAAAATAAAAAAGAATTGAGGACCCGAATAGTGACATCTAAAAAACAATTCAGCTACAAACAACCAATTCATTTAAGCCTGAAAAGGTTGCAATTCAACGCGGCTTCGAGCTTCAGAAAATGCAAAATTGCATCCAAACCCCTTTTAGCATCTGTTGTTGTTCCTCATTCAGAAACAATTCAAGCTGAATCTTGAAGCTATTAGATTGAGAAAAAGTAAAACCTAACTTAACATGAGCTTCACTGTGCTGTGAGAGAAAATAAAACTACAAAAGACATATTCCAATATCACATTGTTGGTATTGAAAACTACACTCTAGATGTGTTTAAGTTAAAATTTGTCAAAATAGGTTTCCAGCAAACATAGAAGGATTCAAGTCGAAGAAGTCAGATTGATGATCTTGGAAGCGAAGATCGAATTGAAAACTGATCTAAATAATGAAAACTGGTTTGAAGTTGTTCAAGATTTAAGCATGTTTCAGCCTGAAAGTGCTAGTTAGTTCGGGTAACAAGCATTATTGTCGATTATTAGAAGTTTGCATTTCAATAAGCATGATGACAGGTGTGAAGATCTAAGGTAGGGAGTTATTATGTACACCTTAGGGTCGATACCTGAACGAATTGCAGTTATATATTTGGTCCGTGATATCAGTTTATAGGATGGAATACGAGTCGGAAATCATTTACTTGCAACATTGTACGCACACACCTACATGTCCACTTCTAGCCATTACTTGAGATCATTCAAGTGTGTCTTCCACCATGTTTCTTTTCTGCAGGTTTATCATTCAGTAAAGTCACCGTTCTTTAGAATTCTTCTGTTTCTTCTCTACTTTTCATACTACCTTACATTCGATTAATACAATTGTATGCTAATAAAACTGAAATGAATTTTCACTCTAACTTGATTACCTTTGAGGAAGGAATTACCTTCCCAAATTCATAACTGGAAGTAAGGTTTTTGATCATTTAAACTAAAACTTCACATAAACACATACGCTTCCAAAAAAAAAAAAAAAAAGAAGACTAAAGGATTGCGCGATTTACAGTTCAATCACAAAAAGAAGGCAAAGTTCAGAAGAACAAAGACAAAAGGAAGGAAAAAACCATTCGTGTAATACCTTAATTGCGCAGTAGCTGATTATTATCGCATAGATAATTAAAAAAAGTAAAAAATTTCTACGAAAACCCAAATTCTTCAATAATGAAATTAGAAACAGAAGGAAGCAAATACAAAAAGAACTATTGTAATTGAGCTAAAAAGAAGTATTCGAATTAGTGAGTGAATGAATGCAGGTACTAACTCACCAGATGGACGTGGCGGTGGCGGTAGCGATGGGCGTAGCGGAGTTGGGATAGGTTGCCATCCGGGTGGAGGGCCGTCGTCGTCATCTTCTTTCTTTACTTGTTGGCTTTGCATCCTCGCAAGCTGCACTCCTCATTTCACAGTACACTACTTTAGACTTTACGTTTTTTTTAGGTTCATTCCTAATCTATGCATCGACGCCCGACGGTAATTAGATGTTTGTGCAAAATAATTTCTTTTATTGATTTTTTTTTGTTTCCCACGTGTGTCTTTCAATGGAGGCAATCTTGTTCGAGGCATGTCAAACACTAAATGTGGATATCTCTTCCAGTGGGAATTCGAACCTTGATTAGCCACGTTGTGGGAGACTAGCCTCTTCCGTCAGACCTAATCCCCGTTATTGAATTTTTTTAATCAATATGTTTCGATTTTAAAATGCACCACAATTGCATGAATTATAAAATCAGATCCTCAATTGTGTCCTGTTTAAATACATAAAAAATAACCTACCAAAAATAATTAAATACATAAAAAATAAATTTTATAACAATCATCCTTTTATTTTTTTATATATAAAAATTTAAGGTCAGGGATCGACGTTCGAGTCCAAAACTCTTGCTAATGAACACTTACGAAAAGAATTACATTCACCTCACCTTAAATAGACTAATTAGGACTTGAACCCGTAAGGTATCGGATACAAGATCAGTCGTGCACCATTAGGTCAACCATTGGGGTTATTACCATCATTCTTTTAGGTGAACAATAATTCACCCAAAAGTATTGCTGGTGTATCTAATTCTCCTCGAGACATAAATATTATTTTTTTGGCAAAATTACACCGGATGTCCTTTATCTTAATTTAAAGTTTCACTTCAATTATTTATCTTCTTTTTGTATCAAGTTAGTCCTTTAAAGTTAATTTTATTAAGGTCAGGGAACGATGTTCGAGTCCAAAACTCTTGCTAATGAACACTTATGAAAAGAATTACATTCACCTCACCCTAAATGGACTAATTGGGATTTGAACCCGTAAGATGTCGGATACAAGATCAATCGTGCACCGTTAGGTCAACCATCGGGGTTATTACCATCATTCTTTTAGGTGAACAATAATTCACCCAAAAGTATTGCCGGTGTATCTAATTCTCCTCGAGACATAGATATTATTTTTTTGGCAAAATTATACCAGATGTCCTTTATCTTAATTTAAAGTTTTACTTCAATCATTTTTTTTTGTGTCAACTTAGTCCTTTAAAGTTAATTTTAGTTTCAGTTTAGTCCCACATGCTCTAAAATATTGACAATATTGGCCAAATTAGTCTATTTTTTGCTTTTTGCAACAATTTTTTAGATTTTGATTTGTGACATAATTGATACGGCAGTTTGTACTTATGACAAACGTGCATTTCTCGTTGTAGGCCAGCCAATAATTTGACTCGAAATTAACGTTTTAAAATATGCAGGACTAAATTAAAAAATAAAATAAAATAAAGGACTAACTTAATTAAATTAAGATTAAGATAAATGACCCCTCCAGTAATTTTGCCTTTTCTTAATCAGATTTTTATTTCATACACATGGTTGGGATTCGGATCACTATTTTTGCCTCTCCAACAAAACTTTTTTCATATATACATTGTCGCGACGGGAGTCGTGACAAGACAACAATGTTATTAAATATTATTATTAATTTTGATAAAAAAAATATTATCTAATTCCAAGAGGTTGGCCTAACGGAGCATGACAAGATTTATATCCGAGATGTCGCGGGTTTAAGTTCTCACTAGTCCCCTTGGAGTGAGGTAAATGTAATTACTTTCGTAAGTGCTCAAAAAGCCCGGAGTTCTTCCCTGTCTTGGAATAGGGCGCCATCTCCTCATCCTAAATTTTATCAAATCTTGAAAGAATTTTTTTTTTATAAATCATTCCGGAATAGTATTATCTTTTTTTAAAAAAAAAATATTATCATTAAATATAATTCCTTTTTTTATCATTATTTAATAACGATCAATATGTTATATCGAAAGAAAAATAATGATTTGAGAAGACATCCTAGCGATAAAGTGCTACAGATTGAGAGCGACCGCACTCCAATTTCACCTTCCCATCCCCGCCCCCACCACATGTCCTAAAGACAAAAGAAAAAAAAAATAATGATCAATATGCATAGAAAATATCATTATTATGAAATTGACAAGTCAATCATATCCAACAAAGTGTCGTTGCTTGGAACTCCAATCAGACCAAGAACACGTCCTCCTGCACAGGCTTTGGTCTGGAAAGTACTCACAGTCAACAGCACGAGAGCAAGCCAGCTGCTCCGAGTTTAGTTTACACATCAGATCAGATTTCATTTTACGGAGGGAAATATGCAAAAAATTAGAAGTTTTCGCAAAATAAAAAACGGCAATCTCCACTCACCATCCTATTATCTAATCTTCCTTGCAGGCCATTCCATTCGTTCCCAAGAATGTATCCGAAACACACCATGAATACACTAATAAATTCATTTATTTCTTATTATAATACTTAATCAATTAATCAATTCACCATGTAAATGTAACTTTCACCCCCGATAATAATCTCCACAAAATTCCACCTTCTTTGCTTTTCTTCTTCGATGGAGGGAGGCAAAGAGCGGGAAGAAAAGCAAAGACAAATAGTATCAACACCAAAGTCTGCAGAATACGAAGCAGTGGTACGTGCAGGCCCGCACGTGCGACCCCTCCAGCAAGCCCACGCTCATCTCGTGGTCTCAGGCCGTCACCGTAGCCGAGCCCTCCTAACCAAACTCCTCACTCAGTCTTGCGCCGCCGGTTCCATCGACTACACGCGCCGCCTCTTCCGCTCTGTCGCTGACCCTGATTCCTTCCTCTTCAACTCCCTCATCAAAGCCTCCTCTCAATTCGGTTTCTCCCTCGATACCCTCCTCTTCTACCGTCGCATGCTCCTCTCCTCCATCAAACCTTCCTCTTACACCTTCACTTCTCTCTTCAAGGCCTGCGCTCACCTCTCCGCTCTCCGACTCGGCACCATTCTTCATTCCCACGTTTTCGTTTCTGGTTATGCTTCCAATCCCTTTGTCCAAGCCGCAATCGTCGCGTTTTACTCGAAATCAAGCGCGTTGGGTCTCGCTCGCAAGGTGTTCGATAAAATGCCTCAACGAAGTGTCGTTGCTTGGAACTCCATGATTTCGGGTTATGAACAAAACGGGCTTGCCAATGAAGCAATGACACTGTTTCACAAGATGATTGAATGTGGGGTTCGTCCTGATTCCGCAACTTTTGTTTCGGTTTCATCTGCTTGTTCTCAAATGGGGTCTCTTGAATTGGGGTGTTGGGTGCATGACTGTATCGTTAGCAACAGGATTCGTGTCAACGTGATTCTCGGTACCTCGCTGATAAACATGTTTTCGCGGTGTGGTAACGTAAGCAGAGCACGTGCGGTTTTTGATTCGATGAGTGAGGGGAATGTTATTGCCTGGACGGCTATGATATCAGGGTATGGAATGCATGGTCATGGTGTTGAAGCAATGGAGCTTTTCCATAAAATGAAAGCAAGCGGGTTGGCTCCTAACACTGTTACTTTTGTTGCTGTGTTATCTGCATGTGCTCATGCAGGGCTAGTACATGAAGGGCGCAAAGTGTTTGCAAGCATGAGAGAGGAGTATGGTGTGGTTCCAGGGGTGGAGCATTATGTTTGTATGGTTGATATGCTTGGAAAAGCTGGGTTGCTCACTGAAGCATACCAGTTCATTAAAGGACTTAGTCCTGAGGAGCTTGTTCCTGCAGTGTGGACTGCAATGCTTGGTGCTTGCAAGATGCATAAAAATTTTGATCTTGGGGTGGAAGCTGCTCAGCATCTCATCTCTTTAGAGCCAGAGAATCCTAGCCATTATGTGTTGCTTTCTAACATGTATGCATTTGCGGGAAGGATGGATAGAGTGGAATCAGTTAGAGATGTAATGATCCAAAGAGGACTTAAAAAGCAACTGGGTTATAGCTCTATTGACGTTGACAACATGACTTACCTTTTTAGTATGGGTGACAAGTCTCATCCTGAGACTAATGAGATTTATAATTATTTGGATGGGTTGATGTGGAGGTGCAAGGAAGCGGGGTATGCACCGGTTCCTGAATCGGCAATGCATGAGTTGGAAGAAGAAGAGAGGGAGTACGCCCTCAGATACCATAGTGAGAAGCTTGCAGTAGCGTTTGGGCTGATGAAAACTAGCCATGGAATGACTCTCAGGATTGTCAAGAACCTTCGGATATGTGAAGACTGTCATTCGGCAATTAAGTTCATCTCTGTTGTAACGAATAGAGAGATAATTGTTCGGGATAAGCTTCGTTTCCATCATTTCAAAGAAGGCTCGTGTTCTTGTTTAGATTATTGGTGATTGATGGGATATAAAACCTGCGTGAATCTGATTAATTGGAGATTATTTTGAGAACAATCTCTGAAGAGGATGAGAGTGTTTCAACGTACATAACCAAAGTATGCGTGAGGAATGTGAAAAACAAAGGTTACAGGAATTTGGATAGTGATTAACATATGAATTCACCATTTTTATGTGAGTCAATCCTTACCAAATTCCTTACCATGGCTATGTGATACTGATTTGCAGCAAATTGGTGCTGCTTCAACTAGCAGAAGGAGTTTTCGTAACATTACCTTTATGTTTCTTAAGTGCAGGGAAAGGCTACTAAAGACTGTAGTGTATACTGTAAGAAGAGACAATAGCCTATCATAGAATATGGCTTCTTTTACCAATGCATGTTGTGTGAATAGAGCTGATCTCAGGGTCTGAAATCATAGTTGAGGACTTGACAAACACCTGGGATGAATTAACTCCCACTGAGAAGCCAACACAGGAGGGGCAAAGAACAAAAGAATGTGAAAAGACTTCTGTTCGGATTTTTGGTTAAACAGTTTTAAGTGCTTAAGTAGGTTGTATTTCACAATTGGCTTTCTAGAACTTAATGGAAGAAGAGAAGACAAAGTATTTATTTTATTTGCACATACATACACAGAATCACAGACAACAGTTATCGAATGATGCTTCACTAAACTCTTCAACACTTCTTTAACATGAAATCAATGTATTTCTTATTTCATATTTTACATCTACAAGCCTTGATGTGATACATATACTTCACACAAGCACAAGGTCTGTTGATACATAATCACGCCACTAAACCGAACCACAGAAGTACAAAATCCGGAGATTGGTGTTCTAACAAGCTCACAATTGATATGATACAGATACATGAAAACATATTAATATTACACATAGGTTTGGAATATATTGGTCGGGAAATTTGAAAGTTACTTTCAATTTAGTAGGCAAGTTTCTTTTGCATCTCGACAAACTGACTGCAATCAATTCCCTTATCAGTAAAAGCCTCCACAAGCTTGGGGAAGAGCTTAGCAAGCATAATTTTAAATCCTGTGGAAGTCCCCTTCTGGTTTTCATGTTCACTTTCTCCACTTCCAATGGAAGCTCCTTGAAGATATGCCTTACAAGCAAGAAGTATATGTTGGGAGCGCTTTCTGAAGTGCTCTTCCACCAGTGCCTCAAAATGCTGCATCAGTCATCATTGTCAGTTACAATTTATTCAGACAATTGCATTCAAAGATTCAAATGGTTTCCTTTTTACACAATAATCTAGGAACAGGACCGCATACAGGGTCGAAACCCTGGAAGGAGCCTTACTAATGAAACTTGAAAACCTGCAGAAACTTCAGGTCATGCCAGAAAGTATGAAAAATTGGAAATCATAGATTCAACAGCTAATTCTGATCCTGTCCAATATACTGAAACTTATCCATGTGACCAATTCCCCAATTTTAATATCAAAATGAAGCTTATATATATATATATATATATATATATATATATATATATATATATATATATATATATATATATATATATATATCTGTGTGTGTGTGTGTATCAAGGTTATGCTCTAGCGAGAAATGTTTGGTTGACACCAAAATTTGACAACAAATCAACAACTGGTTAATGACGTGCAAAAGTTTGGTTAATTCAGTTCAGTAGTTGATTAATGGTGAATCGTATACATTAACCAAACTTTTGCCCGTCATTAACCATTAACCAACTACTCAACTGAATTAACCAAATTTTTGCACGTCATTAACCAGGTGTCGATTTTGGTGTCGATTTTAGTGTCAACGTAACACAACTGATAGTGTCTTATAACTTTGTGTGTGTGTAAACACATTTTTGAGATGTTTTAAATCAGTGATCGGCATGGAAGTCTGAATTATGTCTATTCTTCTTAGATCATCACTGAATACCGTGTAACAACAGAAGAACCAAAGTATAGATAGTTTTACCTTGGGTGGCTTTCTTAATAGATACAGCATTGATTTGGTTGTGACAAGTAAAGCATTCTCATTGTAGGTAACAGAGTTTTTCTCTCCTTCAGCTCTGCCTATTTGTTGGTCATATCCAGCCTCATTGAAATAAGGCTTCTCATTGAGGACAAGAGCCTGCAGAGAGAGAAGAACTTGAAGAATAGTGGAGGTTCTAGGATTCCACACTTCAGTGCCCGTGCCTGTCCAAGTATTCAGGAGACTCAGACAGATTTTCCCTGACTCATACAGATTAGGATTCAAGTGGAGCCCACCAGAATTGTAGTGCACCATCTGCAGGGGATTTCAAAGGTCACAATGAGTTTGTTCAGATTTAGAGTTTTATCTTTGAACATGAGCTGTTACAATATAGACAAAAATGTTTTCTACAAAAAGCATGATTAAGCTGAACATCTCACTTCAATGAAGAGGAGGACCTTATAAACAATGGTGCTGATGCATGAATCATCATAAATGAAAATAATTCACAACCACTGCAAACTACATTTAAAAGCTTACAGGTGGTTCATTGGGATACTCTGAAGGGAAACATATATCAAAGAAAAACAACCCATCATGATACGGAGTTCCAGATGCACCAACAATAGCTGCTCGCATGAGATCTATTCTTTCTTCAAACACACGAACATAAATAGAGTCTGCTCGGATCAGTAAAAATTGTTAGTTCATTTACAGAAATTGTTATGAATATTTACAGCTTACTTTTAACAAATTCCATTTTCATAAGTAAATCAAGTAATTAACACATGGCCTTACTTAAAGTTACATTTCATGCTACTTATTTAAAGCTTGTTTCCAGATTAAGTCTTCAATGACCCACAATACAAATATACTTAACGTTCTACATCAATTAAACCTATGGACTCCCACTTTTAAAAGATGGGTCTTTGACAATTTTAATTTTCTCTTTACAACTACCACCAATTTAGTTTCTATTTTGCACCCCCGATCTTCCTAAAATCAAAATTTTATTTCTAATTTAATCTTCCCTATTACCATGCCAATCATTGGCTCCAGTGATCCAAATGTAATTTCCTAATACAGGTTTAAGCATCATATAACAATAATGACTGTGACAGGAAGGCTTCTCAAGGAGAAATAAATATATAAAACAGCGTGGTTCAAAATAAAAAAGATAAAGTATGCACCAGGAAGATTTTTCTCAAGGATGCTCCATTCTTGCTGAACCTTTTTTGCCCAACCTCTTTTTACCTACAAAGCAACAACAACAAAAAGACAATTAGCCTAATATATCAATGTAATAGTATGTCACTGTAAGTGGCAATCGTTTTCTAACCTGTGATGACAGTCCTTTTCCCTCATCAAGAAAATGGTGGTCAAAGCAACTTTCTATTACATCAAACTGCTTAAACTGGTTTGAACTGTTCCTGTCTAAAGAAAATGGAAAATCATTCTTGTCATGAATCCTAATAACTTCTGGATATGAAAGTCTGTCTTCAGTAGATTGCAACTCAGTCATTGGACGTGGTTCAGTGCAGAGGTCACAGGTTTCAAAATCTTTCTTATCAAGAAAATCTGATTCATTCTCCTTTTCAAATGTAGGTACTGAGTAAACTGCTCCAGAAATTGAAGTTCCACCAAGTGTTTGGATTATGCTGGCTTTAATACTGGAGAAAAGTTCAAAGGCAGCTTGAGGAAGGAAAAAGGAACTACACTCCCCAAGATTCTTTTCACAATTCTCTCTTCTACCATCACCATTTAACAAGACCTGATTATCAAAGGTGACATTCAGTTTACATTTATACAGATGCATTTGGTAAAGTCCTAGTCAACAATTAATCATTAAAAAACATAATTTAGGATGATAATTAATGCCTATAATTTCCACATTCAAATTTTAAAATAAATTTGTAAATTCCTTTCAGTGTATTATTTTCTCTTGCTATATTAACAACCTGACTTATTATAATTTCCAAGCTGAGACTTGTGTGTCTCACAAATCCCAGTTAGATAATATACAAGTATACACATAACACATATGGATGCACACGGAGATATTAAAAATATAGAAAAGATATTGCCCTCACCTTTCCCTTCTGGTCAGAGGGTAGACTTCCGCATTCAATCATCTCTTGAGTTAACTCCACAACATTTCTTTCATGAGGAGCAGGGGTTACAGTTGAACCTTCATGTTTATCAATCCGAAAAATTTCATAAGGTGCAACCTGTTGGGGAAAACAAAAATCATTCATGTAGTTTTAGTGGCCAATATGTATCAGGATCATTCAATATGCAATATGCAGTCCAAGTTCAAAGGTTCTATGTCATTTTACCGTTACCATCACATCCGTATTTTGACTATGAATGGATATATTGTGTGGAGTTTAGAGTGCCTTAAAATCAGTTTGGAGGACCGTGGAATTGCTTGGAAGTGTTTCTTGAACACTGGGAATCGATTCCCTAGCTATGGGAATCGATTCAAGCATGTTTGGTTCTCACGGGAATCGAAAGCTGCATCTCTGTGAATCATGAGAAGCTTCAGGGAATCGATTCACTTCATTAATTCGCAAGTGGGAGAGAGCTTTTTGTACTAGGTGAATCGATTCACCTTAGGCGTGAATCGATTCACAGTCGGGTTTTTCTATAAAGCCGTACCGCGAGTAAATCAGGCGAAGAAGCGGTTATTCTAGGGTTGTGTGCGGCCGTTCTTGAAAGCGTCTTTGTGAGGTTTTAGGAAATTTAGGAAACACGGTTAAACAACACCTTGGGATCTTAAGAGAGAATAGAGTGAGGCTTGAAGGCTCTCTATCAAGTTGTTCTTGAGAGTTTATCATAGAGGATAGAGAGGATTGGGAACTCTTGGGTTTGTTCTTTGTGGACATTGTAAAGGGGTTCAAAGCAATTGTAATCTCTTGTAAGACTCATTGATAGTGAAACGGGGCTGCTCTCTTCATGAGCGTGAAGGCCATCTTCTTTTGAGCTGCGTAACCAAATTCTGTGTCTTCTTATTTCCTCTTATCTCCTTTGTTTGTTTGTTTTATTACATCTTGTTGATTGATTGATTGCTTTGGATATTATTTAGTTATTGGTTGCCATTGAAGTTTGTTCCATTAATTTTGTTTGAATCTCAACAAGTAAGCGCTCGTCTGCGGGAAGGAACAAATCATTCAAGTGAGCACCATGGGTACTAAATGGGACATCGAGAAATTTTCCAGGTAACACGACTTGATCTACATGGAAGGTGAAGATGGAAGCAATACTTATTCAATGTAGTGTTTGAAGCCTTGAAGGGTGAGGCAAGAATCACAGGCCACCACCGCCTCAAACGGAGAAGAAGGAGATGATAGATAAGGCAAGAGTGCCATTATCTTGTGCTCTTAGCGATAAGGCACCGAGGAAGTTGCAAGAGAAGAAGCCGCGGAGATGTGGGCAAAGTTAGAATCATTGTACATGACAAAGTCATTGGCCCCAGTTATGTAAAGCAACATCTCTACTCATTCAAGATGGTAGAGACCAAACCTATTATTGGAGCAACTAGCGAGTTCAACAAAATTATTGATGACACCAGAACATTGATGTGAAGCTCGATGACGGGATAAGGCTCGCTCTTATTGAATTCATTGCTAGATCCTTTGAACACTTTAAGGATGCACTCTCTGCAAGCGAGAGTCACTTTATTACTTTGGAGGAGGTCCAGCCGATCTATTAGGACCAAGGAGCTAACTTGACTCCAAGACTTGAAAGTGGATGATAGTGGTGAAGGCTTAAGTGTGTCAAGGGGAAGAAGTGAGAGTAGAGGAAACCCTGTGAGGGAAGAATTATAGGTCGTAAGTCCAGAGTCAAAGGGGAACAATAAGAAGTATAAGTGTTTCAATTGTCCACAAGGCCAGGTCACTTTAAGAAGGGCCTCACGAGAAAGGGGCGGGGGTGATTACGTGGATGCCGCAATTCTTATGGAGGATGGTTGCTGAGAGTGCGGGGCTCTAGTGGTGTCGAGTTTGGAATCTGAAAAGAAGCTGGGTCATGGACTGGGATGTTCTTATCACATGTGTCCTAGGAAGGAATACTTTGAGACTTTGAAGCTTAAAGAAGGTGGAGTCGTTACTTTGAGTGACAAACCGAAGCTTATGTAAGGTGCAAGGTATGGAGTTCGATTCGTCTCAAGATGTTTGACAACCGTGAATTCCTTTTTACAAGATGTGAGGTATGTTCTCAACTCAAACGAAATCTTTTTATCTATAAGCATGTTTGATGGATTAGGCTATAGTACTAGGATTGAACATGGCATGATTAAAATTTCGAATGGTGCATTAGTAATGGCTAAAGGATCTAAAATGTGTGGCTTATACATATTAGATGGTTTGTATCTTTGATAGGGCATGCATCATTAGCTAGTCAAGCTCGCATGATAAAACTAAACTATGTCATTTAAGGTTAGGGCATGTTAGTGAAAGAGGTTTAGTTGAACTAGCTAAACAAGGTTTGCTAGGTAGTGATAAATTGGATAAGCTAGAATTTTGTGATAATTGCATTCAGAGCAAACAACATAGGGTTAAGTTTGGAAGTGGCATGCATCATTCTAGCAAGCCACTTTGAGTATATTCACTTTCGGACCTTTGGGGTCCTCAAAGAGTGACTCATGGAGGGGGTTCCTATTTTCTCACCATGATTGATGATTTCTCTAGGAGGTATGGGTTCACATTTTGAAAAATAAAAGTGACACTTTTGAAAAATTCAAAGAATGGCATACTCTGTAGGAAATCAAATAGAACTAAATGAAAGTTTTAAGGGGTAGCAAATGGCCTGGAGTTTGTTTTGAAGCGAGTTTAATGAGTTTTGCGAGGAAGCAGGGGAATTAAGAGACATAGGATCAGTGGCGGGGACACCGCAACAAAATGGTGCAGCTGAGCATGAGCAGGACTATTTTGGAGCGTCGAGTGTATGCTTTGGGAGTAGGGTACCTAAAAGTTTACGGGTGAAGGTGTAGTGACTTACTTGATCAGCGGATGCCCATCAACCGACTTTAAACTTCAAGACACCTATGGAAGTTCGAGGTGGAAAACGCGAGAATATTCTATATTGAAGGTTTTTTGGCTTTAGCGTTACTTGAAGCGAGTGAAATGTGTCTTCATTGGCTATCCGGCGAAGGTGTGAAGTGTTTGTGGAAGATGGAGCCTGGGGATCAGATTCATAATAAGCGAGGGATGTGACTTTTGATGAGACTCGTATGGAGATGAAGTGCAAGGACACGGAGAATAGTAACTTCGAAAAGAGGTAGAAGACTCGGTTTGAGTGGAGCCTTCCACTAGTGAGGCGAGAATGATGAAGAAGAGAACAGTTCTCCACCATCGATTCTGAGGAAGACAACCAACAGTGGATCAGCTGCTCCGGTTGGCAAGAGATAGGAAAGGAGAAGCTGGCACCTAAGAGATATGGCTATGCAGGACTTAATTTGTTATGCTCTAAATGCGGTGAAGATGTGCAAGACTGAGAACCAAAGACATTCAGGGAAGCGGTTGAGCAAAGAAGGTCGTGAAGTAGTTAGAAGCGTGAATGAGGAAATGAATTCATTGGGAAGAACCAGACACAGAAACTGGCGAAACTACCTAAGCAAAGGGTGGTTGGATGCAAGTGGATCTTCAAGAAGAAGGAAGGCATTAGAATTGAAGAACCAAGATATAAAGCAAGACTTGTGGCGAGGTTTCACTGAGTTGGGGAATTGATTACAACGAGATTCTCTCACCCGTGGTAGAAACATTGTTCCATAAGGGTTCTTATGGCAATCGTAAATCGATGCGATCTTGAGTTGGAACAAATGGGCGTGAAGACCGCATTCTTACATGGAGACCTAGTAAGAGACAATCTACATGCAACAACGGAAGGTTTTGTAGAGACAAGTCTAAGGTATGTCTTTGAAGAAATCCTTGTATGGGTTGAAAGCAAGCCCAGGCAATGGTATCTTCCGTTTGGCGATTTTCTTACAAGAGCGGGATTTGTGAGAAGTGGATGCAGCAGTTGTGTGTACATTTGAAGAGGGATGAGAAAGTGGTTCTCTACTCTTCTCTATGTTGATGACATCGATGGCAAGCTCTAGCAAAGAGAGATTAACATTCTCAAGGAGAAGCTAAATTGGTGAGATGAAGGACCTTGGGGCGCTAAGAGGATACTTCAGGATGGATATCATGAGGGGCCAGGAAGAAGGGGGTGAGTTATTCTTATCTCGGCACGGGTACTTGAAGAAAGTGGTAGAGCGGTTTAGGATGCATGAAGCTAAGCGGGGTTGGCAACTCCTTTGGGTCATCACACAAAGCTCGGTGACAAGCTCCGAGTCAGAAGAGGAGAGGAGGAAGATGGATACTTACTCCATATGCTAGTGGGGTAGGAAGCATCATGTATGGCATGGTTTGTAGTAGACCAGGACTTAGCATATGCGGCACATAGTAAGTCGGTTTATGGCAAATCAGGGCCAAGCTCATTAGGAAGCACCAGTGGGTTTTGAGGTATTTGAATGGGTCACTCAAAGGTGGTTTGAGGTACCGAGCAACTCAAGGAGAAGGCAGCTTTGGAGGGTTATGTAGATGCAGTTATGCAGAAATGTGGATACAAGGAAATCCTTATCCTGGGTTTGTATTTACATTGTTTGGGCAATAAGTTGGAAGGCTAACCAACAAATTGTAGGCGCTATCTCTGCTACTCAAAGGTAGATATATAAGCCTAGTTGAAGGGAGTGAAGGAGGCCATTATGGTTGAAAGGTATGATTGGGAGCTAGGAATTACACAAGGATGTGTGAAGGTACATTGTGATAGTCAAAGTGCTATCCACTTGCAGCAAATCACCAAGTGTATCATGAAAGGACAAAGCACATTGACATTCGCCTACATTTCATTGAGACGTCGTGGAATCTAAGGAAATTGTGGTTGAAGGTTGCGTCGAGGACAGACTGACGTGGATGTATTCACAAGTCATTACCTAGATCAAAGTTCAAGCATTGCTTGGACTTGATGAATTTCTCGAGGCAGTAATTCCAATGATGGAGAGCGGTAGTGGTTGATGGATAAAGTTGAGCATCACCACCGATTTGAAGTCAAGGTGGAGAAATTGTGGAGTTTAGAGTGCCTTAAAAATCAGTTTGGAGGATCATGGAATTGCTTGAAGTGTTTCTTGAACCGGAATCGATTCTCAGCTATGGGAATCGATTCAAGCATGTTTGGTTCTCTGGGAATCAAGCACGCCTCTCAATCGCATGGAAGCTTTGCGAGAATCGATTCACTTCATTAATTCGTCGGAAGCTTTTTGTACTAGGTGAATCGATTCACCTTAGACCGTGAATCGATTCACAAATCGGGTTTTTCTATAAAATCAAGTGCAGAAATCAGACAGAAGCGATTTATTCTAGGGTTGTGTGCACCGTTCTTAGCCGTCTTTGTGAGGTTTTGAAATTTGGGAAACACGGTTAAACACCTTGGGATCTTAAGAGAGAGGAATAGAGTGAGGTTTGAAGGCTCTCTATCGTTGTTCTTGAGTTTATCATAGAGGATAGAGAGAGGATTGGGAACTCTTGGTTTGTTCATGGACATTGTAAAGGGGGTTCAAAGCAATTGTAATCTCTTGTAAGACTCATTGATAGTGAAACGGAGGGCTGCTCTCTCCCGCAGACGTAGGCCATCTTCTTTGGGGCCGAACTGCGTAACCAAATTGCGGTGTCTTATTCTCTTCCTCTTATCTCCTTTGTTTGTTTGTTTTATTACATCTTGTTGATTGATTGATTGCTGGATATTATTTAGTTATTGGTTGCCATTGAAGTTTGTTCCATTAATTTTGTTTGAATCTCAACATATTGTCTATTATATTCCAACATAGTAAAAAGTATCATCCTAAAACAAACTTAACTACACAAACTAGCATCTAGAAATCGACCCTGGTTTCTGCTTAAAAAGATCTTATACCTCATATGCACACAGGACACGCACAATTTACAAATAAGTAATAACACTTCCAGGTACGAGGAGGATTGATTGAGGATTAATAAGCTAATAGGATTAACAATCATCTGTAAGACTGTTCATCTAGATAACGAGATATGGGAGGTATAAACTTCATGAATGCACCAGCACCATATACAGCTGCAAACCACATTAACTACAATATATTTACATACCACATTAACTATAATATATTTAAAAAAATTATGTCATACCTTGGTTGTGAAACCAGTTGCCCATTTCACCTCCACATCACCATCTGTGAAACCAGTAACAGTGCCAACACAGCGCAGGTAACAGTCATCAGAGAAGTCATCCTGATAACTCATCTGGTTCCCATTTTTAAGAGCAGCCTCCGCATTGAAGTCAGTCACGGACTTTGCTTTTTCTTTATCAGCTTGGTAACCAAACTGTTTTTGAGCCGCCTTGAACATAATATCACCAAAAAAACAGTAGTAGTCTGGGTGCTCTACAAGTTCGTAGGCACTCACAGTTTCCTCCATTATGTCTCCAGCCAAATTCTCTGGGTTGGATATGGAAACAGTTTTCCATTGTACCTTTACAGTACGCTCCTTTGCATCCATGCATTGGACAACACCCCATCTTTGACTGCTAGGCTTAAGAGGGTCATAAGAAGCACCTTTTTCCAGCACAAACTGATAAGGCCAAAATTCATGTGTGTTTACAACATTTACTGGGAGTAAATTCTCTGGATCTAATCCCAGAGTATGTTCACCATTTTGCCACACAATGTCAACTTTGGTCTTTATCTTCGCAATTATAAACAATTCCCCAATATTAGAGTTGAGGTTTCTTCTATTACACCCTCTTGTCATACTATGCTCCATAGTAAGACCACCTGTGGATGCATGTTGAATAATCTGCTCCTTTTGATCTGCAACTGAGAGCATGCACCAGTCACCAAGTTGCCAGTTTGCATGTGAAAAACATGACAACACGGTCAAGTTTTTGGAATCTTGCCAGCATGGTGGAGCATTCACATTCAAATTGCTACCAACAAGAACAGAGGCAAGCCAGTTAACATACACCAATCCTGCATCCACAGCACACACAGTTCCTTCATCTTGATTGTCTCTCCAAGTGCCACACAGCCATCCTGCTGATTTAGAACCATTGAAGGACTCTACTCTCTGCCCTGGATAGTATGGATAATGTGAGTCTTCATGAAATTTATGTGTCAGTGGTAAAAGCTTCTCTCTTTCCAAGGCAATGATATCACATTTAGCTCCATCATCAAACAGTACACTCACTTTGTCCACCACCCTTTGAACCCGACCAAGCCATGGCCCCTTAATAACATAATCACCTTCTGAAATGGAGCGAATCTTCAAAAGTTTCTTGGAGCTTACATTTTTTAATAATTTTCCTTTCACATTTTCCAAATCTACAAACACATCAACACCCGTGACCCTGCCCATCTGTCCAGATGGATCTGACAAGGAGCAGACCACATCCCCATGAACAAAAGCTCTCTCAAGTGATAGAAAATCATCAATCTTCCCAATACTTTCCTCTAAACTTGATAATATGCTCTGAGCTTGCCCACCATAAAGAAAATCAATTTCCTCTTGATCCTCACTGCTGCTGCTGTCACTGGAAGTCTCCCAGTCTGAATCACTAATGATAGCATCCATCAATTATATACCTGTCATAATATTTTGATGTTGACGTCAATTAAATTACAACAAAATAACATGGCGACACAACAATAGAGAAGAAACAAGCAGTTAGTCCATGTAGAGGAATTCTCACCAGATTCTGGAATTGATGGAATCAGAATTAATTTTCACTCAGCAGTATCTTGAGAAAAAAGTACACAAAGTGTTAGTTAACTTGTAGAATTTAACCCTGTAAGATTTTTCTTTGAATGAGTGCCATGCATGAAAAATAAATAAATTAGTAATCTATTTTTCCTTATTTAGAATTGCTGTTATGGATACTTTAGAATTGTTGATAAAATTTTAACATATCCATAGATGAACATTGACAGTAAATAGGGATTCAAGAACATCCTTACCTTCTCAAGCAAATTGAAGCATCAAACCCCAGTGTCTCAGTATTGTGATCACGATAGGTATGCCGATAATGGCTTCAATGGATAACTGTGTATAATAATAAAAGATATATCTGATTGATAAATCTTTTTGTCACAGATGGTTTAGTCAGTATCTCCAAAAGATTATCTTGATCACTGAAACTGGAGATCTGATGCCAAAGGAGATTTGCCCGACAGGATAGCAGGAATCAATCAAGGACTCCAAAATGCCAAAGGAGATATGCCCAATTTGGGATGGAATTTTCACAGAAAGAAACTCTTCTAACAGCAAATATCAATTACTACAACTGTTAGATGATTTCTTTGTGTCTCTTTTTTGGTTTTTCTTTTTTTGGGTGGAAGGAAAATTTCTAGCTACTAGATGAAGCAGACCAAGATAATCAAAAGATGCCAAAGAAGATTTGCCCTCCAGAATGGGAGGAGTTCCTAGAGTTGCTTCTGAATGATAATAACTCCACAGAAGGGGTAAAAAAAAAAATTCATATACTTATTACTACCTGAATCCAACCAAAGGAAGTTACGTAACTTTTGCCAAAGGAGATTTGTCCAATACAGAGGAATCTTCAAACATGAATGACAAAAAGGAAGGAAAATTTCCTTTTCCAGGATTGAAAGTTATATTGTCAAAGAAGATTTGCCCGGGTACCAAGGGAGATTGGCTAATATTTAGAACCAATAAAATTTTAGAGTTGCAATCAGGAATGCTGTAGCCATTCAACAGAAATTATTTCTGCCCCTTGATTCACAGAAAGAGGGCAAATTAAAAACACACTTGCCATTGGTAAATGGACCTCAATAACCAGATCATTTCTTTTGAACCTGCAACAAAAGTAAGTACTTGAGTAGTCAATACTTTCACCAACTTCTTTCAATATGAAAAGAAAATAGAAATAACATAAGAATTAGATTGCAGATAGCTAAGCTGACTAAATTATAATGCAGCATCATAGTTCAAGAGGCAGGAGAAAAGGCTGAGATTAAGATTAAACTAGTGATCTGCTTTCAATAAATAAATATCTGCAGTTGTACATCAATGAAATGGAATCTAAAGGAATTGCTTTGAGTTTTGATCAAAACTAGAAATTATAAAATAAATAAATGAGAATGAATATTTTCTTAAGATTCCTGCCAACTTGTTAGGTTAGTAAATTACATATTAAGATCCATGCAAATTAATACCATAGGTATGTTGCTAAGAAATCATTGTGCAGAACTCAGGTATTTTGCACCACAAATTTTATAAAATATATTAAATAAAAAAACAAATTCCCACGTCTATGGTTGATATGCGAAAAAGGTACTGATCAAAAAAAAAAAAAAAATATGCGAAAAAGGACAGTGAGGGAAACAATGTGGAAAACTTATTCATAGACAACAATTTTGTTTTTGTCAAGTTCATCACAACATTATTGCTTTAATTGGAAGAATAATCCCCAAAACATTCCTTTAGATTTTATTGAACCTTGGAATTCACATGAAATCACTTCTAATGTGATCACGTTAGACGGAAATCAACTTTATTAATCCAGCACTATCAAATACCAAAATATAGCAATAGAATGAGTTTATACTGAATCTATTAACCCCAACAAATAAATAAATCCAAGCTAAGAATTAAAAGAAAACAGGATAATAAATTTGCAGAGGAAGGGAAAGCAACTTTTGCACCTTTGAGATGGTTGGACCCATATAAACCAGGAAAAGATAATGACCCGAGAAACCCCATGACTCTAAACACCAAATGAACGAACTATACCCAGAAGAGCATAACAAATTAAAAGTAGACTACTTCACTAAAAAAAACTGTCATTCTCTCTCTTCTTCTGAGCCAAGAATTTTTAAGGCTTACTATTAGAAGGAGGAAGAGGTAGGTAGTACTGTTCCCAGTTCCACCATCCTCCACATCACCACCAAGCTATGGAACCATTGCAGGGAGACACTCTTTTCTCGGTGAGATGCCAAGGCTTTGGTGTAGTGTAGTTGGGAGCTTGTGTTTGTGTAACGAATGGAGCCTTTTTCTTACACATAAATAGGGTGACTATTTGAACCAACAGAAAAGAATATACCACATATTATCTATCTGACACAAAAATACTGGTACGAGATCGTTAGATTGTAATTACCTGTTTGCCCTCCTTGTATGCCACTCAGAAAGTCAAAACTCTGAAACTGAAACCACAAGGAAAATAATGCTCTGTAATTCTTGGATGAAATGTCCTTATGCCGGCGGCTTCTACGCAAGGGTAGACTAATACTTAAAAAACGTTCGAAACTCTAATGATGATTGATGTTGTTTCTCGAAAATAGAAGATCACAGTCTTGTTTGTCTTCATGGTTGAGACGGTGACTTGATCGGTGACGATTCGAAAAAAAACAAAAAGAAACGAATATGAGATGAGTTTTAAGGCACTAATATTCGTTTTCTCTTAGGTCATTGTCTCAGCTGTGAGGATGAAGAGGACTGTGA
Organism: Calophaca sinica; assembly: GCA_037113605.1. Taxonomy (NCBI): domain Eukaryota; kingdom Viridiplantae; phylum Streptophyta; class Magnoliopsida; order Fabales; family Fabaceae; genus Calophaca; species Calophaca sinica. Next base: position 98,622,992 of record CM073734.1, on the reverse strand, counting down.
GCTTCTGTTTCAGAAGGGCGGCATCCGTTATCGTTGGTTTTTCGAATGATTTTTGTAACATCCAAACTTTCTTAAGCTTAGTAATTAATTATACTAAGTGTCAAGCCTAGTTGAGTTTAAGTTGTGAGAAGTTGTGTGATTATATTTAACTTTAATTTGAATCCAAGATGAAGTGAATATAATTACATAGAGCTTTGGTGGGTAAGTCATTGATCTTAAGTTGAGAATTAAGTGGGATTTAATCCTAGAAATGATTGAAAGTATTGGTTAGGAATTAATTGAAGTTAGATTGGATTGAAAGGAGTTAAGATTGGATGAGTTAGGATGAGAAAACACGAGATTATACAGAAAGCTCTACTGCTAAATTCGCTGAACCTGCGCTTAGCGAGATTTAGTTGTAGCCAGTAGCTTTGCTTCTGCCCTAAATTCGCTCAAGCGAATTCTGCTCGCTAAGCAAGCTGCTGTTTTTCTGCTATTCTTTTAAAGACGTCAGCTCTATTCCTCTCATTCTCTCTCCCTCTCTCATTTCGCGATCCAGAAGAGAAAAAGAAAGAGGGAAAGGAAGGAGAAGAGGAAGAACGAAGGAGAAGGAAGGAGATAACATCAAGGAAGCCTCTCATTCTTCCTTCCTCTCTATCCTTTCGCGAGCTCTCTCACTCTCCCTCCCTCCTCATTTCGTGTTGCTGCTGTCTTCATGGAGAAGAGAAGAAGATGAACTTCTAGGGTTCATGGAAATGGAAGAGAAGGAAGATCTGATATGGAATTTGGAGCTGAATGAAGAAGAAGATGGAGATGAAAAGCTTGGTTGGAGCTTCAATGGAGGTTAAAGGCAAACCTAGGGTTTCAAATTGGGGGTTTTTACCCAAAAGCATTTGGGAGCTCAAAGGTAACATAGATTCCCCTCTCAAACTCCCAATTAGGGTGTGCTAGGAATTATTGTCTAATTCTAGAAGTAGATAGTTATTGTATAGATTATTATGATCTTGTATGGGGTTTGACTGAAATAGGGTTGATTTTGTCCCCAACCCCCCTAAATCAATGTACGATGTTTGTCCGGTTGTGAGTTCCACTGAGCTCTAATTGGGAGAAGTTGTGAATATTGAGACTGTGTTGATTTTAATATATCAATCGTGAGTTCTTCTCACTTAGAGTTTGGGCAACCAATAAGACCCAACACTTAGGGTTTCTTTTCCTTCCCTTTTTGCATGTTGGTTCTGATTTCAAGCATGATTAGTGGGTGCATGATTGATTTGGAAGCATGAAAATGTGGATTTGAAATATATGTTTGAGTGTGGGTTGCACAAAAATGAGTTTTGCAATATTTGACTTGAATGCATGTTGAAATGATTGTGATGTTGATTGGAATCAATGACTTGAGTTTTGGAAGAGGTTTGGGTTGAAAAATCTGAGTTTTGATGTTTGAAACCCTGCTAAATTCGCTAAGCCGTAGAATCGCTGGCGACAGCCAGTATTCTTTGTTAGAAGTCGATTACGCCCAGTTTCGCTCAAGCGAAATAGCTGAGCTAAGCGAGAATCTCGCTAAGCGACAGTCTTGCGCTAAGCGAATTTTGGGCAGTTTTCTCCAAATTCTCGAAATTCCTTTCTTCTTTTAAATTCAATCCTGTATATTGTTATAGCCTTATAGGAGGTTGTTTACATGATTGAGCTATTAAAATGCTTGTAGGAATGGTTAAGAGTTTGATATGATTGAACTTAATGATGGATTGTGATTTATTGAGTATTGTTTATTGAAGAATTTCATGGAAAGTCACTGCTATACTTTCTGAATTCATTGTGTATTGTTTATTGAAGAATTCCATGGAAAGTCACTGCTATACTTTCTTGGATTCATTGTATATCATTTATTGAAGAATTCCATTGAGAGTCAATTATATACTTTCTTGGATTCATTATGCATTCTGAATGCTTATTGGATTGTGATGACATTACGGTTTTCACATGTTTATACATTTATGATTTACACGTGTTTATGTTTATGGTTTCGTATAAGCTACTATAAACTGTGTTGGTAGTATAAGTCATGTTGTATGAAACTTATAAAGTTATGTTATTGGGAACTGGGTTGGTGTGAATTATAATATGCATGCCTAATATTGTATTGTTGGTCGTGATTTTACGGTCTGACCTGATGTTTGTGATTGTGCCTTCCTGGGAGGAGTTTTCTATACGTAGCACACCACGTATAGCTGAAAACAACGATAAAGGTTTTACATTAAAATCTATGTTACTGAGTTGTTATAACTCACCGTGTTTGGGGCGTTGTTTTCAGGTATTCACTGCTGGGAGGATTAGAGAGCCTTTTTGGATGCTCGACATTGTAGTTACGTGAGACTCTCCGATGTCTCAATACCGAATCACAAATAGAGTCATAGTTCTTTAATTGTATTGTAATTATTTATGGAAAAACCCTTCGGAAAAAATTTGTAATTAATGTAATTTTCGAAATGCGCACTCTTTTTTAAGTTTACAGGACTTTCGTTAAACAGGTTTTAGTTTATTCCGCTTTATCTAATTACTTGGATAATTCTGATTAATTTTACTTAATCATACTTAATTTTAATAAGTAATTCCCTAATTAGAATCGGGGCTTTACAATTTTCAAGTATAGGTCCACCATGGACTGTGATCCACCATAGAATTTGCCCCCTTATGCCCCTCTTCTTTTATTTTCTATGTTGTTTCTTGCATGAATTATTAACCCTTTGACCTATTAAAAGGTTTGGTGTCACTAAGTCGCAATTAACTCCATTTGAGTCGTGTCAAACGATGATGTGGCGTTGTGGAGTGGACTAGTACCAAAGATGTTTTGCTGTTTCCTTTTATTTCTTTTCTATTTGGGTAAAATTTCTAGGTAGCAATTTTATAAGGTAAATTCTTCCATACCCAGGAAAAAAGGTGGGTATCGATACCCATCTGTTAAATAAACAAAAATAATCTCAATAAAAATAAAAAAGCTATAATTCAAACATAAATTATAAATAACAAAACAAATAAAACCTACAAAACAAACTCAAAATAAAAAGATAAATTGAAATATTAAAAGAAATTGAAATCGTGTATGAAATAAGTAAAACAATAGAAGAAATTAACAAAAATATAAATATTATTATTAGGAATGAAATAAGAAAAGAAGAACAAGTTAAGAATGAAATTAAATAGCTTACACAAATATTATAATATTATTTAAGCAGTGATCCAAATAACGAAAATAGAGAAAGGATTTTTATAAAAAATGAAATAAAAAAAAGAATAAAAAAACTCTTTAAAGAAAGTCAAAATTTATTAATAAATATAGAAATTTTTGAGGGAATTTCTCCTATACTCTTACAGTAACAATAGATATGAAAACTAAACATTAAATTTCACTTTAAAAAGGTTAAAAAATGATGTGGCATTACATAATTGGTCATTGGGTATTCATACCCAATAAAATTTCTGGCTATGGAGTTCTCACCATTTTATAAACCAATGAGGTTCGTGGCTAGTTTCCACTCGTTACTTTTACCACCACCTAACTTGAAGTTGGCTGACATAAAATGAAACTAAAACAGTAAGACTGGTAGTGATACTGATAAGTACAAGAAAGCTTCACATCTTTTCTTTTTTGTTGAAACTCTGTTAACATTTGCCAAAAAGTAATTTAAAGTATTTAAAGCCAAGAACACACGTTGTCATAATACCGTCATTAGTCTATCTCTATATGCTTTAGTGATAAAAGCACTAAATTTGCCCATTATAATTGACAATTCCTAGCTATTAAAGCAAGATTTTCTCAAGTTTATTCTCCTGGATATCCTTGCCAACATATGCTACTTTTTTAGCCAAAACAAAGAATATCCTTGATGCTTCAAAATTGAGTGGAATGGTTATGATCTAAAGACAAAGGGACAATATATATTAAGAATGTCTGTGAAGACAAGTAAGTAGACAGAGTATGCTACAGTAGACAGAGTAGCCACAAAACTAGAAGAATTTCTTTACCTAGTTGCGAATTTTAAATAATGTGATTAAGCACTAAGACACTGTCGAGTTGGAAAAGTGGAACAGGCCACTAACTGAAAATGACCAACTCCTATAAACTTTTCTCACTTCTTATAACCATATAGAATTTTGAACCATTTCTTTTTGCTTTTTCGTTTGGTGGACTCCAGATTTACAGTGCTTCTGTACTTTTGTTATGGATGTGCCCAAGATTTGATTCCAAGTTCCAGTGACCTTTGATCATTGCTAGAGGACCAAGTTATGGGATATGAAGATTCTTCTTTATTAGCCACACAAGCATTTGAAAGTAGCACTTCTTGAAATGACCAACTCCTAAAAACTTTTCTAGTTACCAGTTATATAACTCCCTTCTTTATGGACAACTTTTCTGGTTCAAATCCTACCCCACAATGCTCTAGTATTCTTGTTGAACAGCCAAGATGGAAAAACCGCTAACCGCTTGATTCAATTGAACCCTGCAGGTTTATTGTCAATATGAAAAGCAAATTAAGTTCCAATTTTCTTTCAGACGCCAGAAAGTGAACATTAGACACAGCAACAATGCTTTGGACTGTTATCAGAGGTTATTTTAAGTGTATGCTACAGTTTTCTGAATTTTATTTTATATCTAAATGGTATTAGTCAAAGTAAGGTCAGAAATTAAGGTGGGTCATCTCCATTTTTTATGCAGTAAGGGCTGCACTAACCAAGCATTACATTTACAATGCAACTTTCATTTGCTCCACTTTTGTCCATTTGCGCTATTGTAGAAAACAAATTTTACATAAATGCTCAAGAATCTACTATAGCATGTGTCTTTGCTAATGCTCTTCATTAATTTTTTTCAAATTTGGCTCTTGTGCATTATATTATTTACATTGTGGATCGCTTGCATTTAACAATTAACTAGGTCAGTCTGGGATCCAGATTCCTTATAGCCAGGGATCATATTTGACTTAATTACGCGATCTGAATCGTCAGATCAAGAATCAGACGGTCCATGTTCCAACTTGTAAATCGATTCCAAATACAAAGTCGAAACATGAGTCGTCTGATTTTAATCTGACGATCCAGCATTAAATTATTTACATAATGAATCAGTTGCATTTAACAACTAACTAGGTCAGTCTGGAATCCAGATTTCCTATAGTCAGGGATCATATTTGACTTAATTATGCGATCTGAATTGTCAGATCAATATCAGACATTTCATGTTCCAACTTGTTAATTGATTTCCAATACAAAGTCTAAACATAAGTCGTCTGATTTTAATCTGGCGATTCAGATTGACAGCTGTGTGAATGCAGGGAATTCAAATCTGTCAACCTGCACCAGTATTGTAGGTACACACAAATAAAATAAAAAAACAAATCCCTTGGAGGGGACAAGCTCGAATATTAACATATTCATTCCTCCTTCTGAATCGTACTCTTTTAGGTGCATGCAATGTAGGAGTAATTGACATAATATGATGTCAACTTTCATGAATTTGGTGAAAGCTCCATATTGGTAGGCTTTTACAGCACGATTTGAGCCACCAGTGCACCATTATAATTAAATACTACTGATATGAGTGTTTACGTGTCAGTTTGTTTGAGTGAAATGCAAAATCAATGGTGGAAATTATCACAGAAGTGTTTGCACCCATCCATTATAAAATGACAACATTAATACTTATTTGGGAAAACGTCACCTAAAAGTGCTTCTAAAATCATGTTTATCCTCAACCCATTCAACAACCCCACCCCCTTCTTTTCCTGATTTTGTATTTGAAAATATATAAGGAGTTTAAACGAGAGGTCCAAGGTTCGAGCTCTGCCAACTAACATAACAAATACTAACCACTAATATTTGCCGCCAAAAAAAATAAATAAATAAAAATCATCCCCAGGACCCCATATGCTTTGCATTAATCACAACAGAAAATATATATGAGAGCAGAAACCGTATTTTGAATGATCCTCTCTTGCTGCCAAAAGTTACCAATATGGTGATTTATAACGTGGGTGTAATAATATGTGAACTTGTTTAAAAGTTAAGTGGATCATTGGTTGTGTAATTTCATATTGGAAAACATCTTTTGAGTAACAGGATGACAAAATTGAGTAACTACGCAACTATAGGAAGTGGAAAAGGGCATACTGTTTGAGAATCGAGATCCTGTTCTCTGTCTATTTTTACTTGTCCAGCATTTATCAAAATCATTTTAATTTTTTTTTCTCACCTAAGTAGTTAGTGCATCCACGGTGATTTGCATTTTAAAAGGGAAATTAAGATATGGAGAGGAAATCGACAGGTTAGCAAAATCCATATTCGCTACAAAATAAAGGTAGGGTTGTAGTTGGTCCTCCTCTCCTCCACTATTGGTAAACTATCATTCCCTCCCTACTGAATTTTAGAACCACTAGCAGGATAGTGCTTCTTGCTTCTTATATATTCACAAACAAGGTGGACTTTTTAGTTTTACACATGCTTTTGCCTTTCTTTTTTCTTATGACTTTTCTGAACTTTCCTAGCATTATAAAAAAATAAAAATAATAATATATGCCGCCCATGCACTTAGCAGTTAGCAGGCAAGCATATTACCGTACAATTAAAGCAATACATTGAAATTAACCTACGTAAAATATAAGAAGGGTTTTATTTCACCAAATACGAAAGTTATGTGAAAAGGCTATCATATTTATAAAAAAATTCAATCTTTCTGTAAGTTTTATATATCAAAATTGATCCCTTTAAAAAAATGTAATATTTTACAAATAAAATTGTATATTTAATGTGTGTAAATAATAAATTTTGTTTCACTACAACAAAAATAGGCAATAAACAGCGCTTATTTTGGCCTTAAACAGCGCTTAAAAGGCGCTGCTTATTTACCCGCTGCTGATTGTTATTAAAAAAAAACAGCGTTTTTGAAGCGCTGTTGAAAAGTGACAATAAACAGCGCTTAAGGAAGCGCTGTTTATTGTCACTTTTCAGCATCAATAAGCAGCGCTTCGTTAAAAGAAGCGTTGTTTATTCCCTTTTTTTATTTCCAGCATTAGACGAAACGAAACTACAACATCTAATCGAAGAGGAGGAAATTCCATCAGCACCAAGGACCAGAACATAATCAAATCCATCAATAAAAGCCATTGATCCATAAACATAATCAATAAACTGAATTCATCAATAAACATAGATTCAGATGCAAAAAATATACTTCATTTTAGAATCAATCCATGGTACATCACCAAACGGAGAACAAGATCGAAATGCAAAAAATTTACAGAGAAGAAAAATAATACAGCAGAATAGAAAAGAAAAATAGAGAAGAAACTAAAACCCTAAAAGAAAAAAAATGTTCAATTTTTCTCTCAGATCTCTCTCCATGCCTTGCATCTTAGATCTTCTTCTTCTCAGATCTCTCTCCACGCCTTACTAGGAAAAGAACCAGATCGAACCAGAGAGAGTGAAGAGAACTAGATCGAACTAGATCTGGCCGAACCAGCAACCAGCACCTCCTCTTCTTCCAGATCAAACAAACAGATATGTGTGAACAGAAATGAAACCGAATCAAACAAATGGAAGTTTCACGAACACAGACGAAACAGAGAAGTTAGGGTTTGGAAAAAATTTGGGGAAATCAACACACAGATCAAACAAACAGATCTTTGAAATCAACTCACCATGTGAAAGATTCCAACGCAGTGGCTCCGTTTGTAACTCCACCGCGCGATCTCCCTCTTTCTCGCCTCCAAATCAAACAAACAGATCTGTGCGCCGTGGTTTCGATTCAGTGGCTCTCAGAGACAAATGATGCTTCAGTGGGTCGCGATTTCGCTTCAGTGCACCGTTCCCAAAGAAAGAAAGAGAGAATGGTGGTGCGCCGTGAGGAGTGGAGGAGTGGCAGTGCCCATGAGGAGTGGAGGAGTGGCGGTGCACCGTGAAGAGAAACAGAGAAAGAAGATTAACCTTCTTCGCCTCAGAGAAAAAAGTGGGAGATCGTGGAGGGAGGTGAGAACGTGAAGTTGGGGTTAGGGTTTTGGGATTGGGAAGAGAAGGAGCTGTTTGCGATGAAGTGGAGCAGATGTGAATATTTAATACGAATAAAGGACAAAAATCAGCGCTTAAAAGCTTGAAGCGTTGTTTATTAATACGCAGAATTTTTTTAGGACCAAAATCAGCGCTTCATATAGAAAGCGTTGTTTATTGTTACGTAGAATTTTTTTTAGGACCAAAATCAGCACTTCATATAGGAAGCGCTGTTTATTGTTTTAGTACAACTTTAAACAGCGCTTTCTCACTTAAGCGCTGCTTAAAGTGGCGCTATCTTTTACACATTCTGTTGTAGTGTTTATTTGAAATATTTATGCCAAAGAAGATGAGATGTGGATTAAAAAGTGATAATTTTAATTTTCTCACAATATTACTTTCTTTTTTTTTAACTTTCACCAATATGAAATGTCAATTAATGAATCCTCAAGTTAATCTCCCTTTACCAACATTACATTGGTTCCCTTAAACAAGATATTGAGTTCAAGTCTTGTGGATAAAAAAAAAGTGGTTGAGAGGGGAGGCCCTGCTAAAGATAGTCAATCAGGTTCTCTGATAGAGATTAATCATTGATGAAATCATTAGATACTTCGCACTTATGTGAAGGTAACAAAAAAAAAAATCTCCATCAGAAGATCAAATTCTTTTAATGATACTCAGTACTGACACCAACCATATCTATATGACAATTTTAAATATGTTAATCATAACGCTGAAGATGTTCCTGCACAAGATCATTTGGTCCACACGTATTGGGTTTACACCAAAATTTAATATGATTCAATGCTTGAGCATTGCGTTCTTTTGTTTCTCGTTTTGATTTTGGATTTTTATCACACGCTGCTTTCTTTATGCACTATAAACAATACACTACGTGGAGGGAAATTATGATCAGTTTCGTTTATATATATGTATGTGTGTGTGTGTTTTTCCTCTCTCTCTCTCTTGCTATGCGAAAATTTATGGTGAGTGTATGACACCTCAGTCCAAGGTAAAGAAGACCTCTGGGCTCTTTGAGCACTTACGAAGGTAATTATATTTACATCACCCAAAGAAACTAGTGAGAACTCAAACCCTTGACATGTCGGATACAAGTCATGTTATGCTTTACTAGACCAACCCCTTGGAGTTAAATGGAAACCCTTTTCGGGTTTGCCTAATATATATTTAGGAAAAGGTTGGAGGGATACATCATACTAGTACAAGTCTAATCAAAATCCACCATGCACCATTAAATTAAAAAAGCGAAAGATATCTGCAGATTGTGCACAGTGAAAACAAAATAATGGTCACATGAAACGGCAAGTTCATCTCAACCTCAAAAAAATTATAATACTTTTTTTTATATGAAAAAAATTATAATAGTTAATCAGATAACAGCAAACTTTCATAGTTTTTTAAAATGTTTTATAATTATATATATAGTGGCAAGAAGTGGAGGATACTGTTGCATGAAACAAATTCATTAGCATAATCATGTATAATTAAAACGCTCCATGAGCTAGCTTTATGTACCAAAAAAAAAAAAAAGGAAAGTGGGGGCGGCGGAAGTGCTTTACGATTTGCCAACTCCTTATTACTTAGGAGAGATTGATATTATGGGACAAAGAAAGTGAGTCCACTTAGAACCACTTTGAATGGTGTTCTCTTTAGCCCTTGGAACGACCGGTGCAACACACAAAAAAGTTAACTATGAATTGGAAATTAGAAGGAAGAGAAAAGGCTATTAGGACTTTTAAAGTTTGAGAATTTTTTTTTTCTATTTTTTTTAATTAAAAAAATACCATCTTATTTTCACTTTATTTCATACTCTCAAAGTAAATATCACCATTATTCGCAAGGGTTTCCTGTACAATTTTTTTCAAAACAGGAAAGTAAGTAAAAATATAATAATATTTTTGAAATTAAAATAAAAACAGAAAATATTTCTCGATTCAACTTTATCAAATATATGAACTTTACGACAAGTTTGTAAAACAAGCCATTGACATCCTAGCTAGTTTAAAAAATTATAATAATATATCTGCTTTGAATTTTCACCAATTATAATTTTTTTTTCCTTAACAATTAGGTTAAAACATTTCCACTAGAATAATTTCAAAATTATAAGAGATATCAGTGTAACTTGTATTTCATAACCCAAACGTGTTAAGTACATAGAAACAAAAATTAGTTACTTGCTAGACTAATAATCTATTTGTAAATTTAGGTGAAGAACTGTCCTGTTACAATTTGTCAACAAAAAAAAACTGCCCTGTTACAGTGTGCTAAGAACAACTCCAGCAGTCTATTCGCATATTATCCTCATTTTTTGCTAATTTATAAATCATTCAAACTAATCATGGTGTTTTTGTGGGGACATGCAGAACATACTCACGAATTGAAGTATGATTCCGAGCTTAACATGTCTTTCATGTTTGGGAGACAATATGAGTTTGCGGGGGGGTTCTATTCAATGAGTTAGTGATGGGAATGAAATGGGTCTAATGATGTTATGGCCACAGGTGAAAATGCTGATCCTAATCAGATCCAAGGTCAACCATGGGATGGGGAGACACGAAAGCTCATTCCCTTTTGCATTACTCTTTAATAATCACAAGTACTGCAGTAAGAAGTAACTAGCTGTCAGCAGTGGATAGGCTGAACCTTGTATTGTTCATGGGAAATTGTGGAAAATGTAAAGCCAAGTCATTGTCTCTATCCAAAGTTTGGTAATTGTCCCATACTCCCATGTTTGGGTATCACTTGTGATGGACAATCAATTCAAACAAGTAGATTAACACTTGGAAACGAGAAGGGTAACTACCTCACCAACCAATCAATTCATATCTAAATTTTGACAAATCTTATTCAAATTCTGTGATAACAATTTTAAGTACAGTGTATGAGTTTTCAAGCTGTGCCCCAATTGAAACGTGTTTATGTTCCCCTAGTATGGGGAAGGAGATGGTAAAAGTACTGGAAAAGTGGACTTGATGGAATTTGATCTTGATTGAGATCAAGCCATCTCCATAGAGTTGATTTCAGTTGAGCTAAAACTTTTGGCCCTAATATAAATAGAAATGCTTTTGAAACCTTTCAAACAAAAGATTTCATAACCAAAAAAAATAAAAAGGATTTCAATCATGTATACAGCAACACATCATACACAGTATTATGGTCATGGTATAGACCAAGACATTGTCTGCCGCGTAGGAATTACATCAGCATCCTTTTTCTCCTAGAAGATGAAGTATGCATACTTTATTTGTCAGAAAATTGGTACAATGCATGATTTAGTATCATGTTTTTGGCTAAGAATAAAATATTAAATGTTAAATTTCTTGAGACCTTGAAACCTGTTTAAGAATAAAAGGATTTATCTTCAAAAACTAAACCACCAAAATGCAGTATTACAAAGAAAAGAAAAATTTTGTGAATCATCCCTACAAAACATGACTACCGAGTGGATGGCTGACTACTTCCACCTACTATGAATTTGCAGATGTAAATGGAGCTTCTCAGTAATACAATCATTCTCATTTCATACCATCCAACTGTCAAAAACTCATAGAGACGTACCGAAAGCAATTATAGTCAACAGCTAAGGGGGTACATCCTTTTTAAGCACTAACTGCAACCTTTTCCTGTTCCTTGGCAGTTTTTGAAGGCTTTTCAGCCAATACGTTCTCAGGTTTCTCAATTCCTTGGATATCAGTTATCCTTAACTTGGTCAACTCCTGAAGATGATAACCATGCATCAAGCAGAATTAACATCAATAATCAACAATTTGTTATAAAACAAAGTCTGATTTAACAATTGCTTTTCAACACACCTGGCGATGCCCTCTGGTTCTTCGGTAATTCTTCCTCCTCTTTTTCTTAAAAATAATTACCTTTGCATCTAGTGCCTGATATAAAGGAAAAATGAGTACACATGCAAGTGCATGGATAGAAAGAATGACAATTCCACTTCAATTCAACTCTCAAGCCCTCCAAGTTGAAACGGACTTCAATTCTTTTTTTCCCAAATGAAAGATGAAATTCATTAGGACAGAGAAGTTGATTACAAAGAGGAGGATAATAGATCCTCCTTACAAAATAGTAAATAAAAAAGAGGGCAAATAGACAAGAAAAATGCATCAATCAACCAAAGCAATTCGACCTCTCAACATTTCTGTAAGAGAAACAAACTTCCATGTTTAGTCTCTTAAGATTATAGTAAGCAATTAAGAGACCATGCATTTTAATGTTAGGTTGCTTTATGATTAAGTGAGATTCTTGAAATTCATACTTTTTTCCTACTCCAACTTAAGGTTTTAGCAAATTGGTATAAACTGGCCCGGCCTTGCCAGTCCACCTAGAAAACTGTCGAACTGGCCTCTCAGCCAGTCCCATTGGAGTTCTGAAATTTTTTTCACATCGATCCAATCACCCCCCCCCCCCCAATTTTTGCCTGGTTCTATGCTGTTTGTTTCTGAACTATGAAGCTGCACATGATGGACACATAGTTCCAGCTTCTCTCTACTCCGTCAAAGTGACTGCTCCTACAGCCACCATCATGAGGTTCTTCTTTCTGATGAGTTTCCACCTGCCTCTGTTCTCTCTTATATTGTTGTCCCAGTGGACAGTTACCATCTCCTCAACTCTTTATGGTGTCTATAGTGTTATGTGCTCTAGGAGTAAGTACGATGCTGTGGCTTAATGGGTTCTTGTGAATTTGGAGAGGGTGGTGGATCCGACATGATTCTGGGCAATATAAGATAATGGTATTCCTATCTGGGAATTGCATTTGCCGGGTTCCATTAAAAAGACCTATATTAGACGGACCTCAATTTATCTCCCTCTCAAAAGACGTGCTTGGCTATATCTCCGAATTGGCTTATTATTAAATTAAATAGGAGAAATAAGGGACATGTTAGTTATTTCCTATATTATTTATAGCTGATAAGTTGATTAACCCTCTTTTTTGCTTTTACTCCTCAACATATAATTAAGGAAAAACACACACTAGAAAAATAGGGGAAACGAGTCATTTAGTCACAATTATGATAGTATTCCACTATTTTTGCAAACATAGAATGGAAAGTGAAGCAAATGCAACCTAAACTGAAGGAGGAATGAACATTCTATTCTAAATCAATTCTATTCCTACTCTCAAAATGAGGAAGCTGAATTAGGATATCAAATTTAATTGAAATGGGAAATTCTACGCTTACATGTTCCTCAACAACAGCATGAACAGCTGCATCCGGTACTATGGGTCTGCCAATGATTGTCTGACCAGCGGATCCAAGCAACAGAACTTTATTAAGAATCAACTGCAATGGAATATCCGATTAACCGGCATGAAAGATTTCATAACAAAGAAAATAGAAAATAATTGATACACAAAAAAAGAGCCATTGGTTAATTGAACTGACATACTCACACTGATACAAATATACTGCAATAGTGCAATTACATTGTGTATCTAGATCTAGGTGATAAATTGTTTCTTAGAACTATAAAAAATGGTGAAAAACAACTTTAGAAAAAACAGCGACAAAAATCTTTTGCCATTAGGTGTTGTCGGTAATCAATCAAGGCATCAAGAAATCCCATAATATCCTATCATAACTCATGTCTAATACTCTAATTGCCAACCATTTAAATCAAAATCCTTCTTAATAGTTCCACTTATAGCTTCTATTTTGGTTTCCATCTAGCTCTAGCTATTGCACTATCCTCTATTTATCCTACTCCCTCCAGACTCATAGCTCTAACATGAGTCATTCAATGAACCTAAATATGTGTTGTTGCTTATAAATGAGTCCGGAGGGAATACTTTACTTACTGGGGCTTTTATAGGTCTTCTCCAACATGTCCAAATGCCAAAAACAATATTCTACCATTCTCTCTAATGCATTCATTCCCTATATTGTTTTGTGTGTTCACTCAATAATCCCAACATTCTCATCTCTTCAGTATTGAGCTTATTAGCATCATTCTCATATTTTCAGGATTGAGCTTATCAGCATCAGTGTCAGTATCGTATACAAAGTATACAACATCCCAGGCCATATAAATTGCAATAAAATTTTCACTTAAGCTTAAGTAATATTTTTCTATCACGTGTAACACCAAAAATGCATAGCAAACAAAAGGATCACTCACCTTATCATTCACTTCGCAGAATTTCAATCTTTCAGTGAAAATGCTGTCCCCATTGCTCACTTTAAACTGGTGCGAACCAATCTATAAACAAATTTAAGAAGAAAAAAAAAACACACAGACACACACTCGTTACCAAAGAGGAAACAAAAAAAAAATGAAACATTGGTACAAACCATCAGACAAAGTTTGCAAATTGAACCTGAACAACAGCGAAAACGGGCTCGTAGGGCTTAAAAGCCTGATCATTCTTTTGAAGGGGCCCCATCACTTTGTACCCAATATCCGCTGCTTCTGCTTCCTTCTCCTCCGGTGTGTACACCTTTTTCCTACTTGAAACGGAAACACAATCATCTTCATCTTCATAATCTTCTCCTTCTTCGTCGTCCTCACAATCTTCTTCGTCTTCGTCTTCGTCTTCTTCACTTGCGTCGTCTTTTTTGACGTGATCGTCTTGTTTGTTAGAACAGAAATAGCGTAGGTGGGAGCATTGTACAAAAGCAGAGATGGGTTTGGAAATAGTGAAAATGGGTGACGAAATGTTAGGGTCGGGAAAAGGGGCGACGGAGAGTGAGCGAAGAGATGATTGGCTAGTGAAGAAGAGAGAGAATGTTGGGTGTGGTTGGCGCGTTAACGCTTGGAGGCACCTCCTAACTGCCATGGATGCTGCTGTTGCAGGAGCTTCCAAGCTAGGTTTATTCACTGTCACCGGCTCGCGCTACGGGAGCACACCTCCACTCGCAACAAAATAAATGGGCCATATCCTCAACAAAAAAATGGGCCTAAGCCCACCAAAAAAAGGCTCAGAGATTAGTAGAGGCCTCACTAAGAAGAGCACCGATCCTATCTACTTCCGCTATCTACTACTCTATCTGTCCCTTAATATATGACCCATTTGACTATTTTACGCCCCTTAAAAAGTAAATTTTATTAGTTATTAGCACTAAATTTGTACAAAATGTGTACTATTTTTTCCGAATTACCCTTTTCTCATCTTCTAAGACTATTAAGAGAGAGAGAATTAATGCATCTTTGTATAGGGGATAATTTTGTAAAACAAAAATTAATGCACATTTGTCTTTGAAAAGATTCTCATATTAGTGGACAATAAAATTTTACAAAAGGGTTTTATATAAAGGGACAGAGGGAGTATCTATCTAATTAATCAATCACATTACTAGCAAAATACCCATTCTAGAGCTCTTACAATCCTGACACATGTCTGTTATTGAGGGTAAATTTGTCTAATTAGAGTCAAATCATTTGGATATAACAGTCTCTTTGAGTTCCAATTCAAAATTTGAAAGACCCAAATCCTAATTGTCTCTCTCTCTCACGATTTTTTATTTTCTCCCCCACTCACTTTCTCTCTCGTCATCTCTGCATCTCTCTTGTCCCACACCCTCACATTTTTTTCTTCAGTCTTCACCCATTTTTTCCCCTCACCATCACAAATCCAAAAATCAGTCAAGCAACGGGGGATGAAGAACTAAAATTTAGGTCAAACCCGAGGTTAGAGTTTTC
This sequence comes from Calophaca sinica, assembly GCA_037113605.1. Classification (NCBI taxonomy): domain Eukaryota; kingdom Viridiplantae; phylum Streptophyta; class Magnoliopsida; order Fabales; family Fabaceae; genus Calophaca; species Calophaca sinica. The sequence goes on along the minus strand of CM073734.1, from coordinate 98,607,299 downwards.
TGGTCAGATGAAGAAGTGGAGAAGAAGATAAGGGGAACAATAACTCACCAAAGGGGTTTGGGGTTGGTGGCGCTGGGATTCCGGCTCAGGCAAGTGCATGGTAACAAAAAGCCAGGGCCGGCCGTCAGAGTAACCTCTTGGGCCAAGCTAGTAGAGAACCGGCGGAATCGACCAGCAAGCTCAGGTTGGTCGAACCATTCAAATATTTTATTTTTTTTATTTTGAAATTTTTTATTATCTTTATTAATTAAAAAATCAGTTTTTGGTCTCAACAGGGCTTGAACCTCCTGTCCTCAAGGCCATAACAAGCCATCTTACCATTAAACTATATGTTATTTTGTGTATAAATTGAAATATTATCTATTTTTTAATATATATATATATATTTTAAAAATAATATTTTATTAATATTTTATTAAACCCAGTTCAATCCCAGTCCGACCCAAAAACTTTGAATCCTGAATTTCTCCGGTTTAATATCTGATCCGGTTTTAATTACCTTGGACGAGTAAATCAAACGGCGATGATTGCCGAAAAATGTGACAAAAGGGGTTGATGGGTTTTTCGAAAAGTTTGAGTGTATGATCGAAAAATGTGAGAAAACGGCGATGGGGAAATACAAACAAGTAAAAAAAATCCAAAACGGTCACATCTCTCTCGGCCTCAATCTCCTCTTCACCCTAATTTCTCTTAAGTCTCAAAATCTTTACCAAATCTCAATAGATCTCTCTCAAAATCGTGCATCTAGTCTAGAAGTAAAAAAGGGAGTGCTCATTCTTTCTCTTTTGTTTTCTTTTATTACTATTATTTGATTTGATTTTATACTGATCGAGTTGTGTTCTTTTCGCAGGTGTTGGCGTATAAAAGCTAACAATCTCAAAGAAAAAAAGGGGAGCGGCTTTTGGATATAAGAGAGGGAAAAACAAGAGCAAAAGGAAAAAAAAAGAGAAACAGAAGCAGAGAAAGAAGAAGACCACAACAAAGAACTAAGGATATGTTTAGTTCCGAGAAGAAGTTGAGAAGAGAGAAAGAGGTGAGAAAGAGTGTGAAAAGAGAGAAAGAGGTGAGAAATAGAGTAGATTTGAGGTATTGATTGGTTTAAGAGAAAGAGAAGAGAAATAGAAGAGAGAGAAGTGTTTTTTATTTTTGAAAAGACAAAAATATCCTTGTGTTAAAAATTAATTTATTTTTTGTTTGAATGTAATTTCTTATCAAAATTAATATATTTTTTATTTGAATTCAATTAATTAATTTATATAATTTTATTAATTTACTTTTTTTGATTTTAACTTTTAATTTTGATTTTAATTAATCTAGTTTTTTTCAACCAACATTTTATTAGATTTATTAATTCAAAATTTATGTTGCTTTGAATTTAGTTTTATATCACTGTGTGCAAGACAACTAACGTTGGTCTGTTCCCGTGATTCACTTTGCTGGTCATTGTACAATTTTTTTTGTTTTACGAGACGGTACAAATTTTTAATGCATTGAATTATTATCAATTAAGGGCATAAATGAAACTAAGCAAGAAATTAACCATTTCTCTTCTCTTTCTTCTCTATTTTGGAGAGATTGAAAAAAGTGGTGGGTCCCACTAATTTTTTTCTCTCTCCCATATTTCTCCTCTAAACCAATCAAGAGAAATTTCTCATCTCTCTCCAGCTTCTCTCTCACCCCACTCTCTCTTCCCAATTTCTCCTCAACCAATCACACCAGAAGAGAGTCACCACACCAAAAAACAAAACACCTTAGTCTAGGGGCCTGTTTGATTTGTGTTTTCAAAAACTGTTTTCAGTTTTTGAAAATTAAAAACATAAAAAACTTGTTTGATTTATCTGTTTTGTAAAATTGTTTTCAAAATCTATTTTCAGTTTTTGCTTTTTTAAAGGAAAAAAGGGGAACAGGTAAAAGTTGTTTCTCTTTTTTATTTTCAGTTTTGGTTTTATTTTACTAGTAACAATTTAGAAAACTGAAAAGACACGGAGAACAGTGTCTTTTCATTAATGGCAACTTTGTAATTTTTTGCAACGTGAAGGGACAGAGTTGAAACGCGCAGGGTTGAAACGCGAAGGGGCAGGGTTGAAGAGAAACAACCCTGCTTGTGCACTGAAGCGCCGCTTCTGCTTCTGCTTGTGCCGCTTCTGCTTGTGTCTCCTTCTTCTTGCGCCGCTTCTGCTCGTGTCTCCGTCAACTGCGGCTTGTGCTTGTGCCGCCGTCGACTTTCTACAGCTTCACCGCCGTCGACCTTTTGCAGCTTCGCTGCCACTATCAAGGTAGCAACCATTTTCCCCCTTTCTTTCTTACCTGTGTAAAGTTCTTTTGTGTTCTGTTTTACTTGCCTTCAAGGTTAGGTCTGATTTTGTGTGAAATCCAATGCTTGTTCTGTTTTGTGTGAAACCCTTTTTTTCCAATACTTGTTTGTGTGCTTCAGTTTGCTTGAAAGAAATGGGTTCGATTTGGCTGAAACTCCCTCAACAACCCCTCTAGACTGTGATAAAACAAAAATAGATTCTGTTGTTGAAGGTTTTAGATTGTTCTGCACCTTCTCCAAGTGCTCATTTTGGCTCTGATTAATTATAATCAATGCAACCAATGATGTTAGTAAAACAATAGAACCAATGATCACAAGGGTACCCTTTAAGGGTCTCCTGCCATTTGAGGAAGGAGAATTTAGCAAGGGAATTCAGTGCCAAATATTTATATACTGAGTTATTTTTTCCCTGAAATTGGTAATCAGCTATAAATTTCTCATAAATTATAATATGGTGTTTCTTTTGCTATTTTGTGTGTGTTATGCTACTAACTTTATAAATTATAATAAGTTTAAGATTTTTGTGAATTATAAACGTTCATCAATAAGTTTATGTATCAAGTGCAGGATGAAATGGACTCTTGAAAATGCTCGGTCTATTTCTAATTCCATGACGACTGGAAGAGCAAACCCAACTATACCTATACTTGACAAACCTGAGGTATACTTGCAACTGTTGGCTTAGCTTGTTAATATTTTAAAACAATGGACTGAGATGTTTATTGCTGAGTTATGGATTTGTTGACATTTATTGCTACATGCCTTCTACATTATCATTTTTGGCAATTGCATATTATCTCTGCCATGGATTTATGAGTTAAGTCTTATATACTTGTCTGTGAGAGTCTTGCCTTAGCATTTGCACAAGTGTGACATGGGTTTCAATACTGGTTCTTGTGTCATAGAAGATTGGTTCACATGTTTGAGCTTTCTTGTCCTAAAAATCAAAAGGAAAGTACATGAAATTGTTGCTGTGAAAAATCTTCAATATGCAAAATGTTACTTTATGTATTGGATATGCCTCTTTACCTGCCTAGGAGATTAACAATTCCTGTTGTTTGTGAAGAGAAACAATTCCTATTGAATGTTGCTGTTCTTCGAGCATTTGATATCACTCAAAACCAATTCATGGGACAAGTTCCAAGTCTTGGGATGCTAAAAGGTCTTCAGCTCCTGGGTTTGTAGTAAGTTGTATGTGGTCGACATATCTTACAATAATTTTGGAGGTCCTTTACCAAATTCCTTGGGAAACATGTCCAACCAACTCAATAACCTATATCTTGGGGTCAATCATATATCAGGAAAAATCCCTGTGGAATTAGGAAATCTAGTTAGCTTATTTATCTTGACCATGGAAAATAACTGTTTTGAAGGGATGATTCCAGCTACTTTTGGGAAGTTTCAAAAGATGCAAGTGTTAGAATTGAGTGGAAACCAGTTGTCAGGAAATATACCAACTTTCATAGGGAACCTCAGTCAATTGTTTTATTTGGGTCTAGGACAAAATATGCTAGATGGAAATATTCCTCCAAGCATAGGAAACTGTCAAAAGTTATATCACTTAGACCTTTCGCAAAACAACTCTAAAATCTTAAGAAGCTACAGAAAAGAGGCCATTATACATTCAGTTGCTTTAGTAGTTGTAGACTGCTTGTACCAGAAAGTGGATAATGTTGTTGTGGATCCAATTATCAAATATTGTAGGATATTTTTGAGTCAATTAGAGAAGATTTATGTTAGGCACATTAATATAAAGCTAAATTCTGAAGCTCATATATCCTAGTGGGTTTAGCCCAAAGTGTAGGCACTAAAACTTGGCTAGGGAATGCCACATTGCAATAAAGGACTCCACCAGTTCAAATAAATCATGAGTCCAAAGCGGAAAATGGATATGCAGCTTGAAGGGACACATGCAGAGAAGACAAGACAGCTTAGGCAATATGAAAGTAGTGGTGTGCAGCAGGTTCAACTTTCAGCAGGAGAGAGCAGAACATTAGTGGCATTGATTTTTTGCTCTGAATTTGTAGTCATTGTGTTTGATCAGCCAAGTTACAAGTTTTCGCTCTGACCATGGGTGGTCGCACCACCGCGATTCTTTGATCCAGAAGTTGTTAGTTTTTGAATAAATAAGAGTTATGTAGATGAAATTATCTCTCTGAGACTTTTTGCAAGACTTTGCTTTGTGTTATGCCATTATGCTGGTCTTTAAGAATTCAAATTTTATCTATTTACAGATAAAAAATTTCCCTCAAAGGATTGTTGTAGTTTTCTGTTTCTGTACCATTTTCATATGCTTATTTGATAAATGTTCTTCTTGTTCATTTATTCTTTATTGTGGAGAGATATTCTAATCATAAATCACTTGTGACTGTATTGATTCTTCATGGAAATAGTGTTTTTGGCATGTCTTGGATAGAGAGAGCATTTCTAGTAATAAAGGACTCCACCAGTTCAAATAAAGGACTACAGCACTAGTGCACCAAATTAGAAAAGGCATTCGGGATATATTTGGTGTGGTATGTTTGGTGTGATAACTTTAATATGGTTTGCAACTTGTGTTCTTCTTTTGTACTGTCGCAAATTCTTTGTACTAGGTCTGGAGATGTGTTTTTTGGAGTTTTTTTTTTCTCTACAACTTCTTTGTTGGAATGCCAATTTTCTATTCTGATGAGCACTAGTGTTTTGGTTAAGCTTACTTGATAAACGATGTTAGGTTGTTTATTTACTTTTGTTAATGATTTATGATAGATGGCAACTAGTGTTGACAATAGTGAAGCAAAGCTTTGGCCTGACACAGTAACTAAAGTTTTCATAGATATTATGGTTGATGAAGTCACAAAAGGAAATATGCCAAATGGTGTGTTTCACACTAGAATATGGAATTCGATGACTACTAAGTTGAATTCTATGACTAATCGTTCCTATAAGAAAGAACAACTAAAGGCAAAAATGCATAGGCTGCGAGCCTTGTATCGTGAGTTCTATTTACTTTTGCAAAACACTGGATTTGGTTGGGACGCAGAAACTAACACTGTTACTGCAGCTCCAGAGGTTTGGCAAAATTATCTTCGGGTATGATTTTTTTTTAGTGGTATTTTCATTAATTTTATTTGGCAATATTTTTAATGTATTGATGATATACTTATATTATTTTAGGTACATGATAAAGCTGCTCAGTTTCAAAAGAAAGGGTGTGATCATTATAAGTTGTTGGGAATCATATTCAACAAAAATAACGCAACTGGAGTACTTCATCATGCATCTACCCAAGATCCACCAAATACAGATGAAGAAAATGACCTTGAAAATCAATACCTTAACACTGGGAGTAATGTGCATGTTGAAAATGATAGTTCAGATGATGATATACAAGAAGTGGAGCGTATGGCAAATAATGGAAAACGAAAATTTCATGCAAAAGATCATAAATATAAGAAAGAGTCTACATCGCGTCAAATGGGAGAAGCACTTGCAGCATGGGCTGAAGCATGTACGGCAAAAGCTGAGAAGTATAGGGCTAAGAGTGTGGAGGCTACTTCTTCACTTGTAACACCATATTGTTCTATTACTAAGTGTGTGACTTGTTCTTGAAGAGCTTGGAGACATTTCAGATGACATCTATATGAAAGCCTTGGAAAAGTTTTGGGAGCCTAATTGGAGGGAAATGTTTCTCGCCATGTCTAATGATAGGAGACGTGCATGGCTATTTAGACTTTAAGGATAAAACCTTATTGAGACAAATCTTTCCTTAATATTTTGTTTATTGTCTTTATGTTTGTGTTCTTCTTACTATTTGGTGAACATTTGTATGTTTGTTTGTGAGTTGTTTAAAACTTTTGGTGATCTTATTAGACCTTTTATTTTGTTTTTATTGAATACCATTTTCTTAAAGTTTTGTTATGAAATTTTATGACAGGTTATAACCATAATGGATGTCGATAGAAGTGATTCTTCTGATTCAAGTGATGATGAATTAGCAGAGTTTTGCTTTATTAACATGATTTATGTTTATCATCATAAATACTTGAATAAAGGAAAGGTTCGGACATCTGCATTGAGTGGTTGTGAATATGTTGCTGAAATATTAAATGGAGAAGGACCAAGTTGTTTTGAGTTGCTTCGAATGAGGAAGGAATGTTTTATTAATTTTTGTAATGAACTGAGGGGAAAGAGCTTCTTAAGTGACTCAAGGGTTGTGCTCGTTGAAGAAAAGGTTGCTATATTTTTGCTCATACTTGGTCATAATTCTCGTCATAGAGTTGCTTCAGACCGCTTTCAACATTCCACGCAAACAATTTCACGTTATTTTAAGGAAGTATTACGGGCAGTGTGCCGATAGGGGGAAAGAGTTAATAAAGCAGGAGTCCACAGAATTACCTGACAAGGTTAAAAACAACCCAAAATATTATCCTTGGTTCAAGGTATGTAATTTTATTGAGTAATTTAATAAGTTCATTTTTTACTTATTCGTGTTATCTTGTTTTGATTCTTTTTACTTGGGTTATGCATTATAGAATTGTATAGGTGCAATTGATGGTACGCATATAAGTGCATGGGTTCCTGCTGAGAAACAGATTTCATGTAGAGGTAGAAAGACAACAATCACACAAAATGTCATGTGTGCTTGTGACTTTAATATGATGTTTACATTTGTATATTCTGGGTGGGAAGGAAGTGCACATGATTCAAAAGTTTTCTTAGATGCAATTGCAAATCCAAATGCAGAATTTCCTTGGCCATCTAGAGGTGAGTAAGAATATAATAATAGTTATATTCTATTGATGAAATGAACAAGTAGAGCTAACATATAATTTATGTGATGAAGGTTCGTTCTATCTCGTTGATTCTGGCTATCCATGCACTGGAGGTTTTCTTCTCCCTTACAGGGGTGAAAGATATCATGCGCAAGAATATAGAGGCCGAGCCAGACAACCTCAGAGTCGTGAAGAGTTATTTAACTACAGATATTCATCTCTAAGAATGACTATTGAGCGATGCTTTGGGGTTCTGAAAAATAGATTTCCTATCTTGAAGACGATGCCTTCTTATAAACCTTCTAGGCAACGACTTATAGTAATAGCGTGTTGTGCTATTCATAATTACATACGCAAGTGGAATTTACACGACGACTTATTTGGTGTATGGGAAGAAATGGATCCGTAGCTTGATTGAGGCGTGAATGAAGATCCTTACACAGTAGGAACAAGCTCCAATGAAAATAACTTATCAAGATTATCTGATGATGGTGCAGTTGAAATGGCAATGCAAAGGGATCGCATTGCAAATATGATGTGGACACGACGTAATAATTAGTTGAACTAATTTGACTTCCTTTTTTCTAAAGACCAATTTGACTTTCTATGATATTAGATTTTACTTAATTAATTGAGTTGTCATTGTAAATGTTACTTGATTAATTGAGTTGTCATTTTTTATAGTGATATCATGCTCCTACATTTGTTACTCCTGCTTTAAGTTCCTCATTAAAATAATTATATGTGAATAATTACATTTGTTAAAAAATCTCATGATGAATAAAAAAAAAGTCTTATGATGAATAAAAAATGTGAATAAAAAAAATCATTTAAAAATGTGTATCAAACAAGTATTTTGTTTTTTAGTTTGCAAAACACATTTTAAAAACAAGTCTATCAAACATGTTTTTTAGTTTTCTCATCTCTAAAACAATTTTTAAAAATAGGATAACCCAACAATTTTTTTTTTGTTTTTTTTTCTTAAAAACAGTTTTGTAAAACTGATTTATAAAAAAAATTTTAAAAACTAAAAACTAAAACCAAATCAAACACCCCTAGGTTTCTTTAAATCCTTTATTTCTTTTCTTCTCTTTTTTGCAATCTCCTTTTATGTAAGGGATTTTTTTCTACTAGGCAAAATGCCCAAACTGGATATCCTGTTTTGGGGTAAAATTTACATTACATAATTGGTGCACCCTTTTAACCGGCAGTTTAACAATATCAGGAAAAACTGCTTTTCTTCTTTCTCTTCTGATACACGTTATAGGAGAAGCTACTTTCTCTTCTTTCCTCCCTGTCCTACACACTGCTCCACGCAACAGATCTTCTTCTACAACACTTCATCTGCTCGACAGAACGGTAAAGACTACACTTCATCTACACTTCTTCTACTTTTCTTCTTTCTCTTCTACACTTCATCTTCATCCTCTTTTTCAAGTTCGCTTCATCTACTTATTCTACTTCATCAGACTACGTTTTTCATTTTCGTTTTTTCTGCATCTTCATCCTCTTATCAGATTTTTTCGTTTTTTCGTTGCACATAGCTTGGTGCACACCGTGTGAGTTCCAGCCTTGGAGCACAACAAACATTGAAGAGCTAAAAGCATAAAGGTATTTTTAGGGTACTACCATTTTCAGCTGCTGTTTTGTTCCAAAAATTGGTAATAAAAACCCTAACCATGTATTCTTAAAAAAATAGTCTTTGGCCTGCTTGCATTTCAAAAATTACTGATGACCACATTGGGTATTGTTATTGTTGTTATTGGTTTGGGGAGTGGGATGAAAAATTGTTCCCAGCACTGTCCTGAGGTGTTGGCCGAAGCATTATCAAGAGGAAAATGGAAAAAATTTGTTTTAAGCTTCTACTCTTTGTTATGGTGCTGATTTATTGTTCCCAATTTTTTTTTTTTTACTTTATTGTTCATGGTGCAGCTACTGTCCATTTGCTATTTTACTGTCCATTTGCTACTGTTCTGGAAAATCGCTATTCGAATTCTAGATATCTGGACGGTTGTCAATAAGGCCAAGCAAGAGCATCTAGAAATGGTTTTCATGGATGCTAAGGTAACTTTATGCATCTTATGCCAATTTCCTGTTAGCAATGAAAGATGTTTGTTGTTTTAATCTTTTGTTTTTGTTGATTTTATTGTTAATAAGGGAGATAAGATTCATGCTATTGTCCCAAAGGAGGAGACGGGGACATGGAAGGCAAAGTTGAAGGAACATAATACTTATGTCTTTGAAAATTTTGTTGTTTTTGAGAATGATTTTCAATTTAAGGTTTGTGATCATCACTACAAATGATATTTAGTGGTGGTACAATAGTTAAAGAGAAAGAACTTTTTGATATTCCTCCATTCCAATATCACTTCAAAGACTCTGCATCAAAGCTGCCATTGTCTTGGGACTCCATCGCCATTGCATAATCACAAGGTAGCACTTTCATTTTTTTTATTTGTCAACACCATTGGTTCCACTGAGGAAGCTTATTTGTAGTCTTTTATTTTTTTTATAAAGATTATAAGGAACAGCATCAGAGAGGTGATGTTCCTTGGCTTTGTACCCGTTGAAGTTTGCCATCACAGTATAAGAGATTTGAGTATTAATGTTAACAAATGTGCTTTAGTTTTTCTGCATTATTAGAATGATACAAGAGTCATGTCAACAAGTAGAATAGGTAGATGCTCATCTTTGACTCTTCTTTGATAGTCATTCTCCTTAGAACTGAATCAAACTAAAGCTCACTTTTTCTAGGTTTTGTTGAATCCAAATCTACACAAATCAAGTTTGTGTATAACAAGTTCCATGGAAGAAATTTACAACAGGCTTTGTTTAAGTCTTACTTGATTTTTTACATTCTGAAGTTTGACAAATCTACTTTCTAATCTCAACTACACTATCAAGTGAAGGAGGCATGATAACATAAAAAAATCATTAAAGGACGACTCTTGAAAAGGCAGAAGGTATGAAAATATAATCTTCTCTTTGGTCATTTGCACTGTATTATATTGCCATAGCATGATACTTTATTATTAGCATGATACTTTTTTATTTTTGTGGTTTTATTTTTATCTTCACCAAGTATAAATAACTTAGTGGATTTCTTAGTTGTTATATTGTTGGAATATAAAAATGTGAAGCAGAAAACAGAGGACATGAGTAAGAAACTAGATTACTAAGATTACTAAGGAGGAGGTATATGGAGATAGTGAAAATAGGTAGGTTTGATGGAGAGATTGCTATTGCTAGCCTTGACAATTGGTAGTCTCGACTGCTTAATTAATTCTTGAAAAATAATTTGATCTTAATGTAAAGATGATTACATATTTGCAAGTGATGTTAGATATGATGATTGATCCATGGTATACTTTGATTATCCAGACTTCCATACATAAAAAATTTTAGTCAGTGCAGCTACCTTTTGTGCAAGAAATTAATCAAACTTATAAGTAGCTGCTAATGACATTCTACAATTATATCAAAGTATTGGAAATTTGGAATCTTCAAAGGCTTTCTTATGCAGAATATGATCCATGTAATTTCTACTTTAATACACTAGAGTGGTCTGATTTCATTAGTGTAAGACTGTCATGCACATCAGGGAAAAAAAAATCAACATGCTACATGTTAGACTTGCTTTTGTTTTACAACTTATGGGCTAATTACTTATAATTTGATTCACAATTGTTAGTGCAGCCTACTTTCCCAATCAATTCAGACATGATTAATTTTAACTAGAACATATTACAGCTTCCTGATTATTTGTTTTAAACAATATTGTCTACCAATGTGTGTTTTCCTTCTTTTGCTCATGCATCATTGAAAATAATTATTTCGAACTCTCCAATTTAATTTATCCTCTTTCTTTCTTTTTTATGCTACTTCAAGATTCTTTTTGTTCCTAACTACAAAAGAATAATGCTAATAGAGAAGGAACTACCTGTTTATTTTTTCAGGTGGCAATATATGTGTCATGGTGTATCACTATCAATACATATGTGAAGAAAAAAAAAACGAAAATGGATAGTTCATCAATCAGGAAAAGGAAGTACAGAGAAGAGAATGCATGCTTTCACATTACATGTAATGTCTTTGAACAATAACATGCTTTGACAGTTTTTTGGTCTGATACTATGGCATGTAACATACAACTATGCTGCTATAATGTGCAAGCATTCCCACTATGTTTGACTATGTTGGCAGTCAAAAAGTTTACATTCTTTTGTGTTGTAAGCTTCTATATGCCAATATTTTGGGGGTACATATTTTGGATGTGTATCTATTTTGACATATATTTTGGCTGTGTATTCTGTTAAGTAGTATGTCATTCAATAGTTGACGTGAAACTAATACAACCTGTTTGATTGTAGGTATTTGTTCAACTATTTTTCTTCCCATCTGATATTTTTTATTTGCTCATATGAAAATATGAAACTATCAGAAACCAACGCACTACTCGTGGGAAATGCACGGGTACATAGCTAGTGTTCTACCATTTTCGAGTCAAGGAAGGGAATCCAAGGTTCCCCTTGACCAATATGGGCACTGGCCGGAACCACGTTCCTAGTCGTCGCCATTGCCACCGCCGCATTTCCAATTCAGGGTTCCTGGTTAAAACTAGTTATTTCCAGAAAATAGTCATTTTTTTAAAATATAATTTTCAGTTTTTTAGTTGAAAACGTAAAAAGGGGTAATCTTAGATCTAGGTCACGGTTAGATTATTTTTTAAAGGAATGGATGCTTAATTTTCTTAATAACTAATAAAAACATAAAGTTAAACAAAATAGATAAATAAATTTACTTTTAAATTTCAGTCATCTTATTCTTAAGGATTAATAAGGATGGGTAGTAAATGATCAATAGTTTTTTAATAATAAAATAATAATAATAGTGTTAAGGGTTCTGGATTCTTTCCTTTTAAAAAAAAAAAGTGTCATTGATTTCTTCTAAAAAAATGATAATCTGTTATGGCAAATTGAAATAGGGTTTGGGCCTAAGGCAGTCAATAATGAAAACTTGGACTCCAAATTCGATTTTTACGAAAGATTGGGCTTTTGGCCCATTTCAATCCAGAGGAGGTAAAAATAGAATGTTATTGAATTTAAAAGGCAAGTTGGGCTTTTGTCCTGGTACTTGTAGTAAGTTCTTTTCAGTAAGTTTTTTTTTCTCGCTAGAAGCTTACGAAATGCCACTTTCTATTGTTTTGGGGCTTCTTCCATTTTTTTTAAATAAATAAATAAATAAATTTTGTTAAGACAAACATTCTTTTTAAACAATTTAGGGTATCGTTTAAACAGGCGTCGTAGGGGTGCTAATACATTCTCTAAGCGTAACTAACTCCCGAATCCAAATTTGGTTTAAAGACTATTTTTCTCTTATTTTATTAAAAAAAAGTTTTTCCTATTATTTTCCTTAATAAACATAGGTGTCGGCTCCATTAAATTTCAATCTAAGTTGATTAAGTGTTGTAAGCTTGATCAACTTATCCAAAATTTTGTTTGGGGTGGTAAGCGGTTGAATAGAAGATGGTATACAGTGAGATAGGGTTGAGAGAGTCACATACCATGAACAAGGCTATTATGTTAAAGTTGGCTTGGGGTCTCTGTACTAAACCAGATGCTCTCTGGCTCAAGATCCTTAAGGAGAAATATAATTGTGGTTCGGAATTCTGGCCTATTGTGAAGAGTAAGAAGATGGTGTCAAATACTTGGTGCGGTATTAATCAGGTGTGAGCAGATTTGAATCGTGGAATTAGATGGATTTTGAGAAATGGTAATATTGTGCGATTTTGGTTGGATAGTTGGCTCTCTTTGGGTAAAATTTTGAAGGATTTTGCTCTGTGTCAGCTTTCCGAGGAGATTTTGGGACTCAAATTGGTTTATTTGTTGAGAACAATTGTTGGAAGAGTGCTTTGTTACAAATCCTAATACAAGGTGAAATGTTGAATGAAGTTTTAATGGTCAATGTGGTCAAGATGTTCCCTATTTGAGGCCTTCATCCACTGGTTTGTTTATAATTAAATCTGCTTATGCATTGCTAACAGCTAATAATGAATCTCAAAGGGAGAAACAATGGGAGATGGTGTGGAAATTGAGTTGTCCACAACGAGCGTGTTCCTTTTTATGGTTGATTTTGCATGGAGGATTAAAAACCAATCAGACCAGAGTTAGATGCCACTTGAGTTCCAACGATATTTGTCTGTCCTTTTTTTGAGGCTTTTACTGAGAGTGGATTCATCTTTTGAGTATGGGTGTTATGTGTGGATGTTGAGATTAGGAGGAGCATTGATTTGGTTGGTTGGATTTGGCCGAATATTCGAGTTACGCGTAGAGTTGAAAGGGTCCAATGAAATGCCTTATTTGGGAACCTGCCGTGGAGTATTTGGCAAGCCAGAAACAAGAAGGTGTTTGAAAATATTCAGTTTTATCATTTTGTAGCTTAGAAGAGCACCCACTTCGTTACTTTTAGAGTATTTAATTTGTTCCGTGGAGAATATCCCTAGCTAGTAACCGATAACGTGTATTGAATCACATTGGTTGGACTGGTGTCCCTGATGAGGGGGGACCAAGATCAATGTTGATGGCTAAGTTCAAGGTGAACGTGGTAGTGCTTCTTATGCTGGGGTGCTGCGTGATCATTCTAGACATTGGATAATGGGGTTTGCACAAAATTTGGAGCCTGGACCAGTGTCACAAGCAGAGCTTCAAGGTATCCTTGCAGATTTACATATTGCTTGGCGGTGGGATTTCAAACGTAATCATTTAGAGTCGAACTCATTGGAGGCTCTAATGCTTTGTTTGGATCAGAAAGGAAAGTGAAAAGAAAGAAAGTAAGAGAAAAGAATGTTGAAGAAATGAAAATGAGTAGAATGTGAGTAGAAAATGAGATGATTTTTGAGTTGTTTAGTAAGAGTGAAAGTAAGTTGAAAGTGGAAAGAAAGAAAGAAATATATTTAATGAATGACAAAAATATCCCTATGTAAAAATGATTGTTAGTGTGTGTATATTAATATTTATATATTAAAATTAATATATTAATCTATTTCTATTCTATTTACTATTGAGAAAATTTAAGTCCTAGCCAAACAAACATCTCATTTTGCAACAAGTGGCAATCAATATTGTTTAGACATGGCACAACTATTTATTATTCCTTTAAAAATTTTCAATTATCCCGCTCAAAACTTTCCCATCTTTTCTTTTAAAACAAAATTTCCGTTTTATCTTTTTCAGAAACAGCTTTTCTCTCTCCTCTCATCTCTCTGATGCGTTTCTTCTTCTTTGTCTAACAGAGAAGATTTTCTTCTTCTTCTTTGTCTAACACCTTCCCTTTCTCCTTTCAACTTTTCTTTCTCTCAAACCTGTCTAACAAATAACTTCCTCCTTATTTCCTCTTCTTTCCCAATTAGAAGGCCGCGACACTTCAGCCAACACCGCTGCCGGAGATTTGAACCTGCTTACCGCTGCTCCATCACCGACCCCAAGGAAGGTAAACCTAAGTGGATTTTTAGTTGCATGTCTTTTTTCTCTTTTCCCTTCTCTCTCTAACTGTGAACTCACTCTTTGAGTCGAAGCTTCCTGTCGCTGCCGTCCTCTTAGTTGATGCTGTCCTCAAATCCTCTTCTTCTGGTAAGTTATTGTTCCTCTTACAGTAAACCCTAACCCCCAAATCCATTTCCTAATCCCAAATCAAATTTGTTTTTTGTTTAAATTACTTCCCTTGGTTAAATTACTGAATTAAATTACTTGGTTTTGGGTTGATTGAAGGTAAACACTTCCCTTATGTTGGCCGGAATTATAGCAAGAAGGAAGGGGTCAATTCGATTTTGGTTTTTAGGGACTGTTGATGGTAAGTTCTACTATAATAGTGAATTTGTACTGCTGAAATTGATCTGGGTCTGTTCTTGGATTGGTGTATTTTGATTGTTGTTGTAGTTTGTAGATTAAGTGCTTTTAAGACATTGTTTTTGTTTTATGTAGTAGTTTTTCATCCAAATTATTTTGTCAAATATTTGAATTCTGTCTTGAAATTTTATTAAATAGAGAAGTTCACATGGTTACTGATGTTGTGCTTTTGTATGTGGTTGACCAGTTCTACCTGGACAAGCATTGGTTCAATTATAAGTTTGGTGGTCTCTGGTCATATTAACTCAGTGGTTGATAATATTGGTTCCTCATGGCGCACGGGATCAATAAGGCATTTTATGGTGCTGATTGTCTTGTGTTTTTAGATAATTTTGTGCTGATATGCAGAATATTTTATTACTTGCTGGTTTTATAATGTAGATTTAAAGTTATCAAAAAGCATAGCCTCATTTTGGTTTCAATTTGAGATTGTATTTGGGCAATCGTCAGATTTCACATCCTCAGTCTCGGAAAGTTCAATCATAACGCACATGGCAGGTCAAATCTTTTATAGTTGTTTAGCTTTCCCCTGTTTTTAATCTTTAGCAATTTGTAATTGTTTGACACTATGTATAAAAAGCAAATTTAAGTATGATTGTGAAGTTATAATTAAATGGCTCTGTTATGCCATATGTGGTGAATGAAGTCCTATTGAAAAACCTTTGAACTAATGCAGCCTTTGAACTAAAATTTTAGCATGTGTTTTCTTTGTCAGGGAAATGGAAAATCACTCTGGTATATGCAAGCTATCACTCCAAAGGTATCTTTCTCTCAAATTCTATCATTTCTCAATTTCATTCAACATATCATATATGGTTGTACCAATTACAATCTTCCCAACTCACTATAAGTGCTATAGTGTTCTCAAACCTGATATAGGCTATCTTCTTATTAACCATAACTGATTGGTCCTCTAATGCTAAACACTAAAATATTGCTAGATGCTGATTTATATGTACTGCTTTATATATTATATATAATCCCCTTTTGTTAGCAGATTATATGTATGTTAATTGAACAAAAGTTATTTTTTTGGTATTTACTTCTAGAGTCCTGCATGCCATCTCGAAATCCAGATCATAACATATATACTATTAGTTAATATTTATATCTTTTGTTTATGCATCAATTGTGAATAAAAAAAAGTTGTCTGCCTCTTAGACATCCCAAATTTAATAAACCAGTACATAATGCAATTAAAAAGAGAGTATTGTGTAGTTGAGTTCCACATCGATGGCGCAATAATTGTTCTTCTATACTTACAATCAGTTAATATTCCTTCAATCCTCAGAATAAATTTCGAAATCTTCAATAATAGGCAAGTTAAGTATTTTACTGTGAATGAAGCAAATGAACTGAGGCAGATTTCAGAGATAGCAGAATATGCAGTGCTGCCTTAGTGTTGCTCACCAAAATATCTATTCTTTAACCCAATAAAAATACCCTGCATTACTTGATTGCATTAGGTTGCGTAACTCTATTTTGCTTTCTCTATATTGTTGCCTGATAATTGACATTTCAAATCAAGTTGTATCACTTTTTATGTTATGAATCATGTCTTTTTCTATCTTTTCAATAGCGTCCCTTTCTAATTACTGCACAATGGATTTCTATCCTTCCCAGAATGCATCAATGGATTTCAATCAACTTTTCTCGCTACATCCAGAGCAATTTGCACCCTGGTGGGCCATGGCATAAGTTCTTTCTCTGCAGGTGGTTTTACTTGATCATTTTATGCTCAAGACTTCATTGTTTTCATATTAATGCTAAAGATATAGGATTGATCAGAACTTAATTGATCCTCCTCCTTTTTATCTTTGGACTCATCATAAGTGTTATGTACTATATAATGGATTCATTTTCAATTTTTTTTCATTTCTTTCTTCTTTCTCTTTGGGCTGTAGTTATCAAATTAAATATGGTTCCTTTTCTTAAACTCATTTGAGCACTAGAGTTCTGTCACAAAAAATAAAAATAAAAATTAAGCACTAGAGTTGGAAGTTGAAACTCTTGAAGATTACGATGACAACATTGTCAAATTCATTACTATTTACTACCAATTTTAATGCAAGACAATCATTAAGCCAAGTATACTACAATCTTTGTTTGGTGCATATATTGTCCTTTTTAAATTATTTGTTTATATATTTATAATTTTTTAATATAAATTTCTTAATATACAAATAACCCAATTTAACTTTTAAGTTCTTAAAAATTTTTTAGGTCTACAATTTTGAGACAACTATTTTTTTCTTCTTAATTTTCTCACTTAACTAAATTACGTTTTTATCCAATTCATGCAAATGTGAATTTTTTTACGTATTAATTAATTTAACATGGCAAATAGTGGTATTATTTCTTTTCATTTTTATTTTATATTATTGTATATTTTGTAACCAAATTTTTTTATTGCATATCAATTTTATGTATACATTTATTATTTATAAATGATTACTTTCTTTGTAAGTCCTGACGGGGTAACATGTAATAGCTAGAGTTGAATTTGTTGGTATAGTTCAATTGTCTTTAAACACATCAATGTTATGCAAGTATTTATTATTTATATGTATCTATTCATAATCTTAAATCCTGATGGGGAACGTATAATAACTTGGATTGAGTTTCAGAGCATAATTTTGTTGTCATTTAGCACATATCAATTTTATGTATGCATTTATAGCAAACAATGATTTACGTAACATAACAAGTTGAAATTTGGTTGAATTATTTTCTCAGCATGACTTCCCTTACTCTTTCTGCATTTTTAAGAATTAAAACAACTAATCAAGTTTGTCACATAAAAATTTAGTTTTATAAAACATGTGTATTTCGAAAATGCGTGAAAACTGAGTGACCCGTGCGAATGCACGGGTATCTTGCTAGTATATATCAATATTTATATATTTACTTATATATATATAATATAATATAAAAATAAAGAGAATAGAAGCAGGGAATTTTTATAATAAAAAAAAATGAAAGCTGGGGCTATCACCTAAAACAAACAACGTGTAAATGTGATTCAACATGGTGTTTCTCAAAACCGATACTTAGCTGGTTTGGTTGAGGAAAGTCATTCTCTTTTAATTTGCAAAGACAATGGACTGTTAATTAGATTCATGTGTTGAGAGAAGGTAATGTATTAGCTCATACCATGACTATCTTTGGACGTGAGATTGGTCCGGGAGTGAGGATTTTTGACATTCCCCCTAGTATGTGTAGTTCTTTGCTTCTTAATGATATAAGGGGTGTTTTGGACCTCCTGATCCATTTTGTTCTAATTGGCCCCTTAGGCTTCCTTCAATAAAAAAAAAACTTTTCATTCTCTATAACACTGTGTTTGGTTCTGGAAAGAAACTACAAAGATAGAAATAGGTGAGAAAGAATGTGAGAAGAGAGAAAGAAGTGAATAATATAGTAGATTTGAAGTATGCTTGGTTTAAAAAAAAAGAGAAATAGAAAAAAAAATGATTTTTTTTAATTGTTGGTAAAATATAATATTTAAGTGTGATTTTTTCAATCAAGATGGTTTATATGTGTAATTTAAACGGCAAATGTTAATAATTAGTATGTTGCGTTGTATGAGTGAGGGGATCGAACTCATCCTAGTCATCACAACAACCCCTTTGTCTCACACCTCAAACCATCCCATCCAACTTATCACTCATGATGTACGTTCTTAATCATGCAGCACATGTTTTTTTATCAATCATGCAGCACATGTTAGTTGCGTGGATGCTTTTGTTTTTTACAGAAGCACGTGTTACATGCTAATAAATAAAAAATATCACATTGAAATAAAAAAAAATATAAAAAAACTAAAACTACATGTTAATCGTAATTACAGTAGGTAACAGGTATAATTAATCCTTTTGGGGGGCTATATATTGGGACATTGATGCGGTTTGGGAGGCAATAAATTAAGAGAAAATGGCTGGGACGAAAATTGTCACGGTCATGAATGCTTGCATGCTGCGTAACAAAATTCAATTGGATGGGTTTCAATTTCAGGGACACCCCCCTCTTAGTCTCAGCCACTGCATTAAGGAACAAAAATTGGTGTATTCTTCGAGTAAGATGATGAAATTCAGAGTGAAACAGAAGGGGAAGCAAATCGCACAAGAAACCATTGAAGAAACCGTACTGGATCATGATGAGGCCAGCAGTGGCACCAAGCTTACGGCGCTAGTTGCCGTGAGAAATAATGATAAGCCATTTGCAAACGAGATGGTGAGCAATTTTTTAAGCATTTTCATGCCCCAAAATCACACCAAAGGTGGTGTTGTTCTGCAGCTAGTTAGCACAACACTTGATCCGAGTAAGACTCTCCCATTCATCCTTTTTTTTTTGTCAATACTCACCTGATTAATTCATACCTGTGACTTCAAAATAAAAGTAAAAGCGGGGTGCTTGTTGACGTGCTTTTAAATTTGTGTGTTCACAGAGTGATGTTAGAATAACTAGTGTGAATAAGAGCAGAAGCATTAAAAAAAAAAAAGAGTAAACCCTCAAATTAGTTGCTGAATTAACACCTTCTCTCCTATTTAATCCATAAAGTATGTGAAAATAATAAGTAATCCCTAAAATTTTATGAAATCTGTCTCATTAGTCCATCTAAGGGATTACCTATAAAACTTTTAAGGACTAATTTGACGGATTTCACAAACTTTAGTGACTACTTATTATTTTCATATACTTTAAAGACTAAATAAAAAAGAGATCGTATTAATTCAGAGACTAAATTGATCGTTTACTAAAAAAATAACTATACTGTAACAGTATATAAATAAGTTTATATACCCAGATTTCTAGTCATATTTCTCTATTTTTTTCGATGAAAAGGGAGAATCATATTTCATTCTTTTATCACGGTGTAATTAAATAATTTTACAAAATAATATTATGATATATCAGTCGATAAAATATGATCATAAATAGTTATGAAACGTCTAATTATATTTTACTGTCTTGACAAATGTTAAACATGTTTTAATAAACTCTTATAGTATTTGCCCTTTTAGTCAATAGAAACAAAAAATAGTATTAGGAACACGGTTACTTATGATATATTTATATTTTTTGTGATGCATCGGAACAATAGCCCACTGTATTTTGAGTTATTATGGCCGCTTTGACTCTCGTATGAGTCTTCACAGATTTATCCTTAAAAGTCACTTTAATGAATTGAGAAAAAGAAAAAAAAAAGTTTATAAACAACTCTTGACCTCAATGTTCTTTTGATGTACTCTCTCGAGACTCATTTATAAGCAATAATATATTTTTAGGTTTATTGAATAACTCATGTATTTGGTCAATGATATTGACCAAATACATGAGTTATTCAATAAACCTAGAAATACGTTGTTGCTTATAAATAAGTCATGAGGGAGTAATGTTAAATAGAGAGTATGGAGGCGAAATTGAGCAAGGAAGCGGTGTTGGAGTTGTACAAAGATCATAAATTGGGAGCCGGGGGAAGAATCAGCACCTATAAAGTCGAATTCTTGGTGGACCCAGATTTTGGTATCCCTGGAGCTGTTACCGTCGTTAACTGCTATGATAGCGAGTTCTTCTTGGAAAGCATAAGCATCTTACAAAATATTCATTTTACTTGCAAGTCTTGGGTTCAACCAAGTAAGCTTGATCCTGACAACAGAACATTCTTCATTAACAAGGTAACGTATTGATTGTGTGTTTGGTTCTATGTTGTTAAAAATTTATTTTGAATAAACTGATTTTGTAAAATTGATTTTAATTGAAAATAGGTTGAATGTAAAGTGATTTATATTTGGATACATTCACGTAAAAGTGAGTTGAACAATAAATTTAATAGGCAAAATCTTCAAATCTTAGCTTCAAGTTAAAAATAATTATAGGGGCAAAATCAATTCTAATTAAGAACATTCAAATATGGCAAAATCAATTTTATACCTTTAGAATCATTTTTAGCTCTCTCAGAATCCAAACAAATATGCACCGAAACACCTCTTCTACCCAATTTAGTTTTGCTGATCACTAGTGCGGTCCTGGGTGTGGTACGTAGGAGATAATTGATGTGGTGAATTTTTAATATAGTTAATACAACGACACAGGTTTACTTTGCTCGAATTGATTGATTTTTTTAGTGTTAAATATGTTTTTAGTCTCTATAAAATTTATGAATTTTGTTTTTAGTCCCTACAATATAATCTTTTAAACTTTAGTCCCCTAAAAATTTTCTGTTAACAATTTTGGTTCCAGTTGTTAAGTTGACGCTTATGTAGCAAATGGTGACACATTTGACACCTTTCACATAGCTTTTTTAATGACGTGGATCCACGTGTTTAGTGAATCATAAAAAATAATCATTGTATTGCTCTGCGCCTTCTTTCAGAAGCCAAAAAAGATTCAGGAATTGCTTTCTTTCCAAGCTTAGTCGCATTCTCTCTTCTTTCTTTAAATTCTTTGATTATTAGATGCTGATTGCTCCACCGCCGAAACCAGAAACAATATTTTGTAGTTTTCTCTTCCTCTCGCCTATAAAACCAAACCCTCTTCGCTCGCTCTTCCTACAACATTGGGGGTTTTATGGTTCCAATGGCGAAGTGCGTGGTCGGTACATATGCTCTGTTTTTCTTCTGCTTGATGCACACACAGCTTCTCGTACTCGCCATTTTGGACCCAACTGATTTTCTCGCTCTGCAATCGATTCGCAAGGCTCTGGAAGACATGCCCGGTTCTGATTTCTTTTCTTCATGGGATTTCACTGCTGACCCTTGCAACTTCGCCGGCGTTTACTGCTGACCCTTGCAACTTTGCCGCCGGTCTAACGGTTCGACTCGACCCCGCCGTCGGTAAGCTCTCTGCTCTCGCTGAGTTCACCGTTGTTCCGGGAAGAATATATGGTCCTCTTCCCCAAACCCTCTCCGATTTGAAGAACCTCAGGTTCATCGCCATCAACCGGCTCAACGAGCTCAACTACCTGGACCTAAGCCTGAACCAGTTCACAGGCCCGGTCCCAGGTCGGATCTTCTCATTCGACCAATCTCCAATTAGAAAGACATGGCTTTTTTAATCACGTGGCATTTTTGATGACTCACTAAACACGAGGATGCCACATCATTAAAAAAAAGCCACGTGAAAGGGGTTAGTTGTGTCACCGTTTGCCACATAAACGTCAACTTAACAGCAGGGACTAAAATTGCTAACAGAAAATTTTTATAGGACTAAAGTTCGAAGAATTTTTTTATAGAGACTGAAAATAAAATTCGTAAATTTTATAGGGACTAAAAATATATTTAACCTTTTTTCTATTTTTTTTATTGAAAACGCTTTTAAATAAATTCAGTCATTGCCTATGTTTACATTGTTAATTAAATCCACTTGTCTAGAAATGTTTCATACAGCTAGCAAAATATAATAATAGAATCACGTGAAATTAAGCCGGTGAGTTATCTATTGCTTATATCAGTAGATGATTTGAATTTTTCACACCACTTTAATTTATTGCACAAAGTGGCTTCATATATTCATTTTTTATCAGATGACTCTCTTTTCAAGTGTTGGAATTTAAGTGAAAGTGGTTAATTGTTGACTAAAAATAATTAAAAATATATAAAAGAGATGACTCTTATATACTCAATGTCTTAAGATTTTAGGTGGAAATGCAGTATCTTAGGCTATGTTTGTTTTAAGGAAAGAAAGTGGGGAAAGAGAAAGATTTTTGGAAAATATAAAAAGCGTGTATGGATAAGTGTGACAGACCAATCATAGTGTGACAAATTAGTAATTTTACACTTTAATCAATAAACTTTTTTTCCCTCTACTTTCTTGGCTGTCAAATATAGCTTTAATCTCTTAGTAGTTTGATGGAGTACTATAGTAATGTGAAAGACTCACATTTAAGGAGAGGGAGACACATGATATTCAAGTGTGAGTAGTTAGTGTCATGTTGGATATGAACGACTAGTTAAAAATATATAAAAGAGGTTACACATATATCCAACATCTTAAATTTTTTGCGTAATTGTAGTCTTCTAGCCTCTTGGTGGTCACGAATTACTCTTGGGGCTCCCCAAACTCCTTAGCACTTCACTTTTTTTATCACATTATTTATATAATAATAATAATAATAATTTCAAATCCAAGTATAGATAATATTACATAATTGAACAGAATGAAGCAAAAGCCATCTTCTAACCAATAACTATGATGAAAAATGTTGTGTGTGAATTTTATAGGAAATTTTTGGACAAAAATTTTCTCCCCATTGTTATTGTTTCCGGTAGTTGAAAAAGTTTTTTCCTGTAACTTTTTTTTGAAAATATATGTACAGCAAATAACTTGTGAAAAAATGTATAGTACCATTAGTTGTTTACGGTATTTTTCATAAAAAAATATTGTTTACAGTATAAATTTTGTTGAAAAGAAAAATGTATACTATAAACAATTAGTTTCCAATATATAAATAAAGGGCATTTTAGTCTCAATAAAATAAATGTGGGGTGCCACTTTAGATTTGGGAGTGTGTTTAACAATTTCCCTTTGGTATACACCATACACAACAACAGGCCTATCTACCTTTTGAGACACCAAATGGGCTGAAAGAACTGAGAGAAAGGGAGTTAAGGCAGCTAAGAGGTGATGGTATTGGCAGGGAACACAGGATATCTTGCGACAGGGTTTATGACTACGATGTTTACAATGATTTGGGTGATCCAGACAAGGGAGATGAGTATGCAAGGCCAACACTTGGCGGCCAGTACAACCCTCATCCCACACGCTGCCGCACCGGGCGTCCACCAACCAAGACTGGTGAGTTTTACAAACAGATTTGCTGATAGCAAGTGTGTTTATATTGATAGCAGTAGATTGCATCTAAAATATTTGATGAAATTAGTTATTATCGATAAATACAAAAATGACATGAAAAGATATGATTATAATGTTTTTTTAAAAATAATTATTACTTTTAATACTTTAATATATGTTAAACTTTTTATCATATTAAAATTAGAATAATAATTTTTAAAATTTTATTATTATTTTACATATTTTTATAATTAAATGAAATGAAATAATATAAATGATGATGTGACTCGTAATTTTTTATAGAGTATTATTTTAGAAACTAAGATTTTTTTTTGTTTTACTTAACAGAGGGAAGAGGCGAGGAACTTAATTGAAGTAGTAACGCTGAAAATGAGAGAAAAAAATAAACTATAAATTATAAACCCAAATACTATTTTAAGTGGTGTATGAAAAAAGGCTTTAAATTAATAAAAATATGCTATAAACTAGTGAAATGTGATTCTTTATCAAATAATTTTACTTTGTTAAAGTATGCTTATAAGCTAGTGGAGGAATCAAGCTGACAAGCATGTATGTTAATTAATAACTCTTGACTGTGTTTTTCCCCCCACCTTTACATGCAAATTAACATGGACAGATACGAAGGCGGAGTCACGACCAAGTGAATCAGAGTCAATATACGTGCCAAGGGATGAAGAATTAGAGGACATAAAGCGAGAAAATATTGATCAAGGAAAATTGATGGGAGTGCTTCGTAATGTGTTGCCCGCTTTAATGGATAACATCATGGGCAATGAAGTAATTTCAAACATTGATCACTTCATTAAAGACCCAGCAGCAGCGCACTCTGAATCTAGTAAACCCAATAATAAACCCAAGTCTCAGCTCGCTCTGTCACGGATTCTGCTCAATTTGGGAGGCGCCATAGAAGATTTTTTAAAATTTGATCCTCCAAAGATATTTTCAAGTAAATGAAATTAAAGATTAATTGCCTCTGTTGGTTTGATTTTAGACACAAAAAAAAATTTGTACAAACGAAGGGGAATGGTTTTCAGGCGGAAAATCACATTTCTTACTTGATGATGAATTTGGACGGCAAGTGCTTGCTGGGTTAAACCCTTTTAAGTATTGAAAGGCTAAAGGTAATTAGAACAACGACAACTTCATGTTATATAAATGTTATATATCTATCCTTCACTTGTTTATGATTGGATTGAGGTTTTTGGAGAGCTTTGGAGGACTAAATCTATATGTGGATATATATTTGAGATTTTAAAAAAAATTAAAAGAATAACATGATAAATAATCATATAATATTTCAATCACACTTCATTCGTTTCTAAAAACATTTTATAGCTTCTTTAATTTACAAAAAAAAAATAAGTTCTCCCCTCCTCTTTCTTCTAAAACCCTCAATCCAAACATACACTAAAGCGCATTCTATTCTTAATTTCTTTCACCTAATCACTTTTCTCAATGTAGGTTTTCCCACCTGTGAGCAAACTGGATCCCTCTATATATGGTTCGGTAGAGTCAGCATTGAAAGAAGAACACATTATAGGCCACATTGAAGGCTTGTCTATCCAACAGGTACAAAAATTAGTCATCTTTCCTTACCTTAGGCTAAGTTAAGTTTTACTGTGGAAGTGACAACACATAAAATGTTCTATATATGCTTTCAAATTTTAGGCATTGGAAGAGAATATATTGTTCATACTGGATTATCATGATGTCTACCTGCCATTCCTGGATCGTATCAATACACTTGATGAGCGCAAAGCTTATGCAACAACCACAATTTTCTTCCTCACCAAAATGGGAACTCTGAAGCCCATTGCCATCCAGCTTGCCCTCCCAAATACTGCATCTAAGCAGGTTCTCACCCCTCCTGTAGATGACACCTCCAAATGGCTCTGGCAACTTGGCAAAGCCCACGTTTGTGCTAATGATGCTGGCGTTCATACACTTGTGCATCACTGGTAAGAAATTTAGGGTCTTTTTGTTTTCTAGAAATATTTTTTATTTTCATTTTCAATTTATTAATTAGAAAATGGAAGACTCGTGTAGTCAACAATCGTGAAGAAAGAAGATAGAAACATTTTTAAAAACAGTATTTTGGCATTTTAAAAAATATTGGATCTATTTTTAAAAATGCATTTTATAATGTTTATTATTTTCGGTGGAAATGAAAACAAAAAATAAGGGAAGTAATTTGAGAAAGAGCAATGCTATACATCACAGCACAAACAATTCACGAAATAACACGTGCCAGACTTTTAGAGAATTATAAAATGTCACACACTCCATGTTTGACGGAAAACATTGGGCGATGGGCCAATCAGAGGCGTTCGCGACATTTCACCAGATAATGGTTCGCGATGTTAAGCATTACGCTTTGAGAAAATCCGTATCCAAAACTTCTACTCTCTCCGTTACTTTTTATAAGCCCCTTTAGATAAAAAAATGCATATTAAAAAAAATAATTAGCATAATTAAATTTGTCTATAACGTGTATGTCTTTCCAAATTTATCCTCTATTTATGATAAATCATACTTTTAATTAATTAATGCACGTCTTAGATTTTGTATTAATTAGGGATACTTTTGAAAAATAAGTAATTAATATATCTTGTAATTTGAAAAAAGGGCTTATAATTAGTTACAATTTTTTCTTTTCTAAAAAGTAGCGAAGAAACTAAAGTGATATCATTACTCCAGAGCACAGATCCTCTCCATTTTTCAAAAGAAATTGAGATTCCAATTACTATAGTTTTGAAGTGTATAAATGCATATATTTTAAAAAATGTGATATAAAGTGTGCATTTATGTGTATTTATATACTTAAAACTATAGTAATGGAGATAATTGGCTTCAGATACCACAAAAGAAAAATCACTTGTATAATATATTAATTGATTTAGGGGATCCAAACATTTATCAGATATATTTCATAATGAGCAAAAATTACACATCTGATAATGGAACAGGTTACGGATACATGCATGCATGGAACCATTAATAATTGCTGCTCATCGGCAATTAAGTGTGATGCATCCTGTATTCAAGCTGCTGGATCCCCATATGCGATACACACTCAAGACAAATGCAACAGCTCGTGAGGTACTCATCAATGCCGAAGGTTCCGTTGAGGCAAACTACACTCCCGGGAGATACTGTATGCAAATTACTTGTGCTGCCTATAAAGACTGGTGGCGCTTTGACATGGAAGCTCTTCCTGCTGATCTTATAAGAAGGTAAGTCAGATCAGATTGTTTCCCTTGATTATGAAAATTCTCTGCATCCCTTTGGAGAGCATTTCTATCTTGCAATGCAATGCAATTCATATAGTGATTAATGTGCTGCTGGCCTCATCAATCTTAAACTGACATATAGTACTAACTGGGAGCACTACAGACCATCCTAATATTTTTTTCCTGCAGTATTAGTTGATGAAAGGGAAAACTAGATGACTTTCTGTTTCAATATATTGCATATAAATTAGATTGTGTGATAATGAACCTGCTTTCACATTTTTTATTTTAGTTCTTACACACAGTGAATAAATAAGACAAACTTTATACAGCTCTCTTTATTTAACATTATCCTAGATCTGCAAAGTGCCTAGAAATAGATTATAACATCTAATAATTTCATTTTTTCCATAGAGGTTTAGCAGTTCCGGATGGAACCCAGCCACACGGCATTAGACTACTTATTGAAGACTATCCTTATGCGGCTGATGGACTCCTCATATGGTCCAGTATAGAGAAGTTGGTTCGGACCTATGTGAATCATTACTACAAAGGTTTGAATGCTATTTCTTCTGACAATGAACTCCAATCCTGGTACAAAGAATTCATCAATCTCGGTCACCCTGATCATAAAAACGCTAGCTGGTGGCCCAAACTTAACACCCCAGAGGATCTCATCTCCTTGCTTACCACCATTATCTGGATTGTATCAGCACAGCATGCTGTCTTGAACTTCAGTCAATACCCTTATGGTGGATATGTTCCAATCCGTCCGCCATTGATGCGAAAACTGATTCCCAATGAGGAGGATTCTGACTACGCAGATTTAGTTGAGGATCCACAGGGATACTTTCTATCATCACTACCAAGTTTATTTCAGGCAACAAAGTTCATGGCTGTGATCAACATAGGTTCTGCACACTCTCCTGATGAAGAATATATAGGAGAGAGAAATTACATGTCTTCTTGGTTGGGAGAACCTGAGATTGTTGATGCATTCAACCAATTTTCAATGGAGATGAAAAATACTGAGATGGAGATTGAGAGAAGAAACGCTGACCCAAAACTTAAGAATAGATGTGGCCTTGGAGTTTCACCATATGAACTGCTTATACCAAGCTCAGGATGTGGGGCCACTGGACGAGGGGTGCCAAATAGTGTAACAGCCTAACAGATTAATATGAGGAGCTGTGGACAGGCCAGCCACTGAATCTGTGTTCTAGCGTTCTTCATCTTAGGTGGATTAAAATGGCTT
This sequence comes from Calophaca sinica, assembly GCA_037113605.1. Taxonomy (NCBI): domain Eukaryota; kingdom Viridiplantae; phylum Streptophyta; class Magnoliopsida; order Fabales; family Fabaceae; genus Calophaca; species Calophaca sinica. Next base: position 98,579,031 of record CM073734.1, on the reverse strand, counting down.
CAAAATTCCTCCCCAATAAACACAAATTAGAAAATTAAAACAAATTAGAAAATAAAACAGGAATAAAAGAACACTGCAGGTCATTTGTATCTATGTAGCAAGTAACATTAAGATTCGAAAGTTATGAAGTTTAATTCTTTCTGGGTTAGTTATGCAGAAATTTATGCACTAGACTGAACTGTCCAAAATATTCACGTGTATTAAATAAACAAAAGATTTTGTCAAAATACCACTGTGCTTAGTATCTAATAAAAATAAGGCTTGATTGTCATTTCCATCTGCACAGAGTTTAGATATAGAAATGAGAATTGAAGTTGCTATCCATGTAAATTTGGGTTTGAATCCAACTCTTTTTCTTAAATACAGGTATGGGTTTGAATCCGACTTTTTTTCTTAAATGCAGGTATAACAAGTATAACAAGTACTCTAAATCCCTAATATCTTCCCAAAATCTACCCATTATCATCCCCAAGACTTTTGCACTAAGGTTTTCAACAATTTGATCATTCTGAGTCTTTCACTAAGAATCCCGACATTCATAGCTATGGGATTAACCTTAGGTTGGGATTGGTAATGATAGTTGAATAAAGTTCTACCTATGGTGGTGACTTTAAAATTCAAACCTCTAACATTGCAAATAAAATTCACCTAGGGTCACAATTCAGTTTCACATCACTGAATAGCATTGAGATGGTGAATGTATATTAACAAAAATAAAAAATTGAATAAGGCTCCAAAGCACTCACGGTCCAACATACAACTATTATAAATAATTAAACAAACAAAAAACATACAAATTTTGCAGATTTTGTGTCGACCACACTTGTTTGCTAAACAAAGCAAGCTAAGAACAACACAGCAATTCTATTTTCTGGCAAGAGAAATGATAATTTTTACTATGCTCAAAAGTCCGACCATAAAGGGCAGTTTCAATTGCTACCAGCTAGGTCAAGTGATCAGAGACGGAAGATAAAAAAAAAACCCTGATATTTGCACACAATTTTTGTTCCAATTCTTGAGTAGTAGAAATTTATCCACTTCCTGCTGGACACCAAGCATATGTAACAGCCATTTCCACGGCAAAACCAGGTATAAAAGGAGATGGGGCAAATTAAGGTATAAAGAGACGTAACACCTGTGGTCGTGGAAACTTCCTGGCTTCCAGCGCAGGGCACAATAACAAAATCCTATGGACAAACTGAAATGCCAATAATCTAGAGGGAAATGGAGGTGCGACAGACACATGCCTCCTATAAAATAAAATAAAAAACTTAATAGAGGAATTTTCACACTTCCAGCAGCTTTATTTATCTCATCCTCAAAAATACATCAAAGAATCAATAATGTTTAACTATTGCAAAAGTTGCATTTTCCTCCAGAAATTCTTTAACAAAAGCCAAGAAATGGTATACAATAAAGATATCTTCTGAAAACAATAAAGATAAAAACTATAACCTTCACTGTTGAAAGCATACAATATTTCCTATGCTGTATTACTTCCATAGGCATATAACATGACAGCATATAAAAATCCAGTATCCATAACCAACTCAGACTTGATCCTCATGAAAGATTTTGATACCGTATATATCAGGTTGCGGTTTAAGGGGAACAAAGATCATGATAAAAGATCCAGCTGAAATACGGGCGACAAAGCTCAACCCATAGCCTTTTCACACGATTCTTCTACGCAGTTGCATCTTTTGCAATTTCAACTTAGCTCCTTTATGGAATGTTCTTTTTGTAGATAGTCACATCTTGCTTAGTTTTAAGTTGTTCTCCTATTGATCCCAGTAGTTTCTTAGCTGAGATACATGCAAGAGAAGGTCATCTCTGCCAAGTCCAGTGACACTGCTGGTCATAATCCATGGGGGATGTTGCTTGTAGTTTTGTTTTATTATCTCTTGAAAATCCCTTATGTTTTCATCAGGCCGTTTCCCTTTTGCGACCTTCATTTTATCGCACTTTGTGAAAACAAAAGTGACAGGTATCTACAGTTCACAAAAGTTCAATAGAATTCAAACTTGTTTCAGTAACCTCCTAACAACATTACTTTATCAACTCAATATAAAAAAATAAAAAATAAAAAAGCATCATACATTGTTGCGTCCAAGCCAATTTGCACAATCCAAGTCAATCTTTTGAGGCGGAACACTAGCATCAATGAGAAGCAAGACAGCCACCAGAGTACTTCTATTTAAAAAGTAACCTTTTGTGAACGAGGACCAATCCATTTTAGCAGCTTCAGGTGCTTTAGCAAAGCTGCATAAACACAAAAAACATATGAAAACAGCCAATCACCGACCCTTAATACACTATAATTCTTTCCCGCAGATTTACTCGCACCGGGTTCCATCTGCTAGTTAAGAAATACAGGTAAACAAACACACAACACTGTCACTGAGCCTGTAAAATTTTATTTTTTTGTAAAATTGTTGATTCGACCCAATTCAATTGAAGCACTAAACAATTATAATATTGGGATGTTTGTGACTCCCTCACCCATAACCAGGTAAGTCGACAAGGTACCAGCTTTTGTTTACCAAGAAGTGATTGATAAGCTGTGTCTTCCCTGAAAGTACCAAAAACGCATTAAATATTTAAATTACAAAAGCTCGAAGCAGCTAATGAATTAAAAAGTGTGAAAAAAAAAAGGACCTGGTTTCTTTGAGGTGAGTGCAAGCTCTTTCTTGCGAACGAGGGAATTGATGAGAGAGGACTTGCCGACATTGGAGCGACCGAGAATAGCGAATTCGGGTCGGTCATCTTTGGGGCAATCCTTGGCCCCACCACTGCTCTTAACGAACTCGACGTCTTTAATTCGGGAATCGCCGGCGTAGGGTCCCACGACGATGTTGGAGAAGGGAAGGATCATGGAGTCGTTGATGTCGTCGGGTTCGACCCCCGGGGGAATGAATAGGAGGGGTTTTTCGGAGGAGGGAAAAGGAGAAGGGGTGACGGTTTTGGAAGCGGGAATTGAATGGGAAAAAGAGTGTCGGAAAGAGAGAAGGGAAGGGATGGTGGTTCTTTTGGGAATGGAGAAACACGAAGAAGAAAAAAAACAAGTGTGTGTGTGACAAAGAAAAGGAGGAGGGATTAGAAGATTGAGCGTCACCGCTCCTCTTCTGAGCAGCACCGTCATAGTGGATTAGGGATTAGTGTTTTCTGTTTCTGTTCTCTTAGCAGCGTCGTGTTATCCGGTGAGAGAGAGTGGGAGTAAGTTGTGTTGTCGGACTCGGACCTACACTAAACATAATTTTAATAAAAATAAATTTGATTTTTTAAAATTAATAATTTGGTTTCATAAATAAAATTAAATTAATTTGGGCATAATTGAATTTAAAGTAAAATAATTTATGTTTAGATAATTTTACTCCTCATGTAAAAGCCTAAACTTTTCAATCCAACATAAAAACTAGTATTTATCACTTCTAAATTCTAATCAAATCATGATTTACTGATTTAGAGACAAAATCATATTTGTACGACAAAAACCAAACAAATGTATTTTCACTAAAATCATAATATCGGCGAAGATACAACTAACTACTTACCTTAGCATTGTGATTCACGGATTTTGTAGATGGATATGGATGGACCAAATGGGAAAAAAAATATGTATCATATGTAATAAATATTTAAGTTTTGATTAGAAAATCTTTGTATATTTTTTCTTTTCCTTCTTTTAGGAGGTTTGTGTGCTCTTTTCCTTAGAAGAATTGAGTCGATATCTTGAGAGTGGTAACAATTATATACTCCACTTTTGTCGAATATCAATAAAATAATTTAGTTTGTTTATATATCCCATATATATTTCTTTTTTTTTCCCCATATACTCATTATATACCGTCATCAACATCAACATCAACCATCATGGAAGCAAAGTGGGCATAGCTCGGAAATATAGATCTATTATGAACCCAACTCAGGCATACTCGACATATAAAGCATCTAGACATACAAAGGGGGAAATTATTCATCTATTATAGTTTTAAATAGAATTCAAGCATATATTCTTCACATATAAAGACATGATTCGAGTATACCTAAGTTGGGTTCATGATAGATCTATATTTTTGGGTTATGCCCACTTTGTTTCCGCTCAATGGTTGATGTTGTTGTTGTTGTTGATGATGATATATAGTGAGTATATGGGTAAAGAAAAAAATATATTCCGAGATAGATAAAGGTGAAGTACATAGTTGTTACCACTCTCAAGGTAACAAATTAAATTTTCTAAAGAAAAGAGCACACAAACTTCCTAGTACAAGGAAGAGAAAATCTATACAATGATTTCTAACACAAATTCCTCTCCCCGAATTCTACTAAACTAGGAGTTATTTATATTGCAAGAACAGACTAGTTAATTATTGCTTGCCTAACATGTCATTGTTAATTGCCTAACATGTCCGTGGTACTTGCTTAACATGCTATTGCTTTGGCTTTACATTATTTGCCCTTACATAATTGTCTTGTGATGTTGTTGCTTACATCACTCTCCTATAATTGCCTCGTAGACCCTTCTGAATAAGCGTTATTGGCAACTCCAAAAGATTATTCCTTATCTTCAACTTTTTCTACTCCTGCCTTTGCTTTTTCTTTTTCATAGCTCATATGCATGGTTCTAATAGACTTTAATAATTTTGCACAACTTTCTCATTTACATGCAACAAATAATTTATGAATGGTCCCATAAGAGTTAGAAAATAGGCGTTGAAATTAATTACTTTACTCAACTCTTCCTTGATTGGACATGTCACTATTGCATTTGGTCCCTTGTAATTAACTTTCACATGCTTACTAGCCTATATTCCTTGAGTCTGCTCAAATATGTAAGACAGCTGGTTTGCTATTATTGCCGTATATTCTTCACTATTCTATGGTACTTGTGGGGGATTATTCATATATAAGAACATGTCATTGTTGAAGCAAACTCTGGATAGCTTGAGTATAACTTTATATATGTGTGCGCGCGTGTGTGAATCTTTGTCAACTACTTGCTTGTAGTATTTCACTACTTTTTTTATTTGTTTTGGTAAAAATTGTAATTCTTGGAGATCATTTGATAAATAAATGCTTTCAATTAACCTAGAAATAATTGAACACTATGGTGGTTGTGTCACCTTGTTTTCGATGTTCTCAACTTCATAAGTTTTCGAAACCATTTTTGTGTATTCAGAATTGGATCTATTTTACAAAATATTTTCAAAGAAAAAATTTTAAAAAATTAAACCAAACATGTTTTCTATCCTGTTTCTTATTTTCTTTGAAAATGAAACTAGAGGAAAAAGTGGTGGACAAGGCATATTAGACAATTTTCGGTTGCTTTACTAATAAAAAACATGGGTTACCAGGAATTATATCTTTGGTGGAGTATAATTGAGAGGAAGTACATTTTAATTGAGAGGAAGTACATTTTCTCTATCATAATGGAATAGCAAACTGGGTTACCACGTGAGGAATTTAGTGGCAACCCATATTATAATTATTGAAGATTTTACCCTATGTACAGCAAAAAATTAACAAAAATGGACAATTGCACAAAATAAAAAGAATGAGAACGTCTATGTGGAAACAATACAACACTCATCTTGCACATTTTCCCTCCAGCTCTGCAACGAATGACTTTCGTAGGTGGAATTTTTATATATAAAAAATAATGATATAATCACCCAAACAAAACTGTTAACTTGCTTCATTGTCTCTACTTCCAGCAGCAACTTTGCGGTGGCGCCTTGAACCAGATCTTCTATCTCTTCCACGCCTTCCCTGACCTCTTCTAATGGGTGAGGTTACAACCTTTTCAGGTGATGTTTCAAGCGCAGGCAATGGAGGTGGGGGAGATAGTGGAGGAATGTGAGCATTGGCCACTGGTGGAGCCAGACGCAACAATAAATCCCTGTGGTATTTCTGTAAACATCCCCGCAAAAAAAAATTAACTATTGGTCAAATTTCATAACACGTGCTACAACAAATACAATTCCACTACAATAATGCTGAAATTGGTCATATTCTCCCCCAAGCAATGTACAAAATAGAATGTAAAGTACTTAATGGTGAAATAAGGGAATGTTCATATCCAAGTACTAACTGTGAAAACTAGAAGAGAGAAAAGCAGTGAAGAGAAAAGAAAGGGATTTCTTTCTGAACAAATACAAGGGTAGTAATCAATGTCGAAAAGAAAGATTAACAAATATGGAAACTGTCATCAATGTTAGGTTAGTTTATGCTTTTTGAAGTGTCTGTGCATGTGTATCTTAATTGCATTCCAAAATTTTGAATTGTTCGGAACCAACATGTACCTTCTGGAAATTTATGCTACCAAAAGTTTATTTTAGCCTAATATACAAACAAGATAAAATAGTTACCTGAATTACAAAGTTGCGTCTTTCACAATCCAAGAACATGTTAAAATGAAAATCTACCCGTGACAAAATTTTGTCCCTGACTGTTGAGAAACTAATCTGGTCCCTTGAAGTAAATCGGTCAACTTCATTGAACCAAAGACAAGTGAAGAGGTTGCTAATAGGAACATGCTCTCGTAATATTACACATCCTTCAGGAACATCTGCAACTCAACCATTATGTTTGAGAAAAATAAACAAAAATAAAAATTAAAGAGGTGCATCTCGTCCCAGATAGATACAGGAACGAAGTTTCACCTACCACTTATAAGAGGAAGCTTGGCCTCTGTATATGGGGTCAACCCCTCCTTCTTGTAAAAGTCAATCTGAAAGTCAATAGAGGCATTATCGTACTTTGCAGCAGCTTTATTGGCTTCGGCCTCAACAAATACATCAAAGCGTCTATAATGCTTTGATATTGCGAAAGTTGCATTCTTCCTCCACAGAAACCTATATAAGGGTGAAAAGTAGTAGTTTAGGTTCCAAGACATGCATTATGGCAAGACAAAGCATAATAAAGCTTGTTAAAAGTCAGAAAAAGCATTAGGCATGAAATATGACACCAAATGGATTACATTTTGGGACCGACTCCGGATCAACATATGTAAAAAATCAAAAACAAAAAAAACTCAAGCTTGATTTTCATAGAAATAAATACAGTATATATATTTGACCCAAAAAAAAATACAGTATATATCAGGATCCTGTTCATTCAGGAACACATTGTTACACTTTGGATAGCCACCCAAAATGGAAAGCAAGACTCAGCATAGAGCAATAGGAAGAGAAGGATCTAACAAAATCAACTGCGAAACCAGCAATATTGTAGAGTACTAAACATCAACAAAAGAAAAAACAAAACCAACTGCAGCCAATAATGGAAAGCAAGACTCAGCATAGAGCAATAGGAAGAGAAGGATCTAACAAAATCAACTGCGAAACCAGCAATATTGTAGAGTACTAAACATCAACAAAAGAAAAAACAAAACCAACTGCAGCCAATAACAACACAATAAAATGAGGGGAGCATCATTTGACAAGATTCTACTGTTCTAGAACGAACATGCCAAAAATATTATTGCTATAAACCTATAAAAATATGCCCAAGATGAAAGGCATTAAACATAATAACTGATAACTCCAATTATATGAGAAGTAATAATGTTGGTTTCAGATCAACTGAAGAAATACCTACACTGAATGATGAATTTATATAAGGAGGCTGAGATCAAGACTTCTGATCAAATCTTATAAACTGCATGTATTGGTGACTTATCTTGGGTTTCTACCCTCTATGTGACCATAGCTCTGTAGCACAAAAACAAATAATTCTAGACTGACCAGTCACAGATGGTATTTTGGCAGGCATGCCATGCATATTGCAGACTCGATGAGAAGTTTGGGAAGAAGGAAAATGACTCATACACATTTATTTTGGAGCTCTATGAAGCTACTTTTTTTTTGTTTCTCTTTGGTTATTCTTAGAGGAATTCGTTTTCTACTTCTTTACTTTTAAAAAGAAAGTACAGAGATTGGATTGGTGCATATGTCTAGGCATGCTACTGAAAATGCAAGGTCCTGGATGCAATGAACTGTGGGGCTTGCATTGTAAGGTTCTTAAAAGTTCAAAAAGCGTTTGTGACTGCTCTCCATCTTTGGCGTAGAGTACGGGGGACAAATTGAAAGTGTGACCAAAGCAGATTTTAACTTATTGCTGATTTAAGTTATCCTCACTTTCCATTGCTATGTTCCAAAAAGATTATTATCATTGGTTAGCAACCAACTCACAACATGCAATAGGAGAAAATCCACAGCTTGAGAGCAATCATTTAAGGGCAATGAATTGGCTCCTCTAAAGTGAGTAATTCACTTTGGAAGGACAAGGCATCTCAACTATTGATGAGAAAATCAACAATAGAAATTTTAACACATCTGAGATTTGTTATGCATGCGCATATAATGTCAATCATTAATTTTCTTATCAATGGTTAAGATGTCTTACTTTCCCTCTAAAGTGAGAGTCGCTTTAGAGAAACCAATTCCATATGGCAAAAAGCTCTTTGGAAAGACCATTCAGTTGTCTTCTTCCTTAAAACTTGTAAATACACCCAGCACCTCATCCATAGACAATATGGAACGACTTTGTAGCCTAGATAGATTAACTGGTCACCTTGGATGAAAAGAAATTCCATACTAGAGCTTCAAAACTTTCTATTTTAAGTTATAACAACCTTGGGGATATTTATGGACCAACAAGAAGCAGATAATATGGAAATGAGTGGAAGAGCTGCTCCTTATGTCTTGGCAGATGAATCATATAACACTAGCTTGTCAAAAGAAGTATAGCATATACAATATAGAGCAATTACGGCAAGTACAAAAACTGCATGAATAACCACTCTTGATAAAGCAAGAGATGCATACTGGCAAATATCAAATTCTTACATCATCTAGTGCTAGTGCCATGGTGTATCTAGATTGACAACAATATATTGCAAGTGTTAATTCTAAACATGCAGGATTATCATATCTATCACAAGGTAGATAGAACAGCGAATCACATGCCAAAAATTTTAACATCACTTTTACACATATAATGAATAGATATATAGAACGAATATGTATATAGTATCAAAGAGATTCTCTGTGAGGTACCTTTCAAGAATTTGATATGGATCGACTACAAGCTCAAGCTTTCCATCAAGCCATATAGAATAGCGAGCATTTGGAACCATTCTATGCAACAGAAGCTTTGGAATCTGAGAAAAAAGTGGTGAAAGTTACAAGGTACACAACAGCTCTACTTTATGAACTAGAAAATACATCAGCAACAAGGTGAAATTTAAGTTTTTTTTTTTTTTTAAAAAAAATGTTCATGTAGAGGATCTAGCCAATACTAGGAGACCTACTGATCTAAGCATTTTCCCTTCCCCTTTCTATGTATTGAGGAACAGTCAGTACAGCAATATTCACTCCTTGAAGAAGGTTTATACAAAGAAGAAAACACAACCAACAACATAATTACTCGATTTTCCACGGCAATGATCAGATCATAAAGAAAAGCTTCAGTAATAAAAATGGCTAACAACCCATATAATAATTGTTATTTCACAGTCATGATGGTGCTTGCCAAATATATAATTCTGACCTTTCCCGTCCGTCTTGCATCTGTGTAAGGAAGATTACGAGCAACAATAATTCTCCACAAACCAATCTTCTTGCTTATTCCCAGCTTGCCAGAACTCCTCAGATATTTTTCGGTTTCTTCATCCAGGAACATAAGGAAGCATGCAGTGTTCCTCGCATAATCACTTACATTTTTTGGCTCATTTATCTCATCAAAATTTCCTGCACATTATATTTAATTTATAATCAATAACTAGCTCAAATACTAGTAAATAAATGCAGAAATCACATAATACAGACCAAATATGGCTGAAGCAACAACCACTCCATTACACTGATCCATTTCAAGAAGGTCGGCTTCATCAATGTCAAATCCTGTGTTGCGCCCAGGTTTAGTTCCTCTTACGAATCTGATTGATGCACACATGCATCATTGAACACCATAAAGAACTTTCCTCAGTGAGTATAAAAATAAGTAAGGAAGAAACATCCAGCAAAAAGCAAAACATACCCACAGTGCACACTCATTGACTCTCGTATATCAAAAGACTCATTTCTCTGCTTCAAAGTAGGATATCCACCAAAGTCCGAACCACCAAATTCGCCATCTCTACTTAAATTTTCTTCATAGATATATGTTAAATTCTGAAGAACTGGCGAAGGTGAGGGCAACTTAGGCATCCGTGCAATGGCTTCTTCCACAGGAAGGTAACATACCGGGCATGCTGAAACATAAACAAACAAGACAGAACATTCAGGAGAAACACCATATACATAAAGCAGCTAAAATTATCCCAGGTCTTCCGTATCATCACGAACCACAAAAGTTTGAAGAACTAATTGGTACATGCAGGGATGACGAGAACTCATCAAGCATCAAACAGTCTATATTCTATGAGAAACCTTAGGCAACAAGATAGTAAACCAAAACTTACGACGTGGCCCGGTACGCTTTTTATCAGCTGGTGGTGGAGGGAGTGTGAAGCTATTACACGGATGCCCTATAGGTAGATGGTAGCCCAAAAAATAGCTAGGCGGAGGAGGGGGTAATGTGAAATTTGCAGTCAAGCCCATGGCATTTACCGTAGAGATCTCAGAGGGGGAATCACTCAGAGATACACTTTCATTAACACTAATGCTCTGCACGGTGTTTCCTTCCTGAGAATCTTCACCTGAAATCAATCAAGCCACATCACAAGCATCACATTATCTCCCAATTAAAGCAGAAATAAAATATCAGACATGAATGACAACTCACATCACAGCATATTCTACTAAGCCCAGTTGAACTAGATAACAATAGTTTACTTCCATTTAAACACTAGCATACAACTAAAAAAACAAAACAATCCTGAAAATTGAAGTTATAATAATATGAGAATTGCAACAACCTGACAGACTAGTATACTTCAAAATCGCATTAATCACACTACAATCACATACTTGTAATTAAGTAAAAACAAAAGGAAGACAAGGGAAGAAATGGAGAAACCTTTTCCAACATACAAAACCCAGACGAAAACGGCAGCAGAGATGAGACAGAGGAAGAGCATTCCGACCTTCTTGCGGCCAGCAAACTTGCAGATCCAAAGGAACAACCTCTCTTTCTCCTTCTCCTTGAGCATCTTGGAAGCCTTGCGTGAAGTTTGAATAGGCGACGCACCGTTTTGTAGTAGCTGATGCTTATCCAAAGACCCATAACTTCCAGAACGAATACCAATACCCAATGGACCTCCACCTCCAGACATTATATCTCAACAAAACCCTCATATACATATACCCCTCTCATTCCTCAACCCCCCCTTCAATTTCACCCCTATTCAATTCCACTCGCCAATGCCACTCTCACTTCCAACTCAACAATGGAAAAAGTGAAAAGATAAAGAAAAACAACGTATTCAACACCCCAAAAAATGAAGAGCAAAACCGAATGATAAAAAAAAAAAAAAAAAAAAAAAAAAAAAAGAGTTACGCCTAAATCAACTGAAACACGGTTATATTGCACTGAAACAGAAACTGTGTCCCTCCCTTGCTTCCAAAAATGGGGGATGAATCTAGGGTTTTCTGATTCGCCCCGTAGGGTTTTCTGAAATCTGAGACTTGGAAGAAATCCGGGATCGCAAATTTCAACTTGTGTAATTTTTCTTTTCTTTTTCTTGGTTTATTTTTCCGCTGATCCGGAAGTGGTGACGATGATGATGTACTTCTCAGAGCCTCAGAGGAAATTTATTTTCATTGAATATTTATATGAAGGAAAATTACCAAATTAGGAGGGAAAAATTAAAAATACGTAACGTAAAAAATAGAAGCATGGAAATTTGTGATGATGGTTCAGTACCTGTACAATATTTGCCCTTTCAGACACCGATGCCTCGCTCATTAGGACATGGAAAAATGGGAATAATCCAGCTCACAGTTTGACATCGGGTACCATCTAATTACTGCTATTGATGATTTTTTTTTCCGTAGGTACTTTGACGTTGATCGAATGATAGTACTCCAGTATTGAATTATTATTTATTTTTTGAGAAATAAGTACTACTTTCCTGTCATATATTTTTCTATATTATAAGATACAAAACTATAATTTATATAGAACAAAAAAATTGTATTGAAATTTGTTTTTCTTAATTAATATTTTTAAAAGTTTATTTTTTTTAAAATTATCATTTTTATTAAATGATATATAATTAATATATAAAAAGTAGTACATCTCAGGCTCTTAGCCCCCCTTTTCACAAAAAAATGAAGTTATACATCTCGTTAATATAAGTCTCGTATTAAATAAATGGATAAAAATAAAAATTAACAATTACTCCCTCTGGAACCATTTATAAGGCAAAAAGTCATTTCCAGATTCGTTAAAAAATGTATGTATCTGGTCCATTTTTTGGACCAGATACATATATTTTTTAACGAATCTAGAAATGACTTTTTTTCTTATAAATGGTTCCGGAGTAGTAATACATTATAAAATTGATGATTGTTTCTTAGATCAAGAAAAAATACACATTTATTTCTTATGATATGATGATTAATTAAACCAAAAAGCATATAAAATCCCGTGATAAATTCTTTTAAATGATGCGTTTGTTTGTATTTTAATTTAATGGCGTGTTTGCAAACAAGGGGTTGGTGCAACAGTTGCACCCCTAGACTTAGTAAGCTCCTTAGACACTTGTATCGAGGTTCGATCTCGTGAATAAAAAAAAATGGCGTGTTTGTTGAGAACCATAATGCTTTGCCCCCCTCCAATCAATTCCTGTGGTTGATGATGGCTGTCTCTGGGTATTTACCTATTTTTTTTCTTTCGGGTTACTTTTTTTGTCTAAGAATTAGAGTGACTAATCTATTGGATTGTTGGTGCTCATGGGACAGAAAATTTGAATAATTCGTCACCCGGAGATAGAAAATTGACTCATCTTTTTTAATTTTCCAGTTTTTGTTTATTATTAGGTTTCCTAAATTCATTAACATATAAGCTACATGAATTAAGTTATGTACCAACAAGATCGACCACACTTAATAGATCTATTTTTCTAACCTGCCCTAATTAAGGTCTTATTAGGCACTTCAGAGGGTATTCCAATGGCTTAGGCCCTCTGAGCTCGTTGTTGGACTAATCCCCGATTTGGTAGCAAAATGTTAGGTCTTTTCACACGGAGTTGGGATGCCTCTCAACTGGTCAATTCCAAGATAGATAGTCTTGTTTTGAGTTCAATCTTAATACTCAACCGTGTATATGAAAAAAGTTTTATTGAAAAAGATCGGGCAATTTACCATTTGTTTAAAAAAGTGAGTAGTTTGTGTAATTTTAGTGGGATCATAAGATTAGATATAATTACATAGAAAATTTTTGTTAAAAATGTACTCCCTCCGTCCCTTAATATATGCACACATGCACTATAAACTAGATACATCAGTTATTCAATAAACCTAGAAAGTGCATGTGTGTCTTATATTAAGGGACGGAGAGAGTAAAATGATTCTCGTCAAAAATAAATGTAAAATGATTTCAGCTGTGTTTTTCAGGTATGGTTTTCAAGGTATCGAAACCAAAACAGCGGCAATTAGTCTAGTTTAAGTGCATCAATTCAAATTTTCTTTTTAGATACATCTATTTATTTTTGGGAATAAGTGCAGTGAAACTTATTGTCAATAGAGAAATGATTTTTGTACACACAAATTGACACAAAAGTGGACACAGCGTATTTCTCTACGTGTACGGACAACTTTTTTTTTTCAATTTTTTTTTTAGATTTTTTTAAACTGGTTAAATTTTTTTTTGTCATTAACCAGATAATGAACTGCATTAACCATATATTTGAACTTGATTAACTAGATAAAAAAAGTTTCAGGATTTGGCATTAACCAGATAAATGAACTTCGTTAACCAGATAAATAAAATGTTGGCATTCACCAAATAATGTGAACCATTTATTTATCTGGTTAACGAAGTTCACTTACCTGGTTAATGGTTCATATTATTTGGTGAATATCAACCCTGAAGTTCATTATTTATCTGGTTAACGAAGTTCATTTATCTGGTTAATACAATTCATTATCTGGTTAATGACAAATATTTTTTTAAACAGCTAAAAAAAACTAAAAAATAAAAAATAAAATTTGAAAAAAATAAAAATAAAATAATGTGTCCATACTATACGGATCGTATGTCCGTTCAGTACAAACTGTATGTCTAAAATTGTGTCCATTTTTGTGTACAAATAACGGAAACTTGTCAATATTATTGCTTCGTGTAGCAGATTTCATTTTTATTGTCTTTCAGTCTTTCCCTTTTCTTCAAAACATCACTCATTTAATAGCCTGAACGCAATGGACCAACGTAAAAGAAAAATACTCACTTAAATGTACCCTCGATTATTCCAATAATTTATGGTGAAATAAATAACGTATCTGCATATCCATAATTCATGCAACACCCCTTTATAGTACAAAAAATTAAAAACCATGTAAAAGCGAAGTTGAAACAGATAATCGGACTCTCCGCTCTAACTAGTTGAGACTTACAACTCCATTATAATATTTAAGTAAATTTGACCACTTTTACACTTATTAAGAAAAGTAGTTATTCATAATAAATATTGTTAATCTTATTTAAAATTTTCACTTGATTGCCTAAATTATCCCTCATTAATTGTATAGAAACTTAGGATCATTGGAAATAAAATTTAAAATAAATGAGGGGCATTCTAGGGATATCATCATTAAATGCTGTAGAAAGAGATTGGTTTTGCTTATATTTTATAACATGTTATATGAGTTCACTTTTGCTTATATATTGTAACGGATGGAGTAGGCTCGAATCCTAAATTCTCTGTTGGTAGGTTATACATAAATGTCTCACCTAATCTAAATTGTTATCTATAATAAATTAAAAACCATAATTGTAAGTGATAGTGTTATGCTAATCAATCATTTTGCACCAAAGGGGGACATTCGTGGCGCAAGGATTTGTAGAGGTGCACTTTCAGGAAGCCGCCTCTTATTTGTTGATGATAGTTTTGTTTTCTTTCGTGTCTGTATAGGTGAGTGTGAGAAGATGTGTATCATCCTAAATCAATATGAAGTAGCCTCGCCAAGCCATTAATTTTCATAAGTTAGGGATGTCTTTCAAAAGTAACATATTTCATACCGAGTCGTTAATATGATCTTTAATTTTTTATGTTTAAACGGAAAATGTTGTGTAGTTCATGCCGAATTTTATAATTCAGTCAAAATCATCCGAAAATACTCATATTCATACTTCAGTCGAAAAATCATCTAAAAATATCCACGAATCAGGTAGGGAATTTCAAGGATCTTTCTTTCGTGGTATGCAAGCGCCTACCTAAACCGCGAATCATCAATTTTGTGATGGGGTCTTTGTAGTCTTTGTGATACAACAAAAATACCTGAATCTAGGAAGGAAAAGAGGAGAATTTGCATCATGTCCTTCTGAGAGCAAGCTTCGTATGGGACGATTAGGTTCTAGCAAACGAATATAGAGGTCCGAAACAGTAGAGGAAATATGCGGAGAATGGTAGGAATTGGAAGAAGCCTCCACCCGGATTTGTGAAGTGCAACTGTGATGCTTCTGTAGAATTCAGATTCACAAGAAATGAGGAAGAGCAATGTGCTCATTTTCATTGATTGGAAAACAAGAACACTGAATCTGAAAAACTGAAAATAACAAAGGCAGTAAACTAGTTATATACTAACTAACTAGGACAGCTTTCTAACTAATTGTGACAGCTAGGCAATTAGCCAATTAAATAACTAGCCTATTAACTAATCATGTGAATAAATACAATTGACACCCCCCCGCAAGCTAGAATGGATGTTGTTTAATCCCAGCTTGACATCAAAACTAGCCAAGGGACCCGGATGGAGGGGTTTGGTAAAGACATCAGCAACTTGCTCTTTGGAGGAGACCGGGAGTAAATGAATAGTACCAACCAGCAATAAATCTCTTATGCCATGACAGTCTATCTCTATGTGTTTGGTTACCGGGTTTGCAGCTATGTGAAAGGCTGAACGATTATCACAATATATAACCACTGGTGAAGGATGAGGAATATGCAAATCATGGAGAAGATAAAGTAACCATTGTGCTTCAGATGATGCTTGTGCAAGTGCACGATACTCGGCCTCCGAAGAGGATTTGGAAACAATGGACTGCTTTTTACTTTTTCATGATATCAATGATGAGCCAATGAAAAAGCAAGAGCCAGTGGTTGATCTTCTAGTATCCAAACATGATCCCCAATCACTATCACTAAAGCCTTTCAAGACTGTTGAAGATTCTGAGCTGAAAAACAAGCCATTTCCAGGACTTCCTTTGAGAAATTTCAGAACCCGATGGGCTGCAGTCAGGTGCACATCTGTTGGAGCAGCCAGATATTGGCTTAATTTGCTAACTACAAAGGCAATTTCTGGTCTAGTGTGTGTCAGATATAATAATCTTCCAATGAGCCTTCTGTAAACAGTAATATCTGACAATAAACTACCTGATGCAGTTTGTAATTTGATACCCGGATCCATAGGTGTATTGACAGATTTGGCACCTAATAGACTAGAATCTTGGATGAGATCCAGTGTATATTTTCTCTGACAGAGAGATATTCCAAATTTACTGCGAGCTACTTCAAATCCTAGGAAGTATTTTAATGCACCAAGATCTTTAATGCTGAATTTACAATGCAGTAACTGTTTTACAGCTTCTATTTCTGCAGAATCAGTTCCAGTGAGGACTAGATCATCCACATAAATGAGGATAGCAGTGAAACCAGTAGCAGCTGTCTTGGTAAGCAAGGAGTAGTCTGATTCAGACTGCACATAACCAGGATTGATCAATGTTTGGGTCAATTTTACGTTCCATTGTCGACTGGCTTGTTTAAGACCATAGAAGGATCTTTTAAGCCTGCAAACCAGCCCTTTTGTGGGATATCTAAGCCAGGAGGAGCCTTCATATATACCTCTTCTTCCAAATCACCATGTAGGAAGGCAATGTTAACATCCAGTTGAAAAAGAGACCAATTTTGAGATGCTGCCAAAGCTAAAATTAATCGGACCGTGGTCATCTTAACAACCGGGCTAAAGGTTTCTAGGTAATCAATACCTTGGGTTTGAGTGAAACATTTTGCCACAAGTCTGGCTTTATATCTCTCAATAGACCCATCAGCATGAAGCTTGAGTTTGAACACCCATTTGCAGCCAATAGCTTTCTTGTTTGGAGGTAAACTAGTGATTTCCCAAGTGTTGGTTTTCATCAATGCAACAAGTTTAGTTTTGACAGCTTGTTTCCAATTCTCATTGTGCATTGCCTCCGCAAATGTTGCAGGCTCAGTGATAGAGGAAATGTTTAAACAAAGATGTTTATGAGAGGATGATAGATTTTCATATGAAATATAATCGGATATAGGGTACTTGCTACTTGAAGATGTTAAAGTTGCAGCTGAGATATTTGGATGGTTATTAGTGGATTTAGGAAGCATGGCACAATGGTAATCTTGCAAATAGGAAGGTGGTTTTATGATCCTAGAAGATTTTCTAGGGGCTGATGGAGGTGTTTGTGCAGATTGTGAAGTGGAACCAGATGTTGGTGCAGGACTTAATGAAGTATTAGATGCAGAATGTGCAGATGATGATGCTGATGCAGGTGTTAAAACAGAATCCGAACTGGATGATGTAGTATTCTGTGTAAACAATGTGGGTTGTGGTGTGGTAGGTGAAGTAGAATGAGAGGGTATATGATCATGACATGGATAAGAATCATAGAAAAAATCATAAGAAGAATTATTGGAAGAAGTAACAGGGGATGGTGCAGAATTTTGCTGAATGTTTTCAGCAGTGAATGGAAAAATGTTTGTCCATGAGGTGTCAGCTCAATGGAAAGAGCTTGGCCTTGTAACTCCAAGGGACAAGGTTCTAATCCCATCGAGGACAGTTGTAATATGACCATTAGTGTCACTGCTATAATTAATAAAAATATCTCTTCCCCCATTCCCCTTTAAATTTAAAAAACAAAAAACAAAAAAAAAACAAAAAAACAAAAACAAAAAAAAAAGAATGGAAAAATGTTTTCAAAAAATGCAACATCCCTTGATAAGAAAATGTGTCTAGATTGTAAGTCAAATAAGAGGTAACCTTTAACTCCAGATTTAAGTCCAAGAAAAATACATTTCCTAGACCTAGGATCAAGTTTCTTTC
Organism: Calophaca sinica; assembly: GCA_037113605.1. NCBI lineage: Eukaryota > Viridiplantae > Streptophyta > Magnoliopsida > Fabales > Fabaceae > Calophaca > Calophaca sinica. The sequence goes on along the minus strand of CM073734.1, from coordinate 98,560,789 downwards.
TATGTGTTGCAAGGGAAGAAGCAAAGCGTAGGCATCCAAAGACCTTTAAATATAATAAATCAGGATTGCTATAGTGTAGCACCTGATAAGGAGATTTGAAAGACAAGAATCTAGTAGGCAACCGATTTATTAGAAAAACAGAATGCATGATAGCATGTGCCCAAAAACATTGGGGAAGTTTGGCCTGAAAAAGGAGTGCTCTAGCAACACTTAAAATGTGTTGATGTTTCCTCTCAACAATGTCATTTTGTTGAGGGGTACCAACACAAGAAGTTTGATGAAGTATTTCTTTTTCTTGGTAAAATTGTTTTAAAAGAAATTTGTTTCCATTGTCACTCCTTATGCATTTTATGGTCATGTTGAATTGAGTTTGAATCATGGATATAAAAGCCTTAATCAAATTAGAAGCCTCAGATTTGAGCTTCATTAAAAAAATCCAAGTAAAACGACTTTTATCATCCACAATTGTCAAGAAATATTTATGACCAAACATAGGTGGAATAGACAATGGGCCCCAAATATCCATATGTGCCAAATCAAAACAATTGGAAGAAATAGAAGTACTGTCAGGAAATGGAAGACGTTTTTGTTTTGCATAAAAGCAAACATCACAAGGAATTACAAATTTTGTACTTTTTACAAAAGGAAAATATTTTTGAATATGTAAAAGCTTTTCTATTGAAGGATGGCCAAATCTCCTATGCCAAACATTACAAGAAAGTGAAGAATCTGCAGTATCAGTAGCATTAACAGAAGAACATGCATTTACAATGGAATGAACATGCTGAAAATGAGGATGCTGGGCAGTGGGATGGTTGAATGTGTAGAGACCATTGTGCATCTCAGCTGCACCAATCATCTTCCGGGTAGGAAGATCCTGTATCAAACATTTTTCATCATTGAAAATCAATTGACAATTTAAAAAAGATGTGAGTTTGGGAATGGAGATGATATTCAAAGAAAAATTTGGAATATAAAGCACATTATTGAGATAAAGTGCAGAAGAGAAAATCACTGTGCTTGCATATTGGGCTAACAAAATTGAACCATTAGGAAGATGAATAGAAATTGGATGAATCTTTTTGAGAAATAGGAAATACGATTTTGAGAAACAGACATGGTCTGTTGCTCCAGAATCTAGAATCCAATGATCTAGTTTTTGATTAGGAGAAAGAGCTAGGATAGTACCTGAATGAGAAGTATCCTTAGAAGTGAAGTGATTAACATTTGTAGAAGGCAATGAACTTGAACCTTGGAGCAAGGCTAGCAAAGCTGTTTGCTGATCTTGAGTCAAAACCAATTTGTTCATGTCACCAGCAGCCTCTGCACAAGAAACAGATTTGGTGTCTTCATGATTTGCATCATCATCATCATCTTCTGATGCAAAGTGATTTATAGCAGAATTTTTTTGCAAGTGTGGAGGAAATCCATGTTTCCTATAACAAACATCAATTGTGTGCCCTGTCCTGTTGCAATGTGTGCAAAATCTATTGCCACGACCTCTCCCAGAATTGGTGCGACCTCCACGATAACCTCTTCCTCTATTATCACCTCTGCCGGGAATGCTAGGATTACCAGAATTACCAGAAACAGAACCAATGAATTTGGAGTCATCAGCAGGAGTGTGGAATTGACGTTCTTGTTGTGAGACCATGGAGAACACTCGGCTAACATCTGGAAGAGGATGCATCAGCATGATTTGGGAGCGTACAGGAGCATATTGCTCATTCAGTCCCTTGAGGAGGTGAAGGACATAAGCAGTATCACGATACTCTTTCATTTTAGGATAACCAGGGCAAGCACATTTGATGATGCAAGAACACATGGGAAGAGGTTGAAAGACTTCTAATTCTTGGCATAATTTCTTAAATTTGTTGTAGTAAGTGGTGATATTGGAATCACCTTGTCGAAGAACATAGAATTCCTCTTGTAAATCAGAAATGCGGAAGATATCACCTTGATAGTATCGGTTCTTCAGATCTTGCCAAATCTCGGCAGCAGTTTCCATCCACATCACACTGTGTTTGATGTCTGGATCAAGAGAATTGAACAGCCACGATGTGACCATGGTATTGCACCGATCCCAGGCAAAGAAATTTGGATCGGTTTCAGCAGGTTGAGTTAGGGTTTCGTTCACAAATCTGAGTTTGTTCTTCAAGCGCAATGCCACATGCATGGAACGAGACCAGGATTGATAGTTATCGTTCGTCAGGGGAGGAGTGACCAGAATGATACCTGGATTATCACTTGGATGCAAGAAATAGGGATCAAGCATGTCCTGTTGGTAACTGCGATGTGAGGAACAACCGCCATTAGAGTTTCGATTGAGATCTCTATTGCCATTGGAATGATTGGTGCGAACCGAGGCAGGAGGAGAATCAGGTTCAGAATGTCATCATCATGCAGAGAAGCCATATGAGAAGAATTGAATTGAAGAAAATTAGGGTAAAATCGATGAATGAATAAGAGAATCGCAAATGAAATTGCGAAGAAGAAGAAGAAGAAGACGATGAAACAGGACGATGAAGGATCAGAGTGCTTCAATTGCAGAAGAAGCTTCAAGAAGACTCAATCTGATACCATGTAGAATTCAGATTCACAAGAGATGAGGAAGAGCAATGTGTTTTCATTGATTGGAAAACAAGAATACAAAATCTGAAAAACTGAAAATAACAAAGGCAGTAAACTAGTTATATACTAACAGCTAGGCAATTAGCCAATTAAATAACTAGCCTATTAACTAATCATGTGAATAAATACAATTGACAGCTTCCTTCCTGAATCACATTAACACAACAGGTTGGGGACTGTGTATTAGAGGTGAGGTTATGGATATTCTTATCGCTCGAATGAGTTTGAGTTCGCTGACGGTTGGAGTTATGGAGGGTGAAGCACCGGGCCTTCTCCAAGCTTTATATTAGGCAAAGAAGCCTGAGCTTCATTGCGTCGTTTTGAGTTTTGTAGCGAATAGTATTATGTCCCCGAGAAGCGACTTTTTTTAAAATTGGGGCCATTGTTGGCGAGTGTAAAACCAACCTTTGTGGTAGAGTTATCATCGGCTTGTATTCTGGACGATATTTCAAATGAAAAGAATGATGTTTGCTTTCGTCAAAAAAATTAACGAACAAAATGCTAAATAATCCACACACTCAATATTTCAGTCGAAATCATCCGAAAATATCCATATTTGGATTGCCTAATTACTCAGGGAGATTACTTTTTTAAAATTTCTTCAAAAGTTCTACACAATAAAGAAATTTAAATATACATGAAATTTACGCTTTTTTTATTTATATTTACATAAAATTAAATAAATTTTATTAAATTTCAAAACTTCGTGTAAGTTTAGTAATATTCGGGATTGAATTGTTGTAGCAAATTATCTTTGTTTTTTTTTTGATAACACAAATTATCTTTGTTTTCGTTTAAAGAACCAAAATTTAAATTATAAAAGAGAAAATTATTGAAAATGTTTCAGTACCACAATGTCCCTAAAATATATGAAACTATTAAATAGATCCTAATATTTTCCCTCATCCGTCCCGTCAGTCACTACAGTTAGTTAGTTTGGTCCCCGACTGCTATGTTCATCTTAGAGAGGTGTATTGGATTATGATTTTAAAAGATTTTTTTTGATAAAAAAGTCTTGCGATATTCAATCAAGACTTTTAAATAAAATAAAAAAGTCTTGTAGTATTCAATCAGGACTATTAAGACTTTTTAAGGTGGTTAACAAAATGTTGTGGTATTTGAATGAGACTTTTTACAACTTAAAAAGTCTTTTGGTATTCAAAATCATACCGATTTCGATGGATTGTTTTCTAAAACAGACTTTGTTAGTTTTTTTTAGTTATTTTTTTAATAAAATGTCTTTTCCTCTCACGTGAGGTTTCTCAAGATTTACCTCCTTTCTCTCCCCCTCTCCCCCTCTCTATATGTGTGTGTGCGCGTGTTAGAAATATAGACATATATAGCAACGATTTATAACAAATCGTACCTTTTTTCACTGGAACAAGATGTTAGGCCATTAGTAACATGTATCTATATAGCATGAATAAAATATTTTATATATATCAATATATAATATACATATTATATACTGTATAAAATTACATAATATATATTATTGTGTATATCATATAGTATAACATATATCATAGATTTTATAAATGCGTAATATAGATATAGTTACATATATTATAATAAAAATATATAATATTATATGTTGTATTCATTATTCACCAAACAGTAGATGGGATAAAGAGTTATGATGTGACTCAGGTATCTGTCATGTATTGTTTTCCTTGTCTTCTACTACAATGTGTATCAAACAAACCCGAATTGCCGACGGTCGGCAATCCGTGCAGTGTAATCGAAGACTATTCACGTGAGATCGGACGACTCATATAATAAAATTAGCTAATCATCCTTAACTGTTTATTTTTTATCAATTGTCAGGATTGCAACTACAGTCAAAATGACTACAATGAATCTATTTCTGTATCAAATGCGCCCTTAGCTATTAAAGAATTGAAAAAAAATATTTTATTTATCCAAACCTTGTTATTTCTTTAATATCTTTTACATAGGCTTTCATAACTTTGAATGTTTGCTAAAAATCTCTGGAATCCTTTCAAAACTTATAAATCCGTAAAATCCTTTTAAATCTTGTAAATTCTTATGATATAAATCCATTAAAATCCAAACTACAAAATATGGATTGTAAAAGTCTTTTAAAAAATCTTTGTAAGTCGTTACATTCCTACATAGCCTTTTAAATTTCTAATCCAATACACCCCTCTTTGATAGCCCTGCTCTTTATTTTTGGAGAGTGGAATGACAGAACCCCGATATATATGTAGCTAAATTTCAACCGAAGAGTCATCAAGCACCAGTGGTCTAGTGGTAGAATAGTACCCTGCCACGGTACAGACCCGGGTTCGATTCCCGGCTGGTGCATTTGATATTTTTCCTTTTTATCCATTCAACATATACACCTTTTTGCGGGTTCCTCCCCTTATTTTAATTCAAATCTTCGACTGGGCCTCGAGCTCAACACATTTTTAGATTTGCCTTGAGCACGAATTCATATAAACTGACCCAGACTCCAATTTGGGTTGAATCAATGCGTGCTATTTCATTAACGGCTCTTTACCATGATTATGGTTGTTGATGAACTGAAAGGTTTCAACTTTCAATTTTCAAGTACTACAATCCAATATTTACGAACTTCTTGAACGAATGATAAGATCCATCTCAACAATGTTTAACATTATGAAAAAAAAATCCAGTAAAAAAACATAACGAAAAAAAGGATATCAAGGTAGAAGTCTAAAAAACGTCATTATCTCCATTCATGGCACGTTAACGTAAATACCCAAAAAAATATAAGTAAAATAACAAAATAAAAAACCAACATGGTATGACACAAGTGATAGATACTTGGGTCCCTTAATCATCTGGTCCTGAGTTCGATCCCTGGCCGGTGCGTATGGAAAAACATTTTTTGGGAGAAGTTAACCCCTTAAATGGATCTCAGTTATCTCGAAGGATTAGTCTCTGCAGTTACGCATGGAGGATACCTTGGTTTAAAAAAAAATGAAAAATGATGTCTTTGGTCTTTTTGATATGTCACAGCAGATTTGAAGTATTTTCATTGTTTTGCTTGTTTCAATTTCATGTATTTTCGTCCAAAATGTGAATAAAACTTTTGCGGGTGGGTTCCACACATTTTTATTCCTTTCCCTTGGTTTTACCCTTTTCCAAATGAGAGAAGGTGCGGGTGAGATACTTTCTTTCCAGCGATTTTTCATTGTCGGGCTTTCATGTGTTCCAAACAATGCGAAAAAGTAAGAGAGACAATAAACACTAGAAAACGTGATGACAATCGAGGGTAATAGAGATACTTAATTGTCTACCTACAGGGGCAAAGAAACAAGTTAGCTACATATATACAATAGTAATTAACATCACATTTTAAAAAATGCTTTATAAAATATCGTGCAGTCATAACTTAAAGGGAATATTTAAAATTTAGAGTCACACCAATTAAATGAATAAAAATTTTAAATTTTGTTTAGATGACTTTGTTTTTTCAAAATTGATCATCCAAGTCAATCCAATTCCTAACATGGACCATTAATCATTTTCTTTGCAAAAAAATGTTGCATTGTTTAGATTGTAGTGGAACAGAGGTCAATAACACAACAACAATACCTATCAGAGTGGGAACTTTCCCATTACAGTGTGGTTCAGAGACGAACTAGAAAAAAGTCGATAGGCATGTTACACCAAGGGACTGAAGAGGGTTGGGAGTGTTGTTGTGCTTGAGGCACAATCAAGAAACGACTCCTAACATGCCTCCAGTGAAAGGACACATGAATGAAATAAATACACACTAGAATGAGAGGCATCTAGAGATTATACAGCTGTGAGTGAGACTGCATAAGTGAGAATGATTTAAAGGATTTGATTAGCACCACTCATATCAACAAGATGTATCTTCTTTTTGGGAGTCTAGAACATAAGAGCTTCATAGTTAAACATGTTTTATTTAGAACACTTGTGTGATGAGTGACCTCCTAGGAAGTTTCTTATGAAGCGTGTGAGTGAGGACAAAACACGATGTTGACAAGTCGTGCGAATTTGGTGCTTAGCCGATTAGTCATTTGCTCAGCTGATTAACTCGTACTACTAACAGTGATTCCCATTTTGATCAGGCGATTATGCTGAGAAAATGACTTTGTTTCTCGGCCGCAGGTTCCTAGACTACTCCAAATAGTGTCTAGTGTAGAAGGTTGAACTACTAAGCCAATGTTGCATGAAAATAAATAATAAAAGCGATCAAGGAAAAATGAATGATAGACTTGTGTTTGATTGATTAGGGGTGTCAAAAATAATTTGTATATTTGGCATGTATATACTTAAACTATATGTATATACTTAAACTACCTAAGAAACCTAGACTAACACTACATGTCACGTTCTTAACTCACTATCTCACATATTACATCATATAAGATCATGACTAACAACATAAATATAGGTACTACACAGTCAGCTAAGTTATAGCTCAAAACCACTTGGTCATCTAAACTTATTGACTACCATATCAGCTGTCAATGTCCTTTATAGCCCTATTTTTAAGGAAATGTGTCTACATGCATATACTTGACTTTGTCAACTCGTATCTTTCACACATCTTCTCAACCAGCTAAGTTATAGGCAAAAAAACCACTAAATCGGCTAAACTGCTTATTAGCTGACCATGTTCTCCATATTCATATTTTTAAGGGAGTGGATGCACGTTTTTTAATTAAACAACCCCTGATTCCAGGTGGTCATTTTCTTATCTTCATATTCTCTCTTTGAAACCACTTTTAATCTCCATCCCAAAGATCTAGGAAAGTGGTTATTGCACTTTGACTTTTTTGAAAAAAGGTGGTCATCTTCCATGTTGTTTCTTTTTTTCTTTTTTAGTATAATTAGTCTCTTGGGTCCTCAATTATTATTCACAAGAGCGCATTAAAAACCATTAACAGCCTCCAAGCCCATCCAGACTCAACAGCTACGTTCAGTCGATTATGCATCAGTTGATTCTGCGTCAGCTGCTTCTCCTCGGCTGCAGGTTTGGTTCCACGGACCTTAATCATTTGATATCATGATTTAGCCGATCTAGAATTTGCCTTTCTTAGTTCAGCGGATACAGATTCAGCTAATCGGTGAATACATACACTTCAGCCGAGTGGCTCAATACATGATATATCCAACTATTTTTTTTTGTGTTAACACATGTCCCCTGCATCTTTTAGATGATGACAATAAGAGAAAGATGTAAGATGTATTATGTCACCTAAACTTCTTTCTGTCCGCTGCTCTGACTTTCGACTAATATGGATTTGCTACATATGGAAACCTATTCTTCTAGAACAACCAGGATTGTAGATAATAGACTTACAATGTCATAATGACACTACTAAATGCCCCGACTTTATATGATCTAGCCGATCTAGGAAACTTCAACATTACAAAGACATTGGGTTTGCATATAGTAGTCTTATGTTGTCGATTTGGCACAGCTAAATGTCCTCCTACTTTCTTTATTCAATTGGTTTGTTCTTTTGTTTCCATTGCTTATGCATTAGTTATTTTTGTTTATCCTTTGATGTAAGAAATGGTAAACCGAACACCAAAACCATATCAAAGAATGTAGTTAAGAATAAATCTGTATCAGTCGTCATTTTAGCTACACCCTTGTCAGCTAGCGTTTTCCTCAAGATTTTAACTGCCATGTCATTAGATGCCTAATCACTATGGTAATCGGAGCATCCTCAGACACACCATAATCATCTAAGGACTATTTTCCAGTTAGATCCCTCATTCTTTTTCCTAAGAATGAAATGTTCAACCATGGAAGTTTTGGTCATCAGCTGACTCAAGTCTGAAAATTCACGGGAGATCAACTCTTCCTTCATATGTGAGATCATGTTATCCATAACTATTGCAGTATATTCTATTTTCGAAAGCTGTGTTGTACTCAGATTCCTGAATGGAGGATGAGAAATAGTGTCTAGAATCATTCTTAATTTCTTACCAATGTCATAGTCTCATAGACATTAACTTATACTCAACTCATGCATGAAATATTTGAACAAAAAAAAAAAACTCAGACATGAAATGTTATAAAATATCAACTCATCCACTTGCAGTTATACATTTATATAGTATTGAATATGGTTGTATATAACACGTGCATATAAATTTTTACCCACATAATTTAAATTAAATCAAATTCAAATTAACTCAAAATCACACCTAAAATATCCATATCTTCATGTATTCAAAAGGTTGTTTCCCAAACTCAATTATAAATATACCCACATATTCATGCCTCCTTTCCATCTTCATATTCCCTTTTACATAAGACAATTGTTAATTTCATCTTCTCTAAAATTTTATCTTTTTCATCGATTTTAATGGAGGAAAAAACACACGCAAGAAATATTAATTCCCTATATTGAAAAATACAGTGTTCATATTTCTATCTCTATTTTTTTTCTTTCAGGTATATATGCTTTGACCATGCTTTTTTCATTTTCTTTGAATATGTTTTTTAAAAATTTTCTTTAACAATTTACATTAGAAAATTTTGTTTGTTGATATTATTTTACAGTTTCTATATTTTCAGCTATTATAGTGACACAAAAGGCTCATACGAGGACTTTTAGAAAAAATGTGTTCTACTTTGCTATAAAAATAAGGTTTTTTTCTTTTTTTAGAGATATTTTATTATTATTATTATTTGACTTTTCTCTCCGATTTTTAAGTTTCATTTTCTTTATTTTTTTCTTAAGGCAAGCTTATATTTATCTTTTAACTTTTTTAATATAAATGACACTTGAAGTTTGTTTGCTAGCTTTTTTTTACGGCTTATATGTGTTTCAATGGCGCAAAAGACTTATAAGAGCAATTTATATAAAGAAAAAATGATTCTACTACAAAGAAAAGAATAAAGTGATCTATTATACTAAAACAATATATTGCCTTCATCATCAATGCTATATGACAATGTCATTGCCAACAAGGGGTTGGTGCAGCGGTTGCACCCTTAAGCTTAATAAGCTCCTTAGACACTTATATCGGGTTCGATCCCGTGAATCATTAAAAAAAAATTGAAGGTTTTTTACCGTTACAATTTTTTTTTCTGTATCTATAAATAAAACAATCAATTTTTTTATTGTAATAATAGCTTTACAATATCTATAGATAAAACAATTAATTAATAAGTTAAAATGTTTTCATTATTATATACTCCCTCTGGAACCATTTATAAGGCAAAAAGTCATTTCCAGATTCGTTAAAAAATGTATGTATCTGGTCCATTTTTTGGACCAGATACATATATTTTTTAACGAATCTAGAAATGACTTTTTTTCTTATAAATGGTTCCGGAGTAGTAAGTTTTAGAACAAGTTGGTTAATTTTTCCAACAGTTATAGAATAATTTTTGTTTTGTAACATAGTGATGTTGATTACTAATGTTGATAGTAATAATCACGATTACTAATGTTGATAGTAATATTAATTTCTTCCACACAAGAATGATTTGATTACAGAGGGTGCCCATTGTCTAATTTTAAACTATCTTGAAATTTTAAATTACACAAATTTTTGTTGGGTATTGTAAGTTTATTACAATTAAAGCATGACACTGACTGTGTGAGCCAAGGTAGTATAATTTAAGAGAGAGAAAGAAACGTTTAAAACTATGATAGATAATGATTTATTGTACAAAAGAAAGGTCAAACTCTCCACTCATTGGCAAGTCGACAAGGGAACATTTCATGTGATAGATGAAGCTCCTTCATACTACCTTTTGAGAAGTAGATCGGTCTTTGGCTTTGACGGCCTATACACTAATGGTCCTTGATCTGCTCTTAGTTGTCTGCAAGGGTAGTTGAGTTCTCCCTTGTTGAGGTTGGTTCAAGGGAAGGAAAAACGAGCAGTTTACGCTTTGATAGCAACCGTTTCACTGGCTCTAGTATTCACTGGCTTTTCGAGATTTAGATATTCCTTGTTTGCAAGTATCACTAAAGAATGAACATACGCAAGGATGGGAAGGAGACCACAACTCCATATCGATGTCCCAGGTCAGGTTACCACCCCTCTCTCTATCGCTCTCTCATATTAGTAAGTTGTTTACACTCATTGTAGATTTTATCTACAAAAGAAGGTTAACGGGGGATACTCAAGTTGCTCTAAGTTCCTATAACCGAGTCTTTCTGGCCCCTGTGAACATCTTTTCTTAATGTATTAAAGAGAGCCTCTCTAACCGGTGAAAAGTGGTGGGTGTCCGCTAATGAGCATTCCGGTTAGTTCAGCTATCACTGCTGGAAGCCCCTGCGATTGTTCGGCTGCATACTCCCCATTTGCGTATCTCGCACTCCCAAAGGCTAAGCACCTTCTTCAAAAGGTAGAGATTCATCTTGACCCCAAGGATGGGATTCATCAAAGGGATTTAGGACATCCTACTGCCACCCGCATTCTCGGATATCTTTATGTTTTTAGTATTTATAAAAAGAATTATCATATCATCTTTCTTTACTTTTTCTTGAAAACATTATTACCTATTGCTTACATCGAATATGACTTTACAACCCCTAAATCTCACCCACCACACTAGATATAATAGAAAAGTTTTAAATTATTAACAAAACAATAATTTATTTTAAAGTTTGAAATAAAATTTTGGAAATACTTTTATTTTTTATTTAATTTAATAAAATTATTATCTTTCAAGTAAGCTAACTTTATGTTACATACAATGTAAATGATCCAGACTTTGATACTCAAATAAAGGGAAATTTAAAACTAACATGAGGTGCTCTATTCAGCAAACTCCCAGAACCTTCAAGACCGATCAGGTGAAAAAGGAAATCTATTTCTGGTAAATTCGTACTAGAATATAACTCCCTACCTCGTGATCCTAGAGAATCCTACCGTATCTTCCCCTCCCATGAGAACGCAATTCAACGTTGAAGAATGAGATTAAAATACCGAGTTTGACAGCAATGTGGATTATATTAATCGCCACATGGATCGGGAGGAAATCATTAAATCAAACATGACAAAAACAAGAAAAACATTGCAGTAGAAAAAGGTTTGTTTCTTTTGCAAAAACGCGGCGAAGCATCAATCGTCAAAGTTGCCCCCGCTAATCCAATTATTGCATAGTAGTACTCAACAAAATTACAAAGAAACCCTCTTATCTGCCCTGAGAATTTTTATTTTAAAAATGAACAAATCTCAAACCATTGGCATTTGACAAGGAGCGCGTATCTATCCATATCCCATAAACATTTTTTTTCCTAATCTATGAACTTAATTCTCGCTATATTATTAGCGTACATTAATAGGACTTTTAAGTTTGCTTATTTTATTGATTTCATCGTTATCAATATAAATTTGACTGTATTCCCTCCGATCTCAAATATATTTTGACTTTTGCTTAAATTTGAGGTCGAAAGGAGTATATATGTATCATTCTTCCGCCCAAATAAGTTTATTATTATTATTATTATTATTTTGTTTTTCAATTTTTTATAATAAATAAATACTAAATTAAAATAAGCATGCGATTTTTAAGGTAATATGAAGCAAAGTATACGAGAAATCTAGAAAGATTGTTGTAATTAATCTGCTAGTAAATAAGTACATGATTTGACATTTCTAGTATTGGAATAATCCGGAATCTAGCATTTTATATGAAGAAATTTTTACCAAAAGTTTAATCTTTTATACAAATGATGATTTTCCATTAGGACAAAGCGACAAATAAGGCCCCACCGATCTCTATGGGATAAGACTAAAATGAGCTTGCAACGTTGCTTCTTTAAATCCCAATGGATTAGGATAGGATGGTTAGGGGGTAGTGCGTTGGAAGAAATTATTGCAAACCAAATGACGTGGATCCATGCTGTATAGTAGTAGTATAACCCAAAGTTCTCCCGAAACTACATCAATTCTCCGATCTCAATCAACCAATAAGAACTCGCCACACACATGTGGGGCCATAATTCACCCTTACATGTGCGCGGCGATTAGAGATTGTCCCACCATTCATTCATTTTTCGTATATAAATAAATAAAGGGAGGCTACTTTTCATTTTCATTTTCATTCCACGCACAACACGATCCACACCACACACACTATTACTCCTTTAGAGTCAAACATTAAAGACCGCGTTAAGCATGGGTGCAACCTCTTTGGCCCGAGGAGGAGGAGGAGCAGTCGCCAGATATCTGCCCGGTTTCCGCAAGGAATCGAAGCACGAAAGGCTCGACTTTCCGTCGTGTGCTCAACAATCTGCAGATACGAGTTTTTCCGATGTAGAATTGGAATTTCTTGATCATTGTGATATGCAATTAGGTCATCAAAGTGCAAGTAGCGTTGAGTTTCATCCAAACGAATTGGAGTTAGATGAAGACGAATGCGAGAGGGTTAACGATGGTAGTAACGAGGAGAATAGAAACTTTTGGGACAACCAACTCCAGCTTTTGCAGGTAATTAATTAATTAATTACTCGCACGCTCTTGATTGATCAATCATATATATATATATATTTCTTCATTCTTAATTATCTCATACTAAATCTCAATGAAATTTCAACTTGAGATCTGGAAAATTAAAACACTGATCACAATCAGACATTAAAATTCAAGATATGATCTTATATCATGAACTAAGAATTTCTAGCTAGTAATAATAAATTTTAAAAAAGGTGAGACATAGATAAGGATACATGCATGTTTAATAACAAATAATTAAATTTTATTATAAGGAGTGATGAAAAATAATTGGACAACACTGTCTTAATATTGTTTTCCTATTTGAATTTTGTCTTAATTAGTTGGCTTTTGAGTGCAGACCAACCTATACAGAACTAGTTCTGTGGAGTCAAGGATAAGGAATGCGACGAAAGAAGCGGTTCAGGATATACATAACGCAGAAATAGAGTGCAGTTGTAGTAGACAGATGGCTGCCAGCTCCTGTCGAAACTGTTTGATGAGAGAAGTCTCAAGGCGGCTTCAGAACGCCGGTTTTAACAGCGCCATTTGCAAAACTAAATGGAAAAGCTCACCTAATATTCCATCAGGTAATAATAATTAAATACCATGCATCTTTTTTTTTCCTTTTTGACATTTGTAACACTTTTCCTGTTTCTTTTCTTTTAAAAATAAAAAAAAGGAGGCCTTCTTGGTGGGTTGTATGAGATAAGATAAAATCTATTATTAATTATATGGTTAAACATATTTTTACTTCCTATAGAATCGATAAAAATTGATTTTGATCTTTAGTCGTTTTTAGTTTCTATCAAGGACTAAAAATATACATTTTTTATGCTTTTATTCTCTGTTGAAAAGACTAAAAATTTTATAGGGACTAAAATCAAATTTTACGTAGATACGAAAAATATATTTAACCATAATTATAACAACCTTTTCTCATCTATTTTTCAAACCTAAAAGTCCCTTTCAAATCACTAGGCTATTTTCACTTTCCATTATTTATTATTATTATTATTATTATAACAAATAGATCATTAGCTATATTAATTAATAATAATTTATTAGGGGTTAGGTAGGTGTGTGTATATATTTCAAGAGCAGCTCAACGCCTTATTAAAATTTTAAGGTTTATCTAAAAAAAAAAATTTAGGTGTTAGGTACAAGCAAATTTAAATCAAATTTTGCATAAGCACACACAAAAATAAAATTAACGGATATAGAAAGCTAATAATTACCATAATTCTGTGCAGGGGAGCATACTTTTCTGGATGTGATAGATAGTTCAAGCAAAGAGAAAGGAGATGTGAGGGTGATCATAGAACTAAACTTTCGAGCAGAGTTTGAGATGGCAAGAGCAAGTGAGGACTATAACCGGCTTGTGAGGAAGCTCCCGGAGGTGTATGTAGGAAAAGTAGAGAGATTAAGCAACATAATCAAGATCCTGTGCATGGCAGCAAAAAAGTGCATGAAGGAAAACAAAATGCACATGGGACCATGGAGAAAACATAAATACATGCAAGCTAAGTGGTTGGGTCCATGTAAAAGGAACACTTCAACAACTTCCCTTTCAATGGGATGTTCCGAAAGGATGCCGAAGCCGAAGCCAAAGGCATCGATGTTAACAGTAGATCTGCTAGATAAGCTTCCCAGTATGCATTATAAGGCTGTGGAAGTTGTGTAATTGTTACTATTGATTAAGACAGAAGCGTGGTTTTTTTTTTTTTTTTCTATAGTGAGAAATTAAGGAGTGAACTCCTTATAAGTTTGTAAAAGTAATTTATAGCAATAATACGTAGGCACTTCAAAGCTACTCTGATTGGTTTCCAATATCAATATAAGACATATACCTGTTTTTGTTGATTGATATGTTGCTTTAGATATATACTCGTTTTGGCTGGCCCAACAAGGCAATATTTGACTTGAGAACAAAATAGAATGTAGCGGTTTTTTAATTCTGCTTTTAATGAATATTCGCTTTTGTTTATTTTATCCTGTCAAACAAACAGGTTAAAATCGTACTTTGTCAACCTACGGCAAGAAAAAGTTTTAATTACACTCTCGTTGCTTTTTAAGTGTCAATTTTTTAGAAAAAATTGTTACTATGTATCTATCATTTTCAAAGTTGAAGTTTGTATTAACTAATTCTTTTTATCAAGTATGCTCTTTACTATTGATTGCAGTCAAGAGTAACGCATAAAAAAAAATTCATCAAAAATAAAAAAATCATTGATTTCTTTGGTTTGTGCAAAAAAAACCT
Source organism: Calophaca sinica (assembly GCA_037113605.1). Classification (NCBI taxonomy): domain Eukaryota; kingdom Viridiplantae; phylum Streptophyta; class Magnoliopsida; order Fabales; family Fabaceae; genus Calophaca; species Calophaca sinica. Next base: position 98,545,464 of record CM073734.1, on the reverse strand, counting down.
TAAACAATACTTAAAAACACTAGAGGGAGTAATATTTTTTCATTTTTTCGGCCAGCTAGTTTTATTGAATACAATGCACCATAAAATTATATATAATATTGTGATTCATAATGTTTTTTTTGTACATAAAGAGGGCTAAAGCCCAACAAAAAAAGAAAAAACAACTAACTAGAAAGACTAATATTCCTAGGCAAAGCTGCCCCTGAATAGTCCTCAAACATCAAGATTTACAACTCCCGAGGCGCTTGATCCAGAACTTGAACCTCCCAAGAAGTTGCTACGAAACTGTGGTTTGCCAACCAGTCCGCACACCGATCCCCCTCCCTCCAAGTATGTACTACCTGGACTTGCCAATTTCGCTTCAGAAATAGCCCGAATTCTCTTAATCAAAGTAGGCTCGACCCTTCTACCATCTTCATCAAAGTTGACCATATCCACCAAAACTCTAGAATCACTTTCAGCTATAAGCTTGGTGCAGCCAATTGTCCATGCTAAATCCAGCCCAAGGAAAAGACCCACATTTCGGCTTGTAAAGCATCTCCACTCCCTACCTTGTGAGTGTACCCTTTTATCCATCTACCATCATCATCCCTCAAAAGTCCACCACAACCAGCCATAGAGAGATGTTGTTTGCAGGCGCCGTCACAATTCAATTTCCTCCACCCCATTGGCGGATACTTCCAAGCCACATACACAATATCATTTTTCCACTCAGTTCCAGTGATACAATGGTGCTTGGTATTCTCAATTTCCCGTGCAAAGTTGAGGACAACCATAATGGGGTTGGTGGGCCTCCTGAAACCTTCCTAAAAAATATGATGGTTTCGCCATTTCCACAAAAACCAACAAGTTACCATGAATAACGTATTCCAAGCAATCTGACTAGTAGTGTTCAATTGCATATGAATGTTATGGAAAATCCACTCCTTGCAATCACTCAAGAATTTTTTTTGGATCTCATCAGAGGGAACAATGTGTAACCATACCTGAGTTGCATAGACACGGTCACGAAGAACATAGGTCATGGTCTCCTCATCTCTACCACAACAAGGGCAAATTGGAGAAATTGAAACATTCCAATTATGACGACGATGATTAGTTAAGAGTCTACCATGAGCAGCTAGCCAAGTAAAAGTTTGGATCCGATGCGTCATAATGTTTTAAGGTGTGAATGAATACTACTAAAAAAAACACAAAGACTTTAAATAGTTCTTTTTCAAGATAGTGTTATCAAGGGTTAAACATTAAGTAGTGCTTTCAACTAAAAGCGCTATCAAGTATAAAAAAAAATTGGATAATTATTAATAAAGCTTTCTTAATAACTCGCTATCTAATTGCTTTCTTTAAATAATGCTTAGTTAAGTGCTATCTTGGAGTTTCTACAAAAAGTAAAAATTAAGGCTTAAATATGTTTTTTGTCCCTATAAATATGGGGTACTTTGGTTTTAGTCCCTGCATTTTTTTTTTCCATTTTCATCCCTGCAATTTGACTCGTTTTCATTTTCATCCCTAGCCGTCAAATTCCGTTAAAAAAATGATGTGTCTAACGGAGCTACACGCTCGCATTTCCACGTCATCAAAATATGACACACACGCTGGCATTAAACGGTGACTTCACTTAGTTTTCTCCACGTCACAATCCCTAACCCCCCACTACAAGAAAACACGCGGATACCGACGGTCTCTGCTCGTCACAAAAAATGCACGTTTTTCGACAGCTTTGGCCGTCGGTAATGCCAATCCATCGTACTCTTATTTTTACCGATGACCTTTCCCGTCAAAATTTGAATTTGGCCGTCGGTAATCCCGAGACAGTTGACCGACGGGTTTAGGCCGTCGGTAATGTCCGGATACAACCAGAGTGCGACCCCTTCTTCCCCATTCGGCTTTCACACTGTCACTCAGTCTCTCAACCCTCTGCTCTCCTCAGTCTCAACGCAAATCGTCCACTACAAAAAAAACTGATTTTAGTGACCGATTTTTCGGTCGCTAAACCTCTAAAATCGGTCACTAATCAATTTAGCGACTGATTTAGAGACCAACAAAAATCAGGAGCTAAACCGCTAGTGACCGATTTAGAGACCGAATTTAGAGACCGATTTAGTGACCGAATTTAGCGACCAATTTAGTGACCGAATTTAGCGACCAATTTGGAGACCGATTTAGCGACCGGTTTTTGCGACCGCTTTTAGCGACCGATTTAGCGACCGAAAACGACAACCAGAATGATCCACACCGATTTAGAGACCAAATTAGAGGCCGATTTAGCGACCGAATTTAGAAACCGCTTTAGCGACCGAAAATGACAAATTGAAGTTTGTCTTAGCGACCGATTTAGCGACCAATTTTGTCAATTTTAATAAATTTTTGGTCACTAATTCGGTCTCTAATATTCCTGTGGTAAAAAAAATTATAAAAACAATGCAAAAACATTTTTTTACCTGAAAAAAAAAATCCAATACATTAAACATTTCAGCATCCATAATAAAAGACAATTGATATTTTAAATTAAGGATATTTTAAATTAAGTCCTACATATAGTCATGTCAATGTGCAAAATAAAAAACATAAACTCGTTACAAGACTATTAGTCCTAATAAAAGACAACATCAAGAAAAAAAAGACAACATCAAAAGTTCACAATAATTTACTGTCAACCTAAATCTAATTCATGATCATCATCATCAGTTTGTTCCTCTGAATCTCACTCCTGATCATCATCGCCAGCTTGCTCTCCAGTAAATGGCATGCAAATCATGAAATAAAAAAGACAGTGCACTGCAAGAAGAATGCATGCAGATCAGAAAATCAGAACAATAGCAAAAATTATTTTTACTCTCCATTTTTTATTCCTAGGCCATAACTCCTATAATTAACATAGTAATATGAGCACAGAAATTGAATTAAAAAATCCATCACGCAGGTTAATCGAATCATACCACAAACAACTAATGTTACCTAGAGGATATACTCATTGGTCAGTCTGGAATTTTGAACATTAAGTTTCTGCAGAATTTTAGTTAAATGAAAGTTCATTTCTGATTGTCAAAAAAAAAAAAAACTGGTTTAGTACTTATTACAAATTACAAATAGCCACTTCCAACGCTTAAGATAAAGTACCTGTGAATCATAAGGATTACAAACAAATACAATCATGCAGCAGAGATTGAAATCCTAGATAGACATCCTAGTCATGTTGCACAAATTATATATCAAATTAAACCTCAATTTTTATCAGAAAAGTTAGTGGAAAAAGAAAGAAGTTCAGAAGTTTTTATTATATTATACATGCACTATACCACTATTATCTACTTAAAGAAAGGCAATTCGATACTTGAGCATCATTCCAATTGTCCAATACTTAAGACAAAAAGTTAAACCATATATGGTCATTCATTAACTTAAACATTCAATATGAGATTACAAACTAAACCAGTTTATAAGATAGCAATAAATCAAATATTTAGTTGCAACCTTGCAAGTAGCTTATATTGACATTCTGCAGTAAAGCCTTCCCTTGATAACATGCTAGGAACTGAGACTTTCTCCATACCAAGTCCAAACAAACCGTTGGAAGCAGCAACATCTAAGAATGATCCACTCTGAACTTGTCCACAGCTGCAATACATGTATTGAATAAACAAAAGCCAGAAAGGTCAAAATCCTGCCACAAGAATGCATTTTATTCAAAAAACAAAACATGGGCAGCAAAATCCTTAACTACATTCCCTTTCATTAAAGATGTGTTTAACAATGAATCAAACCTATGCAAAAAATCTAAAACAGCAATTAATTTAATAGCAAATTTTTTCGCTATCTACTTCATGTTAGTTTGAACAAACAATTTTCCCAAAAAGTAATAATGATTGGTAATATCATATAGCAAATTCTCATAACAACAAAATCTTGAACATGAGCAAATAAAGAGCTTGTAATAGTAAAGAGATCTGTAGAGAAACAAAAAGCTATATCTGCCATAGTGCTATTAAAAGCTTTCATATCCTATTAGTTTGAATTTCTCAAAGCAGAATTTAGCATAAAGTTGATGGAGCTTAAAGGCATTCATAAAAATAAATGATACATACTGATCCATCTGAAGTAGTGAGTGTAATTTGGCGTGTCTCCAGACTGGAATTCCATATCATCCGGAATCAACTGAGGAGAAAAAACGTATGAAAAGGTACAAGTTAAAGCACTTCCAATTGCAAAGTAAATAAACTATATTAAACTATTAAATCAAAGGTGGAAAATCATCCATGGCGACTTTGAACTTCATTGCATATATCATATGTGAAATTTTAAATGGTCCAAGATGTACGGTAAAATAAAGAGAGACCGTTGTGACTTAGAATTTAATGGTCTGCATGCCATCAGTCACCACAATATAAATTAACCTAGTCCATACTAGAAAGTAGTAATCAATAAAGGCAAACAAAAATAGTTAGGGGAGACTAAACTCAAATCACAATTGCAAATTAGCATTTTTCTTTTTATAACTTAGCAAGAAACCATTTTCATATAGACTTCCAACATAGAGGAATCACACTGGAGACAATGATCTCCAAAGTATATACTATATAATCAATATGACAAAACAAGAAGCCAATGTCTCTTCCATCCATTATCCAGAACAAGAAGTTTGGACAGCATTCAATATTGAAACCAAATCAGAGTTAGGGTTCTTAAGAAAATTTAGGGAAACTAAATCTGTGTTGAAGCAAGGAGAGGAATCAACTTAAGAAGAAGAAGTCACCGTGGCCAATGACTCCGGAGCGGTGGTTGCGATTTCCGGCGCGGTGGAACTCCGGCGAAGGTGCTTCGTTTTGAGCTATGATTGAGGGGTTTTGTTGCTGACAGAGAGGAGAACACGAATATCCAGTCTATTTTCCAATTGGAGGCTCACGGTGGCCGGAATCTAGGAGAGAAGGCGCGGACATAAGGTTTTGAGATCTGTCCATTTAGGATCTTTTCATGGAGAACGACCATGGATCTTGTAGAACTGGAGGAGAGGAGAAGAATAGTGGTGGTGGTTCTTCGATTCGCCACGCGAATTGGCCGGAAAACATCATTAGAGGTCGCGGTTGGGGTTTCATTTTGGTCCCTGTTTCGTGAAATCTTGATATGGGTTTTGTAGAGAATGAAGAGAGGAGAAGAATGGTGGTAGTTTCGTGGCCAACGGAGGATGGACGGCGGCAGAGCGGCCCCTGGAAGTGAGGCGGTGGCGGTCCTTGATGAGAGAGAAGAGAGAGCTTTCTTTTTTTTTTTACTTGGTTACTGAAGAGAGTTTTCTATGCAACCAAAAACAAAAAATTAAGAGAGTTTTCTAACAAGGCTTTTATTTTTTTTATTTTTTTGACGGAGAGTTTTCTAACAAGGCTGCTACTTGGCTTATTAGTTTTTTTTTTATACGTGGTTTATTGGTTTATCATATAATATATAATTATCTTCTTAGTAGTTAAGAATCTTAAGTATGAGTCAAATTAATCCATAATATGACTAAAATATCCTTAAAAATTATCCTAAAAAACTAATTTGATCGGCATTTGAAGTTTTAAAGGACCAAATAAGAATTTTTTATTTTTTAGAGACTAAATTGATCTCCGTAATTTTTATTGGGTACCTATTTGAATATTTACTTAAAAAATAAAAACAAAGATAATGATAGATCAAAGATGTTGCAGAAAACAAGGAAGGCTAGCAAATAACAAACGCTCACGACTATTCAGGAATTAATTCTTCGCGATAAAAAAACATTTCCGTTAATTTTATTCGTGGAATCTTTGAATACTTATTATATTTTAAGTGAGAGGGAGTAAATGAATATTTGGAAAATTCCACAGTAAAAGATGTATTAAGAACAAAACAACAAAATTTAAAAGAAACAGAAGAACCAAACCCTAACACGTGATTTTGGCGAAAGATAAAGGAGACGAACCGCTTCGATGGTCGGGATCACAATCATAGTGTAACACCCCGCCTCTAATCAGGGGATTTACTAATTAATCAAAGATTAAAGATAATGCGAGAAATTTTCCTTTGAATAATAATAATAATAAGAAAGTGTAACTTTGAAATGCCGAACTTGATTAACTAAAAGTCTTATCGAAATTCTAAATTCTAATACACCTTAAGCTGTTATGTATAATCAGAGTTTGGAAAAGCGGAAGTTATATCGAATATTACAAGACCTTATAATGAAATGAGGATATAAAAGACACGAAATTATATAAATGCATTTTCTAACATGACGTTAACATGAATGGATACCTAATAAATTGACTTTTACGTATAACATAAGACATTAAAGAAAAACTCGTGATCCGATAAACTCTTGACTTACAATCCTATTGTAGTGACTGTTTTTAGCGACCGTTTTAGTGACCGATTTTTATAAGAAATTTTTTTAAACTTTTAGTGACCGATTTAGAGACTGATTTTAGCGACCGATTTAGAGACCGCTTTTAGCGACCGCTTTAGTGACCAATTTTTAATGGAAAATTTTTTTAAATTTTTTTTCAAATGAAAATCCGATTTAGAGACCGATTTTTCGGTCGCTAAAGCGGTCGCTAATATATTTTTTGCGACCAATTTAGTGACCACACTTTATTGATCAATAATTCTAGGAATTCGGTCTCTAAATCGGTCTCTATTGTGACCAATTTTTTTCGGTAACTAAATCGGTCACTAAATCGCTAATTTCTAGTAGTGGTTGTTCACCCACAACTCGCGACCTCCCTCTCATCGCCATGCCATTGTTTCTCTTTTTCCCTCTCGTGACATCCCTTTCATCTCGCGATGTCCCTCAAATCTAGCACTGCTTCACCATTGCTCTTGTTTCCTCTCGCGACCTCCCTCCCCTCTCGCGACCTCCATCTTCCTCCCCTTGGCAAGAGAAAACCCTTGTTGTTGTGCGAAAATCCTACGCCGAAAAGGAACAAGACGACATGAAATTTTTTGATCTCAGGTTATTTCGATTCTGTGCAATTGCGTGATTTTCGTAAGGTATCGATTATATTTTTTGTTTTTTTTTGTGTCGTGTGAACTTGAATGAATATCGTGGAATGGTTTTGAACAGTGTGCTGGAACGTGTTTGGCAAGTTGTGCAAGGGATTATTTGCGAGCTTGAGTCGCAGGGCACACTTCCTAGGAGCAATTCGAGGGTTTCTTCACTTGCTACTTGTTGTGGACCTAGGTTGGTATCAAATGTAATTGTTGATTTGCATAAGGTTGAGTTGATTTATGCTTGTTTGTAGTTGATTTTTTTTCATCCCCTTGAGTGGATGAAACTTGGGGGGGGATGAGTTTAATTTTCATCCCCTTGTTGCTTTGCATTCTGATTGGGTTTCTGCTTTGCATTCTGATTTCTAGGTTTGTTCTCGCATTTCTACATCTCAAATTTCTGGGTTCGTGTTCGCATCTTTGTTGACGGTTCTGTTTTTTTACTTCTGCGTGTGATTTTCAGTAAGGCTATCTCTATCTCTTTCATATTTTTTATCGCAAATTTCATTTGATTTGAAGCTTTTGATCTGTTGTGATAAATGTGGAAGAATCATCAGGTGTAAAATTTCATAGAACTAAATTAACTGCTCGTAGGAGACATGGTTTCCATAATAGAAGTGTATTTAGAGCAATTAAATTATATTAGAATCTAGAACCTACGGTGCAAAATATGTAAATGAGTGATATGATATGATGTTGGTCTTAAATTTTAGTGATACTAATCTTGTGTTGATTTAGCTTTGGGACTTGTATAAGTTGAATTAGTCAAAGATTTGGCACATGACACACCTGCATCCCCTCCTGAATTTTCAGATTTTTAGTCCAACCAATATTATATAATCCACTAGATATTTAATTATTTATAACATAACATAAACACTACACACACATATTCAAAAGTTATATATATATATAGGGAACTGTTTATGAATTCCATATCTTTTTCTGTTGTTTTGTGCTGGCATAGACATTTAGCTAGTTCTTTATCGTGTTGTACAGAAAGCTTCTTCTCAGAACGATAACGCAAGCACTGCTTCATCATTTCGCCTCTTCCTTCCTCCAGTTTGCCGCTCGCCGCAGTCTTCTCGTCTGTAGGTATGGATTAATTTCTTTCCTTTAGTAACATGTGAACCTTAGGTTCAAGTTAGGGATTTTGAATACCCTTATGAAATAAAGTTTATTATTATTGATTTGTTGTATAGTGGGTCTGGTGAAGAGGTTGGCTTCCTGCCCCCAACCTCCACAACTTGTATGTTTCATGTTTGCTCCTTTGTGTGCTCCATTGAGCTCCAAAGGTATGAGTGTGATTATGTGTTGTCCATTATCTTGGCAAGTTTTGAGGCTTGACATAGAGCCCTAAATTCATAGTAATGATTTATGTTGAATTTCTTGATTTCCTATTTAGGGTTCTAATGCCATTTTTGTTGCATAGAAAATGCTCTCAATATGAGGATTGTCACTCTGATTTCACGTGCTGCTTGGTTGGATTTTCCATTGTGTTAAATTTTAACTTATGTGCTGATGTAAAAATGATATCAAATAGTTTATGAGAATTTGAATTTTATAGATATGAGCTTGCATGGAGTATAAAATTCAAATTGTTGGTTTTTTTTATAGAATATACATAATTTCCATGTTTACCCAGAATTAAATAGTTCGCGTTTGATATGTACCATGTGATTGAGGATTAAGTTTTAGTAGTAAAAGGATAAAAATTTCTAAATAGTCCCACGTTCTAAAAGATGTTTAAAATTAATGTTCGATAATTTTTTTTATAAGAAACAAACATGTCCTTTTTTGTTTTTATTATAAGAAACATACATCGATTTTCTAATGTATTAGTGCCTGTTTGGTTCGCCGTTTGCATCTCGTCAACGTCCGTCACTGCCGTAAAAGAACGAACACCAAGAGAAAATATTGAATGAAATCATAGAAGGAATAAGAACAATTTTGTTTTTAAAAAAAGATAGAGATCGAAAAGTACTATGCAGTTTTTCACATTGGGCCGTTCAAAAGCACGTATTGGGAGGCATGCCCTTTTTTGTGTTGATTCAACAGGTGCATTATTTTTACATGTAACTTGTAAATATCTAATCTAATTATATATAATTAAATAAACTTAAAAATTATTAAACATTAATGACAGTAAATTATATGTATATGCCTAAGTTTAAATATTATATATTTTTTTAAACGAAACGGTTAGTAAAAGAAATTGAGAAAGGAAAAGTAATTTGGGGGTCAATAATATTACTTATTCTTAAAAATAATTTAATATTTTTTTGGATTACCTTGCAAATTAATTTTTTTATCTTTCTAACAAAGTAATAGAAAAAGAAATAATATTAATAATAAATTATAACTCATACCCTTTTCGATAATTACACAATATTTAAAAGTAGTGTTGAATTATTATTATTCAAACAAACTATCATTTTATTTTCACATTATTTTTTTTCATATTATTATTAATTTTTTTAACAAAGCGATATAAAAAATAATGTTAATACTAAGTTATAGAACTAATACCCTTTTTAGTAATTACACATTCAAAAGAATTTTTGACTAATATCATCCAAACGGCGTTTTAATTTTTTTAAACGTCCATCTGCAAAAAAAAGTATCCAAACAGAAATCACGTTACAATAAACTCATTTTTAACAAAACGTCCGTTTGCAAAATAACGTTGAATCAAATGTCCTATTTTGATAATATACTAAGCTGTAAGTTCAGGTTTGCGCATCCTAGGGCGTTTTCGCTTAGGATGTCGAGTAACTAATATGATGAGTTACTTGTGTGCATGCTTCGTTGGCTGTAATTTGCTTTGCACATCTCTCTGTACTTCTTTTCCTTGCCACTTCTACTTGTCTAATTCTATCTTTTAAGAGGATGTCAACTTCCAACCTGTTTCTTTTTAAATGACCAAGTAGATTTTCTACTTTTGTCATCTCTGTTTTTTATTTTTAGTGAATCATTTGCTTTGTTATTAGTATCGGATAAAAGCCTTAGCTTCCCGTTTAAGGTTCAATATATTATTGAGTGCATGTACTCTTTTAGGGTATTGAATTGTCCAAGTCGGACAGTTTGGGAAAAAAACTTTTTCTTTACTCATATAATAGTTATTGCTTAATTCTCGTATCTTTATATTTGATGAAATTTCGGTTCGATTCATTTCCTTTTGTTCACTGGGTGCATACTTGATCGCAGTATTCATAACTACGATCATTTAGTGTACTTAGAGACCAATGGAAAGTGCTGCCGAAATTTTGTCAAGTATAAGATATGAGAATTAAGGAATGACTATTATACGAGTTCTGAAAAAGTTTTTCCTCGAATGGGATAGGGCCATACCATTTAAAGAAAGAGAGCGGTTGTAAAAACGTCGTGCTGCTGAAATTGTCATTTTTTTTTGACATGCAGAAGATGAAATTTTTCCCTTCGAGTCGTAGTTGGATGTACGATAGGTTGTATCCGAGGATAGGGGGTTTAAAATAATCTTTTTGCGATGGGGTTGATCACTTTGTCCAAGCCGCAATGAAACATGAAGATTTCGAAATTAATGGAGGGATTAGATGTCCGTGTGTTAATTGCGATTGCAGAAGGATCAGGAGCCCAGGTGAGGTCATATATCACCTGCAGAAAGTTGGATTTAAGCCTAATTACTAGATTTAGACTAGACATGGTGAAGATTTGCCTCGAGTTGATTTAGGGGTTGGCGATAATTGCACAGATGCTTCAAGCAGTTGTGTAGATACGGGATATGGTGAGCAAATTGAATTGATGTAAGATATGATTTGTGATGCCTTAGGGGTCAACGTATCATTCGAGGAGCAACAATATGATGACAAAGGTGAACTTCCAAACGAGACAACACACAAATTTTATAATCTTTTGTTAGAAACAAATAAGCTGTTGTTTAAAGGGTCTACAGACTCTAAGTTATCAATGTGTGTGAGGCTTTTAGCTCTTAAGTCAAACTGTGGTGCTACGGATGTGTGCTTAGATCTCGTAACGAAGATGATGTTGGACTCGTCACCTATCAGAGATGGTTTGCCAAAAAGTTATTACGAGGCTAAAAGCTTAGTGTCCAAGTTAAGGTTGGAATCTAAAAGGATTGATTGTTGTGTGACAGGGTGTATGTTATATTACGACAATGAATTCGGTAAAAACGATGGCGCGCTGGTTGAAAGCAGATTTTGTGGTGAGCCAAGGTATATTTCACACACTGATAATGGGAAGGGTAGACAAAAACCAGTTCCACGGAAAGCAATGTTTTATTTGCCAATTATTCCAAGGCTGCAAAGAATGTTTGTATCAACACAGACTGCAGACAAAATGACGTGGCACTATGAGAATATAAGCACTTCAAGTATGTTGCGCCACCCATGTGATGGTGAAGCTTGGAAGCACTTTGATCGTGTGCATCCTGAATTTGCAGCAGATCCACGTAATGTACGACTTGGCTTATGCTCTGATGGTTTTATCCCGTATGTTCAATCAACGGCGAAACCCTATTCTTGCTGGCTAGTTATTGTTACCCCATACAATCTTCCTCCCGAAATGTGCATGTCTAAGCCTTACATGTTCTTGGCTTGTATTATACCGGGTCCAGATAATCCAACAGATGGTATTGACATCTACTTACAGCCTCTCATTGACGATCTCAAAAGGTTGTGGAATGGCGTTTTGACTTATGATATTGCACGAAAGAAGAACTTTACAATGAGGGCAGCTCTTATGTGGACCATTAATGACTTCCCTGCATATGACATGTTGTCTGGTTGGGGTACTCATAGTAAAATGACATGTCCATATTGCATGGAGCATACAAAGGCCTTTACCTTGAAATTCAGGGAGGAAAAGTTCTTGGTTTGACTCACATCGCAGGTTTTTACCAGGTGGTCATCCATTTAGACGGAATAAGAATGCCTTCAAGAAGGGAGAAGTTGAGTTAGATGGCCCGCCCCCAAGGTTGACATCCGAACAGATTTTTGCCAGAGTTATGGATCTGCCAAAAATCACAGAACATGGTAAATTGGATCGATTTGAAGGATATGGACAATGGCATAATTGGACTAAAAGAAGTATTTTTTGGGATCTGCCATATTGGAAAGATAATTTATTGAGACACAACCTTGATGTTATGCACATTGAGAAGAACTTTTTTGACAATGTGTTTCTCACAGTGATGAACGTTAGAGGAAGAACGAAAGACAACGATAAGGCCAGACTGGACTTACCGCTTTACTGTAGGCGAAAGGACTTGCATTTGACGACTCGGTCGGATGGGAAAACCCTGAAACCCAAAGCCTGTTACTCTTTAACTGCTGAGCAAGCAAGGTCAGTCTGTCGGTGGATAAAAGAACTTCGAATGCCAGACGGTTATTCTTCTAATTTGGCAAGATGTGCCGATGTGAACAAAGGAACCATGATTGGGATGAAAAGCCATGATTGTCATGTATTCATGGAGTGTTTACTTCCTATTGCATTTAGTTCCTTGCCGTCAAATGTTTTAAATCCACTTACTGAACTCAGCCAATTTTTCAAAGATTTGTGTTCTGCAACCTTGAGAGAGGATGATCTTATAAAGATGGAGCAGAACATACCAGTCATTCTTTGTAAGTTGGAGGGAGTATTTTCCCCTGGTTTCTTTGACTCTATGGAGCATCTCCCAGTGCATCTTGCACATAAAGCTAGGCTTGGTGGACCGGTTCAATACAGATGGATGTATCCATTCGAAAGGTAATATAATAAAATATTCTTTAAAATAAATATTCACTTGAAGGGTTAAATGTATCAATTTATATCATCAACCTTGTTATTTTGTAGATTTATGGGTGCCTCAAAACGGTCGGTGAAAAATAAGGCCAGGGTTGAAGGATCTATTTGTGCAACTTACTAACACCGTGAGACAATCCATTTCTGTTCCCATTATTTTATGAACTTTATGCTGACACAAACAAATAACAGGAACGAAATAGAAATTGAAAGTGAAAGACACCCGCTAGCCTTATCAGTATTTTGCCTTCCCGGTCGTCATGCTGGAAAGGAGGTGACTTCCTGGTTAACGGGAGAATAGTAGAAGTCAGCCCACGTTCACGTGTTGATCAATTGTGCCGAAGTATCACCCTATCTTACGTATGTATCATTTTTACCACTTTCAATTTCTTTTATCTACAACTACTCATGATCATTTGTTTTCAAATGAATTGATCAAGGCATTCTTGTTAACTAAGCCCACAGCCGTACAAGACTCTTCTGCCTATATTCATGAATATTTCCCAACGTGGTTTATGAACTAGGTATGTATTTTTAGTCCTATTTCAACTATTTATTGTTTGAAAATACAAAAGGTTGTTTGAAAAAAGGAAATATAAATCACTTGTGCATGTGTATACGCAGGTGTACAGTGAGCCAGAATCGCCTCAAATCGAACACTTGAGAAATTTATCTCATGGTCCTAAATCACGTGTAAAAGAATGGCACACGTTTTTCGTAAACGGATACAAATTTCAAACCCAATCAAAAACAGAGGGGAAAAAAACAGTTAACAGCGGAGTTTATGTAAAAAGTGCCACAGATGGAGGTGAAGACGACTTCTACGGCGTGATTCAACATATATATGAACTGGTGTATAATACTTTAGACTACACTAAAAGAATAATACTATTTTATCGTAATTGGTTTGATCCGTCAAGTAGAGGTACAAGAGTGGATCGAAAATATAATACTATTGACATATGCATGAGCAGAAGATACCAAATGTTTGATCCGCTTATCATGGCACAACATGTAAGACAAGTGTATTATGTCCCTTACCCATCAACTCGAAGGGACAAACAAGGTTGGTGTGTTGCAATAAAGACTAAACCAAGAGATCGCATTGAAGCAGATGATCCACAGGAAGAAGTGGCTTATCAAGTGGATAAGATGTCTGATGTCAACGTAGTAAATGAAGTAGAGCCCATTTCTCGACTACGTGACGATCCAATCACATATGAAGATGTAGATGGAGATGAGGAATTAAATGAAGAAGTGGCAGAGCCATCAAGATCTGAAGACGATGTCGAAGCAGAGTGGGCAGAATGAAATTGTTTAACTTTTTACAATTAGCGAAATTAATGTCTAACAATATATTTTTATTTACTGCAACCGATGTATAAAATTCTTTTAATTACTCTCGCCATATGGATATTTATTCGCGTATTCTAACTAGAATGTAATATTACAACCGACGTCTGTTAATCTAAGTGGTAAGGAGTTTAGTTTCTTTTAATTAAATAATGTCTCGAGTTTAAGTCTTTGAATGGTAAAATCGTCGTTAGAAGAGTTTTGCCTTAATATGGGTTCACACAGCTCGACTCAAATTATACCGAGAGTCTAAATCAAAATAAAAAATACGTACTACGATGTGACACTATATGGGATAATTCGTAAATATACAATTTGAATTTCATTATTATGCATTCACAATGTAAAAAGTTCTGTACATATCTAATCATATCTCACTATGTAGATATTTATACGTATTTTGAGAAATATTACTGAGACACGAAACCATAGCTAAATATAATTGGATGTTTATGTAAAAAAATTTGCCTTGGTACCAAAAAAGAATACTGCAAAGAGATGTAACTTGTTTATTTTTATGGAATTCATTTGTAATATTGTTATGCTTAAATATATTATTTCATGACTGTTATTGTTGAATTGCTCTATAGACATATATGGCATCAGGAGGTGTTGGATCTGATCCCCCCGACCACCCACTGGTGGTCAACGGAAGGGGAAGGGCATCGCCATCGACCCCCCTCGTCGTTGTCGGCCGAACATTATTAGGATTGACGATGCTGGCTATGCGACGTTGTCATCCACACAACGTCCGCGTACATCTACGCCTACACAGGCTCCAGCGCGTTCGGCCCCTACATAGCCTCCAGTGCGTTCGGCACCTACACAGCCTCCAGTGCGTTCGACACCTACACAGCCTGCAGGACCTTCTATTTCGACACCCCATTTGTCACCCATTCACATGATCCTCAACCCAGGGTTCCAGCAGACACCTGGCGCTTCTTCCTCCCATTTTGTGCCTAAGATGGCGCCCGATACTCATATGTCTGATCATGACTATAGTACGGGCCATACACCTGATCAGACCGAGGTTGAGCAGGACGGGGATGAGCAGGAGGAGGTTGAGCAGCAGGAGGTTGACCAGGGGGTCACTGATGATATTGAGATGCTGCATGATGGCCGAGTTGCTATTAGGCCGGCTGGTAAAGGGTAAGTATTTACTTTTTTTTTGAGTTATTAATAATTTACATGTATATATATATATTTTTCTCTTGTTTGACATCTTGTTATTTTCCAGGTTCCTTCCCTCAAAACCAGCTGTGACGGCTATCACAGCGATAATTGAGGATAATTACCACACGTTTTGGCCCACCTGGAAGAAAGTGAAGGAGGATGCGGGGGATCATATGTTCAGATCTTTTGGAGTAAGTTGTAATTTTTATTTTGTTGCATAATATTTTTTTATTTCATAAATTTCAATTATGTTTAATAATGTATTATATTCATACAGGAGAGGGTTTCTTGGAAGGAAGAGGATGAGGAGCAGATCGAGAGGAACTTCCATATGAAGGCCTCCCACCGCCTCTCTGACATGCTTAGAGATGCCGCCTCGATGGACAACCCCCTTTGGATAGGATCAACTCTGGCGGCAATGCAAAATCTTGGAACTCCCCGAGTTCAAGGCGTAGCGAAGGCGAAGAGGAATAGAGCCTCTGAGAAGGGTGGGAGTTTGCACACCAGAGGTTCGGTCAGTCAGGCGCAGCACGCAGATCGACTTGTACGTTTTATATTATTTTTATTATTATTATTATTTAGTTATTATTATTATTATTTAGTTGTTATTATTATTATTGTCATTTAGTTGTTGTTGTTGTTATTATTATT
Organism: Calophaca sinica; assembly: GCA_037113605.1. Lineage (NCBI taxonomy): Eukaryota > Viridiplantae > Streptophyta > Magnoliopsida > Fabales > Fabaceae > Calophaca > Calophaca sinica. The sequence goes on along the minus strand of CM073734.1, from coordinate 98,529,510 downwards.
ATTATTATTATTATTATTATTATTTACTTGTTATTATTATTATTATTATTATTATTATTATTATTATTATTTACTTCTTGTTGTTGTTGTTGTTGTTGTTGTTGTTATTATTATTATTATTATTATTATTATTATTATTATTATTATTATTATTATTTATTAGTTAAGGTTTTGTATTAAATAATTACAGTCGAAGCGATTGGGTAAAGAGGTACAGTTGCACGAGCTCCATCGTGCAACTCATATTAGGAGGAGTACCAGTGATTTTGTTGATGAGCGGTCGAGGCGGACCCAGGTAATTATAAAATATAATGAATAGTTTTTTAATAATGTTTATATTGTTTTATGACAAAAAAAATTGACTTATTTGTATATGTTTGATAGAAGGAGTTTGAGGCGCGGATGTCTCAGATGATGTCTCAGACATCATCATGTTCCCCCACTCAGAGCCCTGAGGATCCATCTGCACCGCTCAGGGTATGGGCTGATGTTGTTGGCGGCAAGAAGAAGGGTCACCTATACGGTGCTGGCGACCTCGCCGGCAACTACAAGAAAGGTGCCCGCCGCCTCAACATCGGAGAGTCGTCGAGTAGTGGTGCTGCCACTGGTCGCTGCCGCGGATGAGCTGGAGATAGCGGACCTGAAGCGGGCCATGGCCAAGCAGCAGCGGATCGCGGTCGAGTAGCGGGAGGACGCCCGTCGGACGAGTGCCATGTTGGCTGAGATGCTGAAGCGACAGGAGGAGTTGTACCAGTTGCTAGCTCACCAGGCGCCTCCTCCACCGCCTCTGCCTTCGCCTCCTCCGCCTCCTAGTAATGATGGTCATGATCAGGACTACCAGGACTATTAGTTCTGTTTGTACTTATATTTTTTTCATATTTTCTGATATCTTTTTAATTACTGTTGATCTTTGTTCGTCGGTTTTTTATTTATTTATTATGTTTCTTTTTTTTAATTATTACTGATCTTTTTCGTTTACGTTATCGCATTTTTAAATATGGCAATAAATTAAGAATTAAAAGTAATACATATAATTAAATTAAATTACTAGTAATAGTTAATTAAATTAATAAATAAATATTTTTTAATATTGGAATCAATTATTTTTAATAATTAAATAAATAAATAATTTAGTAAATGAAATTCATTAATTACAATATTTCAATTAATTAAATTCATTAAATTAAATAAATGTTTCAATTATCTTTTTATTAATTAATTAATTCAATAAATTAAATTCAATTATAAATCAATTTAGTCATTTAATTTAATATTTTAATTTAATAAATAAATTAATAAATTAAATTAATTACAGAAATTAATTAATTTTTTATTTAAAAAAATGATTTACCGACGACCACGGCCGTCAGAAAATTTCGACGGTATTTTTCCGACGGCCACTGAAGCGTCGTCGGTAGGCATTTGCGACGCCCGTTTTACCGACGTTCTTTAGGCCGTCGGTTACCCGTCGGAAATTTAGCATTACCGACAAGCCGTCGGTAATCCCGTGTTTTCCTGTATTGCCCCGAATTCCTTTTTAGTTGCTTCATCTCCAGCCTCACTCTGTAAATCTGCTAGGAAGTGCTCTCGCTGCGTCCCACGACCCTCCCGCAGGACGCTACCTTAGCCAAATTGTAGGAAGACAAAATCGACGATCGTCATCGTGCTTTCAAAGCGAAGAAACCCATGTTTACCCCTTCTACTACTCCATCGCAACCGTCGCACTCTACCACAACTTCCAAACCACCATTACTTCCCACACTCCCAAAGATCCAGTTCAAGAACCTGTCCCCGGAGGAGATGGCTTCCCAAAGTGAAAAGAGCCTCTACTACAACTGCGACGAGAAGATTGGCCCCAACCACAAATGTAATGTGCGTTTCTTCCTTCTCATCGCCAATGAAGCTGATGTAGTGGACCCTATTGAGCCTCTAAACTCCGTTTTTCCATATTCTCCTTCACCTATCCTTGATGATCCTTTTGCTGCCCACAAACCGTCGAAGAAGAGGAGAAGAGGGTTGGGTCGAAGAACAGTAGGAGAGGGTCGAATCGAAGAAGAGGATCAGAAATGGAAATGGGTTGGTTCTTTCTTTTTTCGCTTCGTTGTTTCTTCTTCTCTGTTTCACTTATTTCACTGTTCTTCTGTTCTTTCTTCTTCATTTTGGTTGTTTTGTTCTGAAATTGGTTGTTTTGTTCTTCTGTTCTTTCTTCGCACGTTTTGGATGTTCATTTTCCTTCGTTTTGGTTGTTCTATTCTTCAATGTTTTGGTTGTTCTGTCCTTCGCACGTTTTGAATGTTCTCTTTTCTTCTCTGTTTTTTCAGAGCAAAGTTAGTTGTAAAAAGATTGAGAAACTGAAGCTGAAATTGGGCAATGAGAGAAGAAAAGTGTTGTGGCTGGTGTTTGGATTGTTCATTTCCTGGGTTTTTTCTTTGGTTATGAGTGTATCACATTTAAGAAGTAATTTAGCTAAGTAAGTTCATGTGATTGTATTGAGTTTAGGGAAATGGAGTTGATGTATTTTGTAATGTGATTATGTATTGTGTATCATGTAGGTTCATGTTATTTAGGCCATTGTATACCAAAGGCTGTAATGTCAACTCAATTTTATATCAATGAAGTTGTCTTTATGTTCATTCCATTTTGTGCAAATTGTGCAAGAATTTGATCACTGAAACTGTTTTGTGTTTTATGTTTTGTGCAAATGGTGAAAATTGTGCAGATTTGTGCATTCCATAGATTTGTGCATTCCACAGATTAACATGTAACTTGGAATTCATTGAACAAAATATAATCCAGAGTCTAGATCATATACCAAAACATTAGTACCAAAACACAGAAATCCATAAGTCTATCAATTTGTTCTAAAATAAATACTACTTCCAAAACTGAAAAAATCCAAAATATCCAACATCGTCTCCTCAATCAATTTGTCTCAGTAGCAGCTACATCATGTACTTGCATGCCTCTTTCTTGAGTCAAGTCACCTTCAAGTATGTCACCTCCATCATTGACTTGTGTTGTGCCTCTTGCTGACCTTGATTTATGGCCTTTCTCTTCAGTGGGAGCTTGGGAAATTTCGTTCTCTATGCATACAATAACAATTTGTTAACAAACATTATGTAAGTCTTAAATATAGGTCCTGTATCTTGTATTATACCTTGGTAGATTTATGCGCATTTGCTTGGACTGGTTCATTTGCCTGCTCCCCAACCATGGTAGTTCCTTTTTTTGGCTTTCTCTTTATCAACATGAAGTAAATCAATTTATGAATGACATAAATGCATAAAATCAAAGGACAAATATGAACTTACCTTTCTGGTTTGGGCTGCTGGATTCACAGTTTCGCTTTTGCATCCCCTAGAATTTTGTCCTCTTTTATCACACTTGGTGTATCTGTATTGTGTGTTGGCCCTCTTCAACTTTGTTGCATTTTCATCCTCATCAGCTTCTCTTCTTCTCAGTTTCTTTGGCATCCCAGGTCCCCTCTTATATTGGGGTGTTAGCATCTCCTCACAGTCAACATTGGGCCACATAGATTGTCCATTGATAGGACTGATACCATAGTTATAGCATAACTCATACATATCCCTTGTGTAACATTGATGAACAAAATCCTCGATGTTGTATCCCCTGTATGACATTCCAGCAACCACATGCCTACAAGGAATTCCTATAAGCTACCAATAGTTGCATGTTCAAGTATGTTTTTCTAGATCCACAACAAACCTATGAATAAATTGAGTATGCTCCACTTCAAATTTTTTATCCCCTGCCCAAGTTGGCTGCCAATTCCCACTATGTTCTATCTCCTTGTTGTAACACCCCAATTCCTCAAGCTTGGTTTGATGTGTGTGCATAAGCTTAGTATGGCTTAATGATGAACTTTAAGTGATTTTTTCATTGATTGTTATAATTGAATATGTGAATATTGTGTTTGGTGATTTTTGCCCAGTGTGAATCGATTCCCAGCGCCTGTGAGTCGATTCAGTATTAACTATTTGGGACTCGATTAGGCTTGCTGTGAATCGAAGTGTGAATCGATTCACAGAAAGTCAGTTCCCTGTGAATCGAATCTGGAAGCTGCAGGAATCGATTCATTCACTTAAAACTGCGATTCCTGTCATTTTTACACTGAGTGAATCGATTCACCTAGGCTGTGAATCAATTCACAGCTACACTAAAACAGAAAAACTCAGCAGAAAAAGGACAAAACACGATTTTGAGTGAGGGTTAGAGAGAGAATGAGGAGAGGGGATTAAACACCTAGGGTTCACATTTTAAGGGGAAAACATGGATTCATGCTAGATTTATCATCAATCTTAGCTTGAATCCAAGTTGGGGAGTATTCACTCTTGGTTTGGAAAGTTGGAAGGAATCCCTAGAAGGAAAGCTTGAAGGAGAAGAAGAGGAAGGAGCTGAACTCTAACTTTGGGAGCTCGAAATCTTACATTGATGTGAGTTCTTCCTTCTCTTAGGTGATGGGCACCCATAAGTCCCACATTAGGGTTCTCTTGAAGAAAACCCTTGAACCCTTTTGGGTTCAAGGTTAGAATTTCCCAAATCCCTCTTATTTTTACAGTTTTTAGTGTTAAATAGCTATGCATGTGTTATTGGGACTGATTAAGGGGGTTAATGTTGTACCCAAAACCCCCATAAACTGTGAGATTGATGTTTGACCATTGGGAACTCCATGGAGCTCTAATGGAAGTGTGTCTTGTCTTGATATATTTTCCTTGACTGAGCATGATATATGTTTCCATTTGAATATGAAATGTATCTTTTTACATGAATATGTTCAGTTGCATGTGAAATTAGAGGAGCACCTAATTGTATTCCTATTTTTGAATAAGGCATGTATTTAAGGATATAGTTTGTGAATTAAATTCCCTAAAAGACACCAAGATGCCTCAAAAAGGGGGTGATCGATATGGTTAGCCGTGTGGGACGCCCTCGGACGGTTAAGACGTCTAACCACCATATCAAAAGCGTATTTATGGGGTTGTATGGACGTAAGCATACAACGCTACCCATGAATACGAGCTAAAGATGAATTAGAAATTCATAGTAAGAATATGCATTGCATAAATGTGTGATATTAAGTCTTGACTGATAGTTCATTATATGAGTTGATGGTGAGGAGTTGAAGGGAGGATTCACTGAGATTATTATCTCACAGCGCTCCTTTATTTAATTATTTTTACAGATGCACAGGTTTCAAAGGAAGGCTGACAGCTGCTAGCTCTTGGAATCTTGTTTATTTTGTAGTAGTCTTAAGTAATACCTTGAATATGTAATTTCTAGAGTTATGTATTGGTGTTGTACCGTCATGAAACTTATGTACTTGAGTTTTAGTCTTTTGTGGTATTTGGACTTAATGTTGGACTTTAAGTTTGAATTAATATTGGGAGGACTGTACCTAATGATAATTATCCTATTTTCAAGTTAATGAAAGTAAGGTGTTACACTTGTCTTGTCTCTTCCTAGGTTTAGGCATCACTCTGTGCTGCCACCCATCAAGTTTACCTCTCAATGTTGCAATCTTACTCATCAATGTTGCAGTGCCTCCTCCAAACTTTTTCTTGAAGTTTGCATACAAATGCCTAAGACAAAGCCTATGCTCCAAACTTTCATACATTTCTTCAAAGACAGGAATTAGACCCTGGATTCATTAAAAAGAGAAATAACGAAATATCATAACAAGTGTAAAATGATGAATAAAATAGTATTAATTCCAGATTACAAGTTACATACCTTTTGCTGGTCTGATATGAAGACCAATCTTTTATCTTGTCCAATATCCTCCAAGAGTAGAGTCAAGAACCACCTCCATGACTCTTTGGTCTCTGTTTCACACACTCCAAATGCTAAAGGAAAGTACTGATCATTTGGGTCCCTCCTAACAGCTATGAGGAGCTGACCACCAAACTTTATCTTTAGATGGCACCCATCAACCCCAATAAAGGGTCTAAAAGCAGCTAAGAAACCCTTCTTACAGCCATCGAAAGAGAAATAGAAAGGGCCAAACCTGGGTTGCAAGGTTGGGGGAACCCTCTCCACATTGATCTTACAGGTATTACCTTCATTAGCCCTTCTCAGCTCTGCAGCATAGGTCCATAACAAGGTATATTGTTTTGCTGCATCACCTTCAATAATTTCCCTAGCAATTTTGATGGTCTTCCATGCCCTAGCAACGGTGATACCAGTAGCATATTTCCTCCTTACCTTAGTTATAATCTCATTCACCCTAACATTCTCAGAGGACATTAACTTCTCAACTACAAGTTTGGACAACCACTTCGAGTTAGCATTTTTATTGCTAAAAACCCTACCACACGTGTGTTTACCTTCATAGGTTTTTACTCTATACGTGTGTCCCTTTCTTTACTTACCAACGCAGTGAAACCACATTTACTCTTGCACTCTGCCCTGGCCCTCACTTTGTCGTTTTTCATAAACCTTATCTCCCTTCCATTTAATACTGAGTGCTCTAAAATTGCCTATTTGAATTCAACAATAGACTTAAACTCCAAACCTATCCTAAATTTATACTTCTTGTCTAAATCTTCCTTCCTAAATATTGGAAACCTACTCTTCCCAGTGTTGTTAGAGTCTGAAGAATAATCTGAACTATATAACTCTTCACTAACATATTCATCCTCGATCTCATGATGGAATCTTGCATGCATTACTTCATGGTCGTCGTCATCCACCAGAATTTCCTTTGAAGGGGATCCAATTTTCCCAGTAGAACTTGTCTTCAAATTATACCTTCTCCCATCAACCTCAATAGTTGACCTCAACTCTGTAGCAGTTCCATCAGTAAAGCCATCATCAAGGCCTAGAGCTCTTTCCTCCTCACTGTCATAAAAATGCACTCCATCTGCATCATCTTCACTCCCATCAATGTCATGTTCATGAGTATCCTCACAGTGATCTTCACTATATACCCTCACCTCATTTTCATCAATGACACCTTGTAAATCACCCTCTTCCACCATAGTTTCTGTTCCGGACTGGGCCGAGGCCCAATCCGTCGATCCACCTTCCCTCGATGCCACGTCGTCCGCGTGCCTCTCCACCTTCCCTCAACGCATCCGACCCATCCGGCCAGGCATTAAAGGAATTTAATGCCGATCGTTTCACGACGGTTACACATCGACAAGAATCAGCCCTCGACTATATTTAAAGAAGACCGCCGAATCCGACGAGGTAATGATCTTTCTACCACCTCTTACTCACCTCGACACACATCGACTTCGAAAGGCCGGAAAGTGTTTGCAGTACACCACTCCGACGCTACCGTCATATCCGTCAGCGAAAGCACATAACCGCATCGCTTCCTCCTATTATCATCCGGTTCGCTCGTAACATTGGCGCCGCTCTGGTGGGAATCGCTTCGATTCCATCTTCTTTGTCGGTCTCCTTCTTCACCTGACGATGACTGGATCGGCCAGGTCGCGACCAGCGCTCCACTCATGCTAACGCAGATCTTGAACAACCAAACCACCGCTAGCCCGACAGAACCACCTTCTCCAACATGACGCCGTTCGATCAAGCCTGCTTCAAACCGATGCCGAACAGACCACCGCTATCCTCATTCGCGAAGTTCCGCGACCATCCGGCTTGCGTCAAGCGATGTACATGCTCGTAATCAACGCCCGATCGAATGGAGAATCGCCAGAAGGAACTTCCGCCGCTGCCACCCAAATCGAAAAGAAAAGATCGAGCCTCTCATTCTCCTCTGAGATCAAGGAGTCCAAAATCTCGACCGTGCTCATCGCCACCACCGGGCACGACTCCACGCCGCTTCAGGCATAGAGCACTCCGCGCTCATTCTATTTCATCAACTCTGAGCGATGACACGAGTGACTCGAGCGACCTTTGGTCCTTTACATCCGAGATCATGAAATTCTCGATTCAAGCATCTTCGTAAACCACCCGCTGGGACTCATATACGACTTCATCACCGACTGACGAGCATGTTGGTCGCTTGAGCATCGCTACGGGTTATCGAGGCTCTGGCCGGGTGGAAGCCGCGTAATCTTTCCTCACTCAAGAAGGCAAACGCTGTCTTGTTCCGCACTCTAAGAAAAATTCCATTGGTTCGTGGATCGAGCTCGGCCGACCTGGCCCGCTGCATTTCACCGCCTAAAGTCCAACCTAGTCGACAGCCGCACCGGCCGCAATTCCAGAAGAAAGATGAGTTCATCGAGACTACGCCGAAAGTGCTTCAACAAGGAAGCCATTTTGGTGAAGAAATGCTCGACGAGATGAAGCCGTGCATTTGCAGAGCAAGGCCTGGTCGGCAGTTTATTCAGTTTCGGATACATCGTGTCGATAAACCGAGGTCCTCGACCGAGTTCCCTGGCTTAGCCTGTAAATTTATGAATTACGGTTAAGAGAAGTTGATAGCCCCAAAAGCCAAAGACAAATCCCTGCAGTAACACCGATAAGCAAAGATGAAGAAATATAATTAAGTTGAAACAAATGTATCCTAAACACATAAGTGTGAAGCAAAGGAAGTATGATCAAGAAATACACAATCAAAGATTTATTTACTATCAAAACCTTGCACTCGATGGAACTCGTGCCGAGACCGCTGCGGCACGAGATCGTGATAAAGCCTTGTGCCTTGGCACAAGCACCTGATGAAGAGATCGAGCCTCGTCGGAGACCGCTGCACGAGGTCGTGATAAAGCCTCGCGCTGCAGACAAACACCTCGCAATGTGGATACACAAAATTCAAGATTCGAGCCGACCTACCAGGCCCACTCCGCAATTGCAAAATCTCGCACGACCTTAAACCCGCCACGCTATGACCTTGATTATTTGATGACCCCGACCTTGCCGCTTGGACATCCAGATCAATTACTCCTACGTGGAAGCATAAAACTCGACTACGAGCACTTTACTCAAAGATAAAATTAACGCTAACTTAATTACACCGCGCAAATTGTCTATACTTTGACAGAACAAATAAGTGATAAAGCCTTCGTCAGCGCCGCACAAGCACCCGATGAATGAAGAGATCGACTGCGCTTCGAGACCGCTGCGGCATGAGCTCGTGATAAAGCCTTCGCTGCTGGCACAAGCACCGATGAATCAAGATCGACTCGCGCCGAGACCGCGCACGAGCTCGTGACGTAAGAGATCGACCGCGTCGAGACCGCGCACGCAGCCTGGGATTGAAGAGATCGACTGCGCCGAGACCGCGCGCACGCAGCCTGCGGATAAAGCCTTGCAGCGCTAAGCACAAGCACCGATGAAGAGATCGACTCGCCGAGACCGCGCACGCAGCCTGGTGATAAAGCCTGCTGGGCACAAGCACCGATGAAGAGATCAACCTCGCGTCGGTAATCAAGACCGAGCACGCAGCTCCTCGATGAAGAGATCGACTCGCGCCGAGACCGCTGCACGAGCTCGTGATAAAGCCTTGCGCGGCACAAGCACCTGATGAAGAGATCGACTCGTCAGACCGCGCACGAGCTCGCGGATAAAGCTCGCGGCGCTGGGCACAAGCACTGATGAGCCTTGTGGCGCCGGCACAAGCACCGATGAAGAGATCGACTTTCGCGCCGAGACCGCGGCACAGCTCGTGATAAAGCTCTCGCGGCGCTGGCACAAGCACCGATGAATGAAGAGATCGACTGCGCCGAGACCGCTGCACGCAGCTCGACAAAGCCTTCGTGTGCCTTGCACAAGCACATCAAGCCTCGTGTCGGAATCGCCAAAGCACGGAACACTAAGGTCCCGGAACGAACCAATGAACAAGCACGTACATGACGACACTCGCGCTCATTTACGAACAAGGACATCGAACGCCGACATCAACGAATCTGACAACAAGTCACCACCGGACATTCGAAGCAATGCCACTGGGGTAATCGTTTCGACCGGGCCGAGGCCCAACTGGCCGATCCACCTTCCTCGATGCCACGCCGTCCGTGCCTCCACCTTCCCTCAACGCATCCGACCTAACGCTTTGTGCATTAAAGGAATTTAATGCCGACTGGTTTCACGGACGGTTACACATCGACAAGAACTGGCCCTCGACTATATTTAAAGAAGACCGCATCGAATCTGACGAGGTAATGATCTTTCTACCACCTCTTACTCACCTCGACACACACCGACTTCGAAAGGCCGAGTGTTTGCAGTACACCACCCGACGCGCTGGCTGCCATCCGGTCATGAGCACAACCGCACTGCTTCCTCTCCCATTATCATCTCAAGTTCTGCCTCGTACGCTTCAACATAAATTTGTACTTCACACTTATTTTTCAAAGCAAACTCCGCAATCTTTGTTGCATCAGAGTCCCACCTAAACTCTTTATAAACACCTTCAGTTTTTTACCATAATAGAACATGTTTGTATCCTATTTCTTTCACTATCCCAATAGCCTCAAAAGTAACTACACTTATCTGCATCAAGGATTTTTTCAACATGCTGAGACCAACCAATGTAAACACAGCTGTCCCCCTTCTCAAATTGACCCCCTGGTGAAATACCACTGTGAAACTCATCCCTGCAACAGTGTAAAACAGTTACAACATAAAGTGTGGTCCCACAAAAAAATGTACACCACACAAAAAATATTTAATTACTGATTACTTTATGAATATGGTCCCTCATTGAACAAAAAACCCAAATTAAAAAAATGGTGGTGGTCCCTCATTGAACAAAAAATCCTAATTAAAAATTAGTGATTACTTTATGGTGGTGGTCCGTCATTGAACAAACAAAACCCTATTTAAAATTACCCCACATCATAACACAAAAAACAAGAACATGGTGTCACCTATTGCACATATGAATACGAAATGTGATAGTAGTAGCATAACAGAAGAAGCACAAAATGTTATATGAAGATAAAAGAAGTAGCATAAAAAATAAAATAAAAATAAGATAAAAGCAGAAGCATAAAAAATATTACACCATTCATGATTGAAGATAAAAGAAACGCACAGTACCTGTTTGCGGAAGGAAACGAAATTCTGGACAGAAGGAAACGCACGGTACCTATTTGCGGTCTTCTCAACTTACATAGGTGTATTGTTACTTTTCAAATTCTAGGGTAAATGTGGGCTTTTTTTACAGTCAGCCACAATAAAAAAAATCATATTTTAATGACGTGGAAATGCCAGCGGGTAGCTCCGTTAAATACGTCATCTTTTTTTAACGGAGTTTGACGGCCAAGGACGAAAATAAAAACGGGTCAAATTGCAGGGATGAAAACGAATTTTTTTTTTGCAAGGACTAAAACCAAAGTACCCCATATTTGCAGGGACAAAAAACATATTTAAGCCAAAAATTAATTATCGCTCTATCCTCACATGCTCAATATTCTTTTTCCTCACTCCCTTGCTTTTAGTTTTTGGTACTTGATGAAGAGTTCAAAAATTAGATGAAAAATTGCATATTGTTGAAATAATTCTTCTCACATTGTTTTCCTTCACTCGTAATTCTTCATAGACGATCACACGTGTTGTGCTTGCAACACCAGTACTCTTGCCACTCACCATTTATAGGGTTTCTCTGTATCTCTTTTCATTCAACACTTTGAATGCTTCATAAACTTTGTGTTTCGCCTATTTCTAGAATTTCTAGAATTGAAGCATTCACTTAGGGTTAGGGTCGATCCAACATATTTTTAAGCCTAAAGCAAATTTTGAAATGAGATTTTTTAAAGTGTCTCTTTTGCAGAAAGTGAGGCCTTTTCGATAGCTAGCTAATTTTTAAGTGAGACAAAGTAATAGAAAAATCAGGGGCGTTACAAAAATTAATGTGCCTTTTGCTTAAGTAGGGATCGAACCCCATTCTCCTAGGGAAAGCACACATTGATTACCAACGCGCTAGACCAACTAATGATTAAAGTTTTAGAAATATAATAGTAAATAAGTTCTTTGCTGGTGGGCTAAAGCAAGGGCTCAGATCATCTTATGCTTGGGCTAACCCTATCTAGGCTTACCTCACAGTTCATTGTTAGGGCATTACCATTTTTGCTTTAGCAGTGAGGTAATTAATAGCTAAGTTTTTTCCTCTCTAAAACTAGTTATGAAATCGTTTCTTGCTTGTATGTGCTAGACCCTTTCGTTGATTCTCCCTTTTATGAATCGAATGGCTTGATCATGCTATGTGTGAGTGCATTTTTCGGTTTAGTACTTAAAACATATAAATTAGAAATTGGCATCATATTGGTCCTTTTGTTACTATTTGTTAAGATGCTATCTAATAAGTTCTAATATTGCATGTTAAGTGTGTTCTTCTGTCATTTTATTGTCCTCTTGGCATTGACGCAAATGTCATTAAAGTTCAACAAGAACTTCTAGACTTTAAAACCAATGGCTTTCGTAGGCAAATTTCCCGAACTAGGAAAATGAAGGAAAAAAATTAGCTTCTGATTAACAAATTGTTTTGTTTATCGAAAACTATATTTCAGTTTGTCATTCAAAAACTGATAATTTTCCAGAAAAAACACATTCAGTGGGGGCAGGGGTGAGGGGAGGGGGAAGCGGGGCTGATGGAGTGGGGGATTATGACAAGGGTGGAGGGAAGTCGAGAAGCGGGATGAGGTTGGGGGAAGTGGGAACGTGGTGGGGTAGGGGGAGTTTGACAGGGTTAGGGCAAGTGGGGGTGGGGGTCATAGGTAGGGATGGCAAAGCAGTTTGGACTCATCGGACCAACATGCATAACTCGTAAAGCGGGGGATGGATTGGGGTACCTCAGCCCACCAAACCGCCCAACCCAGGTTGAATGCAGGTTGACCCATTATGCACCGTCAACCAGCAATTTACTTTTTTATTTTTTGGTGGGCCAACCCACCATTTTTGGGCAGGTTGGGGTGGAGATCTCAACCTTCTTCCTTGTTGTGGGTCAACTCGCCCCGCCTCGTTTAAGGTGAGTTGGATGCGAGGCGGGACGAGTCGACCCACTTTGCCAACCCTAGTCGTTAGGGAGGAGAAAGGGAAATGGAGGGAGTAGGGGCAAATTTAGAAAAAAAAAGGGGATAGGGTGGCAAAAAAACAAAAAGAGGTGGGAAGAGCAAGAGCCAGCTAGGTATCAGCTTGTTGCATGGAGGTCCAACTTTCTTTGGACTAATATAATATGAAGGTCCAAAAAAAATAGCAGGAAGGGTTTTGCTAAATGCACCTAGCAAATTGCTGGGTACACCCAACAATTTTCATGAGTTGACAAAAATGCCCCTGGTAAAATTAAAACATTTTTTTCCTTAATTCGTCTCACTCGCAAATATGCTATTTACAAGTTCCCATCATAACACTACAACAATTCTTCAAAAAATGACGCTATTTTAAACAGCGCTTTACTATTGAAGTGCTACTTAAAAGTAGGTTAAAAACTTTTAATAGCTAAAGGATAAAGGCAAAAACAGCGCTTAGAAAAAAATGCTACTTTAGGTGATAAACATCGCTTTAGTAAGAAAAATGCTAGTTTAGGTGATAAATAAATAAACGGCGCTTAGTTTAAGAAGCGTTATTTAAAGTTGTACTAAAAAAATAAATAACGCTTAGTATATAAAGCGTTGATATGGGTGTTGACAATAAGTAGCGCTTCATCTATGGAGCGCTATTTATTCTCCAAATATTAAACGAAACTGCGATTCCTTCCCACTAGTGTCACTCGCTCGCTCGCTTCCACTAGCATCCATCTATGAATTGACAGTACTGTCGCTCGCGCAACAAATCTCTCGTAGCAACTCTCTCTCTCTCGCAAACCCCTCCGCCGTTGTTGGAGCCGCCGCCGCATCTCATTCCTGCTTCACCGTTGTTCACGCCGTCGTTCTTTCTCTCAGTAAACCCTCGCCGCCGCCGCATCTCATTCCTACCTCATTTGAGCAGCGCCTCACACTACAACCCGTAGCCCTAGCTTCCTCGTGCAGCGCCTCACACTGTAACTCAAGATTTAGGTACGATTCTCCTACTTTTCTCACTGAAACTCCAGTTCTTAACCCCTCTTTCTCACCGTAAGACGATTCTCACATTGTAGGCTACGTCTTCTCCGTGCTGTCATTGCTACACTGTACGACAATTCTCTCAAGTTCCTTCTCCTTAATTTCTCCGTGTTGTTGCTGTTGCTGTTAAGATTCCTTAATTTCTCCAAAATTTCTCCTTCTTGTTAAGATTATGACATTGTAGGCTATGTCTTCGTGCTGTTAATTTATCCCGACATTCTTTGTGCTGTTAATTTCGCCTTTTGTATCGTTGATTAGTTTCTTTTTAATTTTTTTTCTTCTGAAACTTGTGAAATCTGGAAATATGAAGATACCAATATAGAGCTAGTAGTAGCTACTCATAGTCATAGATATATTACCTTTTCTCTTCATCAAAGCCTCCAATTTTCTTGTAATTTGGGAATGGCACATGCCCTGATTCGATGTGCCTAGTGTCCTCCAATTTTCTTGTGAACAATGTTACTGTGATATGAGAATCACTATAGAGAATGGTCTAAGGTTTTAACTGAACTATTAGTGCTTAAGATCAGCAAAGGTATTAAAAATATTAAAGGGAGTACATAGAAATTGACTCTAATTGGTAGGAGCTGATATGTGCAGAGAGGAAGCATAATGCATGCTCCAATTGTCGTTTACATTAACTAATAATGTTCATATAGGAGCTGATATATTAGGGAAGAAACTGTGTGGCATATTTTAGTAATAATTGACAATTAGATAGTCCTGTTTAGTCTAATGTGTTTCGGTTTTGTGTTTTGGAAATGCAGGTTGGAAGCTCGTTTATCAGACCACTAAGAAGAGGGCTAGCGGACCCAAGTGCCCCGTCATAAGAAACTTTTTTTTTGTTGCGTAATTTGCCTTGTGTTGTTAGTGATCCTGTTTATAGGAACAATATTTTTTTCTTCGTTTTTATTTTATTATAATTACTGTTATTATTGTCACATTATTAGTTTTTGTGTATGTTACCCTGTATTGCCTTTGAATTGTGACTTTGTTGTTTCATGTGTGTGTGTGTAACTAGTTATGAACACTATTAGATAAATACTAGTTAGTTAATGTGTGTAATTGGAGTTGGCTGAAAGAAAAGAAATGGAGCATTGGTGTGTTCAGGAGAAGCTTTGAACTTCTACAAGTTCATGGCTCGTGTATTGATTACAGTATAACTTAACTGTTGTTGCCACTGTTGAGCACAAAAGAGTGATGATTGCCTTTGAATTTATATGCATATAATACTACTGTATTTGTATTCTATGCATATGCCTTTGAAATTTAATTGACTATATATAATTATATACAATGGAGAAAAGGAAGATGAGAAGTATAAGGATTCTTTATTTGGCTCTTTCCTTTTTCTATTTGTATGGTGGTTTATTTGGTAATTAGTGCTGCAGTTTACCATGTGGTCAATGTTTGATCCATTTCCTTTGTAGTTTATTTGATTTGATTCTTCCATATTGGTTCTATTCTGGGATTGGCTTTTATGTGTTTTAATTTCTTCCTCACTTTTTCAATGTTGCATGGCAAAGATTTCCTTTTTATGTTGGTTGGTGTTGTATATATTTTATGTTGGCTGGTTGGTATGGTATTTTATGTTGTTACAGGTATTGTATATATTTTGGAATGTCCATATTTTTGGGGAGACTCTGCCAAAATTTTGTTAGAAATTTGATCTATTATGTGTGTTGATTTTAAGAGCAGTGGTAGTTTTAGTCTTGCGTTATTTAATTTCAATTTTGTCTTACATTAACGAGTTGTTTATGTTGTTGCTCTGAATGCTTTAGTGTTGTTTTTGCTCTCAATCCATATGCAAATATGGATCGAAAACGGATGTCTGCCTATCGTTTGTCGAAGGAATATAAGGATGTAGTGCTAGATTTTATTGGGTTTTAAGTTAGGCATACAGAAGACCATAGTAGAATTGTATGTCCTTGTTTAAGTTGTTATTATACAAACAAAGTTAGTGTTGGGGAATTGGAATGGTATTTAGTGAGCAATGAGATTAATTAAAGTTATATCTGTTGGACAAAGCATGGTGAGACAATGGGGCGAATCTTCTAATATGGGGAATTGTAGGAGTATGCGTCAGATGACACCGATACAAATACGTATAATGGCAACCGTTTTGAAGAGATGGCAAATGCGATTGAAGAAGATCTTCGTGATTGTCCTCAAATGTTTGAGAAGTTGATAAGTGATGCGGAGAAGCCGTTATATGACGGTTGTACTAAATTCACAAGATTATCGGCAATATTAAAGTTGTATAACTTGAAATCGGGCAATGGATGGACTAATAAGAGCTTTACGGACTTACTCACACTATTGAAAGATATGTTGCCAAATGATAATGTGCTTCCTAGTCGGACATATGAGGCTAAATAAATGTTATGCTCTGTTGGCATGAGCTATGAGAAGATACACTTGTCGTAACGATTGCATTTTATTTCTTAATGAATATACATCGTTAAAGTCGTGTCCTAAATGTGACGTCTCACAGTATAAGAAGGAAGATTCGGCTCCAGAGAAGGTTTTGTGGTATTTTCTCATAATTATCAAAGTCAGGCGTTTGTACCATAGTTCAGAAGATGCAAAAAACTTGACATGGCATGAGGATGAAAGGATTCAAGATGGCAAGCTACGGCACCCGGCAGATTCTCCTCAATGGAGAAAAATTGATATTGATTATCTTGATTTTGGGAATGAACTAAGAAACTTACGACTTGCATTGTCTACTGATGGATTTAACCTGCATGGTGTTCAGAGTAGCTCTCATAGTACATGGCCTGTGATTTTGGTGATTTATAACCTATCTCCATGGCTATGCAAGAAGTGCAAATATATGATGTTGTCTTTGTTAATTTCTGGGCCGAAACAATCAGGAAATGATATCGATGTATACTTGGCTCCTTTAATTGAAGACTTGAAGCAAATGTGAGAGACAAGTGTAGTGGTGTATGATGGGTATAGAGAAGAAAGTTTCACCTTGAGGGCTATGATTTTCGGCACAATTAATGGTTTTCCAGCATATGGTAATCTGTCAGGATATAGTACCAAAGGTCAGTGTGCATGCCCTGTATGTGAAGATAGTACAGATTGGATTCGGTTGGAACATGGTAAGAAGAATGTCTTCCTTGGGCATCATAGATTTTTGCATCCGAATCATCATTATTGGCCGTGGAGAAAGGCATTCAATGGGAATACAGAAGAATATAAAGCTCCTTTGCATTTGACGGGTGCACAACTGTTTGAAAAAGTAAAAGATTTGAATATTAAATTTAGTAAACCTTTTGCGGGAGACCTTGCCACACGAGGGTGGAAGAAAAGGTCGATTTTCTTTGAGTTGTCATATTAGGAGTCATTATACATAAGACATTTCATTGATGTGATGCATGTTAAAAAAATATCTTTGATAGTCTCATTGGTATCTTACTTAATGTGCCTGAGAAAACTAAAGATGGCATCAAGGCAAGACTTGACTTGGTTAGTATGGGATTGAGACGAGAGTTGGGACTAGTAAAGAAAGGGAAACGCCGAACATATCTACCTCTGACCGCTCATATCTATCTAGAAAAGAGAAAAGAGATTTTTATAAGTTTCTTGATGGAGTTAAGGTTCCAGAGGGGTACTCTTCAAACATTAAGAACCTCGTATCGATGAAAGATCTCAAGTTAAAGGGTCTAAAGTCTCATGATTGTCATGTTCTCTTGGAGAATTTGCTACCCATAGCTATACGATCCATTTGCCCAACAAAGTGCGGAATAACTTAACTAAACTTTGTTTCTTCTTCAAGGCAATTTGTAGTAGAGTGATTGACCCTGGAAAGTTGCCAGTCTTGCAAAAATAAATTATTCTGACTTTGTGTGAGCTTGAGATGTATTTCTTGCCTTCATTCTTTGACATAAGGATTCAACTGACAGTTCATCTGGTTAGGGAGACACAATTGTGTGGGCCAGCTTACATGAGATGGATGTACCTGTTTGGGCGTTACATGAAGATATTAAAAGGGTATGTGAAAAACCGATCACGACCAGAGGGTTGTATTGTTGAACGTTATGTAGTTGAAGAAGCTATTAAATTCTATATCGACTATCTATCTGATTTTGAAAACTCTATAGGGCTGCCACAGTCTCGTCACACAGGAAGAAGCGTAGGGCAGGGGATTACTGGACTTGAAATATTGACTATATCAAGGAAAGAATTGGACCAAGCACACTTATATGTTCTACACAACACCGATGAGTCATACGTTGTAAAACACAAGTACATAGTTAAGAGCTTGTACCCAAATAAGAGTCAAAATTGGTTAACAAGAGAACACAATTGATGTTTTATAAAGTGGCTAAGAGATCTTATTTCTGTAGAGGTTATTACAAACCTAGCTCGGTTTCAGAAAGATTGAGATGGTTAGCTAAAGGTCCAGCTATACATGTTATCTCTTACACCGATTATCTGATGAATGGGTACACTTTCTATACAAAAGAACATGATGATCGGAGAAAAATGTAAAATAGTGGGGTGACTCTTGTAGCTGAATCTATGCATATATCAAGTGCCAAAGACAGAAACCCCATATATGCGAATATGTCATATTTTGGGGTCACTGAACGCATATGGGAGTTGGATTACAGGATTTTTCGAGTGTCTGTGTTCCAATGCAAGTGGGTTGACAATAACAACGGTGTACAAATGGATGAGTTGGGGTTCATGCAGGTGGACTTTAATAAGTTGGGGTATCAAGATGAACCCTTTATTTTAGCATCGCAAGCTCAACAAGTGTTTTATGTCACCGATCCAACTGATATGAATTGGCTCATTGTTCTAGTGACTAACAAAAAAATTGTTAATGAGATGGATGATCAAGCACATGAATATTCTGACATCGAGGATGACCCTTACTTCGGGACATCACAATCATTGTTTTGGGCAAGTACACCTATAGAGGATGATGTGTATATTAGAAATGATCATAATGAAGGGCTTTGGTTCAATCCAGTGTTTCATAAGGGATGCGCAAATCTCAATAGAACGAGAAAAAGGAAAAGAGTTGCTTAAATGTACATGTATGTAGTGAATGCTATTTAATTATGTTTAATTTGTTGATCAATTAAATGTGTATTCATTGATTTCTCTATTAAACCTATGTGATTATGAACTGTCATTTTTTAATTACTTACGTGTCTAATTTTTTTGCAGGTAAATGACATCTCACAGTGATGATAATGCTCCTGAGGCCGCCCAAAAGGCGACGCCTCGTGGACCGACTTTTAAGAAGAAACTCATTCGCGAGAGGAGTAAAGGAGCTCCAAAATGTGTGGTAAGATGCTTGTCAATTAATCTAATTAATTGTTTCATTTTTTTTTGGTTGAGTATCTAAATTTGTACACTTATGCTATTTTTTATAGGTTACATGGAATGTTAGGGGTCAACCTATTGGTCAAAATGTTAATGACTTTATTCAATTCGTTGGGGCCACAGTGCGGAAGACAGTCCTAATTACCCGCGATAATTGGAAGGATAAGGATCCATCTTTGAAGGAGCTAAAAGATGAGGTCTAGAGTGAGGTACAAGTATATAAATTAATTAACATTGGTTAATTGTATTGTTTCTTAATTAATGTAAACATACTTATAGTCTACCATTTTGTTTATAATGTTTTTGCTGAAATCTTTTGATGTTGATGAGACCCGAAAGAATATTACACTTAGGATAGCTGGAAAATCACACCGAAATTTTCGAACTGCCTTGGCAAACAAATGGTTAATAGACGAAAATGGAAACATCAGACATGAGCCTCCAGCAAAATATGCGTCATTCATAGAACATAATGATTAGAGCGCTTTTGTGAGAAGGCGCACAGAAGATGAAGAATTTTTGGTATGTACAATAATCTTTATAACTTGTATATATGACATATGGAATTATGGAATGCTGGCATGTCTGAATATATAGTTCAGCGCTTGACATTAGCAAATCCTGAGTCTGAGACTCTGTTTTTGTCACCTTGCAACGTAGTGTAAGTCATTTAATTTAATCATATATATATATATATATAAATATATATATTACTTCATCAATGATACTAAATTTATTGAAATGTGTTTACCTGCTTATGATTTTTTTCTCCAACATTTTTGTAGGGATCATTAGTTATTGTTAGTGATTAACCTGAATCAAAACACTGTGTACTATCTAGATCCATTGTGTAACACCTGAGGACGAGATCGACATCGTATTAGGACGACGTATCGAGACCTCGACCAAGACCTTGTGTCGAGATCCCGTGCCAAGATCGTTTGCCGAGATCATTTGTCGATGGATGAGACCACGCTACCAGTCACGAGCCGGTGAGGCCCGTGTCGAAGCCGATGAAGTCGCTGCATCGAAATGAGGAGGCCGTGTTTACGAACTCGTGTTAGAACCTTGTGCGCTTGCACGAGCACCTCGTTGTCGACATCGTGTCGTAGACGATGACCTCGTATTCTTTCGAACGTTATTCATATTATTATATTGTTTGTAATAATTATATTGCTCGCCGACCGCTCTCGCTGCAAGGTGTCTAGACCGCTGACCATGTAGTAGAGGGTAATTATGAGAGGAACGATTAAACGGTAGATGATCGATGGGATTGCATCTTATAGCTGGAGTTACGATTATGCCCTTCCACCGTATTCACGACTCGTTTTCCTCAAACACTCATTTCTCTTTTCTTCTTTCTTCTTCCTTCCTTCGCTCGTATTTCGCTGTTTTCTTCAAAACTTCCATCGACGAAACCGTGAGTTCCATCGAGATTCGCATGCTTTCTTCCTCAATTTTGTTCATCATCACCTTCTCGACATATCTCGCCTGGTCGATCACCGCTTGAGGTAATGAAGAACATTTTTCTTTTCTCCTGTACTATCATTTAGCCGCTATTTCTTCTTCCATTTTTAGCCAGTTTTATGCTTCCAAATCATGTCAAATTGATGGGTTTTCTTCTTCATAACATTACCTATCTTTCTAACCGATTAATTAGGCTTGTAAAACAAATTTCTTTCTCTGATTTCTGCAATCGGCAGTGCCCAGAAACTCTTCATTTTTGGTTTATTTCGATTTCTTGTTTTCGTTTGTTGCTTCTGGTTGATGTTGTTGTCGATCTATCTGTTGAAGCATCAGATAACCTTTTTCATGAACTTTTGATCGAAATTCCTAACTTTGTGTTAGAGGAAAAATATATTTCAAGTTCTTGAGTTTTATATTTTCTGGGTTGTGGTTAAGTTTGGGATGAGAGCTAGGTGTATTAGAACCCATAGATCGAACTGAGTTGTGTTTGTTTTAGGAAGTCTGATTCCCGAGATCGGGTGATTTTCGAATCGAGGTGTACGGGAAAGCGAATCCAAGGACGTGGAAGCAATGGAATCCGCATCGAGAATCAGACGCGGTCGAGGTCGATCGAGAAGCGACGTGTCGAGGTCGATTGAAGACAGCCGCGGTCGAGATCGAGTAAGAGAAGTCGTTGTCGAGCTCTTTGAAGACAAATTGTCGAGGTCGTTGTCAGCAAAGATTAACTTAGAGTTCGTGAAGTGGCAACTTCTAGATATCGCTAAGACTTTATTTTTATTGTTATATTTATGTACGGACTTTAATTGGCGTCGAGATTGGAATGTTGTGATATGATTGAGTTTTTGCATGTATTTGATATGTGATTGAATATATGTTGTGAATGGTGTATTACCGCCGGCGCGCTTTCTTCATGCACGTTTTATTGCTTAAATGTCGAACCGCGCTTCTTCATGTTACATGCTCTCTTTATTTGATACGTGATCAAGTAAGTTGTGTTACTCTTTGACATGCTACGAGCTAATCATCGAGTGAGAGAGCTGGGAGTCGTATGACATTTTTTGAGCTGGACCCAGATAACTGAGGGTGCTAGGTCCCTTTGTTTATGGTGGATTGGCGGCGTCGCATTATCGGGGGTTCGACCTGCCGATTAATGCATGGTATCGGTTTGGGGTCGACCTGCCGCTTACCTATTACGCTACTGGGGATGGACTCCGCCGACGATATTCCTAATAAGAGTCAGTCGAGTCTAGAGTGAGATGGTCGAGTCACGTGCAGGTGATTGAGATATATTATTGTTGTTTGCTTATATCCTTTATGTCGAGCTTATCTTGAATCACGAAGTCGACCCTTCCCGCTGCCTTCAATCCATGACGGTTACCCGTGCGATGTCGAGGGCGCAGGGAACTCGACAGAAGATGATGCCGAGGAGGAGCTCGACGAGGACCCGAGTGACGACTTTGTTGTCGGTGATTGATTGTTTGTCTCGACGTATTTCTTTTGATAATTGTACCTTGTTTTCTTTTGGAGTAGATGTCGTGACCGGGCAAGTGTGTTTTGTTGTTTCTGTGTGGTAGACCGTGGTCTTACTTTTGAGCAAACAAGGTGGAGTTCGCTAAGTACTCCTCAGGTATGATTGCTCTTTGAAGTCGCTGCATCTTAGGTGTATTTTCTTTGCACACTACTCAGTATTTTGTATACATTATTATTCCGAGTGATATATATATACGTATGTTATGCATGTATGTTTTATTAGAATTTAAGTCTTCAGGTCTTAGCCGCACTATGTTTCAAAAGTCAGAATTACTCTGATGTACGAGTTGGTTTTATAAAAAATATATCGTGACTTTAAAAGGCACAAGAGTTTTGTTTTTAAAACACATCTCATATAGGTTTATGTCGAGCTTGGTGTTGAGCTTCTGCAGAACTGAGCTCGTGATATCGAGCCTTGAAGCGGTCCTAAATCCGGTCGTTACATTGTCAGTATCGTGAGCGCTTCGATTTCGACCAGCCGTATAGAAATTTGACCGTCACACGTGGTTTCGCGTTATGTGTGTTGGTACAGCTGTATTGTGTAGTGATTATTCGTAGTAGAAAGTTTGTGGTCAATTTGGTTTGTTTGCCTCTGCGGCTTAGATGTTATCCTGGATGGATTTGTCATACCACCATGTCCTTGGATCTGTGCCCGTAAACTGTAATTTTTCTGCACTCTGAGTCTCCAATTATCTTTCTCGCCAACGATTGGAGTTTCTTTGAAAGAAGGAACTAGGGAATACATGTATCCTGGGGCTATTCAAGTTTTCCACAGACGACGTGAAGAATGTTCCAGCAGGTGTGTGACTTTGAGGACGCTTTTTTCCCAAGACGCGCTGTTACCACCGCCAAGACGAGAGGTCGAAGTTCTCCATCGACCGATTCCAGGAATGCAGACCGATTTCCAAAGCGCCATACGTGATGTCTCCCGCCGAGATGAAAGAGTCAAGTCCCAGATCGAACACTTGGAGTCGGCACCATACGATCGAGCGTGTCACCGTGGGGAGCTCCAAAGGTTGTTGGTTACAGTTAAGGATTGGGACGATCAAGACTCAAAGGTAAGCGGACTATCGCGAACTCAACAAGGTTACCGTGAAGAACCGCTATCCGCTACCACGCGACACGACTGATGGATCAACTGCGGAGCCGATCTTTTCCAAGATAGACTTTGAAGCCGCTACCATCGATTCGCGCTAAGGAGGAAGATGTCGCCAAACAGCCTTTCAGACTAGATATGGTCACTACGAGTACTGGGTGATGCCGCTAGAGGACGAATGCGCCACCGTGTTTATGGACTACATGAACAGATTTTCCATTCGCTTTTGGATCACTGTAGTGTTCATCGATCGATATTGATCTACTACCGAGGAACCGAGAAGAGCACGCAGAACACCTCCATGCCGAGTACTACGATATTACGAGATAAGCAACTCTATGCCAACCCGTCAAGTGTGAATTTTGGTCAAGAGAATTTTCTGGTCACGTGATTTCCAGTAAGGGATAGCGTGGATCCAACTAAGATGAGGCGGTGTTAGCGCGGAACACAAGACGCACGAGATCGAGTTTTCACGCTTAGCAGATATTACCGAAGATTCATTGAAGGTTTCTCAAGATTGTCGCGCCTTCTTACACTCACTCACGCAGGAAGGATCAACCTGCTCGACCGAGGAGCGGCCGCCAACGATCAAGGAGTTGACGACAAATACCAGGCCGATTTTTGCCTCAACCGTAAGAGCCTTTCGAGGTGTATCAGATGCGTCACACCAGGGATCGACGCGTGTCGATGCAACATCTGAAGGTGGTCGCGCATGCTTCAAGACAGCCTTAAGATTCACGGAGGAACTACCCTACTCACGACTTGAGCCGCGAAAGCAGTGAGTTTTTGGCGAAGATATGGAGACACTACCTTTACTGAGCACTTTTTATCGCCGATCACAAGAGTCAGCACCGCTCGACCGTAAAGAGCTCAACATGCGCCAAGATGGACACTTCTCAAGGACTACGACTTTACGCTGGAATACCATCCCTGCAAGGCTAACGAGTAGCGTAGCGCTGAGTAGGAAGAGCGCTTTAACCTCGGTAATGATGATCAAGGAGTCGGAGATGCTCGAGAAGTTCCAGACGATTTTGAGTGTCGAAGTTTCACCAGGAAGCCGAGATTTGGTATGCTTACCATCTCTAACAACAGATTGTTGGACGAGATCCGAGACCAAAGCAAGTTCATGACGAGCTTCGCAGAGAAGATTCAATTGATAGCGCAAGGGAAGCGCTAGGTTCAGTCTGAGCGACGACATCTTGAGGTGCAACGGCCGAGCGTGCGTGACCTAACGATCCGAAATGAGGAAGTTGATTCTCGACGGCGCATAAGAGCAACTTTAGTATTCATCCCTTGAGTTACGAAGATGTATCAAGACTTGAAGAAGCATTTTGGTGGTCCTAATGAAGAAGCAAGCGGCCGAGCACGTAGCTACGTGTTTCGACGTGTCGAAGCGAAGGGAGCACCAACGACCGCAGGAATGCTACAATCGCTGACGTGCACGGAAATCGGACAGCATTTCCATGGATTTGCCAGGTTTGCCGAAGACGCAGTAAGAAGAATGATTCGATTTGGGTGATCGCCGACCATCGACCAAATCAAGCCATTTCTGCCAAAGCGAGGTCGACATACAACGTGGAAAAGCCGACCGTAGATCTACATCGCGAGATAATAGACTTCATGGAATACCTCTTCGATCGTATCTGACCGAGATCCCGAAATTCACGCCTCATTTTTGGAGGGAATTGCAAGGAGCGATGGGAACCGAAGCTCGTGCCAACAGATATCATCCACTGCATCGACGGCCGATCGAGAGAACGCATCCAATCACTTGAAGATTTGTTATGCGGGCTTCAGACACGTTGATCACCGAGGAAGTCAGACGACGCCTTTACCATCGTGGAGTTCACCTACACAGCTTCATGCGAAGTATTGGAATGGCACCTTTTGAAGCGCTATATGGACTAAATGTCGACGCCTCTAATCGATTCGCTAACGAACTCGTCAGAGACCGATATGATCCAGACAGACTACCTAAGATCCGCTTGATAAAGAGATCGGATGCTGAACATCTCAAAGTCGATGTAAGAGTTATGCACCAACGACGCCGACCACTTGAGTTCGAGGAAGGAGAACATGTATTTCTTAGAGTCACCTTACCATCGAGTCGGGTCGAGCCGATCAAATCCAAGAAACTTACCCCTAAATTCATTGGACCTTACCGTATTCTTCGTCAGATCGGGTCCAGGGCATATCGATTGCCTTACCACCATTCTTGTCGAACATCCACGATGTCTTCCACGCCTCAATTACTTAAGTATGTTTCCGACTCTCTCATGTCATCGAATCCCGATGTGATTCAACCGGTGACGACTATCTTTGAAGCATTACGAAGGATCGCTGATCTAAAGCCAAACATAAATATGAACAAAGAGATTCAACTCACAAAGTCAGGTGGGATCGTAACGGGAGATGCGACTGAGCCGGGAGGAGAAGATGAAGACTCAAGACTCAACTTTTCTCGAGGTAAGAATTTGCAATTTCGAGGACGAAATTTTTTTGGAGGAGAGATTGTAACACCCGAGGACGAGATCGACATCGATAGACAACGATCGAGACCTCGACTCAAGACCTTGTGTCGAGATCCCGTGCCAAGATCGCTTGTCGAGATCATCGGTTTGATGATGAGACCACGCGGTACTAGCCGGGCCGAGCCGAGGAGGCTCGTGTCGAGTCGATGAAGTCGCTGCATCGAAATGAGGAGGCCGTTTACGGGAACTCGTGTTAGAACCTTGTACGCTTTGCACGAGCACCTCTTGTCGACATCGTGTCGAGATGACACCGTGATTCTTTCGAACGTTATTCAAGCATATTATATTGTTTGTAATAATTATATTGCTCCGCTTGACCGCTCTCGCCGTGTCTAGACCGCTGAATCGGCGTAGGTAGGTAATTATGAGAGAAACGATTAAACGGGGTAGATGATTGATGGGATTGGCATCTTATACCGAGTTACGATTATGCCCTTCCAACAGATTCACGATCGGCTTCCCTCAAACACTCATTCTCTCTTCTTTCTTCTTCCTTCCTTCGCTTCTGCGGTTTCGTTGTTTTCTTCAAAACTTCCATCGACGAAACCGTGAGTTCCATCGAGATCTCGCATGCTTTCTTCCTCAATTTTGTTCATCATCACCTTCTCGACATATCTCATCCGCCGATCACCGCTGAGGTATGAAGAAAGATTTTTCTTTTTCTCTGCGTACTCGCTTAGCGCTATTTCTTCTTCCATTTTTAGCCGCTTTAT
Organism: Calophaca sinica; assembly: GCA_037113605.1. Classification (NCBI taxonomy): domain Eukaryota; kingdom Viridiplantae; phylum Streptophyta; class Magnoliopsida; order Fabales; family Fabaceae; genus Calophaca; species Calophaca sinica. The sequence continues at coordinate 98,502,854 of CM073734.1, read as the reverse complement.
GCTTCCAAATCATGTCAAATTGATGGGTTTTCTTCTTCATAACATTACCTATCTTTCTAACCGATTAATTGGGCTTCAGAAACAAATTTCTCTTTCTCGATTTCTCGCGAAAGCGTCTAAACTCTTCATTTTGGTTTATTTCGATTTCTTGTTTTCGCTTGCTTCGTCGATGTTGTTGTCGATCTATCTCGCTGAAGCATCGATAACCTTTTTCATGAACTTTGATCGAAATTCCTAACTTTGTGTTAGAGGAAAAATATATTTCAAGTTCTTGAGTTTTATATTTTCTCGGGTTGTGGTTAAGTTTGGGATGAGAGCTAGTGTATTAGGAACCCATAGATCGAATCGAAGTTGTGTTTGTTTTAGGAAGTCCGATTCTTTAGATCGGGTGATTTTCGAATCGAGGTGTACGGAAAGCGAATCAAGGACGTGGAAGCAATGGAATCCGCATCGAGAATCAGACGTGTCGAGGTCGATCGAGAAGCAGACGCGGTTTCGAGGTCGATCAAGATGCACCGTGGTTGAGATCGAGTAAGAAGTCGCTGTCGAAGCTCTTTGAAGACAAATGTCGAGAGTCGCTGCCGGTTAAAGATTAACTTGGAGTTCTAGTGGCAACTTCTAGATATCGCTAAGACTTTATTTTTATTGTTATATTTATGTATGGACTCCTTAATTGATGTCGAGATTGGAATGTTGTGATATGATTCGAAGCTTTGCATGTATTTGATATGTGATTGAATATATGTTGTGAATGGTGTATTGTCGCGTGCTTCTTCATGCAGAATGTTTTATTGCTTAAATGTCGACCATGCTTCTTCATGCTAAGTACATGCTCTTTATTTGATATGTGATCAAGTAAGTTGTGTTACTTCGACATGCGCGAGCTAATCATCGAGTGAGAGAGCTAGTGAGTCGATGAAGTTTTTGAGCCACCGCATAATCGAGGGTGCCAGGTCCCTTTGTTTATGGTGGATTGGTTAGCGCCGATTATCACGGGCTGGGGTTGGACCCGACATTAATGCATGGTATCGTCAGTCGACTCGCCTGCTTACCTGCCATTACGCTGGGGATGGACTCACCACGATATTCCCTAATAAGAGTCGTGGTCGAGTCTAGAGTGAGATGGTCGAGTCACGTGTGGTGATTGAGATATATTATTGCCGCTTGCTTATATCCTTTATGCTCGAGCTTATCTTGAATTGTTGAGAAGTCGACCCTTTCCCGCTGCCTTCAATCCACATGACTGCTACCCAGCGATGTCGAGAGGGACAGGAACTCGACAAAGAGATGATGCCGAGGAGAGCTCGACGAGGACCTCGAGGACGCACTCGTACTTGTCGTGATTGATTGTTTGTTCGACGATTTCTTTGATAATTGTACCTTGTTTTCTTGAGTAGATGTCGTGACCGCCAGGCAGTTGTTGTTGTTTGCAGGTAGATCGGGTGGTCTTACTTTTGGAGCAATGCTGCGGGAGTTCCACTAAGTACTCTTGGTATGATTGCTCTTTGAAGTCGCTGCATCTTAGGTGTATTTTCTTTGCACATTTTGCTACTCAGATTTTGTATACATTATTATTCTAGAGTGATATATATATATGTGTATGTTATGCATGATGCTTTTATTAGAATTTAAGTCTTCAGGTCTTAGTTGCACCATGTTTCAAAGTCAGAATTACTCGATGTGCACGAGTTGGTTTTATAAAAAAATATATCGCATTTTTAAAAGGCACAAGAGTTTTGTTTTTAAAACACATCTCATATAGGTTTATGCTGAGCTTGTGTTGAGCTCTAATCGAGCCTTGTGATATTGAGTTTCAGAGCGGTCCGGAAACGGGTCGTTACACATTGCATGCACAAATCCACCTGCACAAAAAAATGAAAGAGACGTAAAACTAGTAAGTGTATATGTATATATATGTATGTATGTATGTATGTATGTATGTATTTTCTTAATATACATATATGCACTTTTATGCATGTATTGAAATGGTTATGGTTATGAATCTAAAATTGGATATTGGTTATGAATGTATTGGAATGGCGTTTTTTGGTTGGTAGAAATGATTTTGAATTGGATATTGAATGATTTTGTTTGATTTTGCACTTAGAGCTATCTTAATTTATCGAAGACTAAGAAATGTAACAGCTAAGTCTCGGTTTTCTAAATCAACGACACCTAAATGGATACCGATAAAGATATTTATACCAAATTTTTTTATGCAGTTATTCAAATTACCAAAATAAAAATAATTAATATCATATTTTTTGTTTTATAGTGCCCTCGCCAACTGAACTCTGAAGATTGTGGCCGGTATGTTTTGAAGTTTCTCAATGATATTGTCGTTCATAACCAAGCACAAATTCCAATGGAGATACGTATGTAATAATTTCAAAGTTTATATAATTTTTTTACTCTTACACATACCATTTGAATGCATATGTTCAATTATAACTTGATTTAATTTTCATTTCGCAGTACTTTCCTGATTGTCAATTCGACACATACTCTGATCATACCGAACTCAAGGAAGAGTGGTGTCGATATTTTGTTACGAATTTTATCATTTATAGGCAGGTAGAAGAAGAAGAAGATTAATGTTTAATGTTTAGGTGAGTTTGTTAAATTTGGTTTTTGTGAGTTTGGTGTTGATGTAAGTAACATGCTTATGTGGTTAAAAAATTCCTGCACATTTGTTGAAGTTTAGCATACTTGAATTGAAAAAAGGTTCACATGAATTTAGGAGTAAAATTCTGCACTATTTAGCACATTTGTTGAAGATTAGCATACTAGGTAGACTTGTATTAGATTTTATTATGTTTGACCTATGTGTTTTCTTCCACACTTTTTCAATGTTGCATGACAATGATTTCCTTTTTATGTTAGCTGGTATTGTATATATTTTATGTTGGCTCGCTGGTATGATATTTTATGTTGTTACAGGTATTGTATATATTTTGGAATATCCATATTTTAGGGGAGACTCTGCAAAAATTTTGATCTAGTCTGTGTATTGATTAGCAGTGGTAGAAGAAGAAGAAGAAGAAGTGGTGTCAATAGGCAGGTAGAAGAAGAAGAATATATTAGTGTAATGTTTAGGTACTCTTAGTAGCATGACATGCGTAATGTTTAGTTAATGCATCTTAATGTTTTAACGATGATAATTTTGTTAATTGTGACTTTGGTTGAGAATTATATTGTAATTTATTCATGTTAATGCAATAGATCTGTACTGTTTCTATCAAAAAAAATTATATTGTAATGTTAAATTTGGTTTTAGTGAGTTTGATATTGATATAATTGGGTGTTGATGACAATTTTGGTGTACATTTTGTGTTATCACAATATTATGCACTGGACAAATAGCCGTATCATGTGAATATGGGGGAAAAAAATAAACAGCGCTTCCTTTAGGAAACATTGTTTATTCCATATAAATAAGCAGCGCTTCGTTAAGGCTTAAGAAAGCGCTGTATATTGTCAGTTTTCAGTAACGCTGCGTAAACGCTGTTTTTTTGAAAAACATTCAGCAACAGCTGAATATGCAGTGCCTCTAAGCGCTGTTTAAGGCAAAACATAAGCGTTGTTTATTGTCTTTACTGTTGTAGTACAAATATGCTATTTACGCGTGTTTTTAGCAACACGCAAATAGCATATTTGCGAGTGAAGGAATTTCTAGAATTCCTTCACGCGCAAATATGCTATTTGTGAGTAGCTACAAAAACTCGCAAATATGTTATTTGCGCGTGTTGGAATTCTAGAAATTTCAACGCGCGCAAAATTTAACAGTTGAGCGGGAGGTACTTGATCAACAAATCGTTATGTTTGCTTCAGATCTTTTCGTGAATCATACATAGTGAAATACTAGCATATAATGGTAAATCTAAAAGTACAACAAACAACAACAACAAGCATCAACATGCATAATTAGTCAATCGTCATCTAAGTTTATTGGATTTTGTTCATCATGATGTGAAAGATTAGGTGGTGGAAATATTGAAACTCATTCTTGCAATCGACTAATATATGGTGTTGGCCATGAATAAGCCTCAAGACGACAAAAAGTACGCCAATGTGAATGTATGGTAGGCAGTGGACAACCATCATTCAAAAATACCTGAAATAACGCAAATACAATTAAATTAACGACTAATCTAAACAAAAACAATGCAAAAGATAACTATATTAGATGAATTACCTGTACCCAGTGATTACCGTTGACAAAACCAATGCAAATGAGTTTGTGGTTTGGAGTTTGTGCACATCTAAGGGGAAAAAATGTCCAACACGTCATACTGGTATATGATAAAGAGACTAGGGTCAACTTATATTTGGTTGCTATCACATGACCCATCTCTGGTAGTGTCATCCACTTGTTTTTTTCTCCATACACCGTGCACATCCCGTAAAGAAAACTTCAGTTCTTCTAATTATTCACCAAAAAGAGGGCCATATAAATCGACATTATCCGTAAGCTTTTTTTGCATCTCCACATGGATTAAAGGCCAACTATCCTCAGTTCTACCAAGTAATGCTGCAATGCAATGGTACCCACAGTTTCCATCACCTTCCACGTTACCTATGTCATTAATATATGGCTGAAACTGCACAAGAAATTGATTCAAGAAATGCAAACGTCTCCTCTTTGTGGATAGTGATTTCAACGAGGAACAAGTCGAACTATTGTCATGTGCAAAGTATATTGCATTGACATGCTCAAAATAAGATGGCTCATGTTTACAATCAAATCCATCCGTGTTGGCCTTTTTGGGTGCCCCCAAGGTCTTCACCTTTTCGGGCGGTGGACACATTGAAGTCGTCTCAGGACAACATAGTTCCCGCACTTTGCGATATAGTGTCATTTTACTAACAATGTCAAATGTGCAGAAATGGTTAATCAATGCCTCCCACTGAAGCGCAAGTTCCTCTTCTGACATTGTTTCATCTGCCTGTTGTTGATCTACTTGTTGACCAAAATGTAATCTCTTCCAATGCACATGTATTACCTCCAATGGAATTGGAGCACCCATCATACTATACTAAGCTAACTCACAAGCACAAGGTAAACCATGTGTGGTTCTAAGAGTGCAACCACATGCAGATTTATCAACACCTACATTCATCACTCTGCTCCACTCATCAACAAAATATTGCAACGCACTCCGAGAGACAAATCCAAGCAATCTCATAAACATATGATTATTGGGCTTGTGTTCAATGACGGTTATGCTCCTTCGTTGTGTTGCAGCGTAAGTGTAACACCCATACTCCAATAATAATTGAAATAAGACAAATTATATTAAAGCACATGAATTACTAAAATTTAAACTTAATTTACATAATACAAGTCCAAACTTCAAACTATGTCATAAGTCTAAGAATTTAGAAGTTATAACATCATCCAAGTCCAAAGCTTAGGAAATACAAAATACAAGGCCAGTCTTTGTTCTTAATAACAAAGAAGTCAAGAACAATGTCAAACTAACATAACCTAGAAATTTGAAACTTCTAGAATCATCTCCTACTCCTCCGATACCTGCTTATCTAAAAACAAAAGAGGAAAAGGTGAGATTATAAAAATCTCAGTGAGTCCTTCACAGACCCCTCACTTAAATTTGCCACAATCACAATAACATTTCATTCTACACATTAAAACAATATGACAAATCATACTGTTTTGTACAGCCAAGGATTTACCACGGGGTGTTAATTGACCAATGGGCTTGACCCGGTACTATACGACTCTTCTATAACAGTCAAGGATTTACTGCTAGATATAAATTGATCACTGGGCTTGACCCTACACTGAACAACTAGTTGCACAACTAAGGATTTACCACGGTATATAAATTGATCACTGGGCTTGACCCTGTATTGTACTACTGTTTGCAATAACCAAGGATTTACCACGGGGTGTTAACTGACCACTGGGCTTGACCTTGCATTGTATAACTATCTTATTAGAACAATTATACATTCAATAGTTCTAATACTATATTTCTAAGTTTTCAAACAAACTTATGTGTTAATGACTTCTCTAAGGGAATCCTAGGATATCCCTTTGATCCACTACGATTTAGAACACCAAAAACAAGTATTCATGGCCTTAAAAGCCCTTAAAATGTGAAAATGACACAATTCTGCATATACCGGCGCGCTTCGCGTGCTTTGCGTGCGCCAGAGCCCTGTGGTTTTGTTTCTGCGCGTGCAGGATGCGCTTCGCCCGTGGGTCATAGGCGCTCCTTCTGTCCTTCCTATTTCTGTGCGCTTCGCGCGCTCTTGGAGCGCGACTCACGCGCGTCTCTTCTTCTGCTTCCTGTTTTGGTGCGCGTAGGGCGCGCTTGGGGCGCGCTTCCCCCGTAGAAAATTGCATCTTTTTGCTTCTCCCAACTCAAACCTTGTTTTCTTCCCAATCCAAACCAACAACAATCAAGATTGAGACTCAAAATCAAGCATTAAACTTATATACAAGATCAAGAGCAACTCATGACATATCAAACACACAATAAATCATGCTTCAACACATCTTAAAATCATCAATGTGATCATATACTCATGGAACCCAAATCCCCTCTCATGCATTTCCCTAACCCACACTTGGAATCAAGCAAACACACAACAACACAAGGAAAATGGAAACCCTAAATGGTGGGTCTTATGGTTGCCCAAACCTCTAAGGGAGAAGAACTCACCAACAAATCCAAAATTTTGAACTATCAAAGGTGGAGCTTTGATCCCTTTCCTTCTCTTCTCTTCTCCTTCACGTGCCCTTCCTTCTTCTAACTTGAGGCAGCTTCAAGCTTGCTGAAAATGTCCAAGATGAAGCCCTCAAATCTTTATCTCCCAGCTGAGAATGAGGTGAGCACACAAGCTTCTCTCTTTTCCTCCAATCTCTCGAGCCCTAGCTCCTTCTTTCCCTTCTCCTTTCTTTCTTCCTTTCTTTTCCAGCAGAAACAAACTGAGGGAGGGAAAGAAATGGGGGGCTGAGCATGAGAGATTTTCACCAATGAGGACCATTTTGCCCCTAACTTAATAAGGTAAAGTACCATATTATCCTTCCTTATTCATGAAACTCTCTAAGGGTTGGAGGGGACCTGACGGTCTCTGATGCTCTATCTTGGTTTTCTAACAAACCAAGCACTCTGCTACAAACTCGCCTACATCGTTTCTTATTCCCGGCCACCAATACCTTTAACTAATGTCGTGGTATATCTTAGTAGAACCAGGGTGTACCGAGAATCCACTCTTGTGGGATTTTTCAAGGATTTGATTCTTGATTGCTGTATCGTTAGGAATATAAATCCTTTGATAAAAAAGGATGACACCATCACTAGCTTCGGAGAATCCAGCTTGGTGTCGCCTAGCTTGCAATTCCCCATCTTGGCTTTGGGCATACCTAATTTGATCTCTAAAACCGCAAGTGATTTCCAAATGGCTCACTATTAGGCTACCCCCTGTAGAATACATTCCTAGATTCAAATCCCTAAAGGATTACAGCAACTCTACCTCCATAACCATCATCGAAGAGATGTGGAGGGATTTTCTGCTTAAGGCATCAACGACTACATTTGCCTTTCCTGGGTGATACTTTAACTTAAAATCATAGTCCTTGAGGAACTCTACCCATCTCCTTTGCTTCATATTCAACTCTTTTTGATCAAACAGATATTTCAGACTTTTATGATCATTGAATATTTCAAATCAGGAACCATATAGATAATGCCGCCAAATTTTCAGGGCAAAGTCTATGGCTGCTAGCTCTGAGTCTTGATTTGGATAGTTTTCCTCGTGGGGCTTTAACTATCTAGACGCATAGGCTACTGCTCGCCCATTCTGCATGAGAACACAACCCAAACCTCTACCAGAAGCATCACTATAAACCTCAAAACCTAAGGTCGGGTCGGGGATAATCAAAACCGGTGCACTAGTCAGACGAAGTTTTAGCTCCAAGAAACTGTTCTCACAGTTCTTATCCCACACAAACGGTTGCCCTTTTTGGGTTAACCAGGTCAAAGGAAGAACTAACTGGGAAAACCCTTCTATGAATCTGCGATAATATCCAGTCAGTCCTATGAAACTCCTAACTTCTGTAATCGTAGTCGGTCACTCCCACTCGAGAACGACCTCTACTTTATTGGGATCAACGGCCACTCCCTCCTAGGAAATGACGTGTCCAAAAAACTTGACTTTTGTGAGCCAAAACTCACACTTTTTCTGGCTTTGCGAACAGATGGTTCTCCCAAAGTGTGCTTAATACAATTCTAAGATGTTCCTCATGCTCTTGAGGAGTCCTAGAATACACAAGGATATCATATATGAATACCACAACAAATCTGTCAAGGTAAGGTCTGAAAATTCTATTCATGTAATCCATGAAAATAGCTGGAGCATTTGTCAAACCAAAAGGCATCACAACGTACTCATAATGGCCATATCGTGTCCTAAACGCGGTTTTTGGCACATCCTCAGCCTTGACTCGAATTTGGTGGTATCCTGACCTCAGATCAATCTTAGAGAATACTGAAGCTCCCATAAGTTGGTCTAACAGGTCATCTATCCTAGGGAGTTGATATTTATTCTTAATTGTGACCTTGTTGAGTTGTTGGTAGTCTATACACAAACGCATACTACCATCTCTCTTCTTAACTAATAGGACAAGTGCTCCCCAGGGTGAAGCACTAGACCTAATGAATCGCTTAGCTATTAGATCCTCTAATTGAACTTTAAGCTCTTACAATTCTAGAGGCGACATCCTATAGGGGGCTATAGAAATTGGTCCTGCTCCTGGAACCAATTCTAGAGAAAATTCTACTTCTCTCTCTGGAGGTAAAGAGGTAATTTTCTCTGGAAACACATCCAGGAATTCATTAATCACTGGGATGGTGGTCAAGTCTAACCCAACCTCTGTGGTTGAAGAGAGCAGCAAGATGTATCCTAAGTGTCCTTCTATTAGGCATTGGTTCAACTGAGACACACTGGCCATTTCTTCTAGACACATTTGGTTGACCATGGACTGTACAGATGGAAACTCGATGGTTTTGGAAAAACAATTTAAGACAACTTGGTTTGCTGAAAGCCAATCCATACCTAAGATTATATCCATATCTTTCAAGGGTAGACAAACCAAATTGACTGAAAACATCCTTCCTTGAATTACGAGAGGACAATTCTCGCAAATCAATGAAGTGGAAATACTACCTTCCGCTGGTGTTTCAACGATCAACAAAAAGGGTAAAGAAGAAATATAAAATCCCAACCTCTGGGCACACTTACCAGAAATGAAAGAGTGTGTGGCACCAGAGTCATACAAAACAACCAAAGGATTATCATGTAGAAGGCATGTACCTTTAATTAGATTTTCCACACCCTTTGCCTTCTTGCCACTGAGGGTGTAGACACGTCCTTGGGTAGGTTCATTGGGCTTAGCCCACTCCCGTCTTGAGTTTGGGACACTCCCTCATAAAGTGGCCTGGCCATTGGCATAAAAAGCAGATGTCTTTTCCTTGCATACATTCCCCTTGGTGGGGTTTTCCACAAGTAGAGCAGACATCAAGCTTTGAAGCCTCAAAGCGTTGCACTTGCTTCCCCTTATTCCGATTTCCCTTTGTCTTCATTTATGGGGAAGTATTGCTCTCATCCTTCTGCTTTTGCCACCTCGATTTCCTATCAACATAAAGCTTCTTCAAGCTATCTTCGGCCACATAACTCCTATGGACCAAGGCAGCAAAAGCGGTGAAGTCAGTTTGAGCCAAATTATTTTGGATGTCAGCTCTTAATCCCCACTTAAATTGGTTCATCTTCCACCTCGCATCTGGTGCATACCGGGCATGAGAAGAATATCTCGCCAATTCCTCGAATTTGGCAACATATTCGGCGATGGTCGAATCCCCTTGTTGTAATTGAGCAAATTCTCTTTCTTTTTGATCTCTGACCGTCTGAGGAAAATAATTATCCATAAAATCAGTTTTAAAAGGTTCCCACTCCAATGGTGTTCCTTGGGATAACAGATATGCTTGTGGCCCCTGCCACCAGTTGTTAGCTCCTTCAGTCAGCATATGGGTAGCGAAGGTCACCTTTTGGTCCTCCGCACACGGGACAACCTTGAAGATTTTCTCCATGACTTCAATCCAGTGTTGTGATGCCATGGCTTTATAGTTTCCAGAAAAGACCGGGGGATTAAGCTTGTGAAACTTAAAGAAATTCCTATGCGGGTCCTCCTGTTGGACAGGTGGAGGTGGAGGTTGATATGGAGGTGGTGGTGGATATTGCTGTTGAGCATTGAGGAATTGTTGTACCAAATTGTTGGTAGTCTCATTTTGCTCCCTCATCATTTGCATCATCTCCAGCCAACAAGCCTCCTCCGCATTTCTCCTACCGCGTCTTCTCCCTCGTCCAACGACTTCATTTGTCATATTCTGCATACACGGTATAAAATATTAAGTTGATCAGGTTTAATAATCTATACTAAGTACTAGAATACAAAGAGAAACTCTCGAACAAGAGAAAGTCCACACTATTTGACCACAGCCCTATTAGGACTAAACTGCTCTGATACCATAATGTAACACTCGTACTCCAATAATAATTGAAATAAGACAAATTATATTAAAGCACAGGAATTACTAAAATTTAAACTTGATTTACATAATACAAGTCCAAACTTCAAACTATGTCATAAGTCTAAGAATTTAGAAGTTATAACATCATCCAAGTCCAAAGCTTGGGAAATACAAAATACAAGGCCAATCTTTGTTCTTAATAACAAAGAAGTCAAGTACAATGTCAAACTAACATAACCTAGAAATTTGAAACTTCTAGAATCATCTCCTACTCCTCTGGTACCTGCTTATCTGAAAACAAAAGAAGAAATGATGAGATTAGAAAAATCTCAGTTACTCCTTCATGGACCCCTCACTTAAATTCACCACAATCACAATAACATTTCATTCTACACATTAAAACAACATGACAAATCATATTGTTTTGTACAGCCAAGGATTTACCACGGGCTGTTAACTGACCACTGGGCTTGACCCTGTACTATACGACTCTTCTATAACAGTCGAGGATTTACTGCTGGATATAAATTGATCACTAGGCTTGACCTCGCATTGAACAACTAGTTTCACAACCAAGGATTTACCACGGGATATAAATTGATCACTAGGCTTGACCCTGCATTGTACTACTGTTTGCAACAACCAAGGATTTACCACGGGGTGTTAACAGACCACTGGGCTTGACCTTCTATTGTATAACTATCTTATTAGAAAATTATACATTCAATAGTTCTAATACTATATTTCTAAGCTTTCAAACAAACTTATGTGTTAATGACTTCTCTAAGGGAATCCTAGGATATCCCTTTGATCAACTAGGATTTAGAGCACCAAAACACAAGTATTCATGGCCTTAAAAGCCCTTAAAATGTGAAAATGACACAATTCTGCATATACTGGCGTGCTTCGCACGCGCTTCGCGTGCGCCAGAGCCCTGTGGTTTTGTTTCTGCGCGTGCAGGATGCGCTTCGCCCGCGGGTCATGGGCGCTCCTTCTGTCCTTCCTATTTCTGTGCGCTTCGTGCGCTCTTGGAGCGCGACTCACACGCGTCTCTTCTTCTGCTTCCTGTTTTGGTGCGCGTAGGGCGCGCTTGGGGCGTGCTTCACGCGCGTCCCCCGTAGAAAATTGCATTTTTCTGCTTATCCCAACTCAAACCTTGTTTTCTTCCCAATCCAAACCAACAACAATCAAGATTGAGACTCAAAATCAAGCATTAAACTTATATACAAGATCAAGAGCAACTCATGACACATCAAATACACAATAAATCATGCTTCAACACATCTTAAAATCATCAATGTGATCATATACTCATGGAACCCAAATCCCCTCTCATGCATTTCCCTAACCCACACTTGGAATCAAGCAAACACACAACAACACAAGGAAAATGGAAACCCTAAATGGTGGGTCTTATGGTTGCCCAAACCTCTAAGTGAGAAGAACTCACCAACAAATCCAAAATTTTGAACTATCAAAGGTGGAGCTTTGATCCCCTTCCTTCTCTTCTCCTTCACGTGCCCTTCCTTCTTCTAACTTGGGGCAACTTCAAGCTTGCTGAAAATGTCCAAGATGAAGCCCTCAAATCTTTATCTCCCAGCTGAGAATGAGGTGAGCACACAAGCTTCTCTCTTTTCCTCTAATCTCTCGAGCCCTAGCTCCTTCTTTCTCTTATCCTTTCTTTCTTCCTTTCTTTTCCAGCAGAAACAAAACGAGGGAGGGAGAGAAATGGGGGGCTGAGCATGAGAGAGAGCAAAAGAGAGAAAGGGAAAGTGATTTTCACCAATGAGGACCATTTTGCCCTAGCTTAATAAGGTAAAGTACCATATTATCCTTCCTTATTCATGAAACTCTCTTTGTGCTATTCTTTTCACACCCCCAAAACTAATTATTGACACCCAATTTAATTACTCAACTATCAATTTAAAACATGTAAATGCCTAAATTAATAAAGCTAACTAATTAAATTAGGCGGGGTGTTACAGTAAGCATGTTATTCATCGTCTCCCAACACATACACATGTCACCCCTACTGTCTTGCAACAACTTCTACAGTCTCCAATGTTGAGATTTAACCCTATCAACAAATATTTAAAACAACATCAGCTATAGTCCATGCAACAACAAATTTTTCTTTGTGTGGATCCAACCATATCTTTTGCACATAATCAACGAATATAGGCCATTCTGCACATACTTCCTGAAAACTCAGCAAGTATTGCTTATACTCAACCCCGTCAGCAGAATAAACAACACTATTTCATGCATCCTTGACTACCTCTTGTTTTTTGCTATCAGATACAAACTTTTTGCATTTTGCATAGACATTTTTCCCTATGTGAAATTGGCACAAAAGATTGCGACTTGTTGGAAACACAACTTCAACTGCATTCATCAAAGCAAGATCTCTGTTTGTCTGAATAACTTGGGGAATTGATTCATCTAGCACAAACAATTCTCTTAACTTCTCTAGTGCCCAGACATAGTTTTTAGCCCCTTTAGAATCCAAATAGGCAAATCCCACACTAAATGTTAGTCTGCTGAAGTAAGACTAACAATTTCAATCAGTGGCAGCCTGCATTTATTAGTTTTATAGGTACTGTCAAATATGAGGACAATGTTAAATGCATTCAACAAATTTACAGAATTTGCATGTGCCCAAAATATATTTTTAACAACGTCCAAACCTTTGTGTCTTTTATACCAACACACATACCGATCCCGATGTATTAAGTTCAGCAAATGTTGCATTTCTGTTCTAAGGCCTCTCTGAGATGATCGGTACTTATGACGCTCGTTGTAAATTTGTTTAATTATAGATAGGTTATCGTTATCGCGACCTTTAACCGTCAACAGAACATTTCTTGGTTTTACATTGTTCATGGTCATTTCATGAACAAGTTTCTTCACCTCTTCGCTTAAACGACCAACATAAGAATGACCCACCAATGTTTCAGCTAACTAATGGTTGTGTAATCCACATATAACTTTAAACATCCATCCTTCAATCGTTCCTTCAGTCGTTGATAAAGATATTCCTCTAAGTTTGAAAGGACACTCATACTTTCGAGTACCAGTTGATTTAGAAGAAATTGCATTCTTTTTATGCCTATACTTCCCACTCCTTTCATAACCTAAAAATAATTTTGTAGAACTTTCTCTTCGCCCTGTCTCTGTGTCTCACCTCGCAACGACAACAACAAATCCATTTTGTCTCCCAACCTCTCGAGTCCAACACAATAAATCATCTCGTGTAGGAAATATCTGCATAGTAGTGAATGCTTCTGTACAATCCACCTCTGTCGTTTTGTCAACTTCATCCGAATTAAACATATTGTTGTCTTTCATCTCCGATAACACTAGAATCAAACAAACAAAATAAAATAAATACCTAATAGATGCAAAAAGTGTAAAAAAAAATTACACGCACAAATAAGCTATTTGCGAGTGTACAAATGTTTGTACACGCGCAAATAACATGTTTGCGCGTGGTATACAGAAATGTAAATCCCATGCGCAAATAAGCTATTTACGAGTGTACAAAATTTAAAAATTTGTACACGCGTAAAATAGCTTATTTGAGCGGATTTTTCTTATTTGTGAACTTTATTTTGTTATTTGCGAGTGACACGAAAATTGTGGGAAAAAATTGTGAGTAGTTGTAAAAATTTGAGTTTTATTATGTGGACAAGGGTATTTTGGAAACTGTTGGCTCTACCCAGCAATTTGCTGGGTACATTTAGCAAAAGCCCAGCAGGAATCGTAGTTCCTCATGGCTTGTTGGTCTCATCCTTTCTTTTGTTGGTCCAAGCTGGTCTCATTTTAGACACAGCAGAGGAACTCCTGGTCCACAGTCTTTATCGGCTCATCTTTCATTGTCAATAATCCACACACACAACTTTCAAGCCCACTTTAGTGGATAATAATAGCGGCCAAACCTTCTCATGACGATAGTGGCGCCCTCACCTTGAGAGTCCATTACGCTGGGAACTTAACTTTTCTTTTTTCTGTTGAAGCAACATAGCTGATTCTGTATGGATATTGGATAGTAAAGTTTGGGCTTTTCTGCTTCCTCTGTTGTGGCCCATTAGGCAGAGCTCTAATGTTGTAGTTCTTGTATCTCGATGTAATTCTTGTAACTCGATGGTATTGTTAAGCGTTGACAAAAAAAAAATGATATTGTTATGTTTCTTTGTATCCTCCATTCCTTTGTCCTCCTTTGGATCTCCAATATTTGATGACCAAAAATAAAGAAAGTCCTAGTAGATAAAAATGTTCTTACAAAATTCTTCTGAATAATTTCAAAAAAAGTAAAACAAAGTACAGAGCAAACTTTCAAAATAATCAAATTACCAAAACTAACAAACTCAGGAATGCGAAACCAAGAGAGGTTGAAAATAAGTAATGAAATTGAAAAAGTGTTTTGTTGATAGAAGAAAACCATGCGTGTACATGACAACAACTTCTACGAATGCCCGTGAGGTTTTAAAGAGAAATAAAATTAACAATATCTTATGATTGATATTAATGAGTATCTAAAGAGTATTGGTTAAAAAAATTAAATTATTTTTTTATGAAAAATAATTTTTTTAAATCTTAATGTGAGGTTTATTAGGAGACGAGCAAACCGGATAGCTCGTAGTCTAGTGAGAGCAACCTCGTTTATGGTTAGTCCCCAAGTTTTTTTAGCAAGTTCTGCACTGTATTGCTTCGTTGATTGTTAATGAAATGTAAAAAGGGTGCAGGACAAGAGAAAAATACATGACAAATGTTTGAGAAACAACACGGATAACACAAGTAAAATAATGTAAAATTTACTTATATACTCTTTATATTGTATAATATTATACTTATATTTTTATATACATAATATATTATATATAGTATATATAAATATTATATAATATATTATTTTATATTATATTAAATAAGTATTATATGCATAATATATATTACTATATCAATATTTTGTTTTTATTTAATAATGATTAAATGTATGAAAACGTAACATAAAATTTTTTCTCGTGGTGAATTACGTAACATAAATGTTTATATATATATAATAAGCAAACGTAGTTTATAAAAAAAAATGCAAACATTAATAACATGTTTCTATTATAAGAAAAAAAACGTGAGCATTTTTTTTTTTGGTATACAACTGGGAAAGGAAACGTGAGCATGTTTTACGTTTTAAAGTCGTTATGTGTGTGTTTTTCATAATTTGTTCTTGGATAACTTTTTGTTTCATGATTTGGTGGGGACAAGAATTTATGTTTTTATGTTGCCCTTTATCCCTATTTTATCGTGTCTTTTAACCATTTTTTGAACTAAATATAGAATAAACACTATTATGTTGTACGGTCTCTTAGTTTTTGCGAATCAAACACACCTTAATTTTTTTTATTTTAAAGAAAGTTACAAAAGCTTATAAAATACTGATCATAAGTTATAAAGTATTCCATAAAAAAAGTTATGAAGTATATATATATATATTTTATTTTATTTTACTAAAAAGATAAAAAAGCCGATTGACGACAGAAAGAGGGTCTAAGAGTAATTTCGGTTTTTTTGCCTAATTGATGTATTTTAAGACAGGAATCGAAAATTAATTGTAAAAGATTATGCATAAAATGAGTCAAACTTGCATTCAGTCAAAAGTTTCAATTTTGTTTTCCTTCTTGTGAAAAGTACGACTGCATCGTTGGACATGTTAATTTTTTCTTAAATAAGTTTAAAACCATAGAAAAAGTTTTTTTTTTTTGATAAGATTTTATTAAGGGAGTACAAGGGGTATTCAAACCCTAAAGAAACAAAAGCATTACAAAGGAAGTGCCTCATTAAAACCTCTCAGAGCCAAAACTCCATAAGAAAAAGACTAAAAGAGAAAAAAGAATACAACAACTATCATAATGCGTATATACAGAATTTTGTCAACCTGTAAGCCACACTGGCCAATACCAACACTAACAAAAGCATAAATCAGCACCAACAGCAGTTAAATCATGCCAACTACCAGCTACACATCATAACCAAGTAAGCCAAACCAACCAAGCAACACGAAGAGGACTTGAATGTGCGCAAGACAGCACCAGAGACGCTTGCATCAAACATGGCAAATACACGCTGCTTTAATCACTAACAGAAGCGTAAACCAACCAAGAACAACAGCAATTAAACCACCCCAACACACAATATCACACCAACCAAATAATTCAAACCAGCAAAGCAACAAAAAGAGGGCTAAAAACTACGCAAGACAGCAGCGGAGCATCTTGCAGCAGACCGGTTCTGCATCAGCTTTGTTGAAGGTCTTTATTTACAAAGAGTTACAACACCTAATAGGATTCACGCACCAATCGGAATAAGACCAATCCGAATGTCTCCCATCCCTATAGATAAACCACTCCCAGGATACTGCTTTTATTTGCGTCACCGTTGCTGTAAACTCAGCCTTCGCCCCCTTAATGATAATAGCATTCCTGAGACGCCATAAAACCCACACCACCGCACACCAAATAAGATGTCTAAATTTCCTCCCCTTTTCCCCTAGTATTGGCAATCTATGGGATACAAAATTGGCTTGAACATTTTCTGCCATGGACCCATAACTCCAACCCAAGCATACACCGCACATCACACATTACAAGAAAATTCACAGCGGCAAAATAAGTGATCAACAGTTTCTAAATTGTTTAAACAGAATAAACAGTGCTCATTATTAGTTGCTGGGATAATACCTCTACGAATTAACGCATCCCGTGTCGGAATCCTGTGTTGTAACACGCGCCAAACAAACACCGCCACCTTGGAAGGGATAGATGTTTTCCACAGTCCATTAAGAGCTGTAATCAAATCCTGCGAGGTTCCATCTACCTCATAGGACAGCAGCCCCTCATAGGCAGATTTTGTGGAAAAAGTTTTAAGAGTGGATCCTGACCATTCTCATCCATCAACTGAACTGATATCAGGCTGAAAGCCATTCAACTGCATGAGTAGATCTACTAAGCAAGTGTGTTCTGCTGGATTGAGTTCACGCACCCAATTAAAGTGCCATACCCAACCACCATTCATCCAAGATCCAGCATCAGATACCCGTATCTGTTGGTCAGTAACAAGGTCATACAAAATTGAGAATGAATCTTTGAAAGCCATAATCCCATCCCCCCAAAACCGCGCCACATCACCAATACCAATCCGAAGTTTGACGGAGTTACGAAACCAATTGCATTTGAAGCTCACCACATCACGCCACCACAAAGAACTACCCCGAGCAAAGGGCAGTCCATCCATCACATTATGGTGAAGTTGTCCATATCTAGCTGTTAATAATTGGAACCATGGTGCCCTTTGGTCCGTTAGAAATCGCCATTTCCATTTAGCTAATAAACTCCAATTGAACACCTCCAAATTCTTTATCCCTAGTCCACACAACGATCGAGGTTTACAAATGTTATCCCAACTGACCCAAGGAATTTTTTTCACCTCATCACTTCCACCCTACAAAAATCTTCTTTGCAACTGAATAAGAGATGCTATGACCTTCTTAGGTGCTTTAAAAAATGAGAAAAAATACATCGGTAAACTTGTAAGTACTGAATTAATAAGCGTTACACGACCTCCAATAGACAGCTAATTACTTTTCCAAGATGTTAACCTCTTTGACATGAGCTCAATCACCAGTTTCCAATTATTACACCTCCTGGGATTTGCACCCACCGGGATCCCAAGGAATTTAAAGGGAATCGTGCCAATACCACAGTCAAGGAAGGTAGCCGCTGAATCAAGGAAATCCTCTTCAATGTGCACACCATGTAAGCTACTTTTGGAAAAGTTAATACGAAGTCCAGGTACAAGTTGAAAACCCCTTAGTACGGACTTAATGCACCACAAGTTATCCCAATTTGGTTCACAGGTGATAATTGTGTCATCAGCATACTGTAGCACAGGGAACGAAATACATGGGAAGGCTTGATAAGGAGTCAATTGTCAAATTTCCACTGATTTATGTAATAAACCTGTCAGTCCCTTTGCAGCAATGAGAAACAAGAACGGGGCAAGAGGGTCACCCTGACGCAACCCTCTATGTACCTTGAAATCCGTCGTTGGGCTACCATTGACCAAGACTGACATAGTACTAGAACATATGCATGTTTTAATCCACCGTCTCTACACAGAACAGAATCCCAATCGAGACATCATATACTCAAGATAATCCCAATCCACTGAGTCATAGGCTTTCTGGAAATCTACTTTTAAAAACAGACATCTATCCTTCCTCCGGGTTGCTAAGTCAATCAGCTCATTGGCAATAAGCACTCCATCTAATATTTGTCAATTAAGTAGCAATGCCGATTGCGATGGAGATATCACTTTTCCAAGAACCTTTTTCAATCTACCTGCCAATAACTTAGAAATAATTTTGGACAAGGATATGATCAAAGAAATTGGTCAATACTCATTCAATGACAGAGGATGGTCAGACTTCGGAATGAGAGCAAGAAAAGCAGTCGTGCTAGCCTTAGGCAACTTAGAATTCAACTGAAACTCAAGAATAAACGCCAACAACTCATCTTTTAACAAATCCCAGCAAGCCTTGAAGAAAGAGAAATTCAACCCGTTAGGGCCCGGGCTTTTATTTCCATCACAGCACCAAATGGTTTCCTTTAATTCCTCCATTGAGACTGGGGCAAAAAGCATCTCATTATCCGCCAATGAGGTTTGACTGAAACTAATCCACAGAATTAATCCAACCATTATCAACCTTCAGCGTTATAAGTTGGTTCCTTCTTCTTCTACCTTTCAGAAAAGAGTGAAAAAACCGAGAGTTTGAGTTACCCTCCAAAAACCATTTCGCCCGGGATTTTTGGCATGATAAACTCTCTTTAAGTCGAAGATTTTGCCAAAAATGTTTAGATAATTCCCGTCTGGAATGACTATCAATAACTCCATCATTAGCAGCCAAATCATCAGAATCATTCAAAGCTAAGACACACTGTTCAATGTTTAAATCAAGAATCCCAAATACCTCCCTATTCCAAGTTCTTAAGTTCTCTCTTAGCAACTTAAATGTTTCCTTTAGAGCAAAACCCTTCCATCTTCGATTTGATAAGAGTTCTAGCATTCCTTAACAAAAGACAAAAAATTACCATGCTCCAACCAGCAATTGTTGAAGCGAAACGGTTCTGGGCCCCAATTCTTCTGCTCACATTTTAACCAAACTGGGCAATGATCGAAAATGTCCCTCTGACCAACCCACTGACCTACTACTTTCCAATCCTTAATGATTCATTCAGAGAGAAAAAATATATCCAACTTACTCATCACAAGCCCATCATAACTGAACCAAGTATATTTTTTACCCAACACCGGAACGTCAATAATCTTCATATCATCCACAAACTTACTGAACTCCCCAATTTCTCTTGAATTATCCTATAAATTTCTCCCTTTTCTCTCCACAAGATCTAGCATTGCGTTGAAGTCTCCCACAACACACCATTCGCCTGTTGGTGAACGTCCCTTTAATTTCAGTAATTCACTCCACAATTGACGCTTCCCCTCCAGTGAACAAGAGGAATAAATATTGACTATATATATTAGATCATCAGAGCTACCAAAATTTACAGAGATGCCTATGAATCCAGACCCACGAAAATGCACCTTAACGTTGAACAAACCACGAAGCCACAGTAATAATAACCCCCAAACTAACCCACAGAGTGTTTTGCCTCCCACTCAACATCATCACCCCCCACAGATTATACACTAGCTTGTCATCCATAGAAGTACACTTTTTTTCTTGTAAAAGACAGATATCAAAACTACCAGAACGAAACAGAGACCATACCCAATTCCTTTTAGTGCGGTCTCCTAACCCCCTCACATTGAGTGTGATAATCTTCATAAAGAATGTCTTGTAGGCTCCCTCCTTGACACAGTAGGACGTCCCCGTCCCTCCATGTCTTTAATTTTCAAAATATAAACTTCATTAGGGTCAACGGCTGTAACCCCAATAGCACATGCCTGAGCCCAAATTTTTTCTTCAGGGGACATGTCAAAGCGGTGCCATGAGGTGGTGCGGGATTGAGAAGATTCGGACTGGGACGATGCAGCGCCCAAATTGTACGATACCATAAGTGAGTTTCCGACACTCACCGTGCGTGAATCAGAGCTAGTGGCACTGCGGACCGGAGCACCTTTTTTGCGTATGGTTATCAAAGGCACACTCATCGTGTGAGATTCTGAGATATTCGGGTGATTGAACGGGCCACCGTTCGAGCACTCCAAACTCAAGATAGGCCCACACATATTGTGTTGACCCAAAGTAGCAACCCCACGTTCCACGATCTGCGCAAAATTCACCCCCCCCCCCGTAATTGTTTTCTGGACCCCCAGTCCGCGATACAACATCCTCAGTTGGACCTTCCCCAAATTCCCTATTGGGCTTGTGACGCCCCTCAAACCCACCAATATCATTTAAATTCACTAAGTCCACACGATGACGTTCCAATTCCACTTCTTTTGTAACTGCAACATCTTTTAATAATTCCCCTTGCTGAGTTGTCAAATTTTGAATCCCATCGGTATTACCTACATTGTCAGATCCATGCATTTGGGCGTGAAACTGTTCCATTGCCTCATGATTTGCAATAACATTCGCTCCAATCATGGGATCGGTCTCCGCAACAATAATTGTGTCATAAATGCTGCAATTAATTTCATCATCATCTCCACTAGCCTCCCCTTCCTCCACGTCTGGTGGGAAGCTGTCATTACCGGCAGAGAAACCGTCATCGGAATCACTTTCTGATACCGTACCCTTTGCCGGAGTAATCCATTGCATTGGACCATACCAGTCCTCCACCAATTTGATTGAAAAGATCAGGCCATTGATGCTAACGTTCACCATTTGATTAATCAACGCATGTGTATTAGACCTGAATGAGACCCGAGCCACATCCAAGCATCTCTTATTTCTAGTATTATCGTCTACATCCACGAACTTGCCAAAGGGAGCAACCAAGAACTAAAAGAAATCGACAGACCACGCGTGAGCAGGGATCCCATAACAGTGAAGCCATGTCAATCTTTCATTATCAGTTTCATGAGGACTCCACGGCTGGATGGAGTTGAACCATTGTAGTAGCCAATCTTTCCCTTCCGATATCAGCGTCGGAACCTCACCTTTGTCGTCCGATTCCAATAGCACCATATTAGCTCCAAGAGGTGTAACCTTGATAGAAAACATACCTTGTCGTCAGAACTCCTCAGGAATGCAATAAGCAGTGCCAGGGATACACACCTCACCGACATACACTTTACCCATGCGTTTCATCTCATCCTCTCCCACGTTGTACTCCAAGTTAGCCGATCTTTGAGAGTCAGTACCCATCGCCCCCTATTGAAGTGCATCAGCATATGATCTACCTGCATGCCTACATTAATTATTCCCAAAATGGTTATTCGTATTTCTCTGAGCCATGGTATGGCCCACTGCGATTCTTCTTTGCACCACGTTCTTCTGGACCGTACGTTCAAATCTCGGAGTGTTGACAAAAATCTTTCTGCTCCCAACGATGATGTTGTCCAATTGAATCCCAAATTTCCTTGGGTCCACCACGTTCAGGAATCTAACAAAACTGAAGCAACTCCCCATCTTATTGCGCTTCACCGGAATCACCACTTCAACTACCTTTCCAAATTTTTCAAAGACCCCGTACATTGCCTTTGCATCGAAATTATCCGGGAATTCACTGAAGTAGAAACAGCATATATTAGGATCCTATTCACCACCCTTGTTACTCCTACGTTCCACATCCAACCGACCTTTAGCACGTTGTTGATTAGCACCACCCTTTCGTCTACCTCTATGCTTGACCACCCTCCACTCCCCGTCCTCCATAGTACCACATAAGTCACGCCGGGTTGAGTTGCATATGGAATAACATTTACTGCATCTAATAGAAAAAGTTTAAACCTAACTGTGATTGGAAGTAGATTGTGATTCTAGTAAAAAAAAATTGCCTACATAGCCAGGGCATCCCAAGAGTTTTTTTGACGGAAAAAGGGCATCCCAAGAATTTTAATATATATTTTCTTAATTAATATGTAAAAATCTTTTATCTTCTTATCAACTATATTATATAAAATGGAGTTTTTTCATGTGGCCCCATGCCACGTGTCAAAACCTCATCATTCCAATTCCCGCCAAAATACTACTTTTATTTAATTTTAATTTTAATTTTAATTTTAATTTTAATTTATATTTTTTTATTGATTCATTAATTACTAATTAGAATGCACCAATAAATCAGATTTGTGACCCTACTTTGATTTGATCCATCAATTGATTTAATCCAACGATTGAATCCTAAAATACCCTGTTACAAAATAGAGGAGGGCTCTGGATGAGTTAATAAAACGTTGCAAGACCCTATTAATGCATTACAAATCATGACACAATCACGTTGATTGATTTCAAATTTATCAATCAATTGATCACATATTATATATTCCATCGATTGAATTCTCAAATACCCTATTACAAATTATTCATAAAAAAAACAATTATATAAAAGCCTACAAATGTAATTCAAAAACATAGAAAACATAGTTGATTCTCAAATACCCTATTACAAATTGTTCATAAAAAAACAATTATATAAAAGCCTACAAATGTAATAAAAAAAATAGAAAACATATTTGATTCTCCTCCTCTAAACTTTTCTTGAACCTGAAACCAAAATAGAATAAAAAAATCAGCTTATTATAATATTTTGTGACAATTTCAACCAAATATAAACAAGATTTCAATCAAATATAGAATTAATTGTAAACAGCTCAAATTATTATTTACCTAGATTTAAATTGGTCAAAGGTAAGATTTGAATTCATATTCAAATTAGTATACACCAAATATAAGACATAAGCATTCTGATGGATGAGACACAATGAGATTTCAAAATATTTCGATTGGAATTAAAATATTTAATCTGATACATTTCTATTTTAGCATCATCACCATCTCAACTATAAATCCAAGACATTTCAATATCATGACACGTTTCTTTATTGCACAAATTTACTATATTATATAAAATTGAGTTTTGCCACGTGTCAAAACCACATACATTCTTTTTCCGCCTAAAGCAATTTTATTTTATTATTATTATTATTACAAAATCTCAATTAATAAATGTTATAAAAAACATAATTATCTTCTCTTAAATGACTTGCTGATTTTAAATTAATGTAATCAATCGGCATTTAATATTTTTTTATCATACAAATTTGTCAACTTTTAATTTGACATTCACTATCAATTATATAATTCATAATAAATTTGAATTCATATTTCAAATTTGAATTTAAATAAAATAAAATTGAAATTAACTAAAACATCATACTAAAAATATCACTTAATCTATAAATACTAACATATCCATTCAGTAAAAAAAATATATTAACATATTCATGAAACAAAAATGAATACCTATGTCACTATTGTTATTTTTTCTTTTATATTTTCTCCTTTTAAAATAGTCAATTGCTACACTTTTTCTTTCATTTTTGTGTTTTTTATTCAATTTTGATGTCGAATTAAATATAACAACACAAATTCGGTTATAAGCTTCTAATTTTTTTATTCTCTTTTGAATGCTTTACATATTTTATCTAATATTTAATAATAAAAGTTTGTTTGCTGACACAAATCCGGCTATTTAATTTTTATCATTAATTTCTACTATGAATTTACCTTAAAATCATATTACTATTTGTTATTATATTTTTTTACTAGACTATTTGTTAGTATATTAGAAACTCAATTATGCTCTTTTTTCTACTTTTTTTTAAAATATTTTTGACTACTTATTTTTTTATATGACTCGATAACCTCAAATCTCACCCGTGCATCGCACGGGTTAATACACTAGTATTTTTAAAATATTGAGTATATGTAAATATTCTGTGTCTTGCACTTTTTTTAAAAAAGATTTATATCATTTTTTAAAATTTAACCATTATATGCTATAATTCTCAAATGATGAATAAATATTCACGTAAAAAAATCCTCGCATTATCAAATGAGCTCTAATACTGGGTGAGTGTTTTATGTTCACGAGTAGAGTAGGGAAACCCTTCTATAAGGATGGAGATAATGTTTTCTTTATTAAATACTAGCGGTAAGACGGGCACGGTCTTTCCACATTTCTACTGTGTTACAGTATGTATTATTTTATCGCGTTTTAATGTTTAACGTTATAATTTGTTGTATAACATTGTTTTAAATTTAATTTTCTTCCTCATTTTATTTATTTTGTTTACATCTTTTAATGAATGACATAATATTATTGCAATGAGCTGGTTGGGTTTCAAAGCAAGAAATTTTTTGTTTTTGTGGATAGTGGGGGGTTATTCTTTACTTAGCCGTCTAATAACTGTTTAATTAACCATGTAATAGTGTACCAGTATTTAAAAGGGTAAAACGAAAAAAAAAGTAGTTACCAACACCCCTTCTCTTTATATAATGGTATAGATTAAGAGAATATATATAACTTCCTCTCGCTTGTGACATTTATTTGCGTGGTCAAATTCTCCAAATCTACGAGTTGTGAAAATACTAGTGTATTAACCCGTACGATACACTGGTGATATTTGAGGATTGTCGAGTCACGTAAAAAAAGAAATAGCCAAAAATATTTTGAAGAGAAAGTAGAAAAAAAATTGATAAGGTGAATCAATTGTAGGAATAAATAATACAAACTAAAACTAAAATATATATAACTTATATAAAAGTCCTATTTAATAATTTACGTGACATTAAATATTAACAACAATATATCTATAGTATAATGGTACGTGTTGTGCACGGTATATGTTAAAATCTTTAGCATAAATTTGTCTTTATGATATATTATTTAATAAGTGATATAATTAGTATGATTTTTAAGTGAATTTCATTTGATTTAATTTAAAATTAAATTTGAAATCAGATTTATTACGAATTATCTGATTGGTAGTAATGTCAAATTAAAAATTGTCAAATTTATATGATAAAATAACAATAAATGTTGATGGACGATTACACTAATTCAAAATCGACAAGTCATTTAAGAGAATATATTTATGATTTTGATAATATTTACTAATTGAGATTTTGTCATATTATTGATATAATAATAATAATAATAATAATAATAATAATAATAATAACAACAACAACAACAACAACAACAAATAAAATTGCTTTTGTCGAGAAAAAAATGTTTGTTCTTTTGAATGTGACATAGTCTCACCTGACAAACACTATAGTCTCACATGACAAACACTATTTTATATATTATAGTAGATAATATATAGTAGATACAATATAGTAGATGTCAGCAATTAACAAATATTAATAGATTTTTTTTGACGAAAACAATTATAACACCCCGTCGAGATAGGGCGTCACTTTATCCTTACCTCAGCAACAACACATTTTCAATCCAATATCAGAGTACGCAATAGGACACACTGGCCGTGATGCTACACTGCTTTCCAGGCTTTAAGTACTTAAACTTCTTATTCATATGTGATTCATCATCATATAATATAGAAAACACAGAAAACGAAGGGGTAAGAAACTCATCAATCACCATTTAGCAGGAAAACAACATAGTAGATAGACTGTCACCATGCACATCAGCATATCACAACAACCATTAACATAACTGTTACCACAAATACACGCTCAAACTCTTGAGTACACGGTCACAGACCAGACTATTCTAATACGTCATACTGACAATCCTGACCACACGGTCACAGACCACATCATACTCTGATACCACACGTCACTAGTCTTTCAGGCCCATTACCAGCCCTACTGACCCAGACCACTGGACTTTTCAGGCTCAATTACCAGCCCTACTGTCCCAGAGATTTCAGGCTCATTACCAGCCCTACTGACCCAGAGCATCGCTGATTATTGCGGGCCAT
Organism: Calophaca sinica; assembly: GCA_037113605.1. Taxonomy (NCBI): domain Eukaryota; kingdom Viridiplantae; phylum Streptophyta; class Magnoliopsida; order Fabales; family Fabaceae; genus Calophaca; species Calophaca sinica. Next base: position 98,476,317 of record CM073734.1, on the reverse strand, counting down.
TCACGCCCTCCTCCCTAGACCGATCACCAGTCTCAGGGCACAAGAAATGAACATAAGTTGGTTGTCCCGGGAACATATTCTGCTACGCAACCATCTCTGATTACCAGTTACGGCATCCCATACTACCATATCTGATTGCCGGAGTAAGGTACCATCTCGTGTACTAGGACGACATTCCCTATACAGAGAATGGCCAAGATTGTCCACCCGTCAGAAATGGAGTCTTGGAGCTCGGTCATATACACCTAATCCACACTACTCCATACCATCGATCATATACATCTCAGGTATACCAATCTCGGGTACACTGACCCGACTATCACTACTGACAATCAAAGTATCGACGGTAGCGTGTGCTATCACCGTCTAGGAATTCGTAAACCTCTAACTAGAGAGCGACACCCTTGACTTATACACCAGACTCTCAAATATCATACCAAGTCAACCAGCACATAAATATTATCATGTTAATCAGATTATCAATCGTCCTTAATCAACATAATGATCAACTCTAGTGTCGCTCAGGCGACCTACTGCTGACATGTTATCAATCAGCACATCAACAGCCACACAACCATAAAGCAATCATAAAACATCTCAGCAATCAACATTCATCCATATATTTCAATAGATCATTCCTATGGTTTACAGACCTCTGACAATTGTTCTCAGCTATCACAGGTCACAACCCCTCTCCTGAGGTGCTGCTGTTATCAACCCCTAGTAGGGTTAAGGTCCCCTACACATGCTAACAGTACTACTCTACTACATATTTTCCCTAGTGATTAAGGTATCTTCCCCCTTACCTGGTACTCCCGCTAGGCCCCTCGTAAGCTTTGACCCTCGACCACCATCCACGCTCCTGCACCTCTGAGCCTTACCATTCTCTCAGACCTAAAGATTTCCTACTAAGAGCTTTCTGATGCACCAGATCCTCATTTGAGGCAAGTGCAGAGCATACTTGCTCTATATAGGAAATGACTAGAGAGAAGAGACTTTGAGGAGAGTAAAATGAGGGAGGGGTGAACGCCTATTTATAGGCTACATGAGGTCCATCGCGTCGCGAGCATCCCTTTGTTATTCTCATCGCGTTGCGATCCACTACTTCCAGAAATGTCTATTTTCGTCCGCTCTAGAGAATTCTAGGGTATTCTATACCCTTCTAGGCTATTCTATGCTACTCTAGGACATTTTAGGCTTTTTTAGAGGCTTCTAGACTATTCTTGACGATTTCTATCTCTTTTATAGGGTTTTTAGGTCTCATTTAAGCTCATTTTATCCCTAATTAAGGTTTTTAACCTTTGTTTATCACCTAATTATTAATCTAATTATTCTCCTAGTATTGTTTAAAAATCGGGATGTTACAACAATTACCAATAGATGGCGAAGTCAATAACCATAAATGTCAATAAGCAATTTATGGAATAACATTTATCGTACAATTTTATTAGTTTATTGTTTAATTAAGATTTTATTATGATTTGTTGGTTAATTTATAACGCAGTCAGTTTAAAATTTCTTAACTTGAAATAATATTACATCCCATTAAGTTAAAGGGGATGTTTTTCAATTCTCAAGTCATTTAATATTATTTATTGAGAATCAAGTCAGCCAATATTTTTGGCCAAAAAAAAGTCATTCAATATTCAAAATTTCGAATACAATTTTTTATCTATAAATATCCTCTACTTTTTCAATTCGTGGCTATTCTCTCCCTTTTTATCTTTTGTTATTTTGTTTTTGTTTTGGTTTGACTTCCGCTATACTTTTCCAATTTGAAAGTTTTGGATCAAAGATACGTTTTTCTCCAATTATTATTGAATTTATTTCTTTAAATTTTGTCAAAAAATACTTTAAATTGTTTTTAGTTATTCAAAACCTTGAGATAATTATTTTGGACATATTTGAAATGCAATTCTTAAAGATCTGAAAAAGCTGTAGTTCTTTTTTTGTTTTTAGATTAGAAAACAAACATAAAGAATAAACATGACACTAAAAAAGAGTTTTGATTTTTTGTCATGTAATTAAATATAAATTAGTTAGATAAGAGTAAATTTAGATTTTGTTAGATAAAAAGTGCTCAATAAATTAATTAAGTGGAAAATAATAAATAGGAAAGAATTATATAGATACAAAAATTATTAAAACAATGGACTGAAAAAGTAGTTATCAATTTTGTTCAAACCGATGAAAGAAAATCTACTTTTTGAACAAAATGCTATTAAAAAGTAGATTTTCTTTTATTGTTGATAGCTATTTTTTATCAAAATTGATAGCTACTTTTTCTGTTTTTGATAATAAAATTGATAGCTACTTTTTCAATCCGTAATGGAATGATAGAATTGCTTCTTAAAATCACAGGAAAAACAAAAAAGTTACAACTTAAAATCATGTCCAACGATTTCACTTAAAATTTATTAAATTAAGGAACAAATGGAATGATAGAGAATAAAGCATCAAACATATATGAAATGCCACTAAACTTCTCAAAAATACTTAGATGAAGCTAATTAGGAAGCATTATTTTATCAGGACTTTTGAGACCTCTACTCTGATACCTTTGAGAATACCCGGTACAAAAAAGCTTCTTCGAAAAAGCCAAAAAGATCATGAAACAAAAAATAGAAACCCCCCAAACCATGAAGGACAAATTTGGTCAAATTAACAAATTGTTCCATTAACAGCTTTCATAGACCACATTGCTTTTGCACATTCATAGAGCTTACATATGTTACGAAAACATCACATAAAGCAAAAAGATGAAATAAGCTGAGTATAGACTCACCAGAGGAAACAACCCAAAACTAAGAAAATCCTTCAAAGTGGTCAATCCTAAGTTTGTCATATATGTGCACATCGTATGTAAATTATCCACCATGAGTATCCTTCTTTTTCCATGGCTTTTTAATCATACAGAAGAGACTGATCAAATAGAAAAAGAAATAGCAGTAACAAAACAATCTATAAGAGTTTAGGTTTACAATAAAAATAATTAATAAAATGTATCGAAAACCAATATAATAGTACAAAAACTTGAAAGCTTTATCAAAAGAAACAGATCAAAGTGGAAATGGATATGCAAGCAAGGTTAATCATCACAATTTATAGACAAAAAATCATTAAAAGGGCAGGACTTTATTCAGAAAATTTGATTTTCAATTAATTAATGACAAATTTAGAAATCCAACCAAAAGACTGATTTGCGTTTGATTTGAGTATCCTAATATCATAATATAAACACACTATTTATGAACCAAATTTTATATTAATAATCTGATTTGATTTTTGAATTTCGAATTCAGTTACTTAATATAAACCACACTATTTATGAAAATTAAATTTTGAATCTTGAAAGCTTTTAATGATAATAGGAAACTATTAATATATTGATGAATAAAATTAATTTAGTAGAAATATTATGTGTACAATTTAATTCAGAATTAATGAATGAAATTAATTTAGTCATAAATATCGACAAATATAAAACTAAATAATTTTTTTTTTGCATTTTGACAGGATTTGAAATTATCAGGTTTTGACACGTGACATAGTCCTATGTGACAAAACTTTATTTTATATAATATAGTTGATAGTTGATAATAATCATATATGTTCTTTCACAAAAAAAAATCATATATGTTCTTGAATTTTATTTATACATAATGATTTTGGTTAGGAGTTTAGACATATTTGAAATTTTGGAAAATTTAGGGGTGTTGAGTTAGATATAATTATTCATTAGTTTATTCATTAATTTATGTAAAATGTACCAATTTAATTCATTTAGATCCTCTCAACAAATCATTTATGGTGAAACCAATTTAGTAATTAATGATACAAATAGTATCTGATTTATGGTGAAATCAATTTAGTAATTAATGAATATCTAAAATTATAAATATAAATAAACTAAACAAAATAAAAGATACATTTTGACGGAAATTAGAATGACTAGGTTTTGACATGTGACATGGTTCTATGTGACAAAATTCTATTTTATATAATATAGTTCATACATGAATAGAAATGGAAACATATGATGTACCCAAAAAAAATGGAAACATATGGTGTCCAAAAAAAAAAAAAGCAATGGAAACATATGTTTCTCCAAAAAAAAAAAATGGAAACATATGATAGGAATGATTTTTCTCCGTGAGTCCGTGTCACGGGAACGGTATACAACTTGGATCTAATAAGACAGTAGGTGACAAGGCAAGGGATGACATGGAGAAAACCTCTTAATTGTAAGATATTCCATGTTTATTTGTTTTTATACTTCCAAATACAATTTTAAAATTATAACTCAACATTTTAATAATGAACGAGGATTTAAAATCCGTACAATAAGGATAAGTTTTGGGCATTGTGAATTTTTTATTACTTTTGATTGCTAATAAGAGCAAGAAAGGCTACCTCATACATTTGTCCTTCTCCAACTTAGATCAATAATGTGGTTTTTAATTGGAATTCTATTTTGTTCTTATTATTTAAGACAACATAGAGTCCACTGACATAAGTTAATTGCATTGTTTTTTTGGGTACAACATTTCGTTTTATGATTATTTTTTTGGTATTACATTTCGTTTTATTTTTCTCTTTGGAAAAAATAGAGGTACGAATTGTATAGATTGGTACTTTCGTTGTGGAACTTATGATGTTCAAATCCAGACTAATCTAAAGAAAACCGTAAATTAATTCAAAAAACTGAAAATCGTAAAAAAATTATATTTTTGGGGTTTGTTTGGGCTACTTTTTCCGTTAACTACATGGTTCGATTCGGTTTGTAATTGGCTTACTAAATCGAACCAATCCAAACCCAACCGCATATTTTTAAAAAAGTAAATTTAAAAAGAATTTGAAGTAAATCCACTTTTCAAACCCATTCTTTAAATATTTACCAAAATGAAACCTAACCAAACCAAAGTAAATCTACTCTTAAAATATTTATAAAAAAAATTAATTCTTTAAAATATGTACTCTAAATATGTTATTTGGAGTAATATAAATAATTAATATGTAATGTCTGGCAAAAAGTAAAAACCGAATTATCTGATCTAATCCAAACTGCATTTAATCGGATCGGATTGATTCCGATTTTTTTAAGGAAGTCATCCAAATCAAACCGAACCTCATATTGTTTTAATCTTTGAATCAGATGACTTTTTGCTTCAAAACCGAAACACCCCAGTGAAACCCAGTCCCAAAGTCAAATGAAGAGGAAGGAACTGCGGGAACCGTATCGCACCTTTGTTACGAACTGTAACAAACCAAACAGCATAGGTTCGTTGAAGTATTCGAATCACAACACAACCGAAGATATGATGAAATACGATATTTAGTTATGCGTACGTTCTCCCAATCCATCCCCAATTGTTACTTCTGAAAGAACTAAACATATATTTTTGTTGGGTCGCGCTATTTTGACAATCAAAATGCGTCAACTTTCGTGACTACTTTCTAAGTGGTTAATGCAGTTCAAATACTTGGCTAATTACGTTCGGTGAATGGTTAATGAACATATCAGGTGTCGAAACTCATTAACCATCCACTACAAGAAAACTGCGTATTACCGACGGAATTTTATCGACGGCCTCGACTCCGTCGGTAATATTTTAATTACCGACGGCCAAGCCGTCGCTAATGCGCCGGAAAAAATCTGCTTACGAAATTATTTTTTTGCTACGTTACCGACGGCTTAGCCGTCGGTAATTACAGAGGGCTTATGGGTCGTCTGTAATTACCGACGGCCTAGCCGTCAGTAACATAAAATATATGCCTGCTGATTTTTTGGCTACGTTACCGACGGCTTAGCCGTCGATATAATTAACATCACTACCAAAAACACGGCTGATACCCACGGTTAATTTGGGACGGTTCCCATAGGCACGCCAAACATAGAAGGAGATATAAAATTTGCCACGTGAGTGATCCCAGCGTGGCAAAAATAAAGCCGCGAAATTTATTTTTCATCTCCCTCCGTTGATTTTAGTTTTACCTCTCTTTTCTTTTTTTCCCCAAATCAAAAACCCTTAACCTTTTCAATCCATCTCCTCCTACGGCTCTATCGCATCTTTTGCTCTCTTTTCCTTCTACAGTACTACCATCAAGCACTAACCATTTCCATCGCCAGATACGAAGGTTGTCTGTCTTGCCTCGATATCCTTGTATCCTATCGAGACTGCTCTCCACCCCCCATGGCCGAAAGGGGATGAGGAATCTCGACAGAACTGCAGGAGAAGACGACGCAGCAAAATCAAGAAGGTGGAGAGGGTTCTTCACATGGACGAGACCATTTCCGGCGCCTCCGACGAGTTCCTGAAGCGCGTTTCCTCCTTGCTTGCAACATGCGTAGGTACGTTTCCCTCTGTTTCACCATTTTTTTCTTACACATGCATAGTTTATATGTATCCCCAGGCTTGCTTTAATAAATATTATTTCCCTTCATTTTGTTTATTAATTTGTTTTTCATTTGTGGTATTTTTTTGTGCACTTGGGTATTATTTTGATTAAGTTTATTACTCAAAATCATCTTCAATGGTGGCCATTGGTGGACTCATGATAAAAACTTCCAAAGGTAGAGGTGTATGGAGGCCGCTCAGTCATTAGACGTAGTGTTTGCTTTTGTTTCAATTGGGTGGAAAGAAAAATTGTTGTGATTCTATGTTTTTGTGCAGGTTGCTTGTTATTTGCATTAAAGATACAAGTCAAGCCAATCTATCACTTACAGTAAAATTCTTCCCTTCTCTTTTTTAAATACTCCAATGGCAGAAATGGAACCAAAAACTTTGTTTTCAAGACTTGAGTTAGCTGTGCACTGATGTGTCACTGCTCTGAACTAATTTTCGTTGCACAGCACTCATACTTATTAATGTATTATCTTTTGCATTCCAAAAAAAGCATGATATTACATATTTTATTTATGTTGTGTTATGCAATGAATTTTTATTTTATTTTGGATTATGAAATCAGCTCTCTCTTGTCTATTTTTGTTGGTAATGGTGTATGAATGCATCTGTACAATGTGGTTGAATGATTTAGAATATGTAGCCAAGCCCATGACTATTGTCCCTCTTAGGAATCTGCTTTAGGTGTTTGTGCTTTCAAGGTATTTATAATTTGGCTAAGGGTAGTTCATATTTATATAGAAGAACAAAGTTCATATTCAATGTTTTTTTATTCACATTCCTCTTTTGGTTCTTGTTGACAGATATGTGGTTGTGATAGGTAAGAAGACTACTTGTGATGTTGGTTTGCCAAAGACAACATTAAGGTAATTTCAGAGATTCTATTTTGTGACTACTTTTAGTGACATATACTGCATTATTGTTCTTTTGATTCTATCTCAAGTACATAATGTAATTCTTTGGTTGACTGAGAATTGGATCTAATGTAAATAGGTATTGTGATGTTTATGGACAATTAAGTCTTTAAGTTCTGAACACTCTATTCTAACTGCTTCTGGATATTTTGAATGATTATAGAATGAGATAGTAATAGGGGGTTTAACTTTTGTAACAACATTTATCAATGTGGATGTTAGTGCATAGCTTCAGACTAGTATAAGCTTCTATTTTTGCTTGTATTATGCATACAAGTGTGGTGAAGGTAGAGAGCTTTTTCAAGAATGTAAGAGTGAGTAGTGGTAAGAGGGTTGTAATTGATCACAGTGCAGCAGAGGTGTGACAGATCAAACTTACACAACAGCTTTGTTTGCTTCAGACATCTCAATACGTATGTCTACTTTCAGCTGGTGCAGTGTGGCATCTTTTAAGACTTTTGGTCTGAGGTTTATTGCAGCGTGTAACAGGGGAATGACCACTGATTGCATGTACAACTTTATATTATTCTTAAAATCTTAGTTCATGGAGACTTGGGGTGGAATTGTATGGGTGAGGCATGTGTATATCATGAAATTGGCACTTCTTGTGTTGCTGTAAAATCTTTTTGGTGAATAAAGTTGTTTGCTGTTTCAAAAAAAAATAATAGGGGAAGACGCGGCGCGGCGCGGCGGCCTGGAGGCTCGCCAGCGCGGCGCCTGGCCGGAGAAGGGAAGGAGAAGACGCGACCGAGAAGGATGAGGCCGAGAGAAGCAGAACGCGATGTAGGGAGAGAGAGACGAGAACAGAGAGAGAATCGCTGTACAAGCTGATTGGGAGAACCGCGAATTCATCTCTCACATTTCTCTCAATGTTCGTCGCCTCTTCGACTTCCTTGTCCAATTCGGTATATAACCCTTTTCCCTCAAGTTGGATTTCTATTCATTCGACCCCTTTTTTTGTTAATTTAAGTTTTATTTGTATTTTTATGGGGTTCGTGACATGAACTGACACACATATATATATGCACTGTTTGTTCTGATGTTTTTGCTTTGCTTTGCTATGCTTTGCTTTGTTTAGAGGCTACAACAAAGAGCAAGTTGGCATCATTGAATGGGAAGCTTGATGTATTGGAGTGTCGTTTGGAACTCATTGAAGTTCAAGTAGGAAATGCATCAGCCAACCCTTCTCTTTTTGCCACTTGATGTGTATTGAATCTAATACAACTTTCCTGTAATGTAAGCACTCTCCCCCCACCTATATTGTAAAATCTAAACAAAATTCTTGATCTGTAAGTCATTTCATAATCAAAAGTTTGAAGTGTTTGATTAGTGTCATGCTTTGTTGTTTAACTCTAGTTCTTGATTTGCAATTTGCTTGGTAATCATATGGTTAACTGAACTGGTTTTTTTTTTTTTTTTTACAAATTTGGACTAGTAAAATCTTATCTATCATAAACGCTAAGTTGTTGCAATTCTCACATTTTTATCATGTTTATCCTGTAATAGCACCTTTCAATTTAGAGCAAACTATAGACTTTTCTAGAAACACTTGTGGACAACGAAATATTAAAAGAATCTTGCATGTTGCAAATATTATGAGTTTTTTAAAGAACAACAACTCAAATCAGTTTCTACATCTCTATCAGAAGTTATCTCATTTAACTTCTCCATAAATATCTATTAGCTTATAAGGACTTTTATATAGGTGAAGAACCATAATTTTATATTAATTGAGAAGCTCCCATAAGGCATAAGTTAATCCAGACTATACTTTAGTCATTTCGGATGCAGCATTGTGTTTCAATGGTACATGCCTTACATTGTAAGCTTACATATTCTGTTGTTGTGCCACTTCCGAACATACTTCTGTGCCTGACACAATCACCTGAGGTCCACCAAAATTAGTCATCTTAGTTGTAGTAATGGAAATAGCACATCAATGGAGGAGAGTATTTCCTTTTTGTAGGAAATTGTAGGAAAAAGGAAAATCATAACTTTGGATTTCATCATCTGGATAGAAATGGATGATAACATACTAATTAGATGATATGTGACATATGCCACACATGGATCGCAGTACAATTGATACTCTATTCTGCAGTTTTTATCTGTATACCATGCAGGGGTAGAGCTAGCCTAATTTTGATGAGGATTTTTTTTGTTTTAATTTCTAGATTACAGTGGGCTTAGTCGTCGGTAAATTTAGCCGTCGGTAACTTAGGATCTAATTTTTTTATTTTAATTTGTAGTTTACAGTGGGCTTAGCCGTCGGTAAATTACCCACGGCTTAGCCGTCGGTAAAGTACAACAGCAAAAATGGTTGTTTTCGTGGATTTTACTGACGGTCATGTGACGACTTTCTGACGGCCAAGCCGTCGGTAAATTTTACCAAGGAGGAAAATACCGACGACCTCGAAGCCGTCGGTAGGCCGTCGGTAATCTCGAATTACCGACGGTTTTTTGGAATTACCAACGGCTTTTGGCCGTCGGTAATAACGAAAATTCTTGTAGTGATCAACGTAACTTTATTAACCACGAATTTGAACATGATTAACCACAAATTTGAACATGATTAACCACGATTTCCAAGTGTTCAATTACATGTAGATTTGAGCACTTGAAAATTGTGGTTAATCACGTTTAAATTCGTTGTTAATGAATTTACGTTGATGGTTAATGAGTTTCGACACCTGATATGTTCATTAACCATTCACCGAACGTAATTAGCCAAGTATTTGAACTGCGTTAACCACTTAGAAAGTTATCGCGAAAGTTGTCTAAATTTGATTGTCAAAAAATCATTTCTCTCTCTTTTCTTAGTAAATACCCAAATTGGTCCCAAACAAAATCACGGAGACCAATTTAGTCTCTGAGAAATGAAAAATTACCAATTTAGTCTTTAAAAATTTTAAATGTGGGTCAAATTAGTCCCTGATAGGGACTAAAAATATTCTTAAAATTTATCTTAAAAATGACTAATTTGACAAGCATTTGAGATTTTTAAGGACCAAATTGATATTTTTATTTCTGAAGGACTAAATCAGTCTCCGTAACTGTTGTCGGGAACTAATTTGTGTATTTTTTTTTAAATAAACCAAACACTCTTTTAATCAGTTAAAAAAGCACATTTTTAATCCATTTAAATTGTAAAAATTTTTGGTAAAAAGACTTGGAAAATTTTAAATAGAAAATTAACACTTGAGTTTTTTAAATGAAAAAGTGATAGATAAATTTAATAGTAATAATTTTTAAAAAATTAAAGTTTAAAATTTATTTAAAAAATTAATAAAAACTAAATTACGTAATGAAACTAGTATGATATGATAAAGAAACTGAAAATGCAGTCCGCTCATTCGATCCTCTCCTTCAAACTACTTTTTACATCTGCTACGTCCACTCTATCTCTTTCTCTCTCTTAATTTTTCTTTTTCTCTCTATAACATAATTTCCCTATTTTTTCTCCGGGCTCTCTCTCCACTTACATTAGTTTTTGGTACTCTCTCCGTCTTATTTTAGCAGTTCTTTTTGAAATATTTTATTGTCTCAAATTACTTGTTCTTTTAAAAAATTAAGAAGTATTAATTAATTTTTTTTCCAACAATACCCCTTATATCTCAACCAACTATATTAATGGCATTTTCTGCATAACTACTCTATTACTCTAATTAATAAGAGGTATTTTAGTCAAATAGTATTATTTTACCATGAAAATTAATAAATTTAATTATTTTTTTAAGAGGTATATATAACCTAAGAGTACAAGTAAAATGAGCCAGAATGAATAGTTTTTAATGCCGTAAAAGGTCGATCTACGGAGAGGATCCAAACTCTGCAGTCCGCACCTCATTCTATCCGACAGCGACCCTGGGATTCCTCCACTTCCCGAACGAAACGTTTTAAGCCTCAAAAAATAACGAAGACACAAAAACGGAAAACAAAACACAAAGTAAACCACAAAATTCTCTGTCTCTCTCGGCCTCCTGAGTCCTGAATTTATCTTCTCTGCTTTCCCACCACCTTTCCTCCTCCATTCTACGTGGATTTTTTCCAAAATGTATTGCCACGTATTTAGTACTTCATCTATTTTCATATATAAGCAACAAAATACTTTTTTGGTTCATTAAATAACTCATGTATTTGGTCTATATTATAGACCAAATACATGAGTTATTGAATGAACCAAAAAAGTGTTTTGTTGCTTATATATAAAAACGGGGGGAGTAGTTATTGATTAACATTTACGAATATTTTTGACTAAACATTTACGAAAATTTTAATACTTCGTTAGAATAAGAAAATTTTAATACTTAGTATATGTAAATTAGTATATTTGTATAAGGATTTAATTTATATATACACGGTCAGTGTAAAAATATTTTACACATATATCTAATGATGTTTTGCCACATCATTTAATGAGTATAACAAGTCACATGTTTTGAAACTCATGGAATGAGGTGGTAACACATCATTAGATGTATGGGTAAAATATTTTTATACTGACCGTATATATAAATTAAACTCTTTGTATAATTATATAAACTAAGGTGTGTATACTTGCTATTTACTATCTTCATCTATCTTAAAATGTTATTTTAAAAGAATATATTTATTTTCATTTATTTGTCCTATTATATTTAATAGAGGTTTGCTATTTGACGCGAACAATTTTATTCGCGAACATCAAGAATTTATGCGCGTCACTTTATTAAAAACTGAATAGTAAACACCTAATTTTAGTTTTCGACAAAAATTAAAAAGAACAATTCAGTTCATGAAAAATAAAAAATATTAATTTGATCTTTAAAAACTTTAAATATGGGTCAACTTAGTTTTTTTAGGATAATTTTTAGGGATATTTTAATCATTATCAGAGACTAATTTGACCCACATTTGAGATTTTTAAGGACCAAATTTTTATTTTTAATTTTTAGGGACTAAATTGGTCTCCGTAATTTTTATTAGAGAACAATTTAGTATTTTCTCAAAATTGAATAAACGTTAATTTCGGCATTACACAAAAACAGGTGGCACAAACAAGAGAAAACTAACCATACACATCATTCGGCCAGTTCTCCGGAAGCTGCTCTTCGCTACAATAATCATTTCCCTATTTAATATCTAACCGCGGATGTATAGATAAAAAAGCTAAAGAAAATAGAAATTAAGGAGAGTGAAAAAAATTGTTTGATTGAATAGTTAATTAAAAAATTAATATTAATTTGATTTGATTTAGTATATGCTATTTCGTGATATTATTTTATTCAATACAATGAATAATCTTCTTAAGATTTGTGTATTATTTTAAAAGACAAATAGGATAATACGGAGAGAATTATGGGTGGATTGTTATTTGGTCAATTGAACTCCTATTTTCATTTAGGTAATTTTTTTTTTACAGAATTTTTATTTAATTAATTAATAATCGAGGAAAATATAGATATATAATAATTAAAGAGATAAATAACGTATCATCAAATCAAATAATTTTCTCGTTCAAAAATCAAATCAAATAATTTTTTAATATGAACGGTAATATTATTTATTTTTCTTAATTTATGTGTAATAACTTTGAACTCACTTAACAATAACGTAGGTCGTAAATAATTACTCTTTCAAATAAATTATTTACTTTTTGATTGATTAAAATAAGTTATATACTTTATATTACACTTTTTTCTACAAGAAAATAAATTATATACTTTTTTTGACAGGAAAATAAATTATATACTTTTTTTTGGTACATGGAAAATAAATTATATACTAATCAGAGGTAATATTAACTTTTTACAAAATAACTAACATATGTGGCGTGGTATAACATTAACATATTATTATTATTTTTATAATAACATTAGCATGGTATATATAAAGAATATATGTAGGAATATTTTATATTTAAAATATATCAAATATCCTAATAAATAATAATAAATGTTTAATATCCCACGAGATACTAATTTAAAATCAGAAAGCTATGTATTGCTTGTGCAACACATCTCTTCCCCACCCTACCCTACCCTACCTGGCTACCCTTCTTACCCCCACCAAAGGTACCCACCTCATCATCGCCGATTCAACTCCAATACATGTGCACTATTGAAGAATCCACGGTCACTATTTCCTGCGTATGTGATACGAAGTATTTATTTCACATTCACATTGACCACTTCTACATTTATATAAACAATATTCAAAACAATAAAAAAAATATATATCAGACTTCCCCCAACATCTACTTCGTGGAAAATGGTATTATTAGGCGCAAGATTTTTCTAGCCTTAGTAGCACGCCGATTTGATTTCTCTACCTCGGTGAAGGTCTCATGACTCTTGAGGTAGTAATATGCTTTTTTAGTATTTTACTAACATCCTTTTCTTCTTTGTACCTGGGCATGCTTTTCCTTTTTTTTTTTTTAATTATTTATTTATCTCTTTTATGTCATTTTCTTTCCGTGATGTAATTCGTTTTATTTCTGTATCTTAGTCTTCTGCATATACTTAATTGTTTAATGGGCTTGTCATTCTATAAAATAATGATTATTATTGTTGTTGATTAGTGTAGTCAATGGGAATCAATCATGGCTGTTTCTGCATTATCAATATCAATACAAATAAATAGCAATTTTTTTTTTTTTTGAAGTTAATTGTTATATGGATTAGTTTATTCTGGTCTCTGTGTGTGATTTCCAGGCATTTACGGAAGGTGGGGTTTGACTTTGTTTTGGTAAAAGGTGTCAGCTGTGGAGGTTACGGAAGGTCAAGTTTTTTGATTGATCAACGTTTCTGTTACCTCTACAGCACTTCATGTTTGTTGGTTTTTAATTGAGGGTTTTTCTCTGGGGGCTTCCATCGCCGAATGGAATTGGATCTCTTATCTCAAATCAACTCATTCTTACCCGCTTTTGATTGGTTTGAATGCTTCTCTCATATTATGTGGGAAGAATTTCATTTTTCACGATTCCAAAGTTTCAACCCCGTTATTATGGTTGTTGATGGGTCTGTGGAAATCTAGACCCTGTGGAGAAAACATTGTGGTGAGGACCACCTTTTGGTTGTGACTTCTGAGTCTTGTTCACAGATAGAGGATAAATAAAGTGTGATTTTTATAGCTGCAACAAGGTGTGCCTTTTTGAAGTTTTCTTCTGGGGCTTTTTGAATAAGATGGATGAAGCTAGCAATTCTTGGATTAGGAGGACTAAATTCTCTCACACTGTGTGTCACCGATTGGATTATTCTAGATTAGGCTCTCTCAGCATTCAGTCAGATACAGTGCCGAATTCGGGTCTAAAATCAAGGTCGTCGTCGGCGGCGGCGGCAGCAGCAGCAGCTTCTCCTGTTGTTTCGAAGGTTTCACGGGTTCAGAGGAATCCTATAACAAACAAGCAGAGATCTTTATCTCCTTTGCCCGAAACCTTTGTCTCTGAAACCTTTAAAGAAGCCAAGCATGAACAGAAGAGGTTCTCAACTCCAGGTCCACGGAGGAAAGAGAAGCAGGATAAGAGAATCATGGGGAAGCTACTGAACAAGGATTCTCAAGTGTCCAATTCTAAGTCGCCTCAAAAAAGTCCAATTAGGCATTTTGCATCGATGAAATTCAGCGACAAGTCCAAGAACCGCAAGGACTCGGGATGGACAAAGTATTTTGACCATGGTGGAGGAAAGGTTACTGCTGTGGAAACGGCTGAGGAATGGAATGTTGACCTCTCTAAGCTCTTTGTTGGTCTTAGGTTTGCTCATGGGGCTCACAGTAGGCTTTACCATGGTATGTATGAGGATGAACCTGTTGCTGTGAAAATTATCAGGGTGCCAGATGATGACGAAAACGGAACGTTGGCTGCTAGATTAGAGAAACAATTCATCAGAGAAGTCACGCTTTTATCTCGCCTCCACCATCCAAATGTTATAAAGGTAATCAAATCCAACCCTTTCCCGTCTTTTGTATATGCTGTTTGTTGAAATAAAATTAGGTTAAGTACTCTACCTGCCTGTGTTTGTGTTGCTGTTTTTCAATTTGTGTTCACCTCAACTACGATAAGTTGGCCAGAAAATAATACGTGTCATGATTTTTATCCAAGAACAGCACCACAAGCACCTAAAGAACTTTATATTAAGTTTTTTCCTTCTCTTTGTGCTGAACTATCTGTTATTCATGTTGAATACAAGGTCGGCATATCCATTATTTTGTAAAAATTACTGGACTTGACCCTTTAGTTATGTGGAAATAATCAGCTGTAAAAATAAGGACTCTACTTCGTAGATCCTTTCTTGTATATTTGTTGGTCTGATTATGCAGTATATACTTCATATCATGTTGAGAGAATTAACTGTAATAACAAGACGGGAATTTTATACATGTTTTCTCATATATCTTGATCTGATTACACAGTTCGTAGCAGCATGCAGAAACCCACCTGTTTATTGTGTGATCACGGAATATCTATCAGAAGGTTCCTTGAGGGCATATTTGCATAAGTTGGAGAGAAAAACCATTTCTCTACAAAAGCTAATTGCTTTTGGTCTGGATATAGCTCATGGAATGGAATATATACACTCTAAAGGTGTCATTCATCGAGACCTTAAACCAGAGAATGTCCTTATTAATGAAGACTTTCACCTTAAAATTGCTGATTTTGGCATTGCTTGTGAGGAAGCATACTGCGACTTACTTGCTGATGACCCTGGTACCTACCGCTGGATGGCACCGGAGATGATCAAACGAAAATCCTATGGGAGAAAGGTTGATGTATACAGTTTTGGGCTTATCTTATGGGAAATGCTGACTGGTACAATACCATATGAGGATATGACTCCCATCCAGGCTGCTTTTGCTGTAGTAAACAAGGTATGCTCCTTTGCAATTAAGTCGTGAATCTGTAATATGAATATTGCAACCCCTTCAATATTTATAACATCATTCTTCGTAGCCAGTTACAGCATTCTTTGTAAAGTTATATGTTGTTTTTTGTGCACACTGCATTGGAATCTTGTCAAATAATTGGAAAAGGCCACAGCCCCTTTTCTCCTCCCAAACACCTCTTCTGTGATTTCTAATCTTTTGGAGTTGGTGATTGTTTCCGACCTCTTTGAATGATCAGCATATGAGTGATGCAAACTGGACTTGTGTTCAGTTAATGATTCACTTCTCTCTTCATCAACTAATGTGCTTTCCAATATCGGAATTTATTTTACGAAAATAAATGATAAACAATGTTCCCACATGTAACAGGTTCTTGCCTTGTTATCCTCCTGGGAAATGTTTCAGCCTTCAAACTCCAAAGTCTTATGCTTTGATTGAAATGGCATATTTTTCTTTTTGCAAAGCTCCCTTCACTTAATTATATCACAATTGCAAAGTTCTGTTGAGTTATGATGATTGCCATAGGAGACATCTTTTTCCTTGGGTGTTCGAGCAAATCAAAGATAATTCCACTTAATAAATTGCCAGTTTGTAACCCTTTGATGTCATGAAAGTATATATTTTTATAGAAAAACCAAATGTAATTTTGAGATGTAGCCAAAATCCTTGGCGAGATATCTCCTTTGCTTTGAAAACAACAGCGGAGTATTAGAATTATTATATTTATCCATGCTTAGCCTGAGTTAGTTATGTGAAATTATTACTACTTGGCCTGAATTAGTTATGTGAAATTATTACATATATGCTTCTGTTTGCTTGACTAATGTAGCATTATAGCTGATAGACTACTAAGAATGGGGCTTAATGAATTCTTAGGATCATCGAATACTGGGTAACTGCTGGAATTCTGGAAAGCTTTTGCTATCGAACGGTTTCATGTCATTTCATATTTTTTTGGCAGTTGATATATCATATTTTTAATAAGTCTGTTTTGATCTTGTTTATATTATTGATTTATTTCTTCTCTCTTGAAACACAAATGACACTGTTTACCTATGCAATTCTAATACTCCTGTGATGTGTTATTCAGAATTCGAGGCCTGTTATTCCTTCAGACTGCCCGCCGGCTATGCGAGCTTTAATTGAGCAATGTTGGTCCTTGCATCCAGACAAAAGGCCCGAGTTCTGGCAGGTTGTTAAGGTATTAGAGCAATTTGAATCTTCGCTTGCTCGTGATGGAACATTGACCCTGCTGCAAAACCCTTGTTGCCAAGATCATAAAAAAGGGCTTCTTCATTGGATTCAAAAGCTTGGTCCTTCACATCAAAATAGTGGTCCTGTACCTAAACCTAAATTTACATGAATCTTCTAATTGTCCTGGCTTTTGTAGTACACCAGGTCCATTGTAATTAACATTGAATGGTTTGAAATACCACACCCTTCCCCCCAAAAAAAGGTTTGTTTTTTGAGGTTCTCTGTTTTAGTCCTATTTATAAAGTTGATATGAGAGTAAATTGGTTTGTAGTAGGCTTTGTACATTGAGGTGAAAGCATCTTTTATTTTCTATTGTGCATGGTGCATACAATTAGTGATAATGAAGTTCTTGCGCAGTAGTAGTTTTTTTGAGGGGCAACAGTTTCCTGTTTTTATTTGTTATATAAGGTACTTGTATAAAAAATTTAATTCTATATTTTCGATGTTTCATTTTTTTTAACTGATGCAAAGAACTATGAATACTCACCCAGTGAGACTTAGTCCATAACTGCTTATTTTAATTAGTAGTAATTTGTCAGAATGGCAGAACAAACGATAGATATAAAATTTGATGGTTTCTGTACCAATAAACAATAATGATGGTTTGCACTTGACAGTTGAATCTATTATTCAATACTTCACCCTAAGGATGTGAATGGCACAGCTCTGCCATGGGAGCAAGATTGTCAATCTCTGTACCAATTGTTGAATTTCAATATATATAAATTATGTGGATTAGCATTAGTCAAACATTTAAATATATTTTGAATTATTAATATATCAATTATGTAATTAATTATTATTTGATAATATTAGCATTTGACCAATATAATCAAATAGTATTGGACGATCTTTACAGTGACTCATGAGGGGTTGGACTATTCACTTAGTAGTATATATGTTGAGTTTTCTCTCTTCTCTTATGTGATGAACATACAATTATTGGTTTTTCTCTCATCTCTTTACTTCACTGGGCAAAAATGGATCTCGGAATCATGTTAGGTACACGTTTTTTTGTCTATTCTTAAATGTAGTGTGTTAATATGCTACAATATTGTATCTATAATTAATCTAGGTTTGTAGAATTATTAGATAATTCTACCAGCTAGTGTTTGTTAAGACTTAAGGGTATGAAAGTGATTTAGAGGATTTATGTTGCTGACATGGATTATGCTTTTTATTTTCATTTTTCCTTTTTGAATTTCTCAGTATTCAGTTCAGTAGCTTAATGCACTGATAGGCTTCTGCGTGCATGTGACATTAAGCTTGCTGTTACGGGCTTTTTCGCTTTTGGGATATGCTGTGCTCTACCTCCAACTACTTGTGTCTTCAACTAACTTTTTGCACAACATGACAATATGTTATTCTCTCAATCAAAGCTAAAATATCAATAAAATTCATTATCTGGTTACGGTTTTGTTGAGCACTGTGAGCAAGTCACATTCATTTCACTTTCCCCATAAATGACATTGTGTAAACAATTCACATTTGTGTTGTCATGTTATTGGTTTTTAGCACTTTTACATGCCTTAGTTAAGTATGTGCAATGAATCTGTAGGAGATTGCATGTGACTTTCAAAATTCTATTGGATATGAAAATTTTGTTACTACTATTTTTTTTTTTAATAACTCGTTGAAAATTGATAAATGATTTTAGAACTTAATTTGGGGAAGGGAATAATACTTTCTTCTGAGAATCTCGCATAAACTGATTAAGTTAAAAACACAAGTAATAATGCCAAAATGAAAATACAAACAAGTGTGATGACTTGAAACGTAATTATATCAACATGATAAAATATCATTGAACTAGAGGTTTTCTCTGTTTTTGACTGGGGTGCCATTCTTTCACCTTAATTAAATTTCATATATAAAAAACATAATAAAGTATTTAAAAGAAACTAAAGATTATATATAAATTAAATGTACAAAAAACACAATATGAATAACAGTTGTGTGCTTGAAATGCAGACATTTGTCTTGATGACATTTTTTTTTCTGACAAGTGATGACATTTTTTTAGTATATATAGTCTTGATCACATTTTAGAAACAGTTATTTTTGACAATTATATCTCTTTTATTTTTATTTTTATGGGCAGACAATGATATCTCTATGGAAACTGAAGGTTATTCTTCAAGACTGCTTGTTTGAATTTAAATCATACATAGGTTTTGAATTTCAAATTGGTAATTATTATATATTATATGTCGTCTATAAATTTCTTGGTAACTTCTTTTAAATTAGCATACTATAAAAATGCTTTCTATTAATCTCTTCGTTATTGCTTCAAAAAAAAAAAACTTCGTTGCACACCTTGATTTTCATCTTATTTTTTTGTATGAACCAACACCGTCTTATTCTTCTGTCAAAGAAAAAAAACACCGTCTTATTCTCAACAAAATTCAAAAAATAGTTTCAACACAAAAAATAAGTAGTAATTGTTTCGGAATCTATTAGCCTTTAGTTAACCAGGAAGCACTTAATTACCGCTTCTCCATGACTCCATTCATGTATTTGGAAATTCGTATACAAACAGATAACCAATCACACACTATGCATGCTAGCTATAAAATTGAATTAAGTGTAGCTGATGTAATTTGACGATTCACGATAGGCTATGTCAATTTCACGTCATAACATTTGAATTTTTTTTGTATTTCAAATTTTTTGTCGAAATGCAATGTTTTTGGTGACCTATGCCCTCGCACATAGGTAACTCGGTTAGAGGCCTTGCAAGCATAATCACGTTATATGGAATGTTTCCTAATGTACACATACATTAGTAATACTAGCCGTGTAGGTGGCTCAGTGGTTGAGCCAAGAGACATAAAGGAGTTACAAGTAGGAGGTATAGGGTTCAGATTATTGCCACTAACAAAATCTCCTTCCCCTCTAACAAAACTAACCACTAATATTTGCCTATAAAAAAAATACTAGTCGTGTAGACTTTTTTTTTGGAACGTTTCCTACTACCAATCTATACAGGAAACCTAACAAAAAATTGGAACGTTTCCTAATATATTAGTAGTAGCCCCTATAGACTTTTATTTATTTATTTGGGTCATGTCCCTGTCGACTTTATTTCTTTGGTCCATACCCGTAGAATTTCTTAAGTTGGACTTTTTTGAATTGGGCTTTCTCTGTTCAAGTATAGAATGCTCTTGCCTTTGATACCCCACCTCTCCTTTTAATTGTCCCACCTCCCCTTCTTCACCTAAAAAGACAAAAACGTCCCTACCATCTAAAACTATCCCTTCCCCACTACCACCACCATCTCCCACCCCATGACCACGCTCCCCGCAACATCCCACCTTCAGGTGCCCCCCAAATCCACCCCCACTATCTCCCATTTTCATTATCATCCTCTTCCCACCTTTCACCTTCTCTGCGCACTCGCGAGCCATAATTTTTTTTCATGAGTTTTTAGGCTATATGGAAGCTAGATTTCGTACGTGTTTAGAAACTAGTTTCCGGACATGTAAAATAAATAAAGACAACTTCATTTGCACATCCAAAATTTAGACTCCGGACACGTATAAAATTTAGATTCTAAAAGTGCAAAGTGATACATTTTTACACGTTCTGTTAACCGATTCTTTTAAGAAAATATATATTTTTTTTTACTGTAAGAAAATATTAGTTTATACGTTACTTACATTGATATGCAATGATCTATATCTATATGTCTCTCAAGTATTTACAATTTGGAACTTAATATTTAGCCGTTTTGAAGCCATTTTAATTTGATTTTAATTGTTTTTTAATACTATTTAATAATTAGTTATGGCTTTTCATGCTTAAGTACCGTGCATGAAAAAACATATGAAGTTAGTGCAAAAAGTTTTTTTTTTTGACAGCAAGTTAGTGCAAAAAGTTGCACCGAGGAGTTTTAGTTTTTTGTGGGTGTTAGTTTGATGGTTATTTTTTGTGTGTAGGGAGGACTATATATTTAGAGAGACTTTTATCCCGTAGACGGGACTATATAGTGATGCACATTACAGACAGAGCCGCGAAACGTCTTAAAGAGAGCGATATAGTTCGCGACTCAACCTAATTTTTCTGTTCGTGTTCAACGTTTGCAGCAACAATTTTAAGACGTTCTACTTTTGTCATGTCTGTCGAGCACGACACTATTCCAATTCATCTCAACAAGCCATTTTGGTTTGAAGGTGCACATTTCAAGAGATGGAAGCAAAAGATGTTGTTCTTCCTGATCGTGCGCAAAATCAATTTCGTTCTCACCACTGACAAGTCTGTTCTACCGGAAAACCCGACCGATGCTCAACAAATGGAACTGGAAACATGGAGTGACAATGAATTCATGTGTAAGAATTTTGTTTTAAATGGTTTATCTAATGATCGTTATGATTAGTACGTTACATATACTATTGCCAAGGAAGTTTGGGAGGCACTGCAAAAAAAATGACACTAAAGAGGCTAGAACAAAGAAATATATTGTTAGCCACTACCTCAAGTATCTAATGACGGGTGATAAATCTGTAGATGCTCAATCTCACGAACTTCAAAAAATTGTTCATGAAATCATTTTAGAAGGTATGGCTTTAGATGAACAATTCCAAGTGGCTGTAATGATTGATAAATTACCTCATAGCTGGAGAGATTTTAAGAACATCCTCAAGCATGAAACCAAAGAGTTCTCACTAGAGAATTTGACTACTCAACTGCGTATAGAAGAGGAAGCCCAAAAGCAAGACAAAAAAGAAGAGGTTCTTGTTGTTCTCAATCCCACTTCTAATGTCGTGAAATCGAAAGGTAACAATATGAAATATCAAAATCGTACGCAGAACAACAACACCAGGAATGACAATCAGAATCAGAATGGACAGAAACCCCCTTAGGACAATTTAGTTGTTATAATTGTGGTAAACATGACCATTTGGCTATGAACTACCGATTTAAGGGCCATCCTGCCCCATAGTCGAACTTTACTGAGGACCAACTCATTGTTATGATTTCTGAAATCAATATTATTGATGGATCTGAGGGGTGGGTAGACATGGTGTAACGCGTCATGTCTGCTATGATAAGTCTTTGTTTAAGACTTATTCTATTGCTCAGAATTAGAAAGTGTTGTTGGGAGATTCCCACACCATGGTTGCTGCTGGGACATGAAAAGTGGAATTGAAGTTTACCCCTAAAAATATTGTGGTTCTTAAAGATGTTATGCATACTCTAGAGACAAGGAATAACTTAGTTTCGAGCTATCTCCTTAATAAAGTTGGGTTTACTCAAAAAATGGGGCCTGATTTGTATACCCTTACAAAGAATAATATTTTTGTGGGGAAGGGTTATATTACCAATGGAATGTTCAAATTGAATGTTAAATGAATAAAATTGTTTTTTCTTACATGCTTTGTAGTTCTAATGTTTGGCATTCTAGACTTTGTCATGTTAATAAATGAATTATTACAAGTATGAGTGATGCTTTTGATGTGTTTAAATTATTTGTTTTTTAAGTTGAAAATCAACTTAATAAAAAACAAAAAATTGCAAAATGATAGAGGAGCAAAATATGATTTTGACATTTTTAATATTTTACAATTCTCATAGAATAATTCATGAGAAAATCATACCATATGCTCCTGAAATGAATGGTAAAGCTGGAAAAAATAAAACTTACTATTGCTACTATTTTGTTTCATTTTGGTGCTGCATCTTTTTGATGGGGTGAAATTTTGCTAAATATATGTTACGTGCTTAATAAAGCGCCTAAATCAAGTAGTAAAGTTTCTCCTTATGAATTTAAAAAAAAAAACAACAAGAAACCGCTTGGGGTTGTTTGGCTTATAATAGGATTCCAGATCCTAAAAGGAAAAAAAATAGCAAGTAGAGCATATGAATGTGTTTTCATAGGCTGTGTGGTTAATGACAGAGTTTACAGATATTATTGATTTAAATGAGAAAATTGTTATTGAATCAAATGATGCTGATTTTTATGAAGACCATTTTTCGTTTAAATTGAAAAATAGTGGGGGCTCTACTTCTAATAGTGCACTGATTAGAACACATGTTTGTAATAATGATTTTTTAGATGAGCCCAGAAGAAGTAAAAGAGCACATGTGGGTTGTGGCTAAAGACTTTGGTTCTAACTTTTATACCTATAACATTGAGGAGGATCATTCTTTTAGTGAGGATGTTTTGTCATCTATAGATGTCAATTTTTGGTAAGAAGCTATAGATGAGAAAATGGACTCTCTTGAGTCTAATAGAACATGAGAATTAATAGATTTACTTCCTGAGTGCAAGGCTTTATGATGTAAATGGATCCTTAAAAGGAAATTAAAGATGAATGGAACGATAGACAAGTTTAAGGCTAGATTAGTAGCCAAAGAATATAAGCAAAGAGAAAATATTGATTTCACACAAGTTTTCAAACTTACATCTATGTGTGCTGTTATATCTTGTTATTGTGCGTAATCTAGTTGTGCATCAAATAGATGTGAAATCTGTATTTTTAAATGGTTACGTTTAGATGCACAACCATGTTAGGCACATCAACAAGAATCAAAAGGTAAATCTATTGATGCACAAACATTAATTCCCCTTTTGCAACCACAATCAGATTCGCGAAAAAGCCAATTGGAACGAAGACTTGAAAAGACACGCATCCCCAAATGTAAATTGGCCGAATTAAACAGGTCCGTGAACACCCAAATGAAAATAACGCAACATCGAAGCTAGGACCCTGAACAAGTCTGACGCATCAATAAACTCGAAAGAGAAAAATGGGCATTAATTTTTGGGTTTCAAAATTAGAACAAACTCGCTCATTAAAAAAAAAAAAAAGAACAAACTCAAAGGAAATCATCAATTATATCAATATAAAAGAAGACTTTGTTATGATCGGTTATGTCATGTGTCATCACTACAATTATTTCAATTATTTTATTAAAATAAAATCTATTTGAATTAAATACTATTTTAAAACAAATTCTATTTAACATAATTTAATACTTTTAAAATAAATTAAAACAATTCAAAAATAAATTCATGACAGATATAATGAAAATTGAAATTGAAATTTAAGATATTGATATAAGCAGTTATGCCACGTGTCAACATCAAAATTATTTCAATTATTATATTGAAATAAAATCTATTTAATGCAGTTATTATTTTAAAACAAATTTTATTTCAATTAATTTAATATGTTTAAAATAAGTTAATACGGTTTTTAATTATTTTCAATTTTTTAAAATAAATCAAAAATATTTTAGTTTAAATTAAAACAACTAGATAAATTTAATATTTTTAAAATAAATTAAAATGATTTTAAATGAATCTAAGATAAATATAATTAAATTTTAAAGCTTTGTTATAAGAGATTTGCTATTTAAATCAATTATTATTTTAAAACAAGTTCTATTCAAATTAATCTATATTTTTAAAATAAATTAATATGATTTTTAATTATTTTTAAAATAAATACTAAATGCTTTAATTTAAATTTAAACAAATAGACTAATTTGTTAATTTTAAATAAATCTATGATAGATATAACTAAAACTAAAAAAGGAAATTTAAAACAATTTCAAAATATATTAAAACAATTTAAAAATAAATTCTTGATAGACATAACTGAAAGAAAATTTAAATTTAAAGTTTTGTTACAAGCAGTTATGTCATGTGTCAACACCACAATCATTTCAATTATTATATTAAAACAAAATTTATTTAGTTTAATCATTATTTTAAAACAAATTCTATTTAAATTAATTTAACATTTTTTTAAAATTATTTATTTTGATATGTATCCAATTAAAACTATTTAAAAATACATTCGTCATACAATAAAATTTAAATTAAGATAACTCATGAAGATAATATATTCAAATTACTTTAAATTTATTTAGTATATATTTTATATTATATCTATTATATATATGTGTGTGTGCTTGTGTGTCTGTGTAAAAAATGTTTTGTTACGTTCAATTATGCCACGTGTTAACATCATATACATTTCAGTTTGAATATTTAAACAAAAGCTATTTAAATACAGTTAAATAATTATCCCTATTTATTTTTAAATCAAATAATTAATAAAATTCAAAATTAATGTTTAAAAGAAATATATTATTTCAAAATTAATTTTTAAAATTTTATTCAATATAATTATTTTCAAATATAGAATATTTAATTCTGAATTTTAATTCAAGATATTTTTTTTTCCAAATTTATATCTTAAAAAAACTAATTTTGAAATCTAATTTATTGTAAATTGATTTTAGGTTATCATTTTTTTAAAATTAAAATTTAGATAACATGTTTAAATTGATTTTCCAGTACAATTAAGGTTTTTTATGAATTTTGTAGGGGAGGGGAGAACTTTTTTTCTTTTCTAAATTAGTGAAGCTAGAAAATGTTTCTAAAGAGGAATAAATAGAAATTTAAAGTTTACATAATCACCTATCATGTTATTCCTTCAATTTTTTTAAAATTTTAAATATATATCAACTTATAGACTTGGAAATAATAAGCACTCCCGTACAAAACCCTCTAAAACCCTTCATCCGAACATACCCTAAAATTTACTCAAGTGGTAGTACTAAATGGGATATTGATCAAATATAAAAATGAGTTAAGCAATATTATTAAATAATTTATAATTATGTACAATATATTAAATGCTATAAAATATTTTATTACAATTGGTTCAAGATCTATAATTATTACGGTTGTTCAATATTCTAGTTATACAATAAAATATCTTTAATATCATTAAAATATGTGTTCGACTTCATTAAATTTTGAAATTTAAATATTTATTAATCATCATGTAATAAATATGTGTATCAAAATTCAGTAGAGTGATAGCACTAAATGAGATGTTTGACTTGAGTAGTATTATTAAATGTTATACTCTCCATTTTGAAATAAGTGATGTCTAAGGTTTTTTTATGAGTATTAAGAAAAGCAAGAATAACTTAAAGAGTGAATCAATTTTACTAAATTATTCTTATTATTTATTCTCTTTTTCAATTTCTACTAATGCCCTTTTTAGTTGGGTGTTTTATTTGGGCCAAAATCGTAATAAAACATTTCATCCAAAATATAAAACATTACTTAAAGTAATGGAAAAGTTATGTCAAAACAATTAAAATGGAGGGAGTGTTAAGTAATTATAATATGGTTTTTTCTAACGTGTGCAAGCTTTTGCATGTTAAGACTTATTAATTATTCATTTTATTTCCTTATTAATTACTTAGTTTCGTATTTATTTAATGGATTTAATCTCTCTCTTTCTACCGAATAGGAAAGTGAGTAATTAATAAATAACAAAACTAAATAATTAATGAGTCTTAACACGTGCAAGGTTTAACATGTTAAAAAAACCCACTATAATATATTAAATGTTATAAAACATTTCATAACAATTAATTCAAGATATATATATTTATTACTATTAAATGTTTTAGTTGTACAAATATAAAATAATAAATGATATATCAGCATGAGTTCCTATAAATTGACCACTATTAATATAACATTTCATAAATGTTATATTAGCAAGGGCATCAAAATTTTATGCTAGTTCCTTTGTTTTTGATTATTTACCAACCTGTATTGCGGATCTCATTTTACTTGAAATGAAATGAATTTGTTCCTTTCAAAAAAAAAAATTTGACCACCAACCGTAGCTCAACTGAATAATTATCCAAAGATCTTTCAAACTTAATCATATATAAAACATTACAACCAAAACTATTTAACAATATTAAATTTGATAATGTTATTAAATACAACACATAATATGATATTCGGACATTTAATAAAAACTATATTAAATTAACTTACGTAATAACAAAATCAAAAAAAAATTGCAATTTTTATTAATATTAAGAATATATTAGTTTTATTTTTTAATTTAATATACAAAATACGTAAATATTAAATTTTATAACAATATATAGTATGAAAATATCATATAGTTTGGTAAGAATAAAGTAATTATAATAATTATATTCATATATATTTTATGATTTATATAAATTTTTGTTGTCATGTTTTGTGAAAATCTTAAAACTTGTTGTGTTTGTCATCAAATATTTCATACTTCTATTTTGTGTTACACTTTATGCGTCAACCACATTAGTAGAAATATGATGACCAGGATAATGTAATTAAGGATATAATTACTTTATTTATGGTATAAAATGACGTTTTCTTTCTAAATGACAATGTACCTATGGACTCCATTAGACCCTTTCAAACTTTTTTATTTGAAAAGTGTATTTAAAGTTTTCTTTATTTATGAAAATTTCTCTTGTTGGATTATTAAAAAGATATTTTTGATTTAAAGTTGAGTCCTCATTGAGAACTATTTTCGGACACTGGTTGTAATTCCAGTTGAACTGAAACAATTTTAGTTGAGTCATTAAGATTTTGTAAGCCCAATTTTGATTTTCTAAAATACGATTTTAAAAAAAAAAACCTCTCACAATCTTTAAAAAAATATATCAATTACTTTGATTAAAATTTACTTTGGGAAAATTAACATGGGGGCGTTATAATTACAACTAGTAAATTTTCTATTTATAAAATAAAATATTTTTAATACCGATAAATATTAATATACTTCATTAAATTTCAAATGTTAAATATTTATTAATTATTGTATGACTAACTATTGTGCATATAAGTGTTGCAACCGCAACTTTTAATACATTAACACAGTCTTTATACCTCTATGAAACGTTATCAACTCGTGTGTACTAAGAGTGCGTTTGGATAAGGTAATTCAAAATTCTATGAAATTTAAATTATAGAGTATTAAATTTTTTTAATTGAATTTTTTAATTTATAATATTTATTATTTGGATAGAGTAATTAATTTTTTTTCATTCTTAAAATTCTTGGTTTGGCTATAGTAATTAATTAAGGGTAATGTATAAACATAAAAAAAAAATCAAATTTTCCCACCTTTTACGAAAAATAATATTTTCGGAAAAAGTTTTTTGAAAAAAAACTTTTTTGTTGAAAAACAAATTTAAAAAAAGTATCGAAAAAAGTTTCAAAAAAATTATGAAAAATTTATTTCAATTTAAAAATAAGTTTAAAAATTGATTTGAGTAGTATTATTAAATGTTATACTCTCCATTTTGAAATAAGTGATGTCTAAGGTTTTTTTATGTGTATTAAGAAAAGCAAGAATAACTTAAAGAGTGAATCAGTTTTACTAAATTATTCTTATTATTTATTCTCTTTTTCAATTTCTATTAATGCACTTTTTAGTTGGGTGTTTTATTTGGGGCAAAATCGTAATAAAACATTTCATTCAAAATATAAAACATTACTTAATATAAAATAATTGAAAACTTATGTCAAAACAATTAAAATGAAGGGAGTGTTAAGTATTTATAATAGGTTTTTTTAACGTGTGCAATCTTGCACGTGTTAAAACTCATTAATTATTCATTTTATTTCCTTATTGATTACTTATTTTCTTATTTATTTAATGGATTTAATCTCTCTCTTCCCACCAAATAGGAAAGCGAGTAATTAATAAATAACAAAACTAAATAATTAATGAACCTCAACATGTGCAAGGCTGAACATGTTAAAAAACCCATTATAATATATTAAATGTTATAAAACATTTCATAACAATTAATTCAAGATATATATATATATTTATTGCTATTAAATGTTTTAGTTGTACAACTCTTAAATAATAAATGTTATATCAGCACGAGTTCCTATAAATTGACCACCAAGTAGACTCATGTCATACCAATATCACTTATATCCTCTCTCATTATATTGCTTTCTCTTGCATAAAGAAATGGCCAAATCTTTGGTATTAGTGCTACTCCTACTCCAAGTGAGCTCCTTCACTGTGTTTGCTGAAGAGCTTAGAACTCTTCCCCCCGTTTCTCCTCCTCATATCCCACCCCCTGCCCATAGCCCAACTATCTCCTTGTCACCGGATTACCAAGTGGCCAACAAACTGGCTAACGAGCTTGAGACTCCTTCCCTCGCTTCTCCTCCTCATAACCCACCTCCACAGTATCCCGTAAATAACCCATTGTCCCCTGGTTACCTTGTGGCTAAAGAACCGGCTAACAGTCACCACCATCACTCACCATCCCCTGCCCCTATTCACCCTCCTTTGTCTTTCCTTACCTTTCTTCACGCTCCCGACCTTCCCCCCATTGAACTTGCACCATCTCCCCTAATTCGCTCAACCCATCCTCGTTACCCTGCTTCCCCTGTCAAGCCCCCTGTTCCAGCCCACCCTCCATTGTGATCCATCTTTATAAGCTCTACAACATTTCATAAAAAGAGTGACAATATGTGATAGATTATTCATGTAATAATTTAGCATACAAACTATGTTTCTAGCTTTTGTTTGATTTGTTGCCTCTAATTATGTTCGTCATTTTTAGTAGCTGAATTTGAATAATTAAATAATGCTAATTTCTTAAGTAGTCAAAATCGATCGCATTCGTATTAGGGATCACAATTGGTATGGTATGGGTATGATGCAATAGTACCTTTCTCCGCACTTGAATTTTTTTTCTTTATAAAAAAAACTTGTATATAGACCCACTCTCGTATAGGTAGCAACTTTTGTGCTCGTACTCATACTCGATGGGTGCCTAAGTATTCACGCATATACTTGGTATCCGCATTTAATTAATTTAGGAAATCAAGAAAATAAAAATTAAATGTATTTTAGTACAACCCTAACTCAACTGAATAGTTATCCAAAGATCTTTCAAACCTAATCATATATAAAACATTACAACCAAAACTATTTAACAATATTAAATTTGATAATGTTATTAAATACTCCCTCCGGAACCATTTATAAGGAAAAAAGTCATTTCCAGATTCGTTAAAAAATGTATGTATCTGGTCCAAAAATAGACGAGATACATACATTTTTTAACGAATCTGGAAATGACTGTTTTCCTTATAAATGGTTCCGGAGGGAGTACAACACATAATATGATATTCGGACATTTATTAAAAACTATAATAAATTAACTTACGTAATAACAAAATCATAAAAAAAAACTTGCAAGTTTTATTAATATTAAGAATATATTAGTTTTATTTTTTAATTTAATATACAAAATACGTAAATATTAAATTTTGTAACAATATATAGTATGAAAATATCATATAGTTTGGTAAGATTAAAGTAATTATAATAATTATATTCATATATATTTTATGATTCATATAAATTTTTGTTGTCATGTTTTGTGAAAATCTTAAAACTTGTTGTGTTTGTCATCAAATATTTCATTCTTCTATTTTGTGTTACACTTTATGCGTCAACTACGTTAGTAGAAATATGATGACCAGGATAATGTAATTAAGGATATAATTACTTTATTTATGATATAAAATGACGTTTTCATTCTAAATGACAATGTGGGAGCACCTATGGACTCCATTAGACCCTTTCAAACTTTTTTATTTGAAATGTGTATTTAAAGTTTTCTTTATCTGTGAAAATTTCTCTTGTTGGATTATTAAAAAGATATTTTTGATTTAAAGTTGAGTCCTCATTGAGAACCATTTTCGGACACTGGTTGTAATGCCAGTTGAACTGAAACTATTTTAGTTGATTCATTAAGATTTTGTAAGCCCAATTGTGATTTTCTTAAATATGATTTAAAAAAAAAACCCTCTCACAATCTTTACAAAAATATATCAATTACTTTGATTAAAATTTACTTTGGGAAAATTAACGTGGGGGCTTTATAATTACAACTAGTAAATTTTCTATTTATAAAATAAAATATTTTTAATACCAATAAATATTAGTATACTTCATTAAATTTCAAATGTTAAATATTTATTAATTATTGTGTTACAGATATGTTTAATTATTGTGCATAAAAGTGTTGCAACCGCAACTTTTAATACATTAACACAATCTTTATACCTATATGAAAAGTTATCAACGTGTATGTACTAAGGGTGTGTTTGGGTGAGATAATTCCAAATTCTATAGAGTTTAAAATATAGAGTATTAAATTGCTTCGATTGAATTTCTTTCATTTATAATATTTATTATTTGGATAGAGTAATTAAAAAAAAATTCATTCTTAAAACTCTTGGTTTGGCTATAGTAATTAATTAAAGGTAATATCTAAACATAAAAAAAATTCATATTTTCCCACCTTTTACGAAAAATAATATTTTTGGAAAACATTTTTTGAAAAAAACTTTTTTTGTTGAAAACTCAATTTAAAAAAGTATCGAAAAAAGTTTTCAATAAAAAAATGAAAAATTTATTTCAATTTTTAAAAAAAATAATAATATTCCATAAAGCTAAAAATTAATACTATTGTAAAAAATATTTCAAAAAAAACCAGAAGAGGGAGTAAGGATGTAGTTTTCTTAACTTTTAGGTGGTATTTCAAATTCCTTAAATTTAGTCTTAATAAAATACCTCATAAAATCTCTTTATTTTGAAAATTCTCCATATTTATTATCCAAACAAGATAATTTGGTTTGAGGCGTTTGAATTTTGTAGGGGAGGGGAGAACTTATTTTTCTTTTCTAAATTAATGAAGGTATAAAATGTTTCTAAAGAGAAATAAATGGAAATTTAAACTTTATATAATCATCTATCATGTTATTCCTTCAATTTTTTTTAAATCTCAAATATATATCAACTTATAGTCTTAGAAAGAATAAGTCATTCCCTACAAAACCCTTCATCCGAACATACACTAAAATTTACTCAAGTGATAGTACTAAATGGGATATTTATCAAATATAAAAATGAGTTAAGCAATATTATTAAATAATTTATTAGTTAAGTACAATATATTAAATACTATAAAATATTTTATTGCAATTGATTGAAGATATATAATTATTACAGTTATTAAATATTCTAGTTATACAATAAAATATCTTTATTATCATTAAAATATGTGTTCTACTTCATTAAATTTTGAAATTTGAATATTTATTAATTATCATGTAATAAATATGTGTATCAAAATTCAGTAGAGTGACAACACTAAATGAGATGTTTGACTTGAGTAGTATTGTTCAATGTTATACTCTCCATTTTGAAATACTCTCCATTTTGAAATACGTGATGTCTAAGGTTTTTTTATGAGTATTAAGAAAAGCAAGAATAACTTAAAGAGTGAATCAATTTTACTAAATTATTCTTATTATTTATTCTCTTTTTCAATTTCTATTAATGCCCTTTTTAGTTGGGTGTTTTATTTGGGGCAAAATCGTAATAAAACATTTCATTCAAAATATAAAACATTACTTAATATAAAATAATGGAAAAGTTATGTCAAAACAATTAAAATGGAGGGAGTGTTAAGTAATTATAATAGGATTTTTCTAACGTGTGCAACCTTGCACGTGTTAAAACTCATTAATTATTCATTTTATTTCCTTATTAATTACTTAGTTTCCTATTTATTTAATGAATTTAATCTCTCTCTTCCCACCAAATAGGAAAGCGAGTAATTAATAAATAACAAAACTA
Organism: Calophaca sinica; assembly: GCA_037113605.1. Classification (NCBI taxonomy): domain Eukaryota; kingdom Viridiplantae; phylum Streptophyta; class Magnoliopsida; order Fabales; family Fabaceae; genus Calophaca; species Calophaca sinica. The sequence goes on along the minus strand of CM073734.1, from coordinate 98,443,383 downwards.
AATAATTAATGAGCCTTAATACGTGCAAGGCTGAACATGTTAGAAAAACCCATTATAATATATTAAATGTTATAAAACATTTCATAACAATTAATTCAAGAAATATATATTTATTGCTATTAAATGTTTTAGTTGTACAACTATTAAATAATAAATGTTATATCAACATGAGTTCCTATAAATTGACCAATTGAACGTGGCAAAAAACATAAGAAATGAGGTTTGAATTGGGTTTTAGAAATCTTTTCGCAAAGCTTGTGTGTTTATGAAAACTTTACAAAACAACTCTTTAATAAAATAAATCAATAGGTAACTAAAGAGAAGAGAGAAGAGAGTGACACAGTAATTTATACTAGTTCACTATCATCTGATAGCTACGCCTAGTCCCTTCACACACTTGAAGGATTTATCCACTATAATCAACCTGATTACACTTGAGTATAATACTGTCAAACTGGCTATACTCACAACTTCTTAGAACGACTTAGTGTAGTCAAACCTCTAAGGAATACAGCCACTACTGGCCTAAATACAATGTTCAAAAATATCAAAATAACTCTCACAGAGAGGAAATACAGTGAAAGACTTAAGCACAATGAATAACTTTCAAACTGAAAGGGTAAAAACAATTTAGTGCTTTGTTCAATGTGATCTCAGATACTTGGAATAATTCTTGGTTGCTCATTTCGTTTTCACAGCGTTAACCTTCTTCAGTGGGTGAAGTAAGGTATATATAGCCAGGGTTGTGAATAGTGTTGTTGTGACCTAACAGCTCTTTTCACCTAGGTCAAAAGCTTCAGATCCCCTTTTTGTGGCTTTAGCAAGTCACATCGTTTTTCACTCTGCTCAAAGCATACTGACACAACAGACAAAAATCAGAATGTTTGTCTCTTGTGAACTTTTTGAATATTAGACCCTTCGAGAGCAACTTTCCTGATGATTATATTCATTGACATTCCCTTTGGCCTTTGATACCTCGTACATTAAAATGCTTCATCAATGAGGTCTCTTAAATACATGAAGTAGCCTTAAATGAACTTCGGTCTATTTTCCTATCAGAGCCACACTGTTCACCAGAGTGAGCTTGAAACAGAGGTGAGTTCTCCAACACAAAATTTGTTGGCCTTTCACATAAGAGAGTCATGAAGATTTGGACGAAGGCTTCCATAGAGTAGTCTAACCAAAATTCGTTTATGCGTTGACTAAATACCAGAGCGTTGACCATAAATAGAGTGTGGTCTTACCAGAGCAAGGTCTACCAGAGCGTTAACCAACACCAAAGCATTGGCTAAATTAGAGTTTGTCTTACCAGAGCTTGGTTCACCAAGCGTTGACTAATCAATCAGAGTTGACTAAGCCAGAGCATAGTCTTGCCAATGTTGATTACCAATAGAGTTGACCAAGTCAGAGTATGGTCTTACCAGAGTGTTGATCGCCAACAGAGTTAACCATTTCAGAGCAAGGCTTTCAGACGATGACGTCAGCGTGATTTCAGAGGATTAATGCTAGACTTAGATTTATGGATCTAAGTGTGAAATTCAATTCACAATTTCACTAAGTCTACTGAGACAATTTCTTCTGATGAATAGTGATTTACTGCACACTAATAAACACATAAGAGGATAAATTGTTCTATTAATTATTTGTTATCATCAAAACAATTAAGGGTCATTGTTTCTGAATCCACTTGATTCCAACAATCTCCCCTTTTTTGATGATGACAAATACATATATTGATGAACAATTTTGTTTTAGAAAAAATATTTATTCAGAATAATTTCAGAGGCTCCCCCTGAATTAAGCACATATAAATATTTTCTAAGTGTAAAATCACATCAAATGAATGTATCATTTCAGAGCATAAAGTATCAGAGCTTAAATAAATAGATAGATCTTTCAGAGCATATGTTTCATTCCAAGTTAATGTATCAGAGTAAATCATGCACAAATGCAATGTATGATGTCACTTGGTTGATACATCAGGTTCATCAGTTACTGTATAAATCTATATTTTCATCTCCCCCTTTTGTCATCAGACAAAAAGGTTAAGAATAAATAAAGAACATCATAGTCAAAATATTATTTGAGAAAGATAGAGTTAAATCAGTAAGAACCAAAAGATTGATTTCATTAATAAAAAATGCTAAATTACAAAAATTTAACTAAAGAAAGATAAATAACAGGCTAAAAACAAGATGGTAAAAATCCTAAAGGTTGTCTAAGGCTTAAGCAACCGATCCAGAATGGCCTGCAGCATATCAGTAACAACATCATACTTCCTCTCTGAAGCTTCCAAACGCTTCTCAGTAGTTTCCATATATTTATTGAAGAGCTTTTATCTTCAACAAGCTGATCCAAGACTTCCTGAGGAACAACTACATAACGGCTTGCAGATGCAGATGCAGATCCAGAACCAGAGGTAGATGGCTGAGTGATCATAGTAGTTGAAGCAGGAGGAGAAGTAACAGGTTCTATAGCAGGTGGAGGTGGAGCAGGTAGAAGTATGAGAGCAGGTTCAGGTTCCCAAACTGCAGGGGTGCTTCTCCTTTGAGGCACATTCCAAGTAGAAGCAGCAACTAATCTTCTATTCCTTTCAAGTTGATCCTTTTTGTGCTGTTCAAACCAATTATGCACAAATTGCCAATTGGCAAGAAGGTCCTCTTGAGCCTGTGCATACAGAACTTCATCCATTCTTTCTTCTTCAATGATTTTCCTGTCTTGATATTCACGGTATCTCTCAGCCTTAAGACACTCAAAACCAGCAATCAGGTGTGGATAGCGTTCAGGCACAATTCTTGCTTCCCGATGGCTGGGAGGAGGCTCACAACCAATCTGAACAATGGGGCTAGGGGGTGCAGGAAGAAGCAGGGTTAGAGGGTTATTTATGGAAACAACATCATCATCAGAATCAAGACCTTGAACTACCTCAGAGGCAACTACAGCTGTAATGACTAAGTCATCCTCTTTCATTGGTTCTGCAGTAGATTCTGGTTCAGCCAAAATTGGTGAATGGGATGGAGAAGGGAATTGTAGTGAAAAAAGGTACAACAATTGCAAGTTGAAAAGTGGAGTCAGGTACAGGTTGAAGGATAGAGAGGGGTTGTGCTTCACAAATAGTATCAGAGCCAGGCGAAGGGGATAAGGGTTCCTGGATAATAGGCTCAGGTTCTGTTTCAGTGAAAGGTTCGGGTTGTGAAGGTATGTTGAGGTCAGGTTGAGTCAATGGAGGTGATTGAGGTCTAGGTGGTGATTTGGGGCTAAGTGGAGGAGTGGTAGGTTTAGGTTGTGGTGAAGGTGTTTTGGTTGTTTGTGGTTGAGGTGATGGAATATGAGTGTTTTATGGTGGTGGTGATGCAGAAGTAGAGGTTGAAGGGTGAACAACAGAAATGGGCTCAATATAGGGAATTGAGACTTTGGGGGGAGGTCTTTGTCTTTGTCTTAATGGAACATCATCTTCTTCATCATCATCAGATGAAGATGAGTCAGAAGAATCAGAGAGTGATGGAGGTACATGCATTTTAGGAGGTGAGGGTTTTTTAGAAGGGGTTGGTTCTGAGGGTTTGGAAGAAGGAACATGTTTAGGAGGTTGTGGAGGAGGAATTGGTTTAGAGGTTTGGGGAGGAGGAATAGGGTTTGAAAGTATAGGTTCTGAGGATTGGGAAGGTCGGGTTTCAGAAGAACCAATTGCAGTAGTACCAGAATTATAAATAGAATCATACAAGCATACAACATCATCTAGTACCTTGGTTTTCTTCGCAGCAGGGAGATCAGCCCATTTGACTATCCTCTTCAACTTTGAGGTAGCAGGTGTAGCAGTGGTGGTAGGAGCAGAAGTGTCGGAGGCAATAGCAGGAGGAGCAGGAACAGAGGCTTGTCCCTTTAGCCTTTCTTCTTTGAGGTGAAGATAGTATTGATAGCTATCTTCCTAACATTTGGCTATCATGTCATCAACCTCAACTTTCTTCTCCTCGATTTCTTCGGGCATCACTGAGGGCATGAAGCTAGGTCTCGCTGGTGCAACCATGTGAGTGGGCTCAGCAATGTGGATGCCATTGCTCCTAGTTACCCTTCTGGTAGGCTCAACAGTAATTTCACTCATTTTCCTCTTTGCTTTCCTTGCAGGTTTTCTCCCACCTTCTTCTTCCTTTTGTATCTCAGCAATCACTTCTTCAGATAAAACCTTCATTCTACTCAAGTTCTCACTGGAGAGGGTTGGTACACTCATGATTTTGAGGGCAACTCCAGCTTCTTCAATGTTAAGCTCGTGAAGATGTCGAATCAAGCCTTAATTGTCCATGATAGCAGAGAGCAACCTTCCATAAGGGATGTTCAAGTTCTTCCCTTTTCTGGAGTACATGATGTTTTTGTACAGATGATCAAAAATGAGACTTGGCATGTTGAGTTTGGCCTTGGTCTCATAGTTCCACATAATGAACTTGTGGTCACTACTCACAGTGTCTACAGACCCAAACTTGGGAACTATGCAGTGCATTATGATCTTGAAGAGCACTTTGAACTTGTTCTTCATGTCTACAGCCTTAGAACCACCAGGCTTCTCATAGATGGAGTCGTTGATTGTTCCCCAACCACCAAAATCCTTTTCCCATCCCTCTTCAATAACAGCTCCAGAGTTAGGGCATTTGATAACATCAACAATAATGTCCTGAGTAATCAGAATATTCCTCTTTTGAACGTAGCTGTGAATGGTGTTGTTCTTGCACCAAGCATACATTCAAAATTCCTTTACCAGTTCCTCATACACAGGGTAGTTTTCCATATAGAAGAAATCCATTATACCCATATCGATGAAATCAGTTCTGAAGACGTACCAATTATCAGCTAATTCTTCAAAGTTCACTTGGTGTTCCACCATTACCTTCAGTTGGTGTTGCTCAGCGTTCACCAAGGTAGGTTTAGGTTCTTCATTCGGACCGTAAGCAACTTGTTGTGAGGCGGCCATTGCAGAGAAATAGGAAGTTGCAGAGAGTAGGTAGAAGATAAAGGGGTTTAGGGTTCAGAACGTGTGGCTTCTCAGAGAGAGAGAGAGTGTGAGTAGTGGGTGTAGTAAAACGTGTTGAAGAAGGCAAACCGCCTTTTTCAGTTTTCAAAATAAATGAAAGAAATGAAATAAATAATTGTCGTGTCAAAAATGAAACGTGTCACGCACAGTATTAAAGAGGCACAGTAAAACTGTCCTCAGACAGTAAAAGAAATAATGACTCAATGAGAGTAACTCTCAGCCACTAACGCATCAACCAGTCTCATAGAGACACGTGTACACAAAGATCCTCAGAGGCACCTTTGTGATAAATGCAACAGACTCATATGAATAGTCACCAAAACAGATGATACAAATATTAAATAATAATTGATAAGATAATAATATAATCAAATAATTAATAATTAAATAATAATTAGAACCAACATATAAACAGAGGCACATATCAAGCAGATTCACATATGCAAACAGAGGCACATGTTCGACAACAGAGGCATATAAGCAGTCAGACGCAGTCATTTCAAAGGCACATAAAACAGAGGCAACTATATCCAAATTAAACACTCATTCCTTTATAAGATGAAAATTCAAATTCTTTCTTATAAAGTTGAATCTATCTTCAGCAAGGAGTTTTATAAAGATATCTGCCCATTGATGGTCAGTATCAATAAATTTAATTTCAAGTATCCCTTTCTGAACATAGTCTCTAATGAAGTGATGTTTAATTTCAATATATTTAGCACGTGAATGCAAAATAGGATTTTTAGTCAAACATATTGCAGAGGTATTATCACAGTATATAGGAATGTTACTCTCTTTAATTTGGTAGTCCTCAAGCTGATACTTCATCCATAGTAGTTGTGAGCTACTGCTTGCAGTAGATATATACTCAGCTTCTGCAGTTGATAGTGCAATTGTGCTTTGCCTTTTGCTGGACCAAGAGATAAGGTTTGCTCCAAGAAATTGACAGCCACCACTTGTGCTCTTTCTTTCAATTCTACCTCCAGCAAGTCAGCATCACAGAAACCTACTAACGTATACTTTTCTAAGTTCTTATAAAGCAAACCAAGGTTAGTAGTTCCTTTGAGATACCTAAAGATTCTCTTAACAGCAGTTAAGTGAGATTCTCTCGAATCAGATTGGAATCTTGCACATAAGCAAACACTAAACATAATATCAGGCCTTGAGGCAATAAGATAAAGGAGTGAACCAATCATACCTCTATATATCTTTTGGTCTACCTTTTTACTAGATTCATCTTTGCCGAGAGCACATATTGGATGCATTGGTGTGCTCATAGGTTTGGTTTCCTCAAGCTTGAACTTCTTTAAGAGTTCTTTCACATATTTAGTCTGATGGATATAGGTTCCATCTTGACATTGCTTGATTTGAATTCCAAGGAAGAATTTTAATTCTCCCACCATACTCATTTCAAACTCATTCTGCATAAGCTTAGAGAATTCCTCACAAAGAGATTTATTAGTAGCACCAAAGATAATATCATCTACATATATTTGAACTATAATAAAATGCTTTTTAGATGATTTTCTAAAGAGTGTAGTGTCCACCTGTCCTCTTTCAAAACAATTTGACATTAAAAAGCAACTTAATCTGTCATACCAAGCTCTTGGAGCTTGTTTAAGACCATAAAGAGCCTTTTTAAGTTTGAAAACATGTTCTGGATAAGCAATATCTTCAAATCCAGGTGGTTGTTTTACAAACACTTTCTCACTTATAAAACCATTTAAAAATGCACTCTTTACATCCATTTGATATAAAGTAATGCCATGATTTGCAGCAAATGATAATAAGATTCTAATTGCTTCATGTCTAGCTACAGGAGCGAATGTTTCAGTATAATCAATACATTCCTCCTGTGAGTACCCTTGAGCAACAAGTTTTGCCTTGTCTCTTACCACTTTACCATCTTCATCAAGTTTGTTTCTGAAAACCCACTTGGTTCCAATGGCTTGCTTATCCTATGGAGGAGGCACAAGCTTCCAAAAATCATTCCTCTGAAATTGATTGAGCTCTTCTTGCATAGCAAGTATCCATCCATCGTCTGTTAGTGCTTCATCAATAATTTTGGGCTCTATTTCTAATAACAATGCAAAGTCAGAGTGTTTCCTTAGAGATGATCTTGTTTTAACTCTGTCACTTGGTTCACTAATAATCTGGTCCTTTGGGTAATGACGTTTGAACTTCCAGTCTGTTATTGACTCTTCTTGGGTCTTATCACCAGACACAGAATCAGAGTCAGCACCTGTGACACCTTCATCTGTTTCGTTGCTTATTTGTAAATCTGCAAAGACTTTATCTAGCTCTGGTGTTTCATTGTCAGGCTTCTTGTCATCAAATCTCACATGCATAGATTCATCAACAATTAATGTTTCCTTGTTGTATACTCTGTAAGCTTTAGAGTGTTCAGAATATCCCAAAAAAATAGCTTTGTGTGATTTTGAATCAAATTTTTCAAGACTATCATTTGTATTAAGAACAAAGCAGTCACACCCAAATTGGTGAAAGTATGAAATGTTGGCTTTTCTTCCTTTCCACAATTCATAAGGAGTCTTATTCAAGATATGTCTAATATAGATTCTATTTTGAATATAACATGCAATTTTTACTGCTTCTGTCCAAAAGTGCTTTGCAATATTAGTTTCGTGAATCATGGTTCTGGCCATTTCTTGTAAAGATCTATTTTTCCTTTCTACAACACCATTTTGTTGCGGTGTTTTAGGGGATGAAAAATTGTGAGAGATGCCATGCTCTTCACAAAAGTTTTGAAATTATTCATTTTCAAAATCTCCACCATGATCACTTCTAATAGTTGTAATACAAAAACCTTTTTCATTTTGCATTTGTTTGCAGAACACATAAAATATTGCAAATGACTCATCCTCGTGAGCTAGGAATTTTACCCATATCCATCTAGTATAGTCATCAACAATAACAAGACCATATTTCTTTCCAGATAAAGATGCGGTTCTAGTTGATCCAAATAAATCTAAATGTAAAAGCTCAAGTGGCCTTGAGGTGGAAACAATATTTTTAGATTCAAAAGAAGATTTTGTTTGTTTCCCTTTTTGTTCCCTTTTTGGCATGATTCACAAAGAGCATCAGATTGATACCTAAGATTTGGTAGCCCTCTAACAAGTTCTTTCTTGTTAAGCTTTGAGATTAACCTTAAGTTGGCATGACCCAATCTTTTGTGCCAAGTCCATTGCTCTTCATCAACTGACAAAAAGCATTTTACATTTTGATTTGCCAACTCAGAAAGTTTTATTTTATAAATTTTGTTCTTTCTCTTTGCCTTAAAGAAAATGGATCCATCCTTTTTGCTTTTGACTATACAGGCATTATCACTAAAGCCAACATCATAACCACTATCGCATAATTGACTTACACTTAGTAGGTTATGTTTTAGGCCATCAACCAATAAGACATTATCAATTGAAGGTAGGAATTTCTCACCAACTTTTCCACTTCCAATGATTTTACCTTTTTGATTTCCTCCGAAACCTACAGTACCACTCTCCTTAAGTTGGAGTTCTTGGAACATACGCCTTTCTCCTATCATGTGACGTGAGCAGCCACTGTCAAAGTACCAGGACTGGTGTCTCAACTCTGTTGCTAAGCAGATCTGCAACATATACAATTTTGTCCTTAGGTACCCAAATCTTTTTGGGTCCTCTTTTGTTAGTTCTAGCAGGAAACTTGTCCTTCTTATTTTTCAATTCATAACAAGTACTTCTAATGTGTCCTTTCTTATTGCAAAAAGTACAAAACAGACAGTCACTATGATTGTTGGTATATTTGGTTTTCACATTTGTGTTTTGAAAGGTGTGTTTCTCTGGTTTGTAACCAAGACCCTTTTTACCATTTTGGATTATGCCCCAAATCATAGATGCTTGTTTGCTTCGTGTAACACATTCAGCAAGGAATCTTTGAAATCCCTCTTCATATTTTGAGGAGTTACATTCAACCTTTTCCTTATTCTTAGAGCTGTCATTCACCAAACTGTAGTTTTCAGCTTTGAGCTTCTCATTCTCCTCATTGAGTATTTGAAATTCTTTTGAAAGTTTTGAGAATTTCTTTTTCAAAGCTTTATACTCAGTGTTGAGCTTAGAAGACTCATCTAATAGTTCATCAAAAGCTATTTCAATATCAGAAGATGGATTAGAATCTACCTCTTCATCTTCTTCTTCACTGTCTGACCCTATAGTAGCCATTAGAGCCATGTTTGCTTGTTCCTCATCATCACCATCAGATGAAGATGAATCAGAATCATCCCATGTTGCTATGAGACCTTTCTTATTCTTGCTTTTGAAACCACCTTTCCTTAGTTTCTCGAGTTATGGACATTCAGACTTGAAATGTCCTGGCTTTTTGCATTCGTAACAAGTATCTTGGCTTTTGTCCTTATAATCCTTCTTATCCTTTGAGTCTTGCCTTTCCCTTGAGTCCTTCTTGTGGAACTGCTTCCTGAACCTTCCTTTGTTTTTCCACATACGTTGAATTTTCCTTGATATTAAGGAAATTTTTTCGTCTGTGTCTCCATCGCTCTCATCAGACGATGCTTTGTCTGTTTCAAGTTCAGCTTGTAGAGCTTTGGAAGAAGATGCATTGTTTGTAGATTTGAAAGCAATGGACTTTGATTTCTTGGGAGGTTCTTCTTCATCTAGCTCAAGCTCATGAGCTCTTAAGGAACTCAGAAGATCTTCAAGTCGCAAGGCATTCAGCTCCTTTGCTTCTTAAATGCAGTGACCTTAGGTCTCCACTTCTTTCGCAGGCTTCTTAAGATTTTGTTTACGTGATCAGCAATGGTATAACTTTTCTTAAGAACCTTTAGACCATGAACTAGTGTTTGGAATCTTCCAAACATAGTTTCAATGCTTTTACCCTCTTCCATTTTGAAGAGTTCATATTGTCTAACCAAGATATTAGCTTTGATTTCTTGCACTTGGGAAGTACCCTCGTAAGCCAAGGCCAATGAGTCCCAAATCTCCTTGGCAATATCATTCTTTTCGCATTTCTCGTATTCCTTCTCAGAGATAGCACAGATAAGGAAATATCTTGCTTTCTGATGTAGTTGATAAGCTTTCTTATGCTCTTTTGTCCATTTATCCCTAGGAATGGGATTTTCTTTGGAATCAACTGGTTCGGTGTATTGTTTTTGAACCATATCCCAGATTTCGAGTTGTTGAGACTCGAAGAAGGATCTAACTTTATCTTTCCAGTAGTCGAAGTTTGTTCTGGTGGACAAAGGAGGACGGTTAACGTGACCACTGGCTTCGTTGCTTGCCATGAATAAAGAATAAGATATTTTCCTCTTACACTGTTAAGTGCTTAACCAAGAGGCCGAGCTCTGGTACCAATTGAACGTGGCAAAAAACACAAAAAAAGGGGGTTTGAATTGGGTTTTAGAAATCTTTTCGCAAAGCTTGTGTGTTTATGAAAACTTTCCAAAACAACTCTTTAAAAAAATAAAGCAATAAGTAACTAAAGAAAAGAGAGAAGAGAGTGACACAGTGGTTTATACTAGTTCACTATCACCTGATGGCTACGTCTAGTCCCTTCACACACTTGAAGGATTTATCCACTATAATCAACCTGATTATACTTGAGAGTATAATACTGTCAAACTGGCTATACTCACAACTTTCTAGAACGACTTAGTGCAGTCAAGCCTCTAACGAATACAGCCACTACGGGGCTAAATACAATGTTCAAAAAAGATTTGAAACAATATCAAAATAACTCTCACAGAGAGGATATACAATGAAAGACCTAAGCACAATGAATAACTTTCAAACTGAAAGGGTAAAAACAATTTAGTGCTTTGTTCAATGTGATCTCAGATACTTGGAATAATTCTTGGTTGCTCACTTCGTTTTCACAGCGTTAACCTTCTTCAGTGGGTGAAGTAAGGTATATATGGCTAGGATTGTGAATAGTGCCGTTGTGACCTAACAGCTCTTTTCACCTAGGTCAAAAGCTTCAGATCCCCTTTTTGTGGTTTTAGCAAGTCACGTCGTTTTTCACTCTGCTCAAAGCATACTGACACAGCAGACAAAATCAGAATGTTTGTCTCTTGTGAGCATTTTGAATATTAGACCCTTCGAGAGCAAGTTTCCTGATGATTATATTTGTTGACATTCCATTTGGCCTTTGATACCTCGTACATTAAAATGTTTCATCAATGAGGTCTCTCAAATACATGAAGTAGCCTTAAATGAACTTCAGCCTGTTTTCCTATCAGAGCCACACTGTTCACCAGAGTGAGCTTGAAACAGAGATGAGTTCTTCAGCACAAAATTTGTTGGCCTTTCACATAAGAGAGTCATGAAGAGTTGGACGAAGGCTTCTATAGAGTAGTCTAACTAAAGTCTGTTTATGCGTTGACTGAATACTAGAGCGTTGACCAGAAACAGAGTGTGGTCTCACCAGAGCAAGGTCTACCAGAGCGTTGACCAACACCAGAGCGTTGGCCAAATCAAAGTTTGTCTTACCAGAGCTTGGTTCACCAGAGCGTTGACTAATCAATCAGAGTTGACTAAGCCAGAGCATAGTCTTGCCAATGTTGATTACCAACAGAGTTGACCAAGTCAGAGTATGGCAGAGCGTTGACCGCCAACAGAGTTGACCATTTCAGAGCAAGGCTTTTAGACGATGACGTCAGCGTGATTTCAGAGGTAGACTTAAATTTATGGATCTAAGTGTGAAATTCAATTCACAATTTCACTAAGTCTTCTGAGACAATTTCTTTTGATAAATAGTGATTTACTGCACACTAACAAACACATCAGAAGATAAATTGTTCTATTAACTATTTGTCATCATCAAAACAATTAAGGGTCATTGTTTCTGAATCCACTTGATTCCAACATTGACCACCAAGTAGACTCCTATAATACCAACATCACTTATATCCTCTCTCTTTAAATTACTTTCTCTTGCATAAAGAAATGGCCAAATCTTTGGTATTAGTGCTACTCCTACTCCAAGTGAGCTCCTTCACTGTGTTTGCAGAAGAGCTTGAGACTCTTCCCCCCGCTTTTCCTCCTCATATCCCACCCCTTACTCATAGCCTAACTATCTCCTTGTCCCCTGATTACCAAGTGGTCAATGAACCGACTAACGAGCTTGAGACTCCTTCCCTCGCTTCTCCTCCTCATAACCCACCTCCACAGCATCGCGTAAATAACCCATTGTCCCCTGGTTACCTAGTGGCTAAAGATTCGGCTAACAGTCACCACCATCACTCACCATCCCCTGCCCCTATTCACCCTCCTTCGTCTTTTCTTACCTATATTCACGCTTCTGACCTTCCTCCCATTGAACTTGCAGCATCTCCCCTAATCCGCTCAACCCATCCTCGTTACCCTGCTTCCCCTGTCAAGCCCCCTGTTCACCCACCTGTTCCAGCGCACCCTCCATTGTGATCCATCTTTATAAGCTCTACAACATTTCATAAAAAGAGTGACAATATGTGATAGATTATTCATGTAATAATTTAGCATACAAACTATGTTTCTAGCTTTTGTTTGATTTGTTGCCTCTAATTATGTTCGTCATTTTTAGTAGCTGAATTCGATCGCATTCGTATTAGGGATCACAATTGGTATGGTATGGGTATGATGCAATAGTACCTTTCCCCGCACTCGATTTTTTTTCTTTATAAAAAAAACTTGTATATAGACTCACTCCAGGTAGCAACTTTTGTGCTCGTACTCATACTCGATGGGTGCCTAAGTATTCACGCATATACTTGGTACCCGCATTTAATTAACTAAGGAAATCAAGAAAATAAAAATTAAATGTATTTTAGTACAATCGTAACTCAACTGAATAGTTATCCAAAGATCTTTCAAACCTAATCATGTATAAAACATTACAACCAAAACTATTTAACAATATTAAATTTGATAATGTTATTAAATACAACACATAATATGATATTCGGACATTTAATAAAAACTATATTAAATTAACTTACGTAATAACAAAATCATAAAAAAAACTTGCAAGTTTTATTAATAATAAGAATATATTAGTTTTATTTTTTAATTTAATATACAAAATACGTAAAAATTAAATTTTATAACAATATATAGTATGAAAATATCATATTGTTTGGTGAGAATAAAGTAATTATAATAATTATATTCATATATATTTTATGATTTATATAAATTTTTGTTGTCATGTTTTGTGAAAATCTTAAAACTTGTTGTATTTGTCATCTAATATTTCGTTCTTTTATTTTGTGTTACACTTTATGCGTCAACCCGGTTAGTAGAAATATGATGACCAAAATAATGTAATTAAGGATATAATTACTTTATTTATGGTATAAAATGACATTTTCTTTCTAAATGACAATGTGGGAGCACCTATGGACTCCATTAGACCCTTTCAAACTTTTTTATTTGAAAAGTGTATTTAAAGATTTCTTTATTTATGAATATTTCTCTTGTTGGATTATTAAAAAGATATTTTTGATTTAAAGTTGAGTCATCATTGAGAACTATTTTCGGACACTGGTTGTAATTCCAGTTGAACTGAACCAATTTTAGTTGAGTCATTAAGATTTTGTAAGCCCAATTTTGATTTTCTTAAATACGATTTGAAAAAAAAAAACCCTCTCAAAATCTTTAAAAAAACATATCAATTACTTTGATTAAAATTTACTTTGGGAAAATTAACATGGGGGCGTTATAATTACAACTAGTAAATTTTCTATTTATAAAATAAAATATTTTTAATACCGATAAATATTAATATACTTCATTAAATTTCAATTTTAAATATTTATTAATTATTGTGTTACATATTTATTAATTATTGTGTTACATATATGTATAACTATTGTGCATAAAAGTGTTGCAACCGCAACTTTTAATACATTAACACAATCTTTATACCTCTATGAAAAGTTATCAATTTGTGTGTACTAAGGGTGTGTTTGGATGAGATAATTCAAAATTCTATGAAATTTAAAATATAGAGTATTAAATTGCTTCAATTGAATTTTTTTTATTTATAATATTTATTACTTCGATAGAGTAATTAAATTTTTTTTTTCATTCTTAAAATTCTCGGTTTGGCTATAGTAATTAATTAAGGGTAATGTATAAACATAAAAAAAAATCATATTTTCCCACCTTTTAGGAAAAATAATATTTTCGGAAAAAGTTTTTTGAAAAAAACTTTTTTTTGCTGGAAAACAATTTTAAAAAAAGTATTGAAAAAAGTTTTCAAAAAAATTTTGAAAAATTTATTTCCATTTTTTTTGAAAAGAATAATATTCCGTAAAGCAAAAAAGTAAAATTATTGTAAAAAATATTTCAAAAAAAAAACTAGAAGACGGAGTAAGGATGGAGTTTTCTTAACTTTTAGGTGCCATTTCAAATTCCCTAAATTTAGTCTTCATAAAATACCTCATAAAATCTCTTTATTTTGAAAATTCTCCATATTTATTATCCAAACAAGATAATTTGGTTTGAGGCATTTGAATTTTGTAGGGGAGGGGAGAACTTATTTTTCTTTTCTAAATTAATGAAGGTATAAAATGTTTCTAAAGAGGAATAAATGGAAATTTAAACTTTACATAGTCATCTATCATGTTATTCCTTCAATTTTTTTTAAAATCTCTAATATATATCAACTTATAGACTTGGAAAGAATGAGTCATCCCCTACAAAACCCTCTAAAACCCTTCATCCGAACATATCCTAAAATTTACTCAAGTGGTAGTACTAAATGGGATATTTATCAAATATAAAAATGAGTTAAGCAATATTATTAAATAATTTATTAATTAAGTACAATATACTAAATGCTATAAAATATTTTATTACAATTGATTCTAGATATATAATTATTACAGTTATTAAATATTCTAGTTATACAATAAAATGTCTTTAATATCATTAAAATATGTGTTCTACTTCATTAAACTTTGATATTTAAATATTTATTAATTATCATGTAATAAATATGTGTATCAAAATTCAGTAGAGTGACAGCACTAAATGAGATGTTTGACTTGAGTAGTATTATTAAATGTTACACTCTCCATTTTGAAATAAGTGATGTCTAAGGTTTTTTTATGTGTATTAAGAAAAGCAATATTAACTTAAAGAGTGAATCAATTTTACTAAATTATTCTTATTACTAGTATTCTAACCTGTGTCATGCACGGGTATGTAAACTTGAGAAAAATTTTATATAAATATTGATAAAAAAATAACATTTATGATGTTTAATCTCTCTCACACACACACACACACACACACATATATATATATATATATATATATATATATATATATATATTTGTGTGTGTTTTTACATTACTATTTATTTAATTTTTTGGTTAAACCATTCTACTATATAGAGCTTAATGATTTGTATATTTATACAGGTTTATTTTTTGATATGTATCAATTTTACTATTTTTAAAAAAGAAATGTTATCACATGGGTAACAAATAAACGATGTATACACAAAATATTTATTAAATACATCTATTATTTATATGTATATAAATAAAAAATAAAAAATATTCATATATATATATATAATATAAATATTATATATGGTTTGCATAGTGTCCAAACCAAAAGTGGATTTGGAGTAATCACTACTAATATTATAAGAATTTTTTATTAAGATTTTCATGATGACCAATCCAAACGAGGATTTGGAGTAGTCATCGGTTTTTAATGTTTTGACATCAGAAAAAGTTTGTGTAGTGACCAAACCAAAAGTGAATTTGGTGTTGTCACTACTAATATTTATTATTATTATTATTATTATTATGATTTTTTTAAAACAGGATCGACATTAAGACAATAAATTGGGTTGGGTTTTGACAAACAGAATTGTCTACATGGAACAAAAATGGGCCAAGCCGTAAACCAAGGAGTAAGGCTGCTCGGGGAGAAAAAAGAAAGTAGGAGGCAGTCGAGAAAAGGAGAGAAGAGGAAACGGAGAAAGAAAAGCAGGGTGGCTTTAGTGCCTTTGTGGCGGGAAAAGGCACATGCCTTTCGTTCACTTTCGTCCGTTGGATCAGTCTAAAGATCCGGATTGCGCCACATGGCTCCTCTGTTTTTTTTTTGTAAATAAAATTAAACACATGTTGCTGTAAAAGGCTCTAACGCAGAAGCAGGGAGCTCCGCAGAAGCAATCGAACAGTACCCTACCGTCGCTCCGACCGCCATAGCAAGGGAAGGGAAGGCTGAGTTACATTTCAAACTCCCTTTTTGCAAGCAAATCTTTTGAGGTATACCATCGATTGCTTGGCTGATATAATAGTTTCTTTTGTGATGGAGTGATTCTATTTAGTGGTCCATTATCTTAGTTGTTGTTAGTGGTTTGTTGACCACGTTTTTAGGTGATTACCTGGCGGCTTAGTTAGTTCTTCTTTTTATTGTTTTCATGTTAATAGAGGCAGTAGTGACTACTAGTTTTTAGGAGTATTTAGTTTGTACTTTGCCTTTTAAAAGCATTGATTAATGAAGTAAAATTTAGTGCTTCCAAAATACTTTCGTCCCTGTTTCCTTTTAGCAGTGATGCAGTGGGAATCTGAATATCATTTTCCTACTTATTAATAGTTTCTTTTGTGGTGAAGACTTATTTAATTTTACTATTTTATGTTAGAAATAGGATGATTAAATCTACTATTTAATTCTTCATTGCACTTGTCAGATTCCTTTATTTGGTGAGTTTGATCAAGCATGCGATCTTCAAATGTTGATTGGAAGCCAAGGGTTGGTATGGAATTTAACAATACGGATGCAGCTTATGAATTTTGGCTCGCATATAGTGCACGTGTTGGCTTTGGAGTTAGAAAGTGTTATGCGAACAAGAGTAAAAAAGACGGTACTATAACATCGTGTAGGTTTGTTTGTTGCAAGCAAGGACTACGAAAGACAAAGAGAGACACTTTTGCTAGAAACTACAGAGCTAAGACTAGAACTGATTGCAAAGCAAGGATTTCACTTGTATTAAAGAATGGAAAGTTTGTCATCCATGAATTTGAAGAGGAGCACAACCACGATCTACAACTTCCAGAGACAACACACATGCTTGCGTCACATAGAAAGATAACCGAAGTCCAAGCATATGAGATTGATCTGGCTGATGACTTTGGATTGAGACAGAAGTCAACATTTCAACTTATGAGCACACATGCAGGGCATAGAGCTAATCTTGGATATACATGGGTGGATGTAAAAAATTACCTTAATGCAAGAAGACAAAGAAATATGGTGTATGGAGAGGCTGAAAGTCTTTCGCAGTATTTTCAGCAGCAATTGTTGGAGAATCCATCTTTCTTCCATGCATACTAAATGGATACAGAAGAACAAATCACCAATGTGTTTTGGTGTGATGCAAATATGGTGTTGGATTATGGGCATTTTAGTGACGTTATGTAGTTGGATACTACATATCGTACCAACCGTGCTAATAGGCCACTTGCTCTATTTTCTGGTTTCAACCACTATAGGGGTTCAGTCATTTTTGGTGCAGCACTGTTGTATGATGAGACGATTTAATCATTTAAATGGTTGTTTGAGACATTCTTACAAGCACACAACCAAAAAAAACCGAGGACTATCTTTACTGACCAAGATCAAGCAATGGCCAGGGCACTTGCTGAAGTGATGCCTGAGACTCGCCATGGTTTATGCACTTGGCACTTGTTGCAGAATGGAATTAAACACCTTGGAAACTTGATGAAGGGAGGAAGTTTTTTGTAAGAGACTTCAAGAAATGCATGTATGACTTTGACACTGAAGAGGATTTTGAGACATCTTGGACCGACTTGATCAATAACTATAATGTTCATGAAAATAATTGGATCAAATCAGTTTATGCTATCAAAGAAAAATGGGCTTCGTGTTACATGAAAGAAGCATTCACAATTGGCATGCGAAGTACCCAACTTAGCGAAAGCTTGAATTCTCACTTCAAATCTAGTATGAAACCGAATGTGGATATTATCCAATTCTTCAAACACTTTGAATGAGTTGTTGAAGAGAAGAGAAGCAACGAGTTGACTTGTGAGTATGAGTCCCTGCATAAGCTTCCAATGTTAAAATATGAGTTTTCGCCAATACTAATACAAATGGCAAAAGTATACACACACACACACACACTGTATTTGAGTTGTTTCAGGACGAGTTTAAGTTATTCTTAGCTTTATGCATATCGGAGAGAAACGAATCTCACTCTTTATGCCAATATGTCATCACTATGGTCAACCATGAAGGATCTTGGAGAGTATCATTTGATCGTGCTTCAACCTCCATATCTTGTAGTTGTAGAAAATATGAGACATTTGGCATACTTTGTTCACATGCACTGAAAGTATTTGAAGCAAATAATGTTAAGGTCATTCCTAAGGAGTATATTTTAAGAAGGTGGACAAGAGAAGCCCGTTGTGGCATTGTGCAAGATTTGAGGAGAAAAGAGGTTGAAAGAGATCCAAAATTATCAAGCACGCGGAGATTTAGACAAGTTGTCTCTAAATTCATTAAATTGGTGGCCGAGGTGTCGACTTGTGAAGAATACCACATGATTGTAGATAACAGTGTGGATGCCATGTGTAAGCAAATAATGGAACTTCACTCACAAGCCAGAAACAATGAAAATCATAACAATGAAAACTCGACATTTGTGAGTTATGATGTTATGCAATCGAAGGGATTCAAGCAACGACCTAGCTTAAAGAGACATAAGCAACCGAAGATTTGGGTTGAGCGCTAGTCCAATAAAAGAAAAAGAGTACCACTTAGAGGACAACCGCGCACTAAAGTATCTCAGGTATATAAGTCGATGCGTAGATCACTTGTTTTTATTTTACATGTACTATCACTTGTTTTAATTTAACATGATCATTTTAGGATAAAGAATTAACAAGTCATTTGACTGATAGAGTATCTTGTTCGGCATTTCCAACTTATGAGCCCCCTCAAACACAAGAGGATCAATTTAGTTTTACAACACTTTTGATGGTAATTTCATCTATCTTTTGATTATCCTTACTTTTACACTTGTCACTGTATTGATTAGTTTGTGTTATTATGTAGGCACCCCTTAATGATACAGCCACTGCAACATTATACTGATTGATCCTTGATCTACATTGATACAGACACGACACTAGAAAGAATTGATCCTTGATCTACATTATTGTAATTTTTTGGTGTTACTGTAATTCTTGGTGTTACTATTTTTTGGTACTAGAAAGAATTCTCAGCTTGCAAGAAGTAATAGAAAAGGCATAATGGAACTTTTATTTCAATGCTTTCATGGTCTTACATTGTCAATTTCAAAATGAAACTTACAAATATTACATCATATTGTACAAGTAAGTCCATTTGCTAATTTTAGTACATAGAATACAAAGAATGTTAAGGACACTTTCTTCCAAATTGTGCTTCACTTTCTTCAATCACTTTAAATGGCCAGGACACTTTCTTCAATCACTTTGAATGGTCAAGACTCTTTCAATAACTCGGTCTTTCATCATAATATTGCAGCAAATCTGTGCAGCAAATCAATCTCAGTATTGCAGCAAACTAACAAAAAGATCATAATATTGCAGCATATATGTTTGTCACTCTATGTGTTTATGCCCTCTCTTTTGTTGTCTTGCCTAGTACAATATCCCTTGAGACTTGTATTTTCAACATACTACAAATGATCAAAATTTCCTGCAAATCAGTAAAAAACTAGTAAAAAACCAGTGATTCAGTAATTGATATTCCATATTCCATGCTCAAACCAGTAAACCAGCAAAAAACTACAAATTCCATATTCCATATGCCCCTCTCAAATTGACAGATGCTCAGCATTAAACCAGTAAAAAACTACAAATTCCATATTCCATAATCCACTCGTGGTGTCACATTCAATAAAAAGATCATGAATTTGACCATTGTCACAAAATATAGCCTCGGTACCAAACAACTTCTTACCAAAAACATGTTCTTTCTTGGCCATTAAAACTGCAATGGTTCAGGCCCAAAACCAAATTTAGCTGAAGGTCCCAATAGACATCAATTTTACAAGAATGCACAACAAGAATGCACAACAGGTGAGTAATTTAAAATGCACAACAAGGCAATGTGCACAACAAGGCGAGGTGCGGCGCGACCATTTTTGCGTTTCTGCTTCTCGGCATTTCTGCTTTTTTGCTTTGCGGCGAGATGTGTCGTGGCCGTGGCAAGGTGTGGCACAATCATTTTTGGTCGCTGCGAGGTGCAGGGGGTTCTGTGTTTCTGCTTCTCGACGTTTCTGCGTTCTGCGTTTCTGCTTCGTGGTGAAGTACGACACAGTTCGACACGGCCGCTGTGAGGTGCGGCGAGGTGCGGGGGGTTCTATGTTTCTGTTCTGCATTTCTGGTTGACTGGGTATTCTATTACGTTTTTTAATATTTATTTACAAAAAAAAATAGAGGAGCCATGTGGCACAATCAGGATGGACAAATTGATCAAATGGACGAAAATGACCGAAAGGCATGTGCCTTTTCCCACCTTAAAGGCACTGAAGCCATTCCAAAAGAAAAGGGGGAAAGGAAGGGGGAGGCGGCCGATGCGCGCCCGCGAGCGTGACAGAGGGGCAAGGTGGCGTTGACCGCGTGGGGGTTTTTGCGGCGGAGTGATGGGGAACGACTAGAAAGGGGACAACACTAATGGTGGTTCTGGCGAGGAGGTGAGGTGGTTGCGAAATGGAAGGCCGAGGCCACGAACGTGGTAGTTCGCTGTGGCTCGCGGTGGCTCGTGGGGTGGTTTTTCTTCTCTTTTTCCTTCTCTCTTTTTTTTTAAAAAAAAGATGTTCTATGCTTACTGCTCACTGTGACCCTTGTTTTAACTCAGTTCTGATGATTTTGTTTCAGGTACAATCATAGGATAATATAAGTTTACTTGCTAATAAAGCATAGATATGGTAGAGAATATGCACATTATGGACCTGGCAACAACACCTTACTTATACAGCATTCTGAAATTATTTAATCAGGGCACAAAAATATTCAATGGACCTACCTAGATTCCAAGTTCTTTAGAGTGTGAAGGAATGTGATTGCAGCAGTAGGTAGTGACACTAATTCTTTCTTCTCTGCTACTGCGATTCCCTCTCCTCTGCTATTGTCTTGTTGCCTTTCTTAATACCCAATTCTCTCTTTTTTTCTCTCTATGTTTAAAACTCGATTGAATTAGGACCCCGATGTGATCATATGTGCAGATCTGACTAATTCTGAAGTGTGTAGACTGGATTTGAGATAGAGACCATAATGTTATAATTATCCTAATTACTTATTAATTAGAGATATAGCAAGGTGGAATTTTATTCCCTTAAGGGTATTGATTTTCAAATTTTGAAATGTAGAATATCTTTTTTCATAGAGACATAAATCTTCAATGCAATCATGGATCGATATTCAACATGCAATAATCAAAAAATTGTTGCCAATTTTGTTGTACATAAGCCACGTTTCAGGGGTTCAAAAAAGGAATCTGATATGGTATAGCAGTAAATGATCATCTAAAACAGTCCTTTATTTATTCACTTATATATGGATTGATTTTGTAATGAATATGTTAATAACTGATTACAGAAGTGTTGACCGACATGCTCGTATATCAGTGTTATATTAGTTGCTATAATTTACACTTTATTATCTCAAATCCTGACGGAATACACCACATCTCAAATAAGCATATACTCATGATAGATAATTTGTTAGCACATTAACACAGAGATTTTCGTAGTCTAAAAAATTGTTGAACAATTGCTACTATCAATTGACTCCTGATGTGAACACATTATATTTATCTCATTTAATGGTGCAGGGATGAATCTGTAATCACTGGTCATCGTATATTGTTTGTGATTAAAACATAAGGTAATGTAAATAGTGAGAGAAGTAAAAAACTTGGTGGTTTGTCAACAAATCAATAACGTGAAGAAATTGGAAACATCCACATGATTTATCTTTCAAGGTATTGTATGATTGTTTGTTTCATCATGCTGGACAATGATGTTTCTTATCAATAGTATAACCATGTTTGAATTCTTTAGAAGATATAGGAAAACGAAATGCATTAACTAATAAATACAAAGAGATAGGACATGACATGCAGTGCTTGTAGCTTATTCAAATTAAAAGATATTAACACATCAAAAGACAAACATAATTCAAAAAACAAACTTTGAAATATCCAGAGTGACAGACCAATATCGGCCATCTATTATTTTCATACCCATTATGGGCAACATACTACAATGACCGAAACGACTTAACAATAGTAAAGGAACTTGCAGACTAACGGTGATATCCAGCTTGGATTACTCCTTCTCAATTTTGATCTTCTTCTTTAGAAGAATTTCAATTGAATTACCCAACTCCATTCCAACAAAAGGACATGGTTTTTTCACTGGAGGACTTTCCTGAGTATCATTGCACAAATCAACAACTTCATGCACATTGCTCAGCGGTACATTTTTAGATTCAGCTTCAGCAAACTTAGTAAGTAAATCCTGAATTTGAAAATATGAAATATAATTAGTCAAAAGAAATATAATAATAAATAAATAACCAAACTTTGATTTTGGAAAAAGTAAAGCCATTTTCCCTATATACCTGTGCAACATCGACATTGTCAACACCTTCCTTTGTCCTAGTGACCTCAACTTGGATACCATTGTGCATATGTGGGAGTGTCCTTATAACAAAAATAGTTCAGTATAGTCAGAAAATATTATCATGACATTTTACACCATATATCTGTTTTAAGTTGAATACTCAAAAGGTTAGCGTCACCAACCTGAAACGTATGCTTTTCCTTGAACTTTTCTATAATATCAGCATCAGTGCAGACTCGCTTTACACGATAATATCTTTCATATCGTGCGTCGTTGTCGCGAGGACTTTCAACCTTGAATAAAAATGTTTTATCCACTAAATTGGATATTACATTTGGAAGGGTGACCTTCTCAGGGCTCTACATAAAAATAAGAATATATAAAATCAGACCAGATTGACATTAACAAACACGTGAGAACAAAAAACTCATAACATTAAAGATAGTCGAATAGATAAATATATCACAGCGTGCATAGATTCAACCAAATCAACACAAGAAGTGTCTAGCAAGAAAGATGCTTCGCGATCAAAGAGAACAAATGTAGCAGAGTCTGAATCATCTATAACACGCAGCTGTAGACGATATCTGTGTCATTTGTAGAAGGAAATAGTTTAATAATCATAAATGTTTATTTGTTGGCATCAGATTGATAACAATGTAGTTTGAAATATACAATATGATACATTTTCTTGAAAAAACACTGTCAGATACCTATAGGTAACATTAACAACATGGCGATTGCACTTTTCACAGAAGTACATGTTGGAATCGGCATAAACTTTCTTATTACATCTACATGCAGAATACCACCAATTGTCCTCATCAACAATACAGTTGACCTTTCCCAAAACAATGAAAATTGCTTCCTAAAAAATAATTTATTAGTGAATTATTGATTATTGATTGAAAAAACAAATGTTATTGTAAATTTAATAATACCTCCTTCTGCTCTTTTAACATAGCAATGGTGGTCGCTTGTGTAAGAGTGAGCATATCCTCTTCCATCTGTACTTTAGGAGAGTCTTGAAGTTGGCTCAAAACTAAAAGATATTATCAAAAAAACTTGCAGTGTGCTATTTTTTATATAGGAAATATGTTAATAGAACATGGCACTAAGTTTTCTACCTTAGCCTTAAAGCTGCAGCATCAGGGTGGTCAGGGTTGAACATAAGTTTGCAAGTCTTAATAGAATTCTGCAGTACATTTTTTCCTGTAATTAACTAAACATTGTTAGACCATGTTTATCAGTATAGTTAGATAATCCCTTTGTCAGGCAGCTAAAAATTTACCATTGAAATCTTTGCAATTTTGCATTTCGCAAAAAGAACAGCAACAATAGCATTTGAAGTATCACCAGAAGCAACAAAAGAATTTAGCTCATCGACATACGGACCAAACAAAGTAATTTGAAAACAAAATTTGACACTAACCCGAAATTTGACATATGATACACAACACCTTCTTTCAAATCAGCCTCATACACCTATAGATCAGAGATTTTCGTACGGTAGCATGGATTTTGTTTCCATGAACAAAGAAACAGTTTGTTTAGATATGATTCTCAATTATATTTGGCATGGTCATACGAATAAGAAAGTATAAGGATGTAACAAATTGAAACCTCTGCGTGGATAAGGGCTAATTCTAGTGAATAGGGCAGCTTGCTTGCATTCATATCGATAACCTTCCACAATCTGACAATACCCACCCGCAGACTCTAATCACTGTGTTTGGCATTGATATCAGAGATGAGGTCGAAGTTGATAGGCATTTTGCAAAAAGGGGGTCGCTACCCTTATATGTCAAGAACAGGTATTTTTAGTTGCCTAATCGTTGTGGATTGGTGCAAAAATCGGTGCTCATATCATACATATTTATAGATGGAATAAGGCTTGTTTTACACATATATTGCATTAATATCTTATTTGAATGATTTGCAATTACAATTTATTTCGTTATGATTAATTTCAGTCTGCTGTTTTATGTTTTGATTGGTGATTGATTCACATTTTTAGGTGACCAACAGGCTGCTGTGTTCAGTTTTGGAAGAGACATTTAACAATCGATTTTGAATTTAAGGCTCAAAAAAATAATGCATGGATCACATCTTTCTTAGTAGGGAAGACCTGATATTAGCTCCTTTGAATTAATTGGCGGTTTCATTGTTACCATAAACTGATATTGAATTGAGTAGTCAATGATTTTTGCGCATATATTGTTTCCATATCTGAATTTGGAGGAACAACATGTTGTGTTATTGGTTGATGCAGACCGTTAACAATTGATTTTGGCTTTAAGGCTCACAAAAATCATGCATGGATCGCATCTTTCTTGGTAGGGAAGACCTGATATTAGCTCATTTGAATTAGTTAAATGTTTCATTGTTACCATATTCTGATATTGAATTGAGTATTCAATGATTTTTCCCTTTGTATTGTTTCCATGTCTGTTTTTGCACTTAATGACAATAACATTGGTCATTTTAAACGGATTCTATTGTAATTAATTGTCAATTGATTAATTATTTATTTGAAAGTTTGACCGTGCGAATTTATTACTGAGTTTGTCTTTCAGGCTGACGTGTTGATTTCAATGTCCATGTATTTCATAGATAGCTTATGTAAGATGACACCTCGGACATTTCTTCTGTTTTGGTCGGTGTAGTTATTACAAAATGCATCATAGAGTGACACCTATTAATGAAATCAATGAGATTAATCTCCATTTGTATATAATATTGATTGATTTGTATATAATATTGATTTATTCTCTTTTTCAATTTCTATTAATGCCATTTTTAGTTAGGTGTTGGGAAAAAATCGTAATAAAACATTTCTATTCACTTTATTTCCTTATTAATTACTTAGTTTCTTATTTATTTAGTGGATTTAATCTCTCTCTTCCCACCAAATAGGAAAGCGAGTAATTAATAAATAACAAAACTAAATAATTAATGAGCCTTAACACGTGCAATGTTTAACATGTTAGAAAAACCCATTATAATATATTAAATGTTATAAAATATTTCATAACAATTAATTCAAGATATATATATTTATTACTATTAAATGTTTTAGTTGTACAACTATTAAATAATAAATGTTATATCAGCATGAGTTTCTATAAATTGACCACCAAGTAGACTCCTGTAATACCAACATCACTTTTATCCTCTCTTTTTAGATTACTTTCTCTTGCATAAAGAAATGGCCAAATCTTTAGTATTTGTGCTATTCCTACTCCAAGTGAGCTCCTTCACTGTGTTTGCTGAAGAGCTTGAGACTCTTCCCCCCGCTTCTCCTCCTCATATCCCACCCCCTGCTCATAGTCCAACTATCTCCTGGTCCCCTGGTTACCAAGTGGCCAACGAACCGGCTAACGAGCTTGAGACTTATTCCCTCGCTTCTCCTCCTAATAACCCACCTACACAACATCGCGTAAATAACCCATTGTCCCCTGATTACCTAGTGGCTAAAGAACCGGCTAACGGTCACCACCATCACTCATCATCCCCTGCCCCTATTCACCCTCCTTCGTCTTTCCTTACCTATATTCACGCTCCCGACCTTCCCCCCATTGAACTTGCACCATCTCCCCTAATTCGCTCAACCCATCCTCGTTACCCTGATTCCCCTGTCAAGCCCCCTATTCACCCACCTGTTCCAACCCACCCACCATTGTGATCCATCTTTATAAGCTTTACAACATTTCATAAAAAGAGTGACATAGATTATTCATGTAATAATTTACCATACAAACATTGTTTCTAGCTTTTGTTTGATTTGTTGCCTCTAATTATGTTTGTCCTTTTTAGTAGCTGAATATGAATAATTAAATAATGCTAATTTCTTAAATAATCAAAATCGATCGCATTCATATTAGGGATCACAATTGGTATGATATGGGTATGATGCTATAGTACCTTTCTCTGTACTCGATTTTTTGTCTTTATAAAAAAAAAACTTGTATATAGACTCACTCCCGTATAGGTAGCAACTTTTGTGCTTATACTCATACTCGATGGGTGCCTAAGTATTCACACATATACTCGGTACCCGCATTTAATTAACTTCATAAACCAAGAAAATAAAAATTAAATGTATTTTAGTACAACCGTAACTCAACTGAATAATTATCCAAAGATCTTTCAAACTTAATCATATATAAAACATTACAACCAACACTATTTAACAATATTAAATTTGATAATGTTATTGAATACAACACATAATATGATATTCGGACATTTAATAAAAACTATAATAAATTAACTTACGTAATAATAAAATCATAAAAAAAAACTTGCAAGTTTTATTAATATTAAGAATATATTAGTTTTATTTTTTAATTTAATATACAAAATAGTAAACATTAAGTTTCATAACAATATGTAGTATGAAAATATCATATAGTTTGGTAAGAATAAAGTAATTATAATAATTATATTCATATATATTTTATGATTTATATAAATTTTTGTTGTCAGGTTATGTAAAAATCTTAAAACTTGTTGTGTTTGTCATCAAATATTTCATTCTTTTATTTTGTGTTACACTTTATGCGTCAACCACGTTTGTAGAAATATGATGACCAAGATAATGTAATTAAGGATATAATTACTATATTTATGGTATAAAATGACGTTTTCTTTCGAAATGACAATGTGGGAGCACCTATGGACTCCACTAGACCCCTTCAAACTTTTTTATTTGAAAAGTGTATTTAAAGTTTTCTTTATTGATGAAAAGTGTATTTTTATTTAAAGTTGAGTCTTCATTGAGAACTGTTTCCGGACACTGGTTGTAATGCCAGTTGAACTGAAACTATTTTAGTTGAGTCAATAAGATTTTGTAAGCCCAATTGTGATTTTCTTAAATACGATTTAAAAAAAAAATACCCTCTCACAATCTTTACAAAAATATATCAATTACTTTGATTAAAATTTACTTTGGGAAATTTAACATGGGGGCGTTATAATTACAACTAGTAAATTTTCTATTTATAAAATAAAATATTTTTAATACCAATAAATATTAGTATACTTCATTAAATTTCAAATGTTAAATATTTATTAATTATTGTGTTACAGATATGTTTAACTATTGTGCATAAAAGTGTTGCAACCGCAACTTTTAATACATTAACACAATCTTTATACATCTATGAAAAGTTATCAACTTGTGTGTACTAAGAGTGTATTTAGATGAGGTAATTCAAAATTCTATGGAATTTAAAATCTAGAGTATTAAATTGCTTCAATTGAATTTCTTTCATTTATAATATTTATTGTTTGGATAGAGTAATTAAATTTTTTTTCATTCTTAAAATTCTTGGTTTGGATATAGTAATTAATTAAGGGTAATGTATAAACATAAAAAAAAAACTTCATATTTTCCCACCTTTTATGAAAAATAATATTTTCGGAAAAAGTTTTTTGAACAAAACATTTTTTTGTTGAAGTTGGGTCCTAGTTGAGAACTATTTCCTGGCACTAGTTGTAATGCCAGTTGAATTGAAACTATTTCAGTTGAGTCAGGAAGTTTTTGTAAGCCTATATGTGATTTTCTTAAATACGATTTAAAAAAAAAAAATCCTCTCGAAATCCTTACAAAATATATCAATTACTTTAATTAAAATTTACTTTGGGAAAATTGATAAGGGGGCATTATAATTACAACTATTAAATGTTTTATTTATAAAATATTAATCTACTTCATTAAATTTCAGATATTTTTAATACCAATAAAATATTAATGTGCTTCATCAAATTCAGATGTTAAATATTTATTAGTTATTGTGTTACAAATATGTTTAACTTCGGTTAAAGTTACAAATATGTTTAACTATTGCGCATAAAAGTGTTGCAACCGCCACTCTTAGTACATTAACATTATCTTTATACCTAAATGCAGGGACGGGTATAGGGAATGACAAGTATGGACTTTAGCCCCTTCCTCTTTTAAAATATTAAAATATATAAATATTATTTTTAATGACAGATGTTGTCCATAGGTAAAAGTCTTGTGTAGAAACTACTACTTCCGTAAGTAAAAGTTGTCTTGAAGTTTCAAACTTATACCTGCAGTTACTTGTGTGTCACTAAAAACTATAACTATATATAAAAATAAATATATATATATATTTTTATTGTCTTTTTTACAATAAAATATTTTATTATCAATATACATTTGAATAACTAATTTATTAATAATACTTTTTACTTTAGTTGAAATTTATTGATATATTTTATTATATGAAATAATGATGTGAATGATATGTTAAATTTGTTCAGCCCCCATTCAATATATTTCTAGAGCCGTCTCTACCCCAATGAAAAGTTATCAACTCGTGTATACTAAAATTTACTCGTGTGGTAGCACTAAATGAGATATTTATCAAATATAAAAATTGCTTAAACAATATTATTAAATATCATTTTAAGTAAGTACAATATATTAAATGCTATAAAATACTCTCTTCGTTCTATATTATAAGAGAAAAATGAGTCCAATTTTTAGGTCCAAAATATAAGAAACAAACATTAATTTTTACATACATTAAATGCTAATTTCCAGTTATATCCTTATTTAAGTCTGTGGAATTTGTATGAATGAACTCTCATTAATTATTATAACATCCTAATTCCCTTAAGTCTATAATTAGAGATCCTAAGTAAAAAAGGGATTTAATCCCTAAGGATTAAAGAGGATTTATAGCCTTTAAATTTAGTAAAGTTGGAATCTAAGGGTAAAATTATAATTTTATCAAAGGATTTAAGAATTGTGGGACTAATTATTCAGGTGTAGTTTAATTGAATAAATTACCCAAAATTTTATTAGGAACCAATAGATAGATTAAGAAATTATGATAGGATTGTGTAAGCCAAATTTTAATTAAACCTTTGACCTTACCCACCATACACCTCATTTCTTTTAACTCCACCTTAGCACCCAGTCAAACTCTCTTTTCCCCCTTTTATCTCGAGCAGCAGCAGAAGAAAAGAGGGAAAACAAAAGAAAAAGAAAGGGAAAAGAAGAGAAGTAAGAAGAGAAGAGGAAGGGAGGCCGAGGAAGAAAAAGGAAGGGGTGGCCACGATGGCCACTACCGCGGCAGCCTAGAGCGATGGCAAGCCACCGCGTCGAAGAGGCAGAGGAAGGAGCAGAACGAGCGAGACCAAGAGAGAGAAAGATCGAGAGAGAGAGAGAGAGGGAGAGATGGAAAAAGGAACTCGAAAATGGAAGAAGAAGGAGAGCAAGGAGATGAACCAAGATTTCTCCACAACCATCTTCATCTCCATCAATTTCTCAAGTTAGGGTTTGGCCCTCCAAACATCCAATGTAAGTTCTCTTTAGGGGTTTTGTCATTTAGAGGTTGGGAATCATGAAAAACTCATTATTAGGTTGATTACCATTATCATGTTTTGATTGTTGTGCTCTTGAGGTGCATGCATTTGTGTTGTGTGGGATTCTTGAAGATTTGTATATTGTTGAGACCTTTGGTGGTTTGTTTGATTGAAGATTGTGATGATTTGTGATTTTGTGGGGTTGTTGAAAGAACCCCCATTTATGCTATCTTGGGTTGCTTTATGTGCCCTTAAGGTGTTTGTGATAATTCCTCAAAGAGTATTCTTGACAATTTTGCATTTGGGTTTGCTTGGTTTTGAAGTTCCAAGACTGTTTAGATCTGGGCATGATGTGGTCATTATTAGTGTTTTAATTTGACTAGTAAATATATCATTTTAATCCATGATAAAAATGAGGATTAGTGTCGATGTATTATTTGATAAGCTTAGGTTGGAATGAATCTCCTTTAAGTGAAGTTCTAAAACTAGAAGATTATGCATTTGACATTCTCAGTTAACTATTTAATGCGACTCAATTCGATTTATAACTGTCATTCATTAACGGTACGTAAGGGGATGGGCAAAGGGAGCTCACTTATATTTTATATCTCACCCCTTTCTTTTTATATTTTTAGTTCACAGGTATCCACCCTTGAAGAATGGTAAGAGCACATACGAATGATGCTTGGTTTTGCCTTGCTACGCGAGACTCTGAAGTCACACCGGATCACGTGTCTAGAGTCTTATTTTATTAATGTGGTTGAATTTAGTTTAACTTATGTAATATTTAAAGTTGTAGACGGCTTTGTATTATTTCAACTAAATCAGAGTTTTCTTACTTTCTTTTCGTTTATGAGTTTTCACTTATGTTCAGTTGGTCTAATAGAATAAGCATCATGATTGGTTTATGTTTATGATTAAAAGGTATTTAAAAAGGGTATGTCGTTGTATTATAATAAGTGATGAAAGAAAAATTATACGTTTCATTTATTACCGTCTTCGCTCTTAGTCTTAGTAAGACCCTAATAAGAGTTAGGGTGTTACAATTATCATCCACCATTTATGAAAAGGGGAGTAAATTTTCGGAGTACTAATTAGGATTAGCTAATTTCAAAGCATTTTTTTGGTCTGTGTAAATTAGGATTTTGTTTCTTATAATGTGGAGCGGAGGGAGTATTTTTTTGCAATTAATTCAAGATATATAATTATTGCATCTACTAAATGTTCTAGTTATACAATAAAATACTCCCTCCAATATCATCAAAATATGTATTCCACTTCATTAAATTTTGAAATTTAAATATTTATTCTAAATATAAGCAAAAAACACCATTTTTTCTTGAACTCAAATATAAGCAAAACACAATTACCCATACCATATTTATTATCATTGTTTCAAAAACATCCCTATTTAATTCTACTCTTGTTTTCCATGACATTGCAACTCTCTAAGGGTAACTTAGTAATTTTAACTCATTTTTTATATGAAGAGTGCATTTGGCCCGACTATTTTTTGGCTTAAAAACTTCTTTTAAGCTTAAGTGAAAAAAAGCTTTAAAAATTAAGCTAAAGTTATTTAGTAGTTTTTGCTTTTTTTTAACTTAAAAACTATTTTTAAGCTTAAAGTTGTTTGATGACATCATTTTATAAAAGCTCTGATTTTAGTTAAAAATATTATAAAGAATACATTATTGCAAAATTATGTTTAAAAGTGTTTATTGTAAAAGATTCCAGATTTAATTTTTATTAATAATAAATATAACTTTTTAACTTAATAAATTTTTATAATGAACGGATATTAATAATTTTTTTGTTAAATTACCAATTTTTAATTAGAAATATCCCTTAGCTAGAAGAAAAATAATTAGAAAACTGGTATCCTGTTTCTTAATATTATTATGAGTTCAAACACATAAGAAATTCTTAATTAGCAAATCAGGTTTTTTTCTTCATATTAATCTAAATGATACTAAAAGTTTTATTAAATTTATCCTAACCATATTTTAAAGTTTGATATCACTAGTATATCCCATTTCATATAAAAAAATATCACTAATATATTCTATACGTACAATAAAGCAGCCAAATCGATGATGACATTTTCATTAAAAAAAAAAAAAACCGATGATGACGCTGCGGAGAACGCGAAACCTATTTAGGTGAGGAAAAAATAAAATAAAGAGATGAAGAGTTAAACAAAAAAAAAAAAAAAGGTTGTGCCGGATTCGATGGGTGGACTACTAATTAAAATAAGCTCTTTTCTATTTTTAGAGCTTCTCTTAAAACTTGTTTGGCCCAACTTCTCATTAAAAAGAGAAGAGAAGCTAAAAATAAGTTGGGCCAAACATACCCGAAATCAAAGAAATTAATTAAGCTAACTAATTTTCTAACAAGTGTATAGATAAGTAATTTTAATTATATTTACGTCTGGAGGGAGCATGTGTATCGAAATTTAGTCAAGTGATAGTGCTAAATGAGATGTTTGACTTAAGCATTATTATTAAATGTTATACTATTTGTATAGTAACCTGCACCATGCACGGATATATATTGGCCTTTGAAAATTTGTATAAAATTATTTAATTTTGTTATATAATTTTTTTGGTAAAATGAGTTTGAGTCAATATCTACGGAAAAAATATATAGGAGCATTTTAATTTCAATTATGCATTACAAAGTATAGCAATTTTTAACATATATATTAATTACTATTTTCCTAAAAACACATAGTAATTACTATTGTCCACTATAAAGATTTGGTTAAATATGTGGCTAGTTATCATATTTAAAATTGATTATAGTGAAAAAAATATAATTTATTGATGACTTAAGAGAATAAAAAATTGTTATGAACTTATATTTTTACCAAACTAATATGAGCATTCCTAGGACAAAAAATAAAATAAAACAACATTTTGTTATGACCCATGTGATGCACGTGTTATATATTGGGATACGAATGAGATACAATCTATAGTAATAACCTATGTATTGTATGTTAACCGTACTACGCACAGACCACAGTGTATATTAAAAAATATAAACAAAAAATGATTATGAAAAATTTCATAAGAAATTATATAAAATGTACATAAAATATGTTTATAACAAATTTGTTTTTCACATAAACAATTCATTCCCTGTATTATGTTTTATCTTTCATGTAAAATGATTATTCCCGTGCATTATATTTTATATATAATTTATATTTATATATTGAAAAACCTATATATAGATATAAATTTATAAAAGAGAATCCAATTTTGCTTATATTAAACTAAAACTTCAATAAATCTATTTTTTTTCATGTAAAATTGTATTCCCATATGTAATATTTTATCTATAATTTCTATACTGATCAATATACATTTAGATATTAATAATTTTTGCATAAAATATAATGCTTAATTTTTCCTCATATTTTCTTATAATATGTCAATCCGTGTGTTATACTAAAAAAATTATTTTTTCTTAGAAGTGATTGATAAATTGTTTTGCGGTATATCTGTAGGCTCGTGCTGCGCATGGTATATATTTTAAAAAATTATAATCTTACACACGGGGTTTAGAAAGAAGCATTATTCTTGTATTCATTTTGATAAAAATTACAACTAATTATATATATAATAATGTGCATATAGTTCAAAATCTTCCAATGGGTTTTACGTCAGAGTACGAATGAGATGTATCTATAGTAGCAACATATCTATTGTATGTAAGCCCATTAAAAAAATATAAACAAAAAAGATCCAGGAGAATTTCATAAGAAATTAATTAAAA
Source organism: Calophaca sinica (assembly GCA_037113605.1). Taxonomy (NCBI): domain Eukaryota; kingdom Viridiplantae; phylum Streptophyta; class Magnoliopsida; order Fabales; family Fabaceae; genus Calophaca; species Calophaca sinica. The sequence continues at coordinate 98,409,599 of CM073734.1, read as the reverse complement.
TATACATAAAATGTTTGTCACAAATTTATTTTTCATGTAAAATATTCATTCCTGTGATTATATTTTTTTTTGGGTACATTCCCGTGATTATATTTTATCTACTGCTTTCATGTAAAATGGTCATTACTCTATATTATATTTTGTATTATATGCTATTAGAAACCTGTTTTATTTTGATCATGGATGACGCAGTTGTTAAAAATATTAAAAATTGTGCATTATCAACTAAAATATTAATATTTTTTCACGTAAGAAATTTATCCCTACTTGTTCATTAGTCGTGTTTATCCCTACGTTTTCACGTAATAAACTAAAATAATAATATCTCAAATATGGAAATGTAATTAATCACGTCTAGGTGAGACCAATTGTTACAAATTTGGTGAATAATTTCTTAAATATTTGCTGAAAGGAATTTTAGTCAAAATCTAAATGATTTTTTTAGTCGAATATTTCTAAATGATATTTTTAATTGTCATGATTGATACCAAAAACATTCAAAATCGTTAATGATTGAGGGAATGTTATATGGAATGGAATGCGGTAAGTTTTATCTGTAATTATGGCTCATTAATTATTGAATTATTTGTAGTAAAAATGGAATTGCTTTAATTGATGAATTAAATTAGATGCATTTTTTTACCAATTAAATTGAACATCATAAGCATTTGAAATATGGAAATGTAAGTAATCACGTTTATTTCAAACCAATTTGTTCGATATATTATCATCAACCTTAAAAATTATCTGTGATTATGGCTATATTATTTGATCCAATTAAAAATTATATGGAATGAAATGCGGTAAGTTTTATCTGTGATTATGACTCATTAATTATTGAATTATTTCGTGTAAAAATGGAAATGTTTTAATTGATGAATTAAATTAGGTGCATTTTTTTTGACCAATTAAATTGAACATCATAAGCATTTCAAATATGGAAACGTAATTAATCACGTTTATTTGAAACCAATTTGTTCGATATATTATCATCAACCTTAAATTACACGCGCTCTAACAATTTTATTTCAACCTTTCATCGCAAATGTCAAGTAATAATTTATAGTTAAATACGAATTATAATTTCCATACTTAAAATTCATAATTTCCATGTTTAACTATACTACATGTACTAACAGTGATTTTTTTAATATAATAGAGATGTCTACGATATTATTATTATTTTTATTTAATTTCATGGATTATTATTTATATGTATAGACCAATAATGCCTAATATAATTCAGATTTTCATTATAAATTGCTGATCAACATTATAAAAAACAATTTGAATTGCAAATCTCTATTTACTTTATATACTAATTTAATATGTATTTATTGTTGACTATTTAATATATCAGATAGAGTCGATTATCTAATTTAATATGTATTTATTGTTGACTAATTTTCGCTAATGACATATATCAGATATGATTTCTTAATGGAAGTTACAATCTGGTAATATAATCTGGTAATAAAAGCCATTAATTGTGAAATGTTAGAAGTTATTACACAAAAAAAAAATCCTTATTAAGAATGATATATTATTTGATTTAATTTCCCATTTTACGGATTTTAAAAACAATAGTGAATGATTTAATATTAATGTTTAAGTAAAAATTATGTAATTTCCACTTATATTATGTTTTGAAAGTATAAAAAATTATGTAAATAATCAGCTACCAAATTTGAGTACCTTATTTACAAATATATATAGTTTTACGTTACTTATAATAAAACATAATAGACACACCTATTAATAAAACCCGTAATAGACACCCTAACCAAAAAACATAATGGTAGTTAACATTAAAATAACAAAAAAAGAAAATAGTAAAATTAATTCATAACTTGAAGTAATAATGCAAAAATACAAATAACAACCCTAAATTCAAAAAGACAATAAAATAGACAACTTATGGAATCAAAATCTATAAATAGTATAAAGAAAGCGACATTGGACTATTGAAGTGAATGAAAAATTATCTTTTAATTAATATTTTGCTTAAATACCATTTTTGTCCCTTAACTTATTTTTGAGGTTCAATTTAGTCCTTTAACTATTTTTTGGGCCAAATAAATCCTTTAAGTTTTTAAAGTGGGCCAAATAGGTCCTTTTCGGCTTTAAGTTTTTAGGTTATGTCAAATAGGTCCTTTAAGTTTTTAGGTTGGGCCAAATATGTCCTTTAAGGTTTTAAGTTTGGCCAAATAAGTCCTACATGGCAATGACTCATTTGGCCCAACTTAAAAACTTAAAGGACCTATTTGGCCCAACTTAAAAACTTAAATCCGAAAAGGACCTATTTGACCCACTTTAAAAACTTAAAGGACTTATTTGGCCAAAAAAATAGTTAAAGGACTAAATTAAACCTCAAAAATAAGTTAAGTGACCAAAATAGTATTTAAGCCTTAATATTTTAACAATAAATATGCACTATTTATATAGTGTCTACAGTCGATATGTATAATTTCAATAGTAAAATTGTTTCATTCAGTGTAATATACAAAACTGAAGTGAATTAAAAATTTGAGCAATAATGTTTTAATATGAGGCTTAAGTGAAAACTTGTGATTGCTCTTCAAAGAAATCACGTCACATTATGTAAATACACTTCCAAGAAATCACATCACGTTATTTTTACACTTTATATTTTATTTTACCTTTTATATGTAAATTTCTAATGCTCAAAGGTGGTAGGTAGCAGAAAGAATGACTTAGGAAGCCAATTGCCTAAGAAGCTAGGCCACGCAGAGATATCAGATGCCTAGCCCTTTCATTAAAGAGCAGAAAGACTAAACAAATGCACAAGTAGTGCAATAGTCATCCAGGATAGAGTCAAATTAAAAAATGGATATAACTGGAAGGAAAACACAAAGCAATCAGCCCCCAAAAGAACAACAAAACCCCCCAAAACCAACCAAGAAACCTAGAGCCCTGAGCCTAACATATAAAGTTGCATAATATAGACACTGCATAATATGCATCTAAATAGTGCGGCATCTTCAAGCCTTCATCCAAAAGATCCATCAACAATTAACATAAATTGTAAATCAAGTCATCTTCAATGCTACCAATATTCCACTGTGAAGAGGATAAGAGAAAGAGTAAATGAAAGGTTTAGAATTTTACAAAATCTTGTTCCTAAGGGAACCATAGTTTTTGAACTATTATAGAACAATAGGTTAATATGCTCAAATTCTCAAGCATGTTTCTCTGATTAATTATAGGTGGATATCAACACAATACTTGAGGAAGCTGTCCATTATGTAAAGTATTTGCAATTCCAAATTAATGAAGTAAAAAATATAATCACAAACCCATGAGCAAAGATATCGACACGCATAAGTTTAATATACAGTAATGTTGTAAAAAAAATAGTAAGGCTGCATTAAGAACATTTGGGATTATTGGATAAGAATTGTAGAAGATGAAGCTGCAGCCAAGATGATGAACTTGTCACTAAAAGAAGAATGGTGTACCATCTGCCCCATGAGCTTTCTCTTGTTGTAGTTAGCCTTAAAACATGCTTGTCTAAGCCTTGAAACATGCTTGTCTCAATTGCATTCCTCAACTCTTCTTTTCTGTCGTGCTCTTCCTCTTTCCTTAGCTCCTGCAAGTGCCACCAAATCCAACAAAATTAGATGAATAGCTGGGACAATGCATATGCAGCTTCATGAAAATTAAAATTCCAAATTATTATGAGGCTCCAAAATTGTGTTAGCCATGACAACAGAAGACTCCTTAATTATTGAAATTACATTTAGAATTCAGATCCACTCAACTTCCCAAACAACAGGCATTGAATTCCAATGCAGACTTGGTTCACACACTACTTCTTTGAAGATCTTCAATATCTCTTTGCCACTATTTTGCTCCCCTCGGGTGATAGATGAATTCCATTATTAAGGAAAAACCAAACCACATAATCAAATTATGGAAATTCATATTTGAACCATTTAAATTTAGGAGCATATATCTGAGAGCATACTTACGTGAAGCATACATCTCTTTGATATCACGCAGAATTCAGGTAGTTAATTACTTTTCTCTGAAATTATCAAAGGTAAACCTGTTTGGCAGTAAACAATAGCAATAACATATGTTATAAGTAAAAGGGAGAGAGGAATCCATTTACTTTCTTCCCTCTTTTACATGTATGCTCCACAATTCACAGAGAAAATCTCATAAAAGGAATGTTACAACTCTAATACTTTTCCATTATTTAATGCCATAAATCAATCATATCAAGAGCCAAAGAACCTGTCAATATGGCAAATTCACTACAGCAGAAGCTTAGTGAGTAAAACAATGTTAAAATGTGTATTATAGGAATATACACGTTTGGTGAAGCATATCGCTATCAGGTATACAACTCTTAAATACCATAACTATTATCCAACTTGTTTTAATTCGTTGCAAAGAAAATTAAAAGGGTATAGGAATATCCATTACCTTTACAAAAGCTAATGCAAGAGAAAAAGATGAATGACTTACCAGTTTTAGTCATCTCAAGGGAAGATATCCTTGTTGTATGGTATATTTATCTTGTGCTTAGTTCCTATATGGTATATTCCTATTGTGCTTAGTTTCTGGACATTAAATCTGCACCCTCGCACGTGGTTACTCCACTTCCTTGATAAATGTAATGGTCAAGCTGCAACCCACATAGAATTGAAGGTCTATTAAACTTAACCTCAATTTGCAAGTTTTATTTTGCAAAAAGCCTTAAATAAGTTATTCACATTACAACATTCAAAAAAATATTTGGCCTTTGTAATTATGAAAATCTAAAGTGGTATATAAAGAAGAAGTCATCAGTTAGCACCCTAACAAAAGAAAGTAGAAGAAGAAGAGGACAACAAACTAAATCAGAACATGGCTGCTTCATACCTTTACCTGGATCCAGTAATATGTACTGGTTTTCTCAGGACCAAGCTTCCAACGTCCAGTTTGGGAAGGACAGATAGTTATTCGATCGCACAAAGCATGTGTTGGCATTACAGAGTTTTTCAACTGCATCAGTTAGGTGGTCCAAATTCTGCTAGAATGCTTGTAAACTGCACACAGTCCCTTTCATTGCCAATACTCGTCGTGCCTCTTTCTGAAAATGAAGGAAGTACCAGTTCACCAAACCAAATATCTATTTAAACTTCAGCTGCAGAACCAATTACTTTAAAGCATTATAGAAGGCAAATAGGATTTCAATCAAAGATTTTAAAAAATATAATAGTTATGGATTCTGTGTGTTATGATCCTTTAGATGACCGACATAATATTTCTTCCCACATTGCAAAAACAAATCAATAAGTGCTTCATACAAACATATTATGATATGAACAAAAACAACTAAATATTAAGGCTTGGAACTCTATGATTCACATAAAAGAATACCTGATGATAAATAATTACTGGCCAAGGAACAAAATATAAGAATGATGGAAGTAGAAAAACCTTTCAAATATTTGGTTGTGAAAAGCTCCAAATTCATTATTTAGAGCTATTGTTCTCATTCCATCGACAATATCGTCTCTCTTTGTCGTGACTCAAAAGAATCACCAAAATAAGTACATATGGTTCAATATAAAACACACGTGTATGGAACCATCAAGATTTTTCTTTCACCATCTTAACCTGAAGATGACCCTCAATTGAGCGTGTCAGTGATAGCCCGAATCAGAACCCAAAGTATAGAAGGAGTAATGAGTGCATAATTGGATATAGGTACCTCGATGATCCTGCAGCATTTAGCGTTGTCGTAATAACCTCTATAACATCCTGATTTTCAGAAAATCTTTAAGTATAAATTAAATTGGTGATTAAGTGATTAATGGTGGTTAAAGACCTTAATTAGGAAGAAAATAGGCTTAAGAATGATCCAAAAAGGCTTAGAATATTCTAGAAACAACTAGAGGGGTAAAAATGGAATTTCATTCCTTGATGACCGTCGCGACGCGACGGGGAAATAAAAGAAGAATCTCGCGACGCGGTAGCTCGCGACGCGATGAATAACACAAAGGGAACCATCGCGACGCGATGGAAGGTCGGTGGCGAGAATTCTAGAACAGGTAAGGCGGTGACCGAGTCAGTTCACACCGCTAATGAGAGCAGGACACGTGTGATGGTCGCGACGCGACGGGAGTTTTGCCTATAGCCCATCGCGACGCGACAGGGCCAAATTAGGTCTATAAATAGAGCTCGACCTCCTCATTTCAGCCAAGCTCTCCAATTGTGCTTTTGGAGCGCAAAGAAGGAGGCTTGGAGGAAGAGGAGTGACGGGACGCGGGCAAGGCGAGCGACAATAGTCTTCTAAGCCAGGTATGTCTCAATCTCTTCTCTCTCTAGTTTTCTCTCTTTAGGAGCTTCTAAGGGTTAGTATGCTCTGTGCTTGCCTCTGAGGAGGATCTGGCACATCAGAAAATCCTTAGTAAGTAGTCCTAGAGATTGAGAATAGGAGTGAGACTTAGGGGAGGCCACTAAGGAGCAAGTATGCTCTGCACTTGCCTCAAGTGAGGATCTTGTGCATCAGAAAGTCCTTAGTAGGTAATCCTCTAAGAGGAGAGGATGAAGATGGCTTGGTAGACTAAGTAGGAGTGTTCAGACGTAGGAGTACGAGTAGCGGAAGCAGTGAGGACGCATAGAGTGGCAACAGCTATACCGGTCTTCTATCCAAGTAGGAGCAAGAAACCTTGCACTCTACGGATTGTAGAATAGAGTAGTATATACAAATGTGCGTAGGGTGACCCAAGCCCTACTAGCGGTTGATAACAGCAGTACCTTAGGAGAGGGACTGTGACATGTGATAGCTGAGGACAGTTGTCAGAGGTCTGTCAACCATAGGAATAATTGGTGTATGGAAAACCCTAAGATAGACAACTTATGATTGCTGTGTATACTGTTCGATAACATATCAGTGGTTAGTCGCCTAAGCGACGCTAGGGTTAATCCATAAGTTAATAATCAATGTTGGATGATATGATGTTGATATGATTGCTGGTAGTTGGTGCTGATTAAGGAAGTGTTGACTAATGACAGTTGATGAGCCATGTTGCTAATGATTGTTGGTATCTGTGTGATTATGTTGCTGAATGATATGTTGGATAATGTGCTTCCTGTGTTATCTTATGCTTAAAATACACTTTGTCTTGGACTGTAGACTCTGCCTATGGTTGAGGTAAAATATTGATATAAGAGGAATACGGAACAAATACTATTAAATTCTAGCTGGTAGAATAAACTTGATAAATTATAAGGGAAAACTGAATTGGAGTGGTGAAAGGATAGTGACAATGTTAGACTAACAGTTAGATACAGAATAAATTATAGTAAAATACGAATAGCGTATGAGAGGGAAGGTGATAGAGCTGAGTGTAGGAACAGGGATGTAAAACTAAGACATAATGAAGATGAATCCAGGTAATAATAATTACTGTGTTTGTGTGAATATGCCATTTATATATGCACTCTATCTCTACTTTCCCACTTTTATAGTGTGTATTGTGTTTCTTAGCTCCTTTCTTCTGTTTCTTTGTTTGTAATTTTTTTATAAGCAGATACATGGATAAAGATATCGCCGGGAGTGTATAGAGAGCACATAGTGTGAGCATCTCGCTTCGGTTACGTGTCACAGCCAGTGAGTCAAAATCAAAAGTTAGAGTCTGTAGATGTATATCAAACAACTTGTGGGCCCAAGCCACGGGTTTCGTAAAGCTATTTACTCTCTTGTATAGGATAATATTTTTAAGTTTAATAAAATGTTATTTTTTGATATGCTTATATTGTCTAATTAATTATTTATTATTATTACTGTAGCACTTCGGAAACAGAGTGTTACAACCTCTGCGAGACATTTCAATGAACTTCCTTCAAAAACCCTTAATCTGTAAAAATAAAATAAGGAATGAGAGCAAGGAAAAAATAGCGAGTAGAGCAATCGACAGAGGGAAGTGGGAGCAAGCGCAACCATAGTTGGAATGGTGGATTGAGGATTGGTGAGTGAGAGAGTATAATCACCGAGAAATCGGTTACAATAGTTTATAAAAGGAAGGAGAATACACAATTATAATTTCACATCAATTTGTACTGGCGTATATATGGAATGGTGGATTGATTTTATGGATTTTATTTAATTTCCTCATAACCTGATTTCCCAAAACCATTTAATGTATATTCTTCTTCCTTTTATAAATTATTGTAACCAATTCATTAGAAAATAATTGGATGGATTGGGACGCAAAATTGGCTTGATTCGGTTTCAATATATTTATGTTGCATCATTATCATAAAACATTGCCGAATCAGTTATATTGCGACACTTTTATTACCGTTTCCGTTTTCATAAAAATTATTAAGGGGTGTGATGCGGTGCTTAGATGTCACCGTATTTGTTTGTAGGACGCACAGATGGAAAATGATTGCTGACATGTTCATTGTGTTGCAACATCATTAATTATCAGATTAATAATAAGAAGACACCTCGAAGAGAATTTAATGAAATAATTTGCAAATGTATATATTATTGATTTCCATTTAAAAATAAGTGACGTCAAAAGTTTTAAAGGATGGATCAATTTTACTAAACTATCTTTATTATTTATTATCTTTTTCGATTTCTATAAATGCTTTTTGAGTTGAGCGTTTTATTTGGTGAAAAATCATAATTGGTGAAAAATCATAATAAAATATTTAATGTTCTTTAAAAATCTAAAGCATACTCGATATAAAATAATTGTATTTTTTATGATAAAAAATTCGTGTCAAAAAATTTAAAATGAAGGGAGTATTAAGTAATTATAATGTATTACTCCCTCCTGTCCTTAATATAAAAAATAAAAAAGTATTTTTTCTTGGTCCAAATTATAAAAAACATTGACCCATTATTAAATCTATTAAATACTAAATTTCTTTTATATCCTTATTTATTATGACAAAAAATATAAGGAGCACTTAAGTTAGCAAAATTATGGGTAGTTAATGTAGGGCATTTGTGAAATAAAATTTGTTAGTAGTATTTAACGAGTTCAATTTTCAGCTTTAGTTCAGGTCATGTGGTTCATGAGTCAAGTTCAACGAGTTAATTGTCGAATTGAGTCTCAAAATAATTTCACGTTGGTTTGGTTAATTGGTACTCCCTTTGGACTCAAATATAAGTAAAAAAAAAAAGTCCAAGTTTAGTGGACTCAAATATAAGCAAATTTTAACTAATTCAACTCTATTTAATTTCATCATTTCAAAAATACCTTAAGTTAATTCAACTTTTATTTTTCAAGAGAGTGACACCCTCTCATGATTTAGGGTAGTTTAGGAAGTGTACTTCATTTTTACATAAAATTAAGAAAATTAAATAAACATAAGTAATCTCTTTAATCGGTGTAAAATCAAGTATTTTTTTCTTACTCCTTCCATTCCGTTTTACTTGTCGGTTTTTAAGAATAAATTTGTTCTTTTTTATTTGTCATTTTGATAGTTTAAAGTTACATTAATTACTTATTTCTTAATTATACCATTAATTATTTATTCTAGAGAGAGAAATAAGTGTGATGAGTAATAAATAATTAAAGGTATTATAGAAAAATGACTAATAATTTTATCAAATACAACAAAATTTATTGGTTTTCTTAGTTTGTATTTATAAAACAACCTTAAAAGGCAAGGAAAAATGAACGGAGCAGGAGTAGTATATTTGAGTCCACAAATTATTTGGAGCAAGACTTTACGGTAATAAAAAAGAGCTATGTTGTTTCGACAACCGAAAATCGACAACCGAAATAAACACTGTATAAACACACACACACAACAATGCTCTTTGATCTGACCGGCACTATAAAAAAATATTAAAAAATAAAAACTGTATGAGAATACGGTGTCCGAGGTTGTCGGAATATCTTTTCTAAGTGCTATTACAAATGTTCTGGGAAACTTCCAGGTCTGCCTCGCAAGAAGTGCGAAATTCCTTGGACAACCAGCACCTATGCATCTGCACTCACTCAGTCTGTCATTTGTCTAACCCAAACATTGTTTTCTTTTTCTTTCTTCTTATTTTGGTGCTATTTTTCTTTCTTCTTTTAACCTAATGAAATGAGTAATTACATTCCCCTCTTTAGATTCTTTTAGTAAATTATTATTTAAAAAAATACTCTGTTTTTAAATTATTTATATTGAAACTATTATTTATATTGAAACTATTATTTATTTTTGTTTCAAAGCTATATTCACGATTTTTGATTAATTAAATAAAAATATCTCTTTCGATAAGTAAAGAGTGCAAAACACACTAGTAATATACTGATACTAGTATTGCGAGTAAATACTTAAATTGGTTCTCGAAATGAAAAATATCAATTTTATCCTTAATAATTTCAAATGTGTATCAAATTAGCCCCAATGATATGAACTAAAATATTTCTAAAAATTATCTTAAAAAGAATTAATTTGACCCAGATTTAAGATTTTCAATGAACAAGTTGAAAATTTTTATATTCTTTTTTTATCTACTTAAATACCCATTTTCCCACGTTATTTCTGTTGAACTCATCCAATTGTTGAACTATGGTACTTCAAGTTTGGCCCAATTCCTGTTGTGGTGGACTCTCTCCTCTGGCCCAACACCTCTGGTTGTGGTATCACTTATCTGTTGGCCCACCCGGTTAGTTTATTAGAGGTTGTTAATTATGTTGGTTAACTTGTAACAAACTTTGTTAAAGAGCTAGTTATAAAGCTCTAGTTTTCGGGGGTGGGCGAGAGGTAATGATTCATTCCTGGTAGTCATTGATTAGTGCGAGGAAGAGAGAAGAGTGTACTGAGAGTGAGAGGAAAAACACTGTGAACAAATATTGGGAACTCAAGGGAGACTTGAGCTATGCTCTTGAAGTGTAATCATCAATTCATATAGTGGATCTTCTGAGTCGGATTCTGTCCTGCAGACGTAGGCATCTTCTGCCGAACTCCGTCATCAATCTTGGTGTTCTCTCTTCCTTACTATTTTCTTGTTATTCTGTACCTAGCTTAATTTTGTTCTTGCATTTCATTTGAATCTTTCAATTAGGTTATTGGCCCTGGTTCTGTGTGTTTTCTATTTTTCAGGTTGATTTCTCGTCCATTTTTCGATTAAGGTCACACCAACTTCCCCATTTGCCTTACTTTTTGGCATTGGTGATAAATTAGCTTTGTTATGGCCGATTTTTCACCTTGTTTTTTTTTTAAATTTTTTGCTTTTTTAAAAGAAGTGGGAAATCGGATTTGCTAAATCTGATTTCTCACTTGGTTTTTTCGTTTTTATATTTATTTTAATTATTTAAAAAATTAATTAATTTATTTTGGTAACTAATTATGCTAATTTAGCGATTAATTATGTTAATTTAGGTGTTAATAAGAGAGAGAACTAAATATATTAATTAAAAATATTAAAATACAATGGTTAAATGGTTAAACTGAGTACATTAATACAAATTTGGTGATTAATTAATTAAAAAAACTCAACACATAAATTAAAAATTTTAAATACATTATTAAAAAAATACAAAGCAATACTAAAAAAATTACATGGTTTAGGTTGGATTTCCGGCACAATTTAGACAGTTATTTTTGTAATGACCCTTAGCCCAACACAATTCGCGTCTTTTTGGTTGACCTTTCTCCCTGAGATCCATCGTAGTAGAAATGCAAGTACACTTCGGATGACCCTTTGGATTTCTCTGCATGGCTGGATCATGGCACACTGTATCTCCTTCATATTGCGGCCAGTTTCTTCATTGGGCACCAACGAGAACTCTTGGGTGTAAACATTTAGAACATTTTGCGACTTGTACTCATCTAGCACCAGCATCATATAGTCAAGACGACAACATGAACAAGCAAAAATCTTACGTGAATATGGGATGTGCAATGCCTAAAAAATTTTGCAGTCACACTATCCTCTTTCCAAGTCAACAACGAAAGACCCACACCGTCAACAACAGGCATGTAACAAGAGACCCCCATGATGTGCCATTGGACATCACTTAGGAGATTAATTTTTTATTAACCATTGCATTTTAATATTTTTAATTAATGTATTTTGTTTTTCCCTCTAATTAACACTTAAATTAGTATAACTAATCACCAAATTAACATATTAGTTGTCAAAATCAATTAATTAATTTTTTTAATAATTAAAATAAATATAAAAAATAAAAAAAAACCAAGTGGGAAACCGGATTTAACAAATCCAATTTCCCACTTCTTTTAGAAAAACAAAAAATAGAAATAAAACTAAGGTGAGAAATCGGTCTTCGTAAAGCCAATTTCACACCAATGTCAAAAAGTAGGGCAAATAAGGAAATAACTTGAGGAAAGGAGTATTTGGGTAGATAAAAAAAATATAAAAATAAAAGACTCCCTCATTTTTAAGCTACTCTTTCTCATCGAGGGATAAGAGGGAGATCAGTAACACAGCCAAGTGGGAGAAGTGTGAGAAGTTGAAAAATATCCGTTTGACACATTGTGGTTTCTTAATTGCCACAGCGTTGTTGTAAAATTTGTGTCTGTTGCTTATATCTGAGCTTACCTATATGGGCCCATACAAAATGGGCTAAGCAACCCAACTTGGCCCACAACAATAAATGGGTCTCACTTTCTTGTCATATTCTCTGTTTCTTATCGATAATAATTTGTCACATAATAAAATAAAATTATAACTTATTAACACACATGCATATCCCTGGCCATTGATTGGGAATTCGAATCCCTTCCAGTCAGTTTTTTGACGCATTCACGCAGTCAGCGCGATTTCGACCGTCTGAGCTAGATCGGACGGTCCAGATTTAAAGTCGGTATTTTTAGATTTTAAGAAAACAATAAATACACGTAATTTTTTGGGCCGTCTGATCTAGCTTGGACGGCCGAGATCGCGCTGACTGCATGAATGCGTCAAAAAGCTGACCCGAGAAAATCCGAATTAATTGATTGGTGGGAGACATAAAAACACCATTTTTTTACTATTTTTTACTATGTTTGTTGACGATAAAAATGCTCTTAGGACTCCTTGTCCCACGTCCCATAGTCGTTTCCCGAGTTTCCAGCGCCAAGCAATAAATACTACTACAAAGAAACAATTTTTATTTCATAAAATTTTGTTTACATATGAACAAAAACCGCAGTGAATCTCGGCATGAGTTCCTATAAATTAACACTCTTTCAGACTCACAAATTACCAATATCATCACTTCCCTCCTCTCTTTTGCATATAGAAATGGCCAAAATGCTCGCACTAGTGTTTCTCTTGCTCCAAGTGAGCTCCTTCACTGTGTTTGCAGAAGAGCTTAAAAATCTTCCCCCCACTTATCCTCCTCATACCTCACCCGCACTTCATCCCCCAACTAAGTCCCCTGTTCACCCACCGGCTCACCCCCCTCATCACAACCACCACCACCACCACCACTCACCAGCCCCTTCCCTGCTCCTGTTCACCCTCCTTCTTCTCCCCTGTTCCTACCCTTCCCCCAAAACATCACCATTATCCTCCTCCTCCTGTTCACCCTCCTTCTTCTCCCCCTACCCATACCCCCTGTTCACCCACCGGCTCACCCCCTCATCACAACCCCCACCACCACCCCCACCACCCACCAGCCCCTTCCCCTGCTCCTGTTCACCCTCCTTCTTCTCCCCTGTTCCTACCCTTCCCCAAAACATCACCATTATCCTCCTCCTCCTGTTCACCCTCCTTCTTCTCCCCCTGTTCCTACCCTTCCCCCAAAACATCACCATTATCCTCCTCCTCCTGCCCCTGTTAAGCCCCCTGTTCACCCACCTGTTCCAGCTCCAGCCCACCCACCATTGCGTCCTCCTGTTCACCCACCTGTGGCAGCTCACCCTCCATTGCGTCCCCTTCCCATTCCTAGAAGCTTTGTTGCAGTTCAAGGTGTTGTTTTCCTCAAGTCCTGCAAGTATGCTGGGGTTGACACCCTCTTGGGTGCCACACCACTTCTTGGTTTGTCTCTACTTTCCACCTTCTTTATTTTCTCTGAATCTCTGCCTTACTATTTTATCGCATGCAGTTCAATCCAAGTACGCATTTTAACTCTACCACGTATCTAGTACACAAACTTTCAGTTTAAATGCTATCTATGCGAATGTGGATTTTTCTAGATCTCTTATTTCAGTCATCTCAAAGCTTCGCATGATTTTTTTTTTTGGTGATACAGTGAGCATTTCCGCTGTTTTAAGTTTGAAACATCCCGCATCTAACTGTTTATAAAATTATAATGCTGGTTTGCTGAAGAACCAAATAGATCAATCGAATACTTTCCACTTTAATATTTTTTCCCCCCGTCTTTCTCCCTGAAATATTTGTTTTTTGGCCAAGGGCCGGCATGTACATAGGTCTAAAATTTTCACAACTTTATAAGTTTGTACATCCTTAATACGAGATTATACGGCTAGCAATTTTTTCCTTTTTCAGTTTTTTTTTTGTGATTTTGGGGGTATTTTTATGTATTAATTTTTGGGGTAATTTTCTGTATACTGTATAGTACACTCCAGAAAATTTCAAAGTCACAATAGTCCTAAGAAAAGCATTCGTCACACAAATTAAAAAGCACACCAACCCAGACTGACAAGAGATAAATTTTAAGTACATATCAAAATTTAAAATAATTTTATTGTGTGAAAATGTAGTATTTTATTATTTCTAGTCCGATAACAATTTTTTCAACTACTAAAATACGTAAAATTAAATTTAACGTAAAAAAGGTTTTGTTTCACCCGGTACTTTTACTATTTTTGCTTGCTTCCGATTAAGGGAACAGTGTGTCGGTTTGTGTGTGAGAGAAGGGAATCCGAGAATGGTAGAGGCGTAGAGCAAAAGCTTCATGCTAAAGTTGCTTTGTCGTTAGTAAAGCTGCACTGTTACGCAGAAGAAGACATTGTTGTTAGGACCTTTTTCTTTTGAAATTATGTAATCCTTGTCGCTAAACGACAATTGACCATTATGTTGTTTTGAATTTGAAATTTAAATTGCAGGTGCCGTTGTGAAGCTCCAATGCAACAATACCAAGTACAAGTTGGTCCAAAAAGACGAGACTGACAAGAACGGCTATTTCTTCATTGAAGCCCCAAAGAGCATCACTACCTATGGAGCTCACAAGTGCAACGTCGTTTTGGTCACTGCACCCAAGGGGTTAAAGCCCTCAAATCTCCATGGTGGTGTCACTGGCGCTGTCCTCAGGCCGGAGAAGCCATTCGTTTCTAAGGGTCTTCCTTTCATGCTCTACACTGTTGGGCCTCTTGCATTTGAACCCACATGCCCTCATTAAAAAATTGAATTTAAAAAATTCCGTGTTTATTAATTAATAGAGCTGTTAGTTTAGCCTTTTAGGCCTTGGTGTGTCCATTTTCGTCTTTCTATATGGTGTTCTGAGCTTGAATTATCACTGCTCAATAAAGAGTGACATTATGTGGTTGGTGGTTCTTGTAAGAATTTAGTATAAAAAAATGATGTTTATCGCTTTTGTTTGATTTGCCGACTCTAGTTCTGTTTGCCCTTTTCAATCCTCAATTACAGAAGTTTCTCAGTTGAATATAGGTTTAATTACTCTCGATCTCAACTAATATTTGAGGTTTTTAAAATAGGTCTCTAAACAATTTTTTTTTTAATCGGGTCAGGTTAAACTTTTATCAGTAGTACGTTAATTTACTTTTAAATAGAGGTTTAATTCCTTTTGCACTAAACTATTTAGGGATTTTAAAATAGGTTTTTGAACTTTTTTTTTTCAATTGGGTCTCTTAAGTATTTTTTTCTTTTTTAATTAGGTCATTCTATTAAACTGTTGTTAGTAGGACATTAATTTATTTTTAATTAGGTCATTGCACTATTAGTTTTTTAAATAGGTGTCGAGACAAAAAAAGAAAAAGAAAAATAAATGAATATAAACATAGTTGGTAAGGGAGTCTTTAAGTCCGTTCTTGAACTATTATTTTTTTTAAATAGATCTCTGAATTATTTTTTTTAAAGATGTATGTAATTAAAATATCATGTAAGAGCAAATCTAAGAGGGTCTTTTATGTTGTGGTTTTAGCCGTAACAAAACTGCAGTTAGTAGAAGAGCATATGTAGAATGGACTGATACACTACAAAACTATTGCATTAATAAAAAAATCTAAGCAAAAATGATGCTTGATATACAATCCATTAAATAAATTCACTGTAGGCTTTAGTTAAGAAATGACAAAATAAATGTAAAACCACGACATAAATATCCTCTTAGATTTTCTCTTGTATGATATTTGGATTGCATACATCTTTTAAAAAAAATAGTTTAGAGACCTATTTAAAAAGAAACAATAGTCTAGGGACGTATTTAAAGGCTAATTTACCAACTATGTTTATATTCATTTCTTTTTTTTTCTTTTTTGTCTCAGGGACCTAATAATTTAGGGACCTAATTAAAAATAAATTAACGTCTCACTAACAATAGCTTAATAGAAAGACCTAATTAAAAATAAAAAATAGTTTAAAAACCTAATTAAAAAAAATAGTCCAAAGATTTATTTCAAAATCCGCAAATAGTTTAAAGACTTTCAGGATAATTAAACCTTCAATATATGAATATTTAAGATTAAGATAATGCTAGTTTCTTCTGTACCCAATCCAAATGTTCCTACGTGACCAATCGAAGTCTCTCGATTTTTTCTTTTTTTATCAATTTCTTCACAACATCCTCTCACACTTTCAACATGAGTTAACTCTAATTT
Organism: Calophaca sinica; assembly: GCA_037113605.1. Taxonomy (NCBI): domain Eukaryota; kingdom Viridiplantae; phylum Streptophyta; class Magnoliopsida; order Fabales; family Fabaceae; genus Calophaca; species Calophaca sinica. Next base: position 98,392,874 of record CM073734.1, on the reverse strand, counting down.
TGTACCTTAAGTATGACTATCTCTCTTACTTATTCCTTAACGTACATAAAAAAAGTTAAAATAGACCTTTGGTTATATATTTTTTATCATTTATTTTTAAAGTATTTATTTTAATTTTTTATCTCTTAAACGTTACTTAAAATAGTTCTTTCCGTCAATCCTGATAAATTCAATGACAAATGAATTCATTTTATTCCCTTATTTTATTTTCATAATTTATTTTTATCCTTTATCTTTCATCTTTACATAAGAGCTGAGAATATTAAGTTTTCACCATACAAACTACGGATATAAATGGTCAAAATTTAAACTTATATAAAAATCACGTAACATTTAAAAAGTCTTATGACTCTGTGCGTACATCCCTCCCACTTCCAATAAAAATAAAAATAAAAACTTAACCCTCCCACTTAATACACCCTAATTGGATTCCATCCCTGATCCCCTTTCTTAATATGCTTTTTCACTCATAATATACTCCCACTGGACACAATTATAAGTAAAAAAATGTCCAAGTTCGGTGAACTCAAATATAAGTAAATTTTAACTAACTTACTTATATTTAATGTAGTTGTTCCAAAAATACTCTTAAGCTAATTGAACTTTTGTTTTCCAAGAAAAATTGTGAGGACTATTATGGTTAATGATAGTTTAGTAAATTTAGTTCCTATTTTATATGAAATCAAAAAAATTAAATACACTTAACTACTGTCTTTAATCAACGTGAAATTAAGTATTTTTGCTTATAATTGAGTCTAGAGGGAATAATGCACAATAGATAGCGGCCAATCCTTTCCTCATTCCTCCGTCTTCCCTTTTCTCAAAAAAAAAAATGCAACAGGCCACCAAGTTCAAAGTCTAGTTTCGTTAAGTGTGGTCCCTAGGTCTCTGCTAGGGTTTCGTCGCGTGCGATCGGCCACGTGTTTCTCGGCGTGAATCGGCGCCGCTCTCCCCCTAGGTTGCTGCTATGGTAGCCTGCCGTCTACGCCATTCCCTCACAGTATGCACTTGAAGGTGTTTCGACCTTCCTTCCTCGCCTCCCAGTTGATGGGCTTTACCACAAGGTTCCCGACCACTCATGGGGTCGGTGAGCCACCTCCTCCTGCAAACCCAAAGTCGATGCCCCCTCTGCCGAAGCCACCTGACTGGTTTCATGCTTCCGTCTCGGGGTGGGTGTTCCTCCCTCTGAATCTAAGACAACCGCGTTGGAAATCATGGCTACTCTCGTCTGTCCCAGCCGCTGATGGTAGCTTCATCTCAACTATCAATCCTCTCCACCACCGTCACAGTCCAAGCCTTCAACTTAGCCTATGCCACGGTGTTGCCGGATCCACTGTGTCTTCTCCCTCGCACCCAATTGCGCTGATTCAGGTAAATGATTTTGTTAAGGTGCCTTTGAGAAATTTAGCTCTAAGCCTAAGTAATTTAGGGATTATGTTGGGCTTGAAGCCTATGGCTTGTGTGCTGTTCCCCAAATTTGGTATGTGCCTTGGTGATGTATTGGGGTAGTAGACGCTGCTAAGGTGCTCGATACATTGCTTCATAGATGATTGAGTCTTAAAATTAGTTTCATTGATGTGGAAGCTTTGGCGGACACTACCCTGTTGAGTCAAACCCTTTTTGTCATTGGTAATTGCTAGGTTTATGGTTTCTTGGGGCGATTGGCTTTATGCATCTCAAGGACAGAGCAAGGTTTTGACAAAAATGAAAGGAAAAGGCACGCCTTGCTTACTTGTGAGCCCCTTCCTCCTGTACCTTTCCTATTTGGTTCAACCCGAGAAAATTGGAGTCTAATGCCACAATGACCAAGATGTGGACAATTTAAGCAAGGAGAAAGTGTAAAAACACTCGATGGGGGTTCTAATCAAAAGCTTGCCAGTAACAAAGAAATGCTCCTTTGCTCGGGGACTCAATTTGAGAGTCATGAGGTGTGCCCTCCCCTAGATCAGCTGATTCCTCGGCCACCAGCAAAACCATCTGATGGTGGTCGACCCAAAATGAATGAAGATTGGATGGTAGATGGACAGAAGTGAATTCTAGGTCTTTAGTAGAATCGTGTTTTGGTGATGTAATGATTTGGCTAAATAGCTTGTTTGTTCAGCAACAACTCGTGCGGTTAATATTAAAATATTAGTTAGGAGTTTGCATAATCATGTATTGTGCCCCAATAATGGGCTGTTAATTTGCACTTTGTGTAATGTTTTCGTGGCCTTTACCCGATATGAATGAAATGTTGCACTACAAAAAAAAAATCATTTTCCCAAAAGGTTTTTACCTGAAATTTGCGTGCTCTAGAATTTGCCCGACCGACGTCCCAAAGAATATATTATTTGAATCATAATTATAGCGGCCAGTGTAAAATTGCTTTAGTTTCCTAATTATGTTAAGCTATGATGTGTCTTGTTTATGATAAGTCAGACACATATTCCTTGTTCACCCCACCTACAAGTCAAATCTGAAAGGGGTTTTCATCTTATCCTTCATGCATGGGTGGAAGCTTTAGTAGTAGAGAAATCTTTACATAAGAAGTATCTGTGGTGGACACGACTCATGGTTTGTACACCTAACGTGGCTTTCATTGTACTCTCGGGTCCAAAATGAATACGGAGCTTGGGGTCCCTCCGATACTGTAATGTAGTACTACTTTGTTTGCTTCCTCAACAACTGCAAGGTAAGGAAATCATTAACCAAAAACGGATTGTGGGCCTGCTTCAGTCCTGGACTTTTTTTTGTTACAATTCAGTCCTGGACCTTCATGAATATAGACTGGTTTTTTTTTTTAACTCAAAATTTTGAGGAACAAAAACTGTACAAAAGCATTGTGAGTGTTGAAAGGAAGAAAAAAATAATTATAACAATGTTGTGTAAAAAAATTTGATTTTTTAATGTATATATCGCTACTCTTATGGATTTTGAGATGCAGCTAATGAAATATATGCTTGTGAGCTCTTGTCACTGAAAAAGGATCGCCACGCCATGGACCACCATTTTCACTTATAATAACCTGAGTACTTTTACCCCACTCAAAAGTTGTCATAATGATTATATCAACAAAAAAAAAAAAGTTGTCATAATGCAAATTATGTGGGAATCTCATTATGAAGAGCTCGTCACTTTGTTGTATGGTAATTATCTAATTATCTAATCATGTCTTGCTCTCTCTTTCTCTCACCCCCTCTTTTTTTGGTAAGATACCCAAGAAACTAACTATATTCTAACTCTAGGACAGAGAGAAACTCCCATCAAGTTTTCAAGGATAATCGAGGCACACAGCACACTGCCAAAGGGGGATCCAAAAAACATTAAACTTAAGAATGCTTAGTATGGGAAGTATTACAGGAAGGAGTTGTTAATTAAGAAATGCTATAAATGTTGAAAATAACTGGCTGCAACACAGCATGATTCACAAAAAACGAAATCGGAAACCTACAAAATAAAAACCAGTGATAATAAATCCGAGTCATCGATGAAACCACCCTTAAGTATTTATCCGTTTACAGTGCGCAAATCCCCCAGGGTACAATAGGTTTGTCCCAAATATAGACCTGAGGTATCAGAACAACAAGAAAGAGAGAAAACAAGCGATGGAGAAACCCATGAATTCTTTTTCGGGAGAAGGGATAGAGTATTATCTATTTCTATGAACACCGAATCATGAAACAATTTTTAAAGAAAAAATAATATAACCGTTGGTGGAGTGATAATAGACGTTAGGGGATTAGTGAGTAAGCGACCGAGAAGATTAAGGGCTAACAGATAGTCAATTAAGTACTCAGCCTAAATAAGGTCTAAATATATTTAAGACGTAGGCAAAAAATAAAACGGGTAAACCCACAATTTTCCGATAAGCCTTCTCAAGATTAAAATATAATATTCAAAAAATTATTTCAAGAAATAAAAAGAATTGTAAGTCCATATCGTACACGCAAGAAGTGCAAATCGGAAGATTTACACACTGAAACCACAACATTTGGGCCCAAGTTGTGCGCGCGAGCCAAACCCTTTTCTAGTTACATGCTCAAGTCACAAAATATTATATAAACACTTAGAAAGTTCAAGGGCCAACAACGTGTGACTTCCCATTTTTAAAATATCGCATAAAATACAATAATTAACACATTCTTTTCAACACATTCTCTCCTATCAGTTGAAATATATATGGTTCCCACCAAAATTTTTTGAACATCAAATGTTAGTTATTATTAGTATGTTATGTTAGTGGAGATGAGTTGAACCCATGACTTCTTTATCACTCTAACCCATATGTTCCTCCCCCAAACCACCAGGCCACTTTTGGTTCCACCAAATTTATGTGGAACCTATATGTTTATGTTTTAGTGAAATCCATTTGAATTTCTATCAATAAGAGAGTGTATTGGAAAACAAGTGTTAAAAAGTGTGTTAATAGTACTCTTCGTGTTTAACTATTAGTTTAGATGGTTATTTGACAGTTAAGTTAGTTAACATTTTGGTTGTAGCTTCAGCTGTGTATATAACAACATTTGTGTACTCTTTTTCATTCATTCAGTTCAATGAAATCATGTTGAGCACATTGCTCATTCTCTCTCAGATTCTCTGATTCTATACAAGAAGACAAATCAAAAGAATCAGTTGTCAAAATTATTAATCCGAAGATGAAGTTGCTAATTAAAAGAATGACTTTATAGTCACTTACAAGCTCCATCTTCCAATATCATGCAAGTTAGGAAATAAGAAAAATTGCCCACAAGACAAATTCGGTCTCTATTTACTTTTCTATATACTAATTAATTATATAATTTCCAGTTCAACTGCCATAATAGGCATTTCCCTTTTTATCCTAGTAAAATTAAAAAAAATAGAAATAAAGAAGATAATACATTAGTATACAAATTTTATGTGCCTCCTTCTGTGTCAATTATTTAATTAAATCATTAGTAAGGTTCTTCAAAGAAGAATACAGAGTTATCAATACAAGAATACTTGGTATTTCCTAGGGCCAAAAACCCTAGGAAATGGCCAAAAGCGGTAGGAAAGTGCGAAATTTTCGAGGGCCTACCGAGGGCCACGAGGCTGTAGGATATTCGCTCATCGGAAACAGTTTCGAGGGTTAAGCCCTAGGAAACCTGCTGCAATTTCCGAGGGCTCAGAGCCCTAGGAAATTTTCGAGGGCCTGGCCCTAGGAAATGTCAATATTTTATTAAAAAAAAATTAATCGCGCGATCCACTGTCCCCTTCCACTCTAATGCTAAAAAAAGTAGAAACTTCAAATTTTAGATGAGAAGAAGATCCAGAAAACTACTCGATCCCAAAGGTAGAAAACATCAATCTTTATCACAAATCATAGCAAATGCTTATCTAAACAAATACACATACTCAAATCTTAAAACAAAGATCCCAAAAAATCCACAACTTACAACAAATGCACATACACATACACAAATCGTAGATCTGAAAACAAACAAGCAAGACGCTCAACAACTCACAAAAAGTCCCAAAAAAATCAAACCTTTAATTAAACTAAACAAAGATAGATCCTGAGACTATTTCAAAAAAAAATAAAAAATCCTGAGACAACCCAGATTCATAGATCCTGATCTTCCTCAATGCGGCTGATCTTCCTCCGTGGTTGATATCCTCAATTGTGTTAATGTCATTCTTCCTCCGCTCGCGATGGGGGCTGTGTGATGAGGGAACGAGAGATTGAAAGGCAAAAGGACTGAGGCAAAGAGATTGGGAGAGAGGTAGGGTGGAAGGAGGAACGTTTCTTTCTGAGCCAGAGAGCAAGAGAGAACGACACCAGAACACAAAAGCATCTTTGCCTCAACCAAATCGCCGTCCCTCGCCGCCGACACCAACCTCTCTCTGAGATTGAAAAACTTGCGCTTCAGATCTGCTTCAGAACTGCAACCATATGCCACTGCCCTTTTTTCCCCCTTCAGATCTGCTTTTGAGAATATCTTGACCGAAACAAAGGAGGAAGAGAAAGGTGTAACCGTGAGACTGGGAGATGGCCACCGCCCTTTCTTTCCCAAATCGCGATGGCCACCACCCTTTCTTTCCCTTTCTTGCTTTTGGCCGAAAATGGATAAGGTGGATTTGTGAGATTGGGAGGAGATTTCTGTGATGGATGGCGCCGTTTTCTGTGAGCCATCGCTGCTTGCTTCACAGAGCTGCGCAAGGGGGAGGGGGAAACAGGGAGCGGTGCAAGAGGGAGAAAGAAGACACAGTTGAGAGTAGCTGAGAGAGGGTGGGATCGATCGCTGAGTGAGAAAATATTAGGTTTACTCATTTGGGTCTTTAAAATTAAAAAAATAAAAAGACAATACCGAGGGGAAGCCCCTCGTAAATGGCAACGTTCAACAAAAAAAAAAGGTTGGGTCAACCCCGAGGGTTGTTCCCCTCAATTTGGACCATTTTAAAAAAAAAAGTCTGACCAAAACCTACAACTTTTTCCTTAGGAAATTTCCTAGGGCCACTGACCCTAGGAAATATTTGTAGGTAATATACATAATTCTTGTAGTGTATAGACCATACCAGGAGGCATAACTAGCACTTGCTTATTCCATTAAGAATATAGACTCATGTCAGTGGAACCATCCTCAGAGAGAGCCAGAGAGATAAATAGAGTGTCAAAATCTCATGAGATATAATCAGCCTAAAAGTATGTTATGAGTATAAGCCCCAAGGGAGAGCCCATCCCAAAAGACTAGCCTATTAGATGGGAGAACCTCTAAGCTTATAAACCCCACTTGGTAGGTGAGGCTCCCCAATGTGGGACTTATAACATTGCCACCCCCTTTAAGAGCCGACGTCCATAGCGACTTTCACTCTATCGACACTGACTCAGTGGTAGCCCTTTCCCCTTTGGCGGCTTCACTCATCTTTCAGTATTCGGTGGTGTACCTTAATCCAGCCCATAGGTAGCCCTTTCCGAGGCCCAACTCTCAATGAAAGCGGCAATTGTTATGAGTATAAGCCCAAAGGGAGAGCCCATCCCAAAAGACTAGCCTATTAGGTGGGAGAACCCCTAAGCTTATAAACCCCACTTGGTAGGTGAGACTCCCAAATGTGGGACTCATAACAAAGTATCATCCACATATGAGATGTTGATAAGATATACAAGACCCAATAACAAAGCAGATAAACTCCCATCAAGCAAATGGAAAAAGAAAAATAGGAGCAAAAGAGAGGAGGAGAAGAAGGAGGAAGAGGTGCTACACACATATATCCAAAATGCATAAAAAATATCATAAGCTTGGCCAAATTCTTTCACCTGGCTCCATTATGTTTCATGATTATATACTTACAGCCTAGAGTCACTTATAGACATAGAGAAAATAAACGCTGTTACGCTACCTTGTAAAATGAGGGGAAGAACAATGCCAAATTATGTATGAATGTCTGAATAGAGGGGGAACAAAAAGCTATTGTCAAACAAATACTTAACAAGCAATTTAGTAAATCAGGCATCTTATTTTAGCAAGTTGCAGAGACTCACTTTTTCCTTACTTGAACCATGCGCATATGTCTCAGGTATATTTTAGTAGGTGGGAGTATGGTCTACATTTAGCATAGCATCATCCCAAAATCAACCAGATATATTATCAAGCAAAATAGAACAAAATGGACAAACTGTATTTTCTCTGATTAATTTTCCACTCCTACTCTTAAATAGATGTCATACATTAACTGACTGCAAATACATGAGTCATATAGTTCATAGTTGTATACACATTGTAAGACCTACAAACAGGATACAAAACAACAAGAAAACTGATAAATATTCGCTTCCAAATACGAGGGAACAAAATATTAATTAGCCTACTTCAAAGGATGTGTCAGTTCTTCCTCTCTCCAAAATCTTCACAAAAGGAAACAAAATTCAGTAAATATTCATAGATTGAAGTTGCAGAATACGTAATTTTTTTTTTTTATAATGTTTCACACACTTTCGATTTTGCCAACAAAATTTATGCCTCGTTTTTCATATTGTATTTTTACCTTACCGAATCCAAAATTTAGATACACTTCAATGAGCTAAAAATTCACGCAAATAGGATCAATCAATTGAAAATTGAAATGTGTAAAATGGTTTCGAAAGATGGTGATTTTTACATGTTGCAAACTTTTTCTCTTATGCTACTGGGAGGGGAGAACGGTAAAGAAGAAATATGATTTACTTACTTATTTATTTATTTATTTATTTAATTCAGTTAAAACATTTAAAGTAGGTTTAATTATTTCGTAGGTTGCTTAACTATTTAAGAATCTCTAAATAGGTCTCTGAACTAAAAATAATTGTAATAAATAATTTGTAATCAAATCCCTGGTCTTTTAAATAATTTGTAATTAGGTCCCTTCATTCAGGAACTCGATTAAAAATTATTTAAAAATTTAAAGACCTAATTACAAATTATTTAAAAATTCAGGGACTCAACTAAAATACATGGACTTAATTACAATTTATTTATTTAAAATTTTATGAACTCAATTACAAAATTTTTTAGTTCAGAAACATATTTAAAAATTCTTAAATATTAGTAACTAGTATGTAGACTCATGCCATGCACGGGGTATATTTTAAGACATTACATAAGTTATTCATTTGATTAATTTGAATAGATAAGGGAATGTAATAAATATTATAATATGTTACTAAATATTAATAATAATGTAATATAATATTGTTATCCAATGTTATGTGTAAATATTAGGTAATTATAGTCCAGAGCATTATTTTAGTATCAATCACATAATTTGAATAGTAAGAGTTATCTACATGGATTTAGCGTCGAATTGATTATTAGAAGATAGGTAGGTATACCTCAAACTAACAAAATACTTCGGTAACCGGCTATTATTTAAATATTTTATAATTTTCAGTGATTGTCTATATGTGTACGATTTGGTATTGTCATGGATGAGTACAAAAACATGCCATGCAATGGAATCAAAATATGAGAATATTTTTTTTAAAATTAATGTTAAGATATACTACAATTATGAATAGATCGTGTAAGACAACAACGTAGTATATTACCTTTCATTTATATAGATTTAGTGTACAAAACATTTATAATTATTTTTATGATATTGTACATTTTAAATAAAACAGATTTATAAATTGCAAATATTTAGTTTTAGATTACATATATGTACATATTAAAGAATTTTGATTTAATAACACAAAAAATGTTTGTTATTATTAATTTACTTTTTTGTAACACAAATAAAATTCAGGTATATTATATATATAAATTATATAATTCAATTGTAATTTTTATATTATACAGTGTGTTATTAAATGATTATTCGTTGATATAAACATGATTTTTTTGAACCAAAAAAAAATTCAATTTTGTTTGGTAACTATGTTAAACAAATAAAATCTATTCGATAGATGTATATATTATAAATAGACATTTATAACTCTTATAATTTAATAAGTATATCTTTTAATTGTATTTTGAACTTTTAATTAAATAATAAATACATACTAACTTAAATTAGATCAATCGTAATCATGTATATCTGTTACGCACATTAATTTTGATAAAAATATAGTTAGTTTGAAATATTTGTTCAATATATATGTTTTATTTTATTTTATCTATATACCTTTTCCAAAGAAATTAATTACTTATAAATAACATGTTAAAGAGAGTACTGTTATTTTACTAAAATCAAACATGTCTATTATTTATATTTAAATCAATTATTATCATGTAAAGCTATTAATAAGATTGTTTTATATAAATACTAGATATAACCCCGTGCGTTGCACGGGTTTGTTTATATTTTATATAAATATTTTTTTAAAATGTATAAAAGTTAAATAATTTAAATATATAAAAATATTTAATACAAATCTCTCAACAGATTGTTGTTCACCTAATACATAATCATCTTTTAGCATTTTTTTAGTTTTTATTGAAGAACTTGATATGGTTATCCCCATTTTTTATGATTAGATTGTAGTTTTTTTCCTTTAGGCCTTATGCCTTCGTTAGTATAAAAAAATATAAAATAAAATTTTATTAATTATACAATAATGTGTAATAACTAAACATAATTATGTTGAAAAATTATATTAAATAGCATTTATTTATAAAAAAAATTCTATAATTTTTTTTATCATGTGTAATAATTAGAATTATCGATTTTTCAGTAAAGTTATCATTGAAACTTTAATATCATGAAAGAAAACTATATCAAATAAGTTTATTAAACATGTTATGGTATTATATATATTTTTTGATTGAAAGTATTGTATTTTTTTTAATATGCATATTTCTTATCTTATTTATCAACAAATAATTTCAATTATTATGGTTAAATTATTGTTAATAATTAGATATGTAATTATCCATGATAAAATATAAGTTTTTTTCAAATGTAATCTCACATTATTCAACGGTTGTTATTAGCTTTTAGTTATCATCACTACATAGAATCTATTTATTGGAGATTATTTTTTTCTCCAAATTAAATGTCATTTATCATCAGAAACTATTTATAAAATAATTTTTTTTACATTAGTGCTACCTTTTGTAATAATATTTATGTGAAATATTTGATTTCTTATAGTAAAGAGTTTTATCCTATTATACATTTCTAATTTAGTATGAATATTTCCAAGTAGCATACTTGATACTATTTTCTTTAAAAAATATAGTAAAATTTAAGTTGTCATCAGTCATATGAATTATTTTTTCATTCTCATCTAGATAGTACTGCTACTATTTTTTACTCTTCAATTATGTTATTAAATTATAAATTTCATTTTTAAAATAAATTTTATAGGTTAAAATTGCTTGTAACTTTTGTCACGTAAAACTATAGTTTTTAGTCACTATATATGACTATAAAATTATAAATTATTATTTTTAAAATTAATTAATCATTGGATTAATAATAAGAAATTTAAATAAAAGTAAAAGATACAGTAAATAAAGACAAGATAACATATTTTATCATAGCTTATATTGAAAAATATTTTATTAAAATCAATAATTAAAAATAACAATAGATATAAGATAATAATAAGCATTCTCTTAATAGAAATGTCATAATAAGATTTCATAAAATTATTTTAGTATTGTTAAAAGTATGACCGAACATAATTTAATATTTTATAATAGAGGTTCTCTTATTAATATAAAATACATCTAAATTTTATTCATCAACGATATATTATTAACATAAAATACATCTAATTTTGATAGTCGATATAATATCATAAAAGACCTAGACCTCGTATAACCTCCTCTAATAATTAAGGTATTTTGAGCATACTAATCACATTGAAAATCAAAACCTTTTACTTATCCTTTAAAGTTCATTTTTTGAAATACTAATCACATTAAAAATTGAAAGGAAAAAACCTTTTATTTATCCTTTAAAATTCATTTGATGCCATTTTAATATGTGATACATTATAATTTATATTTTGATAGAATTTTTTATTTAATAGTTAATATTTATGAGTATGTCGTGTGAATATTTTATTTAAAAATTTAACTCAAACAACATATATCTGTATAATAGATAATAATTCATAATATACAATTTTATTTAATTATTTATTATTTATAAGATCATTTTCAAATATCAAATACACTTATGTTGTTGTTATCTAATTTTAGTAAATAGCACGATGTTTTATATTTCATAACAATTTTTAATAATTTATGGTGTATTTTTATTATATTTAATTATTTATCTATAATTATAATTATTATTAAGCAACTTAAATATTTAACAAAATATGTAAGAAGTTTTAAATTTAATAGTGAATACAATAAATAATAAACTAAATTAATAAATAAAATAATATTTAATATTAATATATGAATATATTTATATAATGATGAAATTGATCAACGAGGATAATTGAAAGGTTGTAAGACATAAGTTAAATTAAAATTTGTATTTAAAATAAAACCTCAACTTTAAACAATTTAAGTATTTAATACAATGTTTAAGTATTTTTATCAAATTTTAATTAATAATTAACAAGATTTAAATATTTAATAGAATGTATAAGAAGTTTTATATCTAATAGTGAATACAACTAATAATAAATTAAATTAATAAATAAATAAAATTTAAATAGAGTAATAAAATGATGAAATTGATTAGTGAGTGTGGTTGAGAGGTTGTAACTCATAAGTTCAACTAAATTTGTATGTAATAAAAAATCTCAAGTTTAAGCAGTTTAAATATTTAATAGAATGTCTAATAAGTTTTATACTTAATAGTTAATAAATCTAATAATAACATAAATTAATTAATAAAATAATGTTTAATAATAATATTTAAATAGATTAATAAAATGATAAAATTGAATGATTAGTGATTATAATTGAAAGGTTATAACTTGTAAGTTAAATTAAATTTGTAATTAATAACCTCAAGTTACCTTTATATATTTATATATAAAATTGAATTTGAATCATTAATTTTTTAAAACAAATAGTCAAATTATAATTACAATTATTATTAATGACAATAAATACTAAATATAGAACAAACTTTGCGAAAAATAACTTAAATAAATAAATGCGCTATTTTGATATAAAAGAAAATTAGAATAAAGCAATCAACAATATGATTAGAATTCACCAATATGTTTAAATGGTAATTAACCTAACTTCAAATATTATAAAAAATACAATCAAAGTATTTATATTCATTTCATTTTCTTTTATTATTATTATTATTATTATTATTATTATTATTATCATTATGAGTAAGGAATTCGTAAAATCTAAATAGAAAAATAACAATAATAGTTAATTTTAAGTATCGATGAAAGTAAGAAATAAATAATAATAATAATAATAATAATAATAATAATAATAATAATAATAATAATAATAACAACAACAACAACAACAACAACAACAACAACAACAACAACAACAACAACAATAACAACAACAAACAACACAAATAAAAAAGTATTATGCTGGACCGTTAGTTCTCACTTGAAATAAAAAGACAAACAAACATAAAATAATATTAAGAAATGCAAAAGAGAGGACTAAATGGTGGTGTTAATGAACGTAACATGTATCAAGCATATTATGCAATAATAAAAATTGTACATGTAATGGTGAACATTCAATGAATGACAGTTCATCCAACACATCATACAACTTTATCGAAGCTATTAAAATTAAACATTTTTTTGAAGAGAAATATTAAAATTAAACATGATTTCTAGGCTAGCTTTACAAAAAAATTGTTGTCTCAATTGCTTTATTCACCAATTGATCAAAATTTATCCTTCTGCCGCTTTGACTACTAATATAGAATGACAGTTCTTTGTGAAGACATTATTTTCCTTTTCAGAATTTTTTAGAACCTGAGCCCTCTTTGCTATGCTTTTTCTCTTTTTTCTCTATCAATGTAAACTCTAATTTTTCTCTCTAACTACACTTGTATCTCTCCCTGTGCACTTTGCTTGTTCTCTTGTGACCCACTCATTCCTTCTGCTCATATGTGCATCTTGTTTTTCTTTGTGAATTTTTCGTCAAATTCCCTCTCCCACCATCAAAATTTGTCTCCTTTAAATAGTTATTTCTTATTATAACTGACTAAAACTCTACCTCTTCCACTCATAGTCCACTAACCCATGAGTTTATGACAATTAAAGGAATAATTCATATTAATGTGAAACCCTTTCCCTTTCAATGCATAACTGTTACACCAAAAACAATTTCAAAAGCTCACTAATTATTTACTATTTTAAAGACAACTTAGATTAGATATGAAACAATAGGGATGGATTATAGAAATTGAGTAGGGATGGTAACAATTAATAAAAGTATAAATTTGTTCAATTTACATTAAATTTTACACTAATACAATTGGTCAAGTTTAATTTAGATAATTGTAATAAATACAACATTATACATTTAAACTTAAGAAATATACATTAAAGAAACAAATACATACTTTATAAAAAAGAAAAATACACGATTTAAATATCAAAATAAATTGCAATACTTGTATGGAAAATGAGGTTACGGGTAAATAGAGTAGTTTTTAATTTACGTTGTTAAATAATGTCTTTGTGAATAATTCAATTCAAAGTATTTATAAAAAAAATAATTGATTAATCAAAAAATAATTGGATTAAATGAAATATATAGTTCATTATTTGCTTCAAGTATATGAAAGGGTGAAACCAATTTTAAATAATTAAATAGGGATTAAAACTAACCAATTAGATAAATTGAATATAAGGTGTATCAATTAATAAAAATACGAAATTGTATAGAAGAGAATAAATACTACAATAATAATATAGGATAAATATAGAAAAATTGTATTAATACAATGCACCATTCCCCATTACACAATGCATCAAACGCCTTATTTTAGAACAATTAAAAAAATGAAATTGTACAATTAAGATTAAATGCTAGAGTTTTATATAATTATTTTTAAGATAATTTTTTTAGCAGTAAAAAGCACTTATTTTTCTCATTACTAATTTTATTAAATATAATTATATTTTATTTTTCATAAAAATATTTAATAAAATTATATTTTAATTTAGCTATATTTTAAGTAGCTTTCCCAAATTATAGTTAATGATCAACATTATCATTTATTAGGTTTAATATTTTAAAGAATGTTTAAGAAGTTTTATGTTTATTTTTTAAAATAACTAATAATAAAATATAATAGTAAGCATTCTCTTTATTAAAAGAAATGTTATAGTAAAATTGCACCAATTTTTTAAAAATTAGTTTTTAAAAATATGATTTCACATAATTATCTTGTTGCGATGCTTTAGACATTGTGATAAAAAATTTGAAGAAATAATAAGGTGGATCAATGTTAGCATAAAAATAATTATTTTTTACTGTTTATTTGCATGACTTAATTTCACATGTTAGGATTGTTTTTCTAAAGAATTTTAATTTTAATCATTAATGAGATATTGTTAATAGAAAATACACTTAATTTTTATAGTCAGTATAATATTATAATTGACCTCCAATTGATATAAACTTTGGTGATAATAAAGTTTTTTTTAACATACTAATCACATTAAAAAATGAAAATATTTTACTTATTCTTTAAAATTGATGTTCAGTCATTTTGATATATGATCTATACAATTATTTTTAAGATACTTTCTAAATAAAAAATAGCATTAAGTATTGTCATGAACTAATTTTAATAAATAAAACTATATTTTACATTTGATAATAATATTTAATAATTTATAATGTAAGTTAATTGTATTTTTAGTTTTTTTAAATTATAATCAATAATTAACAAAATAGCACTTAGTATTGTCATGAACTAATTTTAATAAATATCACTATATGTTTTATTTAATTAATAAGTGCAATCGAAAGGTTGTAACTCATGGATTAAAATAAATTTGCATTGAATTTTAAAACTCAAGTTTGTTTTATTTTTATATATAGAATAGATATAGATAGATAGGTTTCTTATTATAACTGACTAAAACTCTATATCTTCCACTCATAGTCCACTAACCCATGAGTTGATGGTAATTAAAGGAATAATTCCTATTAATGTGAAACATTTTACCTTTCAATGCATAACTGTTACACTAAAAAGAATTTTAAAGGCTCGCTAATTATTTACTATTTTAAAGACAACTTAGATTAAATGTGAAACAAAAGGAATGAATTATAGAAATTGAGTAGGGATGGTAACAATTAATAAAAGTATAAATTTGGTCAATTTAGATTAAATTTTACACTAATATAATTGGTCACGTTTAATTTAGATAATTGTAATAAATACAACATTATACATTAAATAGTATCTTTGTGAATAATTGAATAATTCAATTCAATGTATTTATTAAAAATAATTGATTAATCAACAAATAATTGGATTAAATGAATATATAAATACATAATTTTTTTAAGTCATATATCTTGTCATGTATAATATCAATAATTAACTAGCTAATACATACAATAATTCATTATTTGCTTCAAGTTTATGAAAGGGTGAAACCAATTTTAAAAAATTAAATAAGGTGATAAAAGATTAAAACTAACTAATTATATAAATTGAATAGGAAGTGTATCAATTAATAAAAATATGAAACTGTACAGAAGAGGTTAAATACTATATTAATAATATAGGATAAATATAGAAAACTTGTATTAATACAATATGCACTATTTCCCATTACACAATGCATCAATCGTCGTTTTTTAGAACTATTAAAAAAAATGAAATTGTACAATTAATATTACATGCTACAGTTTTATATAATTATTTTTAAGATAATTTTTTCAGAAGTAAAAAGCACTTAGTTTTCTCATGAACTAATTTTATCAAATATAATTATATTTTATTTTTCATAAAAACATTTATTAAAATTATCTTTTAATTTAGCTAAATTTTAAGTAGTTTTCCCAAATTATAATGAATGATTAACATTATCATTTATTAGTTTTAATAAAGTTTTAATATTTTAAAGAATGTCTAAGAAGTTTTATGTTTAATTTTTAATATAACAGATAATAAAAGATAATAGTAAGCATTCTCTTAATTAAAAGAAATGTTCTAGTAAAATTGCACCAATTTTTTTAAAAATATTTTTAAAAAAATATGATTTCACATAATTCTCTTGTTGCGATGCTTTAGACATTATTAAGGTCACAAATAACTAAATTTATGAATAGGAGCATGTCATAACTAATAAAAAATTCGAAGAAATAATAAGGTGGATCTATGTTAACATAAAAATAATTACTCCCTCCGTCCCTTAATATAGGACCCCTTTGATTATTTCACGCCTCTTAAAAAACTGTGTTTTGTTAGTTATTAGTATTAAATTTGTAAAAAATGTGCTATTTTTTTCCAAGTTATCATTTTCATCTTCCAAAACTATTAAGAAAGAGCGAATTAATACACATTGATATAAGGGGTAATTTTGTAAAATAAAAATTAATGCACCTTGGTCTTTGAAAAATGTCTTATATTAAGGGACAATTTTTTTTTACAAAAGGTTCTTATATTAAGGGACGGAGGGAGTATTTTTTGTTGTTGATTTGCATGACTTAATTTCACATGTTAGGATTTTTTTCTAAAGAATTTTAATTTTAATCATTAATGAGATATTGTTAATAGAAAATATATTTAATTTTTATAGTTAGTATAATATTATAATTAACCTCCAATTGATATAAACTTTGGTGATAATAAAGTTTTTTTTAATATACTAATCACATTAAAAATTGAAAACATTTTACTTATCCTTTAAAATTAATGTTCAGCCATTTTAATATATTATCCATACAATTATTTTTAAGATACTTTCTAAATAGAAAATAGCACTTAGTATTGTCATGAACTAATTTTAATAAATAAAACTATATTTTATATTTGATAATAATATTTAATAATTTATAATGTAAGTTAATTGTATTTTTTTTTAAATTGTAATCAATAATTAACAAAATATCACTTAGTATTGTCATGAACTAATTTTAATAAATATCACTATATGTTTTATTTAATTAATAAGTGCAATTGAAAGGTTGTAACTCATGGATTAAAATAAATTTGCATTTAATTTTAAAATTCAAGCTTGTTTTACTTATATATATATATATATAGATTCAAGTAAAACTCAAGTTTCTCAAGCTCAACTAAAATTATTTGATATTAATAATTTATGTTTAATAATATATACTGCAACGTATAAAATAATCTATTAATTTAGATTATAACAAAAAGATTCAAGATATTACTCTAAAATATTTCATATAAAATATGAGTAAACTTATAATTAGTACTTTAAAAAATTATGTTATTAGTCTTATAAATGTCATTTTATTTCAAAAAAATTGAGTAAAAATAAGACGCCACTATATATTACTAAATATTAACGGCAAAAATAGAACTATATTTTTTATAAGTA
Organism: Calophaca sinica; assembly: GCA_037113605.1. Lineage (NCBI taxonomy): Eukaryota > Viridiplantae > Streptophyta > Magnoliopsida > Fabales > Fabaceae > Calophaca > Calophaca sinica. Next base: position 98,374,957 of record CM073734.1, on the reverse strand, counting down.
AAAAATAAATAATTTTTATAAGTAAAAATGACGTCATTGTTGTTGTTAAATATATTAAATTATTTAATATATTAACATAAATAATTTATATTAAGTTAAGTATTAAATAAGACTGTGTCAACCCTTTAATATTCACAACTAATAAATATTAATATAATTATATTGATAGTAAATAGCACTTTTTTTGAAAAATTTAGTAAATAGCAGTTAATATTGTGGATAACCAATGTTTGTAAATATCACCATATGTTATATTTGACAACAATATTTAATAATTTATAGTGATTTATATATATCAGTTAATACTACTAATAATAAATTAAATTAATAAGTATAATAATAATAATAATATTTAAATAGATTATTAAAATGATGAAATTGATTAATGAGTGTAATGGAAAGGTTGTAACTCATAAGTTAAATTAATTTTGTATTTAATACAAAAACTCAAACTTGCTTTACATATAGATATAGATAGACACTTAATTTTTTATAATATTTTAATATTTAATGTTTTCTATTAACAATTTATTAATAATTAGTAATTATTTACATATTAATTATTTTAAAAAAAATAAGTGATGTTTTAGAAAATCAACGATATATGGTATTTTTAACTAAATCAAATGGTACAAAGAAACTTGTATGACTTTTAAACAAATTTGAATTACTTAAAGTCACAAAATTTTCATGCGATTTACCCCGCAATGCATACTCTAGAGTAATTGACCCGTGCCATGCATAGGGTAATTTATGTCGATAAAAAAGAGATATTTGATCCAAAAACTAAATTATTTTATTTAACATATGTTATTAATAAGAAAGAAATGAACAATATTTTGTAAAAAAAATTTAAGATTTCAGATTTCAAACTTATGTGGAGAATGCTCATTCCCGTTAATTAACAAAAATTTATCTCTAACTATAAATTTTCTAATTGCTTTCATGTAAAATTTTAATCCCACATGTAATGCCTTATTTAAGATTTTTATATTTACCAATTTACAGATAGAAATTAATATTTTTTGTGTAAAATATTGTGTTGGATGTAATTTTTCCCTTCTGTGTTTTCTTGTGAAATGTATATCCCCATATCTTATGTTTTATATACTATACTAAAAGAAAATTAAAATTTTTGTAGATAAAAAATATTTAATTTTTTTTACAATATATCTATAGGCACATGCAACAGATTAAATATACTTAAAAATTATAAACTTTATATTAAAAATTATATTAATGTATTCTTTCTATTAAAATATTCATTCAAAATAAATAATAATGGGCACATGCAACGAATTAAATATACTTAAAAATTATAAATTTTATATTAAAAATAATATTAATGTATTATTTCTATTAAAATTTTCATTCAAAGTAAATAATAATGTTATTTTATGTAAACCATTCAATATCAATGTGATAAAATTTTATTATATAAATAAAGTACCAATTAATTTGTATAGAGATATTAATATGTTTTTGTGTAAAATATTTGTCTCTATGAGATATTTTGTCGTAGGTTAATTAAGAACAAAAACTAAAATTATTTAGAATAAAAGTCTTATTCAATCATTTATATTACATTAAATATTAATAATAACATATTTATAGCAAAATAATTCATGCTACGCGTGGTGTATAATGTTGAATTAACACGTTATTTGTATTAAAATATTCATGCATCTAGTAATTTTAATTATAATGTTATTTCATTTGTGTAAAATGATTATATCTCTGTCATATATTTATATACACTTACATTATCATATTTTATTTATATTTACTTCTATGACTTAGATATTATTGTGTCTTCATGTATTTCTATAAAATCGTTGAAATTTTTAATATATAAGAATTTCAGAAAAATCTATGAAGATTTATCAACCAAAAATTATAAAAAAAAGTGAGTCATTACAATCATGGATCATGAAGTATAACATTTTTCAAGTTACTAATTACTATTGTCTACTATAAATAGCTGGTTAAATACTTGGTAAATTATAATGTTTAAAATAGAATATATGGAAAAAATTTATGTTAATCTATCCAATAATCCTTTGCTGAACATCCCTGATTATCTATTCATTGATATTTGCCCGTAATCAATGTCACAGTATCTGCAAACATAAAAAATTATATGTCATGTTAGAGCAGGCAGTGCACAAATTGGGATGAATTACATATAAATAATATACATGAATTAGTTATTAATGGCAGTGAAGAAAACACATGATGCATACCTTTTAGCAAGAAGATAGAGGTAAAATTTGGTGATACCAACACATCTAACTTAAAACGTAAAATTAACGTGTCTCAGTTGCACGATGTCCGAGTGTTATATGATCAACTATCGTAAAAAGGATAGCAATAGTTCAATGTGAAAATAAATATGCTAACATGTCTCGGTTTAAAACATGGAATCAAAAAGCATAAAAAGAACATATAGTTGTAACATAACACCCTAATAGTTGACAATATAGATGCGTCATAGTACCAAAGTTTCAGAATATGTCTCCGACATGTCTAAGGAATATAAAAAAAAACATGCAGAAGTTCCAAGTATAATTCTGTGAGCTTATAACATACTCATAATTCACCCAACTAAACACAAAATCAGTAAAAAAAAACACTAAAACTTATGCATCATAGTCATATCTTAATCAACTATAAGTTCTAATCCTCTACAATTCCAACTGCTTCTTCAGTAACTTCAACACATATGACTGACTCATTGCCTTCTTTGAAGAAGTGCACTTTCTGATTCTCAGCCAAATTGTTATCAGAAACAAAGTTGGACCACTCTGCTCCTAGATAACACTGTGATTTGCGATCTCCTCTCCAAATGAGCGACCAACTCTATAATTCACCAGAAGGTAACTTAAAGTCCATGTGTGGTGGTTTGTTGTGGAAGTACCTATGAACAACACTTGCAAGAACACACTACCAAAAAAAATAAAGGCAATATTGTAGTTAGACTATAATTTGTTACATAAATAAATAACCAACATATAATAAAAAAACTGTTATAAATGAGTACGAAACATACTTACCAAAGGTTTGGCACCTGACTCACGGTTCTCTGAAATTGCATCCATCCATAAAGTATGCTTTCCTAATCCAGGCTGCATAATACCTTCATGGGTCCTCCTTTCGAAAGTTACAATTTGCCCCCTATTTCCATAAGCTATTCTCAGTGGCACCTTATAGCTCCCACTGTAAGTGAAGAAACAAAAGTCACCCGGCTGTACTGAAAGGTGAGCAGTAACATCTTTCCATCCTTTGCACAGCGAAATGTGTCCTTCATCAAAATGCCAAAACACTGGCCATTTTGTGCCATCACCAGGACATACAACAAATGGATTCAACAAATGTTTCCAATACAGGTTCGTGAAAGTATTTGGTAGATTCTAGTACAACAAAAATATAATAGTTATATGAATTAGTTACAATGTTATAAAAATTTCTAATGGTCAGAATGATTAAAATCAGCAAAACAAACATTAAATAGAGTGAAAATAAGGATAGTTATCTTACAACACTAGACAGATGTTAAGAATGTGGAATGTACTTGAAGAATTTCACAGGCATGATTGGAAATTTGCGACTATAATGTGGATTCTCGCAGGCAGTGTGGTTATATATCGTTACGTTGAAACTAGAGTCACCAGAGTACTTGAAAAACAACAAATAGTCGTCTTCAATAATATATTCTTTAGTTATTTCCTCCATCCCAAATCCAGCCAAATATGCCCATCAACTCTTTCGGTTTGAACTCCCCATACATTGTTATCACAGAACCTAAACTTCAAAGTGTTTGACAACGTAGGGCCCACGTTGTTTGTGAATTCAGCAGGTAGTTTCTGCACATAATAATTAATTAGCTTACTATATTGAACAACTGAAAACAATTATTATAAAGTGGATACATTTTAGATCATTCATAGTAGATATTTAACATTTCAAAGCATGTACATTCATCAACAAACTTTAATTTGTTCAGTAATCAGTTGGGATACGATAAACATAACTTCCACAGATGCTTTGTCCATGTAAAGCATGATCATAACTATTTAAAGGGTCTATAGTTACATTAACTATAACATTAAAACAAGATACTTACAATCATATCTTGATCAACACTTAAGATTTTAACAACGAAATGATCAACTGCCATGATGTTGTTGTAGAGTACCTGATATAAAGTAATTCGGATTTAAGTACTTTAGACCAAAGATACAAATAAAACTTAATCAATGAAATTCAACTAACCAATAAAATTTTAATGGAAGAAAATAGCCAGAATGTATAACTATAAGCATTCTTAGAGGTTCTGACTTTTAAAAAACCAGATTGTTCCACATCTACATATTCTTCTAGGTTTCCAAATGTTTTCAATTTTTTAAACTGTGAGAACTTAAATATCTTGCCAAACATATGGTCACTTAAAGTTAGCAAACACAATGCAGGTACTGAATACGCATGTGTAAAAACAGAGACAGAACCAAACTTACATGCACATCTAAAGCAATAGGTTAAAATCTTCGGTATACCCAAATTTATGAGAAAGATTGTAAAACAACTATAAGTTGTAATGAATGCATTTCTTTTGACCAATTTTGATGAATAAAACCAGATACGGAAGGATATGGTGATCGAAAGGTAATAATCTCGATTCTGATAGGTGTTTATACTCAAAATCTAAACCCACATTGTTAATGTTTATGTCATATGGGTACATACTAATCACAAAATAGAAATCGAAATCGAAGCCATTACGGATTTAGGTGGACATACCAGGAAAATACGCAATGTCTCGAGATCCTTTCTCCATCGTAGCCGGCCTTACACGATGACGTTGCCGCTTTACCTTCACAAACCCTAAAGGAACAGAGTTCGTCCCTAAATGAATAGAGTTCGACCACTGTTGTCTATGGTCACTCGGATGTGAGAAGGTACATATATGGACACGGTGTATTGCGATTAATTTTTTTTTTGGTAAACACTCAATTATGTCAATTGATCGATAATTTTTTTTTAGGATTTAATATAGATACTAGCAATCTAAATAAAATCTATTATTGAGTTCTATTAATAAATGTTTGAATGATTTCTTAAATTCAGTATAATTATTAACAAATTTTAAAATCTAAACATTTAATTATTTACCACATTTAATTTTAGTACAATTAAAAAAAATTATATACAATTTTGTTTTTGTTATTACAAAAACTGTATAGAGGATTGCACATATATGTTATGTAACACCAAATATTTTAACTACAAATAATTGATTCATTTAAAACATACAATATCATAAAATTAATTAGATTTGTAATACTATATTTGCCTATTAAGTCTTACGTAAATAAATTATGTCAATGACCTATTTGACAGTATTCACTTTGGGGACTAGGTTCTAACTCCATATGGGAAAAAACCCTCTGCTAGGGTTTGTCGTCTGTCAGTCGTGCATGCTCCCATTGCGGTGATGCGCTTTTCTTCTTATCACCCAATCTGCTCTCTTGCGCTTTGGTTTCTTCTTCGCTTGGTGTGTCTTGCGTGCTGTGTGGTTTTCTTCTTCGCGTGGATTCTTTTCCTGGTTTTCTTCTTCGCGTGTAGCCGCTGCTTGCTGAGCCGTCGTTCCACATCGCGACGCCCTGCTAGTTGCTTCTTTGGCACACGTTGCGATCTTGGCATTTTCTTTGGCACATGTCGCGACTTCATCATTCTTTGTGCGGCGGTTTTCTTCTCTGCTACGTCCCTACTGCACCTGGTGTTTTTGGCGTGGCAGCACCTGGTTTCTTGGCGTGGTGCACCAGGTTTGTTTCTGTATTGGTTCATGGCGCTGTCAGCGCCAATATGCTCATGGGCCTGCATCCCAATGCCCTCCCCTCCTAGCCCGCCTCCTCCTTCTCAACCGGCTGAGCAACTGAAATCTTTTGCGAAGGCCTTGAATAATTCCTTGGACATCTCGTTGAGCCAATTGCCGAGGCCTTGCCTGAAAGGTGATCGGGTCTCCATAAGGATATCTGATGATGAATACAAACGTGGTGTGAAAGGGTGCAAAAATAATCTTCACGGTCGTCTCCTCCTTCCCAAAGGCTCGACACCATTGAAGGCGGCTGACTTGCATGCCAAGCTTTTGAAATTATGGAAGCTGCTGGGTAAGTGGCGCATGACCCCTCTTGGGAAAGGCTTCTACAAATTCAGTTTCGCTTCCTTGGAAGATTTACGCAGTGTTTGGTCGGTTGGCACGTGGAATTTGCAACCTGGTTTACTACGGCTTTCTAAATGGACCGCAGATTTCAAGCCGAGTAATCAAAATAACACGCATGCTTAGTGCTGGGTGCGACTCCACGAACTGCCGCAAGAGTATTGGCGCCCTCAGACTCTCTTCGAGATTGCTGTTGGTTTAGGTACGCCTATATCTATCGATGATGCTACTAGAAATAGAGTTTTTGGCCATTACGCCCGTGTATTGGTAGATATTGATCTTTCAGGTATACTGCTGGATGAAATATGGGTTAAAAGAGAGGGTGCTGCTATTGGTGTTTATATTGAATATGAGAAGCTTCCATATTTTTGTGCCTACTGCAAAGTTATTGGCCATGCAGATTCAGTTTGCAAAAGGAAACCTGCTGTGGAGCATCCTCCGCAGGTGGCCACAGAACATGCTGCGCCACAACGGAAGCCTGTTCAACAGGTTTACGTCAACAAACAAGAAAACCAGGCCGCAGGTCCTAGTAAGCTTAATCCGCCAGCAGTTGTGCAGGATAAGGAGCCTCATCAAAGCAATGAAGACGTTCAGAATTTGAATGAAGACAACGCTAATCCTGCTGCTGCCAGTCTCTCTGAAGATGATGATGTTGAGGTTGTCTATGAAGATCCGCCACCTTCCAATCATTCCCCGCAAACAGAAGTTGTAGTGACTGGGGCTGATAATGACGTGCAACATGCAGACAATAATCAGGAATTTGCAGGAGAAAATATATCAGGCTCTCCCAACTCTGGGGACGGTTCCACGCTGGCTCCTAACACACCAGCCGCAAGCTCTAATATGGAGATAGTGCAAGACACGCCTGTGGCCGCTCCTGTGGGTGGAGGGAATGAGGCGTCCACTCACACAGTCATGAATGCTCACGGGGATCAGGTAGGTGATAATCCTATTCAGATCATTGATAATTTATATGATATTCCTGTTGTGGTACACAAGGATATGCAATTCTTGAAGAACAGCTGGGCGGACTTGGCTGAGGATGCTGTTGACTCCCATCAACAATCAGAGGATGGTGAGTTCGAAGTTGCAATGTCAAAGTCCCAGAAGAAGAAATTGAAAAAAAAGAGTAGCAAAGGGAAGAAGGATACTGGTTACAACACCCGAAGAAGCTGGTTCGGCTTAGTTGCTAAATGAAGATCTTTTTTGGAATGCAAGAGGTCTAGCCAACCTCTACAAGGTTGGCCCTTAAAAATTTTGTCTTTCTCACAGACCAGATTTTGTTTTTATTTCCGAACCTTGGATGCTTCTCGATAAGTTCCCTCCTCGTTTCTGGAGACAGTTGCGGATGAAAATTTTTGCTGTTAATAACCGTCCTGGCTTGGCTTCTAATTTGTGGTGTGCTTGTGCTGATCTTTGGACCCCCACTGTGGTTCTTGCTTCTGCACAACATATTTCTTTTACAGTTGATATTGTTGATTCCACTATTGGTTTATCTCATTGCTTACGCGTCTAATCAAGTTATTTGACAAGACGTTTGCTTTGGCGTGAGTTAGCTATGTTGCGAGTAGTCACCCTATTCCTTGGTGCTTTATTGGCGATTTTAATGTGGTCCTTGGTGCTCATGAATATAGAGGAGTGGCTCCCTACCAAGATTGCTTGTGATGAGTTTCAAAGATTGGACGATCAAAATAAGTCATTGCATCCGCCTACTAAAGGGGCTTTACACGTGGAATAATGGCGGGAAGGGTAGAGCTTTTCTTGAAAAAGGTTAGATCGTTCTATTTGTAATGACCTATGGATTAACCACGGAATAGTGTTTCTTGTTGCACTCTCACAAAGAGCAAATCCGACCATTTCCCTTTACTCTTGGATCTGAATAAGGATGATAGTCCTCGGATTTCTTCTTTTAAATTTCTGAAGGTGTGGGCTTCTCATCCGGATTGCCTGCGTATGGTTAAGGATGTTTGGCAAGAACCTGTGGTAGGTTGTCCTATGGTTGGGCTCAATCATAAGTTGAAGTCTTTGAAGCTGAAGTTAAAGGATTGGAATAAATCTATTTTTGGTGATGTTAATTTAAAAGTCCAATCGGCTAGGAAGGAGTTGGACTCCATCCAAGCTCAAGTTGATCTGAAGGGTTATTCTGATGATTTAATGGCTGCTGAGAAAACCGCGCAGGTGAATTTAGAGGTGGCTTTGAAGTCACAAGAAGAGTTCTGGCAAGAAAAATCAAGGTTAAATTGGCATATTAACGGTGACCGTAACACGGAGTTTTTTCATAAAATGGCTAAGGTACATTATGTTACCAAGCAAATTTCAGTGCTCAAGCATGGTGATTCTGTGTTGAACTCGCCTAATGATATCCAGAATCATGTGGTAAATTATTTCACAAATATCTTCAGCACTGATAACGTCTGTATTGATAATGGTTTGGTGGAGGAAGTGATCCCTTCTACTGTCTCTGCGGAGGATAATCTTCTTCTCACTAGCATGCCTTCTATGGAAGAGGTGAAGCAAGCAGTGTTTTCTATGAATTCTGATGGCGCCCCAGGACCGGATGGGTTTGGGGCTTTCTTTTTTCAGAAGTTCTGGGAGGTGGTTGCTCTTGATGTCTTTAAAGCTGTGGTCCAATTCTTTTCTAGTGGTTAGATGCTTCCAAATTGGAATGCAAACACGATTGTGCTTATTCCGAAGGTCCCTAAGGCTGCTAAAATCGAGCAATACAGGCCTATTGCTCTTGCTAACTTCAAGTTTAAAATTCTCACCAAGGTTTTGGCTGATAGATTAGCTAAAATTGCTCCGCATATTATTTCTCATAATCAAAGAGGGTTCATAAGGGGGAGGAATATCACAGACTGCATTTGCCTAACTTCTGAGGCCATCAATCTGTTGCATAAGAGATCCTTTGGCGGTAATTTAGCTTTGAAGATTGATATTAGGAAAGCTTTTGACACCATTGATTGGAATTTTTTATTGAAAGTGTTGCGTGCTTTTGGATTCAACCCAATTTTCTGTAAGTGGATTGAAACTATTCTACATTCTGCCAAACTTTCTATTTCTATTAATGGGAGAGCTTGCGGTTTCTTCTCTTGTAAGAGAGGGGTGAGGCAAGGTGACCCCTTGTCTCCCTTGTTATTTTGTTTGGCAGAGGAGGTTTTGAGTAGGGGCATTCAGAAGTTAGTTGATGATGGTAACTTGCATTTGATGCAAGGCGCTAGAAGGGCCTTTGTTCCTTCACATGTTATGTATGCAGATGACATTATGATCTTCTGTAAGGGGCTTCAAAAGAATCTTAAGGTTTTGACGGATCTCTTTAATCGTTACAGCATGGTTTCGGGACAAGTTATTAATCCTGCTAAATCCACTTTTTATCCGGGTGCGACCACTCCCCGCAGACAAGCTGCTATTGCCAATACTCTGGGTTTTCAAATTGGTTTGCTACCTTTTACATATTTGGGTATTCCTATTTTTAAAGGTAAGCCAAAAATTGTACATTTGCAGCCTATTGCTGATAGGATTAAGGCTAAGCTTGCTGCCTGGAAATCTTCTTTACTTTCTGTCATGGGTCGTGTTCAGCTAGTGAAGAGTGTAATTCATGGCATGATGATTTATAGTTTTTTGGTTTACACTTGGCCTGTCTCCCTGTTAAATGAGATTGACAGATGGATCCGTAACTTCATATGGTCAGGAGATGTTAATAAGGCAAAGATTGTTACTGTTGCCTGACATAAAGTTTGCTCTCCTTTCTCTGAAGGTGGGCTGGGTTTGAGATCCATTAAAGATGTTAATGAAGCAGCTTGTTTAAAGTTTTGTTGGGATTTTTACAATGCAGACACGCAGTGGGCTACTTTGCTCAGAGCTAGAGTCTTAAGGAAGCATGGTTTCATTGAATACCACATTTTTTCCACGATCTGGCCTGGAATTAAGAGCAAAATTTTTGTGGTTAGAGACAACAGCAGTTGGCAACTTGGTAACGGTGAGGCTATTAACTTTTGGACTGATCATTGGGCTTCAACGACTTTGGTTCAGTTGCTAAATATTCCTGGCCACCTTCATGATCAGTTAGACGCCAAGGTTAAGGATTTTATTAGCCATGGTATTTGGTCTATTCCTCGGTCTATCCTGTGCAATTTTCCTATCTACAAGCGGAATTGCAACGCTGCTTTATTCCTCAGTTTAGCGCGCTAGATCATAGAATTTGGAGGCCAACGAATTCGGGGGAGTTAAATTTTAAAAATGCATTCTTGTATATCCGCCCCTTTGGTCAAACTGTGAAATGGGCGAAGTTGATTTGGAGTAATGCCATCCCTCCTGCTAAGTCTTTTCTTTCTTGGAAGCTATTGCATAATAGGGTTCCAACGGATGAGAATATGAGGAAGAGGGGTTGTCTCATTGTTTCTATGTGTAGTTTGTGTGGTAATGATTTCGAAACTAGCCTCCATTTATTCTGTGATTGTCCCTTTGCTCAAAGGTTTTGGAGTTGGCTTAGCGGTGTCATGGGCGAGCAACTGGACACTACCTCCATCCATGCTATTCTTAACATTTGTGAGAAGTCTTGGTCTTCTCAAGCTGCAGATGTTATTCTTGCTGCAATTCTTAACATAGTTTGGTGGATTTGGAAATGCAGGAACATGCTCAGATTCGAGAACACTAGCATTCCTTATCATTCTGTTGTTTCTGCCATCTCAGCCGGTGTTTCCTTGACTGGTCGCACAAGTAAGGGTTGCATCTCTTCTTCTTTACAGGAATTTGCGCTTCTTAAGGCTTTCTCAATTGACGCAAAGCCTAGTAAGGCTCCAAATATTGTCGAGGTTAAGTGGATTCCTCCACCTTGTTCCTGGATTAAGTGTAACACTGATGGCGCAGCTAGAGGAGCTCCGGGTTATGCGGCCTGCGGGGCATCTTTAGAGACAGAAGTGGAGCAGCTTTAGGTTATTTTTCTCTTAACATGGGCATCACCTTTGCTTTGCATGCAGAGCTAATGGGCGCCATGGTTGCAATTGAGCTGACTTACAAAAAGGGTTGGCATAATTTTTGGCTGGAATGCGACTCACAACTTGTTATTCTTGCTTACAATTCGGTCACTATTGTTCCTTGGCAGCTTCAGAATAGGTGGTTAAACTGTATAGAGCTCACTAGGAAAAATGTGTTTTAGAATTTCGCATATTTTTCAGGAAGGCAATCATTGTGCTAATAAGATTGTCTCTCTGGGGTTTACAGTTTCTGGTTTTCATTGGTGGGATACGGTTCCTAGAATAATTTGGGAGGACTTTTCTAGAAATAGAGTGGGTCTACCAAATTAAGATTTAAGTAGTGTTTATTCTGGGTCTAGTTTAGGCCTTCTCTGTTAGGTTTTGATGTGTTGCATATGATTGTTAATGACTTTGGTGCCAACATAGTTGGGATGATAGTCATTATAGTGATGCATGTGCATATCAAACCTTGTTTTGGCCTTTAGTTAGGCGGTTTTTGCTTTTTTGTTGTTATCTTTGTTGCTTTGTTTCATGGGTTTTGGCCTAGTCCCCCCATTTTTTTGTTTTATTTTCTCTTTTTTTTCAATAAATTTTAGGCGGGGGTACTCTTTTTCCTTCTTGGTGTTTTTTCCCTAAGGTGGGTTTTGCATCAGAAGGTTTTAACGAGGCCCCTCTCCTTTCTTTTGCCTAAAAAATAAAATAAAATAAATTATGTCAAAATGCAGTTTTATAAATGTTAAAATAAATATCATACAATAATTATTTTTAGGGTTTAAGGTTTAGGGATTTCGATGGATACCATCAATATCTTTTAATAATCATATCAATTTTAAAACCATGCAGATGACACATATTATTCAACTGTTGTGTATGTTGCTATTATTGTTCCCAATTGACTTCAAACACAAGAGGGGGGTGAATTGTGATAGCGGTGCTTATATAAAAAATTACAGAAAATAAATGACCGAATAATAAATAAAGAACAAAAATAAATAAAGTGCTTGAATGATAAAGAGACAGAGAGCAAAGAAGAGCACGCAGCAATTTATACGAGGTTCGCCACCAAACACCCCTGGCCTACGTCCTGTCCCCAAAGCAAACCACTATGGGATTTTCACTAAAACACTAGCTTTTAAATCGAGGTTCACTAGAAACCTTTACAACTCTAAACCAGAGCAATACGTTCAAGAGATATCACCTCTCTATGAACACCTTGGGATTCCTACCCAAAAATAAATGATTTTCACAAATAAAATGAGGCGAAAAAGATACACTCAATAGTGCGGATATAACAAATTGAAGCTCAAATAATACAACTCAAATTTTGTAGAATAAAAAGACTCTCGAGAAAATTGTGCTCAAATAAGTGTGAGTGATGAAAAATATTTGTGAGTTTTTGTCACAAAAATTAAGCAACTGCGTTGTTATTGTTGTATTTTCGTGTTGTTAGAAAGAGCAGCGTTGTTTATATTTATAGGCCAGACCGAGGAGCGTTTGCCGTTGAGTTGATTTGTCCGTTGGAAGATTTGACCGTTACGAGGATCTGTCCGTTGGAATGAATATTAAAAGGATTTGTCGTTGCGGGGAAGGCGGCTAAGCGGCGACCTCAAGACGGCTTCGGCCAGGCGACCTCGCCACGCTCGGACAGGCGACCTCGACACGCATTTCGGCATATGACCTCTGAACAGCTCGGCAAATGACCTCGGCACCACGACCTCGACACACAGCTCGTATCGACCTCCTCATCGGCTCGGTCCTCATAGCTCGGCCGCGCGACCTCATCCCGGCCACGACCGCGCGACCTCGGTAGCGACCTCATCGACCGACACGGATCATCGGCTCGGCGCGACAAGAGCTCATCACGCGACCTCGATGCAGCGACCTCATAAGCTTGACCACGCGACCTCCTCCTCGATTCGACATACTACTTCCTCGAGCTCAACATCCGACTTCCTCCTCACCGACATCCGATTTACTCGAGCTCGACATACGACTTCCTCAGATCTCGACAGCGACTTAATCCTCATTTCGACATCCGAGGCTCCTCATTTCGACATCCGACACGAGATATGCATGTCAAAATATTTTGTGCGTGTGTGATTTAATTTTAATTGAGAGCTTTTATTACTACTTACAAATTGTCTTAATAAAGATAAATAAATACCCGTAACCCAAAGACTTGAGAAACAATCATTCTTGATACGCGTCTTGGTATTCTTTTCCACTTTTGCACGGTTGACTATTTGCAAAGCTCCCTTTTGTCAATCATCAAAATCATCCTGTCAAGGCATGTATTCTGGACTCCCCTTTTTGATGATGACAAACATCTCATGGAGGAATTTAGTAAAATATAATCATGATATAGCAATGAGATATAAGCATGGTTTTTCAATAAAAGATATCAGAGTTTAAGCACAATATTTAGAAAAACTCCCTCTCACAATAGGCAATACTTAAAATATCACTCCCCCTGAATCATGCATTCATGTAACTCTCCCCCTTTTGGCAACATCAAAAAGTGGGAAAGACAAATAAAGCAAGGCATATATTGAGGATTAAACAAGCATATTTTGATAGTTACGTGATACCAAGCTTGGTGTGTGACGGATGAAATTTGGTTGGACATGATTAGCTAGTTGCATAAGACAAATGCGTCACCCACTCATTATTCGTACTTAAAGAAAATGGAAGGGAAAAAGACTGCATAAACTCGTTAGCACACTCAAACGCCCAAGTTAGAATTTATTCAAAAAGAAAATGCAATCACAGGCAGTCACTCAATGCATGATTGGTCTAAAATTCCTAACTCGGTTCTTATAAAAAAGAAGCTTTCTTTAGGCAAAGGTTTAGTAAAAATATCTGCAAGTTGTTTAGATGTTTCCACAAACTCAATCACACAATCTCCTTTTTGAACATGATCTCTAATAAAATGGTGCCTAATCTCTATATGTTTGGTCCGGGAGTGATAAACCGGGTTTTTCGTGAGGTTTATGGCACTAGTATTGTCACACTTTATTGGAACAGTTTTCAAATTAATCCCATAATCATTCAACTGTTGTTTCATCCAAATAATCTGTGCGCAACAACTACCGCCAACATATTCCGCTTCGGCAGTGGACAAAGCCACACTGGCTTGTTTCTTACTATGCCATGAAACCAAGGCATTCCCAAGTAAGTGACATGTCCCACTAGTGCTTTTTCGGTCCATTTTGCAACCCGCAAAATCAGAATCCGAGTACCCAATAAGTGTGCAGTCAGCACCTTTGGGGTACCATAAACCCATGGTTTGTGTGCCAGTGAGATATCTCATGATGCGTTTTACCGCTAAGAGATGTGATTCCTTAGGATTTGCTTGAAAACGTGCACACATACAAACACTAGACATAATATCCGGACGACTAGCAGTGAGATAGAGAAGAGATCCTATCATACCTCTATACTTACTTACTTCGACCGACTTACCACCTTCATCTTTGTCAAGATAGCATGATGTGCTCATGGGAGTTGAGATTTCTTTGGCGTTGCTCATTCCAAATCTTTTAAGCAACTCCTTGCAATATTTGGATTGATTTATAAAAATTCCTTCTTTTGTTTGTTTGATTTGAAGACCAAGGAAGTAGTTGAGCTCTCCCATCATGGACATTTCAAACTCACTTTGCATGATTTTGGAAAAATCTTCACACAAAGACTCATTAGTAGCACCAAAGATGATATCGTCAACATAAATTTGAACAAGTAAAATGTCATGATTTTTGTGTTTAATGAAAAGAGTGGTATCAACTTTTCCTCTTTCAAAACCTTTTTCAAGTAAATATTTGCTCAACCTCTCGTACCAAGCTCTCGAGCTTGTTTTTAAACCATATAAAGCCTTTTTCAATTTGAAAACATGATTTGGAAATTCAAAATTTTCAAAACCGGGGGGTTGATCAACATATACTTCTTCTTGAATAAAACCATTTAGAAATGCACTCTTAACATCCATTTGAAAAAGTTTAAAATCCATGATGCATGCAAATGCGAGAAGCATGCGAATAGCTTCTAATCTAGCCACGGGTGCATAGGTTTCATCGAAATCTATGCCCTCTTGTTGATTATAGCCTTTTGCAACAAGTCTAGCTTTATTTCTAACAATGATACCGTTTTCATCAAGCTTATTGCGAAAGACCCATTTTGTCCCAATGACTAGGTGATCTTTAGGCCTAGGGACAAGTTCCCAAACATCATTTCTCTCAAATTGATTTAATTCCTCTTGCATAGCAAAGGTCCAATGCTCATCAAAGATGGCTTCATTGACGTCATTTGGTTCAATTTGAGAGACAAAGGCCATATGATGACATGCATGATTAAGAGAGTTTCGAGTCGTTACCCCTTTTGAGATATCACCTATTATGTTGTCAAGAGGATGGTTCTTTGAGACTCTCCATTCCTTTTGAAGATTTGAGTGAGAGAGTTCTTGAGAGGGTTGAGGCAAGGACTCTTGATCCTCCTTTTGAACTTTTGATCTCTCTTGTTCCTCTAAATAGGTATCTCCAAATACTTCTGCAAGATCATCAACACTTTCTTCTACTGAAGATTTGGGGTTAGATTCATCAAAAGAAACATGCACAGATTCTTCAACAGTCCAAGTTCTTTTATTAAAAATTCGGCTTTACTAGAAGTGGAATATCCAAGAAATAAACCTTCATCGACTTTAGCATCAAATTTACCAAGGTTATTCTTACCATTGTTTAGGACAAAACACTTGCATCCGAAAAACGTGAAGGTGGGAAATGTTGGGCTTCCTTCCTTTGTAGAGTTCATACGGTGTTTGCTTAAGGATCGGCCTTATAAGAACTCGATTCATCACATAGTGGCGGTGCTCACGGCGTCTGCCCAAAAGTACTTAGGAAGGTTAGTCTCATTGAGCATCGTCCTCGCTAGCTCTTCAAGAGACCGATTTTTCCTTTCAACCACTCCAGTTTGTTGTCGTGTCCTTGGAGCGTAAAAGTTGTGATCAATGCCATTTTACGTGCAAAATGCTTCAAATGCTTCATTCTCAAATTCCCCACCATGATCACTTCGAATGGAAGCAATGTTAAGTCCCTTCTCATTTTGTATAACCTTTGCAAGTTTTCGAAAAGCATTAAAAGCATCATTTTTGTGAGAAATAAATAAAGTCCATGTATAGCGAGAATAGTCGTCCACAATAACAAGAGCATAGTAATTGCCACCAAAGCTCATGGTTCTAGAAGGGCCAAATAAATCCATATGTAAAAGTTGTAAAGGCCGATTTGTTGAAACAATATTTTTAGATTTGAAAGATGCCTTTACTTGTTTTCCTTTTTGACATGCATCACAAAGTTTATCTTTTTCAAAATGAAGCTTTGGTAAGCCAATTACTAAGTCCTTTCGAACTAACTTATTAAGATGATCCATGTGAATATGAGCCATTCTCCTATGCCATAGCCAAGATTCATCCTCTTTACTAATAAGACAACATGCATGATTTGAAGGTATTTTATTTAAATCAAGCATATAGATATTTTCAATTCTAGGTCCAATTACAATAACATTTTCATTTATAGAATCCATGACCATGCATTTTGAAGAATCGAAAACCACTTTGTTTCCTTTATCACAAAGTTGACTAATGCTTAGCAAATTATGCTTCAAACCATCCACATACAAAACATTTTCAATAGTGGGATTAGGACTCTTACCAATAGAACCAATCCCAAGAATTTTACCTATGTTGTTGTCACCATACCGGACATAACCACTATTCTTAGGTACCAATGAGGAGAACTTGCTTTTGTCTCCTGTCATGTGCTTTGAACAACCGCTATCAAGATACCAATTTGAATCTTTGGCTTTCAAGCACACCTGCAAAATAAAATCAGGTTTTAACTTTTGGTACCCAAACTAAGTTGGGTCCAGATGAGTTAGTTTTTGGCAAAGTACCCTTTGGAATCCATATCTTTTTGCCAACCACATTCTTGTTCTTTCTAATATTGCAAATGGAGGCAGTGTGACCATTTCTACCACAGTGAAAGCATTTAATGAAAGGACTACTTGAGGGTTTGTTGTGATTGAAGAGTTTAAAAGATTTTTCATGAATTTTGGATGATAACCTAAACCACTTTTCCAAAAGTACCTTTTTGGTTTCCTAACATAATGTTTAGATTATCTCTTCCCATCGTAAATTTTGCAAGAGTGTTATTTAAATCCTCAACCTTATTTTTCAAAACACTACACTCATTGCATTTTAAAACTTCATCTTTTTTATTTTCACAAGATATGGGAGGAGAAGTTTCAATCACAAAGAACTTGTTTTTCTTTAAGAATCACTATCTCTTTGTTTAAAATTTCAATTTTTGATTCAAGAGAAGAGATGGTTTTCTTAGAAGAAAGAACAATTTTTCCAAGTTTAATCGTTTCATTATTTAATTCTTCACAAGCAATAAGCAGCTCATCATAAGTTAAAGAAGATTCGAGTTCAAGAGCATTTACCTCATCCTCCTCGTGTTTTGCCATGAGACATAAGTTGGCCTCGGTAGTACCTTCATGGGTCAATAGAAGGGTGTCCCACATTTCTTTACTTGATCTTGCAATTTGAGACCCTATAGAACTCATCGTAGCTTAAAGCGTAAGTGATGATGTTCTTAGCTTTCAAATTGTATTGGACCTTTCTTATCATCTTCGGTCCAAAGTGATCTTGGTTTGTCTACCACTTTGCATCATTAATTGATTGAGTGGGGACAAATGGACCATTTTCCACAAAGATCCCAAATATCAAGATCAACACCTCAAGAAAGATTTGCATTCTATCCTTCCAATAACCATACCCCTCACCATTGAAAAATGGGGGTGCATTCATGGAAGTTCCTCGTAATTGTTTGAAGTCATTCTCTTGAGACGGTTAAGTCCTTTATACAAGATTCTAGCTCTGATGCCAATTGTTACCAATTGACTTCAAACACAAGAGGGGGGTGAATTGTGATAGCGGTGCTTATATAAAAAATTACAGAAAATAAATGACCGAATAATAAATAAAGAACAAAAATAAATAAAGTGCTTGAATGATAAAGAGACAGAGAGCAAAGAAGAGCACGCAGCAATTTATACAGGTTCGGCCACCAAACACCCCTGTGGCCTACGTCCTGTCCCCAAAGCAAACCACTATGGGATTTTCACTAAAACACTAGCTTTTAAATCAGAGTCAGCTAGAAACCTTTAGAACTCTAAACTGTGAGCAATACGTTCAAGAGATATCACCTCTCTATGAACACCTTGGGATTCCTACCCAAAAATAAATGATTTTCACAAATAAAATGAGACGAAAAAGATACACTCAATAGTGCAGATATAACAAATTGAAGCTCAAATAATACAACTCAAATTTTGTAGAATAAAAAGACTCTCAGAAAATTGTGCTCAAATAAGTGTGAGTGATGAAAAATATTTGACAGAGTTTTTGTCACAAAAATTAAGCACTGCGTTGTTATTGTTGTATTTTCGTGTTGTTAGAAAGAGCACAGCGTTGTTTATATTTATAGACCGACTGAGGAGCGTTTGCCCGTTGAGTTGATTTGTCCGTTGGAAGATTTGACCGTTGCACAGGGATCTGTCCGTTGGAATGAATATTAAAGGATTTGTCGTTGCGGGAAGGCGGCTAGGCGGGCGACCTCAAGAAACACTCGGCCAGACGACCTCGCCACCGCGGCTCGACCAGGCGCGACCTCGACCATTTCGGCATATGACCTCCGAACAGCTCGGCAAATGACCTCGGCACCCGACCTCGACACGACTCAGTATCGACCTCCTCATCGGCTCGGTCCTCATGGCTCGGACGCGACCTCATCGGCCGCGACCGCGCGACCTCGGTAGCGACCTCATCCCGCTCGACCACGGATCATCACCGGCCGACGCGACAAGAGCTCATCACGCGACCTCGATGCAGCGACCTCATCGCTTGACACGCGCGACCTCCTCCTCGATTCGACATACTACTTCCTCGAGCTCAACATCCGACTTCCTCCTCATTTCGACATCCGATTTACTCGAGGCTCGACATCGACTTCCTCGGATCTCGACACGCGACTTAATCCTCACCGACATCCGAGCTCCTCAACCGACATCCGACACGAGATATGCATGTCAAAATATTTTGTGCGTGTGTGATTTAATTTTAATTGAGAGCTTTTATTACTACTTACAAATTGTCTTAATAAAGATAAATAAATACCCGGAACCCAAAGACTTGAGAAACAATCATTCTTGATACGCGTCTTGGTATTCTTTTCCACTTTTTGCACGGTTGACTATTTGCAAAGCTCCGCTTTGTCAATCATCAAAATCATCCTGTCAAGGCATGTATTCACAGACTCCCACTTTTTGATGATGACAAACATCTCATGGAGGAATTTAGTAAAATATAATCATGATATAGCAATGAGATATAAGCATGGTTTTTCAATAAAAGATATCGAGTTTAAGCACAATATTTAGAAAAACTCCCTCTCACAATAAGCAATACTTAAAATATCACTCCCCTGAATCATGCATTCATGTAACTCTCCCCTTTGGCAACATCAAAAAGTGGGAAAGACAAATAAAGCAAGGCATATATTCAGGATTAAACAAGCATATTTTGATAGTTACGTGATACCAAGCTTGGTGTGTGACGGATGAGCTGGTTGGACATGATTAGCTAGTTGCATAAGACAAATGCGTCACCCACTCATTATTCCGTACTTAAAGAAAATGGAAGGGGAAAAGACTGCATAAACTCGTTAGCACACTCAAACGCCCAAGTTAGAATTTATTCAAAAGAAAATGCAATCACAAAAATACTCAATGCATGATTGGTCTAAAATTCCTAACTCGGTTCTTATAAAAAAGAAGCTTTCTTTAGGCAAAGGTTTAGTAAAAATATCTGCAAGTTGTTTAGATGTTTCCACAAACTCAATCACACAATCTCCTTTTTGAACATGATCTCTAATAAAATGGTGCCTAATCTCTATATGTTTGGTCCGGGAGTGATAAACCGGGTTTTTCGTGAGGTTTATGGCACTAGTATTGTCACACTTTATTGGAACAGTTTTCAAATTAATCCCATAATCATTCAATCAAGTTGTTTCATCCAAATAATCTGCGGCGCAACAACTACCTCGCCGCAACATATTCCGCTTCGAAGGGACAAAGCCACACCGCTTGTTTCTTACTATGCCATGAAACCAAGGCATTCCCAAGTAAGTGACATGTCCCACTAGTGCTTTTTCGGTCCATTTTGCAACCCGCAAAATCAGAATCCGAGTACCCAATAAGTGTGCAGTCAGCACCTTTGGGGGACCATAAACCCATGGTTTGTGTGCGGTGAGATATCTCATGATGCGTTTCTTGCTAAGAGATGTGATTCCTTCGGATTTGCTTCGAAGCGTGCACACATACAATCGCTAGACATAATATCCGGACGACTAGCAGTGAGATAGAGAAGAGATCCTATCATACCTCTATACTTACTTACTTCGACCGACTTACCACCTTCATCTTTGTCAAGATAGCATGATGTGCTCATGGGAGTTGAGATTTCTTTGGCGTTGCTCATTCCAAATCTTTTAAGCAACTCCTTGCAATATTTGGATTGATTTATAAAAATTCCTTCTTTTGTTTGTTTGATTTGAAGACCAAGGAAGTAGTTGAGCTCTCCCATCATGGACATTTCAAACTCACTTTGCATGATTTTGGAAAAATCTTCACACAAAGACTCATTAGTAGCACCAAAGATGATATCGTCAACATAAATTTGAACAAGTAAAATGTCATGATTTTTGTGTTTAATGAAAAGAGTGGTATCAACTTTTCCTCTTTCAAAACCTTTTTCAAGTAAATATTTGCTCAACCTCTCGTACCAAGCTCTCAGAGCTTGTTTTAAACCATATAAAGCCTTTTTCAATTTGAAAACATGATTTGGAAATTCAAAATTTTCAAAACCGGGGGGTTGATCAACATATACTTCTTCTTGAATAAAACCATTTAGAAATGCACTCTTAACATCCATTTGAAAAAGTTTAAAATCCATGATGCATGCAAATGCGAGAAGCATGCGAATAGCTTCTAATCTAGCCACGGGTGCATAGGTTTCATCGAAATCTATGCCCTCTTGTTGATTATAGCCTTTTGCAACAAGTCTAGCTTTATTTCTAACAATGATACCGTTTTCATCAAGCTTATTGCGAAAGACCCATTTTGTCCCAATGACTAGGTGATCTTTAGGCCTAGGGACAAGTTCCCAAACATCATTTCTCTCAAATTGATTTAATTCCTCTTGCATAGCAAAGGTCCAATGCTCATCAAAGATGGCTTCATTGACGTCATTTGGTTCAATTTGAGAGACAAAGGCCATATGATGACATGCATGATTAAGAGAGTTTCGAGTCGTTACCCCTTTTGAGATATCACCTATTATGTTGTCAAGAGGATGGTTCTTTGAGACTCTCCATTCCTTTTGAAGATTTGAGTGAGAGAGTTCTTGAGAGGGTTGAGGCAAGGACTCTTGATCCTCCTTTTGAACTTTTGATCTCTCTTGTTCCTCTAAATAGGTATCTCCAAATACTTCTGCAAGATCATCAACACTTTCTTCTCAAGATTTGGGGTTAGATTCATCAAAAGAAACATGCACAGATTCTTCAATACCCAAGTTCTTTTATTAAAAATTCAAAAGCTTTACTAGAAGTGGAATATCCAAGAAATAAACCTTCATCAGCTTTAGCATCAAATTTACTAAGGTTATTCTTACCATTGTTTAGGACAAAACACTTGCATCCGAAAACGTGAAGGTGGGAAATGTTGGGCTTCCTTCCTTTGTAGAGTTCATACGGTGTTTGCTTAAGGATCGGCCTTATAAGAACTCGATTCATCACATAGCAAGCGGTGCTCACGGCGTCTGCCCAAAAGTACTTAGGAAGGTTAGTCTCATTGAGCATCGTCCTCGCTAGCTCTTCAAGAGACCGATTTTTCCTTTCAACCACTCCATTTTGTTGTGGTGTCCTTGGAGCAGAAAAGTTGTGATCAATGCCATTTTCTGTGCAAAATGCTTCAAATGCTTCATTCTCAAATTCCCCACCATGATCACTTCGAATGGAAGCAATGTTAAGTCCCTTCTCATTTTGTATAACCTTTGCAAGTTTTCGAAAAGCATTAAAAGCATCATTTTTGTGAGAAATAAATAAAGTCCATGTATAGCGAGAATAGTCGTCCACAATAACAAGAGCATAGTAATTGCCACCAAAGCTCATGGTTCTAGAAGGGCCAAATAAATCCATATGTAAAAGTTGTAAAGGCCGATTTGTTGAAACAATATTTTTAGATTTGAAAGATGCCTTTACTTGTTTTCCTTTTTGACATGCATCACAAAGTTTATCTTTTTCAAAATGAAGCTTTGGTAAGCCAATTACTAAGTCCTTTCGAACTAACTTATTAAGATGATCCATGTGAATATGAGCCATTCTCCTATGCCATAGCCAAGATTCATCCTCTTTACTAATAAGACAACATGCATGATTTGAAGGTATTTTATTTAAATCAAGCATATAGATATTTCAATTCTAGGTCCAATTACAATAACATTTTCATTTATAGAATCCATGACCATGCATTTTGAAGAATCGAAAACCACTTTGTTTCCTTTATCACAAAGTTGACTAATGCTTAGCAAATTATGCTTCAAACCATCCACATACAAAACATTTTCAATAGTGGGATTAGGACTCTTACCAATAGAACCAATCCCAAGAATTTTACCTATGTTGTTGTCACCATACCGGACATAACCACTATTCTTAGGTACCAATGAGGAGAACTTGCTTTTGTCTCCTGTCATGTGCTTTGAACAGCCGCTATCAAGATACCAATTTGAATCTTTGGCTTTCAAGCACACCTGCAAAATAAAATCAGGTTTTAACTTTTGGTACCCAAACTAAGTTGGGTCCAGATGAGTTAGTTTTTGGCAAAGTACCCTTTCGAATCCATATCTTTTTGCCAACCACATTCTTGTTCTTTCTAATATTGCAAATGGAGGCAGTGTGACCATTTCTACCACAAAGGAAAGCATTTAATGAAAGGACTACTTGAGGGTTTGTTGTGATTGAAGAGTTTAAAAGATTTTTCATGAATTTTTGGATGATAACCTAAACCAGCTTTTCCAAAAGTACCTTTTTGGTTTCCTAACATAATGTTTAGATTATCTCTTCCCATCGTAAATTTTGCAAGAGTGTTATTTAAATCCTCAACCTTATTTTTCAAAACACTACACTCATTGCATTTTAAAACTTCATCCTTTTTATTTTCACAAGATATGGGAGGAGAAGTTTCAATCACAAAGAACTTGTTTTTCTTTAAGAATCACTATCTCTTTGTTTAAAATTTCAATTTCTGATTCAAGAGAAGAGATAGTTTTCTTAGAAGAAAGAACAATTTTTCCAAGTTTAATCGTTTCATTATTTAATTCTTCACAAGCAATAAGCAGCTCATCATAAGTTAAAGGAGATTCGAGTTCAAGAGCATTTACCTCATCCTCCTCGTGTTTTGCCATGAGACATAAGTTGGCCTCTGTAGTACCTTCATGGGTCAATAGAAGGGTGTCCCACATTTCTTTAGCAGCCTTGCAATTTGAGACCCTATAGAACTCATCGTAGCTTAAAGCGTAGTGATGATGTTCTTAGCTTTCAAATTGTATTGGACCTTTTCTTATCATCTTCGGTCCAAAGTGATCTTGGTTTGTCTACCACTGCATCATTAATTGATTGAGTGGGGACAAATGGACCATTTTCCACAAGATCCCAAATATCAAGATCAACACCCTCAAGAAAGATTTGCATTCTATCCTTCCAATAACCATACCCCTCACCATTGAAAAATGGGGGTCTGTTTCATGGAAGTTCCTCGTAATTGTTTGAAGTCATTCTCTTGAGACTGTTAAGTCCTTTATACAAGATTCTAGCTCGATGCCAATTGTTCCCAATTGACTTCAAACACAAGAGGGGGTGAATTGTGATAGCGGTGCTTATATAAAAATTACGTAAAAATAAATGACCGAATAATAAATAAAGAACAAAAATAAATAAAGTGCTTGAATGATAAAGAGACAGAGCAAAGAAGAGCACGCAGCAATTTATACGTGTTCGCCACCAAACACCCCTCGTGGCCTACGTCCCCCGTCCCCAAAGCAAACCACTATGGGATTTTCACTAAAACACTAGCTTTTAAATCAGGTTCAGCTAGAAACCTTTACAACTCTAAACTGAGCAATACGCTCAAGAGATATCACCTCTCTATGAACACCTTGGGATTCCTACCCAAAAATAAATGATTTTCACAAATAAAATGAGACGAAAAAGATACACTCAATAGTGCAGATATAACAAATTGAAGCTCAAATAATACAACTCAAATTTTGTAGAATAAAAAGACTCTCAGAAAATTGTGCTCAAATAAGTGTGAGTGATGAAAAATATTTGACAGAGTTTTTGTCACAAAAATTAAGCACTGCGTTGTTATTGTTGTATTTTCGTGTTGTTAGAAAGAGCACAGCGTTGTTTATATTTATAGACCGACTGAGGAGCGTTTGCCCGTTGAGTTGATTTGTCCGTTGGAAGATTTGACCGTTGCACAGGGATCTGTCCGTTGGAATGAATATTAAAAGGATTTGTCGTTGCAGAAGACGGACGACCTCTCAAGACTCGGCCAGACGACCTCGCCACACACTCGGACGACCTCAACACGGCTCGGCATATGACCTCCGAACAGCTCGGAAATGACCTCGGCACACGACCGACACACACTCAGATACGACCTCCTCATCGCCTCGGTCCTCATAGCTCGACACGCGACCATCATCGGACGACACGCGACCTCGGTAGCGACCTCATCACCGACACGGATCATCACGGACGCGACAAGAGCTCATCACGCCGACCTCGATGCAGCGACCTCATAAGCTTGACACGCCGACCTCCTCCTCGATTCGACATACTACTTCCTCGAGCTCAACATCCGACTTCCTCCTCACCGACATCCGATTTACTCGAGCTCGACATACGACTTCCTCAGATCTCGACACGCGACTTAATCCTCACCGACATCCGAGCTCCTCACTCGACATCCGACACGAGATATGCATGTCAAAATATTTTGTGCGTGTGTGATTTAATTTTAATTGAGAGCTTTATTACTACTTACAAATTGTCTTAATAAAGATAAATAAATACCCGTAACCCAAAGACTTGAGAAACAATCATTCTTGATACGTCTTGGTATTCTTTTTCCACTTTTTGCACGGTTGACTATTTGCAAAGCTCCCTTTTGTCAATCATCAAAATCATCCTGTCAAGGCATGTATTCACAGACTCCCCCTTTTTGATGATGACAAACATCTCATGGAGGGAATTTAGTAAAATATAATCATGATATAGCAATGAGATATAAGCATGGTTTTTCAATAAAAGATATCAGAGTTTAAGCACAATATTTAGAAAAACTCCCTCTCACAATAGGCAATACTTAAAATATCACTCCCCCTGAATCATGCATTCATGTAACTCTCCCCTTTCGGCAACAACAAAAAGTGGGAAACACAAATAAAGCAAGGCATATATTCAGGATTAAACAAGCATATTTTGATAGCTACGTGATACCAAGCTTGGTGTGTGACAGATGAGCCGTTGGACATGATTAGCTAGTTGCATAAGACAAATGCGTCACCCACTCATTATTCCGCACTTAAAGAAAATGGAAGGGAAAAGACTGCATAAACTCGTTAGCACACTCAAACGCCAAGTTAGAATTTATTCAAAAAGAAAATGCAATCACAGCAATACTCAATGCATGATTGGTCTAAAATTCCTAACTCGGTTCTTATAAAAAAGAAGCTTTCTTTAGGCAAAGGTTTAGTAAAAATATCTGCAAGTTGTTTAGATGTTTCCACAAACTCAATCACACAATCTCCTTTTTGAACATGATCTCTAATAAAATGGTGCCTAATCTCTATATGTTTGGTCCGGGAGTGATAAACCGGGTTTTTCGTGAGGTTTATGGCACTAGTATTGTCACACTTTATTGGAACAGTTTTCAAATTAATCCCATAATCATTCAACTGTTGTTTCATCCAAATAATCTGTGCGCAACAACTACCTGCCGCAACATATTCCGCTTCGGCAGTGGACAAAGCCACACTGGCTTGTTTCTTACTATGCCATGAAACCAAGGCATTCCCAAGTAAGTGACATGTCCCACTAGTGCTTTTTCGGTCCATTTTGCAACCCGCAAAATCAGAATCCGAGTACCCAATAAGTGTGCAGTCAGCACCTTTGGGGTACCATAAACCCATGGTTTGTGTGCCAGTGAGATATCTCATGATGCGTTTTACCGCTAAGAGATGTGATTCCTTAGGATTTGCTTGAAAACGTGCACACATACAAACACTAGACATAATATCCGGATGACTAGCAGTGAGATAGAGAAGAGATCCTATCATACCTCTATACTTACTTACTTCGACCGACTTACCACCTTCATCTTTGTCAAGATAGCATGATGTGCTCATGGGAGTTGAGATTTCTTTGGCGTTGCTCATTCCAAATCTTTTAAGCAACTCCTTGCAATATTTGGATTGATTTATAAAAATTCCTTCTTTTGTTTGTTTGATTTGAAGACCAAGGAAGTAGTTGAGCTCTCCCATCATGGACATTTCAAACTCACTTTGCATGATTTTGGAAAAATCTTCACACAAAGACTCATTAGTAGCACCAAAGATGATATCGTCAACATAAATTTGAACAAGTAAAATGTCATGATTTTTGTGTTTAATGAAAAGAGTGGTATCAACTTTTCCTCTTTCAAAACCTTTTTCAAGTAAATATTTGCTCAACCTCTCGTACTAAGCTCTGAGGTTGTTTTAAACCATATAAAGCCTTTTTCAATTTGAAAACATGATTTGGAAATTCAAAATTTTCAAAACCGGGGGGTTGATCAACATATACTTCTTCTTGAATAAAACCATTTAGAAATGCACTCTTAACATCCATTTGAAAAAGTTTAAAATCCATGATGCATGCAAATGCGAGAAGCATGCGAATAGCTTCTAATCTAGCCACGGGTGCATAGGTTTCATCGAAATCTATGCCCTCTTGTTGATTATAGCCTTTGCAACAAGTCTAGCTTTATTTCTAACAATGATACCGTTTTCATCAAGCTTATTGCGAAAGACCCATTTTGTCCCAATGACTAGGTGATCTTTAGGCCTAGGGACAAGTTCCCAAACATCATTTCTCTCAAATTGATTTAATTCCTCTTGCATAGCAAAGGTCCAATGCTCATCAAAGATGGCTTCATTGACGTCATTTGGTTCAATTTGAGAGACAAAGGCCATATGATGACATGCATGATTAAGAGAGTTTCAGTCGTTACTCCCTTTGAGATATCACTTATTATGTTGTCAAGAGGATGGTTCTTTGAGACTCTCCATTCCTTTTGAAGATTTGAGTGAGAGAGTTCTTGAGAGGGTTGAGGCAAGGACTCTTGATCCTCCTTTTGAACTTTTGATCTCTCTTGTTCCTCTAAATAGGTATCTCCAAATACTTCGCAAGATCATCAACACTTTCTTCATCAAGATTTGGGGTTAGATTCATCAAAAGAAACATGCATGATTCTTCAACACCCAAGTTCTTTTATTAAAAATTCAAAAGCTTTACTAGAAGTGGAATATCCAAGAAATAAACCTTCATCAGCCTTTAGCATCAAATTTACCAAGGTTATTCTTACCATTGTTTAGACAAAACACTTGCATCCAAACGTGAAGGTGGGAAATGTTGGGCTTCCTTCCTTTGTAGAGTTCATACGGTGTTTGCTTAAGGATCGGCCTTATAAGAACTCGATTCATCACATAGCAAGCGGTGCTCACTGGCCTGCCCAAAAGTACTTAGGAAGGTTAGTCTCATTGAGCATCGCCCTCGCTAGCTCTTCAAGAGACCGATTTTTCCTTTCAACCACTCCATTTTGTTGTGGTGTCCTTGGAGCGTAAAAGTTGTGATCAATGCCATTTTCTCAGGCAAAATGCTTCAAATGCTTCATTCTCAAATTCCCCACCATGATCACTTCGAATGGAAGCAATGTTAAGTCCCTTCTCATTTTGTATAACCTTTGCAAGTTTTCGAAAAGCATTAAAAGCATCATTTTTGTGAGAAATAAATAAAGTCCATGTATAGCGAGAATAGTCGTCCACAATAACAAGAGCATAGTAATTGCCACCAAAGCTCATGGTTCTAGAAGGGCCAAATAAATCCATATGTAAAAGTTGTAAAGGCCGATTTGTTGAAACAATATTTTTAGATTTGAAAGATGCCTTTACTTGTTTTCCTTTTTGACATGCATCACAAAGTTTATCTTTTTCAAAATGAAGCTTTGGTAAGCCAATTACTAAGTCCTTTCGAACTAACTTATTAAGATGATCCATGTGAATATGAGCCATTCTCCTATGCCATAGCCAAGATTCATCCTCTTTACTAATAAGACAACATGCATGATTTGAAGGTATTTTATTTAAATCAAGCATATAGATATTTCCAATTCTAGGTCCAATTACAATAACATTTTCATTTATAGAATCCATGACCATGCATTTTGAAGAATCGAAAACCACTTTGTTTCCTTTATCACAAAGTTGACTAATGCTTAGCAAATTATGCTTCAAACCATCCACATACAAAACATTTTCAATAGTGGGATTAGGACTCTTACCAATAGAACCAATCCCAAGAATTTTACCTATGTTGTTGTCACCATACCGGACATAACCACTATTCTTAGGTACCAATGAGGAGAACTTGCTTTTGTCTCCTGTCATGTGCTTTGAACAGCCGCTATCAAGATACCAATTTGAATCTTTGGCTTTCAAGCACACCTGCAAAATAAAATCAGGTTTTAACTTTTGGTACCCAAACTAAGTTGGGTCCAGATGAGTTAGTTTTTGGCAAAGTACCCTTTGGAATCCATATCTTTTTGCCAACCACATTCTTGTTCTTTCTAATATTGCAAATGGAGGCAGTGTGACCATTTCTACCACAAAGGAAAGCATTTAATGAAAGGACTACTTGAGGGTTTGTTGTGATTGAAGAGTTTAAAAGATTTTTCATGAATTTTTGGATGATAACCTAAACCAGCTTTTCCAAAAGTACCTTTTTGGTTTCCTAACATAATGTTTAGATTATCTCTTCCCATCGTAAATTTTGCAAGAGTGTTATTTAAATCCTCAACCTTATTTTTCAAAACACTACACTCATTGCATTTTAAAACTTCATCTTTTTATTTTCACAAGATATGGGAGGAGAAGTTTCAATCACAAAGAACTTGTTTTTCTTTAAGAATCGCTATCTCTTTGTTTAAAATTTCAATTTTTGATTCAAGAGAAGAGATGGTTTTCTTAGAAGAAAGAACAATTTTTCCAAGTTTAATCGTTTCATTATTTAATTCTTCACAAGCAATAAGCAGCTCATCATAAGTTAAAGGAGATTCGAGTTCAAGAGCATTTACCTCATCCTCCTCGTGTTTTGCCATGAGACATAAGTTGGCCTCAGTAGTACCTTCATGGGTCAATAGAAGGGTGTCCCACATTTCTTTAGCAGTCTTGCAATTTGAGACCCTATAGAACTCATCGTAGCTTAAAGCAGAAGTGATGATGTTCTTAGCTTTCAAATTGTATTGGACCTTTTTCTTATCATCTTCGGTCCAAAGTGATCTTGGTTTGTCTACCACTGCATCATTAATTGATTGAGTGGGGACAAATGGACCATTTTCCACAGCATCCCAAATATCAAGATCAACACCCTCAAGAAAGATTTGCATTATATCCTTCCAATAACCATACCCCTCACCATTGAAAAATGGGGGTCTGTTCATGGAAGTTCCCTCGTAATTGTTTGAAGTCATTCTCTTGAGACGGTTAAGTCCTTTATACAAGATTCTAGCTCTGATGCCAATTGTTCCCAATTGACTTCAAACACAAGAGGGGGGTGAATTGTGATAGCGGTGCTTATATAAAAAATTACAGAAAATAAATGACCGAATAATAAATAAAGAACAAAAATAAATAAAGTGCTTGAATGATAAAGAGACAGAGAGCAAAGAAGAGCACAAAGCAATTTATCCAGGTTCGCACAACAAACACCCCTGTGGCCTACGTACTGTCCCCAAAGCAAACCACTATGGGATTTTCACTAAAACACTAGCTTTTAAATCAGGTTCAGCTAGAAACCTTTACAACTCTAAACCAGAGCAATACGTTCAAGAGATATCACCTCTCTATGAACACCTTGGGATTCCTACCCAAAAATAAATGATTTTCACAAATAAAATGAGACGAAAAAGATACACTCAATAGTGCGAGATATAACAAATTGAAGCTCAAATAATACAACTCAAATTTTGTAGAATAAAAAGACTCTCGAGAAAATTGTGCTCAAATAAGTGTGAGTGATGAAAAATATTTGTGAGTTTTTGTCACAAAAATTAAGCCTTTGCGTTGTTATTGTTGTATTTTCGTGTTGTTAGAAAGAGCACAGCGTTGTTTATATTTATAGACCGACCAGGAGGCGTTTGGGTTGAGTTGATTTGTCCGTTGGAAGATTTGACCGTTGCACGAGGATCTGTCCGTTGGAATGAATATTAAAAGGATTTGTCGTTGCGGGAAGACAGCTAAGCAGACGACCTCACGAAGACAGCTCGGCGACGACCTCGCCACTCGACCAGGCGACCTCGACACATTTCGGCATATGACCTCACGAACTCGGCAAATGACCTCGGCACGACCTCGACCTGACACGACTCGTATCGACCTCCTCCATCGGCTCGGTCCTCATAGCTCGGCACGCGACCTCATCGGCGACCACGCGACCTCGATGGCGACCTCATCGGCCGACACGGATCATCACCGGCCGCGCGACAAGAGCTCATCACGCGACCTCGATGCGCGACCTCATAAGCTTGACACGCGACCTCCTCCTCGATTCGACATACTACTTCCTCGAGCTCAACATCCGACTTCCTCCTCACCGACATCCGATTTACTCGAGCTCGACATCGACTTCCTCAGATCTCGACACGCCGACTTAATCCTCACCGACATCCGAGCTCCTCAGCTCGACATCCGACACGAGATATGCATGTCAAAATATTTTGTGCGTGTGTGATTTAATTTTAATTGAGAGCTTTTTATTACTACTTACAAATTGTCTTAATAAAGATAAATAAATACCCAGAACCCAAAGACTTGAGAAACAATCATTCTTGATACGCGTCTTGGTATTCTTTTCCACTTTTTGCACGGTTGACTATTTGCAAAGCTCCCTTTTGTCAATCATCAAAATCATCCTGTCAAGGCATGTATTCACAGCTATAACAACAATAATGTACTAAACTCACCTAATATCTACACATTAACTCACTCTCAAAATGTTCAAAAATTAATAATATTAGACAAATATGATATTAGTTAATAAACTAAATTATATATTCTAATACTTAAATTTTCTAACTTTTTGACATAATTTAAACGGTGCCCGTGCATGACACGGGTCATCATACTAGTTTATATTACATTAAATATTAATAATAACATATCTATAGCAAAATGGTTCATGCTATGCGTGGTGTATAATGTTGAATTAACACGTTATTTGTATCAAAATATTCATGCATCTAGTAATTTTAATTATAATGTTATTTCATCTATGTAAAATGATTATATCTCTGTCATATATTTATATACACTTACATTATCATATTTTATTTATATTTACTTCTATGACTTAGATATTAATGTGTCTTCATGTATTTCTATAAAATCGTTGAAATTTTTAATATATAAGAATTTCAGAAAAATCTATGAAGATTTATCAACCAAAAGTTATAAAAAAAGTGAGTCATTACAATCATGGATCATAAAGTATAACATTTTTCAAGTTACTAACTACTATTGTCTACTATAAATAGCTGGTTAAATACTTGGTAAATTATAATGTTTAAAATAGAACATATGGGTTGCGAAAGTGCACACAACAATTTATGAGGGATTTCTTTTTCTAAAATTATAGAATATCTCAAATTTTCAGTAAAATGATGTAGAATATTTATTACCTAGAAAGTAAAAAATATGTTCACATTGAACTTATATTTATGATTTCCTAATGCAGTTAGAAAATATCTCAAAAAACAAAGAAAAACCTGGAAAAAGTCTTTGAATGTATAAACCACACAAAAATTAGAATTTAAACACAAAAGAATACACTATAACAGAAACAGAAAGAACAAAAAAAGAGAAGTGAAGTATACAACAAAATTATTAGTGTAGAATGTAGCAAAAAACCATTAAAAGATAATACTTGATCATATTCAATTTATGTATAAAAAAGAAAAGAATATATAGTAGATGACCAATACAGATACGGTTCCAAGAATCCTACATAAAGCTTATAATTAAACTTAATATATTTTAAAATGGAACACACACACACACACACACACACACACACACACACATATATATATATATAATTACACCAAATTTATTATTACATTTAACTTAATATATGTTCAAATGTTTTCAAGTAAATTGTAATTTTTAGCATAGTAATTTAAACATTAATGTGCTTTCAAATAAATATTCAATCCTCGTGTAAAAAAATTTGATTCTATAATTTTAATATGAAAACATATTAATATGGATATTAATATGTTTTTTATTGACGTTTACATGTGTGGGTTATCAATTTTTGTACGTTATATAAAAAGTGATAAAAATTCAAAACGATTTCCAAAACTTAATAAAAAAATAGTAGAAATGATTTTTTTCATAAGAAGTATAATTCTGAATTTATATTTAAATGGTTATAACTTAGTTTATCATGGAAAAATTTATCAATGAAATATTAAATACTAAAAAATGAAATACAATTTATCAATAATATTAAAATTCAATTTATAAAAGTCATTATTTTATACTAACTATTTGTTTTTTAAATTTTTATAACCAAAAAAAAAGAAAATAAGTAAAAATCTAGGCAAATTTATATTAAAAAAACTTTAAAATTGACGTAACGTTTAAAACTTTGAAAGAGGTGAAAAACTTTGTTTATTTAAATTTCAAAAATTTAATTTTATCAGTTATCAAATAACATTTTTTGAGGTAAAACTTTTTTATTACTTTAATATAAAATAAAATTACTTTAAAGTAATTTTTGACAAATTTCTTTTGTATTACTTATATTGTTATCGATTTTAATTGATACTACCGACATTCAATTATTCTTGGTAGGTGCATTCGATATGATTCATATTTTTATTATTGAGATTGATAGTGAAATTTAAAGAGAGGATCATATGATCATAATCATAAGTTCCAATTAGTCCTAATTTGAGGATCATACGTTTATGATAATTAATTTCCTGTCTTGTGGCTCTTGGCTGTTTTTCTGATTATATTGGGATTGTTTCCTCTTTTTGTGTTGAGCTTACTGCAGCAATGAAGGCAATTGAGATTGTAGTAGACAAAGGTTGGCGGAGTCTCTGGCTTGAATGTGATTCCTTGTTAGTGGTGCAGGCCTTTCATTCTCCAAATCTGGTTCCCTAGATGCTTAGAGTGCGTTGGAACAATTACATCCATCTTACGACTCAAATGAACTTTATAATTTCTCACATTTATAGAGAAGGTAATGCTTGTGCAGATTCTCTAGCTGCCTATGGGGGTCAGAGCAGATGTTTCAGCTGGTGGGATTCTGTTCCCCCTTCGTGTTCACGGAGTTCTATAACAATCGTTTATGGATTCCAAATTTTAGATTTGTATAGTTGGCTTGGGTTTTGGTTCGGTCCTCCCAAGATTCCACTTTTTTGTTTTTTCAATAAAATCAGGGATGAGTACTCTTTTTCCTTCTAGGTGTTTTTTTCCTAAGGAGGGTTTTGCATCAGAAGGTTTTAACGAGGCTCCTTACCTTTCTACTTAAAAAAAAGTGGTTGCCAAAACCGGATTCTTTCCTATTTTTTAAATTTTATTTGATTGTCATACTTTAATTTTATTTGATTCTTTATGGATATTAATACATAGGTCCAAAGGTCAAATATTCACCAGTTATCAATTTACATATCATTAATTGGTTTTGTTGTAGGTGATCACTGTGAAAACGACACGTGTCAAGTGTTTTTTCTAATGATTTTCAATTGTATAATAAGAGATATGATAGTAGTTGGTAAAAGAGTGAAATCTTATAGTACTATTTACTCACATAATGTAGAAGATTTGATTTAAAATAAAGGGTTGGTAGTAGAGATGGAAAAATGGGCCAGTCTGATTGGGCTGGCCCGAAAAGTCATACGGCTTGAGCAGCTAAATTGGTGCCCATTTTTCAACCCGGGTTTTTTTAGCCCGGCCTGATAAAGA
Organism: Calophaca sinica; assembly: GCA_037113605.1. Lineage (NCBI taxonomy): Eukaryota > Viridiplantae > Streptophyta > Magnoliopsida > Fabales > Fabaceae > Calophaca > Calophaca sinica. The sequence goes on along the minus strand of CM073734.1, from coordinate 98,340,306 downwards.
CCGAACCCGATTCGGGCTGCTCGCATAGCCCGCATAAAATTAAAAACATTTGTATTTCGGTGTAAATTACGACTCACTCATAAAAAAAAATCATGAAATGCGGTCTCTCATTCTCTAGCTCATAGCTTTCGCAAAATTATTCAGACCAAAACAAAAAAAAATCACAAAATTATTAGGAAATAGCAAAAATCCTAATAACTAACAGTGACACATTCGTTGGTCTCTGTCAATCTGCTATATCATAAATAATAAATTATACATTTATGAATAAGTCAAACAACTTTGGTTAATAAATGTCAACAAATGGAGCTACGTAAATATGTCATAAAATCATAAACAGTATCAGGCTCGGATGCCACATGTAACCATTTAAAGGATCGATTGTCTTATTCTGTCTTACCAAACCTAATCATTAAAAATCAATATCAATTTAAGAGAAGAATAGGCTGTTGAAATGACCAAATTAGTTCTCTTATAATTATGCCACCTGTCCTTTTTTAAGGGTAAATTTGTCTTTTTGTGATTACAGTACCCAACTTTTCTGCTGTTTCGATTCAAAATTTGAACCCTCCATCTTATCTCTCTCCCGATCTCCCTCCTTTCTTCCTCCTCCATCTTGCTCTTCCTCCTCCCTTCACATCACCAGATTCGCCCCCTTTATCCTCCTCCGTAACAAAAAAAAAAAAATCCCTTTCAAAGAAAAATGAACCCTCAATCTTATCTCTCTCCTGATCTCCCTCCTTTCTCCCTCCTCCAATCTCCAAGGACCCGGTACTTCACTTTCCTCTTCTTCCTCCTCCTTCCACTTTTCACTGCACATTCACTCTTCTGGATTGTATCAAAGGTGGTTTTTTGTAGGTTTTGATGCGTCACAGTGACAACAGTGTGTCGTCGGAGAACCTGATGCGTCACAGTGACGACAGGTTGAGCTTGACATGAAGCTGTTGATCTCGACAGCTATTCACACCTGTCGAGATCAAGCTTGCTCTCGACAGGTTGAGCTTGACATGAAGCTGTTGATCTCGACAGCTATTCACACCTGTCGAGATCAAGCTCAACCTGTTGGACCTCAAGCTGTCGAGATCAACCTTGCTCTCGACAGGTTGAGCTTGCTCTCGACAGGTTGATGCGTCACAGTGACAACAGTGTGTCGTCGGCGAACCTGATGCGTCACAGTGACGACAGGTTGAGCTTGATCTCAATCTGTCGAGATCAAGCTCAAGCTGTTGGTCCTCAAGCTGTCGAAATCAAGCCTGATCTCGGCAGGTTGAGGACCAACAGCTTCAGCTTGATCTCGACAGGTTGAGATGATCTCAACCTGTCGAGAGCAAGCTCAACCTCTCGAGAGCAAGCTTGATCTGGACAGCTTGAGGTCGTCGAAATCAAGCTTGATCTCGTCAGGTTGAGGACCAACGGCAGGCTTGATCTCGACAGGTTGAGCTTGACATGAAGTCGCTGATCTCGGCGACTATTCACACTGTCGAGAGCAAGCTCAACCTGTTGGACCCTCAAGCTCGAGATCAACCTTGCTCTCTCGAGGTTGAGCTTGATCTCGACAGGTTGAGCTTGACATGAAAGCTGTTGATCTCGACAGCTATTCACACCTGTCGAGATCAAGCTCGGCTGTTGGTCCTCAACCCGCCGAGATCGAGCTTGATCTCGGCGAGGTTGAGCTTGCTCTCGACGGTTGATGCGTCCGCGGTGACAGCGATTGTGTCGTCGGCGAACCTGATGCGTCCGCGGTGGCGACAGGTTGAGCTTGATCTCAATCTGTCGAGATCAAGCTCAAGCTGTTGGTCCTCAAGCTGTCGAAATCAAGCCTGATCTCGGCAGGTTGAGGACCAACAGCTTCAGCTTGATCTCGACAGGTTGAGATGATCTCAACCTGTCGAGAGCAAGCTCAACCTCTCGAGCAAGCTTGATCCGGGCGGCAGAGGTCGCCGAAATCAAGCTTGATCTCGGCGGGTTGAGGACCAACGGCAGGCTTGATCCCGACAGGTTGAGCTTGGCATGAAGCTGTTGATCTCGACAGCTATTCACACCTGTCGAGAGCAAGCTCCACCTGTTGGACCTCAGGTTGTCGAGATCAACCTTGCTCTCGACAGGTTGAGCTTGATCTCGACAGGTTGAGCTTGATATGAAGCTGTTGATCTCGCTGACTATTCACACTGTCGAGATCAAGCTCAACTCGTTGGTCCTCAACCCGCCGAGATCAAGCTTGATCTCGGCCGACAGTTGAGCTTGCTCGACAGGTTGATGCGTCCACGGTGACAACAAAGATGTCGTCGGAGAACCTGATGCGTCCACGGTGGCGGCGGGTTGAGCTTGATCTCAACTGCCGAGATCAAGCCTGCCGCTGGTCCTCGCCGCCGAAATCAAGCTTGATCTCTGCAGTCGAGGACCAACAAACCTTCACTGATCTCGGCAGTTGAGCTTGACATGAATCTATTAATCTCGACAATTATTCACACCTGTCGAGATCAAGCTCAACCTGTTGGACCTCGCCGCCCATCGACTGCTTGCTCGAGAGGTTGAGCTTGCTCTCGACAGGTTGAGATCATCTCAAACTGTCGAGATCAAGCTCAAGCTGTTGGTCCTCAAGCTGTCGAGATCAGCCTTGATCTCGACAGGTTGAGCTTGATCTCGACAGGTGTGAGCTTGACATGAAGCTGTTGATTTAGACAGCTATTCACACCTGTCGAGATCAAGCTCAACCTGTTGGTCCTCAACCTGTCGAGATCAAGCTTGATCTCGACAGGTTGAGCTTGCTCTCGACAGGTTGATGCGTCACTGACAACAGTGTGTCGTCGGAGAACCTGATGCGTCACAGTAACGACAGGTTGTGGATGATCTCAAACTGTCGAGCCGTTGGACCTCAGGCTGTCGAGATCAACCTTGCTCTCGACAGGTTGAGCTTGATCTCGACAGGTTGAGCTTGACATGAAGCTGTTGATCTCGACAGCTACTCACACCTGTCGAGATCAAGCTCAACCTGTTGGTCCTCAACCTGTCAAGATCAAGCTTGATCTCGACAGGTTGAGCTTGCTCTCGACAGGTTGAGGATGATCTCAAACTGTCGAGATCAAGCTCAACCTGTTGGTCCTCAAGCTGTCGAAGATCTCCTCAACCTGTCGAGAGCAAGCTCAACCTGTCGAGATCAAGCTTGATCTCGACAGGTTGAGCTTGCTCTCGACAGGTTGAGCTTGACATAAAGCTGTTGATCTCGACAGCTATTCACACCTGTCGAGATCAAGCTCAACCTGTTGGTCCTCAACCTATCGAGAGCAAGCTTGGAAAAGAGCAACCTGTTGCCCTGTTTTGGACCTGATGCGTCACATGATGTGACGACAGAGAAAATAGGGCTGTTGATTTTCCATATATACCCTTTATTAAGAAACTTACACGTGTCTATTTTGAGGACAAAATTGAGATTTACGATTAATTAATCAATTGACGAGAAAATATTGCTGCTGCTGCGATCACTTTCGCTCACACTCACCTTCGCCTCTGCAAGGAGAGAGCTTTTCTTCTTCTCGGCTCTTCCCCATGCGCCTCGAGCTCCTCATTTGTCTTCTCCGTCTACTTCCTTCTCTATCTACTGGTCTTTTCCATCTGATTTAGTGATGTTCATTGAGTTACATTATTGGACAGATTTAGTGATGTTCATTTGGTGATTATATATACCCCAATAATATATAGCTTATTGTCTTTGGCCATTCGATTATAATTGATTTCATAGGTGTTCTGTGTTTTTTAGTTCATTGTTCTAAATTTATATTATCACAGTAAAACTTGACTGTCTAATTGTTGGTTGGTTTTGGGCAGAGGATTAACCGGAGCCAAGGCATCGCTTGATTCTGCCTTGCAGGGTGCACTTAAACTCCTTTTTTGCTTCTCTTATTGTGACCACCTTCATCAATTCTAATTTTTGTACTACCTGAAGGAATAACAATGTGTCATACCAGATGGTTGATCTTTTACATGGTTTACAATGAAGTTGTATTCTGTTCAAAGTAAGCTTCAGTAACATAAACATTGGTAGTGCTTTCAATTCTGCAGCTACTCTTATATTTTTTGCAAATGTTGGTTTTTCTTCAAGTCGCCGAGATCAAGCTCACCCGCCGAGATCAAACTCAACCTGTCGAGATCGGGATTGACTTCGTCGACACCGACCAACTTGAGTTTGATCTCGATAGGTTGAGCTTGATCTAAGTCGCCGAAATAAATCATGCGCGTAGTCATCGAGATCAACCTCGACACGATCAAACTCAAGCCGCTGAGCTTCATCTCGACGTTGAGCTTCATCTCGACATCTAGAAGACAACTATCTATTGGAGCATCAAGACCCATCACAATCAAGTCGAAATAAATCATGTGAATATCCGCCGAGATCAACCAAGGATATCAAACTCAACCGAGATCAAGCTCAACCTGTCGAGATCAAACTCAATCGAAATAAATCATGTGAATAGTCACGAGATCAAGCTCAACCGAGATCAAGCTCAACCTCGCTCTCGGGATTGACTTCGGCTGACTTGAGGACCAACAGCTTGAGTTTCATCTCGACAGGTTGAGCTTGATCTCGCTTTAGCTTGATCTCGACAGGTTCATCTCCACAGCTATTCACATGATTTATTTCGACAGCTTGATTGTGATGGGTCTTGATGCATCAAGCGATAGTTGTCTTCAAGCTGTCGAGATCAAGCTCAACCTGTCTACATCAACCTCAACCTATCGAGATAGTTTGTTTGTCAACGCAAACTAATTACCATAACGACGCGCTACCCGTGCGTATGCACGTGTATGTTACTAGTATGCTATTTAAATGTAATCAACTATTTAAATCAAGTCATACCTTAATATGTAATATTAACCGCATCAATCCATTAACTGACAATTGACCGAACCTAATAACTACACCTACAAATGCTATCCGATTTCAATTTTCGCATTAAAATTATTTATCCTGTATGACTATATAAAATAAAAAATCAGCACAATTAATACTAATAATTTCCATTTAAATTTGGATACTATAACGAAAAATAATACAGCATATTCCGCAACACATATGAATGGTACCTGACCTGGAAAATTTGAAAAATGCATTAATTATGCAAAATGTAAATGGAAATCAATTATACATTACCATATTAATCATTACGCTACTCCATACATAAGGATTTTTTATGACTAAAATAATCATAAACGGAAACTAACAATAAATTACCCTACACAATATTAGTGTGTTAAAAAAAATTGCAAGCGGTTGAACTTAGGTCACCATATCTACCCCCGATAGAATGAGAATATAAATATTCAATATATGAAATTGTCAAAATAAAAGGAATGAATTACCAATCATTTGCAATCATTAATAATATATTTGCAAATCATTTAACAGGTTTGTATAATTCATTATCTACAAGAATCAAATTCGAAAATTGATTCATTAAATAAATTAAGAAATAGAAAGACATTCCTATAATCAATGAGTAATTAACTAATTATTATTGATTTTTGAATTTTAAATTAATCACATTCCTATACTCTCAGTCTCTCCTCTTTGGCTTCTTTACTCTCCCTCTCATATTCAAACTTTTCCCTGTTTCGATTATTTTCATCCTCCCACATCAACCTTTTATTTCTCTCATTTTTTAGCCATTCTTTTATTCATTTTTGGTTCTAGTTTTCCTTTTTTTGTTGTTGCAAATCTCTAATTTTCCTTTCCCATTACAAGCATTACGCTGCCAGAGCAGAAGAAAAGGCAAGAAGAAATTGGAGAGAGCCAAATAGGACCTCTGCCGGAGCCAAAAAGAAAATGGAATTCTTTTCTTTTTTTCTCATTTTTTCTGCATCGTTTTTCCTGATGTGCATCGATGTGTAGGGCCTGTTAATTCACAAATCTGGGAGGGTGTTTGAGAATTCAATATTAGGAAGGTTGTTAGATGTCCCGTTCAAATCATTTTTTTTGTGTATAACTTTCTATTTATTTTAGTTCAACCTTCTCTTATTTCATTTTTTTAAGCAATGTTCTTGCATAGTATTGGGCACAATCTACCACATAATAGATACTAGAGTTTAATGGTATGCTGCTTGCAGGTGTAATAAAACTTTGTATCCTCATTCCAAATTTTATTTTTGTGAATCAATTAATTGTCGTGTGCTAACAGTAATTTTACATAGTCATTTAAATATAAAAAAGTTGTTTATGTAACCTCAGAATGGTTGCCATATTTGTCCACCCGTTGTGATTATGAATTTAGTTGAGAAAACATTTACTTTCAAAGTTGTGATCTAGAATGATGCCTTCAGCAAGTATGAACTATGTTCTTGAGTCTAGCATTTCTATCAAGATCCTTTGATTTAAAAGTTCAAGGATTTATGTCATGTGAAGACTGTAATATATTGATATCCTCTCTATTTTTCACAACCAATTTTTCTGTATAAGTTTTACAACATAATATCTTGTGTTTTCATTAGGTCAATTCATCAAGATATTAATGAATAATTTGGCTTGCTTATTGGATCACTTATTCGATTCTCACCCTATGGAAATGAATCTCCTACCCAACTTGGAGTGATGAGCTTGAGATTATTAGAACCAATTAAAGATTAAATTTTGACTCGCTAATTTTTGTTTTGAACTAACCCGTGCAACACATGGGAGGTTCAGGGGTTAAACTTATGCTTGTCTCTGAAAGCAAGCTCTTCGAATGGAGCAATTTGCAAGCCTCCAAGCACAAAACATTAATGTTGTCACAAAGAACAGAGCAGATGGTATTTTTGTTTTGGAATTTGAAGATTTTGAAATTCTGGAAGTGTCTTTTTTTTTTTGCTATAATTTCAATGGAGTGAGTGAGAGTGAAGGGTATGTTAAAGTATTGAGATGTGATGTTATTCTTATGTTTTTCCTATGCTGCAAGGGTATTTTTCAATTTATCCTCCTTTTCTGTCCAAGGTTAAAGCAAATTATATGTAATGTTACTCATTGTCTTGGTAATATTTGCATTTAGTACCTCAGGCTAAAGTCTCTAACTGCTGATATATATTTTTCTTTGCAAGGAAAAAGATGCAAAATGCATTGAGAGATTTAAATCCATATCATCATTGCTAATACATTTGAGAACTCTAAACCTGGTCCGGATAAAAAATGTCAGCTTCACAGCGTTTTAAATGGTTCGGATGCCAAATGTTAATCACATATGCAATTAGAAACATTAAAATTACACGTGTCAGATTATACCGTTTGTAATAAATAAATTTGTATTATAACCAAACCATCATTTTAGTCAACAAAAATCCTGAACCTACAATAAATAATCGTTTTGAATTAATATGAAAACACATTAAAATAAAAAATCATACAAATCAATTATGCATTCCAACATTTCCATATTTACATCAACACAATTAACAGAGCAACTATTATCCAAACATTCCAAATTGATATCAACTTATAGTTAAAGGGCTGACTATTGTGTATTTTGACATATTTGGAATGACAACTAGATTAAGAAAATAATCAAACGATAATAAATAAATTATAAATGTTGATTAGCAGGTAGATAAAATTGAAATTGGAATACACTAAAAGCTTGGTAACGCTAATATATAAAAATATATGGCAGCCAAATTAAAATAATATAAAATATGTAGAACTGATGTAAATTAAAAATTATTAAAATTTCAAATTTTTTGTAGAAATTAAAATAAAGAGTATTTAAATCAATTACATTTAATTCCTGGTAGAAGACCACATAAACCTATTAATTAACAACAATTATGAAAAGTTTTCATATGAAATTGACTTATCAAATAAATCTAGAACGCAATTAATATGATATATTTGATTTTAAAGAAAAAATCATTTAATTTGTCTCAAATATTATTTTTTTAAATTGTTTTCAAGAACATAATCAATTATATTCCCTTTTTTTTATGGGAAATCAATTACATTCCTAAATATGGTTTTTCAGAACAATTACATTTTCCCTAAATTTTTTTTTACATTTAACACCATATACTCAATTTGGTATCTCATCAAAATCTTGATATATTATATCATTTATATTTTCAAACATAATTTGAATTTAGAAAATGAGATAACATTGAATTTGAATTCATTTAAAACACAAATATACCTGCACGACTTGCCATTAAAATTTTAATAAAAAATATTGAATTATTCATTTTCGTTTACCTACACAAATATATTTTCTATGAATTTTCCTATAAATTTTGGTCGACATAATGATTGTTAATTATTCGGATCAAAATTCACAAGAAATTTGGCTGGAAAATGAAGTGTTTCTGCGGATTTTGCTATGAATTTTAGTTACAAGGACCAAAATCAAAATAAAATATTTTTACAGGGACTAAAATCAAAATACTCTATATTTATAGGGACTGAAAACATATTTAAGCCTAAAATGTAATATAAAATATTACTCTCCACATAATTTACCCCCACATGATTTACCCGTGCAACGCACGGGTCAAACGTCTAGTTATTGAATAAGACTTTTATTCTAAATTATTTTAATTTTTATTCTTAATTCCTACAAAGGCACATAATGTCTATGTCGTAGAAGTGTAAATAGAACAGAAAAACTTAAAAGTAAAAATATATCACACAGAGATAAATATTTTACATATAAACGTATTAATATTTTCGTACGATTCTATTGGTACTTTAGTGATATAATAAAATTTTATTACAAGGATATTGCACATTTTACGTGAAAGAACATTATTATTTTATCTACTATTACTATAAATAGACATTTTAATAGAAATGACACATTAATATACTTTTTTGGTATAGAGTTTATAAATGTTTTAGATATATTGTGTGTTGCACGATCATATAGGTATATTGTAACAAATTATCAAATATTTTTTAATATAAGAAAATTTCAATTTTTTAGTATAATATATATCGAGAAAAACTCAAGTCCCACATCGATTAGGGATAAGACATGAAAATAGTTTATAATAATAGACACACTCACCTTATAAGTCGGTTTTGTAGGGTTGAGTTAGACCCAAAATCTAATATAGTATTCGATTTTATCCTGAATCCATCGGGCCACTTTATACGAATGGACACCCCTCACCTTATAAGCCAACTTTTGGGGTTGACTTAGAGAAAAAATCTAAGAGTATATAAAGGATAAGAAAGATAATGGACATTTTACAAGAAAACACAAAAAAATTATATTGAACACAATATTTTACACAAACAAATTATTAATATTTATATGTATTGATTAATATAGAAATTATTGACAAAACATTTTATATGGAACAAAATTCTACATGAAAGCAATGGGAAGATTTACCCTCAAAGATAAATTTCAATTAATTCACGAGGATGAACATTCTTCGTATAGGTTTAAAATCTAAAACCTTTATTATACAAATTATTGTTCTTACAAATGTTATTATTATTTCTGTTAAACTAACAAATGTTATTATTAAATATAATAATTTATTTTTCATCTCAAGTATCTCAAGTCAATTATTTCCATGCATGGCACGGGTCAATTATTATAGTTATATAAATTTGAGTTTTGCCACGTTGGATTATACCACGTGTCACCTCTATATTCATGTATTTTTCTGCTTAAAACAAAAATTAATTTTTAATTGTTATTATTTTAAAACAGTCATTATTACATTATCGCAATTAATTATCATTAATAATTAGAAATATATTTTCTTAAATGACTTACTTATTTTAAATTATATATCATTCATCTTTATCAATTATCATTTATTATATTTAGAACTTAGAGAAATGATAGAAAAACACACTCTAACACTCTGTTTCCAACACACTCTCTCCTATTAGTTGAAATTCATACAGGTCACACCAAATTTATATGAGACCCATATTGTTTAGTGGGACAAATTGAATTTCAACCAATAAAATAGTAAGTATTGGGAAGAGAGTGTTAAGGAGTGTGTTGGTAGCACTCTTTTTAGAACTAATGATAAAATAACTATTAAATTATCCTACAAAATTAGTAATTATTATATATTATATATTATATGATAACAATTATTTTATATGCATTATTACTTAAATTAATTAATTCGTAATTGTACAAGTCTCGGAAATTTCACTGGTGTGAAATAAAATGAAACAGAACCCTACGTCGCTACCGTAGTCGCCGCAGGCAAGTAGCAACTGACAACAAGCCGCTCTCTCTCTCTCGGTCACACCGGAGTCGCCGCTCTCTCTTTTAGTCACACTGTCGCCGCCGCTCCGCTCCGTGCCGTGCCTCCTTCACAGTTGACGGCCGCGACTCAATCTTGCAGTTTCCGGCCGCGCCTCACGCCGTATCACGTCCAACTCTCACACCGTCTCACGCCTCACTCGCGATTGAAAACGGTGAAACCCTACCCTACATCTCATTCTCAGTCTCGTCTTCTTGCTTTGTGGGAAAGAATATACTGGGTTTGATCTTTGATTACTTGATGGTGTTCTAATTCTTTTAATGTGACTTTTTTTTATTCATGAAGGATCACAGTTTTTTGTTCTCACTGGTGATTAAATTTTTGGATCTGGAGAAAAGTTGGACTTGGAATACGCAAGTTTGAGGAAAGGGTCTTCCTGGGAGCTTGTAAGTTTTATTTTTCTTCTCGTTTTTGTTGTATTGGTGGTGGTCCAGTGTGCATTGCTTTCCACTTCCTCTTTGTTTAAGAATCCCTCGCTTCAACTTACTCTCTGTAAATGGATTTTGATGACTGGATTATGTATGGATAATTTAGGCCTACAATTTGCAATTTGTAAGTACTGGATTATGTATGATCTTCGGTTTGCAATTTGTGCTTAGTTGATGGAGTTTCCTCTCCAGTTTTAGTCACTGGAGAACTTCAGTTTGCAATTTAATGAGAGTGTGCCAGTTTTACTAGCTTACTGTGAATGTTTAATAAAATAAAATGGTTGAAAATAAATTGCTAAACATTTTTTAGATTATTTATTTAACAAAAAACAGCGCGTTGTCGGGCTGCCCGAATAAGCCCACAACCCACGTAGGGCCAAGTGTGGGCAGCAAATATCGAGCCCATATTATATCCGGTTTTTTGGCCCGGTCTAATAAAACTCGTAGCCCGATGCAGGCCGGGTAACCCGTTTTGCTTGCTCTAGTTGCTAGTATGATTTAAAACTCAAAAAATAAAAAAAAAATCACACAATGCAGAAGAGAGTTGAAAAGACAAAATTGTCCTATTGATTTCTCCCCCTTTCCCTTTTGCCGGTCTTCGATTTTTCTGCCTCCAGACTCCGCGCGCCTTATTTCCTCAAGAACCTCCCACTCCGCAGTCTCCTCTCTCTTCGTGCAGTCTCTTCTCACTGTTCAAAGCTTCTCGCCACTCCCGTTCACGAGACACTCTCACTGCAAGTAAGGATTTCTCTGTGCGTTTTTTATTTTTTATGGTTGCATATCTGTTTTGGTTTGTTTTTGTTCTTTTACGTGTTCTCATGTCTAGGTTTTTTTTTTTTGCGTTCTTATATGTGGGTTTCTAAGCAACTACCAAGAGGTATACAGATACCGAGATTATGGTCTCAAATAGCAAGCAATTAGGCACAATAAAGCAGCAAATTGGTAAAAAGAAAAACCCTCATTCGCTTGGTAGTTGGTAATAACACACACACACACTTGCGTGTCATAATATGCAGATGTTGTAGAGAGATGGATGTTGAATGAATGTAAGTCTAAAACAAATATCAGAGTAATATTATATAATCATATAGACATGATAGAAAACTGGACCGTATTATCTATTGTATTGTATTAGAAAAAATTGGACAACATTCCTGATTTTGATATCAGTCTCAGAGAGAGATTACCCTAAAGAAGGATTATAAACGTGGGGACAAATTATAAAGATAGCCCAAACAATTGGAGGCTCCAAGTCCTCACTCATCCCTGCTTGCCTCTCCCTTCTCTTCCTTTTTTGCGTTTGAGTTTCTTGCTATCTGCGTGGGTCTTAATTATACCTTCCATTGCATTCTGGATATGGAGGTTAGCTCGCGAGGAGTTTGGGTGAAGCCCAGAGGTTATTGTTAAACCATTCATGACTGATTGCTTCCATGGTTTCCTACTTTAGGCTAGGCATTGTCTTCATGTTTCTGCACATGCCTACTGTTTAATGTGTTGGCCCGTACTTGTCCGGGGATGTTGGAATCTGTAGTTGGATTTGTTTGTCAGTGTCATTCTTATGCAATCAAGCATGATTTAGTACCTGTGGGTGGAATTGGATAATCCTCACAAGAGTAAGGCCAAACTGACACTCTTCAAATATGAGATATGATAATGCATTCTTGAGTTGTAAATTATATTTACTCCAATTATATTTTATTTTTGGTACACCCAGTTCAAGTCTTTTTGTTATTTTCTAACAAGTGCCCATCTTTTACTTGCCATTTAGGATTTTGGGTTGTGCAGTGTTGAATTTGTGAAATTATTTTGAAGGTGCAAGTGCAATGAGATTTCCACGTTGATTATATGGAGTTTCAAAATGAACTCAGATTAAGCGAAAGTGTTCCCTTTTGAATTTACAGGAGACCTGCGAACGTGCGGGGTTGTTTTCTTATTTGGTCTTTAATTATTGTATAAAGATGGGACCTGGAAAATTTGACCCAAGACACTCTGGAGAGTTATTGAAGTACACTTCTCTTCTACTTTTTGTGCTTTCAATAATGGGATTTACCTACGGCTTTTTTTGTTTGGATTAAACTGTTTTTGAATTGATTCTATTTCTATGTTTCTGGTGAACAGGCATATGGATAAGCAGAATGAGGTCCTCATGGAAGCATATAGATCAATGTTGCATGAATTGCAAAAACTTCAGGTTTTTATATTTTTCCTTACTTACACGATCCTTTTATTGGGTATTGGGTTTTGTAGTCTGACACCACTGGCTTTGTATATGTTGCCTTACTCTTGCTTTATTCTGCTGCCGAATAAGGAGACAACGATTCTTTGTTCTGCTTACAATGACTAGAAGAAATGTGGCTGATGCTTTCAAGCAAGAAAAATAATTCCTCTTTGGAATGTGTTATGGCATAATTCTGGCTCATTTTATTTCAATCTCTTGCCACATAATTATCAGCTTTTTTTCTGATTTATCTTCTGAATGAGATTTTTATACCACAATATAGACAGCTCCTTTATCTTTGCAATGTGATACTAATCTCGTGGTCAATTTCATTATTCCATGGATTTAGACCATTTGATTCCAGTCTCTTGCAGCAAAAGAGCCTTGCCTATTGATTTATCATATATTTGTCTGATTTATCATCTGCATGATATCTTTATACTTTATAACACATTTTGATATATGATTATGACTTGTTTGTGATCTTTCAGTTGCCTTCATTACTAACATGTTTATTCAATGGAGGCAGAGGGGAAAACCTTTAAATAGTTGGTTGTTTTCTAGCTCTGATTCTGGGCTGGCTCATACCCTTGAATTTGTGATTTATCCAAGTATAATTTGTTCCCCTGTTGATGCTGGTTGCTGTAATGTGTACAGGATAGTTTTTTTTTTTTGGTGTATTAATATCCAAGAAATAATTAACTGAAGTCAAGTCATACTTTTCTTTGGTGATCATTATATTGAGTACATAAATCACATGGCACCTATAAAAACTTGAATCCCCTAAATTTTGGAGTTTGGTTTCAGGTAGAAGAAGAAATGCTTATGCGCAAGCTTTATGAAGTTATGTCAGTTCATGGTGTCACTAAACAGGTAAAGCTTTATCTCTGCTTTTTCTTGTTTACCAGCCTACTTAAGTAATATTCCTGACATCTGCACAAAATATTGAACTATAATTTGTGTTCACCTTTTTGATTTATGGCTAATGATGATGCCACTATTGATGATGTTAGATGTTTGTATTAGTTGTCTTAAAAAGTATTCGTTTGGGAGGGGTTTTTTTGTTGGCGGGGGTGGAGGGTTTATGACAAGCTCTTCCCCTGTTTGGGAGTTTTAAAAAAGGAGGGAAAGAACTTTGGGGGTTTTTCAAAAGCCCTCCTCCCGTGCTTTTTTTTTTTTTTTTTTTTTCAATTCCCCCAAATTGGGGGGAGGGTGGGGGTGGTTACCCTCTCTTCCAGACGAGGTGAGAGATTCCCTTCCCTTCCCTCCCCTCCTAACTCCCAAACTCAGCCTAAAAGGATGCTTTTAATATTTATTTATAACCCATAAAATGAATGACATAGATGGACAATAAATGAGTTTCTCCCCAAGTGATAGTTTCACCCGGTGTTGTTATACTTTTCTTTCTTTTTTTATTTTTAAGGGACAATTCTACGGAGAGTTAGAGCCATGATAGGTCAAGTTGATCTTTTACTCTAGCACAAATATTAAGTCCCCCTGTCCCCGCCTCCAATATGCTAGCCCAAATTTAATGTATATCTCACGGTGAAAATATGACCTGTTGAAAGGCCTACCTTCCCACAGACTATTCTGTTATTCACTGTTAGGGTTATACACTTTACTGTTAGTTAGCGGTTAAGAACAATTAGGGGGTTATGGATTCTGTTAGTTTCTGTTGAGCAGTTACTCAGTCAAGGACTTGTATATAAATATTGTATCTCTTTCGGTTGAATGCAAGTTGAATTCATTTGATCCAAAATATTCTTACATGGTATCAGTGGTATCTTCCGCATTCTCTCCTTTTCCTCCAATTTTCTCATCAATTCTCTGACACCGCGACGCCATGGCTGAATCTTCTGATGAAAGTTCTAGATCCATTGGGCCACCCACTGCATTATACACGCATCAAGCCCAATAGTGCTTGGCGTGAGGGAGTGTATTGGGAAAAACCCAAGTCCCACATAGATTAGAGGTAAGACTTCAAAAGAGTATATAAGCAATAGGCATTCCTCACCTTACAAGTCGGTTTTTTAAGGACGAGTTAAACAAAAAATCCTAATATTCACCGTTATTTATTTACCCTCCCTTGCATCTCTCACAAATAAAAAGAGAGAGGGGCGGGGAAGCATTGAAGGTGTGCTCAAGTTTTGTGATATATTTTCAGCTTCGAGTGGGTTATTCGGGTTGCTTTGACAATTTTACTGTTGTTTAACTTTTGTGCAGAATGAAGACAATTCCCAGAATAGTGCAGGAGTTGAAAAATCCAATAATGAAGTCAATACAGCACATGAGGAACAGTAACGACAATTCTGATTGGACATGGATCACCTTTAGTTTAAAGGGACAAAACTGCTAGCTGATGCAGTTAAATTCAATGGTCCCAAAAAAAGATCACTTGGGTTATGTTAGGCTGTTGACAGCCAACATAAATTTTGTCGAATCTATATGGCATGGATCAGTTTAATGGTTTTGGCATGACAAATTCCTAGAAGTAGGTTTGGATAGTAGATTAGATGGAAGATAGTTCAATGGTTAGAGGTATGGGGTGACCAAAGAAAAATATACATCAAGGTAATTAGAATTTATGATGTCGGTCGATCCGTTGGAAAAAAAATTTGTCATTGTTTTTGTTTCTTAACTTTTTATTTCAATATTTTATGTAATTAAAAAGAAATTAATGGACAAAATTCTTTGCAGTTTTTTGTAAACCGCAAAGAAACTTCATCCATTCTGGTTAATGCTCTCATAGATTCATGATTAAGTTTTCTCTGTGTTAACACTTGACAGCAATGTCCATGTTTAAGGGTTGAATGTGTAGTGCGCTGGTTATACATACCGTTAGATCTCTACGGAATATATGAAATGAGATGGATTAAATGTGATGTTCTAGCCTTCTAGTCCACCTGGGGCATAGTTCAGAAAGTAAGCTCCATCATGTATCAAAAAAAAAAAAGTAAGCTCCATCATTAATGAAAGTGGTCGTTGAATGAAGACAAAATAATGAACGGGTTTCTTGTTTAAGAGGCCACCAAAGTTCCATTAACACCGTTCAGTGATGCAAATTGTGTTAAATGACTTGAGCTTAAAAATGACTGTGCTTTATTCCATATTACCTGGGGGCTACTTGTAACTTTTGTACGGAGAAATCCTTTATGCAAATATCTTGTAGGCGATGTTATGTGGATGCGCGTCTTGAAGGTTGAAGCCATAGACATGTCACCAGTATCTTGAACGATGATGTTAGAGTAACTTTTCATTGTGCTATGAGCTACTATCTCTTATTAAAATACGGAGAAGTACGAAAAAGAACGAACTAACGTGGTTCGTTGCTTTTTACATTTATTTCTCCATATTCCCTCAAGGACCAATGTGATTCTCTGTTTTTATGAAAGAAAAACACACAATCTTTCATGTAATTTGTGCAAGACGTGTTTGTTCTAGCAGTCTTGAAAAACCAAAAATCTACTGATTGAGCTCAGCTTAAAAAAAAATGCTCTTTTACTTTTAAAAATTGAGTGTGCATGTTTGAGAATCACTTTCTGAGAAAATAACTACTGATTTTTTAAAATTTTTTAGGAAGCAATGAGAAGGAAAAAAACATTTTTGACTTCATAATGAGCTAATCATAACAATCATGGTGTTCGGCTTGGCTAAATCACATGTTTCTTCCAAATTTTGGGAATTATAAGCGAAATGCAAATTCAGCTTTGAACAAAGAAGGGAAATAAAAAAGAGGATACGGTTGAAGTTCAAAACCATCGGCAAGGCTGGTAAGGTGTTGCTAGTAGAAATCTTGCTTAGTCAATAATAGTCAATGTAGGAGCATTGCCTTTAGAATGAGCCCCTTTACCTACTCAATACAACAAAAGGGCCTAATTCTGGAATCAACCAAAAAAACTTGGACGGTGAAACCCAATTGGGGGTTGCTTCCGGCACCCCCACCCCACTAATATTTATGAAATCCCGAAAATACCCTTGGCACTTGAACCCAAATTTAATTTTTGTTTTCCGTCCATTTTATTATTCTTCTTCATCCCTCCCCTCCTCCACCACCCCACCACCGTCCTCCACCACCAACCACCGAAGCACCGTCCCTCCACTGCCACCACCTCCCCAAAATACCTCCACTCACCTAAAACTCATATTTCTCTTCTTTCTTCTTCTTTCTCCCTCCCATCCCTCTCCTAGTACCGGAAAACTCGTCGGAGCCACCGCCCCTCCACCTTCCAACACTGAAACACCTCCCAAAGGGCCACCGTGACTAACCCAGCGACCACCGGAGATAGTTCTGTTCGTTTTCGCATTTCAGTTTTTTTTTCTTCGCAGATTTACAGGCTTCCCGTAATTGAATTACCGGAAGCTGTTTAAAATGTATTTCGGCAATTCAATTACCGGAACATAAATATGCTTCTGGCAATTGAGTTATCGAAATACATTTTCAAACAAGTAATGAAAATGTATTCCGATAATTCAATTACCAGAAGCATATTTTTTTCAAAATTATGATATGTTCCGGCATCAATTGCCGAAAGCTGTTGAAAATGTATTCCGACAATTGAATTACCGGAACATATCATAATTTTGAAAAAATATGTTTCCAGTAATTGAATTACCGGAATACATTTTCATTACTTGTTTGAAAATATATTCTGGTAGCTCTATTGCCGGAAGCATATTTATGTTCCGGTAATTGAATTGCTGAAATACATTTTAAACAGCTTCCGGTAATTCAATTACCAAAAGCCTGTAAATCTGCGAGAAAAAAAGCAGAAACGCGAAAACGAATAGAACTATCTCCGGTGGCCGCTGGGTTGGTCGCGATGGCCCATTGGGAGGTCTTCCGGTGTTGGGGGTGGAGGGATGGTGGCTCCGACGAGTTTTCCAGTGGTGGGGGAGGGATGAGAAGGAGAAGGAAAAAGAAAAATATGGATTTTAGGTGAATAAAGGTATTTTGGGGAGGTTGTGGCAGTGGAGGGGCGGTGCTCCGGTGGTTGGTGGTGGAGGACGGTGGTGGGGTGGTGGAGGAGGGGAGGGATGAAGAAGAAGAATAAAAGGGAGGAAAAACAAAAATTAAATTTGGGTTTAAATACCAAGGGTATTTTTGAGATTTCATAAATATTAATGCGGTGGGGAGTGCTGACAGCAGCATGGTGGGGTGCTGGGAGCAACTGCCAACCCAATTATAGAGAATTGGAAATAGATCCATCCATATACCATCTCATTTTATTGTAAAATCTTCATTTTCCTCTCTGTTCTTTTCTATTAGGCTAATATTAGTCTTTAAAAGCTCATTTTTTGGTGGATTTTTTTTTTCCAAATGTGAATGAATGCTAATTCAAATAACGTAATATTCAACATTTTGACTTTTAAATAATATTCTTTCATTGAGAGTAATTGTTGACGATATTGCGATATGGCCAACAAGTTTTTTAATCGTCCCATTAACATGATTTTCTGTCCTTGGTCCTTAGACTTCGTGTTTCAATATATAAATGTAGCATGAAACGACCATGTGCAGCAATAAAAACCTCTGCATTTTCATAATGCAAGAGAGCTTGTTAATTCTTTTTTTTTTTTTTAACTAAGGCTTGTTATTTCATTGGAGTTAAGATTGTGGTAAAAACGTTTTGTGGCTACATCTAGCACTGTCCAAACATAAATGGAGTCTTTTTCTATGATTATAGCACCTCGATATTGTGCTAAGTGTTGCACTTGGACTGTGGTCCCTTCCTTTCCCTCCACCGTTTTACAACATTGGTATTCTTTTTTGCTTTTGGTTTATATAGATTGGGGAATTGGATTCACCACTCACTTTCACTTTTTCCTTGCTCTTCTTTGTAGGCTTAGGATTCGGGAATTGGGAATTAAGTATCAACCTCAATGTGGGCATCAATAAGTCAGACTTGTGGAAAAGCAAAAGTATTTGAAAATAATGTCCTCTCCCTCTCAACCCATTTTAATGATAAAATTGAAATTGGACTTTGAAAATCAGAAATTGTTTGTCTTTCCTAACAGTCAATAACTGTCAATATTATATATATTTTTCCCATCGCTATTATAATGGTTGCATAACAATAAAATAATATAAAGCTTTTGATACTCTAAGCAACCCCAAAATTGAATTTTCTTTTTGTTGGTCAGCTAAAACAAAAGAATCATTCTTGGACAAAAACCATTCTATACAAGGACACCCTAACTAAATTAGTAAATTCTTGAAGAGATAATTTTTTAATGGAATTTGACCCTTATATCAATATACTCAAGGTAAGAAATAGTCAATTGCTTCATCTAAAAATAAAGAAAAGAAAAAATGGGAGGATTGCTAGGTAATAATGATTAGAAGGAAAGTATTTCCAATATTGTTGTAATACTAGGAACGTGAATGCTACTAGCATTGACATTTTGACATATAAAAACAAATTCGGAGCTCCTCCTCTGCAAGACCTTAACATGGAAGGATCAACCAAGACATTTTGTCTAATCTAATCTTTATGAATCTTAATTCGGAAATGTTTTAAATTTATATCCCAATTCATAACTTTTTTCTTCTTTACCAAACAAAACCAGATATAGCTTTGTTTACAAAATTTAATAACTAATTTTATCATCTAGAAGATATCATAGAGGAAGGTGGGGACATTAAATTAAAGAATCTTTAACTGACATGTACCAAATAAATTTATACAAGACAGAACACTGTAAGTAAGATGTATATAGTGGGACATGTATCAGTAATAGTTGTCCGGGGTAAATGCGGAATTACAATGCTTAATTTTGATTTGATTGGACGCAGGAATGAATAGGATGCATCAAATCAAAATATAATAATATCAAGTAATATGGTTAGTCAATTTCCTGAATTGTATAATCAGAGTTGTTACCATTGAAGCAAAAATAAAAATGTGGATGGTTATATATATGAGTCGTCCCAAACAAGGCACAAGGATGTATTACCCGTGCTTTGCCGTAGTCAGACTCAAGACTCATCATGTCATGGGCTGTGCCTGGGAGTCAATGCCAAATATTAAACTCTTTTTGACGCTTTCTGTTTTCTCTGTCATCACTTAGCAACAGCCCCACCCCACTCATGTTTGTCCAAAACTCCTATCATCACCAATGCAATGCCACCTTACCATATGGAACACTTTCAATCCAAACCCACTTTCTTTCTAGGCGCGTGTTTTAAACAACCTGCAGTTTTCTTTATTTTCTTTTTTATATCGATATATCAATGAGTTCTTGTTTTGCTGAACTGAACTCCTTTGTTGACTTGCCAGGATTAGAGTTGTACTTGGTTTAATAAAATATTATTTTGTTTATCAGAATTAAAATAAGTTCCTTTTTTCTTGACGAAATTAGTTCTTCTTTTTTTCTCTATTTTTATTTGTTGAATATAATATACTTTTTAAGAGTGAGACTCTATCTCTGCTAGATTCAATATCTCAGCCTCAAATTTTATCCATTTTAATTTTGGTGACTATTTGATATTTTTGGGAAACTTTTTTTAATATATTGATCGATAACATACATGCTAGTTATATTATGTATATAAACTTCTGTAATAATTCAATAAATTTTTCTTAGGAAACTAAAAAGTAATGTATCTTTCATACTTTATACAATAATAAATTATCAATAAATAGATCTTACTGGGAGTATATTAACTAGATACTTAAAAAAAAAAAATCGAACTCTAGAGTATTTTTACAAGTAATTTTTTTTGAGTAGTAAAGAGATAGCATATAATGCTGATAACATAAACATATAGCACCTGGCATTCCCTGTGACGCCCTCGCAGTAAATCAGCTTCACGGTGGAGCATTCTCTGTTTGTCTGATCCTCTTCTCTAAGTGTCAACATCTTTGGTGCTATGTGAAAGCTTGAGTTTAGACAACAATGTTATTTGCTATGCTTCAGTAGCAGAAATCTTAAGAACTTTGTGTCCTCGGCAATGCATTCATTAACAGATTGACACAGAAGCTGAACAGTGAACACTTGTAGATGGCCTTAAATTCTAATGCAATTGTAGGATTTCAAAGAGTCCGAAGCCTCACTTTTCTAGTCAACATTAATATTTTGAAAGTAATATAGGAGCCAATGGTTTTCTTAGATAAATTTTCAAATGCAAACAATTGTTTAATCATATGCTATAAGACCTTTTAACTTCAAGCAAGGATATCACTGAAAATCAGTATAATGGTAATCACCTAAACCATTGAATTGAATGAGTGAGCGCAAAAATTGAAAGCTTTGGCTAGAATGAACTCAAGTTGCCATAAGAAGAAGCAACAAGTAGGCCCATACGCCTGCCTGTTGGTGCATAAGCAAGCAACCAATTATCTGTTGCAACTAGTGCAACACTATTTTATTCAATTCTTTTAAAAATTTGTCTTCATAAACACAATAGCAGAGCAGAGCAGTAATGATGCATGTGCTTAATTATTTTGGTGGGGGGGGGGGAATCAGTGCTATAGTTCCAAAAAATAAAGGGCAACCATAGTCCATAGCATTCAATCAAAGCAACTAGAATCTTTAAAAATAAGTAAATAAAAGTCTATTTACATCAACCAAAATCCCCATGCAGTGAATATCAATAAAATATTTAAAATTTCAAACAAAATGAAGAAAAGGAAGTTCATGGGCCTCCCATGATAGTGTATGACAAAAGAGAGAAAACGAGTAAGGGTAGAATAAAAGAGTGAAATACACAACTCAAACAACATATTGAGAACACATACCTCCGGTCATTGCAAATTTACAATCTCACCCGATTACAGTTTCGGATTTCCAAATCATTACTCACTCAACCTCCGTCCCTATATGTAATACCTTTTTGATCAATACACAAGAATTAAGAAAACTAGTGTAAATAGATGGCAAAGACAAACGCTTCTGGCTTGATTCTTGGCTATTTAATCAAGTCTCTACTAGCCCTTAAATTAATAAATAAATTATATTTTTATTTTATGTCAAAACCAAATGAGAGGACTGTCATACTAAATAAAAAATACATGGAACCAAGTCTCATTCATACTATGTGAGAAATAATACTAAATAAGAGTTTCATCAAAATAAAAAATACATGAGAAAACATCATGCTAAATAAGAGTTTCATCAAAATAATAAATGTACAAGCAATGAAAATTACATCATGGAACCAAGTCTCATTCATACTACGTGATTCTTAAAATTCTTTGGTGGCATGTCTTTAGTCAAATGATCGACAATCATCAACTCAGTACTGTCATGTTCAATGACCACTTTCTTTTCTTTAACACGTTCTCTTATGACTAAATATTTGATGTCAATGTACTTGCTTCAACTTTCATTCTTGTTGTTCTTAGCCATAAATATTGTACTAGAGATGTGATGGTATAACTTCAATGACCTAGAATTCGATTCCACAACTCTTAGATACGAAACTCTTCAGCCTTGATTGTTAGGATTTGATCTAGAAGGTAAATATTATATTCTCTAATGTATAAAAATTGTTTCTTTGAATTTCATTTTTCCTTCTAACCACCTTGTTCATGAATTATGGACTTATGAAGAATTGTAGGAAAAGATAAAGGTGAAAACGTGGAGGTTGAGAAAAAGATGAGCAAGTTATATAAGGATGGAGTCAAATGTAATTATTGAAGATGATTAATGCCTATGTATTTTAAATTTGAACTTCAGACATTTTGGTGGATTGATAATGTTTGTTTCTCCATACTTCGAATATTTGGAAGACTGTTGCATATGTTATGTATTTGGAATATCTGGAAGACTTAGAACATGGTTCCCACTTTAGCATATTTGGAGTAATATTTGGAGCCATATGATCATATCTTCTCACTTTAGCATATTTGGAGTCATCTTTGGAGTAATATTTCGAAAGGCAAAACCATTTGTAGATTTCTATAAGTTTTGTTTTATTTTATTTCCAACTTTAGCAAACTAATATTTCGAAAATATTTTTTTTTTGGTTTTTTATTACTTATTAGTATCTTTTTGTTTAATAGGTATTTGATTATTATATTTATAATTTTATAAAATTTAATCAAACATTAACAACCCACAAAACCAAAATAAAAAATCACAATTTTTTATCTTTTCCAGGTTTTTTAATTTTCTTAATTATTAGTGATTTTTCATTTATTTTTAATGCATGGTCGGCGGGCCAACTCATTAACCCATATGCTATATCGGGCAACACTGGTCAAAAAAAGTAGCATGTTTATCGCCGTAGATGATTTGGCCCGACCCGTTAACATTACGAATCATATGACATTCAACATATACACAGCTCTAAGTATTACCACCATACAACATTTGTTCAGAAATTGTTATCTCTAATTAATTGAGAAAATTTTGAATTAACATAAAAAATATTTGTTTCCCATTTCTTATTAAAATACAATAAAAGCTCAATTTTCAAATGAAACGTAAATTTAAAAATATTCTATTTATTTTTTCAATTTTTTTTTTCAAATGAAGATGTATTTAAAGAAAATTATTGTTTACTTTTAGTTTTAAAGGAAAAAATATTTTCGAAATATGTGAAATTTTTTTGGCACTTGACAAGAATTGTTCTTTGTTCCTACGTGTCTTTGAGTGCAATGGAGAATTCAAACATACATAGTTCTTGATAGAAAAGATTTTATGTCAAACATTTAATTAAATTACCAAACTGTTACAACTTGTGCCCCAAAATACTCAAAAATTAAGAAATTATCACATCTAATTAACCATGTTAATAAAAAAAATGAAATTTTAGTCAAATAGTTTATTATAAAAATTGGATATTAGAACCATCAAGCTCTCATGACTTAGTCCCAGAAACCCAAAGATTAAAAAGATTCCACATCTAGTTAACCCTTAAAAAATGATTTTCAACAGATTAATTTATTGAAAATTAAAAGGTTGTAGAACCACCAAGTTGTCACAACTTGCGTCCCAAAAACCCAATGATTAAGAAGATATCACATTCATTTAACCCTTTTTAACTATAGATTTTTTTTTTACAAGAACTATAGAAAATATTTGATTTTGGATTTATCTAATTTGGTGAAAATATCTGGTTTTAAAGATTAAGTTAAATCTTTATGAGTAGCATATGATTACAATAATTTACAAAACATATACAATTAGACATATTTGGTGTTTTTTTTTTGTTGCTTATGTTTGATAATCCAAGGCTGGATCTAAAAAGACGTAACTAAATTTGATGAGGTAATTTCCTACTAAGCCTTACAACAAAAGCATAGAAAAGAAAAGAAACTATGGGTTAATTGCCCAGTTGCAACTAGCCAAAAAAATGCACCCAACAACAACAAAAATGAACACGAAGGCCAACCATAGGCCTGGCCCATTTAAACACACTAATTAAGTCATCAAAATAAAATAAAAATACAAACCAAACAACAGAAATAATAATAATAAATATGTAAAAAGTAATAATAAAAAAATAAATGTGAATGTGGCTCAAATTGAGACCTAACCTTTCAAAGAGAATCAGAAGAGGAGAAGGGGCGATGGTGGCACAAAACCACAGGAGGTGCAGCGGATGGCGACACAAGAGATGCACCTGTGTGTGGTGGAACGAGACAAATTTACTCCTAAATTACCCTAATCTAGGTTCTAATTCTCCTAAAAATACCTTGAAAAGCACAGTAAGTATCACTACAAGAAAATTCGTCATTACCGACGGCCATTTTCCGTCGGTAATACAATAAAGCCGTCGGTAAATAATGATTACCGACGGTCTCGGGGCCCTTGGACAATGTCTCGTTGGAAATGTATTATCGACGGTCAATTGAATCCGTCGCTATTACCGAAGGCTAAGCCGTCGGTAATATAAAAAAAGTCGTCGCAATTTCGGTGGGATTTTTAAATAATCAGTGAGATATACCGACGGAAAAGCCGTCGGTAAATCTCATTGAATTATACTGATAAATTCATAGATTTACCGACGGCTTATCCGTCGGTAAAGATAGAATTTCCGTCAGTAAAAATTAAGGATCAAATTAAAAGTTGCATCGATTTTGCGACGGCTTAGCCGTCGGTAATTCACGCTGTATATTACAGACGGCCAAGCCGTCGGTAATGTCAAATTTTTTTTTAATGAATTTTTTGAAAAGCCGTCTGTATATTATATTACAGACGGCTTAGCCGTCGGTAATGTCAAAAAAAAAATTTATGAAAATTTTGTTTTTAAACAGCCCCAAAATTGTATAGTACCTGCAATGCAACAAGGGCTTCAATGACCATCAACATACATTAACAAAAAAAACCATCAACATACATTTTTAATAATTACAACAACAAATCCATAGTGAACAAACCAAGTTACAACAAGTCCTAAGCAAATCAATAACAATACATAATGTAAAAGACCACAAATCCATAATGTCAAAACCCAGAAATCCATGTCAAAACAAGTCAATAAAAAAAAGTCAAATCCCTAGCCTAACGACAAGACTAACCATCCTCCTCTCACTCCTCATAGTCCGGATGGCGGCAGCGGGATTTCACGGGCACGAATAAGCGGCAACAACGGCGACAACTCCCTCGGCTAACTGCTGAAACTGCTGATCCCGCTCCGATGCTATTCTCCTTGCCTCCCATGCCTCCTGAGCCTCCTCCTCTGCCTTTCTCCTTGCCTCCCGTGCTTCCTCTCGTGCCTCCCGAGCCTCTTCCTCTGCCTTTCTTGTGCGCTCCTCAAAAGCCGCAATCTGTGCAGCCACCTCAACAGAGCACTGAGTCGGGGACTGGGTACTGGTGCCAGATGCATGAGACTCCTGGGTCAAAGAGGAGACACCATGCCTAAAACGTCCAGACAAGCCTCCGACACCGTACAGCCGTCCCCGAGTCCTACCCCCAGCAGATTGGGCCCATAACTGCAACTGAGTCGAGGGGTCAACACTGCCAGTTGCCTCCCCTCCATCAGAAGGCTGAGAGGAGGCAGCTTGCTGCACATTCTCTTGATAGACTTCCTGCTCAAAACAAAACAGAGTAAAGATTGGTTACAGTATTGTTTATGAAACAAAATAAAATTAGTTAAATAAAAAATGCAATGATCTGACTTACATATGTCTCTCTGGATCTGTTGTCCACCCAAGACTTGTCCTTCTTTTTTGTGTGAGTCTTCAAGAAGATCTCATCCACCATGGGCTCTCTACCCAACTCATCAGACTGAAACATAATTAAAAACGTTAAGAACATATATATAACCCTTTTATTACATGTGATCACGTGCTTGTATTTTGATTTAAATAAGTAAAATATACACAAGCACACAAGTAAAATATTACCAAGCAGACTACATCAGAGGAAACATATTTTGGCTGGAATAATTAATTATTGGAATTAAATAAATAGAAATGGTTGAAAGCAACCCCTGATTCCTCGCAAAAAAATGTGAATAAAACAAAACTTAAGGTAGGAACATTAAAGCCTCAAAAGACCATAACAGCAGCATTTAATGTGACATGAAGCAATTAAGAAAAAATAAATAAATAAAATGCAAAAGATGACAAAAAAAAGTGTCTTGTGCTTGTGGTTTGTGAAAAGAGCGATGGAAATCATTGCCAGGATGGGCAAACAACAGTTGCCCCACCTCACTGCTATGTAGGTGAAAATTAATGATGGGCGGAAAGCCTCACTGCTTATACATAAAAAGAAAACATGCCACCATTTGACAGAATGCAAAACAGAATCAGAATGAGGGATGGACAAAACATATAAGCCTTCAAGAAGATCACCCATTCCAATCTCCTTGAAGTGTGGCAAAACTTGAATAAGAAAAAAGATCACGAAGAAAAGTGATAGAAACAGATTTATCAGTGAGTAAGGCACTTACTGATAGTAAACTGAATGAAAAATGATTTTAAAGAAAAAGCAGTGTGGGAATTAGCCCTTGAGTTAACAATCCAGAAATCAATAGAAATGATAGGATTAATGGAAAGAACAATACCATTTGATATTTCTATGTTGGGAGTTGCTGCAGTAGAGGCTTGAAATTGCAAGAGAGAATGAACTACACAACCACAACAACCATATAGAGTGATCTCTTGGGAAGTGCTTCTTGGAAAAACTAATTTGAATGATCAATGTCAGGTTCAACTATGGAACCATCAACAAATCCGAATATGTTTTTGCCAAGAAATGCGATCTTCAAGGTTTGCTCCAAGAAGGATATTTATCATTGCATAAGGGGTGTGATACCAAAGCAATATCAGGATTGTTAGAAGGTTGAATGGAGAAGGGATTTGAATCATCCCTGGATGCCATGGGAGATCCAGAAGAAGAAGAAAGCAAGGAAGAACTTGCAAAGAAAAATAAAAACAGAGATTGTGAAACTTAAAAGGATCCGAGAGCTAGAGAGAGAAAATTCACACACGATGCCAAATTGAAATGTGAAATGAGAGAAAAATGAATTTCATTGATTGAATCTCAGTGTACACTGTCTAATATATATAGACTTGATACATACAACTTAGTACAGTTGGAAATGAAACTAAAAAATAAGTCAGCAACTAACTTCAACTAACTATGGTTTGTTGGGTTTAAAATCCTGACATTATGCTAAGAACCGTAAGTTTTGATTACGAAAAAACTTCTGATACAAATTACAAGTATTCTGAATGGTGAGCTACTAATGCATTTGTTCAAGTGTGTTCATAAAAACAGGGAAGCATGGGAAACAATCAATATTTTATCTGAAGTGTTCAGAAGCTATGAATGAATTCTTCAAAAGGCTAAACTTCAAATTGTTCAGAAACCTTGTAGTACATACAGTAAATTAGTACATGACATCATAGAAGAAGTAATCACTATTTGTGGCTCTTTCCAACACAAGTCTCATATCTTCCCTCATCATAATAAAGACCTTCATAGAAAGCATAATGTGAGAACAACATAGAAGATGTTGTTAAGAAGCTTTAAAAGCTAGGAAGGATCATCAAGCTCTACAACTAATTGAAGATGTCAATACACTTTTAATATAGATTAAGAGAGAAGATTTCATAGTTAAAAGAGGCTATAAAAAAAATGTTATGTGATTCACATGACAGAACTTCTTAGAAAGCTAAACCAATCTTGAAGGCTTATATGTTTTGTCCATCCCTCACTGCTTGGTATAATTAAGTTTAACACGCTAAGGCAAAACCAGGTTACAAAAGGTGGCATGTTTTCTTTTTATGTCATAAAAGTATATAAGAGCTTAAGGGGGAAACACATTGACATTCTAATTACAAGGGCGGATTTTGTTCCTACTGTTTCGATGGAGCACGATTTGGTCATTCATAATTGATGATGCAGTGATGCTGTTAATTGTTCTTATTGTATCTTCTTATGTCATCTAAGCTCCCTGGAATTTCTTCACACACTACATTTAGCACACAATTTAACATCAGTCATGAAATCATAATAACCACTTCTATACATTTGTTATATATTAATAGCTTTGTATAAAGTGTTTAAAAAACATACCAGACGCAAGGCATGCTCAGTGATGGATATAGATCCACCAGTATGCATAGAACCACCCTTAGAAGAAGCGCGATTCTGCTTGGCCTTGGTGCATTTCTCCTTATAGTCTGGAGCCTTCCACTTGGCATTAAGTTCTGCATAAGCCCCCTCGCCTATACAGGTTGGGCATTTACCATTCTTCCTCACCTCCATAAGCATCTCAGAAAGACGCTTTGAGCCTTTGCTTTTGAAGAGCTTCTCAACCAGATAATGATCTTTAGGATCCCACGAAACATGCTCCTACAATATTATGTTACAAATAAGATCAATATCCATTATTAATATCAACACACAATAACAAAAACCCTTAAATAAGAAAAGTAACATAATCTAACTTGAAATTTCTTAAGCCATTTCTCCACCGTCTTTTTTCCTGGAATCTCTCCCCAAGTATGATATGATTCCCGGAACTGTGATTGAATGACCGCGGTGATGGCCTTAGAGGCTACTTTACCCGGGATGAACCTATAAATAAGTTATAAACACAATATCAAACCAGATTGCATATTTTTAAGTATACACAAGTTTCAAATCCAAAAATGAGACTATAAAGTGACGTACGAATTGCCAAGAACCCTAATGATGGGTTTCCCATCAGGTGTCACCTCAGTCCCGACCACATGGGAGTGTCGTGACCTGACTGTCGGACCACTACGTGCGGTTTGTGAAGGTCCCGCACTGCATCATCTTGCCTCGAGGAGTGTCCCGCTTTCGAAATGGATGTCGCTTTGTGGTAAAGGAAACATGCTCCTACAATACAAATCAATTTGTTACAACAAAGGGAAAGCAATAAAAAAATCCAACAACTAGTTAAATACATACCAGATAGGAGGAGATACAAATCCTTGATTAGGGATCATCACTATAAAGGGCGGGGAGGTGGTATCACTCCAAAGATCTGTGGCCGAGCAGAGGTCTTTGACTAGCCTCACGGAGTGGTGTGCTAGCGCCGTCCTCTAGTGGTGACTGTGCCAATCGATTTGCCAATCGCTGTGGCAAAATCATTTTAGCCTTCTTCGTAGGCAGCTTAGACCTACGATGCTCTTTCTCTTTAGGAGGCATCTGTCAAAAAAAAAAAGGATTCACATATATGT
Source organism: Calophaca sinica (assembly GCA_037113605.1). NCBI lineage: Eukaryota > Viridiplantae > Streptophyta > Magnoliopsida > Fabales > Fabaceae > Calophaca > Calophaca sinica. The sequence goes on along the minus strand of CM073734.1, from coordinate 98,310,808 downwards.
TCACATATATGTTACCATAATAATTTACATCTTTGGAACATTTGAAGGAATAAAAAACCATAAAATTCGATATTCAAAAACAAGCGAGAAATTTAGGAGGCCACCGCACTATACAACGTGGATCGTGAGTCAGGCAAGAACAATAAACAAGCGTAAATTTGAGAAATCCCTTCTTATCCTTATTTCCCTTTCTTTGTAGCTAAATCGCCCAATGGGTGTATGAATTACATTTATTATTAGCGAAGTAGAGCTTCAACTACAAAATGGACACAGTATAAAACAAAGAATAGCTGAAACCGGTAACCTTGACCAAAATATAATGTCATAGTCATCAAATGGCGCACAATAATGAGCTGAAATTGATAGCCTGCAATGTCAATTACAGAAAACGAGGCACAATATAATTGTCTCTGAAATTTTTCCTCCAACCTAACAATCTTATAAGTAGTGCCATTTACATAGCAAATGCAGTAGACCAGTGTGAAATAGATACAATAAATATAGTAAACTAGTGGCTACAAATAAGTACCACCGAAAACTGAAACACAATGACTTCACTAACTTTTAAAATAAACAAGTACACTAACTTTAGTCAATGTCATCATCTTGATCATCCACATCCATATCAGCATCTCCCTCATTAGAGTCAAGCTCAGACTCACAATTATCATCATCGTCGACATCCATGTCAACTTCATTATCAATATCAATGTTTGGAATTGACGTAATATTAACTTCTTCATCACTATGTGTTTGATCACGCAAGCAATCCATTTCTTCAATTTCAGTTATCTGCTCTATGTGTGTCATCTCTTCATCTTGATAAGGAATGTCATCGTCAATTTCATTCACCTCTACACGGCCTCTGGGCTTTGTTTTTATCACTGCACACCAACTGCGTTTGTCTCTCCTCATATCTGGGTAAGGTACATAATACACTTGTCTAGCCTTTTGTGCAATTATGAATGGATCGTAACGATCATAATGCCTGTTCATCTTGATATCTACAATGCCATATTGCGGATGAACTTTGGTTCCTCTATTCCGTCTTGGATCAAACCATTGACAATAAAACAAGGCAACCCTGTGAGGCAACATGTGATAGTTAACTCGTAGATATGTTGTATGATACCATAGAAATCATCTTCTCCTCCTTCAGAACCCTTTGACATACACCCCGGTGTTTATGGTCTTTTTACCCTGAGCCCATGCTTGTGTGTGGTATTTGTACCCATTAATGAAGTATTTGTGCCAACTTATGGCCTTTGACTCTGGACCCCAAGCTAATGATATCAAGTTTGTGTCAGTCACACCATTTGCTTCATTAGTAACCTATACAAACAAGACATCCACAATGAGGATAGGAAGACAATTTATTTGCAATAGGCTTTTGGTCAAATGCTTACATAGGACCTAAACCATTCTGGGAATTCAGCAAAAATACGAGTTTGAGCCAAAGGATCAGCTTCATTGATGGAGTTATATTGCAAAAAGTAACTGCCAAGAAAGACAGAGTTGTTGTAAGTATATAATAGTAAATACATTGAGTGTGGGTTTAATGGTGTATTACTTACTCAATATATGGCTTAACCTCGATGCAATTGATGAGGATGTGTACATATGCAGACCTCCATTCTGCATCAGTCAACCAGTGAGCTTTGGATTGCCCACTAGGACGTCTTAGTCCATTGCTAATTGATAGTGTTGATGTGACATCGTTATTCAATCTTGCTGCTTCATTATGTTGACTTTTAGCACACAAGTCAATCGTTTTGAAATAATGTGAACAAAAATATGTTGTCTCTCGTTGTAAGTAAGACATACATATTGAGCCTTCTACTCTAGCCTTGTTTTTCACTGACCGCTTAAAATCACCCATCATTCTACAAAGAAATGAGAATAAAATGGCTTATAATAAATATATGACAATATAGACGGAGATAATTGCAGATATAAACGAATACCTTTCAAATGGATACATCCATCGGTATTGAACTGGACCACCAAGCATTGCCTCGTGTGGGAGGTGAATTGGAAGATGCTCCATTGAATCAAAGAATCCTAGTAGGAAGATTCTTTCAAGTTTGCATAAGATTAATGGAATGTTTTCATTCAATTTGATCAAATCATTTTGGCTCAAATTATTACTGCACAATCCCTTAAAGAATTGACTTAACTCTGTAAGTGGTCTCCACACAAGGTCAGGCAATGAACTAAATGCAAATGGGAGCAAACACTCCATAAATACGTGACAGTCATGACTCTTCATCCCGTACATTTGCCCTCTATTAACATCTGCACATCTTGCCAAATTTGAAGCATACCCATCTGGCATCTTAACCTCCTTCACCCACTTCATCACATTCTTTGCCTCATTTGAAGAAAGACAATAATTTGCCTTTGGTTTTGTCATTTTTCCATTGGCTTTTGGAATCAACTCCAAGTCACTACGTTGGCATATGAGGCCAAGTCCATTCTTGCTTTTTCATTGTCCTTTGTTCTCGCCTCTTAACATTCATGACTGTAATAAACACATTATCAAATACATTTTTCTCTATGTGCATGACATCTAGATTGTGCCTTAATAAATTGTCTTTCCAAAGATGGAAGATCCCAGAATATGCTTCGCTTTATCCAATTGTGACTACGTCCATACTCAGGTAACTTATCAACTTTTCCATCTTCTACCACACTTGGAACCCCACTGACCCAATTCCATATGATATCACCTGTCAGTATTACAGGAGGCCCATGTTTCTCAACCCTGTTTTTTGTAAACCTTTTTTTACTTCTTCTGAATTTGTGTTCACGTGGTAAAAATCGACGGTGGCAATCGAACCAAGAGTTTTTCCCCCCATATTTTAGTCTAAATGACTTTGTATCATCCATACATACGGGACATGCCAATTTACCTTGTGTACCCCAGCCAGACAACATACCATATGCGGAAAAATCATTAATTGTCCACATCAAGGATGCTCTCATTTGAAAGTTTTGCTTTTTAGAGATATCATAAGTCAAAACACCCTCACTCCACAATCGCGGCAGCCTATTAAGGGTTGTAAGAACACATCTATTTTTTCTTTCGGATTTGATGGTCCGGGTACGAGGCAAGTCAAAAACATAAATGGTTTAGTCATACACATTTCAGGGGGGAGATTATATGGGGTCACAACAACCGGCCAACATGAATATGGGGTTGTAGATGCCTGAATGTAAGACGTGAACCCATCGGAACATAAACCGAGCCTTACATTTCTTGGTTCATTTGCGAAGTCTGGATACACCGCATCAAAATGCTTCCAAGCTTCACCATCAGATGGATGACGTAAAATGTCTGACCCAGATCTATTGTGAGAATGCCATCTCATTTCAGCTGCAGTCTCCGTTGATGCATACAGTCTTTTCAACCTAGGAGTGATTGGCAAATAGAACATCCTCTTTGCTGGAACATCGTTGTACTTACCCATCCCAGTCTTACAGGGAACATACCGTGGTTCTTGACAAAACTTACATTGTCGTTCTGCACTATTATCCTTGTAGTACAACATACACCCATTAACATAACAATCAATTTTTTGAAATTCCAAACCTAGCATCGACACCAATCTTTTTGCTTGGTAATTTTTTTTTGGCAATTTCTCCTTTGAAGGACACACGTCTCCCAACATACTTGCAATGAAATCAAGACACTTTTGAGGAATGTTCCAATTTGTCTTGCATGCCAACAATTTCACGCATATTGAAAGCTTTGACTCAGAAGCACCCTCATATATGGGCTCGTTTGCAGCAGTTAGCAAATCATAAAAGTCTTGAGCGTCAACATTTGGGGGCTCTTCATGAATATCTTCCTCGTCTTCATGAATATCTTCCCCGTCTTCCTCATTACCCACATCACCCATACTTTGGAAGTCATACCTAGGCCTAAACGCATCGTCGACCATATGTTGCATTAGCTTGAACGGATCATCATTATCCATTTGTCCACTACTACTAGGCACATTTGCTGGGTGAACATGTGGCGCTTCTTCACCGTGCTCAGTCCAATACCAATAATTTGGTTTGAACCGAACACGATACAGATGGACCTTGACTTCTCTTTCGGACAATATGCGCCTAAACTTGCAAATGTCACAAGGACATCTGATTACACCATTACTTACAACTTCAGGTTGTACTCTAGCTTTCAGTATAAACTCTTCAACCCCTTTTGCAAAGCTTGGTTTCACCCCTCCTCTACCAGGATAAAGCCTATCATATACCCAACTCCGATTTGGAGGATAACCATCCATTTCTGAAATGAGTAACTTTCAGGAAGGCGACCAAAAAACTCTGCTTATACTGTTCCAAGGGAGATAACTCAACATTATTCATTATCAACTCAAATTAAATATAAAACCAGCAGACCTCTCCTTGTACTCATCTTCCAAGGGAGGTAATTCAGCACTATATTGCATCAAATCAAATAATATAAAAATTAAAGCACAATAAACAATAAGCCACTTCCTCAATTCATTTTCTATTTGTCCCAAATTAAAGCATGTGATTTATAATCAAATAACAAAAAACAATCCCAACAAACCAATCATGCATCTAAGCTACACATAACATTCAACAACCTCCAATCATGTTCATAACATAATGGGCTCACTTTTTCTCGCAGCATCTACTTGCTATATGTGCATAACATAGTGGGAAAACATATTTTCACATACGCAAAGCAAGCTCCCAATTCAGAAAAATGATGAACCTAAGCATTGAAAGCAAGAAATGCATAGTACCTTACTTAGAAGCAGCAACAGAGCATATAATTAATTAACATGAAGCAATTTTTTATGGACAAGAAGAAATAAAGGCCACATTACAATAAACACTTTCACATATAAAATGAAGAAATTAAATTTTATATCATGTTGATATCTTGTCATTTAGCAAACCATTACTTCAGCATCCCCATTACCAACAAGGGATCAATTGTTTTTTACTTCTAAATGCAGAAATAAATCAGTCTGTTTTATGGCTTTTAGAAATCCCTTAACTCTTGTGAAGAACCTCTGATAGAAAGGAGAGAAAGAAACTATCCAGTTCAAAATCTTGTATTGAGAGGTATGCAGATTAAAAAACAGAAAAAAGAATGGGGGGGACATGCAGACAATATGCAAAGAAAATTATGGATAGTAATCCAATTACTTCATCAAACATGTATAATATTATTACTAGTATTATTTGCAAAAGAAGATTGATATTTTAAGTCCATAAATATGTCAACCTTACGACCATCATCTATTTGCATGGTGCGAGAAAGCTTAACTCATTCAATAAACCATCCCAGAAAACACCACAGTCTACTCTAGCTAGCCCAGAAACTGAAATGTTGCAGAAAATCAAGAGTTGGCAAAACTGTACGCGGAGTCCTTCAAGAATGCGGTTGATCAGGTACTTCAATCAATCATGTCCTCCACTTGTTTATTTATTTGTTTATTTGAACTTTGGAGTAATGCTTCGTTAACTTGTTAATTTAATTAACTGATGTTGTTGTAATACACAGCTTGACTTTCACGCAAAATGCTTCAACTTGAAAGAACAACTAGAAAGGTCACATAATGAAGTTATCTTTAAAAAAGATGTGAGTTGCTTTCGAGTTTTAAATTGAAATATTGAAAATTACCAATAATAGCATTGTTAACTGTTGGATAATATATTACAGTTCAGATAGGACTCAGATTCAGAGGGTAAGGCACCTAGAAGTGGTAACAGCCTTCACACAATACATGAAACATACAACTAAATCATATTTTTTGAATGTTCAATCACCCGTTAAAGAGAGTTTTTCCATTTACCTTGATGAAACTCGTCAGAATACAGTTGACTTAGTGGTGGTTCTTCACTGCTCTCCTTAATACTTGGAATGACTCCTCTTCAAGAATCCCTAACAGGTAGCCATAAAGTGAATAACGAGAATCAGGAGAGAAAAAAGACCTCAGAAGTGATTTATAGCTTACAAGCTAATAAGCTACTACCATACAGCTTTTCTTATCAACCATACTTATAAATTAATAAACTAGTCATTAAACTAATCTAATTGCTAAACACACTCAACAGCTTTGCGGTTGCGGGTCTCTCTTTGGAGAAAAAAATAGCTAGGACCATTTATACCCAACCAAAATAAATTAAATCATAAAAGAAATTAATGTAAAAATTAATTACTTAGTTTAGTGGTCTTCCTCATGCAATGTTTTCACTAGAGACATCAACAACATTATCTCCAGTGACAGAAGAATCCTGTAAAAGTAGAAGATCCCCATAAATGAATAAGGACAAAATTGTAGATAAGTCTCACCCCATAACCAAAGCATGGGCATTTTGGGAGGATGATGTTTCTATGAAAGTAGATAGACGCGTAATTAATATTAACGTTTCAAAGTTAAAGCAAAATCAAGAGGAAAATGTGACTGCAATAAGAGCTGGTATCATTCATAGTCTATGAACAGAAAATAAACATCATAAGGCATTTTCAGCTAATTAATAAAAAAAAAGGGTAAAACAAAAAAAAAGGATGCTAATAAACAAAAATGATCACCAAGTTTGCAAAAAAATGAAGATTAAGAAGATAAACCATTCATAGAAACAGGAACATCAACACAGTTAGTTTCGTCAATGTGAATGTCATTGTTGTTGTTGCTGCTGCTGGTATTTGGGTTGTAAGGGTTGTTAATATCACTATGAAACCCACCTTCACCACCACCATCATTGTTCTTTTCATGATCATTTTGAGGACCAATTCCCAAATTTGATCTCTTCCTCAAGTTATTCTTATTGTTATGCATCCAAACCTTGAAAACCCCTCTAGAGACACCAATCTCATTACAGAATTTCTGGACCAAACCTTGACCCAAATTAGTAGTGATAATATCCTTTTTATCCTCACCAAAAGCAAAGGAACCCAAAGCCCCAAAAGCACCAAATAATAGAGAATCCAAACCCATCCCTAAACCCAATACCCTACCAAATTTCTCCTTATCTTTAGCCTCATATTCTAAAGGCAAAACCATTCCTATCCCTTCAAAAGCATACACAGCCACACCAATACCATAGAAAAACAAAGAAAAACCCTTAGACGTCTCCAAATCAGGCCTATTCTTAAAAAAGACCAAAACATCCGCAAAAAAGACCAAAACATTCGCTTACAGACCACCATCACAGTACTCTTAGCAGTAATATCAACAACATCGGCAAAAATACTTAAAGGCGATAAATGAGTCAAAGTCTGAATCGAATTCAACAGCACAGGGAGAAAACAGTTTCGGAAAAATGGAGGAGTTGAAGAGAAAGAGTACCAGAGAGTGAGTGAGTGAGTGAGAGAGAGTGAGTTTGTGGAAGAAGAAATGGTTGAGCCGAGCCCTAAGGACACTAACATCACCGTCTGTGGAGAGCAGTGTCAGGTGTACGGCGTCTGTGGAGAGCCCCTCCTGGTGGTGAACGACCTCTGGTGAGCGGCGTCTCCTCCTCCTCTTCGATTCTGATTCGCCGCGCAATTGCAGGGATAGTGGGATGGTTGGAGAGGTTGAGGGATCTGAGGTGCAAGGGGGAACAGGAGGTTGAGGGATCTGCAATTTCTGTCACCGCGGCGAGGAAGACTAGGCAAGGAAGGGTTGCATCGCAGATTGAGAATGAGGATGCAGATCTGTGTGAAGGGTTGTGAGAATTAGGAGGAGAGGGAATAAAAGTTAAAATCTGTAAAGTCAAAATCTGTGTGAAGATTACCGACAGCTTAGCCGTCGGTAAGGTTAAACCACTGTCGACATAAATAAATGCGGGTCAACAAAAAATTTTGGCGCCCAACCTAACTACTAACTGCAGACGGCCGATAAACCGTCTGTAATTACCGACGGCTTAGCCGTCAAAAATTTGGCAAAAAACATTTCGTGTGCAGGTTTTTTCCCGACGACTTACCGACGGTTTAGCCGTCGGTAATTAAAAATTTAGCGACGGAGTCGGGGCCGTCGGTAATGTTCCGTCTGTAATTCACACTTTTCTTGTAGTGTATACTCATGTTGTAGACTCAATCAGTTTGCTTGTTTGTGGATGGTAGGTTTGGATGGTGTAGGGAGGTCAATAGAGGTGTAGTTTTGGTTTACAGTGAGGATTGCTGCTGGCAAGGGCTTGCAGCCATGGTGGTTTTCTGGTCGGTGATATCAGGAGGTTGAAGGAAATGTTTGGGTTGAATAGATGTTGTGTGTGTGGAAAGAAGTGTGTATCGGTGTTGATTGAACGATAGATCGGGTTGAGTTTCTCAAATTCGGAATGAATGTGTGGTGATAAGTTTGATGGTGACATAATCATAGTTTCCAAAGAGTGATTTGGGTCGAAGATAGTTTTTTTTTTGTGTGCTGAAAAGTAGCTATGGTGGTGAGCCTAGAGTGTGAGTTGTGAAAGCCGTAGAGGTTGCTTGGTATCAGAGAAACTCGAACTAACCGGACTGTGGGGTTTGGTTGTTAAGCCTGATTGTGTCTAGTTGGACTCACACAGGGTACTGACTATGCTTAGAAGTTAGGAAGAATGTTTAGTTCGTGGGTTATTTGTTATTTCTACATATGGAAACAATGATAACAAATTCGATTATTCATAACATATATGTATCTATATGATGTGTCTGTTGTATATCTTATGGATACAAGCTTATGGTTACTTTTACAGGAACCTATGGCTAGCGAAACTTGTGACAGAGATAAATGATAGGACCACAAAGAACAACAATGGAAACGGGGAAGCCTCTAGGATTGGTGAAGGAGAAGAATTTGAAGCCATGAGAATAATAAAAAACATGGAAAAATATCCAATTGCAATATTTAACTTTGTGTTTAAACACATAATTGTAATCTATACCTAAAACTATATGATTTTTCACTGTTTCTTCTACGTGTCAAGTTATTAAGAAAACACATTGTTTCTCCCATTATTGCATCAATATCGTCCGTCGCTATATTAAATTCAAAATTTAAATCTATATTAAGAATCTATTTCTATACGATAATAACATCCCGCCAACAACGTTCTAGAATGAACAACATTGAGTTTTAAATGGGAGTTGAGACCATTTTTAGCCAATGATTTTATAATACTAGAGTAACTAACCTGTGCCATGCACGGGTAATTGACGTTAATAGAATATGAATATTTGATGTGAAAAATAATAATTATATTGAATAGATGTTATTGAACATAATTTGAACAATTTTTTTGTTATTTATAGACTGTATATTACATTAATAATAACCAAAAACACCAATCAAATACTTTAAATACAATCAGTTACTATTATGAAACACTATCAAATATAATTAATAGCATTCAAATTATTGTTATAAAAGGAGTTTCTGGTTTTTAAACCCTTTATTGTGTAACAAAAAAAACCCTTTATTTGGAACAAAGTCAATTTATTTCCCTTTTTATGTTCTCAATTGATTTATTATAATGTTTAGTTTAATATAAATATAAAGTTTATGAATATTTATAATTATATTTTATATTTTCATCACATTTGTATGCTTCGCTAAAAAAACATTTGTATGCTGCTGGCAAAATTTATTAGTTAATTATCAGTTATAAAATATAATTGTTTAGTCAACGAAACAGATCCATAATATTTTTTTTTGCATATATTTTCATATATAAAATACATTTATGCAACTCATTAATGACGATTAATTAAATTATTTTATTATTCGCATATTAATTATTAGATTTTATTTGGATCTTTTACACGTTAAATATTACAAATTTAATTGTTCAACGGTCTTTTTTAGTATTGAATACCGTCATTTATTATTTGATATTTTTTTGTTATATTTTTTATTAAAATATAATTAAATAATATTTTATTTGATATTTATATTATTAAATTTGATAAGATGATTACTTTTTATTTTTATATATAATTTTTTATTTAAAAATATTAAAATTATATGCATTATTACATATTACGTCAATTATATAATTTTATTATACTTATTTTATATTAATTAATTTAGAATGTCTAAAAAATTATGAATGCTCTGACTATAGTTATATTCCTAATATTATTTTACTGTTACTTAGTTTATGAATTTGTTGTTATGCATTTAAAGAGATTGTTTAATGATTAAGAAATTGTGTTCCTTGTATTCAAACTTTAAAAGTTTTATATGTTGAATAGTATTAAATTTGTGTGTGTAAATAATGTTTTAAATTAATAAAATTTATTCTTAGATATTATTATAAACTATTTAAAGGGATGGTCTTTTAATTAATATTATTTTTTTAATTAATATGAAGATGTACATTTAAGAATTTTATTACTTCATTTTACACATGAAAAAGATACAGTTCTATGCAATGTACAATTTTTAATAAATATATAATCTAGCCATTGATCAGTAATATTTCCATTCTTGCTAAAATAAAGCCCAACAACCCTAGCTACAACTAGGTTATTTTAATAATTATATCAAGCTAATTAATAATGGAAAAATAAATTATATGGAAAAGTATCCTTCTAGAGTAAGATATTTTAATTTATTCATCTAATTAATATGAATGAACAAAATCTCTTATATTTCATTTAAGACATTGACAAATACCTCGTCTGTTTCAAATTAAGTGTCGTTTTAGAAAAGAAAAAAAATTCTAAAATAAGTGTGGTTTTAGAAAAGAAGAAAAATTCTAAAATAAGTGTCATTATATTTTTTTAATATAACATTAATTATTTTAGAAAAAAATTTTCTTTTTATAAGCTCTTTTACAAATTACAAGATACACTAATTAATTTTTTTTCAAAAATACCTCTAATTAATACTATTTTTTAATGCAGTAAATGTATCTCTTAATAGACTTGTCTTGGGAGATGACAACAAATAAAGGGTAAATTGAGAAAATTAAATATATAACTAACAATTTTAATAAGACTAACTATTTTTCTTAATAAGCGAATTTTTGTCTAAATGGCTTACAAATAGAAACAGGGGAGTATTATACTACACTATGTGTTTATGACATTAAATATAATAAACATAATTTACTATGTGTCTATTGGTTGATGCATGGTAAAGATAATTTCGTAAAATTATTACGCCTATTAATTTACTTATTGTGTTTCTTAATGCTTATAAAAAAAAACCTTAAATGAAACTTAATACGGAATGAAGGAAGTATGACTACATTTATTATTTTTTGAGGTGCATAAAAAAATATTATTTTTTGAGTCCAGATTCATTATCATAATAATAAATAATAAATAAATTTACTTATCAGAAAATATTATTTATAAAAATTCATTTTTAATGAATATTATAAAAAAATCATAATAAATACATTAAATGATTATAAGACAACAAATTATTTTTTTATATAAAAAAGCATTTAAGACATGAATAACATGATTTGGCAGTTACAATTCAAAATACGAATATTAAAAAAAAAGGAGAAAAAAAGAAAAATGACATTCGTTGTGTGAGCAATTCCCTTGTATATACATCCCCTGCCATATAGTTGCATCCCCTGCCTTATGTGATACTAAACCACTACACTCTGTTCATACATTCACAGCCTATAAAGCGCGTAGGGATTGGCCTCAATTCTCATGACTGAAAGGGCCCTACGAATACATTTCTTACCAAAAAACAAAACAAAAGTTACAAAGAGTGCCCTTTCACTCTCACCTCATCTCTACTCTCTTTCTCTTTCTCTCTCTCTTCTTCTCCTCTCACCCCCCTCAGTCAACCATGGACAGCAAATCCCCTAGAAACACCCACCCATCGCTCCCTTCTCCTCGCAACAGCCACAGCTCAAGCAGCAGCAGCAGCTGCAGTAACAACAACAACAATGGACTCCCTCTCACTCCAACAACACTCTACCCGCCAAAACCCATCACCAGATCCGAATCGGGGAACCCGTACCCGACAACGTTCGTGCAAGCGGACACTTCCTCTTTCAAACAAGTTGTTCAAATGCTAACCGGATCCTCCGAGACAGCCAAACAAGCCTCCTCCACCTACTCCAAACCACACTCCGAAGCAGCCACACCTTCCAACTCCAGAAACCACATCCCACCCATCAAAACCATCCCCAAAAAACAGCAATCAGGGTTCAAGCTCTATGAGCGAAGAAACTCTCTTAAGAATCTTAACCTCAACCCTTTGCTCCCTGTCTTCTCTTCCAACCCTACAGGGTTCTCTCCTCGGAATCCCGATGTTCTTTCTCCCAGCATCCTCGACTTCCCCTCGCTTGTCCTCAGTCCCGTCACTCCCCTCATACCCGACCCCTTTAACCGCTCTTCTGCCGCCGGTGGAAGCGGTTACCGATGTGGGAATGGGAGTCCCAGCCCCAATTTGGACACCGTGGCTGAAGAGAAGGCTATCAAAGAGAAGGGGTTTTTCTTGCACCCTTCGCCTGCGAATACTCCTAGGGATGCTGAGCCTCGCTTGCTGCCTCTGTTCCCCACAACTTCTCCCAAAGCTTCGGGTCCTCCTTCGTCAACTTGAATTTTTTTTTCTTCTCATTCGTCCTTTAGATTTTGTTTTAGATTCTTATCTATATTAATGACATTGATGAGGAGGAGAGAGATAAATTTGTAATGGGTTATGCACAGGATTGGAAGAATCTTGTTTCAATTGTATGTAAAATTGTGTTTTTTTCCCTTTTTCCCCTCTTCTCCCTTTCCCCTTTTAATTTTTAGGTTTTTCTCCCCTGCTTCTTTCTCTGATCGTTCGCTGAAACTTTAATTAAGAGAGAGGGAGGTAAAAAGGGAAAATTTGACTCGTTAATCTTTCTCTAAATAGCACTATTTACTTGGTACATTTGAGATTGCGGAAAATGTGAATGTTGGTAATTAAGTAACGCCCCATTAAATTCATCAAAGCCAAGCGGAATCAGGATATTGGGATCTATGGTGAATTTAATGGGAGGAAAAGTTTCTAACCATAAAATAAAATAAATCCCAGAGCTCTTTTTTTTTTTATAAAAAAAATGTAGCTCCTGCAGGGTCGCTGCGAATTTCAGAGGATTTACTTCCGTTTCCTACACTGTCAAATCCGTTCATTAATGCGATATTTGAATTCTGTGATCCAATTCAGTTTAGTTGCTTCTTCAACTAGAGACCATTAATAATTGATTAAAACTAATAAGAATAATGAATGTTATATACTACTACAAATTAAAGTGCAGTCCTCGCATAGATGGTAGTAGGGGGAAGAACCTGTATCTGTATGTGAGAGAGAAATGAAGTGTGTTAAAGAAGGGTTGGGCTAGCTGTCAAAGAAAGAGTAGAAGAATGGGGAAGGAATCTTGACCCTTTTTGTTGTCTTTCCGAATGAGGGGAAGGTGCCAACAAGTGATGCAGGCATTCTATGTGCTTGTGTAGAAAAACATCCACTGGTTTTAATATACTTTGTGCCTCTCTTCCCAAAGCACCGCAGGCTCACCAGCAGGGACAAACAAGGTAAGGTAGATCCACAACACCTTGGGTTTTGGATTTTTTACTTAGCAAACGTGAAAAATAAAAAAAATAAAATATATATATATATATATATATATATATATATATATATATATATAATTCACCCAATTGTGTAGTAATTAAGGTTGCTTCTTAATGATAACGGTTTTTGTTTTTTTATTTGGAATCTCATTTTAAATTTGGATTATTGGACGTTTTAAATCATCCCCCTTTTTTCCAATAATAAAACTTGAAACAGTCGCAATGCTAAGGAATAAGTCAAACTAGCTTGTTAATGTGTAGGTTAGAGCAATGAATTCCATTCGCTCTTGGTGTGAACTGTGAACGGAAAAGAAAAGACGATGTCACAATGTGTGTGTGTGAGGCGTTGTAGTTTTTTTTTTTTTTTTCTCTCTTTTATTTTGCGGTGGGGAGCCCAATTTTATTTTTGAGTCTTGAATGAAAAAACTTCGAACAGTCGTAAAAAACAATGATGCAAAGATGGTTCCACTTTCTCCGATTCAGTATTTTAATTATCCTTTTTGACTCGAAGGAGACCGCAACTGTCGCGAATGGGGACATGAGAAAGTGAAGGGAAGTGGGACTTTAAATTAAATTGTGATGATGAAAGGAAAGAAAAGATGGGAGGGTAGTGTGGAAATGAGAAAGCCGGAAAACATGGTGTTGAGATTACCTCTTTGCGTTGTTTGTTTGTTCGTTCGTTCGTTTGTTTGTGTGGGTGGAGTAGTACTTGATAATATCATTCTTGAGGACTTTGCAATGCTTGGTTGGTTGGTGGTGCATTTGTTGGGAATTTGAACTTAACATGTGCACTGCTCTGTAACATATGTGGCCTTTTGCTAGCCCATTATCAACACCATCTTCTATACTTTCCCTTACGCTATCATTTTTGTGAAAGATATAATACATCATTTCTCATGTGGCATGTTTTCATTTGAAAACATTATTTGATAATAACCCCTTTGAAAGTCCATAGATCTTATTTTATTATTATGAAGAAAATTCAAGTTTGGCATCTTTGACTATATCGCCTATACCTTTAAATTCCTACTAGGAGCCACAATACTGGTCTGGAAACTTTATGTGTAAATATTTAAATTTTATTGTTTTGATTAACTGGCTTGTTTTGTTATTATTGGCGTCCAATGCACTATCCTTTCAAAAAGATAGTTGTAGTCATTATTTTCTTCTCCTATTTAATCTTCTTGGGGAATACGTGGCGATGGGTGACGGTTGACAAACAAATTGAAGTACATGATGATTGATCTTTGTAGAATATCAAATGTTACGGTGCGGAGAAAGGGACCAATATTGGTGATTTGGTGGTTTGACGGATTTGTGTTCTCTTACGTTACAATTTAAGTGGAATTTTTGTATATATATCTAGTTGATAAATATTAATAAAGATTGATAAATTTTTATATATTTATGAAAAGAAATATAAATGCACAGACTTTACATGATGAACTTATGTGAAATTTTTATATAAAAAAAAAAATTCAAATCCGTGATTTGATAATTCACTAGTCCAAAAATTCAGGTGAGTAATCGTATATATTTTCTTAACAAACACTTGTAAATGTTAAATGTATTGTAAAATATATTAAATAGAAGAACAAAAATATTTGGACATGGATCCTTTCCATCTCCATCTTCCTCCCTCTCTCCATCCTCTCTATCTCACTCTTATTTCTTTTTTTTTTTTGGGTACAATATCTCACTCTTATTTCTTTTTTTTTTTGGGTACAATATCTCACTCTTATTTCTATCTCTCTTCATTATCTCCTCATTTTTTTAATTATGTTCTCTCTTACCACCCTTATTTGTTGTAATGGAGAGGCATATGGGAAGGAGATGATCCATTTACGAGGTGGCCGGGGAGGATAAAGTAAAAAAGAATAAAAAGAGGATAGTCAATATTATATCCCAATGGAAAAAGTATATCCGTTAATTTTTCTGACTATCATCAACCTTGTGTGTTTTTCTCAAGCTTACAAAAACCGGACCGGACCGGCCGGTCGGACCGGTTGAACCGGGAACCGGACCCCCGGCCGGTCCGAGTCATACAATTAGACCGCCTGCAAAAAAATCGGACGGTCCGGTTTAAGAACCGGTAAAAAACCGGACCGGACCGAGAAAACCGGGTTCAACCCGGCTGGTTCGTAATTTTTTTTTATTTTAAAAAGGTCAAAACGGCGTCGTTTAGGCTTTTTTTTTTAACTTAGCGTCTATTTATAGTTGTTACTGTTAAGTAAAGTATAATTTTTATGGTGTGAAGTTATGAATAGAATATCAGTTATTTTTTGTTTATTATTTATATATATATTGTATTAAATATTTAAAAAATATTTTATTCGAACCCGGTTCGACCCCGGTCCGACCCCGGTCCGACCCAAAAACCCTGAACCCTGGCCCTCTCCGATTCAATGCCCAATCTGGTTTTAATTACCTTGGTTTTTCTCTTTTTTTTTTCTTTTGTAGATTAGACATCTATTCTATCTATTATTAATAATAAAGCAAGTTACTCTAATAATTAAGCCCCTGTACTTGACTACTTTGACTATCAAATTACGTACTTAGAATAATCTATCAGTGATAATTATTTATTCTCTTCCCATAAATTTGTTTAAAGAACATCGAGTCGAAGATATTGATAACTTCTTTTATGTTTGCTAAATTTTTGTCGCTTAACACAAAAAATGAGACTTGTAGGTGTAACGCATATTCCACCAACTAATAATTTATTAGACTTAATTGTAGTTTTGATCTTCGAGGTATTGCGATTGTGCGATTTTGGTCCTCAATGTTTTTAATTGCATGAATTGAATTCTTCATATATTGTGATTGTACGATTTTGGTCTCTCATGTTTCAATTGCTCGAATTGGATCCATCAAATATCGCGATTGTGCGATTTTGATCTCTCCTTTCAGTTGACATTCATTTCCTAACCGAAAAAGCTGATTTCTCAAGTATTGGTATGACTTGGCACATAATTTAGTTTAAGGGACATGTTATAAGTGACATGTTATGTTGTTCAATTGCCATTTGAGTTGATTTAAAAATTAAAAACACAATTGGATAGAGAGACTAAAATTGTACAATTGCGAGTCTTAAAGGACTAACTTGCGCAATTAGAATTCGAGAGAACAAAATCGCACAATCAGGATACTTGAATAACTCAATTCACACAATTGAAACTCGAGGAACTAAAATCGTACAAACGTGATACCTAAGAGCACAAAATTGCACTTAAGCCAATTTATTATTAGTTCCTAGTTTAGCTTCAGGAAGCTGAAATCAAGGTCACTATCGCTTTGTTTTTTTTTTTTTTGCCTTTAAAGTTCTTGTTCGGTAGAGGCCCAATCCAGAATCACACTCACCATTACCAACGCTTCGGTTCACCGCTTGCCACGAGACCAAATCGGACGTGGCCAATCCAATCCGGCCCTGGCATTTCGCCACTCATCATAGGTCGAACGATCCGACGGTCTCGTTTCACGAATAGCCTCAAACTCTATAAAAGGAGAGTCACTTCAAACGATTGAGGTATTCTTATTCACTTCATCACCTCTTCACTTACCCTTCAGCGACTGAGCGTTGGAGTGTTTGCAGGTACACCACCACCACGCGCCGACGTCATCCGACCTGACGCAGCCGTATCGCTTCTCTCCGGTCATCTTCTAAAGTTCTGTCCAGAATAGTTCTCATAGCAAATCATAGCTCTTTCCTCTTTTACCATTGGTAGATCGATAACAGTTGCATCCACGGGTAGATAACAGTTGCATTTATATTAGTTTGAACGGAAAAGATCGATTAATATATTTCTCTATGGCTTTTATAGTCAATATATATTGTAGTAGTTTAGAGTTATATTCATGTTGACCAATAAAATGTATAATGTAATTAATAGTAGTACTTTGAGACCGCTTGAGGACAACAGCATGGATACAAGTTGCCACCCATTTGGAAGGTACAATGCAATTTTAGATTGGATTCACGCTGACGATGACTTTGAAAACTAGTAGCCCACTTGGCTAGTCTTTATCTGCCGCCAATGCAGAGTTTTTCGACTTTTCAGATGCACGACAAGGAAAGGGACAAAACAAAACTTGATGTGCGCGATAAAATGCAAAGATCGAACACATTTTCTTTTCCCTTTAATCGAATAATGCAACTGCAAGTACTAATGAGTAGGGACTTGATTTCCCTTGGAATAATAATAATGATAATAAATAAATGGTGGTGGTCAGATTAATTTCTTTTCTGTACACACAAAGTTTTGCGCATATTATAAAGAAGGATGAATCTACATGGGATCAAGGCCTACTGTGATAAGAACATGTTTTTTTCAGAATAAAATGTACATTATCCATTTCAAAATTGATTAATATATATAAATTGGACTCAAGTCTCAAAATTCAATATGCCAAACATACCCAACGACGAGCGACTCTAAACTGTGCTTTGCATGTAGCCGCAAGTTATGACAATTTGCATTTGAATATGCAATTTGGCAAACACAAAAAGTATGACACGCATCTCACGTGCATCAAATTTTACCACCTCCTTCCCCTACTTGCATTGTTCAATGTCTGTTTTTTTTTTTTGGGGGGTCAAAACATTGTTCAATGTCTGAGTTCCAATTCCCATCAATTTGGCATTGGCCATTATTAAATGCACCCCCACCTGGTAGGTACACCTCCTAATTTGAGAATTTTCTAAAATACTCCCTGAATAAAAACAGCAAAAATTCTTTTTTTTTAATTCTGAACATTTTACCGGAAATTGCAATTTCCGGTATACAATTTGTATACCGAAAATTGCAATTTTCAAGAATTTTAAACACAATGTTACCGGAAAGAGATAATTCTCTATTGGGAGAGAAACTGAACCCTTTAATTAAGGATCTTCACCCATACTGTCAATAATCGCTCGATGCATTCGGACTAGCTTATTTTGCATTGAGGACTAGCTTACTTAGCAAAATAAGCTAGTTCGAATGCATCGAGAGACAATCGTTGATAAATAGATGCCAGCTTATAATGGTCGAAAGAGCTTATTTACGACAGGTCCATTCCCCTTTACATCAAAGGATTTTGTAGTCAAACACTCATTTTTTATTTTTTTGCACTCAGACTTGGTGGAAAACGCTGTCATCGTACCGGAAATACGAATTTCCGGTACGTATTTTGTTTTATTTTGAACTTTGTTCCGGAAATTGCAATTTCCGGTATACAATTTCTATACCTGAAATTGGAATTTCCGGTATACAGCATTAAAATAACGTACCGAAAATTTGCAATTTCCGATAAAAGATTAAAAATATTGTGTACCGAAAATTGTGAAATTTTCGGTACGTTATATTTTTAATCTTTTACCGGAAATTGCAAATTTCCAATACGTTTTTTTTTCCAATCTTTTTTTTCCCACGTAATAATCTATTGTTTGTTTCATTTTAGTTTCATTGGAAATGGATGATTTTAGTGGCTTCAATTCTGACGAAGCTGACAAGCCGACCGACGTTTCCCAACATTTCGATTGTAGTGATGTATTCACTACTACGCATCCAGAGTGAATTATGTTGTTGGTTATGCAATGTAATGTAATGTGACGTTGGTTTTTTTTAGTGTTGAATTTGCAGTCCAAATGTATCATTTTTTTCTATAAAACCTCGTGAAGTTGGTTCATTATTGGGAGCATAGGCTACGCGAATAAAAAAGAACGAGCGAGTGGCCACGATTAAACAACATCAAAAAAGAAGCGCAAATATAACAAAATGTAAATATAACAACAAAAGATGTCCAAATATAACAAAAAACATAATAAACATAAAAAAAAACCTATCGTCTCCGTTGTCGACGCTTCGCCCCGGATGTGGTCGCCTCCGTCCCACCCTGCACTATCTTAGTGCCTGGGCAATATACTCGGCAAGCGAGAGGGTCCATCATCTCATAGTCGGTCTCGGAGGTCATCTGGAGAATCTTTGGTCGAGGCCGACCTCTCACCATATCATCACAATGCGCTACAAATTATAACAAGACATCGAGAGAGACATAAGAGAAAATAAACAAACACAAAAATAAATAATGTATATCTAAACACTTACACAATCGGGAGCAAGCACTCGGAGCATCCTGGATTGATCGAGTGGATGCGACATCTCGCGATACCACTCCATGTACTGTCGATGCACTCACCGGATACGATGCAGTATAAATCGGGGACAGTCGACATGATAGAGTGCATAAGAAACTGTATCCATAATCTCCGCAGCTGTGAGACGCGGTGGTGGTGGCCGGGGAATATCCTGGATGTAGCCGAATTGCCTGACTACCCTCTCAGGCAGGTGCGACACAATAAATGAGGCACACCGGATGTACCCCGAAAATAGGCACGCGGGATGACAACCCTCCCTAATGCCCTCCCACGGTCTCCAAACAACGTCATCAACTGTCAACGCATCCAGCGCTCTCCTGAAGGGCCCCACCTGGCCGTCACCCTTAATCGGCTACCACCTCATGGCTCATGTCATGCCCGGGGTGATGCCGTTATCCTTCCTCTTGCAGAGACGAGGGAAATACTCATATATCCATGCCTGTGACAACAATAACGAATCAACACGTCATACAATGTACTTTAAATAAATAATTGTTTACAAAAATAGGCTGCGTACCTGAAGAAGTGTCATGTATTCGTCAATCTGCTTAGTGTCATGCAGGCTAGCGTCTCTGTAACGACCCGATTTCCAGGGCGCTACTAAGTCAGTATCTTGACAATTGTTTCGTGTTGTTTGGTGCGTGAAATACTGCTTTGCACTTGCACGTTTCCAAAAATGTGGTTCTATATTTTTTTACTTCTTTTTCAAAAATGACGCCAGTATTGCAAAATGACTTTAGAAACATGGCGACTTATTTAAAACACTACCTAACCACATTCAATTATTTCATCAATTCCACGCTCAACAATACATGTCCTCGAAACATATGATATTTATTACAATCTTGAACAACGATGATTATTCTATAATCGGCCAAGACAAATCGTTCCCTACTAGACTACCAAGTTGAACTCTACATACAATCAAGCTAGTTAACCATCTACAATGTTTCTTCCTGCGGTTCCCGATCCTGCTTGTTCCTACCATTCTATCTTGGTTACAATCATTGGTGGCGGAACCACCGGCGAGGTCAACTTCTCAACGGATCGCATGATAAACCAAAGCATAAAGCAATAAGCAACCACATTTTATACAATTCACGAGGTATTAAGCAAACAACAATGCATATCATTCGCAGGTGACTCGACTCTCTCACTCTGGGCTCGGACTCACTACTTCTCATTTCTCTCGACTAAACCAATTATTCCCAGGAAGCCAGACGAATCCATCAACGGCATACCGGTAGTAGCCTTGGATCTTTCGCTTCTCCTAGATATCGATGCACCGGTTTCCTACCGCGACGCCTAGTCAATCTCCCAGTAAACAAAAGTGGACCTAGCACCCCTTAGTTATCCGGTCACGCGGCTCAAAAAAGCGTCATAACGGACTCGCTGGCTCTCACTCGATGAACAACTCTCCGCTACAATATTCAAAGAGTGGCGCATAAAATTACTTGACCAGCATATCAAATAAAGAGAACATGCTTAACATGAAGAAAGCGCAATTCGACATTTTAAGCAATAAAAACACTGCATGAAAGCGCAATTCAACGACAACGCAATTCGTGGCATATATTCAATCTCATATCAAATAATGCATAACTCAATCATATCACAACATTACATGCTTGACACGCAAATCAAGGAATCCATCCTCTCTGACTCGATGGAATTAAGCAGAGGTACAACAAGTGGGGAGTTGGGTTCAGACCAACCACAAAGTTTTCACCCACGAATGACTCGGAATATGTTAAGCCTTGCGACAACAATAAAGCGAAGGGTTCGAGACCTAACCGAACTTCGTAGAGTTCTCGAGACTTCTTCGTATTTAAATAAAGCAATTTAAATAACAAACAATAGCTTAAGCATATCCAAAAGTTGTCCTTACACATGGACATAAAAAAATAAAGCTTCAATAATGTCTAAGAGTTGCCTTTGCAGAGACTCCAAGTCACTTGCGTCACGTGTTCCTCGATCCTACTGTTTACGATCCCGGATTACTCGGGCCTAACACCACAACAACTTAGTACAATTCTTAGCTAACTTAAGCTCTCAAGCCTAACTCCTTTTTCTAACCAAAAGCAACCATTTAAACTACTAGCTAATTCAAAAGAATAAAACCTTTGAAAATAAAAAGTTTTCTTGCATGTTAAGTAACACGAACCATTTCCATAAGTTTTCAAAACCTTAACACACATTCATTTTAGAGCACTATCTCACTTCTTGGAAACTTTAAGCATAAGCATAGAAATTAATCATTTTTCATAAAATTTCTAAGGCATAAAACCTATCACATACAAGTATTAAATCTAAGTCCACAAAATAGTTTTTCCTTCCAAAACCTCCTCTTAGGCTCTCGGCCATCTCCCTTTTTCCTAAAAAAATTTGCAAAACCTTTCCTTTTAAATGTGACAACCCATTTCCAAATCATTTTCAAGTCCCATTTTCATACTTCAAGCATTAAAACAACAACCATAACTAAGACATACTCAACTAAATTTTCACAACTTGTTTTCAAGACATTACAAGACAACAAAGCAAAACACCATAACCAACACATAGTCCAACATAGATTTAATGTTTTCCAAAAACAAGGGTTTTGAGAATTCTTTTCAAAGCAATCACTTCCAGAACACTAAAATTATAACCATAATCATTGCCAAAAATTAAAGGATCATCCCACCAATTTTTATATAACATTCTAGTCCTCCAAAAACTACATTTGCATAAAACATAAACCACAATCATAGTAACTCATGCATATCTATCATACTGGCCTTAATATTATTCTAAGCATATTATCTAATACCTAAGCACATAATTTAACATCAAGACATAATTAAATAAATAAGCAAGCAAATTAGACAAGAAAATAAAAATAAATCCTCACCCCAAATTTAGGGTTTCACGGTTTTGGGGTTAAAAGGGAAGTAGAGATTTTGGCTCAAAAACCTTACTCACCAGCTCAATATTCTACCACTAATTTAAAGGAAAATTAAAAGGAAATATGAGGGTATTTGGAAGATGCTCACGGTTGATGCATAGCGAAGAGAAGAAAAATGTTGCTCCCTTTTCTCCATCACCCACATTACCATTAAAGGGAAGGAAAGCATCGATGATGATGGGCTGAACAAGGGGTGCTACGGCTGGGCAAATAGAGGAGGAAGAAGGAGAAATTTTTTTCTCAAACCTTACTCAATAACTAGGGATTTCAGCCCCAGAATTGAGAAAGAAAGGATGAAGATGATAGGGGGTTTAGGGTGGAGATGCCACGAATTGGAAGGGAAAGGAGAAAGGAAACAGACTTGGTTTCTATTGTTTTCACCAACACATGGATCGCTTGAAGAAAAAGCAAAATGGAGGAGTAGGAAGAAAGGGGTCTCACGACCTGATGAGAAGAAGAGAAGGAAGGGAATGGCTCTTGCTTTTCTTGACTTGTTTTAATCCATTCACACTATAATGACTTAAAGAAAGAATAATTAAATAGGAACGAGACTGAGAAAGGAGAGAGGTTGCGCTGATTTATAAGGAAAAGGGAGGAAAAATAAAAATAAAGTGAGCTTGCCACGATCAGGGACATGAAAAAAGAATTGTGGTGTTTTCGTTTTACCCACTTTTTGATATAATTAGGAAGAAATAAAAAAAAACTAAAAGAATGAAAGAAAAGGAAAGAATAACGCTAAAAAGAAAAGGGAAAGAAAAAAATAAATTATAGTAATAAGGAATTTATTTAGTTAGGAATAATTTAAGAAATGTATAGCAATTAATCATCAAAACTTGACACCAGACTCCATAAAACAAGATTCTAATCTAATCATAAGTCTAAACGTATAATCCCTTTCTTCTCACGACAATTACCCTCTAATCGTAAAGTCTTAAGTGTAATAACAAAAATACTATCAGTGTCAGCGTTCTGGCTAATATTCTTACAGATTAATTCATAAAATTAATTTACCGTGGGAAATTAATTCACGGCGTGATAAAGATTATCATAAATAATAAAAACAATTTAAAACACTTTCAAAATAAACACAACAAGCTACGATTCGATTACCATCGAAATCGGAGTTCGTTTAAATTTTAATGCGGATAAAATTTCTGCGGTGATTAAATCGTACGCTTCGTTAGAATTTTTACGATTTTTGAACCATGAATTAATATTAAATATTAATTCTTAAATTTAATTTCATCTTTGGTTTAATTCAATCGATTTCTAGTAATTAATAAAATACGGCGTTCTGCGTCACGCGAGAAAAACTTATACAAGGTATAAATTGATGAATTCGGCATTAACGCATGGACGTACGTGGCTCATTAATTTGAATTAACATCATGAATAATATTTATTTATAATAAATAAATTGTTTAAAATACTCAAAATAATTTTCCGTACTCTCAGTAAATCATCGAGGTGATCAATCTCTCTGACTTATTTTTCGAGCATTCAGGATTTTATTGCTAAAATCACTTTTCTTAAAAATTGGGGGGTTACAGTCTCCCAGATATCCGTACAAGAAGGCTAGTGCAGCACTAGCCCATGACACACTACAAACCACCCCCAAGTCACGTACCAGGTCCAGGTACTTGATGTCAATATATATATGGCTCTTGTATGCCAAAATGGTACAGGCCAACAGCAACATTATCATGGCCCTGGCTGCACAGTCCCACTGTTCATCGTAAACGCGCTGGTCATATGTCTTCATCAAGAAGTCAATACTCATATGAGCGCCCCTCATATCTGTCGTCTCCTTGTTTGCCTCTTCATATGTACACCCCAGCAATGTCTGTAAATAAGATATGGAAATGTCTGGATCCATCACTGGGGGTACATAAAAAGAGCCGCTCACTTTAAGGCCTAGGAGGACAGACACATCATCAAGCGTGACTGTCATCTCTCCAAAGGGCAGATGGAAGCTGCTCGTCTCCCGATGCCATCTCTCTGCAAGGCTGACAGTAAGGCCACATCGCCAACCATCCTGAAGCTGCAGTATAGCAAGGAGGTTAGGCCGGCCTCCGAGAGATGGTCATTTACATGAGGAGGCGGTGGTACTCTTCCACTCAACCATTTTTGCAACTTCAGGCCGTGAGAGGCCACCTTAAGCGCATCACGCTCCTGCACACAAATAAACATCATTGATCATATAAAAAAATAAACATTTGATCAAATAACAACCAGATATATACCTGCCCCTGCCATATCTGATAGGCAACGTGATGCTGATAATCTGTAAGCAACGACCCATCGTAAGGTCCTCCAGGAAAGGGAGCCTGGTCTCCAGCTATACCATGGTCTCCTCCAGCTATATCCTCTGGAGCCTCGTATACAAAATGGGGATCCTGGTGGCCAACTACATCCTCGTGCGGCAGCCTGCTAGCAATACGCCTCTGACGCTCAGAGACAGTCAGAGGCTGCCGTTGTCTACGTGGGGGTGCACTACCAGGAGTGGAAGCTACTCCTCTCCCTCTCGACTTAGGCATATCTGAAAGACAAATAAATCAATTATATTAAAATGTAATAAAATAAAAAATGTACCGAAAATTGCAATTTTCGGTACAAAATTTGCGTACCGAAAATTACAATTTCCGGTATACAATTTGCATACCGAAAATTGTAATCTCCGGTATACAATTTGCGTACTGAAAATTGTAATTTCCGGTACAAAATTGTAAATCACCGGAAATTGTAATTTCTGGAACTATGTTTAAAAAACAAAAAAAAATACGTACCGAAAATTTTCAATTTTCGGTAAGAACAGAGCGTTTTCAGTTTCAGGAATTTAGAATTTCCGGAAGCGTGAGTGTGAGTGAATCGGGGTGAAGGTTGAGTTTTTGTTATGTTATTCAAGGGGTATTATGGGAAATTCGTAAATTGTATACCGGAAATTGCAATTTCCGGTATACAAATTGTATAGCAGAAATTGTAATTTCCGGTTACGTTGTGTTTAAAATTTGTTGCAAAAAATTGCAATTTCTGGTATACAATTTGTATACCGAAAATTGCAATTTCCGGTAAAATATTCAGAATTAAAAAAAATTGCTATTTTTATTCGGGGGTATTTTGAAAAATTCGCAAAATGAGGGTGTACCAACCAGGTGAGGGTGCATTTAATAATGTCCTTTGGCATTTTGGGCGAATGACTTCCCCCCTCGAGGAATGAACCAAATCACTCTGGCTTTTGTTGCAACTTGGGTTAGAGCCCAGAGCAGACAATGGATTTGATTGAAAATGAACGATATTTTAAGCAAGAACAATGAACCGTTCAAATAAAAATATATTGCTAGTAAAGTATTGTTTCGAATGTTTTAAAAAACGAATCGGAAATCGAATTAGAGAGATTTCCGAATAAGGCAATTTTTATTTAATTATAATAATATAAAAATATTGAGATATTAATTTCTCTCAATTCATTTAATGAATTTCAATTTTGAGACCTAAATTATGAAAATTAAAGTTATATCATTAAAACTGAATAATATTCAATGCCTTAACTGACCATATTTGAACTCTTCAAAAGTAATTGAATTTTTAATTCATATATTAAAAATATCAATAATTACAAGCATATTGAAATTCAACAGCTAGTATTCACTAAATTTATTACTCTTTATCTTTAAAATAATGAGATCGAGGAACTATCCTTAAATCCAATGTATGTACATTGTTTTTTCAACCAATACTAGAACCCAATTACCTAAACTAAATCAATGAATGATAGGTTTTTATTTTTTGATAGAATGAATGATAGGTTGGGGAAGGATTTAAGTATAATGAATTAATTATAAATTTCATTAAAACAGAAACGGGGTCAAGTTTAAAATTTTAGTACAATTTTAGAGTTGAATCATTTTCATATCCTGACTAGCACTTCGCTTAATTCACGTGATTTTGAAAGAAATGATTACAAGAGGAACGACTTTCAGTTGGAAGGTGGCATTTTTGTCATTTGGTTTGCAAGTGAAAGAGAGTGGAAAGGAACATGTGTGGGTTTCATCGCAAAACGTTTTTTGCACTGTGATGAGCGACAAATTAGGAAAAGAGATTTTTTTTTTTTTACCTGAAAGACAAAATAAACCTTAACAGTTTAAGTTATTTACCAACACACCTTGTTTTTTTTTTTTTTTTGCTTTAATGAGCAAAAACTAGGAAAAGAGACATTGTTTAAAAATACAAAAGCATCCTTAATAGTTTGTGTTATTAACTAAGTACACATGAAATGATAGAGATGGAAAACATGTTGTTATTTTTCTCAAGCACAAACACTACAAGAATTTCCGCTGTTACTGACGGCCATTTTTCGTCGGTAACGCACGAAAACCGTCAATAAATCGTGATTACCGACGGCCTCGGGGCTCTCGGCTAATCGTTCGTTGGAAATCAGTTACCGAAGGCCAATTAAATCCGTCGGTATTACTGACGGCTTAGCCGTCGGTAAATTATATACAGCCGTCGCAATTACGGTGGATTTTTTTAAATTTTTTGTGGGATTTACCAGCGGGTGCCGGGTGGCGCATTACCGACGGCTTTTCTGCCGGTAAATTTCACGGATTAAATTGAAAAGTTCATCGCATTTGCAACGGCTAAGCCGTCGGTAATCTACAGACGGCTAATCCATCGGTAAATTACTGACGGCTCAGCCGTCGATAACTACAGTTTTTTCGTTGGTAAATATGACATATCAAATTGAAAAGTTCATCGAATTTGCGACGGCTTAGCCGTCGGTAATCTACTGACGGCTAATCCGTCTCTATATTTACAGACGGCTAAGCCGTCGGTAACTATCCCCAAATCTGGATTATTGTAGCGACGGCTTGGCTGTCGATAATGTCAAATTTTTTTTTATGAAATTTTTGTTTTTAAACAGCCCCAAAATTTTACGGTACCTGCCATATGAACGCAACAACAGCAAAGGCTTCAATGGCCATCAACATACATTAACAAAAAAGCCATCAACATACATTTTTAATAATTAAATCAACAAATCCACAGTGAACAAACCAAGTCACAACAAGTCATAAGCAAGTCAATAACAATCCATAATGTAAAAAACCACAAATCCATAATGTCAAAACCCAGAAATCCATAATGTCAAAACAAGTCAATAAAAAAAAGTCAAGTCCCTAGCCTAACGGCAAGACTAATCCTCCTCATAGTCCGGATGGCGACGACGGGATTTGTGGGCCTGAATGGCAGCAACACTGGCAGACAACTCCCTCAACTGCCGTTGAAACTGTTGATCCCGCTCCGAGGCTATTCCCCTTGCCTCCCGAGCCTCCTCCTCTGCCTTTTTCCTTGCCTCCCGTGCCTCCCGAGCCTCTTCCTCTGCCTTTCTTGTGCGCTCCTCAAAAGCCGCAATCTGTGCAGCCACCTCGGTAGAGTACTGAGTCGAGGACTGGGTCCTGGTGTCAGATGCACGAGACTCCTGGGTCAGAGAGGAGACACCATGCCTAAAATGTCCGGACAAGCCTCCGACACCGTACAGCCGTCCCCGAGTCCTACCCCCAGCAGATTGGGCCCATAACTACAACTGAGTTGAGGGGTCAACACTGCCAGTTGCCTCCGCTCCATCAGAGGCCTGAGAGGCGGCTTGTTGCATCTTCTCTTGATAGGCTTCCTGCTCAAAACAAAAAAGAGTAAAGATTGGTTATAATATTGTTTATGAAACAAAATAAAATTAATTAAATAAAAAATGCAATGATCTGACTTACATATGTCTCTCTGGATCTGTTGTCCACCCAAGACTTGTCCTTCTTTTTTATGTGAGTCTTCAAGAAGATCTCATCCACCATAGGTTCTCTACCCAACTCATCAGACTGAAACATAATTAAAAACGTTAGGAACATATATATAACAACAAATTTATGTGAACTCACTAGCATTAGCAATTCCCATGTGCTTGTTGCAGGACAAAACATTTGGAAAGGTCATTTTCAGACATGGGGGTACACTTCTTCTATAATATTCCTTTGTGTTACTAAAAAAATGAAGGAAAAATATATATATCGAAGAAAACTTAATCAATTTTAATGTTAAAAATAATAATTACTTGGTGAGCAGCAGCAACCCTTCTGAAGTAGGGCACGTCGGTAATGGGACCCACAGGGAATCATTCATTTAACTTATTCACGATAATGGTACAGAGGAGGCAAGATGCTAAAGGGTACATAATACCATCAAATTTATTTTATAAAAAGAATATTGTATATTCATAGGATAGGAAAGCATCAATGTATTATATTCATAGACTAGAACCATATCTTGCATAAATCAGATACATGCTATTGTTAAAGCTTGGTCCTACTTTGCACTTGTCAATCTTAATGAAGTTTATTATGGACCTCTATTGGACATCTTCATAATACCTATTTGTTACATATTAATAGCTTCGTATAAATAAGTGGTAGGTTGGTAAAAATCAAGTAGAAGCTGCTGCACAGAAGGGAAACACTTATTCTCTGAGCCTATTGTTTGGAAAAAATAAGGCAGCGTGACATCGACGCAAGTTCTTCAAAGATTTGTATGAAATACAATTTACTTGGATGTTATTTTATCAAATGGAGCAACACCCTTTATAACAATTGATTGATAAAATCCAGTATTTGAAATATCTAATTGAACAATAAAAGGGAAGTATGGTAACCTGCCATAGCAAAAACTAAGGAAGAGTCAGACCTTGCATTCGTAGGAGATAAAAGTCGCATGGATCATGGAAAGCACAACTATTTACAATATATAGTAGTTAAGGTGCGGATCATAATGTTGAAATTTCACCTCTCTTAAGTTCACAAATATATAAAAGCTAAAAGATAACATCACTTCCAACCCCTTTTGCAAAGCTTGGTTTCACCCCTCGTCTACCAGGATAAAGCCTATCATATACCCAACTCCGATCTGGAGGGTAACCATCCATTTATGAAATGAGTCACTTTCAGGAAGGCGACCAAAAAACTCTGCTTATACTGTTCCAAGGGAGATAACTCAACATTATACTACATCAATTCAAATTAAATATAAAACCAGCAGACCTCTCATTGTACTCATCTTCCAAGGGAGGTAATTCAGCACTATATTGCATCAAATCAAATAATATAAAAATTAAAGCACAATAAACAACAAGCCACTTTCTCAATTCATTTTATATTTTTCCCAAATTAAAGCATGTGATTTATAATCAAATAACAAAAAACAATCCCAACAAATCAATCGTGCATCTAAGCTACACATAACATTCAACAACATCCAATCATGATCATAACATAGTGGGCTCACTTTTTCTTGCAGCATGTACTTGCTATATGTGCATAACATAGTGGGAAAACAGATTTTCACATACACACATCAAGCTCCCAATTCAAAAACTATCCTTTCACTTTAAGCTCCCAAGTCTGTGAAGGAAGAGCTTTCAAAAGAGTTGGGACTTGATGTTGAGAAGGTGGTTATGTCTTACAATCTCTAGTCCTATTTTGATTTCTTTTTTAATTAGCAATTAAACAATGAAACTTAATCACTATTTGGTAAACATTTACATATTTCACTGCAAATTTTATGTAATTTGCATTGCTTATTGTTATTAACATGTTAGAAAAAGCAGGTTAACAAATGGTTCAAAAATGCACGTTACATGGCACAAAAGACAAAAAAGGTAAACTTTAATGCTATTCTTTTGCTCTCTGTTTGATTTTTTCTTTCAGAAAATTTGCCTTGTGTCATGATTATGATTAATAATCTAGCATAATTTGGTGTTGCTGATAACTAAGATTTCTAATAATTAGGTTGGCTAATAGGCACTGTTGGGATGATAAGAATAAGATAGTAAAATGGAGGTCATAGATGAGATATGTATTCAATTGTGAAGTAAAATATGACTTGCCTTAGTATCAGGAACTTCAATAATTTTTCAACAATAATATAATAGTGATTTAAGGAGGTAACCGTTTGTGCTTCTATAAGATACAATATCTCTCAAGTTACAGCTTTGTAAGATTTGCTTTAATTAGATGCATACTTATGTTGGTTTGAAATCCTATAACAAGGCATCTTTTTATGTCAGAATTGAACAAATTGTTTTGTTCTTGGAATTGGAATTTGCAAGAAACTATAATTTAATTGTGTTTTGTTCAGCTTCAAGCAAAAGGATCAGGACCTCAGTACCTTTAGTTCAAGCTTTGAGAAGTACAAATAAGAATGATACAAAATGATGCAAGTAACAAATATAGTTTCCAGGGAGCACTACCTCTCCAACCATGATTATTCTCCAACAAGTTTATTGATAAAAACAAATTGAGATGTACTCCAATTTGCAAATGTGGTGAAGAAGACTGAGAAAGATGAACAATTGGAAGGACTATTTATTAACCATGATTTGAGAATAGTATGTCAGTAACAAAGAGTTATGACAGTAATTAAGCATGTTCGTGCTGAAGGAATTGCAAAATGGATATATCAACAAGTGAAACTAATTAGTAACCAAGGTTCATTAATGACTCAAGTTAACAAGGAGCATCATATAGATAATGGAAAGCTACATACATGGTTTTTAATAAAATTAACAGATATGATTAACTGGGATAATAATTCAATAAATGAAGCCAAATAAAAAGGATGCACAATCTAAAGTACAATCAATTTAAGGAAAAATAATGCAAATGAAGATAAATGGCAAAAAGACAATCCAAGTAAAGAAAACCACACACAAAACATCACACCCATTGTAATCACCTGGTGCCAATCAATAATTCTTTTGAAGATGATGAAAAAGGACATATTATAATTGAGGGGGCTTTTCTACCTACAATTATTTCGAGGATTTTGCTGAATCTATGACTCCAATCAGCATATAGCTTCTTTTCCACTAGTGAGTTCTTGTCAGGTAGCAAATTAATGAACTAGGAATGTCTACACAAACTGAACTAGGAATGTTTGGCCCAAAGTTAGAACACTCGCTTCACTGGTTGAGCAGCAATACAACAACAATCGTAAATATTTGGTAATTCATAACTCAAAATAAGAAAAAAAAAGTGGTTGGAACACAAAATACACAAACATTCGGTAACTCATAACTCAAATAATTCATAACCCAAAACAGCTCACAGCTGTTGCTGCTGTACCTCGACACTCTGCCATCTTCCTCTCTCTCACCAATTTACAGATTCGGTAATCCCATTTAAGTATTTCTCTCACATTTCCTTTTTATTTTATTTTCTTGTTTTCTATTTAAACAAATCGAGTTTCAGATGGGAAAGACATAAAAAAAAATTTGAAATCTAGAATCACATTCATAACACAGCGATTAGCCAACGGGGTTTAAGGATTCAACTTGGAGGAATGGAATCGTGCTGCAACTTGGAGTGCTAGTAGCATTCAAGCCGAACAATTCAATAACATAATTATAAATTATAAATTACTACAACCAAACGATAAAGTAAATCATCACGTAAAAATGGAAGGAAAATAAAAGAAAATAAAGAAATCCAAAACTAAGAGTTAACCAGCCTGCTTCAAACAAAATAAAAGAGCAAATAAATAAATAAATAAATTCGTTTTAACTTTCAACTAATGGAACTATCAAATCGCGAATCCTCATCATAGTAATAACTTAGAAGAGCTTCTTAAGAATAAGCATAACACATTTGAAATCTAAGAAAGAGAAAAATATCCAAAGAACAAAATCAAAATGTCAGTTCCAGTTTAACACATACACGAAGAACATTATTATTACAAAAACTACGAGTTCATAATTTCGGAGTTTCAGAAAGTAGAATAAGAAAAGACGCATAACCAGATCTCAGGTAGATCTTTGGAAATGTTTACCTTCGGAGATGGCGTTCTGTATTTCAGTGCATTTGGCGACGATATTGTGGTCGTTGATGCCTTCTTCTTCCTCAATCAGGTAGTCGTCGTAACCGTTCTTGTTGTTGCGCGGTGACAGCGACGACGACGTTCCGTGCCTCTCCGGCGTGAGCTTGACGCGAGAAACCAAGAACCACCGCACTAACGAGTAGACGATCCCGACGACGGCGCACTTGACGAAGGAGAGGGCCGAGCAGACTTGGGGAAGGGTTTTGAGAATGACAAAGTAAATTCTGAAAGGGTAGAATAAAAAGTTGAAATTAGCATTACCGACGACTAAGCTGTCGGTATGGTCGTCACTACAAACCACCATCCAAAAAATAAATGAGGGACAACAAAAAATTTTACCGCCCTATTTACCGACGACTTAGCCGTCGGTAATAATAAATATGTCATCGGCGTTCGCATTTTTAGTTCGCGATGACTAAGTCGTCCGTAATTATTGACGGCTAGGCCGTCAGTAATTTTAGAAAACAAATTAGAAATAAAATAAATCTTTACCGACGGCTTAGCCGTCCGTAAAGTAGTAAAAAAATAATTTCGCATGCAGATTTTTTCCGACACATTAGCGACGAACAAGCCATTGGTAATCAAAATTTTACCGACGGAGTCGGGGCCGTCGGTAAAATTTCGTCGGTAACTAGAACATTTCTTGTAGTGAAACAAGAAATAATTTTGGACTGAGAATTTAAGGTGGAATCACCTTTGAAATTAAGGACAATAGCTCCTTGAGTGTTCATTGAATATTTATTTTCTTATTTATCATGTTTATTTTATCACTTTTACCATGTGGAACCGATTTAGGGAATTCTATTATCGAATAAGGCAATTTTTCTTTAATTATAATACTAAAAAAATTGAGATATTAATTTAACTTAATTAATTTAATGCATTTCAGTTTTGAGTCCTAAATTATGAAACTTAAAGTTATACTCCCTCCATTCTAATTGACTGTCGTTTTAGAGAAATAAAAAATTTCAGATTACCTGTCATTTTATTGTTTCAATGTAGTATTAAATTTTTTCTCTAATTATTTTCCCCAAATAAATAATATGTGTATCATCCACAAGTCATTATATTCTATTATGTATTTATGATAATGGTTAACACATCAATAGTTGATAAGGAAAATTTAGTCAGCTTATTTCACTCATTAAATCATTTATTGTTTATCTTAATCTTTGCAAAAAAAAAAACCTTAAATATCTGTTAATTTGAAATGGAGGGAGTATAATCAAAATTAAATAATACTTAATGTCTCAACTCACTCACCATATTTGAACTCTTCAAAAGTTATTGAATCTTTAATTCATTTTGAAAGATTTCAATAATTACAAACACATTTAAATTCAACAACTAATCACTAGATTTACTACTCCTTATCTTTACAATAATGTTTTTTGAACACAAAAAAATGACACAGACACAATACGTATACGGTTCATATTGTACGGACATACGGTCCGTACAGTACGGACACAATTTTTTTTTCAAATTTTTTTTTATTTTTTTATTTTTTTTAGATTATTTTTAACTGGTTAAAAAAATATTTGTCATTAACCAGATAATGAACTGTATTAACCAAATAAATGAACTTCGTTAACCAGATAAATAATGAAATGTGAGTTTGGCATTCACCAGATAATGTGAACCATTAACCAGATAAGTGAACTGCGTTAATCAGATAAAAAAATGGAATGTGTTAAGTTTCGGGGTTGACATTCACCAGATAATGTGAATCATTAACCAGATAAATGAACTCCGTTAACTAGATAAAAAAAATTTGAATTTTTTTTTTACCAAAAAAAAAAAGTGGTATCCGTACTACAGTACGGACAATATGTGTGTCCATTGGTGTGTTCAAATAACAGCTCTGTTATCTTTAAAATAACAATATCAAGCAACTATTCTTAAATTCAATGTATGTGTTTGATTTTTCAACCTATATTAGAACCCAATTACCCAAACTAAATCAATTAATATAACTGAGGTCAAGTTCAAAATATTAGTCATATCTTAACTAATGCTTTGTTTAATTCACGTGATCTTGAAAGAAATGATAACGAGGGGAACAACTTTCAGTCGGAAGGTGGCGTTTTTGTCATTTGGTTTGCAAGTGAAAGGGAGTGGAAAAGAACACGTGTGGGTTTCATCTCTAAACATTTTTTGCGCTCTGGTGAGCGAAAACTGGGAAAAGAGACAAGTTTTACATAAAAGATAAGAATAACCTCGATAGTTTAAGTTATTTACTGACACGCATTTTCTGGGATTTAATGAGCAGAAACTAGGAAAAGAGAATTTTATGTGAAAAGACAAAAATATCCTTGACAATTTAAGTTTAAGTATCAGATGAAATGACAGAGATGGAAAATATGTTGCTACTTTTTTCAAGCACAAACAATAAATGTTTTGATTAGAGAATAAAAAATGACAATCACCTTTTAAAGGCGAACAACAGCTTAAATATTTGTGGAATATTTGTGTTCTCTTTTCTTATTTTAACCATGTGGAAATGGTTAAGGGATTTATATTACTAGTAGTATTAAATAGATCGATGTTTATTTATTTTAATAATACAAAATTATTGAGATATCAATTTCCCTTAATTCATTTAATGCATTTTAATTTTGATTCATAAATTATGAAACTTAAAGTTATATCACCAAAGTTGAATAATAATTAATGTCTCAGCTCGTTTATTATAATTGAACTCTTCAACCGTAATTAAATCCATAGTTCATTTGTACACCTATCCTTAAAAATAGTAACGTGTTCAAGGAATTATCCCAAATTTAGTGTATGTTTTGATTTATTGACCAATACTAGAACCCTAGTTTCCCAAATTGAATCAATAAATGAAAGGTTAAAAAAAGGCTTTAACATAATAAATAAACCATAAATTTCATTAGGTTTAAATATGTTTTTAGTCCCTCAAATTAGGGAAAAATTTGGTTTTAGTCCCTTAAAAAAAATTCGTCTGCTTTAGGTCCCTTTAGTTTGAAAATGTGTCACATTTAGTCTTTGCGAGTTTGTTTTAGTCCCTCAAAAAAATTCGTCTGCTTTTGGTCTTCTTAGTTTAGAAATGTGTCACATTTAGTCCCCACAACTGTTTTCGTCTGCTTTTTAGTAGGGGTGAGCAAAAACCTGCGACCCGCCCGAACCCGTTCAATCCGAATGCAATTTTGGTGAAACGGGCGGGTCTAATCGGGTAATTGGGTAAAAATGCTGAAGCAACAGAGTCAGGACGAGTATATTTGGTTGGGCTCGGTGTGCAAAAATTAATCCATCGGTGCCCGGCCCGACTGATGAAAACGTGTAAAGCTTAATATTTACGCTACTTTGTAGCCAGTTGTCCCGTCCTGAAAAGGTTGAGACTGTGCACTCTATCACTAAGCCACAGGCCTTGGGTATAGACTGTCACACTCTCACATTATATTCAAATTAAATAAACACACAGAGACTTGGAAACCCGTCCTTTTTGCCATGAGACTGACGCATTACCATTACCAACGTAACCTTTCCAATGTTTCTTTTTTTTTATTGAAATATGTCCAATTTTTCAAATACTGACTCCATTATTTAAACATTTACTCCATCCAATTAAAAAAACACATTCTACATATTCTTGGCTGAGCTTCTTTAAGAATGAGAGCAAGACGAGCTCATCCCTCTACGGATCACAGGCATTACCGTCGGGACGAGCCTTCTCCTACGCATGTAAACCTACTAAGTCCTAGCCTGTCAAAAATCGTTTCCTTCTTCTCATCTTGATTAAAAAACCTTAGCACTCCTAGAGTGAGAAGAGAATGAGAAATCAAATTTCTCCTTCAACCACTGCCGCGAAGCCACTACTCTGTGATGTCTTCCTTTGTACCGAAGGTGCTTTCTTCTGCTTTGCGAAACAACGACGGCGACGAGGATTGTGATCAAGGCTCTCGTGGATCATGACGACAGTGAATATCAACATCCTTCAAAGATCCAGATCTGAAGGTGGAAACCTGGAAATGGACAAGAGGAAGACGAAGAAGATGCTGTCGAAATGTCTCTTTCCTATTTTTTATTTCTTTTTTTGTTTAGTTGTGGCCCAAAACAGTTGATCTGGCCCAAAACCCGAATAAAACCATCCGACCAAACCGTGGCCCGTCCAAACCGCAACCCACCCAAACCGAAGCTCAAAACGGACGGGAATGGGCTAGGATTTTGTGTTCTCGGTTTTCCTCGGATGAGCCATTTTGGGCCCGAAACCGGCCGTAACCGACCGGTGCTCTACCCTACTTTTTAGTCTCTGCTTTTGGTTTAGTTTTAGTACCTCATTTCTCTCTCTCTCTCTCTCTCTCCCCCCCTCTTTGCAACCTCTCTAACACCAGGTTCGATGTTATTATTCCCAACAACATCAGTCGAAAAGCAGACAAAAACAGACGCAGGGACTAAATGTGACACATTTCCAAACTAAGGGGACTAAAAGCAGACGAAATATTTTTGAGGGACTAAAACCAAACTCGCAGGGACTAAATGTGAACATTTTCAAACTAAAGGGACCAAAAGCAAACAATTTTTTTTAGGGACTAAAACCAAATTTTTCCCTAATTTGAGGGACTAAAAACATATTCAAGTCATTTCATTATAATAGAACTCGATCAAGTTCAAAATGCTTGTACTCCCTCCAGACTCAATTATAAACAAAAAAGTGACTATGTATGGTGGACTCAAATATAAATAAATTTTAACTAACTTATATACCCATGTTTAATGTCATTGTTCCAAAAAGTCCCTTAAGTTAATTCAACTTTTGTTTTCTGAGAAAAGTTGTGAGAATCAATATGATTAAGGATAGTTTAGTGAATGTAGTTCATATTTTATATGAAATTAAGAAAATTAAATGTACTTAACTACCGTTCTTAATTAGTGTAAAATTAGATATTTTTTCTTATAATTGAGACCAGATGGAGTACTCCATCCAGTTTGAAATATATAAGCAAAAAAAGTCTATGTGTTTAGTCCAAATAATTTTAGAGTTGAATTAAAGGGGCGTTTGTTATAGCTTTTTTTAGAATAAAATCACTTTTTTTTTATGTTAAAAATCATTTTTTTAATTTTAGTTGTCTTTGTTTTAGATTTTTTAGAAAATGATTTTAAGAAAAATGATTTTTATGGTAAAAATGAAAAGCTGAAAAAAATAGTTTTTCATTCATAAGAGTTGAAAAAATGATTTTTATGATCCTAAACAAACAGAAATTAGCTTCTGAAATTTTTAAATCTATAAAAAATAATCTCTAGATTATTTTAAAACATAATCACTTTTTTTAAGCCGTAACAATAAATCCATATTCTAACTGACACTTGTTTAATGTGATTTTGAAAGAAATGAATTTGACATGGGTTAAATATGTTTTTGGTCCCTATAAAATGGGCGAATTTTGTTTTTGATCCCTGTAAAAAAATTTCTTTGGTTTTTATCCTTCCTAAATTTGAAAGTATTGTTTTTTGTCCTTATAAAATGGACGAATTTTAATTGTGGTCCCTATAAAATGTTTTTCTTTAATTTTCATCCTCTAAAACTTGAAATCATTGTTTTTGATCTCTAGTATTCATTTTAGGGTACATAAAAAAATTCATTTTCGGGGCAAGGGAAATTTTTTTGGGTAATTACATGCTAACATAGCATCACATACGTCATTGGGTATCACTTGAGATGACCACATAACTTTTCGTAAGACAAGTAAGTAGTTAACAGGCGTCACATTACGGCAGGGACCGAAATCAATATTTTCATATTTTGAAGGGATGAAAACCAAAGAAAAAAATTGATAGGGACCAAAACCAAAATTTGCTCATTTTAGATGGCAAAAAACATATTTAACCCATTTGATATTTACTAGTATAATTCTCATTTGAAAAGTGGAGCTTTTGTCATATCTTTATACATAAAAATTGTTGCTAATATGAAGGAACCAAAATCTCGCATAAAACTTCAGCCTAAAACAGAGGCAAAATCGTCACTTCGCACCACCTCATTTTCTTTCTCAACCCTCTTTAATTTTCTCTGTCTCATTTAATTCCCATTAATTCTCTCTTACAACACATGAAGAGATAAAAAAACAAATAAAAAAATGAAGAAGTTTAAATCTATATAGATAGAAAATAAAAAAATAAGTTTTTTCCTTATTATTTGATTTAATAAAGAATGAGACAAAATAAGTTTATATTTAAAACCTAAATTGAGGGACCCCAATGTTGGTTGCTTTGGTAATTTCAGCGACATGGGGACGTCGGGACCGGGGTTTGAACCCGGGTGTTGTTGTTTAGATGTGTGTGTGCTTGTCGTTTACCATTTCTACTAGCTGACAAAAAAAACCGAAATTGAGGGTATTAACATAAATTACGATTTGTTAGCCATTATTTTTTAATCAGTATTATTATATTATTATTTAGTATCTTCACCTAAACGTTCACCAAAAAATATTATTACTTAATATGAATTGACTTCATGACAAATAGTCACCCACCAACCCTAAATAATCAATCAGCAGAGTTGATAATTTAATATATGATAATATCTAATAATGAATAATAAAATACAATAAAAATAAAAAATTGAATTATAAAAAAGTAAAAATACAATTAACGAATTGCATTAATAGTAATTTTGCAAGTTTGATTCTCATGTCTGAATTGATTTGAAGACTCGGTTTTTATAAAAAAAAAGTAAAAATACAATTAACGAATTTCATTAATAGTAATTTTGTAGGTTTGATTTATATATCTGATTTGATTTGAAGATTCGATTTGTTATATCTGTTTAATTTCAAATTAACATCATATTTTAATTGATTTGGTCAACAATTAAATTAGCAGTGGATAATTTTGAATTTTATATTAGGACAAATTGCATGTTTAATAAATGAAATTATTACCTTAATAGTGAATCCCCAAAAAAAATATGCCTTAAAAGTGTTTGCTTCGTTCGTGCCTTGGAAGAAGCGATTTGTTACCGAGCTTTATTATTGGGAATAACAAAAACATCTCTGAATACTCAAAGTTTCATATCTGAAGCGAGTTTTCAAGAAACCACTAGAGTTTTAGCAAAAGCTGCTCTTCGGGGTCGTATCGATTGGTTGAAAGGTCTTAAAGAGAATGTTGTTTTAGGGGGAATGATACCCGTTGGTACCGGATTCAAAAGAATAATGCACCGTTCGCGGTCAAGGCAACATAACAAGATTACCTTGGAAAAAAAAAAGAATTTGTTCGAAGTAGAAATTAGAAATCTTTTGTTCCATCACAAAAATTATTTGATTTTTTTCATTTCAAAGAATTTATGTGATACATTAGAAATCTAGGATTTAATGCTTCCTAAACGCATATTAGATTCATCCCTTTAAATGCAGTCATTTGATTTGGTAATAAAGTAAGTATAATAAATAATAAAATCATAATAAATAGAAAAAAATGAATGGCCTGATTATGTATTAATGGCCAATCTTCAATAAACGAGAAGGTTCCGTCGGAACAATTATTTATTTCTATTTCAGGATACCTGGTTTCTTTTTTTTCAATTTTTTTTTTTAAAAAAAAGTGTGGGGATAAATGACAAAAAGATATTGGAACATAACTTTTGAAGAGATGATGGAAGCAGGAGTTCATTTTGGCCATGATACTAGGAAATGGAATCCTCGAATGGCACCTTATATATCCGCAAAGTGTAAAGGTATTCATATTACAAATCTTACTCGAACTGCTCGTTTTTTATCAGAAGCTTGTGATTTGGTTTTTGATACAGCAAGCAGAGGAAAACAATTCTTAATTGTTGGTACCAAAAAAAAAGCAGCCTATTCAGTAACACGGGCTGCAATAAGAGCTCGATGTCATTATGTTAATAAAAATGGCTCGGTGGTATGTTAACGAATTGGTATACTACCAAAACGAGACTTCGTAAGTTCAGGGACTTGAGAACAAAGCAAAAGACGGGGAAACTCAACTATCTTCCAAAAAGAGATGCCGCTATGTTGAAGAGACAATTATCTCATTTGGAAACATATATGGGCGGCATAAAATATATGACGGGGTTACCCGATATTGTCATAATCGTTGATCAGCAAGAAGAATATACGGCTCTTTGAGAATGTATCACTTTGGGAATTCCAACGATTTGTTTAATCGATACAAATTGTGACCCAGATCTCGCAGATATTTCGATTCCAGCTAATGATGATGCTATAGCTTCAATCCGATTCATTCTTAACAAACTGGTATTTGCAATTTGTGATGGTCGTTCTAGCTATATACAAGATTATTGATTAATAATAAGATAAATAAATTTTTAGATTTTTGGGGGGGATTCATAGATTTATGTAATTGGTTATTATACCATTGCAAAATTGTGCAAAAAGAAAAAAAAGATAAAAAGAACAAACAGAAATATTATGTGATGAGTAGGTATTCAAAATAGAAAATGAAAGTAAAAAAGGAAATGGTTGAATCAAAATAATTCCCTTTCAAGTTATATTTTTTTATTTTAGAGGGCAATATGAATGTTCTATTATGTTCCATGAACACATTAAACAGATTATACGATATATCTGTTGTGGAAGTAGGTCAACATTTCTATTGGCAAATATGGGATTTTCAAGTGCATGCTGAAGTACTTATTACCTCTTGGGTTGTAATTGTTATCTTATTAGTTTCAACCATTCTAGTTGTTCGAAATCCGCAAACTATTCCTACTTCCGGTCAGAATTTCTTTGAATATGTCCTTGAATTCATTCGAGACGTGAGTAAAACTTAGATTGGAGAAGAGTATGGTCCGTGGGTTCCATTTATTGGAACTCTGTTTCTATTTATTTTTGTTTCGAATTGGTCAGGGGCTCTTTTGCCTCGGAAAATCATAAAGTTACCTCATGGAGAATTAGCTGCACCCACAAATGATATAAATACTACTGTTGCATTAGCTTTACTTACGTCAGTAGCATATTTCTATGCGGGTATTTCAAAAAAAGGATTGGCTTATTTTGGTAAATATATCCAACCAACTCCAATCCTTTTACCGATTAACATCTTAGAAGATTTCACAAAACTCTTATCGCTTAGTTTTCGACTTTTTTAGCTGATGAATTAGTAGTTGTTGTTCTTGTTTCGTTAGTACCTTTAGTAGTTCCTATACCTGTTATGTTCCTTGGATTATTTACAAGCGGTATTCAAGCTCTTATTTTTGCTACTTTAGCTGCGGCTTATATAGGTGAATCCATGGAAGGACATCATTGACTAGTTATCGAAATAGTCTTTTTTTTAGTTTAGCCCTTCACAAAGTATGTGCGGCTCACGATAATCTACTTAAGGAACATCAAGAAAAAAATAGAAAGAAATTTTGAAAATTTTAAATAAGAATCAAAAGGATTATCCACAACCCCCCCAAAAAAGATGCAATAAGGATAAGGTATAAATAAGATAAGTATATGATTTAGTGTAATATAATAATAAAATTTAAAAAATTACCAGGGAATTGTAAAAAAAAAGGGTAGGGTGAGGGGGTCGAACTAGGTGTATATATAATCTAATCGCTATAAGACAACTCTTTCTTTTTTGGAGGTTTCAAAGAATGATTCTTGAATCCGATTGAATCTAAGACACAACTAATTGGTTTACTAATTGGTTTACGGTATGGAAGAAACACATGTATATGTCATATTAGATATTCACTAGTTATATATGACTATATATCTAAATTTGTCCTGCGACTACTCTAAATTTAGATGGGATTCAAAAAACAAAGCCCTTCCCTTTCATCTGTTGTAATTGTGAATTGAATTATGGAATGACTAAAAAAATGAAATAAAGAAAAAGAAAGAACGAAGAATTTAAAGAAAGGTTCGAAAATTTAAGATAAGAACAAAAATGGTATGTATTTACAAAAAACTACATGGGTAGAAACGAAAAGAAAAATCGAAGTAATTCAGTTTGAATTTTTGAATTACACTTCAACTAGATAAAGATAAATAGGAAGAATGAAATAAGAAATTCTTTCTTGGTTGATTATATTATTAACTATTTTTTTTCTTTAATTTATTTGGAATAGGAGAAACTTATCATGAATCCAATTATTTCGCCGCTCATTATTCTTCTTTGGGTTGGCCGTCGGGATTGCTTCTATTGGACCTGGAGTTGGTCAAGGCACACCGCAGGCAAGTCGTAGAAGGATTGCGAGACAACCGGAAGCAGAGGACAAAATACGGGGTACTTTATTACTTAGTCTGGCTTTTATGGAAGCTTTAACTATTTATGGGCTGGTTGTAGCATTAGCGCTTTTATTTGCGAATCCTTTTGTTTAATCTTTTTTAAAAAACAGAAAAATAAAAATACATATTCTTTGGACTTTCTTTGCTGCTCTTGCTTTTTTTTTGAAATCATATTAAGATTTCACTCCTACAATTTTTTCTTCATTCGGACAAGAACACGGGGGAGGACAGATTTATGGGGTGAGGGATTAACATACTGATTCGCCTTCTTCCTTCCATTTTTTAGTCCAATGAACCTTCCCCCTTTTTTTTATTTAGAAAGTTTTTAGAAAGTGTTGAAAATAGAAATCTTGCAATTGACATAAGAACTAGTATCGAATTCTAATAAGTATCATTCTTATGGGGAATCTTTCAATTGACTAACCAATTCAAAATATAGAATATATTTATTAAAAAATATATTCTATATTCTCTAATATTATAATTATAGAATCTTCTTCTTAAATTATATTAATATTCTTACTAATAATTAATATTAATTATTAGTAAGAAATGGAAATTCTATTATTTATTTTTATATAATAATTTATTATATTAATTTATTATTATATAAAAATAAATATAAATAGAATACTATTAAATATCATATAAAAAATCGAAAAATAGGAATCGTAGAAAGAAAATTAGTCTATCCATAAGAGGAGATGCAATCATATGAAAAATATAACCGATTCTTTTCTTTGCTTGAGTTACTGGTCATCCGCCAGAAGTTTCGGGTTTGATACCGATATTTTAGCAACAAATCTAATAAATCTAAGTGTAGTGCTAGGTGTATTGATTTTTTTTGGAAAGGGAGTGTGTGCGAGTTGTTTATTTCAAAGAATAGATTGGATCCAACCAACTGCACTTTTTTCGTTATAACTAGGAAAATGTGCATGATCCCGCGAATGACTTCTTAATAAATTAAGAAAAAAATAGTTAAGAACCATAGCATTTCGTGATTTATTGGTAAATCTACTTTGATTCTCTATCAACCAAGAAGTTTGGAACATTACCATGGTTAAAGCTAACTAGTTTGAAGTTTAGACGCAGTGTAGTACTCTTTCTACCACTATGTTAATACGGAAATGGTTTCAAAAAATGCAATTGTTGGAATTTTTTCGATATAGAACACTCATGTCGATAAAATGGCTTGAATTCTCTTTACGATGAAAAATTGGTTAACACCTCCTTTTATACAATGCGGAATCGATGACCTACGTATAAATTAATCAGAATTCTTTGGACTTGAAGAAAAAAAACAACTTTGCTGACAATTATTTGTTTGGTCAGAAGAGTCCTCCAAATCTTTTGATCTTGTATTGGTAATCATTTTCAAGATTTTTAGAACTAGAAATAGAGAAAAGAGGATAGGCTCATCATTCCATAATCAAGATAGGTAAATTTCTGATAAGGAATTGAGTGTGAGAGCCAAATGAATTGAAAGATTCATGTTTGGTTCGGGAAGAGATCATAGACATTTTGAAATGAATGGAAAGAAAATCTACTTTCATTAAGTGATTTATTAGATAATCGAAAACAGAGAATCTTGAGAACTATTCGAAATTCAGAAGAATCATGAAGGAGCCGTTGAGCAACCGGAAAAAGCCCTGCCCGCCAAGGAAAGTAGAAACAGTAAGCGGTCGGTTTCGAGTGAATGGTTATTCTGAGATAGAACGAGAAAAATTGAATTTAATTAATTCCATTTATACAACTTTAGAACAATTAGAAAATTACAAAAATGAAACCATTCACTTTGAACAAAGAAAGGGCGATTCATCAAGTCCAACAATGGTGTTACAACAAGCCTTAAAGGGAGCTCGGGAACTGAATAATTGCTTAAACAACGAGTTACATTTACGTACCATCGGTGCTAATATTGGTATGTTTGGGGCGATGAAAGAAAAAAATAACTGATTAGTCGTTCTACTATAAGATAGAGTATAGGCATTATCTTTTTTTCTTCTAAAAAGAATCAAATTGAGAAATCTTCATGGTAACCATTCGTGCAGATGAAATTAGTAAAATAATCCGTGAACGTATTGAGCAATATAACACCGAAGTCAAAATTGTAAATACAGGTACCGT
Source organism: Calophaca sinica (assembly GCA_037113605.1). Taxonomy (NCBI): domain Eukaryota; kingdom Viridiplantae; phylum Streptophyta; class Magnoliopsida; order Fabales; family Fabaceae; genus Calophaca; species Calophaca sinica. The sequence continues at coordinate 98,265,953 of CM073734.1, read as the reverse complement.
ACTTCAAGTTGGCGATGGCATTGCTCGTATTTATGGTCTTGATGAAGTAATGGCAGGTGAATTAGTAGAATTTGAAGAGGGTACTATAGGCATTGCTTTGAATTTGGAATCAAAAAATGTTGTTGTTGTATTAATGGGTGATGGTTTGATGATACAAGAGGGAGTGTTTGCTTTTTAAAAAAAAAACTGAAAAGTATTAATTGGCAAATGTTAGTTGTTAGTAAGTTAAGTCAGTAGCCAGGATTTGAACCCTGAACCTCCTTCCTCCAACTCCTTCAAATGTCCCAGCTCAACCACTTGAGCTACACCTTGGGGACATTGATAATACAAACAAATTTCAAAAAATATATTATTAGAATAGTAAATACTCAAATTGGTCTCTAACAAAAATTATGGAGAACAATTTACTCCCTGAGAAATGAAAAGTACCAAATTGGTACTACCCTTCCAATCGAACTATCGAAGTTGAAAAAGTTAAAACAATTATTATTTTTGTAATGTACATTGAGATCAGAGCTAGAATATATTACAAAACTTATTGTCATGAAATAGAATATATTACTTTTTGAAAAGAAAAAGGAAATTCCGCCACTAAGTTTAATGGCAAAGATCAGGGAATATCATACAATCAATATTTTTTTTTGTCATTGTTGTTACTGACCTTATAATTTCATCCTTTTTTAAATTGATAATTTCATTTGAAACAATTGATAGTAATATTGAACGTAATTTTCAAATTGAATGCACATTTAATCATTTTCCTTTACAATGCAACTAGCTAATTGGTATGCCAATGAAAATTCATTTCGTATTCATTTTTAATTGTCATGAAAAAGGAACTAATTAAAAAAAATTGTCACAGGGTCAATGAAAACAAAATGGTGCAAATTGAAAACGAAATTAGTTTACATTATCTTTTATTGTTCGATTTTGACACATATCGTGAAAATAAAATGATACCCTACAATATATGGTATTAGGGCCCTCTACTTGCCTTATATCTTTTTAACATAATATATAAAATGAATTATTAATACAGTTTTGAGAATTTATATAAATGGTATTTTGTTTGCTGCATATATAAATGATATTTGAATCAATCTCATTTAATATTTGATAACTGGTCACATAAACCCAATAAATGACAGTAGCATTTATGGAAAGATAAATTCAAATTTTTTAATATAAATTAATAAAAATTGTATCTAAATCAATTACACAATTTAATCTACATTCAGAAATGTTATGTTTTTTAAAAAAAAATCAGGAAAATATTTTTTTTCAATGCTTTTTCCAACGATTTTTTTTCCCAAAAAGTAAATTTTTTAGAAAATATTTATTTCTCCTCCAACTTTTTTTTTTGGAAAAAAAATTCGAAAAAAAGTTGTAATATAATTTCAAAAAATATTCATAAAAAATAAGAAGTTTTATTTTAATTTATACATTACCTTTATTTGATTATTACACTATCCCAACAACAAATTTCATAAATGAAGAGAATTTAATTGAACCAATTTAATACCCTAGAATTTTAATTTTCCTAAAATTTTGAATTACTTCGTCCAAACGCACCTTAAAAGAATTTAACATATATGTGTAGATATTTGTGCATATATTTTAGGAAACAATATTATAATATACCATCATGGTAAGATATGATTTTATGTTTTTGTCAAACTTTTTTACATTGTGGGTATTTAATTATTAAACTTTAACAAGAATGCATGGAGTTATGATTATATAAAAAAAAACAATAAAATGAAATACGAGCCATCATTAATTATTTGCATTCCTTTATTCACAAATCTTTATAATTATAAAGGTAATACTCCATATGTCCCTAATTATAAGTACCTTAGGACAAAAACACGCAGATTAAGAAAATTAGTTAGTTGTCAATAATGTGCATATTTTTTCAAATTTACCCTTAATTTATTAGTGGCATGTCATATCGCAAAAAGCCTATTAAAAGAGAGAAAGTACTATACTAATTGTATTAATTAGGGGTAGTATTGTAAAAAAATAATTAATGCATCTTGTAAATTGAAAAGGAGCTTATAAAAAGGGACACAATTTTTTGTCCTAATGGGCTTATAATTAGGGACGGAGGGAGTAGTGTTTTAGAGGGTAATTTTGTCAAATCACTTAAATAAATATTAATTAAAGCCTTTTAACATTTAATAATTATAAAGATCTTTTTTTAAATGAAAGATAGAGAAAAATTCTAAAAAAATTAGTTTTGACAGGTTGCCTCTCCAATATTCATAAAAATAGGTTATATTTTTTGTTTTGAATCGATTTATTTATCTTTAAATACTATAATTTCACTAAAAAAAACACATTTTTTTCCACAGGAGACTGTGAGGAAGTTTACGCCAAATATGCATGCGAGCATAAATAGAGTTTTGACGAGTTGTCTCTATAATGTTCATAAAAAAAGATTGCATTTTTTGTTTTGTAATCGAATTATTTATCCTTAAAAAATGTAATTTCACTGAAAAGAAAATAAACAAAATTTTGTTAGGACAAGACATTGTGAAAAAACTCATGCTAAATATGACTACGACAGGGACGAATTCAATGGGTGCAAGGATGGGCTCTTGCCCCTCCCACCCCCACCCCCAAAATTTACTTATATGTATATTTTTTTTTACAATGTCATTATTACGGTTATTACTACTACTATTGTTAGATTTTTTGTTGTTGATAAACTACTAATATTATTAGATTTAATTTATATAAACTAGCAATATAAATATTTGTATACAAATGTTTAATTATATTTTATTATATTATTACAACGCAAGCTGAATTATAAGTGCATACGATTTATTCTAAAATTGTTTTAAATTCGCCCCCGGTGCGACAGATTTCTGGATCCGTTCCTGACTACGAGCAAATATGGAGTTTTCACCAGCTGTCTCTACAATGTTCATAAAAAAAAGGTTGAATATTTTTTTTGTTTGTTTAGAAATCGATTTATTTATCCTAAAAAATCGAAATTTCACTAAAAAAAAAATAAACAATTTTTTTTGAACAGGAAACTATGAGGAAGCTCACGCCGAATATGTTTGTGATTATTCATGGAGTTTTAACGGTTTGTCTCTTCAATGTTTATAAAAAAGGTTACATTTTCTTGGTTTCTAATCGATTTATTTATTATTAAATATTGTAATTTCACTTAAAAGAAAACAAACAATTTTTTTTGAATAAGAGACTCTGAGCAGGGCCGGCTATTGGGCTGTATAAACAGACCAATAGCATAGGGCCCCAAGTTTTGGCCCAAATTTGAGGGCCCCAAATGTTGCTCAACAAACGCACAAAAAAAAATCAACGGAAGAAATTTTCAAGCGTTTTACCGTTTCACCAAAAAAATTGCTTCACGAGCCCCAAATTACGTTTTACGCAAGGAACTTACGCACAGAAAATCAAATGTTTCAGTGCATGGCTATCTAATGAGGGCCAATTTAATTATTAAAATTGCCTTTTTTTTATTAGGGGCCCAATTTTTAATATTAGAACAGGGCCTCTAAAATGTTTAAGATGGCTCTGACTCTGAGAAAACTCATGCTGAATATGCATACGAGCATGCATGGAGTTTTGACGGGTTGTCTCTGCAATGTTCATAAAAAAAGGGTTGCATTTTTTTGTTTTGAAATCGATTTATTTATCCTTAAAAACTATAATTTCACGGAAAAGAAAAGTATTAACATTTTTTTAACAGGAAGTAAGGAAGCTTACGCCGAATATACCTGCGAGCATACATGGAGTTTTGACGGGTTGTCTCTACAATGTTCATAAAAAAATATTACATTTTTTATTTCGAATAATTTTATTTATCTTTAAATACTATAATTTCGCTGAAAAGAAAATCAAACAATTTTTATTTACAGGAGACTGTGAGAAAGCTCACGTCGAATATGTCTGTGAGCATAAATAGAGTTTTGACGAGTCGTCTTTGTAATGTTCATAAAAAAAGATTGCATTTTTTGTTTCGCAATCGATTTATTTATCCTTAAAAACTGTAATTTCATTAAAAAGAAAATAAACAAAATTTTGTTTGGACAAGATAATGAATATGCCGACGAGGATACATGGAGTTTTGACGGGTTGTCTTTGCAATGTTCATAAAAAAATGTTATATTTTTTTTGAATCGATTTATTTATGCTTAAATACTCTAATTTCATTGAAAAGAAAACAATTTTTTTCGTAGGAGACTGTCAGGAAGCTCACATCAAATATGTCTGCAAACATACATGAAGTTTTCACGGGTTATCTGTGCAATGTTTATAAAAAAAGTTACATTTTTTTTTGACTTCGAATCAATTTATTTGTCCTTGAATACTGTAATTTCACTGAAAGGAAAACAAAACAATTTTTTTGGACAGGAGACTGAGAAAACTCACGACTCTACAATGTTCACAAAAAAAGTTACAAATTTTTTTTTGGTAATAGTAATAATATACTTATCAAAAGAAAATATAGTAGTAATAGTATAAATATTACTATATGCATTGCACAGTTATCAGCGTAACACACGAGTGTATTGTGTACGAGTTACCCTAATTAGAAGATTTGTGTTTGTGTTACCTTAATATTTATTTATCAATACTTTTAATAATCTTAAAATTTTTATGACATAAATAAAAAAAATTTCAAATGAAAAATACAGAATTATTCTCACAAATTCTGTTTTCCCGTGCATCGCACGGGTCAAAAATCTAGTATTAATAATGGGAGCTATGATCAATAGAATGCGAAAAGCTTTAACAATATGAAATTTCATATATTCTCCATTTTTGTATTTTTCGAATTTTATTGGGTTTTTTTAATGTTATACATGTAGTATTAAATAATTTATTCTTAGCAGTAACATATTCAAAAGTCAAAACCATTGGACATGATCTTTCACCGTCAAAACAAGCTCAGCCATGTTTTCTTTTTATCATAGCAAGAAGTACATTCTCATTCTCCAAATATTCTATCACATGAAAGAAAAAAAAACTGCTATGATGTTATTGGTGAGTATATATATGTTTACAATATTCAGCACATCTATTGTAATTATACTTCTTTTTTTAAAAAAAAAAATCCTAATTTTGTATAAATTTTATTTTCAATTTATAGAATAAAACTACATTATGGAACCGATAAAACAGAAAAAAGAATAGAAGAAACATTTTCATCAGAAAAAAAAAACTTCGGAAATTCTCTATTTTTCCTCCTCTATATTTATAACAGAAAGAAGAGAGAATTATACACTGATCACATACATAAACAAGAATAGACAAATCCGTTCCCTTTGGTTGGTACATTAACATCCCACGAAACCCAATTTATTAAGCAAGAGTACCTCAGCAAATTAAATAAAATAAAATAAAATTACCATATGAAAACTATAAGTTGATCAATGAAGGCCGAGGAAAGTTTGGCAAGAAATTATGTCATTCTAGAATCTGGACTCATTGTTGACGAACAAAATCCAGCCACAATTAATACTTAATATTGTAATAGTTAAATATCTTTTTCTTGTTCTTGGTTTTTTCACTTAATCGGTGTCTCTAGCACAATGTGTGATGGCACTACAACCACGACGGTAAGGGTTGGCCTGACCTCTCTGCTGACAATTGTAGTAGGATTGTCCACGACGACTACATGGGATTGTGTTAGCGTTAAGGGCTCCATAGCTAATGTACCTTTGTTGCCCTGCGAGTGTTCGACGGTTGGTTTCAGAATCAAACATCATCTCATTGTCATCTCCAATGGAATCACCCACATGCATGGCACCATGAAAGCTAAAGTCATGAACTTTAGAAGATTCAGCCACCATGGCAAGGGCCAAGGCTAGAAAGAGGAAAGCAAGATAGGGCTTGAAGTTCATTTTTTTGTTGGTTATTGAAATGTAGAGAGAAAGCGATCGAAAAGCCTCTTAATTGGAGTTGCTATTGTCGCTGCCCTTCTTGGTAGAGGAGGGGGATTAGAGGAGGATAAAATAGGATATGTTTAGAATTAATGGAGGGTATGGGGGGTTTTTGTGGTTGTGTCATTTGTGATTTAACGTGATTTTGGGTAGTTTCTTTGCTCCTCCTTTTTCTCTTCTGGTTAATTTGGCGACTATAAATCAAATGCTAAATAGAGATATAGATCATTATTACCCTTTTCCATGTCATTTAGGTCACTAGTTCAAATGCATGATGCAGTTGTTATAAAATTGAAATCCATGTCTTTCTCTAACTGATGATAATATATAACTGATTTGCAATGTAAGATGCTAAAATCGCCCTTCGACTCTAAAATTAAAGTATTATGATTCAATATATACTCCAATTAAAGGCTATGAAGCCCGAGTACGTAATACGATATGACATGAATACGAGGATACGAGAATTTTTTGAAATTTAGGATACGATACGGTCTGGATACGTTAACAAAATTCACTAGTGCGAAATACACCTAAAAAACAGACTTACAATGCCGGTTTTAAACACAACCGGCGTAACATATAACGCGGTGGCATTTTTGCAATTAACGCTAACAAATAACGCCGGTTTTTTATAAAACCGGCGTTATAAGTAATGCCGCCAAATGATATAGCACCGGTTTTTACAACAACCGCAGTTGTATGTGGCACCTATAGCGCCGGTTTTGTTAAACACCGCGATCATATCTTATGGCGCCGGTTGTTTTAAAAAACCGCGGTTGTAGCACTTGACTTATGGCGCCGGTTTTTTGTAAAAACCGCGGTCATATCTTATGGCGCCGGTTGTTCTAAAAACCGCGGTCGTATCACTTGACATATGGCGCTGGTTTTTTATAAAAACCGCGGTCATATCCTATCTTAAAAAATTAATTTTTTCCTTCTAAACATAATACTCTCGGCCAAGCACCCTCTGTTCATTACCCTTGCGCCGTTCCCTTCGTCCGCGACACTCGGCCAAGCACCCACTCGTCCTCCTTCCTCCGTCGTACCCACTCGGCCAGGCATAGCCCCGTTGCTCGTCGTTCCTTCCTTCGTCGTTCCTCATCGTTCCTTCTTCTGTCGCACCATCGTTCCTCATCGTTTCTCGTTCGGCACAGTACATCCCTCTCCTCCTTCCTCCTCGTTCGGCCATCGCGAGTACCTTCTTCTTCATTGCACTGTCTTCTTCTTCAACACCCAAAATGTGTTGAGGTGAGTCCCTAGTTGCATTCTCTTCTTTTTCATTTAAACTTTTCTGAGGTACAGAGCTTCCCTTTTTTTTTGAGCTCACTGTGGCATTGGAGTTTTTTTTTTTGGTTGACTGTACAGAGCTTCTTCTTCGATTGCACTTTATGAGTATATACTGTCTTACAGAGAGTGTTGTTTTTGTTCATGTATGTTTTTACATGTCCTGGTCATGCATTGGTTTTGATCCATTTGGAGCCTATGGTTGGACAATCACTACTAGGAAAAGTTGAATTAGCCACGGAAATGACTTTATCTGAAGAAATAGAAGTTATGTATAAAGAATTAAATAAAACACTTATAGAAATCAATAAAAATATAAACTTATTGATTGAAAACACTGATAGAATTGCAAATTATACATGTCATAAAATAAAAAATGAACGAGCCGAAATAAATAATATACGAAGTACATTAGATGGAATAAATAAAGGAAAAGAAGTTGATGAGAACCAAAATATTAATAAAATTAGAGAAATTCTCCAGCAATTAGAAGATCTCTTAGAATATGAAGAAAGTAATAGAAGTATAACAATAAAGGATTTAGAAGAACTGATAAATCACAAATCAGAAATTAAAGAAATAATAAGATATGATTCCTCAAGTTTATTAAAACCAGTGTCATCATGGAGAGGATAAAAGAAGAATATATGGAGACCCTAAAAAGGTCAAATGATATTGAAGAAATTCAGCAATTACTAGAACAATTAACAATAATTGAGGAAGAAAATAAACAAATACAAAAAGTAGAGCAAATAGAGACTAAAAAGGAAACTGAGGAGGTAATATTAAATTACAGCTCTTCAGAATCAGAATCAGATTATGATGAAATATTTATGGAAAAAGGAGAAACAAGCAATACAAAATCAAAAAGAAAATGGGGAGAACATTGGAATCCAGATAATACTTGGGAAAAACATGAATTTGAAACAATGAATAAAAAAGGATATTCAAGAAAGAGTGGTAAATGGACTAAAATTCAAGAAGAATATAAACCACATTATTAAAATATTAGACAGGGTAACATACTAAATATTGACTGTGCAAGAAATAAAGAGGAGGTATTATTACAATGGACTAATGAAATAACGTTACTAATAGCAACTGATGAAAGATTTACTAGATTAGACTTACCAAGTGTTAGAAATTTAATAATTTATAAGACAACATGAAATGTACAAAAGTATTTGACAAGTATAAGTGAGCAAGACTGGCAACATTATGCTAGATATGTAAGAGATAATCAAGAATTTGCTAGACTTATTATGAATTTGATTTACTTAGAGTTCATAGGGTATAATATCCTTGAACATAAAGAAAAAGTAAACAAGTTTTTACAAGAAAAAGCAAAGGCACATTTAAATGGAATACAAATTTGTAATATGTGTGAAGTAGAAAGTTTTATCTGCGAATATCAAAAATACTATTATGAATTAAGTGCTGAAGTAAAGGAAGTATATAAAGAAATATTCATAGATAAATTACCATACCCACTCAATGAAAAGATAAGATCTATATGGCAATTACGACCAGCTGAAACTGGTAATACCTTAGGAGGAATTATACAAATCTTATATAATGAATTAAGGCAACAATGCTTAAATAGAGAAACAATTAGGCAATTAAACAAAGGAAGAAATGTAGTTTGTTGTGACATACCAGAAATAGAAAAACCAGGAAATTATGGGTGTAATCAGCAAAAGGGAAAACAAAAGTATTATAAAAGAAAGCCTAGACTAAGGAAAACCTATCCAAAGAAAAAAGCCTATAAAGATTCTAAGAAAAAGTATTTTAGAAGAAAAAGACAAACACCTAAAAAATATTGTCCAAAGGGAAAAAAGAAATGTGTGTGCTGGATATGTAATGTAGAAGGTCACTATGCAAATGAATGTCCAAAAAGAAAGGAAAAAGATTCTAAAGAAAAATCAAAATTAATAAAAAGAATGTATAGAATATATGACTTAGAGCCATTAGAAGAAGAATTAAGTAGTACCAATGAAAGTGTATATGAATATTCATAAGATGAATTATCTTCAGAAGAAACAGAATCCGAATAGTACTTATATTAAAATAAGAATTGAAAAAGAGAATAAAGAAACATAGGCATACATAGATACAGGGGCAAGCATTTGTTTAGCAACAAGAGCATTATTTAGTAAATGGGAAAGATTAGAAAAACTATTAAAGATTCAAATTGCAGATGGATCGATACATCCATTATTATGGGTAGCCAAAAGAATTACATCAAGTATTCAAAATAAATTATTTATAGTACCTACAGTTTACCAACAAGAAATTGGATTAGATATGATAATAGGAAATAATTTTTTGAGATTATATGCACCTTTTTGCCAAAATTTAGAATTTATATCACTAAAGACTCCATATATTAGAGGAAAACAATTAAGAGAAATAAAAAAGATTCTAATTGTTCATTATTCAGAAAGTACTTACTCTAAAAACAATCGAGTTTAGCAAGTGAAACGAGGTGAGATAATAGAAATAACATGTAGAAAAATTCGTCATGTACTAACAAATTTAGAACCAGGAAGAGAAATTCCAGCCCATATTGAAGAACTATTAGATAAAGTTTGTAGTGAAAATCCTCTAGATCCAAAAATTAATAATAAAGATATGGAATTAGTAGAATTAAAATTAAAAGATCCTATAAAAGAAGTAAAATGTAAACCTATGATTTACACAAAACAAGATAGAGATGAATTTGTAAGATATTAAACAAATGTGTGATAAAGGATTAATAAGACCATCGAAAAGTAAGCATTCAAATTTCCAAATTTTTATGTTGAAAATCATAATGAAATAAAAAGAGGAAAAAGAAGGATGGTGATTAATTATAAACAAATGAATGATGCAATGGAGGGAGATGCATATTTTCTTCCTAGAAAAGACCTAATTATTGAAAGAGTAAGAGGAATGAATTGGTTTAGTACTTTTGATTGTAAGTCAGGATTTTACCAAATAAGGTTAACAGAAGAATCTAAACCATTAACAGCATTTAGTTGTCCTCAAGGACAATATGAATGGAATGTACTCCCAATGGGAATGAAGCAATCACCAGGAATTTTCCAACGTAGAATGGATTCAATACTCAAAGAATTTAAAGATTTTTGTCTTATTTATATCGATGATATATTAGTTTTTACCAATAAAGATTTAAATGATCATTTCAAAAAGGTAGAACTAGTACTTAATAAATGTCTTGATTATGGAGTGGTTTTAAGTAGGAAAAAAGTTGTTTTAGCTCAAAATAAAATTAATTATTTAGGATTAGAAATTGAAAAAGGAAAAATAGTAATGCAGAAACATGTACTAGAAAAGCTTCAAAACTTTCCCACTAAGTTAAAGGATAAAAAAGATTTACAAAAATTTCTTGGATTATTAACTTATATTTCTAATGAGGGTTTTATAAAGAATCGTCACAGTAAAGAAAGCAACTTCAACAAAAATTAAAGAAAGATGCTCTTTGGTCTTGGACCGAAGAAGATGAAGCAATTATTATTAAATTAAAGCAATTATGTCAAGATCTTCCTGAATTATATCATCCATCAGATGATGATTTAATTATTATTGAAACTGATGCGTCAAATGAATATTGGGGACGAGTTATGAAGGCAAAACCCCCTAGACAAAAGAAAGAATTACTATGTAGATATATGTCTGGAACATTTTCAGACTGTGAAATCAATTATCCAACACATGAAAAAGAAACATTAGCACTAATTCGAATGTTAGAAAAACATCGAATATATGTGCTAGATAAAGAATTTATTGTTAGAACAGACTCTACTTATGTTGCAGGTTTTAAGAATATCAACCACAAAGGAACATACAAGCAAGGAAGGTTAATAAGATGGGAAATGAAATTAGCTGAATACAATTATTCAATTTCACATATCAAAAGAGAAAAGAACGTGCTGGCAGACATACTTTCAAGAGAATGGAACGAAGCAAAGCAGAAATGTTAGATAGATAAATAGCAATCAAGGAAGCACAAAAAGCCCAAAAGGAAAAAGAACTTGAATTAATTGAAGCAGAATTAAAACTCTTAAGGTTGCAACGAGAAGAAGAAAATTTTCCAAAAGAATCAGTTCCAGATGAAGAAATGAAGCCTAAAAAGTGGTACACAGTTTTTAATGGACCATTTCCAGGAATTTATGATGATTGGTACAAAGCAGCACCACACTGTCAAAAGATTCCAGGAGTCTACCACCAAGGATTTGCAACAAAAGAAGAAGCAGAAAAAGCACTAAAAAATCATCTTGAATTAGAAAAAGAAAAAGAAAAGAAAGGTAAAGAAATATATCTTGGCCCAAAAACTTATTCAGAAACAACAAAGAATCCACCAGTGAAATCATCTACATTTAAAACACTAGGAAAAATTCCTTTTTCTCTAGATGATTTTCAAATTACTTCAAGAAAGGATCATGAATTACAAGTACAATTTTCAGAAAAGAATTTTTGGGAAAATTTTGATAGATTAAGGAATTGGACTGAAAAAGAAAAAATCAATTGTTTTTACATGGTTGATAGAAAGATTTTTGGAATTAAGACAATTATTCTTCCTGGAGCACCTTCAAATTTAACATACAATATGTTCCAGTTTGGACTTATTGATTGTCTTTATTTAAGCTCAAATCATGAAGAAATTAGTTTGTTCCCCTATTATTTCAAAGAATCAGTTCAAGCTTTTAGAAGGAATATTGCAGGAGAGAAAAATATTTTTTCTAAAATTTTACTCAGCTTATCCAGATTTTACCACTAAACAACCTGCTAAGCATTTTATTTTTATTGGAATAAGCAATAATAATTTTCCTCTGAAGGATGAACCCAATGACACGGTCTATGGGGAAGAATTAATGACTCAAGTAATAAGTAATCAGTTGGCAAGTATTTCACTCAATGTCAAGCCATTGGAAAATGCTCTTACATCAAAGTACTATACAAAGGACCCTACACTCTGCTTTTAAGCAAGACAAGCAATAAAGAAATAAAGGAAAAAGACATGAGTCTTCTGACAAATTTTGAGGCAGCTTTCTACTCACTATCGGGACCCCTAATGGATTATAGGCCATCTGTCCTCAATAATTTATGCTCTATGATCAAGGAAAGTAAGGACCATGCATGTGAAAGATGTGTCAAAGAAAAAGACAAAGCAATAGAGGAGAAAGAAGACTTTGAAGCAATAGTGGAGGAATAAAGTTTGAAAGCATTCTGAGTGTTCACGTGAAGGCACTAGAAAATATAGAATTATTGAAGCCACAATGTAAAGCACTAATGTAGTGCTATATTACTATTGTAAATAGTGGAAGGCCATTAGGCTATAAATAAGGCCATTCCTTCAGTTAGTAAGCAGAGAAAGTTGAAGAATGAAATTTCTCTCTGAGAAATGTTTTCCTTAGGAAAACTTGTGCTAGTTCTTTAGGAGCTAGTCGGATACTTGAGAGTGTATCCATCTATCCTTGTAAAATTACCACTTATTATGAATAAAATCACTCATTTCACTCAATCTTCTTGACTTATTTTCTTTACTCAAAACTTTGTTAAATATTCAACAACTAATGGAGAACTGCGGAAGCAGCAGTGGGCTTACTTAATCAAAGATTCAGAAGCATAGTCAGGTATACTTACTTACTCTTCTTGAATAATTTAATTATTGTTGTTATTATTACTATTGTTATTTTATGCTTATATAAAAACTGAAATGGAAAGAGAAAAAATAGATAATAATGATATAGAGCACTTACATATTACTGAAGAAGATGGAAACTATGAAGGAAGTATTTTGATAGACCCAACTTTATTTAAAAAGATACAACAAGAGGACTTAGATTTGTCAAAGGATGCAAACATGAAAGGAGTTAAAGGAAAAGAAAGATTTAAGGGGTTGATGAAAAATTTAACCAAAAGGAAAATATAATATACTATGGGAAAATAATTAATGAAGCACCAAATGTATATAGCAGATGCTCAAGAAAATACTTGTATACAGTTATTAAATAAGAAAAAACATATGGAATTAAAAAGAAATATAAAGAAAAAAGAACATAGTGATAAAATAGGATATATTCATATAGGAGCAATACAAGTTCTAATAAAAGCAACTTTTCAGGAAGGAATAAATTCACCAATAGAATTAGTATTAAAGGATGATAGAATCACTGATCCAAAGGACAAAATATTAGGAGTTATAGAAGGGAACTTAGCTTATGTTAAGTTAAAGTTTGAGATCCATCCAAATATTGGAATACCTTTAAGTACTCAAAGATTAGATCAATCACTAACTCTTGAACACAAATTCCTAAGAGGAAATTTAATGAAAACAGGAGATAAAATTTTCTCGGTCACTTATTGTGTTAATTACGCACTAACAAATTCACATCATAGTATTACCTTTAGAAATAATGATAGAATAGATATCCCAAGCCTATTTGAAGATATAGGAAAGATTTATTATCCTAAGAAAAATGAAATTACAGATCTAGGAACTCTTATAAGAAAACCAAGAATATTAACACCAAAACCGATTGGATTTTGTGAACCAGAAGAAAATGAAGAAAACAAAACAAATAAATTAGCTAATCAGTAAAAGAACTACATTTGTATGTAAGAAATAGAATATGAATAGTTTAGAATTAAGAAAGGAAGAGGTTAAAAATGAAATTAAAAATTTTCATAGAATATTAAAGGATTATCTAAAAAGAAATTTAAATGACAGAAATAGGAGAGATATAGAAGAAATACTTATAGTAAAAGAAAATATACTGGTAAAAATAGAAAATCTTGAAAGATCTAAGAAGAGAAAAAGATGAACACCAAATTTTTTTATTAAGGACAAAGTAATAGAAATAGAAATAAAAGTAAATGATAAACTTAGTATATTACATATAGACGCAATAGAAAATGAAGATAAGGATTTTTATGAGAAATTAAAATATATATGGTCATTAGAATTGCCAAAGGAAATAAAAACAAAAATATGTGAAGAATATGGAAGGCTTTGTGCACAATCGATAGTATACAAAAATGAAATAAGTGAAGAACTGTGGTACCTAAACCTACCAAGAGAAGAAGAAATACAAGAAGAAAATTTAGAGAATAATATAGGAATTTATTTTGCAGAATTAAACATAGATGATGATGACTGGTTTCCAGATGAAGATTAAAGAATTAAAATATATTTTAGGAAATTATTCAAAGAATTTATTAGAAAATAGAATAGATTTAGGTAAAATAATGGATTTATCTGGATTTATTGACTCAGTGGAAATCACGCACTCAACTGGTATCAGAGCACTAAGATTCTAGAATTATTTATTATGGATAAATATGGTATTTCTGATGAAGAAATAAGAAAATATAAATTAGAAATGATTTTAAACCAAATACAACGTGAAAAAATAGAATTAGAAAGATTATATAGATCTTTTTATTATTATATACAATGGCCCGAAGGATTAACTACTGAGAATTGGCAAGAATTAAAAGATAGAATTTTAATAGTAGAACGAAGTATTAAAACATTAGAAGATGAATATAAACAATATTGAAAAGGAATTAAAATTATGTCCGTCACTAAGTTTTGCGACCACGAAATTAGAGACCAATTATTATTTTCCGTCACTAAAATTTGTCTCTAAATCACTTAATTCTAGTTGTGAATGATTCTAGGAATAGGATTTCTGAGGATAGAATTGGTGAGCATTCATTAGAATTGCATTTCTCTTTTCGTTCTAAGCTTTCCAGATTATGATATGGAGTACTCCTGAGCACGACGTTATGAATCCCACGGTTGATCACGAGCCGGTTAGGCAACCAAGATCTTCGCAAAGGCACACCGGCGTATCCTTGCAAAGAATAATGGTCCGCTGCACATCCTAAGCAAAGTTGGTAGCTTCTCATGTCCCGCATTTGCTGCCTTGCTAGTAGGTCTAGCCCTATAAATGTTAATGAATCGGCTGCTTTACTTAAAGATATAAATGTTCTTCCTGTTATGGATGCTATAGCTGCTGTAGATAATTATTTAAATAAGGTTGATACTGTCGCTATTTCATCAGAGGCTAATGCCTCTGCCAATGGCGTGGTTATTACTGATACTGCACCTGGCTCTTTGGTTGCTAAGGACCTACAAGTGATGGGTCATTTCTGGGGGGATGAAGAGGATATTTCTGATGATGAAACTATAGACAGTGGGAAGGATAATGCCCTGAAAGTATCTGAGTATTTAGGAGAGGACAACAGGGATTTTACTAATGTTATTTCTAAGTTTCAGAAGAAAAAGATGAGAAAGCAACAGCTAAAAGTTCAACGTAACTCTGGATATAGAACTCGTTCTAAGAGTGATTCTTTATCTCCATTATGTTAAAAGTCATTTATTGGAATGTCCGGGGTCTTGGAAATCCAGACACCAGACTTGCTCTCAAGAATCTTTGCAGATTACATAAACCCGATGTTTTGCTCATTGCTGAACCTTGGGTTGCCTTTAGTCAAATTCCAGTTGATTTTTTTCGCTCTTTAAATTTATCGCTTTTTGCAGAAAATGATAGAGGCGTTCTCCCATCTAATCTGTGGTGTTTCTCTTCAGTTGAGTATGCTCCTGTTGTTACTCAAGGGGCACATCAATTTGTTGCGTTTACTATTGACTATGCAGTCAAGTTTTGAATTTAGCCGTTGCTTATGCCTCTACTAGTTACATTTCTACGCAGGATTTATGGGCTGGTCTACACTCCTTCATGCTTCTAACTCTGAACCCCTGGTGCTATATTGGTGATTTTAATGTCGTTCTTGGTGCTCATGAGTGTCGTGGTGCGAGTAAGCCCCCACAGATCTCTTGTTCTGAGTTTGGTGCTTGGTCTGACAATGATCATCTTATCCATCTCCCTACGAGTGGGGCTCATTATACTTGGTCAAATGGTAGACTGGGTCGTCAATATAATGCCAAGAGGCTTGATAGGACTCTCTGTGATGATAATTGGATTGATTTCTGGACCTCTATTGATTGTTGCACTCTTACCAGGGATCGGTCTGATCATTTCCCTTTGCTTCTTACTTTGAAGAAATCTGATCGTCAATTTGCTTCTTCCTTTAAATTCATGCAAATGTGGGCTAGACATTCTGATTGCTTACCTGTCATCCAGGATGTTTGGAAAACTCAGGTTCATGGTTGTCCTATGTATGTTCTTTCTCAAAAACTTAAAATTCTCAAAACCAAGCTCAGGGTTTGGAATAAGCAGGTTTTTGGTGATGTTCATTGTAAAGTCTCTAATGCTATGGCTGAGTTAGACTCCATTCAATTAGATATTGACCAATCAGGCGGCTCTGATGATCTCTTCAGTAGGGAGAAGGAAGCTCAATTAGTTTTGGAAAATGCTCTAGGTGTGGAAGACGATTTTTGGAGAGAAAAGGCTCGAATAAATTGGCATCTACAGGGTGACAGAAACACTGCTTTCTTTCATCGACTGGCCAAAATCAGGGGGACTACCAGGAAAATATCTCATTATTAAGAATGGTGATGTTCTTTTATCTGAAGCAGAGGATATCGAGGCACATATTTTAAATTATTATACAGATCTCTTTGCAGTGGGTAATTCTTGTCGTTCTAATGATCTTATTGATAAAGTTATTCCTTCAATTGTGACTGCTACAGATAATGATTTGCTAACCAGGTTGCCCTCCTTTGAGGAGGTCAAGCAAGCGGTTTTTTCTTTAAATGGTGACAGCGCTCCGGGGCCTGATGGTTTTGGGGGTTTCTTCTATCATACTTATTGGGATATTATTGTCGAGGATGTTTATGCTGCGGTTACTCAGTTTTTCAGGCAAGGTTGGTTACTTCCTAACTTGAACTCTAATATGGTGGTCCTTATTTCCAAAGTCTCTAGAGCTGATAGGATTGACCAGTTCCGTCCGATAGCCCTAGCTAACTTTCAGTTTAAAATTATCACAAAGGTTTTGGCTGATAGGCTTTCAATTGTGGCTCCCAAGATTATTTCTGAGAATCAAAGGGGTTTTATAAAAGGTAGAAGTATTTCTGATTGTATTTGCACTGCTTCAGAAGCTGTTAATTTGCTCCATAAGTGATCATTTGGAGGTCAGCTTGCTCTAAAGATTGACATTAAGAAGGCTTTTGATACTATAGACTGGCAGTTTCTTCTTAGAGTCTTGTAGGCTTTTGGTTTTGGTGATACTTTTTGCTCCTGGATCAGCTTAATTTTAAATTCTGCTAAGCTCTCTATTTCTGTTAACGGTCATGCAGTTGGCTTTTTCAGTTGTAAACGTGGTGTTAGACAGGGTGACCCTCTTTCTCCTCTCTTATTTTGCATTGCCGAAGAGGTTCTTAGCAGGGGTATTTCTATGCTCGTCAATGAAGGCAAGCTTCAGTTGATGATGGGTCCTCGAGGTTTCAGGATGCCTAGTCATGTTTTATATGCGGATGATGTTTTGATTTTCTGCAAGGCGACTAAAAAATCGATTTCCAGTCTGCTGCGTCTGTTTCTCGATTATGAGGCTATTTCCGGTCAGGTTGTTAGCTCGGATAAATCTAAATTTTATGTGGGCAATGTTTCTCCTTCTCGTCAGATGCTATTGTTAATCACCGATTTGCTTCGTACTTTTCCTTCACTTATCTTGGTGTCCCCCTCTTTAAAGGCACTCCTAGAAAATCTCATCTTATGCCTATTGCGGATAGAATCGTAACCAAGCTTGCGGCTTGGAAAGGTTCCTTATCGCTCATCATGGGTAGAGTGCAACTGGTCAAATCCGGTTATTCTGGGTATGATGGTTTATAGCTTTCAGGTTTACTCCTGGCCCTCGAGCTTATTGTCTTTGGTTGATCGGTGGATTCATAATTTTATTTGGTCCGAGATGTTAATCAATAAGTTGGTCACCGTTGTTCGGGACAAAGTGACTAGACCGTCTTTGGAGGGAGGTTTAGGCATCCGCTCTATTAAGTCTATTAATAAAGCCCAGATGTCAAGCTTGCTTGGGATTTCAAAGTTTCGGACCTATATTGGACCTCTCTGTTGAAAGCTAGAGCGGTTAAGAATAATAGACTTGTCACTTACCATATCTCTTCCTCTATTTGGCCAGGTATTAAAATATGTTTATCCTTTATTGATGAGCATTCTTACTGGAATATTGGGGATGGATCTAAAGTTAACTTTTGGAGGGATAAGTGGTTGTCTCAGCCAATTGTGGACCTTCTGAACCTTCCTCCTTATTTGCACCCTTTGCTGCATGCGAAGGTGAAAGATTTTATTGTTGATGGAGCTTGGTCTATCCCGCACAATATTGCTGCTAGAGCCTCTAGCGTTATGGCTGAAATAAAAGAGATAGTCATTCCGAAACTTCAGACATCAGACGCTATTATGTGGGGGCCTAATGAAAAAGGTATTTTATCTTTTAAAGATGCTTACTTGTTTTTTGAACCCATTCATAATTCTTTGCCTTGGTGTAAGATTATTTGGAGAAGTGCTATCCCTCCTTCTAAGTCTTTCCTGCTTTGGAGATTAATTCATAATCGTCTGCCCACTGATGATAATCTGAGAAAAGGTGGTGTTACTGTGGTTTCAGTCTGTAGCCTATGTGACAATAATTCGGAAAGTTCGTCCCACCTGTTCCATGGTTGTACTTTTGCCTTGTCTCTTTGGCGCTGGTTTGAAAGCATCCTCGGCATTCATATTGACTGTTCCTCAGTTGGTACTATTATTGAGGTTTGTAATAGAACTTGGAGCTCCCAGGTTTTGGATGTTGTTGTAGCCTGTGTGGTGAACATAGTCTGGGCTATTTGGTTTTTGCAGAATAAGTCGAGATTTGATAATAAGGTGCTCCTCGGGAATCTGCTATTAATCTCATTATTGCTAATGTTTATCTTCTTTGGTAATTATAGCAAAGGCACTATGTTCCCATCTATGAGGAGTTTTCCATTTTGAAAGCTTTCAAGATTCCGTGTCACCCTGCATCAGCTCCTATTATTAAAGAGGTTTTTGGATTCCCCTCAACCTTTGTTTTTAAATGCAACACCGACGGTCTTTGCGAAGGGTTGCAGGCCACAGCTTCTGTGGGGGTATCTTTCGTGATTATAATGCAATATTGTGGGTTGTTTTTCCGCTAATCTGGGTATTAAAAACTCTTTTAGGCGTAATTATTTGGCGCTATGTTCGCTATTGAGACCGCCATCGAAGGGTTGGCATCACCTTTATTTGGAATGCGATTCGCGATTAGTTGTTTAGCGCTTTTAAGAATCAAAGTATTGTGCCTTGGCGTCTTAAGAATAGATGGAATAACTGCATTGCTCTGACAAAGCATATGACTTTCCTTGTGTCTCATATTTTTCGTGAAGGGAATAATCACATGGATCGTTTAGCGGCCATGGCCTTGGTATCTCTGGCTTCATCCGTGGAATTCACGCCTAAGTTTCTTTATGAAGATTCCTTTAATAATAGATTGGGTCGTCCTTGTTATAGATTCAAGTAATTGTGCCTTGCTTTTGGCTTGTTTGCTTTTTGCAGTCTTTAGTTATAATTGCCTCACCTTGGGGTTGGGTTTTACTTTGTCTTCCCTTGATGTGCTGCATATGATTGTTAATGGCTTTGGTGCCAACTTAGTTGGGATGAAAGCCATTATTGTGATGCCTGTGCATGTCAAGATTTGTTTTACCTTTTTAGACGGGTGTTTCTTTCTTGCGGATCTTCATTTTGTTTCTGCTCATGGGTTTTGGTCTAGTCCCCCCATGTTTGTTTGTTTTTCCTTTTTATTAATAAATTTTAGGCAGGGGTACTCTTTTTCCTTCTTGGTGTTTTTTCCCTAAGGAGGGTTTTGCATCAGAAGGTTTTAACGAGGCCTCTCTCCTCTCATTTGCCTAAAAAAAAAAGCCTTTTATAGTTTTTGCCAATTTGGTTATGATTGTGGCAGATAGTGTCATCTCTTATGGCTGCTATCTTTGTATTAGCCATTTGCTTCTTTTTTTGTTGGGATGATGAACTTTTTGTTGGGATGATTCCATTTCATTCCACATAAAGTTAATGAATTAGAATTTGGAAAAACCAAGAAAAAAAACAGCTTTTGTGTTGTCGAGTAATCTTATTCTGTTCATGTTTCTGTTTTCTTGGTAATGGAACATTCAAGCCTGCTTGTATATTGTGATCAAAAAATTCTATTCCTTTTACCTTCCTTCATAGAATGAAATGAAAGATAAATTACAATGTATGCTGAGAGGAATCAACCCTTAATTTAGCTTTCAGTTTTGTCAATTGGTTTGAGTATCTATTCTCCAATCTCAATATAATATATAATGAGTTTGAATTTGTGTTGTCTGTTTTTACAAATTTTAATTTTTTGAGAGTATGATGACTCTCTTACATTTAACTTCAAAGCCTAATTTTTAATTGGTACAATTGTAAACGAACAACACATTCTGATATTTCAAACTCTTTTTTTTTTCCAGATTTATCTATGCATTGGGGAACCACAGTCTCATATCTTCATGTGCTTTGCTTGAACAACTCTTCTGCAGGTTGAGCAGTCACAGGCAGGACTAAAATCCCTCTCCTTTTATGAGAAGACAATAAACCAGCTTCGTGAAAACTTTCTCTCCATTGAGAAGTATGTTAAAACATTATCGCTACTTGAATATTAACTTGACTCCTATGTCGTAAGTATTGTTTTCCCATATGCTTGGTGATTGGCATGCCTAGGACATGGAAAAGAATTGAGCAAGAGGTAGCTGCTATGATAAATGTGGTTATTAATTTGTCATCGCTTATATTCTATTGTAACATTACAATCATCTTCCATTTGATTCAAACAATTTTTACATTTTATTTAACAAAATGATCATATTGAAGTGTTGAAGATTTAGGAGCTACATTGGTATCTAAAATCTTTAGCTCTCATTTCTTTCTTAAAACATATTTGTAATGTTGCTTTGCATTTGAATGATGATATTGATGGATGTTAGCTTTGATATTAGTCCCATTGTGGGCCTATTGTATAATGATATCCATTTTTGTGGCTTATCACGAGTATATCAATGTTCATGTCAATGTTAGTTCAATATCTAAGCATAAAAGTGTGTGTATATTATTTCAGAACACATTTATGGATCGTGGTTGGATGCAAAAACATCGTTTAGGTGATGAGTATAAGAACAGGGTCAAAGAGTTCTTACAATTTTCCCAAGCAAAATTTCCTAATCAAACAACTTTCTATTGTCCTTGTGTTAAGTGTTTGAATGGGCCAACACTAAAAGTTGAGGAGATACAGAATCATCTTCGTGTTTTTGGGATTTGGCAAAGATATACGACATGGACCTGGCATGGTGAAGTGTTAAACAAGCCAAGTGTGTCCACAAGAGAGGAAGTTGATGTAGATATGGATGATCGACTAGAGGACATGATTCGTGATATTGGACAAGAGTCTTTTCAGCGGACACATGTGTATGAAACTCTATGCAGCGACAAGGAAAAACCTTTGTATCCGGGCTGCAAAAATTTCACACGGTTGTCAGCGGTGTTGAAATCGTTCAATCTGAAGGCAATAAATGGGTGGACTGATAAGAGCTTCACTGAATTGCTTAAACTGTTGAATGACATGTTTCCAGAAGGTAACACATTGCCAAACAGTAATTATGAAGCGAAGAAGATATTATGTCCGATGGGTGTGGAGTATAAGAAAATACATGCATGCCCGAAGGATTGCATATTGTACTGGAAAGAGCATGAAGATAAAGAAGAGTGTCCCGAGTGTAATACACCACGCTACAAAAAGAAGAACGGTGATGATAGTTGTGGTGATGTGAGCAAAAATGTCTTCCTGCGAAGGTGTTATGGTATCTTCCAATTATTCCCAGGTTTGCGATCGCTTGCCAATGTAAATGATGCAAAGAACCTTAGATGGCATGCAGATGATAGGAAATGTGATGGAAAGCTTAGCCATCCACGATTCTTTGCAATGGAAGAGAATTGATTCATTGTTTCCGGAGTTCGGCAATGAGCCAAGAAACCTTAGGCTTGGACTTGCTACAGATGGAATGAATCCATATGGTAACTTAAATAGCATCCATAGTTCATGGTCAGTTCTCTTAGTAATTTACAATCTGTCTCCTTGGTTGTGCATGAAGCGCAAGTACATTATGTTATCTATGATGATTTCTGGTCCAAAACAACCGGGAAATGACATAGATGTTTATCTAAAACCCTTAATTAATGACTTGAGAACATTGTGGGAAGAAGGCATTGATGTGTTTGATAGGTTTTCAGGTGAAGATTTCAAGTTGCGTGCCATGTTGTTTTGCACCATCAACGACTTTCCAAAGATATGGGAACTTGTCCTGTATAGTGTTAAGGGCATAAAGCATGCCCTATTTGTGAAGACGACACATGTTTCTTTCAACTGAAAAATGGGAGAAAAACTTGTTACCTTGGGCATAGAAGATTTTGAGACGTGATCACCCGTGATCGCAGTTGAAAAAGGCTTTTAATGGATGTCAAGAGAACGAAATTGCTCAAAGCTTTAACCTGAGAAGAAGTTTATCAACGGGTGAACTCCATCAATGTTAATTTGGGGAAAAAGAGGAAAAAATATTCTTACGTGAAAAACATATGGAAGAAAAGGTCAGTATTCTTTGATCTTCTATCTTGGTCAAGTCTTGATGTAAGACCTTTGTATTGATGTGATGCATGTGGAGAAAAATGTGTGTGATAGTGTAATCGAGACGCTTCTCAATATTCAGGGTAAGACAAAAGATGGAGTAAATGCTCGTTTAGACCTTGTTGCCATGGGTATAAGAGAGAGTTAGCTCCTCACCAAGAGGTAACAAGACATATTTGCCACCAAACTTGTCATACATTATCAAAAGAAGAGAAAAAGCTTTTACGAGTGCCTACGGGGTGTGAAAGTGCCACAGGGTTACTCTTCAAATGTAAAGAGTCTTGTATCGATGACAGATCTCAAATTAGTTGGCTTAAAATCTCATGATTGTCACGTCTTGATGCAACAATTACTACCGATGGCTATTCGTGGCATCTTGCCAAAAAATGTTCGACATGCCATAATTAGATTGTGTTTATTCTTCAATGCAGTATGTAGCAAAGCTATTGACCCTCAGAAATTGGACGAGTTGGAAAATGAAGCTGCTATCATTTTGTGTCAGTTGGAGATGTTCTTTCCTCCTCATTTTTGACATCATGGTTCATTTAATTGTTCATTTAGTCGAGAGAGATTAGAGTGTGTGGCGGTTTACTTAAGGTGGATGTACCCTATTGAGCGATACATGAAAATATTGAAAGTGGTATGTGAAGAATCTATATCGTCCCGAAGCATCTATTGTTGAAAGGTACGTAATGTAAGAAGCCATTGAGTTTTGTTCAGATTATTTGTCGTCGGCGCTATAGGGCTTCCTAAGTCTCGTCATGAGGGAAGATGTGAAGGTAAGGGTACACTAGGTCTAAAAACTAAGAGCATGGGTCGAGCGGAAGTGTTGCAAGCACATTTGTATATATTGAATAATATTGATGAGGTTGAACCTTACTTGTCTGCCACAAAAATCATGTCAAGGCCAAAAACCCTCGAATGAATGAAAATTGGGTGTTGAAGGAGCATAACAAGACATTCATACCTTGGTTTAAAGAAACGATTTTGAGTGATGATATCGCTTCGAGACATTAACATGGCTAGCACATGATCCTAAATTTAATGTCTTGACATGGAGAGGATACGATATCAACAAATTTTCTTTTTATACAAAGTCACAGGATGACAAGAGCACCGCACAAAATAGTAGGGTTATGGTTATGGCTTCTTCTATGCATTTCTCTAGTTCAAAGGATAAAAACCCGCTCGCATCGATAGCTTATTTTGGGGTCATTGAAGAGATTTGGGAGATCGATTATAATAAATTCAAAGTGTCTGCTTTTAAATGTAAGTGGGTTAACAAAGAATGGTGGCGTCTGAACCGATGAGTTAAGATTTACAATGGTGGATCTTGACAAGATAGGTTATAAGGATGAACCTTTCATCATGGCAATTCACGCCAAACAAGTGTTTTATGTCAAGGATCCCTCTAACAAAAGATGGTATGTGGTTCTCCAAAGAAGAAGTATGCATGAGTTGATCAAAATCAAGATTCAACACTAGATATTAATGACACCCCTTCTTTCTCAACACAAAGACCCATCTTCATTGATGAAAATGAAGTAGACGATGTATATGCCACTCGTGATGATCATCAAGAAGGGATATTGGAGGACATTAAAACTTGACTACTAAAGAATTTTATAGGTGAATACATGTTTGTTAGATTATATATCCATAATTAGTATTTGTTAGATTATCCATTATAATTATATATATTGATACATATTTGTTAGATTATCTCACATTGTTTCTTATATTTGTTTGTTTGTTTAAACAGGCATCATATATGGCTGATCCATCCACATTAGAGTCCTCCAAAAAAAGGACTAGAGGTGTTACCACTACATCACAATTGAAAAATAGACTTCTTCCTGGTCAGAAGTTTTCTATTGAATTTGATCCAGATACTGGGCGACCTGATGGTGATAATGCAGCCAGCTTTTGCACTTATTTTGCGTACCTTGCACGAAGCAAGGCCTCCATTCTAATACCTAAATGGAGAGATGTCCCTGAAAAAACTAAAGATATGATATGGCAAGATGTCGTGGTATTGACCTTTATCTCTAGTTGTATGCATATTTGTATTTAACTTTATTGATCTTTGTGTGTATGTATTTACTAACACCACCATTTTGTTGTGTATTGTAGGATATTTTTGATGTTCCCATGATAAAAGTTTAGTGGACCGATGGTTGTCATATGCGGGTGAGCGTTGGAAGGATTTTAAGTCTAAACTCTCCAGACATTTGTATTTGGGAATGGAGACAAAAGCTGGTTGCACAAATCCTTGTCAAGTATAATTTCCTTTCGTGAGGACATATGGGATGAGTTTGTTAGGAGCCGCAAGGAAGAAGCGTTTACAGTTAGTTTGAATTATATTTTTAACTTGCTTAATATAATTTTTACTTATTTTAATTTGTGGTGTGTTACGTTATGTGTAATGTAAAAAAAGAGAAAAGTGGAAGGACAAATCTTTGCAAAAATATCTACCCCACTTATTGTCTCGTGGGGGTTATGATAAACTTGAGAAGAATGTAATGACACACGTAAGGAAAGCCTTGCAGAAGAGGCTGAGATGAGGCCTTAGAATCCCTCCAAAACCAAACTGGTATGAGCTATGGACTATGGCTCAACAAAACCATCAGATCCTATACATCGATCTTTGTGGCCTCGATTGCTTCTAAAATTGTAAGTGTATCTACCTTATTTAATATTATGTGATTTGTAACCAATTTAGGTCGACTGGCCAAACACCTCTTTGATTGAATTTAGTTGTAGGAGTCATTGGTTGAAGATGAATCTCAGTGAACTTTTATTCCAACTGGACGCCAAGATATCTTGACTACTGCCCTTGGAACACCCGAGCACTATGGTCGTGGTCCGCCTTTCTTGGTCGAGTGTGGGCTTCAAGAAATACTTTGGAGGAACTTCACGCAATCAGTCAAAGCAAATGGACATGGATGCCATGAGACATCGATCATACAGAGGTTAGTCAAATGTTTGAAGCTAAGTTTGAAGCTTACAAATCTCATTTGAAGTCGGATGTGGAAGCCCAACTAAGTCGCCAGAGATAATGTCTTCTCCTAAAGCCATGCGCATGTCGGCCACCAAGGATAGTTGTTCGCGTAAAATGAGGAGGATCCTAAAGACGATATTTTAAAATGCATTGGTCACATGGCTTTTGATCTTCCCGATGGACAAGTTGGGATTACCTTGGAGCACGACAATCTTCCAATTTTTTACATTTTTGCGAAGGACTTAACGGACCTATCGCTCGGTGATGAGTTCTGGCTTGCCAATCAACACTTGCAATTATGGTGCATGTAAGTATTAATTAACATATTTGTATATTTTTATCTCCTTTGTATCAATTATATATAATTAACATTATTTTGTTTTAACTCCTAGGTATCTGCATCGTATCTGTATTCAGAACAACAACAATGATGTATATGGATTCTTGGTCCAACGTTGATGGTTGTCAAGCCCAACCCAAAAGAGTCTAATGAATCTGTTCAAGCTTACATACTGGATAAGCTAATTCAGCAGGACAAAGATGTTTTCTTAGGACCGTACTGGCACAGGTGAATACATTTTTATTCATAGCATACTTTTTCTCTCTGTGTTTCTAATATACCTTTATTGTTGTTACCTAGTAATCATTGACAGTTGATTGTCATTTGTCCTAAGCATAATCTCATAGTCTGGATATGCTCACTTCATCAAAGGCCAAACCTACAGATTAAGCGTGTACTTGAGGGGTAAACTTTTAATTTACTTGTCATACTTGTGATGTCATATATGTATTTATCTTATATCTATAACTTATATTATTTTATCAGAGCTATGATGGACTATAATAGTAAGAAAGGTCTGAGAAAAGGAAAGAGGCCTAATTGGAACATACTCGCGGTAAGTAGTTTGTCTTTATATGATATTTACATATTGAAAGCCGTATTAGTTATGTGTATATATAATTTGTACTAATTTATATTGTCATTTGTAGGGGCCTTACCAAGACAACTCATGGGCGTGTGGTTATTATGTCATGAAAACCATGTTATCCATTGTCACGATGAGGATTACCTCTGGAAGGGATTTGGTAATAAAATATTTCATAACTTGTTATTTGATCTTTTTGATACCTTACACTATTTGTAGTTAGTTAATTACATATGTTTTGAATTGAACTTGTAGTTATTTGATGGTCGTGGCACAAACTCATAAAATCATGAAGAAATTGTCGAGATTCGGAAAACATGGGCACGTTTTTTTGTGACTAAGATTGAAGAGCAAAATCTAAACCTAGAACCACCAAGACGCCGAGCAAGAAAAGCAACACAACAAAAATGAAAAGATTTGAAGAGAAGAAAAAAAGGGATAACAGAATTGTGTAACTAATAATTCGTAGCATTTAGGAGTTGTCTGAATGTTAATTAGAGGATAGTTGAAGTTTTGTTTTTTTGACGATAAAGTATAATTGAAGTTGTAACAATTATTTTGTTGAGTGAATTAGGACAACTACCAGAACAAAGTTATCATTACCACTCCCAAGAATAATATAGGATGTGTTTTCTTCTTGTGTGAGTTTTGGAGTTCATGATGATTAATACATGACTGGATTTGTATGCAGTGGTTTGTTGTATGTATTGGCAGTTCTGTTGGCAGTTCTGGAAATGGAAATTTAAAAAATGTAGTATTAAAAAAATTGATACATCCATGGCGTCGGTTTTCCTTAAAACCGTGGTTAAAAGTGATATATGGCGCCGGTTTTCCTTAAAACCGCGGTTAAAGGTGACTTATGGCGCCGGTTTTCTGAAAACCGCGGTTAAAGATAACATACGGCGCCGGTTTTCAGAAAACCGCGGTTAAATGTCACATACGGCGCCAGTTTTCCTAAAAAACCGCGGTTAAAACTTTTTTTTCCAAAATTTTTTGTCCCATTACTGTAGGATCTAGCGCCGGTTTTATTTTAAACCGCGGTTAAAACTTTTTTTTTTCAAAATTTTGTGTCCTTTACATCATGATTTAACTCCGATTTTATAAAAAACCGCGATTAAAACTTACTTTTAACCGCGGTTTATAAACCGGCGTTAAATATTTACACTTACAACTTCGGAAGAAAAGACGCCGGATTGAAAACCGACGTTAAAAGTCCAAAAAAACCGCGATTAAAGGTGGTTTTTGCACTAGTGATTTTATTTAAAAACTTATATATATGCAAAAGACTTATTAGGAAAGAGACATTGAATCAATAGTATTAGACCCAACACTTGAACTTTTTTCCCAACTGTTTTGTGCATGTTTGGATTGCCGTTTGAACCATCTCAACGTCCGTTGGGTATAGATGAACGTAATTTGCTTTTTGTTTGGCTTCATGTTTCAAATATGTTGGTGAACGGAATTCAGCCTAAACGTTGGTTAGATTGAAGTAAACCTGGCCATGCTTTTCAGTTTTCATTCTTCCGTTCGAAATGTCCAAGACCATTTCACCCTTTATTTTGTGTTGCAACAGTATTAATAGTATATAACATCTATTTAATATTATATAGCTTTTTAGTTTTGTTATTTCGGTGATTCAAAGAAGCTTCATGGCTTCTTATTCTTGTTTATTTCAAATATATAATAAGAGGAGCGTTCAAGTTGCTCCAGGAGTAACTCTTGTCTGAATTACTCCAGTTAATATCTCTCAATAAACACTAAATTTCATCAATCGGACCGTCACATTAAAAGTTCTTATTGAGTAGATCAACTCTATAAAGTTTCTTAAAATTTTAAAAATATTTGATCCTTTGTATACTATACGTTTTAATATACAAGTAAAATGTTGACCATATGATTACATAGCTATTGATGTCCAATTTATTTAAAAGTTGGTATACATGATCATTAACATAATATGACGATATTAAACGGTTGGATTGATAAAATTTAATATCTACAAAGCGATATTAACCGGAGTAACTTGAATGCCCCTCATATAATAATAATAATAATAATAATAATAATAATGATATTAATAATTTTTTAGTTACAATAATAATGTTTTAACTAAAAAAATTATTAATATCATTGTTATAAGTACAAAACATTATTATTATTATTACCACTACAACTTCAGACAATTATTTCTATTCTCAACTAATTTTTAATTAGTTTATATGTTTTACTTTTACAAAAATTTACTCATTAAAATATTTAAATAATGAAGAAATATATTGCCATTTAATAAAAAAATTAGCTTTTATATAATATTTTGTATTTTTAAATATTAAATATTTATTGAATTTAAATAGTTAAAAAATAAAAAAATAATGGATAATATAAAAAATATTAATACTACATAATAAAACTCATACCCTCTTTGGTAATTACCCATTTAAAAGTACTTTCATCAATATCATCCAAACAAATTTCATTTTGTCAAACGTACGTTTGCGAAAAAAGTATCCAAACAGAAATCACGTTACGGTAAACTCTTTTTTAACCAAACGTCCGTTCGCAAACTTTAATCCAAACGGGCCCTTTATAATTTTTTTTACAAACAGTACAACACAATAGGTGAGAATAAACAAGACATACAACGTCTTAAAACCAGAACAATATTTTTGTAAGAGTGAAGAAAAACCTTACAACACTGCTTTGTTGAAAAAAGAAAACCAGAGATAGAGAGATCCAAAACCGCCGACAGGATGGAGAGAACAGAACAGCCGTCGGGATTGACAAAAAGGATCTGTCACCAGGATACGGGACTCGGGGAGTATCCAAAGAGTATCGAAAAATATCCTCAACAATAAATATTTAAAAAAATAAAAGATAATAGGGATACTTTTGGGACACATATCAGGAAGTATCCGAGGAGTATCAGTATTCGACACGAATACGACACGGATACGTTTCTTGTTTTAGAGTATCCGGGCTTCATAGATTAAAGCCCGTCAAATCCTTTCATCAAATTCGATCAAAAGCTTAGTGAATGAGTTCATTTGATTTTTTTTTTATTATAAAAAAGGTTACTCTTTACATACAAAAAATTATTATTATGTAACTTTTTATTATCATTTCTATCTAACAACAAATATAAGTTTCTTATTTTAATTTATGTTTTTATTATTATTTTATGTTTGTTTGTTATATATATATATATATATACACACAAAAGATTTAAATAAGTAAATTTAAATAAGTAAATTTAAGGAATCGGTCAAAAATATATTTACTATAACAGTTTTTTTTGGGTCTATATACTTGTAGAATAATCATACATCTACGTAGGCGTTGATACGGCCATCCCTTCCCCCAAAATGTTCAAATTACCCCTCCTCCACTACCTTCCCTTCCCCGCCTCTTTATTTTTTGGTTGTTAATTTTTGAGTTAATACCATTTTTGGTCCATGTAATTTTAATAAAATTCGGTTTTAGTCTCTGTAAAATTTTTTATTTAAATTTAGTCCCTATAATTTAAGATTCTTCCACTTTTACTCCCTGCCATCAAATCCCTATTAAATTACAGGGATTAAAAGTGAAAGAATCTTAAAATTACAGAGACTAAAAGTAGAAGAATCTTAAAATTACAGGGACAAAAAGTGGAAAAAAACTCAACGCTTTTAATAGAGATTTGACGGCAAGGACTAAAAATGAAAGAATCTTAAATTACAAGGACTAAATCTAAACAAAAAATTTTACAGAGACTAAAATCGAATTTCACTTAAATTATAGGGACCAAAAGGGTATTAACCCTTAATTTTTCTTCTTCCTATAAACTTATTTTTTTAAGCGAAAATTGCGATCCAGTAACTAGTTTTCACAAATGAAAAAATTTCCAAATTTTTTACTGCTGAAAAGTAATTTCTGGAAGGCATTTTTATTGCTTTAGAAACTAGTTTATGGGAAGAATAAAAAAATATCAGTTTTTGGTTTTATAAACCACCGAAGCACCTTGAACAACAGATTCAATAAACTTGCGTCAGAATCGCCACGAGCCCTCAAAAACCACCGAAACATGGCTGTGTAAAGCACCCGTTGTGAGTTCAGTCGCGTATAAACCCACGACGTGAGTTGTTCCTCCTCCCGTAAGCTAGTCGGTGAAGAACACTGAGATTCCTTTCTTTTGTTTGTAGTCTCCATCCATGGCCAGTCTTAATTAAGCTTCATAGCACATGAACAAGAAGGAAGAAGACCAGCTATGAACAAAACCTCCATCCCGCTCTCTCGACTGGAATTTTTATTTTCTTACCGAAAACAAGTTTCTAGTAATAGAAAATTTTGGTTTTTTTTTTTTAACATCTAGAATGTATTTTTTCTCTTAAGAAACTAGTTTTTGGGAAGAAGAAAAAAAAAAGGATGGGCAACGTGGTGTAGAGGGGATAGGGAGTGGTGTGGTGGAGAGGGGGAAGTGTGGTGGTGGTGTGGGACTGTGGGCTGGGGTTAGGGGTGGGAATAGGTTAGGCCAGGGAACTGCGAGGCCGGCGCCTAAGCCAGTCTGCTTAAAAATCTAGGTGCCTAAGCCTGGCACACTACATGCTTATTTTTAGGCCTGACCTGACCTTTTGAAAGCCTGATATGACCTATTAACCTACTTAAAAACCTATTTCATATTAACGTCTTTGGATAAGTCATTTGATCTATCTTAAATAGACTAACAGGCTGATAGGTTAAATTCTATTTCTAATAAACTATAAAAAAACATTGCTACTAAGATACATGAGACATAGGGGTAAAAATAGACAAATGAGCTGAGTTTTATAAAGTTTGATTTTGATGTATTTATATGATATAAATATTTTTCAATGTCTAACTTGACATTTTAGAGAATCTAACCTTATATGATAGCCTATTTAAATTTTATTTTCTAATAAGACCTTTAAATATGTCAAAAATTTATGTAAGCCAATATACTTAAATTATTGAAAAGATCAGTATATGATTTAATACATTGTACAAAATCCAATATAATAATAGCAATAAAAAATAGTATTATTTATATTTACTTAAATAGGCCAACATGTTAGGCCTAAAAGGCTTTTTGAGTGGCCTGAAGCCTGACTTTTTTAGCTAAATAAGCTTTTCAAAAAGCCTTAGTCTTGTCTATTTAGAAAAAAGCCTGGCCTGGTCTAAGCCTGACGTAGACTAGGCCGTAGGCACCTGTCAGACGGCCTGACCTATTCCCCCGCTGGCTGGGGTCTCACAGTGCAGGGGAAAGAGAGAGGCGAGAGGGAGTGGGTAGGGGTAAATTTGAAAAAGAAAGGGGGAGGGTGGCAAAAGTAAAATAGGGATGAGGATAGCAAGACCCGTCTTTTTTTTTTGTTTTGGTCGTCAGACCCATCTATACTCCCAGAAGATCCTCTTGTCCTTCATCTCAAAGTGTCCAAAGCCCAGTCCAATTACCTACAACAGTATTTGTAAAGACTAACTGGCATTGACCGGGAAAAAAAGGCTAAAACCGGTAGATCCGGGAATTGAGATGAACCGTCGCGGATCATCGTCGCATCTGGTGTTGTGTGGGTGGGTTTTGTGTCCCGGACTCCTGGCCTCTGTCTCTTCTTCTTATTCTTCTCTAAACAGGTAATGATTCCTTCTCTAATTATCTCTAATGCTGCTTATCATGATGTAATAAAGCAAAATCGGACTTGAAAATTGAAAGATCGTTTGTATTTGTTTGTTTGTTAACCTAGAG
Source organism: Calophaca sinica (assembly GCA_037113605.1). NCBI lineage: Eukaryota > Viridiplantae > Streptophyta > Magnoliopsida > Fabales > Fabaceae > Calophaca > Calophaca sinica. The sequence goes on along the minus strand of CM073734.1, from coordinate 98,233,424 downwards.
CTTCATGATTTTCTGAAGCTAGATGTTTCTGAACTTAGTTGTTCCTAATCTCTCTGCTTTTGTAGCAGCAAAACCCTAAGCAACTACAATTTGCATTGCAAAAATGGACCATCATCGCCATTCAGAGTCAGAATCAAATGCTGGAGATGTATCTTCGGCCAACGCAGTTCTCCTAGGAGCTCTAGCTCCCGGTGTTAACGTCTGAATTCTCACTCCTCTCTCTCTCCCATTTTTGTTCCCATTTTCATAAGATTTTGCGATTTTTTTTTTCTTTTTACGTTTCTTGTTTCAGGGACCTACATGGGTTACTTTAAAGTCGGCTTTTTTGATGTTGGGTCTCTGTCTTGCTGTTATGCTGGGCTTAGCATTCTCTTCCAGTGATTCGTGGTTGGTGCTCCATGTTGCGTTCCTTGTTCTAATTTGCCTTACCCTCTTCTTGCTCCTCAGCTGGTACTTTCATTCTTAGCCTCCGATTAATTTATCCCTGTTGTAAATGTAATTGCTGTCAATTTAAATTTGGGATTTCATCCATCATTCATGCTTACTGCTTAGTATGCATAGGCGCCCTTGTGAAGTCTAGATTGAAAATGTACTAACTAATCCCTTTTGTTTTACTCTCTGTGTGCTGCTGATTGATTAGTAACTGGCTATGAGTGTAACTTGTTTAAAGTAGCTTTTGGTTGAAATATTAGATTGGTATGGTGCTGGATATGAGTACTATTTTGTATTTGGTATTTTTTAAAAATAGAACAACAACAATAACCAAAGTTTTTTTATGTAGGGTTGGCTACAACATAAATTCCTACTATGAAACATGTTTAACGATGAGTCATTTAACTTTAAGTCCTTTCAAATGGTTTGACTTTTCCTAGGTCTCCCTATCTTTTGCTATTATATTATCCACAATTTGGTCTCCTGCTCCAATGTAGTTTGCCCTGCTCTGTATTCTTGAACCAAGCTGGTGTATCCTTTTCTCGCACATTTAACTCCAACTGAATTCTCTCTGAGCTAATTCCAACTGATGCATGCGCGTCTCCAGCCTCTGGAATCTGTCCTCCTACTCTTGTGGTGGGTGGAGTGGTGGGTCATCAACAAACATATCCTGGCTCTCCCCCAATGCCTCTGGCTCCTGCTGATGCTGATGAGGGGCTGAGGATACTCAAAAATTGGAATTGAGTTCTTCTGGATCCATTCGCCAGTTATAGATTTTCCTGGCTTTACTTGAGGTTCTGTTTGCCTAATCTTCACTCGTGCTCTTTCACATAGCTTACTCCTTTGCCTGCCATCTACGAGATTAGGAACTCTAATTCTAGCACTACCAAATTGTCTTCTCTTCTTCGGTGATTACTGCCTCGCCAAAGATGTTGCGGGCTTTGCTCCCTATAACAAGATATCCATGAATTTAGCAAATTGCTCATCTTTCTCTTTCTTCTTGTTCAAGTGAGGATAAGGTAACTTCACATAAGGGGGCAGGGGCTGGGAGGCCTTCCACCTCTTATGCCAAGAGTGCTAGCAAATCGCTAGCAAAGGATTTTTTTGCCAATGCTTACCAGCTTGAGGATGAGGAAAGGCTACTGGTGATGCAAGATTTGTCAGTTATGCAAGGGGGAAGAGGTCCCTTATGACCCGGATATCATTAATCAATTGTTTGGCTTACCTGACATCTAAGACTGTGGATTTGCTGCCAGACAAGAGAAAGACGGGGCCGATCATGATGAGATTTTTCAGGCATTGGGCAGGCCTGGGACTGACTGGTTTCGGAACCAGGATGGTACTCCCCGTAAGTTGTACGCTTCGGTTCTGACTCCCACAGCTAAGGGATGGGCTACATTTACGGTGAGCCCATTAATGTTAATCTTAGCCACAGAGTTGTGGGGCACTGCTCATTCTGACATCGCCAATTGTTATTTGAACCATGCATCTCTCACTGGCATGCTATGTGAAAGAGCACGAGTGAAGATTAGGCAAACAGAACCTCAGGAAAACCTATAACTGGCGAATGGACCCGGAAGAACTCAATTCCAATTTTTGAGTACCCTCAGCCCCCTCATCAGCATCAGCAGGAACCAGAGGTTGTGGGGAGGGTCAGGATATGTTTGTTGATGACCCACCACAGGAGCAGGATGACAGACTCTAGAGGCTGGAGATGCGCATGCATCAGTTGGAGTTAGCTCAGAGATAAGGATACACCAGCTTCGTTCAGGATTACAGAGCAAGGCAGACTAGATTAGAGCAAGGGATGCAGGGCCTTTGCATCTTCCCAGGCCGGGCCTGCATATGATGCAAATATTTTTGCGCCCCAGGAGGGAGTGGCGCAGGAGCTGAAGGCCAGGATCCATAGGCTTCTGCAACCCTGTGCTGAATGGTGGCGTCGGGCGGCCCACCTATTCATCTCACCCAGCGGTTGAGTCGGGGCGGCTCACCGCCTCGGTTTTCAATATTTTTTCTCTAGCTTTTAATTTGTTGTTTTAGTATATTTACATTTGCATTTTCAGTTATTTTGAAATTTGGTGTGTCGTACTTTCTTTATGCTGAACCTCTAGAACCTTAGCTGCACTCTCTTGAGTTATGTGATTTGCCTGAATTTTCTGTTGAGAAGTGTTGCCTTGATGAGTGACTTCTTTTGGTATGTTGTTTTCATCTTCTACATGAGATGCATGCTCTTGAATTGTAATGGATACATAGTTGGATTGTGAATTGCCATGCTTCTTGTTGATCTAAAAATCCCTTAGATAAAGACTCTTAGAGGCATGTTTTTGTGACATTGGACTGCATGATTCTTTTGAGCTTGACTTTCTTTCTCATCAATAGCCTGTGAGCATTTTGGGCCAAACAGATAATTTTCTTCTTATGTGTTTCCATTGCATGTGACATTCTTCAAAACTTGACTTGGTTCTTGGTGATATCTACTTGCATGTTCATACACACTGAGGAAAATTCTTGTTAATAGCTAGAGCTTAAATAAACCACCTGCATAATCTTGTCATTTGCTAGCCCTTTTGAGCCTCTTTACCCATTCTTTGTGATACAACCTCATTACAAGCCTAAGACCGAAAAACCAATAGTCCATATTTACTTGGAGTTAGGTAAAGGTCATTTTATAACATGTCTTGGCAAATTGATTAAGTTTGGGGTTGCTTGAGAAAAAGGTTGCATGAGGTCAAACAACAATTTTAAGTTTGGGGTTGATGTGCCAACTAAGTTTGGGGTTTATGTTAGAAAAGAAAAACAAACAAGAGGAGAGTAGAAAAGAAAGATAGAAAGAAAGAAAAAAAAATACAGAAATTCGAAAAGAAATTTTTTTTTGTAGTTGTGCAGTTAGAAATCTCCCCTCTTGTTTTGTAATTCAAGTATGTTGAAATGTGTTTTGGAAAATTTTGGATTCAACAACATGGGAAGTGGATTGTGCATGTTATGAAGTGGCTCGAGTCTAAACTCCAACTATGAGAGCCCACTATCCAGATGAATTCCTACCCTTGCCTAAGCCTCATTACAACCCAAAAGTCCTCTACAGTGTGTGTGTTGCATTGCATTGCATTTACCTCTTCAAGAGCTTCTTCAAGCCTATGGTAGGGTGTTGCTTATGATGTGATTGAGAGAATAACCATGCAAACATTTGAGTGTGAGAGAGCAACACTTGTGGTGAGGATACTGAGAGAAGTTGAGCATAATTGATGATTGCATGTTTTGTTACTTGAAGAGCTAATTTGGGGAGCTAAATTGTGGGAATAAGTGATTCAAGAATGCATGAATGGTCACTTTCTGAAAAATGTGAGAGAAAAAGGTAGATTGAGCATGTGTTGATGGTAGAGATTTGAGATGCATCCGTTAGTTTCACTCCAACCCCTGTTTTTAATTGAGTTTGCTTGAGGACAAGCAATTTGCTATGTTTGGGGTTGTGATAAATCTACATCACATGTAGATTTATAGGGCTTAAATGGATTATTTGTTGATGAATTGAGAGAGTTGAATAAATTTTGAGTTTAAATTGTGAAATTCTTTGTACTCATTTTGTCTATTGCAAATTGAACTTGTGTATCATTCTCATGACTTTTTACACTTGATTGCTCAGAAATTAAAGCAAGATTATAAGAAAGGACTTTCAAGTTTCAAGAATTCAATTAGATGAAGAAAGACAAGGAAGAGAGTTGTCTAGTGCCCAAAACTCCAAAAGCACCAAAGTACATGAATTTTGCCAAAAATCTGGGTTAGAGGCATTGGAGCGCCTCTGTCACGCGCGTCACGCACTTTGTCAACTACTGCCTCTGTTTCTGCACGCGTGACAGGCGTGCTCCAGCGCCGTTAACCTTGATTTTTTGCAAAATTCATGTACTTTGGCGTGTTTGGAGTTTTGGGCACTGGACAATTCTCTTCCTTATCTTTCTTCATCTAATTGAGTTCTTGAAAGTCTTTTCTTATGATTTTTAATTCCTGAGCAATCAAGTGTGAAAAGTCATGAGAATGATGCACAATTTCAATTTGCAATAGACAAAATGAGTACAAAGAATTTCACAATTTAAGCTCAAAATTTATTCAACTCTCTCAATTCATCAACAAATAATCCATAAATCGACATGTGATGTAGATTTATCAGTTATACATCTTGGTTTCACCAAGAGAGCTAGAAGTATAGAACAACATATCAGAACCTTCCTGTTCCATTCCATCTGCACTCCAAGTGCTACCTAAATGCTGCCTTTTGTTTCTTTCTTTGACATTAAGTATGTAATGTAACATTCTATTTGCGTGTTAATGTTGTGCAAACATTGTTATGTTGAGTTTGCCCACATAGTTTCCTGAATGTCCCAGCTCGGAAGTAATATCATTCTAATGGGCGAGTTTTATGCTTGAAGTATTAGTTTAGTTCTGTGTGTGTTTGTTGCCTTGTGTATCACAATGTGAAATAGGGCTGAGCAAAGAACCCACACCCAACCATCACCCGAGAAATCTGAAAAAAAATATATGAAAATTAACTGCACAGCGAAGAGAGGTTTTCAAAAGTATAGAAGCAAATGTGATGGACATGGATTGACATGACTACTCATTTGCTTTGCATTATGGTAATTGTTAACGCTATTTGCTTTCCAATAAAATATTTCAAAGAACGAACATTGAGCAGAGTGCATCATAAATGTTTCAATAAAGAAAAAAAACACTATACTATATTTTCACCAAAAAACAGAGAATATGCAACACGTCTCTGCCTTTCCCTTCGTTTTCAATTTCTACTTTTGCTAGTGTTTTGTGGCCTTGTGCTTCTCCTTTCTTCCCTCCCTCCTTGATTCTTCTTCCTACAACTCATTCGAGACCGATTCCATATCTGAGACCGCTTCTCCCCCATTCTTCTCCTCGGTGATGCTTGTTCTTTCTTCTGTTGGCATATTTTGGGGTGGCACGACCGCGACAACCTTGTGAAGGCTGGCCCGCGAGCGCCTTTTACGGCGGTGGTGATCGAGATCCGACGGAGCGGTACAAAGTAGGTAGCGTCGTTCTCCTCTCTCTCTCTCTGGGTCTCCACTTTTCTTCTTGTTGCTCCCTTTTTCATTGATTTTTTTTGTTTGAATCTTGGACAGGGATGGTGGGGAAGGACAAAGGGGTGAGCATGGCAGACCCACAGTGGCAAATTCTAGTATTAGCGTTGCCTCTGACTCTATATCTTTTTGTACAAAATAAAAGGGTCTCTTCCTCCTATTTTTTGTGGCCAAAAAAGTTAATCTCTTCCAATACCCGGATTAATCCACCCGTGTAACCCGTGACCCGTCCAACCCACAACCCGTCAAAACCGAACTCCAAAATGGACGGAAATGGTTCAGTGTCTTGCACTCTCGGTTTTTGTCGGATTGACCATTTTGGGCCTGAAACCAACCAAAACTGACCGGTAAGCAACCCTAATGTGAAATGCTTTGTGATGGATTGATAATATCGTAATTCATGGAGTTACCAAATTTTATGTTTTTAAGTGTATTAGTATAGAAAAGAAAATAAAACTGCATAGTTGTTGTATCACGACTGCATGCCTAGGCCTTTTTGTCTTTCCTTGTAGTGTAAAATTACAAAAAGAAAAAGAGAGATGGAAATGCGTGTTGTATCATGTATTTGAGTAAATTCATGAAATGCATTGGGTTTCTTTTAACATCTAAATACGAGATCAGTTGTTAGAATCTGTTCTGGTAATTTTCTATGCAGTACTCAATACAGTTTTTTTTCCTACAGGTTTCTTTCACAAACTGGTTTAGTCTCTGTTGAACATCAAATGCGTGAGATGGGCTTGGAGCTTAAGGATCACGTAAAGACAAACAGAAAGAGCAAATAACTATTATCTTGTGAACATTACTAAACAAGACACCGTATACTTTAGATTGGGAGGCTTTCTAAGGACCCCTTGAAATCGAAATTTTTGAGAGAAATCTGTTGAAATCCTTCAAGGTGAATTGAACAGCCACCAAAACTTCCAGATTTCATGAGAAGAGAAACATACTGGTTGAAGGAATTTATCCTGTCTGTAACTCCCGGTTTCCTTCTTGTGTTTCTCTATTGGTTTGATTGATTAACCAGATGGTAAGCAGCATGGAAACTGCGACAAGATCTTATATTCTTTCATGATCTGCTGATTTGACCAAATTAGATTACATAGTCTACATAGAGCACCAGGCTTAATTTTTTCCCCTTCATTTTTCACTCCCCTCTCTTTGATGTTGCTTCTGGATGCCTTGGGCTCCTGTAAGTGATATAGATTTTCTTTTTCTCTTATTTATTGATTTTATTCTTTCTTTCAAAATAAGAGTTGTAGGCCGCGGACCGTATGTGTAAAAAAACAAAACAAAAAATTAGGAAAGATTTCTAAGTAAATTTAGATCCCTCGGCATGTTATGTGTGGCCACTCCAAATTTATTTTTAACATCAAACTATTGGTTCTGTCTAAAAAAGCTTACAGTAATTATATCGGGGGCTTATTAGTATTTTCATGTTATCTTTATTTATAAGAATAATTTAGATTAACTCGTCAATAGAAATTTATTGTATTATATTTTTTTTCAACCACAGATTATACTCATCAATATAGATTACTCTGAACACAACATGTTTCAATAAATGTTCTGGTCAATTATGTTATTTTTCATATATTTTGTAAATTTTTTAAAATACAATTTCTACCACATTTAATAAGATTGCAAATTTAATTAATACAATTTTTAAGTCATATTATATTATATTATATTATATTATTTTGATGATTATGTATATAAAATTTTAAGTAGTTTAGATATTAATGTGTCTGAGTCACAAAAAAAAAAAGATATTAATATGTGTGTAATTTTACTGTTGATGTATACTAGTATTTTAAATAATTTTGTATCAAATATTAATCAGATTGCATAAAATTTTGTAGACTTGATTTAATTAATAAAAACTTTTAGTTTATGGTTAAATTCATATTATACATAAAGTTATTAAAAGTGTAAGAATATGTATTTTAATAGTTGGTGTCAATAATTTTGATTGTGTGTATTTCAACTTGATTTTCACCCAGAGCAACAAAAGAACTTTCCAAAGTTCAATATTAAGCTATGTAACCTATAAAATACTGAAAAGAAAATGAATATAAAAGCCAAATATCACCAATGAGGAAATATAACTATTGCACAATACTACTAAGGAACAAAAAAAAAAAAATTAATGCACAATACAATTTCAATCTCACTTCCACGATGACAATCAGCACAACATTTAGTGCATGTTTGGTTTCACTTTTGGGAGAATCAAAAGTGATTCCAGATACTAAAAATTGATTTTGTCATGTTTAGTTGATTTCGAGTGGAATTGATTTTGCCTCTAAAATTGATTCTAACTTGAAGCTAGGATTTATAGCTTTTGTCTCAAAAAGTAATTTTTTACTCACAAATTTATTATTCAACTCATTTTTACGTAAATGTATCCAAACATAAATCATTTTACATTCAACCCACTTTTACCTACAATAAATTTTATAAAATCAATTCATTCAAAATCTATTTTCTTCACCGCAGAACAAAACATACACTTGGTATCCTATAAATGCACAACACAATCACTTCAAAGAGAGAGTACTGTCAAGTGAAAATGAAAATGAAAAAAAAAAAAAAAAACACCTAACTAAGGTGGCATCTAGTACAACATTTAATAGGTGCTGCACCATGCAGCGTTCTATTTTTGGCTAATTTGAGAAGTTTTTTTATTTTCAAAAATTACATATTACTCCTTCTATCCATACACCTCACCCTCATCATATCAAAACTCTAGCTTCCTCTTTCTCCCTCAGAAAAGCTTGAATGGCCGCTGCTGAAGTACCGCACTTACGCAAAACTGAAAACTTCATCTTTGCCACCATCAGAATCAGCCCTTATAATTTCCACACCCTTGTCTACCACCTCTCTCTGTCTCTACGCCCTATTTCTCTACAACCCCTCTCTACCCCTTCAAACACAGTGTGCGGTGCAGCGGTGTTACAGTCACCGTCGTTGACAGGAAAGATACTGCGTTTAACAATTGGGGATTTTTCCTGTGAGGGTTTTCTGGCGATTCCAAATGCGTGAATGGGGTTTCTTCCAATTGGAACCCTTCCCCTTTGTTCCTTCGCCGACGACCCTTTTGTGCCGCCACGGAGAATGTAGACCCAACACATGCAGTGGCAGGGAAGATGAGGGGTGGCCCCTGCTGCGCTGGCTGCTTTTTGGAAGGCTCTGGATTATGAGAAAGAGGTGGGTTAGGCGATAGAGTGGATTTTGATAGGTGAGGGTGAGGAGTAATTTGTAATTTTTTTAAAAACAAAAAGCTTTTCAAAATTATCAAAATTGAATGATGCACCGTACCGCACGTAATGAAGTGCGGTATTTTAGATGCCGCCCCTAAGTAAAATGTGCAAAATGTTACAATTTTTTTTTACGGTCCAGTACATATGATAAATGGGAGAGGGAGAAGTAGAGCGGTACGAGTTCGAACCCTACTCTCAGGATCTACATAGCTCTTACGTATGTTTTTTATCACCATGTTATGCTCTCGGGACAAAATGCTACAAATATTAAAAGATAATTAATTTACATTTGAACTTGTCAAAAAAAAATTTACATTTGAATTTGATATATTAATATTAAGGGACTAGAGGTTTAATTTGAATTTAATAATATATGTTAAAGGATGGATGGCTAATTTGCATTAAAATTTTGTTTTAGTTTACTATATAAATATCAAAAAAATTAAATTGAATTTACATTTGATACAATAAAAAACTGTCATTTGATTTGGAATTCAAAATGTGCAAAAAGAGAGAGAGAGAGAGAGAGAGAGAGAGAATAGTAACCCGTTCAGAAAATTGGTTACTGGTATGTGGCAGCATAATGCGAAATGATAGTTGAAGAGTGACAGTTTCATCACAAATCATAACAAACATAATAAATCAGAGTGTGTTACCTTTCATTATTCACAACCAGAAATATATACACAAAAGCTTGAATCAGGCTGTTAATGATTCACCTAATTTTCAGCCCATGATTCACTAATTTCCAGCCTAATAATTACATGCTGATTTTCCTCATTTAATCTAATCATATCGGGCAACATTACAAGACAGAATCTGCACTAATTATGCTACAGCTCATATACAATAATCATATCTAATTATGGTACAGCTCATATTACCCCCCCTCAAGTTGGTGCATGGAGATTTTGTATGCCCAACTTGTCCAATAAGCTTGTGAACTGTTTGGTGCCCAAGGCCTTGGTGAAAAGATCTGCAAGTTGACTATGAGTAGAAACATATGATGGGCAAATATTTCTCTTGATGATTTCGTCACGTATATAGTGACAATCAACTTCAATGTGCTTACTCCTTTCATGAAAAACAGGATTCCTAGCCATGTGTAGAGCGGCTTGACTATCACAGTAGAGTTGCATGGGTTGAGAATGTGTCACGCCAAGGTCAGACAATATACCTTTTATCCACTTTAATTCACATGTGGCCAAGGCCATGGAACTGATTTCGCCAGATGATCGGATATCAGTATGTTGTTTCTTGGTTTTCCAAGAAATAGGAGAGTTGCCTAAGAAAATGAACCAACTCGTAAGTGATCTCCTAGTAAGAGGGCAACTAGCCCAATCAAAGTCACACCAACCATACGGTTGAGATCACAAGTCCTTCTCAATAGGATACCTTGTCCTGTTGTCCCTTCAAATAACGAACCACACGCAAGGCGGCTTTGCCAATGTTCTTCTCTCGGTTGATGCATAAATTGTGACAACATGTGTACACACGATATGAAAGCTCGTGTCTAGTAAAACACAAATAAATTAGACGCCTCACAAGGCGTCGATACTGTGCAGGATCAGAAAGTAAATGCCCTTTTGCCAGTGACAATTGGTGATTCTGCTCTAGAGGGATCGGAGATGGTTTGGCCCCAAGTAAACCAGCTTCTGTGATAATATCCAACGCATATTTCCTTTGGCACAAAAATATTCCCGTCGGAGATCTTGCAACTTCCACTCCTAAGAAATATTTTAAAGGCCCCAGATCCTTCATATGAAAACAATTACCAAGATCTGATTTAAAGCTGGCGAATGGCCAGGTGATCATTTCCAGAAATTATCAGGTCATCCACATAAACCAGCACCACAAGTTGCAATTTTCCTTTTTGCAAGGTAAATAAAGAGTAATCTGAATAGGATTGAAGAAATCCATAGTCTTTCAAGGCAGCGAAAGCTTAGCAAACCAAAGACTCTAGGGGCTTGCTTCAAGCCATAAAGTGATTTTTGAAGTTTGCAAACCATACCTGGTTGTTGGACTTTGAAGCCTGGTGGTAATTTCATGTACACTTCCTCTTGAAGGTCACCATGCAGAAATGCATTATGGACATCCATTTGGTGTAGTTCCCAATCTTTTGCAGCTGCTACAGCTAAGACAATGCGTACGGTAACATGTTTGGCCACTGGAGCGAAGGTTTCTTCATAATCTAATCCTTCAGTTTGGTGATTTCCGTAAACCACCAGTCATGCCTTGAACCTCTCCACACTTCCATCTGAGTGATATTTTATCTTGTAGGTCCACCGACATCCAAGGGCCTTTTTATCTGGAGGGAGATGTGTTATGGACCAAGTAGCATTATCCTGGAGAGCTTGTATTTCATTTTGCATGGCTTTACACCATCGATCATCCTGTATAGCTTCAGAAAAATGCACAGGCTCTCGTTCTGTGCTAACAGCTGCAAGAAACTTACGATGTCGTGGAGAAAATTTATCACAGTTTACATAATGTGCTATAGGATAACACGCACCTGAGTCATGTGATGTAGTGGGGGAACGAACAGATGGGCTTACTTTTCTGATGGTGTTAGTTACGTAGTCACGTAACCTCACTGATGGTTGCTTGATCCTATGACCTCGTCCAAGATGACTAACACTGTCAGTGTTTGCGGAAGTTTCAACATTGATGGCTGTAGTTAGTTCTACTTCTTCTCCTGTACCATTTACATTTGGTGTATCTTCTGCAGCTTCTTCAAGATTCGGGGACCTATCATGAGAAGTACCCCCCCTCACCTCGTGGTTCTGGTTATCAAGACATCTTCCATCATCATAATCCTCATCAACACATTCATCAATGAGTGCCATATTTTGCACCCTTTGGTCTTCTCCACACCTGTGTTGCTTTGAAGCAAAAGGAAATTCTGTTTCAACAAATTCCACATCACGAGACACACAAAATTTTTCACTTTCTAAATCAAATAATTTCCACCCCTTTTGTCCATAAGAGTATCCAACAAAAACACATTTCCGAGTTCTACTAGCAAACTTGTCTCCTTTTCTGTCTTGATTGTATGCATAACATAGGGATCCAAACACCCTCAAGTGCTCATAGCATGGTGGTTGTTTATGTAGCATTTCATATGGGGTCTTGCCATTTAAAACCGATGATGGTGTGCGATTAATCAAGTATCCTGCAGTCAACACACACTCCCCCCAAAATTTAATAGGAAGATTCCCTTGAAATCTTAATGCCCTTGCTACATTCAGAATATGCCTATGTTTCCTTTCCACCCTTCCATTTTGTTGTGGTGTCCCTATGCATGAAGTTTGATGAATGACACCATGTTCAAAAAAATAATTTTTCAGGCAGGTAAATTATGTCCCGTTATCACTCCTAACAATCTTAACTTGTTTATTAAATTGTCTTTCAACAAGAGCAAAAAAATTCATCATTGTTCGTGACACTTCCCTTTTATCATGCAGCAAGTATATCCAAACAGCACGAGAGTAGTCATCTACTAATGTCAAAAAATATGATGCATCACAAGAGGAAGGAGTCCTATAAGGTCCCCATAAATCACAATGTATCAATTCAAAACTTTCTGATGCTTTATGACTACTCAAATAAAATTTGTCTCTTGTTTGTTTTGCTCGCTTGCAAATCTCACAAACTTTATTCTGATACTCACTATTATGACCACTTACTGCACTTGGAATCAACTGAACAACTTTCAAAGAAGGATGCCCCAAGCGTTTATGCCAAAGATCAAGATGATTTTCTGCATTAATCTGGAAGGCTTTCACAGCTCTGACACCATGATAGAAGTATAGCCCATCTTTTCGTTCACCTGCACCAATCAATTTCCTTGAAGCGCGGTCCTGTATTACACACAATTTATCAGTAAACTGGACATCACATTTAGTTTCATCTGTCATCTGTGAAATAGAAATCAAATTGCAATTTAATTTTGGCACATAAAGAACATTTTCTAGCCTCAAACCCCCATCAAGAACCACGGTTCCTTTCTTGGTTGCGACCACATGTTTCCCATCCGGCATCCCAACAGGACATGCCGACACATTTCTCAAGTCACGCAGAAGCTTTAAATTCCCTGTCATGTGGTTATTAGCTCCGGTGTCTATGATCCAAAAATCATGTATATTCTTACCTGTCATATTTTCATTTTTACTTCTATTCTGATCGTTCATCATACTGACCAGTGCCTGCAGCTGTTCCTTGCTCAGTCCAGCCAGTCCAGACTTTTCAATTTCCTCAATAGCATTGCTTGTGTTTCCTCCTGCAACATGTGCTATGTTGGTGCACACGACACCACCTCTTCCACGTGCTGCATCGCTTGTGTTTCCTCCTGCAACATGTGCTATGTTGGTGCACACGACACCCCCTCTTTGACCTGCTGCATTCTGAAATTCGGATGGAATTTTCTGGACTCCATCATTCGGTGATTGTTTTTCCATTTGTTGAACAACTAGGCTCTGATACCATAATAAATCAGAGTGTGTTACCTTTCATTATTCACAACCAGAAATATATACACAAAAGCTTGAATCAGGTTGTTAATGATTCACCTAATTTCCAGCCCATGATTCACTAATTTCCAGCCTAATAATTACATGCTGATTTTCCTCATTTAATCTAATCATATCGGGCAACATTACAAGACAGAATCTGCACTAATTATGCTACAGCTCATATACAATAATCATATCTAATTATGGTACAGCTCATATTAAAACACAGCATAACGATCGTCGATCAGAAGGAAAACATAAATAACATAGAAGTTTCTTCTGTTTCTTTTTGGCATGACACTGCTAACTTCCAGCTTAGTTCACTGGCTTTGGTTCTCTATCATTCCTTTCCCTCCTTCTCCTCATTCTCTAGCTTTCATGAAATTATTATAACCCACCTCTCTTCCTTTCAACACCCATTCATCTTCATCTTGGTATTTCTACTATTTTCTCTTCGTTTCATTCATCATGAACACGATACCCCATGATGATCTGTGAGTACAATGCTAGTTGTTCTGTCCTTTTTCTTACATGGGCACATTTCTTTTATTTTGTTTCTTAAACTGTGTCGTATTGATTTATTGTGTTCTGTTTAGTCTTCGAATTTTTTCGTATGATTACCTGAACAAGCGGGGATTTGACAACACTGCTCAAATTTTCCGAACGGAAGCACAAGTTAATCGACAACCTACTCCTGGTGTACATAATATATATGTCTGCTTTTGCACGTTGCTGAATTCCTTATTCTTTATTCATTTTAACCCCGAGAATCATTTCTTTATTGATGCCCCTTGTGTTAAATTACTATTTGTTTTCTACACATTCTTTTCTTTATCTTATTATTATATATATTGTCTTCCTATTTCTGTTTTTCCTTTTTCTCATTTTAACTGTGTTTTCAGAATTTGACGTACATCCAAATGGATTCTTGCACGACTGGTGGGGTTTATTCTATGACATTTACATTAGGCAACAACAGATGTCAGGATCCTCGAGTCAGGTGATGATATGATGGCTAAATGCTCAATGTTAATTAATAAATAAATGGTTCTTGGTTTGGATTTTTATAGTGCAACCCAGTCATATATACATATTAGTTCAATTTCAGGCACCAAACATTGGCGATATATGGGACTCTACCCCTCAAATATTCCGGGAAGGATATGCTCCTAAATGCCTTGGAGGTAAATTTCTGTTCTTTACGCACATGTTGGCTTCATAACTCATATACTTCATTATTTGTGATGTGTTTGATCTGTATCTAAACAAATATAATTACAGTCTTTAACATTAGCATTAATAGATCCATGTTTTACATATTTTAATTTGTAACACAAGGTTTCCCAAGCAACAACGCCCTTTCGGCCGGCGATTTTTCATCAAATGGAAAGATTGTGGCAAGTGGTGGACTTGAGGGGAAGGTAAATTTTCCCAATTATATTTGTTTACTGTCACTCACGGCCTAGGTGTTTGCTATAGATGTATTTATATCTATTGTGGTTTAACTATAACCACAGGTTTTTCTTTGCTACATGATACGTGTGATTCCATTACTACATAAGAGGCACATTCAGCAAACATCTCAGACATTAGATTTCAACCAGGATCAACTATATTTGCAACTTGACAAAACAGTAAAACTATGGGATGCAGCTAAAGTAAGTACTCAGTTTCTTTTCATATATCCCTCCCTCGTTTTAGTCCTATTTTTTTCTAACATGAGGAAAATTCATTATGTTAGTTTTCATTATATATATATATTTTCCTCATGTTAGTTTTCATTATATATATATATATAGCCTAGCAAATTGTTGTTCAATCTTGTTGGGCATAATGGGTGGGTAAGGTCATTGGACTTCCACCCGACAGAAGAAGTTCTTTCTTTGCTCTTCGGATACCTATGATGTAATTGAAATGTGGAATGTCAATGAGTGTGATAGGATGAAAAACTTCATGGTAAGTTAGTTTTGCACCCAACTTTTGCATATTCATATCGAGATTATTTTTATTTTTTAGGATCGTCAAAACAATTGAATTAATTATTATTTCAGACAGGTGGACACATAGTTAGATTTCAGCCTGGAATTGGGAGGTTTTTGGCAGTTGCTAATGGAAAAATTATAACATACTTAATATGCAAACTTGGGGTGTTCAAAATCGTCTTCAGGTCAGCTTCACTTCTCTCACACGCACGCATGCACCAAGCACGCACACGCACACGAACATGTTTGAATCTCATTCATTCGCCACTATACTAATACTAGGGACACCTCAATGATATTCGTTCCATGTGTTGGGATATAACTGGGCAAATGATTGCCTCTATCAGTAAAGATAGTGCATGTGTCTGGTCAGTGGTTGTGTGCGGACATTGCCTATATCATTTGGATTCAAACGGGAGGAAGTTTCAATCGATCATATTCCACCCTAAATACCACAACGTCTTACTTATCGGTGGCTTTCAGGTAAACTCTTCTCTTAACTTCCAATTACTAGGTGTTCCTTCTATTCTATATCTCCTTTTAATAGGATTGAATTGAAAGTCTCTTATTTTTAAGTATTTCAACTTGAAATTGCTGTCTTTGATCAAATAAAAAAATATTGCATAAATAGAAGGTAAATAATTTGTGTACAATTTACTGCAGTGCATGCAATTGTGGATTCTTGAGAGCGGGAAAGTATTTACTATTCCTGCTACTAGTGCATCAATTATTGGACAATCAGCTTCTACGCAAAATGAATTCATTGCATCAGCTAGCAGTGATTCTATGGTGAAGATATGGAAATGAATTGTTATAGTTAATGTAGACTAAGGCCACCATATACTTTAAGCAGTGATCCTTAAAAAAAAGTCTTGTTGTAAACTAAGGCCACCATATACTATAAGTAGGGGTGTAAATGAGCCGAGCTATTCATAAACTATTTAGGCTTGACTCGATAAATGCTCGATCAAGCTCGTTTCTTTAATTATTCGTTTCTTTAATTACATTAGTCAAGCTCAAACTTGAAATTGAGCATGATTATTTAAATGAGCCAAGCCCAAGTTCGACGTTAAACGGCTCGTGAATAACTCGTATAAGTGTTGTGGTCTTTAAGTTATTGCAGTGATTTTTTGTTGGGTGGAATTGCTCTACTAGCATTGGACTAGATATGTCAATAAATATATGGTGGCCATGTTTTTTTTGGACTCATGTTTTTTTAATGGTTAAGCATAAATTGTATATTTAGACTCATGCTTTTGTAATGGTCAAGCTTAAACTGTATTTGGCAAAGACATGTTTTCAGGATGTTCTGGTCAAACTTTTGAAGTTTCTGTTTTTTTTTTGTAGTAGTAGTAGTCAAGAAATCTTGAATTTCACAAACCAAATGTTAAGTACTTATCTCTATTTTTATAGATTATCAAATAATATTGAAGTCTTTATTAAGTACTAAATTGATATAATTTGGGCTAAATTACAATTTTAGTCCCCCTATTTTGCCCAATTTTTTATTTTAGTCCCTCTATTTCTAATTTCGAACATTTGGTCCCCTAATTTTTAACATTTCTGAAATTGGGTCCCTATCTCTAATTTTGGTCAAAATTAGGTGATGTGACAGGTCAAACGCTGAGATGGCAGTGATGTGGCAAGTGACTGGACTGTATAGGTGGTCTATTTAATTGCCAAGTCATTTAATCCATTTAAAATAATAAAACTAAATCATTTTATTTTATTTTTCAATTAAATAAATAAACATCATCATCATCAACCGCACCAACTCTACTGTGTTCTAAAACAACAACATCATCATCAAGATAAAAATCAAATTCTGAGTAGACAAAAATCAAATTCTGGGTAGACAAAAATCAAATTCTGAGTAGACAAAAATCAAATTCTGGAACAAGAGCAAGAACAACAACAACAACATCATCAACAGCACCAACACCACCATATTACGCACGTGAAGAACAACACAACCATATTGCAAGAAGAACAACAACAACAACATCAACAACACCAACACCATCATCAAATTCTGGAAAAAAAAATACCAAAATCTCCAATTTTTTATGAACCCTAATCGCGATTTCTGCTTCTTCTTCTCCTCTTCTGCTGTTTCTTTTGCATCGCATCTTCTTCTCCTCTTCTTTTGCTTCTTCTGCATCGTCTCACTCTTCTTCTGCTCATGTTCTTATTCTGCTTCGTTTTTGCTTCTTGTTCTTCTTCTGCTTCGTTTAAGCTTCTTTGTTCTTCTTCTGCTTCGTTTCTTCTTCTATGCGTTGGTTAAGGAAAAGATCTGTGCGTTGGTTAAATCCCACAAATCCCAAATCCTACAAATCCTTAAATCCCAAATCAAAGATATGTGCGTTGGTTAAGGAAAAGAAGAAGCAACAGAAACACCAGTGGTTAAGGCAAGCTGTAGAACCTCAGATTTGGGGATTTAGGGTTTTCGTAGGGTGGAAGAAGATGGGGTCGATGACGATGATGGGGGAGGAGGTGGAGGGGTCGAGGAGGAAGGAGAGAAACATGGAGAGAGAAAGATTGAGAGAGTTCGAATGATTTGAGATTTTGGGGATTTGTTTGTGATTGGAGTTAGCTCTCAATTTCCGAGAAGGAGAGGGGAAGGAGGAGATGGCTCTCAATTTCCGATTAGGGTCGAGGAGGAGGGCGAGGCGGCGGTCGTGCTTCCATGAGGTGGTGGTGGTCGTGCTTCCATGAGGTGGAAGAAGAAGAAGAAGAGAAAGATCTGGAAGAAGAAGAATCTGGTTGTGCTTCCATGGTGGTGGTTGTTCTTTAATTTTATTTATTTAATTGAAAAAATAAATTAAATGATTTTTTGTTTATTTTAAATAAGTATTGCTGACCTTACAGTCCAGTCGCTTGCCACATCAATGTTTGATCTGCCACATCACCTAATTTTGACCAAAATTAGATAGGGGACCCAATTTCAAAGATTTGAAAAAATGTGGGGACTAAATGTCCGAAATTAGAAATAGAGGGACTAAAATAAAAATTGAGCAAAATAGGAGAACAAAAATTGTAATTTAGCCTATAATTTAAAAGTAATTAATGAAAATTTTTCTTAAATATACAAATAATTTAAT
The DNA here is from genome assembly GCA_037113605.1 of Calophaca sinica. NCBI lineage: Eukaryota > Viridiplantae > Streptophyta > Magnoliopsida > Fabales > Fabaceae > Calophaca > Calophaca sinica. The sequence goes on along the minus strand of CM073734.1, from coordinate 98,215,039 downwards.
TTTAAATGAGTTAAACAAGCAAAGCTAGAGCTCTATTATTTTTAAGCTTGACTATTTTTTTACAAGCCAAACTCAAGCTTCAAGTGCTCGACTCGTTTACACTCTGTAAGTTGGAAACTTCTAGCTAGCCCTTGGCTTTGTTTCTCGATGGAAATTTTCATGAAATCGTACTCATGTATATGTAACAGAAGGAAAATTCAAGGGCTTCTCATAACATAACAGTGTGTAGTTAAGTTAATATTTTGTCTGATGATAACTTCAGCAAACTTTTAGAAGGATGAAGGGAGGATTGATCATTGATCATTGATACAATCCTTCAGCAATTTTTCTTTTCCTTCGGCAAATAAAGGTCAACGTCTTAGATAAAAAAAGGAGTGAAGAAGTCTGCGTAGCATGATTAGATTTCCAAAATGAAACAAGGGCACAGTTGGATAGCTAGTCATTAATTTCGCAAGTCTTACAAGATTGATTTATATTTTTCAAATCAAATCACACTAGCAGAAGAAGAATATCTTCAATTTTGATACAAGTTGAACAAGTAACTTCTGAGAAAATTGCTACACTTTCAGACAACTTTCAACAAAAACAGATTGCTGTTTTACTTTCAGTAGTGATACCTATAAGGATGTCAATCATTTTTTAGAAGACCTACAACAAACGTACATAGCATGCAACCATGTAATGGGAGAAATAGCCTTAAAATTAAACTCAAATCAGTTTCTTTCTACTGTGTCCCCTCTCTTATTTTTTTTGACTGGTTAACATGGGTGTGCGTCCAGTGGGGATTAGAACCCCTGTCCCTCTCTTGCTATCATTTTAATTTATTAAAACATAACTGACTCTAAAAGATGTACAAATTAAATTAAAAAATTCATGTGCATCACGCACCCTAGCATGCAAGGAGCTCGAAAGGCATTAGTTTCCACCAGATCATACACTCTAAGGCTTTGTTTGGATTGATGGAACATAATGGAATGAAGTGGTATGGAGGCAGATTCCATCGTTTGGTTTTGTCAAAAATGGATGGAGTGGCATGGAACATGATGGGATCCATTCCATCACATACCACCTTCTCCTCCAATTTTTCATCCCCCCCGATTCGGGAGGTAAACGATGGAATGAAGCTCTGAATTTAGCTAATTACCTTTTTACCCCACCTCCTGTTGCACGTTTCTTCTTCTTCCACGAAGACCTACATCGATGAGATGTGGCAGCACAATGCTGATGAAGAAAGAAAGGGAACGAAGGATCTTGATCTTGATGTTTCTTGATTCTTCTACATTTTTTTCGTTGATTCTTCTGCGTTTTTTTCCCTTTGATTCTTCTGGGTTTGCTGGTGAAGAAGATCTGGGTCGGTGCACTGATCTTGGTTGCAGAGAGGGAGGGAAAGAAAACGCAGAGGGAAGATTAGGGAAGAAGACGTTTGGTTGCAGAAAGGGAGGGAAAAAAAAACGCAGAGGGAAGAAGATTAAGGAAGAAGACGGTTTGGTTGCAGAGAGGGAGGAAAAAAAAACGCAGAGGAAGAAGATTAGGGAAGAAGATAGGGGGTTTGGATTGGAGGTAAAAAATGAATAAAATTTTTTGAGCCATTCCATTCCATCGTATAATATGCAAACAATGGAGTGGAAAATTTATTTCATTCCGTTCCGCTCCACTCCATTCTATTCTATTCTATTCCGTTCCGCTCTGTTCCATCATTCCAAACAAAGCCTAAAGGCTTAAAGGAATGGAAATGGATCCTCTCCATTATGCAATGAGAGGATCCATTCCCTAAAGGAAGGTTCACACCATCCCACTAAAGGGACTAGACTGGTACTTGGCTTTTTTTCTGGGCTATAAAAGTGGTACCACTTCAAGTGTTGCATAAATGAGTCCAGAATTATGAGGAAGGACAGAACTTATATCAAGGTGCTTATAATCCTTAGTATCAAGTTTTCAAATCAAACAATGACATATGAATTATTTCTTTAAATTTCGCAATATATTTCTAATGGAGGTTATTTAATGTTGAAAACATATCCACATACACAAATATAAGGATTATGATCTAAGTTTTATCCTATGATGAAAGCCAAGCATAAATTGGACAACCATAAATATAGATCAAACAGGCAGGTGAAGAATATGATTCAGGTTAAACAAGTAGCATTTTGAAGAAATTGTTAACTTATAGGAAACTTTCAACAAAAAATGGAACACCGTTTCACTTCGTTATGAAGAGGGTACAAAGAGCAGTTCTATATCACAACAATGATTGACGTATGAAAATCACATTAGCTTCACAAATTTCATTACTTCCATAACTCTTCCATAGGGATCCCGCGCTCCTCGGCAACCTCACGGAACTGCTTCATTTTCTGCACAGCAACAACAGTTGCTCTGGCATTGTTGAGTGCATTGTCGCTTCCTAGTTGCTTCCCCAAAGCATTCTCAACTCCTGCCATTTCAAGAACAATTCTCACAGACCCACCTGCAATAACTCCGGTACCAGGAGAAGCAGGTCTAAGCATCACCTTTGCTGCTCCATAGTCTCCATCAGATCTGGAAAAACATCATCCAACATAAAATTAGTAGCAGCAATCTAGAACGGAAGCAATTAATAATTTGCAACTCAAAATTCATATCTAAATAACATGCTAGATCTTAGAACATGAAGGATTAGCAGATAATTGACATGCTTCTGCTCTGAAATAAGGTTTCATCTCTTGTCCGGAAGAAACTGAGTTCTTCAATTCGTATATGATTTAAGGAACTCCCACGATGAGGTTTCTTTGGCCATAATCTGACAGGATATAACTTGCTATTGTTTGCTTAAGTGGTCCGAAATCCGAATATCAAGTTACTTGGACAATCATCAGTAAGCACTGCAACCATGAGCTTTACAAATGGCACCAAATCTGTATGCAACAATTTATGAAACGGGATTGATAGTTGAAAGTGCATGCTCCAATGAAATGAGTGACCAACTCAAACAGGCATTACCATGCTCAATATTCTGTTCCAGTTTTCCCAGGGGAGAGGGGAACTTCAATCCATCAAATGCTCAAGTGGAGGCCTATAAAATCTTACAAAGCTAATAGCAATTACATGTCCAGACTTCCACCTATTCCGTATTAGTTTTTCATTTTTTACGAAATAATTGACAGATAGTGACATGCCAAACATACAATTTCAACATAGTGAATATCCATAAAACATGTCGAGACACAGGAACTAATCTAAACAGGATTGGCTTCCATTATCTTCAAGAAAAATCAGCTTTGAGTTTGTTGTACCTCAATGTTCAAGTACAAAAAGCAACCATCGTAAAATTAGAATCAAGCCTCAAGAATGCTTCATGATATCGTGGAATCATTTGAGTTTAATAGGGATGCACCGTCCGTGTAAAATATTTTTATACTGGCCTCAATGAGAGTTCACCATATTGCCACGTCACCTTAATTTGTAACTGCATTTTAAAAATAACTGCACAATGGTGAGTTCTCATTGGATATCAGTGTAAAACTGGTTTACACTTACACTGATAGTCCATGTCCCCTTTTCTCAAATCATTTTCTGATTTTGAAATGAGGTGTCCAATAATTCCTATACACAGATATCCAGAAGTAGTTCAGATATGAGGTGAATTATGAATAACATAATTCATGGTTGCAAACAAGTCTGAAGGAGCAATTTTATTGATCCATTGAGAACAAGGGAAATAATTCTCCACCAAGGGTTTCCCCTTGACAAAAAATTTCCCTTTTCATATGACATTTCAATTCTCTAAATGCTTCCATCCCGATTCCCCGCATTTATCTAACTAACAATCTCATTTAAGTAAGAAAAGGAATAAAAATAAAATTCACATTCAGGTTGAGAGTTGAGAGTTGAGGAAGGAAGCAAAGGTCCCTACCTATGTGGAAAAGTCAAGTACTTAGTCATAGGGACTCTAACGATATTCCTCCTTGCATTAATAGCAGACTTCTGAACAGCAGCTACAACTTCTTTGGCCTTACCAACACCAACACCAACTTGTCCCTTCTTGTCACCGACAACCACAATAGCCCTGAACCGCAATTGCTTCCCTCCCTTGACAACCTTGGTGATCCTCCTAACCTGCACCACCCTCTCTTCGAACCCATCCCTAATCTTCTCCTTCTTCGCCTTCTTCGCTCCCGAACCGAACCCCGTCTCCTTCCTCGCCTTCGAGTCCATCACGTAAATGTCGTTGCCCAAAACGGTGAGTCCGCTGTAGGCGGGACCGTAGCGCTCCTCGTATGCGGCGGCGATTTCGTCTTCGGTTTCGAGTGGACCTTCGTCGATGGAGGGAGGGGTAACGAAGCCTTCCGGGACTTCGGGAGGGTTGAAGGGAAGGTCTTCTTCGGGGTTGGCGGTGTCGAAGAAGGAAGTGTCGATGTCGTCGTCGGAGGAGGGTTTGGCTTTGGGGGTTGCCGAGAGGGAGAGAAATGAATGTGGGGTTTTGGTGAGGAGAGGGAAAGTGAGTAGTTTGTTGGTTGTGGGGAGGAGAGAGAAGGTAGAACAAGAGGGGGATCGGAGAGAGAGGGAGGAGAGGGAATTGAAAGCTGAAGGTGCAGCCATTGAATTGAAGTTTGAAGGGCTTCTCCTCAACTCAACACAGACGACGATGCCTCACTTACGGAGGAACTGTTGAATGAGGAGCAGTTGTTGATGACGTCAAACGAGCGAGAGTGAGGGATAAGGTTTTACGTTTTAGACAGGCAGGCACCCTATCTGCTCTTCCACAGCTAGATGGAGAAAACGGAAATAATAAAAAAAATAAAAAATGAGTGAGAGTAGAAAAATAAAAAAAAAATGTGAAATTCAATAAGGGATAGAGTTTAATTTATACGCATTTTTGGTATAATTTTTTTTTTACATGTGCATCCAATAAGGTGATAGCATATTATTTAATGAGTTTAAAAACACATTGCTTATCATACTCATTAAATGATATAGTAATATATTATTGGATGAAAAATGTTTTTTGGACACATATTTTGGACAGAAATACTGGACACCGTATGTCTGTACTGTACGGACCGTATGTCCGTACAGTACGAACAATTTTCTTTTATTTTTTTCAAAAAAATATTTTTTAAAATTTTTAATTTTTGTTTTAGATTTTTTAACTGGTTAACACAGATTTTGGCATTAACCAGATAATGAATAGCATTAACCAGATATTTGAACTTGATTAACCAGATAAGAAAAAGTTTCAGGATTTGGCATTAACCAGATAATAAATAGCATTAATCAGATATGTGAACTTGATTAACCAGATAAAAAAATGAAATGTCCAAAAGTTTCAGGATTTGACATTAATCAGATAATGAATAGCATTAACCAGATATGTGAACGTGATTAACCAGATAAGAAAATGGGATGTCCAAAAGTTTCAGGATTTGACATTAACCAGATAATGAATAGCATTAATCAGATATGTGAACGTGATTAACCAGATAAAAAAACTGTAATATTTTTTTGAAAAAAAAATTAAATTTTTTTGGAAAAAAGGGGCGTCCGTACAGTACGGACTGGTGTCGCGCTCTGTGTTTAATTAACAGCGTTATTGGATACATGTTTAAAATATCTTTACACTGACGGTGTATATAAATTAAATTCTAATTGATAAAAATATGATTTTTGATAATATTATTTTATTTTCTTTAACATATAATATGTATCTTTCTTATCTAGTGTAAAGGCTATTTATTGTTTTCTTTCATCAAGGGTGAAAAAGATATTTTATTAAAAACAAAAAAAAAATATTGATTATTTATTTTATTTTATTTATCTCATTATTTTATTAAATGAATAGAGAGAACTTTTTTGTCTCCATTTTTTCTTCATTAAAATAATATCCAACATTGTTCGATATGACCCATTGACCCAAAACCCCATTGTTACTTTTAGCACCACCAAACGGCTTGCGGGAGCCCAATGCAATACAAGACCCAATAAGCGAGTATTTAAGGCAATCAGGAGAATCACGACCCTGTCTAGTAGGCATGGCAACGGGACGGGGCGGGGGCGGGTTTTGCCTCCCCCGTCCCCGTTCCCATTTTTAACGGGTTCGGATTTTGCCTTTTCCATTCCCGACAGATGAGGTTAGGTTTCATGGTCACAACTCACTCTAAATATGTAGAAAAATTGAAAAATTATAGTTATGATAATTAATAAAATAAAATCATAATTATTATACAATGATAAAATAAAATAAAAAACATTAAAATAAAATGTTCTATTGAAAAGAGATTAAATTAAAAATAAATAAAATATATGAAACAAAATGAATGAGTATAAATGCATAAAATAAAATAAAAAATAACAATTTAAATTTAAGTGGGCGGGTTGAATTCAGTGCGGGTTGGGTATCGACATCCCCAACCCGTCCCACCCCTCAGCGGGTTTTAAAATCAAAATCGGGTCGGTCAGGTGATGGGTTCGGATCGTTGTCGCCTCTGTCTAGGTCATGGAGGCACGACTCGGATGTGTAGGGGAGGTGGACTTTGACACGTAGGAGCAGTTAAAGAAGGCTTGTAGGCCTATATAAGATATTTTTGTTAATGTTGTAAGGTATATGTACTATTTTACCGAAAAAGACAAGTTATACAAAGATTTGAATGTTCACTAAGCTTCAGGACATATATTTCCAATTTGCAGCGTGAAAGTATTAGCGTCCACCTTGGGGTCAAGGCAATGGCGAAGACCAAAAGTTATACCAATGCGAAGGCAAATCTCGACGCATCATGAAGACTGGGAGAATTGAAGTCGTGCAAAGGATCCTCAATAATTTGGAGGAACTACGAAGGCAGAACCAGTTGATGGTTTGCAACAATCGTCCCACTCACAGCCAAAAGAGACACAACAATCCCACACAACGCATGGGAGCCAACGTTACATCAGCAAGGAAGAAATGAGGGCTAGTGGTGATATTGTGGTGGAAATGCTGCAACTACTAAGAATAAACAACAAAAATTGATAAGTTCAGACAAAGATAAGATGATGTAAAATAAAGAACAAAAAAAAAAGATGAATGATCATTGCGCAAGATTCCAAGGCGTGTGTAAACACTATGATTTAGGTTCGATTCGCCCCCACCAATTCCCTTAGATTGGATGCAAATGGTTGAACAACGAATCCCCTTCAGGATACAATAAAGTTCCCTTGATATGGTTTGCACCCCCACATCAACCGTATCATCAATGGTATTTTACAGAACAATAGTTCCCTAACTTCAATTTGTGCATAAAAGAAGAGAAGAAATGATTTGGAATAGATGAAATGGTGATGATTTTCCTGGTCATTTGTGCATGTAGGGTTGTTCGATTTATAGAGCAACTCATAACACTTGATAAGAAGAAGCAATTCTTCACAAAGTGTTGCATTCTTTCGTGAATTGATTCAAAGAAAAAATGTATTGATTCATGAATAAACACATTCAATTATGAAGGAACACACCTTGTTAATTTGAATCTCAATTCCATGAAAAGACACAACCTTTAGAACCAAAAATGAATTCCACCCCACCATTTTCAAAATAAACTCAAATCCCATTATTCCGAAAATCACATGTTTTCAAATAAAGGTATCTTGCGATTTGAACATTTACTTAGTAAGTCATTGTTTCACTTATCCCGAATAGATTGGTAGACAAGCTTTGAACCAATTATTCATTAGAACAAGCGTAAATTAACCTACGCATGAGATCTCGGTACCATTGAACGAATTGTAAAGTGACACATTTGATTAGACTTTGTGTCTTGTATCCTTTTCATGAGAGCTTTAAGAGTCAAGCCCTTAATCTCCAAGAAGCGGCCTCACTTCACTCTCATATAGGTAGACTCTATCAAAATGCTCCCATAATAAGCACTTCAGAACATACATGCTATAGATCCATTAAGAGCAAAAGTTCAACCTTCCAACTTTATACTTATGGTCCAAGTACTTATAAACCTTGGGATGTATCTATTGTCAAATACTTGCAATTACTCTAATAGTGTACTTTCACATTGAACTCAAGACTTAATACTACTTAAGTGTGAGTTGGGTTTCCACCATTGGTAATTATTTAGATATGGGCTTGAAACTCATCCCCAATGATGTTTTACAACATCATATCCCTTGTCAATCCTTTCGTCAAAGGACTGCAAGATGATTTCTTTCATTTTCTTATAAGATTCAGAACATTACTTCTTCACATAACTATGATTTCTTTTTTTCTTATAAGATTCAGAACATTACTTCTTCACATAGTGCTTTAATCCAATGTCTCATGACATTTCATTATTCAATAGTTAATATACTCTTGATAGTACCGAATAACTATCACAAATTATGGATCACTTGTCCCATACACTTTTCATTATCCACTTGGCCATTTGCCTTTGATAGTATTGACCATCACAATGTATGTATATACTTGTGTCATTGGTTTAGACCAAATTGGTATATGCATTCAATACCCATTTCATGTAAAAGTTATACTTCTGCTTTAGCCATCTTAAATTATCTAAGATATCATTCATTGAATCTATTAAATACACAGAGCAATACCTTATGCAAACATCTTTGAAGAACATAAAAAGTCTTATATCATATAATGTGGGTCAATCATATAAATCATAAACAACAAATTTATTCTAGCACTTTAGAATTCATGTCAATTCTATTAGAAGCATTGTCATCTGACTTAACATAAAAATAATACATGCATCATAAATTCTACTTGTTAAGTATTAAATATGAACTCACCTTAGCATTTAAATGTAGACCATCATAACATAGTATCCATAGAGAGTGACTATCATAAATAGGTCCATCACAACGCAAAAAGATTTTCCATGCCAAAATAAATAAATTAAAATCACTATCTGCAATTTTAAATGATTTAAAAGGTCTTAAACAAAATAAAATTATTAAAAAATAATTTTATATATCCATCAAATATGAAACACAGTTATCCAATAACTAGAGATCAAGACAAACACAATGCAAAAAAAGCACAAAAACGGAGTTTTGTAGACTTCACACTCTCCCTCACTCTCCAGAGCCGAGAGTGGGCATTGTCAAATGCTGAGGGGTCATCTTCAACCTCCAACCGAGTAAAAAAACCCAGATTGTAGATTTTCGGGTCTTGTGACCCGCTTACTTTTGAGCACATTTTCTCTCTTGATTTGACACCGTTTTGCATGATTCTTGAACCGATTTTATAGTAAAAAAATCAAGGATTACAAATGTGTAATTTTTAGTCAAAACCTGATTCAAAATAGTGCCCAAATATTGAAACAAAAACTGAATTTCAAAATGGGTTCAAACACAACCTTTCACAACCCGTCGCAATTATTCACCAAAACTCACGACATTTCATACCAAAAATGAATGTGTTCATCATGTTTTAGAATCAAATTAGATGAGTTTCACGGACATTAACACAAGAAACATGGACCAAAATTATTCAAAAAATAATAATGATAAAAAATTGGTTTGTTCTATATGCATACTTCGGTATGCTTCCAAAAACAACTTTTACATGATTTTTCTCTTGGTTTTCAACATGGACTTCATCACTCTTCTGCCTTTGATTATGTATAAATCCTCTATAAATTATGAATCAAGTGGGGCATTTTACATGATCGTAAAGGCACAAAATTTTGATCAAAACTGGATTATAAATTATATAAAGCCATAGAGCACGCACACTTTATTCCCAGTAACATACCATAATCTAACAATTTTATTTCATTTTTAATATGAAGACTTCTTGAACAATATGAAATCAACACAAGATAAATATTTATTTACTCTGTCATCATGTAGTAGCAAATAAAGCATCCCGATGCAAAGGCTTAATTAACCATTTTTTGAAACCTGACGTGCATAACAAATAAAACCAAAAGGCAATATAACCAAATAGTAAACATTTGCATGCCTACATATCGAAATGGAAAATCGAACAAAGTAAATCATGCATACATATCTTTTAATATTCACGTATTCTGAAGCATGCATTTAAGGCTCTAACACCACATGTTAATACATGAATTTAAAACTTCATGAATATCATATCCATAGTAAGTAATTGTGTACCTTTCATCATGATCATAAATAAACAAGTATATGAGTGTTCATCTCTCCCAAGTTGTAAGAAGTGATACATCTTCTTCCACTATCGCAGAAAGTTGTAATCGTTGATCTTCTCAATTTTCACAAAATCAGAAATAATATCCTTCAAAGTTGCAGTCATTATTAATCACAAATGCAAGATCGAACCTAAAGATTGTTTGTGATATTATGGTGGGAATGCTGCAACTACTAAGAACAAACAACAAAAATTGATAAGTTCAAATAAAGATAAGATGATGTAAAATAAAGAACAAAGAAGAAGATAAATGATCATTGCGCAAGACTCTAAGGCGTGTGTAAACACTAGGCTTTAGGTTCGATTCGCCCCCACGAATCCCCTTAGATTGGATGCAAATGGTTGAACAACGAATTCCCTTTAGGATACAATGGAGTTCCCTTGATATGGTTTGCACCCCCACACCAAGCATATCATTAATGGTATTTTACAGAACAATAGTTCTCTAACTTCAATTTGTGCATAAAAGAAGAAAAGAAATGATTTGGAATAGATGAAATGGTGATGATTTTCCTGGTCATTTGTGCATGTAGGGTTGTTCGATTTATAGAGCAACTCATAACACTTGATAAGAAGAAGCAATTCTTCACAAAGTGTTGTATTCTTTCATGAATTGATTCAAAGAAAAAATGTATTGATTCATGAATAAACACATTCATTCATGAAGGAACATACCTTGTTAATTCGAATCTCAATTCCATGAAAAGACACAACCTTTAAAACTAAAACTGAATTCCATTATTTTAGAATTCCCTCACAGAGAAGCATGGTGACACTTGTACCCAGGTCGAAGCAACACCCTTCGTTCCGAAATAAAAAATGAATGAACCATTCGTGGATAACATTATGCTAGATATTTAATTGAAAAGCATTTGTACAAAAATGTGAATCGTGCAAAAAGAATGCCTAAACAGCCTACACTCCTCCTGAATTCCTACACAACATTCATTCCCCTTGTTCATTCAACACTTGGGGAATTGACACATTGGGACCTTTTCAACCAGCTCTTGGGCAGTTAAAGTTATTGTTGGTAGCAATATATTACTTTAACAAATAGATCAAAAAAGAACCCCTTGCTGAGGTTGCAACCAACCAGGTCAAGAAGAATGTTTGGAAGAACATCAAAATGCATGCATGAACTACTCACCGACAATAATACTCAGTTCATTTGCAATTCGATGAAGGAAAACTTTGAAGATTTCGGGAACACAATAGCGATCTACTTCTAGTGTAGATCCTCAGGCGAATTGACAAGCTGAATCAACCAACAAAATCATTTTGGGTGGTCTTACAAAGAAGTTGGGAAGCGCAAAGGGTAACTGGGTAAAAAAAAACTATCAAGCATACTATGAGCTTATCGTACCACCCCTCAGCCCTCAGCCAAGGAAACCCTGTGCCAACTTACTTATGGGGAAGATACATGATTCCGGCATAAGGTCGATGACACCTCACTGCAGAGAGTAACGTTCAGTGAGAAAGAAAATGAAGCTGACAGGAGGGCTACCTTGGATCCACTCAAGGAAGACAGAGACAAAGCCCAAATTGCATAATCAGCGACCAAGGTGATTGCAGCAAGAAGGTACAACTCTACCTTGAAGCCTCGTGCTTATAAAGTTGGAGAGGGATGATCTTACAGAGGGAAAATTCATAGCCACTTGGAACAGAAAAGCTACTCATAGCTTATAGCTTGGAGGAGATGAATGTAAAATACATTCCATGCACGTGGAATGCGTCTCGCCTCTGTATCTATTTTGGTTAATTTGTAGCAAGGATTGGTGTACTCATTTTCCTCTTTAGTGTTTTTCCTGATTTAGGTTTTTGGCTACAAATGTTTTAACGATTCATATTTAATTGCACTCTTTCGTATTCATCATCAACAAAATTCCAAATTCAAAAGTCTATCTTGGTTACATAAAACCTAAGCTTAACACTTGTTATCAAACCCTAAGTCCATATTAGACACGCGAAACTTGAGCTCAACACTCGTATTAAATATGGATGACAACGGGTAATAGGCCCTATGGTACCTACAAACATTACCAACAACAGGTGGGGGCTACTATTAGCACCCTTTTTTCTATTACACCCGTCTAACAAGTTAATTCATATTCCTCCTCCCCCCCCCAAAAAAAAATACCCAAGTCTAAAGGTTAATTTCTTGAAGCTATATTTCCTTTTTACAGTTAACTTACCTTCCAAAAATTAACTTTTCGAAGTTATCTTCTAAAATGTATAGAACATGTTGTCCGGAAGTTAACTTCCGAAATACACTATGAAAGTTAGCATCCGTACTATGCTTTGTGTCTATGCTTGCTTGGGGGAAAACATGTGATCTTATAAAGAGGGCTAAACGATATTAAAAGAATAAAAATTATGACCTGAGAAAGTAGCCATGTTTTTCGTATCTAACTTTGAAAGTGATTTTATTTTTGTTTTTTAAAATTTGTAACTTACTGTTTAAAATTTAAAATTGACTAAAGTTTTTTAAAGGCAAACTGAATACATTAAAATACCAAAATATTAAATCCGTACATAAAAAAATAATTACAAAATAACAAAAGCAAATGGAGGTAACTACTGCGCTTTTATGTCTTCTTCCTCCTCTTCTAATAAGTAAATGTGTTACACACCTCGACTGTTGCCTGATGTACACTTAGGAATGACAATTTGTACTCTACCCATTGGGCACCCGCAAAAATTACCCACAATGAGTAGAGTAATTATCGGTACAATGGGTATGAGAATTACTTATAAATTTGAATGGGTATGGGTGCAGGTACAACTACTATGGTACTCACCTCGCCACGCACCCACATATATACTTTTAACTATGATACAAATTTTTAAAAATAAAATTAATCTAAAGATTCTAAACTTTCTAAACCTAGCAGTATCTATATATTTTCTTTATTGTGATATTTACTCTTTTTTTATGCTTTAAATGTTTTTATTTAGTTAATGATTTGATTTGAAATGTTTTATGAGTAGATTTAAAATATCTTTGAATTATTTTTTAATTGCTATAATGTTCTTTTTGTTATTTATTATTTTTTCATAGTTAAAGTGCGGGTAAGGGGTGCGAGCACTGGTACTTAGGTGTCAAGAGGATACGAGCAAGGGCACTAAATTTGATACCCACACGGGTACGGGCTCGGGTACGGGTGATTTTTTCAAACATGGGTATGGTGATGGGTACTATAGTACCCTATCCAAAGAGCACCCATTGTCATCCCTATAGGCATATTAACAGACACATAGGCATGTTAACGTACACATAGAATTTTTTTTTACGGAGGTGGATGGAAACTCAAAAAAAGTCCAACAGTGTTAACATTTTAATACTTAAAGGACTAACTTGAGAAAAAAAATGATAAAGAACCAATGTGAAACTTTAAATTAAAATAAAAGACCTCTTGAGTAATTTTGCCTACAACTTTTAGTAAAAATTACTGCAAAAACAAACGTAATTAAATTAACAAATACAAAAAACTAGCCAAGTACCCGTGCTATCACACGGGTCGCGTTGGTTTTCGCGCATATTTTTTAGGACCTAACTTTTTACAATGAACACAACTTTCAGGGATAAAGAGGACAAAAGATATTATTAAAGTTACAAATCTAAAAGTACAATTAGCAATTGTTCAGTCATGTAACAAATCATGATATCCAAAGTTCTACTCTTGAAACAGAGGCAACACTCAAAAAGGCATCTATTAGCCTAGTTGCTTCTAAAACTATGTCAGATCCTTTCACACCACCTGCTGATTCAACCAAAGCTTGTTTCAAATCAGATATCATTCTAGAGCAAATACATACTCATCAATTATATGCATTATTGTTATGACTGGCAATCAGTCAAGGAGAGAAGAGAAATATAGCTACCGTGCATTCCTAAATAAAGAAAGAAAAGAATAAATTTATATTTTTCGGAAAGATATAAATAAAAACTCAGTGAAATGGTAAGAGACCAATGTTTTTAGCAAAGAATTAGTAAGTTGTACTTCATCTTTATTCTTTTTGCCTTCAATACTATTTGCCAATAAACCAATCTTTATGGCCGGGGACTGCCAATTTAGCATAAGTACAACCACTATGAGTACAACCACCCACTGTGAAACTTATTAAAACTATGAGAATCACCTGCAAAACAACACAAACAACAACTTTAAGTCCATCCTTTCTAATTTTGAAACAGACAACTAATTTGTCAAATCCGTTCATCTCATATTCATAATTATTAACTCAGTTTTAACTATTTTACCTCTATACTTCTTCTCTTTCTACAAGGTGCCAAAGAAAGTTCTTAAAGAACTAGTAGCATTACAGAGGAATTTTTTGTGGGGCGGAGGTGATGATAGTAAAAAGATTAGTTGGGTGAGTTAGGAGAAAATGTGTCTCCCAAAAAATAAGGGTAAATTGGGGATAAAAAATTTGGAGCTTTTTAATAGAAGTTTGCTCGCTAAATGGAAGTGGGGGTTTTTAATTGATAAGGAGGCAATATGGTATGACCTTTTATCACATAAATATGGTAATATTGCTGCTAACGGTTCCGGAATAACTGTTGTTGGCCGAAATCTTCAATTTGGTGGAGGGACACAATGCACTTAGATTCAGCATGGTTTCATGAAAAGGTGCGGCCAAAGCTTGGCAAAGGATCGGATCTTGGATTTTGGACTGACGATTGGTCAAATAATGGAAAATTATTGGACTTGTTTCCTAGACTGTTCTCGGCTGCTGCAAATAAGGAGGAGATGGTAATTAACTCGGGACACTAGGAGGGAGATAGATGGCAGTGGCACGTTGCCTGGAGAAGAAGGATTTTCAGTTGGGGAAGAAGCTCAAATTCAAGCATTACATGAAATTCTTAATAGTATTTCTCCAAAGAAAGATATAGACCATGAGTGGCTCTGGAAATTAGAAGAAGGAGACCTCTTTTCTGTTAGCTCCACCTACCAAAATCTGTTGCAAGCATCTTTTAATGGTGAGCAGAATGCTGCATTGGATTGTATCTTACAAAAGTTATGGAAGACTTTTGTGCCTTCTAAAATTTTGATGATAGTTTGGAGACTGTTTCTTAATAGGTTACCCACTTGTGACTAACTCATAAGGAGAGGCATCAATATTGGCACTCAAGGAGGAATATGTGTTCTATGTTCTATGCAAAATGAGGATAAAAACCACCTGTTTTTCTCTTGTACATTTTCTTATGATATTTGGCGCGCAGTACTGAATTGGATGGGGGTCGATGGCGTATTGACAGGGAGTTGTTGCTTGGAGCATTTTACACAGTTTGGAAATTTTGTCAGAGGTAGGAAAATTGGCAAAGTGAGATATTTGATTTTGTTGGCTGTCGTTTGGAATATCTGGAACCTACGCAATGCAATTATTTTTAGAAAGGAGGTCCCGGTTTTTAGCAATTTGTTGGCTCAAATTAAACACAGTTCACGGGGGTGGTTCATTTCCAGGGAAGGTCGTAGTAGGTCGGTTATATTCTCTGACTGTTGTATGAATCTGGTACAATGTCTTATCTCTCACTGAATCCTTACATTTGGAGCGTGTTCAATTACTTAGTTTACTCAACAGTGAGCACTATATTCCTCCTTTTGCTTTTGATGCTTCTACTGCAGAGTGGTTCTAGTTTCGTGTTCCCAATATGAGTGCCCAATCTCTTGTAACCATATGCTATTTGTGACGTCCTAATTTATTTTTCCAATATGTTAAAAAAAATATTAGCTTATTTGATGATAGTAAAAATAATTTATTTTATTATAGAAAGCTGAAGTGTACAAAAGTATCTAAAAGTATCCAACCTTAGGGCTTATAACTGTGCAGGGTGTTTGATAACTGAGACTTCCTTATTTACTGACTCTAACTTACTGGCTGTGGACCCACAATCTCTATCTTTCTTCTGAACCCGTCTGATACCTGCTAATATCTGAAGACGAATATATACAAAACAAGAAGTAGAACAGGAGACTCAGAACACACTATACGTACCATTTAATGGGAAAGTAAGACTGGAGTTTATGTATAAAAAGACAGGCACACATAAGCAAAGCAGAATAGTAATACGTAAGAAAGCTCAAACCACACATCTCACAGTCAACTATTAGGATCTCCACCTAACTACCATAACCATGCAGCTTAAATCTACATGCCTATGTGGCCACACAGTTTTACAATATGACAAAGGCAGCCCCACCTTAGCCACCTTGTCTTTATAGATAACAACGACCTCGATAGGCCAAGCTAGTTGTCCATCCCCTATCTCGCTCATCGTACCCTTAAGAGTGCATCCCTGCTCTTCGATAAGAACAGGTATCGGAGCGGCACTCGGGATCGACACTATGGACAGTGATGCAACAGTACCCCGTCAGGATAACCAGGCTACCCGACGTCCCGACACAGTGGGGCCAAATCACTGGTCACCTAGGAGCCTTGTCAGACCCAGACTATCCTCAAGGATCCACGCGAAGCGTGTCCTACCGACTGCATCGTGCCCGCACTCTGACACCTGGCCTTGTACACAGCCTATGTGCACAACGGTGGATTACAGCACATGCATATGACTCTTTATTATTCAACACCTTATCAGCTTTTCATTATTCATCAGCTCAGCACATCAACTCATTATCTCAGCCAACATCATTATCTTATCTCAGCACTCAGCATATCAACTCATTATCTCAGCCATCATTATCATTTTATCAATTTATTATAGTTAAACAACCCAGTCATATTCCCCATACATCAACACTTATTATTAATTCAGCATAATCAACACACCTTCCAACATATATAATATAAGTGTCCACATGCCTAATGTAACAGTAATTATCAACACATCAACCAGCACAACATAGCATTAATTACCAATCAGTATCACATAGGTCAACCAACACATCACTTATATCATCCATCCTTGATCAACAATATGGATCAACCCTAGTGTCGCTCAGGCGACCCACTACAGTCATATTATTAACCAACATACTATCAATCAATTGTACAACCATAAGTAATTAAATACGGAATCATCACATAAATCCACATCCATCCATCAATATCAACAGATCATTCCTATGGTTGACAAACCTCTGACAACTGTCCTCAGCTATCACAGGCCACATCCCCTCTCCTAAGGTGCTGCTATTATCAACCACTAGTAGGGCTTGGGTCACCCTACGCCTAATTATACATTTATTCGAATCCTATAATCCCTGGTGGATAGGTTTCAAGTCTCCCATACCTGGTTAGAAGAACGTTGCAGCTGTTGCCACTCTCTGTATCCTCGTCGCTCCTGTTACTCGTATTCCTACCTCTGGATGCTCCTACTTGGTCTACTAAGCCACTCTCATCCTCTCTTCTTAGAGGATTACCTACTAAGGACTTTTTGATGCACAAGATCATCTCTTGAGGCAAGTGCAGAGCATACTTGCTCCCTAGTGGCCCTCTAAGTCTCACTCCCTTTCTCAATCCCTAGGATTACTTACTAAGGATTTTCTGATGTGTCAGATCCTCATTAGAGACAAGCACAGAGCATACTCATTCCTTAGAAGTACCTAGAGAGAGAAAGTTAAAGAGAAAAGAGGATAAAGGATGTACCTGGCTTAGAAGACTACCGTCGTCACTCCCATCGCGTCTCCAGAGCTCCTCCACGTCCTCCCAAAACCTTTGGAAGAACTTGAGAAGAATGAAGGGGGGTGGGGGCCTATTTATAGGCATGGTGGAGAGCTTCTCCTCTCACCACTGCCTTATCGCGTCGCGATGGACCACGTTAACATACAAGCAAAATAACACGCATTGGAAGAATTAACAGAAATATAGCACAAAAACCAAATGATAGTAAAATGCTGGAAAACAAAAGGGCTCAATGTCTGAATAATAGAAAATAAGTAATAGTATTTTTAGTTTTGTACAAGGACTTTCTAATAATTAGGCTAGATATGTTTAAGAGTGGGTGTAAAGGGTAGCCCTTCAAAAATCTCAGCCACTCAATATTAAACCATTAAATCTATAGCTACAAGAGGATTTGCCTTAGATGGGAAAATTAAGTCATTTCCCCACCCTAACCGAAACCTCACGGAAAACTGTTGAAAAGACTCTGGTGGCATAATAGTATAAGAGGGTGTAATAGTAACCCCAACAGATGGGTGCATCGGGGCCTGGCCTTATAGACCCAAGTGTGGTCCATCGCCAAATTCAAATAAAATAAAATGTAAATTTCGACCAAAAAAATAAAAATAAAAATAATTATTTTCTTTATATCTCTTTTCTTATGCAAAACAAGAAATCACATGCATGAGTACTGAGTAAAAACATATCCACATTGGTTTTCAAAAAAAAAAAAAAAATATCCACATTTAACAAGACATATATGACTAGACTCGGACTAAAGTGATTAAAAAAAAAAAAAGAGAAAATCAATGTCCCCAATTAACTTCGAGAATATTGTCAAGGCTCTCGTAGACCTCATCCAAGCTGTTCTGCTGTTCATCATCTGTCGATGTGGTCTGGTCCTCCAAGGGTGATGTTGCAGTTTCTTTGGTTGCTTGGCCAGCTACTTGGTTAGATGCCTCTTCCGTACTATTGTTTGGTAATGCATCTTGTGCTATGTTATTGTTTTCTCCTCCACTTGAAAAATCTCCACCATTGGATGGGGTCAGAAAGCTGGTAGGAGCTTCTTCTTCCTTCGTCTGGCCAATATCTTTAGTTAATAAAGCCACAGATGCGTGTGCTTCCTCCATGGCTTGTTGTGTTTGATGATATGTCTGCATGAAGACGTAGTTGTATGTGCCATGTCTTCGTGGCCCTTCCTTTTTGACAACCACATACTGCTTCCTCGCACAAAAAATGGTTTATTTGGTCAGTAATTAGGATTTGTGACACGTACTATATCATAATATTAAGTGCACATTAATATATATCACTTTGTGTTGTAATAAATGGAACTAACATATTCCAACATAGATACCAATATGCTTATATTATCCGTTGTAGTTTATGTATAGAATTCTAAGGATTAAGATATGCAAATCGATTAAAAGCCATTGCTAATTCTTGTATTTATATGTCCTTATTTTAAGCAAATTTTAAGGAAGAATGGACAAAGGAACCAATTCACATGAATGATATCCTTTAATGTGCTTCAGATAAATACAACTGGTAGTCTGGACTCTGGAGCATGATAAAAGCAGAAGAAAAACTGGGCTTTAGTTTGAATCTCTTAGCATGGCTCTCTTCACAGTTTCTTTCAATTTTCACTAGTGAACAAACTGTTTGTTGAACACCCTTAAGTTTCTTAGCAACTTTATATTAATTTCCAAAATCTTAAGCAAAGCAAGGATCGCTAATTTGATGGGACTCGATGCTTTTGAACCTCCTTATATAAGACTCAAATAACGAGTCTTTAGTGCAAGATTTGAATAAAAAAAATTTATTAAAAAATGTGTACTAAGATCACGCTGTATTAATTAATGTTACTGACTTCTGTTAAAGGGATGAATACTAACCATATTTTTGAATTGGTCCTCATAAAAGGTTATAGAATCTCCCGCCTGTAGTTGGTAATGGTTCACTAAATCTCCTGTTACATTGGGGAAAACAATTGTTTATGAAGCCGAAATCATGACGACTGCAATGATACTGTAATATAGTAGTAGTAATTGGCAACATTAAGAAGTGGTGTTTTACCTGTATTTTCGAGAAGATACATTCTACTTCTATAATTAATCCAGTACCTGTGCAATTACCAGCCAATACTCAGCATTTTGGAAGGCGACAAAAAAAAATCCAATAAAGAAAAATATGCAAATTACAGAAAATTCATTTACTTACTTTAGTTTGACTTTCCATTCAAGCCAAGAATATACATCCTTAAGGATAATATCGACTCCTTCTTTCTCAAGCGCTGGAAACTTTTCCTCAACCTCCCTCTATTTTGGTTATCAGCAAAATATATCACTTTTTGCGCACACACGCAAAAAAAAAAAGATTTTGATTTGCCATATAATTGAAAACCATCTATTACAACAATTTTTGTCAAAAAAAATCTATTACAACAATGATTTTTTTTTTTTAAAATAGTGACACAAAGATGGTTACGACTAAAAACAATAACCATTATTTTTTCCTTTTACTTTATTTAGTGATAAAATCATACTAGTACTTACTAGTATTTCAGAAAGCAATTTATTGGGCTGATTGGATCAGAAACCATGTTTCATTGGTCAATTATATGAGCCTATCAATAGGGTCACCTTTACTTCAGTGTTCGTCTTTTGTTGGGAGGAATAAATGGATCTTAAAACAAAGCAAACAACAGAGAGAAAATCTCACCTTTGGGAGGACAATGCGGCCTGAGTTACCAACATCACTGTTTTGCAACTTTTTTGCCATAAATTCTTCCAGCCTCTATTCCCAGAAAGTGAGAAAAAAGATTTTAAAAAAACCAAAAAAAAACCCTGAAAGGCTAAAAATGTAAATTCCACATATATAATGCATCCATGGAAAAGCTTTATCTGAAGAGACACGTCACAATCACCTTCCCATCTGGAGTGTGAAAAACATGGGGAGTTCTGTATTCAGCGTATTGGGTTTCTGTCTCTGAATCACTAATAAGAGATTGCTCTCTTATTGACTCTTCAGCTGGTATGGAAGGGGTCCCAGAAGCAGCAGAACTAGATCTATTCCTTTGCATTCTTTGTTTCCTTTTTTCCCTAGCAATCCTGCACCTCATTGCTTCCATCATCTTCCTATCCTCTTCCCTCGTTTGGGGCTGGGACCAACATTGAACTTGAACTTGAACTTGAGAATTCGGCACTGTAAAAGGGACACTGCTTTGTCCCATTGGAAAAGAAGAATACAAAGGGAGACAGGGATAGGGATAGCCATGACCATGCGGCTGATAGTTCACTGGGGGAGATGTTTGCATATATGGTAAAGGGTGCAGGGTGAGTTCATGCGTTAGTGTGGGGTAGGGAGTTACAGGACAGACAATGCTTACGTTTGAGGAGGAGTTGGGAGGGGTGGCGGTGGATGTTGCGGAAAACTGCACAAAAAAGTCGTCCATTCTGGGAAGGAAGGTGGCTTTGAGGTTTTTTTGTTGAGTGAAGTGAGAATGGTGTATAATGATGGTGCTTTATAGGAAGCGCTTGAGGTACAAAACAGTGAAAGAAGCACAAATGTAGTAAACGTACGTGTAGGTCTGGTAGAGGCACAGTTGTTTTTTTTTTGGGGGGGGGGGGAGAGAAGAGTGATCCCAGTGGGGTGGTGTGAGTGTGAGTGACAGGTGGATGGAGTGATTCTGACATTGGGATACACATCTGAGTGTGAATGCGGATAGTCTTAGCTATGCATTGATCCAAAAAGCATATAGACATTAAGGTTCAAAATAAAAAAGCAAACATCCTCTAGAAGATAGGGGTATATCCATTGCAGTTCGAGTGAGCGTTATGTTGTGGGATAATGAAGTTGTCACCTGAGTTGGTTGAAAGTAAAGGGTATAGATGGAAGGAGACAAGGTGGCTGTTGTCTTCATATGAGGGCATAAAGCCAAAACATGCCTATGTTTCATGTGTATGTATGTATGGGATATAAAGTAACCGGAATTTCAGCCATGGAGAGAAGGGTTGGTAACGGTTGGAAGGAGAGACGAAAAATGGTGACGCTTTAGCCATGGTTTTGCGGGGTGGTGGTTTTCCTGTTTTGTCCGCTAACCAGGAAAATGTACTGAGAAGGAAACTTAAAAAATGAAGCATGGATACAACAATAAATAATTTTACTGCAGGGAGGAAAATTGATTAAAGAGAGATATAACTGTGCAAAATTTTCTCTCAAAAAAAAAAACTGTGTGAAATTATTCGTAATTAGTGTTATTTATTAGATATTATTCTTTGTTTGCTGAATATTAGATATTATTCTATTGATTTGCTTTAGAGTGATGTTTCAACAGGTCACAGCCTGAGCTATACACATTTGGGAAAAAATTGAAGTCTTGCTAACCGGTGCTTACTAGCTACTATCTCCGTTTCCTTTCAAGTGTCGATTTTTTTTTTTTTTAAATATTACTATTTAGATGTCATTTTCAAAGTTCAAGGTCATATTAACTGCTTATTTGTCAATTATATTCTTAACTATTTATTACAGAGAGAAAAATATATACAATAGAGTAATGAAAAGTTAAGGATATCACATAAAAAAGGCTAATGATTTCATCAAAAACAACAAAATTTATTGATTATCTTAGTTTGTGTAAAACAACCTTAAACAACATGTAAAGAGGAACGGAGGGAGTAATAAAAAAGTGACAATTATTTATTAACACTGTAGTATTTAATGCATTAGAAATATTAAATGCCATGCTTTTCAAATAATAATATTAAATGCTACTTATATTTTTGTTTTTTCTAAGAAATATTAAATGCCGTATTTTTTTACCATTCTAAGTCTCAAACTTACATTTTCTCAAAAAAAATCAAACATACATATCGATATTTTTTTATGTACAAAGTAATAATAATGACATTTGACCTATAATATACACAAACCTCTCATTAAGAATTAAAAAGTGAAAATTATTTATTAAAAAAATATAGTATTTAATGCATTGAAAATACTAAATGCTGTACTTTTAAAAAAAATATTCTCCTCATCCCATAAATAAATGAATGAATGAGTGTAATAATTTTATAAAATTATCCTTATTAACCATTTGTTATTAACAATTGTCATAAATATTTAGTGGAGTATAATGACTTGAGAGTGATGAACACATTATTAATTTGGGGGTAAAAATATAAAAATGAAAAAAGTTAATTAATATTATATTGAAAAGATAAAATGACAATTATTTTTCCTTCAAATATGACACTTATTTTGTCTACATTTGCATAGAAATTTTAGAATTTTATTATCCTTTCTTATCCATTCTAAGTCTCAAACTTAGCGAGTGAGGTGAGAGGAGTGGGAGGTGAAGATTGAGAGGGAGAGAGAGTTGAGGAAGAAGATAGTAAAAATAGGGGTAAAATGGAAATTTTGAGGGAGGGGAGGTGAGAAAAATAAGTGGGGGAGGTGTTAAAATCATGGGCCTAAGTGAAGTGCGCGGGTTTGGGTTTGTGGTTGTCCAGCCCAATAGGGGAACGAAAATGGTGAAGTAGAGTCTATAAAAGCCCACGGCGTGTAAAACCCTATCTTTTCTTTGTTTCTGAGCTCAGCCGCATGCTGTAATTTCCAGACGCACGCAGAGAGCTAGCCGCGGCGGGATCAGGACGGGATTGCATCAACATGAAGGTTTTGTTTCCAAACAACTTCTTCAGTGCTTCGATTTCTCATTCTGTTTTTGTGGCTGAATCATCTTCTTTGGTTTTTCCTTCTTCAGTTTAACGTTGCGAATCCCACCACTGGATGCCAGAAGAAGCTGGAAATCGATGACGACCAGAAGCTGTAAGCTCTCTTGATTTCCCCGCTCTTCATTTTAGTTATATTGCTCTCTGGTTAATGTTTCATTGCTGTCGCATGTTGTGCTATGAAGAAAATAGCGTTACTTTGAAGTGGCTCTGTTCATAAACGTAGAGGCCCTTCAATTCAATGTTGCTTTCTGCTCTTTATTTATGTTTGGGCTCCAATTCATTTCAATTTGGAATGTGCATAATGGATTTTATGTGTAATCGTCTCTTTGGAATCATTTCATTTCAATTTTTTTAATCACGATGGCCTTTTATTTCTTGTTATATTTTGACAGCTTTGTAAATTAAATAACTGTAATGCAAATCTGGTAGGTGTTTCCCATATGTTTATTATGCACGGCGAAATGAACATTGATATTCATGTGAATTGGATTTTTACTGTTATTCAGTGTAGTTGCTATTGAGAGTTCCTTTTGTATGTTAGTTTTTGGGGTTTCTCTATGATAATGTTATTCTATTATATATTGCAGTCGGGCATTTTGGGACAAGAGGATCTCTCAGGAGGTCCTTGGTGATGCTTTGGGTGAGGTATGATCTTTAGCATGAAATCTGCAGTGTGCGCTCCTTTATTTTATGGAGCATTATGAGTGATTTTTTCTGCTTTGTATTTTTGCTACTGACAGGAATTTAAAGGCTATGTTTTCAAAATCACTGGTGGGTGTGACAAACAAGGATTCCCAATGAAGCAGGGAGTGCTGACACCTGGTCGTGTCCGACTCTTGCTCCACAGAGGTAGCATTATTCTAAAGCTTCAATGTTTTGCTCTTTCAGTTGATTACTTGATTATAAGCATTATAAACAGATTATAATTATAATTGGTGTTGTACGTGCATAGCATGGGTACAACTGCCATGTGCGACCTTGTAAATTTTGCCTCTTCAGTCCTGCTTCTTTGTTACTCTGGTTAATTGTTTTTGTGTTGGAGTATTTATGTTTTTGTGGACACCAGTGTTTTTTGTGCACTGACTTTTGGCTTTCCATAGAAGTTCATTTGTTGCAGGATTCAGGATTCATAGCCAAGCTTTTTTTTTTCCTACTTAGTACTTGGTTAATTTTATTTGCATTATGCACTTTTGCAGGAACTCCTTGTTTCCGTGGATATGGAAGGCGCAATGGAGAGCGTAGAAGGAAGTCTGTGCGTGGATGCATTGTCAGCCCTGACCTATCTGTTTTGAACTTGGTTATTGTGAAGAAAGGTGACAATGATTTACCAGGTCTCACTGATGTTGAGAAGCCAAGGATGAGGGGCCCAAAGAGAGCATCCAAAATCCGAAAGCTGTTCAACCTGTCAAAGGAGGATGATGTAAGAAAATATGTTAACACCTACCGCCGAACCTTTACAACCAAAGCTGGTAAGTGTCTGATGTCCACAGATTTTCTGTCAGTTTCTTTATATATCTTGCCATTAAGAAGAGCGGGGAAGAGGGAGAAAAACTTGGTGATGAAATACCAATGTTGAAGCATTCATGTTTATATCATTTGCCTAGTTCTATGTTTGATTTATACAATTTTTTTTATGGTAATGCCAATCGCATAGTTCATGTTTCTTCTAACTTGGACTTCCAATTGCAATAGTTTTCTTTGATTGTAAATAAAGCAGAATATGACTTTCATTAGTAGTAGTGTTGCTAAACTTATTCCTCAGAAAACTTGTGCCGTTGAGAGACAATCTCTTGTTTTACTCTTCCAGATATGAAATCAAGTCTTGCATAATTAGGATATATAGTTTGGATTGAGTAGATGATCCATTTGAACAGTAGAGTTGTTTCACTCATAATTGTGATTGTCCCTTCAGGGACATGAAGTAAAATTGGAGTGATACAGACATATTTGTGGTGAATTGTAGTCTTAGTAGTGGCTTTTTGGTTGCAGGGAAAAAAGTAAGCAAAGCTCCAAAGATACAGCGACTGGTCACTCCTTTGACACTCCAAAGGAAGCGAGCAAGGATTGCAGATAAGAAGAAGAGAATTGCCAAGGCAAAATCAGAGGCTGCGGAGTATCAGAAACTCCTTGCATCTAGATTGAAGGAGCAGAGGGAACGCCGAAGTGAGAGCTTGGCAAAGAGGAGGTCTAAACTTTCCAGTGCTTCAAAGCCAACTGTCACAGCATAGGCAGCTTACAGCTAGAGGAGATATGGCGAAGTTTGAACTTTGCCTTAGTTTTCAGTAGTCTTGTTCCATGATGGGTGGTTATGATAAACATTTATGGTTTTCCGATTTGAATACATTTGAGTTTATTGAATTATTTCTTAATGTTGCGTTTGAGAGTTGAATCGAATTGAAGGATTTTTGCCCAGTTGAAATTTATATATTTGATGTTTTGTCGGCAACTTCAAAGCTGCGTATTACATTTGGCAACTTCAAAGCTGCGTATTACGTTTTATGTTAGCTTGTTGGGGGATATGTGTAGATAGTCACAGATGCGTTCATAAAAAAAAAGATAGTCACAGATTCTATGTAAATAGAAAAATTGTCGTAGATCCTATGTAGGATCTTACAAATGGGGCACGGTCAAATAATTTTTTATTTTTCTAATTTTATATGATCTTATTATTTAGTTATTCGATTATGATTCAATCACAATTTCACTGAGCTATCAATCTAATTTTGAAAAGGTTTTTTTCACATGCAAATCCAGCTGCTTAATAAATACGAGAGTATTTTTTAATTATGTGCTTATTATTTATACTTGGTAATAATATGTAACTTACTAAGCGTTTCATGTTAAATAATTATATAAATTTGTGTCCATGGGAAAGATATGGCAGCCATATTCAGTACCAGTACCACAAATGCCTTCACTATCCCTCGCATATACCCTCAAACGCTGCAGGCTCGTTATTTGCCACTGCTTCAAACTATTCATTTATTCTCACAAATCCATGAAACTATTTTTTTTTTGAAACCAAGCTAAATGAGCTAATTGATGCTGATAAAATTTGCAAAAGTAATATTGTAAATGCTCTGCGCAACAAGTTATTTCATGTTTATTATAATTTACATTAAGCTTTTAAAATTTGAAAGTGTTCCTAGAACATATGTATTATAAGATGTTGGAATAAAATAATGTTATTAGAAGGGTGAGGAGAAAAAAAAAATTCCAGTCAAAAAAATGACTTTCACATGATTATGTAAATGTAATGGTCAAATGAGAGTGATATTGCCTAAATCGCTTGTTACATCATAATTAATTCAACTTTTTCTTGGTCTTAAAGAGTCTACAAAAACTTAATGAAACACAAAAGGATGCGTATGAATATACGATCATCCATATGTAAGGGGGAAACAATAATACATCATAGATTCTTAGGACTAGGACAATGCAGAAAAGGCATAAGTATTGGTTTGCTAAAGCCAACCTTGTGAAAATTTACTAGGACAATGCAGAAAAGGCATAAGTATTGGTTTGCTAAAGCCAACCTTGTGAAAATTTAGAATGACATATCTAACACCCGGCCTCATCGCCGTGGAAACTGCGAATCCTAAAATGCTTGAAGATAGGAGCATCACAATAAAGTATTGCATCCTCAATATATGTGCTGACAAAAAGATCTATAATTGTTATTTCTTTTTATAAGGAATAAAATGGTCTCTTTTCTTAATCCTAATTATAAAAAAAATCAATTTTCAAAAGCATTAATTGCCTAATTTTTATTTATACTCTTATTTATAGTGATGCTTATTTCCTATGCAATTGAGGTTGTTCATAAAAAGGGTATTTTTGAAAAAAAAATTAGGGGTATTAATTAATAAAAACTATTTTCACTGTTTTTTCTTGGTTTGTTTGTTTTGTTTTGTTTTTTCGTGTTTGGAATTTTTTCTTGGTTTGTGTAAATTAGAAGTTTGTTCCTTATAATATGGACCGATGGAATTGAAGTATGTTTGTAGAATGCTCAGATACTATGTTGTTCAACGCGCGTATAGGAAGTGAAACCAAGGTAATTAAAACCGGACCGAGTATTGAACCAGAGTAGGCAAGGGTTCAGGGTTTTTGGGGTCGGACCGAGGTCGAACCAAAACTAATAAAATATTACTTTATATATATATATATATATATTATGTGTGTGTGTGTATGTATACTAAATATATAATATAAATACATAACATTTCAATTTATTCACAAAATAACATGTAGTCTAGTGGTAAGATGGCTTGTTGTGGCTTTAAGCACATGGGTTCAAGTCCTATTGAGACCAAAATCAATTTTTTTTAATATAAAGTCAATTAAAATTTCAAAACCGATTCGACCCGACCAGGCGGTTTGGCGATTCTCTTGTCGGGCCGGTTCTCTATGGCTGGTTCTTGGGGTCACCTGCACGGATATAGACCCGATTCTCCATCCAACCGGTCGGACCAGCAGGTCCGGTCCGGTTTTGATTACCATGAGTAAAACGATCAGCCTATAGCACCCAAAGTTAACCCAATTGTGATAATATTTATAGTGGTGATATTATTTCCAATATTTATCTTGTAGTAGAGGAGACTTCTGGGGTGGTCCACTATAGGACTACCAGCATTCATATACCAAAAGAAATGTCTTTGCCGCCTACAATATTGTGGAGGAAGGAATATGTATTCTTAATTAAGCGATTTTAGAAAAAACAATTATTCTAAAAGGTGAATTAAAACTCAACTAGAATAGTGTTTTCATTGACAGATGTTCTTTATTCATTGCTGTCTATATGTTGGGCATATCAGGTGTTCAAATTATTACGGTCTGATGAAATTGTACTGTTTAAATGTGGAATTTGTTCATAAAGAGTATCATAGTAGTGATTTGTTGTTAAATATTTTATAAGTTATGGCATAACGGGTTGGAACATATTGACTTCTCTTTTGTAAAGAAAATGAAAGAACTGTGAACTCTATGTAGCGTATAGTGTGAAGAAATTAATAAACCTATTTAATTTTGTGAAACCAACATCATTGTATGTGGTGGCTCTGCTATTCTCATAATCAGTATCGTTGATGAACAATACACAATAGTAATTCACAGGGCAATATCACCTTAATTACATGAATCTAAAGGGAGTGTTAACATATTCGAATCAAACCGATCAATTAAATAGTGAGCTAGAAACCCAGTAGGTCGTTGTCCCAATAGCATATTATATTTGCCAAGCTTAAAAATCAATGTAAACCGGCTCTAATCCGAGTTAAACCATGCTAAAATCAGTACCAGTTTTGCAGAATATTTAATATTAGTTTCATCAATGAAGATCAAACTTAGGTCTTGCTATATCAACTACTAAGACACAACTATATATTATAATGATCTTATCATTTTATTTCTACCCACTCAAGTGTATATATGATTCACACGGTTCAGTCAATGATAAGTAACTTGTGATCCAACATCACACAAGATGCAAGCATGCACAGTCAAGATTTGAATCAGTAAAATACAAGGCATATACAAAGAACCAATAACAAATCCATGACACTGGTTCTCAATAAAGCAGATGGAATCCCCGGACCGTATCAATTCCGTTGGCTGAACAGCAAACTTGCAATCTATTTCAAAGAAATGAAATACAATAAAAATATAATGTGGTGGGCTACACAAACACACCATTCATGTCATCCTATTTAGCAGAGGTATTAAAGGTTTTATTTTGCAATATGAAGTGCCAAAAGATTTAGTGCAAGGATTCTAAAGCTGGTGCACCAAGATGAGAAGGGGAAAATGACTTTCCCTCTAGAAAGATTGGGATATAAAATGACCAAATTAAGCCAACCATTCATGCAGTTCCAATAAAACTAATCAAAGTACACAATAAAGTTCATTGCTACGCAAATTTAAGATTAAGAGGTTATAAAACAACCACCAAAATCAACTATCAAGTATCAAGGTTTCAAGGGATAAAAGATGTTAGGCAATTTGTTATGACTAAGAATAAAAACAATGAAATTATAGAAACAGAAGAATTTGTCTATATGTGGTTTGATTGAACATGAGAAAATGCAAAAAATAAATAAAAGCAAGATAGACAAACAGCAACATGATACAAGCACCTAAAAGCATTTCTTCCCGCTTTGTAATAAATTACTCAAACCATCTGGCAGAGACATTATGCATAAACAATTCTGTTACAGGGGATGAAGCCTAGAAGAGCCAAAGTGAAACTGTTGCAAAATTGAAATCACTTCAAGAAATAATACCTGGATCTAAAGAATTCAAGGTCAGTACAAGATAACTCGAGCCATATTTGGCCTGGCCCAACTATAAATACAATAAAGGATGCAAGTGACAATCACAACACCTTTGTTCACTGGAGGCAGCCTCCATCAAAAGCAACAAGAGCAATCGAATGGACAGAGTGGGGTACTTCCAGCATCCGCTTTATTAATACTTAACTCCTCTTCGGTATATATGGAAAGTCCATCCTCTGTTCTCTTTCTTGGTCGAGAAGGCCGGTCTACAAACTCATCATCATCTGGCCGTTTGGTTTTCTTCTTGTCATTCTTCTTCTTTTTATTAGTTGTCTCAGTTACTTCATCAGGTTTTTCAGTCTTTTCCACTTCAGATTTCCTCCTCTTTTTTCCAGCAAATATTTCATCAATTTCACTACCTTTTTTTTTGGCTGCAGAAGAAGGCTTTTGCACTTTCCCAATGGTATTTTCTTGTAACTGACTTGGGGTATTTTGCTCTTTCTTCTTGTCATTTTTATCAGTTCTCTCAGTTACTTCAACAGGCTTTTCAGTCTTTTCCACTTTAGATTTCTTCCTCTTTTTTCCAGCAAATATTTCATCGATTTCACTACCTGTATTTTTCGGTGCAGAAGAGGGCTTCTGCTCTTCCCCAATGATTTTTCCTTGTAACTGACTTGGGGTCTTTTTAGAACTCTTCTTGGTCATTGGAGCGAAAAGAAAACTGTATGTCAAGTTACAAACTTTGTGAATTGTGAGAGCTGAAATGATCAATAAGCATACATAAAACAAGTATTTCACTTTTAAAGTTTACTAAGCCTCCTTTTGTACAACACAACAGCTGCGACAATTCATCTAATCTAAAACCCTAACATCTAAGTCCCAGTATACAACATGAAAGTTAAAAGGAAAGATTCCGCAAGCGATGAAACATGAATAAAAGTTGGTTCCCTTAGCTTTGTGGCTCCAAAAGAAGGTCCAAATCAAAAGAACAAAGAAGCAGGAGCTGGTATTGCAATTCCAACTCCATTGAACAAATGATTCTAGCTTAACAGTAACAGCACAACTAAAACAACAGACAACCACAAATAGGATAAAGTAATTAAGTAATTAAGACTTAATTTTTTCATACTGCCTAGCCTACTGCGATCAGCAAAATACAATTCAGAAACAGCAAAATACAATTTTGGATCGGTTTGGATTCAAATAATTCAATCCCTTTTTGATTTGTTTGATTATCGGTTTTCCCTCTTTTTGGTCAAATCATATCATCGTGTAATATTGATGTTAAACATGGGCCAAAGCCTAATACAGAGCACGAAGCCCATACATAACTCCAGCATAAAGCACTATCTGTACTCGAAATACAGACATAACGCTCTAAATAAGCATCGGATGCTATATTACAAAGGGTCAAGCTGCAAAATCAGAAATACTACTCTAAACGAAAACATAGAAGAGCTATCAACAGACAAAGGCAGCCACCCTCATAGTTAAAATTCTTCCCCCGGTTGTGACTTGCAAATCAAAAGAACATTTAAAAGGGTTAGGCAATCTTCAACAAATACGCATATAGCAATAGTGGCGGATTTATGACCCTGAATTAGGGGTGCAACTGTACGTTATTATTGCTAAAAAATTCTAATAACAAATTATTGCTAAAAAATTAAGGGACTACCGACAGCTGTAACGAAAATTAAAACATAAGAACATTTCTAAACGATTAAGCTATGCAAAATTGCATTAGATTACAACTTTGTGTTGCGTGTCTTGAAAAACAAATTCATCATTTATATTACCTATATATCCTTATAATAATTTATATTACATATTATATAAAGTTATATAATTCATTTTATTTTAAATGATTTACGCTCTCCTCCCATCCAAAAAATCCCAACATTGGATGGCAACAAAAATTGTGTTATGAGAGATTTTACTCTCATCCCCTCTTAAAAATTGAACAAAACATAAAAAAATTTAAAATAACCCCTCCACTCCCCTCCATTCACATCCAACCAAACACTATCTAAGTGAGAGAGTTGAGAGATGAAAGTGTATGGGTCAGGGTGTACAAAAATTTAAATTAAGTGGGGTCCACAACTAAAATCAAGTGATGTAGCGATGAGTTTTAGCGATGGAAAATAATAATTGGTCTCTAATTTTGGGGTCCCAAAACTTAGTGACGGACATAATTTTAATTTCTTTTCAATATTGTTTATATTCATTCTCTAATATTTTAATTTTTTGTTCTATTATTAAAATTCTATCTTTTAATTCTTGCCAATTTTCACTAGTTAATCCTTCAGGCCATTGCACATAATAATCAAAAGACCTATAAAGTCTTTCTAATTCTATTTTTTCACGTTGTATTTGGCTTAAAATCATTTCTAATTTATATTTTCTTATTTCTTCATCTGAAATACTATATTTATCCATAATTAATAATTTTAAAATCTTAGTGCTCTGATATCAGTTGAGTGCGTGTTTCCGGCTGTTTTTAATAAATTCATGATTTTTGCTAAATTTATTCTAATTTCTGATGAATTCTTTCTAAAACTCTCTAAAATATATTTTAATTCCTTAATCTTCATCCTAAAACCAGTCATCATCTATGTCTAATTCTGCGAAATAAATTCCTAAATTATTCTCTGAGCTTTCTTCTTGTATTTCATCATCTCTTGGTAGGTTTAGGTACCACAATTCGTCATTTATTTCATTTTTATATACTATCGATTGTGCATAAAGTTTTCCATATTCTTCATATATCATTGTTTTTATTTCTTTTGGTAGTTCTAATGACCATATATATTTTAATTTTTTATAAAAATCTGTATCTTCATTTTCTATTCCATCTATATGTAATATACTAAGTTTGTCATTTACTTTTATTTCTATCTCTATTGTTTTGTCCTTAATAAAAAACTTAGTAGTATTCATCTTTTTTAGATCTTTCAAGATTTTCTATTTTTACTAGTATATTTTCTTTCACTATAAGTATTTCTTCTATATCTCTCCTATTTCTGTCATTTAAATTTCTTTTTAGATAATCTTTCAATATTCTATGAAAATTTTTAATTTCATTTCTAACTACTTCTTTTCTTAATTCCAAACTATTCATATTCTATTTCTTACATATAAATCTAGTTCTTTTACCTGATTAGCTAATCTATTTATTTTGTTTTCTTCAATTTCTTCTGGTTCACAAGATCCAATAGGTTTTGGTATCAATAATCTTGGTTTTCTTATAAGTGTTCCTAGATCTGTTATTTCATTCTTCTTAGGATAATAAATCTTTCCTATATCTTCAAATAGACTTGAAATATCTATCCTATCATTATTTCTAAAGGTAATACTATGATGTGAATTTGTTAGTGCATAATTAACATAATAAGTAACTAAAAAAATTTTATCTCCTGATTTCATTAAATTTCCTCTTAGGAATTTGTGTTCAAGAGTTAATAATTGATCTAACCTCTGAGTGCTTAAAGGTATTCTAATATTTGGATGAATCTCAAATTTTAATTTTACATCAGCTAAATTTCCTTCTATTACTCCTAATATTTTGTCTTTTAGATCAGTGATTCTATCATCCTTTAATACTAACTCTATTGGTGAATATATCCTACATGAATATTTGTATTGCTCTTATTAAAACTTGTATTGCTCCTATATGAATATATCCTATTTTATCACTATGTTCTTTTTTCTTTATATTCCTTTTTAATTCCATAAATTTTTTCTTGTTTAATAACTGTATACAAGTATTTCCTTGAGCATCTGCTATGTCTGTTGGTGCTTCATTAATTATTTTTCCATAGTATATTATATTTTATTTTTGGTTAAACTTTTCCATTAACCCCTTAAATTTTTCCTTTCCTTTAACTCCTTTCATGTTTGCATCTTTTGACAAATCTAAGTCTTCTTGTTGTATCTTTTGAAATAAAGTTGGATCTATCAAAATACTTCCTTCATAGTTTCCATCCTCTTCAGTAATATGTAAGTGCTCAATATCATTATTATTTATTTTTTCTCTTTCCATTTTAGTTCTTATATACATCTTACTGAAGCATAAAATAATAATAACAATAATTAAATTATTCAAGAAAAGTTAAGTAAATATACCTGACTATGCTTCTGAATCTTTGATTAAGTAAGCCCACTGCTACTTCCACAGTTCTCCATTAATTGTTGAATATTTAACAAAGTTTTGAGTAGAGAAAATAAGTCAAGAAAGATAAATGAAATGAGTGATTTTATTTATAATGAGTGGTAATTTTACAAGGGTGGTTGGGTACACTCTCAAGTATCTGACTAGCTCCTAGAGAACTACCACAAGTTTCCTAAGGGAAACACTTCTCATACGAGAGAATTTTCATACTGAAAAACTCTACCTACAAATTGAAGGAAATACCTTATTTATAGCCTTAAATGGACTTCTACTATTTACAATGGTATTATAGCTGTACATTAGTGCTTTACATTGTGACCAATAATTTTACATTTTTCTATTCACTAATTTGACCTTCATGTGGGCACAAAATACTCTAGATTCTTCATTACTCCACTATTGCTTCAAAGTCTTCTTTCTCATCTAATGCTTTGTAGGCAATAATTTTTTCCTTGACACATCTTTCACATGCGTGGTCCTTACTTTCCTTGATCATAGAGCATAAATTATAGAGGATAGATGACCTAAATTCCATTTGGGGTCCTGATAGTGTGTAGAAAGCTGCCTCAAAGTTTGTCAGTAGACTCATGTCTTTTTCCTTTATTTTTTTATTGTTGGTCTTATTCAAAAGCAAAGTGTAGGGTCCTTTGTATAGTACTTTGTTGTAAGAGCCTTTTCCAGTGGCTTGACATTGAGTGAAAATACTTGCCAACTGATTACTTATTACTTGAGTTATTAATTCTTCCCCATAGACCGTTTCATTGGGTTCATCCTTCAGAGGAAAATTATTATTGCTTATTTCAATAAAAACCAAATGCTTAGCTGGTTGTTTAGTAGTAAAATCTGGATAAGCTGAGTAAAATTTTAGAAAAATATTTTTCTCTCCTGCAATATTTCTTCTGAAAGCTTAAACTAACTCTTTGAAATAATAAGAAAAAAAACTAAGTTCTTCATGATTTGAGCTTTAAAGACAATCAATAAGTCCAAACTGAAACATACTTTATGTTAAATTTGAAGGTGCTCCAGGAAGAATAATTGCTTTAATCCCAAAAAGTTTTCGATCAACCACAAAAAAACAATTGATTTTTTCTTTTTCAGTCTAATTTTTTAATCTTTCAAAAATTTCCCAAAAATTCTTTTCCGAAAATTGTACTTGTAGTTCATGATCCTTTCTTGAAGTAATTTGAAAATCATCTAGAGAAAAAGGAATTTTTCCTAGTGTTTTAAATGTAGATGGTTTTATTGGTGGATTCTTTGTTGTTTTTGAATAAGTTTTTGGGCCAAGATATACTTCTTTACCTTTCTTTTCCTTTTCTAGTTCAAGATGATTTTTTTAGTGCTTTTTCAGCTTCTTCTTTGGTTGCAAATCCTTGGTGGTAGACTCCTGGGATTTTTGACAGTATGGTGCTGCTTTGTACTAGTCATCATAAATTCCTGGAAATGGTCCATTAAAAATGGTGTACCATTTTTTAGGCTTTAATTACTTCTTCTAGAACTGATTCCTTGGAAAAATTTTATTCTTCTCATTGCAACCTCAAAAGCTTTAATTTTGCTTCAATCAATTCAAGTTCTTTTTCCTTGTGAGCCTTTTGTGCTTCCTTGATTGCTATTTGTTTATCTAACATTTCTGCTTTGTTTCGTTCCATTCTCTTGAAAGTATATTTGCCAGCACGTTCTTTTCTCCCTTGATATGTGAGATTGAATAATTGTATTCAGCTAATTTTATTTGCCATCTTATCAATCTACCTTGCTTGTGTGTTCCTTTGTGGTTGATATTCTTGAAACCTGCAACATAAGTAGAGTCTGTTCTAACAATAAATTCTTTATCTAACACGTAAATTCGATATTTTTCCAACATTCGAATTAGTGCTAATGTTTTCTTTTCATGTGTTGGATAATTGATTTCACAATCTGAAAATGTTCCAGACATGTATCTACATAGTAATTCTTTCTTTTGTCCAGGAGACTTTGCCTTCATAGCTCCTCCCCAATATTCATTTGACGCATCAGTTTCAATGATAATTAGATCATCATCTGATGGATGATATAATTCAGGAAGATTCTGACATAAGTGTTTTAATTTAATAATAATTGCTTCATCTTCTTCAGTCCAAGACCAGAGAGCATCTTGCTTTAATTTTTGTTGAAGTTGCTTTCTTTCTGCGGCCAGATTCTTTATAAAACCCTCATTAGAGATATAAGTTAATAATCCAAGAAATTTTTGTAAATATTTTTTATCCTTTACTTTGTTGGAAAGTTTTGAAGCTTTTCTAATACATGTTTCTGCATTACTATTTTTCCTTTTTTAATTTCTAATCCTAAATAATTAATTTTATTTTGAGCTAAAACAACATTTTTTCTACTTAAAACCACTTCATAATCCAAACATTTATTAAATACTAGTTCTACCTTTTTGAAATCATCATTTAAATCTTTATTGGTAAAAACTAATATATCATCAATATAAATAAGACAAAAATCTTTAAATTCTTTGAGTATTGAATCCATTCTTCGTTGGAAAATTTATGGTGATTGTTTCATTCCCATTGGAAGTACATTCCATTCGTATTGTCCTTGAGGACAACTAAATGCTATTAATGGTTTAGATTCTTCTGTTAACCTTATTTGGTAAAAATCCTGACTTACAATCAAAAGTACTAAACTAATTCATACCTCTTACTCTTTTAATAATTAGGTCTTTTCTAGGAAGAAAGTATGCATCTCCTTCCATTACATCATTCATTTGTTTGTAATTTATAACCATCTTTCTTTTTCCTCTTTTTATTTCATTATGATTTTCAACATAAAAAGCTAGAGCTGAATGTTTACTTTTTGATGGTCTTATTAATTCTTTATCACACATTTATTTAATATCTTCTGCAAACTCATCCCTATCTTGCTTTGTGTAAATCATGGGTTTACATTTAACTTCTTTCGTAGGATCTTTTAGTTTTAATTCTACTAATTCCATTTCTTTGTTATTAATTTTTGGATCTAAACGATCTTCACTACATACTTTATCTAAAAGTTCTTCAATATGAGCTGAAATTTCTCTTCCTGGTTCTAAATTTATTAGTACACGACGGATTTTTCTACATGCTATTTCTATTATCTCACCCCGTTTTAGCTTGCTAAACTCTGATTGTTTCTTAGAAAAAATACTTTCTGAATAATAAACAATTGGAATATTTATTATTTCTCTTAATTGCTTTTCTCTAATATATGGAGTCTTTAGTGATATAAATTCTAAGTTTTGGCAAAAAGGTGCATATAATCTCAAGAAATTATTTTCTATTATCATATCTAACCCAATTTCTTGTTGGTAAACTGTAGGTACTATAAATA
Organism: Calophaca sinica; assembly: GCA_037113605.1. Taxonomy (NCBI): domain Eukaryota; kingdom Viridiplantae; phylum Streptophyta; class Magnoliopsida; order Fabales; family Fabaceae; genus Calophaca; species Calophaca sinica. The sequence continues at coordinate 98,177,764 of CM073734.1, read as the reverse complement.
ATTTATTTTAAATATTTAATGTAATCCTTTTAGCTACCCATAATAATGGATGTATTGATCCATCTGCAATTAGAATCTTAATGGTTTTCCTAATATTTCCCATTTACTAAATAATGCTCTTGTTGCTATACAAATGCTTGCCCCTGTATCTATGTATGCCTCTGTTTCTTTGTTCTCCTTCTCAATTCTTATTTTAATATAAGTATTATTCGAATTTTGTTTCTTCTGAAGATAATTCATCCTCCGAATTTCATATATACTCTCATCGGGACTACTTAATTCTTTTTCTAATGGCTCTAAGTCATCTATTCTATATATTCTTTTTATTAATTTTGATTTTTTTTTAGAGTCTTTTTCTTTTCTTTGTGGACATTCATTTGCATAGTGACCTTCTACATTATATATCCAACACACACATTTCTTTTTTCCTTTTGGACAATATTTTTTAGGTGTTTGTCCTTTTCTTCTAAAATATTTTTTCTTAGAATCTTTATAAGCCTTTTTCTTTGGATAAGTTTTTCTTAGTCTAGGTTTTCTTTTATAATATATTCGTTTTCCCTTTTGCTGATTACACCCATAATTTTCTGGTTTCTCTATTTCTGATATTTCACAACAAATTACATTTCTTCCTCTATTTAATTGCCTAATTGTTTCACTATTTAAACACTGTTGTCTTAATTCATTATACAAGATTTGTATAATTCCTCCTAAAGTATTACCAGTTTCAGCAGATCGTAATTGCCATATAAACCTTATCTTTTCATTAAGTGGATATGGTAATTTATCTATAAATATGTTTTTTTATATACTTCCTTTACCGCAGCACTTAATTCATAATATTATTTTTGATATTCACAGATAAAACTTTCTACTTCACACATATTACAAATTTATATTCCATTCAAATGTGCTTTTGCTTTTTCTTGTAAAAACTTATTTATTTTTTCTTTATGTTCAAGGATATTATACCCTATGAACTCTAAGTAAATCAAATTCATAATAAGTCTAGCAAATTCCTGATTATCTCTTACATATCTAGCATAATGTTGTCATTCTTGCTCACTTATACTTGTTAGATATTTTTGTACATTTCCTGCTGTTTTGTAAATTATTAAGTTTCTAACACTTGGTAAGTCTAATTTAGTAAATCTTTCATCAGTTGCTATTAGTAACGTCATCTCATTAGTCCATTGTAATAACATTTCCTCTGTATTTCTTGCACATTCAATATTTGGTATATTTTCTTGTCTAATATTTTCATAATGTGGTTTATATTCTTCTTGAATTTTAGTCCATTTACCACTCTTTTTTGAATATCCCTTTTTATTCATTGTTTCAAATTCATGTTTTTCCCATGTACTTTTCGGATTCCAATGTTCTTCCCATTTTCTTTTTGATCTTGCATTGCTTGTTTCTCCTTTTTCCATAAATATTTCATTATAATCTGATTCTGATTCTGAAGAGCTATAATTTAATATTACTTCTTCAGTTTTCTTTTCAGCTTCTATTTGTTCTACTTTTTGTATTTGTTTATTTTCTTCTTCAATTATTGTTAATTGTTCTAGTAATTGCTGAATTTCTTCAATATCATTTGACCTTTTTAGGGTCTCCATATATTCTTCTTTTATCCTCTCCATGAAGATACCAGTCTTAATAAACTTGAAAATTCATATCTTATTATTTCTTTTATTTTTGATTTGTGATTTATTAATTCTTCTAAATCCTTTATTGTTATACTTCTCTTATTTTTTTTCATATTCTAAGGGATCTTCCGGTTGTTGGAGAATTTCTCTAATTTTATTAATATTTTGGTTCTCATCAACTTCTTTTCCCTTATTTATTCCATCTAATGTATTTCGTATATTATTTATTTCCTCTCGTTCATTTTTTATTATATGACATGTATAATTTGCAATTCTATCAGTATTTTCTATCTATAAGTTTATATTTTTATTGATTTCTATAAGTGTTTTATTTAACTCTTTATACATAACTTCTATTTCTTCTGATAAAGTCATTTCTGTGGCTAAGTTCAACTTTTTCAAGTAGTGGTCAAAAAATTTATATAAAAGTGTAAGTAAAATTTTTAAAATTTGAGGGTTTGGGTCCGCCACTGCATAGCATAGCTGCCACCCTTGAAGGTTAATACTGCTCCCAATTGTGAACTATGAACTAATCACTCAAAATTGGGAGCAAAGCCACCGAGCCAAAGACACAAGAACTTACTGAAAAATCCAAGGAAAAGACTAGCAAAACAAAAACACTGAACTAACTAAAACCAAACTAAAGAAACTAAACAAACGAAAGAAAAATCACACACCATTAAGGTTGTGTGCAAATTGGACATAGATCCAACATTTAGAGGACCCGAGACCTTTATCCGGTGGATGTTTGGGCATGGTCAAAGCACATGTATCTTGAAATTCCATAGTTGATGAGTGTAACTCCCAATCTAATGGTTTCAATGGTAAAGTCGCAGCTGGATCTGCGGCAACGGATGGTGAAGGCGTGAAAAAGCAATTGAAACGAGCCAGTGAAGGCTCTGGTAGGGGGGGGGTGGGTTTTGGCTCATCAGGTGGCTTTGGTGGGGGGCTGGTGGCTGTCGACTTTGATGTTGGTGGTGGCTCACCACTGCCATGAGAGAGAGGACGAGAAATTGGCGGAAGTGAACTCTCGTTGAAATCGCGTTCGCATGTTGGGCGGAAAGCAGAAGGAGATGGTTTGAAGAGAAACCGCAGTGCCAAATGTGGTGGAAGGATGCCTTTTGGGTGGGCTTTTGGCAGGATTCAGATTCAGATTGGTTTCCGGGGTGCATGGGTAAAGAAATTTTGGAATGGGGCTTTTGTTTCCTTTGGGCATGATGTGTGGTCGAGATCCTTGCCACTGAAGGTTGTCTTTCTGAGACTCTTTGTGATCTCATAGCAGGGGGATAACCGGGTGTGTCATCTTGAGAGTTGGGTTGAGGTTGTTGGCAGTGGAGGTTCAGGTGGCGGATTTTTTTTTTTTTTTAGAATAGGCATTGCTTGGGAAGCTGCTTCAGTTGCTATCATATGTTGTTCTTTCGCACGAGGACGATAAGTGGTGTTGGGAGGGTAATGTTTAGAATAGGCATTGCTTGGGAACCGTGAAATCAACTTTTTTCAAAGGTAAATTATATCTCCAAACTTTATCCCTAAATCAAATGGTGAAATAAATCCTAAATTTGAAAGAGCATTTATTCTTGGAGAGAGTTTCTACACTCGATTTTTACACTTTTATAATTACGTCATTTTTTCATAATTACAAGTTAACTTTTTTTGTAAAGATATACATATTTTATGGAGTGTAGATAAAAGGGTAAAAATGTGGCGTGGGTTGAATAAAATTTCTCAAAAGGAAATAATGAGCTAACGAAAGTTTGTATAATTGGTAAGAATTCAGCTCATATCTTATAAGGATGTGAGTTTGAATTCTGTTGTCGAGAAAAAAAAAGGAATAGGTGCACTAAAATAAGGGGGGAAAAGGAATAATGCTTGGATCACGTACGTTAAAATTAAGTATATTCTTTTGTACAAAAAAAAAAAGGATTGTAGTGTATATAATGAAATGACAGGGGTTATAATGTAACTATGAGATTATATGTGTATATATAACATTATTTTTCAAAAAATGAAAGAAAAGAAGTAGAATGAAAGAAAAATATGCAGATTCATATTGTATAGTCATAGTCGTGTTGAAGAAATATAATAAACAAAGTGAAAAGTTTGAAAGACGTTGAACCATCTACAAGAGCAATGTTAAGGGAAAAAAATATTTAGATAGAATTTAATTTTTTTCGGGAGTACTTGTTGAACAAGAAAAAAAAAAGGGATATTCATCTGTTTGTTTTTACAATACTATATTTTGCAGTGAATTAATATATCAATAAATTTAAGGGCCTGTTTGGTTTCAAAAATTATTTTCTATTTCTATTTTTTGTTTTAACTTTTAATTACAAAATTGAAATTTTATTTTCAATTCTATTTTATATTTTCAAATTTTTTTTTTTACAGAAAATACTAGAAATAACTTTTTTTTCCAATTTTAAAAAGTGTAAACCGAATGAAAGCATTGTAATAGTTTTGTAATTAAAAATAAAGTAAGAAGTGAAAATAAAATATAAAAATAGAAAAGATTTTTTTAAACCAAACATGCATTATTTTTTAAGGGTTAAATATGTTTTAGTCCATATAAAGTGCACTCTAATCATGTTTAATAAGTTCACACAAAAAATTCATCCATGTTTAGTCTTCAATTTGCTGATTTTAGGAACTAAACATTGGTGAAAATTATTTTGGCACACAGTGGCGCAAATCTGCATAAAATCATTTTTAATGTGTATACTATGGGTTGTTGTATCAATGTATATGGGGCGGGGTGTAGCTTGTAAAAACCAGATTGCACATTCTGTTTTGTGCTAATTCTGTAATGTTGAGTACTGTGGGAACTCTGTGCCTTGCTAATGAAAACATTCTGTTTTCTTTTGCAGTTGCAAAAAAAAAAAAAAAAAACACATCGATGAAAATTTTTATAAGGACTAAACTTAATAAGAGAGTATTTTATAGGACTAAAAACAATATATTTAACCCACTTTTTAATAAACTAGGAAGTTGAGAATTTCTTGTGTGAAATGCACGTAGTGCCTAGTTTGAAGCTTAAAAAATGATACACCTTGACAAGAGAATGTTATAAAGAAGGAGAGAAAATCATGTAATAGGCGAGGTGGTGGGAAAATAAAAGACCGATAAAAAGAGATGCATGAGAGGAGTATGAAAATTGGGATGAAAAAGAGAAATGTTATTTGAACATCAAATTGGGACACCAAAATCGTCAACAATTTTATTGGTTAATGCAATTCACACTTACACACGTGGTTAATGAAGTGTTGAGATTGGTTAATGAATATATCAAAGTGTTACAACTCATTAACCATCAACTAAATTTCATTAACCATGAAATTGAACGTTATTAACCACAATTTTTAGGGTGTTCAGATATAATCTACTACATGTATATTTCAACATCTAATAATTGTGGTTAATAATGTTCAAAATCGTGATTAATGAAGTTCAGTTGATGGTTAATGAGTTGTGACACCTTAGTATATTCATTAATCAAGTTCAACATTTTTTTAACCACGTGTATCAATTGCATTAACTAATAAAATTGATGTTTTTTGGTGTCCCATTTTGATGTTTAATAACACGAATAAAAAAATCAGTTTGATGAAACTTCTCACATGGCAAGCTATATGGTTCTAGGCACCTGAAATGATATATAGAGTATAGATAGACGAAGTGTCCCCTGTCACTAAAAGACAACATACGAGTCCGAGTCCTGCTTAAATTCCTATCGTGTGCAACAGTTTTTAGCCAGACTACCTAGCCCACATCCAGTTTCACACCATTTCAGGATCTATGCTTGGTGGTCTTTAACGTGAATGGTCTAAAGTAGAGATAATAACAAAAGAATAGCATTATTCCTTGCATGAACCAAAGTTTTTTAGAATTACCAATAAACGAAGAACCACATAACAACATATGACATGACATAAGCCAATCAATCCCACAAACATGAATTACCCAAATCAACGTAAATAATTAATCTCCCCCTCTCCTTATACCATTATTACCCCCCCCCCCCCCAAAAAAAAATCCCCATTTCCAAATTCTACCGTTTCCAAATGTTGAGAAAGTTAACGAAGAAGAAACCAACATTAGTTCCTTTTATGAAGGACAGCAGCACACCCCACTTCATCTTACTGATCACAATACATCAGAAAATTAAGGAAAAAACAAAAGGATATGTCATTGCATATATACATTACAAAATTAATGAAAAGACCAACTTACTCAACTATGGAGAACTTGCACCAAAGGATCTCCATAGGGAACACCATGTGCAGAAGATGGTGGCGCAGCCGTGGCAGTGAGACATGATGAGAGAAGAGGATCCGAGGTTCCTCTCAGCGCAATATAACCAATTCTCAACCTTGACACATTAAAACTAACAGGTTGAAATTGAAGAGTAATAGTATATTTGCAGCTGACATGATCTCTCCGATCCCAAACTCCTCTCTCACCTTTACCTTTCCCATTTTTACTTTTTTTAAGTATCTTCTTAATTTCTTCTTTTTCAATGTAAGTAAACCCAACCCAATTTGACCCCAAAAACAACCAAAAACAAAAAAAGCAGCATTGCAACAATAAAGAGCAAGCAATCTAATAGAGCTAAAGAAAAGGACCTTAAGCAAGGGGAGAGAGTTGAAAACGATGCCTCATATTTCTAGATCAGAGAAGTGACACTGAAGGACCAATATTAGGTTGATCACTCCAAGCACCACCCAAAGCTGTTGCTGCGTTATTATTATTCCAATAAAGATAAGGATCAGACATTCCCATATGCTCCAGCTGGTTTTGACAAGCAGCACCATTATAATTTTGTCCTTCACCTTTCACTTCTTTTGAAGCCACCACCATCCCTGCAGCCTCACTACTATTATTCCCTTCCATTTTCAGCTCTTGTAACGAAGCCATGCCATGGAAAGGATCACCTTTCATGCCACCACCACCACTGACGAACTTTTGTTGCAGTAGAGTAGAGCTCAGAAGGGAAGCCATAACTGGAGTGGAGGGCATGGAAGCTGAAGTAGAAGTAGAACCACCAAAGATGGAGTTGTAACTAGAAAGAAGCGCGTTATTTGTACTAAACCCGTTTCTATAACCATCATCATTGACTTCACTAGCCAAAATCCCAGATGAAAAGCCTAATCCAAGTGCATTCAGCTGAGTCTGAACATCATATCCAGAACTCGAGACTCTAGAGTTAACAAACCTTGTTGAAAAGGGAAGGTTCATGACATCACCAGAGTTATTATTTAACCCGTAAAGCAAAGGATTGATATCGATGTGGGGTTGAGAAGGAGGGTTTGAATTGTTACTACATGGAGCGGAAGAAGAAGAAGGAGAAGCAGTGGTAGTAGTAGTAATAGTATCAATTTTGGAAGAGGTTGGTCGTTTAACACGCTTGTTTTTTCTGCACCCACCACCAACAGGAACGTTTCTCAGAGTTCCACCTCTTGTCCAGTATCTTTTACAGGCTTTGCAAAAGTGCCTTGGCTGTGACAAGCTGTAGTTGTTGTAGTAGCAAAATTTGGTGTTTGATGAATCGCAACGAGGACATCTTAGGGCTTGTTGTTGCTGTTGAAGAAGCTCTTGACCTGGTTTTTCCATAACCCTACCAGAGGAAGCCATCGAGACCTTTTGATCATCTATCTGATTCTACACGGTGAGAAAATTAAAAAGAGGATAAGAAAAATAGAAAAAGAAGAAAGAGAGAGTGTTTTAAGGTGGTGTGAATAACAACACGGTGTAGATATTCTCTTCCAAAAGGAAAGCAACAAAATTGGGGTGGTCATGTATTTGTCTAATAATTGAGAGAGAGAGAGAGCGAGAGAGATGAACCTGTGTCCATTTGTTAGGCGTTGTTGTTGGAGTGGTGATTACCGTTTTCTCACAGTTACCCAACATTTTACGTTGTTCAAAGGAGGAGTAAAAAGGACAAAGAGCAGTTGGCGCCTTGAGTCGCGCTAGCTTAATGTAAATGGTTGCAGTGCGTACTGTGAATTGAATTGTTGTGTGTGGATAAACAGAGAGACGGAGAGAGTGAAGGGACTATTTAGCTAGCTAGCTAGCTAGCACTAGCATGATAGGGGGAACATGATTATGTTATTACTTATTAAATTAATAAATCGGCTAAGAATAAGTATATGTTAAAATTGAATTGTGTAGCTAGCTTCACGTGATGGGTTTGGCCTAAAATCGAATTTGGGTGATTAGTATAATGGAATTGGAATAGTGCATAGGAATATAAAATGAACATTCGAAATCCAAGAAGGGGACATAGAGGTAAAGCGGGATTGGGATGAATCTTGAGTGGTTCAAGAAAGAAAAAAAAGAAAAGAAACATATATACTCCAACGTAACATTCCTTTGTGCAGAGAGAAAGAGAATAGGATAGATAGATAACTATATAAAAAGGGAATCCCTGAGAGCTAGCTGCTCAACGCCCAATCTAAGGCCAAATCCCACTTCAATTTGATGTAATTATTAATTAGTATAGTAATTCAAAAATTAGTTATTGTATTTAATCATTAATTTTATTTCTTGTTGGTTGGTCAAGAAATTAGATAGCATATCTTAAGATGAACAAAAAATATGAGAGAATGTAGCATTTTCATGAACCATTTACAGATAAACATAAGTTAGGCAACAAAGATGCTTTTCTCGTTTTAGCTGGGATTTATAAAGGGGGAGACAAATTAAGAGAGTATAAAATGGGGAAAAAGAAGAACCAAGAACCATATGTTTGTGTTATGGACGGACCAAAATTTCCAAATGAAAGGGACAAAAAGCCACCATGTGGCTGTTTACATCTCAAGACTCGAACACAACGAGACCACGCTTTGCAATTAAGAGCCTCTAGCTCGTTCTTTCTTCTCTCACCCATATTGACCAAGAGATTTTTGTTCTTGCTTTTTTTAATCAAATTCAAAGACAATAAACCGTTAATGGGGTGTGAGTGTGTCAGAGAGTGAGGAAGGGGAGAGTCATGAGACGGTGGCATGGAATGGAACCTTGATGTACATAAACCATGTGGTAGGCAGCTAAGCTCCGAAGGAAAAAAGGAATAAAGCAAAGCAAAGATATGGGTGAGTGAACAAACAGATTTTGTAGTCCTCCAAGGGATCTTCTCCTCCCTACTTCCCATCATTATTCTTCAGCAGCTGAGTTCGCTGTCATATAAACCTTGGTATTTGCTAACTAAAATATCACATTTACACTTTTGAGTTTAATTAATATAAGGTTGTCCTTTCATGTAGTATCTCATAAAATTGTTAATTATATATTTATATTTTCATCAAAAAAAAATAATTGTTAATAATATATAAAACATGATTCTGTAACTACATGGAGAGATGCAAAATTGTTACATGCAAAAAGAATTATTTAAGCAATATTAATTTTCTGTAAACGTGGTAGTGGATTTGTAATGCTACTACTATCTTCACTAATTGAGATCAGTCACCGTGGGTCATGATTTGAATTGTAATACTACTTTGATGTGAGGGAAAAATAATTTAACCCACCTAATGAATGGTTACCATAACATAAATTGAGAGACTTCTCAGTGTTAGACTTTTGATTAATTGCTTAAATTTAGGTTTGAAAAGAGTTTAATTTAAAACAATCAGTATCAATGTGGAAAGTGTGTTAACAACAAAGACGCACGCGAAACTACAGAGGGAGTGACATTGGTCAATTTAGAGGGCAGAGGTACGATATTGTGGAGGTGAAGGTGGAGGTGGAGAGGTGGGTCCTACTACCTACCACGCCCAGTCATTGAGGACCCATCACCACCGGACAAGAGATTCCAATTTGGCAAGCATGAAAGAAACCCAACGCGCACGTTAAAGGGAACTCTGTAAAGTGTATATACACAGAGAGAGAGAGAGAGGGAGAGAGACGACATTGGGGGACCAAAGCATCAAATCGAAGCCAACTGTACCCATCAAAAAGTGCCCACAAATGCACCCGAAACAATGTGCAGACATAGATCTCACTCTCCATTTGGTATTCAGTTTATTTGATTATAGCCACGTAACGTATTGTTATTAGGACACCCACTTTGTTTTTCTTGGTAGTATTTTTTTCATGTCTGCAGATGAAAAGACTTCTCTGCCCTCCTCTTCTGTTATCTTTGTCTTGCAAGGCCCACGTACAATATTATTGACTATTCCGCTGTGATAATAGTGATCTGCTTTAGCTGCCCAAATCACTCATTGTTTTCTCAATTATCTACCTCTCTCAGTGAAAATATATGTTATGCTAGAATCAATGGATCTAAATTTTATGATAGTCTAAGGAAGCTTATGAATGGAATTTTGCGGAACCTCATATTCCATCCATATATAGTGGACTTATACATCATGTGTACCTCCTGTACTTATTATAATGCACAGACGGTGATGACTGATGACTGTCTTGTAATAAAATAATATTACAAAAAAAAAAATATTAGACCACCCGAGAGTGAAACACATGCCTTGGTTAATTATGACTTCACGGGCACATTTGAACTTTGTCGTACGGTAAAAAAGACGGGGATTTCAACCATAATTTAACTCATTGATAATCTGGGTAGGTTCTAATTAAATCAGGGAAATAATATCATATGATTGCATTGCGAACCTCAAAAGGATTGGATCCTAACTTAGTAGTATATACTAGCTGCCAAGAAGTAGTGACTTTGAGGTGATCCATCAAGACTTTGCATTGCACATCATCACTCTCAGGTTGCCCAGAGCAAAATAAATTCCTATGAACCATATTTAGAAAGTCTTATATCCAAGATCCTAGCTATAATATAGAAAAGGGAAAATTATGCTTTTGTTTCCTTATCTTTATTTTAGGTTTCAGTTTTGTCCCTTATCTATTAAAAGTTCTAAATTAGTCCCTTATCTTTATTCTAGGTTTCAGTTTGATCCCTTATGTATTAAAAGTTTCAAATTAGTCCCTTATGTTATGAATATTATACCAATGTGGTTCTTTTTATTGCATAAAAAAGGGACTACACTGGTATAATATTCGTAACATAAGGGATCAATTTGAACCCAAAAAAAAGAGGGATCACGTTTTACACATAAGAGACCAATTCGAAACTTTTAATACATAAGGGACCAAATTGAAACTTAAAATAAACATAAGGGACCAATTGTATAATTTAACCTATAGAAAATTATTGAATTATCTAAGAATTTTAAATAAGTCTTTTAAGTAAAAACAATTGTAATTGAGTCCCTAAACTTATCAATAATTTGTAACAGGTCTTTTAATTTTAGTCGGGACCTAATTGAAAATTATTTAAAAGTTCATGGGTCTAATTAAAAATTATTTAAAAGATTAGAGATTCGATTAAAATTTAGGGACTCAATTACATATTTTTTAGGGACCTATTTAAAATTGACAAATAGTTCATGTACCAACTTAAACCATAGAAAATCGATGCATGCTTCCGCTTTCTAACTGCTTGCATCCATCGTTTTTTTTCCTTAGAAGTCTCTTGGTACAAGGTTGTGTTTATCAAATTATCATAAAAAAGGAATTTTGTTTACTGACATTTTTTGGAATAATTTTTTTTTGTTTATACACCTGATCTAGGTGGGTAATTAGCAAACAATAGTAAACAGTCGTAACTGGGAACTAGACCATAATCAGCAACCGTAGAAAATTCCAGTAAGAACTGGTCATACACGGTCTTTTAACAACAGAATCTACCACTTATGGCTTGGACTGTAGCTTATGGAAGTTTCAAGTAATTAACTTCAATCCTGTGGGCCCTTGAGAATGTTGGGGAGGGACTATTCTACTGTATTATATCTAATGAGATGCCCCAAAACGATCTTATTTTATTGTTCTCCTATTTTCCTTGGAATGGGGTTGTGGGAGCTCAAAATGAAAAGCGGTAGAAATCAATTTGGTTTGGGATTCTTCCTCTTGAAGAATATCAATAGCTAGATAATTGGTTTATTATAATTTGAAAATGAAAGATGGAGGGAAAAAAAAAATTAGAAAAGACCAATGGTTGCATTGTGGCAACAGAGGTTGCTTGCTTCCAACCAGTCCACAGGTCATATATGCAGACATAAAATTTCTGTCACTGAAGTTATACTATGAATAATAACTAAAATGTTTAATGATCATGACTTCGTAATTATGTGCTAACATTCCCTTTATTTATAGATTCTTAGCGTCCATTATAAACCGTAATGCGAAGCATATAATATGTACGTCTAGATACTACCTCCATTTCTTTTTACTTGTTTTTTAAGGTTGGTTTACACAAACCAATAAATTTTCTTGTTTTTGATAAAGTTATTAGTCTTTTTCCTATAATATTCTTGATTGTTTATTATTTATCACATTTATTTCTCTCTCTCTCTATAATAAATAATTATTGGTGTAATTGAGAAATAAGTAATTAATTTAAACTTAAACTATCAAAATCACAAGTGAAAAAGAATAAACTTCTTTTTAAAAATCGACAAGTAAAAAGGAACGGAGGAGTAGCAATTTTTGAGAGAGCATAATAAATTTAAATTTTGTACCGTAGCTTGTTAGGGGCCCTTGATTAGGATTTTTGATGAAAGTGAATCAAATTAGGTCCACAAGTCTCTTAAACCGCAAGTTTCCATCGAAAATCCACACCACTCATGATGAAAGGGTGTAATCTTATCAAAATCACTAGTTAATTTCCCTCAATCAGGATTTGTGATTAGCTTATTTTTCCATTTGTGACGGGGAATTGTCTAGCTAAAATTACAATATGAAGGTCTACCTCCTATCATAGTCCTAGTTTTTTTTTTTTGGGTGCCCTTTTGAAAAGACTTATTTTTATACTACCCATCAGGGGAGGACTCTGGAATCTCATGTACAGATACAAGCACTTGGTTTTCATAAATAGTAACTGCATGCCTGCAAAACAATCATTCTTATAACAAACAAATCTGTTCAGCAATTGGTCTTGGTCCACCACAAAAATCTGTTTTCACCTTCCCCATTGACCATACTTCCCTAGTTGCCTATATTTCTACAATTCATGAGTTTTAATTATAGATTATAGAATATACAACTCCAAAATCTGTCTAAATATGTGAGATCTGGTGATATGAACAAGCACGTTAAGGTGCCTCTGTTTTTTTTTATTTTTTAAACCAAGGTATCCTCCACGGTTGACTTCTCCCAACAGATGTTTTTTCATACGCACCGACCAAGAATCGAACTCAGGACGAGATGGTTAAGGGACTCAAGTATCTACCACTTATGCCACACGGTTGGTTAAGGTGCCTCTGTTTTGTCAATCAAAGTAAAGTCTCGTTCCGAGGAAGTCAATTTAGAAAAATTAACTCACATAGATGCATTAGGAAATATTAACTTTCTCCATTACAACTAGGAAAAATACTAGCTAGGCAAAAAAAAAAAAAAATTCAAAGTGAGTAAATAAAAATATACTTATTCTTAAATTAGTTGTTGGCTTTATATTATGCTATGTTCAAATTAAATTTGAAACAATATGCACGTAGTCATTTTCTTGATCAGATTAAATGGACTTTTTTCTGTGTTTGTCATAATACATAGGTTTAATTTCTTGAGTTTAAGGACTATTCACTTAAGGTGTAAAATTTTTTTACACAATAAGCTAATTACATAATCACAGTGTGCGACTAACATCTAACAAAAAACATCTGATTAAGAGGAATCTTTAAATATAACAGTCTCTCGAGGCTTTCTTCATACCCTCGCTAGTTGCTTCCACTTTGTACTTTTTTAGCACCAATTTAATGAATCATATAACTTTTTGTATTTGTCTAAAATGATTGATGAGATCACGACAAGTATACCAGATCATTGCAAAAAAATCAATAAAGTACTAGACATCGTTCTCAACGATTGTGTGTTGAGAATCAACTAACGAATTCAATTACTAATTTTTTTATATAAACGAGGTATCCCCTGCGCACAACTACAGAGACTAATTCCTCGAGCCGAATAGGACACATAGGCGACAATGTTCTCCCCCATGAGTTTTAACGCTATTGTAAATTCGAGATCATTGGCTAGGCCGGAAGACACCTGTACCATCTCATCCAACTGTTCATGGGTCAATTGCCATTTGAACAAGAAACAAGACTAATTTATTAAACAATTAAAAAAAACAACTACGATATTTTTTGGGGGTTTTATGTTGTTATAAAAACAAGAACACAAAGATGATATTACTCAATAGACTAAAGACGTTAGGGATAAGTTTCAATTGATTTAAATATCATGCACTTTGATTAGGGTTTAACATGAATTCCTCTTATTCATTTGTTACAGAATTCTCAATTATAATCCTATAGCCTTAGATAAGTGAACTTTTTAACCTTTATTAAAATATCTAATTCCTTACATGACCTTAAATAAGAGAAAGCATTAAGATCGAGAAAAGGGTATCAAGGTTCAAAGACTATTCCTAGACTAGAGAATCACATGGTATTCAATTTCAAAGGATTCATATATCAAACAGAAAGAGTAATTCATATTAATGGGTTCCAAATCAAGTACAAGCAAAATCCATCAAGATCCACTCAATTCCTAACATAGGGCGTTTAAACATAGAAAAAGAATAAACAAAGGTTAAGCAAGAGGAACAATTGATCTCCACCGATGAACAATGATGATCGACTTCCGCCAGATCATCTTTGTGAACCCAGAGGACTCGAAGGGTAGGACACAAAGGTGGAACCATTAATCTAAGTCAAAATAATGCCTAAAGATCCTTAATTTGGAGTAAAATTGCATTTTTATACATTTTGGACTGAGACAGGGTGCCTAATGTCCTCTGGGATAATTGTGTCGAGGCACCCTGTGCCCTTCAGACCAAAGCCAAGCGCCCTATGCCCAGATTAGGGAGCGGTGGCCAAGCTCCCTAATGCAGGTTGCACCTGCTTTCTTCCACTTGGTGGCTTGTGTAACATCCCAACTTTCTAAAGCTTGGTAATTAAAAAATACTAAGTAAAAAATGGGATTTAATCCTTAAGGATTAATGAGATTAATAACCTTAATTTAATCTAGTGTTTTAACGAAAAGTTAGAAATTAGGGGTAAAATAGTAATTATTTTCAATAATTAAGGAAATATGGGACTACTTATTAATGAGTAGTATTTAATTGATTAATTTATCTGAGGTTCCTGTGAGGACCAAAGAGTAAATTATGATATTTAAAAAGGGGCTTAATAGTCTAGTTTTATCAAACCATGCCTCATTTCCCCCACCAAACACCACGCTTTAGCTTATTCCATCCTAGAACTCCCTCTTTCTCCCTAATTTGAAAACACACGCACCCTGGCGTGAAAAAGAAGCAGAAAAAAAGGAAAAAAACAGAGAAGAAGAGAGACGGAGGAAGAAAGAAGAGAAAGGGGAAAAGAGAGAGAGGGAGAGGGAGCGCGCGACGGGGGAAAAGGAAGAAGGGCAAGGCCGCGCCAGTGGCCCTGTGGTGGTGGCGCACGGTGGGGCGTCGTGGTGAGAAGAGAGAGGCAGAGACCGAGAGCGAGAGAGAGGAATAGAGAGAGAGCTTGAACAGAGAGGAAGGAAGAGGAAAATGGAAGAAAGAGGAGAATCCAGACTCCAATCCAGGTTCAATTGAAGAAGAAGAAGAAGAAGAGGGATTTGGAGTTAGGGCTTTGATTCAAGCTTCAATGGAGGAGAAGCCCTGGGAATTTGGGGATTCACATCACCAAGTATTTAAGGGACAAGAGGTAACATAAGATTTCCCTCAAAAAACCTCTTATTAGGGTGTGCTTAGGTCATTATTCTAATTCTTGATCTTGAATGCTTAATGAGTTGTTTGTGATTCCCTTGAGTTAATGGGTGATTCCATGTCTCTTGGAATGGGTTAATGGGACTTGATGTTATGTGGGGATTTCGTAGAATTAAATTGCATGCAAGATGTTTGAGATATATTCTAAAAGAGGAATTTATCTTAGGAATCCTTCAAATACCATGATTATGTGTGTATTGACTTGGATTAGTGTTTAATAAAGTGGGAATGTGCCTTAAGTGGCTTAATTTCATTTAGAATGGGAATTAATGATTAAACTTCCTTTGAATGTAAAGTTTCCTTCTTTATTTGAGAGCTTGGGCAACCATAAGTTCCAAGGTTGTACAATTAGAAAATTAAAGATTATGAATTGATGATTTATTGACTAATTGGATTAAAGGGTGACCTACTGTCCCTCACCCCATCATGATATTCTATTGTAATCTCCTCCACCGAGGGAGTTATGGAATTTGGATTGCATACCTATTGTTTGGTTTAAGTCCTAATAGAAAAGTATGTGAGTGATGGTTATGGTTTATGTTGTTCCTTGAGAATGTGTTTTGTGGCCCTTAATCAAGTTCATGGTTGTGGTTTGAGGGAATTAAGTTTGATCCTCACCAAACCATGTTGGAATGCTTTATTTTGGGTCCTACTTTCATTGAAAATGAGTTGATGGATATTGTTCATATGTTCGATGAATTTTGAATGAGTTTTGTGGAGTTTAAACCACAAGATTGTTTAAAATTCATATGTTAATTATGTTGTTCCTTCATTTGCTATGTTTGATCTTTGATTCTTAAGCCTTAGTTTCATTTTGATTGGTTTGGAATGAGGAGATTGGAGATTGGATAAGTTGGAACCAGAAAAGGGGTTTTCTGTAATATTCTGCAGACCCGCGCGCGAAGCGCGCATTCACAGAGACAAAAGGGGTAAAAGCGCCCCATGCGCGCTCAAGCGCGCCATTAGGGAGTAGAAAAGCGCGTGAAGCACGGAGGTACAGAGGCAAAAGCGCGTGAAGCGCGTCCCAAGCGCGCCACATGTTTTAAGGGCTTTCAAGGCCATGAATACTTGATTTTAGTGTTCTAAATCTTACGGGATCAAAGGGATGTCATAGGATTCCCTTAAATAAGTTATTTCAACATAAGTTTGTTTGAAAACTTAGAAATAAGGTATTAGAACTATTGAATTTATAATGGTTCTAGTAAGATAGTCGTACAGAGTAGTTGTACCACTGTTACCAAATGAAACGTTCTGGCTGTTACGAAATAGTTATGAGTGCAGATCCAATGTGAGGTAACGACACATCCTGGCTGTTAAGGATTTGCAAGTGCAGAGCGGTTGTATCACTGTGCGGTAATGACACGTCCCGACTGTTACAACGACAGTTGTACAGAGCGATTGTACCACTGTTACCAAGCGATACGTTCCGACTGTCACGAGCAATCCTTGATGTATGAAATCGTCATGTTGTTTTAATGTTTGTGGTTGAATATTATTGTGACTGTGGCGAGTGTTTGGTTGAATATTTTAACACAGTTGATAATTATATCTATGTACAGAGGAGTTTTTCATACTTTGCACACCAAGTATGGCTGAAAACAATGGTAAAATATTTATGTTAGTCCTATGTTACTGAGTTTTGTAAACTCACTATGTTGGGGCGTTGTTTTCAGGTACAAGCTTATTTGGGAAGTTCAAAGCATAAAGTTGGTGCTTGGTCTCGCCGCCACACGAGACCTTGAGTACCGGATCACGAGTCGAAGTCTTTTATAATCTAAAAGTATTTTCTTTTCTGTTATAAATCTATAATAGTATTGGATGTTAAATTCTGTAATTTATTTAAAGCAAATATGTAATTTTGCGGAAATGTTTTAGAAAGTGCGATATCTAGTAGGTTTTACCTTTTTCCATATTGGTTTCAAAGAAGAAAAAATAGTTTATTTTTACTACGGTTAACCCAGATTCAAGTTAATTTAGTAAGTAATGCTCTGATTAGAGTCGGGGTGTTATAGCTTGCACCCTTGAATAGAGGCCAGGTGCCTTGCGCTCTATGTCGAGGAGCCTGCGCCCTAGCCCAATATGTCATTTCCCTCTTATTTTCATGTCTTTAGCTTCTTCTTCACCCCTTTTCTTGCTTCCTTCCATGCCAGTACCAAAACACACAAACTTAGGTCATGACACATGATTCAAGCTCAAAGTTAGGCAAATTCATCAGAAAAATCAATCTAAACTAATATGCTAAATCAACACTAAAATTAGGCGAGACAAAGCTTAGACTTATATTTGAGTGATAAATATCCATATAAAATATAAGAGCAAAAGGATAGTTCGCGGGGTTATCAATATTAAATTATCAAGACATAGTTGTATCAAAGTGTTTAAAAGAGCTTATTTTATCTTATTTTTTTGGTAGGGGGTATTTTACCTTATCTTATCACATATGTTTGAAAGAACTTAAGAAAATTATTTGTTGAGAAGTTTATTCTCATTTTTTCTTCGATTATAAAAATAATTTATACAAGAGCCAATAAGTAGTTAATTATACGTTTAACAAATGTCTTGTAAAAACGTAATCTGTTTACAAGTGTTTAGGTAGTGTAGTATACTACCCTTTGAATCTTTGCCTGTTCGAGTTTGTAAAACTAACTTCATTTCTTGTGTCTGTTAATTACTACTATTTTTAATTTCTTGATCAAAGCAGTCAAGATATACCCAAGATAGTTACCACCACATAATTGCTGGTTTCTCGTGCACATGCAACACTAGGGATTGACTGCTCGATCACTCACCGGGCCACCAACTTCTGTATTTGATAGAAGTTCTTATTCTTACACAGAAAGCGGAGATTAGATAGAAGTTCTTATTCTTACACAGAGAGCGGAGATTAATTCAATGTACAAATTACTCTCTCCGTCTTATAATAAGTGTCGTTTAAGTTAATGCATGTTTCTTAAGAAAATCATTAATTATAACCATTTTTAAGGTAAAATAATCTATTTTGACTAAAATACTCTTATTCTAATACAATAGGAGTTAAATGAAATTAGAGTAGTTGAGATACTAATAAATAAGAGTGTTACTGAAAAAAAGTAATTAGTACTCTCTTAATATTCTAAAATGACAAATAATTAAAAAAACTAATATTACAAATATAACACTTAATGTGAGACGGAGGAGGGAGTACATGTTATCATTTTTACAAAATAATTATTCCCCCCGTTTTCATATATAAGCAAAAAATAATTGTTGCACACCCTTTAAGAAAAGTATTCTTTCTCATTTAGTAGTCTTGAAATCTAAAAAAAAAAATTGTAATTCATAAATTGTCCTTATTAATTAAAAGCATGAGAACCAAAGAGTTGTAATTAAGGGAATAAAGATAGATTAAAATTAATTAAAGATAATTTTGAGTTAACACCATTTAATAGATTAAAAGTGGGTAATTGTTGCTTATATTTTGTAACAACAACTATAGAGATTTTGTTATTTATATACGAAAACGAAGGGAGTTGATCCGAAGTGGATCTCAGAGGTGGCCGGAGTAGGGTCATGAACGGTGGACACGGCGGAGCACGGCGGAAGGAGGGTACATGCACACACTCTGATGCCTAAGTCAGTATCGGAATCAGGTGAAGTAAGGGAATGAACAGTACGTACCTTTATTGATTAGGTCACGAACCTTTTATAGCTGAGGTCAGGTTGCTGACGTGTGGATATCCTCAAGTAACCCTAGATCGATTATCAGCCGTTGGTTGTATCTGACGGTCAATGTTGATTCTAGGGTTATGTGCGGATAATGTTGCTTTTAGGGCTAGCGCCACAACGTTTATACTCTAGGGTTTCGTGTCGTGGCGATTTG
The DNA here is from genome assembly GCA_037113605.1 of Calophaca sinica. NCBI lineage: Eukaryota > Viridiplantae > Streptophyta > Magnoliopsida > Fabales > Fabaceae > Calophaca > Calophaca sinica. Next base: position 98,158,467 of record CM073734.1, on the reverse strand, counting down.
ATCTCTAGGGTTTGTTGTCCCGAGGGCGAACCTCCTAGGTCGGGTCGGTTGACCGAAGTGGGCCTTGGGCCTGTTCGGGTCGGTTTGATCCGGCGCGGAGCAGGCCTTTTTGGCCACTCCGATAAGTTGCCCCTTAGCCGATGTCGTCAGTTATTGATGACTTCGGATATTGTAGGGTGTTGTTCGTCGAGCGTTGTTTTCGCCCTTTGAATCTTGGTTTCGTTATTTTGGTTGCACAACCGAGTATCGAGGTTCGTGGAGGCTTCGCAGGTCGGTTACGTTTGCCACGTCTCGTTTGGTAAGGGTTTTGAGTCAAGGCGGTTTGTTTTCAAATTAGAGGTTTTGAAAAGACTTGCTCATTTCCCAAGACAGTTGTGGCAGAGGATTTGATGACGTTTTGCTAAGGAGTCGCCTCGTTTCTCGCGCTTGTCATTATTACTCTTTTAGCATTAATTACTGAGCCCTACCCCTTTTCAGAATCTATAAATTTTGGAGGGGGTGCTCTTTCGTCACTTCGGTCTTTGTTGTTCTTTTGTTTTCTTGCATTCTTCTGCAATTCTGCCATTTGAGCAACAGGGTTCTCTGTGTGGGCATCAAGCTTCTTAGGATACATCTCCTTGCTCGTGCCTCCTTGTCATATATTCAGAGGTATTTCTTCTTCCCTGCCTTTTTATTTGCTTGTCAGAAATGAAAAAGGGGGAATTCAAGTCTGTTTTGCTTGAAGGTTTATGGCTTCTCAAACCCCTTCTTTGGTTTCTGGTAATGAGGGGTTTCAATCGAAAACCTCCCCTACTGCATGTGTCTCTGCGGCGGTGCCCCTGGTGGTGCCGCTACCTTCCCATGAGGAAGGGGCGGATGAGCGTTCAAAACATGGAGTAGCGATTACTCCTGAACGCTTAGAGCGTTTTCGGGTGGTTTTGGAAAACAAGTTTCAGCGTCCATGCGACCCCCGTTAAGTGGCTCGATGGTATAAAGACGTGTATAATACCGTTTCTTATCCTGAGGTCCCCATGGACAAGTTTTTCATGGGAAGGAAACGGAGAATCGACTTGGACGGCCTTTTTGCCCTTCCTGCCGATGTGGAGGACTACGGTTGGGTCTCGAATGAAGTTCTTAGCCTCCGATCTGAGTATACGACCATCGAGGATATCTCCGACTTGGAGAGCCGGATCAGAGTGTGTGAAACGTCAAATCTGGAGGGAAGTGGGCCTCCCTGGCTTCATGAGGAGATCAACGGATTTGCTCTGCGAAGGGTGGCGACATGTGGTCTATTCCGATGTATGAAGTGCTATTTACCGAGATGCAGATTTCTTTCCCTTTCTCGTCCTTTGAACTTTCCATTCTTAGACACTTGGGTGTGGTCCCTTCACAGCTTCATCCCAACAGTTGGGCTTTCATGAAAGCGTTCGATCTGGTTTGTAGGTATATAGAGAAATCGGCCTCTTTTCGAGTCTTTTTTCATCTATTTTCACCCATGAAGACCTCGGAGAAGGTGACCAACGGTAGGGTTGGATTTCCTTCAATCCGAACGGCAAAACCTTTGACTTGTACAGTGAATCTCTTAAAAAATTCAAGACGAAGTACTTTTTTCTTCTTCCGATGGACGACGTTGCCCGGGAGTGTGTTTTTGATCTCGCCGAGGATGGTTCGGAGGCTCCGAAGTTCCCCTTCTATTGGTTGAAGTCATTCTTCGATCATCCTGTTGGATCCTTCACATTCAAGTTGTCCGATCTTAGTGAGCTCGAGAGGGGTTGGGTGAAGGGCGTCTGAGATTGGGTTGGCGGCTTTGATCCAGTTGTATACACCGACCCCAAGACTCAACAGGAAACGTCGCTCAAGCAGTTCTTTCACACCCAAACTCTCCTGCGATGCCCTACTTGGGAGGATGCTCGATGTGTCTTAGGTAGAGAGTTATTTGCTTGTGTACCTCTTTTCGTACAAGTCTTTATCTGACATGTTTGTTTTCTGTGCAGAATCAATGTCGAATATTGCATAGTTTACTGCAGTCAAAGCCGCTCTGGCTAAGAAGCTGAAAGGAGGTTCGGACGAGGGGAATCAAGTTCAACCCTTGCCTACCGCCGCAGATGTCATCAGGCCTTCCAATTCTGGCACGCAGAAGGATGGGGGCTCTAGACCAGTTCCTTCGGTTCATGCGGTACCCGAAGTGGTTAGTGCTTCCGCGGATATCATTAACGTCGAGAAGCATAAGAGAACTCTTTCTTCCGACCTTCCCCAATCTCAGCAGAAGAAGCAAAAGGGTTCAAAGCAACAAGTGCTACCATACAAGGGTCAGGATTCTGCCCACTCTTCCGAGGGTACTCGTCAACCTCTCTGGTAACAGATTGGGGAGAAGGTGAAGGAACTGGAGGAAGAGGTCGTCTTCTTGCACAAGACGAAGAGTCAAGCTGAGACAGCCTTGAAGAGAAATCGGGATCAGAAAGATCGGATTCGCGATCTAGAAAATAAGAACCAAGATCTTCGCACGAAGGTGTAGAATGCGGTGGGCCTCCAGACCCAGCTCTTAAACGAGTCCCTTCGGGCCGACGAGGCCGAGCGGAACTGCCGCTATAGCGAATGAAGAGCTCTGGAAGGTATGCAAGGGTCTTAAGTCCAGGGCGGACAAGACAGTTGCCGATAGAGATGTTTATCGCAAGGAGAGGAATTTCTACCGCTCCGAAGTCGCCAAGTTGAAAAAGGTGCTGGAGGAGAAGAATGAGGAGCTTAGGAAGGCATTGGAGGAAAAGGCGGCCAGCGATCGAGCCATGATGGAGATCAGAGATGAACAGTTTGACAACGACGTTCAACAGGTGGTGTTCCTGAATCCTGGAATCGCTGTCCTGACGGAGGGTGTTACCAACCTAGGAGTGGTTTCACAGGACCACATCGTGCATGCTGAAACCCAATCCGTCCTTGTTGTTCGCCCTTCGACCGACGCCTAGTTCCTTTGTTTGTATTTTGCAATTGTTTCTTTGTAAGACCTTGTACTTGTCTTTTGTACCTGCTCCTTCGCGTTAAGGGCATTTGTACTATGTTCCAAATTAATGAAATTTCTACTTTCCGACCTTGTTTCAAATTAATGAAATTTCTACTTTCTAACCTTCGTTGGCGGATTCATGTGTATATTTGTCATTTCGTGATGTGGTTTCCATTGTGTTGTCGTCACTTCGGGAAGGGAGCCCGGCCAAGGGAACCTTCCCTCTACCCCGGAAGACTGACTTGTCGTCAATACTTCGGGTGTGCGATAGATTGAAAATGTCCATAGACGGATGTGATGGCTAGTCACGTCGGTTGAGACTCCCAAAAGATTGGCGTGATGATGCGAAACTCCATAGTGGTCAGAGTTTGCTCATCTACCCGAATTGACAATGGTATTATAACCTTAATAATTGTGATAATAAAATGTCCTACTGCCGAAGTCTCATTTTATTATGCTTGGATTTTTACAAGAAGTGGATTCCCTTTCATTATTTTCTAAGTTTGGCAGCATTCCATGTTCGAGGGACTGCTTGGCCTTGCAAGGTGTAGGATATTCTATATTAGTAAATATTCTTTCTCTTTATTAGTATAAAATGAGTATTAAAGAATACTCTTTGAATCGAGCTAATTCAGATTATTCCAACATCTTTATTTGTTACAATTTTTTTTTTGAGTTCCCTGTCAAAATGGATTTAGCTAATGAAAAGGCTTTCAATGCTGTCCAATATCCTTTTTTTTTCCAATAAGTCTTCCGAAATATTTTAATTTATATATATATATATACACACACACACACACATATATCTTCGCATATCAGATATGTTACGAGAAATATTACGATAAATAAAAGATAAATGAGAGGATTATCAATCAAATTTTCAATCACGGATACATTTTTATCCTTAATATACTGAAATGGCTTCCATTATGGGTATCAAACCAATAGCTATTTATACAAGCTAAATCTTCTGATCGATAATTTGGCCAAAGAAAGAATTTTAAATTCATTAGTTTTTTTGTTTCTCTATCAAGATCTTTATTTTTAGCCAAAGCTTGACAGCAATTATTTATTTTATTCTCATTGTAATTTATTGTGTTAGTATTTCTAGGATTGAAACAAATTAGAATTCTCAATTTTCTACGGCGTCTAGTGGACAAAATATTTTCCAGAACAAGAAATCATAATGATTTTTAGGCGCCATGATCAATCTTCGAGGAGATCCGATATGGTCCTTCCCAGTTCGGTGCCAGCTTTCCTTGGCTTGTGTTTTTGAAGCCGACGTCAACCCCTCTTAGGACTAGATCATTCTTTTCGAATTCACGAGGTATGACTCATTGATTGTATCTTGCGGCAATTCTTTGCTTCACAACAACTTCGTTTAGGGAGGCTAGCTCTCGATTTTCTTCGAGGAGGTCCAACTCCTCTCTCAAATGTCGGTGATTAGATGAAGTACTGAGCAGGTGGAGTGTTCTCCAGCTCAGTTCTCCGACTTCGACTGGGATCACTACTTCAGATCCATAGATAAGCCGAAATGGCATCTCTCCGATGGTGGAGTGGGGTGTGGTTCGATATGCCCAAAGTACTTGTGGGAGCTCTTCTACCCAATTTCCTTTGGCTTCGTCGAGTCTCTTCTTCAAGCCCCTTAAGATAACCCTATTTGCTGCTTCGGCTTGTCCGTTGGTTTGGGGATGCTCGACCGAAGTGAATCTCTGCTTTATCCCGAAGTCAGCTAAAGCTTCTTAGAACCCCTTACCCGCAAATTGTGTCCCGTTATCGGTGATGACGACTTCCGGAATGCCGAACCTCGTGAGGATTTGCTTTTTGAAGAACTTGATCATGTTTTTTGTCGTGATCTTTGACACCGGTTCGGCTTCGATCCATTTTGTGAAGTAGTCCACTACTACGACCAAGTATTTGATTTGGCTCGAGGATATAGGAAACAGTTCGAGGAGATCGATTCCCCACCAGGTGAAGGGCCAGGGGAAGCTAGAGCAGTCATCTCGCAAGGAGGGGCGCTATGTACATCGGCGTGCTTTTGGCATTTCATGCACTTTTTCACATAGGCAATGGCATCTACATCCATGGTCGACCAGTAGTAACCAGCTCGCAATGTTTTCCTGGCCAAAGATCGCCCACCGAGGTGCTGACCATAGACGCCCTCGTGGATTTCAGCGAGTACATTTTGGGCCTCGGCCGTGTCAAGGCACTTCAGAAAAGGTGTTGAAAAGCCTCTCCGATATAGGCGATCTTTGATGACGGAGTATAAGCACGCTCTGCGGTGAATTTTTGATGCTGCCTTGTCATCGAGAGGAAGTTCACCTTGGCAAATGTATTTGAGGATTGGCGTCATCCATGAGTTACCGAAGTCAGTGATTGTGTATACCGAAGGGGTAATGAGGATACATTTGAAAGTTTGTTTAGTTCCATTTAGGGAGTTTGGGTTCCCCGATGTGGTCATGATGCTTGGATGGGAAATGGTTTCTTGAATGACTAACATGTTGCTTCCCGTTGTCTTCGTGCTTGCCAGTTTAGAGAGTACATCGGCTCTCGAGTTCTGTTCTCAAGAAACGTGTATGATCTCTATCTTCTGGAAGCTTTTCATCAGTTCTTTGACTACGACCAGGTACTTCTATAGCAGGGGGTCCTTTGCTTGATATTCCCCATTGACATGGGATGTTACGAGTTGGAAATCAGTGCAAAGACTGACTTCAGAGGCCTGTAGATCGCGAGCGAATGTCAATCCGGCAATGCATGCCTCGTATTCGGCCTAATTGTTCGTTGTGTGGAAAGAAAAGCTTAGAGAGAATTTGATTGTCAAACTTTCAGCATTTTCCATGATCAGGCTAGCTCCACTCCCCTTCGAATTCGAAGATCCATCGACGTGGATAGTCCATCTGGTGCTCGAGTCTCCAGAGGTCGAGGCCATCTCTGCTACGAAGTCGGCCAGGCTTTGGGCTATGACTGCTTGTCGGGATTCAAAGGAAATGTTGAATTCTGAGAGCTCTATGGACCACTCAATCATTCGTCCTGCCAGGTCAGGGCGGTTGAGGACTTGTTTGATTGGTTGGTCTGTTAAAACTACAATGTGGTGAGATAGGAAGTATTGCCGTATTCGCCTTGCTAAAATGACCAGTGCTAGAGCGACCTTTTCAATTTTTTGATATCAGAGTTCGGGACCTTGGAGCGTTTTACTTATGAAGTAAACCGACCTTTGCCCTTCTATTGTCTCTCTGACCAGAACGGCACTGAGGGCCTCTCCGGAGACTGCCAGTTATAGATACAGGGTTTCTCCAGCACAGGGCCTCGTTAGAATTGGCGGAGTCGACAATGTTTCTTTTAGCCTCATGAAGGCTTCTTCGCATTCCGAAGTCCATTCGAACTGCACTCCTTTCTTCAGTAATTTGAAGAAAGGTAGTGCTTTTTGGGCAGACTTGGAAATGAATCTGGTTGGGGCGACTATCATCCCTATCAGTTGTTGCACATCTTTCTTTGACTTCGGCTGTCTCATTTCGGTGATGGCGCAGCATTTTTTGGGGTTGGCCTCGATGCCGCGGTCTGTTAAGTAGAAGCCCAGGAATTTGCCCGTGTTGACACCAAACATGCATTTCTCAGGGTTAAGTCTCATGTTGTATCGGCGTGCTTGTTTGAAGACATTCGAGAGGTCGACCACATGATTTGGCTCTTCGGCCGACTTGATGATCATATCGTCCTTGTATACTTCGAGCACGTTGCTGATCTGGTCTTTAAAGACTTTGTTCATCATGCGTTGGTAAGTTGACCCGGCGTTTTTGAGACTGAAAGGCATTACTTTGTAGTAGTAGTTGATGTCGTCAGTCATAAACGCGGTCTTTTCCTGGTCGGCAGGATTCATAGGTATCTAGTTGTACCCAGAATATGTGTCCATGAAGGACAGTAATCGAAAACCCGAGAAGTCATCCACGAGTTTGTCGATGTTAGGAAGGGGATAGACGTCTTTAGGACAAGCCTTATTGAGATCGGTATAGTCAACACATATTCTCCATTTTTAGATTTCTTAACGAGGACTACATTTGAGAGTCAAGTTGTGTACTTAACCTCCTTTACAAAGTTAGCCTTAATTAAATCACTAATGGCCTTCTTAGCCGCTTCGGCCTTCTCCGGGGATTGCTTCCTCCTCCTCTGTGTGACCCACTTCGCGGAGGGATCCAAGGCGAGACGATGGCATGCGATGTCGGGAGAAATCCCTGGCATGTCGGCTGCAGTCAATAAGAAGAGGTCGGCATTGGCTTTTAGGCATTGATTAGTTCGTCCTTCACCTCTGGGGGAAGGACGATTTCGATCTGGACAGTCTTCGTCGGATCTTCCCCGAGCTAGACCTTCAGAAATTCTCCATCGGGAATGGGTCGGTGTATTTTTCTTTGGAGTTCTTTTGCGATTGGGTGTGTGTCTTCTTCGATCTTGTCTTCAGGTTCGATTCTGGCATCGAAGTCCGCGAGATTGACATCGGATGATCCGATGTTCTTTTTTGGTGGGGTTGTTTTGCTTTCCTGCCCTTTGATTGACAGCAGGTAACAGTGCGTGGCTGCCTTGAGGTCGCCATGGATCGTGATTATCTTGCCCTCGGATGAGTGGAATCTCATTTTGAGGTGGACGGTAGAAGTTACTGCCCCTAATTCTCCCAGGGTGGGTTGTCCTAAGATGCAATTGTATGTTGATGGACATAGAAGGACAATGAATTGAACTTTAACGATTCTAGTTTCGCGCTTATCGCCGAACGTGACCATAGCTCGATGTAGCCTAGAGGTTTGGTTGTGGAACCATTAAAGCCCTGGAAATCAGAGCCGCGATAAGGGATCATGTCTTTTTTGGCCAGCTTCAGAGTCTTGAAGAGGTCGACAAACATGATGTCGGTAGAGCTCCCTTGATCAACCAATATTCTCCTCATGTCGAAATTTGCCATATATGCGCAAATCAACAAAGGAATTTGGTCGTTTGGGTGACCATTCAACAGGTCTTCATCGTAAAAGGCCAAAGGTGGCCGACTTGAGCTTGGTCGGTTGACAGGTGGGTAGACAGGGGTTATGGACATCGTCTATCGCATCTTTTGTTTGGCAGAATTGATGGAAGGTTCACCCCGTCCTGTCAAACCTCCGGAAATTACTAAGGCCACAGGTGGGGGCCTAGCCTTTCTTCGTCAGCCTGATGAGGGTGATTTTCTGTCTGGGTCAGGGCGGAGTTGTTGTCTCGCTTAGGTTGGGGTGATCGAGATCGGCCTCGTCCTTTGCCAGACCTCGCCTTCGTGTATTTCTGTAATTTTCCCTTCTGGACGAGGGATTCGATGACATCCTTAAGCTGAACACATTAGTTAGTGTTGTGACCCGCGCTTTTGTGAAATCTGTAATACTTCGACTTATCAGTTCCGGGCCGCTCTTTCAGAGGTTTGGGGAATCGTACCCCCGTATCTTTAAACTCCGCCCTGGCGCACTCATGCAGGATGCGAGATCGGGAGGTGTTCAGCGGGGTGTATTCTTCATACCTCCCAGGGGGACCTTTGAGTTCCTTGTCTCGGTGCGACCGATCTTCCTTATATCCCGAACTTTTTTCCTGGGCGGTTCTCCCTTTTGACCTCAAAGCCATTTGTTTTTCTTTGAAGTTTATGTACTTCTCCACACGTCGGAGGAAGTCGTTCAGACTGTCGGGCTTATCGACCCCAACGTTGATGCTGAAGAGGCTATCTTCGAGCAAACCCAGTTCCAGCAGGTATAGTTTCATCTCATCGGATGCGTGCTTGACGAACACCGCTTCCTTGTTGAAGCGTTCGGTGTAATCTCAAAGAGGTTCGTCCTTCCGTTGATGAATCGCTTGCAGCGTAGCAACCGACTTGGACTGAATACGAGAAGCAGTGAAGTGAGAGCAAAATTGAGCAGTGAGCTCAGACCAAAAGTCTATGGACTTCGCCTTCAGTCCCTTGAACAATGTGAGGGTCGCTTTCTTTAGGGTGAGCGGGAAAATCTTGCACTTTACTGGACCCTTGGTGCTGCAAAACCCCATTATGGTGTCAAAGCAACCGATGTGTTCATCAGGATCTCTTGTACCGTCATAGGACTCGAGCGGGGGAGGCTTTTGAAGGACCTTCGGGATCGGAAATTGGGCCACCCTTGTAGTGAAAGGACCGGAAGCGAAGTGATCGTCGGTATCCTTGGAAGTGTATATTCCTGAATACGTGGTGGGAGATTCCGAATCGTGACGGGAAGGTGAAGCCGACGGTCGACGACGTCTTGGAGGAGTAACACTCGCTCGCGAATGTCGAACGTGGTTGTTTTTCCTTCGAGGAGACACACGCGTCGAACAACAGTGTCAGTGGCAGTGAACGCGTTCTCGCGATCCCTGGAGGGATTGGGAACGGTGGAAAGCGGGGTGCTCGATAGAGACCCTGAGTGAAGATTGCTCGGTGGATCTGCGATGACGCTGGATCCTGGATGGTGAGGAATGTGGAGGAGATGAGCGTCCCGAAGTTTGATGCTGACGGGAGCGCAAGCCCGTCGGGGAACAGTGGTGCAGGGGAGATCGATTAGCGGACCGCTAGCAAGTCCGAGACATTTGTTGTGAACTGCGACTCGAGGAAGACGGTATGTACGATCGCGTTCCTGGAGAAGAGCGAGTGAAAGATCTGGGGCTGGAAGCTTGGCGCTCGCCAAATCTGCCCAGAGCCGTGTCACGGTTTTCGGAGGCTTCTCGCCAGTCCGAAGAGGTTCGGTGCTGAGACCGACGATAGGCTTCTACCTTGTTAGACAAATCGTTCTGCTTGTCTTCAATGTTGATGAGACGGAGGTTTTGCACCGCCAGGGCCTCCGTTTGCTATCGGACGAGGTTGAGCACCTCGTCGACAGTGGCAGCAGTAACGAGGTAGGTTGTGGTTCGGGAGGCGATTATGTCTCCTTTTCGGCGGTCGGAATGGTTTCTCCCTACGGGCCTGAGTGAGCCTCGGTTTCGACGGTGGCAAGGATCTCGGCGTCCTATTCAGGACTCTCAGGGAGTGTGGGTATGCAGGTTGTATTCCGCGTGGTGTTTCATTTTGGCCCGGCCATGGTAAATCGAAGGATTTGACAAGGAACAAGAATCTCGTTACCACAAACGGCGCCACTAATCCGAAGTGGATCTCAGAGGTGGCTGGAGTAGGGTCACGAACGGTGGACATGGCGGAGCACGACGGAAGGGGTACCTGCACACACTCTGATGCCTAAGTTAGTATCGAAATCAGGTAAGATAAGGGAATGAACAGTACATACCTTTATTGATTAGGTCATGGACCTTTTATAGCTGAGGTCAGGTTGCTGACATATGGATATCCTCAAGTAACCCTAGATCGATTATCAGCCGTTGGTTGTATCCGACGGTCGATGTTGATTCTAGGGTTATGTCCGGATAAGGTTGCTTTTAGGGCTAGCGCCATAACGTTTATACTCTAGGGTTTTGCGCCGTGGCGATTTGATCTCTAGGGTTTGTTGTCCCGAGGGCAGACCTCTTGGGTCGGGTCGGTTGACTGAAGTGGGCCTTGGGCCTGTTGGGGTCGATTTGGTCCGGCGCGGAGTGGGCCTTTTTGGCTACTCCGGATCAGGAGTATATAAATTTATGTACTAAATAATAATCAAATTAACAATGATGATATAATAGTAATTTAATCTACACCTCTAAATATTGGTCATTTACTAAACACATATCTTGTCTAATTATGATAATGACAGTAGGAAGTGTGATACAAGGTAGTGGGTAACCCTCCCACAATTAAGATTGGGGGCAACACCAATTTGACATTTAAGATAAACTAGTACATGTACTTGTGCGATGCACTGATAAATTATACTTGTGAGGTAATATATTGGGTCATATTTTAATAGATAAGATTGTCTATACCATTATATAATGGCAATAACATTATGTAACTGCCAATTTTAGGTTCCAAATTTGCTTTCCAATATTACCGTTCTTTCACCTTTTTCAAATTTTGAAGTTACTAATAATCTCACCACCTAATCATCCCATAACTTCCCTCTAAAAACCAAAACCACTATTTCTACTTAAACGCATCCCTCTCTCTCTCTCTCCCCTCTTCAACAAAAACCAACTGAGTCAATTTTCTTTGTCAATTTTATTTACACATGAATATTTCATTCAAAATTTTGTGCAATTTTATAAACTCTTGTATTTTTAATTGCTTAATATAAACACTGTTAATAATATTATGTTATTATTGAAAAATATGTGTAACAAAATATTAAAAAAATGAGAAAGAAAATTAAATTTAAAAAACATTAAATAACAAAATGCGATAAAATAATACATATTGTAGCATAATAGAAATGCAGAAAGACGGGCACGTAGCGCAATAGAAATGCAGAAAGACGGGCACTTCCCGTCTTGCCTCTAGTAAACATAAAAATGATGGCCAAATAAAATTGTTTACAATTCATTAATTTCGTTATTATTGAAGCAAGTATTGAAAATAATATCTATTTATATATTCACTTATATAAATAAGTTGTTAAGCAACAGTCTATCTATATATTTTAGTGTGTAGACTGATAAATCTTCATCACATGAATATTTATAAAGCCAAAGTTGAGTTTTGCATGATGCATGAAGAACTTTTGAAGTGAATTTAAGCTTAAATTGCGTGATTTAGAGTATTCACTTGATCCCGTTCTAACGTTTTTACATTAGTGTTTTCTATGATTTTTTATCTCTAAGTGCACAGGAATGGGAGCATAGTCAAAGGATTGACTTGGAAGCGCGCCTGAAAGCGTTGTTTCCTGAGAAAGAAAGATTCCAAAAGCTATATCTTAAGCCACACATATCCGAATGAGATGATCTTGCTCTTGTTGGAAGGATAGAAGAATTATCTACAATTTTGATGAAGAAATTGGGGCCTAAATCAATCTATAAGTTGAGGTAATTTGTACTATAAGTTGATAAGGTGATGCTGCCTCAGCCTGATGTCTGTTCAATATTTTAATCATATCTAGAGTTTTAGTTGCCCAAATGAGATGAAACTGGTGCCATTGGAAAGCTAAGATCCATAGCTTCAACTTTCATGAAGACACATTGAGCTAATTTAGACTTTAAAGAGGTGAAAAATACAAAACTGCATGAAGCACGACCCAGCCGTGCCAAGAAGCACGACCCGTGTTGCGAAATTCGCTGAACAGTGCGAGGAACAGAGAGAAGCATGGCCGGCCCGTGCCAAGAAGCACGGTCGTGCTGCGGGAGCGGCCAGAATTCACAAATGTGCGTTTTTATTCGTTTCAGCTTAGTTTTTGACCCTTTTTCACCCTAGACTATAAATAGACGCTTTAAACACTTGTCTAGGGGGAACCTGGGATTCTTTACTATTCCAAAGACCTAAAAAAACTGGAGGCTCGTTAAGGGGTGCTAGGGTTTCACTTTCCACCATCTCCAAAGAGTAGTCAAGCTTGGGAACAAGGATTTGAGTCATCAATGGAGTGGTTTTCTATCTTTTATCTATTTTTCTGGTTTGGTTCCTTATTCTCTATGAGTAACTAAACTCTTTTAGGCTAGCGTTAGATGAATCTTATTGAAACTCTTACGTAGTTAGTTCTATTACATTAATACAAGTTTATTTCATTTCAATTGAGCTTCCAATCTCCATGCTTAATGCTTTTTGATACTTGGCCGCTATTGAATCGATTTGGGGTTTTTCATGATGATTGGGAAATTGGGTGAAGAACTTGAACTGAGATTGGTAGTCGTAATCATGATGAGTATAGGAATATAACTTTGTGATTACGTGTTCTTATGAATCACTATTCTTAATGATTAACCTAATAATAAATCACCTAAGGGATTAGGTGTTTTAGTTAGAGTAAAGGGTTTATGAGGCAAGGGACTATCCTTAAAATAATTTAGTTGATTCGAACTTCAAATTGTATGAAATTGCTTGAGTTGATGTTGAAATAATCGCATGAGAGTGGACACAAGAGGATTCAACTCCTAGTTGTTTTTAATGATTCGTATTTAAATAGTTTGTTATTGTTGTTGTTATTGTTATCGTTACAAATATTCCTGTTGATGCTGAGAATGGTAGAGCTCTCCTCCTCCTTGGGGTTGAGTACTCCCTCTTCCAGAGTCCAAATGAAACAGGGGGTGGTACCTGTGAAGACACTCCGATGCCTAAGTTAGATAGGGCTTTGGAGGAGAAGGAGAACAGAGTAGACTAGGGTTTAGAGTAAGTAGTGAATATCAAACTTGGGGGGTCAAGCCCCTTTTATATAGTGGAGTCACGTCGAGGGAGGGTAACCACCGATCCGGAATCTGCGCGCGGTAACTCCTCCCTCACGCTTCAAGGATCAGCTAATCTCTTCCTGATATCTCGCACATGTCAAGTCCGTCGCGTACTGGCTACGTGATCCCCAATCTTCGGAGTAGCAACGGCTCCAAGCATCGTCTCCCGGTGTATCCCTTTCTAGAAGGTTCGAGGGTCACGAGTCAGCTCGCCCCTGACCTGCTAGGCGTTATCACTGGAGCGATCGTACCGGGGGACCGGTTTGGCGCCTCCGGGGTCGGGTGTAGCTCGTCGAGCTCGAAGAAGGTCGGAACCGAGCCGGGCCGGCTCGGTTTGGTGGACGCTGGAACTCGCCTCGGGACCGGTCCATAACACAAGCCCCCTAGACTCTTTGCGCGAAAGGGCAGAGGGTCTACCTATTGTTCTTGGGCCGGTATCCGAGTTGAGTTATTGAGGTCGGGGGCGTATCCCAAAAGCTTGTTTGTCTGGGGCGTCACGCTCCACGTGTCGCATCTTTACTCGGTGTTCTGCCACGTGATAGGACTCAGACGGGACGTTTACTCAACCGTTCCTCTTCCCATCGTCGATCATCTGATGCGGCCTGGACCGCTAGATCTACATCCGATTTTGTAAATGGAGGGCTCGGATTGGTTCGCCCCTTCATTTTCCTCCTGCGGCGGTTATAAAGCCACCCCCTCTCCTTCCTTCTCTCTTTTTCTTCGTTTCGCTCTCCCTGAACGCTTCGTCTGTCATCATTCCCTGCATTTGTGTTCCGGGCGGCCGTTTCATCCCCATTCCTTCGCGTTTCCTGGTAAGTCTTGTAACTGTTCTTCATTAATGGCTTCTTCCTCTTCTCCTCGTCGTCCCCCTTCCCTTATACCTTTGAGTTCTGGGAGCGGCTCGTCGTCCGAAACGACGAGCACGTCTTTTGACCTTTCCACGCCACCCTACGCCGGAGGCTCTGGCCACAAGGGGCTCCCCTCCGACGATGGTCGTGACCCCGTGCCTCTCCAGGTGGTTCCTCCCACCTCCTGGGTTTCACCTTCTCCCCCCATCGCGTCTGTTCCTTCGTACTCACTTCATAAGGGGGGCGAGCACCGAGTGGGAGATGATAGGTCTCCTTACGCCTGGGTGCACCCCGATGTACTCAGGGTGGCCTCCAACATTTTTTCAGACACCGCGTGGTCGCTCTTGATCTAGTGTGTCATTTACGCCGAACCGGGATCGAGACGAGGAGGTAGCTTGCCTCCCCTGCTCTCCCGACGACCGAGTATGCTTTAACAAGGGCGAGTCTAGTTCCCCAGACTTCTGTTTCTTCTACAAAACTTTCTTTACGCGAATAGGCCTCCGCTTTCCCCTAGGCAGGTTTGAGTGCGAGGTCCTCCAATGGCTGGATGCGGCCCCTTCGCAACTACACCCCAATAACTGGGCTTTTATCTGGGCTTTCAAGCTCGTGTCCTAGTACTTTGGGGTTACCCCCTCCGCCACTCTCTTCTTCAGTTTTTTCCAGCTTAGGCTTGGCAAGCAGCTTAAGTGGTGCTCGCTCAATAAAATACCTGGCTTTTACATTCTCGAGCTTTTCGACCAGTCTTATAAGAACTGGAAATCTGATTTCTTCAAGATCCGAGTATGGAGAGGGGATCCCTTTTTCTTTTCTGTTCAAAACGAGCCTCTGTTTCCTTTTTACTGGAGCTCCAGTCCTCGCCCCATAAAAGAGGTGGATTTCAATTCATTGTCGGTCACCGAGCAGACGATAGTGAACTTTCTCGCTCGTTTGCCCACATTGCATTGTGGTCCTCTCCTCACCCGAGCTCTAAAGGACCCACCCCAGTGGAGGGATTACTTAAGTAAGTCTTGTTATCATCCTTTAGCGTGATTCTCAGCCCGAACATGGATACTAACTTTCATTTTATTTTCAGGTACGATGGCTCCG
The DNA here is from genome assembly GCA_037113605.1 of Calophaca sinica. NCBI lineage: Eukaryota > Viridiplantae > Streptophyta > Magnoliopsida > Fabales > Fabaceae > Calophaca > Calophaca sinica. The sequence goes on along the minus strand of CM073734.1, from coordinate 98,143,278 downwards.
AAGATGACCAAGAAAGAGATGGCCGAGCTCCTCAAGAGAGCTCAAAGAGAGAAGGTCGCCCAAGTTCCTGGGCCGGTTTCCTCTGATGCTGCCGCTTCCCCTTCCTCCGCCAAAGCTACCAAGAAATGAGCGCGCGCTCCCCTGACTTCCGGTTCCGATCAGCCCCCTGCAAAGGAGCCGAGGGGGCCTCATGGGGGGATTCCTCTGAATATCCCTGATGGCTCCGAGTGGTTCCTCCACCTTGGAGAGTTTGCCGACCGAAGCGAGAACGCCGAGGATTCCCTTTGGAATGTCGGCTTCAACCGCTCCGACCAGATCGATCAGATCATGCGTAGGTCCGACGACAGGTGCATGGCCGAGGCGGGCGAGCTGGGTTTGTGCAAGGCACTGAGCCTCTATGGGCTTCGCACTTTGCTATGGCCCAGTTCCTTTCTGATCGGATAAGGGCTCGCCACCGGGCCGAGCCGGGCGAGGAGGAAGTACCAAAGCAAGGCCACCACACTTGGTGAGCTTGAGGAAAAAATGGGCAAGGTGGAGGAGGATTATGCTCGCCTCTCGGAGGCGAGGATGCTCGAACAAAGTAACACCTCTCTGCTGGCTCAGCGAGAGGAGCTCCAGGCCCAAAACGACCTTCTGTTGCGTCAACTGCGGGAAGAGAAGGAGAAGTCCTCGTCCGAAGCTGCTCGGGTCGAGGAGTATCGCGAGTATAGCGCCCTTCAGTATAAGGAGGGGTTTGACAATGCGGTCGCGCAGCTGCGGGTGGTTGCCCCCGATCTGGACATCTCCGAGCTCGATTTCACCAAGGTGGTGAAAGAGGGGAGGATTGTGGAAGAGGAGGACGAGGAAGAGGGCTGTGCTGATCAGGAGGAGTCTGGGGGCGAGGACGCCAGAGTTGGGCTCGACTCGGAGGCTGCTGGTCCAAGTGTTGCGGCCGAGGAGGTCGTTGGGGCCCGAGTTGAAGACCAAGGGGATGCCCTTGCGTAACTTGTTTTTTAGAATGCTTTGCTTTGTCTTGACAATGTACTCGCTCTTCTATGAGCTCTTTTGTATTTTTGCTTCAAGTTAATGAAATTGACTAAGTTTAAACATTGTCTTCTCTGTTTTCTGCTTTAGCAATTTGTTGGTTATTGTGCTCGGATGGGGTGGACCTCGGGTAGCTGCTACTCGGCTAGGGTAGTCCCCGGGTGGCTTCTCCCGAATAAAACTTGTGTCAACTGAAGTTGAGACAATTTCTCCACGTACCGGTATAGGCCGAGTATCAGTTTTCTTACGAAACCTTTAGGTCGGATAGTGAGCTTCGGATCCTCTAACGAGGTTACCAAGTTTTTATGCTAACTTGGGTTTGAGATTGAATGTATCGTTTAGGTCGAGCAAGACGTTTCGAGCCTCGAGCTGCGAGCGAGCCCCCCAAGCCTTTATGCTGGCTTGGGTTTGGGACCACAGGGGTCGAGTTGCGAATGAGCACACCAAGCCTTTATGCTGGCTTGGGTTTAGGACCACAGGGGTCGAGCTGCGAATGAGCCCACCAAGCCTCTATGCTGACTTGGGTTTAGGACCACAGGGGTCGAGCTGCGAATGAGCCCACCAACCCTCTATGCTGACTTGGGTTTAGGACCACGGGGGTCTGTTGGTTGGCCAAAAACCCAGTGGGAAAAAGGGTTTGCAAAGGAAAGAGTACGCCATCCGTTACAAGTGTTTAACTAAAGTAGGGCTTGAGGTGCGTGGCATTCCAGGTCCTCGGTATTGCTTTTCCGGATAGTTCTTCTAGTTCGTATGCGCCGTGTCGGTGCTCCGATCTGATGCGGTATGGCCCTTCCCATGTCGGCCCTAGCTTGCCCTCGCTCGGGCGTCTTTTTCGAGCCGATTCAACTTTCCAGAGGACCAGGTCCCTTCTTTGAACGCCCTTGGCCTGACTGAGTTGTAGTGCTTGGCGACGCTACCGCTTAGTTGCAAAGTTTTGTACTCTGGCAAGTTCCCGAGTTTCTTCTAGGAGATCGAGCTCAACTCTTGCCTCCTCTGGCGCCAATACCTGAACGTGCTCTCTTCTTGATGAGGTGGAACCGAGCTCTACTGGCACCATGGACTCCATTCCATACGTTAGCTGGAAAGGTGTTCCATTTGTTGCCGACTGGGGGGTGGTGTGGTATGCCCACAAAGACTTACGCAGTTCTTTCCGCCACGCCTCGCCCTCTCCAGCCGCCATGAGGCCATTCAGGATAATTACGTCACGCCTCGACCTGACCATTGGTCTGTGGATGCTCGACGGAGGAGTAGACGAGTCAGATTCCTAGACCTTTGCAGAAGTCCTTGAACACCATGCTGGTGAACTGTGTGCCGTTATCTGTGATGATAGTGTGGGGTAGGCCATGGCGGCAAACCAGGCTTTTCCAGACAAATTTTTTGATCCTCTCGGAAGTGATGGTCGCCAGCGGACACGCCTCTATCCACTTGGAGAAGTAGTCTATGGCGACTACGATGAACTTGAGTTGGCCCGGTGCAAGGGGAAAGGGGCCAAGTATGTCAAGCCCCCAGGTATTGAAAGGCCAAGGGGCGATGACTTCGTGCAGGACTTCTGGTGGAAGGTGGTCTCGTTTGGCGAACCTTTGGCACTTGTCGCACTTCCTTACGTATTCCAGGCAATCCGACCTGAGCGTCGGCCAGTAGTAGCCTGCTCGTAGGATTTTTGCTGCCAGGGTCCGAGTTCCACAGTGGTTCCCGCAGATACCCTCATGCAGTTCCCTCATAACATACTCGGAATCCGATTTCTCTATGCAGGTGAGTAGTGGCTGTGAGAAACCTCTCCTGTAGGGTCTGTCTCTGATTAGAGTGTAATGTGCTGACTACCGTTGGACCCTGCGTGACTCTGCCGGGTCCTCGGGCAGTCTTCCCTGCTTCAAGTATTCAATGATGTCCTTCATCCAAGAATCCGAGCTGATCACTGCGTAGTTTCTAGCTGTCGCGATGCTTGGTGACTTTAAAGTTTGGACGACCACTGTATGGAGCTGTCCCTCGGTCTTCATACTAGCTAACTTTGCCAGTAGATCTGCCTTGTTATTTTGTTCTCGAGGGATGTGTTCGAGTTGGACCTCTTGGAAGTTCTGAATCATGGCGTTGACTTTTTGAGCATACTGGGCGAGTAAGTCGTCTCGACACTGGTATTCGCCCTTGACCTGGTTGATCATCACCGAGTCGCCCCGACTCGAGCGTTTGGGCGCCCAGCTCCCATGCGAGTTTGAGATCGAGTAGTAAAGCCTCGTACTCGGCTTGGTTGTTGCTAGCTTTGAATAGGAACCTGAGTGCCTGTTCGACGCTGATTCCTGCAGGGCTTTCAACGATGATGCCCGCTCCGTTGCCTTTGGAATTGGAGGAGCTATCCACGTAGAGCGTCCAGTACTCGACCTCAGGGGTCGGTGTTAGCTCTGCAATAAATTCAGCCAAAACTTGTGATTTAATGGGTCCTCTAGGCTCATACCTGATCTGGAATTCGGAGGGTTCTACCGACCACGCCACCATTCACCCAGAGAGTTCGGGCTTCTGCAGGATCCTTTTGATCGGGTAGTCCGTTTTGATTACCACCGTGTGCGCTTGAAAGTAAGGTCTCAATCTCCTCGCGGAGGTTACTATCAGGAGCGCCAGTTTCTCTACCTTCTGGTACCTTAGCTCCCCCCCGTGGAGGACTTTGCTCACGAAGTAAATTGGGTGCTGCTCGGTCTCTTTCTCTTCTATCAAGGCCGAGCTGATTGAGGTGTCGGTGGCCGCCAGGTAGAGGAGGAGAGGGGCTCCTTTGGTGGGCCGTGTAAGGACCGGTGGTGACGCCAGAAACTCCTTGAGCCTCTGGAAAGCCGTTTCACACTCGTCAGTCCATTCGAACCGACCCGGTTTCCGGAGTACCTGGTAGAAGGGAAGCGATTTGGCAGTGGAACGAATTACGAACCTGGAAAGGGCTGCGATGCGACCAGCGAGTCTTTGCACTTTGTTGATAGAGCTCAAGCCAGATCTCCATTCTTCTAAGACTTGTCGGGGTTGGCCTCAATGCCTCTGTGGGTGATCATGAACCCCAAGAACTTGCCTCCGAGCACCCCGAACGAGCACTTCTCGGGGTTAAGCCTGATGTCATATTTTCTCATAATGTCAAATACCTCCTGGAGGTCTCGGTAGTGTGCCTCGAAGTTGGAGGTCTTGACCACCATGTCGTCCATATACACCTCGATCGTCTTCCCGATCTGCTTGGCGAAGACCTCATCCATCATCCTCTGGTAAGTCGACCCTGTGTTCTTCAAACCAAAGGGCATAGTGACGCTGTAGAAGTTGGAGGTTTCCGTCATGAAAGCCGTCTTTGGCGCGTCGAGTGGGTGCATCTTGATCTGATTGTACCCGAAGTACGCATCCATGAAACTGAGCACCTGGTACTGACGCGTCGCCTACCGTGAGCATCGATGCTCTGGCGGGGTATGGGTCTTTAGGGCAGACTTTGTTTAGGTCGGTGAAGTCAGTGCACACCCTCCACTTACTGTTGCTTTTCTTGACCAATACCACGTTGGAAAGCCAAGTTGGGTACTTGATCTCTTTGATAAATCCGGCTTTCAAGAGCTTGGAGGTCTCTTCTCGGGCTGCCTGCCTCTTTTCCCCTGCAAGTCTTCTTTTGCGCTGAGCAATGGGGCGAGCGCCGTGCTCTATGGCTAGCTTGTGACAGGCCACTTTGAGGTCTATTCCGGGCATGTCCTCCGGGCCCCACGCGAACAGATCCGTGTTGTCGAGCAAGACCTTCATCGTGGATCGCTCGCTTCACTGGGGCCAGGTCCCGACCGTATGCTCTTGCCCGATCCTCTTACTTCGACCTCCTTGATGTCATCGACCGGCACTGGCCGGAAATCACTCTCGCCCCTCGGGTCGAGCTCAATCATGCAGTTCGACTTGGGGCGATCTCTTCTCCTGTCATCCCTTAGACTGTTGACATAACACTGTCTCGCCTCCTTCTGGTCGGCGTGTATCGTAGCAATCTGCCCATCGGATAGGGGGAACTTCATCGCCAAGTGGGGGGTAGAGACTATGGCCCCGATCCCATTGATGACAGTTCTGCCGATTATCATATTGTAGGCAGTGTCCGCGGCTGATTTGGCTTCCACCACCAGGAGGTGGGCTTCGATTGTCTTGACCCCGACGTCCGCCTTGAAGGTGAGCAAGACGTCAAAGTATCTAGTCACCCGAGCCTTAGCACCTGAAAAACTGACTAATGTACCTCGGTAGGGTCTAATAATCGAGCTCGGTAACTTGAGTCGATCGAAGGCTTCTTTGTAGATTACGTCCGCCGAGCTTCCTTGATCGACGAGCACTCTCCTGACGTTAAATCCAGCGAGGTATACTGTGATCACCATGGGGTTGTCTTGGTGGCGATCTATTCCCCGATAATCCCTCTCCGATAAGGATATGGTCGGTAAGGCCGCGGGCGGGGCCGCTAGCGACGTTGAGCTATTGAGGGACCACAGGTGCCTTTTCTGACCGTTGCTAGATTCGCCTCCACCTGCGAAACCACCTGCAATTAAATTAAGTGAGGGGGTACCTTTGTCTCGACCCTTCCTACGTTGACGGGCGGGTGAACGCCTTTCTCGCCCTCTCCGAGCTGGCGATCGGTTGCGCCTGCGCTCGGGTGAACGGGATCTCCTACGACTTGTTTCGTTTTCTCTGGGGGGCGCCCCATTCCCTTTGTCCACGTACTTTGCTAAATGTCCTGCCTGTATGAGTTTTTCAATCTTTATCTTTAGCGCTTGATATTCATTTGTGGTGTGCCCATAGATTCGGTGGTATTCGCAGTATCTCTGGCGATCCGCATCTGGTGGGGAGTCCTTCCGAGGGGGCAAGGTGATGAGGTTGCCCGTGTAGGCTTCCTTCAAGACCCGGTCCCTTCCCACTGTCAAGGGAGTGAACCGCCCTCCGTAGTCTTGCCGTCCTCGGCGCTCGTTTCTCCTATCTGCCCTCTCTCGGGGAAGATCTCTACTCCTGTCTTGCCGATTCTGGGTTTCCCTTTTGGCGGCGGCAACCTCCTCCATGTTGATATACCCCACTGCTCGGCGCCTCAGCTCGTCCAGAGTTCCTGCAGGCCGGCGAGCGAGGGAGTCCGAGAAGGGACCAGGCTTTAGTGCTGACACTATGGCGTGGAGCGCCACATCGGTGCTGAGATTTCTGATTTGAGCCGTTTCGTTGTTGAAACGCTCTATGAAGGACTTCAGTGTCTCGTCGAACCTCTGTTTGAGCCCGGCCAGGCAAGTGGAGTTTTTCCGGAAGGCTCAGCTCGTGGTAAACCTGGCCACGAATTGCTCGGCGAGTTGCCTGAATGAGTGGATCGAGCGTTGTGGGAGGTTAGAGAACCACATCATGGCCGGTCCTTTCAGGGTGCAGGGAAAGGTTCGACATTTCAAGCCCTCGGATGTGTCGATCAGTAGCATCCGTGCGTTGAAGGAGGTAATGTGCTCCTCGGGGTCGGTCTTACCCTCGTAAGCGTCCATGTTGGGGATTTGGAACCGCTTCGGGACCGGATCGGCCATAACCCTCTCGTCGAAGGGGAGCAAGGTTAGTCCGATTTCGAAGGGTCGGTTCTCACGCTGCGGCGTGTGCCGGGTGTGGCCCTCTCGCCTTGGGCTCTCCGTGGCGCTGGATGCGTCCGATCTGGACGAGTCCCGGTTGTCTCTTCTGGTCCGCGAGGGCGTCTCGTGGCCCTGTCTTTCCTCGCGATCGCGGGCTTCCGCGATCCTGCGCCTTAACTCTTCGTTTTCTGCCCTGAGAAGCTCCAAGACAGGGTCTGGTGGTGGGCGTTCATCTTGACTGGCCGAGTGATGACTCAGCGGTGGCGATCTGTGATTCGCCGTGCTCCTGGTGCGCACCATCTTGCTAGGGGTATTCTTGAGGCCTGGGTTAGTTTTACCGGGCCCCACGGTGGGCGCCAATGTTGATGCTGAGAATGGTAGAGCTCTCCTCCTCCTTGGGGTTGAGTACTCCCTCTTCCAGAGTCCAAATGAAACAGGGGGTGGTACCTGTGAAGACACTCTGATGCCTAAGTTAGATAGGGCTTTGAAGGAGAAGGAGAACAAAGTAGTCTAGGATTTAGAGTAAGTAGTGAATATCAAACCTGGGGGGTCAAGCCCCCTTTATATAGTGGAGTCACGTCGAGGGAGGGTAACCACCGATCCGGAATCTGCGCGCGATAACTCCTCCCTCACGCTTCAAGGATCAGCTAATCTCTTCCTGATATCTCGCACCTGCCAAGTCCGTCGCGTACTGGCTACCTGATCCCCAATCTTCGGAGTAGCAACGGCTCCAAACATCGTCTCCCGGTGTATCCCTTTCTAGAAGGTTCGAGGGTCACGAGTCAGCTCGCCCCTGACCTGCTAGGCGTTATCACTGGAGCGATCGTACCGGGGGACCGGTTTGGCGCCTCCGGGGTCGGGTGTAGCTCGCCGAGCTCGAAGAAGGTCGGAACCGAGCCCGGCCGGCTCGGTTTGGTGGACGCTGGAACTCGCCTCGGGACCGGTCCATAACAATTCCAAATTTCAAATATCAAGAATTTGTTCTTGTTCAAAATAAATACAAACTTTGTTAAGTTAATTAGTCGATCATAATCCTCGTGGAGATGATAATTTTCTTATCACTTTATTACTTGTACGATTCGGTACACTTGCTGAAATCCTTACCATAGACTCGTGCATCGCAACAGAAAAATTAATGCGCTTAATTTTATTTTATATTGGTGTAGTAAGAATTTTTTAAAAGTAAAAACTTTATTTAAAGATACAGTATCGAAAAGTAAATTTCTTTATATACCAACTTAATTGCATGCATACATCCATTATGGAGATTGTCTAAACATAAAGACATAGTATCGAAAACTTAAGTTGAAACCCAATAAAATCTACCAATGAAATAAAGGAATAATATTCTAACATGAAACCAATTTATTTATCCAAGATTTTTTTTTATTTTGAACATATATATGTTAAGAACTGTGCATATAAATAGCAATGAAATAATTAGGAATAATTCATAATTAGTAAAATTTTATTTTGGAATTGCCAAATTCTTGGATGGATAAAAAATAATCAAATACCAATTTGTATGGTATTTGAATCATTGAATCAAATCTCTCTCTCTCTCTCTTTATTTTCTGAAAAATACAATTATGTATTTCACTTATAAAATTTTTTTACAGATTTTTTATTCTCTCTATTTTTTTATTTTTCACAGATTTTTTATTCTCTATATTTTTTATTTCACTTACTCCATATAATTTTCTTATCTCATCTCATATGTATGAAATTGTTAATTTAACCAACTTACTTTTATTGGCCTCAAAAAAAAAACCAACTTACTTTTGTTATGTTTACTATTTTTGAATCATAATTCTGGTCTTGATTTTCTTAAAGATATATTTTTTCTTACCTAATTTTTTGAAAGATGCGTCTTTTTTTATAGAGAATAAAATTTTCTCTCTTTCTTTATTTTCTGAAAAATACGATTTTTTAATTCACTTACATATAAAATTTTCTCTTTTTTTAATTTTCTAAAAAATATGATTTTGCATTTCACTTACAAATTTTTTACAGATTTTTTATTCTCTCTTTTTTTTTTTTTTACCGATTTTTTATTCTCTCTCCTTTTTATTTCACTTACTCCATATCATTTTCTTATCTCATTTGTATGAAAATGTCAATATAACCAACTTACTTTTATTATTATTGTCAAAAAAAAACTTACTTTTATTATGCTTAAGATTTTTTAATCATAATTCTGGTCTTGATTTTGTTAAACATAATTTTTTTCTTACCTTATTTTTTGAAAGATGCGTCTACGATTTTATATTTTACCTACAAATAAAATTTTCTCTCTTTCTTTCTTTTCTGAAAAATACAAATTTGTATTTCACTTACAAATTTTTTTTACAGATTTTTTATTCTGTCTCCCTTTTTATTTTTTACATATTATTTATTCTCTCCCTTTTTTATTTCACTTACTCCATATCATTTTCTTATCTCATATGTATGAAAATGTTTATTTAACCAACTTACTTTTATTATGTTTAAGATTTTTGAATCATAATTCTGGTCTTGATCTTCTTAAAGATACGACATGATTTTGATATAGTTAACATAATAAATATTTGGTAAAAAAAATAACTTTGTGTTTTTTGCACAAATGATGCTTAGGCGGGACAAATTAGAGGAAAAACCTCCCATAATTTATCAACTTTTATAGATAAGATAATAATGATTTTTTTTTTTAGACTGAGATAATAATATTTTGATAAATGTAAAGATATGATGTGATATTTATAAAATGCTGAAATTTATACACATATAAAATAGACAAGTTATTGAAAGAAAATATATTTATGTTTTTTTTAATTGAGGTGGTATAATAATGACTGACATAATAACAATATGAAGTACATTAAATGCAGACATTTAGGCAAAATTTGATTTTCTCATCAAAGTTTAAAGTGTCTAATAGATTATTATACCCTCAATTTTGACGGACAGATTAGGAGAAAAAAACTATCAATTATTTACCAACTTTTATAGATAAGATTTATCTTTGTCTTTGGTTCTTCTAATGTTTTAGATTACAAAAATGGCCCAATTTGTTGTTCTTACTAGCCCGGATCCAAGCATGCGTTCCTCACATTTTGTTAGGCTCAACCGGCCGGTTTGGACAAAAGATGCCCAAATTCAGATTACTGATTTATTCATTTTAATGTGGCATGAAAATAAAACAAACAAATAAACAAATAAACAAATAAAACAAAGTAAAGTGAAAACTTAAAGGATAGAATTGGTGGTCCGTAATTAGGATACACAAGAGTAGAAATCCACACTCAATTTGTACCCCAAAAAAAAAAATCCACACCCAAAAAATGTACAATGAAATCCCAAGTAGGTAGCTCACCGTCAAAAAAAATGTGCAATGAATATTTTTCAAATTTTTCATTTTATTATTATTTTTCTTAAAAAAGGATTCAGTCGGATAAAATTAGGCAATGACACTAGTTATTATTCATGTAACATGATACAAACATCACACGATGCAAAAATTAAATATAAAAATTAAATTATTCAACGCATGAAATATACTAAATAGATTTATCGTATACTAAGTTTTTTAAAATATAAGTAAATATCGACTATAAGATTACATAGTAAAAAATGTGCAATTTAATTGGAATTCAGTGCGTATATAATCGTTAATATAATAGAACAATATTCAATTGTTGAATTGATGAAATTCAATGTTTACAGTGAGTTATTCCCCCCATTTCATATTGACTGACATTTAAGATTTTTTATTTGAATTATTATGTAAGCACTTATACAGTATTACAGTTTTTAAAAGATCACTTAAATCCAAAATTTTATGAATATTAAGGTTAACTATATTTATTAAATTATTGTCAGGAATATATGAATTGAAAAAATTAAATTACTTAGAATATAACTAATTTTCAAAAATATAGATCTATATATTTATATAGTAAAAGAATATAACAACGTGGAGAGACTAATGTTTTAAAAACCGAACCGAATCTCAACTCACCTAAACTTTTTTCAATAAAAAAAATTAAAAAAAATTGAACCGAACCGGTTTGTTCAACCGGAACCAGCTTGTTCGGCGGTCGGTTGACTCTCATTTGAACCACAGTCTAATTGAACCATCCAGAACTAGATGGAACCAACCGCTAATCGGACCAAGTTAATCCTTTTGGAATGATTTTTTTTTCCAAATTTAATATTTATTTATTTATTTATTTATTAATCATCCAATTCTTGAATCAAATGAACCATGTCCTCAATATCTTGTGAGTTCAATTTCCAGTCGGGTTTTAAAAACATTGAAGAGGCTGAATGCAAATTAAAAAATAAATAACAGCATGGGGAGATGGGCAGGTGGCTCACGAATGATGAAATTAAAAAAACATGAGGCCACTTTGAAAAAAATGTAAAGCGAGAGAAGTCAAAACATTTTGTTTTGACGGTGAAACAATCTAGATCGGATTCAAAGACGGTGACTCTGTGTAAGCTCTTAACATAAATAGCTACTATCAAGAGCTTATTGTTTTGTTTCACATGAGAGATAAAGGAAGAAATTTTAAATTCTTTGTTTTTTTATAGTAAAAAATTTAGATTGAAAGAGGCTCACTCCTATGCAGGGCTAGGGAGAACCACAAACCTGAGCCAAAATTTACGTTGGAATTTAAGTATCGCCTACCAACACAGCTACCTGGAATCGAACTCAAGTCACAGCGTGTGCGAGCAAAAGGCCGAACCAGTTGAGTCAAGCTACATTTGCATTAAATTCTTTGTTTTGAAGTGTTATTTCAATTTCTCTATATATAGTTTAAAAAAAATACCTCCTAAAATCCTTTTTTTCAAAAAAAAAACTACACATTTAAAATTCAAACAAAGTAATTTATATTGATGTATTTTAATTACTGTCTGAAAACACATTACGCCCTTAAATTTCCCTATCCAATCACACTCTTAGACTAATCAAGCTCCTTACAATTTGGTCAATTGTAATTGGGGTTGACATGTCAACCTTTAGGTCATTCCTCATAATTTTGAAAAGTATCAATATTCTTAAACAAAATTAGATACAAACTTTGAAAAACAATTATAAATATATGTTAAAGTCAAAGTTATTAAAAGGATTTTCAATAATAAAAAGGGATTTGCAACTTTTTAATATATTTGTATTTTGCTTTCAATATTTTCATAACTACATGTATTTTTTTTTTAAAAATTCCAGTGTTATATATTACAATGCTAGTGAGCCATCTTTCTTATATATATTCTCTGATATGTACAGGTGGTGTTTTGATTTAAAATGGATACGGTGCAACCAAAAAGAGATGAACAGCAGAACAGGTGCTGTTTTTGTTTCAAAGCTGGACATAGATGTAGCTGTTCGCATCTAGAAAGCTATGTTGTTTCATAGCCAGAAAAAGATTTCCCAGTGCGTACAACATTTTTAACGTATGGCAACATCTTTTCTTGTGATAGCTTAAGAACCGTTGTCTTATAATGTAATAGGCAACAGTTATTTTTTGTGTTGGTTTAGTGATAGTAGTTTGGGACTTTTTATACCCAACAGTTAAGAAATGTTCTAAAAAATAAATAGAGAACGATTTTTATATACATTTTTCGTATTTTGTGTACAACAATTTAATAACTGTTGTCTATTTTCTTTCAAGGTACAACAATTATATATGTTTATTAAAATAATTTTTTAAGCACCAAATAACTTTTTTTCCTTCTTTTTGACCACTTCTACTCTGGCGATTTTGCTCTTGGTCATTTGAAACTTTTCTAAGACCTCGCTACATTGGGGCCGCTCTCAACTTATTTCAATCACCATCAAGCCCTAACAATTTGATTGTTGGCTATGTGAGAATGGAATCGTATGTTCATTTAGTCACCATTTCGTTAAATCGTTCTCAGGTATCTTTATATTTTTCTTTCTTTCTCTCATATTCGATTTTGTTCTTGCGTCAAAATGTTCAGAAGCACAATGCTCCGAAGCTTTCTCTATTCCGTAATGGAAATCAGAAATAACAGTTTTTTCTCGTTTGCCTTCGCCCTTATCACCTCGTTCCTGCTGGAGTGCATCGTTGCGGTGGCGCCACCTTCCACGGCTAGTCCTATGTCGTCGTTGCCCTGGTCGATCATCAGGCTACCGGAGACGGGCGTAGCGGAGGACAGGGATAATGACTGGAAGAGGCGAGGGAAGGAGGTAGGGTCTCGCACACGTCGTGCTGGTGTGACTTGGGTACCATCGCCGGAGCCAGAGGGATTCGCAGTGGTGGTAGAGGGAGAGCGACGCCGAAAGCAATACCGAAGGAAACGTCGGCAACGAGAACTCTTCTTCGTCCGATCGTGAGTTCTATTCGATTTCGTAGCGGTTTGACTTAGTTGCCATTTGGAGCTTTTTTTTATATAAATTGATTTGTTCCTTTTTTTTTGTTAATTATTTTAAATTTGTTGATTATTATTTAATAACATGTCTTCCTCAAGATATAAATTCAGCATTATAGTAGTGTATTTTGATTGTACTTCAAAAAAGTAGAATCAAACATAATTGAAAGAGAGCATGATGGTTTGCTCCATCTAGTGTTCAGTCGCTATAATCAATTTTCAGAAAAATGTAGTTCCAGTTCATGTTTTTATGACAATGTGAGCTTGCAATTAACAACACAAGCTTACAGGAGAGTAATTTCAATGACTCTATTTTTATGTTATGGACTTATTGGTGAAACTAGTGTCGTATTTATTTGACTTGATTAAGTTATTATACATATTATTTTAGATTTTAGAATGACTTTGTTGTTTTTGTTTTAGACTTCGCATAACCTACGATTGAAAGCATAGTTGCATAAACAAGCATATATAGTTGACACAAGTGTCATTTCTGCTTATCTTTTGCAGGTTGGTACTTGAAAATTAAGGTTAAAATTACTTCTCTGTCAGTTGGTACTTGTTTAATGTGTAATGTGATATGTATTTGTATCGTACAATAGGATTGGGAGAGCATATAAATTGTTGAAGTTTGTAAAAACAAGAACTGCTGATGAGTACTACTACTATTTGCTAAATATGAAAAAGCTACTATGGTTATATTGCCTCAATCTATAGCATTTAGATGAAAATGTGGTCTTTTTGCTTACACATGATGGTGGTTCACTAGTGCAAAACTAACTTTCGGAACAGAGATTTTAAATCGGTTGTTTTAAATAACCGATTTAAAAACAAATGCGGTGGCATTTTTGAAAATAAATTGAAGTTTTGACATTCTACTAAACCTTTTAAATCGGTTGTTTAAAACAACCGATTTAAAAGGTTTTTAAGAAAAAAGATTTTAAATCTGGTGTTATAAACAACCGACTTTAAAGGTCCCAAAAAAAATTAACATTAACCTTTAAAATGGGGCTTCTTAAACCACCGATTTTAAAAGCCTTCTAATTTTATTTTTTCTCTTCCCTCTCATACCATTCCCTCGACCCAGCTGCGCGAAAAAACCTTACAGTTCTCTCTTCCCTCACGCTGCGAATAGAAAGACCCTGCTGCGACTCATACCATTCTCTCTTCCCTCACGCTGCGGCTCCTTCGTGCCGCCACAACGTGCTCTCTCCCTATCCTTCACATCTGCCATGCAAACCCAACCGTGAGGAAACCCGAAGTCACCGCCGCCTTCTTAGCTGTTTCTGGCCACCAAAGGCCGCGAAACAGAACACCTAAGTCGCCATGTTCATTTCGTATGAAAGGAGCCAAACAACGAAAACCCTAACTTCCGCTTTGGAGCTCGAATCCGGCCGCCGTGGGCCACCAACGGAGAAACCAAACTGGTCATTCTCTTCCTCTCACTGTCCAAAGCAAAACCCCTAAACCAGAAACGCGATTAGAGAAGTTTCGCCGGCGACCACCGCGCCGAAAAAATCGCCGTCGTGCTGGAGTCATGGCCGCGACCTCCTCCCTCTTGTATTTTTTGTGAGTCCATCTATCTATTTCATCTCTGATTTTCATCTTCACCAAAATTTATTGAAAACCCTAACTCACGTTTGATTAAGTCTCAAATCCTTTCTCTGTTATTGATTTAATCCGAAAAACACTAGTTCAGTAAACTGATTTCTCACCATTTTTACTTGTTTCTGGGTGTTGAATTGGTTGGTGGCTCGTTGGATGGCTCGTTGTTGATTATGGTTGTGGTTGGATGGTACATCACCTCTATATGTTGGTTCAGGACATAGGGATAAAAGGGTATATAGAAGGATAACATAGTCTTATGTTATTTTCAAAGTATATTTTCCTTGTCTCGGATTCTAGAGCAGGTAAATGGAGATGTTGGTGCCGCAAGAGAGTTTCTAATAGTAGAACAAGGAGCAGAAAAGTGCTCTGTAAATTCTGATCCCCTTTCTACTAATACTTATGGTAATGTCCATTCATTGCATTTTGCACATTCTGAAATTTTAGAGGGAAAATCACCATATTTCCCCGCTCATATTTGGTATAACTAATATATTATATGTCTGTGTTGTAAATTGAATTGAAATTTTGTTCTAGCCTTTCCTTTCCTACATAGCTGCAGGTTTGGAGGTTAGGGGGCTAGGAGTTTGGTTGCAGTGGAGACAAGGTTGTATAAGGGTGCCACTTTGCCTCTGGTATTGTGAAATTTTTACTGCCTTTGTTTTCTTTTTTGAATGAATTTGGTGTCACTTCTGAGCCTGGTGGATGATTTTCATTCCTTTTTCAAAGCTCTCTGGAACTATATGAAATAGTTGATATCTGTCAACTTTTGACAGAAACTCTGCAAGTGGCTTGTCCAGTTGCTGATGGCACTTGATTACTTACATGTAAAGAATATTCTTCATCGTGATGTCAAGGTAAAGGACTTCTTCAAGTTCAATGACAGTAGATATTATGTGGCTAATATCTCAGAACTTTTAGGACCAGCTTTGTGTTAATGTTATTTCCTCATCTGTTTCAGTGTTCAAATATATTCTTGACAAGAGATCAAGATATACGTCTAGGTGAATGTCCTTACTCATTTTATTCTCACACTGCTCTTAGACTTAATTGATGTTTAAGAGTTTGGATGTCTCTGTTGTGTCTTGTTTTGTACTATGATATCCTTATGTTGTGCATGTTCGATGCAGTGACTTTGGTCTTGCTAAAATGTTGACATCCGATGATCTTGCTTCCTCGGTGAGTGGCATTGTAAAAATCTTGTTTTATTTATCAAGTTTCAAAGATTTTTTTGGATTAGTAACTTTTTGTTCTTGCTTTAAACTTAGATTATTGGGACAGTCAGATGCATTTTAATCACTCTTTTACAGTATCTTTTTAATTGCATATGCATTTCTAATTTGTTACGACTTATAAACATTTGTCAGGATGTTGTGTTTATGAAATGGCTGCTCACAAGCCAGCTTTTAAAGCTTTTGTAAGTCGCTATCTTATTCACTATTTTTCAATAAATGAAATGTTATTTGCATAACTTACAAATCTTATGTATAGAATTTACTTATTTTGGGGGGGGGGTACAAACAGTCATTTAAAACTCTTAATGTTAAGTTGTCTGATCATAAACATTCATGATGGTGTCTGAGACTTTTTAATTATTGACTTTCAATATTTCGCGTCTCTAAAGCTTGGAGCACACCATAAAATCATTGACTTGTCTTCATCTGGACAGGACATGCAAGCATGGATTCACAAAATAAACAAGTCTATAGTAGCTTCACTACCAACTATGTATTCTGGTGCTTTGTGAGTCCTTTGTTCCATGATAATCGTAAGTTATTTTGAATTATCTGTTTTTCCTGCTTTATCTAATTGATAAATTAATGCCCATACCTACTAAATTTGAAAAAGGTCAATGGTTGGTTTATGTGAGCATGCATACATGCAGCTATTGAACTAATTAGTAAGAACTTCATAGTTTATCAAACCTACACTAGATATTATGTCGTCCCTGATGAGCTACCAAATTTTATTGTGGAATTGGAAATTTTTCTTCCATTCATGAAGTGAGCTGTATTAATCGTTAAGAGTTATGCCATCAAAACTTTGACAAAGATCTTTCTATATGTTGATTCACATAATATTACCATTACCATTCATTATGTGAGAACTAGAAGGATGGCATCTAATTACATCATGGGATTTGTTACCATTTTGCAGTTATAGCTCCCTGTTTTAGCATTGAGCAATCCGGTTCTGTTTAACTCCCGGTATACCCCCTGGCCTCTATATATCTTGTTAATTCTCATTCTTTGTCCTGTGAACTTTTGCAGTGATATAACATACATTATGATATAATTTTAGAACTTTGACTTATCATGAATATTCTTTTATCAGTGCAATCGATGGATATAATAGGCTTAAAGGAGTTAGGAGAAGTAATCCTTTGAATGGTTGTTGCCCAAAGTAAGTAGTTTAAATTAAAAATATCATTTACAAATATTAGGATATTTAATATTAACCGAGTGCATAATTTTTATATTTATTTGTAGGTGGCTCGTCAAACCGACGGGTGGGCATGTGGGATATATGTCATGAGGCATATGATGACCATTATCTCGGCGGGGATAATCGGAAGTTGGATGGAGGTAATATTTAAAAACTCAATAAGCTTAATTGATTTTGTATTTGTACTTAATTAAGCATTATTTTGGTTATATTAACTAGTGTTTATATTTTCTTTTTCAAGGTATTCAATGACACATCACCAATGTCAAATGATGAGCTTTTGAGCATGAGACAACTCAAGTGCACTTTTTGCAAATTCCATACCGAGTTGAAATACGAGCCAAAGAGGAAAAAGAATAGAAAAAATGGTGGAAAAAACAAATAGCGAAGTTTCAGTTTGTGTTTTTGATTTAGTTAGGTTTATATTTGAATATTAGTTTTTGACTTGTGTTTTAACAAATTGTAAGTTAGACTTGTATTTGATTTGGTTTCAGTTTAAGTTTTAGATTTAGTTAAGTTTGTATTTGACTATTAGTTTTAGTTTTAGTTTGTATTTTGATTTGGTTTAGTTTTAGTTTGTGTTTGGTTGCTGAAAAAACTATATTGTTGTGATTGTTCTGGTTGTATTGGGCTGCTGAAAAAACTTGTTGTAGTTTTTCTGGTTGTTTTTACAGGTATATATATGGTTGCTGTAAAAACAAATATATTTTTTTTTAAAAAAAAATACCTTTTAAATCGGTTGTTTATAAACAACCGATTTAAAAGGTCATTTTGAAACAAGAAAAGAACATATGGGACTTTTTAAATCGGTTGTTTATAAACAACCGATTTAAAAGGTCTTTTTAAATCGGTTATTTAAAACAACCGATTTAAAAGGTAGTTTTCAATTCTTTAGTTTAAGAAGAAATGTGACGTTTTAAATCGGTTGTTTATAAATGACCGATTTAAAAAGACCTTTTAAATCGGTTGTTTATAAACAACCGATTTTAAATCTCTAATATGACCAGATTTTGACTTGAATTCAGTCTTTTTAAATCGGTTGTGATAAATAATCGATTTAAAAGGTCAAATTTAAATCGGTTAAATAACCGATTTAAAATCCCCAGACATACTAAATCCAGAGCATCTAAATCGGTTGTCCAACCGATTTTAAAACCCCAAATAACTGATTTTAAATCCCGAATTTGCACTAGTGGTTGTTGTGTTGTCTTTATAGGCATGGACCAGAAATGGTCTTGTGTTTTCTTCATGGGAATGAGATAGAAGATGATGATGAAAAGGACCTGGGGAACCTCTCACTATCTTCATGGAGAAAAGATTAACTAGAAGAAGGTTTGATGTGACAGTGAAAGAGGAGATGGGTATGAAGCCTGTTCTACTGAAATGTGTTTTGGCTTTAGCTTTTACCTTTGCTGATTTTCTCTACTCTCATGTCAGAACCAGAAGGATCAAGCCTTCCGGTACTTCCCCCAAGGGCACCCTTCAAGTTGGTTCTTCATCATATATATTGACATTTCTCTGGTTTTGGTTTTGGTTATTTTGAATGATGAATTTGTGTGATATTTGGTATGTATAATGTCTTTCTCAGGTTATGGGAGCAAAGTTAATTTAGGAGATATAACGGTAGCATTAAGTTCTTGCAGCATCTTACATGTGGAAGTATTTTGGATATTGTAAGTTGCATGAGGAAAGCGTATCTTTCTAGTTGTTTTTTTAAATGCCATTTTATTATTGAAAGGTTGAGTGTAATTTTTTCATTCATTTTTTCCATCTGGAATTCCAAATTAGTACGATTGAATTATTTATTATCTTTTAGTATTGTTGATAAATTGTAATTTGAAAAGCTGGTGGACCTTGATTGCAAAGCTACTGGTAGTGATCAAGGGATTCAAATGAAGCTGAAAAGGCTAAAGGATCTTGAGGATGAGGCAGAACAGTTAAGAGTATCTAATTTGAGAATGCAGATGGACAATTTTGACTTAGCTCAAAGATTGGATTCTACTTACACTACGAGGACCAGAGCCAACGGCGACAGTCATTTCGTAGCGGTTCCAGCAGAACCACCTCCGGTTGAGAAGCGGTGGCAGTTCATACGGCGGTTAAGGAAACTGCTGTCGATTAACGGCAAGCAGCAGCGATTGTAAAGGATGCTGCGGTGGTTAGATTGAAAAAGCCCTATGAAAAAACACTCTGCCTCTCCCTCTCAATCCAACTCTCCCTTACTCATTTAGAAACCCCTAAAAAGGAAACCTTAGATGGCACAGTCATGATCAGGTAATCGATTCTCATCGCTTCTCTTTTTTACCTTTTTCTTCTTCACTGGCTCTGACTTCATACTTTTCTCACTTGCAATTGCAAAGGTTTCGTTATACAACTTTCTGGTGAGTCAGGGTTTGGAGGTACATGATCCAGATTCGGGCCATCTTGTGCATTGTAACGAGGGCACGCTCGAAGGTGTTGTTGAGGGTGTCGTATTGGGAGTGAGTGAAAGGGAGGCTGCGAACGAGATCGAGGAGTTCGCAGAGGTAAGCGTGCCAGAATTTGTAGCTTCCTAGGAGAGCCTTTAGGGCTCGCTTGTAGATGACGAAGCGCTTCTTGAAAGGAGCCTCTGAACGAGCGATGAGGTAATGCCACCATAGTTTGAGACTGAAAGGGTTACGAAGCAACTCTTCTTCGTATACGAGGTCGTCTTCCGATGGGTATAACTCCTACAAAATCACCATTTTATCGATTTCAGAGAATCACATAACTAAAACCCTAACCCTATCCCCCCCTTAATCCATGTTCTTGAATTTTACAGCGACGAGACGAGACGAGGCAAAACAAAACGAAGGACTTGGGGTTGAAGACGACGTCGTCTTCTTTTAGGTGGTGGCTGATTAAATCCTAAAACGACTTCCTAGGAAAGCGTTTAGTCGTCGCTGGCGTCTCTTCCAGAAAGTAAGGCCTCTCAATCCCCTTCATCTTCATCTTTCTATTAGGGTTTTCATACCTCTGTTGTTTCGCCCTTCAATTCCGAGTGCTACATTGGATGTATAATGGTTATCATAACACTGGTTATTTTTTTTAACAATTTAATATTGTGATTTAGGACAGAAGCGATCTGAGTGTTTGTTTCCACTCCCATTATCAAAAGACATGATGTTTTTTCCCTGGAGACATCAGATGGCATACACGTTATCATCAACGGTTTCATCAATGAACAACACACGCTCGAAAATGGTTTTGCTCCTGAGGTTTGTCTTTTTCACTTTCTGTCAAGTCTTGTTTGAAATTTGGTTTATCATATGAGGGGTGTGTGTGTGTGTGTGTGTGTGTCTGTCGTGGTTTCTCTCAAGTCTCAATGTCTGTGGTGATGGGTCTTGCAAGGCGTTGTTCATAATGTAATTGTTCCTCATTTTTTTTTTAGCTAAAATTGACATGCACAAGCATCATTGCAGAGCACAGACATCCCAACTAAGTTGGCACCCCTGAGCCTACTAATCATCTGCAGCACGTCAAAAATTTATTGAAAAAAGCCAAAAGGGAAGCAAAAACAAAAACATGGGGGGGCTTGACCTGACCCATGAAAAGAATTATCTAAACCTGTAAAAAGGAAGACCTAACCTATTGCGGAAAAAATCTTCCCTAATGAAGTGAGGAATAGAATCCCACCAAACAAAACCCTGAATATGGAGCCCGTGTGAAGCTAACTTATCTGCACAATAATTTCCTTCCCTAAAAACATGAGTAACAACAAAATTCATATTTTTAGTGACTCGCAAGCAATTGTTCCATCTATTTCTAAGGCGCCAAGGAACAATCTCCGGCTTAGAGAAGGCCGCCACTACTAATTCGGAGTCACACTCCAACCAAAGGTTTCTCCAATTCATAATCAATTGTTCCTCATTTGATTATGTTAAGTTTGTGTGTTTTCCTTAATTGATTATGTTAAGTTTGTGTGTTTTCTCCTCCTCAAAGCTGACTCTCAGCGCTGAACCTCTCTCATGGGTCCATCGTGAAGAAACTCAAAAAATGGGGGGCAAATGTCCGCACAGAAACGTGAAGAAAAGAATATATTCTCACAAGACAAATCGTCGTGCCAAATTCCTCATCAACGATATCCTTTTCGTTATGTTTGATTGTTTTTCCCATCAAATCTAAATGTTTGTTTACTCTTTCTTTTGGAGTTTATTTTGGATGTGAATTCTTAACTGGTGAATTAGACACGCGATGACATGGTTTATGCGCAGCTAAACAAGCCTGAGGAAGAGAGAACCCCTTTACCTGGTGAATTAGACACGCGATGAGAACCCCTTTACCTGGAAGAGAGAACCCCTTTTCCCATCAAGTCTAAATGTTTGTTTACTCTTTCTTTTGGAGTTTATTTTGGATGTGAATTCTTAACTGGTGAATTAGACACACGATGACATGGTTTATGCGCAGCTAAACAAGCCTAACGAAGATAGAACCCCTTTACCTGTAGATTTACCTGGAATAGGCCAGTACTATTGCCTTCACTGCGAGTCTATCTCTATTATCTTATTCCTGCTTATTATGTTGTGCTTTTTTATTATTAATATAAAAAGTTTGCAAATTTTATTGATTCTGTGACATGGGGTTAAAGAATTTAGTGTTACAAAAGCACTGTCATGCCAAGTGTAGGTAGAGAGTTTGGAACAATATGGGAGAAATAACTTGTTTACTATTCAGTTATTTCCCATTTTGCTTATTTGATTTTATTCAAATTGTTAAGACTGAAGGATGCTGAAGAATTCAATTTCATCCCCAACACATGTTTTGTTTGTCTCTGTTTTAGTTGTTGGTCTGCTTTTTAATCTAATATGGGTTGTTCTTTTGATGTATGCAGTCAATACTTTTCCAATGTAGCTGTGAGGGACGAGCATTTTAAGACCAAAAAACACAGAAGCGGTATGCTGCTTTTCTTTTGCTTCAGCCCCCCCAACACACACAAAAAAATCCTTTCAATCCTATATTAGTGAAGATTGGCTAGTTTGATTGTATTGTTTGAGTTTTGAGGCTATTCCTGTTTTAAAGTGTTTTCTTCTATATAAGCCTTTTGATGTGTGAACTCATAAAGCATTTGGACATTAGGCACTGGAAAGTTGTCAGAAGGGACAATGTAAACTGAGTTAAACTGACCGTCACTAGTGCGAAATACACCTAAAAAATATACTTATAACGCCGGTTTTAGAGATAACAGACGTAAAAAGTGATGCGGTGGCATTTTTTAAATTAACGCGTCACTTATAACGTCGGTTTTTTAAAAAACCGGCATTATAAGTGAACAGGTAAAATGTGTCCAAATTTTTCACGCCACTTATATAACGCCGGTTTTTCCTAAAAACCGCGGTTAAAAGTTATAACGCCGGTTTTATATAAAAAACGCGGTTAAAACGTAAAAAACTTAAAACATCTAATGCCGGTTTTCTAGGAAAACCGAGATTAAAACCTAAAAGCCTAAAACTTATAACGCCGGTTTAATGTTACAACCGCGATTACAACTTAAAAATAAATTTCCCTCTGATTAAGGCCATCACCAACATCATATTACTCTCCCTCGCGAACTCTCATTTCTTTGATATTTTCGTCGCGAACTCTCCTTCAGACCTGCGTCGTCCCTCTCCCTTGCCGGTTCTGTTGACTACGACGCTGACCCTCTCCCTCGCGCCGTCCCTCACCACCGGTTTACGTTTTGAGTTTTTTTCGTCTGAAAAGTTTTCCTCCAAATTTCGGCCTTTATTCCTTGCTTCTTCTGTACAACACCCAAGGTGAGCGAGTGAGGAAAGCGTTTCTTTTTTGTTGTCCTTCGTTCACATTTGTTTCACGGTGACGCGTAATAAGACCTTATTTGTTTTGTGAATTGTGAGTGACTCAGTTTGTCTAGGGTTTGGTGAATTATTTCAGATTGAAGATGATAGAGTTTGGTCGCGTACAGAATGAGCTCGTAGAATGCAGCAAAGACGCCGAGGGATCGGGCGTTCGAATCCTCCCTAAAAGCAACAACCTCGTAGAATGCACCATTCCCGGTCCTCTCGGAGCTTCCTACTAACCACCTTCGTTTTTTTTCCTTTTATCCCAAATTGTTGTTTTTCAATCAATGGTAGGGTTTTCAATTCTCGGCCTGAGTCATTTCTGATATAAAAGAAATTGTTGTTGTTGTTTAGTTTTTTGGTTTTTTGGTCACCAATTGGTGTTCGTTTTGGTTACTTTTGTTGCAGATGGATACCCATTTGAACCCCCTAAGATGCAGTTTGCAACCAAAGTCTGGTAGGAAAATGTTGTCTTTCTGTTTTGTAATATATGATTATTTGAATATTTGAGCGGTAGAATGTGTGTGGTGGTGGATATATACTAAACTCGTCTGCATGTGATTGAAAAGGTCCATGGTATTTTGCATGATATCCTTTATAGGTACATTGAACTACTCTTGCTCCAAAGCTTCTGCCCCTGCTCCAGAAAAAGCAAGCAAAGCCAATGAGTCAATATTTGATGGTAATTGGAAGATACAACCATAGCCATAGGCATCTCAAATTTCTGTTTGATGCTTTTTAGTGATATTATATTTATAGCATTTTGTTGATATGTTCTTGTAGCTTGCCATTGGGTTGATTGTGGAGGTGGCTCATGCAACAAGACATCCATTTTCTCCTATAATTGTGAATGTGATGCTGGCTATTACAATCTCCTCAATGTCACTAACCTTCCTTGCTTCGAAGAAAGTAAGATTACAAGTCTCACTCATAGTTAAAGGGGAATCATTTTGTTCTATAGATGATTGATTTTTTGGGAAAATTTTGAGCTTTTCATGTGGGATGCTGAATTTTGCATGTATAATATAGGGGTCTTCTCCTTGGTGCCTTAGTATCCTCATTTCTATGAGTTTAAGGATATGAAGCACCCCGGTTTAAATGTACCAAAATGATTTCTCTAATGAATTAGGAGTTTTTGGTTAGATGGTAAAAATAATGCTATAAATTTTTTTAAAAAAACAAAAAATAACTTTTAACCGCGGTTTTTAGCAAAACCGCGGTTAAAAGTTATTTTTTCGTTTTTTTTAATATTTTATTCTTTTTCACGCTGGGTTTTAACGCCGGTTTAGATAAAAACCGCGATTAAAAGTGACTTTTAATCGCGGTTTATAAACCAGCGTTAAATGTTCACACTTACAACGTCGAAAGAATACACGCCGGATTGAAAACCGACGTTAAAAGTCCAATAAAACCACGATTAAAGGTGTATTTTGCACTAGTGCGTGTGTTTATTTTTTCTATTCTCTGCTCTTACTTTTATTTTATAATTATGATTATAGTCTCATGCATGTATTCATTTGTAACAGGTTATGATTATAAGGGGTAAAGATAAGGGTGAGATAGGGGTAATTAAGCGTGTAGTTCGCTCTCAGAATCGTGTCATTGTTGAGGGTAAAAATCTGGTAAGAAATAAAGATAAGGAGGAAGGGAAAGCCTGCCCCAAGGGAAGTTGCTTCGATAATTGTAGCTAGAAGTAACATTAGGAGGTTCAAAAGATAATTGGGCAACCAATTTATTGTGTTTTTTTTTTTGACTATTTGCGGCGGTTCAAAACCGCCTCTATATTTTTTTATTTGTTTTTGTTACATTGCGGCGGTTGATAACCGCCCCTATTTTCTTTTTATTTTTTGGAACATTGCGGCTGTTCTAAACCGCTCTTTTTTTTTTTAATTTTTGGGCACATTTTGCGGCGGTTCTAAACCGCTGCTAATAGCCTCAGGAAACTTGCGGCGGTTATTTCAGCGGTTGGTTATAACCGCCACGAAATGATGTCCTGACACTGACAACTGCGGCAGTTGTCGAACCGCCGGCAGGGGTATTTCGTGGCGGTTAGAACCGCTGCAGAACACCTTCAAAACCGCTGCAGTTTGCCAGAATCGTTGTAGTGTTAGATCCTTGTGAATGCTGTTTTTGAAGATCCAGAAGTAATAAGATTATAACCAATCTACTGTCTTTCTTCTATAACTATTTGCCAAACTTAATTTTACCCTTTGCGTTTGGATGCAGGCAGATGCTCTAAAAGAAGGTGAGTGCCTTAGGAGAGAGAATGAGGTCTTGATGAAAGAAATTAAGGAATAACAAGCTGATAGTAGATTCTTAGATCTTGAAGAATTAGTTTACTTGATGTGGACAAATTCACTTGCCAAAACACTGTTCTGGTTCTAGCTCTTACAAAACAAAGAACAAGGCCTTTTGTACATACATTTAATATTTATTTCTAATAAAATAAGCTTTTTCATATAATCTATTTTTCATAAGATAACCCAGTTACTATCCTGCTTTTGTTTCTTTGTATATGTGAAGCAAATAATGTGTTTCTATCATTGCTCACACCTTTCTTTGTATGGACAACAGTTTTTTTTACTGTTTTCGTTGGTATGGGTATAGAGAACGGTTTCCAATACACACTATGACAACTGTTTTACACTGTTGCTATTTATAGCAATGGTGTAAAACCATTGTCATAACATATTTTAAAAAATGTTGTCTATACCTTACCAACGGCTACGGTTTTTATGTAGTGTTGTCTTTGTTTCGTAAAATTGTTGTCTAAAGAATAGACAACACCTTAGACTACCACGGTTACAAAACTGTTGTCAAAAAATTAGGCAACAGTTTTGTTGCATTAGGCAACGGTTTTGAGGTGTAGTTATACACCAAAAATGTTGTAGTGTGCCATTGCAAAGGAGATTTAGGACAACTAAAGGTTTGTAGTTAACACTCTCAGGAGTGCATTATACCATGCTTAATAGAGGTCATATATTTTAGGCATAGATGGCTCATTATGGAAAATATATATGTAGATGTAATGTTCATAGAATCATAGGTGAATGCTGGTAATTGGTAAAAAATATGGTGAAGAATTATTTGTTTCTTTATAAAAGCTTGTTTGTAAAGGGGAGAGTGGTTTATGCTGCCTTTGTGAAGTTTAGAGTAGTATTCTCCGTTAGAGAGGGTTATCTTCCCTCTTGACAAGGATGCTGATTGTATATATGGACTATATTTTGTATTGGTTTTATCTAGATTCGAGCAAATGATAGAGTGGATATTTTTTAACTCTTCTTAAAAGGTGGAGTATTCTCTGTTAGAGAGGGTTATCTTCCCTCTTGAAAGGGATGTTGTTGTATATATGGAATATATTTTGTATTGGTTTTATCTAGATTCGAGCAAATGATAGAGTGAGTATTTTTCAACCTTCCTAAAAGGTGGTGGGGATATCACTGTGATGCTAGAGCTAGATTTATCAATAAAAAGTTTACTTGTAAAAAAACTAGAATAAATCTACTCTGATTGTATGTCGTAGTTTATCATGAAAGCAAAAATGACAAGAATCAAATGATTCTTTTGATCGTTTGTCGATTTCAAACCTCCCTATATATATGAGGATCAATTTACTCTAGGAGTAACTCTAGTCGGAGTTACCTTTCTTAGACTCTGTTTGGTAAGTCAAACCGTTAGCGTATAGCGAATGTCAATACGCTACTTGAAGTAGCGTGTGAGTTTATAACTTATAGCGTATCGTTTTTCTCTCATTTTTACCCTTATTATTTTAATTAAATTAATCGTTAATCCTCTATTAAATGAAATAAAAAATTATTAAAAAATTATTAACCCCTGCAGTCTCTCTCTCTTGCTATATACAATACATTTATGTTGTTGAGTATATTTCTATAATACATATATTTTTTAAAGCATAAAAAATAAATAAAAAATATGTTAAAAAATATTTTTAACTAATAAACATCATTTTAATGGATAAATAAGTAAATAAATTAGATAATTAAAATATAAATTTAAAAATCTTAATTTATAAATATCTTAAAATTTTAGTTTAGTTTAATATAAATTTATTTTAATAATAATTTACAAACATTTGATTATATTTAATATATTGATTAAAGAAATTTAAACATGTTAATTTTATATTATTTTATATTTATCAGTTATTTTAACCGCGAGTTTTATCAAACACTTTAAGTTCAATCTATTAACTTATCCACTATCAGCTATCTGCTATAAACTCATCCGCTAGCTTATCTGTTATCCATTACTTTTTGCCAAACAGAGCCTTAATAACTCGTTTCAAGCATTAAATTTTATCAATCCAACAATTGAATATTGTCATATTATTTTAACGATCATGTATTCCAAACTTTAGATAAAACATACATTCGTAGCTATACAATCTTATGTTTGATATTTTACTTGTATTTTAAAAATATATTATACGTTAAATTTAAATTTAAATTTAAATTATTATAAAAAGTATAAACCATTTTTAAAATTTTATAAAAAATTGCATGCTTAATCTATTTAAGAAAAGTTTTTTAATTTGACGGCCGACCATTGGTGAAATTTAATGTATGCAAAGACACACTTTCATTCTTGGAAGTACTCCCTCCGTTATTTTTTATAAGCCTTTTTTAGAAAAAAAAATTTGTTAACTAGTTATAAGCCCCTTTTCAAATTACAAGATACATTAATTATTTTTTTTCCAAAAATATCCCTGATTAATTGCATAATGTTTAAAAATCTAAGACATGTATTAATTAATTAATAGTATGATTGAAGGATACATTTGGAAAAGCACATACATATTATAGACAATTTAATTATGCTAACTACTTTTTTTAATGTGTTATTTTGTCTAAAGAGACTTATAAAAAGTAACGATCGGAGTATTATCATCTCTTTCCTTTACCGACACAAGCACATATATATGTTGAGAAAGACTGGCTAGAGGTAAGATTCTGCAAACTCTTCGCTTTAAATGTTTTAGATCTCAAATGTTGGAAATTGGAATAAAAGGAGATTTGTAGAACCAAGAGCATCCAAAATGGGGAGATTTTGTTGGGCATCTATCCTATGTGAAAGGAAATCTTATTTTTTTTAGCATTGGAAACCATCTATGTGACAGTGAAGGAGCTCAATTTTTTTATCTCAATATCTATTTCTAGACACCATATCTTAGTATTAAAATATTATTTTTTCTCTCTCTTGAGCTCACAAAACACTCAACTGATACCCACTAAAATGGGTTAAAAATACCCAACAAGATGTGCTCCCCATTGGAGTAATGGGTAAGTATCTTAACAATTAGATGGCATGTTTGGGCCCACCTAAAATAGGTTAAAGATAACCAGCAAGATGCCCCATTGTAGGTGCTCTAATAGCAAAAGCAAATGGAAAAGAAAGAGCAAATAGAGGGAAACCATGTGGTTTATCACATGCCACGAATTTTGTCCTACTAGATTTTCGAACAAGTTAACTTTGGTGATGAACATATTCTATGTCAATTCCATTGATGATATAAAGCAATACAGCAAAAGAGACAATAATTTTCCCTCATCTAGTGATTCGATCATTCTGTCCGTCAACATCTGGTTAAACTCAAATTAGGTTAAATTATAGTATTGGTCCTTATATTTATTTTAGGTTTCAATTTGGTCTTTATATATTAAATATTTCGAATTGGTCTCTTACGTATAAAAGTTATATCAATGTGGTCTCTCTTATTTTTTTTGTTCCGAATAGGTCCCTTATGTTATAAAAATTATACTAATATGGTCAATTTTTTTACAAAATAAGGGAAAAAAATGACCACATTGGTATAATTTTTGTAACTTAAGGAATAAATTCGAAACAAAAAAACAAAAGGAACCATATTGATATAACTTTTACACATAAGAGACCAATTCTAAACTTTTAATACATAACGGAATAAAAGTATAATTTAAAACTGTAATTTAACCTTCAAATTATTAGTGAATTTATTTGCCAAAACAACGTCAATTTTGAACACAATCCTATTGTCGTCACATGAACCAATTTGCCACCTGGCTTCACTAGTGCCGATGGGAATTACCGGTAGCAAGGTAGTTCAATTTAAAAAGACACTTAATTAAGAGTGATTTGGTCATACTATTGTCGCTTGAAAGAAATTTTAAAGTAAAAAGGAAGAACCAGCTGCTTTGTAATATTTAGTTGTGTTTGGCCTGAAATCAAAATTGCTTAAACAAAATTCATTTTTTATATATATTTGAACAAAATTCTTTTGTCTAGTATTACCCTAACCATTTGGAGACAACATACCAAATATGAATAGAGAAATCATACGGTGCAAACAAATGTAACTGTGAGATTCCGGCTTGTCACATATAGAGAGAGGATGATTTTACATTTGATATTAATTAAATATACATATGATTATGTAAACCATGCCGTAAAAATATATTTATTTTTAAGAAATTAAAATATCTTTTTACGTGTAACATGTTGAATAACATGATTATGATTAATTAGCATAACCTGTATTAAATTTCTCTTAATTAATTAAGCATAAGGGACAAAAACTAGAACATCCAAAATCTTTCAATAGTTCTGGACATTCGTACGTAACACGTGGAGAAGCCATATAGGCCAAAGCTCACTAAAATCAATTCACCATATCTTTTTTACCTTTCAATAATTTTCCAGATCTGATTGAGAATTGAAACCCTCACGCTCACGAAAAGGACTGTCCTCAGATATCGAGGAGAGAGAGAGAGAGAGCACAGACTCTCTGTTGCTTTCTGGTTTTTTTTTTTTTTGGTACATACTCTGTTGCTTTCTAATCTAATAGTAGTTGCTAAACCAAAACAATTTTGTCCACATTGAATAAATGACATTCGATTTTTTTTATTTTTTTTAAACGTCAAATGTTACAATTGTTTGCGCATGTTATACAACATTTTTACACTATGGCAACACCTATCTCTGGGTCGTCAAAAAACCGTTGTTGTAGATTGAAATAGACAACAGTGTTTTATTCGGTTGGTTTAATAGAATCCCCGTTTTCAAAACTTAGGCTATGTTTGGATGGGAGAAAAAAAGTGGGAGGATAGAAATTTTTTTGAAAAACCTTAAAATTTGACATTGGTAAGTGTGACTAACTAATCATGGTTGACACATGTCATTTTACATTTTAACCAATAAATTTTCGTTCCCTCCACTTTCTTGGATACCAAACATAGTCTTAAGTAAACAACAGGTTTTCTTTTTAAGAACCATTAAAAACCGTTGTGTACCAGTTTACTATGAAAAACCGTTGTTGTAGAGAAGCATATATAAAATATAAAAATATAAATATAAAAATTATCATCATGAAAACAATTCCTTAGGCGCTAAACCTTTTTCCCCTTTCCCCGTGTGTCTTCTGATTAAGCCGAAGCTTTCGTTCAAACCCTCGTCAATGTTCAATCCTAGTTCTTCGAATCATGGCTTTCATCAAATCGTGTCTCCAATGCTTCTACTTCTATGTAGCTGTCTTCAGTCCTCCATGTTAGTGATATTGTGGTGGAAATGCTGCAACTACTAAGAACAAACAACAAAATTTGATAAGTTCAAATAAAGTTAAGATGCTGTAAAATAAAGAACAAAAAGAAGATGAATGATAATAGCGCAAGACTCCAAGACGTGTATGAAACACTAAGCTTTAGGTTCGATTCGCCCCCACCAATCCCTATAGATTGAATGCAATACGGTAACCAGCGAATTCCCTCCAGGATACAATGGAGTTCCTTGAATTGGCTTGCACTTCCAATTCAATCTTATCGTCAATGGTAGATTACAGAATAATAGTTTCTTTCATTCTCTCTGCGCACAAAGGAAGAAAGGAAGTGATTTGGTGTAGAGACTGGATAAATTTCTTATATCAAATTTGATGCAGAGAGCCTCTATTTATAGAGAAACTCATGCAACTTGGTGAGGGAAAACAACCTTTCATGTATGTATCTTTTCATGTAAAGATACGCTCATGATAGAATACACCTATTAGGAAGGATTTTAAACTCATGAAGAGACACCTTTCCTCTTGGGTGCTCTTGGACTTCCATATTTTGAAAATCCCTCACAATCCCTCACCATTTTCAAAATAAACCCAAATCCCATTATTCCGGAAATCACATATTTTCAAATAAAAGTATCTTGCGATTTGAACCTTTACTTAGTAAGTCATTGTTTCACTTATCCCGAATAGATTGGTAGACAATCTTTGAACCAATTATTCATTAGAACAAGCGTAAATTAACTTATGCATGAGATCTCACTACCATTAAATGAATTTTAAAATGACACATTTGATAAGGCCTTGTGTCAAGTATCATTTTCATGAATAAGCACTTCAACACATATATGCTATAAGTCCATTAAGAGTAAAAACTCAACCTCCTCACTTTATACTTATGGTCCAAGTACTTATAAACCTTGAGATGTATCTATTGTCAAGTACTTGCAATTACTCTAACAATGTACTTTCACCATTGAACTCAAGACTTAATGCTACTCAAGTGTGAGTTGGGTTTCCACCATTGGTAATTATTTAGATATGGGCTTGAATCTCATCCCCAATGATGTTTTAAAACATCATATCCCTTGTCAATCCTTTCGTCAAAGGATTGCAAGATTTCTTTCATTTTCTTATAAGATTCAGAACATTACTTCTTCACATAACTATGTTTTAATCAAATGTCCCATGACATTTCATTATTCAATAGTTGATATACTCTTGATAGTATCGAATAACTATCACAAATTATGGACCACTTGTCCCATCTACGTTTCATTATCCACTTGACCATTTGCATTTGACCATTACAATGTATGTATACTTGTACCATTGGTTTTGACCAAACTGATATATCATACAACAAATTTCTAAATAACTTTACTTTGTTGCTACTATAGCATTCAATACACATTTCCGTATGAAATTATAATTCTATTTTAGTTATCTTAATTTATTTAAGATATCCTACATTGAATCCATTAAATGTACCTAGCAACAACTAGTACGGTCTTATTTAAAGATCATAAACTACCTTTGATTACTTTAGATGGGTCAATCATGTAAATCATAAACAACAAATTTATTCTAACACTTTAGAATTTATCTCAACTTTATTAGAAACATTTGACATCTGACTTAACATACAAATAATACATGCATCATAAATTCTACTTTTTAAGTATTAAATATGAACTCATCATAGCATTTAAATGTATCAAGAGAGTGATCTATAATAACATAGCATCCATGGAGAGTGACTATCATAAATAGGTCCAAAATAATGCCAAAATATTTTTCATGCCAAATTAAAAAATTGAAAATTACTATTTGCAATTTTTAAATGATTTAAAATGTATTAAACAAAATAAAATTATTAAAAAATAATTTCATACATTAATCAAATATGAAACCTAGTTATCCAATAACTAGAGGTCAAGACGGACACAATGTAAAAATCGGCATAGAAAACGGAGTTTTGTAGACTCCACACTCTCCCTCACTCTCCAGAGCCGAGAGTGGGCATTGTGACTGAGGCGTCATCCCCTACTTACAACAAAGTCAATTTCAACCTATTTCTGCAGAATTTCTGGGTTACTCGACCCACTAATTTCGGAAGTATTTTCTCCCTCATTTTGGCACCGTTTTGTATGATTCTTGAACCGATTTTATAGTATGAAAACCATGGATTAAGATGGTATAATTTTTATGGCCTGAAATCGATTAAAATTACATACAAATTGTCACCGAAAATCGAAAACGGAAATTAATCCAGAACCGGGTTTAGTTGCAACCCATCGCGAACCAGTGTGATTCTTCACCAAATTACACACCGTTTCAACCATAAAAACATTGGACTATCATAATTTCGTGATTTCAAAACAAATGAGACAATTTCCAGACCAACAAACTCTAAAAAACATGACCAAAAATTATGCCAAAAATAAAAAATGAAAATAATTACGTAACTAAGTTCTATCATGATCCATCACAAACCATTGCAAACTTTCATCGAACTTTACAACGTTTAACTGGAAATCAAATGGGTTTTCTTCTTCTTAAAATTTTGGATCAAGCAGAATAGTTTTTTTTTTTAAGTTCAAAAACTCATTAAAAAGGTTCAAATGATGCACCCAATGTCAAAAAATAAATGGATTTGTGTAACCCAATTCATCTAGGCATGACTTACCAATATTTACACTAACATTTATCATGTTCACGCCAGAAAATGATTGGGTTCTCTTCATTTTACATTCTAAAATTATTTATGATGAATTTCATTATGAATCCATCGTGAAACATGGATAAAAACGAGAACCAAAAAACGAGTATGTTGTTACATGTACATGCACGTAAAAAAATTTCACCTAATTACATGAAATTATAGCTTCAAGAATTTCACATCCATGTAAAGTAATTGTGTACCTTTCACCATGGTCATGAATACCAATTTTTGAGGAAGCATGGGTGTACATCTCTCCCCTGTTGTAAGTAGAAATACATCTTCTTCTTCCAAAGTTGCAGTCATCACTAATGAAATCAAACCTAAAGATTGTTAGTGATATTGTGGTGGGAATGTTGCAACTACAAAGAACAAACAACAAAATTTGATAAGTTCAAATAAAGTTAAGATGCTGTAAAATAAAGAACAAATTAAAGAAGATGAATGATAATAGCGCAAGACTCCAAGACGTGTATGAAACACTAAGCTTTAGGTTCGATTCGCCCCCACCAATCCCTATAGATTGAATGCAATACGATAACCAGCGAATTCCCTCCAGGATACAATGGAGTTCCTTGAATTGGCTTGCACTTCCAATTCAATCTTATCGTCAATGGTAGATTACAGAATAATAGTTTCTTTCATTCTCTTTACGCACAAAGGAAGAAAGGAAGTGATTTGGTATAGAGACTGGATAAATTTCTTATATCAAATTTGATGCAGAGAGCCTCTATTTATAGAGAAACTCATGCAACTTGGTGAGGGAAAACAACCTTTCATGTATGTATCTTTTCATGTAAAGACACATACGCTCATGATAGAATACACATATTAGGAAAGATTTTAAACTCATGAAGAGACACATTTCCTCTTGGGTGCTCTTGGACTTCCATATTTTGAAAATCCCTCACACTCCACAACTCCACCGTTGTCGTCTCAACTAGATCCCCTTCATCCAAATCAGAATATCATTGTCGACAGTGGCGAATCCGATAAGGAACGGAAAACGAAAAACAGAAAATGGAAAGGGTTGGAAATGTCAGGGACGAAGCTGCCTTGCGAGGGCACAACCATGGGTGCTGTCGCTCACGATCTCCGCTCCAATCTCAGAATCTGCCCCTTCTATCTCTCGATAGTTTCCCATTCTGATTTTATTATATTATTCGACCACCGATTTAGGTATCGTGTTGCACACTTCTTCTTCAATCGTCTTAGTATTTGAACCTGATATTCACAATGACGATCGCTGATCAATTTTTTCTATTGACATTGGGGCGATTTGCTTACCGCATCTAGCAGAGGAAGAAAATCTGATCGTATCCGAGTTGATCAAGAAATCAGAGGTTAATTTTAATGAAGGCAGCTTGTACTACGTCATTTCCAATAGGTCTTAATCTCATCTCTTTTATGTTCTTTTTATTTTAACGAATCTATGCTATGTTGTGCATGATGAACCTGGATATGATTATCTTGGTAAAAACCATGCGGATTGGCCTGTTCAACCGTTGGCTTTAAATTTTCTAGTGTATTTTGATGAGCATATCTGATCTTTAAAGGGAATTCATAGGAGCTTTCAATTTTCAATTAGATTGTAAACAGTAATTTCTAGAACCGAGTTAATTCATTTTTAATCTATTGGCGACTTTGTTGGATCCTGTCAGTGCGTGCCATGCCTCTTTCCCACTGTCCTATGGATTTTAGTAATAGGAATATACAGAAGAAAGATATAATTTTCTTCACAGACAAAGTAACAAAGAACGGATAAACAAATCAATAGAAGCAAATGTCCGTACAACATATTTTGACATTGTATATTATGAATATATAGATATTTGTAGGGTAATGGCCCCCCTCCCTCCCAAAATAATTGTTCTTATTCAAAATAGTAAAATAAATGCTAATGTGTCCAGGTGCGTTCAAAGATTTGTTTCAGTAAAGACCAATAGAAAGTCAATTTACCAATAGTAAAAAACAATCTTACTGACTATGGATATTTGCAACCCACAATCTTATTGGTTATGATAATAACTATGTGGTTCAAAGAAAATAGCATCTAAATCCTCGTGAATGAGAAAATATAATTAAAATTAAAATTAACTTGTTATTTAATTCTAAATATGCTGCAGATAGCTTTGCTTCCAAAGCTTGATCCTCCAAGTTTGCAACTTGCTCTACTAATCTTCTTATTGTTTAAGATTCTTGTGTCCTGTTACTTGGGTGTTTTCTTTATTGATGTGTATTTCCTGTTTGAAAAAATAAAATAAAAAATAGACTGGGTCGCTAGGAAAAAAACTACAACCAGATTCAGTTTCACTAGGAAGTAGAGAAATTCTCGGGTTAGAACTAAGACCAGCTTCACCTGAATTTTTATGAAAACAATGCAAATGTGTAATTATCAAAGAATTGAAAGTTGTTTTTGTTAATTCCCCGTGCTTTCTTGTTTCCAACTTCCAAGTGTATGATAAAAGTAGACATATTCTGTCTTTCATCTTTCTTCAATGAAATCATTATAGTATTCTACCCTTTTTCCCAATGTCTGTACCAAAATTTAATCGTTATTTGTTTTGATTCTCTAACACTGGACAACAATTTTTCAGATTGAAAGAGTTAGGGGAAAAATAGAGGCCGGTATAACTGGGAAAAAGAATAATAAGTACAAACTTAGCACTTTGCACAACTCCAGTCCCAAACTAATCTTGAAGAAGTATCGAGAGTTGTTGGTCATTTTCATGGGGTGTATGGGTAGTGTAGCGACCGAAAAATTCGGTGGGATTTGTTCGAGTTTAATGGAGCCGTCACCAATAATTTATTTTGAAGGGAAAAATATTGAAAAAACCTTTATTGAAGAAAATGACCCTTGAGACCAGATTTGGGTTCGGGAGTCGATTATGCGTAGGGAAGGTATTAGCACCCCACGACATCCTTTCGAAAAAAGGTTACCTCTAATTAATTGTGCAAAATTTATATTAACTTCTAAAAAATATTTATTTCCCTTTTATTTTTAAAAAAATAGACAAGAATTTACAATGATGAAATAATGAAAAAAAGGCTTAATAAATGTTGTTTATTTTTGTGCTTAACAGGAGTGAGCTCCTGCTCCTACGTATCTCCGGGTGCAGTGGAGAAATCAAAGGCTACGTAGTTCTTGGGTAGAAAATGGTTGTGTGTTGGTTGATTTTAATTAATCAATTTGTGACTTAATTTTTATGGTTTGCATAGTGATCAAACCAAAAGTGGATTTGGCGTAATCACTACTAATATTTTAAGGTATTTTATTAAGATTTTTGTAATAACCAAACCAAAAGAGGATTTAGAGTAGTCATTGATTTTAAGTTTTTTGAAACGGAAAAGGGTTTGCGTAGTGACCAAACTAAAAGTGGATTTTGCGTTGTCATTACTAATATTTATTAGATTTTTTGTTAGGAAATTATGATGACCAAACCAAAAGAGGATTTGGAGTAGGCATCAGAAAAAGTTTGCGCAGTGACCAAACCAAAAGTGGATTTGGCGTAATCAATACAAATATTTTAAATTATTATTATTATTATTATTTTCTAAGCTAGAAACAATTATTAATAATAACAAATATAACAAAAGTATCTAACATTATAAATAAAGACAAACATAAACATACTAAAAAAAATACAGAGAAAGAAAAAAAGAGAAGGAATTAATGCACTTACCTCGAGAGAAAATATTTTTGTTGGCGCAATAATTGACCCACGAACCCCTCCAATCTTGAAGGTTGAAGAGGGATAATAACCCTCTCATTAAAAAATTTTGACTAAAGCAAAAGCCCTATGCTTTGCACTAGGCCCATTAATCCATTTTTCTAGGATGATCTTAGTGCTTGGTGATGCACTCCTTATATAGGAGAATGAGAGGTTGAAAGAGTGTGGATTTTTTCAATGTGGGACTTCAATAATAAAGTTGGGAGTTGGCTTCTTGAGTTTGATATTTTAAATGTTCAAAAAAACTAAATAGCCAACTTTGAGCACTAATACAACACTTAAAACAACTTTATTGTGTTTCATGACCTTCATAAGAATTATAGACATTGTTTCCAGCTTTCAAATGGCACAAGTTTCATCTCAAAATGATATCTACAACTCAAGATATTGTCAACACAAGTGGCTGTCCCAAACAACACATGTAACATCACGTCTCGAACTTCATGCTCGATTTGGTCCATGATAGAGGTCGATCTGGGTTTGTAATCCAAAATAATAGTTGTAGATCTTTTTCTTATCTTTCCAAAAGTATAAAGAACACCTCATTTGGACAAGTATAGCTCAAGATACGACATTTTCTTTGAACGTTATTCAACACAATGTGTTGTCCGTTTTTGTGCAGTTTTATAACTTTC
The DNA here is from genome assembly GCA_037113605.1 of Calophaca sinica. NCBI lineage: Eukaryota > Viridiplantae > Streptophyta > Magnoliopsida > Fabales > Fabaceae > Calophaca > Calophaca sinica. The sequence goes on along the minus strand of CM073734.1, from coordinate 98,105,828 downwards.
ATGCTATTTTAGGGCAGTAAATCGTTAGAATCAAGTCCCGAATCCTTCATAACATTTGTGGCCAAGGATGTTAGCTTTCAAATGGCTTTAGTTTCATTAAAAAAAGACTTCTACAACTCAAGATATGATCTAATCTTTACATACTGTTCAAAACCATTTTTCAGCATACTTGTTCTTATTTCTAAGTCAATTTGGACTTAGTAAACTTCAGATTTGACTCTTGGGTTCCTCATCAAAGTTGTAGAGTTTTGTTTTAGCTTTCTAACAAGGTAAAAATCGCTTTAATACCATCTCCACAACATTAATTACATCTAGAATACATAAGCTATACCAAAGTACAAAATTTTCAATCTATTTTTTCTTCAAGATTTCTTTCTCCTTTTTCTTCTCTACTACTATTTTTGTTCTTTTTGAATGTTATTTTTTACCGGACAAAATTAGGGTATGAAAGCTGCCCCACTTTAGTTATATTTTACTAGAAAATATGAATAACAATGGTTTTCAAATTTTCATTGTAAAAGATAAGTAAAGATAAAGACACTAATTTTGTCCTGAATCAGGATCGGCGAAGGATGAGGTGAGGAATAATATCGGGGGATTAACGCTTGGGGCGTTTAATCGGAAAGTGATAATGAAGGATCACAGCCAGGTCGGGTACTGATGCAGTAATCAAAAGGCAATAATGAGGGATTAAAGCTTGGCGCGTTCATCGGAAAGCAATAAAGAAGGGTCACCGCCAGGTCGGGTACTGACGCGGTGATCGAAAAGCAATAATGAGGGATTAACGCTTGGCGAGTTTATCAGAAAACTATAAAGAAGGATCTCTGCCAGGTCGGGTACTGACGCGGTGATCGGAAGGTTCGACGCCAAGTAGGGTATTGACGCATCGATGGGAAGCAATAAAGAAGGATCAACATCAGGTCCGGAACTGATATGTTGGTCAAAAAGCAATAATGAGGGATTACCGCCAGGTCGGGTACTGACGCGGTAATCTTAAAGCGATAAAGAAGGAGCGATACTTGGCGTGTCGCTTTAGGAGGCAAAATAAAGGACCAATGCTCTGCACATTGTTTTGAAAACAATACTGAAGGATCGATACTTGATGCATGGACCAAGCGTAACAAAGCGGCTGAAAAGGTGGTGATATGAAGATGATGCATGAATAGATGATATGTGATGCATGTATGCAATGTGACTACTATTTTTATTGCACTGGTTCCTCATCCCGTATGATCTCTAGCACTTAAAGATATGGGACAGACTGAGGTTCATCAGGTTTATTCATACTATGCTTTCGACTGGGAGGGAGCGCGAATTATCGATGCAGCGCTAGTTACTTTTTAAAGGTAATCCCTTTGCCCTTTTTGAAACTTATTTGTTGAGATTTGGTGTTTCCCCGTGATTTTTAAAATGTATATAATAACTGTAATGCTTTTCAGTATCATCACATATTTCACAATTCGATTTTTGTTATCATAAAACAACATTTTGAAATACGAGAACAGAGGTGTTTGGTATTCAAAAAGAGTCATGTGTACAAGGACTGAAGTTACACAGACTTGAAAATACATCAAGAAAAATGCGGGAAGAAGAAAAAAACAAAGAAGGACAATAACTAAGCAGATATTTTATAGTTTATGTCTTTGTAGGAACAAATGCCAGCTTCTCATATCCATAACTTTGAATACTCATTACTCTACTTCTGAAAATATATAGAACTGCCCCAGTTGGGTAAGAGTATTTTGATGCATCAACTGACTTTAATGTCCAATTTTAGACCCTAACTTTTGCTTGGATTACCTTTTCAAGTTTTTAATCCAACGGGGCGCCCTTTCAGGTTTTCAACCTAGCGAGCTCATTTTTGCTTGGCTCTTTATATATTTTTTAGGCATAATATTTTTGACTGCATCAAAGTTTACTGGGAGTGGGAGATCTTCACCGTCCATCCTCGTGAGGATTAAGGCTCCTCCAGAAAAAACTTTTTTTCACAACATACGGGCCTTCATAATTCGGAGTCCATTTTTCACGAGAATCCTTTTAGATGGGCAAAATCTTCTTGTGTACTAGGTCTCCTTCTTAAAATTCCCGAGGGGGAACTTTCTTTTCATAAGCCTTCTTCATCCTTTGCGGATATAGTTGTCTGTGACATAAGACCATCACTCTCTGTTCAATTGATCCAACCGAGCCTGAATCCATTCTGCCTCTTCCAGTTTTATCTCCATCAATACCCTTAAAGAAGGGATCCCGACTTCAATGGGAAGTACTGCTTCCATTCGATACACCAGCGAGAAAGATGTTGCCCCCGTTGAAAAGTTCGATAACCGTGCAAGGAAAAAGGGAGCATTTCATGTCAGTCTCCAAATGTTACAACCATCTTCTGGACAATCTTCTTGATGTTCTTGATGTTCTTGTTTGCAGCCTCAACTGCCCCATTCATCTTTGGGCGGTATGGTGAGGAATTATGATGTTGGGTCTTGAAGTCGTCACACAGCTCCTTCATCATCTTGTTATTTAACTTAGTTCCATTATCAATGATGATCTTATTTGGCAGACCATGGTGGTAGATCACATCCCTTTTGATGAATTTGACAACCACATTTTTGGCAAAAAACACTGCAATGAGGAGTTTATATGGATTTCCTCTTCCAAAAATCAAGTTTTGAGAAAATATGAACAATTTGATTTTGATCAGAATAGACTTTATTAGGGTTGTAACGTGGCCAGAGGTTGAAGGGTCACAAAAGAAAGGATATTTCAGGCTCAAAAGGTGTTTGAGGGCTTTTTTTTAACAAGGATTTTTAGTGCAAAGATGCACTTTGATGGTTGCTAGCACAATTGTTTTTTTTTTGTTTTGACATTTTTATTTATTGATTTTTTTTATTCTTGCAAGCGTATTTGATACGTTGTATTTGTCATTTGCTTGCTTGCTTGCTTTGCCTTTTTTTGGACAGATGAAATTGAATAGACTATCGTGCTAACCTCCAATGGATGAGTGATCCTTGTATAGGGTATTTGAAAGAATTTTTTAGGGCTCAAAAGGGGTAGCAAGGGATATACATTTTTTATTTTTTGGGATAGAGAAAAAAAAAAGGCCAAACTTTATCTCAAAACCTCATTGCTCAAATTTTCATAAAATTTAATTTTGGCAAATTGTGCATTTGTTTTACCTTTTTCTTTCTATTTTTGTCACTTTCAGTACTCAGTTTGATTATTTCAGATTCTTCCTCGTGGGGTTGTATCACTTTTACCTCTTGTTCCATCAATCTCATCGGTTCAGAAGGGGTTTCCCAATTGTCCTCATGGGGTAGTCAAAGTTATAGTATGAGTCACTGACATCGTCATTTTCAAAGACAATATTTTTTTGGATCTGCATTAATTAAAATCGACGAAAAGAAAAAACGAAAAAGAAGAAAGGGAATGGAAAAGATGAAAAAAAGAAAAGGGAAATGATTGGAAAATTCAAAAGTGCATTTTATTGATAAAAATACTGAAATGAAACATGTGCGCCCTTTTGACAATAAATCATCCTAAAGCCTTAGGCAGAGCAATAGGATTTGCATTACAAAATTATTTTGAATCCGACATCACGGGAACCTCAACAATCTCCCAATTTCCAAGTTCTTCATTTAGAGCGTAAGAGTGGACAAGGTTGATAATATTGTCTTCAGCACTGCGATCATCTTTGACAGTTGCTATCTGGTTTGGGTTCAACATTCTTGCGCTCTGAAAGCTTTGTCTGATGTCGCAAATAGAGACATTCTTATCATCTGGTTCCCTGCCTTCCGATTTAGCTATTAGGGGTTGGTCCCCAAACTCCTCAGTAATGGCATTGACTGCTGGACCTCCATGACTTGGAAGGGGATTATTACCCACATTAGGGCCATCCTCTTTAAAACTCAATAATTTGGCATTGATCAGATCCTAAACCACGTACTTCAAGGCTTTGCAGTTTTCAGTTGTGTGACCTACTGCCCCTGCATGATACTCACATTTGGCGTTTGGGTCATACCCTCTTGGGAAGGGGGGTTGGAGCGGTTTCATTAAGCGCGGGGAGACCAAGGAATTACTGATGAGGTGATGGAATAAATTAGTATAGGTCATGGGAATAGGGTCAAATTGGACTGCTTTTCTCTCTTGGAGGTAGAAAATAAGGGTATGAAAAAGGCTGCGGGAAGCTAGTAAAGAAATAGGGTGACTTTCCTTGGGTATGTCCTCCCTGGCTCGTCATCACAGCATTAGTTTCCCCCTTTCTTCTTCATGAAGTTTGTAGGGGGTTTTTTGGCATCACTTACTCCAAAAGAATTGTGGGCAATCTTTCCATTTCTTATACCTCCTTCAACCCTTTCCCCTACGATGACCATATCTGAAAAGTTTGACGATACACTTCCGATCATTTTGTCATGGAAGGGTGATTGAAGAGTATCCATAAACATAGCCACCATTTCTTTTTCGATCAGAGGCGGTTCCACTTGGGCTGCCAATCCTCTCCATCGTTGGGCATGTTCTTTAAAAGTCTCATTGTCCCTTTTCATCATATTTTGCAACTGCATTTTATTAGGAGCCATATCAATGTTGTATTTATATTGCTTCAAGAAAGCATCTGCCAAATCCTTCCAACAGCGAATATGAGATCGCTCAAGGTGTGTATACCAACTCGACGCTGCCCCTGTTAAACTATCCTGAAAAAAGTGAACCAGAAGTTTGTCATCATGTGCATAAGATGCCATTTTCCTACAGTACATTGTCAAGTGGCTTTTTGGGCAAGTTGTCCCTTTATACTTATCAAAGTCTGGCACTTTGAACTTTGGCAGTATGACCACGTCTGGTACAAGACAAAGATCTGAAGCATTACTTGAACCGAGATAACCTGCTCCTTCTACAGCTCTTAGTCTATCTTCAAGAATTTGCCACTTAGTATCAGGCCATTGGTTCCCGACTGGGACACTCAGATTGGATCCCCCCACAGCTGGAGACCAGGCAATGCGGTTAGTCTGGGGATTTAATGGATTTCCTTGAACATAATAGGGGTGACCAAATGGTCGGGGATTCACTACGGGGGTTGTTGAGGATTTTGGTAGTGTACCGAATCGCACAAGTAATAAAATGATAAGTAAGATCGTCTCCACAGGGATTGCGATTGATTATTCAACTAAACAAAGTTCGTAACTATTTTGAACGAGAACCGAAAAGTGGTATTTGGAAATAAGTAGATTTGTAACAATTGAAAATTAATAATAACAACTATTTAAAAATCAAAGGATTAAAAATGACTAGGGATCGAATCTTCTTGTTTTCACTCTTATGCATTTAATCTACAACCAACGCAAGTTATCCCATACAAATTGAAGTTCGAATCAACGATATTTGATTAAGTACAATTCCTTGTCTCATAACCCCTTTAACTAAACCAAAAATCCCTAATTCCTTAGGTGACCAATAATAAAGTTAAGCATAAAGATCAATGATTCACAAGAACACATAATCACAAAGTTATATTCCTATACTCATCATGACTATGGCTAGCAATCTCAGTTCAAGTCATTCACCCAATTTCCCAATCATCATGAAAAACCTCAAATCAATTCAATAGCGGCCAAGTATCAAAAATCATTAAGCGCAGAGAATTGAAAGCTCAATTGAAATGAAATAAACTTGCTTTAATAAAATAGAATTAACTACACAAGAGTTTCATCAAGATTCATCTACCCTAGTCTGAGAGATTTAGCTACTCATAAAGTAAGAAAAACCAAACCAGAAAAATCGAGGAAGAAGAGAGGAGGAGAACGAATCCTATCCTCCACCGTGCCCCTAAGAATCCAAGTTTCAACCCTAGACAAGATTTTTTAGTGTCTATTTACAGTCTAGGGTGAAAAGGAGTGAAAAACCAAGTAAAAAATGGTGAAAAACGCGAAATCCTGAATTATGGACGCTCATTGCACGCGGTAGTGGCCTGAGGCACGGCCAGGCCGTGTGCTTCTTTCGTGTCTCGTGTTAAGCGGGATAAGTCGAAACGCAGTAGTGCTTAATAACACGGGTGGGCCGTGCTTCCTACAGTTGCCAATTTGTATTGCAATATTCGCCTCTTTAACGTCCGAATTAGCTCAAGGTGTCTTCATGAAAGTTGAAGCTATGGATCTTAGCTTTCCAATGGCACTGGTTTCATCTCATTTGGACACCTACAACTCCAGATATGATTAAAACATTGAGCAGGTGTCAGGCTGGGACAGCATCACCTTATCAACTTGTAGCACAAATTACCCCAACTCATTCCAAGTGATTTTTCTCCTTTTTCCTAGGACAAATACCTTCTTTTAAGCACAATTGAACCAAAACCAAGTGCATTATTCAAATCAAGCAAAGTGCATAAATATCATAAATTAACATGGTTAAAAAAAACTAAAATGCAATGTAAAATTAACACTAAACTATATGCCATTTTGAACTTATCAGGGGTCACTACAGGCGTACTAACTCCTTGAGTATTCCCGACATGGGATGGTGCATAACCAGGTGGAAGGATGTATGTCATGAAGACGGGAGTTGAGCTTTGAACTGGTATGGTTTCAGTACCTGAACCGGATCCTTGAGCTACATCTTGTACAACAAGTGCTTGGGAATCAGTTTCTACAGAGTTATTGTTAGCACCTGGCGGTGTGTAACCGGGCGGGAGACCAAATAGTGGGAACTGTTGTGCCTGGAGGCCTTGAGGATTATGGTTCGCAGTATCATCATTGGCCACAGGTGGCGTATAACCAGGTGGGAGTCCGTAAAGTGGGAACTGCGGTACTTGATTCTGAGGGTTGCTAGCTGGTGAATGTGTAGGACCATGTGGGTAAACTGTAAAAGGTACCATCATCCCTTGAGTATTGAGACCATATTGCAACTGCATAGGACCGAAGCCGGGTGGGTGGGAAGGTGTAGCTTGACTTTCGTCATTCACTGCTGGAGATACCCCATCTGCAGTCTTGTCTTTGTCGAGAGACTGCAGAAGCTCTAAAACCTTGCTCATTTGTTCCTTCATCTGATTGACGTCATCTTTCATCTCTTGATCATCCATGATCTTTGATTGAGAGCGAGTTCGATAAGGGTGTCGAGGAACCAGTTTGTTTGATTATTTTCTGGCGATTTAAAAAAAATGATATGAGTATGTAAGAAAAGAAAAATGAATGAATGGATGTGGATGCATGGATCTATTTATTTGTGCCAGGGAACCGTAAGCCTCATTGTTTTGGCACGTATGAGTTTTTTTGAAACCGTTTTACTACTTGATCTCATGTTATTTTGCCGATCACAATCTAGCTCTTCCTTACGATTCCTTGGCGAGCCTACCCATAAATTAAATGAAATGAGGATGGATGCAATATGCTAAAGTTCACTAATATCAAACTTTATCATGTTGATTATAAAAGAATGCATGGGCGTGCAGACTAATGCAATTATTAATGAAATGGACAACAAACAAAATGTGATATGCCTATTTTTTTGAAATATTGTAAATGATGGAATGTCTATGCTGCTTGATGAAAATTTGTTTTTTTTAAGAAAGAAAGGTCAACCGGAAAAATAGATCACATCGTTGTGTCCTAAATAAAATTACCCTAAATCAGAGGATTTCTACTACTAAGGGCCTATAAATCATCCGATATGTGAGCACTTTCACAGGTGGTACTAATAACTTCCTCACCAAAGGTCTCTAGAGCCAAGTACCATTTCGGGATGTGACCACCAATAGGAAGAAGATCCTACGTGTGGGCACCCACGGAACAGTCGCACTCTAGATGAGGTTCTCATGATACCCAAATCGAAAGTAGATCCGAAGTGACTATCACTAACAACCTCTCTCCCTAAGCTGCACTCGGGCTCGGGTATAGGGTCCCACTCATAAGTGTGTGTAAAAGGTGTGTAAGTGAGGTGTGTGATGGAGGCAACCTAAAATTACCCAAGCTGCAAAACAAATGAAATATACAAAATATGGTCTTCTAACCTAAGGTTCAATATATGCATAACGAATATTCACAAAAGAACAATAAATAAATAAATAAATAAATAAATAAATAAATAAATAAATAAAAATAAATAAATAAATAAATAAATACATAAATAAATAAATAAATAAAAAGCAAGAGAAACTAAACATAAGAGTTAACTATTTAGCACAATCAATTACTTAGGCTTGACTCTCTAAAAAAAATGTCCCCAGTGGAGTCGCCAGCTGTAGCGACCGAAAAATTCGGTGGGATTTATTCGAGTTTAATGGAGCCGCCACCAATAATTTATTTCGAAGGGAAAAATATTGGAAAAACCTTTATTGAAGAAAATGGTCCTTGAGGCCAGATTTGGGTTCGGGAGTCGATTATGCGTAGGGAAGGTATTAGCACCCCACGACATCCTTTCGAAAAAAGGTTACCTCTAATTAATTGTGCAAAATTTATATTAACTTCTAAAAAATATTTATTTCCCTTTTATTTTTAAAAAAATAGACAAGAATTTACAATGATGAAATAATGAAAAAAAGGCATAATAAATATTGTTTATTTTTGCGCTTGACAGGAGTGGGCTCCTGCTCCTACGTATCTCCGGGTGCAGTGGAAAAATAAAATGCTACGTAGTTCTTGGGTAGAAAATGGTTGTGTGTTGATTGATTTTAATTAATCAATTTGTGACTTAATTTTTATGGTTTGCATAGTGATCAAACCAAAAGTGGATTTGGCGTAATCACTACTAATATTTTAAGGTATTTTATTAAGATTTTTGTAATAACCAAACCAAAAGAGGATTTAGAGTAGTCATTGATTTTAAGTTTTTTGAAACGGAAAAGGGTTTGCGTAGTGACCAAATTAAAAGTGGATTTTGCGTTGTCATTACTAATATTTATTAGATTTTTTATTAGGAAATTATGATGACCAAACCAAAAGAGAATTTGGAGTAGTCATCAGAAAAAGTTTGCGCAGTGACCAAACCAAAAGTGGATTTGGCGTAATCAATACAAATATTTTAAATTATTATTATTATTATTATTTTCTAAGCTAAAAACAATTATTAATAATAGCAAATATAACAAAAGTATCTAACATTATAAATAAAGACAAACATAAACATACTAAAAAAAATACAGAGAAAGAAAAAGAGAGAAGGAATTAATGCACTTACCTCGAGAGAAAATATTTTTTGTTGGGTGCAATGCGTCAGACCCACGAACCTCTCCAATCTTGAAGGTTGAAGAGGGATAGTAACCCTCTCATTAAAAAATTTTGACTAAAGCAAAGGCCTTATGCTTTGCACTAGGCCCATTAATCCATTTTTCTAGGATGATCTTAGTGCTTGGTGATGCACTCCTTATATAGGAGAATGAGAGGTTGAAAGAGTGTGGATTTTTTCAATGTGGGACTTCAATAATGAAGTTGGGAGTTGGCTTCTTGAGTTTGATATTTTAAATGTTCAACAAAACTAAATAGCCAACTTTGAGCACTAATACAACACTTAAAACAACTTTATTGTGCTTCATGACCTTCATAAGAATTATAGACATTTTTTCCAGCTTTCAAATGTCACAAGTTTCATCTCAAAATGATATCTACAACTCAAGATATTGTCAACACAAGTGGTTGTCCCGAACAACACATGTAACATCACGTCTCGAACTTCATGCTCGATTTGGTCCATGATAGAGGTCGATCTGGGTTTGTAATCCAAAATAATAGTTGTAGATCTTTTTCTTATATTTCCAACAGTATAAAGAACACCTCATTTGGACAAGTATAGCTCAAGATACGACATTTTATTTGAACGTTATTCAACACAATGTGTTGTCCGTTTTTGTGCAGTTTTATAACTTTCATGCTATTTTAGGGCAGTAAATCGTTAGAATCAAGTCCCGAATCCTTCATAACATTTGTGGCCAAGGATATTAGCTTTCAAATGGCTTTAGTTTCATTAAAAAAAGACTTCTACAACTCAAGATATGATCTAATCTTTACATACTGTTCAAAACCATTTTTCAGCATACTTGTTCTTATTTCTAAGTCAATTTGGACTTAGTAAACTTCAGATTTGACTCTTGGGTTCCTCATCAAAGTTGTAGAGTTTTGTTTTAGCTTTCTAACAAGGTAAAAATCACTTTAATACCATCTCCACAACATTAATTACATCTAGAATACATAAGCTATACCAAATTACAAAATTTTCAACCTCTTTTCTCTTCAAGATTTCTTTCTCCTTTTTTCTTCTCTACTACTATTTTTGTTCTTTTTGAATGTTATTTTTTACCGGACAAAATTAGGGTATGACAGGTAGCATAGAAGCCCCCATATTCATAACAGAAAAGATAAGGATATTCACTGCACCTACTTATTTTCGTGATGATGACTTGTCCGTCTTTCTATTTCTCTATTCAGCTTTGCCTTTTGTTCCTTGCACATATGTTTCATTTCAAAATCTAGATTCTGGTCGTTTCTAGGCTTTAGTTCTTTGCTCTTCTGTTTTTCCATTTTGGATATAAGGCTTTTGAGGTTATGGTCTTTTGATCAAATATCCTGAATATTACTAGATGCATACGTGCATATGTTAGTGTATATTTGACCCATTATCTTACTATGTTCTTGTGACATCCTGATTTTTAAAACAGTATTAGAAAATAATTAGATCAGTAATTAAGTGATAAATAGGAGTTAGAAACCCTAATTAAGGAAAAATGGGTTTAAGAAAGGTCTAGAACGCCTTAGAAAAGCGTGGAACACTTGAGAATATTCTAGAACACTGAAAATGAGATATTTCCGGTCAGCCTCCATCGCTATTCGACGGGACTTACGTGTAATTGGCTCGCGACGCAATGGGGCCAATTTATGGTTATAAATAGGCCTTAACCCCCTCCATTCACTCCAACTTCTTCCAAAGGTATTTGGGAGAGCGTGGAGGGCGTGGAGGAGCTCCGAGGGCGCGACGTAGGCAGTGGCGGTCTTCTAAGCCGGGTAAGGGAGAAGATACCTTAATTTCTAGGGAAAATAGGTAGTAGAGTAGTACTGTTAGCATGAGTAGGGGACCTTTAACCCTACTAGGGTTGATAGTAGCAACACCTCAAGAGAGGGGTTGTGGTATGCGGTGGCTAAGGATAGTTGCCATAGACCTATCAACCAACATAGGTTATGTTTATAGGATTAGTAGATAGTTGCTTATGCGGCGCTAGGAGTAATTCATATGCTATTCGTTATGATAAATTGTGATTGATGATGTCTTGTTTTGTATCTGATATTTATATGTTGATTATGTATGATGCATATGAGTCTGATGTATGGTTCTAAAGTTAAGGGTGCCGCCCTTTGGTTAGAGGTTTGTGAATCCTTAGGCAGTAATAATATATACTACCGTCGATATCCATTCGTCAGTCGTGATAGCCGGGTCGGTGTACCCGAGGTTGGTGTACCAAGGTATTGATGGGATGGTAATGAGATCAGTTGGTGGTCTTGAGGGTATGTGTACTCGGCCAGGACCTTGAGGGTATGTGTACTCGGTCTTTCCGACGGGGCTCTCCATGCCCATGATACCCAAGGTACGGAGTAGTTTGGGAGATAGTCGGTGACCTCGAGGGTATGTGTACTCGGTCATCCGGACGAACCTCCAGGACTCCACGTCCGTCGGGTGGACAATCTTGGCCATTCCTGTTATGGGAATGTCGTCCTTGTGCACGGGACGATGCCTTACTCCGGCAATCGGATACGGTAGTATGGGATGTCGTAACCGGTAATTGGAGATGGTAGCATATCAGGATATGTTCCTGGGACAACCAACTCATGTCTCTTTCTGTGCCCTAAGATCAGTAATTGGTCTAGGGAGTAGGGCCGGTGATCAGCCTGAAAGAATCATGACACTTGTCAGTCTGTGATATCAGAGTTTGATGTGGTCAGTGATTGTGAGGTCGGGTTGTCAGAACAATGTGTCAGTGTACTCTGGTCTGTGAGTATGATATTTATGTCGTCAATCATGATGTGAGGGTATGTTGTCCTGAACATGATAACAGGAATTCTACTATGCTATTTTCCTGTTTGATAGTGATTAATGGATATCTTACCCCTGTGTTTTTCTTGTATATTTCTATTATATGATGACAAATAACAGATGGACAAGAAAATTAAGTGCTTAAAGCCTGAGAAGCAGTGTTGCATCACGACCAGTGTGTCCTGTTGCATACTCTGATATTGGATCGAAAATGTGTTGTTGCTGAAATCAGGATGAAGCTGACAGGACATTGGAAGCAAACTTTGAGAAAACGAAGCAGAATAATACTTCAGAAGTTCAGTGTGTGTTCAATTTCTTATTTTTCTAGTTATTTATTAATCTAGTAGGTCAACAAGAATTAAGGTTGATTCAGAATTTGAAGAGATCAGATCTAGATGGTTCCTTAAGCACCAATCAAATCCATAGGTGCAAGTCAAAGTTGGAAACAAGATTGGATCTATTTCATAAATGTACGTGCAGGGAAGAATAAGATAGTTAATCTCTTGGTTGGTATCTGTTGTGTGCATATGAATCTATTTGTGTGCATTTTTTTGGCATGCCTAGTGCCTCACAAGGTTTATCGTGGTATATTTTGCAGCTGAATGTGGAATACCATTTCCTTGAAGATCCAAGATACTTTGATATCAGCTGCAAATTCTAATTTACCCTCTCAAAAGCATGTTGCTTTTGCTGACCCTCTTGTACACAGTCACATGATGGTTTTCACTTGAGCCCATTGTCCTCGAAAAATAGCATTGACCTCTTCCTCCTGTAAATACTCGAACAATGTCAATAATTTAATGGCGATCTGCTTAAGTAATTTATCAATTAACATGAAAATGGATGTTGGAATGCTTTGTGGAACTTGATTATCGCATCGTTTGAATTATTTTCTGGACCAAAACCAGCATTGTAAGATTTGCATGTTATAGAATTTCCTGGACTGAAATTATATATACTAAGAAGTTGTAAAAACTACTCATTATGATCTTGTTAATTTAAAATAATATGTGTTATTTTCTTTGTCAACTGATTGTTTTCTAATTATATACATGCTCGCAACTGACATGAGTTCAACATCGTTATTCTATTCCAAGTTATTACTTCTATTTTTCATTTTAATTTTGTAGCTAAATCATGGCGACGTGGATGAAGACCACTTGGAAGACAATACAAGAAAAAGCACTGATATCGACGGCCTATTACCGACGGTCACCACCCGTCGCGAAAAAATTGGTATTTTCGATGGCTTTTGCCATCGGTAACAGTCACTACAAGAATTCTCGCCGTTACCGACGGCCAGACCGTCGGTAATTCGTCGAAAAAATGCTGAATTTTTTTTTTACGACTTTAGCCGTCGGTAAATTTTTTTTTAATTGAATTCCTGGTTCTCATTTTGATAACCCTAGATCTGATGCTGCTTCTTCTGCCCGAAACGCAGAGAAGGAAAAAAAATAAAAATAAAAAGGAGCAATCACGAGAGGGAGAGGCTGCGAGGGAGGGGGATGCCGCGAGAGAAGACAGGGAACGGTGTGGGAGGGGGGGCGAGTAAGGGAAGAGGAAATCGCAAGGGAGAGACTGAGAAGGAGAAGAAATCGCGAGAGAGAGGGCGAGACCGAGAAGGGCGAGGAAACTGAAGCTGTGGAATTTGAGGCCACGAAAACCGATGCTCCCCAAGTCCGCAATTCTTCTTTGCTTATTTATATAATTCACTCTTTGAATCAATACGTCTTGATTAAAGTTTTTTAAGTTCAATCTGAAGCAAGTGTAATATGGAATTTGAATACTCTATATTAATTTTTGTTTAACTTTAACAATCACAAGTTTACTAGTCCTTGTCAGTTGCCACTAAAATCTATTTATTATGTTTCTCCTTTTCTTGTTTTAATAGTATGTGTGTGTCAATGTTCATATGCTTTGTTAAGGTTTCTGTTCTTCTTTGTTCCTTTCTCTCCTTTTACGTGTAACATTTTCATTTGGTGGAGTTAAGTAACTCTAGTTACTAAATGTTGTGCATTTTTTAATGAAGTAATTGGTTGCAATGTCTCTTGTGAGAATTGCTGATTTGGGGGCTATTAGCTGTGCACATGATCATTCTAATAAGATGGCATTGTCTATTACATTAGCTCATATAATTATAGATTTGTAACTGGTATCAAGGGGAAGAAACGAGAAAATGGAAATTCTGATTTAGATAAAAAGCTATGTGATTTTGCACCAAAAACTGCACGAAGAGCCTGTAGGAAATAATCTTAATTATTTTATGTGTGTTGTATGTTCTTTAATCATACAAACCATGTAATTATCAGTACTTCTTATGTTTCTCTTGGTTTTTGCGAGGGACACAAAACAAGAACTGGGGTTGTGTTACAAACATGGAAGAGGTTGGAGTGCCATTGTTGAAACCTTGACTAAAACTATATTTCTATTTATGCAATTGTGGTAGCTGAAGGAGTCTGCTTTGTGCTCTCTCATGAATTGTTAGTATGTTATTTCTAAAACTGATCTAAAAAGTACTGATGGGTATTTCCAGCATACATCTTTACTATGCTTGTTTATTTTTTGGGAGGGAAAGGAATAATTTACTTGTTTGTGCATGTATCCCTTAATCTTGACTGATTGTTTTGAGTAATGTTGTTTAATGTTTTTTCCCCTCAGATCTGTCAGAGGTTAATGGTAGAAGGTCTTCCGGGAACTACATGTTGTAGAGGACCATTTGACGTGATCTGTAGAGTTGTGCAGCCCAACCCATTATTTGGAGGTACATTCTGTAGAGTTTTGAACTAAATGCTTGATTTTTGTGATAATGGATGTTCATATGTTGTTGTATTTATTGCAGATGGGGAAACATTGAATTCCCATTGCCATTTGGAAGCGTTATGAGTGCCACTGAGCCTTTCATCCATGGATTAGATGAAAAGGTGCACAAATATTATTCAATTCAGTTGAAACTATGTCCATAAGATGTGTGTGTGTGTGTGTGCACGCACATGTTTTTTTCTTTAACTTTTTACTAGGGGGTATTATTCTGATTCTGAATACTCCTTAGAGAAATCTTGGGTAACTAAAAATGCTATAGGTCTTTATCCTTTGTTCTCAGTATGTAATATTAACGCTTGCTCAGCATATCTTCAAGTTCAAATAAATTCTCCTAACAGCCATCTATAATTTATTGATGAATGCAATATTACTTTTACATGTGATGTTAATTTGTACACTTGTTTAATTTGCAGACAAGTGCATCTCTAAAGTTCACATCGTTGAACTTGAACCCAAAGGGGCGAATTTGGACAATGGTTGCAAGGGGAGGTGCTAGTGTCATCTACGCCGATACATTGGGTTTCAATTATTTTAAAACCAAATTAATAGTTAATCTCCATATTTGTTGCATGAAGTGAAACTTATATACTAAATACTAAAACAGGTAGGAGATCTTTGCTTTGCATCTGAGCTTCGAAACTATGCAGAATATAGTGGTGCACCCAATGAAGAGGAGGTTTTGCAGTATGCTAAAGTCGTAATTGATGTAATTAATGTTTATCTCTACTTTTTTTTTTTTTAGTTTACCATCGATCTTACACTGGTGCTTACATGAACAACCAGTCCTAGTTTGGGGTGTCTAATGTTTATCTCTGTTTTTTATAATCTTGATTTTGGATATTCAGTTGTTCCCTGTACCACATATTAATGTTGAGAATTAGAATTGGTTGTTACAATATATATGTTGCCATTGTAATTATAGCAGCTTCATTTAAAGTTCACTTGTTCTACTTCCTGTCTTGCTTTATATCTTTCTCTCTTTTTGATTCCCCCTCATTTTGTCCATATCTTTGGGAATTGTGTGAAATGAGAAATACATCAAGTTCTGAAGGCAAATCATATCATTTAATTTTTATTCAGTTGTCATTAATATATGTATCCAGATAATTGTGAGTTCTATCTTAATTTAAGAGCTTGTTGAACCCTCCCTTCTAAATGCATACCTCCTTCCTTTTGATTGCAGAACTATGATAGTAGAAGAGGGAATTGATCTTTTGTTATATTTAAACTGTCAGTGGGCTAGCTAATAGCTAATACCAAAGGGACTCACATAGTAATTTATACTGGTTCTGTTGAGTAGTTTTAGAAATAGTATTATAATGCTTGTAAGTGAGCTATGCGATGATTTTCAATGCCAAGTAACATATGTCTTGCTTGCTTGCCCAATTAAACATGAATAATTATTAGTATAGAGATGAAGACGGAGGAAGGTTATAATGGTGGAGAAGAAACTGTGAGATCTTTTGTTTTGTTTTAATTTCTAGATTACAGTGGGCTTAGCCATTGGTAATTTCTGATCTGTGTTTTTTTTTATTTTAATTTGTAGTTTACCGATGGCTTAGTAACGGACAACAAAAAATGGTTATATTCGTTGATTTTACCGACGGCTTTTCGACAGAAAAGCCGTCGGTAATTATCGGTGGCCAAATTTTGGCCGTCGGTAAAATTAGCGATGAGCGATTTACCGAAGATCCCGTGGTCGTCGGTAATCTCAAATTACCGACGGCTTTTTGGAATTATCGACGGCTTTTAGCTGTCGGAATGACGAGAATTCTTGTAGTGAGAGTATGAAGATGAAGACATATTTTGATGATTCATTAGTATTATTAGATTTTTCTTATTAGAATATTGTTTTGGTGAATATTGATAGAAGAATTATTAATGACTTTATTTTTTTGTGAAATACATTGATGGCGAAATTATGGTATATTCCAATTAAAAGTATAGTATTGATATTTTTTTTCTCAGTTTAAACAAACTTAGAAGTGTTGAATATATTTTGGAAAATGATATTGTGTCAATGTTTCTTGTATCATTGTGACCACCTCTTTTTCATTTTAGATATTTCTCATTTCTTTTTTATGTGTTGAATAAGCCCAAGTTCCTCTATTTATTACATGGCAACTCTAAATCATTAGCCTTATATTAGAAAATTATATTAGTAAAATAATTAGCTTAATAATATCAAGTAAAAAAGTGTCTATGTATATCATACAACGGTTTTATATGTGTACGTTTTGGTAATCATATGCAATGGTTTACTATGTTGTCATGAACAACAATGGTTAAAATAGTGATGGCAATGGGCGTCATCTGGGCAGGGTACTATAGTACCTGTCCCCATATCCGTGTTTGAAAAAATTGTCCGTACCCAGAACCGTCCTCGCGTGGGCAGCAACTTCAGTACCCTTACCCATACCCTATGGGTACTTAAGTACATGTATCCGCTCCCGTTATCTGCACTTTAACTATGAAAAAACATTAAGTAACAAAAGGAACATTATAATAATTAAGAAAACAATCCAAAGGACTTTTAAATCTACTCATAAAACATTACATGATCTAAAAAATTTATATAAGTAGTAAATTTATAAAACAAATCACGTATCTAGTAGGTTAAACAGATATAGAAAATATTAAACGAACTGCCTCACTTTACAAATTTTATATTATTCATAATCTAAAAAAATCATATAAAAATATAATTATGTGTGTGTGTATGTGTGTATATATATAGGGTTCGGGTGCGGGACAAGGTGGGTACTAGAGTGCTTGTACCCACACTCATACCCACTCAGATTTGCGACTAATTACTCAGGTCCAGACTCATACCTATAAAGCGGTTATTTACCTTGCCTATTGCGGGTATTTTTTGTGGGTACCCAGTGAGTCTGGGTCCATTTGCTATCCCTAGGTTAAAAACCATTGCCATAGAATAATCTAAAAACCATTGTGTATAGTACGTTACGGCTACAATTTTTCTTAGTATTGTATATGCTTATTAAAAACCGTTGCCAAAAGAATAGGCAACGACTTAGGCTATCACATTTCAAAAACTGTTGTCGTATGTAAAAAGAACGTTTTTTGTTTGTTTTAGACCACGGTTTTGAGATGTTGTTGTAGATGAAATATGTTGTAGTGTATGTTAGTTTTTTGAGGCTCGAACCATGGACCTCCGACTTAAATTCTTTATGATGTCTCAGCTCAACTACACGAGTTATACATTGGAGACAAGACAAATGACATTCAAATTAGTTTGTTGGGTTTTATTTTGCGTTGAACATGATTGTAGCATACAAGCTGAGAGGAAAATGAACCTTATTGCATGTTCCTTTCGTTGTTTTCACACCGGGTAATTAAGAATGATGCAACAATTTTTATCCAAAAAATTGATTGCAAGAGACGAGAAGAAATTTAGGTTACAAAGCCTTCAAAATACTTTTCATTAATTAATTAATGTAAGGTATTCAGTTCAAATTTTTGTTTCCTTTAACTCCCTCTTATCTATATTATAAGAGACAAAATCATAATTCACACAGACTAAAAAAATACTTTGAAGTTAACTAATTCTAATTAATACTCTTAAAAATATAATTTTTTTTCAAATATACCCTTTTCATAAATGGTGTTTGATAATTAATGAGAGTTAATTCACACTAATTCTACTAACTTAAATAAGGCATAATTGAAAATTAGCATTTAATGTATGTAAAAATTGTTGCTTGTTTCTTATATTTTAAAAAAATTGGACTCATTTATCCCTTATAATATGGATCGGAGGGAATAGTTCTCAGCTATTATTCTATTCTTATTTATAAGAGACAAATCACTTTTTTGGTTCATTGAATAATTAATGTATTTGGTAGACCGAATACATTAGTTGTTCACCGAATACATTAGTTATTCAATTAACTAAAAAAAACGATTTGTTTCTTATAAATAGGAACGGAGGGGAGGGAATAGATATTTTTATGGGGTGAGAGCTAGCTGGCCGCCCTGGAAGGAAAAATCAGGGGAATAAGGGCTTACTTGGATGCTTGAGAACCACTACATAAGGTAACATTCTTTTTACCAAAATAAAAGGATTTGTTGTTGATCCACTTACTCAGCTGTCGTTGTCTTTAAAAAAGTTATTGTCTAAGAAAAGTCCACAAGGCAATTAAGAAGAGTGAGGTACAAGATTTGTTTTTCAAAAATAAATGATAAATGAACGGTTATATTAATATGGTTTTAGCTGCACCAACAATATAAAATCACATATTTTTTGTTACCAAAAAAAAAATCACATGTTTTTAGAATTAGTAACATTTATGTACCAAAAATAAAATAAAAAAATTAGTAACATTTATTTGACATTTATTAACCAAAAACTATAGTAATAAAACCGATAATCTCTACTTTTGTTTCTTAGTCTTTGCTAGGTCTTCTTAAACTGTTCATACCTATCAAAACGTAGGTTTTCTTTTAGTTCACAACCTTTTATTATTACCCTCTAGATAACAACAAAGAAATGGGAGACCCATACCCTTTGTGGTCCTCACACTATTTACCCCTTCTGGTGTTTTATGGTCTTGTTCTCTCCTTATATAATTAACTTGTATGAGTTTTCTCCACACACATTAACCTTTGTTTTCGATCTCTCTGGCTTTCCTTATGGACCCAAGAATGTCAGAGGGAAAGAGGAGCTCGAGGTACAAAGAGGAGGCGGATGACGATGAGGAAGAAGATGAAGAGGAAGAGGTAAGTGAAATGGGTTTTGGAGAAGATGGTAGAAGGAAGAAGGTAATGACAGATCTTTATAGTAGCAAAAGAGGGTCCAATTCCAAAGGTGGAGGCTCAAATATGCCACCTTCTTGTCAGGCGGATTATTGTGATGCTGATTTAAGTGAAGCTAAACAGTATCACCGAAGACATAAGGTTTGTGAGTACCATGCCAAGGCTCCTGCCGTACACATTGCAGGGCTGCAGCAAAGGTTTTGCCAGCAATGTAGCAGGTTGAGAAACCCTAACCCATTTTTAAGTAAATTAATGGAGAATTAATTTTTTGAATCCTTTATATTGCATTGTTTTTATATCTTTTTGTTGAAGGTTATCTTTGATGTGAATTCTTGTTGAGGGAAGAGGTTTGATTATAGAATTTTGTTATACTTTTGTCTAAATGACTAGCAGCCCTAGGTTGAGGAAAGGAGAAAATTCTTTTTCAATGTGAATGGTGCATTAGGGTGTGATTGGTTGGAGGGAAACTCTTTTTTTTATGGGCAAATGTTAGTATGATAGTTATTCGATTAGTTTTTTCTCTTTCGGTAGGATTTGAACTCTGTACCTTTAACTTATTCACTCATTCAAACCTTTAGCTCAAATCAGTTGAGTTACTCATCTCCTTATAGGGGTAACTTTGAAAGTGTGACATGCTTCTAGGTTTTTTTTTTTTTTTTTGTGTTGGGCCAAGGCTCACCATCTGCTTATATTGTTAGTTTACAAGTATTTAATTTGCAGATTTTTACTTTGGGATTTTCACTTGTACCAAACATTTTTGCTGTAATAAGTACTGATTGAGACTTAAAAATGCTTTCTTTTTTATAAAGATTTAGCAACTCCCAAAATGAAAAATATAGAAGATAGATAGATAAAGGCTTCTCAACAGTAACTACCCTGATTGTGTGTATATTGCACATTTAATTTTTATAACATAATATTATCATAAACCATGGATCGAATGTCCCCAGAGCCAATCCTATTTTTTACTATAACATCTTCACCAAGGTATTTATCTTTGTTGACCCCAGCTATTTGTGCTAAGATATAGGGACTCATCTGATCAAGATCTTAGCAGATAGGTTTATTCTAAATGGTACTACCTCCGATCCTAATTATAAGAGAATTTTTGGAGATTTTTTTGTCCTAATTATAAGAAAAAGAGACTTATTTCTAGATGTATTAATTTTTAACATACCTTTTACACCCTATTTTAATAGACTTGTGTATTTAATAGACATGTGTATTTTCTATGCACCTAATTAATACTATTAGGGGTATATTTAGAAAGAGAGGACAATTTTATAACATTAAATATGTCTCTTTAGTCTTTGTGTTTTTTGTAATTTTTTTTAATAATTAGGACCAGAGGTAGCATTAAATACCAATGCACCAAACATGGATCCAACTTCCACATTTTGATCATGTAGCTAGAGATTTGGAGTCCCCATTTTTGATCCATTAGGTTGACAAAGAAAGCCATCTAATATCTAATGGGTTTTTCTAACATGTACAACTTTACAGATGTTAAGACTCATTAATTATCTATTTTTTCCTTATTAATTAATTAATTTCCTACATGGTGAGAAGAGAAAGATTATATATATAAAATAAATAAAAAAGTAGGTAATTAATAAGGGAACAAAATGGGTGATCAATGAACCTTAACCTGTAAGGTTGTACACGGTAGAAAAACCGATATCTAATATATAGATATTGACAATATTGATGCATGATTTGGGATAATTCCCATTCACCAACACAACATACATCCTTTCTTTCCTTTTTTTTTAAAAAAATTCATCGATATTATAGTTACATAAACTTTTTTTCTTCAAGTAAAGATTTGAACCCTGCCCTTGTTTAAACTAAATCAACTAACAAAATTTGTTCTCCATTATTTGGAACAAAGTTAATTCGATGCGTAGAATATTTTCCGGATCAACTAACTTCTCTTCTTCAATATGTTGTTTTTCAGATTCCATGAGTTATCCGAATTTGATGACTCAAAAAGGAGTTGTAGGAGGCGTTTGGCCGGGCATAATCAGAGGCGTCGCAAAAATGCAATTGACTATTAATGATTTCATCATTTTTGAAGAGTTATGAACATTGAGGCAAGCATATGATCAAAATCAAATCTCTCATTGAAACCTTCATATGTTATGTTGCTATGGTCTCTAAGGATGCATAGCTCTCTATCTTCTGTCAATCTTTAATTTCCCTATGTATGCAAAGATTAATGGTTGCTTCTAGTTATAACATCTAGCCGGGGATATTTTCACCTAGACTCATTAAAATCATCCTTTTGAAAGTATTTGTTTATTTTGACTACTACAATTTCTTAGCATTATCTGAACCCTGGTATCTTGGAGGGACATTTTTTCCTCCGAAAACTTGATTATATAATGATTTTTGTCCAAATGATGGGGTCAATTTAAGTTAATTAGCACCACCAAATAGAAAAATGATTTTTCTAATACATGCAACTTTGCACATGTTAAAAATCATTAATTAACCACTTTTTTCCTTATTAATTACCAATTTTTCTATTTATTTGATTTATATAATCTGTCTCTTCCCACCAAATAAGCTCAGGTTCATGTCTGTTCTATGAGTGGTTTGTGGATCTATTGGGGTGCTACGGTAAGTAGCTGGTGTTATTTTTGATTGATTCATGTTGACCAAATGGGTATCACCCCTCCTTATTTTGTTGCTCTTATTGTTGGCGGGGCCATGTTGGTCTTGTTGTATGAACTGTATGTAGTACCTCTTGTATCGTGTTGATATTTTTAATAATACTTCTTTTACTCTTAAAAAAAATACATGTGAAAATAAATTGAAAGAAGTATCACTATCAAAGGTAATTTGATAGATATCCTTTTTTTAAATTTAGTAACCAGAGTTTGTTAAAATATACTAATTGAATTAGATAAGCAATATGGACTTAAGTGGCATATAGTTGCTGTACTCTTTCGTATTCACAAATAAGTGTCTAAACCATAAAAATGCATTTATCTTTGTTAATAAAACTGGTCTTCTTGTACCCCAAAAAAAAAAAAAAAAACCAAAAAAAAACTGGTTTTCAAGTTTGACTGTATATGATAAGCTAATTCGACTTAGGAATAAAGCTAGCTAGTGCCTAATTAATTACTCTCTCAGTATCATATTATTTACCATCTTTAAAATATTTGTTTATTTCAAATTATTTGTCATTTTATAATATTAAAAAAAATATTAATTATATTTTTTTAATAATTTTTTATTTATTTATATCTTAATTATCTTATATTAATTGATTATTTCACCTAATTTTTATTACAATAAAAATATATTAGTTAAAATAAATTATTTTATTTAAAAAATAAAGATAATAATAATTTTCTTAAGAGGTGTATATAACTTTAAATTGTGTTCACTATTGTCAAACAAGCTAGATTGGCAAATGCCCACTCAAAAACGTCAGTGTTCATTGGTACATATCGATGAGTAGATGCCACTTAATTTTGGAAATGGGTCAGTCAACTGCACGTGCTGTCAAAATTCAAAGGCTGCAAAACTTTAGATTAACCTTTACGATTTTTTTAATTAATATATAAAAGAAAGCAAATAAGGAATTCGTGATTGGTTAAGATCTTGTACTATATTTGTTTGCTTGCTATACACGGTAGACGATACTGCGTACAGATCCTTGCTTCTAAACTCAAGCATATTTACGGGCTAAATTATATATCGAGTCTTTTATATTTATTTTAGGTTTTAGTTTAGCTTTTTATGTATTATTTGTTTTGAATTAGTCTTTTATATCTAAAGTTCACAGTAATATGGTCTTTTTTATTTTTTTCCCGAAATAGTTCTTTATATTATAAAAATTATATCAATATGATCCTTTTTTGCAAAATAAAAGACCAAAAAGGGACCATATTGGTATAATTTTCGTAACATATGAGACTATTTTGGAACAAAAAAAATAAAATGGACCACATTAGTATAACTTTTACACATAAGAAACCAATTCGAAACTTTTAATACGTAAGGAACTAAACTAAAACAAAATAAACATAAGAGACCAAAAATATAATTTAGCTTATTTATAGCCGGAAATGCTTATTATTACGGAAGACCCAACACACGAAAGTGAACGATACAATCAGAACGGTTAATACTAATTACATTTGTCCGTTTATTCCGCCAACACTCATATTATATTATTCTTATTTGAAAAAAAGGTACTTCGTTCAATTCTTGTAGAAAAATTTCGTTCAGAATAGCAGTGCTCTATATATAGTCGAGAACCGGTCTCTCTATGGTTTCGTTATTTAGTAGGTTCAACTTCTGATGAGTTGTTTAAAACAATTGAACCAGTAGATAAATATCACCTGTTGATTTCCAGTTCAGTCTTTAAAAGATTAGATATATATCACCCCTCACCACTCTTTTTCATATACTACTCCAGACTCATTTATAAGCAACAAACATATTTTTAGGTTTATTGAATAACTATTTGGTCTATAATATAGACGAAATATATGAGTTATTTAATGAACTTAAAAAAGTATTTGTTGTTTATAAATGAGTCCTAATTTACGAGGGGCATTTGTTATTTATTTTTGGTAACACAAGGGGCATCAATTGTAATGTATTAATGCTAGTACTATTAATTGGCTGAAAGATGCTAAGCACGTAGCTTGGCAGTTTGTACCAACCCCAACCCACTACTCAGGCAGCTGTCCCCTTATGGACTTTTATCCGTCCTGTAAGAATTGGGGTGAGTTGAAGAACTATCCGAGTAGTAGGCGTGGGTTAGGCGCGGGTTACGCGTGGGTTTAAGGCTAATCTATTATGCTCTGCACTCTCTCTCTCTCTCTCTCTCTCTCTCTCTCTCTCTCTCTCTCTCTCTATATATATATATGTATGTAAAAAAAATCATATTTAATATATATTAAAATGGATTTGCTAAGTTAACAAATTGCTAACTTACATCCATCCATTTTTTAGTTGGTACAGGTTAGCAAATTATAACTAAAAATTTGTCTAATACATTTTAAGGTGTAACTTGCTAACTTACACCAATTAAAAAATGAGCAGATGTAAGTAACAAATCTCATATTAAAATGCTTTGAATACGTCAATTCGTCTGGTGATTATCCAAAACAATTATTAAATAATACAGTTTTTCATATATGCAACTGAAAGTACTATCATTATGAACGGATATGTAGATGCTGATACTTTAGAATTGCCATCGATTTTTCTTCAAAACCCAGTTAGATGAGAGAACTTATACTCAGCAAAGGTGACCAAAAAAAAATGAAAACTACAGTATAGTTAAATTTTTTTTAGCGTAGTTAAGTTTTTGGTAAAATATTATTTTTGACGAGAAAACGGATGAATGAGTTTTTGACACATATTTTTAATGTAGTTAAGTTTCTTACGTAGATAATATACTTAATGAATATTTCTTTGTTGCAGTATGATTCACTCTGCCAAAATAAAAGGGGGTGTTTGTTTCAAGTATTGTAAATTTATTTCTAGGAATAACTTTCCCAGGATTATAATGATGGGAATCTTATTCCCAGGTATTTGTTAAAAAATGTGTTTGGTTGACCTTTGTAACATTCCTGGGAATCATTGAAAAAGTGGGGTATATGAATAGTTACATATAGATTTCTTTCCTACCTTCATGAGAATCTTTTTCCCACCTCTTTATTATGAGAATAAAACTATGGGAATATGATAAGTTATTTCTTTTCTAGGAACTTTTTATACTAGGGAATAAAATTTTAAAACCTTGTAACAAACGTTGGAATACACATTCCATACTCATATATTCCCGGGAATGTTACAAGATAACTTGAAACAATCGCACCCAAAGTCTTGAATAGAAATTCCGTATTGAAATTGAGTAGTGGTTTCAGAATGTTAGCGAAATAAAAGGATAAATATATTGGATAACATTTAAGAATCACTAACAAATTAAATCTTAATCTACAATCCAAAGTATTTTATAAAAAAAAATAACTTACCAAAATCTACCCAATTAAGATGTGTCCTCTCTGATGGTGGGTGACAAAACAATTCGTTTATCAATCATCCATTCAAAGGTAAATCCATCTATTACTAAACAATATATTTAATGGATTAGATCCAATCCATCCATTTATTTTACGAATAAATAGTGATTCATCCACTATGTTTTTAAAATCCATTGGATCATATTAAATAACAAATAGAATTAATTGGATTAAAAACGTTTTCTATTTTTTTCCAAAAACAAAATTCCGCAAAAATTATTTTTCCAAAAACTTTTGAAACATGTTTTTCCCAAAATAATATTTAAAAAATTATTTACCAGAAATTTTTGGAAAATAATTTTTCTGAAAATAATTTTTTTCCTAAAAAATAGTTTCCAGATAATTTTTTCCTAAAAAATAGTTTTCAGGAAAAAAATATTCCCAAAAAATATTGTTTTTCAAAAAAAATATTTTCCCAAAATTTTTGAAAAATGTTTTCCAAATTTATTTTCAAAAAGGATTAATTTATGGAAAAAAAATATTTTTTCCATCTGTCAAAAAAGTGTTAGTGGATGGATTTAGTGGTTTTTATTAAATAGATCATAGACGGGTTGAATTTTTCAATGAATTTTTAATGGATTGATTTTAATCCATCAATTATAATCCAAACTAAATTTTATCCATCCATCCATTTACCACCCCAGTTGGTACAAATAAATATTTTCAGAAAGACTTATTTGTACAAGCAAGTAGAGTACACTATATAACATGTTGCTCTAAGATTTATAAGACATACATGTAGAGCTAAATTTTACTAAACCTCATGCTTTTGAAACCAAAAATTTCTCCTCAGACAGCGAAAAAACGTAAATCATCCAGATAGCCTTATTTGGCGATCACACATTTTAAGAACAATCACTTTTAGAAGAAACAATGATTACATTAGAAGACATCAAGGTGAACTGAAAATCCTTATTCTTCGATTGACATTCATGTCTTCAAATGAGATTCTTACTTTTTTCAGAAGTGGTTGGTTTTAGAACAAGTTTCTAGGCAATGCTATCACTAAATGATTTCGGTCATTTTCCAACATTGGGAGAAATTACTAGTTTCAGATGAAGTCAATTAAAAATTATATATATATATATTGTAAATCTTGGAACAGATAAGTCTATTAAAAATTACCTCTATATCTATGTACGTGTAAGTCTTTCTAAAAAGATTTATATGTACAGACACATGACATAAAAGATAACTGGATAAATTATATAAGTTGTTTAAACATAAATTATACTATACAGGGCGTACAACTTAATTGATTGGATAAATTGTAATGAAAACCACGAATTAGAAGAGATAAATAAAACCTAGTCTATAAGTAGTCTTTGAGTCTTTCAGTAGTATGCCATTATTTTCTATACAAAAACTCCCTTTCTAAGCCTTTCTGCAGAAGCACGAGTTTAAAATGTTGGTTGAGTCTTTAGAAAGGAAGTTTAAGGATACATATAGGCAAGTGGTGAGGTTGGATCACGTTCTAGTGGGAACACATTTTGGAAACTCTGAAAGTTTCATCTTTTATTTTCAAATTATATAAGCCTAACAAGAAAGTTACGATTTCACAGAAATCAAGCTAGATTTGAGAGAAATAAAGAACTTAACAGAAACACAAACCTGAATAGAAGACCAAGTTAAAGCACATTACAAATGATAACGAAGATGTACACGACTCATTACGATGACTAAGAGCTTTAAAATTAGAAATATGTAAAACCTACATTACGAGGGTTCATAGAGAGAACACGACTAAAACAGAGAAAAGGGGGGTTAGAGCAAAGAAGCAGAGAGAGCAAGAGAGAGCGTGAGAGAATGAGACTGAAATCTAAACTAAATGCTCCCTTGACATGTGTGTTCACTAAAACATCAAAAGAATAAACCCTTTGAAAACTATGGGTTGACGAATACACATAAGTAGCGGTTTCACCCATTGACCACTAGAACATTACAAAACAAAAGTAACAAATCCATCCATGAATTGATACCCAAGGTTAAGTAGAACACTTAAGTAGCGTTCATATATACGCAGTATCACTGCCAATATCTTATAATTTTGTAGTGGTGATGGGACAAAATTGCAACTACATGTCTTTGGAGATTTTTTTCTCAAACTGTAACACTTCCTTGTCAAACCGCTACAGTTTGGAAGTTATATTATCCCAGATTTCACTACTAGAAAAAATAAATTTAACGAAAAAATTAGAGACAAAAAAAATGAAATTCATCGATAATTCCTTTGTCAATAAATTTAATAAAAGAATTAGAGACGAATTTGGTATCTTCCCTCTCAAAATTTCCTTCGCTAATTCAATTTTTTCTAGTAGTATTTGGCCTAATGATTATGGAGGCAGTTGCTCCATCAGCTAGCTCGTGAAAACCTCGACTTTTGGGTTTGAGATTGTGATTAATTACATTGTTAATACAAAATTATTTTTTAAACTTTATAGGTTTAGAGTAGATAAGGTAATGAGTAGGATGTGGATTTAACATATTTTTATGTGATGGACTTCAAGTTTTTGCTACCAAGATTTCCGGTCAAAAAAAAAAGTTTTTGCTACCAAGATGCACAAGGTAAGTATGGGCAGTTAGTGAATAAATTTGACGGTTGCAATGCATGATAGATTACACTCACTACTAGAAAACAATGAATTATTGGCGAAAATTAGAAAGAGAAAAAAAATGAAATCCTTTTCTAATTTTATAGTTAAGTGTTAGAAACTTTAAATTTGGAGACCAAGCGTCAAACTTTAGACGTCAAATTTAGGAATGAAAGAACCTTTACGAGTTACAAGAAAAAGGAAAAGGAAAAATGAGTGGAAAAATAAAATCAATTAAAACACTATTTTTTTACTTTATTATTTTATTACTTATTTTGTTTCCAAAAAAAAATTTATAACCAAAAATTTATAACCAAACGTTTTAAGTTGCAAATAAAAAACATTTTTCATAAAATTTTATTCAGGAGCCATTAATGTCGAGCCCGTAAGACTTGAGCTTGACTCATTTAAATAATCGAGTTCAATCTCAAATTCTAGTTTGTTTAACAAACAAACTTCAAAGAGTATTTACGAGCCGAACTTGAATAGCTCAGCTCATTTACACCCCTACCCCTACACGGAGAGACATGCGAAGGTCTCCCACCCAAACCATCGACCATTTCCAAAATATTAACTTGAACGGTCCATACAGTCATCTTATATACGAATTAAAAATATAATTTCAGTCAGTAAAAGATATGTTCTGTCCATAAGAATGGAGGACAAAAAAAATGTAGAGGGGGCAGTTAATCAAGTCCCCTTGTTCCAAGTTCGTTAACCAAGCTCCCTAAGCTTAAAATTAAGCGACAAGCAGCTTCAAATGCAATAATGAATGCCATCCTCATATGTAAAAATCAATTAAAAAATATTGAAAATTAAAAGCTATTCAAATGCAATCTATTAAAAGCATTCTTCTCTTCATCCAACTCTGATCTAGTTTGTAACATTGGCTTCACGAAAGCATACTTTAGCTTTGTAGTATTATCTGCAATAGAAATTAAGTAGACTCTAAAAAAATAATACAACAGCAACCACCACTTGATATGAGTCAGCTAATTAAAAAGCAATGCAAACATACTGCAATTAAAAGGAACCAACCTCAGTCATGCTTAATGCCTAGCATTTTCAATGCTAGCTCCCAGGTAACAATTGTTGCTGCATTAGCAGGAAATGCTCGACCTATCGTTGGACCCAGACCTGTATAGCACCCCTTCAAACCATTCCTCCTGTAGATCTACAAAAAAACCACTATGGGCCTCTCTATTTGGTACGTCTTTTTTTCATATCACTGGCAATTAAAGAAACATATGTAGAAAGGTTTGAGAGAGCTTACTGAATTCAAGATCTTAAAAGGATTTCTCGGACAGTTTTTATCAGGATTTGTCTGAATTAGAGTCTTTGCCACGTCAAGGGGCATAACTGCCAACCAAAACTGGAAGAACAATGAAGAAAAAACACAGCCAAAAATGTTCAATAGGGTTAATAGTATATTTAGTTGTCAACCACAAAAAGTAAGGACATGCTTTGTTCTCAAGATGCTTACAGCAACACCACTAACGCCACCAGTTACGATCCCAATTCCAATTTCAATGAGGTTGCTGTAATTGGACGAAGCGGGTTTGATATGTGAATGCATGTGATAACGCATATATTCATATACACTGAAAAAGGTGGCATTCCCTAAAGATTCTCTAAGCAATGTTGTACAACCTCCACGAAAAATTCCTTTCACCTGAAAGGAATTCCATCAGCAATATAACACCACATTAATCATGATGTTGCAGAATGTAGCAGAATTTCCTCACCCCTTCAGTTTTTACGGTTTTAAGGGCACAATCGAGGGGACTACTGTATCTACTGGACATTGGAACTAAAGAGTCGGTGCCTTGGATCTGCATCCTACACTGGAGAAGTTCAAATTAAATTGGAATGGTTATTGACAATAGGCCAATGAGACACTGCAGCATACAAACCTTAGGTTCACTTTACCTTTAGCAACTCTGTTGGACCTAACACGAAACTGTTGATGGCACCACTAAAAGCAGCAGATGGTATTATCACCTGAGGTCGTGGTTCACCACTTTTCACACCCCCCTAGATTAATAGAGATAAGTTAAAGTAGAAAGCATGAAGTAAAGCATGCTAAGAGGTACAAGATACATCACAACAGTTATCAAGAAAAACATCATTTAAGTCATTTTCATGCACACCTGAAGGTACTGTTTTGTCTGGGAATAAATACCAAAAAAGAGGGATCCTTCCAAAGCCATCCCAGCAAAAGATGATGTTGCTCCTCTATAAAGTCCTTTGATCTGAAATAGAGTTAGTACCAAATTACATTTGTGAAACTCAAATAATTTCCCTCAAAATCTCTTAATACAAATTAATACGGAAAATAAAGCATGACTTTGCATACAGTTAGAGATAAAAAATCATCAGTACCAAAATGGAAAAAACAGAGATATAAACTCTTTCATAGACCTCCACCCCAGTCCTAACAGCTGATGCTTTTAGGATAGTTAGCCTGTGACACAGTATCACTATCATAGGCACTATGATTAAGAGTCCAAGAGTTCAACGATTGCCACTCCCATTCTTCGTAATTGAATTTCATCACCAAGTAAAATGAGCCTATACATTTTCTACGCTTGAAGGTGATGAGCTCTTGGGTGAGGGGGGGGGGGTATTATTATTATAGATATAAAATCATTCATGGATATCCACCAAACAACTTGAATATAGATGATATTAGCAATATTGAATATTAGACAAGATAAAAGTACATTTGATCACACCCCACCTATCACCTAATTCTTCCCTTCTCAAATTCAATTACACAAGATACATTTATAAGTTAACAATTAAAATACATTTCTTGGCTTTGGGAACATCAATATTAACTCTCTTTCTTCTGCTACTATGGAGGAAAAATATAATGTAATAGAAAATGTTAAAAGTTCAAGGCGAAAAAAGTGCAAGTTTAGGATCAACATTTTCCTATTTTATTTTATCAATCAATATTCAAAAGAAAGGCAGGATGTGGGAACTGGGAGAGAGAAACAATTTCACTTGACAGGAAAGCATCACATTCACAAGTACAACAGAAAGGAATGAAAAAAGTGACAGTTGCACATATTTTCCTTCTGACTATACATAAATCATGTCAAGCATAGCCAGATTTTCGCAAATAATTATCAAAATAGGTCATAATCATCAGCTTTCATAAAATATAATCTCCAGTTCAAACGTGACATTATTTCTTCTGTAGAAAGATAGCTCCAAAACAACATTTAATGTGCACCTAAATTAGACTCCAGAAACAAAAGACATATCAGACGGCCAAATAACTTCATTTTTACTTATTAAATGATGTGATGGTTTCGTAATTAAATTAATTAAATTAATAGAAGTTATATTATGTTAGTTTAGGTGGCCTTGCCTCCTGTTTTCAGTCGGAAAAAAAATAATAGAATGTTCAATCTACATTACTAGATGAAACACATCAATCATGTAAATGACCCCACTACATGTCTACATTATGATAAACTACAATTCACCAGACTTCCAGCTTTTAATGAACACTGATACAAGTTAGCAATCTATTATTTCACATTCATTTGTGGATTTGGAATGAATAACTCGTTAATTTTATATCTTGGAAGTTAAAGGTCAATAGCCATACTCCTTCAGTCTTCAATATCCTAGCAGTGCAATGCAATCCATTTCTGTACTGAATCAAATGCGCTTCTGCGTTGTGCTTTTGCAGCTTCACCTAAAAAATGTGGGGAAAAAATATTGCTGATAGATAAGCTAATTTTTAAAAGCAGATAAAAACTAAACATACAATCAATCAAAAATTAAGAGATCCTGAAGTCACCAATAAAAATGCAAGGAAAGAAACTAAAAAGATTAACAGAAAAGATGAACTGCTTGTCATGAATCAAAATAACTAGTCCAACAACTACAATTAAATTTACAATTATAGGGTCTATGATTAGTGGAGACACTATTTGGCCCATGAC
This sequence comes from Calophaca sinica, assembly GCA_037113605.1. NCBI lineage: Eukaryota > Viridiplantae > Streptophyta > Magnoliopsida > Fabales > Fabaceae > Calophaca > Calophaca sinica. The sequence goes on along the minus strand of CM073734.1, from coordinate 98,073,638 downwards.
TATCACGTGATATCTCACTGCAGCTAGAGAACCATGATCTATGACAATTGTTCGAAACAAGGTATGTCGTATGCATAGGAACTGTAGATTTCAGGATACCCAGATTACATTATCTAGGTTACAAATATGGCACTGCCGATCTAATTACCATACACATGATATATATGTTATAATTCTAAATGAGTTGGCTCCAGTCCATGTTTCAACTACAAGTCACATTGTGTTCCTAATATAATCCAATTCCTGCTCATATCCCACATCATTTAATCATAATAATGCTGTTTGGATAACATTAAAATCTAACATTTCTGCTCTCCCTGTTTACTAATTTATATTATAACCCCAACAAAAAATATATAAACCCGTTCATGATAATTGCATTTAGAAGAGCTTGATTCCCTGCCTGGGAGTTTCTTAAGCTATCTTTGAGGCTTTGGATGGATGACCTTATTTGAAAGTTCATGAATCATGCTTGCCCCTAATGATGAGCCTAACTGACCTTTTCCATCACAAATGCAAACAGTTTGATAAAGGAAAGCAGCGCAACGACATAGCATGTGTCAATGAGATGAAAAAATTGTTATTATTTTCCTCCATTTTAAATCACTTTATAAGATTAATAAATAAAAAATCTCAAATTTGCTATCATTCTCTCCATTCTTTGTTATTGTACTACTTATTCAATCTCAAATTATTTGGAAAGGTTAATTGGAAAGCAGTCATAATAGAGAAACAAGCAAATCAGTAAAAACTTTGAATCATCATATAATCCCTATATAGCACGCAAGCTATGGTTTCAATTGTGGGACTAGAACTCGGTCACGAAGCTTGTTGAGTTATACTGACAAGCTCAACAAGATCCCACGTAATATAAAATCTTAAAAAGTTTACATACACAGTAGAATGAATATATCTTTAACCGCTCAAACAACCATGAACAATGACAAATAAAATACCCGTTAAGTGTCTGCCAGTAAAAGCAGAAATGAAAAATGAAATTGCTTAGATTGCTGAAGAGATGTGAACAATTGTCAATCAAATAATCTCTAAAACCCATGAAGAATGGAGCAAAGCCAGGCGACAATTGCAACCAAAGAGAGCACGGTGAAAGGGAAAACGTAACAATTCCAAAGACGAACCTTTACAGTATCAAAGGGGTGGCCAGTGGCTACGGCGGCAACTCCAGCGAGTAAGCCTGCCACAAAATCCTTGTACCCTGAAGTTGAAATCTCGGCCATGTCGCTCACTCGCTAGAAAGAAACAGTAGAATAGAATTGGAGTTGTCACTCAGCTACATATGAACTGAGTTGTGTTGCCTTGTCGCGCAATTCCTCGTTCGAATCGTTGACCGCCACAGTGTGGAGTAAGCGTTAATGCCGCGGTCGGGGAATGACAAAAATTTTAAGGTTAAAAATGATGTCTCGAACAAACAAGCACGGCACCCATCGCAATTCGCATAGCAAGCAACTGGCAAGTGTGTTTTCTGTTTTTCCTTTTTTTTTTTTTTTGACACATTTTTTTAGTAAACTTTTTTTTATTATAATAATTGTACACCGAACCCAAACATTTTTTTTATAAAAAAACTAGTGTATTGACCGTGCCTTAGGCACGGGGATTTACTAAATAATATTTATTTTTTAATTTTTTAATTGAGTTATTTATTTATTTTTAAGTTTAATAAAATTATATGTTTTTTATAGAATAAAATTATATGTTAGTAAATATGAATATATAAATGTGAATACTATATAGTTTTATTATATATAATGTATATATGTCTTATATTATTGCAAGTGTTGCAAACATATATTTTATAAAATTTTAAAAAATCATATTAAATATCATAGATCTAATTTAATATAAATATAATAACTAATCAACAACACAAATATAATTACTATCATATCATATTTTTTGTAAGCCTCATAAATTATACAAATTAATTTATCGTAAGTGATATTATAATTTATATTTAGAATTATTCTTAGAATTTATGTTTAATGTTTTATTTTAAATAGATTTTTTTATTACAGTTAAAATATTTTGATTATTTACATTTAATGTTCAAATTTTAAAATTTATTATGAATAAATATGGAGATAATGACAAGTAACACAATTCTTTTATATAAATAATATTATAAACATAGATATAGATATTAGATATAAATATTAGATATAGATATATTAAAATTCAAAATTAAACTTCTTAAATTCAAAACTGAAATATCATCTAGAATTAAATTCAAAACTTTTTTTTATACAAATAAAAAATAGATAACAAATTAATTTAATTTCAAAAGACAATTTTATTTAAATAAATTTTGTTTTAATGGTCAAACTGAATTGAATATTGTATACATACGTGACATAACAGCACGTAACAAAATATTTTTATATAATAATAACAATATATTAATTTATAGATAGACAGATAGATAACAAATAAATTTATCAAAAAAAAGGATAGATAAAAAAACAAATAAAATATAATAATAATATATTAATAATAATATAAATATAAATTAAAAAAATAAGGCTTATCTGGTCATCTATACCTCCAACAAAAAAAAAATCTGAAACATAAATAAATAAATGAGTGAGAGAAATAGAAAAATAAAAAAGAATAAAATAAGAATAAGGGAAGAAGAGTTGAAGAAAGAAAAACGATAATAAGAAATAGGTATAGGAAAAAAAAAGTTGAAGAGTTAAGAGAGATGGAGAAAAAGTGTAAAAAAATGATATAAGAGGAAAGAAAACATATGAATTGTTGAGATAATAAAACGAATGGATGTAGAGAGAATATATATAACAATATGCTCTAAAAATAAACTAATCTAATTTAAAATTTTAAAAATATCTAAGAATTAAAATTTTCTTAATTAATTGAAATATGTTGTGAATGAATTTGGCGGTGACATGAGGCATAACAAACTTATAATAGATAGATAGTTAGAATAGATAGGAGATAATAGATAAATAAATAATAGATTTGTTTTAAATATATTAATTAATATGTATTTAATTTAAATATAATTTGTTTCAATTTTTAAACTGAAAAGAATGTGGTTTTGTCACGTGACATAACCAAAAGTAACAAAATCTTCTTTCATATATATATGTAATTGATAATTGATTGATATACAATGATATAATAGATAATAGATGGATAATATAACAGATTTTGAAATTAATTTTAAAAAATTTATATTTTAAAATAAATTATCATTAATTATCAGTTTAAATTAAGTTTTTTAGATTTGAAATTTGAAATATATAGAATAAAATTATATTTTAAATCTAATATATAAAATAATATATCTTAAAATTAATTTTTTAAAAATTTTATAGTTGAAATAAATTATAATTAGTGAAAATTCTAAATGAAATTTTATAGATTTAATTTATAAGAAGTTTTATAGATTGAAAATTGAAATAAAATATACAAATAAAATAGCATAAAATTTTGAAATTAAATTTGAAGTTTTTGTTAAATGATGATTATATCTTAAATTGTAATCTCGAATTTGTATTAATAATTATCTGAAAATGAAAATTTTAGAAATTTATATCATATAATTGATTTCAAAATTAGATTTTGATAGTTTAAAATTTGAAATAAGTTAGCTTTAATTGAAATTCTAATTTCTTATTTCTAGATTTGAAATTTCAAATAAATAATATAGATTAAAAATTGAAATTAAATTTTAATTTTTGAACATTATATTTTGAATAATGGTCAATAATTTAAATTAATCATAATTTAAAATATACCCAAAAATCAAATTATGTTCGTTTAAAATTATTGTGAATAATTTAGTTGGTGACACGTGGAAATAATATATAGTAAAAAAAAAAATAATACTTGAGATTTTAAAATTTAAAGTGTAGGAATAATTTAGACGGGAAAACAAAATATTTTTTATATACACAATCGATAGATAAAAAAGAAATAAGTAGATATATTGAAAATTCATATTTTACATTTTTATTAATATAATAGATAATAGATTTCAAAATTAAATATGTTAAAATAAAAAATTTAAAATAAATAGACATTCATTTAAATTATAAATTCGACACCCTAAATTTGAAATTTGACCTTCTATTATAATATAACTGATAATTGATATAATTGATTATGGATAGAAGGAACTAACTTTTAAAATCGTAACAGATATGATTTTTGTTGTTATATTGGATATCAAAATTTGATAAAATATCTAATTTGGTATTTGTTCTTATTTTGGTGTCGCTGTTATCTTAATTTAAATTTAAATTTTAGTTATATCTATCATGAATTTATTTTTAACTCATTTTAATTTTATTTTGAAAATATTAAATTAATATGAATAGATTATTTAATAAAATATTAATTAATTTGAAAAGATTTTTTATTTTTAACACTTTTTAATTTTATTTTGAAAAATATTAAATTAATTTGAATAGAATTTTTATATTTAAATCTTTTTAATTTTATTAAAAATATTAAATGAATTTATTTTTATTTTAAATTAAATATTTTGATTTATTTTAAAAATATTAAATAAACTTATATACAATTTGTTTTAAAAAATAATAAATTTAAACTGATTTTGTTTTAATATAATAATTGAAATAATTATGGTGTTGACACGTGAGATAACCGCTTGCAAAAAAACCTAAAATTTCAATTTTCTTTCAATTACGTCTATCATGAATTTATTTTTGAATCATTTTAATTTATTTTATAAATACTAAATTAATTTAAATAGAATTTGTTTAAAAAAATAATTAATTTAGATAGCAAATTTGCTTGTAAATAAGCTTTAAATTTTCTTTTTTAATTTTAACTGTATCTATCTTAGATTTATTTTTAAATCATCTTAATTTATTTTAATAAATTAATCTATTTGTTTAAATTAAATTACAATATTTCTTATTATTTAAAATAAATAATTAAAAAAGAGTATTAATTTATTTGGAAAATATAAATTTATTCGAATAAAATTTGTTTTAAAATAATAATTGACTTAAACAGCAAATCTCTTGTAACAAAGCTTCAAATTTTAATTATATCTATCATAGATTTATTTTTAAATTGTTTTAATTTATTTTAAATTTTTAAATTTATTTATTTGTTTTAGTTTAAACTAAAATATTTTTGTTTATTTCAGAAAATCAAAAATAATGAAAAATAATATTAATTTTAAAAATACTAAACTTATTTTTATAGAGTTTGTTCTCAAATAAAAATTGTTTTAAATAGATTTTATTTCAATTTTATAGATAAATAATTTTGGTGTTGACACGAGACATAACCGCTTCTTGTAAAATATTAAATTTCAATTTTAAATTTAATTATATTTATCATGAAGTATTTTTTGAATCTTTTTAATTTATTTTAAAAATATTAAATAAAGTCAAATAGACTTTGTTTTAAAATAATAATTAATTCAAATAGATTTTATTTTACTAATATAGTTGAAATAATTGTGATTGTGACACACGGCATAACCGATTGTAAAAAAATCAATCGTATTAATTAATTTGAAAAATACAAATTAATTTGAATAAAATTTGTTTTATAATATTAATTGATTTAGAAAGAAAATCTATTGTAACAAAGCTTTAAATTTTAATTATATCTATCATTGCTTTATTTTTAAATAGTTTTAATTTATATGAAAAATATTAAATTAATCTATTTTTTAATTTAAAAAATATTTTGATTTGTTTTGAAAAACAAATAAAAATTGTATGAATTTATTTTCAAATTATTAAACTAGTTTAGATAGAATTTATTTTTATAATGATAATTTATTTAAATATATTTTTTTCGATATAAATATTGAAATAATTTTATTGTTGACATGTGGCATAACAACTTGTAGCAAAATCTCAAATTTCAATTTATAATTTAATTATATCTATCATGAATTTATTTTTGAATTGTTTTAATTTTTTATAAAAATATTAAATGAAGTTAAATAGAATTTTTTTTAAAATAACAATTTATTCAAATAGATTTTGTTTTAATAAAATAATTAAAATAATTGTGACAGTAACACGTTGCATACCCGATTGTAACAAAAACTTCTTTTGTATATAGATATTTGATATTTTTCCTACGCGTTTAACTATTTTTCACCCTTGCTAAAATTATAATATTATTTTATAAAGACTAAAACATGTTTATAATACCGGTAAAAAAATGTTTATAATATGATAAGAGAATATTATGTGATTTAACTTATGTATAAAATTTATTTACATTATCGGTGTATAATTATTGAATAATAAAACTTTCGTAAAACATTATATTTTACATTAATATATCAATCAATTGTATATATATATATATAAAAGATAGTTTGCTATATTCGGTTACGCCGCGTATCACCACCACAATTATTTCAATTATTTTATTAAAACAAAATCTATTTGAATAAATTATTATTTTAAAACGAATTCCGTGTTAATTAATTTCATACTTTACAAATAAATTAAAATGATTTAAAAAAAATCATGATAGATCTATTTTTAAAATAAATTGATATGGTTTTTTTTATAATTTTTCAGTTTTTCTAAAATAAATCAAAATATTTTATTTTAAATTTAAACAAGTAGATGAATTTAATATTTTTAAATTAACATATTTTTTAATTATTTTTTATTTTATAAAATAAATCAAAATACTTTAATTTAAATTGAAACAAATAGATTAATTTATTATTTTTAAAATAAATCAAAATGATTTAAAAATAAATCTATTATAGATATAACTAAAATTTAAATTTAAATTTAAATCATTGTTACAAGCGGTTAAGCTATCTAAAACAATTATTATTTTAAAACAAATTCTTTTCAAATTAATTTAATATTTTGTAAATAAATTAAAATGATTTGAAAATAAATTCATGATAGACATAATTATTTAAAACAATTTTTAAATTAAACTTTCGATTTTTAAAAATAAATTGAAATATTTAATTTAAACTAAATCTAATAAATTAATTTAATATTTTTATAATTAATTAAAATGGTTTAAAAATAAATATACGATAAATGTTAAAGCTTTGTTACAAGTGGTTATACTATCTAAATCATTTATTATTTTAAAATAAATTCTATTCAAATTACTATAATATTTTTAAAATAAATTGAAATGATTTAAAAATAATAATTTATTAAAACAATTTGTTATTATATTTTCGATTTTTAAAAATAAATTGAAATATTCAATTTAAAATAAATCAAATAGATTAATTTAATATTTTTAAAAAGAAATTAAAATGATTTAAAAATAATCTATGATAGATATAATTAAAATTGAAATTTAAAGCTCAGTTACAAGCAATTATGCTATTTAAATCAGTTATTATTTTAAACCAAATTCTATTCTTATGGCTCTATAAATACGAAACGAGACATGTTACATCATCACCTTTCAAATCACCGTTTTCATCCCTGCATAGCAACCATTTTTTCCCATATTATTTCTTCTAAATATGATCAAATTGCTAGCATAAACACTAAAAATAGTTGAAAGTTATGGAGGTTTAGGATTAGGATTATTTGGCTATGGAGAGTGTCAAATTCTAAACAACCAGGTCAACTAGATTTTATCGACATGATATTCATGGATATAGTGTATATATGTCTCTAATTATTCGATTTTTATTTATGTTCGTAACATGATCATAAATCTATTTGTTAACTTCTTTCCATGTTTATGTAGCTAAAAAAAACCAATGCACCGTGTGGAGCAACCATGCAGAGAGATTTGAACCTATGTTGATTGAGGGCAGATGTTACGAGATAGCAAATGTTTCAGTTGCTATTAACAATTATAAATACGAACTAACGTGTCATCAATACAGACTCTATTTTAAGTTGATGATTCGTATCTTCCTTTTTATGGATTCAAGTTTACACCCTATATCGATATTTTCCAAGCTGATAGGGAGGATTCACACTTAGTTAGTATATCTAAAGTATATTTATTTGTGATCTTTTAACAGTAGTCAATAGATTTTCATGTCACATGTGATATGTTTTGTATAGATATCATTGGACTATTGGCGGCAAAGGTGAACTCATAAAATACAATCGAAATGGCAGGCCAACTTGAACGTGAACACAATAAGGGGGTTGAATTGTGTTTACAAACTTTTTGCAAACTTTGAGTTAAAAATACTTTAGAACACTTGAAAATGAATCTGTTTGAAATCGGATACTGGAGTAGGACCAGACGCTGGAAATAAGATTTTTGAACACTTATTTTTATGCGCAAGATAACCGTAAGTATAAAGCAATAAAGCAAGAGACACTGAGATTTATACTAGTTCACCACCAACCTGGTAGCTACGTCTAGTCCCATCGTTCCTGAAGGTTTTCCACTATAATCAACTGATTACAAATTTTTTAAGAGTATTCTACTGTCACAAACTTGACAATACTCTTAACTTCTCAAAACGACTCAGTACGTTCGAGCCTTTGAGGAACAAAGCCTTAACTAGGCAATACAACTTTCACAAAGATAGTTTTGAATACAATCAAAATAACTCTCATAGAGAGGATGAAAAGATTAAGTTCAAACAAATAACTTTCTAAAAAAAAGAATTAGACGCTGAGGTTCAGTTCTTGTAGTCCAGAGACTTGACACGAAACTTGATTGTTCACTTGAGTAATAACCTTTTCAGAATATAGTTTCTTGCAGTTTCTAGCACTTCTTCAATGAATACCTTGAAGTATTTATAGGAGTCTTGAGGATAATATCGTTGCAGATATTTCAGCTCCAAATCATTCGGTGACGCAATTTGAAATTCTGCCTTTTTCTTCTTTTCCAGAGAATATCAAAATAGTACATATTTCCGTTATTGTACTATCTGCTTTTCACACAATTGCCTTGTACGAATTTGTCTTATTCTAAAGGTGTCACATTTGATTCCTCGTACATAAAATTGAGCGCACAAAATCAAATTCGAATTCCGTTCCAAAGTAGCTGAGGTGAACAGCAACAACGTGATCATCACGTGATTCATTAAAAGACCAGATGCTCGCTCAGAACAGGAAGCAGACGCTTGCAGCAATTGAGCAATCTACGTGTCAAAGAATAACACTACCGGACGCTCGCTTTACACAAGACGCTAGAGTGAACCGAATGCTGACACACATGGAATGTAATCAGTACTTGTGAATTTTCTTCTTCTTGCTTGAGTGAGATAAAACATAAGAGATTTTAATACCTGCGCACTCAAAGACTTATCAGAAGATACTTTGTTATCATCAAAATTGATGAGGTCTAAACTTCTCAATCATTTAGGTTCCAACACAACTTGCTATGTAGTTGTTAAATTAGATAATCTCGAGTATGTAACATTTTCATGTATTTTCATTTATTTATTTACTTTAATTGAGCATAGTTTCCTGTTTTGTGATTCAAATTTTCTTTGTAGGGGAGAGGAGAAGCTAAGATGCACGTTATGGGAGGAATTCACAAATTAACTTCTAAAATATCTCTCTAAAATCCAGATATTTCAGTGATTTTGATATTACAATTGGCTAAGATGAGATTACATAATGGTAATTTCTAAAAAACGTGTCTTGCCTTTTTTTTACTATCATATTTTATAATGTTTATCTATATGTTGTCTATTAAATATTATAACTTTTTGGACTTTTAGGAAATACGAGAGCATTAAACACACATTGTAATTCAAAACTATTAATAAATATTGATCTTCTCGAAGTTCAATAACTCCGTTCCAGGTATTAGTTTTACTATTCAATGCAAGAATTTCTCTCTAAAATACAGATATTCTAGTGATTTTGATATTACAATTGGCTAAGATGAAATTACATAATGATAATTTCTAAAAAGTGTGTCTTGCTTTTTTTTACTATCATATTTTATAATGTTTATCTATATGTTGTCTATTAAATATTGTAACTTTTGGACTTTTAAGAAATATGGGAGCATCAAGCACACCCTGTAATTGAAAACTATTAATAAATATTGATGTTCTCGAAGTTCAACAACTCCGTTCCAGGTATTAGTTTTAATATTCAATACAATAATATCACTCTAAAATCCAAATATTCCAGTGATTTTGATATTACAATTGGCTAAGATGAAATTACATAATGATAATTTCTAAAAAGTGTGTCTTGTCTTTTTTTACTATCATATTTTATAATGTTTATCTATATATTGTCTATTAAATATTGTAACTTTTTGGACTTTTAGGGAAATATGGGAGCATCAAACACACCCTATAATTCAAAACTATTAATAAATATTGATGTTCTCGAAGTTCAACAACTCCGTTCTAGGTATTAGTTTTAATATTCAGTGCAAGAGACCATATTTTTATATGCAATTCCACATTATGTTTTTTTATTTAAAATTTGATTTTTGAATGAAACTTTTGTTGGATATTTAAATATCAACTCAGAATACAGGTCTAGCACACTACTTAAGTTGGCTGCAGATCTAGCATATTCATTGGAAAACGACTTATTAAACATGTCTACTTACAAAACAATTTCAGAATTGAAAAAATATCAACAAGTATATTGCTATATCATAACATTCTGATAAAGTTTCATAAACAGTTTTTTTTCAAATTTGTTCAAAAAGTTATTTTTAAAATATGAATAAATGAAATACTGAAATATTGTTTCAGATAAAAATATTATTTTTCAGAATATTTAGTGTCTAATTAAATATTCAATTCTACAGAATCAGTTTACAATGTGGGTCATCACATTTAATTCTAATTTTACAGAAACCATGTTTTTTTTATACAACGATCCTATTTTTTAAAGATATCCCTTTACAAATAGGTCACTTTATTTGAATGAAAAAATTATTTAAAATTATCATTAAACAAATAAGGTACTTTTTTTACAGTAGATAAGGTACTTTTTGTTAGCACAAAAAATATATTTCTTTTTTTAAAACTTTACTTATGACCTTGTAAGACTTTGAATAAATGTATGTATCATTTTGTTCATATTTGAAATTATTATTTATTTAAATTTTTTGTTTTAATTCTTTCATTTATGAATATTATTATATCATGAATATTTTTGTAAAAATCTATACTATTAACCATTTATATTATATAGTTATAAGCATTATATCTTCAACAATTTAATACTTTGTTGTTATTTTTTAGGATTGTAGTATCTTTTATTTAATTTAGTATTAGATGCTTGAGCATAAAAGGGTTAAGTTTTTAAATGGATTTGATATTTAAATGATGATTATTTTTATTGCTGGAGTGTTTTGTCACATTAGGAGTAATGGAAGACATTGACTCTAAATCACGATGGTCATATCGTGGCTGTCCATCAAAAGAATTGTTTAGCTAGAGTGACAGAACGTGATGGTCGATATTATTATTGGAAATGCGATATTATTTAATATTAAATTAGATCTATAATATTTAGGGTTAAATAGATTTTTAGTCCCTTAAAATTATGACTTTTTAAGTTTAGTCCCTAATTAATATTTATTCATTTTTAGTCCCTATTTTTCTTTTATAAGGACTATTTTTTAAGACACTAGAGGGACTAAAAACGTGTTTTTTTTCTAAAAAGTTTTCAAAATAAGGACTAAAAATGAATAAATATTTTTAGGGAGTAGGGACTATATTTGAAAAATCGTAATTTTATAGAAACTAAAAACATATTTAACCCTAATATTTAATATAGTTTTATAATTTTATATTTATTAAAAATTATGTCATTGAAAAAAAATATTTATAATACTTAGGATAATATAAGACATATATACATTATATTAGTTAGATAAAACTATATAAGTATTTACATATTGGTATTCATATATATTGAAGTTACTTTTCAAAAAGTTTTGGTGTAAAAAAGTTATAAAATATAAAAATAATAGAAAACACAATTAAAAAAATTAAAAAGTTAAAAAATAAATATTGTATCGTCGATATTCGTGCCCGTGTGCCTGTGCCTTAGTTTTTTATGATGTTATTATATTTATAATAAAATTAAAATGATAATTTCTTTAAACTTACTTATATATACGTAAATATGATAATCATAAATATCATTCTTATTATAATATATGAAATGTCTATTTTTATTTTTATTTTTTTTCACTTTTATTAAAAATTGTACTATTGTATTTTTTTAGTATCAATATTATGATGTAGATATTTTATATTTCACTTTTAGAAACTTAAAATTAATTATTCTCTATATTTTATCTTTCTTAATATTAAAAATTCATGTAGATATTAAAAATCATAAAATATTTAATATAAACTTGAATCTTTTGATTAAATGTCATCGAATATAAAAGATAGTTAATTATAAAGATTTATGAAGTTTAGATTTTTTTAAATATATTAAATTATTAATCACATGAGATAGCATAGCTTTAAAAGAAATAAAATATTGTTTTTTAAAGATGCACTAACTAAAGAAATAAAGGGGTAAAAATGTCACAAAAGGTTTGAACATTGATATGTAGGAACCATTCGCAGATAAAATCTACACTCAAAATAAAATAATCAAATAGAAAATATAACATAATTGTAAAACAATTAAAATTTAGAAAAAAAACATTTTTGTGTTTTTATCCCAATTATTTTCTTATTGTTTTTGTGTGCTGTGTGATGAGGCACTTGTGTGGTGAGGAGAGTGACATTAGTAGTGCCTGTGTGTTGGTGAGAGGGAGTGTTGTGTGTGATTGATTAATTAAAGAGAGTGATCAGTGTGTGTGTGTGTGTTAGTGTTACTGAATCTTGATAGTGAGTCTGTGTAAAAGTGTGGGGAAAAATGAGCGAGCGTTAAAGAGGGTTAGTGATGTGATATTATTATTAGGTGAGTGTTGGTGAATAAAGGAGGTGGGAACGCGTAAAAGTGTGAAAAAATGATATGGAGAGACTTAATTAAAAAAGGTGTGAGAATTCAATAAAATAAAGGTGAGAGAAAAAATTTGGTACTGTAGCGCACTATTGCAGCTACAGTAACCGTCGAGATATATATATACTCCTCCTGTCTCATATTATTTGTTGTTTAAGATTATGCACATTTCTTAAAAAAATGATTGATTATACTAATTTTTATGTTAAAATAATCTCTCTTGACTAAAATATCCTTATTTATTAGAGTGATTAGTAGTAGTGGAGTAGTAATTAGGTAGAAGAACTAATTAATATTGGTTAGTTAAAATACAAATGAATAGGGGTATTATTAGAAAACAAGTAATTAATACTTCTTGATATTCTAAAGTGACAAATAATTTGAGACAATGAAATATTTTAAACATAACAAATAATATGAGACAGAGTGAGTAAATGAGAATACTCAGGAGTATAATCTCTTGTTTAGAAGTGACATGTGACTAATGTGAGAGGATATTCTAAATCACCTAATATTAGGGATAGCAATGCAGGGCCAGCCCGCCAATACGGGACAGGGTGGGGTGGGAACGTGGGGTACCTCAAACCATCAACCCGCTGAACTAGGGACAAGGTGGGCCAATCCTTCAGGCCATTTATTTATTTATTTATAGCATGTTTAAATATATTATCTGTTTCTTTAATATTTTGGGGCGGGCTTTGTCGGAAAATTTATTTTTTGTTGTTTTTCTATACTTTTGATTTTTTGGTGGGGTGGGCTCAAGACCCCAACCCACAACCCCTTTGTGGGCCGACCTGTTTAGGCAGGCTTTGGGAGAGGCGTGGCGAACCAGCCTGTTTTGCTATCCAACTTAATATTTGTTCAGCATAATTTACTAAATATTACTTAAATTCCTAATATTTTGTTGTTGTTGGTAAACAAAGGATGAAGAGAGAAAAGGAACATGCAAGCTTGAGAGAATGAAAGAGAGACGAAATTTTCAAATAAAAGCATATTCAAAGATGATGAATAAGGTACATCGGTGTTATACCTATAAGGCTTATTATTATTTTTTGTTAACTATTGCATTTTAATATTTTTAATTAATGTATTTAGTTTTCTCCCTCTAATAAACACCTATATTAATATAATTAATCACCAAATTAGCACAATTAGTCAACAAAATGAATTGATTAATTTATTAAATAATTAAAATAAATATAAAAATGAAGAAAAATAAAAAATTAAGTGAGAAACCGGTTTTTCCAAAGCCGATTTCCCACTTGAATTAAAAAACAAAAAATTTTAAAAAATAAAAATAAAAAACCACAGTGAGAAATCGGCTTTACCGAGGCCAATTTCTCGCTGGACCAAAAAAGTAGGGCAACTGTGGTAATAATTTGGGACGTATTTGAGTAGAGAAAAAAAATAAAATAGGATAATAATAATAATAATAATAATAATAATATTATTATTATTATTATTATTAGAGCCCAATGAGAACATATGAGATAGGCCCATTTGACCTTGGGCTAAATTTGATAAATAATAATATTTATGATAAATAATAGTATTAAGTTTTTAAAATAACATTATTTGAATTCTCTTAGTTATGGTAGATTTTAAAATAATAAGTTATTAACTTATTACGCTCACTTTTTTTTAAAAGAACAAATTGATTTAGATTTCCCCAGTTGAGGTAAGTTTTCCAAAAAAGAATAAAGTAGGGCTGCTTACCGGTCAGTTTTGGTCGGTTTCGGGCCAAAAATGGTCCATTCGACCAAAACCAAAGATGCAAATCTCTAGCCCATTTTCGTCTGTTTTCATCTTCGGTTTGAATGGGTTACGAGTTAATTGGGTCACGGATTAGGCGGGTAGGCTTATTTGGGTAGTGGGTCACATAAATAAACAAAAAACGACAATAGAGAGGCAAGGCAAAGCTGGTTTCCGATTGTTGTTCCCACTAACATGGTTGGTCGCCGTTCACAGATCTGTCGGGCCGCTCGTGGGTCTGTCATGCACACCTCCTCCTTCATCCTTCCCCACCATCCCTGGATACAAACGAACACAAAAATAAAAGAAAATGGGACTAATAGACTCTAAAAGAGTGGTCTCGTGACACCTTTGCTGTGAATCGAGAAATGAGTGTTTGTGAAGTGGAGATCGAGAAAGAGAGAGAGAGAGAGATAGAGAGAGAAGGTCGCTTACTTTGTAACCTCGGCAGGAGCTTGCTCACCACTGCTGTAAATGGAGGCAAGCCTTCACCAGGTTGTCGCGTACTCGTCATCACGCATCGCGATTGCTAATGGAAACCACAACAAATTTGAGCCTCCACCATTGTTATCTGAACATGTGAACTGCCACTTTTGAACTGTGAAGGACCCTAACCTGTTTCTGCCTCACTGCAAGCCATGGCCATTTCAGTTTTCCCTCGTTCTGTTCGCAAACTTGCAGGAGTGTGTTTGTCAAAGTAGGAAAGTGGAACGAAAAGAGGGAAACATCAGCGCTACTTGTGCTAGGGTTTTCTACTTTGTTATTAAGTTGCTTATGCTTATGGACCATCATACTCTTTTGGGCTGCAAGCCTGCAAGTTTGAAACAATGAATCTGCATCCCTTTCTCGGCCGAGTTCGGTCACCTGCGACGTCAAATTTCCGGAACGAGCCCGACCGTCGTCAACCGCCCTTAACTTCGTTCTTCAATTCGACGATCCGACAAACCGTCACAACCCGTCCGCTGTCTCGGATTTGGTCGCGGATATCTTGGATTCGGTCGGGTGAAATATTTTTGCTCACCCCTAGAATAAAGGATTCATTTATTAAGACAAATTTTTAATTCGATAAATAATAATATTTATGATAAATAATAGTATTACGTTTTTTAAGTAACATTATTTGAATTCTCCCAATTAAGGTAGATTTTAAAATAATAAATTATTAACTTATTAAGGTAAATTTTTTTAAAAAACAAATTGATTCAGATTTCCCAGTTAGGTTAGTTTTTCGAAAAAGAATAAAGGATTCTTTTATTAAGACAATTTTTTTAAAAAAATTGATTTATTAAGATAAGAATACAAGATTTTCCTTAAAAAAAATATAAGAATACAAGCTGGTTTGATATTTCCTAAATCATAATAATTTGATTACATATCTTAATGATTTGATTTAGAGTGACATGCGACTAATTCCATGTTTAAAAAAACGTTAGCGTAACGTCAGTCGTGCGGGTTTTGATGGTATTTTACATGGTGATGATGAAACTCGGATAATGGATACCCATAAAAAATATCCGTGTTGAGTAGTGTAATTAATCGCTTAATGGGTATAACCAAGTAAGAGAATGAGTAACAAAAATTGATGGGTATAAATGCAGTATGAGTACATTAGTACCAATATTTTGGTTGTTTATCCACAATGCTTATATTTTAAACTATTAAAGTTGGAATTTTGGTTGTTTATATTCGAAATCGAATGGATTATCTCACATGCAATGTTAAGACAATGTCTATGAGAATTTAGTCGTTTACGAGTCACGAAGGTATGAAGGTCTACAAACCAGACAAAACCATCCAATCCAATAAATATACAATGCATTCATCCATAATAATTCACTTCCCTTAGTCACTAATAAAGTGTCATTGCAGGTCTATCCCTTTCGCTGCTTCGTCGTCGTTGCAACTTGCAAGTACTAGTAGTAGTATATAAGAGGATTAATGCAACAGTAATCTATAATAGAGTTAGAAGCGTTCCAAACGCAAGCCGATATCAAAATCAAGCTCAAAGACTTTTACTTGATAGGGAAGCAATTTTACCCATTGAAATTACTTTTAGAGTTTTGTTTTAAATGATTGTATAACAAGTATTTTTTCTAAAAATATTTTTTGTTTATTTTAATTTATTTAGATAAGATTTTAGAAAAAACTGAAATTGTCAAAAAAATTATGGCTAAATTATACATTTAGTCCTCTATGTTTATTTTAGTTTTTAATTTGGTCTTTTACGTTTTATTTCTTTCGTTTTAGTCCTTTATGTTTATTTACGTTTTTAATTTGGTCATTTCCGTAGATAAAAGCCAACTGTCCGTAGGTAAAAGTCCATTTTCCAAAATCAAACCAAAGGAAAATGGACTTTTACCTACAGACAGTTAGACTTTTACCTACGGAAAGGACCAACCTGATGTAACGTTTGAAATGTAGAGGACTAAATTGAAAACTAAAATAAATATAGAGGACCAAAACGAAACAAATAAAACATAGAGAACCAAATTAAAAACTAAAATAAACATAGATGACCAAATGTATAATTTAGCCAAAAATTATTTATAGCTTTTTTTAAATGATTGTATAACATGTATTTTTTCTATTTTTTTTTTGTTTATTTTAATTTATTTAGATAAGATTTTAGAAAAAACTGAAATTTTCAAAAAATTTATTTATAGCTTTTTTTTAAAAACTGTTATAAATAGCTAAATCGAAATTATTTTTTATAATAAAAAAAAAATTTTAGACTAATTTTATCGCAAATACCTATACTCCCAAAGGATGATAATGTGCCCGTAAAAAAAAAAAGGTTGATAATGTGGCGTGATACGGATTCATTTACCCCACAATAATGATGATGATTACATATACCTTTGTCCCAAAATTAATTTAAGATAAGAGTAAAATAGGAATTTGGTCCTTATTTTTTTTAAAAAAAGCCCAAACTCCTATTACCCCAACAAATGTTGGTATTTGATGACTTTTTTAAAATACTAATATATAATAATATTTTAGATTTTTAAGAATTTATTTAAGGATTAAAATGTTAAAATGGAGGAGTTCTCACACGTTTGACATTATTACAAGATATTAACTTTTTATGTGTGAGAAGTTAATCTAAAATAACAATAAAAATAAATTAATAAAATTAATACGGTTAATTACACCTGTCACCAGAGAAAGCCAAGGATTACTGTCAACCCGGCCAGAAAAGCTAAAGAATTGAACATAAAAAATAGTGGGCAAGAATCAAGTGCGAATAGCTCAGGACGGCCACAGCCTAGACTTCCAGAAATGCCACACTCATAAGGAAGATCTCAATTCCAAATTACGAAGTTGTCCCAAAACGTATACGTGTCAGATTTTTATTAGCTACAATGACATTCACGCCAGAAATAAGAGCAACTTCTTAAGAATCAAAATCTTCAGCAGCTTCTGTTTCCTCTCTCTCTGACTCTTCCTCTCGAGGTCAAGACGTTGTTATACCACACTCCGCAAATCGTCGTTTCCCTCCTCAGCCTCGGCCCCGCCGCAGGCTCCGTCTCCGCCTCCGCCGTAGGCTTCGAAGCTTTTTGAGGTTTATACAGTTGGCAGGTTTCGCTTCGACTCAAAACAATGCCAGCACAGAAGCGCTCTTTCGAGGAGACTCTCCAAGAGAATGAGGATGCTGAAATAAACAACCAGGAGCAACCCAAAGATGAAGTCGGTACGTGTCGTTTTTTCCTCTAAATTTCTGCTATACGAATTGCTTAACTGCTTCCTGCATTTTCATATGAATTTTCATGATTTGTTTCGTTCATGATCATCGTTGTTTTCTTTATCTTGCTTATTTGTTTTCTTCAGAATCCGATCAAAGCCATCCATCGGACGAAGGGGACAACGAAGAAGAAGAGTATGTCAAGCAGAATCGTCGTTCTGCATTTCTTCCATCGTATACTCTTTGATTTGCCGTTTTATTTATTTTTTTGGTTTTTTAATCGATTAATGTGTCGTTTGAATTTTCAATGCGGATTTTGATTCTGTGTATCTTTGTATGTTGCAACGAGGCACCGGAGAGTGTCGTTATGGTTTTTGCTTATTTATGAGTGATGCATGCTCTACTGCTTAATTTTCTGGTTGTGGATGGTTTTCGCTTACTTCGGTTGACTTTGCATGAGTTCGGATGTGTGCATGAATTTGGCTGGATTGTTGCTGCATTTACCAATTTTTTTACGTGGTCAAAAGTTGATTGCGCTTGCCGGGGGAAGGATTTTATTATATTGCGATGTTTTTCCCCCTCTTGGAATTTTTTGTGTGGAGATTTAAGATAGATCTGAGATTACTGCACAAACGATGAACTTTTGCTCCGACCTAAAAATAATGTGCTGTGGAAGTGTTCTCAATTATTCTTATCTTGTGTAACGGGATTACATCATGGTGCTATTTTCAAGATAGTATGCTTTACTTAACTGAATTCGTGGAAAACCTCCTTTGATGTAAATGTTATTTTCCATCAGCATGAATTTATTCTGTGAGAACTGAGAACTGACAAGCATTTTACCTAGGCTAGAAATTACATCAACCTTGAGACCTTGACGCTGGGTTATTTTGCTTTAGCTATTTATTCCCATTAGAATCTAATGACATTTTCATAGGTATGCTACTTTGCTAAGCTAACAATGTGAAAAAATTGTGCGCATACATGAGATAAGATGTTTTTTGAACTTTGATGTACCTTGATAGAAACCATTCGCTCTAAGATGAAACTATTTATATTTCCTCCTATCCCTCATATGATCGTTGAAGGTATGTCAAAATTTAGCAAAGTCCTCTGAAAATCATTTTCACATTATTCTTTTCCTGCGCCCCCTTTTACATTCCTAGGATGACCATTTTTTATTGAATCAAATAAACTAAAAACGGACTCTATCTGTTTTAAGAGCTGCTGCTATCTTAGCATAATACATTGACCTAGGGCAAGGGGAAGGGGTTGGGAATTTGACATTTGAAATTTCCAATGATCCATCTCCTAAAAATACATTTGCTACCTCTATGGTGTTTATTTGCAGATATGTGGCTATAAAATTGTCAGATGTACGCAAGGAAGTTCAGTGTCCTATCTGCCTAGGTATGTTATTTATAACTGATGCTAGATTGCTTAATTTATTACTGCAACTGTGGATAGTTTTGCTGAAATTTTTGTTCTATTAAGAAAAGGTAACAATTAGTGTTGTACATTTTTTTCTTGGTAAGATAATGGTTTTAATTCTAGCAATGGAAATATGATTACTTTGATGTTCTACTTTCAGAAGCTCCTTTTAATCAGTTTTGTATTACTCCCCCCCCCCCCCCCCAAAAAAAAATATGATGCACATAAAGGTTATGAGTATCTCTGAAGTAGTCTCTCCTTAAGCTCAGATGCTAGTGATGGTTGAGTTCAGAGGCAAGAAATATAGAAGGAAAATAGGGGGGATCTATACTCACCTATTGCATCATGGTGATAGTGGAAATAGCGTCAATCTTGATTAGTATTATGGATATTGCTCTGCTTATTAACATATTTTCCATGTGAGAGTATCTGACACAGAGGTGAGGTTGCTTCATTCTAAGGTCAATGTATGCCAAAAGCTTCTGAGAGGGCTTAGCTTACCATTTACTAATTGCATTATATGAAGAAGTTAGGATATATCTAACTTCCATTATAGTTGTGGTTATTTCATTGGTTGCTTCTGAAAAAAGTATACTGCATTGAATTTGTTCATTAACCGGGACGGTCATTAACGAGCACATCAACATAAAAGACATATCTGTAAATGGACATAAAAGGCATATTATGCATGTGATATATTGAGAGAAAACCAGATCATTATAATGTTACACTTTTTAAAATACATGATTCATGTAGTATTGGATTAAATGGTTCTTAGATTCTTTTACCCAAAAAAAAAAAAAAAAATGGAAAAATAAACATTTGTGAGTTGTGATAACGTATCCAGAGCACAGACAACTGTCTATGCCTGCACTATTTCAAATCATCAAAATGTTTGACAGGTTTCATATTGGTTTATGCGTAAATCAAAGGTAATATTTAGACTACAAAACATACCATTTTTTTTAGTAATGAATGGGAATTAATTCACCACTTCTATATCCTCTTGGATATGAAAGGAAAATAATAATAATAATAATAAATACGGTAACAACCCATCTCTATATTCCAGCTTCAGATTCCATGTTATCTATAGTTACAGCATGCCAATGCAGTTGTCGTCCTGAGTTCCAGGACTTCTGTCAGGGGTCCAGGCAGCAGGAAAACGAGGAGGAGCCAGTGGGAGGGCCTGGCAGTGACTGAATTAAGACATACTTGGAGAAAACAGAAGGAAAGGGTTTTATCCTGGCAAAATTTAAAGGAGAGGACATACTTTCCTGATGAGAATTCTAAAATGTGATGTTGGATGCAAATGGATTGTGTTGTGCTTGAAATTTGAGGCCGGATACAGCTGAAGGATGGTCTGGGTGAGCAGTGTTGATTCGGAGGTAGCATTAGAAGTTAGTGATGATGGGTGAGAGAGATGATGAGAAAGGAGAGCAAGATGGATGAGGGAGAGGTACAGGCCGTGACAATGAGGGGTAGCAATAGCATAAGTGCTGACCGTGAAGTTGCGCCAGCATGAAGCATAATAATGTTGTAATGGGACATACCGCTGCACTGCGAGCAATAGATTTGTTTTTATTGGAAGTTGTGAATCTCATTCACAACTTCTGCATAAGTCCTCTTCCTTGAAGTGATGGAAATTGTGGAAGGGAATCATGACTTGAAGTAACTCACGATTCCCATTTGTAAACACATATCTATATATCTATATAAATGTGTTTGTGCATGGATAAACATTTTGTGACATTTTACAAGATATGCCATATGCATCCTGATAAATATTTTTTATCTGCTTTCATGATTATCAGATTGTATACTAAAAGATGGTTGATTTCATTATATTTGTAGGCATCATTCGAAAAACAAGAACCGTAATGGAATGTCTGCATCGCTTTTGCAGAGAGTGCATAGACAAATCCATGCGCTTAGGGTTTGTCCTCAAACTGCCACCATCTACATTATCATCTCACAGATTTGTAGTTTGGATGGTATTGGTTTATTAGCTTTAAATTTTTTTCTTTTTCATTTTTTCCTTAGTCCGGGCTGGTTTTATTGCAGTAACAATGAATGCCCTGCTTGCCGTACACATTGTGCTAGCCGACGCTCACTTAGAGATGACCCAAACTATGATGCATTGATTGCTGCTATCTATCCAGATATTGACAAGTATGAGGAAGAGGTAAGATATACATATTTCATCTTGGATAAAAAAATGTATTTTATCTGAATGAAAGACTCATTAACAAGGTTCTGGGCCTCTGGCCTTAGGAATTGGCTTATGAAGATGCGATGACTCACAATAAGCAGGTGAGACTTCACTCACGCATGTTTTAAACATGGATGTTCAGCTAGGGAAAAAAAATCCAGTGATTGTTCCTATCGCATTACAGAAAGTCAAAAATGTGAATTATGACGCTCTACAAGAGAAAACTAATGCTTTGATAGCCGAACTAGTCTCTTTTTTTTTGGGCTAACTATTGCCTCTTATGCAATGAGAAAATTCTTCAGACACAATTTACTTTGTGTTCTTTCAGATGCTTAGAAAGCTTCAGTTGCACCACATGTTTTGGGGATAGGGTAGCATTTTATGTAACTTGGATCTCCTATGGTCAACCATATTATTTCGGATTAGGGCCATTCATACAGATTAGCTATATCATGTTGAAGTTTATGTAGAGTAGGGTGCTAGTTTTACCTCAATTGTTGTTTAAATAAGCAGCTCTGCAAATCGGACAGAAGGCAGTAGTCCTCAGTATATAATCCATCGAGAAAATAATCAAATCCCAGTTCTTCTCTATTTATTTTTGATTGTGCGTTAGTTTGCGACAGTCACAACGGATTCAACATTCAAACGGATTCAATACTTTTGTATAGTGGACAAAGTTTTGTTATGGTGTGAAAGTGTGATCAAAATTAATGAAGAAAGTTGTTGATCATTGTTTACTGTTATTTTTGTCTGCAAGATTTTTACCCTGGCTTGTGATATTGATAATTCAAGAGTTCTATCTTTTTTAACAAGATCCAAGCATCCATTGCCCAGACGCTACAACGACAATCAGAAGCACTGAGTAAGAAACGCAATGCCAAAGCAACAGCAGCGGCTTTTGTGAGGAGATCACAAGGCAACTATCGAACTTCACATCCGAGGCGACGAAGAAACTTCAGAAATACTGGTGACCTTCCTGTATCTAATGACAATGAGGATATAAATAATAATGATGGGGGAAAGGACTCATCTTCTGACGATGAGCAGACAGAAACCAAGCCAAGAAGATGCAATACAGGCGGAGAACAAGAAACACAATTTCCTCAGAATTCTGCCACTACTGATCCAGATGGAGCTGGTGATGAAAATATTCCAGAAGTAATTAGAGAAATCATTAGCGCATCTGGTACATTTGCCTGGGGAAAAAACGGTCACCGCAGTCACAACCGAGTCAATGGGAACAGTCACAACCGAGGCAATGGGAAGAATGCAAGAAACAATCGCATCTCCAGATTGGTTGAGCATCTTCGCAACTCAGCAGTAAATGATGATGAGGTAACTCTTTTTCCTAGTAGTGATTGTTTAAATACTTATGAACTATATAAATTATCAGAACCTCTGGCTTTCAAGGTTGCTCAACCTATTTGAAAATTGAGATCCCGTACTAACATTTAGGCCGGTACTCCAGATTCATCTGAAAGTTCGCTTAGTTCATGTTTTTATAATTTTGTATGTTCTGCGACTATCATCCTTTTGCTTGAGCACTTTTACTAAACATTGATAATATCATTGATTTGGTCTACGTTTTTCAGCAGCCTATTTTTGTCATGCTTGTCTCTTCGGATGAGCAAAGAATTCCAAGTTTGGAGGAGCCATACCTTTGCTGCAATCCTAATACGTCATTGAAGATACTGTGCAAGGTTATTCTCTCTTCCTCACAAGAGATTTCTATCTAGTCTATTTCTTATTAATTCTAATTGTTTTTCTATCCACAGTATGTCACAAACAAAACTGCACTGCCAGCGGATGAAGTTGAATTATGGTTGGTACTAAAGCCACAAGCCAGCATTGTAGAAGGTGAAAGAACCGTTGATCCAGACAAAGATAATTTGCGTGTGCTAGGAGACCAAGAAACTTTGGCTGAACTGCTGGAAAATTATGAAAATATAAGCTGTGGTTATCTGGTAAACTTACAGTTGACGTTTGTATGCATAAATAAATATCTTTTCACTTTCCTCTCGCCAATGTAACAGTGTTTGTCTTCGCTCTTGTGTTATCCGACTTTTTTGGTTATTAACAGGTCATGGCTTACAAGAGGAAGTTGCAGAATTCAGACACGGTTGGGTTGAGTTGAGCTGAATGTTGAACAGTCTCCTGAATTCTTCTTTGCTAAGTGCATAATTATACAGAACTATAAAATATCTCAGATACATGTTACAGAAAAAGGGGCTGAGCCCTTTTTGTTAAGCGCACAGGAAATGAGAACCATAAGTGTAGGGACAGTTGACAAACCTCAGGTTTCTTAAAATCGTCACAAGTATTTTGGGGGAAGGATATTTATCTCCTGAATTTTTCTTTGACGGTATTTATTTCCTGAAGTTGTGTTTACTGTTTAGTAATCTTTTAATGTCACTGTAGACATTGGATTATTTTTATTATTACAAACTTGGTTAATTTACTTTTAGAATCAGATTCCGACTCAACCTTACGTTACATTAATTTTGTTGTGCAACTAAATTTGAACCCTCGGTGTCGTATCGTGCTACGAATTATGTGGTGCAATAAAAAAATTTAGTGATGGTCTAGCGTGTTTGAACTTTTGAAAAAAGTGGTGTAAAATATATATTCACATTTTAGAGATTTTATGTGAAGTAAAGATTATTTTGTGTGCTTACTATTATTAAAAACACTTCTTATTTTAAAAAGTAGTTTATATTGCATTTTTAAATAAAGTTATTCAAATTAGCTTTTCATTATAATTAGAAATATTTTTTTTTAATTCTTATTTTTTTCACGTTTTAATAAATATTCTAAAAACTTTTAAAAGCAATTTTCCAAAATAACGGCGATCTTTTCACTAGAAAACTGAAAAAAAAAAGTTTTTAAAACCAATCATTAGATTGAAATTTTGGACTGATTCGTATATTTTGCTCTCTAATTACGAATCTATTAGAATTTTTTTAATGAGATTCTTTTAATTTAGTGGTTTACGTAAATATATGAGAGAGACGTAATCATTCGACAAAATTATGGCTTGCCAATTGGAACAACGGCATCATGATGGCTTCAAGAATTTTCACAGTACTAACTAATACTACTATATGCAAAGATTGAATCATGGTTTAAGTCTCGAATATTTTCATGCATTCTACAACCGTGACTTCAATAAATGATCTTCATTTCTCTCAACCAAAACAGTAACTTAAAGTGCATTAGGTGCCTTTTTACTTACTCTGCTATAAACACGCAAACAACTTTGCAGCAGAGAAACGAAATACCTGTGAAAGCCTTCCTTATCTATCATGTGACTGCTATTAAGACTCATCTAATTTCACTTCCCTAAAAATGCTCCATTCATTCAGTAATCAGTACTACACCACACCGCTCCCATTCAATCTATTCACGTTTCAATGCGTACTTTCCTCTTTACTAAAGAAAACTCAAAACCCCATTTTCACAATCATGCAGATACACCTATTATCTCCTCATCATCTTTCTCCCAATTACTTACATTCACATATTGATAAAGGAAATGCCATTCTTTCTCCTCAAGAACTATTTGGGAGCCAAAATGAAGAAAGGCATGAGAACTTTCTGCAACAACGACGGGTCAACCTCCACTCTCAACCAACAAAATAGTACTAATGGAAACAACAACCATAGCCAAGTTGATTCCACAAGCAAGGTAAGCTCCCCTTCAAAGCAAAACACACCAACACTAGAAGATCTGATACTGCAATTAGAAATGGAAGAAGAGATGGCAAGGAAAGCAAAGCTGAATGAATATAGTGGAATAAGGGGAAGGATGTCATGTGTGAACAACTCTGACATATTGAGATCTGCAAGGAATGCATTGAATCAATACCCTAGGTTTTCACTTGATGGAAGGGATTCAATGTACCGGTCTTCTTTTGGGACCATAGAAGGAAGAAGATCAGTTTGCAGTGAAAGAAGTTTGGTGGAAGAGAATGATCAGTTTGAGTCAAAGCTAGATAGTAAGGTTATGCCTTTGCCACCAACACTGGCTGGGGAGAGTGTGGTGTGGTGTAAACCTGGGATTGTGGCTAAGTTAATGGGTTTGGAAGCTATTCCGGTGCCAGTGAGTAGCAAAAGATCTGATTATAACAAAGACAAGTTGAGTAGTGTTGTTAGGAGGCAAAGTATAAGGAGGAGATTTGAGAGGCATGATTTGGAGAGAAGACTAGCAATGGACATGAAGAGTTATCATGATGACATAGTTAGAATAAACAAGTTTGGTTGTAGCTCTAAAAATGGGTATTGTATTATGAAACCGGTTGCTTTAGAAGCTATGGCAGGAGGTCCTGGCAGTTGGCAGCCAAGGAGATATGTTTAGATTTAGAATGCATACTCTAAAACTTGGTAATGTAGTAGGGTTTTATTTTTCTTCATTTGTTAAGAATCCACCCTAATCAATCATTTGGGCCGAGTGAATCCATCAGAATATCTCTACGACTTAGGTTCTATGAGCCCGCTATGGGACTGATCTCTGGTTCGACTAATTGAGCAGGGTTTTACTCTTTAGTTCGGTCTCCCAACGAAGGTGACTCCAACTTGGGTTTCCCAAGAATATAGTAGGGGTTTTTATTCTGTTTGAAGTTATGCTAATGCATGTAATGCCTCGCAAGGCTGATAATGATACAAGTTTTATCCTTTCGGTTTTATTTGTGTGGCTGTAGTAGATACACAGATAACATCTTATGTTAATGCCATCCCCCAGTCTACAATTTCTGACCCTAATGGATAGTTAAATGCAAATTAGTTACTTGAGGACAGTTCATGACAGAGCAACCCTTTTATATCCAAAGCAAATATTTGCATTTGTTAGGATTTGTGATTGTTTAATGCGATATTTAACGATTCTTACCTCATAAAACGCATTATATTAAACTACGAAATTTAAGGCATATTTGATTTCTGTTGTCATTCTCTTTTCATTTAATGCCTCACTTTTAGTTGCAAAAATATCAATTGATATTTATATTTTGTTTACTATTTTGAAAGATTTGTAATACAAAACTTTTAAAATAGGTAACAGAATTAAGAGAAGGTTTAATTACTCTACGTCTCTAAACTATTTGAGAATTTTCATATAGGTCTTTGAACTATAAAAATTTATAATTGGATTACTGAACTTTTAAATAATTTATAATTAGGTCTATGTATTTTAATCGGGTCGCTAAACTTTTAATTAATTTGTAATTAGGTCTCTAAACTTTTAAATAATTTGTAACCTAGTCCCTAAACATAAGGGCCTAATTACAAATTATTTAAAAGTTTAAAGACTTAATTATAAATTATTTAAAAGTTTTAGGACCAATTATAAAATGTTGAGAGATATAGTCATCTAATGCGCATCAAACCAAAAGAAGACACAATTATTAGTGACGAAGAATCAAACAGCATTCCAGCAAAAAAAAATTCCTGTTCCAGAAGCTCTTTGTGAGCTGGATGTCAAGAATCAACTCTACACAGGATGCTTATTAAAACCGTAAATTAATACTAGTACTTTAACACTATTTTCGCCCATTTTCCTGTAAAAATACAAGGAAAAAACATCCTATAACGACAAGGCTCTGCTTCGTCCCTTCCCCTGCCTTTGTTCTTGATAAAAACCAGAGGCTCTGCAATTTTTTCGTTTCCCCGCTTTAGATTTCTAAACATGTATTGTAAACTTCGATAATTAAAATTTTCTTTTTTATTCTTCTTATGTCTTTTCTTTATTTATTTTGATACCTCCAGATAATGTTCAGATCATTATTAAATATTTATGGTTATTTATACTTTTAGTATAATTTTTTTTGATAAGCATACTTTTAGTATAATTTGATAATTTTTTTGGTTGTATATTAATAAATAATTTAAACTTATATTCAATATATAATATTTTATTTTATTTCATATTTTGATAAATTTGACTGATCAAGAAAATTAAATGAACTGATCAAAAAATATTTTGATGAATTTGTATATCAAACGATTAAATAAAAATTAAAAATGAATCCAATTCAAATTTATTTGTACTAACTTGAATTAAATCAAATAGTATTATAAAATATTGTGTTGAGCCAATTATTTATTTATATTCTTCAAAACCTAATCACTTCAATCCTAAAACACCAGTAGTTCAAAACTCAACTTTGGCCTAAAATATGTCTCTTTGACGTGATAATATTCTAAAAAGAATTCCATTGGAATGATTCTGTCAATCCATAAGTGTGTATATTTGGTTTTTGTTGGAAGTCTTTGAAAATTAAAATCATGGTTTTGTCAAATAAACCATTATTATGAGAGATCTTCGATATAAAATATATCAAACACGTTATAACCAGCATATTTTTTTTTATTAAAACAATAGTATAGTTTAGTTTATTTTATTTTCTTCATAAAAATCGTATTTAAACAAGAATTTGTTCTGTAAAAAAAAACAAGAATGTGTAATTCGTAATATAATATGAAAAAAACTGGTTTCATAATTTTAGGATGTTAGTGTCCAAAAAAAAAATAAGAATCTTCAATATATTCAATTTCTTTAACATGGCGACATATTGATTTTAATTGGACCGCTTCGTCTATTTTCAACCTTTTTGAAAAATATGCATATTTTACTTTTAGTCGTTGGTTGAAATGAGCATAATTACAAAATTAAATTGGATACCTGTCCAAGGTTAAGAAGGGTCACACATCTTCACAGAAGTTACAATTGCAGCAAGAAAAAAATTACATTTACATCTTTTTCTAAAGGAATGAAAGTCAAAGTCACTTCAATTCAATGCAGGCCTTGGTCTTATGTCCAACCTTTCATAAACAGCAAGGTCTAGTAAAAACCAGAATGGAAGACGAAGACGACATTAAAACGCATCATACAGTGATAATCTCACAGCAAGAAAAATAACAAATCATCGAGCAACACACTTATGCATCATGCTAGCATTTATGGGACAAAACATTCACGGCAAACAAATTTTAAGATAGGAGTACCTAATTAAAAAAAAAAAATTAAGATATAGTACCTCGTGAACTGCTGAGATTGAAAACGACGTCAAGAAAGGGTTAAGTATATTATACTTATCACTCTACGTACCGTTGCAATATCCACCAACATGCGAACTTCTCTTGATCAATGAACTATGACAAACCAACGCAAACACCCCCCCGGGGGGCAATTCTTCACCCCAAAAAAAGTTCAATTGGCTATTTTTTATAACTCAAGCCAAAATTAAATAATATTTAAATTCACATAATTGGTACTCCCTTGGTCTCATAATAAGTGTTGTCTTACGTTTTTTTTACACAGATTAAGAAAAATTATAAATAAATAAAAAATATAACAATTTTATAAAATTATTCTTATTAATTATCGAGTATTAGCCACAGTCATAAATGCATAGTAAAATATAATAAGTTGAGAGTGATCCACATAGTATTAATCTGGGGTAAAATTGAAAAAAAAAATGACAATTATTTTAGGACTTTTTTTTAACACGATACTTATTTCGAGACGGAGGTAGTAAATGATAATCAATGAATTAAGACTCATAATTAATTATGCGACTTAATATTTTATTTATTAGTTATTATTTATAAATATTATATTTGAAAATTACTCCTACTCCTCAAATATCCACACCTAACGAAAAGATAAAAAGTAAAAAACAAATTTAATCCTAATTATACAATGATAATTTCCTCAACAAAAAAAATATACAATGATAATAAATGATTCATATTAAATTTATATAAGATATAAAATGATTTGTGTCAAAAAAAATGATTTTGACTATACATAGGAGACGTTATGTGAAAGTGTGAGATTAATAAATTTTAACCATCTAAATACTCTCACTAATTTATACAGACAAAAAAAAATTGAAAATAGTTATTTTGAATATTTGTGTCAAAAAAAAAGTAACATTCCTAAAGATTTAATTTTTTTTTTCTAAAAATATTTTTTTATGAACCAACCCGCTTGAATAAAAAATAGATGCATCTCATTAAATAAAAGTATAAATAAAAATTAGATATTATTAAATATATTTAAAAATTAATATTGTTTTTTATAATTAGATTTAGAATCAAGAAAAGGAAAATTTTTTCCCCTATAAAAAGGACAAGAGGGAGTATAACCCTCACGGCGTACTTATATATATATATATAACCTCTATGACCAATTTGGTCATAAATCAATGGGTACTCTCACTCAAAGAAACAAGCATGGCTCTGATGCAGCAGCAGATAGCATTTCAGCCGACTCACTCTCTTTTGCTGGCCTTGTTTCCATTCAAGACCACCAACCAAATCACCCTGCTCCTAACCAAAATCAACCACACTACCAGGTAATCAAGCAAGACCAAGATTTTGAATTTGCCACCGTCAAAACAGATTTCAATCCTGCTGCCAGTCCATTAAAGATCACACCTGCTGATATGCTGATTTCCAATGGACAAATTAAGCCACATGCAATTGCATTTCAACCAAATCGATCGTTCTTCGCAAACCCCCCTATTTCTCTAAGGTCATTACTAGCAATTGAACAACATATCAGTAGCAAGGTGGCGTGTGGGGAAACCAGCAGCGCAAGGAAATACCATGAACAACTTGTCAAAGCAAGAAGAAACCATAAAAACAAGGAAACAAAAACGTGGTTTGGTCAAAAAGTGTTTAAGTCTTTTATATCACCGTGCCGGAAATGCGAAGCCGTTCAGCCAGGCGCCGTTAAAGGACAAACTGTTCAACGAGAAAGGTACAAGATACACTGAGATGAAGCTTCTATATATCTCTATGCAATTCTTCCCTGCAACACCATAAAGTATACATATCATGGGGAATATTTTGCATTTTCTAGTGAAGTGGTGTTTGCTGCATCAATGTCTTCAAAGTAGTAAAGATCGATATGGATGTAATTTTTCTCGTTCTTTTATATATGAGTTGAATCTTAATGTAATGTAAATGTAAATTTTTTTATATTATATATGACATTGTATCATGTATTGTTAACTTATATCAGTAGAACAGTATAGTTTCTGAGAGTTATTTTGAAAGTTTGATTTAGTGATATATATATATATATATATATATATATATATATATATATATATATATATATATATATATATATACATGATTAAGCCACAATATAACATCTTGACTTAAATATGTTTTTTATCCCTGCAATTATAGGGACTTTTATTTTACAGGTATATATATATATATATATGATTAAGCCACAATATAACATCTTGACTTAAATATGTTTTTTATCCCTGCAATTATAGGGACTTTTATTTTACAGGTATATATATATATATATATATATGATTAAGCCACAATTTAACATCTTGACTTAAATATATTTTTCGTCCCTGCAATTATAGGGACTTTTATTTTTCGTCCCTGTAAATTATTTTTTTTTGTTTTTCATCCCTGCCATATAAGAATTTTTGCTTTTGATCCTTATTGTTTTGTTTTAGTCCTCGTAATATTTTTTCATGTTTGGTTTTAGTCCCTGAAATTAGAGACCAATGTGATTTTAGTCCCTGAAATATGAAGAATATAAGGACTAATTTCAAAATTATATATATATATATTACAGTGATGAAAAACAAAAATAAATTTTTATAGGGACCAAAAACAAAGTTAAGAAAATTGCAAGGATGAAAAAACAAAAAAATATTTTTGCAGGGACAAAAACAAAAACATCTATATTTGCAGGGACGAAAATCATATTTAAGCCTAATATCTTTTATGTTGATACGGTGATACACATCAAACTTAATTAAAATCGTTGATCGTATGATTGCGGGCTTGTGGCTGCTTGAAGCTGTAAAATGTTCTCTTCTTGTGTTTAATTAAGTTGCTGATTTTTTTTGGGCTTGCTACCGTTTAATTTATCTGTCCGCTCAAGGTCTAATTTTTTTTCCTTTTAAAAGCACATTTAAGATGTATTTAATAGTAATACTTGTATGTTTAGATATAAATACGAATATCTATCTTTTCTTGGTGACATAAATATGAGTATTCTCCTTAATAATAACCAAAACACTGGAACATGTTAATGCTTCTGGGTCCGCACAACCTAGGTTAAGATTAACTACTAGCAGGGTTCGCACAATTTGCTCTGTATAAATTGTGAGAGATTTTTAAAATAATGAAATCTTAGAAATCACTTTAAGAATTAATAAGAACACTTTGAATGACATAAGATATGTCTTAAGGCATCCTAGCACGAGCGCCCAAACACAGGAACGTGAAAAACCAATCGATGAACAAGGATGCTGGGCATTGAGCAGTACAGGATTTTCCTACACGACTCGGTCTCAGGGGCACTGGCGGCCATTCCAGCGCTTGGCCACCCGCTGTGCGGGTTTTTCCAAATTATGTGTAGACTTTGTTAGTTTGGTTCTAACGAATGTGTTTCTTCGTGGAATTGAAATTCAAATTGTTAGAATGTATTATTTCATTATTAGATGTGTTTGAATCATGAATCATTACATCCTTTCGTTTGAGTCAAACCGTTGAAGATCGTAATGCTTAATGAAAATTCACGGTCTTCTCATGAAGTGGTTTACGTTGCTCTATATGTAGAACAACTTTACTGCAGAAATAAAAATACGAATTTCACCATTATTCAGACCATTTCAAATCATTCATTCCATCTTTTATGCGCAAAGGAAAGCATATTTTTCTGTCATTTACTATTGTCGATACACTTGAATTAAATTTGCAAGTCAATTCAAGTAACTTGATAATATCTTGAAGGGAATTCATTGTTCAACCCATTGCATCCAATCTAGAGTGATTGGTGGGGTGAATCGAACCTGAAACTTAGAGCGTGTTTGATTTCAGTTTTCAAAAACTGTTTTTAGTTTTTAAAAACTAAAAAAGAAAAAAACTGTTTGATAATCTTATTTTTAAAATCTGTTTTTAAAAATTGTTTCCAATTTTCTAATTTTAAAGACCAAAAAACCAAAACAGGTTAGAGTAGTTTTGCTTCTCAATTTTTGGTCTCAGTTTTGAAATCAGAAAAAATGCGGATAGCTGGTTGCTTTCATTAATGGCACAAATGTAATAATCAGCAACTTCACGCTCGTTTCTTTTCTCACTCACTGTTCATTCTCGTTTTCACTCACTGACGCTCGTGTTTCAGCAACTGGTGCTTCTAACAGAAAGATCTGAGTGAAAACAGTATGAACCTCGATCCGAAACAACGACGTAGTAGGAAGAAGAAGGAAAAGAAGAGAATATAAGAACCTCGATCCGAAAACTGTATGAAGAAGATTCGAAACAACGTTGCATACTGAGAGCAAAAATGGGCATTTTATTTCAAATGGTTCAATTTGTGTGGTAACTCGTTCGTGGAGCATGTCCGCAGAGACTACCAAAGCAAGGATTGCACGACCTTTTCCAGACCCCAAGTTTTTATGAATTCCAGCTCATAGACATTTGTTTTTTTGATGGATCCAGCTCATAAACATTGAGAAATTATTTTTTATTACACATTGTTTTTTGCCGGTGAAATGATGTTTACGTGTACCACTTTTGCCCCAAACTCATGTCTTTTTTTTTTTTTGATAAGGAACAAATTCATTTCTTTACTTTATGTTTTTCCATTTTTATTTAAAAACTAATAAAAAAACATAAATGATTTATATGTATCATAAATTTAATGAGATATTATAATATATAATACATAATATTTGGTATATATATTATGAGATGTTACGTATATATATTATATATTTAGTATATATATATTTAAAAAATAATATTTTATTAAACCCGGTTTGACCCCGATCTGACCCAAAAACCCTGAAATGAAGATCTTTACACAATGAGAACAAGCTCAAATAAGAACAACTTATCAAGATTATCTGATGATGGTGCAACTAAAATGATGACAATCCAAAGGGATCGCATTGCAAATATGATGTGGGCACAATGTAATAATTAGTTGAATTAATTTGACTTCTTTTTTTTAAAGACCAATTTGACTTTTTATGATATTAGATTTTACTTAATTAATTGAGTTGTCATTGTAAATGTTACTTGATTAATTGACTTTTATGACCAATTTGAATTTTTTGCAACGCACCTACCATTTTTTATGGTGATATCATGCTCCTACATTTGTTACTCCTGCTTTAAGTCTCTCGTTAAAATAATTACAAGAAAGTGTTGAAGATGAGGTGGTGATATCACTTAATTAATTATTAATAAATGGAGTTTTAAGTTTCATGATGAAATCTAGTAAAAAAAAATCTCATGATGAATAAAAAAAAGTCTCATGATGAATAAAAAATATGAATAAAAAAATTATTTAAAAATGCGTATCAAACAAGTTTTTTGTTTTTTAGTTTGCAAAATACATTTTAAAAACAAGTCTCACTACAAAAAAAAGGCTAAATTGTGGGGTTTTTTCTGCGGAGGTTTTAAAAACACCCTCAAATGAATCAAAAAAACACGCTTTCGTTGTTGATTTCGTAGAAATCTAAAGGGGTTAAAAACCCCCTCAAATTGGAACTTAATTTCCCTCTTTTTAATGGGATAGCACAGTCCCCCACCCCCATCCCCAAAAAATTTTGGTATCGCGGCACGGCTCTCCTCCAAACCCTATCTCTCTGATTCACTCTCCCATCTCTCATCTCCAAACATAAAGAGTTTTTCCGCCCAAATCAAACCATTGGAGACTCACTCAACGTTAGTGATTTGGAAGGCTCGCCCGTCAATATGGATGGCGACCATTGAGAGAAAGGTTCGATGGCCCCTGTGAATCAGAGGCGGAAGACGAGGGTGGAACCCTTGCGAATCATAGGCCGCGAATCCCGCTGCTGAGGCGAAATCTAGCCGCACGACAAGGTGGCAGAGTGCGACGGTGACACGAGCAGGGAAGGGAAAGTCGCACTAGCGGCTGACGATGACAGAAGCCGTGATCTGAGACGGCTCACGACGAATGGTAGATTTCACTCTCTGTCTCCGATTTGCCTTCCTCTTCATGCGATTATTTTTATTCTGCTTCTGCTTTCTTTCTCTTTTTATAGATTCTATTTATCTTTCTGTTTTTATTTTGTCTAGTGGTGCACGAAGGCCACTCAGTCAGGAAATGTTTTGGTTGCCTATGGCTATGAGAGAAAGGAAGACCATTTCTATTGATATTGGTTTGGCAAAGACAACATTGAGGTAACTTTAGTCATTCTATTTTGATCTCAAAATATATTAGGAAAATTGTTACATTTTGTTTGCATTCACTTTATAGTGCTTACTTATTGTTAAATATGTTATTTCAAATTAGTATTAAACTTTTTTACCCATGAATCTATGTGTAATGAGTCTAAAAATGGAATTGACTGAAATATACTGTTTATTTGATTCATTGAAAGGGGTTACATTTTGATGAGTAAGAGTCTCAGTAATAGAGACTGATTAAGCTAGAATGGAAGTGCAGAATGGGAAGAAGAAGTGGGACTTGAACCAACCAATTGGTTTTCTTTTGTTAACGCTGATTGGTGTTTCTTTTGTTAACCTTTTCCATATATACTCTCACACTCACCCCCTTACACACACCTCTCACGCTGACTCACTCTGTTACAACTACTTATTGCTGACTTGTATTTTTCCTCTATTAGTATCATCACACCATGGTTGTCATAATTTTTGTTTGTACTTTGTAGAACAACAACTGTACTAGACAATGGACTATGAAGTCTCTTGGATTTGCAACTATAAAACTCATGATGGTAAGGGATTGTTTCTTTCTTTAGCATGGTTTTTGTTTGTTTTGAGCAATTACATGCAAAGTTTTAGTTCAATTTAATGATGTTAATTTTAGTTTTATGCCTTTATAGCTTCTTATCCATTTGCTCTTCTTTTCTTTCTTTGCTTATGCCTTGTAGGGTGAACCGAGCTTCCATTTGTTTGGCATCACGTTGGCTCTTGCAAGAGATGATGTGAAGATCATTTGGTATCTTCTATTCAATTCAGCACTTGCCTGTTTTGTCAACCTGGGCAATTTTTTGGTCACAAAACATACCAGTGCTCTCCCCCTTCAGGTATGCCTTACTTGTTCATACGTATGACTTGTTTTTCTGATTTTCTTTTTTTTATTCAAACGAACATGTCTGCTGGCTGCTGCTATTTATGTGTGCCAAGTTGATTATTAGATACATAATTTTTGGAAAATTGTAGGAGTTGGTGTTTGGGCTTCGGGGTGCTTTACTAGGAAATGTAGATTTAAAAATTATTTGCCTTCCCTCCCCCCCCTCCCACCAAAAAAAAAACATTTGTTAAAGGGTGTCTATTTTATCTCCATATGTCTTTTTTAGATTAGTGAAAGGTTAAATGAATATGATTGAAATGAGGATAAGTTGATAGTTAGTTATCAGGATGTATATTTTTTCTGCAGTCCAGTATTTGATATTTGCTTAAAGTGATGTAAGTTGGTGCTTAACAACTAATCCCCAAGAGTTTGCCTGATATAGGAAATTGGGAATGCAAAAAGAGCTCTATCTTTTGTTTTCATCACTGCGGAGACAAACTTCAAGATTCCATGAGACAAATTTGTTGGCATGACTTTGATCAGAATCCGATGTTTCAAGACTCTATATGTTGTAAATATAATATTTTAAATAATAAAAGTTTGATTGTATTACATTAGATATTTGAACTACAAATGTTTCTTTTGATGAAGCTACAAATGTTTGAAATACATTTATGTTATCATGATTATATTTTTAATGGAATTTTGAGTATTTGTATTAAATTTATTGAATGTTTTATAATTGTCATAAATTAGGAAAATATAAAACCAAAAATGAAAATATTTTGTAACAAAATCATTCCAAATTGTAAGGTATATAAAAGTGTTAACAATGAGATGAGGGAGAAAAAAAGTCTCTTTGAAATTCTACAGAACGTTTAGAGGAGGTTAATAACCCCCTCAAAATAAGTTCAAATTTTAGGAGGTTTAGAACTCATAACAAAAACGCCCCAAAATCACTTCACATTTAGGAGGTTTTCAGGTCCCGCAATATAACCGCTACTAACTGTGGGGGTTAAAAACCTCCGCAAAATAACCGCCTCAAATAAGTACGATACCAGCGTTTTCTAAAAACCCCCGCAAAAAGGTTGCGGCACACGTAACTGCGGCGGTTTTTTTGTAGTGTCTATTAAACATGTTTTTTCATTTTTTCGTCTCTAAAACAGTTTTTAAAAATAGGATAACCAAACAACTTTTTTTTCTTCTTAAAAACAGTTTTTTTAAACAGATTTATAAAATAATTTTTAAAAACTGAAAACTAACAAAATCAAGTGTTTCCCACACACTTTAAAGTTTTCTGCGCTTTTATCTTGTTTTTTATCAAGCTGCTGCACCATCATCAACAACATTAGCATCTTCATGTTACTTTTCTATTTTACTGTTTTGTTCAGTATTCCTAAAAAAAAATATCACCAGCATAAAATTTATAGAATAAGTTAATTATACATTGATCATGTAACTATTTTTTATATAAGAAAGAGAAGAGAAGAGATGGAGGCCCAACAAAACAAATGTGAGACAGTTATAGATGCAGGACGAAATTCCGTATATCCTCCTCCGATGATTGCGCATTAATCCCTCCCTATTGCAGGTCAAAAGTCAAGAAGTCGATTGAACCCACCTCAAGAGTCAAGACTATTATATATTTTATACCCCAATTTTAATATATTTATATATTTAATAAATGTGTATATTTTTTATGCATATAATTAGGGACATATTTAAAAAAAGAGTTCAATTTTATAACATTAAATATGTATTTTTAGTTTGTGTTTTTTTTTAATTTCTTCTTATAAGTATATGAAATAAAAATATTTTATTCCTAAAATTATTTTTCGTTCCATCAAAATGAGTTGGTAAAAAAGTGCTTAGTGCATACGTGCACCGTCCGATTAAAACTGCAGTGCACAGTTACAGCTGTCTGTTCCCCACCTTTACTTTCCTTGGCGCTCGCGCGTAAACTTAAAACGAAGAAGAAGGTTGGTGTCGTTGATTTTCCAAAGTGCGCTGCGAAAGTGCACACCCCACATTCTCTCTCTCTCTCTCTCTCTCTTCTTCTCTTTCACTTCCTCTCTCTAGGAAAGCACATACCAAAAAGGAAATGGGGTCGTAATGAGTGTGAGAGAGAAGAAGAAGAAGAAGAAGAAGAAGAAAAGGAAGTTGTAGAGAGAGAAGCAAGGAAGGGAAATCTACCGCAATGCTTCTTCGATTTCTTCTGCTATGGATACTCTGCTTTGCCTTTGTTTCCTACGTAGCTCCGCAAGGTGAGCTTCACTTCGCTTTGTTCTTCTCTTCTCTCTCTTCTTCATGTACATTGAAATGGAAAAAGCAATTATGGAGCTTACTATATAAAAGGAATAATCAAATTTGGATGGTAGAGAATTTTCTCTTTCGTTGAATACATTGATCTTGAGAAGCTTAAAAGGTCTCTTCATGTTTTAAATTTGAACCTAAATTAATTTTAACACCTTTTTCTTTTTTTAAAAAAAAATTGAAACGAACAATTGAACAAACCATGTTCTGAGTAATAACTTTACAATATTGCAATTTGTCGGGTTTGCTGTGCCTGTTAAGCTTTAAACTAGCACACATATTACACAAACCAACCATTGCAATTTGCATGCATTTCAACATCATATAGGGAAACTGATCAAATTCCATTTTTGCAATCTGCTGGCAATTTACAAAATTCATGTTGAGATTTTCAACTGAAGTGGCAGTTTTTACCTGGTTGTAGCTATTTTCTTAGTGAATCTGAGTGTCAGTGAACCAACTTGATTGCTTGCACATACCGAAGGGTTAGGGTTTTCTAACTTGATTCAAATCACTGCAGCACCATTTGCTTTGCGCTTAAGCTGTGGGGCTCCACAAAATGTTCAAACAAGACCAACTGGTACCATTTGGCATAAAGATTTTGGATTTACAGGAGGCATATCTGCTAAAGCAACTCGTCCAAGTTACATTACCCCACCGCTCAACACTCTTCGCTATTTCCCCATGTCTGAAGGCCCTCAAAATTGTTACAACATTGATAGAGTGCCAAAGGGTCATTACTCAATCAGGATCTTTTTTGGACTTGTTGGACAGTCTAGAGATGCCAGTGAACCTGTATTTGACATCTCTATTGAAGGCACTCTAATACATTCTTTGAAATCAGGTTGGACAAATCAAAGTGATCAAGTATTTGCTGAGGCCCTAGTGTTTCTTAGAGAAGGCTTTGTCTCAATCTGTTTCCATAGCACAGGTCATGGAGATCCGACAATCCTTTCTATCGAAATTCTTCAAATTGATGATAAAGCTTATTATTTTGTGCCTCAGGGGAGTCAAGGGATAATACTTAGAACTGTTAAAAGACTAAGTTGTGGTTTTGGGCAGTCAAAATTTGACATAGATTATGATGGGGATCCCAGAGGAGGGGACAGATTTTGGCAACGCATTAGTACTTTCCGTCAGAATTCTGATCGACCTAGATCTGTTGAAAGGAGGATCAAAAAAACTTCACATCCACCAAACTTCTATCCAGAAGCTCTTTATCAGTCAGCGCTTGTTAGCACTAATAGTCAGCCTGATTTAACATATACATTGGAGGTGGATCCGAACAGAAACTATTCTATTTGGTTACATTTTGCAGAGATTGATAATTCAGTGACTGCTGTGGGACAAAGGGTCTTTGATATTATGATAAATGGTGATCTTGCTTTCGAAGATGTAGACATTGTAAAATTGAGCGGGGATCTCTATACTGCCCTTGTGCTTAATACAACTGTTATCGTTAATGGGAGGACTCTGACAATAACATTGAGCCCAAAGGAAGTTAGTCTCGCCATAATCAATGCCATTGAGATATTTGAGGTTATAGTGGCCGAGTCAAAAACTTTATCAGATGAAGGTACATGTGCTAATCCCTGTTACTGCGACAGTTTTTTCAACGTGAATGTTGATACTAATGACACATGGTGTTTATTATATCATTAAAAGAAACCTGCCTTGCATTTGGCAGAGGGCTTGAATGACTTTTTTGAAATGCCAATAATCAGGGTTTGCTTTACGGTAACTGAAAGTAAGTGATAACATTATGAGCATGTGCCAAGGAACCTTAATGGTGATGTTGAATTATGCAGTTTGTGGCTTATTTTTTATTACTTATCAATTCACACATCTAAAGATACTCTAATATGTGTGTCTATTGCTTATAAAGAGTACAGCATGGAATTTGAGCCCTACACTGTGCTACTTTCAGATTGAGTATTATACTTGTTAGATCTCCTTGCCTCCTTGTGCTTTTCCTTTTCTGACTGCTTTTGTAGTTCTTCGTCAGTCATCACCCATATCAGAGACGATATTTATTGATCACTTTCTGTAAAATACTGTTTCATTTACTTGTTCTCAGATTCGCTAAATGGTAGAAAATGCAGTTTTTGGTGATCCAAATGCATGTTAACTTTTACAAGTTGATAATTTTTCTTTTACTCTAGTTAGGGCTTTACAAATATTGAAGAAGGCATTGGGGCTTCCACCTAGGTTAGGGTGGAATGGTGATCCATGTGTTCCTCAGCAACATCCATGGAGTGGAGTGGACTGCCAATTAAACAAAAATAGTGGCGGCTGGGTCATTGATGGACTGTAATTTCTTGTTCTTATGTAAAGCTTCTGTGGTACATTTGATTGTGTGGTAGCATCGAATGCTTTTTTTGTCTTATTAATTCTTTTATTCCTTTTTACTTTCTCAATTTGTCTCTCTAGTTACACCAAAACCAAGATTTAATTTTTTTTTTCTTTGGCATCTGAGCTTCTAGTGGAAGGAAGAAGATTACCTTCTACTAGGAAAAATAAAGGAAGATTTTCGTCATTTTGTGCTTTTTGTATTTAATCTCACTCGCTCATTCATGTTGTATAATAGGATCAAAACAGACTTGGAAGATAAATAGAGAAATCTTCTATTAATTGACCAACAGAGGGAAAGTTCCTCTTACAATTACAGTAGAAAACAGTAGATAATAAGTACAATGGATGGTGGAATAACCACCTTGAAGATATGGAATTACAGTTAAAAGAAACAAGATATTCCCTAAGAAATACCCCTGCGAGATGAGAGTGATCCTCACTCTTCAGTCCCACTGTTTAACTCAATTTCTGCCTGCCTTTCTTTTCCTCCAACCTCTCCTCTTATGCGCCCCCCTCCTCTCTCCTCTAACTGCTCTTTTCCATCTGTCCCAGCAGTTACAATTCTGTCCACAACTTCCATTCCCTCTATAACTGCCTCTAACCTCTCTTTCCCACTATTCTTTCTTTTTTTATCTCTTCTCCTATACACATGTTTTATTGGCCTATCAATACTTCCCCCAACCAGTTTCACCTTGTCCTCAAGGTGAAAATCAGGAAAGACTTGATTAATCACTTCGGAATCTTCCCAAGTCTTCTCACAATTAGGAAGACCTTCCCACAATACCAGCACTTGCTCAGTTCCATTGATCAATTTTCGCACCCCAAGCACTTCTTTAGGTTGAACCTGCAGCTCCCATTCTTCAGTTAGCCCCGGAGGCAATTGTTGCGCTGGCTCACTGACTCCTACCGCTTTCTTTAACTGTGACACGTGAAAAACGAAGTGAATTCTGGTATTGGTGGGTAGTGCCAACCTATAAGCAGCCTTGCCTATCCTTTCCACCACCTCAAAAGGGCCATAAAACCTTTGGCTCAGCTTCTCATTAGGTCTAGTAGCTAATGACTTGAATCTATATGGTTGTGCCTTCAAGTAAACCATGTCTCCAACTATAAATTCCACTTCTGTTCTTTTCTTATCAGCCCACATCTTCATGTTATTCTGAGCCTTGTGAAGATGTCCTTTTAATTCGTCCATAATTGTATCTCTTTCCCATAGCAATTGATCCACTTCTTGCACCATTGTCCCTTCTTTATTGTATTTAAGAATAGAAGGTGCCTCCCTTCCATACATAGCCTTGAAAGGGGTCATGTTAATTGAAGCATTGTGTGAAGAATTAAACCAGAATTCTGCCCAGGATAACCAATTCGGCCAGCTCTTAGGATGCCCATTGACAAAGCACCTCAAATAAGCCTCCAAAGTCCTATTAGTGACCTCAGATTGCCCATCTGTTTGAGGGTGATAAGCCGAGCTGAATTTCAACTTGGTGCCTGCCATTTTAAACAATTCTTTCCAAAACAAGCTC
Source organism: Calophaca sinica (assembly GCA_037113605.1). NCBI lineage: Eukaryota > Viridiplantae > Streptophyta > Magnoliopsida > Fabales > Fabaceae > Calophaca > Calophaca sinica. The sequence continues at coordinate 98,031,436 of CM073734.1, read as the reverse complement.
ATAAAAACTCTATCCCGATCTGAAATAATAGAAGAAGGAAACCCATGCAGTCGTACCACCTCTTTAACGAACACTTCTGCAACTCCCTTTGCTGTATAAGGATGACACAATGTAATGAAATGGGCTGCTTTCGTCAATCTATCCACAATCACCAAAATAGTATCCTTACCCTTAGATTTGGGTAATCCACCAATAAAATCCATGGTTAATTCCTCCTATATTTGATCCGGAATAGGAAGTGGCTGCAATAACCCAGCTGGCTTCAAGGCTTGATACTTGTTCTTCTGACAAACTCCACACCTATGCACAAACTCCTCTATATCTCTTCTCATATGTTTCCAAAAGAATATATTGGCTATTCTCTTGAAAGTCCTCACCACTCCAGAATGTCCACCCCAAACAGATGCATGAAATTCTTCCAATATCAAAGGTATTCTGGCCGACTTTGAAGGAATTACTAACTTACCTTTATGCCACAAACAGCCCTTAGCAAACACAAAAGAAGGATGAGACTTGGGATCACTAATTAGCTCCTGAATGAGCTTCTGCAGCCGCTGATCCTGGGCTGTTTCCTCCACCAAGGAGCTCCAATCCTCATTAGTTACCATGGAAATAGCCTTCCAATTAACCACTCTAGATAGAGCATCAGCTACCCTGTTTTCCTTTCCTTCTTTGTAATGGATTTCAAAGTCATATCCCAATAATTTAGCCACCCATTTCTGCTGCTCCCCATCCAAAATTCTTTGCTCCAATAAATATTTTAGACTCCTCTGATCCGTTCTAATGATGAAATGATTTCCCAACAAATAGTGTCTCCACTTCTGAACTGCAAACACTATTGCCATCAATTCCCTTTCATACACCGATTTCAATCTAGCTCGTTCTGAAAGAGCTTGACTAATAAAAGCAAGTGGCCTGCCCTGTTGCATTAAAACAGCTCCTATTCCCATACCTGAAACATCAGTTTCAATCTCAAAGGGCATCTGAAAATTAGGCATACTGAGTAGGGGCAATTCTGTCATCTTTTGCTTCAACCTTTGAAATGCTTCTAAAGCTTCTTCATTCCAGTGAAAGCTGTTTTTCTTCAACAATTGTGTAAGAGGCCTTGCAATCATCCCATAGCCTTCTACAAATCTCCGGTAATAACCGGTCAACCCCCAAAATCCCCTTAAACTTTTAAGGTCCGTAGGAACTAGCCATTCTTCCATGGCCTTGACCTTATTAGGATCTGCAGCAATGCCCTTGGCTGAAATGATATGACCCAAATACTCTAGTTGAGCCATGCCAAAACAACACTTTTTCCCATTCACCTTCAACACATGAGTCCTTAGCACCTCCAAGACTATTCTCAAATGGTCCAAATGATTACGATGGATCACATCATACACTAATATATCATCAAAGAACACCAACACAAACTTCCTCAGATAAGGCTTAAAAATCTCATTCATAAGGGCTTGGAAAGTTGATGGGGCGTTTGTCAAACCAAAAGGCATCACAAGGTACTCATAATGGCCCTCATGAGTCCTAAAAGCTGTCTTGTGGACATCACCCTCCTTCATTCTTATTTGATGATAGCCAGACTTTAAATCCAATTTAGAAAAAATAATAGCCCCCCATAATTCATCTAACAATTCATCAATGACAGGAATATGGAATTTATTTGGAGTGGTAATATTGTTCAAAGCCCTATAATCAGTGCAAAATCTCCAACTTCCATCCTTTTTCTTAACCAAAATTAAAGGGCTAGCATAAGGACTTACACTCGGTCTGATGAGTCCAGCAGCTAACATGTCTCTTACAAATGCTTCAATAGCTTCCTTCTGATGATGAGGATACCTATATGGCCTGATGTTAGGGATTTGGGACCCTTCCTTGATTACAATAGCATGATCACACCTCCTTTGGGGAGACAACTCAGTGGTGTCACTAAATAAATCCTCATATTCCCCCAAAACTACTTCCAAACCTTCCACTTCCCCTTTTACCTCTTGAGAATACAAGTTCATCATCCCTAACTCCACATAATAAGCCTCTGTTCCTCTCTTCAGCTCTTTAATCATAGCTTTCAAAGAAGCCACGGTTCTGGACAGCTTAGGATCGCCTCTAATCTCTACCTGTTTTCCATCCACCATCACCCATAACACATGCTCCTTAAAATCTGCTTCTATCTTCCCCAACCCCATCAGCCATTCATAACCCAAAACCACATCAACTCCTCCCAAATCAGACAAATAGAAATCCTGGATGACATTTATGATAGGCAGTTCTAACTTCACCCCTCTACAAACCCCCTGTTTCCTCACCTTGTGACCATCGCTAACCTCCACCATATACTGCAAACTTGTGTCCAATTGTAAACCAAGTTCTTTCACAACTTCATGAGATAAGAAGTTGTGGGATGCTCCTGAATTCGCCAAAACCATCACCTTCTTCCCAGCAATACTTCCCCACATCTTCAGTTATTTTTTTGAAGTCATTCCTGCCACACTTCCCATGTGCAATTGCAAAGCTTGCTCCCTTTCCTGATGCCCTTGCTCATTCCCCCCATGTTCTTCATCATCAGTTTCTCCTCCTTCCCCCAACATCAGCACATGCAAATGTCGATTTTTGCACACATGGCCAGGAGAAAAAGGCTCATCACAGCGATAGCAAACACCCCTTCGTCTCTTATCTTCCACCTCGGCCTCTGTTAACCTGCGGAAAGAAGAACCGCGACAGTTATTGGAGCCTTGGCCGCTCTCCGGTCGTTGATTGGTGGATCCCGAACTCCCCTGCGATTCGGGTCGCCAAGAATTTGCAGCGACTGGGCCGTTTGACCCGCTTCCACTTCGCAACACTCGCGGCCCATGTCCTGGACCTAACGAACCCTCCCACCGATTGCTCAAAGCAGGTCGGTTAGTGACAGGCCCAAACTTCTTCACGGGTCCTTCGTTACAATGGCCCAACACTTTATTCTTCTCTTCCACCTTCCTTGCCATCTTCATCATGTGTCCTAAGTCTCCAATTCCATGTAACCGCACCTCCGCCCTAACATCCTCCTTCAAACCGTTCATGAATGCCCCCTTCAACATCTCTTCATCAGCGTGACGTAGCGGCGAGGAAATCAATTTGAATTGCTCAATGAAGTCTGCCACTACTTGCGTTTGTTTCAAACTCATGAGCACCTCATAGGGATTCTCAGAGGTAGCGTCTTGAAACCTGCCTAACAGAGCCCTTCGCAGCGTGACCCATGAAATTCGCTCAGTTCTGGCCTCCCACCATTGAAACCAATTCAGAGCCTTTCCTTCAAAACAGATAGATGCAGCAAGCACCTTCTCTTCATCAGGAATTTGGTTGATTTCAAAATAGCGTTCAGCCCTATAAATCCAGCCATAGGGGTCATCCCCAGAGAAATATGGAACCTCCAACCTTCGCATTCTCTCCTCTCTTTGGTCCAGTCTTCTTTCTCTTTCCATTTGGCTCTCCACAATTTCATCCTCTCTACGAAGGGTATGTTGTGTAATTATTGTTCGCAATTCCGCCATGGCTTCCTCAAGTGTCCTTCGATTCTCCTGCCTCATGTCCTCCATCCTTTTTTCCAACAATTCAATTTTGTTTTCCATTCTCGTAGAGACCATAAGCACCCCAGGAAAAGTGCTTTGATACCAATTAATAGGATCAAAACAGACTTGGAAGATAAATAGAGAAATCTTCTATTAATTGACCAACAGAGGGAAAGTTCCTCTTACAATTACAGTAGAAAACAGTAGATAATAAGTACAATGGATGGTGGAATAACCACCTTGAAGATATGGAATTACAGTTAAAAGAAACAAGATATTCCCTAAGAAATACCCCCTACTGAGATGAGAGTGATTCTCAATCTTCAGTCCCACTGTTTAACTCAATTTCTGCCTGCCTTTCTTTTCCTCCAACCTCTCCTCTTATGCCCCTCCTCTCTCCTCTAATCGCTCTTTTCCATCTGTCCCAAATAGCTACAATTCTGTCCACAACTTCCATTCCCTCTATAACTGCCTCTAACCTCTCTTTCCCACTATTCTTTCTTTTTTTATCTCTTCTCCTATACACATGTTTTATTGGCCTATCATTGTAGTTAGCTTTTTGTGAATAAATTAATTTTTAATCCGTAAGAACCTGTTCTTATAGAAGAATGATTCTTACATGTGGAGGCCATGTCATCCCCTCCAATGGGGCAATATATAAGAACTGGTTCTTATGTGTATTGGAGATGGTCTTATTATGTTCCTCATTTTCGTGAGTAACTCAGGCATTGATACCCCCTCCCTCCAATTCTTGAATTCCTTGGGCCGTTTTTATTTTAGAAAAGGTTTAAGTATATTTTTTAGTCATCATATGTAATACTTATTTTTAATTTGGTCCCTGTATGAAAATAGTTTTCAATTTAATCCCTACACATACATCAGTTGTTTCAATTTGGTCCTCATTATATGTTTGGAGTCATAAACTGTAAAGTGTATTGACCAAATTGATATGAGTGCCACTATAAGGACTAGAAATACTATATTTTGGACCATATATATGACAATCATTTTCAATTTAATTCCTATACTTCATGGTAACACATTGGCAATTTCACTTTGTTAATAACAACAAAAGATGATAGGGATGAAGTTGAAAGCAATTGTACATATACAGATTGAAAACTATTTTTGATAGGGACCAAATTGAAAATAAGTATCACAAATAGAGACCAAAAATTATATTTTAACCTAAAAAATGTAGATATATAGCTTGTGCACAGTCAAGAGATTGGTTCCACTAAGGTATTGCATTTTGTGTTGAAAACTGTAATACATATTTAATCTCAATATCTTGGTTAATTAGTGCTTGATCTGTTGATGAACAGTGTTCTTGACAATCAAGGTGTGAAGGGTTTCTTGCCAAATGACATATCCAGGCTACTTAATCTACAGATCCTGTGAGTTCTAATTAAGTTCTCTAAGTATTTTGGATAAACAAGTTTTATGTCTCAATATTTATGTCAATGCATGGATGTATGCATTATGCATGATGCATTGGTGATAATATAACCCTACTTAGGTAAGCTTTGATCATATTCAAATATCAGTGACAAATATTTTAGTTATTTCTCCGAACATTATATTTGTCCTTTTTTAACTCATTATTCTCTACTACACAGAAATAAGCAGCAGATTCATTTTCCCATTGGTTGTGCTTATTAGCTTATGCATTGCAGAAACTTGAGTGGAAACAGCATCCATGGAGCAATTCCATCCTCACTTGGCACAATAACTAACCTGCAAGTGCTGTAAGTGACTTTTTTTTTTTTTTTTTCTTCTTCTTCTTATGAAATTGTTTTCATGGTTTTGAATTTCTGAATCCATGAATGGTTCTCTTGGTTTGGCTATCATGTTGATGTCAATTCTGAATGTTATGTAATCATGCAGTGATCTGTCCTACAATGTTTTCGATGGATCAATTCCAGAAAGCCTTGGACAGCTGACATCATTACAAAGACTGTAAGAATCGCTAGTGTTAGTCCCGTAGGGAAAGTATGACGACAACAAATTTTTATTAAAATGTCTTGATGCAGGAATCTTAACAGCAACGCCCTGTCTGGAAGGGTCCCCGCAACCTTAGGAGGAAGACTGCTGCACAGAGCTAGCTTCAAGTATGTTGTCAAAGATTAAGCTTTAGACAAAAAAAATATGAAATGCTAAACAGAACGATGAGATATACCACATGAACTGTTATTTGTTCGCTTTCTTCTTGTTGAGTAATTAACATTAATAAGTCTAACTTGTGGATGCCTGCAGTTTTACTGACAATGCAGGTCTGTGTGGCATACCTGGATTACCAACATGCAGACCTCGTCCTTCTGCCGCTACTAAAATTGGCATTGGGTTAGGTGCTTCTTTTGCATTTTTCCTTCTTATCACCTGTTCAGTTTGTTGGTGGAAAAGGCGGCAGAATATCCTCCGAGCTCAGCAAATTGCAGGTATGGGATACTCATCATTTGAGTGTTACAGCTGCACTAATAAAACATTGCATGTTTGCTTTAATTCCACTTATTGTGTTGGTAAATACCAATTTAAGGTTTAGTGTGCAAAAGAAATTTGAACTCGACGCGTGAAGTCTTAAGATTTGAATTCGACGCATGATGTCTTAAGATTTATAACTTCAAACTGGGTTCTAAGTCATTTGAACTAGCTAGTGAGTTCGCTAATAGCTCGATTTGCTAACAACTCAATTAGCTGAAAATTTTGGTTTGTCAGAGTCAAGCTTAAATTTTCACATATTGGACTTTTCTCCTAGGCTAGCTGGATATATTATACTATTTTTTTTTAAAGAACATTAACAGTTATGCTTTTAATATACTTCATATTAGCCTTGTCAAAAAAGAAAATATACTTTATATTAGCATTGTATTTAAATTTTCATTTGACTTGGTTATTTTTTTAACTAAACATACATAAAACAATATAATTTTTTTAAGTCACAAAGTCGAATTTAATTCATTCAAAAATATTCAATAGGTTTATATAAATTATATCATTAGGCTTGAGTGGTTTGTGAGTTTTAGGTGTCTTGCTTAAGCTTAGTTTAGGTGAAGTCGACTCATCTCTGTCTCTAACTTCTAGCCTGGATTGAACAAAGGAAAATATTGTAAGAAATCATATTGAACGAAAATTTATGCTCCTCTTATGTTGCAGCCAGGGCAGCTCCCTATGCAAAAGCAAGGACTCATTTTTCACACGACATCCAGATGACAAGGCATCGTAATTTTGGCAACACTCATACAGCTTCTGAGAATGGGCCTGTCTTGCTTTCATGATAGCATCCCATCATTTTGACACCCTATGAATTCTGCCTTATTATTATTCTTCTGTTTCCTGCCTTCAATCGGTTTATATTTTTCAAAGTGGAGAACAGGCCTCCTAATTTGGTGGATGAATGGCAGTGTAATCTGATCTAATGGTTGTCCTCCATACTGTATTTACTCCAAATACCGAGAGTTCCTTGAGAGCACTGAATCTTTTCTTACAAGCTGAGAATCGTCCTGTAATATGGAAATCAGAAAATTTTGTCCATTATTTTTTTTTTGTCCTATTTGAGACTATAGAAATTATCAGGGAAAAGGTTTCTATACAGGTATAAAGTAATTTGGGATAAACTTTTTATGTAAGCACTTACGAAAAAAATTAAAAATTATAATAATTATGAGTGTTTAAATAATAATTTTGACGATGCATCTTGATTTTTGTAGACATTTTTTCATTAATTTTTTTGTATAAACACCTTGAATTTATAAGAACCGTAAATGAAAAACTATTAAGTTATTTTAACTGAGAAAATTTTATAAATTAAAAATCAATTCAAATTCAACTATAGTCACGCTAGTCACCAGAATTATGGTGTCTATACCTTAAGGCTTCAAAGGTGAATTGCATATATAAATGATAATTTCCAACTATTATGATGAATGTCACATAACCCTTCTTAAAAGAGTTTTCTTTTATTCTATTCGGAATAATATTAGGTAGGTGTATTATGATTTTTGACCTAACTCATCCTTACAAAACTGGCTTGTAAGCTGAGGGTATCATTTACTTATAAACTCTTTTGAGGCCTTATCTCTAGTCTATGTGGGACTTAGGTTTTTCCTAATACACCCCCTCACGCTCAGCACTATTGGGCTTGGTGAGTGTATATAATGTTGTAGGTGGCTCATGGATCTAGGATAGACTTTGATACCATATTATAATTTTTGACCTAACTCATCCTTACAAAACCGGCTTATAAGGTGGGAGTGTCATTTATTTATAAACTCTTTTGAGGCCATATCTCTAGTCTATGTGAGACTTGAATTTTTCCTAATAAGGTAAAAGCCTTCAATTTTGTAACATTTTTTAAATTTCCCAATCCCAAAACCCTAGATCCCCTTCTCCTTTGCCACCCAGACTTGTACAATTAACCAACATCAGCAATGCGAAGTCTAATTTTGATGGCGTGGCGGGGGCATCAAGAAGCCATAACTTATTTTTGTCATGTAACCTGGCTGCCCTCAATGGCGCCATCGTCAACGCGAACACCACTTTTTGTCAGGTTGCCTTCATTTGTGTAATGCCTTGAGACTTCTTGCAGGATTGATGAATGTTCTCACAAATCAACATTGGTCTTTTCAACATATTTTGTTCTCACTCACACGCTTCCTAGGAAGGAAACTTCTCAGGAGGTCACTCATCCCACAAGTGCTCAAAATCAAACACTTCTTAACTACGGAGTTTTTATGTTCCAGGCTCCCCAAAAAAAGATGCATCTTGTTGATATAGGTGGTGTTATTCTACTACTTTAATCCATCATCAACTATGAAGTCTCATACCTGCACAGTCATTGGATCTCTCTCATGTCAGTTGTGTATTCAATTCATTCACATTTCCCTTCGCTGGAAGTCTGCTAGGAGTCGATCCTTGGTCGTGCCTCATGCACCAGCGACACTTCCCACCCTCATTAAAGGATTTACTTGTAATACTAAATGCATTTCCCAAATTTTAGTCTAACATTGGATCGTAGAAACAAGTTTTTGGCGCCATTATCAAGAATCGAATTGCACTTCAATACTAATAACAATTAGAGATTTTAAATTGCGTATTTTCAGTTTTTTAATTTGATTTTATATTATACTTTATTAATTGACCTTTTATCTTTGGTGAATGCAAGGTACAATACAATTGATCTTGGTGCTTTGTTGTTGATCCAGGGATAGGAAGGACAATAAAAATATCAAATATTGTTACACAGAGGAAATAGGCAGAAACAAAGCAGCAAGATTCTTTAAGTCAAGCAGGCAGGCAGGCAGGCAGTAATGGCTAAAGGAAATCCTAGAAGAAATGATGCTCGCCGTGCTTTGGGAGATTATGCAACTCCTTAGGGTGTGTTTGGGAGTTTAGAGGGGAGAGGTGGGCTTCAAACTAATAGTTGTAATTTATTGATGATATGGAGAAAATGTATCCCCTCAAACCCCCTCTAAACCCTTCTCTAGTTCATTTTTTAAGTTCTCCCAAATTTAGAGGGTTTTGGAAGAACTCAAAAAATGAACTAGAGGAGGGGTTTAAGAGGGTTTGAGGGATAAATTTTCACCACATCATTGATAAATTACAACTATTAGTTGTAAGCCCTCTCCTCTAAACTCCCAAACACGCCCTTACACAACTTTCAATGTTGAGAGACGTGCCATAAGTATTATGAGGCCACTAGTAGCTTCCTTGAATTGTGTAAAACCATCAGAGTGACTGGGGTAACTTACATGGAGGCATCGGAAGAAAATCAACTCAGCCGCTAAAGGGAAATCCAAGAGTACTAAAATTTGTTAGGCGTGTTATAACTACTCACAAACAACATATCTGAACAGATGAATGATAACTACGTGCATACATCAATCCGAATAACAATTCCTCTAGGACTGAAAAAGAAGCAACATAATTTGTCATCTGTCATCAATTTCATAACTCAAGCTATACTTATTTAATAGTGAGAAAAAAATATAAGAGCAGTTCCACATGAATGATGGATACTTTGCATGATTTGATTGTCACGTCCATGGTTTTAATAGCAGATAGCAATACAATACTAACATCTAGGTTGTAATTACTATACATCCACAACAGGCTTTGATTGCCAACAACATCAGTTGCATTTGACCTGCAATGGCTGCAAAGTAATTGCAATAGCAATCACAATTTAAAACCTTGATCTTGCCAAATGCCAATCCATTCAATTGGGAGTCTCTAGATATACATGTTCTATCATTGCGCAAGAGGAAAACAACTAGCAGTCTAAAAAGCAAAGGATCACAAATTCACAATAGTCTTCATTTTGAACAAGTTGACCCCTATTTGGCCGGGAGGCATATGGCTGTACGATAACACAACAAATCCTACTACCTTAAATTGTATTTGCAAACTTACTGCTACAACAGTAACCTAAGGGTTCGTTTACTTTCTAAAATTATTTTCAGTTTTCATTTCCTAAAATCTGTATTCATTTTATATTGCTAATAAGAAGATGGAAAACTCTTGTAGTAAACAATTGTGATAGAGAGAAAATGGAAAGCTAGCTAGGGAGAATGCATATTTAAAAACAATTAAAAACGTTTTTCGGCATTTCCAAAATTTTCTGAAAAATGTTGAATCTATTTTCTCTAATACTTCTTAGTTTAAGTGGAAATGAAAATAGGAAACCAGGGAAGGAAGTAAACGAGCCCTTAACTTTCCACGTATATCTAGTATAATGAGATCAAGCAAAGTAAAAATGTTGACTGTCATAGAATAAGATGTATTACTCTTCCTACCTGCAAGAACTGCAGGATGTTTGCTCAGGATATGCCTAGTATATGCACTCCATAAATATATAGCAAGAGTGACAAGATTTATAAATGCTGGAAACGAGCTAGGCTCATGTTTTGCTCCAACTAGTGTTTCTTTATGAAATTCTATCTTAATGAATACTAACGTATAATATAATTTCTAGCTCAGCTACAATACTTGAATTCATGAAAGAAGCAACTTGCTAGGTGTTCTCTGTGTCACTTGAACCAGCAAGAGCATCCAAATTTAATTCCTCTGCAACATCGTCAACTATCCTCCCTCTGTTAGATGCATCAACAGCAATTAAATTTTAGCTCGGCTTAACATTACCAAAGTCAAACTCATATTCTACTCCGTACCTCTCGAGCACAAATTTCCCTTCTTTGTATATTTCACTTTTGTCATGTGCTACAACCTGAATGAATCCAAAAGCACTATTACCTCAAACTGCTTTGAGCTCATCAAAAGGTGATGCTGATATATGGTGATAAGACCAAAATAGATTGAGGCAGAAACACACAATGTCTCAACCAAGTGCTTGCATACCAATGAATCCAGAGTTTCATGGAAATGCATCAATTTCAATTACCTTCTCATGGAATTGGGAAACAATTTTTTTAAACGAATTACATATACACAACAGATTGGGAAACCAGAAAATTCTTAACTGTATATTCTTTTATTAGCTATAAAGTTAGTGCAAACTTGTGATAGGGTAAATTTAAGTGCTTAATATGGTTTAACGGATAAGATTCATAGAATCCATGGAGTGATATACATCTAAAAATATCATATTTTGAATTTATGATTTACCCACATATTCAATCAAATTGATTACTAGTTTTAAATTTCAAGACTGACCCCCAACCCCAAATCAATGATGTAAAGGAACTCCCTCCTGTATAAAATACTTCATGGAAAACCCAGATTGACTTCCAATTTCTTTAACCACCAAAGAAAATGTATAAAAACTATAGAATTTCTGAATTCGAGATTTAATTTGCATCGTTACTCTTACTCATTAGACTACAGCAACAACCAGATCCTTTCCAACTAGGTGGGAATGGTTATAGGATCAAAAGACATCATAGACTCCTATCATAAATCATGTCCATAAATGATGCTTATCCCTCAAGTCACCGAAATACTCAAGTCCATTTAACTTTCCCAAAAATGTTATTTATTGATTAAATTTTCATAAAATTCCATATTATCGACATGATGTATAACGCGTATCCCTTAAAGTGACCAAAAGTATGATAAAATGAAACAAGAGGTGGAAAGGTAAAACTCACATATTTCCATCCAAGAATTTGTCCACAGCAGCAACAAAATGTGTCTTCAACCGTGTGCAATCCAGATATCATCAATCTTTCTACCTGAGGCCCAAGCGTTATATTTACCCTATCAAAGGCCAAAATTAACAAACAAGGACATAGGAAATAGTCAGTCAAGAAGATGCTATGTAGGGTATTAAATGGTAAGAAAAGGTGCCAACTGTGCAAGCCAGAAGAAAATCATAATTTTTATATCATTGATAATTATGTAGTGCTTCAATCCATTTTCCCAAACAAATAGAGAAAGATGCTTTAGGTTGGGGGAGGGGTCCTGGGGGTGGGGAGGCCCTCACAGGGAGGGACTACTACATTTGTCGGGAGCACAATACTGGGCAGATATCAAAGTAGATCCATGTGAAAGTATGATAATAAACATGGAATAGTAAAGGAGAAAGGGGCAGGGAATAGAAGCAAACATTTCAAATAACTTACACATTGCGGAAAAGGTATGCCCTCCCTCGACTGCAGTTGAAGGACTGATCATAACAGGGAAACAAACCACAGTCAAATTGGTATGGCATATCAAAATACTTGTACACAAGAACTAAGTACATTTTCAACGATGAAACAAATAATAACAATTTAATAATTATCTAGGACAAGATTATATTTAAGTGTTGAACTGGCTTCTATGTTCTTGGGTAGTTATAACTTGTTGTACGTGGTATGCCATACAAGCACAAAAATAGCTTACAACAGATAAATGAGACAATTACCAGTAACTAGCAATCTAGCATCTCCATTAAGCAGTCAAATTCCATTACAAAAATTAGCGTGTATTTATGTGGAAGGAGAAAATTACCAACAGTATTTAAGATATGAAAAGAAGGAAAGAAAAAAAAAAGTTTACAATGTTAAGCATCTCACATCACAGAATAATGCTTGTACCTAAAATGTTCAAACGTTAATAAAATTTTAATCTTTCTATTGTGTTTAGCAACTGCAAAAAAATTGTTGGTAAAATAAACCAATTTTAACCAGCATTACATAGAGGAAATCTGATTCATAAAAGCTAAAAATCAGGGGAGAGCCTTCTTTTCTAATGAGTTTCAGGACTCACAGTCACACCAACAATGGAAGTGGAGTAGTAGATGTGTGACAAAATAAAACGGTAAGGAACCAAAAGGCAAGTGACTCAAAAGATGTTTTATATTTTACTACAGCAACTTTTCTTGTAGTCTGAGTATAAATAGACAGACTCTTTGTTCCATGTCATTTCTTCGGTCTCTTGCATTGCTCTTGCATTGAAATAAGTGAAAAAAAGTCCCACATGGCTCCATGCACATCCTTCCAGAGGCTCTAAAAGAAGGGATCTGTTAAAAAGAGAAAAGGGCATGCTTGTCCATTCAATCACCTCCTCTTTTTGTATCTTTTGGGAATGTGTCTCAACCCATGGCAGAGAATGGCATGATTCAGGTCTTGAATGAAGTTCTTCTCTTTTTTTCGGTTTAAGAGAAAAAAGAGGGGGGAAGGATTCATTTGTTTTCTAAATCCCTGAATTCATTCTCATCAGAAGAATTTACTGTGGAGTTGTGGACAGAAACATCATCCACCTACCTCCATATTTCAAATTTCTCCATAAAATAAAGTTATATCGTTCTCTCATTAAAGTTATTCCAGTTTTTAAAAGCAACATCTTCATTGAGCTCAATTTCTCCCTAAAATATTTATCAATTTCACCTATGAGAAAAGTCAGTTGTTTGATCTTCACCAACATGATGCAACATTAGTTCCAGATATGGTTCTTTGCATACTAAAATTAATTCATGTGGTCCCTCTCTTCCACTGAGTGCATGTTTGGATTCACTTTTGGGAGAGACAAAAGTGATTCTAAAGTCATAAAATTGATTTTAACATGTTTGTGTATTCTTAAGTAGAATTGATTTTGACTCTAAAATAGATTCTAATTTGAAGATGAGATTTATAGCTTTTACCGCCAAACGTAATTTAGACTCAAATTTATTGTTCAACTCACTTTTACATGAATGTATCTAAACATAAATCATTTTACATTTAACTCACTTTTAACTAAAATCAATTTTCGCCGCCATAGTCCCAAACACACTGAATTTTCCGCCAACGCTGTCAATTCATTGGAGTCATGAAATAAACATGTGACTCAATTTCCAACCTAACATCATCTTATATATCAATCAACTATTTCCAAACTGCAAACACCATGTACTAAGCCTTTGATTGGAACGTGTGAGAATGAGACGAGAGAGTTCAAGATGAGAGAGTTAGGCGAGAAAATGTCGTTTTCGTCTGATTGGTTGGTTTGACAGGAAAAAGGGAAGAAAGAAAAAAAAAATGTGTGGGTCTCACGCAAAAATCTTTTCTCCGCACAATTGCGAAGAAAATGGGGTCAGACGCCTTTTTTTTTGCTTTTTCCATTTCTACCCTTCTTCTCTCCTTATATCTCAAATTATTTAAATTTTTGGTCAAGGGTATTGATATCTTTTTAAAAATAATCAACATCTCTCTCTTCCCTATTTCTCTTCTCTTTCTCTTATTTCAATCAATACCCCAAATCTACCATATTTGTCATCTTTTTCTCTCTTTTCATACCCTCTCTTCACAATTTCTCTCGTGAACCAATCAGAGGCTAAATGTTTGCCTCAATTTAGGGACACAAATCATCCTATTCCAAATACTGATATCAAATTCAACAAATCACTAACACACTAATTTAAAGAGTCAACTAAGAAAGTGACATAGAACATAGCCTGCACAATGGACACTATGTTTACAGAAGCTGAGTCAGGAGAAAAATCTAGAGAAACTGATAGCAACCCAGTTACTGCCAATCAATAATCTACAAAAAGAAAAAAGAAAAATCCGTGCAATTGATCAATGGTTCCTTCCAGGTACTGATTAATTTTTTAAAAAGCAGCCAATATTCAATCTTTTACCAACCTAATTCATCACTCCAAACAGAGTTCAAGTCCATAACAACCGTTGAGCAGAAGGAAAAAGAGATTTTTATTTTTATTTTGCAACTATTCCAATTAAGAAAATCGAAACACCAGAACAACAACAACAACAACAAAAAAAAGTGAATATGAATAGGGAGGAGAAAAGGGAGTACCCGAGAGAGAACGTCATCAGCAAGGGCAAGAGGGGTATAGCATAATTTGCATCGGAAACATCTGCCTTCCAAATCAAGAAAAAAAACCCTCCCCATCAAACTTTACACTCAACCTCGCTCTCTCATAACCCTCTACAACCAACGGCACGACAATCTCGACTCAACACGACGCTCCTAATCCTACCACCTCTTGTTACTGGAAACCGGAAGGAAACTTAATCTGCAGTCGAAATTTGACCCGTCACGCACGTTCTCGACCGTCCGATTCAGATCGAACCGTTCATTTTTTTTTTGAAGTATGCAGTTGTTTAACAAGTTGAAACATCTACTGTTTTATCTCAACCGGACGGTCAAAATCGTTCCATCTTAAATTGTGATCGGAGTAAATCTAAATTAAAGTAAACTAGCACAATACTCATGCATACGTACGGGTCAATCTGTCGGGGTAAAAAAGTAAAATAATTATTTATAAATAATAAAATAATTCTAAAATTTGATACACGCTAAGAAAAGATAAAACTAAAAACATGTAATATTTTTGTATAAAAAAAACAATATGTGAACGCAAAAGAAAAGTAATCATTTATACTGACATGTAATGTTTCCCCATCGAGAATCAAAATTAAAAAAATTATTTATAAATAATAAAGACATTTATAAATTTTGATATGTGATCAAATACGATGAAATTATACGGATAAAATGTAAAATTTTCCCGTTAGGACTTAAAAAAATAATCATTTATCATCTATAAATAATAGATGATAAATCCCTCCTAAACCAATTTTGGCTCCCCTCCCAAAGTGGGGGTTTTGGAGGGGATGAGAGGGGAGATTAAATTATTTAAAATAAAATTACTTAAATATCCTTATATATAATATAATATAAAGACTATAAGGATATACTAGTAAATAAATCTCTCTCCTTCATTAAAATCTCTCCCCTCCCCTCCTGAACCAAACAAGCAAAGACTTTTCTCCCATCCCATTCTCTCAACAAAACACAAAATCAAATTAAATCAATCCCCTCCCTTCCCTTCCCTCCCCCCTCCCCTCCATTAAAATCTCTCCTCCCTCCCTCGTTTGAACCAAACAGACCTTAATGTTTTAAGTTGGGACTTAAATGTAAAATAATCATTTATAAAATTATAGTGACAACATGTAATATTACCCTGTTAAGACTTAAAAGCAAAACAATCATTTATAAATAATAAATGTATTTATAAAGATAAAATGAAAAGAATTAAAATTAACAAATTAAAAAACTAACCAAAAAAACATTAAGGAAAAAAAACTAAAAGAAAATATAAAATATAAATATAAGAAATAAAAATTAAGAAATAAACAAAATTCCAAGTTGAGACATAAAGAAAATATGAAATATAAATATAAGAAATAAACAAAATTTGACCCGTCACGCACGTTCTCGACCGTCCGATTCAGATCGAATCGTTCACTTTTTTTTTTTGAAGTATGCCGTTGTTTGCGAAGTTGAAACATCAACCGTTTTATCTCAACCGAACGTTCAAAATCGTTCGATCGTAAATTGTGACAGGAGTAAATCTAAATTAAAGTAAATCTAAATTAAAGTAAACCAGAGGTTATATACTAAAAACGACAAAACTTAAAGAGGGGCGCTAACCACACCCCATAGTTTACTGTTCACATATAATTTTTCAAAATATCAAAAATACCCTTAACTTATATTTAACCTTCAGCCAGATTTTTTTGGGAAGAGGCCCACGTGATTTGAGATCATGTACCCTTATGTGATTTGAATTCATGTAGGTAAAAATCAATTTTTTGGGTGCTACGTGATCTCAAATCACGTACTCTTACGTGATCTCAATTCACGTAAGTGAAAACCTATTTTTTTAGTGCTACGTGATCTCAACTCACGTAAGTGAAAACCTATTTTTTTAGTGCTACGTGATCTCAAATCACGTAGGTAAAAACTAATTTTTTTGGGTGTTTCGTGATCTCAAATCACGTACCCTTACGTGATTTTAATTCACATAGGTAAAAACGAATTTTTTTGGTGTTAATACATGTACGTGATTTTATTTCACGTACATGTATTAACACCAAAAAAATTTGTTTTTACCTATGTGAATTAAAATCACATAAGGATACGTGATTTGAGATCACGTAGCACCAAAAAAATTGATTTTTACCTATATGAATTAAAATCATGTAATGGTACGTGATTTGAGATCACGTATCCCCTTTTCACCCAAAAAAAATCTGCAAAGCGCAACCCAATCGTGAACCCACTGTGAGCCACCCAATGTTGTTTTATGTTATTGAACTCCTCGGAAATCTGATTGATTGGTTGGTTTTAATTATTAGAATGCGATGCGTGGTATCAAAACGTGGCAACCATAAGCCACCCAATGTTGTTTTCCAATGCCATTTATGTTGTTAAACTCCTCAGAAATTGGATTAATTGGTTGGTTTTAATTATTAGAACATGATGCGTGGTATCAGAACGTGGGATTTGGGAGAGAACGTGGGTTTTTCTGTAGAGGGATGGAGAGAGAGAGAGAGGGGTTTGGTGGATTTGGCAAATTTAAAATGAACCAGAGGGTATTTTGGTCAATTTGCATTTTTAATTTCTAACAGGTGGTGTCAACAGAAAACTGAGGGGTGTGGATAGCGAGAGTCAAACTTAAAGTGTGTTTCCTTGTGTGCAATTTTTATGGTTTTTCAATCATGATTTAGCACATGGATTATATATCTAATAGTAAAACAGTGGTGGCCCTATGAGTGTGCGGGGTGTGCGACGGCACAATGACCCATTTTTTAGGGGGGCACAAAATGCATAGGGATACTGCTACATGTTCAGGTTAATAGATGATTGTATAACTATTTTTTGTTATACTTTTTTTTTGTTTCCCACAGGTCTCCTCCAACTGAAGTAATCCTGTTCGAGGCGCGTCGGACACTAAATGTAGGAGCCTCTCTCAGCAGGGATTCAAACCTTGATTCGCCACGTTGTGAAGGACTAGCCACTTCCGCTAGACCCAGCCCCCGTTGGCCTTTTTTGCTATAATTCTATCGTAATTTGTTGGTTTGGTTTGAACATTTTAATATTGCAGTAATCTTTAACTTTTCTTCTGTAATATTTCATTTTCTTGAGGTTGTATTAAAATAATTAATGACTAGCTTTTTGTATCTCTTGTGTGCAGAAGACTACTGCTTTTGATAATCTATATATATATATATATATATATATATATATATTGAGGAGGGATATATTTACTCCAGGAGTAACTGTTGTCTTAATTACTCTGCTTAGTAACTCATTATAGACATTGAATTTTATCAATCCAACCAACGAATATTATCATATTACATTAACGATCATGCATACCAAATTTTAGGTAAATTGGACATTTGTAGCTATATAATCATATGGTCAATATTTTACTTGTATTTTGAAAAGTATATCATATGTTGAATTGGAGTTATTCGATGATGTATCAAATAATTTTAAAACTTCATGAAATTTTATGGAGTTGATCTACTTAATAAAAACTGTTAATTCGACGGTTCGATTGGTGAAATTCAATATTTATAGATAGTTATTAAGCGGAGTAACTCAGACAAGAGTTACTCCTGGAGTCATTTGATCCATCTTCATATAAATATTGAATTTCACCAATCAAACTATCGAATTAAAAGTTCTTATTAAGTAGATCAACTCCATAAAATTTTATGAAATTTTAAAAATATTTAATACTTCATCAAATAACTTTAATTCAACGTATGATATACTTTTTAAAATACAAGTAAAATATTGATCATCTGATCGCATAGCTACGAATGTCCAATTTATCTAAAATTTGGTGTGCATGATCTTTAGTATAACATGACGATATTCAACAGTTTGACTGATGAAATTCAATGTTGTTAAACTTTGATAAACCCTAGATACATCTAGGAGAGAAAGATAGAACTGAATGTAAACTTCTTTGAATTATATTGAATTAATTTCTTCTTGAATTACAACTGTGAGCAGCTATTTATAGCTTGCTGTTTTGCCTCTCAGGCAATTACAGATCGATAACAGAAAATGACAGGCTGGACACAGCTCATAACTAACTAATTGTGACTACAATTAGTTAGTTATTCAGTATATAAGGCTAAACTAATATAGGAGTAGAATACTCCTATAATACTCCCCCACAAGCTCAACCAGGAGGGATTCAAGCTAGTGAAGAATCACAAATGGTGAGCTTGGACCTCAATTCTTCAAATCTTGTAGGTGATAGAGCCTTTGTCATGATGTCAGTTTTTTGAAGAAGTCCAGGCACAAAGATGACTTGTAGCTGTTTTTGCAAAACTTTTTCCCTTAAGAAAAACAGATCTAATTCCATATGCTTAGTCCTGGCATGTAAAACTGGATTATGGGCCAGGGAAACAGTGCTCATGTTGTCACAGAAAATAGTAGGAGTACCATACTTTAGTCCAAGTTCAGTAAGCAATGACTGAACCCAAAGAACTTCAGAAGTTGCCAATGCTAGGCTTCGGTACTCTGCTTCTGTGCTTGATCTAGATACCACAGCTTACTTCTTTGCCCACCAAGATACTAGATTACCACTAAGAAAGACACAAGCTCCTGAGGTTGACCTCCTATCATTAGGGTCAGAACCCCAATCAGCATCACAACATGCTTGGACAGCCAAGGGACAAGTTGCTAGAGCTGGTTTTAAGTGCAGTCCCTATGTGACAGTTCCCTTCAAGTATCTCAGAATACGTTTAACTGCTAGCCAATAAGTTTCTAAAGGTCTTGACATGAACTGACAGACCTTGTTGACAGAGAAGCAAATGTCTGGTCTAGTGATAGTAGCATACTGTAGTGCTCCTACCACAGACCTGTACATTGTAGGATCGGCCAGGACTTCAGAACCCTCTTTGCAGAGTTTGCAACCAGCTACCATGGGAGTTGGTAAAGGCTTAGCTTCAATCATGTTAATTTTAGCAAGTAAATCCCTGAGATACTTTCCTTGAGTGAGAATAAGAGAACCATCAGCTTGTGTTTTGACTTCAATTCCTAAAAAATAATCAAGATTTCCCAAATCCTTAAGAGAGAACATTGCATTGAGTTGTGAAACAAGATGTTGTATGAGTGCAGTGTTGTTTCCTATGACTATGATGTCATCTACATAAACCAAAATATACACCAAATTTGTCTTACTACTGTAGACAAATAGGGAAGGGTCACATCTAGTAGCTTTAAACCCAAACTGAATTAGTGTAGTTTTGAGTCTATCAAACTAAGCCCTTGGAGCTTGTTTAAGACCATAAAGAGCTTTGTTGAGTTTACAAACTAGTGATTTATCTTGAGCTTCAAAACCCAGTGGCTGAACCATGTAGACTTCTTCTTTAAGAATGTCATTAAGAAAAGCATTATTAACATCAAGCTGCTGCAACTTCCAGCCCCTAGAAATAGCCAAAGTAAGAATGGTTCTGATTGTAACCGGTTTGATAACAGGTGAAAAGGTCTCAGTGTAATCATTTCCATATCTCTGATGAAATCCTTTTGCCACAAGACGAGCTTTATACTTGTTAATAGAACCATCAGGGTTCTCTTTGATTCTAAAGACCCATTTGCAACCAATTGGGCTGCGATTAGAGGGCAAAGAACAAGGCTCCAAGTGTTGTTCTTGATGAGGGCATCATATTCTGCTTTCATGGCTGCTAGCCAAGAAGGACTACCCAAGGCCTGTTTAGTAGTTTTAGGTTCTACATGTGCTAGAAGAAGGGTTGGATTTATTCTAGGACAGACAATCCCTGACTTAGCCCGAGTTTGCATTGAATGAATGTTATTGGGATGAAGAGGAGCTGGTAGTGGTAGATTAGGTGGAGGTGGGGGGCTGGAATTTGAAGAAGATGCATGAATAACACTGTGTGTAGGACTGGATATGGGTGAAGAACTCTGAACAGGTGCAGAAGACACATGAGCATGAGAAGCAAAGTTGTTGGAAACAGGGCTAGATGCAGAGTTAACAACACAATGAGTAGCATAAGTTGCTGCCGAGTTAGATGCAGAAGTAGTTGTTGCGGTATTAGACGTAGAAGTAGCTGCAGAATTTACTCCAGTAGAAGAACTAGCAGTATTTGATGCTAAAACAGGAGACACCAATGGAATGGAAGTAGGAATAGCAGAACCAGTTATTGCTGCAGAAGGCTTATTTGGGAACATAGTGGGATAAGGGAATTTTGTTTCATTGAATAAGACATCTTTAGAGATATAGAGTCTACCTTCAGAGGACAAGCATTTATAACCTTTGTGTGAGGTTGAATAGCCCAAGAAGAGACACTCTTGAGACCTAAATTGAAGTTTGTGTTAGTTATAAGGCCTTAGAAGTGGAAAACATGCGCAACCAAAGACCTTTAGAAAGTTGTAATCTGGTGATTGTTTAAACAACTTGGTAAATGGTACATCATTATTGAGTGAGGATGTAAGGAGTCTATTTATAAGGTAGACACTAGTTAAGAAGGCAAAATCCCAAAATTTGAAAGGTAAAGAGGCTTGAGACAGCAAAGTTAAGCCTAGTTCCACTATGTGACGATGTTTTCTCTCAACTACTCCATTTTGGTGGTGAGTGTGAGGACAAATCAGCCTATGAACAATCCCATGCTGATTTAAAAACTGAGTAAAGGGCCTAAATTCACCCCCAATCTGTTTGGAAGCTTTCAGTTTTTGAGAAAATTGATTTTCAATCAAAGCTTTAAATTGTTGGAAAATAGAAAGTGCATCGGACTTCTTTTTGATAAGGTATATCCAAGTAAATCGAGTAAAAGCATCTACACATGAAATGTAGTAACTGAAACCCGAATATGAAACAAAGGGAGCAGTCCCCACAAGTCACTAAAGATAAGTTCTAAAGGGTGTGTGTATATAGTGGTAGAAGCCTGAGAAGGCAGTTTATGAGCCTTACCTAAGCAACATGCAACACAAAAATCTGAAAAACTTTTATTAGAATGAGGTATCTTACAATGATTAAGCACATAATTCTGGACTGCAGAACTTGGATGACCAAGTTTGCAATGCAGAACTTTGATAAACCCTAGATACATCTAGGAGAGAAAGATAGAACTGAATGTAAACTTCATTTATTATCAATGATTAAGCAGTTTATTATCAATGATTAATACATCTAGGAGAGAAAGATAGAAAGATATATTCATTTATTATCCATTTATTATCAAGTAGTTTCAGTATGTTTGCTTTAGCTATTGTGTTGAAATCTCTTTTGTGAGTCTTACAACTGTAAGTCTTATATTCATTTATTATCCATTTATTATCAAGTAGTTTCAGTATGTTTGCTTTAGTTATTGTGTTGAAATCTCTTTTATTAGAATGAGGTATCTTACAATGATTAAGCACAGAATTCTGGACTGCAGAACTTGGATGACCAAGTCTACAATGCAGAACTTTGATAAACCCTAGATACATCTAGGAGAGAAAGATAGAACTGAATGTAAACTTCTCTGAATTATATTGAATTAATTTCTTCTTGAATTACAACTGTGAGCAGCTATTTATAGCTTGCTGTTTTGCCTCCCAGGCAGTTACAGATCGATAACTGAAAATGACAGGATGGACACAGCTCATAACTAACTAATTGTGACTACAATTAATTAGTTATTCAGTACATAAGGCTAAACTAATCTAGGAGTAGAATACTCCTCTAATAAATGTCTATAGAGAGTTATTAAGCGGAGTAACTCTGACAAGAGTTACTTCTGGAGTCATTTGATCCCTCCTCACACACACACACACACACACACACACACACACACACACACACACACACACACACACACATATATATATATATATGACTTATAAAAAATAGGGCACCGATTTTTCAGTTCGCACAAAGCACTCAAAATGTCAGGGACGCCCCTGTAGTAAAATTAGGATCATTTTAAATTTAAATTACAAGGAAGTGAACAATTTAATCCATGTGGCGAATTATAATCGTGAATAGCACAAACAATACCTATAGAAGACTACATAAGTTTTTTTCATACTTAAAACATTGAAAACATTTATAGTTTGTTTTGTTTGGAATGAAAGTGAGAAAAAATGAGGATAAAAGAAAGGAAAGTTTAAGGGAAAAAAGACAATAGAAAATAATGATTTTTTGTTTGTTTAGTAGGGGATAAAATAAAAGATAAAAAAGATAAAAGCTTTATCTTTCCTTGTTCAACCCACTTTTATATAAAAATATCAAAACATGAATCACTTTATATTCAATTAACTTTTAATCAAAATTAATTTATTCAAAATCAATATCCACTACAATAGAACCAAACACACACAGACTCCTTTGCTTTACCTAAAAACACTGGTAAAGGTTAATTAATTTCAGCATTTCTCCAAGGTAATATAATTATGTAAGTTTCATGATACATCATTCCCATTTTTCAATGACAATATTTAATTAAAATTTCAAATATAATTGTACTATTTAAATGATATTAAATGATTATAACTTTGAAAGATAAAGAGGATTCGATTGTTTTGTTGGAATCTCCACTGCAGTTATTGATGAGTTTTGGGGTATGTTCCATGGTATCCGGCTTGTTAAACAGCTTCACATTACTCCTCTTATTGTGGAAACTGATTCTCAGGCGTTGACTACTATCATTAAGAAATGCTTCACTACTATAGCCACCCTTCAGCATCTCTTGTCTGGGATCTTTCTCTTGATTCACGACACAGGATGACTTGTGCAGATTAATCATATTTATCATGAGAAAAATGCTTGTGCTGATGTTTTTGCTAGTTTGAGGTCTTTTTTTGAGCTTTTCTTGAATCATTTTAGATGACCCTCTCTGCTGCTTAGTCTTCATTTGCGATTTGATGTAATCGGGTGTTGCATGTTCCTTGGCCAATTGCTAATTCCGTTCTTTATATAATAAAAAAAGAATATTGTGAAACAATAGTTAGTATCCTACTATATCTATCTTTTGTACAAGTTGTTTGTCTTCTTTTTACAACAAAAAATTAAGGATTGATGAGTCCAGACCGGAAGTAAGTAGGGTGCCTTAGAGCATCTCCAATGGTGAACCCAAAATGGGTTGCTTAAATGGTCCCCACCATGCCACATCAATTTTAAGCAACCCACTTTTTTTTTACTCTAATAGTGAACTCTCGAGAACTCAAAAAGGGTCCCATAATTTATCCCACTTTTATATTTTGGTCCCACAATTTATCCCACTTTTATCTCAAAATGAGTCAAATAATAATAAAATAACCAATTTTTTTCCCGAACAGAAGCACCCCAGCGAACTGGAGCTGAAATATCTGCAACGGTATTATCCTCAAGACTCCTATAAATACCTCAAAGTCTTCATTGAAGAAGCGCTAGAAACTATATACTGCTAAAGCTATTCTCAAATGAACAATCAAGTTTCGTGCCAAGTTTCTGGAAATCAAGAACTGAACTTCAGTGTCTTATATTCATTTATTATCCATTTATTATCAAGTAGTTTCATTTATTATCCGGCGGCGATCTGCAACTCCGGCGGCGGCGGGACAGTTTTCGGCGACTTATCTGGCGATGCTCGTGGCGGCGCGTGGAGGCTCCGTTGGCCGTGAAACTTGGGTTCCCAAGGTTTTCGGCCCTTCTGGACATGATGACAGTGTTAGTTTTATGAAAAAATGGCTCTAGATAGGAGTTTCGAGGACAATCAACAATATGTGATTTACAAGTCACACTCACAATTCTCAAAGTGTTTATTGGTATAGTCATTAACACTCAAATTTTTCCAATGAAGTAACATTACCATAGGCTTATACATTGACCAAAACTCTACTATTAAAGTCTATTTATCATACAAAAGAGGAATGAGGGTCTTTCATTTGTGTAATGAGGCCAAGGTAATAATGTTAGGTAGGATAAGGGAAAGAAAAAGTCATGCAAAGCGGTCAGAAACAAATTAACCAAGACAAGTAACCTACCTCTGTTCTCCCAAAGAGAGTGGCACCGACGGAGAGGGGAAATGGAGGAGGGAGAAGGAACGAGTAGAATGGAAGAACCTCAGCACGACGAATGCAGTAGAGGGCACCACGGTACAATGTGCTGAGAGGGCGCGCGAGTGTGCCGATTCTAGAAACACCCGGAGTAATAAGTGCTCGGTAAAATTTTTACACCGGTTGGGATTATAACCGGTGCAATATGTTAGGTTTTTAACACCAGTTGTATAAAACACCAGTGTAAAATGTCTTTAGTTTATATAAAAGTCAAATATTTTACACCGGTTGTTTGTATACCCGGTGTAAAAAGTGACTCGATAATTTCAAACTTGCCACATGGCATAACCGAAAATAACATAACCTTCTTTTATATGTAGATATATAATTGATAAAGCAATAAGTTATGTATCGTCAAGGTTTTATTAATGGCAATGAGGCATTAATGAACTTGACCTTTATGTTATGTTTATGCATGGTCATCATAAATGTACCTGGCTAGTTTTTGGATTCTTCTTGGCATAACGACGAATGTTAGAAGCAGTTGTCTGAGCCGCAACAAGTTTTTGACGCCATTGCCGGGGAATGTTTTAGCGATATTAAACCAACGAGATCTTTGTTACTTTAGACATTATTATTATTATTATTATTATTATTATTATTATTATTATTATTATTTTCGTAATTATTATTATTATTATTATTATTATTATTATTATTATTATTATTATTATTATTATCATAATCACCATCGTTAGTATTGTTATTATTATTATTTTTGTTGTTATTATTCTTATTAGTTATTATTATTACATTCTTTGCATTCCTCACGAGCTCCGGCAGCAAAACAGGTCTGGGCAAGAGGCTCTAAGGTTCCAGGATCAAAAGTCAGCCAAAGGTTTTGAATAGAGGGCTAAGAATGCCTAAGACGTACATTTAGAGATTAATTTGCAATTTTGATACAATCGGGGACAAGTGTGACGACGCCTCACACATTCAATGACCAAAGTGGTTGTATACCCTTTTCCCAAAGATACTCTCCCCCAAATTCCTCTCTACCTCACTCCCTTAGTCCCCTCTTCCCACTCCTCTCTCCCCTCCCGCTTCTATCTTCCCCACAACCCTCCCCTGCCATGATTAAAAATAATTTAAGTAAACCAAAAATAAACCAAATACCATAATTAGAATAAACCGTCATCACCACTGCATGCAGTTAGACGTATTTGGACCGTCCCATCAAGATGTATTTGAAGTTTTATTTAAAGTGTGATTTGTGCAGTTGAAATACAAACTGTCAGACGGTTCAGATACACTGACTGCATAACTGCACGCAGTTATGACTACACCTGACCATATGAAAAAATAGATATTCCATCATGTTATGACTTTATAATTTTTGTGTGTGTTGGGTGGATTTTGATGTTGTTGTGCAGTTTTTCGATGAGTTGGTAGCCAACAACTTGGTGCCGGATCGGGTTACCTACAATTCACTTCTTTCCGCTTGCGCCCCGAAGGATTTGTGGGAATTGGCTCAAAAGTTGTTGAAGGAGATGGGTCAGAAGGGGATTGACCGAGATTTGTTTACGTATAACACATACTTGGACACGTTGTGCAAGGGGGGACAGATGGATTTGGCCAAGATGGTTATGGAAGAGATGCCTTCTAGGAGAGTTTGGCCCAACGTGGTGACTTTTATTTTTACTATTGATTTTTTTGTGGGTTTACCTTAGACACGGGAAGGCAAGGCCTTATTTGACGCTTATTCAAGTCAAATGCCAAAATTTCCCCCTGGTTACACCCTTCATTGACTAGTGTTGTTTCTTTTATGTGCAACTTAAGGTGGACACAGATTTACCTTCTTCTGCGTTGATTTAGACTTTTTTATGAATCTGGAATAGTAGCGCCCCAGTCAAGGCCAAAGGGTTAAAGGGTCGCGGGCCCCGTATTTGGCGCGCCATTGTTTCGACCTCAAGCCCCTATATCATTTTTTAAGGTACTGTCCACTTTGAACCACATGTGATGTTGACCCTCATAGTTTTGTCCTTGAAAGCGCCTTGGTGGGTTAACGCATGTGGATATTTATAAACTTCTCTTGGCCTTGATTCCTAAGCAATGTGAGACTTTTTGTTATATACTTGTGACAACCATCCTAAAAATTTAAATGGAGCCGCCACCTAATGTTTATTAAGGAAAAAAAACAATAGGAAAAACCTTTTTTATGAGAATAATTTAAAAATAGTCTTCGAACCAGATTTTGAGCCCGAGAGTTATTTACGCTTAAGGAAGGTGTTAGCACCCCTAAGACGCCCATAAAGAATGGTACCCTTTTTATTGTTTAAAAAAAATACTTGCTTGCTATTAAATAAATTATTCCCTAATGAATTTTCTAAAAAAAATACAAGTTTATTAATCATATTATAAAGGTTATAAAAAGAAACTTAGTAAAAGGACAATTCAAGCATTATATACAAATTATTATTTATTCTTTTCTTATGTAACAGAAATAATAAATATAAGAAAAAACTAGAAAATAAAAACTAATCATATTTAGGAAAACGTGTAGATGAGAATGAAAATTTCTCCTTTTTGCTTTTATACCCCCCATTAACCTTTCATTCCTTTATGATGATTTATGAAATAGATAAAAAAAGAAAATAAATTACAAATAAGTCCCTGCTAAGGGTTTGGCCCCATTGGAAGACCAAACCCTAAAATGGAACATAATTTCAAAAAAACCCTTTTTTGCGTTTATACCCTTCTTAATTACACATTTGCAATTTGATCTCTATTTAGGGTTTGACCCCATTGGAAGACCAAATCTTAAAACGTGTATGAACAGAAAATTAAAAAGAAAACTTTTTAATTCTTTTTTCGCTTTCAGGTCCTTTTATCATATATTTGCAATTCAGTCCTTCATCTAGGGTTTGGCCCCATTGGAAGGCCAAACCCTAGCCTTAGCCCAGTTTAGTCGAATCTTAGCAAATTAAACAACAACTGCTAACAATGAAAGAAATACAAAGAAAGGCTACACTGTACGTAATTTGATCCAGACAACAACATCCAATCCAAAATATAGGTTACATAGCAATGACAAAAAAAAGGAAAAAGAAACAAAACTGAGAAATAGAAAGATGAAGAGGATGAAGAACCTGGGTTTATGGCTTCCCAGAAAATTTACAACCAAGAGATGGAGGGAAAAAAAACTAGAACTAGAGAGTGTTTAAGTTTTTTTTGATTTGGATGGGCTCACGATTTTTTCTCTATTCTGCTTGCCCTGCTCCTTACACTATCTCTGGACTCGGGTTGGCTCCCTGTCTTCTGCTTATTCTCTCTTTCTCTCGGGTTTTCTCCTCCTTTCTGCTTCTGCTTGTAAGGCCTTTTATGGCCTCCAATCTTCTTTCAATCACCTACAAAACAAATCAGAACACCAATCAGTAATTAAAAACGCATTTAACAAAAAAATAAGTAAAAGGAAAGAATGGAAATAGACTCCCTTTGATTCGAATCTGGACTTGATTTGGAGGATTCGGTCTGGATTTGACGGATTTGGAGACGAAGGCGTCGCGGTCATGAGGTTTAGGGCTAGGGTTTGAGGAGATGAGGGCGTTGCGGTCATGATGAGAGATTAGGGTTAAGAGGAGATCAGATGAAGAAAAGAGACAGAAGGGAATTTGAGAGAGGATCTTCGAAATCTGTTTTTGAAAAAGGAAAACAAATGATGAAGAAGGAAAGGGAAGGAGAGATTTGAGGGAGAGGCCGCGGCGACCTAGGGTTGGAAGGGGACAAGGGAAAAGGAGAGAGGACGAGGATGCGGCTGGTGGGAGGAAATGAAGTTGGGTGTGTGTTTTGTGTTTTAGGGTTAGAGAATTTGGATGAGAGAATGGTGGAAGAGAGAGCGTGAATGGTGGAGGAGAATTAGGGTTTTGGTGGAGTGGAATGGAGGGACGAAGGGGGAAGACGAGCGGCGCTGCTAGGGTTATGGAAGAAAGGAGAGACGCGGCTCAAATGAGAGTGAGAGGAAGGGATTAGGTGTTTTAGGGTTTTTTAGGTTAAGGTTGCTGGGATGGGCTGCGTGGGAGGGAAGAAAGCTGAGCCGCGTGAATGGCTTGGCTGCGTGGGGGCTAGGGGTGTGTGAAATGAAGGAGGGGTGCATGAAGCAAGCAGAGGAAGCAAAGGATGTAGAGGTGTGGGAAATAAAAAGAGGGGGTGTGCGAGGGCATGGCTGAGATGCCGTGGGCTTGGGCTGGGTCACCAGCTTGGTTCATTGCTGTTTGCACCACCCAGTTTTACTTTTTGCACACCCCTTCAAATAAAAATCCTTTTTCTCTTTTTTTTAATCCATTCTTTCCTTCTCTTTTTTAATCTCCTTTATTATAAAACCAAAAATATTGTTTTATTTATAATTACTACTACTACCAATTAAAATAAATAATAAAATAAAATAAAATAAAAAGGCCGGACAAAATTAGGGTACTACAATACTAAATAATATTCTTTTATAAACTTTTATTTTTGAAGAGCAAAATATTCATTTATAAATTGCTTGGAATTATAAAGTTGAAGATATTAATAATTAATGCATGTTTGAATTTTAAATTGTTCTAATTTCAGGCGAAGTGCACAGGAAATTCAGCATGTTCAGCCAACCCTGTGAGGGTAGTAATCACTGATGAGTGTGCTGGGTGTGGCTCAGATGCTCAATATCATTTTGATTTGAGTGGAAGTGCTTTTGGTTCCATGGCAATTTCAGGTCAAGATGAAGAGTTGCGCAATGCTGGGAAAATAGACATTCAACATAGAAGGTAGTAGGTTCTAAGCTTTTAATTAAATTCTAGTACTCCATGTGGTCAAGTAAATTAATTACTTATTTCTATAGTGGGAGACCACTGCGACCTATATCCTAGCGTATGCCATTGATTATCACAATAATAACACCTTTTTCACTCCTCTTTTTTCTCTTAGCCTATGATTGGAACGGGTTGAAACCGCGAGAGAGAGAATCATGCGAAAGAGAATAGTGAGAAAATCATATTTTCGTCTGATTGGAACACGCAGAAAACGAGTAGAAAGAAAAAATAAGCGTGGGACCCACACAAAAAAATTTCTTCACTGATGTAGCGAGAAAATGACCAGCGCTGCATTTTTTGTTTCCTTTTACCACTTCTACCCTTATTCTCTCCTTATTTAAATTTTTAGTCAAGGACATTAATGTCTTTTAAAAAATAATCAACACTTCTCTCTTCTCTTTCACTTATTCCAATTAATACCCAAAATCTACCAAATTTCTCACTTTTTTTTCTCTTTTTATTTTCTCTCTTCACATTTTCTCTCGTGAATCAATCACACCCTTAAGGACCATATCGAACAGAAAAAGTTTCTTCGATCCTATCACATTTGATTTTGTAAAGTCTTTTTCGATTGTAGGTTTACGGAAATTTTATGTTGAAAAAAAAAAAGACAAGATCCTAGTCCAATCCACCATCACGAGCTATGAGAACCCTTTTATAGGCAAGGAAACACTATTATTTCCAATAGGACAGTTCTTTTGTGTGCAATAACTTGGCTAAATAAGATTTTAAACTACTGGAAACAGCCTGCTATGCAACTATGCATGTGAAATTTAAGAATGCTGAAAAAATATAACTTATAGTGACGGACAAAATCTGTCACTAAAAGCCAATTGTCCGTAGCTAGAAGTCTATTTTTCCCAAAATCAAATCCTTTCTCTGTGCTTTCTCTGCAGCATTTTCTCTGTGTTTTTTCTTTTCCAAACAACACTCATTTGGAAGCAGAAAACGCAAGGGGGTGATGATGATGATGATGATGATGAACAGCGAAGAAAACGCAAGGGTTCTCAAATTAGGGGCTTACAAGTCCATACTACATACGTGATTTGAATTCACGTAAACATACGTGAACCTAATTCACGTATATAGTATGGATTTACAAGTTGCAGGCGGTACGTGAATTAAAATCACGTAAATATACGTGATTTTACCGTGTCAAAATTGCGAACTCGTCCAATGGTGAACCCAGCAAATAGCAGTTCGTCCTCTGCCACATCATGCGAACTCCTATTGGAGTTGCTCTTAGTGCGTATAGATTGTATGGTCACTGACCAATGATGGGCTTCAATGCCTTTGAGTCAAGACAAAACCAAACATGCTGGTAGTTAAGACGCGTAAAACAAAGTCTAGTCCCAAGTCCACGCATCCACGCCTTGTTCATTACTCGCAAGGATAAAATAAATTGGAAACTTTACTTCCGGGAAATTTTCTGCTGCGTGTGTCACAACGAAAGGCATTCCTTTTTTTTTTTAAATGAAAAAGTTGCAACCTGTTTTCAAAAACAGAAAAAGTTGCAACTTTTGGCCAGTGTCATTACCGTTAATCTTCATATCTAGGAGGCACGTAGCGTAACATATTAGAAAAAGAAAATCTAATCATTTCATTCATATCCAAATAAAATTGCTTTATATTTTATAACGAAAAAAATTACTTTATATTTTTGTATATGAACTAATTTTTTAAAATATTTTTGTATATAAATAAATAGACGAGGCAAATCCATTACACAAATATATACACACGTGTATGTATGTACACACACATATTATCATATCATTAAAAGAGCTTGATTTGTATAACAATTAAGTAATAATATAATTTTACTCAAGTGGTGTAATATTGAAGTCCTTGATAAATAGGTGACCTCTCTTGACTAAAATGTTTTTTAGTTTTCATGCATAAAAAAGTTTTACACATGATACAACGAATGTCTTTTATATATTTATATTTATTTATATTTTGGCATCTCAGATAGTTATTAACAAAAGATTTGATGATTGTGTGAAAAAACAAATTAAGTTGACAATGTACTCTTAAATTAATATTGTTAAAGTAGTAAGTATCTCGTATAATCTATAAATATTTTATATTTAAATAAAATAAAAGCATAAATAAAAAATTCAAGAGAAAAAACTTTAAGATTATAAATAACATGTATAATAATTCAAGATAATTTAAACTTGAATACAAACCATAAATTAAAATAACGTGTTATTCTCTAGGAGAGAGGGCACTATATGCTAAGATTAAGTCGTTTTAAAAAGTATACTCTAATACCCAAAAAAACTCTAATTTTTTGTGTAGACCTATAACATAGTCAGATTTAATTTGAATAGATATAAAAGCTAGGTTTGGCTCTCTTATATTTTAAGATTGTTTTTGGAATGTTAGGATGTTTTTAGTGAATATATAGTTTTAAGGGAAATTTTATAACACATATGAGACACAAGTAGGAGTTTTATAATAACCCTTTAAAACGTTATAAAAGGTCCTACCTTTTTCTTTCATAATAAAAACAATTACGACCTGTTAGTTAGTTGTTGGCTTGTTGCTCTTAACACATACGGGAATTTAGTTAGTTAAAATATGAAAATATAAAAGGGGGGGGGGGGGGGAAGGAAAACTATGTTCTCATTTCATAGTTTAACAACCACATCCGCAGTTGTAAAATCTAGATCCCACCGAAAGTCAAATAAATTAGAGAATGGTTTACTAAATCGTTGTTTGACTCTGACTGTGACCCTGAAAATTGCTTTTTTTATAAAAAATTTTGGGTGAATGGATAGCACCCTTAATTCAAGGAAGAGAAAACCTTTGAGTTCATTGAACACTTATAAAAGAAATTATATTTACCTCACCCCAATAGACTAGCGAAAACTTAAACCCTCAACATATTAGATACAAATCCCGTCATATTGAACTAGGTCAACTCCTTCCAAATTAAAGATCATGTAATTGGTCAAACTTCTTATCAATTTTCTAAATTTAAATCACCAATTTTTTAGGGTTAATCAAGATTACACTCGAGTAAAAATTAATTTCACACTTCAAAAAATGATTTTTTTAGTCATCATGCCAAATTAATGAACAAAAAACTCTTGGAATCGATTCTTTATTACCAAATCATTTGCACACAACTTCTACGGTCAATTCTTATTATTAAAGTTAAAGCTTATCAGACAGATTACATGACCTAAGTGTCTCTCTTTTCTTATTAATAAAAAAATCTCCTCTCTTCCCCCTTTTTTTTTAAAAAAAAAGCTTCTTTTTTTTTGGTGAAATACAATCATGAAAGAAACAAAAAAGGAGGACAAAACACACTAGATGCCTAAGGCATCCTGCTGCAGTAAAGAGAGCAAGTCAACTCCAGGAGAGTACAAAATCTGCAGCCCCTGATTGCTTCTGCTTCCATGACGCGCCAGAAGGTCCGCACACCCATTAGCTTCACGCCAAACATGACGTACCTCAATCACAGGAATTGCTGCAAGACAATCCGTGATAGCAACCAGCAGCGAAGCATAATGATGCATCATATGGGAGGGTCTATCAAAAATCAAACTGATTGCATCATTGCAATCAGATTCACAGATAATGTTGTTATATCCGCAGTCAACCATTAGCGACAAACCATGGAGAAAAGCAAAAAGCTCAGCCTTCAAAGGATCACCCATACCATTAGAAGAAATGAAACCAATAACCCAATCTCCTCTAGCATTCCTTAGAAGACCCCCAGACCCAATATGATTCACATTACAGCAACTACCGTCAATGTTTAATTTTAAGATGTTGTCCTTGGGTGGTGTCCATCTTGTATGTAACCTTGCAGTGAGTTTCTGGTTCCTGTGCACAAAATAAAGCAGCATCTCCTCTTGTGTTATGCAAATCTCATGCATGACTTTCCCAACATCCCATCGATCCTCATCGAAAAAAGCTTCTGATATTAAAAAAAAAATTCCTAGTTAGCACGGATTTTAGCATAAAATTGAAGGACAATGATACTTACCTAAATGTTATCGTCACAAATACTTCTATAATACTATTTTTTTTTGACAGGAGACTTTTGTAATCTGTAATACTGTTGAAAACAAATGAAAACACCTTTGTACGCAGTAACATTTTTTAATGCTACAAATAAAATCCGCCTTTTACTCTTTTAGCCCTTTTTGATTTAGAGTCTGTTTGGTAGAGATTCTACCCACTGCAAACAGAACTATTACATTTTCCAAGGCAATATTTGGCTTCCCTAGGCAATTTTTTCCGAAGCTAGTCTAACCCTCCTTCTATCCAACGCTATTTTTTGACACTATTCCGTTGGAATGAATCTATTCTAAACATGCTCTTAGTTTAAATTTAGAAAAGTTTTGTTTAATTTTTTTTATATGCTCTTAATATTTAATTTAATTTTTATTTGAAAATAAACTAAACTCAAACGCTTTTAAATTATGTTTTAGTGCATGGGATGAAAGTTTTTACAAAAAATCACCCTCGAACCTAGGCAGTGGTTTCATTTTGCCTTGAACACTTGTCAAACTTTAGGACACTTTTTAAGATTTTTCAAAATAAAAATATTATTTTTTTTTCGCAAAATAAAAATATTAAATAAAATTAAAATTTTATACATTTTAATATATTATTACTACATTTTTTTTAAATTACCTTTTCCCCTTCTTTGACAGATACTACTACTAATAGCTACTCGCACACACATAACTGGGTTAACAGGATTTTCCACACGTTATTTAATGACCAGTTCCACTTAAAGTGGCCAAAAATGAGTCTCACACGTTAGTTACCATGCTATGCTGCCACGTGAAGGATACATTACTGACACACGCAGCCGCCTTATTGTGCATTTCTCTCATTCCTCGTTCCCACTCACTTGTCACCGTCTTCAAAGGTCCAATCTTTGAATACAAAAAAACCGTCCCTTTTACTACTCCACAGGAAGGAACCCTTCATTCAATTCAACCCCCAAAAAATAATAAGAAGAAGGAAAAAAATAAAATAAAATGGCCCGCGTAGATGCTTGCTGACCTTTTGAAACATCTCATAGTCCAAGAAGAACTCAACCCTTTAAAAGGCTGTACCACTTCAAAACTTGTTCTTAGTATTCTCTGTGGACAAACCCCTGAAAGTTGAAACAAGCTTAACTTCAATTGTTGTGGCCTGTGGAGGCATAATAATATATTTAATAATGGGTATCAATATCAATAGCTATGGAAATGCAGGTTTGGATCCTCAATTGGCAGCTGAGAGAGCCGTGAGTGTGATTGGTCAAGGCTATGATCTCTGCAGCGATATAAGATTCTCTGGTTGCAAGTCCAGGTTGATCGAGATTGAAACTGAACGCACAAGGGACCTCGTCTTTCCTGCTAGTGTTGTTGTCCCCAATGTTCCCCTATCCATCAAGTGTGACAAAGGTGAGCGCACCAGGTTCCGCTCCGATGTGCTCACTTTCAATCAGGTGATTACTGATCACAATTCACAAGCATACTCTTTTTTCATGCTTTTTAATTATCACAGTTCTGGTTGAGTTATGACTTATGATTATGCTTTTTTGCTTTTTGAATATTCTAATTTCTAATTGTGGTATTGACCTAAAGATTCCACTGGATTTTATTTTAACAGCTGAATCATTAGATATGATTCGTCATGGATATATATATATGGTATAAAGTTTGATCCATGTAGTCTGTAGAGAAAGTCTTTAATTGATGATTTTTTTTTCCCTTTACTAATTGGGGTATTGCCATATTTTAATTCTGATCACAAGTTGGTTGCCACTTGAAAATTGTTGCAACTTTTGCCTTGTACACGTTGAATGAGTGTTTGTTTACATTTGAATTTATGTTACCGAAACTTGTTAGATTAATTGTATTTAATCTTACTTATTATTTTAACTAAGCTGAGCTGTCATAGAGGTTAGATTAGTTGATATTCTGTTAGAGTTAAAAACAGAGTTAGTTAGTTAGTTCTTTTACTCTTTTCTGTTTCTGCTTAATTGGCAATGTAACATTGCTTTTGTATATATAAGCCTTTTGGCTCATCAATAGAATTCAGAATGAATTTTACCAAATTCACATGGTATCAGTCGTGATTCTCTCTTCCGCATTTGCTCTCTGATTCAATTCGTCTTCGCGTGTTCGCATTTCTCCTTTCGTTTTTTTTTTTTCGTCTTGCTTCCTTTTGCGGTCGATTTGCTTCTGCGATCGATACTTCTCCTTCAATCGATTCGTTTTTTTTTCTCAATCGATTTTCTCTACAATGTCTTCTTCGATTCCTTCTGCTACATCGATTCCAGCGGTGGTTTCGACTCAAAACCCTAATTCGATTTCGCAGTTGAATTCCTTCAATCTAGAATCTCTGAATCCTTATTATGTGCATCCAAACGAAAATCCTACACTCGTTTTGGTTTCTCCTGTTCTTGATGGCCCTAATTACCATTCTTGGGCGCTGGCGATGACTATGACGCTTGGCATGAAGAACAAATTCGTGTTTGTTGATGGTTCAATCACCAAGCATGCAGTTTCTGATCCAAACTTCCAGCTTTGGAAGCGATGCAATTGGTTGGTTCTTTCTTGGATTAATCATTCTGTTTCGAATGAAATTTCATCTAGCATTCTTTCAATTCCGGAGGCTTATGATGTGTGGAAGGAACTGAAGAACCGTTTCTCTCAGGGAGACCATGTGCGCATCTCCCAAATTCAACATGACATTTTCTCTCTTCAACAGTCTAACATGACTGTTAGTGCCTACTTCACCAAGATCAAGATTCTATGTGATGAACTCTGCAACTTTCGCCCAATCCCCTCATGTGCTTCTTCTTCTGCTTGCTGCTGCAATTCTTCTAAAACGGTTCAACAATACCGTGATAATGATGGAGTTATCTGTTTCCTGAGAGGGCTTAATAACAACTTTGATCATATCAAGTCTCAGATCTTGATTCTTGATCCGCTTCCTCCACTTTCGAAAGTGTATTCAATGGTAATTCAGCATGAAAGGCAGTCTCAAAGTTCTGTGATTCCAGACACTGCTGTTCTTGCTGTGCAGACCAATAATTCTCAAGGGCGTGGGCGTGGCAAATCGTTCCAAGCCAATTCTCGTGGTAATCGTTTGTGCACTCATTGCAATCGCACTAACCACACTGTAGAGACATGCTTTTTGAAGCATGGTTACCCTCCGGGCTACAATTTTAAGTCCAAGAAGGCTGTCAATAATGTTGCTACTGATTCGGCTCCTTCATCACATACTGGTGATAATTCTCCTTTGATGAGTCTTACTGCAGACCAGATTCAAGGTCTCTTGGCATTGCTGCCACCTACAGCTCCTACAGCCACTTCACACTCTGCCAATTTAGTCAGTGCCTATCACCTTGATTCGGGGTCAGCTGGCTCAGGTAAGTCTCATGCATGGCTTATTGATTCGGGTGCTACGGATCATATTACTTCCTCCATTCATTCTTTTTCCACATATCGAGCAATTAAGCCAATTTCAGTATCTCTCCCTAATGGTAATGTCACTTTTGCTCTCTATAGTGGAACAATTCCTTTGTCATCTACACTTGTTCTGTATGATGTTCTTTTTGTTCCAAATTTCTCACAAAATATCATTTCTGTGGCAAGAATAACTAATACTCTTGGCTGCCAAGTTCTCTTTAATGATTCTTCTTGTTTCATACAGGACCTTCATACTATGAAGATGATTGGTAGAGCTAGACAGAATGGAAGGCTATATACAATGCATGCTGAGTCTCAATCGGTTTCTAGTTCAGTTTCTCAGGTTCAATGTTTCAATAATAATACTTCTGAGGTTGATATTTGGCATTCTAGGCTAGGCCATCCCTCAAACAATTGTTACACACTTGTTAAAAAGATTCATTGTGATATACCAAATTTTATTTCTCATGTTTGTGATGTATGCCACTTTGCAAAACAAAAGAAACTTTCTTTCCCACATAGTAATTCTGTTGCTAATGATTTGTTTGACATCATTTATGTTGACATTTGGGGTCCTTACTCCACCCCTTCTATTCATGGCAATAAATTTTTTCTTACAATTGTGGATGATAAATCTAGGCATACATGGGTTAGATTAATGAAAACCAAAGCTGAAACTAGAAATCACCTCATAAGTTTTGTTTGTAAAAACTCAATTCAATGCTTCTGTGAAAATAGTTAGGTCGGACAATGGCCAAGAATTCAATATGTCTTCTTTTTATCTTTCTCAAGGCATCATTCACCAAATGTCTTGTGTTGAAACCCCCCAACAAAATGGGGTGGTTGAAAGAAAGCACCAACACATATTAAATGTAGCAAGAGCCCTCATGTTTCAATCCAAATTGCCTATTCATTTTTTGGATATTGCCATATCACAATCTGTTCACATCATTAATATGCTTCCTTCTTTTAAAATTCAAAATCTATCTCCATATTTTCTTCTGCATCATAAACATCCTGACTTGTCTTCTTTAAGAGTTTTTGGTTGTTTGTGCTTTGCTACCACTTTTCAAGCCCATAGGACCAAATTTCAACCTAGAGCTAGAAAATGCATACACTTAGGTCATACTTTAGGTGTCAAAGGATACCTCCTTTATGATCTCCACACACATGAAATTTTTTACTCTAGGAATGTGTCCTTTTATGAAACTGTTTTTCCTTTCTCTGTTTCCAATTCGGTTACTGATTTCTTTCCTTCCTCACTTGAATCTGCTATACCTAAAGTTTCTAAACCCAATATATGTGACCTTATATTTCCTGATATGATTTCTCCTACTGCCCCTGCTGCTGTTTCTGCTAATACTCAGCAGCATGACATTTCTGCAACCCAGAGTCTGCATCAGTCTTCTACTGCTTTTGTTATTCCATCTTGCAGTGCAGATTCTAATCAGGATCAGTCCTCTTCTTTTCCTTCAATACACCAAACTGTTGAGTCTCCAGTTGATTCCACTTGTTCATCATCAAGTGATTCAGCTGCTGTTCCTAATTCTGTTCCAAGAATTTCTGCTCGAGTTAAGAAAGCACCTTCTTATTTGCATGACTATCATTGTAATATTGTCCATTCTTCAGCTTCTGACATTACATCTTCAGGTATTGTTTATCCCTTATCTCAGTCCATTTCATATAATAATCTGTCTTCTTCACACAAATCTTATGTTATGGCTGTGTCAAGTATGGTTGAACCCAAGTCTTATGCTCAAGCAATCAAGCATGAGTGTTGGCAGGAAGCAATGGACAAAGAAATTAAGGCTCTTGAGCAGAATCATACCTGGATTCTCACTGATTTGCCCAAAGGAAAGAAACCCATTGGATGCAAATGGGTGTACAAAATAAAGCTTAAAGCTGATGGGACTTTGGAGAGATATAAGGCTAGGTTAGTAGCCAAGGGTTTTACTCAACTTGAAGGGGTAGATTACACAGAAACCTTCTCTCCCGTTGTCAAAATTACAACAGTCCGATTGGTATTGGCTCTTGCTGCAGCTCTTAATTGGCATTTACAACAACTTGACGTCAATAACGCATTTCTTCATGGTGATCTCCATGAAGAAGTCTATATGCGTGTTCCTCCTGGTTTTCAAACCTCTCAAGCAAGACAAGTTTGCAAACTACAAAAATCCCTCTATGGCTTGAAACAAGCTAGTAGGCAATGGAACTTCAAGCTCATTACTTTTCTGTTGTCTTTGGGTTTTTTGCGGTCCAAATTTGACCATTCATTGCTAATTAAATCGGTCAGAGGCAGCATTACAGTTTTACTCATATACGTGGATGATATAGTCCTCATAGGGAACAACTTTGAAGAAATTGTTTCTGTCAAACAACTTCTAGATGAGAAGTTTAAAATCAAGGATCTTGGTCCTTTGAAATTTTTTCTTGGGCTGGAATTAGCAAGGTCTTCACAAGGTCTTGTTCTTTCACAAAGAAAGTATGCATTGGAGTTGCTTGAAGATGCTGGCCTCTTGGCATGTAAATCAGCAACCACTCATATGCTCCCTGGATTAAAATTAAGTGCTGCCACTGGTTCTCCTTTGACCGATCCTACTGTTTATAGGCGCCTCATTGGGAGACTCATCTACTTAACCAATACTAGACCGGACATTTGCTTTGCGGTGCACAAACTAAGTCAGTTTATCTCCAATCCTTTGCAGCCTCACTTAGATGCAGCTATTCACATTCTAAAGTACATCAAATCCTCTCCGGGAACTGGTTTGTTCTTTTCTTCCAAATCTAATTTGCAACTCAAAGCATTTAGTGATTCCGATTGGGCGTCTTGTCTGACAATGAAAGATGCGTGACGGTTTACGTATTTTCTTGGGTCTTCTCTCATTTCATGGAAGTCCAAGAAGCAAACCACCATTGCAAGGTCATCTTCTGAGGCGGAGTATCGAGCGTTAGCACTTACAGCCTGTGAAATTCAGTGGCTGCTCTATTTACTGCATGATTTGCAGCAGTCACATTCCAGCTCGGTTCCCCTTTATTGTGATAACAGATCAGCAATACAAATGGCTCAAAATCCAATTTTTCATGAGCGAACCAAGCACATAGAGCTTGACTGTCATTTAATTCGTGAAAAGGTACAAGCAGGCATTGTTCACTTAATGCCAATTCCTTCAGCAGCTCAGCTGGCCGATGTCCACACCAAACCTCTCCATGCCTCTCAGTTCAAGACTTTGATTGACAAGCTTCACCTTCGGGACATCCATGGTTAAGCTTGTGGGGGGGTGTTAGATTAATTGTATTTAATCTTACTTATTATTTTAACTAAGCTGAGCTGTCATAGAGGTTAGATTAGTTGATATTCTGTTAGAGTTAAAAACAGAGTTAGTTAGTTAGTTCTTTTACTCTTTTCTGTTTCTGCTTAATTGGCAATGTAACATTGCTTTTGTATATATAAGCCTTTTGGCTCATCAATAGAATTCAAAATGAATTTTACCAAATTCACAAAACTCCTTTTAACAATTTGACTTTTGAAGACTAAACATGTGTTAAGTTTTCCCCCACTTTCCTAATCCTTCCTTACTTCTTTGTGTTTTTTTTCTCTCTCCCTATTTACGGTAGATGGGTTTTTTTAATATGAAAGTAAAACCAAAAAAAGGAAATTTTAGGTATGATTGGATGTGATAAAATGAGAAAAGTCTGATTTTTACTGAATTTGGACTGTTGTAGATGTCTGAGCATTTCAACCGGCAGCTATCATTGTCGGGAAAGATTCCATCTGGCCAATTCAATAACATGTTCGACATGAGAAAATGTTGGTCTAGGGATGCAGCTTCCACTAAAAGCCTTGCCTTTGATGGATGGTTCATAACATTATATACCGTCGAGTTAGATAGAACCAACATAACCCTTTCTGAAAATGTGAAAAAAGAAGTACCTTCTTCATGGAACCCTGCTGCTCTTGCTGAGTAAGTATTATTGTTATTGCCATTCTTCATTCTCTTCTTGTTAATAGTCGTAATAAAATATTGCAGAACATTTATTTTTTGTATGAACAATACTTTTTATCTTCCCTCTGAACAATAATTAAAGTTTATACGCGCATAGAATCACTTTGATTACCTGCCCCCTGCTCCATAATTGCTAAAACTAAAATAGCATTAATTTGGTGCTAAAGTGCCTGTACCCTATATTTTCCCCTGAAGCTGACATGATTAACTATAAGTTTCTTACAGTATGTTAGAAGAGTTTTGAATATGAAAAGTATATACAATTCATTAAGAAGCTCAACCATGAGTTTCATATTTAGATTTTTGGAGGAAGAGTTAACATAGCTATGTTGATATACTAATTAAAAATTGTATGCAATACACAAACTTTGACTTTATAAAGCTGATTTAAGCACTTTATGTTCATGAATTATTGGACTAGGAGGAAATTCTTGTGTACTTGATCATGATGTATCGTAAAATGGGAGCATGTGTTTTGGTTCCATTGTGCAATTCTATACTGGTGTAAAAGAGGCTCCTCCTAAGGTAAAAACAACATATATAGACTAGCATAGCATTTATCCTTAAAGAATCTTGATTCTAGATAATGTTCCAAACTTGCACTTAGTTCTCCTGTTTTAATAATATATTGGATAATACGGTGTACAATGTAACATTCAACTTAAAGTTTAGTTTATTTCTGCTTGTTTGAAAACCCTTATTTAATTCTGCCTTTCTTTTGATAACAATAAAATTCTTCTATATGTTGCTTTGGACTTGAATTAATGTGCTCTAAACTAAACATGGTTCTTCAGGTTCATTGAAAAATATGGTACCCATGTAGTTGTTGGGGTGAAGATGGGAGGTAAGGATGTGGTTCATATCAAGCAGTCAAAAAATTCAGACTTTCAGCCAACTGAACTGCAGAAATTGCTTAAGCAATTAGCTGATGAGAGGTTTTTCGCGGATTCAAATCTAAGTTCTAATGTCAATCCTGCTGAAATATCAGGAAAACCAAAGGTAAACGCTAAGGCACTAGCAGTATATTTTCTGACAAAGGACATTGTACCTTCCCATTTCATTACTTGCATTTAAAATTGAAAAGTATGAGGTAGTGTAGATTATTATTTGAGAGTTTTAAATTTGGCAGAAAAAGATATTTGTTAGAAAAAAAAGAGGAAACTAAAGGGAGGATAAGATACCCTCCAAAGCATAGAAACTAGGTAGAAGAGGGAATATTTAAAAAATAAAAATAAAAAACGAAACTCAAGACTGCAACAAGGCTACCTAGTCTCGGCAAGGCTACTGATGCTCTCTTCATATTAAACTAGCAACTCTTTAGAAGCATAGGCAGAAAGAACACCAGAGATAAGCCATAGCCAAAATCCTATCTCATTGCAAATTTAAGGGAAAACAAACACCCTTAAAAATACAGTAGTATTTTTGCTTCAACCAGTTGCAACAAAGGGTTGCATAAACTGCACCCATAAAATGTTGGCCTCTTTATTTTACCAAAGCCTTGTATAAAGAACTATCGAAGACTAACTCTACCAACAGTCTAAGTTATTGGATGGAGGCCAAGAAAGGTTTTATATCTCTTACATGAACCAACAAAAACGTTCTAAAGTAGAGGGACACACTCAATACTTTCCAAGAATCCCAAAAAAATTGTTACGAAGAAAATAGCTGGCTTACAATGCAAAATAAAAATGCCTGTCTTTCTAAAACATGTAAATATAAATATGCAAATGGGAATCTAAAATGTTTAGCTTGTGTAAATATATCTGTAATCATGTTTGCAGGGTGATCATGGGAAGCTTTGGGGGCAGCACAAGCACAAACCTTTTTCGGCTGTTGGCACTGGCAGGCCAGTTGTAAGAAGTCACTCCAAGAATGATGTTAGTAATTTTGTTTTGTTATCTTTTTTACAAGAATGTTGCAATTTTCATTACTTTAGTTGGTGCACCTTGGAGCCGTCTTGCTTCTAACAGAGTTGAACTTCCTTATATGAATTCCTTTTCAGGATATCGTAAGCATTTCTGTTCGAAGGGGAGGTATTGATTTATGTCAACCATATAACCAGTGGCTCTCAACCATATCACAGTCTCCTAATGTCATATCAATGTCTTTGGTGCCCATTACTTCACTACTGAATTCTGTTCCAGGAAACGGATTTTTAAGTCATGCGGTGAATTTGTATCTTAGATGTGAGTAGACACCTTCGACTTCGATTTTTTTCTGGCCATTTATTGTCTTTGTTTTTCTCCTTTTGGAATTTTTATTCTTTGTTTGAATTTTGGTTGACACTCATCACCTTTGAGGAACTTCTTTGTTTAAATCAATATTTTTATATGCTAAATTTAAAATCAGTTCACATTTTGTTACAAGATTATTTTTTAAATCAAGATATCTCCTGGAGTAAAACTATCATATATATCCTGCAACACTGAAGCAGGTGTGGCTATTATAGGATGATATGGTAAGGCAGAGGACAGTGATTGGATGGATATTTGAAATTTGATAGTAGGATTTATTACCCAAATAGAATGCTCAGTTGTTGGTAGATATAACCTCCAGATAAAAAACTTAGTGAGGGGAATTCCTCTCTGATATTGTCATTGTCAACCAATGATGGTCAACTACAAGAAATTATTTCAGCTGGTTAGTTTGTGTGCAATAGATATTGCAGCAACATGCCTGTTGTATAAGATTGAAGCATGCTAGTAAGAAAAGGAAGGAAAAAATGAGTTGAGGGATGATGTTTAGATGGTATGCTAAACAAGTGTGTAGTGGCTGGAAATATAAAACGGGTGCTAACATGGTTGATCTCCATTAGTTGCCTGTGAATGTGAAGATTCATTTAGTCTGAAACATTCAGATCAAGCTTATTTGAGTTCTATTCTACATGATATTTTATGCATTCTGATACATGTATACCAGGTGTCATCTGTCCAATTCTAGAAAATACTTCATTTAGTATTTTTGTATCATGTTGATATATAAATATAAAGATAGACAAATGGATAGATAGATATCGTAAACATGGTTTTTGGGGATTGATATTAAACTCTTTGATGAAGCCTTTGCATGTGTGTTATGTTCTGTACACAGAAATCATTAATATAAAATGATTATAATAATAATATAATTATTTATGGATTTTTATAATGCATCTTATGTGCTACACATGTTTAAAAGTTTTCTGTTTCAAACAGATAAACCTGCAATAGAAGAGCTTCATCAATTTCTAGAATTTCAGTTGCCTCGGCAATGGGCCCCAATGTATGGTGATCTGCCTCTTGGATTCGACCATAAGTATAAAAAGAACACATCTCCATCGCTTCAGTTCACTCTCATGGGACCCAAACTTTATGTTAATACAGTGAAGGTAATTTGTTCTTCCAACAACTGTCTTTAATAGTCAGCAAGTTTAAAAACCTGCCTGAAGTTTACCTGTCTTGTGGCCATCTTAAAAAGGACAGAACTTGGATCAACTTCTTCATATCCCTGTCATCAAGTTCTCAAATCAAATAATAACATATGGATACTTTTTCTGAAACTAAATATACTTCATTAAGAATATGTTGCTGAATTTTTAAAAACTGTCCACATGTCAGTTTTATTTGAGAACTTGATAGCAAGAATTTAAGGAACTTGCTGTAACATTTTGTCTTTTTAAAAAGTGCATACTCCATTTAAATGGAAGATTTCAGCAGGAAGAACACATGGTTAATGTAGGAATAAGTTAGCTCTAGACAACTTATATTTGAACTTTCCCTTCCAAATATGGTTGTAACAGAAAGCCAACAATTATGAACTTGTTTCTTTAAAAATTCAGTAACAGTATTTCTATAACCATTCATTTCA
Source organism: Calophaca sinica (assembly GCA_037113605.1). Lineage (NCBI taxonomy): Eukaryota > Viridiplantae > Streptophyta > Magnoliopsida > Fabales > Fabaceae > Calophaca > Calophaca sinica. The sequence goes on along the minus strand of CM073734.1, from coordinate 97,986,533 downwards.
TGGAGAGAAAAAAAAAAAAAAACTGACTTATTTTCAATAAGCAGGTTGACTCTGGAAACCGGCCTGTAACAGGCATTCGCTTGTACTTGGAAGGCAAAAAAAATGACCAGCTATCAATTCATCTCCAGCATCTTTCAGAGGTTCCTGGTGTCCTTGAAATTTCAGAAGATCATGGTTATGATCCCATTGATGAACCTGATGACAGAGGCTATTACGAACCAGTGAAGTGGAGCATGTTTTCTCATGTCTACACAGCACCTGTACAGTACAATAGCTCCAGAATGGATGAGTCCACAGCAATTGTGACAAAGGCCTGGTTTGAGGTTAACCTAGTGGGAATGAAGAAAGTTCTTTTCCTGAGGCTTGGATTCTCAACAGTAGCATCTGCGAAAATTCGCAGATCAGAATGGGATGGACCTTCAACTTCATCTAGAAAGTCAGGATTCTTCTCAGCACTGATGAGTACAAAGCTTAGCAAAGAAATGCAGTCACCTGAGAAACCAATTAAAGTGGACATAAACTCAGCAATTTATCAAGGTGGCCCACCTGTGCCAACAAGGGCTTCCAAAATGCTGAGCTTTGTGGACACAAAGGAAAAGGTGAGGGGTCCAGAGGATCCACCTGGATATTGGGTTGTCACCGGGGCAAAGCTCTGTGTAGAGGGTGGCAGAATCTCAATCAAGGCAAAGTATTCCCTGTTGACTATATTGTCAGAAGAATCTATGCTGTAGTGTTAGAAGTAAGAATTAATTAGTTAATGCAGTTTTTTGTCAGTTGTAAATATCTTATACCATTTGTCTAAAAGAAAAAACAGATTTTGTGATCTGAATATGGCAATTTCATTGGTTTTTAGTAGCTTGTAGCCTGCTAATTGTTTTGGCACACCTGCCTTCAATAATGAATAGTATTTGGAATCTGGAAATTTATCCAAGAAAAAAAAAATTGGAATCTGGAATGAAAGGATTTTATTGTTATTTTGTGAGTCCTGGCGGAATCAAGAACTGCTCCAACAGAGACGTTGGCATCTATCATCCAGCTGTGCTTGATAGTATTTTTAATAGAATATAGTAAAGTATTAAAATGATTGAAAAGGTGGAGGCTATAATTGAAATAGTATGATTAAAGACTATAATGGAGTAGTCATGCAACACTGTGTAACGTTTATTTAAGTGTGTGCGTTATCTGGGTGCTTCCTTACGAGAACGCTTTCCTATGTTATCCAAATGTGTTTTTTTCCCTTCTGTTTTAGTGATTTTCCCATGTATGTACAACAATAAGATAACACCATACTAAGTATTACAAAACAGAGAGACTAATCAAGAGAAGATGAAACAAAATTGTATTATAAATGAAAGTTAGTTACAAAGAATCACAAATTACACTGATCAGAAGTCATTGAATTATATTCATCTTAGCATCATCTACCTAAAAAAACATAAAACAAAGCCTACATTATGTAATACAACATATTGGACAAGAGAAGTAGAGATGCCCCGTAGCCACAACCAAAGCTTCAAATGCCCTTGTAGTCATTTTATGTTTTTTTCTTCTCGACGACCCAGGTACACAATTCCTCCTTGACCTCATTTAGTTGTTGTGGAGAATAAGTAGGGACCCTAAAGGGAGGAAAATACTGCAACAAAATCAAGTTAGATGTTATGTAGTTACATGAAATAAATCAACTCAGGAATCATAACTAGGAAGAAAATCGACGTACGAGCCATGTTGTTGGTTGTCTCTATAAAATGAAAAACAGCTAAATCAATACATATATTATTAGCCTAAAATAATCAATTCTCTTGTTAACATTGTAAAATACATACCATAATCTGATTCAATTGGATGTTGTCCAATTGCGCCTTTCGTACCGTAGTTCCAATCTCAAAGGCACAAACAATCAAAGACCTGATAAAAGCAAACAATTTCGAAAAAACACATGCACACGAGATTGTGAATCGCGTAAGAATACTTACTGATTGAAAGTGATCACCACATCATGTTACTAGGATCACCATGTAGAGGATCCACATAATATATTATCCAATCCTTCATATTAACGAAGATCAACACCCAATGATTCCTTCAGAATTTACAAATCAGCGAACATTCACAATAAAACATTATTATTAAGAGTAAAGTTTGGAAAGAAGTCTCTCCCAACATTGACAGGCGCAAGAACCATCTTATCATTAACATTATTATCCTTTAACAGCTCAACTATCAGTGGTACTCGATAACCTTTAGTGCGAAGAAGGTCTTCAACGGCGATACGGAGAAGCACAAGTGATTCAGCTTTTGTGGCGTGACAAATTTCTTGTACAAACAACTTAGACACGAATAAATTTGGATTAGCAACTTAGACACAACTAAGTATTAAAAATAGTTTAAAGTACTATATATATATATAGATAGATATAAGCATATGATATTGATTGGTAGTTCCTCTTTGTCTTAAATATGATGTAATAAATATGATAAAACGATGTATTAAAGCAATTAGGTGAATACCAAACTCACCAAAAAAATTAGGTACATACCTTTTTGTCAAGGCATATGATACTGATTGGTAGTTTCCCTTTAGGTTTGTTTAGCACAAGTTCTGTCGGCTAGTTTAATGGTAACTAGCAAGATACCCGTGCGAATGCATGGGTCACTCTATTTTCATGTATTTTTGAAATACAATTTTTTGTAAAAATATATTTTTAAATTGTGACAAATATATTTAGTAGTTTTAGTTTTTTAAAAATGCAGAAAGATTGAGAATATTCAAACAGAGAAAATAAGTATACCAACAATGTGTAATGTTTCCCCGTTGAGATTTAAAACTAAAACAATCATTATAAATAATAAAGAGATTTACAAAATTGCTATGTGCTCAAAGATAATAAAATTATACTAACATGTTATGTTTTCCCGTCGGAATTCACAAAGCAAAAAAATTATTTATAAATAATTAAAAAGACTATAAAATTGATACATGCTGAAAGACAATAAAATTATTTTGATAACAATAATGTTTTCCCGTTGGGATTCAAAAGGAAAATAATACAACAAAAAAAATAGGATTTTCCCGTAAAAAATTAGAAATTAAAATATAAATATAAATAAGGAAATCAAAAAATAAAATAATTAAAAACTGGAAAAAAATAAAATAAAAAATGAAAATTTAAAAAAAGAGAAAGAGAGAAAAAAAGTGAACTCAAAAAGTGGAGGGAAGAAAGAGAAATAAAAGTTTTTGCAATTTGAGAAGAGAGAAGATAGAGATAAAGATTAAAATCAGAATATAAAAATTAAATATAAATAAGGAAATTAAAAATTTAAAAAAATTAGAAATAAAAAAATAAAAATGAAAAAAATGAAATTTAAAAAAAAAGAGAAAAAGTGAAGGGAAGAGAGATAAACGTTTTTAAGATTTTAGAAGAGAGAAGAGAGAGGAGAAGTGAAGAGAAGATGTGGAGTTAAATTGACGAGGTGTCAAAATTTTAAAAATGAGCAGTTTAGTATTTTTGTTGGTAGTTTATTTTTTTAAATTGATATAGATTTAAGAGTAGTTTAGGTAAAACAATAAAAATTGTAAATAAATTTATTATTTTAGATATATTAATTATATTTCTTGATTGGAGAGATTTTATTAAAAGGCTCTTATAATTTGGGATGAATGTAGTATAAAAAAGAGGGTGCAGAGACATTGATGAAACAAAATAAGTAAGAGGAGAAGGGTTTATATCAAAAAAAAGGGAAAGAGGACCAAAACAAAACGACGTGAGGAATAAAAAAAATTAATAATAAAAAAATAAATGAAACAAAATAACAGAGAGTAGCAGTGTTTATGTCAAAAAAATAAAAAAGCAACAGACGTGAGGAAACGCTGATAGGAAGAAAAAAAAAGTAAGGGAGAGTTTTGAGCGAAAAGTAGATTTGTGGGAAAAAGACATGTGTACAAAAGACAAAAAAAGGGTTTACTTTTGTTAAAAGATGTTAACAAGTCACATCCTGCACATTAAAAAACCAGTAACTCGCGACATGTTACATTTACCTCACCTCAAAAGAACTAGTGAAGATTCGAACCCGCGACATATCGGATACAAGTTCTGTCATGCGTCACTAGGTCAACCCTTAGGTTGCTTAGCACGAATTCTCTCAGCTATTTTAATGGTAACAAGTCATGTTTTGTAAAAGAAAACACATTAACAAGTCACATCCTGCACATTAAAAAACCAGTATCAAATTGAGCCCATAGTATGCATTAGACAACACAAATGTTAGACGAAATAAAAAAGGGGACCGCATAGGATCGAAGTGGATGTGTGGCGCATTAGAAATTCATAAGTTTTGTATAAGCTTTTTATAAGCTAGTACAGGGACTTATACTACTAGATAAACTCAAATAATTTGTTCATAAGTCAATCCAAATGAGACTTTTATCTTTTATTATAAAAAATAGCTTATACATAAGCCTTTATATAATAAATGCTTATGTTATAAATATTTAATTAAATTGTTTATCCAAACAAATCTTATAAACTAGTTCAATAACTTTTTAGCTTTACCAAGTCAGAGTGAATCCTATACTTTTCTTTGTTTAAAAATATTATTAATTCTTTGAAAGGTAATTGATAAATGGTGAGAATAGAAAAATCTTATCTTATTGTACCAAAAAAAAAATCTTATATTAACAGTAATACGAATTTTTTGTTTGCTTATAAAAAACGATTTTTTTTTTTGGTTGTATTAATACGAAACAAATTTAAAAGGAATAAACGTATGAAAGAGAAAACTCTGGTTAAAGAATTATCCAGAGGTTGCGCAAAACAAAATAAGCCAACGGGTTCCAGACGTGGCTAGAACGCATTATCATCTCATCCGTTGCCGAAAACGACTCTATACCCAACGTTGCCGTGTCAAAAGGGTTTAGAGCTCCCAATTTGTCCACGCGTCACAACGTGATTGGCGGAGCTGCCGTTGCCTGAACGAAAACCTCGCATCGCTTTGCTATAAATGCGAGCCCCGTGAAGCAAACCTCGCATTGCTACAAACAATATTCTTTTGTTGAAGAGAAAAGAAACCCTAGCGCACCGTTTCAAGGTATCTTCTACTCCTTGTTTCTTCCCCAATAATAAAACTTCGATTATTAGGGTCTTGGATTCTCTCTGTCATCTTTGATTTAGACTTCGATTATTAGGGTTTTGTGTTCTGTCTTTTAACCGATTGTTGTATCTGTCAACTTCGATTTTGATCGGGGTTTTTTTCGTGTTTTGGAAATTCTTTTGAATCGGATCATTTACGTGATTTTACTGTCTCTATAATCACGAAAGCTCAGATCATTGGGAAACCTTTGTTGATTAATTAGCTAATTTGTTTCAATTTTTTGTTGATTGAAGACGATCTTCATATATTGTATAAGGTGTGTATATATAAAACTTGTGAGATCTGGTTATGTATTGTGTGGTTGAAAAATTTCCTGTAATTAGATTATCCATAGGCGTGTTTGACTCTTCTATTTTGGGTTCTTGAATCAATTGGTTGGAACGGTTTATAAAGGTCTATATTCTTTTCTTGGTTTTTGATTTGTGTTGTGTATATATGTAATTTTGTGACTAGGATCGACACCAGTTTATTGATTATTGATTATTTGGGATAATATTGATCGAGTATGTTTTTAAAATCTGTTTCCTTCAAATAGAATTGATTATATTGCCTGATCTTCTGCTTTCTGTCCTTCGTTTCATGTAGTATTGCCACTTTGTAATTGATCATGATGAAGAATTGGTGATTGAATTATTTTGTTTAATTTGGATAATACAGATGCAAATCTTCGTGAAAACCCTCACTGGCAAGACCATCACTCTCGAAGTTGAGAGTTCAGATACCATAGACAATGTGAAGGCCAAGATTCAAGACAAGGAAGGGATCCCACCAGACCAGCAGCGTCTCATTTTTGCTGGCAAGCAGCTTGAGGATGGGCGCACCCTTGCTGATTACAACATCCAAAAGGAGTCCACCCTCCACTTGGTGCTCCGCCTTCGTGGTGGGATGCAAATTTTTGTAAAGACACTCACTGGAAAGACCATCACCCTTGAGGTGGAGAGCTCTGATACCATTGACAATGTCAAGGCCAAGATTCAGGACAAAGAGGGTATCCCACCAGACCAACAGAGGCTCATCTTTGCTGGCAAACAGCTTGAGGATGGCCGGACATTGGCCGATTACAATATTCAGAAAGAGTCCACCCTTCACTTGGTGCTCCGCCTCCGTGGTGGTATGCAAATCTTTGTCAAGACCCTTACCGGAAAGACCATCACCCTTGAGGTGGAGAGTTCTGACACCATAGACAATGTCAAGGCCAAGATTCAAGACAAAGAGGGTATTCCACCAGACCAACAGAGGCTCATCTTCGCTGGAAAACAGCTTGAAGATGGCCGAACCTTGGCTGATTACAACATTCAGAAGGAGTCAACTCTCCACCTTGTGTTGCGACTTCGTGGTGGTATGCAGATTTTCGTGAAGACCCTTACTGGCAAGACAATTACTCTGGAGGTAGAGAGCTCAGACACAATTGACAACGTGAAGGCCAAGATACAGGACAAGGAGGGTATTCCCCCAGACCAGCAAAGGTTGATTTTTGCTGGAAAGCAGCTTGAAGATGGACGTACCCTGGCGGATTACAACATTCAGAAAGAGTCCACCCTTCACCTTGTCCTTCGTCTGAGGGGAGGTATGCAGATCTTTGTGAAGACTTTGACCGGTAAGACCATTACCTTGGAGGTAGAAAGTTCAGATACCATCGATAATGTAAAGGCAAAAATCCAGGACAAGGAGGGAATTCCACCAGATCAGCAGAGGTTGATCTTTGCTGGGAAGCAACTAGAGGATGGAAGGACTCTTGCTGACTACAACATTCAGAAGGAGTCTACCCTTCACCTTGTGTTGCGTCTTCGTGGTGGATTTTAAGTATGTTAAGGTTGCTTCATGGGTCCTGAGTTCGTAATGGCTCTTGAAAAACTATCATTTGCTATGGCTTTTGTATAATTCCGTTCTTCCTAGATCGTTCAGGTCTTTGGTCTTTTATGTTCCAGTACTTTTTAATGGGTCTTGTAATGGCCCTTAAAAAACTATCGTTTGCTTTGGTTTTTGTATGATTCTCTGTTCTCCCAGTTGATTAGTTAAATACTTCCAATATCTTCGCTTTTATCATTTCTGGAGTTCAAAAATTTGAGCAGTAGTTTTGATGGTTTTTAAAAACCTTCCATTTCAGTACTTTTGCGCTTGAAAGGGGGGTATGCTTTGCAGTTTCCATAGTTCTAGTTCCTATCCCTTTTAGTGAGGAACCAGCATTGGCCATTATATTATTGCTTTGAACATAAGTAAAATCTACAGTTGCAAACCCTGGTACATTACAGGAAGATAATAACTTTTTTTTTATTGAATGTAAACCATGGACAATAAATCAATAATATGTAATCAGGATATTCAGGATATTCTGCTAGTGGGGGATCAAGGGATGGTCATGTTTCATCCGTATGCATAATGCACAATAATATAGGACTTGTACCCCCACCCAGCCCCCTCTCCCCGAAAAAAAAACCAGACTCTCTGGGTTCACATTTTTTAATTAAGTAATCAGCGTATCAAACAACTAATTTTATGCCTATGCCATATGCATTTGAGCAGGAAGTACATGCTACTACAAAACGTACAAAACTTTCTTAAACGTAATAAGGTCCTTCTATTGATCCTCTTCACTCCTTTACAATAAACTTTGACAATGAGAAAAAACAGAAGACTGCAGGAACAAAAGGAAGGGATGCATTGCTATTCAATGATCCTCAGCAATTTCATACTGTAATATATATCAGATATGCCATGAACACCCTGTCGAAGAATATCATCAGCCAGATTGAATGCTTCAGTTACAGGGTGATTGAGAAACTGCCGTTAGTAGCTTGTCATTTGAAATATCATCTCTGTTATACTCAGACATAATGAAAATGTATGTTTATTGATGAATGAACAATTAGCTCTTATAGAGCATTCTGGTACAACAAAGCAAAACTAAACTAACTTTTAACAAACTAAATCGTTATTAACTAACTACTAACAAACAGAAACCAACAACAGACTAACATTCCCTCTCTTAAACTAATTGTATTTCAAAACAAACAATTAGTTTAATTTAGGGAATTCACAAACTCCAAGTTGTTCACTAAACTTCACAAAATCCTCCATCTTCCAAGGTTTTGTCAGCAAGTCTGCAATTTGATCCTTGGTGCCACAATGAATCATTTCAATAATTCCATCCTTGACCAGATCCCTAAGATAGTGATATCGCACGTCTATGTGTTTACTTCTACCCTGAAATATTGGATTCTCGGATAACTTTATGGCTGAGCTATTATCACACAGTATAGTTATGCAGTCTTCTTGTGAGAGCCCCAATTCCTTCAGAATTTTCTTCATCCAAATAGCCTGACAAGCTGCTGCCCCTGCTGCCACAAATTCAGCCTCAGTAGTTGATAGAGTCACAATAGGTTGCTTCTTAGAAGACCAAGCCACAGCTCCATTGCTCAATAGGAACAGATACCCAAAAGTACTCTTTCTATCCTCTAGATCTCCTGCATAGGCACTGTCCGAGTATCCCAATAACTGTTCATTCCCTCCCTTCTTATATAGAATTCCAAAATTCACAGTTCCTTAAAGATATCTCAGAATGCTTTTTGAAGCTAATAGATGCATTTGAGTTGGCTTGCTCATATATCTGCTGATGATGCTGACAACATACATCATACCTGGCCTTGTAGCAGTAATATACATGAGACTCCCCACTAATTGCTTGTAACTTGTCTCGTTCACTTTCTCCCCTTGTTCATCTATGTGCAGTTTGCACCCTAGCACCATTGGAACTTTCACTAGATTGCTATGTATCATACCAAATCTTTCTAATACTTCCATAACATACTTCCTTTGGCTGATGTATATACCATGATCTTCTTGTATTACTTCAATTCCTAGGAAATATCTCATTTTTCCTAAATTAGTCATGTCAAATTCTCTTTTCATTGAACTTCTAAACTCACTCATCAAAGTTTCATCATTGCCAGTATATATTAGATCATCTACATGTATACTAACAATCAAAATTCCTCTTTTCTTGCTATGCTTCAAAAACCATGTCTGCTCATTCTTGCTTCTTTGAAAATCTTCCTGAATGAAATAGGACTCAATGCGACTAAACCATGCCTTGGAGCTTGTTTTAACCCATATAAAGCCTTATGCAATTTTTAGACCTTGTTCTCGCTCTCTTTCTTCACATATCCTTTTGGTTGTTCCACGTATGCTTCTTCAGTCAAAGTTCCATAAAGAAATGTTGATTTAACATCTAACTGATACAATTTCCAACCCCTTTGAGCTGCAAGTGCTATCACCATTCTCACTGTATCTAGCCTGCTAACTGGAGCAAAAACTTCAGTGTAGTCAATTCCATACTGCTAAGAGTATCCTCTTGCCACGAATCTAGCTTTATATTTATCTACTTGACCAAGTTCAGTGAGTTTAGTCTTGTAAATCCATTTGACTCCTATCTTCTTAGCTCCTGCAGGTAAATCTATTAATTCCCAAGTTTCATTCTTCACAACTGAAGCTATTTCAGCATTCATAGCATGTCTCCACTTTGCACTCTTCACAATACTGTCAATTTTAGCCATATTAGCTGTCTCTTTTCATCTAAAAGTCTTTTTCAGCAACATAATCGTCCAGCCACACAAATGATCGCCTGTTTCTGCCTTCACCAACATCTCCAGCTTCTGTCACAGCATGCTGATTTGCATCTCCAGCATCCTCTTCATTACTTGATTCACCACTGGCAGCCCATACTGTGTGATTTACATCTTCATTTCCCTCTTCATTACTTGATTCATCACTGCCTTCACTGTCTTCTTCCTCAATAGCATTTTCTTTCTCACCCCATTCCAAATCCACTATAAGTTCTTCTTTATAACTCTTATCTCAATCCCATTGTGCTTCTTCTTCAAAAACAACATCCCTATTTACAATAATTTTCCTTCCAATCGGATCATACAACCTGTAGCCTCTAGATTCATCACTCATTCCAAGTAGAACACACTTACAACTTTTATTTTCCAGCTTAGATTTCTTAGCATCTGGAATGTGCACATGAGCAACACATCCAAACACCCTAAAATGTGCCACTGATGGCTTACAACCACTCCAAGCTTCCTCAGGTGTTTTATTTTTGACAGCTAATGTAGGTGATCAATTCAACACATAAACCATCCATTTTACTGCTTCAGGCCATAAACGTTTTGGAATTCCTTTTCCACACAACAATGATCTAACCATGTTCATAACTATCCTATTATTCCTCTCAGCACCCCATTTTGCTGAGGGGTATAGGTTGTGGTTAACTGTCTTTTAATTCCAGATTCTTAACAAAATTGATTAAACTCAGATGATGTAAATTCTCCCCCTCTATCAGTACAAAGACGTTTAATTTTCAAATCAGTTTCCTTCTCAACAAGGTTCTTTTAAAATAATGGAAAGCTTCTGATTTTTAAGCTAAGAAGTAAATTCATGCCTTTCTAGAGAAATCATCTATAAAGCTTAAGAAATACCTCTTGTTACTATTTGAAGCTGGTGTGATAGGTCCATATATGTCGGTATGAACCAATTCCAACTTCTTTGTTGCTCTCCATTGACTCTTTTTAGGTATCACATCCCTGTGTTGTTTTCCTTTCATACAATCTGCACACACCTTACTTGCAGTGGATAAATGAGAGAGTCCCTTGACCATTTCTTTATTCTCCAAAACCTTCAATTCATTGTGACTCAAATGTCCATATCAGCAATGCCATAGATATGACAAATCTTTACCAATAGTGTGAAAACAAGACCCTTTGTGACAAGAAGATTGAGCAAACAGCATAAACATCCTATTTGCAGTCATACTTATCTCAAAAATCAACCCCTTTTCTGGATGATATAGTTTGCACTTTCCCGATTGGAACATCACAGTTAATCCCCTTTCTTGTAATTGTCCTACACTCGAGAGGTTGTTCTTGAGTTTAATGACAAAGTACACATCAGAGATTAAGTGAGTTGTCCCATTTATCCTTAGCTTGACACTCCCTTTTCCAGCAACCTCCATCTTTGAATTGTTGCCAAGCTTCACTGATTGTTTGAACCCTAAATCGAATTCACTAAACCAGAATATGCTTCCACACATATGATTTAAGCAACCCGAATTCAAGAACCAAGCATCTTGCTTTTCTTTGACTTGAATTCCTTCATGAGCCATCAACAACATCACTTCTTCTTCATTGAACTCTGCATAATTTGCCTCCTTATCCCAATCAGGACATTCATTCCTATAGTGCCCAATTTTATGACACTTAAAGCGCTCAACAGTGGTTCGATTCTGCCTTCCCCTTCCCCTTCCTCTACCTCCAGCATCCATTAAATTTCTGCTCATGCACAACTAAAGAGCTCTGAAGTTCATCAATGGATAGATTCTCAGTGTCCTTAGATTCCTCAATCGAGCAAGCTATGTAATTAAATTTCTCAGTCAAAGATCTAAAGATCTTTTCAACAATAGCTACATCTTTCGTCAGTTCTCCATGAGTTCTCGTCTTGTTTGCCACGCCCATAACCCGAGAAAAATATTCAGTAATTGTTTCACCTGTTTTCATCTCTAGGTTTTCGAAATCTTTCCTCTAAGCTTGAAGAATGGATCGCTTCACCCTTATATTTCCTTGATACTTACTTTTCATGGACTCCCAGATCTCCTTTGATGTATTTTTCTGCCAGACTGTCTCCAACATCGTTCTATCAATCGCTTGAAACAGGCAATTCTTCACCTTTAGATTTTTGAGCTTCAATTCATCGAGTCGCTTCTGCTGAGTCTCGATTAACACCACACCTTCTTTTGGATTTGTAAACCCCTTCTTGATCAAATTCCAATATTCCTTAGATCTGAGGAAATTCTCCATCAGCATGCTCCAATGGTCATAGTGACCATCGAAGCGTGGAATCGCTGGTTGCACAAACACTACATCATTCGCATTCGCCATTATTGAACACACAAGGACTTGCAATTCTTCTCTCTTTTCTTCTCAGGTCCCAATGGAGCTTGGTAGCTCTGATGCCAAAATGTTAATACTCAGATAGAATGAAAATGTATATTTATTGATGAATGAACAATTAGCTCTTATAGAGTATTCTGATACAACAAAGCAAAACTACACTAAACTAATTTTTGACAAACTAAACCGTTAGTAACTAACTACTAACAAACAGAAACTAACAACAGACTTAACAATCTCTTAATCAGCGATTTCATACTAACATTATCTCTCAATAAATGCTGTAATTACTCCTTGTGCTTGAGTGGCTCTCTTTTGTCGTTCAAACAAGAAAGGAGTGGGGACAATGGAGCACCACCTGTGCCACTTCCCCCACTCATTCCAGCCTGCAAAAGTTAATTCTAATTTTCAAGTTTAGCAGAATATACCAATACCAATGAGGAACAATTTAAATGAATCGCAAGCACGTCTGCTCCCAAATCTTGAAATTGATTATCACAGACAATAACAGTTGATACTTTACATTTTTTATAATTTTTTTTTTCCTTCCAATACTATTAAAAGAAAATCTCAAAGAAGCAAATTTATATTTGATGTCACAGTGTATTAAACTAATTTAACTACGACATCATGATAATTGATTGATTTTTTGAAGTGATCCTTTTTGCCTTTGCCTACCTTGGCTCTTCTGTATTATGAAGTATTGCCTTATAAACATATTCAGATATGAAGTCATTCAGAAGTCTTCACTAATAGCTTGAATATTCTTGGTTGATCCTTTTTTTTTTTTTTTTTTGAAATCCTTCTTAGTTTGTCCTTGACATGCTAACAAGTGCCCTGTGCCTATATGATTAGGTTGTCCGGAGTTCGATCCTAGCCACTACACTTCTAGCTCAAAAGGAATCTAGTGTAAGAGGACACGCTAGATATGAAAACAGGCCAATATTTTGGAAATTTGGTTCCTGGCATACATTGTGAAATGCTAATGGAGCATGTAAATCATTTCTAATGGCGTAACATTTAGACCAATACTAAGAAAATTCATAAAGCAGAACTGCTATTGAACCTACTGTTATAATTAAAGACCATATCAGCTTCATAAACTTCCTCTCCTCGTGTTGTGCAATGAATTTTCACTCAAAGTTACTCAGACCCCTTGGAATATGAATATCACACCAAGAACAACTACTTATTTATTTATGGTAGAAATTCACATTACATGATATCTTTCTTACACACACATATCACACAAAAGGTGAACATTACAACCAAGGCAGGCTCACGATTTAAACCAACAAACAGAGAAACAGAGTTTATTTCTGTGAATTTAACCAGAGATTTCAATAGACTTAACATCAGGCTTCTTGACCTCTGCTTTGGGGACGGTGACAGTGAGAACACCATTCTCCATGGCAGCCTTCACTTGATCCATTTTGGCATTCTCAGGCAATCTGAACCTCCTCATGAACTTCCCGCTGCTACGCTCCACGCGATGCCACTGATCGTTCTTGTCTTCTTTCTCAGTGCTCCTCTCTCCACTTATCTGAAGCACCCTGTCATCTTCAATCTCAACCTTCACTTCCTCCTTCTTCAGCCCCGGAAGATCCGCCTTGAACACGTGTGCCTCTGGTGTCTCCTTCCAATCCACTCTGGTGCTTACAAATGCAGAATTCTCCCGAGAAAATTCAGGGAAAGAAGCAGAAAGGGAATTGGAGAGAGGGAAATCCTTGAAAGAGTCCCAAACGTCGAGGGAGAATGGATCGACAACGTTGCTCCTTCGGCCACCTAAGAAACTTGGAATCAGCGACATTTTCAATCCTGTTGCTGAACTTTGGAACTCTTGTGAATCGAGAATGGAATTTGATTTGCTAGCTGTGCAGTGTGAATCGTGGCGTTCTCCGCACGCACCGAGTTATTTAAAAGAAGTGGAGGAACAATCCTGCGTTTTCGAGAAAATTCTTTTTTTGTTTTTCGAAACTCATTTTCGAGAAAATTTCAAAACTCGGAAGCATACTAGATTCACGTAGCCAGAATACAGAATGCTCTAGAAATCATTCTAAAACTAATGCCCTAGAAACTGTTCATCAAATATACTCCCACCGGTGCTTATTATAAAAAACAATACCCAAAACCAAAAAAAAAAAAAACATTGGAAACAATTAATTTTATTTAATATTGCTATAAATTTAGATTGTTTTCCACAAATATTCTTATATTAATTACTCATAATTCTCTAACTTGATTATTATTTCTAATAATCTCTCACAATAAATAAAGATATAAATAATATTTAATATTTAATACATTTAAAAATAGGTCAATATTTCTTATAAAAAAGACAAAAACATAGACTATTTTATTTCTTATAAAAAAGACCAGAGTAATAGTTTTGGGTTTTGAAGGCCGAAATAATGAGTTCATTTGGGCTGTAAGGGAAAATCAATGTTATAGAAATGGGTTATTGACAAATGTTATCTCCTTAACGTTTTTTCTCTGTAAATAAACAATTTTAAAGATATTGCTCTCATCAATTTTTTTTTTAAAGATATTGCCTTATTCTTTTTTTTGACGCAAGATATTGCCTTATTCTAGCAATACATTTTATTTTTATTATTATCTATACTATTATATAAAGAGAACAGGGTAAGGTAACCTTTTTTGGTATACTAATTTGGTTTCTACTTTTACCCTTCAATTAACTGTTTTGTAAATTTAAAAATATTTTATTTTAAACTGTTGCACCTTTATTTTAAAGAAACTAACACCAAGAAATGTAACTGTTCCTTTCTTTCCCACACTACAAATGTGTTGTGGACAATAAATAATAATAATAATAATAATAATAATATAAAATACTGTAGTATAATATGTTGGAATTTTATATTAAAATAAGTAATATGGGCTGATATTATTAATAATTATATTAGCTATTTATCATAAAGGAGCTATATTTTATGTTATCATATAAAGTTAAAATAAGGTAAGCTCATTGGACTCCTAATTTAATTGATATGGACCTTATATGAGTAGATGTAAGTGTTGCCCGATAAGGGGATAATGGGTACCCTGTTAGGTTTAACACACTATAAAGAAGGCTATGGTCCCCAATACACCGAATCGCCGTCATCCATTCTCTTCTCCCCATCTGAAGAGAACCTAAAGTCTCGTGAGAGAGCTCAAGAAGATTCGGTTAAGGAAGAACCATAAAGCCACCGCTAACATGCTCGTTGTTCGTTGCTATGGATTCAGTTGCTCGTTGGTTGTTCATGATCATTCCTTGGTATTCCGCTTCAGGTGATTGATTGCTATGGATCCAGGTATTCTTCTAATCCTTGATAATCCAACATGTCGTAGATCCTAAGGGTAGAGAACATGTTGTTCTTATTAAACATGCTTGTATGTCTTTATAGCTTCCGCCTAAGGTTTTTTTTTCTATGAGATTTGAGCATGCTTGTTCTTGTTGTTGTTATTAATAATGAATTAATTCCAACAAGTGGTATCAAAGCGGTCTTCTATGTTGGTTTATTATGATTGATTTATGATGCGGTTTTGCTCTTGAATGAATTTTATGTTATTCCTCAATTTTGCGTGAACTCAAAATTACAGAATTTATGGCTTTTATTTTTTGTATGCGGATCTTTCAAAATACTGAAGGAAAAAAAAAGTTGTGTGCCTTTCGGATTTCGGTAATTGATCGAAATTGAATATAAATTTGCACAATAAAGTTTTTTTTTTATCTCTTGGTGTGAAAAATTTTTCGGAAGAGAGTTTTGTTTTGATTTGAATATTATTTAATATTCATGAATGATTGTTGGCAATTTTTTAATGATTGGAAATTTGGAATTTGCAATCAAGTGTTGTACGTGAAAAGTTTTTTTTTTTTGCCTTCCTTGATAATTCCGTATGCAAAGGTCAATAATTATAGCTTTTGACTTATTTCTTTTTCAAAGGCCACGATGCTAATTGCTTTTAATTTAGTTTGATTTCAAATATTATCATAAATTATGATATGACTTCATATTATTTGAAATTGAAAATATGGATTTGATTGAGAATTGTTCAGCGTTGTGCGTTAATTTCGAAATCAAAAGATTTCAATTTTTTGTTGAAATTATCGTAATCGAGTTTTTGGAGGGCAATTGATTTCATATATTTGAAATTGAAATTGATTTTTGGAAATCTTGTACATGAAATTTTTTTTGGAATAAGGAAAATAACGATTTGGTTTTTTTTATATTGCATAAAAAAGGAAACCAAGAAAGTTTTGTCATTTTCTGATTTGTTTTATGAATTATTAAAGTTATGATTCTATACGTTTGATTTGGACAAAATATTTGAGCGAGATATTATATGTGATTTGTGCCATAAGAATTTCACGGTTTTTTTGGTCTTTGCATTAAGTTCATTTGCGGTGAATCTTCAATTATATTTTGTATATATATTGTTGATTTTGGCCATCGTGAAAGAAGACATACAAATCTTTGGTTGAGTATCTCTTTATTGTGATAATAAGATTTAACTGTCTTTGATTATTACATATTTCATGTTTTTTGTCTATATTGAGAATGAATCAAATAAAATTATTACCGCAATATTATTTTTAAGATTTGGATTTTGAATTTAATAATAATTAATGAAATATTATTATAATTCAAATTTGAGGTGTATGGTTATGGCCTTAGAATTTTTGGGTGTTGTTTATTTATTTTAAATACGACCTGCGTGTCGTGATTTAATTCAAATACGACCTGCGTGTCGTGACTTTCTCTTTATTTTAGTTTATTTTATTTTTTAAAAATATTATAAATGATAAAAAAAGACGAAAGAGAGGACAACACTATATGGACGCCGGTTTGGAGCGACTGGCTTTTGGGTTAAAGAATTGTAATAAATAGTTATTTATTTCTTTTCTGTTTAGGAGGCCATAACCATACCACGATAACTCTTATGAATTATGCATGTGATGTATGAAGTGTATGCATGTATGCTTGTATGCTATGTATGTTTCGCATGCTAAATGTCGCAGTTAGAACTTCGCCTCCCAACCGCTGGGCAATGAAGGGCACCACTCAGCAATGGTGCTGATTTTAGCAGGCCACTGGGCGGTGGTCTCGGTTCGTCATCTTGTCGTATTTGAGCCATCGAGCGGCCAACAACACCACTAGGCAGTGATGTGTGAGATACTTCTCTCGTTTTAGGACTGTCAAGTGGTCTTTTGACTGATGTGTGGTGTTGTAAACATACAGTTATAGATATTCCTACACCTAGGTGTTGAATTTATGTAAACTAAGGCCCTCCCATTTTTTAATTAATAATTGTCTAGTATCTTTAATTGGGTTGATTGAAACAACATGTTGCCAAAGTAACCTCTGTTGCGTAGATTAGTTCAATTAAATTTACAAAAGATGTAGTGTGGAGTTATTCATGCGAGTTGTTGTCGGCCCAAAGGAAGGCGCAACTTGGCCGCATAATTCTATACCTGCGATGATAAATGTGTGGTGATTATAAAGACAATTTATCCATGTGAGCAATTGGGATGTCCAAAGGCAACCATTGCTTGACAGGACTTATCGCCAATGTTTGATCGTTGCGTTGAGAGTACTGCTTGCAGTTAGTCCTTACAATCCAAAGATTGGGGATTAATGGTGCACTTGGTATCTTATTTGGGTCTTTAATTTACAGATAAAGAATAATTGAACATGTCTTATTAATTATTTTAATTTGACGTGACAATTGATGTTGTGTGGGTGCGTGTCCATGCGAATATTAATCGGCCCAAAGGAAGGTTAATATTTGGCCGGATTGCATTCACACCTGTAATGGTAAACCTGTGGCGATTATAAGGATAATTTCTCCATGTGAGCAATGAGATGTCTAAAGACAACCATTGTTTGACAGGACTTATCGACAGTGTTTGATCATTACAACAAAATACCAATAGCAATTAATATCATAGCCCAAAGACTTGGTATTAATGTTGCATCGGATATTTTGATAAGTATATTTTAGTACTTTTGTTCTCTTTTTGAACTATAATAGTTTGTGTATCTGCTGTTTTGAGTTCAATTTAATCCTTAAAAGTTTAGAGTTTTAGGATTAAAGACAGAACATTAAAGAAAGTTTTGGATCTAGACCAAGCATAAGAATGGAGAAACCCACTTTCTCTCGCTCAATTCGGTATCTATGAAGTGAGAATCAAGTATGAGAAGTAGGACTGCTCCAACCGCATAAGTTTAATGGTCATAAAGTACAATATTTCAGAGACCTTTAAGGGTGTTATTTTCGATGACTAATTTATGTCGTAAATTTCCTTGCTGAAATTAAAAGTGCTTGCAAAAGGCAATGAGGCGAAAATAAGCACTCGTTGGAGAGCTTAATTTTCATTAAGTATGAAAGTAAAGGGAATATGAGGAGCACATTATGAAAAAAATTCAAATCTTGTCTTCAAACTTAAGGCGTTAAAACTTGAGTAGTCTAACGACTTACTCAAATATTTAGCATTTGTATTCTTTCTTGCACAATTAGATCATATTAAATCAGTCTACAACTGTCAAAGGAGGAAATAATCTTTAATAAGATTATTTCATAAGGTGTGCAAGAAAATAAATGGTGAAGCAAGAGAAAAAATAAAATAGTGCTCATTTGGCAAATACCCCAAAGGATAAGGGCAAATAAAGAAAATTAAAGATGAAATCATAAGGGTCTCTCTCAAAAGAAACAACTAAGGTTGTCTTAACTGACAAATGCCAAGTGACGCTAAAAGATGCATCCATATAGGAGTTGGCAAAGTCGGTGAAGACTGAGACTCTAGGCATTTTAGATTGTTGTTACTAGCTTATATTTGAAATTAAAAGACAATTTGGTTGAATCAAATTTTGGGATAAAGTTTGGTTTTTTGTTTCTTTTTGAACAAATTAAGATGATTTTGGGTTTATTTTTTAAACAATGGATTCAATTTGTCTTTTAAATTCAAATATTGTTGGAGTCAATTGAGCCATGACTTGTGACAATCCATAATTTCTAAAAGTTCTGAGAGGTATAAACTTTGGTCCTAAGTTAAAGAAATTTTTTGAGACGGGGACTGCATAGTTCTTTAAGAATATTGAGTTTGGGGGAGAGATAAGGTTAGAGAACAAAATTGAGTGAGGAAGAAGCGGTTCTAATTATTGAACCAATTCATACAGTTGCTATTGGTGTAGCAAATTTGGATCCTCGTGAGGACATTATTGTTCTTCCTCCCAATCAAGTTAAGGAAATTATTCATGAAGATCAAACTCAACACCCTCAAGAACTAGAGCATTGGGAGCCATAAAGAAAGGATTGACCGTAAAGAGTCATTCTTTTTGGTTTTATTGAAAGACTCTTTTTCGGACAATCACATCGCTCATTGCTCATTATAACTTTGGAGCTACATAAGATGGATGTCAAGATAGTGTTTCTTAATGGCAACATTAATGAAACAAATGTATATGGTGAAATCGATATACCTTGTGTTGATAGACCCAAAGATGATTTGCGAACTGACGTAATTCACCCATTAGCTAAAGAAGTTGTCTCATTAGTGATACTGCAAAGTCTCATCAGGTAATTGTCTCATTTGGTCTCGAGATGAGGATTGTGGACGACTTGTGGGTATTACAAGGTCAGTGGGAGTAATTTTATATTACTGCTACTATATGTCGATGATATTTTATCTAGTCAATAGCGATATAGTCTGGTTGAGCGAAACCGAGAAATCTATAACGAAAAATTTAGAGATGAAGGATCTTGGGGACGTCTCTTTTGTATTTGGAATCCAAAATTCTGAGAGATCTCTCTTGGGGTATTCTGGGATTATCACAAAAGAGCTATATCGACAAAGTTTAAATAATTTCAACATGAAATATAGTAAACCAGGGGATACCACAGTTACTAAGGGAGACAATTTTAGTCTCAATTTTTGCCCGAAAGAAAATCTGGAAATTCAGGAAATACTGGGAGTTCCCTATGCTCTAGCTATCGGAAGTCTGATACATGATCTTATCTGTACACATCAGGAAACGACGTACATCGTGGGATCATGTGGCAGATACTTGAGCAATTCTAGTTTGAATTATTACAAAATGCAACCATAAGAATCATTAAGGAGAACAAAAGTCTATATATGCCCACATTCAGAGATCTGAAAGATTAGAGATCA
The DNA here is from genome assembly GCA_037113605.1 of Calophaca sinica. Classification (NCBI taxonomy): domain Eukaryota; kingdom Viridiplantae; phylum Streptophyta; class Magnoliopsida; order Fabales; family Fabaceae; genus Calophaca; species Calophaca sinica. The sequence goes on along the minus strand of CM073734.1, from coordinate 97,966,259 downwards.
TCAAGAACTCTGACTCTGATATTCAGGATGTTAATATTATAGACATCAAATTATGGGATATGACTGAAATATCTATGTCACTAGGTTGCATATAGTAAAAGGTATTAAAATACCATTTAAGTTACAGTGTGATAGATAAGTCAGTCGTATCCTACTTCAACAACAATAAAGAATGATACAATTTCTATTGACATAAATGTGTTCGTTGTTGAAATAATGAATTTAGGATAAAAGAATTTCTATAGAGCACATAGAGGCTAATTTCATGCTAGCTATCCACTGACTAAGGGCTTGACACATAAGGTTTTTCATGAGCATGTTGCTTATATGAGTGTGTTGTCACTAAGGTTGCCTTAGCTTAGTGGAAGTCTTTATTTGTGTTCTATGTTTAAGATACAAACTTTATGTTATTTCGGATTTTCTGTAGAAATAAAGATTATGTTTATGAATACATTATAAACATGTTTGTATCTTGTGTGCAAAATTAATTTGCACATTAAGGATTTTGTTTTGCAGAATTAAATTTTGCAAAATTGATCTCACCAAAGATTTAAGTAGGACCAGTTGGAAATAGGCATGATTGAGATCACATTCCATGTAATTTCCATGCTACTCATCCATATTGATCTATGTCATCAAATGTGTTAATGTGGTGATCGTCGGGGTTTAGCCACAATTTACGTAGTGACAAAAGCATGTGATTTCATTATTGATACATGAGGTGGACCAGATTGTAAGGAGGAAGTCTAAAGATAAATAGCATTCAGATATGCGCACTAAGGAATTATGATATAATTATTACGATATATAGCCCAAGTGGGAGATTGTTGGAATTTTATATTCCAATAAGTAATATGGGCTAATATTATTAATAATTATATTAGCTATTTATCATAAAGGAGCTATATTTTATGTGATCATATAAAGTTAAAATAAGGTAAGCTCATTGGACTCCTAATTTAATTGATATGGACCTTATATGAGTAGATGTAAGTGTTGCCCGATAAGGGGATAATGGGTACCCTGTTAGGTTTAACACACTATAAAGAAGGCTATGGTCCCCAATACACCGAATCGCCGTCATCCATTCTCTTCTCCCCATCTGAAGAGAACCTAAAGTCTCGTGAGAGAGCTCAAGAAGATTCGGTTGAGGAAGAACCATAAAGCCACCGCTAACATGCTCGTTGTTCGTTGCTATGAATTCAGTTGCTCGTTGGTTGTTCATGATCATTCATTTGGTATTCCGCTTCAGGTGATTGATTGCTATGGATCCAGGTATTCTTCTAATCCTTGATAATCCAACATGTCGTAGATCCTAAGGGTAGAGAACATGTTGTTCTTATTAAGCATGCTTGTATGTCTTTATAGCTTCCGCCTAAGGTTTTTTTTCCTATGAGATTTGAGCATGCTTGTTCTTGTTGTTGTTATTAATAATGAATTAATTCCAACATAATAAAAATATCCGTGCCCGTCTTGCCGCTAGTTATTATTATAACGAGGCCACAAAGGCCACTTATTCTTTTTCTTGATTAAAAAAAAATTAAGTGAATTGAGTCTCAGAGCTCGCTATAAAGGACACTTATTCTAACAATACTTATAAATAAATAGGGATTAAATAATCAATTGAGTTAGTTATTTCGTTGAATATAGAAAATAAAAATAAAGACTAAAAATGCTTTTAGTCTCTTAAAATATTAAAATCTGTCCATTTAATCACCATTTTTTATATTTTTTTAAAACTAAAACTTCATAAATTATTCTGTTTACTGAATATTCTCTCCACTATTACATCGTTACATTTTATCATTAAAGGCACATGCAATACACATATAAACGAATTGGCCATTTGCTAAACAAAAATATTTTCTGAAGAACAAATTTGGAAATTACAATTTTTTTAAGACCAAAACATAATTAAAGTAGGTAGCAAACAGTGAAAATTAAATGAGGATTAATTGATGCGAAAATAATTTATAAAAAAAACCCGTTTGAAAAAACTAAAATCGTGAGATCAAATATGAAAAATATGGTATTTTAATAAGGCACAAAATTATTTAAACATTAAAATAAGTAAATAACTACTATGATTAGTTGTTTAATTTTTACTTATACTGACAACAGCGACAAATAAATTATCCCGTAATGAAAATTTTAAGATAATATTGAAATAACAACAATAATAGCTTTATTACCTTTTTATTTGTATTTTAATTTTAATATATTTTCATTTTTTGATGAATTATAATTTTTAGCTATGTGGGCTGTACTTGTAAAAAATGCTATATGGGTTGTATTCATGTAACAGTTACTCAAATTTAAAGATAGGAATATACTAGAGAACCATATCCAATGGGTTGACGCTAAAATTTTTGAAAGCAAGTTGTAGACAGTTGGGTTAGACAAATTTGGCTAAGGAAGGGTAAGATCCGATGCAATCCAGATGATTGATAAGTCTGGCCGTTCAATAATTTTGATGATAATAAAGTGACTTGATTGAATAAGGTTTTTACAGTATTTAACAAGTATGTTAAGTGTGTAGATAATTTGGTTTATAAAAGGAATTAAATGAGTAATTCCATAAAGTAGAAAAAACTATGATAAGTTTACTAATAAATACTTGCGACCACTTGAAATAAAGAACTTTGTCCATCTGCTTGAACCTGTGTCTTATGCTATACTACCAGGACTTGCGTCTGATGAGTAGGTTTAAAGCAGTGTTTTAAAAACCGAACCGAACCGGACAGTTCAACCGGTTGAACCTTGAACCGATCTTATTTACGGTCCGATTATTTTGGCGGTTCAACCGCGGTTTCGTCCCGGTTCGAGCGGTTAAAAGCGGTTGAACCATGACCCGGAAGTCTCACCAGTTCGATGTCCGGTTCGGTTTTTAAAATATTGGTTTAAAGCAACAAAGCACGTGTATGTATAATGCGACTAGATTACGCTCTTGAAGATTACAAGAGAGGTTTTTGTACTTCCCTACATGTCATCGGGGGAAAACATATTATATTATGTATAAGAGCATCTTTATCCATCATAATTTAGTGGGTTGCTTAAAAGTCAGAAAAGTCAAAAAAGCATTTAACAAATGGCTGCAACATTTTCTCTTTCATGAGAAAATTTACTTTTCTGACAACCGAAGACAAACCCCTCTCTCTCTCTCATATGAGCCCCTCCTTTCATCTAGTTGCCGTTCTCTGTATTGTTACCGTTCACAAAAATAAAATGACGCAAGAGCAACGTGGCTGACAAAAGAAGCAAAACCTGGAATTACACATAGGTGTTGAAGGCAATTAAAAATTTAAGAAACCACCGCTAAAGTTGTCCTAAGGGATCTCTTTCTTTGAAGCTTCACTGAACTAGTGGAGATTTTTTTTTTATAGTCAAATAGCCTAGTGGTTAGTAATTAGTTGTTAGTTGTTAGAGGGGGTGGGGGGAGGGGTTCGAACCCCAAACTCCTACATTAAAACTCCTTCAATGTCCCTTTGGCTACCAACAAGCCACCTACGCAAGACGAACTAGTGGGGATTACTTTTTCATGTCATTCATGTATTGTGTGAGAAAATGTTTTGAGAAACTAAAAAAAGAGATAAATTTTTATGCAAAATTATATAAAACTTAACATGTCAACATGAGTTGCTCTTCTATATCTTCAAAGAAAGTTGTTCCCCTATTTTGTCATTCTGTACAGATGTCATTCTCTCAATAATTCTATTCCCGCTCAAATCTTTCTACTCCTATTTCTCTCCAGCTTTATCATTCTCACTTCTATCTATTTTCAATATTTCTCAACCGTTACTCTCTGACCCTCTCTCTCACAATTATATTCCCATTTCCCAATCCCTCTTTCTGACACAGCCAAGGCTGCCCAGCATCGTCCCCTTAACGTTTACGTTTTTAACTTATTTCCTTACTTTTTAATGTAAATTTTTCATTTTAAAAAATTATTTTTATTTTCTGATTTCGATATCTTTTACTTTTAATTTTTTTCTATTTTTTCTATTTATATTTTTCTTTTCTTTTCGTTTATTTAATATTTTTATTTTATCTTTTTAAATTATAAATGATTATTTTGTTTTTAAGTTTCAACGAGTGTTGTCGGTATAATTTTATTGTCTTTGATTATATAACAAAGTTTATAATTATCTTTATTATTTAAAATAATTATTTTACTTTTCATTATTGACAACAAAATATTACATGTTGTCGGTATAAATGATTACTTTTCTTTTGCGTCTCGACAAGAAAACTTTATATGTTGTCAGTATAATTTTATTGTCTTTAAGCACATACCAATTTTATAAATATCTTTATTATTTACTTTTAAAAAAACTATATTTATTTTTTTATTTTCTGATTTTTATAATTTTGTTTTTACTTTTAATTTTTTCTATTGTTCTTATATTTATTTTTTTATTTTATTTTCCTTTTTTTTAATATTTTTTGTTTCTGTAGTTTTAAAATTTGTTTAACTTTTAGTTTATTTTTATTTTATCTTTATAAATGATAACCGATTATTTTTAAGTTGTAATGGGGAAACATTACATGTTGTCGGTATAATTTCTTTGTCTTTAATCAATTTAAAAATTTATAAGCGTCTTTATTATTTATAAATTATTATTTTACTTTTGATTCTCGAAAGGGAAACATTACGTATAAATTATTACTTTTCTTTTGTATCCCGACGGGGAAACATTAGATGTTGTCGGTATAATTTTAATATCTTTGAACATATATCAGTTTTATCAATATTTTATTATTTATGAATGATTATTTTACTTTTGAGTCTCTATGGGGAATTTTTTTACTTTTTATTTTTCTAAAACTTTTATTTTCTATTTTTGGTTTTTCTTAATATTTTTAATTTTTTATAACTTTTTTATTTTTATTTATTTCATTGTCACTAAGCGCGTATCAAATTTTATAAATGTTTTATTGTTTATAAATGATTGTTTTACTTTTTAGTCCTTATGAGAAAACATTACATATTATAGGTAAAATGTTAATGTGTTAACGTTTGAGCGTATATCAATTTTATTATGTCAAAAAAAAATTATAAATGTCTTATTTTTTAAAAATAATTATTTTACTCTTGAGTCCTGGCAGGGAAACACTATATGTTATCGGTATAAATTTATTGTCTTTTATCACATAACAATTTTACTCTTAAATCTTGACAGAAAAACATTACATATTATTTACTTTCACTATTTCTGTGCGGGTATCTCGCTAGTTAATACCATAAATAGAAGTCTAGAGTTTTCAGTATTGATTAGGACTAAGATATAGGCTGTTATAATTATTTATAATAACAATTATTTGAGGAGTCAATGACCAATTTGATCCCTGACATTTGAAAAAAATCAGTTTGGTCCCTTACTTTATCAATATTTCAAATTAGTCCCTGTATTTTGAAAAAGTGTATCAGTTACGTCCCTCTGGCAGTTCTGTCTGATAATAGAGTTCCAAAATAGTCCTTAAATTTAGTCATTTATTAGCAAACAAGTCCCTATAATTTATAACTTAATGTCAATTTGGTCCCAGCAAAACTGATGAAGGGACGTAACTGATACACTTTTTCAAAATACAGAGACTAATTTGAAATATTGATAAAATAAGGGACTAAACTAATTTTTTTTCTAAAATCAGGGATCAAATTGGTCATTAACTCATTATTTGAATTATTGAAACTCTTTAAATAATGTCACAGTACATTCAGTCATGTGACATAAAGAAAATTTTACACTTACATCAATTTTTTTTTTAAGTGAAGGTAAGGAGCCTCGTTAAAACCTTCTGATGCAAAACCCTCCTTAGGGAAAAAACATCAAGAAGGAAAAAGAGTACTCCTCCCTGTATTTATTGGAAAAAAAAAGGGAAAAAGAGAACAAATAAGCCATGGGGGGACTAGGCCAAAACCCATGAAACAACAGAGCAACAACGGAGCCCAAAGAAGGGTACTACACAAATCTATAGGCTGGAAAGACAAACCTATTATTAAAGAAATTTATGCCTAAAAAATTAGGTATGGAGTCCCACCAGTGAAAATTGTGGTGATTGATGGCAAAATTGGCGAACTTGTCAGCACAAGCATTGCCTTCCCGGTAAATATGAGAGCAGAGGAAATGCATATTTTTAGCAAGATGCAAGCAGTTGTTCCACCTATTTCTTAGCTGCCAAGGAACCAATGAGGGGTTCTTGGTAGCCTTGACAACTAAAATAGAGTCACATCAAATTAAAATTGAACTCATTACAAAATTCTTCATTATTTATAGATTTTCTAATTTTCTAACTATGATTCCAAATGGTATTTTATGCGTTCTTGGAGTCGGAGAGGAAGACCATGTGCGATGTCACCCAAAAAAAAATTGTGTTTTTTCCAACTTGGTATTGATATGGGAATTGCTAAAAGGCACCCAACATTGGACTGTGTTGACCATTATACTCCTGATAAAATTAAATACTTTTTTTATCATTCGTGTCCCTCGCAAAAGTGATATTTGCGAGTGAACAAAATTTTAATTTTTATTCACCTGCGACTGAGTATGAGGTTTACCCAAAAAAAAAAACTAAAAAACAAAAAGGATAGTTGACTATGTTGCAGCATTTGACCAAAGAAAATATGCTTTGCAGGGGTGATTGCTGCTTTAAGTTCACGCGTTTTTTCGTCTAGTCAGCAAAAGCTTCGCAACTTTTAGCAAAATTGCACAACCTTAGCAAATTTCAGCAAAAGAGAAAAAAAGGTTGCACTCGCAAATTGCAATTTGCGAGTGCACAAAATTTTTGTACACTCGCAAATATCATATTTGCGAGTTTTTTGTTACTCGCAAATATGATATTTGCGAGTGAACAAAAATTAAAATTCACTCGCAAATTGGTCTTTGCGAGGGACACGAATGATAAAAAAAATGTTTAATTTTTGACAAGAGCATTTCGGGAAATATAAGGTGCCCCAGCAAAATGCTGGGTGCCCTTAGCAATTCCCTATTGATATTGGTATTCAGCAGCTTTCAGCCCAATTTCAATTATCCGGGCTTCAAAGCTCAAGCCCATATATGACCCCCAAAAAGCCCAACCCAAATTCATGATGATTGATTTCAATATATCAAAGAAATCAAGATTTCTAGAACGTTCTTGCATTGATGGTGGCGTTGTGTGGAAATGGCAAGATGATTTTCGAATGTTCAGGCAAGTAAATGAGTAAAGCAGAAATTTCTGGATATTACTGGATTGCACCTTTAAATCCTTTAAATACCTCATCTTCTGCCACCTTGCAAAGCATTAAAAAATAACGATCACAATAACCTGCATAGTTCACAACATCAACTAAGAAATTAAGAGGAAAAAAAATGTCACCGATTCCAATTTTCTTTGGTGGCCGAAGGAGCAACGTTTTCGATCCATTCTCTCTCGACGTTTGGGACCCTTTCAAGGATTTTCCGTTTGGTTGATCTCTTTCTGCTTCATTCCATGAAATTTCTCGGGAAAATTCTGCATTTGTGAGCACGCGAGTGGACTGGAAGGAAACCCCTGAAGCACACGTGTTCAAGGCGGATCTCCCAGGGCTGAAGAAGGAGGAAGTGAAGGTTGAGATTGAAGATGACAGAGTGCTTCAGATAAGCGGAGAGAGGAGCACTGAGAAAGAAGACAAGAATGATCAATGGCATCGCGTGGAGCGTAGCAGTGGGAAATTTATGAGGAGGTTCAGATTGCCTGAGAATGCCAAAATGGATCAGGTGAAGGCTTCAATGGAGAATGGAGTTCTCACTGTCACTGTTCCAAAAGAAGAGGTCAAGAAGCCTGATGTCAAGTCCATTCAAATCTCTGGTTAAATTCACAAAAACAAACTTTGTTACTCTGTTTGTTGGTTGAGAATGGTGTGCTTTACTTTATTGTAATGTGTCTCTGTTTTCGTGTGCTATTTGTAAGAAAGAAATCATGTAATTTGAGTACTGTATGTGAATAAATTCCAGTTTGCAGTAAATGTAGTAGTTCAATTTTCCAGTTTAATCACGGAACTGAAGGTATTTTGTTGAAAATTTCATATAGTTGATGTTAATCTGAATACAAATCCTTCATCAAAAAACAAATCAGCTTTCGTGAGCCAGGTTATAGGATTTCTTACTTACGGCTGTTACAGGATGTGCTTGTTGATTTGTAGGATAAGGCTTTCAAATTTGGCTTGAACTTCTGTTTCGTCACACACACTCAACGGATAATTGCTTGGCCAACATATAATCAATCCTACCTCATGATTCATGAGTCATGAATTCGGTCTCGCCGTTTTCTATATGTCCGGATCACGTTTGGCTGCAGTCACTGCAGTCACCCCTCTAGTACCTTTGGATGAGGCTCTCTTGCATCTTTTACCCTTCATTTATTTTGGCCCAAAAATTAAACAAAAAATTGGGTCCTAATTTTTTTATGGCGCATGATTTTGCCACCTCCCCTATTTAATTTTACCACCCCCAGCCAATGAAAAGATTAAAATATCCCTTTGAAATCCCTTAACCCGTCCCCTTCCTCCTTTCTCATTTCCTCACCTCCCTTCCTCCCTCGAACCTCACCTCCCTCTCAGTCACCTCTCTCTCACTTCGTCTCTCTGCAACGTCTCACTGCCTCACCTCCCTCTCTCGAACAGCTCTCTCCTTCTCTGGAACGTCTATCACCCTCCCTTTCTAGAACGTCCACTTCGTCTTCAAGGTAATATTTTTTCCTTTCTCTTTTTTTTTGCGTTCTCTGGTATACCAAATTCTTGAATCCGGATCAATCCGGAAACAAGAATCCGGATGAACAACATGAATTAAATTTGAATCAAACTTCCGAATTCTTGAATACGGATAAATCCGGATTCAAGAATCCGGACGTTTGATTTAGATTTAATTCATTTAGTTCCTCCGGATTCTTGTTTCCAGATTTATCCGGATTCAAGAATCTGGTAGTTGAATTAATGCATTTTGTTGATCCGGATTCTTGTTTTCGGATTGATCCAGATTCAAGAATCCGGTAGTTTGTTAAACTTCAACTTTTAATTTATTTATTTTTTATTTATAAATAATATAATAATAATAATAATCATATTAACATTAATTTTATGAATTTATTTTACAGAATTATGGCACGTACAAGGGGTATAGCCGCGAGGGGTGGTCGGATATCAGGTGGTCGGATATTAGCTAGTGTTGAAGACCGAAGGAGACCTACTATGTCGGCACACAAGGAGCAGGACGAGCAGCGCCGACTTCAGCATGGTGTGCCTGAGGCTGTAGGTGACGTCAGTGCCGCCAGCGAGCATGCATATCGTGGGCCAAGACAGAGCCAGACATCGTGATCGGGCCGCAGCTCATGAGGTCGCCCATGAGGTCACGCCACGCCAAGGCCGCAGATCAGGACCCGGAGTCATTCCCTGGCAGCCCATACGACAGATCAATTCTCATCAGTTATGGATAAGAACATGTGGCCGCACGGTTGTGGGTTGAGCCCGACGTAAGTAACACTATTTTTTTTAAACATTATTTTGATTTATTTATAAATGTAATTGACTTGTACTGTTTTGATGTCAGTTGCAGGGAGAGGTGAGGGTCATCAGTCACGAAACTAGTGTATCTGCTTTTGGACCTCATGACGAGATTGTTGCTCTTGTGAGGGAGTCGAAGCTTGATCCACTCAGGCGGCTTTGCTACAAGGTGATCGACAAGGGACTGATCAGTGCTTTTGTGGACCGATGACATTCAGACACTTCCAGCTTCCACCTACCGATCGGTGATATGACGGTCACTCTAGATGACGTCTCACAACTGCTCCGTATTCCAGTGATGGGGACATTCTACACCATGGCACAACTGGATAGGTAGACAACTGCTGCTTTGGTGACAGAGCTGTTAGGCGTCCCTAGACCTGATGCGGATGCTGAGATTGAGAGGAACAGATGTATTTATGTTCGACTGGAGTGGCTGCGCAGCGTGGTATATACGAGGTGCTGCAGAGATGGAGAGTGAGACATGGCAGCTAGGGCTTACCTATTGCACCTTGTCGGCATCACTCTATTCGCCGAGAAGAGTGGGTCCTTGACGTGTATAGGATATCTGCACATATTTAGGGACTTGAGTCGTGCCCATACCTACGCATGGGGTACCATGGCCCTTACACATTTGTACAACTAGTTGAAGGATGCGAGCAGGTTTATGATGAAGCAGGTGGCAGGTTTTACGACCTTATTACAGGTACGAATGTTGTTGTATTAAATAATTTTTCTTATACTTGTAAAGCGCCAATTTAAAATATCTGAATTTTTAATTTTCATGCAGGCCTGGATTTATGAGCACTTCTAGACAGAGGACTTCGGATCCAGACATGTCGATCCTTTGTACCAGGAGGCACTACCCCGTGCCTATTGTTGGGAAGTGGTCAGGGACGCAGGACTTGTGAGGTCATACCGACGGGCCCTGGATATGCTGACTGTAGGCGATGTTACCTGGGACCCGTATGTAGGTCACAGGCAGGCGCGGGAGTTCTACCCTATATCTTTATTTAGAGGCTTATCCGATTCGGACCTCTGATGTATCCATACCTGCCAAACAGGGTATTGTGCCAGTTTGGACATGTGCAGCGCATACCCGACGATCCCCGGGACATTAGACGGTAGTCGGTCAGTCCAAAGGAAATGGACGAGAGGTGGCTTCATTTTGATCAGCACGTCATTGCGCTTGGTCCTCGGGTGGAGTCTGGATCTCCGGACGTGGAGCCTAGATACATGGACTGGTTCCGACGTATCTCACATCCATACATTTATCCTGATCATGTACCAGTTCCAGGATCACCACCACCATCACCACCACCACTACCAGATGTATGTTATAGTTATAAGTCTTATTTATTTATATCTTAAACAGCTATCAATTAGAAAATAATATCTTTTTTTTGTTGTCGTAGAGTGCTAGATGGGCTAGGGTGGATGAGATTGCACAGGCAGTGATGGACAGACGCCTGCACATCTAGCCCGACACCGATAGTTTGGAGTTGATGCTAGAGCTCCAGAGATTAGCATGCCCCCTGGCCTTCAGACATATGCACGGCGATTGGTCAGGCATAGGCACGAATAGTAGCACTCTTTTATTGTTTTCATATGTATTTTGATCAGACATATATGTTCGTATTTGTATTTGTATTTTGAGATATATGTATTTTATTTGTTCACAAATTTTATGTTATTCATAACAAAGCACAAGGTAAATTCAATGACAACGCAAAATACGACAACTAAAAAACAAGGTGACATTCAATAATAACGCAAAATACAATAACTGAAAAACAAGGTGAAATAGGATAACAACGCAAAATACAACAACTTAAATGTTTGGCTGCATGCAATGACAACGCAAAATACACCAACAACAATAAAATACATCACGACTGTGTCAAACTGGTGATGCTTGACGTTTCTGGATCAGTGCACACGGTGATTATTTCGTCCACAGATCTTCGTTTCCTGCAGGCGGAGAGTATCTGGTCAATGCTTCTCTGTAGATCTGCATATAACTCGATCGGCCTAAGGCTAGCATACTGTGAAAAGATGGTGAACATCGTCTCCATGTCATCGTTATCTTCAAGTTTCAGAACATCATATTCAGCACGCCCGTGTTCCCAAGAAATAGGGTATCGATAATGGATATCATAATAGGGTATGGATAATGGATATCACACACCCTACGGTCGTCTCTTGGTCGAACCACTATGTCACTAACATTTTTCTTTAAGGCATTAAGGGTGATGCCTCTGTTTATCCTAAAAGATTTTGGACTTTTGCACTCAAATGTGACGCCGTTGTCACCTCTTTTAATCCGACCACCGGAATACATAACAGCAAGAACAGAAGTCATAGTTATCTGTGTCGGTGGTGGAAAATCCATTGAAACTACACATGAAAAGACATGCAAAAATCCAGCCATACATAAAATTCGGATTCTAAAATTCGGTAAATTCCAGATTCTAATTACCGGGAATAATTGAACTACTGGATTCTTGTATTCGAAATATTCTGAAAATAAGAATCCGGAAAACCAGATATCTCAAAAGAAGAAAAAAAAGAAGCGAACGCACCTCAGCTTGGGGATAAAATGTAACACCTGAGGACGAGATCGACATCGTATTAGGACGACGTATCGAGACCTCGACCAAGACCTTGTGTCGAGATCCCGTGCCAAGATCGTTTGCCGAGGTCATTTGCCGAGCTGAGGAGACCGCGTGCACTAGCTGCTGAGCTGAGGAGGTCGGGTGTCGAGTTGATGAAGTCGCGTACCGAGCTGAGGAGGCCGCGTTCACGAACTCGTGTTAGAACCTTGTACGCTTGCACGAGCACCCTAGTCGACATCGTGTCGAGATGATACCTCGTATTCTTTCGAACGTTATTCAGCGCTATTATTATATTGTTTGTAATAATTACATTGTCGGCTTGACCGTTCTCGTCGTGTGTCTAGACCGTTGACCGACAGAGTAGAGAGTAATTATGAGAGGAACGATTAAACGGGTAGATGATTGATGGGATTGGCATCTTATAGCTGGAGTTACGATTATGCCCTTCCAGCTGTATACCACGACCGATTCCCTCGGATACTCATTTCTCTTTTCTTCTTTCTTCTTCCTTCCTTCTGCTCTGAGTTTCGTTGTTTTTCTCCAAAAACTTCCATCGACGAAACCGTGAGTTCCATCGAGATTCTGCACAAGCTTTCTTCATCAACCTTGTTCATCATCATCTTCTCGACATATCTCGTCTGCTCGATCACCATTGAGGTATGAAGAACAGATTTTTCTTTTTCTCTGTGCTACTGTTTAGCGCTATTTCTTCTTCCATTTTTAGCCAGTTTTATGCTTCCAAATCATGTCAAACTGATGGGTTTTCTTCTTCACGATATTACCTATCTTTTTAACCGATTAATTGGGCTTGTAAAACAAATTTCTTCCTCTGTTTTTCTGCAATCGGCAGTGCCCAGAAACCCCCATTTTTGGTTTGTTTCGATTTCTTGTTTTTCGTTTGTTGCTTCTGATTGTTGTTGTTGTCGATCTATCTGTTGAAGCATCAGATAACTTTTTCATGAACTTTTGATCGAAATCCCTAACTTTGTGTTAGAGGAAAAATATATTCAGTTCTTGAGTTTTATATTTTCCGGGTTGTGGTTAAGTTTGGGAAGGAGAGCTAAGTGTATTAGAACCCATAGATCGAATCGAGTTGTGTTTGTTTTAGGAAGTCCGATTCCGAGATCGAGTGATTTCGAATCAAGGTGTACGGAGAGCGAATCCGAGGACGTGGAAGCGGCAGAATCCAGATCGAACCATGCGTGTCGAGGTCGATTGAGGGACGCGTGTCGAAGTCGTTGTCGAGCTCATTTGAAGACAGCTGTGTCGAGGTCGTTGTCGAGCAGCATTTACTTGGAGTTCGGTAAGGGCGCTTCACATTAATACTTTCATAGTATGCTAGCGTAAGGGCAACTCTTAGACATTATTAAGACTTTATTTTTATTGTTATATTTATGTATGGACTCCTTGATTGGTGTCGAGATTGGAATGTTGTGATATGATTGAATATATGTTGTGAATGGTGTATTGCTGTTGAAGTGCGTTTCTTCATGCAGAATGTTTTATTGCTTAAATGTCGAATTGCGTTTTCTTCATGTTAAGCATGCTCTCTTTATTTGATATGTGATCAAGTAAGTTGTGTTACTCTTTGACATGCGGCGAGCTAATCATCGAGTGAGAGAGCTAGGGAGTCGTATGACGTTTTTGAGCCGGACCCAGATAACTGAGGGTGCTAGGTCCCCTTTTTGTTTATGGTGGATTGGCTAGGCGTCGCATTATCAGTTTGGGGTTGGACCTGCTGATTAATGCATGGTATCGGTTTGGGGTTGGACCTGCCGGTTACCTATTACGGCAGTTTGGGGATGGACTGCGGCGATATTATTCTAATAAGAGTTGTGTCGAGTCTAGAGTGAGATGGTCGAGTCACGTGTGGTGATTGAGATATATTATTGCTGTTTGCTTATATCCTTTATGTCGAGCTTATCTTAAATTGTTGAGAAGTTGACCCTTTCCCGTGGTGCCTTCAATCCATGACGGTTACCCAGGTGATGTCGAGGGCGCAGGGAACTCGACAGTAGATGATGCCGAGGAGGAGCTCGACGAGGACCCGAGTGACGATCTCTATCTGTCGTGATTGTTTGTTTGTTGGATGTTTGTTTTTCTGAGGACTGTACTTGTTTTTCTTTGGGGTTCCGAGGTCGTGACCAGTTTGGGCCGGGTATATTTTGTTACTACAGGGTAGACTGGTGGTCTTACTTTTGGAGCAGCCCCCTGCGTGGGAGTCTGCCGGAAGTACCCCCAGGGTATGATTGCTCTTTTGAAGTCGACATACCTTAGGTGTATTTTCTTTATACTTTGCTATCCTGTATTTTGTATACATTATTATTTCGAGTGATATATATATGAATGTTATGCATGTATGTTTTATTAGAATTTAAGTCTTGTGTCTTAGTTGCACCATGTTTCGAAAAGCTGTAATTACTCTGATGTGCACGAGTTGGTTTTATAAAAAAAAAAATATATCGTATTTTTAAAAGGCACAAGAGTTTCGTTTTAAAACACATCTCATATAGGTTTATGTTGAGCTTGGTGTGTTGAGCTCGGTAGCGGTCCGAAAACGGGTCGTTACATTGTTGGTATCAGAGCAGTTCGGTTCTGACCGAGCTGTGCATAGGAGATTTGGACTGGTCACTGTGTCGGGTTATGTGTGTGGGTACCTAGTTGTATTATGTTGATTGCTGTTTGATTAAGTGAAGCACTTATTGCTTGAAAAAAAATTGTTTGAACTGTTTCTTGATTGAAGCAGTGTGTTTTAACACATCCTTGTTGTGAGATTCTGACAGGGTTTTGAACTTTGTGGAATCTAATGCCACCTCGTAGGAATACGACATCCAGAATCGAGAACGCCGACATGGAACGAGCAATACAAGCTATGACCGAGATGGCGGCAGCCATGGCTCAACAATCACCGCTGCAACTCAACAGCTAACGCGATGGCTCAACAGACGGCGGCGTTAACTCAATAGAACTTACAACAACAAAGAACGAGCAAAGCGAAATGTCAAGCTAGAGGATTGGCGGACTTCAGAAGCATGATCCACCAGTTCTACGGTGAGCCAAATCCGGATAAAGCTGATCTTTGGATGCAAGAGATCGAGAAGATCTTCGAGGCACTCCATTGCCCGGACAACGTGAAGGTCGACTATGCCACCTACTTACTGCTAGGAGACGCAGAGTATTGGTGGAGAGGAGTGAAGCAAACATTTATAGCGGAACGTCGCGAGATGACCTGGGAGCTTTTTCGTGAAAGGTTTTTGGACAAGTACTTCCCGGATACTGCACGAGCCGAGAAGGAACAAGAATTTCTTCAATTGCAGCAAGGCAACTCGACAGTGTCCGAGTATGCGGCCAAGTTCGAGTCGTTGGCGAGGTATTTCAGTCCATTTCGTGATCGAGTTGACCAAAGATGGTTAAGTGAGAGATTCCAACGGGGATTGAGATTCGACATTCAGAAGTCTGTGGTGTCGCTGAGGATCCGAAACCTCCAAGAGCTGATTGATCGCTGTGTCGAGGTAGAAGGAGTAAGGAGCCACAAGAAGAAGACTGTTGTGGGCGGACCGGTGAGATCCCAGAGTGCGGGTCAGAGATTTGCACAGAAAGGAAAACAACCGCAGAAGAAGCCGTATGACCGACCTCAGGGGAACGACAACAGGGGACCATATCGTCCGATGACCCAAGTACCGAGAAGCGGAGGACAGACCGGTGTCGAGGTGACTTGTTTCCGTTGTGGAAAGACGGGACATTACGCCAATAACTGTACTCAGAAGGAGGGGGTGTGCTACAACTGCAAGAAGCCAGGGCATTTTGCCAAGGATTGTCCTACACCTAAAGCTGAACCGACTATGCTTGCGGCAAGAGCCAAAGGGAAGCGTCAAGTGGCTAAAGGCAGAGTTTTCTGCATGAGTGGCGAGGAAGCAGATCGAGCTGATGATATTATCCAAGGTGAATGTGAGATCGAGGGTAAATCCTTATCCGTTCTTTTTGATTCGGGTGCAACACATTCCTTTATTTTTTCTGATTGTGTGAACCATTTGAACTTATTGTGATCGCTTTCCCGTTTAAATTAGTAGTTACAACCCCAGCTGCTAAAACCTTAGTCACAAACACTGCATGTCTTAATTGTGTAGTGGTTATTCAGAGTAGAAAGTTTGTGGTCAATTTGGTTTGTTTGCCTCTTAAGGGCTTAGATATCATCCTCGGGATGGATTGGTTGTCATACCACCATGTCCTTTTGGACTGTGCCGTAAAGCGTAATTTTTCCGGACCTTGGAGTCTCCAATTATCTTTCGCCGAACGTATTGGAGTTTCTTTGAAAGAAGGAACTAGGGAATACATGTATTTGGCTAGTTCTAAGTTTTCCAACAGATCGACGTGAAGAATGTTCGGTGGTGTGTGACTTTGAGGGCGTTTTCAAGACGCGTGCCAGGGTTACCACCAAGACGAGAGGTCGAGTTCTCCATCGACCGATTCCAGGGACAGACCGATTTCCAAAGCGCCATACAGGATGTCTCTCCGAGATGAAAGAGTGAAGTCCCGGATCGAACACTTGGAGTCGAAGCAATTCATACGACCGAGCGTGTCACCGTAGGGAGCTCGGTGTTGTTGGTTAAGAAGAAGGATGGACGATCAAGGTCGTGGCGTGGACTATCGCGAGCTCAACAAGGTTCTTGTGAAGAACCGCTATCCGTTATCACGCGTATTGACGACTTGATGGACCAACTTCGTGGAGCGGCGATCTTTTCAAGATAGACTTGAAGTCGGGCTACCATCGATTCGCGTGAAGGAGGAAGATGTCGCCAAAACAGCTTCCAGGACTAGATACGGTCACTACGAGTACTTGGTGATGCCGTTTGGAGTGACGAATGCGCCACCGTGTTTATGGACTACATGAACAGGATTTTCCATTCGCTTTTGGATCGATTCGTTGTAGTGTTCATCGACGACATCTTGATCTACTCGAGGAACCGAGAAGAGCACGCAGAACACCTATGTCGAGTGCTGCAGATATTACGAGATAAGCAACTCTATGCCAACCTGGTCAAGTGTGAATTTTGGCTTGAAGAGGTGAATTTTCTTGGTCACGTGATTTCGCAGAAGGGATAGCCGTGGATCCAACTAAGATTGGCGGTGTTAGCGTGGGAACAAATGAAGGCGGTTCTTGAGATCAGAGCTTTGTCGGCTTAGCGAGGATATTATCGAAGATTCATTGAAGGTTTCTCGAAGATTGTCGCGCCTCTTTACGGTAACGAGGAAGGATCAACCTTTGCCTGGACCGAGGAGTGCGGCCGCTTTCAAAGATCAAGGAGCTTTTGGACGACAGCGCTGTCTTCGATTTTGCCTCAACCGAAGAGCCTTACGAGGTGTATTGTGATGCGTCACACCAGGGATTGGGATGCGTCGATGCAACATCGGAAGGTGGTCGCGTATGCTTCAAGACAACTTAAGATTCACGAGAGGAACTACCCTACTCACGACTTGGAGTCGCGGCCAGTAGTTTTTGCGCTGAAGATATGGAGGCACTACCTTTATGGGAGCACTCTTACTGTTTTCAGCGATCACAAGAGCTTGAAGTACCTGTTCGACCAGAAAGAACTCAACATGCGTCAGCGTAGATGGACAGAATTTCTCAAGGACTACGACTTTACGTTGGAATACCATCCCGGTAAGGCTAACGTAGTAGCAGATGCATTGAGCAGGAAGAGCGTTTTAACCTCGGCGATGATGATCAAGGAGTTGGAGATGCTCGAGAAGTTCCGAGACTTGAAGTTGAGTGTCGAAGTTTCACCGGGGAAGCTGAGATTTGGTATGCTTACCATCTCTAACAGATTGTTGGACGAGATCCGAGACCAGCAAGTTCATGACGAGCTTCTGCAAGAGAAGATTCAGTTGATAGCGCAAGGGAAGGCAGCAGACTTTCAGGTCGGAGCGGACGACATCTTGAGGTGCAATGGCCGAGTGTGCGTACCTAACGTATCCGAGCTGAGGAAGTTGATTCTCGACGAAGCGCATAAGAGCAACTTTAGTATTCACCCAGGAGTTACGAAGATGTATCAAGACTTGAAGAAGCATTTTTGGTGGTCCGGAATGAAGAAGCAAGTGGCCGAGTACGTAGCTTCATGTTTAACGTGTCGAAGCGAAGGTGGAGCACCAACGACCGCAGGAATGCTACAATCGCCGACGTACCAGTTTGGAATTGGGATGGAATTTCCATGGATTTGGTTGAAGGTTTGCCGAAGACGCAGAAGAAGAATGATTCGATTTGGGTGATCGTCGACCGATTGACCAAATCTGCTCATTTCTTACCAAAGGAGGTCGACATACAACGTGGAAAAGTCGACCGAGATCTACATCGCGAGATAGTACGACTTCATGGAATACCCTCTTCGATCGTGTCGGACCGAGATCCGAAGTTCACGTCTCATTTTTGGAGGGAATTGCAAGGAGCGATGGGAGGCAGAGCTCGAGCTTAGCTCGGCATATCATCCACAGATCGACGGCCGACCGAGAGAACGATCCAATCACTTGAAGATTTGTTGCGAGCTTATGCGTTAGATCACCGAGGAAGTTGGGACGACGTCTTACCATTGGTGGAGTTCACCTACAATAACGGCTTCCATGCGAGTATTGGAATGACACCTTTTGAAGCGTATGGACGTAAATGTCGACGCCTCTTTGTTGGTACCAGGGGCGGCGAGCGTCGTAGGACCAGATATGATCCAGCGGACTACCGAGAAGATCCGTTTGATCGTAGATCGGATGCGAACATCTCAAAGTCGACGTAAGAGTTATGCGGACCAACGACGTCGACCACTCGAGTTCGAGGAAGGAGAACATGTATTTCTTAGAGTCACCCCCACTCATCGAGTTGGTCGAGCGATCAAATCCAAGAAACTTACCCTAAATTTATTGGACCTTACCAGATTCTTCGTCGTATTGGTCCGGTGGCATATCGATTGCCTTGCCACCATTCTTGTCGAACATCCACGACGCCTTCCACGCCTCACAATTACGGAAGTATGTTTCCGACCCTCTCATGTCATCGAACCTGATGTGATTCAACTGAAGGGCGACTTATCTTTGAAGCGTTACCAGAGGATCGTTGATCGGAAAGCCAAACAGTTCGCGAACAAAGAGATTCAACTCGTCAAAGTTGTGTGGGATCGTAAGACGGAGATGCGACTTGGAGCCTGGAGGAGAAGATGAAGACTCAAGACTCAACTTTTACGAGGTAAGAATCTTATTTGCAATTTCGAGGACGAAAGTTTTTTAGAGGAGAGATTGTAACACCTGAGGACGAGATCGACATCGTATTAGGACGACGTATCGAGACCTCGACCAAGACCTTGTGTCGAGATCCCGTGCCAAGATCGCGTGCCGAGGTCATTTGCCGAAAGCCGAGGAGACCGCGCGTGCACTAGTCGCCGAAATGGAGGAGATCGCGTGTCGAGTTGATGAAGTCGCGTACCAAGCTGAGGAGGCCGCGTTCACGAACTCGTGTTAGAACCTTGTACGCTTGCACGAGCACCCTAGTCGACATCGTGTCGAGATGATACCTCGTATTCTTTCGAACGTTATTCAGCGCTATTATTATATTGTTTGTAATAATTACATTGTCGGCTTGACCGTTCTCGTCGCGTGTCTAGACCGTTGGCCAAGCGAGTAGAGAGTAATTATGAGAGGAACGATTAAACGGGTAGATGATTGATGGGATTGGCATCTTATAGCTGGAGTTACGATTATGCCCTTCCAGCTGTATACCACGACCGATTCCCTCGGATACTCATTTCTCTTTTCTTCTTTCTTCTTCCTTCCTTCTGCTCTGAGTTTCGTTGTTTTTCTCCAAAAACTTCCATCGACGAAACCGTGAGTTCCATCGAGATTCTGCACAAGCTTTCTTCATCAACCTTGTTCATCATCATCTTCTCGACATATCTCGTCTGCTCGATCACCATTGAGGTATGAAGAACAGATTTTTCTTTTTCTCTGTGCTACTGTTTAGCGCTATTTCTTCTTCCATTTTTAGCCAGTTTTATGCTTCCAAATCATGTCAAACTGATGGGTTTTCTTCTTCACGATATTACCTATCTTTTTAACCGATTAATTGGGCTTGTAAAACAAATTTCTTCCTCTGTTTTTCTGCAATCGGCAGTGCCCAGAAACCCCCATTTTTGGTTTGTTTCGATTTCTTGTTTTTCGTTTGTTGCTTCTGATTGTTGTTGTTGTCGATCTATCTGTTGAAGCATCAGATAACTTTTTCATGAACTTTTGATCGAAATCCCTAACTTTGTGTTAGAGGAAAAATATATTCAGTTCTTGAGTTTTATATTTTCTGGGTTGTGGTTAAGTTTGGGAAGAGAGAGCTAAGTGTATTAGAACCCATAGATCGAACTGAGTTGTGTTTGTTTTAGGAAGTCTGATTCCCGAGATCGAGTGATTTCCGAATCAAGGTGTACGGCAGAGCGAATCCGAGGACGTGGAAGCAGCAGAATCCAGATCGAGAACTGTACGTGTCGAGGTCGATTGAGGACGGTACGTGTCGAAGTCGTTGTCAAGCTCATTTGAAGACAGCTGTGTCGAGGTCGTTGTCGAGCAGCATTTACTTGGAGTTCGGTAAGGGCGCTTCACATTAATACTTTCATAGTATGCTAGCGTAAGGGCAACTCTTAGACATTATTAAGACTTTATTTTTATTGTTATATTTATGTATGGACTCCTTGATTGGTGTCGAGATTGGAATGTTGTGATATGATTGAATATATGTTGTGAATGGTGTATTCTTTGTCGGCGCGTTTCTTCATGCGAATGTTTTATTGCTTAAATGTCGAATTGCGTTTTCTTCATGTTAAGCATGCTCTCTTTATTTGATATGTGATCAAGTAAGTTGTGTTACTCTTTGACATGCGCGAGCTAATCATTGAGTGAGAGAGCTAGGAGTCGTATGACGTTTTGAGCCTGACCCAGATAATCGAGGGTGCTAGGTCCCCTTGTTTATGGTGGATTGGCTAGGCGTCGTATTATCGGTTTGGGGTTGGACCTGCCGATTAATGCATGGTATCGGTTTGGGGTTGGACTGCCGCTTACCTATTACGTCGGTTGGGGATGGACCTGCTGACGATATTCCGGAATAAGAGATGTGTCGAGTCTAGAGTGAGATGGTCGAGTCACGTGTGGTGATTGAGATATATTATTGTTGGTTGCTTATATCCTTTATGTCGAGCTTATCTTAAATTGTTGAGAAGTTGACCGCTTTCCGTGGTGCCTTCAATCCATGACGGTTACCCAGGCGATGTCGAGGGCGCAGGGAACTCGACAGTAGATGATGCCGAGGAGGAGCTCGACGAGGACCCGAGTGACGACCTCTATCTGTCGTGATTGTTTGTTTGTTGGATGTTTGTTTTTCTGAGGACTGTACTTGTTTTTCTTTGGGGTTCCGAGGTCGTGACCAGTTTGGGCCGGGTATATTTTGTTACTACAGGGTAGACTGGTGGTCTTACTTTTGGAGCAGCCCCCTGCGTGGGAGTCTGCCGGAAGTACCCCCAGGGTATGATTGCTCTTTTGAAGTCGACATACCTTAGGTGTATTTTCTTTATACTTTGCTACCCTGTATTTTGTATACATTATTATTTCGAGTGATATATATATGAATGTTATGCATGTATGTTTTATTAGAATTTAAGTCTTGTGTCTTAGTTGCACCATGTTTCGAAAAGCTGTAATTACTCTGATGTGCACGAGTTGGTTTTATAAAAAAAAAAAATATATCGTATTTTTAAAAGGCACAAGAGTTTCGTTTTAAAACACATCTCATATAGGTTTATGTTGAGCTTGGTGTGTTGAGCTCGGTAGCGGTCCGAAAACGGGTCGTTACATAAAACGTCTTCAATCAAGTTAAGAAGGAGATAAAACGCCTTCAAAAGTGGGACAGTCGAGAGAGGGAGGGAGAGATGGAGGAGAGGTGAGGTTTGAGAGGGAGAGATATGAGGGAGATGAGGATCGTGAAGCAGTAGCACAATATTTGTATTTTAGGGCAAGGGTAAAATTGGAAATTTAAAAATATGGGAGGTGGGAAAAATAATGAGGGGAGGTGCAGAAATCAAAGCCCATTTTTTATTTAGTTTTTGGGCCAAAATAAATGAAGGGTCAAAGATGCAAGAGAGCCTCATATTTGCACCGAACTAATGATGGGTGGACATATAGGGATGCTGGTTCACTACAGTCATGTATCTCTATTTCTCTCTTGGAGTGCGTTTTGCTGTATTTGTTTCCTCTTAAAGTTATTGCAGTCAAGGGGAATCTAGCCATTGGATCTTATTTTTTAACACTTTCAACCCTTTCATTTATTTTCTTTATAAAAATAAAGAAAAAATATAAGTGGAGAGAAAAAGACAAATTCAACTACCGTGAATCATATTTCAAAAGGAAGGTTGAGATTGGTTGAGATACACATTCAATGGCCTAAATTGCAATGACTGCAGTGACTGTTGTGAGCAGCAACTATAGTGGATCGTGGTCGAATTTGTTTGCCCTTAAGTTTTGTCTGTTTAGATCATAATTGTCAAAACTGGACCGGACCAGCCAGTCCGACCGTTTGAACTGGGAACCGGACCCCTATCCTGTCTGATTGAACCTCAAAACCGGACTTCCCAAGAACCGGCCTAAAAACCGGTAAAAAAACGGCCAAAACCAGGAAAACCGGGAAAAAACCGGCCAAAACCGGGAAAACCGGGAAAAAACCGGCCAAAACCGGGAATCGGGCGGTTCAGAAAAAATAATTTTTTATTTTTTATTTTTTTTAAAAATGGTAAATGACATTATTTTTGACACAGAAGAGATTTTTTATCCATTTTTTTCACGTCGATAGATTAAATTAAATATTATAATAAAATTTAAAATTAATTTATATATTAATATTATTATGAGAGTACTTACATTACAGTATTTGTGATTATTGAATATTAGAATATTATTATAGCATATTTATTTTAGTTTAATATGTAACTTTTTGCATGTTATATGTTGACTTATATCATTTTAAGCGGAGTTTAATTTTTAATGTCGTGATGTTATGAATATTATGTTATTTTTTGTTTATTAGTGCTTTATATGTTATATTAAAAAATTTAAAAATATAATTTAATTCATTTCCGGTCCGACCCGGTTCGACCGCAGTCCGACCTTTAAACCTTGAACCCGTGCCTACACCGGTTCAGTGTCCGGCCTGATTTTGATAACTTTGGTTTAGATGACAAATAGAAATAGAAATAAAAATAAAAATAAAAATAGGCAATTACCAAAAAATATAGACAATATCCACTGTGATCAATATTATTTAATGGTTTATGTTTAGACTCAATATCGTATTAAAGGTACCCCATAAAATATAAAATCGCTTCGTTTTCTCTTTATTCTTTCCCATCCCTATATTTTTTCTCATTTTCTAATTTTCTAGTTTTTTTTTTTGCACATTTGGGTTATGCTTGGAAATATTCGCACCAGCTCCCTCCCCTAGTAGCGCAATTAAAAAACAAAGATGAATGGTGGCAGATCTGTGCAAGGGAGTGATACAAGGTCATGGTCCTAGCAGAAATTGAGAGATAGGGGGTGATAGAGTGAAATCCTAAAATAATTTAATTTTGAAAGAGTTAGTTATTTAGATGGGTGACAATGATCCACGTGGCAGTAACTAATCCCAATTATATCTGAGTTGTAATGCCATGTCAACATTTAACATTCCAACTTAACACTGGGGACTGAAAATGCAGAGGAAAATATAACTAAGGATCAAATGCAACAATTTTTTTGAGGAACAAATTTGCTTATTAAAATACCTATATCAAATAAAAAGGACAGTCTTTGTCCCGGAAAGTTTAGCATAACTTAGTCTATTTCCACGTTTATTTAGTAGTGGCTTGTTAGTCTTTTTTTTTTTGATAAAGAAAATTTTAGGGCGAGGGGATGACGCTGCTGTCCAAGACAGGGAAGACTTCCGGGCTTTTTGAGTACTTACGAATGTAATTATATTTACCTTATTCTAAGAGGACTAGTGGGGACTCGAACCCGCGTTGGATAATAACAAACTATTTTTTTGGTCAACAGTTGAATAACAAACTTAGGATAATTGGCCAGACCAATTCTAAAAAAAATATATGAAATATAGCAAATTAGGCTTTGAACCTTTAAAGTTTTAGAATATGTCAGACCTATTTAAACAAAACTTTGTTAATCACACCTACTTTCACCCGCCTTGAAGCAAAGAATGTTTTTTTTTTCAATTAAAAAACCAACAAAACTATCAAACAATACTTTTTTTTGGACAAAACTATCAAACATTACTTTAAAATGAGAAAATAATTAATTACTAGTTATTTTTTGAAAAAGATATTTTGTATATGTAATAAAACTATGTATTATATAATGGTTTAAACCCTTAGAGCCTAATATATTGATCATTTATACACACAAAAAATATATGATCATCTATCTTTTCAAAAAAAATTGATTATCTAAAGAACAAAAAAAAATATTTTAGTTATTATATCCTGTCAATCTTATAGGTTTAAAGAAAAAAGTAGTCTAGCAAGTTTGATCTAAACTCTTAAACTAGTAATTTCAAAACCAGTAATTAAACCGTTAAATTGAACTAAAATTAGACTAAGGCAGTATTCAGATCAACTTATAAACATTTTATTTGGATTTATCTACTGACATAAGTACTTGTGCGAGTGTTTGAAAGAGTTTATGAAAATAGCTCATGACATGTCTATAAGCTAATTTTAGCTTATTTTAGTAAGCTCTCCAAGGTAGCTTATGAAAATGCTTACAACTTATATAAAACGTTTTAATCATATTTTTTCTTTAATTATAAAAATAGTTATGCATAAGTGCTTATATGATACACGAGGAGGCTGCTGATGAGCCTGATTCGTTCCCAGGAGGCCTAGAGGACACATCAGTCCTAATCTCGTATGGCGATCACGTTGTCACAGACTTGTGGACTGGCGAGGTAAGTAACAGTTGAAGTTATTATTACGTTTGTAACAGCCTGGGCCGGCACCACTATTGGGCCGTAAAACAGAACTGCCCCGACCCACTGTCTCTGCGATGCATACTGGGCCCATTATCCCCTCTGCAATGCATGCCACAGTGTCTGGTTACTCACAGGGCTTCTCCAATCCCTTAATTGGAGTTTTTACCTCATGGAGGTTTCGAACCCACACCCAAAGGGTTAAAGATAATGGGAATCCACCTCCCATCACCACTAGACCAATTGTTCAAGTGGTGATGGGAGGTGGATTCCCATTACCTTTAACCCTTTGGGTGTGATTTCAAAATCTCCATGAGGCAAAAACTCCAATTAAGGGACTGGAGAAGTCCTGTGAGTAACCGAACACTGTGGTATGCATTGTAGAGGGGATAATGGGCCCGGTATGCGTCGCAGAGACTGTAATGCCCCAAAATTCCTCAATTTTAGCTTGAAATTATGTGCATGGCATTTTTGTAATTAATTGTGAAATTCAATTTGATTACAAGTTGATGAACATATTTGTATGATGAGGATATTGTATCTTGTTGATCTTAGGTGGTTAGATGAGTTAAAATTAGCTTTAAAGTGATGTTAAGGATTGGTTGTGAGTTAGTTTAAGAAGGAGTAAGGAGTAGGTCACAAGATTAGGTGTTAGAATTAAGTTTCTTTGATTTTTCTGCAGTGAAAGAATTAATTCCCACAAGGCCTGAATCGATTCAAGCACTTCCAATCTTCTGGGAATTGAATTTGAGCAGTTAGGAATCGATTCACACACTCTGTGAATCGAATACTAGCTTGAATATGAGGTTGAAAGTTGAGATTTGAGTGATTTTGAAGATTTGGGTTAAACCCTAGAAGAAGGAAGAGGAAGAATGTGAAGGAGTAAGAGAAGGGAGCTGAACTTCAACCTTTGGAGCTCGAATCCTTATGTTGTTCGTGAGTTCTTTCTTCTCTTAGGTGATGGGCACCCATAAGTCCCACAATAGGGTTTTTCTTTTCCTAAGCTTTATGTGAATCCTTTGGTTCAAGTTAGGGTTTGATAACCCATTTGTAATGGAGCTTGTTATTATCATTATTGTCTTGATTTTGTAGTGGATTTGACTGAAAGACGTTGGATGGCTGCCTCCAACCCCCCACATTTGTATATTTATGTTTTGCCTCTTTGTTGGTTCCATTAAGCTACATAGGGATGATATGAGTACTTGAGTGTTTATGCTTTTGAGTCCTTGATGATTCTCTAGTGAACTTGCGTTGTCTCGGTCTTTGAGGTTGTCAAATGTACATGTTTTGGAAAAGAAGGTTCAAATGCATGTTGTGCTTTATTTCTTGACTTTGTGATAAGTTGCTTGGAATAGTTAGATGTTAATGAGGATGGAATCTCCTAGTTTGTTATTTTACTAAATTGTAAACATGCATGAAAGCATTATCATTGTGATAGAAATCACTTAAAAGATACCAAGATTCCTAAATAAATGATTGATCGGTATGGTTAGCCTTATGGGATGCCACTTGGATGGTTAAGGCGTCTAACCACCATATCAAAAGCGTGTTATTGGGGTTTATGGGCGTAAGCATAGACACCACCCAATAGCACGAGCCAAAGATGAATTAGGTATTCATAGTAAGAAGTTGCATTGCATCTTATGTGAAATCTATTTTATGATAAATAGTATGAGTTTGAGGAGAGACGGTGAGGAGTCGAGGGAAGAATTCACTGAGATTTTTATCTCACCCCTCACCTTTATTTATTTTTACAGATCCACAGGTTGAGAATGAAGACTGAAGGAAAATTGGAAGGCCTTAGCCTTTTGTTTTGTATTCCGGATTATGTAATAGTCTTAGGGGTTTGATGCAAAAGACCATTGTTTTTTTATTAAGTACTTAGGAGATTGTGTAATTATGAGATTATGGGATATTTATTTCCGCTTTTGGAATTAAGAACCTTGTACTATTTAAACTTGATGTACTGTCTAAGTTTGAATTTTATTTAGAAATGTCTGTATCTAATGTCAATTATCTTACTTTTAAGTATCTTGAATGTATGGTGTTACAAAGACAGTGGGTCGGGGCAGTTCTGTGGTACGGCCTAATAGTGGTGGCTGCCCATTATCACAGTGTCCTGTTACTCACTGGACTTCTCCAATCCCTTAATTGAAGTTTTTGCCTCATGGAGGTTTTGAACCCACACCCAAAGGGTTAAAGATAATGGGAATCCACCTCCCATCACCGCTAGACCAATTAGAGGTGGATTCCCATTACCTTTAACCCTTTGGGTGTGGGTTTGAAATCTCCATGAGGCAAAAACTCCAATTAAGGGATTGGAGAAGTCCTGTGAGTAACCGGACACCGTGGTATGCATTGTAGAGGAGACAATGGGCCCAATATGCGTCGTAGAGACAGTGGGTCGGGGCAGTTCTGTGGTACTGCCCAATAGTGGTGGCAGCCTAGGATGTTACAACGTTGGTTTCATTTGATATTTGAATGCAATTGACACGTGTGTTTCTTAATTCTAGGATCGCGGCGAGCTGAAGATCATAAACCACGGCAAAACCGTGGTAAAGCTAGTAGTTGTAAAGGAGATTGCGGGTGTTGTGGCAGAGTCTAAACTAATGCCACTTTGTGGCGTTAGCTACAAGACTGTAGACAAAGGGCTGCTCGGTGCATTTACAGAGAAATGGCAGCCGGACACCTCTAGCTTCCACCTACCAGTAGGGGTGGCAAAACGGGCTTGGCCCATTGGGCCGGCCCGTCGGGCCGCATAAAATGGGCCGGGATGAGTTGGGGTTCATCAACCCACTGTCCCATTTAGCCCAACCCATCTAGCCCGCCAACCCTACGGGCCACGAGCAGGCTGGGTTGGGCCAACCCATCAGGCCAGTATGTATATAATTTTTTTTATTTTTTTCCTATTTTTAAATAAAAAAAATTTGGTCTACCATGCTGTAATGTGATTCCACATGGGCAATAATATAAAGTTTTGTAAGAACTAAGAATTTTGGACAATATGGATTATTCAATTCAAATACCATGATTATAAATTTTAAAATAGGATATTACAAATGTGCAAAATCAGAACGCTAAAAAATGAAAAATAAAAACGAAAACTCATATAAAAAAATGAGATTAAAGTAATTTTTGAAGACATAACTGTATCCCTCTTTTAACTGTTTTGAACACCAAAATTAGAAGAGAAAAAAATTTTGGTCTACAATTGACAAATTGATTTATTTTTTTACTTTTTGTTATTTTTATTTTTTGACGGGCTAGCCCCCAGCCCACCCAACCCGTTATAAATTGGGCCGGGCTCAGTATCTCAACCCATAATCCATTGGTGGACTGGGTTGGGCTAGCCCGTTTTTATGCGGGCTCACGACGGGCTGTGCCGGGTTGGGCCGAACTGGCCCATTTTTCCATCCCTACCTGCCAGTCGGGGAGATGACGATCACCTTAGATGATATCTCCCAGCTTCTGCATATTCCAGTGATGGGGACGTTTTTCACCATGCCGGCCTTGGACAAGGCGGAAGCGGCTCACTGGCTGCACACCTTGTTGGGCGTGCCCATGGATGAGGCACGAGAGCAGACAGATAAGGGACCACTGAGCAGCCTCATGTGGCTTCGAGCTACAGTATACCCGAGGTGCTGCAAGGCACAGCAGTGGGACATGGCAGCTAGGGCTTTCCTACTAAACCTAGTTGGCAGCACCATTTTTCCAGCAAGAGCCAGTCCCCAACGCTGGTGGCCTACCTGGACATGTTTAGGGACCTCAGTTCGGTCTGCAACTATGCATGGGGTGCCATGGCCCATGTATATATGTATGACCAGCTCCGGGAGACTAGCAGGGCGAAGACGAGACAGCTGACAGGTTATGCGACACTGTTACAGGTACAAATTTTTACGTTTTAGAAATCTTTAAAATTTAATATGTAATTCAAAATTACATGAGTTAATACTTTCCTTACATGTATGGATATACGAGCACTTCCAGGGTGCCGCATTCGGATCTAGGGAGCGAGATCCTATTTACGTCGAGAAGGCACCCCGAGCTAGCCGGTGGAGTGTGATTAGGGGTGCCGGTCTGGTAGAGCCATACCGCCATGTGTTGGACACACTGACAGATGATGACGTTACATGGGACCCGTACGCAGAGCATAGAGTTGAAAGACCATGGGAGCCGATAGCATTGTATCGGGGATTCATCTGATTTGGTCCTACGATGGTCCCATACCTACCAGACAGGGTCTTGCCTTGTGACAGTTTGGACACATACAACGCATTTCGAGGCCTTCGCGTGATATCCGAGAGCAGCCTGTCAGTCTAGTTGAGATGGGCGATATGTGGTTTGCATTTGATCAGCACCTGGTCCAGCTTGGTCCTCGGGTGGTGCCTCACTTGCCAGCGGTGGAGCGTGGGTACATGGAGTGGTTCCGTAGGATCTCCCACCCATATATCTACCCAACACCAGATGCTCCAGCACCAGCTACTGATGTAAGTTTGTATGAAGTGTCTGTTTGATGTAATATTTTTAGTTACTAATTTTATTTGTTTTTATTGTTTGTAGGAAGCGAGATGGGCCAGGTTCCGGAGATTGCAGACGCGATGATGCAGGAGTGTTTCGTACATCCTCGTACACCTGGTTGGTACCTAATGCAGGAGCTGACTAGATTAGCCCTTCCACGTCCCCCCACTACGCGCACATATCAGCGGAAGAGAAGCAGGGGGTCGGACTCCACATCGGTACAGTAGTTTTTTTAGGGTTTCTTTGGATGATGTATGGATGACTACTTATTTATATTGTTATATCGTTTTGTGTAATACATTTATAATATATTTTGTATCTGCAACATGCGCTTATAATGTATATTTTATATGTCACATTTTATATCTCACATTTCATGGTAATCAAACTGTACCATAAAATAAAAGTTGAAAAATTCATTCCTGATACTCTCGCGTCAACTAATTGACGCATATTTACGTCAACTTATTGACAAGACACAGCGTCAACATGTTGACGCATGTAGTGGTGTCTCGTTGTTGCAAAATACACTGTCGTCACCTTGTTGACGTGCAAATTCGTCAACAAGGTGACGTGAGATATTAATTTAACTAGGGCTAAAATTGTCAATTAAATGGGGAGGGGAGGTGGGAAAATTAAAGGGGGAGGTTTTAATAACAAAGGCCTTAACGGAGCCTCTTATTTTCGGGCCACCAATGAAACAATGGCAATTTGGGCTGCAAATCCAAAGACCAAACCTAACCAGTTTTTCGGGGAATTGTTAAATGCACCCAGCAAATTGCTGGGTGCACCCAACATTTATACTGTTGACTAAAATGTCCCTGGTAAAATTATCAAAACCAAAAAAAATTTCTCTTCATTCTTTCCCTCGCAATTTTTCTAATTTCAGAGACACGAAAATTTCTCTGGTTACTCGCAAATAAGAAAAACGCACGCAAATTTTGTTGTTCACTCGCAAATTAGGTATTTGCGAATTCCCATCGCAAATAGCATATTTGCGTGTGAAGGAATTTCATAAATTCCAACACGCATAAATAGCATATTTGCGCGTGAAGGAATTTCAGAAATTCCAACATGCGCAAATAGCATATTTGCGAGTGTTTTCAGCAACTCGCAAATATGTTATTTGCGAGTGTGTTTTAAAAAAAATTAACTTTGTGATTTTAATTTTTTTTTATTTCAGTTATGCCACGCATGAGAGGAGCAAGTTGGGTGGCTGGTAGGGAGGCAGAGATGGAGGCTAATGCTCAAGAGGTTGAGCGTACGCGAACGGTTGCACGAGAGCATCGAGAGGTCATGATTGCATCACACCGTCGGAGACTTGTTGACAGTAGACAGAGTGGACCGAGCAGACAGGGTAGACGACGTAGACAGGAACCTCAGTACGAGGAACCTCGATACGAGGAACCTCGATACGAGGAACCTCCGCATGAGGGATATCACCATGAGGGATATTAGCATGAGGTTCCTCACGAGGAACCAGTTGAGATGCATATTGATGCACCGGCAGATAAGGGACCATTTCCTGGAGGACCTTATGATACATTACTGGTTAAATCATTCAGGGACCACGTCACTTACCACTTATGGAGTGGAGAGGTAATTATTGCTTACTGTTTTAAAACATTTAAGGGTTTTCTTTTTAATTGTGTAATTCATGACAAGACTTTTATTTTATGTGTACAGGACCGGGAAGGTCCTTCTAGGGTTTTTGCTTGTGGAAAAAAGTTATAGAAGTTGTTTGGGGATTGTCTGCCACTACCACCTGCAGTATAGGAGGTAGTTGATAGAGCTGGTCCTTCGAATCTAATGTATTGTAGCAACAAGATGATTAATAACTCGCTGCTGATTGCGTTTACTGAGAGGTGGCACCGAGAGACTAGCTCGTTCCACTTTCCATTCGGAGAGATGACCATCACGCTGGATGATGTGTCATGCATATTGGGCATACCGGTCACAGGCGCCCTGTTCATATCCCCTCAGGTGGACATAGATATTGGTATATTTGTTCTACAGTCATTGTTATAGGTATCATATGCGGAGGCCTCGGCAGAGATTACGGGCCAGGGGTGGGCTGTTGTCAGTTTATCTTGGCTACAGGACATTGTCGACTCGCTGACGTAACATTCTTTTTGGGGCACATCCGGTGTGGGAACACCATAGTGTCGTACCTGTCGGAGAGGGTACTGCGACAGTTCGAGTACAGGCAGGACATTCCTCGAGAGCCACCACGACGTCCCTCGGCTGAAGATATTAGTCTTAATTGGATGTCATCTCACCTGTACTCTATTAGATACATCTTTCAGTTGAGGCAGGCTGCTCATCCAGCTGAGTGTGTCAAGGGATACATGGAGTGGTACTATAGGGTTTGCATCCACTATTGATACCTCCACAAGCTCCACATGATCCACATGATGATGTTGTGTGTCATCAGGTAAGGAATAATAAGTCCTTGCACTGTATATATTATGTCCATTCGTAACATTATCTAATTATTTGCTATAATGTATTTATATCATTTGTAGGTGAATTGTGTTGATGCGATACGTAGGTTGGATAGAGTTGCCGCCATGCTGCATCAAGTCGTTGATTACGCACAGGGGGAAGATGAGATGTATGTTGTTGTTGTTGTTGTTGTTGTTGTTGTTATTGTTGTTGTTGTTGTCATTTATTATTAGTGAGTTTAGAAATACAAAATAATAAAAACAAATTTAAATATGACTATTTATTAAACGCAACTACTCATTCAACAACAACAAAACAACAGTACATGATCACCGAATGCAACTACAACATTAAAAAAACCAAACTCAACTATTTATTAAACGCAACTACTCGTTCAACAACAACACAACACAACATTACATGACCTAATCACCGGTGCTAATCCTTGGCTATGATGGTTGACGACATGCTGCAAGGATCTCATCAATTGTTCTTGGGGAACGACATTTTTCAATGATCTCGTCGATCGATCTTCCAAGCACAACATACAACTCTATTGAGCCATGGCTAGAATGATCACTGAATGCTTCCCACATACTTTGTATGTCTCCGTCATTTAGAAGTGTCATATTCATATGCTGAACACACCCACTACCTACCGAAACAGGGCATCGATAGTAAATCTCTACCACTCTACGTGTAACACCCTAACTCTAATCAATGTATTACCTACTGAATTAACTGGAATTAAAGTTAATGATACAATATTTTTTTTTTGCAATAGATACTCCATAACTTAAGTATTTTCAGAGTTTGCAACTTACAAAAATATTTCCACAACATACTTATTCACTCTAAATAAAATATAGAATCTGACATAAAATACTAGTATAGACTCATAACCAAAGAGAAATACTTTTAGACACTACAAGACTTTGACACGTGATCTGGTACTCAAGGTCTCGCTTGGCAGTAAGATCGAGCATAACTTCATGCTCTAACTTCTTCTTGTGCTTGTACCTAAAAACAACGCCCCAAATATGTGAGTTTATAAAACTCAGTAACATAGACTTTAACTTAAAAATATTTACCGTTGTTTTCAGCCATACGTGTTGTGTTATGTATGGAAACCCCTCTCATACAAACATAAACATACTTGCTAGACTAGGTAGCATAAGAACATATAGTTCAACTTATCATAACTTATTACATCCAAGAAAATAAGTGAAACATAAATGCAATGCAACTTTAACATAAAAACATATTGTTCTTCTTTGCTTTGTGCTTAGCACATCTTAACATTTTCCCGTATAGTCAATTTTAGACCTAACCGGGAATCCTTCGTTATCGGGTTTTTGTCAAGGCTTAGGTCCCGAGACCCCGATAACATCGCATTTCGATATAGTGGTTAGACATCATAACCCTCCAAGTGGCATCCCACGAGGCTAACCATACCAATCTCTCCTCTTATGAGGAATCTTGTTTGTCTTTTAAGTGATCTTTATATCACACTTCATAGCTTAAATGCATGTTTTACAATCAAGTAAAATAGCAACTTAAGATAGATATTTAATCCACATCATCATATTACTTTCTATACTAACTCCAATGATATCAACAACAAAATCAACGAATTAACTTAACATGTATTTGACAAACTCAAGTCCAAATCATGCATCTTTGAGAAATCATATAATCAAGACAATACAACTCATGTGCAATCATCAACAATCATAAACTTAAACATCATAAAGCTCATCTATTTCTCATGCTTTTCAAAAACCCTAAACTTGAACCAATCATTCAAACAACATTTCGGGAAAAGAAAGACTTAGTGTGGGACTTATGGGTGCCCAACACCTAAAGGAATAGGATTCCACAAAATAGACTTGTTCCAACACAAGGCCCCTTCAAAATCAATTCTCTTCACACACTAAACATAAATAAGAACATATGCTAAATGCCACCAAAAGCATCCAATTTAAGAGCATTTCATGCCGAATCATGAACAACTCATTCACAACAAGCATGCATTATTTAGAAAAATGACTTCATTGTCATTCCTATCAAGGGACTTACGGTTGCCCCTCAACTTGAGACTAAAAAAACTCACATAATTATTAACATTTTATTCTGATTGGAGCTCTGTAGAACTCGCAATGGGCAAACATCACATAATTGTTTGTGGGGGCAGCCATCCAACCTTTTTTAACCAAACTCACTCAAATATCTCAACTTCTACTCAATAGACATTAAAAAAAATAAAGGATTAAAGCAATAGCCCTAGCACACTCTAAGAGAGGTATTTAATTGAGGATTTTTATGTCACCTTTGCTTAGAATTGATTTGGGGTGAAAACCCCCAAATTCTAGGGCTTGAACTTCATCCTCCTCCAAGCTTCTTCTTTCCATCATCTTCTTCTTCTTCTTCTTCCATTTCCCTTTTTCTTCTCCATTTTCGAGCTCTCTCTCCCGTTCGATCTCTCCTCTCTTTGATTCTCTCAGTCTCTCGGCCTTCCTATCTCTCTCTCGTGCTCCCATTCTTCCTTCCTCTTCCTCTGAGCACGACGCGCCACCGTGCGCCTCCATCTCAGGGCGTCGAAGCCCCTCCCCCTTTCTTCTCCACCGCGCGCTCCTCCTCCTCTCTTTCCCTTCTTTTTTCTTCTTCTTCTCTCCTTTCTTCTTTCCTTTCTTTTTCTGCTTTTCCTTCTTTTTTCTTTGCTGCAAATCGTGTGTGTGTGTGTTTTGAGAGAAGTGAGGGTGCTTGTGTGGGCCAAGGGGAAGTGAGGTTTATGGTGGGACTAAAAGCATATGTTTAGTAAAAATTGACTAACAAGTCCAAGTTTAATTTTCTTAATTTATCCTTTAATCCTTAATTCAACCTTAGATAAATTAATAAATTAAACTACTCATAAATAATTAGTCCCGCATTCCCTAAATTCTTGGGAGAAATTACTATTTTATCTCGTAGGCTTAACTTTGCATTAAAACACTAAATTGAAGAGCATTAACCTCATTAATTCTTAGGGATTAAATACCCCTTTTTACTTAGGGTCTCTAATTACTAAGCTTAGGAAAAGTTGGGGTGTTACACTACGTGATCCAGCTCCAAGCTTTCGCCGAATCTTTTGCTTGAGTTCTTCAATGGTGATGGATGTCTTTAGCCTAAATATTTTTGGAACGTCGTATTCAAAAATCATGCATCAGCACTTGTTGTGATTCTGCCATCGTAATAGACAACGACAAGACTCGAATCCATCGAGAACTGGATTGATTGAGTGAGTTACATGGCTCACGAGCAGGCTAAGGGATGAAATTGATTTACAGTTTATGTGAAATTAGGTGTGTGAAAACGGTTCTATTTATAAAACGCCTGATGCAATCTGAACTGTTAAAAGTGTGTCGGTCGCATCTCGTCTGTTGATATTTTTCAACATAAAGGTCAAAAAATACACGCACAAATAGCATATTTGCGAGTAGCTAAAAATACTCGCAAATATGATATTTGCGCGTGAAGGAATTCCAAAAATTCCAAAGAGCGTTTTTTTTAGCTACTTGCAAATATACTATTTGCAATGGGAACCCGCAATAGTATATTTGTGAGTGAGATGAATGAAGGAAAAAAAATATTTTAATTATACTAAGTACATTTTTGTCAACTCATAAAAATATTGGGTGTACCCAGCAATTTACTGGGTGCATTTAACAATTCCCGTTTTTGGTTTTTGGTGGCGAAGTGATACGATGGTCCAAATCTAGAGACTTCTGGTTGTGGTTTTGAAGAAGTCCAGAATGTTTCAGATTTTTCGGTTTAAGTACTCAATGGATGGATAAGAAGAATTTCTGGAAGGTACTAGATTACTCATCCACATCATTTAAATACCTCACTCATGCATCCCCTCGCAAAACCATCAAACAAGCAATTGAAGGGTATAGGCAGTTTTGGTGTTCGCAATTCACATTACCACTTCCATTAGCAGAATTTCGAACGGAGATAAGAGAAAAATGTCGCTGATTCCAAGTTTCTTTGGTGGACGAAGGAGCAACGTTTTCGATCCATTCTCCCTCGACGTTTGGGATCCTTTCAAGGATTTTCCTTTCTCCAATTCCCTTTCTGCTTCGTTCCCTGAAATTTCTCGGGAGAATTCTGCATTTGTGAGCACACGAGTGGACTGGAAGGAGACACCAGAAGCACACGTGTTCAAGGCGGATCTTCCAGGGCTGAAGAAGGAGGAAGTGAAGGTTGAGATTGAGGATGACAGGGTGCTTCAGATAAGTGGGGAGAGGAGCACTGAGAAAGAAGACAAGAACGATCAGTGGCATCGCGTGGAGCGCAACAGCGGGAAATTCATGAGGAGGTTCAGATTGCCAGAGAATGCTAAAATGGATCAAGTGAAGGCTGCAATGGAGAATGGTGTTCTCACTGTCACTGTTCCCAAGGCGGAGGTCAAGAAGCCTGATGTTAAGTCCATTGAAATCTCTGGTTAAACTCACAAAAACAGTCTCTGTTACTCTGTTTGTTGGTTGAGAATGGTGTGCTTTAATTTATTGTAATGCGTCTTTTGCTTTTGTGTGCTGTGTGTAAGAAAGAAATCATGTAATGTGAATTGTACTAATTGCGAGTATTTC
Organism: Calophaca sinica; assembly: GCA_037113605.1. Taxonomy (NCBI): domain Eukaryota; kingdom Viridiplantae; phylum Streptophyta; class Magnoliopsida; order Fabales; family Fabaceae; genus Calophaca; species Calophaca sinica. The sequence goes on along the minus strand of CM073734.1, from coordinate 97,929,512 downwards.
ATGCGAATAAACTCCAGTTTGCAATCATATTTCAGTTTTAGTTTAATCGCAAACGTTTAATTATATTCACCGTTGTTACATATTAGTACAATTGTCTCGCCACCGCATCATAAACAATCCTTCATTTATCTTATTTGGTAATTGCCTAATTGGTACTCCTATATAATATAATTGGCACAAATTCCACAAAGATCTCTCTCAAGTAAAATGATATCCACATACATGCACATGAAACCCATCCCAAGAATGGAGACTTGTAATTTCGTCCGTCAATATTTGCGAAGAATTCTCTTCACCTTCCGAAAGTTGTTAAATATGACGTGATGGAACTCTCGCTAACATCTGATCCAACTTCAATTAGGGTTAAGAAAATGTCAATCATCCCAATCAGCAACCCCTTCGAGGATTCCCCTTTCTCGACTTCAATCCAAGAACTATCTCGGGGGAATCCTGCGTTTATTAACAGCCAGATTGATTGGAAGGAGACCCCGGAAGGCCATGTATTGAAGGCTGATGTTGCGGGGCTGAGGAAAGAGGAAGTGAAGGTTGAGGTTGAAGATGGCAGAGTGCTTCAGATAAGAGGAGAGAGGAAAGTGGAGAGCGAAGACAAGAGCGATGCATTTCATCGTGTTGAGTGTAGCAGTGGCAAATTCATGAGGAGTTTCACGCTTCCAGCAAATGCCAAATTGGATCAAGTTAAGGCCTCCTTGGAGAATGGGGTTCTCACCGTCATTGTCCCTAAGGAAGAGGTTAAGAATTCATATTGAGAAGAATGAATGACACTTCTGTTTGGTTGGGTTTCGATCAAAGTGTTCCTCTTCGCTATTTGTGTAAGAATATATGTATACACCTCTGGAGATTCTGGAGTAACTTGCTTGAAAATTATTGAATCAAGCTTAGAATATTTTTGGCCAAAATTAATAGACCTTTTTTTTCTCTTTAATTTCATAACTAGACTTTCTTTTCGTCAATTTATATTAAGATTGATGAATTGTTTTATCTACGAGAGATACATCTATACCTATACCTACTGACGACTACAAAACATGTATAGTTGTTTTATTTTCTATCCTATTTTGTGTATTTAGTATTATGTTATGACTACACTTAAGAGAAAAGTTACCGCAGATCCCTCTTCAACTAAAGATGAAGTGCAAAGATCAAAAGCTGCTTGGGTTTTTATGCTTGCTATTGTAGATCCACCTTTTTAGATGTCCAACATGTTATCTGAATTTATTTATATCTTTAATTGTCTAATGGCTACAACTTCTTTGACATATAAATAATTTGTAGCTCGGATTGAATATTTTATTCACCCAAATTTTAATTGCATATGACATAGAGAGGATAAATAGAGTATTGTCTGAGTGCAAAGGAAAGCACTAGGCACTTTGTCCAAGCAAATGAAACACAAATTGTTTAAAAAGGCACTTAATACAAGTGGTGTAACATATGAGCATATTTCACAAGTGTTGTATATACTTGCAGGTTCCTTCTTGAACAGCTCATTGTATATACTTGCAGGTTATATTCTCTACATTCAGTTATTTCTTTATTGAATGAAAAAGTTCAGTGATTAACAGACTTAAGAAACCCAAATGAAAAAGATTCCTTGGTACATTTCATAAGAATCAACATATCTTGGTTTGTTGAGATGCATTAGATGATTAGAGACAAGTTTAAATTCGGGAGTCTTCCATTTTTATTGTCCCTAAAAAGCTACATCATTAGCTGAAAAGATGTGATGATAGTGTAAAAGCATATGCTCTTCATTTGCTTTTTATTTTTTAATGAATATTGACTTTTTCGTGTGCTTGATTATGGTGATATGGAACATATGACCCATATTACAGGGAACTTGACAAAGAAATATCAATCTTTAGTGTTTTTATTTTAACCAGTTTTTGTTTTCAAGTATTATGGTTTGGGCAGATAATTGGTCCTTTTTCTTTCATCGCAATATTTCCTGAGGTGAGTGTTTAAATTTTTTTGGACATGAACTATGATTTCTATTGGCTTTATAAGACTCTTAGTGACCTAAGAAAATTGTGCTTGGAGTTCATTCGATGGTTTAAATGGGGTAAGCATTTGATGGTTAGAGGTAGTTTAGCATTTGAGGGAAATTGAGGAAGAATGAAGTGTGTTCGAGGGAGCAGTTAAGTGCAGATGAAAACTTTTTATGCCCATTGAGGTTTATATTTATAATAGTCATGTTTCATGTATCCATGTATTTAATGTTTCTCTTTTTTTTTTTTTTGTTGCTGTGATTTTCTACTTGAAGCTACAATGTCAAAAAGCTACTAATGAGAGATGACAGTAAGCCTTTTTTCCTAACAATGGTGAACCTCTTATTTTATTCTATTCTTTCTACTTCTCTTACTCTTCAAACCATTCCTTCTTCCACTAGACCTTTTTATCTACTCTATTTTTATCTTATTCTTTGTTTTTGATTTCTACAATGTTCGCGAATCCATTAGAAAATAATTGTGAATCCACTTTCTTGAAAAAATCATTGTGCTAGAATTCTTATGTTTCTATGGAATACGCATACATTGTTTTTAATTAGTATTTATGTCATTCTTTATTTTAATTTGTCATTCCAGTTTCTTTTCTAGATACCTTCTTTAAATTTCATTCTTCTCAAATTGTTATATGAACTATGTATCAGCCTTTGTATTTGTATATGATACACAATTTGTGTTATAAGAAAAAGACAAGAAACTCACCACCCACTCAATTTCAAGAACTTTAAGAAATTCATGTAGCTTAAAAACTAATTACTAATGGACATGCTGCTTTCACTTTTTGTGCAGAATTACAGGGGTCATTACTACTGCTAGACAAGCAATTCATTTTTTACCAAGAAAATTCAAGGCAAACCAAGATTATAATCACCATATTTTGTAGTTTATTCTCAGTTTCATATCCTTACAATTACTTTATGCTTATGTTTCAAATGTTGTATCAATTTAAGTGTCTTATTTTACAGTAACATATTTTCAAAAAAATCAGGAAACAATTTTTGTATTATCAGAATTTGCTTATTGTTTAAAATTTTACATCATCTTCTTATTAAGATGTCAGTAAAATTTATAACATGTCAGCTAATTATAAAAAATTGTGTGACCTATATGTTCAATGATCTTAATTTGTTGTATTTTACTGACAAATAGCACGTAAGTTTCCTATTGAGGCTTCTATTTTAGTTTCCAAATATTATTAGTTTGTTGATTTGTTGATGTCAACAAATTTGGTTTCTTTTTTGGATACCTTTTATAATATGTATCAATCTTCGTATTTGTATATAAGATACGCGATTTGTAGTATATAAAAAATATGCAGTTTATCACTCAATAAATTTCAAGAACTTTAAAAGAAACCCGTGCATTGCACGGGTAATGTAACTAGTAATTCAACATACAGAAGATGTCGTCCAAGATACAGAATGATACTGGCAAAAAGTGTAATTTCAGAAGTTATTAAATTTTAACTCAAGAAATTGAGAAAATAAGAAAGGAATGAAGAAATTGAGAAAACGAGAAAGAAATCCGGGCAATTCTTATTAATGGTGAAAATATCATAGCCATTCTTATTAGTGATGGAAAAGATGAAATAAAGAGCAGGAATGAAGAAGCGTCTAGGTGTAATGAGATCCAAGGAGCTAGTATGATTCGTACAAATGTGATCTGATTGATTCAGTTTCTGTTAATTATTCATTTTTTAAAAATTCAATTCAAACAAAATCAACAATATTTGTTTGGTTTGGTTCTAAATTTCTCCCGAGTTTTAACTTACACAACTTTTGTCAAAAATTAACACAGCTGATGACCATAAATCCTTAAAACAAATGATTAAATAAATTTTGTGTTCCTATAAAATAATTATCATTTTTTTCCTAGTTTTAATAAGAAAAAAAATCCAATTTAGCTTTCATTCTTTATAAATTTGAGGACCACCAAAGTTGGGTAAAAATCTTGCTAAAGACTAAAAGTATAATTTGGTAATTTTATTTTTTTGGTACATATAATTTGGTAATTTTATAGGAAAGAAAAACAATTTAACCCTAAACATAGCCGTGGAGACCGTAAGGCCATTAAAGCAGTTGTCTTAGGCCTCAGCTCCCATTTTATTTTCATTGTATGCATTTTGTGGTTAGCAATCAAACTAAATGTTCTCTTACTCAAGGATAATTACAAGAACTAAAACCAAAATTCGGGATAATTATAGCGACTAAAAATATATTTAATCATATTTTTTAAAAATAAAATCAACTAATATAGGTGTTTTTTTTTTGGTCTAAGGCTCTAAAGTTTTTGTACACGGCCCTAACCCTAAAATAAAACAATGTACACAAAAAATTGGATTGTAAGGTTAAATGTTGATGTTGATTTTATAACAAGCACAATATTAAGAACAATTATAGTTTTTTTTTTTGACTTGAAATTATAGTTGTTGTTAAACAATCATTATCAGCTAGAAGTTTTATCTACATGTGTTAGGTAACAATGTAAGGTTCCCTTCTTAGCAGGCTTGACTAATACAGTTTTTATCCGTTGATTTTGCTTGTTTGGGCCTTCGGCTCCTTTTACTCACCAAAAAAAGGTATCAATGTAAGGCATCAAAGAATTAAAGAGGAAAGAAGAATTAGACAGGAGAAGAGAAGAAACGAGAGAGAGTGAGGTAATGAGAATTGTATTATTTTTAATTGTTCTATACGTTTTCAAATATAATGTGAGCAACCAACAAGGGTTGACATGAAGCAGAATCTGACTGGATCACATCTCAAAGCCTCGAGTTTTCTTGAGCCAGAATAAAATGGGATTCTGTTACAATAATGGACCCAATGGCCCATAAGCGACACTACATGTAAAGACATGACTATCATTATTGACCAAAAACCATGACTATCAAATGCGAATTCAACTTGCAACTTTTACTTTCGACCAAAAAAAAAAAAAAAAACTTGCAACTTTTACTAATGTCGACAAGTCAACAACCATGTCTTCCACTGAAGTATCATATTACCTATCCGCGCCAATTATGTGGCCACTAAACCTTTTCATTTGTGAAGACAAGTAAATATTATAATGACAACATACAAGTCATCTGGTTCATAAACTACCAATTTCTCATGGACCAGACGACAGTACATAGACCATAGTTCCATTACAAGAATAATCCAGTGTCTTTTCATTCTCGTTTTGACCTTGGCATGACGGGAATTGTGATCTTACCAAAATTCGAACATTGGTTCAAGGTATCAGGTGAGTTACGAGACTTAGCGGCACGATGGATTTTATGGTGTGTTTGGTTCCGAAGAGAAATTGTGAAGAGAGAAATGGTGAAGAGAGTGTAAAAAGAGAGAAATAGGTGAGAAATAGAGTAGATTTGGGGTATTGTTTGTTTATGAGAAAGAGAAGAGAAAAAGAGAAGAGAGAAGTATTGATTATTTTTGAAAAGACATCAATGTCTTTGACTAAAAATTTAAATAATTTGAGTTATAAGGAGAGAATAGGGATATAATTGAAAAAAAAAAAAAAACACGCGTGGTGGCCCTTTCTTCGCTCTTTTGCGGAGAAGTTAAAAAGTGACAAATTTATCACTCCTCTCTCTCTCTCGTCTCAACTTCTTCGCTGTTCCAAACAAAAGAGATTGGCTCTCTCTTCACGCACTCTATCGTCCCTCAGTCTCTCGCAGCAAGTCACCCCCAACCAAACCCAGCCTTAATGTCCTTCAAGAGTTCATGTTTTGCAGTCCTCAGTATCTGCTAACAACCTTGTAACGCCCCCATTTTATTGTTCCTCTCATCCAGTTCAGGTGGCATAATTTTATTTGAAAAAAAAATGAATATAACACAATCAAGTCCTATAACCAATAATAACCTCCCCTCAACCCCCCCCCCCCCAAAAAAAAAGCGAAAAAATAGAAGTAATTCATACATAAAAATAGGGATTGGATTCCCTGCAGGGAAAATTTCACTGCATTTTTTTGCAGTGTTAATCCCCACTCTTGAAACATCCACTCCCCTTTTTTTTTTATATTTTTCACACACACACTCTCACTTATTCAATGGATAGGATTTCACCGGAAAAAACTGGAGAGGGAAAAAACGGGAGAGGATCCCATTCCCTAAAAATATTTAAGCTCGCTTAAGCCCTGATTTGACACTTCGAAAAATCCATATTCCCAAAGGAATCGCGACTTTGTGATGTAGATGGTGACAGCAATGTAGTTATTTATTGATAAATTTATTGAATTTATCCAATTTATAAAATAAAGCATTTCAAATTTCTTCCTCAAATTCCATAGGGAATGAAGCACAAGGGTCCGTGTGTTCTCCTGACTCAAGGTTGTCATCATGCCAATATAACAAAATAAGACATTCCATAAGCTACAAAGCATTTTTTTTTTCCAGAAAGTAAATAAAGTACATCTCTAGTGAAGATGCTTACATGGGTAGGATAAATGGTAACTACCATCAGATTCAGCACTATGTCGAAGGTGCTGCTGCCAATTAGGCTAACATCAATTGTCAAATAACCACTTATCCCACCGGAGATATCCTTCATCAAGATCCTTAAGGTTGGATCTTTTGTTTGATTATTCTTTCTAACCAACTTACAGCTTCCATTAGTCGCCTAACAAGGTTGAAAGAAACAAATCCCGCACAAAACTTGATCTCCCCGCAGCTTGTCTCATCCTTTTCTCCCGCTCTTCGATACTCAGGGAGGGATCAAAACTGTTAAAGAGAATGAGAGAGACAGATCAAAGCCATGATTCAAGAGCATTATTTAATGAGGAGGAAGCATGCACATCAAGTGTGAATGTCCTAGATAAATAGAGAAAGAGATCACTGGTAAATAGCATGGCAATGAATCTGCCAACTCATCGGCATTACATTGAGATCAATTAGTGGTGTAAAAACTACTTCTGATGGAAAGCATGCAACAGTTTCATAGCATGGCTAAAATTCGAGACATGATTAAGTCTTTTTTAGTTAACGTGCAGGATGGAAATCGTAAATTTGAGCAGGATTGAAAATTTCGTGACAATTTGAGGGATTGAAAGGTTTAAAGGAATTTCCTAAACTCTCTTTATTGAATAATGATTAAGGAGCTAAACTTCATGGAAAAGCACCTTGATTTCCAAATATGTACAGGCGCCGTATTCTTTGTTGAAGAATCTTCAGCACTTGTTACCACAGATTTAGAGATTTCCTCTGCTTCACATGCAGGGAAATTCAAGATAAAAGAGGATAGGAATGGATCAGCAGCTGCACTAGACACGGCAGCACTGTATGACCGGTATCCACCACCGCCACCGCCGCCGCCAAGAAGCACCTGTAAATGAGCTTCACGGAGATCTCGACCCAAAAGAGACAATGTCTGACTGTTTGGAATAGCAACTCTTCTTAACCTGCGCCTTCTCTGTATGTAATCCTCAGTTAAGGGAAGCAATTAAAGTTATTCATTTTTTACTCCACCAAAAACACGTTATCCAGACAGGCTAATATTTTCAATCGAAACAAAAGTATAAAGGATATCTTAAACAAGTGCCCATGTTGCAGCGTTATGTGGCTCAACATGTCCCGTGCAACTTTAACCGAGCATATAGGACAAATCTGCATGATGGAAAAACAAAGCTTGAGAATATCATAACCAGATTAGAGTCAATTCAATCCCTGAGGCAGGGATGTAAAGTAAAAGTAATAACGACAATAAAGACAAATGCTAATCACTGATTTTCAGCTTCTTTGAGTTTATCTTGATAAAATTTATTCATACAGATTCTTCAAATGCAGCACAAATACACATGCACAGATACACACAACATGGATTATCCTAATTGAGCAACCAGTCCATCTCAATGATCCAGATGATTGTTAAGGACAGCTAACATGTTACTTTCTTGTGATATGATTTAGAATAATTTCCCATCTCAATAAATGGCTGATAAGAATATACCTCCCGAACGATCTTCGATATATATTGTATATATGACTTAAGCACAGATATACAATGCATAGGCATTCACAAGGAAATGGATAGGGAGAAACAGTTCTCATTGGAACTATATGCTCAAAGAATATCTAGTCTAGACAGAAAGAAAAAGGTCAGTAGCCTTCTTTATTTTTTGCCCTTGAATTTTTTCTGAGTTGACTTTGATTGTCTAGCCATTATAATAGATTACAATCATACAATTACAACTAAACCATATAATTCCGCCTAGACACGCAAATTTTCCCCCTCCGCACAATTTAAATTAATCAGTTATACACATTCTTGAAAGGGTAAAAAAATAAAAGGTAACATGTTTATGTTTATATGCTAGTGTGAACCAGCAAATTACAATTCTCATGCCTTATCTTCAGGACCATGTCAAGAACCTAAAGCAGGTTCAAAAAAAATGCCATTATGCACTTGTAACGTGCACCAGACAGTCTTAGAATTTTTCTGAGGTTGAGATATAAAGAAAAATCCAATTCTTCACAAGTTTCCCCTATACAACAAGCTAAAATATTAACCAGCCCTAAGCTAACACTAAGCTTCAAACAACTTTGCCATCAAGGCTACCAATTTCTCTAACAGGATCTATAAAACAACGTACCAAAGAAACATATTGAAAAGAACAGAATCTAGATCTAATCTAAACTACAACATAGGAAAGGAAACGACATGAGAGATAAGAAGAGCCTCTTACCGTGACTTTTGATTCACAGGAATGCTCGTCTTCAAGATGAGAACACAAGGACGCGATGTCAAAGTCTTCGTAACAATACGGGCACGGGAAATCTGGTCTCACCTCTTCTTCCATATCAAAGTCATCTATTCCCAACCGATCTGAAACACGCCAGAAATTAAAAAAAAATAAGATTTTGATCAGACCCAGAAAATTATTTTTCAGCAAAGAAAAAAATGGGCACATGGGAACCGCCATGAACACCAACCTAGATGAGAAGTTGGGTGGTTATGCTGAAGCGTGTAGTGGCGTTTGGCGGCGGCAAGGCGCGAGGTCCAGAACTCAGAATCCATTGAAGGATCAAAGAAATAACTTGACAAAATTGGGTTATGTAATAATAATAATCAAATCAAATCAAGTCACCACCTTCAACAAATTCAGTAAACGTTTTTATTTTGAGATTCAAGGTGATTTCAGGTCCTAAGTCTAGAGAAAAATAAAACAGCGCAATATTTATTTTATTTTATTTTATTTTATTTTTCAAAATGATTTGACTTTTTCTTAAGAGCTTTAGAAATGCCGACTGAAATGGGAGAGAGGGTTGAGTTTTGTGGTTAGCATCAAAGTTGAGCTTAAACAAATGTGAGGAAATGTCGGTCTCGTGTTAGGATATACCACACACGTTTGGTTTGTTTGGTGATGTTCCCCTTTCCTTTTACTTCATTCATTCATTATTATATGGTCACAACTATTTTGCCGCCTCTTTTGCCTTTTCTTTTTATTTTTTGCGACTCCGGTTTTTTTTTAGTTTACTCCTGTGCTTAATTTAATTTCAAAAATGATTTTTGGACGTACGGTCGTACCGTATGGACATGTACAGAACCGTACTAAATTTGTACGTCTTTTTTCTATAGACACAAATTTTTTTAGTTGATTAACGCAGCTCATGTAAGTGGTTAACACAGTCTACTAACTGGTTAATAGACACAGATTTTTTTAACTGGTTAACACAGTTTATCTAAGTGGTTAACGCAGTTCATGTTAGTGGTCAACGCAATCCACTAACTAGTTAATACAGACACATATTTTTTTAACTGGCTAACGCAGTTCATGTAAGTGGTTAACGCATATAATATTTTTTTTGATAAAAAGGTATTTTTTTGAAGAAATTTTTTTAAAAAACAAATATATTTTTGGAAAAAAAAATAAAAATGTCCATACATGTACGAACATACGGTGGCTAGTAAGGTGTCACCCAAATGGGTGTTCATTTATCGCGATTGTTTAATTTAGGGTCATGCTAACAAGTGTCTTAAAAGTATTGTTTAAAGATTCTAAATAAGGTAAATACTTATTTTAAAAGCTAAGTTAATCTGTTCCTAATGTATTAAATATACAATTTTTCATAAAAACTTATTTGTTTAGACTTCTTAAATAATACTCTTAAAATACTCATTAGTATTTTTATTTAATTAAATAATAATTAATTAGACCCACCTGGTCTAAAGGGGGCAAACTTTATCCTTAATGCAAGGTTTCAAAGCTTGCTCGAAACAATTGTTGTCCCGAGCGCTACGTTATTAGATGTCTTAGTGAGATAATCTATCTACCATATTATACACCATCTATTATTTTTTATAAGCCCTTTAAACAAAAAAATATATATTAAGAAAAATAGTTAGTATAATTAAATTCATCTATAATGTATATGTTTTTTTTAAATTTACTATTCATTTATTATAAATCATACTTTTAATTAATTAATGCATGTCTTGAATTTTGTATTATTTAGGGGGTACTTATAGAAAAAATAATTAATGTATCTTGTAATTTGAAAATGGACTTATAATTAGTTACAAATTTTTTTTGCTAAAATGGACTTATAAAAAGTAACGGAATGAGTATAAAATAGAGTTTTGCCACGTAAATTCATGTCATGTAGCAGTTTCACATTCATTCTTTTCCTTCCAAAATGTAAATTTTTTTTATTTTTTATTTTCTAATTCATGACATTTCATTAATTAAGACATATCAATCAATTAATGCTTATATCTAGACTTTTACCAATGAATCAAATTTGAATTAAATCAAATTCAAAATGTAATAAACTAAAGCACATCAATCAAATAATTCTCATATCTGGACATTAGAGGTGGGAATAGGCCAGGCCGCCCAACAGGGGCCTACGGCCTAGCCTACGTCAAGCCCAGGCTAGGCTGGGCTTTTTTTTAAATAGACAAGGCTAAGGCTTTTTTAAAAGCCTATTTAGCTAAAAAGGTTAGGCTTCGGGCCACCCAAAAAGCTTTTTAGGCCTAATAGGCCTGCCTATTTAAGTAAATATAAATAATAATTTTATATTATTATTATTATAGATTTTGTACATTCTGTTAAATCATATACTTGCTGACTTTTTCGACAATTTAAGCATATTGGCTTAAATAAATTTTTGAAATATTTAAAGATCTTATTGCAAAATAGAATTTAAATAGACTATCATATAATGTTAGATTCTCTAAAATGTCAGGTTAGACCTTAAAAAAGATTTGTATCATACGAATAAATCAGAATCAGGCCTTATAAAATTTAGGTCGTCTTATTTATTTCCACTCCTATGTCTCATGTCTCTTAGTAGCAGTGATTTTAATTTTATTTTTTTATAGTTTATTATAAATAGAACTTAATCTCGTTGGCCTATGAGCTCGTTAGTCTATTTAAAGATCGGTCAGATGACTTATTCAAAGGCGTTAATATCAAATATGTCTTTAAGTAGGCTAACAAGTCATACCATGCTTTCAAAAAGGCCAAGCCAGGCCTGACAAAAAAGCCTAAGACAGATAACAGATCAGGCTTAGGCCTTAAATTTTTTGATCAGACCTGACTTGGGCCTTGCAATGCCTAGCTTGGCCCAGCCTATTTCTGCCCCTACTGGACATTCGTCATTCAATCAAAATATTATCTAAGTCATCTGACAACATAAGAATCATTTTTTTTGCCTAAATCAATTTCATTTTTTTTTATTTTTTTAGTTATTGTTAACTACCATTATTACACCATGTCAAACAATAATTTCGCAGTGTAAATCATTAATGAGTTAATGACCAATTTGGTCCCTAATATTTGAAAAAAAATCAGTTTGATCCCTTACTTTATCAATATTCCAAATTAGTCCCTATATTTTGAAAACATGCATCAGTTACGTCCCTTCGTCAGTTTCGCAGGACCAAAGACATTGAGTTATAAATCACATGGACCTATTTGCTAATAAGTAACTAAATTGAAGAACTATTTTGGAACTCTGTTAACAGACAGAACTGACGGAGGGACGTAACTGATACACTTTTTCAAAATACATGGACTAATTTGGAATATTGATAAAATAAGAGACCAAACTGATTTTTTTTAAAATTTCAGGGACCAAATTGATCATTAACTCAATCATTAATATATTCTCTTAAATGACTTATCTATTTATATGTATTAATTATATCAATTATCAGAAATTACTCATCATTATTTTTTTAACAAATATTATTCATCATTATTTTACCATACAAATTTAGTAACTTTTAATTTTATAACTTTTCATGAATGATTAATTTTACTATACACATCATAATATTTAATTTAAAAATCATAACTATATAATGTTAAATTTAATTTTTATCTTTTGTCATAATTTATATATTTTATCTCTTATATATTATTAAAACTCGATGTAATACCCGTGTGTTGCACGGGTTTATGTATATTATACTACCTTAATTATTTTTATTAGTGATTTTGTGAATTGTGAAGAATAACATGTCAATAATATTTGAAAATACGTCAGGTATAATTACATTTACAAAGCTCATTAAACACTTTATTATATAATATATTCTCATTTTATTTTGCACATTTACCATTTTGCTCAATAATGAGAATTGTCAAAAAAAATTATCAAGCCTCTGTTGATAGCACAACATATAATTGTCACTGACTAATTACTTATTGACTTTTTTAATGTCAATGAGTACTCATTAAATAAGTACTTCTACACTGATGTTACTTCTTGTAATAATTTTTTATTCTATTATCATATCTCTTATATGCATGATAAGAAGCCCTGTTCATAATTTGAATTTCTTTATTTATATATTTCCAAGGCAGGAAGTTAATGTTGCATAGGTTCCATACAAACGGCTTTAACATTCCAACTCATACAAACGGCTTTGACATTATCATCATTGTAACATTCCAATCCATACATATTTAATGAATTATAATATAAATTTATTAAAATAAAAATGATATGTTTTTATTGTGATTGTCATAAGCTATTTTTTAAAGTTTATTGAACCCATATTTTTATAACCTTTTTCCCCAGTAAAGAGCTAAATTATGCTACGACCTTTGCTGTACTTATTATGCCTATTGCTTGACCCCATGAAAATTAGCTCATGTTCAAAAACTTAAAATACAATGATAATTAAGTTGTTAAAAAATTTCAATAAGGCATGTTATGATTAACGTGAAGATTTAATTTAATGTGCAACACTTTAAGTTTATGTAGAATTTAGTTATTATTTTTTGAATTTGGTTTATTATTAAGTTTTTTAATTAGTTAGTTCATTTAGATTTTTATTTTCAAATTACTTTTTCTAATTGATAAAATTAATTTTTATCCATTGAAATAATGCTCACTTAAATAGGTTGTAATTTATATTTCAATATTAAATTTATTTAATACTTTTTTCATGCAATTCAAGAAATATTTACTAATTCAATAAATATTTATTTAATACTTTTTCAACAACACATAACTTGCCAAATAAATTACCTACATATCCTTCTGGTATATGCTTTTTCTCGTTTAAGTATAGATAAATGTGTTAACCTATCGTTCAATTAATGACATAGAATATGAAAAGCAGGTTCTAATACTAAAGTTTAAAAATGCGTTTATAAAACATTGGGCTACAAAAATACTTACATTATGTAATTATTCTTATAATAGTTTCTCATTGTGGTGCTCTGTAATTTAGAATAGAAAAACATATGAGTTTATGGGTTTTATAAGATGAAAAGACAACTAATGATAAAAAATAGGTAAGTGTGAAATATTCATGATATATATTTTTAATTTCAAACAATAATGTTTTCTTTTCGTATTCTTAAAAATGATGAATCAAAAATAGTCTTATATAATTAATTTCTATACTCATGTCTATTTTACATATAGATAAATATATATAGAATTTTTTTTTACAGAATATATATTAATTTGATGATATCTTTAAAATATTCTTTAGATAATTAAAAATTTATTTAGTAAGTATAATATAATATTAATAAATATGTTAACGTACTCTTGTGAATTGACTAAACAAATCTCAAGTATTGTAGAAATTTGATTAGAGACTCTTGTGAATTGAGTAGACAAATCTCAAGTATGGTAGAAATTTGATTAGAGACTATGTTACATTTATTTTTCTCATGTAGCTTCTTTTTAAGATATTTTTGTCATTTAACCATTTTTTTTACTCAATTTGTCATTTAACTTTTGAGAAATTATATTTGCTTGTAATTTTTTTTAACATATATTACTTGCTTTGAGATTTTTTTGAAAAAAAGTTACTATTTCTTCCTTCCAATAGTCATTTGTTATTTCTTCCTTCCAATAGTCATTTGTCATCTCATTATACGTAAGGTGTGTAAGAAATTTTATATGTGCATGCACATGAATCGGTTTTGAGATCAGTTAATTTCCATACACAATGTGATTCGCCTAAAGCCATTATACTTGCTACCGCTATGTCATGCATAGAGAAAACTATTGTGGGTTTGTGTGAAACTTACGTCTAAAAATGTTAATTTTGACAACTAAAATTATCGCCAACATCAAATGAAAAAGCATGAGTGTAACAAAATTCATGTACTATATTTTATATCTTCTTTGTCAAATCTTCAGTGAGATTTAGGTCACTCTTTTTGTGTCTCTGCATGTCTTCTTATTGTAGTTCTGTTCACTCTACTATTTAGTACTCCCTCCGTCCCTAATTATAAGTACCTTAAGACAAAAACACGCAGATTAAGAAAAATAGTTAGTTATCAATAATGTGCATTTTTTCCAAATTTACCCTTCATTTATTAGTGGCTTGTCATATCCCAAAAAGTCTATTAAGAAAGAGAAAGTGCTATACTAATTGTATTAATTAGGGGTAGTATTGTAAAAAAATAATTAATGCATCTTGTAAATTGAAAAATGACTTATAAAAAGGGACAAAATTTGTTGTCCTGAGGGGCTTATAATTAGGGGCGGAGGGAGTAATTGGTATATATCTTTTCGCTGATGACATGAGTTTTCCTTATAGCCTGATCCTCACAATCTTTGAGGACCCAAAAGACCAAACCTTTCTTACATGGAGACACAAAACTTATCCTTTTAATTCTTATTTTTTCATACTTTGCTCAGTTTCCTTCACTCCTACAGACAACTACTTGCTTAATTAGTCATAGATCACACAACAATGCTTCACTCTTCATATGAGTCTTTATGGGCGATTCCAACAATTCAGACTCAACTTTTCTCTTTGCATATGATCCCATAAAAGATTAGAAACAAAATAAAAGATTAGAAAAATAAACCTTGATCAACAACAGAGCAAAAATTGTAGATAAAAATAGGGAATTAGGGATATTATGAAACAAAAGTCACCAATCCCAGGAAAAAATGAAGAACAACCGACCAAATAATAATCTTGATATATCTATATCCCAATCTACAAGGAAATTGAAAACGTCAAGGTGAATGAAACTTAGAAACTTACAAAATAGAGATGAACATGTTTTGTCTCGAAAAGAATACTCCAAGGACGTGGAACCATAACTATCGAAAAATGAAGTGAACCAAATATATATATATAAAGAACAAATGGCCACCAAAGGACGTGCCTATTCTTTCATTTAGCAACGGCTCAATCATACCACTTCTTTTGGTGTGTTAAAGCAATTAAAACTCATAGCCAATTTAATGCAGCAATCAAATACCACTAAACTGTTACTAATGCAGTTACTATACAGTCACTAATTCATCCCTCAATTAGACCTTTGAAATTACAAATAAATTAAATTGACTCAGTAGGTTTTTTCTGAAATATTGTATTTGTTAAAATTGTATGTGGGTATGTATGTGTGCATGCATATATTTAAAGACTAATTTTTTTTAAAGCTAACGTAGAAGAACTTTGTATCAAAATACAATATTTACACTCTAAAAAATGGAAAAATAAAATATAGTCAAGGAAAAAGTTACTCTTTTCGTTCTTTTAATATAATGTATAATAAATAATTTAAAGTATTTTTTTAAAATAATTTTAATCAAGGTTTTATATTAGTGGATAGAAGATTAAAAGATGAATTTTGTGTATCAATTAAACTATCCATTAAATATGATAGTTCAATATATAATATGATAATCACTGTATGCAATCGATATAGTATTCATGTGAATTTATATTAGTAAATTATATAAATTGGTTTACATTTTATAGTAACACTATTCATATGAATAATTTTTTTGGCAGAATATAAGAATCATTTTTTTTTTTTGAAGAATAAAAGAATCATGTTTAAAGATATCTAGATATCATCATATTTATAATTTAAAAAAATATATATATACAATGAGATGTAAAATTTAAATTATGAATGAATCGGGGTGTTTATTTTTATTTTTAGACTTAATCTTTATTGATATTAATTAGTAAGTTTCTTCAAGATAATTCAGATTAATTTAGTAAACGTTTTTATTTATTTATTCCTATACTTTCACTCGTATGTATTTCTATTTTACTTTTAAATATTATTTTAATATTAAATTTTGACAATTATTGGTTAATTTTGTTTTTACAAAAGTGATGCTTTTTATATATAGAGGTTGGATTTTAGACGTGTGCCATAATTAATTTGGCAAAACTTATGCATAAAAATCATTCTACTTGAGGATAAATATGGTAGGTGGTTTGTAAAAGCATTGCCAAGAAGTGAATACCTTCACAAAAGAGAAATTTGAAAGTAGTTGATTGGAATAGAGATTAATATAATGCATACAACATATAAGTAGATTGAAATAACATTTTCATGTTGATCAACTGTAGTCTTTCTTTGCGTTCTACCCCAAAGGTTAGAGAAGATTGGGAGAGAGTTGTTAACAAATACTCGTTAAGTTATGGAAAGACTATAAGAAATCAATACATATGCGGCGAAATGAAGCAAATAAAAGGGTGTTTTTTAGGGTTACCTATCATCATTTTTTAAA
This sequence comes from Calophaca sinica, assembly GCA_037113605.1. NCBI lineage: Eukaryota > Viridiplantae > Streptophyta > Magnoliopsida > Fabales > Fabaceae > Calophaca > Calophaca sinica. The sequence goes on along the minus strand of CM073734.1, from coordinate 97,912,534 downwards.
CACTTCTTTATAAACTACATTTAAAAATGTGTCATAGATGTCACTATCATTGTCATAAATAAGGATTTACAAATTGCTACAGGAAGTTATTCGTAACATTGCAACACACTTTCATAACAATATTTTACCACCAATTTTTAGTTTTCACTTTGAGAATTGTTTTACTTGTTCAATATCTGAACTTGAAGAGCTAGATAGAAGCCACTTGTTTTTAGCTATAATGATAAAAGACAAAATTTTCAAAGATATGACACATTAATGCTTGCATGTACAATGATTTCCTTTGTCCCATTTGTAATGGAAGTACAAAATTAACACAAAGGATATTTTTAAAAGTCAATCATATATGAACTATTTATTATAAGATTAAAAATTAGACTTTCAATATATTAGTAACCAATCATCAATGTCAACGTCACGTCAATATATTATATGAACAAATCAAGAATAAATTTTTTCATATTATTCACTTGTTTATAAATTTGTCTACAATTAACGAGAGAATTCATATTTTTTTTCATTTCTTTTATTAGAAATGTATCTTATCATATTAATTTCTATTTTCAATTCTTTTCACCTTTGAAATTTTTGATATTTAAAGGATTATTCATTATATATTTTTTTTTCAAAATTTGAAATATTTTCTACAACTCATTTGTTGTTTCAAAATATCACATAAATCAAGAAATATAATAAATATTTTAAGTAAATTAATTTTTAAATATTTAATCTGTATAATATATTATATTTCTATAATTACTTTTCAATTAAGTAACAAAATACATTCTTAAAATAATAATAAATATTCATTTGAAGTTTTTAAAATAATAAATAATTCTAAAACGTCAAGTATAAATGTACAAAAAAGAATAAGTATTTTGGGATTCATTCCAAAGTGGCTATCACTTATAACCTATTTTTTAAAATTTTAAAAGTGTTTAAATTTTAATTAGATAATTAATTACTAAATTTATTTAATGTTATATAAAAGTTTATTTATTTATATAATTCTATTTGAAAAAATATTTGTTTCATTTAATTTGATATACTATATTGTAAATAGAATATTTGTATTTTTAAATAAACATATGTGATCAATTGTTTTTTTTCATTTATGTGTACAAAATTCAAAAATAGTTAATAAGGCATAATGCTTAAAAATTCTTTTTATTTAAAATAGAATTTATTGAAAATATTGTAAAGTTTAAAAATTTGGATAATATTTTATATTTTTACCCATATGTAGAGCATCCAAATTTGCTTCAACTATTTTATTATTTCAATTGGTAATTAAAATACATGTTTAACCTTATCCTAGGCCTATCAATCTCAAACTTGTATGATTGAATCGTTATAAACCAACAACGGCAGATTACGTTGACAAAAAAATAAACAGATGTAGTACCCTAATTTTGTCCGGCCTTTTTATTTTATTTTATTTTATTTTTTATTTTAACTTTTTTAAATTTGTAATAATAAAAATAATATTTTTGGTTTCATAAAAAAGAAAAAGAAAAAAGGAAATGAAGTAACTTTTTGGAGAAAATGGGTGCATATTGTAAATCTTGAGGTGCTAATAGCAGGCTATTGGGCTAGTGAGTAATGACCCAATGCAGCGCTACTCCAGCATTCCCATTTCTACGTGCACCCCCTTTTTTGCTAAGCCACCTTTGCACGCCTCCATTGCTCCCCTTCGCTGCTTCCTGCACCCCGCTTCATCCTCGCACCCCCCAAGCTCCATCTAGCCCAGCTTCACCACAGCCCAAAACCAACCCAGCAGCCCAAATTTAACCCTAACTAACAACCCTCTCCCTCACTCATCAGACCACCAGCCGCAACCCTTCATTCTCGTCCTCTCTCCCATTTTCTCTCCTCCTCCCACCATTTTCTCCACCGTTCTCGGCATCCTCTTTCTCCTCACTTTCTTCTCCCTTCTCCCCTGACCCTAGGCCAAAACGGCGCCACCTCCCTTCTTTCTCTCTTCTCTTACATTCTTCCTTCCTTATCCTAACCCTAAAAATGCTCACATTTTCACTCTTCCCTCACTCTCTCAATTCCAGCCACAACACCACTCCTTCATTCTCGCCTCATCCTTTCTTTCTCACCCTCACCAAAACCCTAATCCTTCACACCCAAGTGGCCGCACCACCTCCTCCTTCTCTCTCAACCTCTTATTTCCTTTTTTGTCTTCTCAAACCCTAACCCTAATCTCGCCCCAACCTCTCTCGGCCACCACTATGATCCTCTCATCTCTTCACCCTAACCCTAAGAAACAAAACGGCCGCGGCCCCAACCTCTCCTTGAATCTCTCTCAATCAAATTTCCCCCTCAAACCGAATCAACTATCATCAACGTCAATCAAGTAGAGATTTGGAGAAGTCCTACAAATCTCCCCTGAAATCACGAGCTGAAGCAGAAATCAGGGAGTATTCGTTCCCTTTTTCTTTTCTTTATTTTCGGTTCTCATTTTATTTCGCTAATTGGTTTTCCTTTTTGATAACAGGCATGAAGAGGTTATAAAAGCCCTGAGATGGTTTGTGAATAGGGGAGCGATCTTAGAGGAGAACCCACGAGTAAATACAGTGGAAAAGGCAAGGGGAGATGTAACACTTTACTTTCATTAACTTGAAAATAGGATAATTATCATTAGGTACAGTCCTCCCAATATTAATTCAAACTTAAGGTCCAACATTAAGTCCAAATACCACAAAAGACTAAAACTCAAATACATAAGTTTCATGACGGTACAACACCAATACATAACTCTAGAAATTACATATTCAAGGTGTTACTTAAGACTACTACAAAATAAACAAGATTCCAAGAGCTAGCAGCTGTCAGTCTTCCTTTGAAACCTGTGCATCTGTAAAAATAATTAAATAAAGGAGCGGGGTGAGATAATAATCTCAGTGAATCCTCCCTCCGACTCCTCACCATCAACTCATATAAAGAACTATCAGTCAAGACTTAATATCACACATTTATGCAATGCATATTCTTACTATGAATTTCTAATTCATCTTTAGCTCGTATTCATGGGTAGCGTTGTATGCTTACGTCTATACAACCCCATAATTCATCTTTGTGTCTTTTAGGGAATGTAATTCACAAACTATATCCTTAAATGCATGCCTTATTCAAAAATAAGAATACAATTAGGTGCTCCTCTAATTTCACATGCAACTGAACATATCATGTAAAAAGATACATTTCATATTCAATTGGAAACATATATCATGCTCAGTCAAGGAAAATATATCAAGACAAGACACACTCCCATTAGAGCTCCATGGAGTTCACAATGGTCAAACATCAATCTCACAGTTTATGGGGGTTTTGGGTACAACATTAACCCCCTTAATCAGTCCCAATAACACATGCATAGCTATTTAACACTAAAAACTATAAAAATAAGAGGGATTTGGGAAATTCTAACCTTGGGGTTCAAGGGTTTTCTTCAAGAGAACCCTAATGTGGGACTTATGGGTGCCCATCACCTAAGAGAAGGAAGAACTCACCTCAATGTAAGATTTCGAGCTCCCAAAGTTAAAGTTCAGCTCCTTCCTCTTCTTCTCCTTCAAGCTTTCCTTCTAGGGATTCCTTCCAACTTTCCAAACCAAGAGTGAATACTCCCCAACTTGGATTCAAGCTAAGATTGATGATAAATCTAGCATGAATCCACGTTTTCCCCTTAAAATGTGAACCCTAGGTGTTTAATCCCCTCTCCTCCTTCTCTCTATCGCATCCTCTCTCTAACCCTATCTCAAAATCGCGTTCTGTCCTTTTTCTGCTGAGTTTTTCTGTTTTAACGCAGCTGTGAATCGATTCACAGCCTAGGTGAATCGATTCACTCAGTGTAAAAATGACAGGAATCACAGTTTTAAGTGAATGAATCGATTCCTGTAGCTCCCAGATTCGATTCACAGGGAACTGACTTTCTGTGAATCGATTCACACTTCGATTCACAGAGAGCCAACTTCTGTGAATCGATTCACGCTTCGATTCACAATAAGCCTAATCGAGTCCCAGCAAACCCAACAGCCCTGAATCGATTCACAGGGCCTGGGAATCGATTCACACTGGGCAAAAATCACCAAACACAATATTCACATATTCAATTATAACAATCAATGAAAAAAATCACTTAAAGTTCATCATTAAGCCATACTAAGCTTATGCACACACATCAAACCAAGCTTGAGGAATTGGGGTGTTACAGGAGAGGCCAAACCCTAAGAAGAGGAAATCCAGAAGAGTAGAAACAGGGGAGAACAAAGAGGAAGAACAAAAGAGGCAGAGGCAAAAAGAAGAAATTGCAACCAAGAACCTGTGAGGCTACCAAAAATCCCAAATTAAACACTATTTAGTCTTAGGTTTCTTTACCCCCTCCATTGATCTCTGTAAAAAAATTTCTGGGAAGCCACAAACCCAGGTTTCCTCTTCTTCTTCGTTTTCATATTTTTTATGTGCATTTTTGCCATGGTTTTGTATTTCGGACTGAAATGTATATGATTTCTCCGTTGTTGTTGTTATTGTTGTTGCTGTTGCTATTGTTGTTGTTGTTGTTGTTATCGTGGTTGTTGTTGTTGGTGTTGGTACCCACGATTTACATTGGATTTAGGTTTAGGGTTTGGCCTTCCAATGGGGCCAAATCTTAAATAGGGATCAATTTGCAAATTTGATGAGTTCATAAGTGTCCTGATTTCTTTTTTATTCATGTTGCAAATTGGTTGAATTAGGATTAGGGTTTGGCCTTTCAAAGGGGCCAAATCCAGACAAGGGACCATTTAGCAATTTATCTTTGTTTCAATTTATGAGCAAAAATAAAATAAGAGAAGTAAACTAGGGCCTTTAAGCAAATTGTATAAGAAGTTTTGTTTCGTTATATATATGTATATTTAAATGAATAAGTAAATATTTTGTTTTTATTTTATTTTTTGATCAAATTTATTTTCTAAATTTTATATCTTTTATTTCCGTTTTGTATAAAGAAATATAATTAAGTTAAAAACGAATTTCCGGATTCTAATTATTAATAATGAACTCTTCTTGGATACCAAGATATCTTTTTTCCCCAAATAAATTAGTCCTCTTTTTATACATAAAAAAATGCTTATTTTTGGAAATAATTCACTAAAGGCAAATATCGATTTTTAAACAATTAAATATATCATTTTTATGGGCGTCGTGGGGTGCTAATACCTTCCCTGCGCGTAAATAACTCTCGGACTCAAAATTTGGTTCGAAGACCAATTTTCAAATCACTTTCAAAAATAGGTTTTCCAATGTTTCCTAAAAATAAATATTGGTGGCGGCTCCATTTAATTTTTAGTGTGGTTATCACAGCTGGCGACTCCACTGAGGACTTTAGAGAGTTAGGCCTTTTGATTGTTTGAATTGTTTGTTTGCCTTACAATGTGAATTGTTTCCTTTTCTTTTATTTTTATTTATTTATTTATTACTATTATTTTTTTATTTTTTCAATTTATTTATTTTTATCTTATCTTATTTGTTTTTATCTTTGTTTTGTTTATTTATTTTTATTGTGATTATATGTATATTGAACATTAGGATAGTTACCATGTATATATTGTTTTATTTATTTTGCAGCGGGTAGTTTTAAGTTTGCTCCTTCACACACTTCACTTTATACACTTTATTTACACACAATTTGAGTGGGTGCCTTATACCCGGGCCCGAGTGAATCTTAAGTTAGGAGAGGCTATGTAGTGGGTGCTCTGCTGGACGTACGGCCAGTGGGTTCCTATGAAAGCCTCACATAGAGTTTAGCTCCATTTGAGAAAAAACCATCTTTTAATAGTATACTTATTATTGGTGGTAACATTTTCAAATGGGACCCTTGGCTCTAGGGACTTTTTACATTAGTATCTTAAATCCACCTAAAAGGAAAGACACTTATGTGGACCATAGACTCTTTTTAAGGAGCTACCGACCCATATCACAAAACGAGCATACCTTATCCTATTTTCCATGTGACAAAAGTCGTATGACCTAAGATCTTAGGAAATACCGGCCTACATCACAAGGGGCACACTCTGCCCGTTTTTCCTTCATCCATTTATTTTCCATTCACATTTCAAAAATTGTGAAAGATAATAAATGATATTTTTCTCAAAAAAATATTATTTGTTATTCTTCTTTGCAAAAAAAAGCACAGTTTCAAAAAAATATTTTCCCTTCTCATTCTTTTTCCCTCTAAAAAATAAATTGTCGAAAAAAAAGCATTTTCTCTTTTTTTTAGCGACATTTCTCATTATCCTTGCATTCATTTTATTTTTATAGAAAAATAAATAAATGTTTCTCCATTATCCATCATATTATTTTGGATAAAATGTACATAAAAAAACATTCATGACATGCATAATCATGGCATCTTCATAACATAACTCATTTTTCCCCCTCCACAGAAAATAGATACATATAAGCTTTCCCTGCATCCCTACCGGACTCGAGCCCAATCTAGACTCATGGACTTGTTGGAACAGAATCGTGGCGATGAGAGAAGAACTCGACCAAATCAAGGGTAAGATGGACAAGATATTGGACCTCTTGCAGAACTTGGGTGCAAAATTGACCATTAATGAGAACCATTCCATCAACACTAATGAGTATCGAGAGGCTTCCAATGGCCCATCAGGAGACCCCCTAGATCAGGAGAGACTCCAAATTGTGGAAGATAGGCTGAAAGCAACTGAAGGGGCAAATCATATTGGGTTCAAAGCTTCAGAAGTATGTTTGGTCCTGGACGTGGTAGTTCCTCCAAAATTCAAAGTTCCTGAGTTCGTCAAGTATGAAGGTTTAACTTGTCCAAAAAGCCACCTCATCATGTACTGCCGGAAGATGGCCTCCTGCTCTAGTAATGATAAGCTCCTAATCCATTTCTTCCAAGAGAGTCTTACCGGGGCATCCCTACGCTGGTATATACAGTTAGAGCGGAGCAAAATCAACTCATGGAATGATTTGGCTAACGCTTTCATCAAACAGTATAGATACAACTTGCATATGGCTCCTGACCGCTCCCAATTGCAAGCCATGGTAAAATGGGGCAATGAAAGCTTCAAAGAGTATGCCCAAAGATGGAGAAGCGTTGCAGCCCAAGTGGAACATTCACTGTCAGAGAAGGAGATGGTTACCACATTTATTGACACTCTCCAGTCACCTTTCTATGACATGATGATTGGAAATATCTCTTTAAGCTTCTCAGAACTAATCCTTGTCGGGGAAAGAGTGGAAGCAGGGATAATAAGCGGAAGGATTGCCAACCTTGACATTCAATAACCATCGCACAACATTGGCCAAGATATGGAAGAAGATACAAATGCTGCTCATCATGACATACCACGCTGAGGCAGTAGGCCACTCCATTGAGAATTGTTGGGCTCTGATTAACACCAAGTGGTAAAAATTCAAGGAATAGCCCTGTTTAAATAACCTTCATTTGTTTTTACGCTTTGCCCGAAGCCCTGGGGCATATCTTGTAAAGGGCTCACTTTGTTCTCATCTTTTCAATACATCAATGAAAATGCGATTTGAATTTTTCAACTTATCTTCTTGGCTAATGGTCAATCCGAGATTCCAAAAAGGATAGTTAAAAAAAATATAAAAGAAATAAAATAAAATGGTAAAGAAAATGCACAATAATCGAAAATTAATTTTTGTGAAAATTTGAGCAATGAGATTTTGAGATGAAGTTTGACCCTTTTTCTCTATCCAAATACTTATCCCTTGCTACCCCCTTTTGAGCCTAAAAGGAAATTTTCTTTTAAATACCCTGACTAAGGATCGTCCATACAATGAAGAATAGCACAAGTCTCCGATCAACTTTGTCTTTTCAGAAAGAAGAAGAGCAAAGTAAGCAATAAGGTATCAAAGACAATTCAAAGAAATATTAAAAACGTGTCAAAGACACCTGTGAAGATCAAAAAAGAAACTGCAAAGGCGAAACAAATGTGCTGGCGACCAATGAAGTGCATCTTTAGAATAAAGATCCTTATTTCCATAAACTCTTAAACACTTTTTGGGCCTGAAATATCCTTTCTTTCATAACCCTTAACCCCTGGCCACATTACAACCCTAATAAAGTCCATTCTGATCAAAGTCAAATTGCTCATATTTTCCTAAAACTTGATTTTTGAAAGAGGAGATCCATATAAACTCCTCAGTACAGTTGCTTTACCTAAAAAAAAGCATATAAAATAAAATACTCGCTAGGCTGAAAACCCGAAAGGGCAGTCTAGGCAAAAGTTAGAGCGACCCGCTAGGTTGAAAACTCGCAAAGAGCGGCCTAGGCAAAAGTTAGGGTCAAATTTACAAACATGTCAACCCAGATTGGACCTCACAGATCTAAACATAAACCAAGAAGCTGGGGGCAAAAGCTGAGCCCATCGTCTATAAGCTTCGCATTCAAGATTTTGTTCCAGTTTCAGAACTACACAAGGTGATCCGCGTCTCTACATAGATCTTTCCTCACATGGCTGGACGAAGGCCAAAGGGACACTGAAAAGTCTCTATGGATCAAAGTTGTCAATCTAAACCTCCCATGGGCATTCAAAGCACGAAGCTGAAAATTTGAGGATCCGTAATATGATTTATCAAGGGGTAAATATGCAAACATGGTGCAGTACAAAGTCAACCATTCGGACAAGCAATCCGACAGAAATGTATCATCCCACAAGTCTAGGGCAGCGTCCTCGAAAGGAATTCAGGGAAATCAAAAAAATCTTTCAAAGCAAAAGCAACATTCATGCATAGCATACCATTCATTGCGTCTTGCATAACAATCAATATTTTTGGGTCCCCGACCCACCTTCAAAATCATTTCTCTAAAAAAAAACCAAACAACATTCATGCATGACATACCATTCATTGCATTCTGCATGACCATCAAAGTTTTTGGGTCCATTGACCCACCCTCTCAAATATTACATACAGTTGGTCTGTTGTTACTCGGTAAGAACTAGTACTCAGCCTATTCAATCTATTAGCATGAGTTAGGAACTTGTCATACTCCTTGCTGGGAATCTGACCCACCGCCTTGGGAATCTGACCCAAGCCTTTAGTCAGGAACCTGACCCGCGTCTTAGATCTTCCTCAATTATGGAAATCGATCCACACCTTTAACAAGAGTTAGGAATCTGACCTACACCTTGTCGAGAATCTGATCCAAACCGTGTCGAGTGACGGAGAAGCTGGTACACTGGACGTTCGCCTGTGATAGGGAAACTAGTCCATGTTTTAGCAAGAGTTAGGATTCTGACCTACACCTTGTCGGGAATCTGACTCGAACCTATATTGAGTGACAGAGAAACTCATATCGCGGACCTTGCCTAAAATAGGGTAGCCAATCCGTCCCTCTTAGCAAGAGTTAAGAACCTGACTTACCCTTGTTGGGAATCTGACCCAAACTTGTGTCGAGTGACGAAGAAGCTCGCACCCCAGACTTACCCTAAGTAGGGAAGTAATCAATACCAAAGATGTGAGGGTTAGGAACCAGACCTATGCCTTACCGAGAATTCACTAGGAGCTGAACCTAGAATCCTCACCAATTTTGTAAGGAATCATAGTCATACCTATGCCTTACTGGGAATTCACTAGGATACCGACCCTAGAATCTCCCACCAAAGTCGGGAACCAATCCCGCAATCTCAAACCACTTGTTTCGGACAAAATTAGAATCATTTATCCTTAATTACCTTTTACAATGAATGCACGAAGACCTTCGAGTAAAATGTGATTAAGGAGGGGCAGCTGTAGTACCCTAATTTTGTCCGGCCTTTTTATTTTATTTTATTATATTATTTATTTTAACTTTTTTTTAAATTTGTAATAATAAAAATAATATTTTTGGTTTCATAAAAAAGAAAAAGAAAAAAGGAAATGAAATAACTTTTTGGAGAAAATGGGTGCATATTGTAAATCTTGAGGTGCTAATAGCAGGCTATTGGGCTAGTGAGTAATGACCCAATGCAGCGCTACTCCAGCATTCCCATTGCTACGTGCACCCCCCTTTTTTGCTAAGCCACCTTTGCACGCCTCCATTGCTCCCCTTCGCTGCTTCCTGCACCCCGCTTCATCCTCGCACCCCCCAAGCTCCATCTAGCCCAGCTTCACCACAGCCCAAAACCAACCCATCAGCCCAAATTTAACCCTAACTAACAACCCTCTCCCTCACTCATCAGACCACCAGCCGCAACCCTTCATTCTCGTCCTCTCTACCATTTTCTCTCCTCCTCCCACCATTTTCTCCACCATTCTCGGCCTCCTCTTTCTCCTCACTTTCTTCTTCCTTCTCCCCTAACCCTAGGCCAAAACGGTGCCACCTCCCTTCATTCTCTCTTCTCTTCCATTCTTTCTTCCTTATCCTAACCCTAAAAATGCTCACATTTTCACTCTTCCTTCACTCTCTCAATTCCAGCCGCAGCACCACTCCTTCATTCTCGCCTCATCCTTTCTTTCTCACCCTCACCACAACCCTAATCCTTCACACCCAAGTGGCCGCACCACCTCCTCCTTCTCTCTCAACCTCTTTTTTCCTTTTTTGTCTTCTCAAACCGTAACCCTATTCTCACCCCAACCTCTCTCGGCCACCACTATGATCCTCTCATCTCTTCACCCTAACCCTAAGAAACAAAACGGTCGCGACCCCAACCTCTCCTTGAATCTCTCTCAATCAAATTTCCCCTCAAACCGAATCAACTATCATCAGCGTCAATCAAGTAGAGATTTGGAGAAGTCCTACAAATCTCCCCTGAAATCACGAGCTGAAGCAGAAATCAGGGAGTATTCGTTCCCTTTTTCTTTTCTTTATTTTCGGTTCCCATTTTATTTCGCTGATTGGTTTTCCTTTTTGATAACAGGCATGAAGAGGTTATAAAAGCCCTGAGATGGTTCGTGAAATGGGGGAGCGATGTTGGAGGAGAACCCCGAGTAAATACAGTGGAAAAGGCAAGGGGAGAGGCCAAACCCTAAGAAGAGGAAATCCAGAATAGTAGAAACAGAGGAGAACAAAGAGGAAGAACAAAAGAGGCAGAGGCAAAAAGAAGAAATTGCAACCAAGAACCTGTGAGGCTACCAAAAATCCCAAATTAAACACTATATAGTCTTAGGTTCCTTTTACCCCCTCCATTGATCTTTGTGAATTTTTTTTTGGGAAGCCACAAACCCAGGTTTCCTCTTCTTCTTCGTTTTCATATTTTTTCTGTGCATTTTTGCCATGGTTTTGTATTCCGGACTGAAATGTATATGATTTCTCCGTTGTTGTTGTTATTGTTGTTGCTGCTGCTATTGTTGTTGTTGTTGTTGTTATCGTGGTTGTTGTTGTTGGTGTTGGTACCCACAGTTTAGATTGGATTTAGGTTTAGGGTTTGGCCTTCCAATGGGGCCAAATCTTAAATAGGGATCAATTTGCAAATTTGATGAGTTCATAAGTGTCCTGATTTCTTTTTTATTCATGTTGCAAATTGGTTGAATTAGGATTAGGGTTTGGCCTTTCAAAGGGGCCAAATCCAGACAAGGGACCATTTAGCAATTTATCTTTGTTTCAATTTATGAGCAAAAATAAAATAAGAGAAGTAAACTAGGGCCTTTAAGCAAATTGTATAAGAAGTTTTGTTTCGTTATATATATGTATATTTAAATGAATAAGTAAATATTTTGTTTTTATTTTATTTTTTGATCAGATTTTATTTTCTAAATTTTATATCTTTTATTTCCGTTTTGTATAAAAAAAATATAATTAAGTTAAAAACGAATTTCTGGATTCTAATTATTAATAATGAACTCTTCTTGGATACTAAGATATCTTTTTTTCCCAAATAAATTAGTCCCCTTCTTATACATAAAAAATGCTTATTTTTGGAAATAATTCACTAAAGGCAAATATCGATTTTTAAACAATTAAAGGTACCATTTTTATGGGCGTCGTGGGGTGCTAATACCTTCCCCGCGCGTAAATAACTCCCGGACTCAAAATTTGGTTCGAAGACCAATTTTCAAATCACTTTCAAAAATAGGTTTTTCAATGTTTCCTAAAAATAAATATTGGTGGCGGCTCCATTTAATTTTTAGTGTGGTTGTTACAACAGAAATACAATATTTTTAGCTGCAACACAAAAGCAAATGATGTAATTTATACGCAAAACCTTAACATCATCAATAATGAACATGTATACTTTTGATGAAAGGTAAAAAAAATAAAAATAGAAGAGACAACAGAAGCATTTGCGAGTGTTTTTTTAACGAAAATTCCGCCTAAAACTTTTTGAAAGTGGATTTTTAATAGTGATGAAGTATGAGAACCATGACATATTTCATAAAATAATAATTTCAACATCTAAAGGCTAGAGTCAAACGCAAATCCCATAGACTCATCCATAAAATAATCAACAAATAGCTCTTCTAATCAAAGATATACGGACTAAACACACAAAGAAAAATATATTAAATGAAATCTTTTATCGAAAAGATTATACTCGACATACACAATCATATTTCAAGAAACAAACCAGTTATCACTAAAAGTATATTTTTAAGATGGAGATGAATGTACACAATAATCAAGCCACTCACCCACCCTATTGTTATTGTTCTAACAAAGTCCAATGCAAAAAATTTAAATTTCATAGTGTTTCATCTCTTGTATACATTTTTCTATGTTCTCTTTAATATTATCCTTCTCTCATTGTGCGAGTACTTTAAGGTCAATGAGACCAGTGAGCTTGAACTGCAACAAAAATGGTTTTTCGATCGTAGAGCGATAAATTTTGATGGTATTGTGTATCAGCCTTCTTTTTTATTTATTTCAATACTCTCTCTCTCTCTTCCTTCTTCATTTTCCCTTATCCCGTCATCTTATTTTTTTGGTATTCTTACATTTTAATTTATATTAAACAATCCCATATTCTTTCCATTTTCCCCTTCATCGGTTATAGTTTTTTTATGATAAGCAACGAATGATAATAATTACACTATAAATAATAAAACAATTAAATGACATGTGGTTATAGAATGTGAAAAAGCACTACCATATTATTTATATTTATTTTTTATTAGCTATTCATTCTATTTTTTATTTTTTGGTATAAGTTAGTATATCTACTATTTTGGGCTTGACCTAAATATTTTTATCAATTTCAATAATTATATTTTTTTGAATGAAGGTGAAGCTAACAAAAAATAAAAAAAAAATGAAATCAAAATCAAAAAGCGAAAATGTAACAAAAATTGGGTGGCAATATTAACTTTATTTTTTTTTCTCTTCTTACCTTTCAATTAATATTAAACAATCTAATGTCTAAGGACCAAAAAAAAAAAAACAATCTCATGTCCTTTCATTTCTCCCTGTCATCAGTTATGTTTTCTTTTTATGATAAGCAACGAATGATAATAATTTATATTATAAATAATAAAATTATTAAATCACATGAGGTTATAGAAGATGAAAAAACACTACACAAATATTTATATTTATGATATATTAGCTGTTCATTCTATTTTTATATTTATTTTTTGGTATAAGTTAGTACATCTAATATCTTGGACTTGACCTAAATATTTGTTATCAATTTCAGTTATCATATTTATTTATTTTTTTGAGTGAAGTTGAAAATTAAAAAAAAATCAAAATTAAAAAGTGAAAATGAAACAAAAATTAGGTCTCAATATAAACTTTATTTTTCTTTTTTTATATGGCATGATAAAAAATTAGGCAAAATATGATTTTAACAACAAAAGAAAGTTTGTAAAAATTAAATAATTTAAAAATACCAAATAAAATAAAATTAAAACGAAAACATGGGGAAAAATTAAATATGATATTTTAAATATTTAAACAATTAAAACAACTAAATAAATCAAACTAACAAATCAAACCATAAACTAAATACGTGGAGAGAATTATTTGAAAGTTAAATAATTATATAAAAATAAATAAAAAACTAATAATTAAAATGTGGTAAAAATTAAAAACTAAGTAAACAAACTTTTGAAATATTTCACCACAAACATATTTTATAAAATCATTTTTTTTACAGAAATTAATCAATATAATATAAAACTTGCAGAATAATATAGGAATTACCAAACAATAAAAATAATAATGTAAAATCTTACTTTTATTCTAATTTTTATTTTGAAAGTATTTAATAATTTAGTGGACATATTGAATGTTTATTTTTTATATTTTAAGTTTCACAATTTTATACAATTTGTTGTAACTCTTGGACTAACTAATTAAATATATTAATAAACTATCAATTAAATTGTTTGATTACCAACTTACCCATAAATAGACAAAAAAATTCCCAATGTTGCCCCTAGACAACATTCTATTATATATATACAGATTTAAAAATTTTCATCATTGCAACATTTTGATAAGTTAGAATTTGGCTTATTTTATGCTTTTAATTAGTAAGTCATTTTAGCATTTTATTTCATTTTTTGTTATATTTTATTACCTTTTTGTTTTTTATTTTGTTTATTAGGTGAAGTGGTTGAAAGCTTGAAGAATTGAATGCAAATAGCAAGAATTATAACCCCTCAATGTTGGAGATCACACTCATAATTCATGTGGAAAGAATGCAAGAGTCAAGTGGAAACAGAAAGAATCATGGGCAGGCAATAATGACCATTATGGCCATAATTCATGCAGCAGAATGTGAAAAGTCATCAGATCACTAATTAAGACCCCTAGTTTTGAGAATTACAGCCATAATCGCGGCAGACAGAGTGTATATGATCATTAAAACTTAGATTTTGTTAAGCTGTCTTGATGTGTCTTTAAGCGGATGTAACGAGATTTAATTGAGGTAGAATTAGGCTATAAATAGAGGCCTTTTGGACCACGAAATGGAGCCTTCTCCTCTCCATTTTCTCTTAGCAAAACTTTGTTTTTCTTTAGCTTTTGTTCAAGTATGTTCATGGCACTTTTATTTAGTTTTAGTTTATGAATGAAATTCAGTTTTCCCTTTCATTTTCTCTTCATCTTTTAATCCTTATTTTCAGCATGTTTAATTTATGCTTTGTTGTTTACATTTTAATCATGTGTGAGTAGTTTCCTTTATCTTGGGATTGGTTATATTCCAATGATGAATTATTGTTAAGTATAATTTTCTTTTCTTAGATGTTATGAGCATTGTTTTATTCTTAATTTAATCTTGAGTTTTACTTTCTCTGCAATCATAACCAATATGATTGTATGGATCTTAGATATCATATTAAGCACTAAAAAGTGAAAATTCGATATTGGAATTACAAGATTAAACAAGGGGATCAATTCATGAAAATAGAATTGGTTTTCTTGAGGCTTAGAAATAATTATTCTTAATGGGTTTTATGATTCTTTCTACCATGAAAATAGGTAGATTCTATGGTCTAAAACATGTTATTGTACTTTGAAAGAAGACAACAATCACATTTGATTATTTGGCCTTTAAGAATCCATTGCGCATATTCAAAGGAAAGTGACAGAGATTGACTTAAAAGTAATTTTCATTGGAAGAACATCAATCCCAAGAGCCTTTTATTTTCTAAATTAAACTCATTTTATTTTCTAGCAACAACAATATCATTCTAATTTAATTCCTTTAGCTAATCATCTTAGTGAGAGAAATTGGTACTCAATTCTAAGTCCTTGTGGGAACGATATTTTACTACGCGATAAAACCGTGCACTTGTGGGCCTATCACATTCATATCATTGTTTATGTTTAAGTATAATAAATGTTAAATCAATATGTATTTTTATTTTTTACCTTCTTAAAGCTCTGTTATTATAAACGAGAAAAACTAGAGTTTATTCTAGGATTAATTTGTTGCCCAACATAGATAAGTGATTATCTCTTTTTTATGTAACTTATTTTGAATTTATTTTACAGTAATTTAGATAAATAATTTAAGTGTGTGCTTTATATTTTTTTGTTGAAACTAATAGTTGAAAAACTATCTTTAATCATAAAAAAAATAGAATCAATATTTTCTATTTTATTTGTCATATTTCAAAAAAAAATTGAAGTATATGTATAAATACATATATTATCTACTTCATAATGAATTATCTATATAATAGTTTTTGAAAAAATTAAATCTGCTAATAATTTTAAAAAAAATTCAAATTTTTTTTTGCAAATTGGATACATTTAACACCCATACAGTTAACCCATGCGAGCACCCCTTTAAAAAATAAATAAAGGACTGGTGGAAAAAAATAGTTGACATTGATTTGAAAAATTGATAATATATTCCCATTTAACATCAATTATAGCCTATAGGTAAAAAAGGTGAACGTACATCAACCGATTGTCATTTCACTGATTAACCAATTGTAAAAAATCAAAGATAATCTTAATTTCTTTTTTTAATTAAAATCGGGGCCAAAGCCCATATTACAATTGTCTATATTTAATTGTATTTAATTTGATTCAAATCAATCAGAATCAAAACTAAGCAATCATAATCAATTCAAATTTTTAATTAATCATAATAAATTAACGTAATGTCATATTTGATTGATTTTTTTATCAAAGTCTTATCTGGGGAGCTTATCAAAGTCTTATCTGATATGACATTTACATTGTAAGATAGAAAAATATATAGTTGTTATTTTCTTCAAAAATAATGAGATAAGAGGAATGCTACGAACACCCTCTCTGACACTTTTTCTTAAACACTCTCTCAATGATTGGGCCACGTCACACTTTTTTTTTTTTTTCAAATTCAACCATTGGATTGAAAGTTACTATCATATAGATCATATCTGTAAATTTTAACATTAATCTATGATCATTTGCTATGTCATCAAGATACGTCAAGATTAACGTTATTTGTAATTACACCGTTGACGTTAATCTTGACGCATCTTGATGACATAGCAAATGATCATAGATTAATGTTAAAATTTACAGATATGATCTATATGATAGTAATTTTTAATCCAATGGTTGATTTTGGAAAAAAAAGTGTGACGTGGCCCAATCATTGAGAGAGTGTTTAAGAGAGAGTGTCAGAGAGAGTGTCCGTAGCATTCCTCAATGAGATAATATTCGCGTCAATAAATTTGTAACTCTTGGAATGGAAAATGTTTAATGTGAAGTATTTTAGGTAATATAATCTTAGTCAAAATTCTTATCGATGTTAATGATTTTTTTTCGTATTAATAGGTTAAAGATTTACGTAAGTGGGAAAAAAACTTCACATTAAACATTTTCCATACCAAGAGTTACAAATTTATTGACGCGAATATTATCTCATTATTTTTGAAGAAAATAACAACTATATATTTTTCTATTTTACAATGTAAATCTTTAACCTATTAATACGAAAAAAAAATCATTAACCTCGATAAGAATTTTTGACTAAGATTATATTACCTAAAAATATATCACTTACAAAAAATATATTATTTTTATCATTTTTAATAAATTTATAGTTCTGTATAAATAAAAAATAAAATAGAAATATAAGTAATATAATATCTCTATAACTATCAATAAAAAAATTTAGTGAACAAATTCCATTATAGTAAAGCCAATAATTCAAACTTAGAGAAATGCAAATAAACTCTAATATCATTACAGTTGTTATATTAATATTTTTAAAAGTAATTATGGCTAATAAAGTCTAATATCCTTTGTTAATCCGCTATAAGACAAATATAGAAAATGATTCAATATATTTAACATTATTTATTAATCTTCTTTAATAAACTTTAATACATTTAGACTTTGTAAATCAGGCATTCAAAATACAGTATGTTATTGTGACAATAAATTCAAAAATTTATGTCTAATTTAATACTCTAAGGTCGTCAACTAGTATAATATTGATTTTGAGCCCTCCAATCAAGTGAAACAATTTATGTTGGTAGAATTCAAAATGATAGGCTTTTCATGAATTACCTTTTATTATGTCGTTATTTTTTTAATTTTTTAAACTTTTATTGTATGACTGAGCATCTGAATTAATGATTTGATTGTTGCATGTTTTGAATTGGAATATTTTGGAGTTGAATTACCTTTTATTTTGAAGAAAAAAACATGGTCTTTGACTTGGGTATAGGTCAACACGAACACGAAATCAAAAGGCAAGACCAAATCTCAAATAATAAACGAAGCTCAATTAGGAAAGACATATTATTCCAAAAAAGTAAATTAAATCAATTAATAAAAATAGCAACCTAATGCTCAACCACATCATAGGTATGGTTGTCCCTTAACCTAAACCAAATAACAGGCAAAGCTTAAAAACATAATACTACAAAACACCATAGAATATGTGTGATAAAAAATACAGAAAAATTAGGCAAAAGACGTGAAGACCGGTGTATCACCATTCAACAGAGCTCACCGGGGGTCGTCACCATGATTGCGCAAAGGGGAGCTCCCCTGTCAACATGAATTTTTCCTGGAGCCCAAAATCTGAACATTGCACTGATAGTTTTTATAATTTGGAATTCCCAGATTATGCCAAGGTTACATTTTCCCATTATAGTGTAGCAGTGGATCTGTTTGCGTTAGAATCAATTGTGTAATCATGACCCAATATAGACTGCACCCACGACTCAATGCTTTTCAATAATATATACTTCATATACATTTGTTATTTATACATTAATATGTATTTAAATGTGTATATATATATAAAGCACCCAAAAAAAGAAACTTATATGCCCATGAAAAATTGAGAAGTGAAAACAAACAAAAAATACGAAGACATCACCTCCAATGCTCTTGCTTGCATCGCCTCAGCTCATCATCAACGTGTAACAAAATGGTAAAGTTTCAGAAAAAGTGTAAATCACATGAAAGAAGAGAAGCAAATCATTTTTTATAATTAAAAAAGAGCCAATTAAAGCAGATTGAAGATAAAAAAAGGCAAATAAAAAAAGGGATGAAAAAAAATCACTAGATAGAGGATGCATGAGAATAATAATTAATCAAAAATGAAAATAATTAATTTTTGATAATAAAAGAGATTGAAATTTTGAAATTTAAAATTAAATAATAATTAATCACTTAGAGTTACGAATTCAAATATTGTCTTATTTTAATTCTGATTTGGTTTAAGTGCATTTATTATATGTTTTCAGTTATTTTCCATTCTCAAACAAAAAAAAAATTCTTTTCATTATTTTTATGATTTGCTTTAAATATTGATTGAAAACGTTTTATTACATAAACCTATAATTTAAATTTCAAATTTGTAGGACCCATTATTTATGTGCTATGTGTACGCCAAGTAATAAGTGACTTTGATTACATGTCTGTTAAAATTTCTTGTGAGTTTGACATGTGTAAATTTTCTTTTTTAATTTGCTTAATGTTTGTATATAATAGAGATAGAGATTTGACAGCCTATTTATGATTTTAACACTCTTGAAATACCATGTGAAGACATTCAGAGGAGACATTTTGGAATTAACTTCCATGATTCTTTCTTTATTATTAAAACAAAGTGTATATTTGTTAATATAAAAAAACAAAGTGTATATTTTTTGAATCGTTGGTCAAATGAGATAGAAGATTCAAAAATTTTTGGTAATCTTTCCATAAATTATATTGTGACTTATTAGGTTCACGTGGTAAGTTATCAACTTGTTAAATATAGATTCAAATACCATATATATATATATATATATATAAATTCTTATTAATGGTATTAATAATTAATTAACATTTTTATGAAATATTACTATTTGAAAAAACGTATTTGAAATAAATGAGATTGAAATACGAATTCAATGCTTCATTATGTGTCTGACTAGCTATTTTTTTTTTTTGGGTTACGTCTGACTAGCTAATTTTTATGATAAATTATTTTGAATTAATTAATGTTTTAAATGGAAAGTTTTTTTCCACCCATGAAACTTCTTGATTAGGTGGCACACAAAATTGTATCAGATTTGACACGTGTTTAATTTCCATTATTAATTTATTCGTATTTGTATATATTAAAGATAAAGATAAAGATAAAGATGAAAGCAAAAAAAAAAAAAAGGCATGGGGCTTAACTTGCCTTAATAGTCTAGCTCTATCCACTGGCCTATTGAATTTTCTCTTCCTAAAGAATTTTCTTAATAAATTACTTTAAATTTGTTACAATCATAAAAGGATTTTTGGATCATGTGCTTGATTTTTAAATTACTGAAAGGAATTTGATATTATCAGCAAAGTCGCAACTTTAAGTTGGTGCTTGTTAGGGTGTCATATATCAATTCAAATCAATATGAATCAGAAATTTTAAAAACCAGAAAACCTAAACATACAAAATTAAAAAATGAAATTTGTTTCAAATTCAATCATAAAAACTAAATTGATCTAATGAGATTTTTTCAATAAAAAACAATAAAATATTACTTTTGCATTTAGACCATAAAATTATGATTTGAGTTTTGTTTTTTTACTAATATTATTTTGGAAGAATACAAGTATAATGGTCGATTTTTACGGTTGTCACTTTAGTTGGAAACATCACTTTTGCGAACTGTTTTTCGGAATTGTTTGATTTATTCACTGAGATTATAAATCTCACTAGTAGTGTTGTTTTCAGAAAGCCCAAAGAAGAATATTTTAAGCATGCTGAGGAGTCTTTTGTTCATTGGACGTTTTATTGTTTTCTTTGGTTAACAATTAGAGATTGTAAACTTTTTTGGCTTGGTGGGAGGTTTACCTATTTTGGGTTTTTATTAGAAAAAACCCAGTTTTAGAGTACTCTGTATTATTCTTTTGTAATTAAACTCTTCAGATGTATTAGATGTGGGGAGTAATACTTTTATTTTGAGAAAATTTAATGATATATTTTCATATTATAATTACGAAATGTGAAAGTTTAATTTTTTTAATTATTTTATTTTCTTAAGTCTTTAAACTCATGTAATTGAGGTGTTACGTGGGGTTATTGGTGGCTATTTAGTAAAATTTTTGAAAATACTAGGTTGAAGAGATGAGGTTTTTAAGGTGCAAAAAGTACAAATAGTTACGTGCAAATGTGAGACCCACTTAAAATCTCTAAAAAGTAAAAACTGGAGATATTGAGTTGGAGATGCTCTTAACTTATCAAAGGTTAAGTGTCGATATTACAACTAGAGTGTTCACACAAGCATTATGACGTGGCAAAGTTTGTCAAGGTGGCGATCGCATCAGCTTTTTATTTATTTTTGTAATACCCATACATTCAAATTTAATTGAAAATAAGATATTAAACATCAGAAACAGAGATTTCTAAGAGAATTCAAAACTTAAATATTACGTCAAGTCTTAATTTCACAAGGATCCTAGTCCCACAATGGAAATACTTCATATTTCAAATTTACATAATCCCAAAATACAAAATATTAAGGTTTTGGCCTTTAAGCCCCTTGAGTCCTTTTTTGCCACATGTTGATCTGAAACAATAAAAGGAAAGGGTGAGATAAAATCTCAGTGAGTCATTCTTGGGACTCCTCACTATCTCTCATCGAATCATACCAATTCCGGGAAAAATAGATAATACATAAAATGCAATGCAATTTAACTTAAGGACGTATAGTCCTCCTTTACTTTGTGCTTAGCACGACTGAACTATTCCCATAGGGTCAAATCGTTATTTGGCTGGGAATCTACGTTAGCGGGTTTTATCGTATGCTTTGGTCCATAGACCCCGATCAACGTAGCTTACGGTATGGTGGTTAGACGTCAATAACCTTCAAGTGGCGTCCCACGAGACTAATCATACCGTTCTCTCCTCTTATGAGGAATCTTGCAAGGTCTTTTAAGTTATTTTTATCACAACTTTTATATCATCAATGCATGTTTACAATGAAGTAAATAAGCAAGTAAGGAGTCTCAATCCAAATCAACATTTACTTATCCAAACTAACTCCAATGAAGTTAAATCTAAAATCAAGGACTTGGGCAAAACAAGTAAATGAACACCACTATCAACATATGACTCTTTGACAATCACAAGATTAAACATCACAAGGTTCATCAAAAGATTATCAACAGTTATATGACCCAAAATCATTTTCACATGATTTTTAAAACCCTAACTTACAATCAAGCATTCATAAAACATTTAAGGAAAAGAAAACCTAATGTGGGACTTATGGGTGCCCATCACCTAAAAGAAGGAAGAAATCATAAATACTCTTCAAAACCTTGAGCTAAAGTGATGAAGCTTTGCCTTCTTCCCCTTCTCCACCTTTTCTTCCTCCCTCCTTCTAGGGCTTCACCAAAATTCTTCAATTCCAACTCTTAATCTCCTTATTCAAGCAAGAAATTGGAGGGATTTCACAAGAATCTCTCAAGCCCCATGAAACCCTAACTTTTCCCTTTCTCTCCTTCTCCTTTTTCTTCTTTTCTTTTCTTTCCTTTTCTCTTTTTCTCTTTTCTTTTTCGCGTTCTGCACGATTCTGCAGCGTTTTTGTGCATATTTTTGTTCGTGAATCGATTCACTAAGTCAAGAATGCATCAATGCCTCGCGTGAATCGATTCACGATTTGATTCACTGTGCCCCCAGTTCGATTCACAGAAGCATCAGGATGGCCTGGAGCCCTTTGTGAATCGATTCAGGCCCTCGTGAATCGAACCAAAATTTGACAGCAAATCTTGAAATTTTCACCCTAATTCATCTTCAGTCAATCCCTACCCAACACTTCCAGTCATTCAAAAGCCAAAACCAACTTATTTAACAATTCAAGAACAACAAGGACACACTATCAATAATATGCAATCATATTCACCAATTTGAAATCAAATTAAAGTTAAAAACAATTATAGAATTTCATACAACTTATAACCAAACTAAACTTAAGGGACTTGGGACGTTACAATTTTTCCCTCTCCCCCACTTCGCTGCCACCCCTCTTCATCTCTTCCTTTTTCCCACTCTACCCCCATCTCCCACCCCACCCCTATCCTACCACTGTTTTCCTGCCCCTCTTCCCCCTTCGCACCACTTTAGACCTTTTCAAGTTGGGTTTTTCCCAATTTAGAAGGGAAGTGATGTTGTTTAAGAAATTTTTTGTTTTGTTTCCAACGTGTAATAGTTGTTGGAATCCAAAATTTCTTTCTTGTTTCAATTATTTATAACAGTTCGCTTATTTTGTTGAAAAAATGTCACTCTAACTTGAATCATTATAACTGCGATAAAAACATATCCAACTCGATATCCACAATTTTCAATCAACACTTAACTGTGATTTTCATTAGAGCATCTCCAACTCAATATCTCAATTTTTTATTAAAAAGTAATTGACATATCCAAAACAAACTTTTACTAGCCTTGCACCATAAAAACACACAAAATAATCACAAACTACAAGGCATGATTGTATCAAATCATAAAAAATGGTGTTGATCATGGAAGTTGAGATCCTGATCCAGGTCATATAAACTCAAGATCCATGTTTATTTTCACGTCAATTAAAGAAATATGGCCTTGTCCATAATACTTAGGTGGTAGAAAGAGGGAAGGGGTTGAGGGGGAAAAAGGAAGAGAGGGTGTGGTGGCGGTGGAGGAGAGGGGAATATAAGGGGAAATGAAGAAAAAGTGAGGGTGGAAGAGAGGAGAAGACGAACAAGAAGTTAACGTGGTTGCTACTTGTTAAGTTTTTTATATGGTAGTGCTGATGTTGTAGTGTGGTTGTGACGTTAGCATGAGAAGTTAATAACTAAAACTACAAACGTTGATATAGCGATGGATGTTTTTAAAAAAATGGAATGACTAAAATGGGAAATCGTTATAGTTATAGGGATCAAAATCGTTTATTACTTAAGGGAACTAACAAGGCGGAGTTTCCCGCCCATTTAGTCCGCTAATTTTGCCCACCTCATGTGTGTATCTATGCGTTCAATTATTTCTTATTACGTAACAACGCGCCAATTATGCATTGCATTGAATACTGACTTCATTCTCCAATGCAGTGTATTTCCCCAATGATGTGATTCTCCATTGCATGTCCAGTATGCACATTTAATTGTTGGATTAATTAACCTTTCCACTACCCGAAACAGCGGGTGACATAAATTGCACCAATTAAGCAAGGTGATTGGCCGCTTCATATGCTGAGTAGATTGGCCACTTCGTATCTACCGCTTCTTATCTCCTTTTCGACAATCAAGTAATAAAACCAAACCAACTACACATTTTCTCATCCACAAGTAAATGCGCCCCTTCAAATTCTCAGTAGGTTGGCCTCTTCATTTATGGTGTTACATCTTTTGTGATTAATACATTGCCTTTTCTCTGTGCCTTTTTTATTACCGATGACTCTTCCTTTTTATTTTTATTATTTTTATTTCACATTCACATTCCATCTTCCGCCCTTCATTTAGTTCAAAAATAGCAGGACGAGAGATGAGAGACTAATGGAAGGGAAGGGTTAAACATGGGGAGAGCCATTGCTGCTACTGGCAGTGCGTTGATGGTGGAGAAGCCATTGCTACTGTTGGCAATGCGTCAATGCACTCACGGCAGGAGGGTGGCTGCTGATGGTGGAAGGGTGGGTCGTGGGCTGTCTATGGAGGTGGAGATATGGCTTAATGAAGGAACGATGGGGTGAGCATGGTTTTCTTGTCAATTTTACCATTTTGAGGTCTTTACCCTGATTCTTCTCAATTTCATTCAATCTCTGTATTTTTTGTGTTTATTTTGCTTATTAGTTTTCTAATCTCTTCTTAGCTATCATAATTTTTGATTCTAGAAGAACGAGTTTTGTATTTCGTATCTGTAGATTTTTACTGTAAACGAATACACAAATGTCAGATGGGAGGGATTGCCTTTGGTGGTGGATGAAGGCCGCAAACTGCGAATCGCCTTTCTCCTTCTCTGTCATATTTTCATATTTATTTTCTGATGTTGTCGATTTTTCTTTTTTTGGTTTTTGTTTCTGGAAGGTATTAAAGCTTATGGAAGATTTTGCATAGCTGTTACGGCAGCAGAGGTAGTGGAGAATTCTTTCCCAAATTAAGTGCAAATACAAAATCAGAAAAAGATCACAACCTTAAGATAAGTCACAATATCTCTTTACAAATTACAATCATATGCAGCTAAACTATTTATTTTCGAAATAATAAAGATGAATGGTTCATATTGGCTTGGTTACTTTACTTGCTGTTGCTCATTTTTGTATTTCCATTGCTTGATTGTATGTACCCGTGGATTTCTTTTGGCATTTCCTTTTCTTACAGAAAGCAATGACTCGTTGTATTGAAAGAAGCAATCCTTTTTCCTGTTTTGCTATTCTTTATTCTCTTTCCTCTTCAGAGTTGGTGTTTTCATCTCCCATTGATGATTTCTGAATTTTTTCTGAGTTTTGGCATAAAGAGGATTAAGGAAAGGCTTTTGCTTTTGGATTTTGCTTTTAGGGCTTCATGTCGATTGTTTTCGTTTTCTGACGGGGTGAATTCAGAAGCGCTCTTTTGTTCATAGTGTTTATCCGTTTTTCTTTTTCCCACCCTTTTACTTCACCCATCTTCTCATCACAGTTGATGTTGTTGGAGACTGTTTTTGCTTTTTGGTTTCACTGTTGCTCATTTGGTTTGGTGGATTTTGTAATATTAGTAGTCTTCACATATCTTCTTTTAGATGTATGCCTTGTTTCGGGTAAATAATAATGTGGGTTCTTCAATTTGTGTATTTTTTTTAACTTATTTTGGTTATCATGCTTTGCAGTGTCGTCCATTGCGTTAGTTTTATCTGTAGCCTTCATACCTTCCCACATGAGATGGTGGTGTTTTGTACTATTGGTAGTCTTAACATATCTTTTTCTTCTTCTGATTTTGTCTTTCTTAAGTGGGAGTTCTTCAATCTATATTTTTTATTTATTTTGGTTATCATATCTTGCAGTGTAATCCAATTGGAATAGCTTATTGCCTGTGGGCTGTTGCCTCTAAGTAATCTAAATAGGTTAAGAATAAAGATGAAAAACTATACATTTGCAAGGATCAAGATAGAGAGACAAGAGGTAGTTTCTCTCTCTGTTTTAATGATTTTAAGTTTTCTTCATATAGAACAAGTTAAAATGAAAGTACATGCCCCTCATTAGAAGGAATTGATAGTGCAATCAATAAATTCTTGAGATAGTTTGGAGCAATAACTTTGACATTATTTGCCGCATTTTCCTTTGTAATTTAAGCTTTGCTAATTAAGTAAAAATGATATATATTTTTGGCGATTTTTGAATCCATATGTGTATGTTACAATTGTTTTTTTTTAATATTTTTGGTGAATTTGTTATGTCTTTTGGTGATGAAGGGGTGGTTGTATCTGTAGGAGCTATGTACGACAGAACAAGTTTCATTTGATTTCCAAGTGGAAATGGAATTGGTTCATTCTTGCATTCAATAAGAAGAGGGGTTAGCATAAGTGGCTCAGACAATTTTTATACCAAATATTGTTACTTAAGTATTGAATTTAAGTTTTAAATACGTTGTAAGAAAATTTTAGAGCATGATAACTGCCCCAAAATTGTTATAAAAATGTCTTCCACGAGGACATAACTCAAATATTCATCATCTTACCAACCAGAAATTTTCCAATCTGGTATGAAATAAGCAAATAATGTAGTTGTACTAGATACAATCCAAGTAGTTGATTTTAAATGTATTCATTTGGATTTGCGTAAGTTTTTCTTCGAGTGGATTTTTGCATGACTTCTTTGTTTATTATACTTTCTAGCTGATTGGTGGCAAAAATTTTATCTGCTGTTGTTTCTATGCTGTCAACAAATCAGGGAAGGAATTTTGGTAGCACACAAAGAAGTGATCAGTGTTTGTTACAATGCTCAGGCATATCTAGAAATTAAATCCATAGTACAGGATATTGGAACGTATTTGGATTGCTGGATCACAAAAAAAAAAAAAGAAAAAAAAATAGAGGAAGCAGTGGAAAAGAAATTATTACCTGATAAGAATAGGAGTTTCATGGAAAAGAGTCTAAACAGGGTCCAAAGTGAGATTATTTGTTCAGATTGCATGCAGTATTTAGTAAATATCGAGAATATGCAAATGACAATGAAGATTACTTATGGCAATTACTTAATTGATCTTGCAGATGTACTGTTATGTATATGTATATTTAATTCTTAATTTTTAGATTTTTTTTCCTCTCCCTAATTCTATTGATGCGGAATCAATTTGTTTATTTGTTCTTGATGAGTTGAGTTGTAAACAGTTTACTGCACTGAGTGTTGAATTATTGCTTAGATCTATGGTTTTTGTTGTACTTTTTTTTTGTAGTTAAGTATAAGGTTTTCTTTTTCATCATTTTATATCACTGAATATGTTGAGTCTAATGATGCTATTTTGCTGGTATTAGTTTCTACTACTTAGGCACCCGAAATTTCATCATCACAGGCCCTTGAAGTATCCAAGTAGTATGATGTAGTAGAAAGTAAAGTTAAGTTTTAATTTTTTGGTAAGCTTACGTGTAGACTGTTAGTGTACAATTGTGGAAGTGATAGTCATCAAATTTGAACATTTTTAGGCACCACGAGACTACTTCTACCAGTTTTGCCCTGTAAGTACACCACTCGGCGTCATGAAAAGCACCAGGGTTTAAGAAATGAAATGAAAGACCTGTTATTTATGAGTATACAAAAGCAAAAAACTAAAGAATTTTGCCATACCCATTAAAGTGTTTGATATCATATGGAGGCAACACAATGCTAAGCAGTAAGTACATTCATATTTTTTTATCTATTTTGTTAGACTATTTTAATATTTTCCTTTTTTTTTGTTCGAAAATGTTAATATTTTCCTTGGCATATGTATATTGCCTTATACCGGATTACCGGGTCAACATTTTAATGGCATTATCTTATCACAGGGGCTGCCTACATGGGTTTCAATGATAGGGTTTGGATAACAACTTTCCATTAAAAGGGAAAAATGTAACGAACCCATTTGAATAAATCTTAGTCTAATAGTATCGCTGTTGTTATGGTCAAGGCTAGAAAATCAAACTAAAAGTTTATACTGTAATGTGAATTTCGAGGAGACAATTTATGTCCGATGTGCAAAATCATAGTATTGTTAATTTATTATCAAATGTTTTCTCTTCCCTATAATATTTGGATAAATAAATAAGAATGAGAGACAGAGAATAGTAGATTGCTAACCAAAGACATTATATTAATAGTTTTTATTTTCAAAGTTAGGTAAGTTTGTTTCTTGACTGAATTTTTTTTTCAGTATTTGATAATAAATAATAATAGAATTTGTTACATTACTATATCACAAATCAAGCATTACTATATCACAGATCAAGCACAATAGAAATTAGGGTCTTGCGTTAGGATCCTCTCCATTCCTAAGGGAAATGGAGATCTCCATTTGCCTTCATATACGAACGACACATGGACAAAACAGGTTGAGATTAAATCAGGTTTAAATTAATTTAACTTTTTTTAAAATAAAATCTTGGGGCATCGAATTCATTTTCCCATTTGAGATTCTCATTGCGTTCATCTCTGACTCATTGTATTGAAAGAAGCCATCCATGACTCATTGTATTGAAAGAAGCCATCAATGACTCATTTTAGATAATATGTCTTCATTGTTTTAGTACTCATCTTACTGAGTTTGCTTACATGATGAATAGTTCTGATCATACCTCAAGCAAAATAAGAAAAATGTATACTTAGGGTATGTTTGGATGGATGGTTTTGGAGGGAAAGGGAAGGGAGGGCTTTGATCATGCCTCAAGCAAAATAAGAAAAATGTATCTTAGGGTATGTTTGGATGGTGGGTTTTAGATGGAATGGGACGGGAGAACTTATTTTTCTTTCCTAAATTAAAGAAGCTATAAAATGTTTTAGAAAACGAATGAAATGAGATTAAAAAGTTATATGATCATCTATCATGTCATTTTTTTTATTTTTTAAAATCTTAAATATATATCAACATAGACTTAGTCCTCCAAAACCTTCCACTCTAAAACACTTCAAAAACCTCAATCTAAACACACACTTAAATAATAATGATAACAATAATTACTTGAATTTACTATAATTGTGGGTATTTGACTAAGATAAATGAGGGGCATTCAAGTTACTCAAGGAGTAACTATTGTCTGAGTTACTCTGGTTAATATCACTTTGTAGATATTGAATTTTATCAATCCAACCGTTTAACATCGTCATATTATATTAATGATCATGTATACCAAATTTTAAATAAATTGGACATCAATAGCTATGTAATCATACGGTCGACATTTTACATATAAATTAAAACGTATAGTATACGTTGAATTGAAGTGATCTGATGAAGTATCAAATATTTTTAAAATTTTATGAAGTTTTATGCAGTTGATCTAATCAATAAGAACTTTTAATGTGACAGTCTAATTGATAAAATTTGATGTCTATTGAGAGATATTAATCGGAATAACTCAAACAAGAGTTACTCTTGGAGTAACTTGAACGCCCCTCAAGATAAATTATAATTTATATGAAGATTTAATGATAACAATATTTAAATTATTGAGTATAGTATATACTCGTGCATTGCACGGGTACACACACTAGTATTATTAAAGCCTATAACTTAAGCCGAGATTGGATTTAGGAGACATTTGGAAGAGTTTAATTTAAACCAATCTTATAACAAAAGTACTTGTGTAAGTGTAAATTGGACATCAATAGCTATGTAATCATACGGTCGACATTTTACATATAAATTAAAACGTATAGTATACGTTGAATTGAAGTGATCTGATGAAGTATCAAATATTTTTAAAATTTTATGAAGTTTTATGCAGTTGATCTAATCAATAAGAACTTTTAATGTGACAGTCTAATTGATAAAATTTGATGTCTATTGAGAGATATTAATCGGAATAACTCAAACAAGAGTTACTCTTGGAGTAACTTGAACGCCCCTCAAGATAAATTATAATTTATATGAAGATTTAATGATAACAATATTTAAATTATTGAGTATAGTATATACTCGTGCATTGCACGGGTACACACACTAGTATTATTAAAGCCTATAACTTAAGCCGAGATTGGATTTAGGAGACATTTGGAAGAGTTTAATTTAAACCAATCTTATAACAAAAGTACTTGTGTAAGTGTAAGTGTTTGAAATAACTTAAACAAATAATTTATGATATGTCTGTTTTTTAGGAACTATAACTTGCTTTTAGCTTATTTTTATAAGATTCTTAGAATAATTTACATAAACAGCTTATACATAGCCTAACTTGTTTGAGTGTTTAAAATAACTATAAATAACTATGCAAAAAAACTTATGATATGTCTATAAATTATTTTTAGCTTATATTTTTTTAAGTTTTTCGAAATAATTTACATAAACAAGTTATATATATCAGAATATTTTTCATTTATTTTTCGATTATAAAAATTATTTATACTTAAATAGTTATACAGCAAACGTTTACAGAATGAATGTGCTTAGTAGTATTAAATACTCCCTCCGTTTTCGAATATAAACAACAAAATATCCAAGTTTAGTGATTTTAAATATAAACAAATTTTAACTAATTTTACCCTATTTAATGATGTCTTACCCAAAATACCCTTCAATAAATTTAAATTTTATTTTTCAATAACTCTTATATTCTTATGAAACAATTTTTCGTAAAGGGTAATTTGGGAGATGTAATTTCTTTTTCGATTAAATTAATAAAATTGAATAAGACTAACAACTTTTTTTAAGGGGTGTGAAATAGTTTTTTTCTTGTTTATATTCGATAACAGAGGGAGTATAAATGATTTATTTTATTGAAAAAAATATAAACAGTTATTTTGGAAATGATGTCATTAAATACGATGAAATTAGTTAATTAGTTTGAATTTGATTATATTTTAAACCAAAATATATTTTTATTTTTTTGGGATTAAACGTTGGCTGTGGGCCGAGGAAGACGTAAAGTTTGTAAGTCCTTTACATTTACATTTCCACCCCTGGTAGTATGTTACGTGACATTGACTATTCGATCTGAAACGACGTGTCGCATCATTCCCAACAGAAGAGCATTGCCCATGATCCACTGCAGTCACGGCCTCCTGCAGTCACTGCAGTCACATGGATGAAAACCACTAGATTCACTCAAGCTGAAATCATAGCCTTTGAATTATTTTATTTTGAACAAATAAAAGAAATGGTATTTGGAGAGAGAAAGAAACAGGAGAATGCAGAGAATCTAATTCTCTTGAAATGCAATTTGATGGCTTTATTGCACTTTACTTCCATTCTCTGAAAAATCCAACAAAAAACAAAGGAAGAAGAAAAAGAGACTTAAACGAATTCCGAAGCATCTGAGAAAAAGAGCTGGTTGATCGGAACCAATGGCTTCGACGATTAAGCAAGAAGGAAGTGGGAGCGAGAAACCGGCGAAGAGAAAACCAGTGTTCACGAAAGTGGATCAACTGAAACCGGGAACCACCGGTCACACCTTGGTGGCTAAGGTGTTGTCCGCCAACACCGTTTTGCAAAAGGGACGACCCTCCGCTTCTCGCACCCTTCGCCCCACTCTCATCGCCGAGTGCCTCATCGGCGATGACACCGGCACCATCATTTTCACCGCTCGCAACGAACAAGGTCTCAATAACTCAGCACCCACCCCCCCCCAACAACCCTTTCTTTCCCTTTTTGTTTCTTCTTCAATTTTTTATTTATACTTTTATAAAAATGAAAACTTTCCATATAGGCCACGTTGTTATTTCTCTAAAATATTATTATTATTTTAGTTTCTTTACTTGAGATTTTCTGCAATGGATCTGCATTATTCTGTGTGTCGTGAGATTTTGGTTCTATTAATTCGAGCTGGGGAGTGGAGGATCGGAATAGTGATTCTGAGGTAGCTGACTCAAAAGGATCAGAATAATGCCTTTATCACAAATTTTAGGGTTACTTGAAATCTGAATCGTATTTGATTGGAATCAATCTCACTCAAGGATGAATTTTTGTATGCCCCCTCAAGGTGTTCTGCGAAGGGTGTGAGTGTGAGATGTGAATTATATGATTCCATTTCAGACATGTCTGTTCATGTCATTACATATCACCAGCTTTGGATTTACAGATTAATTTTTGGTTCTTTGAAATTCATGGATCATGATATATTTGTTATCCTGTATGTAAACTGCAGAACTGTTTCATTTTGGTTTAGCCTTTTTTTCAAAATATGTCTTGATAATCTCTTTACATGCTGAATAACTAGTTATTGGCTATTTGAACTAAGAATATTGTCGATCCCAGAGTCTGCTATTTATTCTGTAGTAGGAGTTAGAAAGTAACTGCTGGTGAATGGTAATTGCGACTTTTGGGTTGGAGAACCATGTTAGGAACGAAAATGGGATCAGAATGATGAAAAGATGATGCATAATATAGACAAGATATTTATATGACATCAGTCATTTTTGTTCCTTTTGCTCACTCTCATTCTTTCATTCTTTAATAACAAAACCTTATGATTATTTTGTGTTTATGTTGTTTGGAAAACTCTTCTCTTACTTCATCTATGCAAACAATTTTTATGTTACGAAATGCCATGTGTCATTTATTTACAAGTTTTGGATGATTTCATTTAATGAATGTGTTTTTGTTGGTTGGTAATACATGTATGTACAGATATATGATGTATCTGCAGGGAGTGTAGAAATAAGATACCAATTTATGATCAATTGTGTAAGATTTGACCTTTTTTTGTCCCTCTCTATGTGCAGTTGACTTGATGAAGCCAGAGAATACGGTGATTCTTCGTAATGCAAAGATCGACATGTTTAAGGGATCAATGAGGTTGGCTGTTGACAAATGGGGCCGCATTGAGGTCACTGAACCTGCACCATTTGTAGTTAAAGAGGATAATAACCTATCCCTGGTTGAATATGAATTGGTGAACGTGGTTGAGGAATGATTCCACAGAATATTGCAAGTATGGCTATATGAATTGTTTGCGGTCCATTGGATACTGTCAAGGTGAAACTTAACTGTTGATGGATGGGTTGGTATACATTCTTACTTCTGTTAGCCGTAATTTTCCTTTAACATGTTTGACATCTTTTAGGGTTAAGTTGATGTCCCTCGAATGATGTTGTGTCAGCAATCAAGATTTCTATTATCTAATCTCAGCAACAGTATCCAGTGAACTTAAGAAAAGTATCTTATGTGTTAATATAAGTATCCATATGTTTATCTCCATTTTGTGTGCATCAACTTGCAATATGTATGTCTTCCTCCTTCAGATTTGAGTTCTAAATGAAGATAAGTGTGAACGATGTAGTCTGTTAACTTGCAAAGTAGATTCCCAAAATCACTGCGTCAAACATATGATTATGGAGTATTGTTTGATGATTAAATAAAAAATATCTACTATATAAAGTCTGAATTTATTGCTATTGCTGTGCGGATGCAGAGAATTGCTCATCTTTTTTTTATCCTTGTTAGTTTAACCCTTGACCTCCTGATTGAGAGTAACCGAGTAAGGCACCTCAACCAACATGCCACATGATGAATTAGCAAGAGTTTTTTATTTTATTATTATTATTATTATTATTATTATTATTATCTTGTATGCACTTGGGTTTGTGAAGTGTGAGAAGTGTTTCCCGTTGTTTATGGCAGAGCCCAGAAGTGTTTTAAGTTCATGCGGGATATTTGGTCACCCTTGTCTTGAATTTGCTTCTCCTTTGGGTTGAAAAAAAATAAAGGGATAGTGACTACATTCTTTGGTAGCAACTGAACTTACATATTTCTCAAAAAAAAAAAAAAAAATATGGAACGTATAACATGGACCTCTAAAAAAATGGTCCACCGGTACACAACAACGTAACTAGCACTATTGGATTTTAGATTTTTTGAACTTTTTATTTACCAATGGCACAGATTGAAAATCTAGACCATGGGTATAATAGTCTCTCTACCTCTCTTCCTCACCCACCCACGTCTATCTTTTTCTCCCCAACTCCTGCGACTTACCTTCCTCTGTTGTCAGTTCCTTCTAGTGACCTCAAACCAACTTGCAATCCAAATATTGGAGTCAATCTTGTGAAATCGTCACCGTAGAGCAAGAGAATGAATCACATTCAACTGGTACCCCTGGCCGTCGTGTGTAAACGTACTCTGATGCACCAGTGCACGCATGTGGGGCCTGCTCCTGTCAGCCGCTGCTAAGACACGGCTATTCCAGGCCATCTTGCTGCTGTTGTCGCCACGTCGCGTGGCTAACAACTTCCCCCTCTCTTCCCGTCGTCTCTCTCTCCCCCTGTTTCTCTCTTTGTTGTTGTCGCTTTGGCGGTCACCCGCCACTGTGAAGCGATTCTCCTTTTCCCTCTGGTGCTCTCTCTCTCTCTCTCTTCCCCTCTATTTGTCTCTCCCTTTCAAATCTCCGTCAACTACCTTTTAAATCATCAAACTCAAGCAAAATCGAAAACGAAGGGAGTTCAGCTACAGGTAAAGGTGTGTTGGTGACTCGATTTGTAGAAAACGAGGTGACAACTTCTGATTGGAGGTGGTGACTGCATATGATGTGGCACGGTGGCGGCAGACAGGGGAGGCGGTGGGGTTTTTGGGTTCCACTCATCATTCTCTCTCTCTCTTATTTATCTTTCCATTTCTACCCTTTGGTGCACTGGTGCACTACTGGCAAACTAGTACACCGTATGAGCGACCCAAAAAAACCGAAGCTTACATATATTGGTATTGTCTGAATTTTAGTCCTCTAGATTCGGGTGCATTTAAAAAATAAATGTATAAATTATTAAAATCGTTAATTAAAAAAATTATGAAATTTTAATTTTATATTTTAAGATAATATTGTGTTTTTTTTCCTTGAAAATGCATTTTTTCTACAAGAACCAAATCTTACTCGATTTACTTTTGCCATTTCGGTTTTTATTCTAAAGTGAACAATAAACATAAAATTATGTTTGTCTGACTTTTTTCCTTCTCAATTTTAGAAAATTAGATCAGTATTTTTGAAATTTTAAAAATACTAAAAAGTCGTTTTCAACATTTAAAAAAATGTTACTGCTGTCTACACAACTAATTCCCACTTTAGATATTATATTTTTGGCTTTGCGTGTACTAGTCTCTGTATCATATAAAAAACAAGAAAACAAAAAATAAAAGCTAAATTTCATTGGACCACCTTTTGCATAAGGAAAACTTTTTTCGCTGGCTTGAAGGATAAGCCAAGCCATCTCCATTTATAGGCGTGTTCACATCCAAATCAATCCAAATAAAAATCGCAAACGACAATGAGATAATATATAAAAAGTGGTTGTATGGTCGCCGATAATATAATTCACTTGTCTAAATATAGACCTCATCTCCCTTGGTTTCTCCAAACTGGACCAACAAGGGAAGAAAAAACTTAATTGATTGCATGAAAAGAAATATAATAATTTTTTTCGTATGTGCATGCACGTGACGGTGAATCGATGATGAAGATACATACCAGACAAGTAGCTTTGATTGTGGTATTAGCATCACGACCGTAAAAAACTTCATCACCAACCGTGGAAAGAAGCACGTTCACAACTGGGATTCTTGTCGCGTTTGTGTTGATCAAGCCAAACTCGAATGAAGCCATCCAACTCTTTTGCCGTCTTTTTCATTTCCTTCTCGCATCCATCCAAATCCAACCATCTCAAAAACGGGAGCGTATCAAAGATAATGAACGAACCG
This sequence comes from Calophaca sinica, assembly GCA_037113605.1. NCBI lineage: Eukaryota > Viridiplantae > Streptophyta > Magnoliopsida > Fabales > Fabaceae > Calophaca > Calophaca sinica. The sequence continues at coordinate 97,876,881 of CM073734.1, read as the reverse complement.
CTGAGATCGAATTGTTGGAAATTTGTGTGTATTTTAAAAGTTTTAATGATATTGTGGTCCATATAATTAAGTGAGAATTATTGGAAAAATAATTTTATTAATTTATTAATTCTTTTATTTGCTAGAAGTTTTGACTTAGTCTTTATCCTTATCTTATCTTTTCCTTTGACTTGGTCTCTCCCACTCACACTATTTTCTCTTAGTTTTAACTGCTTTATCTCTATCTTGTGTTTATATATATATATATATATCGACTTTGCTGCCTGGGTTAAGAACTCTGCCTTGCATTGCTTCTCGAGTTCTGATAGCCTCGATATGCTTATCGCCGAGAAGAACCTGTTGTACCCTGGAGGATTTGCGCATATCACGCGGATAAATCCTTAAGGGCAGTTTCACAGACGCCTCAGGTTATTGTGATGGATTATTTGTTTTGTAGGTTTTCAATGTTCATCTAGTTCGTGGGTTCGTGATTGGTTGCTGACCAAGGATATTCAATAATCTTAAGGACTTATTTCTGATTTGGAAACGTATCTGTATCAATGATGTAAAATCTGTGAAACCCTAGATCCTCAATTTTTATTTTATTGCCATTGAAGCTTCTGCCTCTGAGAGCCTCTGAGATTTCTGCCACAATGCCTCTGAGACTTCCGTCGCAATGGCAAAGCGGATTCCCTCTCGACGCTTCTCCATGCACTTGCATCCGGCGAATTCACTAAATCAGGTTCCTTCAATTCCACTACTAGATAATTGACGATATTTATATTTGTCGCATTTCAAGTTTGGCTTTGGATCTTAGAGGAAGTTTTATCTACTAGCTTGTGAATGGATAAATTTATAATAAGTTTACATGGCTCGGTTTTTATTTGTTGTTGTTATGACTAAATATTTTGAGACTAAGTAATCTTTGGTGCCTGATGTACATGTAGTATAATAGAAAAGTGATAGGCTGTGTCAGCAGGTAGCACCAAATGAAATTGGTTATGATTTATACATAATAAAACAGGAATTGTAGTACTTTATTTAAAGAAAGGGCTAAAAATGATGAAAAAGAAAGAGATATACCAGTGTTGAATTTCTGTGTATGATCAGTGTTTATCTATTTATTTTTGTGATGAATCTAATATGATGAGTTGATGATTGTGTTCTTGATTCATAGTAATTTGATGTTGTGATTTGATTAGGCATTGGCATTGTATGAGTTTGTTTTGGCAATTATTAAAGAGTAAGGAATTTAGTTTCCTTGGCGTGCTTCGGTTGTGGTGTACACAAAAGAGTCGTCCATTGTATCGAATGATTTTGTGTAAATCTAATTTTATTCGCGTGATCCTCTGGTCAAGAGATTTCAAGTTGTATATACTTGGAGTGCCAGAGATGGGAATCTGCTTATTGCAGTTAGTGTGTAATGCTTTGAGATTGTCTCTTCGTTATGAACATTATTGCATCTTATAATGAAGTTTAAATTGAGATATATGGAAATTTAGTCTTTGATAACATATGGAATAATGTACCTTCTTTTCATCAGAAAGTATGCCTTTTCAAGCTTTGTATATCTTTTGTCAAGATTTTGAATATTATGAGAAAGAAATCAGATTTTTGGTTTTTAAAATGTTGCTAGTTTTATTTTATTCAATAACATCTTTATTCTTCTTTAGAGAGTTGAGAACTAGTACTTGTGTCTCTGTTTTGAAATTTCTGCCAAGTTTGTAATGCACTCATAAGAGGAGAGGGATTTTTCACCAATTTTGAAACTTTGTGCTAAAAAGAATTTTAGAGAATTACTTTATGATGATGCAAGAGGTGGTATAATTAGAATTTTATGTATGTGGTGATGTTATTTCAAAGCATCTGATTTAGTCTCATAGTTTTAACTAAATTTGTGAGATGAGACTTATCTTTTGCAATATTATTATTGATTATTGATGTGATAGACAATTGGAGATGAATTAGAATATATTTTTGGGTAACCATTTATGTGTTGATGGTTGTACTAACCATATAACAAGTGTAGTTTTGGGTGTTAAATCATAAGGAAGTGTGATATTATAGTCCTATTACAATGTTATTATGCTGGGAAACTTCTTTGGAAGTTTAGATACTTTGGAGTTACACGATTGAGTATCCCTTGTGATTTATCTTTGTTGCCCAATCTGAGTAAGTATACCCATATTATTGGAAGATTATTGCATTATGATTTTAATTGCAAAAATATTTTTGTGACACTTGTTAGACTGATGAAATAGTTAAGAGGCACCATCATTTATGATATTAGCGGATATCCATTGTATTAGAATAATACAGTGACGTTAACTGGATTGATTCCAACGAGAATAAATCTACAAGTGGATTTATTTTATCCATGACGGAAATGTTGTCGCTTAGTAATCATCTAAGCAGACCTGTTATAAATCTATTTTGGAGGTCGAGTTTATTAATCTAGACTTGACAATAAATGAGATTGATTGATTAAGAGACGTCTTGGTCAATATTCCTGGATGGAAGAAACTTGTGTCTTCCATATCTATGTGGTATAATTGTGTAAAGTAGCTACTAATGAGAAGGTTATATCCTTAATGTATGTAAAATCAGAAGTGAACTTGATTCTCTGACATAAACCACTGGGGAGGAAATTAATAAGTGAAACATCGAGGGGAGTGAGACTTATGCCACTGGAAAACGACAAGTGATGGGAACCCAACCTTTGTGATTGGAGATCCCATGAAGAAGGTTCATATGGGTAAAAACAAGTCACTTGTTAGTTATGATAGCACTATAACAATCTTGTCCCTTTCCTATGGTGTAACGATAATGGCTATGAGAATGTGCTAGATTATTTAAACTTGAGGGATAAGCTTTGAAAGCTTTTAATGATTTCCATAAGCCCTTATGGGTGGCGTATGGTTGCAGCATGCACTAGATAGAATCACCTATATGAGTGTCAAGTGGGGCCGCTTGCATGAGACCGTGGCGGGTCTCTAGAGCACTCATGAATACCAGGTATGCACACGACCTAAATGTGCCACGCAGCGATAACACGAGAATTGTGGGGGTGTAATGTGATTGGTAGACCTCTAATACACACAAAGTGTCTCTGGTTCATAAAGTTTGCTTTACCAATTCACTGTGTGTTAAGTTTATTAATCTAGGCCTGGTTCAATAGCTTGCTACACAGGTTCGACGCATTATATCTATAAGCTTAACCCAGGAAAAATTCTTTTTCAAATATTTCATAAATGTTTTGTTAAAACTTTTGAAACATGTGGGGGATTGTTGGAAATTTGTGTGTATTTCAAAAGTTTTAATGATATTGTGGTCCATATAATTAAGTGAGAATTATTGAAAAATAATTTTCTTAATTTATTATTTCTTTTATTTGCTAGAAGTTTTGACTTGGTCTTTATCCTTATCTTATCTTTTCCTTTGACTTGGTCTCTCCCACTCACACTATTTTCTCTTACTTTTAACTGTTTTATCTCTATCTTGTGTTTATATATATATATATAGACTTTGCTGCCTGGGTTAAGAACTCTGCCTTGCATTGCTTCTCGAGTTCTGATAGCCTCGGTACGCTTATCGCCGAGAGGAACCTGTTGTACCCTGGGGGATTTGCGCATATCACGCGGATAAATCCTTAAAGGCAGTTTCACAGACGCCTCAGGTTATTGTGATGGATTATTTGTTTTGTAGGTTTCCGGTGTTCATTTTGTTCGTGGGATCGTGATTGGTTGCTGACCAAGCACGTTCACAACTGGGATTCCTGTCGCGTTTGTGTTGATCAAGCCAAACTCGAACGAAGCCATCCAACTCTTTTGCCGTCTTTTTCATTTCCTTCTCGCATCCATCCAAATCCAAGCATCTAAAAAACGGCAGCGTATCAGAGATAACAAACGAACTGCTGAGATCGAACAAGTCCCTAAAAGCACCCACAACGGGCGTCAACTAATTCGCCGTGTCTTAATTTCCATGTGGGCCCTGGATGGCCACATGAGATAAAGTTGCGTGTGTCAGAAACACAACCCACACTTTAATTTAATTTGCATAATTTCTGCCGTTTACGTCCACTAAATTTTAAGGAACACACAAATTACGCAATCGCAACTGCGCTATTGTTGCTCTAAGTGTCCTGATCCATTGATTCTCTTCCTCCTCGCCGTCAAAATGTTTTCTCACAACCCTTCTGAGGACATCTTTAACGCACCTCAACTAAATTTTTTCTGCGTGTCTTATTTTTCACGCGGCTATCATTCAGCTTAGGTGGCATAGAGCATATAGTGTACCGTTGACTAAAACTTGGTCAAGTCATCTGTATAGATGACAGACAACTAAAAAACAGTCAAAAAAACTATGAGAGACACAGAGAGAAAGTAGAAGAAAGTTGGTCAATCATCTGCGATGTGTCAGAGAAAGTAGAAGAAACGCAAAAATTTAGCAACCACGCTAAAGTTGCTCTCAACAAAACGTTTAAAGCTATGTCCCCATATCATTTCTTCATTTCCGTAACCGCCTTTTCAAAACCACCCTCGTTCTTCATCTTTAGCCAAAAAGCGTAACTCTCTTTCATTGATGCTGTCACCTCCAATTCCATCACGTGCTTCAGCATCTCTATTCGTTGGGCGGAGAGGACCTGAAGGGTGGCTATCTTACGCACCGTGCGCCAGCAGGAACCGTAGGGGCTGAAACCTATCATGGAAAAGTTGTAGCCCAAAACTTCAAAAGGCTACCGATTTAAGACGGGAAGCAAATGCTCTATCATTTACAGTGAAGCACTGTTTCGCCATTTCTGAACTGCTCACGATACCCAAATGTAAGGTGAAGATGGGTCCATATTTGTCGGCCATGTTACCCAAGGTGACGTGAGGTAGTTGGGACCCACCTAAGAGGTGGAGGTGCCCGATCAAAGGCTAAGCACTGCCAGCTTCTGGTGGTGGTGTCTTTGTCGCTACACCACTATTGCGGCTTCTGCGTAGCCAGAAGAGAACGAAGAGAAACAAGAAGGTGCCACATATTGTAAATGGCAGGGTTGATGGCGAAAGCAGGTTATTTGTACCCATGGCCTTGGAAATTCTAGTGCTACTGTGATATGCGCTTCTGCCTATATATAAGAAAGTAAATGAAGAAGTAGACAATTTTTCGGTAACAGTCGTCAAAATAAGTTAACAAGTGATTTAGACAAATATATTACTAAACACCAAATAAAGACAAATATATTACCAAAAAAGTTATTTAGACAATTTGGACTCACTTTTTTAATTCAGCAAATAAAAACATAACCGACACACCGGGATTGGTTAACAGATTTGACTTAGTTAAGTTTCAATATAAAATAAAACAATTTAAAAAAAATGAAGAAAAATACATATAAATTAATTACATTTTATCGATAACAATTAATAAAGGTTTGGTTGAATGGTTATATTATAATTATAAAGTGGAGTGCAAGGCCTCCCCCTCGTAAGCGCTAAATGTGGGTGCTATGGCCATGTAGCCCCGACCCCAAGTGTAGTTGTGGGAAACATGGTTCTGCCTTTTGTAATAGTCCAAGCTAATTTTTTAAGATTGTCGATTTTCTCCATGAACCAACATTAGTATTTTCAGCGTGCTTTGTCCTCATTCATACTTTTTTTTACAATTTTTCAAAAGGTCACTCATCCGACAATTGCTCCAAGTCAAGCACGTTTATCTATGAAGTTCTTTTGTTTTTGGCTCCTGAAAAGAAGACGCATCTTGTTGATATAAGTAATACCAATCAATTCTTATAAGTATTTCTTCAACTGTAGAGTCACATACCTGCACAAACTCAAGCTCCATCTCATTCTGATGTGAGTTCGATTCATTCATGTGTCCTTTTGCCTAGAAGCCTTCCATGAGTCACTCTTTGTTCTTGCCTCGCATACCGACGATCACTCGCTGCCCTCGTCAACCTCATGTGTCACAACTTCGAAGAATAATTCGAGATGAGAATCAATTTAGTTGATGGAGAATAAGTGAAAAATCGACACACATGGTGAATGCCCAGATGTCGCACGTAAAAAGCGCTCTAATTATGCGCGAAAAAAAGTTCCTTAAAAAAAAGGTAACGTAGTCTCCTATTCAAAAATTTTGAAGGCCCATCCACTAAGGGAGCTCACGTTGGGGATAAGGAGAGTTCAGGGCCTCAAAAAACCTTAAATGTTTATGGTTCACATAATGAAAGCTGGGATGAGTGGATAGGTGTCACGCCCAAAAGATGCCGCTAAGAGCAAGGGCATGTGCAACATGAGGTGACATTTGGTGTCATTATATTAAGTTTGACATCTGGTATCAACAAATTCTGATGTCAACGGGTACCATCCCTGCTCACAAGTTATTATAACCTATATATTGACATCTCTAGTCTAAAGTAAGAACTTGGTTTACTTTATGATTTTGGATTTACACGGATACAAAGATATGACATGAGTGTAAAATTTTTTGTGGAAAAAAAAAGTGTAAAAAACTTCCTCTAGCAAGATACGTGGCCGATCTTATAATTCCTTATTTATCATCTAAAGTGCTATTTCTTACGAAAAATATCGGAACGAATTGCAAGAATACATTTTTTTTCAATTAAAATAATATTTAATAGTGAGATACACGGGCAAGTAGTGGTTAATGAAATCAGGCTTTTGCCTTGCCACGTCATTCGTAAGCATTTAGTCTCGTAACAAGAAGCATTTCTCATAAAAATATCTAGACTCGTTAGTCATTACTCATATTTTAATTTGGTATATCTTTTTAATACATTAGAAAATAAACATAAACATAAACACCAACAGGGTTGGGTCTAGCAGAAGGGGTTAGTCTCCCACAACGTAGTGAACCAAGGTTCGAATCCCCGCTGAGAGAGGTTCCCACATTTAGTGCCCGACGCGCCTCGAACAGGATTGCCTCCGTTGGAAGAGACCTGTGGGAAACCAAAAAAATAAAATAAACATAAACAAAATAAAGAGTTTTGATTAAAAATGTAAAATTCAACTGAATTAAAAAATAGGGTTAAATATGTTTTTAGTCCCAATAATTATCTCGAATTTTGTTTTTAATTCTTGTATTCATTTTTTAGTCCCTACAAATTACATATCTGTATGCGACTAAAAGCATGCAGTTTTGTAATTTGTAGGGACTAAAAACAAATAATGTAAATTTTATGGGATTGAAAACATATTTAACCTTTAAAAAATATTTGAAATCATAATTATAAAATATAATAAATATATTGGGTGAATATAAGGTGAGTTGAATTATTATATTATCTAAACTTATACACAAACTTGTGAAAATTTTAGAGTAATCACCAATATCTAAACTAAACTTATTTATTAGGTAAATGCCCTCCTTATTAATTACAAAAATGATATTTGAACACTCCTCAGCGACACCTGTACGGACGACACCTCCGTATTTTTTTTTTTTGAAATACTAATAATTTTATTTTATTTTTAAACAATTTTTTTTTGGTTAACAGAGTTGATATTAGTGGTTAATACAGTGTTGAAAGTGGTTAATGGGTGCAAGTGCAACTTAACTTGTGGCATCAGAGTAGCCATTAACCAGTCAGTGAACTGTATTAACCACTTAGTTGCACAATATTAACAACTTTTATCATGATTTGTGAAAGAGTTATTAAATGTGGTGAATGTCACTTGGTTAATTAACACAATATTGAAAGTGGTTAATGGGTGCAAGTGCAACTTGTGACATCAAAGTAGCCATTAACCAGTTAGTGAACTGTATTAACCACTTAGTTGCACAACATTAACCACTTTTGTAATGCTTTGTGAAAGAGTTATTAAAGGTGGTGAATGACATTTGGTTAACAATGTTGATATTAGTAGTTAATACTGTAACACCCCGTTTTCAGAGCTCTACTGTACAACCCAATCTAATGCTGAAAACATTTAATGCCTGTATGCTTTCAACAAAGAGTACTCTTCAGTCTTTCGCAATGGAAAACATGAGTAATTTTTTTTTCTTTCCTTTGAAACCATTTTCAAAATGAGACAAAGAGTACTATAGTTTTCTAAATGATGCCAAATCAATCTTTTGCAATTATCAGAGTATAACACATCACATTGAACACTTCTCATAATATAAACATAATATAATCATTTCGCACTGAGGCGAGGTTTTCTGAAAAGAGTAATTATAAGACATGAGTAATTACGCAAACAACAAAGACAAAACCCTAAGCAAAGGTGACTAACAACTATGACTCTTACTGAGAAACCGTTCAACAATATCCGACCATAGAGCACTCAGAGGAATCTTCCTCCACAACTCAATCTTCAACACTTTTGAAATAGCAGCAGCAATGCGAAACTCCATCTGATGACATCCATAAGAATGTCCAATCCAACAACAGTGCAAGGGTAAATTCTTTGTCCACGAGTTTATCATAGGCTATGTTGCATGCAAACAATATTCATATATAATGCAACAACATTCCCTTATATACATATATATACTTAATAGACTGTACACATCATCATGGTATATCAAGCATTGCATGTGAGCAAACAAATTAACTAAAATTAACAATCAAGTCACCACAATATCAAACAACTGCATGTGAGCAGACAATTCTATCAATAGATCAATGATCAAGTCATAACATAGCAAATTCATCAACAATTCATCACATGTCAATATGTGGTTAGCCATGCATGCCAATGTATTATGAACAAGTTTGTGTATACACCTGCAGCCTTAATAGGTCAGCAGTAGACGAGGAATTTTCCCAACGTCCGAACAATATAGCCACGCATTAGGCTTGCCACGCATTAGCAGTTTGCCGTCCCCCTTTCCCGATAGGGACTCCCACCTCCCTTTCCCGACAGAGACAGGTGACACTAGCCTAGTCCATGAGCTATTCCCCTTTCCCGATAGGAATCCTCCTCCCCTTTTCCCGATAGAGACGTTCATTTCCCTTTTTCCCGATAGGGAACGGAGTGGATCTAACCTGCTGGATGAGGTATCCCCCATTCCCGATAGAGATCCTCTCCACATCGCATTCCCGTTAAGAATGGAGTGGTTTCTAATGCAATATCATGCTCATTCATCCAAACAAATTCTTCAATATGGCATGCTCGCCATAAGGAGCTCCCGAGTAATGTTTAATTAATCAATGCGGATCGACGAACCCTCACTCACTCAACTTAGTGGATTTCCAATTTCAATTTTTGTGTTACTCCTAAGTGGTGTTGTACTAGAAATAACTCTTTAGCACTAGGTCGTTGGATCCCTAGTTGTGCTAAATAATATGCTAGGATAATTCCCAAACACATTACTTAACTCAACCGTTTTCAAAATTTACGATGTTTCCCTTTCAAAAGAACCTCTTAAACAACTTCTAACCCTCTGATCCATAAAGCGTGTTTGTATGCTGACTTATTTTAGAAAGATTCCTTTAGTTTACCATGAAAATATTTCTCGGCTCATGGAATCACATCAGACTTACCGTTGGAAGTCGTCAAACCAATACCAGTCGATCAATGCATTATTAATTAATACATTATCATCAACAACATCTTGCATATTCCAATCAATATCAAGTTCCAATTAAATCCAACATGATTCAAGGAAAAACAATACAAATCGTAATGCCACTTAGGGCCAAGAACATGCTACAACATTTCAGATAACATATAACAATTCAGTATGCTACAACATGCTACAGCATTCTAAACAGCATATAGTAATACTACAAGTACTACCACACAATCAATCAATCAATCAAGCCAAACAACACACAAGGCGAAAAACCCAAACTCATTGTGTAAGAATTTCTCTTACTTGGGCGCTTTAACAATCCAAGCAAGGTAATTCCAAACAATCGTCAAGTCATTCCCTGCACGAACCTTAACAACGCAAGTTTCAATCAATTAGAACTAAAACTCAAGTCCTAATATCCCTAGGGCAGCCACGGGTCTAGGGTCTCTAAAGACCTAAGAATTACTCACTTAATTCCATTTAGATCACACCTAGTCATATATCATGAATCAAGTCTAAGTTATTCAAGTTTTGAAACTTTTCCAAACACTACACACTTAGAAAAATGTCTAACCCAAAATTTACCAATTGAAATAGTGTTCTACCACTTTGAATAGTGTTTTCCCAGCTTTGAACCACTTTTCAAAACACTAAAACTTGTCACACAATTTTAGAAACAATTTTATTACAAGTCCAAAACAATTCTTGAAACATAACCCAAATCTTTTCCCAAAATCAAGTTTCTTTGAAATGTTTTGCTAACCCAAATCATCAACCGCTTTTTATAACTAATTTAGGCCTAAAACAAATTTAATATCATGTTCCAAAACACCATAAGACCCACGGTTTCAAGCTTCCAAAAACAACTCCAAGTTTTCAAATATTTAAACATCAAAATCTTACAAACTTTGCTTGATCAAAACTTATTATCATAAGACAACTTCTTTGTCACTTTAATACAATTAAAACTAAGTTAAAACTCACCCAAATAATGTTCATAAGCCACTGTTTTTGTAACCCCAAAACAGCCCCAAATTTATTTTGTTTCAACCTATTTTTCAAAGCTTTAAACATAGCAATCTTTATAGATTTAAAGCCCTAACCAAAAACCAACTTCTTAAACACTTTTACACTCTTTAAAACAAATTAGACATCATCCAAATAACGGGCACGGTTTCCAGCCCTTAAAAATAAACCCAAACTTTTCAAACTTTTCATTTTCAAATCATACAAATTCACTATACTTAATTCTTTTAATCTTAAGCCAACTTATTCAACACTTACACCACTTTAAAAACAATTTAAAACATCCTCCAAAATCATGTTTGAGGCCACGGTTCCAGCCCCCATTTTCAACCAAATTTATTTTTTCAAAACTTTGTAAAACATGCATATATGATTAGTTTCCAAACATACCACTTATAACCCTTCAAGAATCAACTCTAAATCAACAAAAACCAAACAAAACCAAGACATCCAGCAGCCCCTAGATTTTGCCAAGGCAAAAAGTTAGGGTTTCCAAATTTTAAAAAACCAAGAACATGCTTAATCATGGAGGAAAACAAAGGGTTATAAGACTAATCATGCATTTTTAGCCAAAACAAACACTTCTACCCAAAAACAACTCTTAAAAATCATGCAAACCCATTTCATGAACTTAAGAGAGATAAGAGGATGATCATGGATCTTACCAAGGAGATTAGAGATGATGGATCAAGGATTGAGAAGAAAGGAGTAAGATTAAAGGCTAAATCACTAACCTTTCTTCAAGAACATCACTTTCTCTCACTAAACTTCTCTCCTAAGCTTTCCAACAATGGAAGAAGTGAAAGAATGAAGACTAATTCAGCTAGAGGGCCACGAAATGGAGGAGGGACAAGGGTGGAAAATTTTTTGTTCGTTTAGTTCCAAACTAACCAAATTGGTTACAAACTAACTAAACTAACTTCCAACCATTTACAACTTAACCAACCATACTCTAACACTTGTCATGGAACCTTCTAAGGATGAGATTCAGCTCCCCTAGTTGCTGGATTCACGTCCCTGCTCCTCCAATCACAAGGCTCCATTTGGTCGCGTTATCGATTAATCGGGTGCGCGGTGTTACGCGTATCTTAGGGTTTTTGGTCCAAAAACTCTAAAAATAAATTTAATAAATTATTCTATAATCAAAAATTATTAATCAACCAAAATTTCCCTAAAAATATTAGAAGTATTTCTACGAATGTCGCTTTCCCGATTGACGAGCTAAAACGCCACAGAATGCGCTCCTCCAGACAATACACTAAATATTTTCTGATGCCCAAAAATCTCAAAAAAATTTCAATAAATTATAAATATTGGAAAATGCTAAGATCTCATATTTTATAAAATTTGGATCACGTTTGGGCAGGTTTCAGTTAGAAACTCACCCAATAGCCTAGTTACGGCAGAATTCAACAGAATTCTCGCAGCGTAATAAAAACTGTAAATTAGTGAGGATCACTAATTCTAATTTCTCTGATCATCTAGATATTATTCAAACAATAAAATTATCAAGACAAAATCATTAAAAATAAAAGTCATATTAAATATGACATAAAACAGACAATTTAACAAATAACTAAACATTGAAAATCCAAACTGTGACTTAAAAATATTTATTAAATCCTAAAATTATTTTTTATTAAATAAAATAATTTTGTTTAATCAAACAACAATTTTTCACATTTTTCAAGATTAATTCATATTAAAAATAGTATACGTCTACACTGTCTCTTAATCTGAATTAATTACTAAAATAGTAAATTGTTTACTATAAATCTTGATAGTTCTTCGTACTTTTAATAAACAATTGATATGATCAATCTCTATGATTTAGTTTCGAGTAGTCGGAAACTATAAAATAATTTTCATAAAAATTGGAATGTTACAAATACAGTGTTGGAAGTGGTTAATGGATATAAGTCAAACTTGGCATCAGAGTAGCTCATTAACCAGTTAGTGAACTGTATTAACCACTTTGGTAATGATTTGTGAAAGAGGATAAAAATAGAAAATAGAAAAGCTCAAAAAAAAATTGTCCGTACATACGGTCCGTACATGTCTGTACGTCAGGATTTCCTATTCTCTCCAACAGTCGGCCAGGGAATAGGCTCATCGAAATTCCTGCACACCAATTTTTCCATTAAAATCACAAGAAACAATGTTAAAAAACAAATTTCATTTCATTCTCTCTCAACTCTCAGTTCTCTTTCTATGGCGGTGATTGATTGATCCTCGACGAGCTGGTCGGTTTTGGTGAGAAACAACGTCTGAATAGATCTCTAAGACTCTGCTACTACGACGGCAGTGGTGGATTCACCGTTGTTTTCCACTGGCGGCGACAGATCCATAAAGGAAGAGATGCATGTCAATGAAGTTCAATGCAGGTGTTTGCCAACGAGTTTTGTTGTGTTGATGGACGATAGAGAAACAGAGAGATGTGTGATTGTTATGGTATTGATGGTACCAAAGTTTCTGCTGGGGATGGGGTGGAGAACAGTAAATCTGATGAGCAGATAACCCCTCTCTCAATTATAACAGTGGCAAATCGAAGATCTGATTCGATGGTGAGCAGATCTGACTGTAACGGTGGCAAATCGGTGGGAACAGAGGTCGCGAGTGACAAACCGATGATGGGGGATGGAGAAAGTGTGAGAGAGAAGAGTTGAGGCAGGGCTATGATATGGTCTATAGACAGGTGTGCGATACACTAACTCAAATTTTGGTCTCGCATAGTGCGTGACATGAGGGTCTCGCACACCCTAGAAGCCGCCTCCAAATATCCTAAAGCTTGATATATGTTTTGTGGTTTCAATGTGTAAAGTCAAGAAAACGTATTTTCCTTTCATTTTCCATCTTCCTCCGACACTCTAACATCCTCAATTTCTAGCTAAGCATTTTATGATAAAGAGCTGGAGTACCCCTTGTACTCCCTTATAATAAATTTTTTTTGCTTATAAAAAAACTAAGCATTTGTTTTCAAGGCTGTACTGTTTGAAGCATATCAACCACAAATTACCAACATATAGTGTATACTATATATATCAATTCATAATCATTATCAATTTTAAATTTTGGGTTTCTAGAAAATCTACTTAGCATTCAACAACATTCATAAGGCTAGTTAGTAGTTTCCCTCTGTGCAAGAGGGCCTAACCATATATACTTTGTGACATATATAGCACTAGTTACTAATTAACAAATCAAAAATCACCTCTGATTGGGGTTAGCTACTGCGGATGGTGCTTCTCCAGACCCAGAGGATGGTGTTTGCGGCTTTGAGATCATTCCAAAGTCAGGATGAAGCATGTCCACTCCATTCCAATCAACACTAGAAATATCTGTTGTCAACAAATCTGTTATACCTATGCTAAGTTCAGCATCTGATTGAAGCCAATAATCTGCATCAATATCAGCAGCATCTGAAGGAACAATTTTCATCCCAGCAAACTCTTGTGATGAATCATTATTTATATCAAAGCATGCATGAGCAGAGAGTGGAGCTGCTTGAGGTTCAAGTCCTTTTCCGTTGCATTGATCCGCAGGAACCGTTTCTGTCACTTGGTTGTTCATTACCCATGGGGGGCTCTGGCTCAGCATCAGCAACATTAATCTCTTCAAATTGACTGATACCGAAGATTTCAATGGGACCCTTTGTGCTTCTAAGAAGGACTCTGTATCTCCTCTGCTGTGGATAGTCGACATCTTCCCCAGAATGATGGACTTGGAGGGCGGTTATTCCATGTGGAGCTTTGGTTGCTATCAAAGCTTGATTCTGGAAGCAAGGTAGGTCCATAATATCATCGTCGGTCACAAAAAGGAACTTTCTTTTGTTTTCATCTTCACTCAAACTCCTTATCCTTTCTTGTGCTTCCCTTATTTGATCATCTAGTCTCTGCTCTTCCAAATAAAGTTGTTCAACATCTGCCTTAAGCATAGAGACATCATCACCAGAGGTAGAAGTAGAGGAAGATTCAATTGATCCTTTCCAACGTATTTTGTTCTTTTCCTTTTTTTGGATGAGATCAATGCCTTCCAAAACATTAGTTACGTCATATAACCTCCTCTTTTGCACCTCCAAAGTTTCTGCTGCTTTGTTTAGGTCAACAACACCACCCTCTGCATGTTTGACAAATTCGATGAACCTTTTTGTCAAGACACCTAAGGAACTGTCACAACGACGGATGCGGGCAGGAGTAATAGGAGACGGGGAACCGCCGTTTGAGATGGTGGGTGGTGCTTCTGGAGGACATGGTGTCGGTGTAGGTGTGCCTTCTTTGGAAACATTTGATTTACTTGTTCTTCTGCCCTCTTTTGCAGACTCGGTAGTTTTGAAGGGCCTATGTTTATTCATTAAGAAAGTGTGTGCTTCATTATCATTGATTCCATTCTTCCGTTTCAGTAACGGAGATCTAACAACCACAGTTTCAGCCTCGTGATTGGCAACTCTCCCAGAGTCGACGGCGGGGAAGTTGTTATAGTCATCATCAAACGCCAGACGGCGCTTCAGCGGCGGCCGGTTAGGGGCGCCGGCAGCCTCTCTGGGCAGCAACATGTGGCGGTCGGAAGGTCCGGCACCGCCGGACATATAGCTGTGAAACTGGCCTTGGTCCTGATTGTAAATCAAAATTAATTGGGGTGGAGGAGGTTGGAGAGAAATTGGGAAGGATGAGAGTAGAGATCAAGTAGGGTTTTAGGGAGAGGATGTGGGGTTTATAGAGAAAGAGAGAGTTTGGAGGAGATGAGGAAGTTGATGGCGTGGAGGATTCTGTATATTTGAAAACGAGAGGGAAGGAGGAGTTTTGTATGTTTCGAATAGAAAAAGTGGAGGGAAGAAAGGACTCCGTGCGCAACAGACAAAAATAACTGTTTTAACTGTTATAGTTTGTTGTTATGATCTCGCCATTGTGTTTTTGGATTATTGTGAAACTGGCCCAAGGTTATCTTTTCTTTCAAAAACTCAAAAATTAAACTTTGCTTTTGAATTTTGAGATTGATTCAGTTTCTTGAACTGAAAGTAATTTAAATTTTTCAATTTCCCTTTCTGTTACCCCCTTTTACGTTTCCTTTCATACCCATGTATCATGCATGGTTATTGTGCCATATATTTTTGTTTATTTGAGTTCATTCATCATTTTAATTGACGGGTCATTTTTCATACGATCCTGAGTGAAACCAGGGTGGAAATTATCCGCAGCGGCCACGATGAGTATTTATTTAACGTAACAGATCATGATAACAAACTGCAGGTTTCTTAATTTATAGTTTCAGGATAGGTACATATAAACTTGATTAAATAGTAATGCACTTGCTTCTGTTTGGTAAGACGAAAAACTTAGCTTATAGCTTGTTGAATTAACTTATAAGTTTGTTTAACTGAATAAAATGTGTTTGGTAAGCAAACTTAACACACTAGCTTATAGTTTTTTTTTAAATGCTACTTGAAATAGCATATGAGCTTATAGTTTTTACTTTTTTATATTTTCTCTCATTCTTATCCTCATTATTTTATTCTTTATCTTTTTTTAAAATTTAAAATAAAGATAAATTCTTATCTTTTTATGTTATTTTATATTTATCAATTAGGTAAGTAACTAATTTTATCAAACACTTCAATTTTAATTGGTTAGTTTTTAAGCTATAAGTTAGCATATAGCTTATTTTTACCAAACATAGTCTCTATAGATAGTTTTCAATTCTCAATCTTTTACAAGTAGAATTCATGATAAATTTTAAAGGTTAGATAGTTTTCAATTCTCAATCTTTTACAAGTAGAATTCACGATAAGTTTTTTTTGTCCTATTACAGATGGTTAGTGGGACAAGGAAGTAGAGTTTTTTTTGATAAGCGGACAAGGAAGTAGAGTGATACGAGTCCAAACCCTGCTCCCAGTGCCACACAGCTCTGACGTATATTTTACCACCACGCTGTGCTCTCTGGACAATTCATGATAAGTTCCAAAGGTTCCGAAAGTTTAATCTTTTACAACTTACAAATATACTTTATTTATGTAATTTAATAAATGAGGTCTATTATTATTTTTTCATTGAAGAGATTTACTAATATTTATCCAATAAAGACCATTACATATATATCGACTCTATCCAAAAAAGAATGATTTAGACTAATTCAATAAAAAAGAATGTTTAGATTAAAATTATAAAATCTTTTTTATCATTATCATAATCTCTATATGATAAAAAGTCTTTAATTTTACTCAAAGACCTTATCAAATGAACTATTTAAATAAACAGTAAATATGATAATGAAACCAAAAAAATATTTTATTATTAAAAGTAAAATTGATTATATGATGAATTGGATTTTAGGCATACGCATTTATTCCCAACAATTATGTATGTTAAACCCACTTTTTTTACCTCAAAAAAGAAAACCCACTTTTTTTTTAGTAAAAAGTACCTTTATTTCTTAGGTACCTCGCGTTTTAATGCAGTGTTACCACAAAAGTAACAAAGGGATTGTGTTGGTGAAACGTTTAATGGAGTACAAACGGTAAAAGTTTTTTTTTAATTGAAGAAATTTAGGGGGAGTAAATGAAGCATGAGTCCAAGATACCGAAAACTTTCGTGTTTTAAAAACATTTACAAATGGGGATTTGCATTTACTTTCCCCAGAAGGATTAACGTGAGTTCAAACCCGCAAACTGTCAAATACAAACCATGTTTTGCTCCATTAGACTAATCTCTTGGGGTAGTACGAATATTAATCCAAACATATGCAAAGTTGGTGGATCAAAAGCAGCACGAAATAGTTTATCGTGTATATATGTAATGTACTCACATGGAAAAGATCAAAGAGAACCTTTGCTTTTATTATATTCCCATAGTCTGAAATGAAGCATAGTTACCACTTACCACAAACTTGTGAAAACTAAAATGGATCATGTAAGAAAAATTGGCTGAAATCAAAGAAAAATCATTTTGTTAATTTTGACTAGGGAGCAACGGACAGAATTGCACCGAATATTTGATGTGTCGCATGCACCATCATCATCATATGCTAGAGTTCCTTGAATTTTTCTTATTTTTGCTAATCTTTTGCAGGGCATCAAGTAGTGTTGGTATGCAAATGCCACGAGACATATCCTCTTCTTGTACTTTAGATGCATCAGAACAGGAACCCTTTGCTGATGTTTTCTTCTCCCTTTTTTCAAACCTTAATGAGTTTGGGAAGTACAAGCGTCGCCTTTCGCCTGGTCTAATTCCAATTAGATGCCCCAGGGATACACTGTTCTCTTGAAAGAAAGATGCCGTGGACTGGTTTTTCCAACATAAGAAAGCAGTTAAAAAGAGCAATTAATTCACATGGCCTCTTATGGTCTATATGGGTCATGAGATACATTACCTTGGGAAGTTGTTAGTTTCCACATTTTGAAGTCTACATTAACTCAATGCTAAAAAGTTTAAACCACTATTATAGCATCTTTGTTAAGGCCTAGAAATTAAGTTATTAATATGTTCATATGTGCACACTTGATAGATTTCTGCATATGAACTACAAACTTCAGATGTTACTACTTTTTAAATAGCACTTTCTTTTTTCCAAAATGGTTTTTGTTCAATGAAATGAGCAAAAGGCTTATGTCCAACTAAATAAAAGTGAAAAAGGAAGAAAAATAGGAGTAGGGGGAATTTAGATTACCTCTGTATCAAGGTTAGAGGATGAGAATGAGGAAAAACTGGTGGATGGAATGTGCAGTGAGTATGGCTCTACTGGAGCAGCTGGGAGTGATTCCACAACTCTTAGTCTCATATTCAGAAAGCCAAGACCAAATGGCCATCCAATAGGCATCTCATCATTCTGAGAAAAAGATGGCAGTAAAAAAGAAGCAACATCACACAAACTTATCAGGTTTAAAGTAAGTGCCTAACGAAAGGTTACAAAATAAGTTCATACTTTTAGGAAACACGTGCATTTAGGGAAAAAAAACATCAGCATATTAGAGTTGCAAGAGTTCTCAAAAGAACAAGGTGAAATGGAAAATTTATTATTAGTAAACTGACATCTCTAGTAAAAGTATTTTATACTGTCACACAATGAACATTCCGTAAAACCACTGATTTGTGCCATACACTTCATTTCAGCTTACAAAATGAGTTAAACTTCAGAAGACCATAACATTGATTACGTTAGTAAATACAATGGCAAACCTGGAAACGTGGTGGAATACCCCTTCAACGCAAAAGCTACAACGTGTAGCTTCGTTGTCATCGCACGTTCCATATGTTACAACCGTGGTTCCAAACACACGGTAAAAGAATAATGAAGAGCATGTTGAAGTTGAACAAACATTCAAGATGTCAAACAGAGAGCTGCTTTATAAATACTATTAATGATTTGGTTGACTGAGCTTCTTCTTTATCAAACTTTGGTTTAGTTAGTGGAGGACTTTTTATTTTGAATGTGTATGAAAATATGTTAGGAGTGTAAATTTCAACTTACAAAATAACTGCTTTATGATGGATTGAATGATAATATTTGATTGATCTAAGAAAAGCTAAAAGTAAAAAAGTTGTACTGAATTGGAAAGGTTGTGATGGTGTTTATGTGGAACAACAGAAAGGTAATGCTATGCCAGAACAACCAAAAGGTACTGCAATATGTGAGGTAACATTGCAGCCATAGTTCAGTCAAGAAAATATGTCTCACATTCTAACATTATTTATTGGAGTTCTATACTATCCTCCTCATGATGTTAGTTCCCTGCATGAGATGACAATGCAACTCTTCCCTTTAATAGATGTAAAAGGGGAAAACTAATCTAAAAACCTGGTAGAAGGGAGGATCATAAAAATCATTTTCATATAACCCAGAAGCACATCTCTCAAAAGAACCATCTAAAAGGGTAAGCTTGGCAAAACATTGTGTCATTAGATTCTAAAACCCAGACTATTTATTCTGATCACCTTATGGTCTCTATGTCAGTAAATTCAGTCAACGATCATCTATGAATCTTCAAGTCTTATTGGTACACTATGTTCATATTTCTTATTTGCCAGTTATACACACTACAAACTCTTCTACCAACACTACGGCTAACTACAAAAGCAAAATGCTCTGGAAATGGAATTATTAAATAAAATAGGACTGGATATATGCTTATGATTCAGTGGTTTATATGGGCTCATTTCTCAAGATATTCCCAGATCTATATCTTTCGCCCTCAATTGTATTGTACATCTTAAACTTTTCCTTGTTTAATGTTTTGTTCCTTTCGATTATAGATCTGGCCCACATCATGTGCCTCTGCTAGATTTCCATCACTTATTAAATATCCTTATATCAAATATCAAATATACACAATAGGAAGTCAATATGGGAGATGCATGGTTTTACAGATAATTGTTCCAGTGAGACAGACATTTCAGCGAAACTGTGCGCCTACACCATCTAATTTTGACATGCTATGCTCAAAATATGAGAATTGGATCTGCCACTTTCCTAGCTCTAACCCTCTAAGTTGCCAAAATTATAAAATAAATAATCTTCAATTCAGGGGACCAGCCTTTGCTACCCCATCTTCTATAGATACCACCACCTAGTAAATGACATGTTCACATTATCATCAGGACTTGCCTTTGGGTTCAAATCACATTCTTACAATTAAGTTCAGACAACAAACTTTGATGGGTATTAATGAAATGTTAATTCGCCCACCCACCGACGTCACAACTACTTGTAAATTACAATAGGGGCCCTAATGGGGGTCTTTCCTTCTTTCATGTCAGTCCATTTGGAAAGTACAAATTTTACGGTACACACATTGATAGAAATGGTTTTTCTTTTCTTCATGCCAGTCAGCCCTTTTGGAAATTGCAAATTTTGCTTGCATTAACTAACTGCATTGCGGTGAATATTACTTTCGGCTAATAATTCATTCCCAGAAAATAACAAGAAGCTCATAAGTAGGAATTCAATTCCCATTCAACTAAATACGACTAGCAAAATTAATTACATGCAAAGTAGCAAGAAAGAACCAAATCAAATCTATGCCTCACAAACAGATTCTTTTATAATAGAGGGAATCATCATAAGGAAAAAGAAGACTGCATATCACTTGGAATTAATATAACAAGTTAGTTAACAAATCACACAAAGCAAAAGCAGAAGCAGAAGCAGAAGCAGAAGCACAGAGATTCAGTTTCAGTTCCTGTTTAAACAATTCACGATGCAAAAACATTGGCATTTATTCATCAAAATCAATAACAAACCCAGAAAAAAGTGTTGATCTTTTTTGCAGTCCCAAGCCAATTTCTTGGTACTAAATGCCAGAAGAAAATGGAGAAATAAGGCAAATTTTGAATGTGTTAGTGCTTATTTGCGGAGAATGATAGCAAGAAAGCTCTGAATTATTACCTGTGAAACCATGGCGTCTTTGGGCTCTACCTAGAAAGAAGTTGATGGCAGAATGATGATCACAGAGAAAAAAATGAACATTTTTATCCAAGAGAGAGTGAGAAAACAATGGAGAATTTACGTGTCTCCTAACTAGTATAATAGGTATTAATTCTTCCTTAAACGTTAGACATTTAAGACTCAGGTCCCACTTGTCCTGTTAAAAATGTATTTTATACGCCAAAATTTTTACGCCTATTTATGATGCATCCGGAATTAATTAAAAATGTATGGAAAAATCTGTTAACCAATTTATATTGGAAGATTTATTGTAAAAATCTACACTAACCATATATACCTATTTTTCCTTGAAGTACAAACTCCAGGTTTTGCTTTTTAGTCGAATAATTAAAAGAAAAAATGACCAAAATAAGAAATAATAGAAAAGGGAAAAAATAATGAAAAGAGCAAAACATAATAAGAAAATAGGCTTTACCGTTAATTCTGCGCCATAATTTAAAATTTTAATGGCGATGACACTTCAAACGGTTACCAGTGAAAAAGGGATCGTGATAATTATGAATGATACAATACGAGAGAAGTGATTTTATTATTATTTTTGGGCTTTAATAGTTTCAGGTGAAGAAGCACCAACGTCAGGGATGAACAACACAACGGTTACTTATGTGCCACTCAAGTTAGCAGAGATATTCTTTTTTTTTTATTTTTAAATAACAAAGGTAGCAGATATATTCTAACACACAATAAAATTCATAGTGGATATAATTGAAAGAGTTTAGCGGATATGTACACAGTACCGGCATTATAATTTATTTATTTATTATTATTTTTTTCCACATATCTCCGAATCATATCTCATCATAATATTACTTTGTTATAATACTTTCTAAAGGTATCTCAATAAATATTTACATAGTGACATATGATTGAATGATTAACTCTAAGGGGAATTGGCCTAATGGAGCATGACATGACTTGTATCCGACATATCGCGCGTTCGAGTCCCCACTAGTCCTCTTGGGTGAGGTAAATGTAATTACATTCGTAAGTGCTCAAAGATCCCGGAAGTCTTCCATGCCTTGGACTAGGGCGTCATCCCCTCTCCCTAAATTTCCTGTAACCAAAAAAATATATGATTGTGTAATTTTTTTAAAATTTTCGGTACATATCTATTAAACTCTTAAAGAAATGAAATTTGTTCACACTGAAGACACTGTTTGGTTCAAAACTATATTGCCTGAAAACAGTTCTATTTTTCCTTATTTCTCTTACAATTTGTGTGCCTTTTTTTTGTTGTTGTTGTTGTAAATCATGAATTGAGTCTCGAGGGCTCACCATGACTGACTGACCTTACAACTCAAAAAGCGTGCTTGCAAAAGTGCTTACAAATTCGTTGCATTTGTGTGCCTTTTCTTGTTCAATTTTTTTATAATAAAAATTAATCATTTTTTATAAACAAAAACTAACCATTTTTCTTGCTTGAATAATGACACATTGTGTTTCTTTTGATAGATGAAGGAAATGAAAACAAGGCTAAAGCACTAAACGAGGGGTGCTATACCCCATATAATCAAAACGAAGGCGAAGGCTAAGCTGATGCGATGGAACATCAACTATTGTCCAAGTGAAGACTCCAGTATGCCCTAGATTGGCTAAGAGATCGGTGCAGTTGTTGGCTTCGCGATAGACATGAGAGATGAATACAATCCAAATCAGAGCCCGAAGAAGATGAAGGATCCCAGCTAAGAGGGGTTGAAGAGCACAAGAAGAGGAGAAGTCGTTGTGCACGAGATGAACCACAGCTTGAGAGTCTACTTCAACATGCAAGGAAGGGATGATCATGAACTGTCGAGCAAGCTTTAGACCAAGGTAAAGTCCCCAAAGTTTGAAAATTATGGCAATGGAGATTCCTATGTTGTAATGGAAACTTTTTATGAAAGTGTCTCTTAAGTCTCTGGTTAAGCCTCCACAAGCTGAGGATCTGTTTCTAGAATTTTGTGAGTCATCAACATTTAGCTTGTAGGAGTGTATTGAAGCGGGTGCGAAACTATATGAAGTTCATTCTTTGTATTAGTAGATGGGCAAGGGTTTGGTCCTATCTTGATTGATGATGGACACTTGACTTTCAAAGATGAGAAGGTTTCTGTCTTTTTAGAGAGCCCATATGCATATGGAGACTGCAAAGGTAATGGGCCAATTATGGGAAAGGGGGCCAATACCATCAGTAGACATATTCCAATGAAGCCAATTAAAAAGACCTAGGCTAAAGAATGTACTCCAATGGTCCAGGGCTATGAAACGAGTCCAATATTCACGCACATCCTCGCAATCTTGAAGAACATGCTTGATGGATTCATCATGTAAGTTGCAGTGAGAACAAGTAGCTACAACGGTCATGTTTCTACTTTTGCATTCATCATCTGTCAAGAGTTTACTGTTACTTAATTTTCAAAGGAAAGCACAAACATGTTGCGACACAATGTCATTACCATGCAAGCTTGAAGAGGGGGTCCTTATGCTCATTGGTATGATGAGGGTCTTTAGTCAGATAATCATAAGCCGACTTGATGGTGAAAGCACCATCGCTAGTAAGAGTCCAATAGAGAAAGTCCTCAACGCCAGGAGTGGAAGGCTTGACACTCACAATTTTGGTGCAAATGTTCGTCGAAAGAAGATAGTGGAGCTTATTTTAGTTACAACGTGTTTCTGAAGCATAAGTCATAATAGGGAATTCGCTTCTTCCCACCGACAATTTTAGTGTATTTTTTAGACTAACAATAAATTTCCATGCAACACTAACTATTAATATTTTTTGTTTGTTTTATTTGCTACATTTTCTGATCATTAACGAAAATTCACTTCTAATCATTTTAGTTATTTTTTCTGCGTGAAAATTGGAAAACCTATATTTAAAGTTTAGACTAAAGACCTAAATTGGTTTCTGACAAAAAAAGCGTGATCCAATTTAGTCCCTAAAAAAATAAGCCTTGAAATAGTCTCTGAGAATTTTAAACGTGGGACACATTAGTCTCCATGTCTATCTCCATCCAAAAACGTCCACTAAAGTGATGATGTATACTGTTAACTGATGATGTATACTGTTAAATAATGATACCATGTAAATGGATGAACCCATCTAATTATTTCGGGTCAATTTAGTCCCTCTTTAAATTTCTTTGTGACAGAAACTAAATAGGCTCAAGTTAATCCATGTTTCATTTGACCCAATTTAGTCCATCTTCCATATTTATTAAGTCTTCTTCAACTTCCAAACCCTAAACCTCCATTAGAGGACCTTGATGTTATTCGCTGCTTGAGTCTCATTCTCTTCGAAATTCTATGTGTATTTGCTGGTTCTTCACATTTTGTGCTTCTAAAGATGAAGAATTTGGGGTTTGTTCAACTTATAGTATACAAATTTAAAAAAGTATTTGGCTAAATAATTTAATTAAGTACTTATTATTTAATAATAGTTAATCATATTAGAGTTAATGTATGAGCCGTTTGTTTCTATCATCTATCTTGAAATCTTATAAAAGTTAATTCATAAAAAGTGTATAAATACATTACAAGTTATGTTTATAATTTTTTTCTAAACACTTATTCAAGTATTTATGTGGTAAGATAAGTATGAATAATTTATTTATAAATATCCTCTAAGTAGCTAGGTTTTAACCGTATCACTATTTCAATAATTTACTATTACATCTAAGGTATGAAAATATTCTGGGATTTAAGTAAAATTATTTGCAGTATGCTAAACTCAAACTATCATCGGTTATTTGGACTTAAATTGAAACAAGTAGGAAATGTCAATGCAATGCTGCAAGGAGTGTCGGTATTCATACTCCGTACCATAAATGCAAAACAGTGATACTAGTAGCTGTCACAGTTCTTATTGCCACCTCCACTCCTATGTAGGTCCCACTCAAGTGCTACGTCTCTATTTGAACCAGACGGGGTTCCTACTTCCTACCCTTTCGTCCCACTGAAATGTCTGTACGTACGCTCTTGCGATTTTCTTCATTCCACGGAAAACCAGTAATAATGTAGTTAAGTTTTTTGAGTCTAGTTAAATTTTATATAAAAAAATAGTTTTTGCTAAAAAACGGATAAATGAATTTGTGTCATCTGTTTTTAGTGTAATTAAATTTTTTATATAAATAATAAATCCAGTCCGACAGCATTTATGGGTTAAGAATGGTTGGTTTATGGCACTAAGAGCATTTTTAGCGCTGTGTTTTAACACAGTTGCTAAAATGCCGAACCTGACACACCAAAATCGAAGCTGATGTGGTAGCGTACAAAGATATTTCGCGTTTTCAAATTACGCCTGTTGCTTAATGCTACGGCGATTTAATCATCATACGGAAAAAGAGGTTGGAGGCGTTGAATGAGGTTGGGGTGTTGAAAAAATGAGGGTTGGTGGGTCCTGTGTCAGTAAAATAACGAGGGGTAGACACCCCATTAATGATGCTCTAATCATAATTATTATGATAACTAACGCTTATAACGACTTCATGCCTTATTTTTTTCGAGGGTTCTTCAATTCTGGATCATTGAGTAAAGCAATGAAAATGGATGATGTGGTTGCTTGAGTTTCAATTGAAAACCTGTACTTACGGACCATGTATCTCTTCAACCAGCCATCACATAATGAATTGTAAGGTTTTTTATTTTCTATTTTTATTTTTTTTAAACTTGTTACAGTGATAGTACTATTGATAAAGCAATTTAATTTAACCTCAAGGTTGGGTGCAAGTGGTTAACTCACTCTATCTAAAAGGACGGGGGTTCGATCCCTGGCAATAAAATAACTTTGGGTCAGATTTTACTTACCTCCCAGCCGAAATCCAGATTAGTCAAAGCTCCTTTTTCTTGGATACCGGAACGGGATCAAAGACCTCTGAATAAAAAAAAAATTAATTTCAGAATAAAATTGTCGATGATATGACAAATTTACAATAATAGATAAACAAATTGATAATATTGAAAAAAATAGAGAACCAACTCAAATCGTATTAGGCAATGGATGTATTATTCAATTTTTGTAGTTTGATTTGATTTCCTAAGTATTGTTGAATATAAGAAATTTTTTGATTTATTTTCATTATTAATTTCATCCGTGATTTCTTTTATGTCAAATATATTACTTTTTATTACTTTTAAATATTTTTACTCTTAAGTATCATTCAGTACTCACTGTAACAACGGGGAAGGATAAATGTTTCACTTCATCATAATGTTTTTTTTTTTTTTTACAAGGACTGTATTTCATTTAAAATAAAAGCCTCAATTCATGTTCGCGGTGGCAGATCTACTTGCATCGGTTTGAGGGCAATTGCCTCGACAGTTTTTTTTATTAATAATTTTTATTTTTTTGACCCCATAAAAAAAGAGATGTTTCCCCATAAGGCAAATTTTTAGAATAAAGGCTTAAAATAATCTTTGACAAAAAACATGGGACACCTATTTAGCTCTTCATAAATAAAAATTACAAATTTAGTCATCAAAAATCTCAAATATCAGTCAAATTAATTCTTGATGGTCATTAAAATATCTTTTAAAATTATCCTAAAAATGACTAATTTGTCCAATATTTGAGGACCAAATTAGTACTTTTCATTTCTCAAAGAGCAAATAGATTTTTTTTGTTTTTTGTACTAATTTGGGTCTTTACTATTTTTTTAAATGAGCGTAAAAAGTTATAAGAGACAAAATATTGCCCTCACTGGATAAACTTTCTGGATCTCCCGCTGCATGTTGATGTTGGAACATCATAAATGACTTGAGGATTAGCCATATATATAATATGTCTGTCTTAGCTAGACTATGAACAACCTTATTAGAATGTCTCTTAGTAAACTCCACACGAGAGTTTTTAAAATAAGATGAGAGCAACAACTCGTCATAATGTCTTTGATAGCAATTTTGAATTGATAATGTATAACGATTTTAACTACCAAGAAAGTCGGGGAAATAAGAAGAGACTAAATATAATAACAATTAAAAAATCCCTACAAAGGAGAAACTTAGGTTTGTTTATACTTATAAAAATAATTTTCATGACATTATTTATCCTCTACCACATTCATTATAATCATATTATTTTCAGAACCTACTCAAGGTGGCTTTTCATTATAATCATATTTTAATTATTTTAAAAATGTCTGATTATTTTAAAAAACTTAACCAAAAATTTAAAATTTCTTACATAGATCATTTTGTTTTTAAAAAAGTAATGTATCATATATATATATATATATATATATATATATATATATATATATATATATATATATATATATATATATATACTCTAAATTAAACAATTTAACCTAACTCGAAAACATATTAACCTTGTAAGTAACTATGTAAGCGTCTTTGAGTCATGAGACCTTCCCTGGCTCATGTGATCCTACGAGACCCAATTCGCTTAAATTTTTTGTAACAAAAAAAAATATTATTCCACAATGGCCAACACAATTGTATCGTGCTGGCCTGATTTCACAAGCCTAAACTCTGAATGAAAATACTGAGAGGTTATCTACCTCAACCCCCATATGTAGTGTCGTTGATGTGTCGGGTTTCAAATATTATGTTGATCCGAGTGGAATTGGACTCGAATCTCTTAGGCAAAATTTCAAGTTCAAACCTTGTGGATGGAAAAAATGTGATCGAGAGAAAAGACCCCAACCAGATTCCCTATAGTTTGAGGTGTTCAACCTCAAACCCCCCATACGTTAGTTTCCTATTAGATGCCAACTATAATGTTACGCTTTACAAATATTGTAATTTTCCTACCCAAATCTTAATATATGATATATTGTAATTGTAATCTTCTATTTTCATTCTTCCAAAATTATTAACATTAAAATTTTGAGTTATTATTTTTTACTTATAATAAACAACATCGGCCAAAAAAGTTAAATAAAATGACAATATTATCCATTGAAACAAAAATATTAAACAAAATTAATTATAATAATTTATTAAGTAGTTTTGTGCATAATTTTTTTTTAAAAATAAACTCCAAATAAAACGACTATAATTTTAATAAATTGTTTACCTAGTTTAAAAAGACCTCACTTTTGTATTAATTTTGTAAGAAGTAACTTAGTATAAACTACTTTTATTTAACGTGAAAGCAACTGCCCATATTAGAATCATAATTATCATAGGTTCTAATAAAATCATATATCAAATTATTAACAAATTTTTTAAAACTTTAAAATAACGTACTCCATATATAACTTTAAAATAACATACTCCATATATTTTTTGTCAAGTATACTATATGTTTTTAGTTGTTAAACATTTTTGGGCGAACATGATATTAGTGGGCCCATGATTTTGGGGCTTCCCCCACTTAATTTTACGACCTCCCATTTCTCCTAAAAAGTCTAAAGTACTACTTACTTAACCTTCACATTTCCCCTTGTCACTCTCGCTCTCCAACTCTCTCTTTCTCACTCATCATTATTAGTCACCAACATCACAGGCTCGTGATGCTTCGCCTCCTTTTTTTTGCTAGATTTAAATTTTTCAGATTCTAAATTCCGGTATGTCTCCACAATAAGAATCCGACAGTGTTTTGAACAACTTAACGTCTGGTAACTTGTTGACGAGAACGTCTGTCAACAAGAATCTGGGACCATTTTGAAAATTTATAACTACCAGATTCTTTTTGACGAACGTTCCTATCAACAAGTTTTCGAAAAATTTGAAATCACGGGGAAAAAAAAGGTGCGAACACACCTCAGATCCGGTGACGAGTGGTGGCGGAGGGACCAACAGATATAGAGAGGAGACCTAGATAGAGCTTGAGCTTGAGAGAGAGAGATGAGATTGTGGGATGTGAGGGTTGAGATAGAGAAAGAGAAGTGGGAGGTAGACAAGGAAGAGAGTAAGTTAAGTGGGAGGGGCAAAATTGTCTTTTGAAAGGAGCAATATTGTCTTTTTGAAAAGATAGGGAGGTGTTAAAATTAAGTGGGGGAGGCCCCAAAATCATCAGCCTATGGGTCAGCCCAGTTATGTTTCTGTTTTAAGCTTTGGTGATGTCATGTGTGGGTCAAAGCGGGATGTAGTGTTTGGTGTAATTATGGGCTTGATGAATGAGTATAGTAACTGCAGCAAAGCTGGGCCTTTCCCTTGGGTCATAACCAAAGCCCAAGAAAAGCCCCCCAAAAGGGACCTGGGTTGTAGAGATGCATGGAAATTGAATGTAATGTAACCATTTATCATTTGACCCCAAAAGAAATCATTTATCAGGGATACAGGAAGGATGACTCGTGCACCTTCGAGAATTTTTTTTCTCCCTAAAGTTAATATGTCTTTAGCAACTAAATCTAACACGTGATGGTACTGGTGAGAATTTCAATATTTTTTGTTTGAATAAAATTTGGGATTCAAGTGAATGAAAAATATAAACATTGAGATAACATTAGCTAGAGCATCTAGTTAGATCTTCATAGTCTAATTGAGCATCTATATAATGCTAGCCCTTTCAATTATCTTATTATTCCTGAATTTTTTTTTGACAAATGGTCCTGAATTTCTTGTAAACACTTTGTTCGATGAAATGAAATAATTTTATCTCCTTTCAAAAAGAAAAGTCCAAGGTAACTTTTGCGTACCTAAGTGAGCTATTAATCAATAGTTTTTTTTTTGACAGAGAAAAAATTTCTATTAACAACCTCTCAAATATGAGGCAACGGCAGCAACAATACATAAAAAAGTTTTTTCAATCCAAATAGAATCAATGATCAATAGTTAATTTCATTTAGAATTGACAAAAATACTCTTACTAAATGACGCAGTCTGTATCATTAAACAAAACTTTATAATAATACAAATTTGAAATCATTAAATATCTAAACTTCAAAAGAATATTAACATAACACTAAAGTAACACAATAGAATAAACGATGCAATGAGTTGTAGTTTATTATCTTTAAAATAAAGATAAAGTATTTTTTTCTCCATAAAAACTCACGTGTGTAATGATATTTTTCTTTATTTTACAAATATGAAATTTAATTTATTTTGGATTTTATTTTACATTAATCTAGTATTGCTCAATCCTAATTCTCTCATTGGCTTTAGAGTGAGTCTCCCTTAGATGATCCAACAATCGACTCCTCCAGTCTAGCCTGGATGAGTGCGGCATGGGTGTGTTCCTATAAAAGCACTCCAACACAAAAGTAAGTATGTGTTTTAGCCCTGCCTAAGAAAATGGAACATAAAGCATACTGTAGTACCCTAATTTTTTCCGGTCTTTTAATTTTAATTTAATTTTATTATTATTATTTATTTTAATTAATTAGTAGTAGTAATAATAAACAAAATAATATTTTGGTTTTATAACAAAGGATAAAAAGTTTAAATAAGAGAAAAAGAAAAGAAAAGAAAAGAAAAAGGAAAAAATATTTTATTTTTTCAAGAAGGGAGGGTGCCGATTAAAATAAGGGAGGTGACAAAAGCATTTGGCCAAAGGATGGCCCAACCCAATATTCCTCACCTAGCAGCCCACACATGCACCCCTTCTCTTCTCTATTTGCAACCCCCTGCGCTCCTTGCATCTCCCTCGCTGCTTCTCACACCCCACTTTCTCCACGCACCCTCCTACTTGGCCCAACTAAACTCACGCAGCACACCAGCCCAACCATCACACGCCTCACGCGACTCAACCACTCACACGCCCAGTCCATCTTTCCTTTAACCTAAAAACCAATTCCCTCACAATCAAAATCTGACTTTCCCCTCACCCTCGTCTCCTTCACGCCGCACGCAGCGTCCCTCTCTCTCAAACCTTCCGCGGTGCCGCAGCGCCCTTCCCTCTAACCCTAGCTTCCTCCACAGCCTCACCCCTTCATCTCTCTCACCAAATCTTTCCCTAACCAGCCGCTCCACCGTAACCCTAGATCCAACCCGAATTTCTCCTCGTCCTTCCCTTCGTCCACACCAAAACCCAGGCCCACTCTTCCTCTCATCCTCTCAAACCCTAAACCTAGAGAATGGCCGCGGCCCTCAACCTATCCTCAAATCTCTCAATCAGAGATCCATACCTCCAAAAAGGGAAGTTTCTGTTTTTTTTCTTTTATTATTTTTGTTTTGAAATCACCATTAATCTCTTTCCCTTTTTGATTCGCAGGTCTTGAAGGCTATAAAAAGGAGGGAGACGCAGAAGGAAAAGGAGGACCTGAGAGAACAGAGAAGAGATAGAGTACGAGAGAGAGCAAGAAGAAGAAGCAGAGATAAGAAACAAAAACAAACCGTGAGGAACCCTACCAAATTTAAAATTCCACTTAGTTCTAGGTTTCCCTTTTTTTCTTCCATTTTTCTGTCTATAATTCGTCCCTGGGAGGCCGTAAAGCCCAGGTTCCTCCTTCTCCCTTCATCTTCACATTTTCCATTATATTTATTTTTATTATTATTATTTTTCTTTCTCCTTTCTTCTTCTTCGCACGGTCTGTACATTAAACTCAAATGCATATGTTCTTCTTATCACTGCTGTGATTATTATCGTTGTCAATTTTTTGTGGCTGCCATTGTTGTTGCTATAGTTGTTGTTGATGGGTTGCTGTGATTGTTGTTGTTGTTTCTATTGGCCTCCACGATTTGGATTGCAATTAGGTTTAGGGTTTGGCCTTCCAATGGGGCCAAACCCTAAATAGGGACTAAACTGCAAATATACCCTAGGCAAAGACTAAATTGTAAATATATGATAAATAAAGACTAAATTGTAAATATATGATAAATAAGGACTAAATTATAAAAATATGTTATAAAAAAGGACTGAACTGTAAATACATGGTAAGAGGGTGCCTGAAAGTTAAAAATTAAAAATTCTTTCTTTCTTTTCCTGTTCATACACGATTTGGCCTTCCAATGGGGCCAAATCCTAAATAGGGACCAATTTGCAATAGGACTTGAAAACAAAATTTGAAATTTTTGGGTTTGGTTTGGTCTTCCAATGGGGCCAGACCTAAACCAGGGATTTATTTGCGATATTACTTTTTTTTATAAATAATTAGGATTGAATAAAGAATTGATAAGGGAGGCATAAAAGCAAATAAAAAAGAATTTTCCCTTCTTATTTAATTTCTTTTTTTTATTAACATAATTAGTTTCTTTTTTTACCCCTTTTTTTGTAGTTTCTTTTTTTTATTACATTTATTATTTCTGTTATACAAGAAAATAATAAATAATAATTTGCGTATAATGGTTGAGTTGTCCTCGTACTAAGTTTCTTTTTATAACCCTTTGCAATCTGATGATTAATAAATTTGTATTTTTTTAGAAAATTCATTTGGGGAGTAATTTATTTAATGATAAGCAAATTCTTCTTTTTAAACAATTAAAAGGGTACCATTTTATGGGCGTCCTAGGGGTGCTAACACCTTCCCTATACGTAACCAACTCCCGGGCTCGAAATCTGGTTCACAGACTATTACGTTTAAATTACTGTCATAAAAAAGGTTTTTCCTATTGTTTTTCCTTAATAAACTTTAGGTAGCGGCTCTATTTAATTTTTAGGGTGGTTGTCACAGCTGGCGACTCCACTGGGGACATTAGAGAGTTAGGCCCTATGATTGTTTATATGATTTGTTGCTTTATTAAATAAATTATTCCCTTTTTGTCTTTTTTGTTTTTATTTGTTCATTTGTATATATGTTTGTATACGTAAATCATAGGATGTAAAACATGCGTAAAAAAATATATTTATTTATTTATTTATTATTTTATCTTATTTTTATTTATGATTCATTTTTCTTCATTTGTTATATGATATGTATGTTTATGTATTTGAAACCTTAGGGTAGAAGACATGTATATATATTGCATTTTTATTTTGCAGCGGGTAGGTTTAAGTTTGCTCCTTCACACACTATACTTTATACACTTTGTTTGCACACACTATGAGTGGGTGCCCTATACCCGGGCCCGAGTGAACCTTAAGTTAGGAGAGGCTGTGTAATGGGTGCTCTGCTGGACGTACGACCAGTGGGTTCCTGTGAAAGCCTCACCCAGAGTTTGGCTCCGTTTGAAAAAAACCTATCCTTTAATAATATACTTATTATTGGTGGTAACATTTTCAGGTGGGACCCTTGGCTATGGGGACTTTTTAGATTAGTATCTTGAATCCACCAAATGGAGAGGCACTTGATGTAATCCTTAGACCCCTTTTAGGAATTACCAGCCTCGGTCACAAAAGGAGCTTACCCTACCACTTTAGTTGTTTATTTATATTTTTTTACAAACTTATTTCGAAAATAATATTTCCAAAAAATAGTTTTTCAAAGTACATACCTTTATTTAGAAAATCTAATCTATTATTTCGAAAATAGACGCTAAGTTTTTACTCCACGTAGGATGTGAACTTTGTATAAAAGGTATAAGAGTATATTTCTTTACATCTTCATAAATAAAATAAGTACGGTGCTTTCTTTCTTTATTTTTCTTTTCTTTTTCCTTTCATTCATGAAATGACAAAAATAAACATGATCATACCCATTCGTATACATGCATTAACATTAAATTACCCTATTTCATCAGGCTTGTTGGAAATTTCGAAAATTTTTGCAAATGTCTTCGGAAAACGCAATTGCGGGTTTAGAAAGGAGAAATACTTTGAAATTCAAAATCAAACCCCCCCGTTTGATGCATCTGAAAACATTTGTTGATTTTATAGCCGAGAATTGGATACAAGTGGATCGAATTAGTTTCGTGGGGAAATTTGGAAACATTTTGGAATTACTGAATGTGGACGTGCAAATAGGAGCCTTAACAGCATTGGCCCAATTTTATGATCCTCCCCTAAGATGCTTCACGTTCAAGAATTTCCAAATAGCGCCAACCTTGGAGGAATACCGAAAAATTTTGGGCTTTCCAGAAAAGAAAAATGGTCCGTATCGCCATGCAAAGCATCCCCCAGCCATGAGTACTATTGTCGATGTTTTAGGCATCCCTAAAGAAGACTTGATGCTCGCGGTGAAGATAGAAGAAGATTTCAAAGGCTTCCCCAAGAGCTTCCTGGAAGGAAAGGTTAAAGATCTCCATGATACAGGGAAATTAAAGGAGTGCATGGATGTGGTAGCCCTTATTATCTTTGGTGTAGTCTTATTTCCTCATGTTGATCATTTTGTGGATGAAACAGCTATTGATGCCTTCATAGCATTTAAAACTCAAGGTATGGACCCTACTACTGCCATCCTCGCAGATTTATACTATGAGCTTCATATGTGCCACGAGAAAAAGGGAGGTCGAATTCGTTGTTGTGTCCCTGTTTTGTACTTATGGCTGAAAAATCATCTGGTAAAAAGAGGGCATCCCTTTGGACCTATGAGCAATGCGGGGTGGGCTACTTACCTATTGAGTCTTAGCGAGGAGTCTATAATATGGTATTCCAGAGAACAAGAGATCAAGGAGGTAATCTGTCGGTGTGGAGATTTTCCCAACGTACCCCTCATTGGGACCATAGGCTGCATTAATTATAATCCTACTCTGGCTTTAAGACAACTCGGTGCCCCAATGCTGGGTGAACCTGCTGAAGAAGAGCTAGCCGCTTTCATTATACATGATCGGGGCTCCTCGGATTTGACATTGTTCACAAGGGTGTATCGAGCTTGGAAGAAGACGACCAAGAGAATACTTGGGCGCAAGAGTACTCATGCAGATGAAAAACACCGCCAATGGGTTATAGCAAGAGTTCAGCAAGTCAAGCTGCCTTTCCAGAATACATTTCTGGTTCCCGAAGTGCCACCTCCACCTGCTGCTGAAAATGAAGAAGTGGAAGAGCTAAAGCTAGCCTTAGAAAGGGTGGAAGAGGAAAGGAAAGTTCTCCGGGAGAATTTGAAAAGGGCTTATC
The DNA here is from genome assembly GCA_037113605.1 of Calophaca sinica. Taxonomy (NCBI): domain Eukaryota; kingdom Viridiplantae; phylum Streptophyta; class Magnoliopsida; order Fabales; family Fabaceae; genus Calophaca; species Calophaca sinica. Next base: position 97,842,110 of record CM073734.1, on the reverse strand, counting down.
TAGATATCGAGGTCCTACAAGATGAATGTAATAGAAAAACTGAATCTTTGGAAGGATCCCAGAAGAAGGCCAAGGCTGAGAAAGCAAGCCGGCTCCAAACCCAGGGTTGCTTGAAGGCTGCAAATCAACAATTGGACTTGATAAAAAGGGAGTTAGACCTGGTTCTCTGCGAAAAAGGTAACTTGAGGAAAATGTGGGCTGATTCTCAGAGGGCTAGCATGGATTTGCAAAGGCGAATTGAAGACTCAATACAACAATTGAAAAATACCATGCAATCGCACGAAGCCCAACTTGAAGAAGAAAGGAGAATTGCTGAAGAAAAGTTCATAGGCTACCACATAGATCTTGAGGAAGAACGTGAGAAAGTCCTCGACATGCAAGAGAAGATTGACAACCAGCGAGAAGTCATTACCTGGTTTGATAAGGAAACTAGATACTGGATGGATCGTTGCTCCAAACCGGTCTGGCTTGCAAATAGAGGTATCCAAGATATGCCGGAACTATTGGAAGAAGCGGAATCAGCAATAGGATTCCGACCTTTACCGAGAAAAGTGATGAATTTCCTAGAGTATTGCAAGGTTTTGGTGGAGGAGTTGGAGAAGCAGATCCGACGAGATCGTTGAAGACCATGTTTCTTGTGTTTTTATGTGTTTTCGCAATTTCCATTTCTTTCTTAAGTCTGTAAGCCCTTAGGGCAATTTGAATTATGAAATTTCCGTTTAATACAAGAGTATGTTTTCGCAATATGCAGCAGACCGATAAGGCATTTGCAAAATTTTGTGATTCTCCAATAAGCCGACAAAAGTAAAACGAATGAAATAAAATAAATGAGCATCTTACACGCCATGCATAACCATGGCATAAATCATTCATCCATACTCACCATATCCTTCATAACCCAGAAAAATAAACACGAAGAAATTGCACCCTTACAGAACGAGATCCCAAGCCAGACTCATGGACGCGTTAGAACAAAACCAACAGGCCATGAGAGGAGAACTTGACCGAATGAGTACGCGGATAGATCGGCTATGCATTTTGTTGGAAGCTCTGCATGCAAAAGGGACGTCGGAAACAGAACGGTCCGAAGAGAATCAAGACGAAAGTCAGCCAGGAGAAAATGAGACGCACGCCCATACCACACAAGGGCATGCGCCTCTAAATAATGGGACCTCGCAGAATACAAATACATAAAATTTTGTACCCATCATCACCCCCAAGAGGATGCTCATGCCAAAGAAAAGTTTCAAATACTTGAAGACCGGCTAAAGGTGATTGAAGGGGCAAACCACATAGGTTTCGAAGCTTCAGACATGTGATTAGTCCCTGATGTAGTTATTCCTGCAAAGTTCAAAGTACCCGAGTTTGACAAATATAAAGGAGAAACATGCCCCAAAAGCCACCTGGTCATGTACTGCCGAAAGATGGCTTTCTGTTCTAATGATGACAGACTCTTAATTTATTTCTTCCAAGAAAGCTTAACTGGGGCACCGCTGCGATGGTATATGCAGTTGGAGCGGTCTAAAATCGGCTCGTGGAAGGATTTAGCTAATGCTTTTGTCAAACAATACAAATACAATATGGACATGGCTCTCAGCCGTAATCAGTTGCAAAGCATGAAGAAGAAAGACAGTGAGAGCTATAAGGAATACGCTCAGAGATGGAGAAGCATGGCTGCTCAAGTGGAGCCACCCTTGTCAGACAAAGAAATGATTGACACGTTCATAGACACGCTCCAATCGCCCTTTTATGATATGATGATTGGAAGTATGTTCTCAAGCTTCTCTGACCTAATTGTCATAGGGGAACGTGTAGAAATGGGGATGCAAAGTGGGAAGATCCATAATAATACCTCATCATCCCACGCGCAAAAGCCCTTCGTCAAGAGAAAGAAAGAAGGAGAGACTAACGCGGTGAGTAGTGCCCCTCTATACGTTGCGGCAACTATCACGCCGAAGCCTCCTGTTCAAAGGACGCCCTTTGCTTCTGATAGTCAAGGAGGTCAGAACCCCATTCAATCGAGAGCTCACAACCCTCAAGGAAGAAAAATGGTCCAGTTTGATCCGATCCCCATGACTTATAAAGATCTCTATCAGCACTTACTCAAAAACTCATTGGTGGTCCCTTGCCCGCAAAAGCCCATGGAACCACCTTACCCAAAATGGTATAACCCGGACGTCACTTGTGAATACCATGCTGGGGCAGCAGGCCACTCTATAGAAGAATGTCAGGCTATGAAGTTCAAAGTTCAAGATCTGATAAATGCCAAGTGGTTGAGTTTCCAAGAAAGTAATCCCAATGTGGGGAACAACCCGTTACCTAACCACGGGAATACATCAGTAAATATGATTGACAATGAGCACGAGGGAAGAATATTAAAGGATGTCGCTAAAATACAAACCCCTATTAGAGAAGTGTTCATCGAACTTTGCAAAGCTGGCTTGATAGAAAGAACAGATGTCAGCAGGACCTGTGATGAGGACCTTTGGTCTGATGACGAATGTGAGGAATTTAAAAGTATCCTCTAGAAACTGCTTAATACGAACATAGTTCAAGTTATCTCTCAAAGAGAATAAGAAGTATCTATGGACCAATCGGTGCAAAGTTCTGGAACCACGGTCCCAAAGCCCTTGGTGGTTCAATTCTCTAAAAATACATCACCCATAATGCCTAACGCTCCCAAAGCTATTACTGTCCAAGTACCGTCTCCTTTTCCGTACAAGGACAATAAGGCAGTTCCTTGGATATACGATGCAAAAGTCCAAGTCGAAGGGAGTAATACACAACCAAGCTTTCCGGCTGTTACCAACATCGTGGGAATAGGCGGGATGACTCGGAGTGGGCGGATTTATGCCCTTGAGAAAGAACCAATAAAAGCAGCCGCAAAGGGACAAGTGAAGGACCAAAACAAAGGAAAAGGGGTTGCGATAGACGAAGAGGACATAGGGAAGGAGGACAAGAAAGAAGCCTCCCGTGAGGAAGTGGCTGAATTCCTCAAATTCATTCAGCAGAGTGAATACAAGGTGATAGATCAACTAAACCGCACACCAGCGAGGGTTTCTCTACTTGCCCTACTAATGCACTCTGAGAGTCACAGGAAAATATTGATGAAAATCCTGAATGAAGCCCATGTGTCTCAAAACATCACCTTGAATCAGTTCGGCGACCTAGTTGGCAACATCGCCGCATACAACTACCTCTATTTCAATGATGAAGAAATGCCTGCAGAAGGTAGAGGACACAACAAAGCATTACATATCTCGGTTCATTTTAAAGATCATCTTATAGCTAAAGTCCTTGTAGACAATGGATCCTCCCTGAATGTGATGCCTAAATCTACTTTGGATAAGTTATCCATCGACAAGACCCATATGAAACCCAGCTCTCTGCTCGTGAGAGCCTTTGATGGTTCAAAAAGAGAAGTAATGGGTGAGATTGAGCTGTCGATTCAGATTGGCCCTTTCACTTTTGCCGTTAATTTTCAAGTGATGGACATCAGGCCCAACTATAGTTGCTTGTTAGGAAGGCCTTGGATTCATTCTGTCGGGGTAGTACCATCAACTCTGCATCAAAAATTGAAGTTTGTGGTGGATGATAAGTTGGTCATCGTATCCGGAGAGGAGGACCTGCTGGTAAGCAAGCCAACATCCACGAGTTATATCGAAGCTGCTGAAGAAGCCCTTGGGACATCATTTCAAGCACTAGAAATTGTCGATAGCGCTTACGTAGGGTTCACAACTAAAGAACCTTGCCTATCCAACAATGCCCTAATGGTGGGAGGAGTCATACTAAAAGGAGGATATCAGCCAGGAAAAGGACTATGAAAAAGTCAGGAAGGTATTGCCTCGATCTTAAGGATTCCTGAAAACAAGGACCGATATGGCTTAGGATTTGTCCCCACTCGAGAGGACAGGGAAAGAGCAATTGAGGCAAGGAAAGAAAAGAGGAAAGCTCGACTTGAAAACCGGGAACCTGAGTTTGGGAAAATGCACATCTGCGATCTCCGTCAGACTTTTCGTAATGCTGGATGGATCTATGCAAATCAAGTAACTGTTTTAGAAGAAGATCTTGCTGCTCTTGAAGAGGAATGGGTTCGCCCATGTTCCTCAGTGCCTTGCAATTTGGAGATCGTTGAAAATCCTAGGATCCTTAATGCATTTTCAATGTAATCCATTTAATGCTCACCTCTCCGCTCAGCCCGAGGCGGCAGAGGAAATGTTAAAGGGCCCCGCATGTTTTTCAAAAGCCTATTTCGAATATTAATAAATGAATTTTTGATTTCATCCCAAGCGTCTCTTTTTCTTTTCCTTCCTACTTCCTTTCCTTACTCTCTCCTTATTGCTAACCTTGATAATGCAGGCTCATGGATAATACTTTTGAAAACGATTGTGCTGAAGTTTCGTTACCAGATTTTGATTGCCTAATTAATCATACTGATGAAGGTTGTGAAGAGGACCATCCCGATGAAGATCTTCCCCCTGAATTAATGAAACTTATAGAGGGGGAATCCAGAAAGATTAAACCTCACGAAGAACCAACTAAGTTGATTAATTTGGGAACTGAAGAAGACAAAAAAGAAGTCAAGGTTGGTGTTACCATGTCACAAGGAGTAAAAGCTAAATTGATTCAACTCCTTCGAGATTATAAAGACGTATTTGCCTGGTCTTACCAAGATATGCCAGGGTTGGATACCGATATTGTTGAACACAAACTACCTCTTAAACCCGATTGCCCTCCTGTCAAACAGAAATTGAGACGCATGAGACCGGATATGTCCTTAAAGATTAGGGAAGAAGTTAAGAAACAATTTGACGCCGGATTTTTAGCCGTGGCTAAATACCCCCAATGGGTTGCTAATATTGTCCCTGTCCCAAAAAAGGGTGGAAAGGTCCGAATGTGCGTTGATTACCGGGACCTTAATAAAGCAAGTCCCAAAGACGATTTCCCTTTGCCTCACATTGATGTTCTGGTGGATAATACCGCTCATCACGCTGTCTTCTCTTTCATGGATGGTTTCTCCGGGTATAATCAAATTAAAATGGCCAGAGAAGACATGGAGAAAACTACGTTTATTACCGCTTGGGGAACTTTCTGCTACAAAGTGATGCCATTCGGGTTGAAAAATGTCGGGGCAACATATCAAAGAGCAATGGTGACTCTATTCCATGACATGATCCATAAGGAGATAGAGGTCTACGTGGACGACATGATCGCTAAGTCGCAAACCGAAGAAAGTCATATAATTGATTTACGGAAGCTTTTTGAGCGATTGAGAAAGTTTCGCCTCAGACTCAATCCGGCTAAATGTAACTTTGGTGTTTGGTCAGGTAGAGTGCTGGAATTCATTGTGAGTCAGAAAGGAATAGAAGTCGATCCGGAAAAAGTCAAAGCCATCTTAGAAATGCCAGCTCCTCGCACAGAAAAAGAAGTTCGTGGTTTTCTAGGGAGGTTAAACTATATTTCCCGGTTTATATCGCAACTCACTGACACTTGTGAGCCAATGTTCAAATTGCTGCGTAAGGACCAAACTATTGAATGGAATAAGAAATGCCAAGAGGCTTTCGACAAAATCAAGCAATACCTACAAAAACCCCCTGTGCTAATACCTCTAGTACCAGGCAGGCCATTAATCCTCTATTTGACAGTGCTAGACGGATCTATGGGATGTGTACTTGGACAGCATGACGAAACGGGTAAAAAGGAATGTGCCATTTACTACTTGAGTAAGAAGATTACCAGATATGAAGCTAATTATTCGATATTGGAGCGTACTTGTTGCGCCCTAGCATGGGCCGCTCACCGCCTAAGACAGTATATGCTTTCTCACACAACTTGGTTGGTGTCAAAAATGGACCCGATCAAATATATATTCGAGAAGCCCGCTCTCACTGGAAGGATTGCCCGGTGGCAAATGTTGTTATCCGAATATGATATTCAATACGTCTCTCAGAAAGCCGTCAAAGGTAGTGCCCTAGCTGAGCACTTAGCCAATCAACCAATAGATGACCATTCACCTGTCTGTTATGAATTTCCTGATGAGGATGTAATGTCCGCCGAAAAAGAAGAATTAAGAAACAAAGAGTGGACCATGATGTTCGATGGGGCTTCTAATGCATTGGGCCACGGAATTGGGGCAATACTAATTTCCCCAGAAAATCGATACACTCCTGTCACGGCTCGCTTGTGTTTCAGTTGCACCAATAACGTGGCAGAATATGAGGCGTGTGTCATGGGAATCAGGGTTGCATTAGAAACTAAGGTCAGAGTCCTAAAAGTATATGGGGATTCTGCCCTAGTTATTAACCAGTTGAATGGAGAATGGGAAACTCGAGATTCTAAGCTAATCCCTTATCACAAGTATATCCAAGAACTCGTGGAATCCTTTGATAAGATCACGTTTTAACACGTCCCACGAGAAGATAATCAGTTGGCTGATGCATTAGCCACGTTGTCGTCTATGTTCCGAATAAACAGTGACAAGGAAATGCCTCTCATCCTGATGGAAAGCTGTGCCAATCCCGCTTATTGCCAGGCAATAGAAGAAGAATCCGATGGAAAACCATGGTACCACGACATCAAGTGCTACCTCAAAAACAAGGAATACCCTTCGGGCGCCTCAAAGAACGACAAGCAAACTTTGAGGAGGCTTGCTATGAGTTTCTTTTTGAACGGCGACGTACTCTACAAAATAAATCATGACATGGTACTCCTCCGATGTGTGGACTCTGCAGAAGCAAGACAAATTCTTGATGACGTCCACGAAGGTACCTTCGGGACCCACGCCAACAGTTATGCAATGGCCCGAAAGATTCTCAGAGCTGGGTATTATTGGCTTACAGTGGAAGGTGATTGCATCAAGCATGTGAGGAAATGTCATAAGTGTCAGACTTATGCTGATAATATTCATGTACCTCCAACTTCCCTAAATGTCCTCAGTGCACCCTGGTCGTTCTCCATGTGGGGTTTGGACGTCATAGGAATGATTGAACCAAAAGCCTCTAACGGACACCGATTCATCCTCGTGGCTATTGATTACTTCACAAAGTGGGTCGAAGCAGTCTCCTATACCAATGTGACTCGCAGTGTTGTGGTCAAGTTCATAAAAAAGGAAATAATTTGTCGGTACGGTTTACCAAGAAAGATCATCACGGACAATGAGACTAATTTAAACAATAAGATGATGAAGGAGTTGTGCGATGATTTCAAAATTCAACATCACAATTCTTCTCCATATCGTCCAAAGATGAATGGGGCAGTAGAAGCAGCCAACAAAAATATCAAGAAGATCATTCAGAAAATGGTGGTAACTTACAAGGATTGGCACGAGATGCTCCCTTTTGCTTTACACGGGTACCGAACTTCCGTACGCACTTCAACGGGGGCAACACCTTTTTCTCTAGTATACGGGATGGAAGCAGTACTCCCAATAGAGGTAGAAATCCCTTCTCTAAGGGTAATTATGGAAACCAAGCTCGAAGAAGCCAAATGGGTCCAAACACGATATGACCAGTTGAATCTTATAGAAGAGAAAAGGTTAGAGGCAATTTGCCATGGCCAATTATACCAAAAGAGACTCAAGAGAGCGTACGAGAAAAAGGTACGTCATCGAGAATTCTCGGAAGGTGAGTTAGTATTAAAAAAGATTCTATCTATTCAAAAAGACCAACGCGGAAAATGGACTCCAAATTATGAAGGTCCATATATAGTGAAAAAGGCGTTCTCTGGGGGAGGCCTCATTCTTACAGATATGGAGGGGCATGACCTACCGTTGCCAATAAACTCAGATGCAGTCAAGAAATACTACGTCTAGAATGGCACAACATAAAAAAAAAAAGGAAAACTCGCTAGGCCGAAAACCTGAAAGGGCGGTCTAGGCAAAAGTTAGAGTGACCTGGTAGGTTAAAAACCCAAAAGGGCAGCCTAGGCAAAAATTAAGGTCAAATAAAAGCACTAAGTTGAAAACCCGCAAGGGCGATTTAGAGCAACCCACCAGGTCGAAATCTCGCAAAGAGCGGCCTGAGCAAAAACCAATCATAAGGTGTCAAAAGTAGATAGAATTGAACCCTGACCAACTGGGACAGAGATGGTCGAAACTAACCACAAACATAAGTTTTTGAAGTTGATCAAGAAGGCGATCGGAGTCTGAATCACGAAAAAGCAGCACGATTTGTTTTCAAAGGAATTATATGTATAGTTGATATTTCTCACCAATTTCTAATTTAGCAAACACGAACTTACTCTGTTTGTAATATTTTATCTCCCCCACCATAGTGGAAATCCATTCTTACCCATGTTGCTGTTTATTAATCAGCACAATATAATGCTTATTCCAGCTTCTCCAAACTCGATTCGGGATTTTATCAATTTGCATTTTCTTTCTAGAGAAATCTGTGCTAAAAGACAAACATGTGCAAATCCAAACATAAGAGCATTGTGTAATTACCGAAAATTCTAAAGGGATCTAAGGAATTCGACGTTTTCACATTAAGGAAATGAGCTAGTAAGGTACCTCACCTAATGCAAAATCATCAATGGCGAATACGCTACGAAAAGGTTAATTAGCTTGTTCAGAACCTGCCAACTAAAAGATCTGAAATCAACTTACCAAGAAAAGTTTCAGAAGTAGCCCAGAGGATACCGCCTATCTCTGATAAAGCAAATAATACTCATGCATGACATGCTGTTCACTGCATCTTGCATAATCACCAATACTTTTTGATACACAACCCGTTTTCAAAAACATTTCTCTAAAAAATAAAAATTTCACTTCATGCATGGCATACCATTCATTGCATACTGCATGAATATCAAAGTTTTTGGGTCCATTGATCCACTCTCTCAAATATTACATAAAATTGGTTTGTTGTTACTCAGTAAGAACTAGTACTCAGCCTATTCAATTTATTAGCAAGAGTTAGGAACCTGTCCTACACCTTGCTGGGAATCTGACCCATCACCTTGGGGATTCGACCCAAGCTTTTTAACCAGGAACCTGACCCGAACTCATATTGAGTGACAGAGAAACTCATATCACAGACATTCCTTAAAGTAAGGTAGTCAATCCGTACCTTTTAGCAAGAGTTGAGAACCTGACCCACCCCTGTTGGGAATCTGACCTGAACCTATGTCAAGCGACAAAAGAGCTGACACCCTAAACTTTCCCTAAGTAGGGGAATAATCAGCACCGAAGATATGAGGGTTAGGAATCAGACCTACGCCTCATCAGGAATTCACTAGAAATCAAACCTAGAATCCCTCGCTAATTTTATAAGAGCTAAGACAAACATATGCCTTACCGAGAATTCACTAGGAATCAGACCTAGGGTCTCAAAGTTAAGTCGGGAGCCGATCTCGCATCCTCAAACAATTTCGCTTTAGACAAAATTAGAGTCCTTTATCCTTAATTATCTTTTACAACGAATGCATGAAGACCTTCGAGTAAAATGTAATTAAGGAGGGGCAGCTGTAGTACCCTAATTTTGTCCGGCCTTTTAATTTTAATTTTATTTTATTATTATTATTTATTTTAATTAATTAGTAGTAGTAATAATAAACAAAATAATATTTTGGTTTTATAACAAAGGATAAAAAGTTTAAATAAGAGAAAAAGAAAAGAAAAGAAAACGGAAAAATTATTTTATTTTTTCAAGAAGGGAGGGTGCCAATTAAAATATGGGAGGTGCCAAAAGCATTTGGCCAAAGGATGGCCCAGCCCAATATTCCTCACCTAGCAGCCCACACATGCACCCCCTCTCTTCTCTATTTGCAACCCCTTGCGCTCCTTGCATCTCCCTCGCTGCTTCTCACACCCCACTTTCTCCACGCACCCTCCTACTTGGCCCAACTAAACTCACGCAAAGACACCAAATTTCAACCATCACACGCCACGCGACTCAACCACTCACACGCCACCCATCTTTCCTTTAACCTAAAAACCAATTCCCTCACAATCAAAATCGACTTTCCTCACCCTCGTCTCCTTCACGCCAGACGCAGTCCTCCCTCTCGAACCTTCCGCTGCACCGCAGTCAGCTTCTTCCCTCTAACCCTAGCTTCCTCCACAACCTCACCCCTTCATCTCTCTCACCAAATCTTTCCCTAACCAGTCGCTCCACCGTAACCCTAGATCCAACCCGAATTTCTCCTCGTCCTTCCCTTCGTCCACACCAAAACCCAGGCCCACTCTTCCTCTCATCCTCTCAAACCCTAAACCTAGAGAATGGCCGCGGCCCTAAACTTATCCTCAAATCTCTCAATCAGAGATCCATACCTCCAAAAAGGGAAGTTTCTGTTTTTTTTCTTTTATTATTTTTGTTTTGAAATCACCATTAATCTCTTTCCCTTTTTGATTCGCAGGTCTTGAAGGCTATAAAAAGGAGGGAGACGCAGAAGGAAAAGGAGGACCTGAGAGAACAGAGAAGAGATAGAGTACGAGAGAGAGCAAGAAGAAGAAGTAGAGATAAGAAACAAAAACAAACCGTGAGGAACCCTACCAAATTTAAAATTCCACTTAGTTCTAGGTTTCCCTTTTTTTCTTCCATTTTTCTGTCTATAATTCGTCCCTGGGAGGCCGTAAAGCCCAGGTTCCTCCTTCTCCCTTCATCTTCACATTTTCCATTATATTTTTATTTTTATTATTTTTTTTCTTTCTCCTTTCTTCTTCTTCGCACGGTCTGTACATTAAACTGAAATGCATATGTTCTTCTTATCACTGCTGTGATTATTGTCGTTGTCAATTTTTTGTGGCTGCCATTGTTGTTGCTATAGTTGTTGTTGATGAGTTGCTGTGATTGTTGTTGTTGTTTCTGTTGGCCTCCACGATTTGGATTGCAATTAGGATTAGGGTTTGGCCTTCCAATGGGGCCAAACCCTAAATAGGGACTAAACTGCAAATATACCCTAAATAAGGATTGAATTGTAAATACATGATAAAAAAGACTAAACTGCGAATATGTTATAAAAAGGATTAGACTGCGAATATGTTGTAAAAAGGACTGAATTACAAATACATGGTAAGAGGGTACCTGAAAGCTAAATTAAAAAGTCTTCTTTCTTATTTCCTGTTCATCTACAATTCGGCCTTCCAATGGGGCCAAATCCTAAATAGGGACCAATTTGCAATAGGACTTGAAAACAAAATTTGAAATTTTTGGGTTTGGTTTGGTCTTCCAATGGTGCCAGACCTAAACCAGGGATTTATTTGCGATATTACTTTTTTTTTATAAATAATTAGGATTAAATAAAGAATTGATAAGGGGGGCATAAAAGCAAATAAAAAAGAATTTTCCCTTCTTATTTAATTTCTTTTTTATTAACATAATTAGTTTCTTTTTTTACCCCTTTTTTTGTAGGTTCTTTTTTTTATTACATTTATTATTTCTGTTATACAAGAAAATAATAAATAATAATTTGCGTATAATGGTTGAGTTGTCCTCGTACTAAGTTTCTTTTTATAACCCTTTGCAATCTGATGATTAATAAATTTGTATTTTTTTAGAAAATTCATTTGGGGAGTAATTTATTTAATGATAAGCAAATTCTTCTTTTTAAACAATTAAAAGGGTACCATTTTATGGGTGTCCTAGGGGTGCTAACACATTCCCTATACGTAACCAACTCCCGGGCTCGAAATCTGGTTCACAGACTATTACGTTTAAATTACTGTCATAAAAAAGGTTTTTCCTATTGTTTTTCCTTAATAAACTTTAGGTAGCGGCTCCATTTAATTTTTAGGGTGGTTGTCACACATACTTTTGCATGATTCTCCGACATTCCTTTTATAGGTGGTGACTTAAAGTCCACTATGTTTTTTTTTGTGGTCGAGATATGACCTCTACAAAATGCTTCTATTGATTCAAGGGTTATACACTCTAATTCCTTGATTTGCCGCCTTCTAACTTGCATGTAACCTGCATACGATTGTTAGGGGCTAGGTTCCCTGTGTTTTAGGGATACTGTTTTGCCCATACCTTTGCACCTTATTTCTAGGGATTTTCTTGGGAAAGTTCTTATTTTTAGGCTCCACGTAATGGTCCTAATTGTGTTTGGGCTTACGTTCTTTTGACTGGTATTGTGCCTAGTATAACCATGTAAATTCAGTTGCCCCCCATCTCGAGGTTGGGGTAGCCTACGCCTTGGCGCTAAGATGTCTGATTGTCTTTTTTGCTCTCGTCTTCTGGTTGTCTTTTAAGCTACATACGGAATATTGAAAATAAATGTGTTTTTCTAAGGTGATTTGTCCTTGCCTTTGGTTGGTAGCTCCTCTTTTCCAACATCTAAAAAGTTTTCTCGTCCAGTCACATCTCTAATGGCTTTTCTTATCTCCCATAAATGTCAGATTTATTGCACTTTATGGCATTTGGGAGGTTGCTTATGCGTTCCCTTGTCGTGCCTTTTCTATAAATTGTGGGGCTTCTTTATTTCTAGTCATTGACCTTTGTATCCTTATTTCTCTTTGCGAAAGATTCCCCTTCAAGCGTCGAAGTCATTTTGCTTTAGCTTATGCTGGTGTGATTGGGATCTCTTAACAACCAATGACTTCTTGACCTTCAGATTTATCTGACCACCCACTTGAAGGCCCTCTTTTCTGTCTCTCTTGATCTTGTCTATATCTATTGCATTTTGTCCATAGAGATGGCACTACAAGAAAAAGCGCCGATACCGATGGTCTATTACTGATGGTCACAACCCGTCGCCAAAAAATTGGCGTTTCTGACGGCTTTAACCGTCGGTAACTGCAACCCGTCGGAATGCCGGAGACCACATTATAGCTTCCTACTTTTTTCGAATACCGACGGCCTTAACCATCGGTACCCTAAACGGTCAATAAGTTATCGACGGGCAAGGTCGTCGGTATTCAAAATTAGCCTGTCGGTAACGCCGCGGCGTGTAACGACGGGCTTAGGCCGTCGGTATGTAAAGATGTGGTCATCGGTATGCTTCAATATGAACCAGAACGCAACCTTCTCTCCCATTCACTGTTCGCAACGCGCTTTCTCATCTCTTTCATCTCTTTCTCTCTCTGTGGAAGTTTACAGCCACCACACCGCCACACCGTCCTCATCCATCTGCACCGTCTGCCGCCACCTCCACCGCGCCGTCCACCGCCACCACGCCATCCGATTGGTCCTCCCTCTCCTCTTCATGGTTGATTTTTTATTGCTGTTTGATTAGAGGCTCAAAACTTGTTCCTTTTACTTTCCCGTTTCTGAATCGTATTTTGCTGATTGTTTGATTTTGGGGTTTTGTTCAAAATAAGTGTTCGAACAAGTTATCCATCGCAGTAGGCTAGGTTTGTCTCGTGACTACCAGTTTGAAGTTGACATTTGAGGAGAAGTTTCTTTCGTAGCAATCTCAAACTGCAGGTCACTTGTCTTGTTTATATTATTTTCTGATTATTTTTTTTCTGGGTAACTTGGAGGTGCAAGCACCTAGGTAGGGGAGGGGCAAAGTTGCCCAGTTGGACGGTTGAACCTTTGACATCATACTCAAGTTTTAAAAGTTAGGCTGTTGCCAATTGAGCTACAAGTTCATTGACTCAAATTGATTGCATTTTTTTGTTCCGCAATAATTTTGTTAGTTGCTGGTGATAATGTGATGTGTAGAAGAAATACTACTTTTATATTACTTTCTAGTTTTTGCCAATAATTTTCCTTGTTTTGACATGGCAAACCACATGAGAACCTATCAGCTAAAATTTTTCCTTGCCTTATTTGTTGTCTTTTACAAATTGAAAATATAGATGTGTAGTTTATAACATTGGTTTTATGATTATTGGAATAAAGTCTTAATTTCTTTTTCCTATGTGTGGTTGTCTGTTGTTTTAGTTGTGCTGTTACTGTTGGAATTGCAATACCAGCTCCTGCTTCTTTGTTCTTTTGATTTGGATTGTGTTGTTTGTTATGCTATTGTTATAGTGTTGTTGCTATAGTATTGCTATAGTATTGTTATAGTGTGAGTAGATCAGTGGATTGTGTTGTTGTTATAGTATTGTTATAGTGTTGTTGTTGATAAGCAAGAATGGTAGTTGATGTTTAAAATTGGTGTTTTTAGTGTTGAATTGATAAGCAAGAAGCTTTTTTGTATGCAAGAAGCTTTCGAGTCTGCAATTCATGCTAATGAGGTAAGTTTAATTTTAACAACATTATTTTGTATCATTGATTGTTCGTTAAAAATTAACATTGTGGCTCCTCTAACAACTTGTTGGTTTTTAGTAGTATGGTTAGCTGTGGGCACGGGTACGGGTCGACCCGCGAACTCGGTGTACCCAATCCAACCCAACCCATAAATACTGGGTTAGTTCGGGTCATTGGGTTGGGTTGGTTTCAAAATAAGTAGATCCATAACCTATGGGTTGGGTGCTGGGTCCAAAGATTTTGAACCCACTCAACCCAACCCACATAATATAGGAATATGAGACGTTACATAAATAGTTTGAAGACATGCAGAAATAGTTTAAAGACATAGTCAGTGATTGCAGAAATTGTTTAGGAATAGTTTGAAGACATTATGTTTTGTTTTTATTTCACTTGCTGATTTCTTTAAGGCATTTTGTTTTGTTTTTATTTCACTTGTTTGCTTAATTTTAATGGAAATTGTACTCCAAATTGAGGTTGTATGTTTTCTTTTGTATGTGGAAGTTCAAATTAATGCATCGATAGTGTTTCTGTTCCCTATTTTTTTTCCATTTTTTGCTTTTGATGAAAGCAAAATAATTTAATACCAAACCCGGTTACCCGACTCAAACCAACCCGTGTGAGGTCGGGTTGGGTTGGTTTGGGTTACATGAAAAATTTTGACGAAACCGATCCAACCCAACCCATATTTATTTGATTGGGTTGGGTCTTTAAATGCACCAAAACCCACCAAACCCGACCCATGCCCACCCCTAAGTATGGTATTAAGATCCCTTGGTGGTTTTATTATCATTGGCGGCATGAACTCACTAGGCGAGTGACCATTGAAGACATAAATTTGGGACACTCCTTTGTGTGTTACACAGATGTTATAGAGGAGTGACCATGGTTATTGATTGAAACAAATCGTATAAGAAGTTTTTATAAGATCCCGACGGGCGCTCTGGTGCGATTTTCATACATTGGTTCTACTCGTTTCAAGTTTAAGATTCCCATGGGTAATGGACTACCTGGAGAATATGAACGCAATGATGCGGTTTCTGCTGCCAGTAGTCATGTTGATGATGGGGGTTCTAAAGAAGATGGAGAAGTTGAGGATGCATTTTCTTTGGATGGAGAAGTTGAGGTTGCATTTTCTTGCAATCGTTAATGCAGAGATTGACAATGATGATATGAAGTAAAATGGAGCATTCCAAGTATTGCCTCTATGGTTCGTTTTTTTTTTGCTGGTTATGTAATAATTAACAATCAAGGGTTAATTGTGAGTATGTTATCTGTGACATCCTGATTTTCAATAATATTAGAAGAATAATTAGATCAGTAATTAAATAATAAATGTGAGTTAAAAACCTTAGGGATAAAATGGGCTTAAATGAGACCTAAAAACCCTAGAAAGGAGATAGAAGTCCCTAGAATGGTCTGGAATGCCCTAGAAAGACGTAAGAACACTTGAGAATCTTCTAGAACGTCAAAAACGAGATATTTTCGATTAGCCTCTGTCACGACGCGATGAGAATAACAAAGGGATGCTCGTGACTCGATGGAAGGGGGGACGCGACGAAGATTACAAAGGAAACCATCGCGATGCAATGTATGTCGGTAGTTAAGTCGGTAAATCAGAGCGTGAGATTGCTGACATGTGTCCCTCATCACGACGCGATAGACTTTGTGCCTGAGGACCATCGCGACGCGATGGACCCAAAATGGCTATAAATACCACCCTTCACCCTCAATTCTCCTCACCTTCTTCCAAGGCCTTCTTGGGAGTGCGTGGAGGAGCTTAGAAGGCCCGACAAGGACGCGAGAACGGAACGCGAGCGGCAACAGTCTTCTAAGCCAGGTAAAGGGAAGATACCTTAATCACTAGGGAAAATAGGTAGTAGAATAGTATTGTTAGCATGTGTAGGGGACCTTAACCCTACTAGGGGTTAATAACAGCAGCACCTCAGGAGAGAAGCCGTGACCTGTGATAGTTGAGGATAGTTGTCAGAGGTCTATCAACCATAGGAATGCTTTATGATTGTGTGACTGTTGATGTGCTGATTGATAACATGTCAGTCGTAGGTCGCCTGAGTGACACTCGGGTTGATCCTTATGTTGATTAAAGATGGTTGATAATTTGATTAACATGCTGATATTTATGTACTGGCTGTATATGATACATGTGTGTCCGATGTATGAGTCAAGGGTGACACCCTCTAGTTAGAGGTTTGCAAATCCCTAGACGGTAGTAGGAAGTATTACCGTCGATGCTCTGTTTGTGGTGATAGCCGGGTCGGTGTACCTGAGGTTGGTGTATCGAGGTACAGACGAAATGGTAATGAGATAGTCAGTGGCCTTGAGGGTATGCGGACTCGGCCAAAACCTTGAGGGTATGTGGACTCGATCTTTCCGACTAGGCTCTTCATGTCTGTGTTACTAAAGGTACGAAGTAGTTGAAGATAGTCATTAACATTGAGGGTATGTGGACTCGATCATGTGGACGAGTCACCAGGACTCCACGTCTGACGGGTGGACAATCTTAGCCATTCTCTGTAAAGGGAATGCTGTCCTTATGCATGGGACGATACCTTACTCTGGTAATTGGATATGGTAGTATGGGATACCATAACCGATAATCGGAGATGGTAGCGTATCAGGATATGTTCCTGGGACAACCAACTCATGTCTCTTTTTGTGCCCTGAGACTGGTGATCGGTCTAGGGAGTAGGGCGTTAATGGCCCGCAATAATCAACGATGCTTTGGGTCAGTAGGACTGGTACTGAGCCTGAAATCTCTGGGACAGTAGGGCTGGTAATTGAGCCTAAAACGTCCGGTGGTCTGGGTTTGCAGGGCTGGTAATTGAGCCTGAAAGACCAGTGAGATGTGTCAGTCTGTGGTAGCAGAGTATGACGTGGTCTGTGACCATGTGGTCAAGATTGTCAGTATGACGTATCAGTATGGTTGGGTCTGTGACCGCATACTCAAGATTTTGAGTGTGTATTTGTGATAACAGTTATGTTAATGATTGTTGTGATATGCTGATGTGCATGGTGACAGTCTATTTGCTATGTTGTTTTCCTGCTTGATAGTGATTGATGAGTGTCTTACTCCTTTGTTTTCTGGTGTGTTTCTATTATATGATGGATAACAGATGAATAAGAAGTTTAAGTACTTAAAGCCTGGGAAGCGGTGTTGCATCACGGCCAGTGTGTCCTGTTGCGTACTCTGATATTGGATTGAAATGTGTTGTTGCTGAGGTCAGGATAAAGTGACGCCCTATCTCGGTGGGGTGTTACACTATCCACCATTGTATTTTGTCAAAGTCATATTGACACATCGTTTCAAAGTTTATCTAAAATAAATGACGTGATTCTTTCGTGCTGATCGTGCTATTGCCTTTCGGGCTAAATAGCACTACTCTAAGAGAATATAAGCTCAAACAATTAGATCCACCAATTAAATGGTTAATTAAATTAATTAATTAAAGAAATTAATTAATTCAAAATAGAATAAATAAATAAATCAATTAATTAATAAAATTAAACTTAACAAATTAATTAATTATTTTATTAATTATTCAATTAAATTAAAAAACATAATTTTACCGACGGGTATAGCCATCGGTAATCATAGCATGATTACCGATGGCCTTATCCGTCGGAAATCGTTACGATGGCTTCGCCCGTCGGTAACCATTTGCGATGCCCCATTTACCGACGATGTTAGAACCTTGAATTGATGGAGATGCTGTGAGAAATGCTGCAACACCTGAACAATGAAAGAGGAAAAAAATGTTGCACAAATAAATCCAAAGCGTGTGTGAAATACTAAGCTTTAGGTTCGATTTGTCCCCACCAATCTTGATAAATTGATGCAACAGGGTTCTTGGCGAATCCCTTTCAGGATACTTTGGATTCCTTGAAGTGGTTTGCACACACACTTCAAGCCTATCAATCAATAATAGTTTACAGAATAAAGTTTCCTAACTAACTCTCGTGCACTAGAGAAGAGAAAAAATGATTTAGAATTTTATAACGGCAAGGAAAGCAATGAAATTCGTGTGCTTTTCTGCATATAGAGTGCCTCTATTTATAGAGCAACTCATGCCACTTGGTGTAGGGAAACAACTCTCCAAGAGTTTTTAACAATGGTTCATCAGGCAACATTTAAGTATTATTAACGTTCAACATTTGATACATCGCGACCCTTGGCATGGTGGTCGTTGCTTGCACCATTTCGCAGCAGCGTGCGGGTTTGAATCCAGCCCGATTTCATTTTAAATTTTTAATTTGCTGAATAACGTAATAAAAATTCAAAAACAGCCCTAGCACATATTCAATCCTGGGGTCGCATGGTTTCATGGAGATGTTGCAACCACTAAGCCAAGCGACATATTGTGTCATGTTTTTATCGTTATATCGATTTAACCATTGCAACTTTCCAATAATATTTTGGAAATCCCTCACAGACGGGCTGTTGGCTGTCGGTAATCCGTCGGAAAATATATGTTACCGACAGTTTTTTGGCTTTACCGACGACTTTTGGCCATCGATAATCCCGCATTTTCTTGTAGTGTGGGGATAACTGCTTAGCAGTTTCGGGACAAATGAAGGTTCTTTTTTCTGGGTAGTTTTTTAAGCTCTTTCGTTCACCACCAATGCTAAGGAGATATAACCTTTGTTTAGTGTGCGAGAAATTCTAGACATATGTTTTAAAAACAAAACAGTTTGTTTTCCTAAAAAAAACATAAAATAGATAAGTAGTTATAATAATTTATGAAAAACATCTTTATATATAAAAGTTGTTGCTAATATGAAGGAATTTAAATCCAGCTTGAAACTTTCAGCCTAAAATAGGGGCAAAATTGTCATTTCACACCACCACATTTTCTTTCTCTCCCTTCTTTTAATTTTCTCTGTCTCATTTAATTCCTATTAATTCTTTCTTTCTACACATGAAGAGAAAATAAGAGATAAAAAACAAATAAACAAAAAATAAAAAAAATGAAGAAGTTTATATCTGTCCAGATAGAAAAATAAAAAAAATATTTTTTCTTATTATTTGAATTAATAAAAAATGAGATAAAAGATGTTTATATTTAAAAACCTAAATTGAGGGTATTAACATAAATTACGATTTATTAGCCATTATTTTTTAATCAGTATTATTATATTATTATTTATATGAATTGACTTCATGACAAATAGTCATGCACCTACCCTAAATAATCAATCAGCAGAGTTGATAATATTTAATAATGAATAATAAAATACGATAAAAATAATAAATTGAATACAACAAAAAGTAAAAATATAATTAACGAATTGTATTAATAATAATTTTGCAACTTTGATTCCTATGTCTGATTTGATTTGAAGATTCATTTTTTTATAAAAAAAGTAAAAATACAATTAACGAATTTCATTAATACTTCCTCTGGAACTATTTATAAGGTAAAAAGTCATTTCTAGATTCGTTAAAAAATGCATGTATCTGGTCTAATTTTTGGACCAGATACATACATTTTTTAACGAATCTGGAAATGACTTTTTGCCTTATAAATGGTTCCGGAATAGTAATACTTTTACAGGTTTGATTCATATGTCTGATTTGATTTGAAGATTCGATTTGTTATATTAGTTTAATTTCAAATTGATATCATATTTTAATTGATTTGGTCAATGATTAAATTAGCAGTAGATAATTTTAAATTTTATATCATGACAGATTACATATTTAATAAATGACTATTATTACCTTAATAGTGAGTCACCAAAAAAATACCTTAATAGTGTTTGCTTTTTTTAAAAAACATAACTTTAAAAGTATTAATATAGCTTCATACGAATTAATGTGATATAATATTTATTTAAAGTATTCTGATTTGATGCCGGATAAATAAGTAAACCCGTGCTTAATAATATAATTTTCCGTTATGATATGTAATTGAGAAGATACGTTTCCTCTTAATATTAATAATACAAAATATTTTTTAATAAATATATATTATTAGAAGAGTAAATACCCAAATTGGTCTTCAACAAAAATTACGGACACTAATTTAGTCCCTGAGAAATGAAAAGTAACAAATTGGGGATTTTTTTCCAATATTTTTTGGGTATTTTGTAATGAGTGTGCAATTTTGGCAAAAATTTGTTGAAAATCATTTTGTTCTTGTTATTCTTTATATTTTTATCGAGATGCAATATTAGTTCAATAACTTATTTTCCCATGCATCGCATGGGTATATGTATTAATTATTATTAAAACGCTTGATTTTTTATGATTATTATGTAGACCACGCTCCCTATTTTCCCATCCATAGCTATTCTTTTGAATTATGCGCCCCCTCATGAGTCTCAAGTTCAACTGTTGAATGAGTTGTGTGTTTTAGGTTACCGGTCAATTCATTTCATTTAAAACCTAACAATTTCAACTGCCGTCTGTCCTTTTCTGTCCCATCGCTCTTCAATTCAACTAGTTAAGGTCATTAGCAATTTAACATCTTACCAAAAATGTATTGAACCCAAGACAATTCCTAGGTGGCTATTTCATTAAGTATACTATTTACACAATTGTTACCATGGAATTATTTGACTCGTACTGTTGCACTCTGTAATGGCAGGTACCCTTTTTTACACATATCCTAGTGTGCACTAAGTATTGTGCAAAATCTAGCTAACCATTAATTAAATCCATGCAAGAACCAAATGCAATAGATTTTATCCGGCCAAGTTTTAAATCTTAATCTTAATATTATGGCGACCCCATAGCATAAAGAAAGTGCAAAGCAACACAAATACCTTTTTTTTTTTTTGCCCCCTTGACCGTCAATCACGGAGGGAAGAAAGAGCGCCTGATTTTCTTGAACAGTTTCGCTATTTTATTATGCCTCTGCAGAAATTACATGCTCTTGTTTGCATATTGTGCACATCTTGGAAAATCAAATTCACAAAAAACTGACAGACGTACATCCTTAAAACAAAAATTGGACAAAAATTATGACTAAAGAGAGCGGCAAAGGTTAATCTACTCTACTACCATTTTCTCTACATGAGAAGCTAACATTTAACAATGAACACTGGAATGAATCAACCAATTAATCAATTAAATTTTTTCATTAAAGTTATTTTTTTATTTGTATAAAAATGCTAAAAATGTAATTTTTTTAATATATTTTTTCAATTATTATGCAAATTTCAGGTTAGTCTTATTATATAAGATTGGATTATGTTATTTAGTAAGATTAAGTGAAATTAATTTAATAAAGAATGCATTATATATAGACTTTTGCAAAGTAAGATTTAGTAAGAATTTGTTGTTGCCTGCTAGCAATTCTCTTTTTACCAATAATAACTAACACCACAGACTTTTGCTTTCAATTGCCCTCGTCTGTAAGGAACGTTTGGTTTCTGAACAGGGTCGTGTCCTGATATTTTGGAACCTAAGGCAAACCTATTAGAGAAATTTAATATAATATAATTTATTAATCATCATATTATTCTCCTGGTTTTTTAAATTGCAAAATCATTTATCAAAGTTTTATAATCAACTATTTCTAACATTCCACTCTCAATTTACCAGAACAATTTGATATCAATATGCCATTTATCTCTTTCGAGAATTCACTTCTAAAGAACATAAAAATAAAGAGAGAAAAGAGATTTTTTTTTTCAAGGGAAAGGGATAAAAGGGATGAGGAGATAAAATAAGGTTAGGTAATTTTTTTTTCTTTTCAAATTCTATTGTATATATAGAAATAAAATAACCGTTAGTTTATCATTTCAATTCATTGTTATTAACAAAATGCAACTAATTTTTCTCCAACGATACTGACGTTAGTCTTCTTAGACCATTACAAATGGATCAAATTGTTTCAATATCAATCAATTTTTACTTTTCCAATATTTAACTATTGCACACTTTTCAAAAACTATTTTCAAAATTAAGATGTCCGGTTGAAAATTAATATTTTGGTCTTTTAATTTATTTTTGGAGTTCAATTTCGTTTCATAACTTTTTTTAGGTCAAATTGGTCATTTAATTTAACAAATTAGACTACGTTAGTCCTTTCTGTTGTCTCTATTATTTCAACTCATAGTACTCGCATATATGGATCTGACATGGCAAATGAGTCAGCATTTTTATTCATTTAACTATTATTTAATTAATCTAAAATATTAAAACCAGTTAATTATTCACTTAACTAATGGTTAATGGTGAACTATTATAATTTTAAAATTAATAATTGCCATATGGCATTAAAAAAATTATATTTTTAACCAGTCATTTGTCACATCTATGTCACATCAGATAAAGTTAACACTGTTACTACCATATTGACAGAAATGACTAATATAGTCCAATTTGTTAAATTAGAGGACCGACTTGACCCAAAAAAAATTATAGGACCAAATTGAATCCCAAAAAATAAGCTAATGGAACAAAATGATATTTAAACCAAAATTAAATACCGAAACCATTGGGTCACATTTCACATGTTTATAGTATTTGGGAGGTACGTTGCTGACTTGCTGCCGGTAAAATTTCTCCCACGTACTACATGTTACTAAATTTTTGGGGCCTTTATTAAATGCAAATGGAATGTGAGGCCTAAGGCCAGTGCCTTAGTTTGTCTTGAGGCATACACGGCCCAATTTCTGAATCATTTTCTTAAATCGTTGTTCCAGGAAAATTTATTAGGCAACAGATATAGATGCCATCTACTTCAACTACAGAGCATAACTATTCAACCCTCCACTAGAGTGAGCTTAATGACAAGAGCAGTTTCTCTATTTTTGGTGGATTGATCAGTATATAAAACGGTCTTTTTTGTTTGTTTGTTTTTTTTTAGGTTATAAAAAACGGTCTTAAACATATGTCATATCAGGCAACTAATTGATGATAATTACTAGATGTTATTCCTTGCTAATCTTTGACTCCATTTTGTCCAGTATAACAAAAAGACATTGGCCGCTCAACTTCAATACTGTGGTGCTCCCTCAGTATTTGAAAACGGTATCGATCTATGATAATTTGGGTTGGTAGGTATAAGACAAGTTGAACCACCAATGGGAATTTTAAAACTAACTTAGGATTCCTTTTTGTCTTGGCTCCTCTTTCTCTTTCCCCTTAATCCTTTAATTGAAAGAGAAAAACAACCCAGAAGCTTTTTCTTTTTTAATGGTAAAAAAGTAAAAGAAGAAACAGACAAGCTACTTCACATTTCACAATATAATTATACAACTTATTGATAGCTGTAAGCAAGCAACAACTACACATGGTTTCATATTTCATGCTGTATTTCCAAATCATGACATAGACTCTGCAATTCCACTAGCAAGATTTAATAGTATTTTTTTTATTTTTTTTTTGGGTACAACAAGGGATCTGACCACTACGACCCCAAAGGCTTAATTAATAGTATTAATTACCCCCAAGTAAATAAAACACTAAAACCCCTCCATAAATTACCCTACTTTTAATCCAAAGCACAGTAAAACATCGAACAACCACAGCCAAAAACTCAAAAAAAAGAAATCTTCACTTTGTTTGTTAATAATTGAATTCAAGGCTCGAAGTCTTCTTGGTCATCTTCAAATTCCTCCTGATTCTGGTAACCTTCCATGGAGTTCTTGTTTACATTGTTGTTGTTGCCAAAGTAACCCCTATTGTTGTACCAATTCTCAGAGTTCACTCCTTTAGATGAGCCCTCATAGGCTGTTGTTGGGTTGTTGTTGTATTTCTCAGAGTTAACGTCATAAAAGTATTTTCCACCTTCCATAAACCTCGTGTCACTCATTCCTAGCCTCTCACTCTCACCATTGTAATTGTTTCTAGAAGTAGCAGCCTTATTTTTGAAGGAGTACCTATCACTGGGAGCAGCATTATTGTTGTTGAAGTAGTATTTGTCATTGACAGCATTGTTGTTGTTGTTGTTGTAGTAATAATTCTTCTTGTCATTCTGGTTTTCCATTGATTTGTATCCTCCTTCTGTGAACTTTGTGTCACTCAGTTCATTTTGCTTACCCCCATAAGCATCTGCATCCTTGTTGCGATTGTAGTAGTAATTGTTGTTGTTGCTGCTGCTGCTGCTGCTGCTGCTGTAAGAAGAAGTTCCTGAGAGTCTTGTGTCACTGATTTCATTTGGGTACTTGGTGCTATATGCATCCTTCTGAAAGTTGTAGTAATTGTTGTTGGGGTTTTTGGTATTGTCCTCTTCTGATGTAGTTTTATATGGCTGGTAAGTGTTGGTGGTGGTGGGAGGGTTCAGACCAGACTCATGACCATATAGACCATAGCTGTTTTCAGTCTCTGGGATGAAGGCTGGCTGTTGTTCTGGCTTGTTTACTGGTTTTTCATTGTTGGGAACCTCTATCTCTCTGACATTGTTGACATTGTTGTTGTTGTTGTTGTTGACATGGGTGACTTTGCTGAAGAACTGACTGTCTCTGGCATTAATTTGCAGAGAGAATAAAAGGGTTGTTAAGAATAGAAAGGAAATGAGTTTTGAGATGGGAGCCATGGGTGATGGTGAAAGAGGGGAGGATGATTTAGGGTGTGTATAGTATACTGATGAGTAGCTGTGAGTGTTCATATATCTTTATATAGAGGACTTTAGCCCTTTATTTACCCCTCTATAAAATTTTCCACTCATTAGGTGCAAATGGGTGGAGGGTTTTGTGATGATTGTGGTCCCCTATACAAGAGAAACTTTAACTGATTGAAATGGGCCCTACATTTTGTTTTTTGGTTAGCATATTATACCAATTTACAGGGCTCTGCTCATTTATTTATGCAAAGCATAATCATTATAAACTGCAAAGCTTGTGTGAATAAGCCTAAACCTTTAGCTTTTAGCCTAAGGGTTTAGGATAAAAACTATAATGAATACCAAGTGTATGATTTTATTTTTAAGAATTTTTTAGAACCGAGACTAATTTAATGGACGGCAGCCATCATATAACTCTTGGCGCTACAGGGGAGACTCTGGTTATTTCTTTATGCAAAACGACATCATGTTGGATTGGAGAACATACTAGTAAAGTAGACCAAAAATGTAACTTATAATAAGGGTGTGATTTTATTTTCTAAAGGATTTTAAGAGCTACATATAATTTAAATTAAAGGGCGGTACTCATAACAAGTGTCATGTGCTATAGGATGGGTCATGGAATCCTTCAACATCAGAATATTTAACCCAGCTTTCTTGGTAATCTTATCCAAATAAAGCTAAACATTTAATTAACCTCATCATATTTCGTTTCTTCTAAGCAACCCCATAATTGATTAGTAGTTGCATCATAAACAATTTAATGCAACCATTGCATGAATGCAAGTAGCAAGTTGCATACTAGGCCTTTTTGTTTTGGGTACTTACACAAATACTAATTTCTTATTCCAGTAATACAAAGCCTGACACACTGATTGTTACAGTAATGCAAATTGGCTTACTAATGTATGTGCCAAAATTAACTTTGCACATTTTAGCCTTTTGGGAACAAAGTAATTATATTCATACCCCCATAACCCAGCCAAAGAAAATCCCGAGGTAGATTACAGTTAATTTAGAATGAGACTTAAGTATGGGTCTAATTAAATGGTGGGGCAGATGATGGTGTTCTAAAAAAGTTGAAGCTTGGATGACGATGATTAGGGCGCAGAAGAAGGGTAGTATAGAAACTAGACCAAGAGAAGGAAGGCCTGGGCGAGTAATTATGCGTGGATTGTGGGAGTGGGTGGGACATCAAAAATTGAAAATAATGGCATTTTGGTGCCAACTCCATGTGCCCTCTATGCTTTGTCTAGACTATGGTCTACACCCACCCCTTTTACTGTACACTGTGGATTGATGAGCGATGATCCTTAAGGGTAACTTTATCGGTGGTTTCTTATCGCTGTTACTTGGTTCTTAAAAAAAATTGCTGATGTGGCTGATTTCCCATGTGCACCGTTTCTTAATATTGTGGTCAAAGCAACTATCTCACACACGGTTGTTTAAAAATAGCCAATACTGACTAGGAGAGAGATAGAGACAGCAATTCTTTTAAGTGCATGCGCCTCTCTCTCAATTCCTTTGCACCTATAGTCAGTGCTGGTTCGGTACTGAATTTGACTTCCACTCCGTTTGTTTCGGTCACATTACTTTGACCTTTGTTTTTTTTTATCTAAGTAGGAGTATTAATTCATCCCTACAGTAACTTAAAATTTCAATTGATGAAAATTAAACCTTGATCAGAAATGCTTAATGTCATGAACCACACGGTCACGAATTGACCACGAATGACGTGGTTGCCTGTTTTAACGCCTTTATCCATCATTATTTCCGATAAATCTGAAAGATATCTCATTGTTGTTTTTGTTATTAAGAGCACCTTTAATGCAAGTAAATTAAATGAGTTGCTTAATTATCTTTTTGTGGGCCTAAAATGTCATATATGATTTAAGCAATCCATAAATAATCCAACTAGTTTTTACTCTAATAATTGTTGCACATAAACAACCCACAATTGACCCCACATATTTATATTTCCTTATTTACACTTAGTTTGATATTTTGAGTCTGGGAGAGAATCAGAGAAAGAATGGTATTTTAATGTTATGACACCGTCTCTTGTACAAGGCATATACCTTATTTTTAAGCTCTTTCACCTGCCACACATATTTGCTACAATGGTGAGGGGAGAAAAAAAGACATGACTCTTATAGTTAAGCTCCCTGTTAGTTCACTTACGTTGAAGGTGCCCTAAGTAACTATAAAATTTGTGAAATCTGTCAAATTAGTTTTTAAAGTTTTATAAGTAGTCTCTTACCATGACTAATGAGCTAAATTTTACAAAACTTTAGGAAATAATTTGACGGATTCCACAAACTTTAGGAACTACTTATTATTTTTATATGTTTTAGGGACTAAATATGAGAGAATGTGTAAGTTTAGGAACTAAATAACCGATTTACTCTTTTTAAAATAAAACAATGCTTCGTGAGTTTCGTGAAGAAAATCTTCGTGATGTATAGCATCGCTTAACTTTGATAAACACTTTGATAGACACATAAGCACAAAATTAAAAGTGGACAAAGAAACCGAAGACCTACCTCTTTATCTTTCAAAAGTAGTAGAAACCGAAGACCTACCTCTTTATCTTTCAAAAGTAGTGGGTGAGGTATGTAATTTCAAGTAATTGCTCTCGAACAAAAGAACTTTAAGCACTGAAAGCTAAGTTGATAAATCGAATATTGGCGTAGTTTCAGGCAACGAAAGTTTTCCATTAATGCGATGGTTACGCTTAATAACACATCTTCAGGTTATAACTTGTGTGTCATGCAGCGTGCATGCCAACTACTTCGGGTAAGCCATGTGAAAAAATTAGGATGATGAATGTGATGTGCTACTAAAATTTATTGATTCATGTCATAAAAGAAGCACCTGTGTTGGGGACAACTTCTAACTGATTTGGTTGCAATAGCCAAAAAGGGAAAAGAAAAATCTGACTAGGTTGCCAAGAAGATCTTGCATTTTCTAGGCGCGCGGAAGTTTCAATATACAAGAAAATAAAATCCAAATATGAAGTTATAATGGCTAAATTATATATTTAGCCCTTTATGTTTATTTTAGTTTTCAATTTAGTCCTCTACATTTTATTTGTTTCGTTTTGGTCTTTTACATTTTATTTTAGTTTTCAATTTGGTCCTTTCCGTCACTAAAAGCCAATTGTCTGTAGCTATAGAAGTCTATTTTCCAAAACGTTAATTGGTTTTTAGCTATGAACAATTGGCTTTTAGTGACGGAAAGGACCAACCTGTTATAATGTTTGAAACTAAAGGACCAAAACGAAACAAATAAAACGTAGAGGACCAAATTGAAAACTAAAATAAACATAAAGGACCAAATGTATAATTTAGCCTTTTTTTTATGAGAGAAAGCTTATATTTTTTTGTGACTTATTCACTACTAGAAAAATCGAAAATAGAGACGGACATAATCCGTCTCTAAATTGACTATTTTCCGTCTCTAATCGCTTTAGCGACGGAATCAGAGACAGAACTGAATCCGTGGCTGTTTTTGGCATTGCAGAGGTGTTAGCGACGGACAAAAAAATCCGTCTCTAATCAGAGACGGAAATTTTCCGTCTCTAAGATGAAATTTCCGTCGCTGATAGGAATTCGGGCTTCATAACAATTCCGTCTCTAACAGAGACGGAAACGGTCTGTCTCTAACAGAGACGAAATTTTTTCCGTCTCTACAGAGACGGAGCTCCAATTCCGTCGCTAAACTATCAAATTTTTATTTTACCATAGTGGTCTCTAAATTCCGTCTCTAACATTAGAGACGGATGGGTTTTCCGTCTCTAACTTTTTTTTTTAGTACATTTTGCTAACTAAATAATCAATTCATTCGATTTCAATCAACACAAATTTTAAAATTATAATACAAAAGGATATTGACATCACATAAAGTAACAAGTGCATTACAAAAAGAAATTCGGAATATGTTTATGGCAAGTCACACTATAAACTTGTCCATAACACAAAATGAAAGATAATATATGATCTAACAATAACATGTAAATAAAACTAATCAACACAAAGGATCATCACCCATCTCATTGTTGCCATTATCATCCTCTCTTGCAGGGATAAGTAAAGTCTTCCAATTAACTCTCGCAAACATTTGCTCCCATTGGTCCATCTTTTGTTTTAGCGCTTCTTGTTCATGAGTCTTCTCTTGAAGTTCAAATTGTTAATGCTTGAATTTTAGCTTCCATTGCAAGAACTTGCTCACTGATATTGAATCAAGAGAGATGGAGGGAAAAGATTTTGAAGATGCTTTAACAGATTGCAAACTTGAGATCCTAATCCAAATATCGTGCTTTTTGTTGATTCCTCCAACAACTTCTAAGAATATACCATTAGCTTGAGACTCTTGGGTAGATTGTCGACTACTACCTTCACCACTTTGAAGTTGTTTCTCACCATTTGTGTTTCGTAGATTTCCTGAAAAAAGAGTTATTAGTATATATTTTTAGTTAAAAGATATATTACTTTAAGACTAGTGTATACATACAGCTATTTTTGCTTGTTTTTCATTGAACCACTCATTTGGTTTCCCTTTTGGCCTATGAAGTCGCTCATAAAGCTTATAATTTGTTGGTTCCCTATTTAATTCCACCTTCTAAAAGAATATCAAACAAACATCAAGTTAGTAACAATTTAATTAAATAGTGATGCTCTAAATAAGAATTACTAACCATTTTCTTGACATGTTCTCTTGCAGATATAGATCCTCCACTGTGTGCATTGGCGCCATCTTGAGATTGTCTGTTTTGTTTATTAGTCATTTCAACTTTTTGCCAACCCTCCTCTTGCCATTGAATCTTTAATTGTTCTAAATTGTCTTCACCAATCCAAGTACCTTGATCTTTACCACTACGCACCTTGAACAAAGCATTTTTAAGTGCAAGAGATCCGCTGCTATTAAAGCACTTTCTGATATTGTGTTTATCCTTTTCAAGCCATTTGTATGTTGACTACAAAACAAAAGTCATTTAAATGGCAATGAAAAATGAACAACAGAAATGTTCACTGGCCAGCCATCATAATGAAATGTAAATGTTTAATTGACTGATGATTGTTAAGCATATTGCTCCTTTGAAGTCATTCTTTAAACACACAAAAAGATATTCTGCATAAGAACTCAGACCAGCAATCATAATTCACAAGGTACAACAGATTCTTGGTATAACTGGTACAAAAGTTTTGTTTCTTATAAGAAAAATAAAAAAAATTCAGCAACGGCTAATAGAACACATAATCTACGGATAAAATATTAAGGATTTAACTGATGCATTATAATTTATATCGATATTGACGACAAGGGAAAGTTAAATTAAATGGAAAGTGAATTAAACAAGCCAATTGGTTATTAGAGAAATTTATACATTTCCTCTTGTTATTTAATTTGAGGTTGATGTTGGTAGATGAGGGTAGTGAATCAGAAGGGGGATTAGACAATAAAGAGGAAGAGGAGGAGATCGTATGGGAGGCACAATTTAAAAGTTTGCATCTGTATAGTATGGCGGGGTTAACATCAAAAAGATCATTCATGTTATGGGGAGAGATGAATACACAGAAGGTACTAGTATTGATTGATAGTGGAGCCTCTCATAATTTTGTATCTACAAAGTTAGCTGCCACAGGGAATTTGGAAGTTGAAGACACTGCTCCCTATTGGAGTGGTTGGAGAATTTGGGTGATATAAAAGCCAATTTCAAAAACCTGACTTTGAGAGTGAAGAAGGAGGGAGTTAAACACTGTCTGAAGGGGGATCCTTCTTTATCAAAGGGGGAAGTGTCAGCTAAGGGTATTCTTTTGGAGTTAAAGGAGCCAGCAACAGCCTTTATGGTAGAATGCAGAGAGTTACAGGCAGCACCAGCAGTGGAGAATTCCCTACCTGATGAGATTGCAGCAGTTCTTACTGAGTTTGAAGGAGTGTTTAAAGAAGCAACTGGACTACCTCCCTCTAGGCCACATGACCATGCTATTTTACTCAAAGAAGGGGCTAACATTCCTAATTTGAGACCATATAGGTACCCACATTTCCAGAAACACACTGCTGGAACAGCTGCAGCAGAATCTGACCGTGGCTCAGCTGGAACAGCTGCTGCCCTCACCGATGATTGGGTACTTAATTGAATTATCATGCTGTGTACAAGGTATCAGAACAGTAGTAGAACGAATATCTTGCATCAATTAGCTAATTAAAGGTGCAGAAAATTATAGCTACTAGTGCAGACATGCCTTTTTAGGATTAAATATGAAAATTTTCATCTATGAACTTGACAACGGTTGATTTTTTATTTTTTAAGTGATTAGCTTTTAGCTTTGAATTCATCTATATCAAAGAGCTATATGAAAATTATAGCTATTAGCTTTGAATTCATCTATATCAAAGAGCTAGTTTAACTACCAACAATATAGAATATGGACTCAGTCTTGAGGAAGTCCTCCAAGTATGACATCTAGTTGATCTTGGAAAGAAACAGAGGCACCAATTGAGATCAATGAGTCATCCAAAGCCTTGATTCGAAGCAATCAGAGATGAAGAGTTTTCTCACCGTGGCAGTGGAGAATAACCATAGATTGGAGTATCAAAAGCCATAAGAGAAGGCTTCTTCGAGCTCTGGATACCATGAAGAAGATCAAGAATGGGAGAATTTTCGAGAGATGTAGTGGAATGAATATTCCAATATAAAGTTGTATTTTCTGTATGTGTGTAAAGTGTTTGCAGAAGGTATAGCTCTGGTATTGAGTTCTAACAGAAAGCTCTAGAACAATCTAATCTAAAGAATTCAACTGAATAACTAACTAGAAGCTAGATAGCTAACTAACTCAGCATAGATACTAAACCATCATATACACTATCAACTAATATAAATTGACTAACCACATTGGAAAATAATGCAAAATCTTGACGTGTGATTGAGGTAGTTAAGCTTACTCAGTTTTTATATTTTTCAAGATCCAAAATAACACATCCATCATCTACTAGGAGTTTGTGGCATTAGGAACCATAGGAGTTTCAACAGGTTTAGCTTCAAGTGTACTTGTTTCTTTGAGCAAATCAACAACATATTTGTTGGTTCTTTGCCCTTTTTTAAGGAGTGAAAGGATATTGCTTCTTTGTGAAATTTGTGTGATCTAAAGCTGTCATAACTATATCATCACTATCACTTGGAGATCAAACTTGTTTTCAGATGTGCACATTACTTTTATAATTTTATGATTTTAATATGACAAATTTGCATTTGTAATCAAAGTAGTCCAACACTGGTAGGTCCAAGAATAGGTTGCATGGGCCAGGTGAAGAGGAACAACAAAATAGCTGGCTTCCCAACCTCATCACAATATAGACTACTCAGTTTCTCCAACAAAAGCAGTGCCACCATTTCACCAGTTGTCAAATACTCCAAACTCAAAAGCCTTTTCTCTGGCAGCACCCCCTCAATTACTTCAGGCGCCACCACCATCTCCAGCTGTAGAACTAAGCAAAGGGCGGCAGGTAATAGTAGTGCAGATGTACGGAGAGTCTATTTTAGGAAGAGAGGGGAAGGGTGTAACTGAATAACAGCATGTCTTTCTGGAACTCTAAACCAGAAAGTGAAATACCAAAATTCCATTCTTGATTCATTTTTCACAATTTCTTTCCCTTATCAGTTGAAATCCTTTCAGGGTCTTAGGACAGGAAGATGCACAGAGACCCTCAAACATATGCTCTGTGTGTAGCGTTTTAATGGGTTGTAATACTCAAAATAGAAAGTTTTTCAGCACCATTTACAAGCAGAGATGAAAAATATACAAAATCAAAAAAAATTATTTTTATTGCTCACTTTAGACAACCTCACCTTTAAAGGGACTTTTTCCAAATATACATGCACTTGAGTAAGTAACCAGCTCTGTTTTGAATAATATTATCTAACTACTATGTTAGCAAATGTCCAGGCAAAGAATCAGGTCTACAAGTTTTTATCCAGTATAAAACAAGGGTGACATATTAAACTGCATAAATTATTCACAGGGGAATGAAACGCACGAACCATGACATGAATTTATTGGAGAGGGTAATTGAGTTTGTATTAAGACAAGAGACCCTCATTTCAAAAAAGTTGTTTTGGATTTATGCTGGGATGTTGATTGTGAAAGCTATATACTTGGCTACAAAGCTATATACTTTGATTAAAGTGGTATTAACAGGTCAATGGAAAATCATGAAAGACTCAACAAAACTACAATGCAGTACTAAAATCAGTCACAACCATGGTAGGTGTGTGCGCTTAACTAACTATTCAACTAAAAGCTTAAAGCTATACATGCATAATGTCAAACAATACCTCAAAGTCCTCAAACCACGCATCTAACATGTCTTCATGCACATTATTCCAAGATGTCCAGGCCCCTTCAAACTTTTCCTTAAAGATTCTTGTGATAGCACCCTTCACTGCGGATTCTGGGTGAAAGCTGAAAGTACAAGAAAAATAATTATGTAAGTTGCAATTTCAAATATATACATTCTATATGAATCACATTATAAAATCAAAATTACTTATTCCCGGGTGCTGATTTGATCCAAATTCTTCCATCTACATCCTTTGACCCCCACCTGATGTTTTCTGGCTAAGGATGATGTCTCAGTGTGTGGGTTTGCATGCGAGCTGAGGGAAGGATTATGTGATATATCTGCAGATGTCCCAGTTTGGGAATGAGGAGATGGGGCATATGTAGCGTCAGATGTAGGGGCAGTTTGTAAAGGTGGTGATGTAATTGGTGTAGGCCTAGTTTGGCAACGAGAATGAGATGGGGCTAATGTAGGGGAAGTATGTGAAGGTGGTAATGTAACAGGTGTAGGCCTGGTTTGGGAATGAGAACGAGATGGAGCTGATGTTTGGGAAGTATGTGAAGGTTGAGAAATAATGGGTGTTGGTCTAGTTTCGGAATGTGGAGATGGGGTGAGCACCTGTCTAGTTTGGGAAGATGGTATTTGGAACGATGGGTTAGGTGGATTTGGTGGTTGAGATGGCTGAGAGGTAACTCTTTCTCTACCTTTACCTTTCCCTCTACCTCTAATTGGCATCTATAAACAACAAATAATATTGAAATCTCGTTAAATTAATTAAAGTAACATTAAAAAAAAAGCACACAACTACTAAAATAGGTAAAATTAAAAAAGTTCACAACCACATGAAGTTCTAAAACTGACTCAAAAAATACATAATCCTTGATTTAATCATTGCTTGTATTACAAAATAGAAATAAAATCTAATATTTTCTAGTTAGAATATGTTTCTTCATCCTCATCCTCCTCCTCCTCCTCCTCCTCCTCCTCCTCCTCTTCTTCTTCTTCTTCTTCTTCTTCTTCTTCTTCTTCTTCTTCTTCTTCTTCTTCTTCTTCTTCTTCTTCTTCTTCTTCTTCTTCTTCTATTTCGATATCTTCATCCCCTTCAAATTTAAGCTCATTTAATAAAGGAGCATATACTTCCTCAACTTCTCCAGCCATATCAACAAGACTTTCTTCAAGATTGTCGTCTACAATTATCACAGGTGATTGTATGATTGATTCATCCTGGTATGGAATATCTTTCTCAGGCTTGCTAGTATCTAAAGTTTGAATTGTGCTTCGTGCCTTGGTCTTGATCACAACCAACCAATCATTTTGTCCTTCAGGGTATTGTGTATAGTATACTTGCTTTGCTTGTTGTGCAAATATAAATGGGTCATAATTTTTGTATCTCCTAGATGCTTTGACTTCAACAATTCCATAATTATCTATCTTTGTCCCTTGATTTGGGGTAGGATCAAACCAATCACATTTGAACAAAACCAACATCTTTTTTTGTCATCCAATATATTGTACTTCAACAATGTCGGTTAAGACCCCATAATAATCATTGTCTATTGTCTCATTCTCACCACCTTGAACATATACACCACAATTTGTTGTGTTCATCCCATGACTATGACCTTTTGTATTAAACTTGTATCCGTTTACAAAATACATTGGCCATTTGATGGCTTTTTTCTTGGGGCCCCATGCCAAACTCCTCAAAAAGGCATCTTCGTTATGGTTCTTTAGTACCTATTTCAAAAATGGTTAAATTAGTTTCACCTAACAAGAAACGTAATTAAGATCACAAGGCTAAATTGGTTAATCAATCTAACAAGGCTTTATATGGGCTATTCAATAAAAAAAACACACTTTTTATACATAATAGATAAATCAAATATCTAATATCAAAATTGTTACTATCAACTAAACAACTAATGGGTGTGTGCAAATCATTTTTTCTACTAAAAAACTCTTAGAACAGAGAAAAAGATGATTGATTCTAGCAAACTTACTTGGATATCTCTTAAATGACCTCCTCTTTCGCAATAAAAGCTTTGGAATAGGTGGTACTCCCTTTGATTGATGACCCTGACAACACAAATAACCATGCTAATTAAAAAATAAAGACATAATGCATTTCTTATTTACAGAGAATAGTCAATATGGGTTAGGCATATTGAAACACAAGTCCACCAGGTTATTCCAATTTAACAATTAGACAATATGAATTGAAGTTGCTTTCTCAGTGAGTATAGGAAGGTATTCTTCTCTGTCACAAGATCGATTACGCTAGTCTTCTTCGTAATGTAACATAATCCATTGCTTCAAGTGTCAAGAAATTATGTACTCTTTTATTATCACTAACAAATGTAGTTGTCAGCATTTTCATTAAGCACAAGAGAGGTCAATACCAATTGAATGCTAGACAAAATTCGAGGTCCATTCATAAAATCAGAATAAAGCACCCTTCAGCAATCAAGCTTTGAAAACAATGGCTTAGTAATTGATTATATGGAATCTTTTAGATTAAAATGTGTGACAACTCCAAACCAAAACAATAAAAGATCAAAGATGTTATTACAATATGCAAAATGGCAAAAGTGCTTTCTCATTGATGATTAACAGTATATATACAATCAGTAAAAACAGACTAACACAAGCTAAGCTAGACCATTAACAAACTAAGCTAACTATCTCACTAAATAACTAACAGTTTAGTTAAAATAACAGCAGTAAGTTAGCTACTCTGAGATGTCATCAATCGAACCCCACCTTCACCAAAAAAAAAAATAATCAATCGAACCCCACCATATAATTTATTATCATCAAGAACAACACCACCTGACAAATGAATCAAACAGAAAGAAATATGAAACATAGAATCGAACAAACAAAGAGAATCAAAATGAAACACTTGCCTTGGTAGAGCAACAAGAAGCTCCACTGATCAACCGAAACCCTTGCACAGATCAGATCTCAGCAAACGAACCCTTCTTCACTGGCTTAACGAAAATGAGCCAAATTAGTCGCAACTAACAAAAACAGGAAAGGGAACTGGGCGCTGAGAGAGATTAAGGCGATAGGGAACGACAGAAAGGGGCGCTGAGAGAGATTAGGGCGACGGGGAACGAGAGAAAGGGGGCTGAGAGAGAGATTAGGCTGGGAACGAGAGGGATCGAGAGGGCTGAGAACGAGAGGGCTGAGAACGTACCTGAGGGAATGGGAACGAGAGGGCTGAGAACGAGAGCCAGGATCTCCAGGCTGACAGTAGTTTAGGGAAGGGAATGAGAGGGAAATGAAAAAAAATGGAGGGATTTAATTTGGTTTAACATTTTCAATAATTAAATTATATAACTATTTAATAAAATTTACAAAAATACTTTTAATAAAAAAAATGCTAAAGGATATGTGATTAAAATTAATATATATATTTATGAAAATTTTTTAAAAAATATTATGTATTTTACACTTTAATGTCATAGTAATAAATATTTTGCATAAATAATACAATATTTTTAAAATTCAAAAACAAATTATAATTATAATTATAATTAAAATTAAAACATCATTAGAGATGTCATCTTTTCTACCAAAAAAAAAACCATTAGAGACGGATTTTAGTGACGGAATTGTTAGAGACGGATGTTAGTGACGGAATTGTTAGAGACGGAATTTATCCGTCTCTAACTTTGTTTTTACAATATGTCGTACTCAATTGATAAGTTTGCGACGGGTTTAGAGACGGAATTTGTTTGCCACGGAATTTTTCCGTCACTAAATTCCATCTCTGAATAAAGTTTGGCCATTTTCAATTCCACGTTGACCAATTGGAGACGGCGTTAGAGACGGAATATATTAGAGACGGAATTTTCCGTCTCTATATTCCGTCTCTAAATTGCAAAGTTCGATTTCTGTCTTTAAGTAGCGTTTTCCGTCTTTAATTTCGTCTCTAATTCCGTCTCTAAATTTCGTCGGTATTTTCGATTTTTCTAGTAGTGATTTCATTTGTTTAGATTTTGCCATTTCTTTAATATAGCTAGATAACTCTGTAGAAGAAATTAGGATAGCTCATAAGCCAGGGACGTGGACAGAGAAAATGAGCGGGAGGAACAATCCGAAAAAAATTAAGAAGCTTCCATGTCATTGGCTTGCAGACCGTGCCTGCCCGCACCTAAGATCTAATTTTCTCACTTGGTTATGCCCCCGCAATTGAGGGAGAAGAAGGTGCGCCTAGAAACATGTATGTTGATTTTATAAAGCAAAAATGTAAAGTTCATTGACAAAAGAAAAAAGTGTAAACAATTATTTGACCAGTCTAAACTCTAGAGCCCACCACCAAAAAGAAAAGGGTAAAATGGTTACGATGTTAAATCCTGTACCAGGAGAGAAGAAGAAACTTTGATTTAGTAAGGATAAAGATTGTACAACACCCTCTAGTAGTTAGGGAGGTGTGTAGGGAAAAAGGAATAGAGAAGAATGATAAAGTGAGAGATGTGATAGATGAAAGGCATAATTGCACTTTTAATTGGATCCTCGTGGTTTCAATTGTATGAATTGAGTCCTCAATATTTACCCAAATTTACAATCAAGTCCTTTTGTCCATGGGTAGTCCAAAGACTAACGGACTTAGCTGCGTGACCCATATGATCCATGTGAAACTAAGTGTAGTCCTACATGGAATCCTACTATAGGTAGACCTATGTTATAGTATTGCACACCCTCAAATTTAAAAAATTTCACTTATCTCTTTATATAATTTTTATTTTGACTCATCTCAATTTAAAATTTTGCACCTAGACTCATACCCCTTTAATCTCAACCAGAGGCAGACCTAATTGTTGTCTAGGGTGTACAATGCACCCTTTGAAAAATTAAAAATACTATTTACCCCTATAAAATTTATATTTTGACATCTCTCAGTATAATAATTTGTACTCAATGCTCTCACTTAGTCGCCACTTTTATCTCATTCAGTCAGCCCGATCACCTCTCTCTAAGCTCAAAACACAACTCATCTCATTGTCTCACACCTCGGCTCACTCTCTCTCCAGTTAGTAAGTGCTATTTTTTGTCTTTCTTCACCCTTTTTACTATGTTCAAATTTTTCCTAATTTAGACTAAAACCATAATCTGATTTCTCTTTTAATTTTCTCTTGTAATTTTTTTAATTACAAAACTTTTCTATTTTCTAAGCCCAAAAACTTGTTTTATATTAATAGAAATCATACTCTTATTATTTTGCAAGAAAAGTAAATATACGCTTTTGTTATAATTTTAATGATTTTAAAATATTATGTAACTGTTATGCTGAGCAAGGGGCTAGGTCGGCACTAAATCCTCTCCCCTGTAAACGCATCAAACACACGATAATGAGAGACCTGACTAGGGCACAGGGAAATTAGGGCAGAGAACTCTCTTGCGACTGGAATGGAAAACACGAGATTCGAAGGGACCACTGTTGCAGACAAAGCACTGCGCAATGAGGCACCACCATAGTCAGAGAGATTCACACAAGAATTTTTCGATAAGTGAAAGGGAAACACATCAAATGTCGAAAAATGGCAGAGCCGATCCGCCTGTATATGGTACGGAGAATGTGCCTCACAACTATGTTTCCAAAGTAAGCATATTGTCTTCCATTGTCAGTAGTCGGGGTTGAGAATTTAATATCGTGGTTTTGTTGTTGTTGGGTACTTCTTTATTGTATTGTAATGTATATAACGATAATTTAATGTAGTGATGTGGTTCTGTTGTTGTTGTGTACTTCCTTATTGTAATGTATATTATTTAAATAGTGGGTTTTGATTCCATGTTGCTCTACATACAGGCCAATTGAGGTCCAATTAATCATCATACGATTCTACCATGGAGGAATGTTCATGAGTGATCCAACACCTGCATATATAAGGGGACAGCCGTATGAAATGAATTGAAATGAATTGAAATGAAAGGGGTGGGACATTGATGAGGTTTTGTCAATAGAGCTGGACAAATGTGTAAAGGATCTGGGATATGCCTCCTAAAAGTTCCAATGGTATAGGCATTTACAGAGAGATCTGTCACATAGCTTGGAGGCAATTAAACAGTGACTAAGAAGTATGTAGGTTCATTGAGGATGTGACGGGTATAATAAAGGGGATGTGTATGTAGAGCATCCAATAGACACACCTGTTGTAGCAATTGAGGATGAGCAAGTTGATAGTGATGTTGATGTTGATGTTGATGTTTTGAGCTTGGTCAAATTTTTAATTTTGCTGAATTGGTAAGGATAACAGTCAAAGAATATCCTCTTCATGCCAAAAAGAATGTGTATTCTGCAAAAAATGATAAGAAGATGGTAGTGGCTAAGTCTATGGAAGGATGTACCTTTTACTTTAAGGTTAGTAATAGTAAGTCTAATAAAAACAACTATTACTAAATTGTGAGTTTGGAATTGACTCACACTTGTCATGGGACTTCCATAAATAGGCAAGCAAAAACCAAATAGCTTGCAAAGAAGTTCATGACCACTTTGAGGCACACCAAACATGGAGACAAGGCTTTAGTGGAAGAGGCCAAGAATACGCGAGGTGTTGTGTTAAATCGGTTTCAATGCCATAGGGCACAAAAGAAGGCTTCGGAAATGATTCAGGGTGTTATCTGTGACGTCTTAGTCAATTTTTTTAATATATTAATTTATACGATAATAGTGGAAGTAATTTTATTTTATTATGGCAGGTGGAAGTATAAGTGTACTTAAAAGTACTCAACTTTAGGGCCCTTAACTGCACAGAGTGCCAAATAACTGAGACTCATTAAAATGATGATTTTGACTCACTGGCTGTGTATCAACTGAACCATTTCCTTTCTGGAATTGTCTGATACCTGCTAAGATCCGTAGACAGAAATATACATGACAAGAAAACAAATGGGAGATAAGAACACACTACACACACCATTCAGTGGGAAAGTAGGACTTAGAATTCATGTATAAAAAGGCAAACACAAACAAGTAAAGCAGGATAATAGAATATGTGAAAAATTAGACCACACATCTCCCAATAATGATTTAGATCATTACCTAGTTACCCTTGTCCATGCAACCTACAACTATATGCTTATGTGGCCACACAAATTAATATGGCATAAGCGGCCCCACCTAAGCCAACTTAGCCTTTGTAGATAACAACACAACGACCTCCCCCCGATGTGTGGGTAGGCCAAGCCAGTTTGTTCATCCCTCTATCCCGCTCATCGTACCCCTAAGAGTGCATCCCTGCTCCCAACTTCGACGATAGGAACAGGTATCGGGGCGGCACTCGGGATCGATACTATGGACAGTGATACAACAATACTCAGTCAGGATAACCAGGCTACCCGACGACCCGACAGGATGGTCGCAGGCCATCCGTCACTTGTGGAATAGAGCCGGACCCAATTTATCCTCAAGGACCGATGTGACCGACGTGTCCTCTGTACTGACTGTATCGTGTTCGCACTCTGGCACGTGGCCTCGTACACAGCCTATGCGTACGACGGTGGATTACAACACACAGCCATGCATATGAAACCCCCCTCGTGATATTTCATTATCTATCATCTTAATCCAACACTTATCGGCTTTATTATCTACTCAACCAACATCAACAGCTCACCTTAACATTACCAACTTATCTAATACTCATCAACTTATTAGCTCATCCAACATTAATATTTATTTCGGTGTTTGTCTGCTCTCTATGATTTAATGATTCAGTCATATTCTCACGTACAACAACAATAACTCAATTATCAAACCAGCGTGAGCAATACTACCAACGTACACATCACAACTATTAGCATATAACATGATGTCAACTAACAACTATCTTATCAACCAGCACAACATCAATTATCATCCATCTTCAATCCACATGTAGATCAACTCTAGCGTCGCTCAGGCGACTTACTACTAATACTACTACTACTACTACTACTACTACTACTACTACTACTACTACTACAAACATATTACAAATCAGTATATCACCAATTACACATACACATTATCATAGAATAATCACATCATCAAACCAGCATCCAACCATAGATAACCATAAATCATTCCTATGGTTGACAGACCTCTGACAACTGTCCTCAGCTATCACAGATCACAATTTATCCTCAAGGACCCAATTTATCCTCAAGGACCGATGTGACCGACGTGTCCTCTGTACTGACTGTATCGTGTTCGCACTCTGGCACGTGGCCTCGTACACAGCCTATGCGTACGACGGTGGATTACAACACACAGCCATGCATATGAAACCCCCCTCGTGATATTTCATTATCTATCATCTTAATCCAACACTTATCGGCTTTATTATCGACTCAACCAACATCAACAGCTCACCTTAACATTACCAACTTATCTAATACTCATCAACTTATTAGCTCATCCAACATTAATATTTATTTGTTTGTTTATGCGCTTCTATGATTTAATGATTCAGTCATATTCTCACGTACAACAACAATAACTCAATTATCAAACCAGCGTGAGCAATACTACCAACGTACACATCACAACTATTAGCATATAACATGATGTCAACTAACAACTATCTTATCAACCAGCACAACATCAATTATCATCCATCTTCAATCCACATGTAGATCAACTCTAGCGTCGCTCAGGCGACTTACTACTAATACTACTACTACTACTACTACTACTACTACTACTACTACTACTACAAACATATTACAAATCAGTATATCACCAATTACACATACACATTATCATAGAATAATCACATCATCAAACCAGCATCCAACCATAGATAACCATAAATCATTCCTATGGTTGACAGACCTCTGACAACTGTCCTCAGCTATCACAGATCACAGCCCATCTCCTAAGGTGATGCGGTTATCAACCACTAGTAGGGCTTGGGTCACCCTATGCCTAGATATACACTTATTCTAATCCTACAATCCCTGGTGGATAGGGTTCAGATCTCTCATACCTGGCTTAGAAGACCGCTACAGTTCCTGCCACTCTTTGCTCCCTCGTCGCTCCTATTACTCATACTTCTACCTCTGAACACTCCTATCTAGCCTACTAGGCCGCTCTCATCCTCCCCTCTCAGAGGATTGCCTACTAAGGGCTTTCTGATGCACAAAATCCTCTATTGAGGCAAGTGCAGAGCATACTTGCTCTTTAGTGGCTCTCTTAGTCTCATTCCCTTTCTCAATCTCAAGGATTACTTACTAAGGGTTTTCTGATGTGCCAGATCCTCATTAGAGGCAAGCATAGAGCATACTCACTCCTTAAAAGTCCCTAGAGAGAGAAAGCTAGAGAGAGAAGAGGATTTGGGGCGAGTTAGAAGTGGAGGGTGAAGGGCTATTTATAAGCATATTAGGTCCATCGCGTCGCAATGGTGTCAAGACTCAAGGACCATCGCGTCACGACCGTGGACACGTGTCAGAGATCCAATGCTCCTAATCCACCGACTTTGA
This sequence comes from Calophaca sinica, assembly GCA_037113605.1. NCBI lineage: Eukaryota > Viridiplantae > Streptophyta > Magnoliopsida > Fabales > Fabaceae > Calophaca > Calophaca sinica. Next base: position 97,799,632 of record CM073734.1, on the reverse strand, counting down.
AGACTCCACAAGGTTCCAGAATCTTCTGCCATCGCCTCGCGATGGCCTCTAGTGAAATCTTGGTCGCATCGCGACCGTGACTAGGGAGATATCCGTAATTTCTTTCGTTCTAGACATTTCTAGGGGGTTTCTAGACCCTTCTTAGGGGTATTTTGGTCCTTTTGAGCGTTTCTATAACATATCTAAGTCTATTTCCTTTCAAATTAGGACTTCTAATGCTTATTCATCGTCTAATTGTACTTTAATATTATTTTCTGAAAAACAAGATGTTACATTATCTCTGAGCAATACCATCATCTAGGAGTTGTGGAGAAGAGATGTTAAGGAGCAATCCCACTATGTCATCATCGAGAATATTGTTGGTGCTAAGGACCCAAATTTTTGAAAGGATGTGTGTTTGTATTAATGCATGTAAGAATGCACTTGCGAAAACACGTAGGCCTCTAATAGGTCTAGATAGATGTTTCTTAAAGGGTGTATATATGGTCAATTCAGCCATTGGTAAGGAGCAAATCAAAAACCTATTGTGAAGGATGTATAGGGTTTAAAATTTGATACGAATTGCAAAATAGATGGGTGTGGATGCATTTGGTATGGAGAATTCACTTCGTACATGACCCTACAATCTCTTTATCTTCTTTCCCTTTTATTTTTAACCTCTATTCTTCTTGGATGGAGTGAAGTTGAACGCGCAGTTGGCGGAACTTTGATTTCTTTTTGCTGCCTTTCCAAAAGGAAATAAATTTAAATAAATTAAAAAGATGAAGGGGGTGGAGACCGGGGAGAAAGTGAAGTCAAAGAGGAAGCATTCACTTTGTATTTTGAAAGACTTCTGGAGAAGGACATGCAACTGATGTAAAGGATACAAGGTTTCTTTTTTGTAAAAATATTGCTTGTAATTTAATAGGAAAATATTATTTGTAAAAAATATTATACTAAGATAAGTATATAATATAATTTTCTGTCAAAACCTTATTAGAACAAAGTAACATTGTTCTTCACTTTAATTAAGTACTAGTAACATACCTGTGCATACACACGGGTTTCGCGGCGATGAGACCATAATTGATAATCTACAGCACATAGCTCTTGATATAATTCTCCAAGTATTAGAATGCAAATATATCATGATTGACATATACAATTATAATTTAAAAGAATCAATGAAGTAGTTTAACATACAGAATTAAGTAATTTTGTTTTGATTATATCTAATTATAATTTAAAGGAATCAATGAAGGTGGTTCACATGGAATTTTAGAAAGAAAGTTGGTTCACATGGAATTTTGAAAAGAAATTTTACTCACGAGTCTCCAAACACTTTACCTAGCCAAAAAATAGAAAATTTCGCGGGCGAATATTTACTCTTTCATTATCAATTTCAGATCTAATGTAGGGTTAGCCCACAACTCTTCAAAAAACAATGAATTGGTTCTTAGTTCCTTCCGCCATCCCACCTAATGAATCATTAAGATTTTTTTTTAATTTTTTAAAAATCTTAGGTATTCGCAGGTTCCGTCGTTTCCATCGCTTTTAGATTTATGGTTAGGTCTGAATTCTACAATGGAGCCTCTGTAATAAGGTAATAAGATTTAATTTTTATAAGATTTTCTTATTTATTTTATTCTTTTTTGTTGAATCAACCTTCTCAGTTTTGTTGATTCGCAGCTCTTGATTCGTTTATTCTAGAATATATTCATCCATATATGGATGAATTTTGAATATGGATGCTTTATTACGCTACCTTTTATGAGATGACCCATAGACCTTTACATATTAGAATTCTATATCATTGATATCTTTTTTTCTCTTTTTCTTTCACCCATTCATTTATCTGTATATTCTTATTGCTTCACAACTCATAATCAGATTCGTTTTTATTTCTTTTTTATGAAATATTTGATTTCAGTTGCTATAATTATATCACCACATATATCTTTCTTTTGATTTCTTATTTTGACGATTCTTTATATCCAGATAATGCGAAGCGATGAGTAGGTTATTAGTTCTTTATTAATAAGATTCATAAATTCGTAGAATTTTTGTTTAAATTGAACAACTCTAAAAAAACCAACGAGTCACACACTAAGCATATCAATTCCTTCACTATAAAATGATTAATTAAATTTTTTATTCAATCTTATAAAATTTGTCATTTATTCTTTTGGAATAAGAATGTAGTAAGATTTCTTCATTTTTTTTTATCGAAAGATGGAACGTTAAAGATAAGGAAAAGTTTCTTATTCTTTGTTTAGAAATATCCAAACTTTGATCCCTAATACCCCATAAATAGTTCGAACTGGATAGGAACAATAATCAATTTTACTCGAATGGTTTGTAAAGGAACCCTACCTTCTCTGAGCCATTCGACACGTGCAATTTCTTTTCCGTCGATAAGTCCCGCAATTTGTACTTGAACTCCTTTTGTACTGCTGCTCAGCTAATTCAATAGCTTTTTTGATTGCTTTACGAAACGAAATTCTATTCTCTAATTGTCCGGCTATAAATTCTGCAAGAATATTAGGGTCTCTATAAGCATTTGGAATTCTTGTAATTGCAATGTTGATTTTTCGGTTCACACAATTCAGTTTTTTTTTTGCACATTCGTCTGTAATTCTTCGATTCTTCGAGGCTTACCCTCTATGAATAACTTTGGAAGTACCATATAGATTATTACTTGAATCAAATCGCCTCTTTTTTTAATCTTTATCCGTCCAATTCCCTCGACACCAGAGGATATTCTTATCGTTTTTTGTATATAATTCTTGATACAATCTCGTATTATTTTATCTTCTTTTAGATTCTCGGAATAATTTGTTGGTTGTGCAAACCAAATAGAATCATGACTTTGAGTTGTACCAAGTCTGAAACCAAGTGGATTTATTTTTTGTCCCATAATCCTCATCACTAAATGCAAACCAAGCGGTTTTATTTTTTGTCCCATAATCCCTCACTACTCTAATATAAAATGATACGTCTTATTTGTCTACTTTTTTATCTATATCTTTTTTATATATAAAAATATCTTTATATATTTATGACTCATTGACTTAGTTCGTTGAAATCTATATTGTGACTAGCATTTGCTGCTGCAGAATAAACCAATTCAAAAAAAGATGTATTCCGAGAATCTAAAAGAAGATAAAATAATACGAGATTGTATCAAGAATTATATACAAAAAACGATAAGAATATCGTCTGGTGTCGAGGGAATTGGACGGATAAAGATTAAAAAAAGAGGCGATTTGATTCAAGTAATAATCTATATGGTACTTCCAAAGTTATTCATAGAGGGTAAGCCTCGAAGAATCAAAGAATTACAGATGAATGTGCAAAAAAAAACTGAATTGTGTGAACCGAAAAATCAACATTGCAATTACAAGAATTCCAAATGCTTATAGAGACCCTAATATTCTTGCAGAATTTATAGCCGGACAATTAAAGAATAGAATTTCGTTTCGTAAAACAATCAAAAAAGCTATTGAATTAGCTGAACAGGCAGGTACAAAAGGAGTTCAAGTACAAATTGCGGGACTTATCGACGGAAAAGAAATTGCACCTGTCGAATGGCTCAGAGAAGGTAGGGTTCCTTTACAAACCATTCGAGTAAAATTGATTATTGTTCCTATCCAGTTCGAACTATTTATGGGGTATTAGGGATCAAAGTTTGGATATTTCTAAACAAAGAATAAGAAACTTTTCCTTATCTTTAACGTTCCATCTTTCGATAAAAAAAATGAAGAATTCTTACTACATTCTTATTCCAAAAGAATAAATGACAAATTTTATAAGATTGAATAAAAAATTTAATTAATCATTTTATAGTGAAGGAATTGCTATGCTTAGTGTGCGACTCGTTGGTTTTTTTTAGAGTAGTTCAATTTAAACAAAAATTCTACGAATTTATGAATCTTATTAATAAAGAACTAATAACCTACTCATCGCTTCGCATTATCTGGATATAAAGAACCGTCAAAATAAGAAATCGAAAGAAAGATATATGTGGTGATATAATTATAGCAACTGAAATCAAATATTTCATAAAAAAGAAATAAAAACGAATATGATTATGAGTTGTGAAGCAATAAGAATATACAGATAAATGAAGGGGTGAAAGAAAGAGAGAAAAAAAGATATCAATGATATAGAATTCTAATATGTAAAGGTCTATGGGTCATCTCATAAAAGGTAGCGTAATAAAGCATCCATATTCAAAATTCATCCATATATGGATGAATATATTCTAGAATAAACAAATCAAGAGCCGCGAATCAACAAAACTGAGAAGGTTGATTCAACAAAAAAGAATAAAATAAATAAGAAAATCTTATAAAAATTAAATCTTATTACCTTATTACAGAGGCTCCATTGTAGAATTCAGACCTAACCATAAATCTAAAAGTGATGGGAACGACGGAACCTGCGAATACCTAAGATTTTTAAAAAATTAAAAAAAAAATCTTAATGATTCATTAGGTGGGATGGCGAAAGGAACTAAGAACCAATTCATTGTTTTTTGAAGAGTTGTGGGCTAACCCTACATTAGATCTGAAATTGATAATGAAAGAGTAAATATTCGCCTGCGAAATTTTTGATTTTTTGGAATTTAGAAATTTTTGCCAATCCGATATTATTGATAATAAAAAGAAAAGACAAATAGAGATTCGTTAGAACCTTATACCAAAACAACTAAGAATACATATTTCGTTATATATCAAAAAAGCAAGGTATACAAATTTCGAATAGATCAATTCTATGAAATGTCAAAAAATGCCGCGATTGTATTTTATTTTTATATTATATTTTTATTTTTTATTAAACATATGTATCGTATTGTATATTGTATCTTATTGTATATTGTATATTGTTTTATTTTATCGATTAAAGATTTTATTTTTGAATGGATTCATTCGCGAGGAGCCATATGAGGTGAAAATCTCATGTACGGTTCTATAATAGAGATGGAATTGATAAACAACCATCAACTATAACCCCTAAAGAACCAGATTCCGTAAACAACATCAAGGAAGAATGAAAGGAAGAGCATATCGAGGTAATACTATTTGCTTCGGAAAATATGCTCTTCAGGCACTTGAGCCCGCTTGGATCACATCTAGACAAATAGAAGCGGGGCGGCAGGCAATGTCACGAAATGTCCGTCGGGGTGGACAGATATGGGTACGGATATTTCCAGACAAACTCAACAGATAAGACCTACCGAAACGCGTATGGGTTCGGGAAAAGGATCTCCCGAATATTGGGTAACTGTCGTTAAACCCGGCAAAATACTTTATGAAATGGGCGGGGTCCTAGAAAATATAGCTAGAAAGGATATTTCAATAGCAGCATCCAAAATGCCTATACGAACTCAATTCATTCTTTTAGAATAATCATTAAAACGAAAGGAAAGAGGTCTTTAGTATGAAAAAGATTGCAATTGTGGGTTTCTTTTTTTTTTTAACACAGAATATTTTTTTTACTTCAACTTTTTGACTGAAACATAAAAAAAATGATATGACTCAACCTCAAACCTATTTAAATGTAGCCGATAATAGCGGAGCCTGCGAATTGATGTGTATTCGAATCATAGGAGCTAGTAATCGACGGTATGCTTATATTGGTGACATTGTTATTGCTGTAATCAATAAAGCAGTACCAAATACGCCTTTAGAAAGATCCGAAGTGATCAGAGTTGTCATTGTACGTACTTGTAAAGAACTCAAACGTAGTAACGGTATAATAATACAATATGATGATAATGCTGCGGTTTTAATTGATAAAGAAGGAAATCCAAAAGGAACTCGAATTTTTTGCGCAATAGCCCGAGAATTGAGACAGTTCAATTTCACTAAAATAGTTTCATTAGCACCTGAGGTATTATAATACAAGATCGTGATATGGATATATTATTTATGAATTGAATGAAATTAATTAAATGAAATAGATTAATTAATATATATATATATTAGATCTCACATATATACCTTGTGTACTTGTGTAATGATTATTCTATATTATCAATATGATTATATTAATATTAGATCTTATAAATATTAAAAGTATATATTTAGAAGTAATTAGAAGTATATATTAAGTATTAGAAGTAGTAAGTCATTATATTATTTCAAATTTTTTAATTAATATTTCAAAAAAGAAATACAAATAATAATAGATAGAAAAAAAAAAGAAAAAGGAATGAAATATATATATTTAATATATATTCAAAATAAAAATTCGAATTCTGAATTCTATAAAAAAATAGAATTCAGAATTCGAATTCCATATGAGATTCTATATCTAATTTATAATAATTCATTAGTTCATTTTCTAATATTCTATTTTTTTTAGTTTTAGAGTATTCTATAGATATTTACATAATCCTATTTAGTACATAATCCTATTTAGGATAATATTTTCTATATATAGAGTATTATTATATTCTCATATTCAATATTAGATATTTTATTGAATCAAAAAATAAAAAATAGAAAAATGGGAGCACGTTGATTATATTGAAAGTAAGGAGGAACAATCATTTTAATTTATCATGGGTAAAGATACCATCGCTGATATAATAACCTTGATACGCAATGCTGACACGAATAGAAAAAGAACAGTTCAAATACCACTTACTAATATCACCGAAAACATTGTGAAAATACTTTTACGAGAGGGTTTTGTTGAAAACGTCAGAAAACATCAGGAAAACAACAAATATTTTTTAGTTTTAACTCTATGATATAGAAGAAATAGGAAAGGATCATATAAAACTTTTTTAAATTTAAAACAGATCAGTACACCTGGTCTACGAATCTATTTTAACTATCAACGAATTCCTAGAATTTTAGGAGGTATGGGGATTGTAATTTTTTCTACTTCTAGAGGTATAATGACCGATCGAGAGGCTCGATTAGAAAGAATCGGCGGAGAAGTTTTGTGTTATATATGGTAATTTTTCTGATATTCGAATTCTATGAAAAACTTCTATCCATTCTTGTGAATGGAGAGAGAAAACACAGATTTTGAATATTACTCCTCATACATTAGTGAATGCGTGAAGAGGATTTTACTAGAATAGAAAAAAAATTCATGAAGATTTAATTACTGAATCACTTCTTAAGGGTATGTTCCAGGTTCCTTTCTAGAAAAATAGAATGAAAATAAGATTCTAGGATATGTTTCCATTCCAACAAAATTCGACGTACTCTTCTTTTATATGTATACGACCGGGAAAGTAAAAAATATATATAAGTCACTTAATTTAATTAGACTATTTTTTAACTTCCACATTTTTTTAGGGGGCACAATTAGAAAAAAGACATATAGCCTTGGCAAGAACGTCGTTCCACGGAATATATGACTCATGCTCCTTTAGGTTCTTTAAATTCCGTGGGTGGCGTAGCTACAGAGATTAATGCAGTTAATTATGTCTCTCCTAGAAGTTGGTTAGCTACTTCTCATTTTGTTCTAGGATTCTTCCTATTCGTAGGTCATTTATGGCACGCGGGAAGAGCTCAAAGAATGGAAAAGATTCTTCAAGAGTCTCAAGTCCCAGAAGTGCATGATGAATACCGCCAAAGCGCAATACTGCAGAGGAAATTAAGTGAAGTACTCCAGATACAAAGTATGGAAAAGTGTCTATAACTTCCCCTCCAGGACCTACCCCCCAACCTAGAGTAGCTAGATGGGGAAGTAAGATTAAGCCTTGTTCATACATGGGCTTCTCGGGTACTAAATGAGCCACTTCAAATAGGTTCATTGCTCTGGCCCAGAACACTATTAATCCGGCATGGGCTACATGGGCCCCCAGTAGTTTACCGGATAAATTGAATGCCCTTTACTTATTCACTTTGATTTTAACTTAGTAGATTTAGTAATGTGTTCCATTCTTCTAATATCTAGAACGAAAAGAAAAAGGATTAGATCACTCGAAGCTAGGATTTCTCAGTTTTTTTTCTTTTCATCATATTTTATTTATATATAAAGATCGATCCTTGTAATTAAACCAAGAAAGAGCCTTAGCCTTTTTGTGTCTAATACAAGAACAACTAATCTTATTTTGAAGAAAGATGGGATTAGTTCCTCTTTTTAGTATCTATTACTACTATCCTTGTTACTGGACAACTAACCAATTCAATTCTTTAAAATGAAAAAAAAAGAAGGGTTTCTAACAAAAAAGATTTTCGACAACCACAAAAAGTATATTTCTAGATTTCGCATCTAATTGAATTGTAGAAATTTTATAATTTCCTTCATGAATGATTAATTCTTTACAAAAAACAACAAGTGGACTTATTAAAATTCAATAAAAAAATTCAAAAACAATATGGATATGATCTTTTGGCATATAAATATCTTAATTATGCAGATAAGCAAAAATAAGATATTTATGGATATAGATCACCATTCCAAGCAAACAAAAACCAAGCAATTTCTTATAATGACAACACATAAAAAAGAATTTTTGGATATAACGGGCGATATCTCTATCCAAAATTATATAGCGGAAGATGTTATTATAGATATGGAAAAAGATTTGGATAGAAAGTATTTTGATTGTATGGTAATGGATGTAGAAATACAAAGTCATTCCATATCGAAATCGAATCCAAAATTGGGGTTCTTTTTGAAATTAAGGAAATTTTATCATGCATATAAGAAGAATCCTTGGATCCTACCAACCAAATTACTTTTTTTCGATTTTTATGGAAAAGATGTTAGTGAAACTAAAAACATCACTGGAAAGAAAAAAAGAATAGATTTTGATGAATTCTATTTAGACACTCAAAATAGAGCACAAAAATCTATAGAAGAATATGGGAATCTAAAATCATCTCTCTCAAACCAAGATTATGAAAGATCAGACAGGGAAAATGGTGATAATAGTATAGATGAAAATCTATACAGGAACGATCTAAAGGGAGAACAAGATTTCTTACTAGAAAAGTATTTAGGTTTTCATTTGAACTATCATAGTTCCCTACAAGAAAGAATAATGAATAATATCAAATTTTATTGCCTCCTGATTAGATTGAAAAATATAAAAAAAAAATTATAATCTCTATTCAAAGGGGAGATCTAAGTCTAGATACTATGGCGATTCAGAATCATACGGATTTCACTCTTACAGGATTTAAGGACAATACCGAATTGGTGGAAAAACAATTCTTTTTTATTGAACTTGTTTGCCTGTCTAGAAAAAACTACGAACAATTTTTTATGTATCAAACCACAAGCCTATCTTTGATTCATAAGAAAAAGCACCAAATGTTTCAAAGAAACCCAGAAAAAAGGAGTGTTGATAAAAATCATTATGATTTGCTTGTTCCGGAAAATATTTTGTCCACTAGACGCCGTAGAGAATTGAGAATTCTAATTTGTTTCAATCCTAGAAATACTAACACAATAAATTACAATGAGAATAAAATAAATAATTGCTGTCAAGCTTTGGCTAAAAATAAAGATCTTGATAGAGAAACAAAAAAACTAATGAATTTAAAATTCTTTCTTTGGCCAAATTATCAATTAGAAGATTTAGCTTGTATAAATCGCTATTGGTTTGATACTCATAATGAAAGCCGTTTCAGTATATTAAGGATAAAAATGTATCCGCGATTGAAAATTTGATTGATAATCCTCTCATTTATCTTCTATTTATCGTAATATTTCTCGTAACATATCTGATATGCGAAGATATATATATATATATATATATATAAATTAAAATATTTAAAAAAATTTAATTGATATATATATATATAATTTAAATTAAAATAAATACGCACACGCATTATGGTATTGATACTAATTCAATGATGTATCCATTAGATAGAAAAACGAATCAAAAAAATTGTCTTATTTTTTTTTGAAGTATACAATAGAATTTTTTATTTTGTGAATCCATAAATATAGTATTTTTATATCTATTTGAATTGGATTGCTTAATAATAATAAATTTGATTTGAAAAAAAAAAAGAAATTAAGAATTGTTAAGCAGAATTTTTGTTAAGTAAATTAAGATAATTTTATATACAAAATTCAAAATGAGTGTCATTACTATTACTAATCAATAAAAATATCTATCAAAAAGGAGGGGAGAGGAAAGCTTTCATTTTATTTTATGATAAAAAATTCGTTTATACCTGTTATTTCACAAACAAAAAAAAGAAAATCACGGATCAGTTGAATTTCAAGTGGTCAATTTCACTAATAAGATACGAAGACTTACTTCACATTTTGAATTACACCGAAAAGACTATTTATCTCAAAGAGGTTTACATAAAATTCTGGGAAAACGGCAACGACTACTGTCTTATTTGGCAAAGAAAGATAGAATACATTATAAAAAATTAATAAATCAGTTGGGTATTAGGGAGTCACAAATTCGTTAATTTCAAGAGTCATTTTCAATTATTCTATTTCTTAGATCCTTAATTTTGATGAACTTTTTTTTAACGATTCATGGAAGAATGAATCGAGGAAAAACCTATGAATGTCCCAGCTACAAGAAAAGACCTCGTGATAGTCAATATGGGACCTCACCACCCATCAATGCATGGTGTCCTTCGACTTATTGTTACTCTGGATGGTGAAGATGTTATTGATTGTGAACCAATATTGGGTTATTTACACAGAGGGATGAAAAAAATTGCGGAAAACCGAACAATTATACAATATCTGCCTTATGTAACACGTTGGGATTATTTAGCTACTATGTTCACAGAAGCAATAACCGTAAACGGACCGGAACAATTGGGAAATATTCAAGTCCCTAAAAGAACCAGCTATATCCGAGTAATTATGTTGGAGTTAAGTCTATAGCTTCTCATCTACTATGGCTGGGACCTTTTAAGGCAGATATTGGAGCACAAACCCATTTTTTCTATATTTTTAGAGAAAGAGAAATAATATATGATCTATTTGAAGCTGCGACAAGTATGAGAATGATGCATAATTTTTTTTGTATCGGAGGAGTAGCGGCTGATCTACCTTATGGTTGGATAGATAAATGTTTTGATTTCTGCAATTATTTTTTAATAAGGGTTGTTGAATATCAAAACCCTATTACGCGAAATCCTATTTTTTTAGAACGGGTTGAGGGAATAGGTGTTGTTGGTAGAGAAGAAGTAATAAATTGGGGTTTATCAGGACCGATGCTTCGGGCTTCTGGAATACAATGGGATCTACGTAAAGTTGATAATTATGAGTGTTACGAGGAATTTGATTGGGAAGTTCAATGGCAAAAAGAAGGAGATTCATTAGCTCGTTATTTAGTTCGAATTGGTGAAATGACAGAATCCATAAAAATGATTCAACAGGCTTTGGAAGGAATTCCTGGCGGGCCATATGAAAATTTAGAAATTCGCTACTTTGATAGAGAAAAGGAGCCCAAATGGAATGATTTTGCATATCGATTCATTGGTAAAAAAAATCGTCTCCGACTTTTGAATTGCCAAAACAAGAACTTTATGTAAGAGTTGAGGCCCCCAAGGGAGAATTAGGAATTTTTCTAATAGGAGATCAGAATGGTTTTCCTTGGAGATGGAAAATCCGTCCTCCCGGTTTTATCAATTTGCAAATTCTTCCTCAGTTAGTTAAAAGAATGAAATTGGTTGATATTATGACAATACTAGGTAGCATAGATATCATTATGGGGAAAATTGATCGTTGAAATGATAATTGATACAACGGAAGGCCAAGATATCAATTCTTTTTCCGGATTGGAATCTTTAAAAGAGGTATATGGAATTCTATGGGTACTTGTACCTATTTTGATTCTTGTATTGGGAATCACAATAAGTGTACTAGCAATTGTATGGTTAAAAAGAGAGATGTCTGCAGGGATACAACAGCGTATTGGACCTGAATACGTCGGTCCTTTTGGAGTTCTTCAAGCTCTAGCAGACGGAACAAAACTACTTTTCAAAGAGAATCTTATTCCATCTAGGGGAGATATTCGTTTATTCAGTATCGAACCATCCATATCAGTCATATCAATTCTACTAAGTTATTCAGTAATTCCTTTTGGTTATAACTTTGTTTTATCTGATTTCAATATAGGTGTTTTTTGATGGATTGCTATTTCGAGTATTGCTCCCATTGGACTTCTTATGTCAGGATATGGGTCAAATGATAAATATTCCTTTTTGGGTGGTCTACGAGTCACGCTTCAATCGATTAGTTATGAAATACCATTAACTCTATGTGTCTTATCAATATCTCGACGTGCGATTCGTTGAAACAGAAAAAGCTATTCAATGAATTTGACTCTTTTCTTATATAGTACTATAAAGAAAAGAGTTGAATTCATTGAATAAATACTTTCATTATCTGAATCTTCTTTTTCACAATTCGGATTGAAGAACGAAATCTGATAGTTATATGAGTGAAATGAAACATCTTCTATTGAATATAATTTCAGAATACTATATTACTTATAGTTAATAGATAGTATGATGATTTTAAATGGCAGTAAAAATATTGAGTCTCATTTTCTATGTATAAGAATGAAGTGAAATAAGATTATAAACAGAAGAAGCCATTTAACCCAAGATTGGATAATTAGTCATCCTGTTTTGAATCGGCCTCCAAAGACCAACCTTATTGAATTTTAGTTACTATTTGTATAAATTATCATAGATGTATTAACATAAATAAGGGGGTTAATAAAAAAAAGGAGTGGATGGTTAGAAACACCAAGATACACAAAGGATTAGTAACGCAGATTTTGTAAATTATCCTAAAGAGAATTTACGCATAATAGAAAAAGAATACTAATTGGGGCTTTAAGTTGGTAGAAAAAATCAAGCAGTACTCCCCACAACTCCGATCCAGAGTATGCTTCCATCCACTGATTAAATAAATTACTATCAGGAACGAAAAAATCCTTTTCAATTTTTTAAGTCCCTTTTTCATAGCACAAAAAAGAAGAATAGGAATGAAAAAAACACAAGAAATCAAGATCCATATTCATGGAGATAAGATTCATGTCATAATTAAGAAACTGATGTGTAATTCTTTTTGGAACAGATAGAAACAACCATCTCGTCCGGGAAAAGCCATCGTTTTCTCAACAATGTCTTTGTCATTTGATCCAATAGTGTTCTGTTAGATAGGAACAGATTTGATAAACATTGGTAACTCTCGGATAGAGTATTAGAATGGAAAAATCCATTCGATAATGAACTATTGGTTCTAAGCCATCTCTGGCGATGAATCAACAATTCGAAATGCTTTTCGTGCGTATTCTTGATAAACCAGCGTTTATTTACTTCTTACTTCCCAAACACAAAAAGATTATTGGTGGCCGACACTGACACTGAGAGACAAAAGCTAGGGGAGCGAATGGGATTAAAGACCCCAGTAGTCCTAGCCGTAAACGATGGATACTAGGCAGCTGCGCGTATCGACCCTGCAATGTTGTAGCTAACGCGTTAAGTATCCCACCTGGGGAGTACGTTCGCAAGAATGAAACTCAAAGGAATTGACGGGGGCCCGCACAAGCGGTGGAGCATGTGGTTTAATTCGATGCAAAGCGAAGAACCTTACCAGGGCTTGACATACCGTGAATCCTCTTGAAAGAGCAGAGTGCCTTCGGGAACGCGGACACAGGTGGTGCATGGCTGTCGTCAGCTCGTGCCGTAAGGTGTTGGGTTAAGTCCCACAACGAGCGCAACCCTCGTGTTTAGTTGCCAACGTTGAGTTTGGAAGTCCCTGATAATTAAATTTATATAAACCAAGATTTTACCATGACTGCAATTTTAGAGAGACGCGATAGCGAAAACATATGGGGTCGCTTCAGAATCGATAACCAAAGATCAAAACCGTCTTTACATTGGATGGTTTGGTGTTTTGATGATCCCTACCTTATTCACCGCAACTTTTGTATTTATTATCGCTTTCATTGTTGCCCCTCCAGTAGATATTGATGGTATTCGTGAGCCTGTTTCTAGATCTCTACTTTACGGAAACAATATTATTTCTGGTGCCATTATTCCTACTTTTGCGGCTATAGGTTTGCACTTTTACCCAATATGGAAAACTGCATGTTCTTTAAGAAAATGAATTGTATTTTTGCTTTTTTTGAATTCGAATTTTTTTATTGTATATTATTATATATTATAATATATTATATGATTAATTATATATGATTAATTATAGTTTTTATTTATTATACTTTTATATTAAGAATTCAATATTAAAATTAAAGAAAAAATCAAAGAATTATAAAGAAATATATTTATAAAAAAGTTATAAAGAAATATATTCTAGAATATATAAGAATAATAAAATAGAAAATTATCAGTTCAAGAAGAAAAAACCCATCCAGTTGAGGAAAACAATGAGATGCTTTAACAACAGAGAAAGCTTCGTAGGTGAAGATGTCACCTTAAGATTGTTCATCCAAACATGGAAAAGAACTCCAAGAGATCCAATGCCAATAATACGTTTTTCCATGTAACTGATGGTCTGCAAGTGGTATCAGATAAGGAATCATAACCAATAAGTTATGAAGAATAAAAGAATTAGGAAACTCATACAATTACAGAAACTTTGAGTGTATGAAATTAAATTTTACTAAAAACTGAAAAGTCAAGAAGGAAAGTGGTTAGAAAATGCTCGCACCCATTTAGGTTCACCATTTTGCTTCCAATTGTTGTGGAGATTATACAGCCTGTGACTGCATCATTGCCTTTATGGATATCAACCGACATTTCCTGCAGCCTATAGCGAGAAATAGATATTTAATATGGCATAGGCTTCTATATTTCGTCTCTCCTACTCAAGGTAGGAAATTTGAATGGCAAAAGGTTAAAACCAAGTTGCAAGTGTTAATATCATCATGTATAAAGAGGGTCATCTAGCAGTTGTTATAAACACGTATGTTTGTTGGAGAATTAAGAGCTTAATTAGGTAAAGCCACCTTTGACAGAAGTAGCAATTTCATATTTCTTTAAAATAGATTATCCCTATTTTTTTATAAGCTAAAATTGCATTAATATGAAAGCTAATCCAAAGCAGAAGATATGCTAAAGATTAGCCCAACAAAGTTGACAATGACATATATAAGGCATATTCTGCAGAGTTTGACAAATAGCTCATGCAACCACCAAAACACCCAAGACCAAAAAGAGGTACAAATGTATAATAGCACTAATAAGAACAACAAATAAACCCACGCAATAAAGCATGTGTTGATCACAGAATATCACTGAATACTCCACTTGCAGCCACACTTGCATGTCAATGCCTTCACATTATATGATACATCTTTAATGGAGAACACGTGGATCTACAAAAAAGAATGAAAATACTATCACAAACGAAACATAACATTCAACAACATAGTGATTCAACATTGATTCTAAAATTGGTTGTGATACAGCCTTAAGCTCAGCAGTGAGAGTAAAATTATTAGAACTGATATGGAACATATATGACTAACTCAGAACTGATATATAAGCTTTAAAGCAATACTAAAATACACGCATACCACTTTTAGGATTAGCAAGCATGGAAAATGTGACAGCTACTTCCTAGGGAGATTAACATGCTTATGGTGAACACAAAGAAGTTGATTCCTTGGGTCTTGATACAACAGTCCCAAATCTAAACTTAAAATTACAGTCTAATCATGAATCATAATTGTTTCTCTTCTTGTTATCATATATGCCAATGTGGCGGCATAAAGTAAATAATGATATAATTGAGCTGAGTAATAATTGAAATCAAATTACTTCTTCAAAAGCTTTGTTACAAAGGGGAGAGGCTATCATTGGATACAACTTTCACTGTAAAATTTGATCAGATATGCATTTTTAATTGTTGTGACATGTCTGATTGTTGTTTCTGTTTCTAGGTATTTCCAGAATTACTTGTTCTGTTAAAGCAAAATCAACCAGATCCAATAGCAAACTTAAAACTAATTTCACTAATTTAAGTCTAATAGCACAAATATGATAATTTATCCGATATGTTACATATAATCAACATGCACAAAGAGGGTACGCTTAATGATACACCATTACTTATCTTAGCATTTGAGGTGCATTGTCAATTTCTTAGTTATGCAGCCACTCTCTAATTACTGATATAAAGAGGACACAAAGTGGTAACATGAAATTTGATAGTCAGACCCAGAATTGTAAAACTAAAATTGAATAGTAGTTAGTATGTCTTTTGAGAGAGCAAATATTTGAATATAGTAATTTCAATACCAATATAGTTTCTTCACCCCATCAAGAAAAAGGTCCCATTATCCTACACAAATAGATAGCTAGATAAATAGATAAAGTATACTGATTCAAATAAGATGTTGATAGATCTTCCACACCACCATAAGATGCACCATGCCATTCATAAATAGAATTCACATAAAAGAACAGTAAATTAAGAATACATATGCTTTGCTTGATGATCAAAGTTTGTGTACACTGTATATTGATTATTTCATCCAAAGTCATATAAAATATGAATGACATACTCATCTAAGTACTCAACTAATTAGGCTTCACCACAGTAACTATACTGCGCAATTTCGGAAAGCAGCATCTGCCTTGCGCTTCCATAATCCATTCCCGAAAGCTGAATGGAAAAGATGGAGTAAAGGTTGCAGTAACATAACAGACATGGTCATATAATAGCAGCAAATTGGAGGTAGAAATTTCAATATCATTAATAGGTATATAACTTGCTTCATGGAAAAAGGGGAGGAGGGAAAAAACCCTCCGATTTAAAGCAGTGTTTCCCACTGAAGAGACAATTGCAGATAGAGCTAAATAAACATAAATTAATTCACCTGATATCCTGATCCAGTTCAGGCGCTTGTGTTGAACAACTAATTTTTGTATTGAGCGAACTTCTGTTACAGCAGAAATTCAAATAATTTTAAGGCGCTTATGCTAATCTTCTGTTCCTCCATGCCTTATATAATTTTAACAATTCTAGTCACATACATAAATTGTAAGGAAACTGGTAAGAACCTTTCACATACGAATTTGCGGAAGAAATTCAAAGAATTTGTGACAATTTCAGGGAGCAAACCTTACTTCTAGTAGTTGTTTTAAACCCATTGAAGCACTTGAAGAATGGTACCTATTGAAGAAAGAATGAACTTAATTGGTACCTATTGAAGAAAGAATAAACTTAATTGGTACCTATTGAAGAATGCTTTCCTTTCATTCCAAACACAATCTCCTTTCACTTCAGCAACTGCAAATGCAGTCTTCACCTCAACTAACAACAAAATGGATCTTAGCACGATCTCAAACTAATATCTTCTTAAAGAGTGCAAAAAACTTAACACAACACACTTATAACAACATTGGGGAAGCAGAAGCATCTAAGCATAGATTCATCACACAAACACACAATTTGTCAGAAGCACACTATAAGATTAAAATTGCAAACACAGAAGCACACTATAAACAATCTGTTTTTTTTTTAAAGTTATCAAAATTAGCAAAGATTGATCACATAAGCACATGCAGTTTTTCAGGAGTACACTATAACATTAAAATCAAAATCGTAAACACAGAAGCACATAAGCCTCTCTAACCTCTCGTTTGGGTCGAATCAACGGATCACAAATCCTTCAAATTAATAAATCCGAAATGAATCACTGAGACATAAAAGAAAAACAAACGACAGAGCAAATGGAAACTAACTCCATGGAAATACCTTCAAAGGTGGCTGGTTCATGATTCGCAGGAGCAGAAGAAACGTGTAGAAATGGAGAAGAAGTGTGTTCTTTTGTTGCTTCTGAGCGAGCTTTGTTTTCCCGTGTTCTTCTATTGCTTCTGAGCCAGCTTTTGCTCTGTTCTGTCTTCTCTTCTTCCGAGTAGACAGGTTTTTGAGATTAAGGGAAGAAAATGAAAGATTTGATTGAATTAGGGAGGAAATCCCCAAGA
This sequence comes from Calophaca sinica, assembly GCA_037113605.1. NCBI lineage: Eukaryota > Viridiplantae > Streptophyta > Magnoliopsida > Fabales > Fabaceae > Calophaca > Calophaca sinica. The sequence goes on along the minus strand of CM073734.1, from coordinate 97,781,723 downwards.
TCTATTTTCTGAAAGAGGAAGGGGATGGAGGAAAAAAAAGGAAAGAAAGGGAGAGGGTTGTGGTTGATCCCTCTCTTTTAGGGCTAGGGTTGGTTTTTTGGAGAAAGGGATGAGAGGGAGAGAAGGTGACAGAGCAAGAAAGGAGAGAGAGATATTCAAATTTTTTGAATCTGGCAGTGAAAGATGAAAGAAGGAGAAGATGATGATGGAAATGGAAGAAGAAAGAGAGAGCGCGAGAGATTCAAATTTTTTGTTCCCGACAGTGAAGGATGAGAAGGGTTGAAGAAGAAATAAAAAATGAAAGAGATAAAATTGCCATCATTTTTAGACGGGTGTCAAATTTTTAGGAATGGGAAATTTTGGTTTTTTTAATGGTATCAAAATGCCTATATTAATTAAAAATAAAAGTAGATAGATAGATTTGTCAAACATCATTTTGAATAAAAATAATTTTGTAAAAACTAAAAATAACTTGATTAAAATTGAGTCTGGAGTAAATTAATTTATATTTAATTTGAATATTTTTATTTTAAAAGCCAGTTGAATGTAATTGAGTTCTGAATAAAGGCCAAATGTTTTTTAGTCTTTGATGTACTCAATCGTGTACATGCACAAACAAGCGCATAAATACAAACTATAAGAAGAGAAGATTTTATTTTATTTTATTTACTGACGACAAGAAGAGAAGATAAAAATGCGGGGAGTGGATTCTCTAGCTTTCTCCCCTCTACCTTTCTCCCTATCTCACTTTTATTTTGCTTTCTCTCTCTTTATTCTCTCTCCATTCTAAATTACCATTCACTCCCTCAATCCACACCTATTTTGCCTAAAGTTACTCTAATTTTGGTTTACCAAAGGTAGAGAATCTATTTTCAAAAATGCACAAGAACATAGTACATTACTATGCTAATATGAAGAGCCTGCTCAAGATGTTGAACTTGAATCCGTTGTTTGGTCACAATGCAAGAATCTCTCAACCAAGCCTTCAATTAATAGGGCTAGGCAGAATTGTTAAACTGCATATAGAGTAAGGAAAATTATAATGCCCAATTATATCAGCTAACAACTTTGGGAGCAATGATGCATTACACATTGTTTTAGAAGGGATTGCATATATTCTTAGCCCCACTTTCTAGCAGAAATGGATTGTCTGCCTTTCACGCTGGAAAGGCACCGTGTCTTTCACTATTTCTGATCTGTTGGATCCAAGGGACGCTCCAAAAGGTGCTGCGTGCCCTTCTCTTTATTTTTTTTAATTCTCAATAAAGCTTAAATTAAAACACACGAGTAACAGACCCAAACCCCTTGCGCCGAAACCTTTGGGTCGTATACCTCCCGCAGTCTCTCCACTTCACCGTCGAGGAGCTGCCACTGTTCGAAGTTGCTTCTTTTCATATCAGTCCTGAGCGCCACTTGTTCACTCTATTATATCTTCTTCCAGAACTCCTTCGCAGTCCCCAACCAAGACAAATTATCCTCTGAAATTGCAGCACCATGTGATGCGGGTATACTGAAATTTCCCCATCAAATTCTGCCACCAACGTTGAAAGACGGCGCAACCACCGGCGTTGAAAGACGACACCACCACCTTGTTGAATGACGGCGCAACAACCGCGATCTTCCTTCTCAGTCGATCTTTGCCTCCGAGCTGCGTTGAACGCCATCGCAACCACCGTGATCTTGCCCTTCTCAGTCGATCTCTGCTTTGAGTTGCGTTGAATGCCGGCGCAATCACCGCCTTGAAGAACGGTGCCATCGAGCTGCTCCAAGATGTAGTTGAGCTTCTCTCATTCCGTGATTTCCCCAAAACAAAAGGGGAACATTTTTTAAGCTATATTTTTAAAAAAAAGGAGGGCCACATGGCGTATCCCGGAGCGTAAGATTGATCCGACGAAGTAGAGGCAGTGAAAGTTACCGTGTCTTTCCCGCATTAACGTAAGAGAATCCGCACTCCATTCTAGCCACATTGATTCTTATGTCTCCCGTTTGTTTCATTGTCCTCATCATCTTTCTGTTGATGAAAATTTGATGTTTCACTTCTTGAACTCTTGCAGAGTACACTTTGAACTAAAGTTGAAGTTCTCACCGAGTTTTTCCAACCTTTGCTCCGTGTTTTTTTGTACGCTTGCCCGCTACAATAATGAGTGGGTGTGGGACCTTGCTCCTCTTTGGCAGTCCCCACCCCCACCACTTTGTTCCGCCTATCTTCCTTTTACCCGAGTCATGGAACTAGGCATGGCAACGAAACCCGAACCCGCGGGGACCTATCCGAACCCGTCCCGATTTTGACGGGGAAAACCCGGTTTGACTGGGTTCGGGTTCGGGTTCGGTTTTTCCCCGCTTCACAAAGTCGGGGTCGAGGCGGCGGATGTTAATACCGGCCCCGAGCCCGAGCCCAAACCCGGCCCGCTAGTGTACAATTACCAAAATACCCCTTATATATATTAGTAAATAATGAAATTACAGTTTTCGAAAAAAAAAACAAATTAAAATGGTTTTTTGTCAAAAAAAAAAAAAACAAATTAAAATGATTTTATATATTTTTTTTCATATTTATATTTTAATTTGTTACGGGCGGGGCGGTTGGAAACCCGACTGTCAGCGGATGGGACCCGTTTTCAGGCAAGGCGGGTTCGCTTTTTTCAAGGCGGCGGGGAATGCAAAAACCGCCCCCGAACCGGCCCGTTGCCATGCCTACATGGAACCTTGATAAAAGTGAGGACCAATTATAAATTATATCACATTAAGAGTCAACCGATTGTTCAAATTACTCTTACAAAATAACAAAACCAAACCATACTTCACGGGAGAACCAGTTCACCCTAGACAACTCCACTTTAAATACCCTTAGAGAAGTTTTGGGTTTAAATCCAACATACAGTTCTTTATTGATAATTCATGTATTAGTATTTTTTGAATTTTGTGGCAATGTCCTGATATTGATATAGCTTTGTGTCCCAAAAACTAAAAAAATTAGATTTATCAATCATATATACTTATATAGAATATACAAGTAATAAATTAGCTAAATTGGTTGGTAAGTGAGTTTTCCTTTGTTATTTTGTCGTATTATATTCACCATTGCATTTGTATGTCATTGGCTCAAAGGGTCCCAAAATGAGACCCCCATAAACTGAAGTGAAGGGTCTGTATATATCATTGTATATTATTCTAAGAATATACAAGATGGAAGGGGACAATCATTTATCACTTGAAATACCGGTGTTTCATGCGTCCGTTTGCTTGAAAGGAAAATTGTAATAGCTTTTTTATTTAAAGAAAAAGACGAAATAAAATATTTTGACTACTCAGGATAAAATTTATATGAAGAGAGGATACAACTAGAGAGATAATCAAGCTATACGGATTTATTAATTTATTAATTAATGAATATCTAACACAAGAAAAATTATCAGGCTTAGCCCTCCGCATGAAAATGCCTAAGAATACAAGAATCCACTCTGCATGGATGATATACACTCACTATAAGTCTACTATCCCATAAAAAACCCTTGGAGCCATGGCATGACATAGAGCACAACTACGCAGGTACCTTGTAAAGCTGCAATGTAAAAAAATGTAATGCAGCCTTGAAATGCAATCCCTTCGTTGATCAATTATAAAGCAATTTTCTAATCAGAAGAATCTTCCGAGACATCCGAGTCTGAGCTTTCTTCATTTACAATTCTGTTTGCCATAATACCATCTGAACCCTCGCTCATGACATCTGCCTCTGAATCCTCCTCCTCTTCATTCTCTTCGATGCCATTATCATTGTCATCTTCAGAAGCTTCCACATCTTCTTCATCACTCATTCCAACCAAATCCCTATTCCATCTGTTGGGGGTACCATTAAAACCTATCTCCCAATTTCCTTGACCGTACTCAACTGCTTGGACATTGTCATCAGATTCCACTGCTTGGACATCATCATCAGATTCCACTGCTTGGGCGTTGTCATCAGATTCAACCTCTTCACTGCTGTTACTAATGTCAGCAGCTTCCATATGGATGGCAGTCATGGGACTTGCCTTCTCATCATTCCAATCCTCATCCAAGATTCTCAATGGTTCTCTATCAATATTGGAGCTATGAGTGGCAGCCCTATGGCCCAGCAACAAATCTTCAACAGCCCTCTTCTCTGCTCTCCTTTTCCTGACAGTCCGGCGGCCACGTCCACCAGCTTGTGCTTGTGATCCTTGTCCATGTTGTTTTGTTCTTTGACTTAGATTCTCAGTGACCTTAACATTACGGCGGCCACTATCTCGCTTTGAATCGCTCATTCTTTTAGACAGTTTTTTAACCCTTCCTTTATCATGACTCACTCGTCCCCGTTTACTGCAGCTTCGCACAATTTTCATAGGTGCAGATTTAACTTTCATGAACTCATCATGGTCCAAGTCTGCTGGTTCAACCACTTTAGTAGATTTGACAGAACTATATCTTGAAGGAAGCTTCTGCAGGAAAGCAAAACAAGTTTTATGACTACGGTTAACAAGAATAGCATGAAAAATATCCAGCCAAACAGCCACTAACTGTCCTCCATATATAACAAGACATCCAACCTGCTTAGTGAATGGTGTTAGAAACAATAGTTCAGTTCAGCTTCATTATTTTTTGATAAAAATATAAAATGAAAGTGCAAATTAATCATCACACCTTTCATGGTAATACCAACCATTGTAAAAGTTTAAGAGCAAAAGCAGTCTAATAAAAGAACAAGGAAATATTGAAAGAGACTCACTATGTAATCTCTAGCTTCTTTCTCCTCACAAGGCTCAGGTTTCTCAAGCTGAACGTAGATAATGGAAGCATCAAACTCAAGAAGTCTGAGAGACACAGCTGAAGTGGTCCGTGGAACCCATGGAAGTACAGAAACTGATTCAAAATCCATAGAAGTATGTGCAGCACTCTCCAACATAGTGCTCATCCCCAACAATTCCCCTGTTGTAGAGAAGCGTGATGATAAAAAATCTCGCTTTAATGCTCTCTCAAATAGGGTCAATATCTGCAAGATGAATTGTTAAATTTAAAACATTAATTCTCAATTTTTAAAATGTTGCAAAGATATGGTATATAAATTTTTCATTGATATGGCAAACCTGTAGAAGTTCTTCAACAGAAGATGATTTGCTCAACTTCACACCCCAATGTCTCCTAATATCTTCTGTCCAAATTGATTGAAATGCCTCAGGTGGAACAGATACCTATAAACCAGAATATGAATGTAAGTGGAAAAAACAAAAGGCTTAAGATAAAAAAATGTAGAGTACATTATAGACTCACCTCAATAAAAGCCAGCAGGGCCTTGAGCAGTCTTGTCCGTAACGGAAGAGAGGAATCCAAAATACAAATATCTTTGGGTAACTTGTCTCCACATTGAAATGCATGTTTGGAAAAATTAAATACATCATTCAAGGGAAAAGTTCGATGGCAATGACTGCAATGAGAGTCTTCAAAGAAATAAGGGTTGAGACAGATATCGCAGATGTCAACCTGAGGTTTGCATCTCTTTTTCCCATATTTCATTGCACATAGTATTGATGAGTTATAGCATTCTTTCCACATCCATTTTTGAAACTCTTGATACCTTCTCAAGGCAGCTTTCTTGTCGCCCTCACTTTTCCCAAGCTCAATTCTGAAGGATGATGAAGTTTCTGAAGTATCAGAGTTCAAGCCACAAAGAGTACTGCTAGGACTGTCAGATCCAGTATGGTGATCAGGACTGGAATCTGTTTCATCAGCTTCATTTTTAACACACGTTTCACCTGTGTTTCCAATTTTGGCACATTTTGCATTCTTTCGAACATTTTCCTTAAAGGAATTCTCAATCTTTTGCAACATTAGACACAAATGAGATTCCCTGATCCCACGTGAATCCAGTGAATTCAGAAGTGCATCAAAGGCCTGTATACAATTAGTTGAATAAACTATAAATTATATTATAACAACTAAGACAAAGCAGAAAGCTACATTGAAATTCACAAAATATTAGCACCTAAAGACAAAGCACCACAGGTTCAACAACACTTCCATATTTGGCTAGACAATAAATGAAGAATGTATAAGAATGAAACTTTGGAAAGAGGCAAACAAAAGGATTACTGAGAATATGAGTGGGAAATGTGTTCATATTATTAGATTGAGAGGACTGCCCAAGCTATTATAAGGTGTGATCCTCCTCACGCCCAAAATTGAATATCTGGAACATGAAGTTCTACATTACATTAGAATAGAAAACGGAATGATGTCACGGCGCATGAAGCTGTGTGCAAGTAGGACGCGCAGACGAGGGCACATGTGCCTACTGATTAAGCCAGGTCTTTGGTGATTGACAGGTTGGAGGGGGCACAACATCCAGTAATGTTACTGCCAGAAAGGCAATGTGGCAAATAAAAAATGACTGATTATGGCCAAAGAAGTGAGGATGGGGCTGGATTTCACCACGGACAATAGGAAGGCGAAAGATTGATGTCATTAATTAATGTCCGGTGAATCAGAATATACCAAACAGAAGAGTTCCAAATTTAGGGAACTCAACAGCAGAATAGTAATGGGACATGTTACATAGGATGATACCACTCTATTATACCATATTGAAATTATAGAGCTTTGGTAAAGGAGGAAATCAGGATAAGAGAATATAAAATAGTGAGTAATTTAAAAATTGATATCGATTTTATGTATGTGATATAAAATAAAAAGCAAAAACCCATTTATGCCAGTAAAAGACTCCTAATCTTGAAAAAGGAAACAAACAAGGAACATAACTGAAATCTAAAAAAGACTCCTCGGAGATCATTTAAGATACTCTAAAATATTGTGATATAATATTGCGAGATATTCTCTTTATTCAAACACATTTTTAAGGTTATTCTTCTTCATGGAATTTACTATATTGTTGGATAAAAACACAGCTGAAAAAAGATGAAACGTGTTTGATGTAGTGTCTTGAAAACTGGAATGGGCAACGGACTATTGTCTGGACCATCCTGTCAGACATATGAACCCCAATTAAAAATAAAAGCCAACCCCAGAAGTAGAACCATTGAACTGGCTGAAAACCTGCAAACTGGTTCATCTCTGATTACAAACTGGTTCTCTGTTTAATTTGGAAAATGCTAGAAATTGGCTGTGCAAGACCTGAGCTGTCAAAAATACCTCCCCAAGTTAACGGGCAAGTCATTCTACCACAACACAGTACACACCTTTAGTTAATATTCGCTTTACTTGTATATGCATAATAAACTTTCTTCTGCTTGTAATACGCCCACATACACACCCCCCTCGGTTCGAACACAGTTGAATCCATGAACTAGTGTCTTTATTCACTAGCTCAATGGCTAGTTCAATTTTAAAAGAATTGGTATGATGTCTATCAAAGTTAGAAATTAGTTGATCAGCAAAACAGAGATCAGCCTATTGGGGAAAGAAAAAGGAAAAAGGCAACAATAAAAAACAGTTTACCTCTTCAGAATCAATGAGCCTCCATTTGCCATCATGATATTCAACAAAGATTCTGCCAGAGCCAGGATCACTGCAAGAAGCAGATGCAACAAATTGCCAATATCGATTATGTCTGCGATCTTGCCCAAGGGGTAAGGATCTGTAGATGTACATCTCCTCTGCTATGTGGGAAATATAAGATTTCAGCTGAGATCGTGACCGTTTTGAATATTGTGCAGGTAACAGAGTCTGGGGGTTATCTGGACCCGTGCAGAGATCTTGAACTGATGAAGGCTTTTCAGACAGGCATTGTCCAACAGGAGCTGGTTTTTTATTTTCTGTTTTGCTGGGAGATGCCTCATTATTATTAGTGCAAATATTAATGTCAGGCAATGGGCTTTGGTTGCCCTCCACAGCAGCACATGTGTACTGTGTTTCAACTTTATTATCATCGATAAAAGGTAATTCTGATTTATTAAAATTATCATCTTTCAGGCGGATTTTATCTATCTGTGCTTCTGCCAACATTTGCTTCTTCAGAGCATTTGCAGCTTCCAAACGATCCTGAACAACTCTTCGTGTCAATTTGATAAATAAAGACAAAAATAAAGTTGGAGATATATAACATGGAATAAAGTTTACCTCAAGAACAACACGGATTGAATTTCCTTCATTTGCCACACCAACCAACACAACAAGAGCATTTAATCGCTCCTCTACACTGAGATCAGAATATTCTCCTTCTGTAAGCCCTTGAACCCATGATTCTCCAGACTTGCTTTCATCAATTTCCATATTATCTTCACCAAGATTTCCAGCATTTAGATCTTCACAGGCAACAGATTGTCTAGTGACAGCACTTGGACAATCAGCATTCTTGGAACCATTCTCAGGAAAACAAGGCAGATCCTTATCAAACTCATCTTTAAGTTCTACATCATGACCCAAATTTTCTTTTCCATTTGATGAGAAATCATCAACCTGTTCAGATGTTCTATTAACACTTGAAGGATTTACCGAATCGTCAACTTCAGGATCCTCATCGACTTCATCACTTTCTGACTCTTCTCTTTCAACATCATCGGCATCTTCCCCAGCTAAAAACCCATTTTCAAATATCTGAATTTTCTTTCTTGCTTCTGAAAGAATGGACTCAGCATCGGCAGGATCCTTCCTAAATGCAGCGCGTACCCGATATGTTGATGGAGCTATTCTTTCAAAAAGCTTGGCATCTCTTGTCAAAGCAACAGAAATTGATGCCTCAGGCGTCTTGCTGGTTGTCAGGTCCCGAAGACCAGATTTCTGACGGGTAAAAAGACACAAGTTAAGAACAAACTTGACAATAAGAACATTTAATATGGATATGCAACTCACCTGAATTTTTTCTGCAAGCTCTAGTACATTCAGTCCCTTACTACCCTCTAGTGAGAGAACATGAAATGCCGCAAATTTAACTGTTCCAGGAGTTAACCGATGCCTAGATCTTCGAGGTGCTAGCAGACCTCTCTCCTGCATTTTTGCCACAGCATTTTTGGCTGCTGAACCATTACGAAGTGTAGAAACGATATCTTCGCAACTTTTTCCCTGTAATTAGATATACAATTTGATCCACTCATTCAATGCAATGACATTAAGACCCCCAAATAAAACATTTAACTGTTGATTTAAATGCATGCAAAACAAAAAATTGTCAGGAAAACATTGAACAGTAACAAAATGTCTCCAAGGGTACAAGTTGAACATAAAAGCTCATAAGAAACCATCCTGAAATTATATCTTAACTAACTGTATTTCTTTTTCTCAAAATCAGTAAAATATGGTGTTCATGTAACACAAGAATTTTAACAGCTGCAGCGGAAAATAAAAAAGCAAAACAAAGAAAACGGAACCTCATTTTTATCATTTGCATATGAATATGAACATGCAATACTTCTTTTCTTCAACTGTGGTCCGTATCCTGCAGACAATGCTAGTTGTCGGAAAATTTCTGGCCATGTCAACTGATTCAAGTGCTTATGCCAATTCCGTATGTCAAAGCCCCATGCATATGCCTAACATAAAAAAGACAATTACAGTTACAGAACTGGATTTAAAAGGCCAGGTATAATTTTTGAAATATCTAAATTACCCCTTCCACAATCTCTGGATGGCCACCTCCAGAATTTGCAGCACCATTCTGATTCATTCCTAATCCTGTACAAGGTGTCCTTGCAACATCTTCAATGTCTTTTATTATCAACTTAAGAAGAGCAACATGTATCTCACCCAACAATCGTGAATCCTGAGAAAAATGATTTATTTGAACAGCCAGGATGAGCAAAAATAGTGCACAAAAATAGTTAAGCTGATAGCACAAAATCACTAGCAAAGGCCAGACTGACTGACATAGTCGTGAAATGCTTGCACAAACTCATCGAGAGTAAAAGGCCATAACTCCAGGACATCAGCAAAGGTAATCAAAAATCTCCAAACCTGAAATAGACCACTAAAGCTTTCAGAACTTAAATTCAGAAGCCTCAATCAAGCAATCAGCCAAATCAAGAATAAACGGTTGGTGAAATATGTAGAAAGAAAATCAGTACACCCACAGAATTGTTGATCAAATAAACAAGCTCCATACACTAGAAGATAACAGGGAAAGAACTTTTTGAACTTAGAATCAGAAGGACAAAGCCACATGCACCATTTACCAGAAGCTACATCCACATCAGGTAACTTGAGGATTTTGTACATTTTGTGTGTTATAAGGAAGCAAAAGCAGTGATGAGAACATACCATGAGAAGGTTGCCAACGTTCTCTTCTGAGTTGATCCAGGGTTGCATAGCAAATGGTTTTTTTAGCTTTACACTCACAGGTGGGAAAAGACACAATGAATCTACAATATAATAATAAGGTTTCAGTGCTAGAAACTCATTCCCCTTTTCAGTATTTCCAGATAAATACCGAACACCAAAATAAACAATTATTTAAAACTACAAAAAGCAAAATAAAATAAAAAAGCTCACCCCTAAATGATTCAAGGTTTTGCAAAGTATCAAAATCTAGATGGATAATAGTTGAAAGCCCCTTGCTTGAAGCAGCCAACTCCATCATTTCCAGCTGTTCATCCTCAATAAGTTCCATAGATTCCTTAGCTATTCTACGGGCAGTTGCCTTCTCAAGGGCAGCTTTCCTTCTCTCTGCCTCTTTCTCTTTGCGAAGCTCTTCTTTTTGCCTCATTTTCTCGGCCTTTTTAAGATAGAACATGTGGAAATACAATAAATAATCTCAAATGTCTAAATATAAGCCAAAATAAGGCTATCATCATTTGACTTAAAAACTTACTTTTAAATTTTCTTTCAGCAAAAACTTTTCCCTTCGTTCAATTTCACGTTTCTGCTCTCGCTTTGTTCTTTCCTCCTCACGCTGTCTTTCACGCATCAATCTCTCTTCTTCCTTCCTTCTTTCACGATCTTGTCTCTCCATTTCTTTCCTCATTCGCTCCTCGTTCTAAAAAAGGTGAGGGGAAAAGGAGGGATTAGTTAAAAAGAAGGTAAACGTGAGATTTTTATACTTACATAAAACATGTATATAGCAGGCTAAGCTAAATTTATTTCAATCAAACCTTTCGTCTAAGGTTATCTTGTTTCTCAAGCTCTTTCCGGATTCTCATCTCATGGGCTTCAACTTCCCTTGTAATTTTGGCATCATCACTCTACATAAAGTCGAAAATATAAAATAATCCTTTGCAAAGAATATAGTATATACTTCCAAGTGTTTAATACTAAGCAAAATTACAACATTAATCACTGTAGATAGCTCAAAGATACCTTTCGTTTCCTTTCTATCTGCATTGCATTGTTATGCAAAGCTTGTCCACTAGGTAAAGCACAGGGATTTTCGGGCCCAGCAGGTTGACAATCAGGGAAGTGAGAGTTCATTCCAACATTAGCTATGTTTGTGCACAATTCCCTTTGGGTGGCAACATCATCATCTCGAGGAGGAGATTTATAGGGGATTTTTTGCTTGTCTTGTTGAGACAAAAGACCAACACGAGAAGAATGACCTTGTGTGGCATGAATTCTAGGCAGCCGTTCATGTCCAAGCACAAAAGGGGAATTTCTGGCAGGACCCTCCATTGGATTATGTAAATGAGATTGGCTGAACTGTCCAAAAGCATCAGACCTAATGCCAGACTGGTTTGGAAGAAACTGATATTCATGGAATGTCCTTGCCATAGCCTAGAATAAAGCTCATTTCAAATCAAGCGCAATAAAAGAAACTAAGCAGTAAAAATAAACATCACCAGCAGTTTAAAAAAAAAAAAAAAAATTAAAACACAGAACAGCAGGTTTTCAAATTCCTCAAACTAATGAAGATAACACAGAAGAAGATTATTTGTATCAAAAGAGCACTTAAAAGAAAATCTGCAGGTCAAGACAAAAGACACAACAAAAATAAACATCATAAAGACATACTAACTTACCAAGTCAACATCTAAATCTAAACATGATATTATTAATTAACAACAAAAGCTCAGGGTAACTCCAACCTTACCCACCATTTACCTTGTACAAAATTAGCATCTAATTGTCTAAATAAAAGATACTTAAGAAATAAAAGTCTGTATTTATCAAAAATAAAATAGAAGCCCGTGTATCCCTGCTTCAAGCTGGTATTACCAGTTGGTCATTCAGAAAAAGGAACTAAAGGAATACACGGCAATAAACTGACATGAAGGACAAGAATTTGAGAAGATACCCAATCATCATAGTTACCTTCAAGCTCAAGACCAATAAAGATATGTTGCACATGCAGCTCTAGACAAGGTTCATTTTATTGAGCAAAATATACTATACTGTTATAGAACAGAGAAAACCTACCTTATTTGTTCTAACATCGTGTCTTTCATATATTTTACTGTCATAGACAAGACTAGGTCGCTTCTGGTGTTCTGTAACTGATGATCCAAAAAAACATACCAGAAGTCAGTAGCCAAACATGGTGTTGATATGCACCAATCACAAACAACTTATACCATAATATTATTATTTCTAGCAACTTATAATCACATAGAAACAGTCTTAGATATGGAAAGCAAGGCCACGGACAAAAAATTATCCACATGAAATAAAAAGCATATTTATGTCAGAAATAGAGCCACTACAGTCAATAAGGGCCTTTTGATACTATCAAATCTTTGAAAAGAGACAATAAAGTATTAAAAAAAAAAAAATGAAACAGAAAACATTTTATGTTTTGTAAAATTGTTTTGTTCTCAGATTTGTACCAGGAATAGTGAAGGGAAAACAGGAAATGAACAGAAAACATTTTCTGGAACAAATGTTTTCTTTTTTAAAAAATTTGTACAGAAAATATTTAAAATAATTTGTTTTCACTGTTCACTTGTTTCCATAGTTTACTATACATATAAAAAAAATAAAAAAATAGAAACATTTACTCAAATCAAACTGGTCCTAACACTTTCACGATGCCTAAGTAGGTGCAAAATGCAAGGAAGATAAGCAATTCAGACAAGCCAAGTTAATTTAGGAGTTAAGAAATGTACAACAAATGATATAAAACTACAACATTCAATTAACTCGATCAGTGAAGACAGGAGCACAAGCTTTATCATATACCTATAGGTGTCCCAAATGCATCTGGTGGCAATGGATCAAACTCTACTCCTAAAATGGGTCCATCTTCCCTCAATGGTTGCCCTAACTGTGTCTCCACACAAGCAATTATTTCTCTAAGCTGAAGCTCCATTACAGCCTGCGGGGAATCATAATAACCAGGAACACCCTGGGGCATTCCATTCCAGGGCTCCAAATGGGTTAACGGACTCGAACCTGAACCGGACCCTGATCCATACTCATTACCAGGTTCAGAGCCCAACCTGAGGTCATCCACAGGGGAATCCGGTAAAGGCTCCACCGCTGCCTTCCGTGGCGGCTTCTTGGGCGCCGCTGAGTCCTTTTTATCTTTTAACCTCCTATGGCAGAACCACATCTGCAGCTGCCGATCTGACAACCCCAATTTATCAGATAACTCTACCCTCACCGCCTCCGGAGGGTAATTATCCACTGATCAAACAAAAAATCACAACATTAACCAAAACAAAACAAAACAAAATACGAGAATCTTTGAAATCAAAAATTACTGCAAACAATTTTTTTTTTAAATCAAACACAAAAGAAAAATTGACAATTGTGAAATTGAAGAACGAAGAGGTGTTGGTATATGGAACAAACAGGCATAAGCTTTCTCAAGGGTTTCAAGCTGAAAGGGCGTCTTCATCTGGCGCTTGGGTTTGCTCTGCCCCTCATTGGAATTCGCAATCTTGCTATTGCTTCCATCGTTATTGTTGTTGTTTTCGTTGCTGTTATCATCTGCGCCACCCCTTTTCCGATAACTGTCTCCATCCGAACCGGCCTCGCCCTCCATCGACGATAACCGATCAATGATCACGACTTCGCTGTGCTGCCTCTGCTTCACAAACCCTAGAAATCGCAGAACCCTCTAAAGAAGAAGAAACAGAAACTAGGGTTTCCCAGAAGAATCAATTTCGGTCCTATCTTTATGCCTTCTCTCTCTCTTGAACCAAAATTCCGTGATACTCAAGTAATGGAAAGGCACAAGATCGAAATAAATATAAATAGATGAATGAATAATGGCAACGATAAACGAAGGAAAAAGGAAAATTAGAAAAGCAGCGTGCAACGAGGAATTGAAAAGAAAGAACAACGAAGAATAAAAGAACCGAGGAAAACAATAGTATGAATATTAATAAAAATACCAATCGAAAACCTAAATTAATAAACCAACAACAGTTGCTCTTGACTACTGCTGCTACTACTACTACAATTCCACCACCACCTTTCATATTAATTTCCTTTTTTAAATTTTTTATCTTCTTCGAAATTCGAATAATAATCCGTTTTCTTTTTCTTTTTATTTGGTTCTTTTTTTAATGAACGAACGGTGTCAGTGTGATCGTGTGCTTGTTGTTCCTCTCAAACAGGACCTTAATGAGGGCTAAAAAACAAAAACACGCCAAAGATAAGAAAATGCCTTTCTTTTTCTTTTTGTTTGGGTTTCTATCTTTTAAGTTTGGCGTTATATTTTTTAAGTGTTTTAGCTAAAACTAAAACTAAGATGATGTTCTATCATTGTCAACAAAAAAAAAATGATGTTCTATCCACACCAAAAAAAAAAACTAAGATGATGTTTTCTGCGACTGCATGTGTGTGTGCCTCTTCCTCCACGGTGTTTTAAATTCGATCAACATTTTTCGGAGGCTCTTGTCTGGAGTTTTTTTTTTCTCTGTTTTTTTTTTTCACCCTTCCTAGGAGCTAAATCGTGGCCGAACAGTGGGCGGGGAATTTGGATAGTGTATATGACTTGTTTGGTTTACGAAACCGAAAAGAGGGGAAAGGAATGAATTGCTGACTCTGCTTCGGATTGGTTCTTTAAACCATGTTTTCTCTTTTTCGGCTCAGGCTCGGACGCTTGGTTTGGTTGATTTTCAGCGATTTCGGATCTAACGATTTTTCCCGTTTATGTTTTTGTGGGCCCCGTTTGTTTCCTGGGAATCTGGGACCATGGTCCATGATTATAAACTGGGCTCTCCTTTTCTTCAATTGCCTCATGTATCCGCAGGTACCGCCGTCAATTTAGGTCCGGTATGGTCGGCTTAACCGAATGGCCCGCATTTAGGCTGAGCTAGGCTCCATACAAACCCAGAAAAATTGGGTCTTTTTGGCCCAACGAGATTAGCCCAACCAACCCGCATAGCCTACATTTTAGAAAATAGAAATATATAATTTGATAGAAATTCATGTTGGCCGACGTTTTAAGCTAGGCTCGGCCACACAATTCATAAGCTGATAGAAATTTGAGATGGTCTGACCCAACTCATTTCTGCAATCTAGCCCGATGGGTTGGGTCGAGCAGCCCGATTTGATGGTTGTATTTGCATGGATCAAATGAATAAAAAAATTAAGTAAATAAATAAGTGTTTTGAAAAAATAATGATTTTTTTTAGTATAAAACATCTTATTTCATTTCATTATCAATCAAGGGAACAAGAAACATAGGAACATGATAGAAAGAGTGGGGGCTAGCATATAATATAGATGCTCTAGTTATATTATGAGCAACTTCATTTGCTTACCTCCTAGCAAATACTGCCCTATAACTAGCTTGTTGAGATAATTAGTTTCTACGGCGTGCCGCTATGCTTCCAAGTTCAGAAATTGAATCTTTGCAGCAGTGAATAGCATCTATTACCAATTTACAATCAGACTGAAAGATTACATCTAAATAACCCAATTGAGAACCCAACGAAACACTTCCACAAGCCCAAAAGCCTCTCCTTCGAGAGCTTGAAAGCTGGCATTGGACCATTCTGAATGAGCTGCAGTGAAAACTCCATTTTGGTCCATAAAACACATATCAATACTTGTGCTGGAATTATTCTCAAAGAAAGCACAATGTACATTACATTTCAAAAACCCTTCAGTAGGAGCCTTCCAACAATCATTAGTGCTTACAACTTGATCTCTTCTTGCGCATAATAAGCCGAATATGCGATGAGTCCTTTTCTCTAGAAACTACATGATGGACAGGAGAGATATGGTCCTCCCAATGCTTCTCATTATGATTTTTCTACAGGCTCCACAAAAGCATGATAAAGAGATCTACCTGGTCATCATTCATCAAGGTTTTAGTATATTTTAGTGTGAGGTTACATTATTAAGCAATTTTGGGCCTAATGTTAAAAAATTCACGCCCTTTCAAATCTTATAAATCTATAAAATTCCTTTAAATCTGATAAATTCTTATGATATAAATTCATTAAAATCCAAAGTACAAAATCTTGATTATAATAGTCTTATAAAAAATCTTATAAGTTATTATATTCTTGCATGGTCTTTTAAAATCTATAATATTTTTTTATGCCAAAATAGTCTTCTAAAATCTCAATCTAATACACTCCCTAAAATGATTGACATTGGATAACATTTTTTCTCGGAATAACTACCGCTATCAGAATAGTATATTTTTAATCTTTATATATAAGTAGCCATTCCATCTCATACCACTACTATATGGGCATTATATTAAGTCAAACTTGACTTAGTGATCAAAATTTGCGCTGCTTGCATTAGCTCAAAATCACTAGTTCAGAGTTGCAACTTACCAATCATTGATCAAATCAAATGATTTTGAACCAAAAAATGGTTTTAAAAAACTGATTCTAAACCTGATTTTTTAAGTTCAAAACCGGTTTTAAAAAACAAATTTTGCTCAAAACTGGTTTTATACATAAAGCATTTTGAAATGCAATCTTTATTATTGATTTCAATTCGTCTGTGATTTGATTTCATGAACATCCAAACCAAGCTATTAGATTTCAAGCTAAAACCAATTGGTATTAAATGGAGTTACCGAACATGTATAGGCATATAAAATGCACCCTTCCAACACGACAACACCCCCTTCCCATGCCTGCTAGACTAGAATTAGAATAGGCGATGCACAGCAAGATTGTCATAACAGACAATGAACGTCAGAGACGAACTCTGGCTTGATGATAAACAAAGTTGTCCAATAGATATATAAACCGTATCACAGGATTTGAGACAGACTATGCAAGACTTCGAACAAATGCAAATTCTTAGCGAATATACACGTTTCTTCTTTTTATTTTTCTTTTTTCTTTTTTTTGACAATGGAATATACATGTTTCTTCCTTTCAAGCGTTTGATTTTTGGACGTAAGCCATTAACAATATTTTTTTGCCTCACCTAGATGACCAAAGAACCCGGTAGTAGGCTCTGAGAAAGAACCTAGAAATTTACTTACTAGTATGGTATCTCCCAATTGCTGTTGATTGTTGACCATTTTTAAAGCTTCAATAATAGTTTTAAGAGCTCTTTATGACAATAATAATGGATACATCATTCTTCAGTCAACAAAAGAGACTGGAAATCAGCAAATCCTTGTTTTCTGAATGAACAAGGGAAAAAAAAAAGGAAGATTTGACAAAAAAGAAGGAAGAATAAAATGCGCGCTATCACAAGGATAGCACAATACTGAACCAGTAAATTATTTTGAAGGAAATTTGTGACGATTTACAGTGCAAGACATCCTCCAAGCTGACGCCTATTTCTTCTTATGCTGCTTTTGCTTGCTGATAAGAAAACGAAAAGAAAATCATGTCAATTGTGATAGCCAACAATTATTGCTTCATGAATTTGGCGACAAAAAAGAGATCATTAAATTAAAATTAAATAACAGAAAATGCTACACCTTGCTAGAAGAATGTAGGAGTAACTATTTGTTAGTTAGTGGTGACTTATTATAAAGCATATATATATATATATGCTGAAATTTTTGAAGTTTCAACCAATTTAATATGCAATTGGGGCACTGAAGCAAGACTCACTCGCTTCTCTTCCTCCATCTTAGCTTTGATGAAGGAGTAGAGAGCCACTCCAGCAATTGCAATGGCCGTTCCTATACCAGTTTGGGTGGAAATCTTGTTACCTGTGTGAAGCAATTAGCCAGTCAGAATGTCAGATCCTTAGGAAGATAACTTTACTTGAAGGGCATGGAAACCCAAAATGAATAAATAAACAACCCGTGAAACTTAAAAGTGCAACATAAAGGAAGAAAATGATATTTACCAAAGATTATAATTGAAAATCCAATCACAAATACACGCTTCAGTACGTTGCCAACTGCATGAGTGAGAGGTGCCACTCTCTCCAGTGTGTTGGTGGCCACCTGGTGATGAAAAAATGTAGGTATCTGTCACTGCCACTTCACAAAAAGAAATTGTACTGTTTCTCCAAAAGGATTTTAGTACATGAATGATAGGAGTATATGACAAAAATTAATGACTTGAAACAAATTACTTACTAGGAAATACTTTTATTGAAAAATAAATATTTATTGAAAAATGTAACTTTTAAAATTACTAATATATTTGATGTTGTATTTTTCAGTGGAGTACTAAGACCACCAAATGACAGTATTCTTTAACTAATATCTTTAGAATATTTGAGCAGGGCTTTAATATATTTGAAACTCATTCAAAATTTAAATTAAATTATAACATGGAAAAGAAGGATTTACCTGGTTGTAGAGGTGGTAAAACATACCAACCCAGAAGAGATCTGATACAAACTTGACCAAACCTACTTTAGCAATTGCATCATTGAAGCCGTGCTTCAACAGTGCAGGCCCTTCCACCTATGGGATCAAATCATGAATGAATTGAGGATGACCCCAAAAACAAAAGCAACACATATTTTATAAAATAGTACAAATTAAGTTGCACTCACAATTATAGCCGGTGGTATGCAGACAATTAGAGCAATGATGGAAATGTAGGCATAGATATTGGTACTATCCATATCAGTCTGCACAAAGAGTTATTTAATAATAATAACATGAAAGAACACTAATAAGTGTATATTAGGAGGACATGAATGAAGTCATCGAAATCCGAATCCGAAACTCCTACAAATGTAGGAGTATATATCTAGTTAGTAAAACAATCAGTAATTAACATGGGTATAGCATAGAAGATAACCATGGCTTTCTTTGAATAGATACTCCGGTATGTAAAGGAAATGTTTGAAATCATAGCACTAATGAAGCCGAGCCAGTTGAATGAGAGCTCAGTCAATGATGCCATTGACACACCTGTACAGTAGATGACATCCAAAATTACGCCAAATTTCACCGACTAAATTCCTCTGCATATGCACGAGTATTACTTGTATTTTCACATTCTGTTAGGAACACATTCTCTATTTACAATTTCTTCATGTTGAAAGTTTGAGCTCAAGTTGAGTTTATACAGAGAAAATACTACTTCCATAGTTCAACTATAAAAAAGTTCAAGTTGATCACCAATTTAGTTCTTGAAATTGTGGGGCATTGTCAACTTAGTCTTTGGAATTAACAAAATTCCAAAATAATTCTTATATTTGAAAATTCTCGATCACATTAGTCTCTGTCAGACAATTTTAGAGACTTAATTGATTATTTCAAAATGACTAATATGATTGAAGATTTTCAATTTCAAGAACTATTTTGGAATATTAATAATTTCAGGGACTAAATTGATAACGCCCTACAATTTTATGGACTAAATTTGTGGCTCACTCAAAAACGTTCCATGGATTAATAATGAAATGGTTGAAAATGTGAAAAAAAAAATAATATATATATATATATCTAATATCTTAAAGGAATGATGTTACCAAGAACAACGGGAGCTAGTGACAGCCATAAAGTGATGGGTATTGATTGTCCAAGTATGAACTGTGAAGCAGCAGCATTAAAGAATGGCTCAAGAGCTGAAAACACAAGTTTATCACCGTTAGAAAATAGATACAGCACTTTCAAGTATACGTAGACGCTACCTCATTGCACATTTTTCATGTATATCATAAAGTTTTATCACCTTTAATGGTATGCGTGAAAGAAACAGCAACTGCTGCAAATGAGACATTGCTGGTAACATGGCCTAATGCATGGCACACAGCCACAGGAATGAGCAATTTCAGCAGGTTGGAGTCTATAGGCTACAAAAACAACACCCATATGGCATAACACAGATCAGTATAATTTGCCATTTATATTATATACAGAGCTTCATGAAAAATGTTTCGTCTGCATTTTTTGATTCAGATATTCTAACATATATTTATTATGAAACTTTAGAATAGTGTCTCAATGGGTTGATTTCATGAACATGTGTAATTTGTTAACTGGTTAACAGGGTCAATCCAGAAAAAGTCGTGGCGTAGCAAATGATGATTTGGTTTTTGTGGATTCTGGGCTGAGAGATATTGAATTGGACTTACAGCGCGCTTAGGAAGGCCCACGGTCCAGCTCACCAAACAGTACACCACACCCACGAATAAATGGATTACCGACACGAAGCTGCACATATACAAGCACAGTTAATCAAATTCAAAACCGACAAGTTACGAGAAAATCAGGAAAATTTTTATTTATAGCAATCTAACATATGCACAATAAAAATTATTTATTAAATTCAAATATGGCTTACATTTAAACTAATATATAAATAATGAATTTAAAAAATTCAATGACACTACCTTAGCTATCGTTTCATAGTGTCCTCTTAGCACAAGAATAAAAATTTTAGAAATACAAAATCGAGTATATAAAAAAGAAATAATAACCATATACTGAAAATATAGAAAATAAGTTCTACGCGGGTCATATAATATGACAGTAAACAAATTTTAAAAAAATTATAATAGTGAAGTAGGAATGAATGTCTCTCCATATGAATACAGGATCGAGCTTTAATTACGGGAATATTTTACTAAATTATTCTCATTCATTGAATTATAATAGAGAAACCGCAATTAAGACATGAAATATATAAACGAACACGACGAAGTTGGAAATACTATAATTAGTTACAGTAACTTACTAAGGATAGGGGAAATAATTGTAGATCTTCTTGTTGAGGATGTTAAAAATCACATTCAAGAAGTACCTGCATCATGAAAGCAAAAGGACAAAGACGTAATTTCAACGCTAAAAGCGATCACACCCGCAGTGGTCTATCTGTCGAGTACAGTTGAAGTAACGAGTTTAGCAAAAGAAAAATGAATGGAAGGGAAGGGACACATAATCGAACACAATCCACAACACACTCGTAGGTTGCTAGTACAGTAGTATGAGTAGTTACGTGACCTACCACATGAAGAAGAAAAACCCGGTTACAAGAGCCGGGTAGCGGTCGAAGAACCCGACCGGAGCTACCTTCGCTTCCCTGTAAAACCAAAAATAAACGATGACATTAGTGAGGACGGTGACGCGGCCGAGTTCACCGAGTCAGAACGGATTAAACGGACCTCACCCGGCGGAATCACTTCCCTCAGCCGGCGAGGAGGCGGCGGCCAGACATGGCCGGAGGAGGAAAGCATCTTTCTTCAGCGCCGGCGAGCACAGTTCCGGACGGAGCTGCCTTCCCCAGATGAGGTTCCCGCCGTCTGCGAAGGACCCGATCGCTTTCACGGAGAGGAGGGAAGCATTGGCGAGGGGTTCCCGCGGCAGTTTGCGGAGGTTAGGGAGGGAGGAGAGGGTGCTGGCGCGTGACAACACTCGCGACTCCATGAGAATCAAAATGGGGAAGTGCGATAAACAAGGAGAGAGTGATATATGGATGATGTTGCTTATGCTGCTGTTGTTGTTGTTTGTGTTGTTTCGTGTTGGTACCTGTGGTTCTCGTTAACCGTCCTGTTTCTGTTGTTGCGCGCTGTGGCATGATCAAGTGCGTCGCGGAACACGTGAGCTCGGTGTGCTCGATGGTGTGATTGCCGTTGATATTATTGATAATAGTTGGATGGTAGAGTGGACGGGGAGAGATGGCGAGGGATCAGGGTGGTGTGGTGGAGGTGAGAGGATGGTGTGATCGGATGGAAATGGGTGGGGCCCTCTTATCTGTTGCGGGAGATTTGTGTCCAGGGTGGAATGGGTGATTGGTGGTGAACTGGTGATGGGGTGAGTGTGTGTGACTATGCGCGTGTGTGACCACCTATTTCTTCAGATCAGCGCCTTATCGCGTTCTGTTTCTCCTTTGCCTTGTGAAGCTGTGATGGAGATTGGAGGGTTACCGCTATTGTAATTAATGTCACGGAAAGACTCATTTTGTCACCGAAAGGCGAGTGATTTAAAATTGTGGGAATTTGATGAATCTTTTTTCATTTTGTGAATCAAATTTGTGGTTTGCTTGGTCGAATTAAATAAACCATAAATTAAAAATATTTTATCAGGGTTTCCAAGCTTAACGTGTGTTGTGATTACTTGTAACATCTTTTGCTAGTGCATCTGACTATTAGTTAGTACTCATACGGACTAAGTCCGCAGAGAGTATCAAACTACTACAATTGGTTTTTAGTTAAGTTAACTGTTAGTTTCTAATCTGTTAGAGCGATAATTTTGGCCTGGACCAATGCCCCGGTATTTTAGGCTAGATTGAGCTCATTAATCACGGGCCCAAAAAAAAATGCTATTTTGGCCTGGTTGGTTCTCTGGGCTAGGTCGGACCCGTTTTATGCCTTTTTTTAGCTCCTTACTTATACGAGCTTCATAATGCTTGAGACGGAGAACAATGCCCTTTAAATCGAGAAAGTAATCCTCCATAAAGAAACACATAGAAGATCATTAAGTTAACATAACCCTAAGGTTCCCCCACGTAGATTGATTCCCTTCGATGGACATCCCGAAAAGATCGAGCTTGTCGTCAAGGGTGTAGATCTGGTTCTTTAAATTAGGCATGAGAGGAAAATTCCTAAAGAGATCGGCGGGTTCCCCAACTCTCTCAACCACCACTATGAATACAAGTGTCTCCATGAAAATATTGTGTACATGAAGGTTTTGGTGAAGACAACACAAGAGTTCAACTTGTATGGATGAAGACAACAAACATGTGTGAAGTCTTGAAGTTTGGAAGCCATGGATCTTGAAGATGAAGGTATATAGGATTGTAGCTTAGGTCTCTTTGTAATATTCTCTTAAAATATGACTTAAGAGAATTGAAAAATTGAACCATGCGCCCATCATCAAACATATCATGGAATACGATTAAGCTTTGATGCATACATGAACATGCAAGGGTGCTTAATTGTCATATAAACATGCCATACATGTGAACTCTCGCATAGATGATTATAATGCTCTTAGAACTTGTTTAAACGCCATTCCATAAGTGCTTGAACATATAGAAAGTTATTTGGATTATAAAAAAGACATAACAGAGCACCTAAAGAATTGTCACACGCATGTGAGTCGATTAATAGTGGGTTGAAACCTCCTGAGTCATGCTTTGTCTCTGTGAAACGATTCACGGGGGTCTTGGAATCAATTCACAGAATCCTATGATAGTTATGCACGTTTTTTTGTCAGTTATGCGAGTTTTAAAGCTGTGTTTTCATTCCTATCTCATGGGTACCCTATATATGATTTCTATCACATTGGGGTTAATTAGAAATACACATTGAGATTATCTTTCGGAATTTATCTCCCATTCTGTGTCATCTATTGAGCTTCCGTTGGTACTTGGAGAGATTCATAATGCTATCTCTAACACCCCGATTTTTTGGAGCGCTACTGATCTAAAATAACTCTTGTAAAGTAAAAATATTTTTGTTGACAATACCCTGCTTGCATGGTTTTCAAAAAATGAGAGTCTAAATTTTTCTTTTCTTTTAAATTTCTTTCAAAAATATTAATCAGAGTATTGCAGCACTTTTGAAACGTGATGTTCGAATAAAGACATAATAATCAAAACTCACAATGATCAAGCAAAGAAAGAAATATAAATATTTATAAGAAAAATAATACGGTTTTCAAAAGATTCATTATACAATATACAACTTAAAGAATTAAAACAGAGACTCCTATAGCTGGTCAATACTCTATTACATTTACTAGATCCTCTAGCAAGTTTGCAAAACAGCAACACAAAGAAGACAGCTGCGTAGAAACCTTCTCAGGAACATTCGTCGGCAGTGTCGATTACTCTGCAAACTTCATTAACTGGGTAACATCCATTGAAATTGGAGTACCACAGGCAAGGGTCATCATTCCAGACAAAATATATATAACAACAACAATATAGATATACAAGCCAAATCATATTTTCACAGTAAAACAACAACACAACAAAGCTTCACAGCATGAAAACATTTCCACAATACACACACAAAGATGCACATACTTTCCCTTTGGTAAATTTACATGCCAAAGTACATGATTCCGGAATATAACACTTACCCATACTAATGGGCATTAATTGCACTGGTCCTACACTGGATTCTCAGGTCTGACACTAGTCCTACACTGGATTCTCATGTCGTGACTTACCGATTCTGGTCCTACACTAGATTTCCAGATCGGAATGCCGTATTTTTCCATACCAATGGAAATTCACTCATTCGGCATTAGTCCTACACTGGATTCCTAATGTCGGTGTACACTTATGCATGCCAATACACAATCTCAACATATTATCAATAAAACAATCATTTCTTAAAATCAAATTTTCTTTAGAACACCAAATTCCAATTATGCTTTTATCACCTTCCAAATTACAAAATACCCTTAGGTGTAAAATTACCATTTTACCCTTACTACTTTTATGAAATTACCGAAATACCCTTAAATTATGAAATTCTATTTTTATCCTTAATAATTTTATATAATTACCAAAATGTCCTTTAAATTTCTAGAATATTTAAAATTATTATTTTGCCCTTACTAATCTTTTGAAATCACTAAAATGCCATTAAACTATGAAATAATTAATTAAATAATGGAAGATGCCTTTGCAGAGATCAAAATCATACATCCTGCAAGAAAATAGATTTGAAATCCATCCTTTGAAACTCACACCAAAGTCACACAAGATCCAACTTCCCAAAATCATCTTAGCTCACATACATAAAAACTTGGTTTTTAAAGCAAAGAAAACAAGATCCAAGCATATCAACAACAACTACAAGAATAAAGAAGAAAGATTATAGATGCCCTTACCACAAAGTTTTTCTTCCTTGTTAACATCAAAAATATTGTCATGTACTCGCTCACGTATACAACCACATTCTTTACAACCCAAAATCCTCCAAAAGATTCAAGGCTTTAGGGTTTTTCAACAAAGGGAAACTCTTAATTTATGACCTCACATACATGATCAAGGTTCTCACATGAATTTAGAGTTAGAAAATCAAAGAATTGGAAGTTGTTTTGGGGGAATATACCCACGGTTATGGAGGAAAGAAAAGGAAGGAAAATAGTTTGTTTTCTTTCTCTTAACACTCAAGAATAAGAACAAGTGAAAAGAATAAAATTATCCTCTCCCTTTTTCTTTAAATAAGATTAGCCAAGATGGGACCTAAAGGGAATTATCTCATAAAAATTTTACTTGGTCATTAAGGATTTAAAGGATAAGGATCAAGTTTAGTCAAAATACTAACCAATTAAAATTAAACATTTCTCACCTAGGTTTATGACTCATTATCCAAAATAAATTCTAACTGTAACACCCTAACTCTAATTAGGGGATTACTTACTAATTTAACTTGGATTAGAGTATAAATGCTGAAAAATTTTCGCACACAAACGAATAATAAAGAATGATTCCTGTTTTTCAAATACTATACTATACTTTAGTTGGTAAAATTCCTGGATACATATGCGTCGTACAAAAATACGTTAATAATATAGCCGACATAATTCAGAATTTCGAAAGCAGAATTAACTTTAATTATTACAACTTCTTTTTCAAAAGAATAATAAAGTAAAAACAATTACAAATACACATAATACTAGGACACAACCTAAGACTTAGGATATGACTTGTGATCCGGTGACTCGGGTCTTGCAGAAAAGCAAGACCGAACACATTCCAATGCTCTGAACTTCTTCAAATCCGCTTGTACCTGAAAACAACGCCCCAAAGGTGAGTTTATAAAACTCAATAACATAGACTTAGAATCAAAATACTTTTACCGTTGTTTCCAGCCATACGTGGTGTGCAACATATGGAAAATCCTCCCCATAAACAATAGTATAAATATTCATACTACATAACCAATCCTCAAACATGGAAATCCAAACATCAATCACAGATGCAAGCAATTGTCATAGAGATCACAATAAATGCTCCCCACTTGATCCAGCTCAAGCACAAAATGAGTAAAATCCTAATTAAAGGATAAAACCAAGGGGCCCCCCGATGCCACAAGTGGAAGCTAATCACATACGAAGGGGTTGCAAACGAATTGCAAACATTCCACACACAAACAACGCCTGTTATTGTGACATCCCAAGCCATACTCACATTGGAGCCACAAGGCCTTACGAAAGGGTATGTCACTCACAGGACTTCACACAAGCAATTCAATTAAGATCATTAATTAATAATGCAATACACAACACTAGCATAATTCGATAATGTTTGCAGTTCAAGCGCAAACATTCCGAATATATATAAGTTTCAATCAATGAGAAACAACAAGCTCGATGCAATTACATGTAATAAACACTAATGAATGTACCCACTTGGCAAAGCCCAAGGATCAAAATGAGCAAGGACCCATATGTAGTCCTACCAAGGAGTCCTCGTCAACGAAAGTGACCAAAGTACACACATGACGGGTTTGCGGTTTTAAACGCAAACATCCACACACATAAACAATTTCAATCCAATCCAAGAACATTACAACAAGAATGTCAGGGCAATATAAACGTGTCTTAGTAAGAATCAAAGATATATTAAGATGCCAAGATCAAAAGGAAACTTAACATGTATAAAGGAAGGTCAATACTCTTATCAAAATAACAATTACCTCATAAGATTATATATTTACATATATATATATATATATATATATATATATATATATATATATATATATGCTAGTGCATGCAAATTCAAGCTCAAGTAACTTATTGCCCAAAACACAAGCACAAGGGCTAGCTCGAATGCCGAGCCACTTCGAGATTAAGTTCATACACATATAACAAACAAGATGACAATTCAAATAATCCGATTAGAGCTCAATGGAACTCACAATAGCCACAAACATCACACATTGGTTTAGGGGAGTTGGGGACAGAATCCAACCCTATTTCAGTCAAACCCCATACAAGACCATTTTAGAATAATCAATAAACTAATTATTGAACTAAAGAACTTAAATAATAAATCCTAGCACACCCTAAGGGAGGTTTTAGGGGAAGTCTATGTTACCTGAATAATCCCAAATTAGGGATTTAAGCTCTAAAAATCCCCTTTCATGGAAGCACGTCCTAGGGTTTGATTTCAGCTCCATTCTTCTTCTTTCATCATACTGAGCCCAGTTCCTCCTTCTTCATCACAAAAATCCCACATGTAAGCCCTCTTTGCTCCTTGCCCTAACCTCCATGGAAGTGGGTCTTCAAGCTTCTATCTTCTTCCTTCAAGCTTTGATGGAGATGAACCTCATCCTTCTTCTCTGATTTCAAGCTTCATTCTCCCCTTTCTCTCTCTCGATCGCACTGCCTCTTCTTCTCTCTCTCGGTTGTTCTGCCCCTTCTTTCTCCCTCTCGGCCCAGCTCTCTCGCCCTTCCTCCTCCTTCTCCGGCGCGGTGGTGCACCGTCGCTCCAGGGCTGCCGCGCCCTCACCCTTCTTCTTCCCTTCCGTCGCACTCTCTCCCTTTCTCCTCTTCTCTTTTCTTTCTTTCTTTCTCTTCCTTTGTTTTCCCTTTTTTTTCCTTTTGGATGGAAGTCACGCAAGGAGGGAGTTAAATGAGGGGAAAGGAAGGTGCTAAGGTGGAGTTAAGTGGAAGGAGGAGTATGGTGGATTAATTATGAGTTTTAACTAAAAGTTGACTTATAAGCTCTCTTTTAATTTAACCATTTAACCTTTGGTCCCTAATAAAATCTTGAGTAATTTTAATCAATTAAAACTACTCCTAATTACTCAGTCCCACAAATCCTAAATCATTGGATAAAATTACCATTTTACCCTTTGATTCCAAATTGGTTTTAAACTACTAAATTAAGGCTAGGGACTATATTTAATCCTTAGGGATTAAATCCCTTTTTCACTTAGAATCTCTAATAATTAGGCTTAGGGAATTTGGGACGTTACACTAACCACATAAAATTTTATACTTATCACGTAATCACTTAATAACCAATTAAAACATCACACTTCTAGGCCAAGAATGTTCTAGGAGATAAAATCAAGATAAGTCAAAATAACAATCAATTAAAAACAAGCACCTTTCACCTAAGTTTTAAATCACCACTCTAATAAATTTTTAACCATATAAAATTTTATGACACATCTTAAGTCATGATTACCTCTCATACTAAGTGTTCCAATAGAAAAATTCCAAATGTCACAATTTTGCTTTGTCACGTAAATTAATTTACCGAGAAATTAATTTACCGCGTAACTAAGAAATTATTCTAAAAAATTGGGATGTTATACTATCAATTTATATGATCTACCCTGACTTGGAGAGTTCTTTCTTGATCTTTGATTATTGTTTTTGGGGTATGATCCCTGTGTTTTGTGAGATTAAAGAGTGGAGTATCTCATGTATTCTTGCTTGTGATTTACGAGGGTGGGGAATCCCTAATTGTGAGGAATTGAGTATTTGGTGTGGGGTACTACCATTGTAAGAGCCCAAGATATTGTGTAATCTTGATCGATTATAGTGGATACATCCTTGGTTAGGCCCGGGGACTGGATGTAGTTCATAAGTGGTGGGATCGAACCAAGATAAACTGCAGTACAATTCTTCTAACCTTAAACTTCTTTAATTGCACTTTTGATTGATGGCTTAAGTTCTTGATCCAATCACATATAGAACTCATTAGTTCTACATCCAATATTGAAAGATTTTTCAAAAAGACTAAAGTTTTGTTAAATTTTTAAAGAACCCTATTCACCCTCTCTATGGTTCACACGTCTTTGAGACCACATGGGATAACGACCACTAGGTTCTTACCCCAATCAATGTTAACGGAATCGTTTAAAATAAAGTCTTCTATGCCTAATCGATAGTTTTGGCCTAAGCCCACAAACTACCTGTACTCTCTTCAATCCTAAAGCTTCCTACTTAGCTCCAACGACCGAAGAGAAACAACCACGCCATGTCAGACTGGGAAAAACAGAATTGGTTATACTTTAGGTGGGAAACACTTCTATGTATATAGGAAATGTAAGCCATAATTCAAGTACGCACTCATTTTGAGTTGCAATCCACCTCTCTCACTCAAATACCGATCGGAGTCCTTGCATGTACCACTACCATTGTTGAATCTTTATCTCAAAAGGATCTTTCTCCGGCCACTATCCACCATCACATTCCTGAGGTACTATCTCAGAAGGTTCACATATGAACATCTAGTAACTTGGCAAAGCACTTAAATACTCAATATCACCAAATCAACTTCTCTTTGCCATAAAACTCACTCTTCCAATCTTGTTAAAATTCTAATTTCTAACACTTCACAAGAACCATAATATGTTTGCTAGAAAATCCACACTTTAAGGAAAAGATTTTATCCATACTAACTAGGTCGTCCTTGAAATTTAGGGTGCCCTGTGCGAAATGAGAAATTGGTGCATTCTTTTTTTACAAGTCATATATATATATATATATATATATATATATTGATTATCAAGAGCAGTTAGCCTTCAACACATAAGAGCTACAAAAAACTAGTCATTAATTGTTTTAATATAACTCAAGGAAATAAAATATTGCAGAAGAAAAGTCAAAGATTACTGCAATATTGAAAAGTTCAAACCAAACCAACAAATTACAAAGAATAATAGCAAAAGTAGTTAACGTGTATATATCAACCTGAACATGTAGCAGTATCCTGATCAATCCATTTTAATACACTTTTTATAGCATTGCACTTTGTGTTTTTAAATGTGTGTTATGCTCAATAACTACTTTTTAACATGGTTTTATATCTTTGAGTCTTAATTGGGCTTTAGTGAAATTCTTTGTTAATTTTCGGATTTTGTTATATCCTGACGCATGTTCATTCTACAGGCCATAACTTGGTCTATACTTATCCAATTTCAGTGATCTTGGTGGCGTTGGAAAGCTAAGAAGCAAGGCTACAACTCTTATGTTGGCACCGAAGCCCCGTTCGGACGTTTTGATGGTCGAAAATGCAAATTACTGAGGCTGACAAAATTACTGCGAGTTTTGGATCACTTTCTCATGTGATTAGTTATTATTGGGATAATTAATCTCTTTTGGGCCTTTCTCTTTGGTCACAAACTTCAAATTACCTAGGTTAACCTACGGGAGATTATAAATACATTTTTTTAGTGTCTTGGGTTTTAGCTTTTGATTACTTGTGAATCTTTTGCCGTTTTTGAGTTTTAGTAATTTTTTATCCTTCTCTCCTTCTTAATCTCATTTTTGTCAAATCCTTCCATGAAAGGCTAAGACCTTAGATTAATTCACTGGTTAGGGAGTTTTTATAAGGATCTTGAGGTTTGATTATTATTGTTAATTTCGATTTTCGGATTCTATTTCTTTTCCCTTTGATCTTTCATCTCTTTGATTTTTATTTGCAAATTCGTTTTAGGTGTCGATGCTTAATCATATCAAATTCATTTTTGCTCTTGGAGATTATTTGAAATATTTTGAACGCTTGTTTTAATATGTCTCGAATAGAGATCAATAGGATCTACGACGCTTGACGTAGGTTTGATTGAATTCGGTAGTTAAATTAATTGTGTTTTTGTGACGCTTGTTCCTTAATCATGATTAATCGATTATGTGTTGCTTAATTGATGCTTAATTAATTTTGTATTCCAGTAGGGATTCTTATAAATTTAATCGACGCTTGATTGGTTAATTTTATGGTCAAACAAGAATAGAATCACGAAATAGAATAATCATTTGAAACCCGTGATAGATCCAAAACCAGTGGATTAGTCGTTTTTATATATTGATATTTTCATCATTTATAATCTATTTTTCAAACCGAAATCCCCCCATTTTAATTCTTCGTACGTTCTTGTCTTTGGTTATTATTCAAATTAGAGATCCTTGTGAGACGACCAAGGTTGAATTACCTTGTTACTACATTACTGTTTTGAATTATTTGACCCGTGTGCGACAACGGATCAAATT
The DNA here is from genome assembly GCA_037113605.1 of Calophaca sinica. Lineage (NCBI taxonomy): Eukaryota > Viridiplantae > Streptophyta > Magnoliopsida > Fabales > Fabaceae > Calophaca > Calophaca sinica. The sequence continues at coordinate 97,750,570 of CM073734.1, read as the reverse complement.
GGTGTCGTTGTCGGGGATCTCTGATCAAGATTAGCCAATTCAAGAACCCTACTAACGTCTCTAACCTTTGATTTTACGTTTTAATTGTGTTTCAGGTTCTGACATTGAATTTTACATTGAGCTAGTAAAAAAAATGGCTTCCAGTCAACTTGCTCGGATTGCTCTGAAATTTAGCCAGAAAATCCTAAAAAAATTAAGGATCAATACTCCCATGTCAGAAACTGATATTGGGACTATAGGCTCAAAATCCAAAATTCGTTCGTTTAGACCACTTTTTAATTTTTTCAAATTTTTCGTAATCTTAAAAAAATCCAAAAAAATTTGTGTTAGCTTTATTTGATTTTTAGAGATTTTCGGCGATATTTTTATATTTTTTTAGATTTTATTTGATAGGTTTTGTCAATTTCTTTCTTGTTTTACCGATTAGGACAATCTGGTATTTTTTGATTCGTTATGCTGCCTTTTTATATGCTCATGATGCATGACTAGGTCCAATTATGAAATTTTGCATTCCTTTGATCTAGAAATAGATAGGACTTTTCATTAACTTCATAGACTTAATAAGGCTAGTACTAGTAATAACATAGGTGACAGTTATAGTGATATCATATTTAGTCATACTCACTTTGATTCTGATTCTGATTCTGATTCTAATTTTAGTACTGATACCATGGCTGCTAGAAAATTAAAGGAACTTGTTGCACCTGATGTTACTTATAATGCCATATGCATTGAATACCCTGATGTTGAAGTACCCTTTGAGCTTAAATCTGGTCTGATACACTTGCTTCCTAAGTTTCATAGTCTTGCAGGTGAAGATCCTCATAAACATCTTAAGGAGTTCCATATTATATGCTCTACCATGAAACCTCAAGGAGTTCCAGAGGATCACATCAAGTTGAGAGCCTTTCTATTCTCATTACAAGATACTGCCAAGGACTGGTTGTACTACCTTCAACCAGGTTCTGTGACAAGATGGAATGAATTGAAGAAGTTATTTCTGGAAAAGTTCTTCCCTACCTCTAGAGCTGCTTCAATCAGAAAAGAAATATGTGGCATCAGGCAGATTGACAGAGAATCTTTGCATGAATACTGGGAGAGATTTAAGAAGTTATGTGCAAGCTGCCCTCACCATCAAATTTCTGAACAGTTGCTTGTCCAATATTTTTATGAAGGCTTGCTGCCTATGGATCGAAATATCATGGATGCTGCTAGTGGAGGAGCACTTGTGGATAAAACCCCAGCAGATGCAAGAAGCCTAATTGAGAACATGTCAATTAATTCTTAGCAGTTTACTACCAGAAGCAATTCAGTGGTGCTAACAAGGGGAGTCAACAAGATGCAAGCCATTGACCATAAGAACTTAGAGAGCAAGCTCGATAAACTTGTTTCATTGGTCAAAAAGTTAGAAGTTACTAAAACTCAGGCAGCGAGAGTTTGTAGTATTTGCACTTCTGCAGAGTACCCTACAGATGCATGTTCTACCTTGCAGGTAGGGATGGCAACGGGGCGGGGCGGGCACGGGTAGTAGCCCCCCACTACCCGCCCCGTTGGATAATTTGCCCCCCGCACCCGCCCCATACCCGCGCGGGTACCCGCGTGACGGGTTTTTAACGGATTTTTGAGAATCCGCGGGTACCCACGGGTATCCATGGATACTTAATAAATTCTTAAAAAACACACTTATTTTCAAAAAAAATTATTTTTTACCTAGATTTCTAGACAAAGTTTCAAATGAGAATTTACAAAATACCACCTCATGCTCCTAAATTAAAAAGTTTATGGAAATTACAACCAAATATCCATAAAATTTAAGTAATTACATATATACGGGTACCCGCGGGCACGGGTAGTATGATACCCGCCCCCGCCCCGTTTATACACGGGTAATAAATATCCGCCCCGTTACACCCGCGGGTACCCGTTTAACTGCCCGTTTAAAATCCGTTGCGGGTTTTACCCGCGGATACCCACGGGTATGGGTTTTTTTGCCATCCCTACTTGCAGGAGGTGGCAACTCCAATACTCCTCAGGCCTATGCAGTAAACATATTCAATGACAGGTCTCAACCTGTGACAACCACCCTTAAAAATTCAATAGAGCCGCCACCAATATTTTATTTTTATAGGAAACATTGGAAAACCTATTTTTGATTTTAATAAAGAAAAAGAAGGTCTTTGAACAAAATTTTGAGCTCGGGAGTTGGTTACGCATAGGGAAGGTACTAGCACCCCTAAAGCGCCCAAAAAAATGGTACCTTTCATTGTTTGAAAAAAAAACATTTTGTTTGTCATTATGATTATGAATTATTTCCTAAAAAAATATTTTTATTTTATTATTGAGCTAAATAAAACCCCTTTTTATGTTTGCTGAATATTATTAATTACAAATCACTAAGCTTTATTACCAAACTAAAACATTAATAAAAATATTTGCAAAGTAATTCCCCAATCCTTTTATTTATCCTTTTTTATTTATCTTTTTTTTTAATGATGTTGCTAAATATCAATATTGATTATCATGAAAATCCAGCCAACCAATTAATATTTTTTGTGAAAATAGATTTAACTTGACTAATCCAATTTTTTTATTTCTGATAAAAATAAATACAAACAATCATGCTTTAATTACAAAAATAATTAATACTTTAATTTAAAAATAAAAAAATTGATTTCAAGGGAAGCCGATTGATAAAAGAAAAGGAAAAAAAATAAAGATAAAAATAAAAGGATATTAAAAGGGGTGTGTAACCCTAATTTCAGGGTGAAACCCTAAGCTCCCTGACGGCAACGGCACAACGGTGGCGCGGCCAGGAACCTCTGTTCCGGCCGGCGCCAATTAACATTTAACGGCGTAAACAATAAGGAGAACAAGACGTAAAAAAAGAGATGCGAAAATATTACATTACATGATAATTTCAGTCCCAAACCTATGTTCTTATAACATGAACTATATGGAAACAGAACGAACCAACAAAAGAAGAGAGAAAGGGGAAGAAATGGAACCTGAGTTTCCTAGTGTCAACCAGAAAGATACACAAAAGGGGGGAAATAAAAAAAAACCTAACTAAAAGTGTTTGCTCTCTTTGTTTTGGTGACCTCACGGGTGATTTGGCCGCAGCTTACTTCCCGTCCTCCTTTCCTTCTGTTCGAGCTCCTCCTCTGTTTCTACTAGGGTTTTTTTTTCCTGCTCTCGGTTCTGCTTGACTTTTATAGCCTCAGCATCAACTGTCAAAAAAAAAAAACAAATCATCAGAAAATCAAAATAATAAAAAGGACGAAAAAGGGATGTAGAAGGATAATGAAAATACTCCCTGATTTTGCTGGGGATCTACACGTTTTCCTTATGCGAATCTTTGAGATCTCAGTCTCAAACCTTGGACCGAATCATAAACATAAAAATAAAAACGGGGATTAGGTTCGGATTTGTTGAATGGAGTAGTGGAGAAAAGAGGAAAGAACGGATTTGAGGCCGAGAGAGAAGGGATCATGGCACTAAGGTTAGGTTTGGGAAAGATGGAAGGAAGAAGGACGAATGGTGGGAGCGGCTGCCCCTTTCCTTAGGGTTAGGCTTTTGTTGAGAGAGGTTGAAGGGATGATGAGAGGGATGAGGGATCTATGTGTGTGTGGTGCTGCGGCTGGGATTTTAGGGTTTGATTGAGAGAATGGAGAGAAAAGAGAACGTGGGAGAGAGCGAGGATTACGGAGGCGCGGCGGCTAGGATGAAGGGATTGTGTTTTGAGGTTTAGGGTTTGAATGGAGAAGGGGAGATGAAAGGGATGAAGAAGGAGAGAATGGGAGGCGAGAGAATAGGGGTGAAAGAGAGAAAGTGGGAGAAGGGTAGAGGGAGGAGGTGTTGCGGCTGAATGAGGGAAGGAGGGGAGACTAGGTTTTTGAGGATTAGGTTAAAAATGGGTTGGTCTGCGTGGTGATGGTTTTGGGCCATGGGAGTGGGTTGCGTGCATGAGGCTGAGCTGCGTGCATGAGGGAAGGGGTGTGTGAATGAAGTGGGGTGCGAGAAGCAGCGAGGGAGATGCAAGGCTGCGCGGGGGTGTGAAAATAAAAGAGGGGTGTGTGCAGGAAATAAAGAAATGGGCTACTGCAATGGGCTGGACGTATGTAATGGGGTGCAGTTTGCTAGTGGCACCCCACATATTTTAATTAGCACCCCCCTTTTTCTTTGAAAAATAAATTTTCTTTTTTTTTCTTTTTTCTATCTTCTTTTTTTAATCTCTTTTATTCCTTATTATAAAACCAAAAATATTATTTTTTTATTTTTATTACAAAATTTAAAAAGTTAAAATAAATAATAAAAAATAAAATAAAATAAAATAAAAGGCCGGACAAAATTAGGGTACTACACAACCCAACTATGATCTGTCTTCCAATAGGTACAACCCCAGTTGGAGAAACCATCCAAACCTGAGATGGGGAGATGCCTCTACACAACAGCCCAGGCCACAACCTCCTCCACTGCCAGCCCAGCAGAACAACACACCAGCTGCAAAATCTGAACCTTCATTGGAAGACCTTGTTGCAAATGGCTGTCCAGAATCTCCAATTTCAGCAGAGAACAGATTTAACCATTCAGAATTTGGAGAAAAAAAATTGGACAGCTAGCAACTTCCATTAATCAGATACATTCTCAGGGGTCGGACAAACAGCCTGCCCAACCAGTAATGATTCCAAATGTCAATGCAAATGTCAGTGCAATCACTCTCAGATCTGACAAAGCTGTTGACACTCCAGAAACTCCCCCAGCAGAAAATGCAAGTGGCAGAAAAAATGATAAGCCAACTTCTGTACTTACCTCTCCTCCTGATGAAGATGATGATGCACAGCCTATACCACTTCCTTTCCCTCAAAGGGCTGTGATAACTAAGAAGATGGATGAGGCAGATAAAGACAAGGAAATCTTGGACACATTTAGGAAGGTTGAAGTTAATATACCTCTCCTTGAAGCGATTAAGCAGATTCCAAGATATGCTAAGTTTCTTAAAGAGCTGTGTACACACAAAAGGAGGCGAAGGCTGAAGGGAAATGACACGGTCAACATGAGCCGCAATGTTTTTGCACTCCTACAACCCATGATGCCCCAAAAGTGCAAGGATCCAGGAATTTTTACTATTCCATGTACCATAGGCGATAGTAAATTTGAAAATATCATGCTGGATTTAGGTGCTTCCATTAATGTGATGCCTACATCTATCTTTAACTCTCTGGCTTTTGGACCTTTGCAGAATACATGTGTTGTTATTCAGTTAGAAAATAGGAGCAATGCTCACCTTGCTGGACTTATAGAGGATGTGCTTGTTAAAGTTAATGACTTAATTTTTTCTACAGATTTTTACATTCTGGACATGGAGGGAGAGACAAATCCAGCAGGGCACCTATCATCCTAGGCAGACCATTCCTAAGAACAACAAGAACCAAGATTGATGTCCATGCTGGAACACTGTCTATGGAATTTGGGAATATCATAGTTAGATTTAACATCTTTGATACTATGAAGCATCCCATGGAAGAGCATTCTCTTTTCCAAATAGAATTACTTGCTGACTTAGTTGAAGATACTCATTCTGATGCTACAGAGTGCATGGCTGTGCCTGTTAATGTTACAAATGATGTTGCTACAATACATGCTGCTGATGTAACTCCGTCCACCAGAACACTTCCCTCCATTGAGCAGCCACAAAGAAGACTTAATCCCTTGATTTTGGATGATGTGAAGAAGGAGAAAATCAAACGCTTCCATGATAAGATGATTTCCAGGAAGGGGTTCTCTATTAGGCAAAAAGTTTTATTGTTCAAATCTCGCCTTAAAAAGTTAAAATCATGGCTGGCAAGCTTTGATCCAAGTGGATTGGCCCTCTTGTTGCTACTAACATTGTTCCTTATGGTGCAATAGGAATAAAAAGTGAGGCCATCAATAAAGTCTTCAAAGTCAATGGACACCGCTCTAAGCTTTTCCGTGAGAGCCCCGCACTTGAAGAGGAGACTGTAGAAGAGCTCTCTTTGAAAAAGCCACCTTGAGAGGGTGATTTCTTTCCTTACTCCCTACTCTTATTTTATACTTGTTGCTTACATTGAGGACAAAGTGTGATTTAAGTGTGGGGGGAGATCTTTTAGCATAGTAGTTTTGTTTTGTTTTTGTTTTGCGTTTTTTGTTTAAATTTTTTTTTGTTATTTTTGCGTGTTTTTTCATTGAATTTCTTGGTTTATATGAGTTGGGAGTGCTTTCACTATTCTAGGACTATAGGTTTTGTGGCATGATATGGATGACTTACTTACATTCTTAGTATGATAAGTTGGATTTGAATACTAAATTGTGCATCATTTGTGATAGATCATTGTCCTTGGTGAGATTTGGGCTTTATAATGAATGAATACACTTTGTCATTCTCTTTCTTTCTTGTATGATTTCACTCATGATTGTTGGTTACTCTAGAACTTGACTTGACTCTTGTTGAAACTCTTGTTCACATGCATGCATTGAAATGATCTAGGCAATTTTGTTCTTATTAAACCACTAACTAAATAAGTCTACCTTGCAATTATCCCTTTGTTAGCCCCTTTGAGCCTATTTATCACATTCTTTGTTATATAGCTCATTACAAGCCTAAAAGTGAAAAACAATTTTATGACCCAATCTTAGGGGATAAAGGAGCTTTGCTTTGGAAGAATTTTGATAATAAATATTGCATAAGTGTGGGGGTGCTCAAAGATGTGGTTGTGTTAGAATATCTAAAATGTTGTGCTTCGTTAGAAATTTGGCAAGTGCAAAAAAAAAAATAGAAAAGAATAAAAAAGGGGAAAAGGTGATAAGAAAGAAGGAAAGTGTGAAAGTGGAGAAATGGATTGAGATCATATTTGGTTGAATTGCCCCCATGATTATTTAGCAATTATTTCCCATTGCTCCTCTATCCTCTTTGATTTTATAGCCTAGTTACCTCTTTCTATTATCTCACCTTGACCTTGGCCCCATTATAACCTTAATAAAGACATTTTGATCTTTGTGTGCATGTGTTTCAAGTGTGGATGTTAGAGGCTTATCAAGCCTATGGGAGTGCTAGCTTTCATGATGTGCTTTGAGTGTAAACACTAGCCTAGACACTTGAGAGTTTAAGATAACTTTATTTCTTGTGAGGATTCTATCACTTATGATTCATTCTTTGGTTATTCTATTCCCTTGTTTGCTTTGAAGGTAATAAGATGCTATTCATGATTGACATGGCTCCTTGAAACCTTGAATGAGCATTTCGCTTGCCATTTTGCAACCTTGGGGTTCATTGAAAATGCATCTTTGCTTTGTTTATTTCCTTTTGAGACTTTGTTTTTGTTTTGACCATAAGTTTTGCTCGGAGTGCAAAAGCTTAAGTGTGGGGGAATTTGATCAATCCATTTTAATACACTTTTTATAGCATTGCACTTTGTGTTTTTAAATGTGTGTTATGCCCAATAACTACTTTTTAACATGGTTTTATATCTTTGGGTTTTAATTGGGCTTTAGTGAAGTTCTTTGTTAATTTTCGGATTTTGTTATATCCTTATCTATGTTCGTTCTATAGGCCATAACTTGAGCTATACTTATCCGATTTCAGTGATCTTGGTGGCTTTCGAAAGCTAAGAAGCAGAGATACAACTCTTATGTTGGCACCGAAGCCCAGTTCGGACGTTTTGATGGTCGAAAATGCAAATTACTGAGGCTGACAGAATTACTGCGAGTTTTAGATCACTTTCTCATGTGATTAGTTGTTATTGGGCTAATTAATCTCTTTTGGGCCTTTCTCTTTAGTCACAAACTTCAGATTACCTAGGTTAACCTATGGGAGATTATAAATATGTTTTTTTAGAGTCTTAGGTTTTAGCTTTTGATTACTTGTGAATCTTTTGTCGTTTTTGAGTTTTAGCAATCTTTTCTCCTTCTCTCCTTCTTAATCTCGTTTTTGTCAAATCCTTCCATGGAAGGCTAAGACCTTAGATTAATTCACTAGTTAGGGAGTTTTTATAAAGATCTTGAGGTTTGATTATTATTGTTAATTTCGATTTTTGGATTCTATTTCTTTTCCTTTTGATCTTTCATCTCTTTGATCTTTGTTTGCAAATTCGTTTTAGGTGTTGATGCTTAATCATATCAAATTCGTTTTTGCTTTTCGAGATTATTTGAAATATTTTGAACGCTTGTTTTAATATGTCTCGAACAGAGATCAATAGGATCTACGGCGCTTGACGTAGGTTTGAATGAATTCGGTAGTTAAATTAATTGTGTTTTTGTGGCGCATGTTCCTCAATCATGATTAATCGATTTTGTGATGCTCAATTCTCAATTGATGCTTAATTAATTCTGTATTCCAGTAGGGATTCTTATAAAATTAAGCGACACTTGATTGGTTAATTTTATGGTCAAACAAGAATAGAATCACGAAATAGAATAATCATTTGAAACCCGTGATAGATCCAAAACCAGTGAATTAGTCATTTTTATATATTGATATTTTCATCTTTTATAATCTGCTTCTCAAACCGAAATCCCCCCATTTTAATTCTTCGTACGTTCTTGTCTTTGGTTATTATTCAAATTAGAGATCCTTGTGAGACGACCAAGGTTGAATTACCTTGTTACTACATTACTGTTTTGAATTATTTGACCCGTGTGCGACAACGAATCATATCCCTAAGTAAAAAAAAATTAGTGCCCCCTAAAAATTGGGGCCCTGTGCGGTCGCACACCCCGCACACCTTCGAGGCCACCACTGCATACCAACATAGTGATATTACTTTTATTTTTTATTAAATATCTCAATATTGTCATTAATTTTCTTCCATGATTTTTTTTGTTGCCATTTTATGTCATTTGTTTATGACATTTAAAGTAACTTTTAGGTTCCTGTCTCAAAATTTAATTTATATATACATGATATGTACTATCATTTAAGAGGGAAAATAGACCTTGATTTAATCTTTTTCATTTTCGAAACATAAAGAATAAACCTTCCTTAGAATGGGAAACGAAAAAAAAAGTCTAAAATAAGTAGTTGAAACAATACAATGAAAAGGTGAGATAAAATCTCAGTGAGTCCTTCCTGGGACTCCTCACTATCTCTTGTTGAATCATACCAATTCCAGAAAAAATAGATAATACATAAAATGCAACGACATTTAACTAAGAACATATAGTCCTTCTTTTTTTTGCAGTTAAGCACGACTGAACTATTCCCATAGGTCAAATCGTTATTTGACCGAGAATCTACGTTACCGGGTTTTGTCGTAGGCTTTGGTCCCTAGACCCTGATCAACGTAGCTTACGGTATGGTGGTTAGACGTCTATAACCCCAAGTGGCGTTCCACGAGACTAACCATACCATTCTCTCCTCTTATGAGGAATCTTGCAAATTTCCTTTTAAGTGATTTCATCACAACTTTCATAATATCAATGCATGTTCACAAAAAAAGCAAATATGCAAGTAAGGAATCTCAGTCCAAATCAACATTTACTTATCCCAAACTAACTCAAGGATTTAAGCTTTCCAAATAAATGAAGACCACCTTTTAGCACATGCATCTTTAACAAATCTCATGATTAAGACAATACAAAACTCATATAAATTATCAACAATCATAAGACCCAAACTAATTTCACATGACTTTTCCAAAAACCTAACTTGAAACTAAGCATTCAAACATGTTCAAGGGAAGGAAAGAAAACCTAATGCAGGACTTATGGGTGCCCATCACCTAAAAGAAGGAAGAACTCACAAAACAAGCACCAAGAACTTGAACTAGATGTGATGAAGCTTAGCCCTCTTCTTCTTCTCCTCTTTCCCTTCATGTTTTCCTTCTTCCTTCTTCTAGGGCTCCACCAAAACTTCCACCCAAAGCTAAATCTCAACTCTCAAACCCTTCTTCAAGCAATGAATTGAAGGGATTTCACAAGAATTTCTCAAATCTCTCCCAAAACCATGAAACCCTAGCTTTTCCCCTTTCTCCTCTTCTCCCTTATCTCCTTTTCTCTCTTTTTTCTTCCTTTTTCGCGTTCTGCTCGATTCTGCAGCGTTTTGAACATTTTTCTGTCCGTGAATCGATTCACAGTTAAGTGTGAATCGATTCACACAGTCAAAAACGCATAAGCGCCTTTTTGTGAGTCGATTCACGATTCGATTCACTGCACCCCAACTCGGTTCATAGAAGCATCCTAGTAGCCTGAAGCCTTTTGTGAATCGATTCAGGCCTATCATGAATCGATTCATGTAGGAAAAATTGCAGAAAAACAAAATTTTGACAGCAAATCATGAAATTTATACCAAAAATCATCTTCAATCAATCCCTACCCAACACTTCCAATCATCCAAAAGTTAAATTCAACTTATCTAACAACTCAAGATCAACAAGAACATAATAACAACAATATGCAATCATTCTCACCAACTTGAAATCAAATCAAATCAAAGTTAAAAACAATTACACAATCATATTCACATATACCCAATAACCCATTTCATAAACCTTCAAATTCCCCACTAAACTTAAGGGATTTGGGTCGTTACATTACTACCCACTTTTAAAAAAAATTATCCTCAAAAATTAGACAAAATACATACCTATTGAAACAGGTGTGGGTATTGGTCTCGCATTCCTCTTCTACTTCCCAGGTGGCTTCTTCAAGAGCGGATCCTTCCCAAATAACCTTAACCAAGGGAATAGTCTTATTCCTGAGTGTCTTGAAAGCACAGTCCACTACTTGGACAGGGGTAGGCTGATAAGTCATATCTAATCTAAGTTGTACAGATTCATGATCCAAGGGTTGGAATGGATCAAGAATGTACTTTTCAAGCTGAGACACATGAAAGACATTGTGCAGATTTGACAATAACGAGGGCAGGGCAATTTGATATGCCATGGGACCGACTCGACTGAGAATTTGGAAGGGACCGATGTATCAAGGAGTTAACTTTTTGGCCTTAAGGGGTCTACCAACACCTATGATAGGAGTGACCTTCAGGAATACATGTTCACCTTTTGCAAACTCAAGAGGTTTACACCTACGGTCTGCATAACTTTTCTGCCTACTCTGGGCAGTCCGTAACTTATCCCTGATCATGCTAATCTTATCAGTAGTTTCTTGAACGAGGTCAGGACCTAACAACCTCCGTTCTCCTACTTTAAACTAACACAAAGGAGTTCTACACTTGCGACCATAAAGAGCTTCATACGATGTCATACCTATGCTAGAATGGTAGCTGTTATTATAGGAAAACTCTAAGTGACAAATACTCATCCCAACTACCGCCATCCTCTAGAACACAGGCTCTAAGCATATCTTCCATGGTTTGTATGGTCCTCTCTGACTGATCATCCGTCTGGGGATGATTGATAAACCACCAAATTGTGCAATTTATAGGGGAATTTTGGGTATAGTTTAATATATTTTGTGATTATTAATGTTTAGATACTTACCCATTTTACCTTATTTTGTGTAGAAATTGCAAAGTATGAAAAGAACAAAAAGAGAAGAATTTTGGAGCAAAAATGAATATTTTTTCACAATTCTATTTGAAGTGGGAATCATTGTATTTTCTAGACTTAAATAAATATAGGTGATGCATCAAGGAGTCGTATAAAGGAAAAGTGGGGGTGTCAAAAGCACAAAACATTCTTGAAAAGGAGAAAATAAGGAACAACCAACCAACCAAAGGCACAACAAAATGGGATAGCACGCTGGCATCCTTTGAATTTAAAAAAGAGACGTGAGCAGTGCAAGTGGAAACCATCATTCACGCTGGCCAAATTGCAAAATGCATTGGTATTTTGATATCATTCACACGCTGGCCATTAGTATTTTAATATCATTGCCAATTGCAAAAAGAAAACAGAGAAGCACGAACGCCGAAAGTGGACAGAGATGTTTTTCTTGCTAACCTCATCTATCTATTTTTTCTCTATAAATAGAGGATCAGGGAACGAACACAGGTGGTTCATTTTTTCGTCGTCCCGTTTGGAGTTCTGGAGTGGAGACATTTTCCATACTCATTTTGTTTTGGTATTTTGTCATTTTAGTTTGTGTAATTTTATTTCTTTACTCTTTATATTTTATTATGGATTCTGGAATTAGTATTGTGTTGTTATTTTCAATTATAATGTGTGACTAATCCTGTTACTGGGGTAATGGGAAATCTTTTACTTGCTTATAATCTTGGTCCAATTTATAATATGAGTCTTTAGTCCTTTTGATTAAATTATTCCTGGTAAATTTATTCTAAAAAGAACTGATCACTCTTTACACAGTTAATTAATTATTTGGCGATCATACCTTGTATTAATTAACGGAACTCTAGGAATAATTGAATTTGCATGCTTTGTCGGATCAAGGATTGCGTGTTCATTTTCAGTCGGTCATTGAATTGATAAATCTATTGATGCTTTGTGCTCTTTCTATTTAATTACTTTGAATGATCAAACAAAGTAGTAAATTAGGAGGAAGACTGTTAACATTGCATGATCATTGGGTGTTAATAATTTTTGAATAGATGACTGGTAATCAATAAGGATATTTTCTCGGCTCTTATTATAAATTGGTCAAGTGATTAATCATTAGTATAAAGTGAACCCAGAACCCCAAAGATCTTTATAATCATAATTTTTGTGTGCCTTTTCTTCCCACTCCTTTTTCTTCTTTTAAGTTCTAAATTCTATGACACTTCAACAATTTATCTAAATAACAAATTAATCTGAGTAGAACGGTAATTATCAACATTCCCTGTGGAGACGATATCTTTTATACTATAACTTGGCGTTGCAACCGTGCACTTGCGGTTTTGAGCGGATAAGTTTTTGGCGTCGTTGCCGGGGAATGTTGATTGATATTGATTGAAAAGATTAATTGTTAATTTAGACACCTTTTTCTTTTTTTTTGTAAATATTTATTTTCCTTTCTCTTATTTTATTTTATTTTTTTTTCTTTCTCTTATTTTATTTTTATTATTATTTTTTTTCTTCTTTTCATTTTTAATTCTAGTATCACCGCCTACATGGAAGGTTCTACCTCCTACATGGTCGGTTTTATTTCATCCTTTAGACACTTTTTGTAATTATTTTTCTTTCTTTTATTTTCTTTTATTTTATTTTTTTTCTTTCTTGTCATTTAAATTCTAGTATCACCGCCTACACGGAAGGTTCTACCTCCTACATGGTCGGTTTTATTTCTGTCTTTTATTTTTAAGTTTTTATTTTTTTATTTTTTTATTTTTTATTTTTGGTTTCATTTAGCGTCTCCTGGTTGGAAGACTAGATCATTTCTGTCCTCTTTTAATTTTTCTTTTATTTTCTTTTCTTTAGACTAACCCAAAAAAAAAAAAATCTGACTCTTCTTTCTGTTAATTTGTTTCTTACAATTGAATTTTATTTGTCATTTATCATTTTAGTTTCTTTGTTTGATTTAATAATAATCATTATCTTAGTTCCTACCCACTTGATCCAGATTTTTGCAGTGTATGCTAACTCCATCTCACAATCCTGTACTTCAGTTCGACTCTGAGATTGAGAGAACTTTAAGAGCCATCAGGAGACAGAGAAGAACCATGGCAGAAGCGGAGTTGACTATGAATGAATACTTCACGCCAACTTGTGATGAAAATGATAGCATCCAGTACCCAGCAGTAGAAGCCAACAATTTTGAGCTTAAACCAGGCCTAATTTCAATGGTCAAAGATGTGCAGTTCTCGGGTCTACCACATGAGGACCCAAATGCACATCTGAAAAGATTTCAACGGATTACAAAAACTGTGAAATATAATGGCGTTACTCCTGAAGCCATTAGGCTCCGTTTATTCACTTTTTCTTTGCAGGGAAAAGCTCAATTGTGGCTAGACTCACTGGAACCCAATTCCATCACAAGCTGGGCTGATTTGAAAAGCAAATTCCTGAACAAATATTTCACTTTGGGAAGTTTGCTAAAGCGAGCGAAATTTATGGATTCACCCGTAAAGATGGTGAAACTATGCATGAAACTTGGGAACGATTCCAAGATTTACTCTTAAGTCGTCCCCATCATGGTTTCAATAAATCTCTGTTGGTTCAAATATTCTATAATGGTCTTTCTTTTCAGGATAAAGCGGTGTAGATGCAGATGTGGAGGATCCTTGGGCAACAAACGCCTCAATGTTATGAGATAATGAGTAGAATTGCTCGTAGCGATTGCTCAATGGGCACAGGGAGAGAGACATCTCTCGAAGAAACCTCAATGACAGTATGTATAAGTCGGATTCCACCACCGCTTTGGAGGCCAAGATAGAGGCAATGAGCAAGAAGTTTGAGGCTCTCTTAGCGTCTAAGCCCAAAACAATTCTTTGCAGCTTCTCATGACAAAGATGAATGGCTGCCGGATTTGGTGAAATAATTGAAGGAGTTAATGCCATCAAGGACAAAGACTCTGATCCAAAAGCTGATATGCAAGAAGCCATGTTGAAGTACATGCAAAGGAATGGACATCCATATATGGATGTCTTGGCTAACTACATGGAGAAAACCAATGAGAGACTCAAATCCATAGAAAAGCGGGCCCTGTGACTCAGTAACTATTGTGGATTGATGGGTCATGAGACCCAAGATTGTTTGGAAGAGGCAAATTTTGTAGGTACTAGTTCTAGGCCTAGAAATGACCCTATTCTAACACTTACAATCCAGCTTGGAGGGATCACCCCAACTTCTCATGGGGAGGGCAACAAAAGAATCAAAATCAAAACCAAAGTCAGCCTCCCTATAAACCTCCACATTTGCAAGCTCAACCACAAAGGAGGCCATCCCTACAAGATCAAATAGACAGTCTTGTTGGAACTGTTAAGTCGCTAGAAAACACAGTGAGCACTTCTGTTTCCAACCACAAGAGCCTAGAAAGTCAAGTTGCGACCCTGGTGCAGCTCATGACCAAAAGGGAAACAGGGTCACTACCTAGCCAATCTGAACAAAACCCAAGAGAGCAAGCTAAAGCCATTACTACAAGGAGTGGAAAGACTCTCGAGGTGCCAAGAAAAGAGAGTAGTGAAGACCTTACTGAAAAAAGCTCAAGTAAGAAAAGCAAGAATGAGAAGGAAAAAGAGAAATCAACTGAACCACTCCCCTCACTTCCACCACACATCCCATTCCCCCAAAGGCTCAAAGGTAATGCATCTGATCCTCAATTTGCTAAATTCTTGGACATCCTGAAGCAACTGACTGTCAACATACCTTTTGTGGAAGCAATTTCTCAAATGCCCAAATATGCAAAGTTTCTTAAGGACATTGTGTCCAACAAGAAGAAATTTGGAGGAATTTGCCACAGTCAAACTTAATGAGGAGTGTTCGGCAATACTCCTAAATAAATTACCTCCTAAATTGAAAGATCCAGGGAGTTTTACTATTCCCTGCTCAATAGGTAATTTACATTTTGAGAAGTGTCTGTGTGACTTAGGCTCTAGTATCAACTTGATGCCTTTGTCTATTCTTCGGAAGTTGGGCATTCAGGAACCAAAACCCATCACTATTCAAATCCAACTTGCAGACAGATCTGTGGTGTACCCAAGAGGTATAGTGGAGGATATCCTCGTTGAGGTGGACAAGTTCATCTTCCCGGTTGACTTTGTGATTTTTGACATGGAAGTGGATAAGGAGCCAATACTCTTGGGAAGGCCATTCTTGGCTACGGGAAGGACTTTGATTGATGTGCACCAAGGAAAACTCACTTTAAGGCTTAATGATGAGGAAGTTGTTTTTAAAGTTTTTAACTCTATGAAAACTCCTTCTACTTTTGAATCTTGCAATTATGTATCCACTTTGGATAACATCAGTGCTTTAACTCAATATAATTTGCGAGGAATTGTTAAACAGTGACAATCTTGAGAAAGCCTTAACAATGAATGAGTTTGATTTTCTGGATAATATTGAGGTGCAGGATGAAGTCAAAGCCTTGGATGCTGGCATAATCCAAGGAGGTTACAAATGGAAGGGCCAATACGAAGCATTGGAAAGAAACAACCTGAAGAAGCCCAAGTCTTCCATTGAAGAGCCACCAGAGCTCGAACTCAAACCTCTGCCTGTTAATCTCAAATATGCATTCCTACATCCCCCTTCCTCATTGCCTGTTATTATTTCTTCATCTTTGACAGGTTTAATGTAAGAAAAGTTGTTGAGAGTTCTGAGGGAACACAAGGAAGCATTTGAATGGACTATCCATGACATAAAAGGGATAAGTCCATCAATTTGCACACACAGGATCCACATGGAAGAAGACCACAAGCCAAGGGTGCAACCCCAAAGAAGGCTCAACCCAAACTTGAAAGAAGTGGTAAAACAAGAAGTTATCAAACTTCTTGATGCAGGTATAATTTACCCTATCTCCGACAAATCCTTGGGTAAGCCACCTGCGGTGGTCCCGAAAAAGGAGGGACTACAAAGAATCGAAAATGAAAAGAAGGAATTAATTCTTTGTAAGAAAAGTTATTGGGTGGCGTGTGTGTATTGACTACAGAAAATTGAATGAGGCCACTAGGAAAGATCATTTCCCCCTCCCCTTTATTGATCAGATGCTTGAGAAATTGTCTGGACATGAATATTACTGTTGTCTAGATGGTTATTCTGGATATATGCAAATACCTGTGGCATTTAAAGATCAAGAAAAAACCACTTTTACATGCCCATACGGTACATTTGCATATAGAAGAATGCCATTTGGCCTATGCAATGCATCTGCCACTTTTCAGAGATGCATGATGGCTATCTTTTCTGACATCTTAGAAGATTGCATAGAGGTATTCATGGACGATTTTTCTGTTTATGGTTCTTCATTTGATGCTTGTTTACATAATCTTGAACTTGTGCTAAAAAGATGTAAACAAACAAACCTTGTTTTGAACTGGGAAAAATGTCAATTCATGATCAGTGAGTGTATTGTTCTTGGGCACAAGATTTCTCAAAAGGGCATTGAAGTTGACCCTGCTAAGATTGAGGTTATTGCAAAACTTCATCCCCCTAATTCTGTAAAAGCTATCAGAAGCTTTCTGGGACATGCTGGCTTTTATAGAAGGTTCATAAAAGATTTTTCAAAAATTGCAAAACCTCTTTCTAACCTTTTGGTGAAAGATGTGTCGTTTCAATTCTCTGAATGTTGCTTAAAATATTTTGAAACTCTAAAAACAAAACTTATTGAAGCACCTGTTGTTGTTGCACCTGATTGGTCATTGCCTTTTGAACTTATGTGTGATGCAAGTGATGTGGCAGTAGGAGCTGTTTTGGGCCAAAGAAAGGACAAGATCTTTCATGTCATTTATTATGCCAGTAGAACTCTTGATGATGCACAAAAGAACTACACAACAACTGAGAAAGAGTTACTAGCAGTGATATTTGCCTTTGACAAATTTCGTCCTTATTTGGTCTTATCAAAAGTAATTGTTTACCCTGACCATGCAGCTATTAGACATTTGCTTGCTAAACAGGATGCTAAGCCGAGGCTTATAAGATGGGTGCTTTTGCTGCAAGAGTTTGATGTGGAGATCAGAGATAAGAAAGGAGTTGAAAATGTCATTGCTGATCATCTCTCCAGGATAGATCCCGAGGTAAGACCCTCTGTTGTTGAAGGAATAAGGGAAACCTTCCCTGATGAACAATTGCTGGCAGTTTCTGAACTTCCATGGTATGCAGACATTGTGAACTATTTGGCTGGTAATGTTCTTCCCCCTAATCTGTCATATGCTCAACGAAAGAAATTCTTTTCTGACGTTAAACATTATTTTTGGGATGAACCATACTTGTTCAAATGTTGTTCTGATAATATTATCAGAAGATGCGTTCCAGAAGTGGAGTGTAATTCTATTCTAGAACACTGCCACTCAAAAGAAGTGGGAGGTCATTTTGGTCCCACAAATACAGCTCACAAGGTTTTACAATGTGGCTTTTACTGGCCTACCCTTTTCAGGGATGCTTACAATTTTGTTAGAACTTGCGACAGATGCCAAAGGAGTGGGAATATTTCCCGAAGACAGGAAATGCCACTAAACAATATTCTTGTTTGTGAATTGTTTGATGTTTGGGGCATTGACTTCATGGGTCCTTTCCCGTCTTCTTATAACAATGTTTACATCCTTGTTGCTGTTGACTATGTATCTAAGTGGGTGGAAGCAGTGGCTTTACCAAACAACAGTGCTGGGGGAGTGATCAAGTTTTTAAAGAAAAACATTTTCACTCGTTTTGGTACTCCCCGAGCAATCATAAGTGATGGAGGCTCCCATTTTTGCAATAAACAATTTGGAAATCTATTAGCAAAATATGGTGTGACTCACAAGGTAACCACTCCTTACCACCCACAAACTAGCGGTCAAGTGGAAATTTCCAATCGCGAGATAAAGAAAATTTTGGAAAGAACTGTTAATAATTCTCGCAAAGATTGGTCATTAAAGCTTGACGACGCACTGTGGGCATATAGGACATCATTCAAGACTCCTATTGGCATGTCCCCATACAAACTGGTTTTTGGAAAAGCATGTCATTTACCTGTTGAATTAGAACCACAGGCCTATTGGGCCATCAAATACTTGAACTTTGAAATGAAAGATGCAGTGAGAAGCGTTTGTTGCAACTCAATGAGATGGATGAATTCGTCTAGAGGCTTATGAGAATGCAAAGTTGTACAAGGAACATACGAAGAAATGGCATGACAAACATATCCAGAGGCGAGAGTTTCAAATGGGTGATAAAGTTTTAATTTACAACTCTCGCCTACGCTTATTCCCAGGTAAGCTCAAGTCCAGATGGACTGGACCATACACAATCACCAAGGTATTCCCCTATGGAGTCATTGAGGTCCAAAAAGAAAGTGGGGGAATTTTCAAGGTAAATGGTCAGAGGGCGAAAGCCTATGTGGAGGGAGTCAAAGAAGATACCTTCACCATCAATTTGGATCAAGCTCAGTAAGAAGTGTATCCGTCAGGCTCGGGACGTTAAACAAGCGCTACATGGGAGGCAACCCGTATACTCAAGGAAGTGTTTATGTATTTTTCTGGTATTTTATTTTGTTATTTTGGCAGTTAATACCTTCGGTTGTTTGTTTTATTCTGTTTATGTTCTCTCGCTTTTTGGAATTAAGCTATGTTTAAGTGTGGGGGAGAGAGTGTGCGTAACAAAACTGAGGTAAATTTTTGAAAATGGAAGCTAATATTTTTGGGCAAAATTGTTGATTTTTCAAACCAGCTTTTGGATATTGAGATCAGTATTATTTGTTGATAAGCTGAAAATTAAAAAGCCCTTAAGTCACAATTTTTCAAAATAGCTTCTATATGTGAGAATTTGAGCCTAATAAGGGTTTGCACATTGCTGAATAATTTAAAGAAAACCCTTCTTCTTTGATGAGTTGTTTTCCAATGACACGTTGTTCTAGAACTTGACATGTGACCATTTCAAAGCGAAACTAATTTCTGAGGATTTTTGAAAAATGATTGGGGCAATTAGGCATTTTTTCCAGCCTCCAAAGACTTTGTTTCAAAGACTATACCACTTAGTTGCCCACTTTGAGCCTTAAAAAGAAATTTTATTTGGAACCAAAAAAAAAGTCGATTTCAGTTCCCTTGAATATACTGATGGAGCATTGTGGTTATAATAGTGCAAAATATATTCACTTGAATTTTGAAATGAAAATATGTTGACAAGTGAATTTTTCAGAGGTCAAAAAATCATCATAATAATGGTGTCAACTTAGATGCCACAAAAAAAAAAAATAGTGTCATGCAAAGTGAGAAAAAAATACACTTAAAAATTTTTATTCAAGGGAAGTGAAAAATTGAAAGCCCTTGTAAATGCCTTTCTTTCAATTTTCATACCTCAATTTTTACCCTGGCCTCAATACAACCTTTTGAAAGACCCATTGATTTCGAAATTTTTCTGTGAATTGTTAGTCGAGTTTTGGTCTATTGTCAAGCATATGGTAGCGGTGTGTCTTTGAGAAATTTTGTGTGATTTCCCTCATCCATCAAACACTTGAGAGTTATGTGAGAGAGTGACTTACTTTTGGAAAATTGGACTTCAAAATGCTAATATATCTGATCATGAAATCAAAGAATAATACTCTCTCAATTGTTTTCAATGTTGCATCTTTAGTTTGTTTGCTTTGCCCAATATATTGGTTGGCTTCCATTTATCCGAAATGATTTTTGATGCATAACCAGATTCTTTGCTTGAGGGCAAGCAAAGTTCAAGTGTGGGGGAATTGATAAACCACCAAATTGTGCAATTTATAAGGGAATTTTGGGTATAGTTTAATACATTTTGTGATTATTAATGTTTAGATACTTACCCATTTTACCTTATTTTGTGTAGAAATTGCAAAGTATGAAAAGAACAAAAAGAGAAGAATTTTTGGAGCAAAAATGAATATTTTTTCACAATTCTATTTGAAGTGGGAATCATCGTATTTTCTAGACTTAAATAAATATAGGTGATGCATCAAGGAGTCGTATAAAGGAAAAGTGGGGGTGTCAAAAGCACAAAACATTCTTGAAAAGGAGAAAATAAGGAACAACCAACCAACCAAAGGCACAACAAAATGGGATAGCACGCTGGCATCCTTTGAATTTAAAAAAAGAGACGTGAACAGAGTGCAAGTGGAAACCATCATTCACGCTGGCCAAATTGCAAAATGCATTGGTATTTTGATATCATTCACACGCTGGCCATTAGTATTTTAATATCATTGCCAATTGCAAAAAGAAAACAGAGAAGCACGAATGCCGAAAGTGGACAGAGATGTTTTTCTTGCTAACCTCATCTATCTATTTTTTCTCTATAAATAGAGGATCAGGGAACGAACACAGGTGGTTCATTTTTTCATCGTCCCGTTTGGAGTTCTGGACTGGAGACATTTTCTAGACTCATTTTGTTTTGGTATTTTGTCATTTTAGTTTGTGTAATTTTATTTCTTTACTCTTTATATTTTATTATGGATTCTGGAATTAGTATTGTGTTGTTATTTTCAATTATAATGTGTGACTAATCACATTCTTTGGGGTAATGGGGAATCTTTTACTTGCTTATAATCTTGGTCCAATTTATAATATGAGTCTTTAGTCCTTTTGATTAAATTATTCTGGTAAATTTATTCTAAAAAGAAGCGATCACTCTTTACACGCTTAATTAATTATTTGGCGATCATACCTTGTATTAATTAACTAACTCTAGGAATAATTGAATTTGCATGCTTTGCCGGATCAAGGATTGCGTGTTCATTTTTAGTCGATCATTGAATTGATAAATCTATTGATGCTTTGTGCTCTTTCTATTTAATTACTTTGAATGATCAAACAAAGTAGTAAATTAGGAGGAAGACTGTTAACATTGCATGATCATTGGGTGTTAATAATTTTTGAATAGATGACTATAATCAATAAGGATATTTTCTCGCTCTTATTATAAATTGGTCAAGTGATTAATCATTAGTATAAAGTGAACCCGTAACCCCAAAGATCTTTATAATCATAATTTTTGTGTGCATTTTATTCCAATTTCTTTTTCTTCTTTTAAGTTCTAAATTCTATGACACTTCAACAATTTGTCTAAATAACAAATTAATCTGAGTAGAACGGTAATTATCAACATTCCCTGTGGAGACGATATCTTTTATACTATAACTTGGCATTGCAACCGTGCACTTACGGTTTTGAGCGGATAAGGATGATAAGCCGTACTAAGGTCCAATCTAGTCCCTAAAGCTTGGTGGAGAGCCAAAACCGGGAGGTAAACATGAGATCCCTATCAGAGACAATGCTAGTGGGTACTCCGTGGAGTCTAACAATTTTCCTAATATAGATCTTAGCTAACCTTACGGTCTTGTAAGAAGACTTGATGGGAAGGAAGTGGGCAGATTTGGTCAGTCTATCTACTATGACCCAAATAGAGTCATATCCTGACTGAGTGCGAGGTAAACCTCCCACAAAGTCCATTGCTATTTTTTCCCACTTCCACTCCGGAATTTCTAAAGGTTGGAGAGTACCAGAGGGCTTTTGGTGCTCCATTTTGGTTTTCTGGCAAACCAGGCACTGAGCTACGAATTCTGCTACGTCATTTCTCATACCCGACCACCAGTACCGCTGCCTAAGCTCATGATACATCTTGGTGGAACCAAGATGTACTGAGAATCCACTCTTGTGGGCTGTTGTGCCAAATACGCAAGTGCACGGAGTTGTCGTCAAGTAATAAAATATCGATCCCACATAGACTGCTTTTATGCTAATAAAATTAATTCAAGAAATAGAATTTGTTGTTGTAACAGAAACAAAATAAATTAAGAACAATGTAATGGATGATTTTAATAATAAGGAAAAGCTTATAGGACTGGGGGTACCACAATGATGCTCTGAAATCCTAATTGACTACTCTCTTATTAACAAATGAATTCAATTGAAGGCAAGCTATCCTAATTTAGTAAAAGTTCCCTCCCAGGATACAGAAACCGTGTTTAAGCGATACAACTCATACTCTCGTGGTAATTGAAATCGAATTAAACCCATTAAGAAATATGATAGCTTGTTTTATCCTCGAAGGACTAAAAACTACTCTCGTGATTTTAGTCCTAAGTTCCGTTCTTATAGTTCCGATAACTAGGTTCACCTCTCAGTTCATCCCTAGAAATATAACGCATATGAACAAGTGCGCACTGAATTCATAAGAAATATTAATAATCATAAAAACGGAATCAAATTGCATTCAAAGCAATAAGAGAGTATTTCAAATAATCATTCAAGATACATCAAAAGGCATAGCCCCAAATCCTAGAATAAGGGAAACTACTCTAACATGGTGGATAGAATAGAATCCATAGAAATAAACATTCAAACTAGGAAATTGAGAGAGAAGAGACGAAGAGATTGATCCTAATCCTCCACCGTGCCTCAAGAATCAAAGTTTGAACCCTAGACAAGTCCCTAAAATGTCTATTTATAGTCTAGGGTGAAAAGCATGGAAGATAAGCTAAAAAACGCATAAAATTGCGAAATTCCGTGTCAGTTGGCTCCCGCAGCACGGCCGTGCTGCCCAACACAGGCTGGCCGTGCTACCCTGTAATCCTGCGCGTGGAATGAATCAGCGAGGCACGGCCGTGCTTGGTGGCAAGGCCTGGCCGTGGAACGTTCTGTGTGATGGCCAAACATTGCTGGAATTTCTGCCTCGAAGCACGGTCGTGCTTCCCAGCATGGGCAGGCCGTGCTTCACTTAATGTTGCTCATTTTTTATGCCTTGGCTTCCAAATTGGTCCCAACATCCGTCCAAGCGAGTTTTCTCCGTTTCCTAAGGTCAAATACCTTCCTTTAAGCATAAAAGAGCAAAGATCAAGTGCATTATTCAAATTAAACAAAATGCATAAATAACATGAATTAAAATGGTTAAAAAGACTAAAATGTAATGAGAAACTAGCACTAAACTATATGCTATTTCGAACACATCATGGGCCTCTTCTAAAATCTGTTTCTTAATGAATTCATCTCTAGGAACACAAATTCTTTGATGGAACGAAATAGTGTCATCATTAGCTTCGAAAAAATCGGGGTGGTGTGTCCTAGATTGTAACTCTTCATCTAGAATCTAAGCTAGTCTAATCTGACCCCTAAAGTCACAAGAAATCTCTCGGTGACATAATAAGAGACTGTTCCTCGTGGAGAACATTCCCAAGTTTAAGTCCCTAAAGGACTCCAACAGCTCCATCTCTTTAATCATCATTGAAGAAACATGAAGAGATTTCCCACTCAAGGCATCAGCAACTACATTCACCTTGCCAGGGTGATACTTCAATTCAAATTCATAATCTGTCAGGAACTCTACCCACCTTCTTTGTCTTATGTTAAGTTCCATTTGATCAAAGAGGTATTTCAAACTCTTATGATCACTAAATACTTCAAACTGGGCACCATATAAATAGTGCCTCCAAATCTTTAGAAAAAAACTATTGCTGCAAGTTTTACATCATGAGTAGGATAATTCTCTTCATGAGGCCTTAGCTGCCTAGATGCATAGGCCACAACCTATCGGTTCTGCATAAGAACACAACCTAACCCTTTCTTAGACGCGTCATTATAGACTTCAAATCCCAGGGCTGGGTCAGGGATAACAAGAACTGGTGTGGAAGTCAACCGAATCTTAAGCTCTAGAAAACTATTCTCACAGCTCTTATTCCACACAAATGGTTCCCCCTTTCGGGTTAACCTTGTTAGGGGAAGTACCAATTGAGAGAACTCCTGAATAAACCTACGATAATAAACGGCTAGCCCTAGAAAACTCCTAACTTCTGTGATAGTGGTTGGTCGTTCCCAATTAAGAACTACTTCCACTTTACTGGGATCAACCGACACTCCAGCTTGAGAGATGATGTGTCCTAAAAACTTAACTTCACTAAGCCAAAACTCGTATTTTTCAGCCTTTGCAAACAATCTCTTTTCCCTAAGAGTACCTAGCACTATTCTAAGGTTCTCCTCATGCTCTTGAGGATCCTTGGAATAGACTAGGATATCGTCTATGAAGACCACTACAAACCTATCAAGAAAAGGCCTAAAAATCCTATTCATATAGTCCATAAATATGGCCGGAGCATTGGTCAAGCCAAAGGGCATAACCAGATACTCATAATGACCGTATCTAGTCCTAAAAGCAGTCTTTGGAACATCTTTGGCCTTAACCCTAATCTAGTGGTAACCAGATCTCAAATCAATCTTAGAGAAAACCAAAGCTCCTCTAAGTTGATCCAACAAGTCATCTATTCTGGGCAGTGGGTATTTATTCTTAACTGTGACCTCATTGATTTTTTGATAATCTATGCAAAATCGCATACTACCGTCCCTTTTCTTCACTAAGAGGACAGGTGCGCCCCAATGTGACATACTAGGCCTAATAAATTGCTTCGCAATCAAATCTTCCAATTGGGTCTTAAGCTTTCTTAACTCTAAAGGCGACATCCTGTATGGGGCTACCGAGATTGGTCCCGCTTTGGGAACCAGGTCTATAGAAAACTCCACTTCTCTTTCTGGAGCTAAGGTAGTTACCTCGTCAGGAAATACATTTAAGAATTCATTTACTACATGGACATTAATTAGATCTAGGCTAACCTCGGTGGTTGAGGAGAGTAACATGATGTATCCTGCATGGCCCTCAACCAGACAATGATTTAACTGGGGAACACTAGCCAAGGCTTCAGAACTAGATTCTTCAAGAGATGACTGTACTTTTGGAAATTCTATTATTTTACAATAACAATTTAGAATAACTTGATTGGCTAAAAGCCAATCCATACCTAGGATTATGTCCATCCCCTCTAAGGGTAGACACACCAGGATCACCAAAAACGTTCTTCCTTGAATTACGAGAGGACAATTCTTGCACATCAAGGAAGTAGAAATACTACCTTCTGCAGGTGTGTGCACGTGCAAAGGAATTGGTAGAGAAGTAAGACACAATCCTAGCCTTAGTGCACATTCACCAAAAATGAAGGAATGGGTTGCCCCAGAGTCATACAAAACAACTAAAGGTTCATCTTGGAGAAAACAAGTACCTTCATCAGATTTTCAGCACCTTTAGCTTTCTTGGCATCCAAGGTAAAGACTCTCCCTTGGGTAGGACCATTGGGTTTAGATCCTTTCCTTTCGTGTACTGGGGACATTCCTTTGCCATATGTCCCAGCTGATGATAGATGTAACAGGCATTCTTCCCCTTCATACACACCCCTTGGTGTATCCTTCCACATTTGGTGCAGGTATGAAAGGATTTAGGCTCATGAATTTGTACTTACTTCCCTTTATTCAAATTCCCCTTTGGTCTCATGTGTTGAGCATTCTTGTCATCCTTCTTCTTTTGGATTCTATCACGACAATCCGCTTCCAAGGCCATCTCTGCTTCCTCAGATATTCTACACTTGCCCGTAAGCTTGGCATAATCGGCTTCCTCAAACTGACACACGACATTTCTCAATTCCGGTTTCAGGCCCTGCACAAACGGGTGAGCCTTCCACTCGTCATCTTGTGTATGTTGAAGGTAGGTGGAATATTTGGCCAATTCTTCGAATTTGGCTACATATTCCCCTACTGACATATTTTCCTGTGTCAGGTGAGCAAACTCTTGCTCCTTCTACCTTCTCACACTTCTTCGAAAGTATTTCTCCAAAAACACCCTCTGAAAGTTTGTCCAATCCAGATGGGTCTCGAGTAGTCATGTGAGCCCTAACTCCCCTCCACCATATCTCTGCTTCTTCCTTCAAGTAGCAAGAGGCAAAAACCACTTTCTGTTCTTCAGTGCAGGCAACCACAATGAAGATCTTTTCCATTTCTTACAGCCAGTAATGTGCTTCAGCCGGATCTGAGCCACCTTTGAAAGAAGGAGGACTATTCTTCCGAAATTCAGAGAAAGAGCGATTGGGGTTCTCGGGTTGTGCTGCATTGTTGGCTGACCCGAATCCCCCTTAGAGAATTTGGTTGAGTAAGGCATTCGTTGCCTGGGGTTGGTCTCTCATAGCATTTGAAGCTTGAGCTTGCTCCCATAGTGCATCTGCCATGACATTCCAAGGAACGTCTTCGGGTGGTGGCTGTGTTGTTCGTCTTGTCCGTCCACCGCCTCGAGATCCACTGGCCATAATTCTGCATACAATGTACAAAACATTAAGTTGATCAGGCTCAATATTCTATAACAAGGTACTTAGAAAGTCTAGCTAGTCAATCATCAAGACCTTAACATACTATTCTACCTAGTCACAGTCCAAAGGATTGAACTGCTCTGATACTATAATGTAACATCCATACATTCAACTTAATGGAAAGTATGACATTAAACATTTGATACAGAGATTCCCAAGAGAATTTAAACTTAGACATTACATCAAGTCCAAATATCACATGGTTTCCTAATTCCACAAGGGAATAAACATCATATTTAAATTTACATAACCATTTAAGAAGTCCAACGCAAAATACTAGTCTTTTGTCTTAAACAACTCAAAACCAGTTACATAATTTCAAAATACAAAGTAGAGAGAGATCTTGACATCCAAGTTTCACCAGTCTTCTTTTGCTACCTGCTGATCTGAAACAATAAAATGAAAGGGTGAGATAAAATATCAGTGAGTCCTTCCCGGGACTCCTTACAATCTCTCGTTGAATCATATCGATTCCAGGAAAAATAGATAATACATAAAATGAAATGACATTTAACTAAGAACATATAGTCCTTCTTTCTTTGCAGTTAAGCACGACTGAACCATTCCCATAGGTCAAATCGTTATTTGACCGGGAATCTATGTTACTGGGTTTTGTCGTAGGCTTTGGTACCTAGACCCCGATCAACGTAGCTTACGGTATGATGGTTAGACGTTTATAACCCCAAATGGCGTCTCATGAGACTAACCATACGTTTCTCTCCTCTTATGAGGAATCTTGCAAATTTCTTTTTAAGTGATTTCATCAAAACTTTCATAATATCAATGCATGTTCACAAAAAAAGCAAATATGCAAGTAAGGAATCTCAGTCCAAATCAACATTTACTTATCCCAAACTAACTCAAGGATTTAAGCTTTCCAAATAAATGAAGACCACCTTTTGGCACATGCATCTTTAACAAATCTCATGATCAAGACAATACAAAACTCATTTAAATTATCAACAATCATAAGACCGAAACTAATTTCACATGACTTTTCCAAAAACCCTAACTTGAAACCAAGCATTCAAACATGTTCAGGGGAAGGAAAGAAAACTTAATGTGAGACTTATGGGTGCCTATCACCTAAAGGAAGGAAGGAAGAACTCACAAAACAAGCACCAAGAACTTGAACTAGATGTGATGAAGCTTGGCCCTCTTCTTTTTCTCCTCTTTCCCTTCACGTTTTCCTTCTTCCTTCTTCTAGGGTTCCACCAAAATTTCCACCCAAAGCTAAATCTCAACTCTCAAACCCTTCTTCAAGCAATGAATTGAAGGGATTTCACAAGAATTTCTCAAATCTCTCCCAAAACCATGAAACCCTAGCTTTCCCCCCTTTCTCCTCTTCTCCCTTCTCTCCTTTTCTCTCTTTTTTCTTCCCTTTTTGCGTGTTGCTCGATTCTGCAGCGTTTTGAACATTTTTCCGTGAATCGATTCACAGTTAAGTGTGAATCGATTCACGATTCGATTCACTGCACCCCAATTCGGTTCACAGAAGCATCCTAGTGGCCTGGAGCCTTTTGTGAATCGATTCAGGCCTATCATGAATCGATTCATGCAGGACAAATTGCAGAAAAACAGAATTTTGACAGCAAATCATGAAATTTATACAAAAAATCATCTTCAATCAATCCCTACCCAACATTTCCAATCCTCCAAAAGTTAAATTCAACTTATCTAACAACTCAAGATCAACAAGAACACAATAACAACAATATGCAATCATTCTCAGCAACTTGAAATGAAATCAAATCAAAGTTAAAAATAATTACACAATCATATTCACATATACCCAATAACCCATTTCATAAACCTTCAAATCCCCCACTAAACTTAAGGGATTTGGGGCGTTACACTATCCATCTTGTGAAATTCAATTATATTCCTATACAATTTGTGACAACCACGGAGAATTTCTTTTCCCAATCATACATAAATATAAAAAGGACCGAACTATTAATCTGTGGAAAGTGGGAAGCCAATTCCATGTCTCTGTGTAGGAAATGCAACAAACAGTAAGCTGCAGAAAACACCAATCCCCACTGGCAATGCAGTAAGGATTTGACGCATCTCATGTGAAGGTGATGGAAAGAAGCAGTTAGCCACATTCGGATCAAATAATGCAATGGCCGCAAATACCAAGATTGACATGACAGCATGCATGAAATCAATGAACCTTAGTTGATATTTTGCATCAAGTTCAGGTGGAAGTGTGGCTGATCCATCAATGACCCACAATCCCTTGAAGGTGGCAAACCCATAACAGATATTCCCCTTATTGTCTCTGAAGCTATCAGTGAAGCAAAGCAAGAAGCATGAGGAACCACAGATAGCTACAAGTGAAAAAGTCATAAACTTGCTAACTGGGTCACAGTTGCCTTGGTTTGTGAAGATTGGGGATAGAAGTTGGAAAGAAAGGACAGTGCCAGTTGGTAAAAGATTGGCCAAATGAGCTGTGCTCTTACATGTCTGATAAATGGCTCTATGAATCAGGTTCCTCTCTGCTTCTACCACCACATCCATGTTGTGCACAAGTGGTAGCTTTTGTTCATCATGGTTCTTGGAATCATAGAGGTCTAATACTTTAACATCCATGGCTTAAAGAACTTTTCAGATGACTTTTATTTTTCTGCTTTGATCAGCTTTTGTTTTGAAGCATAGGTTTGTTAAAAAGGCATTTATTCTGTATAGTTAGGAGTTGGGGAAAACTTGGCTTAATCTGAGTGGAGCCAAAGTGAGGGATGTTTAGGAAGTATTGTCTTTACTTGTCAGAAACACTAACTGAAAACTTGATAAATCAGATTTTAACTTAATTTGTGGTTATTTGGTTCATCAGGGCTTAAAGTTGGTTAGTTGCAAAAAAGGTTATAGCCTATATAGGAGGTGTTGGTTTTGGTATTTTGCCTTATACGTGACCGTTATGTTATGAATCTGAAAGCTTGCGGAAGAGAAGAGAAATAAGAGAGATGATGCGTGAGATTTCAATCATTAACTTATGATGAAGAGTGAAGTTTGTTGCTAGAGGAAATTTTTTGCTGAGACGCAATGACTATAAACTGGGATTTGCATAGGTTCGCTTTATAAGCACATGATGCAACGTGTGCTCGGAGGTTCCATGGCTCAGGAACAAGAGAGAAAAAACTCTCTAACTCAAAATACTCAATTTCTCATAAACTTCAAGATGCCAATACATGAGGTTCTTGCTCCTATTTATAGCATTTCTATGAGCCAAATCTTAGCTAGATACAGGTTGTAATCTACTGGAATACAATGGGTAATCAAAACAAGTTGTAAAGAAAAATCAATGGAAATGTAAATAGTCAAAAATAGTGGCTCTCCACTTGCATGGTTGGTGAAGGTGCATGCATGTGCTCAAGTGGAAGCTTCTGATTCATACTCCCCGGGTTGGAGAGAACTCGCCTCGAAGTTTAATTCGCTTCATCATCTAAATATGGTGAAATGTCGTGACGTTGAAAGTTGCAGAGACACCATATGTTCCTAGCGCTTCTACCTTGTAAGCATTGTCGTTGATTTTCTCGCACAATTTTGAATGGTCCATCACTCTGGGACAACTTAGCATTTGGTTGATTTGGAAATCGTTCCTTTCGTAGATGTATCCAAACCAAATCTCCAACTTTAAAAATTTGTCGCTTCCTATGTTTGTCACGTTGAGCTTTATACCTTGAATTACGCTTTGAATCCGCTCTCGAGCGTGTTCATGCGACTTCTTGATCTCCTTGGCTCTACTTTCAGATCCGAACTATATTGTTGCTTATCACCGAGGAGTCAAGTCAAGCGGACTTAGCGGACGGTGCCGTATACTACTTCAAAGGGCATTTTCCGGTGGCTTGATTAGTCGAATTGTTGTAAGCAAATTCAACTTGTGCAAGAATAAGATCCCATCGCTTGATTTTTACCGACAAAGCTTCAAGTAGATTTCCCAAAAGTCTGTTGATAGATTCTGTTTGCCCATCACCTGGGGATGACCGCACTTTCAATTGAAGCTTAGTACCCATCTTCTTCCACAAGGTTCTCCAAAAGTGGCTTAAGAATTTCACATCTCTGTCGGAAGTGATGGTTTTGGAATTCCATGTAGACGAACAATTTCTTTGAAATACGATCGAACTCAACAAAGATCGTTGGTCTTCTGGCAAGGAATGAAATGGGCCATCTTTGAAAATCTGTCTACCACTACCATTATGGAATCCTTCTGACGCTGAGTTCGTGGTAGTCCTAAGACAAAATCCATGCTAACATCTTCCCAGGGTGATTCTGGAACTGGAAGTGGCATATACAATCCGGTGTTTTGGCTTTTAGACTTAGCCAAGTGACAGATTCTGCAT
Source organism: Calophaca sinica (assembly GCA_037113605.1). Taxonomy (NCBI): domain Eukaryota; kingdom Viridiplantae; phylum Streptophyta; class Magnoliopsida; order Fabales; family Fabaceae; genus Calophaca; species Calophaca sinica. The sequence goes on along the minus strand of CM073734.1, from coordinate 97,719,548 downwards.
CTTTGAATATGCCGATTTATATCTCTTTCCAGTCTTGGCCAATAAAAATTCTCCTTTACTAAGGCCACAGTTTTATCTCGGCCAAAATGGCCTGCTAACCCTCCATCATGTGCTTTCCCAAATGATAGCTTGTCGTAATGAGCATTGAGGAATGCACAAAGTCTTTCCTTTGAACAAAAATCCTTCATGCCAGCAGTAGTCTTGTGAGGATTGTAATTCAGTGGCATTCCAGAACTTCTGAAAATCTGGATCATCTGGATATAACTCCTTGATAGTCTCAAAGCCGATGACTTTTGTCTGTAATGAGGAAAGCAAAGTATAACGTCTACTGAGGGCATCTGCAACGACATTTTGAACTCCAGCCTTATGCTTGATCAGAAAAGGGTAAGGTTGTAAAAACTCACTCCAAGCAGCATGCCTGCGATTAATCTTCTGTTGAGAGTTCAAATGCTTTAATGCTTCATGATCAGAATAAAGAATGAATTCCTTATTCAGCAAATAATGGCTCCAATGTTGCAAAGCACGAACAATTGCATAGAACTCCTTGTCATATGTAGAATATCGGAGTTTAGCATGGTTGAGCTTCTCACTGAAGAAGGCTATGGGATGACCTTCTTGATTTAGAACAGCACCAATTCCAGTGTTGGAAGCGTCACAGCTAACTTCGAACACTTGATCAAAATTGGGAAGGCCTAATACTGGTGTTTCAGTCAAACACCTTTTTAGTTCATCAAAACTTTTCTGTGCGGCCTCAGTCCATTGAAACTTGTCTCTTTTAATGCGATGCAGAGTGGGGCGACAAGAATCGAGCTAAAGTTCTTGATGAATCTTCTGTAAAAGGAGGCTAATCCATGGAAACTTCTCACATCATGGATTGATTTTGGAATGGGCCAACTGTTGATTGCTTCTATCTTTTCTGGGTCGACTCGTATGCCTTCGGATGTGATAATATAACCAAGAAAAGTAACTTCATTGGTTAAGAAAGAACATTTCTTTAAGTTGGCATAGAGTTTCTGCTCACGGAGAGTCTGCAGCACTTGTTGAAGGTGCTCTAAATGTTCTTCTTTGTCCTTGCTGAAGATTAGAATATCATCAAAATAGACGACAACAAATTTACCAATAAAAGGTCGAAGGACTTGGTTCATCAGACGCATAAATGTACTTGGGGCATTGGACAACCCAAAAGGCATAACAGTCCATTCATAAAGGCCATCTCTGGTTTTGAAGGCAGTCTTCCATTCATCTCCGGGCCTTAGTCTGATCTGATGGTAACCACTTCGAAGATCAATCTTTGAAAAGATAGTGGCACCGTAATCGATCTAGCAAATCATCAAGTCGGGGTATCGGAAACCGATACTTAATGGTAATCTTGTTGACAGCACGCCTATCACCACACATCTCCAGCTTCCGTCTTTCTTAGGTACTAGGATGGCAGGAACCGCACACGGACTAATGCTTTCCTGTATCAATCCTTTCTTCAATAATCCTTCAACTTGGCACCGATCTCAAAGATGCTCCTGAGGACTCATTCTCGTAGGTCGGTCTGCTCTAATGACCGCTCCAGGAATAAAGTCAATAGCGTCTTTGGATATCTCGCATTGGTGGTAGTCCAGGTGGAATTTCTTACGGAACAACATCCGAAATTCGCAAGTAGCTTCTTAATTTCTCTTTGGAATAATTGTCTCCTCATTTGACTCGAGCGAAGAGAATAAAACTCATGGTCCGAATTTCCTCTGCAGCCTTCTTTAAGTTGTTCCTTTGTGATTAAGGACACCAATGGCTTGACTTCTTTTTGCCTTTATCAAGCTCACTCGGTGGTGCGGAGTTAGCTTGACCTTTACTCCATCTTTGACAAAGGAGTAGGTGTTGGAATAACCATCATATAATGCATGACGATCATATTGCCGTGGTCTTCCAAGGAGAAGATGACAAGCATCCATAGGTACAACATCACACCAAACCTGATCCTTGTACTTGCCAATGGAAAAGGTCACAAGGCATCGCTTGTCAACCTTCACTTCACTTCCTTTCTTGAGCCAATGCAACTTGTAAGGGTGTGGATGCGTCTGGGTAGGAAGTTCCAATTTCTCCACCATGTAGTTGGAAACTACATTTTCACAACTTCCACTGTCTATAATAACATCACAAACTTTTCCAACAGAAGTGCAACGAGTGTGGAAAATATTGTGCCTTAACCAAGGTTCTTCTTTTACTGATATTGTATGCAAGCTTCGTCTGATCACTAAAGATTCACCATGGTCAGCAATAGTGAGTTCTTCATCATATACTGGCTCGAACTCCTCTTCTCCTTCAGGTCCTTCTGGAACCTCTTCTTGTTCTAATACTTCATAAGCTTCTCCTTTGATGATGGTAATGGTTCTCCGTGTTGGGCAATTGGAGGCTATAAAACCTTGGCACTTGAAACATTTGATGGCCTTGGTTTTGTTTTCGGTTGTGATGGGTTTGGATGGAGGCTTACTCGATGAGCTGGGTTGATCTGTGGGTGTTTTGCGGGGGTAAGGAGGATTATTAGCGGAGGAGAAGTTTCTGTAGCTAGACTTTCTGGGTAACTGCTTCTCCACTTTTGTAGCAAGGCTAATAACATCTTCTAATGTCCAATATTGTTGAAGTTCAACAGGGTTGGCAATATCAGGGTTTAGTCCTCCAAGGAAACGGGCAATTGTCTGCTCCTCTCTCTCTTGAACATCACATTGCATCATCAACTTCTCAAATTCTCTGGCGTACTCTTCAACCGACAAATTCTTTTGACGAAGATTTTGTAGTTGAATGAAAGTTTGTTGATAATATTGAGGAGGTAAGAACTTTCTGGATAGTTCTCGCCGCATTTTCTCCCATGTTCTGATCCTACTCTTCCCTTCTCGTTCTCGCCTTTTTTTAAGATTTTCCCACCAAGTGGAAGCATGTTTCTTTAGCTTCACAGCAATAATTTTTACCTTCTTTTCTTCAGGAATCTCCTTGTATTCGAACACCCTTTCAACAGTCTGAAGCCAATCAATAAATTCTTCTGGTTGAAGTCTTCCTTCAAAATCTGGAATGTCTACTTTGATGTCATCACGTCTGACTGGTTGTCTCTGGGATCGTGCAGTTACGGGTGATAAGGAATCATCAAGTACTTTGATTCATCGCTTTGAATGCGATTCACGTTCATTCAATCGAGCTTGTTGGGCCTGTACGGTGTTTTGTAATTCCTCTATTTGTCTCCGCATGTCTTCCATAGTAAGGTCATGCACTGGTTGTCTTCTAGGAGGCATTTTGGATGTAGGAGAAAATTTGAAGTACCGGGTTACCGGATTAGAGATTGTAGTTTTATAATTAGAACACCAAGGAAGTTCCCAGGAAAGAGAGGTGTCGCTAAGCGTACTTAATAACCTTGTCTTTCCTTAGCCAGACCTTTCTTGAAATGCACCTTTTATAATTCCACAATTTCTTTTCCAATAACAAAGAACAATTTGGTACTTTGTGTGGGGAAAAATATAAAGAGGGTAATTTTACAATTTTGTAGGGGTCAAATTGCAATTTACAAAAGGTTAGGGGTCAAAATACAATTTTTGAAAGTTTAGGGGTCAAATTGCAATTATACAAAAGTTTAGGGGTCAAAATGCAATTTTTAAAAGTTCAGGGGTCAAATAGCAATTATACAAAAGTTCAGGGGTAAAACTGTAAATACAGAAAAGTATAGGGGCTTATCTGTAATTTCAGTAACTTTGGACAATGAGGCGATTGGTCGCCAACGTGACGCATGGCGATTTCTGGTTGGTTGGTAGAATGGCGTGGTGGTGAGGTGGTGTTGAGTCAAAGGTAGACTTTGACCGGTGATGTCTCCCCGACACGTGGCGCGAAGAGAGTGGTCAAGATAACACGCGATGTGCGTGACGTGGCACGCCGACGCGTGGTCGTCTTCAACCTCAGATTTTCCGGCGACGATGCGCAACTCCGACACGGTGGTTCTGAAATTCCAAGACGGTGGTTCTGCAACACCGGCGGCGGAATCCGGTTCCGAACTTTCCGGCGACGCTCGTGGCCGGCGTGGAGGCTCCGTTGGTCACGAAACTTTGGTTCCCAAGGTTTTTGGCCCTTCCGGACGCGATGGCGGCGTTAGTTTTGCGAAAAAATGGCCGCAAAGTGGAGTTTCTGGGCGGACAACTCTCTTGCTCACCAAAAACACTCAACTTTCCGTTGATTTTGTCACTCAAACTCAACTCCGGGATCTAAGAACTTGCTCTGATGCCAAAATGGCTCAGGAACAAGAGAGAAAAAACTCTCTAACTCAAAATACTCAATTTCTCATAAACTTCAAGATGTCAATACATGAGGTTCTTGCTCCTATTTATAGCATTTCTATGAGCCAAATCTTAGCTAGATACAGGCTGTAATCTACTGGAATACAATGGGTAATCAAAACAAGTTGTAAAGAAAAATCAATGGAAATGTAAATAGTCAAAAATAGTGGCTCTCCACTTGCATGGTTGGTGAAGGTGCATGCATGTGCTCAAGTGGAAGCTTCTGATTCATTCCATGTGTGGATAGTTAATCTCATTTATGGTCTAGGCCAATTATTTTGCTTAAAAAGACTATTTTCATGTATTAGAATGTAATAATTTTTTTATTTAATTCTTGGTTTGGTTCTTTAACATTTTTGAGGCCCAAGTTCTCTATATTTAGATGGAAATAATAACCAATTATCATTCTATATTCAACCCAAATGTTTTGAAGTTAATGCATAAAAATATAAATAAATAATAAACTCACACCTGATTATCTTTTTAGTACAGTTTAGCTTACAATATGGACACAATTATAGTTATTTAATTTGATTATTATCAATAGACACAATTATAGTTATTTAATTTGATTATTATCAATAGATTTCATTTATGTGTTTATGGCTAATATGCTAAAAAAATGCGTCTATGCAATTGCTGGATGTGCTTGAACTTTCAAAACCTCTGGCCCAAGAGAATGAATTAATAGGGCTCATATGTGTGGGCTGGTTTTGCTTACAGACAGGAAGATCTTTTCTATGGATCTTTGGCAGGCCCATTAAACTTATTTTGCTTTATTTCCGGTTCCAGTAGGTGGTAACTATTTTAATTCTAATGGAACTAGGGAACTTCCTCCCACCAATCCCAATCATGTGAGAATATACATCCAAACAAGACAATTAAGTTATACGGCGCAAAAGTAAAAGTGGTATACCCACTATGCACAAGTACTATAAATCGCTTAAAACACCAACGACAACCGACGTCGTCTCTCAGAAACAGAAGCTCACAGTCTTTTTTCTCCTCATGATTGAGACGGTGATCTGATTGGTGCCAATTTGACAAAAACAAGCGAAAACAAGTATGAGTGCCTCAAAACTTTCTCAAAACTCGATTCTTGCTCATTTTCGCTTGTTTTTGTCAAACCGGCACTGATCAAGTCATCGCCCTGGTCATGAGGATGAAAAGGACCGTGAGCTTCTGCTTTTGAAGGACGATGTCAGTCTTCATTAAAGTTTTAGCGATTTGTAAGTAGTACGACATGTAGGGGTGTGAATAGGCCAGGCCGTCCGACAAGGGCCTACGGCCTAGCCTACGTTAGGCCTAGGCCAGGCCAAACTTTTTTTCTAAATAGACAAGGTCAAGGCTTTTTGAAAAGCCTATTTAGCTAAAAAAGTCAGGCTTCAGGCCACTCAAAAAGCCTTTTAGGCCTAACAGGCCAGTCTATTTAAGTAAATATAAATAAAACTATTTTTTATTGCTATTATTATATTGGATTTTGTACAATGTGTTAAATCATATACTGATCTTTTCAATAATTTAAGTATATTGGCTTACCTAAATTTTTGACACATTTAAAGGTCTTATTACAAAATAAAATTTAAATAGGCTATCATATAAGGTTAGATTCTCTAAAATGTCAAGTTAGACATTGAAAAAGATTTATATCATATAAATACATCAAAATCAGACTTCATAAAACTCAGCTCATTTGTTTATTTCCACCCATATGTCTCATGTGTCTTAGTAGCAATTTTTTTTATAGTTTATTAGAAATAAAACTTAACCTATAAGCTTGTTAATCTATTTAAGATAGATCAAATGACTTATCTAAAGACGTTAATAAGAAATAGGTCTTTAAGTAGGCTAATAGGTCATACCAGGATTTTAAAAAGGTCAGGCCTAAAAAATAAGCCCATGACAAAGAATGCGCTGCATTTAGCCTAATTTTTCGAATGCGCCAGCTTAAGCTGTTCTAACTCGACCTAGCCTATTCTCACCCTTAATAGCATAATAAATATACTCATTTTACTTGTACACCTCAGCGGTTGCCATCCAAACAAGTCTCGATGAGGCTATCATTATGAAACCAATGGTGCCTTTGTTTTTGTCTTGGGCAAGTACCAAATGATGATAGAGTTGGATAAGTTGCCAGTGGACACTATATCTGCCAAATCTAACTTTGTTGGACCTGGGCAAGATATGGCTGACGTACCACAAATATCAGCACAGTTGGTATTGTTGTCCCTGTTGCTGAACAATGTATTAGTTTCACTATACATCTTTTTTTTTTTTGACAATACTATACATAACATCTAAGAATAGTTAAAGAGGAATTCTAGTGTTTCAAATTTTAACCATTTTTACATTCATTTGTTGTGTACGCGTATGGTGTTTGGTTGACTACTAGACTAATTTTGGTGGGAATAAAAATGGGAAAATAGTCATTCATATAAAAAAAGGAAAAAAAAATTAATAACATCAATATCCTTACATCAATAATGTTGGCAATGATAGAAATGCTCTAACACACTATTTTTGAGCTTTGATGCAATTTTAAATAAATTCTTTACAATTGTTAGAGGAGCGATAAAAGTTAGAATGATAAAGGGGTAAAATTAATATCAATTTGTTTTTTTTTTTGATAAATTTTACCATTACTAGTATACTTGCATCATATAACACTTTATTATATAAAACATTTTTAAATATGTTCCCCACTGCTAGTTGCATTGGCAATTTCAGCGACATAAGGACGCCGGCTCCCGAGTTCGATCCCGGGTGTGTTCGTTTGATAGTGTGTGTGTGTGTGATGTTTATTTGCCATTTCATCTAAGCTGACAAAAAAAACATTTTTAAATATAGTATTTTTATTCATTAATCACAATAATTTATTTATTTTAAAAATAATAAAAAAATTTACGGTTGTTACTACTGTTTCTTTCATCGTTACTGTTGTCATACTCATGCCTCTAACTCTCACAATTGTCACGATATTTATACAGCAATCATTGTTGCAATCAAAATCGCTAAAAGCCCATCTAACCCCCCACTACTATTATGGTCGCTACCGGTGGCGGATCCACTCATAGTGGATTGGGGCAATTGACCCGACAAAGTAAAAAAATTAATACTTGAACATTTTTTATAATTGTTTTATGCCCTCGTAAGAAAATTAGGTATTGTCCTCATAAGATATTATTTTAAATAAATGTAGAAAGTTATAAGAGACAAAAGAAAAAACAAATTGATATTAATTTTACACCTTTAACATTCTAACTTTTATCGCTCCTCTAACAATTATAAAGAATTTATTTAAAATTGCGTCAAAGCTCAAAAATAGTGTGTTATAGCATTTCTATCATTGCCAACATTATTGATGTAAGGATATTGATGTTATTAATTTTTTTTTCCTTTTTTTATATGAATGACTATTTTCCCATTTTTATTCCCGCCAAAATTAGTCTAGTAGTCAACCAAACACCATACGCGTACACAACAAATGAATGTAAAAATGGTTAAAATTTGAAACACTAGAATTCCTCTTTAACTAATCTTAGATGTTATGTATAGCATTTTTTTTATCACAAAAAAAATAGTAGTAATGGTAAAGAATACTTAGCCCCATGGTCAAAAATTAAAATGTTGAATAATAATGTAAATTAACAATAGAAAAAAGTTAAGTAAAAAATCATAATACGAATTTAAAAATTTATTTCCAACAATAACATAAACTTTAACAATATAATGGGTTTTTCCCTTAAAAAACAATATAATGTGTTTCATAACAAGAATATTTCATAAGTTTTTGTTTGAAAAGTAAATTAGTCGAATAGGTTAATTGTACACGCATATCAAGAGATCTAATTTGACTAGGTCGATAAAAAATCATAAAAAACCAACTAAAATGGCCTAAAAATTTAGTTGTAAGAGCATCTCTAAGGTGTAACTAAATTGAAGTTGCTTTAACTCTTTTTTTATTCTGAAAAAAAAAACTCTTTTTTATGGATCATATCATGCCAAATCAAGTTAAATTTTAGCAATTTTAATTTTACTCTAATAGCATAGTACTCTTTATAGTTCTATAAAAAAAAGTGTACTCTTTATAATAACTTAAAATAAGTCCAATAATACTTTTTTTTATTTTTATTTTTTGTGTCAATTTTATAAGCAAATTATATTTTAATGTGTTAGAAACGGTTGCTTGTATAAGAACAATTCTGACATGTAACAATGATTATACTCTTTAAGAACTAGTTTTTAAATTTAAGAACTTCAAGAACTATAACAAAAAATACTTCATAAGCAAAAATTTCAAAATTATATTTTACAAAAGTTCATATAATGCTCGAAATACTTGCTAATTTTTTCTATTACCATTAGCAATTTGTTGGTTTCATAATAAATACTAACGGCAAGATAGGCAGGCACTCCCGTGCCAGTCTTTCCGCATTTTTATTGCGCTACAATATTCTATATTATTATTTTTTTTCTTGTCCACAACACATTTGTCGTGAGAGAGAAAGAGGGATAGTTAGTAGTTACATTTGTTGATGTTGGTTTCTTTGAAATAAATGTGCAGCAATTTAAAAAAATTTATTTTTCAAATTTACAAAACAGTTTATTAAAGGGTAAAAGTGAAAACAAAAGTAGTACACCAAAAAAACGGTTATCTTACTCTGTTGTCTTTATATAATGGTATAGATAAGTAGTTTAAACTCTCATCATATGTATTCCTAGAAATTCAATAGCCATGAATATGCATTTTCATTCTTTTTTATACCTTAAAATAATTTTTTATGTGATTTGTTCAATTTTCTGAGGAAGAATCTTTAGAGAATAACAGCAATTCTAAAGTGCAGAATCTGGTCATCGGGGTTAGGTAGCTGCATACATTTATATATTGATTTTGATTTTTTAGTTCTAGACATCACTCCATCCAATTAGCCATCCAAAATCAACCAAAAAGTGACTCAAAAAGTACTTGTTTTCCCTTTTCCTTTGTATATGAGCCTAGCTATCATTATCGTTTTGTATTTATTATAAACACTCTTTTTTCTTGACAGAAAAACACTCTTTATTTTTTGGGTGAAAAACACATAATATTCTTACGATATGTGTTTCTTCTCTCTCCCAACGCAGCAACATCATACTATCATAAGGATGCTCCCCTGTAACGGGTAGTAATTACTAATTTCAGACTTTGCTTCTGAGGTAAGAGAGGGCTAGTAAAATCATTGACTATTGTATATGCTTTTGCTGCCTTATTCACAATTCTTGACTCTTGAAAAACATGTAATTTTAAGACATCCATTTTTTTAATCAAGCAATTATTTTCTCTTCGGGAGTCTACTTTGATCCTCCTTCTAAAAATGTGAAAACTTTGTAACATTTACAAATTTGATTGAAAAGGTTATAAACTAAGTATGTAATATTTATTGTATCATCCTGTAACTTTTTTTAGTCTTATAACTTTTTCATGGAGTTATACAACTTTTTTATAGATAAAAGTTTATCTGAGTTGGTCACGGAGGCTCACCAAGTTAGAGAAAGATTCAAGGCTCAAAGAGCGTTTACTGACATAAGCGAATCCACGTTGAAATCGGGGTGCACAGATGCACTCCCTAAATTTTAAAATATTACAATTAGTATCTTGAATATTTTTAATTTTGACCACACTAATTTTATATTTTTGATCCACCCGCACCAATTTTTAGATATTTCAAGTTCTGCCCCACTTATGTTTCCTTCTACGTGAAGGTGACCCGTCTCTAGAATTGAAAACATCACAATCTCTCATCTCTACTCTTTAGCTCAGCCACCTTTGGTCGTGCATGAGCTTCCATTGCTACTCCAGTTTGCCACCATTTGCGCTTGCGCAACATCTCGTCCTCAGGTCCGCCATTATTCGTGCACCATCGGCAACCACTGTGAAGAAACCCCAGACTGCGATGCACCGTCAGTTCGCCATCATCCTTTGATCGCAAGTTCGCTATTCGGATATGCTTCCACTGACCCAAGGTCCTGGATACGCCATTACTTACAGATGTACTTACGTATTACTCATTAAGGTTCTCACATCAAAAACAAGATTCAAACTCACGTCATTGTGAGATATGATTTATATCGTTACCAATTAGACTAATTTTTGTTGTCTTATAGTTATACAATTTTTGAGATAAAGATAAGCTTTTGGAAAGTAAAAGTAGGCATGACATTTACTTTCCTTAATTACTACTTCAATATAATGTCTTCAAGATTGTGAAGTTACTGGCCCCAGCCAAGTGGACCCTTATGGTGAACCTTTGCTTCTAGTCTAGGACTTGATTGAGTAAATATAAAAAACGAGCACTTTGTAAAACAGTTGACTTGACTAATATCTATGTAAATCACTCCGATAAACTTTCACTATTCACCATATAATCGATGTTTCTACCTTCAACTTCAGTTATTTTAATCATGAGAAAGAGAACGCGGAGGTGAAGTGATGATGGGTTGCATGGACCGTAAAAGGCTTGGCCAGTTTTTTACGTTACAGAGCACAAACAAGCATGAAGATATATAGAGCAATAACCCTTCAAAATCATGAAGGAGAAATCTTTTCCCCTCCCTAATAATTGACGCCCTGAACTTTTTTGTTCAATCGGTTTCACTTTGTGTTTCTAGTACTAATTGATTTGTTTCTGACCTTTTCCCTCAATTTGAGGATTGGTAGGGAAAGGAAACCCCAATTGATGGTTTATGCATGATAATGTTATATGGTGTGCACAACATAACATGAACAGAGTATCGATACTTATAATCATTTTGACCTGTTCCTTTTCCTTAACATTTTTCTCTCTCTTTATTTCAGAAAAGCCCTTTAACTTATGTCTGTCAATTTAAATATATATTTCAAAAAAAAAATTCAAATTTAACTACCAAAATGTTGTGACAAAACTACCAAGTTCACATGCAATGTTTTTACACTTTTATATCTAATCTAAATCTAAATATATTGAATACATATGCACCACTCATTTTCTGTATGAAGGGTCTACAAAGCACCTACACTTGAGTCCTATGTATTTGTCTAAAGGTGAAGGACCCTACTAATCTTGGGAAATTGTCAAATAGAAATGACTTAAAGGAATCAGTACCATTAACACTGCAAAGGCCTCCATTTATCTGTGTTTCCACTTTCCAATGCTTCTTATAATTTCCCTTTCTTCAGTTCTGCTTGTGTTCCCTTTTATACTTTAAGGATAAGTGCTTAAACCTTCGGCTATAGCATTAGATGAGCCAGTTCAAAGTGGCTTTGTATTCTAGTGCTCTAGAGTCCATACCATGCCTCTACCACTCAATTCCACTTTCCCTTATTCTACCCAGCACATGTGACTGGATGGATATGATCGATAGTTGTAAAATGCAAGTAACATACACATGCCAATGGTATCCATCCATCAATCATTTGTCCATCTTGGGATGTTGTCTCTTGTTTAATCTTCTAATGATAAATTATCCTTCTCTAATCAGGTACTTAGATGCTCTTACTCTAGATCCATTGGCCTCTTTGATAGAGGAAAATGATCCACATCCTTTGCTAATGCTGCCACTTAAAGCATTGAGCAGGACTTCATTTCCTTTACCAATTTGTGATAATGAATTATGCACACAATAATGCAACCCAATAACATTTTCTTGACCCTAGAATTTGACACCAGGCAGGCACTTTCAATGATGAATCAATTCATGGCCCTGACCCACCTCTTTCTTGACGATTATACATCAAAAATAGCATCAATGTCATCACCATCTCGGGCCAGACTTTATTTCATAATGATTGTTGAAAATGACAATAATCTTTGGTTTTTCACGGATGAGAAACAATGTGATAATTTATATAGGTTTAATTACTAGGCAGATATTTGATTTATTTGAGAATTTTTAAATAGGCCCTAAAATAAACAAATTTGTAATTGAGTTCTTAAATTTTGAAATAATTTGTAATTGGGTCATGAATATTTGAGTTCATGAACTTTTAAATAATTTGTAATTAAGTCTCTAAACTTTAAATAATTTGTGAATAGGTTCTTAAATTGAGGGTCCAGTTACAAATTATTTAAAAATTTATGAATCTAATTACAAATTATTTAAAAATTCAAACACCCATTTAAAAATTAGGGGACCTAATTACAAATTTTTGACAAGTTTAAGGACTCAATTACAAAAATTTTAGTTCAAAAACCTATTTAAAAATTTCTAAATAGTTCAGGGACCTATAAAATAATTAAACATAATTTATGCACAAAATTAGGTGGCCAATTGATGCTCTGTTTGGTAAGGCTAAACCGCTAGCTTATAGCGGATAAGCTCGTAACAGGTATTTGGTAACCACTGGCTTGTAGCATTTTTTCGGATGCTACTTGAACTAGCGTTTAAGCTTATAGCTTATAGCATATCATTTTTCTCTCATTTTTACCCTTATTATTTTAATTAAATTCTTCGTTTATCCTCTATTAAATAAAGTAAAAAATTATTAACTTTTACGGTCTCTCTCATTTATTAAAATATCTTTTTATGTTATTTTATATTTATCAGTTATTTTAACTACTAATTTTACTGAACACTTTAAATTCAATCTGCTATAGCTTATAGCATATCATTTTTCTCTCATGTTTACCCTTATTATTTTAATTAAATTCTTCGTTTATCCTCTATTAAATAAAGTAAAAAATTATTAACTTTTACGGTCTCTCTCATTTATTAAAATATCTTTTTATGTTATTTTATATTTATCAGTTATTTTAACTACTAATTTTACCGAACACTTTAAATTCAATCTGCTATAAGCTCATTCGCTATCCACTAGCTTATCCGCCATCAGCTAGCTTATTCGCCATCAGCTACTTTTTACTAAAAAGAGTCTGAGTCACTATATATATATATATATATATATATATATATATATATATATATATATATATATATATTCCCTCAGCAGTGAGCCCATGACTTTAAAAGCCTAAAACGCGTAGCGAAATTCTGTGATTAGTTGAAACTCCTTGCTTAATTGGACACTTGTCAAAAAGAATCCTAATTGGTTGGTGCTTGATATATGAAAGAATCATGAGTGATGAAATAAAAAAGAAACTAAAGTAATTAAGAGTTGGTGTGAGTTAATCTTTTTTGGCATAGCCTTTCTCTTTAGGCCCCAGAAGAGGAGAGGTGGTAATTTATAGAATATGCATGTTACCCCATGAATAATGGTTGTTTATCTTTTAAAGTATGTGATCAAAAGGTCATGCTTGGAATATATACATTATACAGCTAACTCTATATCACCTTTATAATTCTCCTTTGTCAAAAAGAATATGAAATATACAAACATAGTTCTGTTAAACTATTCAAATTAAGGGAATAAACATGCACTGGGATCTTCCCCAAATCTTCTTTCACTAATCATTCACAACATTAGGAAACTAGAAACTTTGTACCAAAAGTTGAGAAAGCCACACCCAAAGTTGGAAAGAAAAAAAAAATTCCCCAAAGTGGCTGCAAAGTACCCCTTTTTTACACAGTTTAGACAGAGAAAGTCTTGTGCCACTATGAAAAGTGGGAGATGGTGGCATGAGGAAAACTAGGTAGACTTGGAAGTGTAAGACGCCAATAATGAACAGACTCAAATGGGTTGGATCCACTGTTACCTTTACTCACATTTTGCACCTTTGTGATTTAAGTGTTGGCCCCACGGATATTTTCCTAGGTGTTACTAAATACAACACCATATATTTATCATTTGTTTTGTTAAAATGAAACAGTAAGAATAAGGTTATCTATCATCTTGGAATTAGGAAAGTGTGTTTAATTGGGTTTTCTGCTTGTTGGACCACCAATTTTTTTACTTGATAAAGAAAAATAAAATGAAAACCTGCTACGATATTTTTCTTTCTATCTTAACTTGAATTTGAAGCAGATTTTAAGTCATCATTGAAGAAGGTGCTTTAGATTGTCTATTTACTCTGGACCACAAGTTACAACTACATAAAATTGGGGAAAAGTTTAAAAATCAACCTTTAGTTTTATAGATTTTTTCTTATATCTCTTTTTATACATTTTCCCCCTTTTCTATGTCTTTTTTTTATCACACTTTTTCCCAAAATCTTTATTTAGTAGATAATGAATTTTTTATTTGTGAAAGGTCTTACTTTGCAACCTTTTGGCAAATGGATGCAGCTGCTAAATATTTTTTTATGTATGTATAATGCAATCTTACATCATACATGACATGCAAACACCAAACCGGACCTTCTCTTTGCTTCTTTTTATTTTGGGATGATGAACTTTTTTTTTGTGGCGTGATATCATCTCTTTCTACTTAACTAGCAAAATACCCGGCTTAAGCACGAGACGCGTCGTGTCCTCTTATGCTACATGAGATTTTGCTTGTTTAAAATAAAGAATACAACTTGCCAAATTTCTTATTAATTAGAGCTATCTAAAATGAAATATTAAAGAATTTCAAATTCTACCAAGTTAGAAGGACTTAAGATAAGTTGATATCAACAATATCTAATACTTCCTTTGTCCTTTAATATAAAACCCTTTTGTAAAAAAATTATCCCTTAATATAAGACCATTTTCAAAGACCAAGGTACATTAATTATTTTTTTACAAAATTACCCTCTATACCAAAGTGCATCTCTTAATAGTCTTGGAAGATAAGAAGGGTAACTTGGGAAGAATATCACATATTTTGTACAAATTTGATGCTAATAAATAATAACTAACAAAACTCACTTTCTTAAGGGGAGTGAAATGGTCAAAGAGAGTCCCATATAAAGGGACGGAGGGAGTACCAATTTGTAGTACTACACATATATAGATACTTGTATGATAAAAATTAAATGTTGAAATGTTAAAATGGAAGTAAGTATTACTATAAAACTAATAGAACATGTAATTTACATCATTACAAGAAACCATTAAAGTTCTTATTCTTATTCTAAATTGAAGCAGGTTTTTCTATGAATTATACGCGTGTGTGTGTGCGTGAAGGTGACTTACGAGTTATGAATTGGACATCTCAGATGTCCACTATCTACTGTCAATTTTATAATCGTCAAGGATATGCCCTTCACTACCGTGAGTCAGCAAAACACTCATGTAGAAAGACAGAGCGCTTTGGCCCCGCTTAGAATCAAAAAAATAAAAAGATAGAGCACCATCTTATAGTCAACGTGAGTATTTTTTTTTTAAAAATGGTAACAAGTGCCCTTAGATCATCAATTAAGGAATTAAAAGAGGTAAGTTTGTATGGAAAAATGATGCATTTACTACATTGAAAAGTGTTTAACTTGTATTCTCAAGACAAAATTTCTTTTATAGAATTCTTAACCAATGCTCTTAGGGCACTCGTTAGCAAGACTTTTTTTTTTGGCTACATACAGTCGACGTGAGTTGTGAGCTGTAAGAAAAATGGACAATAAAGAGAAACATGACGAATATTTTTAAAAAAACTACGAGAGTGGTAAAAAAAAATATTATTTTAAAAACCGAACTGGACGGTTCAACCGGAACCAGTAATGTCTACGATTTGGTTATTTGACAGTTCAATAGCCAATTTTTTCGGTTCGAACGATTTAAAGAAATTGAACTATGACCTAGAGGTCTCGTCGATTTAATATCTGATTCGTTTTTTAAAACATTGAAAAAAAGAATAAGAGAAATTAAGATAATTTTACGGTGAGAATTTTTACAAAATTAAACGGGTCATAGACATTTAGGGCTCGTTTGATGGTTACGATAGGATATGGAGAATTAGGATAAGAGAGTTGGTTAAAGTAAGATATGTTATAGACATGATAAATTCTTATTATATCATGTGTTTGATACGCACCTAATACTAAACTAGATACCATTATATTATGCTATTATGTGTTTGAGATTTACAAAATAATAGTATGATATGTGTAATACCTCTCCCCTAGCTATTTTTACTGGTTCTAGGTATGTTACGTTCCTCCCCCACTCTTTTTATGAGGTTCGTACTTGGTTTTTTCTACGTCTCCCTAACAGTCAAACCAAGGGCCTCACTTTAAGAGTTTCCAAGTGAAGAGCTTGATACTAACTCACACTACAACATATTGCTAAAAAAAAGCGCCACCTTAAACAGCGCTACATAATGAAAGTGCTGTTAAAAATCATAGAAGGCCTAAAACAGTGCTTCCTAGAGAAAGTGCTGATTAAAAGTTAGAAATAGACAACGCTTTTTGTAGCAAACATTGTTAAAGAGACACCCAGGGTCATAGACAACGCTTTCCCTAGGAAGCACTGTCTATTGCAAACTTTTAATCAGCGCTTACCCTAAGAAGCACTGTCTATTATATTTATGACCAGCGCATCCCTAAGGAAACACTGACTATTTGCGTTTTCTAAAATCACAAAACAGCTCTTATTCCCTCGTTCTCTCGCAAACATAACATAGAGCTTTCTCTTCCTCGTCGTCTTCAACGTTTGATCTCTATGACGCGTCTTCATCTTCAACTTCCGTCTCAGCTCTCTCTCTCCTTCTCCGTCGCACACGAAAGCCCCTCTTCCTTGAGCTTCTTCCTCCTCTCCAATGTCGCCCCTCTTCCTCGTTCCTCCTCCTCTCCACCTTCGCCATTCATCTTCCGGTTTTGAAGCTGTGACTGTTGATGACGCTAAGCTAAAGTTCTGAAGCTTCTGTCATTATCGTCGCCATTCCACGCCGTTGCCGCCTTCTTCTTCTTCTTCTTCTTCTTCATCCAAGTATGAACCCTAATCTATTTTCCTTTTCATTTGATGATGAACTCATTCTGAAAATGTGAATATTGTTGATCACAGTAGCTGCTTGGGTTGTGTTTGAGAGATCTGGTTATACCCTACTGTCTCTTGATTCTAGTGTTCTCCTCCTCCTTGTTGTTATTCTTTTTCTTTGGGCCAAATCAGTAGTGATTCTCAATAGGTAATGTAATACTCATAAGTTATGTTTCTATTGGTATACTTGACTTTGATCTTCTTGATTTCCAGTGTGGTCTTTCAACCCTCTTAAGTGTATTAAAATGTTTAAGATTTTACTAATCAGTGATTATTGATACTTCAAATTCAGACATTATTTCTGATCTAGAATTGTTATTGTTATATCTTGATAGTACTTTTTTTTGTTTACTTAGTCCATAGCCATTTGTTTTAAAGGTAAAAAATGGTATGATTTTGAAGTTGAAGTTTGTCTAATATGTATACTATATACTGTATGTGGGAATAGAGTTTGTAGATTATACATTCTTAGCTGTTAAAGTTTTAAGAAATATGAAGAATTGTTTGAAAACTTAGTGCTCTATGCACAATTGTGGTGTATGTCTGTCTTAAGTGAAATACAAAAAACATATTGATTGGATTGGATATATTTTGGAATGTCCATATTTTAGTAGAGACTCTGCCAAAATTTTGTTAAAATTTCAAACTGTGAATTGAATACGATCTGTGGATTGTGGATTGACGGCATAGCATTAGCTATAGCCTGATGCGTTAGATTATCAAGTTTTGATTATGTTTAGTTAGAATACAAATAAGTTTAATATGATGTTATATTACTGAAGGATTAACTTAGTTTTTTTAAAGGTTGAAGGTAGAATGGATCGGAAGTGGATGTCTGCCAATCGTTTGTCAAAGGAATATAAGGATGGAGTGCAAGAGTTTATTAAGTTTGTAGTTGGGCATACAACAAACCACAGTAGAATCCTATGTCCTTGTTTAAGTTGTTGTTATGCAAACAAAGTTAGTGTTAAGGAATTGAAATGCCGTTTAGAGAGCAATGGGATTGAAGCAGGCTTTTCTATGAATTATACGCGCGTGAGTGTGTGTGCGTGAAGGTGACTTATGAGTTATGAATTGGGCATCTCAGACATCCAATATCTACTGTCAATGTTACCATCGTCAAGGATATGCCCTTCACTACCGTGAGTCAGCAAAACACTCATGTAGAAAGACAGAGCGCTTGGGCCTTTGGCCCTGCTTTGAATAAAAAAAAAAAAAAGACAGAGTGCCATCTTATAGTCAACATGAGTATTTTTTTTTTGGAAAATGCTAACAAGTGCCCTTAGGGCATTGGTTAAGGAATTAAAAGAGGTAAGTTTGTATGGAAAAATGATGTATTTACTACATCGAAAAGTGTTTAATTTGTATTTTCAAGACAAATTTTCCTTTTATAGAATCCTTAACTAATGCCCTTAGAGCACTCGTTAGCAAGACCCTTTTTTTTTTGCTACATACAGTCGACGTGAGTTGTGAGCATAAGAAAAATGGACAATAAAGAGAAACATGACGGATTTTTTTTTAAAAACTACGAAAGTGGTAAAAAAACATTATTTTAAAAACCGAACTGGACGGTTCAACCGGAACCAGTAATGTCTACGATTTGGTTATTTGGCAGTTCGATAGCCAATTTTTCTGGTTCGAACGATTTAAAGTAATTGAACTATGACCTAGGGGTCTTGTCGATTTGGTATCTGATTCGTTTTTTAAAACATTGAAAAAAAAGAATAAGAGAAATTAAGATAATTTTACGGTGAGAATTTTTACAAAATTAAACGGGTCATAGACATTTAGGGCTCGTTTGATGGTTACGATAGGATAGGGATAATTAGGATAAAAGAGTTGGTTAAAGTTAAGATATGTTATAGACATGATAAATTCTTATTATATCATGTGTTTGATACGCACCTAATACTAAACTAGATACCATTATATTATGCTATTATGTGTTTGAGACTTACCAAATAATAGTATGATATGTGTAATATGTAACATCCTACTAAGACAGGGCGTCACTTTATCCTGACTTCAACAACAACACATTTTCAATCCAATATTAGAGTACGCAACAGGACACACTGGTCGTGATGCAACACTGCTCCTTAGGCTTTGAGTACTTAAACTTCTTATTCATCTGCTATCCATCATCTTATAATATAGAAAACATAGAAAACGAAGGGGTAAGACACTCATCAATCACTAACAAACAGGAAAACAACATAGTAGAGAGAAACTGTTGTCATGCTCAGCTCAACACATAACATCATAAACATCAAGACATCACAATCATCATCATGACTGTTACCACAGATGTCACACACTCAGACTCCTGAGTACACGGTCACATACCAGACTATACTGATACGTCATACTGACAAACCTGACCACACGGTCACAAATCACATCATCACGGACTGACACGTGTCATGGGTCCTTCAGCTAATCACTGGCTCTACAGACCCAGACCACTGGATATTCAGCTGATCACCGACTCTACTGTCCAGAGGCTGACACGTAACATCGGTCCTTCGGGCTGATCACCGGTCCTACAGACCCAGACCATCGCTGAACATTGCGGGCCATTATCGCCCTACTCCCTAGACCGATCACCAGTCTCAGGGCACAGAAACGAAACTTAAGTTGGTTGTCCCGGGAACATATCCTGATACGCTACCATATCTGATTATCGGTTATGGCATCCCATACTACCAGTGGTCGAGCTAGCCCTTTTCTACGAGGGGGGCCAAATATAAAGAGTAATTTTTTTTATAGACAAAATAAACTACTATTTTTTTAGTAATAAACTACTACTCTGGCCTGAAATATAAGCAAAAAAAGTGTCTAAAATATAAGCAATATGAGTATTTTTTTAGTATAAGCAACATCGGTCATGGAGTCTCGTCAAATGACCGAGTCCACACCTTCGGACTGATCATCGGTCCTTATGTCCCCTCAAAGTCACCGACTATCTCCATACCACTTCGTATCTTCGGTCCGATCACCAGTCCTCAGGTACACCAACCTCGGGTACACCGGCCCGGCTATCAGCACTGATAAACAGAGTATCGATGGTAACCTGTGTTATCATCGTCTAGGGATTCGCAATCCTCTAACTAGATGACGTCACCCTTGACTTGTACATCGAACTCACAAACATTATATACAGCCAGTACATAAATATCAGCATGTTAATCAGATTATCAACCATCCTTAATCAATATAAGGATCAACCTTAGTGTTGCTCAGGCGACCTACTACTGACATGTTATCAATCAACACATTAACAGTCACATAATTATAAAGCATTCATATCAATCAGCATCACATCAATCAACATCCATCCAAAGATTTCAATAGGTCATTCCTATGGTTGACAGACCTCTGACAACTGTCCTCGGCTATCACAGGTCACAGCCTCTCTCCTGAGGTGTTGCTGTTATCAACCCCTAGGAGGGTTAAGGTCCCCTACACATGCTAATAACACTACTCTACTACCTAATTTTCCTAGTGATTAAGGCATCTTTCCCCTTACCTGGCTTAGAAGACTACTGTCGCTCGCGTCTCATCCCCGTGTCCTTGTCGCGCCTCCCAAGCTCCTCCACGCCCTCCCAAAGGATCCTTTGGAAGAAGTAAGGAGAATGGAGGGTGAAGGGTGGTATTTATAGCCATTTTGGGTCCATCGCGTCGCGATGGTCCTCAGGCATAAATCCCGCCGCGTCGCGACGTGGTACACATGTCAGTGATCCCACGCCCTGATCCACCGACTTAACTCACCGACTTACGTCGCGTCGCGACCAGATTTGTACTAGTCTCATCGCATCGCGATCGAGGCTGACCATAAATATCTCATTTTTGACGTTCTAAAAGATTCTCAAATGTTCTATGCCTTTCTATGGCATTCTAGACGATTCTAAGGACTTCTATCTCCTTTCTAGGGTTTTTAGGTCTCATTGAAGCCCATTTTATCCCTAATTAAGGTTTTTTAACTCCCGTTTATTACTTAATTATTGATCTAATTATTTTCTAATACTGTTTTGAAAATCAGGATGTCACATAATACCTCTCCCCCGGCTATTTTTACTAGTTCTGGGTATGTTACATTCCTCCCCCACTCTTTTTATGAGGTTCGTACTTAGTTTTTTCTACATCTCCCCAACAGTCAAACCAAGGGCCTCACTTTAAGAGTTTCCAAGTGAAGAGCTTGATACCAACTCATCCACTTCAGTAGCGGAAGCGTGGTGGGAATGTGACGTCTAAGACTGACTAGGGCAGAGACTAAAAAATAATTAATTTCGATAAAATTTGACTAACATATCCTTAATAAATGTGTCACTTTTCAATCCAAGATCTATTGTGAATTACTAATACTCCACTTAAACAATCTAGTATAAAAAAAATCTACAATTAATATATACTATTAATTTATGGATATAATGGGAAAAAATGTTAAATTATATTTTAAATTTTTAAAACAACCAAAGTTTTGAAACAAAATATAAAGCTAAAACATTAAGATGGAGCTGAGTAGGATGGATTGAAAGAAAGGGGTTCAGAAATGAGAATTGACCATGTTCCACAACTTTCAGCGTATGTTTGGAACCGAGTAAAAGCAGAGGAATGAAAACATCATGCACAGAAAGTTTTTTGGGAACTGTAGTTCTCTCCTTTGGTTTAGCAACGAAAATAGAAGGAAAAGAAAAAAAAATCTATGGGACCCACATGCAGATCCCTTCTCTCCAATTTGGACAGAAAATGCAAAAAAACTGCGGATCAACTTTAAAAAGGCAAAAAAAACCTAAAGTTTGTTATTTTTATTTTATTTTATTTTTTATTTGAAGGGTATTTATATCATTTTATAAATATATTTCTTTTTTTTTCTCTCATTTTTTCTTTTCATTTTTCTTCAAACTAAATCACTAAACAATCATCCCATTTCCTACTCATTTTTTCTTCTTCTCCCTTCTTTTCCTTTATCTTCTTTTTCTCTATCTTTTTTTCATATACCAAAACACACCCTCAAGTTCAACTCAAGCCTTTGAAGAAAAAAAACGTGTTGAGTGTGCAAAGAAAACGCCTTTTATGTCTCTTTACCACATGCATGTTGTATAAAGTGTAAAAGGCATTTACTTCAGTCATTATTTATTCTTCATACCGGTACACAAAATCATATCCAATGCTTCTGCTTTACTCTTTCCATCTCATGTTATTTAGAATATTTTATTGTCTTAAATTATTTGTCATTTTAAAATATTAAAACGTATCAATTTCTTACTTTTTAATAATACTTTTATTTATTTGTATTTTAACTAACCAATATTAATTAGTTCTCATATTTAATTATCACTCTATTACTACTAATTATTCTAATTAATAAGAGTATTTTAGTAAAGAGAGATTATTTTATCATAAAAATTAGTATAATTAATTATTTTTTTATAAATATACATAACCTTAAACGACAAATAATATGAGACATAAAGAGTACTAAACAAAATAAATAAAGGAGGCTCGAGGTTTCACACGCAGCTCGCAACAGCAGGGAGACAACAAGTAGCATCAGGTATACACAACGATAAGCAGACAAACTTCGCTGTGAATGTTAGGCACACACTATACACCCAAGCTAGCTAGTGACGAATTAATAGTACACATGTCTAATACTATTTGAGCTTTCGAACCTATTTTATCACCTGCAGCTAGCTAGCTAGCTAGCACGATCAATGCACGCTAACAGGCCAAGTAGTCATAAGGTCACTATGAGTTTCCTTCGATATTTACCCGCGGGGGACATGCCATGATTGATCTGCAAAACAGTCTTCACGGAACCATTCATGTTCATGGAAGCATAATGCCGAGTACTCTCTCATATGCCTCTTTGATTTTTCATACACTCTAGTAACTATATTAGCCCTGGCCTTTTATTATTAAGTAAATGCTAACAAATGTCCTAAAGTGTAAAGACACTAGTTAAAAAATTAAATATAAAAATTTTATA
Organism: Calophaca sinica; assembly: GCA_037113605.1. Taxonomy (NCBI): domain Eukaryota; kingdom Viridiplantae; phylum Streptophyta; class Magnoliopsida; order Fabales; family Fabaceae; genus Calophaca; species Calophaca sinica. Next base: position 97,696,454 of record CM073734.1, on the reverse strand, counting down.
TTGAAAGTAGTGTATTCAATTACTTAAAAGTTTAAATATTCTTTTCAATATAAAATTTCTATTTTTTGATTCCTTAACTAGTGCCCAAATGTTATTCTTTCCAATATAAAACTGTCTTTATTAGTATGTAACATTATTTTGTTATTTTTTTTATCACTTCAAGAGATTAAAAAACCAACAAAATGATTTTGCTTCAAAAGAAAACAAACTAATGTAGACATTAATGATGTATTTGGTTTTCAAGAGAAATTGTGAAGAGAAAAATAAGAGAGAATGTGAGAAGAGAAAAAGAGATGAGAAATATGGTAGATTTGAGGTATTGTTTGAAATAAGAGAAAGAGAATAGAAACAACAAAGAGATACGTGTTGATTATTTTTTAAAAAGACAAAAATACCCTTAGCTAAAAAAACCAAGATACAATTATTTTAATTTAATGTAATTAATTTTAATAATCAAATAATTTTAATTTAAAGTTAACTTAATATTTTAATAATTTAACTAAAATTATTTAATTTGTTTTTTATCATTAACCTAATTTAATTAGAAAAATTATTAATTTATTTTAATTAAATTAATTGAATAACTTAAATTTAATATTTTTTAATGAAATTGATTAACAATTAAATTAAAATAAATTTAATTATTATTTTTTAATTAATTTAAGTTTTTAAATCCAATCATGAATCAAGTTTTATAAAGGATCAAAACAGAATGTTGCCCCACTTGGTTAGCGTCCCCTCGCCCCAACATTTTAATTTTTATAATCAACAATGCAGTTGGTAAATCGGTCATTTCACGATCTCTCCCTTTAAATCTTCACATTTCTTCACTAAACTGAAGAGAAAGAGAAAAATTGCGGGGCCCACCAATTTTTTTCTCTCTTTTCAACTTCTATCCAATCAAGAAAAATTGCTTACTTCTCTTCTATTTTACTCTTCACTCTCTCTCTCTCTCACATATATTTCTCTCAAACCAATCACACCATAAAACTTGAATGAGTTGTGATCAAATACCGCTGCACTATATATAGGCAACTTTTCGTAGAAGAAGTGTATATATTTTATAAAGGAAGAAACTTATTTACAGTGATTCGTTCAGCTCATCGCGTAAAATGAGACACAACCGTTGCAACCTTCCAAAAGCGTGAAAATGCCTTAACTATGCTAATCTGAGTCATGAGTTGCGCCGTTTATCAAAGAAACGGTAGGGAACCGGACGAACAATAACTAAGTTGCGTCGTTTATCAAAAAACAGATACATGATATGTCAAATGTACCATAATTAATTTTCCAACTCAAAGTTGAGGGTATACAAAAAATTGAATTGGCATTTGTACAGCCAAATCGAATAAAAAGACAATTAAATTCACATAAGTATTCTGTATATGGTGTTTCATTTAATCTTTAAGCAGAAGTATGTCGCATTCAAATCATTTGGTAAATCATATTGTTGATATATAGTTTTGGCTTATATGGGATGTGCTGCAATTTCTTCTTCAATACACTTCCCAAAAATAATACTCCCTTCGGTTCTTTTTATAAGAAATACAATGGTTTTCTTTCTTTGTCATAATTATAATAAACAACATCAATTTCTAAATGTATTAAATGCCTAATTTCCATTTATACTCTTATCTATAGTAAGACTTATATTAATGAGATAACATATTTCCTATACAAGTGAGTTAGTTCATAAAATGGGTATTTTTGAAAAATAAATAAATCTTTAAGAGCATTAATTAGAAAAAACTATTTTCAATATATTTCATTGGTTTGTGTAAATTAGGGTTTTTTTTCCTTATAATAAAAACCAAAGGGAGTACTTTTTTAAGAGTAAAATAGAATTTATAAAAGAAAGGAATACAAAGGGTTTTCCAAGAGGGACAAGTCGAGCAGGGAAAGGCCGAACACTTTAGCCACCTAACCCCGAAAAACAACACATTATCTACTACTAAAGATACAACTCAAGGAGTTTAAGCACCATTTATAATACATACAATGAGACACATTGGACCGACTCTACAACTACTGCAAGACACTATCTTAATATGTCCCACAATAGCTGTACAATCCGACACTAACCTAGAAAAGATATACATATTTCTCAACTCTCAAATATGCCACAAAACACATGCCAAATCAAAGTCGTATCCCTCAAAACTGGACCTCTAGGTCAGAAAGAACAAAACAGGGAATACAAAATACTAAGGTTCTGGAGCATCACGAGAACTATACATGACCAACTAAAAACAACGTACCATACATGATATACATGATAGGAGAAATCACATATCACTTAAATTAATTATTTCATTAACAATACTCATACAATACACTCAATACTTACTTCTTAATAATCATTTATTGAATTGGATTCCTCTAAGATTAATGGTATGCTTTAAAGAATAAATTATTGAATTACAACCATTTATTATAAATTTAATATGAAGATTCCAATAAAATACATATACACATAAAATAAACATATTAAATTCTTAAATGTTAAATTATATTTCCTTAATATTTAATCAACAGCAACAGTTAAAAACATTTTAGTTCAGCTTTTTGGAGAGAAATAATTATTTTTTTAAAACTATATTAAGAAGTTATGAAAAAAACAATTATTTCATCAAATAAGATAATCGCACAATCGATAATAAAGTGCATATCAGTTGGTAAGACGCTTCACCTACACCTAAAATGACGTGAGTTCGAGTCATATAAGTGAGAAGTGGTGAACCACTATTGATCCTCTTTAAAAAAAGAAAAAAGAAGAAAGATAATCGCACAATCACAATTTACCATCTAAAGTACATTTTTCACTTGAAAAAAACTTTATTTATTCGCTCGGTTTTAAAATATGGGTGATTCATATCAAGATATGGCCAATGTTTTGTAGTTCTATTACTATGGTGGGACCCCTTAAGGATGCATATTATATCACCTTAGTTATGTAGCAACAACCCACTTGAAAAAATTGGTAGTGAGTAGTGAGAGTTATGGTATGCCGGTATGCACCTTAAATTGAAGAATAATTTTTGAGTCTACCGTATTAGTTATTGTCATGTCTTACTTAAATCCTTACGGCCTTCTTCAAAGAAATAGATTTTGGGGGTAGGTGGATTTTATTATGTTCGGTGGTGCATTATTTATCGAAGAAAAAAGTCAGTGGTGTATTAACATAACCAAACCTACGAGAAACCATAAAGTGCTTAATTTGATGCTCCAGAATCTTAGAAATCTGCAATCAAAAAAAAAAAAATAGAAATCTGTAATCTCAAAATTTATTCATAAGAGCTTAATACTGTAATAAGAGTTTAATAATTATGTACTAATAATTAATCTAAAAACAATTATACATACGTTTTTTAGTGCACCTTACACATATATTTAATCATATCTAATTATGCTAGTAAAATATGATTAGACGTGTGTATAAAATTGGATCAAATACATGAATTTTTTTGCTTATATTCGATAGTAAAGGGAGTAAGTTTAATTCCCTCTCTCAAATTTCGATGACCTCATGTGGTTCCAGATGCATCATTATTTAGAGCAATTTCCACATCAATATAATTTTTACATACATAAGTTTATGATATATCCAAATAATAATAAAATAAAATTGTTTTAATGTTATTTTGAACTTTTTATTGATTGAGGTTTAATAAACACTATATTTTTTTACATGAATTATTCCTTAGACTAAGTTGCATGTGTTACTCAACATAAAAAAATACTTGGATCAAGAAATAGGTATAATAACATTAAGAAGTTATTAATGAAAATTTTGACAATACTATCAAAAAATAAAAAATAAAAGAAAAAATAAGTATTTATTATATTCAGAACTTTAGAAAAATAATCAATATGTTTTTATAAGTAATTAAAACATTTAAACACAAACACTTCATATTGATTTGAAGGACCTTGATTAATTGACATTTATTTTTTGTTATTTTTTTTTATAAATAAAAAGTTTAGGCAATTTGGGTCCCAGGGGCTCACCAGGTCAGGAAAAGCCTCAAGAATTTTTGAACGCTTACTCCAACGAGGTTTTCACATCGATAACAGAATTTAAACTCGCGTCCTTGTAAAATAGGAACCGAGTCTTTACCAATAGGAGCAAGTTGGCCAGATTTTTTTATTACTTAAGTAACTTTGTTGTGGTACTGAATATATAACCACGAGGATAGCTCTAATACAGATTTTTTTTTTTTTGTTGGTGAAAGCTCTTATAGAGATTTTTCTTTAAGCACCGCTATATAGTATGAAATGAAAATCGAAAAATAAACTGGGGACGAAAGAGCAATAACCAATTATGATATTGGTAATTGCAGCAAAAAAAAAATTACAATATTGGTAAGCATATTACTCCTTCATGTAAAAATATTTCGTAACGGAGTATTTCTCTTTTTCAATTACGTTAGCTTAGGTCCTGGAGACAAATTGTTTTGGAAGACTAAGAAATTAAAGGACGAGTACATTTTAAATTGAATTTTTTTATTTATAGTTAAAAAATTTAAATCCTAATTTCTTTATACCAATTAGAAAAACTCTAATTATAGGAAAAAAAATTATGATTCAATTCGGATGACAATTTCTGTATAATCTCATAGTAGTATATATATTATTTAAATAAAAGAAACAACTTGCTCCTGGTCTTAAGATTATTATGCTTGTGCACGATATTTGGCTCCTCTGTGTCCCACAGAACTCAATGACGCTCAACCAAATAAATGGAAGTCACGAGGGAATTGAGTTCTTCTGTGTTACATTTATATTTGATTCAACTACCTCTGCAATGTCTGCATTTGAATTTTAACCATGGCCTATCTACACAACGATCAAAATTGATTAGTAGATTCCGATTCAAAGTCGAAATTGGTGGAACCCATTTGTAATCCTACCAACTGGATTAATTTACATTCAAAACAGAACATTGAGCTGTTGGCTATACCATATGGCAGAGGCATTACTATATCACAGTACAGTCTGCAAATCTTATACACATTGCTTCCTCAGTGTGGCATTTGGTAACAATGGCAAAGACCCCATTCAAATTGACCAGTACGTTTACACAGAACTTTCTAGTTGACACATCGATGTTGGGTAGGAGGCAAGAAATTACTCATTCAACGCACAAACACCCACACGCATACAAGGCGTATCGTGTGAGTTAGGAGTTAATACATATTGACGGTAGATGGTCAAGATTATTTATTTAAATTTAATTATGATTATTAATTTTAATTGTTTGATTAGAACTAACTTGATACACACATACACAAACAGATCGAAGGACATACAGTGAGAAGTCTTTTAATTAAAAATTTTAATTTTAATTTGTAAACCAGTATTCTAAAAATACTTGTTGGTACTCCCTCCGTTACTTTTATAAGCCCCATTTAGACAAAAAAACGCATATCAAGAAAAGTAGTTAGTATAAATAAATTGTCTATAATGTATATGTTTTTCCAAATTTATCCTTCAATCATACTTTTAATTAATTAATACATGTTTTGGATTTTTAAACACTATGCAATTTAATTAGGGGTACTTTTGGTAAAAAATAATTAATGTATCTTGTAATTTAAAAATGAGCTTATAATTAGTTAACAATTTTTTTCTAAAAGAATCTTATAAAAAATAACGGAGGGAGTATTTTTTTATTAATAAATGTAGTTTTAAACAAACTCAATATTCAATGTGGTCTTCTTTTCCGGAAGAAATGAACGAAACACAATACCTTAATTTGAACGCCTACTAGGTTGCAAGCATCGGTTCTGTCATTTAACAGTCACCATCTGCAAAACTTGGGGTTTGGAGTTGTGTCAAATTTGCGTAAATTAATGGAGAGCCATTAACTGATGTTGTTCCTTCGTTTAGAGCTTCTGTTTATTTGTTTATAAAAATAAAGGAAAATTAATTGGGTGTGTGCACAATGTGCACATGCGTGACATGCCTTCATGTGTGCTGTTGGGACTTGGGTACTGTTTTGTATTGCTGTACTTACGTTTCGGTAAGGCAAATACATAGTAAGCTTTTGACACAACGAATTAAACCAATAAAATTTCCTAAATTAAACCGACATGCAAATTCACAATATTATATTTTTCTCTCTCACATTTCTATGGGAAATGAGAAAATGATTTAACTTTTGATAAAATGTCACCGGGAAACATTTTTACATTAATATCTAGACAAGATATAATTAATTATATAATATAATTTAAACACTAAATATATGGATAATATATTGCTTATATTGCAGTGGTCATCTAACACGAAATTATTATGGTTTGAGAAACAAATCTATACGAACATTTAGCGTATGATTGTTTTGCGGGAAAAAGGGACGTAAGAAAATGATGCGATAGAGAAAGGTGAGAAAACACCATTTTTTCCTACTTAGCACAAGAAGAAAACATGCAGAAAGAGAATAAAAATGGTGGGTCCCACGAAATTTTTTTTCTTCGCAAACCAGCGAAGAAAATGGCACGGCGCAATGTTTTTTTTCCACCTTTTCCAATTTCTACCCATATTTTCTCCTTATATCTCAAATTATTTAAATTTTTAGTCAAAGACATTAATGTCTTTTAAAAAATAATCAACACTTCTCTCTTCTCTTTCACTTATTCCAATCAATACCCAAAATCTATTCAATTTTTCATCTTTTTCTCTCTTTTCATACTTTCTCTTCACATTTTCTCTTGTGAGCCAATCACACCCTTAGTAACCATTCTATCTCATCAACGCTATGAAATTGTAGTGGCTCATGTGTAACCGCTACTTAGTGTTCTGTGTAACCATGGGTAGCAATTTATGGATGGAGTCACTACATTTTTCTTTAAAATTATAGTGGTTATTACGGATATATTGGACGAAACCACTACATCTGTACATTTGCTGATGCAAGATTTTTAGATGTATAATCTTTTGACGTTTTAAGCGACCATAGGTTTTCTAAGGGCATGTTTTAATTAGATCTCATGGGGCACGCTAAGTTTCTAAATGTTCTTATGTTCTGTATGTAATTCGAAGTTCACTAACACACTACCCCTCTCTCTCACTATCAATAAGAACCACATTCCTCTCTCTGCTTCGCTCTCCTTCGCGCTCTCTCTATGAACCCTATCCCTTTCTTTCTCAGCTTCATTCTTGCTCTCTACGAACCCTAGCCCTCCCTACTTTGCTCTCATTCTAAATTTCTCTATAAACCCTCATAAATCATGATGTGGCTTCTGCATCTTTGTTTCGAAGCTCTCAACTATTGTAATGGATCGTCTTCGTCTTCATTAATGTTAATGTGCCCTAACTTGGTTCTCTATTTATGTTTATGTTTTGTTAAGTTCTTCGTTTCCCTTAAACCATAACTTGGTTCTTCGTTTAGGTATGTGTTTCCTTTAAGTTCTTCGTTTCTGCCAATCCCTAACTTTTGGCTTTTGCTAAGTTCTTCATTTTCGTGAAAGCCTAATATTTTTTATTTTTTACTAGGGTTAGATGATTTCTAAAATGAAGGATAGTACTTCTAGGGTTTCCAAAATGTGTTTCTACAAGAATGTTATCCAATCTCACAACTCATCTATGCAATTTCCCATATTTCTTTTCCGAAGGCTCGAACATGTGCTTCTGCATAAATGCCCCAAGAGACTAATAGACAAAGATATTGCAAAAATGCAATGGTCACCGATATTTCATTCCTCGAGATCAACAAAAACAAGTCCTGAATGCCCATTGAGCTCGATTAGAGAGCCTTTCTCAACTGCCAGCTTAGTCGCGACCAACGAGAATTGTATCCAACTAGGCAAGTAAAATTTGACAACAGACATACCGTTGTCAAAAACATCTTGGTAAGCTTTCCCAAACATTGTAGCAAATATATATATATATACATTGACACCAATACACTCCAAATATTTAGCTCTCAACATGACAATATTCCTTTCTCTTATATTGTTTAAATCTTATCAATGATATTTCAATTTCAAAATATAATTACAGTCACACCTTTTCTGTTTTGAGAGATTTTATTTTTTTTATTGAATTGATATATATAGCTAATGACAATCATATTTGGGATGAAATAATAAGTATTGCATGTAATAAATTGCGAGAAGAACCTACAAAACATGTCTAAAACGCCTAAGCTACCCATAGCCACATCATGGAGTAGAGTATCAAATATGGATTCATGAAAAAATAGATGTTGGAAATGACAAATTATTACTACATGACTTGCTAGCAATTTTTGTTAGGTCTACACTCTATTTATATGGTTCTGACTTTAACATTATAATATCAATGAGATTTCATTTTGGTGCAAAAGAACCTCTCTATAATAATTTATTGCATGATTTTATTTACGAGTACCTCTAGTTCTTTATAGGAAATACCAGTAGTGTATTGTTTTCTTGCTATTTATGAAACTTTATGTGCTTCTTATATACTATATATTAATGGTCATGGATGTTGAATAACTTTAAGACTAGTTAATACTACTAGTTAATTTAAAGAACATATTAATTCAGCGGGAAGACTTGAATACAGTTTTCATTCTCAAATAACTTAACAAGTAACATATTTTAACATACATAGAAAGGCATCACGAATCTATGAATTTGCCGTCCGAGTTATATATATTAACTCCACACGAAAAGTTGATGCCAAAATAGCTTATTAAAACAGAGATATGATTCTCAACGGAAGAATTTTTTTTTTTTTTTTGGATACTACTCAACGGAAGAAATTTCAGCCACTGGGATCATCATAATATGTATGTTGTAACTAACACCAACACCAATGATGTATCTTTTTCTTTCCGGTCCAAAACCGCCTTGCATTGGTTGTTAGTTGTTACTAACATTTCACTCACATTTTGTTTGTTTTGGTTGAAAATAGTAAATGAAAGAAGATAAGCGTAGGTATAAAAAAAAAAAAGAAATTCAGTGCAATCAATCAATGGAATATATTTATTTTTTACGTTCATTTGCAAAATTACTACTAATATTTTTTACAGTGCTAGTCATTATTTTCTGCAAAATTGCAAATATGTTTTTCCTTAAAAAACCGTGACCCGAAGACGTAGTAACAGTTTAGGGAGCTAGCGATGCATTATCTCGGATGAAAATCTCCTAACAGTGAAAGAGATGGACATTGTCGTGAAGACATCAACCATCAAATTCAAATACCCTCTCATTAATGTTTTTAATTTTTTCACAGATTAATGAAAGCAGACAAATACCAAATTCCCACCGGTGCCAACTCAGCACTTCTTTTGTTCCTCAAAACCAACTCAGTACTCAGTACCACTTGTACCATGCGTGCCACACTACACTCAAATACTCTCTCTCTCTTTCTTTCTCTGTCGTCCGTTTCTCGTTGAAATAAATAAATTGAGCACCCTCTTGAGTCTCATTCATTCATTGGGGCAAAGCCAGAGAGAGTCACAATGGGAATGGGAAAGCAAAAGCAACTCCCGTTGATTTGCATTGTGTTATCAGTGTTGGCACTGGCAGCGAACGTAGCGTGTCTGAACCAAGAAGGCTTGTATCTTTACCAATTCAAGCTCTCTCTAGACGACCCAGACTCACGGCTATCCTCGTGGAACCCAAGAGACAGCACCCCTTGCAACTGGTATGGGGTAAGTTGCGACTCCACTAACAGCTCCGTCACGGAGCTCGACCTGTCGGACACAAACATCGAAGGCCCATTCACGGCGTCCATCCTCTGCCGTCTTCCCAACCTCTCCTCCATCAACCTCTTCAACAACTCCATCAATGAAACCCTCCCTCTCCACATCTCCCTCTGTAACAACCTCGTACACCTCGACCTCTCCCAGAATCTCCTCACCGGTTCCCTCCCCGACACCCTCTCCCTCCTCCCCAACCTCCGTTACCTCGACCTCACCGGCAACAATTTCTCCGGCCCCATTCCCCTCTCCTTCGGAACCTTCCAGAAAATCGAAGTCCTCTCCCTCGTCTCCAACCTTCTAGAAGGTACCATTCCCCCTTCTCTCGGCAACCTCACCACTTTGAAAATGCTTAACCTCTCTTACAACCCGTTTTTCCCGGGTCGGATCCCTCCGGAGATAGGAAACCTCACCAAACTCGAGGTCCTCTGGCTCACCCAATGCAACCTCGTTGGCGTCATTCCTGACTCTCTTGGAAAACTCAAGAAGCTCAAGGACTTGGACCTTGCATTGAACGACCTCTACGGTTCCATCCCGAGTTCGCTCACTGAGTTGACCAGCTTGAGGCAGATTGAGTTGTACAATAACTCGCTCTCCGGCGAGTTACCTCGGGGAATGGGGAACCTCACCGCATTGAGGCTGCTCGACGCGTCCATGAACCACTTGACGGGGAGGATTCCGGAGGACCTTTGCTCGTTGCCGCTCGAGAGTCTCAACCTCTACGAGAACCGTTTCGAGGGCGAGTTACCAGCGAGTATAGCTGAGTCACCGAATCTCTACGAGTTGAGGTTGTTCGGGAACCGGCTCACCGGAAGACTGCCGGAAAATCTCGGGAAACGTTCCCCTCTCAGGTGGCTCGACGTTTCCAGCAACCAGTTCTGGGGCAACATTCCGGCGACCCTATGTGATCTTGGGGCGTTGGAGGAGCTCCTAATGATATACAACTTGTTCTCCGGTGAGATTCCGGCGAGTCTGGGCACGTGTCAGAGCCTGACACGTGTCCGGTTAGGTTTCAACCGGTTGTCCGGCGAGGTTCCAGCGGGGATCTGGGGCCTTCCCCACGTGTATCTTCTCGAACTCGCTCACAACTCGTTTTCAGGTTCTATCGCGAGGACCATTGCCGGAGCGGGCAACCTCTCGCTGTTGATTTTGTCGAAGAACAACTTCTCCGGAACGATTCCCGATGAGATTGGGTGGTTGGAAAATATCGTAGAATTTTCTGCCGGCGATAACTTGTTCGGTGGCTCTCTGCCTAATAGTATCGTGAATCTCGGGCAACTTGGGATTCTGGATTTTCACAACAACAAGCTCTCTGGGGAGCTTCCAAAGGGGATTCATTCATGGAAGAAGCTCAATGATTTGAATTTGGCCAACAATGAGATTGGTGGGAGGATCCCCGATGAGATTGGGAGCTTATCTGTGCTTAATTTTCTTGATCTTTCAAGCAACCAGTTTTCAGGGAAAATCCCTCGCGGGTTGCAGAATCTAAAGCTCAATCAACTCAATTTGTCTTATAACCGTCTTTCTGGAGAATTGCCCCCTCTTTTGGCTAAGGAAATGTACAGGACTAGCTTCCTGGGTAATCCTGGTTTGTGTGGGGATTTGAAAGGTCTGTGTGATGGTAGGGGTGAAGTAAAGAGCGCGGGTTATGTTTGGTTGCTTCGAACAATTTTCATTGTTGCTGTTTTGGTGTTCCTAGTTGGTGTGGTCATGTTCTACTTCAAGTATAAGAATTTCAAGGACGCAAAAAGGGCTATTGATAAATCAAAGTGGACGTTGATGTCGTTTCATAAACTGGGTTTTGGTGAAGATGAGATTTTTAACTGTCTTGATGAAGATAATGTCATTGGAAGTGGTTCTTCAGGGAAGGTCTACAAGGTTGTACTCAGCAGTGGGGAAGCTGTTGCTGTGAAGAAGATATGGGGAGGGGTGAGGAAGGAAGTGGAGAGTGGTGATATTGAAAAGGGTAGGGTTCAAGACAATGCTTTTGATGCAGAGGTTGAGACTTTGGGCAAAATCAGACACAAGAACATTGTTAAGCTATGGTGTTGCTGCACCACTAGGGACTGCAAGCTTTTGGTTTATGAATATATGCCGAATGGTAGTCTCGGTGATTTGCTTCATAGCAGTAAAGGAGGGTTGTTGGATTGGCCAACAAGGTACAAGATAGCTGTTGATGCTGCAGAGGGCCTTTCTTATCTGCATCATGACTGTGTTCCCGCAATTGTTCATAGAGATGTCAAATCTAACAATATTTTGTTGGATGGGGACTTTGGTGCAAGAGTGGCTGATTTCGGAGTAGCTAAGGAAGTCGAAACCACAGGGAAAGGAACTAAATCCATGTCCGTCATAGCTGGTTCTTGTGGGTATATTGCACCAGGTTAGCAGAAATTTCTTGTTATTATTTAATTTCATTTTTGTTCTTCCTTATGTCCAGTCTTCTCTTGATGAACCTGAGATGCATTTAGTGGTAACATACTTGTGCAAGTTGTGCTTGACTCATACTAGTATATGGCTTAGTGTGTTTGTTAAGAGTAATTTTATTTTTGGTCTGCTACTGTCAGATATATGTGCATCTTATCCTCCTTAGACCCTACAAATCACAATGTTAGTCTCGTGCACGGACAATACTTCTAATTATTTTTGTTGCCTAGTGACAAGTGGTTTGTTTATGTTGTGGCATTGTATTATACTTAAGGTTTTAGACTACAGTCTCGTCGCAATCCTTGATATTGCAGACAATTGCGGTCAAATGCGGCTTATGTGACCTGAATCACGGTCGCGTGCAGTTTCAGAGACCCTAAAAACTTTATTGTTGCGGCCTTGATCGCGGACCAAAACCTTGATTGTACTAGTATTATAGTATTCAGTCACAAAAGAAAAATATTATAGTATGGATATTACATGGTCTAAGTAAAGGTTATCTAGCATCTTTTGATTTTGTTTTGCATTTTGCCATCTAACAATCATCCACCTAGTTTCTTATCACATTTCCTATTAAAAGTTTCCTTATGTTTAGTATTTCTGTTTCTTTGGAGACAAACTGACATGATCCATTTCTCATGCAGAATATGCATACACGCTTAGAGTGAATGAGAAGAGTGACATTTACAGTTTTGGTGTTGTCATACTTGAGTTGGTTACGGGAAGACGCCCAGTGGATCCTGAATTTGGGGAGAAAGACTTGGTTAAGTGGGTTTGCACTACCTTGGATCAGAAAGGTGTCGACCATGTACTTGACTCCAGGCTTGATTCTTGTTTCAAAGAAGAAATCTGCAAGGTCTTCAACATTGGGCTCATGTGCACTAGTCCTCTTCCAATCAACCGGCCTTCAATGAGAAGAGTAGTGAAGATGTTGCAAGAGGTAGGAACAGAGAGCCAAACGAAACCTGCGAAGAAAGATGGGAAGTTATCCCCTTATTACTATGATGATGCCTCAGATCATGGGAGTGTTGCTTAATTCGAAGCCCTTGCAAGGTTTGGATCATTTGATTCTGATCGGGGAGTTTGAAGCTTTTATTTTACTATAAGCCAACTTCCCTCCATGTTTTCCACGAATGCTCTTTGCTTTACAAAGTCAACTAAAGAAAAGAAAGGTGATTTTGTTTTTTAATTTGGGGGGAAATTAGAGGCTTGAGGAGTTTATGTTTTACCCTAAATACTAGGTCACATTCAAGGCGCTTCCCTGCCAAATTTAAGTGGATGCTAGCATTACAAACTCTTGTATTAGGAATGATATTTCCATACTAAAAAACAGTTTGTTTTAGGTACATTTGTTAAGAAGAAATTTTTACCCATCTCCGGTCAGAAATCAATGTCAAGCAGTCGTCTATTCACACAGTTAAAGATCTCGACCGTTGAACTTGATCGGACAACTTATCTAATTAAATATTTATTTACCAAACTTGAAATCTGGACTATTTGATCTTTTTGATCGGATGGCTCCCGACGTGTTGACTGTGTGACTACGGAATTCCCCGACTGGCAAGGAATCCCGCTTGTCTCTGTCTCTGTCTTGGTAATGGGAAGGTGTTATTGGACCATAGGAGGATCTGAATAGGGAATATGAGAAGCCGAGCCCTTAACACACAACTGGTGCCCTTTAATAAAAATCAAGGGGCTTGCTAATTAAGCCATGCTACACCTTTGATAGCTCCAAATTCTACAAGCAATAAACTAGTAATTTCCGTTCACTGTAGCCGCTCATGCTCAAATGCTTATAATTTTCTGCATGTTCCAGTTTAAATGCATGTTGAATGTTCTCAGCTAGAGAATTTTTTTTTTGGTTACAATCAACTAGAGAATTTTCATCTCACGGTGCTCAAACATGTGTACTAGGTACAGCTATACTCCTAAGAGCTGAGTTAATGAGGTTGTTAGACAGGCCTTGTCCTCTCTGGGCCCTCTCTTTAAACATCAGGTTCTTCCCATTAGGACTACCTTCTACTTTTGTTTGTGATTAATGGCGATGGGGTATCATTTTGGAAAGCGACCAAGGCATTGTAGTAATGATAATTATGCTACATAGCAGTGGAATTTTGCTAGTTCTTGCGAGTTCTTATTCTGTCCAGTGGCTATTTATATGTCAACTACTTTTCTGTCCGAAGAAAGGTAAACGATTGATGAGAGATTAAGCCTTTTAACCAATCCACTTTAATTCAAGTTCTCTGTGCAGTGAAGTTACGCACCCAACAATGGAATGTGTTAAAACAGTCCTTTTTGTCCAATCCATAAATGTGTGAAACGTGTGAGATACGGTTATTATAGTCCCCAAATCAATGTATTAAAATTGTAAAAATATCTTTTTAATGTGTGTTTTTTTTTTAATTTCAGGGACTAAATTAAAAAAAAACACATTTGAAAACAAATTAACCGACGGAAAACACATTCGAGAATTATACTAATTAAAAAAGACACGTTCAAAGATATTAGTATTTAGTAATTTTGATATATTCGTGTTTCTCTGGCCATGCCTTTCTCGGTTATGCGTCGCTTTTGTCCGGTGACTTATTGCAAAATGCTCTGTAGTTCCTGCCAAGTGCTATCACATCACAATACAGAAATCATATATGCTTTTATGGCTCCCCAAACGTGTCACAGCTGCATGTGGCTTTGAAAACCAGCGAATGCAGTAAGGCAGCAGTACCAAATGCCCAGCCAATGCAAGGGTCACTAATGCCGAGGTTGTAGGACCATTCCTAACGCCTGGCGAGGTGGCTCAGTCGTACCGTATCTACTATTATTCGCAAATCGCAAATGTACCACTCCACTTCGTTTCCATGGTTTTTTAACAATAATTCAAATTTTCATTTTCTGTCAAGTAAGGTTTTTCAATCTAATTGAATAAAATGCTAACAACTTCAAGAAAGAAAATAAAGGAAAATACGCTTATAAACTCATTACTCTCTTTTACTTCTTTTGTCTTATAATACCTATCATTTTTTTAGGATTATAATATCTATCACTTGTAATTTTGATTTGTTTCACAAATTATTTGTTATTTTATAATATCACAAATTAAAAAGGTTTTAAAAATACTATTAAAAAATAATTAATAGAAAAATGATTAAAATAGAATTTATAAAGGGTTTCAAATATACTTTTCAAAAAAATAATTTATAAAGAAAATTTTCAGAATGAGACATATTGTTTGAAATAAAAATATTGTTTTAGTTAACGGGAGGGATCAAATTACACCGATGTAATATTTGGGTATTGTTACACCGTTTAATAACTTTGTAACAGATACTTGTATTACAAAACTCATCATTGGATTGAAATATACTATCACATAGATTATATCTACAAAAATTTATATTAATATAAAATTATTTCATATGTTATTGAAATACATCAATATTAATATTGTTTAATAAAAGTGCATAATACGTCGGGTAACCATTATTTTGTTGGGCTGCAAATATATTGGAACTGAGCCCAGCAGGATCATGAGCTGTCCATTGGCCCCTGTTGAGCCTCGTACTAGTTTCTCTTACATTAGTTTTTTTTTTTAAGAATAAAAGAGATATTGTAACAAGACCAATTGTTGAAATAAAAATATTGTTTTCTTTAAATATATAGACGAATGAGTGCTTTTTAATTACGCCACTAATTGGTGGCTGATGTTCCCCACACCCATCAAACCTCTCACTACACTTATTTTTTTTAAATACCCAAAATATCCTTATCATATTTTACCTTATCACGTAAATATAGATAATGTGTTAATCGTTACGTATCTATATATACACCGTAAATATATATTTACGGTTGAAAATTTTTGAAATAAATTTACACGTAAATATATATGTTTACGGTGTATTGTCAGAAAAATTAAGTTTTTACCTAATTTAAACCTAAATACGTTCTATAAACCGTAAATATATATAATATAACCGTCTATATATATATATATATATATATATTTACAGTAATATATATTTAAAAACTTTAGTAATATATATATATATAATATTTATGATTCAATTCCTATTTACGATTTGATTTGTGATATTTACGGTTCAATCTCATATCTATGGTTTGATTTAAAAATTATGTAACCCGTAAATATCATACTTACGGGCGTAAATATGATATTTACGTGTAAAAGTAAGGTATTTTGGCTGTTTTAAAAAAATGATGGGTGTAGTGAGAGAGATGATAGGTGTGGGGAACAAAAGCTCTAATTGGTTGGGCTGCAAATAGATTAGAACTGAGCCCAGCAGGATTATGAGCCGTCCATAGGCCCCTGTGTGGCCTCGTACTAGTTTCTCTTCCATAAGGCCGATCACACGATTCACAAATGGTGTGTAATAATTTTGTTTTACGACAGAATATTTCCCATTTATTTTTATCAAAGAGATTGCATTTTTGTTTTTTTAATATTAATTGCCCATCTTGCAAAGTTTAATGTTGAGGCTGGAAAAACTTCCATATGCCAAAAAATAATGGGTCTTTTTTTTCCTTTTTTTCCCTCAAAAAATTATGTGTGTGATGCACTTATCGCTGAGGCAAGAAGACAAACTGAAAATTTCCCAATAATAAAGTCTTCAACAGTTATTTTTGAAGCAAAAGTCTTGGATTCCCACTCAATAATTGTTTTTTGATTGTCTCTTTTTTAATCTGGTTGCCCATGCTGACGACTAAACGGTCCAATTGATTTCTCCTCTAGGAAAAGGACCCTCAGTGATAGCAAATTCCTCCTGTCAAAAAAAAAAATCATAGCAAATTCCGTGTCGCGACGTACATGCAAAAGTTCGTAAAACATTCACTTAATTGTTAAGGGTCAGAACGAAGAGTGATCCCAAAATAAAAAAATCATTAGGAATTTACATGATAGGGTTGTCAAAGCACACGGATACGTATAAAAAGGATTTTGGATGAAATAAAATAAAATAAAATAAAATAATTGTCCGACACAATACAATTATAACACAACACATAATATTATTAGTATTATATCAATATAAAAATACAAATTTAATTTGAAAGAAATAATTGAGATTTTAAAAATTGGGAAAATATTTATCAGCATAACAAAATATTTAAAAATTTATTTAATTATGGTTTATATATGCTTTTGGTCCTTATAATATACCCATTTTTTCGTTTTAAAATTAAGCATTTTGTGTAATTTAAAAATTAAAGAGTGAGGTGGGTGTATCACAAAAAATTATTATGTGGATTCAAATCATGTTTATTCAAATCAAGGTGCAATGAAACATAAACAACATTGGAATATAGAGTTGAGCGAATCAAAGTTATAATATTGCGAAGAACATAAAGAACGTAAATTAAATGGTAGAAAATAAAGA
The DNA here is from genome assembly GCA_037113605.1 of Calophaca sinica. Classification (NCBI taxonomy): domain Eukaryota; kingdom Viridiplantae; phylum Streptophyta; class Magnoliopsida; order Fabales; family Fabaceae; genus Calophaca; species Calophaca sinica. Next base: position 97,678,949 of record CM073734.1, on the reverse strand, counting down.
ACTGAAATTTAAAGTCAGAAACCAAATGATAAGAATTAAAGGACAGAAAGTAAATGTCAGAAAGTAAAAATGAAAAATGTTGCCAATTCTTAGAAATGGTAGAGATGATCAAGATGAGCAAGGTTGTGTACAATTATGACACTCAAGCAATGGTGCATGGTGTTAGAAAGCAATAAGAACAAATACTCATAACACAAAAACAGTAAGAGAAAGACAGAAAGATGGACGTGTATAGATTTTATTGACCATCCTTGAGTTGATTCATTGTTTCAATGAACTAAAGAAGAGAAACATAGAAACTTAATGTATAATTATTTAATCCTTGTTAATTTAGACGCACACATTTGTATTGGAAGAATGAATAAAAATTTGAGCTTTAAGCTTTTGGAAGAAATGACACACAAATAAGGAGAAGAAGAAGAGCTTGTGCAAATAAATATGAAAGCTTTAACAATGGTGCAATGATAATATGACAAGATGATGAAACATGCGCTAAAAATTGGAACTTGAAAATAGACACATAAATGATAAATATAATGAAAGATAATGAATAAAATAGAAAAGATAGAGAAGAAAAGAAGTGGAAGGAAGGCGCCACATTCTTAGAGAGTGATAAGTCCAACAACGATTTGCCATAAAGGTAATGTTACTTTTGCTAAGAACTAAAAAATGGTTCACCCAAAAACCTCAAGAGAACTAAACTCTCGAAACACACAAAGAATAATTTTGTTCCTCAAATAAAAAGTGCCAAATAAAGAATACAAGCCTATTTATAGGCATTAAGTAGGAGCATAACTCTCCTTCCTTTCCATAATGAGAGCACGCAGTTATGACTAGGTTATGACTATGCGTCAAACAAGGTGCAAGCTAACCCTAACCTAGTGCCAATAAGGCCCAATAAAACTAGGCCGAAAACGAAAAACAAGTAACTAACTAGTAGTCCAATTACGTAATTATTAAATGACTGAAATAAATTTAATTAATCAAAGTTTTCCCCACATTGAGATCTTTATGGGCTTTCGCTAGGCTTGAGGCTCTCCATTGGCCTTGAACTCTTCTTTGGGTTTAGGCTTCTCATTGGGCTTGGGCTTTTCACTGGGCTTGATAGGTCTCCATCAGATGGACCTAGAGCTGTTTAATTTGAGTTCATTAGCTAGATGGAGATGGTGGTTAGTTGTTGATTCTGACACTATATGGTTTCCTCTTCTATCCTATAAATATGGAAACAAAGGGTGTTTGCGTTTAGATGACTCTTGGTTAGCCTCCTTTGCTTCAATATGGTGAAGGGATTATGCATGATAGAGAATGTTCCTCGTATTCCACCACTTGGTTGTCTTATTATGTTAAAAGAAAGGTCATAAGGGGGGGGAAATGGTAAGTTTCTAACACTATATTTGGATTGGAGATGAGCATTTGAAACATTCTATTCCTTGATTATCATATCTCACTTGATAAGTATGCTTGTGTGGTTGATATGAGAGAATGGTCTAATAATGTGTGGAGGTGGACTTCGAGGTGGAGGGTGTAACACCCCATTTTCGAAGTGCTACAGTATAATAGTTATTAAACCTTAATCAAATAATTAGGCAATATAAATATATTGAAAATAATATTTTATTAAAACTAATAATTTGACACATACATATCTTTATGGAACCCGTGTCTTTGGACCCACAAGTTGTATGATATATATATAGACTATGACTCATTGATTCTGACTCACTGGCTGTAACACGTAACCAAAGAGAGTTACTCATACTGAGTACCCTCTATATACTCCACGATGTGGGCGATGTCTTCATCAGGTCCATGCGTGTCTATTTTATATGAAAAGAAAATACAAAACAAGAAAAACAGAAGAAAGGAGCTAAGAAACACAATACACATTATAAAATTGGGAAAGCAGGAATATGAAGCATATATAAATGTCATCCACACACAAGCACAACAAATACCAGTGTTTACTTGGAATCATATTCATTATCTCTTGGTTCTATACCACTATTTCTAAACCTAGCTCCATCGACTTCCCTCTCACACCCCATCAACCTATTCATATTCTATTTCAAACTATTCTGCACCTAACTGTCAGCCTAACAGTGTTACTGTCCTTTCATCATTCTAACTCAGTTTCCCCTATAGTTTATCAAGTCTATCCTACTAGCTAAAGTCTAATAGTAATTGTTCCATATTCCTCTTATATCAATAATTTACCTCAATCACAGGCAGAGTCAACAGTCAAAGACAAAGTGTATTTCAAGCATCAGACAACACATGAAGTACATTATCCAACATATTATTCAGTAACATAATCACACAGATACCAACAATCATTAGCAACATGGCTCGTCAACCATTATCAGTCAACACTTCCTTAATCAGCACCAATTACCAACAACCATATTAGCATCACATCATCCAACATTGATTATTAACTTATGGATTAACACTAGCGTCGCTCAGGCGACCTGCTACTGACATGTTATCAAAACATAAAGCAATCATAAATTGTCTATCCTAGGGTTTTTCATACACACCAACAGTTATTCCTATGGTTAATGGACTAGCGACTACTATCCTTAGCAGTCCACTACAAGAAAATTCGTCATTACCGACGGCCATTTTCCGTCGGTAACACAATAAAGCCGTCGGTAAATAATGATTACCGACGGATTACCGACGGCCTCGGGTCCCTTGGAAAATGTCTCGTTGGAAATCTATTATCGACGGCCAATTGAATCCGTCGATATTACCGAAGGCTAAGCCGTCGGTAATATAAAAAAAGCCGTCGGTAAATTTGGTGGGATTTTTAAATAATCCGTGAGATTTACCGACGGAAAAGCCGTCGGTAATACGCCACCATGCACGGTGGTGTATTACCGACGGCTTTTCCGTCGGTAAATCTCACGGTTTAAACTGATAAATTCGTAGCATTAGCGACGGCCAAGCCGTCGGTAAATATAGAATTTCCGTCGGTAAAAATTAAGGACCAAATTAAAATTTTCATCGATTTTGCGACGGCTTAGCCGTCGGTAATGTCAAATTTTTTTTTACAGGTAATGTGTCCTGAGATGAGAGGTAACAAGTGTGTTGGACAATGAAAGTCAACCACCTGCATGAATAAAAAGGACACCACACAACAGACACGTGATGCACCAACACCAAGTTAGTAATAATTTTACAATCAATTTATTAGAATTACAGAACATGTCTTACTATTATACCTTGATATTCTTGGAGAAATGGCCTAGGCCTGCAAACATTGCCTCTGATCCTGCAAAATATGCCATATCCTGACTATCAACAATATTCACAATGCATTAAACAAAATTCTTGCTTCTGAACTGTCTGCTAAGTGCTGAATCACGTGTATATACACAGCAAGTACATGTTCTGCGACACATTAAGGAATTGACATTCTATTTAAGACAACAGATAATGTCTACGTAAAAGAAACTCAGTATCAAGTGACGAACCTCAAAACACCATAGCAGGCCCTGAAACAAATAGAACAGGACATAGTTTATGCTGTTACCACATGCACACAGAAGAATTGTATTCAACAGAAGAATTGTATTCAATATATGGACAAACTGGAAACCCACTAAAACTTCCAAGATCACCGAACAACAATATATAGCATTATAAGATTGATTACAACACTAGCAACAGTTCTACTGTTTCTTGTTCTCCACTGCAAGACCATAGCAAAGAACTTTAACCAATAGATTTCAATATCTAAAAACACATCACATACTTTTAAATTCACATATCACATGAATCCAAGAAAAGCCACATATTCATACAAAACTTTGCATAATCTTAAATCAAGAAAAACATTTCAAGAACCATGACACATACCCGTGGGAGCTCCATGGAATTCACCAACAGTACAAACATCATACATTGTTTTAGGGGGGTTGGGGACACAATCCAACCCTATTTCAACCAAACCCCAAACAAGAGCATGACACTAACCTGAACATTAAACTTAAAATTAAACTGAAATTCAAAGGGGTTATCAAACCCTAACTTTGAACCCTTTGTGGTTCAAAGACTTCTTTGAGCAAAAACCTATATGTGGGTCTTATTGTTTGTCCATCACCTAGGGGTTGAAGAACTCACATTGTACTCCAATAATCTTGAGCTAGATGATGTTGTGTTGGTCCTTTTCTTCTCTTTTCCCCTTTTAATTTGGTTTCCCTCTTCTCTGCAGTTTAGGGTTCATCAACTTTCCCCATTTCTTAATCTACATCTTCCATCTTCATTCTTGTGTCCAAGAGCTCGAGCTACCCATTGAAGAAACCAGAGCTCCTTCCTCTTCCTCTTCATTTTCGGTTTCCTCTTCTTCTTCTCTTAGGGTTCACCCAAAACTTCAATCAAAGGCTTGTTGTTCAACTCCTTTCTTCTATTTAGTGCACCTATGGAACAAACCCCAATCTTCTTCCTCTTTTTCCCTCAATTTCGTGAACCCTAGAGGGTCTTTCTCCCCCATTATTTTCGGCAAAGAAGACAGCAACAAAAGGGAAAGGAAGAGTCAGAGAGAGAACTCGTGAGAGAATAGAAGGGAAGGAAGGATGAAAGGCTTACCTAAGGTTGTCTTCTTCTCTTCTTCTTCTTTCCTCCTCCTTCTTCTTACTCTCGGCCAGAAACGCACAAGAGGGAGAGAGAAAGATTCGAGAGAAAGAATGGGAGAGGAGCTTAGGTGGTTCAGGTTTTTTATTTCCACTTTTTTGACTTTCTGAGCGGCCATTGTCGTGTCATCGATATTACCGGCTTAGCCGTCGATAAGGAATGAAAAATTAAATTTCACATTGCGTAGTTTTCTAGCGCATTCAGACTGGCTTAGCGATCGGTAAATTTAAAAACTAAATTAGAAATGAAATAATTCTTTACCGACGGCTAAGCCGTCGGTAAAAGCAGTAAAAATTTAAACTTTCGTATGGTTTTTTTCCGGCGGGTTACCGACGGCCTAGCTGTCGGTAACTAAAATATTACCGACGGACTCGGGGCCGTCGGTAATTGAGTGTTTTCTTGTAGTGGTCGTAGTCACAACACCCCTCTTAGGGTGTTGGGGCATCAACCTCTAGTAGGGCTTAGGTCACCCTACACACATTTATATACACTACTCTACCCTACTATCCCTAGAGTGTAAGGTTTCTTGCTCCCACCTAGATAGAAGACCGTTGCAGCTGCTGCCACTCTCTGTGTTCTCGTAGCTCCTGCTGTTCTTACCCCTACCTCAGAACACTCCTATTTAGCCTACTAAGCCATTCTCTTCCTTTACTCTTAGAGGATTACCTACTGAGGACTTTCTGATGCACAAGATCCTCTCTTGAGGCAAGTGCAGAGCATACTTGCTCCTTAGTGGCCCCCCAAAAGTCTCACTCCTATTCTCAATCTCTAGGATTACTTACTAAGGATTTTCTGTGCCAGACCCTCATCAGAGGCAAGCACAGAGCATACTTACCCTTAAAAGCTCCTAAAGAGAGAAAACTAGAGAGAGAAGAAGTTGAGACATACCTGGCTTAGAAGACTGCTGTTGCTCGTGTCGCGCCTTCGGAGCTCCTCCACGCCCTCCACACTCTCCCAAAGGCCCTTGGAAGAAGTTAGGAAGAAATGGGGGGTCTAGGCCTATTTATAGGCAAAGTGGAGGCTTCCCCCTCTCACCACCGACTTGCATCGCGTCGCGATGGCAAGGCCGTCACGTCGCGACGGGCACGTTCCAGATCCTTCGTTTTCTCTCTTGCACCGCCTCATCTCGCCAGTGTTCCTCGCATCGCGACATCGCGTCGCGAGCCTTTCGTTTGTTATTTCATCGCGTCGCGAGCAACACGATACAGAAAATTTTTATTTCTTGTAAATTCTAAATTTTTTCTATAATAGCCCTAACCTTATAAAATACTTAAATTTATTTATTACCCAATTTTCTCAGGATGTCACAGAGGGGGACTTGTCAGGGGGTTATTCTCTTCATTCTGTTATCTTTCATATTTTCGGATGCATTTTGTGGCTTTTAAAGTGCTTCTGTTATCTTGGAGGATTAGTTTAGACAGATTGTCAACTAGAGAAAATTTGTGCAAAAAATGAGTTTTATCTCAGGTGCATGACGTATCCTGTGTGTTTTTTGATTTTCTATAATAATAATTTGTTTTTATCTTGTTCAGTGTCCTCCCAGATTTCGTATGCAGTTTATGCTTGGATTGGTTTCTCCGAGGTTATGCCTAATGATATTTATGCTAATTTTATTCAATTTAGATCTCTTTTAAGAGGGAAAAAATATGTGCTTGGTTCATCACTTGTTTTGGCATGCTATGGTTTAGTCTATTTGGATTAAGCATAAAAAGTTTTTTCAGGGGGTTTCTTTCGATTTACTCGATGTGCTGGACTTGATAACAGTTACATTGTGGTTATGGTTTAAGGCCGAAAGGGGTAGTGTCCTTTTCTTTACTGGTGTATTGATCATGTAGTTTGTCTTTATGCTTCTTTTTTATTCGAGTTTAATACTCTTGTATATGGGTTAGAGTACATGTGCTCTTTTTTAATTATATTTTTGCTTATAAAAAGTATGCACACCTAAAAAATGAATTGTATTGTAGCTAAGGGAAACCCGCGTGTTTTTAAAGAGAAAAATGGAATCTATTAATAAAAAGAATACAAGTGGTATTTTAACCCATTTATAAAGGAGAGGAAAAGGGGCAAGAAGAGTGGTACAAACATATCAGAATCCCTCAAAATAAAACTACCAAATACTACTCCCATGAGATACAAACCAATGGATCTACACATCATTCATAGTACAAGCAATGGGACACCTTAGACCGACCCAAAAACCACCTCCAAGATATAACCTTAATGTGCTCCAAGACATAGGACCACATGTCAAATTAAAGTCATACCTATTATGCCCGTGTGTTGAGGACCGGTAAGAACACAAATACAACATATATACAAAGATTTTGGGGCATCACCAGAACTATATCTAATCATTTTACGATAACATACCAAACATAAAAGGAAAAATCACACAACGCAAAAAAAAATCCTAAATTCCAACTTATCCACATAGAGAACATATATTACATGTTCATATCCAGGGGGTGGGGTACCTTAACTGGTTTGAGCTAAGGATACAAGGAGTTGAAAAAGGAGTCAAGAGACCGGGGTCCAAACCCTAGCATGGAGAAAAACTAATGTAACAACTATTATACTGAGATTTACCGATAAAAAAACTATCTATCCTTGTCTTTTTAATAGAAAAAATGACATATTATTACAAAAATGCCTCTTTTTTTATGAATAAAATTTAGGGTGAGGGGATGGTGCCTGATAAATCTTCATCACATGAATATTTATAAAGCCAAAGTTGAGTTTTGCATGATGCATGAAGAACTTTTGAAGTGAATTTGGGCTTAAATTGCGTGATTCAGTGTATTCACTTAATCCCATTCTAACATTTGTGCATTAATATTTTCTATGATTTTTTTATCTCTAAGTGCACAGGAATGAGAGCATAGCCAAAGGATTAACTTGGAAGCGCGCCTGGAAGCGCCGTCTCCTGACAAAGAAAGATTCCAAAAGCTATATCTTGAGCCACACTAATCCGAATGAGATGATGTTGGTCTTGTTGGAAAGATAGAAGAATTATCTACAACTTTGATGAAGAAACCGAGACCTAAATCAATCTCTAAGTTGGGATAATTTGTACTACAAGTTGACAAGGTGATACTGCCCTAGTCTGACACCTGTTCGATGTTTTAATCATATCTGAAGTTTTAGGTGTCCAAATGAGATGAAACTGGTGCCATTGGAAAGCTAAGATCCATAGCTTCAACTTTCATGAAGATACCTTGAGCTAATTCGGAATTTACAGAGGTGAAAAATGCAAAACTGCATGAAGCGCGACCTGACCGTGTGCTGAAGCACGACTGTGCTTCGAGGCGGGAGCAGCGCCACAGCCGTGCTGAGGAAGCGACCTGAACACGAAAATTCACGTTTTTACATGTTTTGGGCTTGTTTTTCACTCCTTTTCACCCTAGACTATAAATAGACACTTTAAACACTTACCTAGGGTTCGAACTTTGATATTTTGGAGGCACGGTGAAGGATAGGATTCAATTTCTTCCTCTCCTCTTTATGAATTTCTGGTTTGGCTCATCGTTCTCTATGAGTAGCTAAACTCTTTTAGGCTAGGGTTGGATGAATTTTGTGGAAACCTTTATGTAGTTGGATTCTATTATTCCAATGCAAATTTATTCATGTTAATTGATCATTCGTCTCTGTTCTTAATGTCTTTTGATAATTGATTGCTATTAAACTGAATTTGGGCTATGCTCACGATTGGAAAATTGAGGTTTTTAACTAGCATTGAGATTGTTGGACATATCTATAGGGTTATAGGAATATAATTCTATTGGTAAGAGTTTGTATGAATCCCTATTCTTTATGCTTGATCTAATTAATTTGAACATAAGCGATTAGGGCTTATTAGTTGAATCAAAGGGATTAAGAGGAAATAAATTTTCGTTAATCTAATTTAGAGGATTTAAACTTCAATTGTTCATGAGTATCGCTTGCATTGGTTTTGAATTCAATTGCATAAAGGTGAAAACAAAAGGATTCAACCCCTAGTCGTTTTTAATCATTCGAATTCAAATAGTTTGTTTTTGTTATCGTTACAATTATTCTCAATTTCAAATACCCAGAATTTGTTCTCCTTCAAAGTAAATACGAACTTTGTTAAGTTAATTAATCAATCACAATCCTCATGGAGACGATACTTTACTTTCACTTTATTACTTGTACGATTCGGTACACTTGCCGAAACCCCACACAAGTGCCCTAGTCTAAGGCAGGGAAGACCTCCGGGATTTTTGAGCATTTACGAAGGTAATTACATTTACCTCACCCCAAAGGGATTAATAGGGACTTGAACCCGCAACATGCATATGTCGGATACAAGTCCTGTCATGCTCCACTGGGTCAACCCCTTGGGGCTTATAAAAATGTCTCTCTCTTTATGCTAATAAAGCATCTCTTAATTGTTAGTTTTTCCTAAATAAAATACAACTCTCTCCACTCTTTATTATAATGAACAAAACTCTAATTCACACATATTAATGCTTTTGAAAATTAATATTGTTTCTTATAAAAAAGAGAAGGAGTACTATTTTTTTAATTGGACCGGTTATTTGTCTTCAAAAAAAATAAATTGGACCGGTAATTTGATTCCAACAAAAGGTGCCCCTATTTTGAGTTGTATTACGTATGCACATATCCATGCCATGTCTCGTGTTCGGGTCATGGCACACATCGATCACGTTTTTGTATAAAGTTTCTTGTTTCTCCTTCTTTCACTCCCTCTAATTCCCTTTTTCTGCAAACAAATAATCCCTATCTACAGCAACTGCAAGACAGGTGTGATCATGCACTTGTACGTGTATACATATCTGGAAAAACAGCGTCGTCAAAAAGCCCTAAAACCTACCCCGAAACGTTAAAGTTATTAAAGAAAGAAACAAATACGAACGAAACCAGCTGGAGCTTATTGCCTAAGTTTCTCGTTTGCGTGGCTTCTTTGAGAAGCTCACAATGACTTGTCGGCTGGTATGTACATGAAATTCACAATTCTTAATGAAGGGTTATACTTATGCTAATTAATTATCTATATTCGTGTCTCTTTTCTACGTACCTGTTACTCCAAAAAACCAATAACATCATTCCAAATCATATAAATTTCAAAGTGAACTGACAAAAACGCCACACCAATGTCTTGGTGATTTGAACAGCAGTGAAAACGTTCAACGACTTTGGCAGCAAGTGTCATACACCAGATTAGAAATTAATTAGAATCGCTTTCAGTTTTATAGAAAATAATAATTAGGATGCTGTAAATTAATTCGTGACATTCATGCACCCTAAAACAAGTAAAATCAACAAAATTACTACATTGAAAAAAAAAATGAAAAGTCGGTATTATTTATTTTGTATTAAAGCCCACCTTCACCTTGTATATGAAATTTGGATAAGTTTTCGCCGAACCTAACACAATTTATTTTAAAATTATTTTAATATTATAATTGGTTAAAAATGTTAAAAATAAGGATTGAGAAATATATATACATGTGGGTTGGTGATAGATGTATACACATATATTAATCATAAACAAATGTATTCCCCGTGTTACATAGTTTGTCGGTTCGTATGTACGTGTCTGATGTATGTGAATTTTTACATGGCTTTAAGGACACTCTAATTTGACACTGCAGCTGCACTCCCAGCCAACACACAGACACATACTGATCTAACGAGGTGAAACGTCCCAAGAAGAATAAGGTTGCCCCATCTCCACTCTTACCCACCACCCTTTTCTACTTTTTCTTTTCTTATTTACTTAACCCTTAATTTCATTATTCATATATATATATATAATTAACGAGAGTTAATTTTTCTTTACTTAGTCGATTTTATTAATCTTTCAAGTATAAAAATTACGATCCCTTAGGCAGCGCATTTATTCCATGATATAATATACAACCGTATATACGGGGACAGTGGGACACAACACAAGCAAACTTGGCGTCCAAGCATCCTTTTTTTTTTTTTTCCTATATGTAGAACCCACTTTGAGTCCCACCTTTTTTTTTTTTTATCGGTTATACCCTTTGCCTCATTCCTTCTCTCTATCTATCTCTCTCTGAAGAAGTTTGCTTTGGAAAACCAAACACACAGTTCAGTCATACACAGAAGAAGGAAAAGTGGGAAGACTGATAGGATTGAACTCACTCGCTTCCTAGCAGAAACAAGAGGTGATTGTGATTCAGGGAAAACGTGTTCCAAAAGAGACAATCTACTAGCTTTACCTTTTTCTTTTCTTTTCTATGTTTTTTTTTCTTTTTTTTTTTTTCTGTTTTTCGTTTCTTTTTTGTTTTATTTTTGGGTGTCTTATTATTAGGGAGCTGATGATATTGTAGGGAGGTCAGGTGTGGAAGAAGGGCTCTGTTTTGTGATATATGGGCGCATATATAGAATAGAAGGAAAAAGCCAAAGTAAAGAGATGACATGGTGCAATGATCGGTCAGATGAGGATGGGGGCATTGAACTAATCACGCCTACTATTATTCCTAGAACTACTAGTAACAACACTACTGTTGTTACTGTTACTGACACAAAACCAACCCAAATTCGAACCTTAACTTGCCCTTCATGTGGCCATAACCTTGAATTCCAAGATCAGGTATATATGTACGCTTTTATCTTATCTTATAACATACATATATAAAACCTTACTTTTTTGTTAATTATTACGCTCAAAGCTTTAATTATTTTTTAGGATGTGTGTAAATTAATATATATATATAATTTATAGGGTGGAATCAATGAGTTGCCGGGGTTACCAGCTGGAGTGAAGTTTGATCCGAATGACCAGGAGATACTGGAACATTTGGAAGCAAAGGTGATGTCTGATGTGCCAAAACTTCATCCCCTTATTGATGAGTTCATACCAACGCTTGAAGGAGAGAACGGGATCTGTTACACGCATCCAGAAAAGCTACCAGGTCCTTCATATTTCATTTTAATAATTACTTCCAAACTTTAATTTGTCTTGTTTTTGATTCACGTGGTTTGGAAATAACGTTTGATGCATATATAGGTTATACTCATCATCATCAAAATTTTAATTATTTATTGGGAGCCACATCAGATTGATGTGCTCAGTACCATGAAACAAGGTTTTATAAGGGAATGTTCTATCAACAGAATTCAAACACGGTTACTAGTCATGAGTTCGTCTCTTTAGATTGAATACGTTAACCACTCACACCCAACTAACGTTAATTTCTACCCTACAAATGGATAAATATATAAATATGATAAACTGTTGTTGGTTTTAAAATTTCATGCTTGAATTAATATTCCCCTATATATATAAAACATACCTTGCATATGTTATGATAGAGATTCTAAAAGTTAAATAACACAAAGGTGGGGTTGGTTTCTGAAAATTAGGGGAGAAAATAAACCAAAGACCCTGGAATACGATATTTTACCGGTCAATGAAATAACGTCTCTTTTGCTTCGTCTTTCTTGCATTTGTAACGTAATAACGGAAATTTTCTGTCGTCTAGAGGTCATGTGTCATTCTTAAGAGATTATATCTTCCAAGAAATTAAGCAAGTAATCACGTACAAGGAAATACTTTATTAGAGTTGTCAATATATATGCATGTGCGGTGGCATCTAATCTTACATGAGCCATATAACTAATGAAGTGTAAATGGACGAAACTTATATAGAGTTTTCACTATTGATGGCACCACTACTCAATGAAAATACAAGTTAACTTTCACGAATTGTCTTCAAATGGTGCATCTGACGAAACCATCTCTTTAAAAAATAAAAAAAATAAAAACGTCTTTTTTGTGTGTAGAACGATAGGAACCGGATAAAATTTTGTTTTATATATCAAATCAAATTCTTACTGTTCTACACTAAAATGACAGTTTTTTTTTAGTAAAGAGATGGTTTCAGATACACAATTTCGAGATAGTTCGTGACTGTTGACTTGTAATTTCGGGGATAATTGGAATTGTATATAAGTTTCTTCAATTCTCTTCCTATTATTTTCTTTCTTAGTTGTTAATTATTTTCCTGAAGTGTCATTTTTTTCATTGAAAAGACAAGGAAGGAGACACAAAAAAAAAAACGTGAACAGGTGACTCGAATCCTAACTCCTAAACATCAATCACATGTTAAGGTAACTAAATAATCGAAAGGGGAAAAGGAAGAAAGAACAGACCCAAATCTTGGAGAAACAATTCTTCTTTTTAGCTTTTCATATCTTCACCAGCAAGCCATTTATGTCATTCTAAATTAAGCTTGCTTGCAATCCATATACATGATTAATACATCATACTTAAATATAGTTAAATATATATATGAAACATGATTATTGTGTGAAGATGCAGGTGTAAGGAAAGACGGACAGATCCGGCACTTCTTTCACAGGCCTTCAAAAGCATACACAACTGGAACAAGGAAAAGAAGAAAAGTTCAAACAGATGAAGAAGGAAGTGAGACAAGATGGCACAAAACAGGAAAAACTAGACCAGTTTTTATTGGTGGTGCTGTGAAGGGTTTCAAGAAGATACTGGTCCTCTACACCAACTACGGCAGGCAAAAGAAGCCTGAGAAGACTAATTGGGTGATGCATCAATACCACCTTGGTAGTAATGAAGAAGAGAAAGATGGAGAATTAGTGGTTTCAAAGGTGTTTTACCAAACACAACCTCGACAGTGTGGTAATAATAATTCCATTATAAAGGATCCTAATTATGAAAAAAGTTCACTGATCAGTCACCGAAGTGTCCAAGATGACAGTGTACTAACACCTACAAATGCAGCTCCTATGGACTACTACAATCCTACTTTCATAAATTATGACCATGTGGGTCATAATATGGAAAGCTCGCCTCAACTTATTCCAAACTTGGTTATGCAAGGTGATAACTCTTCTTTCATTCGATTAGCAATGGATGCAAACAAAGCCAGGCTGGACAGAAAATAACTCTGAAAGCCTTCTTGGTATATATAGAGAATATAGTGATAGTGACTACTTAGATGTTGATGTTTTTTATTATTATATATAACAGTATTTATTTTATATATGGATTAGAATGAAGAAATTAAATGGGGGTTGAAGAAATAAGGTTGGCTTCCATATTGGGATATTTTTTTTTTTTGTCCTCGGTACAAATAGTCATGGGATGGGGGAATGGGGAGGGGGAAGTGGAGTGTTGCGGGTTCAAACCCGCGCTCCCAATGTCCCGCATCACTTTACCACTCGGCTGCTTTATTTGGGACATATTGGGATATATATATAGAATAGAGGTATGTTCTAGTCATGGTTTATCTTAATTTTAATGTATAGGTAATTAAACTCGTAAAACCTTTCGTATGTAATTCACTATTCAAACTACATTGTTCTGATGCTTTTACGGATGAACTCTTCTCCTTTTTCTTTTTTCCTTGTCTGTGGTGCTTAGCACAACTGGCAAAGTATTTGCCGCTTAAACACTTGGGTGCGGGTTCGAACCCGCTACGCCCTCTTTCAGTGCTCTTAGGAGTGTGTTGTAAGCCGTTGGGCCATCAGACAAAAAAAAAATCACTCTGAAAAAATGACACAGATATTTGTTATGATACATCTATAAGACTTCACTAGGAACGTTATCCACCGAGAAATTTTGGTCTTTTATTCTGTAAAAACATTCTTTTATTACTTTTTTTTATACATAATAACACGTGATTTTGATTGAGACAATGTAAAAGTAGAATCTCATACTTATTTTGAAATCATTATCATATCATTTGGGAAAAAAGATATTTTTAGTCGCTATAAAATCACTATTGTTTAACTTAAATTGATCTCTATAAAAATATAACTCATTTTCAGTCTCTATATTTTACATAAACATGTTTTTAATCAGCATGATTAAAAACATCAAGTTTTTGAATTTTACAGAAACTAAAAGTAAACTATATTTTCATAGGGATTAAAGTTGAGCGATCATGAGTTTATAAAGGACCAACAACATATTTAATCCTATTATTTATATTTCTTCATTCACACACAATTAAGTTTTTGTAAAGTAATTCAAATGTTAAATTGTATTATATGATTTTTTTAAGACCATATTATATTATCTTAATAATTGTATGAACTAATTTTTAGATAACTCCCTTTATTCATAAAAAAAATTAGATAATTTCAACATTAATAAATAAGTAATATAATAGTAGTAATTATGTTGTCAAAAAATATAAATATATAATAGTTTTTTTTAATATTAAATGTTAGTGTTAAATGTTTGTATTTTGTCAGTTTTTTTTTAATAAGCAAAAGCATATATAAGCATATAAGGGGTACTCCAACCCATTACATAAAAAAAAAGACAGTTAAGCTGCTTGAATATAACTCACTGGATTAGAATACCAAGCTGGAAAATTAACTGCTACTTTTCTACCACCCCTACAAAGAAACCATCCCCAAGACACCATTTTTATATGGTCAACAATGCCTTTACAGTCAGCCACATCCCCTGCGAAATTAATTCGATTCCTCAGCTGCCAAAGAGACCATGTTACAGCTAACCATATAATATGTCTCAACCTTTTAGTCTTCTTCCCCTTTATACTCATACCAAATTGTAGAAAATGCCCCACCCTGCATGATAAAATACCCCATCAATTCCCATCCAAGCATATATATGTGCCCAAACGTTATAAGAAAACGGGTAAGTGAAGAATAAGTGGGAGCAGTCTTCCTTCTTTTCAAAACAAAACACACAAGACAATTCATAACATGATTTAATTACCTTTCTTCGTAACAACTTCTCCTTTGTGGCCAACCTATTTTGCAGTAACCTCCATGCAAAAACTTGGACCTTTGAGGGTACATCAGTCTTCCACAATCGGTTAACAGCTTTAGCAATATCTGCACTAACATTGGCAGACAAAACAAAATCTAAAAGAAAATTATAACAAGATTTCACAGTGGATTCCTTTGTTTGGTCCATTTTCCACACCCAACTATCCCTACCTTCCCTCTTTGGTGCAATATCTGCAAGTAGCTCCTCCAACTCCTTCACACTTTCCTTCTCCCACTCAAACAATACACGTCGCCATCTCCATTGCCATCTCCATTTACCATCAGCCCACTGCCCAAAATCAGATATAGATGCAGAATTATTCAACGAGAGACTAAATAAACTGGGAAATAATTCTTTCAATGGACACCGCCCAATCCATGAGTCACACCAGAAACTTATCTCTTCTCCTGTATCTAACTTAAGTCTCACTGTCTTTGAAAACCAGTTAGGGTCTACATCAAATGATTTATCCAGTTGCAGCAATCTCTACACCAAATAGAATGCTTTGTACCTGTCCTGTTCCCAGACTGTTGAAGAAATAGTTTATCTAACGCACCATATTTAAATATCGGCAATCTGTACCATTGCTGACCTATCCACTAGGCATCTCCATCTCCATTTTGACAATAATGATAAATTGAACAGCTCTAACTTCTTCACCCCCAATCCATCGTTCTTCTTCGGGCGACATACTTTGTCCCAACTACCCCAACCCATAGAAACGATCTCTGTATTTTAACCAGCACATCCACAACCTTTTTGGGTATTTTGTCAGTGAGTGGGGTTTGAATCCTCTCTCTCCTTATCACTCCACTTCTTAACTCTTCCACCTCAACCACCAAGCTAACCTTATAACACCTTCAAAAATAGTATATCAAGTAATGACTACATTTTGATTGCTGCAATCTTTTAGTGAATTTAACCTCTTAATTTTTTTATGGTTGTAATTAGATCTCTTTATCACTTTTTATTTAAAACTATCAAATTCTTATTTTCAATTCAAAATGTTCACAAATTAAATGATTAAATCGTTTTAAATCTTATCATGCCTAAAACTCATCAATAAATATACTAAATTTCACTCAGAAATAATAAATGGCAAGTTTTTCTACTTTTTTTTATGAAGAAAAGGTTTAGTCTTTATATTTTATTACATTTTTCATTAATGATTTTATTTTAAAACTTTAGGAATTAGTTCATTTCCCAAATCAATCATTATAACTCTCAAATATTTGAGTTGAAATGAGAAGCTAAGAGTTTTAACATAGTAAAATTGATGGCAGAATCAATTTATTTTAAAAATAAACAAACTTGATTGACTAAAAAAATTTAATAGAGGCAAATAGTATACAACCAAACTAGCTACTAGAACCCCTATATATATATATATATATATATATATATATATATATATATATATATATATATATATATATATATATATATATATATATATATATATTTTCCAGAGACCACTCTAATATTTAGCTCCTTGAGCTGAGCGGGTCCACTAGAGTATTCTTACTTTTATGCCCTTTGGGCCCATTATGATACTAATATCAGGTTCGGCTGATTGAGCGGAGTTTTACCTTTTGGTTCTCACCCTCCCAATAAAAATGATCCCACACGAATTTGAACCTTAAATATTTTTTTACTTCACATATTTTTATTGAGATGAAAATACATATTCTTTTTTATTTGTTCATTTTAATTTTTTTTTCTAATTTGTTTGTCACATTAAATGCATAATATTATAATTATTACTAGTATTTCTCAACTAAACCCTTATCCCCAATTAGTAATTTTCCAGTAACTAATTACTCCACCATTAAGAAAGTCAAAAGTTTTTTTGACTGAAGCAACCTCATATATCTAGCATTTTCCTTATAGCAATTAATATTATAACGAAAATACAATATGGAACATGATGAACACGACACCTATCATCTAACTTATCCTCTTGAACTTGGAGAGGGTAGCTGCTTGCTTGGGGTAAGGAAATGGGTTGTAGTGCCTGGACCTCGCAACAGATCTCAGAAGTGAGCCCAAATTAAAGATGAATTAATAACTGAGGAGGAACGTGGGGGATAGGCCGATGATGAGATCTGCAAAGTGTTCAAAGTTAGTGAGGTACTCGTTAGTTATGAGTTTGAACAAGGCACCTTTAGGATCATCATAGAAGAAATGTGTGAATCGAGTCTCCAAATCTTGGAGAAAACCATGCCATCAAGTAATCAAGTTGTTCCTGAACATCCATTGAAACTAGCTCAATGCGGATCCATCCATATAGAAGGAAGCAATGGTGATGCGTTCTTCTTCAGGGGTGCAACGATAGTCAAAAAACTGGGAGATGTTAAAAAAATCACCCCATTGCGTTGTTGCCATCGAAACGGGGAACCTCCAGTTTCAGTGGGCCGGGGTTTGTAAAGGTAGTCTTGGGGTAGGAGAAGGTTGGGTGGTGGAGGGTGAGATGGAGAAGGATAGTGGAACGATTGTGTGTCCATATGAGATAATTGGGCTATGATGGTGTCAACTTTGACAAAGAAATCATTGTGGTGATTTGTCAGTTTGGCAAGAGATTCTTCAAGGCGATCAAAGGAATGTTTGGGTTGACATGGTGAGTGAGGATACAACAATGAAAGCACCAATTTGATAGGAAAACCAAAGTTTCTTGAATTTAGCGTGTATTTGGTTCTGTGGTGACGACAATTGATTTTCACATAATTGATTTTGTAGAATTGATTTTAGTTAAAAATGAGTTGAACGTAATGTGATTTATATTTGAATACCTTCACGAAAAAAGTGATTTTTATCAATTAATGTTGTTTGGATAATTTGAATCAAAATTGCTTTTGGGTGTACAATTACCAAAATGGACCCTAACTTAAAATTATATTAAAAACTTAAAATTTGATATAATAGATGACTAAAGTACTAAATTAGCATAACAATACTAAATATAAAGTATCTAAATAAACATTACAAATAGAGAATATAATTCAAAGTACAATACAGTACCAAATATTACTACAATTAATACTAATTATTTTGTTTGTACTCTATAATTTGATCTCGGATTGAGTCACCGACATGTTTCATCTCTGATGAAAAAGCTACATTTAAAATTTGGGATGGATCCAAGTTAACTGGCCTCTGATAATCATCACGATGAAGGTCTATGTTTTCATCTTCGTAGCGATTGAAATCAATATCCTTATCAGTATTCCTTCGAATAAAGTTGTGCATCGCCATTGTTGCAACGACTATTTGAACTTATGTTTCCTTTTTAAACTTAGGCATACGACGTAGAATTGCAAACATATTCTTCTATACACCAAAAGTTCTTTCTATTGTGCACCTTAAAATTGAGTGATAATAATTGAATACCTCATTATGATTTGCGAACCCATGAGAACGTCTAAAATCAAGAAGGTGATAACGTTCACATCTGTAGGGACCAAGGTACCTCATTGGTGTTGGATAGCCAACATCCACTAAATAGTACTTACCTAATAAAAAATAAAATTATCAAAATATAAAGAAGAAAATTAATAATAGAGTAATTCATTTATAGTCATACAAAAAAAAAATACCTGGTGGAAGATGTGGAAAATTCAAGTTCGCATTTGTTAGAGCTTGGTCAAAAACGCAAGCATCATGGGCAGCACCTTCCCACCCAACTAATACAAAAGTGAAACACATGTTTCAATCACATACAGCCATATATTTTGTGTTGGATATCTTTTTTTCCAATAAACCTAGTTTGTTCACTAGCACTAACCACACGTGGCATATGTGTACCATCAATCGCCCCTATAACATTCTTAAAAAATGGCCAATATCGTTGATCACTTCGAATTTTTGCATGACTATCACGAAACATAGGATCCTGAGACTTAATATATTTCATGGACAACTTAAGGCAAGCAAATAGTACTCGATGAAAATGTCTACTGACAATCTCTCTTGAGTGTTGAAACCTTTCTTGAATCATTCTGTTACCTACTCCGTGGCTAACAACAACTAAGAACATTGCAACCATCTCTTCAACCCCTATGTGATTAGTGGAATTCAAACCAAGCTCAACTAATTCAGTGCAAAGTCTAAGAAAAATATGTTTTTCCATTCGAAACATTGCATAGTAATGAATGAGATTCCCTTGCAATATTTCTTGTACCCATGCATGACCCGTTAGTTCACTAGTTCTACATGGCATTTTGTATAAATGCTTTACAGCAAACTCACCAACTATTACAGCCATGTAAAAGGCTTCTTCAAAAATAGCATCGTCTTGATCTATATTGAGTCCCAATTGTTCATTCCAATCATTCATGTTTTACATGTAATATCACCAACAATGAAAAGCATCACTTGCAATAATGAAAATGATTATATTTCTAAAAACTTAATGCCTAAAAGAATGAGCTATCATAACTTGTAAATATCAAATACAAATGATTAACTAAGGCACAGTGGGTCAAATGATCAGCATAAGCACAAATATCAAGCATTAGTTATATCTAAAATTTGCATAAAAAGGATGGCCAATTGCCTAACACACCGGACAACAGATAAACAATGAGATAAGCAAGGTTATAGCACTTTATTTACTCCTCTGCAACATGGCATTTTAGATTTATAAAACTTAAGTAATATAAATCTCAAACAGGTAAGAACCGCACCATATGGAGCAGCGCACTCATAAATTAGTCAAGGTGTTGTCTTAAAATTGATAAGGTGATTAAGCAGCAGCTGATATAATTAATTAAGCAGCAACATAGGGAAAATTGAAAGCACCAAATCAAAGATACCAAATATTTCATGATTTCTTAAGAGTTTAGAACAGAATAGCAGAAACAAGAAATATCATAATACTGTCATAACACAACATAGCAAAAACAATGGTTCAAGTCCTAACAACATTACACTGATTCAAGTCCTAACAGCATAACACTGATTCAAGTCCAACAAAATACTCAAGTCCTAACATCTTACTTCCTGATACATAAGGATGTCCTAGTAATTCATAATACTTAAGATATATTGACTCAATTACATATTCATAAATGGCAAAGGGTTATATGTTGTATGCTTAAGCCAATGCTCTCTTTTATCCTCTGAACCTCGCAAGGCAACAAACATCTCTCTTGTTGGCTTAAACATCATCAATTGACAACATTTAACATGCCACTCAAGATCATTCATAACGTCATCCAAGTTATGGATCTCAGCCATCACTTCATCAATAGATGCACTAGTTATAGCATCATTGTGTGACCTACATGTCTCCGCAATCACATTAACGGCTTCAGCTATCTTTGAAGAGACACTTGCCTTCTTCTTACTTGTCTTTTCAGCTCCACTAGTTCTCTTTCTCTTCTCTCCACTCTTTTGGCTAACGGCTCCTTAAGAAGAATTAAGCCTAATATTTGCAAATTCATTTGTTGCTCCGACACTTGCATCTTCACTATCACCCGAGCCTTCTTCCATATCTAGGCCAATATTCTCTAGGCATGGGTGATATCCATCATTATCATCATCATTAAGACCATTTGGCAGTATCCCACATGATGGTGCCCATGCCATCTCCCCAATAGCCACCACATCAATCCTTGAAAAGTGTGGTTAATTCATGAGCGAATGAAAGTCCCTTGTTCCTAAATATGCCATATAGAGGGTTTTCCTGCATGTTCGTAAATAAAAATCATGTACTAAACACACTAAACATAAATCTGAGTATTATGAAGCCACATATTTGTGTTTGACATACCAATTGCTTGTTCTTCCATCACTCATCCGGTGCGTCAACAATATTTTTCTCATAATCCCAGCCTAGTCCAGTTTCTTTCCCAAATAAGTTATATCATGCTCGCCAATCCTTTCTCAAGCTATCATACCTATTCTTGAGCTGAGCCTTGTCATACTTCCTTCCGGTTAAGTCATTAAATTGAGAAAGAATACATTTCCACCCTTTTTTAGTAAAGCTAGTACCAATGCATTCCCCCTTAGAAACTTGATGAAGGCATGCTTGGACAAAAGCCTTATGATCCCAAACAACTTTTGATTTCTGCACTCCATCACTAATTGAAGGGGAATCCGCAATAACTTTTTTCTTAAGAGTAGTGGCCACTCTATTTTAACACCAAGAATAATAATTATTTTCTATTACATATATTTTATTCAAAGTATAATACTATTGTGATGTTATAACTGTAATACTTCCACAAATCTAATTGCAAATCTAAAGTAAAATAATACTACAGACCATATGGAGGTTATGTTCCTCAAAATTTACCACTTAACAAGTAAAATACTACTACAGACCATATAGAAGGTGAAATCCTGCTAATAGCTTTACCACCTACTCTTAAGTGATTCAAAGTATAGCACTACTAATATATTGGTATTTTTTTGGCTTCTGAATGTTACACTATTAGCACTACAGCGTATGGATAGTTCTAAAAAAATTTAACATGGGCTAAGGCCCTTGGAGCCATACAAGTGGCTCTGTCCCTGTTCTCAACCTCAACTTTTTTCTTCAAACAATAAAACAAGCATTGCAGAATGTTCACCACAAATGAATCTATATTACAAAAAAAAACAATTTATTCAAACATGAAAACTATTTTCTTCACACAATAGTAAGAATGTACTCACATGTATTTTATTGAACACCTACCTTGCACCTTCAAAGAACTAACTGCCACAACCCTAATCCAGCTTGCAAATGGTGAGATTGAAGAACTTCAGAGAGGAGCCATCAATTTAAAGAGAGCTGGTAATAAATTTGTGATTTGATAATTAATAAATGTTCACCAAACAAGTAGGTACGTAGAAACAAATCTTTTCTATCGGATCGATTTTGGTAATTAATCCCACAGCAAGAAGAATGTGAGATGAAGGAAGATAAAAAATTACACTGCAACGACAACTTTTCTATATGAAAATAGAAATAGCAGTTATTGAGAGTTAAGGGTAATGAAGGAAGACGGAGGAAGATACACCTACCCCACACCATTAAAATTTCGGAATCGATTTTGGTTGCACCGTGAAAGCTCCAAGTTGTAGCTTTGGGTAGAATCAATTCTGTGGAGTAAAATCGATTTGTTTCCCTGCAACCCAAACAGTTTGCAAAAGAGGAAAATCGCGTCTGACAACATGTAACGCGCGTTCGAAGAGTTTCAACGTGTTACCAAACACACGCTTAAAGGATAAAGAAACCTCCAAAGAGAAGAAGGATTCGTGATAAATCATTTCTGCCCTTTTCATTCATCAACACCATATCTAAGCTATTACACTCTTTATCAATGACTGATATAATTCCAAATCGATGGCTAGCTAGTCTAAAATATAGGAAAGTGAAGAATCTAAAACAGAATTCCAATAATAGAAAGTGCAGTACAAATTGTACATGGAAAATAAGTATGAAAATACCAAAAATTAAACAACAGAAATTGTAACTTCACGATTTACATATAAATAAATGGATAGGCCTTTTGTTAGCCTTTTGGGTTGAGTTGTGTTGATCTCAGATTAGAGATAGAGACAGAAGCTTTGCATAAAATGAAAAAAAATAAATGATTTGTAAAAGGGGGTTTTAAGTAGTTGTTTTTAATGCGTTGTATTTTTTTTTATATAATTGTATTTTATTTATTGGTTGTGTGTATAAATTACGGCTCAAATAAAAATCATCTCATGGGAATGGTTCATTGATAGGAAGGGTAGAAGCACAAGATTATCATATTCGGATTGGTGCTCCAATCCAATAGGTTGCACAATGTTTGTTATTTATTTAGCGTGTGTTTGTTTTCGGGTGAAAAGAGACGAGAGAAGTTGATGCGAGCGAGTTTGGCTAGAAGTCAAGCACTTCTTCGGTTTGGATCAGCGAAAAAATACTCAAGAAAGAAAAAAAGGGGTTGCTGCCGATGCTTTTTCATTTCTTCGCTCATCAGCGAAGAAAGAGCAGAGATTTGTTTTTTTTTCCTTTTTCCAACTTCTACCCATATTCTCTCCTTATACATCAAATTATTTAAATTTTTAATCAATGACATTAATGTCTTTTAAAAAATAATCAACACTTCTCTCTTCTCTTTTTCTCTTCTCTTTCTCATAAACCAAACAATACCACGAATCTACTCTATTTCTCTCTTTCTACACTCTCTCTCACCTATTTCTCTCTTCACAACTTCTCTTTGGAACCAAACACACCCTTATGGAGGTAAAGGGTTGGAGTATCTTGGAGTATCCATGTACTCCCTATCAATAATATTCTTGCTTATAAAAAAAAATTGTCCTCATATTATTTATTATTTAATTATATTTAATTTAAGTGAAAAAATGTCCTCTAACGTAATTATGTATACACGTGGGCGGGAAAACTGGTAATTCAAAAAACTGGAAAACAGAAGAAGCATTGGACAACATATTGCATCTGCATCGTCCTGAACGAACCAACCACGCTCACGCTCTCACTCTCAGAGTCTCAAAATGGAAGAAGAAGAACCTCCACCTCCCTCTCTCAAACTCCTAATGCTCCAAGGTCCTCGTAAAGGGGAAGCCCTAGAGTTCCAACCCGGATCCGCCATCCGAATTGGACGGGTCGTCCGCGGCAACACCCTTCCCATCAAGGATCCCGGCATATCCACCAAGCACCTCTCCATTCTAACCGAATCCGGCAAATGGGTCCTCCGAGACCTCGATTCCTCAAACGGCACCGTTTTAGACGACACCAACATCCCTCCCAACACACCCTTCCACCTCCGCGATGGCTCCACCATCAAGATCGGGGAAGTCACCTCCATCCTCGTCGCCTTCCTCCAACCCCAACAGAACCCGACCCGAACAGGGTCCACCACCGTGGTCGAACCGGGTCATGAGACAGAGGGCCTTGCTGCACCAGTGGCCAAACCGGTGCGGGGTAGAAGAGGTAAGGGTTTGAAGGGCATTGACGAAAACGCAAGCGTAAACGGTGGCGACGAATCTGGGTATGTGGATCGACCCGCGCCTAAGCGGGTAACCCGAAATTCGAAGAATACGCGGAGCGCAATCGCGGTTTCTGATTCGACTGATGCAAATTTGGATGCTCTTGAGGAGAAGGTGGAAGAACCGAAGAAGAATACACGGGCGACCCGGAATTCGAAGAATAAGCGGGGTGTGATTGAGATTTGTGATTCGAGTATTGGGAATTCGGATGCTCCAGAAGAGAAGGTGGAAGAACCGAAGAAGAATACACGGGTGACCCGGAATTCGAAGAATAAGCAGAGCGTGATTGAGATTTCTGATTCCGAAATTGGGAATTCGGATGCTCCGGAAGAGAAGGTGGAAGAAGAACCGAAGAACACAAGGGTAACCCGAAATTCGAAGAACAAAGGGAGTGTAATTGGGGAAAATTCATGCTTGGAAGGTGGGATGGAGAATGTTGAGAAAAAGAAAACGAGGGGTGGTGCTAAGGGGAGAAGGAAATTACAGGAAGAATGTGCTCGTGCTGGTGATGATGGTAAAGAGACTAGTGATGAGAGAGAAAAGAAGTTGAATTTGAATGGGGATGAGAATTGGCCTGATTTGGAGAAGATGAGTCTGGGTGAGTGGTTTGATTTCTTGGAAGTTCACTTACCAAAACAGATAATTGATGCAACTGAAGAGATGTTTGATTCAATGAGACAGAAAGCTGAGAGACTCCGTGAGTACATCATGATGCAAGAGAATAACAAGGTTGAAGTTGAAGTGCCCGAGGAATAGAAGACATTTATTTATTATATCTGCTCTTCTTGTTCCTCTTTTTCAACATCAATGTTAGTTTCCTGTTGGTTTTACGAGATCGTTTCACTTTTTAGTTTGTAAGTATATACTAACATAGAGCATGTTGGAGACCATTCATCTGTCATTGAGGTATAACAGCATTTCATTACTTACTAGTACAATGCAGTTTGGTTGGCGTTTGTCATTTTGGCTTGAATATTGGATTGTACCACTTGACCATACCATTTCAATGGCTATTAACTATCTTCGTTCCTTTAACTTATTCAATGTGATAGACCTGATATCCCCCACACAGATGCATGACCGCGATAATCTTCTTTGAGCTGCTAGTGTTCTCAATCAATAAATTACAATTAGATGACAACAACTTAGGTACTACTAATTAGCTGCCATGTGAAATAATTAATTTTAGACAGCATGTTTAATTAATGTGTCTGTGGCAGGTGACAAAAGAAAATATCATTGATGATGTAGATAATGTCAAAATGCTTCTATGTCTATGTTTCTCCAGAGAAAAAGCATTTCAAGGCCGAAGCCTCAATGTCCTTGTATGACAATTTCTTTTTTTTATTTTCCAAAGTACACCTATAAAACCTGCTTTACAAGCACAGCAAATGTATTGCTTCCAACTTCCAAGTCTTAGTTCTGGATTGTGACATGTTCTGCAATGATCCAACTTCAGCTTGATATTCCATGCGTTTTCACCTTGATCCAAAGATATCCTCCTTAGCTTTTGTTCAATTTCCTCAGAAATTTCACAACATAGCAAGAATGATATCTATGACTCAGATTGTTATTTACAGTAAGGACATCAAAGCTGACCTTCAGAATACCTTCTTTTTATGTGCCCCAATGTGATAATGGTGCAATGTTTGGTTTGTTTAACTAAAAAATTTTGTATAAAAAGGGTATCACTAACTATTTATCTGGTTGCTTCTAAAACACTAGATTAATAGATTTTAACCACATCGACATACATTGCCTTGATTTTTGGGAGGGATCGAAGGCGCAGGAGGGTGGAGAGGAAAAGAGCAACCATGGAAAGGGGAGGAAGAAGAGGAGGCCACATATCTCCTTTGATAAAATAATATCATCTGAGTCGCTAGTTTTACTCTAATGGTGGTAATTAGGTAATCTCAATTCTCATAATAATCAAATGATCTTACCAAATAGGCTTCCTATGAAGACTCCCTTCAAAAATTATGTCAATATGAACTGGGAATCAAACTATTTTTTTTATATAGGCAAATTGAGTTCATTAAAGTATTGTTGCCAAAGCATTAAGCACAAGATTTGCTAGTGATTAGCAACATAGAAGTTATCCTGTTGCAAGTAAAAAACAAACTTAAGACAGTAACTAAATTCTTTTGGCGCCAACACCAGAGAGAAGGAAACCAGCAGCCACCCAAAAGAACTCCTCAAAGCAGGCCACGTAATTGAAATCAGCAACAATGAATGCAATGTTTGGATTTTAAACAATTAAGTTTGGATTGGACTTGAATATGTGAAAATATTTAAACTAATTTAACTAGTTTGGTTTAAGTTTATCAGTTGAATCGAATCAATGAACGCCCTTAATTTCTTCAATACGTCGATATGATCGATATGAACTGATAACCAAACCAATTGAGTTTGTCTTTTATTGATTTGGTTCGAATTGAACCTGAATATGTGAAAAAATTTAAACTAGTTAGATTAGTTTTATTTATGGTTCAACCAATGAACAATCCTAATTCCTTTCAATACCGGTGCAAAAGAACAAATTCTATATGATCAAGATACATCCTCGTCCTCCTAGAATAAAGATCTCTTCAATCTCCCAAATAATTACGTTAGCAGTTGAGACTTTTCATAGGTTGTCTGTGCTTAGAATAATAGAAGCTCGGATAGTGTTTTTTTTTTTTTTTTTCCTCCTGTTTTAGATAACAAGCATATACTGCTTATTACAAGCTGGCTACTGTCAACAGTCTTCATGCCATTTTGTCAATAGTCAGAAGAGACGTTTCAAAGTTGAATTGCAAGAATATTAAACTAACACAAGTCGGCTTCATAAGTATAATAGAGTAAAGTGAAGGTAGACACATTAACTGCAAGGTTATCATCAAGGGAGAAATGGAGGCCAATCAAGAGACCCTTCCTCTCAATATCTGCCATGTCAAAAAGCCATTGGTTATCATCAATAGGTTACACATGCTCCTCCATTCCACTGCTATAGGTTTCTTGTTCTATTACAGGGTATGCTTTCTTTTCCAATACCCCAAAACAAGAGAAAGCCACTTGTTAGCGTGGCTCCTTGTTTTTACTTCAGAAATCATTCTCTCCTTCATTTGGTTCCTTGGCCAAGCTTATCGTTGGCGTCCCGTTTCACGATCCGTCTTCCCAGAAAGATTGCCAGAAGATGACAAGCTTCCTGCTGTTGATGTGTTCATATGCACAGCAGATCCAATTAAAGAGCCTACTTTAGAGGTGATGAATACTATTTTATCAGCCATGGCATTGGATTATCCCCAAGAGAAGCTTCATGTGTATCTTTCAGATGACGGGTGTTCCGCCGTGACTCTTTATGGTGTGAGGAAGGCTTGGGAATTTGCAAAGTTGTGGCTTCCCTTCTGCAGAAGGTACAGAATAAAGAACAGGTGCCCCAAGGCTTACTTTTCTGCTTTGGAGAATGATGATAGTGATTTTGCCAGGAGTAGTGTGTACATGGCAGATAAGCAGAAGATCAAGGTTGAATATGGTGAAACTTTGGTTTCATTGAATTTTTTTTTTGAGTTGCAGGACTTGTAGTAAAATTGCTTTATGATGAAAGTCAACAAATTGCAGGGAAAGTATGAGGCTTTTAAAGAAGAGAAACTTTGGTTTCATTGATTTTTTTTTTTTTTTTGAGTAGCAGGACTTGTAGTAAAATTGCTTTATGATGAAAGTCAACAAATTGCAGGGAAAGTATGAGGCTTTCAAAGAAGAGATAGAAACATTCAGAAAAGATAGGGCCTTTTCCAGAGATAATCATGGCATAACTGTTGGAGATCACTCATCTGTCATTGAGGTATAAATCTATAATAGCACTTCATTGTTAGTGTTCTCAACAAATTACAATTATATGACAATAATATCAGTCAATACTCAAGTGCAACTTATATAGGCGCTAAATTTTCGCATGAGATACAATTTATTTTAGACAACATTTAATTAATCTGAATATGGCAGGTGATGCAAGAAAATATCATTGATGATGTAGACAATGTCAAAATGCCTCTCCTTGTCTATGTTTCTCGAGAGAAAAAGCCTTCTAATCCCCACCATTTCAAGGCTGGAACCCTCAATGTCCTCGTATGACTATTCTTTAATCTTCCAAAGTATATATATATAATACAAAACTTGCTTTACAAACACAGCAAATGTAATGCTTCCACGACATAATAATCTTTCAGCTTCGTGTCTCTGCTGTGATGAGCAATTCTCCCTACATCCTAGTTCTAGATTGTGACATGTTCTGCAATGATCCAACTTCAGCTCGATATGCCATGTGCTTTCACCTTGATGCAAAGATATCATCCTCCTTAGCGTTTGTTCAATTTCCTCAGAAATTTCACAACATCAGCAAGAATGACATCTATGATAGTCAGCTGAGATCATTATTTACCGTAAGCACATCAAAACTGACCTTTAGAATAACTTCTTTTTATATCCACCGATGTAATGAAGTAATGATGGTGCAATGTTTGCTGTGTTAAACTAAATCTTTTGGTAAACTTCAGCTACAATGGCAAGGTATGGACGGGCTTAAGGGACCAGTGATGTCTGGTACAGGCTTTTATATAAAAAGGGTATCACTGTACGGAAATTGCGCAAATAAAGGTATTGAACACAATTATTTCTATGGTTGCTTCTAAATCACTTGATTGATATATTTTAAGGACATTGACATTTGAACTGTGCCTTCATGTTATGAGGTAACCATACTCGAATGTTCTGAGTTTTGAATGTTAGGAGGGATTGATCTGCTGCAACTTCAAGAATATTTTGGTTCATCAAATGAATTCATCAAATCACTTACTCAAAACTATACAAGTGTTGCGTGGTCTGATCGCAATACGTTGCTTGATGAACCTCACTTGTTGGCTTCTTGTAGGTACGAAATTGGCACTAAATGGGGACAAGAGGTAATTAGATTTTATAATTCATATTTCAGCTGTTACATTAAAATTCATGCAGACAAAAATTATATGTATATTTTTTTAACTGTTTCAGGTTGGTTTCTTATATGATAGTGTAGTAGAAGACTTTCTTACTGGATTTATCTTGCATTGTAATGGATGGACTTCAGTTTTCTGTGAACCATCTAGACCACAGTTCCTAGGTACAGCTACAACAAATTTGAATGATGTACTAATCCAAGGCACTAGATGGTACTGCGGTTTGTTTGAAAATGGTATAAGTAAGTTTTGCCCCCTTATATATGGACCTTTAAGGATGCCACTACTTCAGAGTCTATGTTTTGCAGAACTCACATATTTCCCTCTTTATTGCTTGCCTCTTTGGTGTTTTGCTACCATACCTCAGCTTTGTCTACTAAA
Organism: Calophaca sinica; assembly: GCA_037113605.1. NCBI lineage: Eukaryota > Viridiplantae > Streptophyta > Magnoliopsida > Fabales > Fabaceae > Calophaca > Calophaca sinica. The sequence continues at coordinate 97,649,186 of CM073734.1, read as the reverse complement.
TGGAATACCTTTGTACCCTAAGGTAACAACTATAATGAACTCAACTGTCCACCATTTTCTCTTCAATCTCAGATTCTTACATATAATTTGCTTCATATACTAAGACCCTTCTTTCTTACATTTTTTTACAGGTTTCAAATCCATTTTTCATAATCTTTTTATTCATCTTTCTATCATCTCTTTCAAAACATTTACTAGAAGTCTTCTTAACTGGGGGAACACTTCTTAAGTGGATCAATGAGCAGAGAATCTGGATGATGAAATCAACTACTTGCCATCTATATGGATGTTTGGATGCTTTACTAAAGAAAGTTGGTATAAGAGAAGCCAGTTTCTTGCCCACTAATAAAGTAGAGGATGTTGAGCAAACTCTGCTATACCAAATAGATAAATATGATTTCCGAGCATCAAATATATTTATAGTTCCAATGCTTGCCCTCCTCACAATCAACATATTTTGCTTGGTAGGAGGAGTCTATAGAGTGGTATTGGTTGGTAATTGGGACAAAATGTTCATACAGCTTGTAATTGCAGTTTTTATCATTACTGTCAACTACCCTATCATTGAAGGGCTGTTGATAAGGAAGGACAAGGGACGCATTTCACAGTTGGTAGCTATACGTGTTATCTTGTTGGCTACTACTATGATTCTCTTGGCATTTTATAAACTATTATAAAATGCACAATATGGTCTACAAGCGATGTAGTGTTGTATATTTCTTCAGTTTCTAATGCTTAAGAGCCCTCTCTAGTGTTCTTAGATTTCTATTCCCGTACATCATTGCAAATATAATTTGCCGCGTAGATTAGTGTCATTCAGTTGTGCACTTTGAAATTAACGAGATTTCGTCCTCATCTCTTATAATGGACAAAGCAATTTTATGAAGATGGGGGAATTGTTGCCTGTTTGGGACAGTATACTCATGTCTCTCGGGGAGTCTGTGGCAGCAGCAATGGAAATCTTGACTGTTGCTTTTACGTTTGATTTATAGTTGTCAGTGTTATTACGGGTACTCGTGATGTGCAAAGCAGGAACTTCCGAAAAAAATTAGAGACAATTAGCTATAACAACTTTTTTTTTTAAAAAAAAAGCTATTTAATAGAGTAGTTTCTTCAAACCAATTACGATTCCTCCAATCGCATATGTTGTCTTCTCAAAAGAGAAGTTCCTGCTTCCCTACAGAAAAAATGTAGCAAATATTCCAAAAAGCTATATGCAAATTTGTACCTGGCCTAAAAAAATCTTGATGGGGGAAAGAGAGCATCAGTTTACCATATTATTTCCGATCTGAACTTCAGGAACAAAAACGCTTGAGCACACAAAAGACCGGTCTCAATTTGCAAATTAGCTCATCTAATATCGAAACAATGTTAAGAGAGTTATTAACAATTAAATGCTATACATATGTATTAAATACAACTTAAGCAATCAACAAACAAAGATCGTTGCATCAAAAATTTCTATGGCCTAAATGATAATCATTGCTAGCAAACACGAGGAAACACACCCCATATGTAAAACCACTCAAACAAAGAGAAAAAGTTAAAATTCACACTATTTCTAGTCTGTATGTCAGCAACCACGACATAAATGAGACTAAGAGTGACCCAGACGGGGTGATTACATGCACCATGGCAACATAAGTCCTTTTCAAAACCTGTTATTACTTCTGAAGAACACATTTCTCATACAGAGCAAGGATATCTTTCTTGTTGGGATTCTTCAACCGAAGCAGCTGATCACCATAGTTATGTTTTGTCAGCTCTTGCTTGAGCTTCTGCATGGTAAACTTTTTATAATCCTCCTCATTTGTTTGCTGACTATGATTGTCCTCCGCACCCTCAAAGATGGAACCACCATCTTCTGGCTGCGTGTACTTAGGACTGGATGTACTCCTAGCTCTTTTAGTTCCCCTTAAAATTCTAGGGCTCATATCCATGTCTTGTACAGATTCTACACCAATGTCGTTCTCTACCCTCAATCGCTTACCATCAGAAGCAGTTTTTAGCTTACCGTCCAAAGCTGTTTCATTCAGTCGAAACTTAGTCAGCTCTTGATGGAGAGAGTCAATTTTGGCTTGTGCAGACTGTAGCTGTAGAGAGAGAGCCTCAGCCCGGTTATTTGCCTGTGTATGTGCTTCACGTTCTGTTTCCAAAAGTTGTTCAAGAATCTGAGCGTTATTACGCCTGTGTGTTTTATCTTTATCCAGAAGTGCTTCTAAATCCTTCTCTCTCTGTTGCACCTTCTCCTCGAGTTTCACAACTCTGGTAAGTGCATCAGTCTCTGAATCCTTTGCTCTCTGCAATTCACCTTCCAGATTATCTTTCTCTCTCCCCAAACTTTCGATTTTCCTCTCAGCCCTCTCAATTTGGGCCAGTCTTTCCATTGCCAGTCTCTGCATCTCGCTCTTCTCCTTCTGAGCCATGCCTGCTTCAGCCCGTGCTTTATCAGCCACCTCAGTAGCTCTTGCAGCTTCTTTTTCAGCAGTTTTACACCTTTCCTGGAGCTCCTCAAGTCTTTTGAACTCAGATTGGTACTTTTGCTCAAGATGGTTCTTCTCCTGCCGAAATACTATCACTTCCCTCTCATATGACTGGGCCTTAGCATTTTCAGATTTCAACTTCTCAGTCAACTCTTTAATTTCATTCCTCAGTGATGATGTTTCTGTATCATAACTCCTAATCTTTGACTCAGCAGCCTGCAAGGACAAACACGGTATATTAGGCCCTAAAGGACCGAGACAAACACACCAAAGAAAAAGTTGTAAAAGTTGTAGGAGAATTCAGATTGGCTAGAGGCATTAAAAAAACTCCATCTGAAGGGTGGGTTAATTGTTGCCTCAACCAATTCCAGTCAAAAGACCCGCCACAACACTTCATATATTTTTTTTTTTAAAGAGGGGGGGGGGGAGTTCCAGACAAGTGAAGGTGCAATAATACAACAAATCATGAGATAGAAAAAGGCCCAAAACCAAGAACAATGTACTGCATTAGCTCTGGCCTCCCTCCTCACGCATGACCAAAATATAAAAAAAGAATAAAATAAAAAATAGGGCAGATGTAAAAGAAAATTCATTATACGGTATGCATAAGTTAACATAAATCCTGTCTCAGGAGAGCAGTTCATAATAGTAATGAGACAAACACTCAGAAGCGAACAATCTCACCTTCAACTCTAATTTCAGAGTTGTCAAACACTTCTCAGCATGCTCTATTTTGGCGGTTTTCTCCTTTATTTCTTCATCCTGCGTAGTTAGTAAGGAGAAAAAAGTGAGAACCAAAGTTTGCAAAGCATTATGGATCTATATGTAATAGCAATACTAAGTTAAAGATATTTGCCAAAGAAATGGGCCGAAATATCAGGAGAGCTCACTTTTTCAGCCAAAGTTCCAGAGAATTCTTCCCTTAAGGCATCTTCCCTCAACTGTGTCTGCTTGCATGTGCGCTCCTGCACAATAGCTGCCTTCTCTAGAGCAGATTTTGCTTCTCTGACGGCAATATCATACTTTCGCTTCCACTCCTCAGCCTCTTCTTGAGCAGACTGAGCTTGTTCCCTTGCTGCTGCCAACCTTGCCTCAGCTGCACCACTCCTGGACTTGAGGGCTGCTATTTCAGAACTAGCTTGATCTTCCTCAGCTTTCTGCCTTGATAAAACCTGTTCATATTTTCTTTTCCAATCCATGGATTCCTGCTTGGTAGACTCCAATGTTTTCAATAAGCTAGAATACCTCTCATCCAGTGAGCGACGATTAGCTTGCAACTCGGTAATGCGATTCATGTATTCATCAGTTAGTTTCTTCTTATCATGGATGGCATCCTCATATCGCTTAATGTACTCAGATTTTTCGCCTTCACTGGCTTCCAGCCGCTTATTCAGTAGGGCCATCTTATCTTCATTCAATCGACGTTGTAAAGCAAGAGAACTCTTTTCTGATTCAACTTTATCTATTAGCCTCTTGGTAAGGTCAAGCACAGGGCCTTCAAAACTATTGACAGCAACATGATTTTTATCAGGAAAAAAAAATGCCAACCCCCTCCCCCCCAAAAAAAAAAATCTTCACAGAAAAACATCTTAAAATACCTTTGATGTAAGAAGACAGCAAGTTTTTGCCATTTCCCTGGACCTTGAATTGAGTTTTCATATTCAGATAAAAGAGCATCAAGAACCTGCATCAAAGATAAATTATCCGACCTGATTGTCATTTCAATAAGGCCCCCTTGATTTTGCAAAAGGGAGAGCCATACAAGATTTATTGATAGCACATGCACGCTTTCTCTAGTTTTTACTTTTCAGGTTTCAAACATGCAGAATGATGGATTATTTCAAATCATGGATCAATGTTACAATACAAAAATCAAAATAAATGAATACATCACTTAAAAGCAAAATATTCTTTCGTTTTTCACCAAATCAGAAGCGGTTACGTATTTGGGATTAAACAGAACAGAACAATAATCATGAAGAAAGCTGAAATTCTTATATCTTAAACCAAAGTTTGCAGGTTCATAAAACCAGCTAAGCATATAGGATGAAACCTGTAAAGCAAAATATATTTTGACAAGAAAATTTATAAGACATGGTGATTTTATTGTTTCTGTACTACTTTATTTTGTTTCTATTTGAGGGACAGAGAAGTGACTATGCAGTTGCATAACCTGGTGACTTATAAATGATAATCACTTATCTATCAATGGACTGGCAGCACTAACAGATAAAATATTACGTGCAGAATGGGAACTCAGTAGCTGTTACATAAGAATGAGAATGGGACAGTAAGAAAGTTCAGTAGTTGACAACATGTCAGGATATTCTTATTTCTTGGTCACAAATAGATGTCCTAAATAATGCCAAATATAGAAGAAAGCAACACTTAACATGGCAACTTACTACTGGATGCTATCATGTTGAATGAATCTGTTTCCATCATGTTAAACAAGATGCACTTTTAGTAAAGCTTAACCCAACATAAACTAAGACAACTGCTTGAGACACTCGAACAAGATATATTACACACACAATCTATTTCAGAATGTTATTGCCGTATTGATGATTATAAAACACTAATTGTAAATCGCCAAAGTTCCAAACAAAGGAATAATCTTATCCGGAAACCAACACAAAAGTTTCATATTCAGATTTGGAATGTCCCTTTTAAACAAATCTTGGGGTGTGACCACCGGGTAATAAAAGGAAAATGATGGACAAGGAGAAGGAGGATTTGCTTTTTTGGAACAGATTTGAGTGAAGTAATTTCGAGTGGATATAATTTTAAAGAATAACTGTCCCACCTTCCCACAAATCCATCATTCATGAAGCTAATACATCAACAAACAGCCTAGATATTTGCAATATTCTTCCAATGATATTTCCCCAATCACATGCAAAAAGGGGGAGCCTTTCTTTGACAAATAGAAGCCAAAAACCAAAGCACTACAACGGGTAAAATTCACATTTACAATTAGGCCCACGACAATTACCTTTGCAACATTATCAATCCTTGCATCAGAAGCATTACAAGCTGCCCTCAGCCTCTTTTCCATAGAGTGGATGGCATTTGAGCACTGTATATCTGCCTCCATGAATGCATTCCTCTTGTAATCCTGTTGGACAATAAATTAATAACATGACACTGCATTCACCACGTACACGAAAAAAAATATAACATACATACAATACATACGTACACATGCTCGCACGCACACATACATACATTATGTATATCTATTGACCAAAATTGTCATAAATAACCACAAACTGGTCAGTATTCTTTATGTTATATTTTTTTATATTGGGAGTTCATAGTTTGGAATTTTCCCTAAATACAATAACAACATAAGAGGGTATAAGCACTACAGCCAAATTAGGTTTGTTAGAAGCTAAAAAGTCATTTATTGATTCAATAGATTTTTACAAGCACTACATAATGTTTGCAAGAATTTTCAATCTGCATGTAAGCAAATGACATCACAGATAAGCACATGCTTCAAAATAATAGTCAAAGAAATAACACTGCATGTAATCTGACTACAGAGACTGCCACCAACCAACCCCTACTAGCCCAACCAAAAAGGAAAATATATACACCTGAACCAACAAATAATTACACACAAACTCACAAACATACACACCCTAATATGCTTATAACTTTTACCACATGAAGTTTCATCAGTTAATCCCACTCATAATTTCAAATATCCAATACCTCGAATGCCTTTTTGAAAAATTTCTGAAGAAGGCCCTCATATTTCTTTCTGGCTGCACCAACTCCTACAGCACTTGCATTAAAAGCAGCCATTGACTTTTGAACTGCTTGTTCATGTGCTTCCCTCAAAACAACCTACAAGCAGTGCACTGTGCAGTTAAAAAGAAAAGGAAAAAGAATCATACAATCAACATCTACTTCATGCATATAGATTACTTACTTCCTCAGGTGGCTTTGAACGGTCAAACAAAGCCATATAAACTTCAGTAGCAGAATCATAGGCCTTTCTACACTCTGCTTCTTCAACACTCTGCAAGCAAATAACAACAAAACCAACATTGAGCAAACAAAAGTCAAGAATGTTGACTTCTCATATGTCCTTTCCCAAACTCTAGGAAACTACTACAGAAAAATCTCTGCATAATGCCATGTTTAGTTTTTTATTAAGAGATAAAATATACTAGGTAAAAACATTTGCCATTCTTCTAGGTATAACTTCCAGAGACAAACAGAATAATCTGTCACATCAAAAGAAAGGGCATCGAAGTAGTGTGTGATTCATAAGATCAATCAATGAGAAGAAATTTCCTTTAATTGCGGACTAAATGTCCAGTTCAAGAAAACCTTGTGATAAACGAATATTGTCATTCATGTGTAAACTAAATCAATAATCAAAGCTTGATCAATCATCGTATTTCTTTGATAGGTCAAATCTTTAATAAACACAAGACACCAATAGGGAGATAAAAGGTAAAATAGGACATTGGATGGCTAGAAATTATATTATGCAATGAGCCACTAATACTTGTAAAATATGACATTCATTTATTAGCAGATGGAAAAATATAACATTCATTTATTGTCATTCATTTATTTGTTAAGAATTCTTCACATGTTCCTGTCTCACATAAGTCAGAATTATTTAGATTTAACACTAACCTGCCAGGAGGAAGAAATTGTAGGCACAGCACCATGGTTGAGTGCATCAAGATAAGATTCAGTAATACCAACCAATACAGGACCTGTCATCATAGTTGCCCCAACTTGCTTTGGCCTTGTTCTCTCAAAAACGAACTTTGTCAAAGCATCAAGGCCGGATCGAAATTCAGGTCTTAATTTGTCCAACTGCATGTTTGGGGCAAAATATCAGACAAAAAAATGACTGCAAAAGAATATGACAGGTGACAGCTGATAAGTTACTCACTGATATCTGGTCCATTCGCTGTAGATCATTTTCATTGTTCAAAGGTCGCACAAGGGTGAAGCATTCCCTGTCTGGGAATAAAGCCCGAATGGAATCTCGAATCTACTGATTGAAATTGTCAGAAAATTAGCGGTTCCAGAGAGGAAATACAAATTCATACTTTCAATTTGCTATAAAAAGCTTGTGAAATGTATTTCTCAAAAATTTATAGTTCACAACTCATAGCAAGAGGAAGTGATATGTGTGTGTATAACTATGTTCTAAATGATTTGAAGTGAATAAATATTTTGGAGACGAAAAATCTTTCAGAATATTCCAGATTCAATTATCAAATCCATAAGGATACAACATAGGTTAGGAAAGTTCTAGAAAATTATTCATTTGTCTGTCGTATTTTCCTATTACCCGTAAAAAGGGTTGCTAAGTGAAAAATAATACGCAGCTTGCATTTCCACTTTCAAACAAAAATATTATTCTAGAGCTTTTTACGCTGATTCCAGGTCATCTGCTAGATCTGTATGTCTGTACCTGGTCTGTTCTTATTCCTTTGAACTTCACACTTGAATAATTATATTAAAAAGAGAATTTATTGGGAGAAGATATCATAAGTCACGTAAAGATGATCAAGTATACTACTACTACTACTAGTACAAGCCCCCGCACCAATAGGACCTTAAACAATATGTCTAAGTCCTAACATAATAAGAATCCTAAATATTCCAACATTTATAATATAGCTCAATTTCTTCCCGGAATGACTAAATAAAGAAGTGGAAAGATACCTCATTTTTAGCAGCTATATCTCTTCCACTCCCTTGGACAGGCCTCAAAGCAAGTTCCAGATAGTCCCGGGGTGTTATTTTTCTGTTATCTTCAGTTAGGTCCAAATAGAAATCCTGCACCAAGAGGATTGACAAATAAAGCAAATAATGAGACTAAACAGTCAAATCATGCTAAGATGCCATCAAACTACAATATCACGACTTTTCCTTCTGTCTTCCAACATTTGTGATGATTTGCAACCTACCCGTAAGAGCCAAACAAAAATTGGGGAGAACTGTCCTATTTCAGATGCAGAAGTCTTTCCTCCAGATGCTCTGACACGAATGTGCTTTGTCATTTGAGTGACAAGAGAAAGACGATCAAGGGCAGCCTCATCTATACCACCCATCTGGGAAGGTGAAACAGCATCAGCATTCCAATTTCAGCAAAAAATCCAGAAAAGAAGGAAGGAGAAAAGGGAATACTTTTTTATGTTCAGTAACACCCACAAAAGTGGTCATGAATTGTCAAAACCAAAAAATACCTACAGGCTACAGGTAATAACACAAGTAATTTTGCCTAATAAAATATAGGACTCAATAGGCTCTGCCAACCTGGTTATAAATGAACATGCTAGACAAAAGGACAGCCAGTGAGAATATCTGGGTGCTGTATGTTCCCTGTGCAGTAAAAATAAAATGAAGAGTAAGAAAACATAGTGACTATTAGAAACGGACTACCTACATGTACACTAGAGAATAAGCATATGTAAACACTTATAAAGATGAAAAGCTAACCGTTTGATCATAAGCATCTATTCCTTCACTGTCTAATAGCAGGAGATTGTACTCTGTTCCATCAAGAGCAGTCCTCTTCAAAGGTGTACTCCACAACCAAAGCCCTTTGGTACATGGCCTATGTGTTGATGCTACTTGAAATCCACTACTCCTTCCTAAGAGCTGTAACACAAAATATGTAAGCTGCAAATCTATAACACTGATAACAATAAAAAGGTCTGACTTATTTAGTTCTTGTGGTTCAAGACCTGCGGGAACAATGCCAGTGGATGTTAAACCTCAATCTCAGGTATATTAAAAAGTAAGAAGTCATAGCTCAAAATGATCTCAGTCAAGTAAACAATTCCACGGCACAAAAGGAACTCCCAGAGTATTTCTCTCCCACATATGCTGGAGATTAGCAACAGAATTTTGCTACTAAATTTTCAACGACATCCAGAAGGAAACAACAATCGACAAACTAACTGCAGTAAATGAATAAGCAAACAAGCAGACAAAGCTCAATCTCAAAATCAAACAGCCATTTTCTCACTGTGGTCAAGCAGAGTCAAGAACGGTACCCAAACCATCTAACAACTGGGTTTGAAATAGCTTAGTTTTCGTTTAAAACAGTTTACAATCAAAATTTTAACGAGAAGACTTAAAAAACTGAATTTTCTCCACAAAGTAATCAAAACCAATCATGCATTATGCACAAAAGTGATACTTTGGCATAATCATCCACGTCATAAAACCCTAATTACCAATAAAGAGTAAAGACACTACAATCCAAACAAAAACCCTAAACTTCAGAAACCATAAAATTCTACTAGAACCGGAGAAGGAGGGGAAAGTCACCTGGTTCAGGATGAAGCTCTTGCCTTGTCGAGCCCGACCGCAGACGGAGACGACGCCGATAGGCTCCTTGACAAGCTGAAGCGTCGCGACGGCTTCCGGATCCATCCGGAACTTTCCCTTTTCATCGCAGTAGACGAGCCGTATAGGCCTCGCGGGGCCGGTGACCGGAGAAGCCGAAGACGACGACGTCGACGTCGCCGTCGCAGAAGGCGGTGAGGCATCGGCGGGATTGTCCCTACCTCGGTTGAAAAGCTTGAGCATCTTTGTTTCTCGCGGTTTGCTTTTAGCCCTTTCTCTGTTTCTGTGCTTCTCTTTTATTGCCTGGTGGCTTTATTTTAGTACAAGAAAGAGTAAGTATACCTTTTTCTTTTGAGACGGTTTAAAATTGGAGAGGGAAAACAAATGGGACGTTCAGAGAGTGGCAGTAGCGGTGCGTTTGTTTGGTTTCCTAATTTTCCTAACCTGCGTGGGAATAAAGCAGGGATTTAACGAATTATTTCCAGGTTTCGAGTGCTGCAAATAAAATAAGAAGATATAGTTTTTTTTGGTAGGAAAATATAGAGTTTAATGACTATATATTCAAGGTTAAAAAAGTTTTATACCTGTATTCAATTATATCTTACTGTACGGAAAACTAAAAACTATGATGTCATTTTATTATATTAGTTTTTAAAATATCCTGACATACATTTTTTTTTCCCAGGAATCTCCATATATCTACATGATGAGATTTTTTTTTTTTGATATTGAAAAATTTAAGATGAATGGTTGGTGTCTCAGTCCAAGGCCGGAAGGACATCTGGATTCTTTAAGCACTTACAAAGATAATTACATTTACCTCATCCCAAGGGGACTAGTGAAGACTCGAACTCGCGACATATCGGATACAAATCATGTCATGCTCCACTAGGTCAATCCCGTGAGGTTAATGAGATATTATTGGATGCATGTGTAACATTTTTTTTCTTTTATAAATAAGGGGGTAATGGAAGAACTACGACACAAACCTAGGGATAGCACACCCGATTACATCAAAACGTAAAACAAGACTAGGAGAGAGGGAATGGGCGTTTACAATAGTCCACGTAAAATCATTCTGATGACTCGTATTGTGTAAAATGCATCTTCCCTTCACATTCCCGTACGAGAGAAGAGCCAAAATTTTGTACCAAAAAAAAAAAGGAGCCAAAATTACACACCAGAAAAAAAATAAAAATAGAAGAGCCAAAATTGAACGAGGAAAAACTATACTCCTCTTCAATCCCATCTCCTCTCTTTAATTTAAAATGTTAAACCAAACCAAAAATTCCTCGTCTCTCTTTCATTTTCCTCAACCAAACAATATGTTAAGATGAACGGAGCAACTATCGACGGCACATTTTTGGTAAAACACCCCAAATACCCACTTTTTTAGAAAGTTTGTTTCCGAAGGACATAATAAAATTGTCTAAAAATAAACTTTCAAAATACAAAAAACACATCCAAAAGTTAACTTCCGTATGAGGAGTGCAGGCTAGCAAAAAGGGGTGTTAATAATTACTCCCTAAGATGAATGAAAGGCCATGTGCTGCAACCTAGCTTACTTTGTTCAGTGTATGACCAGAAAGGTGGATAAACATGCATCGGATTGAGTTGCCACATACAGGTCCATAAAGAGTGCATAAAAGATTAATACATGAACATCAATGTGCCATAGCCAATTTAAGATAAACGTCTAAATTCGGCTAATAGTTACAATAATTTTTTGGTTTCCAATTTCCCAAGTTATTACAGCAAAGCACATAAGAACAACAACTACAACATTGTCTTCTGCTACCTCAAACCAACGTCAGTGTTAGTCAAGTCAATACTGCAACACACCCTGCAGACAATATTAAGTATTATTTAATACAAAAAAAAAAAAAAAAAAACAGACAGTATTATTAAGTACTCCAAATCATGTGCCCCATCAAGACCATTACTTTTTCACACATCAAATCTGCCTAACTAGCAGAGCTAACAAAGTCATTTGCTTGTCATAAGCATCACAAGCATTTGTTAAACCCATTTTAGCATTATACTCTTCTTGTGTATGATGGTCAGCACTGGCTTTTACATGAAAATTAGATACCTCAGTACTGTCAGGTGCACCTCCTACCAGCATTACATCATTGATTCTTGGTACTTTCCATTGTTATCTTGCATAATCAATGGCCATTTCATAACATTTTCCCGCAGTTTAGATCTTTTCGACCAAGATCAAAGATGTCTAACCTCATCTATAAATAATTCCAGCTCGCAAACCTGCAGATTCTATTTAAGAAAAGTGCACATCATGTTTCTTACAGGATGAAGATTGCTTACTTTGGTACAATAACTTTCAACCGCTTTGCTCCTAAGTGAACGGCTTGGATGGAAATCATCTTCAACATGTCTTGTTAAGGAGGGTCCAGAATTTACTTGACAAGTGACTGTAGATGGGGCAGCCTCTTTATTTGCAATGGGAGCACCCTCAGTTAATGAAAAACCAAAGACTCTGCAGCTACTTTTACATGAGGAAACCAGCTCTTGACTGCCTCTCTGTACTGAAATTGAATCATGTGAACGTGAACTATCCAACTGATTATGTGAATTTAAAATATCAAATGAACGTGTGCCTTCCTGAGCTAGTCCGCAGAATATAGGCTCATGAGAGGGGGTTGGTACAAATGTTCCACCTTTCACTTCAGAAGCATATGAACCTCTCTGATGGACTTTACCCTCCATCACCTGATTAATTTTGTTATTGTAATCAGAGTTGGAAATTGGATTGACTGTTTGCTGGTACAATAACACAGATGATGGAGATGAAACCTGCCCAGCCGGACCAGTTGGATGCAAATGTGATTTGTTATTCACCTGGGCAGACCACCCGTTTCTGGATCTCGGCACCTGGTAACCATCAAAAAGTCCAGCATGACCATTTGCATAAGCCTCGTCAACAGACAAGGCTCTTCCATATGGTTGGCTAGGAAGTATTTCTTGACCTTGCAAGACCTTCTCGAATCGGAAAGATTCACTAAAGCCATTGCAGGAAACATCAGAATTCATGTGTGGGATTCTGATGCTATTTCCTGTTGCAGCAATCCCGGGACAGTTTGAACCAGGATAGCGCCTCCTAAATTCGGATAACTGGTGACTCCGAGCACTAATACTATCAAAAGTAGTATCAACACCCAAAATTTCTTGACCTTGCAAGACCTTCTGGAACCTTAGTGGTTCCCCAAAGTCTGACATCCCAATCCCATCTGTCAGAAGAATGGAACAACTCATCAGTTATGTTACATGAGGTAGGACAACTCAAAAGTAAATGAAAGATAAAATAGATATATACTGGGAACTGGAAATTCTAGCTTGGTGGAAGGCAATCCAATCTTGGTCCTCTTCAAACTAGCTGCCATCAAGCTATTGGTGGTGGAAGCAGAACCAGAGGGCTCAATTTCCCATGGGGAAACCCTGTTATGCCTTGTGGCTTCTAAGTCATCCCACCTTACCTACAAAGATGAGAAAGACCATACGACTGCAATCAATTAAGTTACTCTAAAAATGACACCACATAACAAGTCATAATTATGAGGTTAATAGGAAGAAGAGAATCCTAGTTTCCATTACAAGCAAATGCAATCAATCTTCAAACAGGCACATGAATGGGCTTTTATATATTCATTACTAATCAAGAAATACGATCATGTTTGCCCAAAAACTTTATCTACTTCCAGAACACCCATAATCGATATTTTTCTTTTTCCTGAGTATCTCTTACCAATCCTTAAGGTCTCTTATTAAGTTATTACAATTTAAAACTTACTTATCTTTCAAATCTGCTGAGGTAGCTAAAATATTATTCTTCCAACTTTACAATTTTAAGTTCATAATTGCTTCCACTGAAAATGAATATAAGTCACTTCCTTGAATCTCTACATAACATAAAGTATAGACCATCACAGCTAAAAACAATATAAAGTGAGATATGGTGTTGGTTTCAAAATCTGATTTTTTCTGATGTTATATAAGTAATATTTAATTAGTACACTGAAATGCTGATCCACGCAAGTTTCTAAAATTTTCAGATTTGGTAAAGCCAATTCAATAATGAAATTATTTGACTATATAATACCCCTCCCCCGAAAAAAGAAATACAAAACAACAGTATAGAACCCAACAGTTCTTAAAGTGTACCACTAAAATGTGAAGCTAGATGGAAGGCATAAAGGTTTTTGCTATAACACAAGCATGGAATCATATAGATTATATAATAAAATGACATAGAAATTATGCATAAAACCATCTGCCAAATTTTATTAACAGGAAAGACTACCAGGCTTCAAAGCCATATGGCAGGTAGCCCTAAAAATGACGAGGAGCCACAACATCGACAATAAAACAAGCATGCTACTCGGACATAACAAAACCATAGGTGTTTCCTTAAAAGCCAAGGTACTCATACAGCCTCACACGTCAGAACAGCCATCTACTAACACTCAATACCAGGCATATAAATGATAATCATACTAGACAAAGACAGAAGGACCCCAGCAATATACCAGTAGGCATTTCCATTTTGATCCGGGCCATCTAACAGGATCCACATCAGCAATTCCAATAATTAATCCTGTGAATCTGCCCAAAAGAAATTTGCCTAAGATTCTCTTTTAACCGGGTTATTTAAATGCACAAAGCAAAATCATGAACAAACCTTCGCTCTGCAGCATCTTCGGATTCAAAACGCATCCTGAACCTCATTCCAACTGGATAAGAATAATCAAGGCTCCTTAAGAATTTGTGGATAGGTATGATGAACTCAGATGAGCTGACCCTACAAAGAAACAGTAAAAATATAGAACACACTAATCAGATATCATGCATGGGAATAAAGAAAGCAAATAAAAAAAATGGGCATCACGAGAAAGTCATGAAAACTTGAACCAAGTTGGTATATATAAGTAAAAACATAAATGGGAAAAAAAACCAATTCAACATTCACAAGTTGTGCTGCTAGCATAACAGAATTCTCTAATCTGAGCATAATTCCTTGATTTATTGTCATTAAGTATCCATTTGTTTGTGGACCTGACTCAACTACTCATACACTCGGGCACTAGTCATAACAATGACAATAGTAATTGCATTGCAGGTTGAGTATAGGGCTATTTGGGCAATGAGTCAACATGGAAAAAGAAGGAACTATGTGTTGCTTGGATATTCACTTAATAATGTTTTCCAGAAGTTGAAAGGGGAAGTTGATCACCTAGGGACAAATATCTGTAATATTGGCACAGAAAATATGAGAGGTTGAATGACTGTCATTAAAAAAAAATGACAGTCACAAAGGTGAACTTCCAGTAAGAATCTTAGAATGATTACACAGAAACAAGTAAAGTATTAGCTTAACTCCGTCTGTGCTTATAATCTTGCTAAAACATTCAGTAAGGCATGCAGAGCAACTGGAAATGTTCAATAACTTGTGGGATCAGCTAAGAGCTTGAGGCAGTTTTGTTTTATCCTATCAAACCAAATCTCTTGCTCAGCACATTAAACTAGAAGGGTTAGGATAAAAAATGGGGACATGCCGATTGAGAGATTGTAATTGTTTATTTCAAGCATCCTTCTAAATTGCATCTTATACAAGCATAACACTATCTGAATTGTAGGTACAAACTAAGAATTTCACTTTCATTAACCACTAAAGAAAGTATAAGAGAACAACCAGAAAAAAAAAAAAAAATACCTTGGATTATAGTGAATGCTAAAGGCACATCTTGAAGATAAAGCATTAATCACATCCGTAAGGCTGCTAAGGTTCAATTGCTGGCCAGAAAGTGATGAAAAGGTACTGCAACTTTTCAATTGAGCTGCCCTACGGATTCCCAATCTCAATTCTCCATCCTCACCCCTGTCAATTATCATGAAATATAAACTGTTGGTCCTGTCCTTGGTACAAGTACTAGTTAGTAGTTACTATTTTGATAGAATCTAGGTCTTTGTACCTAAGAAAAAGAACAGCATCTCCAGATACAAGCTTCTTCTTGTTCACAAATGCACTCCATCCAGTTGTAAGCAAATGCCTTCGTGGCTGCCCTGTTCATTAGAAACAGAAAATACAAAAAACCAAAACAATCAATTGGTAGTGTATTCTACGTGTTATGTTCTTTTCCTTATAAACATGGGGCATAAGCAACATACCCCGGTAAATATGTCGAAACTTCCATTCCTGGCCATGCAGATCCTTTGCCACAAGCTCTTGTGAAGGCCTCTGCTGACTGTAATCCTACAATAACAGTGGACTTAAATTCAAAATGCTTTGGAAGTACTATTTAACCTAAATTTAGAAATTAGATACCAGTTATGAACTTATGACGAATGAAAACATTCAAAATGGACAAGGGTGTGTCATTTCAAAACATCTACATTAACAGCTAACTTGACTGTAGCATATTAAAATAAAAATGATAAAACAGATATGAGCAATCTAGAAGACACTCAAACAGGCTCATTTGTCAGGTGAAAAGGAATGCATCATGATTCATAAGTACCAGGGGAGGAAAGCAATCTTCAGCTGCTCGACGAGGCACAGAGAATCCACCATGAGTGCTAGTATCAGAAGCGGTCAGAGTCTTGCAGAACATGTGGGGTGTTGTTGACTTCATCACAGCATCAGTATCCTCCTCTTCACCATCAGCGGCAACTTCCCCTTCCCAGAACTGTTGCTGCATTTGCTACAAATAGTGGCCAAGCTCATTCATAATCAGTTAATAAAGGCACTTCATTTAATATTAATGTAGCTCCCTCTTTTTTTCTTCTCCTACTCCTATATAACCAGAGAATGTTTTGGAGTTCTCTTTTTCTCTGGCAAGGGTGTGTTGAGAAGACTAGTAAATTGACAAAGACAGAAAACAAAGCCTATAGCTACTCCGTGTACTTTGACTCCTTTGGTTCCCAGGAATATGACAGTTGACACTAAGCTTAGCTCAATTAAGCAATTCATCATAATCATCTATCTCAATTGGTCAATTTTACTTAGAAACCCCTAAGACTTATTAGGCACTGAAGAAGAGCTCAGAGATTCTGAGTTAAGATTTCTTTCCTTTTTCAGCGCTCTCTCTAAAAACGGAACTGAACCAAAGTGAAATCACAAAATAAGCCTCACCTCACTTTCAGGAACCAACAACACCTGGCAATACACTTCATCGCTCCCTTCCTCCGCCTTTGTACAAAAAAAAAAAAAAGAAACACAAACACATTCCATGTCAAAAAAATACTACCAAAAGCAACAACAAAACCAAACCTATTGCCCCTAAAAACATAAACGCTGAAAAGAAGGGAACAAGTAACAACAGAGGAATACTCACATGAAGCTTGACATCAACAACACGACAGAACACATGGGAAGGGATGTTATCAGAGAAAGAGAGGGGGAAATCCTGAAGGTGCTCCAAGTGTCCCTGAGGGAAGTACACAACAACGCTTCCTTTCTTCGGCAACGAGATCATTGGACCCGCACAAGCGTGCCACAGCTCCAAACAAACAGAGGAAGCAGAAGCAGAAGCAGAAGCACTACCTATAGTGGTGGCGGAGGAGGAACCAGACGACGGCGTTTCATCGTCCTCGGTGGTGTTGAGATCGATCAAGCCTGCCATAAGAGAGGGACAGTAGTAGGGAATATTGGAAGGAGAAAAGGAAAGTTGTCGTTGCAGATGCAGGGGAGAGAGTGGAGGAAAATGGGAGGTATTTGAAGGAGTGGTTTCATGCCTCCTGCATTATCAGAGAGCGTGACCAACTTTGGCATTGGCAAAAGAACCTGACCCAATACTCCAAAAAGAAAGAGACTCCCTTTTTCTGTCTCTCTCTCCCTCCCTTCCACTCAGCTAGAGCAATCACTCTCTGCCAATTTTTCCTTTTCTTTCTTTTTCTGGTTCTTTCCTTTTACTTTCTGGAGAGGAGAGAGGGAATGGGTTTTTGGGTAGGCATCAAATCAAGCTTTCGTTGGGATTTAATTTAATTTACCTTGGACTCGACTCTCATAAAAATGCTTTCTTTCTTCTTCTTTTTTCTGTTAAAAAAAAAAGAAAAAGAAAAAAAAAATTTACTACTTTAACCTTTTTCTGTTACTACTATTAATTGTTAATTATTGTTGGTATTATATTTTTGTTTACCCTTTTGCTCGTCTGTCTGCATGCTGCTGAAGCTGCAGCAGTGTTGCAGGCAGCAGCTGCTGCAATGCTGAGACTGTTGGGTGTGATGTGTGGCACAGAGACAGAGAGAGAAAGTGAGGAGGGAGCGAGAAAGAGAGAGAAAAGAAAGCTACAAGAACAAAGACTGTACTGTAGGAGGGAGTGACTCACATTTGTTTGTGGAAGGTTGTTTTTGTTGTTTAAGACCGTACGGCCTCCCTGTATTTCCGGGCGGATGTCTATTCTGTCCCCTTCTATTTCACCAAATCTCACATTTATCCTTCCTTCTGCTTAATAATCCACTTTTATTAGATAATTTCTTTTCTTATTTGAAATTAAGGCTATCTTACTCCCATTCGCTTTGATCTCATTTTCTATGTCGGTCCCCGATGATTTTGTTTGTTGACCTCGACCATGACATTAAATTGTATGGGTAAACAGTCATTATGTATGAGGCATTGTGACAGTAATCACTAAATGTATTAAAATTATAAAAACATTTTCGAGTGTATTTTTTTGTTAATAATTTTATGGACTAAATTGACTAACAGAAAATACATTCGAAAACCTAACTAACTAACTAACAAAAGACACATTCAAGAACCACCTAATGAAAGACATAGTCGAGAATATTTTTTTTGATATATTTAGGGACTATAGTGATAGCGTCTCACGTATTTAGGAATCAAAATGTCCGTTTACCCTTAATTGTAATTAGAAAATACGTAGATTTTTCTACCACTTTAGTGCACTATTGCTAGTACAGAGCTAGGACTTGGGAGGCCAATTTTCTGCACCATTTTATGCATTATGATGGTATATGTGTTTTACCACAACCCATTTTTGTAAACTAATAATGTGAATGTGAAATGTAAAATGACCGACTTTTCAGATATCATTGGTGGAGGGCTTTTTATCAACAACAAAAAAAATCATGTGGAACCTGAATCTTTGGGGGAATGCCTCATTACCACTCATCTTGAGCGAGCTTTGGGCTTAATGTTGACAATTAACTGAAAAACAGAGGAAAGTGTGAGACAAATGAGCTTGGATATAGAAAGTTGCATGCTGTTTTTGAGCATTCATTTTTTCACTTTACAAACCGCCCCAATTACTTTGCGTACCCAAGTTTTGACTTTG
Organism: Calophaca sinica; assembly: GCA_037113605.1. Classification (NCBI taxonomy): domain Eukaryota; kingdom Viridiplantae; phylum Streptophyta; class Magnoliopsida; order Fabales; family Fabaceae; genus Calophaca; species Calophaca sinica. The sequence goes on along the minus strand of CM073734.1, from coordinate 97,630,054 downwards.
CTGTTAGGGTCCTATCGTAATTATCAGCTGTTTTATTTGACAAAAAGTATCGGCTAATCCAAGTCACCGTGCCTAACCAATTAGGGAACTGGTAAATTAATGAACATCTTTTTACTAGTATCTAGCCTAGCCTAGACTAGACTAGACTAGATCACCATAAATTCCTTAGGCCAACCCTTGCAAACGAGGAGCCTTTCCTTGCTCTGCACATGACACGCTAGTTAATCATTGATGCCCATGCCTACCAGTACCACTTTGCCTATGCACTCGTCCCTACAGAGATGACTTTTTCATTTTCTGGTTAGCTCGGTTCCGTGCTCTAATATTCATCAATTTTTTACTTGGTAAGGAATGTCTCCATTGCATTCGGAAAAGCAATAGAAAGCTAATGATTGTTTACTTAACTTTTTTTTTTTGGGGATTAAAAGGACTAAAATCCCAAAGAACCAACACTTAGATGGAAATTATAAGAGAAAAAGAGGCGACAAATAGTATCAACAGACAAAAATAGAATACAAATGATGTATTATATTTGGTATAAAATAAAAAGAAGTTGTATCTATGCAAGTATGTCCCGAGGGATCAAGAGCCAATTCCAATTCATGGATTAGACTAATAATTGAACTCACAAATAAGATCAATATGGATTGTACTGATGTACCAAGAAATTAAAGGAACAAAAGTAAGACAATGATTTTGTGTTTCTATTATATCAACAAATTATCAAATACGTACGCAAAAACAAGATTTAATGAATTATAAGCATAAAGCATTGAGATCAAATTTTGTTTGATTACGATTACAACGCCTATACTGGAATTAATATGAATTGACTTTCCTATTTTATTTATCGGATTCATGAAATTATTCAAATCCTAATTTTTTAGGTAGATGAACCTTACTAATAAAAATTCCTAATTCCATAGGTTATTCCCAAAAGAGGAAAACATTAAGATCAAGAATCTTAAAAGGTAACAAGTATTGTTCAATGACTATTGTAAGCCTAAAGAATTGCAAAGCACATTTTTACACCAAACTCTCATTCAATACATTAATCAAAAATCATTTCAAGGATGGTGAAACCCTATAAGATTAAAAATAGAGATATAAACACAAAAGAGAATGAAACAAATCATATTAACGAAATACCAAAGTATCAACAATATATATGTATATCAAAATCCACTCAACCCCAACAAGAGAGGGGTTTAAATAGGAACAAACATCAGTTGTCCCAAAAATTGGTGTCACCTTGTCTCCCACCAATCAAAGATTGGAGATATGCATATGTGTTAATAATTTATGATTTTATTTTATTATGTGACAAATTGTAATTGATAGGGGACAGAGAATATGACAGAAAAGTGAGGCAGGAGATTTGCAATGTTTAGATAGGCATGAAAATAGACATGAAAAGTAAGGAAGAACTCTGTGACGAAACAAAAGTGATCCAAGCTTTCACTCTGCTCGTCTTCGTGTTCTTATAAAGGTCCCTTAAGACTCTCCCAAAATGCTTTAGAAAGTATTCGAAAAACCCCAAAAAAGAATCTAAAAGTTGCGACTTATTTGGGCCTTCAAGCCTGATTGACCAAGGGTCATTTAGTTTTGCTGATACTTGGTTGCCCTGTGGCCATGGTGGCCACAATATACGTGATTCTCACTGATGCGTGTTGACTACGGGCCACCAGCGGTAGTATGGCCACCCGACAATCTAGCAACAAAACGCGACCTCTGCAAAGCAATGTATTTTTCAATCTTTTAACATTTCAATTTGGATATAGATGTCTTCGTGAAAGTTGAAGTGTAGGAAATTATCTTTTGTTGGGCATTAGAACCCAACTCATTTAGACACTTGTAACTCTAAATATGGTCAAAATACCATACAAGGGTCAAGCTGCTAAGAACATCATCATGTTTCCAACTTGGAGAAGATATTTCACCAAGAAAAAGAATGATTCATGTCTCGACTTCTTAATGAAAGTTATAGATGATTAATTTAGCTTTACAACAAGAGCTAGATCACCTCATATGGCTGAGTGTAGCTCAAGATATGACTTTGGAATTCTACTATAATTCTTATTAAATTAAGCTCTATCTTCCCCTCTCCTAACACCTACAATCAAAACATCAACAAATGAAACTAAAACAGCTAAAGTCCTAAATAAAACCTAGCAAATGCATTGAACTCATTCACCCAGACTGACACTTACAAATTAGTACTTTCTCGAGGCAAAACAATGTTAAAAGTTGAACTCAAATGGTAAAATCCACCCAAAAAAACATAAAAAAAAGATAATTTAGAAAATTATCAATTATTTAATTTTATAAATTTGTGTCAATGTATCTACGTTGTATCATATTTTGAGTTTTTAAAAATTTCACGTGTCCCTATATTTGTGTTGTATTTTTTCTGCAATGTATTAAGTATGGAGGTCTTTGAAACCAGTACCTTACATTCGAGTCCGGATCCTCTCCAGTCCATTCAAGAAATGGAGAGGCCAGTTGTAACATCCCAAAATCCCTAAGCCTAATTATTAGGAAATCCTAAGTGAAAACAAGATTTAATCCCTAAGGATTAAATATAGTTCATAGCCTTAATTTAGTAGTTTAAAACCAATTTGGAATCAAAGGGTAAAATGGTAATTTTCTTAAGGATTAAGCTAGACTAATGTTGTTTAATTTATTATTAAAGAGGCTAATTTTAGAAGACACAAAAGAATAGACCCAAACCCTTATACACTTATGTTGTGTGAATTATATAAAAAGTGGGGTGTATTATTTAGAAAGTGGGGTGTATTATTTAGAAAGTGGGGTGTATTATTTAGAAGGTGGGGTGTAAGGAGTAATTAGTGTTTTAAAAAAAAAAGAAGAAAAGAGGGGGGGTTCTGATTCACGATCAGAATAGAGAAAAAAAAAAGGGAAAGAAGAAGAAAGGGAAGGAAAGAAAGAAGAAGAGAAGAGAAGAAAGAAGAAGAAAGAGAAAGAAGGAAGAAGATGAGGGGCGACGGTGAAGGGAGGAGAAAAAGGTGGAGGCCGTGGCAGCCTGGGCGGCGACGACGAGAGCCTGGTGGTGCCACACCACCCTTCACGGCGAGCTGAAGCAGAACGCGACCGAGAGAGAAGAGAAGAAGAGGCAGTACGATCGAGAGAAGAAGGAAGGGGATGAAGGGCGCGGTGGCCTTGGTGGTGGTGGCGCGGTGGCGCGCCGGTCACAGGAAGGAGAAGAAGGTCGAGAGTGAGAGAGAGGGACCGAGACAGAGAGAGAGAGAGAGAAGTCGAGAGAGACCGAGAGAGAGGGAAGAAGAAGGGAGCTCGAAAATGGAAGTGAAGCAAGCATTCATGACTCAAATGATTCAGAATGAGGAAGAAGGTGAAGATTGGAGCTTGGTTCAAGCTTTAATGGAGAAAAGGGGATTTTTAGAGCTCAAATCCCTAACTTGGGATTTCTCAGGTAACATAGACTTCCCCTAAAACCTCCCTTAGGGTGTGCTAGGATTGGTTAGTTAGATTCTTTAGCTCAATAATTAGTCTATTAATTATTCTGAAATGGTCTTGTATGGGGTTTTGACTGAAATAGGGTTGGATTATGTCCCCAACCCCCCTAAACCAATGTGTGATGTTTGTACCGTTGAGAGTTCCAATTGGTGTATATATATATGAGTTTGGTTTGGTTTGATTGGTCACTTGATCAATATGCCTGAATTAATTTGGGAGGATTGGCGTTTGAACTAGCCTAATTTGGAGTGGTTACAATTTCCTGAAATGGGTGAAGGGCTTTATGCCCCTTTTAAATAAGTTGTGGTTATATTGCTAAGTGTTTGACTTCCCAATTAGACATGTAAATTGTTTAGCATTGTTATTTGATCGGGATTGTGATAATTGTAATAAATTATTATTTGATGTGTTATTGAATCCTAATAATGCATTTGACACCTTGTTTTGACTCTTGTTTTGATTGAAACTTGGTTGTTTGTGTGTTTGGATGTTTGCGTTTGAAATGCAACTCGTCATATGTGTACTTCGGTCACTTTCGTTGACGGGGACCCTTTGGTAGGACCACACATAGGTCCTCGCTCATTTTGATCCTTGAGCTTTGCCGAGTGGGTACATTCATTAGTGTTTACTACATGTAATTGCATCAAGCTTGTTGTTTCTCATTGATTGAAACTTATATATTCGAAATGTTTGCGCTTGAAATGCAAACACTATCGAATTATGCTAGTGCTGTGTATTGCATTATTGATTAATGATATTGATTGAATTGCTTGTGTGAAGTCCTGTGAGTGGCATACCCTTTCGTAAGGCCTTGTGGCTCCAATGTGAGTATGGCTTGGGAGGTCACAATAACAGGCATTGTTGTGTGTGGAATGTTTGCAATTCGCTCTGCAACCCCATCGTAAGTGATTAGCTACCACCTGTGCCGTTGGGGGCCCCCTTGGTTTTATCCTTTTTAATAGGATTTTACTCATTTTGTACTTGAGCTGGATCAAGTGGGGAACATTCATTGTGATTGTTGTGGCATATGTTTGACTCTGTAATTGATGTTTGAAATGTCATGTCTTGAGGATTTGTTAAGGTAATATAAATATTTATACATATGCTTATGGGGTGGATTTTCCATACGTCGCACACCACGTATGGCTGAAAACAACGATAAAAGTATTTTTAATCTAAGTCTATGGTATTGAGTTTTATAAACTCACCTGTGGGGCGTTGTTTTCAGGTACAGCTGTTTGAAGAGGTTCAGAGCATTGGAATGTGCTCGGTCTTGCTTTTCTGTGAGACCTGAGTCACCGGATCACAAGTCATGTCCTAAGTCCTAGGTTGTGTCCTAGTATTATGTGTGAATAAGATGTAATTGTAATTGTTTTACTTTATTATTCTTTCGAAAAGAGTTGTAATAATTAAGTTAAGTTCCGCTTTCGAAAACTCTGATTTACTATTATCATTGTAGTACCTATTTTGGTATGTCGCTTGTGTGTCCAAGGTTCATTCTTTATATTTACCAGGTATGCGAAAAATTTTCCAAGACTGATTTCCTTAAATTCAGGTTTTATTCGTACGTAATTCCCTAATAGGGGTTAGGGTGTTACACCAGTCCCTGTCATCGTGGCCTTACACGTGGCGTTAATGAAGATCAACGGTCAGATTTTAATTTACTTTATTTTATTTTTAAATAAAAATAGAAAATTGAAGAAGCAGAAAGGGTCGCGGTTCTCTCCTCTCCCCCCAAAAATTTGGGTCGAGGCTTGCCGCTCAATCGTCGTCGTCGCCATTGAGCCTTGCCGCCCCTCCGCTTGCCGCCATGCCTGGACATCGTTGTCGCCCCTCTGCCCCATTGAACCATCGCCGCGACGCTCTGAGAGTAAACATTGCCGCTCAATCGCTGTCGTCGCCATTGAGCATTGCCGCCCCTCCGCTCAATCACCGTTGTCGCCATTTAGCATTGCCACTTTCCCCTGTAAACATCTTGCAAGTCTTGAAGGGGTAATTACAGAATCCTTGCATGGAACTATATCCTATTTCTTAAACCTTTCATTTATAAACATGTATACAAAAATCATCTCTTGTCTGTATGTGCTTCCCTTGTACTATCGTTCAGGTCTATATGAGGAGGTGAAGAATAAAGTAAAATGTGTATATTCAAAATTTGAAAATTGAATTAACTTTATGCTTATGTCTGACAAGTTTTGTTCTATTGCATTACTCTCTTTTACACACAAGGCTGCTCATTTGTTGCAGAGTCTTTTTTGGAATACTATGTAAACAGCACCGAAGTAATCCAAATGCTGATAGAAGCTCTTGGTGAGTCTCTAAACTACAGGTTTATACAGTTTTCTTTTTATCCTATATGATGAACATGAACCTGATGTTTCTATTTTTTTCAGAAAGCATGGATGCGTCATCAATTCCAATAGATGATGGTGTAGATAAATGGGTCAATAATATCCATGAAAAAATTGTGCAACATGGTCAAGAAAGAGTTGCAGACTATACACCACATTTGGAAATGGAGTTTGAATCTGAGGTAGCGGCTTATGATTTTTATAATGAGTACAGTAGGATGATTGGGTTTGGTATTCATAGAGAATATGCAAATAAAAGCAAAAAAGATGGAATTTTGACTTCAAGAAAATTCACATGCTTCAAAGAAGGTAAACAAAGTGCTGACAAACGAGACCACTTGACAAATAAGCCTAGAGCAGAAACTAGAATAGGATGTGACGCGCATATGGTTATTTCATTTAATCGGAAGATCGGGAAATACAAGGTTGTCGACTTTGTAGCTAAACACAATCACCCTCTTCAACTACCAAAACTTGTCCATATGATTCACTCTCATCGACACATATCCGAGTCACAAGCATCACAAATTGAATTGGCTAAGAAGTCTGGATTAAGGCCAAAATATTTTCATGAATATGTGTCCAAGCAAGCTGGTGGCATAGACACTATTGGGTATACAAGACAAGACCTTAAGAACGACCTTCGAACTAGAAGGAATCAGTCACTAAGGTATGGTGAAGTGGGTGCATTGTTGATATATTTCAAACAACAAAGCGAAAATCCTTCATTCTTTTATGACTTTCAAATGGATGTTGAAGAATAAATAATAAATATATTTTGGGTGGATGCACAAATGATAAATGATTATGGGTACTTTGGTGACGTCCTCACTTTTGTCATCACATACAAGACAAATAAGGACTATCGACTCTTGGGCGTATTTGTTGGAGTTAATAATCACAGGCAAACAATTGTTTTTTGGGGCAACATTTTTGTATGATGAAAGAATTCCTCCTTTTCAATGGTTATTTGAAACTTTTCTCAAAGCAATGGGTGGAAAAAAGCCTAAAACCATTCTAACAGATCAAGATGCAGCAATGGCTAAGATATTTCTTTAGTTATGCCAAAAACATTTCATGGATTATGCACTTGGCATATTAGAGAAAATGCCCTAAGGCATGTGAACCATCTATATCAAAAGAGTTCACAATTCTGCTCAGATTTTGAAGCATGCATTGATCTACATGAAAAGGAAGATGAATTTTTTAATGCATGGAATGCTTTACTTGTTAAGCATAATGTTCCCGATGATTCATGGCTACATATGATTTTTAAATTGAAGGAAAATGGGCATCGGCTTATGTTCGGCAAACTTTCACTGCAGGTATGAGATCTACTTAATTGAGTGAGAACTTTAATGCTGATTTGAAAAACCATTTGAAGTCAGATTTAAATTTAGTACAATTTTTCACATAATTTGAAAGGGTTGTCAATGGAAAACGAAACAATGAGTCAGAAGCCGATTTTGAGTCAAGACATAAGTTGCCAAGATTGATGATGAAGAAGGCCCCCATGCTCGTACAAGCTGGAAACATTTACACTCCAAAAATTTTCGATGAATTCCAAGCGGAACATGAGGAATTTCAAGGTACTTGCATAAAGGAGTTGAACCCGGGGTTTTATGCTGTTACAAGTTATGATAACAGTGAGGAGCGATTAGTAATGGAGAATCTTATGGATCAAAAGATTGCTTGTGATTACCGTAAATTTGAGACACATGGTATCTTATGCAGTCATGCTTTGAAATTTTTGGATGTCATGAATATTAAGCTAATTCCTCAGCACTATATACTGAAGCGATGGACAAGAGAAGCAAGGTTGGGAGGTAATCGAGATTGGAAAGGACAACATATTGATTTGGACATAAAAGCCCATTTCATGAAGCGATACAATGAGTTATGTCCTCGAATGGTTAAGTTGACAACCAGAGCGTCTGAATCTCATGAGACTTACACATTTTTGTCCAAAGTTTATGAAGAGTCCAACAAAATAATTGACAACATTGGCTAAAAAGTCTGTGGATGGAGAATCAATTGGAATGTGTTATGTATCCATATCAATTGAAAGTGATGAAATTGAAAACATTGTGGACTCTGTTAATGTTGGTGGGGCCAAAGAGATAAAGAAGTGAAACTGCTCATATAAGAGTAAAAAAAGGCCTAAAACATGGGTTGAGAAATTGGATAGAAAGAGAAAGAGAAACTTGTCACAAAAAAAGCAAAAGTCTCAAGAAAATATGGTAATTTACTCCATACTTTAGTATTACTATATCATATATATAATACATGTTACTTATTGTAACACCCCAAATTTCCTCAAGCTTGGTTGATATGCATGCATAAGCTTAGTATGGCTTAATGATGAATTTTAAGTGATTTTCTCATTGATTGTCAAAATTGAATGTGTGAATATTGTGTTTAGTGATTTCTGCCCAGTGTGAATCGATTCCCAGGCCCTGTGAATCGATTGAGTATGAGTTTCTTTGGGACTCGGTTAGGCTTTCAGTGAATCAGAGAGTGAATCGATTCACAAAGGTTGATTCTCTGTGAATCGAAGCTTGAATCGATTCACGAAAATCAGTTCTCTATGAATCGAATCTGGGAGCTGCAGGAATCGATTCATCCACTTAAACTGCGATTCCTGTCATTTTTGCACTGAGTGAATCGATTCACCTAGGCTGTGAATCGATTCACAGCTGCAGTATATCAGAAAAACTCAGCAGAAAAAGAACAGAACGCGATTTTAGAGAGAGGGATAGAGAGAGAAGAGAAAGGGGATCAAACACCTAGGGTTCATATTTCTAAGGGGAAAAACATGGATTCATGCTAGATTCACCATCAATCTTAGCTTAAATCCAAGTTGGGGGAGTGTTTATTCTTGGTTTGGAAAGTTGGAAGGAATCTCTAGAAGACAATCTTGGAGGAGAAGAAGAAGAACGTGAAGAAGGAAGAAGAAGGAGCTGAACATCAACTTTTGAGCTTGAATCTTAGGAGTTGTGGTGAGTTCTTCCTTCTCTTAGGTGATGGGCACCCATAAGTCCCACATTAGGATTCCCTTGAAGAAAACCCTTGAACCCTATGTTAGGAATTTCCCCAAATCCCTCTTTTATGTATAGTTTTAGTGTTAATAGCTATGCATGTGTTATTGGGACTGATTAAGGGGGTAATGTTGTACCCCTATAGATGGTGAAATGAATGTTTGACCATTGAGAGCTCCATGGAGCTCTAATGGGAGTGCTTTTTGTCTTGATGTATTTCCTTGACTTATTGTGATATATGTTCTCTTTTAAATTTGAAATGTATCTTTTTACATGAATATGTTCAGTTGCATGTTGAGTTAGAGTAGCTCCTAATTGTAATTCTACATTAGAATAAAGCATGCATTTAAGGACATAGTTGGTGAATTAAATTCCCTAAAAGACACAAAGATGCCTCTAAAAGGAGGTGATCGATATGGTTAGCCGTGTGGGACGCCCTCGGACGGTTAAGATGTCTAACCACCATATCGAAAGCGTATTTATGGGGTTGTATGGACGTAAGCATATAATGCTACCCATGAATACGAGCCAAAGATGAATTCGAAATTCATAGTAAGAATATACATTTGCATCAATGTGTGATATTAAGTTTTGACTGATAATTATTTGTATGAGTTGATGGTGAGGAGTCGAAGGGAGGATTCACTGAGGTTATTATCTCACCCACTCCTTTATTTAATTATCTTTACAGATGCACAGGTGTAAAAGGAGGACTGATAGCGGCTAGCTCTCAGGATGTTATTTATTTTGTAGTAGTCTTAAGTAACACCTTAAATATGTAATTTCTAGAATTATGTATTGGGTTGTACCATCAGGAAACTTATGTATTTGAGTTTTAGTTTTTGTGGTTTCTGGACTTACTGTTGAACTTAAGTTTGAATTAATCTTGGGATTACTGTACCTAATGATAATTCTCCTATTTTCAAGTTAATGAAAGTAAGGTGTTACACTTATACTATCAACTATGTAGGAACACTCTCAAGCAACAAATGATGGTATGCAGCAAATTGGGAATCAAAGTGGAAGTGGAAGCCAAGTTTTGAATGCAAGTCTACATGGGACTACAATCCAAATGACACAATCAAGTCAAGCTGAGAACAGTGCATTGGGGATGTACAACTTCTTTTAGACACAGTGGACACATTTTTTGGGTTTGGATTTTTTTGGGGCATGTACAACCTGTTGTGTTTTTTATGTGAAGCAGGTATTGGTTTTTTGGACACCTCTTTGGGAATAGGTATTGCTTACATAGTGGACACATTTTGTAAATTTTTGGGAATAGGTACATATTACTCAGCGAAACATCAATGGAAATAGGTACATATTACTCAGTGGAACATAGTAGACACATTTTGTAATTTTTAGAAATAGGTACAGATTACATAGTGGTTCATTCCACCTTTTATATGGTGCATTATTGGTCAATGAAACATCAATGGAATTTGTCAAATATTATTTCATATTATGTCTGTCATACTGTTTGCTAGCTATGTTTCATTTCAGCAAATAATGATGTCCTGTGTTTTAAGTTTTGTGTGCATTTCAGCAAATAATGTTGTCATGTGTGCATTTGTTTCAACAAATAATACCATCAATTGTACTCACTGCAGAAAATCAATTTCCAATTGTACAAGAGAATTTTTAATTTCATTACTATTATATTGCAATGTGTAAACAAGTGTACAAGAGCTCTTTTGATTACGATTGAATACAAGGTGTACTAGAGCTCTTCCTATTACAATTTAATACAAAATGTATAAGAGCTCTTCCTATTACTATTTAATACAAGACCAAATTCAGCTTCCTGGAAACCATGTAAATGTAATCTCAGTTCATTTATGGTCATCAACATTCCTTGTGTTTGGATTCAAATCTGAGCCACCACTAGTGCACCTAAAGGCAACTGACATGGTTTTATACATCAAAAGAACAGTTCTCCCACTTGCAGTTCAAGCCTTCACAGCTTTCCCATGGTGCAATTCAGCTTTGGAGCTCTTAAAAGTGTGCACAAATGCACTGGAGGAAGTTGAGAAATCCTTTGTTTTCCAAATACAAGATTGGTCCCATGTGTGCTCTTCAATAACAGTCTCATTTATGCTCTTCAATAACAGTCTTCATAGGTACGACCCCAAAGTGTGCTCTTCAATAGCAGTCTGTTCAAGATTCATAGAGCACAAAATCCAGAATCACAAAGCCAATATTAATCAAATTGGGAGAAATTCACAATCAAAATAAACAAACTCAAAGGAAAAGTCATGTATAGTTTGGAACACAACACAACAAGGACCAATACAATTTTAAGCAAGTAAAAGCAGAGCAAGTTATCAAAAAAGTCATGACAGTTCAATGTCACTGCATATGATGCAAATTATGTCTTCAATTCAAGACACTCCAAAAAAATGAGAAGTTATGATAAAAAATCAACACAACAGTGCAGCAACGCATCTGAGAAGTTATATCAAACTTGTATGGGGAAACCACCACTCATTGTACCATATCATGCTTATCCAGCAACATCTATACCTCTTGAAAGAATAAATCTGCTATCTGAATGTGCATCCGAAGGTAGAAGAATTCACTAAATAACATAGAAGATCCACAATTGAGATACATTATAACACCATCTCATAACAATATTAGTTAGAACAGATCTTTGATCATTCCATTCCAGCAACAAATTCAAAAGAGAACCAAATGAAAATCAAATTCAGAAAGAACAATATTTAGCAGAAGCCAAAAAAGGATTGAACAAACAAACTGCCTCAATACACATGATAGTAATTAGAATGCCACAACAAAACAACACGTACACAAACAGAACCTCACCCTTTCAAGTACCAATTTTTCAGTGTAGCAAACAAGAATGGAACTTATAGCTCCCAAAAAAATATGGAACTCAAAGAAGAAAACAGAAGAGTGAGAAAGCATGACATAAAACAAATCATTCATTGCATCTTTGCCTGACATTCTTGTCCGCCAAGGACCACTATAGCTGTTGCTTTTGGCGCTGGAGGGGGTTTTGTGAGGTGGAACATGCGGTAGTTACGGCGACGAATCTGAACACCGCAGAAGAATCTCAACGGCGCGGCGACAGGGAGGCGCGGCGTGTTGCGCGACGGGGTGGCCACTCAGGGAGGCGCAGCAGCGACGGGGTGGCCGGTCGTTGATTTGGGGGAGAAGTACGCGAGAAGTTTGGGGAAGACTCCCCCATTTTCTGATTTAATTTTAAAATAAAATAAAGTAAATTAAAATCTGAGCCGTTGATCTTCAATAATGCAACGTGTACGGCGCAGATCGAAGGGACTGGCCTCTCCATTTCTTGGATGGACTGGAGAGGATCCGGACTCCTTACCTTCCTCAAGAATCCCATATTCTTTATACAAACTATCCAGAGGAATCTTTTATACCTCAGTTGATCCCCCGCCATAATTTTTTTTGGTAAATAAAATATATTAACAGGTGTACACGGGATACTCCAATCCGTGTAACACCCTGGGCTGCCACCCATTTTTGGGTCGTACCACAGTGTGCCCGACCCACTGCCTCTGCGACACATACCGGGGGCACTGATCCCTCTGTAATGCATACTACAATGTCCGGTTCACTCACAGGACTTCACCACCCCCCTTTGGATTTAATCCAAATTAATGGTGTTTTTGTCTTCCCTAGGAATCGTGCCACGCACCTAGGGGTTAAACCAAATTAATTGGTGCAACCTTTTATTGTAACACCCCGGCTACCCGGTGCAGCCTTTGGCCCACCAAAATGCTGAGCATACTACTCACAGGACTTTATTCCCCCCTTAAGGAATAATTTTACCTCATGGGAGGTTCGAACCCACACCCAAAGGGATAAAGGTAATGGAAAGCACCTCCCTGGTCTATTGGTGATGGGGAGGTGCTTTCCATTACCTTTATCCCTTTGGGTGTGGGTTCGAACCTCCCATGAGGCAAAAATATTCCTTAAGGGGGGAATAAAGTCCTGTGAGTAGCATACTCAGCATTTCGGTGGGCCAAAGGCTGCACTGGGTAGTTGGGGTGTACAATGGTTTTTGATTCCTAGTAAAGGCAAAAACACTATTAATTTGAATTAAATCCAAAGGGGGGTGGTGAAGTATTGTGAGTGAACCGGACACTGTAGTATGCATTGCAGAGGGGTCAGTGGGCCTGGTATGCGTCGCAGAGGCATTGAGTTGGGCAAACTGTGGTACGGCCCAAATATGGGTGGCGGCCCAGGGTGTTACAATGGTTTTTGATTCCTAGTACCAACCAATTGAGCTAGCTCAATGGTTGGTACTAGGAATCAAAAACCATTGTATTTAATCCCTAGGTACATGGCTCGATTATTAGGGAAGGCAAAAACACCATTAATTTGGATTAAATCCAAAAGGGGGTGGTGAAGTCCTGTGAGTGAACTGGACATTGTAGTATGCATTGCAGAAGGGTCAGTGAGTCCGGTATACGTCGCAGAGGCAGTGAGTTGAGCCCAAAAATAGGTGGGGGCCTAGGGTGTTACGATCCGACTACAAAATCAACAATTATCTCTTGATACACAAATACACTCTATAGGGTTAAATATAGCACTAGTCAAAAAACTTTAAGACATAACCTCCATGCCACGAGACTAATCAAGACGACATTCTAATTCTTTTTTTTTTTTTGGTACAACACAACCTTCTAATTCTAATCGAATAAAAAAGGTATAAAAAATAAAAATTATAACCACCGAAAATTATATTGTTCCTCATTAACCAAATATACTCCACATCACTGAATGCTAAAGCATCTGCCAAACACTTTTCGCCTTTTTTCCCCGAATTAGCTCCCCGCGGTATAAATAGTGCTAAAAAGGTAAGATGGAAGAGCCACAGAAAAGCCAATCCATTCATAAAAATGAAGCCAAACAATATAAGAAACGTGGCATGTAAAAGGTAAATGATATGTTGCTCTAAGTTGTAGAGCTGCACAACACACATAAGGCCTCCATATAACCTGTAATAATCCGTCTTTGCAACAAATTTGACCTAGCTGGAAACCTGTCCAAAGAAGTCTGCCAAGAAAATGCTAAGTTTTTTAGAGGAACACATTTCCATAGCAATTTAAACAAGGCAGTTGTTGGATATAATACACCTGAATATGCCAATTTCGCCGAGTATAATCTAGTAGGACAATTAACCCAAACCCATTCATCATCTATATCCGTACTCAGCGAAACAAACTTGATAAGATTTAAGAATTCAAAAACTAAGTTCTCCTCCCATGTGAAAAGCCTTCTCATCCAGTTACACTCCCACATCCACTGATTTCCAGCCCAACTTCCCATTTCAACCACTGTTATACCTTTCTATCCAGATAACATATACAAAGCAAGCAAATATTCCCTCGTCCCAATATATATGTCACATTTATAAAATAAAATAAAATAAAAAAATTATTCCAAAATATATTTTATTTTCTATTTTCAATGTAATATTAAATGTTTTCTACCAATTTTACTTCTAATATTAAATGCTTTCTTCCAATGTCACGTAATATTAAATGCTTTCTGCCAAGATTAATTTGGTAAAATTATTGTTCTCTTTCTTTTATTTATTAATTTTTCTTAAATTGTGTAATTTAGCCAAGTATAACATATATAATGGGACAAAAGGAGTAATTCTTTAAGGCTTAGATCACACAACCATTCATCAAGCCAAAAAAGAGTTGATGCCCCATTCTTTACTTTTTTAACTACTCCTTTCGAAAACCATTGAGGACATGCTTGAAAATCATGATATATTAAACATGCATCTCTCCACCACCTCGATGAATTTATTGTTGTCCATTTCTCTTTACTCCTAACCGAGTCTACTTCCCCATATCCAGTCTTCGGTATTAGATACCATACCACATTTTTAATCCCTTAAAAACCTCCACCTCCATTTCCCAATTAAACTTAAGTCATAAAGTATGTAGATTCTTCACCCGAAGCCCCCCATCTTTTTGGGTTTACACACTTGTTGTGGGTTAACCCACGCAATAGTCTTCCTATCATCACAACCACCCAAAAAAAAAGACCTATGAAGAGAATTCAACAATTAAAAAAAAAACAGAGAAATAGTACAAAGACTAACTATATAATGCAGAATTCAGCAATATTATTCTTCCAACAAGAGATAAATGTGTCCCTTTCCAAAGATAAAGGAATCTATAACCGGTTGACATGTGGACATTCCATTAGGATTACCTCCTATAAGCAGTCGTAAATAATTACTCCTTCCGTCTCATTTTACTTGATTTCTTTGGTTATGCACATCTCTTAAGAAAATAATTGAGTTTAAAAATTCAGCGATGCTATACATCGCAAAAGATATACAACCAACGTTCGCGAATGCCCAGTATGACGTATCAACTTAAAAAATAAAATAAATAAATACTCAAATTGGTCCATGAAAAAAATCACAGAGTCTAATTTAGTTCCTAAAAAATGAAAAATAACATTTTGTCTTTAAGAATCTCAAATGTAGTCATATTAATCCATTTTAGGATAATTTTTA
Organism: Calophaca sinica; assembly: GCA_037113605.1. NCBI lineage: Eukaryota > Viridiplantae > Streptophyta > Magnoliopsida > Fabales > Fabaceae > Calophaca > Calophaca sinica. Next base: position 97,614,635 of record CM073734.1, on the reverse strand, counting down.
GAGACATTTTAGTCCCTTTAAGGGACTAATTTGACTCACATTTAATATTTTTAACGACTAAAATGATATTTTTTATTTTTCAGTGACTGAATTGATCTCCGTCGTTTTTCTCGAGGACCAATTTGGATATTTTTTCCAAAAAAAAAAATGAAAGCGTGTAAGTTGTTTTTTCCCCTCATAATTCATGGATCATTTAGCCATCGGGACGTTCGCGAAGTCAATGTTTCGCGAGGTTAAGCATTTCTCTTAAAAATTTCCATAATAAAATAAAACCCCTCGACTAAAATACATTTTATTAATTGGAGTAAAAGTAGTTAGGTAGAAAAACACATTAATATAGTTGGTTGAGATATAATGAGTATTGTTGGAAAAGAAATAATTAATACTTCTTAATTTTCTAAAGGGACAGGTAATTTGAAACAATGAAATATTTCCAAAAAAAAACAACCAAAATGAGACGGAGGGAGTAAAAGGAGACCCTCTAATTTTGCAAGTAAAAATCTAGCCATGCACATTTGATATGGTTATATGAATGATTGAATGGCTATAAAAAAATGTAGGCGTATACCCAAAAAAATGTAGGCAATTTGAAGCAGGTGATCAGTAGCTATAGAATGATGGGATGGCTATATTAGTAATTGATATGAGCTACTCTTTCCAACTTGAAATTCTTCTGCTGAGGAAAAAGTCGCATGTTTAGATCAATTGCCTAATGATGGCAGCTTGAAATTTTTGTCCTAAGAACCAGTGTGACAAATTAACAGTTCTTGTCGCAACTAGGGACATGCTGCTGTCGCCCTGAACAATCAAATATTAAAAGATGGGAGAACTTTTGGAATGATAGATATAATAGTATATTTCATACTACACAATTAGGAACCTTAACTAGAAACAAAAAGAAAAGAAAAAGAATTCTTAAACTTCGAGGTAAATATCATTTAGTACCTTAATAAGGCCTCAAAGCAATCTAAAGAAAGTAGTGAATCTATCCTAATTAATCAGAAGCATACATGTCGAATTGTTAGAAGAAAGCAACATGTTATTTCTTCCCATGTATTTCTTACATATATAGCATAGATCACTGGCTCAACGCATTCATAATTTTGCAACAAGGCTAGGCCATCCAAAATACCAACTACTGTAAGTAATTTATGTTGCCACATTTGAGATGCCCCTCAGCTCCTTTACCCTACCCCTATATTTATAAAGCCCGAGTTAACAAAAAACCTAACACTGGAAAATGACTTTTATACTGGAAACAAACCATGCTGCCATAGTAATTATAAATTAATTAAAATTTGAAAATTAAAGGCTTATTTTTTTTCCCCTAGATATAGTCTTAAGGATAAGGTGGCTTTCCACACTGAAGTGTCTTATGTGGTCTACAATAGACTGATACTTAAAAATTATTCGAAACAAGGTATAGACATATGACGCCTCTATAAGTAAAAGCTTATGGTATTCGTCATCCTCATAACTGAGACGATGACCTAATCAGTGTCGGTTCGATAAAAAACAAAGAAAAATGAATATGAATGTCTCAAAACTCAACTGATATACATTTTCTCATGTTTATCAACACTGATCAGGTCACGTCTCTACAATAAGAATGTGAAGAATCGTGAGCTTCAATTTACAACGGCGTCGTCGATTGTAATTAGAGTTTCAAACGATTTTCAAGCATCGGTCAACTACGTACGTAGGACACTTCCCACCTTAGTCATCCCCGGTTTTCTATCCATAACCCATTATGTTTCAACAAAAACTTGATACCAAAGACAAATAGTAAGAATCAAACCTAAAACGTTTTAATTAAATTGCAAGTTGAGCTGAATTATTACTTGAATAAAATACACAGGTCAAGGTCATGAAATTTTATTTAAAAATGCCATAAATGCTTGTAAAGAAACCGGAAATGGGACTGCAGATATTGACCAGTAGGAATGAAACGAAAGTAAACCCAGCAGGCAAATTGGGTACGTAGAGGCAAAAGCCAACAACATCTTTCTTCCCCTAACCTTTATGGGAAAAACGGGTACGTTTGTGAATTCACTCTCAGTGTGCAAGCACTAAAACGGTAACCAATCCCAGTAGTAGTAAATAAAGGGGCAGGTCCTTTATCAGAAAACATCAATTGCGAAGGACCCAAAGCCCAGCTACAGCCAGGTCTAACACTTTAGGACCCGCCTAGTTTCTGGCCTAGTTGGATAACCCGGGTCACTAAACACTGCGTAATTGGTTAAAGCCTTGTCCCATGCTTTCCTCTCCTACAACTCTCTCTCAACTGTTAGATTAATCTAACTGTGTAATTTAAAATTAAAAAAGAAAAAACGTAGGTTCCGATTCCAATTGGAGCTGAGAAATTAAAAGAACATAAAATCCAATCTATTAGCGGGAATGTTGGAACATAAAGGCTGATTTTAATTTAATTCTTTTAATCCTTTTTATTAAATCAAGAATTGAGCATATATTTTTTTTAGCTTAAATGTATTTTTTATCCTCTTATTTTTCAAAATACGTGATTTTAGTCTCCGTATTTTATTTTTCGCGAATTTGGTCCTCGTACTTTTTATTTTTCACGAATTTGATTCCCATACTTTTCTAATTACACTTTTGGTCCCCCAAAATCGTGGACCTTTTGCACTTTTGGACCCCCACTTTCCCAAAATGTACGACTTTTAGGGACCAAAATTACAAGAGGTCCACGATTTTGGGGACCAAAAGTGCAATTAAAAAAGTGTAGGGACTAAATTCGTGAAAAATAAAAAATATGAGGACCAAATTTGTGAAAATTAAAATAGGGGGATCAAAATTGTGGGATAAACTATCCATGAGTAAGCAAGATGGTGGCATGGGTTTTCGCAACCTTTATGTTTTTAATATTGCTCTTCTTGGGAAGCAAGGTTGGAAGCTTCTCACGCAGTCGGAAAATCTAGTTACAAAACTCTACAAGGCTAGATATTTCCTGAATTGTAACTACTTAGAGGCCCGAAGAGGGGGTAACTCAAGTTTTGTGTGGAGGAGTATTTGGGAAGCCCGAAATGTCATTCAAGCAGGTTCTAGTTGGAGTATCGGCCTGGGAGATAAGATCAATGTCTCTAAATAAATATGGACCGATGGGTTGAAACAAGTGACTTGTCTTGTGAATGAGGAAGTGGCGGAGAATGTGTGAGTGTGTGACCTTTGGGTAGCAGGGCGGAAAGAATGGAACTTGGAGGTGGTCAACTCGTGTTTTTCAGCAGCTAATGCAAAGGTTGTGCTTGAGACACCTCTGTTGCCTGTGGTTCATGAAGACCGTCGAGTTTGGTGGCATGAAAAGAGTGGAGGTTACTCAGTGCGCTCAGCTTATCATGTTTGCATGAGAAGAATGCTTGACTTATCTCACTTGAAAGTAGGTGGAGATTGGCAGAGCCTGTGGAATATTAAGGTACCCCCAAAAGTGTGCAACTTTCTGTGGCGATCCTGTCGAGCTTGTCTTCCTACCAGAGACAAGTTGCTTAGTAGGGGGAGCAATGCCCAAGTGCGTGCCCGATGTGTGAGGGAGTTGAGACTATTTGTCATACTTTGATTTCTTGTCCTACTCTAGGCGGGTGTGGCAGCTGGTAGGCTTGTGGCACAAAATTGAGCATGCGTTTCTCGCGGCCTTTGACTTTAGAGCAGTTTTCTTCCAGGTCCTAAAAGCATTGTCGTAGGAAGAGACTCAGATTTGGGCTATGAACTTGTGGGTGGTGCGGTAGAAACAATAAGGTGTGGGATGACATAGATGATACTGCGGCCACAATCATTCATCATGGGCATGCCATGCTGCATGTAACACCCCACCAAGATAGGGCGTCACTTTATCCTGACCTCAGCAGCAACACATTTTCAATCCAATATCAGAGTACATAACAGGACACACTGGTCGTGATGTAACACTGTTTTCCAGGCTTTAAGTACTTTAAACTTCTTATTCATCTACTATCCATCACCATATAATATATAAAACACAGAAAACGAGGGGGTAAGACACTCATCAACTACTAATAAGCAGGAAAACAGCATAATAGATAGACTGTTACCATGCACAGCACAGTTATGTCAACACAGACATAACAATCATCATCTTGAACATTATAATCATCAATACACTGTTACCACGCTCAAACTTTTGAACACACGGTCACAGACCAAGCCACACTGACACATCATACTGACAAACCCGACCACACGGTCACTAATCACGTCATACTCTGTTACCATAGACTGACACACGTCACCGATCTTTCAGGCTCAATTACCAGCCCTATAGACCCAGACCACCGGACGTTTCAGGCTCAATTACCAGCCCTATTGTCCCATAGATTTTAGGCTCAATTACTAGCCCTACTGACCCAGAGAATCGCTGATTATTGCGGGCCATTTACGCCCTCCTCCCTAGACCGATCACCAGTCACAGGGCACAGAAACGAAACTTTAGTTGGTTGTCCCGGGAACATATCCTGATACGCTACCATCTCTGATTATCGGTTATGGCATCCCATACTACCATATCCAATCACTAGAGTAAGGTACCGTCCCGTGCACAAGGACGACATTTCCCATACAGAGAACGACCTGGATTGTCTACCTGTCAGACGTGGAGTCCTAGAGACTCATCCACATACCCTCAAGGTCAGTGACTATCTCCAAACTACTCCGTACCTTTAGTACCACGGACATGGAGAACCTCGTCGGAAAGACCGAGTCCACGCACCCTCAAGGTCTTGGCCGAGTCCACATACCTTCAAGGCCACGGACTATCTCATTATCATCCCGTCGATACCTCAGGTACACCAACCTCGGGTACACTGACCCGGCTATCACCACTAACAACAGGGCACTGATGGTAATACTTGCTATTACCACATAGGGATTCACAAACCTCTAACTAGAGGGCGTCACCCCTATCTCTAAGACCATGCATCAGACCCATACGCATCATCATATATAACCAATACGTAAATATCAGACATAAATCAGAATCACAAATCATCATAAAACAACAACATATAAATTAATCCTAGCGTCGCATAAGCGACTGTCTACTAATCTTATAACCATATCCTATGTTGGTTGATAGGTCTACAGTGACTATCCTTAGCCACTGTACACTACAGCCCCTCTCCTGAGGTGTTGCTACTACAAACCCCTAGTAGGGCTAAGGAACCCTACTCATGCTAACAGTACTACTCTACTACCTATTTTTCCTAGAGATTAAGGTATCTTCCCCTTACCTGGCTTAGAAGACCGCTGCCGCTCGTGTCCCATCCCTGCGTCCCTGTCGCGTTCCCAAGCTCCTCCACGCGCTCCCAAGAAAGCCTTGGAAGAAGTGAGGAGAATGGAGGGTGAAGGGTGGTATTTATAGCCATTTTGGGTCCATCGCGTCACGATGGTCCTCAGGCATAAAGTCCATCGCGTCGTGACGAGGGACACGTGTCAGCAATCCTACGCTCCGATCCACCGACTTAACTACCGACATACATCGCGTCGTGACGGTTTCCTTTGTAATCTTCGTCGCGTCGCGACGGTCCTAAACCAGAAATATTTTGTTTTCATCCCTCTAGGAGATTCTAGAGTGTTCTATACTATTCTAAGCTATTCTAGGCTTTTCTAGGGGCTTATAGACTATTCTGACGATTTCTATCTCCTTCATAGGGTTTATGGGTCTTATTTAAGCCAATTTTGTCCCTAATTAAGGTTTCTAGCTCCCATTTATCACTTAATTATTATCCTAATTATTTTCTTAATATTGTTTAAAAATCAGGATGTCACACTGCATGACTGGAGTCAGGCTAGATCTAGGCATGCTTCTCCAGGGCGGGCGGCGTCTAGTTCTCATCATTGTTCTTGGCAGAAACCACCCATGGGTTTTGTCAAGTGCAATATAGATGCGGTGTTTTCCTCGGATCGCAATAAGGTAGGCATTGGTATGTGTATCCGAGATGAGCTTGGTGTTTTCTTGCAGGCAAAGACGCACTGGTTTAAGCCCCTTTTGGATGTTCGAGTTGGAGAAGCGTATGGGTTGATGATGGCTATTGATTGGGTGAGGCATCTAGGTTGGGATAGTGTGGTCTTCGAACTAGACTCTAAGTTAGTAGTTGATAGCTTCAATTCGCCTTCAGTTAAGGTGACAGATTTTGGAACTATCATAAATCATTGTAAGAGTCAGTTTTTTTCCTTTTTTTAAAACTCTCATGTGGAGTTCTCTAGGAGGCAAGCTAACATGGTTGCTCATGTGTTAGCAAAGATGGCCATGACCAATGCTTGCTCTCGAGTGTTTCTGGAGTTACCAACATGTATTGAGCAATTAGTTACTGATGAAATGAACTAGTTTTCTCTTGTCAAAAAAAAATCGTGAATTTGAAAAACTATGGGACCAAAAATACAATTAAGCCATTTTTTTACCAAACTGCGCATATATTTTAGAACTAGGATAATGTTAATTTGATCCTTTTAAGTCGCAATTTCTGATGAGACTACTACACCAATATGCATGAATTTTTTTTTTATCAAAAAAATATAATTTAATCCTGTCGCACACCCAACCGATATAAACATGTTTGTAAAATATTTTTTTAGCAAGAAAAAGTTCATATCAAAAGGAAAGTAAATACCTTAATTTTTTTTGTATCTCTCACTTGTGCTGATCCACTGTGAGAATGGAAGCCACAACACTATGACTATGAGAATGAAAGCATAATGATGGCAATGCGAGAAAAGAATGTTTTTGCGTGCTAATATCTAGCTTGGATTTTATGTTCTTTCAGTTTTTAATTCCAAGCTTCAATCAGAATCGAAAACTACCGTTTTTAGTTTTCTAATTTTAAATTTCACCATTAGATTAATAAGATGGCTAAGATGTATTTTTGTAGAGGTGTGACAACCACCCTTAAAATTAAATAGAACCACCACCTAAAGTTTATTAAGGAAAAATAATAGGAAAAACCTTTTTTATGAGGATAATTTAAAAATAATCTTTAAACCAGATTTCGAGTCCGGGAGTTATTTATGCTTAAAGAATGTGTTAGTACCCCTAAGACGCCCATAAAATGGTACCATTTTAATTGTTTTAAAAGAAAAACTTGCTTATCATTAAATAAATTATTCCCAAATGAATTTTCTAAAAAAAAAATATAAGTTTATCAACTACCACGTTACAAAAATAATAAAAAGAAGCTAGGTAAAAAGAGAACTCAAATATTCTACAAGAATCATTATTTATTCCTTTTTAATGTAACAGAAATAATAAATAAATAAAAACCTAAAAGAGTAAAAACTAATTATGTTAATAAAAAAAATATAGATAAGAAGGGGAATTTTTTTTTATTTGCTTTTATGCCCTTTATCAATTTTTTATTCAATTCTGACTATTTATGAAATAAAAGAGAAGTAAATTGTAAATAAGTCCCTGGATTGGGTTTGGCCCCATTGGAAGACCAAACCAAATCTTGAAATTTCAATTTTTGCTTTCAAGTCCTAATTCAATATAGTAATTGCAAATTGGTCCCTACTAAGGATTTGACCACGTTGAAAGACCAAACCCTAAAACACGTATATATGGGACAGAACTTCAAAGAAAACCTTTTTTGCATTTATGCCCCTCATTAATCATTTATTCAATTATGACGATTTATGGAATAAATAAAGAAAGGTAAATTGTAAATAAGCCCCTATTTCACCATATATTTGCGACTCAGTCCCTACCTAGGGTTTGGCCCCGTTGGAAGGCCAAACCCTAGTTTTAGCTCGTTTCAGCCGAACCTCAACCAATTAACAAACAATAACAACAACAGAAAATGCAAAGAATGAAAGGAAAGGATTGCATCGTGTATGTTTCAAATCAGAATACTCAGTCCAAAATATAATTCTTTTACACAGTCATGGTAAAAAAAGAAAACAGAAAGATACAGGGATAAAGAAAATGAGGGAACCTGAGTTTGAGGCTTCCCTGGGAATTTACAGAAAGCAAAAGAGGATATTCAAAAGAAACCTAAGACTAGTAGTGTTTTAATTTTGGTTCTGGGGGGGGGTCTCACGGGTTCTATCTTCTTCCTCTTGGCTCTGCTCGTTCTGCCTCTCTTTCTCCTTGCGTCTCCTTCCTTAGGGTTTTTCTCCTCCTTTTATGCGTCTTTCTCCCCTCTTTTATAGCCTTCTGGTTCCTCTTCAAGACCTGCGAATCAAAAGGGAAAGAAATCAATGGTAATTCTAAAACATAAATAATAAAAGAAATAAAAAAAAAAGAAACTTCCCTTTTGGAGATCTTGAGGCATAACTCGATTTTCATATGGATCTCTGATTGAGAGAGATTTGAGGAGAGGTTGGGGTTGCGGCCATTTTCTAGGTTTAGGGTTTAAGAGGATGAGAAGAAGATTAGGGTTAAGTTTTGGCGTGGCCGCGGCTGGGCGATGGGAAATTAGGGTTTGGTTTTAGTGAAGAAGGAAGAAAGGAAGAGGAGGTGGGGGGCTTGGAACGGCGCTGCTAGGGTTATGGAAGGAGGGAGAGAAGAGAGATTCGAAGGGAAGACGAAGGGGAAGGCGCGCAGATGGGGAAAGTGTGTGAGTTTTGTGTTTTAGGGTTAGAGGATTTGGATGAGAAAATGGTGGAAGAGAAAGCGAGAATGGTGGAGGAGGATTAGGGTTTTGGTAGAGTGGAAGGGAAGGACGAGGGGGGAGACGTGGCGTGAGAATGACGATGAGGGTGAGAGCTGAGTGTTTTAGGGTTATGAAGATTAGGTTTGGATTGATGGGTTGCATGGGGTTTGGAGATGGTGGGCCGCGTGAAGCTGGGCTGCGTGGATGGCTAGGGGTGTGTGAAGTGAAGGAGGGGTGCATGAAGCAAGCAGATGCAAAGGGGTGGCGCATGGAGAAAGAGGGGGTGCGCGAAATAAAAAGGAAATGGGTTGGGTTGGGTTTTAGGAAATGGGGTGCAGTTTGCTAATTGCACCCCTCAGATATGCTATTCGCAACCCTTTTCTTTGAAAAATAAATTTTCTTTTTTCTTTTTCTTTCTTCCTTTTTAATCTCTTTTATTCCTCATTATAAAACCAAAAATATTTTTTTTTCATTTTTATTACAAAGTTTATAAAAGGCGGGACAAAATTATGGTACTACAAGAGGGATAGAGAGATAGAGTTGTGGGAGAAGATTCAAATCCTGCTTTTATCCCTTTTGCGGAAACACTTTACTCAATGCCCCTATAATATTGTGCGCGTATTTCAACTCTCTCCACCTCCTTGTATTGTACTACTTCTTCCTTACTTGTATTTGGAAAAAAAAGTCTTCTCCCATTTCACAAGACTCTTTTCAAATTACTAAATTAGTAATTATTTCTTTATAAGAATATTCCTAAATAATGGGTGATCATTTCTCTCTCTTAAGAGTTTTGGGAAATATGAGTCCTCATAATTTAAGGGTGATTTTGGAAAAATAATACACATTGTTAACAAATTTAATGCACTAACTACTTTTCATAATTAATTTATGTAATTTGGTTAAAAAGATCTTATATATAGTAGGGACGGAGGTAGTATGTTTTTAACTTTGCATAAGTGCTTTTTGGTGAAAAAAGATTGGATTGGAATGGGCAAAAGTTACAAGCCATGTTGCTAGTTATGCTGTCCATAACCGATTCTCATAAAAGGGATATGACCAATGCGTTAAATTCAATTATTATGCAAAGATATATAGCTAACATGATGAAGCCTTTCCTTCACAGTATCGAGCTATCCATTTTTATGTGAAAGACGATAGCTTTTAACAAATTAAAGTACAACCATTATGGGATTCAATGATTTGATTCCTATTTCAAGTTTCAACCACAACTCGATCATCAGCTTTCGCATTATATATGTTTATGTTTTTCATTAATTTTACATTTGTCTATTATCTATTTATTTAATAAAGTTAACTAAAGTAATGACATTTGACAAAAGTTCATTCACCCGCTCAAAACAATTTTTTCGCCTTTTTTTTCTCGAATGCGTTGTGCACCCATAAATCATGTAGGGATTATTGTGCCTTAAAATCAGTTTTTGAGATCATTGAAATTCATAGAAGTGATTTCCATACAGGTGAATCGATTTATGGTCAGCAGGAATCAATTCAAGCAAGTTCTGGGCTGTGTGAACCGATTTGGCATCAGATGATTCGATTCATGTATTTGGATCATGTTCGTGAATCGAAGTTGTCCTCTGGGAGTCTAAGTGGTGAGTCGATTCAGCCACTTTGGATCACGCATTTGAATTGATGCAAGGGCTGTGTGTTGAAGGCATGATTCAAATCATGGGAAGGAACGTGCAGGGGCTGGTTTTAAGTAACTTGAATCGATTCAAGCTTCGCATGAATCGATTCAAGAGCGCTGTTTATAAGCCAAACGCAGCAGAAGCGAATCAAAAGAAGCAAAACGGGGAGAACGCGAACTTAGGCGATTCTTAGAGCGTTTTGTGAGATTCTAGGGTTTGGGAAACACATTCTAAACACTTTGGGCTTAGGGTTTCATAGAGGGAGGATTCAAGTTTTCTCTATTATAATCTTGAGGGAATTATTGAGGGATTGAGAGGTTTTGTAATTGTGAAACTTAGGGATTGTTCATCTTGAACAATTGGAACGGGTTGTGAAGAACAATTGTAATTTCTCATTGTAAAGACTCATGATGATAGTGAATATGCAGGGCTGCTCTCTCCCGCAGATGTAGGTCATTTTTTGGGGATCAAACTGCTTCAACAATTGCGGTGTCATTCCTCTACTCTCTATCTTTGATTTGTTTGGTTTTGAATTAGGGACTTTATTGCACATTGATTTAGATTCTGTTCGTGGTTGAATTGTTTGATTGTTGGGCTGTTTGGTTATTAGTTGCCATTGTTATTTGTTCCCAATTTCTTGTTTGAACCCCAACAAGTGGTGCCCACCGTGGGGAACGGGATAAATCTTTCAATTGTGCACCATGGGTACCAAATGGGATATTGAGATATTCTCTCGTAGCAATGACTTCGGGTTATGGAGAGTGAAGATGGAAGCGATATTGATTCAACAGAAATATGTGAATGCCTTAAAGGGTGAGGCAAGGATGTCGGCCACCCTATCTCAAATGGAGAAGAAGGAGATGATAGATAAGGCAAGAAGCACCATTATCTTGTGTCTTGGTGATAAGGCATTGAGGGAAGTTGCAAGGGAGAAGACCGCGGCAGAAATGTGGGCCAACTTGGAATCGTTGTATATGACCAAATCATTGGCTCATATGTTATGCTTGAAACAACATCTCTATTCATTCAAAATGGTAGAGACGAAACCTATTGTGGAGCAATTGACGGAATTCAACAATATTATTGATGACCTACAAAATATTGATGTGAAGCTCGATGACGAGGATAAGGCTTTACTCTTATTGAATTCGTTGCCTAGGTCCTTTGAACACTTTAAGGATGCACTCCTTTATGGGAAGGAATCTACTATTACCTTGGAAAAGGTCCAATCATCAATTAGGACCAAGGAGCTAACTAGGCTTCAAGAAGGTGGAAGATAGTGGTGAAGGCTTAAATGTGTCAAGGGGGAGAAATGAGAGTAGAGGAAATGGTAAAGGAAAGTCTATGTCGAAATCTAAGTCAGAGGGGAACAATAAAGCAAAGTACAAGTGCTTTAATTGTCACAAGACCAGTCACTTTAAGAAGGATTATCCCGAGAAAGGGGCAATGGTGATTCCGTGGAAGTAGCGATTGCTTTAGAGGATGGTTATGAGGATGCAAGGGCTCTAGTGGTTACGAGTTTGGAAACGGAAAAGAGTTGGGTTATGGACTCCGGATGTTCTTTTCACATGTGTCCTAGGAAGGAATACTTTGAGGCCTTGAAACTTAAAGAAAGTGGAGTCGTTCACCTTGGTAACAACAAGTCATGTAAGGTGGAAGGTATGGGTTCCATTCATTTTAAGATGTTTGACAACCGCAAATTCCTATTACAAGATGTGTGGTATGTTCCCAAACTCAAACGAAATCTTTTATCTATAAGCATGTTTGATGGATTAGGCTATAGCACTAGGATTAAACATGACATGGTTAAGATTTCGAATGGTGCATTGATAATAGCTAAAGGGACTAAAAGATGTGGTTTGTACATTCTTGATGGTTGTACTATTATTGCGCATGCATTTATAGCTAGTCAAATTTTGCATGATAAAACCAACCTATGGCATTTAAAATTAGGGCATGTTAGTGAGAAAAGTTTGGTTAAAATAGCAAAGCAAGGTTTGTTAGGTGGTGATAAATTGGATAAGCTAGATTTTTGTGATAATTGCATACTAGGCAAACAACATAGTGTTAAGTTTGGGAGTGACATCCATCATTCTAGTAAACCCTTTGAGTATGTTCACTCGGACCTTTGGGGTCCTTTAAGAGTGACAACTCATGGAGGGGGTTCCTATTTTCTCACCATGATTGATGATTTCTCTAGAAGAGTGTGGGTCTATATATTGAAAAGCAAAAGTGACACCTTTGAAAAGTTTAAGGAATGACACGCTCTTATAGGAAATCAAATGGGAACTAAACTGAAAATTTTAAGGACTGAAAATGGCCTAGAGTTTGTTTCAGAGAAGTTTAATGAGTTTTGCTGGAAACAAGGTATTAAGAGGCCTAGGACCGTGGCAAGCACACTGCAACAAAATGGCCTAGCTGAAAGCATGAACAGGACCATATTGGAGCGGGTGAGATGCATGCTTTTGGGAGCTGGGTTGCCTAAAAGTTTTCGGGGTGAAGCTGTGAGTACTGCAGCTTATTTGATAAACAGATGTCCATCAACGGCATTATACTTCATGACACTTATGGAGGTTTGGAGTGGAAAACCGGCAGACTACTCCAAGTTGAAGGTTTTCGAGGTTTTGGCGTTTGCGCATGTCAGGCAAGATAAGCTTGAAGCTAGGGCTGTGAAATGTGTCTTCATCGGCTATCCGGAGGGTGTGAAGGAATACAAGTTGTGGAAGTTGGAATCTGGAGGGTCAAAGGTTATCATAAGCAGGGATGTCAGTTTCAATGAGACCTGCATGGGGATGAAGTGCAAAGACCTGGAGGATAATAGCTCAGAAGCGGAGGTAGAGAAAACTCAGTTTGAGGTGGAGTCTACCACTAGTGAGACCGGAGATGACAGGGAGGATAGTCCTCCACCATCAGGTTCTAGAGGAAGACAACAAACAGTGGATCATGGCTATCAGTTGGCAAGAGGTAGGAAAAGGAGGGAAACTGTGGCACCAAAGAGAGACGGGTATGCTGACCTTGTTTGTTATGCTTTGATTGTGACTGAAGAGGTTTGAGACTCGGAACCAAGGTCCTTCAAGGAAGCAATAGGGAGCAATGAGAGTCAGAAATGGTTGAAGGCAATGAATGAAGAAATGAATTCATTGGAGAAGAATCGGACTTGGGAGTTTGTGGATCTACCGAAAAGGCATAGGGTAGTTGGATGCAAGTGAAACTTCAAGAAAACGGAAGGTATTCTGGAGGTTGAAGAACCAAGGTACAAGGAAAGACTTGTGTATAAGTTCAATCTTGAGTTGGATATTATGAATGATATTCTAAAGACAAGTTCTAGCAAGAAGGGGATTAGAATGCTCAAGGGGAAGTTATCTTCTGGATTTGAGATAAAGGATCTCGGCATTGCGAAGAGGACACTTTGAACAGATATTGTGAGGAACTGGAAAAGGAGGTATAACTCTTTAAAAAGCGATTTGAAGCATACGAAGACAATTCAAGGTGGAGTCGCAATGAAGAGTATGATTGGTGAATTGGGGATTATGCTTGGTTGTGAGATATTCACCAAGTACCTTCCTAAATCAGGGTTCAAGCATCACTTGAACTTGATCATTTACGTCGAGACGACGTAATTCCATTTTTTGGAAAGAGCAGCAAGTTGATGATGGGTTATTATTGAGCATCATCTCTGATTTGAAGTCAAGATGGAGAATTGTGGGGATTATTGTGCCTTAAAATCAGTTTTGGAGATAATTGAAATTCATAGAAGTGATTTCCACACAGGTGAATCGATTCATGGTCAGCAGGAATCGATTCAAGCAAGTTATGGGCTGTGTGAACCGATTTGGCATCAGGTGATTTGATTCATGTATTCGGATCATGTTCGTGAATTGAAGTTGTCCTCTAGGAGTCTAAATGGTGAATCGATTCACCCACTTTGGATCACGCATTTGAATCGATTCAAGGGTTGTGTGTTGAAGGCATGATTCGAATCATGGGAAGGAACGCACAGGGGCTGGTTTTAAGTGACTTGAATCGATTCAAGCTTCGCATGAATCGATTCAAGAGCGCTGTTTATAAGCCAAACGCAGCAGAAGCAGATCAGAAGAAGCAGAACGGGTAGAACGCGAACTTGGGCGATTCTTAGAGCGTTTTGTGAGATTCTAAGGTTTGGGAAACACATTCTAAACACTTTGGGCTTAGGGTTTCATAGAGGGAGGATTCAAGCTTTCTCAATTATAATCTTGAGGGAATCATTGTGAGATTGAGAGGTTTTGTAATTATGAGACCTAGGGATTGTTCATCTTAAACAATTGGAAGGGGCTGTGAAGAACAACTGTAATTTCTCATTGTAAAGACTCATGATGATAGTAGATATGTAGGGCTGCTCTCTCCCGCAGATGTAGGTCATTGTTTTGGGACCGAAATGCGTCAACAATTGAGGTGTCATTCCTCTACTTTATATCTTTGATTTGTTTGATTTTGAATTAGGGCTTTTATTGCACATTGATTTAGATTTTGTTCTTGGTTGAATTGTTTGATTGTTAGGATGTTTGGTTATTGGTTGCCATTGTTATTTGTTCCCAATTTCTTGTTTGAACTCCAACAAATCATAAGTATATTTGACTAGTTTAGAATCGAAAAGTCAATTGAATTAGCTGGCTTAATCAATTTTTCCTTTTTTCAAAACCGGGGCTTGATTTATTTTTATAGTAAAGGCTTATCAATTAAACTCCAAAATAAATTGTTGTGAACTATTCCTTATTTGGTACCCATTTGAAAGAAAGGATAGGTAAAGGGTTCACTGTTGTGAATGTTGTGAGTCTATCATTTTTTAAAATAAAAAAAATACTTTGCCCAGTTTTTGGGTCCTCTATACCCCACGGAATCAACCGTGCAATGAAAATTACAATGAAGTCCCGTTTTGTAATAATTATTTCTCTGACAATTTTTCGATTATGCACAAAGTTGTACAAATTAATTAAACCTTGTTAAATATCTATTTTTTCTTTATTTTTTTTATAATATAAAGTTTAGATTGGGGGATACTCACCCCCGTGCAGGGTCAGAGAGAACTACCAACCTGAGCCAGGATTTACGGTGGAATTTATATATTGCCCACCAACGCAGCCACCTGAAATCGAACCCAAGTCGCAGCATGTGCGAGCAGTTTACTTCTACCCACTGAATAGGAAAGTAATTAATAAGGTTTAGCATACACTAGAACAATCTTATACTGCAAGATAGAAAAATCATTTAAGTAATTATCACAAATCTATCCCTAATAAAATCTGCATAATCTTGTTACCGACAAAAAAAAAAACTGCATAATCTAAATTCACCATATGGTGCAAGAGGTAAGCCCTTTATTTGTGGGTAGGAACAGTGGCGGATCCAACTTGACAGTGATGGGGCAATTGCCCCCGCAACAGAATTATTATTTTTACTTAAATATATTTAATAATTTTTATTTTGTACCTCATAAACAAATATGTGTTTTACAAGAACCATTTTTAAAAAAAAAATAGATGAAAAAAGTTGCAAGAAGTAAAAGAGTGAATCAATCGGTACTACTTTTATGAACAAACACCTGTTATCCCAAAAAATGATGCCTCTTTGTCCTCACCAATTAAAGGCTGAGAATACGTGTAACACCCTTCCGAGATAGAGCGTGACTTTATTTATTTAGTACAAAAGTAGTTCAACTAAGACAAATACATAATTTATTTATTACAAAACATATCACATATACAAGTACAAACATGACTCTACACCCACATGGATGACAAAAGACACACTGGCCGTGACGTACGTATTCATCTTTGCCTCCAAGCA
This sequence comes from Calophaca sinica, assembly GCA_037113605.1. Lineage (NCBI taxonomy): Eukaryota > Viridiplantae > Streptophyta > Magnoliopsida > Fabales > Fabaceae > Calophaca > Calophaca sinica. Next base: position 97,598,551 of record CM073734.1, on the reverse strand, counting down.
GGCTACTCAAAAACCCACTTTTTATAGGTTGTTCTTGCTCATTTGTTACTTAATAACATACAATAGAAATACACAAGAAAACGCTGGGGTAAGATATCCATTAACCTCCATCAAACAGGAAAATAGCATAGTAGAATACCTATTACCATGTCCAACATATACCATTACCAATACAACTGATACATAACCACAACCATTTCGTTTACAGACACATCAGACTTGGCTACATAGTTACACATCACATCATGTTTATGACGTCACAGACCGACACATGTCACTGGTCATCTCAAGCTCAATTACTAGTCTCTGAACATGTCAGGCTCAATTACCAGCCCTATGGACATGTCAGGCTTAACTACCGATCACTGAGCATGTCAGGCTCATTTACCAGCCTTATGGACATGTCAGGCTGTTTCAGAGATTTCAAGCTCATATCCAGCCCTACTGACCCAATCCATCACTGAACATTACGGACCATTATCGCCCTTCTCCCTAGACCGATTACTAGTCTCAGGGCACCGAGTATGATAAGTTGGTTTTCCCGGGAACATATCCTGTGACGCTACCATCTCCGATTACTGGCTATAGCATCTCATACTACCATATCCAATTACCAGAGTAAGGTACCGTCCTGTGTACAAGGGCGACATTCCCATAACAGGAATGACCAAGATTGTTCACCTGTCAGACTTGGAGTCCTGAGGCTCGGTTATACCATCGATCATATCAATCTCAGGTACACCTACCCCACACTACTCAGTACCTTCGATCCTATACATCTCAGGTACACCAACCTCGGGTACACTGACCCGGCTATCACCACTATCACAGGGTATCGATGACAGTACTTGTTACTATCATCTAGGGATTCGCATACCTTTAACTAGAGGGTGTCACCCTTGACTCTAAGACCACACACCAATCATCATACTTGCAGATATTATATGCAACTAGCACATAAATATCAAGCATAAAGAATATCATTCATAATTAGCAGCATATAATTTAATCCTAGCGTCGCACACGTGACTGTCTACTTAATCTGATACAACATAACCTATGTTGGTTGATAGGTCTATGGTGACTATCCTTAGCCACCATACACTGCAACCCCTCTCCTGAGGTGTTGTTACTACCAACCCCTAGTAGGGCTAAGGAACCCTACACATGTTAATAAACTACTCTATTACCTATTTTCCCTAGAGATTAAGGAATATTCCCCCTTACCTGCCTTAGAAGACTGCCACTGTTGCCTGTGTCGCACCTTCGAAGCTCCTCCACGCCCTCCACACCTTCCCAAAGGATCCCTTGGAAGAAGGTGGGGAAAATGGAGGGGGTGGGGCCATATTTATAGGTGAAATGGAAAGCTCCACCTTTCCACCGCCATACCATCGCGTCGCGATGGACATGCACTAAAACTCCGTCGCGTCGCGATGGACACTTTTCTGGAAGGTTCATTTTGTGTCTTGCACCGCCTTATCCAAATAGCATGTCTCGCGTCGCGATGGACTTTGCACTTGAGTTTTTCGTGTCGCGACCAAGTTCAAGGAAGAAGGTTCAGTTTTCCTCCTTCTAGACGTTTCTTAGGGTTTTCTATACATTTCTAGGGCATTCTAGGACCCTTATGAGTCCTTTTTAAGGTTTTCAACTTAATTACTGATCTAATTATTTTTATAGGATGTCACAATACGTATATGTGTTAATAAGTTATAATTTTATTTTATTACGTGGCAAATTGTCATTGGTGTGGGACAGAGAATGTGACAGAAAAGTGAGACAGGAGATTTTCATCCTAATTTTATCTCTTTATCCTTCTAATTTTTCCACTTCTCTAACACTAAACACATACAGTGACAAAACACATTAGATTTCAAAAAAGAAACACATTCCCAAATAGAGAGAGAAAGAGATTAAGATATTCAAAGAGCAGAGGCAATTTTCTCAGTGATTTTCTATCAAGACTATTAGACCAGAAGGCAAAAAGTGAGACTAGTGAGGAGCATATGAGAGATGAATGATTAAACAATTATTTTAAAAAATGTTTAAATGATTGTTACGAAAATGCGTAGAGAAAAATTGTAATTTGTAGAAACTTAGGTATTTTAGGTTTTTCGTAAGCTTATAACTTATAATATTTTTCTTCTATGAAAATATTATAGACTATTTTCTGGCTCCCATTAAAAAAAATTATGGATCCGCAACTGGGTGCGAAGCTATCCAACTGTTAAATAAAGTTCGCTAGTCCCTTGAATGACATTTAGCTGAAAAAGGGTTCATCAAAGTCGTCAAAGTTCATCATAACTCATTGGATCGTACAAGATATAGGCTGAGTACCAGCCCCGCTCAACAGATACTCGACCGAGTGGCAGGGATTGAAGCACACCTCTGAGCACTGCACATTAAGGTTGGTCGGTCATCCTTGATAGAGTCGGTTTTCCCCGATTAACCATCCATTTGGACCCAAAGTGTAAGACCTATTGTGAAGCCTAGTTAGTCATTATGTAAGGGCACACTTCCTGAGAAAGGTAACTCTCAAGCTCTAATTTCACTATCTTATCACATGAGACATAACTTTAGCATCATAGTGGCTTTGCAAGTACCACCACGACGACAGACCAGCGGAGCCACCATCTTCAACCCTCACCCGGGTATTCCTCGCGTTCCACACGAGAACACTGACATAACCAACAATCAAAAGATTTTAGCATGCAGTGTGATGTAACTCCACCGATACGAGAACAATAAATTCTTTAATGCCAATTAATAATCAAATTCTTGAATTCGATGTAGCCCAGAAGAAATAGAGAAGAAAGTTGAGTACTCCCTTTGTTACCTAATATAGACAAAAAAGACCATGTATTTGGTCAAAATTTAGACCAAATACATTAACTTTTTTTACCTATATCGGGTAACAAAGAAATACGTGTAGTATCTCTCTTTTGTAGAGTAGCACATATTTGGTTTCTCTGCCATTCACTAGTATGCACGCAAGATTATACTCCCTCCGTCCCTAATTATAAGCACCTTAGGACAAAAACACGCAGATTAAGAAAAGCATTTAGTTGTCAATAATGTACATGTTTTTTCAAATTTACCCTTTATTTATTAGTGGTTTGTCATATCCCAAAAAGTCTATTAAGAGAGAGAAAGTGCAATACTAATTGTATTAATTAGGGGGTAGTATTGTAAAAAAATAATTAATGCATCTTGTAAATTGAAAAGTAGCTTATAAAAAGGGACAAAATTTTTTGTTCTAAGGGGCTTATAATTAGGGACGGAGGGAGTACTCAATATCGATTATGTCAAAGCTCATTCCTAGCGAAACGTAGTTCTCCGTTTCGGTCGCTCCAGGTAGAATGAACTCTTCTTTCAAAAAAAAAAAAAAGGTAAAATGAACTCCCAAAAATAGGCAATATTTTATGAGATTGGACATTACTGGGGTTTTTTTTTTCGGTAAATGGACATTACTGGTTTTTAAAAGAAAGATATATAAAAGTGGTTCATAAATGAATACTATTCAATAGAAGCATCAACATCAAACCATCAATACCATTAATGTAAAATCAGATTCCTCAAATTAATCAGTAAAAAACAATGCCCTAGTCATTAATATTTATCTTCCTCTCAAAGGCTGAATTTGAACTTATATAAAATTATTCATCTGTGTTAAATTTAATCTTTTAAATCCAAGTGATTCGTTCTAATTGTCATCATCAATTAATTATTTTAAAAGTTTAACATGTACAATTTTTCAAAATAGCTGCAGGTTACAAATATATAAACCACTACAGTGAGCAATAGTGATATAAATACAGAAAATAAAGAGTAAACAACCTATCGGAGCCGCATCTATGAAAGTCATCCATTAAAGGACCGATCTTGATCCATAATTATTATTTCAGATATCTATGTAACCTTCGAGCATTAACCATATTACCTTCATGGTTTCACTTTTGAGAGGGTTAAAAGTGATTTTTAAAAACATAAAATTGATTTTTTCATGTTTTGTTGTTATCCAGTAGAATGGATTTTGTTCTAAGAATTGACTCGAACTTAAAGTTGAGATTTGAAGCTTTTGCATCAAAAAGTGATTTTTACTCTCAAATTTATTATTCAACTCACTTTTACTTGAATATATTTAAACATATAAATCATTTTACATTCAACCTATTTTTGACTAAAATCAATTTTATAAAATTAATTAATTCAAAATCAATTTTCAACCCAGCAAAATCAAACACACAAGTCACCACGTGGTGGTGATAATAATAATAATTATCACACTGAAGCCTTATGTCATGTGCATGCCAAATAGCCCTCAATCATATCAGCACTTTCAACCATGCCTTAGCCGTAATATATATAGGATCTATTATATGAAATTAGAACACCGATTAGAGCACTTACTTGTTGAAGACATGATCACCAATACCAGAAACTGCCTAGAGCTCCTGAAATCACGAACTAAGCCTTGCTTTGCCTGGTCACAAACTTCGGTTCTCGGTTCTCAATGGGGCAAACCGTAGACGAGCATATATGATTCTAGTGACGGCAAAGGGGACCTAGCCTCTCTATTTATCAACCCTAGGACCACCCATCACGTCGTGGCTGGTTGAAGCTCTGTTGTTCACATAAATCAGAATTAGGTGTCCAAAGGCCCATTACAATTGATCACTTATTTATGGGCCTGAGCATCATCAATTGAATCATAACATTAACCCGTTTTTGGAAAACTAAAAGGTCATAATTGATTGTAGCCCACAAGAATTATTAGAAATAATTCTAACATTAGCTAGCCAAGGTCACCTATATATTCCAAATACATACACTCTCTCCGATTGGCCCACACCAATACAATCAATGCAAAGGCTGCAAGCTGCATGACACTACACTACATTACATTACAGTACTCACTAAAACCAGCCCCCCACTATTTTCTCTTCAATTCCCTACTCGCCAATCAATAAGTCATCAGTGATGATCACCACCCTCACTAATGTGGGTCGTCTAGAATTCTTATATTTTACCCAAACAAGACTCTGTGGCCCCCCATCTCCCTCCACCGCCCCAACTGCTTGTCCCACAAATTAGAGTCTCAGTTCCCTAACCCAAATCCAGGCCCACTACTGGTGCCATAAACCTCACCTAGCAGGGCCCATTTTGGCGCTCCATTATCCTTACTGCTAACCCAGCCAATCCCATCGAGCGTGTAATGCACGCTCCATGCCTTGCAGGGTCGAAAGATAGTAAAAGGGCAAAAAGTGAATAAGTGATGATGGAAAAGTCCATAGCAGTAGCAGATCAATGCAAGACAGAAAACCCTCGACTTTTACGCCGGTGCTGCCTCCATCTGTCCCAGCCTTTCATCGTACTTTCGTCATCATAATCCGAATCTCAATCAATCATCTTCCCTGCAGTGCACCACTTCCTCCTCGTCCTACCAACATGTACATATATACGTATATAAGAAATTATTATACGGTTATGCAATAGAAGATCACAAATGTTTTTCCGACACCAAAATGTTGTCGAACACCGTATTTATATGGTTTGCAACTTCTTCTTTTTTCCCCTTTTTAACACGCAAGTCGAGAATGTGTGTGTGTCTGCTACAGTGACGTTGTCGACTACGTTGTCGAAATAACAGGCTTGATATAAGATTTTCTCACTTTTAAATTTTTACTTTAAAAAGATAAAATAATTTCTTGCATAGTTGATGGAAAAAAGGTTTAATTAGTTCGAAAGTTCCTGTAATCAGGTTCTTCTGTTACACTGATGTTAGACTGTTGTTTGTGAGTGCAAATACGAATTGACTGTATCATCCTTAATTGACACTACAAAAAAAAAGCTAAATTATGGGGGTTTCATTGCGGAGGTTTTAAAACCCCCACAAATTCAGTTAAAAATTGGCACTTCCACAATTCACGTCCGTCGTAGAAATTCGTTTAATTTAAAGGGGTTAAAACCCCCCTCTAGATGAACATTTAGTTTCCATCTTATTTAGTTTGCCGCGGCCTATCGCAGACCCTAATTTTTCCCTTTTGTAAAATTTCTCAACTCTCGCTCTCTCATTTCTCATCTATAGAAACCTTAACCCCTTCTCCTACTGCAGCATCGCTAATTCCTAATCATCCCAGTGTTCAGCAGGGAGTGAGAGACTAGGGTGAAGAGGAGATTAATGGACGGTGGCAAAGCACCGCTGGTGGTGCCACCGTGGCGAGGAGGCGCGCATGGCAGCGACAGCCGCTAAGAGCATCTGCTCGCGATGAAGCAGGGGGTCCTTCGCGTGAAGCGACACGACGAAGCCACATAGCCACAAATCGGAAGCGGCGGTGGCGCAAAGAAGGCTGCTAGCATGGTGCTAGTTACTAGTGCACGATGCCGGCTGCATGGCCAATGGTGGGGATTTCATCCCTCGTCTCTCTTTCTTTTACCGCTTTCTCTGCCTCTCTTTTCCCTCTTTATCTTTATTTTTTGGCTCCTACTTTTCTTCTTTCTTTTGATTGATACTGATGTTGAGTAGGTGATGAACATTCAGAAGCCGAAGCCAAATCCACAACAAATGTTGAGATACTGGCAGTGTAGGCTTCAACAAATTTTATGTAATCCCTTTTTTCTCCTAAAACCCTAATTGATTTATTCTTCTGATTATTTGTGCTTCTGCCTGATTTTTGTGCTTGTGCGGTTCAATTTCGATATTCAATGGAAAAAGATGTGGAGGAGAAGATTAGGCAAGCTGACACGAGGAATCACATTGGCTCTGCAAAGGTTGTATTCTTGTTTTTTATTTTTTGAGGCTTGTGATTTTGTTTCTTAGCTATTGATCTGTTCGTGTAAGTTTCAATGAGACTATTCTTTCATTTTTCAAGTTTTTGGCTTGTTCTATACCATAATTTGACTGTGTTTTCAACTGTGATCTCAATTATAATAGTGTTTGTAGAGGGAGTGGGAGTGTGAGTATGATTGGTTGTCCTTCCCCTTTCTTTATTTTTTATTTTTACCTACTAATTATTCGATTGTATTGTTTCTGGAATGTTGATAATGTGCTTTTTTTTATATTTATATTAGAAACTTTGTGATTATGGTCTTTGATTGCACATGGGGGAAGAGTTCATATGAAGAAATAACAATAACCAAAACAAGGGACATTCTGATTCTTCTTTCTGTATCAAGGGTATTTTATGTATCAAGGGTATCAAGGGTATTTGGTTAATGAAGAGAGCAATATAGGTTATATATTTTGCAATTCACAATATGGTAGTCTTATGATTGTATGGTGTTAGCAAATGTGCATGAAGTATAAATAAGGGACATTCTGATTCTCCTTTCTGTTTTTAAGTATTTGAAGTGCTTCTTCATTGTTTTGCTCAATTAAATACCCTCAGTAGCCCTAGAGCAGAAAAAAAATGTTTCTTTAGTGTTTCCCATTTGAGATGGGTTGGATGGATTATTGATGGGAATGCCAATATGGTTTAAAACCACTAATATGCTTTCTAGAAAACCTATGTAGTCTAGCCTCAACAAAGGGACATTGTGCTTAGTAATGCTATTGCCAATCTTATTAAAGAAAGTAGACTTCCAAAAGAAGATTGCCAGCCTTACAATCTAAATCTCTGTTAATTGTGCTTGAGCAAAATGAATTTATTTCAACTCTAAACCTATATTTTAGTATAACATCAACCACTATCTTAAAAATTTAATTTAGTACAATGGTTAACTATTACCATATAACCAAGCACTAAATAATTTCTTGATTTTTAGTACATAGTGCATTGCTGACAATGCTTGGCAACACAGACTTATTTTAAATCACATAATGGATTGAATTTCTCTTTGGTGGGAGTTGTTTCCATATTTTTTTTGTTCTATCAGTGTATTAATATGCATTGCCAGGTTTCAATAGGCAATGAGGCTTTTTTGATGAAATCTTGGAACAATTTAGTTCATATGAAGGGCTTTAGCTCTCTTTTGCATGTAAATTTTGTTATGAATGATTTGTGTGACCTTGATTTTCTTTTCCTTTTTTTGTTTGTTTATAGGGGACTTATTGGGGAATTTGGAACATGAGTTATTACAAAGTGGGGTTTGAGTTCGCTGTGAAGTTTTGTTGATCTACTCATAGACATTTGTTTTCACTATGTTTGAGGTAGGAAGAGTTTTGACTTGTGTATTGGGGCTCCTGCCTACATCAAGTGTAGTTCAAAGACATGGAAGGTGCATTTCTCCCTATTAACATTTAATCAGTGCACTATCTCTTATAAAATTTTGTTTTTTCCTTTTATGTGTTTTGTTTCCACCAATATTTTTCATTAATTCATTTGATTGCTTTAACTATCTTTAGCGTAACAGTGGGGACGATGAAGATGATCACAATGATGAGGAAGATCTTAATAAAGCAAACAAGTCACGTCAAAATGCATCAGCTGAATATGGACATCTAAATGCAATTCATGCTGGGAAGCTTAAAGGTGGATTAGAGGAATGTCTCAAAGTGGTTCTTGAGTAGTTCATATTAGTGTGTTTGCACTTGAGTATTTCCAGAGTTCATTGTAATGTATTTACACTTCAGTAATTATATAAATAGCTGTTGCTACTCACTCTGTCATGTTAATACACATGTTGAATTATTCATCTGTGAGTGGATTGTACAGGTATACACTTTGTTTTTTAAAAATTAAGGACATTGATAAAATTTATTTCATGTTTTACAATTGCAACAGATTATTTCTTTTTTGTTGGAACAAAATATTAGAAAATAGATATATTTTGTGACAAAATTATTCAAATAACAAGATATATAATATAGGGAAGCTAATAATAAAAACACCAGTCAACTCAAAAACTTGATTACAAATGAAAATATAGAAGGGGAGTTTTAGAACCCATGACTGGCAATTAGAGGAGGTTAAAAACCCCCACAAAATAACTACTGGAATCAATGTCACAGATTGTGGAGGTTATTAACCTCCACAATAAAACCGCCGCAAAATAAGAAGCATACCAGCGGTTTCTAAAAACCTCCGCAAATAGATTGCGGCGAACGTAACTGGGGCGGTTTTAGAAACCCTCGCAAATCATTTAGCGGAGGTCGAAAACCTCCGCAAATTGCAAAAAAAACCGCCACTATTTAGCTTTTTTTTTTGTAGTGTGAGACGTCACGTCATTGTCCACCTAATATCCAATTCATTACCCCTCCAAACTTTATTTCCATCACACTAAGATATTGTTTGGTTTATGAAAGAAAATAGAGCAAAGAAAGTGAAAAGAAAGATGTTGGAGCACACGCAAACAAGATTCTAAAGATTAATCGAGAACAAACACACGCACACACGTGAAAAAGTAAAAGGAGACACAATTTACGTGGTTCAGCAAGTTGTGCCTACGTCCACGGGAGCTGTTGCGACTGTTTTCTATTATATTCAAATAGGGTTACATAAGCGCATAGTGCGATACAATTACATCAATAACCCTGTACCATACCTCTGCTCCGCTCGTTGCGCTCACGCTCCGCTCCGCTCGAGCATCAGCCCAACTTCCAGCAACAATATGAGCCATACTCAACAACAATTGGTATCAGAGCCATGGTTTGGCCTGATGGGGGAGCGAGAGTGGATCCTGCCGGTTCTCTTAAATGTGAGAGACTCGCACTTGGGGAGAGATTGTTAAGATTCAAGTGTGAGTGGTTAGTCTCACATTGGCTAGGATTTGGGTAAGTGAATGATATATAAGAGAGGTGACTCATATACCTAATGCCTTAAGGTTTTGTGTAGAGATGTGGTGGCTGGATCTCTTAGTGGTCCTGGTCCTTAGTTCGTTATTGCTCTCGGGTGCTCCCCGGACTCCCCAACAAAAGAAAGTGAGAAAAAGAGAAAAATAAAAGTAAAAAATGAGATGATTGTTTAGTGGTTTGATATGAGAAAAAATGGAAAGAAAGAGTAATAGAAAAGAAAGAAATATATTTATAACATGACATAAATATCCTTAGTAAAAATGAGATATGATAAAGAGAATAAAAATATAAAAAATAAATAAACATTTCATTAAATGTCAAGATAAATTTAAAATATTTATTTTATCTATTAAAATAAAATAAAATGTGTGAAAAAATATACAATATATTTTTATTATTTGTTACTAAAAAAATTATATTTTTATTAATAATTTCAAGTCAGATAATTACAAATTAACGTTATATTTCATTTAATATATTTCTTTTTATAATTTCATTTTATATATTTTATATATTTTTATTAATAATTCTAGATTACATAATTTCAAAATCAAATGTTATAAAACAAGCACACAACGTTCATACACGGTTTGGTTCATAGTTTTTTTATATTGAACTGTATGTTTGGAATCGGGAAAAATAAGCGACGGAAAGCACCTGCGCTAAAAGCTTTTGGAAAACCGTGCCATCCTCACTTCAGTTGGTAATGAAAATGGAAGGAAGAGATTAAAAAATGGAAAAGACAAAAAAAGCCCAAATCTTGGTTTATTTTTTTATTTAAATCCTTTTTTTGAAGGATATTTTTGTCATTCTATGTATCTAACTTTTTCTTTCCTTTCATTTTCTCTCAAACTAAACTACTAAACAATCATCTCATTTTCTCCTATTCTCCATTCATTTCATTTCTTTTATCCTTCTTTCATATACAAGACAAACTCGGAAGGAGATATTTTTGTATTTTAATTAAATTTGATGATCTGTGTCTTTCCTTCCCATTTGCACAGAACGGAATCTTGGGTTCCCAGTGAAGATGCTAGCTTCTATTCTTCTCTTTTAATGTGCACCGAAGGACATAAGATTTGTTGAAATGCATGTTTTTATTCTTCCCTCTTTTTTCCCCTTCATTTCCTTCACTCCAAACATAGTGTAAAGGTAAGACTACCCTATATTCTCTGTCTCAATTACTGATACATTCTTGACATGAATTTTTATTCATGTGCAATCAATGATCAAAATTACAAAGTCTCTAACAAAAAAGAATGATAGAAACAACAAGTGCTACTTTGTCAATATCACAAAAGCAATACAATGAAATTAATCCAAATCAATATACTGTGGGAATGAAAAAACTAGCATCCTACAACTAAAAAAATAAAATCATCCATCTGAAAAAAAATATAAAAGATAGCAACACAACAGTAACGAGTAAAAGCATTTAAATGTAGAGTAACGAAGGAAGAATGTCAAAAAAAAAAAAAGAAGAAGAAAATCAGAACAGGGGGTGAAGCCTCCTCGTTGTTGCTCGCGACCCTATGCTCACACTGTCACTGGCGCACCAGTCTCCTCATCTTCCCATGCCACGTATGTGGCGGCTAGCCTTCCATGGCGGCCTACTGGGGTGGCGCGACCACCCCTCCCCCTTTCTCCTTCCTTCCCTCTTTCTTCCTCTCTCTTCCCCCCTCTCTATCTCCCTTTCTCTTACCCCTCCCCCTTTCTCCCTTACACCAACACCCCTTCGTTCATTTTCCTCCCCCTTCTCCCCTCTTCTCTCACCTCATTCTCTCTATGCATTGTGAAAGATGAATTTTGGTTTTTGTTTCTAATTTCAAAGGATTGGGGATTTGAAGGAAATAATGAAGCATATATTAGGTAGACAATCATGTGTCAAGTGACGATGATATGGCCAGTCCATGTCAACACTCGCAAATGCTAGTTTAATAGTGGTGTAACATAAGGACCTCATTATATACGAAAAAATAGTTAAAGGTCACAAATACAATCTTTTTCAGTTTATGGACCTATTTAAAAATCCCATATAGTTTAGTAACATCCAGAATAATTAAACCAAAAAAATAAACATTAACATTTTAATATATTTTATCAATGAACGTGAATTAATAAAGAATTAATGTTTTTTCTTTTAGTTATTTTTAATATGAAATCAACTTCTTATAAGTATTAATAAGTTTATTTATAGTAAATTCATACATCTTTCTTTAGGTTTCACCGTGAGAATTTTAAAACACTAATGGTTTGTTTGGTTTTAGAAAAGAAAGTAAGAGGAAAGGGAGAGAAAAGAAAGAAAACAAATAGAAAATGAGATGATTTTATAGTTATTTGATAGGAAATAAAATGAAAATAATATAAATATAAAAACGAATTGTGATAAAGAGAATACAAATATAAAATATATTTTTATTAATGTAAAAAAATTAAACATTGAGACAAGACATTATATATAAATTAAAAATAATTAATAAATTTTTAAAAATTATTTATCACTTAAAATAAAATTAATAAAATAGTTATTTTCATTGTATCATAATATTTCAATTAAAAGTGGATGTAAGCTAACCTTGGCCAGTGTGCTTTCCCATTTTGTGTGGGGCCCAGGAGTAGTTTTCTCTTCCCTTTCATGTTTACCACTTTTCCAAAGGAATGAACAATTTTCGGTACTTCTGTTTTCATCGCCCATTTTTCCTTTCCGTTAACTTTTGACATTCCAAACAATACGTAATTGTTTGGAAGAAGTGAAAATGGAACAAATTAACGGTAAAGGATGGAAATTAGTTTGAAACATGAGCCTTCTATAATTTGGTTGGGACTGACAGTGGGTAATAGATTCTAGCAACCAACAAAATGAGTACACACATGAGTAACCAACAAAATTTAATGAGTACACGCATGAGTAACCAACAAAATTTAGGGCCTGTTTGGTTTAGATTGTGGTAGAAGAGATTGTGTAGAATCTTGTTTAGAAAACTGAGTTTTAAAAAATGGAGTTTAAAAAAATGATTTGTGTTTGGTAAAAATATTTTAAAACTGAGTTTAGAAGAATTGATTTGTGTTTGGTTGACAAAATAGAACCACTTTTGAAGTGTTAAAATACCCAAACGAAATTTTACAAACGGAAAAGCATACTCAGACTTAATGGATACGGATGTAGGCACGAGTACCCATCTCGTCCCGATCCAGCTAGGCCACTTGTAGGAGATCTCCATTGTCTGGGGACATAATTGAATTTTCACTCTGTGGCTTAAAAATAGAAATATTGCTAGAAATGGTGTTTCGAAAATTTTATATTTCTCTCCCCGTTAAAATAAAAAATAAAAGAGAAGGAACTATTGTTTCCTTAAGAAATTCTGGAATATAACCCTAACCAAAATATATATTTTTCGTCTCCCGTGAAAATTTAATTTCAATTAATTTTTTTTTCATGCATAGTGAAATCGAGTTTAACAGTAAGGGCTATTTGATTTAGTTTTAGTTTTCAGTTTTTAAAAACTATTTTACAAATCAGATTTAAACAACTGATTTGTAAAACCGTTTTTAAAAATAAAAATAAAAAACTGTTTGGTTATCCTATTTTTAAAAACTGTTTTAGAGATGAAAAGATGAAAAAACTTGTTTGATAGACTTGTTTTCAAAATATATTTTGCAAACAAAAAAATAAAAAACTTGTTTGATACACATTTTTAAATAATTTTTTTATTCACATTTTTTGTATTCATCATGAGACTTTTTTTACTAGACTTCATCATGAAACTTAAAGCTTCATTTATTAATAATTAATTAAGTGATACCACCACCTCATCTTTAACACTTTTTTGTAATTATTTTAACGAGAGACTTAAAGCAGGAGTAACAAATGTTGGAGCATGATATCACCATAAAAAATGGTAGGTGCATTGCAAAAAAAATTCAAATTGGTCATAAAAGTCAATTAATCAAGTAACATTTACAATGACAACTCAATTAATTAAGTAAAATCTAATATCATAAAAAGTCAAATTGGTCTTTAAAAAAAAAGAAGTCAAATTGGTTCAACTAACTGTTACATTGTGCCCTCATCATATTTGCAATACGATCCCTATGTATTGTCATTTCAGCCGCACCTTATTAAATTACTCAATAAAATTACATACCTTGAACCAAGGATAATATTCTGGGTTGTTTTTAACTCTATCAGGTAATTATGTGGACTCTTGCTTTATCAATTCTTTTCCCAGTCGGCACACTGCCCTTAATACTTCCTTAAAATAACGTGAAATTATTTATGTTTATATTTTATCACTTACATATTACTAAAATTTAAAAATTTTCAGCATTGCAATATTCACATCATTGTTTATGTTTAAGTATAATAAATGCTAATTCAATATGTATCTTAATTTTTTCTTCTTGCAACTCCAATATTATACACGAGAAAAACCAGAGTTTATTCTAGGATTAGTTTGTTGTTCAGCACAAATAATTGATTATCTCTTTTTCATGTAGCTTTTTTTGAATACATTTACAACTCATATATTTAACCCGTGCAAGCACGGGTAAATACACTAGTTTATATACTCCCTCCGTCGTATTTTGTTTGTTGTTTTAGCAAGATAGCTTTATCCCATTTTGATTGTCGTTTTATAATATCGATGAAGTATTAAATATTTTTTTCCTATTATACCCTTAATCATTATTAATGTGTTTTTTGATCAACGTGTTTTTTCTTTTTCAATTCTCGTAAATGATAAAGAGATGAAGGGTATATTAAAAAATCACACAATACTTTCATACCTTAAACGACAAACAAAATGGGGCGGATGAGAGTATAAAAATAACTTTTTCGAAAAAAAATAAAATAATTTCAATTACTTCATTCTTATAGACAGATTAAAAATATTAGTAGAATAAAGAATGACAGTTTTTTAGATATACAAACATAATAACATATTTTTAAAAGCAATAACTTATTGCTGTATAAAATAACCAATTACAATATATTAATATTGAAAAAATAAATCAAGCGTGAGAAAATGAGTTGGAACTTAGAAGCGTGTTCTATTTTATATTAATATAGATAGATATGGATAGATTATAAAAAATTATAGAGAATAATTGAAGAAAAGAAAATTAAAACGGAAGGAAAAAAGTTAAAGACGCCACGACAGAAGAATGGGTTAAAATATAATACCCTTGTGCGACGTGATGTTTAGAGATTTTTTTTTTTGGTACATGATGTTTAGAGACTTTATTATAATATATTATTGATAAAATAGATTATATAATATAAATATAAATAATATATAGAATATATAATGTACCCAAAAAAAAGAATATATAAAAGTACTGTAGCAGAAGAATGAGTTTATAGACATAGAATAGATAGATAGACAGAACATAGATGTAGCGTTTTACGCCCAAAAAAAAAAGAGTATAGAAAAGTGAAAAGATTCTTTTGGGAAAAAAAAAGAGAAAAAAAGAAAGAAAAATGAAAAGTGGCGGAACAACTCTCGTAAGCGGTGAAAAGTGAGCATCTTCGCACAATGTGTCTTAAACTCCCTTGTTAGAATAATTTTTATAACTATTTACAATAATGCCATTAATGAGAAGAGGCTCTTCTCCGCCTGTTTTTAGTTTTCGGTGCAGAATACCATAAAAGAGAATGAAAACAGTTTAGAGGTGTTTCTATTTTTTAGTTTTTCAAAAGAGAAAACAAAAACAAGTTTTAGAAACAAGTATCATAAAAACACTTTATAAAGAAGTTTTTCTGTTTTTTAATTTTCAAAAACAAAAAAACTGTTTTTGAAAACAGGCCTTAAATCTCTTTAATTGTAAAAAATTGCATTAATCAAGCTTATTCTTTTCTCATGTACTCTTTTCACTAATTTTGTTTTTTGGAGTGCTCTTTTTTTTTCCAGTTGTGTTAATTGGACACACAAGCTCGACACCAAATACGGGACACCTGTACGGAAGTTCCAAAAAAAAAAATTTCAAAAAAGTATTTTAAAAAAAATTCAAATTTTTTAACTGATTAATCAAGTTCACATATCTGGTTAATGCTATTCATTATCTGGTTAATGTCAAATCCTGAAACTTTTGGACATCTTATTTTCTTATCTGATTAATTAAGTTCACATATCTGGTTAATGCCAAAATCTGTGTTAACCAGTTAAAAAATCTAAAAAAAATTAAAAAAATATTTTTTTGGAGAAAAAAAATTATCTATACTGTACGGACATACGGTGTCCCGTATTTGTGTCCAAATCTGTGTTCAAAAAACATTTCTCTTTTTTTTGGGGGGTCAAATGGAGTGCTCTTTTATGAACGCATTGGACTACACATACAGCTTGAAACCCTTTAGTTACCCCGAGACAAAATAAGGCCAATTAGGCATTTCCGTGATCCAGTGGAAACACATTGAACATGGATGTAAGAAATTTGGGAATTGCTAAGGGCACCCCACAAATTACTTGGGGCACCCTACATTGGACTATATTGACCATTATACCCCTTGTGTTTTTTGTTCAACTCGCAAAAATGGTTTTTGCGAGTGAACAAAACTTTTGTTCATTCGCAAAAGCTATTTTTGCGAGTTGAAAAAAGAATACTCCACTCGCAAAAATGGTTTTTGAGAGTGAACAAAAATTTTGTTCACTCGCAAATTCCATTTTTGCGAGTGGAGAGAACAAAAATTTAATTTAATTTTTTTATAAATATCAACAGATGAGATGCGACCGACCCACTTTTAACGGTTCAGTTCTCATCAAGCATTCTATAAATAGAACCATTTTCACACATCCAAGAGTGGCATAAACCCTAAATCGATTTTATCATCCCTTAGCCCGCTCGTGAGTCATGTCAGACACTCAGCCAACCCAGTTCTCGATGGATTCGAGCTTTGTCGTTGTCTATCACGGTGGCAGAATTACAACAAGTGCTGATGGCATGGTTTTTGAGTCCGATGTTCCAAAAATATTTAGGATCAAGACATCCATCACCATTGAAGAACTGAAGCAAAAGATACGGCGAAAGCTCGGAGCTGGATCACGTATAGTGGCAGATCTCTACTATCGATACCTTGTTTTGGTGGGTAGTGGGCATGTTGAATATATGCGTATGACACTTCTAAACGACGGCAACATATAACGTATGTAGGAAGCATTCAATGATCATTCTAGCCATGACCCAATAGAGTTGTATGTTGTGCTTGGTAGAACGAGATCATAAAAAAATGTCGTGCACTAAGAACATCTGATGAGATCATTGCTCTCCTTCGTCAACCATAGCCATTGCATTTGTGTTCTGTTGTTGTTGAACGAGTAGTTGCGTTTAATAAATCGTTGGGTTTTATTTTTTTAATGTTATAGTTCGGTGTTGTAGTTGCATTTAGTGATCATGTAATGTTATTTTGTTGTTATTGAATGAGTAGTTGCATTTAGTAAATAGTCACGTTTAAGTTTATTTTTATTATTTTGTATTTCTAAACTCACTAGTAATAAATAACAATAATAATAAATAGCAATAATATGGATAATAATAATAATATTTAAATAAAAAAAGCACATAAAAAAACATAAAAAGACAACTACTCGCGATCCTCCGCTATCCGAAGCATCTCTCGAAGGTAGTCACACATCTCGTCTCCCTCTAACCGGTATGCCCAGTATGCATGACACATCATCCAGCATGATGGTCATCTCTCCGACTGGAAGGTGGAACGAGCTGGTCTCTGCGTGCCACCTCTCAGAAAACGTAGTCACCAACGCGTTGTTAATCATCGTGTAGCTGCAACACATCAGACGACTGAGACCAGATCGATCAACATGCTCCCATACTGCAGCTGGTAGTGTGCGACGCATCTCAAACCACTTTTACCACTTTTTGCCGTGAGCAAAAACCCTAAGAGGTGTCGGCCAGTCCTGCACATATAAAAATAAAAGCTTTGTCATTAATTACACAATTAAAAAGAAAACCTTTAAATGTTTTAAAATGGTAAACAATAATTACCTCTCTGCTCCACAATTGGTAAGCGATGTGGTCCCTGAATGAAGTCAGCAACGATGTATCAAAAGGTCCTCCAGGAAATAGTCCCTCCCCTGCCTGTGCTTCTATATGCATCTCAACAGGTTCCTCGTGATGAACCTCATGCTGATATCCCTCGTCCTGATCTCCCTCGTCCTGATGTCCCTCGTACTGAGATGGCTCATACTGAGGTTCCTCGTACTGAGGTTGTCGTCTACATCGTCCCTGTCTACTCGGACCAGGTCTACTGTTAACCATTCCCCGACGGTTTGATGCAGTCATGGCCTCCCGATGCTATCGACGCTATCACTGAGCCTCTCTCGCAGCCTCTACCGCTTGTCCAGTAGCCTTCATCTCAGCCTCCCTGCCAGCTAGCCAAGCTGCTCCTCTCATGCGTGGCATAACTGGGAAAAAAATTAAAATCAAAACTTAAAAAAAAACAAAATAACACTCGCAAAAGTGGTTTTTGCGAGTGAGGAAAATTTCCTTCACTCGCAAAAGTGGTTTTTGCGAATGGGGTTGGTTTTTGTGAAAACCTGCCTCAAATTTGCGAGTTTCAGAGAATTTTTGCGAGTTGAGTATTGGAAAATTGCGAATGAATGGAAGAATAGGGAAAAAAATTCACTTTTGATATTTTTAGTAGGTGTCTTTTGAGAATTGTAGGGTGCCCCAGCAATCTGGGGGGTGCCCTTAGCAATTCCCAGAAATTTATGGAGCGAATCTTGTACTACAACACTGAAGGCCTGTAAATAGACACCAGGCCCATAGTCACAAGGAGAGCAGGGTCGCAGTGGGTAACCTTGGATAAAACACCAACAAAGCTTTTGCAATCAATTACTAGTAATTTTTTTAACACTTGAGATCAATGTAATGTCAAAGTGTGTTGGTGTTTGAATCGGCATAATTTTATTAACATGATTTTGGGCAAGACTGCGTTTGCACAAACATTAACTTATGTTTAGATAATTTATTGCAAATATGATTTTAATAAAGAATGTAGTTTGAATGATATTAATCAAAAGAGGTGGGGTGACGACAGGAGAGAGGGAGAGCTGGTCAGGGAAGAGGGTGGCATGACGTCAAGAGAGAGGAAAATGGACAAGGAGGATTCAGATCCCTAATCTATTTTTATTTATTTTCAATAAAAATTTGAATTAAAATAACGAGTCACCATATTATAGTACTGTTTAATAATATGAGCTAGCAGTGCCAATTGGGATTCCGCTAGCCGTGCCACCGTTTTTGTAACGACAGATGATGCGAGAAACCAAAAAGATAGAGTTATGACTATGTGGGGACAAAAAACAAAAAACTTACATGGATCAAAAGCAAAAATCGATATATTTGTAACGACCAAAGTAATATTTAAGCTTAATCAAAATCACGTTTGAAGTTATGACAATTAAAAAGAACATGATATATTGATATTCATAATGCAATCTTAGTATTGTCCAATTTTATTTCATTTCTTTTTTTTTTATGAAAAAGTATATGAATTTTCATTTCTTTATATCGTAATTATAGTTAAGGTAATGATATAAAATGCTGTTATTTTTGTTTGAAAAAAAAACTTTTGATGGGGGTATTAAATTGTTAATAAAAAATGTATAAAATAGTATGTAAATAAGAATTTCATTTTTAATTAAAATATTATCTCTCTTGAGCTAATAAGAATTGACATATCTGGTCGAGCCTTCTACCCATACTCATTGTGGCTTAGGTTTGATTCTCATATTTTTCCTATTAGTAAGCGATATGTAAATTCCATTATAAGTCTTCGTTGAGGTCGGTGGTCTTCTCTAGCATTGCATGTGGGTTTGTCTTCTCCTAATCTAAACTAATTGTTTTCATAAATTTTTACCTCTCTTGAAGCATATAATATAATTAATTATCCTTCACGTTGGCAATTGAAATATGTGAGTATAAAATTAATAATAAGCTTCAAAATGTAAATGCAAATCCAGTAAAAAAAAAACTATAGATGCAAATGGATCAAACTAAAATAAAGCAAAAAACAAGAGTAAAATACGTAGAGGAAAAGCAATACAATTTTGAAAATGAATATATAACTAACTAAGCTACTATGCTCTTTAATTGACTAATTGGATCCTTGATTGTGTCCTGAACAGGATTCATCTCGATTGAAGAAACTGCGTTTAAATTTAATAATAGATAGATCCTCACCTATATGATTATCATTCTCGTGTTCAACTATATATATATATATATATATATATATATATATATATATATATATATATATATATATAAACCAAACTTCATTCAAAAATTAGAAAAAAGATCACAGTTGAAAATCAACACGAACATCTAAGTCAGCGAAGTATACGGTAATGAAACACTTAATCAGAACAGAAGCCAATATGACATTACCAAGCCATCTTAATCTTAACAGCCAAAACAAAAGCTGCCAAGTACAGTCGATGGCCAAAGAAAAATGAAGAGCTACAGTCTTTAAACTCATCCAGTTACGGGTCATTACTTTACTCTGTGCGGACTCAAATCGACTATAAGTGGTTTCAGATATGACCAATCGAACCACATGCACATGAGCCAGAGAGGAAATGATGCTCAAGTTGGCGGTGACCACCATTAGCACTCCGAATCTGTAACGTTGACGCCCACGTCTTGATTGAAACTAGGATGGATCGAAACTGATCTGCCAATCTGAATCAAACCCGCAACAAGACAGAAAACCAAACAACGCCGCACCAAGACGACGAACAAAACAACGCCGCACTCAGACGACGAAATCACAGAAAAACAAGAAAGAAAAACTAGATCTATGTGAAAAAACCACTTATTTAGATAAAAGAAGAGAAAAATGATATAGAGAGGTGGTTTCAGGTCAAAAAAGGGCAAAAAACCACCCCATCCGGTGGATGAGAAAGAAGAAAGAGAGAGGGTTTTAAGAGAGAGAGAGGAGAGAGGCCGTGTTCAACTATATTTCATCGGTGGCATCTAGGGTGAACTAGTTTATAGATGGTTTAGGGTGAACCATGATTTATAATCGTTGGATCAAGCAGTACCATGAGATCTAATAACGCACTAACCATACTGAATATTTTCTTGCACTATTCAACTCTTTCCCCTCAGTAAAGTCACGAGACACAAACCAAACCTTGCCATTTTGGTCATTCCGAATATAATGAAACAGAGCTGTTTACAAGAACAATTGAACCGAATAAAATTTCAATTTTACAAATCACAATCGAAAACAAACGAAAAAACGAAAAACTTCAAAAAGTTAGTAGCAAAATAATGGTCAATTTAGTTTATTTAAAATCAAACAAAGAACGTAAGAAAAAGTCTCAGAGTTCAAAAAGGAATATTAACATGAAAAAAAGGTTTGAATTGTGAAGCTATGAATTATCCAACGAAATCAAAGTTTGCAACTTTTTTTCCAACAGTGCAATCCATAGCGGAAAAGATTAAAGGGATGATGAGAGAAATAATATGGGATTTGTGGTTTCAGAGAAACCAAAGATCTCAACTTTGGAAACGAAAATGGTGAGTGTTTTTTGAGAAGTTTCAAAAGTTAGTTTTTGGAGAGGGTGGCAGTGAGATAAAGCTACGTGCAGGTAAACGGTAGTGTTTAAGATCTTAGAGTGCTTCAATAACCAAGCAGGTAAGAACATTTAGAAAAATCAAATTAACTCATTGCTTGTTTTGGGACCATATCCAGAAAACGATTGAGTAAAAGGGCTTTGGTCAAGATCTATTGGCCTAGATGGCTAGATCCACATCGGAGAAGAAGAAAATCGACGACAACTGAAATGCAAAAACGATGATGAAGAGAGAGGGAGAGATATGCAAGAGAGAGAAAGAAGGTGATGGAGGCATGATCTAGTGTGGCAATGAATAAAAACATCATGTGAGCTTATTTAATCGAACGGTGCTTAATCATGGTTCACCCATGAACCACTTATTATGATAGTTCACCCTAGAAGTCACCATATTTCATCATGATATATAGTAAGTTTCAAATTTTCTTCCAGTAAGTTATGTATTGTTGCACTAACTGTTTAGTCATACCACATAAAACTGAAAACACGTTCTTCCATACCACAAAAGTATTTTTTGTTGTTCACCTTAAACTCAAATGATAATAATTGAACATCTTATTGCAGTTTAGAAATCTAGATGAACCTAAAATCTAAAAGTTTAAAAGTCCATTAACATCTCTATAGACCAATCTGTCTAACTGCCGTTAGATTGCCAACACCCACCACATGATATTTACCCAATAAAAATGAAGATATTCTCATGTATATTGCTATTTTAATGCATAAATAAAAAAATATAACTACATAACACATACCAAGAGGTTGATGTGGGAAATTCATGGTAGAATGTGAATACATTCTCAATTATACGAGCATAACCATCCTCACATCAATACAAAAATAAAGCACATGTCTCAATACAATCAATACAATCATTACCATTTTCTTAAATATTGTTGTTTGTGAAATTTTATTTATAAAACAAAAAATTCAACAGTCTTTTATTAATTGAGTTTTTTAAAGAATTTGCCTTTTATTTTTAAATATTTTTTTAAAGATTGAGTTTTCATAAGATATTTTATCAATCAATTTATAGTTTGAAAGAGCCTTTTAAACTACGAAAACCAAAATTCCACATTGACGAATACATATAAAGAATGGTTTTATCTAATAACTGCTACAATATTATTGAAAAATGTTAATGATTCTATCAATAAACAACTATGCAGAACACTAAAGTAGCAGTTACACGCGAAATCGATGCAAAACACATGCCATTACGTAGCGGTGATGGAACGGAAGCACAATTAAACACTAAAAGAAAAAAATCCATTACCAGCAAAAAATTATTGATGGCGTTAAAGCCGTTGATAATTTTCAAGTTTTTGACAGACAAACCCATTAGTATAAGCTCATATGGATTCCATTCAAGTTACTGAGACCTGCCTGTCGGTAATCAAAAGTCTAGTTTACCAACGGGTAGTCGTTGGTCTACGCGCCTCTAAATTTCGCGCCTTTTAGTTCCCGCCTCATTTTCGACAGGCAGGGCCATCACTACAGTTTGTCCAAGTTTCCAACGGGCAAGGCCGTCAGTAATTATCATAAAACCACAATCTGTGTGCCTTCTTCTCATTAATTTTCAACCTTGGATTAATGAATCCTAGTCGTTACATTTCTGGTGGCCAAGGTCGTCAGTAACCACGATATGTGTGCCTTCTTCTAAGCTAATCTCCACACTTTATTACATGTAATCTCCACCCTCCATCTTACAATTCATGTGCCTTCTTCTCTCTCATCCCTCTCCCTTATAATGACCTCAACCACACCCCTTTTTTTCTCTTTCATTTCTCTTTTTGTCTTGTTATTCATTCTTTCTTTCTGTCCGCGAACTCTCTCCGTCCTCCATCACTGCTACGGGTGGCGGTCTCTGGCCACCGGAGGCGAGTCCCCTTCCACTCATCTTTTCTCTTCCCCCTCGTCTTCTCTCCTATTCTTCTCACTCTCTCTTTCTCTCTCACTCACTCTCTCTCATTCCCCTTTGACATCGTTACCTAAGTAACGTACACACACAAAATTTAGATATTATAGGTTTTAGATTTTAGCTTTTTTAATAATTAAATAGTTAAATAAGGCCCATTCTGTTTTTTTTGTTATTATTAAATAACTAAATATATAAAAAATAATATCTAATATTGAAATCAAAATTAAATAATTAGTTTTGAAAAATTATATCGATAATTATCAACGACTTTGCCACTTGGTAATTACCAAACGCTTTGCTCGAAATCGGTAATTACCTAGGGGCAGAGCCGTCGGTAATTACCGGGGGACAAGTCTGTCGATGATTACGACGAGTTTCAGTAGAAGCCCGTCAAAAATAGTTATTGCCACCTTTTTTTGGGATTGTTATTTGATCATCCATAATCCGTCGGATAAGTGACATTACCAACATATTTTTGGTGTTTTCGACGGGTTTTGGCCGTCCATAATAGCATTTTTTTTCTTGATGTGGAATGTCTATTGTAACATCCATACATTCAAAATTATTTGAAAGCACGACACTAAACATTGAGTACAGAAATTTACTAGAATTTAAAAACTTGTTTAATTGAAGATCAAGTCTCAAACCTCAAAGCAGTCATAAATCTAAGTCTTAGATTATAACTTTCATTAAAGACATAGCTTGTGATACAATTAATACAAGTGTAAATCCTAATCACCAAAGAACTAGAACAAGCTACATCTTCAAAATATAACTAAACAGGAAGATTATTCCTCCTAGCATCTTCTAATCCTCCTTGGATACATGCTTATCTGAAAAACAATAATGGAAAAAGGTGAGATTAAAAATCTCAGTGAGTCATTCACGGACCTCTCACCAACACGAACCACAACACGAAAAATCTTCGTTTGCATAAGCATCACCATTCAAACTAGATATTCATTACATCACATATTAGATTCATTCCTTTGACATTAAGTACCATTGATGTATTCCCTTAGGGTCCAATTGTAATTGAACTAGGAATCTACACCGCCAGTCTAATCGATCACCGGACCGACAAAACATCTCAACACATGTTAGATTCTTTCCTTTTCGTTATGTACCATTGATGTATTCCCTTAGGGTCCAATTGTAATTGAACCATGAATCCACGCTGTCGAGTCTTATTGATCACCGGACCGACGCGTCCGTCGTCGGGTCTTATCGAACATCAGACTGACGAAACATCTCAACACATGTTAGATTCTTTCCTTTTTGTTATGTATCATTGATGTATTCCCTTAGGGTCCAATAGTAATTGAACCAGGAATTCACGTCGTCGAGTCTTATCGATCACCTGATCGATGCATCCGTCGTCGGGTCTTATCAAACTCCGGACCGACAAAACATCTTAACCATTCAAAAGATATAAGGAAAGAATTCACTATTATAACAAATAAGATTTCACCATTTCATAGCAATTTAATTTCCTATCATCAATGAATCAGTCGAATGCATAATTATATGACATTTATAGGGTGTTTCTATGATATTTCTTCAGTTCCAAAGGTCTAAGAACATAAAAATCAAGTACAAATAGCCTTATAAGCTTTTTGGGACCAAAATGTTTTTGCATAATAGGGGCACGCTCCAGCGCACCCAGACGTGCATCGCACGCATTACAGCGTTTTGACTCTGTCTTTGTGTGCGCCACATGCTCCCAGGGAGCGCCACACGCTTTATAGTGCCAGCAGTTTTGTTACTACGCGCGTCACACGCTTTCAGGGCGCACCTTCTACAGAATTTCTGCAGAAAACATATTTTTCTGCTCTAAAGCTCTAGAAACTTGGTTCCTTCACTTTCTAAGCCATTTCCAATGAAATTTGGACTCAAAATCAATCAGTTAAACATGGTACAATGAAGACCTAACATGTTTATTATAATCTAAGATTATGCAATTGACTAAATGACACAAAAATACACTCATAAAACGTACACATTTAAGCCCACATTTCGCAATCACCTTGAATACAATTTAAGACATACAATCAAGGGCACCATTTTACTCCCATTAAGCTAGCAAATAGAAACACATTATTGCATGCAAGCCCATACATCATGAGACAACAACATCAAAACTTCAATCCATCATTTTTCCAGCACAATGACTCAAAGAATCTTTCTTAAATCCCAAAACAGAAAAATTACACATGTAAGGCCAAAAACCCCGATTTCTCATGAACCCAAATCTTATGAGACCCTTAAACAGTTCAGAATAACATATATGAGATGAAGAATGACTCCAAATTCACACTCCTATTATGGGTCTTGTGGTGCCCTTAACTTTAAATAGAAGAACTCGCCCACACATGGGACTTATGAATGCCCACACAACAGATAGAAGAAACTCACCTTAAGAGGAAGTTTAAGCTGAAGTAATGAGGTCTAGGGTTCTTGCTTCCTCTCCCTTTTTCGCAAATCGAATTTTCCCCTCTTAGTTTCTTCCTATCTCAAGTGTTGGAGACTTAATCACATAAATTTTCTCTCTTGAAACTTCCATGGTTGTCCCAACTTTCTCCTTTCCCTCTCTTTGCACGTCTCTGAAAAATGAAAATGGTAGAGGTAGGGGTGTGGGTTGACTAATGCAAAGAGAGGGAGATGTGGTATGGCTCTCACTCAAATAGTCCATGCCACTCCTCACTTAAAAGGATGGTTTCACTAAGTAGTCCCTCATGCAACTTACTATGTTCTCTTAGACCCCTAAGTCACTTATAATTTTATGCCTTATCTATTTACCACTTACCACCAAGGATTTAAAAATCACATAGATA
The DNA here is from genome assembly GCA_037113605.1 of Calophaca sinica. Classification (NCBI taxonomy): domain Eukaryota; kingdom Viridiplantae; phylum Streptophyta; class Magnoliopsida; order Fabales; family Fabaceae; genus Calophaca; species Calophaca sinica. The sequence goes on along the minus strand of CM073734.1, from coordinate 97,572,469 downwards.
CAAAATTTGTAATTAAATATGCATTTTCCTAATATTCTAAGGTAACATAAGTGATCACTAAATAATAAACTAGGCGGGGTGTTACATCTATGGAGATTTTTTTCACCAAAACTTTAACGGTTCTGTGTTAGACAAATACACTAACACTATGTTTGGTATCAACGAAAGTGGAGGGAAAGAAAGTAGGGAAAAAAAGTTTATTGGTTAAAGTGTAAAATTGCTAATGTGTCACACTATGATTGACCTGTTACACTTACGTATACAGACATTTTACGTTTTCCAAAAAAAAACTTTTCATCCTCACTCCTTTCTTTTCTCTACCGTAGATGAACAATGTGTTCGCAACTTTTCATGGAAAAAAAAATTGTCCAAAGTCTGTTTGAAATTGATATTGTGTTCAAAATTCACATAAAAGACATCTAAAATTCAGGCAAAATCACTGTTAAATGTGTCTGAAATTGACTATTTTCTTGAAAATTTTAAGGAATTAACTGGAATTTTAAAGGTACGGGAATAAAAAGATTAAAACTTAAAGGAATCGATGCTGGGTTGATGTGTTAGCTTTGGACCTTTTGGTGTCTCCTTCAGAATTGACGGGCTTGACCTACGGCAAACCTCTTGGCTAAGAGGACATTAATATTTCTTCAAAAGCTGGTTGTTAGCAAAATGACAAAGCTATCAATTATTATATATATATAAGAAACAAAATTCCCATAATTTTTTTTGTTCATGGCTTTTCTGGCAGTTATTTTATCCCAAATCCCAATCATGCAATATGCATTTATATTAAAATATGGTCCCGTGCATTATTATAATTTTATTTTTTGGCTGATTTGTGCAGCAAGTTGTTTTTTTTCCCGTACGGAGCACTTGTTAATCAGATCAGATGTGTACCACTTGTTAAGTCAAGATGTAATATTTTTTTGCTAATTTTTTATACGATAAGAGTTATTAATTATTCACGTTTTTTATTAATTATTTACTTTTTTTTATTCTATAGATTCACATTTATGTAATTTCTCTTCACTCATAAAATAAAAAATTATATAATTAATAAAAAACGTGAATAATTAGTAATCTTTATTGTGTGCAAAGTTGCACACGTTAGAAAAATCTTGTATTTATTTTTAAATTTTGGTGAATTTAAACTATGATATACTTAAAGTAAACAAACAAAAATTGTTTACTTTAAAAATACATATAGTTTACTCTTTTAATAATATTATCCAATAATATTAGATAGTTCAGTTAACCTGGGCGATGTCTACAGTACAAAAGGTGTTTAGGTTGTGTACGATAATAACTATTTTCGAGTGTGTGATTAAGCGGATATATGAATTTAACGGTGCACCATCTACACAGAATTCTGTCTCTTTTCCTCCCAAATACTTGCAAACGATGTTGTGTTCGTGACGGTGAAACCACCACCGTCGCACACTGAGAGAGAGAGAGCGTGCTTCTAATGTAGAGAGAAAGATAGAGGAAGGCGAAAGAAGAGGATAATCACAATCAACCACCTGTCACGGCGGTGGGCGGTGGCGAGGCGGCCGCTGTAGCAGCCATGGCCATGGAGGAGCTCTGCCGGCAAAGAACTCGGAGATCCGGGCAACAGCGCGGCCTATGGAGGGTGTTAAGTCTCGCGACACCAACAAGCTAGAGGCAGATCTACGGCGGATGCGCGGTGATTGACCACATCTCTTCTCCTCCCTCACTTCCTTCTTTATTTTTTCAGCTTCTTTGTACCATGGCTTTTCTTCTCCTCTCTTACTTTTGTGTATGTCCTGTGTTCTTGTTTTGTTTTGGTAATGATGGTAATTTTTTTTTAATTTGTAGGGTTAAGGGGATCCACACACTTAGAAGGAAGTGGTGTTGGATTTTTGTGTGCAGCGATAGAGTAGTAGGATCTAGACACGCAATTGTGTGAGTGGAGAAGATGAACCAAGGGCAATCCAGTGCAATGGGCTTAGTGTAGATCTAGTGAGACCTTATTATCCAATGGTAGAAAAATGCTTTGCACCGTGCATAACCTAAATGGCTTGTGAACGGTAGACATCGCCACCTGATGTAAGATATTTTTATTATTTTTTAATTGACTATTCACCAACATAAATAATCTTACTCACACCAATGACTAAAAAGACTAATTTTTTATATAAAAAGAATATATTATTTGGTACCATATCCTGATGGAATCGTCGCCAATCTTGACTAACAAGTGACAATCTACTGTCTCACAATTTGTCTGTAACCCCAAACAAGAAATTTATGAAGTTTGTATCAGGATCATTAATTAATTATGATATTTGTACGAGCGTCGCTATGGAACCATCGTTTGGTAGAACTTTGAGTCCGTCTATATACTTTTTATTACAATGACTTTACATTAATAAAACAGCAAAAACATATATATATATATATATATATATATATATATTTATTTATATTTATATATTGTAACATACCTTCCTTTTATTTTTTTATTCAAAAAAAAAAATATAAATATTATGGCGTGAAAATATCATTTTCAGTACATATTTGTTTGACAATTTGTCTATTTAGATTTGTTAAATATATAATATATATAATTGATAGATGTGGTATACCCGCTATTGTATGCAACTATCCAAGTGCAAACAAATCTGAAGGGAAGAAATATGAGTTGAGGGAGGATCACGCTCCGTAAGCTCCTTATTTTGTTACCCTCTCAAACAAATTTGTGTTCAATAGATTTAACTCTCTCTGTTTCTCCGAAACAATTAACAAACATGAACATGAACATGAACATGAACTTTCTTTTGTTTCCTCTAAGTGACGAAAGCGAAACCAACTACTTTTCCCGTTGGGAACAGTGATTTCTATGCAAACAAAAAACAAGCTCGTGAAATTCATTAAAAATATGCAGCAATAAACACTATTAATTTGACTCTTGGGTAAAAGCTTATTGAATTTGTAGCATAAATTGACAGCAACAACTTCTAATTAAAATCAAGGAAAAACTTCAATGAGAGACTTGAAGCCAGATATGGGGGTAATCTTGTAGCTGCTGAAGCCTGCATCGTATATGAGTTTCTCCCATTCTTTCTTTTCCCTTTCCTTTCCATTGAACATAGTCAGCATCACCAAGTCATAGTCCAATTGCAACTCAGTCAATTCACGATTATCACTTGTTTCATCAATTGATATGTCTATGATTATCACCTTCCCTTCTTTCCCCTTTCCAGAAATAGCTTCTTTGCTATTCTTCAATATCTTCAAGGATAGCTCATCATTCCAATCATGCAAAACCCACTGCAAAACAATTAATCAAGATATTAGCTATCAAGTTGATAAATTGGTAAAAAGTATGCAGCTTTGTGAAACCTCTTTATACAAGGTTACTTCCCATTTATCCTCATTCCGAAGGATTAAAAAAAAAAGGTGTGTGACCGTGATCCACACCGCGACATCAAGGGTTTTTATGTCTCTGCGATCAATCACAACGCGACTATAATTAAGGCTGAATTAACCGTATTTGACTGCAATTTTCTACTATATATCAATGATCGCGTCCAGGATTTGGATTTAAAACCTTGCTTATCCCTCATAATTGAAATCATGGACAAAATTGAAGTAATGTGTGATGAACATACCTTGAGCAAAACTGCATCTGCAGGAGGGATAGATTTGAACATATCTCCACCAACAAAGTTCAAATTTTCATTTCCAGATAGGTTAGCCACAACCTGTGGTTGATCAAAAACAGTGCATTTGAGGTTAGGAAATTCTTCATGGATGAGTTTTGTGACACCACCAGTTCCACCTCCCACATCAACCAGAGACTCCAAACCCTCAAACACATGCCTGCACTCTTTAATTGCAAGCTTGAACATTCTAGAATCAGCAGCCATAGCCTCTTGAAACATACTCAGAGTATCAGATTCAGAACCTTTGTTCAAAAAATCCCAAAAGCTCTCCCCTGTTGCGCTCTCAAAGAGGGTGAGTTCCTTATCCTCAGTTAACCATTTCTTAGAAGAGTGCCACATGTCAAGAGAACTTGAATGAAGCGCTCCTTTAACTATTGGTGCCAAACAGGTTGATTTGCCTTTGATGAGAAGCTTTGATGGAGGTGTGAGAACATATGCTGTTTCTTCTTCCCCTTCTTTGCCTTTCACTGTTGTTTTGGCAAAGAATCCATTGTGTGTTAGCAACCGCAAGAATCGATAGAGGATACCAACTTTTGAAGGGTGGAGTTTCAAAGCTGAGGCTAATTCAGGAAGAGTGATTGGTTTTCCGTGGTTGTGGATTATATCTGCTATGCCTAATTCCATGACAGATTTGAGAGCCATGGAGCTTACAAAGTTGTATACATGCTTGTACAAATGGATTTGAGCATGATACAGTTCACTTTCTTCAGTTCCATTGTTGGTACTGAAATCCATTTCTTTTTTTTTTGGTGGGTTAACTTAGGTGATTTCTTGTGTTTTTATGGATATTGGGATGTGTATATAAATTGTGTAAACTAGTAGAGTGGAGGTTTTATATGTTTCAAAAGGTTGAACAGACTAGTCAATAGTCTAGAGTATGCAGACAAGGAAAAAATAATGGGTTATATTGTTTTCTCTTGTTATGCGAAACTAACCACGAGTGTGCGAATCTTGAGGGATTAGGCGGCCATATATTAGACGCCGCTGCAGTAGTGGTGTACTTATTTGAGCGGGGTAGGTGGCATTGGGTAGGTGATGATTTGTACCTTTTTTTTTTTTTTGTAGGAATCTAACCCACACCCTTTGTTTATATCAACGATACTATTGGAGATCTAAAAAACGATATTATTCCATATACCTTTTCTAATTGGTTATAATTTAATTAATTTGTACTAAAGCAAAAAAAGAATCATTAAATTGTGAACGTACTTCTTCAGACGCCTTGGACAAACTAATCTATCATCATTGTAGTTAAAATATCTATGACTATTACTCCCTCCCTCTCTCCCCGAGTATAAGCTCCATTTAAAAAAAATAAAATTGTCCCATTTTCTCATTTCCAAATTACTAAATGTTTTAATTTTTTTTTATAAGAACACCCATAATTAACTTACTTTTTTTAGTCAATAGTAAACGAGGTGACTATGTCTCTCTTTTAAGTCAATAATTAAAGGGTAATTTTGGAAAAACAATACACATTATACACAAATTAAATTAGTTAACTACCACCTCTGGTCCCATATAAGAGAAAAAAAATCATCAAAACCAATGAAGTTCATTTAATATTATAATTTTGAAAGATTATTCCAAATATAATCTTCACATTAAATGTTTTACAACCACTTATACGAGGAATAGATGAATTTAATGTAAACATGGAATAAGGGTATAATAGTCACTTTAGCAATTAATATATTTAAAAACTTGTGACATTTTCTTAAAATTAGGACCAAATTTTTTTGAACTTTTTCTTATATATGGGACCAGATATAGTAATTTTTTTAATTTGTGTGTTTTAGTCAACGAGGGCTTATATTTAGGGACGAAAGAGTAATAAAAATGGCACAAGATTTTATTTTTAATGGAAAAATGTAATTCATTTCATTAATAGCAAGTGATTCAATACATGCTGAAATGTCAGATATAACAAACTTCACATAAGAGTTTTTACAAAAAGACGTGAGCTCGTCCTACGCTCTTGCAAAATGGTGTCAAACTTTGTAGTATCTAGACTTGTTGACTTAAAACATCTACAACTAATTTGGCATTCATCTCAACAATCGATGACATCTTTAAAGCCTAGCTCCAGCCAATAAACCACATTGCTGCATGTTCACATGAGTATCAGAACGCTTCCTCGACAAACTCTCCAAAGGAAATTTTTTACTTTGAGAGGTTTCTCCATCAAAGAGGGTTTTTCGGTCAAAATCGGAACGGGTTTGAATGGGTACCCACATGTTCGGATTTGTTGTCAAGCCCAGAGATCATATATAAAAGTAGAGGATAAAAAAATTAAAATAAAAAAATGCAGACAGATAATTTATGTCTGCTAGTTATATTAAAATTAAATTTGTAGGAATTTACAGGATAATTATTTTTTATTTTGAAATAGTTAATTAGGCAATTTCTCCCTGACATTTTAAAAAATTAATATTAAAATAATCAATTTTGAAAAAAAAAATTGTATTTGAAATGATACTGTAAAAAGCGTTCTTAAATAATTAACTTTACTTGAATGATAAAATAGAAATAAATTTCAAAAGTTTTATAAGCTCAATATTATAATTGATTCTTTTTTTTTTACTGTAAAAATAATTTCTTATCTTTTCAGTGACAAATTTAGCCAACAAAGACTATACACCTACTAATGTTTGAACGGGATGTGCTAGTAAGTCAATAACACACCTCTTTATTCAAAGGGAGGAAAACATTATTGACCGATAACAATCAAATAATCTTTTTCCGCACTGTACATTACCCGGTGGCCACATTTTCCTTTGAAGAGAATTTCCATCTCACTCTGATCTCAAAAAAAAAAAAAAAAAATTTCCATCTCACTCCGTCATCATCAGCTGCCACAGAATTTTCTATTAAGCGGAAGTTTTGCAGAAGTTTTGCGGATAGACTTAGGTTGCGTTTGACCCAGTATTTTTAAGGCTTAAAAACTACTTTAAAGTTAAGGTTAAAAATAAGAGCTTTAAAAATTAAGCTAAAGTTGTTTGGTAATTTCAGTTTTTTTTACTTTAAATTTACTTTTAAACTAAAATATGTTTGATAAAATTGATCCTATTAAAAATAACCACAAGTAAATGAAATATTTTAAAAATAGAAAGAAAATTCTTTAAGTAAAATCTATTATTATATAACAATACTTTACATTTTTTTTGGATAAGTTACAAGAATATTTTACATTATTTGTATTTGGAAGATTTTTACGTTATTTATTAAAAGTTCATCTATTTTTTTTAGAGAATTAGAAGTCCATATTAAATTTTTATTTTAACTACCTATGATGCTTTTGCTTTTATAAAAAAAAATTAAAAACAAATGATGTCATGTCATGGAGAATTTGATGATAAGCACGTAGAACAATTGGTCAGACGTTATTTCTCAAGGTTCTTACCGTGGGAGACATCAAATTTTCCAGCGAATAAAATAAACAAAACGTAAGTGAAATACGTTGGTTCTCGGAATCAAAGTGAAGTATTTCGGTGAAAGCTCTGAAAAAGCTCCAAAATTCAACTTGTTTTAAAGCTCCTTGTTTATATTTTTTCTTCAGTAAAAATAAGCTCCTTTTTTATAAGAGCTTCTCTTAAATTGTGTTTAGTCCAGCTTCTCCTTTTAAGGAGAAAAGAAACTTAAAAAAAGCTAGGCCAAACGCATTCTTAGAATTTCATTTACTCCTCAACTAAATATAACCCCGTGTGTTGCACGGATTTGTTTATATTTTATATGAATATTTTTTAAAAATATGTGAAAGTTATATAATTTAAATATACAAAAATATTTTATAGAAATCTCTCAATAGATTGTTGTTCACCAAATACATAGTCATCTTTTAGCATTGTTTTAATTTTTGTTGAAGGACTTGATATGGTGTCTTGTATGATTTGATTGTAGTTTTTTTTTCTTTAGGCCTTAAGCCCTCGTTAGTATAAAAAGTATGTAAAATAAAATTTTATTAATTATAGAATAATATGTAATAATTAAACATAATTATATTGAAATATTATATATTAAATAACATTTTATTATAAATTATTTTTCTATGAAATATTTTTTATCATGTGTAATAATTAGAATCATCAATTTTGTAGTAAAGTTATCATTGAAACTTTAATATCACGAAAGAAAACTATGTCAAATAAGTTAATTAAACATGTAATGGTATTTATTAATATGCATATTTATTAGATCTTATTCATCAACAAATAATTCCAATTATTATGGTTAAATTATTGTTAACAATGAGATATATAATTGTCCATACTAAAATTTAAGTTTTTTTTTTCAAATGTAATCCCACATAATTTAACGGTTGTTATTGGCTTTTAGTTATCATTACTACATAGAATCTAATTACTGGAGATTATTTTTTTCTCCAAATCAAATTTTATTTCTCATCAAAAACTATTTATAAAATAAATTTTTTTTTACATTAGTGCTATTTTTTGTAATAATCTTTATATGAAATATTTAATTTCTTATAATAAGGAGTTTTATCCTATTATATATTTCTAATTTAATATTAATATTTCTAAGTAGCATATTTGGTACTCTTTTCTTAAAAAATATAGTAAAATTTAGGTGTTCATCAATCATATTAATTATTTTTTCATTCCCATCTAGATAGTACTGCTACTATGTTTTGCTCTTCAATTATGTTGCTAAATTATAAATTTAATATTTAAAATAAATTTTATATGCTATACTTGCTCAAAACTTTTGTCAGATACAAAACTATAGTTTTTAGTCACTATATATGACTATAAAAAAATAAAAATTATTTTTTAAAATTAATTAATCATTAGATTAATAATAAGAAATTTAAATAAAAGTAAAAGATATAGTAAACGAAGACATGATAACAAATTTGATCATAGCTTATAATGAAAAATATTTTCGTTAAATTTAATAATTAAAAAAAACAATAGATATAAGATAATAATAAACATTCTCTTAATAGAAATGTCATAGTAAGATTACATCAAATTATTTTAGTATTGTTTAAAATATGATCTAAATTAATTTAATTTTTTTTAATATAGCTTCTCTTATTAATATAAAATACATCTAATTTTTATTCATCAACGATATATTATTAACATAAAATACAACTAATTTTTATAGTCGATATAATATCGTAAAAGACATCGAGCTCGTATAACCTTCGATAATAATTTTGATTTTTTTGAACATACTAATCACATTGAAAATTGAAAAAGAAAACCTTTTACTTATCTTTTAAAATTTATTTTTTAATATTTTTCTGAAATACTAATCCCATTAAATATTTTCAGACATGATAACAAATTTGATCATAGCTTATAATGAAAAATATTTTCGTTAAATTTAATAATTAAAAAAACAATAGATATAAGATAATAATAAACATTCTCTTAATAGAAATGTCATAGTAAGATTACATCAAATTATTTTAGTATTGTTTAAAATATGATCTAAATTAATTTAAAATTTTTAATAGACCTTCTCTTATTAATATAAAATACATCTAATTTTTATTCATCAGTGATATATTATTAACATAAAATACAACTAATTTTTATAGTCGATATAATATCGTAAAAGACATCGATCTCGTATAACCTCCGGTAATAATTATGATTTTTTTGAACATATTAATCACATTGAAAATTGAAAAAGAAAACCTTTTACTTATTTTTTAAAATTCATTTTTTAATATTTTTTTGAAATACTAATCCCATTAAAAATTGAAAATAAAAACTCTTTTTTATCCTTTAAAATTCATTTGAAGCCATTTTAATAAGTAATACATTATAATTTTATAATGTCATAGAATTTTTATTTAATTATTTATATGATAATTTTTAGATATTAAATACACTTAGTATTGTTGTTATCTAATTTTAAATACACTTAGTATTATTGTTATCTAATTTTAGTAAATAGCACAATATTTTATATTTCATAACAATATTTAATAATTTATGGTGTATTTTAATTATATTTTAAGTATTTTTCTCTATTTGTAATTAATAATTAGAATTATTATTAAGCAACTTGAATATTTAACAGAATTTGTAAGAAGTTTTATATTTAATAGTGAATACAACTAACAATATACTAAATTAATAAATAAAATAATTTTTAATATTAATATATGAATAGAGTAATAAAATGATGAAATTGATTAGTGAGGGTAACTGAAAGGTTGTAAGCCATAAGTTAAATTAGATTTGTATTTAATATAAAACCTCAACTTTAAACAATTTAAATATTTAATAGAATGTTTAAATATTTTTCTCAAATTGTAATTAATAATTAACATAATTTAATTATTTTATAGAATGTATAAGAAGTTTTATATTTAATAGTGAATACTACTAATAATAAATTAAATTAATAAACAAAATAATATTTAAATAGAGTAATAAAACGATGAACTTATTAGTGAGAGTAGCTGAAAGGTTGTAACTCATACGTTAAGTTAAATTTGTATTTGATAAAAAATCTCAAGTCTAAGAAATTTATATATTTAATAGAATGCCGAAGAAATTTTATATTTAATAGTTAATAAATCTAATAATATCATAAATTGTAACTCATAAATTAAAATAAATTTATATTTAATACTAAAATTCAAGTCTCCTTAAATTAAATTAATAAATTACTTAATATTTAATAATAATAATAATAATAATAATAATATTTAAAAAGAGTAGTAAAATCGTAAAATTGATTAATACGGGTAATTGAAAGGTTATAACTCATGTATTATAATAAACTTGTATTCAATGTTGTAGCTCAAGCTTTACACATGGCAATGGGTAGGAATCTAACCCACACCCTTTGTTTATATCAACGATATTATTGGAGATCTAAAAAAAGATATTATCCCATAGGGTAAAACTTACGTAAAGGCACTGTGCTTATTGTTCTTCATTATATTCTTATTAAACCACGCAAGACAACCCATAACTTGAATGAACATGAAACTGTTCCACACCTTTTGGTAGTTTTCGGCGGTTTTAGTTCATTTTACGTTGAAAACAGGACGAACTATGTGTAAGGAATTGTACATAAGTTTTTTCTTATTCCATATACCTTTTCACTACAACATAAAACAAAATAGATAGTGCTTATTTTTTGCCTTCGCTAGCACTTAAAAGCGCTACCTATTCAGCTGCTAGTGATCATGGTTCGAAAAGACAGTGTTTTAAAAGCGCTAGTGAAAACTGAAATCGCTAGCACTTCCTTGAGAAAGCGCTATCTATTGTTGAGAATAGATAGCGTTTTTTCGCGCTATCTATTCTCAACAATAGATGGCGCTTTCTCAATGAAGCATTAGTTATTTTTTTATTTTTTACAGTTCTGCTACAATGATGCCAACTAAAATAAACAATACAACAATGTCAACCAACAATACAACAAACAATGCCAACCAAAATAATGCCTCACATGGGCCAACAAAATACATCTAACTACTACTATATATAATTTGTATACACAATGATCATAGTCATAAAACAAACTTCTCAGCCACATAACGACACCAGTCTTTCTTGAGTTGAACAATTTGAACATCAGAATATGAATCGTATTTACATTCAGGAATATACTGCAAAATGATAAATAAATCATATTAAAGTTTAAGTACGCAAAGTGTCAAATGAAAGAGTAATTATTTTATATAAATTAGAAATAAAAATACATACATCCTTTGAGATTTGCATTTGGTTATGAACAACAATATCCTTCATGAACTTGATAACGTAATAGACACAATCATTGTAATTTGGTTGGCGGGGTCACTAAAAAACCAAAAATATTATAAATAAATATTTTTAATTTTTTAAACTAAATAATTGCATAACAATTTTGATAACACCTGTATAGTTATCCACTTAGTTGTCGTGGATGATTTAGAAAATCGGGACTTGTTTAGTGTCCGATGTCCTTGATGAATTGCCAAAGCCCTGAGTCATAACATACAATTAGATATATTAATTAGTGCAGAAATTTTCAACCTCAATTTCACATTCAGAACTCATTCCAATACATGCATATATATACTTACTGATTGAATGTATCCCTCATTTCTTTGTGATTGCTCAAACTAGAACGCAAAGGATCTAAATAGTACACCGTGTCTTCTCGGGGATTGATTGCTAACAATACCTAATGGCTCCTAAAAAATGTTGAATAAGGAAATCCAAATTAGCAGGTAATCACATTTCACAAAATTTAGTATCGTTAATTAAGTCATATGTATGTATGTATGTGTATATATATATATATGTATGTATGTATGTATGTATGATTAAATTAAATAAATGACTCACCCTAGGTTGCAAAGGTGACAAGCGTTCAGATATATATCCCACCATTTTCCCATATTGAAATTGAAAATTTATTTTCTCTGGGCATAAGAACACAAACCTCTCGGTCAGTTATTCTGGGATCAGTATCTCAGTATACAAGTACCTTGAATTAAATCGTATACAAATTAATGGATTAACAATAACTTCAATATTTAGGTGAAAGAATAAAAAAAAACGTATACTTTAAAGTTGGATGTTGTACCTGATATATGCACTAACTACAGTTTGACTGATCCACGCTCCATGAGTAAAAACTTCTGCCAGTTCATCCTTAGCGTTGAGCAATAATGCAGATTCATAACCGAAAATATTTTTACCCATTGGTATTTCGATTGTTCTCCGGTCAATGTCATCCTTGTTTCAGCATGAACTTTAAGATAATTAAAGAATTTTTTTTCAAGAGGGGAATGCTGAGATTTGTCCACACGCTTTACTGGAGATGTATAAGACCCAACTGTTTGCTGCTTACCCTTTCCTTTGTCCTTGTCGTTGGCTTTGGATTTTATGGGTTTCTATATATTTTGCATTAGTTAGTGACCACGTAATTTTATAAATATATTATGATAATGAATCATGTTTATTAAAAAATTAGCACGCCACTTACAAGTTTTAATGCCATGCCACATAAATACCTATTGCTTGTCCCACTATCATGATATCTGCCCCCTCAAGTGGTACAGGCAATGGTGCATCCTCTTCAGTTGCAAAGTCAATTCTAACTTTGCAATGATGGATAGGTAATGGACGATTGTGCAATGTGACACTTAAATCAGTGTAGCAAATCCCCTTACCAACCATTCGAGACGGGCCTGACAAATATAACGTATACTATTTGAAGTCCTAAACCAATGATAAACAAAATATTAATATGATAAACCATTGATGCAATACATACAAGTAATGACAATTTCTAATGATTTATTACCTTGGGTGATTTAAGAGTGCATCCATCCATGGGTAAACTAGGCTCGTGCACCCCCACCAGTTCCATTACCTCCACTGGTTTCTTAAGTAATCAAGATCCACAATAATATTAAATTAGAATATTTGAATACTTCAATTTGAATTTCTAACAAAATTTTGGCAGAGTCTCATCTAAAATATGGACATTCCAAAATTTATCTAATACATGTAACAACAAAAAATTACCATATACCATCTAGCACAAGTCACTATACAAGTCATGATCTACTCTAACACCAAATTATATAAGCAAAAGCTCAGCATGTATGATACAAGTTTCAATTTCAAGATATACAAGTTTCATAAGTGACAAATACAAGATATGCATATCAGCATACACAATGTTCGTTTTCATTATGCTTTTCATGTAATACTAATTAACAATTACCTTGTGTGACTTTAGAGTGCAACTATATTTGGTGCTACCATCCTGATGCCCCCCTACCGGTCCCTTGTCCTGATGATGCACCCTTTTCAATTCCTAGACCTCCTGATAGAGTTTGGCCACCATCCGCCTCAAGTCTTCATTTTCATCTTTTCTTACGCACTTCGGTGGACTAAAGATAGCTTTCTGTAAGACCCCAAATCCCACACCTCTTACACGTCATGGATACTTTTTTATGGGGACAGCTTGGGAAAGGAAGTCTATGTCAATCCCCTGTGACATAGCCTCCTGTGATAGGGCATCCTGAGACACAAATATTATTCACAAAGATTGTTAAGTATTATCACTTTCATAAGAAAATTGCAAATGAAAATGTTATTTAATCTATCATACTTACAATTCTTTCACACACTTCCGCAGTAGGGGGTGTTCAATCTCACCATCCTTGTTTCGGTTGGATTCTATCCACAAGACTTGGTGATCGATTGATTGTGAGGATACATCTTCTCCTGCTTACTTCAACTATACATATTAAAAAAGAAATAGAAATTCATCAGTGTTAATTAATTAGGTTACTCTACATGGAAAAATGGAAAAATGTTGTACATATAATTTAAGGTTACTCTGCATACCAGATCTTGCTCAATACTCGGATACCCCTTAACCCCTCCTATGTATGGGTAAGGAGGATTTGGTGTTTTCTGCCGATTTGCATTACTTATTCTCTATATAGACAAACATATAAATGCGCTTAGGAACGACAACGATTAAATATACAAGTATAGACATACATATACATGTATACAAGTAGGGACATATATAAGTATACATGAAATTCAGGATCTCCGGTGTGTTTTGCTACAAAATATGTCCAGATGTCCACACCTATGACTGATGCATACAATGATGGAGGATTAGGTCTAATATTCCATTTTTTATCTCTCAGGCGCTTAGACAACCATGCTTGGAATGTCCGATGAGATTTTCCGGCAAGCTTCGTTATGATGTCCTTATGGGTGTCATCAATATCAAATGTTTTCTACAAATACATTATAAACAAAATGGTAGAGTAAGTATATTTACACAACTGAGAAGACATACAAATGATCAATGTTAATTAATTTATATACCTATATCTCAGCCCAAAGCTCCTCTTTGCATCTATCCAAAACTACATTATCTTTCTCTAACCAATGACTAAACGTAATTGAAACCGTCATTCGCACTTGAGTTCTAATGAAACTTATCAAATCTCTGCCACCTTTGCCTATGGTTGACCTTTAGCATTCCATGAAACATAAAAAAATAAGTGTACAACATTAGATAATAAATAGATAAAAACAACTAATTATATTAATTAGTAACTATCTTACCACTTGTATCTCTCCTCTACTCCTAGCTCGGATGATATTCTTTTTGTATGTCGGTCCACGGGGACGGCGCTTCACATTTTGGGCCGCTGCAGCATCACTATCATGAGCATCACTATCATGTCCGGAATTAGCCATCTATCTGCAATTAATACAACATCACAACAAAACATATTCAAAACTTTTTTTCACAACTTTTTACATATTTTATCAAAATTTTGTCATGACCTATTTGTATAATCAATAATTACCCACTTACCCACTTACCAATTGTGATCTAAACAGATTCATGCACCTATGCTATCACAGCAAGCTCAAAACACAGCCAAACCAGAAGAAATAGTGCACAGCAACAGTAAGGATCTCGCAACATTTGAATAAGTTTCAGGTTTCAGCAAGATTGCTACAGGCCACATAACAAAAACTAGTATCATCTATAAAAAAAATTAAAGATTCAGGTTTCCCGCAGTTGGCATGTGCCACCAGATTTGCTATCACAATAGGCAATTGATGCTAAACCATAAGTAGAGACTCAAATTACAAAGATCTAGTTCACAAAAGAAACATGTTTTAAATTAAGATGCCATCATGCACATGTATAATTTTTTAAAAGCTCATAAGACCATTAATAGTTCAACACCTTAATTCCAAATCTAGATTGACCATTTGACAAGAGCATTGCATACACTTGTCACTCCACATATGTACATGATTAAAGCATGGCAGCCTCCCATTTTTGTTGAACTTAGTCATTGTAATTCTCTATAATTTCTCACTTCAAACGAATATATAAAAGCCTTTTTTGGCCACATGAGGTTTCTTTCAGCTTGTGTTTCCAAATAGAAGCACTTCAAAGTCCATTTTGTTCAATTTTCAAGGAGATGTAAACAAGGAATAATTAATCAGAAAAACCACGACTTAGGTAACCGACATGCATGCTTCCATTTCATTCGCAAATGTCTGCTGGGAATTATTAAAAAGCCAAAACACTGTAGTTCACAACAATAGATATTACCTCAAATAACATGAAATTGCACACATTGTTAGCAAATACAGATTACAAGCAATAAAAGAGATTGTCAGAGTTTCAACAAAAAATTCAAACAATCAAACATGCATGCAAATTCTTATAAGGTGGACATTTAAAAGCCAACACAAATCAAGAACACACTACACTATAGCTGTATAGCTCAAGTTTTTAAACCCAATCCAGTTTTTATCACATTTCTGTGATCAACAAACAAAGTCTTATCTTTCCAAAACAAAACAAAAAAAAGGAACGAAAATACGTACCTAGAGAGACGAAGAGGAACAGAGAAGTGACAGTGAGAAACAGGAACGACGGCGGTGGAGAGGAGGAGGAACAAAGAAAACACGGTGCACGGTTGCGGTAGAGAGTAGGAGGAACGGCGCGACGGCACTGAGCGACTGAGACGGAGGCTAGACAGAGATGGAGGCGAGACAGAGACTGAGGCACTGTTCTTTAGACAAAAGAGAGGAAGACATCGCGCGTAAGAGAAATGCTTTTGTAACGGGAGGATATATGATTTAATTTTCCAGATTGTGAATAGGTAGCGCTTTTCTGAATAAGCGCTAGCGATTATGAAACAAATACAGCGCTTTCCTGGCGAAGCGCTAGCGAAGATAACACAAGGAAGCGCTAGCTATTATGAACATGATACAATCACCAGCGCTTTTACCAAAAAGCGCTAGCTATTTAATGAATAAAGCTAGCGTTTTACCAACGAAGCGCTAGCGATGAGTTCAGAATTTTTTTAGCTAGCGTTCTCTTTGGATAACGCTAGTGAAAGTAGCGCCATATTTTTAATATTTTGGTGTAGTGTTTCTAATTGGTTATAATTTAATTAATTTGTACTCAATGTTGTAGCCCAGTCTTCATTGGCACGCCGCAGCCCTTTAGCTTTAGCCGTTAATGCACGGCCCACAAAATAGAATTCTTCTTTCCATGGAGGCTTTGAAAATTCATCCTACAATCATACAGCCTATTTAGTATTTTCCTGGACCGAGTTTATTCAACGTCTTTATGGACATACTCCAATGTTGACTGCAAATTTGAAAGGTACCTATAGA
Source organism: Calophaca sinica (assembly GCA_037113605.1). Classification (NCBI taxonomy): domain Eukaryota; kingdom Viridiplantae; phylum Streptophyta; class Magnoliopsida; order Fabales; family Fabaceae; genus Calophaca; species Calophaca sinica. The sequence continues at coordinate 97,555,614 of CM073734.1, read as the reverse complement.
AGTAAGTTTAGGGATGAAATATAGAAAAGTCATTATTCTGTTTTATGCAATAATATTTATGATCTATGTATTCTTGATTTATGTACCTTTTTACGCAGTGATAACTAGAAGTTTAATTAATCTATCGCTTTTTAACCCAAATCGTAACTAATTAGTGATTTATGTATCTTATTATATATGTTAATTTGCATGTATGATAAGTTTTTTACGTTATCTAGTGCATTATTATTATTTTTGATAAATTATCTAGTGCATTATTGATATGTCTTCGTTGTATAGACAAATATACTGGAGAGTGATCAATATATTACAGGTTGCTATTCATTGTTTTATCTGATATGATAAGTCATGGACATCATTTTATGTGATGAGGGATAATATTTCTTCATAGTCAAATCCTACATCTATTCTCCCGGACTCCAAGTTTGTCAAAGAAAAGTCCTAATTGCCTCATGTATGCTATTCATTGGGTGGTTAAATTTATTTCAACGGTGCTGATTTTCAAGGTGAATTTTAAGAATATCGTTGATAGTATAAAAAATAATCAGGAGAAACCTAGCTATGGGGCTTTTATTTTAAATACTCCATTCGTTACTTTTTATAAGTCATTTTTACAAAAATTTTTTTAACTAATTATAAACCCTTTTTCAAATTACAAGATACATTAATTATTTTTTTTCCAAAAGTATCCTTAATTAATTGCATGGTGTTTAAGAATCCAAGACATGCATTAATTAATTAAAAGTACTAATGAAGGATAAATTTGGAAAAACATATACATTATAGACAATTTTAATTATGCTAACTACTTTTTTTAATATGCGTTTCTTGTCTAAAAGGACTTATAAAAAGTAACAAAGGGAGTAGTAGGAGTCTTTTATCTTTTTCTGTTACCAACTCTTTGGTAGAGTTTTATAGAAGGTGAGCCCATGTAGTTGCTTACTCTTTGGTAAGGGTGGCTGCATATATTGCTAGCTTTCAAATTTATGATCAAGTTACTAAATGTATTGCGGTTCTGAGTATTAATAAAATTGCTTAACATTTTCTTTTGTAAAAAAAAAAAATTACAGGTTGCTACAGCCGATAACAATTAACCAGCAATAGTATAAAGTATTAAGTCAGAGATTCATTACGTATATAATTTTCGTAGTTATATTAACAATTTTTTAATACTTTTTCCCATTTATAATCCTGCTATTGAGTTTAATGCATAGCCAAAAAAGAAGTTAACAAATAAGAAATACTATCGCTATATAATATTTTTCATATTATCTATACCTTATTGTTTATGACACAAAATAGTTTAAATTTTATGTTAAGAATAAGAAGATGTGGAGAGGGAGAGAGAAAATAAGATTGAGAGAAATCTAATAAGGAATCATACTAAAAGATACAGAAAATGGGATACAACTACTCTAATGGTCTCATTCTTGATGAGAACTCGAACAGTTTTCTTGAAGCCATGAGTATTAGATCGTGAACGAACGACATCAGATGCAACATCTCCGATTAAAATCTCAGAGTCGATAAATAGAAGAAGAAAAGAAAAAGACACAAAATTAGTGAGGTTGACGATCTTTAACCACTAGCTAGCTTCAATCGAACTGCAGATTGATCAAATTATGACGCCTTTCTTTGACATTGGCATGCACATCAAAATCGAAAGGAAATCAGTGACAACATCACGGAGTGCGACGAAACTGTCAAAGCCATGGGAAGAAGGCGGAACTCGACAAGAGAGAGGAAGTTAAATTGTTTTCATATAAGTCGTAAGCTGTTTTCACAAATTATCTTGTAGAAAATATTGAAATAAGCTAAAAATTATAGCTTATGGACAAGTAATATAAGTCATTTTCATAAGTTCTCTCAAATACTTTACAAGTGTTTATATCAATAGATAAGTTCAAATAAGTTGTTCGTAAGTCAATACAAACGCACCTTTATTCCTCGTAAGTGAGCTAACTTGAAGTAACAAAATAATCCATCATGAGAATAGTTAACGTTTAGAGATTAATTAATTAGTAGTTCAGTACAAAATTAAAAATAAAATTTTGTATTTACTGATAATATAAAGTTTAGATTGTTTTATAAGAAAGATTGTTTTATTTCAATGAATTATTATTTAATTTTACTTAATTAAGTGCAAAATGAATCAATTACATTTTTTTTACAAAACTAACTATTTTAAAAAAAAATTGGTATCCATACATGTCCATACATATACAAACGAGGTGTCTAATTAGTGTCCCAAAAAGTGGGGTGTCTATTGATTTTTTCCTTTATTATATTATTCTCAAAATAAATAAGAAGTGCCCGGGAAAAAGGAGCACGTGGATGTCCAAGGTTAGCTACAACAATTCTCCAAATTCATTGATGACTGCATTTGGACATGTTAGTATTGTACTCCCTTCGGTCCTAAATATAAGAGACAAAACCCTAATTCATCAAAACCAAGAAAAACACTCTTTTTTCCAATGAAAAACACCTTTTTATCTCACATATCTCTTATATTTTGAAACCCTAAAAAACACCTTTTTTTCTCTTACATTGAGAACCGGAGGGAGTATTGTTTTTTTTTTCCTAAAAAAAAGAGCCGGTCTTTGAACAAGGCTGTCTTTCTTGACTAGAGCTAGAATAATTTATTAATTTATAAGTCTTTAAAATGTACTGAATCATTGATAGGGATCTAAACTATACTGTAGTATTTATTTTATTAATAATACTACATTATTGTGAATCAGTGATGGTAGGTAGGCATCTTCGGCCATCTACTTCGCCCATACTGGCATGTGCCAGATGGTGTTCTGTGAATTTGTGTAAGCACGCCCAATTTGTAAACGGTGTTTTCATTTTGTTACTAAAAAATTAATGTGGGGACTTTGCCTCGCATATACTAGTATAAAAAATTCAAAAGTTACATTTACAAAAAAAAAAAAAATTCAAAAGTTACGAAGACAAAGAACGTTGAACTCTTTGATATTAATTATAATGCTTTTACGTTTTCTTAGTATACAAAGTACAGTAATAAATCAATCAACTGGTTCGGTCTTTTGTTTGGCGACTTAAGTTCGAATTCAGGTGACTGTATTGGTAGACGATACGTAAATTCTACCGTAAATTCTGGCTCAGGTTGGTGGTTCTCACTGACCTCTGCACGGGGGTGAGTCTCCTCTAATCTAAATTTTTTGTTATAAAAACAAAGTCCAGTAATAAAAAATTCCGTAAAAAAAGTAATAAACAACTTGTTACCTGTTTTTTAACTTGTTTATAATTGAAAAATGATTGAAAAATGATGTAAAAGTTGCGTAAACAATAATGTAGAAATATTAATATTGAGTTTTATAATTAAACTACAAAACAATCATATCATAATTTTTTTTTACAAAACAATCATATCATAATTGTAAAGGCCAAAACAAGTTTTTTTAATAAGCAAAAGTATATTAAAGGAAGTATAAGAGATATTTTAACTCATTACATCAAATCTGTTTTACAATACTTAAAAGCAAAGAATCGGATTAGCACATCAATCCGAAAATTGAACACCCACATTTTTACCACCCCTACAGTTAAACCATCACCAAGACAGCTCTGTCACCTGAGTAATAATCGCAATACAATCAACAACTTCTCCTCTAAATATAATTCTATTTCTTAACATCCATAGAGACCAAGTTACAACCATTCATATGATATATCAGACTCTCCTCCATTTCTTTCCTCTTATTAATGCATCATGCTGTAAGAAATGCTTCATCCCATCACAATGATGCCCCGTCAAAACGATTTATGCTAGCTGAATAGAATATATGATTATAAGAACCAGTAGGTAATATCATGCTAAATTAGCCGAACGAGATATTAGTCCTATAATTGGTTCGAAAGGGTCTAAGTCATGAGAATATCCTGTGGACCCATTCAACCCAAATGGCTAATTAGGATATGTTTCAAACCAAAAAAATAAAAATAAATATGTACTTCTTTTTATGGACTTACTCTTTTTTTGGGGATATTCTATGGACTTACTTTTAACAATAGTGAAATTACATATTTGCTAGAGGGTAATGTTCAGAATAATCATCCACAGTGCATACAAATTATCATGCATACAAATTATCACCCATGTTTCTCGAATCAAACCCACTAAAATTAAGAGCACCCACAGTGGCGATATCTATTAGCGCATTGCTCAATGGGCCACATGGGATTTGTCAGTAAAAAAAAACTCTCTCCATTATTTTAAGATAGTTGCCGTGCTCTATATAGTTGCTTTGACCAAAAAATAAGAAGCGATGCACTACAACTCAGTGCCACGTGGGCTGAATGATACGTTACTGGATTATAAGAAACACTGCAAAATTTTAAGAAACGCCGATTAAAGATGCTCTGATTGCGAAACTTATCAAATTCAAATGAACGATGTAGTGCCTGTTTGGATCACCGTTCTCATCCTCTCAACGCCCGTTTCCAACGGCGAACTGGTTTTCCTCTTCGTTTGGACGCTCTCAACTTCCGTCGATGAAACGGAATTTGTCATCAAACGTTGGTTGGGATGGAATGAATGATCCCCTTGCTTTTCCTTTTCCCGTTTTTCGTTGGGAGATTTAACTCCCGATTTTGCCCTTCATCACCTATTTTATTTTGTCGTCACCTCATTTCTTTTATATTTAAATAAATGTTGTACATTAATTAGATATTGAAAATTTAGAATATCTGAAATTTTCTCTATATTTATTTTTTTGTTATTGATTAAATTTTTTGCTCTATATATTTTTCTTGTTATTTTATTTTTAAATTTGGGGCATATATATTAGCTTGTTGTTTTATACTTTTACTAAGATTGTATTGAGAATTTCCTCACCTGTTAGCATAATTTATTTTTTTAACAAAGCAATAAAAAAAATATTATTAATACTACATTATAAAACTCATACCCTCTTTGGTAATTACACATTTAAAAGTACGTTCGATTAATATCATCCAAACAATTTTCATTTTGTCAAATGTATGTTTGCGAAAAAAGTATCCAAACAGAAATCACGTTACGATAAACTCAGTTTTAACCAAACGTCCGTTTACAAAATGACGTTGAATCAAACGTCCGTTCGTAAATTTTAATGTAAACGGGCACGTAATGATGATATATGTAAGGTTCGGGCTGAGAAAGTGTGCATTATTACTTTATTTTCCTGACGTGAGAGAAACTGCATTTTATCAATTATCACGACATATTGGTTTTTTATAATTTTTTTATTATTATTGACAAACCGCCAAGACCCGCGCAGGTAAAGTTGCAAGTTGCCTTGCAGCTCTCAAGTGACAACTTATTTTTGACTGGGTTTCTCGATCGAGAAAAGATGCAGCGCCATCCCTCGGACTAGAAGCGTAGTAGTAGTAGGTGATACTAGGAAATTGGATATTTTTTGCACTAAAATTATGACGCAGTTGACGCATTTGTGTGTGAAAGAAATATTGCAACTGCATGAAACTAAGGATGGATTACAGGCGATCTGGGTCCGTGATACTAGTACTGGGAAGTAATCATTATTAAAAAATTAATTTATTTTAAATTATTTATACTTAATTTTCAAGCTTTAAAAATATTAATTGTTCTTTCAATGCACACCTTAAAGAAATACTATTTTATTTCAAAACGGACGAATCTATCGTGTTAAGCCATCATAATCGTAAAAAAAAAAGTACAATATATTTTTCAAATTTTATATCATTTATCGAATTTGTCATTTTTTGAGCGTGCAACGTTGAAAAGGGAAAACCATTTTCGTCACAGGCACCATTTTACTGGCAGGCCCGCAGAGACAGAAAGTTGGGTAGTAGAAGTCGAATAAACAGGGTTTTTTTATATTTATATCACCTTTTTAATTATTATTTTCTTAAATATCTCTCTTTTCATATTATTTTTTTAAATATCTTATTTTTTGGGTAAGATTATCGATTTCTCACTTGAGGTTTTTTTTTTACTCAGGGTGAGAAATCGGGTTTGTAGAAACGGATTTCTCAACTATCTTTTTTTTTTGTTTTTAAAGTTATTTTATTGTTAAAAAATTTAAAAAAAAAACTCAAGTGAGAAATCGGTGATAGCAAAACCGATTTCTCACCTTGCCTAAAAAGTGGGACATTTAGGAAAATAATAGAAAAATGGGGATATTTAATAAAATAATAATTAAAAATGAGATATAAAAATAAAAAATCCCGAATAAACATATGTACCAAAAAAAATCGAATAAACATATGCTATTCTAAAAAATAGTTTTTCCTGTCTCCAACTAATTAAAATCTGTGATATGCATATGTGTTTATGATTTTATTTTATTATGTATCAAATTGTTATTAGTGGGGAACAGAGAATGTGAAAAGAAACGGAGAAAGAAAATTTTCTTCAAGCCGTAAACACGAGTAAAATACAATCTAGCGGTTCACCATTTGGGAAAAGTAACACTTAAATGTACTTCAGATTATCAAAAGAATTAGTCTTCATAGTCGCATGTTTGGAGGATACCGTGAGGAAAAAAAAAAAAAAAAACCAACCCAGCGATTGCTTATAAAAGGAAAGCATTGGGAACCTTTCCTCTCAGGCAAAACACAAATCATATTTGGCCTCGACGCATAAGACTCAACTTAATTTAGCAAAAGATCAAAGAAACACCATGTTGGTGGAACTAGCAATTGCTTTATTAGTGATCGCTCTGTTCATACACCTTCGTCCCACACCATCTGCAAAATCAAAAGCCCTTCGCCACCTTCCAAACCCTCCAAGTCCAAAACCACGTCTTCCTTTCATCGGTCACCTTCACCTTTTGGACAAACCTCTTCTCCACCACTCCCTCATCCGTCTCAGCGAACGCTATGGCCCCTTATACTCTCTCTACTTTGGTTCCATGCCTACTGTCGTCGCCTCCACCCCTGAGTTATTCAAACTCTTCCTTCAAACCCACGAGGCTTCTTCCTTCAACACCAGGTTCCAAACCTCTGCCATCAGACGCCTTACCTACGATAACTCCGTTGCCATGGTTCCCTTTGGACCTTACTGGAAGTTCATCAGAAAGCTCATCATGAACGACCTTCTAAACGCCACAACCGTCAACAAGTTGAGACCCTTGAGGAGTCAGGAAATCCGTAAGGTTCTTAAGGTGATGGCACAGAGCGCGGAAACTCAACAGCCACTTAATGTCACCGAGGAGCTTCTCAAGTGGACAAACAGCACCATCTCTAGGATGATGTTGGGTGAGGCTGAAGAGATTAGAGATATCGCTCGTGATGTGCTTAAGATCTTTGGGGAGTATAGTCTTACGGATTTCATTTGGCCATTGAAGAAACTCAAGGTTGGACAGTATGAGAAGAGAATAGATGATATTTTCAACAGGTTTGACCCTGTCATTGAAAAGGTCATCAAGAAACGCCAGGAGATTAGGAAGAGAAGAAAGGAGAGAAATGGTGAACTTGAAGAGGGTGAGCAGAGTGTTGTTTTTCTTGATACTTTGCTTGATTTTGCTGAGGATGAGACCATGGAGATCAAAATTACCAAGGAACAAATCAAGGGTCTTGTTGTGGTAAGTAGGAATCTCTTTTGATGATTTTATGTTTGTGTCTAAGGAGAATTAAATTAACCAACAGTTAATGTAATGTAACTGACAATTCTCTCACACTACTTGTGTGCAGGATTTCTTCTCAGCAGGGACGGATTCAACAGCAGTGGCAACAGACTATGCTTTGTCAGAGCTAATCAACAACCCCAGGGTGTTGAAAAAAGCGCGAGAGGAGGTCGATAGTGTTGTGGGAAAAGATAGACTGGTTGACGAATCAGATGTTCAAAACCTTCCATTCATTAGAGCCATCGTGAAGGAGACATTCCGTATGCACCCACCACTACCCGTGGTGAAAAGAAAATGTACACAAGAGTGTGAGATAGACGGTTTTGTTATCCCAGAGGGAGCATTGATACTTTTCAATGTTTGGGCTGTTGGAAGAGACCCAAAGTACTGGGAAAGACCCTCGGAATTTCGTCCTGAGAGGTTCTTAGAAAATGCTGGGGAAGGGGAAGTAGGTCCAATTGATCTTAGGGGCCAACATTTCCAACTTTTGCCATTTGGATCTGGTAGGAGAATGTGCCCTGGAGTCAATTTGGCTACTGCAGGAATGGCTACACTTCTTGCATCTGTTATCCAGTGCTTTGATCTGCAAGTACCGGGCCCACAAGGACAAATATTGAAAGGTGATGATGCCAAGGTTAGCATGGAAGAGAGACCTGGTCTTACAGTTCCAAGGGCACATAATCTCATGTGTGTTCCTCTTGCTAGAGCAGGTGTTGCAGCTAAACTTCTTTCCTCCTAAAAACATAGTACAACACAACACAACACAACACAACCACAAGAATGTTGCTATGGATGGTTTTTTTTTTATATTTGTAGTAATAATCATTTTCAATAAGGTATCATTGAGAGAGAATGAGTCCAAGTTCCCCTGGCACATGGGCTGCTGGAAGAGTCACATATGTGTATGTATCGTCTCAATTAGTCTCTCTCTGGTAATACAATGTAATTTTCATCTTTGTTTTTTCTTTTTTCCTTTTTGTCACAGAAGAAGTGTTGTACTTGTAACAGCCTATATCTATAATTTTTACAACCATGTCCATTAATATTACACTCTTTGCTTATCTCTACAGATTTGTGGTAACTCTGGTACATTAAGATGAACAAATTTGTGGTTTAATAATATATTTTTCATTTCAAGTGATAGTACAATATCAATCGTTACACGGTAGAAAACAATATTGGGGAGGGGGTCTATTAATATAAATATACAATATATATTGATTCTAAAAAAAAATACAATATTTTATCAAAAAAATACAAGTATTTACTTTGACTGTGATGGGAAATTGGGAATTGAGACAAATAAATTGTTTTCGGCGTTCCTCACACGCATATATATGCTGCATCTATATCAAAAATTTTTGGACTATAGTTTCTATTATTGTATTGCGTGTACAGCAAAATTTAATTATTATACTGTTTTATGCTCACTTTCAATTGGATGAGTCGAAGTCGAGTTTAAGTCAGCTCGGCTTGACTTGGTTAGAAATGATTCGGCTCGAAACTCAACTCGAGTTTGAGATAAACCTTTTTTTTCTTTTAACTCGACTCGAGTTCGATTCAAACTCGCGAACTGCTCGGCTCGGCTCAGCAGTTCGAATCATATCATATCATATCATATATCAAAAATTTTATACTACATTATTCAATTATATATGTCTGTTTGACAAAATAATCCATATATATATATATATAGAATCGAAGACGCACTCAGCTACAGCCTGTTGGTGATATTAGTGGTGGAAATACTGCAACTATTAAACCAAACAACAAAAATTGATAAGTTCAAATAAAGATAATATGTTGTAAAACAAAGAACAAAGAAGAAGATGAATAATCATTGCACAAGACTCCAAGACGTGTGTGAAACACTAAGTTGTAGGTTCGATTCGTCCCCACTAATCCCTTTAGATTGAATGCAATAGGGTAACCAACGAATCCTCTTCAGGATGCAATTGAGTTCCTTGAATTGGCTTGCACTTCCAATTCAAGCTTATCGTCAATGGTAGATTACAGAATAATAGTTTCCTTCATTCTCTCTGCGCACAAGGGAAGAAAGGAAGTGATTTGGTGCAAAAACTAGACAAATTTCTCATCTCAAATCTGATGTAAATAGTCTCTATTTATAGAGAAACTCATGTCACTTGGTGAGAGAAAACAACATTTTATGTAAAGGAATGCAACATTTCATGTATGTATCTTTTCATGTAGAGACACATATGCTCACAATAGAACACACCTATTAGGAAGGATTTTAAACTCATGAAGAGACACATTTCCTCTTGGGTGCTCTTGGACTTCCATATTTTGAAAATCCCTCACAATCCCTCACCATTTTCAAAATAAACCCAAATCCCATTATTCCGGAAATCACATGTTTTCAGGTAAAGGTATCTTACGATTTGAACATTTACTTAGTAAGTCATTGTTTCACTCATCCCGAATAGATTAATAGACAAACTTTGAACCAATTATTCATTAGAACAAGCGTAAATTAACTTACACATGAAATCTCGCTACCATTGAGCGAATTGTAAATTGACACATTTGATAAGGCCTTGTGTCAAGTATCCTTTTCATGAGAGCTTCAAGAGTTAAGCCTTTAATCTCCAAGAAGTGGCCCCACTTCACTCTCATATAGGTAGACTCTATCAAAAGTGCTCCTATAATAAGCACTTTAGCACATACGTGCTATAGGTCCATTAAGAGTGTAACACCTGAGGACGAGATCGACATCGTATTAGGACGACGTATCGAGACCTCGACCAAGACCTTGTGTCGAGATCCCGTGCCAAGATCGTTTGCCGAGGTCAGTTGCCGAGATGAGGAGACCGCGTGCACTAGCTGCTGAGCTGAGGAGGTCGGGTGTCGAGTTGATGAAGTCGCATGTCGAACTGAGGAGGTCGCGTTCACGAACTCGTGTTAGAGCCTTGTGCGCTTGCACTAGCACCCTAGTCGACATCGTGTCGAGATGATAACTCGTATTCTTTCGAACGTTATTCAGCGCTATTATTATATTGTTTGTAATAATTACATTGTCGGCTTGCCGTTCTCGTCGCGTGTCTAGATCGATGGCCAAGCGAGTAGGTAATTATGAGAGGAACGATTGGACGGGTAGAATGATTGATGGGATTGGCATCTTCTAGCTGGAGTTACGATTATACCCCTTTCTCACCAGCTGTATACCACGACCGATTCCCTCAGATACTCATTTCTCTTTTCTTCTTTCTTCTTCCTTCCTTCTGCTCTGAGTTTCGTTGTTTTTCTCCAAAAACTTTCATCGAAGAAACCTTGAGTTCCATCGAAGCCTGCATAAGCTTTCTTCATCAACCTTGTTCCTCATTATCTTCTCGACATATCTCGCCTGCTCGACCATCACCATTGAGGTATGAAGAACAGATCTTTCTTTTCCTTCGTGCTACTGTTTAGCGCTATTTCTTCCTTCCATTTTAGCTAGTTTTTATGCTTCCAAATCATGTCAAACTGATGGGTTTTCTTCTTCACGATATTACCTATCTTTCTAACCGATTAATTGGGCTTGTAAAACAAATTTTCTTCCTCTGTTTTTTCTGCACCCAGCGTGCCGAAAACCCTTCATTTTTGGTTTGTTTTGATTTCTTGTTTTCGTTTGTTGCTTCTTGTTGTTGTCGATCTATCTCATTTGAAGCATCAGATACCCTTTTTCATGACCTTTTGATCGAAAACCCTAACTTTGTGTTAGAGGAAAAATATATTCAAGTTCTTGAGTTTTATATTTTCTGGGTTGTGGTTAAGTTTGGGATGAGAGCTAAGTGTATTAGAACCCATAGATCGAACTGAGTTGTGTTTGTTTTAGGAAGTCTGATTCAGAGATCGAGTGATTTCGAATCAAGGTGTACGGAGAGCGAATCCGAGGACGTGGAAGCGGCGGAATCCAGATCGAGAAGCTATGCGTGTCGAGGTCGACCGAGAAGTGTGCGTGTCGAAGTCGATTGAGGATCATGCGATGTCGAAGTCGTTGTCGAAGCTCGTTGAAGACAGTAGTGTCGAGATCGAGTAAGAGAAGTCGTTGTCGAGCTCATTTGAAGACGGCCGTGTCGAGGTCGTTGTCGGCGGCATTAACTTGAGTTCGGTAAGGGCGCTTCACATTAATACTTTCATAGTATGCTAGCGTAAGGGCACTTCATATTCCACGTGTTTATGTTATTGTGTATGTGTCGAGCTTAATATGTTGTGATATGATTGGGTTTTTGCATGTATTTAATATGTGATTGAATATATGTTGTGAATTGTGTATTGCATGTTGAATTGCGTTTCTTCATGTCGAGCTTGCTCTTTTTATTTGACATGCGGTTGAATATCTTGTGTTTAACTCTTTGAATATCGGATGCGGGTAATTGTTCATCGAGTGAGCGAGCTAGGTGAGTCGTATGACGTTTTTGAGCCGTGACCCGGATAACTAAGGGTGCTAGGTCCCCTTTTGTTTACGGGAGATTGACTAGACGTCGCCACGCTATGGGACCTGAGTTGACTGTCCTAGGGAGAGCGAGGATCCCAAGGCTTCGGCTGGACTTTCCGACATACGGTACGGCGTGTGCATTCCGGAAAAATTGTCGAGTCGAGAGAAAATGGATTGCGAGTTGTGTCGAGTCTAGAGTGAGATGGTCGAGTCACGTCGGTGAATGTTATACTTTACTGTTTGCTTATATCTTTTATGTCGAGCTTATCTTGAATTGTTGAGAAGTTGACCCTTTCCCGTGGTGCCTTCAATCCATGACGGTTACCCAGGCGAGGTCGAGGGCGCAGGGAACTCGACAGTAGATGATGCCGAGGAGGAGCTCGACGAGGACCCGAGTGACGACCTCTACTTGTCGTGATTGATTATGTTGTTGGATGTTTGTTTTTCTGATGACTGTACTTTGTTTTTCTTGTGTTCGAGGTCGTGACCAGTTTGGGCCGGGTATGTTTTATTGCTACAGGGTAGACTGGCGGTTTACTTTTGGAGCAGCCCCCTGCGTGGGAGTCTGCCGGAAGTACCCCAGGGTATGATTGCTCTTTTGAAGTCGTCATACCTTAGGTGTATTTTCTTTATACATTGCTACTCTGTATTTTGTATACATTATTATTTCGAGTGATATATATATATGTATGTTATGCATGTATGTTTTATTAGAATTTAAGTCTTGTGTCTTAGTTGCACCATGTTTCGAAAAGCTGTAATTACTCTGATGTGCACGAGTTGGTTTTAAAAAAAAAATATCGTATTTTTTAAAAGGCACAAGAGTTTCGTTTTTAAAACACATCTCATACAGGTTTATGTTGAGCTCGGTGTGTTGAGCTCGGTAACTCGAGCTCGGTATATTGAGCTCGGTAGCGGTCCGGAAACGGGTCGTTACAAAGAGCAAAAACTCAACCTTTCAACTTTATACTTATGGTCCAAGTACTTATAAACCTTGGGATGTATCTATTGTCAAGTACTTGCAATTACTCTAATAGTGTATTTTCACCATTGAACTCAAGACTTAATGCTACTTAGGTGTGAGTTGGGTTTCCACCATTGGTAATTATATAGATATGGGTTTGAATCTCATCCCCAATGATATTTTAAAACATCATATCCCTTGTCAATCCTTTCGTCAAAGAATTGCAAGATTTCTTTCCTTTTCTTATATATAAAAGCTATGAGTATTATTCCTTCACATAAATATGCTTTAGTCCAATGTCCCATGACATTTCACTGATCAATAGTTAATATACTCTTGATACTATCGAATAACTATTACAAATTATGAACCACTTGTCCCATATACTTTTCATTATATCCACTTGGCTATATGCCTTTATTAGTGTTGACCATCACAATGTATGTATATACTTGTCCTATTGGTTTAGACCAAATTGGTATATCATACAACAAGTTTCTGTTACCAATTGACTTCAAACACAAGAGGGGGGTGAATTGTGATAGCGGTGCTTATATAAAAAATTACAGAAAATAAATGACCGAATAATAAATAAAGAACAAAAATAAATAAAGTGCTTGAATGATAAAGAGACAGAGAGCAAAGAAGAGCACGCAGCAATTTATACAGGTTCGGCCACCAAACACCCCTGTGGCCTACGTCCTGTCCCCAAAGCAAACCACTATGGGATTTTCACTAAATCACTAGCTTTTAAATCAGGTTCAGCTAGAAACCTTTACAACTCTATACCAGAGCAATACGCTCAAGAGATATCACCTCTCTATGAACACCTTGGGATTCCTACCCAAAAATAAATGATTTTCACAAATAAAATGAGACGAGAAAGATACACTCAATAGTGCAGATATAACAAATTGAAGCTCAAATAATACAACTCAAATTTTGTAGAATAAAAAGACTCTCAGAAAATTGTGCTCAAATAAGTGTGAGTGATGAAAAATATTTGTGAGTTTTTGGCACAAAAATTAAGCATCACGTTGTTGTTTTAAAACAAAGCTCACGAGCTGTGTTTATATAGGCAATGGAGGAGCGTCACTTTAAGAAGATTTGTCCGTTGAGGATTTGCCCGTTGCGGCAGGGATCTGTCCGTTGGAATTTGTCCGTTGCGTTGAACATGAAAGAATTGAAAACACGAGAGCGGCTCGGCATACGACCTCAAGACAAACGGCCGGCAGACGACCTCTCAAGACAGCTCGTGACGACCTCGACAAAGCTCTCGGCATACGACCTCACGAACGGCTCGGCAAAAAGACCTCGGCACACACGACCTCGGCACGCGACCTCATCACCGACACGGATCATCAGCGGCCGCGCGACAAGAGCTCATCACGCCGACCTCGATGCAGCGACCTCATAAGCTCGACACGCCGACCTGGATGCGTGACCTCATCACCGACACGCGACTTCCTCCTCGATTCGACATACGACTTTCTCGAGCTCGACACGCGACTTCCTCCTCGCCTAGACATCCGACTTCCTCACCGACATCCGCCACGAGATATGCATGTCAAAATATTTTGTGCGTGTGTGATTTAATTTTAATTGAGAGCTTTTTACTACTTACAAATTGTCTTAATAAAGATAAATAAATACCCAGAACCCAAAGACTTGAGAAACAATCATTCTTGATACGCGTCTTGGTATTCTTTTCCACTTTTTGCACGGTTGACTATTTGCAAGACTCCCTTTTGTCAATCATCAAAACCATCCTGTCAAGGCATGTATTCACAGACTCCCCCTTTTTGATGATGACAAACATCTCATGGAGGGAATTTAGTAAAATATAATCATGATATAGCAATGAGATATAAGCATGGTTTTTCAATAAAAGATATCAGAGTTTAAGCACAATATTTAGAAAAACTCCCCCTCACAATAGGCAATACTTAAAAGATCACTCCCCCTGAATCATGCATTCATGTAACTCTCCCCCTTTTGGCAACATCAAAAGTGGGAAAGACAAATAAAGCAAGGCATATATTCAGGATTAAACAAGCATATTTTGATAGTTACGTGATACCAAGCTTGGTGTGTGACAGATGAGCTGGTTGGACATGATTAGCTAGTTGCATAAGATAAATGCGTCACCCACTCATTATTCCGTACTTAAAGAAAATGGAAGGGAAAAGACTGCATAAACTTGTTAGCACACTCAAACGCCCAAGTTAGAATTTATTCAAAAAGAAAATGCAATCACAAAAATACTCAATGCATGATTGGTCTAAAATTCCCAATTCAGTTCTAATAAAAAGAAAGTTTCCTTAGGCAAAGGTTTAGTAAAAATATCTGCAAGTTGTCTAGATGTTTCCACAAACTCAATCATGCAATCACCTTTTGAACATGATCTCTAATAAAATGGTGCCTAATCTCTATGTGTTTAGTCCGAGTGATAAACCGGATTTTTAGTGAGGTTTATGGAACTAGTATTGTCGCACTTAATTGGAGCAGTTTTGATTGATTCCATAATCATTCAATTGTTGTTTCATCCAAATGATCTGCGGCACAACAACTACTCACGTAACGTGATTCCGCTTCAAGAAGGACAAAGCCACACTGGCTTGTTTCTTACTATGCCATGAAACCAAGGCATTCCCAAGTAAGTGACATGTCCCACTAGTGCTTTTTCGGTCCATTTTGCAACCCGCAAAATCCGAATCCGAGTACCCAATAAGTGTGCAGTCAGCACCTTTGGGGTACCATAAACCCGTGTTTTGTGTGCCAGTGAGATATCTCATGATGCGTTTTACCGCTAAGAGATGTGATTCCTTAGGATTTGCTTGAAAACGTGCACACATACAAACACTAGACATAATATCCGGACGACTAGCAGTGAGATAGAGAAGAGATCCTATCATACCTCTATACTTACTTACTTCGACCGACTTACCACCTTCATCTTTGTCAAGATAGCATGATGTGCTCATGGGAGTTGAGATTTCTTTGGCGTTGCTCATTCCAAATCTTTTAAGCAACTCCTTGCAATATTTGGATTGATTTATAAAAATTCCTTCTTTTGTTTGTTTGATTTGAAGTCCAAGGAAGTAATTTAGCTCTCCCATCATTAACATTTCAAATTCACTTTGCATGATATCAGAAAATTCCTTACACAAGGATTCATTAGTAGCACCAAATATTATATCATCGACATAAATTTGAACAAGTAAAATGTCATGCTTCTTATGTTTGATGAAAAGAGTAGTATCAACTTTTCCTCTTTCAAAACCTTTTTCAAGTAAGTATTTGCTCAACCTATCATACCAAGCTCTAGGAGCTTGTTTTAAACCATACAGAGCCTTTTTCAATTTAAAAACATGATTTGGAAATTCAAAATTTTCAAAACCAGGAGGTTGATCAACAAATACTTCTTCTTGAATATAACCATTTAGAAAAGCACTCTTTACATCCATTTGAAAAAGTTTAAAATCCATGACACATGCAAATGCTAGAAGCATCTGAATGGCTTCTAATCTAGCCACGGTGCATAGGTTTCATCGAAATCTATGCCCTCTTGTTGGTTGTAGCCTTTTGCAACAAGTCTAGCTTTGTTTCTAACAATAATACTGTTTTCATCAAGCTTGTTGCGAAAGACCCATTTGGTCCCAATGACTATATGATCTTTAGGTTTAGGAACTAGTTCCCAAACATTGTTTCTTTCAAATTGATTTAATTCCTCTTGCATAGCAAGGGTCCAATGTTCATCAATAATGGCTTCATTGATGTCCTTTGGTTCAACTTGAGAAACAAAAGCCATAAAAAGACATGCATGATTAAGAGAGTTTCGAGTTGTTACCCCTTTAGAGATATCGCTAATTATATTGTCAAGTGGATGATGTTTTGAGACTCTCCATTCTTTTGATAGATTTGAATGAGGAGATTCCTTAGAAGATTGTAGCAAAGGATTTTCATCTTCATCTTTGGACTCATTTGAATCTTCTAAGTGACTATTTCCCAATATTTCTGCAAGATCATCAACACTATCTTCTACCAAAGATTTTGGGTTATACTCATCAAAGGTAACATGCATGTATTCTTCAATGGTCAAAGTTCTCTTATTATAAATTCAAAATCTTTACTAGAAATAGAATATCCAAGAAATATACCTTCATCCGCTTTGGCATCAAATTTTCCAAGGTTATTCTTACCATTGTTTAGGACAAAACACTTGCATCCGAAAACGTGAAGGTGGGAAATGTTGGGCTTCCTTCCTTTGTAGAGTTCATACGGTGTTTGTTTAAGGATCGGCCTTATAAGAACTCGATTCATCACATAGCAAGCGGTGCTCACTGCGTGCCCAAAAGTACTTAGGAAGGTTAGTCTCATTGAGCATCGCCCTCGCTAGCTCTTCAAGAGACCGATTTTTCCTTTCAACCACTCCATTTTGTTGCGGTGTCCTTGGAGCGAGAAAAGTTGTGATCGATGCCATTTTCGTGCAAAATGCTTCAAATGCTTCATTCTCAAATTCCCACCATGATCACTTGAATGGAAGCAATGTTAAGTCCCTTCTCATTTTGTATAACCTTTGCAAGTTTTCAAAAGCATTAAAAGCATCATTTTTGTGAGAAATAAATAAAGTCCATGTATAGCGAGAATAGTCGCCCACAATAACAAGAGCATAGTAATTGCCACCAAAGCTTTTAGTTCTAGAAGGGCCAAATAAATCCATATGTAAAAGTTGTAAAGGCGGTTTGTAGAAACAATATTTTTATATTTGAAAGATGCCTTTACTTGTTTTCCTTTTGACATGCATCACAAAGTTTATCTTTTTCAAAACGAAGCTTTGGTAAGCCAATTACTAAGTCCTTTCGAACTAACTTATTAAGATGATCCATGTGAATATGAGCCATTCTCCTATGCCATAGCCAAGATTCATCCTCTTTACTAATAAGACAACATGCATCATTTGAAGGTATTTTATCTAAATCAAGCATATAGATATTTCCAATTCTAGGTCCAATTACAATAACATTTTCATTTATAGAATCCATGACCATGCATTTTGAAGAATCGAAAACCACTTTGTTTCCTTTATCACAAAGTTGACTAATGCTTAGCAAATTATGCTTCAAACCATCCACATACAAAACATTTTCAATAGTGGGATTAGGACTCTTACCAATAGAACCAATCCCAAGAATTTTACCTTTGTTGTTGTCACCATACCGACATAACCACTATTCTTAGGTACCAATGAGGAGAACTTGCTTTTGTCTCCTGTCATGTGCTTTGAACAGTGCTATCAAGATACCAATTTAAGTCCTTGGCTTTCAAGCACACCTACAACAACAAATCATATTTTAACCTTTGGTACCCAAACCATCTTGGGTCCATATGAGTTAGTCTTGGGCAAGGTGCCCTTTGGAATCCACATCTTTTGCCAACTACATTTTTATTCTTTCTAATATTGCAAATAGAGGCGGTGTGACCATTTCTACCACAGTAAAGCATTTAATGAAAGGACTACTTGAGGGTTTGTTGTGATTGAAGAGTTTAAAAGATTTTTCATGAATTTTTGGATGATAACCTAAACCAGCTTTTCCAAAAGTACCTTTTTGGTTTCCTAACATAATGTTTAGATTATCTCTTCCCATCGTAAATTTTGCAAGAGTGTTATTTAAATCCTTAACCTTATTTTTCAAAACACTACACTCATTGCATTTTAAAACTTCATCCTTTTTATTTTCACAAGATATGGGAGGAGAAGTTTCAATCACAGCAACTTGTTTTTCTTTAAGAATCACTATCTCTTTGTTTAAAATTTCAATTTTTGATTCAAGAGAAGAGATGGTTTTCTTAGAAGAAAGAACAATTTTTCCAAGTTTAATCGTTTCATTATTGAATTCTTCACAAGCAGCAAGTAATTCATCATAAGTTAAAGAAGAGTCAGGATCATAAAATTTACCTCATCTTCATCATGATTTCCCATTAGACTAAGGTGAGCCTCTTCATTTTCAGATTCATCAGAAGAATCCATATCATTATCATCCCAGGCAATGTAAGCTCTTCTTCCCTTCAATCCTTTGGTGGTTTCTTTTCACATTTCTCATTCCTCGTTTGGTTTTGAGGACAATCGGGTTTTATGTGACCTTTCTTTCCACACTTGTAGCAGGTAGGATTAAAAGAAGTTGTTTCATCACTTTTCTTTTGAGAGCTTGGGAACTTACCTTTGTTTCTGAGTCTCATGAACCTTTTGAATTTGCGAACCATTAGACTCATGTTTTCCTCATTATTTTCATCTTCAAGGAAATCACACTCCACATCGTCAGGTTTCCTCAATGCTTGCTTTGAGGCGAGCCCTTTCTTTTTCTTATCGCCTTCTTCGCTTTCCATGAGACGATTTAGTTCAATTTCATGTTCTGCAATTTTCCAAACAAAGTAGCCAATGTCATAGAAGATAAGTCTCTAGATTCAGCTATAGCATTGACCTTGGGTTGCGATTCCTGTTTAGACATCTAAGAACTTTGTTAATCAAATCTTCATTATCAAGACTTTCCCAAGAGCTCTGAGATGGTTTATTATATGGATGAACCTTTTTTGCATATCTTGTATGTTTTCACTTGGTTTCATCCTAAATAACTCATACTCATGGGTTGATGTGTTCATTCGAGCCCTCTTGACCTCAGTAGTACCTTCATGGGTCAATAGAAGGGTGTCCCACATTTCTTTAGCAGTCTTGCAATTTGAGACCCTATAGAACTCATCGTAGCTTAAAGCAGAAGTGATGATGTTCTTAGCCTTCAAATTGTATTGGACCTTTTTCTTATCATCTTCGGTCCAAAGTGATCTTGGTTTGTCTACCACTGCATCATTAATTGATTGAGTGGGGACAAAGGGACCATTTTCCACAAAGATCCCAAATATCAAGATCAACACCCTCAAGAAAGATTTGCATTCTATCCTTCCAATAACCATACCCCTCACCATTGAAAAATGGGGGTCTGTTCATGGAAGTTCCCCCGTAATTGTTTGAAGTCATTCTCTTAAGACGGTTAAGTCCTTTATACAAGATTCTAGCTCTGATACCAATTGTTACCAATTGACTTCAAACACAAGAGGGGGGTGAATTGTGATAGCGGTGCTTATATAAAAAATTACAGAAAATAAATGACCGAATAATAAATAAAGAACAAAAATAAATAAAGTGCTTGAATGATAAAGAGACAGAGAGCAAAGAAGAGCACGCAACAATTTATACAGGTTCGGCCACCAAACACCCCTGTGGCCTACGTCCTGTCCCCAAAGCAAACCACTATGGGATTTTCACTAAATCACTAGCTTTTAAATCAGGTTCAGCTAGAAACCTTTACAACTCTATACTGAGCAATACGCTCAAGAGATATCACCTCTCTATGAACACCTTGGGATTCCTACCCAAAAATAAATGATTTTCACAAATAAAATGAGACGAGAAAGATACACTCAATAGTGCGGATATAACAAATTGAAGCTCAAATAATACAACTCAAATTTTGTAGAATAAAAAGACTCTCGAAAATTGTGCTCAAATAAGTGTGAGTGATGAAAAATATTTGATGTAGTTTTTGGCACAAAAATTAAGCATCTGCGTTGTTGTTTTAAAACAAAGCTCACGAGCCGTGTTTATATAGGCAATGGAGGAGCGTCACTTTAAGAAGATTTGTCCGTTGAGGATTTGCCCGTTCTGGCGAGGATCTGTCCGTTGGAATTTGTCCGCTATGCTGAACATGAAAGAATTGAAAACACTGAGACTGGCTCAATACGACCTCTGAAGACAGCTTGGCAGACGACCTCTGAAGACAGCTCGGCAGACGACCTCGCCACACAGCTCGACAGACGACCTCGACAAAGCTCGGCAAAAGACCTCGGCACACGACCTCGGTACGCGACCTCATCAGCTCGACACGGATCATCAGCTCGGCACGCGACAAGAGCTCATCACGCGACCTCGGTACGCGACCTCATAAGCTCGACACGACCTCCGTGACGTGACCTCATCGACTCGACACGCGACTTCCTCCTCGATTCGACATACGACTTCCTCGAGCTCGACACGCCGACTTCCTCCTCGCCTAGACATCCGACTTCCTCACCGACATCCGACACGAGATATGCATGTCAAAATATTTTGTGCGTGTGTGATTTAATTTTAATTGAGAGCTTTTTATTACTACTTACAAATTGTCTTAATAAAGATAAATAAATACCCAGAACCCAAAGACTTGAGAAACAATCATTCTTGATACGCGTCTTGGTATTCTTTTCCACTTTTTGCACGGTTGACTATTTGCAAGACTCCCTTTTGTCAATCATCAAAACCATCCTGTCAAGGCATGTATTCACAGTTTCTAAATAACATTACTTTGTTGTTGCTAAGGCATTTCAATATGAAATTCTAATTTTATTCTAGCTATCTTAATTTATTTAAGATATCATACATTGAATGCATTAAATATACCTAGCAACAACCAGTATACAATCTTGTTTAAAGATCATAAACTACCTTTAATTACTTTAGGTGGGTCAATCATGTAAATCATAAATAACAAATTTATTCTAACATTTTAGAATTCATGTCAACTCTATTAGAAGCATTGTCATCTGACTTGGCATACAAGTAATAGATGCATCATAAATTATACTTGTTAAGTATCAAACATGAACACATAATGGCAATAAAATGTATCAAGAGAGTGAACAATCATAATATAGTATCCATGGAGAGTGACTATAATAAATATGTCCATCACAATGCCAAAATATTTTCCATGCCAAAATAAATAAATTTAAATCACTATTTGCAAATTTTAAATGATTTAAAAGGTATTAAAAAAATAAAATTATTAAAAATAATTTTATATATTCATAAAATATAAAACCTAGTTATCAAATAACTAGAGGTCAAGACAAACACAATGCAAAAAACGGCTCAGAAAATGGAGTTTTGTACAGTCCGCACTCTCCTGCACTCTTCAAAAGGTGAGAATGGGCTTTACCGCGCGATTATTGTCCATCTTCTTCATCCAACAGAGTCAATTTCGACCCAGAATGCAAAAAAATGGGTTTTTCAACCCAATACTTTGAGGCATGATATCTCACTCGTTTTGGCACTTTTTTGCATGATTATTGAACCTATTTTATAATATGAAAATCAAGGATTGAAATGGTGCAACTTTTAAGTCACGAAATGATAAAAAACAAGGTTCAAAATAGTGCCCAAATATGAAACCGAAACTGAATTTCAAAACGGGTTCAAACACAACCCTTCATAACCCGTCGCGATTTTTACCAAATCTTACACTGTTTCTTTAAGAAAATCATTGGGTTGACATATCCTATTGATTTGTGATCAAATGGAATAATTTTGAAGTTTAAACAACTCATAAAAATGAGTCAAACGGTGCACCAAAAACCAAAACGGGTTTGTGTATCCTAGTTCATATATAGGCACATGATTTTATACCAAAAATGCATTTTTCTGAATCTTGTGAAATTGGGTTAAAATACTTTCATGTCTTGGAATCATTTTATACAATATAATTTTCATGAAGAAACCAACTTGAAATGGGATAAAATATGGTGCCCGAAATCAAAAACGAAAATTGGGTTGGAAAACAACTTGAAGAAACCAACTTCATGATTTTTCCCTAAATTAGCATCATTTCTAATTTTCTACCCGAAAACTATTGAGCTGTCTTATTTCCATTTATCAGAATCGATTAGAATAATTTCATGGAGAACACAACATGATAAAATAGATCAATATGGTACCCCAAAAAAAATATATTCACATGCTTATCTAAATTCACATACTTGAATGGATTCTAAGTCATGCATCTAATTAATGCTCGATCATCACATGTTAAATCTAACACAAACAAGATTACCTTGATAACATACATGAATTTAGAACTTTAAGAATATCATATCCATAGAAAGTAACTGTGTATCTTTCACCTTGGTCATAAATAATAATTTTGATGAAGCATAGGTGTTCATCTCCTTCAAAGTTGTAAGTAGAAAAACATCTCCTTTCAAAGTTGCAGCAATTATTAAACACAAATGAATTCGAACCTAAAGATTGTTAGTGATATTTGTAACTACTAAATCAAACAACAAAAAATGATAAGTTCAAATAAAGATAATATGTTGTAAAACAAGAACAAAGAAGAAGATGAATAATCATTGTACAAGACTCCAAGGCGTGTGTGAAACACTAAGCTTTAGGTTCGACTCGCCCCCACCAATCCCTTTAGATTGAATGCAATAGAGTAACCAGCGAATCCCCTTTAGGATACAATGGAGTTCCTTGAATTGGCATGCACTTCCAATTCAAGCTTATCGTCAATGGTAGATTACAGAATAATAGTTTCCTTCATTCTTTTTGCGCACAAGGGAAGAAATGAAGTGATTGGTGTAGAAACTAGACAAATTTCTCATCTCAAATCTGATGTAGAGAGTCTCTATTTATAGAGAAACTCATATCACTTGGTGAGAGAAAACAACCTTTTATGTAAAGGAATGAAACATTTCATGTATGTATCCTTTGATGTAGAGAAACATACGCTCACGATAGAACACACCTATTAGAAAGGATTTTAAACTCATGAAAAGACACATTTCCTCTTGAGTGCTCTTCGACTTCCATATTTTGAAAATCTCTCACTCAGCCCCTCTGCAAACTCTTCTCCCCTGCTTTCTTGGTTCTCTCTCTTCTCCATTGCAAAGACCTTCTCTCGCAAACCTGTCCTTCTTGTTCTCACTATTCACTCTCGCAAAGACAATCATTTTATCGCTGTGTGATTTTAAGCCATACACTAATGGTGGGTGTTCAGTTCTTGGGATTATGAACATTTCTCTTTTGGCCAGACAAGCTAATTAAAAGCTAGTCCAATTATAAGTTATAAGCTAGCTTCTTGGCCTTATCAAACAGAGTCTTTGTGTCCATGTCCTTCTCTTTCCCTTTGTAAAGCTTGTCTTTAAATTCAAAGTTCCATTGTTATTCCTAGTGAGCACTACCTAAAACCTAGAATTAAACCATTCAAACTCTCTAAAGTTGTTATTTTTATCTCTATTGTCAACCCTTCTCACAAAGCCTTCCATCACTACAAACTCATGGGTACACCTCTTCTCATATGTAACAAATCCCCACCATTCACTAAACCAAATCAATTTACAGATAGACACTCCTCAAATCTCCAAGATTCAAAAAAGTAGAGCAATTCATGAACACCCCACATGAAAATTAGAACATCATTTGAATGACTTAGAGGCATTATTAGCATATTTCAAGGTCTAATTCAGGTTCTCATCCCATATCATGATGTCTTGAATCACTTTAAGAAGAAATAAACCTTCGATCTAGGTTGTCTTGAGAGGACTTGCCCTTGGTTAACATTTTCTTGACAATTTGCATCACTACCGACGAGAGCTTCAAGTGTTCACTATTGTTAGAGGCCTCATTTTAAGGTGGTTCTCAAAGCAAAACACTAGAAGGTTCCACTTGAGGTAGGGTTTTCATGGCTAACCCTATCATGGCCAAAAAATCAATACCCATATTTCAACATAGAAACCTTCATATCGAATTAGATTGACTACAATTCGGGTTTCAAATTTTCTGAGTTGATAAAAAGGTATATATTCTCCATTAATTTGATTGTGCTTACATTTCAATAATAAAATTTGAAAACCAAATTGTGGTAGAGAAAATGTTTTCAAATCTTGGAGATTTGTGTAAATTGATTAGATTCGACGAGTGGTGTGGATTTCTTATAAGTGAACTATAAGAAGAGTTGTACCCATGAATTTGTAGTGATGAGAGGTTTTGTGAGAATGGTGAGATAAAATAGCAACTTTAGAAGGTGTCAATGTTTTAATTCTATGTTTTATGGTAGTGCTCATTAGGAATAACAATGGAACTTTGAACTTAAGGACAAGCTTTACAATAGAAAAAAAGAAGAATATAGACACAAAATCCATAATTTTAGAGTAATAATCTACTTGTGTATGTAATGATTGGAGTTGTAATTTGAAAATAAAGTTATAAAGATGTCATGTTGCTACTTCAATTTCTTATTCATCTTTTGTTTTATGGTTTTTTTTTTATTTTGGCCCCAGTAACTATAATACTTTTTGCATTTTGTCCATACGAATATAATATTTCTTTCTTTCAGTCCCCATAAATGTAATTTTGTTTTTGATCGGCCACGTGACATGCACCTGTAGATGTTGACATGACAATAAAATGTCACGTGGCAAGAGAATGTCACGTGACATCAGGAATCCTACATGGTAATGATGACACATAGTTTTGTGAGCCGCATCAACATTCTTGTAATGGTGACTGACGTTGGGAGACCAAAAAAAAAAGAGGGTTTTGACTTTGCAGAAATAAAAAGGAAAAAATGTTACAGAGATTAAAAACAAAAAGTGATATATCTACCGCAACAAATAGTATATTTAAACTTTAATTATTTATATTTTTGTAAGCAAACTAAAAATTTATTGAATAAATGAAGTTGTAAAAAAATCACAAATTGTGCTTCTTTTTTTTTAAAGCAAACATATTTCATTCAATAACCAGTATACGCCACTGGTAAGGGGGAGGCGCTCTCATCACTTTTGCTTCTTTTGTGCTGTGTTAGTATACGCCAACCATTCCCAAAACTAACCAATGCTCAAAACCAGTAGTGATACATGTTAAAATCAAATCAAGGCATTTAGGAAAGATATTGTAACAGCCTACACGCCTCTACAACAGCATTTGTACATATAGAATTCAAGTTGTTGATACGAGATAAATCTGCTGATAAAATTTGACATGCAGCGAACCATTCCAAAATATTCTGCTACCTTTGATTCTCTTCAGCCCTGTCTCCAAAACAGAGCCATGCCCGCATCACTTTTTACCAATCTTATCCTTATGCAGCTTGAAAATTTTGACAACTTGCTAGTTTTTGTAGTCAAGATGAAGTAATGTAATATTTTATCGTAATGTAATATTTATTAATTACTTACATAAAATTGTCAAAATTACTTTATGTTCACCAAAAAAAAAAATCACTTACATAAAGTGAAGTTATGTATTTTCAAAGTTATTAAATTTAGGGGTGTTATAAGACTCAACGTGCTGATCGAAGTTGTTGATCATAGGGGACTCAATTGTGAATGCTCTCCTCCAACAAGCATTAGTGAGTTGACCATATCTGCAAACTTTTGAGTAAGTTGTTTTAGTTATATTAATTCATATGACAGTAACTTTATTAGGAATTAGGGATCCATGTTTTTTAATATATTATGACATAATAGTAATGTGCTCACATTTTTGTTGAGTTGGACACACACACTTAAAGGCCTAGGAAGGCTGAATAAAAAACTGCTGGTCCAGACTAGGTGCTTGATGAATGTCTACTGCTAATGCCCCTGCAATCCAGATGGTCATGTTTGCTATCTTTGATGTGTTATACTGTTATTTCAGAAATTATTGAATTTCCCAAATGGTCATACTTGCTTCTCAAGTGTACTTTTTTTTTTTTTTGCAAAGGCAAAAGATTTATTAAAGAAGCAATCCACTGCTCAAGAGGAGCCCAGACAACAAAAATTACATAGTTGCATATCAAAATAGAGTACATTTTCTCTACTTGACATATATACATACTCTTACACCAGTAACTTATATCAGTTACATGTTTTCTATATTACCCAATTCCACTTCACTTATTTGATTTTTCTCTTCCAAGCTGTCCTCTCCATCTATTTGTCACACCTTCTCTTTTAGTCCACTGCTAATGCCCCTGCAAAGTAGGTCTTTGTGTTATGATGTTTTTATAACGGAGAATATTTATATCATGGAGATAAAATAATAATACTTATTATATTATAGTATACTACCTACTAATAATATAAAATCGGCTAGGAATGTGCGCTTTACATAAAAATATATTAATATTTCTATTAAAATGAATTAATATTAAAATAAGAAGTGAAAATGTACCACACGAGGATAAAATATTTTATATAAAAGAGCACTAATACTGGAATTACTTTGTTAAAATTACATTTTAGCTGAATATTTTGTAATATATATAATTTATCTTAATTATAAAATTTAAATTACTTTATCAGTAAAAAAAACTTATTTTATCTAAGTTATTGTATTAGGTGATAAATTCTTTTTGTTCACAAAATGAATTTTTTTCAATTAGGCGATAATGTTTTTTAAATCTTTGATGATCAATTACTACAAAAATTTTATGTACTACATATATCTATTATTCACAATCCCGAGTCCTAACCGAAAAACATATAATATATAACTTAAATTTAGTTTGTCGATATTTCATTGTATTAAAATATTTGTTAGGTCAAAAGACATTGTAATTACTGCATGCTGATGCTTTAGAAGTAGCAACCAACACCGCGTGACAGGTGCGTTAGCACGGATATGTTACTAGTTTACTTAAAAACGTGTTATTTATATAAAGTGATATATTTATTGCGCGACAAATTATTATACTTCTTTTAGCAATGTTAAATTCAAAACTTCTTTTAGCAATGTTAAATTCAAAGTGAGAGGTTTGTGAACTGTGAGGACAAATTTATAGGCATATCACCGCGTTTAATTTGCAATTAATAAACAAAATAACTTGTAAGAAAAAAAAAAGCCAATACAAAACCAAACTACTATTTTGAGGAAGATATATAATAGAAGCAAACTTAATATGTACCATATCACCACACTATATCACCCCGTCAGATTGGAGTGACTCATTTACTACTTTTTTTTTCCGGAAAAAGCAAAAGAACTTTTATTGCATCAAAGGGAAAGCAAGGCTCAAGTTGGAGTGACTCATTTACTACTTTTATTTCAGTACAACGCACACATGTAAAAAATTATAATAAATAGCAAAAGAATTTTATTGACACATCAATATTAGGAGTAACCAACCCATGAGGGCTACAAGAACACTACCCAAGACTTGGCAGTGCTAAAAATCCCAGTTGAACTACCATCATCCACACACAATCAACCAAAGACCCTCCAAACAAACACACTACCCGAAACAACTTGGTGGTGCCATATCAAATACAACAACTACAAGAGGGTACAAGAAGCAATACAATCAGGTGGTAAAGTAAAAATCACCAGAGACCTCGGAAACCTATTCATTTGTAAAATTAATTATTGAAGCACAATAAGGTTTAAATATAAAGCTCAATAAGTGATCTAAAGCCAAATATGGGAAATATTTTATAACGCATGAACCCTGCTTTTGTGAAGATTTGCTTCCAATTCTTCTCGTCTCTTTCTCTTCCATTAAAACTAGCCATCATAGTTATATCAAAGAAGAGCTTGACTTCCGTCATCTCATGCTCATCTTGCTTTTCATTTATTACAATATCTATTATAATCACCTTTCCTCCTTTACCTTTTCTTGAGATAGCTTCTTTACAATTTTTAAGTATCTTCACACAGTCATCGTCACTCCAGTTATGTAAAATCCACTGCAAGAAGTGAAAAAACAAAAACAAAGATTAGAGAAACTTAGTTATTTTTTTTAACATGGTTAACTATATTACATATGAAATTAAGCTAATATTGTAACCACTTGGATACCTTGAGTAGAATTGCATCAGCTTGAGGGATAGATTTGAACATGCTCCCACCAACAAAACTCAAATTGTTATTTCCCGGTAAGCCTTATACCACTTGTGGAAGGTCTAGCACTGTGCATTTCAACATAGGAAATGACTCGCAAATAATTTTAGCAGTGTTTCCAGTACCACCGCCAACATCAACGAGAGAAAGCAAATCCTCAAAAACAGATTTGCAATCTCTCAGCGCCAACCTTACCACACGAGAATCACTTTCCATAGCGTCATTGAAGGACTTCAAATGTGTGGGATTTTGATTAACAAAACCCCAACAGTCTCTAAGACCTACTGTAGTCTCGTAGATTGAGAGTTCATCCCCAGAACTCCATTTACCCAACTCACCGTACAAACCAATAAGATTTGGGTTGGTCACCATTTGAACCATTGAAGATAAACAGTGGTCAGTCACTACAAGAAATTCATGGATTACCTACGGTCAAAATCCGTAGGTAAGGAGCAAAAATCCGTAGGAAATAGGCTGTTTTCGACGGATTTTTGACGGACACATTTCCGTCGGTTAATCGCCAGTCGGTAACTGTTACCGACGGATTTTTTTAAAAATCCGTCGGTAAATTACCAACGGAAAAATCCGTAGGTAAATTACCAAATTACCGACGGAAAAATCCGTAGGTAATTTCCATTTTTTTTTGTTCCTCATTCTGTGGCATTCTGGTTATATTTTTTTATATATAATTATTTAATATTAATTATATTGATAATTATAATTTTATAATTATTATTAATTTGTTATTAATATATATAATAAAAGATACATAATAATTCGATAAAAATATAAATAAACTCCTCAAATAAATCCGATAAAAACATACATAAAATCCGCAAATAATATTCAATACATACATCATATCTAATCATCATGGTGACCCATCATAATAATCATTGTCCTCGTGACCACCACCATCACTATCTCGTGGCTGTTGACCGTATGGCTGTAAATTTTCCATCATGCCTTGAAAAAAAGCCATATCATCTGGCCCGATGTTCTGCTGGCCTGGCTGCGACTGCGGCATAAGTGGCTGAGGCATAGGCGGCTGAGGCATAGGCATAGGCGGCTGAGGCCGGTAGTACTGTTGTGTTGATGCCATTGTCTGGGATTGATAGTATTGAGGCTGCGATGGCATGTAGTAGTACTGTTGGGGAGGTGGCGGTGGCACGGCTCTTTGCACTAATCTTGACAAGCGCCTCTGCATCGACTCTGTTTGCTCGACCATCTGATCAACCTTTGACTGCAATTCCGCCTGCACCTTTTTAGCCTCAAGTGCCTCACGCTCTGCAGTAGCCACCCTCCACACCAGATCATCAGTGTGAGAGCGCCCAGTACTGGCATTAGAAGAAGTGGTAGCATCGAGGTGAGAGGCCCCTTCC
This sequence comes from Calophaca sinica, assembly GCA_037113605.1. Classification (NCBI taxonomy): domain Eukaryota; kingdom Viridiplantae; phylum Streptophyta; class Magnoliopsida; order Fabales; family Fabaceae; genus Calophaca; species Calophaca sinica. Next base: position 97,525,526 of record CM073734.1, on the reverse strand, counting down.
TTGTAGCACGAAGAAAGGACCCCAGCACCATACACTCGACCCTTGTACTTTCCACCAACAACATCCACCCATTTACTTAGCTGAACACGACTCTCCTCCTCTGGGGTAATAGACTGAGTCTGAGACCGATACTGAGTCATTTGGTTCTTAAACTTCTCCTGATATGCATAATAAAAAATAAATCAAAATTAATTACAAAAACATGAGAAGTAAACTAAATAAGTAAATATAAAATTATTACATGAGTCAGCCTCGACCGCTCATCAACAAAGTCATTATCAAACTTCCGAATATGGACATGGCGATGCAACTCGTGTAATGCCACTGGTCGCTTTAAGGACCTCTCCTACAATATTAAGGAGACATAGTAGTAACATGTAATTAAAATCAATGGTAACGAATTAAGTTTAAATTATATAAAAGTAACTCGTGTGTGTACCATGCACTCCTGTATCTGTGCGGTATTGATAGATCCTCTTGTGTGTAGACTACCACCTTTCTCAGATGCCCTATTTTTCTTTGCCACCTCCGAAGTTTTCTGCCATTTGTCGCCCCTCCAATGCTGACACAACACCTCCCAAATATTAACTCCTATCCATTTGGGACGTTTGCCCTTTTGGCGGGCATCCCTAAACATGTCAGCGAGGCGGGCTCCAGCTCTACGATGAAAGTTTCTCTCCACGTGTGCCTCGTGCTCTTTATCCCAAGTACATTTGCCATGTATCATATAACAAAAATAAATTGGTTAATAAATAAGCATAATTAAAATTTAAAATAACATATGCATGAAATAATACATATGCATGAAATAATAATTTGCAACTTACTTTGAAAGCATTAAACATCATTGTCGTAGTACAACATGCAACCTCTCACACAACAATCGATCATCTTAACACCTAATCCCAGCTTCGACACCAACCTTTTAGCATCATAATAACTTTGTGGCAAACCAGCTTTAACATGTGTTGCGTCCAGCATCATTTTGGTCATATAATCCATGCACTGCTCGGCAACATTAAAGGTTGACTTGAGGCCTAAAAGCCTTACACACATTGATAATTTAGAGTCTTTAGACCCCTCATACAATGGCTTATTTGTCTCTGTCAAAAGATTATAAAAGCGTTGTGCTTCCTCATTCGGAAGCTCCTCCGTTTCATCATGTTGCTGCTCCTCGAACGACACATTCACCCCGAGAGCATCAGAAATCATCCCCTGCATCACATCAAACTGCTCATAATATTGATATCTCATATCCGGTGGGCCACTACTTGAAGCATCTGTGCAATTATCTTTCACCTGTAAATTAGTAGTGGGATCAACTTCCCCATGACTAGTCCGGATCCAATAATCAGGCTTGAACCCATAATGATACAAGTCAAGTATAACTTCATCTTCTGTCTTAACCGCTTGACACTTGCATATCTCGCACGGACATCTAATCCCCCCTTCAATGCGAACACTACGTTGACGTTTTGCAACACGAATATACTGATCAACCCCTTTTAAAAAAGCTCGTTTTAGACCCCTTCTTCCAGCATGAGTCCTATCATACATCCAACTAGGATCCATTTTCTGCATATTACAAGACACATATTGAAATTGTATACACGATAATTTCAACATATTGGCCTTACAACAGCTCCCTTACCACAACATCATTTTTTTTTGTGAGAAAACATAATTTTTGTGAGAAAACATTTAAAAATAAATACAAAACTATTCTAATACACAATTTTCCTATTCCTAACAAAAAATTTATTTTTAAAAAATATATATAATACAAAAGCATATACAAAAGTATAATATTCATAAAAATAATATTCTACATATATCATAAATATTATCCTAACATGTATTTTCTCTCAACCAAATTAACATATAAAATTATACTAAACGTATCATTAATAAATTAAAAAATAATTACAAAATAAAAAAATATTTATTACTAACCTGGTGACGAGTAGAGTCTAGTGGCGGCACTCGCGTGACAACTCCGGCGAAGAACTTCCAAAAAAAAAATGTTTTTCGTGTTAGTGAATAACACACAGAGAAATGAGAGAGACAAGACGGTGAGGGAGGGACACTTACTGTGATAGTGAACTAGTATAAGGAGGAGAAAATGCAATGGATTGATACACTACAAGGGAGGAGGGAGGAGAAAGTTGCTGAAGAGAAGAGAAGGGAATGAGGGTGGAAGAGGGGGGGAGCAGAGAGTAGAGAGTAGCAGAGGGAAAGTGAAGAAGTGAATGGGAGAAAATGAAAATCGTGCAGATATAGAATATTACCTACGGATTTTTCCGTCGGTAAATTACCTACGGAATATTCCGTAGGTAATTAGTGTTACCTACGGAAAAATCCGTAGATAATATTCCGTAGCAAATTTACCTACGGAAAAATCCGTAGGTAAGTACCCAGGATTATATGTTACCGACGGAAATATCCGTCGGTATTAAAGTAAATTTTTTACCTACAGATGTTTCCGTAGGTAATTTTGAAATTCAAACTCGAAATTTCCGCCTAATTTTTCTGACGGAAATTTCCGTCGGTAATGTCTTCCGACGGACAATTCCGTCGGTAAAATTTTGCAGGTAAAACACCTTATTCTTGTAGTGAGTGCCTTTGAGGAGGAGCTCTGATGCTGGAGAAAGAGCATATGCTTCTTTGTTGTCATCCATTTTCACAATTGTAAAGAAGTTATTGTGTACCAATAAACGCATGAGGCACTGAACACAAGCAGCTTTTGCTTGTGGAATTTGAAGAGCCGACACCAGTTGGGGAAGAGTAATGGGTTTGCCATGATTGTGGATGATGTCTGGTATGCCGAGATCAACGGCCCATTTGATGGACATGGGTTTCAAGAAGCTAAAGATGTTATGGTACAAGTGAGCTTGAGCTTGAAACAGCTCACTTGCCTTGTTGTAATTATAGCTGTTCTCGGAACCCATTATTACAGGTTTAATTGAGTTCTGTGTGGTTACGGAGAGATGTGGTTTGCTTGATAGTAGTGATTGATGAATGTGTTGTGACATGCTGAGTTTGGTATGCTTTTATAACGGCACCCTTTGCCACTTCATGCTGAATAAAACACTACTGATGTTTTGTTTTGACTTATTTCATTAATATAATTTAATTAGCATTCCATACACATGGGAAAAAGAGATTGATTAACTCTCGTTGTTCTTCTTTGAAGGAACGTGTGAACCATCATATTTATTTTCTCTTTTTTAAGACATTACAGAGTACTGAAAATATTGGAATCATCTTCTGCAGAACAAAATGAAAATGTTAGTACGAGTTACGGAACAACCCGCCATGTTCCTACTGAAACTGTAATTTTTTGACTATTTAATATTTAATATTTATTAAATAGTTAAAAAACACGTGCGTACGCTGTAGTTTTTTTTGACTATTTAATATTTATTATAAGTTTTCCCTTTTATAAAAAAAAATTAAATTATAGGTCGTAGTTTATTAGTACTCCCTCTGGCCTCATTTATAAACAAAAAAAATCTTTAAATATTCGTTAAAAAATAAATGCATTAGATCCAAAATGAGGCCAGATATATTTATTTTTTAACGATTGTTCATAAATTAGGCTGGAGGGTGTATGTGGTTTAGATAAAATACAAGCTTTACGAGTTTTTTCGCTTGACAAGCAGAATTTAAGTTGTGATTGTCATACAAAGTCGGCTGAGTAAAATATTATTGTTGTGACCCATTTTTTAATACTCTCTCTGTTACTATATACACGTCGTTTAAGGTTATTTTACACAAACCAAGATAATCAATAAATTTTGTTGTTTTTGATAAAATTATTAGCCTTTTTCCATGTGATACCCTTGACTATTCATTACTCCATATAACATATTTCTCTCTTTGTAATAAATAGTTAAGGGTATAATTGATAAATAAGTAATTAATGTGACCTTGAACTTTGAGAATGACAAGTAAATAGGAACAATTTTTTTTAAAAAAAAACGATGTATATAGGAACGGAGGGAGTATTGTTTAATTATGGCGGTGCATACCCATGGGACCGGAAACTCAAGTAGTAGTAATTGAAAAACATAAAGAGTAGTAATAATCATCAATGGTAAAAATAAAAGTAAAATAATTTAAAATCTAATTAAGAACTCTAATAATACTCCGTCCGTTCCTTTCTATAACAAATAAAATGATCTTTTTTTTAGTTCTAATTATACGAAATAATATCAATTTTTAAATGTATTAAATACTTAATTTTCATATATACTCTCATTTATAACGAAACTTATATTAATGAGATAGTCTATTTCTTACGAAACAAGGCATGCGCTGCGACTGCCATTAAATGCTTTTAGTCAAGCAATTTAACGCTTTAACTTGTTCCTTTCAAGTGGCTGGAGGAATAGACATCAAAGTGATCGAAGTGGCCAAGAGAAGCCGTTAAGCGGGGTGCTATTAGAGAGTTGAGTTTCATTAGGTGATGGGATCATTATATTGTCCCGTCGAGATATAGAAGGTAGGTGATCTGAAATTGTTGCTACAATTTGTCCCATTTCATGACAAATACGTGGCAACATTTCATTATCCTGATTTTCATACATTAGTAGCTTCTTTCCCCTTCTAAAGTTTGTGACTAATTTAACTGCGTTTCTTGTAAATAAAATACGTTCGGAAACAGGTTAAACCAAGAAACAAAGAAATCACACCCTTGTCTTTCACTTCTAGTTTAGCAAGTTATTTGTGCGTTGAACACCTTCATTCCTTTCTCATTTCTTGCTCCCTGCGAACAAAAAAAAATTATTCACTCTCTTGTACCCTCATAAAGATCCTTTCTCAATAGATATATGATTTCTTGCTACCAGTCTCCATTGCATTTGTATAAATTGATACTGCTAATCACTCTATTGCTTAACCATTACTACAATCTTTGGGAGAGAACTAGCCGCTGGAAATAGAAATTGGAGAAATGGGTCCTCTGGCTATATTTCTCGTCTGTTTGTTTTCATTATCAAGTAAGTTTGAGACATTCTTTTTCTACTACAGTATCTTATATTTTGTTAAACTATATGTTATGTACCAATTTTTCCAACTCTACAGGAGCAAGAGCTTTAAGCAATATTGGTGTGAACTATGGCCAACTTGGGAACAACCTACCCTCTCCATATCGGTCCATTGAATTACTAACAAGAATGAAAGCTGGCCGTGTGAAGCTCTATGATGCCAACCCTAATATTTTAAGGCTTTTATCAACAACGAAGCTCAAAGTTACCATTATGATTCCAAATCACGAAATCTCAGGCATTGCTTCCAACCAAAGCATAGCAGATGAATGGGTGAGGAACAATGTCCTCCCCTACTACCCGAAAACCCTGATTCGCTTCCTGCTTGTGGGCAATGAAGTGCTGAGCTACAACTCAGAACAAGGCCACAAAATGTGGCATGATCTTGTCCCAGCAATGCAAAACATCAAAAGATCCCTCAAATCTCTCAACATCAGAGGCATCAAAATTGGCACCCCATTAGCCATGGATGTCTTACAATCAACATTCCCACCTTCAAGTGGGACATTCCGACCGGACATAAGAGACAGTGTGATAGTACCAATGCTCAAGTTCTTAGATAGAACCAAGTCATTTTTCTTCATTGATGTATACCCATATTTCCCATGGTCACAGGACCCCTACAACATTAACCTGGACTTCGCTCTGTTCAAGGGAAACTTCAGCATAAGAGACCCTGGCAGTGGCTTAGTCTACACCAATTTGTTAGACCAAATGCTTGATTCCCTTATCTTTGCCATGTCAAAACTTGGGTACTCCAACATCCAGCTTGTGATATCTGAAACAGGATGGCCTAACTCTGGTGACATAGAAGAACCCGGTGCTAACATATTCAATGCAGCCACATACAATCGCAATCTCATTAAAAGAATGACAAATTCACAACTCATTGGAACCCCAACCAGACCTGGGGTCTCCATACCAACCTTCATCTTCTCACTATTTGATGAAAACCAAAAGCCTGGTCCAGGAACAGAGCGACACTGGGGCTTGTTGCACACAGACGGAACCCCAATTTATGATATTGACTTAACAGGAAAGAAACCCATAACAGATTTTGCACCATTACCAGCACCAAAAAACAATGTACCATACAAAGGGAAGGTCTGGTGTGTGGCAGCAAAGGGAGCAAACGAAGAGGAGTTGGCAGCAGCTTTGTCCTATGCTTGCAATGAAGCAAACATGACCTGTGATGCACTTGCACCTGGAAATGAGTGTTATGAGCCAGTTTCAGTCACTGATCATGCAAGTTATGTGTTTAGCACTTATTGGGCTAAGTTTAGAAGCAATGGAGCCACTTGCTATTTCAATGGCCTTGCTGAGCAGTCAACCAAAGACCCCAGTGAGTCCCCACTTCTCTCCTAACCTGTCCCCTTCATATCATTACTCCTTTACAACATCAATTTCTAACTATATTTTGATGGTATTGTTGTTTTTTAACAGGTCGAGCCTCTTGCAAGTTTCCAAGTGTGACTATCTAAAGACAAATGGGATTACAATCATCAAAGGAAAAATTCTTTGGCTTATGATTTATCTAGAAATCTGGAGAAATGTTATTGAAAGGATATAAATTGCTTTGAAAATAATTGTATGAAATTAAAACACTTTATTAAAGTTTACCATTTCATTGGTCTTAATGTTGACATGAAGAAGAAAGCACCACTCCAAGCGAAATTAGTGTCTAAGAAAAGAGAACAGAGCAATACTTAAACAAGACTGGCATTTCCATTGATGAAGCGTTTAACACAAGTACAACGTTACAAAATTCTTAAACACAACGGTACCAACGGTTTGTGATTAACCACATTAGAATCTATCTACACAAACCCTAACAACAAGGTAAATAAGAAGATCAAGCTCGCTCGCCTCTAATGCGCCTAGCGAGCTGAATATCCTTAGGCATGATAGTGACGCGCTTGGCGTGAATGGCGCAGAGGTTGGTGTCCTCAAAGAGACCGACGAGGTAAGCCTCCGCTGCTTCTTGTAGTGCCGCAACGGCGGAGCTCTGGAAGCGGAGATCGGTCTTGAAGTCTTGTGCGATTTCACGAACCAGGCGCTGGAAGGGAAGCTTCCGGATCAGGAGCTCAGTGCTCTTCTGGTACTTTCGGATCTCACGGAGTGCGACGGTTCCAGGTCTGAAACGGTGAGGTTTCTTCACGCCGCCGGTGGCAGGAGCAGACTTACGAGCGGCCTTTGTTGCCAATTGCTTCCTTGGTGCCTTGCCGCCGGTGGACTTGCGAGCAGTTTGTTTAGTACGTGCCATTTCAGGTGGTTGGGAAAAGAGATTCCGATAAAACCAAGTTAGGGCGTGTATTTCTGCCCTGTTTTCGCTAGTGGTGACTGGTGATTGTGAATCGTTGGAGAGGGATGAACTATATAGTGCGGTTTTGATTTGAAATTGGAATCAGTGCGCGAAGGATGAGAGGGAGGGGAATAGATGATGATCGTGGCCGTTGATTTATTGGAGAATATACGGATGTAGTTTGCTTGGAGCTGAGGCACCACGCGGATCGGTGACGTGGCATGTGGATGAATTAGGAGTGTCTGATGACGATCGTTGATCTGGTAATGATGGAAGGTTGAGATTGAATTAGATGGAGTGACGCGGATCGATGTATTCTTGGTGGGGGTAAGCGAAAATACGAAGGAAAATTGAACTTTCGGCGGGTTCCGAAAATGGGGCTCACCAGTCGAAAACGCAAAATATCGGGCTTCAAACCCGTTTCACAAACCGGCTCCCATTAAGGTCCAATAGTAGTAGATAAATCGCTAATCAAACAAATTATTCTTTGACCAAAAAAATAAAAACCAAAAAACAAATGATTCTAAATTTTTTTTTATTGAAGATTCTAAATTTTTCTACCCAATTATCCTAATCATTTTTCAAAATTTTTACTAAGTATTAAATAAAAACATTGTTTTTATTTTCAACTATTTAACATTTATTATTTTTTAGGTATTAAAAAAAATTATATCAACATTTAGAACTAACTAATAAAATACACGTGCATATTCTCATGTTGTGTTGGTTTGTATGCATTTTTCTAAAACATATGCATATATTACTTAAAATTGTATAAAAATTACGATATTTTCTGACCTTGCAAATATTAACACTTTTCTGTAAAAAATAATACGTACTTTAGAAGAAGTTTTGCTTTGTGATCCCAAAATTAACATATGAACATGCATTAATTTTGGAGTTAATATCCCAATTAACAGGGCACTATTAAAGGCTGTTAAGTTTATATAAAAGTGGCGAAGTCATTTTTAAAATCTGACATTTGAATTTGATCATATGGCCACAACTAGGGGAATAGGTTGAGCCGAGTTAGGATTTGTATAACCCAAGCTTGGTCTATCCGAAAAAATAAGACTCAAGGCTGGTCTGTTACTTATCATATTCTTTTTTTAAGTCTGACATTTTTTGAAAGTTTAGTATGACCAAGTAGCCTACTTAAAGATCTATTTCATATTAACACTTTTAAATAAGTCATCTTACTTATCTTTAAATAAACTAACAGGCTAATAGGCCAATAAGAATAAGTTATATTTATAATAAACTATAAAAAATGAAAATTATAACCACTATTACTAACAGACATGAGACATGAATTTTTATAAGGTTTAGTTCTGACTTATTTGTATGATATAAATCTTTTTTAATGTCTAACTCGACCTTTTAGAAAGTTTGACATTATATGATAGCCTATTTAAATTCTATTTTGCAATAAATAAGACATTTAAATATGTCAAAAATTTATGTAGGTCAATTTGCTTAAATTATTGTCAACAAGTAAACGACTTAACACAATGTACAAAACCTAATAAAATAATAACAATAGTAATAAAAATTATTATTTATGTGTACAAAAATGTGTTGGCTTGTTAAGCCTAAAAGGCTTTTTGGGTAGTCCAAAGTCTGACATTCTTAACTAAATATGCTTTTTAAAAAGCTTTGACATTGTCTATTTAAATAAAATCTAGTCTAGTTTGAGCCTGAAGTAAGCTAGATCATAGGTCCTATCAGGCGGCTTAGCCTATTCTCACTCCTAGCCACAACAGGACAATCGATGGGCAAGGATTTGCCATGTTCTGATAAGTAAACCATGATAAACCATTACGTGTGTCTGGCCATACAGAGGAATGAAGTGGAAGATAATTACAGGATTTTGGAGGTGCAGAATCTCAAACATCAAAACTCTTATTCCCGTGGATAAAAAAATTTACCTCCGTCCCAGAAATGTTGGATGTGTTTAGCTTTTGATTTTAGTCCCAAAACTTTGGTTGTTTTAGAAATTCAAAATATAATTCATCATCATTTTCCTATTATAACCCTTAGATTAATAATGTACATTAATTATAGTTTATTTTTACTATGTAGTTTTAATGGAGTGTTAGTACTCCCTTTGTCCCATTATATATGTCATACTTAGCTAAATTACATATAGTTTAAGAAAAAACAATAAATGAAAAAAAGTGAACAACAATTTTACCAAATTAACCTTGAAAGAAAATATTTAATACTACGTGACATACACAGAAAACATTTAATATTAGGGGTAAAATTGGGAGAAAGCATTTAATATTACATTGAAAATAAAAAATGATTTATATTTTGGGACTTTTTTTTTTGTAAATATGACATATATATTTTGGGACGGAAAGAGTAATTCGCAATAGATTTTGCATTAAAAAGTGATACATTTATTAAGGGTGTTTTAATCAAAATTTGTCTCAATTAAGTATTTATTACCTCTGTCCCTACATGTATGTAAGACCCTTTTAATCAATACACAAGAATTAAGGAAATCAGTTTTTACATTAAATTTGTCAACAATTTGTATTCTCTTTTCAAAATTATCCTTCAATTATTAAGAGAAAGAAATGGTTGGTCTTTTAAATCTCTCCATTTAATTAGGGTATTTTTGTAAAAAAAACATAATTAATACATCTTGTAATTTGGAAAGGGTCTTAAAAAATACAAAAGGGTCACATGTAGCAACCGAGGAATATTAACCTAATGACAAAAGGGAATTGCTATGGGCACCCCCAGAATTGCTGGGGCACCCCCTAATTCCCAAAATACCCCTATAAAAAATATCGAAACTGAAAATCTTTTTTCCCCATTTTTTCCTTCGCTCGCAAATTTCAAATTTCAGTTCGCAGAAATCGCTCTGGAAATCTCAAATTTGAGGCAGGTTTCGCAAAAACCAAACCCCACTCGCAAAAAAGGTTTTTGCAAGTGCTTTATTGTTTTTTTTATGTTTTGATTTTAATTTTTTTTTGTTTCAGTTATGCCGCGCATGAGGGGAACAGCTTGGTTGGCCGATAGGGAGGCTGAGCCTGAGGCCAATAGACTGGCAGTTAAGGCTGCAAGAGCGGATGCTTAGCAGCGACAGCGACGATTGGAACAGGAGGCCATGACTGCGTCTCACCATCGGAGTATGGTTGACAGTAGACCTAGCCCGAGCAGAGGGGGACGACGTACACAGCAACCTCAGTACGAGGAACCTCATTATGAGCCACCTCAGGACGAGGGACATGAGGACGAGGGAGATGACGACGAGAGGCCAGTTGAGATGCATATTGATGCTGATGCACAGGCAGAGGGAGGACCATTTCCTGGAGGACCTTCTGACACATCGTTGTTGCCTTCATTCAGGGACCACACCGCTTACAGCTTATGGTACGGACAGGTAATTATTGTTTACTGTTTTAAAATATTTAATTAAGGGTTTTCTTTTGAGTTGTGTAATTAATGACATGGCTTTTATTTGTATATGTGCAGGACCGGGCGGCACCTCTTAGGGTTTTTGCCCACGGCCTAAAGTGGCGGAAGTGGTTTCGAGACCGTCAGCAAGTACCACCTGCAGTACAGGAGGTTCTTAATCTCTCTGGTCTCGAGCCTCTAACGTATTGTAGCTACACGATGATCGACAACGCGCTGCTGACTGCGTTTTCTGAGAGGTGGCACCGGGAGACAAGCTCGTTCCATCTTCCAGTCGGAGAGATGACCATCACGCTGGATGATGTGTCATGCCTTCTGGACATATCGATCAGAGGTGCCCTTTTCATCTACCCTGAGATGGACATAGATCTTGCTATATCTGTTCTACAGTCATTGTTGGGGGTATCTTATGGGGAGGCCCAGGCGGAGGTGGGACCCTATGGTTGGGCTTATGTCTGTTTTTCTTGGCTGGAGGACCTTTATGATAGGTGGAGGGAAGAGGGTCGAATGGACGAGGCAGCGAGGGCGTTCATACTGTTGCTACTCGGGATGACTATTCTGACGGACAAGACTGACACCCATATTTGGCGACGCCAACAGGTTAGACTGTCATACCTTAGCGGGCTACATGACACTCTTCCAGGTACCATTGTGTTATTATTATATTAGAAAATTAAATTTACAATAGTTTTAACTCTGACACGATTTCGTAATTGATTCGTTATTTGTGACTGGAGTGTGTGACAACCACCCTAAAAATTAAATGAAGCCGCCACCTAATGTTTATTAAGGAAAAACAATAGGAAAAACCTTTTTTATGAGAATAATTTGAAAAATAGTCCAGATTTTGAGCCCGAGAGTTATTTACGCTTAAGGAATGTGTTAGCACCCCTAAGAGGCCCATAAAAATAGTACCCTTTTTTGTTTAAAAATACTTGCTTATCATTAAATGAATTATTCCCAAATAAATTTTCTCAAAAAAAATACAAGTTTATTAATCACCATATTATAAAGGTTATAAAAGGAAACTTAGTAAAAGAAAAACTCAACCATTATATACAAATTATTATTTATTCCCTTTTTTATGTAACAGAAATAATAAATACAAGAAAAAAGTAAAAGCTAATTATATTAATATAGAAAAAAAACATATAGATAAGAATGGAAACTTCTTGTTTTTTTTGCTTTTATGCCCCTCATCAATCCTTTATTCAATTCTGATGATTTATGAAAAAAAAGAAGTAAATTGCAAATAAGTCCCTGGCTTGGGTTTGGCCCCATTGGAAGACCAAACCGAATCCAGAAATTTCATTTTGCTTTCAAGTCCTACTTTAATATGATAATTACAAATTGGTCCCTATTTAGGATTTGACCCTGTTGGAAGACTAATCCCTAAAACGTGTACATATGGAACAAAATTTTGAAAAAAAAAACCTTTTTGCCTTTATGCCCCTCTTAACTACATATTTGCAAATTGATCCCTATTTAGGGTTTGACCCCATTGGAAGGCCAAACCCTAAACCTAACTCCAATTCAGAACTGCAAGTATGAACCCAACAACACAACGAAGACAATAACAACAACAGCAACAATAACAACAGTAGTACAAATCAAGCAATCACGAGAAAATATAGAACAGAAATAAGGGCACTGTAACGAAAATTTTGATTCAAGCTTATGTTTACAGAGACATGCTCAGAAAAAAAAGGGGAGGGGAGAAGATGAAACCTGGGTATTTAGCCCTTTCCCAGAAAATTATGCAGTAACAAAAGATGAAGGAAAAAAAAACCTAGGACTAAGAAAGTGTTTTTTTTATAGTGGCCTCACGGGTATTTTGTTCTTTTTTTTTACTCTGCTTGCTCTGCCTCTCCTTGTGCTATTTCTGGATCCGGTTCCCTCTGGTTCCTCTTCCTGTTCTCTCTGGTTCTTTCTCTCCTTTCTGCGTGGTCTTGAGCTTGGCTTTTATAGCCTCATGATCCCTGTCACAAAAATAAAATCAAATCAGAATAATAATGAAGATTAAAAGAAAATAAAGGGGATAGAAATTTCCCTGATTCGTCAAATCTACACGCTCTCCTCATGTGCATCTTGAATTCGGACCAAAGCGTGGATAGGATTTGATTTGATTTTGTGGAAAAAGAAAAAGGAAAGAAAAGATTGTGGGGAAAAGGTAGGTTACGACCGCGAGAGGAATTATGGTTTGGTTTGAGGGATGAGGATTCAGAGAGGAAAGGGAGTACCGTTGGGATTAGGGTTAGGTTTTAGTGAGGATGAAGAAGGAAGGGATAAATGGGTGAGGCGAGGGAGCGTCGTTTGGCCTAGGGTAAGAACGTGGGGATGACATGAAGGAAGGAGAGAGGACGATGCTAGGTTAAAGGAGGGGAAGAGAATCGGGTTCTCTGCGCTAGGGTTAGGGTGAGGGTGAAGAAAGGGAAGCCGAGAATGGTGGAGAAATTGAAGGAGGAAAGGAAGGGAAGATGAGGATGGAAGATGGCGGTGCCGCGGCGTGGAAGCTAGGGTTATGGCAGAAGGGGAAAGAGACGAGGTTGAGGCGAGGGAGAAGGGGCGTCGCGAAGAAGAAGGTTCGAGAGAGAAGGAGAACGTGCAGAATGGGGGTGAGAGACGAGTGAATTAGGGTTAAAAATGGGTTATGCGTTTGGGCTGGAGGTTGGGTACACTTGAGTTTAGTGTTGAGGTGGGCGTATAAGCGAGAGGTGGGGTCTTGCGTGAGGCGGATGCAAAGGGAGGCGCAGGGGAGGCTGAAAAAAAAAAAAAAAAAGGGTGTGTGAGTAAAGGAGGTGGACTGCAGCGTGAATGGATTGGGCTGGGCCACCAGCCTGACTTGCTGCTACTTGCACCGCCCATATTTCCCTTTTGCACGCCCCTTCTCAAATAAAAATCTTTTTTTCTTTTCTCGTCTTTTTTTTTATCTCTTTTATTCTTAATTATAAAACCAAAAATAATACTTTATTTATTATTACCACTACTACTAATTTAAAAAAAAATTAAAATAAATAATAAAATAAAATAAAGATCGAACAAAATTAGGGTGCTACAGCTGCCCCTCCTTAATTACATTTTACTCGAAGGTCTTCGTGCATTCGTTGTAAAAGGTAATTAAGGATAAAGGACTCTAATTTTGTCTAGAATGAAATTGTTTGAGGGTGCGAGATTGGCTCCCGACTTTGCTTTGGGGTTCTAGGTTTGATTCCCAGTGAATTCCCAGTAAGGCATAGGTTTGGTTCCTAACTCTTACAAAATTGGTGAGAGATTCTAGGTTTAGTTCCTAGCGCATTCTCGGAGAGGCACAGGTCTGGTTCCCAACCCTCACATCTTTTGTATTTATTACTTCCCTACTTAGGGTAAGTCTAGGGGTGTGAGCTTCTTCGTCACTCAACACAAGTTTGGGTCAGATTCCCAACAAGGGTAAGTCAGGTTCTTAACTCTTGCTAAAAGGAACGGATTGACTACCTTACTTTAAGGAATGTCCGTAATATGAGTTTATCTGTTACTCAACATAGGTTTGGGTCAGATTCCCGACAAGGTGTAGGTCAGATTCCTAACTCTTGTTAATAGATTGAATAGGCTGAGTACTAGCTCTTACTGAGTAACATCAGACTAACTGTATGTAATATTTGAGAGGGTGGGTCAAGAGACCCAAAAACTTTGATGTTCATGCATGATACAATGAATGGTATGTTGTGCATGAAATGATGTTTTTTGTTGTTTTTGTTTTTTTTTTCCTAACATGGGTCGTGGACCCAAAAGTGTTGATGATTATGCAAGATGCAATGAATAACATGTCATGCACGAGTATTAATTGCTTTGTTAGAGGTAGGCAGTATCCCCTACTTCTGAAACTTTTCTTGATAAGTTAGCTCCAGATCTCTTTAGTTGGCGAATTCTGAACAAGCTAATTGCCTTACTAGCTCTTTTCCTTAATGTGAAGACGCCAAATTCCTTAGATCCTTTTAGAATTTTCAGTAATTATACAATGCTCTTATTTCTTGATTTGCACATGTTTGTCTTTTTAGCACAGATTTCTTTAGAAAGAAGATGCAAATTGATAAAATCCAAATCGAATTTGGAGAGACTGAAATAAGCATTCTATTGTGCCGATGGCAATATGGATAAGAATGAATCTCCATTATGATGGGGGAGATAAAATATTACAAACAGAATAAATTCGTGTTTGCTAAATTAGAAACTGGTGAGAAATATCAGCTATACATATAATCCATTTGAAAACAAATCGTGCTGCCCTTTCGTGATTCAGACCCCTATCGCCTTCTTGATCAACTTCAGAAACTTGTGTCTGTGGTTAGTTTTGACCATCTCTGCCCCAATTGGTCAGGGCTCAACTCTGACTACTTTTGGCGCATTCAGGTTGGCTTTTGCTCAGGCCGCTCTTTGCGAGTTTTCAACCTAGCGGGTTGTTCTAAATCGCCCTTGCGGGTTTTCAACTTAGCGCTTTTATTTGACCTTAATTTTTCCCTAGGCTGCCCTTTCAGGTTTTCAACCTACCAGGTCGCTCTAATTTTTGCCTAGACCGCCCTTTCAGGTTTTCGGCCTAGCGAGCCCCCCCTTTTTTTGTATTGTGCCATTATAGACGTAGTATTTCTTAACTGCATCTGAGTTTATCGGCAGTGGTAGGTCATGCCCCTCCATATCTGTAAGAATGAGGCCTCCTCCCGAGAATGCCTTTTTCACTATATATGGACCTTCATAATTTGGAGTCCATTTTTCGCGTTGGTCTTTCTGAATAGGTAGAATCTTCTTTAATACCAATTCCCCTTCTGTGAATTCTCGATGACGTACCTTTTTCTCGTACGCTCTCTTGAGTCTCTTTTGGTATAATTGGCCATGACAAATTGCTTCTAACCTTTTCTCTTCTATAAGATTCAACTGGTCATATCGTGCCTGGACCCACTCGGCTTCTTCGAGCTTGGTTTCCATAATTACCCTTAAAGAAGAGATTTCTACCTCTATGGGGAGTACTGCTTCCATCCCGTATACTAGAGAAAAAGGTGTTACCCCTGTTGAAGTGCGTACAGAAGTTCGGTACCCGTGTAAAGCAAAAGGAAGCATCTCGTGCCAATCCTTGTAAGTTACCACCATTTTCTGAATAATTTTCTTGATATTTTTGTTGGCCGCTTCCACTGCCCCATTCATCTTTGGACGATATGGAGAAGAATTGTGATGTTGAATTTTGAAGTCATCGCACAACTCTTTCATCATCTTATTATTTAAATTAGTCCCATTGTCCGTGATGATCTTCCTTGGTAAACCATACCGACAAATTATTTCCTTTTTGATGAACCTGACCACCACATTACGAGTCACATTGGCATAGGAGACTGCTTCGACCCACTTCGTGAAGTAATCAATGGCCACGAGGATGAATCGGTGTCCGTTAGAGGCTTTTGGTTCAATCATTCCTATGACATCCAAACCCCACATGGAAAATGGCCAGGGTGCACTGAGGACGTTTAGAGAAGTTGGAGGTACATGAATATTATCAGCATAAGTCTGACACTTATGACATTTCCTCACATGCTTGATGCAGTCACTTTCCATTGTAAGCTAATAATACCCAGCTCTGAGAATCTTCAGGGCCATTGCATAACCGTTGGCATGGGTCCCAAAGGAACCTTCGTGGACGTCGTCAAGAATTTGTCTTGCTTCTGCAGAGTCCACGCACCGGAGGAGTACCATGTCGTGATTTCTTTTGTAGAGTACGTCGCCGTTCAAAAAGAAACTCATAGCAAGCCTTCTCAAAGTTCGTTTGTCGTTCTCTGAGGCGCCTGAGGGGTATTCCTTGCTTTTGAGGTAGCACTTGATGTCGTGGTACCACGGTTTTCCGTCAGATTCTTCTTCTATCACCTGAAAATAAGCGGGATTAACACGTCTTTCCATCAGGATGAGAGGCATTTCCTTGTCACTGTTTATTTGGAACATAGATGATAGCATGGCTAATGCATCAGCCAACTGATTATCTTCTCGTGGGATATGTTGAAACGTGATCCTATCAAAGGATTCGATGAGTTCTTGGATATACTCGTGGTAAGGGATTAACTTAGAATCTCGAGTTTCCCATTCTCCATTCAACTGGTTGATAACTAGGGCAGAATCCCCATATACTTTTAGGATTCTGACCTTAGTTTCTATGGCAGCTCTGATTCCCATGACACACGCCTCATATTCTGCCACGTTATTGGTACAACTGAAACATAAGCGAGCCGTAACAGGAGTGTACTGCTTTTCTGGAGAAATTAGTATTGCCCCGATTCCGTGCCCCAATGCATTAGAAGCCCCATCGAACATCATGGTCCACTCTCCGTTTCTCGACTCTTCTTTTTCGGCGGACATTACATACTCATCAGGAAATTCATAGTGGACAGGTGAATGGTCGTCTACTGGTTGATTGGCTAAGTGCTCAGCGAGGGCACTACCTTTGATGGCCTTCTGAGAGACGTATTGAATATCGCACTCGGATAATAGCATCTGCCACCGGGCAATCCTTCCAGTGAGAGCAGGTTTCTCGAATACATATTTGATCAGGTCCATTTTTGACACCAACCAAGTTATATGAGAAAGCATATATTGTCTTAGCCGGTGGGCGGCCCACGCTAGAAGCGCAGCAGTGCAGCTCGATGTCGAGTAATTAACTTCATAACTCGTAAGCTTCTTACTCAGGTAGTAAATGGCGCATTCTTTTTTACCCGTTTCGTCATGTTGTCCGAGTACACACCCCATAGATCCGTCTAACACTGTCAAGTAGAGGATTAATGGTCTGCCTAGTACTGGAGGTACTAACACAGGGGGTTTTTGTAGATATTGCTTGATTTTGTCGAAAGCCTCTTGGCATTTCTCATTCCATTCAATAGTTTGGTCCTTGCGCAACAACTTGAAAATTGGCTCACAAGTGTCAGTGAGTTGTGAAATAAACCGGGAAATATAATTTAATCTCCCTAGAAAACCACGAACTTCCTTCTCTGTGCGAGGAGTTGGAATCTCTAAGATGGCTTTTACTTTTTCCGGATCAACTTCTATTCCTTTCTGACTTACAATGAATCCCAGTACTCTACCTGACCTGACACCAAAGTTACACATGGCAGGATTGAGTCTTAGGCGAAACTTTCTTAATCGCTCAAAAAGCTTTCGTAAGTCAATTACATGACTTTCTTCAGTTTGCGACTTAGCGATCATATCGTCCACATAGACCTCTATCTCTTTATGGATCATATCATGAAGTAGAGTCACCATTGCCCTTTGATATGTTGCCCCAGCATTTTTCAGCCCAAAAGGCATCACCTTGTAGCAGAAAGTCCCCCAAGTTGTAATAAACATAGTTTTCTCCATGTCTTCTCTGGCCATTTTAATTTGATTATACCCGGAGAAACCATCCATGAACGAGAAAAAAGCGTGATGAGCTGTATTATCCACCAGAACATCAATGTGAGGCAAAGGGAAGTCGTCTTTGGGACTTGCTTTATTAAGGTCCCGGTAATCAACGCACATTCAAACCTTTCCACCCTTTTTCGGAACAGGGACAATATTAGCAACCCATTGGGGGTATTTAGCCACGGCCAAAAATCTAGCATCAAATTGTTTTTTAACTTCTTCCCTAATCTTTAGGGACATATCAGGTCTCATGCGTCTCAACTTCTGTTTGACAGGAGGGCAATCAGGCTTAAGGGGTAGTTTGTGTTCGACAATATCAGTATCCAACCCTGGCATATCTTGGTAAGACCAGGCAAATACGTCTTTATAATCTTGGAGGAGTTGAATCAGTTTAGCTCTTACTTCTTGTGACATGGTAACACCAACCTTGACTTCTTTTTTGTCTTCCTCAGTTCCCAAATTAATTAACTCATTCGGTTCTTCGTAAGGTTCGATCTTTCTGGACTCCCCTTCTATAAGTCTCATTAATTCAGGGGGGAGATCTTCATCGGGACAGTCTTCTTCACAGTCTTCGTCAGTATGATTAATTAGACAATCAAAATCTGGTAACGAAATTTCAGCACAATCGTTTTCAAAAGTATTATCCATGAGCCTGCATTATCAAGGTTAGCAATAAAGAGAGAGTAAGGAAAGGAAAGGATGTAGGAAGGAAAAGAAAAAGAGACGCTTGGGATAAAGTCAAAATGCATTTTATTAATATTTGAGATATGCTTATGAAAAACATGCGGGGCCCTTTAACATTTCCCCTACCGCCTCGAGCTGAGCAGAGAGGTGAGCATTAAATGGATTACATTGAAAATGCACTAAGGATCTTAGGACTTTCCACGATCTCCCAATTGCAAGGTATTGAGGAACATGGGCGAATCCATTCCTCTTCAGGAGCAGCAAGGTCCTCTTCCACAACAGTCACTTGATCCACATAGATCCATCCAGCGCTACGAAAACTCTGATGGAGATCGCAGATGGACATTTTCCCAAACTCGGGTTCCCGATTTTCAAGTCGGGCCTTCCTCTTTTCTCTCCTTTCTTCGATTGCTCTTTCCCTGTCCTTTTGAGTGGGGACAAATCCCAAGCCGTATCGGTCTTTGTTTTCAGGAATTCTTAAAATTGAGGCAATACCTTCTTGACCTTTCCCCAGTCCTTTTCCTGGCTGGTATCCTCCTTTCAGCATGACTCCGCATACCATTAGGGCATTGTTGGATAGGCAGGGTTCTTTAGCTGTAAACCCTACATAAGCGCTATCGACAATTTCCGGTGCCTGAAATGAAGTCCCGAGGGCTTCTTCAGTAGCTTCAATGTAACGCGTCGATGTTGGCTTGCTTACCAGCAGGTCTTCTTCTCCGGATACAATAATCAGCTTATCATCCACCACAAACTTCAATTTTTGGTGCAGAGTTCATGGTACTACCCCAGCAGAATGAATCCAAGGCCTTCCTAACAAGCAACTATAGTTGGGCTTGATGTCCATTATGTAACCCCCAATTTTTAAGAAAAGTGATTTTAGCAATAAAATCCTAAATACTCGAAAAATAAGTCAGAGAGATTGATCACCTCGATTCTTTACTGAGAGTACGGGAATTATTTTGAGTTGTTTTGAATGATTTATTTATTATAAATAATTATTATTCATGATGTCAATTCAAATTAATAGACAGTGTAGACGTATGCTGCGTTAATGTGGATTCATCAATTTAAACTTTATATAAGTTTTCTGCGTGACGCGGTAACGCGTATTTTTGTTGATTAAGAAAATGATTGAATTAAATCAAGATGAAATTAAATTTAAGAATTAATATTTTATATTAATTCATGGTTCGAAAATCGTCGAAAAACTCTGACAAAGTTTCGTCGTGTTTCGAATCGCCGGGTAATTTTTATCTGCATTAAAATTTAAAACGAACTCCGATTTCGATGAAAATCGAATCGTAACTTGTCATGATTGTTCTTGAGTGTTTGATATTGTTTTTATTATTTATGATAAATTAGTATTGCGCGGTGAATTAATTTCTAAGTAAATTAATTTCCGCGATTTAATCGGCGAAAGAATTAATCGATAATGCGATTACTCGACGCCGTGTTTTAGCACGCTTTAGACTCTAGAATTAGAGGGTAATTATGAGAGAAGAGATTAGATGTTTAGAATGGGTGATTAGATTAAAACCTTTAGTGAGTAATTAGTTGGTTCTTAATCCTATGTTCTTCTACACTTTTTTTTAATCACAACCTTTAAAATCATGACTCATGGTGCACTAGGATTCATTTAAAAGCACCCAAATTTCCACTCAAGATTCCACCTTTCTTTTTATTCTTCCAGCGTGAACTATGCCCCCTTTTCATGGACCATGGTGGATCATTTTCCACTTAAAACTACCTAATACTTATCCAAATGCTATCTTCTCTTCTTCCCTTCATTAACGGCGACTCCCTCCCTGCTTCTCACTTTTGTTTTCTTTCATTTTACCTTGCTTATGTGTGGAGAAACACCAAGCCTCTTCTAAGGTTTCTTCTTCTTTTTTTTCATGCGTGATTCCCACTTCCTTTTTCCAACAATCTTTTGCTCCTAACTTCTTCTTCTTGTTACCATCTTCTTCATCTTGTAGGTAAGTGTGAAAACAAATTTCTCCCTCCCCTTGTCCAGCCCCAAAGCCGTGGGCTTCTTCTTGGGGAGTAGGAGGTAGTTTCTTTCTTTTGATTCTTTTTTTATGCTTGGTTGAATGCTTGATTGTGATCATGGATGAAGTGAACCAACTATTGCCAAATCTTTGGAAACCCTAGGCACAATTCAAGAGGAAAAAGAGGGGTAATGTGGTCTTGAGCTTCAATCTAGCAATTAAATTGTTTATTTGAGCTATTTGAAGTTGTTTGATGCTTGTTTAAGAAATAGTTTTTGATTTGGCATGTTAAACTTGTTGTTTAAGGGTTTAGATCTATTCTTTAATTTGGGGATAAGATGGGTTTATGATGTAAAACCATGTGTTTAATTGTTAAATAATATGTTTTGGGTAGTTTTATTGTTATTGGAATAACTATGCATGATTGTAGTGTCTTGAAAATGGTTTGATTTGAAATAACTCTTGAAGCTCTTGTTTTTGGGAAAATGCTTTAGAACATGTCTTGAAAATGTTTGAACTAGGTGTTGGTTATAACTTGATGTTTAGATGATTTAATGGATTTTGGAGTAGTAGTGTATGTTGAAGTAAGAATAGCTAGTGTAGGTCTTATGGAAATTCATTCTTGAAGTTGAGAAAAAGAGAGTGTATGTTGCATAAACATGTATCTAAGTATTAACTAATATGTTTTGAATAGTTTAATTGGTCTTGAGATAGGTAAGCATGAATTAATATAGGTGTTAGTTGATGTTTTGGTGAAAAAGTGACTCTTGAAGGACTAATATGGCATGTAAAATTTAATTGACTTGTTCTTGATCATTTAGCATCATCATGAGCATGAATTGAAAATATTTTGGGCAAAGGTTTGGAAACTTGCAATTTTTGGGAGAGAAAGGGGATAAAGGCCGCGAGCCCTAGGTGGTGATTAGAAAAGGAAAATCATTTTGGTTACTTGATTTAATTGTTTCACTAAGTACTTACATGATTATAGCCATGATTTAGATGTTTTGGGATTGTTGGAAATTGGCTTAATTAAAAGAACTCTTGTTTTTGGAAATTGCTTTTGGGTAAGTGACTTATGAGATTTTATGAATTGAAGTTGAGCATGACTTGCTTTCAAAAGGAAAAAGGCTATGGAAATGACACTAGGTTGATTGTGAAAAATGTTTTAGAAACATACCTTTGAAGGTGCTTAAGTTATATTGGTGTTGTCTTGATAGTAAATGCTTGGAAATGTATTTGAAAATATGTTGGAACTTATTTGATTTAAAACTTCATTATGCACTTGAATTGTTATATGAACTCGATGTCTTGATGCTTTGAAAGCTAACATGTTAAATTAAGTTCTATGTGATTATGTTATTAATGTTTTGGTTATAGTTTGAAATTAGAACCTTGCTTGGGTATCTTTTGGTTGAAAAATCTATTCTTGCAAAAGGGAATTTATGGTGGTTACCTTGTGAATCATTTAATTGAATTAATGAAGTTTGTAGTTTTGAGGCTATGAGACAATTAAGGTGAAAAGGACTCCTTGAGGTCCTAAATACCAATTGGAGCCTTGACTTGAATAAATTGAGGAAAAGAATTTTGATTGCGGTTTTGTTCACGACTTGGCTTTAAAGCTTTATTACTTTAATTTTTGGTAATTTTCAAGAGTATATAATTCTTCAAAAACATGTATCTAAATTGTGCATTTTGGGCATAAATGCTTTGATTAGTTAGTAGGTTGGGTTTTGAGAGCCTAGGAAATTAGAACTAGTCTATGCCTAGGTTGCGTTAAGTTTGTTATGTGTAATAGATTCAAGTGATCGAGACCGTGCGACGTGGAATCGCGGGATACGTGGATGCGTAGCATGGAGCTCGGTAAGGGCACTTCTAGACAATTGTAGGCTTTATTTTTGTATGTCCTTGTGGAAGGGCAACCTTAAATATTGTTAGAATTTAATTTCAAGTGTTCATGCGAAGAAGTCTGAGAACCTCAGGGTTCGAAGTGAGGGTCTTATACCCCTTCGCTTTATTTGTGTTATATACTGATTATTTAGTGGGCTTGTCTGCAAGTGATTGGCAGCTGTCCCCAACCCCCCACACTTGTTTGTTCCTCTCTGTGAACTCCATCGAGTTGCAGAGGGATAGATTCTATGATTTGATTGTCATCTGTGGTTGTTGAGCTGTGCAATTATTTAATATGCGGTTGAATAATGTTGTGAATTGCTTAAGCTGTTTGTATTGTTGAATTACGTTTCTTCATGCAAACTGCTTTTATTGCTTAAGTTGTTGAATTGCGTTTCTTCATATTAAACATGCTCTTATTATTTGATATGCGGTCGAATAATCTTGCGTACAACTCTTTGAATATCGTATGTGGCGAATTGTTCATCGAGTCTGAGAGCATTGTCGAGTCGTCGAGACGTTTTTGAGCTGTGAGCCGGACAACTGAGGGTGCTAGGTCCCCTTCGTTCATGGTGGATTAGCTAGGCGTCGCAGCGTAGGAACCGGGGCTGCTTACCTAGGGAGAAGCGAAAGATCCCAAGGCTACGGCTGGTATGTCAGTTGATGGATCTGCGTCTGCTTTCCGGAAAAATTGTCGAGTCGAGAGAAAATGAGTCGTGAGTCAAGTCAAGTCTAGAGTGAGAGAGTTGAGTCACGCTCTGTGAATGATATACATTGTTGTTTGCTTACTGCTTTATGTAATGGTTTATTATGATTTGTTGAGAAGTTGACCATTGCCAGTGGTTCTGTCAATTAATGATTGTAACCCAGATGGTGGAGCAAGCTGAGGATTTGAAACTTCAAGGAGGAGCAGCTGGGGATGGTTGTTTAGCTTTCTACTTGTGTTGTGGTTGCGGAACCTACTAGTAGTCTTGCGAGGAGCCTGTTGTGTCGACCAGCT
Organism: Calophaca sinica; assembly: GCA_037113605.1. NCBI lineage: Eukaryota > Viridiplantae > Streptophyta > Magnoliopsida > Fabales > Fabaceae > Calophaca > Calophaca sinica. Next base: position 97,501,784 of record CM073734.1, on the reverse strand, counting down.
ATAAGACGCTTGAATTTATTTCTGTATTGTAATAAATGTCGATTATGTTTCAAGGCACATGCTGTTATGTGTGAGTTGATGTAATAATTGAATGTGGTTATGTGGTGTCTCTAAATAATTCCGCCATGTTTCTAAAATCGCTGCAATACTCTGACAGCCATTTTGAAAAAGAAGTTTTTAAAAAAAAATAAAACCACATTTTTGGAAAACGTGCAAGGCAGAATACTTCGCCTTTCGGAAATATGTAAACTTTTGTCAAGATACTGGCTTAGTAGCATTCCGGAAAACGGGTCGTTACACATTACTTGGAAATTAACAGCAAAAGTGAAAGGGCCCATCTGGATCGGCAGCTCAATCTCACCCATTACTTCTCTTTTAGAACCATCAAAGGCTCTCATGAGCACAGAGCTAGGCTTCATACGGGTCTTGTCAATGGGTAACTTATCCAAGGTAGATTTAGGCATCACATTCAGGGAGGATCCATTGTCTACAAGGACTTTAGCTATAAGGTGCTCTTTACACTGAACCGAGATATGTAGTGCTTTGTTGTGTCATCTACCTTCTGCAGGTATTTCTTCATCATTGAAATAAAGGTAGTTGCATGCGGCGATATTGCCAACTAGGTCGCCGAACTGATTCAAAGTGATATTTTGAGACACATGAGCTTCATTCAGAATTTTCATCAATACCTTCCTGTGACTCTCAGAGTGCATTAACAGGGCAAGTAGAGAAACCCTCGCTGGTGTGCGGTTTAACTGATCTATCACCTTATACTCACTTTGTTGAATGAATTTGAGGAATTCAGCAACTTCCTCACGGGAGGCCTCTTTCTTGTCCTCCTTCCATGTGTCTCCTTTCTCCACTGCAACTTCTTTTTCCTTGTTTTGATCTTTTACCTGTCCTTTTGCGGCTACTTTTACTGGCTCTTTTTCTGGGGCATAAATCCGCCCACTCCGTGTCATCCCGTCTATTCCCACGATGTTGGTAACAGTCGGAACGCTTGGTTGTGCACTACTTCCTTTAACTTGGACTTTTACGTCATATATCCAAGGAACTGCCTTGTCTTCCTTGTACGAAAAAGGAGATGGTACTTGAACAGTAATAGCTTTGGGAGCATTAGGCATTGCGGGGGATGTATTTCTAGAGAATTGAACCACCAAGGGCTTTAGGACCGTGGTTCCCGAACTTTGAGCAGATTGGACCATAGATACTTCTTCTTTTCTCTGAGAGATAACTTGAACTATGTTTGTATCAAACAGTTTTTGGAGGATGCCTTTAAATTCCTCACATTCTTCATTAGACAAAAGATCTTCATCACAAGTCCTGTTGATATCTGTTATTTCTATCAAACCAGCCTTGCAAAGTTCGATGAACACTTTTCTTATAGGGGTTTTTATCTCAGCGACATCCTTTATTATTCTTCCTTCGTGCTCATTGTCTATCATATTTACTGATGCATTCCCGTGGTTAGGTAATGGGTTGTTCCCCACATTGGGATTGTTCTCTTGGAAACTCAACCACTTGGCATTTATCAGATCTTGAACTTTAAATTTCATAGCCCGACATTCTTCTATAGAGTGACCAGCTGCCCCGGCATGGTATTCACAGGTGGCGTCTGGGTTATACCATTTTGGGTAAGGTGGTTCCATGGGCTTTTGCGGACAAGGGACTACCAATGAGTTTTTGAGTAAATGCTGATAGAGATCTTTGTAAGTCATGGGGATTGGATCAAACTGGGTCGGCTTTCTCCCTTGAGAGTTGTGAGCTCTTGGTTGATTGGGATTCTGACCTCCTTGACCATCAGAAGCAAATGGTGTCATTTGAACAGGAGACTTAGGCGTGATAGTTGCCGCAACGTATAGAGGGGCACTACTCACCGCGTTGGTCTCTCCTTCTTTCTTTCTCTTGATGAAGGGCTTCTGAGTGTGGGATGATGAAGTATTATTATGGATCTTCCCATTTTGCATCCCCATTTCCACACGCTCCCCTATGACAATCAAGTCAGAGAAGCTTGAGAACATGCTTCCAATCATCATATCATAAAAGGGGGATTGGAGCGTGTCAATGAACGTGTCAATCATTTCTTTGTCTGACAAGGGTGGCTCCACCTGAGCAGCCATGCTTCTCCATCTCTGAGCATATTCTTTATAGCTCTCACTGTCTTTTTTCTTCATGCTTTGCAGCTGATTACGACAGGGAGCCATGTCCATATTGTATTTATATTGTCTGACGAATGCATTAGCTAAATATTTCCATGAGTTGATTTTAGACTGTTCTAACTGCATATACCATCGCAAAGGCGCCCCAGTTAAGCTTTCTTGGAAGAAGTAAATTAGGAGTCTGTCATCATTAGAACAGAAAGCCATTTTTCGGCAATACATGACCAGGTGGCTTTTGGGGCATGTTTCTCCCTTATACTTGTCAAACTCGGGTACTTTGAATTTTGCAGGAATAACTACATCGGGGACCAAGCACATGTCTGAAGCTTCGAAACCTATGTGATTTGCCCCTTCAATTGCCTTTAGCCTGTCTTCAAATATTTGAAGCCTTTCTTTGGCTTGAGCATCCTCCTGGGGGGTGATGATAGGTATAAAATTTTGAGTATTTGTGTTCTGCGAGGTCCCATTATTTATAGGCGCATGCCCTTGTGAGGTGTGGGCGCGCGTTTCATTTTCTCTTGGCTGACTTTCGTCTTGATCCTCTTCGGCCCGCTCTGTTTCCGATGTCCTTTTTGCATGCAGGGCTTCCAACAAATCGCATAGCTTATCTATCCGTGTACTCATTCGTCAAGCTCTCCTCTCATAGCCTGTTGGTTCTGCTCTAACGCGTCCATGAGTCTGGCTTGGGATCTCGTTTTGTAAGGATGCAATTTCTTCGTGTTTATTTTTCTGGGTTATGAAGGATACTGTGAGTATGGATGAATGATTTATGCCATGGTAATGCATGCTATGTAAGATGCTCATTTATTTACTTAATTTGTTTTATTTTCGTCGGCTTGTTGGAGGATCACAAAACTTTGCAAATGTCTTATCGGTTTGCGGCGTATCATGAAAACATATTCTCTCATTAAAAGGAAATATCATAATTCAAATTGCCCCGAAGGGCTTACAGACTTGAGAAAGAAATGGAAATGGAAAAAACACATAAAAACAAACAAAAAAAATGGTCTTCAACGATCTCGTCGGATCTGCCTCTCCAACTCTTCCACCAAAGTCTTGCAGTACTCTAGGAAACTCGTCACTTTCCTTGGTAAAGGTCGGAAACCTATTGCTGATTCCGCTTCTTCCAAGAGTTCTGGCATATCTTGGATACCTCTATTTGCAAGCCAGACTAGTTTGGAGCAACGATCCATCCAGTATCTAGTTTCCTTATCAAACCAAGTAATGACTTCTCGCTGGTTGTCAATCCTCCCTTGCATGTCGAGGACTTTCTCACGTTCTTCCTCAAGATCTATGTGGTAGCCTATGAACTTTTCTTCAGCAATTCTCCTCTCTTCCTCAAGTTGGGCTTCGTGCGATTGCATGGTATTTTTCAACTGTTGTATTGAGTCTTCAATCCGTCTTTGCAAAGCCCTGCTAGCCTCTTGAGAATCAGCCCACATTTTCCTCAAGTTGCCCTTTTCACAGAGAACCAGATCTAACTCTTTTTTCATCAAGTCTAATTGTTGATTTGCAGCTTTCAGGCAACCCTGAGTCTGGAGCCGGCTTGCTTTCTCAGCCTTGGCCTTCTTCTGGGATCCTTCCAAAGATTCGGTTTTTCTATCACATTCATCTTGTAGGACCTCTATATATAGATATGCCCTTTTCAAATTCTCCCGGAGAAGTTTTCTCTCCTCTTCCACCTTTTCTAAGGCTAGTTTTAGCTCTTCCACTTCTTCATTTTCAAAGGGTGGAGGCGACTTCGGGAACCAAAAATGTGTTTTGGAAAGGCAGCTTGACTTGCTGAAATCTTGCTATAACCCATTGGCGATATTTTTCATCTGCATGAGTACTCTTGCGCCCTAGTATTCTTTTGATCATTTTCTTCCAAGCTCGACATACCCTTGTGAACAATGCCAAATTTGAGGAGCCCAGATCATGTATAATGAAAGCGGCTAGCTCTTCTTCAGCAGGTTCACCCAGCATCGGGGCACCGAGTTGTCTCAAAGCCAGAGTAGGATTGTAGTTGATGCAGCCTATGGTCCCAATGAGGGGTACGTTGGGAAAGTCTCCACATCGACAGATTACCTCCTTGATCTCTTGTTCCCTGGAATACCATATTATAGACTCTTCACTGAGACTCAATAAATAAGTAGCCCACTCTGCATTGCTCCTAGGACCAAAGGGATGCCCCCTTTTTACCAAATGATTTTTTAGCCATAAGTACAAGACAGGGACACAGCAACGAATTCGACCTCCCTTTTTCTCGTGGCGCATATGAAGCTCATAGTATAAATCTGCAAGGACAGCAGTAGTGGGATCCATACCTTGAGTTTTAAATGCTATGAAGGCGTAAATAGCTGTTTCATCCAGAAAATGATCAACATGAGGAAATAGGACTACACCAAAGATAATAAGGGCTACTACATCCATGCACTCCTTTAATTTCCCTGCATCATGAAGGTCCTTAACGTTTCCTTCCAGGAAGCTCCTGGGGAAGCCTTTGAAATCTTCTTCTACCTTCACCGCGAGCGTCAAGTCTTCTTTAGGGATGCCTAAAACATCAGCAATGGTACTCATAGCTGGGGGATGTTTTGTATGGCGATACGGACCATTTTTCTTTTCTGGAAAGCCCAAGATTTTCCGATATTCTTCCAAGGTTGGCGCCATCTGGAAATTCTTGAACGTGAAGCATCTTAGGGGAGGATCATAAAATTAGGCCAATGCTGTTAAGGCTCCTACTTGCACGTCTACATTCAGCAATTCCAAAATGTTCCCAAATTTCCCCACGAAGCTAATTCGATCCACTTGTATCCAATTCTCAGCTATGAAATCAATCAATGTTCTCAGGTGCATCAAACGGGGAGGTTCAATTTTGAATTTCAAAATATTTCTCCTCTCTAAACCCACAACTGCGCTTTCCGAAGACTTTGCATCAAAGTTTTTTTTTGAAATTTCCAACAAGCCTGACGAAACGGGGTAATTAGTGTTAATGCATGTATATGAATGGGTATAATCATGTTTATTTTTATTATTTCATGATTGAAAAGAAAAAATAAAAAAAGAAAGCACCGTACTTATTTTATTTATGAAGATGTGAAGAAATATACTCTTATATTTTTTATAAGAAGTTCACATCCTATGTGAAGTTAAAAAAAAACTTAGCATCTATTTTTTGGAATAATAGATTAGGTTTCTAAACAAAGGTATGTATTTTGAAAAACTATTTTTTGGAAATATTATTTTTGAAATAAATTTGCAAAAATAAATAAACAAATAAAAGTGGTAGTGTAAGCTCCTTTTGTGACCGAGGCCGGTAATTCCTAAAAAGGGGTCTAGAGATTATATTAAGTGCATTTCTATTGGGTGGATTCAAGATACTAATCTAAAAGGTCCCCAGAGCTAAGGGTCCCATTTGAAAATGTTACCACCAATAATAAGTATATTATTAAATTATGGTTTTTTCTCAAATGGAGCCAAACTCTAGGTGAGGCCTTCATAGGAACCCACTGGTCGTACGTCCGACAGAGCACCCATTACACAGTCTCTCCTAACTTAAGATTCACTCGGGCACGGGTATAGGGCACCCACTCATAGTGTGTGTAAACAAAGTGTATAAAGTGAAGTGTGTGAAGGAGCAAACTTAAAACTACCCGCTGTAAAATAAATAAGAATACAGTATATATGTATGTCTTCTACCCTAAGGTTTCAAATGCATAAACATACATAATATTTACAAAAAAACAAATGAAAGAGAATGAATCACAAATAAAAATAGAAAAATATTTTTTTTAATACATGTTTTCTATCATAGGATTCACGTATACAAACATATATACAAATGAATAAATAAGAATACAAACAGAAAGGGAATAATTCATTTAATAAGGCAAACAAATCATATAAACAATCATGGGGCCTAACTCTCTAAAGTCCCCAGTGGAGTCGCCAGCTGTGACAACCACCCTAAAAATTAAATGGAGCCGCCACCTAATGTTTATTAAGGAAAAACAATAGGAAAAACCTTTTTATGAGAATAATTTGAAAAATAGTCCAGATTTTGAGCCCGAGAGTTATTTACGATTAAGGAAGGTGTTAGCACCTCTAAGACGCCCATAAAAAAAAACCTTTTTGCCTTTATGCCCCTCTTAACTACATATTTGCAAATTGATCCCTATTTAGGGTTTGACCCCATTGGAAGGCCAAACCCTAAACCTAACTCCAATTCAGAACTGCAAGTATGAACCCAACAACACAACGAAGACAATAACAACAACAGCAACAATAACAACAGTAGTACAAATCAAGCAATCACGAGAAAATATAGAACAGAAATAAGGGCACTGTAACAAAAATTTTGATTCAAGCTTATGTTTACAGAGACATGCTCAGAAAAAAAAAGGGAGGGGGGGAGAAGATGAAACCTGGGTATTTAGCCCTTTCCCAGAAAATTATGCAGTAACAAAAGATGAAGGAAAAAAAAACCTAGGACTAAGAAAGTGTTTTTTTTATAGTGGCCTCACGGGTATTTTGTTCTTTTTTTTTGACTCTGCTTGCTCTGCCTCTCCTTGTGCTATTTCTGGATCCGGTTCCATCTGGTTCCTCTTCCTGTTCTCTCTGGTTCTTTCTCTCCTTTCTGCGTGGTCTCGAGCTTGGCTTTTATAGCCTCATGATCCCTGTCACAAATATAAAATCAAATCAGAATAATAATGAAGATTAAAAGAAAAGAAAGGGGATAGAAATTTCCCTGATTCGTCAAATCTACACGCTCTCCTCATGTGCATCTTGAATTCAGACCAAAGCGTGGATAGGATTTGATTTGATTTTGTGGAAAAAGAAAAAGGAAAGAAAAGATTGTGGGGAAAAGGTAGGTTACGGCCGCGAGAGGAATTAGGGTTTGGTTTGAGGGATGAGGATTCAGAGAGGAAAGGGAGTACCGTTGGGATTAGGGTTAGGTTTTAGTGAGGATGAAGAAGGAAGGGATGAATGGGTGAGGCGAGGGAGCGCCGTTTGGCCTAGGGTAAGAACGTGGGGATGAGATGAAGGAAGGAGAGAGGACGGCGCTAGGTTAAAGGAGGGGAAGAGAATCGGGTTCTCTGCGCTAGGGTTAGGGTGAGGGTGAAGAAAGGGAAGCCGAGAATGGTGGAGAAATTGAAGGAGGAAAGGAAGGGAAGATGAGGATGGAAGATGGGGGTGCCGCGGCGTGGAAGCTAGGGTTATGGAAGAAGGGGAAAGAGACGAGGTTGAGACGAGGGAGAAAGGGCGCCGCAGAGAAGAAGGTTCGAGAGAGAAGGAGAACGTGCAGAATGGGAGTGAGAGACGAGTGAATTAGGTTAAAAATGGGTTATGCGTTTGGGCTGGAGGTTGGGCTGCAACGAGTTTAGTGTTGGGCTGGGGCGTATAAACGAGAGGTGGGGTGCGCGTAGCAGGGCAGATGCAAAGGGAGGTGCAGGGGAGGCTGAAAAAATAAAAAGGGGCTGTGTGAGTAAAGGAGGTGGACTGCAGCGTGAATGGATTGGGCTGGGCCACCAGCCTGACTTGCTGCTACTTGCACCGCCCATATTTCCCTTTTGCACGCCCCTTCTCAAATAAAAATCTTTTTTTTCTTTTCTCCTCTTTTTTTTATCTCTTTTATTCTTAATTATAAAACCAAAAATATTTCTTTATTTATTCTTACCACTACTACTAATTTAAAAAAAATTAAAATAAATAATAAAATAAAATAAAGGTCGGACAAAATTAGGGTGCTACAGCGTGGATCTACGCATATTTTCCTACTTCTGTAGTAGATCGGAAGGTTGTCCAGGATGGTGCGCGTGTAAGCGCCTGTCGCTGGAAACCTAAGAAGAGCCATGGGAAGGTGCTTCCATACAGGAAAACACTGGATGCGCTGTCCGCCGATCGCGTGAGTTGGACGCCGTGGGGGACACCGTGGGGCACCGATAAGCAGCATCCCCCGGTAGACAGCGTGGCATACTTTACGGGATACCTGCGGTGTGGGAACACCATAGTGTCGTACCTGCCTGAGAGGGTACTGCGACAGTTCGGGTACAGGCAAGATATTTCTCGACAGCCACCACTACGTCCCTCGGCTGAGGAGATTAGTCTCAACTGGGTGCAGTCTCACCTGTACACTATTTTATACCTATCTCAGGTGATCCCTGCCAGTCGTCCAGGTCGGTGCATCCCGGAGTATTGGATTGGTACTACAGGCACTTGCATCCACTCCTGATACCTCCACAGGCTCCAGCTCCCCAGGCTCCACATGATGCACATGCTGACTGTGCCCTTCTGGTAAGGAATGATAAGTTATTGCACTGTATATATTATGTCCATTCGTACTATTATCTAATTTTTTGCTACAATGTATTTATGTCTTTTGTAGACGGAGTTTATTGACCAGAGGCGGAGGTTGGATAGACTTGCCGTCATGCTGCACCAGGTTGTTGAGTACACACCGGAGGGAGATGATTTGTGTGACTACTTTCGAGATATGATTCGGATAGCGGAGGGTCGTCCCCAGTAGTAGTCTTTTTTATGTATTTTTTTTATGTGAACACTTTTTTATTTAAATATTATTATTATTATTATTATTATTATTATTATTATTATTATTATTATTATCCATATTATTGTTGTTTATTACTAGTGCGTTTAGAAATACAAAATAAAACCTAACTACCCATTCAATAACAACAAAAAAACGTTACATGATCACTAAATGCAACTATAACACGGAACCATAACATTAAAAAAATAAAACCCAACGATTTATTAATTCGCAACTACTCGTTCAACAACAACAGCACGCAAACACAATGGCTATGGCTGACGACACGCTGCAAGGATCTCATCAACTGTTCTTGGTGCACGGTATTTTGCAAGGATCTTGTCGATCGATTTACCAAGCACAACATACAACTCTATTGGGCCATGGCTAGAATGATCGTTGAATTCTTCCCACATACGTTGTATGTCACCGTCGTTTAGAAGCGTCATACGCATATGCTCAACACGCCCACTACCCACCGAAACAGGGCATCGATAGTAGAGATTTGCCACTATACGTGATCCAGCTCCGAGCTTTCGCTGTATCTTTTGCTTCAGTTCTTCAATGGTGATGGATGTCTTGATCCTAAATATTTTTGGAACATCGCATTCAAAAACCACGCCATCAGCACTTGTTGTGATTCTGTCACCATGATAGACAACGGCAAGGCTCGAATCGATCGAGAACTGAGTTGGCTGAGTGTCTGACATGACTCACGAGTGGGCTAAGGGTTCTATGAAATCGATTTAGGGTTTATGCCACTCTTGGGTGTGTAAAAATGGTTCTATTTATAGAACGCTTGATGAGATCTGAACCGTTAAAAGTGTGTCAGTCGCATCTCATCCGTTGATATTTTTTAAAAAAAAATTGCGACTAAAAATAAATTTGTTCACTCGGAAAAATGGTTTTTGTGAGTGATCAAATTTTTTGTTCACTCGCAAAAACCGTTTTTGCGAGAGAACAAATTTTTTGATCACTCGCAAAAACCATTTTGCGAGAAAAATAAATTTGTTCACTCGCAAAAATGATCAAACGTTTTAATTTTGTTCACTCGCAATAACCGTTTTTGCGATTAAAACAAAAAAAAAAGCGGGGTAAAATCGTCATCACAATCCAATTCTGGGGGTGCCCTTAGCAATTCCCATGGCAAAACCTTAGGGCCCGTTTGGTGGCCAGGATAAGGGAGACAGGATATGATAAGCTATCTTATCCTGTCATTATCTATTGTTTGGTGAGCCAATATGATATGATAAGACTATCCTATCAATTATCCTATGATAAGACTATCCTATCAATTATCCTATCCTATTATCTCTTTGTATTTTTTATCTTAGGGTAGAGGCTGGGTTAGAAATAAGTAGGATAGGATTAAAAATAAATTTCCTCACTTGCCCCTTTTCCCACCTCTCTGTCTGTCGATATACCACAAAGCCATTTTTTTCCTTCTTCCACCGGCGTCAACCCCGTCTTCCTCATCTCTCTGTCTCTCGATCGACTGCAACAAACCGTCCCATTTTTCTTCTCCCACCGCCGTCTACCCCCTCTTCCTCATCTCTCTGTCTCTCGATCGACTTCCACCAACCGTTTTGTTTTTCTTCTCCCACCGCCGTCTACCCCCTTTTCCCACCTCTCTGTCTCTCAATCTACCTTCACGAAGCGTTCCTCTTTTCTTCTCCCACCGGCGTCTTCTCCATCTTCTCACGGCGTCCTCTCATCGGAAACGTATCGTCTCTTTTCCACTGCAAAGGTATGTTCATGATTCTCTATAAATGTTGTAATCTGTATCGTCTCTCGTCCTCTGATGTTGGTTCATCTTTTGGTCTGATTCTCTATAAACGTTGGCAATTGTTGGTTCATCTTTTGCTGTTGGTTCATCTGATGTTGGTCTGATGTTGGTCTGATGTTGGTTCAACGTTTATTCATGATATTCATGTTGGTTCAGCTGATGTTGGTCTGATGTTGCTATCTCAATTTTTTTGAAGAACGCCATTTTATTCATGATATTCATGTTGGTTCATCTGATGTTGGTCTGATGTTGCTATCTCAATTTTTTTGAAGAACGCCATTTTATTCATGATATTCATGTTGGTATAGATTGTCCCAAGTGCCATTTTTTGCTGTGTAATTCACTTACTAATTAGAGCTTTGTGTAACTCTTATAAATAGAAATGGTGATGAGATATTTGATTTTTTATAGGTAGATATGAATCCAGAGGAACAACATGATATTATGTTGTACCTAATTTTGGAGCAAATGTTTTTAGAGATGGCTGGACTTTGTTTTGCAATTTTTATGGCAGTAAGTCATTCTGCAATATGGTTTTATGAAAATCATAGCCTTAGGGAACAAGGAATGGTTAGAGAAGGATTAAGGGGAGAATTTTTAGAGATTGATCAATGGAGATGATGTCACATGTATTAATCAACTTCGCATGAATATTAGATCCTTTCATTTATTATGTGCTCTCCTCCGTACTGAAGGTAAATTGAAAGAAGATGGACTAGTAAGAATTGAAGAACAAGTGGCTATGTTCTTACACGTGTTGGCACATCATTTTAAGAATAGTGTTATTAAGTTTCACTTTAATCGATCAGGAGAAAGCTTGATTAGTAGGTATTTTAACTTAGTGTTGAATGGTGTCTTGCGGTTGCATGAAACACTTCTTAGGGCACCAGATCCCGTCCCAGAAGATTGCTTAGATGAAAGATGGAAATGGTTTAAGGTATGGTGATAGAATATATTTTAGAAATTTTATCATTATATTTTTCTCTCTAAACATTGACTTTTTATTTGGATCTTTGCTTATAGAGTTGTCTTGGGGCATTAGATGGAACACATATCCCAGTTAATGTATCGGCAATTGACAAACCTCGATATCGTAATAGAAAAGGGGATATATCTACCAATGTCCTAGGTGTATGTTCTCGGGATATGAAATTTATTTTTGTGTTACCTGGATGGGAAGGGTCAGCATCAGACTCGAGGGTATTGCGTGATGCCATTTCTAGGAGGAATGGTTTAAATGTTCCGACAGGTAACAATAATCACATGACATAGAAGTTATAGTAGTAAAAAAAGTAATAGCTACATTTTAATTTGACAACTCTATTTTATTATAGGTTATTATTATCTTGTGGATGCTGGTTATACAAATTATGAAGGATTTCTTGCACCATATAGAGGGTGTCGTTATCATCGCAGTGAATGGAGACGTGGATACACACCATCGAATAAGCAAGAGCTTTTTAACATGAGACACTCTATGGCAAGAAATGTGATAGAGAGAACTTTTGGATTGTTAAAAATGCGTTGGGCTATTCTTAGAAGTCGATCTTTCTACCCAATCAAAACCCAAAATCGCATTATAATTGCTTGTTATCTGTTACACAATTTCATTCAAAGAGAAATGCCTACTGACCCAATGGAAGATGAGTTAGATTCAGAAATGGATAGGCAACTACACAATGAAGAGATTACTTATGCTGATCATATTAACACGATTGAGAGTAGTGATGCATGGTCTGCTTGGAGGGAAAACTTAGCAACGGAAATGTGGAATGAATGGCTTGTTAATAGGCAAATGAATTGATTGTTTTTTATTAGTTAATTTCCTAGTAATTTTACATTGTTTGGTCTTTACTCAGTTTATGTAATTTCCAGAAGGACTTTTAACAACTTATATTGTCTTTTCGTTGGATTATGTTTTGTTATTTCCATATGTTTTTCTGGAATATATTGTATAAGAGATTCTGTAAATTATATTTGGTTATACAATAGGAATGGAATCTGAGAGCAACGTGCAACAAAATAACAAGAGAAAAAGAGATCGTAGACAATGGTCAGATAAGGAGGATGAAGCCTTTCTTGATATATTGATTGAAGCTGTGAACAATGGTCAAAGATGTGACAGTGGACAATTCAAAGCACACACCTTAAGAATGGCTGAGACAAAATTGAGTGAGAAGTTCCCAGGATGTGGAATTAAGGTAAAACCACACATTGAATCTGCAGGGAAAAGACTAAGGACAGTTTACGGAATAATTTATGATATGATTAATCAAAGTGGATTTGGCTGGAATGATGAGAAAAAAATGATTCATGTGGACAGTGATGAAGTGTGGAATGAGTATGTAAAGGTTAGTGTTCTTTTGTTTTTTTCTCTTTAGTAAATTCTTTTGTTTCACTTGCTATTTATGATTATCTAATAGATATTTCATTTTCTATTCTTATATAGAGTCATCCAAATGCAAGAGATTATAGGAACACTCCAATCCCACTTTTTGATAAGCTTGCTCATGCTTTCGGAAAAGACCGTGCAACTGGAAAAGGATCTTCTGCACCTGCTGATGTTGTTGAGGAGGTAGATAGAGAAGAGCAAGAACAAAATAATGATGAGGAGCTTGAAGTAGAACTTCTTTGGATCACCATCCGTTAATCAATCACAATCTAGAAGAAAACATGACCATGTGGAAGGTCAATCAAGGAAAAGAAACAGAGGAGCAAATGTAATTGCCAATAGTATATCCGAATTAGGAAAGACTTTTGGAAATTGGCTTGAAAAAGCTCGAGAAAGATTGGGTGCGGTACCAAATCGTCTTGGAGTTGGTAAAGATGTGTTTGATGATTCCAGGAGCATTATGAATGAGCTCAAAAATGGAGTTAACGAGAACAAGAGCGTTTTCTTTGCGCAGACAAAATATTATCTGTGCCACATCGATTGCACATATTTTGGGGTTGTGATGATGTTGACCGTCTTGCATTTGTTAAGTCGTTAATCTAGTAGCCTTGATAGAAGTTATCATTTTTAAGCACATGACTTTATTTCTCTAGCTATATTTTGATGAACTATAGCTGAATTTTTTGGATTATTTGATGAAACTTGTGTATGACAATGACTTGAGAACTTTGTTAATGACATTGTTCCTCATGTTATTTTCGTTATTGATATATTTTCTCGTGTTATTTTCGTTAATGACATTGTTCCCAGAATTATAGAGATGAATAATTTTATTAAAATTATAAAACATTATTTCATTACTTATTTAATTTTTTTAATAATTTTCACCAATTTATAAAATTCAAAAAATAGATTACATGTTGATTTTTTTTTAAGAAAATACATGTAATTCTTGTATAAGGGTAATTTTGTCATTTGATAATGATACATATCCTATCATGTTGTTATCTGGTCCATATCAAACACATGATAGGATAATACAACGTCTTCTCAGATGCTATCGACAAGATCAAACACAGGATATGATAAAAGCTTATCCTATCTATATCATATCCTTTTCTTAACCACCTCTCTATCATATCCTGTCTCTATCATATCCTGGCCAACGGGCCCTTAAAGTTTTGAGAGTGCTTAAGCATCATCTACTTCCACCGTGTTGACATTCCTATGGCAATTAGGGGTAACATGTGCGGCATTTAATCAATTCCACATCGACCTGCATTCAACGTATTCCGCATAATTGCCCACCTCTTACGTAGTCATTTTCTCTCATATATTCTTCTGGTTAGCTGTCCAAACAAATGGGAAGTGAACCAAAAACTCCAAGCAACCATAACAACAATCCCAAAACCATGAAGACTCGACCACTCTGTTCTCTTCATCAAGAACAAGAAAACCGACATTGATTACAGTGCACCGCCTATTCTCATATTCGCTCTGACCCATTTTGAATTCGCAAAACAAGTACGATACCATCTGAATAGGGGGTGAAAAAAAAAATTACGGTGTCATATAGAAATTAGACGGGGGCATGTGGTTATTCTGTAGTTAGGCGGGGCATGTGGTTATCGAGCAATGATTATCAGCTTCCTGCAATGATTCTGAGTTTGTTTTAATAGAAAGAGTTGTTTACCTTTGTCACAATCATTTCTTTCAGGCTTTCACCAACGCATAATGATAGGGATGCAGCTTTTATGTTTTCGAATGCTAGGAACTAAAAAACATGAGAAATTCATAATCAAATACTACCTAAACTTGCTTGGTGTGTCTAAGTTCAGCCACAAGATGGTCTTCTTACAAGAGAAATTATGCAGAACAACGAAAATAAACCTGTAAAAAAAAAAAAAGAATGCTGAACAATTACAAGCACTGAAAGTTTGAAAGATAGACAACAGTAGTGCTGTCAAGCAACATCACGTCTCACACTAAACAACCTTCCACTTCCAAGACAGCAACAAAGGAATTTTTTCTTTTTTGCTGCAAATTCTAGTCCATCCTTATACTTAGGGGAAGCCATATAAATGTACTACCATAACTCCTATAAAAACACCAAAGTCCCTTTTGAGCAATTGAACAAATGCTTCACCAGACCAGATAAATGAAATTTCAAAGTGAAATTCTTGCTACAGAATATCAGTAAACATGGCTTGTGGAAGCAGCATAATTTCTGGATCAAAACAGTAGCAATCAACCCCAAAAAGAGCATCAACCAAATTTTAAACAGCTCCCAGTTTCAGTCTAATCTCCTCTGATCCTACTCCAGCAACCATATAACAAATAGTTTATTATGCCTTCCATTTTGGAAAAGCGAGACCTGAAAAGTGCTAGCACAACATAGCATAGGTCGTTAACGCCACTACTATTAGTGGTGTCTGCTGAGTTGATGGATATATGTCCCAAGTAGAGAATTTTGCAGTTAAAGAACCACCTCTTGTTTCTCCAGCATATGCACGAGTGATGAGAAAATTAAATTCAGTTGTTGCTGTGCAAATTTTTCTTTAATCTTCATCAAATCTGTCGAGAAAAAAAAAATATAGAGAATGGGTAGATTAGGATATAATCATTGGAGTATATAAAACTCCTTCTAAAGATGGTCATTGGAGCATATAAAACTCTCTCTAATCTGGATGGACTAGTATAACTTCTACTATGAGAAGACATTATTTTGTACAGTTGTCTATAGAAGCTATTGATATGCACCCCTTAAATCTTATATACATGCACAAACAGATTTACTGCACACACGACAACATTACTGGTTGTCATCTCTAAAATGATAAGAATGGAGAAAATATGGCTGGAATAAAGCAGGGTGAAGTTCATTCTACCAATTTCCAATTGGGCAAGCAGGGGAACCAAAATGTAGTTGGAAAGAGAAGCAAAACTTCATCCAGTGCTAAAGAATCAGAAGTTCAGCCTCATACTAAAGATGCATCGCTTCATTCAGTTTCAGAAGAAAAAGATTTAATGGAGTCGAAAGCACAATTTCCTATATCTGGTGTTAGAGGAAAGAGATATGTCTATACAGTAAAAACTTCAAGCTCAAAATCATCAGCTCTAGCTCCAAGGGATAATCATGCATCCAAAGGATTCATGATTTTAATGTGATTGACCTGATAAGAAACTGCTAGTTACAAACTACTCTAGCTACATATCAATAAGATTTGGGAAGACTAATAAATAATAGGATCCAAATCCTTGGAAAAATCATTAACAAAATTTTCCATTCATAAATATTGAATGGATTTTGCACATTAATTTCATCAATTTTCCTTTATATTAGTTTAAAATACCCAACTAAATTATATCAGTTGATACCAGCTTCCTATGCTACATGCAATTATCATTTACCACACTTCATATCGAAATAATCAGCATAGACTATTATTCTACTAACTCTGTGTGGGTGATTCTCAGGTATTAGATAATGGAAGTAAAAGGAAGAGAGATGGTGAACCTGTTAAGAAAATAGAGAATCACGCCACAGTGGAAGTGCATCACAACGTCACCCTGGGAGTGATGTCAAGCTGCTGCTGTGGGCGGCCATGAGGTGCTTTGTCACACTGTCGCCATCTGCGTCCGGAGACCCAACATTTCACCAGCCCATCGCTGTGGGCTACAGCACCGTCGACTCCGTCTCAATGCTTCTCTTCGACAACGTTGCGTGTTTGGGTCTGCTTCTGCTACTCTGCTAGAGTCTGCAAATTGAAGGTGACGTATATTTTGGGATAATTATTTTTGGCAAATATGACATATATTATGGAACGGGGAGAGTAAGTTATTTGTGTGTTGAACACCGTCAATCCTTTCTCATTTTGTTGCTCCCTGCGGCCGGTAAAAAAAATATTCACTCTTTAATACCATCATAAAGATAATTTCTCCAGAGATATAAGATTTCTTGCTACCAGTCTCCATTGCATTTGTATAAATTATACTGCTAATCACTCTACTACTACAATTTTTGGGAGACAACTAGCCACTGGAAATAGATATTGACTTAACAGGAAAGAAACCCATCATAGATTTTGCACCTTTACCAGCTCCAAAGAACATGTACCTTATAAAGGGAAGGTCTGGTGTGTGGTGGCAAAGGGAGCAAACGAAGTGGTGTTGGCAGCAGCTTTGTCCTCAGCTTGAAATGAAGCTAACATGACCTGTGAGGCACATGCACCTGGAAATGAGTGTTATGAGCCAGAGTCACTAATCATGCAAGCTGTGTTTAGCACTATTGGGCTAAGTTTAGAAGCAATGGAGCACTTTGCTATTTCAATGGCCTGCTGAACAGTCAACCAAAGACCCCAGTGAGTCCTCACTCATCTGCTTCATATCATTATTTTGAACTGGTCAAGCCTCGCTCAAGTTCACAAGTGTGACTACCTAAAGACAAACAGAATTTCTATCATCAAAGAAAAACTTCTTTCACTTACTCCCTCAGTTTTCTGATATAAACAACAAACCACTTTTTTAATTTATTAAATAACTCATATATTTAATCTATAAATTTTTTTGATTTATTAAATAATTCATGTATTTGATTTATATTATAAACCAATTAAATAACTCATATATTTAGTCTACAATATAAATCAAATACACGAATTATTCAATAAACCAAAAAAATTTATACAACAAATACATGAGTTATTCAATAAATTAAAAAAGTGCTTTGTTGCTTATATCTGAAAATAAAGATAGTATGGTTTATCTAGAAAAATGGAGAAATGTTATTGAAAGCACAAAAATTGCTTTGCAAAAAATTGTATGAAATTAATACATTTTATTAAAATTTTACATTTTATTGGTCTTAATGAGACATAAAGAAGAAAGCATTTCTTCGAGCAAAATTAGTGTCTAAGAACAGAGCAATAATTAAACAAGACTGGCATTTCCATTGATAAATCGTTTAACACAAGTACAATGTTACAAAATACTTAAACACAAAGATACCAACGGTTTGAGATAAACCACATTAGAAACTATCTACAAAAACCCTAACAACAAGGTAAATAAGAAGATCAAGCTCGCTCGCCTCTAATGCGCCTAGCGAGCTGAATATCCTTAGGCATGATAGTGACGCGCTTGGCGTGAATGGCGCAGAGGTTGGTGTCCTCAAAGAGACCGACGAGGTAAGCCTCCGCTGCTTCTTGTAGTGCCGCAACGGCGGAGCTCTGGAAGCGGAGATCGGTCTTGAAGTCCTGTGCGATTTCACGAACCAGGCGCTGGAAGGGAAGCTTCCGGATCAGGAGCTCAGTGCTCTTCTGGTACTTTCGGATCTCACGGAGTGCGACGGTTCCAGGTCTGAAACGGTGAGGTTTCTTCACGCCGCCGGTGGCAGGAGCAGACTTACGAGCGGCCTTTGTTGCCAATTGCTTCCTTGGTGCCTTGCCACCGGTGGACTTGCGAGCAGTTTGCTTAGTACGTGCCATTTCAGGTGGTTGGGAAAAGAGATTCCGATAAAAACAAGTTAGGGCTTATTTTTCTGCTCTGTTTTCGCTAGTGGTGAGTGTGAAGCGTTGGAATGGGGTGAACTATATAGCGCGGTTTTGAAATTCGAATCAGTGCGCGAAGGATGAATGGGAGGTGAATAGATGATGATCGTGGCCGTTGATTTATTGGAGAATGGACGGGTGTAGTTAGTATGGAGCTGCGGCAGCACGCGGATCGGTGACGTGGTGTGGATGAATTGGGAGTGTCTGATGACGATCGTTGATCTGGTAATAATGGAAGGTTGAGATTGAATTAGATGGAGTGACACGGATCGATGTATTCTTGGTTGGGGTAAACGAAAATACGAAGGGAAATTGATCTTTCGGCGGCTTCCGAAAACGGAGTGGCTTTCCGTCACCCCGTTTTACCTACAACATCCGCATCCCTCTATTTACATTTCGATACTAGATCACCGAACCGTGCACGGGTAAGTATGTTATGTAAGTAATATTGGATTCACAAAAATATTAAAGTATTGAGTTGCATATACGGATGCAAAAACTTCAAAATGAGTTAAAAAATGAATTATTTATTACAAATACCCAAATACTATGAACATAAGTTCATGAACATATTCTCACATCATTTGATATCCGAAATGTTGTTGTACGTGCTTTGGTCTGTTTAACCATATTGACAAGTAATTTGACCTGTACATAATAAAATGGAAGAGTAAATATGCATAGTTGATAAGTAGAAACACTAATGACCAAGTGCAGTAATATTGATTCTCATAATATAGAAAATGTGTTTTGTAAAATTATATATTACCTATCTCAGGTTTTGAAAGACTTCTTTGTAAACTACATTTGTAGTAGTGTTGGAGACCTCCCCTTTGTCGTCAGTAATAAGAATCTTCAAACCAGCCCGTGAAGTAACTCTTGAAATGACAACATATAGTTGTCCATGTGAAAAAACAGGTCGTGGAAGATAAAGACCAACATTTTTAAGAGATTGACCTTGACTCTTATTTATAGTCATTGCAAATGATACAACAATTGGAAATTGTTTCCGCTGAAATTTGAAAGGAATCCTGGGATCAGACGGAGTCGATGACAATCTTGGAATGTAGACTTTTTGGCCAATATTATTTCCTGAAATGACCTTTGCCTCAATTATATAATTTCCCATCTGGGTGACTATAAGTCGAGTGCCATTGCATAATCCTGAAGATTGGTCAATATTTCTCAACAACATTATTGGTACACCAATCTTGAGTTTTAACTGATGACTTGGAAGCCCTGAAGAAGTAATAGTGTTTAAAAACTCAGGAGTGTGAACATCATCCGGCTCACAATGGCAAAGATCAATTGAACACGCTATCAAAACTTAAGTAAGTTTTTTCTTCACCAGGTATCATTGACAGAATATAATTATTCAATGTGTCAACAATGTCATTTGTTGGTGCCAAAATTGCCCTATTTTGGAAAAATGAAGAATCACTGTAATTCTCCAATAATGATGTATAAGTACTTTCAACGATAGAAGCAATAGGGTCACCTGAATTATTTATTAGCAAGTCTTCTGGTATCTGAATATCAACCTCACCATCATTGTTTTCTCCAATACTTCCATCTCCAATACTTAAGATCCAGCTTTGAGAATTCCTCATTTCATGTACATCGGAAGATGAAGATCCGATTTCGACCTCATATTTTTTGTCAATGTTAAGACTTTACAACATTCCCGAGAGATATGAAGCATTGATCTTTGGCATGAACAATTTCTTGTCTTGTCCCCTTTGGAATTATCGAAGAATTTGTCCAAATCACCGCCAAAGACAACAACTTTTCCTCCAAAAGGAAGATTCAAGCTATCATTATTGGAGAATCAAGAATATCCCCGAAAGTCCTGTCAACGGCTTCAAAACAATGCTTATGTGTCATTGGGGCTTCATCCCATATGATAAGCTTTGTCTTCACTATTAACTCAGTCAATGCACTGCCTTGCTTAATGTTGCAAGTAGAATCCTCATTAATATTTATTGGAATGACAAATCTTGAATGTCTTTGTTCTTCCACCTGGAATCAATAATCTTTGCTATTCCACCGAGGCAATCAAAGAACAATTTCTCCCCTTGATCTAATTCTTTGCAGAGCTTGCTCGCCAGATGAAGGTTTTACCTGCACCACCAAATCCATTCAGGAAAAAAACTCCTCCACGATTTTCATCAACAGCACGCATGATTGTATCATAAATTTTTTTTGTTCAGTTGTCATTGTTGAAATCAATTTTGCATGCTCTAAAGCCAAATTTTGTCTGTCATAGTTAAGCTCATCACATATAAGTCTGTTTTGAGATTCTGAAATTAGTGTGATATCTGGCTGTGGCATAGAGGAAAAATCTTTCAAACTCCTATTATTGCTTTGTAACAACGCCTCTATTTCTATCAAAGCAAAACTCTTCAGCTCATCTTCGGTCAATACCAATTCTGCCACAAATACAACAACATAAGTGATATTTTAATAAATGAAGGAAAACATATTATACCAAGATCAGTTTGTCATTTCTAAGATACTATTAACTAATCAACTTTGATAACTAAAAGTTAAAGCAATTAATAACCTGGGAAGCGAAGGAGTAGTCGTTGCCTGTGTAAGATGTCATCGCTAAATATTGCCATGTGTTATCCCAAATGAATTCGCCTCATCAATCGATTTGACAAAGAATAAAGTTGCAAACAAATTCCTTAAAAATGTTCTTTGTACCCAGTGGCTTGCTTCTATAATAGCATCAATATATTCTTTTTCATCATCTATTAATCCCATTGCATAGCAAGCATCTTTGAATGTGGGGTAGAGGACATTATTAATTGTCCTTATGTCTCAGAAGGATTTTGGACACTTAATATAATTGAGCAAATTCCTTAAGTAATAGATCTCACCACTTCCGGGATGAACAAAATACAAACCTTCCAATTGCAAAGCCTCTTTTCCTAACAGTCCCACGCTACGTTGATCCCGCACAAACTTTGTAGGAAATTCACTATATGTAAGATCCTTGGCCTCGTGGTACTTCTTATTAGCATCCATCCATGCCATAAATTTAGATGTTTTGGGCATTGTCCTTTTCCACAATGTAATCAATTGACTCATGATCAAAGAAAGTTACAATTTGTTCATCCGTAAATGAAAATTCAGTCTCTCAACCGATGGCTCCTCGTAATTAATGTCAAAGGCAAATATTCTCCAGTGCCTCACGGGACGACAAATATCTACAAATATAATACAATTTTATCTCATCAACACATTGGCGCTTTTCCTGTTCATTTGCATTATTGTAAAATGTCAGTTATGCGATCATGCCCCTTGTTGATATATTTGAAGAGGTATTTTATTGATCGGGATTGATTACACCACTCTACATTTATATGAGCATTGTATTTTAGCGTAAGAAACTCATTATAGGGCACAACAAATTTGTTATCAATAAAAGAGGCACCCTTTTTAATAACTCTACCATTATCCCTCCTCCTATATACTGGATATCCTTCTGCATCAATAGTAGTGCTCTCAACAAATTTTTTTGGGAAATATTTTGTGCACCTGCCATTCTCCATACATGGAGATTTATGGTTTTGTACTCCACATGGACCGTGAATCATAAGGCCAGATACAATGCTAAAAAGTTCTGGTTCAGTTCTTTCATCAGGAATTTCAGCATATATGATATTGTCAATATCATGAGGATGTGGACGTCTAAACTCAGGTTGTAGAAAAACCAAAATGTGGGAGTGAGGCAATCCACGCTTCTGAAATTCAATCGTGTATATGACTGCACATTGAAGAATTATGCAATATTAGTTCTCTAACTACTACTTTGTTTTATAACTTAGATATAAGTTATACAAATACATACATACCTGACTTAACCTTACCAAATAGATTTCCTTTTTTTATTTCCTTGATCATATGATCAAGTTTAATTTTGAAAATCCTGCAAACCAAGTCGGGCCGATCCTCGGCTTTAAGATGCATACTTGTTAGAACTCTTTGTAACTCCGGCCATTTCTGATTGCAAGTAAATGTAATGAATAAATCAGGATATCCTGCCCACCTACAAATTGCCATTGCATCTTGATAATTCTGAAACATATAGCGTGCACCTCCTGTAAAGGATGATGGCAACACTATCCTCCTTCCTGCTGATGAAGGATTAGTTTCACCTCTGAGCACTGCATCTGCAAGACCTTTGTACATATCTGCTCTTAACTCTTTCTGATGTGTTTTCACATAGTTCAACCGAGCAGACTCTATCTTGCTATAACCATCAACCAAGAATTGTTGAAACAATCGCTTGGAGTACAATAGAATTGAATTATCAACATCTCTTTGCTGAATTCTGTAGGCAAAAAATTCCCTCATTGAAACTGTTTGTCTTTTGTTTGATGCTTTATTCGGACGCTCATTCAATTCAACGTCATCACGATATCCATCTTCTCCACGGGGGAACAACAGTGGATATTGCAATGGTAGATAAGCAGCACTTAACACAGAGACACGCTTTAACATACCTGTTTGGGTCTCTACAATTATATCCCTTTCAACATCTGCTGTATCAAAATCACCCACAATAAGAGCAGCAACTTCAGTAGTTGTAGGTATATTATACCTTCTTCCATCACGTCCCCTTTTGCCTAAAATTCGCAACTTCAAATTAGGCACATCATCATTTTGAAGTCGATCACGAACCATTCTATACATTTTTACATAAGAGTTATAGGTATCAAGCATTTGCTTGATATCATCAACGATTGACTCTTTTAGAGTCAATTATGTTTATCCATCCTGTAGATAATATCCAAATAATATTAATACATAAGTAGTGTAATAATTTATTTAATTCAAAGAAAATAATAACAGTCAACAATATTATACATAAAAATGCATTAGTAGTTCTACCTTACAACAGACATTCTATTTTGCACTTCATTGTCAGTGTCATATATATATAACTGTGCAAACTTTGGCGTAGAACCTGGTGGTGGCAGTAAACTTCCCATTTGATGATAGTTTTCACCACTCATGATAAAAACAGGAGGTGCATTCCCTTCATTGATCGAAGTGTTGATTTTTCCACCCAATGATGTAAATGAAAACATCATGTTGAAAGCTCGAATATGATCTAGAAAATATTTACTCCTTTTATCTTTCTTGTGAAATAAATCTCTTAAAACTCGCGGTGAAAATATGAGTTGCCAGAAGCAAAAATGGCTTTTCGCAACTCACTTACCGAACTGTAAAATAAATAAATAAATAAATAAATAAAGAGATGATATAGGTAAAAAAAAATAGGGTGTTAGACGTCACACGCTTCCAAAAATGGGGCTCACGGGTTGAAAACGCAAAATATTGGGCTTTCAACCCGTTTCATGGAAACCGGTTGTTATCTACACCCTACAACTAGAGTTGGCAAAACGGGCCGGTTCGATCGGGCCGGCCAGAAAAGCCCAAAAAATTATAGAGCTTTGACAGCTAAAATTGAGTCTATTTTGTAACTTGGAGTTTTTTGCCCGGCCCTATAAAACCCGAATCCGAAGCGGGCTAGCCCGACCGGGCTTCGGGCTGCCCGCAAAGCCCGCATCAAATTAAAAATATTGGTCACTTCACTTGGCCCAAACCAGTAAACTTTAAGTAAAAAAAAAAGACTCACTCAAGTAAAAAAAGCCCAAACCATTAAGGTTATTTTTTAGGAAAAAAATAAACCCACGTAAAAAAAAAAAAAGGACCCACGCTCCAGCGGGTGGTCTTTCACTCTTTTTCTAATCCTCCCAAACGACTACATCTACAACAACACAAAAGAAAACATAACGACATTAATGTTATGATTAAGGGTGTACGCGGAGAGAAATACTTGCATAGACTCGGACTAACACGTCATCCTCAGACGCAGCGAATAAATTCGTGACACGTCATCAAAACTTAAAGCAAAAATTGTAAAATAATAAAACTGGAAGGTCATCAATTTCTTTCTCCTTCTTCAACCGTCTTCGAGAGTGCTCCACTGCCGTTTAATCCTTCAACCGTCTTTCTTCTTCAACCTTCTTCAAGTTGCAACCTTTTGTTTCGTAGTTTTGACATTTTTGCAGTTGTATCAAAAAAATTAAAAAATAAAAGCCAAACCATTCGGAGAAAAAACAATGATAACACCCGTTTAATCCTTTATCAACACCTCATCCCAATGAATCTCAGTCGTAATGCTATTAGCATTCCCATCTTATGCATCATCACCAAAATGATGAAAATAAAAAATGTCACATAAAAATTCAGAGGCGGAAACATGTAAAAAAAAAAGGAAGAAAATAGAATAAAAAAAAGATGGAGGAATCCACCCCTTCCGGCCCATCCCCGGCACCGCCACTCAGCCGCTATGGGCGGTCACCCCCTCCGCCCTCACGACGGCGCCACCCAGCCCATAGGCGGCTCTGGAGCGGTTCCCCCTCCCTCTCCTCTCGCCCCACCTTGTGTTTCAACTCCCCCTTTATCCCAAACTCCCTTTCCCCTTCTCTCAACTCTCTCTCTTTTTCCCTGAGGTCGACCGAGCCAATACTCAAGCACCACCACACCGTCGATTCATGTTCCTCTCTATGACAAATCGATTTTGTTTTCTTGCTAACTTGTTAAATTAACAGTGAAGTAGTTTAAGAAAAAAAATCTGATTTGCAGCGACCCATAACTTTTAATTGACGAAAAAAGAGGAAAAGAGGACTTTCTGTTTTCATTTTTCTGATTTTATATTTTTTTTCCTTTAAATTTAAATAATGTGTCAAATTTTTATTCGCTGCGTCTAAGGATGACGTGTTAGTCCCAGTCTATCCAAGTATTTCTCGTACGGGGATTGGATTGGATCGGTTTTAAGGGAAAAAAACCATCCGATCCAATTTACTTCGATTTGGATTGGATTAGATTTCGATTTCTCATTTATAATCTAATCTCCTGGTTTATATTTTTTCAAATGGTAAAATTACGACAATAACGATAACTTACATTTCATAACATTAAACTAATAGTATTGTAGTAGCCAACAGTAGGGCAATAATGACCCAGCTTTTTTTTGCTTCTTATAAATGAAACTATGAAATAATCCAAAGGAATTGTTGGCCCCAAGAATGCTTGCGATACGACCATGTCACGCATTATTTTTCTGTATTGATATATCATGTATTATTGTATTAATGTGAAAGGGAATTATAAAATAGGAATGAGAGGAGTAGATCTACAAATTAAGAAAAATATGTTTAAAATTATAAAAATAAGAATGCATAATTTATTTGCAAGCTTAAAAAATGTACCCAAAAAAATGTATATTAAAAAAGTAAAATATTATATATTATATAAAAATATACATGATTAATTTAAAAAATTAAGTTTTATAATGTGTGAGAAAATATATTAAAAATAAGGTAATTATAAGTATAATATTATGTTATGTAATAATACTTTGGATCGGTTTGGATTAGATTGGTTCCATTAGAAGGATTCGAAAACCAATCCAATCCAATCCAAAATTTCGGTTTTTTGAGGTTTTCGGTTTTTTTGGTTTGCGGTTAATTCGGTTTGCAGTTTTTTGGTTCGATGGTTACGGTTTGAATTGGATTGGATCAATTTGTGAACACCCTTAGTTATGATGAAACAACAACAGCAGGAAGCCGACCATAATAAGAAGAGTGTCATACTATGGTCTGGAACATAGTCAAAATTGCAAGTCTCTTGTGCAATTTTATTTTTGAATATGTATTGATGCTAAAGTGGGATGCCTTTACTAAAAGAAATGACATTTTATACATCAAGTTTACAATGTGTTCAAAAAAAAAAAAAAGCGGGCCGGCCCAAAAACCTCGCAGCCCGCATAGGGTCGGGCTTGAGCAGTTAAATTTGAGCCTATATTTCAATCCGGGCTTTTTGGCCCAGCCCGTACTCGATGTGGGCCAGCCCGATATGGGTCGAGTAGCCCATTTTGCCAGCTCTACCTACAACTCATTAACTATACCCCGACAAATATATGAACTAACCAAAATACTCTTGCCTATAGAAAAAAAAAATTATACTGTACAAAACTAGTTTATGGTAGCAATTTCGAGAAAATTGGTACTCCCTCTATTCCTTTTTACTTGTTATTTAAGGCTAATTTACAATAACAAAGAAAAGTAATAAATTTTGTTGCTTTTGATGAAATTATTAGTTTTTTTTCCAATGACACTCTTGACCATTTATTACTCCATAGAACATATTTCTCTCTCTGCAATAAATAGTTAAGGGTATAATTGAAAAAAAATAATTAATGTAACCTTAAATTTTGATAATGACAAATACTTAGAAACAAAATTTCTATAAAAAACCGACGTGTAAAAAGGGAGGGAGGGAGTAAACGTAAAAAGGGTGAGAAAATTTGTACTGTAAAGTGAATTGAGCGAATAGGGAAGATGAAGAGTTAGAAAAATTGATGTGGGGAAAAATGTTGTTTACGTGGTAGATGGGAAGAGGAAGAGGGAAGAGGGAAGAGAGTTTTGGATAAGGGTATTTTGGTCAGTTTAAGTATTATGGATGTGGTTAATGAGTTGTAGGACGCGGATGAATATTGCCTTCACAAAACCTCATTAAGGTCCAGTGCTTAAACTCCATATTTCACCGACTCCCATTAAGGTCCAATGGTAGTAGATGAAATGTTAATTAAACAAACGGTTCTAAATTTTTCTACCCAATTATCCTAATCATTTTTTAAAAATTTTACAAAGTATTAAATAAAGACATTGTTTTTTAGTTTTTAAAAATTTAACATTATTATATTTAGGTATTAAAAAAAATATTATATCAACATTTAAAACTAACTAGTAAAATACATGTGCATATACTCGGGTTGAGTTGGTTTGTATGCGTGTTTCTAAACATGTTTATATTCTTAGGTGCTCAAATATGCATATAGTAAATTATATTTAAACACTGTGGTTAATAACGTTTAAAGTTGTGGTTAATAAATTTTAATTGATGGTTAATGAGTTGCGACACCTTAATATATCTATTAATTAAGTTCAACACTTGATTAACCACTTGTGTGAAATGCGTTAACAACCAAAATTGATGTCGATTTTGGTGTCACAATTTTATGTTCAAATAACATTTATTTTAATCAATTCCACATCGACGTGCATTCAACGAGTTCTGCATAATAGCTCTCTTCTTTGATTGGTGGGAGACAAGGATACACCATTTTTTAGGACAACAGGTGTTTGTTCTAAAATTAACTACAATGAATGAAGAAGTTTTGTTGTTTTCTTTTTCTCTGTGCCTTTGAAGCTTAAGCAATATTCTTTAGTAGTTTAGTGTAAGGTGTTATTTCCTACAAGTGATGGTAAATCAACAGAAACTACGATCTATGATCTTCCATCCTAGGTTTAGGTGATTTCAAATCAATTGAACCAAGTCACCAAGTGAAACAAGCTACCAGCACTACTAGAATTTTCGGTATTTTCTGCAGATTTTTCTACAAATTTTTTCGCAGGAATTTTCTGCAGATTTTCCTACGAATTCATGTAAAATATGATTATTTCATGAGGATATAAATGTGCAAGAAAATCCACAGGAAACTTTTGTTTCCTACAAAATTTGCTATGAATTTAAATCTGCAGGTAACATTTTGATATTTGCTGCAGATTTTTCTTGGGATTTAAACATTTTAATGAAGTTACTTTAACATTCCCAGTAATTTTCGCAGGTAAACAGTTATTTCTACAACTTTGTTTGCTATGGATTTACTTACGGATTTTCTTAATTGTTTAATAAAAAATAAAAAACTTAAAAAACAATTTAAATAAATAATTTTAAAAATTAAACAACAGAATGATTCATACTAAATCCCTAATCCTCGAATACTTGGATTCTGGACTCTCATTCATTTTCTCAGAATCGCCACTGCAACCTCAAGCTCCAAATCCAAAACCTAGGTTTCATCTTCTTCGTCTTCTCTCAAGCTTCATTGCGAATTTCGTTGCGAGATCGATGCGTGTGGTTGGGAGATCCTTGACGTAAACTATCATGGAAGATAGTTTCATCCTTCTGCTTTGGCACATGTGAGGTTTTCGTCTTCGTTTTCGTTTTTGGTGAAAATCAGAGACGACACCAGCTTAATCTTTAGCGTCACTATAGCAAAATCCTCTTTTAGCAGCAATTATACAGTGGCCATAATGTTTTCTCTCTGTGATTTTTGCTCTTTCTTCTCCATTTTCGGTCTTCACATAATTTTCAAGTTGAGGTGACTCTCTTTCTCTTATCATGTTTTTCGATTAAATGTTGTTACGGAAATTAGGTTTTCAAAATCCTAATCTTCTTTTAGTGTTCTCATGATTATTAGGTTGGAAGATTTGCTTGGATTCTCCTCCAATTGCTTCGTAAATTACGTTAGGGTTTCAATTTCTTCCCTACATTTATTCTAAATTACAGTTAGGGTTTCAATTTCTAAATATTTCACACCAGATTGTTTTTAAAATCTTTAATTGACGTTGTAATGCAGTTATATGACAAAGAAGAATCGGAAACTACACAATCAGTTTAAAGCTGAAGCTTCCACATCTTCGTTTAGAGGATCTAGTTCTCGGAAGCCTATTCACTGGAGTTCAATTTTTGTTGATGGTTTCACGGTTCCTTCCAGCCAGGTTAATTGTACTTCCTCTTTCATGCTGACAGTAAAGTTAAGAACCTCAGGTTTGATTTAATGTCCTTATTTCAATTTTAAGGTTTGAATCATACTCTTTTGTACTGCTTAAATTTATTTGCTGGATGGTCCAATGCAGAGCTTTCACCTTTCAGTGCAGGGCTACCGATGGTGAAACCCACTTGGATTTTAGATTCAGATGCTGCTAATAAGTTATTGCATTTCTGATGCACTTGTATCGATTCTGCCTTCCTTGGGAAATCTTCTACTTTGTATTTGGAGAGGAAGGAAAGCAGATGGAGTGGGACTATTTGAATGCTTTAATAATTAAATGTCCACATATGAATCTATTGAAGGTAACACAAAGAGTCACAACAAGGGGGTTGGATTGTGACCCTTTGAAAATTTATGACCTTTAATCATTTTAGCCTGAAAACTTTTAGAACGTTCTCTCAAGTTACTTGGAGATGAATTGATTTGTATAAAGTAATATTTCAGAACATTCTATTATATGCACATGTTTCATAGAACACTTTAAATGAATGTCCTCTTAGGTGCGAAGGTTCAAGATAGATTGATTTATGCAGTGATGTGTCACGTGAACCTCCTATAATAAATATACTCATGTTGACATAAAACAGTTTTACTAACATTTTCTACTTGAGAGAGTTCCATGCAGTGAACTTATAATAGAAGGTTCCACGTAGTGAACCTACATTAGAAGGTTCCACGCAGTGAACCTACATTGAAAGGTCCCATGTAATGAGCCTACATTAGAAGGTTCCACACAGTGAACTTTCTCTCATAGAATAAGTTCTTTGCAGAATGGGTTTTTTGATGTGCTATGCATAAAAACATTTCGTAATATTTGCAACAATTAGCTTTCAGTTAAACATAGTCATCTAGATAGAGTTGAAAGCTAATCAGATTATCTAAAGGTATTTCAGAGAAAGATTGATAATCAGTGCAAAACACATTCATGAGTAAGTTTGCAAGTTAAGGACAGAATGTTCAAAAACAGAAGCTTCTAATGATAGACACAGTGTAAGTAAAAGCTTCTAAAGATAGGCATGAGTTTTAAAACAGAACACAAGTTATACGAACACAATACAATTTTATTGAACATTCTCTTATTGAAAAAACGGCATGTAAGAGAAAGTATTGTGCAGTCGTTAGAAAGTTCTGTTTTAAACATCAGACAATTGATTGCTTATTAGAGAATGATGCAGTATGAACAGAAAGTAAAGTATGCAGAGATAAGAAAGAAGAATATTGCACATCATATTTTTATAGTGGTTCACCCAAAAACCATGGGCTACATCCACTCCCCACCCACGGTGAGATTTTCCACTATCTCCACGAAATAGTACAAGTTGAGTATTCTTTCCACAGCTTCTCCAAGCTGCCTTCCCACTAGCGCTGCCGCAACAACTAAGTCAAGAAGCTGGTATTCTTTCTTCAAGCCTCTTCAGGCTCTACAACTGAGTATTCTTTGTAACAGCTTCTCCAAGCTATCTTCCTTCACAGAAGCTAGTATTCTTTCTTCAAGCCTCTTTAGGCTCTACATGGTAGTTTTCTACAGCTCTACCTACTGAACTTTTACAAAAGTTTGGGTTTGTGGGATAAAGGTAACTTAAAAAGAAGATTCCACAAAAGTGTAAATACAAGCTACAACACTCTTAAAGATAATCCCAAGGTGTATAGTACAAATACATAAGAGTGTGAAAGAGGGGAATAAAGGAGAGCAAATGTGAATCTTTATAAGGCTTGTGTTTATCTCTCTTTCTCTTTGATTGTGATGCATTTCAGCTGAAGAACACTCATGGAGTGGATGCACATTGAAGAAATAAGTTGAAGATGCTTCTGCAGTAAACTTTCTATTGCAGAGAACTTGCAGTAAACTTCCTACAAACTTCTGCTCGTGATAGAAAGTTTGAGACAGGGTGGTGAAAAGATGGGATGATGAAAAACTGTTGAAGCTTAGTATAAACCCATTCACACACCTGATTGAGATACATTTCAGCTGAAGAACACTTATGAAGTGGATGTGCTTTGAATGAATAAGCTGAAGATGCTTCTGTAGTGAACTTTCTATCGCAGAACACTTGCAGTAAACTTTCTACAAACTTTCTGATCTCGTGATAGAAAGTTTAAGGCAGGGTGGAGAAAAGGTGGGGATGATGCAAATCTGTTAAGGCTCGGTTTAATCCCACTCTCACATCTTCAAATGACCTTATGAGTTCCCTTTTATACTTTTTCCTTCATTGATGACCATTAGAAAGTTTGATGACCGTTGAGGAGTTTCTCTCTCTTCTGCAGACAGTTCTGCTTTTGTGTCAGGAGCGCATATCCCAACGTTTCAGTCTGCAACGGGCAGAATAAACTTCCTTCTGCTGAACTTTCTAAAATACGAACTTTGCGACGAGCAGAATGAACTTTCGTCTGCTGAACTCTCTGAACTACAAGCTTTGTGACGAACAGAGTGAACTTTCTGAACAGAACGACCTTTCTATTTTATGAACTTTCTGACATGGAACATTCTTCCTCCTCATACTTGATTTTAACAGATTTTCAATGTGAATGTTCTGATGAACTTTCCTGAATGTTCTTGACTTTCTCATGATTGGAATTCCACTGTTGGTACGAACTTTCTCTTTTCTGGCACGAGTCTTCTTATGCTTATATGACACTTGATTTGTCCATGAGAGAGTTAAGACCTTAAATGCTATTGAGGTAGTTATTGACATGATATTTTCTAACAGATGCATACTTGGGCAGTGAGAATATCTCCTGCTTAGTATTTACACTACTCTAAAGATCCAATCAGCAAACTCAAGAAATTTCTCTTGTCAAGAACTTTCTCTTCTCATTTATGAGTTTTCTCTCTTCTTCTCTCCTATGAACCTTTTTATGCAGATCACTTGTGACTTAGTAGCACACTTATGGTGTCTCAATGAAGCTTGTAATACTACTGTTGTAATCTTCTGATGCTACTCTGATTCTTCAGTTGTTGAGTGTACTATATACACTTGATGGTTTGAGTAACTTCATGGTTTTAAACATTCTCAAGTGCAAACATCAGTAGATCACCATTCATAATACTTAAGATTTAGTTCATAAGGTTTGTTATCATTAAAACCACATATCAAAAGGGATTTTGAACCCAACATCCATGTGTTGCTATCTGGTTATGCTTTTTCAAGTGTTTGCTTATTTCAGCATTGAAACATTTTGAGGATTGAAACATTTAATCAACCATAACCTATGGTGACACCATGAATCCTAGCTACACCTGCAAGCATTGAAACATTTTGAGAATGGCTTAGAATTGAGAGAAAGGAATCATATTGAGGATGCTCCATGGAAAATTTTTCAAAGTGAATTATATCAGACAGAGATTATCAGTTTCTAAATTATTGTCTGCATTTTGTGGGAACATATTGTCTGCTCCATGGATTATCTGCCTAACTTCATGTATTGGATGTAGGTTGAGACTGAATAACAGAATACCCTGTTTATTTCATGATACTTCAAAGTCTAATATAAAGAAGAAACTATAAAAACTTTAAAATTTTGTTTATTTATCAGCCAAGTTTTCAATTTGGCTAGGTTGGAAGGTTTCTTGACTCAATAGAAATTGATATAGAAATTTCCATATGAGTTTATTTTATGACAATTTTTTAAATATATTGTTTCATTTTGTATAACAACAAATGTTCGTGGCTTAGCGACAAGAGGAAAGTTGACAAAACAGAAGGCAGATGGAGCTCTCTTATTGCTTAAAGGTGCTCTGGATTACTCAGAATTTAAAGATGTGGACATAGTCACTAAGGTTGGTTTCCTAAAGTCCTTTCTATTTAACTTAAAAAATAGTTGTCTCGGTATCAAATATAGAAATTTGGATCCTTTGAAGTTGTTAAAAGTGTTTTTGTTATATATGCACTTATTCTCTAAGTTCATTTTTTTCTGTCTCATGGTACTAAATCATTTATGAACAGAGGACATATGTAACATTTCTTTGTTGATACTCTTAGAAGCTAATTAGCATTAATTTTTTCTCTTTGCAGGCTGTATAATTGGAAAAGTCAATCTTAAACAAGATATATTTAGTGATCTTGAGAAGATCTATCCTCCAAACTGCATTTTGGCAATGAACACATCGACTATTGACCTTAACCTTTTTGGTGAATAGATCAGCTCTCAAGATCGTGTTGTGGGTGCTTATTTTTTCAGGGCACAATTTGGAGGAGGGGAATATGGTGATAGTTTAAACTTTTATGGTTTGTACAAGATAGGAAGCATCATGTCACACTTAGTTTGAACTACTAATGAGTACTGTTGTGTGAAAATGAAAGCAAGTGGGAAAGTGTTTAATTAATGATGATTATTAGATTGTGTTTTTAGTTTGATTGCAGAATGTACTTGAAGTCTTAGTTATATATGTTATCTTATGAAAACCATGTATTAAGTTGTTCCTTTTAATGATGGATTGTTATAGCATGATTGATAATGGACAAATGATCAGTATTCGTCCCTTTTTAATGTTTGATATTCCTTGAAAAAAAATATATTCTTGAACTCAGTTAACTTCACCGCAAGAAAGGCTCATGTGATTGTTTGGAGTGAGCATATATGCGAACTTAAAAAGCCTAATTAAGACTTGACAAGGTGAGACAAAGGAAGTGCTCGTGTATTGTATCAAATATAAAATATCCAAACTAAAATTACCTGCGGATTTACTTGGAAATTTGTAAAAAAAAAATTGAATCAAAATTACCTGCGAAAATTACTTGTCAATTTACCTGCGAAACACATTTGCTGTGGAATTTCCTGTGAATTTTCCTGTGGAATTTGCTGCAGATTTTCTTGGGGAATTTTTGCAGAAAAAATTAGCAGAAAATTACCTGCGGATTTCAAAATTCGCAGGAAAAAATTATCCACAAAGGTATTACGTGGGGAACAAAATCCGCAGAAAACAATTTTTGAGCAAAATTCGCAGGAAAACCCGCAGGAAATACTAAAAATTCTAGTAGTGCAGGGTAATCAGACTAGCTAGTCAAGCCACTTATTATGCACTTTAACATAAATTATTGTCAATTGTTGGATCAGACCAAGTTTATGCACATTATTAGAAATCTGTTCAAAAAGTTTTTCGCCTATAATTTTATGGTAGAGAGTAACAGAAATTTACAGTTATATAGTGACTTTTTTCCTTCTATTAACAAATCTTGAATCCAAAATCTTACTTAAGAGGAACCATACTCCTTATCACTTGAACCATTGTGAAGCTTTGAGTTTTTTTACTTTCCATTTCAATTTCAATTTCAAGAATATTTTTAAACTATTGAACTTTATGATAGCAGCACTTATACTTTAATGGGTAGGAATTAGGATAGATCTTATAAACACCACTGAACTCTATTAAACGTGATGAATAAATTAAATTGTCCTTTTTGTAGTAAACAAAACCCCAACACACACACACAATATATATTATTGAGAATTCCCCTTTACATACAAAACATGGAAATATATGAGTGTACAAAATCTTGTCTATACAGTTCCTGCAGTGTCCTTAAAGGCCTGTTTGATTTAATTTTAGTTTTTGAAAACTATTTTATAAATCAATTTTAAAAAATTGTTTTTAAGAAGAAAAAACTATTTGATAGTCCTATTTTTTAAAACTGTTTTAGAGATGAAAAAAGAAAAAACTTGTTTAGTAAATTTGTTTTCAACATATGTTTTTAAAACTAAAAAAAATAGAAAACTTGTTTGATATATATATTTTTAAAATGAATGCAATTGCAAGTGATTTTTTTAGGAAATGTTAATTTATTGAATTAATAAGTGGATATATATATATATATATATATAATTCATTCTCTAAATTAACATATATTATAAAGTAAAGCTAATTAAAACACTATTTTCATCAAAAAAATAAAATAAAACAACGCTACGTCAATATTATTACGAGACTCACATAAATTGAATATTGAATATATATTACTTATTTTGAGGTTAAGAAGAAAAAATATTTTTTCACGTCATTTTTAAAACTTTTTTTGATAAATCATTTTGCAAAAGAAAAATTGAATGTACATTTTACAAAATCAGTACATCTATCTATCTTCTATCTCTTCTCTTCTCTCTTCTCTTCTAACAAAAGTAAACCCCTGAATCATTGTTTTTACACGTGTCATTTCCTCACTTTACTCATTGAGAACAATTCCTGCCCACCCATTTCGTTTCTCTCTCTCTCTCTCTCTTTTCAATTTTAACTTCGTTTAAGCCCTTTGACTTCATTTCTTTATCTTTTAATTTTTGGTTTTTATTATTTTTATATTTAAAAAAAACCTATTTCTTTATTTTTATTTTGATATTTTTTTCTTTTAATTTTTCTATTTTTCTAATATATATATTTTTTATTTTCTTTTCGTTGATTTAATATTTTTTTCTTTAGTTTTAGAGTAAATACCTAAATTAGTGCCCAACAAAAATTACAGAGACCAATTTAGTCCCTGAAAAATAAAAAATATCAATTAGGTTCTTAAGAATCTCAAATATGGATCAAATTAGTCCCTAATAGGAGCTAAAATGTATTTAAAAATTATTCCAAAAATGACTAATTTAACCCTTTTTTAAAGTTTTTAAAGACCAAATTGATATTTTTTATTTCTTAGAGATTAAATTGGTCTCCGTAATTTTTGTCATTAGATGTTGTCGGTATAATTTTATTGTCTTTGGGCATATATCCATTTAATAAATGTCTTTATTATTTATAAATGACTATTTTACTTTTAAGTCTCAACGGGAAAACATTACATGTTGTCGGTATAATTTCATTGTTTTTGAGGACCTATCAAATTTTATAAATAATTATATTACTTTTGAGTCCTTACGGACATTATTTTTCATTTCATTTTTCTATTTTTCATATAATTTTTTTTTGTATTTTTGTATTTTCTTAATATTTTTAATTTCTTTTTTAAATTTTTTTAGTTTTTATTTGACTATCTTTAAGCACGTATCAAATTTTATAAATGTTTTATTATTTATAAAAGATTATTTTACTCTTAAGTCCTGACGAGAATACATTACATGTTATTGGTATAATTTTATTATTTTTTTATCACATAACTTTATAAATTTTCTTATTATTTATAAATAATTATTTTACTCTTAAGTCTTAAAGGAGAAACATGATATGTTGTTTACTCTCACTCTTTCTGCATTTTTAGAGAAAACATCTATAATTATGATTATCACAATATAAAACTTAATTTTATAAACAAGTGTATTTTAAAATTACGTGAACAGAGTGACCCGTGCGAATACACGGGTATCTTTCTAGTTTTTACTAAGTTATAAAACGGTTTGAATATATTTATTATAATAACTAGTGACGTATTGATAAATAAATGTTTAATTAAATTATTTAAAATAATTTATTAGATAAATATTTAATGAAATTATTTGTCTAAACACTCATTTAATAACTCTCAAACAAGAATTATCTCTTCACCAAAAAAAAACAAGACTTATCTCTTTTATGAGTGTAAACGAAAAGATTCATTAAATTATATCAAAGTCAAAATTAATTAATCAAAAATAAAGAGAAAGAAAAAAAAATGAAAAGTAGAATGCTTAATTTAAGCAACATAGGAAGAAAAAGCGATAATATTTTTACTATAGTATTTTTACTTGGGATGATTTAAGCATATTAATGAATAAGAACTAGCAAAATGGCAGACATCGAAATGGTGTATTGAAATTTAAATCTTACGAGTCACAAAACTTTTTCGTTCTCATTTATTTACGGGATTGCCATTAATGAAAACTGACACTGTGTTTCAAAAAATTTAACAAGAACAAAATTTGTTCTTTGTCTATTTTTAAAAATAGAAAAACTGTTTTTAAAAAATGTATTAAACAGACCCAAAAACAGCTGTGACTAGTTCTCATTTTTCAGTTTTAAAAACAGTAAAATAGAAATAATTTTTAAAAATAATTTTACAAAATAAACCAATCAAACAAGTTTTTTTGTTTTTTAATTTTTGAATCTCTGCTTCTGTGCCAAGTTTCTATGTTCATAGGTTGCAGGTGTTCTCTTGATATTAGAGGTGCAAATTAAGAAGTGCTAGATCTGAAGCAAGAAAGGAGGAGCAACGCAAGCAATAACAAGGTGTAAAGAGGCAATAATCATCTGATACACATATTTATTCAAGATAACTCTCTCATGATATTACTTGTTGTATGTTCGTTTTAGCAAGTTGTTAGGCCCGGTGAATTCGGATAGTATGCCATCCAGAAACAAACTGCATGATGGAGCAGTTTTAATCCAACGACTTTCCTTTAATAAATTTATGTTTATGCATTAATAAAACTGCATGATGTATGCTAATTTTTTATGTGCTTGAGAAAGTTCTATAGTTGAAAAACAATCGTAGGCCCTTGATATCTTGTTGAGCATCCAATCTATAGCTTGAAAATAGCCTTTTTTTACCTCATTGTTCGCAAAATCGCTTTTCACTCACACACATAGCTTCAGTTATCTTATCCTTCCTTCTATGCTAAACATGTATCATCTGTAATCCATCCATTTTCTGATACAAATGCGAATGTACACCACTGTCATATTCATTTTTCCATCCTGTAACAATGCATATTTCCTGCTCAATGACAATCCTTAACCAATCACATCTTGATGAAATGGAATATTCCATTTCTTTAGTAAAAACACATATTTCTTCCTTTCTTGCTATTATGGGAGGATTATTTCCATTTATGCTAAAGTGAAAAACGTCTGGTCATGGATGCAATATCATGTTCAGTTTTGAAACTGTAAAGATTTCACATGAATTAAAGAACAAATTGCTGCAACTTCTATCTTAACCATATATTGTTTTACTTGTAATGTCCTAAGTGACAACAGCACTACTTTTAGCCTGGAATCACATTATGAACTGAAAGCTAATTTCTATAGCATTTGAACTGAGTGTTGCAGTATTACGAACTTTTTTCAGTTTTTGATAGACAATCAATTCCTATATTTCCCAGTTTGTGCCATCAATTCTTAGTTGCATTATTGTCTCCCAAAGGTTGCATAATGCTTTGAGATGTATTTTTTTTTATTTTAACTATTAGGGGTCCCTAAATTGATGCATATGCTGAATTCAAGAATAATACCTAAAATTTAAAGTGGCTTGTGCTAGACCATTCATGGAAAAGCTAAATAGTGTTAAAGATTGTTGTCAACATGCTATTGAGATGAAATGGGTGATCCAAAAATGGGAATTAACTTATTTAAACGGAGCAATGGCTTTCAGGCCAAGAATTTTACTATATCTAATCAGACCAGAGACTTTGTAGAAGATTACTGTTAGACATGATGAAGAGCCACCTACTAGGACTTTGCAAGTGTATTATAGGGAAAGGAAAAAGAATAAGAATTAGTCTTATTAGTTTGTTAGGTTTTAGTTAGGATTCTGTTATCAGTTAGTAGGTAGTTAGTAACTGATTTTTGTGACAGAACCTATATAAGTAGGCCTCTGTTTTATGAAAAGGTAAGCATTTTATTTTGTTAGTTTTACTGGACATTTCCAGTGTGAGAGGAGCAATCTCCTCTGTGTACTTCTTTCATTCCAGTCATCAATAAACAATAGGGACAAATAAAGCCCTTTTTCCAGATTTCATTCAAGAGATCCTAACAGATTGGTCCGACCTGCCAGATCTTGATCACAATGGAGCAGCGAATGGCAATAGTGGAGAGAACAACCAGCGAACAGGGAGGAAATTGGCCGAGTTACAGAAAGATGTGGCTTACATCAAGGAAAACCTGCTAGACATGAAGCAACTCAGGGGACTGATCATGGAGTGTTTGACAAAGAAGGCATTTGACGACGGAAGCGAGAATTCTACTCATTCGAAGGCGGGAATGAAGAAGAGGAAGAAGAGGACGCCCCGTCACGTTCTTGGATCAAGAAAGTGGTTTTACCCACTTTTGAAGAAAGCGATCCTCTGGGTTGGTTAGCCCGAGCAAAGAAATTTTTTGAAGTTCACCAAGTTAACCCTTTAGAAAGGTTGAGAGTCACGTTCATTAGCATGGAAGGCAACGTGTGCCACTGGTTTCAGTTTTGGCGCGATAAGGCCAAGAATCCCTCGTGGGAAGACTTCTCGAGTGCGCTGATGAAGAGATACAGAGGAAACAGGCGCGAAATAGTGTATGAGCGTCTCGCTGCCCTGAGACAAACAGGTAGAGTTGAAGATTACGTCCAAGATTTTGAACTCCTGGTAGTGCAAGCGAAACCCACTGGTTTCAGTTTTGGCGCGATAAGGCCAAGAATCCCTCGTGGGAAGACTTCTCGAGTGCGCTGATGAAGAGATACAGAGGAAACAGGTGCGGAACAGTGTATGAGCGTCTCGCTGCCCTGAGACAAACAGGCAACGTTGAAGATTACGTCCAAGATTTTGAACTCCTGGTAGTGCAAGCGAAACCCAGCTCTGAAGATCAAATCTTGGGTTACTTTTTGGCCGAATTGTCAGCTGATATCAGAGGACAGGTTCGTCCTCATGACCCAAAGGAATTAAATCGCACTATGGAAATTGCGCGCAACATAGAAGAAGCAATGAAGGAGCTTCGAAGTTATGACAACTCTCAGGGGAAGAACTCGAATTCTGGGTTCAGGTATCAAGGAAGCAGAGGGATTGTATCGCGGGTCGGCGCGACTGGGAGCACCAACAACTCCCAATCTGTGAACAACGACAATCGAGGAAATCAGGGGGCAACAAGGCTGCGACTAAGTCAACGGGTTCGAAAATAGGAGGAAGTAATTTCCAAGGAGCAAGAAACAGGGGGACCCGAAGTCTTCCCTACAACGAATATATCAGAAGAAGGGAGGAAAATAGATGTTTTCACTGTGGCCTGGCTTATGCGCCAAGACATAGGTGTCCGGAGAAGAACCTGAAAGTCATAATCCTTGCTGATGAGGGAGATGATGACCAAGAAAGGGAGTGTGCTGAACTGGAGGGGGAAGAAGACCAAGAAAAGACAGAGAAGAACGCCCTTACTACAGAGTGCACATGGCTAGACCTCTCGGTTTGTTCAGCAGGAGGGCTGACACAACCACAAACCATGAAATTGATGGGGAAAATGCAAAATCAAGAGGTAATGGTGTTGATAGACAGTGGGGCTAGTCATACTTTTTCTCAAAGAAACTGGTTGATAGGTTAGGACTCAAAATTAATCAATCTAAACCGTGATATGTGAGACTTGGGGATGGTAACCGGAAACGAACCCAAGGGTGTTGTAGAGATGTGGAGATTCAAATGGGGAACTACACCATGAAAGAAGAGTTTTTTCTCTTTGATCTTGGAGGGGTAGATGTGATCCTTGGAGTAGCTTGGTTGATGACTTTAGGTGAGGTCAAGGCAAATTGGAGAACCTTAGAGATGATTTTCATGCACCAGAAACAACAGATAGTCATTTAGGGGGGTCCTAGCTTATCTAAGGCATTAATAACTACTAAAACCTTGAGGAAATTAGATAAAGAAGAAGTGGAATCCATGGCCATGTTGTGGATGGGTGAGAAAAATAGGGAAGTACCCAAAGATCTTTCAGCAATGCAGAACAAACAACTTCAGCAGTTGTTGGCCGAGTTTGCTAAGGTGTTTGAAAAACCAGAGGGATTACCTCCTTCTAGAGATGTTGACCATAGAATCCCAATCAAAGCCGGAATGGATCCAGTAAATGTAAGGCCCTACATGTACCCTTACTTGTAGAAAAATGGAATAGAGACACTGGTGAATGAAATGTTAGCTGCGGGACTGATTAGACCAAGCAACAGCCCTTACTCAAGCCCAATTATCTTGGTGAAAAAGAAGGATGGCAGCTAGAGGTTCTGCGTGGACTATCGTGCCCTGAACAAGGCTACAATTCCTGACAAATTCCCTATTCCTATGATAGAAGAATTGTTAGATGAACTTAAGGGAGCTACGTATTTCTCCAAAATTGACTTGAGAGTGGGATACCACCAAATCAGAATGTACGAGCCAAACATCCCAAAGATAGCTTTTAGGACTCACCAAGGCCATTATAAATCCTTGGTTATGCCTTTTGGGTTAACTAATGCTCCCACCACATTCCAATGTGTGATGAACTCCACACTAAAGCCTTTCCTTCGCAGGTTTGTTGTGGTATTTTTTGATGATATTTTGGTATATAGTAACTCTTGGGAAACACATTTGAGGCACTTGAGGGAAGTTTTAGCTAAACTACAAGAGAATTGGTTATATGCTAATAAAAAAAAGTGTAGTCTTGGGCAAATTGAGGTGGTTTACTTAGGGCATATTATATCAAAGGAATGAATTTCCATGGACCCCCAAAAGATTGAATCTATATTACAGTGGCCCTTTCCTAGAAGTATTAAAGCTCTAAGAGGTTTCCTTGGTCTAACCGAGTACTATAGGAGGTTTATTTACAATTACGGGAAAATTGCTAGACCTTTGACCGCCTTGTTGAAGAAAGGAAATTTTCATTGGAAGGAAGACAACACTGTGACTTTCAAACAACTGCAGCAGGCAGTAATAACAACTCTAATTTTATCCCTACCTGATTTTTCTAAACCATTTGCAATTGAATGTGATGCTTCAGGAAAGGGAGTGGGGCAGTTTTGACACAAGACAAGAAGCCAATAGCTTTTTTCAGCAAAGCTCTATCTGATTCCAACCTTACCAAGTCAATTTACGAAAAGGAATTGATGGCACCCGTTTTGGCTATTCAACATTGGCGTCCCTATCTGTTGGGGTGAAGATTCACTGTTTTCACCTATCAAAAAAGTTTAAAGCATCTGTTAGAATAGAGAATCACTACCCAAAACCAACAGAATTGGCTCGCAAGCTCCTTGGATAAGAATTTGACATTGTCTATAAGCTTGGGGCATCAAACAAGGTTGCAGATGCCCTATCCAGAGTTAATGAAGACAAAGAGTTGCAGGGCATTTCCAGACCCTTTTGGCATGACATTTCAGAAATTGATGAGGAGGTGAAAAAGGACCCGATTTTGATTAATATTCGGGAAACTTTGTTAAGAGACCCGAATTCACATCAACACTATACTTTGGAGCACGATAGGTTGCATTACAAAGGAAGGTTAGTTATGTCAGCCACCTCGACATGGATTCCCAAATTATTACAAGAATTTCATTCTTCACCAATGGGAGGGCATTCCGGGATCTATAGAACTTATCAAAGACTGGCTCAATCTCTTTATTGGATTGGCATGAAGAATACTATTACTCAATCCTAAATGCAGTTTGGGAGGAAATTAGTATGGATTTTGTTGTTGCGTTACCAAGGTCTAAGGGTTTTTATGCGATCATGGTGGTGGTAGACCGGTTGAGTAAGTACGACCATTTTGTTTTGATTAAACATCCTTATTCGGCCAAGTCTATTGCTGAATTATTTGTTAAGGAGATCATTAGACTCCATGGGGTTCCAATTTCTATTGTCAATGATAGAGACCCCACTTTTATGAGACACTTTTGGCAGGAAATGTGTAACACCCTGACTCTAATCAGAGTATTACTCAACAAACTTAAGATTAATCAAGTAGAGATAAATCAAAACCATCCAGATAATTAAATAAAATGGAATAAACTATATGAGCATTAAACTTAAAGAAAAGAAGGGTGATGCGCGCCGGTGGCCCTATGGTGGTGACGCGCCATGGTGAGAAGAAAGAGAAGCAGAACTGAGAGTGAGAGAAAAGGAACAAAGAGAGAAAGAGAGAGCTCGAAGGAAGAGGAATTGGAAGGAGGAGGAAGATCCAAGCTTCAATTTCTGGTTAGTTGAAGAAGAAGAAGTGGAAAGATTTGAAGCTAGGGCTTGGGTTCAAAGCTTCCATGGAGAAGAAACAAGGATTCAAGCTTGGTGTTGAGCTCAAAGCTTACAAATTGGGGTTTCTCATTAACAATCTTGAGGAAGCCCTAAGGTAACATAGATTCTCCTCTCAAAACTCCCATTTTAGGGTGTGCTAGGGTTCCTTTTCATTGTTTGTTTTAATTGGGATTCAATTGTTGGTTTTAAACTGATTGGGAACACTGAATGGGTTCAGGAGCATTTCTGTGATTTGCCCTAAATCTTACCTTTGTAGTAAATTTTTGATTTCAGCATGTTGTTGTTGTTGCTGGAAATTTTATGTTGTGTTGAGTGGTTCCTAATGTGATTAATTACAAATGCGGAGTGTGGTTTGGAATTGGATAGGATTTGATTGCTGTCCCCAACCCCCACATATATCTACGAGATGTATTGCCCATTGTGAACTTCACAGAGTTCCAATTAGGATGAGGTGTAAATCATGACAATGGGTCATTAATGTTCTAAGTGTTCATAATTTTGTGACACTTTAAGCATGTGCTTGCTCATGGTTGGAAATGATTATTGGTTTTGTTGTTCACATTTTTTATGATTTTATGATATCTAAAATGTGTTGTTGCTCATGAATTTGATATGTGCAATTTGATGATTTCTCAATGTATCATATTGGTGCTTGATTACAAGTGTTGGGAGAAACGAGTATGAATTGGTTGTGTTAAATTTTGGGTTGGATTTTGGATTCTGCAGAAAATGCAGAGGATTCTATAATTTTCAGTGTCATAATCGATTATGGCACTTCCCATAATCGATTATGATCCCTCTGTTTCTCTTCTGCGATTCAAAATCTTGCAGTAATCAATTATGTTGATTT
Organism: Calophaca sinica; assembly: GCA_037113605.1. Classification (NCBI taxonomy): domain Eukaryota; kingdom Viridiplantae; phylum Streptophyta; class Magnoliopsida; order Fabales; family Fabaceae; genus Calophaca; species Calophaca sinica. Next base: position 97,457,978 of record CM073734.1, on the reverse strand, counting down.
TATAATCGATTATGAGCTCCTTGTAATCGATTATGTAAACGATTATGATATCTTTCAAAATCGATTATATAATCGATTATGGCCTAAATTCTGCAGCATAATCGATTATGAGCTATCTATAATCGATTATGGCTATTAGGTTTTCAATTTTTACTCATTTTCTATGATTCCCTTTTTGAAATTTAACCTTGTGTAATATTATAATCACATGGAAGTTTGTATGAATGTTTAAGCTAAATAAATGCTTATATGTGAACATACTCAGCATTTCAGTGGGCCCAATGGGCTGCACCATGTAGCTGGGGTGTAAATTTGGTATGATTGTTGTTTGTATCTCATGATGACGACAATGGGATTCTCGGGGAGTTAAGCCTTCGGTACCCGTGTTCAAACCTTGCTTGAGGTTGAAACTCTGTAGGGGGCTAGAAAAGTCATGAGAGTGGCATACTCAACATTTTAGTGGGCCCAATGGGCCGCACCGTGTAGCTGGGGTGTAAATTTGGTATGATGGTTGTTTGTGGATCATGATGACGGCAAGGGGATTCTCGGGGAGTTAAGTCTCTGGTACCCATGTTCGAACCTTGCTTGAGACTCTGCAGGGGGGCAGAGAAGTCATGTGAGTGACATGCTCAACATTTCTGTGGGGCCTAATTAGTGCCTACACAGTGTAGCTGGGTTGTTATTTGTAGCTAGATCATATAGAATAGGATTACATTTGTATTTGTTTGTGATTAGTTTTTAGAATAGGATTAGTTATTAGAATAAGGATAGTTTTAGGTTCTATTATTGGGGGTTTTCACAATTATTGTAATTTTTGAAATACGCACTCTTTAAGTTTAATGCTCATATTCAATCGATCTTAGTTTATTCTATTTTATTTAATTATCTGGATGGTTTTGATTTATCTCTACTTGATTAATCTTAAGTTTCTTGAGTAATACGCTGATTAGAGTCGGGACGTAACATTATAGTATCAGAGCCGCCACCACAGGGCCACCGACGCGCGATGCCCTTCTTCCCCTTCTTCCCTATCGCACGCTCCCTCTCCCTCTTTCCCCTTCCATCGCACGTCCTCCCTCCTTCTCTTTCCCATTTATTAAAATTTGGCCAATGAGTCCCTATTTAAATATCATAATTTACTCTTTTGTCCTCATAGGAACCTCAGATAAATTAATCAATTAAATACTACTCATGAATAAGTAGTCCCACACTTCCTTAGTTATTGGGTAGAATTACTATTTTACCCCTAAGTTTTAACTTTGCGTTAAAACACTAGATTAAAGGCTATTAACTCTATTTAATCCTTAAGGATTAAATCCCATTTTTCGCTTAGTATTTTAATTACTAAGCTTTAGAAAGTTGGGATGTTACTAAATGTTTAGACTACAGGGTAACTAGCTGAAAATGTCCACTGCTTACCATCCAGAAACCGATGGACAAACGGGGGTTTTGAACAGGACTCTTGAAACTTATCTCAGATGTTTCTGTTCGGAGCAACCTAAGATGTGGGCTAAATTTATTCCATGGGCAGAATATTGGTACAATACAAGTCTTTAAGCTTTAGCTCAATGCACACCATTTGAGATTGTATATGGTAGGCCACATCCCTCTTTGGCTCGGTTTATTCCCGGGGAAACTCTTGTTGAGGCAGTAACACAAGATCTCATGGATAGGGATGAAGCACTCACGCAGCTGAAGTACCATTTAAGGAGGGCTCAAGATCAGATGGCACAATATGCGAATGCACACAAAAAACCGGTTCAGTTTCAACCAGGGGAGTATGTTTACTTGAAAATTAGGCCACATCGACAAAATTCCATGCCAACTAAGCTACATCCAAAACTATCAGCTAGGTATTATGGGCCCTACCTAATTTTGAAGCAAATTGGGGCTGTTGCCTATAAATTGCAGTTGCCTGATGCAGCAAGGATCCATCAAGTATTTCATGTCTCTCAACTTAAGAAGGCAGCAGGGAACTATCCTGTGGAGACTAGTTTGCATGTAGGGCTGCAAGACACCAATGAGCACTATCAGCCACTCAAAATTTTGGGCAGTAGGGTGGTAAATAAGCAGGGTACTGCAGTATCTCAGGTTTTGGTGCACTGGCAGGGAAAGCAGCAAGAAGAAGCAACTTGGGAGGAGACTTCTAACATTCAGAATCAATTTCCAGACTTTAACGTTGAGGACAAGGTTGTTTCAGAAGGGGAAGGTATTGTTAGACATGATGAAGAGCCACCTACTAGGACTTTGCAAGTGTATTATAGGAAAAGGAAAAAGAATAAGAAGTAGTCTTATTAGTTAGTTATTAGTTTGTTAGGTTTTAGTTAGGATTCTGTTATCAGTTAGTAGGTCTTTAGTAACTGATTTTTGTGACAGAACCTATATAAGTAGGCCTCTGTTTTATGAAGATGTAAGCATTCTATTTTGTTAGTTTTACTGGACATTTCCAGTGTGAGAGGAGCAGTCCCCTCTGTGTACTTCTTTCATTTCAGTCATCAATAAACAATAGGGACGAACAAACCCTTTCTTCCAGATTTCATTCAAGAGATCCTAAGAATTACTGTTAAAGGAAAGGTTTATTGTTATAATTATTCCTGGAAATTTCCTTCTTGTGCTGAAATATTCATTATAAAATCACATGAAATAACTTTATATTCAGTGTCACTGGTTTCTAGTTCAGGCTAACCAAAAAAATATATCAAATTGTCAATATTTTCCATGACAACATACCTTGACATTCATGTTTTTAGGCTATAAAGCAAAGACAGGAAGACTTGACAAGAGAAATGGAACTTCTTTAACAGAGATTTGAAGAAGTGGAACAGTTGGACAGGGGAAGAGGACTAAGTGGTATTATAAATTTCAGACAGGGAAACAGAGAAGATAGAAAGACAGGAAAAGCTGCTTGACCTGATGAACATGGACGTTTATTTATTTATTTTATTTATTTATTGAGATAAATCCAAAAATATTTTCTGGTATATATTTTTTATTCACTTAAGGGTCACTTCTTAGGAAGAACAAATTTTTTTTAACCCATTCACTTAAGGGTCACTTCTTAGGAAGAACAAATTTTTTTTAACCCATTCTTTCCCTTGGAATTAAAATTCCCTAATTGATTCCTTATATTAATAATAACATCGTCCTAATTGGAATTTTGATTTATTTGGCCAAAAATAAAGTTGCAGTATATATTAGGTTATTTATTATAATGGCAAAGCAGTGATGCCATCAACTGAGACTTGAGAAAATGCGTTATATAACCATCTCAAACTCAAGTCCACCTGTTTTATTATTTATTTTTAAATTATAATATTAAATTTGTTTGCCATGATTTCACTTTCCTTTTTCTCACGCATGCATGAATACGGAAGCTATCTGCATTGCACGATAACAATGATCTTATGTCCTTTTTTTAGGCAGGTTCATTGTCAGGTTCTGTTTAAATTTTGGTAGGATTCATTTCGAGAAAAATATTTTTGGAAGAATTGAAATTGAGTTTAAAGAAATTAATTTGGGTTTGAAAATAATATTTTAAAAGTAAATTTAGAAGAATTGATATTTTTTGGTAACAAATGGGAAAGATTAGAAGGATTGATTTTTTTGGAATGGTAAAATAAAATTATTTTTAGAGTGTGAAGATATATAGATAGTTTTGAATTTTGATAGGTCTCACTGTTAGAATGAATTCTTTTGAATATTGGAAAAGTTCAAACTTTTATTTCTCTTAAAATTACTTATACTCACTGTAAACTTAACTTTTGCGAACAAAAAATATCACTAGTGTACTTCTTGATTTTGATTTAATTGTCGTTTACATGTTTTCCAAATAGGAACAAAGCATAACACATTGTGGGGTTTGAATCTGCATAATTGGAATTCACTCTACCAACTGAAGTATCTCAACAGGGAAGAGATTGTCACGTTATTTTTTCTCTTGTGGAATATGGGTCCTCCATTAAACAAGCGATAGATTGTGTGTTTAACATTAAAAAAAGGGAGAGATTGTGTATTTAAGGGTTGGGATCCAACCACCGCAGAAAATTGAAGAGTTTTCTATGTGAGAGGATCCATTTCGGGAATGGCTTCTTGCCCTTTATTCATTTGAGCACTGTTACATTATCTCTTGGGCAATGTTTGAATAATGATGGACGGGATGAAGTGATATGGAATGAGATGAAATAATAATATTATTTTTCTAATGGAACATAGTAAAGTTTTTTATTTTATTGTTTTGAAGTAATCGAAATGATAAGAAGATTAGACTACTACGTACTCGTGCGTTGCACGGGGCAACAGTATGTCCATATCCCATATCTCATGTCAAAACTATTCTAATACTAATATGTTTTACATTGATACTTCATTGATAACAATGTATAAACTACTTATATAAATTTTGACTTCTGTAACATACTAACTTCACAAGTTCATTATAAGCATCTAAAATTTGTTTTTAACTGCACATACAGACCACATATTACACCACATATAGCTTTCTTAAAACCATAATATAGAAGTTCAAAATGTACATAAAGTTCTTGTTGCAATTCCAAAATGACAAAATACCGAAACATGTAACCATTTCTGCACTTCTAGAAGTTACTGGATGTTTACATCGAGTTCAAACAACCAACCCACCAATTGTCCAGCATCTTGACAGCCACGATATTATTTTGATTTGGGTATACCACTACAAGAAAATGCGGGGTTAAGCCGCCGGTAACACAAAAAAGCTGTCGAAAATGTATATTTACCGACGGCCACTAACCTGTCGCTAAAATGGTCGTCGCAAATGATTACCGACAGGTTTTTTTTCACCGTCGGTATTACGATGGGCTAACCCGTCGGTTAAAAATCGGCGGTAATTTCCGACGGAAAAGGCCGTCGGTAGTTTTCTGATGGACGCGACCGTCGGTAATGCCATACGGTGATTACCGACGGCCATACCCGTCGGTATTGTTATTTTTTTAATTAATTAATTTATTTATTTATTTAATTTTTAAATTAATTAATTTAATTTAATTAAATTGGTTTAATTTTAATTATTATAATTATTTATTTAGTAATTTAATTATTAATTTATTCCATATTAAGAAATGTGATAATGTAAACTAAAAATCAAAGTAAAAACGAAACGTAATATAAATTAAAAAAAAATATCAGAACAATATCAAAATATAAAAAAAAAAAGTACAAACATCACTAATAATCCTCATAGTCCTGATCATGCACGAGATGTTCTAAACCATCCGCGTCATCGACATCATCAGTACCAGGAGGTGGAGGCAGAGGAGACGGCTGATGATGAGGCTGAGGCTGCTGGCGAGCTAGCATCTGGCACATCTGTTCCTGTCGCTCCAGCACCTGAGCCAAAATGGCGTTCGTCTGACGGGTCTCCTCCTCGGAAGCGGCCAGTATCCGCTTCACCTCGGCTAACTCCTGCTCATCCGCGGCAGAGCAACGACAACACCACCACTATTCGATGATTCTCCGATGTGGAGGCGACTGGTCCCTTTCTTGTAGTTGCTGGCAAGGTCTCCAGCACCGTATAGGCGACCCTTCTTCTTTCCGCCAACAACATCTGCCCAAACCCTGAGCGGTGCAGATAGATCCTCAGGGCTCTGAGATGGGGAACATGATGATGTCTGAGATCTAATATGAGACATCCTCACCGCAAACTCCTCATGCCATGCATAAACAAATAATTCAATTTTTTTTTGTAAGAAAATAATATAAACATTATTAAAAAACTATTCATTATATTTTATAATTACCTGAGTCCGCCTCGACCGATCATCAACAAAATCACTAGTACTTCTCCTAATATGAGTTGCACGATGGAGCTCGTGCAACTGTACCTCTCTATCAAACCTCTTAGACTTACCCTTTACCAGCCGGCCTGATAACAACTCGACCATCATGCAGCATCTCAAGATCCTCAACCTCCTGCTCAACCTCCTGATGCTCATCCTCGTCCTGCTCAACCTCGGTCTGATTAGGTGTATGGCCCGTACTATACTCATGCTCAGACTGATGAGCATCAGGGCACCGTCTCAGGCACAACATGGGAACTAGAAGTGGCATGTGTCTACTGGAACCCCGGGTTGGGGATCATGTGAATAGGAGGCAAAGAGGGTGTCGGTGCCGAACGTGCCGGAGGCTGTGTAGGTGCTGAAGGTGCAGGAGGCTGTGTAGGTGTTGAACGTGCCAGAGGCTGTGTAGGCATAGATGTATGCGGATGTTGAGTAGATGACTACGTCGAAAACCCAGTAGGGTCAAGCCTAATAATGTTTGGCCTCCGACCGGGGGGTCGATGGCAATGGCATTCCCCTTTCCTTTACCACCAGTGGGTGGTCTGGGGGGGTTTGGATCCTGATCCTGATGCCATATGTTTATAGAGCAATTCAACAATAAACGGTCATGAAATATTATATTTAAGAGGAGTGCTAAATGTTACGAAATTTTTTGAAACGAAAACACACGGAATCAAAAACGACCATTGAAATAAGAGATAAGAGAGAGAAATCAGAATACACGAGGAGATGCATGTAGAATCTAACGGTTGTCAATACTTTTGTGTCAATTCGTACAAAGCGGTTTCATAATAATAAGTATTTCCCTATATTTAAACATAACAATATTAAAAATGAATTCCATTAAAATAAACAACAAGTTATGAAAATAACTGACAAATTAAAAGATATTGTTAGACATTTTTCTAATTGTAAAAAGTTAAACAATTTCATTCTGCCCACTCTACTTTGGCATCGTCTTCAGATCTTGATGGTTTTGCCACCTCTTCATTTAATTCCCCATCTCCATCTACATCTTTATATGTGATTGGGTTATCACGTAGTCGAGAAATGGATTGGATTGTACACAATCAAAGTGCTTCCAAGCTTCACCATCAGATGGGTGGCGCAACATACTTAAAGTGCTTCTATTCTCATAGTGCCACGTCATTTTGTCTACAGTCTGTGTTGATGCAAACATTCTCTGCAGCCTTGGAATAATTGGCAAATAAAATATTGCCTTCACTGGAACTGGTTTTTGTCTACCATTCCCATTATCAGTGTGTGAAATATACCTTGGCTCACCACAAAATTTGCATTCAACCAGCACACCATCATTTTTATCGAATTCATTATCGTAATATAACGTACACCCTTTCATACAACAATCAGTCCTTTTAGATTCCAACCCCAACTTGGACACTAAGCATTTAGCCTCGTAATAACTTTTTGGCAAACCATCTCTAATAGGTGACGAGTCTAACATCATTTTCATCACGAGATCCAAGCACACATCGGTAACACCATAGTTAGACTTAAGAGCTAAAAGCCTCACACACATTGATAACTTAGAGTCTGCAGACCCTTCAAACAACGGCTTATTTGTTTCTAACAAGAGATTATAAAATTTTTGTGTTGTCTCATTTGGAAGTTCATCTGTGTCATCATATTGTTGCTCCTCGAATGATACGTTGACCCTAAGGCATCACAAACCATATCTTGCATCAATTCAATCTGCTCACCATATCTCGAATCCACGCAACTGCTTGAAGCACCTGTGAATTATCACCAACCCCTAAATCAACCCGAGGCAACTCTTCACCATGTATAGTCCAAATCCAATAATTAGGCCTAAATCCAACTGAATACAGGTGATGCATGACCTCACCTGGGCTTTTAATCCTTCTGCAATCGCAATTAAGGCACATACATCTAATCTCTCCACTAGTTATGAAATCTTCATGTGCCATTGCGGCTTGGACAAAGTGATCAATCCCATCGCAAAAATATTGTTTCAAACCCCCTCTCCCCAGATACAACCTATCGTATATCCAACTACGACTCGAAGGAAAAAATTTCATCTTCTGTATGTTAAAAAAATGACAATTTCAGCAGCACAACATTCTTAGAACCGCTCTCTTTCTTTAAATGGTATGACCCTATCCCATTCGAGGAAAAACTTTTTCAGAACTCGTATAATAGTCCTTCCTTAATTCTCATATCTTATATTTGATAACATTTCGGCAGGATTTTCCATTGGTCTCTGCGTACACTAAATGATCACAGTTATGAATACTGCGATCAAGTATACACCCAGAGAACAAAAGGAAATGAATTGAACCGAAATTTCATCAAATATAAAGATACGAGAATTAAGCAACAACTATTATATGAGTAAAGAAAAAGTTTTTCCCAAACTGTCTGACTTGGACAATTCAAGGTTCAATATACAATGAACAAGTGATACCCTAAAAAAGTAAATGCACTCAATAATATATTGAACCTCAAACGGGAAGCTAAGGCTTTTCTCCAATACTAATAACAAGCATAGACAAGGTACCTAGAAAACTATATAACTTGGGTACTCATCTTTCCCAAGGTTCCAGCACGACAATATTACGCTTTTCTCCGATACTAATAACAAGCATAGACAAGGTACCTAGAAAACTATATAACTTGGGTACTCATCTTCCCCAAGGTTCCAGCACGGCAATATTACAGCTACGATAGTTTATATCATTCTTCAATTACATATATGCACATATCACAACTTCACTAACATATATGCACATATCACAGCCACTACATCATTCATCCATATATTTTCATATAAATCCTAAGTAGTACATGTATATATAGTTTATGTCATATTTTCACATAAATCCTAGATCATACATACTAAGACTAATTACAGACTAGAGCACGATAAATCCTAGATCATATATACTAAAGTACCATACCTACAGTCCAATTACATACCATAAAATCAACACACTCTAATTACATACAATTTAACCCTAAACCACAAAATACACTGTAATTACATACAATTTAATAATACCGCTATTTAAAGCACGAAATCACTAACAACAAAATAATCCTATAACATACAATTTAAAGCACGAAATCACTAATTACAAAATATGTCAGTGAGAGAGAAAGAGAGAGATGTCGCGGTGGTGGCAGCGGTGGATGGTGTATTGGAGGAGTAGTGGGGGTGCAGGCACTGGTGGCAGCTGTGTTGGCAACTGGGATAAAAATTAGCACACATAAATTACTTCATTTCAAACTCAATTATCTCAAAATCAGCACACATAAATTTCTTCATTTCAAACTCAAATATCTCAAAATCTAGCCAACCATATAGTGTGGGCGTTCCTAATGCAATGAACACTTATGGAGCATAACATATAACACAATTACAATACAAAGATAAATCCATAATGCAAAGCAAGAAAAATAACCTAAGATAACTAAAAATTAAATCCAGAAATTTAAAGTTGTTCAAAACTAGCTTTGGTAGTATTAAATGTAAGGGGTCAAGACTCAAGACAAAAAGAAATTGTATTTCAAAAGAAATTGTATCTTAGACCGACTGCCACCCATATATTCATTATTATCAACTTTAAGACATAAAAATGAAAACATAACTTATTATCTGCCAACAAAACAAAACCCGGTATCTTGGTTCCATATATAGACGGATAGAATCGTTCTCTGTTATCCTTTATGGTACTTTCAAATTCAAAGCATGTGAAGTTATATCTATAATCAAGGTTTAAAATTGTACTCAACAAATGCAGTTGTGCTGCAACATCAAATTTTTAAAGATCTCTGCAACTACATCATCTGTTGGAGGTCTTTAAAATGCACAAGTATTGAAAAGAATCACAAACATCATAGGTGCTATGAATATTTGGTCAATTTAGTATATCATTCAGTAATAAAAGTAGTAGCAGTTTCATGAAAAACTAACTACACTATAACAGAAGCATGAGGTCAAATAAACATTTGAACAAAAATAAATAACAACATGACACAACAACACAACCAAAATCTATACGCAAAATTACAAAAATCGAACATTTTAATCAGAACAACAAATACCAACTTCCCAAAATTAAAGAGAGAAAAAAACATAAATGCAATAAAATAGCAAATTTCTACATACCTCTCCAACTGCAGCAGAGGGTGTAGAATCAAAATATTCTTTCAACATCTTAAACCAATTGGGACTCCTCTCTGCAACATACCTAGATACAACAAAGCACAAAATTTTTAAACAGAAGACCAATTCAGTAAACTATAGAAACAAAAAAAAAACAAAAAAGTTGGATAAGGAGAAGAAGAAGAAGAAGTGGAAATGACCAAGGATGGAGGCCAAATCAAGGAACGACAGAAGGGTAGGTGTTAGCCAATTGCTTCACTAAGTGCCAATCTTGTCAAAACCGACCTTCGGATGCAAACGAAAAACTTGGCCGTGAAATCCAAACACTAGTGCACGTACTGTAATATATAAATACAAACAAACAAACAAAAAGATCAAATTCAAAATGCAGGAACAACCAAACAATCAATAGTATGATAATAATAACCAGAGAAGAAGAATAAAATCTGATCAAAGAAGAATAAAATCTAATGTTATAATTAGAGAAGAAAACCATCACTTGATTGCACATTTACAGTGTCACCTAATGTTATAAAACAACCTTGAAAAAGAAGAATTAAAGCAGAGAAGAAGAATAAAACTAAGAATGAAAGCAAATAAGAAGAAGAATGAAAGCAACTTGAGACTTGAGAGCATAGAAGAATCACGAAATTATAAATACCATTGCAGGGGCAACGGGTTTGGGAAGAACGAGCGGCGGTGCGGACGTACGAGTGGCGGTGCAGCATGCGAGTGGTTGTGCGGCGAGCGACGGCGCGATGTGCGAACGACAACGAGGGGCTACACTGCTACGACGTGAAGAGGAAAGGAAAGGATAGAGATAGAAACAGTGGGATCTCTCGCAAGGGTTAGAGACTTAGGGTGTTCAGACGTGGTGGTGGCAGCAGCGCTAGGAGAGGGAGGATGGAAGAGAGAGGAGAGAAAAGAAAAGACAACGCAAAATTGGGAATAGGGAAGAAGGGGTTGTCCTCTGGTTGTATCCAGACGTTATTGATGGCCTCATTTAAGTTACCGATGGCCTAAACCGTCGGTAAACTGTCTCGGCCTTACAGACGGCTAGGTTCAAATATCAACGGCCCTAAGCCGTCGGTAATCTCAACAGTCAATTGACCGTCGACCTTACCAACGGGCAAGGCCGTCGGTATTTGAAAAATAAGCGGGAATCTAAAAAGTTGTAAATTTACTGACGGACTTAGGCCGTCGAAAAAAACAGAAGCGGGCATACCGACGGTCACCGCCCGTAGCCAAAAAAATCACCTTTTCTGACGGCCTAAATGTTACCTGTCGTCGGTAATGTTTAGCGTACGATGGGTCACATTTACCGATGACTATAGCCGTCAGAAAAGGTGGTGGCCGTCAGTAATAGGCCGTCGGTATGCCTGCTTTTTCTTGTAGTATACAAACTTGAAAATCAGCTTCTTCCCAGCCACAAACCCATTTTTCTTGCAAAATGTGTTCCATCCTTTGCCAATTTTGACGCTTTTATTTGTTGGCCTGCCGAACAATAACTTGCAAGTTATATGGCCAGGTACTGTCTGGTGAAATATAGAGCAGTGTATTCAGTTTCCCCGAGAAATGCAGCAAAATCGTGGGGAAGATCTTGTATCAACATTAATAATGGATAACAGATTATGAGTAGTTTCGGATTATGAATATTAACAAATGTAATAAATAATTCACCAAGTTTTACAAACTTACCAAATGACTCCAGTGGATGAATATTCGAAAACCTTTACTTCAAATGATAGTGGTTCAGTTCGAGCACTACGACTATGGTATCTTTGAAATGAAGTTTTTCTTCAAATGATTCGTTACCTTTGAAAATATTGAACATGACCTCCCTATTCTACTACTCAAGCTTGCACCTGTAATAAAAAAATAGCCCACATATATGGTAATTCTTTCAGGCTTGAACATTTGTGCAACACCTGCCAATGTGTTCTTGTCACTTACATGGACTGATAATCCAAACAGAACATGACAAATCCATCCATACCATCCTTGTACCTATAAAACAATGGAGGTGCATACCTTACCCAGAGAAGACTTTTATTAGAAGCATGGCAGCCAAAAAGCACTCTCATTTACCTGTGTCAGTTGGCAGAAAAACGAAAAGCGCAACAACATCAAAGAACAACGGTACTAACCCCTAATTCCTAATGCACAATTAGTAATACCAATCCTTACCCCAATTTCCCCAACTTGAATCCATAAAGCCTAAAAAATAATGCCCAGCAGAACCGATAACCCAATCGAAAACCCAATAGTGGATGCCAAACGCTATACATTAGGTGGTTGGGTACTTGTTTAGCAGAAATTCATTATTTGGCAAATCATAAACACAACAATGATTTACAAATGGATTACATGACTATTATCATGTGCAAAATAAATTGAACTTGCAAGATTAGTAAGCTACAAAAAAGAAACGGTAAAATCAAAGTTTCAATCCAAATAAAAATCAATTGGAAACAAATAAAAGATGGATAAAAAGCACAAAAGCACGAAGCTATAAAAAGTAGAAACTAACCATCTAATCCACCAATATGCTTGCCATTCTTGTTAATATGCATAAATGTGTGAATACCTCCTTCTTGCTATTAACCCAGCTCGCGGCGTTCACGGTTTCATTTTCCGGCAACCACTTAGATTACAACTTGGGCATATCAGGCCTCCACTTATATTACAACTTCTTAATATCCTAAGAAATAATAAAATGAAATAAGTCATGAGAAACCATGGCTTGATCAGGCAAGTAAAAAAAGGAGCAATTTTAGAATGGTAGAGACTTCACATGTGAATGTTTGAAGATGGAAGGGAACGCTGAAAAAAAAAATACCTAGCTTAAAATGCCACATTACTACACAGGACAAAAATTCCCAAATACAACTAAAACCAAATTCAGAAAACATTTTTTTCACCTCATTAAATACACAACAAAAAACTTGTAAAGAACAAAGCTTCTTACCTTCTTCCCTAAACAGTTAAAATTTATACCAAACTTAATAAACAGCCCACAAATGCATAAGCATTAACAGACAATATACCAAGTCTCTACTGAATAAGTCAAGTCAAAATGTCCATACCTTTTGAAACTTCAAAAACAGAATAGCATCACTTTGAAGCCTCTATCTAATATACATGGCAGTAATACTACAGGGGTAGAATAGCAGATTTTCCACAAAACCAGATAAAATCTTGATCTTTATATATATATATATATATACACACACACACACACACATATATAGGAGGCCAGAACATTAAATACAGCCAATGGCACCTATATGGCTGTGACCAAAACAAACAGAAAAAATGACATTGTAATCAAAGCAAACCAAAAAAAAAAAATGTAAAAACTATTCTAAGCATTACACTGAAACCATGGCAGAACCCAACCCTAATCCTAGTCTACTACCCGTGCGATGCATAGGGCACCCACATACTCAATTTGTTTACTTAACCGTCATTAGAAATTGTAGTGTTTCACAGAAATCTGACAATTGAACTAATACTACCAAATCGAAAAACCATATCTGGTCACAGTAGGATAATCATTTCATGTACTTATATTATAAACACATTTACAACTTCACAATTTCAAAAATAGTTAACATATCAGATAATATAACAACTTAGTATAGCTAACTTAACAGTTTACAAAATTAGTAGTTCGTAATCTAAGTCATTGACAAAAATGGAGATTTGGAATAGATGGACTCTCTATAGGACCTATTTTACTGATGGGATTTATCACCACTTTAGCCATGTTAGCGGCTCAGCCGGTTACTCGAGAATACCAATTATTCTATTTCCTGATCTTAGTAATGTATAGCGGTCAAATAGGACCATTTTCTTCTCGAGACATTTTACTTTTTTTCATCATGAGGGAATTGGAATTAATTCCCGTTTGTCTACTTTTGGTTCGACAAAGCATACTAAAGTAATAACAGATGAATTAAATCCACTATATTTATAAGCGATGAATTAAAAATGTACATCACAAAGAGCATTAAGAAGATCCTCCATGCTAAAGTGTACATCCACATCAAAATAGTAATGTTATATTCAAACTTTGGATATAGCTCTGTTATAACAACATCATTGATCGTCATCTTATTATCTGCAAAACTATAAAATAAAGAACTTGTCATAGTTCTGAGAACAAAATAGACAGGCTCTGGGACACAATGAATTTGCTAATTTGCAAACAATTATACCAAAAAAAAGTTTCTTGAGAAAAATACAAAAGACTGAAAGTGACACATGTAAGCGTATAGAGACTTGTCCAATCAGTGCCTTGTAAGCGTATTCACACAAAGCTCCAAGTAGCATGTCAAAATTCGAAGTTTCAAAAATATGGAGCTGGGAAAGTAAATAATCATGTAGACACATGTATCTTTTATATTCTCTTTTATTAGAGTTATTAAATATATCATGTAACAAATGCTATTGCAGGCACTATAATAATATCATAAGGCAACCATATTTCTTTTAGTTATTTCATCGTCTTGTCAGCCACCATGAAGCCAAATAATTAATCCAGATCTTTTTAAGCATAATATGAGTAGTCCATGAAGTTCAGTTGAATGAAGACTCTTGAGAATTACAATCTTCAATTGCTTTCTCAAATTGGCCTAGCTTAGAACGACATGCTGCCCTGTTACATAGTAGAACTGAGTTATGTGGATCATGCTCTAGTCCTTCATTGTACACCACGCGTGCTTCCATGAATTTTGATGCCTTGAAGAGCAAGTTACCACTCATTCTGGCCGACGTCGCAGCTCTCGCCCTCCTCATAATTGCATTCACCTCACTGTTGCTTGGATCAAGTTTAGCTACTTGTTGAGATGCTGTCACAGCATCCTCAAACTTGTCAGCGCATAAAAATGCAAAGCAACTTGAGGTCATTCATTCCTAATTAGGCTCAGATAATGTATCATCATTTGTATACAGAGAAAGCAAGTGATAATGTATCATCACTTGACTGTGATAATATTACATATTGACTAATACAAATAATTGAAGTGCATTTGGTGTTGTATACACACAAAATGCACTTCAATTATTTGTATTAGTCAATACGTAATATTATCACAGTCAAGTTTATAACATGAATGAATCTGTTGTTTCACCTTTCTTTTTCATGGTTGTCAGCACTTGGCACTAATTAGCATGGTTTAACATTTCAATGTGGTCCCTTATTTCCTAAATTGGTCTTACTCGTCAACATATCATGACAAACACTCGAATAATTTGTTAAAAACATCAAAATAAAGGATTTTCACCAACCTGCAGCTGCCAAGTAAACTTGTGCATGCTCCTGTCATCAAAAGGTAAGCACTATAAGCCAGGCCAAATAATTTGTTACACCAATCAAGTTCAAATTTTGGCATGTCAAAATAGGTGGCATATGCCTCTTGATGCCTTAGGAGCTTCAGCAAGGCTTCAGTTTGTAAAGCATAGACCTGACACACATAACCATTTTGTAATCAGCATAAGACACATATATATAAAAATAAAGGGGAATTTTGGGGATACCCATTTGAGTGGGTTATTGACCAATGCACTAAGTAATTTTTGGGTTAATTAGGATACAAAATCCAATGATAAAAAATTTAGGAGTACAGAAAATTAAAGCGCACAAAAGAAAACTCATAAATTAACACAGACCAAAGGAAACTAACCTGTGGGGCTGAATCCGCACCTAAGGATATTGCAGACTGTGTTTCTTTCAGTATAGTTTTCCAATCACTGACTTTCCTTGCTTGAATGCATTTGTCAAGGTGATCTTGAAGAGCCTGAGCTTGGAAAGCGATTTTGGACTCAACATATGGAACTTTTTTTATTGCAATTCAGTGCCTTTTGTCCTTCTCCCAACCTGCAATAAAATTTTCAATTTCTAAAAAAAAATAAAAATCAATAACACAAAAAAAACACTAATCCATGGAAAGTTGAATAAAAAAATCACATTATTATTTATTTTATTTAGTATTTGAGTACCTGAAATATATTGTTGCCAAACGACTGTGAGCTCTAGCATAGGAAGGTTGAAGCCTAATAGCTTCCTCACACTGAAAAATTGGCTGCTGCAACCTTTCCAAGCCAATCAAAGCGGCGCTCTTATTGCAATGATACGTTGGCTTATTGGAATCAAGAGCAATGGCTCTATCATACAAAGCCAAAGCCTCTGCAAACCTTCCCTGCTTGTATGCCTCATTTCCCATTGACTTCAACACCTCAGGGTCTACTACTCTGTTGCCTCTCGGAGCATCACCCAAATATCTCTAAGTGGTTAGGGCAGAAGGTAGAATGTGATAAAAAAACAGAAATATATCAAAGCTTTAAATGAAAATAGAATACATCCATTCACTACAACAGAAAACAAAATAAACAACGCTTATTTTTTGCCTTCGCCAGCGCTTAAAAACGCTGCCTAATCACCCATTGGTGATTCTGTTTCAAAAAGACAGCATTTTGAAAGTGTTGTCAATGTTGAGAATAGACAACGCTTCTTTAAAAAAATGCTAAGTCTGATAATAGACAACGCTTCCTTGAGGAAGCGCTGTCTAATGCTGATAATAGGCAGCACTTTCTTAAGGAAGCGCTGTCTATTCCCTTTTTTAAAAATATTTTTTTATTGATTTTCATATTTCTTCTTTTATTCACCCTTCAAAAAAATGTGCTTTTAGTATAAAAAATAAATAAAATATGGTTTTAGTATAAAAAAAAGGTTTCACTCGCAATTATAGTTACATCTGAAAGATCAATAACAAATGTTTCAAATATATTAAACTAAAATTATAAATATTATAAATTACATTAAATTCACCAAAGGCAACAAGAAAATAAAACAAAAGGCCTATATAATTCAAACATTTATACAAAAAGTGAGTCACTATATTGGGCTTTTCATTAATCATTCCTTTATGTAACAGAAAAATGAATTTTCTGGGACAAACTCAAGACACCAGTAGCAAGCATTGGTCTGCCCAATGTAAAGCTTGTAGAGTAGAAAAACAAAATCAAAGAGTGACACTTCCCATAAGCTCATTAAACATGTCTGAATGGCATACAGTTAAGTGCATAAGCACCACCAAATAGCTAACAAGTAAAAGCTGGCTCAAAGAACACAAATCTAGATAGATGCCTCACTTATAGATGGACTTAGTTTATCAATAATCATCTCAAGTAGGTTGCTGTCAGCCAACCATTGCATCACATATATATAATTGGGATACACATGGTCATCAGCGCCTACTAATCGAACCAATACATGTCCAATAAACTTATCTCAGAATGCATTCTAACCTTTCAGCAAGGTCTCAGAATTGTTATAATTACTAATAGAAAGGTAAAAGTTTACCTCCATAATGGATGTGATTCCTATCAAATCAACCAGTTGGCGAAAAACATTCTGATGGGCTTGCAAAAAGTATGCCAAACCATGAATGACACTGTCTTTTGAATCATTAGGCAAACAACAACCTGTAAAATGGCATAGAAATCAGCATCAAGGAAATCATTATAATATAATCAGACAGGTCACGTTGGCAAAAACGACATGCAAAATAAAGTTCCAATTTTATCCAGCATATACCTTACTAAAGTAGCCAACCAATAAGGTACTATGCGAACAATTAGGCTCATAAGTTCATCAGCTGAAATTACAAGAATGGGAAAGGGAAATCAATACAGGTAAAGCATTGATACAAAACTTCAAGTTTGACTTACTTATGATAGAAGTATTCAATAACTAAAATTAAGCTTATCCAAACAGAACACATTGACTTGTGCAAATTTCAGTCTTAATTTACAGGTTTGAGTTTTGGACTAAGACCTGTATGAAAAAACATCTATGGAACTTGATCCACATCAATGGCCAAACATGATGGAAAAATTAATCACTTCACGACCCAAATTCTCTCCTGAAAAGATTCCTATACAATAGTCGTTGGAAGCATGCATATCATATATGTTAAACTTAAATGAACAAGTATGCAGTTAAACTAACCTGTCTTCAGGAGCTTCAGCACCCTTGTAACTTGACACCATATCAACAAATGCCCGCATGGTTTTTGCTACATCACCATGATCAAACTTATCAGCATTTGAATCAGTATCTTGATCTTCTTTTGCTTTCCCTTTCCTTTTGTGTTTTAAATCATAAAGTTCCATCTCCTTTTGTCTTTCCATAAGAGCAGAATTTAACTCTTCCTCTCCATTGTAAAGCCAAGAATCGTCATCAGATGGAGGAACCTCCTAACCCTTAAATTCGTCCATTGAATAAGGCAAAGCCAGAATTTCATCTACGCGTCTAACAGGAGCGTTCATCAAGTCACTGCAACAATTATCAACTTAGCAAATAGCAATGAAAAAATAACAAAAACCACTATAAACTGGAGAGCTAGAAACAAACATCATCATCACTATATTATAACCCAGGTAGACCAATCCCTAATGCACCTTCCAACTATAAAAATAATAACAAGAGCACCTACCCATTCTAACCAGATATCTCACTGAGCCACTCTAAACAAATCATCACCTCAACAACGATAAAATAACAAAAACCTTATAATATCACAAGCTAAAGACCAATCCCCATCCAACTTAAAAAAAAATTAATTCGAAACAATGGCTTTCTTCCAAGTCCAAACCCAATGGGATCTTCAATATTGAGCTGAATGGTAAATCCAAGGAGTTTCCATTGTGTCTATCTACTCTATCCAATCCAAACGAGTCCTCATACATGGTATATAATGATTCTGCATCAATCTCTGATACTCACTGGAACCCGGAAGCAGCCCTTGGAAGTAGTATCCACTCTTCTCTAAGTTCAGCTTAAACGCTTCCCAAGTAGCACCTTTCCCTTCCACCCCATCACGCTTCCGCTGCTGATACATCATTTCCATCCCACAAGCAATCTTCAACCCTAGCTCCGCCTCTGCATACTCCTCCCTCCGGTCCCGACTCGATAGCTTCGGGTACCCCTTCGGAGCACAAAACGTTTGTTGCACAAGTTGCGCATACATCGCCCTCGACATCTTCACCTAAACGCACACCAACTCCTCCCCCTTCCCTTCTCCAAAAACCTCTCCATCTTTGCCGCGAACTTCATGGCGTCGATATCCTTATCATAGAACCCTTCCACCGCCAACGAAATAAGGCACGACTCATGCTTCAAAACCCGCATCACTGACACCGAAACCCTAACCCTAACCCTATGCATGTTCCTCTTGGCCCGGTCCGGGTAATCCTTGATCCGGTTCGTAATTGCTTGCTGAATCGGGTCAGAGGCACGCGATTCAGACTCGGAGGTTGTGAGGAATTTGAGGGAATCGAGGATGGAAGGGGAGGGGAGGCGGTTACAGGGGATGATATGGATTTGGCCGTTACGGTGGAAGAGGCGATGGAGGGAGGTGTCGGGGTTGAGCTAGCAAGGGAGGTGGAAGACAGCTTTGATGAGGAGGAACTCGCCATCGGAGTCCCAGAGGCGGATGGAGGAAGCACATCTGAAGAAGCACAGAAGCAAAACAGGAATGTCGTTGGCTCCAGACTCTAGAGTCTGGCGTGAATGAGGAGGAAGAGTGCGTGAAGTCAGTTTTAAAGTTAAAGGAATAGACAACGCTTCCCAGGGGAAGCGCCGGTGATATCACGAAAATAAACAACGTTTCCCCTAGGAAGCACTGATGATGTCCCTACGTGTCTCTTTAACAACATTTTTTCGAATAAGCGCTGTCTATTTATAAGTTTTAATCAACGCTTTCTCTAGGAAGCACTGTTTAAGGCCTTATATGATTTGTAGCGCTGTTTAAGGTGGCGCTTTTTTTTAACAATCTGTTATAATGATTGCAAAACAAAACAAAATCAGAACCAAAACCCAAAACTAATCAAAGACTGCTCCCAGTATTATCAAAGCAACACAAAACTAAAAGGGTCTCCCTGTATTAAAAAACTAATCAAAGACTGCCTTCGCTTGGTGCAGTATCATTTCCTGAATGATTGTCCTAATATATGTATATACTCTCTAGTTAAGATTCCCTGAATTCTCTTAACTCTTAACCAAGCTTAATTTAAGTCTAAAGATAAGAGTGAATAAAAATAGCAATACCTTCACGGGTCGGCAACAATCAGAGCAAAGTCCTCCTGGGCTAACATACTACATCTTAGGTGTTGAATGTACTTTGTGCGGCCAATGTTATTTTCCATTACTTTTTGCTCTTTGCTTCGAAGCAAAAGAGACTTAAGATCTTCTAAAAGATGTCTTGCAGACTTTGGGCCAACTTAGAAAAAAAACAATGGCTGACAAATAAGAGTATTTCCATTATGACAATTTTAAAAGAAAACAAAAGGCAAATAGATAAACATGGTAAAGGAGAGCAAAGAATAAAAATCAACATTTTCTAGCTTTGATCTTTATCCTTTGACAATGAAGTTTGGAAACAACTTTCTAGAAAACCTACTTGAAACTGTGGCTCTTGAACAAATATCCGTAAGTAGGGAGAACAAAAGTTAGTCAGATGTACTCCACCAACAAAAGATTGGAACTACTTCCTACAATCCTGCTTGAAACTGTGGCTCTTGAACAAATATCTGTGACCACCTTAATCAGTAAAATTAACACAATTATCAGCAGTCTGGTTAATTATATGCACCTGCAAGCATCAAGTATATCAAGTTCAGTATAAGAAAGAAGCTTAAGTGCATCTTTGGTGTGTTCTTCAAATTTTAAAGGTGGTCAACATACTTTAAAAGTGCATGTCCATAGGCTTATTAAACAATTATTGCATCAAAAATGATTTTTTCGTTCCTTATCAATTTCCGAAATGCACTACATAACAGGAAAAATAACCACAAATAGAATCCTCAAGTTTCAAAACATTGATGTCCATTGACTAAAAATTATGGGATTTTCATGAATGATATTATAGGAAATAGAATCCACATATATTATATGTGAATCATTTAGAAAAGCTCAAAGATTATCTATCAAAGCAACACAAAACTAAAAGGGTCTCCCCGTGCACAAAGCAGTAAAAAGTAGAAACTAACCATCTAATCCACCAATATGCTTGCCATTCTTGATAGAAAATTTTGAAGTCAGAAAAAAAATGAACAGTCAAATACAATTACCAAAGGATTGACATTGGCAAGGCCAATGCCTTCACCACATGTGAAAAACAATTCATCTTATAGATTTGCACCGAGACCTAAGTAAGTAGTAACACGATCATGCTCATATAGATTTATAGAATACTTAATCCTATTTGTATAGATTTACAGAATCTCTATAATTCACAAAATTTTAACCCTACACAACACAATCAAAATCTTAATGAAACAGAATCAAAGATATCATGATTTTCTAAAAATGATTCAATTCGTAGAGCAATAAGCTAGAAAAGAAGAAGAACAAATGCGAGATGTTCTTCAGATTAAGAAATCAAAGTCAGAAGATTCAGATCCAACTTTTCTCACCTTCGAAGCGAGAGAGAGAGAGAGAGAGAGAGAGAGAGTAAGGCACAATGTTCTTCAAATCTGAAGAGAGAATGCAGACCAAATCGGATCAGAGAGAGCGAGACGAAAGAGATCGGTGGCGACCTGATCTCTCGATATCCATGCGGAGAGTACCGCGAAGTGAAGTTCTTCGTCTTTTGGAGGCAATAGGAGAGGTTGGCTCCGTGAACGAAGTTGTAGGCGAGGTAGATGTGGTCGATGGAGATGTTGTTGTTGGCATCGCGGTGGAGCTCGCAGAGGATGACGATTTACGGTAGATACGCCATGGCGGTGGTGGCGCGGCGGTTCTGAGCAGGATATTGAGAGAAACATAGGATGGAGCTTGGAAGAGAGAAGAGAGAAGAAGCATTCAATTTTTTTTGACTCTGAGAAGAAGAAGATCGACGGGGAAGGAGGGAGAGATGTTGGGTATTAGCTGGCGTAATAAATGCGACAGGGTGTTAGGTAAGCATTAAATGGGCAGTAGTGAGTAGGGGGAAACAGTAGAATGTGTAAAAGAAAGTAGTTTGTAACGCGCATAATTCAATTTTACTTAAAATTACGACAATCAACAAAATAGCATCGAAGTTATCAAAATTTTAAACTTGATAATAAGTATTACAAGTCCAAACTCCAAACATAGTTAATAATCTAAAAGTTAGATTACAATTTCCCAAAGTTAAGTATTTGGAATTCAAAATACAATGACAAAGCTCTAAATATCCAAAAGATAGATGAGTTGTTACATTCCAAAATATGACACTAAAATAAAAGATTCAAACTTTTAGCTCGCTTGATCACCTTTCAGATCCTGCTTATCTGAAAACAATTAGAAAGGAATGAGATAAAAATCTCAGTGAGTCCTCTACGGACCCCTTACTAACTCGGTTCCCAATACAACGTGACAATTTCATAGTCAAGAAAATTCATAATGTTATCACAGTCCAATAAGCATTCACAAATGCACAATGAATCCAAGAGAGTATATAATTGACCCTCAATGGAATTCTTCAATAACGATACACAGTGAATCCAATAAAGTATAGCAGTGACTTTCCATGGAGTTTTTCAATAAACAATACTTAATGAATCATAAAACATCATTAAGTTCAATCATATCAAACTCTTAGCCATTCCTACAAGCATTTTAATAGCTCAATCATGTAAACAACCTCCCATAAGGCTATAACAATATATAGGATTGAATTTAAAAGAAGAAAGGAATTTCGAGAATTTGGAAAAAATTGCCCAAAATTCGCTTAGCGCAAGAATGTCGTTTAGCGAGATTCTCGCTTAGCTCAGCTATTTCGCTTAAGCGAAATTGGGGCAATAGGGATGGCACTGGCATGCACTGCAAGTAGCCCCCACTACCCGCCTGCTGGATAATTTGCCCTCAGCACTTCCCCATACCACACGGTACCGCATGTTTTTAACGGATTTTTGAGAATCCGCGGGTACCTACGGGTATCTATGAATACTTAATAAATTCTTAAAAAACACACTTATTTTCAAAAAAAAATTATTTTTTACCTAGATTTCTAGACAAAGTTTCAAATGAGAATTTACAAAATATCACCTCATGCTCCTAAATAAAAAAGTTTATGGAAATTACAACCAAATATCCATAAATTTTAAGTAATTACATATATCACGGTACATGAGCACGGTAGTATGATACCCGCTTGGCTTATACACTGTAATAAATATCCGCCAGATTACACCTGCGGTACCGCTCAACTGCCCGTTTAAAATCCGTGGCGGGTTTTACCGGCGGATACCCACTGCACGGGTTTTTGCCATCCCTAGGCGTAATCGACCCCTAATCCAAGATCAAGGTCGCCAACGATTCTGCAGCTTAGCGAATTTAGCAGGGTTTCAAACATCAAAACTCAGATTTTTCAACCCAAACCTCTTCCAAAACTCAAGTCATTGATTCCAATCAACATCACAATCAACCAAATGACACTCAAACAAGAAACAAATCGATCTATCACAATCATTTCAACATGCATTCCAGTCAAATATTGCAAAACTCATTTTTGTGCAACCCACACTCAAACATACATTTCAAATCCACATTTTCATGCTTCCAAATCAATCATGCACCCACTAATCATGCTTGAAATCAGAACCAACATGCAAAAAGGGAAGGAAAAGAAACCATAAGTGTTAGGTCTTATTAGTTGCCCAAACTCTAAGTGAGGAGAACTCACTATGAGCTCAAGAAGATGAGCTAGGAAGCTTGAAAGCTTGAGACCTTATCCTCCTCTCCTTCTTCAAGTTCGAGCTCCACACCCAATGGTCTAGGGAAGCTTCACTCAAATACCAAATCTTCAGCTCCAAATGCTAAGAAACAAGGAAGAGATGAAGAAGTCACCAACTCTTCTCTTCTCTTTCCCCAAAATCGCAAACCCTAGGCCCCATCTTCTTCCTCTTCTTTTATTCTTTCTCAGAAAATCGAGAGAGAGAGTGAGAATGAGAGGCTGAGGGTCGAGAGGTGAAGGAAAAGAGAGAAGGGAAAAGTGGCTTGACCAAGTTACCTCTCCTTCCAATCTCTTATTTACACTATACCTTGCTAATTACACCCCCAATATTATAATTGTTCCCCAATATAATTACTCAACTATTAATTCAAAACATATTAATGTCTAAATTAATAAAGTCAAATAATTAAATTAGGCGGAATGTTACATAGTTTGAGCGGGATTTTTTGCGGTACATACTTATCAGGATTTAGATATAAGATTAGTGAGTAATGGATTAATTTAATCTTATTCCATTTCACACTTTTCAATTTCAAATGAAAAGAAGAAAAATGGAGGTATTTTTTGGATATGTTGGTAACCATATCGATTAATCACCCTCTTTTATTGGTCTTCCAACAGGAGCATCAAAACGGGAATATGTTGGATGGTAGTGGAAGTGTACTTTATTCCTTCCTTACCCCGATCGATTATCTTTCACCAATTCACCTAATAGAAGAATTTCATTTTTATTTGTCATGTTTAGCACAAAAAAAGGAATCCCCTTTTATTTTCCTTTTTTTCAAATGTTCGTGGGGGTTCTGCACTTTTGTTGGAATTTTTTTCACCCTTTTTGAGCAGTGGTCTCGTTTAGTTACCGACACCTAATAAATTTTGTAAAACAAATGACAAAATTCGGAAAAAGAAAAGGAAAACAAGAAAAAGTTTTTCTCCTTTTTACGTGTTAAAATGATGATTTGACCAAAATCAACATTGAAATAGAAGCTTAAACAATTTTATTATTTTAATAATTAGCAGATGGAACCTATTCGGCATGAGTGCGAAAAAATCAGCGAGAAATAATTTTTTTATACAAAACTTTGTAAATCAGATGGGAAAATTCAGAAAAACAAGAAAAAGTTTTTCTCCTTTTATGTGTTAAAATGATTTGACCAAAATCAACATTGAAGAAGAAGCTTAAACATGTTTACTCTTCCAATTCCAATTAGTAGATGAGATTCGTACTCAGCCCGAGTGCGAGAACATCAGTGGAAATAGCCTTTCTATATAAAAGATGAAGATGTTATCACATGACACAATATAAATAAACAAATTAAGTTTAGTTAATATTTTTGAATAAACAATAAATAATATTGATCATCGTATATCAGTTGATGGCCAAATCAATATTTTAGAAATGAGTGATAATAAGCTACACCTTCCGGACTCAATTATAAGCAAAATAATGTCCAAATTTGATGGACTCAAATATAAACAAATTTTAACTAACCTACTCATGTTTAATGCTATTGTTCTAAAAACACCCTTAAATTAATTTAACTTTTGCTTTCCAATAAAAGTTGTGAGGACTATTATAATTAAGAATAATTTAGTAAATGTAATTTTTATTTTACATGAAACTAAAAAAATTAAATGTATTTAACTATCATCCTTAGTTAGTGTAAAATTATGTATTTTTGTTTGTAGTTGAGTCCTTAAGGAGTAATAAATTTGATTGCTAGGCATGTCAGCACTCTAAAAATGGAGTGATCGGTGAATAATGCTTATATCCACGCAATACATTCACACAATATTACAAATCATTAAATAACACTTTCATTTTTACGCTAGTTTTACAAAATGACTAAAACTATGCAAAATGCTTGACCTGGCATATACAATTATCAATTTCCTTTTTTTTTGACAGACAATTATCAATTTCCTGAAAACATATCGTTCAGCACATGATATGCATTGCCAAATAAAGCATGCGTATTTTGAATGATGTCCAGGAAGGTCATTTCAATGATCAACCTCTACTTTACATCAAATTGGTTTTAACTATACTAAAGACATAAGGCAAAAACTTATTCATCTGTTTTCCTATCAACAACTATTTTTTTATCTAAAACTTAACTATACTCAAAAAACTTAACTACACTATATATTCCATTTTTCTTTGCTACTTATGATGAACACGAGTTCTCTCAGTTAGTTTCATATTAAAACTTAGAAAAAGTATCGTGATTCACATGAAGTAAATTATATCCTAAAAATAAATATGGTCCTTAAAATTTTGGAAAATTAATTACTTACTCAAAAATCTTTTTCAATGGTTGAGAACATGTGAAAATGAAAAAAAAATTGCTACACACTATCCTTTAGGTGGGAAGATTATAACTTTGTAACTGCTTGTCTCGATTCTCCAGTAGACTTGATGTTGGATTGAGTCTTTTGATGTATGATTTACGAGTGAGTTCCTCTGGTCGAGCCTGGTTGAACTGCGACAGAGTGGATAAATGCAAAGACACTCTAACGTTCAATACATTCTAACGTTAGAGATAATGTTATTGTACGGTAGGTTGTCATACAATAACATTATCTTTCTTTCTCTCTAATCCTGTGATAAAAATTATTATTGAGTATATTAAATTTATAAAATTTCATAAAATTTAAAAACTATTTTATACTTCATTAAATAAATACGATTTAATATGCTATATTTTTTAAATATAAGTATATATCGACTATAAAAATACATTAGTACAAACTTTCAGCTTATCTAAAATTTAGTGTGTATAATAATTATGATAACAATACAATATTGATTCGTCGTATTATAATGTTGTTGCATCGCAATTGGCATGTGAAAGTTTATCACATTTGGGGGAGGGCAATCGAAGTGCGGATTGGATTGCGAACTACCGTTCGAGCTTCCAATCCTTTGAGGTTCAGTTGTTGCAAGATTCAACTGAAGAACTGATCTACACACTAAATGCACATGAAGTAAATTATATCCTAAAAATAAATATCGCGATTCACATGAAGTAAATTATATCCTAAAAATAAATATCGTCCTTAAAATTTTGGAAAATTAATTTCAGGTTATATCGCGATTCACATGACAACATATGAAACATTAAATTTTTTGTCTAAATAAATTTCAATTTTTTTTGCCTAAACATATGAATCAATTTTTTAGTTATCTATTATATATATTAAAGCGATGTTTGCCACGCCATTTCCACGTATGAAATTCTATGTGTCACCTCCTCATTCATTAATATCCCCCACCCATTCCCCAATATTTAATTATACTTTAATTCCTTTTTTGTTACATCCAACATTGATTATATAATCAAATCTCAAACATTGATACATATTTTATTGGATTACTCTATATATATAGCAACTCATTAACATTAATTTATTTTGCAACAAATGCTAAATATATTAAATTTTTTTTTATTTCAATATTTTATTCTAAATTAATTAAACACAATTACTACACACTTAACCGGAAAAAAATTCTATTACTACCATTGAAAAATTCTTAATACATTTCTAAAGCAAACATACAATCATAATAAAAATATGATCATGGTTCTTAATAAATTTCTTAATAATTTTTAAAACATAGATATTTTAGTAAAGAAGAAATTTCTAAAATTAAGAAATATGATCATATTGGTTAGTTTTAATAGTAATAATTTTATCTATTTTAATGAGATTGTGAATGTGATATAAGGTACTAAATGCCTCATGTTAATAATTTGAATTTGAATTTTGTTTAAAATTTTTAGTATATGTTAATGTATATGGAAGACAAATCCTAAAATCTCATATTTTTTGCGTATTATTTGACTTTCTCTTCAAAGATTTGTATTTAATTAGAGTATCATGCCACATGTTTAGATTTATTTCTAAAAGTTTTTTATTCAATTTTTAGGCAAAAAACTTTAATTGATCGTATTAAAATTAAGTTTTAAAAAATATATATAGTTTAACAAATTCAATAGATTTTTATAGAATTGTTTATTTTGTATGATAATGTCATTGATTGTGTTGTTGTGAGTATTAATCATAGTTAGATTAAGTTTGAAACTTCTAAAAGTTTGAACTTATTTCTTAAAAAATATAAAATTCATTCGTTTCAATTGAAATATTTTATTATTTCAATAAAATACAAAAATGTATCAACCATTTAAATTTAAATTTAACTAAAATTGTGATTTCAAAATAAAAAAAAAATTAAAATTTTGATTGGGTATTAAAAACTGTGTTTTTTTATTATTTTGATTGGAACCAATTATAACTATAACTATTCTTGCTATTATTATAAATAACACATGTAGTTATTAATATGATTTTTTTAATATATTATTATTATTATTATTATTAAATAAATCAATGTCATGCCAATATGAATTGTGTCACATATCTGCATGAAATTTATTTCTCTTCTATCCAAAATAAGTTTATTTTAAATTTATATTTAGAATAAATTTTTATTATATTCAATAAATTTCAAATAAATTCAAATAATCTAATATTAAAATACAAAATAATCTAATAATAAATATATATTATAAAGTAAAATTTTATGATTTATGCTCCAAACCAAGTAGATTTAAGTTAGAAATCAAATTAATTTATGATATAAAACAATGTTATGATAGTGTGAATATATTCATAGAAATAACACCTTCGTATAAATTTTTTTAATATAAAATTTAATTTTTTTTAATGTATAAGTACATAGCACAGTGTGGTTGTTATTAATATTTAATATCATGTAAATTACTAATTTTTTTTAACATAAACAATATTTTAATTTTAATTTTTATTATTAATAATAATTCTTACCATAAATTCACTTTTTTTTTTGGCAAACCAATGTATCATCCACGTGCAATTGTAGAGACTAATGGTAACTGAGATCTATTTAAGGGGTTGACCTCTCCCAACAAATATTTTTCCATACGCACCGGTCAATAATCGAACCCAGGACCAGATGGTTAACCATAAATTCACTTTAAAGTCATGCTATTAGTTATTATATATAAAATAACTTCATCTCTGTTTTTTTTTTTTTTCACGTGATGCTAGTATAATATTATTATCCAGTAACATTCTTCACCGGGATACTCTGCTTTATTGCCTCAGCTGTGAGCAGGAAAAGGAGGGAGAGAAGTCGCCAACACAGAAAGCAATTTTCTTTTTCCCACTCGCTCTCTCCCCTTACCATTCCTTTATATCAGTTTCCTCACCTTCTCAATTTTTGGAAGAGACAGGCAGGGAAAACTGAACCCTTTGTTTTTTCACCAGAAAAATCACGACGGCAACTTTTTTGTGGAAAGGAATTATCACAGAATCTGAGGTAACCATCGTTCTTCTGTTTTCAACCCTAAGCAAAAATAACACGTTTCAATTGATCTGCCACATTTCTTTCCTGTTCCTTTCCTTCTGCGATTTTTCCATCCAATTTTGGTCGGTTCTGCTTTCCAGTGTATCGGCCGTGTTCGCTCGGGTATTGTTTTCGTTTTATTCAGAATTAAGGTTTATTTTGATGCTTAACTTTGCATTTTTCATTTGAATTTTATATATATTTTGTGGGTTTTGGGTTTAATTATTTTTACGGTGGATTTTAAATAATTTGATTGTTTCGATCTATTTTAGGATTTATTTTTCACCAGGGAGTCCCTGTTCATACCGTTGCGTTTATTGGTTAATTAGTTGTAATTGGGGCGAATCTTTTAATATAATTCGAATTCAACAATTATCAGGTAGGGTTGTTAGATTCCTTGTGATAGTCTTTTAGGGGTGTGAATGGGCTGGAATATGCTTCTGATCATGACAATAACCTTACCTGCTAGCTGTGTGCATCTTTTGGATTATTATCTCTCTCACTTTTTGTATGTTTTACTTGCGGTGGACTGAAACTCAGTTTGTTGTATTGGTGAGTTTAGGGTTTTACAGGAAGAACTTCAGGTTTGACAATGAAGAAGGTTTCCAAGAGCAGCTGCAAGTCTGCATCACACAGGCTCTTTAAGGACAAGGCGAAGAACCGTGTTGATGACCTGCAGCTGATGTTCCTGGATTTGCAGTTTGCCAGGAAGGAGAGCCGTACAGTTGATGCTGCAGTTCTTGAGGAACAAGTACATCAGATGCTTCGTGAGTGGAAGGCTGAGCTCAATGAGCCTTCCCCTGCTTCTTCTTTGCAGCAAGTAAGATCATATCCATTTGGTACATTTTCTTAGCTGCAACTAGTGTACTTTGTTTGAGATATCTATCATGGGTACTTGTTTCTAACCTGCATTTTTCCAATTGTGATGGATACATCTGAAATTGAATGGCAATATTAGTGGTAAAGCTATGATTGTGAACTGTGGTGTTTGTGGGTGAATTTAGGGTGGCAGTCTTGGCTCATTCTCCACCGACATCTGTAGGCTTTTGCAGCTCTGTGAGGAGGAAGATGATGCCTCTAGTCCATTATCTGCTCCTAAGCCTGAACCTAATGACCAGACTCTGCAGGCTGGGGGTAAGGTCATTTTTCTAGAGGTGAGTTTCTTTTTCCTTTTTTGGGATAAATAATCTATTTTGCTCATCATAATTTTCAGGTCTGTGGCATTAGCTGTTTAGGTTTTCTTTTTCATTTTTTGAAGTTTCTCTATTTTTATTTGGTGCATTGCTTTAACTTCTTATATACATCATAGATGCTTCAGAAATGATTGATATAATGTAATGTAAGCTGAAAAAAATATCCTGTAACCTTTTGTCTCTCTCCTCCAGATAATGGTGATATGATATTTTTTATTTTTATTTGTTTTCACTGAACAAACATTAAGTAGGGTCGAGTGTTACAAACAATGTCAATATTTCTGTTGTATTTGGATTGAATAAATTTATATATGTTTGTTTATCTTGTAAAATTTATTGCTCCTTTCTTGAAAGTTGAATAACATCTACTTCCTCCGTCCCATAATATATGTCACAATTGACCAAATCACACAGTTTAAGAAAAAGTAATAAATGAAAGAAAGAGAGTGATAATTTTACCAAATTAATCCCATTAACTATTGGTGTATTAACTATTGTCATAAATACAAAGTGGAGTAATTGAGGGTATAATTGACAAACAAACATTTAATTTTGCATTGAAAATTGAAGGTGACATATATTTTGGGACAATTATTTTTGGCAAATATGACATATATTATGGGACGGAGGGAGTATTATTTATATAGAAGCCACAAAAATGGGACATTCAAATTGAATGCCAAAAAGGACAATATGCGTACATTAGTAGCAGTTTCTCCATTCCCTCTTCTTGAGTTTTTTTTTTCTTTCTTTCTTATTAATCTATTGTAGCTTTCTTTGAGGGATGGAGGGGAAGGGGTAAGGGGGTTAAGAGAGATTAGAATTAAATCAGGTGGAGGGATAGCTATCCAACATCTTGTCAACCGCATTGTACAATATACAGTATTTTATGGTATATCTATGCGCACACAGATGTATTTTGGCTATCCTTAATATTGCAATTGAATCATATGGATTGCAATTTGGTCCATACGATTAAATGTAAGTCTCACCCAATTGATACAGTTTGCACTTTGCATAGTATCATTTTGTCACCGGAGGTGCATTTGAGTTGCTGTGACTATGGTAGAATCACATTATTCTCAATTCTTATGTAATTCTGTCAGTACAGATCTCAGAGGGATAGTAAGCTAAACATCCTTTGGATGGCAATAAACCAAGGTGGTAATGGTTGGGTGTGGCCAGAATCTCATGGGTGAAGAAAGCAGCTAAAGACAGGCTCAGATGAGCCATCACTTGCTGCCCAGATGGATAGACGTAGCAAACTGACAATCAGGGCATGGGGGTGCGTGGCTAGTCCAGGCTCCAGCAACAGTGAGCCTCTGGTGGTCAGATGGTTTGACACTGGCAGTTAGGATGGTAGGATTGGTGCAAGGTGAAATGCAACTTGGATTTGTTGATCTGGATGTATGGTGCGGAAAACAAAAAAAATAGAAGAGGTGGCTGGAAAAAAATAAGGGCTAGGTTCTAGAATGTAGAGAGAAGAGCATGGAGAAGCCTAGTAGTTAATATGCATAGAAAATAAGGAGATTAATGTGCATAAAAAAGAAAATAAAGGCACTATTTATTTCTACAATTTTTTATCGTTTATTTCTTTTAATATGCATTAAAAAATATATTTTATATTATTTTCAATGATTGATCATCAATCTTAAGAATTAATGATACGTTTCAATCCATAATTCAGAAAATAGGTCTTCTGATTTGCCTTGCACGATATAAACCCAACCCTCTATGATAGAAACCAAAATTCACAGAGCACAAAGAACACAGAATGAAACAAAAACAAGGTATGTGAATGTATTATTTACTGAGAATGATTGAGCTCAAGAGCTCTTACAATAGAAGACTGAAAGATAAACCAGAGCCTATGGTTCCTACCAGAGCAAATGCTCCTAGACCAGAGAGATGAAACTCTCCTAACAACCAAATTGGCTAATACTCCAATGAATCACTCACGCCCTCCTACCCCTCTCTTAATACTCCTCTCATAACATAATTCATCTACACTCATCCAGCCACGTCACATAACTAATTTCCCTTCCCCTCAGCTGCCCCTCTTTTCCTTCTTCTAGAATATTCCCTTCAATCCAACCCATATCCTTCTCAGCATTAGGACCACGTGTCCTATCACTACCACCCCCTTGTGAAACAACCTTGTCCTCAAGGTTGGAAGTAGTTTCTATTGCTCTTCTTGCATCTGGTAGAGACATTGATTTGTTTGAGACCCAAATAGGGATGAGCTTGTTAAGGGAACTGAAGTTGGGCAGCAACTCAGTTTGGCTTTCCCAAATCTTTCCTCTGTCGAAAACGAAATGAAGCAAACCATGGAATATGAGGAAACTACTCCAGCAGTATTCATAAGCAATGGCTTCCATAGGAAAATGGAATTCTCCTGGGTCCCTTTGCCTCCTCCACATTGATGAATGCCCAAACATCATGTCGAAAGAGGGCTCATAACTTCCATCTACCCATCTCATTACATTTTGAAATGCAAGGCAAACTGAGTTTGCAACAGCTTGATCCAAAACACCACGTGTCCAAGAAACATGCCCATATGTCATATACTTTTCAACCAAGATAATTGCCAACCAAATACTCCTATCAACACAGGACCTCACCACATACATAAGTATTTCGTTCCCCTTTCCCAGTAGAACCTTCCTTGATTTCTCCATCCTAGAAACTCCAAGAATCATGTCTCTCGTTGAAATCTTATGGCCATCACCCAGCTGAACACTCAGCTCCTTGGTTGAAGCCACTGGAAGTCCCAAAGCTGCTATTACTGGAGAAGAAATGGAACTGTGGCTCGCATTCGCTGCTCCGTGAGCCTCAGTCATGCCAAACAGACCCATAGATACACAATCCAAGGTCTCTTCCTCTTCATTCTCCTTCAGTTCCAACGCTAGGACCTCGCCATCTTCGTTCACAGCCTCATCGTCACCCAGAATCACCAAACGAAGTTGCAGCTCAGCACACTGATGCATGGGGTGACATCTCTCTCTCCACAGCGGAAGCATAAACCGCGCGCTCATCGGTCCATCAATTCAGAATAGGGGAGGTGCTTAATTCCCCTGCTGTGATCGCCGTTGTTGCTCCTTCTTCCATCATCTCTGCTTGGACGCCCCGATTGAAAGCTCTGTGTCGATCCAGTGTGAGATTGGATACCAAGGGTTTTGGACTGGGTGTTGCCAATTGGGCCCGGCCCAACACTCCCTTTAGCGACACTCGGGTTGTGACGCGACCCAAACCCCCCTTTGCCAAATGCGCCCGAATCAACGACTCTTTCCCCTTCCAGATCTCGCGCATCGTTCAGCATCTGCAAAGGAGTGCGAGGATTGCAGGTTCGCACTCGTGATCCGAAGTTCCTGGATCGATCCGCTAAAAATCCACGATCCGTTTTCCTTGATCTTCTTCCCTTCCTCGATCTCGATTTCACTCGCCACTTCTGGATCTTTCGTGACCGCCATGAACAGAACGGTGTTCGGTGACGACGGTGGTGGTGTCTCGACCACAGCCGAAGGGCTCTTCTTCACTCGGTGCTCACGCAATTTCGCGAACTCCGCCATCATGCAGCGGCGCAATTCCTCCAATGTCCGATTCAAGGAACTCTCCATCGTCGTCATCCTGACTTCCAACGCCTCAAGTCGCTCATCCATGTTTGGTGGCATGGACAAATCGTTCACCCTCAATTCACGCTAGCTCCGTCTCGTTATCTGGCAGGTCGGACCAATGATAGAAACCAAAATTCACAGAGCACAAAGAACACAAAATGAAACAAAAACAAGGTATGTGAATGTATTATTTACTGAGAATGATTAAGCTCAAGAGCTCTTACAATAGAAGACTGAAAGATAAACCAGAGCCTATGGCTCCTACCAGAGCAAATGCTCCTAGACCAGAGAGATGAAACTCTCTTAACAACCAAATTGGCTAATACTCCAATGAATCACTCACGCCCTCCTACCCCTCTCTTAATACTCCTCTCATAACAGAATTCATCCACACTCACCCTGCCACGTCACGTAACTGATTTCCCTTCCCCTCAGCTGCCCCTCTTTTCCTTCTTCTAGAATATTCCCTTCAATCCAACCCACATCCTTCTCAGCATTAGGACCACGTGTCCTATCACTCTATGTGATTGGGAGAAAGTCATGTTGTTAATTCCATTTACTTGGAGCTACTTAGTACATAATTGAAAATGATAATTTGAAGCTTAATGCAGTTTTTTTAGTAAAAAAGAATTGTTCTTTGTTTTACCATGTGAACCAATCTTCGGACTATGAACCTTATTTATTTCAATTTATAGACTCCGAACTCTGAAAGGTTATCAAAATAAATAAATACAGGCTCTGAAGTGATTACTGCTTTGTGAATTAGGCTAAGAGGTGTTGACTCTGATGGACTGCATGGAACAGTCGTTAATCATCAAGCCTAATTTGAAAGAAACTGATTCTTCATAGGAAAGCAAAAACCAGGCTTTCTTTGCAATGTCCTGACAATTAGACTGGCCACAACAGTGAGTGGTACAAGTAGGGTTGGCTGGTTTGACATGGTTGATCTAGGGTTGATGTTATATAAGTATTTTGGTGTGTTCAGGATTTGAACCTGAACCTGGGCTGAGGGGGACTATGCATATGTAATATATCCATGTGTGTTTTTGGGAAGAAGTGGTCATTGGTTAATGGTTTTTTTTGGTAACTTAAGGAAATACCATAGGTCAAATCATTAAATCTAGATTAAAAAAATGATTTTTCGTAAGAGGTGAGACCATGGAGAACTTGCATTCAGTTTTCTGGCTATGTGTTTGTGTAAGTTTGCTGTTTTTGATCTATATCTGTGGGATAACATTATCTGCCCTAGTTGAGTGGTTAAGGTTGACTGCATATTTCTCCGGATTGCAACATCTTCTCTTACACATTGTATTTTTATCCAGTATTCAATGCTGATCTGGTTTCAATATTGGATCTCACCTGTAATTGTAACAAGTTTTCTGGTTTAACTGTAAATCAGGGCCAACAGCAACATGATTTCCCATTGGTTGATGAGTGCAAACACTCAACCCCAGGAGTTCGAAATGTGGCAGCCAACAACCCGGATGGGCCTGCTTTAGAATATCATCAGGACTTTGATCACAGCTTTTACACTGGTTTTAATGGTACAGGTTATTGTGAGGAGGACGCTATTCCTCACATATCTAGCTATCTACCAAGCATATGCCCTCCTCCATCTGCTTTCTTAGGCCCAAAATGTGCACTTTGGGACTGTCCAAGGCCCGCGCAAGGGTTGGACTGGTGTCAAGACTATTGCAGTAGCTTTCATGCTGCTCTAGCCTTGAATGAAGGGCCACCAGGCATGGCCCCAGTTCTACGACCTGGGGGCATTGGTTTGAAGGATAATTTACTTTTTTCTGCTCTTAGTGCAAAGGCACAAGGAAAAGATGTTGGCATCCCAGAATGTGAGGGAGCAGCAACTGCAAAGTCTCCATGGAATGCACCTGGTAATTCAATCTTTTAGAATATTTTCTTTGGTATGCTTTTTGCACAATTTTTTAAGAAAAGTATCTGCTACAACGGTTGACAAGATTGTTCTTTAATTAATTCTCCCCTTGTTTTGTTTGAATGCAGAGCTATTTGATCTTTCTGTTCTTGAGGGCGAGACTATTAGGGAATGGCTCTTCTTCGATAAGCCTCGAAGAGCATTTGAGAGTGGAAACAGAAAGCAGAGGTCATTGCCAGATTACAGTGGACGTGGTTGGCATGAATCTAGAAAGCAAGTTATTAATGAATTTGGAGGTCTGAAGAGATCCTATTATATGGATCCGCAACCACTGAACCATTTCGAATGGCACCTTTACGAATATGAGATTAGCAAGTGTGATGCATGTGCCTTATACCGATTAGAACTAAAGCTTGTTGATGGGAAGAAGAACTCCAAGGCAAAGGTAGCAAATGATTCAGTTGCTGATCTGCAGAAGCAGATGGGAAAGCTCTCTGCTGAGTTTCCGCCTGATAACAAAAGGACTGCCAAAGGAAGAGCCAAAATTAATGCCAAAGTTGGCATAGGTGGTGTCTATTCAGCTTCACACAGAGTGAGCCCACTAAATGGAACATACGAATATGGGTTAGCTGCACCATATGACTATCTTGTCGAGAACATGGGCGATTATTATGGGACATGATCTACCTTGGAGTGATCTGCAACATGCCGCATTCAACTTGCTTATACATTATTTTATGCTGGTTAGCTGCACCATATGACTATCTTGTTGAGAACATGGGCGATTATTATGGGACATGATCTACCTTGGAGTGATCTTCAACATGCTGCATTCAAACTTGCTTATACATTATTTATGCTGGTTTTCTTTTTTGGTCCCCTTTCTCTGATTTGCTTCTTGTCCCTCCCTCCCCTAAAGTAACGAGAATCCAAGGCCATTTTTTGCCGTGTCAAGATATTGTGAATAGCTCATTCTCACTGGATTGCGGCATTAGAAGCTGCTGGATGCTGAATTCTAACTAAAAACTTGCAGTTGCTGTATGTCATTTAGGATTAGCAATTCGGTGGATGCCAGAATCTAATTATAGCATAATCGGAATTGACCTGCTGTTTAGGCTCAAGATTGCTGTGATTCAGCTGACTCTATTTTCGGAATTATGCTGATGTAAGTTATTTTACATTAAATTAGCCTCGGGACAAACCTTCAAAGGTACATAATATTGGGCGTGTAATAAAAATGTTTCAGTCTCCTTTTGATATTTTTTCTATGATTCAAGAAAAAGGGTTCTTGAAAGCCATCAGTGTGATATGAGCTACCTTGTGTTGGATGAATCTTATTTGAGATTGTTGTTCCTTATGAAATCATGCCATTACGGACGATCATAAAAAAAGTTTATAACAAGTTTTGCGTATAAATAAATGGGTAATGCTCGACGAAGCTACAGCTATGTATTGACCAAAAGTCAGAAATGTCGTTTAGAATTTCAAAGGTGAGACTCAAGCCCCTTGTATACATAAGAGTAGTAGTTAGCAAATAAGTGTTTGCTTTCGGCGTTGGAGATGATCAGAACCCCCCCCCCCCCCCCCCCCGGAAGAGGGAAACGTGTCTCACTTAAGCTATGTTTGAATATTTTAAATGAAGGGAATGGTATAGAATTTAGTGGAGCAAAGCAAAATGGAACAGTCTCTCTTTATACTGTTTAGATATTTTATGATAACAGAGTTTCTATTCCATCACTTGAAAAGTGAATGGGAATGAATATAACCATTTTTTTACCTTATTTTAAACATACAAATACGACATGAAAGATAGAATAGGGAGAGGGGGAGAACGGGAGAGAGAAGAGAAAAGTTAAATAAAAAAAAAGGAAAAAACAGATGGATAAATTAGTAATTTAATAATTATAAAAAAATTAATTACTCAATCCATCCCATTCCATTTCCTCCAGAGGAAGAAAAACATGAGTAACAGAATGAAATGGAATCAAAAATAATTTTTGTACACCCCTCAGTGACACTTGTACGGACGACACCTTCGTACAATTTTTGTTTGTTCAAAAACTAATATTTTTATTTTTTTTTAAAATAAATTTTTTTTTGGTTAACATAATTGATATTAATTGTTAATACAGTGTTGGAAGTGGTTAATGGGTGCAAGTGTAACTTAACTTGTGGCATTAGAGTAGTCACTAACCAGTTGGTGAACTGTATTAACCACTTAGTTGTACAACATTAACCACTATTATAATGATTTGTGAAAGAGTTATTAAAGGTGGTGAGTGACACTTGGTTAACCGGATAGATATTACTGGTTAACACAGTGTTGAAAGTGGTTAATAGATGCAAGTACAACTTGTGGCATCAGAATAACTATTAATCAGTTAATGAACTATATTAACCATTTAGTTGCACAACATTAACTATTTCTGTAATGATTTGTGAAAGTTATTAAAGGTGGTAAATGACACTTGGTTAACAATGTTGATATTAATGGTTAGTACAGTATTAGAAGTGGTTAATGGATACAAATGAAACTTAACATCAGAATAGCTCATTAACTAGTTAGTGAATTGCATTAACTACTTGGTTACACATCATTAATCACTTTGGTAATGATTTATAAAAGAGGATAAAAATAAAAAATCGCAAAAAAATAAAAGAAATTAATTTTTTGTCCATATATACAATCGCTACCGTCCGTACATATTCGTATGTACGATGTCGTCGTGCATAGGTGTTTAAATCAATATTAGCCCCCAATGGGCTCATCAAATTACCAAATTAGACTCTCATATTTGTGACAAGTGTCCTAATTAAGGCTAAATAAGTCATTTCTGGTGCTAATTCAAAACTCAAAAATGTAAAACTCCCTCTTATCTCTCGATTCAACATACTCACCCATCCCCCTTCTCTCTCTCTCACACAGTTGTCTTTCCTTCTCATATTCTTCCTCCTTCTCACTGTCTCACGATCTCTCTTACAGATCTCCTTCCTCCTTCCTCAGTTTTTTTTCCAGCTCAAGAAAAGCAACAACAACAGCAGCCCCTTCCTCCTTCCTCCTCCCTCCTCCCACCTCTTCGGTTTAGGGTTTAAGGTGTTGGCCAAAAGAGCCACCGCAGCAAACGACGGGGAATTGCGACGCTTGGGTGATGGAATGCTGGTGCAAGCGATGAATCGCCAGGATTACTTGTGATTATCTTTCTCACTATTTTCAAATTTCGAGAATCACAGATTATCTGATTTATACAACAAAATCGTTGTACGCCCTTCAACTTCAATTTTGATGTTCTGTTAAATTTTTTGATTATTTTTCTTATCTTAGAAAATAAAGATATTTAAAAGATGGGTTTTTGATTTTATTTTTGTAGCTATATTGTTCTATTTACCATTCGTTCTTAACTTTCAGGGAAGCACCGATGGGGGAAAACCAGAGATTTGACCGGGTTTCACGGCGATGAGACCATAATTTGACCGGGGGATAATCTGTTATTGTTTTGATCTTCTTCCTCCTCCTTCTCCTTCCTCTGAGCTTCCATCTCGGGCACTATCAGGATCCTCAGTTTGTTCTCTCATTCTGATTTTTTTGTTTCAGATCTTGATTTTTCATTTCCCTCAAGATGCAGAGCAAAATGGTGAGAGGGTAAGAAAACAGAAGATGCAGGAAGTGGGTTTCAGAAGTAGATTTTTCATTTTTAAGTTGAAGAGAGCAGAAACAAAAGAAAAACCTGAGTATGATTTTCATGGATGTACTTATTTTTTTTCTGGATTTATATTCTCTTTGGAGGGATTCACACACATCTATTATCAACATTCAGGTTTAGGGTTTAGGGAGAGATATCTTGCTTACATGGGAGGGAGAGCTAATGTTGGTGAAGGTAGAACTGTTGAGCAGAAAGTCCTGGAGGTAAGAGAATTAATCCTTTATAGAATTGGTTTTTTTGCAAGCTGTTTGGCTACCATAAGTTTATTTATGTTGTTTCTTAAACTTTTCCAGTATCTAAATTTGTGGAAACCTTACTTCGTATCCACTCGATTGGCCTCATTTTTTTTGTTGCCCTTTTCCGTTTATTTTCAGTATAATCCTGTTTTAGAAGCCTTTGCCAATGCAAAGACTGTTAGAAACAATAATTCAAGGTGGGAAGTTTCCGTAAGCTTTTTTCCCCGTTATATTGTTGCAGTGCAAATTTTAAGCTTCTGTCTTATTTGTACTATTTTGTCACTTTTGACTTCTGCAGTCGATTTGGTAAGTTTGTGGAGATTCAATTTGACCAGAGTGGAAGAATTTCTGGAGCTGCTATCAAAACTTATCTGCTGGAAAGATCACGTGTTTGCCAGGTGTCGGATCCAGAGAGGAATTATCACTGTTTCTATATGCTTTGTGCTGCACCTCCAGAGGTAATTGAATTTCTTTTGCATTGAATCAAAATTAAGGTGACAGAAAGATTGGAAAGAATTGATTTGTAAATGTAGAGCATTTGTTTATGCGTACATTAATTGGTTTCTGGAATAATAAAATTGAGCAAGTGACAATCAGAATGAACTGTCTGGCAATGGACCTATATAGTTATTTGGTAGAAAACAAAAGTTGGTTTCTTTTCCTTTCATCATTTTCATATATTATGTCAAGCACTTTGTTTGTTGTAAGATGTGTCCTTTTTGGCTTAATTATAATAATTCGTGCTATTGTGCCTGTTAACATTAGGTTTGTTCATAACTTCTTTGGATTCTATTTTCTTCATTTTTCTTGATCTTTTAATTTTATTTATTTTTGGTAGGTTGTTCAGAAGTACACATTAGGAAACCCAAGAACATTTCATTATCTAAATCAATCAAACTGCTATGAGTTGGAAGGGGTTGATGAGTTTAAAGAATATTGTGATACAAGGAGAGCAATGGACGTCGTTGGAATAAGTTTTGAGGAGCATGTATTTTATAGGGAGCTTCTGTAAATTCATAATGCAATTCTTGAAGGTATGTACTTATTAATTCTCTTTGGAGGGATTCACACATATTCAGGTTTTTTTTAATTGATATTGGTTTGTAATTGTTGATAAATTTCGTTTGGATATTATGTCACACGGATACTTTCGCTGCATCTTGCTGGAAAATTATGATTGGATTTGGTATAAGGGTCATTTTCTTTGTTCAGCATATATTCTAGATTAAGATTGTATAGTATAAGGGGTCTCTCATTCTGGTCATTCTTCTAACAGGTTATTCTGCAGCTACCAAGTCACAAAGTGCAGTTCCATTGCGCTTAGTGAAGGTGATTTCCTTCTGAAGCTCTTTCTCTCCTTTCTATTGGTTGCTGTAATATTTCCTTTATCTGAACTTATGGTGAAATACATTGGAGTTTGTAATGCTGATGCACAAAAAAAGCTTCAAAATGTTAAGCAATGTGGTAGATTACAGCTTTGCATGTGTTGAATTGATTATTTGCTTTTTTGAACTTGGATTGACTGTGCAGCCTTATTTTGGAATGTTTAGAGATGTTGTACCTATGCATCTATGGATTTTGGGTTATCTAATTATGAATGAGTCATTTTCTGAAATTTCTAGGGCTGTTTTAATTATTAGGATCATCACAAAAATACAAGTCAAATTTTGGGTTCTTAGATAATCATTAAGTTTTGTTTTTAATGTTCTTACATATGA
The DNA here is from genome assembly GCA_037113605.1 of Calophaca sinica. NCBI lineage: Eukaryota > Viridiplantae > Streptophyta > Magnoliopsida > Fabales > Fabaceae > Calophaca > Calophaca sinica. The sequence continues at coordinate 97,416,519 of CM073734.1, read as the reverse complement.
CTTGCTTGCTCCCTTTTTTAGTTTCTGTTTCTGTAGATTTTTATTAATGGTTTTTTGTATACTTGAAAGAAGGATGTTAAACTAGTAGATTTTGAGCATGCCTTAAATCATGTGGCATCAGAAAAACTGAGAATCATATCAGTATTTGAGTGAGGTAATATCCCGGTAATATCCCTTTTTAAAATACTCTGCATGTTGAAACTAATGTTTGTTAGATTATCTGCATTTGTGGGGAAGATTCTCAACATTATAAAAGTCTTATTCATTTTAGGTGAACGATTAACTATTTTCATTGGGTTGCTCCCTTGGCGGGCTACTGCTCTGCTTGATTAAAAATTATTGTTTTGGTCACTACTTAGCAAATGCTTTTTTGTTGTTGGAATTTTCATCGACTGCTGCATAAGGGCAACAACCTTGAACGCCAACCAAAAATAGAAACTGATTTTGAGAAAAACTTTAGTCTAATATGAACTATATTTCTGAACCCAAAAAAAAAAACTGCTGTTTATGTGTATTATCGCATGTTCATTTTTCATTACTTTAATTTGAAGTGAGTTGAACTAAATAATCAAGGCATTTTTCATTTACTGCATCAGTTTAGAGCATAATTGACTAAATTGCCTTTGAGAAAGCCAATTTAATTGGATAACCGAAACAATTTTATGATGGCTTATTTCAACTTTACAGTTTGTTTTAGTTTTATGAGACTAAAATATGTCATGTTTCTTATGCAGGTAATTTCTTAAGGTCACACTTCCAAGATTTGCTTCAGATGAGAATTTTGTATTCATTCAAAGGTCATGCTTTCAAGGTTTTAAAGACAAACAATTATCTCTTTATATTATAAAGTTTTTTTTTGTTCATGTTAAAGTAGTCACCAACAAAGGTATCAATATAACTGTGAGAAATGTGCAAGATCTGAATCCAATATCAAGCAAACAGTATATGAGCTACTTCCATGAAAAGTGTGCCATTGGGGAAACTAAATGTGAGAGAAATAGAGAAATTTGGTTAGATTAAATGGAGAATAATATGTTAAGTGATGAGTTGTTATGCTTTAACTGTTTTTCCCGTTGCCATGTGCTTTATTTTGCTGGTTGCTACTGCATGTGCTTTATTTTGTTGTCAGGGTGATTGAGTGCTTTGGTTTTATAACATACATGTTTGGTTAAAGCACCATCTCAGTCACTATAATTACTTTCAGTTGCTACTGTTTTGGAAGGGTGATTGATTTGGTAATCAAAGGAGGTTCCCACTTTCTTCATCAAATCAACTTATCTTTAATTTTCAATTTCATGTTTACTTTGTTTATATTCCTCAAGCATGTTGAACCAAATCATGTATAATATATTTTGATTGAGATAATTTTTAGTGCAATACTAATAAATTATCACGATTATTTTTTTGGTCAACTATTACGTAGTGTTGTGCTGGTTTTATGTAGATGTTGTTGGGTCAATTTCCTTCCGGGCTTCGGTTTATTAATCTTTGTTTCTTTTCACTTTTCATCATTCAAACCTTAACATGTAACTATTCATTTTATTGAGATGGGGAGAATGGTTTCTTTTCACTTGCTTCTTGCCTAACTTTTTGAATTAATTAATTATTTCTCAAAACTTGATCTACAATGTTAAAATAAGAACTTTAATGCTTTCTTGCAATGATGTAAATTAGCTGTCCTGTTAGTTTTATAGTAATACTTACTTCCATTTTAACATTTCAACATCTAATTTTTATCATACAAGTGTCTATATATGTGTAGTACTACAAATTGGAATTAGATATTGTTGATATCAACTTATCTTAAGTCTTTCTAACTTAGAATTTGAAATTCAATGTACCAAAAAAAAAATTGAAATTTATTAACATTTCATTTTAGATAGCTTTAATTAATAAGAAATTTGACAAGTTGTATTCTTCATTTTAAACAAGCCAAATTCCATGTAGCATAAGAGGACACGACGCGTCCCGTGCGTAAGCACAGGTATTTTGCTAGTATCGTTACTGAAATGGAATACATTTCATTGAATTCTGTTCCATTCCAACTCACGATTATAAAGTTCAAATTGGAGTTTTACGAGGAATAGTTGCTTTCAAAGTAAAATGGAATCGTGTTATGATCTCACAGCCAAGTTCATGCAAAAAATTCGAAATACTTACCCGAATCCACGCATTCAGAAGCGTTTGAAAATGTTCAGTTATCACAATAATTTAGACTTGTAGTAGTGATGATGATATAAAAAACGCATAACTTGTCATTGTCAACCTCTACAATTAAGGGTAAAGAACATTAGATTTACAGCTACCAGCTCTCCGCTGCACGGCTTTCAGATTATGCATGCACCAACATGAATGCTGACTCATTGATCTATAAGCCACTACCACGTGAGCAATAAATGCTCGCTTCAGCTTCTGGATAAATGTTGATCAGTTTCAAATTATTTTTGCTACGCCCAGTGATTAAACTAGTTTCAAAATAAGATATAAGTGCTTTCAGCTCCTAACACATATACCACAATAATAATAATATAAACTACAAATATGGCTTACGTATCAGCTTTCTATCAAAGTGGCTTCATCTAAATAGACAATTATTATCATGTTCTTGTGTACAAGCATTACGATCTGTTAAGAGTCCACATACGAACTAAGCTCAAAGTCGCACCAGTGCTCACAACAGGAACGAACATAATTACAGGCTGGAGAAATGATAAAAGCTTGACAGTTATTCCATTCACTACCACTAGAAGTGGATCCTTACAATCGCTAAGCACCGTCATCTTCTAGGTTGTTCACCCGTTCGCATTCATCAATCCATTCACTGTATCTGCATCATTGCAATTAAGCTACGTGAGTCATGTGGTTGGGTGTGGGTGTGGGTGTGGGTGTTTGAGAGAGAGGGAGAGGGAGAGAGAGGTGGAAGAGGAGGAGGTTATCAATATAGTGATTGCACTCACATGTCTATTGCCTCAGATAAAGCTGCAAAGAGAAAAAAAAATATATATTAAGATCATTAGCTATACACTACAATGCATATGATCCAAACAGATATACAAAACAGTGAATATCTTACTTTTCAGATCAGTTAAATCATAGTTATTAATAGGAAGCTATAGTGGCAGAGCATCACATTGTGGCCTCAGGGAACTATACATGGATTCCACTAGCTAGTTACAGTTATAAAAACCACTTAACAAACACCCCCCAAAAAAGATTTCTGAGTTATCTTAGGTATTGCCATGATTTTGGGCTCCTGTTTCAACAAAGAAACACTCGAAAATCAACCATGTTTCAATAAAAGAAAAGTGTTGTTCACAGATGACCCTGATGTTCTCTGATAGACCCACCACTGTCCGGCAGCATCCAGGTGTCTGTTCATGAGTCTTTGTTTCAATGAAACAAAACAAAGTGCAACAAGTGTGTAGTTTCTGGCCACTAACATACTGCATCGGCTTTGTTTCCAGCCAATCCTGCATTCTGACAGAACCACTGCACTCCAGTGGCATTCAGGGTCACCATTCGCGCATATCTGTTTTTCTCTTTCTTCAAATCCGTTTGTCTCATTTCAGTTTAAATCAGGCAGGTCTATCTATTTTTTTTCTTTCTGTGCGGTGCTCTTCCTTCAAACTTCACAGTTCTGTTCTTTCTCCTCCAACCCCCTTTATATTACGAGTTTTGCATATAAATTATAAATGTATTCAATTTTGGATGGTTATTTTATTTTTTTTTGGAACATTTAAATGTGTATACTACTATACTATAAATTAATTATCTTGTATTTTTTTAATCTTGAGTATGTTTGTTCATCCTGCCATATGATATCCCGCTATACCATTGGTATGGTATTGAAGCATGTGTATTTTCTCAACCAAAATGCTAATGGGAAAAAATATTCACTTTTTCGATTTTCTTATGAAGGCCACAAAGAAGAGATGAATTTATCACCGATGTTCACCCCAACAGCCCAAAATGATTACAGTGCGGTGCTCTTCCTTCAAACTTCACAGTTCTGTTCTTTCTTCTCCAACCCCCTTTATATTACGAGTTTTGCATATAAATTATAAATGTATTCAATTTTGGATGGTTATTTTTTTTTTTTGGAACATTTAAATGTGTATACTACTATACTATAAATTAATTATCTTGTATTTTTTTAATCTTGAGTATGTTTGTTCATCCTGCCATATGGTATCCCGCTATACTATTAGTATGATATTGAAGCATGTGTATTTTCTCAACCAAAATACTAATGGGAAAAAATATTCACTTTTTCGATTTTCTTATGAAGGCCACAAAGAAGAGATGAATTTATCACCGATGTTCACCCCAACAGCCCAAAATGATTACAACCCTATTAGCTTTTCAGGATAAATCTTTTTTTTCCCCCAGTTATCAAAATGGCATGGGATTGAGACCAAAGGTCTAAAAGGCTAATGCACAGAACAACGACTTCATAAAACAATAAAAATTTAAAAGCATCATGATAAACAAGTCTCAAGGGATCATCCCCAGTATCAAGTTGTTTTATATAAATATCAACAAAATATATTATTTATATGCCATCTTAGCTATTTCCCATTTCAATATCTAATGCCAGCCATGATGCAAAAATAACAGCCGGCACTACGTACCCTATGGAATTAATTGCTTCTTTGAGAATAAAATAAATACAACCCATGAAAACAAACCTGTGATGGTAGTGCTAAAGCTCTCTTGACATATCCTGCAAGAAGCTTCCCCTATCAAGTTCTTCATATCACTGTCAAAAGAACCCCAGAAATGAGCATCAAACAGAATAGTATTCATCTTTAACATAAAATATGAAGTGCTTGTGAGTGATTTCAGAGAAAAATAAGCCTTGATGTTGTTGGATGCATATACAAGGATACTAAAAGCCTACATGTTACATCCCTTTGCAGGAAGTTGAAAGATTGCTTACATGCGACATTCAACACTGGAGCCATGATTGCAGAAAGGACAGCTAAAGACAGTGTCAAGCTTATCCATTCGTTTCTTTGGAGGTGGCTTAGTTTTTGCCTTTCTTTTTCCCATGGCTCAAATCCTGGATATTCACATATTCAAGCACACAAAATTTCAGGGGGGTGAAGTAAAAACCAACTTCTATCATATACTTACAGTCAGCATGCCAATTAAAGTTCTCGAGCAGTACATTCAAGTGGGTAACTATTCCTTCATCTTTCTACACTGAACACTACCAATTCTATACAAAATCATGATTTCAAGCCAAATGAATAAGAAATAGAATGCTATGAGGGTAATATTATTATTATGTGTTTCTTGGGATTTTCGGTTAATGACAAAATAATTAGAAGGAAAAAAGCACATTTTTCTTCAATTTAACAACTTGTAGAATGTGAACAGCAATACGAGCCTTTTTAGAAAATAGAAAATAGGAAAATACAAGGAAACAGTACTCAAGCACCGATGATCCTATAATACACACAATGAACCGATGATCCCAATTCTCAAGCACCGAAACAATTTACGAATCGAAGGTCAAAGGGAGGCGTAGGTTAACCACGCCGACAAGGGGGAAAAGTTATGTAGCATAAAAAGCTCTCAACTTTCAGCCAATCTTTGTTGGCACCGTTTCCCGTTCCCTAATTTTCTCCGTGGCCAAACGGCGGAGAGAAAAATGGGAACGGAATCAAATCAAACAAAACCCTAACCGATCCAAAGAAACGGGTAAAATTAAAGGAGGGATGAAATTGCATAAGCAAATTGAGAAATTAACAGCACTAACCAATGATCCAATTTCAGAGAGAGACACCGATGACGAACCGCAAGCTTTCGATGAAGAGATGAGAGAGAGATCGGAGAGTGCGCGCGAATTGAAAGGGTAGGGCAATGGCGAATAATAGTGCAAAAGGGGCTTTTATGCTCTTAGTTTTGTCGTGTCCGCAAGATAATAAGGGCATAGTCATAGACCTCATTGTCATTCGAAGTTTTTGATTTGAAATAATCTCATTTTTTCCTATTAATTCATTAAAATATATAAAAATAATAAATAATCCTCAAAATTTGTAAATTTTTTTAATTAATCCTTAAAATTTTGTGAAATCTGTTTTATTAGTCTTTATAAAAGATTACTTATAAAATTTAGGGACTAATTTGATAAATTTCATAAATTTTAGGGACTGTTTATTATTTTCATATATTTTAAAGACTAAATAGGAGATATAGTGTTAGTCTAGAGACTAAATTGAAGGGTTTACTCGGTTTTTTTATCAAGAAAAAAAAAAACCTAAAGATCAAGACGAAAAATCAATCTAGAATAATCGTTATCCTTAATCATAAATATAATAAAATTGGATTTGGCTCAGACTAACTTACTTTAGAGTGTAAAGTAACAAGTAATATCAATAATTGATGAATAAATCAATGATTGATACTAGAGATACATCCCCACAAATTATGAGTTTGTTAAAATAACAAACTTTGTCGTCTCGTTCCTTAATTTTTTTTTCTTTTTAGTTCTTTATAAAAAAATAACAAATCTTGATTTTCTCACTTTAACTTCTAGTCACTTTAGGGTAGGGGTGGAAACAGAGTGGGTCAAGCTAGGCTTTGTAAGACCCAAACTTAGGCTAGTCAAAATATTCAAAATCTAAGTTTGACCTGTTAGTTGTCATAGACTTTTTTTAGGCTTGGCTTGACATTTTTTAAAGTTCAATATGACCTATTAGCCTACTCAAAGACATATTTCATATTAATGTGTTTAAATATGTCATCTCTCCTATCTTTAAATAGACTAACAGTTTAATAAGTCAATAAGATTAGGTTTTATTCATAATAAACTATATAAAAAAATTTAAAATCACAGATACTAAGAGACACGAGACATAGGGGTGGAAATAGATAAGAAAGACTGAGTTTTAAAGGTTAGATTCTAATTTATTCGTGCATTATAAAATTTTTTAATGTCTAATCTAACCTTTTAGAGAATTAATATGACCTGATATAATAGCTTATTTAAATTTTATTTTGTAATAAGGCTTTTAAATATGTCGTCAAAAAATTATGTGAGCCAATATGGTTAACTTATTAAAAATGTCAGTATATGATTTAACACAATGTACAAAATCTAATAATAATAACCGCTCCAAAATTCATGCTCTGTGTGTGTCCCCTATATGTTCCTACTAAATTGGAAATAATATCAGATTCTTATTTAATACTCTTTCCATCCCTTAATATATGATCTTTTTGTAAAATTTTCTTGTCCCATAATATAAGACTATTTTTAAAGACCAATGTGCATTAATTATTATTTTTTTTACAAAATAATCTCTAAGTTAATGAAGGGAGTTAAAAGACCCACAATTTTCTTCTCTTAATAGTCTTGGAAGATGAGAATGATAATTTGAAAAAAATAGCACACATTTGTATAAATTTAATACTAATAACTAATAAGACCCACTTTCTTAATAGATGTAAAATGGTCAAATAGGTCATATATTAAGGGATGTGGGGGAGTATAAACAATGTGGGATGTGACACACCCCTTACTAGCTCCTTTTTTGTGGTTTTGGAATGTTATAGAGCCTGTTTGTTTTACATTTTGGACCCAAAATGTCGTTTGCGAAACTCCATTTGTGAAAATCTCTCTCACACCTCCTTTGACAAATAGATGGTTCGGTGCCAAAAATTGTCTCGGGAAGGCAAATTATTGAGAATCTCGGTGAGCATCGGCTCAACCAAATAGGCACATAATCTATTGGTTACTAAACAAATTTATTTTTTGAATTCGCTATCCGCTAGCCAAATCTATTAATTTATCAGTTAGTTCAACCGCTAATTTTACCAAACACTTCAAATTTAATCTATTAGTTTATTCGCTATAACCTCAAATGCTATCAACTAGCTTATTCTCTATCCACTACGAGTTCATCCGCTACTTTTTGCCAAATATGGCCTAAATATTAGTTAAACATTTTGTCAAAAAAAAAAACTAGCTAACCATGTTTTCAATAATTAAATTTTAATTAAATAACATTTCATTAAAATTTTATCTCAATAAATGTTCACAGCAAATAATTGATTTATTTAAAATTTTAAAATAAAATACAGATAAATATTCCTTAACTGACGTCACTTACGTTAAAATTGTTTTTTTTTTTGGGAAAAAAATTATTAATCATGAAAAAGGCAGATTCGATCACCGAAAGCTGTTCCCAGTTGAAAAACAAATTAGTATTAAACTAGGGTTTTCGATAAACTGAAAAGGATTTGGGCAAAGTGCATCCCCCTTGGTCCTCCTTCTCTTTCCGTATTGTCAAATTCACATAGCTATTATCCACGTTAACTGCTAAAAAAAATATAAGCAATTCGTGGTTTTGGGTCCTTCCACTTGCTTTCTCACCTTTGCACTTTCCACCATGGGAAGGGGAAAATTCAAGAGCAAGCCCACTGGTCGCCGCCAGTTTTCTACCGCGGAGGACATAGGTAAGCACAAAATCAATCTACCCCTTCGAATTTTTCAGCTTGATTCTTGAGATTTTTTTTTTTTTTTTTGTATCTTTGGTGTGATTGATAAACGTTGGAATGAGGGAAGTTCAATTAATATTTGTTTTTGGTTCGTGGGTATGCTTTGATTTTCCTCCACTCATCGCCTGATTCCAAGTTTTATTGTTTTTGCAAAATCTAATTTTTAGCTTAAAAGAGCAATAGTCATTGATTTTTGTCTTTTAGGTATGCTTTCAATTTTCCATATGGAAGTTTATTGTTGAAAAAATGAATTTTTTTATGGGACTGTTAGATCTGAATGGACTGCAACTTTAAAGCTTTCTGAAGATTTGTTGTTTGAGCTTTGAATTGAATTCAAGTTCCTACTTGTAGCTTCCTCTGCGTGAAATTTATTTTTTATTCTTTTTATGGTAACTACAAAATAAAAAAAAATTGATATTTCTTATTGGCATATATTAAGAAAGCAGTTCTGAAAACTTTATGTTTCTTATGATTACTGCAGCTGCTGGTACCTCCACCCGTCCTAGGACTTTTAAACAGGTTTTCTTCTGCCTCCTATTTCTCTTTCATTCTCATGCATGCACATGTGTTGCACAGAGGATGATGTTAGCAATGTAATTTTTACTCTTTCTCAGTAGAATGTGCAAAATTTCATCTAATGATAAAGAGGTTTTTTAAAAAGAAGTTTCTCAAAGAATATGTTTCCATTTTGTGGCGCTTAAAATTGTTTTTAGTTTCCATTAACACACCACTTTTTAGTTTTGGTTTCTGTTGAATTCTAAGTTCATTAGATTCTATAAGTTGAGTAAATTTTATCCAACACGACAGATGAACATTGAAGTCACCTTTGGCATGTGTCATTCATATCCACATTCATATTGCAACGTTCCCTCCCCCCTTTCTCCTTCCTCTCCTCTCTCGTGCATTTCTCATGTATCCAAAACCACCATGAATACCTGAATAGTCACACTGCCATACAACATGTAATTATGATAAACCATCCACCAGAGTGTCTCATCATACGGCCTAGCCTCGAAAATAAAACACCTTCATCTGCTTGAAAGTACCTTCTTGGTTGCTTCCTTTTAGTTTATGTTGGCTTGAGCATAGGGTAATCATTTAGTTTGGTGAAGGACACAGAGTCATTGGCAAAGTATTGAGTAAATGATTATGGAGGCTAAGTGATTAAGATCTTATTTGATACTGTCATACTGGCTTACTTATTCCTCATTCATATTCTGCTCTAAGGGTGAAAGGTCTGGCAAATTTCGTTGCTACATGGGGTAAAATGGACACATGACAAAGTTGATTTGCACATTTTGCTATGTCATCATTTAATTTATGCTTGATAAAGACAGGGATCAAACTTACTTTTGAAAATTGAGCCCAAAGTTTAACATGCACCAACATTAATTATTGCTATATTAACAGAAGGTCAGAAGCAAAAACATATTTGAACTTTCTGTGTATATGGAATATTAATGGGAGGATTGCAGGGCATCTCATCCCTTAAAATTTAACTTTTTCTATCATAAAATATGAAGAAGAATATGGTTTAATGTGTTTTGGCCGTTGGATTAAGAACTGCCCCACCTACATTTTTTTTTCTAGACTTGCAGGGCTTCTTGTTCTGTATCCTGCGGGGACAAATCATGTTTGTCCTTGCTTTGCTTATCTTAAATTGTTTTCCATTTTCTTTAGATCTTTTACAAATCATTATCATTTAACATGGTGATTTTCTCTGCAACCTTATTAGAAAGTAGCTGAGCATGAAGAGGAGGTCCCTGAGGTTGCTTCCGAGGATGAATCTGAAGAAGAATCTGAAGATGAAACTACTGTTAGTATATTACAATCAATTACTGATATAGAGTTTGCATTTCTTTTTTTCTTTTGTACTTTTTTGATGTTATATTTGTTGCTAATGGTCTATCCCTATCAATATGAAATTGATTGTATTATTGTTTTATAATGTCTGCAGAAGACAAAAGGTGTTCAAGGGGTTATTGACATTGAAAACCCTAACTTGGTAAAGCCAAAGAACTTGAAAGCTAGAGACGTTGATGTGAGTTCATCTTTCCATTTTTTTGTCGCTTCTTTGACTTCTTTGTAGCAATTAAAGTTATAAAAAGAATAATGTTTTTCTCTCCTAATGCAGGTTGGGAAAACAACTGAGCTTTCAAGGCGTGAAAGGTTTTTTTTTTTTTTTTTTTTTTTTTTTTATCATTTGCTTTTGTTTACAGGGATAATAACACACTTGATGAGGGTTTTGTTTATTACCATCAGAGTGCAATACGTTCATTTTTTCATCTTATGCCTTCAGTTCTAAATTGACAAAATATTGAAGGTGAAGCTTCTGTATTAACAAATTTTTCTATTAGTTTTAAAATTTTCTTCCTGTTTTCAGAGAGGAGATAGAGAAACAAAGGGCTCATGAGCGCTATATGAGGCTGCAAGAGCAAGGAAAAACAGAACAAGCCAGGAAAGATTTAGGTACTAGTGGCTCTTGAAATAATGTCTCTAATTAAATCTTTAACTGAAATAAAACATGCCTTGCAAGGATAAATGACAACCTTAGGCCTTTTTGGTTTCAGAAAACTTTTTGTTGTCATTTTCTATTTTCATATTAGTTACAAAACTTTTCCCTTATTTTAATTTTGTTTCCTGTTTTTAAATATTTATACATAAACTGTGAAACAAAAAGAAAAATGAAAACAAAGAGGTGGTTTTGTAATTAAAGTGAAAATAGAAAATAAAACAGAGAACAATTTTTCAAATCAAACAAGCCCTTGATATATCATCATTCTTAAAAGTACTTCAGCTATGAGAGGTATTGTTCTCCTGATGACAAATGTTCTATTTCCTTGTCACGCAGAGCGTTTAGCTCTTATACGCCAACAAAGGGCAGAAGCTTCTAAAAAGCGAGAAGAAGAGAAAGCTGGTAAGTTTTAAATAATGTTTGTTTTGCTTACTCTTTTTGCTGATACACCCCGAAGATTGAAAGTTGAAATTAATAACATATATAAATTGTTTCAGCCAAAGAACAGAAGAAGGCTGAAGCACGCAAGTGAATTTCATGGAGAATGTCGCGTTACCTAGCTTTACTTACTCCAGTTTGCAGGAGGAATCATTGCTTTCAATACATTTTAGCATTATATATGTCCATTTAGCTTTATATTGGATATTGTCATTCCATGATGGTAGCATGTAGTGCAATTATTCCCTCATTCAATGGCTTCAAATCTTGATAATATATGCTTTTTTATTTATGTCTGGCTTGCGGAAACAGTTTCTTTTTCTGTTCCCGTGTTCTCATTTGACTTCCAAAATCATGTTAAAAGCTCACTTCGAGGTTCATAAACGTATGCCTCTACGCTTGACTGAAAAATGACACTGTTTTCCTCTTTATTTTTAACAGTTACGCTTTCCTCTCAAGAAAGATGGAATGTGCTACACTTTAATGTGTGTACATGAACCTTTTAACCATAGCGAGCAATTGTGAACAAGTCTTCTAAAACATTTTCCTCTTTGTACCACTCTTGGTATCATTAACAGCTAATTTTGGACATATTGTTATTGATGTTAAGAATTATGAAGTTGAAATGAAGTTTTAAGCACTTTTATTATCAAGTTTATAGTTTTATTTAAAATCTTTATTTTATTTCCTCAAGTCTCACAATTGATAGTAGAGATTCAAAATTAGATAATAATATTAAGAATGTTGTTAAAAATGGTCCTTAACACACCTGGACAACACGATCTCAAACAATGCAGAAACTAGTCACGAACACAGAATATTATGACGCATGTGGAGTCACAATACCCTATGTGCAAACTACCCAAGATACAACAGGTTCATACCGGTACAGGAACTGAGCTACCGGAACAACTCAAATTGGGAAAAAAAAACAGGCAGATGATAACTCAGGAGAAAAAAAGAATAATACAGAGAAAGTAGGATAATACAGTTTTTGGTGTGTGTGGAGGTGATAGTCCAAGGGGTATTTATATGTTTTAGAAATGCAAACGAATAATGTTCAATGATAAGATTAAAATTTGATTAGGTGTGTAAGGATATTCAGATGCATCATTTTGTATATTGCAAACCATATTTGTCGCTTGTTACGACGATTCCATTTATTGAGCAGAAAAAACCATAGGCTCCAAAATGTTTAAGAATAAATTTCATGCAAAATGCTTCAGAATAATTTGAGTGCACAGTGCACTGTTCTGAAGCATTTTGCATGAAACTTGTCACACGTAGCATACAAGAATGTTGACAGCTTTCCTTAGTCAATTCTTTAGTGAAGAAGACGAGCACATGATTCATTTTTGTTAGTTTCATGTATTGATCTACTAAACTGTTTAAGAATAAAGTATTAAACAACCTTTCCTGTGTAAAATATTGTATAACGTGAGTGTTTGTAAGTAGCACATTTCTATGACGCATATAAATCTCTCTCTTCTGACCCGAAGACCTACGCATTGGTAAAACTGGTTTGTTTAGATTTTGCTGTCAATAATTGTAAGCAAACTTGAATACAAAACTTTTAATACAATCCATTCAATGTTAGACCAAAGAAAAGAAGGCGGCAAACACCAACTGTTATTCTTGATGCCTACCATGACATGGTCCTCAATTATGTGATTAACTAATGAAAGCATTAGCTTTTATGCGATTAATGAAAAGGTCTCCTTTAGACCCTAAATCGTCCCTAGACCTGAACAAACCCGATGCTCTACAGGATAACTAAGACCGGGTCAATTTTAAACGGGACCAGATTGGCTCAAAGGACAATTAAAATAAAATTATAAGATGATCATTTAGTTATGATTAAAAGTTAAAAGTGAAAAATTGAATAATTTTAGTGTTTTATCATGTATCCAAAGTCAAACATGGCTCTTACAATTATACTTTGCTACAAGATTACAAACTAAACTAACATGAATTCTAACTTTAATATTTTCTTTATAGAAATCTCATCACAAACATAATAAAATTTAACAAATGAGTGAGTAAGAAACGAGTTTGAGACGGATTATATATGACTCTAACTCGTCCTTAAATTTTGGTCGGGTCCATTCTTTAAGCCCTAAATCATCCCTAGACCCGAACAAACCAGATGTTTTGCGGGTCAAATAGGACAAAGACGGGACATATCTTCGGGTTGGATTGGGTCGCGTTGCTCACCTCTACTTATAAGTTAAATCAGTTATGATAATACAACCAGGCAGGTACGTTATCTCAAAAGGGAAGAGCAATTTCCAATATTCTTTTCATTATGAAAGAATTAAAAAAAAAAAGTTAAATAGGGAAAGAACCAGATCGAACAATGTGCTTTGTCAGCAAGCAGGCATAAATGAGAGTAAATAAAAGTATGATGATTAAGACTGAAAAGAACAGGACTGAAAAATTTGAAATTAGATAAATGAATATCTTAAAACGGCACAAAAATAGAAATTATGCAAAACGAATGTGCAAAACATTTGGCTAATATTGAACAGAATTCTCTACAGACCAAAGCAGAAACTATAGTTTGATGCTCTCTAGACAATCATCTTCATGCTGTCAGTTCCATCTCTACATGGTATAAACAGTACATAGATTTCAAAGTAAAAATACAGAGACTTCTACAACATACTCAAGCAGAACAACATCCAGCTTTCTTCACAGCTGATACATCATCACGGGACCCAACATTAATCGTCTGTCCTTTAGGTAAAGCAGCTGGATCATCACCAATTTCAAGGGCCTTCTTGCTTACAACACGATAGATCTGTGTCAACACTTCTGTGAAGGCATTTTCAACGTTCAGGGACTCAAGGGCAGATGTTTCCATGAAAAATGTATTCTCTCGTTCAGCAAAAGTTGTAGCATCTTCGGTGGAAACTGCTCGCAAATGACGCAGATCTGCTTTGTTTCCTACAAGCATCACGACAATGTTGGCATCTGTGTGATCTCTCAGCTCTTTTAGCCACCTCTCCACATTTTCAAATGTAACATGGCGGGTAACATCATAGACTAGTAAAGCGCCTACAGCTCCTCGGTAATATGCACTTGTAATTGCTCGGTACCTTTATTAGAAAACAAGTAACATGAGAAGTTAATAAAATACAGCATGGTAGATCATTAGTAACGTGGAATCTAGAAATAGAGTCTTAATAAATGATATCAAATAACCAATGTAATTCACCAGAAATGGAATATTAACTTTTGTTTTTCCAGTTTTATTTTATCCATGCATTCTCCTTCTGTTTATCCTTCCTTAAGCATTATGTTTATCTTTGTTCTTAAATTTCTTGTCTCCAAGACCCGGGAGATAGGATCAATGTCCTTGGAAAGATATCAGTTAATTAGAACAGAAAACAGTAATAGCTCAAAGAAAGACATGATTTTCAACTTAGTTGCATTAAAGCAGACTAGAAAAGAACTGTTGAAGGTGTCATTTTGGAAATAAAGAAGCATTGTTTGTGAAAGACAATTGGATCTTTGAAAGCTTAAACCAACACTAAAGGAAGCTATAATAAAAAATCATATGGATACAAACAAATACATAAATTAAACAATACAGTTAAACTAGCATAAAAAAATGCTAGTGTCACGGAATGCATAATAAAATAAAGGAAACAGAAGCCTCGCCCACATCCCCCCCCCCCCCGAATCACTGTTTCATTAATCAGTAGATGGAAACCGATTTGATGAGATGCCCAACAGCTTCTGTGGTGACTATATTCAATAACTAGTCTGCTAAGCAGTTTGTTAACAACATTACTGCATTGACTTCCCTTTCAACCATCATTTTACAAAATATTTCAGGCATTCATAATCACAATTATGATAGCCCAGACGTCCTAATTTCTCCTATTACTCGGCAGTTAATAAATGTCCCTTACCTAATTACCAAAAACATTATAACCATCAACCTATAAACATTGGCATGTTGACTTATCAATCTTAAATGCCAGGGGAAAAAGTCTTCACGTCTAAGCGATGATATGTTAATTACACTTAATTTTTTTTTTTTTTAATCTCTAAGGACCCAACAAAAAATAGCAAGTTCCTTAGATAGCTAGTAGCTACTAAAGAAAACGAAGTTATAAGGAAAGTAATATCATATGAGTTCCAACTTCATTGCATAAGTAAAAACAGTATGGTACAGGTTCTCCTTTGGCCATTTTGAAGAGAAAAATCCAATGCATCATATTGGAAGGCAAAATGCATCATTTTGTAACTGAAGCATGATTTTCAGATGCACTGGATAGCAACAACTAATCAAGCATTATAAGAAAGCTAAAATGGAATCATAATGGCATTTAACACCAAAGCATAGTAAAGAAAATAATTTCTATTAGAATTGAGAACACCCTGGACCTAAAAGCCAGCATAAGGGGAAGGATTGCGCCCAAGCCACAACCTATGAAGCACGGACTCTGACACGGACACCGCGACAGGACACGGACACAGACACGCAGACACTGCTAATATAAAAAACACAGGACACGGACACGGACACCGCTATATATATATATTAATTAATTAAATAAATAAAATATAAGCGTCATTTATAATAAATATAAAAGATCTAAATTGAGAAGCAAAATTTATAAATCATCTAAATTGAGCACTTTGTTTCATTACAAAAAAAAATTCTAAAACAAGATATAGTAATAGTCTTTCGCCTAGATCCATCTACCTAGATAAATCATTTATCTATTCACCTTCTAAAAACAAAGTTGATAAGCTTGAATCCTTCTATAATAATTTAAAAGATTCCAAGAAGTTTATTTTTTTAAAAAAAAATTATGATTAGAGTGTCTGAGAAGTGTCCAAGTGGTGTCCAGAGGTGTCCAAGTCAAAAAAAAATATTTTTTAATTGTGACACCGTAAAAGGATGACGGACACGTGTCGTGTCGGTGTCTGACGTGTGTCGGTGTCGGACACGACACGGACACGTAGACACGGCATTATGAAGAGGTGTCCGTGCTTCATAGGCCACAACAAAGGGTATTTTGCTCATGTACCCAAATGATACGAGATCTTAATTATCTAATACCACAAAAAATCTAACAAAATATATGGGGTTAAACACTTTCCTCCAAATTCCTGTTTCATTAGTAGGAAGTACATTCGAGTTTTTTAAAACTTTGCTACATAACAAATGCCATGAAAGCCAGGATTTTATGCGTCAAATGTCAATATTGAAATAACAAGCGCAGGTTCAATAACAATATAATAATAATAATAATAATAATAATAATAATAATAATAATAATAATAATAATAATAATAATAAAACACAACAATGGCTTATCTTATGCACCTTCCTCCTTTCCTAGATGTAAAAATCAAATCATAAGCATTCATCAAATAATAATAATAATTGAGAAAATTAAAGAGAGTGAATACTATTATATACCTTTCTTGACCGGCAGTGTCCCAAATCTGAGCCTTGACAACCTTATCATCGACACGAATGCTTCTGGTGGCGAACTCAACGCCAATGGTGGACTTTGATTCGAGGCTGAATTCGTTCCTGGTGAACCTCGAGAGAAGATTTGATTTTCCCACACCCGAGTCACCGATCAACACCACCTTGAATAGATAATCGTAATCGTCATCGGCTCTGTACGCCCCCATTTGCCCAACACGCGCGCCTCAAATCAAACACCTACCTCTTTTTTTATTTATTTAATTTTGTTTTTTGTTTTTCTATCTGGTGTTTGGGTGGAGGGAAAACGAGAAATAGAGAGAGAAAATGATTTTGATTTGGCGGTACGAATGAAAGGAAGCATGGTATGCTGATTTGTTTGGGGGAATTGGAAAAAAAATCCAGATTTAGAAGAATGATAAAAAAGGGAACTTTAATTTGGCAACGGTAACCGAATCACAATCATAATAATATGTACTAATTTTTATTTTTATTTGATGTAATTGAGAAAGGTAATTAATTATTAATTGATTGAAACAGCAATATGTGGGCTTTATTAGTTGGCAAGCTGTGGTGTAACCCCAAAAAAATTGGCAACGTGTGCGACAGAGAAATCATAATACTTTCTTATCTTTTTACTTTACTAGTGTATTTACTGTATTTAACATGTAAGAATAAATCTGATTTTTTTTTTAAAAATTATTAAAAATTTAAATTTTTCAAAAATATTATAAATAATTTATTATGAACTATAGAATATATAGAATATATGTATTAACTATGTATTTTAACAAAAAAAAAATTAAGGTTATCGGTTCAAGTTATTATTATTATTTTTGACTAGTGACATTTTTTTTTGACTAGTGGTTATCGGTCCAAGTTATAAGGAGTTTATTTTCAAATTTAATATTACTGTTAAAACTCTTGGATTTGAGTCCTGTAAATAAAAATAATAATTGTTGTTTTACCAAATGAGTATTCTGATTAGTAAAATAACTGCTGTTTTCTTTTTTGTTGTGATAAATAACGGAATTTAGGCTCATCAAAGTAATTCGTTGCAACAAAAGTCAATTTTTTCCCAATAATACTTTACTGCTGCAATACATTGAATACGAATCTTTTTTGTTAAAAAAAAAAAAAATTAGATATGTAGATATGTTTACATTTAGTTTTATATGAGAATAGAGTTGACATATAAAGTTATAAAAAAAAGAATTGACATATAAAAAAATGAGAAATGTAGATAAGTTTACACTTAGTTTTATATGAGAATAGAGTTGACATATAAAGTTATAAAAAAAAGAATTGACATATAAAAAAATGAGAAATGTAGATAAGTTTACACTTAGTTTTATATGAGAATAGAGTTGATATATAAAGTTATAAAAAAAAAGAATTGACATATAAAAAAATGAGAATAGAACTTACTAAATAATATATATGTTGTGGGGATAGTATAACCATTAATAAAAAAATAAAAATCCTGTTAAAAAAATCATTAATAAAAATCAATGATTATTTCACCTCCATTGTGTTAATATGATATGAGTATATGTGGGGATACTATAACCATTATTAAAGGATTCCATTGTTATTTTGGAATCTCAACTGTTATTGTTGTGGAATTTTGGGGAATGCTTCTTGGTTTTCGGCTTGTTAAGCAACTTAATATCACTTCCCTCTTTGTGAAAACAGATTTTGGCAACAATTATCAGGAAAAGCCCACTAGTACGATCTCTCTCCAACTCCTCCTATATGAGATACTTAACTTGATCCATGACATAGGTTGACAATTGCAAGTGAGACATATTTACCGTGAAGCTAACGCTTGTGCCGATGTTTGTTGCCTTGTGCAATGTGTGCAAGTATACACAATCAAAACAAGTAGTAATTAAAGTGTAAGAAAGATCGTTCCCATGAGGATTGATTTTAGTTAACTTTAATGCTTTTCAACTTGTCAATATAACTAACAAGATAAACAGGTAACCAATAAAATACATCAAGTCGTCGTAATATATTTAATTTCACAACATGGATCTCAATGTTCACTGACAATTTACAGATGGCTTAACCATCAGTAAAAAGTTTTCGATAATCACCTATTTTTTTGTAGTGAGTGAAGTGGCCTTCTCCTCCTCTTTCTCTCGCTTACTCTTTCTCTTATTACACAAGGGAATGGTGGGGGAAAGTGAGCGGAGGGTGGGGGGAGAGGGGTGGAGGTAGTGGGGGCTTTCGCTACCTCCCTAGCAACGGAATTGGATCCTCAACAGCACACTTGTCTACCGCACTGCCTGCCGCGCTAATCTCAATAGTTGGATTAATCCAACGGCAAATAGACAAAAAATAAAATTAAAAGAAAAACGTAAAAACGCTCAGCCCCATATTTTTCGCACACATCATCTTCAACAAGTAACTCAACGATTAATTCATACGAAAAATCATCTCAACTATTAAACTCAGAAGAAATCAAACACGCGATATTTGAGAAGTAATCCAACTCATAGATAAACAAAACAAAAGGCAAAGAAAGAATACAAAACTCAAAATCCAAACTTGATATCTGAAAAATTGGGAGCATCGGTTGTGAGTCGCCCTTGTTCCCGCCGCTGCAACAAAGTTGCGGCCTCGTCCCGCCGCTGTAAAGTGAGTCACTGAAGCATTGCGACTTCTCCGCCGCTGCTGAAAAGCGGATTCTCTGATGTGAGTTGTGGCTTGGTAGCGCCATGTAGCCTGTTGCCACCATTTTGTGACCATGCCGCCGCCGTGGATTGGCCATCGGTGACTGCCTTTGTACCACTACAAAAAAACACAGGATTACCGACGGCCTAAAGCCGTCGGTAAGCGATAAAAGCCGTCGGTAACCCACTTTTACCGACGGATAACCGACGGCCTAAAACCCGTCGGAAATATGGTCGTCGCAAAGGATTACCGACGGACTCTTCTTCGCCGTCGGTAATACCGACGGTTATACCCGTCGGTAAATGACGTCGATTACCGACGGGCAAAGCCGTCGTTATATTTCCGACGGACGTGACCGTCGGTAAATCTGAAGTGTTTCCGACGGCTTAGGCCGTCGGTAATCGGGAATTTTTTTTTAATTAAATTTATTAATAAATTAATTTTAATTAATAACCAAATTAATTTTATTCTTTAATTAATTAATTAATTTAATTATTTATTTGTTTAATTATAAAAATAATTTACTCTCATATTAAAAATATTTATTTATTAATTTAATTAAAAATTACTTGTAATTTAATTTAATTTAATTATTAATTGATTTTCCATATATAAAAATGTGATAACGTAAACTAAAAAGCAAATTAAAAAAAGAAAACATAATAAATAAAAAAATTCAACAAATAAAAATCAGTAACTAAAATAATATCTGAAACGAAAAAAAAATGATATCCAAAAATATAAAAAAAAATAAAAACAAAAAAAAACAAATAGTACTGAGACTCCTGGTCATGATCGAGATGCTCTAAATCATCCGCATCATCGACATGACCATGAGTACGCAGGTTAAGGCGAGGCGAGGCGAGGCGGAGGCGAGGCGAGGCCGAGGTCGAGGCGAGTAGGTCAGCCGGGCGAGCTAGCAATCGATACATCTGCTCGCCGCCGCAAAGACTGAGTCAAAAGCTCCCGCCGCTGGGCCACGGCCCGCTTCAACTCGGCTATCTCCTGGTCATCCGCGGCAGAGCGACCGGCGCGGACTACTACTCGACGACTCTCCGGTGTGTAGGCGGCGGGCCCCTTTTGTAGTTCTTTGGCAAGGTCGCCAAAGACCATATAAGCGACCCTTCTTCTTTCTCGCCAACCACTTCCGCCAAACCCTCGGTGTAGATAGATCGTCAGGGCTCGAGATGGAGAACATGATGAGCTCTGAGATCTAAGCCGAGACATCCTCGCCTCAAACTCCTCTGTTAAACAAACAAATAAGTCAAATCTTTTTTTAAACAAAACAATATAAACATTATTAAAAAATATTTATTATATTTTATAATTACCTGAGTCCGCCTCGAACGCTCATCAACGAAATCACCAAGATTCTCTTCAGATGAGTTGCAAGATGGAGCTCGTGCAACCAACTTCTCTCCCCAACTTCCTCGACTGAGATTGTATTAATAAAAAAATTTAAATAAATAATAATAATAATAAAATAATAATAATAACAATTTTATAACACGTACAAGTCTAACTGCGTGCTGCGCCTGACTGACACTGCCTCCAGTGTGCAAGCTGCCACCCTTCTCAGAGGCCCTATTTTTCTTGGCCTTCGAGCTGGTCGCCTGGAACTCAGGGGTGTTCCAAAGGCGCTTCACCGCTGCCAGAGCTCGTCCTATCCACTGGTGGCGATCCCTGATGCGGGCATCTCGAAGCATGTCAGAAAGGCGGTGGGAGGCCTTCATATGAAAATTCTTCTCCATCAGCTCCTCATATTTTTCCTCCCAAGCAACCCTCGTCTGTATCAATATAAGACATTATTAAACATAATTGAAATTTACGAAAATAAAATATGCAATAAAATAAAAATTGCAGCTTACTCTGAAAGAATTAAACATATGGTCCCGCTCAAAATCCTTCAGTGTCCCCCAGGTGGGCCAAAACTCCTGGTAATTCTCCTCAATTGTTGCTGTGATAGCTAACGCAGCAGGCTTTGAGGGAAGAAACCTGAACAATAAAAACATGTTAAATAAAAAATATATATATATATATATATACATGTAAATTATTAATAACTCGAAAAAATTGCAAATACTTACCCTTTACCAGATGGCCTGATAAGAACTCGACCATCATACAACATCTCAAGAGTGTCAGGCTCCTGGCCCTCCCCCTGCTCAGGAACCTCCTCCTGCTGAACCTCCTGCTCCTCCCCGTCCTGCCCAACATCAGTGTCATCAGGTGTATGGCCCGTACTATAATCATGGTCGGACTGATGAGCATCGGCCACCGGATCAGGCACAACATGGGAACTCGAAGCGCCATGTGCAAACTGGAACCCCGGTGGGGATCATGTCAATGTGAGGCAAAGGTGCCGAACGTGCCCGAAGTCTGTGTAGCTGGTGTCCAATGTGCCCGAAGTCCGTAGGTGGTGCGTAAGGTCGCCTAGGTGCAGGAGGTGTATCAGTCGTCTCGGCGTAGATGTACTAGGACGACGTGTAGATGACAACGCCGAAAACCCGATGAGGTCACGCCTAATGATGGTCGACCTCGACGATTTAGGGGGTCGAGGGCGATCCCCTTCCCTTCCATTTACCACCACCGGGTGGTCGGGGTCTGCTCTGAACCTCCCGATGCCATATATGTCTATAGAGCAATTGAATAATACTTGATCATGAAATATTATATTTTAACATAACAATATTACAAATGAATTCCATAAAAATAAACAAGTTATGAAAATAATCGACAAATTAAAATATATTGTTACACATTAATTTCTCAAATTGTAAAAAGTTAAACAATATCAATCGCCCATTCTCGCCCACTCAATTTCAAAGATCGTCTTCAGATCTTGATGGTTCTGCCACTTCTTCATTTAATTCCTCATCCCCATCTACATCTTCATATGTGATTGGATTGTCACGTAGTCGAGTAATGGGTTCCACTTCATTTACTACATTGACATGAGATATCTCATCCACTTGATAAGCCACTTCTTCCCTGTATCATCTGCTTCAATGCGACCACGTGGTTTTATCTTTATTGCGACACACCAACCTTGTTTGTCCCTTCGAGTTGATGGATAAGGGACATAATACACTTGTCTTACATGTTGTGCCATGATAAACGGATCAAACATTTGGTATCTTCTGCTCATGTGTATGTCAACAGTATTATATTTTCGATCCACTCTTGTGCCTCTATTTGACGGATCAAACCAATTACAATAAAATAGCACTATTTTTTTAGTATAGTCTAAAGTATTGTACGTCAATTCATATATATGTTGAATCACGCCGTAAAAGTCATCTTCACATCCATCTGTGGCACCTTTTACATAAACCCCGCTGTTAACTGTTTTTTCCCCCTCTGTTTTTGACTGGGTTTGGAATTTCTATCCATTTACAAAGAATGTGTGCCATTCTTTTACACGTAATTTAGGACCATGAGATAAATTTCTCAAGTGTTGGATTTTAGATTACGCCTCGCTATACACCTGTGTACACACCATGTGCAAACAAATTATGGTTCCTATTTTCAAACAATATTTTTGTATTTTCAAACAATAAATAATAATAATAATATATATATGACGACTCAAAAAACATACCTGGTTCCTAAACCACGTTGGGAAATATTCATGAATATAGGCAGAAGAGTCTTGTACGCTTGTGGGCTTAGTTAACAAGAATGCCCTGATCAAGTCATTATCAAACAAATGATCAAGAGCAATTGTGGATTAAAGAAATTGAAAGTGGTCAAAATGATACATACGTTAGATACGGTGATACTTCTACACAGTTGATCAACACGTGAACGTGGGCTGACTTCCACACTTCGCCCGTTATCGAGTTATCCACCTCCTTTCCACCATGACGGCCGGAAAGGCAAAATACTGATAAGGCAAGCGGGTGTCTTTCACTTTCAATTTCTACTTCGTTCCTACTATTTGTTGGTGTCAACATGAAGTTCGTAAAATAATGGGAACAGAAATGGATTGTCTCATGGTGTAAGTAAGTTGCACAAATAGATCCTTCAACCCTGACCTTATTTTTCACCGACCGTTTTGAGTCACCCATAAATCTACAAAATAACAATGTTGATGATAAAAATTGATACATTTGACCCTTCAAATAAATATTTATTTTAGAGAATACTTTATTATAGTACCTTTCGAATGGATACATCCATCTGTATTGAACCGGTCCACCAAGCCTTGCTTCATGTGCAAGATGCACTGCTAGATGCTCCATAGAATCAAAGAAAGCAGGGGGAAATATTCTCTCCAACTTACAAAGAATGACTGGTATGTTCTGTTCCATCCTTATGAGATCATCCTCTCTCAGTGTCGCAGAACACAAATCTTTAAAGAATTGGCTGAGTTCAACAAGGATTTAAAACATTTGACGGCAAGGAACTAAATGCAATAGGAAGTAAACACTCCATGAATACATGACAATCATGGCTTTTCATCCCAATCATGGTTCCTTTGTTCACATCGGCACATCTTGCCAAATTAGAAGAATAACCATCTGACATCCGAAGTTCTTTTATCCACCGACAGACTGACTTGGCTTCCTCAGCAGTTAAAGAGTAACAGGCTTTGGGTTTCAGGGTCTTCCCATCCGACCGATTCGTCAAATGCAAGTCCTTTCGCCTACAGTAAAGTGGTAAGTCTAGTCCGCCTTCTCATTGTCTTTTGTTTTTCCTCCGACGCTCATCACCGTGAAAAAACATTGTCAAAAAAGTTCTTCTCAATGTGCATAACATCAAGGTTGTGTCTCAATAAATTATCTCTCCAGTATGGCAGATCCCAAAAAATACTTCTTTTTGTCCAATTATGCCATTGTCCATATCCTTCAAATCGATCCAATTTGCCAAAATCTGTGATTTTGGACAGTTCCATAACCCTTTCCCAGATCTGTTCTGGCATCAACCTTGGGGGCGGGCCATCTAATTCAACTTCCCCCTTCTTGAAAGCGTTCTTATTCCGTCTAAATGCATGATCATCCGGTAAAAACCTGTGATGTGAGTCAAACCAAGAACTCTTCCCCCCAAATTTCAAGGTAAAGGCCTTTGTATGCTCCATGCAATGCGAACATGCCATTTTACCATGAGTACCCCAACCAGACAACATGCCATATGCAGGGAAGTCATTAATGGTCCACATAAGCGCTGCCCTCATTGTAAAATTCCTCTTTCGTGCAATATCGTACGTCACAACACCATTCCACAACCTTTTGAGATCGTCAATAAGAGGCTCTAAATAGATGTCAATACCATCCGCTTGATTATCCGACCCTGATAACACAAGTCAAGAACATATAAGGCTTAGACATGCACATTTCAGGAGGAAAATTGTATGGGTAACGATAATCGCCAGCAAGAATAAGGTTTCGCCGTGGATTGAACATACGGAGTAAAACCATCGAGCATAAGCCAAGTCGTACATTACGTGGATCCGCCGCAAAATCGGGATGGACACGATCAAAGTGCTTCCAAGCTTCACCATCGTAAGGGTGGCGCAACATACCGAGTGCTTCTATTCTCATAGTGCCATGTCATTTTGTCTGCGATAGTGGTGATGCAAACATTCTCTGCACTTGGAATAATTGGCAAATAAAACATTGCATTCATCGGAACTAGTTTTTGTCTACCCGTCCGATTATTAGTATGTGACATATACCTAGGCTCACCACAAAATTTGCATTCAACTAGCGCACCATCGCTTTTACCAAACTCATTGTCGTAATACAACATACACCCTCTCACACAACAATCAATCCTTTTAGATTCCAGCCCCAACTTGGACACTAAGCTTTTAGCCTCGTAATAACTTTTTGGCAAACCATCTTTGATAGGTGACGAGTCCAACATAATTTTCGTATTTAGATCCAAGCACACTTCGGTAGCACCACAGTTGGACTTAAGAGCTAAGAGCCTCACACACATTGATAACTTAGAGTCTCAGTAGACCCTTCAAACAACGGCTTGTTTGTTTCTAACAATAGATTATAAATTTTTGTGTCGTCTCATTTGGAAGTTCATCTGTGTCATCATACATCGCTGTTCTCGAATAACACGCTCACCCCCAAGGCATCACAAACCATATCTTGCATCAATTCAATCTGCTCACCACATCCCGAATCTACGAATCGCCAAGCACCTTCGCAATTATCACCAACCCCTAAATCAACGTGAGGCAACTTTTCACCATGTGTAGTCCAAATCCAGTAATTAAGCCTAAATCCAATCGAATACAGTGGTGCGTGACCTCACTTGGGCTCTTAATCCTTCTGCAATCGCAATTAAAGCACGGACATCTAATCCCTCCATTAGTTTTGAAATCTTTATGTGCCATTGCGACTTGGACAAAGTACGCAACCCCAGCAAGAAAAATCTGGTTTCAAACCCCTCTCCCTGATACAACCTATCGTACATCCAACTACGACTCGAAGAAAATATTCCATCTTCTCGCATGTCAAAAGAATGACAATTTCAACAGCACGACGTTCTTACAACCGCTCTCTTTCTTTAAATGGTATGACCCTATCCCATTCGAGAAAAAACTTTTTCAGAACTCGTATAATAATCATTCCTTAATTCTCGTATCTTATACTTGACAAAATTTCGGCAGCATTTCCCATTGGTCTCTGAGTACACAAAATGAACGCAGTTATGAACACCGCAATCAAGTATGCACCCAGAGAACAAAAGGAAATGAATCGAACCGAAATTTCATCAAATATAAAGATACGAGAATTAAGCAACAACTATTATACGAGTAAAGAAAAAGTTTTTTCCCAAACTGTCCGACTTGGACAATTCAAGGTTCAATATACAATGAGCACATGGTACCCTAAAAGAGTATATGAACTCAATAATATATTAAACCTCAAACGGGAAGCTAAGGCTTCTCTCCGATACTAATAACAAATATCAAACATCCATTCGATCAATGATTAACATAACAATTAGACAAGCAGAAGTGACAAGGGTAGAATTAGTTTTATTATATATATATATATATATATATAATAAAAATATATTTTATTTTCCTTTTTCATTTAATTTCTTATATGATAATTTTTAATGTTGTTATTTTTTATTTCTTTTTTATTGAAATTTTTTTAATTCTTCTCTTCTTCAGATCTTTTTTCATTTTTGTTATATCATATTTTTTAACGATTGTTTCCCTTGTTTCTCTTTTTTAATTCGCTCATCTCTTAATTATTTTTTCAATTCTGCTTTTTGAATCCTTCTAATTTTTAATTATGTTATTTTTCAATTCTATCTAATTTCGTTTTGTTATTCTCTTCTTTCTTTTTTAAAATCTGCTTTTTTATTCTATTGTTCTTAAAAATTCTGCTTTTTAATTATTTTTTATCTTTAAATCTATTTTTTAATTCTATTATTATTTGTCCTTTCCAATTCAAATCTGTCTTGTTTCTTTGAGCAATGGTCCATTTACTGTGTGTGTAGTTTTGTTAATCATTTAGTTGCCACTACGCCATCCGCCATATATAAAATAAAATATTTTATTTTTCAATAAATAATAATTATTAACAATTCAATCAATATTGCAATTTTAATTTATATATTTTATTTTCTTAAAACGGAAGAGCTACTTATTCATTCAAGGTTTATTTAAACTTATTTTACATCACTTAAAATAAATGCTGATATTAATATTCAAATATATCAACATAAAACATATTCATATGCTCTCTTCATTTTATTTTAATAAGCCTCTAAAGTAATTTATGAATAAATAATCACTTAAGTTTCTAAAAATAGCACTACAAGAAATCACGGGTATACCGACGGCCTTTTACCGACGGTCTGTGGCCGTAGCAAAAAACACGGCTTTTCCGACGGCTTTGCCCGTCGGTAAGTCCAATCCGTCATATGCTCAATGTTACCGACGGCTAGGCCGTCGGAAAGCCGTGTCTTTTTCGACGGCTACAGACCGTCGGTAAAAGGCCGGCTGTGTACCCGATATTAGTTTTCGCTTCATTGTTTTCACATACCGACGGCATTAACCCGTCGGTATTTGAAAAAAGCCATCGGTAAACCCGAGAAAGTTTCCGACGGGTTTAGACCGTCGGTAATGTTAATGTGGCCGTCGATAAAGTCCAGATACAGCCAGACAAAAACCGTTTCTTCCCCTTTTCTTTCGTTCTCATTTTACTGCTCTTCTCTTCTCCTCTCTCTCTTTCGTTCCCAGCGCCGCCGCCACCACCACCTCTCTTCCGTCCTCCCTCTCCCAGTGCCGCGCAGCCACCACGCCTGCCTCTGCCAGGGCCACACGTCCACTGCCCCTCCGCCAGGGCCGCCGTTACCGATCTTCCACCACTCCCTCTCACTGAAGTTGGCTCCCATAGTGCGTCCACTGCCCCTCCCCGTGCCTCCACCAATCCGTCGCGCTGAAGCTGACACCGGAGAGGAGAAACCGCGACGCCACCACGCTGCATCTCCTCTGCGTCTTCTGCGTCTCCTCTGCGTCTTCTGCATCTTCTGTGTCCTCTCCTCTTCGTCTTCTTCTCTGTTGCTCCGGCGTTCTCCACGGCACATCAAGTAAGTATTGTTCTCGTTCTTCTTTGTTTACTTCGTTGTCTTATTTTTATCTGTTTTGGTTTTGTATCTGAAATCGGTTTGTATCTGTTGGTCTTAAGTCACTAAAATTGGGGTTGCGTTTATTTGATTTTAACTGCTTTCACTGCTTCACCTTCTTTAGGCACCTGTGTTGATGAAATAAATAATTTGAACTGTGTTCTTTAGCTATTCAATTTTGGTGATGTTTGTCAGGAAATGTATTTCCTTAAGAGGGAAGTTCAGGGTTAACTTAATTTGTCTTCAGATTATGCTATTATTGCCCGAAACTAGTAATGCAATGCACGACCTTTTGTTTTCAAATTATGAAGTGTTGTTTGTGTTAGTAGCTGTGATGCTAAGTTACATAACATGTGGATCCTTATGATGTGTGGGTAGGGTGAGAGTAAGGTGCAAGTCATCTGGCCATAGTTTTGGGGTCGCTTGTATTTTATTCAACTTAATTTTTGTGTATATTTGAAATAATGCAAGATTAATCAGTTATGCCCTTTAGAAACGGCAAAGGGGTTCAAAGATGCTTTGGTTACAAGAGTTTACGGATTTAATTTAATTAGGTGTCAGCAGTGTATTATAGAAAATTTACTTAACTCTTGATTTTGTTTTAAACTTGAGTTGCCCTTTTCATTGCTCATTTGAAATCATGACTTGGTGCTCAGGGTTTACATGTTCGAATATATTTTGTCGAAGCCCTTTTCACATTTATTTGATACGTGTTGTAAACTTGTAAGAAGTATTGGGAATGATTTGCCTTGTTAGAGGGTGGATGAAGTATGAGGGTATGATTTGATAAAATTGGAAATCAAAGGAATTATGGATGTTTGCTTAACTGAAGCAATAGCAGGAGCATTGATGTTTATGTGTGATACAGTCAAAGCAATTAACGAGAGGTAATTTCATGTTGGTCAACCAACATGTAACTAGTTATTGATAGTTGATGATTATCCAGAAATGGTTGTTCATAGCTTTGAGCTGGTGATATGGAATAAGTTGTTGAAGGAATTCATGAAATATGGCACTTCTTTTTAGTTGTCTGGTGATATAATTTTTCAATTTTGGGCCATCATTGTGCTGTTGATATATCTTTCATTTTTCTTTGATCCCCTTCTCATTCATGTTTTTTTCCCTATTACTGAGATAGAATGCACTGAACACTTCTTATGTAGCCTTGTCATTGTTGATTTTTTCTTTTTTGGTCTATCAATGGGAGCTGGTATTGATACTATGTCTATGTCTTTGTAATGAAGAAACTTCTGCTCATTAAAAGTTGTGGACAACAGTATATGCTTATGTCTATGTCTATGTTGCTGTTCCAGGAGGCAGAACATGCTACCTGTCTGAATTAAAATCAGGAAAAGAAGTGATTGTGGTTGATCAGCAGGTTCGGCAAAGAATTGCTATTGTCAGGCGTGTTAAGATAGAAAGTAGACCACTAATCCTTGTGGAGGCAAAGGTTTGTGTATCCATTATTGTAAACATTGATTGAAATGTATTTCTTTATGTTTTTAAACTTCATTTGAGTTCATTGTGGTACATCTGCTGTGGAATATCATGCTATTCTATAAATAAGTTCTTAAAACTATCAATAGTTTGACTATATACTGTGAGATTAGAAGTTATGTTGAGGCATTTTCAAAAACAATATGTTTGCAATAGGCCTGTTTTTATTGTAAGATGTTTGATAACTTCTAAGTTTTTCTAAAAATGGTTCTGAACCACTTTTGAGGCAAAACTGGTTCTGAAGGAAACCATTTGAAAGTTGGTTTTTTTCCTTTTGCAACTTTTTCCATACTCTTTCTCTTCCTTTTCGTTCTCCCTTTCAGCTAGATCTAAGGGTGTATATTGGATAAGATAGAAATGTAGAAATCACTCATTCATCCAATGGTCAATATGTGTGCTATTTTTTTTAGATGCGAACTGTTTTAAAACAAATTTTAATAGAAGTTAACTAGTTACAAAATACTATGAATCTGAATGACTAGCTTTTCTTAAACAGTTCTAAACTAGTGTGAGATTTGCCAAATCAGTAAAGCACTTGTAGTGAAATCAAGGCACTATAATGCATAGTATCTCATGGTATCATTGCTAAAGCTACTGTATTGATGTATTGTATTTAATGTAAAATATTTCATAGTATTTAATGTATAGTATTTCGTGGTATACTGTATTTAATGTATAGTATTTCATGGACCATGGTATCATCGCTAAAGCTACTTTAAATAGCACTATTAATATACTGTATTGCTTTTTTGGCCATAAAATTGGTTTTGCATATAGATTTTTTTTTTAAAAAAAAAACTGCCATTTAAAATATGGTAGTTGTTTTAAATAATCTATATCTATCATTTAAAAATAAATGTATACTATAGAGTTACCATGACTTGCTCAGTCTATGCCATCAATAAAAGTATG
This sequence comes from Calophaca sinica, assembly GCA_037113605.1. Lineage (NCBI taxonomy): Eukaryota > Viridiplantae > Streptophyta > Magnoliopsida > Fabales > Fabaceae > Calophaca > Calophaca sinica. Next base: position 97,385,914 of record CM073734.1, on the reverse strand, counting down.
AAAAAACCCTTAAGGATTGTATATTATGATAGAACATTCAACGAGAATGCTGCATTTAATGTCATCCTTATTGTGAAAAACATTTAATGAATACAATCATAATTCATCTTACTCGATAGATCTCATCCTAAAATGCGTAAGTTTAAGATACAACAACCACTATGTGTGGATTTGAAGCTGAAACATTGTTTTGTGTAATAAATTGGTTAGAAATTTTATTTTGGAACCATAATTCGAGTTTTCTCCATGACAATTTTCTTCATGGTCATAAAACTTGTTTAGCATCGACTAGCATTAGAATGAGGGTGAAATTAAAGTTAAAGATTAGTAGCTAATTGATAGGACCTAAGTAGAGAATGAAGGTCCAAGTGAGCAATGGGTGCATCAGCCAAAGGGGCCCACGGTTACGGTTTGGAGAGTCTATGTGAGGAAGAATAGGAGAGAGAAAAGGAATGTGAGGTAACTTAGTGTTTCTTTCTCTTTTGGATCTGTACCCTTACCATGTTTTCCCCTCTTTTGGTGTGGTGTATTATTTGTTGAGGTATTTTTTTATGATTGACTGTTTTTTTACACAATAAACTTATTTGGTATTTGGTCTGAATATGTTTTAGTTGTTGTGCACCCTCTTCATATGTTATAGAAATTTATCTCGGTTATTAATGCTATGGTCTCAATTTACATTTTTTTGATCTCCAGATAAAGGAGAAAGACACTGCATAGTTTGTGAAATTTTATGCTCCTTGGTGCAAGCATTGGTGAGTAATTCTTTCATAGTTCAAACTTGATGTTAACTTGCTGTTTTTTATTTATTTATTGAGAAAAAGAACTGTTGGGTAACTTGTAAAATAATAATAATAACTTGTAAAATAATGAAGATGAAATAGAGAATGGAGAAGTGGATCATGCATAATAATAAATTGAAAAAATTAATTCAAATACACATAATAATAAATTGTGTTAGATGATTTACTTATAGTTATGATTTATACAAAAAGTACTAACGACCTTTCATTTTTGTTGATTGCTATTTGGTAGCTTGTTAGTTAAAATTTTCTATGTTTTTTCAGTATTTTTAGTTCGAGGCCACCACACTGCTCGGAGACTGCCACTGACATCGAAGGACGTGGACACGCTCTTGTTCTGAGAATTAGGTATGCACTCTAACGAAATGTCGGTTGACTCATTGGGTGGAAGAGTTCTTGGTTTGACTCACATCGCAGGTTTTTACCCGATGATCATGCATTTAGACGGAATAAGAACGCTTTCAAGAAGGGGGAAGTTGAATTAGATGGCCCGCCCCCAAGGTTGACGCCTTGCACGTATCCGGGAAAGGGTTATGGATCTGCCCAAAATCACAGATTTTGGCAAATTGGATCGATTTGAAGGATATGGACAATGGCATAATTGGACAAAAATAAGTATTTTTTGCGATCTGCCATACTGGAGAGATAATTTATTGAGACACAACCTTGATGTTATGCACATTGAGAAGAACTTTTTGACAATGTTTTTCTCACGGTGATGAACGCCGAGGAAAAACAAAAGACAATGAGAAGGCCAGACTAGACTTACCACTTTATCAGAGGCGAAAGGACTTGCATTTGACGAATCGGTCGGATGGGAAGACCTGAAACCCAAAGCTCGTTACTCTTTAACTCACGAGGAAGCCAAGTCGATCTGTCGGTGGATAAAAGAACTTCGGATGCCGATGGTTATTCTTCTAATTTGGCAAGATGTGCCGATGTGAACAAAGGAACCATGATTGGGATGAAAAGCCATGATTGTCATGTATTCATGGAGTGTTTACTTCCTATTGCATTTAGTTCCTTGCCACAAATGTTTTAAATCCACCGATCAACTCACCAATTCTTTAAAGATTTGTGTTCTGCGACATTGAGAGGATGATCTCATAAGGATGGAACAGAACATACCAGTTATTCTTTGTAAGTTGGAGAGAATATTTCCCCCTGCTTTCTTTGATTCTATGGAGCATCTAGCAGAGCATCTAGCACATGAAACTAGGCTTGGTGGACCAGGTTCAATACGGATGGATGTATCCATTCGAAAGGTACTATAATAAAGTATTCTCTAAAATAAATATTTATTTGAAGGGTTAAATGTATCAATTTTTATCATCAACGTTGTTATTTTTTAGATTTATGGGTGACTCAAAACGGTCGGTGAAAAATAAGGCTAGGGTTGAAGGATCTATTTGTGCAACTTACTTACACCGTGAGACAATCCATTTCTGCTCCCATTATTTTACTTAACTTCATGTTGACACCAACAAATAGTAGGAATGAAGTAGAAATTGAAGGTAAAAGACACCCGCTTGCCTTATCAGTATTTTGCCTTTCCGGCCGTCATGGGGGAAAGGAGGTGGATAACTGGATAACGGGCGAAGTGTGGAAGTCACCACGTTCACGTGTTGATCAACCGTGCGTAGTATCATCAGTATCTAACGTATGTATCATTTTGACCACTTTCAATTTCTTTAATCCACAATTGCTCTTGATCATTTGTTTGATAATGACTTGATCAGGCATTCTTGTTAACTAAGCCCACAAGCGTACAAGACTCTTCTGCCTATATTCATGAATATTTCCCAACGTGGTTTAGGAACCAGGTATGTTTTTTGAGTCGTCATATATATATTATTATTATTTATTGTTTGAAAATACAAAAATATTGTTTGAAAATAGGAACCATAATTTGTTTGCACATGGTGTGTACACAGGTGTATAGCGAGGCAGAATCCCCTAAAATCCAACACTTGAGAAATTTATCTCATGGTCCTAAATCACGTGTAAAATAATGTCACACATTCTTTGTAAAGGAATACAAATTCCAAACCCACCAAAAACAGAGGGGAAAAACAGTTAATAATGGTTTATGTAAAGGTGCCACAGATGGAGGTGAAGATGACTTTTACGGCGTGATTCAACATATATATGAACTGACGTACAATACTTTAGACTATACTAAAAAAATAGTGCTATTTTATTGTAATTGGTTTGATCCATCAAATAGAGGCACAAGAGTGGATCGAAAATATAATACTGTTGACATACACATGAGCGTAAGATACCAAATGTTTGATCCGCTTATCATGGCACAACATGTAAGACAAGTGTATTATGTCCCTTATCCATCAACTCGAAGGGACAAACAAGGTTGGTGTGTCGCAATAAAGATAAAACCACGGGTCGCATTGAAGCGAGATGATACGGAAGAAGTGGCTTATCAAGTGGATGAGATGTCTCATGTCAATGTAGTAAATGAAGTGGAACCCATTACTCGACTACATGACAATCCAATCACATATGAAGATGTAGATGGGGATGAAGAATTAAATGAAGAAGTGGCAGAACCATCAAGATCTGAAGACGATGCCGAAATTGAGTGGGCGTAATGGGCGATTGAAATTGTTTAATTTTTTACAATTCGAGAAATTAATGTGTAACAATATATTTTAATTTGTCGGTTATTTTCATAACTTGTTTATTTTTATGGAATTCATTTGTAATATTGTTATGTTTAAATATAATATTTCATGACTGTTATTATTCAATTGCTCTATAGACAGATATGGCATCGGGAGGTTCAGGAGCCGACCCCTCCAGACCACCCAGTGGTGGTAAATGGAAGGGGAAGGGGATCGCCCTCGACCCCCCTCGTCGTCAGAGGCCGACCATCATTAGGCGTGACCCTACTGGGTTTTCGACGTTGTCATCTACACGTCGTCCTAGTACATCTACGTCGAGACAGCCTGATACACCTCCTCAGAACTAGACAAATTTTCCGCACCACCTACACAGACTCAGGCACATTCGACACCAAATACAGACTCAGCATCGCTCGGCCCCTTTGCCTCACATTGACATGATCCCCACCCCGGGGTTCCAGCAGCCACATGGCGCTTCGAGTTCCCATGTTGTGCCTGATCCGGTGGCCGATGCTCATCAGTCCGACCATGATTATAGTACGGGCCATATACCTGATGACACTGATGTTGGGCAGGACCGGGAAGAGCAGCAGGGTCAGCAGAGGAGGTTCTGAGCGGGGAGGGCCAGGAGCCTGACACTCTTGAGATGTTGTATGATGGTCGAAGTTCATATCGTGCCATCCGTAGAGGGTAAGTATTTGCATTTTTTTCGAGTTATTAATAATTTACATGTATATATATATATATATATATATTTTTATTTAACATGTTTTTATTGTTCAGTTTCTTCCTCAAAGCTTTCTTTGCGTTAGCTATCACAAAGAACAATTGAGGAGAATTACCAGGAGTTTTGGCCCACCTGGGGACATCAAGGATTTTGAGCGGGACCATATGTTTAATTCTTTCAGAGTAAGCTGCAATTTTTATTTTATTGCATATTATTTTATTTTCGTAAATTTCAATTATGTTTAATAATGTCTTATATTGATACGCATTTAGGTTGCTTGGGAGGAAAAAGATGAGGAGCCGATGGAGAAGAATTTTCATATGAAGGCCTCCCACCGCTTTTCTCGACATGCTTCGAGATGCCCGCATCGTGATCGCCACCAGTTGGATAGGGACGAAGCTCGCAAAGAATGGTAGCGCATCGAACTCCCCGAGTTCCAAAGTACCAGCGAGGCCAAGAAGAATAGGGCCTCGAGAAGGGTGGCGGCTTGCACACTGGAGGCGATGTCGGTCGGTAGACGCAGTTAGACTTGTACGTGTTATAAAATTGTTATTATTATTATTTTATTATTATTATTATTATTATTATTATTATTTATTTAAATTTTTTTAATACAATCTCGATCGAGGAGGTTGGGAGAGAAGTTCAGTTGCGCGCGCTTCATCTTGCAATTCATACGAAGAGGAGTACTGCTGATTTCGTTGATGAGCGTTCGAGGCGGACTCAGGTAATTATAAAATATAATAAATATTTTTTTAATAATGTTTATATTGTTTTGTTAAAAAAAGATTTGACTTATTTGTTTGTTTAACAGAGGAGTTTGAGGCGAGGATGTCTCGGCTAAATCTCGAGCTCATCATGTTCTCCATCTCAGAGCCCTGACGATCTATCTACACCGCCGAGGGTTTGGGCGTAAGTGGTTGGCGAAAGAAGAAGGGTCGCTTATATGGTCTTTGGCGACCTTGCCAAGAACTACAAAGGGGCCCGCCGCCACACACCGGAGAGTCGCCGAGTAGTAGTGTCGCCACCGGTCGCTCTGCCGCGGATGACCAGGAGATAGCCGAGTTGAAGCGGGCCGTGGCCCAGCGGCGAGCTTTGACTCAGTCTTTGCGGCCAGCGAGCAGATGTACGGTTGCTAGCTCGCCCGGCTGACCTACTCGCCTCGGCCTCGGCCTCGGCCTCGACCTCGCCTCGCCTCCGCCTTCGCCTCAGCGTACTCATGGTTATGTCGATGATCCGGATGATGTAGAGGATCTCGATCATGATCGTGGAGTACCGTGACTATTAGTTCTGCTTTGTACTTATATTTTTTCATATTTTTGGATATCATTTTTTCGCTTGGATATTATTTTAGTTATCGATTTTTATTCGTTGAATTTTTTATTTATTATGTTTTCTTTTTTAATTTGCTTTTAGTTTACGTTATCACATTTTTATATATGGAAAATCAATTAATAATTAAATTAAATTAAATTACAAGTAATTTTTAATTAAATTAATAAATAAATATGTTTAATATGAGAGTAAATTATTTTTATAATTAAACAAATAAATAATTAAATTAATTAATTACTTAAAGAATAAAATTAATTTGGTTATTAATTAATAATTTTATTATTTTTATTAAAAATTCCCGACACGACGCTAAGCCGTCGGAAATATTTCAGATTTACCGACGGTCAAGTCCGTCGGAAATCTAACGACGCTTTACCCGCTTGCAATCGACCTCATTTATCGACGGTTATACCCGTCGGTATTGCAACGATAAGGAGAGTCCGTCGGTAATCCTTTGCGACGCCCATATTTCCGACGGGTTTTAGGCCGTCGGTTATCCGTCGGTAAAACTGGATTACCGACGGCTTTTATGGATTACCGACGGCTTTAGGCCGTCGGTAATCCCGTGTTTTCTTGTAGTGTAGCTCATTAAATAAATATTTTATTATGTCATTTCAGATTTTGTGCTGAACGTTAAATATTATATGTCACTTTTTAATATATAATTTTATAATTTTATTTATTTCACCCGCTATTTAGCTTACGCTATCTGCCCGCTATTTTACGCTATCCTACCAATTTTACGCTATTTTTCGCGATCCTCGATTAACAACACTGGAATTTGAAAATCGACTTGGTCATTTAAAGAGGATAGAATTAGACAAGCAGAAGTGGCAAAGGAAAGAAGTACAGAGAGATGTGCAAAGCAAATTGCAGCCAAGCAACATCATCAATATCCATATCCATGAATGAAATGGCAAGCATAAATTAAAATTGCACTCTTTACTCACAAGCATTGTGACTGATGAGTGATAGCAGAACTGACAGACAATTACACAGTACATATCATTTAGACAATTACACAATACACTTCAAAATCCCCTCTGTGGAGAGAACTATGAACGAAAACAAATAAACATGTCGGTGTGGGGGTCAACAGACAACCCTTTTTCCACCCAATGAGTTAACCGACATGATTTAGAGTGCATACCTAGTGGTACAAGTGACGAACTGGTGGAGGTGGCGAACTCAGAGGCCTATGAAATGTAGCTTTTGTGTTAGCGTAAACTAATAAAATATAAACAAGAATATCAAAACCACACCATTAAAATTAAAAACTAAGAACAATCATATTAAGAACATATATAAATAATAACACGATTTAAGTCCACACCTTCAATACAATCACCACTTTTGGAGGCAAACTCTAAAATTTCAACTCAAACTTGTTATAAATTCTCATAATGAAATCTTCCCCAAACAACAACAATATGCGGCAAACTAACATTTTGAAGATAAGCATTCGGTATTACTTTTTGACTGTCCAAGATCATGAAATTCTTGTTAATATTAGTGATTGTTCTTATCATGGTCAAATTTATATGTTCTTATAGCTTGGATCTTTCTTCTCAATACAAATAACATTTCTGAATATTACATTTGGATATTCCTAATGTTTCATATCAAGCTGATTTGATTCCAAAATCTATTTGTTCCAAACTTGAGCAAATTATCAAAGGATTCATTTAGAAAGTGTTACCTGGTCATAGAATGTGGCACGCTATTAGTTGGCATTGGTTTTTCTACCCTAAGTTGCAAGGTACCCACTTCCTTTATTTGCGGCTACAACGAAGATAATAGTATATAAAGACTTCTCTATTCTCAAACCGGAAGTTTGACTACATATTTTTGGGTTAGCTAACTAGTTGATATGGTTGTTTTGAGTCTACATTTTTCACTGTTGTGTTAAAAAAATTGTACATGTTTAATTGCTTGTAAAGATAAAAAAATACTAAAATTATTGCCGTGGTCTACAAATGTGTTACTAAAATTATTGCCAACACGTTAAAACTTATCCTGCCTGATATCATAGACCCCAATCAAAGTGCCTTTGTTCCGGGGAGAGGTATTACTGATAACATCTTATTGGCACATGAGCCTGCTCAGGGCTACATCGCGTACTTATAATCTTATATAGAGTGATGAGTCTTAAGACTCAAACTAGCTGCACTGAAGAAAACTATTATGTTGGCTCAACATATATTCAAATGCAACCACTATATTGGAATGAGACTCCAATAAACTGAAAATGTATGCAAATAAATTTCAGACCTAGAACAAATAAATGATGAAAAACACACCAGTCATGCAGTGCCAGTAGCCATTGGTGGTGAAGGTTTGTAATTTTGTTTTATTTTGAGCATGATCCATGTCAAATAACTAACAGTAACTCAGTATATATCTGTCAAATAACTAACACTTACTCTCCTGGCACATTTATTTTTACTGCTCAGTCCCCTCTTTCAATTTTCAAATGTTTTGTATGTTCATATAATATGGAGAATGAGGTACATGAACTTGTAAATATTGATTAGGACTTACTTGTTGCACCAGATATGTTGTAGAAGTTCTCCAAAGGCTTGCTTCTTAACTTGAATCAAATTCTGCTTTTGGTTCTGCAAGAAGTGTCACAAAATGAATGGCCTTAGATTTCTTATATTGTAATAATATATAGTATACATATACATGAATAAATGTACCAACCACTGTGGTAAGCGAAGTCGAGAAAGAAGGAAAAGGTGAAAGGACACAGAATTGATAAAATATCATATATCATAAAAATTAAGTCACCACAGAATTGAAGCAAGAATTAATGCAGCTTTTGGTTAATAACATTGATAAAGTAGCTCCTAATTATTTACTGTGGCTCCTCAATGTTTTACAAACTGAAGTTGCATTTGTTGATGTAGTTTTTTCCTCACAGAAACAAATCAATTTTGTCTAAATTTTCTTGCAAAACTTTAATATCTACATAACCAAAATACTTGAAGTTTCATTAGAGAACTTCATCAAGACAAATAGCAACACAATGTCTAGAATGACAAATATGAAAGGCAGCACATATAGATGAATTACTAACGGAGTTCAGGAGCTACCGCACAAAATCTCTAAGAGTAACGTTGTTTGAACAGGAAATAGCATATACATAGGCAACGAATTTTAACAATTATGCCTGGCTTTTCAATGTGGATTAAACATATAGGATAGAATCAATAAAATAATTTTACATGGATGATCAAAATCATCCATACACCACGGGATGAAGGTCATGCAAATGATGTAAAAGGGAAAATTCAAACAGCTGAAGCCAAAGATACTGAGGAGAAATATACATGGTTAGTTTCCAACAACACAACAAGCATGCTTGAAAATGATTCATTGGAAGGAGATAGTCATGCAAGTGACATAAACATGGAAAATCAAATGCATCCAATAGCTGAAGCAGAAGATGTTCAGGAGAAAGCTACGGGTCTGGCTTCTGAAGATACAACTGAACTTGGAGAAGTTTCAGTGCAAGAAGAAAGTCATGGAGATGATGCGAAAGAGGATGGTTGACTCGAATAAAAATATCAGCCAAGCAGTATTAAAAAAACTTGTTTTGCTATAATGAAAGGGAAGGGAAAAGGCACAAATCTCACGAAGGTAAAGGACAAGCAAAATAATAAAATGACAAAAGAAACAAAAGGGATAATTTTTAAGTTTATTTAATAAAGTAAACGAGTTCAAATTTGACTTTTTGAATATAATTGTATTATTATCTATTGTAGTGTATACTTGTAATTCTAATTGTGACATTGTATCATAAACCTTGGTTGTTTGTTTGTATTGTGTGTGTATGATTTAACTAGTTCACTCAATGACTCACCACTTCAACTATTTCACCAATGACGTGTTACCCTGATCAAATTGTCGACAGCATCAGGCAAGTTTATCGACACTGGCGGAAACATCTTTCGTGCTATAGGCAAGGTTTGTAGCTACTTAAGATTTTAAAGATGTACATGAACTGAACAACAAAAACTCATCTTAATCTAGCAAGGCTCTTCAGTTGAATGATAACACTCTATTACGCTCCCTTTGTCTCACACACACTGCGAAAAACAAATTTTCTAGAAAAACGAAATTTCCACCTCTCCCTTCCTCCTAAAAACATGTCTAGAATTTTTATTTTATTTTTTAATTGTATGAAAATTTTTCCAGGCATAACTATCTGGAAATTAAGTAGTTCTGCATGAATAAATCCGGTCCAAATACCATAACGCATAATGAACAGAATTTCTTAATTCTTATTCTCAGTAGCATCGATACTTAATAACACTGAAATTGAAAATCCAAACTCCAAATTACAGCATACAGGAACAATCCCCAATAACACTGAAATTGAATCCCCAAACTCCAAATTACAGCATACAGGAACAATCCCTACGATGCGAAATACAAGAACAATACAGGAACAGAAGAAACAAAATATGGAGATGGCTGCGGTGATAATCAAAATATGAACAGAAGAAACAGAGTTCAGTAGCTGCTACTTACTTGATAATCAAATCGACGAACAGTGGCTGCGGTGGCTCCAAGCAATAATCGAAGATGGAGAAGATGGAGAAGATGCGACGGAGGAAGCTTCTCGAATCTCCCTTCTCGAATCTAGAATACGACGACTGAAGATGAAGTCTGCGATGGAGAAGTCTGCGGTGGCTCCAAGCTTCAAGCTCCAAGCTGAAGCTTCTCGAATCTTCAAGCTTCAATCTCCAAGCTTCAGCTTCAAGCTCCAATCACGTGGTTCTTGCAACCGACGGTGGCTCCAAGCTTGTGGCTCCAAGCTTCTCGAATGTCTTGGCGGCCGTGACAAGAGAGGAGAAATGCGACGATCAAGATGAAGAAGGAGGCGGAGGGGGCTGCGCGGAGATGAAGAAGAAGGGTAGAAGGATGAAGAAGCGATCTACGCGGCGGAGATGAATGAAGAAGAAGGATTCTGTTCTGGCCAAATAAAGAGCTGACCGACGGCCATTTTAAAATTACCGACGAGTATGACCGTCAGAACGACGGGATTACCGACGGACCAACCCGTCGGAAAAACTCCCCATTACCGACGGTCAAAAACCGTCGGTATTCAAAAACAAGCGGGAATTTTCCAAAATTCACGGTTTACCGACGGACATTAACCGACGGTATGTGTCCGTCTCTAAAAAGCGGTTTTCCGACGGCTTAACCCGTCGGTAATATACAGAATACGACGGGTCGCGTTTTCCGACGGGTAAGACCGTCGGAAATCCCGGTTTTTTAGCGACGGACTAAGGCCGTCGGTGAATGTCCGTCGGTATGTTAACTATTTCTTGTAGTGTACCTCTTCCTCCCTTTCTCTCAGGCGCCTCAACTGTCTCTATCACAGGACTGTGCGCAAAAGAGAAAGAGCTGAACATTTTTTCGTTTTTTTATTAATTTTGTTTTTTGTCTAATATATCAGTCATTGTATTAATGTAACGACTGAGATTGCTACAGTAAGGAGTGCGGTAGACAAATGTGCTGTCGAGGATCCGATTCCCCTAGCAATAGGGGTGTCCAAGCAGGTTAACTCATCTCAACCCGCTTTCCACTCGCCTTAAACGGGTGGGGCGGGTTGAGCCACCAAAGAAAGTGAGTTGGTACTTTCAGCCCGTCCTGTCACGGGTTGGCCCGCAAAAAAAAACATTGATTTTAAAAATGGCGGATTGACCAACCCAACCAAAAAAATTAATTTAAAAATATATTTTTAGGAAAAATTAAAAATGGTGACTTGGTGGGTCAACCTATCTTACCTAATGGGTTGGAGGGCGAGTTAGGAGGGTTGGTTTATTGAGATATCCTAACCCGTGTTACCTCGTTTGGCGGATCAGACCCATGAATCCAACCCACTTTGCCACCCTTATCCAACGCCATAATGTATCATACACAACTTAGCATGGTGAGGCACATTAGAAGCCGCGTAATGTAATTGGAAACTCTGGTGACCAAAACTTGATATACATACATACTTCGTATTTCCTCAATGATGCTTGATCGATCTCCATGCATGCATCATGTAATCAGAAAGAACCACGTTAGAGAGAGACCAGTCTGAGAAAGACAATACCATTCACAACATATGTATGCAAGCACACGAAGTAGCAAAAAGTCTTGGAGTTCATGATTGTGTATATCGTGTGATCTTCATATGTACACATGACGGTCGGTGCAGGCAAAAATGGATGTTTGGGTGTGACATAGCATAAAAAGAGTGCATGAAGAATTTCAGTGGGCAGAGAAGTATCCTTCTATTTGATATCCAAGTCGCTCAGTCAAATCCAGACATCAAATTAACATGAGAGTAAACATTGTTCTTATCAAACTACACGTAAACTATATAAGTAGCAAAACTGTGCCTCTGAATAAGCTCTGACTTCTCGTCAACAGCCACTATTATCATATTCCTTTTCAGTCCAGTTCTTTTTTTGTTTTTGGTACATTCAGTCCAGTTCCTTTTATTCGCGCAAAAACTAATCTTGATCATGTAAAAGTTGTGCAATAGTCTCTTCTGAATGACGTTTTTATATGGAAGTAACTTATAAGTAACGCACATATCTGACTCATGTAAACGTATTAATTCCTTAGTTAAAATTCTTTTTAAATCCTTATGAGGAAATGACTTTTTGACGAGCAACGTATATGACAAGATATTTTGTAAGCTGTTAATAAAAAATGATTCAAAAGCAAGTACATAAAAATATCTCAAACATTGTGTTTACAAACTTAAATGAAAAAAATATACTTAAAAATGAGGAAAATTAATTAATTTTACTGTTTCTTTTACGAAAGTATGAAAATAAAACCGGTCAAAAAATATCTGAGATAGAGACCTCGTAAATACAAGAATAGATAAATACAAATTTTCTTAAAAATGAGGAAAATAAATTAATTTTACTGTTTCTTTTACGAAAGTATGAAAATAACTGGTCAAAAAATATATGAGATAGAGACCCCCGTAAATACAAGAATAGATAAATACAAATTTTCTCAAAAAAAATTGTTTTACATATATATCCAATAATATGTTGTCATGTGTTTTTAAACTAATTAAAAGAAGTGACAACATATTATGGACGATTGTTTACACCAACCGAGCTTACAAAATAAACTCATAAATGAATTTAACTACTATAAATTTTACTTTTGGTTAATTGGTTGCAGTAACTAATAAAAGCACATTTAATAGTATCTTATCCACATAAACTAGGAATTAATATAATATGCTTAAAATAATATTTGAAGAGAAAAAGGAAAATAAATACATATATATATTGGTCCACAACGACACGATTTCAATATTATTTTCAACGACTTAGACCCAACGAGTGGTCATCGTCAGTTTCAGTAACCCTATTCCTATCAATGCACATGTATATATATAGAAACAAAGAGAACAAAAGAGTATAGTAATGGAGAAAGGACAAGGACACCATATATATCTGAATCCCCGCTTCCCTAGCTTGGTCAGCTTCACTTCCTTAAATCTGATAAAAAAAAAATTGAAAAAAAATAATAATAAGCATTTGAAAGTAGATGCTTTGCTTATAAAAAATGGATTTTCATATTACTATTATTAGTAAGAAAAAGACTTAAAAAAACTCCAAGTGTTATAAGAAAAAATTCATTCAGACCAGGTAATAATAAGATGCGCCATGCTGGAGTGATTGGAGGGTAACGCTCCACTCGTCGGTGAGAACAGGGTGGCCGGAGGAGTGGAAGAGAACGGCTCCTTCCCCAAAGGCTTCGCGCACGTTGAAGGGTCCCACTGGAACCTCGAATACGACGTCGTTAATGAACACTGTGCATTTTGCCGTACCATCTTCCTCACCAACACCTGGCACACACCGAATCATCTCTCATGTGAAAGTCGAAAAGGAAAAGAAAAAAAATCTCTAACTAGCTAATCCAATGAAGCCATGCACACGTCCATGTGATGGACACTCACAATCAAACTCACTAGTCAATTTTAGTGATTGTTTTTTTGGGGTACATATATTTGTAAAATTGATCGTTTTAATTACCTTGAAGTTCAGTAACGGGGGATGGAACAGTAACGGGTGGTGTATTAGTAATTGGGGGAGGAAGAGGATCAGTTGGATCAGTGAGACAAAAACTGAGTTGTGGGTCTTGGTGCTGGTGGTGCATTATATTATTGATGATGGCTTTGTCTTGATTTTCTTCTTTGTTTGAGGTGGTTCCATAGCTCATAATCTCACTAAGCAATATACTAGTAGTGCAAGGCAGTGAAGGCAGCACAACATTTTGTTGAGGTTGGTGTGGAATCATATTAGAAAACTCAGATAGGTAAAACCCTTGTGTTGTCATGACACCATTATGCTGCATAGGGAAGGAGAAAGGTTCGGCTGGTGGTGGTGGTAGCTGAAAAGTGGTCTCATTGGGAGTCTGAAAATAAGCCTGGTTGACAGAAGCTGTGGGGGAATTACTATTAGGCACCCCGTTGTTGACGTCTGAGAAGAATCCCAGCTTGTAGGGTAATATTATTTCTTGTGGAGAGGACTTGTCAGAAGAAGAAGATGAGGATGAAGGTGGTGTGATTTGAGGGAGAGAAGAAGAAGGGTTTTGTTGTGCTTGATCTGTGTTCTTGTTCTTTTGGAGGTGGCGGAGCTTGTGCTTGCTCCTGGATTTGCGGTTCTGGAACCAGTAGAAGACATTGGCATCACCCACTTGACCATACTCTTGTAACTGTGTTCGGATCTTCCTTATCTCGTCCCTTGGAGGGTTCACCATCCCAGAGTTGAAGATGGCTTCCAGTATGCGAATTTGCTCTGGTTTTGGGTTCCATCTTGGCTTTGGTTCTGGACTTCTCTCATCACTACCTGCAGCTGTAAGGTATATACACACAATAAAACATAAGGTAAATGGAAAATGGATGTATAGTTACCTTCATTTTATAGCAAACGTTAGTCAATTACACACACACACACCATGCTTTTAAATTGTGGTTTGCAACCACAATTGCACTCACAAGATAACGGTTTTTGTTGCCTCTGCAACCGCATCGCTGCGTCAGCCGCAATTTTCCGCAAAATAACGGTTTTTTAAGTCTTTACAACCGCAATTTAAAACCATGACACACAAAGGTAAGAAGTTTACAAAATAAAATTAATAAAAAGATGCTAATTGGTTCGTCAAATTAAAAAGAAAAAGAGCAAATCGGATCTATTGTAAAATTTGTATCGCTATTATATTACTAGGGAAAAAAATTAAATTAGTGACAAAAATTTAGAGATGAAAAATATGAAATATGTATCTAATTTCATCACTAAAATTTGTGACTAATTCCATCGCTAAATTTGTGACAAGAGTACTAGAGAGGAATTTTAATATTTTTCGTCTCTAATTAATCTTGGTCACTAAATCAATTTTTTCTAGGAATATATTGGCCAAGGAAACTGACCTTTGGAATTAGGATGGGTTTTCAAATATTTGTTAATTTATTATCATAGTGCAGATATGGTGAACTGTAAGTAGTTTTGAGTTTTAGACAAACCTGAAGTATAAGGGTTTCTCTGGAAACCAGTGGACATGAGAGAGGAGTTGATGCCATGGGGGTTGGTCGACGTCTTAGACTTCTTGAACATGCTTGGCCAGTGTCGGTTGGAGGAAGCCATGATGATTGATGATCGATGATGATGGGAGAAACTGATGAGCAGAATTACTGAATTGGCCAACCAAAAGAGAAAATTGATAGAGAATTAAGCAGCCCTTTAATTTGTTGCTCTTGGTATTCAGCCTGAACTGTCTGAATCCACTAGGCCAACATATCTCCTCTTCATTAGCCTCTTCACCTACTGCTCTCTGTGTCTTTCACAATTCTATATATCTGTCATTATCACATTCACAGCCAAACATATATGTAACATCTCTCCTAATAAAAAACACTCTCATATATATAAAATTAAAAAGTATAATATAATATAATAAAAGAGAAAAAAAAAAGTCAATAATTAAATATTTATAAAAATGGAGGAAACACAATAGCCTTTATGTCATATAAAAACTAATTATTTTCACCAAAAAAAATAATATTAAAATTAATTAAAAGGAGGGGAGAAACAAATAAAAAGAGAACGAATATAATAAGAATTACCATGTCTGTCACCCCTTGCGCTATATCCTTTGCTTACACCACTTTTGCATTTGTACTATGAAGAAAACGACTTGTTTTTTTTGTGTGTGTGTGTGTGTTTGTGTGGAGGTTCCGAAGCTACACAAAAACTACCAGCAGACGAGAATCAAAGGGAACAAGGAAAGGAATAATTAATACATGCTATGGACTTGAGGGGAAGAAGAAGGAAGAACTAGAAAGGATCAATATTTTTTTTATTGGGTTTGGGTTCACTAGCAGTGTATGAATGGAAGGAAGGAAGAGGTTGTTGCAGGAAGGAAGGAATAAATAAGAAGGGGTGGATGGAGGTTTCAAACTCAAAAGTCAAGAAGGGATATGTAATGTAGTAGTAGTAGTAGTGTTTGATTGGAAAAGCGGTGGTGGGTTAGTAATTGCAAGTTCTTCAAGTTATTTTGGGCGAAGAAATGTGGGGGGCGTTTGGATTGACTCGAGGGCCTTATTTATTATCCGTTACATATCTCTGTAATTTAATTTGACTGGAATTCCTCCATATCTCCGGCCGCCCATTCTAATTTTAGGGATGGTAACTCTCGTAATGGAACCTATTAGTGTTTCACCGGTATAATTGCTCGCTTAATGGGGTACTATGTGGTAGAATAATTGCTATACACATTAGTACGAGTAATTATCCAGAAATTTGTTGTAGGTGCGTCAAAAAAAAAAAAAATTGTTGTAGGTACAAGTGTTGGTACGTGTAACTTAGTACCCAATCTGTTCCATATCTATATATTATTTATTTATATATTAAGTTAAAAAAAAAGTTAATCTATTAATTACTCTATTCGTTTCTTTTTACTTGTCTTTTAATGTTAATTTACAGTAACCAAGAAAGTTAATAGAATTTGTTGTTTTTAATGAAACTATTTGTCTTTTTCCTACGATATCATTGACCATTCATTACTCTATAGAACATATTTGTCTCTCTGCAATAAATAGTTAAGGGTATAATTGACAAACAAGTAATTAATGTAACATTAAACTATGAAAATAACAAGTAATTAGAAACAAAATTTCTCTAAAAAATCGATATGTAAAAAGGAACGGAAGGAATATGATTCACAAGTTTTTTTATGAATTTGTTTTCCTGAAAATTTAGTGAAGTATTTAGGTTGTGCTTGGTTGACAAGAAAAAATGTGAAGAGAGAAATTGTGAAGAGAGAGTATGAAAAGAGAGAAAAAAATAAGAAAAATGTGAGAAAAATGGTAGATTTGAGTATTGATTGGAATAAGTGAAAAAGAAGAGAAATAGAGAAGAGAGAAATGTTGATTATTTTTTAAAAGACAAAAATGTCCTTCACTAACATTTAATTTAATTTAGTTTATTTAATTTATTTAATTTTTATCGATTAATTAATGGACTAATTCTCGTAAAAAAAATTAATGGATTAATTTAATTTATTATAATTTATTTAATTTTGTATTTGTTTTTAATTTAATTTATTAATACTTTAATTTAACATTCCAGAGAGCACAACAACAGTGCACCGTCTCCCTGCCTTGTTCCCCATCGACGCCTCGTTCCCTGCCTTCTCTAAAGACGCCGCCGCCTTCCGGCTCGTCGATGGCAAGCCCCCACCACGACAGCAACAACGACACCTCCCCCAGTGGCGCCGCAATGAGGAAGTCGAAGCGCGAGGCGGAGAAGGACCGACTCTACCACTACCAGACCCCCAGCAATAGTGACAATCGCAACAGTGACAATCGCCGCGACCATCTCTACCACCACTGCATCTACTCATCGGAAGCTCAAGGCGAGAGAAGGATCGCCAGCGACTGCACCCATTTTCTCAAACCCATTTTGGTCAATTTTGGTCACTCGCCATTCTCTTCGCGTTTTCATCGCAGTTCTGGGGAGAAAACAATTTTTGGTGGGTCCCACCATTTTTAATTCTCTCTCGCCATTTTCTCACCTCATCCAATCAGGGTAGATTGTACCTTTCTCTCCATTTTCTCTCCTCATGTTCAATTTCTTCTCATTCTCTCGCCTGCCAATCAGGCCGTTAATGTTCAAACATAACATGATGTGTTTCATTTAATAAGTGTGTTATATTGTATTTTAATTTAGTAAAATAATTTTCTTTATAATATTATATTATATATTATATTCTAGTAAGTACATATATATATGTGTGTGTATATATATATATATATATATATATATATATATATATATATATCAAAATATAACTTTATCAAATATGTTTATTAAATACGTTATGGTACTGCATTTTTTTTAGTATGCACATTTCTTGTCTTGCTTATCAACATTTAATTTCAATTATTGTGGTTACATTATTGTTGACGATGAAATATGTAATTGTCTATGATAAAATATAAGTTTTTTAAAAATGTAATCCCACATAATTTAAAAATTGTTATTGGTTTTTGGTAATCATCACGTAGAATCTTTTTATTGGAGAGTATTTTATTCTCCAAATAAAATATTATTTAGAATCATTTGTCATCAAAACTATTCATAATATGTTATTTAAAGTCGTTTATCATTGGCATTACAATTTGTAATAATTCTTGTTTGAATTATTTAATCTCTCATGATAATCCCGGAATGTTATTCCATTATACATTTCCATTGTGATATTAATATTTTGAAGTAGCAGAATTGGTATTTTTTTTTATAAATAGTAAAAAATTAAGTGTTCATCAATCATATGAATTGTTTTGTCATTCTCATCTAAATTTTGGTAATATATATTTTTTTTTCAATTATGCCATTAAATTATACATCTATTTTTCAAACTGAAGTTTTGTATGTTAAACATTTTCTTAATTGATTTAGTAAGATTTCATCAAACATTTTAATATTTTTAAAAAATATGATTTGACATAACTTAATATCTTTTTAGTAAAGTATGACACCCCAGGTAAGTACCTCTGTAAGTCTCTCAAAAAAAAGGTAAGTACTTTTATAAGCGTTCTTTAAACCTTGAGACTTTTCCTAACCCTGGTAAGCCATCAGGTTCAAGACCAAACACACCTAAACTTTATTGTACACAAAAAATGTAACTCCCATCCCCAACTCTTTTTACTAGTTCCATGATTTTTATTAGGTACTATTACACATTTCCTCTCACCGTTCTTTTTACGGGTTCTGCACTTAGTCTTTTTTTCGATTCCTCAAGATTCAAACTCAGTACCTCACTTTAAGAGTTCCCAAGTGGATGAGTTGATACCAAAAAAACAATAAGGTGAATGTTAAGATAGAGATAACTATTATCTACTATTTATTTGTGAGATGTAATTTTGCATGTTAGGAAAATATATTTAAAGAAAGTTAATCATCAATGAGATATTGCTGATATAAAATACATATAGTTTTTGTAATCAATATAATTGTATAAACGACCTCTAATTGGTATAACCTTCGATAATAATAAAGTTTATTTTGAACATAATAATCACATTAAAAATTGAAATTGAAAACCTTTTTACTTATCATTTAAAATTCATTTGGTGTCATTTTAATATGTAACACATTACAATTTTATAAGATGATAGAATATTTTATTTAATAGTTAATCTATAATAATATTTAGTACCGTTAATTATATTTAACAATTTTTCTCAAGGAATATATATAGATAATAATTGATAATATAAATTATCATTTAATTATTTTTAAGATAATGCTTTCAAATATTAAATAGCACTTAGTATTGTCACTAAACATTTTTAGTAAATAGACTTATATTTTATAGTGTACTTTAGTTATATTTTACGTATTTATCTTAAATTGTAGTTAATTATTATTAAGAAATTTTAATATTTAATAAAATGTCCAATAAATTTTATATTTAGTACAACCAATAATAATAATAATTTAAAATGATGAATAAAATAATTTTTAGTAAAATAACCTCAAAGGTTGTAACTCACAAAATAAGATTAATTTTTATTTAATGCTAAAGCTTAAATCTCTTTTACACACACACACAACCTGAAAGGTTGTAACTCATAAAATAAGATTAATTTTTATTTAATGCTAAAGCTAAGCTCAAATCTCTTTTACAGATAACCTTCGTGCGTTACATGAGCTTGTTTATATTTTATTTTTTTAAATGTTTGAAGGTTATAAATTTAAACCACGTAACAATAGTTTATCCCAACCTCTTAAGAAATTGGTGTTCACATGATACATAGTCATTTTTTAGCATGTTTTTAGTTTTCTTTAAAGGACTTGATAGAGTTATCCTCATCTCGTAGAATTAGGTTGTAGTTTTTTTCTTCTTCGAGTCTTAGGCCCTCCTTAGTACCCAAAAAAAAATCTAAATAATAATTTTTTAATTCCTTATAGAATAACATATAAGAATTAAATATAATTCTATTGAAAAAGGACCTCACTTATTTCAAAATTATTTTTCTTATAAAATATTTCTTATCGTGTTTAATAATTAGAATTATCAAATTTTTAGTAAAGTTATCATTGAAACTTTAATATATCAAAAGATAACTATATCAAATAAGTTTATTAAACACGCTATGGTTTTATATTTGTTTTAATATGCGTATTTCTTATATTGTTTATCAATAAATAATTTTAATCACTATGGTTACATTAATGTTGACAATGAAATATGTAATTGTCCATAACAAAAGATAGTTTTTTTTTCAAATGTAATCCTGCATAATTTAACAACTGGTATTGGACGTTGCTTATCATCCATAACTACATGGAATCTATTATTGGAGATTATTTTATTCTCAAAATAAAATATCATTTAGAGTCATTTATCATTAAAATTACTTATAAAATATGTACTTTTACAACAGTGTTACCTTTTGTAATTATCTTTGTTTGAATTATTTAATCTTTTAAAATAAGGAGTTTTATTCAATTACATATTCTAATGTAATATTAATATTTATAAGTAGCATAATTGGAATGGAAGCAAATGATCATAAGGAATGATTATGATATGTGAGACCACGAAATGGAAGGCTTAAGAAGCAAGAAAAATGCTCAATTGAAGAGGGAAGTTGTATTTATAGTGTTTTGGGAAATGGCCAACACGCTCAAACGTTGGCATGCTCAAGCATAGAGAAGCCCACGTTTGAGCGCCCATATGCACGCTTAAGAGAGCGTGGGGCCTAAACCTAAAATTTTGGTTTTGGTCCCTCTTTCATCTTAGGCCTGTGTGACTTACTTTAAAAAAAGTTGAAAAATATAATTGTTTATTAAAAAAATTAAAATAGCCTTAGAATCTGTGGGTTGTGAACTGTAAAGCCCTGAAATCATGCAAATGTAAATGTCGCCCATAAAATTACCACTTTTTCCTTGTCACTTAAAGTTTATCTCTATAGGTCTAATGGCTCTGCACACCGCTGCACAAAAGATTCAAATCCCGCATTAAGGGTGTGATTGGTTCACGAGAGAAATTGTTAAAAGAGAGTATGAAAAGAGAGAAAAATGTGAGAAATAGAGTAAATTTGGGGTATTGATTGGAATAAGAAAAAGAGAAGAGAAAAAAGAGAAGAGAGAAGTGTTGATTATTTTAGAAAAAACATTAATATCCTTGACTAACAATTTAAATAATTTAAGATATAAGGAGAGAATAAGGGTAGAATTGGTAAATAAAAAAAACGCTGGCAGCTCATTTTCTTCGTACTTCTATGGAAAAACATTTTGGCGTGGGACCCACGCTTTTTTTCTTTCTTCGCTTTTTCATATCAGACCAATCGCGAGAAAAAGGTAATCTCGCTCCATTCTCTGTCGCTCGTTTCTCTCTCATCCCATTTCATGCGCAAACAATCAGGGGCTAAGATCTTGTCCTCGAAGTGGTTCTTGACTCGAGTCATTACCTATTCTATAAGTGGTGTATGGACCTTTAGAATGTACTAGCAGGGACTAGTTCTCTGGTTGGGTTGGTTGGTGGTTATTTGTTTTTTTTTTTCATTACTTGTATTCTCCTCTTCTAATTTTCTTCTGTATTGGGTTGGAGTACTTTTTACTTTTATCTTAATATATTTTTCTTTTGTCGGTTCAAAAGAAAATATAATTGTTTTTTATGGAAACAAACTCATATCATTTCATTTGCAATAAAAGTTTCAATACACATAGGAACAAAATAAAAATCTTAGAGAAAAACAAAAGATGTGGCCTCGCTAGATTGGTTTTCCTCTTAACAAACTCTACTGCAAAGTTTAAATTAAAAGAAAGGAGATCTCTACATCGATCTATAACTGAGCCAAATTCAGACACTTCATTTCTAGAACGGTCAAGAAAACATATTTGTATGTAGGGAAACTAGAATATACCCAATTTGGAAGAAATAACTCGTTTGCCACGGTTAAGTTTTCAAGAAGCACATTGATAACGCTAATCCTATTACCTTGACCATGTGAACTGTGAACAACATGATACTCCCTTTGTTTTCATATATAAGCAACAAAGCACTTTTTTGGTTCATTGAATAACTCATGTATTTGGTCTATAATATTTGGTCTATAATATAGACCAAATACATGAATTAAATTATAGACCAAATACATGAATTATTTAATGAACCAAAAAAGTGTTTTGTTGCTTATATATGAAAACAGAGGGAGTAAGTCTTAATCTTTTATTTGCTCTTTTTTATAACGCCTAGGTCAAGATTAAGATTAATGTCGCTCAAGTTAACTTGTTCACCATGATTAGTTAACTCTAAGTTCTTTTTCTTTTTGAGTTAGTTTTGAAATGTGTAACAATACCAAGTGAAAGAAACAGGGGAGAAACTAGAAAGAGAAGATGAAAAATTACAAAAGGGGATTCCCAATTTCAAATAGGAGGCCTCATCCGTACTTTAGTTTGTGAAACACGGCTACAAAAACAAGAGCAACTGGACACTATAAAAGAAAATAATTAATTCAATAATTCTTCACTGAGATCATCCATAACCTAACCCCGAGACTCTTTATATATTAGAATCACAAACATTGAAGCATAGGTTTTCAATTCTGTTATATATATATATATTTATAGCTGAATATGAAATGGAGTGGTTATATTCTCACACCCCCAAATTAGAGGAAAGTACAAGTCCTTTTCTTGCGTGGTTTCTTCTTTGGCTTTGGTGGCCTCATTGCAACCTTTATTGCAGCATCAAAAACTACCTTCACGTTCTGCAAACAGAAAAAAAGAGAGAATTGTAACCAACACTTAAAAATACTTCTCAATTGGGATTAAATTGAATCAGAGAACATCTGTTGCAGTTTGATTGAACACATATAAACAATGGTTCCTTCAACTACATCATAATCTAGAGCTTGAGTTTGCTTCAAAATAGGGCTCAAAAAATTTGAATCCAATGAAGTGCAGCCATTTTACCTGTTGTGTTTTAGAGCTGCACTCAATGAAAGTGACTGCACCAATCGTTTTCTTTAATTCTTCACCCTGCTCACCATAATCACTGGTTAAATTCATTGTACGTGCAAAATAATTTTGGTTTCAATATAGGCATCTTTTTGTCTAATTTGTTGAGAACATGCCTGAGTGGTTGTTATTCGTGTGGCTCCAGGATGATCAATAAAAAATTGCTTGTCGTCTCGCAAATCTGTACATACATAAGATTTAATTGATTGTCATTAATGTCAACTTATGATGATAATTGTAATGCTACTTTGATGGAATATTTATCTTACCTAGTTTTGTTCCCACCAGCACAATAGGCACATTTGGCGCATAATGTCTCAGCTCAGGTATCCACTGTTTGTCAAGAATCCAACATATATAGATATTTTTAAAGACATGACAATACTAATGTCAACAAAAAAACATTATATTACAGTAACAAAAAAAGAGGAATCTCAGCTCGGGCAGAGAGGGGGGAAAAGAACCTTTTTGGAAATGTTCTCATAACTGGCTTTACTGACCAGAGAAAAGCACAACAAAAAAACATCAGCTCCTCTGTAGCTCAAAGGCCTTAGTCTATTGTAATCTTCTTGTCCTGTTATCCACAAAATTTTAGCTCATCAAATATTATTATCATATAATATGAAAGTGAAACATAGAAGGACAACCAGCCAACCAACCTGCAGTATCCCATAAACCAACATTAACCGTACTACCATCCACCACTACATTAGCACTGAAGTTGTCAAACACTGTTGGAACATAATCCTATCACAGAGAAATCAAAGGGAAAAAGAATATTAGATTCATCACTAGCTCCTTCAACCATGATTCACTTTCTTCTGATTCATGTAATGTACACATTAATTGAAACATCCATGGCAAGCAAACAGAAACATACTGTGGGAAAGGTATTGCTTGTATAGGATATAAGCATGCATGTCTTTCCCACAGCGCCATCCCCAACTGTTACACACTTGATAAATCTTGCCGTACTCATTGTCTCTTCTTCTTTCTTTAACTAAGAAACATACTCTATACTTGCAAACAATTGAATCAATATTTATGAAGAAGTTTGAGCTTGGAATAATGAAGGAATTTGAGCTTAGAAAAGCTTTTCTTTTCTTTAAGTGCAAGGACAAAAGCGGATGTGGCAACAAAGTAGGTATAGTGCTGGCGTTAGTTGGTTAAGTGTGGGAGAAGGGAGGTAATGAATGATGAAAAGCAAAGAATTTTGCTTAATTAGCTAATACACTATGATGAAATTAAAGAACAAATAAATTGAGGTATGATATGATGCAAATCAAGTCAAAAAGTTTGTTGTGAGCTAGGTCCCTCTTATTGGAAAAGTCCAAAAGTGAATGCGAATGCTCTTTACTTCTTCTGTTATCCTTTTTTTTTTTTGGTAAAATCCTGCGATGGAAAAAGAGAAGAATAGAGTTCCTTCTGTTGTCTAATGGTTGCTCTTTACTCTTAGTTTTTTTGGATCCAGATAACAAATAATAATCCAGTGACGCATTGAAGCACTATTGTGAGGTCATTCTTGTCATGGGCGGCGGAACTATCACCCAGATTGGCGTGTGTATAAAATTTTAAAATTACCGAAATTATAACAAAAATATTAGCAAAGTTTATTTACAAAACAATAACAAGAGTAAATATTTACTCTTCCTGTAAAATAATAAGAGCATGATTTCTGATAATATAAAACATGTTTTCGGACTTAAAAAAATATAAAGGTTTCTGAATTAAAAAAAATTATAAGAGAAAATAACAAAACAACGTTGATCGAATTAATAGAGATCCAACTATAACCAAAAAAAATACAAAGAGAAAATTAACAGAGGTATCAGATTAGTGTTTTAGTCTAAATTGGGTGAAATCTGAACCTAGTAAAAAGAGGAAACAAAGACTGGAAATGACACTCATCAACAGGAAAGATGGTGAGTTGAGATATGAGACAGTGAGAAGAGTTATATTTTGAATTTTGAGAAAGAGATGACTAAGTCTAATTAAATGAGATGAAAGAAATAACTAAATAAAAATACTGAGTGCAAATTATTATACTGAATGGGTCAAAATATAAATTTTATAAAAAATAAGTAGTATTTTTAATTTTTGCAGAAGTTAGAAGTGCACGTCCCAACGAACAAGTAGTTCCGTCTCTGCTTCACATTGTGTTCCTTATGTTTTTTAAAAAAAGGCTAAAGACCCATTTTAGTCCCTGACAATTTTTAAAAACCCATTTTGGTCCCTAAGAATTTGAAAGTCCTCCAGAAGTCCCTGACAATTTAAAAGAGGGACACGTTAGTCCCTCTGTTAAGTTTCCATCCTGCTTGCTCATAACGGACGCTAATGTGTCACTAACGGAGCTGACGTGTCCGTTAATTATGTCCAGTGTACCACCATGTAAGATTTGACAATGTTAAAAGACCAATTTTAGTCCCTGGACTGAGAAGGACAGAAATAGACCCATTTAGTACCCTAATAAGCCCCTGACAAACATTAAAATACCCATTTTAGTCCCTCTCTCTTCTTGCACCCATATTAGTCAAAACAGTCCCATTTAAGTACCTTAATAAGTCCCTGACAAATGTTAAAATACACATATTAGTCCCTAACATTTATAAACGATAAATTGAACATGACGAAACATAGCACACTTGCATTGTCAAAAATAGACTAAAGTGTTGCGTCTTCTCACCCTCATACACATAATATTTGTTTGAAACTCGCATGTTTTGATACGTGGTGCATGTGTTATGTTGCATGGCTTAACGAGGGACTAATATGGGTTATTTAGAATTTGTCGTGGGACTTATTTGGGTACCTTAATCATTTCATAGGGACTTTAGGTATAATTATTGTTAATGATTTGCTTGTGTGTTAACATCTGCTATCCCGATATTCAAATCCATATGCTTTTGGTTAGACTAAAATTAAGTGGTGGAATGCAAAGAGTTTTATGTGCATTTTCATGGAATGTCTTTATCTTGGAACTCCTAATCTTTTGTCTTCTTCTATTTTTGTTTTATTTCTTATTGAATGTTTGATTATGAGAAAGGTGTTGTTATCTGAATACGTGGTGCATGTGTTATCTTTGCATGGTAATAGGGACTAATATGGGTTATTTAGAATCTGTCAGTGTGACTTATTAGGATACCTTAATCATTTCATAGGGACTTAATTGGGTTTAGGTATAATTGTTGTTAATGTGGGCGGATGATACCGTGCATTGAAGGAGGTCATGCCATTAGCACCTCACAGAAATTGTGTTATGCACATTTGGAAAAACTTTATCAAGAAGTTTAAAGATAACTTGAGTTAGCGTGGTATGACTTGGAAGTGTGCAAGATGCACAAGCCAACCGAGTTTAAGGCCAAGATGGAGAAGCTTAAGAAAATGAATGAAAGGGCTTGAGTTACTCAACAATATTGACCCTAAATCATGGGTCAAGGCATACTTCATCCTTGGCCTAAGTTGGATAACATCACTAACAACATGGTTGAGACCTTCAACAAAGATTATTAGTCTGAGAGAAGCCCATTTTGACAATGTTGGAGGAATTGAGATGTTATTGCATGAGAAGGATGGTCGGCCATAAAAGGGTGTTGGGCTCGGTTGAGGAAAACTACCACCTGTGCAACAAAAAGCTTGATGAAATAAAGTTGGCGAGTAATGTCCGACACCTATATGGACATCCGACAAAAATCATCATGTGTATGAGGTGAGAAGACACAACACGAGGTTAGGGGGTCAACTTGTCACTACATACTTGCACTTGCCAGTATGGATTGGTGGCATGCCTTGTGCCCATGCCGTTGGAGCTATAGTAGCCAGGAAAGAAAAGCCCGAGGATTATGGGCATCAGTGGCTGACAATGGAAGCTTTGAAAGCAACCTACGATCACTACATTCATCCTGTGAATAGCCAACAATATTGGGAATTAACTCACCACCCTAGGCCGAGCCCCAAAGCGCTCAAAAGGCCATTGGCGAGGCCAAAAGCATAGGAGAAAGGATCCTATATCGTAAGAAGTTGTAGGCACTGCATAAGGTCAAGAAGAGTGAGGTCACATGCAACAAGTGTGGTGACACCGCCATTATGAAAAAACATGCAAAGGACCTACACAACAAGGGTATAAGCCAAGGAAACCAAGGAAGAAGAGAGCGACCACTGAACCCACCACTGAAGGAGGGAGTTCTACACAGGTATAATTACTGATGTGTGTTGTGTAACTGTTGCATGCTAATAGGGACTAATATGGGTTACTTAAAATTTGTCAGTGACTTATTTGGGTACCATGATCATTTGTCAAGGACTCATGTTTGCTTGTGTGGAAGATTTCTTGATGGAAATGATTCTATGATAAATATGTTTTAATTTGTATCCAGTCTATTGGAGTTTGTTATATATTAGTGGAATAGTGCTTTATTTGATAATGTTGAAGTCCTAGTCTTCTGGTCTGTTATGAGGTGCATGTTGGGCACTTGAGTTAGTGGATAATGTAATGGTTTAGTATTTTAGCTCAAGGAATGTTAAAGTCACACATCGCTGGCTTGATTTATTTTTCATAACAGATATCCTTTCTTTTGTATTTTCCTTTCATGTATTGTTAAAATAAAGGAAATTGCGAATTCACCACGTCATGTTAATTTTCAGAGTTTCAAGGTTTGGATACCCCAGATTCACTCGAGCCACCCCACGCGTTAGGCCACCTCCAATGAGACCACGTGCTCCTACGTCACTACATTCAACCCTCCTCCTTTCACCCCAAAGTCCTACTTGACGTTGGGTATGCAATCAATACGACCACGGCACCTCCGTTAGACCTTTCATTCCTCCAAGAGTGCACACAATGAAGTGAGTGGACTGCGTGTATGCAATTTGATTCATGCCAACTCTGAGTTCGAGCCTCCACCACCGCCCGCCTCCACCACATGCATAACCAGCTGATGTAGTTGGAACACTTTTTGTATTTGGATCCCGATGTAGTGATGTGGTTGGATCACTTTTTGTATTTCGATCACTTTTTTTGTAACTAATGTAATTAATGTGGTTCGATCCTCTTTGTATTTGGAACCTAAACTAGTATTTGGATCCATTTTTGTATCTACATGTATACAAAAAGTGCACAGGTTATGAAATGAAAAAGGTGCAAGTGTGCTATGTTTCTGTCTGTTGCTCAATTTATCATTTATAAAATGTTAGGGACTAATATGGGTATTTTAACATTTGTCGTGACTTATTAAGGTACTTAAATGGGACTGTTTTTGACTAATATGGGTGCAAGAAAGAGATGGACTAAAATGGGTATTTTAATATTTGTCGAGGGCTTATTAGGGTACTAAATGGAGTCTGCATTTACATTCTCACCGATCCGACTAAATGGTCTTTAACATTGTCAAATCTTACATGGCGGTACACTTTGGACATAATTAACGGACACGTCTCAGATTAGTGACACATCAGCGTCCGTTATGACCAAGCAGGATGGAAACTTAACAGAGGGACTAACGTGTCCCTCTTTTAAATTGTCAGGGACTTCTGGTGGACTTTCAAAATCTCAGGGACGAGAATGGGTACCGAACTTTTTCTTAGGGACTAATTTGGGTATTTTCCCTTAAAAAAAATAGATGCTAGCTACGTAAACAATTATCTCGATGAGGCATCGGGAATTAAACATGTATTAAAGTAGGTGTTTATAGTGCTGACATTTTCACACAATGTGTAAATATCATGACTTTTTTTGACTCAAAATATCATGACATGAATGTAGTGACGGATTCAGGAATTTCAATTAGTAGGACAAAATTATATACTATAAATATTTAAATAAAAAATATATTAATACATAAGTGATAAAATAATGAATACGTTATTATTAAGCAAAAAATTAGAGATTACAAAAACTATAATATTATATAATAAAAAATTAAAGACACCTCAATATCTACAAATTATAATTGTTTTCTACGTGTTTTTATATTTTGAAATTATTGTATGATTTTTTATTTTCATCACTATATATGTTTCTATGTGTATGTGAACAAACAATCATTCAACAATTCATCTCTCAATCATATCAAAAAAGAGTAACTCATTTTCTAAGGAGTAGTTTATTCTTTATATAAACATTTATAACATTTTATACTAAAAAAATGAAGACACCTCAATATCTACAAATTATAACTGCTCTTCGCGTGTCTTTATATTTTAAAATTGTTGTATGATTTTTTTGTCTTCAACACTATTAAAAATATGTCTCTTTGTGTGTGTGACCAAACAATCATTCAACAATTCATCTCCTTAATCATATAAAAAAGCAGTAGCTCATTTTCTATTTTTTTAGTGGGGTTAACACTAAATTTTAAGTAGGGTCAAAAATAAAATTACTCAATAATTAGTGACAAAAACAAATAAATCAGTGGGGTCAAGAGCCCCCAATTAGATCCAAGTGGATCCGTCCCCGCATGAATGTAGGGGGCTTTAAGATTATTTTTGTATATAGCCAACGTAGTTTGGCTCAACTGGTTCGGCTTTCCGTTTACACACGCTGCGATTTGGGTTCAATTCCAGGTGGCTGTGTTGGTGGGCGATACGTAAATTTTATCGTAAATCTTGACTCAGGTTAGTGGTTCTCACTGACTCTGCAGGGGTGAGCCTCCCATCTAAACTTTTTGCAATAAAAAAAAAGATTATTTTTGTATATACCAAAAAAAATTATTTTTGTCTGATGCAATTAAAGAAGATGCAAAATATACGTGGATATAATGATCGTTCTTATACATTCTATACTTTCATGTCAAGGTACTAACATTTAAAAATTACGACAAACCAGTCAATGTCAGTTTGTTGTAACACTGCTAGGATCATGGCACTGATGAGAGATGTATGTAGTTTGCGCATGATTATAAATACAAAACTTATGATAATCACTATACTGAGAGAGTATAGAACTTCTTTTAGAAAAAGGTAAAACAAAAACTATGAAAAGGGTTTGAATGAAAAATTGGGATCTAATTAAATTCTCATTTTATTAAACATAGACAAAATACTCGTTTGTTTAAAAAATTGATTATTTTTAAAAATTATGGAAAATAAAAGTTATTTTGTATGTATTTACAATAATAAAAATCACTTTTTAAACATCCTCTCTTCTACTCATTATAATCAAATTATTTCTCAAAAGCTACCTTGATCAACTTTTTATTATAATCAGATTTCCAATTTTTATATATTTTCTATTATTTTTTAAAGTATGATCTTATTAGGAGAATAAAGATATAAATACACAATGTGTGAGGCACAATGTAGAAAGTGTTTATTAATTTTTTAAAATTGATTTTTGTTTTTTTAACATCGGTTAGACCTGTTAAACGATGTGAAAAGATTTTTTCACATCAGTTGTAATTTTAATCGATGTAAAAAGTCTTTTGTTTTGTAAACAGTACTCACTTATACGAAACCCTTGCTCGTGCTTTGCTCACAGAACCCTTACATCTTCACCCTAGTGCGCACCTTGCCCTCTTGCTCGCCATTTTCATCATCGCCATCGTGGTCGCCGCTAGTGCTCGCCATCATTCTCGCCCTCGTGCTAACCTTCGTTCACCTTCACAACCACATTGTCGCCCTCGTTCTCTCTTGGTGCTTGCCTTCATGCTCACCGTTGGTGCTCACCTTCGTACACATCGCTTCTTGTCATTGTTCTCTTAGCCGACTAAGGTAAGCCCATCTTTCCTCTCTCTCTCTCTCTTGCACCTTGTGTTTACTTGTTTTTTTGTTTTTTTTATGAAAATTTAGTGATTGAATTTTAGCGTTTAGTTGAGACATCGGTTAGTGGTGTATGTGTGTGTGTTCAGTGATGATTCTGAGTGTCATTTGTTGAATTATGTGCAAAGGTGTGAAATTTAGTGATGGGTTTTGTAACACCCATACCTCAATATAAATTGAAAGTACGACAAATTATATTAAAGTACATGAATTACTAATAATTTACAAACTTGTTTACAGTAATCCAAGTCATAAATTAAACTCAAATCATTAATCTAATAAATAGATTACAACTTATACAGTACTCGGAATATAAAATTCCATTACACTATAAAACTGGTCTATAAGTCCCAAGCTTGGAGCTTCGCCTCATCATCTTTGGTACCTATTTATCTTAAAAACAAATAAAAGGAACGAGGTGAGATTATAAATCTCAGTGAGCCCTTCACGAACTCCTCACCATTCTCTCGTCGAATCATGCTAATGTGACAAGACTAACTTAGGCTTTATACACCTACACATACTTATTCGGCACCGTACGGACTTGGTTGAAAACTTACTAGACATCCTAAGCGAAAACGCCCTAGAATGTGCTAACCTGAACTTACAACTTAGCATATTGAGAGGTAGGATAATCCTAAGACCAATATACCACTTAAAGGCTCGTGAATAACTAGATACAAAATTGTATAGCAAACACACATTAACTCTATAAACATTCGTTTTTTTACCGATACTTAACACGACTAAACTTGGTGCATTATAAATACAATATTCTTAACTAAGAACTTAAAGTTCCTCCTTACTTACTTACTCACTTTGTACTTAACACATCTTTGCTTTTCTTTATGCTATTAGATTTGATCTTATGCTTTATACTACAAACCCCAATCAGCCTAGCTTGCTTATCCTTTAGGTGATCTTGTCACAACTCGTTTTACTTCTATGCATTATTACTATTGAGTAATTTAGCAACTAAGGATTTACAATCCATAACATCATTAAATAACTAAGCTAATTCCAAGGATATATACATATATGCAAGGAATTCGTTTAACATTCATAGACTTGAACATTATTAAGTTCATAGTCAGCTTTGCTTTGCTACTAAGTGCGTTCTAGCTATTCCTACCGGTTGAATCGATATTCAACAGGGAATCTTCGTTACCAGGTTTTGTCAAGGCTTTGGTCCCGAGACCCCGAGTAACGTCTACGATATGGTGGTCATACGTCCTAACCGTCCAAGTGGCGTCCCACGAGGCTAACCATACCGTGCTTCTCCTTTAAATAAAGGAGTCTTGCCATGAACTTTAGCTTGTGCTTATGCTTTTATGCATATTTATAGAAATGCAACTTAGCTAACTAGGATTTATTAACATCATCCTCATTTAACTATTCAAGAAAATTTATAATCATTTCAATGAATCTAGCTTAACATTAATAACATTCATTTCTAGCTAACTACTCACTTAGAGGTTAAAGCATGCTATACTCATAATAAGACTCATTCTGAATTATGAATATCTACTTCAAACATTCTTCTAATTAGATACTTTCCTAAGGTCCTTGAATTGACCTCGTTGGCATACACTTAGGGCTCGTTTTACAAGCCTCGGCTCGTTTTACAAGCCTCACAACTGACCAATTTAATGGACGAAACATACATTAAACACATCCCTTGAAACTCTATGGAATTTACAAGAGAACAAACATCAAACATACATTCAAGTGTAGGGGGTTGGGGGCAGCCATCCAACCTCTTTCGGACAAACCCACTAATAAAACATAACAATAATAAATTCAAACTATACTTCATATGGATATTAAAAATCCCTAACTTGAACCTAGGGTTCACATATTACTAAAGGAAATAAAATTCCTATATGTGGGACTTATTGGTTGCCCATCACCTAGGGGTTGAAGAATTCACCATTGTTGTTCAAGGTCTTGAGCTTGAAAGGTTGAACCTTGCCCTCTTTGACATCCTTCACGTTTTCCCCTTCTTCCCCAACTTAGGGCTTCTTCAAATCTTCCCAATCTTGAGCTAAAACCTTCAATCTTCTTCTTCAAATCCAAGAACTTGAGCCATCTTGGAAGGAGCTTGGTCTTCTTCCTCTTCTTCTTCTTCAATTCGTTCTTCTTCTTCTTCTTCTTCTTCTCTCTAGGGTTCAAACCCAAATCTTCAAAATACCCAAATCTCAACTCACCAACTTGGATTCAAGCTAAGATTTGAGGAAAATCTAGCATGAATCCATGAATCCCCTTTAGGATTAGTGAAACCCTAGGTGTTTCTCCTCTTTTCTCTCTTCCCTTTTCCTTCTTTTCTTCCCATTTTTCCTCCTTTTTCGCGTTTCAGCTCGTTCTGCAGTGTTTTTAAGCAATTCTATGCTTGTGAATCGATTCACTGCATATAGGTGAATTGATTCACACAGGCAAAAAGTGCCTGTTGCGAATTTAAGTGAGTGAATCGATTCCCTACAGCTCCCAACTCGACTCCCAGCAACTTGTTTTTGTGTGAATCGATTCATAGCTGTTCAAATTCGATTCCCAGAGAAATTTAAATGCTGGAATCGAGTCATGAGACCTGGGAATCGATTTCCACTGTGGAAAAACCAAATAAACTTGATTCTAACACCTTTTTCTTGAGTCCTTCTTCCTAATCCTTGCTAAACTAACTCAAAGTACATTCCTAACATCACTTTAAAGCTAATTCAACTCATCTAATCACTTAGAATCTTCAAAGCCACAATATCTTCACTTCTCAATTATGAAAATCAACTTGAATTTACTTGAAATTCACCATTAAACTACACTAAACTTATGCACATAATTCTGAACTAAAATTGAGGGATTCTTAGGGCGTTACAGGTTTCGTTGGGGAGGAATTGGGTTTTTTTTCCTCCATGAATGTGGATATGTTGAAATTGAAATGGTAAATGGGTAGGGTGAAGTTTTTCTTTTTGTATGCTGAGTTAACATAGTGAAACAACGATGAATTAACGGCATGCTTGATTTTATGTTTTCATTTCCTAGTTTCCCTTAGTTGTAGAAAGTTTCA
The DNA here is from genome assembly GCA_037113605.1 of Calophaca sinica. Classification (NCBI taxonomy): domain Eukaryota; kingdom Viridiplantae; phylum Streptophyta; class Magnoliopsida; order Fabales; family Fabaceae; genus Calophaca; species Calophaca sinica. The sequence goes on along the minus strand of CM073734.1, from coordinate 97,352,033 downwards.
CATTGTTAGTTCATGTTTTCAAATTTTTGCAAAGGAAATTATAAAACAACATTTTGGTGTTCTCACCATCTTTTGTACAAATTACAAATCTTTGACAAAGTAAACACAAGGTGACATTTTTGTGCCGCCCTCTGCTTCTCTACGAACCCTCAGTTATCCTGCTTCTGCCGTCATCATCGTTTTCCTTCCCTTTATGCTTTCCTTTCTCGTAGCCAAAGTGCTAAAAAGAGATTTTTCACATCGGTTATGGTCATAACCGATATGAAAAGTGACTCGTTACATCGCTTCCGCAACCGATGTAAAAAGTCCCCACATTCTATAACAACTGATTCTATATCGCCTTCATAACTGCTGTAAATACTTTGTTTTAACCGATGTGAAAATCCAAATATGCACTAGTGATGGAATCAAAGTCCAAGTTTGTCACAGTTAATTAGACATAGCATGTGAATAAAGCTAACAAAATGATTATAGTTACGAAAAAATGCATACACAAGGCCGATGAACCAGCCCCATTGCACTAACCGCACTAAATAAATACTCCAAATAGAGTAAAATTTGGCAGCTGAGCCACACCAAATAGTGTAAACAACAAAATTATTCTGAAACATATAATTTGCACATGCATACACATTTTTTTTGGGCTAAATTATACTTCTAGTCCCTTATCTTTATTTTAGGTTTCAATTTAGTCTTTTATGTATTATTTATTCCGTTTTGATCCCTTAAGTTACCAACAATATACCAAGTTAGTTCTTTCTGTCTGCAACCTGTGTAAAGTCGTCGACGTGTCCAACGTTTGTTGTTTGGGTGTTTATTGTGTGTTGCCACATCAGAAATGAAATCCTCCCTTCATCCTCTTATTCTAGTTGTGGCTTCACCATAGCAGGAGAATTCATCACCCATTTGATCAAATAGCACGAAATTAATAAAAACACCCAATATTTAACAAAAGTGAGTTTACTTTTTTGATTTAGTCAGAAATAGCAAGAAAAAGAATTAGATTAGGGAGAAATTGGGGTTAGGGGTTTTGGGAAAAATTTGGGGCTTTCAAGTCTGAAAGAGACCATGTTTAAATGGTCTGGAAGATAAAGGGTTGAAAAAGGGGAATAAAACTCACTCGGTAGTTGAAGATGATGGGTGGTGCCACGGTCTTCTCTCCTCAGATTTGGTTCACAGATGTATAGGCTGGGAAAAAAAGACTAGAAGAGAGGCATGGGTGAAAGCCTCTATGGCCTTGCCTTGGCCATGGCGGCCTATGGTTCAAGAGGAGGAGAAATGAGAATGGAGATGAAGAAGAGATTGAAGAGAAAAATCTTTACTTTTGCACAATGGGTTTACCGTGAAGGGGAGAGATTAATTTACTAGTATATCCTTATAGTCTTTTATATTATGTTATATATAAGGATATTTAAGTAATTTTATTTTAAATAATTTAATCTCTCCTCCCCTCCCCTCCAAAACCCCCCAACCAAACACACCCTTAATCGAAATTTAGTCTTAGTGGTTATTTTTCACAGGTAAAAAAAAATCCTCGCAAGTTTAATCAAATCAGGATATTATATTAGATAACAATGTACACAATTTTTTATATGATTTTTTTATGTTACAAGATAAGAAAACCACATCTATCATTATAAAAAAAATAAAACAACATAGATCAGCACTTTTTTTTTTCCAAGTAAGAGGAGGTAAAGAAATATCATTTTCAACAAGAAACAGAGACAGCAGACTAGTCTTACGCTGGTTAAAACAATGTTACTCTCGCTTAAATCTGGTATGTCCAACAGTATAATAAACAGGATGCTGAAATTCCGAAATTTGGCTCCCTACTCTGTTTGGTACCATTGAGCTATCAATATTACCTTCAATAACACTATTCTCACCAGGAATTACCGCTCCACGGCCATCAGAGTAAATATTTTCAACACTGCCAACAGTTCCTTGACATTCTCTTTGCATTCCCACTTGTTCATTGATATTATTCTCATTATAATATCCAAAATCTCTAACTTGGCTTGGTTGATTAGTTCCTGAAGAAAAAACAACATCACTCCCAGCAACACTTGTGAGGCCTTGCAAATAATTGGGCTGCAAAATTGAACTCTTTTGGTGCAAAAGTAGTGCAGGATGCGTGGCATTAGAAGCAGGAACACTGTCAAATAATTTTGGGTCCTCATTCTGCATAACACCTCTAAAGCTATTTACATAAGAATATGACACTGAATTAGGGTCTTGCACAACATTGTTAACCACAAGTGGTGCCCAATTGACATTATTGGTGAAGGGTGATGAATTTTGGGTAAGGGCCGTCAATTTCGGATCAGAAGTTGTTGTAACCGTTTGGTTGGGTTGTTGTTGTTGGTGGTGGTGGTTGAGGTTCAAAAGTTGTGTGATGATGTTACAGGCTTTGTTGTAAGCACCTAGTGGACCATAAACAGGGTCTTGGTTCCACATCATGGCTTCCCACTCGAAAGACTTGATGGCTTCTTTTCTTCCTTGTTCGTCAAGATTTGTGAGCATCTTTGCTATATTGCTGTAACCAAAAACCCTGTGAACAGCTTCGTATTCTTGGGACTTGTCTGTTGGGAAATAAGGAGCAAGAACGCAGTCTTCCTTGCACTTTCTTCTTTGGTGTCTGCAAGCAGCGCATGCTGGGCGATTTGTATTGCTTCCCTTTCCTTCTTTGCTCTCTTTTCCCATTCTTGATACTCTGCCTCTTTCTATTACTCTGCCACTACTAACAATATTCGCTTTCAATCCTTTTCTTTGCAACCAAGCTTTCTAGTTGATGTCAAATTAGGAAAATTGGAATTAGGATTTGGGCTTTTCAAAGCTAGGGTTCTATATCCGAAAATAAAAAAGAAAAGAAATTTTTTTTTTCATTGCGATGAAATCAATTAAGCATTTATTGTCACGTAATTTAAAGATTCTCCTAACTTTCCTAAAAAAAAAAGATTCTCCTAATAATAATAATAATAATAATTAAATAATTAATTATTATTATTATTATTATTATTATTATTATCTTCTCAATAATTGGATAAAAATAAATTAATTACGATACACCAAATCTAATTTGCATTCAATCATTTTTTTTATATGAATTTGCACTCAATCTATATGTTACACATCATGCGAAAAAAGACATTCTATTGTTTTTTTTATTTTGATGGAAAAGACATTCTATTGTTGAACTTCAATAGAATTGAGTCAAAAAAAAAATCAATAGAATCAATACTTTAGGTTTACATCGATTTTTAAGTTATGACAAATTCTCCTCTGAAATAAAAAGTTATGGCAAATTCTTTCATAGAGGTTGGTTTTTGTGTTACCGATACGAGTGGGTTCTTATGCAAAACCTGGCCAATATATTTGTACAAAAAGCAGAAATAAAACAAAAAATAAATTTATTTTACAATGCAGTTCTTCTAATTTATATTTATTAATTTTTTGACGAAATTTATATATATTTAATTTGAAAATAATTGTTCACACAACTTGATCTTAGGATGTTTCTACTAATTAATAATATTTAGTCGCATCTATATTTAATTGAAATATAAATATATACTATAAAATTTTATAATTCAAGTAAGGGGGATATTTGACCAAAAACTTGCTAATAATGTATAGATAAGAATAGATATCCTCTAAATATTTTATGACAAAAAATAGAATTACGATATCCCCTTAAATCACGATATCCCAAACTCTTAAATGGATTTATCTATCTTGAAAGATATGAGAAAGGATCAAATGACTCCAAGTAACTCTTGTTTGAGTTATTCCACTTAATATAACTCTATAGACATTGAATTTCATCAATCAAACTGTTGAATATCTTCATATTATACTAACAAGCATGCATACCAATTTTTAGATAAATTAAATATATGTAACTATGTAATCAAATGGTCAATAGTTTACTTGTATTTTAAAAAATATATTATACGTTGAATTGAAGTTATTTGATAAAATATCAAATATTTTTAAATTTGTAAAAAAATCCAATATTTTTAAAATTTTATAAATTTTTGTGAAATTGATTTACTCAATAAAAACTTTTAATTTGACAGTTCGATTGATGAAATTTAATGTCTATAAAGAGATATTAAGCAGAGTAACTCAAACAAGAGTTATTCCTGAAGTAACTTGATCCCTTATATATATATATATATATATAAAGTTTTATTACCATAGGTTATGCCACGTGTCACACCCACAATTATTTCAATTATTTTATTAAAAAAATCTAAAAGAATTAATTATTATTTTAAAACAAATTCTATTTAACTTCATTTCATAATTTTAAAATAAAATAAAGCAATCCAAAAATAAATTCATGATAGGTAAAATTAAAATTGAAATTGAAATTGAAATTTAAGATTTTGCTACAAGCGGTCATGCCACGTGTCAACATAAAAATTATTTCAATTATTATATTAAAAAAATCTATTTTAACAAATTATTATTTTAAAATAAAGTCTATTTAAATTAATTTAGTATTTTTAAAATAAACTAATACGATGTTTAATTATTTTTATTTTTTAAAATAAGTCAAAATATTTTAGTTTAAATTAAAATAAACAGATTAATTTAATATTTTTAAAATAAATTAAAACGATTTAAAGATAAATCTATGATAGATATAACTAAAATTTAAAGCTTTCTTACAAGAGATCTTCTATTTAAATCAATTATTATTTAAAAAAAATTCTATTCAAATTAATTTATATTTATAGAATTAACTAATATGATTTTTTATTTTTTAAAATAAAAAAAATATTTTAATTTTGATTTAAACAAATAGATTTATTTATTAATTTTAAAATAAATCTATGATAGATATAATTAAAATAAAAAAAGAAAATTGAAAGCTTTATTAAAACCGGTTATGCTATCTAAATCAATTATTTTTTTTAAACAAATTCTATTTAAATTCAATTGATATTTTCAAAGTTAATTAAAGCAATTTTAAAAAAAAAATTATGATAGACATAATTGATAGAACATTGAAATTTAAGGCTCTGTTACGAGCAGTTATCTCACATGTCAACACCACAATTATTTCAATTATTATGTGAAAACAAAATTTGTTTAAGTTATTTATGATACTAAAACAAAATATATTTCAATTAATGTAATATATTTGAAATAAAATAAAACGAATTTTTAATTGTTTTTCATTTTTTAATATAAATCGGAATATTTAATTTAGATTAAAAAAATAGATTAATTTAATATCTTTAAAAGAAAATAAAATAATTTAAAAATAAATCTATGAAGAAATAACAAAAACTGAAACTGAAATTTAATACTTTGTTATAAGCGGTTATTCTATTTAAATCAATTATTATTTTAAACTAAATTCTATTCAAATTAATTTAATATTTTTAAAATAAAATTAAAATGATTTAAAAATAAATTCATGATAGATATAATTAAAATTAAAATTTAAATAAAGATAATAGCAACCCTAAATAAGAGCAAATCCCAAATTGGATATTTTATCACATTTTAAAATTCAGTATACCAACAAAAATCATATCTATTATGATTTCAAAATTTTGTTCCTCCTATCCTTAATCAATTATATCATCTATCAATTATTATTAATTATTAATTATCAATTATATATATATAAGAAGATTTCGTTACAATCGGTTATGCCACGTGTCATCACCGTAATTATTTCAATTATTTTAGTAAAACAAAATCTATTTGAATTAATTATTATTTTAAAACTAATTCTATTTAACTTAATTTATTTTTAAAATAAATTAAAATGATTCGAAAATAAATTAATGATAGATATAATTAAAATTTAAGATTTTGCTACAAGTGGTTATGCCACATGTCAACACAAAAATTATTTCAATTATTATATTCAAACAAAATCTATTTAAATCAATTATTATTTTAAAACAAATTCTATTTAACTTAATTTAATATTTTTAAAATAAATTAATATATTTTTAATTATTTTCTTGTTTTTTTAATATAAATCATAATATTTTATTTTAAATTAGAACAAATAGATTAATTTAGTATTTTTCAAATAAAATAAAATGATTTAAAAATAAATCTATGATAGATATAATTAAAATTTAAAGCTTTGTTACAATAGATATGCTATTTAAATCAATTATTATTTCTAAACAAATTCTATTTAAATTAATTTAATATTTTCAGATTAAATTAAAACGATTTAAAAATGAATTCATGATAGACATAATTTAAAGAAAATTGAAATTTAAGGTACTCGAGTGACAGAATCGTTGCTGATCTCCGAAAATGTAAGCCTAAACGTATCTGTCACTCGACTCACTCTTGAGCAATTCAATGACAGTGCTTTTAAGTGTCTACTAATAATATACCCGTGCGTACGCATGGGTTCCGCGGTGTTGATTGCGATAAATATTTCTAGTACTACATTTTAATACTACATAGGTAGAATTTCTTGAAATGTTTGTACCAAAAAAAAAAGAATATCTTGAAATATATCAATTATAATTAGAATCGTTTCATAAAATCATTTTTTCATTTCTTTGTCAAAAAAACATTTTTTATTTCATCATCTACTCGTAGGAAACGAGCATTTTTAAAATTCAGCTTCAAATCCTTTGAGATACCATCTTTTTAAATAAATTAAACATATATTTAAAGGAATTTCTATGCCAATCAATGTTTAATGGAACAATGGCCTTATCAAAAAAAAATGTTTACAGGAACATGAAATAATAAAGTTTAACAATCAATCCTTAGACTGCATACCCACACAATCCTCATCTAAATTAAGTTTCCATAGAAAACAGTAACTACATAAGATTTCAAAATGGCCAAGTAAACTGTCATCGTTGCATCCACTTTGCTTCTTGGCCTTCTTTGGTTAAGCTTATTGTCAGGACAACTTCTTCATTTAGGGCACAGTTTATTGTGACACATGCGGCACCCACTTCCTCACCAGGATCAGTGAGTTTATGGCAGGTACATGTTGCATGTAAATTCCTTGCTAACAATGTACTAAAATAAAAACCATAAATTAGCAAGCACACCATAATTCAGAGATATCTTTAACATAATTAACATGATATAAGGAAAAAGTTTTAAGTTCAATCTTACATTCGCGACTGTTAGTGGAAACACCGGCACATTATAAATAGCTCCTTTTTATCCTTCTCTGTTGTTTTATTACTGACAAAATTAATGAAGTAAAAGGCTAAATGTAACACCCATACTCCAATTCAATTGAAATAAGATAAATTACATTAAAGCACATGAATTACTAAGAAGTTAAACTTGGTTTACAATAAACAAGTCCAAACTTTACACTATGTCATAAGTCTAAGAATTTAGAAGTTACAACATCATCCAAGTCCAAAGCTTGGGAAAATACAAAATACAAGGCCCATCTTTGTTCTTAATAACAAAAGAGTCAAGTACAATGATAAACTAACATAAACTAGAAATTCTAAACTTTGAGAATCATCTATTTCTCCTCTTCTGGTACCTGTTTATCTGAAACAAAAGAGGAAAAGGGTGGGATTATAAAATCTCATTGAGTCCTTCACGGACCCCTCACTAAAACTCGTCACAATCACAGTAACATTTCATTTTAAATATTAAAGCAACATGATAAATCATACTGCTTTGTACAACCAGGGATTTACCACTGGGTGTTAACTGACCACTGGGCTTGACCCTCTACTATACGACTCTTCTATAACAGCCGAGGATTTACCGCTGGATATAAATTGATCATTGGGCTTGACCCTGCACTGAACAATTAGTTGCACAACCAAGGATTTACCATGGGATATAAATTGATCACTGGGCTTGACCCTGCATTGTACTACTGTTTGCAACAACAAAGGATTTACCACAGGAACCAAGGATTTACCATGGGGTGTTAACTGACTACTGGGCTTGACCTTGCATTGTATACCTACCTTATTAGAACTGTGATAAAATTCAATAGCCCTAATACTATTTCTCTAAGCATTTCAAGCAACTTATGATGAAATAACCTCTCTAAGAGAATTCTAAGATATCCATTTGATCCACTAGGATTTAGAACACTAAAAATATGCATGCTTGGCCTTAAAAACCCTTAAACAATGAAAATTACACATTTGGACATAAGATGGCGCTCTTAGGGCGCGCTTGGGCGCGCTTCACGTGCTACGCTTGACTGGCGGCGCCGTGCGCTGACTGAACCGCAACGTCTGCCTTTTCGGCACTCGATTCTGTTTCCTCACGCGTGTGGCGTGCTTGAGCACTCCTGGAGCGCTTTTGCTCAATTTTGGCTCGGTGACCGCGCGCTTGGGGCGTGTTTCAAGCGCGTTCTACATAATTTTGCAGAAATGCAGATTTCTCTGCTCAATACAACACCAAACCCCAATTCCACTCAATCTAAGTCAAATTCAAGACAATTTAAGACTAAAAAACAAGGATCTAACATGTATAATGGGAGGATCAAGCATAGAGCATAAAAATCACAACCAACAACATGTTTCTCATATCATGCTTCTCAAACAATCATGCTTGAACTCAAAACATAAACACAAAATGGAAGGGAAGAAAAAGCCCTAAAGGAGGGTCTTATGGTTGCCCATCCACTAAGTGAGAAGAACTCACCAACAATCCAAGATTTTGAACTATCAAAGGTGGAGCTTTGATCTCCTTCCTCCTCTTATCTTCTTCAATTTGAGGTCCACCTTTCTCAACTTAGGGCAACTTGAATCTTCCCCTAAATGCCAAAGAACTCAGCTCAACCTTCCTTCTTGGGGCAAGATCTTGGAGAATCACTCAACTTGCACTCTTTTTCCCAAAACCCTAACCCCTTCTTCTCTTTTCCTTCTTCTTTTCCTTCTTTCTCTCCTTTCCTTGCTGCAGAACAGAAATGAGAGAGAGAGAGAGAAGTGAGCTGGGCGTGGGGTGTAGGGAAGAAAAGGGAAAAAATGTGGGTTCCAACTTTACCCTTATTATGCTAAAGCAAGTTACTATTATGCCCTCTTTTTGTACTAAAACTCTTATCATACCATTACTACATACACCCCTAGACTAATAAATACCACCCAACTTAATTACTCAACTATTAATTCAAAACATATAAATGCCTAAATTAATAAAGCTAAATAATTAAATTAGGCTGGGTGTTACACTACTACCCACCTTTTAAAAGTTTTTGTCCTCAAAAACTAGGCAAAACACATACCTATTGGAACAAGTATGGGTATTGATCTCGCATCTCTGCTTCGACCTCCCAAGTAGCTTCCTCGAGAGTGGATCCTTCCCAGATGACCTTCACCAAGGGAACGTTCTTGTTCCTTAGTGTTTTGACATTTCGGTCTACCACTTGTACCGGCATATGTTGGTATGTCAAATCTGATCTCAGGTGTACCAACTCATGATCCAAAGGTCAATAAGGATTAGGGATGTACTTTTTGAGATGAGACACATGGAAAACATTGTGCAAACTTGAGAAAGATGGAGGCAGAACAACTTGGTAGGCAACATAACCGACTCTTTCAAGAATTTCGAAATGACTGATATAACGAGGATAAAACTTCTTGGCCTGAAGTGTCCTACCAATACCTATTGTAGGAATGACCTTTAGGAACACATGTTCTCCCTTTTCAAACTCAAGAGGTATCCTCCTCCTATCGACATAGCTTTTCTGCCGACTTTGAGAGGTTTTCAGCCTATCCCCAATCTTTTTGATCTGATCAGTGGTTTCCCCAGATTCGGTTTGGTCCTAATAGTCTCTTCTCTCCTACCTCAAACCAACATAGAGGGGTTTTACACTTGCGACCATAGAGTGCCTCGTACGGTGCCATGTTTATGCTAGAATGGTAGCTGTTGTTATAAGCAAACTCGATTAGAGCTAAATGCTCATCCCAATTTCCACCATCATCTAACACACAAGCTCTAAGCATGTCCTCTAAGGTTTGGATAGTTCTCTCCGACTGACCATCCGTTTGTGGATGAAAAGTGGTGCTAAGACTCAATCTGGTTCCTAAAGCCTGCTGAAAATGCTTCAAAAACCACGAGGTAAACTTAGGATCCCTATCGGAGACAATGCTAGTGGGTACTCTGTGGAGTATAACAATCTCTCAAATATAGATCTTTGCCAACCTAGCAGTATTGAAAGTGGACTTAATTGGGAGAAAGTGAGCAGATTTGGTTAATCTGTCCACGATGACCCAGATGGAGTCATATCCAGACTGAGTGCGAGGCAAGCCTACCACAAAGTCCATGGATATGCCCTCTCATTTCCATTCTAGAATCTCTAAGGGTTGGAGGGTACCTGACGGTCTCTGGTGCTCTATCTTGGTTTTCTGACAAACCAAGCACTGTGCTACAAATTCACCTACATCATTTCTCATTCTCGGACACCAATACCTTTGCTTAAGGTCATGGTACATCTTAGTAGAACCAGGATGTACCGAGAATCCACTCTTGTGGGCTTCTTCAAGGATTTGATTCTTGATTGTTGTATCGTTAGGAATACAAATCCTTTGATAAAAGAGGATGGCACCATCACTAGCTTCGGAGAATCTGGCTTGGTGTCTCCTAGCTTGCAATTCCCCATCTTGGCTTTGGGCATACCTAATTTGGTCTCTAAAATCGCAAGTGATTTTTCAAATGACTCACTATTAGGCTACCCCCTGTAGAATACATTCCTAGATTCAAATCCCTAAAGGATTCTAGCAACTCTAACTCCTTAACCATCATCGAAGAGACATGAAGAGATTTTCTGCTTAAGGCATCGGCGACTACAATCGCCTTGCCCGGGTGATACTTTAACTCAAAATCATAGTCCTTGAGGAACTCTACCCACCTCTTTTGTCTCATATTCAGCTCTTTTTGATCAAACATATATTTTAAACTTTTATGATCACTGAATATCTCAATTTGGGTACCATATAGATAATGCCGCCAGATTTTCAAAGCAAAGACTATGGCTGTTAGCTCTAAGTCGTGAGTTAGATAGTTTTCCTCGTGGAGCTTTAACTGTCTAGACGTATAGGCTACTGCTTGCCCATTTTTCATGAGAACACAACCCAGACATTTACCAGAAGCATCACTATAAACCTCAAAACCTAAGGTCGGGTCAGGGATAATCAAAACCGGTGCACTGGTTAATAGGAGTTTGAGCTCCAAGAAATTGTTCTCACAGCTCTTATCCCACACAAACGGTTGTCCCTTTCGAGTTAACCTGGTCAAAGGAAGAACTAACTGGGAAAACCCTTCTATGAATCTGTGATAATATCCAGCCAGTTCTATGAACCTCCTAACTTCTGTAATCGTAGTCAGTCGCTCCCACTCAAGAACGACCTCTACTTTACTGGGATCAACAACCATTCCCTCCTGGGAAATGGCGTGTCCTAAAAACTTGACTTCTGTGAGCCAAAACTCACACTTTTTTGGCTTTGCGAACAGATGGTTCTCCCGAAATGTGCTTAATACAATTCTAAGATGTTCCTCATGCTCTTGAGGAGTCCTAGAATACACAAGGATGTCATCTATGAATACCACAACAAATCGGTCAAGGTAAGGTCTGACAATTCTGTTCATGTAATCCATGAAAATAGCTAGAGCGTTTGCCAAACCAAAAGGCATGACAACGTACTCATAATGGCCATACCATGTCCTAAACACGGTTTTTGGCACATCCTCAGCCTTGACTCGAATTTGGTGGTATCCTGATCTCAGATCAATCTTAGAGATTACCGAAGCTCTCTTAAGTTGGTCTAACAGGTCATCTATCCTAGGGAGAGGATACATATTCCTAATTGTGACCTTATTGAGTTGTCGTTAGTCTATACACAAACGCATGCTACCATCTCTTTTCTTTACTAATAGGATAGATGTTCCCCCGGGTGAAGCACTAGGCCTAATGAATCGCTTAGCTATTAGATCCTCTAATTGAACTTTAAGCTCTTGCAATTCTAAAGGCGACATCCTATAGGGGGCTATAGAAATTGGTCCGGCTCCTGGAACCAATTCTATAGAAAATTCTACTTCCCTCTCTGGAGGTAAAGAGGTAATTTCCCCCGGAAACACATCCATGAATTCATTAATCACTGGGATAATGGTCACGTCTAACCCAACTTCTGTGGTTGAAGAGAGCAGCAAGATGTATCCTAAGTGTCTTTCTACTAGGCATTAGTTCAACTGAGACACACTGACCATCTCTTCTAGACACATTTGGTTGAACATGGACTGTACAGATGGAAACTCGATGGTTTTGGAAAAACAATTTAAGACAACTTGGTTGGCTGAAAGCCAATCCATACATAAGATTATATCCATCCCTTTCAAAGGTAGACTAACCAAATTGACTAAAAACATCTTTCCTTGAATTACGAGAGGTGACAAGTACCATTATTGTATTATTTTATGGGGATATTTGAGTGTGATTTGGAATTATTATTGCCTATTATCATATAAAATATACTCTCTTTTATTCTATATTGTGCAGGAATGGAAAAATATGCAAAGTGGTGAAAAATATAAGCCAGCGTAAAATAAAAGAAAAGAGGCACTGTTCCTATTCGAAATAAAAAGAAAGAGGCGGCGCATCATTTGAATTCACGTTGGCAGACATAAAGAATTTTTGGATGAATTTGTTACTAGGCAAGTTGTTGTCCAATTAAAAGCAAGGCACATTAAAATAAATTATGTTGGTGAGCCGATGGTAACAAAGCAAGAAAAGCAAGTTCAAATTAATAAAAGGTAGTCCATCAGCGTTGAAGAAGAAGAAAGAAGCGAGATGCATCATTTTTTATTGGCTTACAAAAATGCAAATTGTCCTCTTATTAATAGCAACCAATCAAAATCCTTTGTAGAAGAAAAGTTGGAAAAGGAAGCTCATATTTGTCAAAGGAGGTGCAGCAAAGTTGGAATGGGTTGGCTTTGCCATTTCTCAAATACAGCGCATGTTGAATTTTAAACGACGTGGGCAATTTGTTTTTCTCTTTATGTGCATCCTCATTTCCTATAAATAGAGGTTGAGAGAATGAAGAAAGCCTGGATGCTGAGGGGTATCGAGATACAGAGGAATCGAGGGGTAGAGGTTTTTTGCATTCTCCTTCCAAGTAATATCTATTTTTGTTTTACTTGATTTGTAATATGTCACTTATAATTATGTCTGAGTAGCTTATTTATTTTTAGGATTTTTGGGCTCTGCCCTCTAATGTTTCTGAGCTGAATACTTGATACTCTATTATTAATTTGCATGAATTGATTTGGTTATTATCGTTATTATTTCTTGTAAATTTGCTGATCACTTATTTGCATGTGTTAGATAACTGAGGATAAACTGAAAGGCGGACTTGTTTATTGGAATTATAATAACTAAACTTAGGATTAAAATCACGAAAGTAGTTTTTAATCCTTCGAGGATAAAACAAGTTTTCAAAGAGCTCAATGGGTTTTGTTGAATGAGATTACCACGAAAGTAGGGATTGAATTCAACTTAGTACGCTGCGTACCCTGACGGTGGACGTTTAGTATTTCCTGTTAACTTGCCTTCAAATGATTTCAATATTAATGTTAGATTTATTAATTTGAATTCTCGAAGCATTATTGTGGTATCTCGGGTCCTAGAAAACTTTTATTTACAAAAACAAAAAAATATCTTTTTATCTTTTATTTATTTTTACGTCACTATGTTCCAACAACATCCTTTAAATATTTTCTCATTGTTTAATTTAAATTAAGTAACACCGAATTAATTTATTTAGCGTAGCTACCCTTGTGGTTCGATATCTTTTATTACTTGACGACAAAACCGCATACACTTGCGGATTTTTCCCACCAAGTTTTTGGCGCCATGTTTGGGATCAAGGCCTTATTGCTATTTAATTTAATTATTTTTAATTGATTTATATTAAATAGTCCTGTTTATAGTTTTTGTTTTCTTTATTTTTATTTTTTTATTTTTTATTTAGTAAGTATTTTTATTTCTATGATCTATTTTTCTTCTTTCCTCTGTAGTAATTTTTGAATGCGAAGAACTTCGAATCTTGGAAGCCTTATTGAAGCCGACCTAGAAATCGAAAGAACTCTTCGCGATAAGGAAAGAGAAGAAGCTAAGAGAAGCGAGAACAAGCACGAATAAACTGCAACCATGGCTGAAAATGATGACAATAGACCTCTTAAGGAGTATGCCACACTGCGGCAGAGGCTTGCGATCCGAATCGCAAGGCCTGAAATTCTGACTACTCACTTCACCATACCTCCTGTTTTGTTGTCAATGATCCGACAACACCAATTCAATGGACTACTCAATGAAGATCCGATCAACACATCGAAACCTTTTTGGAAAAGCGTGACACCATCAAGATTGAAGGTGCACCTATTGATGCTATTCGTCTTCGATTGTTTATGTCTTCTTTATCAGGTAAAGCAAGGGCATGGTTAAAGTCAGTACCTGCTAATACTATCACCACATGGGAGCAGTTAGAGCAAGCCTTCTTGGATAAGTTCTTTCCACCTTCCAAAACTGCTCATTTGAGATCTCAAATCACCTCTTTTGCTCAGAAAGATGGAGAATCATTGTCAGAAGCATGGGAAAGGTACAAGGCATATTTACAAGCTTGTCCACATCATGGACTTCCCAAATGGCTAATTGTACACACCTTCTACAATGGTCTGTCTTACTCCGCCAAAGTTACCTTAGACTCAGCTGCAGAAGGAGCTTTTATGAGCAAATCTCTGACAGAAGCTTCTGCTATCATTGAAAACATTGCTGCTAATCATAATAATTGGGGCAATGAAAGAGGCAACAATTCGAAAAAGATTTCTGGTGGTAAGTTCGAGGTAGATGGTGTTGATTTAATTATGGCTAAATTTGATGCATTAAATCAACGTTTTGATAAAATGGAAAAATCTAAAGCTAGTGTTAATGCAATAGTACTTCTCAAGTTTCTTGTGAGTTTTGTGGCATGCAGGACACTCTATAGTTAATTGTCAATCAGAGATAAGTCATCAACTGAACATGTAGATGTTGTCAATGGTTTTGGCCAAAGACAAAATGATCCCTATGCCCCTACTTACAATCCAGGATGGAGAAATCACCCGAATTTTTCTTATCGAAACAATCAAGATCAAGCTGCACAAGGTAGACCCTCCTCAGGCTACCCCCAGGTACAAAAGTCTAAACTAGAGTCTCTTTTAGAAAATTTTGTTAATTCTCAAACAAAGCAAAATGATGAGTTTAGACAGCAGGGTAAGATAGTGAGTGATGCGATTAAAGAACTAACTTCTAAGGTAGACAATTTAGCCATTCATGGAAAAATGTTAGAAAATCAAATTGCTCAACAAGCTAGTTCTTCCCCTAGACCTCAAGGCAAGTTTCCAGGTAAACCCGAGGTAAATCCCTCTGAGAACTGTAATGCTGTTACCTTAAGAAGTGGTAAGAAATTAGAAGTTCCTGAAGCTAAAAATGAAAGTGATAAGGAAAAGAAGGATGAGGAAAAAGAAACAACTAAGACACAAACCTTAGAAGAAAAAGAAGAAGATGAAAAAGTGTCTAAGTATGTACCTCCTAAACCTTACCAACCCCCAGTTCCATTTCCTCAAAGGTTAGCTAAGGCTAAATTAGATAAGCAGTTTGGAAGTTTCTTAGAAGTCCTTAAGAAGTTATATATTAACATACCTTTCACTGAAGCTTTACAACAAATGCCTACCTATGCTAAGTTCTTAAAAGATATTTTGTCTAATAAAAGAAAGTTAGAAGAGTATGAAACTGTGGCATTAACTGAGGAGTGCAGCGCTTTAATTCAAAACAAATTGCCTCCTAAATTAAAAGATCCAGGTAGCTTCTCTATTCCTTGCTTGATTGGTAATACTAATTTTGATAAAGCTCTGTGTGATTTGGGGGCTACTGTAAGTCTTATGCCCCTTTCTGTGTGTAATAAATTAGAGTTGGGTGAACTAAAACCTACAACAATCTCCCTTCAATTGGCGGATAGATCCGTCAAATACCCAATAGGCATCTTGGAGGATGTTCCTATAAGAGTAGGTAAATTCTTCATTCCAGCTGATTTTGTTGTACTTGAAATGGATGAAGATAAACAAATACCTATTATTCTTGGTAAACCTTTCTTAGCTACCGCAGGTGCTATTATTGATGTCAAAAATGGTAAGTTATCCTTAACTATTGGTGAAGAAAAGGTTGAATTTGATTTGTCTAAATCTATTAAAAAACCTTCTTTTGAGGATTCTTGCTGCAGAATTGATTTGTTACACCAGGTTGTGAAGGAAGAGTCTAGTAAATCATACTTTGATGATCCATTGGAGTTATGTTTGATGGGAGGAGACTTAATAGGGGATGAAAGTGAAGCAGCCAATTATGCCCGATTGTTAGAATCATGTCCTGAAATTTCTCCTCAAAAGGCCACAATAGAAGAACTTAAATCAAAACCCAAACCAGAAGATTGGAAAGAGGAAAAAGCTCCCAAGGTAGAACTTAAACCTCTCCCTTCCACTCTCAGGTATGAATTTCTTGGTCCTAACTCTTCTTATCCAGTGATTATGAATGCTAGCTTAAATGAGTTAGAAACAGATAAATTACGTAGGACACTAAGGATGCATAGAAAGGTCATAGGGTACACAATGGATGATATAAAAGGCATAAATCCTTCCTTTTGCATGCACAGAATTTTGATGGAACCTAATCATAAAACATCTATTGAGCATCAACGTAGGTTGAATCCCAACATGAAAGAGGTTGTTAAGAAAGAAGTGCTTAAATTGTTAGATGCTGGGGTTATTTATCCAATTTCTGATAGTGAATGGGTGAGTCCTGTACATGTGGTCCCGAAGAAAGGAGGGATGACTGTAACTAAAAATGAGAATAATGAATTAATCCCAACTAGGACAGTTACAGGTTGGAGGATGTGCATAGACTATAGAAAATTAAATAATGCCACCAGAAAAGACCATTTCCCACTTCCTTTCATTGACCAAATGTTAGAAAGGCTAGCTAGGCATTCACATTTTTGTTATCTAGATGGTTATTCAGGATTTCACCAAATTGCCATTCATCCTAGTGACCAGGAAAAGACCACATTCACTTGTCCCTATGGTACGTTTGCCTATAGAAGAATGCCTTTTGGTCTTTGTAATGCCCCCGCTACCTTTCAAAGATGCATGACTGCAATATTCTCTGATTTCATTGAGAACATCATGGAAGTTTTTATGGATGACTTTTTAGTATATGGTGCTAACTTCGTTAATTGTTTATCCAATTTATCCCAAATTTTACAAAGATGTGAGGAGGTTAACCTTGTTTTAAATTGGGAGAAGTGTCACTTTATGGTACAGGAAGGTATTGTACTCGGACACTTGATTTCGGGACGAGGTATTGAGGTAGACAGAGCAAAAATTGAAGTAATTGAAAAGCTACCTCCACCCGCAAATGTAAAAGGAGTTAGAAGTTTCTTAGGACATGCCGTTTTTCTGGGAGATTTATCAAAGATTTTTCTAAAATTGCCAAACCCTTGTCTAATCTTCAAGTGAAAGATGTCCCTTTTAATTTTGACTCTGACTGTTTGTCTGCTTTTTGTAAGTTAAAAGAAGCACTGATCATTGCTCCTATTTTGCAAACACCTGATTGGAGCCTACCCTTTGAGGTAATGTGTGATGCCAGTGATTATGCTATAGGAGCTGTGTTGGGGCAAAAAAAGGATAAGAAAGTGCATGCAATATATTATGCCAGTAAGACACTTGATGGAGCTCAGGTTAATTATGCCACTACGGAGAAAGAATTGCTCGCGGTTGTCTTTGCCTTTGAGAAATTCAGGTCATATATTGTAGGATCAAAGGTAATTGTTTACACAGATCATGCAGCACTTAAATACCTTATGAGTAAGAAAGAGGCCAAGCCTAGACTCATCAGATGGATCCTTCTTTTGCAAGAATTTGATCTGGAAATTTTAGACAAAAAAGGTATTGAAAATTCGGTGGCTGATAATCTTTCTAGACTTGATCCTCCAGTCAAGCTCAAGGACGACTTACCCATTAATGAATCCTTCCCTGATGAGCAATTGTTGATTAAAGCTACCACTAGAGAGGCTCCTTGGTATGCAGACTATGTCAATTACCTCGCGTGCAAGATCCTTCCTCCTGATTTAAACTATCACCAGAAAAAGAAGTTCTTTTTCGATTTAAAACATTATGTTTGGGATGAGCCATTCCTTTATAGGAAATGTGCTGACTGTGTCTACCGTCGGTGTGTACAGGAGGATGAAATAGAAAGTATTCTGAATTGCTGCCATTCTTCCTCTTATGGAGGACATGCTAGTGCTTCTAAAGCGCAACCAAGGTTATTCAAGCAGGATTCTATTGGCCTCACATATTTAGAGATGCTAGATTATTTGTGCTTGCTTGTGACCCTTGTCAAAGGACAGGTAATATTTCTAAAAGGAACGAAATGCCCCTGAATACTATTCTAGAAGTAGAAATATTTGATGTTTGGGGAATTGATTACATGGGACCATTTCCACCTTCATGTGGAAATAAGTATATACTTGTAGCAGTTGATTACGTCTCTAAATGGGTTGAAGCAATCTCCTCTCCATCTAGTGACGCAAGAACTGTCATTAAATTGTTTAAGAAAATTATTTTTCCAAGGTTTGGAATACCCCGAGCTGTGATCAGTGATGGTGGTTCGCACTTTATCGAGCGACAATTTGAAAACATTTTGAAAAAATATGGAGTCACTCATAAAGTAGCTACACCATACCATCCTCAGACTAATGGGCAGGTCGAAGTGTCCAATAGGGAGATTAAAAACATTTTAGAGAAAACTGTCTCAAGATCCAGGAAGGATTGGTCTTTAAAGCTCGATGAGGCTCTCTGGGCATATCGAACAGCTTATAAAACTCCGATAGGGATGACTCCTTTTCGGTTAATTTATGGCAAACCTTGCCATTTGCCTGTTGAGCTAGAACACAAATCTTTCTGGGCAATTAAACTTTTAAACTTTGATATGAAAGAGGCAGGGGAAAAGAGAAAGCTTCAATTGCATGAACTTGATGAATTACGACTTGATGCTTATGAAACAGCAAAGACCTATAAGGAAAATACCAAAAAGTGGCATGATAAGCACATCATGAGAAGAGAGTTTAAGGAAGGAGACCTTGTACTTCTTTTCAACTCTAGGCTAAAATTGTTTCCAGGAAAACTGAGATCCAGATGGTCGGGACCTTTTCAAATAAAAAAGATTTTTTCTTATGGAGCAGTAGAAATTTGGAGTGAAGGTAGTGGTACATTCAAAGTAAATGGACAAAGGCTCAAACGTTACATCTTGGATGAACAAATTGAGAAGAGTACACCACTTCATCTTCTCAATCCAAATGGAAAGCCTTAGACTAAACCAAGGGTCGAGCTAAAGACCTTTAAACGAGCGCTATACGGGAGGCAACCCGTACTTTTTACTCTTTCTCTACTTTTATTTTTATTTTAAATATTGTGTGTGATTTTTATTCAAATCTTTAATTTATTATTAAAAAAAAATAAAAATAAAAATAAAAATGGATCAAAGGATTTTAGGCGTGCAGCAGACGTAGACTACCATTCTGGAGCTACTTTAGCAGATGCAACTCCATTTCCAACAGCCACCCCCTCAGTGATGATCAGCTTCTTTTGATGTTTTGTACAAAAAGCACATATGCTTTTGTATAGACTATGCCATGACATATCAGGGGAGTTTTTACTGCTTTTTTGTTACTTTGGATATTTTGCTTTTATTTATATACTTTAGTTTTATTAGGTTTATCTTTGTCTAGCTTTCTGGAACTAAGCTAGGATTAAGTATGGGGGGAGGTAATTGAAAAAAAAAATTTGAAAAATTCGAAGCTAACTATTTTTGAAGGCGAAAAATTTGAAATTTTTTGGACAACCTTTTGATGCTTATTAAGATGATATAATTTCTGATTTCTAAAAAGCTGGAAATTAGAAATTAAGCCCTTAATTGAAAATTTTTCCATGAAAAAGCTTCTAAATACAAGGATTTGAGCCTAATTGGGGTTACACATTGCAATATGATTATAACCCCTATTCTTCATTTGAGTTGTTTTCCATTGACACTGTGTTCTAGAACTTGACATGTGATCACTCAAAACGAAACTTATTTATGGATTTTTGAAAAATGATTGGGGCACTTAGGATTCTTGTTTCTAGCTTCCAACACTTTGCATTTAAAAGTTCACCATTTAGTTGTCCACTTTGAGCCTTAAAAAAAGAAGTTTTATTTTGTACCCTCTGATTTGATTGAAAAATGGTATATTTGGGTACCATTGAATTATAGGGAGCAACTTGAAAAACTTGGTTTTAGTGAAAAATGTCGTTATTAAAAAAAAAAAAAGGGCTTCCCTTCCATTAAAGTAATTTTTATGATGATGAAATGTGATAAAAAGGGAAAAACAAAAGCATATGAAAAAGAGAATATGACATTTTGCTTACAAGTTATACCTAAAAAAAAAAGCTCCACTATGATTCAAGGGTATTTGCTCAAATATGATTATTAATTATAGCCCTTGTGATATCCTTTTTTTTGAAATTTCATACCTTGAATTCTTTTTACCCCTAGCCTCATTACAACCTTATGCAAGACCCCTTGATTTCGAAATTATCTCAGAATTGTTAGTCGAGTTTTGGTCTATTGTCAAGCTTATGGTAATGCTTTATCTTTGAAAAATTGTGTGAATTACCATTACCCATTGAAATACTTGAGAGTTTGAAAGGGAGCGACCCATTCTTGGTTGATTTAATTTTAAGGTGCTTACTTTTCTAATTGCCAAAATCTGAATATTACTCTCTCAAAAGCCTAACAAAAGTTGTTCATTCAATTCACTTGTTTTTCCTCTCAAAAATTGGTTAGCTCTCATTGATCACAAATTTTGTGATTCATAAACCAAATTCTTTTGCTTGAGGACAAGAAAAAATTTAAGTATGGGGGAATTTGACAAGTACCACTATTGTATTATTTTATGGGGATATTTGAGTGTGATTTGGAATTATTATTGCCTATTATCATATAAAATATACTCTCTTTTATTCTATATTGTGCAGGAATGGAAAAATATGCAAAGTGGTGAAAAATATAAGCCAGCGTAAAATAAAAGAAAAGAGGCACTGTTCCTATTCGAAATAAAAAGAAAGAGGCGGCGCATCATTTGAATTCACGTTGGCAGACATAAAGAATTTTTGGATGAATTTGTTACTAGGCAAGTTGTTGTCCAATTAAAAGCAAGGCACATTAAAATAAATTATGTTGGTGAGCCGATGGTAACAAAGCAAGAAAAGCAAGTTCAAATTAATAAAAGGTAGTCCATCAACGTTGAAGAAGAAGAAAGAAGCGAGATGCATCATTTTTTATTGGCTTGCAAAAATGCAAATTGTCCTCTTATTAATAGCAACCAATCAAAATCCTTTGTAGAAGAAAAGTTGGAAAAGGAAGCTCATATTTGTCAAAGGAGGTGCAGCAAAGTTGGAATGGGCTGGCTTTGCCATTTTTCAAATACAGCGCATGTTGAATTTTAAACGACGTGGGTAATTTGTTTTTCTCTTTATGTGCATCCTCATTTCCTATAAATAGAGGTTGAGAGAATGAAGAAAGCGTGGATGCTGAGGGGTATCGAGATACAGAGGAATCGAGGGGTAGAGGTTTTTTGCATTCTCCTTCCAAGTAATATCTATTTTTGTTTTACTTGATTTGTAATATGTCACTTATAATTATGTCTGAGTAGTTTATTTATTTTTAGGATTTTTGGGCTCTGTCCTCTAATGTTTCTGAGCTGAATACTTGATACTCTATTATTAATTTGCATGAATTGATTTGGTTATTATTGTTATTATTTCTTGTAAATTTGCTGATCACTTATTTGCATGTGTTAGATAACTGAGGATAAACTGAAAGGCGGACTTGTTTATTGGAATTATAATAACTAAACTTAGGATTAAAATCACGAAAGTAGTTTTTAATCCTTCGAGGATAAAACAAGTTTTCAAAGAGCTCAATGGGTTTTGTTGAATGAGATTACCACGAAAGTAGGGATTGAATTCAACTTAGCACGCTGCATCACTACCAAAGGACGTTTAGTATTTCCGGTTAACTTGCCTTCAAATGATTTCAATATTAATGTTAGATTTATTAATTTGAATTCTCAAAGCATTATTGTGGTATCTCAGGTCCTAGAAAACTTTTATTTACAAAAACAAAACAAAAAATATATCTTTTTATCTTTTATTTATTTTCTGTCACTACGTTCCAACAACATCCTTTAAATATTTTCTCGCTGTTTAATTTAAATTAAGTAACACCGAATTAATTTATTTAGCGTAGCCAGTCCTTGTGGTTCGATATCTTTTTATTACTTGACGACAAAACCGTACACTTGCGGATTTTTCCCACCAAGAGGACAATTCTCGCAAATCAACGAAGTGGAAATACTACCTTCCGTTGGTGTTTCAACAATCAAAGAAAATGGTAAAGAAGAAAGATACAATCCCAACCTCTGGGCACACTTACCAGAAATGAAAGAGTGTGTGGCACCAGAGTCATACAAAACAACCAAAGGATTATCATGTAGAAGGCATGTACCATTAATCAGATTTTCCACACCCTTTGCCTTCTTGCCACTGAGGGTGTAGACACGTCCTTGGGTAGGTTCGTTGGGTTAGTATCCGCTCCCGTCTTGAGTTTGGGACACTTCCTCATAAAGTGGCCTGGTCGTCGGCATAAAAAGCAGATGTATTTTCCTTGCATACATTCCCCTTGGTAGGGTTTTCCACAAGTAGAACAGAAATCAGGCTTTAAAGCCTCAGAGCGTTGCACTTGCTTCCCCTTATACCGATTTCCCTTTGTCTTCGGCTGTAGGGAAGTCTTGTTCTCATCCTTCTGCTTTTTCCACCTCGATTTCCTATCATCATAAAGCTTCTTCAAGCTATCTTCGGTCACATAACTCCTATGGACCAAGGCAGCAAAAGTGGTGTAGTCAGTTTGAGCCAAATTATTTTGGATGTCAGTTCTTAATCCCCACTTAAATTGGTTCATCTTCCACCTCTCATCTGGTGCATACCGGGCATGAGAATAATATCTCGCCAATTCCTCGAATTTGGCAACATATTCGGCGATGGTCGAATCCCCTTGTTGTAATTGAGCAAATTCTCTTTCTTTTTGAGCTCTGATCGTCTGAGGAAAATACTTATCCAGAAAAGCAGTTTTAAAAGGTTCCCACTCCAATGGTATTTCTTGGGATAACAGATATGCCTGTGCCCCTACCACCAGTTGGCAGCTCCTTCAACTAGCATATGGGTAGTGAAGGTCACCTTTTAGTCCTCCGCACACGGGACAACCTTGAAGATTTTCTCCATGGCTTCAATCCAGTGCTGTGATGCCATGGATTCAGAGTTTCCAGAAAAAATCGGGGGATTAAGCTTGTGAAACATAAAGAAGGTCCTATGCGGGTCCTCCTGTTGGACAGGTGGAGGTTGATATGGAGGGGGTGGAGGATATTGCTATTGAGCATTGAGGAATTGTTGTACCAAATTGTTGGTAGTCTCATTTTGATCCCACATTATTTGCATTATCTCTAGCTAACGAGCCTCCTCTGCATTTCTCCTATCGCGTCCTATCCTTCGTCTAGCGGCTTCATCTGCCATATTCTGCATACACAGTATAAAATATTAAGTCGATCAGGCTTAATAATCTATACTAAGTACTAGAATACAGAGAGAAATTCTTGAACAAGAGAAAGTCCACACTATTTGACCACAGCCCTATTAGGACTAAACTGCTCTGATACCATAATGTAACGCTCGTATTCCAATCCAATTGAAATAAGACAAATTACATTAAAGTACAAGAATTACTAAAAATTTAAACTTGGTTTACAATAAACAAGTCCAAACTTTACACTATGTCATAAGTCTAAGAATTTAGAAGTTACAACATCATCCAAGTCCAAAGCTTGGGAAAATACAAAATACAAGGCCCATCTTTGTTCTTAATAACAAAAGAGTCAAGTACAATGATAAACTAACATAAACTAGAAATTCTAAACTTCAAGAATCATCTATTTCTCCTCTCCGGTACCTGCTTATCTGAAACAAAAGAGGAAAGGGGTGAGATTATAAAATCTCAATGAGTCCTTCACGGACCCCTCACTAAAACTCGCCACAATCACAGTAACATTTCATTTTAAACATTAAAGCAACATGACAAACCATACTATTTTGTACAGCTAGGGATTTACCACTGGGTGTTAACTGACCACTGGGCTTGACCCTGTACTATACGACTCTTCTATAACAACCAAGGATTTACCACTGGATATAAATTGATCATTGGGCTTGACCCCGCACTGAACAACTAGTTGCACAACCAAGGATTTACCACGGGATATAAATTGATCACTAGGCTTGACCCTGCATTGTACTACTGTTTGCAACAACCAAGGATTTACCACGGGGTGTTAACTGACTACTGGGTTTGACCTTGCATTGTATACCTACCTTATTAGAACCGTGATAAAATTCAATTGCCCTAATACAACTTCTGTAAGCATTTCAAGCAACTTAGGTTGAAATAACCTCTCTAAGAGAATCCTAAGATGTCCCTTTAATCCACTAGGATTTAGAACACTAAAAATATGCATTCTTGGCCTTAAAAACCCTTAAACAGTGAAAATTACACGTTTGGGCATAAGCTGGCATGCTTATGGCGCGCCTGGGCGCGATTCACGCGCTTCTGCCACAGCCTGGCTGCGCTTTGCACGCGCTGGAGCACGCGTCATGCACTTTTCTGGCACCTGATTCTGTTTCCTCGCGCGTGTGGCACGCTAGCGCTTTTACTCAATTTTGGCTCGGTGACCGCGCGCTTGGGGCGCGTTTCAAGCGCGTTCTGCATAATTTTATAGAAATGCAGATTTCTCTGCTCAATACAACACCAAACCCCAAGTCCACTCAATCCAAGTCAAATTCAAGACAATTTAAGACTCAAAAACAAGGATCTAACATGTATAATGGGAGGATCAAGCATAGAGCATAAAAATCACAACCAACAACGTGTTTCTCATATCATCAATAAATCAAGTTTTAGATATAACCAATGTACCCAAACCCATTATCATGCTTCTCAAACAATCATGCTCCTCACAATCATGGTTGAACTTAAAACTTTAACACAAATTGGAAAGGGAAGGAAAAGCCCTAGAGGAGGGTCTTATGGTTGCCAATCCACTAAGTGAGAAGAACTCACCAACAATCCAAGATTTTGAACTATCAAAGGTGGAGCTTTGATCTCCTTCCTCCTCTTCTCTTCTTCAATTCGAGCTCCTCCTCTCTCAACTTAAGGCAACTTGAATCTTCCCCCAAATGCCAAATAACTCAGCTCAACCTTCCTTCTTGGGGCAAGACCTTGGAGAATCATTCAACTTCCACTCTTTTTACCAAAACCCTAACCCCTTCTTCTCCCTTTTCTTCTTCTCTTTTCCTTCTTCTTTCTCTCCTTTCCTTGTTGCAGAACAGAAATTTGAGAGAGAGAAAGAAGTGAGCTGGGCGTGGGGTGCAGGGAAGGAAGGGGAAAAATGTAGGTTCCAACTTTACCCTTATTATGCTAGAGCAAATTACTATTGTGCCCTCTCTTTTTACTAAAACTCTTATCATACCATTACTATATACACCCCTAGACTAATAAATACCACCCTATTTAATTACTCAACTATTAATTTAAAACACATAAATGCCTAAATTAATAAAGCTAAATTATTAAATTAGGCGGGGTGTTACACTAAAAAATAAAGATACTCAAAACATGTTATTTCCATTTATGTTTTCACCACATACAGTTCAAAAAAGAGGAGAGACTATTGGTTATTTACTTCTACACAGATAGAAAAAACAATAGTAAAGAAAAACTAAGAGAGATAAATCTAGAGTTTACCTTCTCACCATAAAAAACTTGTACTTTTGAATCAAGTGAAGTTAAGTTAACGGTTTTCTTTCCAAGTCAAGTGAAACAAAATTAAGCTGCATTAGCCACAGACTCATAGGACTATAAATAAACAAATAACAACTTGCTTTTGTGTTCATTTCTTTTCAGTAGATGTGCATATGCAGTGCAGCAACTTGAAAGGGATTAAGGAAAATTCACAAAAGACTATTTCCTTCTACGAGGCATTAACCAATTTTGACCTAAATGCAGCTTTGTTAACAATAAGCAAGTGCATGATTTTTCCCTTTGCCTGAAAAACATCTGCTACATCTAAATCCAATATCTAACACAGAATTATGATCAAAGATACAATGCTATTTCCAAGCTACCTTGCCTCTAGGGAAAGACCTATTTGTTCATATAATGCATCTATTTAAAGTGCACATGACACAGGGAATTCTTTGTTACAAAGCAACATGAAACTCTTAACCTTGAATTGATTTTGATCCTTCGACTCTTACAAAATTCAGCTTCTATCTTGGCCTTGGTTGGTTTATCTTGCCCTTTTATCAGTGTACCATGGCATTCATTATTTGGTAAATTATTCAGGGAAGAAAACAAATTCTATTTAACTTAATTTAATATTTTTAAAATAAATTAATATGATTTTTAATTATTTTCTATTTTTTAATATAAATCATAATATTTTAGTTTAAATTAAAAAAAAAAGATTAATTTAGTAGTTTTCAAATAAATTAAAACGATTTAAAAATAAATCTATGTTAGATATAATTAATATTTAAAGCTTTGTTATAGGAGATTTGCTATATAAATCAATTATTATTTCAAAACAAATTCTATTCAAATTAATTTATATTTTTTAAATAAATTAATACGATTTTTTATCTATTTTTTTAAAATAAATAGAAATATTTTAGTTTAAACTTAAGGAAATTGATTAATTTATTAATTTTAAAATAAATTAAAATGATTTAAAGATAAATCTATGATAGATATAACTAAAATTAAAAAAAAGAAATTTAAAGCTTTGTTAGAAGCAGTTATGCTATCTGAATAAATTATTTTTTTAAAACAAATTTTATTTAAATTAATTTAATATTTTCAGATTAAATTAAAATGATTTAAAAATAAATTCATGATAGACATAATTGAAAGAAAATTGAAATTTAAGGTACTCGAGTGACAGATGCGTTGCTGATTTCCGAAAATTAGGCCTAAACGTATCTGTCACTCTACTCACTCTTGAGCAATTCAATGACAGTGCTTTTAAGTGACTATATGGGAGCATATCTAGTGAGAAAAAGATTTTTATATGAGAGTGAGAGGGACAATTTTTAGCCATTAGATTAAATTAAATGGTTGAGATCAAATTATCCTTTTATTATCTTTATTTTGGTAAACTCAATTTATCCTTTTAAGTGACTCGCGTGCCACTCCCTCGTTTCCGGACCTATCTTCGTTGACATTATATGCAATTACATTGTTGACGTTAATCTTAATTAATCTTGATGACATAACAAATAATAATAGAATTTTGTAAAAATTTATAGATACAATTACTTTGACCCGTGCGATGCACGAGTCAGTTATCCTGGAATGACATTAAAAAGATAGTTATATGAAAATGACATTAAAAAGAGAGGTTATATGGGAACCTGTATTTAAAAAGATAAAATAAAGGCGTGTAAATAACTTGAGCCCCTAGTGATTTGTTGTTAAATCAGTGAAGTTTCGTGAAAGATTTGAATCGCAATCTTGTCAATAAAGAAAATCTTAAACTGGGAGGTACCTTATATTCTGTAATAACATGTGCAAAACACTTAAGTGAATGACTTGCAACCCTTCTGATATCATTTTCTGACTCATTTACTGTATAAAACTCAAAATGAAGGGTACAACCCAATTCATAAGCAATGGGGTCACAACCATTAGGCACAGCTGATGCAATTAGTCCATGTCCCTCTTCCTTTCCACCCCATCCTTGTGCAAGAGCATACAATTTTGAATTCAAAGAAGCATCTCTTATGGAGCACTTTCCAACTGTTTTCTTCAAAAAGGTAGCCAAAGTGTCCAGGCTAGCCTCAACCACATCTGGATCAGTAAAAGCAAGCAATGCCGACAGATGTTGCTGCAGATTCAAAGAAACCATACAAAATATCAATGCTGATCATTAAAGGATAAGTAAAATGTGTGTGTATATATATATATACACACACACCTAACACTAACACATTTCAAACCAAAATTAATTATATATATATATATATTAGGACTGTTCAAAAGAACCAAAAAATCGAATCGAACTGTAGAACCGAAGCGAACCGAACCATAAAAAACTAAATTGTTCAACACAGTTTGCGAACCGAACTAGTGTTTTAAACACAGTTCACTAACTGAACCGTTAAACACAGTCCAATTAGTGAACCAAAAGAACCGAACCGAACCCTCCCTCGCCCTAATCCCCAAATCAAGGTTCTGAATCCGAAGCTTATAAAAAAAAGGAACCTGAACCCTCTCCGTCTTGCGTCGTCGAACACGTTTAGAGTTCTGGCACTCGTCGGCCACTCCTTCTCCCTCGTCACCGTCCACCGCACCCATTCCTACCTCCGACGGCGGCGTCAGCGTGTCAACGCCAGTTAATCAGTGACGCTGCTGAGTTTGGGAGGCCATCGAATTGATTCAACGAGGAACAAGGATGATGTGGCGGAGTCGCTTCCTATGTGAAGCTTCTTGAAGATGTTCTTCATCCTCTATTTTTTCTCTGTTGGCTTTTCCTTCTTCCCTCTCTCACTCATTCTAGCGTAATTTTCTGTGCAATTTACTGCTTCATGTGATTGTGATGAATTCATAGATACATATTTTGATGGATTTGTGGTTTTTGATGTATCCGTTATTCAATTCTTTGGTTCGATGCTCAGGTATTGTTGATCTGTTCAGTTCTAGATCTTTCAGGAGTTTCAGTTTACCTTCAGTTTCTGGATGAAGAGAAATTTAAGTTTAAAATTTATGGAAATCTAATCGTGCGGAGAGAAGAAATCGGTTCGGTTGAAAAATTAGCAATTTTGTTAAACAGTTCAGGTAGTTCGGTTCGGATCAGTTCGGAACATTTTTTTGAGAGCTGGTTCGGTTCGGTTCTCATGAACCGATAACACGGAGCGAACTGTTCAGTCCGTTCGGTTCGATTCGAGCGAACTGTTCAGTCGGTTCGGTTCGGTTCGATTCGGTTCTCCTTATGAACCGAACCATGAACACCCCTTATATATATATATCTAAATCTCTTCACACGAGTGAAAAGATTCAATCTGACAATTTAGAGCAAAAGTTAGGTAGTGAAACCCATATGATTATTTCTGATAGTTTAACTAGCCAGATAAGATCCTCTAGTTTACCTACTGAAACTTTTCAATTTGAAGAAAATATAGAAAAGTCCCTAGAACTAGTCTTAGTTCCTCAGGAATCTTCTATAGTAGAAACTCCAGTAGATACCTTGATAGGTTCTCAAGAGATTTCTTTAAATTCTTCAACCAATGTTCAATTAGGCGAAAACCATAAGGATGTTCCCATAGAACCTCCTAGCACCATCCAATTAGCAGAACCTTCCTCTCCACCCCTGGATGATAGGTTATGTGTCAATTGTAATGATCAATTGTCTATCCAGACTAGGGTAGAAAACAATTTTCAAAACATCAGCATGCTAGGTCAACCTTGGATAGGTCATCTTTGGTCGGACACTAGTCAACAACCTCTTGTCAATTTTAGGCTTGATCTTCTAGACCCTCTATTAGTGGAAATAGAATCCAATCTAAGGATTGATAGCAAGCCCAACCAATTAGGTTTAGAATGTGCTCGTAAGCCCAGACCCAAACCTAAGTCCAAAAACAATCACTACCCTCCTAGAATCCAACCTCAGTATAGGAAGAAACATATTCCTGATCATGAGGCCCAATCTGTTAAGGAGCATAGTAATCAATCCAAACTTAATAGTATCTGCCTTGAATGTGGTAAGACTGGCCATAAGAGTAGGTACTGTTGGTTAATCAAGAAAAACCTTAAATGTTCTGTTAATAAGATTAATAATCTTATTCTTGAAAACTTTTGGGAAAAAGAATGTTTTTCTGAAACCCTTAATTTTCAAAATAGCCAAAAGGTTTTTACCCAATTTTCGCAAAATCAAGATTCTGATGAATCTTTCAATCAAATCAATTTTCTTGAAGATTCTGATAATACCAAATTGGTTACTATTCAAAATCTTCGTTCTATATATATATATATATATATATATATATATATATATATATATATATTCCAAATCACCAACAAAGAGATATTAGAGAGTAGTGACACACCAAAACACATAAAAGCATCAAACCATTCTTAGCTCTCATTAAGTTGACCAGGGTGGAAAAAGATGATTGTAGGAAAGATGTCATACCTCATATGAACTATAAAAATGCTTATTTGTTCAATTATCCAAAATTATTCTAATGACACGAATCAAAATGGTTAAAAGATCAACCATGTGATGAAAATCTCCATGCACAGAGAAAAGAAACACCAATGAACTAAACATATCCAGAAAAATATAAATTAGTAATGTAAAAGGAAAATAGGCCATAAAGGCACCTTATCAAACTCCCAAGTGAAGTTTTTTAAAGGTTCTTGTATCCTCGCAACTACC
Source organism: Calophaca sinica (assembly GCA_037113605.1). NCBI lineage: Eukaryota > Viridiplantae > Streptophyta > Magnoliopsida > Fabales > Fabaceae > Calophaca > Calophaca sinica. Next base: position 97,321,380 of record CM073734.1, on the reverse strand, counting down.
AAAATTGAATTAATTATTATTTATAATTATTATTTCTTCATATTATCTATAAGGCTCCTGGAGACCTTACTCATGAAATCCTCACAACTACCATTCTGACAGTCACATCAGCTCAAGGGACAATGCAGATGCTGCCAAAGATCATATACATAAGTACTATCATAAACTTGAAGATCTTTTGAACTATACAGAGCATACCAGAGAAACAATACATGGTGTGTGAATGTTAACATACCTGATATGCTTTAAAGGACTAATCAAACAACATTTTTCTCTCATCTCCAAACTTAAAATAACCACTCATTTAGAAAACCCACATTGCCAGCTCTTGTTACTTCAAATTTAGTGGCTTCCTTAACCCTGAGCAACTTATGTTACAGCAAGGAAATGCAAGTCATTCAACACTACAAAAAGACTTATCAGTCAAAATTAGCTTATAAACCAAAAGAAACACTAAAACTCGAAGCAAATACTATATTTCCCCAACAAAAATTCTTCCACTAACCATTCAAATAAGCCTCAGAATCTATCTTTCCCCATTTAATACCGCCATTGAACATCAGTCCCATGTCATCCTTAATAACAACACCATGCATTTCCCTCATCCCAAATACCTGTGACAAATTTTGCAGACAACTTATGGTTTCATCAAGACTTTAGCATTATAATAGATACATGTTAGAGTCAGAGCATTCTATATAACTCATAACTTTCACAAATTATATTTTAAGGCATGGAAGCAAACCAAAGACATTTGAGGAATAATGCTAAAATATGTGATATCTTGAAAGACAGAAGCTGGTATATTAAAATAAAATAAAATCAATGAAATTAATAAAATGCAGTGAATTTATCTTATTTTGTTTAAGGCATGATAAGCTGGTAGATATAATTGAATTTCAATTCAACAGCATCAGTTGATGTTAAGTTTTGTTATAGATTAATCTACAATTTGAATTGGAGAAAGATGAGGACTTGGGAACATAATGCCAATGAGTACATAATATCTTTCCAACGATAACTAAATGGTCAATGACTCTCACTCTAAGATAGTGACCATTTCAAATATGAATATGAAAAGGCAAAGATGAATTCCTATTATAGTGGACATTTCAAAGATAAATAGAGATGAATTTCAAAGATGATCAGAAAAGACAAATATATTGGAAGAAGTCCTAATCATTCTTACCCTCAAAGATATTGACGAGTCGGCCCGCCCGCCCCATTTTTGGCGGGCTTATGGCAATGCGGGGCGGGGCGGCCCGCTTTGCCATCCATAGCCACCCATCAACACCACTTTCATTTCAGTTTGAATATATAAACAAAAGCTATTTAAATATAGTTAAATAATTTTTAAATAATTATCCCTATTTATTTTTTATCAAATAATTAATAAAATTTAAAATTAATGTTTAAAATAAATATATTGTTTCAAAATTAATTTTTAAAATTTTATTCAATAGTATAATTACTTTCAAATATAGAATATTTAATTCTGAATTTTAATTCAAGATATTTTTTTTTTCAAAATTTAGATTTTTAAAAAACTAATTTTGAAATCTAATTCATTGTAAATTGATTTTAGGTTGACGTTAATCTAGATAACGTGTTTAAATTCATTTATCAGTACAATTGAGGTTTTTTAGGAATAATACAATTGAGTTTAAACACATATCCATCTGCAACTACCTAAACCTAAATTTTTATGTTTCATTTCATTTCATCTCAATATTCATCTATACCTTAAAACTTTATAGATTTCAAAAACAACTTTTATTTGCTATCAGAGACTTTTTGCGTAGCCCATAGATATAATTAGAACCTCGACTCCAACGTATAAACCTCAATCATTTTTTTATCGCAAGTGTTGTAAACATATATTTAATTTATTAAAAATATATGTTTACAACACTTGCGATAATATAATACATATATACATTATATATAATAAAACTACATAGATATTCACATATTCATATTTACTAACATGTATTTTTATTAAACTTACAAAAAAAACTCAATTGAAAAATTAAAAGATAAATATTGTTTAGTCGATACCCGCGCCTTAGGCACAGGTCAATACACTATATATATATGAGATTTGCTAACTTACACCCACCCATTTTTTAGTTGGTGTAAGTTAGCAAGCTACACCTTAGGGTGTATTTGACAAATTTTTAGTTATAACTTGCTAACTTACACTAACTAAAATATAGGTGGGTGTAAGTTAGCATATATATATAAGGAGAGATCACATTATAACAGTGTAATATTTGGGTATTGTTACCTCGTTTAATAACTTTGTACTAGATAATGGTATTACGAAACGCACTGTTAGATTGAAAGATATTATCACAAAGATCATATCTATAAAAAAATTCATTAATCTAAGATCATTTGATGTGTCATTGAGATGTATCAAGATTAATGTCATTTAGTAAAAGTGCATAAAAAGTTAATCTTGATGTAACACAATGACACATCAATCATTTTGGGAGCACTTCTCAGAAGAAACTAGGGGAAATAGGAATAAAATATCCGCATTGAAAGTAAGGGGTGTTTGGGTGGAAGGAGCAGCTGGGATTCGAATAGAGGTTAGTAGGTACCTCTCGGAGCACTTCTCAAAAGTCTTATGGGAACGCCCCCAGTTAGATAGCATTGACTTCCCACAACTTTCTCCTGCCGACAGGCTGTTTCTAATTGACCCATTTTCTCAGGAGGAAATTGAGGGGTGGTTGCCTCTTGTGATGGGAATAAGAGCCTTGAGCCTGATGGGTTCAATTTTACCTTCATTAAATCTTTTTGGGAGCTTCTCAAGGGTGAGGTTGGAGTGTTGTTCCAAGAATTTTATGCAAATGCTAGGTTACCTAGAAGCTTTTCATCCTACTTCCTGACATTGATCCCCAAGGTTGACGGCCCATTTGAGGTGGGGGATTTTTGACCTATCTCGCTATTTGGGGTGTCTGTACAAATTGGTGGCCAAGGTGTTGACTACTAGATTGGGTAGGGTCTTTGATCCTCTAATTTCTTTCAACCAGTCGACTTTTATCAGGGGGAGACAATTAGTGGATGGGATGGTGGTGGCTAACAAGGCGGTAGACTTTGCTAAAAAGACTAAGAAGGAATGCCTAATCTATAATGTGGATTTTGAAAAGGCTTATGATTCTGTGAGTTGGGGATTCCTAGACTATATGTTGGGGAGTTTTGGGTTCCGTGATAGGTGGAGGGTTTGGATTCGTGCATGTGTCTTTTCTGGTAGTCTCTTAATTCTTGTGAATGATAGCCCTACAAAAGAGATTAATATACATCGTGGGCTGAAACATGGTGACCCACTTGCACCTTTCCCAGACTATATGTTGGGGAGGTTTGGGTTCTGTGATATTTCTTTTGTTTATAAATGATGACCCAGTTGCACCTTTCCATTATCTCATTGCAATGAACATACATGTACTCCTATGCAGTCATTTTCATCCCACTCGATTAGTAGCATCCACGTGAAATTAAATACCAATGGAGAATTAATTCTATTTCAAATTATCCACGCAAAAGCAAGAAAATTCAAAAAAAAAAAATCATAAATGTGAAACACGCTTTAGCACTTGAGATTGTGAAGAATCAAAAACAAGCATTTTGTCCATGTATCGAAGGGTTGAGCCAATTTTGACTCTAGTTAAATTACTATTAAAAGCAAGGCAATTCACCCACTCAAAACCATTTTCCCGCAAAAAATCATTTTCCCTCTAAAAACTCAATTCCCCATGTTCTCTTATGATACTCCATTCGGACCTAAATATAAGCAAAATTACCTATCGACGCACTTATTAAGAAAGTTTGTTAGCTTAATTAATTTCTTTGGTTTCATAGCAATGTCATGGAAAATAAGAGCAGAATTAACCATTGTTGTTTTCGAAACAATGATAATAAATATAGTATGGATAATTGTGTTTTAGAAAAAATAATTTTTTTTTTTTGCTTATATTTACGTCCCGAGGGAATACAATACTTTTTTTTTTCAGGACCCTTGTAATTGCACACATTCACCGCTACTTAAAATTATTATAAATATAAACTTCACCCACCAACCAAAAAAATATAAGAACTAGTCCATTCCTCTCTGCTAGGATCATAGTGAAACACTAGATATGAGATCAAACAACACAGGATGAAATAGGTTTAATCTGTTGATACTTTTCTTTAATCGGTTGGCTATGTTATATATGTCAGTTTGCTCAATATAGGAATGAAAAATTGCATGTTATTCTAGGATCATAATGTATGAAAGGTTAAGGAAATTTTCGTTCTTGGCTTTGATTTCTTGGTGGGCTTCGTATCCTTAACAATTTTACAATCCCTATCCCGTGTGATGCAAAAGTTATGATAAAAGTGACCAGGGCATCATCAATAACCACAATTTAATATTTGTAAAAATTGCTTTCTAAATGTCCTTATCAAGCACATGATTTGATTCACGTTTCTCAATTTTGTAAAACTTGACCATCTTCTCTCTCCGATTTCTATTTTCTTAACTTGTCGAAAATGGAATCAGGCCATCTCTTTATCACAAGATTATTATCTTTAAGGTATGGTGAAGGTGAGGGTTTTTCCTAAATTAAGAAAAGCAAAGAAGGAATTTTATTTGAATATTGAAAGTAAAAAATAGAAAAAAAATAAGTTATAAATTATAAACTCAAGTAGCATCTAAAAAATGTTTTAAGTTGGTGAGATGAACCTGTTTATCAAAAATCTTTATTTCACTTAAATAAATTTTTAAGTTAATTAAATAAGATTATAAACTAATTGAAATAACTAACAATTATAATGAAAATTGTCAATGGTGATTGAGAATCTCCACCAAAAGGTTTTGAAAAAGGATGAAATTTTGTTTTCGACTATGAATCGTGCGAGCAGAACCCAGGAGGATGGCCAGGAGGAAGCGGTCTGCGGTTGTCTTTCGCTGACGGATGGCGGCCAGCGTCGGGTGGTGTACTGAACCTCAAGCTGGCGAAGTCGATGTGTGTCGAGGTGAGTAGAAGCGGTAGAAAAATCATTACCTCGGCCAGATTCGCCGCGGTCTTCTTTTAATATGAGTTGAGGGCAGTTCGTCGATGTGTAGCAGATCCGGAAGTCGGCATTAAATTCGCTTTAATGCACAAAGCCGTTAGTCGATTGCGCGTTGAGGAAGAAGCGGAGAGGCATGCGGGACGACAGCATCGAGGAAGGTGGGTCGGCGGATTGGGCCTCGGCGATCGAACGATTGCCCCCAGTCGCTAGCTCGAATGTCGAGGTGGTGACTTGTTGTCGGATCGTTGATGTCGGCGTCAAGCGTCCTTGTTCGTGAAGCGCAAGTGTCGTCCGCGTCATGCTTGTTCGATAGTTCGTTCGGGACGCCGTGTTCCGCGTCTGCGGCGGATTCGACCACGAGGCTTGATGTGCTTGTGCAAGGCACAAGGCTTTTATCGCTGAGGCTTCGTGCAGCGGTCTCGACCGCGAGGTCGATCTCTCTTCATCGGTGCTTGTGCCTTGCGCCGCGAGGCTTTATCACGAGCTGCGTGCGCGCGGTCTCGGCAGGTCGATCACGCGATGCTTGTGCCCAGCGCGAGGCTTTATCCGCGAGCTGCGTGCGGCGGTCGGCGCGGTCGATCTCTTCATCAGTGCTTGTGCCCAGCGCACGAGGCTTTATCACGAGCTCGTGCCGCGGCGGTGCCGACGCCAGTCGATCCGCAGTGCTTGTCGCGAGGCCGCAGGCTTTGTCGAGGCTTCGTGCCGCGGTCACCGATGCGGTCGATCTCTTCATTCATCGGTGCTTGTACTTAGCGCGCGCAAGGCTTTATCCGAGCTGCGTGCCTGCGGTCTCGGCCGCAGTCGATTCATCAGTGCTTGTACTTGGCGCGCGAGGCTTTGTCACGAGCTGCGTGCGCGGTCTCGACGCGAGTCGATCTCTTCATTCATCAGTGCTTGTGCCCAGCGCCGCAGGCTTTATCACCGAGCTTCGTGCCGCGGTCTCGGCGAGGTCGATCCGCAGGTGCTTGTGCCCAGCGCCGCGAGCTTTATCCGCGAGGCGCTGCGTGCACGCCGGTCTCGGACGAGTCGATCTCTTCATCAGTGCTTGTGCGCCAGCGCGAGGCTTTATCACGCAGGCTGCGTGCGCGGTCTCGACGCGAGGTCGATCCACGGTGCTTGTGCAAGGCCGCAGGCTTTATCCATTTGTTCTGTCAAAGTATAGACAATTTGCGGCAACGGTTGATGTAGTGGTTAGCGTTAATTTTATCTTTGAGTAAAGTGCTCGTAGTCGAGTTTATACTTCCACTGTGGAGTAATTGATGCGATTTGTCAAGCGGCGAGTGCGGGTCATCAAATAATCAAGGTCCATGGCGTGGCGAGTTTAAGGTCGTGCGAATTTTGCAATTGCGGTGGGCACAGTAAGTCGCTCGAATCTTGGGTGTGTATCCATACGCATTGCGGAGGTGCTTGTGCAAGCGCACTGAGAGGCTTTATCACGACCTCGTGCAGCGCGGTCTCGACACGAGGCTCGATCTCTTCATCGGGGATCTACGTGCGCGGTCTCGGACACGAGGTTCCATCAGTGCAAGGTTTTGATAGTAAATAAATCGCGATTGTGTATTTCTTCAATCGCATACTTCAGCACTTCACACTTATGTGTTTAGGATACATTTGTTTAACAACTTACTTATATTTCTTCATCTTTGCTTGTCGGTGTTACTCTGGGGATTTGTCTTTGGCTTTTGGCTGCTAAACCTATAGCCGTAATTCATAAATTACGAGGCTAAGCCGGGAACTTCGGTCGAGGACCTCGGTTTGTCGACACCAATGTCGACCTTTGAGATAAACTTCCCTTGACCGGGCCTTGCTCTAGCAAGTACAACTTCATCTCGTCGAGCATTTCTTCACCGAAATGGCTTCTTTGTTGGCGCTCGGCGTAGTCTCGATAGACTCATCTTTCTTACCTGGCCGGATGCGGCCGGTCTGTGTCGATGGTTGGACTTTAGGCCTTGATGAAATCGGCGGGAAGCGGTGGCGAGCTCAGTCCGCGAACGATGGAATTTTTCTTAAAGTGCGGAACCAAGACAACGCTGCCTTCTTGAGTGAGGGAAAGATTCACGCGCTAAAGGCCGCCGCCTCGATAGCCATGGCGGTATCAAGCGACCAACATGCTCGTCGGTGGTGCCGTCGTATGAGTCTAAAGCGGGTGGTTTACGAAGATGCTTGGATCGGAATTTCATGATCTCGGATGTAAAAGGACCAAGGTCGCATCGAATCACTCGTGTCATCGCTCAGAGAGTTGATGAAGCGAGAATGAGCGCAGTGCTCACATGCACGAGCGGCGTGGAGTCGTGCCACGGTGGTGGCGATGAGCGGTCTGAGATTTTCGGACTCGCCGGATCTCAGGAGAATGAGAGGCTCGATCTTTTACGTTTCGATTTGGGTGGCAGCGGCGGGAGTTCGCCTGGCGATTCTCCATTCGATCGGCGTTGATTACGGCGTACATCGGCCGGCATGGCCGGATGGTCGTGGAACTTCGCGAATGAGGATAGCGGTGGTTTCAGTTCGGCATCGGTTTGGCGGCAGCGATGGAGCAGGCGTCATCTTTGGAGAGGTGGTTCTGTCCGGGTGTCGGTGGTTTGGTTGTTCAAGATCTGCGTTCGCGGGTGGAGCGCTAGTCGCGACCTGGCCTTGATCGATCATCGTCAGTGAAGAGAGACCGACAAAGAAGATGGAATCGAAAGCGATCCCCACAGGCGGCGTAATGTTACGAGCGAACCTTGAGGAGGATGGCCGGAGGGAAGCGGTCGCGGTTGTGCTCGCGACGGATGGCGGCAGCGCGTCGGGATGGTGTACTGCGAAACACTCCGGCGCTCGAGTGTGTGTCGAGGTGAGTAGAGCGGTAGAAAAATCATTACCTCGGCCAGATTCGGCGTGATGTCTTCTTTTAATATGAGTTAGGGCCGATTCTTTGTCGATGTGTAGCAGATCCGTGAAACGTCGGCATTAAATTCCTTTAATGCACAAAGCCGTTGGGTCGGCCACGTTGAGGGAAGGCGGAGAGGCATGCGGACGACTTGGCATCGAGGGAAGGTGGGTCGACGGATTGGGCCTCGACCCAGTCCGGAACAAATACTATCTGTGTGTATTAAATGTACCAAGGAATCTTTTTCATTTGGGTTTCTTAAGTCTGTTAATCACTGAACTTTTTCATTCGATAAAGAAACAACTGAATGCAGAGAATATAACCTACAAGTATATACAATGAGCTGTTCAAGAAGGAACCTACAAGTATATACTGTTAGGAAACTACGCAAAATTTTCCCATAGTCAGATTAGTGGAAGAGCGAAAAATAAATACGGAAGCACACATAAAAATTGATAACGGAGTTCGGCCAATAATGCCTACGTCTCCGGCCTGCTGCAGACCTTTTATTGAAAAGGGAAATATATACTGTGTTTACAAACACTCACACTCTCTCACAAAACCCACAACCCAATTACACCCATAATATTTCTCTCTAAATATTTCTCACCTTTTCTCTTGGTGCTCACTGATTTTCTCTTAATGTTGGAATGAATTTTCCTTCGTCCATGAGCTTCTATTTATAGACATTCACGTTGCCAACTATTCACAGCTGGCTGCACACGTTTTCTTCTCACCAGCGTTTTTTTTTCTTCTCACCAAATGCATGTCATGTCAGAATCAGTAGAAAAATATGAATGCACTACTCGGTGCATGTTGAAAAGCTTGCACTGCTTGAAAAATTCCTTCTTTCTTTTGGTGGCATTAATGGGTTGGTTGGGGAGGTGTACTTTTGACTAACAATCTCCCACTTAAAGACTGATTTCAATCGGTCTTCACACCTCGATCTTGCAGCAGCCTTTCCTGGTCTGTTATTCTAGCAGGCCAACTGAAGTTGAGCACAACTTCAGTTTGTCGATAGTCACTACCTTTGTCAACATGTCTGCTGGGTTCTTACTTCCTTGGATCTTCTTCAACATTAACACCTCATCCTCAAGCAGAGATCTGATGAAGTGATAACGAAGACCAATGTGCTTCGTTCTGGAATGAAATGCTGAGTTCTTTGCCAGATGTATCGCACTCTGACTATCACTGTGCAAAACACTCTTCTCCTGTGTGAAACCCAACTCTGTTAACAATCCACGAAGCCATATCAATTCTTTCTTTGGCTTACATTCGCTACTTACTCGGCCTCTGTAGTGGATAAAGCAACAATCTTTTGTATCCGTGACATCCAACTAACTGCTGTAGTACCAACAGTAAATACGTAACCAGTGGTACTTCTTCGGTGATCGACTTCACCTGCAAAGTCTGCATCTACGTAGCCTTGTACTTTTATTTCTCCTTTGCCAAAGTACAAATACTTCTCTGTGGTGCCTCGTAGATACCTCAAAGTCCATTTCACTGCTTCCCAATGAGCTTTTCCTGGATTTGACATAAACCTGCTAACTACTCCCCTTTGCATGGCTAATGTCCGCCTCGCATGCACCATTGCGTACATCAAACTTCCAATGGTGAAGCATATGGTATCTCAGCCATAGATTCTCTTTCTTCCTCCGTCTGAGGTGACTGTTCCTTGGATAGGCGAAAATGACTGGCCAAAGGTGTCTTGTGGGTTTGGCGTTGCCCATGTTGAATCTTTGCAAAACACGGTTGATGTACTCCGCCTGAGATAACTGCAAAATTCCTCTCTACTTATCTCTCGTGATTTGCATTCCAAGGATCTTCTTTGCTGGACCCAAGTCCTTCATGTCAAATTCTTTTGACAACTGCATCTTCAAGTTTTTAATCTCATCCATATCTGAACCTGCTACTAACATATCATCGACATAAAGTAACAAAATGATATAACTAGACTTATATCTCTTGAAGAAACAACAGTGGTCAGCGTTGCACTTCTGAAAGCCTTCCTTGTGCATGAAGCTTTCAAACTTCCTGTACCACTATCTCGGAGCTTGTTTCAGGCCATAAAGGCTCTTCTTTAATCTGCACACCATGGTCTTATTCCCATCTTCTGAGAAGCCTTCAGGTTGGTGCATGTATATCTCCTCATCTAAGTCTCCATGCAGAAACGCAGTCTTCACGTCTAACTGCTCAAGATAGAGCTCTTCACTGGCAACAATACTTAACACAATCCTGATAGTATTAAGCTTCACAACTGGAGCAAAAATCTCGGTGTAGTCAACTCCTTCCTTTTGCTGGAATCCTTTGACAACTAGTCGGGCTTTGTATCTCTTGGAGCCATCATTCTCCTCCTTCACCCGATACACCCATTTGTTGTGAAGTGCCTTCTTTCCCACGGGTAACTCAGCTAGTTCCATGTTTGATTGGAGATCAAAGACTTCATCTCGTCTTTCATGGCAAGCTCCCACTTGCTAGCATCTGCGGTCTGACATGCTTCTGCATAATCTTCAGGCTCCCCTCCGTCAGTCAACAACATATAGCCCATGTACCTCCTGTTAGGCACAGGAACTCGAGAAGACTTTCTCATTGCCGGAGCTGGAGTAGGAGGCTCTGGTGCATCAGACTACTGTTCTATTGATTCCTCTGATTGAGGATTCTCAAACATAGGACTTTCTGGGACATCGTCCACCTCTGCATATACTGGCCCACTCTGCTCTGAGTTGCTGGTGTCTGTACTATGCATGTCCTTGTACATCACTCTTTCATTGAAGATCACATCTCTACTGCGGATCAGCTTTTTGTTTTCATCATCCCAAAGACGATAGCCAAACTCATCTTCACCATAACCGATGAAAGTGCACTTCTTTGATTTGGGATCAAGCTTATTCCTGCCTTGATCACTGATATGCACAAATGCTACACAACCGAAAACTCTAAGATGTGAGAGTTTTACCTCTTTTCCGCTCCATACCTCTTCTGGTATTCTGTGCTCCAATGGTACCGATGGACCTCGGTTGATCAAGTAAGTCAGCCAGATTGATCGCTTCTACCCGTAATCGCTTTAAGCCTGACCGCACCCGCAAGCTTCGCTCTCTCTCATCAACGCTCGATTCATACGCCGCCTACACCATTGTGTTGAGGCGTACTGGCACTTCTTTCCATTCGATCCCGTGCTCATAGCGTAACTTCTTGATTCTGGTGCCTTCATTTTCCCCCCCATTGTCGGTTTGAGCTTTTTGATCTTCAATCCTGTCTCATTTTCTACCATGGCTTTCCACATCTTGAAAGCCTCGAATACTTCAGACTTATGTTTCGTAAAGTATACCCATACCTTCCTAGAGTGATCATCAATAAAGGTTACGAGTATTGCTTCCCACTAATGGATGAGACAATCGTTGGACCCCAAACATCGAGTGAACAAGCTCGAAGTTTCTCTTTCTTTGGGGTTCTTCCACTTGTCGGAAAAGTCGACTCTTTTACGCTTTCCAAGTATGCGATCTTCACACATGTCAATATCTCTTGATCAAGACTTGGCAATTTGCCGCCAGTGCATGATCTTCATCCCTTTCTCACTCATATGGTCTAGTCTCTGGTGCCATAGATTGGGATTTTCATTTGCTGCAACTGCAATCAAATGGCATGCTCCTGTTGTCTTGTAAAGAGTACCACTCTTTCTGCCGCGAGCAATCGTCATTGCACCCTTTGAAATCTTTCAATGATTGTCGTGGAAGATCATTGTGTAGCCGCCATCGCCAACCGCCTCATCGAGATTAAGTTCTTCGTCAGGTCGGGAATATGTCCGACATTTTTCAATTCCCATACAGACCCGTTCAACTTAATCTTCACTACACCTTTGCCAACAATCTCACAAGATTGTTCGTTACCAAGGTAAACTTTACCAAAGTTTCCGGGTACATAATTCTCGAAGAATTCTTTCTGCGAAGTGGCATGAAAAGATGCTCCGGAGTCTAACACCCAAGACTCTTCCTTGCTCTCCAAAGAGCATATCAATGTGTCACCTCCTCCTGAGGTGGAAGCAACATTTGCCTCGTCCCTTGCCTCTTGGTTCTTCGGTGCATTCCTGCACTGATTTTTGTAGTGCCCGGTCTTCCCACAATTCCAACACTCGATAGTCTTCGAGTTGGAGTTTTGGGAATCATGATGATTTCTGGATTTGGACCGCCTGCCCTTTGATTTGCCGCATCCTTTTCCTCTAGTTGAATTTCTTCCCCTTGACTCTGTATGCAATACTGAAGAGGATGAAGATTCACCCGACTCTCTCCGTCGGATCTCTTCATTGAGAACTAGATCACGGACATCGTCTAATTTCAACTTATTGTTTCCCGTTGAGCTACTCACAGCTGTGACCGTAGCATTCCAACTCTCTGGAAGAGAAGACAAAAGTATCAGTACTCGTACCTCATCATCAAATTCGATTCCAACTGAACTCAACTGGGTTGTGACTATGTTAAGTTCATTAAGATGTTGCGCCACCGATGTGCCTTCCGCCATCCGCAAGTTAAACAACCGCCTCATCAAATGAACTTTGTTTGAGGCCGATGGCTTCTCGTACATGTTGGAAAGAGCCTTCATAAGATCTGTCGTGGTCTTTTCTTTTGCAATGTTAAACGCAACGTTACGGGATAACGTCAATCGGATAACGCCAAGGGCTTGTCTATCGAGAAGGATCCATTCATCATCCTTCATCTCTGCTGGTTTCTTTCCCGTGAGAGGTTGATACAGCTTTTTCTGATACAGATAATCCTCGATCTGCATCTTCCAAGAGCCAAAGTCCGCACCATCGAACTTTTCAATTTTCACCTTTCCTTCGTCTGCGGCCATCACTCCCACTCGAGTCTGACTTCTCAGGATTGTTTCTGACAATTTCTGCGAACCACCGTGCTTTAGAACACCTCCGTGGACAAATTGGTAGCGCCGACCAATTTTACTATTCACGAAAAATTACTATTCACGTGGACAGTATCCTCACCAAGATTTAGCAGAAATAACCAACGAGCTCTGATACCAGTTGTTAGGAAACTACGCAAAATTTCCCCATAGTCAGATTAGTGGAAGAGCGAAAAATAAATACGGAAGCACACACAAAAATTGATAACGGAGTTCGGCCAATAATGCCTACGTCTCCGGGATGCTGCAGACCTTTTATTGAAAAGGGAAATATACACTGTGTTTACAAACACTCACACTCTCTCACAAAACCCACAACCCAATTACACCCAAAATATTTCTCTCTAAATATTTCTCACCTTTTCTCTTGGTGCTCACTGATTTTCTCTCAATGTTGGAATGAATTTTCCTTCGTCCATGAGCTTCTATTTATAGACATTCACGTTGCCAACTATTCACAGCTGGCTGCACACGTTTTCTTCTCACCAGCGTTTTTTTTTTCTTCTCTCCGGCGCATGTCATGCTGCCACCGTAGAAAAATATGAATGCACTACTCGGTGCATGTTGAAAAGCTTGCACTGCTTGAAAAATTCCTTCTTTCTTTTGGTGGCATTAATGAGTTGGTTGGGGAGGTGTACTTTTGACTAACATATACAACACTTGTGAAATATGCTCATATGTTACACCACTTGTATTAAGTGCCTTTTTAAACAGAGTTTGTGTTTCCTTTGCTTGGACAAAGTGCCTAGTGCTTTCCTTTGCACTCAGACACTACTCTATTTATCCTCTTTATGTCATATGCAATTAAAATTTGGGTGAATAAAATATTCAATCCAGAGCTACAAATTATTTATATGTCAAAGAAGTTGTAGCCATTAGACAATTAAAGATATAAATAAATTCAGATAACATGTTGAACATCTAAAATGGTGGATCCGCAGTAGCAAGCATAAAAACCCAAGCAACTTTTGATCTTTGCACTTCATCATTAGTTGAAGGGGGATCTGCAGTAATTTTGCTCTTAAGTGTAGCCATAACATAATACTATATACACTAAGTAGGATAGAAAATAAAAGAACTATACATAAGATAATGTCTATCCAAAGGGTGCTATGTTTATGTTCTGGTGGGTAGTTGCTCTCAAGTTAAGGCAAGTTTTGAAGCCCTCATTTAAAGTTAAATTTGGGTTTGATAACAGACTGGCAATAATAAATAATGATAATTTCTTCAAATTTTAATCACAAAAAATTATGCAAGTAAAGACAGAGCCCCCTTGCAAGCCTCTTCATCAATCCACAATGTATACCTTTCTGAGCCAGCAGCTAGGTTGTGCCTTTAATCATGGAACCTTAGCAACTGATGTTTTGGATAAGGGTATAATTTTATTGTAGTTTCATATTCAAATGTCATCAAGTCTCATATCGAATTAAGAAGAGAAGTTTACCAAACAATGTGGGAAAAGGTGACCCTGTTTTTAGCAAAACATTGAGCAAATAAATTCATAGGTAAGGTTGAAAGGAAACAACTTTCCTTGTACCCTAGAATTGACAACAGAATGGTGGGTCTTTGAAAAAAAAAAGTGCTTAAAGGAAACAGATTTTGGGTACAATACCTGAATCAATCCGGTCTTCAACCCAAGGAAATAATATGGTCTTCAACCCAACTCCAGAACCAGGTACTTACCTGAAAAAAAAATCGCATGAAGAAGAAACAGAAGAAGAAAACGATGAAAAAGAAGATGTTGGTTAGGGTAAGCTTCTAGAATCGCAGTTACAGAAACGAGAACTCCAACAGAAATTGAAATATTAAAATGGAGAAGGAGAACTCAACACTGCTGTGAAGAAGGAGAATTTGAGGGGGAAGAAAACAGTGAGGAAGATGAGAGAGACGTGATATCTGGGTAAGTCAAAAATCAGAGACAGATGTGAGAGAGAAGTTGTGATTCGGGTTTGCAAATTTTGAATTAGAACATGAAATGACTTGTTTACCCCTAGTAGTGAACAGGTGGCATATATATAAGAACTCTAATTTAGTCATTTGAACAACTTATTCTTCTCTTAAATTGATTGATTGATTGATGATTGATTGATTGATAGATAGTAGATAAATTGACAGTAGATAGAGTAAAAATCAATCACGAATTGTCTCTAAAAATACAGGTGAAACCATTTTTTTACCGGGGAAAAAGTATGTAAAACAATAGGAACTGGATGTATGAAATACGATCTAAGTTTTATCCTTTGAATAAAAGTTAATGTTTGACCATTTGAAACTGTTATTCTCTTTTTTCAAATGTTTTTCCCTTCAAGACTATTCAACTTTTGAATATATTAGCGAAAAGGCGGGTATTACCATGACTTTTTGCATTATGCACATCATGGGGACAGAAAGAGAGCAAATTGCAATATATATAGGTATAGATAATCTGTCAAAATCCATGCAGGTCTAATTACTGGAAGGCTTGAAAGTTCTTTATGTACAACCGTGCTCATCAAACTTCTATACATATATTGACTTTTAGATGCTAACAAAATCGTGGCTTTTAGTAAGTTATCTTGCTGAGCTTATTGCTCACATTTAAAAATTTAAATCCTATTTTTTTTTTTTTTTATTCAAAACAATGACAGAACTCTTAAGTATGATATATATACCAGGAATATAGACATGTAGTATTAGTAATGATGGTGTGTCCTTTAAAGATATATACATATATCATGATAAATTTCTTCGGTATTTACATCTGTAATAATCATTTTCTATCACTATCTTAATGATCATTCTGTGAAAAAGTAGATAGCAAATTGTCCAAGTAATCACTCCCCAAGTCCTGAAACACAAAAGCACCCATTTCATTTTCTAGCACCCCTTCCAAGCTTGCCATCTTTTTGGTAGCAGGTTGTTCATTCACTACATCCACAAATTCTTTCCTTCCTCGTGATTTTCTCTTCCGGGTATTGCAAGAATTTTCTTTCTCCCTTGTATATGTGCAAGCAGAGCAATCCTCCTGAAAAGTTCTAGAAGCACAGGTAGTGGCACCAGTTCCTTTCTGGTCAATTCCCAAAGCATGCGCAACTTTCTCAAGTGGGAAATTAAGGTATGCCTTTGGACCTAAAGCAGCTTTATCGTAAGCCAAAGCTGCTTCTTCAGCTGTTTCAAATGTCCCAAGCCAAACTCTTGCACCATTCTTGGATGAATCTCTAATCTCTGCTGCATATTTACCCCATGGCCTTCTCCTTACTCCCCTATAGTGTTTGGCAGCTGCCTTATTATCATCTCTCACAGCACCTTCTAACTTTTCATTGGATTTAATAATAGCACTGCCAACTTCCAAATTGGTTTGACCAGAATATTGTGTGTTGGACTTGGTTGCATCAGGTAGAAATAGAATACCATCTAAAATTTCTTCCCAGAAATCAGCTCCCATTGATATCCATCTCCCTAAACTTGGAAGCCTTTTCAGAATTTCCATAGACTCATCTCTTTGTTTTTCCGAGGAGTTGGGAGATTCTGCTGCATCAACCGTTCTGTCATTGTACATAATTTTAGACCATACATTTTCAAGAATCCCTTCAGAAGTTGCATGAATAGCCATGTTGGTTGGCAGACACATAAATGAATGAGTGTGTTGTGTGTCTATATAAAGGCTATATTTGCTTTGTGAAGGCTCATTGACAGCTCGGCTTGGCTTTATTCTGCTAATTAAATGAATAAGAACACAGTTGGAAACTTGTACAATAATCCACGGACCAGATAAGTTCATTGAGAATTTCAGGATTTTCAACATCTAAGAGAGGTGTTTGAAATAATGATTGCATTATTTTATTGCTTCCCTATTGACTTGTGTGTTTATTCAATCATTTGGGACTTGAGATTATGTATACATGATGTTGATGCATTGAATTGGAATATATTCGTCCGGTATATACATATCGATCAAACATGTAAGAAACAGAGAGGCAGATGCATTTCAAAGCTGGCCAAGTGAACTTTGGTTGCTTTTTCTTTCGTTCGGAACAGCTAATTTAATTCTTTCTTTTTTTCCCAGATATAATGCTGCTATTTTTTCACCATTTAGATTTCAAGATAACTTTAATACAAACCTGTCACCTCCCTCCCGCCCGCCAACATCACCAATCACCGAAGTGGACTCATTCCCTTTTTGCCTCAGGCAACACCTTCAAATCTTCAATGCATCTATCGTAATTTTTTACATTATTTTCTATCATATCTAGCTTTAAATATTTTTTTTCTCATCGTATTTTTTATTTTTAATTATTTTTATCTCCTTTTTCCCTACATTTCTCAAACCCCGTTAAAAAGTGTGATATAATTAATATTTATTCTTGCCAATTTACTGTGCTTAATTCGCTTTTTTTTTTTTGAAAAAAGAGGACAACATGTTCACATAAAGCTTTTACCATGACGAGATGTATTTTGAATCCATTACCAAACCATCATGTCAAGGAAAAAACTGAGGTGTGTTCAATAGATGTTGTTTGTGTTGTTCACAAGTTATAACATACGATGTGAATTAAATTTTTTATTTAAATTTAAATTTAAAATAATATTATTTTTACTATTGAATAATTCATTCACGTGTTGAATTATAATTTGAGAGCAGTAAAAACTGCACGTAAGAAATCGCACATAAGTTTTGTCCTTATGTCAATGGTCAAGACTACGTTTATATTTACTTTTTAAAATCGTACATGAATTTACTAAATTATTATTATATAATTTGTTATTCATATATTATGTATTTTATGGAAGTAAAAACTATAGAAGGATATTTTTTTTATTATTTAGGATAAATCTATAATTTTTAATTTTTTTAATAGAGTAATGTTTTAAACAAAAACACTTTAATATTTATGCCAAGAAAATTCAAATTTTTATATAAAAAAGTAATAATGGTGGTTTTGAATTTCAATCAAAATATAAAACTTATATATTTTACTAAAATGTAAATGAGCTAGTTTATTACAAATATAAGGTTATAATTCATTTATTTGTTTTTATCCATTTTTTGTCCTTAGTACAAATGGTTACAGGATGAGAAGCACTTTACCACTCGACTGCCTCTTTGTGACAGTTTTTATCCATTTGTATGAAGTTGTTATCTTTTATTTTGTCTATTATACACATTTCTTTCTCGTGCATCACAAATGTTCGCGTAATATGATGTCAGTGTGTGTATTTCTAAGTTGATTTTAATGCAGAAGGAAAATGCAAAACGGCTTTGCAATATTCATACTTGCCATTTCTAAATCAAAACAAGGTGGCGTGAAGGAAACCACAAGGAGCATTTCTTGGAACCAAAGAAAGATGGGTTGATATTGGCTTGAGGAGGAGATTGATTAATAATAAGAGATGATATAATATATCACGCGGACACAGTTTTTGTATTTTGAAAATAGAAATGTACATGCTATTGCTTACAAACGGAAGGATAATAAGCAACAGAACAGAATGCATGACCCAAATCCCAATTTCTTTCTTTTACGTCTCTTTTCTTGTTTCTTTAATTTAAAACTAATATTTTATTTTAACAGAAAGATCAACAACTAATAAAATACTCACTCCGGTCCATATTATAAAAAACAAATAGGTCTAATTTTTTGGTTCAAAATATAAGAAACAAGCATCAATTTTATATATATTAAATACTAATTTCCAATTATACCCATATTTAAATTAGTGAAATTTATGTGAATTAAGTGTAATTAATTATCAGTCACCATTTATAAAAGGATTATATTTGAAAAAAAAATAATTAAATTTTTAAGAGTATTAATTAAAATTAGCTAATTTTAAAGCATTTTTTTTTTGTAGGTGTGAATTAAAATTTTATCTTTTATAATATGAAACGGAAGGAGTATTATCTTTAGAAAAGAAAATTTATTTTATTGTGATGGAGTAAAAAAAACAGAATGCGGCGCAGCACTGTTGGTTTGATCGGTCCAGTAACAGCAGGAGCTGGGCGGAACTTCTGTCAAAGTTTTGGGCTTCAATCATTATCAGTGTTGGGCCTTTGTCTGTACCCAATGGACAATGGATAGTGACTTCATGATTCATGGGTCCAAGCGAGAAACCAATAAATTTGCTTTCTCTCTATTTTTTTCCCTTCCTTTCATCCATGTCCCTTGTTGGATTTGTGAGCAATCAGTATAGCAAGTTTCAGTAAACATATTATTTTCGAGTAAATTATGAATGAAGGTCC
The DNA here is from genome assembly GCA_037113605.1 of Calophaca sinica. Lineage (NCBI taxonomy): Eukaryota > Viridiplantae > Streptophyta > Magnoliopsida > Fabales > Fabaceae > Calophaca > Calophaca sinica. The sequence continues at coordinate 97,302,322 of CM073734.1, read as the reverse complement.
TTCATTGAAGGAGCAAGAAATTTTATTTTAGTTTACCTAATTGAGCAACGAAATTATGTATTACATCATTCAAAGCTCAAACAGGTCAGACTATTTGAAGTAATTAAGGGTCTGCCTTCTTTCTACCCTTCTCTCCCCTATGAGCCGCAAAGTTTTATTTGGGTTCCTTTCCTCTGGCAGTTAGGAGATACTTCCCCTCCCTTGTGGAGGCCTTTCCCCTCAGCGATTTGGACTTTCCCTTGGCAATTTATCCCTCCCTTGCCTTCGATGCGAAGAGGTTGCCTCTGGTCCTCCATTTTCGCAACCCATCCACTGCATATCTTCTTAGGGACCCCACCAACAATCACCATGAACTCTTTGCCATTCGCCTTTGGAGCCCACGACCACACTGGAGCTCTGATACTCCATCTCGAATCCAACATATCCTTGTCCAGTCAACCATCACAGATCTTGACTTTGAATCGTAGCCACCAAGCCACCAATCTCCTCTCTCGGCGGTTTGCTCTCTTTCTGGATAATTGTTCTTCCTATCGCAACCATGTCGCTGTTTCCCCCATAACCCCTACACCAGCACAGTACTTCCCCAAGCTCTCACCCACAACTGCCTCGTCTTCTTTTCTGATGGAGTGACCGCCACCTGAGCCATCGCCACCAGATAGTGAGACAACTATGTAAGGAGCAATCAACCTCATAAGTCTAAGGAGCAATCAACCCCATAAGTCTAAGGAGCTACAGTCCAAAGCAACCTATGGACGCTCCCCCACCATTAGATCTGGGTCCCATACTCCCTCAGCCAAAGCCGCTGGACATAGGTACAAAATTTCATTTCGGTAGTGTTGTTGTTGATGGTGTCTATTTGGGTTCCTTTCTGTGCGAATTGGTCTTTATGTTAGGCTGGATTAAGTTTGCACCTGTGATGTTTGATGACATGCCCCAAAAGAGTTGAGATTTTTGGCATAACATATTGAGTGAAGAGTCATATGAGGCTGACCCCAATTTTAGCATCCTCGCTGGGTACCAATCGGTTTCCAAACAAGGAGTTAATTTTGACAATCTTGAGACCAACGATAGTCGAAATATGACTGTAGAAGTAAAAAAAAAGATCCATAATTGGATTGAGAAAAAGACCATGGATTCTCAATTATTTGTTGTCAGTAACCGTGTGCAAAAGATATTAATAGGATGGAAGTTAGGATCTAGATATTGGTTATGCCCTGTTGGCTTCTGATCAATCTATGTGTACTGCCCCTTATATTTTTGTAGGCTTTGCTCTTATTGTTAAATCTAAAATGTAGATGGAAATGTCCCAACACAATTCGATCAATTTGTTTGTACTTATCGTTGTGTTATCTAATGAATGAAGTTGCTTACCGTAAAAAAATAGATCAAAACTCCATCAAACTAGACAAAAATTTAAATTAAAAGGTTATTTGAAAAAATAATGAAAATGGTTTAATTAAAAAAAGTATACATATTAACAAAATTCAATATTTTAATGATCATTTATAATGATCTTATTATGATTAATTTTTAATTGAAAAATTTTAAATATTGATTAAAAGATAATAAAAGTAAAAAATATGTTTCATTGAATAGTTAATTAAAAAAAATATAACAAATTGACTTGATCTACTATCAATATAAGCCCATAATCAATATAAGCCCATAAAGGGCAGGAAAAATTACCATACTAGACTACTGCATTCTTGACACATGTATTTTTTGAGGTTAAAAAGGTCAAAATACATTTTGAGTGAAATCCCACGCGGTGGACAAATTTGAGGGAAACCCACGTGGTGGACAAATTCTTTTCTTTTTTTGGCTCAAACCTCTTCCGCTCATTTTCAAAAAAAATTGAATCTGTTCTCTCTCACTTGATCTGCCTCTCCTTTCTTTTTTACTTTCTCTCTCTATCTTCCTCTTCCTCTTCCTTCGTCCAGATTCGTACTCTAGTAAAAATAATCAATTTCTTCATATACCTATGGCCAGATGTAATGTTTCGAAAAACGTCGAAAACAAAGGGACTAAAAAGACAATCTATGCAAAGGAACCAGAAGGTTTTTAGTCATGCCGGGACCAGTAGTGATGGTGGGTTCCCGAAGAGGGAATATCTATGCTAGAATCGGTTCGGGAAAGGAAGGGTCTCCTAGAACCCGAATCGTTCAAATCTACTATCAATATTCAATATAAGCCCATAAAGGGCAGGGAAAATTACCATATTAGACTACTACATTCTTGACACATGTATTTTTTGAGGTTAAAAAGGTCAAAATACATTTTTTGAGTGAAATCTTTTGAGTGAAATCCCACGCGGTGGACAAATTTGAGGGAAACCCACGTGGTGGACAAATTCTTTTCTTTTTTTGGCTCAAACCTCTTCCGCTCATTTTCAAAAAAAATTGAATCTCTTCTCTCTCACTTGATCTGCCTCTCCTTTCTTTTTTACTTTCTCTCTCTATCTTCCTCTTCCTCTTCCTTCGTCCAGATTCCTACTCTAGTAAAAATAATCAATTTCTTCATATACCTATGGCCAGATGTAATGTTTCGAAAAACGTCGAAAACAAAGGACGAAAAAGACAATCTATGCAGTGAACCAGAAGGTTTTTCGTCATGCCAGGACCAGTAGTGATGGTGGGTTCCCGAAGAGGGAATATCTATGCTAGAATCGGTTCGGGAAAGGAAGGGTCTCCTAGAACCCGAATCGTTCAAATCTACTATCAATATTCAATATAAGCCCATAAAGGGCAGGGAAAATTACCATATTAGACTACTACATTCTTGACACATGTATTTTTTGAGGTTAAAAAGGTCAAAATACATTTTTTGAGTGAAATCTTTTGAGTGAAATCCCACGCGGTGGACAAATTTGAGGGAAACCCACGTGGTGGACAAATTCTTTTCTTTTTTTGGCTCAAACCTCTTCCGCTCATTTTCAAAAAAAATTGAATCTCTTCTCTCACTTGACCGCTTCTCCTTTCTTTTTTTACTTTCTCTATCTTCCTCTTCCTCTTCCTTCATCTCCGTGATTCGTGACTCAGTAAAAATAATCAATTTCTTCATATACCTACGGCCGATGTAATGTTTCAAAACGCCGAAACAAAGGACTAAAAGACAATCTATGCAAGGAACTGTAAGGTTTTTCGCCATGCCAGTGACCAAAGAGGATGGGTGGGTTCCCAAGAGGGAATATCTATGTTAGAATCGTCGGGAAAGGAAGGGTCTCCTAGAACCCGACCGCTCAAATCTACTATCAATATTCAATATAAGCCCATAAAGGGCGGTGAAAATTACCATATTAGACTACTACATTCTTGACATGTATTTTTTGAGGTTAAAAAGGTCAAAATACATTTTTGAGTGAAATCTTTTGAGTGAAATCCCACGCTGGTGGACAAATTTGAGGGAAACCCAATGCGGTGGACAAATTCTTTTTCTTTTTTGGCTCAAACCTCTTCCGCCATTTTCAAAAAAAATTGAATCTCTTCTCTCACTGGATCCGCCTTTCCTTTCTTTTACTTTCTCTCTATCTTCCTCTTCTCTTCCCTTCGCCCGCATTCCTACTCTAGTAAAAATAATCAATTTCTTCATATACCTACGGGCCGATGTAATGTTTCAAAACGTCAAAACAAAGGACTAAAAAGACACCCATGCAAAGAACTCGTAAGGTTTTTCGCCATGCCAGACCAGTGATGGTGACGGTGGGTTCTAAGAGGGAATATCTATGTTAGAATCGGGTCCCGGAAAGGAAGGGTCTCTAGAACCCGATCGTTCAAATCTACTATCAATATTCAATATAAGCCCACAAAGCGGCAGGTGGAAAATTACCATATTAGACTACTACATTCTCGACACATGTATTTTTTGAGGTTAAAAAGGTCAAAATACATTTTGAGTGAAATCTTTTGAGTGAAATCTCAATGCTGCGGACAAATTTGAGGGAACCCACGTGGTGGACAAATTTTTTTCTTTTTTGGCTCAAACCTCTTCCGCCATTTTCAAAAAAAATTGAATCTCTTCTCTCACTTGATCTCGCCTCTCCTTTCTTTTTTACTTTTCTCTCTATCTTTCCTCTTCCTCTTCCTCTTCCTTCGCCCGCATTCCTACTCTAGTAACAAAATCAATTTCTTCATATACCTATGGCCGGATGTAATGTTTCAAAACGCCAAAAACAAAGGATGAAAAAGACACCCATGCAGTGCGAACCCTGTAAGGTTTTTCGCCATGCCAGACCAAGAGGTGATGGTGGGTTCCCGAAGAGGGAATATCTATGCTAGAATCGGTTCGGGAAAGGAAGGGTCTCCTAGAACCCGAATCGTTCAAATCTAAGGGAATCGGTGTGCGAGGTTGTTGTTGGTGGAACGAAGCTTGGCGCGAAAATGCGAACCTTTGATCGCTGCCACCGAACCCGAAATCGTCGTTCAGAGAACCCAGAGTATCTCTCTCTATCTCTTTCTCTCATTCTCCCCGTATTTTTTGTTCTTCTCCTCTTCTCTTTCTCACCGTATTTTCATGCATTTTTTGTGCAGGTTTTCAAACCTCCATTTCACTGTTGGAAGACCACTTGAGAGACTATTTATGTGATCGATTTCTATTCTCAGAGTTTCCTTCACTTTTTATGCAAGGTATGTGTTGTTTCAGTGAGATCTTTGGTTTTACTGGTTTGATATTGGGTTTTTTTTTAGTAAAATATGTGCTTCATTTTAATTTGAGATTTTGTTTTCTGGAATTGGGGGTTTCTACACATAAAAAAAATTGAGCTTTGCATTTGGGAGGTAAGGGGAATGATTATGTGCCTGCATGATAGAATGGAAGAAAGTAAGAAAGCTTGATAGCTTACTTTTGTAATTGACTGACCAATTTATCTGCATTAAACATTGAAATAAGCTGTTGGTAACCCATTTTTCTCTGCTCATCCTTATTGTTACCACTCTTAAAAACTAGAGATTGAAATATATGCTAGCATTTTTGTTTGCTAAATCTGTGCTTCGTGGAATTATGGAAATATATGCTAACGTTTTTCTTTGCTAAAATTGTGCTTCACGTTTTATCAAAAATAAAGGTTGTGCTTCAACTAATTTTTTTGGCTCAGTCATCGGTGAGTATTGAGATGATTATATAAATCATTTCCCATGAAAAAGTTGTACTTCATGGAATTATGAGAGGTTCCAGTCATTTTATTGAAATAGATTTGTAATGTTATCTTCTAAATAGATTTTTATTAACTATATTTAAAGAGGTTGATGATTATAATGGATTTACCTTATTGCAGGTTTTGGATTTTGAGGTTCCTCCCAAGGAAAATATGCGGTTGGCATGCTTTCCTTTTTCTTGCCCAAGTCCAGAGGAAGGAAAGCAAAGATATATTTAGAAATGTCAATCTATTTCTGAAGTTTATTTATCTTTGTTTGAAACATTGAAATTTATTTATCTTGCCCAAATCCATTTGATTTGTTGTGTTCTTCTGATATTGTATTGTGACAACCACCCTAAAAATTCAATGGAGCCGCCACCAATATTTATTTTAGGAAACATTGGAAAACCTATTTTTGAATTATTTTGAAGAAAAGGTTCTTTTGAACCAGATTTGGATTTGGGAGTTAATTATGCATAGAGAAGGTATTAACACCCCTATAACGCTCATTTAAAATGGTACCCTAAATTGCTTGTAATAAAATTGTTTGCCTTTAAAGAATTAATTCCCTTATCAAAATTTATTTATTTATTTATGAATTTGGAGAAATGATGGATGAAGTCACAAAATAATCGAATCGTACGAGTGGTATTTCAGGACTTCTAATCAATAATCTTATTGATAGGCAAAATAAAAAGATGGATACAATGTAGTCATAACTCAAATAAATTATTAATGCAAATAAATATTATTGATTCCAAATCCTCTTAAAAATAATCTAACAAGAAAACCTAAATCTAAAAAAGGCCTGACCTCACTTAGTTTTACTATCATTTATCAACTATCAATTATTAACAAGAAAATCAAAAGGAGCAATGTAACAAGATTTAGGGTTCACTACGCACAAAGTTGGATCGAGGATCTGATCGGGGAACCAAGGTTCACCCCTTGCTCTAGCCATGACAAAACTCAAAACGTAAAAAATAGCAACACCGGAAATAGAAGAGATGAGGAATAAATGGTATTATAGGCAAACAATTCTCAGCTTTACCAACAGATAAGCTTCTTCACAAAACAGGGGAAGAAAAAAATTGAACCTTACATCAAATTCTTCAAACCAGTCACCCAAAGATAAAGAAGAAATTACAGAAAAAATCAAAGAAAAACCCTAAAATCTCTATTCTCTGTATTTTGGTGCTCTCTTTCTCTTTTCCTTTAGCCCTCTGGTCTCTCGTCGCCCTTCCTTCGTGCGGCGTATGGTCTTCACTTTGGCTTTATAGACCTCAAGAAAAACATATCAAAACGAATCACTATTGAATCAAAGTAAAAAGGAAAGGAATGAAACTAAAACTTCTTCGTCGTGTCTAGGTCCGTGATTTTCGCGAGATTTTCGCGAAAAATCGCATGATTCGGATGGGAGTTACTAGAGATAAGATCCGATTCTCGAGGGATTCGTAAGATTCGTGGGTGAGATCGAGGAGAAAAAGGAAAGAAAGAGGAAAGAGGAAAGGGGAGGAGAGGGGGGTGCTACACCGCAGCTAGGTTTAAGGGAGTGATGGAGAGATTAGGGTTTGGTTTGAGAGAATGGGGGAAGAGAAGAGAAGGAGAGAAATGAGGCTGGATGGGAAGGCCGACTTAGGTTATGGAAGTGGAAAGCAGTTAAGAATGAGGGAGAGAGGGATGAGTCACAAATGAGAGAAAGGAGAGGGTGAGGGATGGAATTAGGTTGAAGGTCAATAAGGAAAATGAGAGGATGTGAGATGGTTTTAGGTTTTTTTTTAGGTTGAGGGAATCGGGCCGGGCTGCGGGGCGCTGGAGGAAACCGCCTGGGGGCGCGTAAGAATGGAAGAGGTGCGAAGCTGTATGAGGAGGAGTGTGCTGGGAGGTGCGCTGGGGGTGTGCGAAGTAGGTGGTGAGAGACAGAACATTTGGCTGGGCGGAGTGCATGAAATGGGTGCAGTTTGCTAGTAGCACCCCCATTTTCATCATTTTGCACCCCTCTTTCCTTTTTATTCATTTTCCTTCCATTTTTTCTCTTTTTTCTTTCTTTCTTTTTCACCTTATTCATTTTTGCCTTCTTCTTTTTATTATGAAACCAAAAACATTATTTTTACTTTTATTACAAATTTAAAAAAGTTAAAATAAATAATAAAATAAAATAAAATAAAATAAAATAACTGGACAAAATTAGGGTACTACATGTATGTTTGCTGAAACATTATGATTTAGTTCATAGAGGTCTTATTATTTCTCAATATTTATTTAATGTATAATTTTATGGTTGTGGTTAGTTTTTTAATTATTTTTTCAGGCTATTCTAGGAGGTGCATTGTTTGTTTAGCTGCCTATTTTTTCGGCAGGTTTGGTTCTCCCTACTATAACGATTCTAGCCTTTTAATGAAGCTTCTTTTCATTTGCAATTATAAATAGATGGAAGAGATCTCACTAACATTAAATCATCACTGTTGGACTAGGAATATTTCCAATATTGGGGTGACATTGTTATGAAATAATTTATATCACCCTGAGGTTTCATAGTGCTCTTAATTGCATGTCTAATAACTAATTTGTGTTTAAGGTTTGCTCTTAATTGCAGTAACAAATTATTTATGCCACTTTAGATAACCTTAATGGTAATAATTCTATTAGAATTTGTGTTAGTAGTTGTAAGTTGAGGCTTATAGGCTATGAATTCACTGAGGTGAGCTCCTTTCCAAGCATTTGCTATTTTTTCCATTGTAACATTTTCTTAACTGTCATCGGATTATACACTTATGTTTTGTTTTTTAAATTTATTTGCAGTGTACAAGTTTCAAGGAAACTTTCATGGTGAAGAACACTTCACAGTGGGTGAGTACTAAGTTATGAATTTATTGGGTGATTGCTAATTGCAACACACATGTAACTTCCCTTTTAAATCTGTACGAATTGTATCGCAAATTTACATTTTTAGAGTGCTTATAATCGGACAACTGTCTCTATTTACATTTAAAAAATTTAGATTGCTTATTGACTGATGGATGAAGCACAAGGATGCAACATTGATTGATTTCTGTTATAAGGAAGATAAATCGCAGATTATTCAACTCACCCTTCACACCTTTCACCCATTTGAAACCTTCAATTGATCTTACTATAAAAAGTGGAGGTTGGCTGACCAATTGGGACCTGTAGGGATAAAAACATTAAAAAAGACTCATGCTTCCTCTAAGGACCCTGGCGATTTTTCATATTCTAAATTGTTAGTGTTTTTTACCATCTAATTGTTTTCAATTTTCAAATAATTGTATTTACCTATGGTCGTGCTTTAGTTAATTTAGTTGGCAATATTAGTTTTGGATAGGGTCTTTATTGTGTTTACAGCTTGGTCATTTTAATATTCCTCATCTTTGTTCAATTATACACAATCCTAACTTTTCTTACTTTGTTAGTGTTGAATCACTGTTAATTTATCATGGTCTCTGCCTCTACGTGTACATCATGCTTTTGTTTTTAATTTTTTGCAGGAGGAATGGAACAATCACCAACAAAAACTATGAGATAACAAAAACTAGGTGGTACAACTGTTACCAAAAGGACAGCCTATGAAGCAATGGAACAATCACCAACGAAAACTCCATTACCAAACTACTAACATCACTACACCGAAAAAATGGGAGAACCAGTAAGTATGATGTTCTTTTCATTTACAGGGTAAAAGACAAATCTCATATGGAAGCTTTCATCGAGTCATGTTTTTGTTATCTTCTAATTTTGTATTAATGGTGATTTTGTGATTTAATGTGATTGATTTCCGATGAAAGATTAATATGTTGTTACCTTTTTTGATGTATAAGCTTGAATATAATATTGAGAGATGTGGTTGAGGCATGCTTGCTGTGTGGTGGATCTGCTTGATTATGTTTATGTGTTGAAAAAATGCATAGAACTGATTAGTTAATTTATTTTTTAGTTGTTGTCGTCGTTTATGTGGTGGATCTGCAAGGACGGGATCACTACATCTTCACAATTTTTTTAAAAAATCTCAGTTAATGTTAGTGGGATATACCTTTATGACTGAAATTGTTTTTTATTATTTGCAGTATTTTTGCAAGAATATTTCTCTCAATTAACATGATAGAACATGTTGGCATTTGTTTAATTTATATGCTTTAGCTGTGATGTGCAATGAAACAACCCAATTTAGAAAGATGATGGCTGAAAGGAACTAAATGCAGTATTTGGCACCAAATTTAATACATTATTCTGTTTGAAATTCACCTGTGTGGATATACTGATCATTATTGTCTCACATTTTCTTTCTTTTTTTCCTTTCTGCAATTAGGTATGATGGTCATCTTGAATATGGGGCTATAATTTCAAAATTTGAAAGGGTGGAGTTCATTGGAAGGTCAACTTCATGCTTTTAAAATAAATAAATGCTTGCAAAGCTGACTAATTAATCTGCACTTCATAGTACATATATGCACTATGTATATATTTGATGAGGTATGGCAGTTGCACCTACAATACAAATATGATTTTTGCTTTTTACAAAAGCAACCAGTTAGGTTTTTTTAGTTCTATGTCAGTCTTTCAAGAATACAAAAATTCCAGCTTCTGATGTTTTCATTGTATTCAATAATTTGAAATACCTTCAAGAATGGTCCTTTTAGATTATGTGAGAACACTTGAGTGGATGATTTCTGACTTGACCCAATTTGCATTCAAGCGTCTAATATTGAGAAGCTTCCAAGCAATGTTTACATACTTTAATCTTTTTATGTTTCTTTAATCTTCTACAACTGTTATCATTGTAATTTCTTCTTTAGAATGTGAATGTGAATAGGTGGACAAAATTGATTAGAAGAAAAAACAATGGGATTTTGGGAAGCTTTTCTGAATTGGCTATGAAAGTAGCTTTCTTGCTTTCAATTTGAGATTCTAATTATTATTTTTTAAGGATTATAGTTTAAATTATTATTGTACTAAAATTAGTTTTAGAACTCATGACATTCAAGTATGTAGTTTCTATGTCATGAAGCTAACAATGTGAGACAAGTTGCAGGTTTTTCAAGATATTATTACTCCTCATGCTGATACTTCATGAAGACCTTTACTTAATATTTATTTTTCTCTGGAAGTGAACAAATGTCCTTACAGATAGAGAAAGACAAGACAATATTGTGTTAAGACTTATTGGCTTTAATTAGAGGATCACGGTTAGCATTTAATGAAGGCAATCTAAAATCCTATCAATCCTACTTCTTTGAGAATGGGTAGCCCAATCAATCCCACCAAACAGGGCCGGCTATTGGGCTGTATAAACAGACCAATAGCACAGGGCCCCAAATTTTGGCCCAAATTTAAGGGCCCCAAATTTTGCTCAACAAGTGCACACAAAAAAATCAATGGAAGAAATTTTCAAGCGTTTTATCGTTTCACCAAAAAAATTGCTTACGGGCCCCAAATTACGTTTTATGCACGAAACTTACGTACAGAAATTCAAACGTTTCAGTGCATGACTACCTAATAGGGCCTAATTTAATTATTAAAATTGCCCTTTTTTTATTAGGGGCCCAATTTTTAAGATTAGAACAAGACCTCCAAAATGTTTAAGACGGCCCTGCCACCAAAGATGCTTTTATATCTTTTAGTTATTTGTTAAACAATATAGTTGATAAAGCATAGTTCAAATTAGTCAATTACCTATATAATAGGCTTACTTAATAATAGGCTATTGTATACTCAATGATGTTCAGTTTGTGATGCACCAAAAGTTAGAGATTTACTGGACAGTGTAAACAAACAAAAAATCCACGTGCTTTCTGAATCATAAATAACCTTGAGAAGGGTTTCTATTGGCCTTACATTTTACTGTTGTGTATTGATTACTCGTGCAGTGCCACTACGCTCACCAAAGAATCCAGATGAGTGTAATATCATAAGTCTGGCTCTATTCCTTTCAGAAGAACATTGGTTAGCCTGGCTCTATTCAAATTTGTGAATGGATTTCCACAACTTTCACTATTACAGGGATCGCCATTACCGACGGTTACTTTCTTCCGCCGGTAATACAATAATAAGGCCGCCGGTAATAATGATTACCGACGGATTAATGACGGCCTCGGGGCCGCTGGACAAACGCCTCGTTGAAATGTATTACCGACTACCAATTGAACTGCCGATATTACCGACGGCGAGTCGCTTGCGGTAATATTTAAAAAGCCGCTGGTAATTCGCTTCGAGTTTTATTAATCAACAGATTTTACCGACGCTGCCGCTTCGTAACACGCCACCGCAGCACGGCGGTAGAGTTACCGACTAGCAAATTAGCCGCTTATTATTCACGGAAGCCGCTTGCATTCACGCACGCTTAGCCGGTAATTTACATCGCACCAGAATTTAAATACCGACGCTAGCCGCTGCAGAATGTTCACGAATTATCGACGCAAAGTTCGCCGGTAAATTACCGACTAGCGTCTCGATGGAGTTGGAATGCAAAAGTTTGAGCAATTTAAAGGGGGAATATTAAAGCATTACCATAAGATGCTCAAAGTTCGTAAGTTTTGTATCATCATCATCATCATCATCATAGATACATTTCAGGTTTGAATTTTGTTTTATAAAATGAACATCTTGATTGCATATGATCTCGCAGTGGTTTTGCTGAGAAGTCGCTCTCACGCTCTGCACTGTAATCAGAATGAACGATTTGAGGTGGATACTCTAATTAAAATCAAAGCAGATGCCTATATTGTTGTAAATGAAGATTTGTAGCTCCTTTTCATGTCTTCATGGTTATTCAAGATAACATATTTAATGTGTTTGTACAATTATCGCTCAGAATTTTAGATCAAGATGATGTTGTTGAAATTGATTGCTCGAACAAATGGGCTTCACCTTAATTTGTTAAATTTTTACCCTTTATCTTCATAAATTTATGTGTTATGGGTTTGATCTAGGATGCCATTTTTCCTTCAGACTAATCAAGGGGTTACACCAAAACAATCACAAACAAATCTAAGTAAATAATACTAACATTTAATAATAGTTAAATAGAATACCTCGCAGCTATACTTTTCAATCTCACATGCCCCAGCTTAAATCATATAGTCAAACGCTTTAGCGTGACTCCAATACTACAAAATAACAAAGAAAGACCGATCAACAAATATCCACCACAATTATTATTAACAAGTATCTCGTTGCTTTCTAAACCATAACCATATGCAAAGAAACACACATTAGCTCAAATTATGCTGGTTCTACAGAGACTCAGAAAGCAAATGTACTTAAATTTAATCCATTGGCATCATTTAAAGACCTATTTATTAAGTTTAAAGTAATTTCCATTACAAGACCGGGACACCAATGTTAGGTTTTGCCAAGAATGCTCACCTTTGGCAATCCTATAAATTCTCAAAGATTCATGTAAATGTCTTTTTCCCAAATTCAAATAGTTCTTAGCTGATTTATATCTATGAATTAAAAATAATCTCATTATCATATTTATGTTAAACAGATAGGAAATATATACTGCTGTTATTATTTGGGTTTTCCTCAATTTTGTTTTTGGGTTTGAGTTTTGATAAATTTCCATCTGCATGTTCTTCTAAACTTTCCCATTACAAGGAGAAAAATTAAGTTCCATTACAAGGAGAAAAATTAAGTTTGCATGTGTGTGAAATTATGTTAAGATCTGACACCTAAAGGAACTATCAAATAGTTAAACAAAGATAGAAAAATATGGGAACCGGAAGGCGGAAAGTCGACGACAAAGTTTAAACTTCACATCCAAACAAATGAAGGACCCAAAATCGCACATGACAGTATTAGTACACGTATAAGCAAATAATCGGGCTTGAAGACGCTACACGCATAAAACCCAACACAATAGATTGCAACCCAAATGTCTAAGTCAGAAATTTCAAAATTTTCACCCAAATTTTGTCTAAAAAGGATTTTCAAAACCCAAAAATCGAGAAGCAAAGCAGAATAAGCAAAGAAGCAGAGAGGTACTCTTGTAATCCTCCGTGAGTACTGGCATGTTCGACAAATTTTGATGTGCGCGACTGGTAATCAGAGGTAGCGAGGCTGCCTTGTCTGAGCGTGGGCGCTGCCAAGGGTCGATCTGTAGTGGTTTCTCGGGACTGTGGCGGGCAAGGATCGCCCCTAGATTCGCCAGGTAATTTTGGTCCGTAGAGAAGTTGGGCGCAGATCTTGATTTGGTCCGCAGAGAAGGAAGAAGAAGTTTTAGGCGAGGAAGAAGACGCAATACAGGGGGAAAGAGGGAGAGGTGTACTGCTTCTATTACCGGCAAAGAAGACGCAGTGAGGAAGAAGACACAAATGAGGAAGAAGACGCAGTCGATGGTGGAAAGAAGACGAGCGTAGAGAGTATGGAAGACCGAACTGAGGAAGTGGTCAGTGAGGATGCAGACCAGGTGAACTGGAGGCAAGGAGTTAGTAAAAATAAAAACTGTGGAGATTAAGCCGACGCTTAGCCGCTTGGGTAGGATAAACATAAATAAATAAAAATTTGGCGCTAACTCGACATTTATCGACTACGGCTTCAAGCCGGTGCAATTACAGACGCCGATAACCCGTCTGTATTTCGACTGCTAAGCCAGCTTGCAATTTGGCAAAAACATTTCGCTTTCGCTTTTTTTCTCGATTTGGCCATCCGACTCGCTTAGCCGCTTGCAATTAAAATTTACTCGACAGAGTCGAGACCGCTTGCATCTACCCTTTTTGTGGTGTTTAGCTTCAATGTGTATGGATCTCTGCTTAGAAACTTGGTAGTGCTTTTGGACTGTAACTCGAGTAACCTGAGGTATATCAATGGATGATATATTTGAAGTTCACAACCCAAGAAGAATGCATTATTTGGATCAACCTTAACCACACCAAGACAATTTTACAACCATGCTGAATCAGTGGCTTGAAACTATATAATACAATTGCAAAGGTTTTTAGGAAATATGTAGTTTGATCTTCATCGGCTTGTGTGATACATTGTTGGGTGCTTCATTTTTTATGTCACGTATAAATCAGATCAAACACTGTTTTCCTAAGAATAATCAGTTGTTTTCCTAATGAAATATTGTCTATCATTTATGAGGATTGAAGATAGAAGTTAGTTTTGAACACATTCCATTTAGGTAGCAATGAAGCAATAATTTGCAATATATTTAGTGTGGACCACAAACTATTATTTTATGTGGGGTTACTATATTGTGTTACAAATATTGGTAGTAATGAACAACTATTAGTGATAGGTGACACATGTTAACTAAACCTTAGTTCTAGAAGTAGTAGAAGAACTAAACCTTAGTTCTAACATACATGATAGGTGACACACTTTTCATAACAATTATACAAACGTCGCGCGACCTGTGCGTTAGCACGGGTATGTTGCGAGTTTAATATAAAATAAATAAATATGTATCATAATACGAAGATCACATATATATGTCTTCATAATCATGGGAATATGACGTGGTTTTGCAAACTTTAAAAATGAGGCCTTGAATTTAATATATAGGGATGGAATATTGTAAGAGTTTTAAAGTGATTTGAGAATAATACTCTTAACAAAGTTAATCCAGCAACATATACACAGCATTCGGAAAAGTTTATGTAAGCAAGCTTATTTTATAACATAAACAATTGTATAAGTATTATCCGTAAAATAAACGAATATCTGTTGCCTTAAAAAGTTGTGTCTTACTGTCTCCCACCAATCAAAACTAGGGACAGATATATGTATTAATAAGTTATAATTTTATTTTATTATATGACAAATTATTATTGGTGGGGAACAGAGACAAGAAAGTGAGACAATAGATTTTCATCCCCACAAAATATCCAGTAGCAAAGTAGGGCGCATCATATTCTTTTGGCATTCTTTAGCACATGGCATTATTTACATGTATTTATTCACAATCTTAAATCCTGATGGAGAACGTATAATAACTTAGATTGAGTTTTAGACCATAATGTTGTTGTTATTTAGCACATATCAATTTTATGTATGCATTTATAGCAACCAATTATTTATGTAACATAACAAGTTGGAATTTGGTTAAATTATTTTCTCAGCATGACTTCCCTTACTATTTCTGCATTTTTAAGAATTAAAACAAGTAATCAAGTTTGTCACATAAAAATTTAGTTTTATAAAACATGTATATTTCAAAAATGCGTGAAAACGAAGTGACCCGTGCGAATGCACGGGTATCTTACTAGTTCATAATAAAATGTTATCAAGATTTTAGATCCTACGATAGCGCCACTTTCTTTTATTTCTCCTTTATATCCAAGCCAAGTTCTGCGAGACAACCACACGCTGAGTAATATCCTTCATTTATAAATTATATATTAATTAAATTAAATATATTAATACTTGTTGCAGTATAATTTTTGTCCCCCATTTTTCTTCACGTCCTATCAAACACTCACTTTATAAGAAAGGTTGTTAAGAAACTACGGAAGTTTTGGAAGTGTTTGGTGAATTTTTCCATTCCAACCAAAGCTACCCCAAGTTCGCATTAGGAATATGGACAGAATTGTGAATCAAGGGGTATTTTAGTCATGAAAAATATATTCCACAGCAACCGCAGGCCCATGTGGCCATATCCCGGTTATTATATATAGATAGATATTCCAAAATCTTGATTTTTATTGCTCTGATCCCATATATAGTCACGTACTTAATTTATTCTAATCAGTTGAATTCATTGCTCATATAACCCGCTAGCTAGCTATCATGGAAACCATTGTGCACCTTTTCATGCTTTGCAGCTTGTTATGCTTTACGGTTACAATTGAAGCTTCAAACAGTAATAAGGTCTCTGCTATTTATGTGTTTGGAGACTCCACAGTAGACCCAGGAAACAATAACTACATGAACACGGCTTTCAAGAGTGATTTTCCACCCTATGGTAGAGATTTTGCTAACCAAGTTCCTACGGGAAGGTTCACAAATGGGAAGCTTGGCACTGATTTTATTGGTATTTAATTTTCTACTTCTTCTTAATTTAATTGCATGTTATAAAAATGTTATGCAACTTTTCTTAACCTTGTTTGATGTTGTATATTTGGAATTGCACGTACAGCTTCATATTTAGGCTTGAAAGAGTTGGTGCCACCATATTTAGATCCAAATCTCAGCGATGAAGAGCTCATGACAGGAGTCAGTTTCGCCTCTGCTGGTTCTGGTTTTGACCCTCTTACACCAACTCTCAGTGTACGACTCTCTCTCATCTTCCGTTTTGTCCCCACTATTCTCAAACACCCATTATATACACACACACACACTTGTCTAGTACATATGTTAAAGGGAAAGGATAAAGGGAAAGGAGAAGTGGAACGGTACGGGTTCGAACCTGCTCCCAGCACCCATACAGCTCTTTTGTATGTTTTACTATCAGACTATGCTCTCGGGACAAACACCCATTATATATGATCAGCTTCAAATTAATTTTAAATAAATTAACACCAGTAAGAATAGCTTATGAAATACTCCATATTAATTGATGCCTTTATTAATCCAATGACAAATGCAAACAAGTGCTCTTAAAACACTAGTTAAATAATCAAATATAGAAATGTTGTATTGAAAGTTATGTATTCATTTTTTTTAAGTTAAAAAGTTTATTTTACCGATACAAAACTTCTATATTTATATATTATGTCTTAACTATCGTATTGTTTCATAATTGTTAGAATGTATTGGATAAACGTATTGTGTATCATGTCAGTATCTACTCCTAGTTGAAAATAAAATAAGATTTCTTCATCGGATCAGCGGGCTCAAACATTATCATCATCATATTACTATTATTAGTATTATATTTCACTAGTAGAGATGAAAATGAGACAAGTAAAATCACTAGCTATCTTCAATGGGTTGAAGTGTTGAACTTAATTTTCCAAACCCGAAACCTGTGTTGGGCTTGTTTTCTTGATATAGTTAGACATTTTTTATGACTTGATCTCATATTTTTTTTAAAGTCCAATCTAACTAAATTTTTATTTTATAGTTCTTTACTTCAGTACAAAAAAAAAAATTATAGTAACAATTTTTTTTAACGTATGCAATCTTACACAGGTTAAAAGTTATTAATTATTTATTTTTTTCTTTATTAATCACCTGTTTTTCCTATTTATTTTATGTATGTAATTTATCTCTTCTCACCAATAGAAAAGTGATCAATTAATAAGGAAAAAATTGGGTAATTAATGACTCTTAACCCGTTAATGTTGCTTTTGTAAAGGTGTTGCTCTTCCGGGGGCAGGGGCAGTGCCTTAATTTTGTTTGTTTCGTTCCTTTTATATATAAAAAATAGGATTGTGTTCTTAATTAATTATTTTTGTTTCTTAATTAATTATTTTTGTCATTTTGTCCCCCTATTAATTGCAGAATGTGATCCCAATATCAAAGCAGTTGGAATATTTCAAAGAATGCAAAAAGAGGCTGGAGAGTAAGCTTGGTAAGCAAGGAACTGAAAATCATATGAACAACGCTGTATTTTTCATCAGCGCGGGTACAAATGACTTCGTTATTAATTATTTTACGGTGCCAATACGAAGAAGGAGCTACAACCTCATAACCTACGGGCAGTTCTTACTTCAACATGTGAAAGATTTCATACAGGTTCGGTTCTGAATCACACTATATATGCATGCTAATTTTTTCCTTTATACAATACACGTACACAAAATATAATACGTGCATTTCTTTTATAAGATTACAACAATCCAATCTTTGTATAAAAACGTACAAGTTCGATTTGTATAACAAATGGAGAAAAACAAATTAAAGTTTAAAAAAATATGCAGGATCCGTGGCCCCACGGTAACTCACTTGGTAGCTCTCCTAATTCCTTTTGAACCTTAAAATACGAAAAGTAAAAGTGTAAACATAAGGTTGTCTTGGTGGTTGACATCGAGAGTTAAAGAGTAGAGTAATACGGGGAGAGACAGAGTTTATCCATCGGCAAACAAAATATTAACATTAACATTTGTAATTTGTAATTAGAATACAAAAAATAAAAGTCCAACCGTGTGTAAATTGTAATAGGCTCTTCTCGGCCTCTTTGTCCTAATTAATGTACTTTTTTCATACCAAGAAAGACATATAGATTATTTACCCAAAAAAAAACATATAGATCGAAGGCTTAAATATGAAATTGGTCCCCAAAAATTTGCAAGGTTCGTTTTTAGTCCCCAAAAAAATTTGAAGGTTTTTAGTCCCCTAAATTTGAAAATGGTATTCTGTTGGTCCTTGTCGCTGACGCCGTTTTGTGGCGCTTATGTGACGGGGACTAAAAATGAACTATTAGAATTTTGGGGGACTAAAACCGAACTTTTAGAATTTTTGAGGGAATAAAATCATAACGGCGTCAGAATGAGGGACTAACGAAAAAATATTTTGAAATTTAGGGGACTAAAAACCTTC
This sequence comes from Calophaca sinica, assembly GCA_037113605.1. NCBI lineage: Eukaryota > Viridiplantae > Streptophyta > Magnoliopsida > Fabales > Fabaceae > Calophaca > Calophaca sinica. The sequence continues at coordinate 97,283,748 of CM073734.1, read as the reverse complement.
AAATTTTTTTTTTGAGGACTAAAAACGAACTTTACAAATTTTTAGGAGACCAATTTCATATTTAAGCCTAGATTGAAGGTAGCTGTGAGTGGGTGTGGTAGCTCAGATAACTAATGAAGCATCAACCCAACAAACGTTGAAAGAGAAAACATCACATCTAAACAAAGAGAAAAAATGGAAAACTACCAGTTTAAGAACTCTCAAGTAAAACTAATATATACACGTAAAGTAATTTGATAAGAAATTTTTTGCACAAACGTATGTTATTCGTGGGATTGATTAACTAACACTAATTATCATTTAGAATTTGTGGACAGAAGGTGCTCGAAAAATTGCTTTCGTTGGACTACCTCCTATGGGATGCTTGCCGATCATGATCACTTTCAATTCCGACAATGCCTTTCTTGAACGTAGTTGTGTGGACAAATATTCTGCCGTGGCAAGAGATCACAACCTGATGCTTCAACATGAATTGTTCTTAATGCAACTGAATTTCTCTAATGCTGATGGTGCTAAGATTTCTTACATCGACATATATGGACCCTTGGATAACATGATTCAAGGGCATGGAAATCTTGGTAATGGAAATGCAATATAATCTCTTGTTTGGTTAAGATATATACACTATTTGAAAAAATTGAAATAACGACGAAAATTGAAGACGAAAAAATGAAATTTGTCTCTAAGTCGCCAAGTGTTAAAGACATCAAATTTAGAGACCAAATTCATTTTTCTGTCTCTAATTTTCGTCATTGTTTTAACTTTTTTGGGTATATATATTCATATATATTAATTAGATAATATGTGTATGAGTTCACATTAATTACCTGATTAGGCTAATTAATAAATTTGGCTGTATGTTGTTGTGGTAGGGTTTGATGAGGTGGATCGTGGGTGTTGTGGAAGTGGTTACATCGAAGCAACGTTTTTGTGTAATAGGAAGTCGCATGTGTGCTCTGATACATCAAAGTATGTCTTCTGGGATTCAATACACCCTACGGAGAAGGCATACCACAACCTATTCATCGCAGCCCGTCCAACCCTTGATGCCCTTATCAACGGCTAGGATTATATATATATATATATATATATATATATATATATATATATATATATATATATATATATATATATATATGGTTAGTTAGAGCTATAAAAAGGCTAAATTCTTTGTCGAAAAAAAAGGGTTTAATGAAAGTGCATGGACAATCCTTACAAAAAGGGTTTAATGAAAGTGGACAATACTTACCGTAGATAATTTGTTGTTTCATATTTTTTGATCAAAAATTTGTTGTTTCATATTAAACATATATAATTTTTTTATGAACACAATATAAATTTGTGTTGGGCATATTGCAAGTGCAATTATATTTACCCTATAAAAAAAAGTGCAATTATTTTTAAAAAGATGACTAATTAAGCACATGTCAATTGCTTAACTGATCAGTGCACGTATATATGTACGTAATAGGTAATATTTGCCGAATAATCACTTTTTTTCTCTGATTACTCTCTTGTTGCATGTTCCCACCTTTCTCCCCCTCTTCCAAAAACCTTTTCTTAATTTCTTCTTCGCTAACAATTCAATATCAACATAAGAATAGAATAGGCCGGTGAAAAGACAAAACTAGACTACCATAGTTTTGTCACCTATTATTTTAAAGGGGTAAATATGTCAATCTAAATAAAAATTAATATCAATATAAGAATAGAATAGGCTGGTGAAAAGATAAAACTAGACTACCATATTTTTGCCACCTATCATTTTTAAAGGGGCAAATATGTCAATCTAAATAAAAATAAATCAAAAAAAAAATTAAATTGACATAAAAAATTAATTTTTTCTACCTACTTTTAATTTTTCTCTCTCATTTTTTACCTTTTTTTCTCCCTTCTCTTTCTTCTCTCTCTTCACGCACGTCGCTCTCTCTTTCTCTTTTTTTTTCCTTTCTTTCTTTCTCTCTTTCTCTCTTTTTCTTTCTTCAAAATAAATAAAATGAAACCATTTTAATTTTTCTATTTTATTTTTATTTTTATTTTTATATTTCATCATTATAATTTTTTTATTATTTATAAATAATTATTTTCCTTTAAAGTCTCAATAAAAAAATATTACATATTGTCAATATAATTTTATCATCTTTAATCAAGTATCAAAATTTATAGATGATTATTTATTATATATTTTTTATAGATGATTATTTTACTTTTGATTCTTAACGGGAAGAAACATTACATACTATTGGTATAAATGATTATTTATCGTCTTTTAACACATATCAAATTAATAAATATTTTTATCATTTCTAAATGATTATTTTGTTTTTTAGTCCTTACGGAAAACATTACATGTCGTGGGTGTAATTTTATTGTGTTTCAACACATATCAAATTTGCAAATGTCTTTATCATTTATAAATAATTATTTTGCTTTTTAGTCTTTACGGAAAAATATTACATGTTGTCGGTGTAATTTTATTATAAATGATTATTTTACTTTTTAGTCCCTACGAAGAAATATTACATGTTCTGGTGTAATTTTATCATCATTAAACACATATCAAATTTATAAATGTATTTATTATTTATAAATATATTAAATTTATCGTTGATATTGTTTTATAGCTATTAATGCATAGAGGTGGTTCAGAAAGATGCTATTAAAATTGGTATAAGGATTATCAAAATACATAGCAACTGATATTCAATTTTAGTTGATACATATAAATACTTTAAAAATATTCATTACAATCAACATGGTGTGACTCGTACGGATACATGGGTATTCTACCGGTTGTTTTACAAAATCAATAAAATTTCAGAATCGTACATTCTTCACGCACACATATATATACCCCGCGTTACATATACGTATTATGCATATAATTAAGCGTTAGAGAAAGAGTTGGCCGGGAAGCCTTTTAATTTCAAAATGAGTACAATAGAGATGGGACAAAAAACCTTTCTAACTAACCGTACATCACTTTTAAAACTATGTGGCAGCTAATGCAATATTCATAATATTTCTTCCGTAATAAAATATAAAATATATATATATATATATATAGTCTAAGATATAAACAAATACATATATTTTTTTTTGTTTATATTTGGTTCGAGGGAATATATGATAAAAATCCACATGCACATCAAGTTACTATATTGCTCCCAAAAAAAAATGTGAGGGCCCGATAACATAATTGGACAAGACAATTTTGGCGGAAAAGGATGGGGCCACCGATTGGAGGACAAGAAAAAAATAAGTGTTTGCCTTCGGTATAAACATACTCATGACCGTGTTTAGAAATTTTGGAACTTCAACAAAAATTATTAGAAAAGCGTGTAGTATAAACTATCAATTTAATTTCATATATATTATTCTTTTAACTTGTAAAATCATTTATCAACATTTTATAATCAAGAAATTTAACATTCCACTCTCAATAGATAATATATACAACTAATTTACTCAATTTATCTTGTCAAAAATTATTGCATTTATCTTGTAATTCAATTACAAGATCAATATAATTTTTGTTACAATTCGATCTCATTAAACATTTTGAATTTTTTTGGATTCAAATAAAAACAAAAAATAGTTTCACATTATAAAAATTGTTCAAATAGAACAAATAGATTGATCTAATATATTTTGAAAAGAGTAATGTTATTTCTCGCGAACGTTTTGTTCGTGAAAACTCACGAATGTGACTTGTAAACAAGAATCGGCGCTTTAATTCTGAATTTGGCAGAAAACAATACAGGTCAATATGTTAACCAGTCAATCACAATGAATCATGATGTATTCGCAATGTTAACGCTCGCGACAATCAGCATTATTATTTTGAAAATGGAATCGACATCCATTACAATCAAAGCATAAATTTCTATATACCATACACTCTTTGTGAAATCGAATTAGGCTCGACATCCATTACAATAACCAACTTATTTTTTGTGGAGTCCAAAGCAAATGCAAAGCCATTTTTCCTATAACTTTTCAAATAAGCAATATGACCAATTAAATGGTTTATAGCAACTTCTAAATGCATATCTTTAGATGGTTGAATCTTGTTAACAAAATTAATAACAAATAAAATATCATACCAAATATTCATTACTAATAAAAATTCAAAATTATCAATCATAAGTTGCTAAAAATATGGTTTCATTTTCTATATTTGCAATATTTTGATTATTGAATCAAAATATATTTTTTCTTTGGTGCTTGAAACTCTATTACTTTGATGCTTTCAATTCTAGTTCTAATTGTGATGCATGCTTGCATCAGGAGTACAATAAGAATAACAAAAAAAATATCTTGCATCTTTAATTTTTTTTCCATTACATTTTCATTGAAAAGTTAACAATTCTACGTGTTCATTTTTGTATAGTATTGTTACTTGAGTAATGGGCACAAATTCAAACATGTTGTATCATTGGATCAAATTATGCAAGCATCTCAATCGAACTCAAAAAACTGACATAGTTTTTTTTATACCTTCTAATTTGTCCCACAAAAAGCAATATTATTTTCATAAAGATATTAGACTATATCTATGTTTCAAGTTAAAACCTTTTTTTAATGCTCTTTTTTATTAATGAGTTTTTCTAACGTGTGCAACCTTGCGCACGATAAGAATCATTAATTGACCAAATTTTTTCTTTACTAACTACATAGCTTCCTATTTTGTTAGTATAAAGAGAGATTACATAAATGTGAATATATAAAATAAATAGGAAAGTGAGTAATTAATAAAAAAAATGGGCAATTAATAATTCTCATCGTGTGCAAGGTTGCACACGTTATAAAAACTGTTTATTAGTTTGTTCTTGTAAGTTTTATCAATTGTCTTTTTTCTTGCCGGTTTTTTTCTAGTTAAATCTATTTGGTCACGGTGATATGTCTATGACTTGTTTCATGACTTCTAAGTTTGGAAACAAGATTTTCCCAATCTCTAGTCCCTTCAGTTAGTAGTCGATTAGCACTACTTTTGAACAAAACAAGTTACAACAAAAACAATATAGTTTCTTTAAATCTAGTATGCGTTTGTTATAGATTTTTTTTGTGTAAAAATCACTTTTTTAAGTGTAGAATCATTTTCAAGGTTTGCAATAGTGTTTGTTTAAGATTTTTCAAAATATCATTTTCTAGAAAAATCATTTTTATGCTTAAAATAGAGAAGCTACTTTTAATAGCATTTTAGAAATATTTGTTACGATAAATGAGAGAGAAAAACTTCAAAAACACGGAACTAAGTTATACAAAAATAGCCTTATAATTCTGCAAATATGGTTTATCCTTATTTTTAGTTTTGCGATTGCATACTTCCTGTGCTTGTTCGTTACGATTGTACACTTTGCCTTGTTCGAGTGAATTGTCTGAGTGTAACCATCACATCATTTCAACAATATATCCTTTTTTTTTAACGTACAACCATAAAAAAATAGTGGACATATTCTTAAATAAGTCTCTAATTTATAAATTTATATATATATATATATATATATATATAACGTAATATTAGCCTTACAATTTTAAATAACATATATAAAAATACTTTTTAGACCGAACAAATAAATATATAAATATTTAACATAACAAATTTTAACAAGTATTTTTTTTTCAACAAACGTGTTTTCCGGAAAATGAATTTTTATGTCCCTAATGGTAATTTTGAGAAAAAATAAAGCACTTTTACATTGTTACATCCAACAAGTTAAAAACCATTTTTCTTTAAAAAATTATTTTTAAGATTATAAACAAAAGCATAATAGTTTCTGCTTTTCTTAAAATCTCTAACAAAAAATTTCTAAATTATTATATGTCAAAATCATTTTTTTAATATGTAACAAACGGGCTCCTAATAGACTAACGATCTTCTATCATATTGTCCTCCATTTGCAAATATTTTCTGATAAAAAGATGGAGAAAATACATATTATTTTCATGTTTTGGAAATTATAGACCGTCATGTCTAATTGAACCCTCCCATTGAATCTCTAAAAAATTTATCAAAAGAATTCATTGACTAAAATATCAAATTTTACTTAAAATAAAAAAGTAATTTTTTTTATACTCAAATCATAATTTCACATTCAACAATTTCTATTATTTTTTTCTCTAACTTTTGCTAAATTTATAACATCCAAACTTATAATTTTTTTAACATCCCAAATCCATAACATATAAATCACCAAATATCTAGATAAAAATAATATTTTTCATATTTTAAATTTTAAAAATTGACTACATAATCAAATTTGCTTAATTTTAACAATAAAATGATTTAATGGGCGATCAAAAGACATAAATATACCAAAATCACATATAAAGGCTCCGATATATTTTTCATTTATATAAAATTAGCACATTTTATTTTGATAGAATCATATTCATTTTTATTTCTTTAAAAATATATAAATATAAAATTTATTTATTTTTATAAACAGTAAAAATATAAAAATTTTGTGCTAAAAGCGCATGAATTTTGTACTTTATAAAAATAAATAAAAAATTTATAAAAACAAAAATCAAAATTTATCAATTTTATGAAAATCCCTCGAGGTACCCCATAACCTTTTTGTCTTCCCACACAGAAATCGCTACACGACTAGACGACTTTGATGTTTGCCAACATTTGGCGGGAAGATATTGAAACTCCTGAATTGTTTCGGTTAATTTTCTTTTTCCTTTCTGATTTATGTCCATCAAATCTCAGCAGCACCACCAGGGTTAGATATTCCGTAATTTCATATATTTTTGTTTCTGTGAAGACTGAAGAAAAAGTGTGAGCGAAAATGGAGAACCCTAGCAGTAACGAAAGATGGAACAGAGCAGGGATCGAAGATAACATGCTTCTGACCATGTTTGATGCCTCCGAAGCTAAGGATTCTAATCAAGATGCCATTGATGAACGTACGCATCACACTCCTCTTTTTTTTATTTATTTATTTAATAAGTTTCTATTTGGTTCTTCTCCCCATTTTCGCTTTATTTTTCTCCACTGCGTTCGTGCCCACCGAGAAAATCAACGTGTTTTGGCTATTTGGACTCCTGTGTAATCGGAAAAAATGAAAACTTTAGGAGAATTGGTTGTGTTTCTTTCCTGAACGTGAAAAAAAAAACAGCTTTTTTATTTATGAATTTTACACCCCCAAAATAAAAGTTTTTTTTTTTTTTTGGTTTTGCTTTCTTCTATGGATTCATATATGCAGGGATTGCTTTCTTGGATGCTGTTCGTGCTTCTTCAATTGAACGTGGAAAACCACCCACTTCGTAAGTCTCTTTCACGCACATACACTTGTCAATGCTTAAAACTGTGATGACCCATTTCATTATTCTCCTCCTCCAAAAGGAAGTTGTATTTAGCAGAGTAAATTGTATTTTGTGTCTATTTCTGTGTTCTGAGTAATTTTCTTTTTTAAATTGTCTAGAAAAATTTTTGGGGCAGTCTTCCACATGCTGAGGACTGGGAAGTCTTTAGAGTTGATTGTGGCGAGTTATAAGCTTCTGGTTGATTTAGCCAAGGTATTTGATATCCACATGACCTTCCCTCTTTATATTCATAGGTCCTAAATGTAACTGATACCTTCAAATGTGTGAATTCTTTTATGGGTTTAGCACTTCCCTCGTGTGTGTTTATCCGGCATAGATGACTCCGAATCTTCTTCTAACTCCCCACCGAAATTGGTTGTGGCTGAAGAGGTACCAATGACTATAAGTCAGAACCTGTTGTTCTTTTTGTTCTGCCGTTTGTAAATTAATTGGTAATATAAGGGATGCTGGTTGAACTTACTTTTCATATATAAAATATTTTCTGCTAGGCATGGTCTCCCCTTATTGTTGGCTTGGATAATGCCACTGCTTTAAGTGAAGCAGGTGACAAACAATCTGGTGGACCTCTCGACCCCTCTGTGAGTTTCTCTCTTCACCACTCATCTTTACCATATAGTGTTTTTAGTTTTTTTTCATTTATTTGCAACAACGTTTGCTGTCATTTTCACTTTTTACCTATCCTTAGGTGAGCCAAAAGAAAGTGTCTAATAATTTTTTGGCAAATTAGTTGCTCTTGTGCATTTCACAATACAATACAGAATTACTGGTTATTTTTCCTTAACATTTTCTTTTTCACTTTTATTTTTTTGACCTGTTCATATTACCCTCCCATTTCTTTTGACCATAAAAATTATGAAAATCTACTTTTCAATCTGCTTGTGTGATTGCTTTAATTGAACAACATAGCTTTCGTTAATTTTATAACCAACGACTTGTTTCTTACTTTCCTTGCTTATAAAATTTCAAATTGTTTTTAGAATAACAGTCTATGAAATTGCAGATGGTGAACTGTACCATTGATACAGCAAATTGCATATGCCCATATTTCACGTTTCATTCATGCTATTTTAGAGTAACATTAGGCAAGCAAATAAACTTTTCTAATTCTACCCTTTACTTTAGGTAATCTATATTGTTTTTTTATTGTGTTGAAAAATATTAGGGGGTATTCAGTTGCAATTAGATTATGACTAAATAAAGCACTGCAGCTCAAAGAACTCATTTATATTTATTTATATTTTTAAATTATATCTGTTTGTTCATAATATTCAGCTTCTGCAAGGTTCTCTTGACTGTCTTTCTCTTAAATTGCAATTTGATATTAAGTTCTTTAACTTATTTTTGCTTTTTATTTTCTCCAAATACCTTAGAGCTTTCATCTCCTGATTGAAGAGCTAGCTGAAACTTTAACTGAGCCCAAATTTCAAGCATCAAGCATGAAGGTTAGTTCACCAGTCAACCAATGTTGTACATTCTTTCCTAGAGTTTTGTGGATACTTATTTCGCTTTAGTCTTGGAGAGTTGAGACACGCTACTTGTACTTTGCAATGGATATGTAATAAAATTCCAATGGAAAAGTTAAAATATATTAATATGGTCTACTTTTAGTTATATTTTCCATTTACATGTTTTAGATTCCAGGCTCCAAGCTTTCCCACGTGGTTATGTATTTATGTCAAGATTTGGTTCATAAAGTTACAAATTAAATGTAGTTTTCTGACAAAATATAAGTCTGATTTCTTTGTGTAATCTTGTTGCAGCCGCTGCAGAACTTGTTGCTCTTTCAATATCTTGTCATTGTGCTTGAAGGCGATTTTCTACCTCGTAATGGTGTGTATGAAGTTGAATGCAATCTCTGCTGTTGCCATGCCTTAAACTACTTGTAAATTTAAGTAACTATTCTGTTGCAGCAACCATGAACTGGAGCTTGCAGAGGGAGTCTTTGCTCAATATGTTACTGGTAATTGTTCCATTAGAAGACTTCGTGTGACTAACCAATCAACAAATGACCATGTTGATAACTGTGCTACGGATGTGAATGACAATACTCTTCTTTCCATATGTTCTGTTGTTGAGATCTTATGCATCTTTATTCCGCCACTTCAGACTTTTTTTAACTTTTGTTGTTGTAGGGATCTAGGAAAATAAACTACAAAAGCTTGATGAAATATTGCGTGGAAGTTATCTGCCAACTATGTCAACTTCTTCAAAATGAACTGAGTAAATATCTAGAGTTTCAAGAGAGTTCTGAATCTCAGTTATCCAAAAATTGCTATACTGCATTATCTCTTGCTTTACTTGAAGTATTAAAGAACACCCGTGTTTATATGGAGAAACTTTTGGTGATGGTAATTTCCTGAATAATTTTGTTATATTTATGTAAACTTCAAAAACTCTTCTGTGTCTACTTACCTTGTGGATGATTTTAGATTATGGCCCTTGATATGTCTAGGAAGAAAGCTGAAATTGAAGGCCATACTTCAAGAGCGGATAGTCCAAGGTAGTTTATTACTTTTAATTTAATTTACGGTGTTGTTCCTTTCAGTTGAATTTTTCTTGTTTCTTTATATGCCACGCTTTCTGATTGAAATCGGAAAATCTTGTATTTTGGTGCATTTGGTACAGAACACCTTTGGTGGACATAATTCTGGATGAACTGGCTTACAGCAAAGATAATGTTCCTCATTTTCTTAAGGTGGCTCCTGAATACTGTCTCTCAGCCCTTTACCTCCTTTTGTTCATCTCACCCTCTTCTCCCTCTCTGCACATAACTATGTTTGGGCTATGGGGCTAGATGAAGTGACAATGTATAAAATTGTTATGTGCTTTTCTTTTAACAACCTTTTCTTGGTTATTCTGATTAAGATGTAAAAGAGACCAATCTCTAATTAATGATATGATGATGCACCATTATTTACATGGCATATAATATTGAATGACTTGAGACATTTTACTCATATTGTTACTATACTTATCCAAATTCCAATGTTTTAAGTCGTATTTTACGTAAGTTATCTGGTGGCTAATAGTTTCTTCTGCATTTCATGAGAATGGCTGTAGATCTTCAGTGAACCTAAATGGAAGCTGGAAATAGTTGTGCAGTATCTTTGGAAGTACATAACTAAGGTAGTCAACAGGTTAACTATTTGAAAGTTATCACACTTGCTTAACAATATACTTTCTTCCTTCTGAAAGGGAGGCTCTATTGGTACTAGGCTAGTAGCTTTTGATAATCTCTTGATTTAAATAGCCTTTGTTTTATACAAAATCGCAGCCGCCTGCCCGCACTCGCCGATCAAATGGTTGTACTGAAGATACCACATTCGATGGGGCTTTGAAATGCTTTTCAAATAAGACTGGCACTAAGAGCATAATAAAAAAAATCGGTGCAGATGTAGTTCAGTTACTTTTGGCTCATGGTTTTCAGGTACCTGTCTTTGTTCAATAAATCAATGCACGATATATATTAATTTCAATGACATACACAACTTCTTTAATAAAATACTACAAAAAATGTGGATTTGAAATCCTCGTAACGAAGAGGTGATGACATCAAAGGAATAAGAACATCACAATGAAACACGGACTCCTTTGCATAATAGACAAAGAGCATCCTTAATCCTAGGCATTGGATAATGATCACTTTGATCCTACTAGGGGGATTAGCTTAGCTAGATGTTTTTGCCATTTGGATTTTTCGGAGTCCAATCACTTTTGCCCTTGGGAAGCAAAAATATTAGTCCACACTCCTTGAAAACTGATAGGGCCTCTAAAATAACTAAGGTGTACGCAAGAAAGAAGAGGGGGTGCAATGTAAGGGATTGTGGCCAAGACAGAAAATGAAAAGGTCTCAGAACTAACTGCTGAGTTGGCAGTGGGGAGGGTGGTAGGAGAGTGAGGATTTTGGGGGCAGGCTGGGATTCGGCTGGAACTTTAGGGAGAGACTAGGAACTTCTGTTACGCATCAAAGAACTGTATGAGGATCTTCTAAAATTTGTTCTTTTTTTAGAAATTAGAATGGGTTTTTACTGGTTTTCAGGCTCAATTGTCAATAGTGTCAGAAGGAAATGCAAATGACAACATTGCTGGGGCCAGTGCTCTTGTGGATTTGTGCCAGACGTTTATATCTGCTTTTGATAGTTTGAGAAGCACAGATAAGTAAGAAAATCATTTCTCAGGATTTTAATTTTTGCATTGCAATGCTTGCTTTTGCATCTATCTTTTGCATGACTTGGGATATTATGGCTACTGACATTTTTAATTTACTTACAAAGAAGAATGATTAAAAATGTTACTTAAACAATGATAAATTTGAGCTTCCTTCCATACTTAAATTATGTATGTCAATGCTTTCGATCAGATCCCGGAAAATCCTTAATTTTCGTATATAATCTGTAAAATCCTTTTGTTTAGTTTATGGATAGTTTTCAATGTTTTCTGTCATGGTTTAGGGATATGGAGATACTGTCGATTGGAAAAGAGGCACTATTTACTGCAGCAACTATTATCTCCATGAAGTCGTAGGAGTGTAAATAACAGCATCGACTTAAATGCATGAAATACTTTGGCATAGGGAAAATTTAGTATCTTGTCTGACAGAATGATTTTGAATGGTAATATCTTAAACCATTATGTTAGTTTCAGCTTAGTGAGTTTAAATGCCTTGATAAAGATCCTTATCAATTGAATGATATCTTAAAAAACATGGGTGAGATTGAATGGGATTGACTTTTAGTTTGAGTTTTTTTAATTAGAATAAGTTTACAATGCTAATTTTGTGTTGTTTTATCATATTTTATGTATATAAAAGTAGAATGCTAATTTTAATGTGTGAATAACATGGCTGTTTGGCCATTAAGGAAAAATTTAAAAGAACCAGTAAAAGTATGCGGAAAAAAAGTAGCAAAAATAAATAAATAAATAAATAATAAATAAAAGATTAACCTTAGCAAATGATAATATGTGAACAACTATTGCATTTATAACTGCACGAAACAATGTGTTTCAAAATGAACTTCATAAAAGAAAACTTCTAGTCAAGTCAATGTATCCATCCAGTTATAAATGCAAGAATTGTGTAAATTGTATCTCTCAGTTCAGTTCTCACATATGCATGCTACAATTTCTTCTTTTCTCCCCATGCCTTTCCCCTCTCACCACTTTCACCAAACTCATTTTATCCATGGCAACCGCAAAAGCTTGAAAAAACTTCTGCTTATCCTTTGCAAGATCTTGAACAAATGGCTTGGTTCGTGGGTCCAACACCAAAGCCTGGTCAGAGGCTAGCAAACCCATATTGTTCAGCAAGTTACCATAATATGCATGGTCAAATATGAAAGGGGTAGTTGCATCAAATGGGGCAACAATGTCTGAGTTTCCACCAAAGTTTGGACAATACATTCTAAGAGCATGTAGTAGTTTCGGGTTCATATATGGGTCGGGTTGACCCTTGCCCTTGTAATTGTAAAGGCGGGTCACAAAGTTCTTGCAATGGGCGAACCCAATTGTGTGGGCACCCGAAAGAGCAACCATGTCTTGTGTTGTTAAGCCTTTTGAGTTGAAGAGTTTGATGAGCTCATCAACGGTTGAGTTTGCACGAGGGATGTTGGACCCCACCCTTGATGCCATTGATATCTTTCCATCCCATCTTCCTTTCTTCACTTGGTAATAGGGCCCTCCTGCCTGTGTCACATGCTAAAATCATCATTATTTGCACATATTTCGTTTTCAGTGAGCTCACGTTTTAACTGGACATTTTTTTTATCATTATTCATGAAATGATAAATCAATGAAAATGGACTATGTAGATTGTAGGAAAGCATATAACCAATCATACTCAGTTTTTCATGAATAAAAACTAAAAATTGAACCATACCGGTCAATTATGATGAGAAGAAAATGAAACAAAACAAAATCTATTCAAATGTGTTTGTTTTTAGTTTTTGTTTAGTTTCTTTAATTTAGACCGGATTGATTTAATTATTGGATTGATTTAATTATGAACACCACAAAATCAGATGGAATTAACTTCTATTCTTTCATAGGGCTAGGCTTCTGCATGTATCAATTTTTACTTTTGGTTTTCACCCACAATATTTTGGAGGAAAGAGGCTCAAACTAATCTATGTTCGGCCGAGAGGTAATTAAAGCTGACTACAAATTATTTTATCTCCCGGGATCGAATTTGGATACTAACCGAGTTCATCCCTTCATATGAATGACAGTAACCATTTGTGTTCAACTTTGTGGTTTCTACATGTATCAATCTGATATGATGTGGCATAGAAATGGACAATACTGAAAATTAGACCTAAGATTAAGAAGCGGCGTTGCGTTTGATGCCCAAATAATCCACGCGTAAAAGTACAAAAGTTCTGTTGTTTGAGTCTAACATACCAAACAGTTTATGACAACAAGAAAACAACTTTAAATTGCCTTTATGCGGAATTCTTGTATGAAACAGCCACTCTGCTAACAGCCAAAGCTACAATTAATATTATAGGGGATGCATTTTTTTTTTTAATGTAGGAAAATACTCTTCACCCAAGACCAACTTGTCTATTTCTACTTCCTAGAGCTAAATTAAGTTATTTTGGATAATCTAGAATCAAGACCAGCCTGTAACAATGCCTAGCGTATTGTATGTCTTGTTAGCTAGACAAATTAACAAATGGAAAGACGAAATTAGTATTTTACAACATAACTATTAGGCATTAGCTCTTTCATCCCTGTTTAGGAAGGAAAATATTTGGCTATATTGCCTTTTTTACATTATAAAGAAACCTATTTCCAAAAATTAATGTTCAAATTCTTTATGTAATGTCATAACAAATGACAGACAAGTAGGCTGCAATAAATAAATACCAGAAAGCTCTATCTCTGCTCTCTCTCAACCTAGCCGCCTCTCTCTCTCAACCTTCCCTCTACTTCTTTCTTCCTTCTTTCTCATCCATCGGAGGGGGTGGTTTTTGGCCATTTTTTGGCCTGGAATCACCCCTCTACATCGTTTTTTCTTTCCTTTTATCTAAATAAGTGGTTTTTCCAATTAGATCTGGTTTTTCTTTCGTGTTTTTCTGTGATTTTGTCGTCTGAGTGCGACATTGTTTTGTTCGTCGTCTTGGTGCGGCGTTGTTTGGTTTTTCGTCTTGTTGCAGTGTTCGTTGGTTCAGATTGGTAGATTAACTTCGATCCATTACAGATTCAATCAAAACTTAGGCGTCAACGTTATAGATCCGGAGACATGGGTATTCCGGTCACTTTGATTTTGTCACATTTGTAGGTATTTTGCCATTTTATGTTATTAACCTGGGTGTTGTGAGTTTGTTCGCAGATTCATCTTTTTCGATTTTTAGCGATGTTGAATTTGTGTTGTTTTCGATATATTTTACCAATTTGAATGAATGAATATATTTTTTAGTCAAAAATAAATAAATAAATAAATACCAAGACACCTTTTCCCATATACCATAAGACCATGTGCCTATATCTTTAGAAAGAACGGTTTATTTTTATTTTAATTGTTATTTTCACAAAATTTCTTGTTATTCTATAAAGATGGGAACCACATCTTTAATTCTTTAGAACAAATTTTCTTCTGTATAATAAAGCACAAGCGTTGTAGAAGCAAAGCTGCTATCTAAGAAACAAAGAAGTTGCAGAAAGAGAAAAAGGGAAGAAATTTGAAGTTGCACTTAATGCACTAGAAGGCATTACCAAAGTAAAGTACATTTTAGAATGTCAGGACTCAGGAGGAAGAAACCAAAAAGTAGGAGTGGAATAAAGGAAGCAAATAAAGATATTAGATCAAATTATCTGGTAATCATTATATGAATTGAAACAAAGAACAGGTAATTAACTCACCAGGTGTACATAATCCCTGGCTGCAATTGCAAGTATGTCTGCACACGACGCCACACCTGGGCACTTTGTCTCCACTAGTTCCTTGGCCTTCCTTATAGTCTCAAAACCTTCCACCCTCAAATCTCTGTTATCCTCTGCATCTTTCTCTGCCAACTCCTTGCTTCCAGGCTTTGATGATATTAAAATTGATGCATCACACCCCTGCATTCACCCATTCAAGAATTATCAAACACCCCAAGAAAAAAAAAATTAAAGTACCAAACCACAAAATTCCCAACCGAACATGGATGACTAGTTTAAATGAGGGTTTTTAAAACAAGGTCTGCAACCACGATCTGAGGCGCGACATCAAGATTCTTGATGTCTCCGCGACTGCGGTTGAGGTTGTATCAACTATCAACCTCATTTGTCTGCAATTCTCCGCAATAATAAGGTAAACAAGCCAAAACTTGCATGCAAAGCTAAAGCTTCTTTTTTTGGGGTGTGTGTGTGTGTGTGGAATTGACTTACTTCTACAAAGCAATCATGGAAGAGGAGGCGAATGGTGGCAGGTCCAGAAACAGGTGATTCTTTGAATTGTTGAGAGGTGACTGAACCAACAAGCTGCTCTATCTGGGGGCAAGATTTTGCATAATAATCAACTCTAAGCTGGCGAGGGAGGCGTGTAGTGTTGGTAAGTATGACTAAGCATGATGGAGTTTCAATCAAAAAGAAGAAAACAAACAAACAAGTTAATGGAAACAAAAAAGAAGGGACAGACATGAGTTTAGATAATGAAGCAGTTTAGGAGAAAGAAAGGAGAGAGTAATGTAGAGTGAAGGGGAGGTTTTAATGTTTGTGTGGGTCAGAATAAAGGGGGTTTAAAAATTTAGGGGAATCAAATCCCGTGAATCTTATATAGAAGAGAAAAACGAAGCTGAATTATTTGGTGGTTTCTAATGCAGAAAGAGCCAGACATACCCCAAAAAAAGAAATCATAAAATTCCAAAGGAGATCCCTTTGAACTTGTTGAAATTAGACTTGAAATTCACCCACCTGATAACAGCTTTCTGACAACATATATTTGGTTTAATCATAATGGGTTTATCTATAGTCAAATGGAAATGTAGGGTCTATCTAGAAGCACCATGTCACTTTGGTTATTTGTGCTTCCTCTATAGATTGAAACAATCAGTGACATTTGAATTTGATCAGAGAGGTTTATCAATTATCACTGACTATTTTTAATTCCGTAAAACTGGAAAAGATTAAAGAACAAGGGCAGCATGAACTACCCTTATTATATGTTTATTACCTCGAATTGTGATAAAATATTAAGGGAAAAAATTTGATGATGAGATTCATTCACGTGTGTATGTGCAATTTGTTCATGTTTGTTGAAGTTGACTATCGCTTAAGGGGGGGTCTCTAGCAAAAAATTATCAAACTGCTCACGATTCATTTTCTAAAACATATAGTTGATATTTTTTTTGGGTAGACCTTCTGCATCCGAAAGTTATATTGGATCTGGACCGATCCAAATTGAGCTGGGTGGGTCTATATAAAGGGATAAAGCTTTTTCAACATCTATTTTTTTCTTTCATATATCTTACTTTAAACTCCTCACCATTTGGACCGACATTCTATGCAATTGAGATTTTTTAATAGGGATTAGGATCCCAATCTCATTAGTGCCGATAGTTTAAGGATATTGAGATAGAAGCCAATGAAGAGATCAAATAATCTATAATTTATAAAGGGTAATGATATTTTGTACATTACTATCCTCTATACTAAGCAGATTTTTTACACTACTTTAAATATTTATGCGAAATTAGTTTCAAAACCATAAGCACCATAAAACGTAACAGAGCATAAAACAATAGAAAAGTGACATTTTCAATTTATAAAAAAAGGCTCGAGTGAAAGGATGACACAGTGACTCAGTGAACCCCACTAAATGTTGGGAATTTGACTCTTCAAATTCTCTTCCCCAGAAACTGCACTTGTGGAAAATTGGAAAAACAAAATAGAGAAATAATAACAACACAAGTATTTAACGTGGAAAACTCCCAAACCAGGAGAAAAACCACCAGCACCAGAGAAAAATCCACTATGTAAAAAATTATTACAACTACACAATTTTCTCTCTGCACCCCCGCACACCAACAAAGCTTCCCCACTAGCAAAACTTATTCCTCACACCTCTCCTTTTACAAGAAATATTCCTAATAAATTCTTTTTCTGATGTGGAGGTTCAAATTTGTCGCAACCACAGAGCATACTAAGAATTCTATTAAATTCTAAAACAAAGAGAGGAATTTATCTAGAGACAAAAGTTGCTAGACAAGCTTTTGAATGGTGTACATAAAACCAAGGCCCAAGCCTCCTTTTATAACAAAGAGGTTCACTCCTCTTTACTATTTTATCCGATGTGGGACTAAAAGTCCCAACACCAACAATCTCCACCTTGTGACTTTGTGGTCCCACAACGCTCCACCTTGATGAAGATTCTCATAGCTTTCGCTATCAACTGCAGCCTTGATCATGCTCCACCATAAAAGCATAATAACTCGTAACTAGCCATCCCAAGCATTTAAACTCGGCACATGTCGAAATATAACATTCTTTGAAAAAACTATGGTGCAACTCCCATATTTGACTCTCATGGAAGTTAATCGACCATCGACATAAATTTCACCACACACCCTGCATCAATGTCAACCAATGCCCGTGTGCAAAATGTGGTCGCTTAACATTTAATATCCTTTATCATGGCAACTTTGGGACCCATGCCATAAGGATATACATGTCCTTCTTTCAAAAGACATCAAGATCGGAGATAATGTTAGCCTCATTATCGGCATCTCCACTTCGACACGCAGGCTTTTTGAACACGCTCTACCTTTACAATTCTTCTTGATGTGGCGGGCCACATCCCCAGCGAACATTCTTTATGGAGTTCTTCTTCTTCCAGTCATGAGCTACCAATGCAGAACTTTCATGTGGATTGTTACTCTACCAAGTCTCCTCTCTTGAGAAAGAAGCTTACTAGTAACCTCAGAAAATTATTTTCTCCTTACCATGCCCATGAATTAATAAGCGGCTTCATGTGCTCATAGGGCCGTGGAAGAGACACGATCGGCCTTAAGGCCTGATCCTCATCATCAATTTTAACTCCAATAGATTCAAGCTCGTAAACAATGCCATTGAGAATACTTAAATGATCCGAAATAGTAGTACCTTCATCCATTTGCAACGTATGAAACTTCTCTTTCGGATACAACCGATTTGAGACACCCTATGTCCGATCTGACTCCTCGAGTTTTTCCTGCAGTCCACTGCCGTGGATGCTCCCTTCACGTTTGCAAGAACATTTTTGGTCGAGCACGCAGACGAATTGCACTTCTTTGCTCAAATCCAGATCCTCCCAATCATTATCGACTTTATGCTTTACTATCGATTTACCAAGATCACCGCTACTTTCGGGAGTAACCACTGTCCTTCAAAGCCTTGTGTAAACCAGGTGAATCAACACATCCTTGACTTGTATTTGCCACAAGCCAAAGTTGATCTTTCCACAAATTTCTCTACATCAAATCATTTGCATTTGAAACTCGCTTCCGACATCCTCTTTGGCGTAACACGTGCTCTTGATACCACTTGTTGGGAATTTGACTCTTCAAATTCTCTTCCCGTAAGCTGCACTTGTGGAAAATTGGAAAAACAAAATAGAGAAATAATAACAACACAAGTATTTAACGTGGAAAACTCCCAAACCAGGAGAAACCACCAAAGACCAGAGAAAATCCACTATGTAAAAATTATTACAACTACACAATTTTCTCTCTGCACCCAAGACACCAACAAAGCTTCCCACTAGCAAAACTTATTCCTCACACCTCTCCTTTTACAAGAAATATTCCTAATAAATTCTTTTTCGATGTGGAGGTTCAAATTTGCAACCACAGAAAGATACTAAGAATTCTATTAAATTCTAAAACAAAGAGAGGAATTTATCTAGAGACAAAAGTTGCTAGACAAGCTTTTGAATGGTGTACATAAAACCAAGGCCCAAGCCTCCTTTTATAACAAAGAGGTTCACTCCTCTTTACTATTTTACCCGATAAAGTCCCAACACCAACACTAAACACCACTATGGTACGGCCCTTGCATGAGTTAATAAATGCAGGGCATGTGCAACCAAAACCCCCACTAGATTATAAATAAATGAATCTCTTCAGACTAATTAATTCAGTTCACCAACTTCTCCATCCGCTTCAGTGCATGTATTGTAGAGGACCAAAATGCTGAGGTGCTTTTTCTTTTTCAGCTTCGTCTTAAGTGGAAAGAGCTTTTTATTGTGACTGCATTAAAAAGCTGCTGGCCCATCTCAGCTAATTCATTCCTTCTGTAACGCTAGCATTTGAAGGGTACTTTAACATAGCATGAAATATGGGCATTCAGTAAGTAAAGTGAAAGTGACACTGCCTTTCAGTGGGGCTCCACCCTCCCTTCCTAGGGTCAACTAGTTGTTTTCTTTTTTTACACACAAAGATTTGCTTTTGTATTTTTGTAAAAAATAAAAATAAAAATGAGAAAGATATGTTTCTCCTCCTGTACTATTACTTGTTGGAGTGTGGATGTCATGTTTGTGATATGGCAACTAAAGAATCACTGAGGAGGATTCCCTCTACAGACCTCCCCCGGAAATAAAGTCACCACTCAGTTAACTATTAATCCTTACTGAACTTCAATTAATCTTTTAAAGAGATGAGATGATCATCAAGCTAGAACGTTAGACATATCCATCTTCCTTGAACCTATCTTTGCAAGGCTCAGCAGTAATATTTAAATGAGCTAATTTCAAACTTTTTTCCCCCCCGGTATATGCGGGCCTAGTGGCTATAACACACACACAAGGGATGGGAAAGTGGAGGCATTGGGGATCGAACCCCGCCTCACGCAAATGTCTCCGCAAGCTCTACCAATTGAGGTGCGCTAGTGGGACTAATTTCAAACTTTTTTGTTCTTTCAAACTTTGGTTGATCAGAAATAATAATTTAGTCTAATCTAATAGGTCAAAAAAAATAATAGGTCAAAAAACATTTTCTTTTTAAGTTGAATGGAATAATAAAATTTTTAAGTTCATAAAACATACATACTTAAAGATTTAATTGTCTCAATTAAAAATACTGTAAAATAAATTATAAACAACATTAATTAAAGAAATAGTGTATTTAGTCTATAAGTTGAAAATGAAAGGGAAAAAAAACTTGTGTAGTCCATAACAAAAAGCCTATAATTATCAAGTAATAGATGACCTTGGGCTAACATTCTGAGACGCACAAGCTGGCCTTTTGACCCCCATTCAATTTTTTTTTAATGGGGTTGCTATTTGCACCCCCCACATTTTTTCTAACACACATCATGCCCCTTTTCTTATATTTTTGCCCATAATACTCTTACAGAAAATTAACTTCCAGTACTCATCCTCCTTCCCTTCCCTCTCTCCCCCTATGGTCTACACAGCTCACTCACCCACAACCCCCTCCCCCATGCTCCCCCTCCCATACAGCCCCTCCCCTTCCACAGTGTTTAAGCCCCCTGCGCGTGAAACATAAGCTTTTATTTTATTTGCATTTTTTTTTCAATTTTGAAAGTTAAGTTCCAGAATGTAAATTTTACCGTATGAAATTTAACTTCCGAAAATTAACTTCTGGATACATCATACAGTTCGAAAGTATACTTCGGAACTAATAAATTGTACGTAAATTAACTTTTGGAACACAGATTTATGTGTTGCAGAAGTAAATTTCTGAACAAATATTGATGCAATATGAATGTATACTTCCGAAAAGGGATATTTTGGGGGGAATCAAATTTACACGGTGGGGTGTATTAGTAGAAAAAGGGGTGCAAATGGTGACCCGAAAAAATAGACACAAGATGTTCTTCTTCTGTTTGGAGTTTGGACAAAAAAATATGTTGTTCTTAGTTTTACCCTCTCTGCGATGACACCAAATGTTTGTTTGTTAAAATTCTCCACTGAACTTTGCTCTAACCACACACACTCCCCATTGCATAGCATAAACACAAGGTTTCAATAATCTCGTTTCTGCTTCTTTCTTTCCAGCATCTCCTACTCAAACCTACCATCGGAAGCACCGGAATCTGAAGCCTGCCGCGGTTCCGATTCTCAAGTTCGTTTCTTTTTTCATTTTCTGATTCTACAATGCCCTCAGCCTCGAGAATTTGCAGGACCGTAGCTTCCAAGGCCAGAAACTTGTTTCTCTTCAATGACCCTTATGCCCGCTCTTTCTCTGCGGTTTCCACTGCCCAGAAATTGCATCAGCCGGAGATTCCCTGCGATTTTCTGAAATGGGGTTCGCTTGGATTCTGCAGGACGTCTAGGTTCGCCACTGGGTTCAACCCTTTGCAACGGAAGTCGTTGGATTCTATTGTGGATGTCGAGAGACTGAAGGATCGATATCCTGAGGAAATCACTTCAATATGGGATGATGTAATATCTCATTTCCTGTAATAATTTCAATTACTTTCTTTATTGTTTTTTCTTATTTGATTTATAGACTGTGTTGTGCTTTTGTGAGAAGCTGGTAGGTCAGTTGAAAATGTTATGTCTATATAAACGTTCACAAATGTTAACAGGAGTCTGTGAAGAGAAAAGGTTAACCAAATTTTCACATCAATGTCTATGAAGAGAAAAGATACTTACAATTTTCATATCATGTTTCAACTTGAGAGATTCCAATCCTGGTTGGAAGAATGTCATATAGTATTAGCCCACATTGTGATATTTGTAATAGCAACCACATTGTTCTTCTTCCCTGTGGGTCTCTAGAGGTTGATCTTTTTAAAAGCTATTAATTTTGTTGTAGGATTAAGGCTTATCACAAGCTTTATATGAAGTGCAAAAGGGTATATTCACCCTTGATTTTTTTTTTCTTAATTTAAAGTACATTTTTACTCGTGTACTTTACTGACAAGTTTTAGAAGAGCTTTTTCCTTTGTTGCCATGTTGTTGTGTTGCATTATATGCTGAAAACTTGTATATGGAGCATCATTTTTCTCACGACAGATTTATTTACATTACTGAGTCAGCAGATTTTCTAGGTTTTTATGTAATGTTGATGCAACTTATGAAACAATTGTTAGGCTGTTTACCAATTATAAGTCAAATAATGATTTCCTTGTTATTAATTATATGATTTGGCTGGTTTTATTTCAGTATCACATAGGTAGAGGTCATATTGGAGCATCTATGAAAGCAAAACTTTATCACTTGCTAGAGCATAGAGCGAAGGAGTGGTATTCGTTTTGATCAATACTTATACATTTATACTATGAATTTGTGCTCTTCTAGATTTCGTGTTCGTATGTCTTACCTTTACTTGTCCTTCGCAGCCGATATTTTGTCATTCCTTTGTGGAGGGGAAGTGGTTATACAACAATGTTTGTTCAAGGTTTGATAAAAGTTACCCTCTCGTATCATTTATTCAAATGAATTCAATAATTATTGTGAATCAAAACTGTGTTACCCCTGATTGCTGGTCTGTATTTGTAAAAGAGAAACTTTTTCCTGTTTAAATATGGGTATGGTTATCTATTCCTTGGACGTGAGTAGCGTATGAGAGAACTTGAAAGGTTGAAGTAAATGGGAAAAAGAAAAAGAAAAAAAAAAGGTTATTCTAGGAAATTGTTTAAACTGTAGGATTACATGGAAAAGAGAAAGTGGGATAGGGATGAAGCACAAATAAGTATAATTTTAAAAGAGGGGCTGAATAGTTTTGAATGATACATTGCACTGACCTTATCCTCCCATGTCTACTAACAGAAAAGGGGTCATGTTGGTAGTGCCATGGAATTGGACAGAAGACACGCAGAAGATCTAAATTTCAAGTAAAAATGTTGGATTAAATTATTTCAATTGGGAACACAGGAACTGATAGAAATCCTGAACCTTGAAGTTGAATAACTTAGGAAGTTCAGCTATGTTTAGTCGAAGTTTTGAAAGCAATTTTTCAACAGTGGACAATGTAAAAAAGGGAAAAACATACAATGCGGTAGCTACTGTGCATCAGGTTCCAGACACAAAATGACGGTTTTTTCCGTGGAAAGACTCAAAGGAAGAACCATCGTTACATAGTTTTTGGCAGTTAAGCTTGATTTTTAATTAGCAACAGGACGCACAGTGCCTATGGCACTGTACACAAGTCTTGTCCATGTAAAAACTGCCTCCCAAGAAATGAGAATTTTAAAAATCCTGATAAACATAAAGTTGGAGTAATAGAAATATCATGCTTTGTTTAGTTTAGAAGAAAATAAATGTATTAGAATGAATTGCTTCCTAGTTTATTTTCAATATTTGATTAGTTGTCTTGTACTTTCTTTTTCTGTTACTGGTTAATGGTTATGGGGTTTTCCCCCATTTTTAGGCCACCCCTAGTTTTTAACTTTGTATAAACCTTCCAATATGATGGCAGGTTTCAGAAATTTAAATATATCTTGAAGCAATAGAAATGGTTTATAAGCTAGCGGTAGATCTCTTTGATAGTTGAGTGGAAAACCAAAAGCCTTCTTTATATATATAATGTGTGTGCGTGTGCGTGCGTGTATGTCTATGTAGGAGACATATTAAGTGAGAGGACATAAACGAGAGGAGTAAATCATAGCTATTAGATCAAACCATGAATGGTCAAGATTAAAACAAAAAGTCATGTGACTTTTTTAAATGGTCATGTGACCATTAACTTTCAATCTTGGCCATCCATGTATGGTTATATGACCAAGATTTATCCCTCTCATTCTCATATAGGAAAAGCCCTCTCACTAGATACATCCACCGCATATGTATCTGTTTTTGGGGGTGGGGGGATAGATGAAGAGATGAAGATTTCAAGAATGGATCTGCCCAACATTTTTTTACCTACAAAAACTGGACTAAAGCATGTTGAAACAAACGATTTATTTTTATTCTGAGTGTTTCTATCTGTTTTTCTTCTTTACACTTCAATTGTTGTCTCACATACATAATCATTATTTTCTTGCAGTCCAGATGCCACACATACTTTTTACTGGTCTTGAAGATTACAAAGCTAGAGGAACACAAGCAGCTCCCTATTATACTGTGTCCTTTTACACAGAATTTGCAGAGAGCAAGGACTTGGTACTGATCCGTGGGGATGTTGTATTTACCAGTAAGCTGACTGACTCAGAGGCAAAATGGCTTTTGGAAACTGCTCAGTCTTTTTATTTGAATGATGTGAGGTATAAACTAGTTGAGAGGTTCAACAAAGAAACACATGATTTTGAGTTCAAGGATGTCTTGCAAGCATTGGACATGCCTATATTGTAGCCACTTTCAATTGGACAGCTGCTGAACTAATAATTTATAGCAATACAGCAAAAGTTGAAGGGTTGATTAGAGCAAGGATAAGTGGGATTGAGGAAAAGGAGACAAAAAGGAAAATGCCATTGGATGTTAGGAGAGGGGTTTTTATAATATATCTTAATCGAATTCATTTTTGGTTTGTTTGTCCTTCACGTACAAGGAAGGTATTTGGACTGAACTTTCTGTTATAGCCTTAGAACTGGTCTTTATTTTTCTTTCTTGCTAAAACATTCCCTTTCTAGTTTCAATAAAGGTATCTTTCTTTGAAATTTTGCCCGAAAGTTTACATCTGTACTGTAACAAACAAAAATAAAATTGAGAAGTTTGTTTTTTCAATTAATTGTTTATTAAATCTGTCAAAAAGCGATTAACTGTTTATTAAGAACAATTTATGTCATAAGTGTTTATGTTGTATAAACTATTTGCGTTTGGATATGCACATTGATAAGTATTTATACAAAAATTGAACTGTTTGGATGTATTATTATATAAATACTTATAAAATATTGTTATAATTTTTAAAAATTAAATAATTTAAGAAACAAACCATAATTAAAAATTTATAAAAATAGTATAACATATCACCACATGCTTATTAAAAAAAAAATTACCAATCATCATAGCAAAAAATTATTACCTCAAAAAAATTTGAGAATCACACCATGGACAAAATAAGTTACAATAAAAAAAATGGGGTCATATATAATAATATAATAACATAAAAAATTAAGTATATAATTGGAAATAAATGGACACTTCTTCTGATTTGACTGATGCTTGGGGTCAATTTAAAAAAATTTCACTGTCCTTTATGTAATTTTTATTTTCACCCCTCTCAATTTAAAATTTTGCACCTATACCCATAATCCTTTCATATCAACGAGAGGCGGTATGGGTCTGGGTGGACCTACTTTTTGTTCAGGGTATGCACTTGCACCATTTGAAAAATAAAAAATATTACTTATCCCCATAAAATTTATATTTTGATCTCTCTCAATTTAATAATTTACACTCAATGTCCTCACCTAGTAACCTCTTTCGTCTCGTACAATCACACTTAGTCATCTCTTTCTCAAAACTCAAAGCACAACTCTTTTCATTGTCTCATATCTCGACCACTAGTGCTATTTTGGTCTATGTTTCCACCTTTTACTAGGTTCAGATTTCCTCTAATTTAGAATAAAACCCTATTTTGATCCATTTGTTAATTTTCTCTTATAATTTTTTTATTGTAATTGGGTCTCTGTAAATTCAGTCTATATTGTTTTGTTATTTTCTCTTGTATTTTTATTTTTATTTTTGAAACCTTTCTATTTTTTTAAGACCAAAAACCTGTTTTGTGTTATCAGAAATTATGTTTTTGTTATTTTGCGAGAATAGTAAACATTTGCTTTTATTTTTTTTTTTTAAAACATGTGTCGATCCTCTTGTTATAATTTTGGTAATTTTAAAATTTTATGCACCCGCTGACCCAGGGTCTTAGGTCTGCCACTAATCAGTAAATAAGCCCAAATAAGTTGTTTATAAGTCAATCTAAACAGGCCTTAAGTAATACATTAGTACAAAGTGACCTCTTATTTAATCCTAAGAAAAAAACCATTTTAAGATTGTATAAAAAGTGATTTTTTAGAACTTTATCTAAAGAAAAATTTATTTTTTGTTTAATTACAATTAAAAAAATTGTGTGTTGAAGTTAGGGATGTTAAATAATGGGTTACATGTGTTTTTTATCCCTCAAAATATGGTAATGCTTGATTTTAGTCTCCTTCTGAAAAAAGAGTGTTTTCGTCCTCCATTTTTCAAAATATGTCGGTCATGCTCCGTAACTGAGATTTGTTGTGGCAAATGGAAGACCAGCTAGGCACTTGCCATGCGTACACAGATGATTTGCATGGCATCCCATAAATGGCCAAATTAGCCCTAGGCCTCTTACCATATCTTCTTTCCCAAATTAAAAACCCTAGGAGTGAAATTTTGCATAAAACGACGAAGAGGGGTGCTCATAGAGAGAAACTAAATGCAATCCCCTCATAGGATGGGATCTCCCTCATATCCAGAGAGGAGAATGGCTACCTTAAAGTGTTATGCATCACCACCTTCCAGGAAGTTGAGAGTTTGTGCATGTAGGGAGAAGCTCTTGCTTTTATGTTTTATAAATACGAAACACCCAAAAAGGTAGTTATAGAGATGCAAAAATTGGGATATAAAAACACATTTAACCCTTAAATAATTCATCTCAATATATTAAATAAAAGTTTTAATGTCGCTTTTCTTATCATTGTAGTCTTTTAGAAATCTATACATTGTTTTTCCTTAATTTTTGAATTCAAATTCAAAAAGGTATTTATCATAGATTATCCTTTAATTATCTCCTAACATTAACATATCACATTTAAATTTAGAATAATTATTTTGTATTATATACATATCAAGTTAAAATTAAATCCTATTTTATTAGGCTAAAATGCTCTTTTTGTCCCCTATCTTATTTTTTAGTTTCACTTTTATTCCTTAAGTTTAAAAAGTTTCAGTTTGGTCCCTTATTGTATCTAAGTGATAGCAAGTTAGTCCTTTCTGTTACATTTTTGTCCAGTTTTGGGAAATATCACAGGAAACAGGAAATCCCACCAGAAAATTGAAAAAATTAACCAAAAATCGAGAAACTAGTTCTCGTTCTCTTCCCTTTTCTTCACTGATGTCTCTCGTCCTCGTCCTCATCTCATTTTTATTTTTCTTATTTTCAACCCCTCTTTCTCATTCTTCACTTGTCCCTTGAAGTTCCATTTTGTATGTTTAGCTGGTAGTTTGATTTCATAGTCAAATTGGGTTTCAGAAATTTTTGGACTTGGTTGTGTCTTGTAAATATGAGTTTATTTTTTCTTCCTTTGAAGTTAACAAAATATGTGTAGAGATGAAGAATTTGAGGTTACAAATCAGTAAAAGAGATGAAGAGAGGGAAGAAGGGGGAGAGAGAGAGTAATTTGTCAAGACCTTACTCTATCTAGCAGCAGAATCTTGCCTTGTGCCTACATAGGAATTTTCCCGTTCACCGGTGTGGAATAGAGGGGGACTGCGCATAGGAAACCCTAGGTGAGAATGTCTTCATTTTTTGTCTTTGTTACAAGTTTTGAGCCTTTGATTTTTATAGTTTCAAGCCTGTGCGCGAGTAAGAGAGAGGAAGAAAGGGAAGATGGAGAGTAAAGGAAGAGTTTTTTGGTTTCCCATAAGATTTTACGGTTGTCAGCGAGATTTTTGAGAACATGACAAAAATTTGATAGAAAAGAATACCTTGCTATTGAGACACAATAATGAACCAATATGAAACTTTTTAAACTTAAGGACCAAAATGAAACTAAAAAATATATGATAAGAGATCAAAAAAGTATTTTAACCTTTTTATTATCTTTATCATTTCATTATAAATATTTTAAAAATTTAATTATGTTTATTCTTGAATGAATTTCACACGAGTTTTACTAATATAATACTATTTAATGAAAGGTGGGAAAGAAAAATAGAACCTATAGTATAGTTAAGTTTTTGTGAAAAAATAATTTTTTGATGAAAAAACGGATAAATAAACTTTTACTACGTGTCATTGCAGTTTATTATATTGGTAATAGATTATTTAAAAATGGTTTTCCTTCTCTTGCGGTTCAAGGAAGTCACAGTTGCGAGAAACGACGTGTCGTCTATGTAGAGCTGAGAGTTTCGTTTCGTTGGCGGAGAGATAAGAGCAGAGGATACAGTTTGGTATACTATTTGTGTAGCGGAAAGGGAAACTCGTCCACATTTTAAAGGAACTTGACCCTAGATCACTGAATCCCAACTCCCTGTCACAGAACAAAACTGAACACTCTCTTTAACCTCCTCAGAACAAAACGAATAGAAACCCTTATTCACTTCACTTCACTTCAGGTCAGTTACACTGTCTTTCTTCCTTTAAATCAAAACACTCTGCTGCAAATTACTATACTCTCTCTCTCTCTCTCTCCCCTCTTCGCATGCTGATTTCGTTCCTCAATTCCAATCAACTTCGCAATCGCAATTGCAGAACCTTCCGATGACTGACCCTTCCGAAGAAGCTGCTTACATCGAGAAGCTCTACGAATACGGCGAGCAACTCAACAATGCCAAGGACAAGTCTCAGGTCACACTCACCTCCCTATTTCAATATTCAAAATCAATCGCTCTTCAACTCTTCGCTTTTTCCTTATTTTAAATTTTGTTAGGGTTTTGGATTGTAATGTTCCAGTTTTCAATTAGGGTTTTGGATTGTCGTTTTATGGTGTGTGCACGTTTTTCGCAGAATGTGAAGGATTACCAGGGAATAATAGATGCAGCCAAGACGAGTGTTAAGGCGAAGCAACTCGCTGCACAGCTCATTCCCAAGTTCTACAAGTTCTTTCCGGAGCTCTCCGGCCCTGCCCTCGATGCTCATCTTGATTTGGTTGAGGCTGAAGAACTCGGGGTATGTGATTTGCTCCGCAGATCATGCATATATAGTAGGCATATGCTATAATTTGAAATTGTGTCTCTCGCTTTCTCTTGTTGCTGTTTAAGGTACAGTGTGCTGTTGTTAAATGGAAAATAAATCTAGTTTTATCCACATCGTGATAGATATCTTGTTACTATGTTGCTTCGCTCTCTGTGGTTTTGAAGCAATGATTCAAAAACCAAATCACAGATCAAACCGGCAAGACTTCTAGCTGGGTCATGGTATTCATAAGGAGTAACTGGACTGTAGACTCAGCTGTTTCATGGTCTGACTGGTTGAGGAGGCGAGTCTGGTTCAGTTTTTAAAACACTGATTTAATGGAAAACAGTACCGTTTGTAATACGAGTATAAACTGGACATGGTCATGGTATTCATAAGGAGTAACTGGACTGTAGACTCAGCTGTTTCATGGTCTGACTGGTTGAGGAGGCCAGTCTGGTTCAGTTTTTAAAACACTGATTTAATGGAAAATAGTACCGTTTGTAATACGAGTATAAACTGGACATGGTTAAGGAGTGGAAAAAAAATACTTTGCATATCTTGGTTGTTCTGCTTTATCTATGGATTATTAGCGAATTTTGTGTGGGCTGGGGTTTGTTGTCACTATTTTTTGGTGCTTTTCTATTGCTGTTTAGGTTCGGGTGCAAGCAATCAGAGGACTGCCACTTTTCTGCAAGGATACACCTGAAAATATTGGGAAAATGGTTGATATCCTTGTGCAAATTCTTGGGTCTGGTAAGTTGTGGTATTTGTGGTTATTGCATTCTTGGGAATTTGGCCATGACTCTGATATTTCCTTTTTTGACTTGATTCTTTTAGAGGAGTTTGTGGAGCGTGATGCTGTGCATAAGGCTCTTATGTCTCTGCTGAGGCAGGATGTGAAAGGTATTTTGATGTCTGTACATTAAGTACAATAGCTTTGTTAGAATATTGTGGTAGTTAAATAGTTTAGATTTTCTTAAGGACCCGCAATCTGTCAATGCTAGAGCAAAAATAACTTATAATTTTGGGTATCGCAATAGTATGATAAATGCTGATTTGCATGTTGTATATCTTTGTTGGGTAACAAAAATATATCACCAATTTGAAGCCCATATTTGTTATCTGATAGTAAACTGCATAAACTTGAATTTGAAAACTTTTTTTGGCTTCTCAATCTTCTTGATCATGTAATCTTTTTCTTAAGATCAATGTTGTCAAACTCGAGATCCTACCTAGGATCGGGAGGAGAGTGAAAGATCGTAACTCAAAGGATACATATCGTAAGACCCTACCTAAAATGCAAAATTATACTACACACATGCATAAAAATAACAGATAAGGAAACTAACATCTAAATCATAACACTAAACTAAAAACCTAAATTGAAAATTCATTATTATAAGTATCCATAAGGAACTAAATTTGTTAATTTATTAACATTTTTTAATTTTAAAATACAATTTTTGACTAATTAAATTACCTTATGATTTTTTGTTTAGTATCATAAAACTTTTATGTAAATTTTTTAATATTTAAAAAAGAGCATCTAAATTTTAATATTAGAAAAGTTAAAGTTTACCATATTATAATAAGAGAGAGAGAGAGAGTGTGTGTGTGTGTGTGTGTGTGTGTGTGTATATTATTAAGAATTTGAGTTTGGACCTAACTCAATCTTAAAAGCTAGCTCATAGGACGAGGCTTGTCCCCCCTTATAACCACTAATCAGGCTATCTCATTCTTCCATGTGGGACTTATAACATCCCCCCTCACACCCAAGACTATACAACTGGAGCATGACCCGAGTGGCCCGATAACGGGTGGCCCAACAAATGGATCTATGATACGCTCTGATACCATGTTGAAGTTACGAGGATTTAGATAAAATAAGTAGAAGAGAAAATAAAGACTCTTAAAATATGTATTATGATTAATAATGACTTGATAATAACTTGATGATATCTTGATAATACCTTGATACAAAAGACTGAACACTAATCCCTATCTATAGGGATACAAAACTTCTATCCTAACTAAATAAGGAAACTAGGAAACAAACCATGATAATAACTAAATAATATAGAAACTAATCTTACGAGATAAACTAGGATAATATCATGATATTTGTAGAGACTTTCCTATATTCTAACGCTCCCCCTCAAGCTAAAGCTTACTAAGCTTTAAGCTTGTTGCAAGAAAATAACACATTTTCCATGAAATAAAAATAAATAGAAAAAGAAAACATAAAAATTTAGCTCCACCAAAACATTAATTGGGAAGACAACTTAGTGATGCTGGAGAAGCCGGAGAGAATTGCTACAAAGATAGCTTAGCTAAATAGCTGGAATAATCATCAGCCTGAAAGATATTTCTTGGCAAGCAATGAAGTAAAGCAAGGTCCGACCTTCTCAAAACAACATTTGTAAGCTTCAAACCTATAATATTCGCAAAATATTTAACTTGAAACTACGTCTGACAACTGCTTCTGGGACAGAGATGAGGCTAGTGCATCTAGGACGAAGACAGGGCCAGTGCATCTGGGATGAAGAGAGGGCCAGTGCATTTGGGAAAAGACTGAGGCCAGAGCAAGTAGAAGAAGACGCAAAAAATGTAGACAAAAGAAAACACAATCTGTGTGAAGAACTCGCAAACGAGCATTGAACAGATGCAAAGTAACGCGGATGAACAAGACACGGCTGAAAAGCATTGATCAGGGGCAACAAATGCAATAAACATCAGAAAAGAAACCCTCAAAAGTGGGATCCACAAGCTGGAAGGAGTCGTAAACAAATAAAGAGTGTCTGACGTGTCAAATGGCACTGACGGCGCTACGAATGGAGGTGTGTGGACCTCAACAGAGAGCAAAAAAAAAGTAAAAACGCATATTTCCCAGAAAACGAGCAGAAGGCAAAGTCGCAGTAACAAAAGGAGCATGAAATCGCGGTTGTAACAACAGGAATCCATGTTTCGAAGTCACAATAGAACCAAACGAGGACAGATCCTGGTAGAGGAGAGAGAAAATACGCTGAAATAAGGTTGTTTTGAACAGGAAATTGTGTCATCGTGTTCCGAAACACGAAAACAAGGCCAGATCTAGAACCAGATTGTTGCGGCGACATGCGCGAGTGAAGACGACGCCAGAAAGAAAGCTTGTCGGTTCGCACGCGTGACATAGGGCGGCGACAAGAAGTGAAATCGCAAAACTGGTGACAGACACGTCGGAAAATGTAAACGCGGAATGAATTCTGAATACAATTGTTATTACATTCCCTAATTCTTTGGAACTCGACAGCGGAATAGTGACGAGGTCACGGAGGATGGTACCGCTCTGATATCATTTTAAAAATTTGGGTTTGGACCTAACTCAACCCCAAAAGCTAGCTTATAGGGCGAGGCTTGCCCCCCACTTATAACCACTAATCAGACCATCTCGTTCTTCCATATGGGACTGATAACACACCCCACTTAGGCCCAGGACTAGACCCGAGTGACCCGATAACAGGTGGCCCAACAAATAGATCTATGATAGGCTCTGATACCATATTGAAGTTATGAGGATTTAGATAAAATAAGGAGAAGAGAAAATAAAGACTCTTAAAATATGTATTATGATTAATAATGACTTGATAATAACTTGATGATATCTTGATAATACCTTGATACAAAAGACTGAACACTAATCCCTATCTATAGGGATACAAAACCTCTATCCTAATTAAATAAGGAAACTAGGAAACAAACCATGATAATAACTAAATAATATAGAAACTAATCCTAGAAGATAATTTAAGATATTCTAAAATTATAAACTAATCTTACGAGATAAACTAGGATAATATCATGATATTTTTAGAGACTTTCCTATATTCCAACATATATATATATATATATATAACAAATAACAGTAATTCAATTAAAATATTATATTATTATAATTGAAAAACTAAACAAGAGGTATTAAAAATACAATTTTTATATATGTATATCAATATCAATTAATTAATTTAGAAGTAAAAAAAAAAAAGGCTTCCTTGGGAAGCCATATTGGCTTCCATGAGAAACCAACCACCACACACACTTCCAGAAAGGACACGCGCACGCACAGTCACGGCGGAAGGAGATTCACACAGGGAGTCTGCTTGCTTTGCACAGAAAGGGAGCTTGCAGAGTCGCAGAGAGAGAGGAGGGAGGTTGCTGAGATTGAGTCGTAGGGAGAGGGAGCTTCTGTTAGTTCTTGCAAGTCATGGGGGAGTGAGGGAATGGTTTTTTGGCAGAGGTCCAGCATTAAATCTGACCTGGGCATGACATTTCGAACCCATAAACCCAACGTTTTTAGAATCGAGTTGCAAAATCCGACCCGGAAAGCGACCTTCCCAGGATCGAAACGGAGCGCTGATTTCACGATTTTGCGAGCATGATTGTGTAACTGGCGCAGAGAGAGAGGAGGGAGGTTGCAGAGATTGAGTCGCAGGGAGAAGGAGCTTCTGATAGGTCTCACAAGTCATGGGAGAGTGAGGGAATGGGTTTTTCGCAGAGGCCCAGCAAGAAATCTGACCCGGGTATGACCTTTCGAACCCTAAACCCATGTTTTTAGTACTGAGTCGTGAAATCCGACTCGGAAATTGACCTTCCCAGGATCGGAACGGAGCGTTGATTTCACGATTTTGTGAGTAGGATTGTTGATCCTACACCGATCCCACTCGCTGGCGAATCAAGATCCTACACGCCAGTCAGCACATTTAGGTAGGGAAAAATCGTAGGATCGTGCGATCCTGTGTGTTGACTCACGATTTTAACAACATTGCTTAAGACAACGATACATATGATTACTCTTTCTGCAACTTTAACCCTTACAGTGGCTATAATACTGCCAACCAATCATCTGTATAAAACAGATAAAAGAGAAGGCCAATCTAACGATGGTCTTATCTAGCACCTATTTAGTGTGCAAAACATTTGCATTCAACGAAAAAGAATTGGTTAAGATATTGGTTTTGAAATGGACCAAGTCTTCTTGATATATGTTGGATTGAATTGTTTGCCATATTTGAAATTATGTGTTTGAAGTGGCTTTATGATTCCAGTAAAGATGATCTCCTGCTGCTTGTTAATGTGGTGACTGCTGAGGAGGCTTTAGGTGGTAATAAAACTTGAAACATTTGTACTTAGATAGCAAAGATGAGATATTAACTGTGGAAGTCCTACAATTTTGTGAGCCTGTTACATGCCAAACCGATGGTGCAGAGTTGGGCTTATTGCTTGAATGTTATAGTTACACAAAATTAATTGGCTGTGGGCACTTAATTAATTGTCAGTAATCACAAAGTATGCTTTCCCAATTCTGGACGTTCAAAACTCAAAAGTGGTGCTGCATTTTGGTTGTGTCCTTATGGCATAGTTGTCATTGCAGCTTCTTTGACGGCTTTGTTTAAGCACATTGGCAGTGTTGAAGAGCCAAGCACGGATGATGTTATTCGTGAAAAGGTTATAAACTTTGTCAGAGATAAGGTGAGAAGACACACGTTTGATTATAATTATGATGATCCCTTTATTTCGTTGCATCTTTAAAATAGAAATGAATTCTAAATATCTTCATTATAGGTTTTCCCTATCAAAGCTGAACTGTTGAAGCCCCAAGAGGAAATGGAAAGACACATAACTGATCTAATAAAAAAGGTATTCACAATTGCTTCTGACTCATTATTTTTATGTGTTCATTTGTTGATCTGTTAGTGTTTATTTTTTTCGAACATAATAGGAGTTGATGTATGTTGTGGTTGTATTTCATTACAGAGTTTAGAAGATGTAACTGGTATAGAATTTCGGATGTTTATGGATTTCCTGAAGAGTTTGAGCATTTTTGGAGAAAAAGCTCCACCTGAGCGGATGAAAGAGCTGATTGGAATCATTGAAGGGCAAGCTGATTTAGAATCAATATTCAATGTGATTATTTTTTTCTTCCTGTTAAACTCACATACAGCGATTTTATATAAAAGTGTCTGCTTTGTATTAATGAAAGATTTACTTGATTTTAGACTTCAATACAGGCAGATATAAGTCAAATCTATGTAAATATTTTTTTTTTGAGATCTCATGTTCTGTTTTTCTTATTTGTGATTTATAGGTTTCGGATGCAGATCATATTGATAGGTTGATATCATGCCTTCACATGGCACTTCCATTTGTCTTGGTAAGTGCTGTTTATATTGTTCATCTTTTCTCGTATTCGTTTCTCTAACCAACTCAATTTTTTCTCGCAGAGGGGTGCATCTAGCAGCAAATTTGTCAACTTCATAAACAAATATATAATACCTGTTTTTGACCAGGTAATTAGATCATTTAGTTTGGATGGTTTGGGCCTGAGTATCTTTTCTCATTTATTTGGTTCTACTAAGGGTATTTTCCTTCATGCATAATTTATTTGAAGTTGTATCATCATATTTTGTACATCCTCTCAACTTGGGTGGCTTGACTAGTAAACCAAAAGGTTGATATCTGATATGATGATTAAGGGTTGGCCTAGTGGCAATACGAGGCTTCTAATACTGTGGGGTCTATGGAGGATTGGATATATGTAGAACCTTTACGCCATAAGCAGAGAGTTCGTTGCTGTCAGTGATGCACTGATATGATGACTATCGGACACAATATGTATCCAATAGAGCAGTATGGCTATTATTGAAAAGCGTAGGATATGATACATCTATGACACATATATAGACATGCATACAAAAATTCCTAAAAAAATAATAAATATAAGTACTATTCCAAAAATTCAAACTAAGAATATATTCCTTAGACATTTACTTTATATAATAAAACTAGTATATGGTCCTGGTTGAATGCAGAAAAATATGCTACAATCTTTTAAATAAATATGCAACAACCTGAAGATGAAAAAAGAAGTCACACGTAATAGCAGTAATGTTATGTCGATATTGACACCTGGGTAGAGAACAGAAGATGAAATGTGCCTAAGAAATTGAAGATTGTGTGTTTACATGTTTAAATGAAATGGTATAAGCCGCATGGAAACCTCTTAAGCTGTATCCTTGAGAGTCTCAAATGCATCAGAAATATTCGTATCTGATATGTATACCATACAAAACTTGAAGAAAATTCAACTATGGTACTTCATAGGTTTTTGTGACTACAGTCCATGATCCTCAACTGACTGAAGCGGCTTAACTGTTTTGCCCAGCTCTACCCTCTATGGTTATTAGGATTGTGTGGTAGGAAGCTGTGAATTTTAGTCATATTCATAAGTACTGGTTTGGAAGCACTTATCATGAAGTTTAAAGGTGACTTTAAGCTTTATCCCATTCCAGTATTATATATTGTGAAATTATGAACATCAATATAACACGGTATTCTGCACTTAATATTGAAGTTACCCTTGCTCTTTTTTATAACATATGGAATAATGTTGTCCAATTAGGTTTATTATTCTTTTGATCTATTTCTCCATGTGTTAACATGTATTTATAAACTGTATTTGGCATCATTTAAAGCAACTCTATGGTTAATGTTGCCTGATATTTAGGCAACTCTTCTGATTCGTTTATATTTAGCAGCAATAGTTCCAAATTCTAAAAAAACATCCCCTTCTGAACTTAGTATATTATGTTGTTCTAACTTAAGTATATAAGGGGTCGCCCGTATGATTTGCTTAATTTATTCAGATAAATATAAATAACGAGTCATATCTATGATATTTTCACTGGCAACTTTCTTGATCTTGGATTGGCTGGTGAATGTGGGTTTCTAATTAGTGAAATCTTTGTGGAAGTTTGTTGATAATTTTATTTGATTGAGGTCTTTTTGTTGAAAAGCTTATTATAATGATTTTATTCCTGTCAGCTTCCTGGAGAACGGAAAGTAGATTTGCTCAGAAGCCTTGCAGAATTTTCACCTTACACAACACCACAAGATTCACGCCAAATGCTTCCTTCTATTGTTCAATTGCTGAAGGTAAACATTTGCTGAAGAATGGGATGATTGGCAGATATCAATGTGTTGGATTTGGCAGTTCTGCAATGACAATATCAAATTTTTGTTTACTTTGTTCTAGTTTATGCTGTTATTTGGAAGTTCCAAGCACATTGTTAACTAGCTAAAGTGGGATTTTGACGTGGCTAGCTTGGTTTAGTCTTACCTTTTTTTTTTTTTTTTAATGGAGTGAATTATATTAAGATATGAGGGTTATCTATGTTGTATATTTCGAGTTATAATTCATTCATAAATTTTCAGTTCTGTTCCAGCTCATCATCTGGAGCATTATATTGATACGTAAAGTAATGTTTGATCACCAAAATATTGGATTTACATTGATGTAGTCCTTCAAATTTATTTGCATCAATTGATCACATCAATCTCAAAATTTGAATTATTTAAGTCCAATTATGTATTAAATTGATGTAAACCCAAATTTTGGGCTAAATTCCATATTAATTGAGTAAAATTTAAAGAGTGGTATAGTTAACTGTTGTTAATAACCATTGGAGGATCAAATTGTGATCACAATCTCTCAGGGATCAATATATCGATTTATCAAAATTATTAATATCATCTACTTTCGTTAAGCTGTTTGCTTTGCTCTTTTCAGAAATACATGACTTGGAAGAAGACTGGAGAAGAGATGAACTTTACATATGTCGAGTGCTTGTTGTACACATTTCATCACCTAGCTCATAAGGTAAACCTTTATCTGAGTAGTAAAAAAATATCAAACTGTCGTGAGTCACTTGTATGCAGCACATAATTGAACTTGGTTGTTATGTAGGTTCCTAATGCCACAAATAGTTTATGTGGTTACAAAATTGTTACTGGCCAGCCATCTGATAGACTTGGAGAGGACTTTTCAGAGCATTATAATGATTTTACTGAGAGGTATTGACTTTCTTCTGAGTTTGTTGTATTTGTTGATAATTTAGTTTGTAGTG
The DNA here is from genome assembly GCA_037113605.1 of Calophaca sinica. NCBI lineage: Eukaryota > Viridiplantae > Streptophyta > Magnoliopsida > Fabales > Fabaceae > Calophaca > Calophaca sinica. The sequence continues at coordinate 97,245,740 of CM073734.1, read as the reverse complement.
TAGTGTGCTCACACACCTGCACACGTGTTCTGGATACAAAAAGTTCAGGGGGAGGTTGTCCAATTCCAAAGTTCGGGCACGCAAAATCATTTGCGAAGGCTTACAGTAGTTCGTATACAGAACATACCAATGAAGGACCACCAAGAATAATCCAAAAAAATTATTGTTAATTTATGAAGCCAAGCAAATTGAACAAATCATGTCATTAGGGATAAAAGCACAGTAGGGGTTTCTTTGGATTCACCTTCGTAACCCCCTTTTTTGTCTTGGGGCATAGCCAAGTTAAAAATTCTACAATAAATTGTGTACAAACTGCGAAGTATTTTAAGACTGAACTTCTAATAAGGTTAGAACATACGTGTCCTAGAGACAATATGGTAGGGCATTATCCTTTAATAAGTTTGCTTAATAAATTTTCTCTCTTTGGGATTTGGTTATGAAGTTTTGGGGTGATTAGACTGCACAATTGGTATTCAAATCAACGCTTATTAGCTTGTCTGTTTAAATTTGAGGTGTTAACGTAGCTTTTTTAACATTTGTGCTTGTGATTATTGTAAGTTTATAGTGATGTAGGTTACAAAGAATGCCACTATTCAATATCTATCGAATTTTCCTGGATATATAGTTATTCCAGTGATATGGTTCCATTGAGGCAGACAACTTGAAACATGGTTGAACCAATGTTAAAACATTATAAGGTGTCAGATCTCCTACTTGCATTATATTCTATCCTCTTGTAAGTTTGTATTTATACCTGAAGTTTCCTTTCAATTTGACAAAAGATAAAAAACCATTCAATTCCTATAAATTTTCTATTGTATCCATCTTCATCCTTTTCTTTTTTTCATTCTACTTATTGGCTCGCTAGTCAATGGCAGCCGTAGCAGCCGCTATAGCGGCGTAGCATTGTGTAGCGGCCCGCGTTTCGCTGCCAAATAGCGGCTGTTGCGGCCACTACAGTGAAGTTTCATTAAAAACCCAATTTTTCCCTCACTTATAGCCGTTCCCACTTCTTTTTTGGGCTTTTTGGTCATTTTTTGCCCTAAAATTGTGAATGGCAAGATGCAGTGTACATAGTTCCTCTTTTGTTTCTTCTCCTCCGAAGCAACACAGTTTCGCTCCTCTCGGCAGCCCTCTATTCCCTGTGCGATTTTGGCACGACTTCTGATGGCCTTATGCGGTTTCCGACAACCCTGTGCGATTCTGGTGGGCTCTGTTCTCTGTTCTTTATTGTGCCCTCTGCACCCTGTTCTCTTTTCAGTCAGCTCTGCATGATTCCAGCGGCCCTCTGCCATCTCTTCTTTGTTCCCTGCCACTGGGACGCTCAATATGGCATCATACAGTCCCAACCACACTCATCAACTCCTCAAAACAACGCAGCATCCTCCACTCCCTAAACTTTGACTTAGCGGCCATACCGCTACCCACTATAGTGTTTTTGGGAGCTACGCTATCTGCCATTGATTACATAGCTTATTGGGAACAGAGCAGATTAACTTGACTCCATTTATGGAAATTCATTCTATTTACCTTTACATTGTGAAGACAATTACCGCTTTATTCTTCCATAATTTCCTCCATTCTATGGATTTGGTTGTATCTCTTGTCTGAATTCTCTTCCTAATTGAGTTCATTTCATTTTTTGGGTGGTGACAATTGGGTACAAAGTAAAAGCAAAATCCGATAGGTTTTCAAGACATTAGAATTGTACAAGGTCCGCAACAAGCAGTAGGGTCTGGTTAACATTGTATGATTAAGAGGCTTTTTGCAGAGTACAAGTGTAAACAAACTTTATTATATGGATCTCATCTGTCACCTGTCTTGTAAGTTTAGAATAGTTCGGGAATGGTGAAAGCACTTGACTTGATTGGTTGCAACTATTCCATTTTGTAATTAACTTTTCTTTGCTTTGCCATTGTTGCCTCTTTTGTATCCGTCCCCCTTTGCCTTTGGTGTTTGTTAGTCCTTTTGGGGTGTTCTGGTTACATTTTTGGTTCATTTTCTTTTTCCAGATTGAATAACGTTGAGGAATTCACCCGGGCTACAATCAAGAAATTAACTCAAGGAATGGCTGAAAACAACAAATCTATGGCAGATGCTAAAACTGATGAAGAAAAGGAAAGAATTGTGAGTTTTATCTTGTGGTTTGTCAGTTCTGTCATGCCTTTCTCTTATGCGTGTATCATGCTTACATTTTTACATGATGTTGCAGAAAACTAAAAAACAGAATGCTACAACTGGGTTGCGTACCTGCAATAATATTTTGACTATGACAAAGGTATGGGGAATGCAACCTTTTCTTGACTTAGCAAATGAGTTATTGCATGCATGATTTTTAATTGATTGTCCCCCACCCCCTATTTCTCTCTTAATTATTTAATTGTTTGATTTGTGTGGTCAGCCATTGCACGCTAAAGTGCCTTCTTTCATTGGAGATAAGAGAATCAACCTTTCTTGGAAAGAAGCAACCAAAACTGCATCACCCACCATACCAGTTGCTGGGTATAGTATCTCTGTATTTGCTTTTAAAGACCATTTTATTCTTTTTTCCTTTTGAGAGTACCTTATCTATCGACTTTTTACCTTTTCAGAGTAAAACGGCCTGCTACTGCTTCTAATGGATCCAACAATATTGCATTAAAGAAGGGTCGAGGTGGGGGTGGTTTGCCAAATCAACTTGTCAACAGAGCGCTGGAAGGATTATCTGGTGGAGGGAGAGGTGGTACAAGGGGCCGAGGTCGGGGCCGGGGCTGGGGTGGTCGTGGCAGAGGAAGAGGAAGAGGTTATCGGTGACTGTTGCAGTTCTGATATAGAAAACATTAAATTTCAGGAGACTGTACCAGAATACGAATAGGACTTGGTACTGTACTAAAATTCTTTGTCAGAGGAAGTTTTGATTATAGAGGACAATGACATTTTACATTTAGTTGTTACTTTCTTCAAAGCTTGTTTCTGTAGAATGCTGAGTTATTGATCATTTTCCAGTCCTTTTGATGCAAGCAGCTGATGGGGGATCAGTTGAAGGAACCCTTTATGCCCGCTGGTCATGTATGCATGTAATTTAATGACACAAGTGGATTTATATGAAGACCATTTCTGATTTGTAGAATGTTTCCCGTTTAAAGCAATATGAAATTAACTGGATAATTTCTTTATACAAGTGCCCCTTAACTGTGTCAATCTTGAAGCATTCACACCCTACCAATACCCATTACAATAAGCAATTTACAAGGGTCATAACTTTGAGTTTATTAACTGTTTTGTCATGATTTTGAATCCTTAAAAAATGGTGACGAGGATCAGAAGCAGGATAATAATTAAAATCCTGGACTGATAATACATATACATGCTTTCTTCCTTAATTGCCATCCTAGATGTAGAGCTGGACGAAAAAGCTCGTTGCTGGTTATCTTTCCTAGTTGATCAGGTGTTGTCATTTACAACTGTGTTGGTGGGGAAGAGACCGTTATGATTTCTGGTAATTGAGGAGCCATTGCCTGCTGATGCTCAAGGTGGGTGTGAGGGGTACTGATACAATCCCACCCGGCAGGACAATCAGTAACATCTTTCTTTGCCTTGCTTGCCCTATTATGCTTTCCGCTACAAATCTGCTTAGTTAATTTAGCCACCTTTTTCCACCGGCTCTCATCATTTGGGGAGCCATTTCCTTCTTGTGCCTCATTTCTCGGTGTTTGATTAGATTTTAGCGAATGGATGGTAGAAAGTATAAAACAAATAGTAGAAGTGGCACCAGAAATTACATAGAGAATCCAGAAACTTCCAAGCTTCAAACTTTCTGTACTCTTGGAGGTCAAATTGGTGGAGCATTCACCTGTGTGATTCAACCATTCATCTTCTAGCCTCTTTAGTTCTCCCTGCTCTAAGAGTTGCAGAATAGCTTTAGAAAAATCTCTGGCCATGGGAGAGCCTTTCTGAAACATCTGCATCACGGGATCAATAGGAAATTAAGGGAGACAGATTTAATATGCAAAGAATACAGAGACATTGAAAGAGGCAAAACTCAAGTTTTTAAAGCTTTTCCTTTGTAGCCAGTTTTTCAGGTTATGTTGTAGAAATGGTGTTTGGTTTTGTGAAATTATAGAAAACAGCGATTACAACAGATAATCCTAGGTTGCAGAATTCTACTGTCACTTACAAATCCAAGTCCTCCAAATCTGATGGTAGGTGTAGAGGCAGAATACCCATTGCAGTATTTACTGATGTATACTTTCTCATAAGGGAGTTCCAGAAAAGCAGCTGATATTGAGTAATTTTTGAATGCACTGTCATAACTGTAGTCATTACTAATGTTTATGATGTTCTTTGGCTTGAATTTTTCGACTTGCTCTAGGTATGTCCTAACAAACGAATCTCCATCACAACCAATTTTCATGTTGTTCTTCTTCAGCCACTCAATGTCCGTGACATTTGGTTGCAGTTGTTGAACTGTGAGCATTGAAGAAAGACTCGCAGTGTAGCTTGAATTAAGAATCAAAACTAGAAAGAGCCATGATACCATCACTACACGAGATAAATTGTTATGCATTTTCTCCCCTGCAATATGAAATCACTGGCATCAGTTGAATTTACTACACATTTGCAAATGAGGAATTTATTTTTTCCTCACTTGATGTTACTTAAGCTGACTATTCTCCATAACTATAGCTAATTAATATTGAAGTATGAGATTGATACTCACTATGAGCAAAGAATAGAGAGGAGAAAGTGAACCAAAGAGCAGTGCTAATCTGGCTTTTCCAATTGCCATGAAACTCTGGATTTGGTTCCCTCTCCAAGTACCACACTACTAACATTGTGTAAATCAAGATGGCACCAGTCAGAGCCCACATTTGCCAAGTAAAGGGCTTCATAAACATCCAAGCTGATTCTTGTGACTTTTCAGTAACTATCATTGACAATCCCGATTCTGCATATGGCACAGTAAAATCTACATATTGCAATCTCTCTGCCAGTATGGTCACGTCGCCAACAACACCATCATAAGTCTGCCATCATAATTACACCACAACCATACAAGTATCATGGTTAGAAATGCATTAAAAAAGGGGTGCTGGGGAGAGAAAAAAATATTATACCTTGAGTTTTACACATTAAGCATCATTATTAAACCACAACCATAAAAAAGTATGATGGTTTTTTAGCAAAATCCAAAGTAAAATGAGTAGGTTGTTACCTTGTTATAAACAAGTTGAACCAGATCCGGATAGGTTCCATTGACAGGTTCGTATTCATATGGCAGATCATACTCCAAAAGTTCTAACACCTTATCAAAAATTTCAATGCAAAATCCACTACATTTTGGTCTTCCTTGCTCATCATATTCAACCTTGACAAACTTGGAAAATTGGGTTCTCCCAGGGACAGCAATTCTCATTGGTTTTTGTTTAGTAGGTAAATTCCAGCCCTTTGGAACTCTCAGCAATTTTCCAGGCCAAATTACTGCATCACTTAAACTTTGTGAGTTCCTAGAGCCACTATTTCTACCTTGTTCTGTGGGGAGGCTAGTGAAGAATCCATTTTCTAGAGTCCAAAAGTCTAATTCTCTGTAACTCTTCCCATCTACATTTACAATCCTCAAGGTAGGATTCTGCAAGAGCTGTTCTGATTCAAATTGAATTTCTCCGCTTAAACCATGGAAATTGCTGGACAATATTTCTTCCAGTAAAGTCTTTTTGCCATTACTATTGCCACTGGCCATTCTGTCCAATGCTTGTGCAACAATTTTAATGCTATCATATGCTTGCAAAGCATAGAATCCTGGGTCGCGGTTATCTTCCTCCGGATTCTTGTCGCGAAAAGCTCTCCGAAACTGAGCCTCAAAACCTTGATACTCATTGCTATTTTCAGAGTAGTAGGCCTTGATTCCTAAAGCTCCTTCCATATAGGAAATGACAGACTTATTGACAGAATCTAGCATATTAGTTATGCTCTCTGGGATTATCCAAGCTGAATCTCTATCCACAAGTCCCATTTGTGAAGCTTCCCTGAACAAATGAACCCCCATTTCTAATGATGATTGCAATACAATAAACACTCGGGATTTTGTATTTTCAATTAACTTAAACAGCTCTTCGCGAATAAACTCTCTAGGATTAGGAAGATAAGTAGGTGATGGCAGAGCTAAACGATACTCAATCATTGAACCAACATCTTGGAGGGCCTCAGATAGCAGTGCTAGCATCCCAGAATCTCCACCATAGACATCATCTTCATAGATTACTACAACTCTCTGCCAACTATAAACATGGACCATATCTGCAATGCATTTTACATATGCAGTTCCGTTGTTAGCTAGTCTCACCAAAGAAGGCCACCGAATAGACATCAATGGTGGAGTAATGGTAGGTGCTACAAAGGATATGATAGGAAGCTGAGTTATTTCAGCTACTGAAGCTGCTTCTGTCCATGTGTGCATCCCTACAATCACTTGCACCTTCTGTGTTTTAATCATCTCTTCAGCTGCGAGAAAAAAGGTTCACTTCCATTAGCTTACATATTTAACTATGTACACCAAGAGCTAGTTCCAACAAGTACTTGTAGAAAAGAAAAATTGAGATGATCTTACAATAATCACGAGTATTCTTCTAACTAATGACTTCTGTCATGAGTTAAAATCAACTTATGCTCCTTATCTTTTGTACCTTAGCTTTTTAGGAAGTTTTCTCAATTAGTTTCTTTGTAAACACTAAAAGTTATAAGGGTTTTTCTATACATCACGAGTTAGAAAATAAATACTACTTATTTTTGTTGAAAAGATCAGATAAGTTAAAAGCTAATCCAAACTGGTCCCAAGAAGGCATGAAAAATGTGATTTATATCTTAGATGTTACCAACCAAGAGAAGTGGCTCTGAAGGGATCATTGGTGGGTTCCTGATAATAGAGAGCCAGCTTGTAGGTCTTTGAAGTGTTATTGTAACTTTGAGCTGCAATATCCATGGCTACTCGCTGTTCTTTCCCAACGCGAGTGTTGACATCAATGATTGCACCTATAGGTATAACTTTGTTGTCTCCATTCCTAGCATCAGCTTGGTAGCCATTGATGAAAACCAATGAGATGAATAAATAGGAGAGCAAAGTTGTTGCCAGTGCTTGAGGACTTGTTGATGGAAAATACATTTATTGGAAATTTTGTGTATGGTGCAGCCTCATGTAATGCCGGCAATATATTATGTGAGTAAACTTTTGAGGAAAGACGATTGGCAAGAGAATATAAATAATGATGATGGATCCCTAGGATTCTGGTGGGGGCAGTGAATTTGAGTTTTGATTCGGTCAATTATGCATGTTTGACTCCAGGCTGAAAAGTCAAAACTTATGTTTGAGAATGGCTTGTGACTAAGGTAGCAACACAAAAGGTTTGTCTTGGAACCAAATCATCAAAATGATGGAGAAAATGGAGCGCATGGCAATTAACAATTTGCAAAGTTGCTCTGAACCTTTGGAGATTGAAGACTTTTGAAAGCAAAGTGAAAGTTGCTGTGAACCTTCAGAGATAGGAGACTTTGAATGCTAACTTGGGCATGTTAGGGATATCGAGCACTTCAAATTTTGATACAGACCAGTTCAAAATTACGTTATATAAAAGTAAAAAATAAAATAAGAGAAGGATATTCAAACAACATAATACTTAAAAGTTAGGCTAAATAACACTTTTGGTCCCTTAACTTTATTTTAGTTTTCGTTTTGGTCCCTTAACTATTATATTTTTCATTTTGGTCCCTTAAGTTACAAAAAATGACACTTCCGTCCCTTCTATTTGTAATCCCTTTATTTTGTGTGTATAGGTCATTAAAACTCTTTTTTTTTTGCTCCATTATTTTTTATCATGTTACTTTATTAATAAGAACTCTGATAAGAGCATGATTTTGACTTTATTATTTAAAAAGATTACAGACGGAAGGGACGAATTTAACATAACTTTCGTAACTTAAGGGACCAAAACGAAAACTAAAATAAAGTTAAAGGACATAAATGAGAAAAAAATAGTTAGGAGACTAAAGTGTCGTATTTTTGTAACTTAAGGGACCAAAATGAAAAATATAATAGTTAAGGGATCAAAACAAAAACTAAAATAAAGTTAAACAACAAAAGTGCTATTTAACCTACTTAAAATGATGGAGTCGACTGAAAATCATTTGTTGATTATTAAAACCTAAATCTTAAGCCAACCCCCATATGTTCACTTTTGCTTGTAGCAATTGTTTTGATCCTCCTAATACTTTTTATTTTTTTTTTTAATTTTTTTTATGTAACGGTAAAAGTTTCTGTTTGTCCACGAATACGCGGTTATGAAGTTGAAACCGGAGAACAGAAAGCAACAGCAGCGATATTGATGCTGACAGTCCCTGCTTGAAAGGGTATGCATTTGAGCTTCGATTTCTTTTATTTATTTATTTATACATAGCTTCAATTTCTTCTTTTCATCAACAAGCATTTGTTGAAAAGTATTTGTAAGGACGGACAATATAAAAGTTTTGACTCAAAGATTCTCTAGCAGAGAAGTTGCATCGTATTCTTCAGTGGGAAGTTGTAACTGAAATTTCATATCACAATGTTTTACTAACTCTCGGCTGAACTCCGAATTAGTCAGGCCTCTTTTTCCCTGAACCCGGGAGCAGGTTCAAAGACCTTTGGATAGAAAAAAGGTTTAAGTGCACTTTTGGTCCTCCGGGTATCATGATTATGCGATTTTGGTCCCCTAAGTTTCAATTGTGCGAATTCAGTCCTCCAGATATTGTAATTGTGCAATTTTGGTCCCCAAAATTCCAATTGTGTGAATTGAGTCCTCCTGTTGTTGCAATTGTGCGATTGTTGTCCTCATACCGTTTAATTTCTAATAAAAAATGTTGATGTATCACATGTGGGTATGACATAACACATTATTTGGTCTATGTGACATGTTACTTGGCATAAAAATTAAAAAAAAACCTACAATATTTTTAGTTATAAACCGAATGACAATTGAATAGAAGAAACAAAATCGCACAACTACGATACCTAAAGGATCCAATTCGCTCAATTAGAACTTGGAGACCAAAATTGCACAATTGGGATACCTGGAGGACCCAATAATCTCAATTAGAACTTGAGGGACTAAAATCGCATAATTACAATACCTAAGGGAGTAAAAGTGCAATTAAGCCAAAAAAAAAAAAAAAAGATAATGAGGAAATTAGCTTGAGGTCATGCAGAATCGGATTTTCTAAGATTCTGACGGAAACTCCTAAATTTTTTTAAGTGGGGAGCTGAGAATCTTAACTTATTTATTAAGGAAATGAAACAGAGGCTGGACAATTAAAATTTAAAACCCCTTGAGGGTGACACTCTTAAGTCACTTTAAGCTTTGAAATGCAAATGGTTAGTGCAGAAGTTTATAAAATGGAGAGAACAACTCTCATTTCTAAAGAATATCAACTTAACATAGCATTGTCTTAAGTCCTAGAGCACGCAATAATATTTTTCTAATAATTATAAGAATACTATAATTTCTGTCATGGACAATTTAATTTAAGAAACAAATTATTTTGCTTTCGATCTTTAGTAATGTCATATTTAACTTAGTATACCTTTTTCCGCCCCGTATTAGGTCTTTCTTTCTTTGCCTCTGGTTTTGGTGTTTCTGTATAATGACAAAAGAGAAAAGTAAGCTGCTCTCGATGAAAAATTAATCTTTTATTCAAAGAAGAAACTCGCAAAGCTATAGAATCTTGACGTCTTTTTAAAGTTCTAAGCAGTGGACTATCATCATTATTAATATATAATAATAATGCTCATATCATATCTCATTCTTTAACACAAGAAATAGTCGGTGCTATATATGCCATGTGCTGACCAAATCTAATTTCCAAACTTGCAGCAAGAGAATAGTAGACTCAGTAAAACAAAACTTTCATTGACGAGACGAGATGTGGCTCAAATATCTCATACTAACCAAAACCAAGTTGCATATGCTACGAGTCTAGTCTGATTTTTGTTTCATATATTTATTTTGACTCATTCTAACGATTTTTAATCTGATATCACAGAAAAGAACAAAAAGGCCAGAATAATCTCCTGCCCTCTCCAACCAGTCTAACAAAAATACAAAAATGTATTAGAATACACGCGGTTTTTATTTATTTAAAGTTAAAAGCGCAGTAACAACGGCCAACTGTATGATACCAATGTTACCACGCTTGTATGGAAGATTAGCACAGGTTTCCGGTGTATATCCGTCAAAACAAAAGGTTTCCCGATATATAAAGTATACATATAAATGACAAGAACTTGTTATTATTGTCCTTTAGAGTTGGTTTCTTCGGGTGCACATTTTGAAGATACTTTTGTGTTAGACATTTTTTGTTTGTTGGTATAATGGTATTGACATTTTCATGAACACAAGAGAAATGTTATTTCAACACCAAAATGACAACTATTTTGGTGGATAACACAGTTTACACATATGGTTAATGAAGTGTTTTGAATTTGGTATACAAGCTGTTGTAACTCAATAATCATCAACTGAACTTTCTTAACCACAATTTTGAATGTCATAAGTACCAAGGTTCTAAAAAACGGTCGCGGTCGCGTTAAGGATTTCGCGATTTCGACTGTTGCGGATGCTGCGTTACGAATCGCAGTCGTCACGGTGTGAATTAATCACAATATTGCACAAATTATTTTAAAATTATTTTTATTATCATATAATATATCATAAGTTAAACTAATGTTTTTTTCATTATTATAAGATATCTAAAATAGAATAAAATAAAAAAGTAAAATTAAAATGAGACTAATTTAGTAGCTACTAATATATTTAACAAAATTTATATATGTTTGACAGATTCAACATAAATAAACTAATAATTACTAATATCCTTAAACAAACTTCATGATAAATTAGTTATCTCAAGTTCTCATCACAAAAAACTACTAATACATGCGGAAAAAAAAGTGTAGTAAAAATTTATTACATCACTAGTCACCACATGGTAGAATGACGTGGCATTAAATTGATAAATTATTTTATTTTTAAAATTGATAAATAGTATGTGACATTAAAATTGATAAATAGTATGTGCACCCCCTGTTTTTCTCTCTTGCGCCTCCTTGAGTCCATTACATTCTTTGACCCAGTCTGGCCCAACACGTCCAGCCCAAACCCTAAAACCTGATGAACCCTCTTACTCCCCCTCGCTTCATTCACACGGCCGCTTCCTCCTCTATCTTCTCTTCCCCTTCTTTCTCGGCCTTGCTTCTCTCTTTCCCTTTTTTCTTCTCTGTCCTTCATCCCTCCACCATCAAACCCTAACCTAGGAGGCAGTCGCGGCGCCCTATCCCCTCTCCTTCCATCACCTCCTTTCTCACAGATCGAGCTCCATCGCGGCCAGTAAACGCACGAAAGGCACTGGATCTGTCACCTTCCACGTCGTGGCTCTCTGATTATCACCTTCTCCTGGAACGGCGTGCACGAACCTCTCCGCAACGGCCGCGTCCTGTCGCGCAAGCCCCATACAACCGCCGCGTCATGTGATTCTTTCTCTGTACCGGCTTTTTCTTTTTGAACGGCGTTTCGTCGCGGCCGTCGCGGCCGCAACGCCGTTTCGTCGCGGCGGTTTTGTGTGATTTTTATTCTCACCGTGATTTCGGTCAAAAACGGTTTCGGCCACTGCCGATACCGTTTTGTCACGCCCGTTTTTTGTGTCACGGAACGATTTTTAAAACCTTGGTCATAACCACGTATTTTAGGTGTTCAAAATCACACGATTTAGAATACCTAAAAAATCGTGGTTAATAACGTTCAAAATAGTTGTCGATTTTTGTGTCACAATTTGTTGTTCAAATAATACAACTGTGTATATAAATCATATTGAACTATTAATCAAAAAAAAATCATATTGAACTCCAAGCCACGTGGATTTTATTTTTGTTTACACATTGTCTTTCACAAATTGTGGCTTTGTGGGATCCAACAGTGCATTCAATGCCAAAACAACTATCTCCCTTGAATTTGATCTCCTTACAATCTCCACTCCTGATTTATTTTTGCCAAAAAAAAAATAGAAGAAGAGAGATAGACTCTGCTGACTGCAATGAATTTCAATCTGTAATTCAAGCAACGTGACTGTTAGAACACAGGCACCAGGAATCTAAAGAGAAATCGAGACGCAAATATACGCACACATGCAGTGAAAAATAGGACACGAGATTTAACGAGGTTCGGCAAAGTGTGCCTACGTCCTCTCGAGAGCTGTAGTGGCTGTTTTTCTTATTATTCAAAATAGGGTAACAAAGCGCAGTTTAAATACTGCTCAACACTACGATGCAAATTACAATAATAACTCTGTACTCGCTCCGCTCGAGCGTCAGCCCACCTTTCAATAACAATATGAGTTATACACAACAATGACCTACGTTCACGAGTAGTTTGAGTCTTATATATCAAAATCAATAATAAATATCTCATATTTTTTACTCCGACTCGCAATCCAATAAATTGGTTGAAATTATACAGAAATACATAAAAATGGGTCAGGTTATAATACGCCATTAGCCTATCGACCCAACAGACCTCACACTAAAATTTTGAAGGGGATTGCTTTCGACACTCCCTTTTTGCCAACAACACCCCCACCAAACACTTTTCCCAAAATACCCATATCCTCCCGTTCTCTCTCTCCTTCCTTTCTGGCTCTCCATCCCCTACCCCTTTCTCTCTCCCCATCCCCTCCCACACCCCAAACCTCACTCCAACCCCTACTCCTCTGAAACCCCACTCCCTCACCTCTTTGAGATATAACATTTGAGTCAACAATTAATTCAGCAATATAAGAATCACAAAAATATTTTAAGCAAGTTCTTGGGACTAGAACAATATATAGGAACTTGAACATAATCTAAATATGCTTTCTTTCACGTGTTCAAGTCATTCGTGTTTGTAACCGGAACATTGTTTGTACTCCTCCTTCTTGTGGTGTGGGATATGTGGGGATCAATTCTATAGAGGTTGCTGATGCGGAGTCCTTTTAAGGGACAAGGTATCCGGTCTGAGATACGTACATGGGACAATGCATCAAAGGTTGAGGTTTACCTAAAACCATGACTTGCAAAGAACTGTTATATTAGGACATAATAGTTGACCCATAGAGCCACAAAAGAGAGTGTACATGTTGGAGGATATAGTCCTCTCCCCACACGTATTTGGAAGAACTCTATCAACTCTTCTAGAAGTGGAATTCTCAGAGGAACACTAGTAGCCCTTTGTGGGCTAAGATCGTAAGCCTTTGGGCTTGGGGTGTCATGGGCTCTTCGGGTCATGCCCAAACAATAATTTCTATATGTCCATGAATTTTAACCGCAAATAATCCTAACAAATCCGTTTCGAAAACAACTCTATAGTAATTATGCAAATTAATTACAACTTTACAAAGGGAGTATCCCTCAGCCTCTATGTACATAAATTAGGCATATAGTAAAAACTAAAAATGATATAATTATTCTTTCATAACATACATTTATTGTTATGCTTTTTCATTTTGAGAGAAGGAAAAAAAAAATAGTGCGTTGACTGTTGAAATACTAGTCACTGCTTCTCTACATCTTCAATAGAATCAGATCCATCAGAACTCTGATTCTTTCTGGATGATCTTTCCCTGCTAGTAACAATCATGCTAGAAAAAGAAGGTATTCTCAATCCCGAACAACCCACCTTTTCCAATTCATGATTTACATCCCGTGGCCGTGACACTTCACCATCCTCATCCACCAATGGTTCTGTGGGTCGAACAAGCTCATGATCATTAATATGCACCACGGGTTCAATCACGGCACGACAAACCGGACAAGTGCTGTTGGAACAGAACCACGTGTCGACACAATCAACGTGGAACACGTGTTTACAATTTGGAAGCACCCTAATGGTTGCATCTTCCACTATAGCGGTTAAGCAAACCGAACACTCGATAACCTCGCCACCTTGTCTGAACTGATCCGTTTGTTTGTACAAGATTCTAGGGAGAGATGCTATGATGACAGGGTCAAGGCCTGAATTTGGTGACTCCGCAGCAGAGTTTACATTTGTGGGTGCAATTTGAGTAATACGATAAAGAAGATCGTGGCGGCGTCTTCTCTGTTGGCGTCTTAGAAGATGTTTTGAATAGAAATAGATGAAGAGGATGAGTAATGTGATGCCAATTAGAAACAAAGCTGCAGAGAGAGCTACTGTGAGGGTTGTACCATGGTGACCACGCTCGTCATTATCTTCGTCTTCAAACCCCATCCTTGATTTCTTGTTCTTTATTTGTTTGTTTCATACGGAAAATATAGAAATTAATTAATGAAAATGAGGGGATGGGCTTCGTGGGATGAAAAACGGTGATTGCAACATATTTGCAAAATTAGGAAAGCATTCGTCAAGGAAATTGACCTTATAACACGTACTAGTATTTATTGGATGAAATCACTAGGCATTATACAGAACGAAAGATCGCTGAGGGACGATCGTGTACAATAATAGTTCGCATCTAGATGCCTACGTTTTAGACTTTTTTTTTTTTTTCTTTTGGTGCATTATTACGTTTTAGACTTTATTATCCCAGAAAAATCAACTTTGCTTTAAGTATAATTGTTTTGAAACCATTAGATATTACCACAAATTTAGTCCATTTACACGATATTTGAGGGATTTATTTGTTATCACAAATAATATAGTTTTAGTGCAATTTTTTTTTTCATGTGAGCACGTTTGTTTCACATTTAGCGATACACGTTTTTTAAACTTTCATATAAAAGTAAATTAATATTTCTTAATTAGTTATATGATCGAAGAATTTTACTTTTTAAATTTTTTTTAATCACCACTGAAATTTTTTTCAATCAATATTAAATATAGTAAAATACTTACAAACGAAAAATAAAATGATCTTTTATTCATTAAATTAATTTTTATTTTTTAAATTAAAAAATGCCAGCAGTTATATTTTTTGTGATAAATAAAATATGTTTTATCATTTGAATTAATTTTTGCTTAAATATATTTTATATTTTATCTTTATTTACAAGTATTCATGCAATACTTGAATTATTTATCAGTATCCAAAATCAATTCTTATTTACTGGTATAGTCTCTTTAGTCTTATATTATTTGTCATTTAAAGTAATGCACACGTCTTAAGAAGTAATTAATTATACTCATTTTTATGATAAAATAATTAATTTTGACTAAAATATAAAGAGTTGTTAGGTAGAAGAACTAGAATATTAATTGTATTTTTAATTCATGTGCCAAAATCTTAAACGTTAAATAAAATGAGACGGATGAAGTATAAGATAATTAATATGGGATAGTTGTTACACAAATAAATAAAACTATTATTGACAAAACAATATCGAGTAGTAATTAATACTCTATCGAAATTTTTAAATGACAAATAATTTAAGACAAACAAATATTTCAAACAAAACAAAGTGGGTTATCTAACTCTAAGACAGCCAAAGTCACCGTGAATTTAGGCTTGAAAAGACAGAGTGCCAGAAAAAAAATGAGGAAAGAAATGAGAGAAATAGAGGAAACGGTAGGTGACTTTCCCACAATAAAATTAGAGAATCCCTATCCAAACAAAACACTTAATATGAGACCCGCTGAACACTTACGAGCCAGAGATTGATATAACCTCACTTATTACCAATAATAAGAAAGTGTTAAACTTACTTTCAGTTTTAGAGTAATTCTACCACTAATCAATGTATGATATCTATTACACCCGACACAACCAATCAAATACCTACGTCACATAAAAACTGTTTTTTCTAAAATCAAACATGGGTTCTTCTAGATTATTTATTTTTTGATAACAAATTCTTCTTCTAGATTATTTAATTACCTCAACTCAGTCAACTTTAATGGCCATGATTTCCCTTTGTATTCTTCTAGATTTTTTTTTCTTTCCAAAAAAGAGCTTTCACCAATCACCAGCCTAATTATTCTCACGTTTAAATCGGTATTTTCGTGTATCTTCCCTCGAGTCTTTTCAAAATAAAGCCATGGTAATTAAAATTTCGTAGGCAAATATATGAATTCACTGATTTTTTGGTTACAATCACTGATTTAATATTGCTCAGGAAATAAATAGCCAAAAAAAAAAACTAATCTGATATTGCACAAAACGACAATGAGATGGCCATGACATGTTTGTCCTCTTCTCAGAAAGAAAAAAGCCGAAAATATCGTGGTCCCGTAGCTCAGTCGGTCAGAGCGTTGGTCTTATGAGCCGAAGGTCGCGAGTTCGAGCCTCGCCGGGACCAAAACCAAATTAACTATAACGACGTATTTCTTTTTTAGGTGTAGTACATAAATAAATAAATAAATAAAAGGAGAAAAACCCAAGGCAAGAAAACTAAGCAAGCCCGGAGCCTAACCTATCCTTCAATAAGAGCGAGCCCAACCAAATTGACTATAAGGACGTATGGAAATTCTTTGCCAATTTTTTTTTTTGGGTATATTGATTCTTTGTCATTTAAAATATTTTTAATTTAATCTTGCGCAGTCATTGACTTCCGTGACAAATCAATAATGTGAAACATGATTCAATGGAGAAGTCTCTTTCAATCATCAGTGTTGTCACCATCATAAAAAAAAAGATGAAAATGTTTCCCTTTTGCATATGCATTGTCCGGTAATTGTTCATGAAAATTATAAGGGATTTGTTAAATCTATCTTCCCTATTTTATTTTCCCATCTTCCTTCTCCTTTAAAAAGTCAAAAATACCCCTCCTTTTTCTTTTACTCTCCCTTTCCCACCTCCTCCACCACCACCATCATCTCCCACCCCCATGACCACCCTCCCACCTTCAATTGCCCCGACCCCATCCCCACCATCTCCCATGCCCGTCACCGTTGTCTCTCCCCATCCCCCATCTTTTTGGCACACTCGCGAGCCTTTAACTTTTTTTCTATGTTTTCAGATATTTCGAAAGTGTCCAAAATTTAAATTCCGAAAGTACAAAAAATGAAGGAAAAAAATTCCGAACCACAAAATTTTGTACGTCCAGAATCTAAGTTCCGAATGGCAAAATATTGCAACTTGTAAAAATGAGAACACATGGAAGAAGAAATTTAATAAAAAAAGAAGTGGGGGAAGAGAGGGTGCCGCAACATGGGATTTCCATCGAAGGGAGTGTGGATTTCCTGGGAAGGGAGAGGGGAAGGGGAGTGGGATTTTGGGGAGAGGGGAGATCGAGGAATAGAGGGGAGGGGATTTAGGGGCGCGAGAGGAGGGAGTGGGGTTTTGGGCAAGGGAAATCGAGGATTAAAGGGAGGGGAGGGGGTTTTAGGAATGAAAGATGGGAGAGAGGAGGGAATGGGTAAGGGCAAAAAGAGAAATTTTGGGGGAGAGAGGTGGGGAAATGAACATGGAGAGGGGCTTTATCGATCCCCCCATCAAAATAGTGTTTCCAGCTTTGTTCTACTGTCGTCGTAGTTGTAGCAGTAGCCTCCCAACCACATTAAGCCCATATTATTTGTTTTCATGATGCCTTGAGTACTTGAGTACTTGTTAGTCTCTATTTGTAGAAGAGAAGAAGAGAGGCAATGGCTTGTTGTGTGGAACTTTATAAATGAGATAAAGAGAGCACGAGGAAGGTGGCAGGATGGATGAGTGAGGTGGGCCAAGGAAAGGCACGACAGACGGAGCGGGGCAAGGGAGGGGCATGTGGGGGGATAGGGAAAGGGGAGGATGTGGAGAAGAAAACGGGACGAGGTCACCATTTTACCCTCTAACCCATCGATGAACTATAAGTAATGTATGGGCTAACACACTCAAACTACAAAGTCTAATATTAGGCTCTTGAACTATTTTGTTTTCTTTTTTCATAAGTGGGCCACATTTTTCTTTTCGTATGATAATATAATAGACTCTATTTCACTTTTGGTCCTTCAGGTTCTAATTTTGCAAATTCGGTGTCCTATGTATCCCACTTGTTACAATTAGGTCCATTCGCCCATTAACTGTTTAATTTTTAATGCCAGAAGCTTATATGACTAACATGGGTCTAAGTTGGCATTGACTTAAGCTAGCTTAACAAGCCGATGTGGTCCAATAAGTATCCTCGTGACTTGATGAAGGAGACTCTTTGGCAACATCAGCTTGCTATGCTGGCCTAAGCCAACACTTACTTTTGCATGTAGCATGTGGGTGTTTTGCCATTTTACCCTGCCTTCCACTTTTTATGAGAAAGACTCGGTGCCTTTCAAGCATTAAAATTAGGGAATCCATTCCCCTTGAAAATATGTTCTCAATTTGTGAATTATGTTCACAAATTTAATTAGGGTCAATGTGTGAGAGAGTGAATAAAATTTTCTATATAAAACCAACAAAAAGTCTGCATAGTCTATCAAATAAAGAAAAAGATTTAATCATTCATTAATATAGAATTATGCATATATTAGTTTATAAAATGTATATAAGATGATCAAATTTTGTATAACTCTCACCAATACCTTTCAACACATAATTTGATTACTATAATTTTTTAGTGTACTAGATAAATTAGTTTATTTTGTGTTAAAATAACTTATATAATAAATTAAATATGCACTTATACAGTCAATTGCATACACGGAATATTAATATTACAACGATACAATCGAGGCATGTATATGTGGCGTATATGGAACTTACTTTTGATCCTAACTAACAATCTAAAGATTCAGCACAAATCACTTTCATGCTTTCATGATAGCCAAACAGATCTTTCATTATTTTCTGCAAAAAGAAATAAAATAAAATACTCCCTCCTTCCAATTATATACGTCATACTTAGATAAATCACACAGTTTAAGAAAAAATAATAAATAAAATAAAGATAACAACAATTTTACCAAATTAACCTTGGTAAAAAACATTTAATATTACGTGACATTGGCAAAAAATATTTAATATTAGGGATAAAATTAGTAAAAAATATTTAATATTACATTAAAATTAGAAAATAATATAAGACAATTTTTTTTTATAAATGTGATATATATATTGGGACGATAGTGCAACAAATACAAATAATAAATTTAAGTAAAACATAATTAAGAAGCTGAAGTAGTGGGTGGGTGTTATTTTAGTTTTTAGCATCACACATGGTTTCCATTCTGAGAACAAGAACAACGTCGTTATTACCAAGAGCGTTTGTCTCAAAATTCATGGATTCTTCTTCGAACGCCAGCAGTGGAGGATCTCAGAAGCTCCTGGCGTTGGCACAACACCTTCGCCTCTACAAGCCACCGCCTTTCCCTGAAGATATTGTGGAACAGAGCATTGAAGAGAGTGGCGGCAAGGTTGTTTCCCAAGTGGGTTTTCAAGAATCAGCAACCCCAATTGCTCAAAACCCAGAAAAATTCAGTCCCAAGAAAGCTGCTGTTTTGATCTGTCTCTTCGAAGGTGATGCTGGGGATCTGAGGGTCATTCTCACCAAGCGCTCTTCCAAGCTCTCCACTCACTCGGGTCAGTCCAGTTACTTACTAGTTTCAAATGTAGAAGAATTTGTATCAACTGAGTTTCAAATTCAATACTTTTTAAATTTTCATTTTAAGATCTTAAAAATTTGTTTTTTTTCAATTCTAATTATTGCAACTTTGGTTCCGTGAATTAATGAACTGAGGGTTGTGTTGCGTGTTTTTGCAGGTGAAGTGGCCTTGCCTGGTGGGAAAGCGGAGGAGGGTGATAAGGATGATGGGGACACTGCAAAAAGAGAGGCAAATGAGGAAATTGGGTTGGACCCAGAACTTGTCAATGTTGTTACTGTTCTTGAACCATTCTTGTCTAAGGTATCTGTTCTATTTAACACTTCACTAGCTGAGCTGAAATAATTAGTATAACTACCGATGGACCTGTATCCTGGTTTGCTTGTGTCTGAAAGCATAATTGAGTATTCTCTGCTTATGTGTAATTGGGAATTTTGCTGTAAATTTTTTACATTTATGAAAATTATTTACATGATGATTGGTTCATGAAATACTTTTGTGCTAGAAGATGTTGATTTTTCAAGCATCATTTAGATCATGATTTCATAAAGGAGATTGCATGCTGTGAGAGGACTAAGTGGCCAATAGACAATGTGTGCTCTGAGAAGATGAGAGATGGAGGTTTATAATTTATGAAATGATAATTTGATAGAAAAATCTCTGAAATTATATAAGAACTTCATTCTTTAATATTACCGGTACATTTCTTGTAAATTTTGAATAAACTCAGATTCACTGTCCACAAAAATGAAGTGCAGTTGAGGTATTGAGGGTATTGTTGATAAACCTTATTGTGATTGTTATCTTGGATGCAAATTGTTTCATAAACTGTACATGTCTGTATAAAATAATGCTGTGGCCAGTGGGGAATGGGTTTGACCTAAAGAATCATATACATACCCTTTGTTAGTAACTTATAATTCAGAGTTCTGTCCTGTTTATTGTTTTTAGGGATTTGTATCTGATAAGGGACAAACTGATTAGGTTTCCTCACTGTCTACATTTATGGATGTAAAAACTAAGAAATGTTACATTTAGTGGTTCGTTTTGGCCTTTGCTCCTTATTGAAGAAAATCACTGAAACATCGTTGCTGGTACTACCAACTGCAAAAGTCGCATATCATTGCAGGTCATCGAACTGGGTATTGTTTAACGAGTCCCCAGCATCGAACTTATGTTTTGAACTGGGTATACATGATCTTTTGATAAGGAATTTTACACATATAAACTAGCAGTAGAGATTAATTTAGTGCTCGCTCAGAATAAACCAGCACAAAAGTGTGTATGTGCCCATTAGTGACCCTATACATTTATGACAGTAACAGTACTACTGACTGTCCAAAAGTAGTATAACAATATTTTCTTGGATTCATTTTCTTTGGCAAACATTACATGGAAATACATTCTTATTAGCAATTATTGGTGCGATGAATCAGTTTGAGAAAATGATTGGAAATTTATTTGTTGGATAATTACCACAGATTCAAAACTCTATGCATTTCTATATTTTTATATAGTCTGTATATACATCATTTGTTATATCTGGAAACTGTAAATTAGAAATGATATGCAGGAGTCTCCTTCTCAATTTCTCTGGATACAAGTATGATCATTTCAGAAGTTGCTCTGCTGTCACTTGTTATAAATTTCCCTGGTGTTAGATAGTTTGCACAGCTTTTTGTTAGTCTATTTCTCGTCTGCTTTGTATTGTAAGGGTTCAATAGGGAAATTTTACCAGTACTTCTCACCTATCATTGTTTCCTTTGCAGCACCTCCTAAGAGTAGTTCCTGTCATTGGCATACTTCATGACAAGAAAGCGTTCAAACCTGTTCTAAATCCCGCAGAAGTGGAATCAGTATTTGACGCACCTTTGGAAATGTTTCTCAAGGTCCATGCTTAGTTTTGTTTTTAACTCATGACATCTTCATATTTTTATATTCATGTAGTGGTTGTCTGATGTCATTACTTTAACCAGGATGAAAATCGGAGTCAGGAGGAGAGGGAGTGGATGGGAGAGAAGTATTTGATACATTTCTTTGACTATGACATTAAGCATAAAAAATACCTCATATGGGGATTAACAGCCGGGATTTTGATTAGGGCTGCATCAGTTGTGTACCAACGTCCACCAGCTTTCATAGAGCAGAATCCCAAATTCAAGGTTCCACAGGCTGTAACCAAGGATAGTGCAATGACTTGAGTTCAATATCTATTGTATTATATTGTCCTTAATATATGTTCTTTTCTTCATCCTTCAATAATATTCATCACAACCACAAATATAGTGTTCTAGAATCCTAAGCAGGTGTGTATATTTACTGAAAGAAATGAAGAGGGTAGTGTCCCTTCACTTGGAATTCATATTCCGGCTTACAAATACTATCATAAAGTTGAGGGAGTTACGGACATTGAATCACTTCAGAAGAAGTATCAACGAATCCTAGAAGCATCTGCTGACCGAGTACTTTGTTGCTATATATACCCAGTACTTTGTCGAAAATTAATATGATTTAAGAGACGAAATGCGGGGCATTTGCCATCCTAACACTGCATACTATTACGGATGTGGATTCCCTGCTGTAAGCAGAATCACGCTTCGGTAATCCAGATGGCTCATGTGAGCCATCCAATTTCAGTAATCTGGATTTTAATATCTCAACCATTCAATTTTTATCAATGATCGCAAGAAATCCATTTCATGATATGCGCAATACAACAGTACATGGGGGAAACTTAGGAGTGACAATTGGCAGGGGGATTCATGCAAGCAGATCCATAAATATCTTGTCAGATAATCACTTCTGTGTGAATCATATATTTAAAAGGCAAAGTGTAGTCTAACTTTTTAGTGAAGCTTAGATGCGTGTAAAAATCATTTCATTCAAAATGGTCAAGAGATGATATAAACATTTTAATAAAATACAACTGTTTTTCCAAAGCTAATGAATGAATCAAGTTTCATTGTTTGAGGCCTCTCAAGCTCATGATTTTTCTCACTGATCCTCATTTTGGTTTAGAAACTTAAAGTACCTGTCTTACACTGGCAGGTTACAGATACAGAAGAAACTAGAAAAACCCTGACACTGTATTGCGCAAAAGTCCTGGGATTTCATGGGTATATGGAATTTCTGAATCTTGTTTACGTTCAAGGACATTGAACCCCCACAGAAAAGGTTAAATGTAAACAACTAAGTGGTAATATGTTGAATAAACACCAGACAGACCATGTTATACTATGTTCAGCTGAATACCTCATAAAATCTCTCAATGACGAGTAAACCTGAGTCTATGGACTCCAATGGATCCTTTCGAAGACGATGCCTCAAGCAATTAGGGATGACAGTAGCAATATCCTCTGCACTTGGTCTCTTCCCTTGAGGGCAGCAAGAGCTTTTGCAGCTCTGTTTGCTACAATGTCTCCTATTAATCCATCCACATTCAACTCTGCACAAATCTTGGAAATTTTTACCTTGAGGTCATGATCAATTTGAACAGAAGAAAGACAACTCCTTGCTGAGTCAATTTGTTGTTGGAGCTTTTCCTGCTCAGTTTTGTAAGAATCTTGGAACTCCTTCGGGTTTTTGGCAAACCGAGCTCTCTTCTCCACAATCTTCACCCTTAGCTCAGCATCCCTTACGGTTCCCACTTGAGCATGCATTCCAAACCTATCCAGCAGCTGTGGTCTGAGTTCCCCTTCTTCAGGATTTCCTGAACCAATTAGGATGAACCGAGCAGGATGCGAGATTGAAATACCTTCTCTCTCCACTGTGTTCCAACCTGATGCAGCAGAATCCGATAAGACATCAACTAAGTGATCATCCAAGAGATCAACTTCATCAACATATAGAATTCACCTATTAGCTTTAGCCAGTAGGCCAGGCTCAAATGCTTCCACACCCTCAGTCAGGGCATTTTCAATGTCAATTGTCCCACACACACTCTATCTTCTGTAGCTCCCCATGGCAAATCCACCATGTTAATTTTAAAGAAGACAACCTGAAGTTACTCTCCTTTCAACACACACTGTCTCACTTAAATACCCATGAATTCTGGATTTTCTGGATCTAAATTATATGGGTCACCAACAACAACCTGTTCCCCTATCCCCCATGATCATCACACCTCCGATCTTGGGATCAATCACGTTTAGGAGAAGACAAAGCTTCATCTCATCTTGTCCAACTATGGCAGAAAACGGGTACACTGGCCTCTGGCTTTCTTTAGAAGCAATCTTCTGAGCCTAGGCATGCTAAGTTTATAGAGTTGAGATGTTACCAAAACAGGAAACAAAATTACAAAAACTGCAAAAGCCAAATTTTAGTATTATTAAGGGTAAGAATAAGAATGATGGGAGAAAAAATGGCAATTACAAAACAGATTAGTAAAAACTGACAAGGTTTCAGCTTTCAAGGTGTTTGTACTTTGTACAATACAATATAAGCCCAAGGATATTCTTCATTTGACATTTCATCCCTATCAAATCACAGACTACATGTGCAAATTCAGTACAAACAAAGATACAATAACCCTCTGTCTATATATGGTCCAAGAAATAATGTCTTCAATCTATGCTTTACTAAACTAAAATTAATGGCAGATGTTCAATGACATAGAAAATATGGGTATTATTTCTAACAAAATTGGAATATCCCTTACCTACCTGTTCTGCAGAGTTAACTTCGGTGGCAACACTCGCAACTGAGAACTGAGACCTTCCCTTCACGCCATGAAATCCAATTCCACCACAAAATTTGCGCCCAAATACCTGCCCTACAAAGCCACAACCATTCAAAATCGCTGACAATTTCAGTGCCAGCAACACCCACTTTCCATTTCCATTTAAAACTCTCCAAGACCAAAAAAGTTCATAGCTTTAATTCAAATAAACACCAGATATGAAATGGGTGTGCCGCATGTCCAACCGAAACAATAGAAATGCGAGAAGAAAAGAAACGTTCTATTGAAGGTGGACTTTCTAAGACGATTTACCTGTGGTTAGGGAGAGAGAATGAATGGAAGGGGAAGAGTGATATCGTGAACATAAAAGTGCAATTGAAAAAGTGCCCAACGTAATTTGTATGCAGCAGTTGCAGCTCCTTCGTTGAGTCGTTCTTGTGTGTGTTTTATTCACATTCACATTCACTCACAGCAGCTTGGTATGTGAGGGAGAGAATAAGAAGAAAGATTTCAATATTCCAGTCATGTCTCTTTCTTCTTTCTTTTGTGTGTCTCCTGCTTTTGTTCATCTCTAGCTATTCTAAAATTTAGGCTAAATTATAAAATTGGTCCTTTATGTTTATTTTAGGTTTCAATTTGGTCCTCTATGTTTTAGTTGTTTCATTTTGGTCCCTTACGTTTTAAAAGTTACAACAGGTTGGTCCTTTTCGTCACTAAAAACCAATTGTCCGTAGCTAAAAGCCAAATAACATTTTGGAAAATGGACTTCTAGCTACGGATAATTGACTTTTAGTGACGAAAAGGACCAAATTGAAAACTAAAATAAAACATAGAGGACCAAAACGAAACAAATAAAACGTAGAGGACCAAATTAAAATCTAAAATAAACTTAGAGGACCAATTTTGTAATTTAGCCTAAAATTTACAACCGAGGGCATAGATCTTCCGCTGATTGAAGAAAAAGTTTTCCTTTCAAAGCTCTGATGATTGTGTTTAAAAATTATACTGTATTTCTTAACAATTATTTAGCTTATCATGCCTGTGTGTCCGTTAAACATATTTCTATGATATTAATAACTAGTAAAAAAAATTTGTTAAAAATATAATCAATTTTTAATATTGTTATAAATATGTCGATTTTGTAGATGACTATATCAATTTGTTATCCCATTATATCTTTATTGTATCCCTTGATTTGGTCCATAATTAGTAGCTCATTATCTCTATAAATAGGACTATTAGGTTTGTCATTATATACACTTGATTATTATCAATATAAAGATTATAGTTAGTTCTCGAAGAACTAACCTTTGAATCCTGGTTCCTGAAGAACCGATGTTTGAGTCTATATTTCTATTGTCTTGTATCTCTACTTTCTTTTCTATTTACAACACGTTATCGGCACGAAACTCTACCATACGAGTGATTGCTTAAAGAGGTTTTATTAAAAGAACTCGTTTTCTTTCTTACACTCTTTGAAAGATCATGTTTTTCTAATATTTTTGTTTTTCATGTTATTTTAGTTTTTTCATAGAAATTTTATTCTCAAATTGTCTGACTATATGATTAATCATATTGTGTATAACAATCTTGATAGAATTCTGGAAGAATTTAATATTCAAGCATCCCAGTAGGATTGCACAAAACTATAAGTTTTCTTGATCATCATTATATGAAAATTTGTGAAATAGTTTTTGAAGAACTAGAATTTTAGACCATGAATGAAATTTTTTATTGGATAGAAAAGTTCTTGAAGAACTTTATAACACGAGATTTGTTCATGAAGAACGTTAAATTCTAGTTCTTGAAGAATTAATCTAACCATTTGCAAAAACATGTGTTCTTTGCAAAAGATATTATTATTGATTTGTTTACATGTTTTTATATAAATTTGGATCTTTGTGTATATGATATATTGTAATTCTTGTTATTGTGATTCATATATTTTTAGAATCCTTATCCTTATTTTATATAAAGATGTGATCTTTAATTATATTTTGAAAATTTTGTTGCTATATAAAGATATTATTTTTCTGATTGAATAAAGATATAATCTTTAATTAATTGTTCAAAATTTGTTGCTATAAAGATATGACGTGTAATATGACAATTATGTATTTTAAATTTGAAATGTAGGTTTTTAAATTTATTTTGGTGTTCAAATTTTGATTATGAAAATTATGCATTTGATACAAACAATATGTATTTGGTTATATCAATTTTTAATTAAAAAAATGGAGAAATTTTTTTATTAGTTGATTCATGAAATAAAAAGTTGAATTGTTTGCTTGAAATTTATAAAGACATGTGTATAAGTGCAAGAAATCCGATGTCCCTAGAAGAAACGATGAGATAACATTTCTCAACACCAAATGAAAGTTGAAGAGTACATTCAAGTGTAGCATCAACCAAGTAGTATTCACGTCAATTATTACCAAGCACAATCAAGTCTTCAACGGTGTAGTAATCTTTGTGTATGCTTCTTTTTAAGGTAAGAATTTATGTATACATATTTTTTTACGCTAAGATTAAAAAAACGCTATTCTCCAATGTTTGCAAGATTTGCCTCACGATTGGTCCTGAAGTACCAAAGCAAATGAATAGCCAAACATTCTTGTCTTTTATTGGTCCCGAATGATTTCAAGTAATTTAAAATATAGATTGATCATAAATTGGTCCTAAACTACAATACAAAATTTTAAGTAATTGTGAAATTGGTCTTGCAGTACCGATACAAGATTTCAAGTAATTGTGAAATTGGTCTCGAAGTACCAATATTGGATCCACGCATAACTGTTAAAAACAATCAATGCACAAACTAGAGTCTCTTTTTGGTCTTGTACTAATATTTAGTGGATAGTGGCACAAACTACACAATTATTTGTATTAAGAAATATTTTATGCAATTAACATCAGCTGAAATTAATGTTGATATTGTATCTGGTATTACATATATGATCGAAGGCTCCATAAGAGCATGTGATATATTCTCAAATAAGACAAAATTATCCATTGATGATGCGTTATATTTTAGTAGATTCTAAAGAAATCTACTAAGTTTCAAAGATATACATCGCAATAAGTATCATGTTGAAACCAAAAAATAAGGGAGATTTGGAATATCTCAAGTTTAAAAGTTCATATTAGAGAAATTTTAAGATTTCTTGATGGATTATATTTTACAAAAATAAGAATGACAAAGTCAAATCATATGCACCAGAAGTGCTCAGATCTTACAACTTTTTTTGCTTTGACACAATCGTCTTAGTCATCCCAGTTCAACTATAATGTGATGTATTATTGAAAATACACATGGACACTTACTTAAGGATCATAGAATCCTTTTACCTGATGATTATTTTTGTCCTTCTTGTGCTCAAGATAATAATTACTCTTTTTTTTTAATGCTCAGATATGATTGGTTTGTATGTTATTATTACTTTTTAGGTGATATATATTCCCTTATGTGCTAATTTTTTGAAATAAAATATTTGGATTATTATGTAAAAATAATTAACTGAGAAACAAAAGGCGTTGCTATTTAGCTGCACTATCATATGAGATATATGTGAGTTGAAATTTTAAAGTATCGCAAAACAAATCTTTTGAAGCTAATCTTGATTGTTACTTGAAAATTTAGTGTTATTTACTGTTGTTAATTCAAATTATTTGAATATTTTTTAACTAGTAGTTATAGTAATATATATTATTCAAATATATACAAGAGTTGAAATATTTGAATATACCGTGTTTGAAAGCATGATATGAGTGTGAAATATTAGTTTATTTATTCTAATATTTTCAAATGTTAATTATATATTATATAATTGGATACATATGATGATAACATGCATTGATTAACAAATGTACAGTTATATATTATATAATTTATAATTTATTGGATGGTTATATGACTCGACACTTTTGAATTGTGCATTGTTTCATGTATATTTAGATATTGTGATATCTTGACATATATTTTATTATTATATATTTGATGAATCGGTTTTCCTCATCAGGGGAAGAAAAAGATAAAAGAATAAAAACACAAGAAGTTTTGTTGGAAGACACAAACATTATCTATGTTGGATATACACATAAATCAATGTGAACTTGAAGTTCAAAGAATAAGTCATTTGCAAAATATTGCAAATCAATTACCAAATATTTTTACAAACACCCAAAAGGTCACTAAATCAGATGTATTAGTTGCAAATATTATCGCATGATTAATTGCCCCTGCAGGACAACTAGCGATCGAGTAAGGCAACCCATGAATCTATAGTACGCTAGAATCGTTGTAGACCTATTGGTGCAAAGGATATTATTCTTAAAACGGGAACTTCAAAGTGATGATCCTGAAGAGATCATTGACACTTTAGAAGAGGTCAAAAGCAATATAAATCAACAAATCCATATTTTCAGATAAGTAACCTCATAAGTGGTTCCGGTACTGGTAAATTACGAGATCTTATTAAATACTTGAAATATGAGGGGAAGATGTGATGTTGTTGATATGTTTTTGCATATGCAATAGCAATTGATTATGAAATTATTAATCATGATGAGCATGAAGCTCGAATCATATAGGAATGTCGACGTTAAATTTGATTGGCTAAAGTGAATTAAAATAATGCAAGTCGGGCAAGACTTATTTGCCAAATATAAAGCATTTGGACCAATAGTCCAGACACATGAAGTTTTCAACCTTTGTTATGAGTGCAATTACTTATAGATTTTTTATTAGTTTGACAGTCTTTGAAGGACTTAACATACATCAAATGGGTGTAGTGATAGCTTGCTTATATGGGTCATTGAATAATGACAGATATATATATGAAAATCCCTGAAGGATTTAAGATGCCTGAAGCATACCGAAAGATTTAAGATGCCTAAAGCATACCCCTGAAAAATTCAAAATGCATGAAGCATATCCTTAAAGGATTTAAGATGCCTAAAGCATACTTCTGAAAAATTCAAAATGCATGAAGCATATTTCTGAAGGATTGAAGATGGCTAAAGCATAATCTTGAAGAATTATAGATATATGCATTAAGCATAACCCTGAGGGATCTAAAATCTGAAATGTTTTGACTGATGTAATCAGTTTAATTTGGAAATATTAGGGGCCTTTGTACCTATAGTTCGAGACTCAAAAGATGTTTTTAATGTACCTGAAGTCCGAACTCTCATGACACAAATATGTGTTATTATACCTTATGGTTAACTAGAAAGTGGTCTCTATATTGAAAATCCCGGAAGGATTGAAATTATTGATAGCATCTATTTGAATTTACATATACTGATAATTTATATTCTCTTGTTTATCATATTAAACATTTCATATTGGTAAGATATGTTTGAGTTACATACATGATGCAATTATAGGTAACTTTATTTATTTCTTTTTTCTCACATTGTTCAATATGATTGCTATGAATTTTGGTTATTGATATTCTTGAAATTACTTGAAGTTGTTACAAACTATAGGTGATATAAATAAATATCTTCAAATAAAATGTTTTGAAAGATAAGGTGTTGTCTCGGCCTACAACTCGAGCATTTACAACAAAGAACTTTGGTCTTGAAGTACCATATCATGTTGTCATTGAAATATTTTTTTTATGTTGAAAATAGCACAAAATTTGATATAGTTTTTGTAGTGAACTTGTTAGCAAGATTTAGTTCAGCACCAACCCGAAGACATTGGAATGAAGTCAAACAAGTTCTTCGTTCTTTCTGATCCTCATAAAGCCTAATCGCAATCAGGTGATGTTTACACATTTGGAGAAACGGTTATACCTTGACGTTTCGTGAAGCAAACAATCACAACTACCTCATCAATTCATTCAAATATATTGACTCTTCATTAAGCAAGTTGTGAATGCATATGACTGAGAACCATGACTCAGTATATTAGAGGAGCATGCAGATTGATGAAAGAAAATGACAAGCCAACAACATTTCAAGAAGATAATGCACCATGAAAAGATTCGATCAAATGACAACTCAGCAGATTCGATCAAAAGCATTGTCAACTTCAATTTTTAAGAAGCTCGTTGATACGCAAAATTAAAGGACATTTCATAAATGATGTATTTATGAGGAGAAGTGTGTCACTATGAATATTGTACTCTTTTTCCTTTGCTAAGTTTTTATCTCACTAGGTTTTTCTTAGCAAGGTTTTAACGAGGCATGTTCATAGTGTATAGTCATCAAAGGGAAAGTGTTATAAATATGTCGATTTGGTGGATGACTATATCAATTTGTTATCTCATTATATCTTTACTATATCATTTTATTTGGTCCATAACTAGTAGCTCATTATCTCTATAAATAGGACTATTAGGTTTGTCCTTATACACACTTGATTATTATCAATACAAAGATTATAGCTAGTTCCCGAAAAACTAGCCTTTGAATCCTGGTTCCTGAAGAACCGGTGTTTGAGTCTATATTTCTATTGTCTTATCTCTCTACTTCTTTTCTATTTACAACAAATACATATATATATATATATATATATATATTCAAGGTACTAATATATTAAAAATTATATTTCTTAACAATTATTTTTATATATTTTATTTTTAATTAATGTTTATAGGAGGCTCCATGATGAAAAAGTCTTTGTTGATGATTTCCTTTTATTGACTTTGGAATAGAACATTTTTTTCCTCCTTAATCCCTTTATTTGGTATTATCAAATTCAACTCAATCATCCATTCGATTAAGATATCAATTTATTTGATTTAAGTAATAAACTATGGTTAAATGAGCTGGACTATATAAGTGAGATCAACTTACTCTATTAATAACTCTTTATAAGCAGTAAAAAATTACTAAAGTGGGGCAAGTCGTGTTCCCCAATCACGACTCTTGCCCCTTTTTGTAAAGAAATTATATAATGTATGTGTCGTATATCTCAAATATGAGTCCTTAATTTTTTAATAAAAAATAAAAGCCAAATCGTATGTCCGATATACGACTTTGGGATGTTTTATGTTTTTTTATACAGAAATGTTTTGTTGACAACGATTTCCGACACCCACACCGTATATCCGTACGGTTAAGGCTTTTTTTTTTTTTAATTTTTCCTGTCTATGGGTCCCATCAAAAGGCTGGTATGTGTGTGTGTGATACGGTGTGTGATACGATGTAAGCTTGGGAGTTGTCAAAATAACACAACTCTTTTTTATACGGATGTATTAAAATAATAAGTTTGGAATATTTTTTAACTTTTTTGGTATGGGATGTATTAAAATAATAAGTCGAACTTATGATGCACCACTAGTCTCCCGTGTGTGTCGTATTTTGGATACACGACTTACCCCACTTTAGTAATTTTTAAAAAATGTATACTAGTTTGGTTATTTATAAAGCAAATTACACTAGTTGGGTTGAAAAAAAGTCAATGTTATATACCCTATCTCTGTTAGGAACTCTCTGTTAGGAACAGACTTAAAATAAACCTTTTCTATTTATTACAACCTGGCCTGTAGCATAGCTATTTACTTTTTTAATTTTTTTTAATAAGAAAATCCTCCTTTTCCCAAAACCTTCTCAATCCTTAAGTTAGAAAACCCAACTTCTCAATGACATATGGTTCAAGTTCGCCCTAATGTTTATCGTGTTCAAGAAATCCGCAAGACAGAGTAGCTGTATTTCCATTTAGAAGGGTCAAATATTAGTTGGTGAATGGTGACTAGAAGGAAAAACCAGAGAACGGATAAGCATAAATCATGACTTCAGCAAAACCAAAATCGATTAATCATCAAGATTCGCTAACGGTTATAAACATAGGGATCCATACAGATGCTTCCTACAAAATCCAAAAGACAAATTGTGTGAGATTCTAGCAGCCAAACTTATGTCTTCAATAAATACGTTTTTGAACTACAATATCTATCTAGTTTTTGCCAAACTTGAAAGACATACACGAGTTGTTATGATTTATCTTTTTATGTTGTCACCAAAAGATATACTAGGCCTTTCAGGTATTCAACAATCTCTGATCCACCAAGCTTTGAACTTCCATATACTCTATCAACAAACGTGATTGGAACCTGTACACATGTGAAACTAAAGTCAACTACAAAGTTAATAGGGTAATTACATTAAGAACTCTAATTACAATAATTACAGGGTAGAACAATAAAAAGGACCTGTCAGAAAAAAACAATAGAAAGGAATAGAGGCAATCCTGAAATAATTTCAATGTTCAGCCAATTAAATTTCAGAGTATGACTGTCATTCAATTTGGCAATATGTTAATATCAAATGCATCTTCTAGTTATATGTCATACAATACACTCAATCATGTGGTTTATCGGCGACCTACAGAAGACCAACAGCCTATCTAAGCAGGTAATTTGACAAATGGTCAGATAGCAAAGCCATAACTACAGCTTAGATTCAATATACGAAACTAGAATGTCTGCATGGATAATACATGCTAATTGCCCCAGCTGACAAAGCACACGCATATCATCAACCATTACCAAATCCACTTTAAGGTAATTTCATGGCAAACCAAAGACACAGGATTCCGGTGTATATGCATTTGTGAAACATTTCTAGAATTCACCAGCAAACATATGTAAGCTGTAGCTAATTATAACTCCTACAGTATAAAAAATGACATGTTTCATCATTTAATTGACAGGTTTTATGAATAAAAGGTACAAGATATACATCAAAAAAAAAAGGAGGGAAAAAAAAGATACTACACTAGATATATCAAGATACGTATACACGGCAGCACATATGGTGATGATATATGCTAATTACACATCTAACTCGTGAGCTATGAAGTCAACATAACAACCAGATTGTACAAAGAATAAACATAACCAAGTAAGCAACTGTACCTCTTCAATATGGTACCCTTTTCTGGATGCGCGTACTATCATCTCCATTTGAAAGACATATCCCTTACTAACACAGCAACTAATGATATCTTCAAGCACTGATTTTCTATAAAGTCTACAAAGAACAACAATACATCAATCTCAAACCAGGTAACGGCAGAGCAACAACACTCACCAAACTGTTTAATATTCATTATCAAGCTCTATACCTAAAAGATCCTGTCAAATCTGAGACACCAGGCCATAAAAGTGTCTGTGCAAGAACATTTGCTCCCCTGCTGGTTAATTTGCGCATAAGATTCCATCCATGCACACCACCACCTTTAACATAACGAGTCCCTGTAACTATATCAGCACCAGTTTCCAACTGCTTTCTGGAAAACAAAAGGGAATACTTAAGTTGTGACAGGTAACAAGAATCAAGATAAAATTTATTGAAAGCTTCCCTTACCTAATGAAGCTTGGCAAATATTTTGGCTGCGGAAGAAATAAAAAGATTAGATAAAGAATAATAAATAAAATAATACAATGCTGCCACTGACAAACTCTCTAAACTAAAAATTTGAAACAAAGTTCATCCAAGTCGTCTTCTTAATTTTTCAGTCCTTCACAAATTTTATCACTCTTTGTAACTGCAACCTATTGTCTACATGTGATCAGCATAACTTACATGATGTGATAGATCAGCATCCATAATGACAACAAAATTTCCAGATGCATGCTTCATGCCATGAATATAAGCCGTTCCTGCAAATTAATTATGTCAAAGGCCAATTTATCAAATTCATCTAGTAAAAGTATTAGGTACATACCCAAACCCATCTTCCTAGGTCTCGCTCTTAACAGCTGGAACCACAAGAATAAGCATGGTTACTATAAATGATTCGAAGGGAGTGAGATAGACCCCAAAAAATAGAATAGATCATGAATTATTAGTCATGTATTTATGAAAATTCAACTTAAAAAACGTCACAGCTTACAATTCGATCTTCTCCATAGACCTGCTGCAGTTGTTTTACAACATCCTGAGTACCATCAGGACTCCCATCATCCACAACAATAACTTCAAAATCAACATCCCTATAATTGAGCACCAAAAAGGTGTATTCATAAAGATGGTTGATCATAATATAGAGATGGCATAAAAGATAGCTCTCTAAATTCTAAAAGGAGAATAAAGGCATTTTATTCTAAAATTCTCCCCGTCTCTTAATTTCAGGTTGAAAAAGAAGATAAATATTACAAAAACGATTACATTTGGCTTGCATTATACACATTGGAACATGCTTACATTCCCCAATAAGTATAACATCTATCGAGCGCCCAGCTTATAAATAGTATCTACACTAACATAGAAGAAAATGAAAAAGAACTACAATTGACGAGGGAGTACATAGAATCAAAAGATGGAAAAATTACCGAAGGTGC
Source organism: Calophaca sinica (assembly GCA_037113605.1). Classification (NCBI taxonomy): domain Eukaryota; kingdom Viridiplantae; phylum Streptophyta; class Magnoliopsida; order Fabales; family Fabaceae; genus Calophaca; species Calophaca sinica. Next base: position 97,211,250 of record CM073734.1, on the reverse strand, counting down.
TTGAATATAAGGTAAAGAATGAGACTAATGTTGAGGTGCTCATTATATGTAGGAACAATTATTGAGTACTTGTTTTTCTGCTTCTGATGCTGCCCATCCATTCTAATCCAAACTTGGAGCAAATCCACTCAATGTTGTGAGTTTGATGAACTATCAGATATATGTAGGAAAAATGCATGTCAGGAAAATATGGAACAATGAATTACCAACATGAAAGCAGACAATAATAATAACAAATATTAATAACAATAAAGATTGTAGCAGAAACTCTATCAGCAATTAAAGCTTAATATGAGCTTCCATTGACACAATACAGAGGAATCAAATTATATATATGCATAGAGAGTGTGTTGCTAAAATCGCGAGTCAGCGCGTTAGATTGTACGATCCTACGAGTTTTCACCCCCCCTGAGTGAGTTGAGTCTGTTACGGGATCGCCGGCCTGTAGAATCGCTGTCGGATCGTCGTTCCGGTTCGTAAAATCGTTACTCCGTTTCGGTTTTGAGAAGGAGACGTATCCGTGTCGGATTTTGCGACCCACACTCTCCAATCTTGCGACCTGACCTAACCTAACCTAACAGAAGTTCCCCTCTCTCTCTCTCTCTCTCTCCAACCTCCTTCGCGCTCTCTCTCTCTCTCTCTGCTCCCTCCCTGTGCGAATATGCGAAGTCTCTCTGCCAGCCACAATTGCGGACTATTTTTAAAACCTTGCCTCATCTAATTGGCATGCCACTTTGGCTAAAAATGAAGAACACTATTTAACTAGATTGCTGACATAAACTTAATGGAAAAGAAAGAGATGAATCAAAACCAGAAAATGATTATCAAATAATAAACTCCCTACAGATGAGCGAAAGGACATAATTGTCAATACCGGCTCTCAATTTCATCGAAACGAACTCAGATTCATATAAGCTCGAGTTATTCAAGAAGATCCGCCAACCATTGAAGGCCCCAGTTATAAGCGAGGAGTGAGATTTTCGTGATTATGGGATCTAAGCCTCTGATCCGAATAGATTCAATCTTACATGGGAGAACAGAAAGATATGCCATAACAGGATAACCGTTATTAAAGAAAAATAAAGCGAAAGTGGTAGAGATGAACCAACCTAACAAGCGTGGAATGCGAGATCACGGAGAACAAATACACATTTCGCGTTCAGCAGCAGCTTCAGGCGACGGCTCACGATTGCTTTAAGCGGAAACAAGGGGCAAAACCAATGTCTTCCTGCTGCTGAAAACAGTTTAATTTTACACACGGTTTAAAAGTTGTTATAAATTTTATACTTATAATGTCTTCCTGCTGCTGAAAACAGTTTAATTTTACACACGGTTTAAAAATTGTTATAAATTTTATACTTATATATATATATATATATATAAGTATAAAATTTATAACAATTTTTAAACCGTGTGTAAAATTAAACTGTTTTCAGCAGCAGGATATATATATATATATATATATATATAAATAACTGGGTCAGGATCAAAATTAATTATTTTAATAAATTCAGACAAAAAAATTCCTTTTAAACTTTTTAGGTAGACTTTAGATATATTTCTTATAAAATTTCTCATAAAATTTCTTTACTTATTTTTTTTATTTTTTTATATACATACAATGCGTAATAGGATTATATATTAACATTTAATATAATATAAAATACTGAATAGGCGCGCACGCGCGCGCGCACACACACACATATATATATATATATATATATATATATTAATTCTAATTTTTATAGACACATTTACGACCCTAACACATGTCTATACATCGCATGTAGTCAACACATTTTGTGATCGATGGTCCAGATAAAATATTTTTTTAACAAATTTCGGTTTACAACTCCTCACAAAAATTTTAAACCAAAGCGTGAAAAAAATTATATTTTGTTAACAAAATCTTAAAATTGAGCATAATCTACGTACATTGCACGAGTCTGGACACTAGTTTCTCAGAAAGCAATTTCTATACGAATTTGCACGAATACAAAGATACTGTGATTTTACTTTTTTTAAAAAAATGAATATGCAATAGCCTGGCTAGAGCATCTAGGTTTTATGCTAATTCTCAAGTTTTTAATTCAATTCTCTCGTATATTTTCGGATTATTATTGAATGAAATGAAGTAAGTTTGTGGGTTAAAAAAAAAATGAAAAATGAAATGGTTTTGAATCAAATAGCATCACACGACCATTATTCATTCGTCGTATTTTGTGTTCACAATTTTCGTATTATTTATCATTTTTCATTTTTTTATTCCAATTATGGTATTTTTAGTTACTTAACATTTTTAAACTTTATTTTGGAGCTAGTCAGTAAAAAAACTTTTTAAAACTTTGCTTGTAAAAAAAACCTTTTTATTTGATTTTTAAATAAAAATGAGAGTAAAATCGAATAAATGAAATATTTTAAAATATTCATTTATTTACTCTCTTTTTTTATATTTTTACTTATTTTTATCAATATTATATATTAAATTTATTTTTTCATTCTTTTAAGTTAATATTTCTTAATGCATTATTTGACTTTCTCATACATTAAAATTTTCTCCTTTTCAAATTTTTATATTCTTCTTCAAATATCATTGCTTGAATTTAATTAATTATAAATTAATTATTATTAGTGTTGAACCAAGATCAGAATTTCACCACAGAAATTTCACACAAGAATGAACCAGAATTGAAAGATCAATTCAGATTCAATGCAGCAGCAAAAAATAAAAGGACAAGAGAAAAGTGCGTGGTTTTTCTTAGAGCGCAATGTACTACCCTAAGCACATCCACAGACCTATAAAATTGATATCTCTTTTGTGTTTACACACTCTTTAACTCTCACAAGAATGCCCCACAATACAAGAGATTGATCGCTCAAAAGCTGAAACACGGAAGTGAATAACTAAGTATTTGTGGCGAAGCTACTTATAGCCTGGCAACTAATATGACCCTGCTTAACTCACCAATGAAGCAGTTAAGAGGTTACAAGCTGAATAACTTGAGAAAAAACTAGCGCAAGCAGCTGTTAGTATCGCGTATCATCAACTAGTTGACTAAAAACAAGTGTTGGTGAACCAATAATCACCAATTCTCCACCTTGGTTCATGAACACTTCCGAGAATCATAGAGTGCAAAGCTTGACCCAGGGAGCTTAGTCACCTTTGAGTTGGATCGAGTCAGCAGTGGAAAAACTTGTCTTGGAAGAACCTTTGTTAGCATATCGAGCTATTGTGATCAGTGGACACCTTGTGACAATCACTAATCCTTTGGCAATAACTTCTCTAACAAAATGTAACTTGATATCTACATGCTTGGTCCTCATGGTAGTGAACTGGTTCCTTGATAGGTGAATGGCACTTTGATTATCACAAAAATCTTTGTGATAACTTGATTACGCAAATTCAACTCTCTAGCAATGCCTTTGCCAAATTGCTTCTTTGATAGCCTCGTCAAGGCTATGTATTAGCCTCTGTTGTGGAAAGAGCAACAACCTGACCTTTTGGAGACTTGCCTTACAGCTAATAGCGATTGCCATATGCATTAAAAACATAACCTGTGATCGACTTCTGGTATCCAAGCACCTACATGTCTGAGTCCACAAACCGCTGAATAGGAGCTGTTCTGTTTTTGTCTCGGCTCCACCATAAACCAGTATCCTACCAACTGACCCCTTGATGTATCTAAGGATCCATTTGAGAGCCTGCCAATGGGACTTTCCTGGATTTGCCATGTACCTGCTAACAAGACTAACGGCATGAGCAAGATCGGGCAGTACACACCATGGCATACATTAAGGACCCTACAGCATTAGCATAAGGAATGCTATTCATATAAATCTGCTCTTCATTCGATTTAGGTGACTGACTTGCACTCAACTTGAATTGCTGAGACATAGGTGTAACAACAGGTTTAGAATTTGCCATTCCAAACTTGTCAAGCTTCCTGAGACAAACTTAGAGTCTTCAAAATTCTGTCCCTCTGAATTTCAATCCCCAGAATTCTACTAGCAGCCCCAAGATCCTTCATTTCAAACTCTCTATTCAACTCAGCTTTCACCTTTGTGACCTCAACCTTACTATTGCTTGCAATCAAAATATCATCAACATACAATAGAAGAATCACAAACATACTGTTATGCAGAAACTTGAAATACACACAATTATCATACCTACTCCTTTGAAATCTTATATGAGCCATGAATTAATCAAACCTCCTATTCCATTGCCTTGGTGATTGTTTCAAACCATAGAGAGATTTGTTTAACTTACAAACAAAATCCTCTTTACCTCTGACCTCAAAACCTTCTGGTTGCTTCATCAGAATGGTCTCCTCAAGTTCACCATACAAAAATGCAGTTTTAACATCCATCTGCTCTAATTCAAGATCACATTCAGCCACCATTGCAAGGAGAATTCGATAGACACGTGCTTGACTACGGAGAGAAAACATCATTGAAATCAACCCCCTCCTTTTGAGTAAACCCACGGGCTACAAGCCTAGCTTTGAACCTATTTTGTTCAATGCCAGGTATGCCCTCTTTCCTCTTAAAGATCCACTTCTTGCCATTACGGAACCGGTAGGTCTCTTAACCCGGTTCAGTATGGTTATCATGAAGTGATTTTATCTCTTCATTCATAGCCTTAAGCCAATTGTCCTTATCTTTACTTGCCAATGCAGCCTTGAAGGAATTGGGATCTTCTTCAAGGACTTCACTAGCAGCAACTAAAGAATAGGAAATTAAATCAGCATAACCATACCTTTCTGGTGCTTTAGTCTCTTGATTACGTCTCGAGGCTATTGATACCCATTCTCGGTTGAGCTTGTTGAACTTCATCGCGTTTCTTCATCATCAAGTAACCACCTGTCGACTTGTATTTCCTTCGGTTTTACATTGGACTCCACCTCAAAATCTACTCTGCGAGTTGTTTGATCAGACCATCATTTACTCTACCGGTCTTGGTTTTGTAAGCCATTTCCTTCTCATTGAAAACCACATCACGCGACGCGATGCATTTTCTATGACCAGGTTCAAGGCACCATAGCTTGTAAGCTTTGACACCTTGAGGTAACCTAGAAAGAGACATTTAATTGCTCTAGGTTCCAATTTATCTTGCCTAATGTGAGCATAGGCAACACACTGAATACTCTCAATCTATCCAAACTTGGAGGGTGTCCGGACTGCATCTCCTCGGGTGTCTTCAACTCAAGGCGATTGAAGGGCATCTATTAATCAAATAAGTTGCAGTCATCATTTACTACGCGAAAACTTTAGGCAAGCCTCGCACTAAGAATCATGCACCTAACCCTTTCAAGGATTGTTCTATTATATCTCTCGGCAATTCCATTTTCTTTGAGGAGTACCAGCAATTGTTCTATGTCTATGATGCCATTTTTATTGCAAAAATCATTGAAAAACTCGGAACAAAACTCAAGGCCATTATGCAATACGAAAAACCTTTACCTTCTATCGTTTGAGTTTGAGAGGGCTTTCCAAGTCTTGAAACTATCAAAGGCTTCATCCTTTGATTTCAAAACATAAGTCCACGCTTCCTTGAGAAATCATCAACAATAGACATGAAATACCTAGCACGAGAATGAGAGGGTGTCCTAGATGGCCCCCAAAGATCGGCGTATGTATGTAATCAAGTATGCCTTTAGTTCTTTCTCGGACCCGGTCTTGAAAGCTGACCGCAAGCCTTGCCACAAACACGGTGTTCACAAAACCAGTAGCCTTTCCACTTTGTCTCCACCAAGCAAGCCTTATTTTCCCGGCTCGGCAGACCGCCTCGCTCACGTATTGACCCGACCTCGTATGTGCCCGCAGTCCGATCTTTGTCAATACCCTTTAAAGCTTGTTGCCGGACCGGAATTACCATGTCACAGTCTAAGGAATAGAGCCCATTCTTCTTTATTCCCCTCATCACAACCTTGGAACCCTTCAATACATTCAGAACTCCTTTTTCACCCTTGAACACATAGCCCTTCTTATCCAAATCACCAAGAGAGATTAAATTTCTCTTGAGATCAGGAATGTATCTAACATCACTGAGCAGTCTTTCAATTCCATCATGGAATTTGATCCGGATTGATCCAATTCCTTCAATTTTACAAGACTTGTTGTCTCCAAGATACACAGAACCACCTGCTTGATTGCTGAATTCTTCAAACCATGACCTGTTTGGAGTCATATGAAATGTGCGCCCAGAATCCAAGATCCATTCTGTTTCTTTCTCACTGCCAGATACCACTAACACTTCTGTAGATTCATAACCATCTTGAGCTATCGCAGCATTTCCAAAATCCTTGGAGCTTTCATTCTTGGAATTAGTTTTGAGTCTATCAGGACAATTCTTTCTGGTGTGCCCTTCCTTCCTACAATGATAGCATCGGATATTGGAAACATTTCCACCATTGGTGGTGTGAACATTCCCTCCTCCAATTTTTGTTGAGGCTTGAACTTCTTTGTCTTGCTTGCTATCTTTCTTGAAAACTTTCCTTAATAGTGAGACCACTCACCATTTGCGAGATGGTTTAGGCTCCTTCCTCTCATTTAATTCTTTGGCATTGAGCGGCTGTACATCATTCAAAGTAGCAGATTCTCGCGAAGCGGCATGATTTCTTTGAAATGAGCATAGGTTCTTGGCAAAGAACACAAGAGTAACAAAGGCTTGATCTTAAATCATCAATTGAGACATCAATGTTTTCCAAGTCAAGAATCAACTTGTTAAACATGTCCAATTGGCCTTCTAAGGGTTTATCTTCTTGCATCTTAAAGGAATACAAAGATTGTTTGAGGTAGAGTCGGTTTACCAAAGATTTAGTCATATCAAACTCTCGAGCTTCAACCACCAGCAGCGTGATCTTCTCCTTGGAAACTTGCCTCAGCACCTTATCACCCAGACTGAGAATAATCGCACTGTGAGCCTTTTCCAACATGATCTTCTTGTGCTTCTCTGTCATGTTCTTGTCCAGCCTGCCCTCTCCTTCAAGTGCTTCGACCAAATCCTGTTGCACAAGCAACGCCCTCATCTTCATCCTCCAGAGCCCGAAATCATTCTGTCTAGTGAACTTCTCAACATCATACTTGGTTGTAGACATGATTGCAATGTCAACGCTCACCGCACCACTTGTTGAACCAAGATCAGAATTTCACCACAGAAATTCCACACAAGAATGAACCAGAATTGAAAGATCAATTCATATTCAATGCAGCAACAAAAAATAAAAGGACACAAGAGAATTAACGTGGTTCTTCTTAGGGCAATGTACCCTAAGCTTACATCCACGGCAGCCTATAAAATTGATATCTCTTTTGTGTTTACACACTCTTTCAACTCTCACAATAATGCCTCACAATACAAGAGATTGATCGCACAAAAGCTTGAAACACAGAGTAAATAACTAAGTAGTGTGAGCAGCGAAGCTACTTATAGCCTAGCCAACTAACAACCCTCTTAACTCACCAATGAAACAGTTAAGAGGTTACAAACAAAATAACAGAAAAAACTAACCGCAAGCAACTGTTAGTAACTGTCATCTAACTAGTTGACTAAAAACAAGTGTTGACTGAACCAATAATCAACAATTAGTATCAAATTTTTCTGTGGCTATGTATTTTAATTTGTATTTACGTGTATATATATATATATATATATATATATATATATATATATATATATATATTATCTCTAGATGACCGACATTATTGAAAACAAAAAAATATATTTTATCTCTAGATTATTTTTTAATTGACATACTTAAAATTTAAAAATATTGTATAGTATAACGAATTTAGTAGTTTTAAATTCAATTCAAAAGCCTTTGTTTTTTCAAAGTTAATGAATTAACTAAAAATAAAAGTTCAAACAAATTGTGACCTATTCGTTTGTATGTTCACTAGTATAGAGATCCCTCCTAGACGCGGATTTAATATATCATCTATTTATAATTTATTACTATATATTTTTTACTTATTGTACAGAAAACTATATTTTTTTTTACTAAACCTATTTAGAGAATTGCTAATAAGTAATAACACATTTTCTAATATACTCTCTCCATGCGTTAGAAATTGTGTTGCTGCCACTTCTCGCCTATCTATAACTATTGATAAAGGCAATGCTCAATTTTGATTTCGAAAATTTTATGTTAATTTGTATTTCAACTAATTTCTTTCATTTTTAACCTTGACTCTACGTAAAATAATTGCAACATTGAAATTCAAGAATGCTCTATTAGTAATTTATTCATAATTTGAATTGGCAGGACTATTTTTATGTATCTTGTTTTTTATTAAAAAGAAATAAATAATACTTTATCTAATTACTAGATAAAATCTATTATATTTAACAATTTTATCCAACAATATGGATATATTCTCTTTTATAAATATTAAGTTTATAAAAAAGACACCCAAAAAATGTGAACAGAGGAGTGCACGGTAATGTCTGTCTTTCTGCTAGTAAAATATAAGGTAAAGACATATTAGATTGCCTAGTGATACAATTAATTTTAAAATTAAACCCAATCGATGAAGTGGAAAAATGAAGAAAAAAAGTAATCTTTAATAAAGTTTTCTAAAATGGGAGATAAAATGCATAACTTTTTTCGTTCAAAAAATGCTTAACATTTATATTTTTTAATCTATCTTGATATATTTAATTTTTAATTAGATTTTTAATAATACAGTTAAATATTTCAGTAGTTAAATAAATAAATATTAAAATAATATTCTATTTTTTCAGTCTTCTATCACCAACACTTAAAATTTGCTAATTACAATTATATAATGCACAAAATAGAATGATGTCAGTTATATATCAAGTTTTGAAGAGTTTATTCTAAAGGTTGGAATATGTTTCATTATAAAAAAAGGTTGGAACATTTTCTTTTCATCAAAAAAAGTTAGAACATTTTGTTATATATAAAAAAAGGTTAGAACCTTTTCTCAACTCATCATAACCAAAACATTGCCCCCACCTTTTTTTTATCTAGATTCCCTAGGGAATTACACGGTTTCACACGGTCATGGTTTTTTACACTCTTAGATTAGTTTCTGTTATGTTCTCTACCTTTGGGTGTCCTATATCAAAAAAAATTTAAAAAAATGAGAGAAAAATCTCTCTGTAGGGAATCCAAATCCTTTTTTTTTATTGATAACTTCTTCCCCAATTTTTCACTCTAGATCTTTCTCCTCTTTGACTTGTTTTTCAAAGTTAACAATCCATAAATAATGGAATATGAAGTTAGAAGTAACTGGTTATGTGTGCCATATATGGGAGAAGATAAGCATTAAGAAAAAGTAAAAGCATCAATCTCATTAAAAAGTTTCAACAAAATATGAATCACAACTCTATTTAAAGCTCTCACAACTCAAATTTCTCACTGATTGCATATCTTAAAGAGCAATAAAGCTGCATATCTTCCCCATCGATAGACTAGAGAGGGAGACGCTATCTCTATCTTTATCTCCCCTGAGCTCTTAGGGTTTAATGACAGCTTTTTTCCCAAGATTTCTTGACTCACCCATCTATTCTTGGATCTTTACTCCTAGGTCATCATAGTTTTGTCTGTCGTTTGAAGTCTAGTCTTGGATCTGAATCGATTAACATTTCGTTTTTCCCAGTTCTTCTTGGTATATTCATCCAACCTTGGATGTTAACCCCTATATCCTCCCAAGGTTCTTGTTTGCTGTTTTGAAACCCCGATTGTGCTTTGGAGGACCAAAATCTGGTTGATGCAACTTCCCTGCACCCCTGCCATCCACCGCCACGGTGAGTCACGACCCACACCCCACACCCGCGACAGATCCAAAGCCCACACCCCCATTGGAGCCACCACCAGAGTATTATGGCAGCGTCCTCGCGCTTCTACCACCCACATTTGCGAATGCTCCTCCATTAGATCTGCTCCCTAAACGCCCTCCACAAAAATCACTAGATGTAGGTATATGTTTTCAATATGGTAGTGTTGTTACTTGTGCCTGTGTGGGCTGTATTTTGTGCGGATTGATTTTATGGTTAGATTGGTTCAAGAATGCACTTGAAGTATTTGATGAAAAGCCTCGAAAGAGCTTGACATATTGGAATAACACAATGCGTGCAAATCCAAATGAGTCTGACACCAACCTCAACATCCTCTCGATCTATCAATTGGATTCCGACACAAGTGGTGAATTTGGACAAATCCGAGACCACATTTAGTCAAATTGTGCATGAAGAAGATAAAGAAATAATTCGTAACTAGATAAAAATAAAGACCGTGGAATCTCACTTCTCTGTCGTTATTGACTGGTGTGTGGAAAAAATTGATAGATTGTATGCTAGAATCTGTATCTTGATTTGGAATGCCACTTTGTTTTCTGAACAATCTGTATATAGTGTTGTCTGGTTTAATTAATAAAATTTGAATTTTACTGTAAAAAAAAAAGAGTAATAAAGTTGTATGCTCTCGTCAGCAATTTGATCCACGTTAGAGTTAGATACATAACTTGGGAGTCAAGCTGTTTAGTGACTTTAATCCCTTGGACTAATTTACGAATAACAAATTATACTTTAGTTAGAACATCAGAATATGGATTTAAGTAGATTCATATTTTTCATAAAATTGGGATGATATTAGCACAAAAAATGGATGATTTATGTTTCTATCTATTATTTATTTATTATCTATACCATACCATTATATAATGGAAATGACTTTTAATAACTGTTTTTTGTGTCCTATTTTACTTCTTATTTTATTTTTGGGCAATTTACAATAAAAATAACTATATAGAAAAAAAAATTTGCATCTTTTTCTTACTTGAAATATTGTACCTTCTATCCATTTTTTTTTGCAAATATTCATCGTCGCGCAATAAAAATGCGGAATACGGCGTCTTGCCCATCCTTTATTTAAAAAAGTTAACATTTCATTCATTTTCACTGTGTACCCGTGAATCATAGTTTCTCGGCTTAAATATGAAATTGGTTCCCCTAAAAATTCACAAAGTTCATTTTTAGTCCTTAAAAAAAATTTGAAGGTTTTTAGTCCCCAAATTTCAAAATATTTTTCAGTTCGTCCCTCACTCTAACGCCGTTATGATTTTAGTTCCTCAAAAATTCTAAAAGTTCGTTTTTAGTCCACAAAACTCTAAAAGTTCGTTTTTAGTCTCCGTCTCAGAAGCGCCACATATGCGCCACAAAACAGCATTAGCGACAGGGACAAACAGAAAACTATATTTAAATTTGGGGATTAAAAGCCTTCAATTTTTTTTAAGACTAAAAACAAACTTTAGAAATTTTTGGACGACCAATTTCAGCCTAGTTTCTCTCTCTCTCTTTTTTTTTTGACATGGTGAATCATTATAGTTTTTCTTGCTAGTGGGAAAATGGGACCATGTTAAACTTCATCCCTAATGGTCTGTTTGGGAGAGAAAAAAGAAAATAGGGGAAAGAAAAGTTTTCGGTAAAGTGTGAAAAAAATGCATTAATAAATATAACAGATCAATAATAATATAACACATCATCAATTTTACACTTTAACCAATAAACTTTCTTTTCTCCTACTTTCTTTCCTCCCACTTTCTTAAATGCGAAACGTACCATAACCGTTTGTTTTGGCTCCCATTCCAATCTGTTACCCGCCTTTATGAAGTTCGGACTTAGGAGCCGTTACTATTTGAAGCTAATTCGAGAGCACAATGCCACTTCCATTGCTACCTCTTCACGCTCAGAGCTTCGCCGTTCATTTTCTTCAGAGCCAAACGGCGAATTTTCTTGCGTCTCTCTTCTCATCATGACCAAATAAAACCCTATCGCTGTCGATCATCACTCCCATTCGGTTGCTGAAATTGCAAATCACTGCCATCTCCTCAAGCTCTAGAGCACACGGTATCCGATTCCACCGATTCCACTACGTTTCTTGTATCTGTAACTCACGCATTTCGATTTTGTTCTGAATATATATTTCTGCGAATCTCTGATACTTCGTGCGTGTGTGTGTTGTGTTTCTGCGTTTCATTTGCAATATCAGTTTTGTTAAATTTGATATCTATAGAATTCATCTAATGCCAGTTGCTGCAACAGTCATAGATAAGCATGTGCTTGATTTATGATTAGTTTCTGTTTCTTTTTAACGAACTATAAAATTATGCGATTTGCTTGATTTTTAAGTTTGTCTCGCTGAACCTCGCCTATTTCTGGATTTCGCGTCTTTGCGAAATCAATTCTGTTGCACTTGGACTTCTGAGTCTGAGTTTTTCATGGATCGGCACTGTTGACTGTTGATTCTTCGTTTCGCACCATATTGTGTTTTTTTCTATAATGTTTTGATCTACTTAATGTTCTCTGATCTGGAAGCAACGTCCCACAGTAGAAGATAATGCTATTCCATTGTTTTTCATAATACATTAGGTTAGTCTCTGCCCATTACTAATACTCTAGGTTTATCTTGTTCATGCTTCGCTTTCTAGTACAACTTGGATCTTTTGACACGTGTAAATAACATTTTAGAAATTTTCCTTTAACTTGTCAACTTGCACTTGTTATATCTTGCTGGTTGAATTACAGTTTATGATTTATAGGCGAACAAATTTCTGATTTAGGAGGATTAACCAAAAGAGTGGTCTACAACGTTCAATGATGGTTCATAGGCAAACTTCATCAACTATCCTTTGGTTTAAATCATTCTATGTTGGAAATATGTTCAATAAGACACCCTATATTATAATTCTCCCTGTTCTATTATTCCCGTTAGTTATTAGTGATTGTATTTTCTCGTTGTTCTGACATTTACACCTGGATGTTTTTTTCTTTCTTTTTGTTCCGCTCTCAAAACATCCAGCATACTCAATGTTGGTATTGTTTTTTCTGGTGGTTGGATTTATAGGGTAGAAACTTTTGTTCCCTATTTTTATTTTGAATATCGCAGTTTTATCCTAGCCGAGGGTTAATCAGAAAAATTTTCAACCTGAAGGAATGGCAGAACAGCACAAGGAATCCTCACCTGCAGATTCTAAGGAGAAAAATTCATTGCTAGGTTTTTCTCTATATTGATTTTTACTTGTATGATGTAGTGAGTTTTACTCGTAGATTCTTCCATTTTTCCTTTAACTTGTCCATATTTGTATAAAAAGAAGTCTTGCATTGCTTTGGGACTCTTATCTTCTACATTGTTTCTTCATCCTAAGTATTGACCTGAGATTCTTAGATGTCTCTCAGCTTCTTGTAAAATTTTGAGAGTGCATTCTCATCTACACTCTGGAAAAGCAAATACGCACTTTTTTTTTGGGTGGTTGATGGAAAACAACAACAATGACATGATATAAGTATTACTTTTGCTTTTCCTTTGGATTTTTTAATTCAAACAGATGATGAGATCGGAAAGGAATTTCTTGGCTCCTGGAAATCCATGTCAATGGCAGATGATGATGCCATGGATTTTAGCTTTGACACTGTTCCTAAAAGCAAGAAAAAGACATTCGACTTTGAAAAACTGTAAGCATTCCTAAAGTTAGTTTCGGTTATGCAAAGTCAAATATGGATAGCAACTGTTATTGGTTTCATTCTGAAACCTTCTCCGTTTTAATTTGTTTTTAGGTTGACAGATTCGATGGTTAGTATTGCTGAATTAAGTGTGCAATATTTTTATTTTTTTAGTGATTATGATATTTCATTTAAGGAACAGATTATCTGGATATACATATATGCTTATGTAATGCTTTTGCAAGTTTGTAGTTCCTTACTAATTGTTACAAATAATCTTTGGTAGGGACATGAATTTTAATCTGGATAGTGAGTTCGACAAGATATCATCATTTAAGGTGGACATGTCAGACCTTGATTTTACATGCCCACCCAAAAAGTCTTCCCAGTCCACGGACAAAAAGGGGGAAGCTTCTTGTGCAAAAGCAGGGAAACAAGATGGTTTTAATTTCAACTTTGATTTTAATGAGTAAGTGGGGTTAATTATTCAATGCAATAATCATTTAATGCACAGATATGTTATTTTTGGGTTCTGCAACGTTAGTTTGAGTGATTTGAAGGTATAAATATAATCTTATACTATTATGCCTTTGATTGGCGTAGGTTGGATAGCTTCAATCTTGATTCAAGCTTAGTAAAAGTAGATACTAATGCCAACAGTAGCCTGCGAAAGAAAGGAATTACTACAGAAGGAGAAGGAAATGATAATGGAGGTGCTAAAAAGCCTAAAATCAATGATGATGAAGGTGTTCATGCATCTAATGATAATATGGCTATGAAACCTCGAGCATCGGAGAGGTTGGAGACTTTGGAGGTTGAGACTTCAGTTGGTAACCTAGGGAATCTAGTTTCCGGACAGGATGATTCTGTTTCCAAATTTTCATCCTCTGGGAACCTTGACGCGCCAATTAAGAATCAGACTTCAGATATAGGTAAAAGCACAAGTATAAAAGAAATGGATCAAGAAAGAAACTTATCTGAGAAGACAAAGTCAACAGTATCAAAATCTGAGCAGGTTATCAATAAGGTACCTTCCCAGTCAGTAGGTCAAAGTGATTCGGAGCAAGACACTATCTCAGAACCGCATACAAAGGTTTTTTCATCTGGAACAAGAGTAATTAATGTTTCAGGTGATAAACAAGAGGTTAATGATGAGGCAACATTTGTGGATTCTGATGGCGTAGACATAAAGTTAGAGCATTCATCCCCACCTCTTACTGAATCAGATGGCAGTGTTAGAGAAGCAATTAATCTAGATAGCTGTGCTAAACAAGGAGTTACTAATGACCCTCAGCCAGAAAAGAGTAATACAAGTTGTGAAAATATTACCAAAACTGATGCCTTGAAGAAGAATTCATGTGACAATAACATCAGAGAAAACAACAGATCAACTTTGCAGTGTCATTTTGCTACAGCAAGCAGGTCGAATTGTTACTATCCTTTTTATAATCATGTCATTAAGTTTATTTCTATTATTAGCTGAGTTACTGAAACTCCTATTCTGTAAGGTATCAAGGACCTAAAGGTTATTTTTTTTAAAGGTATTTACTGTTTTTCACAACTTTCTCTCATTTAATGCAGTAAACCCATAGTTGATAAAATCACGCTGATGAAAGAGAAAGAACTCCTAGTTATGCAGTCAAATATGTTCAGTATGCCAGAGAACAAAAGGTCTTCAAAGAATCCTTCATCAACAGCTGGGACAAAGAGTATCTCCTTTGACTGCAAAAAAAATGCTGACATACACCTGAGATCCATAAGCCAAGCACGGTGTGTTATTCTTATGTTTTCCATAACAATTGTATTTATTGGGCTTTCAATAGTAAAATGTTTCATACCTCAACAGGGACAGCTTCAAATCAAATGACACAAAATTTGGAAGCAAAATGGTAAGCGATTCACTCCCAGGTTCCAGCAAACTAATGAGGGATGCACCAGCAGCATTGTTTGGTAGCAAAGATGATCTTAAAAGTTGTAGTAATACCAGGTAATAAATATGTTCCTGGATTTCTGTTATACGAGAAGTTTCTTACTTTATAAACACTCTTTTCAACTGCATAGATGATGTTTTTGTGGAGGTTAGGTTGTTACTTCCCAGTAATGAATGTAACTGTTACTTCTGATCATGATCAGGGAGGGCATTGTTTTTGATGTTACACCAAGTGTAGGCAAGTTGGCTGGAAATATGAAATCATTTCGCGAAGAAGTAAATAAAAGCAAGGCCATATTTCTAGAAACTGGCATGTCAACAAAAGTTGTTAATATTTTGAGGTAAGGCTGCTGCTGTTGAGTATTAACTTTTGTTACTCAAGTTGGAGGTAGAACTAGAAATCATACCAGAATCCAGATTATATGTTGTAAATATGACTTTGTGTGGTTGGCTTTTCTAACCTCCAGCACTATAAAATTATATTGGTGGTATTTGCCCATGCTTTTGTTCAAACTAGATGTAAACCCTTGCGTCCCATGAGTTGGCAAATAAAACTGACTTGGATTTGTTTAATTGCAAAACATGTTCTGATTTTTATATAATAAACATCACAGGTCTTCAATTATATCTTCCATAAAAGTGAATGATATGCAATTTTAACACAACTCACCTTACAACCAGAACATGACAACCTTTTCCCAACATTCTCTCATAGACTTGTTCTTGTCCTCAAAATTTTTGTCATTAGATTGGTTCTTTTTTGTGCATTTGTTGCCACTAATGTCTTTTACATTATTATAGAAAATGACGGGTGAAAAATGCTCAATGAGGAAAAAAAAAAATCAAAATACCTGTGATACGATATGAAAGGAGGTTACAATTTACAAGTAAGAAATATGAATAAGAAAACAAATTGATGCATAATATATAATACTGACATTTAAGTTTGCTACTATTGAGATGATAAAACTAATAAGTAATTATTATGTTATTAAGAAGGTGATAAAATGAGACAAATTCGAAGTTAAAAGGAAAAGAAATCCCTGCTATTGTAGAAGAACCACTTATTGCGGTCTTTGTCATCTACATGACATACAGAAAGTATGAGAGGTTGTACACCATACTACAATGGCCATCATATCCTATCCTCCCTACTATCTCCCGCAAAACACCGCAGTTTCATTATACCACCATGATATTAATTCATTTTCAAAACTGATATGATTTGGTGAATGGTGAATCAAGTTGATTTAAACTGCTGAATATGAGGTGACAATCATGGACAAGTTGCTTATGTGGAAAACCAGTAGAAATTCAAGTTGTTGAGACGACATCTTCATAAATCGCGTTTCAGGTTTAGTATGTCACAATAGATACAACCAAAATAAATGTGAGTTATTGAATGATAATGACAATTCAGAGAGGCCAAATGCTCGATATCCTGGATTAATTGAAAGAAATTAATTGGATGGGAAAATAAATATAGAAGAATTAGTTCATGGAAGAATTTGAAATTTATGCATCATTACACACATTTGGATCTCATTCCCCGTAGTCTGTTGTTTATGTGGTTTGTAATTTTGATATATCTAGGAATGTTCTTTTACCAATATAATAAAAAGAATATAAAGATGTTTCTCTGATATTGTGAACTTTTACTATATACCATTTCTAGGGTCTTCACCATGACCACCGACCGATTTTCTCATTAAAGTTTAACGGTGCCTAATTTTCATCAAACTTGTGTTCTTTCCTTAGTGCCTGAATGTCTGATTTGCCACTCTTTGTGGATTTTTTCAGTTCTCAAGTTAATCCTGGCAGCTTAACCGAGAAGACAGCTAAAATTACTACACAGATATCTGTACATTCTCAACCTGAAGCTTCGGGCAAGCAGTCCTTTCAGAAATCGAAGATCACTTCCGTAGAAGGAAATAAACTTTCTTGTTTTAAAGCTTGCAAGATCACTCCTGTTCCTGCTTTTTCTAGATTAAAGACTTCAAAGTATGGTACTTAGCTAGTTGCTCTCTTTAAACTGATGTGGGGGCTTTGAATGACGTTTTTTTCGTTTTCCCAGGAACATAGGATTTAGCTCGGTTCTAGCAACTTCTTCACACCAAAATTTGGCAAACACCTCGGTAAGTTTTGAACAAAGTAAGGAGATACAGGGTATTACAGCATCAAAGAATGACCATATGACTGACAGTGGTGGCAATCAAAAGCATTCAACCCCGTTCTTGAAGAGGAAAAGCATTGAGGTTTGACATGACTTTTTTCCTTTTTGAACAATTGAAGGAAGAAATGATCACACTGAATGATTTGATACCCACAACCTATGCCTTTGCTCTTTTTTTCTTAACTGTCAAATCTGCAACTGTCTTCGTTTAATGTCTCCTATTGTATGCTTTTGGTGCATAATTATTCCCCTTGGCCCACACTCTGTTGCATAACTGGAATTAATATTTTTGTTTTCTTCCAAGGAAAAATGATAAAGACGAAGAAGTCAGAGCATAGAACTTTACCGCTATAGTACTCTAATATGAAGATTTAGTATCTTTTATGTTGGAAGGAATCGTCGTAAAGTTTTCTTAGAACATCTAAGATTCAATTTTGCAGGTTTCTGAAGCAGATTTGACATCCTTGAGGTCTCTAAAGCGGCTATCTCAGTCTCCTAGTAAAAGCAGGTCCTACAGAACAAATTGATTGTATTACTTTTTCTTTTTGCATAGATTGTCTGTTCTTTCTTTTATTGGTTCTTCTGGACAAGTAACATAGTTCTTAACAACTGCAGAAATTCTAAAGAATCTTCAGATGTTGTTGAACAGGTACATTATCAAATGCTGGGCATTATTTTATCTGATGTGTTGTCTTATATTTTGATGATTACTGATAAATGCAAGAAGACTTGGGGATATTTAAGTGTGATGGTTCATGGTTGTCAATACTAGTTTCTTTCTTTTTCTTTATATATTACTCGAATTCACTTATACATGAAAGTCAGGTAGAGAGCAAGCCCAACGACTTCCTCTACTATCGTTCAACCTCTGGACTTGAAAGTCCATCAGAGATTAAAGTAACAGAAGTGGAAATACCTGATTTTGTACTCATGGAAGATAACAGTAATGTTGAAAAGGCTGAAGCATATATGAAGGAACTTGAAAATGTGAGTGATCTAGAATTTTTTGTCATCTATAGACTAGATAATTTCTGAGTTTGACAGATAATGAGTTTTATTATTAAACTTTATTCAATTACTGGTTTATTAAACTCTGCTGAAAAAAAATAAGGATCCGCTTGGCAGCTAGGATAAAGAAGATAAGATATGACGAGTTATTCTATTTTATTATAATATAGTGTTTGTGGTGACAATAGAACAAGATAAGTATATCCTGTTAGCCAGGAGGAGTTGGGTTAGAAATGAATAGGATAGGATAAGGTTTTTTCCCCCACTTTCACCCTTACTCTTGACACTCTCTTCCATCTTTTACTCTCCTTTTCCCAATGGCGCCACTTGCTGCTTGGCACCCTCCACCACTGTCTCCGAAGCCTGCACCCTTAACCGTTGTCACCTAACACCCTTCGCCACCACCTCCGTTGTTCGGTACTCTGCCATAGTCACTTGACATCCTATACCACTATCTCCCTAGCGCCATTTGTCACTACCACCACCTTTGTCGCCCAACACCATCCATTACTACCATCGCCGCTCAGCACGCTCTGTCACCGTTGCTTGACACTCTCCCCATCATTGCTGCTTGATACCTTCTACCACCTTTGCAGATCGACACCACCATCGCTGCCTAACACCACTTGTCACCTTCACTGCTAGGCACCCTCCAGCACTTCCATTGCACTCAACACTCTCTATCATTGTCGCCCAACACCCTCCTATTGTTGTAGCTCAGTACCTTCCACCACCTTTGCCACTCGACACCATCATTGTTGCCCAACACCACTCGTCATTACCACCGCCATTGGTGGAAATCCTCTACCATTGCCACTGTTACCTGCTTAACACCTTCCACTGCCGTGTCCACCCAATATCCTCTACCTCCTCCGTTGCCAAACACCCTCCATCATTGCCACCATCGCTCGACATCCTTTACTACCTCCACCTTCATCACCTCACATTATTTGTCATTGCTGCCGCCACTGGACACCGCCGGTCACCCTCTTCCACTGCCGCCATGACCACCATCGTCAAACACACTCTCACCGCCACCGTCGTCATCGCCTGACACATCCACCACCTATGAAGCACGAACATAGACACGGACACCGGACACGTAGACACTGCTAATGTCCAAAATATAGGACACCGACACCGACATATATATATATATATATATAAAATGAGTATCATTTATAAAAGATCTATATTGATAATCAAGGATGAAATAGAGATTGGAGTAAAGGACCAAGAGCAGACTTCGATTGCGAAGGGAGTGGAGACACTGACGAGATGGAACGAAGATGTCACCGCGAACGAAGCATTGATAGGGAGGAGACGTCTACTGTGAACAGAGAATATTGAGAGGGAGGGAGATGTCGACTGGAAAAGGGAATCCGGGAATGGAAGAGAACAAGGAAGACTGGAAAAGCTGAACATGCACTATGACTTGTGTAGGTTAGAAAACTTGCTTATGCTGGTGTCCCTTCCCACCAAAAGGGTGTCCCATTTGTGTCAGAAAGGTGTCACTACGAAAAAATATAATTATTTTAATTGGACACCTAAACGAGGAGTCGGAAACGTGTCGTACGGGTGTCGGTGTCCGAAACATGTCGGACACGGGACACGCCTAAGACTAGAGGTGTCTGTGCTTCATAGTCCACCACTGCTTGACACATCCACCGCAATGAGACATCTTTCACCATTGCCACTGCCACCTAACAGAAGGGTAATTTTGTCATTTACATATATTTTATATCATATCATGCCATTATCTATTCAATATCATGCATAGGATACGATAGTATAACACTATCAGATGATTATCTGGTGCGCATCAAACATTGAATAGTATAAGATCTTGTTAGACTCATCATATTTCATTCTTATCCAACTTTCCTATCCTATCTTTCCTTATCCTATCTTGATCACCAAATGAGTCCCAAAGTATGTTTAAGCAACAGACCTGATATTGAAAAGCATAAGATAGGCTGCTGGTCATTAGGAAAGAGATTTTATTGCAAGGTAATAGTTGCCTTTTGCCATAAGTTCAGATATATGAAAACAGTTTGATGGAATTCAGCAAGTTGTGTGGTCTGATTGCTAAAATGACATGTTACTTGGCAAGCATTTCCGACTTACGTGTTTACTGTTTACTAATGAATATCTCCCCTGCTTCCAATTTACTAATGAATATCTCCCCTGCTTCCAATGTCGGTTCCACCAAAATAACCCTATGCTCAAAATTTTAGTCACTATGACAATGTTATTTATTTTTTTTAATCACTAATTCACTATATAAGACATTTTGAAACCAAATTTCATGTTATTTATACATCAAAATTCGACAACTATTTCCGTAGTTAATGCAGTTTAAAATTGTGATTAATGAAGTGTTGAACTTGGTTAATGGATATACCAAGCTGTCATGACTTATTAACCATCCATTGAATAATACATGTAATATCTTACATTTTAGAATTTGAGAGGATAAATGTTATTTTGACAAATGGCTATGTTGGCCTGAGGCTGATCAAGCACCATGCTAAGAAGGATACTCATATCTCCTTTTACAATACAATTTCTAGTTCCTTAATTCACAGTACTTGTGCTTAACTGTTTATTCAAGCAAACCAAGTGATTTCCTCATTTAACAAAATAATTTTATACACTTGCAAGTTGCATTGATTTTAAAATTGAACATTTTAATCCTATTTAATGGTGGTGAATGGGTCTTTTCTATCCATGCATTCAATATATTAAAAAAAAAAAAAGGTAAAGAAAACTGCACCTCGTGGACTTCTATTTAAATGTCACTTCTTGCAGATTTGTAACATCCTGAAAAAAAGGCACGAGGAAGCAAAAGAACTATTAGTTCGAGCCATTGTGAACGACAATAACTTGCTAATGCTTAATCATCCCATTCATGAAGAAGAAATATCCTCCAGTTCTTCTTTTCGGTCATTTCCTCCTTGTCATTTAATTATTATTATTATTATTATTATAGATATTAAAGCTGGTTATATCCATAACATTTTTTTAACATTCAGAAGGTTCAGAAATTTGCTTCTCAATTGATGTCCAAGGGGATTCAAACTTGATCAGCAACAAATTGTTGCATTCGAAGGTATGTGGCCTATTCTGCAACTATAAAATTTGTCAGGTTATTAGTCACCATTTGAATTTAAGGACTGAGTACATTCGTGTAAAATTTGTCTGGTTATTCCTTCAGTGTTGTCTGGACTTGACAAACATTTGCCATTTCCTTAAGATGGTGAAATTGTCAAAAACTTGTCAATTGTATCTTTGTGGTCTATTAAGGTTTCAAGTTTGTACAAAGTCTATTGTGATGCATGCAACTAGTCCATTTTAACATTGTCATCTTATTTATGCGTTGATCAACTTAAATAACTTTTTAGCTACGTACCGAGAGAAAAAAGGAAAAAGTTTTTCAGCCAAAGCCTAGGCCAGAATTCCTTTTAAGTGTTCCCTTGAAGAAAAGAGCTTTCACTATTGATTTTGCATGTCTTGGAAGATTCCCGTGTCAGTCATTAGGTCTTGAGAATTGTTGGTGTTGGGACTTTTAGTCCCACATCGGGTAAAATAGTAAAGAGGAGTGAACCTCTTTGTTATAAAAGGAGGCTTGGGCCTTGGTTTTATGTACACCATTCAAAAGCTTGTCTAGCAACTTTTGTCTCTAGATAAATTCCTCTCTTTGTTTTAGAATTTAATAGAATTCTTAGTATGCTCTATGGTTGCAGTTTGGGCTGAACCTCCACATCAGAAAAAGAATTTATTAGGAATATTTCTTGTAAAAGGAGAGGTGTGAGAAGTAAGTTTTGCTAGTGGGGAAGCTTTGTGGGTGTACGAGTGCTTGAGAGAGAAAATTGTGTAGTTGTAATAATTTTCTACATAGTGGATTTTCTCTAAAGTCTTTGGTGGTTTTCTCTGGTTTGGGAGTTTTCCGTTAAATACTTGTGTTGTTATTATTTCTCTATTTGTTTTCCAATTTTCCCTGAGTCTGATTTACAGGAAGAGAATTTGAAGAGTCAAATTCCCAACAAGTGGTATCAAGCGCAGGTTACGCCAAAGAGGATGTCGAGACGAGTTTCAAATCACGGTCAGATTTGATGTAGAAATTTGTGGAAAGATCAACTTTGGCTTGTGGCAAATACAAGTCAAGGATGTGTTGATTGATCACAGTTTTACACAAGGCTTTGAAGGGCGAGGTTACTCTGAAAGTAGCGGTGATCTTTGGTAAAGCGCTAGTAAAGCAGACAAAGGCGATGATGATTGGGAGGATGCGGATTTGAGAGCGGCCAAGTGCAATTAAATGCATGCTGACCAAAAATGTTCTTGCGAAGCGTGAAGGAGCATCCACGGCAAAGGGACTGCAGGAAAAACTCGAGGAGTTGTATCGGACAAAGAGCGTCTCAAATCGGTTTGTATCACTGAAAGAGAAGTTTCATACGTTGCAAATGGATGAAGGTACTACTATTTCGATCATTTAAATATTCTCAATGGCATTGTTTGAGCTTGAATCTATTGGAGTTAAAATTGATGATGAGGATCGGGCCTTAAAGGCGATCGTGTCTCTTCCGCAGTCTATGAGCACATGAAGCCGCTATTAATTCATGGGCATGGTAAGGAGAAAATAATTTTCTCGGAGGTTACTAGTAAGCTTCTTTTACGAAGAGAGAGACTTGGTGGGAATGTAACAATCCACATGAAAGTTACGCATTGGTAGCTCATGGTGGAAGAAGAAAGAACTCCATAAAGAATATCTGTTGGGGATGTGGGCGATCTGGCCACATCGAGAAGAATTGTAAAAGGTAGAAGCCAGGTTCGGCTAAAAAGCTGCAATCGGCTAGTGGAATCTTTGATAATGAGGCTAACATTATCTCCGATCTTGATGTCTTTTGAAAGAAGGACATGTATATCCTTATGGCATGGGTCCCAGAAGTTGCCATGATAAAGGATATTAAATGTTAAGCGGGACTACATTTTGCACCACGGGCATTAGTTGACATTGATGCGAGGGTGTGTGGTGAAATTTATGTCGATGGCTGATTAACTTCCATGAGAGTCAAATATGGGAGTTGCACCATAGTTTTTGGCGATATTATATTTCGGCATGTGCCGAGTTTAAATGCTTGGGATGGCTAGTTACGAGTTATTATGCTTTTATGGTGGAGCATGACTGCGTTGCGATGATAGCGAAAGCTATGGGAATCTTCAAATCAAGGTGGGCGTTGTGGAGACCACAAAATCACAAGGTGGAGATTGTTGGTGTTGGGACTTTTAGTCGCGTGAATAAAATAGTAAAGAGGTGAGCAACCTCTTTGTTATAAAAGGAGGCTTGGGCCTTGGTTTTATGTACACCATTCAAAAGCTTGTCTAGCAACTTTTGTCTCTAGATAAATTCCTCTCTTTGTTTTAGAATTTAATAAGTCTTAGTATCTTTCTGTGGTTCTGCAGTTTGAAATTTGAACCTCCACATCGGAAAAAAGGAATTTATTAGGAATATTTCTTTGTAAAGGAGGTGTGAGAAGTAAGTTTTGCTAGTGGGGAAGCTTTGTGGGTGTCTGAGGAGTGCGAGAGAAAAATTGTGTAGTTGTAATAATTTTTCTACATAGTGGATTTTCTCTGCAGTCTTTGGTGGTTTTTCTCCTGGTTTGGGAGTTTTCCACGTTAAATACTTGTGTTGTTATTATTTCTCTATTTTGTTTTTCCAATTTTCCACAAGTGCAGTTTCTGGGGAAGAGAATTTGAAGAGTCAAATTCCCAACAAGTCAATGAGGTAGAATTGACGGTTTATATGTGCAGAGCTAAAATTTGAACTCTATTGCACAATGAGTAGCCAAGGTAAAAGAAAAACAACGTCAAACTAAATTCTGTTAATGCCATTTAGAAGTTATACGTGATAATCGAGAATCATCTAAGATTTTTCTTCCTTGGACAAGACAAGGTCAATCCAAGGAAAGGGAGCAAGATTCTCGTCGTAGTGTTTCGTGCCATCTTTTGTTAAGTGAATGGAAGTTATCTTTATAGGATATGAAAGCTCATAATTTTTTCAAGGAAAATTTATCATAAACTGCATCGTGGGAGTAAGGAAGACATGCTTACGGCCACTAAAACCAATAAAATGTGCAATCTTCAATCTGTAGCAAGAATATATAATGGGGTGAAACAGTATTCAATCAATAAGAAAATTTAATTTAGTAGGTCTATATATGTATCGATGCAATATTCAAATTTGTTGCACCTATAAGCTCAGCTACCATGTATGCATTAATTATTTCACATGTTTTTCGTAAAAGAAATTAAGTTGCTTCACATGTTGATCCACTCCTTCATTTTTTCTTTTAAACTAATAGAATTAGAAAAATAGAAATGAAAAGTAAGTTTGAAATAGCTAAAGAATGTAAATTTATGAAAACTTTTGTTCAGATTACTTCAGAACAACTTTGAGCAGCTTTGGGTAAGCATGAATTAGTTTCACAATGTGATCTTGGAGTAAGTTCTGACATTTGAGGCCCAGGCCTAATTATTAAATTTGTAATTAGTTCCTAGAGGAAAACAGAACACACAGTTGAAATTGATTAGAACTGCAAAAAAAAGCCCCCCTAAAAATCTAAAAAAGAATAATTGTGTGGTTTCCGAATTGAAATAAGAGAAGCTTAATTACGAAATTTTTAGTAATTGCATATTCTTGATATGTAGGTCTTCTAGGTTATCGGATCGTTTTTGAATTTGTGTAGAAAAAGAGAACACATAGTTGAAATTGATTAGAAATTGCAAAAAAGAAGGGGGAGAAAAAAAAAATCTAGAAGAGATAGTGTGGTATATTCTATTATATTCTATTATCTATTTAAGAAACTTAATTACACTAAAGACATGTGGCAAAAACTCATTCATTTGTTTTTCTGCCAAAAACTATTTTTTCACAAAAAACTTAACTATATTGTAGATTCTATTTTTCTTTGTCACTCGTGCTGAACACGAGTTCTTTTAGCTAGTTTTCAAATTGAAAAGAGAGGGAAGCTTACAAAGCTTTAAGTAACTGAATATTCTTGATTTGCAGGTTCTTCCAGGTTATACGATCCTCTTTTGATATTGCAGTTATAGGTTCTTTTGGACACATGTATATTTGAAGGAAAAATAGAAGGTAAAATAGAGGACAAATAGAAAATTTGAAACTCATGTTTGCTTAATGAGTAAGTAAGTTGTTATTTTGAGAATTTGCATAACATACTTCTCAAGGATGTAACTGCTCACTCTTTAATTTGCATTAGTGGTAGAAGGAATAGTTGATGTGTATATGAATGAATTAAGAGAAAGTGTGGAATTGAATCACTAGACACGATGACAAAAATGCAAGAAGAAAATGAATCAACTATGCTACGCAAGAAGAAAAATGAATCATCGAATAAATTAGCAAGCAACTAATTTTGGCGTGCCGCAAATGATTAGTAGAGTGTGAGGTACCAACTTAGTTGGGATCTCTCTCCCTATTGTGATGCCGTTGCATGTCATTTTTATTTTAAAAAAACAATTAGCAAGCAACTATGCTATGCATGTTAACTCCAAAATAAGTTTGACAATTAGTCATCATAGATGGGACTCTGCAAAGGTTGGAAGGCAACACGACGAGCTTTTTTTTTCCGTATACGACATAGCAGCACACTCATTAGGCAACATATTAGTAAGCACTACGGAGGTGAATGATGTGGTTGAGGATCGAATACATCAATTTTGACTCTGCTTATAAATCCAAGATGTATCTTTTTAACATTTGTCCAAACAGAGACTTTTATATATTTATATTTAACGTATAAGGACAATAAAAGCTTTTGGCGATTAGTTGGAAGTGCTCATAAGGATACAAAACAAATTGCACGACATACTCAGACGAATGATTTGATGTCCTTGGACTTCCACTTGGATTACTATAAAAAAAAATTCTGACTACACCGGATGCTTATATATATATGTTGCCTTCCTTGCTTGGATATAGCAAGTTGTCTAGCTAGCATTTTTCCAAATCTTGAAGCGGGGAAAATGGCAAGACTGAGTTTCTGTCTCTGTACTTTGCTCCTGTTGCTTTCATTCTCCGTGTCCGAGACTCGGCCACTGGGGAATCGCGATCCATTTTCTTTTCATTTTCCTTCTAGCTCTTTCTTCCTTAGGACTGTCAAGCACTACCTTTATCCAGGATCAGAAAAAAGAAGCCTAGCTAAAATATTGAACACAAGATCTAAGGTCTCTTTCAGCATTAATTTCAGAAATAGCAATGCTACAAGAAGCGGCCAGTACTACAAACCCCGTCGAGTGAGTCCAGGAGGCCCAGATGCACACCACCACTTCAAATTAACTGCTAATGGAGGACATGGGAGGAGATAGATCAACTGTGTGCATGAGGTAACGGTTTATAATGAAAGAGATAATGAAGAATTCGTTCATAGATGATAGGATCATGTTATGAGAACGAAAACGCGCAAAATTATCAAATAAAAATACTTCGTTTGGCACCTGTAAAAAGGTCGAAGGAATATTTTGTTAGACCTTTTTAAGTTTGTAATGAATCTCTTTGATCCCAATAAATAAGTGATATCCCCCTTTTTGTTAATTTGCGACCACATAGTCAGCGATCGGACCAAAAGGTGATAGAGACAAAATATTATACTGACAATTGATTATTTTTTACATTTAAATTTTGGTTGTGGCAAATAAACTATTTTTTTCCTTTGCCATAAGATATTTTTTTTAAAAGGAAAAGATATATTAATAGGTAGCACTAGGGGTGCTCCCTTTGCCATACGAGTTATAATAACGAGGAAAGAACAAAGACATACATTTGGTATTGGGCTTATGATGTAAAATAACCATTGGCACTATCTAATGCCCTTCAAGATGGTCTGAATGTTAGGATTACAAAAAAATATATACGAACTTTTTCTATATAAAACTAGTAATTTTTCATGTCTAGAAATGCACAAATTCTGTTCAAAATTCATTTATGTCAAGGTGTTACGTGATCGATAATTTTAAGAGAAATAACTTTTAAGGGAAATAGGAAATGGGATTCACGTGATTTGTTGACTCGTGTAAATTTGAAAAGTGTGTTTAAACTTTAAAGCATGTTGCTTGCATTGTTTAATTTTTTTTATTTTTTTATTTACATTTTCACTCTGATTTATGTGAGATGAAGAAGCAATCTGAAGAAACCTTTTTCCTTTTAAGGACGACGTACATTTGATAAAATATTCCTAAGTAATCCCCCCAAAAAATTATAGATAATTACATTGGATAATTAATAACATCTGATAATGTACGGGAGATTAAGTAACCAATTGGGAGGCCCTACGGAAAGGTGATTTTCGTGTACAGGTTCACTCGGATATCGGTTTATACTGTCATGTTCAAAGTACTGTGGATTTTTTACCCCAAAAAAAAGTACTGTGGATTTTGAATGAGAATCAAGAAAGAGTCATATATTAATTATGGCTTTGTTTACCGTGCGTGGGTCTTCTAGCCTCGTACAATACATAACTAAAAATAAGGAAAATGATTTTTGAACATCACTTTATCTGACGCTCACTTTGACACCGTATTTCTGTATAGTATGGATATGTATAGAATTATACGGATTTTATACTTTCTTTTTTTATAGATTTTGTTATCTGGTTAACACAGTTTATCTAAGTGGTTAACACAGTTCATGTAAGTAGTTAACGCAGTCTACTGACTGGTTAATACAGACATATTTTTTTAACTGATTAACGTAGTTCATGTAAGTGGTTAACGCAGTTCATATAAGTGGTTAACGCAATCTACTAACTGGTTAATATAGACACATATTTTTTTAACTGGTTAACGCAGTTCATGTAAGTGGTTAATGCAATACACTAACTGGTTAATACAGAATACACTAACTGGTTAATACAGACAAATATTTTTAACTGGTTAACGCATTTCATGTAAGTGGTTAACGGAGTTCATGTAAGTGGTTAACACAGTCTATTATCTGGATAATAGACACAGAGTAATCGTTAACCAGTTAGTGAACTGGATTAACCACTTATTTGTACTACGTTAACCACTTTTATAATAATTCTTTTTGGGAAAAAAATTATTTTTTGAAGAATTTTTTTTTTAAAAAAATATTTTTTGAAAAAAAAATTTGACCGTACATATATGGACATACGATCCGTACACATACGGACATACAGTGTTGTGTATGGTGTCGGCCAAAGCGGTGTACAAATAGCGCGACCGTAAAAATAATTAGTACATCACTTGCATTTTTCTCCGTCTGCGCATTTAAGTTTTGATTTTTTTGGAAACCGCGAGCGAAATGCCTTTGGGTGGGTTCCACCGTGTATAGGTATCATAGGTACACCACCGTGAGCAGCATTGTTTGCCCTCAAATATTAAAAATAATACTTATCTTATTTTGATCTCTTTCACTCTAATATTTTGCATTCACCGTCCTGACTTATCATTTCATCCAGAGGCAGACTACTTGTTGTCTAGGGTGTGCACTTGCACCCTCTGAAAAATTAAAAATACTATTTATCATTTATAAAATTTATATTTTGATTTCTCTCAGTATAATAATTTGCACTCAGTACCTCACTTAGTCACCTCTTTCATCTCATCCAGTCAGACTCAGTCACATCTCTTTCAAAACTCAAAACAACTCCTCTCACTCTGTCACATCTCGACTCACTCTCCCTCCTATTGGTGAGTACTATTTTTAGTCTCTGTTTCACATTTTACTAGTTTAGATTTCCTCTAATTTAAATTAAAACATTAATAGGATCCCTTTGTTAATCTTCTCTTGTAATCTTTTTGTTTTAATTGGTCTCTGTAATTCGGTCTATGTTATTTTGTTATTTTTCTCTTGTACTTTTTTTTTAATTGCGAAACCTTTCTATTTTTTTAAGTATGAAAACTTGTTTTGTGTTATCATGAATCATTGTTATTTTGCAAGAAGAGTAAACATTTGCTCTTGTTATTTTTTTTCGTAAAAAAAACATGTGATGATGCTCTTGTTATAAAATTTTAAAATTACCGATTTTATAACAAGAGCATTATCACATTTTATTTTATTTTTTTACAAAAAATAACAAAATAAATGTTTACTCTTTTTGCAAAATAACAATGATTGATGATAATACAAAACAGGTTTTCAGACTTAAAAAAATAGAAAGGTTTTGAAATTAAAAAAATTACAAGAGAAAAATAACAACACAACATAGACTGAATTATAGAGGCCAATTACAACAGAAAAAATTGCAAGAGAAGATTAACAAAGGGATCATATTAATATTTTAGTCTAAATTGGGGAAATCTAAACTAGTAAAAGGGAAAACATAGACCGAAAATAACACTCACAATAGGAGAGAGAGTGGGTCGAGATGTGACACAGTGAGAAGAATTGTGTTTTGAGTTTTGAAAGAGAGATGACTAAGTATGACTTCATGAGATGAAAGAAGTGACTAGATAATGGCACTAGGTGCAATTAGGGGTGGTAAAGTCATCCATTTATCCATCCATAAAAAAAATGCATCAAATACATCAATTACAAACAAAAAAACTAAATGGATTGGATTCAATCCATCCATTTAATTTAATAGATGGTTAGTCATCCATTTACTATTTTCAAAATCCATTGGATTACACTAGGGGTGACAAATGGATCAATTAGATAATTTTTTGAATTGATCATAAAATATATTTTTAATCATAAAAAATATTTTTAATCATAAAAAAATATTTTAATTAAAAATATTTTACTCTCTCTCCTCTCTCTCCCCCGTCTCTCCCTCCCGTCTCTCTCCCCTCTCTCTCCCATCTCTCCCCCTCTCTCTCCCCCCTCCCTCCGACTCTTATCCTTAACGAATCAAACGAAGAGAGGGTTTCATTTCCTTTATCTTCCTCCCTTCAATTGCGTCACTCTCTGTATAATAAACAATGAACCCCGTTTCAAGAGCCTATTACTTGTTACTAATTAATTAATTAATTAATTATTGATGAGAGACCACCTATTTCCCTTTTTTTTTTTTGGTCATGACCTATTTCCCTTTCTTTCAAAACGAAAAACGAATGTGTGAATTCATATAATTATCGATTATTGATGAAGTCATATACATACAGCTATCGCTTAGGTCCAACTAACATAATTTATTTCCTCAAAAAAAAAAAAACTAACATAATTTATCTATGATTTTTTTTAAACAATAAATAAGGCTGAGAATAATAGAGTGAATTACCCAAAAACTATGGATCCCAGAGAGAAAGAGGGGGGGAGAGAGAGAGGGGAGACACTACAAAAATTGCAGGGATTACCGAGGGCCACAGGCCCTCAATACAAGAATTGCAGGGATTGTCGAGGGCCACAGACCCTCAATAACGTACCAAAACCGTCGCTAATGCTGCCATTACCGAGGGCCAACCGAGGGCTACCAGGCCGCAGGTTAATCGATGGTAGGAAATGATTACCGTGGGTTTTCATAACAAGACTGTCGGTACTGTACTTGACGTTTTCGTGGGCCTGGAACCCATGGTACGTACCGTGGGCGTCAAGGCCGCCTGTAAATGCAGTGCCAACCGAGGGAAAAGACCCACGAAAATGCACGAACGGATTTATAAAAAAAAATTGAATTTAATCAGCTTTTGCTGATTAAATTCAATTATAGTTTCTGAATTTGCAAAGTGGTCCTGAACGTAGTTCGCTAATTTGCAAAGTGGTACCAATTTTTTTTAGCGTAGTTTTAGAATTTGCAAAGTGGTACAAATTTTAAAACTGGTACAAATTTTCTAATATGCAGACAATATTTATTGGAATTTTGCAAACAAGTCCGTTTTAAATTAATTGCAGAAATGGTCATATTCCACAAAAGAACAGAGCTACAAATTCAGAGATACAAATCCACAAGTCCAGAGATACAAATCCAAAAAAATTATCCAGAAAGAACAAATACAAATAGAGATGAAAAATAAGGAAACAAAAGGACAGGGATAAAAAAAAATCCGCTTTCTTTGTGCTCCGTTGTTTGTCCAAATCTCCATGTTCTCTGCAATAAAATAAAATAAACATCAAAATGACATTCAACCTGAAATCCTAGCAATTCAAATGCAAGAGAAATTTCACCTAGAACACTAACACAGAAATTGAAATACCAGAAGACACCAACCCAGAAATTGATAACAAAATGAAACCCACAGTACTCATAACCCAGAAATACAAAACCTAACCCAGAAAATGAAACCCAAAACAGAAAGAAGAAAAGGAAGAAAAATACAGAAAGAAAAAATAAAAAGTTGAGAACTGAGAAGAAAAATTACCCAGAAGTTCTCTTCATTCCTCTCGGTTTTGTCCTTCTTCTCCTCGGTTCCTTCTGTCCTCTTTCTACTCGGTTCCTTCTCCTTTCATTTCCCTTTGAGATCTTGCATCTGGATTTGATTCGGTTTTAGTGATTTAGGTTAGGGTTTGAAGCGATTTAGGGTTGAGGAGGAAGATGATGGAGGAAGGTGAAGGAGAGGCTGAGCGGCGAAGAGAGAATAGAGAAGAGGGGTGGTTTCGAGAGAAGGAGAGAAATGACAAAGGAAAAGAGAGACAGGGAGAGAAAGAGAAATCGTGGGGTTAGGGTTTGAAGAAACAGAACGATGAAGAAGAAGAAGAGAGGGAGAGAAGTAGACAGAGGCCGCCGGCAGAGCTGAGAGGGAGGAAAGGCCGCCGCGAGAGCTGAGAGGGAGAGAAGAGAGGGGAAAGGTGTCGCAGAGTGAGAGAGAAGAGAGCTGAGCTCTCTTTTTAATTTTAGGGTTATGTTTTGGTGGGTTTGGGTCATGTTGGCTGGGGTGGGCTGTAGCTGGACTGGGTTGCTATTAGCTCCCCCCTAGTTTTGCTATTTGTATCCCTTTTGTCCTTTATTATTACTGTTTTTATTCTTTTCTCTTATTTTTTACTCTTTTTTTCACTTCTTTTTGTTGCCTTTTTTTATTTTAAGACCAAAACTATTATTATTATTATTATTTTGGTGTTTTGATATTATTAATATAGTTAGCTAGTGGTTTGGGTAGTATTTTTGGATAAAGAAAAATGCATCTCCTTATAATTTTTTTTTATTTTTCTTAATTTTTTCTCAATCCTCAATTCTTTTTCACTATATATATTTTTTTTGCCTTCCTCTTTTTTAAGAAAAAAATGTTTGTTTTAATTTTTTTAAGAATGTGTTTTTTATTATTTTTTATTTTATACAAAAAGATTATTCATTTAATTTAATTTTTTTCATCTTTGATTGTCCCGAAAACTTTTAAACACTCAAACAATTATTAACAATGATGCATAAATTACGTGATAATAAAACACTAACAAACATTACATTTAATAAATTAGTTAAAATGTAATAAGTACCATAAGATATAATAAATCCACAGATATACGTTGGAGACATGTCAAAAGCGGGTTACAACAAATCCTAAACACCATCAGAAGGATTGGCGTAATAATCAAGCTCATCGTTGCCACCCTGAGGGAACGAGTAGTTAAAACCCGGCTCCAGCATGCCTGTGAAATCACTGGCCACGTCGTCTAAAGTGGTGGTGCCCTGACCTGCCTGTGCTGGCGCCTGCTGTATAGGTGCATCCGGCCAGTAAACTTGTTGTGCATCTGGTGGTGGTGCTGCTGGTGCTGCTTGATAATGCTGTGACAGTAGAGATGATACTGGCCAATATCCGTACTGGTACTGTGGCGGTTGCTGGTTCAGTGAATGCTGAGGTTGTGGCACATGTGGCACGTAGCAGTACTGTGGAGGTGGTTGTGCCTGTGGATATGGCTGTGGAGGTAGATATGGCTGTGGAGGTGCAGGTGGTCTGGCGCTCTACTGCATGAATTCAAACATCTGTTTATGAAACTCCCTAAACTCATTCCTCAAATTTTCTTGTCCCTGTTTGGCCTCTTGCACCTCAGGCAACACAATTTGTAATTGCCTATGGACCTCCAAATATTCTCTGATTGTGTATGAACGTCCAGTACTGCCCCCAGATGAGGAAGATGCATTAATATCTAGGCGAGAAACCCCAGGACGGTAGCATGAGGATAGGGATCCAGCGTCGTACACCCGTCCCTTCTTCTTCCCGCCAGCAACATTCACTCAATTTTGCAGCTCGATACGACTGAGTTCATCTGGGTTAGACTCATCGTTGCTAGCATGAGAATTAGCCCGATACTGAGTCATATTGGCCTCAAATTCCTCCTGAAATGCATACTTTTTAAAAACATGTAAGTCAAAATAAACAACCATACATAAAGACTTGACAATAAATAATCAAAATTATGTATAATGAATATAATTACCTGAGTTCTTCGCGACCGCTCATTAACATAATCGCCAGTTTCCTTCCGAGTATGGATACGACGATGCAGCTCAGGCAATGGCACTGATCGCCCTAGCTTCTTCTCCTATACACCAAGAAACACAATATAATAGATTGAATGAAAAACAATTAATGTTAATTAACTTCATAAAATTAAAACAACATTTAATATATATGCGTGTACCAAGCATTGTTGGATCTGTGCGGTGTTGACGGAACCTCCTGTGTGCAGGGAACCACCCTTCTCGGATGCTCTAATTGTCTTATGCCTCTCATAAACTTTCTTGAAGTCCTCACTTGCCCAATGCTGTTGTAACACAGGCCAGGCATGTTCTCCTATCCAGTAGGGACGTCCCTTACGTTCAACGTTCAAGCGCGCGTCCCTAAGCATATCAGATAAGCGACGTGCAGCTCTATGGTGAAAGATTCTTTCGGCCTCCGCATTGTGTTCAGGCAACCAAATACATTTGTCCTATATTAACATTAGATGTTAATACAAATTAAATCAACCAAAATAACATATGCATGATATTAATCACCACTTACATTAAAAGCTTTCAACATCATGCTCCTATCAACTTCACTTTTTTTAATAGGCCCCCAAGTGGTCCAAGGTTTGTTATACTTCTCTTTAATTACAGCTGTGATTGTCGTAGAAGACGGTTTACATGGAAGAAACCTATAAAAAAAAGATGTTAAACAATAAAATTATATTATTAATTAAGAATATTGAAATAATTAACAAAATTGTGTCAATACTTACGCGTTACCAGCAGGTGTTAGTGTAATAACAACTCTTCCGTCCGGCGACATATCCACCTCCTCGTCACTTACATCATGCAACCTTTCACTGTCGACTGAATCCTCGTCATCATCAGACGGTGTAGGGGTACCACTAGCAGTGTGGTGGGAACCTGCAGGGATCCCAGAAGTAGAGGGCTGATGCGTCAGTACCTCTATTGCTGCATACTGCGTATGTACCTCAGGTGCAATCGGTGCAGTAGTAGTCTGTGTGGATGGAATAGTAGATGGAAAACTCATACTGCCCATAGAAAAAAACCTACTCACATCCTCAATAATGCGAGTTGTCATCCTTCGATGACAAGGAGCAGCAACCTTCTCCTTCCCTTTTCTACTAGTGGGATGTGTGCCGCCACCTTGACCTCCTGATGCCATATCTACACAAGCAAAATAAGGCAAGAATAACCATCAGACATATTTGATACTACATGATACTATTTTTCAAAGCAAATGAAGGAAAAAGATTACTCACATACGTTTTATTAATAAAAAAATTAAAATACAAATGGGGGGATTAGGCCAAAACCCATGGAAAAATACATTCTCAATACTAATAAATAATATGCCATTAGCTATTCGTCTCATTCTTCATCAAAATCTCCTTTGGATTTAATCTCATCCTCCCGACCCGTTCTTCATTTGTCGTATCCTGTATGTCTTATCCATCCACTTCTTCACCAGTGTTTGGAAAGCCATCACTTAGGCGACTAATGTGTTCAACTTCAATCACTGCATGAACATTAGACATTTCATCGACCTGATAGGGCACTTCTTCCACTGGATCATCTGCTTCTATGCGACTTCTTGGCTTCGTCTTCATTGCAACACACCAACCGCGTTTGTCTATCCTTGTTGATGGATAAGGGACATAATATACTTGTCTGACATTTTGTGCCATGATGAACGGATCAAACATCAGATATTGCCTGTTCACTCTAATATCCACCGTATTAGTTATTAGATTCAATTTAGTGCCTCTATGTGATGGATCAAACCAGTTACAATAAAATAAAACCACATTTTTACAGTAGTCTAAAGTGGTGTAAGATACTTCATATATGCGTTGAATCACGCCATAGAAGTCATTTTCACCTCCCCCTGTCACCTTTGACATAAATACCACTATTTGTAGTTTCTTTGCCCTCCGTCCATTCCTAGGTGTGAAATTTGTACCCGTTCACAAAAAATGTGTGTCATTGTTTAACACATTTACGAGGAGCATCAGATAAGTTCCTCAGGTGTTCAATTAGAGGAGTAGGTTCTTGGCTATAAACCTGTACACATGCAGACGAATAACTTATATACATAATTTACATATAATTTACAAATCGTATATCAAATATTTTGAAGACGTATGCACCTGTTGCCTAAACCAAATTGGAAATCTTGAATGAATATGAGCAGCAGGTTCGGATGACAAGAATACCCTAATGATAATCATGAACAACGAATAAACAATGTGTACTGTCTGGCTAACACAAGAAAATTAAACTATATACTTACTCTAGGTAGGGTTTCACTTCGGCGCAATTGATCAGTACATGAACATGCGCTGAATTGTACTCTGCATTTGTCAACCAGTGAATCGATTCTCCCCTAGCATGATGACCGGGCAGACAAAAAACTGATAAGGCTAATGGATGTCTTTCAGATGTAGGCACCTCATTCCTTCTAATTCGCAGAGTCAATGTTGTGTTGTTGAAATAATATGAACAAAAAATGGGTTGTTTTGCGGTGTAAATAAGATGCACATATTGATCCTTCAACCCTAGCCTTATTTTTAACCGATCGTTTTGAATCACCCATGAACCTATATAAAAGGTTAATTGAACTGGTAACTTCAACTAAAATAGATACATAAATTATAAATTTAATTAAGGAAATACGTTACATATATATACCTTTCAAATGGATACATCTATCTATACTGAACAGGTCCCACCAAGAAGAGCCTCGTATGCAAGATGCGCTGGGAGATGCTCCATAGAATCAAAGAAACCAAGGGAAATATCCTCTCCAACTTACATATAATCAGTGGAATGTCTTGCTGCATCTTAATAAGATCACCATTCCTCAATGTTGTGGAACAAAGTTCTTAAAAAATTGACTAATTTTAATTAGTGGGTTCAAAACATGTGCTGGCAACATGCTAAAGGCGATCGAAAGTAAACATTCCATGAATACATGACAATCATGACTCTTCATTCCTTGCATATTCCCGCCGTCCACATTGACACATCTTGATATATTTGAAGAATAACCATCAGGCATCTTGAGTTCTCTTATCCACTGATAAACTGCTTTCACTTTTTCGGAGGATAAAATGTAATTGGCTTTCGGTTTTAAGATCTTCCTAGTAGCCTGGTCATCCACCAACAACAAGTCATTTCGTCTGCAATAAATAGCCAAGTTCCTCCTAGTTTTCTCGTTGTCTTTGTTTTTACCTTCACATTCATGACAGTGTTAAATATTTGTCAAAAAAAATTCTTTTCAATATGCATAACATCGAGATTGTGTCTCAATAGATTGTCCTTCCAATACTCGAGATCCCAAAAAATACTTCTTTTTGTCCAATTATGCCACTGTCCATAACCCTCTGTCGTTCAACAATACCATTTATAACTTTTACTTTTGGATGATCCTTAACTCTTCTCCATACCTCTTCTGATGTCAACCTACGTGGTGGGCCTTCATTTTCAACTTCACCCCGATGAAGGCATTCTTATTCGTCCTAAATGGATGATCGCTTGGTAAGAACCTATGGTGTGAGTCAAACCAAGAAGCCTTCCCCCCATAGTGGAAGGTGAATGCCTTTGTGTCCTCCATGCATATCAGGCATGCCAATTTACCATGAATCTCCCACCCAGATAACATGTCATAAGCAGAAAAATCATTAATGGTCCACATCAGGGTTGCTCTCATCATAAAGTTTTTCTTTCGAGCAATATCATATGTAACAACATCAGTCCACAACCTCTTCAAATCATCAATCAGAGGTTGCAAATATATATCAATACCAGCAGCTGTTGGTGAATATGGGCCTGGAATTACACAAGCTAAGAATATGTAGGGTTTAGACATGCACATATCGGGAGGGAGATTGTACGGGGTGACAATAACTGGCCAGCACGAATATGGTTTAGTCGACGACTGAACATACGGTGTAAAACCATCAGAGCATAACCCAAGTCGGACATTGCGTGGATCCGCTGCAAATTCAGGATGTACCCGATCAAAGTGCTTCCATGCCTCACCATCAGACGGATGTCGCAACTCACATGAAGTTCTTCTGTTGTCATAGTGCCACGTCATTTTACCTGCAGTTTGCATCGATACGAACAATCTTTGTAGCCTTGATACAATAGGCAGATAAAACATGGCCTTCCTTGGAACTGGTTTACTCCTACTCGTCCCCGTTTTGCGGACACGATACCTAGGCTGTTGGCAAAATTTACATTCAACCAACGCACTGTCATTTGTGCCAAATTCATTATCGTAATACAACATACAACCGTTCACACAACAATCAATCCTTTTAACACCTAAACCTAACTTGGACACCAGCCTTTTAACATCATAATAACTCTGTGGCAAACCATCTTTAACAGGTGTTGCGTCTAACATAATTTGGGACATATAATCCAAGCACATCTCAGCACAATTGAAGGTTGATCTGAGACCTAAAAGCCTCACAGAAATTGATAACTTAGATTGATCAGACCCTTCAAAACATTATAGAATCTTTGTGCTTCCTCATTCGGAAGTTCTTCCGTGTCATCATATTGCTCCTCATCGAACGACACATTCACCCCTAGAGCATTACTAATCATCCCCTGCATCATATCAAACTGCTCATATTGCATATTCGATGGTCCACTGCTTGAGGCACACGCGAAATTGTCTTCAACATGTAGATCAATAGTGGGAACAACTTCACCATGACTAGTCCAAATCCAATAATTAGGCTTGAACCCCACCTGATACAAGTGCAATACGACCTCTTCGTCAGTCAACACATGTTGGCATTTGCATGTCGCGCACGAAAATCTAATCCCCCCTTCAATACGGTAACTATCCTGGCGCTTTGCGTGATGGACAAACCGATCAACCGCTTTTACAAAAGCTTTTTTCAAACCCCTTCTTCCAGAATAAGTTCGATCATACATCCAACTACGGTCCATTTGCTGCATATTACATATAGATACGCAGATTGATATATGTTAATACGATATATATTCAAGATTCAATATATATATATATATTGAACCTCAGAAATATATTAATATGAATGGTCCCCGATAGGATCTAATCCCGTCGGTATAATGCTAACAATAAAAATTATTATATTTATTATTGCTATACGATATTTGTGATTTATTTTGAGTGTATTTATTATACGCAATTATTTTCTACCGGGCAATTTAATTAATGTGCGCTAAAAAAGATTTGCGTATAATAAATACACTCAAAATAAATAAAAAATAATCACACAAATAATCACAACAACACGAAAAAAAACTACAGCTAAAACACAGATGTTATATTTTCCTTAACATATAATTTATTATAATCTCAATATAATTTGACAATTAACATATATAATATTATCCTAAAATTTATTTCACAAATCCTAAACGTATATTTCCTAAAGGTATTATTATCCAAAATTAACATAAATGAAAACTAACTTACATTTTTCCTAATATGTATTTTTCAATTAAACGTATATTTCCTAACATATTCATTAAAAAACAAATATCTATACAATTAAACATAAATAATATTATCCTTTTTTTTTATTGAACTAACGTACTATTTTTCACAAACACTAAAATAATAAAATAAAATATTTGAAAAAAACCAACTATATATATAATAAAAATAAAAATCACATATATATGTAATTAATAAATATTACCAACATGTGAGTTATTGCTTCCGATGGTGCGGTGAGTCTGACGAGGTGCTCTTTCGGCGGCGATGAGTCCAGCGAGCGGTATGGTTCCGAATATACTATCAAAAAAATAGAAATACATTAGTGTAAATTTTTTATGAGAGAAAATGGGAGACAAATATAGGGAGAGACTTACTGTAATATCTGGATTGACGAAAGATAAGTCCACAACCAATGGTCAAATTATAGAGAGTGAGAGAATAATTATATGAAAAACTAAAATAGGAAAAATTAATTAGAGAGAAGGAAGAATGAGAGTAAGGAAGAATAAGAGGTAGTGTGGAGAATGAAGAAGATGGTGTTTATATATAGATCACGCTGCAATGGTCAGATTTTGGAACGGTAACCTGGGCGTACAAACTGAGGGTCACAACCCACGATAGGCCCAACGGTTACTAGCTTCCGGCGGTCATTGGCCCACGATAAAGACCTGCTGCTAGACTAAAACCCAGCGACGACCATAGCCCACG
Organism: Calophaca sinica; assembly: GCA_037113605.1. Taxonomy (NCBI): domain Eukaryota; kingdom Viridiplantae; phylum Streptophyta; class Magnoliopsida; order Fabales; family Fabaceae; genus Calophaca; species Calophaca sinica. Next base: position 97,171,077 of record CM073734.1, on the reverse strand, counting down.
GTAAGTGTAATCCTTTTTTTTCCTTGGGCCTTGGCCCACGATAGTGAATTTTTTTACCTGCCAATTAGAAGCCTTCGGTAATATTAGTAGATACATCGAACTTTTCTTATAGTGAGAGAGAGAGGAGAGAGGGGAGGGCAGAGAGAGAGAGGGGAGGGAGAGAGGGCAGAGAGAGGGGAGAGAGAGAAGAGTGAAAGATATGAGAGAAGGAGAGGAGAGAAGAGAGAGGAGAGAGTAAAATATTTTTAATTAAAATATTTTTTTATGATTAAAAATATATTTTATGATTAAAAATTATTAAAAATATTTTTTGTGTGATTAAAAATAATTTTTATAGATGGATTGGATTGGATATCCATTCATAAAAAGTTGTTAATGGATGGATTAGATGGTTTTTTTTAAATGGATGATAGATGAATTGGATTTTCTTAATGAACTTTTAGTGAATGATAAATGGATTGTTTCCAATCCATCCATTAGGATCCATTCAAAAAATAATCCAATTCATCCATTTGACATCCCTACAAATTATTATACTGAGAGATATCAAAATATAAATTTTATAAAAGGTAAATAGTATTTTTTATTTTTCAGAAGGTGTAAGTGTACATCATAAACAACAAGTAGGTCTACCTCTGTATGAGGTGATAAGTCAAGACGGTGGGCGCAAAATATTATAGTGAGAGGAGTCAAAATATTATTTTAAAAGTGAGGGTAAACAATATGGTTCACAGTGGTGTGCCCATGATCTCTATATACCGTAGAACCCACCCAATACCATTTTGTTCAGAGTTTCCGAAAATCAAAACCTACATGCGGATGAGGGAGGAAATGCAAGTCATGTACTATACATGACCTACAAAGGTAATGTACGGTAGACGTCGCCATTATGAATTACATTAATATATGCAAGAATTTTGATAAAAGTGATGCGCAATATATAGTAATCGGCTACCCTTACCATTGGGCATCTTAGAAGAAGGGGAGAAAAAAAAACTTGTTAGTACTTTTTAAGTGGAAAATACTTTATGGATACATTAAGGGTGTGATTGGTTCACAAGAGAAATTGTGAAGAGAGAAATTGTGAAGAGAGAGTACGGAAAGAGAGAAAAATGTGAGAAATTGGGTAGATTTTGGGTATTGATTGGAATAAGAGAAAAAGAGAAGAGATAAATTTTGATTATTTTTGAAAGGACATTAATGTCCTTGACTAAAAATTTAAATAATTTGAGATATAAGGAGAAAATAGGAGTATGAAAAGGAAAAAAGTAAAACAAATTCGCGTCATGTCCGTTTTCTTCGTAGCTGAGCGAAGAAACAAATTTTACATGGGACCCACTCGATTTTTTTCTTTCTCGCCTTTTTCCAGACAAACCAATCAAGCGAAATTTGCAAACTCTAGCCATTCTCTCTCTCAGCATACTCTCTAGTCTCATTCTCGCGTTTACCAATCAGAGTGTAACACTGATTGGTTAGCGAGAATAAGGTGCGAGAGAATAAAGCGAGAGAGAGTTACGCGAGAGATATGTTCTCTCTTCGGTTTGCCACGCAGCGAAAAAATAAACGATAGGGCCCACGTTAAATGCTTTCTTCGCAAACTTGCAAAGAAAATGAACAGTCTCACATTTTTTTTCCTTGTTTTTTTTTACCCTTCACATGAGGACAAATAATTGCATATTAGATTTTTTTTAGTTAAGGATATTTTTGTCCTTTCAAAAATAATCAATACTTCTCTATTCTCTATTTTTCTTCTCTTTCTCTTGTTCCAATCAATACCTCAAATCTACTCTATTTCTCACATTTTTTTCTCTTATCATACTCTCTCTTCACAATTTCTCTCGTCTACCAATCAGAGGCTAAGAGAGATATATATGAAACTGTACCTAAAAAAGATATGGGAGTGATTGACGATAATGTTGAGTGTGTGAAAAAGATAAAAGCCACACTAATGCCAGTTAAGCAAAGGATGGTGAGGATAAGGTAAAGAATATAGTAGGAATCATGTCCTCACATCAAAGTGGATTTTCTCTTGAAATGATATAATCCTCCTGCAGTAGCGCACCCAAGATACAGTGCTTAACAATTTGCATGTCTCAAATCTACAGATAATTAGTTGGATCCATCTACTGAAAAATGATAACGATGCATGCCTCCGAGCCAGTTGTGATAAACTATACTCATTTTTATCATATACAGATATTAAGGACAGGACGAAGTTGAATTGCCGGCCTTTTATACAATGCCGACCAACATTAACAAATACTGCAACTTAAAGCACTTGCAATGGATTAGGTTTTAATTGTAGTAAAAGAATATTGTGGGGTAAGGTTGAGCTTTTTATTTCACTTCATTCTTGATATTTATTTAGATCAATGCCACAAGTGCTCTTTAGCAATATTACAAGATTAGGAGAGATAATGGAAGAATTTTAAAACTTATGATAAGATACAATTCAATTAAGATATTCTTTCTACGGAGGAGTAGGTTTGTTAATGCGACCTGAATCTGTGAGCACACACCCGAACTCGCCCCGATTTTGATGCAGAAAACCCGCTTTGACCGGGAGCGAGTTTTCCCCGCTATTCAAAGTCAGGAATAGGGATATTGATACATGCACCCGTACTCGGTCTGCTAAATATAAATTGTTCATTTATTTATTTTTCATATATATATGCTCATTTATTTTTAGTTTTAATCTCTTCTCAATAGAATATTTTATTTTGATATTTTTATTTTCTTATTGTGTAATAATTATAATTTTATTTTATTAATTATCATAAATTTGATTTTTATTTTCTTTTCTATATATAAGGCCTGGGCCAGGTTGGGACAGGGCAGGAGAGTTTGGATCCTCTCCAGCAATGTATTTTCTGCAGCACTAAAAATAAGTGCAAGAGGAGGAAGAAAATGATGAGATAATGAGTAGTTAATGACGAGAGAGAAAAAAAATTAGGAGAGAGATAGAAAGAGATATGATTGCTACACAAGCAGTAGAGAGTGTTCGCAAGAGATGATCCAAATCCCAGGGCAGGAATGTATGTGTATTCAATTTCCATCTCCGCATAAGATAGGAGGTGAGGGTGGGTTTTTTGTATGGAGTCGGGGCGGGGTTGTAGAGACAGATGGAGGGAGGGGCAACTAGGGGCTCTAGCCCCTCCCTCCCTCACATAGCTTTTTGCTAATAATTAATTGGTATATACATCAAATATTTGCTAATTTAATTTTTAAATTTAAAAGAAAAGGAAAAAAAAGAAATAAATGCCAACACAAATTAGTCTAGTTAGTAAGGATATGGCTCATATCGTCATAAAAACGTGAGTTCGAATTCCGCTACCGATGTAAAGACTTCATTGGTGGGTACTCCCTCCGTCTCATTTTATTTGTCCTCTTTGAAATATTTAATTGTCTCAAATTACTTGTCCATTTAGAAAATCAAGAAGTATTAATTGCTTCTTTCCCAATAATACCCCTTATATTTCAATCAACAATATTAATGGTTATTTCTACCTAACTACTTAACTGCTTCAATTAATAAGGAGTATTTTAGTTTGAGGAGTGTCATTTTATTATGGAAATTTGTAAACTCAGTCATTTTCTTAAGAGGTGTGTATAATCTAAGAGGACAAATAAAAATGAGACGGAAGGAGTAATATGTAAGTACCTCAGTAAGTGCTCTTAGTTATTTTCGTCTTCCGTTTAATAAACTTCTAGATTCGTCCCTGCGGGGGGCGAGGGAGGCAAAACCCGCAACCCTCGCCTCATCTTGCCTCATCGCCATGCCTACGGAGAAGTGTTTAGCATAATAGTCAATGCCTTCTGACCCATATATGCATGCATATATTCAATAGCAAGCACCCAAAAAAAGATGCTTTTATATACAGACCAAGTTCATGTAAATAAGATGACTAATTAAGTGAAAGGCTCTTAGTTTTTTTGATGAAATAAAAAAGTTAACATTAATAAATATTGTACAAGTGGTATTCCAAATCTTATACAAAAAAAGTTTACAACTTCTAATTGAGGCTAACTTGCCTAAGACGATGAAAAGGACAAGTACAACAATTAGAAAAAGTCTACAGCAAGTCAACAACTTCTACTTAAAGCTTATTCTCCGACAAAGCCGAAATCTTCAAAAGAACATTGTAGGTCTTGAATTTATTAAAGACCCGTGATTCGACAATCTGTCTGACCCGTGTAATAACGGCCGGCCCAAGCTACAAGTTGGTAAAGCCTAGCTTTAGGCTCAAAAAAGGCCTACATTTGTATGTCTCTCTCTATTATCTAAGAGCATCCACAACGGTAGCATTCATTGTGAGATGCTTAGGTGGGTCCCACCTCTCCACATCACTCATATTTATTATTTTTAATTTAAGCATTTCATCTCTCCAATGAAGATCTCTCAAAGATCTTAAATGGGTCATGAATAACCTCACATCTATATTTTATTAATAGTTTATTTAATAATTTATTATTATCCGATTTATGAAATAATTAAATTATAAATGTTAAGAAATTTTTTTCGCAAAATATTTTTACTAATACAAAATAAAACTATGTACATAAAATTAGCTAAAATTACATAATGGGAGTGTAGGGTATGGAGGATTTGGAAAATTTGGATTGGTGGAAGCTTGATAATTATTTATCAAATTTAAGTACGAATTGATATTGAATTGGTTTGGATCCATTGGGTGAAAACAAATAAAAGAGGAAGTTGAAAATTTAGAGTGTGCAAGTAAAAAAGATGAGAAAATTTTTAAAGACAATAGGAGAACAAAAGAGAGAAATTTGAGAGAGTTAATAATTTTTATGTATGCTTCAAACCATTTGTTTAAAATAAAAAATAAGCCGAGCAGCCCCACTTTTGGAGAATAGGATCGATACTAGAATTAGCATCCATGCTTTTTTAGCACTCAGCGCATCTATCTCTCAAACTCTCTCCAACGGCAAAAATTTGTTAAGCATCGATGCCAATTTGTTAAGCATCTATATTAGCATCGCCGTTGCAGATGGTCTAACAAGGCTGGACCAAGCCCCAAGGGTGCTACCTACGCAATATTTTTTAGGGCTTTAGTAAATACATGCACCCCCGTCCGGGATGTTATGCGATCAGAATGCTCAGAGCGCATGCACGACAGACTTTGGGGGAGAGAAACACAGAGGCCTGACTTCTGGTTCATGGTGGAGCTGAATTTCAACGCGCTTTGACGGGGCTTTAACGACGACGGGGCGGCTGCACACAGAGAGTTCTTAATTATTCCTCTGTTTCTCCTTATTCCCTCTCTATTATGTATTTGTTTTCCTCATTGCTTTCTCGCCCCTTTCTCTCATTTGAGTTTATGTATTTGTTTTGCAGCTTCAAGCTTTTTTTTTTTTTTTTTTTTATTGTTGTTGCTTTTGCTTCATTGATTTGAGGATTGGGAATAGGAGTTTTGAAGAAGATGTCGATTTGTGACAGAGAGAGGAATGATACATGGTTGAAGGTTGTCTACTGCAAGGGTGGCGAGCTGACCAAGAAGCGGTGGTTCATGGAGAATATGTTTACAGTGAAGCAGGGAGGGGGAAGGCGTTCGAAGGAGGTGGAATTGATGATGCCAGAGAAGTAAGTGGAACGAAGTAGCTCTAGGGAAAGATACTGTGTAGAAGAACTACCATAAGATCTAGTGGGACTTCTCAATTTGATGGTAAATAAAACTTATGCACAATACACCACCTAATAAGGTGGTGCAGCAGACTAGACGAAGCCATCGTTTTAAATCCCTTTGATTTTCTGCTTGTAGCACTCAAATCTCCAAAGTAGTTTTGGAAAACAGGAAAAAATAAAAATCACGATGAAAATTGCATGTGTTGAAAAAATATATTACCCATAGGGATAAAAAAAGGCCAGGTCACCGCACAATAGAGACTTACAACGTAGCCTATATCATGCTCAAGTCAAATCAAACTTTTTCTTAGATAAATAAGACTAAGATTTTTTAAAAAATATTTTAACTAAAAAAAAACTAGACTTTAAACCATTTAAAAAAGACACTTAGGCCTAACAAACTGTACATAATATTTGAATATTTTTTGTGCTATTATAATAAGATTTTTTTATAATGTATTAAAATTATATACTTATCTACCATCTTAAGATTTAAGTATATTAGCTTACATAGAAGAATTAAGTCAATAAGAAGATTATTATTACTATTTTGACTAGAGAGCCTATAAGTTTATTGAGTGATAAACTTGTGGCCTATTTAAAGGTTTCATGTTAAATATGTTTTTAAAAGGCTTTTAAGTTAAGTCACGCTTTTAAAAAAGTTAAGTAAAACATTTAGCAAGACCTATATCAAACAAACAAGACAGTCTTTAGTTTAGCCAAATCTATTTTCATGCTTATGTCTCATGTTATCGAGTAGTAGTGATTTGATTTTTTATAATATTTAGTTTATTATACATAAAATTTATCTTTGTTGGCTTATTGGTCCTTTAACTTACTAACTTGGAGATATGTCATATGACATGTCTTTAAACAGACAAATAGACCAGATGAGACTTAAAAAAATGTTGAGACAACTAAAAAAAACTTATAACAGGTGACATATACCAGACTTGAACCTTAAATTTTTAGAATAGGTCAGACTTATTTAAATAAATCATTGTTAGGTCAAACCTACTTTCCACTCCTAATTACCCAAAGAGGATACAGGCAAATCAACGTGAATCCGTCAACTTGATCAGCATCCACTAGAGTAAAAGCGTTTCATCGAATAAATTACATATGGTCATACCTAATACTTTTGTGGATTTTTTTTTTTGATAATAATACTTTTGTGTATTTTGGTATACTCATTAGTTATTCAAGATATGTAGTAATACAGCGTGACGTGTAAATTTGTAATAATATTTTCAATATTGAAGTTTTTATCCATAAGACTCCTTTTTATCCTTAAATAATGAATGAAATTCTTTATCACAATCTGCAGCTAGCCGACGTTGGCTGAGCTCAAAGGATAACCACCAAATCACTTTATATACGTCATCATTTAGCAGTAGATTGAACTAACATATAAGATTCATTTGTAAGCAGATAAATTTTCTGGCATTAGAAATATAAATAACACATTCTGATACTTTTAAAATACTTTTATTAATGAATAAATTTTTATGCTAATATATATCATTAAATAATTTAAGTTTACTCTGTAATAATAGGATTAATATGAAATTTTATTTAAAAATAAAAAACATTTTAAAAATATAAGAACATACTACATGCATATTCATATTTCATATGCCGGAGTAAAGCTAAGCTAGACAGTCTATTCATATCGCCATCTACGAAGAGGCTTTTTATTGTAGGATCCTGATTGTGATCATCGTATAAAAATTTGTTTAATAGCAAAAATTAATAAAATACTAAAATATTCTTAAAATTTGCAGTGAGATAGTAATATAGATAAGAACTTCCATCTGTATCCCACTGCATTGATGCTCAGTTTACACTTTAGAAAAATATAAAAGAAAAATCTCTCCACTTATTTCTTTTGAGTGAAAATATTTTAAAAAACATGTTATCACAGTTTTTATTCTCGTAATTAATCTTCACATGAAATGAAAAAAAAAAAATCAACACGAGTTTCGGGAGATTACTTTATTTTTCTTTCTTCTAACGAACAATATATTAAAAATAAAAATAAAAACTTTGGTCTTCTGTTTTTCCCCCCTAACCACTTGTCCTAACCAAGAGCCAAAAGACTGACCAGCCGCTCAATCTACTGGTTTCACGTAATTTTGTCGACCCTGTAAAGTGGATATGACACATCAACCACAAGGTACCATTGGCTTGTCCTTCTTTCTTCGCAAATTGCAGCCGTTTTACTCGTTGGGTTGGCATTAATTGGCAGCGATAACCTGATCATGATTTCACCTCATTCACTCAGATAGATACAACCGCACTTCAAGTGTAGTCACAATAATTAAATTTGTTAAACAAGCTATAAATAGCATTTGCCTGGCTCTAATCTTTCCTGCACAAACATATATACATCCAACTTAATTTCCAAAATAGTATATTGTAGTACGTACTTCAATCATATATATTCGGCTAACATTTGATCGTGAGAAGAAGAAGATGGCGATCCAGACGAGATTTTTGGGGTCCATTTTCTTAGTCTTACTGCTTCTGAGTGCAGGAAGTGAGACACGGCCTCTAAACCCAACAATGGTAAGTGAGATGCCAGCTGGAACCCCTAATTGGAAATCCATACGGCCAATTTCTGAAGAAGGTGGAAAGCGTGACGAGCAAAGATTGAGTCCCGGTGGACCTGACGCTCATCATCATTAATTAGCTAGCTAGCTAGCTAGCTAGGCGGTTAATATATATGATCATACTAGTCATAAACCTTCATTATTGTTAAACTCTTCAAATAATTGGTTTATGGTTTCAGCTAGTTGTATCGAATTTTGATGTACATAATATATCGTTACCTTCTCTTCTGTATAAAATTTTGATTTTGATATATATATATATATATATATATATATATATATATATATATATATATATATATATATATATATATATATTACGGTAAAATAACTTCATTCACTTGATAAACCAGAAGACAATAGAAGTAAATTGCTCCAGAAGTGTAGGTGCATTTCTCATCCACTTAAACAAGTCAACTCTAATAGTTGATCCAATCCAGTCCTGAAAGAATACAAAGAATATGTAGAATACATAACAACATCAAGCCAATTTTCATAAACTAACAACCATCCTATCCACTTCTTTCCCGCACGGTTCATGAAAGGGGGATCCACAATCTATACATTTATCCAATTACGAATCATTTTGTTTTTTGCTTTTGATGGTTCAGTTCGAATATACGTGATCTTAATATTGTCCAATTTGAACCAAAGATCGGAAATCTGTTGATATGTGGTGTAGGTACTAAGCTTGGGGTCAGCCACAAAGGAAACTACGCATTTAGTTTCTTCCCAAAAGACAGAATTTAATTGTGGTTTATTAATAAACAGCTTGACTACATCCAACTCACATTCTGGACACACAAAACCCATGCCCATAGGGAGCCCAGCAAAAGGAACAAGTCAGCATACACAAAAGTGCAAAATCTTACCTGGATCTAGCGGTTTCCTAGGAGGCCTGACGCGAAATTGTTCAGCATACACTAATGAATAAAGCGGATTGATAATAGTCTTGGAAACGAGTTGGGATTGGATTTCATCAATCTCACCACTTATGAATTCGATACTCATATATGACTATTTTCCTTACCAATGATATTACGAATGAAGTTTACTCTATTACCAATTCCTTAGTAAAGGAGATTCTAAGCTCTTCCCTTTAAATAACAATTCCTTGATTATTCAAAGAGATTACTTGCATTAAGATTAACATTCAAAAGTAATTAATGAATCAGGCTCTATTCCTAGTAACAAAACTCATTAGGTGATTTCATTCAAATCTAGAATTAGAAAGTATTTTCCAATCACAATCTAACTCACAAATCTAAATATGAGTGATCAAATCATATAAAGCAATAAACATAGAATGAAATCACTATCATATGTAAGAAGAGATATCATATAATTGTAAAGAAATTACATAAAAGTTTGGTTGATTACATCCAAATCCCAACTACAAAAGAGTTAGCTACTCATTATCATGAGAGCCATACAAAAATACCATGAGAATTGAGAGATGAAAGATGAAATTCAGTGTTCCTTTGATTCCCCAAAGGTTCTCTTCTCTTTTCCCACTTTTAATTCTTTTTCCCCAGAGAGTCCTCTTCAAATCTGAAATGAACTGTCCTTTTATACTGCCCCAATTCAGTAAAACAGAGTTTTAAACCGCTTAGAATTCGCTCAGCTCCAAGAATTTCGCTTGGCTGCATAGCATTCTTCATGCTGAAGAAATGTGAGTCGCTTAGCGCAGCATTTTCGCTCAAGCGAATCTAAGTCGGTTTGCAGGTAACAATTCTGTGCATAATTCGCTTGAGCGAGTGTTCCTGGCTTGAGCGAAAATTGGACAGTTTTGATTCCTTCTTTGATTTGCCTCAATTCAACCTACACAAAATTAACAAGGAATTTTGGATGAAATCTAACATCATTAAAAACATAGTATTCTAATAAAAATATTTATAAATACTAACTTGAGGTAAGAAAACATCTTTTAATTCAAACAAATGAGTTAATAAATGCTATAAAAAGCTCTAGAAATGTAAGTAAAATTGGCGCTTATCACTAACGCGCACCTATAATGCGGAGAATTTGAATACACTGTGCTCTGATTAGTGATTATTCAGTCTTAATTACACGCCCCAGGGGTACCACGGACACCAATCTTGTTCCTGATGACGTTGTGTAGGGTAAGGTAAGCAGGGAAGGATGCACATGTAGTTAATTGGGGCAGCAGACCCACTAACTTATTTTTTTTTACTAATTATTGAATAATTTTATTTTTACCCCCACTTAAAAATAAGTGTTCAACTCATTAATTAAAGAGAAAAAAAATAGAAAATGAGCTGAAAAGTGTACCATTTTTTTTCCAACATAAAAAGTATAAACCTTGTTTACTCTCTTCTCTCTTTATCTATCTACTTCCGATTCTAGATTTAGACCTTTCAGTTCTTCTCATAGTTCTTTCCGTCACACAACCATTGCACTTATTTACAAAATACAAATATTTGCCAAAATATATATTTTCTTGTGAGGATCGAACCATAATCTAATATTTTAAAAAAAATGTCTAACCGATATGCGAGACAACGTAATAAATGTCTATGACAATTAAAATATATATTTCTTTTATACAAAAGCTTATCCATGTTATTAGAATATGTTATATTTATACTTTAATATACATTATGATACTATGATGCAGGCCCGTCTTAAACATTTTGAGGGTCCTGTTCTAATCTTAAAAATTAAGTCCTTAATAAAAAGTTATTAAATTTTTATAAGAACTAAACTTGAAAAGTCGTGATTTTATAAGGACTAAAAATATTCTAATCTTAAAAATTAGGCCCATAATAAAAATGTATTAAATTTTTATAAGGACTAAACTTGAAAAATCGTAATTTTATAAGGACTAAAAACATATTTAACCTTAAAATATATAATAAAATTGAGCCCTGTGCAACCGCACAGGTTGCACATGTGAAACGCCGGCCCCGCTATGATGTATATTTATATTTTTTAAAATAATAAATTATATTTGGCTAATAAATTAATAAATTATATTTTTAATATGAGAAATATGTTTGTGTCAATATTGTCTCTACAACTTAAATTTTCTGGATCCATTACATCACCGAAGGTAAGTGAGATTATCACAGGGGATAGTACCGTGGCTTGTTTGAACTTAGAATGTAGATCTTAGAGAGCAAAAAGATTATTAGATCCACGTGAGTAATTAGGCTGCTTTAATTTCTAAAGGCCAGTATTCGGCTTGGGTGGAACATCTTGGTTGGATGATTTCCAAAAATTTATTTATATACTAGCAAGCAGGCATGAAAATTAATATATCATGCATATACCTAAAGATGTAAGTCATGCTGAAATATACGACGTCACTACGAACACAACTTACACATCCGGATCAAGTTAATTTATTTGCAAGAAGTCTCCATTAACAGTGGCACGTAATATTAGAGCTTCGTCTCCTATGCCCTTCCGATTTTAATATTTTTTATGTTCACTATCAAACGCATCCCGAAATATATTTAATAGAGTTGAAAAAAAACTAATATATCATAATATATAGTTAAATGCGTCATATTGTTTATTTAAGTTGTATACATTTTCCAGTAAAAAAAAAAAAGTCGTATATGTTATTCTTTCGTATAATAAAATACACCCCTTATAGTTGATGGCAAAGTTGTCACACGTTCAATGTAGAATAGACTTTTAGCTACACATATTTGTCTTTTAGTGACGGATTTTGTCTGTCAATAAAAGAAATATTTATATTTTAAAAGTTTAGCAAGAATTGCCCCTCCTTGATAGTATACTAAAGAAGCAAAACATGTAATGTAAATGGAGTGAGGAGGACAAATAATTTGAGACACATGAGTCTCAACTTTATGTCTTTTCTTTATTTGGTAGGTGTTCATTCTAAATTCCAGAGGTTGATGGACTAATTAACCTCATATGAGTTTCAAATGAATGAGATTTGCTATTTCATTCGAGCGTTGATGAGACAAGGGTGGGGTTACTCATATGCTCCTAAAATGATAACAGAAACTAGCATCCCAACCCTTCGAATTATTCACTCAACATTAACCACGTTTGAGGTGGGCTTCGATGCTTGCTCCTTGGGGGATTCTTTTGCGACTTCACCTTCTGCTTTAGCATTATGGTTAGATTGGACTCAGACATCCTCGTCCATAATTGTTGTATCGACCCTACTCGGAGCTAAATTGAAGACATGTGAACTTTCTTCAATGCACAGATATGCACCTCGAAAGATGACAAACTCATGGACCTTGGCAAAGCTTATAAGTCAGCTCCACATGCTTACATGAGCAATCGATTTTGGGGCAACTGTTCATGACCGGTCTTTGGCTTCCCTAAGCTCGATATCACCTTAGGGTATGACCTAAGGTCGCCTGAAACCCATTAGAAGCCCAAATATAGCTCTCACTAAGTAACGACCAAAATGAAGGGGTGGTTAGGTAGTTACAACCATCTTGTTGTCATCTTCAGTCATAAAAGAAAAACATTTAATCTATTGATGGAGACTCATGAAAGCCCTATATAAAGGATGCATCGCCTCTTCAAAAAGTACACAATATTCATTCTAAACTCTCTCACTCTCCTCAAGCATATATTGATCGTTTAGCGTACGTTAGTGTTTGCAGGGCCACAAATATTTGTCTTCCTTCACCGCTACGAATCATCACCCTTTGTCTACTATCCTGTAGTTTCATTCTTCTAGTCGTTCAGCGCTGTGAGATTCTTTCTTTCTTGCATACTTCTTGAGTTCGTGCCGAACACCTCTAGATAAAATTCTTGAGCAAATGTAACGAAAAAAAATTCTTGAACAAATTTCATTTTTGGGATCTCTTGTATATATTAATAAAATTATATAACTCTTTTAATATAAAAAATATATTTTAGAATACAGAATATGAAATAATAATAATAATAATAATAATAATAATAATAACTAAGTAAAAATAAAAAATAAAAATTGTAATATATGTGTACATAAACTCACATTAGAAGTATTAAACACTTGCAATGAAAAAAGTTAACAAATTAGGTTGAGTAATTTCCCTAATAGTCATACGAATTAATTAATTTTCACTTGAATTTATATGATCATCCAAGGTTGGGCACTTTGTAGTGGTGTGGGATTTTGGATAAATATAGTTACAAAGATGACGCACATAAATAGATGTAGTACTCCTCTCTTTTACGCGTAACGTTAAAAATACTACAGTTTAGCACTTATCATCTCTATCGTATAACCAAACATCAACGACAAATCACTTGTGAAAGAGATCATTACAGGCGAGACACGTGTTTAAAATAGAGGCAGCCAAATCAATAACGACAACAAAAAAAAAAGTTGTCCAAGGGAACTATTTTCGTCTCTTAATTAAAGCTTCTATCCCATGGTATGTTATCTTGGATTGTATCGATGGAGGGTCAGTGGAAACCACATTAGCACATCAAATTAAAAGTCAACTACATAAGAATGGATTCTTTTCAAAAAAAAAAAGAAGAAGAATGGATTAAGGTTTTTACCAAAAAAAAAAAAAAGGAAGAATGGATTAAGGTACATATGCGCGCTGATATGCATGCATGATCTTTGTCCCTATTGCATTCATTCTTCTGTGTCATGATAGAATGCAAGTGCTTTGCTTATACTTCTGTTTTGACATTGTCGCGAACTTAATTAAATATGTGATTCCTTGAAGTACAGTCCAAACAAACAAGCATTTAAAGAAACAATGGATGACTAGGTAAGCGTGTCATATATAAATGGGTTAGACGGCGACCACGCTTTATAGTTTCGATCGTATGGCCTATAACACGTGTGAGAAGCAATAAGCACACGCATGGAGAAGAAGCTACAAAGGTGCTTTTGTGGGATTTGTGGAATCTCATCAAATCCCATCTAAAAGGTCGAATGCTTTATTACAAAAGGTCTGTTTAGTTTCTGAAAATTATTTTTTTGTTTTTATTTCATATTTATATTTATATTTTTAATTACAAATTTTACACTTTATTTCTTGTTCACAAATATTTGTAAAAAAATAAAATAATGAATTGTTACGAAACTACCACTTTGACTCCAGTATTAATTAGTACTATCACAACTATGAATTTAGATTAGGTGTATCTTTGGAATCACGTTCAATCTGCGTCCCAATGCCCATCCACCATCGTTTTGCTGGAAGCTACAACTTAGAATTTCAAAAGTGACGCGCGTTCAACCTTCACTCATCGTGGTTCCAAACAGGCACTACATAGAATGAGCAGAGCTCATTCCAATACACTGTGTCTGGTTCTTCAAACCAAAACAATGTTACCTACAGAAGGAACCGAACGTTATTGGACATTGTCGGAGTATGCTTAGCAACTCTGATCTTCCTAGCTCCTTGAGGATTGAAAGGTTGAAAACCGAGTTTGCGACATGCATGTACGTATTTGTGGATGTTTGTCTGAGGCGAGAATATATAACCCACGAGAAAAGAAGCTGGACCTACGGACCATTAGTGGGTATTTCGTTGGATATGTCGAAAGGTCTAAAGGTTATAGATTTTAGAGTCTATCTCGTACTACTAGGAATGTGGAATCAAGAAACACCAAGTTTCTTGAAAATAACTTGATTAGTGGGAGCGATTAAATTAGGAACTCGGTTTCTAAACATGATCATCCACCATCTCAACCTTTCATTTTGAGTGATATATTGGTTGTTATTCATAACACCCCTCAAGTTTAAATGGATGGTTGCAATATACTACTCCGGAACCATTTATAAGGCAAAAAGTCATTTCTAGATTCGTTAAAAAATGTATGTATCTGGTCCAAAAATTAGACCAGATACATGCATTTTTTAACGAATCTAGAAATGACTTTTTGCCTTATAAATAGTTCCAGAGGGAGTAAAATTTTTTGCCTTTTCAAAAAAAAGTTTGAATATATAAACTTCTTCATAAGTATTTATAGAGAAGTTATAATAATCTTTCAATTATAACTATGAGTATTATAATCAGTAGCTTATTTCATAAATTGAAATCAACTTAATTGTGCGCATCAATTTTTTCAGAGGTTTTAATTTCTTTACAAATATCTATACACCAGTAAGAGCCTTTTCATGAACTGGAATATATGATACTTATTTCAATTATAAAACTCTTATAATAAATTAGAAACTCATCCAAATTGCATCGTTATTTATTTCATTTTTGGTTTAGAAAATTATATATAACATTTAATACTAATTATGTCCACTTAGAATAGAACTATTCTTCTCAAGTAGGTTTACACACCCACATACTAGCAAACAGCGGCGGATCTAGTAATTTAAAGTTGTGAGAGCAATATTCATGTCTATAAAATTGTGGGGACAAATACTTAAATTATATTGGATAATATATAATATATGATTGGGTAGTTATATATATTATCCAATATTATTTTAGTATTTGTCCCCGGGAGCATTTTCCCAAATGTGCTTAATGTGGATCTGTCCCCGCTAGCAAGTGAATGGTGATGCTGATAAGGTTTTTTTTCCGAATGGACATAGATTTTTCTTGAATGTCTAGAAATTTCATTATGTTTTTTTTTCCTTAATAAACATTGACGTATTTAATAATATATGATTAAATGCCTCTTAAAGCAATTTTTGTTGTATAATATAATATGAACAAAAATCTAGATTTGCTTCTTTTTAAAAAAAAAATAATTCAACTAAATTTCACGAGTAATGTCACATTGTAATATCAATTCTTAAAATATCTATATAATACACTTTCATTGCATAATAACTAATTGTGGGGAACAATTCGTTGAGCCGTGGGATGCTTTGGAGTTGGAGTATTGGAGGATAGGGGTTCTATCCCCTCCCTCACTAACAAGGAGTAACAATTGACCCACTAAGGACAATGTGAATTGTTTTTTAAGGTTACTGCATCTTTGAATAACGAGGATATGCTGAAATGGGTAATGCTCTTATGGAGTATTTGAATGAAGAGAAACCTTAAGCTTTGGGAGAATATGGAAGAATCAGCATCGCATGTGATTTCTTTTTTGTTTTTTGTTTTTGGAAAAGCCAAAGAAGATTTTATTAATTGTTTAAAATGGGTTGGCACAAGTTGGGCCAAGCCAAGTACAACATACATGAAAAATGAAACACCAAGTCATAGTAGCACATGAAGACATCAACGTAGCACTTGTATCAGTACACCTATGCATCAGTTACAAAATAGCTAATCTCCAATACATCTGTGCATCTAAACAATGGCTACAAGTGTAACAAGACAAAAGGTGATCCATCAATGATCAAAGGGTGATCCATCAATGATTTTCTCCGCTCAAAAAATGCTTGATCAGCAGTGATCAACTACATAACACTGATGCAGGGGGGCCTTGTCAAGCTGAAAAATCAGCACAAAATGTTCCAACAGAGAATGTGCTATAGGTATGACGTGTATCATTGCATAGCAAATAACTTTGTTATGCAGTGGATTCCATGCACGCACCGAGGCAAGCAAGTGGGTTTTGAAGCCATTGTGCAACTGAATAATTAATGCATTTTGCCCCTGATTTCAACCAGTTCAAGGCTTGCAATTTCACTTCCTCAACCAGAACAACAACCTCAGTTTGTTTTGATTGAAAGATGATCTTGTTTCGAGCCTTCCATATCGACCAAATACATGAAAACCATATAATCATTAGCCTTTCTTTGAACACTCTCCCTCCTGGAAGTAATCCTTCAAATCGAACTAGATGATTTCTTCCCTCAAAATGCATGGCTGTTGAAATTCCCAGCCATCTTAGTACTTATGTCCAGGTCTGATGGAAAAAGGGGCATGTGAAGAACAGGTGAGTGGTAGTCTCTACTTACTGGCAGCCACTTGGGCATGATTGGGATTCCCAACTAATGATCCCTCTTTTAATTAAATTGTCCTTGGAAGGGATTCGATCTTGTAGTAACCTTCAAACAAACGTAGTTACCTTCAATGGAAACTTTTTATGCCACCCCTTTTTATGTAATGTATCCGCCTCATGCTGAACCTCTAGGTCCTCTTCCCATTGATATAGTGTTCTCCTCCAATTCCAAAACCATGGCCATATCCATCCTTCTTCAGTCCATTGTCTTAAATCAGCTATAGTAGCATCTTTTTCAGTGGATATCATGAATAATCTCCCAAAACGGTTTCTTAGCACATTTCCCTCACACCAAGGTTCATACCAGAATTTGGTGTCTATTCTGTGCCCCACTCTTTTTTTTAAAGAACTGGAGAACCAATTCTGCCTAATGCCCCACTCCAATTCATCTACTGCAAAGTACATCTTTCCACGACCATGAGTCATCCCTCTCTCTCCCATACAAGTTGCCATCCCCTAATCCATATTTATGAGCTAGCACTCGATGCCACAAAATATTTTTCTCCATCCTCATCCTCCAAAGCCATTTCCCTAGTAAAGCTAGATTGATAGCTCTCAAGTTTTTTATGCTTAATCCCCTTACCTCACGATCCCTGCAAACCTTGTCCCACTTGACCCAATTGACACTCCTAGACTCTTTATTCCCACCCCATAGAAACTGTTTAAAGATAGATTCGAGTTATGAGATGATACCTGTGGGTGCTTTAAAGAAGGAGAGGAAGAAGGGAGCGCATATAAGACAGATTTGAGAAGCACGACCTAACCACTTAATGAGAGGTTTCGGTTCTTCCAATAGGATAGCCTACGCCTCACGATTTCCACAACTAGTGACCAAGTTGTTTTTTTCCTTGGATTTGCTCCGATAGGGAGGCCCAAGTATTTAAATGGGACGACACCAATTTTGCAATTCAAAGCATACACCGCATCTTCCAACCACCATTGAGGAATGTTTAACCGCACCAACTGACTCTTGTGAAAGTTGACCTTGAGGCCTGACACAACTTCAAACAATTGTAGTATGGCTTTGATTGTTTTCATGTTTGCCCAGCTCTTCTCACCCACAATTAGGGTGTCATCGGCAAATTGTAGATGAGATACGAGCTGCCCCTCATCACCAAATTTGTATCCCGAGAATAATTCTAACTCCGCGTCTTTGCTCAACATTACATTTAGGCCTTTGACGGCTATGAGGAACAGGAATGGTGATAGGGGATCTCCTTGTCTCAATCCCCTTCCGACGCCAAATACTTTTGTTGGGCTTCCATTTACCAAGACCGAGATGGAGGTCGTGTTTAGACACTCGTGAATCCAACTCCTCCATTTGTCGCATAACCCCATTTTTCGCATCACAAGGTCTAGATATTTCCAATCTACCAAGTCGAACGCCTTTTCGAAATCCACTTTCGACATGACAAGTTCTTTCTTTTTCCTTCTGGCCTCATCCACCATTTCATTTGTGATTAAAATGCCGTCTAATATCTGTCTACCCTTGATAAAAGCAGTTTGCGTATGGTTCTGTTGGAATGGTAGCAAGCTAGAATGTCTAAGGTGGAACATCAATCTAGTACATCACATTTTGGTTTGGATGAGTTAGAGAAGTCGCCCATTAGCTTTGTTAAATGCAATATAGATGCATCACCGTCGAATCAAAAAAATGTGTTGGGTATTGGTATTTCCCTTCGTGATGAAGCGGGGCATTTCTTGAAAGCAAATACAATTTGTTTGTCTCCTGTAACCATGATTCATGAAGGAGATGCAATTGGGCTAAAATATGATGTTGATTGGGTCTTAGAATTTGGGCTTAATATATAGAGGCTAGAGTAGTCTTTGAGTTGGGCTCACAAGTTGTGGTGCATAATGTCAACAAACCAACCGAAGACATTTTTCAGTCTCGGGGAATTACAAAGGAGTGTAACCCGTAGAGGACTTATTTCTTCTTTTTTTAAAAACTCTTGTGTTGAGTTCATTAAGCGACAAGTTAATGTTGTAGCTGATACTTTACGTTAATAGCTAGCAACCATACTTTTTATGAAATCCTAACATGTATTTCTCATTTAGTTATAAATGAAATGACGTAAGCGTATTTCCATAAAAAAACTGACTCACTAACATTTGCATTAAAAAACTAATTTATATTTCGAAAGTATTGATGATATAAGTATGTTTTTTTAATGAGAAAATTATTACAAATTTAAATAAGATGAGACTAAGTCCATTCCAGCTAAGTCCTTGTTTTAAAAAATGTGGGTCTTTTTAGGTCTTTTGAAAATAAAATAAAAAATGTCATCAAAATCAAAACCATCGGTAAAGATAAGACTAAGTCCATTCCGGCTAATCCTTACGAGCATCACTAGTTGTGCAGTTTGAATACATTTTTTAACCAAGAAAAAGACTTCAACAAATATTTTTGTGTATGAATTAAAAAAAAAAAAAGGACGAGCAGAACAAAGTCTTTTTTAAAAAGAAAAAGAAAAGTCAGTCTTGAGACCATCATATAACACGAGAAACCAAATCACCTAACTCTTCTTTGTCTCTTTGATTAAAAAAAATGACAAATTGCAAAAGAACCAATTAATAACTAAGAGTGAAAATGTTATCACTTGAAAGAGAGAATAGTAGTATTTTTTAATTAGAGAGAAAAAGACAGGAGAGACTTTTCAATCCCATTAATTAATAAACAAAATTGAAGTCCAGGGTGTATGCATGTATGTGTGTGTCTATATATATAAAGTATGCAAATACAGCAAGCCTAGTAGCTAGGCACATGATACTTGCTTATATCGATCGAGTTATATATCGTGTCTATAGGTTTGACCGTTTGAGGAAGAAGAATTAGATGGGTAGCATAGCAAGAAAATGGAGAGATTTTAGTGGCCAAAGTAAATGGAAAGGTCTGTTAGATCCTCTAAACATTGACCTTCGCTGGTACATATTACACTATGGACAACTTGCTCAATCTACATATGATGCTTTCAACTCTGAAAAGGTATCCAAGAATGCTGGCAACAGTTTATATGCTAAAAAGGATTTCTTTTCCAAGGTTGGTTTGGAGAAAAGGGATATTAATCCTTTCAAGTATTTAGTGACCAAGTTTCTATATGCAACATCCAAAGCAAGTGACAGTGGAGCGTTTATCTTAAAGTCACTTTCAAAGGATGCTTGGAGCATGGAATCAAATTGGATGGGGTACGTTGCTGTTGCTACTGACGAAGGCAAAACAGCATTAGGAAGGAGGGACATTGTTGTTGCTTGGAGAGGAACAATTCGGGGCTCCGAGTGGGTTAAAGATTTTCATTTCCATATGGAACCTGCGCCACTAATATTTGGTGGTGATTCTCCTGCTGAAATACACCATGGTTTTTACTCCCTTTACACCTCAGATAACCCGGTTTTACAGATCGCTGATTCCAGTGCCAGAAATCAGGTAACATTGTCATTGTGTATGTGCGTCCATGCTTGTTCTTATATATAAGGGTGTCAATAGGGCTGGACACCCGACAGGGCTTATGACTTAGTCTATATCAGGTCCACGTCAAATTATATTTTTTTTAAATATATTTGGTCAAAGTTTTTCAGAAATCTATTTAACTAAAAAATTCAGGTTTCGAGTTACTAAAAAAGTCTCTTAAACATAATAGACTGGATTATTTAAGTAAATATAAATAGTAAATTTTTTTATTGCTATTATTATTATACTTTGTACGTTGTGTTAAATCATATATTTGACTATCTTTTCAATAATTTAAACATATTGGTCGTCATAACTTTTTTACATATTTAAAGATCTTATTGTAAAATAAAATTTAAATAGACTATCATATAATGTTAAACTCTCTAAATGAATTTATATCATACAAATAAATCAAAATCAGATCTTATAGAACTCAACACGTCCTATCTATTTTCACTCATATATCACATGTCTCTTAGTGATAGTGATTTTAATTTTAATTTTTTATAGTTTATTATAAATGGAATTTAAGTTCATTGGCCTATATTAGGCTGGCACTCTAGTTAAAGATAAGTCAGATGACTTATTTAAAGGCGCTAATATGAAATAGGTCTTTAAATAGAATAATAGGTCATACAAGACTTTCAAAATGATCATGACAGACCTAAAAAAAAGCAAATGATAGGTAACATGCCTAACTTGAACTTTGAATTTTTTGAACAGAGCAGACCTATTTAGTTGAGCCTATACCCATCCCTACTTATATCAATGCTACATACCTAAAATATATTACTTGATGGCATCACAGATTAATTAAACTATACCTATGATACTCAATTTAATTAGATGATAAATATTGTGTATGAAGAAAATCTCCCAACAGGCCCTCTTTAGCACCCCAAAAAAAATAGAAAAAAAGAAAATCTCACAACCTGTTTGGTTTAAAAAAAATGTTTTATTACCATACTATTTTTATTTTTAAATATTTTTATAAAATCGGTGAAAATGATAAAAAAAAAAATCATATTGATTCCGTACAAATCCTTAAAAATAAAGTGAAAATAAAACAATATTTTTGGTAGTTAAAAATAAAAAATATTTTCTTGAGTTAAACAAGTTGGTTCATATTTTAATCTTCTCTTTCAATATAGATTTCTAGTGCTGGCAAGTTTTTTAAATATTTGTATGATGGGAATTACATAGGTCCTGAACGAGATTAGCAGACTTGTGGATGTTAGTCAAAAGCACACCTCCCAACCAACCCACCGAAAGTAAGTCAAAAGCACACCTCCCAACCAACCCACCAAAAGTAAGAAGAAATTTTCAAGCAGTGCAAGTTTTTCAACATGCACCGAATAGTGCATTCATATTTTTCTACGATGACAGCATGACAAACGCTGGTGAGAAGAAAACGTGTGCAGCCAGTTGTGAATTGGATGGCAACGTGAAGGCTTGGGTCTCTATAAATACAAGCCTTTGCAAAAGGAAAAATATATTCCAACATTGAGTGCATTCCAAGTTGAGAGAGTGAGCACCGAGAGAAAATTCCAGTGAGGGAGTTTTTGTGAAAAATATTTAGAGAGAAATATTTTGGGTGTAATTGGGTTGTGGGTTTTGTGAGAGAGTGTGAGTGTTTGTAAACACAGTGTGTAGTTCCTTTTAATATAAGGTCTGCGAGGCGTAGGCATTATTGGCCGAACTCCGGTATCAATTTTTTGTGTGTGCTTCCGCATTTATTTTTCGCTCTTCCACTAATCTGACTATGGGAAAATTTTGCGTAATTTCCTAACAACTGGTATCAGAGCTAGTTGGTTATTTCTGCTAAATCTTGGTGGTTAGCAGAAATTGTCCACGGAGGTGTTCTAAAGCACGGTGGTTAGCAGAAATTGTCAGAAACGATCCTGAGAAGTCAGACTCGAGTGGGAGTATGGCCGCAGACGAAGGAAAGGTGAAAATTGAAAAGTTCGACGGTGCGGACTTTGGCTTTTGGAAGATGCAGATCGAGGATTATCAAAAATTTGTATCAACCTCTCACAGGAAAGAAACGGCGGAGATGAAGGAAGATGAATGGATCCTTCTCGATAGACAAGCCCTCGGCGTTATCCGGTTGACGTTATCCCGTAATGTTGTGTTCAACATTGCAAAAGAAAAGACCACGGCGGATCTTATGAAGGCTCTTTCCAACATGTAGGCCTCAAACAAAGTTCATTTGATGAGGCGGTTGTTTAACTGCGGATGACGGAAGGCGCATCGGTGGCACAACATCTCAATGAACTCAACATAGTCACAACCCGGTTGAGTTCGGTTGGAATCGAATTTGATGATGAGGTACGAGCATTGATACTTTTGTCTTCTCTTCCGGAGAGTTGGAATGCTCCACGGTGTGAGTAGCTCAACGAGAAACAATAAGTTGAAATCGGCGATGTTCGTGATCTGGTTCTCGATGAAGAGATCCGACGGAGAGAGTCGGGTGAATCTTCATCCTCTTGATTGCATACGAGTCAAGGGGAAGAAATTCAACCAGAGGAAATGGGCGTGGCAAATCAAAGGCGGCGGTCCAAATCCGAAATCATCATAGTTCTCAAAACTCCAACTCGAAGACTATCGAGTGTTGGAATTCGGGAAGACCGGCACTACAAAAATCGGTGCGAGTGCAATCAAGAACCAGGAGGCGAAGGGCGAGGCAAATGTTGCTTCCACCTCGGGAGGAGGTGGCGGCGTTGATATGCTCTTTGGAGAGCAAGGAAGAGTCTTGGGTGTTAGACTCTGGAGCATCTTTTCATGCCACTTCGCAGAGAGAATTCTTCGAAAATTATGTACCCGGAAACCTTGGTAAAGTTTACCTTGGTAACGAACAATCTTGTGAGATTGTCGGCAAAGGTGCAGTGAAGATTAAGTTGAACAGGTTTGTATGGGAATTGAAAAATGTCAGACATATTCCCGACCTGACGAAGAACTTAATCTCGATGAGGCGATTGGCGATGGCGTCTTCCACGGCGATCATTGGAAGATTTCAAAGGGTGCAATAGCGATTGCTCGCGGCGAAAGAGTGGTACTCTTTATAAGACAGGAGCATGCCATTTGATTGCGATTGCGACAAATGATAGTCCCGATCTAT
Organism: Calophaca sinica; assembly: GCA_037113605.1. Classification (NCBI taxonomy): domain Eukaryota; kingdom Viridiplantae; phylum Streptophyta; class Magnoliopsida; order Fabales; family Fabaceae; genus Calophaca; species Calophaca sinica. The sequence goes on along the minus strand of CM073734.1, from coordinate 97,147,372 downwards.
GGCACGAGAGACTAGGCCATAAGAGTGAAAGGGATGAAGATCATGCACTCGAAGGGCAAATTGCCAGTCTTGATCGGTAGAAATTGACATGTGTGAAGGCGCATACTTGGAAAGCGAGAAAGAGTTAGCTTTCTGACAAGTGGAAGAACCCCAAAGAAAGAGAAACTCGAGCTTGTTCACTCGATGTTTGGGGTCCAGCGACTATCTCATCCATTAGTGGGAAGCAATACTTGTGACCTTTATTGATGATCACTCTAGGAAGGTATGGGTATACTTTCGAAACATAAGTCTGAAGTATTCGAGGCTTTCAAGATGTGGAAAGCCATGGTAGAAAATGAGACAGATTGAAGATCAAAAAGCTCGGGTGGTGAATATGAAGACACCAGATTCAAGAAGTTACGCTATGAGCCGGGATCGAGAATGGAAAGAAACGATGCAGTGCGCCTCAACACAATGGTGTAGCTGCGTATGAATCGAGCGTTGGACAGAGAGAGCCGAAGCTTGCGGGTGCGGTCGGGCTTATCGAAGCGATTACGGCGACTTGATCAACCGAGGTCCATCGGTACCATTCGAGCACGAATACGAGAAGAGGTATGGAGGCGGAAAAGAGGTAAAACTCTCACATCTTAGAGTTTTCGGTTGTGTAGCATATGTGCATATCGGTGATCAAGCGAGAATAAGCTTGATCCCAAATCAAAGAAGTGCACTTTCATCGGTTATGGTGAAAATGAGTTTGGCTACCGTCTTTGGGATGATGAAAACAAAAAGGCGATCCGCTGATAGAGATGTGATCTTCAATGAAAGAGTGATGTACAAGGACAGGCAGTGGGCGATATATGCAGAGGTGGATGATGTCCCGAAAGTCCTATGTTTGAGAATCCTCAATCGGAGGAATCAATAGAAACGGCGATCGATGCACGAGCCTCCTACTCCGGCTCGGCGATGAAAGTCTTCTCGAGTTCTGTGCCCAGCAGAGATACATGGACTACATGTTGTTGGTGATGGAGGAGCACGAAGATTATCTGCGAGAACATGTCGATCGCGGATGCCGGCAAGTGGGTGCTTGCCATGAAGAGCGAGATGAAGTCTTTGATCTCCAATCAAACATGGGGAACTAAATTGAGTTACACGTGGGAAAGAAAGGCACTTCACAACAAATGGGTGTGCTCGGGTGAAGGAGGAGAATGATGGCTCCAAGAGATACAAAGCCCGACTAGTCGTTAAAGGATTCGGCAAAGGAAGGAGTTGACTGCACTGAAATTTTTGCTCGGTTGTGGCTTCAATACTTGCTCAGTGCGTGTTAAGTATTGTTGCGGTGAAGAGCTCTATCTTGGCGGTTAGGCGTGAAGACTGCGTTTCTTCACGGAGACTTAGATGAGGAGATCTACATGCACCAACCTGAAGGCTTCTCGGAGAAAGGCAATGAAAATATGGTGTGCAGATTAAAGAAAGAGCTTGTATGGCACGAAACAAGTTCCAAGAACGGTGGTACAAGAAGTTTGATAGCTTTATGCACAAGGAAGGTTTCGGAAGTGCAACTCCGACCCTTTGTTGTTTCTTCAAAGAGATATAAGTCCCGATTATATCATTTTGTTACTTTATGTCGATGATATGTTAGTAGCGAGTTCAGATATGGGCGAGATCGAAACTTGAAGATCACGGTATCGAAAAGAATTTGACATGAAGGACTTGGGTCAGCAAAGAAGAAGATCCTTGGAATCACAAATCACGAGAGATAAGCGAGAGAGGAATTTTGCGATTATCTCGGGCGGAGTACATCAACCGTGTTTGCAAAGATTCAACATAAGCAGCGCCCAAATCGGTCGACACCTTTGGCGGTCATTTTACTATCCATGAAGCAGTCGCGCAGACGGAGGAAGAAAGAGAATCCATGGCTAAGATACCATATGCTTGACCATTGGAAGTTTGATATGCGCAATGGTAGTGCATGCAGGCGGACATTGGCCATGCGATTGGGAGTAGTTAGCGAGGTTTATGTCAAATCCGGGAAAAGCTCATTGGGAAGCGATGAAATGGACTTTGAGGTATCTACGAGGCACCACGAGAGAAGTGTTTGTACTTTGGCAAAGGAGAAATAAAAGTACAAGGCTCGTGAATCTGGGACTTCTGCGGTGAAGTCGATCACCGAAGAAGTACCCCCAGTTACGTATTCACGTTGGTACTACAAAGATTAGTTGGATGTCGCGGATACAAAAGATTGTTACTTTATCCACTTCTGGTGAGTATGTAGCGATGAGAAGCCAAAGCAAAGAACTGATATGGCTTCAGGGATTGTTATGAGTTGGGTTTCACCGCAGGAGAAGAGTGTTTTGCACAAAGTGATAGTCAGTCGCGATACATCGGCAAGAACTCGACATTTCATTCCCGAGCAAGCACATTGGTCTTCGTTATCACTTCCATCAGATCTCTGGCGAGGATGAGGTGTTAATGTTGAAGAATATCCAAGGAAGTAAGAACCCAAAGGACATGTTGACAAAGGTAGTGACTTATCGACAAGTGGCCGAAGTTGTGCTTTCAACTTCGGTTGGCCTGCTAGAATAACAGACCAGGAAAAGGCGCCAGAAGATCGAGTGTGAAACCAGGTTGAAATCAGTCTTCAAGTGGGAGATTGTTAGTCAAAAGCACACCTCCCAACCAACCCACCAAAAGTAAGAAGAAATTTTCAAGCAGTGCAAGTTTTTCAACATGCACCGAATAGTGCATTCATATTTTTCTACGATGACAACATGACAAACGCTGGTGAGAAGAAAACGTGTGCAGCCAGTTGTGAATTGGATGGCAACGTGAAGGCTTGGGTCTCTATAAATACAAGCCTTTGCAGAAGGAAAAATATATTCCAAAATTGAGTGCATTCCAAGTTGAGAGAGTGAGCACCGAGAGAAAATTCCAGTGAGGGAGTTTTTGTGAAAAATATTTAGAGAGAAATATTTTGGGTGTAATTGGGTTGTGGGTTTTGTGAGAGAGTGTGAGTGTTTGTAAACACAGTGTGTATTTCCTTTTAATATAAGGTCTGTAATGGTCAGGAGGCGTAGAGCATTATTAGTGAACTCCGTTATCAATTTTGTGTGTGTGCTTCCGCATTTATTTTTCGCTCTTCCACTAATCTGACTATGGGAAAATTTTGCGTAATTTCCTAACAGTGGAGCTATATAAGAACGAAGAAATTAGCATAACTATAACTGGGCACAGTTTAGGTGCTGCACTTGGGATTATAAATGCAGTGGACATAGTTGCTAATGGATTAAACATGCCAAAAGAGCAGCCTCAAAAGGCATGTCCAGTCACAGCATTTGCATTTGCCTCTCCTCGTGTTGGAAACTCTAACTTTGCAAAGATCTTCTCTGAGAACAAAGATTTGCGAGCATTGCTTATTCGTAATGAAACAGATATCGTTCCAAAAAGTCTCTTTCTAGGCTATTCAGAAGTGGGAGAAGAATTAGTAATCGACACAAGAAAATCCAAGTACTTGAAGAGCGACATTAGTTCACATAACTTGGAGGCTTACTTGCATGGTGTTGCTGGAACACAAGGGAGCAAAGGAGGGTTCAATTTGAAGGTGAATCGTGACATTGCACTTGTAAATAAGAGCAGCGATGGCTTACACAAATAATATGGCAAATCAAGTAATGAGGGGGCGGTGGAAAAAAATGGATTATCAACAATGGCCACTCTCGAAGCCAATGAGTGAGGTCGGTGAGGAGAGTGTGGCTGGGGAGTGGACGAAGGTCAACCGGCGCGCGAGGAAACGTCACGGCAACCTGCAGGGGCGGTTCACTGGGGGCAGGATGGATGTTGCCCGCTCGGCACTTTGGGAGGACCGGTGCAACATGCACTACACATCCTTCCTTTTCACCTTCTTCCCTGATGATCACGACGCCAAGGCTATGCTAAATGTCTTCCACTATTATGGGAAGGTGGTGGAAGTTGCAATACCCCCCAAACGTGATAAAACTGGGAAACGCTTTGGCTTTGCGAGATTCATCGAGATTAAGGAAGCTGATCTTTTTGCTACAAGGCTGGACAACATTATTATTGGAAGTACAAAGCTTCACGTAAATCTTCCAAAATTCGATCGTGAAAACACGCTCCCTGACAAGGCTCCTGCTATTAGGAATCATGGGAGTGGGATGGAACCAAGGAATCGAATCAGGCCATGGACTACTGATGGTGCAATACATCATGGGGAGTCTCAGAGAAAAACCTTTGCCAATGCGGTCAAATATGGTGGTGCAGCAAACCAAGGGATTATTGGGAGGAGGAAGGCCCCAAACTATGTGCGCAAAGTGGCTAAAGCTAATTTGGTATATAATGTGGACGCAGAAAACATACAGATCATGGGCAAGGCTCACGTGGGAAAAGTTAGCATCTCTGGGTTCTCCTATTGCATGCAACAGGAATTTCACAGGGAGGGTATTTTCTCGATCAAAATTACTCCCATGGGTGCCAATTTGGTTCTGCTAGAATCAGAGGAGGTCGGAGAAGTGAATGATCTGATTAAGGATAGAGGTGAGTGGTTGTTACAGTGGTTTGATGAAATAAGGCCATGGAGCCCTAGGGACATTGATAATGAAAGACTATCATGGGTACGTGTATACGGTGTTCCCTCGCATGCATGGACGCTGGATTTTTTCAAGTTTCTTGTGCTACCTTTTGGGTCGTTTGTTGATGTTGATGATTCCACCAGGAAGCGAAGTTCTTTGGACGTGGCTAGAGTTCTCTATAGATCCAATAACCATGACCTGGTGAATCGGTTGGTGCAAGTCAACATCAACGGCTTGGTTTTCCCTATCAAGATTGTAGAGGATTGGTATGGTCCGATGCAGTGGATGGTGTCGGAAGTCCTGGAACCGTCAGAGGTGGACACAGAATCGTCTCATGACAGTGGAGAGGAGGATTTCTCGCCAGAGTTGGGGGAGGGACCACTTGACGCACAATTAAATGCACTAGTAAATGCTATTCATGAGGAGAGTATTGATAATGATGGGGTGCTTAATGGTACCTTGAATAACTCAAAGCCGGATGCGTTGAGGGGAATGAGAGCCTCGTGGGGTGCTCAATGGACATGGCTTATAACGAGGCAATTAATGATTGCATTGTGGTGGAAAAACTGAATAATGGTGTAACAGAGATAGGGAGGGCCACAGCCGTTGCTCGTGAGGCACCTGGGCCGATTATTGAGACTGCCATTAATAGGCCAATTAAGGAGATTTCGGATGGCCCAACCCAACTGGAGGGGGATTCCTGCCCTCGGGGGGTGCATGAAGTATTTCCTGATAGTGGCCTAAGTACTCTACCAGAATGGCTGGCTTTGGACGCTAATTGCGTCCCCTTTGGGCCTAGCCACTGCCCCAGTGCTCGTGATGTCGAAGGCTTTCCAAACGGGGTGTGCGTATCTTCTGGAGGAGGGGTGCAGGTGGATCCAGTTGAGGATGAAGCTGGCCCATCATCCTTGTTGGTCTCGACGGGCCTGGGAGCTGCTCCTAGTCATGTTCCGAGCGTGGTGGACGATTCACTTGAGAAGGTGGATCTGTCCCAGAGCTCTAGTTGGCTGTTGAGTCAACTCCAATGCAATGATAAAGGGGTAACTAGGAACCCTTACTTCATGCTCAGGAAGCATGGACGTAATCTGAATAGGTTGCAGGGTGGGTCGGCTTCCTCCATCGGTACTTCTTTGGAGTCCGTCGGTGCCTCTATCCATTGTGATTCTACATGCACATCCGATTTGCAACATGGGAACTCTCGATTCTGGAAGAAGTATGAGGCTGATAAAGCAGTACAAATCTGGACTCAACCTAAAGAGGTGGGGGTCACTGCCAGAGCTTGTGAAACAGTATATGTTGCCAAGATCCATGAGATGGAGGCTAAGGAGTCTGAGGTTCAGAGGGAGAGGGCGGATAATTGCAAGTCCTAATGAAGATAGTAATCCTGAACACGAGGGGGCTGAGAGATCGGGCTAAACGACGCAGAGTTCGATCCTTCTTAAGATCAGGTAATTTTGATATTTGTTTGCTTCAAGAGACAAAATGTAGCTCAGCTGATAATTTATTCATTAATAGTCTTTGGGGGGATGTGGATATTGAGTGGGCTGTGAAAGAATCAATTTGGTTATCTGGTGGTATGTTATCTTTGTGGAAGGGTGGTCTGTTTCGCTTGCTGTTTCAATTTTCAGGTGTTGGCTTCCTTGGCATCTGTGTGGAGCATACTAATTCAGCGGTGCCACTTTACATTGTGAATATCTACTCGCCTTGTTCCATGGAGGGGAAGAGAAAGTTGTGGTCGGATCTGTGTATGTCAAAAAGGGGCTTCCCAGTGGGTGGGTGGTGCATCGCTGGGGATTTTAACGCAGTCTTGGACCCGGCTGAAAGAAAGGGACGTAATTCTCAACCAAATTATACAGAAATCTCAGAGTTTAGACAGTTTGTGGAGGAGATGGAGGTCATTGATTTGCCTTTGCTTGGTAAGAAATTCACATGGTTCAGCACCGATGGTACTTCCATGAGTAGGTTAGACCGTATCTTGTTGTCCGAAGATGTCTTGCAGTTATGGCAAGTTGACACTCAGTGGGTTGGAATTAGAGACATCTCTGACCACTGCCCGGTATGGTTGAAAGTTGCAGAAAAGAACTGGGGACCAAAACCTTTTCGTTTCAATAATTGTTGGTTAGACCATAAGGAGTTTAAGGCTTTTTGTGGACAAGTGTTGGGCAGAATTCCAGGTGCAGGGGTATAAAGGTTTTGTTTTAAAAGAAAAGCTCAAGAATCTAAAAATCCAACTGAGGAAGTGGAACAAAGAGATTTTTGGGATGGTGGACCTCAAAATAGAAAATACTGTTGCAGAAATTAATCACTTGGATGATCTTGTGGCTACTGGTGGGGTGGTAGATCCCGAACATATAAGACTTCTGTCGACTCTCTTTTGGAAACAGTTGCATGATAAAGAGAGCTTATTGTTGCAAAAATCTAGAGTGAAATGGATCGCAGAAGGTGATGCTAATACTAAATATTTTCATGCATGCCTAAAGGCTCGAAGAAGGTCGAATCAGATGATTGCACTGAAGGAGGGGGATAGATGGCTGGAAACTGTACCGGAGGTGAAAAATGAGGTGCGCAGATTTTTCCAGGAACAATTCTCATCTAAGGCTGATTTTGTTCGCCCCACCCTAGATGGACTTTCTTTTAATAGGGTGACGGAGGGTGAAAATTATATGCTAATTGCTCCTTTTTCCCTTGATGAGGTTAGGGACACAGTTTGGAGCAGTGATGGCAATAAGAGTCCTGGGCCTGACGATTTCAATTTCAATTTTTTAAAGAATCATTGGGACAGTCTTAAAGATGAAATAATGGGGTTTGCCTTAGAGTTTCAGCAGAGAGCTTATCTACCTAAGGCCATTGCCGCCTCGTTTATTGCATTGATTCCGAAAACTGATAACCCGCAATCTCTCAAGGAGTTCCGTCCAATCTCTCTTATTGGGTGCTTGTATAAGATTATTGCGAAAGTGTTGGCGAATAGACTCAAGATGGTCCTAAATAGGCTAATCTCGCCTTGCCAGACGGCCTTTTTACCCAATAGACAGATCCTGGACGGGGTGTTAATTGCAAATGAGCTGGTTGATTTGGCAAAACGTAGGAAGGACAAGTGCTTATTTCTCAAGGTGGATTTCGAAAAGGCCTACGACTCGGTTGATTGGGGTTTCTTAGATTATATGCTTGGTTGTATGGGTTTTGGTCCAAAATGGAGACGGTGGATTAATGCATGTATTAGATCAACCACAATGTCGGTTCTTGTAAATGGGAGCCCTACCTCTTATTTTTCTGCTTCGCGGGGTCTCAGACAAGGTGATCCCCTAGCACCTTTCCTCTTTCTTATAGTGGCTGAAGGTCTGACTGGGATGGTGTATAAGGCTGTGGAGTTGAATGTACTTTCTGTGTATAAGGCATTCCCAGATGTGACATTTCCGATCCTGCAATATGCAGATGACACCATTTTTACTTGTGAACCCACCTGGGGGGAACCTATGGCAGATTAAATCAATTTTGAGAGGCTTTGAGTTGGTTTCTGGTCTTAAAATCAACTTCTTCAAGAGTAATCTCTATGCGGTAAATGTAAATGATAGATTTTTGGACGCTGCAGCTACTTTTCTATCGTGTAAGGTGAGTACCATTCCATTTAAGTTTCTGGGGATTCCTGTGGGGGCAAACCCAAGGCTGTCCTCTACTTGGACCCCGATTGTTGAATTGCTGAAGAAAAGACTGTCCTCTTGGAAGCGATCGCATCTCTCGTTTGGCGGAAGAGTGGCCTTAATAAATTCGGTCCTGAATAGCCTTTCGGTGTATTGGTTCTCTTTCTATAAAGCTCCGAAAAGGGTCATTCAATCCTTGGTCAGTATTCAGAGGAATTTTTTGTGGGGTGGGAATGCAGAGGCTAAGAAGATTTGTTGGGTCAGTTGGAAAGAGATTTACGAACCGAAAGAGCTGGGCGGGTTGGGGATAAAGGATCTCGAGCTCTTCAATGTTAGTCTACTTTCTAAGTGGAAATGGCGCAGATTATGTGATGAAGGGGCGGTATGGAAGAATCTGTTGGAACAAAGGTATGGAGCGCCTCACAGTGGCACTCTAGACCAAGGAGTCGTACGGAGATAGGCCTCTATTTGGTGGCATGACTTAGTTTTGTTTTACCCCGATTGGTTTCATAGTTTGGTTGGTGTGCGCTTGGGTAATGGTGAGAGGGTAAAATTTTGGTTAGATAATTGGGTTGGCGTCCGCCCTCTCACGCATGATTTTCTGGTACTTTTCCATCTTGCTTCAAATTGCTTGGTTACTATAGCAAACTATGGCACCTGGGAGAATGGTGTTTGGAGTTGGAGGTGGAATTGGTCTCGAGCCTTGCGGCCGGATGAAGAAGCTATGAGGGAGGAGTTGGAAAAAATCATGTAGGACGTTGTTTTGTATGCCTCTGCAGGGGACAAATGGTTTTGGAAACCTGACTCGACGGAACAATTTTCAGTAAAGTCTGCCTATCTCCAATTGGTAAAGCTTTCCCGGGGCGCTGATAACCCTACAGACCACAGGATGTCCAAGGTGTACAGAGGAGTGTGGCATTCTGCTATGCCTTCAAAAGTAGCTGTTATGGTTTGGAGACTTTTGCTCAACAGGCTACCTACCAGGGATGCCTTAATCAGTCGAGGAATTATTCCATCAGCTCATAATTCTTACCGTGTTCTTTGCTTTTGCCAGGAGGAAACTGTAAGTCATCTTTTTTTCGGGTGTAATTTTTCTTTTGAGGTGTGGGGTTCCATTTATTCTTGGATCGGTGTCTCTTGCGTCTGGCAAGTTGAGGGGGATGAAAATTTCCTTCAGTTTGGATTGAACGTGAACACAAGAAGGGGGGTTGAATTGTGTTGAAAACTTTTCGCAAACTTTATGTTAAAAACACTTAGAATAAAAGTTTCTCAAAACTGTTTGATAATCGGATGGTGAAAGTAAACCAGGCAGCTGAAAATCGATTTGTGAAAACTTGTTTTTAACACAACAAGATAGAAATGAATTGAAAGCGATAAGCGGGAGACACAGAAATTTATACTAGTTCACTACCAAACTGGTAGCTACGTCTAGTCCGCCGTCCCTGAAGGATTTTCCACTATAATCGGGTGATTACAAATTTCCTCAAGAGTATTCTCTTTGTCACAACTTGACAATACTCTCAACTTCTCAAAGCGACTCGATGCGGTCGAGCCTTTGAGGATACAGCCCAAACTAGGCCAAAACAAACTTATACAAGTGAGTTGAAATACAATTGAAAATAACTCTCACAGAGAGGATAAAAGATTAAGCTCAACTAAAGAAAAACTTTCTTAAAGAAAGGGTCGGATGCTGAATTCAGTTCAGTAGTCCAAGGACTTAGCACGAGACTTGGTTGCTCACAGAATGTTCTCACTGCTTCTCTTCAATGGATACCATGAGGTATATATAGGAGATCCAAGGATATGACCGTTGAGGTAAAAATGGCTCCTTACCATTGACTAGAGTAAATTCAAAATGCTGTTTCTTTCTTGCTTTGCAGAGAATGTCCCAGTAGTCCATGTTACCGTTTTTCTTGCTTGTACGATTTTTGTCTTGTAGTTAAAGATTTCAACTTTGATATCTCGTACACCGATTTTAGCGCTCAAGATCAATTTTGAGATCCGTTCCAAAGACTTCTGAGAGGTAGAGCAGCAACGTGACTAACACGTGATTTGAAGTGAGGTTCAGACGCTCGCTCAGAGTTGGAAGTTCGGACGCTCGTTCAAAGTTGGAAGTTCGGACGCTTGTAGCAATTTGATAAGCATAGTGTATAAAGAGGAATTTCCAGACGCTCACTAGGATGGCGGGATCTTTGACACATAGAATGAATCCTTCTCTTGAGAATTACTTTCTTCTTGCTTGAGTGGCTTAGAATATACGTATTATTAGTATCTGCACACTTCAAGAAATGTTAGAACATAAATTGTTCTCTTGTGAATATTTTGTTATCATCAAAATTAATGAGGGTCTAAACTTCTCAATCGTTTAGGTTCCAACAATCTCCCCCTTTTTGATGATGACAAACATCTAAGGTTGATGAACAATTTATTTTCAAAAAGACATTAAGGGTCTCCCCCTGAATTTAACAGTTTAGATATATAAGAACAATTCAGGTTTTAAGGTTATTGTCGATAAACAAATTCATTTAAGTGATTACGAAAGATTCGTAAATGTATCAGAGCAGATATTTAAAACAGTGAGATCAGATACCAAATAGATTGATTTAATCAAAGTATAATTCATTGTACCAAATAAAATTTATTAAACAATATAAGAGCACTAGATTAAAGAATATTAGCGCATACAGATGCTATGTATGAAGTGCTATGCATGATACTTTAGTTCTAGTGTATCCATCGGACGGTGGATAATCGGATGGTGGATAATCAGATTCTCACGTGTTCATTATACCTTTCTTTCGTGTTCATCATACCTTTTCTTTTACTCCCCTTTTGTCATCGGACAAAAGAGTGTAAAAACACATCATAGTCAAAATACTACTTAGAAAAATTTGAGCAAAAGGCGGATAATTAGATCAAAAAGCAGTTATATATATAATTGTATCAACCAAATAAAACATATTTTATATCACACACAAAAAATTTCAAGGGTTTTGAAGAGGTGGAGGTGGGATATTGAGGCGTTCATAGAGAAGCTTGATGCAGTTTCGGTGAGTAACCTTTAAGTTTGTAGCCTTCATTTCTTCAAATTACGCTCTTGGAATGGTGACCATCTCAGCTGCAGTAGAAGTAGAAGGTCGGCTTACAGTGCAGATCTGAGACTTCATCTTCGATGCTCTGCTAGCACCAGTTGGATAAGCGTAGTCTCAAATCCTTCTTCCTTTGAGCTCTTAAAAAGAATCCATCATTTGGTATAACCCATTTGATGAAGTTTAGAGTCTTCTTAGCTCGATTACATGCGAATCTCCCAGCGATGCTTGACATCTTACGGATCTGACAAATTCATGAAGATGGTTTCTCTATGACAAACAACATCAGCTGTGTAAGAGTCAAATCTATCTCCAGCGTCTTCTCCCCATAGATTTCTGATAAAGACACTCAAAGCTTCATAACTGAAGGAGAGTGCTTCATTTTTCGGCCAGGTAAATTCTTCTCGATTTTCCTGTCATATTCTTCAAGCACAAGGGGTCGAGGCGTGGTAATAGGGCTTTGGCTTTCCACGATTCAAACCATTGACTCCACGTAAACCCAATATCGAAGAGTTTGGTCACAGCTGACCCATTGGTTATTGATCTTCATGCGGTCCAGTGCGATTCTTGAGCATCTGAACACATCATCGAAGTATCTTTGTTCAGTTGATGTCGATAACTTTGATTTTCCCAACAGAGGAATAGTGGCCTTTTCGACATCGCGGCGGCTTGAGAGCAGTTCTCCATTCATCTTGCTTGAGAAGTCGGTAGAACCTTACGGCGTGATCCTCGAAATCTTGGCAATAGGAAGGCTGTGAGAAATCCTTAATATTGTACTTTGTAGGTGCCTTCTCATATTCCTTTAGCCCTATCTTCTTTGAAAATTTGCTTCCCTGGAGCGGGTTCCTTCCTTTTTCCAGGAATAGACCAAGGTAGCCACCTTTGTCTATCTGGTACTATCTTGACAGAAGCAGATGATGGGTCTCGATATTGCCTTATAACTTCAATTCTTTTACGCCGAGGCAATGTACCATGAAAGCGACTTCATCATCATTATCCACCTTCCACATTCTTCCAATGTGAGTGGTTCAGCGAGGAAGGGATAGAGGAAGATCGGCAGAGAAGGGCATTGCCACCTTCCTGAAGCTGGTCTCGACCTTCCTTTGAAGGACATTTGGGCGAGGTCATCTCCATCCTTGAGGGTTGCACTTATAGGATTGGCAATCTCAATCTGGCGACTCGAAGTGAAGGTTTTTAAATGCCAGGTTGAGGGGCGGTTGTAGATCTTTGTTATATATCTCATACTTTACAAACCGAGGTTTGTATGAGATATTTTCTTTTCACCAGCATCTGTTGGTTTTATGGTAAGGGTAAGTAAGGTGGGAGTGGCTTTGGTGATCTTATAGGCTTTTGGTGAGTGGGGTTTGAATGGATTAATGGGAGGTGTTTTGAAAAGGAGGTTAAATGGATGAGAATGAAGCTTGGAAATGTATGTAGTGAGTGAAGTGTTTGGGAAAATTTGGGGTAGGTTAAGATTGAGTGTAGTGGATGATGGTTGGATAATGGAGGTTTTACGTGTAAGGGTTTGATGTTGTGATGGTTGTGCAAAGGATAGTGGTGGAGCGAGGAATAGTATCGGATGCAACAACAGATCTGATTCATCAGGAGAATTCGGTACCTTTGGTTCAGGTTCGATTACTGGCCGATCTTTTGACCTTCCTGCGAGGGCGAGATCTTTGGAAGCGAATCTTTGAATGTCCTTCTTACGTAGTCCGGATCTTTGAGGCGGCTTCTCGGCTTACGGTTTGCTCCTCTTCCTCGAACCTGGTGATGGGAGCGAGGTCCTCATCTTCTGGTTCCTCAACGATAGGTGCAGGAGCCACCTTACATTTTGTTCTTTGTCTCTCTCGAAGGAGACTCGGCGTGTCTTTTCTCACCAGGCTTTGAGCTTCTTGTGGTTGTCTTTCCGTTTCCTCTTCCTGTTGCTCAACTTTCACTTTCTTCATCATGGACCCGATAAGCAATTTCATTCTTACTAGAATTTTGACTCCAAAAGTGTCGGGAATCACAATGTTATCGACACCAAAATACTTTGCCTTTACTTGATCTGGTAAAGTGTCGACTTGTTTATGACCAGATTCTTGTCCATCATTTTGGTGAGCAAGACACCATACGGAATGAACTTGTAGGTGTTCTTCTTGTCGTGACACCTTTTCTTGAGTTGACAAGAGCATTGACCAGGTTATTGTAGATTAACCTTGGCGAGTTCACCTTGTTGCCCGCCATGAAGTGTCTCGGGATGAATTTACGCTCGTAGTTGACAATATCACTAGAGCCGACCTTTAACAGGCGGCTCTTGGTGATAATCTTATGAAGAACTCTGAAATGACTTTTCAGATTCTTGGCAGTAGGAGTTACACCAGATTCTTTCAGCTGCTGGTAGTTTTCAAACAGATCGTTGTTGACCTTCTCAATCCCATGGAATGCGTCAGCCCATTCTGAATAGAAGACGATGCCTTCACACAGACACCCAGTATTTTTGATGGTAAGGACAAATCCTTCAATGATACCACCTTTGTGTAGCCGAACATTTCCCCAGAATTCTTTAATCGCCGTCACCAGAACCTCAACCGGGTTCCAGAAGAAATACTGTTCCCAGCCCATTGCCTTGAACCCTTTGAAGAAGTCGAAGCCGTAAAGTTTGAAGCTTTCCAAATCGACTCGATTTTCCATCAAGACTTTTCCTTCAGACATGGTGTTATAGATAATTTGTATATTGAAGTTGATACTCGACCATGAGTGCGGATGAGAAATGGAAGCGATGAAGGTTTTAGGGTTTTAAGCACCGCAGAGAGAGAGAGAGAGAGGAAAGAGAACGAAGTCGTCTTTAGCGAAGCAGAGAGTGGAGCGAAAGAAGTGGAGTAGTGGGAAGGATATAGACGATGTACTTTTTCAAAAACTGCTACGTATTTCCACATGAAATTTAAATTAAAAAGAAAAGAAAATAAAAATTCGCTTTTCATTAAATGCGGACGCCAAAATAAAAGTAGAAAATTTTATCGAAGAACGTAAATAATCATGACTCATTAGGTATGATGAGGCGGCTTGAGTCCGTAACACGTGTGACACGTGTGGGTGTGCTTTCGGACGCACGCAACCGACTTTCTGGGATGATGAGTTATGATGCGTATGACAAATAAGATGCAGATGCACATACATGCTTACGTCATATCGAGATCGAAATTTAGCTTATTATCGACTGAGATTAATCATTCTTTTATAAGATGAAAATTTAAATTCCTTCTTATAAAATTGAATCTATCTTGACAAGGGGTTTTGTAAATATGTCATTGCGATGATCGGTGTCTACAAATTTTATTTCTAAAATACCCTTGAACATAGTCTCTTATAAAATGATGCTTAATCTCAATATGCTTTGCTCTAGAATGCAATATTGGATTTTTAGTCGGACATATGGCGGATGTATTATCACGTAAGATAGGAATGTTACTCTCGTTTATCAAGTAGTCTTCAAGTTGATACTTCATCCCACGAAGTTGAGAAGCGCAACTTTCTTTGAGATGTATTAAACCTGCCGTTGAGAGTGCTATTGTGCTTTGCCTTTTGCTTGACCAAGACACAAGATTAGCTCCAAGGAATTGGCAGCCTCCACTTGTGCTTTTTCTTTCAATTCGATCTCCAGCAAAGTCAGCATCACAGAAACCTACTAATTGGTACTCTTTTGATTTCTTATAAAGTAAACCAAGATTAGTAGTTCCTTGCAAATATCTAAATATTCTTTTAACAGCACTTAAATGTGATTCTCTAGGATCAGATTGAAACCTAGCACACCTGACGACGAACATAATATCAGGTTTTGAAGCCGTAAGATAAAGTAGAGATCCAATCATACCTCTGTATAGCTTCTGATCTACCTTCTTACCAATTTCATCTTTACTGAGAGAGTAGGTAGGATGCATAGGCGTGCTCATCGGCTTGCAATCCAGCATCTTGAATTTCTTCAATAATTCTTTGATGTATTTGCTTTGATGAACATAAATACCATCATTGCATTGCTTGATTTGTATTCCAAGGAAGAACTTCAATTCTCCCATCATGCTCATCTCAATTCAGCCTGCATAAGCTTAGAAAATTCTTTGCAAAGGCTTTCATTAGTAGCTCCAAAAATAATATCTTCAACATATATTTGGACAAGTATGAAATGCTTGTTTGAGGTTTTTCTGAAAAGAGTTGTGTCAACTAAACCTCTAGTAAATCCATTTTCCATTAAAAAGGAACTTAGTCTATCATACCATGCTCTGGGAGCTTGCTTAAGACCATATAGTGCCTTTTTAAGTTTAAAAACATGTTCAGGAAATTCAATATCTTCAAAACCAGGAGGTTGTTTGACATAAACTTCTTGAGTTATAAAACCATTTAAAAAGCACTTTTCACATCCATTTGATATAAAGTTATCTCATGATGTCTTTGCAAAAGAAAGTAAAATCACGAATTGCTTCTAATCTTGCAACAGTGCAAAAGTTTCGATGAAATCAATACCTTCTTCTTGTGAGTAGCCTTGAGCAACTAACCTTGCTTTATTTCTCACAACCTTACCGTCTTCATCAAGCTTATTTCTAAATACCCATTTAGTGCCAATAGCTTGCTTATCTTGGTAGAGTGACTAGCTTCCAGGACATCATTTCTTTGGGCCGATTTAACTCATCTTGCATGGCTAGAATCCACCCTTCATCTTCCAAGGCTTGATCAATCGTCTTAGGTTCCATCTCGGAGAGAAGTCTGAAGTCGACATGCTCCTTGAAAGAGGATCAGTTCGTACTTTATCACCAGGTTCTCCTAAGATTTGATCTTTTGGATGATTGGTCTTGTACTTCCACTTTTTCTTGCTTGACTTCCAGGTAGAATTCTTCGTCTTTTCACCACCGGATGATGAAGATGTATTTTCACCGTCTGGCTTTTCACCTAGGTTTAAATTTGAAAATAACTCATCTAGCTCTGACATTGCAGTGTCAGGCTTCTTATCATCAAACTTGACATGAATGGACTCTTCAACTGTCAAAGTTTCTTTGTTGTATATTCTAAAAGCTTTAGATCTTTTAGAATATCCCAAAGATTCCTTTGTCGACTTTGGAATCAAACTTACCAAGGCGATCTTTAGTATTCAAGATATAACAAATACAACCAAAAGAATGAAAGTAAGAAATGTTTGGTTTTCTTCCTTTCCACAATTCATAAGGAGTCTTATTCAAAATATGTCTTATATAAATTCTATTTTGAATATAACAAGCTGTGTTTCTTTATACGCTTAAAAAATGTTTAGCAATATCGACTTCATTGATCATGGTCTGGCCATTTCTGGAGGGACCTATTTTCCTTTCTACAACACCATTTTGTTGAGGTGTTCTAGGAGAGGAGAAATTGTGGGAGATGTCGTTTTCTTCACAAAATTTTTGAAAGTTCTCATTTTCAAATTCCTCCCCATGATCACTTCTAATAGAGGAAATGCAAATGCCTTTTTCATTTTGAACTGATTTGCGAGAAACAAGAATACCTTATAAGACTCATCCTTGTGGGCAAGGAATTTAACCCATGTCCATCTAGTAAAATCATCAACAATGACTAAACCGTATTTCTTTCCAGCTAAAGAGGCTGTCCTTGTGGGACCAAAAGATCAAGATGTAAAAGTTCAAGTGGTCTAGAAGTTGAAACAATATTTTTAAATGAAAAGAGGTTTTAACTTGTTTTCCTTTTTGACAAGCTTCACAAAGGGCATCGATTTGTACTTAAGATTTGGTAAGCCTTTAACAAGATTGTGCTTGTTTAACTTTGAGATTAACCTCAAGTTGGCATGACCTAATCTTTTGTGCCAAATCCATTGCTCATCTTCACTGCACATAAGACACTTGACATCTTGTTTTTCAAGTTCGGAAAGATCAACTTTATAAACATTTTGTTTTCTCTTTCTTTGTAAAGAATATAGATCCATCATTTTTGCTCTTTACTAAACATCTAGTTTACGTAAATATGACTTCATAACCATTGTCACATAATTGACTTATGCTCGATAGATTATGTTTCAGTCCTTCAACATATAAAACATTATCAATAGAGGAAGAGAGCCTTTACCTATCCGACCAATTCCAACTATTTTACCTTTCTCGTTTCCTCCAAACCAACGAATCCAAATTCTCTAGGTCTTAGTTCTTGGAACATATGCTTTTCTCCCGTCATGTGACGCGAGCATCCATCGTCTAAGTACCAAGATCGGTGTATTGACTTTGTTGCTAAGCATGTCTGCAACATAGATTATTTTATCTTTAGGTACCCATATCTTTTTGGGTCCTTTCTTGTTAGTTCTAGAAGGAGGCTTATCCTTCTTAGTTTTAAAAATATTACATGCATTTTTCAAATGACCAGATTTATTGCGATAAGTACAATGTAAGCATTTACTATGGCTATGGGATTTATCGATGCTGAATTATTTTCTAAAATGGTTTCATCGGTATATAGCCAAGACCATGAGTTGTCGTTTCTTGACACCCCGGATCATTGAAGCTTGCTTGCTTGAGTTACACTCTCTGCAAGAAACTTTTGAAATGCTTGTTAAGTAGTCATTTGATTTGCAAATAGGATTGCACTGTAACTACAGAACTCTTAGCTTGAGAGCTCTCAGCTTCTGGTTGCTTGCGAGCTTCCAGACGCTGATTTTCAGTTTTCAGCTTCTGGTTCTCTTTAATGAGTACAGAGTTTTCATTGCGTAAAGAATGAAAATCTTGTGATAGTTTTAAAAATTTCTTTTTCAAATTCTTGTACTCGATGAGAGAGTGGCGAAGTCCTTAAGAAGATCATCAAAAGCAAGTTGAAGTTGAGTAGGAGTCATATACTATTACCTCTTCAACATCTTCTTGACTCAATGTCCGTGTCTGCCATGAGAGCAATGTGAGCTTCTTCTTTATCTTCCTCAGAGGAGGATAAGTCAAGATCTTCCCATGTTGCCATGAGACCTTTCTTCTTTTTCTTGAAAGAGCTTCTTGTGGACTTCTCTTTAAGATTAGGACACTCGGATTTGAAATGTCCAGGCTTCTTACATTCATAGCAAATGACTTGGGCTTTGTCTTTGCTCTCCTTCTTGTCCTTTGAATCTTTCTTACGAAACTTCCTTACAAGTTTCTTTTCTTCCACATTTTCTGGATCTTCTTAGATATGAGCGCTAGCTCATCATCGATTCATCAATCTCCTTACGACGCTTCATCGTCTGATTCTTCTTCTTGACTGCAAGGCTTTTGAAAGTACTAGGTTTATGATGATTGACTTTTAGAGCAATAGACTTACTCTTCTTGGTAGGTTCTTCTTCATTTAGCTCGAGTTCATGAGCTTTCAGCGAACTCATAAGATCTTCAAGTCGAAGAACATTTAGATCTTTTGCTTCTTGAATAGCGGTGACTTTGGGTCTCCTTGCTTAGTCAAGCTTCTTAAGATATTTCTAACATGATCGGTGTAGTATAGCTTTTTCCAAAGGCATGACCCATGAACTAGTGTTTGGAACCTTCCAAACATAGTTTCAATGTTCTCTCCATCTTCCATTTTAAATAGTTCATCTTGGCGAACCATCATGCTAGCTTTTGTTTCTCTTACTTGGCGAGCCCTCATAAGACAAAACAAGAGAATCCCGATTTCTTTGGCGATTATCAAACTTGCCACATTTGTCATATTCTCTTTCTGTCATAGCACGGATGAGAATAAATCTAACCTTCTGGTTTGTTTGATATCTCTTTTACGATCATCGGACCAGTTTTCCCTAGGTATTGCAACACCAAGGGCATTAGCGGGAGAAATGTATCCGCCTTCAATTATATCCCACAAATCAAGATTTTGTGCCTCAATGAATGCTTTCATCTTATCTTTCCGATAATCAAATTTTTCTCCATTGAATAGAGAGGGCGGTTCATATGACCACCTTGATGAGACATGTTCACAATATAGAATCTTTTCTCTTGACCTTTGTTAAGTGCTCAACCAAGAGGCCGAGCTCTGGTACCAGAGCGTGAACACAAGAAGGGGTTGAATTGTGTTGAAAACTTTTCGCAAACTTTATGTTAAAAACACTTAGAATAAAAGTTTCTCAAAGCTGTTTGATAATCGGATGGTGAAAGTAAACCAGGCAGAAAATCGGTTGTGAAAACTTGTTTTTAACACAACAAGATAGAAATGAATTGAAAGCGATAAAGCGGGGAGACACAGAAATTTATACTAGTTCACTACCAAACTGGTAGCTACGTCTAGTCCGCCGTCCCTGAAGGATTTTCCACTATAATCGGTGATTACAAATTTTCTCAAGAGTATTCTCGTCACAACTTGACAATACTCTCAACTTCTCAAAAGCGACTCGATGCGGTCGAGCCTTTGAGGATACAGCCCAAACTAGGCCAAAACAAACTTATACAAGTGAGTTGAAATACAATTGAAAATAACTCTCACGAGAGAGGATAAAAGATTAAGCTCAACTAAAGAAAAACTTTCTTAAAGAAAGTGGTCGGATCTTGAATTGATTGATAGTCAAGGACTTATACGAGACTTGGTTGCTCACTGAATGTTCTCACCTTCTCTTCAATGGATACCATGAGGTATATATAGGAGATCCAAGGATATGACCGTTGAGGTAAAAATGGCTCCTTACCATTGACTAGAGTAAATTCAAAATCTTTGTTTCTTTCTTGCTTTGCGAAGAATGTCCCGATAGTCCATGTTACCGCTTTTTCTTGCTTATGCGATTTTTGTCTTGTAGTTAAAGATTTCAACTTTGATATCTCGTACACCGATTTTAGCGCTCAAGATCAATTTTGAGATCCGTTCCAAAGACTTACGAGAGGTAGAGCGACAACGTGACTAACACGTGATTTGAAGTGAGGTTGAGGCCTTCGCTCGAGTTGGAAGTTCGGGACGCTTCGTTCAAAGTTGGAAGTTCGGACGCTTGTAGCAATTTGGTAAGCATAGTGTATAAAGAGGAATTTCCAGACGCTCACTAGGATGAGCCGGATGCTGACACATAGAATGAATCCTTCTCTTGAGAATTACTTTCTTCTTGCTTGAGTGGCTTAGAATATACGTATTATTAGTATCTGCACACTTCAAGAAATGTTAGAACATAAATTGTTCTCTTGTGAATATTTTGTTATCATCAAAATTAATGAGGGTCTAAACTTCTCAATCGTTTAGGTTCCAACATGGATTGGTGGGCTTAGGGTCAGTGAAGAAAAAGGTGAGATTCATAATTTGGTGTGCAGTGGTCTGGACTTTGTGGACTCACAGGAATAACATTCTTTTTAGGGGCGATACTGCTTCACATTCTGAAGTTGTGGCAAAAATAAAGGCAATCTCCTGGGGTTGGTTTATTGCCAAAGCTGGAAGAAATGTTGGCCGGCAATACTCTGACTGGTGCTCGAATCCTCTTGCTTGTCTACGGTCTGTTAAGTGATTTACTTTTGTGCTTTTTATGTTTCTCATGTGGTTTTGGTTGTTTTTTGTGAGAGTTTTGAAAATTTGTTGGCGTTAGGAAGTGGTCGAGGTTGGTTGATTGGCCTGGTCTTGGCGTGGTGGCAGAATGGCTGGACTGGTAGGCCCGGGGAGGTTCTTGGACTATTGTCTGGCTCCCTGCAGTAGAGGGATCTTGGTCTTTATTTGTTATCTTGTTATGCTTGCTGTGGCTGAGGTTTGGTTGCTGACTGGGGTAATTGAGGAGGAATGGGTGTTGAAGAGGCTTGGCTTTAGCTTTCTGTTGGCCCCTGTATGTTGCGAGCTGCACTTGCTCGGGTGTGTCGCTGGTTCCATGGCGAGGAGTGTCTCCGACAGGATGCAGGGTGTGACTTTAGCAGGTTTTGGTTCTAGTGTGATGGTTTGGAAATATAACAGCAGCACCATTATTCTCGTGTGTTGACTTGGTCTTCATTGGTTCTCTCTATTCGGCTCTTAGGAACATATTATGGTAGAGTGCTAGTTTTGATAGTCTCTGGTAATGTTTTCCTGTGTTTTTAGTGTTTTTTTTTGGAGGTTGGTTCAGTCACTATGTGCGGTTGGGCGGTATACTCTTTTTCCTCTCTTGGTCTTTTTTCCACTGGGTTTTGGCCCTGAGAGGTTTTAACGAGGCATCCCCTTCCCTAACCACTTGTATATATGGGTTCGGAGTACCCCTTGTACTCCCTTTTAATATATATCTTTTTGCTTATAAAAAAAAAAAAAAAACAGCGATGGCTTAAAAGATGAATATCTTGTCCCTGTGGCATGGAGGACACTAGAGAACAAGGGTATGGTTCAACAATCTGATGGTACTTGGAAGATGATGGATCATAACGAGAGTGATATTCTACCCATGCGTGCTAAATTATAGGTTTACTTTAATTAAGATATGGTTCAACAATCTAATTGTACTATTTTATTTTGCTCTATGTGCTAGTAATTAATAATCTCTGCACTACTTAAAATATATATGTTTGTTGTAAGGTGTGGCACGAGATTTGAAAAATAAAGTCTCAATGAGACATGTCGTATGTATTTTATCATTTTCTCTTTCATTCTCAAATTAATCCAAAGTTATGTATACAGGAAAAACCAAACCTTGTGATCGATCTTGAGTATCCTAAAAAAACTAGGGTAAACTTAATTACCAAAAAGACTTAATTACATTTTTAGTTCTTGTATTTTAAGGAACACATAATTTTTGTTTTTGTTTAACAAAAGGAACACATAATTTTGTTGGCCATTAGATGCATCATTTTCTTGATTAAATTTATATCATAGTTTTTCATTATATTACTTTAATTATCTACATTTTTAAAAATCGTTTAAATGGATATTGATGTAAAACAAATTCAAAATCGAAATTTATATTTGAAGGTACCAACTAATATATTGATCATATTATGAATTGAATGTGAGAACAACTTAACAATTGCTTAATCTAGTTGACTTATTAAACTACAATCAACCATAATTATTTATTTATTTATTAAAGTACCTATACCATGGACAACTTGCTCAATCTACATTTTGTTGTATTTAGAGAGAGGTGTTGTAATTTTTGTTACTCACATAGTGAAAATTCTTCTTGTCATGCTCCGTGGTTTTTTCCCTTATCCGTTAAAGGTTTTCCACGTAAATTTCGTGTGTTCAGTTACTCTTTTTTTTTTCATCTCATTCTCTTCTCCAACCTAACTCTATTTGTGAATTTTTTTAATATATTATGAGAATTTAAGAGTTTTAAATAAAGAGACCTAATTATAATAATTGAAAACTTGAGGGACTAAAATCGCTCAAAAATTTAAAGGGACCAAAGTTGCATATAGCCCAAACTAGATGGACAAAAAATGTAGTTAAGTTTAATAAAATCTATTATCTAACTTCTTCTCTAATTAAGTGTTGTCTAAATGCTACAATTATTTTTACAAATAAATCACCAATGTCCCCTTTTTTTTTAATAACAAAAGTATATTATATACATGAAGTACTATGGGTACTCCAACCCGGTACATCTCAAGAGAAGAAGAAGGGGGGTCATGCAACTTAAAGGGAGCACAATAACATACTCAACCCAGCACAACAACTGTAACACCCGTATTTTTACAATACGTTATTTAGCGTTATTGTAGTGTAATATTTGCCGTATTTATGTTATAATAAACAATTTCTTGTTCGCTAAGTAAGTGAGATCAAATTAAACTTGAGAGTTTATATTTCATATTAATTCATGGTTCGAATACCGTCGAAAAATTCTAATGAAGTTTCGTCGCGTTTCGAATCGCCGGCAGTTTTGCCGCAGATAAAATTTTAAATGAACCCCGATTTCGATGAAAATCGAATCGTAGCTTGTTATGATTATCTTTGAGTGTTTTAGATTGTTTTTATTATTTATGATAATATTTTATCACGCGGTGAATTAATTTCTCGTTAAATTAATTTTCGCGATTTTATCGGAGGGTAATTAATCGGTAACGTGGTTACTCAACGTCGTGTTTTAGCAACTCTTAGACTCTAGAATTAGAGGGTAATCATGAGAGATGTGAGATTAGACGGGATAGATTAGTTGATGGGATTAGAATCTTCACTTTATGAGAGGTGTCACTTAGTGTGTGATTAGTTTTTTTTTATTACCTTTTACTTAACCCATTTTTTTTAACCAAGTGTTATTAAGTGATAATTTTTTTTATTCTTCCCTCCCCTTAAAACAGCCCCACGCAGCCCCTCTCTCTTTCTATCCTCATTACTCACTTCATCTTCAACCTTTAGAAAGAGAAACTCCAAGCTTCCATGGCTTCTCCTCCTCCATTTCTTGAGTGTTCAACCTCCAACCTTCATTCTTCTTGCACCTAAGCTCAACTTCCACTTGAATCATCCCTTCTCAACCATCCAAGTAAGGAGAAAAACAGATTTTTCCCTCCCCATTTTCTGCTCAAGGCCGCGGCTTCCCCCTTGTATAGTAGTATGTCTTCTTGCTTCTTCTTCTTATTTATATGCTTAATCTATGCTTGATTATGATCAATGATGGAAATGAACACTTCCTCCCCAAATCCTTGAAAACCTAGGCGCAAATCCTAAGGGAAAAGAGGGGTTGCGTGATCTTGAGGTGAATCAAATCAACTAGTTGATGATTCTTGCTTAATTAATGATGTTGTTGTTGTTTTAGCTACTAGTTTTGGATTAGGACTTGGATTGAGCAATTTGTTGTTGAAAACCTATTCTTGAAAGAGGTTTGAATTGGGATTGATCATGAATAAGCTTTTGTTTCATAAAGTGGTTTGTTGTTTGTGAAAGATTTGGCATATAAAATGATGTGGTGTTATTAAATTGGAAGTGTGCAAATTTTTGGAAAAAGGGGAGGTGATGACCGCGAGCCTTATAGGGTTGTTAGAAGGAAAATTATTTTGCAAACTTGGTTATCAGGATTGTATTGATGTGTTATCAAGCTTTAGAAAATTATAGAAAAAAAATTTGGTTTCATTTGAACTTGTTTTGGAATTCTAAGGCTATGAAACACATAGGTAAGTTGGGTTCCTTGAGACCCAAGGTACCTAGTAGAGCCTTAACTTAAGGTTTTTAGATAAAATGAAGTTGATTTTAGCATTGAATTGTGTTTCAAAATTTTGAAGGATTTGAACTTAGTTAGTAGAACCTTATTTTCCAACTTATGCATATTTCAAGAAAAATAATGTTGCATTATGTTTTAGTTCTCAAGAGATAATTCTTTGTACAAATATTTCAAATATGTGACTTAGTATTTTAAATTAAACTCTAAGTGCAAGTGGTTGGTTTAGGAAAGGGTTAGGTTTGAGAGCCTAAGGCTTTGAGTTAAGTTTTAGCTTGTGCTAAGTTTACTCGTGGTGATAGGAGTTGCGAATTCGGAGACCGTGCGACGTGGACTCGAGGCATTGCAGTACCTCGTTAGCAAACAACTGTGGTAAGGGCAACTCTTAGACATAGATAAGCATTATTATTTAATTTCAAGTCTTAAAGTGAAGAAGTCTGAGAACCTCAGGGTTCGAAGTGAGGGTCTCGTACCCCTTCGACTTTTTAATTCTTAAAATTTTATTTATGATTATTTAGTGGACTTGTCTGCAAGTGGTTGGTAGCTGTCCCTAACCCCCCACACTTGTATGATAGTCTCTCTGCCAACCCCACTGAGTTGCAGAGGGATGAACTGAGTTGTCGGTGTCGATGCTTGATATGGTGTGAATACTTATACTACTTATACTATTGACCTGAGTGCATTGTGTTAAGCTTGGCATGAATATTAGTGATATGTGGTTAAATAATTATTCGATTACTTCTTGAATGATTATATGCGGTGATTGTTTCATTGGGGTGGTGAAAAGTGTCGACGTGACGTGCATGAACTATATCCCAGATATCCTAAGGTGGTCGCGGAACCCAAAGCTAATGGATGGAGTTCGGCAGTTTAGTTAGGCGTCGTGTCGTTTGGAGTTGTTGTGTCGTTTATGAACTATATCCTGAATAACCTAGGGTGCTAGGATCCCCTAAAAGGCTACGACTGGTTTTTGGCAGCTTAGTTAGACGTCATAGCGTCAAGGAACATATCCTGAAATTCCTAGGGTGGTCGTGGAGCCCAAGGCTAATGGCTGGAATTCAGCAGCTTGTTCGGCGTTACCTTCCGGAAGATTGTCGAAAGTGTCGTGAGGGAATGAGTCTTAAGTTGAGTCTTGAGTTGTGTCTTGAGAACTGTGCATATTGTGGTGTTGCCTCTTGTTTATGATTTGTTATTTCCTGATTTATTGAGAAGCTGACCCTTTCCCGTGGTGGCTTCAACCAATGATGGTTACCCAGGTGATGACGAAGAGCGTGTTAATACCGGCGATGAGGACATCACCAGAGATCATCTTTGATTTTCCAGACATAGAGATGCCTGTGGCGATGGAGTTCGACCCCATCTCCCGTCGTGTTGTTTATATTGGGGATGTTGTACAGAGCTTCCGAGAGGGTGGTATGGTAGTGAGGCAGGAGACTTCGCGGCGCACAGTGAGCTTCCCGATTCGGATGATGCAGGTGGTGGACGCTTGGCGAGCTATTCAGGGAGAGAGGACTATACCAGCATCATCTTTCTCGCCAGAGGGACCCCTCGAGATCCTGAGGCGCACTGCTTCCCGATTTGCTTCCCGAGGACGAGGACGAGGACCGAGGGTTCGATGGACCGCTCGTAAGAGCGTGATTAGATAGCATCTATTTCCAGAGCAGTTGTTATTCAGGGTTCTTCAGCAGGATCTAAGCCCGAGGCAGAGCCAGTTTCTCCCATGTTATTCAGGACCCCTACCCCACCGGGTCACCTCTCACCTGTCTCCAGAGAGTGTGGTGAGGCTGGGTGTAGCGTCGTGGGATTCTTGGAGGAGGCGGTGATAGCAGAGGACGTGTCGAAGGGTGTGCCTGCGACGACACCTTTTATCGATTTGACTGGAGAGGACCTGATGGACGATGAAGAGGAGGAGGATCCATCTGAGGATTCGGATAGTCATCCGTAGCCGTCATGTCGTCTGACTGTCTGTTTATGTTGTTTTGGATGACTGTAGTATTTGCTTTTGGTGTACAGTTTGTCTGGTGACCGTCGGGCTTGATGGATTTTTTTGTATTACAGGGTAGACTGGTGGTTTACTTTTGGAGCAGCCCCCTGTGTGGGTGTCTGTCGGGAGTACCCCCGGGGTATGATTGCTCTCATGAGGGTCTTCATACCATAGGTGTATTCTTTTGGGACATCTTTATACACTGTCTTTATTTTGTACGTACTATTTTTGATGACGTGTTATGTATATATATGTATGTATTTACAGTGTATGTTTCTTGTGTCTTAGATTGCACTATGTTTCTAAATGATGTGGCAACTTTGTGTGTACTATGAGTACTATAAAAAAAATATAGACCGCATTTTCCAAAGGACACAAGAGTACCGTTTTAAAAACACATCGCAACAACCCACCCACTAGTGGACCAGGCTTGTAGGCTAAGACCTACCCAGACATTCTAATGGATCATGAAACCATTCATAGTACAAACACGTACCTCCATTGGCCGTCCCAAGGAACCACCTCTAGGACAAAACCCTAATACTGTCCACCGTTTGCTCAACTTCCAGAACCCTATCCGAAAAAATGCGCCCATTTCGTGCATCCCAGAGTTTTTCTAAGAGACAGTTGATAGTTTTTTTTTTTTGGAAAGAAAGATGAGACGGTTGATATTTCGATTTAATAGAATTATATTATTATCTTTATCAAATAACTAGATAAATAGATGCCATAATATTTAGAATAAATACTATGATAACACTAATATTGAATCATTTTTATAAGGATATTAGAATATGATTTGAATAATTATTGAATATTATAAATTGAAATTCACTCTCTTTTAATCTAAATTGTGCAGAAATAAAAAATTATGCAATATAGTGGTCAAATACAAATTTGGGCTTGAAATAGGCCCAAAATGCTAAGCACGACCTTCACATAATATAATGAAGCATGTCCATGCTTACCTGAAGCAACAATTAGCCACGAGCGCGTCTCACGCGCGTCCACCCGCTCCCCAAATAGCTGGTTGGTATTTTAAGCATATCTGGAGCTGTAGTTATCAGATTAAGGCGTTCTTGGTGGCGTTGGAAAGCTAAGAGAATTTCCTACAACTTTGTCATAAATTGGATGGACTCTAACATGAATCACGATCTCTTCATCATGATGCAAGGCCGTGCTTAACACCAAAAATCTTGGAAAACCATGTCGACGAGCACAGATAGGTCGGCAACACGTAAAATCATGAAGCACGGTCGTGCTCAACATTAGCAAGGTCGTGCTCATCCAAAAAGTCAACATAATAAATGCGCACAGGTGGGAAGGTTGGAAGGTCAAAAATAATAAATAAGCACGGCCTCTTCATAGATCAGCAAGGCCGTGCTTAACCCAGAACTCAGCCTATAAAAGGAGCGCTCAGCAAAACGTTTCAAGTAGGGATGTCAATTAGACCCAGGCCCACTGGGTACCCGCAAAAAAAACCCGTAATGGGCAGGGTATTTACCCGCATTATGGGCCTGGGCCTGGGCCTGGGTAATTACCCGCAATTTTGAGTGAGTATGGGTGCGGGTACGGACACTCTAGTGCCCAGCCCGCCCCGCGGCATATATATATATAGTCATATTAAGTAATTAATATATTTTTAAACCTAGGGCTGCTTCCAATTCCAAAACCAAACCCATATTTCGAAACCTAGAACTAAAAATTTACTAAAATCTAACCCTCATCAATGCTGCTGTTTCTTTTGTTCCTTCCCCATCGACCCTCATCAAGTTGTTTCTTCTCGCTCTGCCTTTGCATGTCACGCTTCTTACGATCATGTTGCTTCTTCTGTTCTTACACATTGGTCGCGAGTTCCTCTGACGAGTTTCTTCTGATCGCGCTTCTTCTGCTTCTTTGATTATCACTCTCTTTTTCTCACTTTTCAGGTATATCCATGTTCTGCAAGCCTACATTTGTGAATCTCAGGATTTGTTTGGCTTTTTATGGAAATGTTTTTTTGTCCTTTTTTTTTGTGAATCTCATGACCTGTGGATGCTTGGAATTTCAAGTCTAATAATATTATTTTTATTTTAAGGATACTTCAGCGGACATAAAACCTTCAACAACAGAACCACAAAATTCTTGTTGCAATTTTTATAGTAATATTTTTTCTGGATGGTATATATATTGTCTTCTATTATTGGGGTTTTTCATCAATTGACTATTGCTAGTTGAATTTGAATTTTTTATTTTGATCTGTATTGAACAACCCAAAGAAGCAATAATAAGAAGCATAGACTAAATGTAGGATGGTCCAATATTTGGCTAAATACTACGATTTGTAATATTTTAGAATTAATTTGAAAAATTTTTGGATCGTATTTTAATTAAGTAATGATGTTCTTTTCGTTGTTTATTGATTTTTCATGGTTAAAGTGCGGGTAGCGGGTGCGGGTACGGGCACTTAGGTACCCAGCCCGCAAGGGGATGGGCACTAAAGTTACTACCCACGCGGGTATGGGCTCGTGTACGGGCACTTTTTTCAAATGCGGGTATGGGGACGGGCACTATAGTACCCTGCCCAAAGGGTACCCATTGCCATTCCCAGTTTCAAGTTCCCTGGGATTAATCTCTCCCAATTCTCTTCTTCTCTGTAATCTTCTAGTCTTACTTTATAGTTGTTCTGGTAGTTTTAGTTTTAAATATGTCTTTTGTAAACACGTTGTTGCTATCTTCAAATATGTTTAGTAACTAATCCCGTCATTGAGGTGATGGGGGATCTTTTACTTTATCTGTGATATCTTTATGATTTATAATAGGCTTAATTGGCAAGTTGGTCCCTTAACTTATTTATTAGGTGCAAGTTGGTCCCTTATCTTTTTTTTGAGTCAAATTGGTCCCTTAATTTAATAAACGGGACCAAATTGGTCCTTTTCGTCACTTCTATTTATCCCTTTCTGGCGTGGCGCTGATTTGTTTAAATGAGGATGACGTGGTGCCTACATGGAAATTACGTGGCATTGATTTAACAATTTAACATTTTTTTGTTTTGTTTTTAATAATTTAACATTATTTGAAAAATAAAAAAAAAGGTCAAATGGTGCCACCTCCAAAGCTCACGCCACAGTGCCATCTCCAAGCTCTCCTCTCAGATGCGCAGCTTGCAGCAGTTCATGGATTCAAAGAGATCCCACGATAATGGATCTGGGGGCAAAAGCCTGACTCAACTTCAACTTGCTTTCATATAATTCTTAAGACATCAATTTAAAAACATTACTTCTGTTAAACTTAAGTGCACACGAAGGAGAAGAAAAATGACGGAAGAAGATTTTCTGGGGAGAGGAAGAAGAAGAATTTGGGGTTTTTGGGTGTTGGTGACAGATCGCACGCCCTTTATTCTTCTTCTTCTTCTTTTTTCGGATAATGATGAGATTTGGGTTAGGGTTTTAGGAAGATTTGGGGGTTTCTGAGACTGGAAGGGAAGAGGAAGAAATTCCACTCAACCTTGAGAGAGGGAGAAAGACGGTGGTGCCCATCTTTGGCGACATCGTGTGCGTCGTCTCCGGGGAGTGTGCGACGGTTCCTGGCTTTTCGAAACTGCATCTGCCCTATGTGCTGTCGTTGTTGTTGGGTTCGTAATCTGCTCTCTACCATGATTGTACATCAAAGCTTGTAGCAGAGAGGACAGTGACTAGGTTACAGAGGAAAATTACAAAGAAATGATCTAAGAAGGGAAATCACAGAAGAAGAAGGTGGAAGAAGCACGCCACGTCACTTAATTTATTTTGGCTAAAATCCACGTCAGATAATTGATAACGCTGTTTAGCTCAATTCTGACGGAAGGACCATTTTGAACCAACTAAAAAAGTTAAAGGACCAATTTGACTCAAAAAAAAATAAAGGACCAACTTGCACCTAATAAATAAGTTAAGGGACCAACTTGCTAATTAAGTCTTTATAATATGAGTGTTTAAATCCTTTTGATTAAATTATTCATGGTAATATTACTTTAAAAAGAATTAGCTACTCTTTACACAGTTAATTAATTGTTCGGCGATCGTACCTTGAATTAATTAACAGAACTCTGGGAATAATTGAATCTGCATGCTCTGTCGGATCAAGGATTGCGTGTTCATTTTCAGTTAATCATTGAATTAATAAATCTATTGACACTTCATGCTCTTTCTCTTTAATTACTTTGCATGATCAAACTGAGTAATAAATTAGAAAGAAGACTGTTAATATTGCATCATCATTAGGTATTAATAGCTTTTAAATAGATGATTGATAATCAGTAAGAATTGTTACTCATTTTATAAATTAATCAAATACACAGATATAAGTATTAGTGAACCCATTACCTTAGTGCTTTTATTACTTTAGTCCTTTCTTAAATATTTTATAATTTCTTTTCTACTTATTTTTATGCACTCTTTGTTTAAGTTCACCTCGAACCATTTGTCTAAATAACAAATTGATCTAAATAGAGCAGTGGTCATTTCAATTCTCCGTGGAGACGATAATCTTTTATACTATAACTTGACAAGATCGTATACTTGCGATTTTGACCGAACATACTATTCCCTTCGTTACTCAATATAAGCAAAAGATTCTATATATGTATTTGGACCAAATACATATATAGAATCTTTTGCTTATATTGGGTAACGGATGAGGGAGTATTTCTTATTGTGTTTATAATTATTGAAGCCAACTCATAAAACAATTATGCCTTTATTTTAATTTATGGCGGTGTTCTTATGTTAAGTATTATACTAATTTTATGTAATTCAATCATATTGTGGCTTATAATTTTTAGAATTTGTCGTATCCGTATACCCATTTTCTGTTGTACCCATTTAGCATGTTCAATTGTTCATACATCAAAGATTCAGTTTGCAAATTAAATGGGCTTGTAAAATCTCAAGCCCACATTCGTACCATGTAGACTCAGGGGTTGGCTTGTATGCGCGCTTGACCAAAAATAAAAGGGTTGGCTTGTATGATTAATAAAAAATATATATATATAAACAAACTGAAAAAAAAACTAAAATATATAAAAAATGAATAATCTGAAAATATTAGTAAAATCAACTAAAAAGTATACGCTACAAACATTGTCCTTTTAAAGAATGTTGGTGCAGTGCTCCTTCAACCTTTGCATTTATTCATCGTGAAAAAGAGGAAGCATGGATAGCAATTATCTTATCATATGCCCCAGGCAGCTACCTTATCACAAATGGTGAAGATAGGAGCCAATGACAAAATCAGTTTGGAAGTAAAAAAACAATTACACATCATAGCGCACACAATCGATTGCAATTTCTCTTGTCGCGACACCTAACCTGTTATAACATGCGATTTTACTATGCCGTTTGTAAATAGAATAACCAAATATATAGTGGGTGCAGGAATTCACTTGTGCATGCTAATTGTACGTCCTATTTATATAGACAGATAATTAAACATGAACCATGTAAAGAGGTGACTCATCTTATAGATCCAAAAAATATATATCCATATAGAATGTATTTGAACCATCAGATAACTTTAAGGTGGTGCAGTTTTTCTTGAACTCCACAGGATCTAAATCATTTGATTAGAGAGTATTGAAATAGCAGACAGAGGGGCAAAAGGACTCTAGTACTAACACAATAATAGGTTGTTCCTGTAGTCACGGGAGATGTTTCCCTTCAATTCAATTCCTTACTATCTACTACCAGGAGCGGTTTGTTGACCTCTAAAACTAATAAAGTCGTCAGAGGAGACACAAACGGTGAGTAGGTAGGTATTCGCCTCTACTCCCTTCGGTTTGAAATATAAGTAAAAGAAGTTTTAGACTAAATGCATAGACTTTTGGCTGATATTTTAGAGACTTTTTTTGCTTATATTTCAGACCAGATGGAGTACTATGTTACACATCTGATTCAATAACATACAACCCTGACATTTGATTTTTGTTTTGTTTACAATAAAATATATTTATAAATTCAATATTAAAATTGGAAGTCTCAAAATTTAAACTTTATTGTTCTTTTGATTCATGAAATTCAGATCGGACCTTTGATTTACATATTCTTTTTTTTTTATCAGTTTCTTATTTATATATTCTAAAATCACACACATAAAACTAACCCACAATCATATACCCAAAAAAAAAAAATAACTAACCTACAATATTCATGAAAAAATGAACTATAAAGTATGAGATTATTCTGAAAATATAAATTCAATACAAGAAGAATAAATGCTACTTAATAAAGTAACTAACCGTTGACGCCATTTCGGTTTGAAAGTAGGCAAGAGTATGCCCCGGATACGAAGGAAACGTTGTTTATTTGAGATGCTTTAAAAAAAACATAAACCTTGAGATGTTTATTTGATCTCACAGCGGCGAAACAGATTAAAGAAAAACGATCACTATATGTCTTCCACCCCTTACTTTCAGTAATTTGCAATTCAATTCAATTACATTTTCAGTTATCGCCTTGTTCTTAATCTAATTTATCTGCAAATTTATCTTTTGTTTATGCATTTTACTTCGAATTTTACTGTATTTTTCAAACCTTTTTGAAATATTATTTTTTCATACTTTCTGTATTTATTTCTTGTAGAGTTTCAATTTGCTTACTACATTTGGCTTGTTTCTATTTCAGTTTCAATATTTTATTTCATGTCTATTACTACACAGTCATTTAAATTTCATGTTGTTACTTAAGTTTTTTTTGTATTTTGGCAATTTCTCCTTCTGTCAATTTTGCTTTCAAAGTCATTTATAAACTTTCTTTAATTCATGTTCTTTAAATGCTTTCATTTATTTTCCTATGTCTTAAAAGTTTTTCCCTTGATTTCTAGTCATTTAAGTACTTCATTTACGTTCCTGTGTCAATTTCAAATTGTATGTCTTACTCTGTGAATGCATTTTCAAACACTGCATTGTTTACTTTGACTTTATTTTCTGTTTAAGTTACTTGTCAATCAAATCATTGGCTGCTAATGGCCAATCTTGTCTATTTACACTTTCAATGTCATTTCGACAACAATTAACTTGTTGTTCGAGATTATTAAGTACAAATTGGCAAAAACTCTCAATGATTAATGGCTTAGTAGCCAAGAAAATTGAAAACTGATATCTGATCGAACTTTTAACCGTTATTTCACTAAAACCGTTGTTTTCAAAACGAGATTACCACATAACGCGTCGATCTCGTAATCGTTTAAAACTAATTATTTGTTACTTTGACGAATTTGGTATAAAGACACTACAAACCAAATTTCCCAGTTAACACATCTCAAGTTGCCATTCAAAAATCCTATCCATTAAATTAAAAACTAATAAATCAATGGTAGATAATAGATTTGACCATGGTGGGCTCTGACCACGTTAAACGCCACCATTACATATACTACTACGTACTTATATAGTACTCACCACCATTTGCACTCGTTAGCAATTACAGGTGACATATGAATGTTGAATAAGACCTTCACGTACTAATACCTCATGCATGTAATTAATTCTATTTCCGGATCCTAGCATCCATGTGAGAGCATGGCCCCTACCCTCTCTCCTTGCTAGACAAAACGGAAACAACCCTAACCCCAAATCACAATCACTGCCAATTATAACTTTTACCCCTCATAGAGAACTGCATATTGTAGTTTTCTTGATATAATGGGCACTTAACTATGTGACCGTATAGTTAGACTCGTGGATTCATTATATTAAAAGATAGATCACGCAATTCCCCTGTGGGCATTACTGCTCATACAAAGAATGAGATTTTAAGTTGTTTTTCTTGGAAGTTAAAATATTAATATCGTATTCAGAAATTAAATGAAAATTACAAAAAACATGTGTATAACTTGTATTGTATTCCTAAAGCATTAATTGCCATCTAAAATTGATCCAAAAACAAAAAACAAAAAAATTTATGTGAACATATTTGTATATTCTTCTCTAATAAAAATTACTAGCATCATTCATTTTATAAAGACAATCGAAATTGGTAATTTTGTCTCATATAACTCTTGCTTCGTTGGCCATGCTATCTATTTATAAATGTATAGCAATTGAAGCTTCGGCCTCCTTCATAAAGTTCATACAGACTTGATGATAGGACCACTTGCCGTTTACTCATTAATAGCCCACCTCCACGATACATTCCTTTCATGCTAGCTAGCTTTTTCTATACCCTCGATCCTGATCAGTCTCTTCACATTAATTTGTTCTTTTTATTCAAGTTAGATTCATTCTTTTCTGGTTTCGGTTATAAGTACAAACTATAAAGCATTTTAAGTTAAATGTGGATCATCAACCGGTCCTATGAGATTGAAGCAGGCAAATTCAGAAGACACAGAACATGGGGTTGAATCTCAGAGAGTCTGTTATTGGTGGTTGTTCAGCTATACGTGCATGCGGTGAGAATGATGTGTAACGTCCCGGTGTATTTCCAAAGCAATATATGGCTTCACATGACAGATTCATATATACAACTGCCCACCTAATATTATTGGTGGTTGAAAAGAACCAAAATTACCATATGTGCTGACTCTAAGATGCTTGTTGCCTTTGTCATGAAGTACTCTATAGTAGGGGGGAAAAAGATGAAAATTTCCATCTAGAAGAAATTGCTGCTGAAATTTGCAAATCCACACAAAAGAGAGTAAAGTACGAAAACAACTCTCTTCCTTCTCTACGTACATAGCAAAATATTGCCCATTACCTACTATTCTCTTACCAACTACACACATGTATACCGGGCAATTTATTTTAAAAAAAATAATTATTATAACTCTTAAATCGGACACTAATTCAGAGCTCCTCAATATAGTTTTCACCCACCACAAATTGTCCAATGAAGCCTCACACATCAAAATCATATCGACATACTATAGTAATAGATATGATATGTCTTCATTTACTCTGAACCCCTTTAATATTCCTAGAGCCACAACTTTTTGCACCAAACCAATCAGATCTTCTGCTACTATCAAAAACAAAAATGGGGCAAGGGGATCACCCAGTCTTAATCCCCTTTGAGCGATGAAATCTTCAGTCGGACTGCCGTTGACAAGCACTGAAATAGAGTTAGACCAAATACATACTTTGATCTGTTAGGTACCAGAGTATCGGAATGGTGTCACACAACTAAAATAAGAGACGAGAAAATAAGGAAATGAACACACAAAATTTACGTGAAAAACCCTCAACAAATAAGGGAAAAACCACGGGGCAAGGCCAGAAGAATTTCACTATGTGGAAAAATATTACAAGAATACCTCTCACAAAATACCTCACAAATACTCTCACAATACTCTTGTTGAGTATAAGAAACAATAAAAGATGAGAAGAGAAGGAGCGATTGGGATGAATAAAAATGAAGCTTTGGGGTTGTTTTTATAACACCCAAGAACCAAGCCAAAGACAAAACCCACCGATGTGGGACTTGACTTCAACAATTCTCCCACTTGAAGATTTTGATTGAGCCAATCATATCTTCACACCACTCTTTCTGCCTTGCCCTTCCATGTTGCTTACGTTTCTGATAGGCCATAGGAGGATCGACACCAAATAAACTTGTCAGCATTGATCGGCTTCGTCATCACATCTGCTAGGTTATCGCCTTGAATGTGAATCTTTTGCATATCCACAGTTCCTTCCTCTACTACTTCACGACCGGGTATTTATATGCTTTGTCCTGGAATGAAAAGCTGGATTCCTTGCAATGTGCAAGGCACTCAATCACACAAGATACTGACAATCCTCTGTCAGTCTGCGGCCCGGAAGTTCCACCATTAACCTTTGAATCCAGATAGCTTTGCAACGCGGTATTGTTGCCATGTACTCACTGTAGTCGACAAAAGCTACAATACAGAATCTTAGATAACCGACTCATACCGCTTCCTCACCCGGTGTGAATACATACCCGGTAAGTGGATTTCCTCTTATCAAGATCTCCTTCAAAATCTGAATCAACATAACCCCTGACAATGAATTATGATCCTCCGTAACATAATGCAACATCTGAGGTTCCTTTGATGTATCTAAGGATCCTCTTAACAGTAATCCAATGCTCTCTACCTGGATGTGCCATAACCGACTAACGCTCCCATCGCTTGTGCAATGTCCGGGTCCTGGGTACATATCATGGCATACATAAGGCTTCCCACCGCCGTGATGCATACGGCATTTTCGAGACATTTCCATCCTCTCCGCTTCATTGCTAGGACTCATACCGAGGATAATTTAAAATTGACAGAAGCGGGGTAGAAAGTAAGGCTTCCTGACTTGCATGTTGAAGCCATACCGCAAGACCTTCCTTAGATAATTCTTTTGAGAAAGCCAAATCTTCCTATCATTTACGTCTCGGTGAATTTGCATCCCTAAAATCTTGTTTGCGGGTCCCAAGTCCTTCATATCAAACTCCCTAGCCAAGCTCAGTGCCTTGATTCACTGGATTCGATCTTTGTTGGGGTTTACCACCAACATGTCATCCACATACTAACAAGAAAATGATGAAATCATTATCATCGAACCTCTTGTAGTATGCACAATGGTCTCAACTCAGTCTGTTGTAACCAAGGCTAATTATGAAGGAATCAAATCTCTTATACCAACATCCTGGCTACCGCTTTAGGCCGTCATGCAGATTTGGTCAACCTACAAACCAAGTTTTCTTTTCCTTGTTCTTTAAAGCCTTACGGTTTGGAGCATATAAATTTCTTTCTTCAAGTTCTCCATGAAGAAAAGCGCTTTACATCCAATCGTTCTAGATGTAAATCAAATGCGACACATTGCCACACTACCCTAGTAGCAGTAAGTCGACATTGAGAAAATATCTCGCCAAAGTCTATCCCTTCTTTGAGCATAACCTTTTACTACAAGTCGGCACGATACCGCTCCACTTGATCATTGCGTCTCGTTTAATTTTGAACACCCATTTGTTCTAGATGGCTTTCCAGGCCGCTTTGGAAGTTCAACAAGTTCCCAGTCTTATTTCTATGTAGGCTTCCATTTCTTCCTGCATTCTTTGTCATCCATTGAGAAGCATCTAATCGCTTCAACGCTCTTGAAGAGCCGATGGTTCACTTCTTCGGTCAGGACAAGATGCATCATGGCAGGCCATAACATAGTCCGAGTGCCATGATGGTGCCGTTATCGGCGTGGTTGATCGTCGAACTCCTTCATCATTGACCTCATCCGTTCTTGTTCTATGTGCTCTGGTTACTTGAAGAATCATCTTCTTGAGTCTTTCTCTCCAACCGCACTATAGCGATCTTGGAAGTCTAGCCATTTTCTCGCTCACTTGCGGTTCATTTTCTCGCAAAGACTACATCTCTGTAACAATAAGCTGTGGGTAAGTAGGGTCCCTACAAGCGATACCTGACATTGTCGGCATAACCCAAGAATATACATTTTCCGATTTTGGATCCAATTTTGTTCTTTCTTGAGTTGTCCATTACGTCGCGGAGACATCCAAACACATGTAAAGAAGAATAATCTACCACTCCTTTCCACATCTCCATTGGTGACTTCAAACCAATCGCCGCTGATGGCGATCGATTTATCACTTAACAAGCGCTTTTGATCGCCGCCCTTCAAAAGATTTGGCCAATCCCATGTTCTCTCGATAGCTCTTCGTTTTTCTAGGGAGAGTCCTGCTCATCCGCTCTGTACACCATTCTACTGGCGAGTGTACGTGGCGATGAATTGTCTCGTAATACCTCTCTTGCGAGAATGATAAAGTTACCATCTACATATTCTCCTCCATTTATGCGCTCCTCGCACTGATTTTCTTCCCGATTTAAGCTCTACTTGTGCTTTGAACTCCTTGAATCTTTGGAAACACATCGACTTCTTCTTGATTGGGTACACCCACAATCTCCTCGGAGTAGTCATCAATGAATGATACAAAAATACTTTGCTCCCCCATGGATGCTTTATTTGACTCCACACATCGTAATGTATCAAGTCTAGTATGCGCGTTTGCGGTAGCTACTTTTGCAAATTTCAATCTATCTTTGCTTACTTGTCACACGTTATCACGGAAGATAAAGTTACCGTCTTGAGCCGGGTAAGTGCGCCCGCAAGAACTTTCAAGCCACGCTCGACATATGGCACTAGCTCGCGATGCCACATCATCGCTGATTCTTCATGGCTCGTGATGCAACCCGATGCATCCGCCTCTTGCAACGTATCTCCCAAAAGCATGTATAGATTACTTGTGATCTTTTCTGCTTTCATCACCATAAGGTTGCCCTTCACTACTTTCAAGACTCCACCTTCAATATGGATCTTGCACCCGAGGTCATCCAATTGCCCAGTGGACAATAGATTCCTTTTCAAGCCATTCACATGTCGTACCCCTTGTATCTTACGAGCGGTACCATCTTGCATCTTTATTCGACAGCATCTGGGATTCCAACAATTTCTAAGGCGTGATCATTTCCCATAAACACGGATCCTACCGAGACAAGCTCATAAGTACAAAACCAATCACGGTGTGAAGTCATGTGCCATGTCCCACCTGAGTCCACTATCCAAACATCATTGAGTTTCCTTCCACCTTTAGGACTTGCTGCTCCGCTATACAGGATTTCTCCATCATCTGACGTACTTGCAACACAACCTTGAGAGGTTGATGCTCCTGAGGTCTTCTCTCCATTCTTCTTGTTCCAACACTCCTTCTTCAAGTGCCCTCTCATGCCACAGTTATAGCATTTGAGATTCTTTCTTCTTCGAGATGTTGATCTACCATGATCTTGGCTCCCACTGGGGCCACGTTCCGTTGATCTTCCTCTCGTCATCGATAAAGCTTCTGCTTGCTTCGAAATTTCTGACATTTCCTCCTTATTCTTGCGCCTGGATTCTTCTTCAAGAATTGCACCGGCCACATCATCAAAGTGAAGAGTGTCAGCAACATTATTGTTTGTAATGTTGATGATGAGTTGATCATACGAATCTGGTAAACTCTGAAGTAAAAGTTCTGCACGTTCATTTTCTGCTATTTTGAAATCTGATGCTGTGAGCTGAGCAAATAGCGTGTTCAGGGTGTTAATGTGATCCGTCACCAATGTGGATTCACTCATTCGAAGAGTGTAGAGTTTCCTCTTCAAGAATATTCTTGTGTGAAGTGACTTAACCTCGTATAATTTGTTAAGTACATCCCAAATCTCCTTTGCAGTCTTCTTTTCGCAGCACTCGACAAAGCGAATCGCCATTGCTAGGTGCAAATTGGCAACAAAAGATTATGCCATCCTTCTTTCTACTTTTCATCAGTCATATCTGCAGTGCGCCTTGATTGCTTCCAAGCAATTATCATTCCTCAAAGCCGCCACCTTCAATTTCCACAGGAGAGTTACTCCCGTTGAACTCTCTATCTCAAATTTTCTTTGTCATGGTTGTACAGACAACCAAACCGGATTACACTATTTCAAGTGAATAGTACAAGATAATGCGGAATGCGATTTGCATTATCCGTATACCGTAACAAACCAGATATGTTAACAATTATCAGAAAGTATACAACCACACGTATGAATAGTAACCGTGATATGGAAATAGTATCATTATCTTTGGAATAGTGATCAGTAGACCGTGAAATAGTACACCAGGTAAGTTCCCGTGAAAGAGAGGTGGGTCACCAATGGACACGCTAAATACCAAGTCTTTCCTTAGCCAGGAACTTTTCCTAGACATGCACTTCTACACTACCACACTATTTAAAGCTAACAATTCTTTTCCTGATGTGGAAGATCGACAATCTTTGCTCAAACTACAGAAGCATACTAAGAACCGACATCTTCCTAGAGTAGCCTTGTGGACATAGTATCACCAACCTTGGGCTGCGATACCAGCTAGGTACTGCAGTATCGAATGGTGTCAACCAACTAAAATAAGAGCGAGAAAATGTTAAAATGAACACACAAAATTTCGTGGAAAACCCTCAACAAATAAAGGGAAAAAACCACTGGGCAAGGCTAAGAATTTCACTATGTGGAAAAATATTACAAGAATACCTCTCACAAAATACCTCACAAATACTCTCACAATACTCTTGTTGAGTATAAGAAACAATAAAAGATGAGAAGAGAAGAAGTGATTGGGATGAATAAAAATGAAGCTTTGGGGTTGTTTTTATAACACCCAAGAACCAAGCCAAAGACAAAACCCACCGATGTGGGACTTGACTTCAACATGATCCACTTCTTCCATGTTTCATTGAATCCCATCCAGCCTAGCATATACTCCAAGAATTTCCAGTTTACTGAATGATATGCTCTTTCAAAATCAGCCTTCAATATGAAGCATCTATCTTTTCTTTGCTTGGATAAATCAATGAGCTCGTTGGCAACTAATACTTCATAAAAAATCTGCCTCCCAAACAGAAACGCAGACTGACATGGTGAGATTATCTTACCCAATACCTTCTTCAACTGCAAAGCCAGTAGCTTAGAAATTATTTTATGCATATTCCCGAGAAGTGAAATCGGTCTATACTTAGACACTATGTTCTAAGAGCATTCTGAATATCTATGTAAGCCTAAACATGAATGACATGTTCATATATGAATTGAAAACTTGCTCGCACACGATCCTTATGCATCAAAACAAATGTTCTAAAAATGATATGTTACGATGATGCATGTGAGATTCAAAAATCAATTCTTTTGAGTCTGTCAATCACGAGACATTCTTAGCACACCTTAAGAGAAAGAAAAAAAAAAAGCCAAGTCTAAGCCAACAACACTACAACATCAAGAAAGCTTGCTTCAAGGCTTCATCATCTTCAAGTTGTTGATAAGCACTTTGACAAGTATACCAAATCGCTACTTGTAGTACAAAAATTATCGTCCACAGGAATAGTATTGTTAATTAGCTATTAATTTACTAATTTAATTATGTTTGAGCAACATAAATTCAATTGATTGTTCTATAATGAAAGCTTTCTAAATAAAATAGAGCAGAAAATGTTTTTGTAATTTTTATAACAACAGATTCAAGCAACAAAAATGAGATTTTAACAATTAAGGAGAAATTGCTAGAGGTTCGATTTCACTACCTTTTCTGTTGATCCCGTACGTATATTGGACTTTAATCTGACAAGGTTCATCAAAATTTAAGAAGCTGAGTTTTTATACTTATCCCCTAATTCTTTAGGTTGATAATTCTTCTTGTTAAAAAGTATATTTCAATTCATGAGATATAACAATCTAGCAAGAGCAATGAGAACACAATCACTCAATAATACTAATTTGTTTGTATTCTTATTCCTGAGGAACACACACAAATCATTTGTTCTCAACATCAAAATTAAATTCCAATTTTTCAATTGTGAATCTAAAACTGTAAATAAACAAGAATTCAGAGAACAAACTCTTAAATTAAAATAACCCAGAAAATTCAGATCAAAACGCAGTAACAGGGACAGTCATATATACAGGTAGTTTCTATCTACCTCTAACAAAGGAAAATTAAGCTAACATAGTTAAGAAATAAAAACAGATCAAAAGAGTAATTGAATAATCCTCCGGCATGAGCTTTGGCTCTTCGGAGGTCACTTGTAAGCATAGTGGTGGTGGTGACAAAGATAACGAAAAATATTCTCATTCCTCTTTGGAGAATGTAAATATATGCATTTTTAAAAAAAAATTAAAAATTAAAAATTACAGTAACTAAAAATTGCAGAAAAATAAAAATAAAAATAAACTATGAAATATAAACTAATCAAAATAAAAAATAAAAGACTCAAATCGAAATTTAACTAGTTGCACTAATAGTAACAAAATACTATCCCTGCAACGGCACCAAAAACTTGATAGGCTCTGCAAGTGCACAATTGTATCGCGTAATAAAAATATTGTTCTCACATAGACTTAATATTGATTACTAATTTCTTCTCACTATGGTGATTAGCTAAAATTATATTTAAAATGATAGGTTATTAGAAATCAAACAATAAAATAATTACCAAAAACAAAGAAAAGAAACTCTTGGGACTATGGTTCTTCACAATAACAATTATCACCAAACTAATTTCCTAAAGCTATGAGTGTTGGATTTTTAAAGGTCAAATAATCTAATGTAACTATTGTCTTCTTTCAAAGAACAACAATGTATTTAAGCTAATAAACAGCTTATTTTCATGGTGGAAATATTGATAAAAACTCATTAAGAACAATTATCTTTTACAACCTCAAGAGAACCAAATCTATTTTTATGATTCAATTCCCTTGTTCAACCTTATAGTTCTAATATCAAACTTCATCTTTCAGTCCTTCATTTGATATCTAAGATCATGCATCATAAACACTAAAGTTGAATTAAAAGGAAACAATGTAACATCCTGATTTTTTAAAATAAAGTCGTAAACAATTATTAGAATAAGGATTAAATGGTAATTGGATATTAAAAACCTTAGAATTGGGGTTAAAAATGACCCATTGGAGGCCTAGAATATCCTAGAACAGAATTTTACTGTATAAGCATCGTCGCGTCGCGACGGGGAGTACAAAGGGTACCATCGCGACGCGATGGAACGATGAACAGTTAAGGCGGTGCAGAGAGAAAAGGAGGATTCTGGAAGCTGATTCTTATTTAAACCCAAAGACAAAATTTAGAGAAGTAGCAAAACATAAACTAAAAACTACAAAGAAAACTAAATCTAAGCTATGAAAGTGAATAGAAAAGGGAGAAATTTTGTGCCCTTACTATGAGGGAAAGAGCCCCATAGCCTATTTCAGTCCCAATTAA
The DNA here is from genome assembly GCA_037113605.1 of Calophaca sinica. NCBI lineage: Eukaryota > Viridiplantae > Streptophyta > Magnoliopsida > Fabales > Fabaceae > Calophaca > Calophaca sinica. The sequence continues at coordinate 97,104,325 of CM073734.1, read as the reverse complement.
TCCCCATTATAGTCCCATTTAAGCCTCATAAAAATAGCTATCAAAATTCTCAAGAGTAAATGAGCTGTTACAGAAACTGCAAGAATTACGGTCATAATTATCATTATTGGAGGGTCATAATTCTCGAATTTGTGACTTTTCACGTCTTTAAGCCCGAATTACGGCCATAATGATAAACATTAGGGGTCATAATTCTCTCTAACTTCCACTTAACTGCCCAACTCTTGCCACACGAATTATGGTCATAATCTTCAACACCGGGGGTCATAATATTAGCTGTTTGCATTAAATTCTTCAAACTTTTCACCACTTCATCTAATAAACAAAATAAAAACAAATGGGTAGTAAAATAGAACAAAAAGTGAAATAAAATGCTAAAATAACCTACAAATTAAAAGTATAAACTAAGTCAAATTCTAACTTATCAATTGTCTTGACATGAGTTGAATCATGTTTTTCCAATATGTTGTCTTCGTCAAAACCGTCATGAGTAATTTTGTATTTACAGGATTAACTTGAGAAAAAAAAAAGGTAAACGACCAATATAAAAATTTAAATTAAAATAATGAATATCTTCAAGCTTCATTAATTTTAAAAATACTACGTACCTATCACACTCTCTTTATCTCCAGTGAAAAAACTCTTTTATCTTGAAATTTAGTCTATTTTTTAAAATATTAATTTAAAGTCTTCACAAACGAATTATTTTTAAAAATATTATTTTTTTAATAAATAAATCGGTTAGAAAAATATATTTAAAAATTGCATTATCATAATTTCTTGAATTTACTTCCCACTTAGACCATCTGCAACGGGAGGTCCAATTCTCACGATGCTAAAGAAGACCCGATGCTAAACCAAAAATCAGCGTTGGAGAGAGAGAGCCACCTGGTGCTAGATGAGGCAGCGATGCCCAAATTGGCATCGCGTCTTGCATTCCACGTGTGACTTTTTTTTTTAAATATAACCTTTGGAGGCTTGGAGCCGTTGGGTTTTTTATTTTTTTAATAATATTTGAAAAACTAGCTATTTTTTTATCCGTTGGACTCCAAATTTTTTTATTTATACATTCTAACTAAAGCCTATATAAATGTGTTCAATCTCAAATTGTTTACTCAATCAACTCTCTCAAATTGAACCTCAAAAATAAGTTAAGGGACCAAATTGGTATTTAAGCCTAGTTTTATTTCGCATTAGTAAAAATATTTTGCAAATTTTTTTCTTAATTTTTATAATTTAATTATTTAATAAATCGAATAATAATAAATTAATAAATAAACTATTAATAAAATGTAGATGTGAGGTTATTTGTGGGACCCATTTAAGATCTTTTTAAGAGATGCTCTGTTGGAGAGATAAAATGCTTATGAGATGCTTAAATTAAAAAGAATAAATATGAGTGATATGGGCAACTGGGACCCACTTAAGCACCCCATATTGGGGTCTACCATTGTGGATGCTCTTAAACGACCCACACACAGACACAGTCCCACACAGTAGCACACGCCACCATCCCCCACTGGTGTGGGACCCCAGCATCAGGATAGATAGCCATCTGCCTTGACGCCTTTTGACTAGCCGGGCCAACGGCAAACAAACGACCAAACGCAAACAGCCGCAATAATGACCCGATAAATCGCGAGAATATGATGATACACACACTACTCGGCGACTCGTTCAAAATCAAACCGTTACCAACCTCAGACAAAAAATAAAATTAAACAAAATGAAACAATAAAAATCATAGAAAAGAACCGTTAGACGACAATGCTCCAGATCCAAATAATTTTTCTGGTATTAATGTCGTTTTATAAGCCAAAAGCGTAATTTAATAAAGATAATCATGTTTAACCATCGTACATTAAAATTAAATTTGTTATAAAAAACATGTAAAAAAGTAAACAAATTAATTTTACATTCGGTTAAAAATTTTAAGACTCTTGTTAACAAATATTTTTAAGGATACTAAGTAAGAATATTTTAAAAACTTAATTACTTTTTTTCCAGAAGCAAAAAACTTAATTACTTAAAATTGTTAAAATATAACATAAAGAATGTTTCCCAGAACGGTCGCGCTATTTTACACACACAATCAACAACAAAAATCGACAACAAAATAAATGGTTAACACATTTCAAATACATGGTTAATTATGTTCAGTGCATGGTTAATGGATATATTTGATATCGAAACCTATTAACCATAAACGTAACTTCATTAACCACAAATTTGAACGTGATTAACCATGATTTCCAAGTATTCAACTACATGTAGATTTGAACACCTAAAAATCGTGGTTAATTACGTTCAAATTCGTGGTTAATGAAGTTACAATGATGGTTAATGAGTTTCGATATCTGATATATCCATTAACCATCCACTAAACATAATTAACCACGTATTTGAACTGCGTTAATCATCCATTTTGTTATCGATTTTGTGTGTCAAAAAATCATTTCTCTTCTCAGAATACAAGATCCACCATAATCATATAAAAAATTTACCTAACTAAAAACATTAGAATCCATGAAGTACAAAGAGAAGAAAACCAGAAGAGAAATCCTTACTCCTAGCTTACAAATCATAGTCTAGGCTTTAGAGCTCTGAAAACAGTGCCAAAAGGTCTCCAAGCAGCCAAAATTTATGAAAAAAAGGGTTTAAGATTACTATTTGTAGATAAAATTTAGGTTTGAGCTGCAAAATACACGTGCACGGTTGTGCAACACTTAATTCAATGTTTTTTTTGCTCTATTCTGATACACGGGTGTGTAACCTAGTATGCACAATCGTGCATGTTTTTGCAAACCTATGCAACCTTGTATATAGTTTCATAAGCTTTCCAACGCCACAAAGAATGCTTCAATTGGATACCTGTGGCTCAAGTTATGACCAAAACGGTGAAGAAATGTATCTGCAGAACACACATGCATGATTGTTCTTCACACCATTGCACGACCATGCATACCCATACAAGGGCGTGCATTCTTGCATGGTCAAGTCCAAGACGATGATACAAATTTGTTGCACGGTCATGCTTTGTGTCTAAACACGAAAAATTCATCTTGTGATGTTGCATGAGTATGCATTTTCACTGTGCGCTCCAAGATTGCATTTTTAGCTCCAAAAGTTTGTTCTTTTCATTCTCTTCACCATTTTTGTCTTTTCTGCACAAAATAGAGCAAATTAGTCAATAATCCACATAAAAAACTTCTAAACGCTCTAAATATGACCCAAAAATACCACTAAAAAGTGCACTAATTTGAGGTTTATCATACATCCATTCCTCTCCCTTTAGAGTAGTTTGAGTTGGAATAGAAGCATGAAAGATATGCCATAAGAAGAATTGGACATTAGCAGGGATCTTAAACTAGTTCCAGTTTTGCGATCCTGTGAATGGGTCATGTGACATCTTGATTTTCAATAATATTAGAAGGATAATTAGGTCAGTAATTAAATAATAAACGGGAGTTAAAAATCTTAATTAGGGATAAAATGGGTTTAAATGAGACCCAAAAACCCTAGAAAGGAGATAGAAGTCCTTAGAATCGTCTAGAATGCCCTAGAAAGGTGTAGAACACTTGAGAATTTTCTAGAACGTCAAAAATGAGATATTTTTAGTAAGCCACGATCGCGACGCGATGAGACTAGTACAAATCTGGTCGCGACGCGACATAAGTCGGTGAGTTAAGTCGGTGGATCAGAGCGTGGGATTGCTGACACGTGTACCATGTCGCGACGCGACGAGATTTATGCCTGAGGATCATCGCGACGCGATGAACCCAAAATGGCTATAAATACCACCCTTCACCCTCCATTCTCTTCACCTTCTTCCAAGGCTTTCTTGGGAGTGCGTGGAGGAGTTTGTGAGGCGCGACAGGGATGCGGGGACGGGACGCGAGCGGCAGCAGTCTTCTAAGCCAGGTAAGGGGGACGATACCTTAATCACTAGGAAAAAAAAGGTAGTAAAGTAGTATTGTTAGCATGTGTAGGGTTCCTTAGCCCTACTAGGGGTTGATAATAGCAACACCTCAGGAGAGAGGCTGTGACCTGTGATAGCTAAGGACAGTTGTCAGAGGTATGTCAACCATAGGAATGATCTATTGATATTTATGGATGGATGTTGATTGTTGTATTGCTTTTATATGAATGCTTTATGACTGTGTGACTATTGATGTGTTGATTGATAACATGTTAGTAGTAAGTCGCCTGAGCGACACTAGGATTGATCCTTATGTTGATTAAGGATGGTTGATAATGTGATTAACATGCTGATATTTATTGTACTAGCTGTATATGATATATGTGAGTCTTGAGTCTGATGCATGGTCTTAGAGTCAAGGGTGACGCCCTCTAGTTAGAAGTTTGCAAATCCCTAGACAATAATAGTAAGTATTATTGTCGATACTCTGTTTGCCAGTGGTGACAGCCGGGTTGGTGTACCCGAGGTTGTGTACCGAGGTACGGGCGGAATGGTAATGAGATAGTCGGTGGCATTGAGGGGTATGTACTCGGCCAAGACCTTGAGGGGTATGTACTCGGTCTTTCCGACGAGGCTCTCCATGTCCGTGGTACCAAAGGTACGGAGTGGTTTGGGGATAAGTCGGTGACCTTGAGGGGTATGTACTCGGTCATCCGGATGAATCTCTAAGACTCCACGTCTGACGGGTGGACAATCTTGGCCATTCCTATTATGAGAATGTCGTCCTTGTGCACGGGATGGTACCTTACTCTGATAATTGGATATGGTAGTATGGGATGCCATGACCGATAATCAGAGATGGTGGCGTATCAAGATATGTTCCCTGGATAACCAACTTAAGTCTCGTTCCTGTGCCCTGAGACTGGTGATCAGTCTAGGGAGTAGGGCATTAATGACCCGCAATATTCAGCGATAGTCTGGGTCTGTAGGGCTGGTAATTGAGCCTGAAAGACCGGTGACATGTGTCAGTCTGTGGTATCAAAGTATGACATGGTCTGTGACCGTGTGGTCAAGATTGTCACTATGACGTATCAGTATGGTTTAGTCTGTGACCGTATACTCAAGATTTTGAGTGTGTATTTGTGGTAACAGTTATGTTAATGATTGTTTTGATATACTGATGTGCATGGTGACAGTCTATCGGCTATGCTGTTTTCCTGCTTAATGGTGATTGATGAGTGTCTTACCCCTTCGTTTTCTGTGTTTTCTATATTATATGATGATGGTTAGCAGATGAACAATAAGTTCAAGTACTTAGAGCCTGGAAAACAGTGTTGCATCACGGCCAATGTGTCCTGTTGCGTACTCTGATATTGGATTGAAAATGTGTTGTTGTTGAGGTCAGGATAAAGTGATGCCCTATCTCGGCGGGGTGTTACATTAGTGGTATCAGAGCAATTCGGTTCTAACCGGACTGTGGGAAGGGTCGAGTAACTGGCCGTGTATAGAGTCAAGTTGTCTCCATATTGGATGACCACTATTTGGGGATTGGGTAGAGACTTTGACACTAGGAATCCTATCCTAGAAGACTAATATCCTTTGAATTGTCGGGGACAAAAATTCTTTAAGGAGGGTAGTAATATGACATCCTGATTTTCAATAATATTAGAAGGATAATAAGGTCATTAATTTAATAATAAACGGGAGTTAAAAACCTTAATTAGGGATAAAATGGGCTTAAATGAGACCTATAAACCCTAGAAAGGAGATAGAAGTCCTTAGAATCGTCTAGAATGCCCTAGAAAGGTGTAGAACACTTGAGAATCTTCTAGAACGTAAAAAATGAGATATTTCTGGTAAGCCACGATCGCGACACGATGAGACTGGTACAAATCTGGTCGCGACACGACATAAGTCGGTGACTTAAGTCAGTGGATCGGAGCGTGCATGGGATTGCTGACATGTGTACCACATCGCGACGCGACGAGATTTATGCTGGAGGACCATCGCGACGCGATGAATCCAAAATGGCTATAAATACCACCCTTCACCCTCCATTCTCCTCACCTTCTTCTAAGGCTTTCTTGGGAGCGCGTGGAGGAGCTTGGGAGGCGCGACAGGGATGCGGGGACGGGATGCAAGCGGCAGCAGTCTTCTAAGCCAGGTAAGGGGAAAAATACCTTAATCACTAGGAAAAATAGGTAGTAGAGTAGTATTGTTAGCATGTGTAGGGTTCCTTAGCCCTACTGGTGGTTGATAACAGCAGCACCTCAGGAGAGGGGTTGTGACCTGTGATAGCTGAGGACAGTTGTCAAAGGTCTGTCAACCATAGGAATGATCTATTGATATTTATGGATGGATGTTGAATGTTGTATTGCTTTTATATGAATGCTTTATGACTGTGTGACTATTGATGTGTTGATTGATAACATGTCAGTATAAGGATGATTGATAATGTGATTAATATGCTGATATTTATTGTACTGGCTGTATAAGATATATGTGAGTCTTGAGTCTGATGCATGGTCTTAGAGTCAAGGGTGACACCCTCTAGTTAGAGGTTTGCGAATTCCTAGACAGTAATAGTAAGTATTACTGTCGATACTCTGTTTGTCGGTGGTGATAGCCGGGTCGGTGTACCCGAGGTTAGTGTACCGAGGTACAGACGGAATGATAATGAGATAGTCGATGGCCTTGAGGGGTATGTACTCGACCAAGACCTTGAGGGGTATGTACTCGGTCTTTCCGACGAGGCTCTCCATGTCTGTGTTATCAAAGGTACGGAGTTGTTTGGGGATAAGTCGGTGACCTTGAGGGGTATGTAATCGGTCATCCGGACGAATCTCCAAGACTCCACGTCTGACGGGTGGACAATCTTGGTCATGCCTGTTATGGGAATGTCATCCTTGTGCACGGGACGGTACCTTACTCTGGTAATTGGATATGGTAGTATGGGATGCCATAACCGATAATCAGAGATGGTGGCGTATTAGGATATGATCCCAGGACAACCAACTTAAGTCTGGTTCATGTGCCCTGAGACTGGTGATCAGTCTAGGGAGTAGGGCGTTAATGGCCCGCAATATTCAGCGATAGTCTGGGTCTGTAGGGCTGGTAATTAAGCCTGAAAGACCGGTGTCATGTGTCAATTTGTGGTATCAGAGTATGACGTGGTCTGTGACCGTATGGTCAGGATTGTCACTATGACATATCAGTATGGTTTGGTCTGTGACCGTATACTCAAGATTTTGAGTGTGTATTTGTGGTAACAGTTATGTTAATGATTATTGTGATATGCTGATGTGCATGGTGACAGTCTATCCACTATGTTGTTTTTCTGCTTAATGGTGATTGATGAGTGTCTTCCTCTTTTGTTTTCTCTGTTTTCTATATTATATGATGATGGTTAGCAGATGAATAAGAAGTTCAAGTACTTAGAGCCTGAGAAACAGTGTTGCATCACGACCAGTGTGTCCTGTTGGGTACTCTGATATTGGATTGAAAATGTATTGTTGCTGAGGTCAGGATAAAGTGACGCCCTATCTCGGCAGGGTGTTACAGGTCATGTAACTTTAACAACCATATATAGCCACTAAGTATAAATGCAATTTGTATTCAGCTGCCACACACATGTATCTTGGATTGAATTCACTATGTAGGGCTCTTGTTGTCCAATATGTTGAACAATATGAGAAGGCAGGGTAGTATATAGTGTATCAAGCTTTCGGCTCCCATTTTTGCAAATACTCTCCCTCGATTTCGAATGTAAGCAACAACAAAAATCCACCCTAATTAAAAATTATACTTAATCTTATTTAATTTTTTTGTTGTTATTAGAAAAATTACATTCTCCAAAATGTCATTCATGACAATTTGTTTCATAGGAATAAAAAGATTATTGGAAAATGATTTCTAAAAAAATGTTATTGGAAAATGAAATCTAAATTAATTAAAATGTATTTTAGGAATAATATCATTAAATAAAGTATATTTAGTTGAAATTTGATTATATTTTAGATCACTAAAATCATTTTTTTTTTGCTTATATTCGAAATCGAAAGAAATATCTCTTATGTTTTATGTCATATGTGTCTACAATCGGGACTATATTGTATAAAGTTTGCTTCAGAATCCATGGTCTATACTATTAGAAAATCATTAAACAATATACTGTTATAGAGTGTATACTCATTAAACTCATTAAAAAATATAAAAAAATTCTTTAAGTAAAAAATCAATTTAAAAAGTTTAAATCACGAGAAAAAAAGCATATATCAACATGGATTATCGTAAATTTAATCAAAAATTAATGTTGGAACAAATCAACACACCAAAATGGATTAACAGCCCGGCATTCAGGACTCAGGACAACTGAACTCTGAACCTCTCCGACGACTTGTTTACTTTCAAGCCCATTCTTTTTTTTTTTTTTTTTGGATTTTCAAAATAATTTCGCTTTTATTAATATCCCTTTTTGCTCGAAAAGTATCTGGGAAGAGAAGACCGTTCCTCGATAGCTGTGCCCTCTATTTCTCTTTACTTACACCATCCTATTCTCCCTCTCTTGTTTCTTTATCTAGACACAGACAACGACGTCGTCTTCTTTTGTTACCTTCCACACTCTCAAGTCTCATCTCATGAGATTCAAAGTCATAGGAGCACCCCAATCCTAGACGCAAACAACTATTTTATTCTTTTCTTTTCTTTTCTATCACCCATGGTTGCCGGCAAGGTAAGGATAGCAATGGGGTTCCAGAAGTCGCCGTCACCGGCGGCGGCGCAGACTCCTCCACCGCAGAAGAAGAAGCAGCCTCCTCCTTCACCGTCCACGACAACATCCGCCACCAAGTCTTCGTCTCACAAATCCGCATTCTCGCGCAACTTCGGCGTCTACTTCCCGCGCTCCTCCGCTCAGGTGCAGCCTCGCCCGCCGGACGTGACGGAGCTCCTCCGCCTGGTGGAGGAGCTCCGGGAGAGTGAGTCTCGCTTGAAGACGGAGCTGCTTGAGCACAAGCTACTGAAGGAGTCCATCGCCATTGTCCCGGTTCTGGAACACGAGATAACAGCGAGGGAAACAGAGATTCAAAGGAGCAAAAGAAGAACCGAAGAGACAGAGGCAGAGAACGAGAGGTTGAAGAATGAGTTGCAGGAACTGAAGCTCCAAATGGAAGAAGAGAGGAGAGAAAGCGAGAGGAAAGTGAAGGCGTTGGAGGATGAGATCGCAGAACTGAAGAAAACGGCGTCGGGTGGTGTTAGCAACAGAGCAGAGTCGTTACAAAGTGACGAGCACGAGCAGGAGCACTTTTCCACTTCGCAGAGGTTCGCGGAGGTTTCGTTGAGGTCCAATCTCATCAGAAGCTTGAAGAAAACGACATCCGATCACGCAGTCGTGTACCAGAAACACAGTGAAGGTGTGGATTTGAAAAGAGAGGTTTCAGAAATTGAAAGGCCGCGTCACTCGCGTTGTAACTCAGAGGAACTCGCTGATTGCACTGACTCAGTTCTCACCGTTAACGTCAGATCCCGTGCGCCCCGAGTTCCTAACCCGCCGCCGAGGCCGTCTTCTCCTCCGTCGTCACCGTCGAGTGGTTCCCTTGCAGAGAATAATGCTGGCGAAACAGAGCAAGCAATTCCGCAACCGCTTCCACTGGCGAAGACAGCGCCACCTCCTCCTCCGCCTCCCCCGAGGAAACCTGCGTCAAAAGCTGCTCCTCCTCCCCCTCCTCCGCCGCCGAAGGGGGGAAAACTGGCTCCGGCGAAAGTGAGGAGAGTGCCGGAGGTGGTGGAGTTTTACCATTCGTTGATGCGAAGGGACTCGCAATCACGGCGGGATTCGAGCTCCGGCACCGCTGCAGAGGTGCCGGCGACGGCGAATGCCCGGGACATGATCGGAGAGATCGAAAACCGTTCGACTCACTTGCTGGCGGTAAGTGCACGTGAATTTTGTTGCGTAATTACTGTTTTACCACTGGTCATTTATGTCAGTGTCTAGTGACATGTGTAGTCGCTTTAGGCCTAAAAAAAAATGTGTAGTCACTTTAATGCTTTAATTTGAATTGTATATCCGCGTAGATAAGACAGTAATCTGATTCGAATGTGGATGTCCAAAATCGTAAATATGCTCCAAAATTTTGGCATTTTGTGGTCAAACAAGAAAGAAAAGATTCTCCAATTACTGAAGCTCAGTCTCATTATTGGTTAATCAAGTCAAATAAAGTTATTGATTTTAGGTGATTTGTAGTGATTTGAGCTCAATCGTATGCTATTATTATAAGATTAGAGCTTAATCGTAACTATTGAACTAGGGTTTTCTATTCAGTCTATTATTTCATTGCATTCTATGCTTAATAATCATTATATTTTTACAGATAAAAACTGATGTAGAAACACAAGGAGATTTTATTAGATACCTGATCAAAGAAGTGGAGGGTGCAGCATTTACGGACATTGAAGACGTCGTGCCTTTTGTCAAATGGCTTGACGACGAACTCTCCTATTTGGTATTTTTTTTTCTATCTTTTCTTCTGCTTGCATTGAAATTTTAAATTTCAGGAAAGACTAATATTTTTGTTGTTACAGGTGGATGAAAGAGCGGTGCTCAAGCACTTCGATTGGCCAGAGCAGAAGGCCGATGCTCTGCGTGAGGCTGCGTTTGGGTATTGTGATCTGAAGAAGGTGGAATCAGAGGCTTCGTCCTTCCGCGACGATCCTCGGCAGCTGTGTGGTCCAGCTCTCAAGAAGATGCAGACTCTCTTTGAGAAGTATGTAAATTGGTGAACTCTCTTACTCTCCTCCCTTGCCCATATTTTAAGAAATTAATTTGATTAATAACAAGATTACATATAATTGAAAAGTAGTATGTCAAGAAATTAATTTAATTAATAAAAATTATCATAATAGTTTTAAAAATAATAATACACATACTAAAAAAATAATGATTTATCTTATGTTATTTAATGTTTGATTAAAAATTGAAAAATCGATTAAAGAAATTAATAAAAAAATTGTTTGATGAAGGAGTTTCTTACGGAGAAAATAATTGATTCGATTTTATTTAATATGAAAACTTTAAAAAAAAAAAAACTTTAAATGCACAATTTAATATATGATATCAAGATGATACTTAACTTCATAAAAAGTAAATTCATGTGAGAGATCTGAACTTTAATTAAACGTTCATGTATTTTTTTTTTTTTTACAAGATTAAACGTTCATGTATACAAAGCTACTGAACACTATTTTTATTTTTTTATTTTAAATTGTCATGACAGGTTAGAACATGGGGTTTATAATATCTCAAGAATGAGAGAATCGGCAACAAAGAGATTCAAACACTTCCAAATACCCGTAGATTGGATGCTTGATAGCGGTTATGCCACCCAGGTAATTTCATGAAGGTTAAATATGCTTATTTAGGCTGCATGCACCAGTTATAATCGTTATGTTCAGGCAGAAATTGTTTATTAGTTGATGTTGAATGGGCCCATTAGTCAATATATAAACCTAAAGTGTCTATAATTCTTAAAACAGTTGCCTTGGTAAAGTTTACTAGTTGATGCTGAATGGGCCCATTAGTAATATATATAGGTGACAACTCCGATACCCTAGAGTTTTATTGGGTATGATACCCAGTGGCTAATCATTTAACGCCATATCATTTTATTAATTTTGTTTGAAGTGAAATTAAATTCTTAACTTTCATATTGGTTTATGTGGGGGTTTAGGAGGATTTTCTTAAAAAATTTCTATATTTATTAATTATTATTATATTTTTACTTTTTTTAAGGAGCCTTTTTATTCTATTTTCTATTTCTGTTATTTAGATTTCTGCTTAAATAATATTCTAATGTTTATGTAAGCTATTTTTTTTCGGTTACCTTTATATAAGTTTTTAATTTTATTCCTAACTTATTCTTCTTTTCTTATTTCATCACAGTAATAAAATTATATTTTTATCAATTTTTTTATTGTCTTACTAAATTCTTTATACACGATTTCAATTCTTTTTGATATTTCAATTTATTCATTTAGAGTTCATTTTATAGGATTTATTTGTTTTATTATTTATAATTTATGTTTGAATTATGATTTTTTGGTTTTATTGAGATTATTTTTATCTTTTTCACGAATGGGTATCCGTACCACTTTTCTTTGTGGGTATCGAAAAATTTACCAACCTAAAATGTCTATAATTCTTAAAACAGTTGCCTTGGTAAAGTTTACTACACAGCATATTTGACAAGTTGCTGGCAGCAAAATGACAAAACAATTGTTATCTTTGCTGAGACTTCGGGTTCTGTTCTTTGTCCTCATCTGCAAGCGCACATGTGATCCACAATCCATCTGGACTGGACCATCTGTTTGTCTGCTTCGCCTTTTTAGCGAAGGAAATTCACTTCGCACGCTAAGAAATTGGAAGGGTTCCTAGATTCTTTATGTTTAAAATAATTATATGAATATAAATTAAAATAAAAAAGCCCATATGCTCCTATACGAATATACAAGTCGTACGTATGCGCAAATTGTTCTCATTAAAGGATATAGCAATATTGCATGGTAGATTGCAATTGCTGATCTTGGTTGTTAATTCTCAAATGTTGGTTAGCTCATTTCATTAATTGTATCTGCAACATTAAAATGTGGCAGATCAAGATGGTATCTGTAAAATTGGCCATGAAGTATATGAAAAGAGTCTCTGCTGAGCTTGAGACAGTTGGTGGTGGGCCTGAAGAAGAAGAACTCATTGTGCAAGGAGTTAGATTTGCTTTCCGAGTACATCAGGTAAAAAATTTCTTCAACATGTTTAAACTTAGTAAAAAAAAATTATGCCTATTCAGTTGCTCTAAAGGGCCATTATATTTGGAGTAATGAGCTGTTCTGTCTGGCAGTTTGCTGGGGGTTTTGATGTGGAAACAATGAGAGCATTCCAAGAATTGAGAGATAAAGCGAGGGCATGTCATGTTCAATGCCACAGCCAGCAACAGAAATTTTTGTGCAGGCCTGCAGCATGCTAGTGCTGGAGCAAACTCAGCTTCAGAGAATTAGTATAGTAGCCCTCCTTTCCAACAAAAAAAAAAAGTATAGTAGCCCCTCTTTTGTGAATAGAATGGCAATAGTACTATTAGCCATCCTTAAAGGAGACTGCTTTAATTCATGATTCATCAATTCATTAATTTCTGGAAAACAAGTCAGTAAACAAATTGTTTCCACTCTGGCACATGCTGCTATTGCGAATTCTCTGGAAGTCCATTTATCTAATCATCATTCATTCATTACCAAGAAACAAGACAGTATTTACTGCGACAAACCATAGTACATGTTGCTGTTGCGAATTCTCTAGAAATCTACAATAATAATTGTAGGTTTGAAAAGTAAATTCATATGCATTGTCAATGTGTAATTTCTCAATTGGATACATAAGAAATTATACTCTTGTCAAATCAATTGAGCAAGACCTCACAAATGTTAGGTTGCCAGACAATAATTTGACAATGTAACCATCTAGTTGACGTGCTAATTGAAACCATAAAATATTTAAATAATTTATTCTTATATATATATATATAAGAAATTATACTCTAGTCAAATCAATTGAGCAAGTGACCTCACAAATGTTAGGCTGCTAGACAATAATTTGACAATGTAATAACCATCTAGTTGACGTGCTAATTGAAACCATAAAATATCTAAACAATTCATTCGTGTGTGTGTGTATATATATATATATAGGGTACCGAGGGGTATTACATGTCTCCATATTGGTATGATATTTTCTACTTTGGGCTTTAAGCCCTCATGGTTTTGCTTTTGGATATTCCCCAAAAGGCCTCATACCAATGAGACATTTTCTTTCTTATAAACCATTGTTCTTCCTCTTGTTTAGTCTATGTAGGACTTTGGTTGCACCTCAACAATCTTTCCCTCAAACAAAGGACCATAGTTCATCCTCCCCTCCAGCGGAAGCCTCCGAGTATTTAGTCTGTTTATACTTGTACCGCCGACTAACAGGACACACCGCATGCTCACCAGGGTACCGAGGGATATTACATGTCTCCACATTGGTATGATATTGTCCACTTTGGGCTTTAAGCCCTCATGGTTTTGCTTTTGGATATTCCCCAAAAGGCCTCATACTAATGGGACATTTTCTTTCTTATAAACCATTGTTCTTCCTCTTGTTTAGTCTATGTGGGACTTTGGTTGCACCTCAACAATATATATTTTGAAAAATGCTAGAGATTTACAACCAAATTTTGTCTATGGTCAAATGACTAATTTTCAGTTCAAATAGGCAAAACATATTAATCTAATGGATTAAAAAAAATCTATTTGCTTTTCAATAGATATGCGGACATGAATTTTCAATTGTTTTTTTGCATCGTAATTTATTTGGGATGGCTAGAACTATTATTCCAAACAGAAAACTTATTGTAGTTTATAAAATTTAGTTCACAATACCATTTGTAGTACAAGTCAAAGGAAAATATAGATAATTTTTCAAATGCGCATCGTTCACGTGAGATTAATCGTGATATACAAATATTCAATATTTTTTTATTTGTTTTCTCGATATAGTATCCATTTTGATGGATATATTGGAAACTTATAAATGAGTTTTTATGAGACTTAGAGAAATATAATACATTACAAAACTAAAATTTTGTTCTTCTAGATAACTGTATACTGGTTCTTCTATAATCTTCAACAGAAATGATAATTGGACGACTATTCAGTTGTCCCACACCGTGTGTGTGTATATATATATGATTACAACTTTTTTTAATGTTGTTTCTCTCTCCTGACACGCAACACAAGATCGGCCTCTGTCTGTGGGGGCTATAGTGTTGCTCTACGGTGGTGGATTTTGGTTGTCCATATAACATAGCTCAATCTTTAATTATATTTGTACTACCAGATATAAACATTGTCCTACCAGATTCGTACTTAATGACACCCAACGGTGGCACAACCATAGCGCCCGCTGCATCCCCTTGCATTTGTCTTCCCTTTACATGTATTGTTGTTTGTTTACGGATCAAATATCGCACAACCAAAGGAAAGAGAAGGGGATGGAGGTGGGGAAATGAGAGGGATAATTTGGTGTGGGCAGACCATGGTAGTATCATATCTTACTTCTCAATCGGGCGATGAAAATTGGTCACTCATTATGAGAGACTAGGCCAAATCATGAACCCTAGCATATTCGCCAAGGTTGGTACATTCATTAGACATATAACACGTACATGACCAATGCCTTTTGCCACCACAACAAAAGTATATATTTCCCACATGATTAATTAATATTTTGTTTGCTTTTATCCTTTTTCATTTTCTTCACTATATTTTCACTTTTGATCCGAGGTGGACCTCTGAGATGGCTGGAGCAGAGCGGATGTGAGAAGATGACGGCGAAGTATAGCATCGACAATGGTGGTGTTGGTAACTGCAAACACTCCAATGTCAAAGTCAGTATCAGAATGAAGTGTGCAATTAATGAATAGTGCGTACCTTGATTCTGAAGAGGTGATCCCTTTATATAGGCCAAGTTGACCGTGGTTTTGTCGAGAAAAGCGGTTTGTTTGAGCCCGTGATTGAAGGCGGTGGATGCAGATCACCGTTGGATGTATCGGATGGCCGAGGTCGTTTCAAAACCTCTACGCCTTTGATCATTGGGCTACATCATCAACCCAATCCGATTATGGGACTTGGCCCAACATGGAACAACTTCTAATGGGAAAATGTTTCTTTAGCAATCCACAACGAACATAAGTATTTTAATACGATATTGCTACGTTCGCTTCAAGGAAAAAGGCAATGTGATTGAACAAAGTTCATAAGTTTTCAGAAGAAGTTTATTACGTTGCTTGACTATAAGAAAATAGGAGATCAACTCATAATATTTTCTGAGACCCTTCTCTCAATGTTGTTGCAATAAAAGAATATTAAATGCAGAGTGCTATTAGCACGGTGTCTCACACTCTTTTTCCAACATAATATGTCCTATTGGTTGAATTATAAATTTGATGGATCCAATATGAATTTCTAGTTTAAAAATGTGTGCAGGGAAGAGAGTGATAGAAAGTGTGATGTTAACATTTCATATATTGAATGCATGGAAAGCGCAAAACATTTTTTTAAACATGTCTTCATCGTTCATTTTTTTTCCTCCTCTATATGACTTTTTTTTTTTTTTGACTCAACCTCTATATGACTTTAGATGAGGATTATTTATAAATATTACCTAGTTATATTCCCTTACGGGTTTAGAATATTGTAGTTTCATATACACAAGTAGTTACTTAAACACAGGTATAAGATAAACTCAAATAACAAGAATTATCTCTTAGTAGTTACATGTATTAAATACAACTTCATCAAATAATGATGTAATTGAAAAATATAAAAGACTTTACGAGATAAGCATCTACAAAATTGAATATTCATAATATTATTAATTTTTAGATAACTAGTTTAAAATTAATTCTTACCAAAAAATTTAATATCTATATACTGACATTGTAAACAGTTTTTACGCAAATTTTTAATTATATTTCACTATAATGTTTATTAAATTATAAAAAACTCCTCCAATTCCTTACTAGTAATTAACTTTACACTCAAACTAAACTAAAAACATTTGGTCATTGTGAGACAAGATATCAAAATACCGTTGAATGTCAATATAAAACTTATTTATATTATCAGTGTATAATTATATTAATTTTTTAATAATATTTTTACTCTTATAAAACTTCTTCTTCCTCCTCTTCTTCTCCTCCTCCTCCTCCTCCTCCTTCTCCTTCTGCCACTTCTTCTTCCTCCTCCTTCTTCTTCTTCTTCTTCTTCTTATTATTATTATTATTATTATTATTATTATTATTTATTTTTGTACACAAAATCTGAAAAAAAGAAGCGAAATTTTATAAGGTAAGATGGTTAAATATAGTTATATATTGGCTAAATTATACATTTAGTCCTCTATGTTTATTTTAGTTTTTAATTTGGTTCTCTATATTTTATTTGTTTCGTTTTGGTCCCTTACGTTTCAAACATTATAACAGGTTAGTCCTTTCTGTCACTAAAAGCCAATTGTCCGTAGCTAAAAGCCAATTAACATTTTGGAAAATGGACTTTTAGCTACGGACAATTGGCTTTTAGTGACGGAAATGACCAAATTGAAAACTAAAATAAAACAGAAGATCAAATTGAAAACTAAAATAAACATAGAGGAACAAATGTATAATTTAGCCTTGTATATTTATGTAAAACATATTTACAATCTCGTTGTATAGTTATTGAACGGTAAAAAATATTTTTTAACTCTTTTATTATCATTATTATTACTGACCTCAAAAAATATATTATTATTATTATCGTCGTCGTCCAATTCCTAATTAGCCAAAAAAAAAAAAAATCTATATCCTAGTGAACGAGGATGATATAGATGATTGGACCATTTGCGCGTATTAGAATTGACTTGGTTTAAAATTAATTAAATCATAAATTCTCACATTGATAGACTATATACGTAAATTTTATCATCCGTCGATGTTAATGATTCTCTCTAACTTTATTTAAAAAAAAAAGAAATATTATTTTGACACCAAAAATCGACCCCTTGGCGACACCTGGTTAATGACGTGTAAAAGTTTAGTTAATTTAGTTCAGTAAATGGTTAACAATGAATGCAGCGACACTTGGTTAATGACGTGTAAAAATTTAGTTAATTCAATTTAGTAGATGGTTAATCAGTGGATGGTTAATAATGCAAATATTTGGTTAATTGATACAATTCATCTTTAACCATCTACTAAACTTGAATTAACCAAACTTTTGCACATTATTAATCAGGTGTCGTCTATATGTTGATTTTTTGGTGCGAAAATAACATTACTCAAAAAAAAAAAAACTATAACCTTAAAAATTAAAACTATATAAAAAAAATTAGGAGTTCGTATTGATTCTATTGTATTTCAGGGGAGTTTGTAAAGAAAGAGGAAAGAGAAAGTAGGAGGTTTTGTGGAGAAATGACCGAATGCTGTTCCCTTCTAAATCTTCAAATTCCATCTTCTACCAAACACCGGTTTCTCATCACTGATTGCGGCGGAAACAGTTTTCCACAACGTTCTGTTTCTTTCTCATATCGATTATCAAAGTTTCAACCTAGTGAAATTTCTCGCCCAACCCGAGCTACAACCGCGCCCATGGAAGTTGAACGAAGTGAAGAAGGGTCTACAGGCTCATCCCCACCAATGAAGCTCTTGTTTGTGGAGATGGGTGTCGGCTACGATCAACATGGGTATTGACGTATTGTATTCCTCGCCTTTTTGGATTTTTACCCCGCTTTAGTCTTTTCCTTTGTCTTTTGTTTTGACTCTTTTTTGTTTTCCTTCTTATTTTCTTTTACCTCTCGTTTTGTTGACATGGGATTTCCCATTGATAACAGGCAGGACATAACAGCTGCAGCAATGAGGGCGTGCAGGGATGCCATTTCTTCTAATTCAATCCCCGCTTTCCGCAGAGGTGATTATCCTATTTCAGTGTGTGCTAGTATCTCTTTATGTGCTTTATTATTGCTGTTAAGTTTTATATTTTTGGTTTATCATAACTGTCGCTTTCGTGAAGTGGTGAACAATTCCATTGGCAATTTTTATGTTTACAATGAGGGTGGTGCATTGCTTCTTAGTAGATTGGAATGGTTGGTTAGTTGAAGTAAGACACAGTAGTAGGATTTTGTGATGTTAGATGGATGTGGGAAGAAATTGAAGTCTGCGGGAGTGATAGGAACTTTGTTCCAAATTTTAATTGTCTTGGACTTGACCTCTTGGCTATGGTAGTGTGCCCTCCCTTATTAACAGAGGAACTTGGCCTCAATGTAACTCGAAGCAAATCAAAATTAGAGCTTTCAGAATTGTATAGAATAGAATGAACGAGGTCAAACAAAATTAACCTGGAATTTTTCCTGTTGTTCTCGGTGGTATATCCATTTCCTATTATCAATAAAACAGGTGTATCATGAATATCTGATGATCATGATTATGTATCTTATAGGAGTTGCAAGTTGCATCACATACTACTCAAGTCATCTTCATTCCTTTTATTTCGAGATGTTGTAATATTGTCTTACAGTCAAATTTCTTGGTCCAGTGTAGAATTTCACTTTCCAAACATAATAGCCAACTGAAGCATTTACATGATATGCTTACCTTTTAATCCAAGTTCCACTCTATGAGGATAACTTTGTTCTGTTTCCTGAATTAGTTTTTCCAGCTAGTTACTTGTTTGCGAAGGTCTGTACAAGTATTTATTCTCCTAGTTGCTATGAGTTAACCATGTACTAACCACCTGAGACAAGAAGTATATGTGATTTATTGTTAGGTGAGATATCAAGGAATGAAATAATTAGTATTTTCAATGAACTTTCTTTTCAAGGTCTCGGGGAATCAAGGAATGATATGTCTGATTTAAACCTATGCTATTTTATTTTATAGGGCATATATAGCAAATTGAGATTTAGAAAGATTTAGATAGCACATTATATGACTTCTGGGCCAAGATATCTCTTTTTCCTTGTTTTCCTCCCTATTTCTGATTACATGCTGCTAAGAACAGAAGAGAGCTACACGAGGGAGAAAGTAATCATGATTTGATATTTAAAAGTTTGCTTGCTAAACATGCCTATGCATGACAAGAATATGGATTTGGTGCAATCAACTATTTATGCAGTCACCAGACTGGAGTCGTTGGATGAAGATCGGAAGGTTCATATCCCGAGTTTGAGTTTCAAATCCAATTTACTAAAGTCAGAATGCGAGTCGTCCGATCTTTATTTAACAACTTCGATCAATTGACATGACTCCGTGGGTATATGATTTGCAATAAATCCAAATCTGCGAGGCACTTACTATTACCAATAAAAATAAGAATGATGTCCGTTAAATTGTAGTTTAACTATTGTAACACTCTTACTGAATTACTTGTAACTTGGATTCTAATTGTAATTCTTAAAAATTATGCCTCTTGTGAGTAATTGATAATGAGGTAATAAGTTTGACTTGATCTCGACCCCACTAATTCAAGTTAACTTCTAGCTCGAGAAAATATCTTACAGTCAGATGGTCAATATGACTGAAATTCCCACTTATTTAAAACCCACGTGGAGATTGTTTTCTGTATGGTTATTCATAGTTGATTAATCTTTTTAAAATATCTGCTTTGACAATTGATGTTCAGAATTGTTTCTTCAATTCTAATGAGATGAATTTGGTTTAGGTTCCATTCCCGGTGTCAGTTTTGATCAGATGAAATTGCAGATCAAGCTAGGTGTTCCTCATTCTCTCCAGAAGTCTTTGGACATCGAGAAAGTCAAGTCTGTATTTCCCTAGTGAGTACCCACACCTGTGGAAACTAGCGCCTTTTTCTTCCATAATGTTTTTCTATATTTGATGATGTAGCTGTCAATATGAAATCCTATAATTGTTGAATTTGTGATTTTTTGTGTCTAAATTAGACCACACTAACCTCTATTTATAATGGGATCTGATAAATGCTAATTGCTAATTCTAATCCTGATTGATATGATTCTAACCCTAATTGATATGTATAGCTAAGGATGATGTGTACAATAATGAAATTGATTTTAACAGATCCTAACATGATTTTTTTTCCTCGAAAATTAAGGTGATCTTTCAATCTTTTATCCTGTAGGATTAGATTTTAAATTTCTGGCAAAAACCTCGGCAATTTTTTGTCTCCTTGTTTATATTCTTTAATGAAGCTTATATTTGTTTTAAAGTTTTGCTTAAAGCCTTGAACCACAACATATTTTTGGTGTTCTTAGATTCTAATGAACAGGTATGACCCATGCTTTTGCTCATTTCTTCCTGTAGGTAGTAATATGGCATGCCTGTTGATTCATTTCATGTTGCTGTTTGTTGTTTACAATATGATAACATCTTCCATATTACTTCTTTATGATGATCTTTTTGAACTTTCTTCCTTCCCTTTGCCAACATTGCAGCGGAAAGATTTTGAATGTTGAAGTTGTGGATGGTGGTTTGATATGCTCAAGTGGGGTGCATGTGGAAGAGATGGGTGACAAGAATGATGATTGCTACATTGTGAATGCTGCTGTTTATGTGGGTTATTAACTTTCAGCTTCTTCATAGCCTTGTTCAGTTTGTTCTCCTCTTAATGGACTTCTGATATTAATAATTGATGGTTTCTGCTGTATAATAATATAACATATTGTACATTTCAATATTGTATGTCATGGTTCTTGTTCGGTCATCCTATTCCTAGATTTTTATCTAAAGCTACCATGAGAGCACTATTTTGTACCGAGTCTACTGACCTATCTTGGATAAAAAGTCGGTTAACATGTAATTAATTATCAAAATTAAAAGGTGAGCACTATTAAGTTTTAATGCACTTAATTTGCTTCCTACATAAATTGTTATCCCACACAATTGAAGCTTCTTACTGGTTAGCGAAAATTTGTAAAAAAAAATAAAATAAAAACATATAACCCGTTGAACTTAAAACAAAGAATGAAAGCGCCAAACAAGCTGAACCCAAACAAAGAATGCACTTTGATGAAGTACGCATTTGACCTCACATATTGGAAAAAGGCTGTAGATGTTCATGTTGTAAATTGATGGAGTACATTGCTTAATTTTGTTTCTGGTTCTGTAGAATAGTTAGAGTCTGAAAAAAGGTCTTGAAGATCCAGAATGCAAAAGAAAAGCAAGCTCTGGAAGCCTGAGTTTCCAAAAAAAGAGATGATCTTGTTGGAGAGGAATTTTAGGTTTGAGTGATTGTATCAAAGATCTTCTTTGAACTCATTCTAGTACAATTGTAGTTTGTTAACATTTTCATTATGATAGAGTTTTGTTTGTCTTGATTTCTTCTTCAGACTTATTTTCTCCTTTTTCCTCTGTTTAGTATATGTATTTGTTCTTTGCTACTTGCTAGTAATAATATTATTGTACTTGGGAATGGAATTTTACGGGTGAACCAATCTTGGTTTTGCAATTAGAAAGAACGAGTTCTTCAATACCATTTTTTTTTTTTTGACCCAACAATACCATTGTTTTTAGGAAGCGCAGGGCTTGAATATTTTTTGAGATGCACCGCTAGTTTGGACCTTTTATAGCTCTGCGAAGTAATTACAGAGACGTGATTGCAGATTCTGTCCACTTTTTTTTTTCCTTAAAAATATGGATATTAGATTAGCCACCGTATGGTTTTCAGCTTTTTAAAATCCTTAGGTACAGTCGTCGTGTGGCTAAACCAAATTTGAACGGTGGCTAACATAGTATTACCGCGGTTATGATAACCGTGGTTAACGTCAAAATTAGCCGTGGCTATACTTCTGCGACGACGATCTCGTTGATGTTAGAGCTAACTGTGGTCACGTTGGTTAGCCATGGTTATTGTGCATTTTTTTGCCATGGTTATAACCGTGACTAAACAACTATGGCTAAATGCCATGTTTCTTGTACACTGTGTTTGTTTGGTCTGAAGTACAGACCAGAGAGTGATGCGAGAGAGAGGCAGCAAAGAAAGAGATGACTTCTCCCATTTGGAACACCGAAGAAACAGCGAAAAGTGACCATATTTCGGTGGGTTCCACGCATATTTGCTTTCTCCGCTGTTTTTTTTTTTTTTACTTTCCTACCCTTCTCTTTTTGCATCTCAGCGTGGGCATCGTTTCAATCTTTGGCATGCTCGTTGAACTGTGGCGACAAACTATGAATTGATTCTGTAGAAAAATGTTTCAATCGACTTGGAGAACTGAATCGGGAGAACTGTGGGCATTGTTTCAGTCGACATCGTTTCTGCTCGTTGAAGTACCAATGTCGATTGTGGAATAGAAAGAGGGAGTTATTAGGTACCAAAGAATAAAATGGGTTAATGTATGGCGGTGAAGACATGGAATTAGGGGATTGATTATTTTTATGAAAAAAAAAATAGAGATTGTGGTGGGTGGGGTAGTGGTACAGTAAACGTGATTTAACTGTATCATTTAATTTAATTAAATTAGAATAATAATAAAAATTAAAATAATTATATATTGGTTTTTAGTTAAGTTCATTTTTATCTTTTAAAAAATAATCAACACTTCTCTCTTCTCTAATTCTCTTCTATTTCTCTTATTCCAAATAATACCTCAAATCTACTCTATTTCTCATCTCTTTCTCTCTTCTCACATTCTCTCTCACTCATTTTTCTCTTCACAATTTCTCTCGATAACCAAACACATCAGTCGTGTACCACTTTCGCTTTCATTGCCACTCAGCACCACCATCATCGGCTCTTGCCACCCTCCAACACCACAATGCACTTATCCCCATCAACAGTGTCACCTAATGAAGGGTTAATTTTTTATATCTTATCACATCAGTATTTAGTCCACCTCAAATATAGGACGAGAAAACGCAATAGTAATAATATCTCGTGGATTATTTGGTGCATGTCAAATATTGGCTAAGATTAGATAGATTTTATGAAGCTCATATTCTATCATTCTCTTATCTTATCAATGCTTATCCCATGATAACTATCAAGCGAGCTCTAAAAATGTTACACTCAATTAGTTTTGATATGCTATTGACTATTGTTGACTTGAAATTGTTTCTCTACATAGAGTCACGACACGTAGAATTAAATTAACTATTAGTGATGCACGAGTTCAAATATAGATATATGTTACTAAATACATTTAGAGGCTATATGTAGATTTTTTTTTTTAAAAGACAAATGTTAGTAATTAGTCGTTAGTAATATTAGTGAGAAGATTTGAATTCACATCACTTTATCAGTCTAGCACATTTGTTCTTCTACCAAACTACCTTATCACTCCGAGAGTATATGTTATGACTGATGATCTTGAAGAGGAGGATGGGCTAGAGGAGGACTATGATGAAGAGCTGTATTCCACCTCCAAAATTCACACAAGGCCCAAGCGCATTGACAGAAACAAACCCAAATGGATGGGAGACTATGCTATGCCACTAATCAAGAAGATACATCAGAAACCACCACCCAAAAGACTCACCTAGACAGGGGAAAGATTCCTTTATGCTGTGAATGTACTATTATGTGTCAGAAACAAACTGGGTTCAAGTCAAAGTACTAGATCCTTCTTTAAACTTCTTCTCTCACTGCCTCCATGGGCATCTAGGATTCAGCCAAGTGACTCTTGATCCACTCTTATAGGAGGTGAATGATGTTATAAATCGATTTATCCGGCTGCGAATAAAGCACGTGAGGAAGATTATCGAAAAAAAAAAGAGCAAAGTCTAAGTTTATTTCAGCATTATTGCCTCTTTATTTTGTTATTCTATTCTCAAACAAACCTCTACACCATTACATCGGGGCTTTCATTGCTAATGGCCTCACCTAACAACAATGATGACATACTCCGCTCTAATGTCAATCTCCTCCAAATCAGCCGTTGCTTCCAACAAACCATTATCACCAACCTAAGCTCAGATCTCAACAATCTCAGAAAGCTCGAGTCGCATTCCACCCCCAGGTTTCACTACCAAAGCCACGCCTCTCCAACCATGATACCTACCCTTTCACATCACCATACTCTTACCTCTTCCATCAAGTCGATATTCCGCTGATGGCATCGACCCACTAGGCCTATTGGATCTTCAAAATTAACCGCTTTTTTGATTTTCACCACACCCCAGGATCAAAGATTGCGCTTTTAGCGCCGCTTTACCTGGATGGCTAAGCTCTAACGCGTGGTATCAATGGATGCATTCCAAGCTACCAACTCACCTCGTGGGCGACGCCTTCACTTTAGAGTCTGCTTCACTCCTTCTCAAGATGATGACCCAAAGGAGCTACCTCGCTTCAAACTTTGTCAACCAAACTCTGTCGGCAAGAGTATCGCGCTGGGCTCAAACCCTCGCTAATCGTGCATTGCTATTTAGCCCCCACAATTTTACTTCGAGTTGTTTGCCTCCGCCTCGAAGCATGATCTGGACGAGAAGTCCAAGTCGGATTTTCAACCAATTTCAATGTCGTCCCCATGCCACGCCTCGCCTAAAATCCAGAGGAGAAGATCAACGATCAGCTAACTTCTCGTCTCGCTGATCCGAGAAAACCAACTATTCCTCAAACCACTTCAACCCTAACCCTAACTCAAGCTTTCGCAGAACCGTCGCCTTCTACCACAATCAAGCCCGGGTCCTGGCACCAAACAAAGCACCACCCTCAAAAATTCCTACCCTATCAACGCGCCTCTCCTGGCCGAACTCCAAGCTCGTCAGCGACCAAAGGATCGTGTTACAACCTGCGGACGATAAATGGGTTTCCAAACACCTGGGCTGAAAACGCCTGGGCACATACTATCACGAGCGATTTTCCGCGAGTCACCACCTAACCCACCACACCACTTGTTATTGACCCCTAACTCCTTCTCGAGTCCAACGAAACATTCCATGACCCAACACCGACCCGTACCACATCACGCAATACTTGAGAATTTGACTAGGTCACACCGCCCTCAAACCTCCTTCGAATCTTGGCCTACATTGGCCCAAACTCCAATTGCAACCCTAATAGACAAAGTGGAAGTACCCCATAATTTCATTCAGACAGATCATGGATCGCCATGAAGCCGGGAATACCACCAACTGCCTAAGGAATTCCATGTTTTAGTTGGTAATGGTGAAGAATAATATGTTTCGTCAGATTGCCCAACGTCGCTCTCTGGGCCAGCCCTCACGAGTTCTTGGTTGGAAGTTATTTGCCTACCTATTAGCTGGGAGGCTGAATTGGGTCCTGTGTTCAATGGTTGAAGACCCTAGGCTCCTGCTTTGATGGACATGAGAAGCTCACAATGCAATTCCTCAAAGATGGTGTAGTCGCTCAACTCCAAGGCCTCGGCTCAACCCTTACCGCCAAGAAGTTTCTTACACCAGCCGACGCCTACAGTAATCACTCCATGTCAGGATACATTCTTTCAACTCCACCTACTTGAACCTTCAGCTCCTCCATCGGCCATACCTGAAACACTGCAACCCCTTTTGACTACCTATGTCGTCCTATTCACCCCTCCCTCTACTATTCCACCAAACCGTACCACAGATCATACCATTCCCTTATTGGAAAGTGCTAATCCTGTGAATGTGAAACCTTATCGTTACCCACATTTCCAAAAGTGGGAAATTGAAGCTTAGATTCGTGACATGCTTCATCAAGGAATCATTAGACCCACTCTACAGTGCTTTTTCATCTCGGTTGCTTTTAGTGCGAAAAAGATGGCACTTACAAGTTTACTCAGGTAGACTACCAGCACTAAATGCCATTACAAAACAAAGACATTTATTTCCAATATCATCAATTGAGGAGCTTTTGGACGAACTTCATGGCACAAATTGGTTCTCCAAAGCCAAGCAACCGATTCTCCAGACTGGTACCACCAAATCTAAACACGCATTTACACTCCCAGGTGATATCCATAAAAAAACTGCTGTGACTCATCTTGGTCATTATGAATTCTTAGTTATGCCATTTGGTCTTTCAGAATGCTCCTCTACTTTCCAAGCTACTACTTGAATCACATATTTCAACCTTTATACATGAGATGGCTTGTTATTGTATTCTTTGATGATATTTTAGTGTATAGCAAGACTGGGAGGAACATTTAGAACACTTGGGAGGTCAGAGTTTTTTAAGTGTTTAATTGAGCACCAATTTTTCTAAAGCGACTAAATGCGCTGCCCAAAGAACTATGGCCTACTCGGGCATATTGTTTCCTCTAATGGTGTAGGTCCAGATCCCGAGAAAATCGTGGCAATGACCAAGTAGCGGCCAAAGACTCACCCATTAAACAACTACGAGGCTTGACTCACGAGATCTCTATCGCAAATTCGCCAAGAACTACGCTTCAATTGCTCAACTGCGTTGCAGTTGACTAAATTACTCAAGAAAGACTCCTTTCTCTGAGCTATCGCCGTTTAGCCGCTTTGATGCTGGAAGAAGCCATAGTAAAGCTCCAGCTTTAGCATTGCCGCCTTGTTGATTTTGAGCAAGACTTTATCATCGAATCGGTGCATTGGGCCTGAAGGAATACGGGTGTTGTCCTTATCCAAAATGGACACCTAATCTCTTATTTCAAGAAGAAATTTTGTCCTAAGTTGTCATGCATTCATCCACTTATGTCGTAGAGAATTGTGTGCCATCAACACCGCCGCTGGCCAAGAAATGGCGTACGACATGTTTTCGGGACTAAAGTTTACCATATACATTGCACCAGCGCCTCCGTGAACTCATGGACACAAGTAATTCAAACCCTGAAAGCAACAATTTACCTCTCCCAAGCTTTTGGGCTATTCCTATGAAATTGTGTATAAACCTGGTGCCCAAACGCGCTGCAGAATGGATGCGCTCACGCCAGCCCATGATCCAAATGTACCTCCACCGCTTAGCTTCATCAGCCTCCTCACCTGGGCTCTCTTAGACAAATTCAAAATCCCCGGAAGGAGACAAGGAATTTGAGGACCTTTGCTCAAAGTTCAACAAAACCTCTACTGGCGCAAGACACCCAATTTCCACTCATCACAGTGGGCTATTGTTTTTCAAAGGCAAGCTCTATATTCCAAAGTCCTCACCATTCAAGATAATTCTTTTAGAAGACCTTCTCCCATTCCTCCCTACTGTGGCCACAAAGTGGGATTAGCAAGACATATGGTAGAATCAAAGAGAATGTTTTTTTTTTTTTTGAAAGGAATGTTACAGATGTCACAAACTTTGTCAATGCTTGTGCCATTTTGCCAACAATGACTTACCATATTAAAACACTCCACTCATAGACCTTACGGCCTTCTATGTACCCTATCCATACCGCCTTCTTCCACAAGGTATAATGTGGAAGACATCTCACTTGATTTTATTCTACTGCACCTTCTTTCCAAACAATACCGTGAATTTTGCGGGTTGTTGATCGCTTATCCAAAGTACGCATTTCGAATCGCCGCTCTTCACAAGTTTCACACATTAAGGTGGCCGATCTCTTTTTTACACAAATGGTGTGCAAATTACAGATGAATGCCCAAAGCATTGCGCTGACCGACGTGATCCAATTTTTCTCAAACAGATTTTTGGCAAGAATTGTTCAACCTCGCGGCACTAAGCTTCGAACTGTCTCGCTTTATCACCCCCAAAGCGATGGCAAACAGAAATTGTAAACAAAGCACCTTGGCATCGAACAAAGATTTTGCTATATGCTCACAATCACCACACAAATGGGGCCGCTTTCTACATCGTGGGCTGAATTTCATTACAACACTTCCATTCACACTCTCACCGTTTTTCTACCTATCAAGTTGTTTATGGTAAACCTCTCCAACTTTGGCTCAATATATTCATGGTACCAAATCATTAGAGAAGCAAAGGACTCAGAAAGCTCATCACAAGGGATGCAATTTTGGACACGCTTAAAAGGAAAGCTGGTCAAAGCCAAAGCACAAGCTTCGCAATGAAGCATTCTCGTGCAATACACAGTCTCTCATCCCTTTAAGGAAGGTGATTTAGCGTCTTGTCAAATCCTGCACTACACACAGGCAAACATCATTACCTAACAACGACGTGATAAACTCAAAAAGGTACTATGGGCCTCTAAAATTTTTCGCAAGAAAATTAGGGAAGTGGTAGAAATTTTGAACTCGAAGCTTCCACCTAACAGCAAAATTCACCCACCCAATTTTTCATGTGTCACAATTAAAACCTTGCCTTGATACCACTCAAGTGTTCCCCCTTTCATTGCCACCAAAAGTCATGGCAACTCTCACATGTGCAGCCCAAGGGCTATTGCCCTCGATCGCGACAGAGCATACCCAACAAAGGTGTGGTAGGTAAGCAAATCTTGGTTCGATGGACATGTCTCTACCTCAAGATGCTTCCTGTGAGTCAGCCGATGAGATCATGCAAGCTATTCGAATTACACCTCGAGGACAAGGCGTGTTTGCTGATGGAAGAGGAATGTTATGACTGATGGATCTTGAAGAGGAGGATGGGCTGAGGAGGACTAATGATGAAGAGCTTCACCACTCCAAAATTAAGGCCCAAGCGTAATGAAGAAACAACAAACCCAAATGGATGGGAGACTATGCTATGGCGCTACTAATCAAGAAGACACATCGTAAAACCACCACACCACCCAAAAGACTCACCTAGATAGGGAAAGATTCGCCAGGCCGGTGAATGTACTATTCTCATGTCGTGAAACACCGCCAAGTCGCCAGATCCTTTCTCTTTAAACTTTCTCTCAGCTCTCCATGGGTAGGATTCAGCCAAGTGGCTCTTGATCCACTCTTATAGGAGGTGAATGATGTTATAAATCGATTTTATCTGTCATGAATAAAGCACAGAAGATTATCAAAAGAGCAAAGTCTAAGTTTATTTCCAGCATTATTGCCTTTATTTTCTTATTCTATTCTCAAACAAACCCTACACCATTATAGTATATGTAGATATAAGACACTATATATAGATATAAGCAGCAAATCTGAGTTTATTCAAATATTTTAGAGGTTCATTTGTAATGGCTAGAAAAGCACATGCTAATAATAGAGAACCACAGTTAATCGCAGCAGTTGATGCAAACTTAGTTATTCCTTTCACTCTTCAGACTTTTTCCAGTAAGTCAATTTTTATTTTTTTTTTAATTTCGTTGTATCAAATTTTTTTTTTCATCTTCATGTTCCTTTTTTTTAATAATATAGAAATTTTTTTGTATTATATGTAAATGCCTGTGAAGTTTAACTCTTGATAGGAGGACCCTTTCTTGATTATAACTGTTACTGTGTGTATATTGCTTGGAATGCTGAATGTGACTGATCTTCTGATATAAATTTGCTGAATACTACTAACATTCAAGAATGATCATTTCTTGGTTTCAAATGAATGTCAAGACAATGTCAAAGCTAAAATGAGAAGTTTATCTACCCCTGTTCTATTTGACAGGCAATTTGCATTTCAACTTCTGATGTATTTAATTGAAAGGAAATGTTCCCCTTTTGCTATTTCCGTAGTAATCTTGCATAGACGTTTGTCATTTATGGTTAGGCTCACTGGAAAGTTTTAATAATGACAGTAAAATAATACCAATAGTTATACTTCTTGATTTCTTGATAACTCAAGAAGTCAAGGTCCTACACCTTGAAAGGCCTATCACACCCTATCATATTTTTAACCACTAACATTTTCTCTTAAAAACTGTACAGAAGATATTATTAATTAGTAAATAACTAATAGTAGGAGTAAAGATTTTTTCCCTAAAAAACGGGTCTGGTCTTATCATGATTCATGACAGTGTTTCACCCAACACTGATAACAGAACACTTTATTAAATGAGATTGATTAAACTGAAATTTTGCAAACTGTTACAAATATGAAATATGCAACATAAAGTGTGCATGAATCAATGGCAAAATTCAATTACATTTTCTGATTTCTTGTAAATTGTTTTTCTCATTTTCTGGACATGTGTAACAACTTGATCTCCCTGATCTGTGGTCTAATATTCTTAAAGAGTGCTATATTACAATTGAATTCAACACCCTCCATCATTTAATTAGCATCTACCAAAATAATTAATACTCTAACCTCACATAATTAGAGCTGCATTTAGGAGTATGTTCCAATTATCAGGTAGTCCTGGTAGGCACCAATGACTGCAGTCATTGCCCGTATGATCCTTTGTATATTCAGAAGGATGTGCATCTTTTCGTAATTGTGAGAGGAGTGTTATGTCAAGTAGATAAGCCTGCTTCTTCATGTTCTTTAAAACTCTGTTCACTACATCAGTTGCAGGAGGTAGAGCTGCTGGATATGTTGATCCAGGTAATGGTTCAACTTCCCCGCTACATGTCTTCTTTGGTTCATTCCATTCCCGGCCTCTGGTGGGGTCATAAAATATGTTTCAGTTAATTTCATTAAATATCTTCTAATGTTATAGTTAAAATTATTTGAATCTCATAAATTAACCACCACAAAGAGAACTTTTCTCTTCATTAATCTAGTTAATCTATTATTTGAATCTCATAAACTAACCACCACAAAGAGAACTTTTCTCTTCATTCTATTATCTATTTAAAAAAAATTATTCTATTAACTACATAAGTGTTCGGTTATCCACATTGCGTTATGTGCCAACATCTCTATCTTTTATATAAAATTACAGAAAAATTCTTTCCAACTAAATTTCTCGCACCATTGCTGAACACTTGAGCACGTGTCCCATCTGCTAGTAATATTGATAAATGAGCATATATAGGAGTTACTTACTGATAATGAGTAGGGGAAATTCCTTGAAAGAAGACTTTAGTTTTGGTGGGGTCAACATTGGCATCAATCCATCCGGCCCAAGTAGTCAACCCTTTATAAAATGCATCCAAACGGTCCATGTCCTTCACTAGATTGGGACCATCTCTTATGTAATCCCATCTGAATATGTAGCAAACATCAACAACCGTACGTCAAGTTTGAGTGTAAAAACAAAAAGAAAAATCAAAATGAATCAATGAGGTGATACACAGAACAGAACAATCCTAACAAACATAAACTTTTTCTTGTTATGTAAAGATGCATTCACTTCTGTAGTTATATGTAGTTGTGTTTTCAATTTCATGGCGTGCTATGTAAATACACATGTTATTGAATCCGGATTACTACGGTCAAAATTTGACGCAGTTGGCAATCTCAACCATTTGATTAATATCGGACAGTTCACGTTTCACTTTTTTTGAAGTCTGTATCTGTTTTACGAAATTGAAATGTGAACTGTCTGATCTCAATCGGATGGTCGAGATCGTTTAACTGCGTGTGATTGCGTCAAAATGCGACTGGAGTGAATACAAATTACATATTATCGTAGAGGAAAGCATACCCTTGTGAATCTCCGGTGTGGGTCCACCAATGCCAGGAGTTGAAGATCAACATGTCCGAGCCTATCCATGCCTTACCAGCTTTAATGGAGTCCAGCGTAAGCACTCGCCCAACATCTTCCTGAACAATGTCCACCAAATATGGTGTGCGGTATAGCTGTATGGTTACTCCATAGTCCTGCGCAAGCCCACCAAAGTATCATTACCACTGTTCCATTTTGGGTGGTTGAGATTAAATTTCAAATAATAATAATCAAAATAAAGAGTGACTAATTAAAACATATCAAAGAAGACGCTAAACAAGTTGAACTTGGAGACAGTACACTCTAAATTAAACCAATCATGTATACACCCTTACTATTGTATAAACAAGTTCAATTTTTATATTAATACGATAGTGCTCTGTTTTGTCAAAGATTACTTGTAGTTTTTATGTTTTTGTTTTTCAAAAGAAAATTGCTATGACCAATATGAAATAATATTAAAATCCTATAGAATTTTATACCAAAAAAAAATCCTATAGGAATTTTTTTTCCACCAATTGCTTATAAAAACAATAATTTCAATATTCGACAGAGAAACAGTGGGGCGTTTTAGTTGAATTTAGCGGCAATACTCCGTGAGTTGATGGCACGGAACCTTGATTTACACGTGTTTGATTCCAATTTCCATGGATTATTGGAGAAAACCTTGACTATCAAACTGTACAACACTCCAACATGTCCCCTTCTAACGAGTCTCGTGAACAATTCTCGTAATTTTCCAAAGGATTGCCGTCAAAACGGTGTGCTGTGTAGGGTTTTGGTTATCCGGGTTTCTTTTTGGTACAAAGTTATCCGGGTTTCTATCCTTAGCTAAGGGGAAATAGGGATGAAAGCGACATTCACTATACCCATTATTACAGTATTATATGAGTAATTTTCATAGATACCTATGGCATTTCAATTTATTTATCCTTCTTGATAGGGGTACATGTGTTGGGGTATTGGTCACTTAAGTCCCTAAAAGTGTAACTCGGTGTCACTTTAGTCCCTGAAAGCATATAAACTCTAAAATAGTCCCTGTAAGTGTGTTACGTCTGTCACTTTGGTCCCTGCCGTTAACAATTTCATTGACTCCGTGAGTAATTGCCCACTTTATTCCCTGAAAGTGTAACCCGGTGTCACTTTAGTCCCTGAAAGCATATAAACTCCAAAATAATCCTTGAAAGTGTTATACGTTTGTCACTTTAGTCCCTATCATTAGCCATTATTTTGGAACGAGAGACAATCAAATGGCTAATGGTAGGGACCAAAGTGACAAACGTATAACACTTTCAGGGACTATTTTGGAGTTGTTACTCTTTCAGGGACTAAAGTGACACCGAGTTACACATTCAGAGACCAATGTGACTAACTACTCACGGAGTCAATGAAATTGTTAACGGTAGGGACCAAAGTGACTGACAGAGCACACTTACAGGGACTATTTTGGAGTTTATATGCTTTTAGGGACTAAAGTGACACCGAATCACACTTCCAGGGACTTAAATGACCAATACCCCTACATGTGCTAGTAGTTAAGTTTTGATATCCGTTAGTAATGAATATTTTTACTAATTTTATACTTTATGCTATTAATTCGGGTCTGAATGTTATCTTTAGTTTGCAAAATATGTGGTTTGGGTTTGACATGCCTGGCACAAATGATACTTAAATATAATAACTACGGCGTTCCCGTGACTAGTGTTGATTAAACAAAAATAATGAAGCAAAATAGTTGCAGAGACTAGAGAGGTTCCAACTAGTAAATTGTAAGAACAGGTTGGCATGCTCTCCCTCACAGACTGTCAAGTCTTATTCAGATATTAGATATATCTTAAAGGAAAATAGTGGAGCAAACTCAATATCGAGATCTCAATTTTCTAGCTTAGTATTATTGGTGAATTGATTGTGAATGACACACATATCCTTTTAGATGTAACGAGTTTTAATAACGGAATATAACAACTTTTAATAACTGAAAATAACTGATCACACTTCATTTCTAATTCTATTTAGGATGTTTTCACACCTACATTCTGAATGCGCCATCTCACACGAATGAGGTAATGCCCTTGGTGCTCATATAATAGTCCCAAATTCCAATTAGCGTTTTTCAAGTTAAAAAAAAAATTCCTCAAAAAAAGTTAAAAAATATTTCTTCCTTAGAAAAACCCTTGGTGCTTATATTTTTAAAAAAGTTTCCTGAATTCTAAAAAACTGTAAAATTTTTTATAACATTCCGACACTTTATATAGACAACAAATTTTAAAAATTCAAATACTAAAGATTTAAATTCTAAAAACGTAATCATAAGCTAAACTTAGACCTAATAGGCTACTAATATGTGAATAAAAAAATTAAAAATTAAAACAGTAAAATGTATTGGTCGGGTAACGGGTTCACGTGTTTGAAATTCAAAACTCGTTACACGAACTAAACCACCTCGGATTTGAATGGGTTGGGTCAGGTTGGACCCAAACGCAAAATTACCAAGATCAAACATCTCTATTTGGATTGAGTTTTGAGTTGGGTCGGGTTTACAGGAACCGCAAAATACTCCTATTAGTTATTATCTTTGCTTTTCTCTTTTGGAGGGGTTTAGTACTGTAGCAAGAGGAATCCTTGTATGTACTTAGAAGGGATTGTGACACCTGGAGCTGGCAAGTGTGGAGAGTGATCGTCGGTGCAAAAAGATGAGGCACAGATAAGGAGCGACTATTGGTAGGCTTCTAGGTGAAGGGACAAATGAATAAATCGAATTCACATCAGAATGAGTGAGATTCTAAGATTGTGTGAGTATGAGACTATACA
This sequence comes from Calophaca sinica, assembly GCA_037113605.1. Taxonomy (NCBI): domain Eukaryota; kingdom Viridiplantae; phylum Streptophyta; class Magnoliopsida; order Fabales; family Fabaceae; genus Calophaca; species Calophaca sinica. The sequence goes on along the minus strand of CM073734.1, from coordinate 97,069,664 downwards.
TTGAAAGAAAGTTTAAAAGAATTGATTGCTACTGCCTTTAATAACAACATGATACATTATCTTTTTAGGAGCCCATAACTTAAGAACTCTATGGTTAAACATACTTGACTTGAAGTAATTATGTGATAAGTGATCTCATGAGAAGTTTTCCTAGGGAGTGTGTGAGTGAGGCGTTAAAAAGACTCGTGTTTTTTTGTGAAAATAGTCGTCAATCCGAAAAGCAATTCAAGAAATTACATGGATGGTAAAAGCATGGTATTTGATAAATACATGTAAAAATTATCTATAATAGGTAGGATAATTACTCACAAAATAAATATTTTGAGTCTAAGTATGGATAACTATCCATGAAAATCTATAAAAATTAATGTGAGTGTAAATACTATTATATCCATCCACTCCATACCCTCACATACACACAACACACGCGTTACTTAAATTATTTAATTTAAAGGCAATATAAAGACATTCGCTCTATATGACCACATTCTCATTTAACTACCTTACCATATTGTGTTTTATTTTAGTTAAATATTTTCTTTATAATATTTTATTATGAAGATTTGAATAAGTTTTTTTAATACAATTTTGATTAGTTTTTTAATTGAGTTATATGTTGTGCTTTCAATTATGTTTAACATTAATTTTATTAACATTTTTCAGAGATAATATTCATATTATAACAGTATTCATGTTTAATTAGTTTGTTAAAAAAACATTGGGGAAACTATATTTAAGTTTACTATAGAAACTAATAAAAGTATAGCGTCTCATATTTAAATTATTACTCACCCGACTATGAGTTTAAATACATGTATTTTTTTAAATACGTTGTATAAAAATTGAAACTATATAATGTGTTCAAATACAAGGTTGTTAGACTCGCGAGTCGACTCGTCTGATTCTACGAGTTTACGTTTCTACATGGACGAAACGAGTTGACTCGCCATGTAACTCGTTTCTGCACAAACTCGGGTGGACTCGTGGTAGACTCGGACTGACTCGCAAGTCTGAGCCGAGTCAGCGAGTCAGTGTTGACATTTTAAAAAAAAAACCTCAAAACGCTACCATTTCATGCGTTTCATTCTTTTTTTTTAAACAAATACTTAGTCCGCAAGTTTTGCTCCGTACGCATACAAAAAATGATGAAGATCAATTGTTTCCTTATAGTAAATATTTGTGATATGTAGATTTATTTAATATTATTTTAAATATTAGGTAAACTCGTACGAGTTTACGAGTCGAGTCTACCTATGCACCACGAGTTTGCCTAGCTAGACTCTCATTAATATTATTTTAAACATTAGGCAAACTCATACGAGTTTACGAGTCGAGTCTATGAGTCGAGTCTACTTATGCTCCACGAATCTGTCTAGACTCTCTGTGTTTGACATCCTTGTTCAAATACATGTATATTTTTAAAATACTTTGTATGAAAAATGACACTGTAATATCCTTCCCACGCTCCCGTTACCATCTCTACTCGTTAGTCCTCTCAATTCGAAGGTCTATTCTATTAGCTCAGTAGATAAAAAGCCCATTATCATAGCATAATTTACTTAGCTCCCTTCAAGTGCTCATCCACACGACTTTCCTTTCTGCCAGTTGCCAAAATCTAAGTGGAAACTATTCATTAAAGTTTTAAAACTAGGGGTGGAGAAAAATGAGACAGGGGAAGCGCGAACATATAATAGAGAAAACGAACAATGGGATGAAAAATGAAGAAACACGTGGGAATTTTATATTCACAAAAACATGAGAGAAGCACAAGTGGTTTGTGTATAAAAAAATTTGAAACACACATAGGGAGAAGACAAGAAGAAGAAAAAGAAAAACAACCTGGAAGATCACAGTAGAGAATGCTTCTTTCCTCGAAAAGCTGGTTGTTGCATTTGGCACCGATGCGTGAATCATGCAGGACAATGATTCCCACATGTTCAGACTCAATGAGTCCCCCACAAACATTATCTTCTTACCCCTCCACCTGTTCAAGAAATCTTCCCCATTGAACCTACAGAAAAAAAAAATTACAGTTACATTGCATCAACAACAAAAAAATTATTTGGCCAAGTAATCATTACACGTGTAGTGTAGACTAATTGCATAATGTAATGTTAATTGTTACATAGACTGAAACATGTATCTTAATATGAAATTAAGTGTAATGAGTCGCTCTACTCACTAGAAAGAAATGGTTTGCTGAGAAATGCCAAATTGAAGAATTGTTAACAAAATCCATTTATTCAAGACTAAATTTTATCAAACATTTATCAAATCCATTCATGGAAAATATGCCCTTCAATATTTATAAGAAAAAAAATAAGAACGTTTATAAAGCACATATCATCACATAATTATAAGGGTATAATAATAAACCTGAAGACTACCTGGGTAAGGCACATGAATCAGGCTTCCAAGAGTATTTGAGATACTGCTTATCAGGTCTTCCATACTTTAGGCAATCAAACTGAGCATCTATGAAGGGGCAGCTTGAAGAGTCATAGAGAGGATATGAAGGGTCAATTACCCAACTTCCAGAAAACAAATTGCACCCACTTAATTCTTTTCTCCTTCTTGAGGGACTCACATTATGTGACTTTGCTGCTTTTGCTTGGAGCATGGACACAAGCAGAGCTAGGCTAAATACACAGAACAAAAACAGGGTATGGACCTTTAAACCCATGTGTTGGTTGGGGTCCAAAATTTGAGAATGAGAAAAATAGGACTGGTTGGGTACTTGTTTGTTCTTGTTGGTCATATATATGTATATCGGAGAGAGAGAAAGTCAAGAAATACTATTAGTGCCAGGTGGTGGGTTCACATGGAGGGTGCTAGACAACAATTATTTTTATTTTCTTAATTGAGATAATTGAGATGGGGTGGATTGAAAGGGTTGTTTTTATGGGGAAAATCAAATGTCACTACATTATTGAGGATTGAATTGTTATTTTGTGTTCCACTGGTCTGCAGCATGTCACGGGGCAAAATGAATTTCTCCGATATTCCATGTGCTTCAATCTTGTTTCTCCACATTAAGTAGTAGTAGTATTAATAAATTTATGTGTGTAATGCCGTGTACTATCTTATGATACTAAATCAATTGGTTCTGAAGTCTTCCACCAAAATAAAAACAGGGGCCAGCATAGCTTTTTATGAATAATAATTGAGATTTAATTGATTTATTACGTATAAATTGAAGACTTGTCATTTGGTATGAAAACAGTTGTCCCCACTGTTGTTTGTTTTGGTAATTTCAGCGACATAGGGATGTCGAGACCGGGGTTCGAACCCGAATGTTGCTGTTTGGATGTGTGTGTGTTTGTTGTTTACCATTTCTACTAGCTGACAAAAAAAAAAATTGGTATGAAAACAGTTAATATTTATAAATTACTATAATTTTATAAAAATAATTTTGCACACACACAAAAATCATATCCATTTTATATTATTATATTTATATTTATGTAATTCAACTTGCAGATTTTGATTTAAATCTATAATTGTTTTTCTCGTTGAACATTATGTATATATTTTTATTTAAAATTAAAATTTTATTGTATGAGATATGATGAGAGAATAAGTAAATAGTTTAATTGATCTGTAAAATATATACGATGAGTCATGTTTTAATTGAAGTAAAAAAAATGGACATTTTCCTTATTCCTGTTTCACTCTAAATCTAAGAACTGAACTTGGATCAAATGCATAATAAAAGACAAAGATTAAGAGGGTGGTGAATATCTCTAAAAGCATGCTCAAATCGTGACAAAAAAATGATCACAAAATCGTGACAAAAAAGCATGCTAAAATCAAATAAATGAGACGACTATGGCCTATAGGTGAAAAGATATATGAGAATGTTTTTTTTTTTTTTTGACTAGAGATATATGAGAATGTTGGATCCAGCTCCTCTAAACAAGTGATATTACCTATTAGATAGGCTTATTTCGTATTATCATCTTTAAAATGGGAATATTACTTATTTTTAAATAGACTAACGGGCTAATAAACTAATGACATTAAATTCTATTTATAATAAAATTATAAAAAAAAAATTAAAAATACTACCACTAGTAGAAAAATTTAAAATAACGACGGAAATTATAGACGGAAAAAATGAAATTAGTCTCCAAATTTGGCGTCCCTAACACTTAGTGACAGAATTTGAGACGGATTTTGCCTTTTTTCGTCTCTAAATTTCCGTCGTTATTTCAATTTTTCTAGTAGTATAAGAGACATGAGACATAGATGTGAAAATAAATACGATTAGTTGAGTTCTATAAAGTCTGATTCTGATTTATTTGTATGATATAAATCATTTTTACGGTCTAATATGTTCTTTTAGAGATTTTATCCTTATATGATAAACTATTTAAATTTTATTTTGCAATAATACCTTTAAATATGTCAAAAATTTATGTAATCCAATATGCTTAAGTTATTGAAAACGCCAACAAGTATATCATATTTAATACAAGGTACAAAATCTATTATAATAATAACAATAAAAAAGTTATTATTTATATTTACTTAAATAGACCAATATGTTATGTCTAAAAGCCTTTTTGGCTCCCGAAACTTGACCATTTTAGTTAAATATATTTTTCAAAAAGTCACAGTCTTGTCTATTTATAAATAAGTCTTGTGTGGTCTGGGCTTGATGTAGGCTAGGTCATAAGGCCTATCGGACGACCTAACCTATCCTCACCCCTACTCGCGCTTATGCATCTTTCTTAACATAACCAATGTTTGTTAACATAGTAATGCAAACTAAATTTAGAAATTTTTGAATTACACATTGTTACTATATTTTATATTTTTTTTTACAAAAGTTGTTACTATATTTAAAAGTCTTAATATATTACAAATATTGGAATAAACTTTGTTCAGTAAAAAAAAACCAATAATAGTATTTGAGGATTGGGTTATATTGACTTAAAATAAATCAGATCCAAATTTAATCCATTTTTTGTCAAAAATCGATTCTAAATTTTTTTGTCAAAAAGTAAGAAAATTGATTATATTGGATCTGATTTACACAAAAAATATTCTATTGTAGTATTGTACCATGCACCATGAAAATTTTACAGATATATGATTTCACAAAATTATTATTCTGCCATTTTGGAGATGCAGGGGATCGAACCCTGTACCTCTCGCATGCAAAGCGAGCGCTCTACCATTTGAGCTACATCCCCATGTGAGTAGCTTTGAATGAGTTACTTATGAACTTATTATTAATTGACACATGTATAGAAGCAAGATAAGTGTATCAGTGCGTGAAGATAGAAGAAATGCCGACAAATTGATGCTCTTTCTCCAAATGTAACCTACGCAATGACGTGCTTAATTTTATTCTATTTCGATAGCTTAATTATTTGTTCTTTGACTTCCTGCCACTTCAAGATTTTTTCTTTTCGGTTTTTTTAGCCAACAGTGGATTTTGTTCTTTTAAGTGTGCTTTTATATACACACACTCCAGTTCTCCGTTTGTCATCTACTTTTTTGTATAAACATGGTTATTGAAGCAAAAATAACAAATCAAACTTGATGGAATTAGTTAAAGAATATAATGGAAATGGAAAACATGTTACGTATTTAGCTCTGCGTGTTTGATGTTTATTGTTTATGATATCTTAGCCTCACACTCATTTATTTTATTCAGTTTTGGTGCCATTTTTCAATTTGATGGCATAGTACGTATCTTAGTGCCTTTTGCTTTTGTTAATGATAGAACGTCTTTACTCACATCATTTTGCCTCTATACCATGAGAACTTGCAAGATAAAAGTCATTTCATTTGTTTTGCAAGGAGCACTGCTTAATGTGAATAATATCAAAGCAACATTATGGGGTGCTACAGACAGGACAGTAGGCTTTAAGTAGCAGTTTGGTTTTAAATTGCGGTCCACAATCACAATTGCGCCCGCAACGTAACAATTTTTTAGGTCCCCGCAACTACAATTTAAAACCTTGGTGACATATGAGCTTATTAATCTAAGATCATGATCTCTGAGATGCTCTGCATTGTAACCTTAAACAGTAGGATAAAAACCTTGTAGGGTGATGCCACAAAGACCTTCTGGGGTACCGAACTCCCTTTGCATCTTCATGTAACCACCCTCACCCCAATTTTGACCCCATGAATTCCTTATTAACCAGTACTTAGTACCATCTGTTTCCTCACCGTAGCCTATTAAAGTAACTGCATGGGTAGGCACAGTTCCACACTCACCGGTGAAAACTCCTCCATGGTAAAACCTAAATGCTCTTCCCCTAACATCCATGCTTACCGATATAGGTTGGTTGGCCACTGCCTTTAGAAGTTCTTCCTCGCTCCGTGCAGGCACACCTTGGTAACCACTAATCTTGGCTGCAGGATTCACCATCCCATCTTCACAAGTCCCATCTGATGCCTTATATGGGTAATCTGCTTCAGTTGCAAGACCTCGGCTATGCTTTATATACTCAAAAGCTTTGTCCAGATATTGTCCTTTGCACCCATCACTACTAGCACAATCCACCAATTGTTGCTCAGACAATGAAATCAAATTGCCAGTTTTGATTTGGGTTATCCCTTCCACTGCTGCCACTGCTGAAAAGGCCCAGCAACTCCCTGAAGAGCAAATCAAACATGATCAAAAGGAAATTAATGCGATAAAAGAATTTTACGCACGCATACATCCGATTATATATATATACTCACCACAACATATATATTTTAGAAAATAATATCACAACATGACATCATGGTAGGATATTGTTAGTTGTGTAAAATCTTTTTACAAGTTAAATGTCATCTTAAAATCAATTGGTGTAGAGTTGTCCAACGGGTATATAAATCGCACCCAAAATTCGAGGCCAGAACAGGCGATACATAGGAAAATTGCCCCTAACAGGACAATAATAACGAAGATGAGCTCTGACTCTGATACCAAGTTAGATTACATCATAAAACCAATTAGTGTTAAGTGGAGTTGCTTATAAACTGCACCCCAGGATTGGAGGCGGACACTTCCAACAACAACTAAATATATAATTTTGCACAGTTTGATATACAAGTACAAATACATACCACATTGGAATTGTTCCTTTATTTTATTGACAGCTCCTTTCTCTCTCCAGTCCAGGCTTCGCTCAATGTCACTGACACTCGTGTTTTGGTACCCAAGATTGTTGTTATTCTTGGAAGAACTTGGTTGTTGAGTTGGTGGCCTGTAGAGAGCGCATGTGTAAGACGCAAGGAATTCTGTGTCAGTCAAGTCAGCAAAACTGTTTAGGCTCAACTTGTAACTCTTGTTTCCTTTGTTGTTGTGTTTCTCTATGAAGTCCAAGTTATCCTGGAATATTTTTTGGCGTGTGGCTTTCTCTTCATGGTCAGCATAGACACGACCGTATGTGGCCATCCACTCTTCATGTTGTTTGGCAATGGAATTTTCATTCAGTGTGTGGGATATAGCACGAGACGTGCAAGTCCAGAGAATGATGAAAATGGTAACAAACGATTTTCTTTCTAGTGTTAAAGCCATTGCTCACTGAATTCAAGAACTCTATAACAATTTCTTTGATTGATGCATTGCACGTATAAATAGAGGAGGAGCTTCCTCTGATTATATCAACGAATTAAATAACGTTTTTAAATTTATAACGTTTTTAAATTTACATAACCATATTTATTGGATCTGTTAATAGGGGATCCAACCATTCCGTTATTAAACTGACCAAATGACCAACCATACTTTTCAAATTGGTCAAACAAAATAAATGATCACATAAAATGGGTACAATAAACTTCCATATAGAGAAAAAAGATTAGTCAAAGTTTACGTTTAGAGATTATTATTTTTTTGTGTGAGTAAAACATTATATTTTTTATATAATATATTACATTTACATAAAACATATTAAAGAAAAATATTACATTTACATATTGATATTCATGTAATATGTTCATTCCCGTGTATTGTATTTTTTATATAATTTATATCTATATATATATTAATCAATCTATATATTGTTATAAATTTAAATTTGCTAAATTTAAAGTTATATCGTGTAAAATCTAAATTTGCTTTTATCATATTCCATCATGTAATTTTTTTTCTATGATTTTTATATTAATCAAATTACATTTAGAGATTATTATTTTTTTGTGTGAGAAAAACATAATATTTTTATATAATATATTATATTTAAATATAATATATCAAAACAAAAATATTATATTTACATAAAGATATTCATGTGTAGTACCCTAATTTTGTCCGGCCTTTTTAATTTAATTTTATTATTTATTTTTAATTATTTTTAATTAGTAGTAGTAATAATAAATAAAATAATATTTTTGGTTTTATAATAAAAGAGATTAAAAAGGAGAATAAAAGAATGGATAAGAAAATGGGATTTTTATTTGAGAAGGGGTGTGTAAAAAAATAAAATTGGTGGTGCAAATAGCAATAAATAAAGCTGGATCCAGCCCAGGCAGGCAACAGCCCAACGCCCTGTTCCTGCATCCTTGCTCCCTTGCTGCTTCCTGCACCCAGCTTCTTTCACTCACGCACCCCCCTACGCAGCCCAGCCTCACGAGCCAACAGCAACACACGCGGCCCAACCCGTTTCTCAACCCAATAATCACATTAACCCTAAACCTAAACCTTCATTCTGCTTCTCCCTTCTCTCTCGAAGCTTCTTCTCTCCACACACAAGAAGACCCATCTCCACCCGTTCCTTTCACCCACCTTCATCCTCTAACCCTAGCTCCCTCACGCCGCGGCTTCCCCCCTCCATCCTTCCCTTCTCCATCCAAACCCTAAACCTAAACCTCTTTCCCCATTCGTCTCCTATTCGAATCTCTCTTCTCTCCTTCCTTCCATAACCCTAGCCGCGACAATCCTCTTCTTCTCCACAGCCTCACCCCTTCACCTCTCTCACCAAATCTTTCCCTAACCAAATTAGCTCCAATCAGTAACCCTAAATCCAACCCTAATTTCTTTTCACCCAACCGCAGCCCTAACCTCCTCAAATCTCTCAATCAGAGGTCCATGCCTCCAAAAGGGGAGTTTTTATTTTGTTTATTTCTTTTATCATTTATGTTCTAAAATCAACACTGATTTTCTTTCCCTTTTTGATTCGCAGGAACCAGAAGGCTATAAAAGAGGAGGAAAGACGCAGAAGAGGGGGACCGGACCTGAGAGAGAACAAGAGAAGGACTGAGAGGACGAACGAGAGGGAACGAACAGAGCAAAGACAAGAAACAGAAAGACCCGTGAGGCACCATACTTTAAGTTTAAACACCCCCTAGTTCTAGGTTTCTTTTTCCTCCATTCTTTGTCTGTAATTTTTCCTGGGAGGCCATAAAGCCCAGGTTCCTTCTCTTTCCTTCATCTTCGCATTCTCTATTATATTTTTTTTTCCTTTCTCCTTTCTTCTTCTTCTCACGGTCTGTACATTAGACTGAAGTGTGTATATTTCCCTGTTATCTGTAATTATTGCTGTTGTCATTTTTTGTGACTGCCATTGTTGTTGCTGTAGTTGTTGTTGTTATTGGTTGATGTGATTGTTGTTGTTGTTTCCGTTGGCCTCCACGATTTGGGTTGCAATTAGGTTTAGGGTTTGGCCTTCCAATGGGGCCAAACCCTAAATAGGGACTAAACTGCAAATATACCCTAGGCAAGGACTAAATTGTAAATATATGATAAATAAGGACTAAACTGCAAATATATGATAAAGAAGGACTGAACTGTAAATATATGGTAAAAGGGGTCTGAAAGCAAAGAAATTAAAAGGCCTTCCTTTTTTAATTTTCTGTTCATATGCGTTTTAAGATTTGGTCCTCCAATGGGGCCAAATCCTAAATAGGGACTTATTTGCAATTTACCTTTTTATTTTATAAATAGTCATAATTGAATAAAAATGATAAAGGGCATGCAAGCAAATAAAAACTTCTCTTCTTATCTATATTTTATTGACATAATTAGTTTATATTCTTTTAGGTTTTTTTATTATTTTTGTTACATTAAGAAGGAGTAAAAAATGATTTTTGTAGAATACTTGAGTTTTCTTTCAAAGTCTCCTTTAACATTTTTGTAACGTGATAGTTGGTAAACTTATATTTCTTTAAAGAAAAATTCATTTGGGAATAATTTAATGATAAGCAAATTTTTCTTTTTAAACAATTAAAAGGGTACCATTTTATCGGCGTCTTAGGAGTACTAACACCTTTCCTATGCGTAACCAACCCCCGGGCTCGAAATCTGGTTCACAGACTATTACGTTTAAATTACCCTCTTAAAAAAGGTTTTTCCTATTGTTTTTCCTTAATAAACTTTAGGTGGCGGCTCCATTTAATTTTTAGGGCGGTTGTCACAGCTGGCGACTCCACTGGGGATATATTTTAGAGAGTTAGGCCCTCGAGTTGTTATATGATTTGTTTGCCTTATTAAATGAATTATTCCCTTTTTGTTTTTATTCGTTCATTTGTATATATGTTTGTGAACCCTAGGATACAAAACATGCGTTAAAAAAAAATTCTATTTTTTTTTGTAATTTATTCTCTTTCATTTGTTCCTTTCTTGTAAATATTATGTATGTATTTGAAACCTTAGGGTAAAAGACATGTATATATATTGTATTTTTTCTTTTGCAGCGGGTAGTTTTAAGTTTGCTCCTTCACACACTACACTTTATACACTTTGTTTACACACACTATGAGTGGGTGCCCTATACCCGGGCCCGAGTGAACCTTAAGTTAGGAGAGGCTGTGTAATGGGTGCTCTGGACGTACGGCCAGTAGGTTCCTATGAAAGCCTCACCCAGAGTTTGGCTCCGTTTGAAAAAAAATCATCCTTTAATAATATACTTATTATTGGTGGTAACATTTTCAGACGGGACCCTTGGCTCTGGGGACCTTTTAGATTAGTATTTTGAATCCACCAAATGGAGAGGCACTTGACGTAATCCTTAGATCCTTTTTAGGAATTACCGGCCTCGGTCACAAAAGGAGCTTACCCTACCACTTTAGTTGTTTATTTATTTTTACAAACTTATTTCGAAAATAATATTTCCAAAAAATAGTTTTTCAAAGTACACACCTTTATTTAGAAAATCTAATCTATTATTTCGAAAATAGACGTTAAGTTTTTACTCCACGTAGGATGTGAACTTTGTATAAAAAGTATAAGAGTATATTTCTTTACATCTTCATAAATAAAATAAGTATGGTGCTTTCTTTCTTTATTTTTCTTTTTTTTCCTTTCATTCATGAAATGACAAAAATAAACATGATCATACCCATTCATATACATGCATTAACACTAAATTACCCTATTTCATCAGGCTTGTTGGAAATTTCGAAATTTTTTGCAAATGTCTTCGGAAAACGCAGTTGCGGGTTTAGAAAGGAGAAATACTTTGAAATTCAAAATCGAACCCCCCCGTTTGATGCACCTGAAAACATTGGTTGATTTCATAGCCGAGAATTGGATACAAGTGGATCGAATTAGTTTCGTGGGGAAATTTGGAAACATTTTGGAATTGCTGAATGTGGACGTGCAAGTAGGAGCCTTAACAGCATTGGCCCAATTTTATGATCCTCCCCTAAGATGCTTCACGTTCAAGAATTTCCAAATGGCGCCAACCTTGGAGGAATACCGGAAAATTTTGGGCTTTCCAGAAAAGAAAAATGGTCCATATCGCCATGCAAAGCATCCCCCAGCTATGAGTACTATTGCTGATGTTTTAGGCATCCCTAAAGAAGACTTGATGCTCGCGGTGAAGATAGAAGAAGATTTCAAAGGCTTCCCCAGGAGCTTCCTGGAAGAAAAGGTTAAAGATCTCCATGATACAGGGAAATTAAAGGAGTGCATGGATGTGGTAGCCCTTATTATCTTTGGTGTAGTCTTATTTCCTCATGTTGATCATTTTGTGGATGAAACAGCTATTGATGCCTTCATAGCATTTAAAACTCAAGGTATGGACCCCACTACTGCCATCCTTGCAGATTTATACTATGAGCTTCATATGCGCCACGAGAAAAAGCGAGCTCGAATTCATTGTTGTGTCCCTGTTTTGTACTTATGGCTGAAAAATCATTTGGTAAAAAGAGGGCATCCCTTTGGACCTATGAGCAATGCAGGGTGGGCTACTTATTTGCTGAGTCTCAGCGAGGAGTCTATAATATGGTATTCCAGAGAACAGGAGATCAAGGAGGTAATCTGTCGGTGTGGAGATTTTCCCAATGTACCCCTTATTGGGACCATAGGCTGCATCAACTACAATCCTACTCTGGCTTTAAGACAACTTGGTGCCCCGATGCTGGGTGAACCTGCTGAAGAAGAGCTAGCTGCTTTCATTATACATGATCGGGGCTCCTCGGATTTGGCATTGTTCACAAGGGTGTGTCGAGCTTGGAAGAAAACGATCAAAAGAATATTAGGGCGTAGGAGCACTCATGCAGATGAAAAATACCGCCAATGGGTTATAGCAAGAGTTCAGCAAGTCAAGCTACCTTTCCAGAATATATTTTTGGTTCCCGAAGTGCCACCTCCACCTCCTGTTGAAAATGAAGAAGTGGAAGAGCTAAAGCTAGCCTTAGAAAGGGTGGAAGAGGAAAAGAAAGTTCTCCGGGAGAATTTGAAAAGAGCATATCTAAATATAGAAGTCCTACAAGATGAATGTGATAGGAAGACTGAATCTTTGGAAGGGTCCCAGAAGAAAGCCAAGGCTGAGAAAGCAAGCCGGCTCCAAGCTCAGGGTTGCCTGAAGGCTGCAAATCAACAATTGGACCTGATGAAGAAAGAGTTAGACCTGGTTCTCTGCGAAAAAGGTAACTTGAGGAAAATGTGGGCTGATTCTCAGAGGGCTAGCATGGCTTTGCAAAGACGGATTGAAGACTCAATACAACAATTGAAAAATACCATGCAATCACACGAAGCCCAACTTGCGGAAGAAAGGAGAATTGCTGAAGAAAAGTTCATAGGCTACCACATAGATCTTGAGGAAGAACGTGAGAAAGTCCTCGACATGCAAGAGAAGATCGACAACCAGCGAGAAGTCATTATTTGGTTTGATAAGGAAACTAGATACTGGATGGATCGTTGCTCCAAACTAGTCTGGCTTGCAAATAGAGGTATCCAAGATATGCCAGAACTCTTGGAAGAAGCGGAATCAGCAATAGGGTTCCGACCTTTACCAAGGAAAGTGATGAGTTTCCTAGAGTATTGCAAGGTCTTGGTGGAGGAGTTAGAGAAGCAGATCCGACGAGATCGTTGAAGACCATGTTTCTTGTGTTTTTATGTGTTTTCGCAATTTCCATTTCTTTCTCAAGTCTGTAAGCCCTTAGGGCAATTTGAATTATGATATTTACGTTTAATACAAGAGTATGTTTTCACAATATGCAGCAGACCGATAAGGCATTTGCAAAATTTTGTGATTCTCCAATAAGCCGACAAAAGTAAAACGAATAAAGTAAAATAAATAAGCATTTTACATGACATGCATAACCATGGCATAAATCATTCATCCATACTCACCATATCCTTCATAACCCAGAAAAATAAACACGAAGATATCGCATCCTTACAGAACAAGATCCCAAGCTAGACTCATGGACGCATTAGAACAAAACCAACAGGCCATGAGAGGGGAGCTTGACTGAATGAGTACGCAGATAGATCGGCTATGCATTTTGTTGGAAGCTCTGCATGCAAAAAGGACATCGGAAACAGAACGGCCCGAAGAGGATCAAGACGAAAGTCAGCCAGGAGAAAATGAGACGCACGCCCATACCACACAAGGGCATGCGCCTCTAAATAATGGGACCTCGCAGAACACAAATACACAAAATTCTGTACCTATCATCACCCCCCAGGAGGATGCTCAAGCCAAAGAAACCCCCCAGGAGGATGCTCAAGCCAAAGAAAAGTTTTAAATACTTGAAGACAGGCTAAAGGCGATTGAGGGGGCAAACCACATAGGTTTCGAAGCTTCAGACATGTGCTTAGTCCCTGATGTAGTTATTCCGGCAAAGTTCAAAGTACCAGAGTTTGACAAATATAAAGGAGAAACATGCCCCAAAAGCCACCTGGTCATGTACTGCCGAAAGATGGCTTTCTGTTCTAATGATGACAGACTCTTAATTTATTTCTTCCAAGAAAGCTTAACTGAGGCACCGCTGCGATGGTATATGCAGTTGGAGCGGTCTAAAATCGGCTCGTGGAAGGATTTAGCTAATGCTTTTGTCAAACAATACAAATACAATATGGACATGGCTCCCAGCCGTAATCAGTTGCAAAGCATGAAGAAGAAAGACAGTGAGAGCTATAAGGAATATGCTCAGAGATGGAGAAGCATGGCTGCTCAAGTGGAGCCACCCTTGTCAGACAAAGAAATGATTGACACGTTCATAGACACGCTCCAATCGCCCTTTTATGATATGATGATTGGAAGTATGTTCTCAAGCTTCTCTGACCTAATTGTCATAGGGGAACGTGTAGAAATGGGGATGCAAAGTGGGAAGATCCATAATAATACCTCATCATCCCACGCGCAAAAGCCTTTCGTCAAGAGAAAGAAAGAAGGAGAGACTAACGTGGTGAGTAGTGCCCCTCTATACGTTGCGGCAACTATCACGCCGAAGCCTCCTGTTCAAAGGACGCCCTTTGCTTCTGATAGTCAAGGAGGTCAGAACCCCATTCAACCGAGAGCTCACAACCCTCAAGGAAGAAAGTTTGTCCAGTTTGATCCGATCCCCATGACTTATAAAGACCTCTATCAGCATTTACTCAAAAACTCATTGGTGGTCCCTTGCCCGCAAAAGCCTATGGAACCGCCTTACCCAAAATGGTATAACTCGGACGCCACTTATGAATACCATCTTTGAGGCAAAGAGCCACTCTATAGAAGAATGCCTGCCATGAAGTTCAAGGTTCAAGATCTGATAAATGCCAAGTGGTTGAGTTTCCAAGAAAGTAATCTCAATGTGGGGAACAACCCGTTACCTAACCACGGGAATACATCAGTAAATATGATTGACAATGAGCACGAGGGAAGAATAATAAAGGATGTCGCTGAAATACAAACCCCTATTAGAGAAGTGTTCATCGAACTTTGCAAAGCTGGCTTGATAGAAAGAACAAATGTCAGCAGGACCTGTGATGAAGACTTTTGGTCTGATGACGAATGTGAGGAATTTAAAAGTATCCTCCAGAAACTGCTTGATACGAACATAGTTCAAGTTATCTCTCAAAGAGAAGAAGAAGTATCTATGGTCCAATCGGCGCAAAGTTCTGGAACCACGGTCCCAAAGCCCTTGGTGGTTCAATTCTCTAAAAATACATCACCCATAATGTCTAACGCTCCCAAAGCTATTACTGTCCAAGTACCGTCTCCTTTTTCGTACAAGGACGATAAGGCAGTTCCTTGGATATACGATGCAAAAGTCCAAGTTGAAGGGAGTAATGCACAACCAAGCTTTCCGACTGTTACCAACATCGTGGGAATAGGCGGGATGACTCGGAGTGGGCGGATTTATGCCCCTGAGAAAGAACCAATAAAAGCAGCTGCAAAGGGACAGGTGAAGGACCAAAACAAAGGAAAGGGGGCTGCGATAGACGAAGGAGACATAGGGAAGGAGGACAAGAAAGAAGCCTCCCGTGAGGAAGTGGCTGAATTCCTCAAATTCATTCAACAGAGTGAATACAAGGTGATAGATCAACTAAACCGCACACCAGCTAGAGTTTCTCTACTTGCCCTATTAATGCACTCTGAGAGTCACAGGAAAGTATTGATGAAAATCCTGAATGAAGCCCATGTGTCTCAAAACATCACCTTGAATCAGTTCAGCGACCTAGTTGGCAACATCGCCGCATGCAACTACCTCTATTTCAATGATGAAGAAATGCCTGCAGAAGGTAGAGGACACAACAAAGCATTACATATCTCGGTCCAATGTAAAGAGCATCTTATAGCTAAAGTCCTTGTAGACAATGGATCCTCCCTGAATGTGATGTCTAAATCTACTTTGGATAAGTTATCCATCGACAAGACCCATATGAAACCCAGCACTCTGCTCGTGAGAGCCTTTGATGGTTCAAGAAGAGAGGTAATGGGTGAGATTGAGCTGCCGATTCAGATTGGCCCTTTCACTTTTGCCGTTAATTTCCAAGTGATGGACATCAGGCCCAACTATAGTTGCTTGTTAGGAAGGCCTTGGATTCATTCTGCCAGGGTAGTACCATCAACTCTGCATCAAAAGTTGAAATTTGTGGTGGATGATAAGTTGGTCATCGTATTCGGAGAAGAGGACCTGCTGGTAAGCAAGCCAACATCTACGAGTTACATTGAAGCTGCTGAAAAAGCCCTTGGGACATCATTTCAAGCACTAGAAAGGTTTTATTATTTATTTTTAATTATTTTTAATTAGTAGTAGTAATAATAAATAAAATAATATTTTTGGTTTTATAATAAAAGAGATTAAAAAGGAGAAGAAAATAATGGATAAGAAAATGGGATTTTTATTTGAGAAGGGGTGTGTAAAAAATTAAAATTGGTGGTGCAAATAGAAATAAATAAAGCTGGATCCAGCCCAGGCAGGCAACAGCCCAACGCCCTGTTCCTGCATCCTTGCTGCTTCCTGCACCCAGCTTCTTTCACTCACGCGCCCCCCTACACAGCCCAGCCTCACGAGCCAACAGCAACACACGCGGCCCAACCCGTTTCTCAACCCAATAATCACATTAACCCTAAACCTAAACCTTCATTCTGCTTCTCCCTTCTCTCTCGAAGCTTCTTCTCTCCACGGCGCCGCAGCACCCATCTCCACCCGTTCCTTTCTCCCACCTTCATCCTCTAACCCTAGCTCCCTCACGCCGCGGCTTCCCCCCTCCATCCTTCCCTTCTCCATCCAAACCCTAAACCTAAACCTCTTTCCCCGTTCGTCTCCTCTTCGAATCTCTCTTCTCTCCTTCCTTCCATAACCCTAGCCGCGGCAATCCTCTTCTTCTCCACAGCCTCACCCCTTCACCTCTCTCACCAAATCTTTCCCTAACCAGCCGCTCCACCGTAACCCTAAATCCAACCCTAATTTCTTTTCACCCAACCGCAGCCCTAACCTCCTCAAATCTCTCAATCAGAGGCCCATGCCTCCAAAAGGGAAGTTTTTATTTTGTTTATTTCTTTTATTATTTATGTTCTAAAATCAACACTGATTTTCTTTCCCTTTTTGATTCGCAGGAACCAGAAGGCTATAAAAGAGGAGGAAAGACGCAGAAGAGGGGGACCGGACCTGAGAGAGAACAAGAGAAGGACTGAGAGGACGAACGAGAGGGAACGAACAGAGCAAAGACAAGAAACAGAAAGACCCGTGAGGCACCATACTTTAAGTTTAAACACCCCCTAGTTCTAGGTTTCTTTTTCCTCCATTCTTTGTCTGTAATTTTTCCTGGGAGGCCATAAAGCCCAGGTTCCTCCTCTTTCCTTCATCTTCGCATTCTCTATTATATTTTTTTTCTTTCTCCTTTCTTCTTCTTCTCACGGTCTGTACATTAGACTGAAGTGTGTATATTTCCCTGTTACCTGTAATTATTCTTTGTTGTCATTTTTGTATTTGCCATTGTTGTTGCTGTAGTTGTTGTTGTTATTGGTTGCTGTGATTGTTGTTGTTGTTTCCGTTGGCCTCCACGATTTGGGTTGCAATTAGGTTTAGGGTTTGGCCTTCCAATGGGGCCAAACCCTAAATAGGGACTAAACTGCAAATATACCCTAGGCAAGGACTAAATTGTAAATATATGATAAATAAGGACTAAACTGCAAATATATGATAAAGAAAGACTGAACTGTAAATATATGGTAAAAGGGGTTTGAAAGCAAAGAAATTAAAAGGCCTTCCTTTTTTAATTTTCTGTTCATATGCGTTTTAAGATTTGGTCCTCCAATGGAGCCAAATCCTAAATAGGGACTTATTTGTAATTTACCTTTTTATTTTATAAATAGTCATAATTGAATAAAAATGATAAAGGGCATGCAAGCAAATAAAACTTCTCTTCTTATCTATATTTTATTGACATAATTAGTTTATATTCTTTTAGGTTTTTTTATTATTTTTGTTACATTAAGAAGGAGTAAAAAATGATTTTTGTAGAATACTTGAGTTTTCTTTCAAAGTCTGCTTTAACATTTTTGTAACTTGATAGGTGGTAAACTTATATTTCTTTTAAGAAAAATTCATTTGGGAATAATTTAATGATAAGCAAATTTTTTGTTCTTAAACAATTAAAAGGGTACCATTTTATGGGCGTCTTAGGGGTGCTAACACATTCCCTATGCGTAACCAACCCCCGGGCTCGAAATCTGGTTCACAGACTATTACGTTTAAATTACCCTCATAAAAAAGGTTTTTCCTATTGTTTTTCCTTAATAAACTTTAGGTGGCGGCTCCATTTAATTTTTAGGGCGGTTGTCACATCATGTAATATGTTCATTTTCGTGTATTATATTTTTCATATAATTTATATTTATATATTAATCAATCTATATATTAAAAAAATTTAAATTTGCTTTAATGTAAAATTTTATTTAATCCAACATGTAATTTTTTTTCTATTTTCTATGATTTTTATATTAATCAATTTACATACAGTTTTTTGTGTGAGTAAAATATTATATTTTTTTATATAATATCATATATTTACATCAAACATATTAAAGAAAAATATTATATTTTACATATAGATATTCAAGTTATATGTTCATTCCCCGTGTATTATATTTTTTATAATTTAAATTTATATATTAATCAATCTATATATTGATATAAATTTAAATTTGCTAACTTTAAATTTAAATTTTAAAAAAATCTAAATTTGCTTTCATGTAAAATTTTATTTTATTCCAACATGTATTGGTCTTTCTATTTTCTATGTTTTTTATATTAATCAATTTACGCATAGATATTAATATTTTTTTGTGTGACTTAAATATTATATTTTTTATATAATATATTATATTCACATATAATATATTAAAGGTAAATATTATGTTTACATATAGATATTCATGTAACATCTTCATTCCCGTGTATTATATTTTTTATATAATTTATATTTATATATTGATCAATCTATATATTTATATAAATTTAAATTTGCTAAATTTAAATTTATATCCTAAAAAAATCTAAATTTGATTTCATGTAAAATTTTATTTTATTCCAACATGTAATGTTTTTATTTTCTATGATTTTTATATTACTCAATTTACGTATAGATATTAATAGTTTTTTGTGTGGGTAAAATATTATATTTTTTGCATAATATATTATATTTACGTATAATATATTAAATATATTATACTTAAATATAATATATTTTTTGGTTGGTTACAAAAGTAATATAGAAAAATATATACATATAATATATTAATGGAAAATATTATATTAATATATAGATATTCAAGTAATATGTTCATTCCCGTGTATTATATTGTTTTATAAAATTTATATTTGTTTTTTAATCAATCTATATATTGATATAAATTTAAATCCTTTCAAAAAAAGATATGAAGTTATAAAAGAGAATCTAAATTAGCTTAGATTAAACTAAAACTTAAAAAAAACTAAATTTGCTTTCATGTAAAATTTTATTTCATTCCAACATGTAATGTTTTTTCTATGATTTTTATATTGCTAAATTTACTTATAGACATTAAAAAAATTTATTAAAATATATATTTTTTATATCATATATTATATTTACCTATAAATATTCATGTAATATGTTCATTCTCGTGTATTATATTGTTTATATAATTTATATTATATACTGATCAATCTATATATTGATATAAATTAAAATAAAAGAAGCTAAATTTGCTTTTATGTAAAGTTTTATTTTATTTCGACATGTAATGTTTTTTCTATTTTCTATGATTTTTATATATTAATCAAGTTACATATAGATATTAATATTTTTCATGTGATTAAAATATTATATTTTTTACATAATATATTTTATTTAAATCTACTATATTAAAGGAAAATATTATATTTACATATAGATATTATATTATATTTTAATTTTCTTTGATATAATTTCTATGATTTTTATATTATTCAATTTACATATCGATATTAATATTGTTTTGTGTGAGTGAAATATTATATTTTTTATATAACATATTATATTCACATGTAATATATTAAAGGAAATTATTATATTTATATATAGATATTCATGTAGTATGTTCATTCTTGTGTATTGTATTTTTTATATAATTTATATTTATATGTTAATCAATCTATATATTGATACAATTTTAAATTTGCCAAATTTAAATTAATCTTATAATAATCTAAATTTGTTTTCATGTAAAATTTTATTTTATTCCAACATGTAATATTTTTTTCTATATTTTTATATTAATCAATTTACATATAGATATTATTTTTTTTGTATGAATAAAATATTATATTTCTATATAATATATTATATTTACATATAGATATTCATTTAATATGTAATCTTGATGATATATATTTTATTGTTTATTTAAATATTAACTAACTACCAATATTTTTTGTGGTGGCAAATGTCATTTGCTTATAAGTTGTTTATCTATATCACCTTTGAATTGAATTTTTGATTTTTGTCACAATGACATATATTTGCAACAAAATATAAGACATTGGTATATGTCAGATAATGTATTGTGAATCAACAATTTATTATTATTTTTACTCTAAATAATAACAAATAATATCAGATATGATTTGTTATTATAAGTTATGAAATGCTAATAACAGAGTTTGATTGTGTAAAATATTCATTTATTAAAGATAAGAGTTCCTTACGAAAAAAGCTGTAATACACGCGTGAGTTTGTTAAGGTCTCATTTTTTTGAATTGACTGACTACCATGTTTACATGATTTAATTTGTTTTGTTTTGCAATATTCAGCATGAAGTAGATAATCTTAATGTTTTAATTTTTGATATGTAATGCATAATTTGTAATTATAAAAGTTATTCTTATTAACAACCAATATATATTTGTTACAATGTATGGTTTATAAATATTGTTAATCAGCTACTAATTTGATATTGTCAAAAAAAAAAGCTACTAATTTGATAAACTAATTTATGGTTATGATTTTAAATTCTAACGTCACCACACATTATTTATCTACATGCCCAAGTTTTACTATGGTTTAAATTCATTTTGATTAATTGTGTATGATATTTTGGGAAATGTTATCATGACATTAATCGATTGTATAATTTGTTGACAATATGAACAAATTTATGGTTGGGAAGTATCCACAAATAGTAAATTAATGAGTTACTATTTTGGTAAACATACGTATGTAAATCAAATTGGAATCAAAATTGCTTTGTTTCCATTTAAACATTATGTTATCTTGATGTGTTTGACTTGTAAAGATGTTATGTGTTTTTAAGTCTAATGAAAATTAACGTCTTTTGAATAAATCAAAAACAGAAAGTAAAAGAGTTTGTGTAGAATGAGATACTAGAATGTCGAATAACCAAAGTTTAACATTAACACACATGAAATATAACATTTTCACCTTATTGTCAATAATGATCATTTCAATGGATAACGGAAAACTGTTTGTTTGTGGTGCCTTAGTGCACCACATACGAAAAACACCAACTATTAAAAACCATTTCTGGTCAATGGAAGAGACAATGTCAGGATTAGATCATGGTTGAGGTTCATTTTCATTGATGGAAAAATTTGGTAAAAACATAAAAGAATACTAAAAGAAAAAAAACCCAGAACGTTGAGAAATCTTATCGTAATGAACATGTATCGTTTTATCAACTATTTATAGAAATTTGAATGCTTGGAAATTAGTAGTTCCACGTTTTTGAAATTGCATAAAACCCTAATTCGGCCAGCTTTAAATATTTAATATTTAATTCAATAGGTTACATAACCATATTAAATACCTTATTAAGACCCTATGATTTGTCTCCAAAAAAAAATCTGCACTTTTCTTTAATTGGCTAAAAATTCTATACGTTTTCTAAAAATTATTTTTGGAATTATTGCTAATTTCCTATTTAGTTCATAGTCCTTAGTCAACGGAAACAATTTTAAATACATTCCTGAAAACGGTTTGGCTATAAAATTTTATTTGTGGAATGAATAATTTATTATTATTTACCATGTTACCTAAATAAAACCTTTCATAATTAATATGTTTCCAAAATAGATTGAAAGGAATCATTACCATGCTCCAAACAAATTTGCAGTTTCGTACGTTATTAATTTTTTTACAGGTTTTATTATATATGTTTTTAAAGTTGTAGCTGTCATTGCTAAATCATGTATCCATGTCACCTATTTTTTAACACATCATCGAATTTTAGTTGTATTACACGCCACATAATCGAATATTAATTGCTAATTGTTTTAGAAGATGACATTTAGAAGAATAATCATTGAGATTATTCTCAAATGTTTATAATATAGATTTGATTTAATTTCCACTTTTTCGCATCTTAAAAACAATATGTTGCAACTTATGTTTGGAAAGGAACAAAAAATTATCTAAATATGTAAATTAAATGATATTTTGCCATTAATAAGTTATTTTATATGATTATTGACATGCAACAACTTATGTTTGGAAAGTATCAAAATTTATGTAATTAATCAGCTACCAAATTTGAGACAATATGTAATCGTCACAATTATATGTAATTTATAAATTAGTTACAATATTTATTTTATAACTTTCCAGGAAATTGTTATATTTTGTAACAGATTCAAATACAAATTTATCATTCCAAATGGAAAGATTGATATGACGTATAAAAATTACCTAAATATATGATTTGATATTGTCATTAGGTGGCAATCAATTAATTTATATTTGTTTAGTAAATGTAAACTAATTATTTTAAGTTCTGTAACAAAAAACTATAACAAATAATATAGTTATTTTAAGTTGTTTATTTGTATGGCCAAGAGTTTGAATTTAAACTCGTTATGAACAGTGGCGGATCAAGAAAGTTTATTTGGTGGGGGGCAAAATTTTGTCTCTTATATCTTTTAATGCTCATTTTTTTAAAAATGACCCAAATTAATACAAAAAAATATGGAGATCTATTTACTCCTTAGGAAATAAAAAGTATCAATTTGGTTATCAAAAATTTCAAACGTTGGACATATTAATCCTTTTCAGAGACATTTTAGTCCACCTAAGAACTAATTTAACCGATATTTGAGATTTAAAAAGACTAAATTTGGTAATTTTTATTTCTAAGAGACCAAATAGATCTCCATGTTTTTTGTCAAGAACCACTTTATGCTTTACTCTAAAAAAATTTATACTATGGGGGCAACATTTATTTTTTTATGGGGGCAAAATATAAAATTATCAAGTATCTTGAAGTTAGAAAAAAAAAATTCATGGAGACAATTGCCCCCAAACTATAACACGTACATCCGCCACTAGTTATGATTAAAACCCTTTATAGAAACTCCAATAAAAAATAACAATAATTAAAATAACAAAAAACAAAATAGTAAAACTAATTAATAATTTGAAGTAATAATTCAAAATACAAAAAACAACCCTAAATTCATAAAATCATTAAAATAGGCAACTTAATCAAAATCTAGAAATACTATAAAGAACGCGACATCAAACTTCAAAATCTTAATAAATAGCGATCATCTTGAGAATGCTGATAAAATTTTCAACAATCAATCCAACTTATGTCTGATTTAGACATCTCACAGCTATGTTTTGGTATTCCTGATTATCTGCCATCCACTACAAGAAAACGCGCTGTTACCGATGGCTAAAGCGAAAAAGCTGTTGGTAGTCCGTATTTACCTACGGATTACTGACGGGCCGTCGCAAATACTTACCGACAGGTTTTTTTAACCATTGGTAATACCAACGGGCTAACCCATCGGTTAAGACCGTCGGTAATTTTCGACAGAAAAGGATGTCAGTATATTGCGACGCAAATTTTGTTTTTTCCGACGGTATAGGCCATCGGTAAATTCTGCATAATTTTTTTATTTTTATTAAATAATTATTTAAGTTAATTGATTTTTTATATTTAATTTAATTAATTAATTGATTTATTTATTTAATTTTTAAAATGATTATTTTCTTTAATTAATTTATTATTTTCTTTAAAATAATAATAACCGTAAAATAAATTAATTAAGGATCAAATTGTGGATCTAATTGTTTGAGCATATAACATACTCACAATTCACCAAACTAAACATAAAATCTATAAATAACAAAAACATATGTCTCATAGTCATATCGATCCTAATCAACTATAACTACTAATCCTCTACGATTCCAGCTGCTCCTTCAGTGACTTCGACACATATGATTGATTTATTGCCTTCTTTGAAAAAATACACTTTCTGATTCTCAGCCAAATTGTGATCAGAAACAAATTTGGACTACTTTGCTCCTAGATAACATTCTGATTTGCGATCTCTTCTCCAAATGAGCGATCAACTCTGTAATTCACCAGAAGGTAACTTAAAGTCCATGTGTGGTGGTTTGTTGTTGAAGTACCTATGAGCAACACTTGCAGGAACATACTACAAAAAACAATTATATGCCAGATTGTAGTTAGACTATAAGTTGTTACGTAAATAAAATAACAAATATATAATAAATTATTGTTATAAATTAGCAGGACACATACTCACCAAAGGTTTGACGCCCGACTCAATGTTCCCTGAAATTGCAGCCGTCCATAGAGTACGCTTTCCTAATCCAAGTTGTTTAATCCCTTCAATAGTCCTCCTTTTTGAAGTTACAATTTGCCCCTATTTCCATAAGCTACTCTCAGTGGCACCTTATAACTCCCACTGTAAGTGAAGAAGCAAAAGTCACCTGGTTGGACTGAAAGGTGAGCAGTAACCGCTTTCCATCCTTTACATAGGCAAATGTACCCTTCCTCAAATTACCAAAACACTGGCCATTTCGTGTCATCACCATGACATAAAATAAATGGCAAAGAGGAAATAGAAACAAAAAAATAAGTAAAAAGTAAAAAGTAAAAATAAGTAAAAAGTAAGTAAAAAGTAAAAATACAAAGAGGAAACAATTCAAATTAAAAAAAGGCAAATAATCAATTTTTAAACAACATAAGGCCTAACTCTCAAATGTCCCCAGCGGAGTCGCCAGCTGTGACAATCACCTTAAAATTCAAAGGAGCTGCCACCTAAGTTTATTAAGGAAAACATTAGGAAAAACCCTTTTGAAAATAAATAAGAAAAATGGAAAGAAACCAGTCTTGCAAACCAGATTTGAAGTTCGAGAGTTAATTACGTATAGGGAAGGTGTTAGCACCCCTAAGACGCCCATAAAAATGGTACCTTTAATTGTTCAACAATGTTTGCTTGCCATTAAATGAATTATTCCCAAACAAGTTTTGTAGAAATAAATATAAGTTTATTAATCACCATATTACAAAAATAATAAAAAGTAAACTAAACCATTTAACAAAAATTATTATTTAATCACCTTTTAAATATAACAGAAATAAAAATATAAAAAATAGAAAATAAAATCTAATTAAATCAACTTAATTATTTAAAAAAAGTGTAGATAAAAAAATAGAAACTTCCCTTTTTTTATGCCCTTCGTTAATCTTTTATTCATTTCTGATTATAAAATAAAAAAAGAAGTAAATTACAAATAGGTCCCTGAAATAAAAAAAGTAAATTACAAATAGGTCCCTGGTTTGAGTTTGGTCCCTTTGGAAAGCCAAAACCTAAACCTAATTCGGTTCGGCCGTCACATGATTAACAAACTCAAAATATTTAAACATTCACAAAATTGATCAAGAACAGATCAAGAATGTAAGCAGATATGGAAGAAGAAGATCATGCTTTATTATTACAGTCTGAATCCCAGTTTAATGACCATATAGAATAAGGACTCAAAAAAATAACAAAGGAGGAAATAGTAACCTGGGTTTATCCTTTTCCTAGAAAGTAAAACATAAACGAGGGATAAGGATACAAGAAAACCTATCTAAGACTAGTGTTTATTTGTTTGGATCTGTAACCTCACAGGTTCTTCAATGCGGCCTTCTCGTTCTGCCTCTGTATCTTTTGGTTCGTCTTCTTTGTCTTTCTCTTCTGGATGCACTCGTGGTTGCCTTTCCCCTTCACTCGTAGTCTTGAGAGGCTTTTATAGCCTTTTGAGTCTGTAACCAAAAATGGAAATGAATTAGAGAAAAAATAATAGGAAATAAAGCAATTAGATGAAATAATAGAAATAAAATACTTCCTGATTTTATGTCCAATCTCCACGTTTTTCTTATTTCTTTATGAAATCTTGCTTCTGGTGTTTAGATTTAGACCAAATCATAGAATATCTGGCAAGATTTGAGGGAGAAGATATAGAGGATTCGATGGTTTGATGAGATTGAGAAGAAAAAAGGGAAAATTTGAGATTGGGGAAGGGGATATCCGCGGCTTAGGGTTGAGAGAGTGGGGGGATTAGGGTTAAGTTTTGGTGAGAATGAAGAAGAAATAAGAAAGTGAGGAGAAAGAGGAGGACGTGGAGGCGAGAATGGGGGGCAGATGAGAAAAAGAAGAGAGGGTATCCTTGGGAGGGGCTGCGGTTGGTGGTCTGATAAAAGGGGGAAAAAGTGGTTGAGAGAATTGGGGTTGTTAGTTGGGATTGGGCTTAAGTGGAGGTATGGTCGGCTTGGGGGCGTGTGAAGGAAAAAGGAGGGGCGCAGCGAGTAGGGAGGCAATGAGAGCCTGGGAGGCGCTATTAGTAAAAAAAAAAAAAAGGTGCAGTGACTGATGGAAAGGCGCGTTGGGCCGGCTGGGCTGGGGTGCTGTAAATCGGGTGCAGTTTTCTAGTGACACCCCAAACATACTATTTGCAACCTTTTTTATTTCTTTCTTTTTTCTTTTCTTCACTTCTTTTTTCTTTTCTTTTTTCACTTTTTTTTCATTTTATTCTCTTGCCTTCTTTTCTCTACTTTGAGACCAAAAATATTATTATTATTTTTATTACCAAAATAAATAAATAAATAAATAAATAAATAAATAGGGGCCAGACAAAAATGGGGTATGACAGTTTGTAATATGTCACCTCTAGAGATCGTGTACGGTAACGTCAATTCTTGATAAGTCACAAAGTAGTGTGATTTTTAGAGGGTTTTAGGTGTGAATTATATCCTTTTTAAGTGCTTTTATTGGCAATTCACTCCTTTAACCTTTGGTTTTGTAGAGAAGTCAGAAAAAACTACTTTGGAAGCATTTTTGGACGCTTTGGACGTATTTCAAGGATTTTAAAGTGAATTTCGGATATTTGGGCATTATGTACGCCCTTACAAGCATGGTGTACGCCCATGTTGCTTTTAAGCACATTCCAGCACCGAAAAATGAAGTTAACACGGCCTGACAAAGCTCAATACTGTAACACCTTGATTCTGGAGCGCTACGGTATAATAATTATTAAACCCTAAACGAGTAATTAGGCGATATAGATATACTGAAAAATAATAGTTTATTAAAACTAAATAAATTGACACATACATATATAATCAACATAGTCACACACACAATCATAAAGCAATCGTAAGTTGTCTATCCTAGGGTTTTCACACATCAGACAAGTTATTCATATGGTTGATAGACCTCTGACAACTGTCCTCAGCTATCACAGGTCACAACCCCTCTCTCAAGGTGTTGCTGCTATCAACCGCTAGTAGGGCTTGGGTCACCCTACGCACATTTATATACACTACTCTATCCTACTATCCCCAGAATGTAAGGTTTCTCGCTCTCACCTGGTTAGAAGATCGCTGAAGCTGCTGCCACTATTTGCACCTCCGAGCCTGCTTCTCATACCCTCGAGCAGCAACTACTCACACCCTCTCGCAGTGGCTACTCACATCCCCCCTCGAGGTTCTCCTACTGAGGGCTTTCTGGTGCACATGATCCTTTTTTTAGGCAAGTGCAGAGCATACTAACTTCTTAGAGGAAATTATAGAGAGAGAAATCCTAGAGAGAGGAAGTATAGGGAGAGAAAGGAATTTGGAGCGAGGTGGAATGAACGGTGAGGGGTATTTATAGGTGAGTTTCGGCACCATTGCGTCGTGATAACACCATCGTGTCGCGATTGGAGCCTTTCAGACCCTTCTAGATGCACACATGGCAAAAACCAATTGGTGTGACCAAGCATACCATCGCGTCGCGATGACTACTAGGCCAACATGGTCGCGTCGCGATCAAGCTTAGGGTGAGACATCTTGTCTCTTCCTTTCTAGACATTTCTAGGGGTTTCGCACCCTTCCTAGGGGTATTTTTCGTCCTTTTGAATGCTTCTATAACTCATATAATCCCATTTTATCCAAATTAAGATTTTTAACGCATGTTTAGCACCTAATTATCAATCTAATTATACTTCAAATATTATTTAAGGTTATCTGAAAAATTAGCATGTTACAAGTACGACCTTACATCAGGTAGCATGGCCGTACGCTGTGCCGAATTTTGAGCTATGTACGACCTGACATAAGTGATCACGATCGTACATAATTGCGGACCTGTGCAGTCATTAAGTGAATCACGGGGGTACATAGTGAAGCACAGACGTACATAAGGACGGAATTGACACAGACATTCGCATTTCTATTTAAACCCTTGTGAAACACTTGAGACATATCACCTTTTCGACGTTTTAGAAGAGAGCCATCTTTGGAGTTCGTTGCTGAAGGCTAAAGGAGATCCCAGAAGCAGAGAGGATAAGGAAAACGAAGCACCGCCGTCATTCCGAAAGGGTGCCCGATTTAGTTTATTCTAATTTTCTTTATGGATTATGTGACACCCTTTCGGGGCCTTAGTGATTATGGTGACTTAATGGTGATTTTAGTGAGAAAATTAAAAACTTAAAAGCACATCATATTTAAACATACGAACACTTAATATTTATTCATCAAAGTAGTGCTGAAGAAAATACAAGTGTAATAAATACACCTCAAAAACATAAAGACATTCCACTGGCCGTGGTATTAAAAACATATACGGGGATTTCAAACTATCTCCTAATAACTCCTTCGTCTTCTACTCAGTATCAGCAATTTCTTTGGCAGAGCACTTTCCCATCTACGTGTCTTGGGTCCTTTTCCAAAATCGAAATCTCTCAAAGTAATCTCTTTGTCATCTATAGATCCATTGAAATACAAGAAAATACATCGAAAGTGTGAAAACCTCATTTTCACGAGTTTTATCACGACAATCACACAAGTAAAATAAAATAGATAATTTATACATAGACAAAAATAATTTTAGTAATAAGACAATAATTGTTCCCATGACTAAAATAAGTTCACTATGAAAATTTCCCAAGCAATGTATGAGTATGGTTGAATAAAAGCCAAAGACATTTCCGCCAATGCAAATGTTAGACTTCAAATAAGCCAAGTGATAATAATTTTTCACGCCAAAAAGTCTTAATAAAGACGACTGACAATAAAATTGTCAGGCCAAAACTTAAGTAGTCTTACGGCATAAAAGGTCCATGACTATCAAGTCAACAAGTAATATAAGTCCAGATTACGTTGAAAACCAGCTGACAGTAATTTGTCAGGTCTATGCCATGCATGAATGCAACAGTATATGTAAACCTATCATATCACTATCACAATCCAAACCATGATCATAATCATAATACATCAAATTATTTCATATATAATATATATTTAATATATAATTAATTTCAAGAACAAATTGATCAAACTCTCATCCAAGAGTTTCATCCACAACAATTGCACGCAATCACATAACTCATTGATTTATTAAAACTCATTAGAGAATCTTCCCCTTACATTAAAAGATTTTCCTTCCAAGCTTTAAAGTGATTCTCTCAAGATAAGTTTAGACCTAAAACTCATAAAACATAAAGTCCTTTACTAATAACTCAATTATATAATCACTTAACAAAATAAACCTCTTATACTAAGTATTTCACATATTCATTCGCATTATAATTATAGATTGAAAAATAGATGAGCCAGCTAAATCGAATCTTCTGATTATTTAAACGGATTAGTGATGTTGATTAATTAAATATTAGAGAATGAAGTGAGGCAGAGCCAACTGGATCAATCGTCTAATATCTAATAACTAGTGATCGTTTATTATCTTTTCTACGAGTTATAACAAATAATACATCAGATTGTTCCCGGGTAAGAGAGACAGAACTTATCTCTTAAATGCCAAGTCTTGCCTAGCCAGAACTTTTCCTAACGTGTACCATATATCAAACTCCTAAACCAATTTATTTTAATCTATTTCTAGAATAAAAAACAATATATATAGTATGTGCCACTTTAAACATACTTATGACTATCAAATAATTATACCAAGTTTTATACATGTTAAAAATAATGATACGAGCCTATATATTAAATTTCAAAAACATATAATCAAACCATAATTATTTATGATTTATCTAAGAAAAAGCCTAATGTTTGTACATATAATTAATTACTTATTAACCAAACTACTTAAGCCAAAATCACTTATTTATTTACGCCATATGCTTAAGCATGCACATTTTATTAATTAAAAAGCAAAACTAGATTAAAAATTTATTTAAACTAATAACTACAAAAATAATAAAATAAAAGTATAAAAACTATATATAAAAAGGATAAAACTTAGGTAAGGTTCTTTAGGTGTGATTGGTATTGTTTCTCTCACAAAAAATGATAAAATTTGTTTTAATAGTGGTAGTTATGAGAGGTTAGAGATACTAGGAGTTGATAAAGAGAGAAAAATTTAGCTATTTTGTGAGAAGAACAACACCAACCACACCTAAGGAACCCTACCTAAGTTTTGTCCATATAAAAACTACTAAAAAGCTTCATAAAATAGATACCTTGTAAATGCTTCAAGGTGGGATGAAAATTTATGAAGGGAAGGCCTCCTATTTATAGGAGAGATTTCTTGTTCAAGAAGAAAGGATAAAGAATAAAATATATTATGTAACTCAAAAATTATAGAATATAATTTTGTAACCCAAAAATTATCAAATTAACTTATGGATTTCAAAATAAACTCCAATCTAATTAATTAAAAGATTTAAGCTTATCCAAAACTAGTCACAATTCCTATCTCTTAATATTAACCGGCTTTTCCAGTAAAAAAAATAAAATTAACCGGCTTCAGTTCTAATCGCCTGATTAAATCATTACGCGATTAAACCTAACGCCGACAGAAAATACATTTGATATAAATTTTATTTTCGTCTCAAAAATTAGGATTAATTAAAAGGGAATTTTTATAAAAAATCCACCCGGGGGTCGAAACAGAATTTTTTTTCGGCGGTAAAAAATTACCCGGGTGGCCAAAACGTCGCCCGATTTTCGTCAAAATTAAAATATAAAATTTTTGCTACCAACTACATAAAAAAGACCAAAATACCCTTTTAATGTAAAATACACCTAAAACACAATAACTTGCACAAAAACACAAAACTCTAAATACTGAAAATACGGGTTGTTACATATTACTGTAATGATTTAGTATATTTAACTCCTATTTCGAAAATGAGTAACTAAACCTATCACTAGGGTGATGAGTGATCTTTTGCCTATGGTTTTATTTGGTTTCAATCTATGAGATGCATGTTTCCTGTTTTCCTGTGATTGAATTGTTCCTATTGTGATTATTTAAATAAGGTCTGATCAACGTTAGGATAATTAATTTAATTATTGGCGATCGTACCACAGTTAATTAACTGACCTATATGAATAATTTGATTTGCTAATTACGTCATATCAAAGGCAATTGTTTGTTTTCAACCAATTATTGAATTAGCAAACCTCAGATGCTTAATGCTTTTATTGATTTTTTATCTTGCATGGTCATTGAGGATAAACTCAGTAAAAATACTATTAACGTTACATGATCATTGGGTGTTCATAACATTAGAATGGGTGGTTGACAATCAAATAGGAAAATGATGCATCTGTTGAGTAGTTGATTAATAATAAGAACTTAACTTAAGTGAAACCGGATACCATAGACTTCCATAACTGAATCTTCTTCTTGCTTGCTTCCGTATTTTCTTGTGACTACTTAAGTTCCTGTTTTCAAAACGTGCTCAAACCAATTCTCATTATAATTCGTAATGTCTAACTAGTAAAAGAACTCGAGTAGTTTGGTGATTGTTAACGCTCCCTGGGGGTTCGATATTCGGAGTTCTAAATACTCCACTTTATTACCTTTGCGATAAGGTGCACTTGTCATTGAGTGTCGAATTGAGCAACAAGTTTTTGGCGCCGTTGCCGGGGAGTGCTTTAACAATATTGAACAAAAGAGTTCTTTGCTAATTTAGACACTTTTTATTTTTGGTGTGTGGAGTTTGGTTCGGTTTTGAAGCAAAAATTTATCCGATCCAAAGATTAAAACAACATGCGGTTCGGTTTGGTTTGGATGACTTCCTTAAAAAAATTCGAACCAATCCGATCCAATTAAATACGATTTGGATTGGATCGAATGATCCGGTTTTTACTTTTTGCTGAGCATTACATATTAATTATTTATATGACTTCAAATAACATATTTAGAATTAATTTTTTAAAGAATTAATTTTTTGGTAAATATTTAAATAGTATATTTGCTTTGGTTTAATTAGATTTCAGTTTGGTAAATATTTAAAGAGTAGATTTACTTCAAATTCTCTTTGAATTTAATTTTTTAATAATATGGGATTCGGTTCTAAGTAAGGCAATCACAAATCAAACTGAACCGTGCGGTTGACCAAAAAAAGTTACCCAAACAAATCCAAAAAATATCGATTTTTTGCGGTTTTCATTTTTTTGAATCGGTGCAGTTTTTATTTGAATCAGTTTGGATTTGAACACCCTTATCGTGTGTGTGTGTATTTTGTAGGTTGATCCTATTTTGCAGGTTATCTCGAGGAACCATGACAGGTAGTACATGGATTAACTATGACAACCACTCCAGCTTGAACCAATATGATCACTATTCTTGTGGTGAGGACTATGTCTACGAGTCACTGTATTATCTTGAGGACTATGTTTAATAATAAAATAATAATATATTTTCGACTCACTTGTCATGTAGATACCACGTCAATTAAAATATTCACGTCGCAGTTGCTGACAAGGCTACCGTTATCTGAATCAACAAAAATTGATGATAGAGACTAAATTTACTAACAAAGAATATTTGGAGGATAAAAATTTGAACAAAAATTTTGTAAAAATTAAATCCAAAAAATAAAATTTTTATAGTACTAAAACCATATTTAATCTTAGATAATAATATACTAGATGAATATTATTATAAGAAGTTTGAGCAGTTTTGGTTCACTTTTTAAAACCTAGTTAACCCCATCTCTTGCGCCTCAAATCCCTAGTTCCCAAACCTCCTCTTACGATCCATAGCCATGGACTTCTCCAAGAAGCGCAAAACAGAAGAGAACGGCGACGCCGTTTCTCCGCCTCCATCCACTGACGCCGTCTCCGTCGCAACCACCACCACCACCCCCCTCACCCTCACCCCAGAAGACATCAGCAGCATCCTCCAACCCTTGAACCAGGACCAGCTTCTCGACCTCCTCCGATCAGCATCCCTCCGCCACCCCGACGTCCTCAACGACGTCCGCTCCGTCGCAGACCGCGACACAACCCGCCGGAAACTTTTCGTCCGCGGCCTTGCCGGCGAGACCACTACCGACACGCTCCGCGCTGTGTTCTCAGCCTACGGAGACCTAGACGAGGCCATCGTGATATTCGACAAGTCCACCGGCAGGTCCAAGGGGTACGGCTTTGTCGTGTTCAGGCACGTCGACGGCGCCATCCTCGCACTAAAGGAGCCCAGCAAGAAAATCGACGGCAGGATGACGGTGACGCAGTTGGCGGCGGCGGGTGCCGGATCAACCGGCGGCGACGTCTCGACTCGGAAGGTGTTCGTGGGGAACGTTCCCTTCGAAGTATCATCGGAGAGGCTATTGAGCGAGTTCCTCAAGTACGGGGAAGTAGAAGAGGGGCCTTTAGGGTTTGATAAAGCTACTGGAAAAACGAGAGGCTTCGCGTTCTTCGTGTACAAGACCGAAGAGGGTGCTAGGGCGTCGCTGGTAGAGCCTCTTAAGACCATCGACGGTCACCAAGTGATTTGCAAGTTGGCTGTGGATAACAAGAAGCCCAAGCCCGGGAGCCAGAACCCTTCGGGCTTTCCAGTGGAATCTTCCTCTTCCATGCATGCTCCTAGTATGATGATGCCGCAGTACGGTGCTCCTAATGCTTATGCCCCGGCGTATAGTAATCCTGTTCCCTCTGGTGGTGGGTATGGGCCGGGGCCTGTTTCCCAGTATGGTGGACCTGGGCCTGTTTCCGGTCCAAGGGCGCCTCCGGGGCCGACTTCTGTTGGGGGATACCCGGATGGTTCGCAGTATAATTACCCCACGCAGCCCATGCCGATGCAGAGACCTCATCCCGGAGGAATGTACCAAGGCGTGCCGCCTTATTATTGAGGTAATTCTTTGGGTTTGGTTTTCAATTGTGGTATTGTAGGCAATATGCGTTTTGCTTCTCTTAGCATTTTTGGTTCATTTTGTGTGGTTGTAGTTTATCTCTTTCATTTTCAATTTTCTTCTGGGAAAAAATGGTTTTAGGTCCACTTATTTGTTGATTATGTGTTCAAAGTTTCAGTCTTTTGTCTTCCATTTTACCGTAAAGCTTTATTGATTTGTGAGTTGTCCAGTCCCCTATCCATCAGCAAATATTTGTGTGTGTTAGTATTAGTTGAAACTTGCATATTAATGGTTTTTAAATTAGTGAAGTTTGTTGTGGGTTTGCATGTTACAAGGACCTAGTATTTAATGGCTCTTCCAGCTTACCAATCAACATTTCTTAAGGCTTTTTTTTTGGGGGGGGGGGGGTGTGTTGTGTGTGTGTGTTAGGAGGGGAAGGGAGGAAGAGGCTTATGGCTTTCCTTTCCCTGAGAGTTTTATAAAATGAGGGGAGAGGTTTGGGGAATTTTAAAACCCCCCGGGCCCCCAAAAAAAAAAAACCTCATTTACTTGTTTTTTGGATCTCCAAGTTGGCGGGAAGGTGGGTGATTTGCAAACAAGGTGGTAGTCTATTCTCCCCTTCCCATTAAATGATGGGAAAGGTTTGGAGAATTGTAAAAGAACAACCAAAACCATCGTTTACATTTTTTTTTTTTTTTGAGTTCTCCAAATTTTTTTCTTTTGGGGGGGGGGGCGGCGGGGGGTGACTTGCAAACAAGGTGGGTAGTCTATCCTCCCCTCCCCCTTAAACCCCTTCCTCCCCCCTTCCAAATCCCAAACAAACCCTAAATCTGTTGTATGGTCTTCCTGTTGAAGTTGATGTTGATTTAAGTTTAATTATTTGTTGACTGTGTATAATTTATGAGTTATAATGATGATTGTTATCTGTTGACAGTTTGTTGTGTTTTTTAAATGTTAATTATTGGTTTAAGTTTTGAATAGGTGTTTCGTTCAGCTTTGTGATGGCTTCTTGGGCGCTAGTGCTTTAAATGGTTGTGGTGATTTCGTGCATGCAGACAATGAAATCTTTGGTTTTGGTTACATGGACTGCTGTAATTTGTTGCTGCTTCACTGCCTCTGCTTCTATGTGTTATGGTTCCATTTGCGATAGGTGTTAGTGAAAGCTTACATAACTTGGGGTAGTTTTTGAATGTAGTACTTATGTGGAATTTCTGTTGAACTTTTTATTTGAAGTTTTTTCTTTCCTTAATTAGGTTCCTGCGTTCTTGAGTAAATGCCAACATGGGTTACATTGAACATAAAATGTGTTATCGTTGCCTATGCTTCTATGTGCATATATGTACTTTATGTGGTGGTTGTCTTGGCCACAATTTTTTTTTAATGTTTTATCATTTTACTTCTGTTAATTGCTAGTATATGTTCTGTATGGTGGGGCTTGTGTTACATTTGAATATTTTGTATCCATATCATTTGGTTGTAAACTAATTCTGCATCAAGTCGTATGAGTAAATCTGTTCAGTCAAGTCTTTAGAGGCTTATTTATATCGTTTTAAAAATAAGATCTGCCATTGATTTGGCCCTGAAGTGGAATGCTTGTGTATACACCTCCTTTGATAATTGCCAACCTAGTTGAGATTGCTTGCCTTGTTTGTTGTGGAATCAAAGCTCAAACTTGATGTGGCAATTGCAATGCCATTTTTCAGTGTGCGAACCCTCAATTTATGTTAAACTTATAATGATTTGTGAACACACTTCACTTTCTGAAAAGCATTTATTTTTAATAGGCAAAAAATCGGAGGGAGAGGGTCTGTCTTGTAATTTCCACAGTTCGTGGTTCTTACAATTTTGATTCGGCTTGTGTAATTTGCAATTGAGCTGTAGTCAAGCCCACATCTAGTGGTTGTTCACAAGACATTAAAATAACAATTCAAGGATTTATCATATATGATTGATTGTTGAAACTTCAATGCACTAGGTGCCACTGTTATCAAATAGTGGCCATGGCGGCGCCATGGCGGATTGTGGTGGCAGATTTTTTGCCTACTGCCATGACCAATTTGTGAAGGATGGTGGCGTTATGGCAGAAATAACGGCTTAAAATAGCAGAATTTTGGCCTTTTGCTATGGTCTGCCATTCGCAATTGATAACACTGCTAGGTGCACGTAAAATATTAAGCTCCCTTCCTCCTTGTTGCCAACCCTCTGAAAAAAGAGCAAAGCAAAACAAGGGAAAGAAAGTAACAGTTATTATTTCCTTATATACACAACTCTTGAGCCAAAAGTAGGATATGAAGATAAAATACAAAACAGAATGTGTTGGTTGTTTACCTCGTCTTGCACTGTGCTGCACTTGAGTATGTGGTGCCATATGTTTGGGTTCTAGAGGATGTAAATATCTCGAAGGGAATAGGCAGCTTGTTTGCTATAGTTTGGTTTTTTTTTTTCCCTTCCCGTTAGTCATCCTTTTGGGCCAAATAAGTAGTTTGTTTGTTTGTTTGATCTTACTGAACGGTTCTGCATTGTTTTTCTGATTATGATTTTGACGGATGCTGTATCAAACCTTGTGATTGTCCCTATTTTCTGCTATTTCTAATGATTTTTGATGTGGTTCTCCTGTTCCATTTTCGATGTGAAGTGGTTCCGCCAACACCGCATTGCAATTCTTGAGGTTAGGACGTAGGACCCCCGTTTTTTTTTTTTTGGTCAAGAGGACGTAGGACTTTTGAATGCCATTTGGTCCCCAAATGTCCAGTTAAAGGGCCAATTTATTTTTTGTATCATTCTCTAAAGTGAGACAATTACATTGTAATTATTTTTTGGTGAAATATAAATGCTAATCTTAGGAGAAGTGTAATGGAGCAAATAGTTTGATATAATATGTTGCGCTCGATTTATTTTCAAGGTTACACATGCACATAGCAAGATCTTT
This sequence comes from Calophaca sinica, assembly GCA_037113605.1. Lineage (NCBI taxonomy): Eukaryota > Viridiplantae > Streptophyta > Magnoliopsida > Fabales > Fabaceae > Calophaca > Calophaca sinica. The sequence goes on along the minus strand of CM073734.1, from coordinate 97,032,201 downwards.
CTTTCTTTTTTTTAATCTTTTTTGTCGTTTCAAAAGAATAGATTGGATACTGTTAACGAATTTGAGTGTTGAAAACAAAATCTAAAATTCTATGCCACAAATTGATGAGTTGTCACTGCATGCTTAGTTGTGAAAAGGAAGTCTCGAGATGCCTCTTTTGTATGGTGCTTCTTGTCGGTGATTACGATTAATCAGTTGCAATCAGGAATGAATACTCGAACATGATACCACCAGCAGATTGCGCATGGTCGATATTTGGGCACGTGTTAGGGATCACTTGAACCTAACCTGCGGGATCTTACCTTTTGCAAGGTGGGTGGAGGGAATAGGCGCTAAAATGATTTACTTTGATATCTGATACCATTCCTCCAAGGCCATTTGGTGTGTGTGATTAGTACATTTGCATGTGAAAATTCTTATAAAAGCTTCTTGTAAGCTGTTACATGTAGAGCCTTTGTCAAGGAAGGGAAATGAAGCTCTTTTGCGTTGGTTTAGGTAGGATTCAGTTAACCTCCCCCGCCCGGGGGGGGGGGAAGGATATACTTATTACGACTGATGAAATAAATGAATCTAAAGTGCAGTGGGATTTAAGAATGTAAAATTATTCTAACAGTTTAAATTTTAGAAGATGCCTTCTCGTAGAGAATTTCTGCCCTCAATGAATTGCACTATTATAGACTCTTAAATATGATTGGTTTTTATCCCTTTATTCAGCTATTATTGAAATGTTAGTAAATGTTGACAAACTACTCCCTCCGGAACCATTTATAAGGAAAAAAGTCATTTTCAGATTTGTTAAAAAATGTATGTATCTGGTCCATTTTTGGACCAGATACATACATTTTTTAACGAATCTGGAAATGACTTTTTTCCTTATAAATGATTCCGGAGGGAGTATGTTAAAGTTTTTGGACTGTAGCGTTATAGGTTTTTTTTTTTTATGAAATGCAGTGTTAGTTAATTATACATAAATTTGTTGCTATTAATTTATAGAAGATAGTGGATAGCGTAACTTTGTTTTGAGTGTACACAACTATTTTTGTTAGCAAGCCATTTTTTTGTCAACAGTGTAATATTTCAATAAGTCTGGGCAAGGCCCAAAAATATTACATACCAAAGTGCAAGATTACTGGCGGGCTTTTATTTCAACACCTCCCCAACTTAATTTCCCCACCTCCCCAACCTAATGAAAAGATTGAAATACCCTTCAACTTAACCCTAATCCCCCCCTCATTTCATCACCTCCTCCCCACGCTCCTCACCTCCCTCTCCCCTCCCGATCGTCGCCCTCACCTCCCCTCATTTCCACTATCCCCTCTCCCGATCTCACTTTTGCCCTTCACACTCCCCACATTTCCACCGTCTCGCATCGTCTCTCTCCCTCTCACTGGATCATCACTCGATTCTAGGTACGAGCATCGTCTGTTATGTTTTTCTTCTTCCTGGTTTCTCTGTAAATCCGACTCTAGAATCAGGATCACTCGGCTTCAAGAGTCCGGACGTAGAAATTGCTGCAATCATTGAACCAGGACTCTAGAATCAGGAACATTCCGCTTCAAGAGTCGGAAGTAGGGTGGAGTTCTGTCATTCGAACTTAGGACTCTTGAATCGGAAGTTCAGAATGACAGAAACTCCAATTCCTACTTTCGGACTCTTGAAGTCGGAGTGTTCCGGATTCTAGAGTCCAGAAGTTCAGAATGACTACAGTAGTTATTTAATTTGATTTTTATTTATATTTTATTTATGAATTTATTTTACAGATTATGGCACGTCACGATGGGTCGTGGATCCGCTAGGGTGGTCGTGCACCCGCTAAGTGGTCGGATACCAGGTGGTTGGATATCAACCCTGGCTGATGACCTGGACGAGACCTACTATGCTCGCGCAAGCGCCGGGATGAGCCGCTGCCGACCTCATGACGGTAGTGGAGCTCAGATTTCAGCCTAGTACGCCAACAAAGACACGGGCTGGCCGTGGAGGCAGACGTCACCGACAAAGCGCAGAAGTGGAGCCAGACAAACCGGTGGTGGAGCCGGTGGTGGAGCCAGACAGACCCGAGTCATTCCTGGGGCCCATCTGACGGTCGGATTCTTATCGATTATGGACAAGAACATGTGGCGCCGCATTGTGGCTTGAGCGTCGTAAGTAAACACTATTTTTGTTTTTTACATTAATTTCATTTATTTATATGTAATTGACTTATACTGTGCTGTTTTGATGTCAGTTGCGGGGAGAGATTAGGGTGATCAGTCACGGCACTAGTGTATCTGCTTTTGCCCCTTATCCGCAGATTCATGCTATTCTGCTTGAGTCGAAGCTTGATCCACTCAGGCGGCTTTGTTATGGGGCGGTCAACAAGGGACTGATCAGTGCCTTTGTAGACCGGTGGCATTCGGACACTTCTAGCTTTCACCTGCCGATTGGTGAGATGACGGTCACTCTGGATGACGTCTCACAGCTACTCCATATTCCAGTGATGGGGACGTTCTACCTGCCGCAATGGATAAGCGACAAATTTCTTTGCTATCTTGTGGACATTAGGCGTCCCTAGAGCTGCAGCACATGAGGAGATTGATAGGAACAAATGTACTTCTGTTCGACTGGAGTGGCTGCGCACCGAGGTATACAGGTGATGCTGCGATGATCGAGAGTGGGACATGGCAGCCAGGGCTTACCTATTGCACCTTGCCGCACCACTGCTCGCCGAGAAGAGTAGCTCCTTGGCCCAGCGTATAGGATGGCCGCACATGTTTAGGGACTTGGCCGTGTCGAGACCTCGCATGGGGTGCCATGGCCCTCGCACATTTGTACGACCCGGCTCGGGGATGCGGCGAGGTTTAAGATGAAGCGGATGGCGGTATTTGCGGCGCTATTACAGTGCAATTTTGTTGTATTCAATAATCTGTTATTATACTTGTAAAGCGCTAATTAAAGAGTATTTGAGTTTTTAATTTTCATGCAGGCCTGGATTCATGAGCACTTCCAGACACCTGACCTCGGATCCAGGAATTTATGTCTGGAGTACGACGAGGCAGTACCCCGTGCCTCTCGTTGGGATGTGGTCAGAGGCGTAGGACTGGTGAGGCCATATCGGCGGGCCCTGGATCGGCTGACTGTATGCGATGTTACCTGGGACCCGTATGTCGGTCACAGGCAGGCGCGGGAGTTCTACGCTATATCTCACTTCAGGGGCTTCATCCGTTTCGGGACTCTCGTGTATCCATACCTGCCGGACATGGTATTGCGCCAGTTTGGACATGTGCAGCGCATACCAGACGATCCCCGGGACTTGAGACGGCAGTCAGTCAGTTCAGAGGAGATGGACGAGAGGTGGCTTCATTTTGATCAGCACCTCATTGTTCTTGGTGCTCCGGTGGCGCCTGGATTACCGGACGTGGAGCCTGGATACATGGATTGGTTCCGACGTATCTCACATCCATATATATATATATATATATATATATATATATATATATATATATATATATATATATATATATATATCCTGATCATGTACCAGTTCCAGATCCAGGATCACCGCCGCCGCCGCCGCCACCACCACCACCACCACCGCCACCAGCAGATGTATGTTATATTTATAAGTCTTATTTATTTGTCTTAAACAGCTGTGAATACGAAAATTAAATCTTTTTTTGTTGTTGTCGTAGGCTGCTAGTTGGGCTAGGGTGTCTGAGATTGCACAGGCAGTGATGGACGGACGCCTGCACATCCAGCCCGACACCGATGGTTGGGAGCTGATGCGAGAGCTACATATATTAGCACGCCCTCATTTCCCGCAGATATATACACGGTGACGGGTCAGGCGTAGGCACGAGTAGCAGCACCCTCTTAGTGTTTTCATATGTATTTTGATCAGACATATATATGTATTTGTATTTTGGGATATATGCATTTTATTTGTTCATAAATTTTATGCCTCTGGTCGTACCATTATGTCGTTGAGAGGCAAATACAATTAAAACACAAATTAAAACACAAATTGAACCATAAATATAGAGATCCAATATATAAATATTCAATGATCTACAGCTACATGTTCTGCGGATGAAATAAAAATAGATTTCCAATGTTGCATGCGATTAAGATATAGCGCCTCCCAATCCCTAGCACAATCGCTTCTAAACCTTTTCCATTGAACATCCAGCTGAGGTATTGGAGCGTCATGCTTTAAATAGACCTGAAAAGTCTTTTTGCTTGATTGCCCATAGTCTGATCTTAAAATAATAACCACACACCCAACAGATTTGCCAACGTCTCGTGCCCATGCCAATAGGTCATCCCGCGTAGAAAACACCTGAAACGACAACATGTATCATTCACCAACTCATCTAACAAATCTTAACAAAATTGATCAATAAAATAAGTACCCGAGCAGAGTGAATGCACTGGTACAATCCATGGAAACGACCTCTGGAACATCAGGAACAATGGGCACTATGGTGTCGGGAAAGTTGTCTTCGGAAAAGTTGTCTTCCATTGAAACTGCACTGTAAAAGACAAGTCAAAACTTTAACAGACATAGAGTCCGGATTCTAATTGTCGGAATATTTCGGATTCTTAAATCCGGACTATTTTATACTTCCGGACTTTAGAATACGGAGTACTCCGGATATTAGAATCCGGACTTGGGAAATAGAGTAACCAAAAAAATAAACGTCCGGATTCTTATATCCGGAGTGCTCCGGTAATAAGAATCCGGACTCTCTGCGATTTCAGGAAAAAAAAAAAAGAGGCCGACGAACCTCAGATCAATGGGGAGATGGCGAACGAATGCACTAGGGCTGGCTACGACCTCCAAGGCGAGCCAAAAAACTTCAAAAAGTGAGAGATTAGGAGAGGGCGATTTCCAGGAAGAGAGGGAGGTTGGGAGGAGAAGATGAGGAAGGAGGAAAGAGGGGAGGTGCTGAATATTGAAAGGAGGAAGGAGGAAGGAGGAAGGAGGGTAAAGTTGGAATATTGAAAAAATGGGAGGTGGGAAAATTAAGTGGGGGAGATGGGGAAATAAAAGCCCTTACTGGCGCACAAAAGTATGTCAAACTAACAGCATAGGCAGTGTCTCAATCCTAAACAACAATATTAATCACAAACACGCTGCTGTAGCAAACATTAAACATCCATTTAACATAGATTCTTAATTCCTCCTCTTCAAAACCCAATTTACCTCAGACAACACTATCATCAGGTTGTGCCTAGCCCATTAGGGCAAGCCCTTGAGTCTCTAAAAGTTGTTGGCCTTTTATTTTCCCCCCTCCCCCACTTAATTTTCCCACCTCCCCAACCTAATGAAAAGACTAAAATACCCCCCACTTAACCCTAATCCTCCCTCATTTCCTCACCTTCTCACTCACTGTTCCTCCTCACCTCCCCCACCTCCCCTCGCGCTCAAACTCTCTCTCGCCCCTCACCTCCCCTCATTTCCTCACCGTCCCTCTTAGGCTCTCACTCCCCTCTCACTTAGTCACGTCGTCTCTCTCCCTCTCACTCAGTCCCTCTCTCGTCGTCTCTTTCCCCTCCCGTATCGTCTTTCAGGTACGTCATTCCCCCTTTTTTTATGTTTTCTCTGTGAATCCGGACTCTAGAATCCGGAGTCCTCCGGACACAAGAGTCCGGACGTGGAAATTGGAGTTTTCTCAATCTGAACGTCCGGACTCTTGTGTCTGGAGGACTCCAGATTCTAGAGTCCGGATTCACAGAGAAAGAAAAATACAGTTTATACGTCCGGACTCTTGTGTCTGGAGGACTCCGGATTCTAGAGTCCGGATTCACAGAGAAAACAGGAAAACAAAATTATGAATAATATAATAATAACCATATTAACATTGATTTTATGATATTATTTTACAGGATTATGGCACGTACAATGGGTCATGGATCCGCTAGGGGTGGTCGTGGTGGTCGTGTACCTGGTGGTCGTGGTGGTCGTGCACCTGCTAAGGGTGGTCGGATATCAGCTCCTGTTGATGACCGGGCGAGACCTACTATGTCAGTGCGCCATCGGCAGGCTGAGCAGCGCCGATCTCAGCACGATAGTGGAGCCGGTACTTTAGCAGCACATGAGTCGGTGGTGGAGCCAGTACAACAGCCGGTGGTGGAGCCGGTACAGCAGCATGTACAGCAGCCGGTGGTGGAGCCGGTACAACAGCCGGTGGTGGAGCCGGTACAGCAGCCGGACGTGGAGGCGGTACATCAGGATCAGGGGGCCGCGGATCAGGACCCGGAGTCATTCCCTGGGGGCCCATACGACAGATCAGTTCTCGTCAGTTATGGACGAGAACATGTGGCCGCACGGTTGTGGCTTGAGCCCGACGTAAGTAACAGTATTTATGTTTTTTACATGATTTTCATATATTTATATGTAATTGACTTATACTGTGTTGTTTTGATGTCAGTTGCGGGGAGAGATTAGGGTGATCAGTCACGGCACCAGCGTATCTGGTTTTGCCCCTCATGCGGAGATTCAGGCTCTTTTGCTCGAGAGGTGGCTTTATTTTGATCAGCACGTCATTGCTGTTGGTGCTCGGGTGGAGCCAGGATTACCGGACGTGGACCCTGGATACATGGACTGGTTCCGACGTATCTCACATCCATACATTTATCCTGATCATGTACCAGTTCCAGATCCAGGATCACCACCGCCGCCGCCACCGCCACCACCATCGCCACCATCACCACCACCACCAGCAGCAGATGTATGTTATATTTATAAGTATTATTTATTTATATCTTAAACAGCTGTGAATTAGAAAATTAAATCTTGTTTTTTGTTGTCGTAGGCTGCTAGCTGGGCTAGGGTGTCTGAGATTGCACAGGCAGTGATGGACGGACGCCTGCACATCCAGCCCGACACCGATGGTTGGGAGCTGATGCTAGAGCTCCAGAGATTAGCACGCCCCCATTTCCCTCAGACATATGCACGGCGACGGGTCAGGCGTAGGCACGAGTAGCAGCCCCCTTTTATTTTTTCATATGTATTTTGATCAGACATATATTTGTATTTGTATTTGTTCATAAATTTTGCCTTTTAATTTTTTATATGCATTTTATTTGTTCATAAATTTTGCGTTTTTTCGTAACAAAGCACAAGGTAAAAACAATAACTGAAAAACAATGTGACATTTAATAATAACGCGAAATACAATAACTGAAAAACAAGGTGACATTTAATAATAACGCGAAATACAATAACTGAAAAACAAGGCGAAATAGGATAACAACGCAAAATACAACAATTTAAATGTTTGGTTGAATGCAACGACAACACGAAATACGACGACAACAACAACAACAATAAAATACATCATGGCTGTGTCAAACTGGTGACGCTTGACGATTCTGGATCAGTGCACATGGCGATTATTTCGTCCACAGATCTTTTCCTACAGGCGGAGAGTATCTGGTCAATGCTTCTCCGTAGATCTGCGTATAGGGTACTGTGAAAAGACGTTGAACATCGTCTCCACGTCACCGTTATCTTCAAGTTTTAGAACATCATATCTAGCACGCCCGTGTTCCCAAGAAATAGGGTATCGATAATGGATATCACACACCCTTCGGTCGTCTCCTGGTCGTACCACTATGTCGTTAACATTTCTCTTTAAGGCATCAAGGGACGTGATGCCTCTGTTTATCCTAAAAGATTTTGGATTTTTACACTCAAATGTGACGCCGTTGTCATCTCTTTTAATCCGACCACTGTAATAAACAATAGCAAGAATAGAAATCATGGTTGTCTGTGTTGGTGGTGGAAAGTCCATTGAAACTGCACTGGGAAAAAAGTCAAAAATTATGTCAGACATAACCTCCGGATTCTTAAATGCGGACACTTATTTAAACGTCCGGATTCTTAAATCTGGAATAATCCGATAATAAGAATCCGGATCAACATAAAGCTCAGAAAAAATTTGCACGTCCGGATTCTTAAATCCGGAGAAACATAAAGCTCAGAAAATAAATTGCACGTCCAGATTCTTAAATCCAGAGGATTCCGGATTTAAGAATCCGAAAAACCAGATATCACAAAAAAAACTGGGTCGAACGCACCTCACCTTCGACTCAAAACGACCTTCAATCAACTAAACAACAACGTAAAACACCTTCAAACGTGGGAATGATCGAAAAAGGGCGAGAGAGAGGGAGGGAGAGGTGAGATTTGAGTTGGAAAGATTTGAGGGAGGTGAGGATGAGGGAAGTCATGAAGAAGGAGATAGGGTTTTGTATTTTTAGGGAAAGGGCAAACTTGAAATATTGAAAATATGGGAGGTGGGAAAATTAAGTGGGGGAGGTGGGGAAATCAAAGCCCAAAGCTGTTCTGTCATTATGATCCACAATTGAATAATGAGCCATGATGTTCAATTTATAGGAACATTTTACTTTGTTCTCTCTCTCTCTCTCTCTCTCTATATATATATATATAGAAACAGTTCTCTCTTTTTAAATATTTTATTTCTTTTTCTCTCTTTTCGTATATTCATACAAACATCAAGTATTAAATAACAGATTTTCACAAATACATTAGAATCAAGTATCATATGGAAAGAGTTCATCATAAATTCACCAGTAACTATGCCCTTTATAAAATATCAAAGTAAATTTGGAAAGAGATCTTCATTCTTTTTATTGGTTGTTAGATTGAAAAGTTTTCTTAGTTTGAACTGGAAATATTTTTAAAAAATAAAATTGTGTCTGAAAAGTGAAAATTTTTCATTTATATTGGTCAAGGCTCAAGATATACAAATGCGGTAAAAGGAAATGTGTGATTTATTTCATGAAGGCATCAAAGATAGCACAAATCAAGAGGAAGCCTGAATTAGTAAGTCGAATCAACTGCAAACTATAAAAGAAATGGATAAAAAAAAGACAGAAAAACCTTAGTAAGGCAAACTCCTTGAACTTGTGATAAACAAGGACTTCAGCTTAGCAGATTCCCCGACTGCATTTGCTCTCTGAGTTATTGTTTCCATATTCCTATGCAGACTTTCTTTCACCAAATTCTTCATCATTCTCTTCCCTTCTTTTGTCTCTCTATGATTTATAGGTAAACCTATTACAGTTCTTAGAGTTTGTGGGCCTGAATGTGGTGCCATCTTTAAGTGCCTTTCATACTTAAACCATTGCAATAATTTCAGTGCTCTCTTCTGAGCTAAGAGGCTCCCTAATAGAGCCACTTCAAGAAGTATAGGGACAATACCTAATTGTACCATTTTATCTCTTTGTGATGAACTTTGATGAGCTAGAACCATCAAAATATAAGATGACAACTCTTGGCATTTGGGTTTATCTTCCCAAGATAAGATCTCAATCAAGCATTTTGGTACCATTGAGCTATTCTCTATTGATTTCTTTCCCATGGAAGTCACTACCAAGTTTCCAAGAGTGGCAAGTGTTAGGTACCAGAGTATCAGAATGGTGTCACACAACTAAAATAAGAGACGAGAAAATAAAGAAATGAACACACAAAATTTACGTGGAAAACCCTCAACAAATAAGGGAAAAACCACGGGGCAAGACCAGAAGAATTTCACTATGTGGGAAAATATTACAAGAATACCTCTCACAAAATACCTCACAAATACTCTCACAATACTCTTGTTGAGTATAAGAAATAATAAAAGATGAGAAGAGAAGAAGATTTGGGACGATTTAAACATCACACCTTGGCCTCCTTTTATACACTACAAAGGAGCCAACCAAATAAATCCAGATGTGGGACTTGAGTTTCAACAATTCTCCTTGAAGATTTTGATTGAGTCAAATCATATCTTCACACCACTCTTCTGCCTTGCCATTTAGGTAGTAAGCTACGTTTACGATGAGCCGTAGGAGGATCGACACCAAATAAACTTGTCGGCATTGATTGGCTTCGTCATCATACTGCTAGGTTATCTTTGGTGTGAATCTTTTTGCATATCACGGTTCCTTTCTCTACCACTTCACGAACAAAGTGATCTTTGGGTATCTATATGCTTTGTCCTGGAATGAAAACACGGATTCCTTGCGATGTGCAGGCACTACAAAGCTTCCGCAAATACGATAATCATCATGTTGCTTGTGCGAGTTCCTCCATTAAACCTTTAATCGAGATAGCTTCCTTGCAAGCACAGGTAGGCTGCCATGTACTCGGCCTCAGCAGTAGACAAGCTTCACATGATCTGTAACTTAGATAACCTTGACTCACCAGCTCCCCCCAGTGTAATTGTGAATACATACCCGATGAGTGGATTTCCTTTTATCAAGATCACTGCAAAATGCGAATCAACATAACCCACTGACAATGAATTACGATCGCCCGTAACATAATGCAACATCGAGGTTCCTTTGATGTATCTAAGGATCTCGGTAATCAATACTCTCTACCTGGATTTGCCATAAAGCGACGAAACCGCTCCCCGCTTGTGCAATGTGCAGTCTTGTACATATCATGGCGTACATAAGGCTTCCCACCGTGATGCATCTGATTTTCGAGACATTTCCATCCTCTCGCTTCATTGCTAGGACTCATCACGTGAGGATAATTTAAAATTGACGAGCGGGGTAGAAATTAACTTACAATCTTGCATGTTGAGCGTTGCAAGACCTTCCTTAGATAATTCGTTTGAGAAAGCCAAATCTTCCTGTCGTTTACATCTCGGTGAATTTGCATCCCTAAAATCTTGTTTGCGGGTCCCAAGTCCTTCATATCAAACTCCTAGCCAAGCTGTGCCTTTAATTCTTGGATTCGATCTTTGTTGGGGCCCTACCACCAACATGTCATCCCACATCTGTGACAAAATGATGAAATCATTATCATCGAAACCTCTTGTAGTAAATCTGATAGTGCGAACTCGATCTGTTGTAACCAAGGCTAATTATGAAGGAATCAAATCTCTTGTACCAACATCTGGCCTTTGCTTTAGGCCGTCTGATTTGGTCAACCTCTGAGCCAAGTTTTCTTTTCCTTGTTCTTTAAAACCTTACGGTTGGAGCATATAAATTTCTTCTTCAAGCTCTCCATGAAGAAGCGATATTTACATCCGGTATTCAAGATGTAAAATCAAATCACGACCATTGCCAACACTACGATAGTAGTAAGTCGACAATTTGGAGAAAATATCTAAAGACTATCACTTCTTCTGAGCATAACTTTTGACTACAAATCGCGATACCGTTCAAAGTCGATCATTCTTAGTCTCGTTTGATTTTGAACACCATTTGTTCCCAATGGCTTTCGGAGCCCTTTGGAAGTTCAACAAGTTCCCAAGTCTTATTTCTATGTAGGGCTTCCATTTCTTCCCGCATTAACGTCATCCATTGAGAAGCATCTGAGCCATTCAACGCTTCTTGAAGAGGCGATGGTTCACCTTCTTGATCGAAAGGCAGTATGCATCATGGCGAGCCATGACATAGTCACGAGTCTGCCCGCGATGGTGCAGTTATCGGCGTGTTGATCGTCGAACTTCTTCATCATTGACCTCATCGGTTCTTGTTCTATGTGTTGCAGTTACGTTTGGAAGAATCATCTTCTTGAGTCTTCTCTCCAAAGCTGCGATATAGCGATCTCTTTAAGTCTTGTCATTTTTACTGCTTTGTAATTCATTTTACGCAAAGACTACATCTCTGCTAACAACAAGCTTGCGGGCGGTGGGGTCCTAAGCGATACCCCTTGACATTGTCGAGGATAACCCAAGAATATACATTTTTCTGGATTTTGGATCAACTTTGTTCTTTCTTGGGGTTGTATATGCGTCACGAGGACATCAGGAACACATGTAAAGAAGAATAATCTACCGACTTTCCTTTCACATCTCCATTGGTGACTTCAAACCAATAGGCTGTTGATGGCGATCGATTTATCATGTGGCGTTTTGGTATACGCTAAAGATTTGGCGATCCTGGCATTTCTCGAGCCATAGCTCTTATTAACTTTCTAGGAGAGTCTGTTCATCCAGATTCTGCTACACCATTATATTTGAGGTGTATGTGCAGCGATGAATTGTCTCGTAATACCCTCTTTGCTGCGAGAATGATGAAAGTTACCATCTACATATTCTCCTCCATTTATGCTCCTCGAGCCCGGATTTTCTTCCCGATTTCAAGCTCTACTTGTGCTTTGAACTCCTTGAATCTTGGAAACACATCGACTTCTTCTTGATGGGTATGCCTGATCTCTGGAGTAGTCATCAATGAATGATACAAAATACTTCGCTCCCCATGGATGTTTCGCGACTCACATCAGAATGTATCGAGTCTAGTATGTGTTTGTACAGTAGTTACTTTTGCAAATTTCAATCTATGTTGCTTACTTGTCTGACACTCACGGAAGGAGTAAAGTTAAAGTCTTGAGCGGGTAGAGGCTGCGTTACGCAAGGACTTTTAAGCCACGCTCGACATATGGCTAACTGCGATGCCACGTCATCGTTGATTCTTCATGGCTCGTGATGCAAGCCAGTGCATCGCCTCTTTATGCGTATCTCCCAGCATGTATAGATTGCTTGTGATATTTTACTGCTTTCATCACCACAAGATTGCCCTTCACTACTTTTAAGATTCCACCTTGATATGGATCTTGCACGAGGTCATCAATTGCCCGGTGGACAATAGATTCCTTTTCAAGCCGCTTCACGTGTTACCCCTTGTATCTTGCGAGCGATGCCATCTTGCATCTTTGATTACGGCGATCTGATTCCAGCGATTTCTAAGGCGTGATCATTTCCCATAAACACGGATCCCTGAAACAGGCTCATAAGTACAAAACCAATCTCGGTGTGAAGTCATGTGCCATGTCGCTTTGAATCACTATCCGGACATCATTGAGCTTCCTTCACCTTTATAACTTGTTGCTCAGCTATCTGATTTCTCCATCATCTGGTACTTACATAACCTTGCGAGGTTGATGCTTACGAGAGTCTTCTCTCTATTCTTCTTGTTCAACTCTTCTTGAAGTGCCCCTCATTACCCGGTTGTAGCATTTGAGATTCTTTCTTCTTTGAGATTTTTGATCTACCACGATCTTGGCTCCCACTTTGGGGGCCACGTTACGTTGATTTGCCTGCGTCATCGTTAAAGCTTACGCCTTGAACTTTCGACGCTTTCCTCCTTATTCTTGCGCTGGATTCTTCTTGAGGATTGCCAAGCAACATCATCAAAGTGAAGAGTGTCGGCAACATTGTTGTTGTAATGTTGATGATGAGTTGATCATCTGAATCAGTAAACTCTAAAGTAAAAGTTACGCACGTTCATTTACGCTATTTTGAAATCGGAATCTTTGTGGTGAGCCAATAAGCGTGTTCGAGTGTTAATGTGATCAGTCATTAATATGGATTCACTCGTTCGAAGAGTGTAGAGTTTTCTCTTCAAGAATATTCTTGTGTGAAGGCGACTTAACCTCGTGCAATTTGTTAAGTACATCCCGAATCTCCCTTGCAGTCCTTTTTACGCCGGCACTTGACAAAGCGAATCCGCCATTGCTAGGTGCAAATTAGCGCGATGTTGTCATCCTTCTCTTTCCACTTTTCATCAGTCATATCGTGAGTCTACCCCGATTGCTTAAGCAATTATCCTTCCTCGGAAGCTGCGCTACCTTCAATTTCCACGAGGAGAAATTACTCCCATTGAACTTCTCTATCTCAAATTTTTCTGCTATGGTTGTACACAGGCCGAACCGGATTACACTATTTTCACGAAGTGAATAGCACGATTATCGTGAAACAGTATTATGCATTATCCATTATACCGAGAACAAATCGATATATGTTAACAATTCGTAAAGTATACAACCACTGCGTGTGAATAGTAGCGAGTAATGCATGAATAGTACTATATCTGAAAAAGTGGTATGGCAGTAAAGAGTGCACAGTAAGTTCCGAGGAAAGAGGTGTCGATGGCGTACTTAAAACCTTGTCTTTCCATGGCGAACTTTACTAGACATACACTTTTGCTACCACACTATTTCGGTAACAATTCTTTTACGATGTGGATCGGACAATCTGCAACCCACAGGCATACTAAGAACCAACACGCTTCCTAAAGTATTGGCCTTGTGAGAATAGTATCACCAACCTTGGAGCTCACGATACTGCTGTTAGGTATCAGAGTATCGAATGGTGTCCGCACAACTAAAATAAGAGCAGAAAATAAAGAAATGAACACACAAAATTTCGTGGAAAACCCTCAGACAAATAAAGGGGAAAAACCGCGGGCAAGACGGGAAAGAATTTCACTTTATGTGGGAAAATATTACAAGAATACCTCTCACAAAATACCTCACAAATACTCTCACAATACTCTTGTTGAGTATAAGAAATAATAAAAGATGAGAAGAGAAGAAGATTTGGGATGATTTAAACATCACACCTTGGCCTCCTTTTATACACTACAAAGGAGCCAACCAAATAAAATCCCACCGATGTGGGACTTGAGTTTCAACAGCAAGTGCTTTCTCTGATATTTCTTTCATAGAGGACAGTTCCAAGAGGATTGGTACAACCTCATTAGAAACCAAAGGCCCTGCATTTTCTAACACAGTTGAGATGTTGCATAGGGCTACCAAACATGATTGTTTGGTATCAAATTTTGAGCATGACTTAAGAATGTCTCCAAGAACTGGGAGAAAATGTAATGAAGCATGAGGGAATTGAATGTTTGATAGAGATGACAATGAAGAGAGTAAGTTTGCAAATTCACTTATTGTTGATTCGTCTTCAAGGTCAATTCTTTTAGGAAGCTTGGATAATATTCCTGCATCCAATGCCAAAGCCTTGTTCCTAAAAATAAAAAAAAACTATACGTGTCATTTTTCTGAATCCCCTGATACTATATCAGCAAAAGAAGCAAAACATGTTTCAAGTTTCAACTGGTGAATTCTACGGTGCACAAGCGAGATAGATATCACCACCATGCACAAGTGCTTAAAAATCATTCGAAACTTCAATGATGACCGATGCTGCCCCTCAGAAGCAGATGCTCACGGTCTTGCTCGTCATTACGGTCGAGACAATGATTTGATTGTTGCTCGTTTGACCAAAAAACAAGGGAAACGAATATGAGGACCTCAAAACTCCTCAAAGCTCAACACATATTCGTTTTCCTTGTTTTTTGTCTAACGAGCAATGATCAAGTCACCGTCTCGACGGTGATGACGAGCAGGATCGTGAGATTTTGCTTTTGAGGGGCGTCAGAGGTCGTCATTGAAGTTTCGAATGACTTTTAGGCACTTGTGCACGGTGATGATATCTATCTTACTTGTGCACCGTAGAACTCTCTGTTTAAGTCAAAGCTAGGTTAAAACGTATACTTAATGTGTTGTTCAAGTCAAGCATAAACTAGTCAATAAATCAACTCTCTACTAACATCATCCCACATTCTTAAATCCTTTTCTTTTCCCCCCTTTTGGTGGGAATGATGAAATTTGTGTATAAACATTTATATTTATTATTACTGAGAGATCTAAAGTTTCAAACCAACCATATTAAATATATCATCTTAAACTGAATAATGTCAAAAGGAATCTGAATTAAAGATGCATAGGGAGATAATGTCAACAAAAGACTTGAAGCTCATAGTTTTTTACAATCTTTATTAATTTATAAATTCAAAGAAAAAAAACGTAGGTATACCAAAAATTGGGGAAAAAATGTAGCTGATAAGAACTTTGTCCATGTAACTCATCCTACAACCCAGCTAATCATTTGACGAAAGGTTCACATTTTGGTTATTTAGTTCTAATTAGGTTTCTTCCAACTAATGTTAGCATTGCATATGAAGCACAACGGTGACGAAATTGATTCACCTGTCTCCTTTTCAGTTTCTTTATATATTTTTTTTAATTTAAAATAAGTAACAAAATTAACAATTAAGAGAAAAAATAACTGTTGAGTTACTAACAAGAATAATGAACAAATATCAAAGGCAACCAATACTAAATTTGAATAGCAACCAAAACAATGCAATAAAATCAATCAAATAAGGAGTAGAGAGTAGGAAGAGTGACACCACTATTTAGTTACGCAGTTCGGCCCCAAAAAAGATGACCTACGTCTGCGGGAGAGAGCAGCCCTCCGTTTCACTATCAAAGAGTCTTTACAAGAGATTACAATTGCTTTGAACCCCTTCCAAATGTCCAAGAAGAACAAACCCAAGAGTTCCCAATCCCTCTCTCTTTTCCTCTATGAAAACCTCTCAAGAACAACAATAGAGAAAGCCTTCAATCCTCCCTCTATGATTTCCTAAGACCCCAAGGTGTTTCAATGTGTTTCCAGCCCCAAAAAAAACCTCACAAAGACGCTCAAGAACGGCTGCACACAACCCTAGAAAGACTGCACCTCTTGCTGCACAATTCTGCAGCGTCAGGTTTATAAAACCCGACTGTGAATCGATTCACAGGCATAGGTGAATCGATTCACCTAGTCAAAAAAGCCTCCCCTGCACGAATTAGTGAAATGAATCGATTCATGCAAGCTTCCCATGCAATTCACAGAGGCGTACTTCGATTCACAGAGTCTCAAACATGCTTGAATCGATTCACATAACTAGGGAATCGATTCCCAGTGTTCAAGAAACACTTTCAAGCAATTCCATGATCCTCCAAACTGATTTTAAGGATCTAAACTCCACAATTCTCCACATTGACTTCAAATCAGTGGTGATGCTCAACTTTATCCATCAACCACTTGCTGCTCTCTTCATAAAATGGAATTACGTCTCAACGCAAATGATCAAGTCCAAGTGATCCTTGAACTTTGATCTAGGAAGATACTTGATGAACTTCTCACATCCATGCGTAATCCCCAATTCACCAATCATATCCTTCTTTGCCACTCCACCTTGAGTTGTCTTCACATGCTTCAAACCGCCTTTCAAAGAGCCATACCTCCTTTTCCGGTTCTTCCCAATATTCGTTCCAAGTGTCTTTTCCACAATGCCGAGATCCATCATCTCAAATCCAGAAGATAACTTCCCCTTGAGCATATCAATCTCCTCCTTGCTAGAACTTGTCTTTTGAATATCATTCACACTCTCCAACTCAAGATTGACCTAACACACAAGCCTCTCCTTGTACCTTGGTTCTTCAAACTCCGGAATACCTTCCGTCTTCATGAAGTTCCACTTGCATCCAACTACCCTTGACTTTTCTGGTAGATTCACAAGTTCCCAAGTCCGGTTCTTCTCCAATGAATTCAAACCTTCATTCATTGCCTTCAACCGTTTCTGACTCTCCATGCTTCCCATTGCTTCACTGAAGTCCCTTGGTCCCGAGTCTTGAACCTCTTCAGTCACAAACAAAGCATAACAAACAAGATCAGCATACCCGTATCTCTTCGGTGCCATAGCCTCCCTCCTTTCCCTATCTTTTGCCAACAGATAGCCAGGATTCACTGTTTGTTGTCTTCCTCTAGAACCTGATGGTGGAGGACTATCCTCCTCTTCATCATTCCCGGTCTCACTAGTGGTAGACTCCACCTCAAACTGAGTTTTCTCCACCTCCACTTCTGAGCTACTATCTTCCAGGTCTTTGCACTTCATCCCCATGCGGGTCTCATCGAAAGTGACATCCCTGCCTATGATAACCTTTGACCCTCCAGATTCCAAATTCCACAACTTGTATCCCTTCACACCCTCCGGATATCCGATGAAGACACATTTCACAGCTCTAACATCAAGCTTGTCCTGCTTGATATGCGCAAAAGCCAAAGCTCCGAAAACCTTCAACTTGGAGTAGTCTGCCGGTCTCCCACTCCAAACCCCCATAGGTGTCTTGAAGTCTAACGCCGTTGATAGATATCTGTTTATTAAATATGCTGCTGTACTCACAGCCTCACCCCAGAAGCTTTTAGGCAACCCAGCTGCCAAAAGCATACTCCTCACCCGCTCTAAGATGGTCCTATTCATGCATGTTGCTAGGCCATTTTGATGCGGTGAGCCTTCCACGGTCCTATGCCTCTGAATACCTTGTTTCCTGCAAAACTTATCAAAATGCTCTGAAAGAAACTCCAGGCCATTGTTAGTCCTTAAAATTTTCAGTTTAGTTCCTATTTGATTTCCTATGAGAGTATGCCATTCCTTGAACTTTTTAAAGGTGTCACTTTTGCTTTTCAAAATATAGACCCATACTCTCCTAGAGAAATCATCAACCATGGTGAGGAAATAGGAACCACCCCCATGTGTACTCACTCTAGCC
Organism: Calophaca sinica; assembly: GCA_037113605.1. Lineage (NCBI taxonomy): Eukaryota > Viridiplantae > Streptophyta > Magnoliopsida > Fabales > Fabaceae > Calophaca > Calophaca sinica. Next base: position 97,014,029 of record CM073734.1, on the reverse strand, counting down.
GGACCCCAAAGATCCGAGTGAATGTACTCAAAGGGTTTACTAGAATGATGCATGCCACCCCCAAACTCAACCTTATGATGTTTGCCTAGTATGCACTTATCACAAAATTCTAGCTTATCCAATTTATCACCACCTAGCAAACCTTGTTTAGCTAGTTCAATTAAACCCCTCTCACTAACATGCCCTAACCTATTATGCCATAACATGGTTTTATCATGCAAGGTTTGGCTAGCTAATGATGCATGCCCAATAATAGTTGAACCCTCTAATATGTACAAACCACACATTTTAGTCCCCTTAGCTATTATCAATGCATCATGCAAAATTTTCATCATACCATGCTCAATACTAGTGCAATAGCCTAATCCATCAAACATGCTTATAGAAATTAGATTTCGCTTGAGTTTAGGAACATACCTCACATCTTGTAAAAGGAATTCATGGTTGTCATACATCTTAAGACGAATTGAACCCATACCTTGAACTTTGCACGCTTCGTTGTCACCAAGGCGAACTACTCCACCTTCTTTAAGCTTCAAAGTCTCAAAGTATTCCTTCCTAGGACACATGTGATAAGAACACCCGGAGTCCATAACCCAACTCCTATCTGGTTCCCAACTCGTAACCACTAGAGCCCCTGCATCCTCATAACCATCCTCCATAGCAATCGCAACCTCCACGGAATCTTCATTGCTCCCTCTCTCGGGACAATCCCTCTTAAAGTGACCAACCTTATGACAATTAAAGCATTTGTACTTAGCTTTATTGTCCCCTTCCGACTTGGATTTTGCCTTAGGCTTTCCTTTATCGTTTCCTCTACTCTCATTATTTCCCCTTGAGACACTCAAGCCTTCCCCACTATCTTCCACCTTCAAGTCTTGAAGCTTGGTTAGCTCCTTGGTCCTAATTGATTGTTGGACCTCCTCCAAGGTAATAGTGGACTCATTGCCATAGAGGAGTGCATCCTTAAAGTGTTCAAAGGACCTAGGCAATGAATTCAATAAGAGTAAAGCCTTATCCTCGTCATCGAGCTTCACATCAATATTCAGTAGGTCATCGATAATTTTGTTGAATTCCGTTAGTTGCTCCACAATAGGTTTGGTCTTTACCATCTTGAATGATTAGAGATGTTGTTTCGGACATAACCTCAGGCCAATGACTTGGTCATGTACAACGATTCTAACTTTGCCCACATCTCCGCCGCGGTCTTCTCTCTTGCAACTTCCCTCAATGCCTTATCGCCAAGGCACAAGATAATGGCACTTCTTGCCTTATCTATCATCTCCTTCTTCTCCGTTTGAGACAGGGTGACCGGCATTCTTGCCTCACCCTTCAAGGCTTCAAAGCACTTCTGTTGAATAAGGATTGCTTCCATCTTCACCTTCCATAGACCGAAGTCGTTATTACCGAAAAACTTCTCGATGTCCCATTTAGTACCCATGGTGCACAATTGAATTATTTGTTCTCCCCACAAACGGCGCCACTTGTTGAGTTACTAACAAGAATAATGAACAAATATTAAAGGCAACCAATACTAAATTTTAATAGCAACCAAAACAATGCAATAAAGTCAATCAAACAAGGAGTAGAGAGTAGGAAGAGTGACACCGCTATTTGGTTACGCAGTTCGGCCCCAAAAAAGATGACCTACGTCTGCGGGAGAGAGCAGCCCTCCGTTTTACTATCAAAGAGTCTTTACAAGAGATTACAATTGCTTTGAACCCCTTCCAAATGTCCAAGAAGAACAAACCCAAGATTTCCCAATCCCTCTCTCTTTTCCTCCAAGAACAACAATAGAGAAAGCCTTCAATCCTCCCTCTATGATTTCCTAAGACCCCAAGGTGTTTCAATGTGTTTCCAGCCCCAAAAAAAACCTCACAAAGACGCTCAAGAACGGCTGCACACAACCCTAGAAAGACTGCACCTCTTGCTGCACAATTCTGCAGCGTCAGGTTTATAAAACCCGACTGTGAATCGATTCACAGGCATAGGTGAATCGATTCACCTAGTTAAAAAAGCCTCCCCTGCACGAATTAGTGAAATGAATCGATTCATGCAAGCTTCCCATGCGATTCACAGAGGCGTACTTCGATTCACAGAGTCCCAAACATGCTTGAATCGATTCACATAACTAGGGAATCGATTCCCAGTGTTCAAGAAACACTTTCAAACAATTCCATGATCCTCCAAACTGATTTTAAGACACTCTAAACTCCACAATAACGATTACTTAAGAGATGATTTTTTATTGAGCATTATTTTTCATTTAGAGGAAGAGGAAAATTAAATCCGGTGGTGATGGTGGGACTCGGGTAAATGTGATCCAAGAATATATTGGCTATAATTCCACTCTTGGATTTAACTCAATGTGAGACATTGCACAAACCACCGATGCCTTATGCCCACCAAGGCCAGCTGCCACTTTGCCACCTTGCATTTAACAAACTTATCGTTGCTACATAAAGGTCAAAATATGCAGATGCATCGTGGCTCCACTTCACCAATTTCTTGTAAAAAAAGAAAAAACAATCATCCACCTTATGCATGATTTCAAGAAGGCTAAATTACAAAATTGGTCCTCTAAGTTTATTTTAGGTTTCAATTTGGTCCTCTACGTTTTATTTGTTTCATTTTGGTCCTCTACGTTTTATTTTAGTTTTCAATTTGGTCATTTCCGTCACTAAAAGTCAATTGTCCGTAGCTAGAAGTCCATTTTCCAAAATGTTATTTGACTTTTAGCTACGGACAATTGGCTTTTAGTGACGGAAAGGACCAACCTGTTGTAACTTTTAAAACGTAAGGGACCAAAACGAAACAAATAAAACATAGAGGACCAAATTGAAACCTAAAATAAACATAGAGAATCAATTTTGTAGTTTAGCCTTTCAAGAATGAATTTCCAGTGTAGCTAAATTCATATTCAAACTCGGTTCAAATTAACCCAACGGGTTATTCGAGTTAAACAAAAATAAGTCATTACATATGGTAAGCCTAGATACTCCAAAAATAAAATTTTGGTGTCGTATTCGTATCGCACACCGATGCTTTTTGGATATTTCTCAATAGGTGTCTCAAAATATCTCAATTGTTTTTATTTTTTTAACCTTGGATACTTCTCAATACTCCTTGGATGCTTCCAGATTTGGTTTATGTGCATTCTATTCTTCGTCTTTTGTCTAGGCAAAATGAAGGGTATAAAAAGTTTGGACAAGGTTGTGGGACATCAGTAGAAATGTACATGATCCATTTGATAGCAGTGTTGGACTTTTTAAATTGGCATAACTGTCGCTTAATGAACAAACTTAGAAGCTTGTTTTTTCTAAATGATGATAACCGGGGAGAAGAGACTGAATCAGTTAGTATTAGACAATATTCAATAGATACTTTTGAATTGTTGGCTATTATATAGAGTCGAGACTTGTTCTGGGATTTGCTAAAGATGGTTTTGTTGTTATCATGATACAGGGGTTAGAATATATTATGATATAAGTGAAAACTCTATTATTTCATTATGATCACAACTATCTTTTTGTAAATTGTGATCCTCATAATTATATACTTAATGAAGAATGATCGATGTCTTTTTTTTTACGAGTATTCTGTATCTATATAAGTTTTTTTTAATAAAATAATTTTTTTAACATATCCAAACCATATCTTATCCTAGATTTTAATTTTTTTTCTTTGTATTCTCGTGTTTGTGTCGTATCATACCGGTGTGGTATTATATATTTGGGCTTCATAGTTTGAACCTGGAGCTACACCCTAAAGTTTATGCATTTTGCAAAAAAAAAAAAAAAAATTGGGCTCCAATTTCTTCAACATGTCTCCTCTCACCATATATATGTTATCCTAAAAAACTCAAGTTAAGAATTGCTTTTGACTTAGCCTATGTTTGGTCTGGCGTTTGTTTTTATGCGCTGAATAAAAACCGCGTCAAGTTTTCCACGGCAACGCAAAAGCAACGTATTGTAGCTTCTCTATCTCCATGTCCATTTTGTGCTTAATCGTGCGTTTATTGGTTCAAATGTGGAACCAAACGTATGCTTATTGACGCATAAGCACTTACTGTAATTCATGAACCAGTAATTCAGAATTCTTTATAACAACCAGTAACATCTAATTCTAAAGAATTAACATCAAACCTATTATCTATATAAGAAATTTAACTACACTAAGCATACGTGACAAAAATATATTCAACCGTTTTTTCATTAAAAACCAATTTCTCACTAAAAACTTAACTACACTCCAAAAATTTAACTGCACTATAGGTTTTGTTTTCCTTTGACATTTGTATTGAGCACGGTTCTCTTAACTAGTTCGAATTAAAGTGAAAGTCGCACATTAAGCTTATAACTATGTAACTATGCAATGCTGCATGTAGCAGAAGTAACAGAACAAACAACATGAGAATTCTGAAACTTACATGCAAGTATCACTGGCTAGCTGGATTAACGCTTTGACTCCCACTCGCCGCCGGCTAGGCACCTCCGACGCCGCCATAGACACCAACACGGGAACCAACCCAAGTTCAGCCATTAACTTTCTGAATTTGACATCTTCTTTACCCAACATTTCAATCTCCTTTGCTGCCTCCTCTTTCTCTTCCCAGCTCCCAAAGTGAAGCTTCTTCACACAGCTCCGCAACAGAATCATGTTGTGGTCCTCCTTATCACTGTTCTGCTTCTCCATCGCCTTGCCGTACTATTTCAATTTACTCAACCTTCAACTGATGTGTGAAATTAATAGGAGAGGGGGCACTGCTTCGGGCGAAGAAGAAGAAGACATGTTGGGTTTTGAGTGGGAAACACGCAAGGAGAGAGAGATTGTTTCCTTTTGTATTTTGTTTGTGTTTGACGTTTGTGAATTTTGAGACCCAGAGAGAGAGAGAGAGAGAGAGAGTTAAGCAATGAGACAACAATTAGAAGAGAAGAAGCGTGTGAGCTTATAAAACAAGGAAGCACAGAGCATGCAGAGGAACAGCTCTGTTCCACCATTTCAATCTGATGATGCTAATTATTTATTTAAGCTGTAACTAACATCTAAAATTATGAATTTCTTATGTAATTATATTAATTCTCAGGAGCAATTAATAATAATAATAATAATAATATTGAAGTTATTTTAATTTTTTTCGTACATTTTTAATTAGTTGTATCTGATGAACACTGTTCTCAATAAGAATTATTTTTATTTGGTGATCCAAATCAAACTCACTAGTCACCGGTAAGGCTTGATATTTTTCTTCAATAATAAAGAAAATAACTAAATCAAGGCCCTGTAAAAAAAAAAAACTAAATCAAGGCACGAAAAAATGGAAATAGATTAAATCATTTGTTGTGGCGTCTATAACAATATTTTAAAAATTGGATCGGTCAGTTCAATCGATTGAATCCACAACTGTCCATGTCTATAGTTGGTTTGATGCGTTGAATCACATGGATGATTGCACCGCCATTGAATCAATTCCCCTGGTAGAAAATTTGGGTTAAGTGCTAAGTGGGTTGGGGTGCGAGGGGCTATATGGTACAGAGGTAATATTGTAATTTGTACTGTAGTATATATACATGAGTTGTAACCATATTTTGAAATAATAAGAAATTACAACTGCTCTGCTCTATAGAACATAGACACATTATTGAACCTCGTTAAATCTATTTTGTCGTTGTTTGCATTTACTCTGTTTTCTTTAGCTTCTGGTTGCTTTGTTTACAACACATACTTTTATATTAAAGTACAATATTTCTGTTGTTACTATTATATTTAAGTAAAATATTCCTTTTGTCAACAAAAAAAAAACTATTATTATATTATATCTTTATTGTCATGTGTTAAAATCATATTCTTATTGACCTATTTAAATTGGTATGTTAGCCTACATATAGAATTGAGTTTATAAACTTATTTAGGTATAGTCTTATGACTTATTTAAAGACTTTAACTTTGAAATAGAGCTACTTTTCCCTATCTTAAATTTTATTAATTCTTGAAACTTCCATTGGAATATATTCATAAAATTTCCATACACCTAACTAAATAAAGTCATTTGTTTTATAATTGAAGTGAAATTAGAAGCCTTCACATATTCGGTGCGTAATTTATTATTGTTTCCTTGCTACGCACATAACGTTTGCTTTAACTTACTACACAAGGTTTTGCTTGCTAGCAGGGGCAGACCCATATAGCACCCAGAGTGTGCAGATACACCCCCTCATTTTTTAAATACTACATATAATATCTTTATTTTTTTTGTATTTTGCACCCCTAATTTTATATAATGAGTATCGCAATTTGCCAGTACAAAACCAAACTCTCATTTGAATTCTGAACATCGATCCAATTTTAGGAAAGTTTCTCCACCAGCTTATAGGCCAATCTTGGCCCCTAGAATCAACATGTTGATAGTTTTTCGATCAATAATTATACCTCTGCATTTCATTGCAATTCACTCAAATAACACAAATCTCAAACTGTTCCACACACACACAATAATAACAGCTTCCACATAAGCTGTTTTTAGAGTTCGTAACATTATAATTTACCAGCAGAATAAGAGAAAAATCACGGTACCAAAAAAAAAAAGGGAGAAAAATCCAGTTTTGCATAAAAATGTAACACAATAACACAACATATTAAATGGTTGCCGTTAGCATGAACAAGATCCATGGTTGCATGAGGAGGTAGATGTTTCAATAAAGCAGAGTCTTCTCCGCTTGTTTGGATGTGAAGTTCTGAGTGAGAACTCCAGTGAGCTAGAAGCCTTTTCCAGCACAGAACCTAGTGCCTGCTGAACACTACTTGCAAGAGCTTGGCATGCTCCAATATCAATATTATTATTATTATCCCCTTTGCAACATGTAAAGATAAATACATTCTTCATCCTTCCTTCCAGTGTTGACATTTCTGCCTTCACCAATTGAAGTTGAAGGGCATCAAGTGTGTTTCTGAGGTCAGATAGTATCTCAGGTCTGTAATCACAGCATATAGTTGCTGTGTAAGAGATGCATCCATCTCCTTCTTCAGCATCATATGGCTCAACTTTCACTTCATCAGCTTCCATTGGAACGAGAAAACCTTTGGTTGCTTCCACTGCATTCTTCTTCAATTCCTTCACTTGGCTAATTACTTCAGCCAGTAATGTGGCTTTATCCATCTAAAGAGTAACAATTGACCCACAAAATCGAAGTCAACACATTTTAGCTAATGTTTTCTCAAAGAAGAGGGAGGATCATCAGAAATAAAAAAGTAACATCAAATTTTTTGGTCAGCATCCAATATATACTTTTAAGCTGCTTAAGTAAACTCTATATATTTTTTTTATATTAAGTGAATTACCAATTTAGAATTGTAAACTCTTGAAATTAACAAAATTCCAAAAAATCTCCAAAATTGAAAATCGTCGATCAAATTAGTCCTTTTAGGTCGGTTAATTTAGTCCCTAAAATTGCCCTAGAGGAACTAATGTGGTCGAAGATTTTCAATTTCAAGAATTATTTTGGAATTTTGTTAATTTCAGGAACCAAATTAATTGACTCTTACAATTTTAGGGACTAAATTGGTGATTTACTCCTCTATTTCGACTAGTGTTTCAATTATTGCCTCATCTAGCTATCAGCTTGTTTTCAACCTGGAGCTTGACAGGGTGATTACTCAAGTTGATTGATCCTTTGGGTAAAGGTGACTTGAATCATTTTTGTGGAGATTTGTGTGCCTTAAAATCAGGTTGAAGATCATTGAAAGTCATAGAAGTGGTTTTTCAACAAGTGTGAATCGAATCATGGTCCCTTTGGAATCGATTCACTCGGTGTTTTGGAGCTTTGGAGTTGCTGTGAAACGAATTGGCCATGTGGGATTCGATTCATCCACTTTGATTCACAAAACACGCTGGGAGTATTAGTAAGTGAATCGATTCATCTATTACTAGTGAATCGATTCATGCTGTATTTTTTGACAGCTTTATAAACATTGTAATGCAGAATCGCGAGGGCAGCGTGAAAGAACTCGGTTGGAGCGATTTTGGGAGCATTCTAGGGTTGAGAAACACATTGTAAACACCGTGGGATCTTAGGGTTTCACAAAGGGAGGTTTAAATCTTTCTCTTCTGTAATCTTGAGTGAATCATTTGAGGGATTGAGGGGTTGTGATTGTGAGAGTTCTAGGGATTGTTCATCTTGAACAATTGGAAAGGGGTTCTGAAGAACAATTGTATTTCTCATTTGTAAAGACTCATATGATAGTGAATGGAGGGTTGCTCTCTCCCGCAGATATAGGTCAACTTTTTGGGACCGAACTGCGTCATCAATCCGGTGTTAATTTCCTCTACTCTCTTATCTTTGTTGTTTGATTTGATTGGGGCTGTTTAATTGCACATAGAATTTTAGATTTTGTTCTTGCTTGATTCTTTGATTGCTGGGCTGTTTAGTTTGGTTTGTCATTGTTATTTGTTCCATGAATTCACAACAATTTTAATAACTCCACTTAAGCAGAGGAAGAAACCAGTAACTAAGTTGATTTATTTAAGGTGGATGATTAATTATACTATTGGAATATTGAGGAATAAGGAAGATAACACATGGAATTGAAGTCTAACCAGTTTTGATTATCTGATGATTAAATGCAATAGTATTCCTTGTCCCACATCACCATTGTTAGTTAGCCGACAAAGATAAGATGGCTTAAAATTAAACAAGACAAAACATGCAAGCCACATACTATCATATAACACCTCAAGAAACTGACTGTGTCATGCAATCCAGAAGAACAGCTGGCACACGCGTCTACAACAAAACTTGATGGCAATATCTTAATCAATCTGATTCCGGTGAAAACACTTCTTCTCTTTTTTTCTATTGTTTAGATAAAGACCATCAAATTAAAAAAAAACCTTGTCAAAATTGACATTCTATAGTGCTTAATGTTTTATAATTTGGTTCATAATATGATCTAATCAAGGAAAACCCACAAAAACTTATTGTTTGCATCCCTTGCCTTCTCTGTTATGTATTTCCCAAACTCAACCTAATCAAAACCATTAACCTTTCAACAAGTAAATAAATTAATAGTAGCAGAAGATATTTGGGAGCACTAAACAAATAAATGAACGACAAACACAACCAGAATAGTCCACGGCCATAATATTCAGCTACTGATGTGTGGGTTCAAAGAAGAAACATTCGATTTACATGTATATAATATATCAAATAATTAATTAAGGATTTCCAGATTGGGAGCATAGAAGAAGAAACCATATGTCATACAGCAAAATAAAGATTCCACATTACATAATAAAGTGATGCACCTTGGTAGTTGACTCTAGCAAGTAGTAGCTATCATACATGGTTGACTATACAATGACAACAATGATGCAATCAAAACCCTTAATTTTTTCACCAAAAAAAAAACCCTTAATTTAATTACAATAATTACAATGATGCGCTTCAAACCTCAATAATGACAATCAAAAGCCTTTATTAGTATATACAACAGAATATGAGCTCCATTTTTCTTTCCAAGTTATCAAACAGCATGAAAGTGAAATCTATGTTGACAGCCATAACAAGCATTAAGAAACAACTGAAAATACAATCATGGAGGTATGAGTTTAATTAAACATTAAACATTGTGCATAAAACTGGAAACCTCTGTCAAAAGTCAGAATATTTTTATTGTTAAGCCGCATTGGTTGATAATATGTTTTTTTTCCTTACCCAATTTTATTTATTTTTTTTATTCTCAGCTCTGTCTAAAAGCTTGTATTGTCATCTTTCTTCAAACTTAAACCGGTTCACCCAAAAATGAAGACTATAACGTTCCTCCTTCAGTTTCAACTTTCTATTAAATCTATGATTTCCTTTTCTCATCTCCAACAGCACATGTATTTTATAGAGACATTGTCAGAATGGTTCTTATGCAAGAACTGGCTATTATGATCATAATCTTTCAGTTAAAACACACTTAATATTTTGACAACATGCTAAACCAATTATACAATCAAATATTGAAATCGTAAAACTATCAACAAAAAGAACAATGTTTTCCAATAGAAGGAAGGAATAGAAACATACATACCTTTTGATCATTGGAGGCCACAAGACCACGAAGTGTTGCAAGATGACCATTTATTCTCTCCCTCCTCCTCCTCTCTGCTTCACTATGACTCTTCAAAGCAGCTAAAGCTTTGGCCTCAGAAGTCTCATTCTTACCAACCCTTGCAGATGCAGGGGACTTCACCACCTCACCCGTCTCACTCTCAAAAACCATTGAATGAGATGATGGCAACCCACCTCGAGAAACACTATTAAAACCTCCAAGGTTATGCAAAGTGTGATTAACCAACCTCGAACCATCATAGCCAGATGATGAAGAAACTTTGTCATAAAAGGAGTAAACCATAGTGCTGAACTTATTATCTGTAAGTGTGGTAGGTAAGTGATGGTGTGCTATTTGAGAAAGAGAAGAAGGAAACCGGGTGGACGAGTTGTTGGGGCGAACCAAAAAGAAAGCTTTTGAAGATGGATGATGCTTTGTGAACCTGCTATGTTGCTTTGTTTGTTGATGGTGTTGTTGGTCATAACTTCCATTACGCAAGGGAGAATAACCTTGTGAGGAGGGGAATTACTTGAAGGGGAAGAGGATCAATGTGAAAACATCCATATTTTCTTCTTGATGGTTTTGAACTCAACCATTTCTAGGTGGGAAAAAGACCAAAAGGTAAAAGAATTTCCGGAATTGAGTGAGAACAAGCTAGCTAGCTAGCTTGATAGAGATCATCATCACTGACCACTGTTTCTGAGTAATGTATGGAGGAGAAACATTGGGGTCGCGTTGACTATTTATGGTGCTCACTGTTAGTCTATGTGTAATAGTAATACTCCTATTTTAATACTGTATAAAATTCTTTGCAACCAATTACTAATATCTATGAAATATCTACATCGCAATATATTTACAAAATAATAAAATATGATGAGATGTCTTTATATATACACGCATGTATAAGTATGTAATTAGTTGTATACTATAGTATGTAAGTATATACTATAGTCTTTCTTCTTCTGGCATTGCCCCAGTTTAAATCCGTCCCAGTCGTTACTAGGATTATAATAAATAAAGTAATTGAACCAACGATTGAAAAGGCTTATGTTAGTTTTATTTTATTTTATTTTATTTTAACATTGTGGGTTGGATGGTTAAAGGGCTGCATGCTTCGGCGCAGCTTCCTTCCAGGCGTGTAAATGTACTGTGTCAAATGTAACAACTCTTGTCATGCTCACTTGTTGGGGATTAATTTATTTTTTTTTTTTTTAAAAATATATGTAATACTATTTTCAATTGTTATAGTTCTGGCTGAATATTTTTATTTTCAAATTTCTTAAATATAATCTTTAATACACTTTAGACCCGTATTTGAGAAATTGGGAGAATTTGGAAATTGAACCGATTTGTACCGCAGGGAGTAATCGGAGATGACAAATGTGGTGGCATGAATGAACGCTGATGCAGCACAATGGCAGTGACAACGATCGGGGGTGTACTCCGATACTTAAGTCAATAAAGAGAGCAGAAAACACAGTCAAGCAAGAAGAAAATCGTACTTGGGCCACTCAGTGAGGTGGCCTTTATAGGAGATCAATGATGAGATTTGGCGGAAAAGTTCATTGCTTCGTAACCGATCTAGCGTACATTGCGGCGTCAAACATGGTGAGGTTCACAGCCAATCGTTGACCAACCCAGAAGAACGGCTACGATCACGATCCCGGTAAGGTCGTGATCTGTCTGACATCGACTGATGTACAATCATAATTAAGAGGAGCGTCTGAATGGACGCTGATGATGTCGATCTACATGGTATTGATATGTGTGATCTAATCTTGTGTGAATCGTATTTGCTGTGTTTCTTTCTTTTGGCTTCTGACACACGCTTTTGAAGTGGGTCTCATCGTGGGCCTTTTAGCTCCGGCCTAGTCCGGAACAGAAATGTTCATTAAAATTAATAAGAAGTAATTGAAAATATCAAATGTTAAAATCTCATTCTCTTTTTGTTTATAACAATATTGAAAAGAGAAAGTTTTATTTAGTTTAATTTTGATGGATTTAGTGCAGAGGTTTTTTTTTTAGTAGTGATGCTTCTTTATTCAATTCTGTATTGATACATCATCAGAAAAGCCCAACGGTGATTAGCTATATATGGTAGAAGCGAGTTGGTTCATACAAATTTTATCTATAATATCATTAATATGGATCATAAAGTCGTCAATTTGGCGAGGGTTTCATCTAATCATCAATCCTAATTCAAAATTAATACCACAACTATACATATGAATCTTCTAAGCCAAAAACCAAAAAATAAGTTTGACTACATTAAAAAACCATAAAATTTCAAATCCATTAAAAAATAAACATCTATTTTTATTTAAGCTCGTTTACATTAAAATGAACTAAAATATAACGTATATTCATCTTTTGGTAGAATGAGGTGTAATTTCTAAACATTAAAAATAATGTAATGGAGAAAAGAAGTACTCCAATATTTTATTTACTTATAATAATAATAATAATAATAATAATATTTACTTATAATAATAATAATAATAATAATAATAATAATAATAATAATAATAATGCAAAGTGTGTGAGTCATCAGAGATTTAAAAATGTTACCTGAAAGCAACACTTTCCTTCTTACGTAGTTACATACATTGCATCTGTTTGCATACTTCCTTGCATGTTTCTAGTCGTTATACTTTTTTAACATTACAAAAAAGAAAAATTAGAAGGAGAAGGTTGTGGCCAGCATGAATTAACCCATATCATCAAGCTTAACAGTTATAATAATTTAATTAAAGAATAGGAACTTTTTTTTTTTTTGGTGAAATTAAAGAATAGGAACTGAGGAAGAGAGATTGGCCAACAATGCCCCGTTCCGACAAGTACCTAATCTTGTGTCGGGGTGACTTTCTTCTAATCGTAATGTAAAGGTTCTCATCTGATTTTATGGACACTTCAACATCATTCGTACTTCCAAAAATTGCCTAACGCATGGTAATGCTCGCTTTCTTTATTCTATGGGGACTTGGGAAGAAGTGCTATTTATTAGGCCGAGACACCGGTCGGTTTTGGGCGGATTCGGGCGCAAAACACCTCATCCGACCCAATCTACGGTTTGTATGTACAGGCCCAATTCCGTCCAAAATTAACATCAGTTTGTGCGGATTCGGTTTAACCATTTGGGTGGGTAATCGATTGGATAATGGCGGGTTGGGCCACCGTTGGGCCAGACTCATTTTTGGGCCCAATCATGTTTAAAAAACCTCTGAATTAGAACCAAAGTCTTGCTTGGTCCAAGCCGCCAATGAACTGACTTCCTCCTTGCTTGTTCGAAGAAAACAACACAGTCCCTAAAGCAAACAGCAAACGTAAAAAGCAAAAAAAAAAAAAAGGCATGAACTCTGAATCCGTCACAAACCCTAAAGACAGAATAAAATCAAACAAACATGAACCCAAAAAAAAAAGACACAGTCCAGAATAAAATCACTCACAAACCCTAAATCTAGAATAAAATCAAACAAGCATGAACCCTAAATCCGCAAATAAAGAAGCACAAACCTTGATCTTCAACAAAAAAAAAATCCGTCCATGCTTTTCGTTCCCCAGCGTCGTCGCAAGGCTCTGTTAGCGACGATGGTGACACAACAAAAAGAAAAAGAGATTGAGGGAACAATGACAATGACAGATTGAGAGAGGCCACAATAGGTACGAGAGATTGATTGCTGAGGGTCACTTGCTCTGAGTCTAAGTCTCTGAGAGATGAGAGGAAGATGAATAACCTTGTGTCGAGAACGAGGCAACGAGCGGTGCTAGGGTTTTAGCTCAGGGTTTATTCATTGTGAGACTGAATGACAAATGAGAAATGGGTTCTGATCTCTCACTAAGTCACCACTAGTGTTAAATTTTTTTTTGTTACTGAGCCTTCTCAAATTGGACTTAGACTAGACAAGTAGGGTTGGGCTTCTAATAATTACTAACTAATAACAAGTTGTAATAGTTTCGCGGTTCGGCCGGTTACCGTCAGTATTTATCTAGAGCCCAGGCTCGTCCGCATTAATCCAGGAAGACCCATTTTACAGATTCGACGACCCATTGATCCGATCCAATTCCGTCCAATTCAAGGCGGGGCAGTTGATCTTCTCGGATTCGGGTCGGGCCAGATGAACTTATCCAGCGCTACTATTTATTACAGAATAAATTTTGAACGATGAGTGATAATTTATGATTGGACAAAACTTATATCAAGTTCCAACTATCAAGTTTGTTATGTTCTTTGTTAAATACACACAGATACTCATGAAACAATTTGGCGGTTAGCGACTGTTTTTTTGCTTTTCTCAGTTAAAAACATGACGAACTTGATAGTTGAAACTTAATCTAAGTTTTGTCCTTTATAACTTTTCTCATAAAAATATGAAGCGTCAATCGAATCGAATATAGACCATATAAAAAAAAATACGTGCTTGTTGAAGCGTCGTGCGAATTTGGTGCTTAGCCGACTGAGTGCTTGCTTAGCTGATAAGATGATATGTTATCTAACTCGCATTGCTAACAATGATCACCTTTTTGATCAGGCGATTACGCTGAGAAAGGGACTCTGTTCCCCATCTGCAGGTTCCTAAACTACTCCAGAAAGCGTCTAGTGTAGAAGGTTAAACTACCAAACTAAGGTTGCATGAAAATAAAGATAAAGAAAGGCGATAAAGTAAAGATAATTGTAAAGACTTATTTTGATTGAATGGGTGTGTTGAATACAATTTGTACAATTGGTATTAATAGACAAAGACTACCTAGGAAACCTATACTTACCCTATTTGCCACGTTCTTAACCCACTAACTCACATATTACATCTTATAAGATCATGTCTAACAACATAAATATAAATAACTACCCTGTCAGCTAAGTTATGTCCCAAAAATGCTTAATCAGCTAACGTATTGACTGTCATATCAGCTGACCACGTCTTCCACAATCCTATTTTTAAGGAAATAGACCTTCAATCGCGTCCTTGACTTAGTCAGCTAATATAATTCGGATATCTGCTCAGTCGACTAAGTTATGAGCCAAACGGTTGACTGCCCATCAGCTGACCATGTTCTCCATATCCCTACTTTTAAGGAGATAAGTCTTCATGCACGTTCTTGACTTGGCCAACTCATAGAATCCACTTATCTTCTCAATCAGTTAAAATATAGGGGAAAAATCTACTATAACGGCTAATTTATCCACCACTTGACCATGTTCTCCATTTTCCTATTTTCAAGGAAGTGGGTGCACGTTTTTGAATTTAATATCCCTTGATTCCAGGTGGTTACCTTCTGATCTTCATATTCTCTCTCTGAAACCACCTCTAATCTTCTTCCAAAAAATCTAGGAAAGTGGTTGCCACACTTTGACTTGGTCATTTTTTCCTTTTTAAATATATTTGTAGTCTCTTGAGTTCTTAATCAACATTCACACGAGCCCATAAGACCCAATAACAGCCTCCAAGCCCATTTAGACTTAGCAGCCACGTTCAGCTGATTCTGCGTTAGCTGTAGCTGAGCTTGCATCAGCTGATCATGCTCGACTGGTGCTCATCAGCTGCCTATCTCAGCTGAGTAGTTGTGTTTGGTCCAATAAATCTTAATCAACTGATTTTTTTATTTAGCCGATCTGGAGTTAACCATTAGCCGATCTTAGTGCAGCTGGTATGGATTCAGCTGACGAGGATTCAACTGATCGGCAAATACTTGTATTTTAGCCGAGTGGCTCCATATATGATCCAACCAACTATTTGTTGGTGTAAACAGTGCTAAAGTGAACCCTTAAGGTAAACGAGATATAACAGGTTACTCTAGTTTTTTTTTAAAAAGATATTGACAAATTTTACAGTATTGCAGGGTGTAACACTCGTAATTCAATTTTACTCGAAATAACGAAGATTTACATAAATGACTCAAAGTTGACAATACTTTAAACTTGATAATTAAATTACAAGTCCAAACTCCACGAATAGTCAATAATCTAAGAGTTAGATTACAACTTTGTAATCGTTAAATACTTGGAAGCACAAAATACAATAACAAGGTTCTTTTTTTTTTATCCAAAATGATAAAGGAGTCTATACCCTTCCAAACTACACAATAGAACTAAATGAAAGTCAAGCCTCTATTTCGCCTGATCACTTTTCGGATCCTGGGAATCTGAAAAACAATAGAAAAGAGTGAGATAAAAATCTCAGTGAGTTCCCCCCACGGACCCCTCACCACATCAGTTCCCAATACAACGTTATAAAGGAAATTCACAATATCGTCACAATCCAATAAGCAATCAAAATTGCACAATGAATCCAAAGAAGCACATATGTGACTCTCAACGGAATTCTTCGATAAACAGTACACAATGAATCCAAAGGAGTATAAAATAGACTCTCAGTGGACTTCCTCAATAAACAATACATAATGAGTCCAAGAAAGTATAGCAGCGACTTTCCATGGAGCTCCTCAATAAACATTACACAATGAGTCTAAGAAAGTATTGCAATGACTTTTCATGGAGCTCTTCAATAAACAATACACAATAAGTTCATAACACATCATAAGTTTTACGCACATTAAGGGTTTAGAACACTTAGAAACCAGTGTTCATGAACTTAGAAGTGAAAATACACATTTATGTTACAAATTAGGGGACAGTTGGTGTTCAGTTTTCTGAACCCCATAGCTTGTAGCTCAAAACTGCACTAATTGGTTGGATATTTCCTAAATTAAAAATTAGATTTGGAAACTAGACATCCTAAGCTTTCCAACGAGTGGTCATACGCTCAATTCCGACTTCGTTTGATATTTTAATAAAATCCTCGAAGTTGGCACTGCGAATGCGCGTCGCACAAGACTGGCGTCCACGCGCATTTCTGGAATTTTGTTTTGTTTCTAATGCACGCCGCGCGCACCAGATGGCGCGCCGCGCGCACAAGTCTGCAGAATTGTGCAGATTACCCTATTTCAGCTACTCTACTTCTCCAATCTCATTTCTACTTAATCCCAATCAAAACCAAGACAACTAAGATGGTAAATTAAAGGTTTCAAGCAACATAATCACATTATTAGCTCATGTAACCAACTAATCTCAACAACTTTCGTGATTCACATGCCAAATACTAGATTCAACATGCAAGAACTTAGTTAGACTTCAAACCCATTCTTAGCTACCCACAAATCAGAAATGAGGCATGCAAGGAAGACAAAATGAATCCTAATGTGGGTCTTATTGGTTGCCCAACACTTCATGAGGAGAAGAACTCACTTTTGGCTCAAAGAGATGAGCTAGGAAGCTTGAAGACTTGAGATCCCCTCCTCCTCCTCTTCTTCAAATTCGAGCTTCTCTCCCAATGGTCTAGAGCAGCTCCAAATCTTCAATGTAGCTCCAAATACTCAGTTCCAAATGCTTAAAAGCAAGAAAGGATGAAGGAAGCACCAATTCTCCTCTTCTCCTCCCCCCCAAAACCAAAACCCTAGCTCTCCACCTTCTTCCTCTTCTTTCCTTGTTCAGAAAAATTGAGAGAGAGAGTAGAAAATAGGGCTGGATGTCGTGGGTGAAGAGAGGAAAGGGAGAAGGAAAATGTGGCTTGACCAAATTACCCTTCCTTCAATCACTTAACTACACTACACCTTGCTACTCACACCCCTAACATTTCTAAATGTTGTCCCCTATTTCAATTACTTAACAATCAATTTAAAGCATTTCAAAGCCTAAATTAATTTAATTAAATAATTGAATTAGGCGGGGTGTTACACTACTACCCACCTTTTAAAAATTTTGTCCTAAAAAATGAACCAAGGTACATACCTATCGAAATAGATACGGGTAGTGAGTTCGCATTTCTTCCTCAGTCTCCCAAGTAGCCTCCTCAGAAGTAGATCCTTCCCAGATGATCTTGACCAAGGGAACGTCCTTATTCCTTAACCTCTTGAAGTTGCGGTCCACAACTTGTATCGGCATAGGCTGGTATGTCAAATCTGATCTCAGTTGTATCAACTCATGATCCAAGGGTTGACAAGGATCAGGAATGTACTTTTTAAGCTGAGACTCATGGAACACATTGTGTAGACTTGACAGAGATGGAGGTAGAGCGATTTGATAAGCAATAGGACCGACTCTTTGAAGGATTTCAAAAGGACCGATATAACGAGGACAAAGCTTTTTAGCTCGGAGTGCCCTACCAATACCTATCATAGGAGTGAGCCTTAGGAACACATGTTCTCCCTCTTCAAATTCAAGGGGTTTCTTTCTCTCATCGGCATAGCTCTTCTGCCTACTTTGAGCAATTTTTAACCTGTCCCTAATCTTCCGGATTTGATCTGTAGTTTCCTGAATTAGGTCTGGCCCTAACAATCTTTTCTCACTTACCTCAAACCAACATAGAGGAGTTCTACACTTGCGACCGTAGAGCGCCTCATACGGCGCCATGCCTATGCTAGAGTGATAGCTATTGTTGTAAGCGAATTCAATGAGAGCCAAATGCTCATCCCAACTCCCTCCATCATCTAACACGCATGCTCTAAGCATATCCTCTAGGGTTTGGATAGTACGCTCTGTCTGACCATCCGTCTGTGGATGATAAGAGGTGCTAAGGCTTAACCTTGTGCCTAAGGCCTGCTGGAAATGCTTCCAAAATCGGGAGGTGAATTTAGGATCTCTATCAGAGACAATGCTAGTGGGTACTCCATGGAGTTTAACAATTTCTCTAATATACATCCTAGCTAACCTCGTCGTGTGGTAAGTGGACTTGATTGGGAGAAAATGGGCAGATTTAGTTAGCCTGTCAACAATGACCCAAATGGAGTCATACCCAGACTGTGTGTGGGGCAAACCCACCACGAAGTCCATGGATATGCCCTCCTATTTCCATTTTGGAATTTCTAGAGGTTGAAGTAAACCAGGGGGTCTTTGGTGCTCTATTTTAGTTTTCTGACAGACCAAACATTGAGCAACAAACTCACCTATGTCATTTTTCATTCCCGGCCACCAATACATTTGCCTAAGGTCATGATACATCTTGGTAGAACCAGGGTGTACCGAGAATCCACTCTTATGGGCTTCTTCAAGAATTTGACTCTTGAGTGCCACATCTTTTGGAACACAAATCCTTTGATTGAAAAGGATCATACCATCATCAGATTTGGAGAATCCATAGTGATGTCTCCTAGCTTGCAATTCTGCATCCAAAGCTTGAGCATCCCTAATCTGGTCTCTAAAACCACAAGTGATCTCCAGGTGTCCTACAATCAAATTATCCCCAGTTGTGAACATTCCTAAGTTTAAATCTCTAAAAGATTCTAACAATGCCATCTCCCTAACCATCATGGAAGAGGCATGAAGAGATTTCCGACTCAGAGCATCGGCAACTACATTTGCCTTACCCGGATGATACTTTAGATCAAAATCATAGTCCTTAAGGAACTCTACCCACCTCCTTTGCCTCATATTCAACTCCCTTTGATCAAACAGATATTTTAAACTTTTATGATCACTGAATACTTCAAATCGGGCACCATATAAGTAATGCCGCCAAATTTTTAAGGCAAAGACTATAGCTGCAAGCTCTAGATCGTGAGTTGGATAGTTTTCCTCGTGAGGCTTCAATTGTCTAGATGCATGTTTACTACTTGCCTATTCTCGCATCAAGACACAACCCAAACCTTTTTAGAAGCATCACTAAAAACTTGAAACCTAAGGTCGGGTCGTGATAATCAAAACCGTGCATTTGTCAACCTGAACTTGAGTTCTAGGAACTGTCCTCACAACTTTTATCCCACACAAATGGTTGTCCCTTGCAGGTCAATCGAGTCAATGGAAGAACCAATTGAGAGAATCCATGGATAAACCTTCGGTAATACCCGGCTAATCCTAAGAAACTTCTAACTTCCAGAATAAAGATGGGTCGCTCCCATTCAAGAACGGCCTCTACCTTACTAGGATCAACTGCTACTCACTTTGAGAAATGACATGACCCAAAAACTTAACTTCCTGAAGCCAGAACTCACACTTCTCTGGTTTTGCAAATAATCTCTTCTCCCTAAGAATGTCTAACACAATTCTAAGGTGTTCCGCGTGCTCCTGGGAATCCCTAGAATATATAAGGATATCATCAATGAATACCACCAAAAATCTATCAAGGTAAGGTCGAAAAATTATATTCATGTAATCCATGAATATTGTCGGAGCGTTTGTTAAACCAAAAGGGATCACAACATACTCGTAATGGCCGTACCGAGTCCTAAATGCGGTTTTCGGTATATCCTCAGCCTTGACTCTGATTTGGTGATATCCAGACCTAAGATCAATCTTAGAGAATACCGAAGCTCCCCTAAGTTGGTCTAACAGGTCATCAATCCTAGGAAGCAGATATTTATTCTTAATCGTAACCTTATTCAGTTGCCTATTGTCTATGCACAAACGCATCCTACCATCCTTCTTCTTGACAAGGAGAATAGGTGCTCCCCAAGAAAAAGCACTAGGCCTAATGAACCGTCTAGAAATCAAATCCTCCAATTGAACCTTGAGTTCTTGCATTTCTAACGGGGACATCTTATACGGTGCTATAGAAATTGGACCCGCTCCTGGAGCAAACTCTATTGAGAACTCAACCTCTCTTTCAGGTGGTAAAGAAGTAACCTCATCCGAGAATATATCTAAAAATTCATTCACTATAGGAACGGTTTCTAATTCAACATCTGAAATTGAAGAGAGTAACAAAATATAACCCAAGTGTCCCTCAAATAAGCAATGGTGCAATTGAAAAACACTAGCCATCTCATTCAAACAAGCCTGAGTAGGAAAGGATTGAGTTAAGGGGAATTCTATAGTTTTTGTAAAACAAGTCATAACCACTTGGTTAGCCGATAATCAATCCATACCCAGGATGATGTCCATTCTTTTAAGGGTAGACAAACCAAATTAACCACAAACATTCTTCCTTGAATAACGAGAGGACAATTCTCGCATATCAGGAAAGTGGGAATACTACCTTCCGCTGGGGTTTGGACACTCAAAGGAATATGTAGGGAAGAAACACATAACTCTAGCCTTTTCACACACTTATGAGAAATGAACGAATGGGTCGCACCAGAATCATACAATACTACTAAAGTGTGATCATGAAGCAGACATATACCTTTCATCAGATTTTCCACACCCTTCGCCTTTTTACCGCTCAAGGTGTGAACACGCCCTCGCAATCGTCATCGTGCCTGACGCCTCCTTGCTTTCATCTTGGGGCAATCCTTAATGAAGTGTCCTGGTTGTTGGCGATAAATGCATGTGTTTCCTGCACTGCACTCTCCCCTAAGGAACTTGCCACATTTGGAACATTCCTTCGACCTGGGAGCCTCAGAAGATTGAACTTGTTTTCCTTTATCCTTGCTTCCTTTACCCTTGAAGGGTTGGGATGGCTTGCCGTAATCCTTCCTCTTTTTCCATAGGAGTTGACGTTCATCATAAATTTTCTTCAAGCTTTCTTCAGCTTTGTAACTTTTGCGAACCAGCGAGGCAAAAGTATAGAATTCAGTTTGGGCTAAGTTATTCTGAATGTCAGCCCTAAGTCCCCACATAAACTGGTTTATCTTCCATGTCTCATCCGGTGCATATTTGGCATGAGAAGAAAACCTCGCCAACTCCTCAAACTTCCTGACATACTCAGACATAGTCAGATCCCCTTGCTTAAAATGAGTGAACTCGCGTTCCTTTCGATCCTTGACCGTTTGGGGAAAATATTTCTCCAAAAAGGCTTCCTTGAAGTCTTTCCATTCAATTTGCTCCTCATCTTCTTCCAAATATGCCCGTGCCCCCTCCCACCAATGGGCAGCCCCTTCAATGAGGTAGTGTGTAATGAAGGTTACCTTTTGTTCCTCCGTACATGGCACCACTTTGAATATTCGTTCCATAGCTTCCAGCCAATGCTGAGCCTCCATAGCATCATCACTTCCAGGGAAACTCGGAGGATTAAGCTTATGAAACTTAAGAAAAGCTGAATGTGAGTCAGTTGGTTGAACAGCTGGTTGCTCAGGTGGAGGTGGTTGCGGGACTTACTGTTGTTGCTGGAGAAATTGTTGCATCATATTGTTAGTGGCTTCATTTTGGGCTCTCAGAAGTTCATTCTGATCCCTCAACATTTGCATCATATCAGTCCAGCGAGCCTCCTCCGCATCTCGCCTGTGGTGTCTCCTCCTGTGCCTTCCATGTTCATCTGCCATATTCTGCATACACGGTATAAAGTATTAAGCTGATCAGACTTAATATTCCATACTAAGTACAAGAATATAGAAAGAATTTCAAGCAAAAAGGAAATCCGCAATACTAGACCACAGTCCCTAATGGACTAAACGGCTCTGATACCATAATGTAACACCCATAATTCAATTTTACTCGAAATAACGAAGATTTACATAAATGGCTCAAAGTTGACAATACTTTAAACTTGGTAATTAAATTACAAGTCCAAACTCCACGCATAGTCAGTAATCTAAGAGTTAGATTACAACTTTGTAATCGTTAAATACTTGGAAGCACAAAATACAATAACAAGGTTCTTTTTTTTTTATCCAAAATGATAAAGGAGTCTATACCCTTCCAAACTACACAATAGAACTAAATGAAAGTCAAGCCTCTATTTCACCTGATCACTTTTCGGATCCTGGGAATCTGAAAAATAATAGAAAAGAGTGAGTTAAAATCTCAGTGAGTTCCCCCCACGGACCCCTCACCACATCAGTTCCCAATACAGCGTTATAAAGGAAATTCACAATATCGTCACAATCCAATAAGCAATCAAAATTGCACAATGAATCCAAAGAAGCGCATATGTGACTCTCAACGGAATTCTTCGATAAACAGTACACAATGAATCCAAAGGAGTATAAAATAGACTCTCAGTGGACTTCCTCAATAAACAATACACAATGAGTCCAAGAAAGTATAGCAGTGACTTTCCATGGAGCTCCTCAATAAACATTACACAATGAGTCCAAGAAAGTATTACAATGACTTTTCATGGAGCTCTTCAATAAACAATGCACAATAAGTTCATAACACATCATAAGGTTTACGCACATTAAGGGTTTAGAACACTTAGAAACCAGTGTTCATGAACTTAGAAGTGAAAATACACATTTATGTTACAAATTGGGGGACAGTTGGTGTTCAGTTTTCTGAACCCCTTAGCTTGTAGCTCAAAACTGCACTAATTGGTTGGATATTTCCTAAATTAAAAATTAGATTTAGAAACTAGACATCCTAAGCTTTCCAATGAGTGGTCATATGCTCAATTCCGACTTCGTTTGATATTTTAATAAAATCCTCGAAGTTGGCACTCTGCAGAATGCGCGTCGCGCGCACTAGAAGTGCGTCACGCGCATTTCTGGAATTTTGTTCTATTTCTAATGCGCGTCACACAAGACAAGGCGCACACAAGTCTCAGGTGTGATTACCCTATTTCAGCTACTCCACTTCTCCAATCTCATTTCTACTTAATCCCAATCAAAACCAAGACAACTAAGATGGTAAATTAAAGGTTTCAAGCAACATAATCACATTATTAGCTCATGTAACCAACTAATCTCAACAACTTTCGTGATTCACATGCCAAATACTAGATTCAACATGCATGAACTTAGTTAGACTTCAAACCCATTCTTAGCTACCCACAAATCAGAAATGAGGCATGCAAGGAAGACAAAATAAATCCTAATGTGGGTCTTATTGGTTGCCCAACACTTCAAGAGGAGAAGAACTCACTTTTGGCTCAAAGAGATGAGCTAGGAAGCTTGAAGACTTGAGATCCTCTCCTCCTCTTCTTCTTCAAATTCGAGCTTCTCTCCCAATGGTCTAGTGCAGCTCCAAATCTTCAATGTAGCTCCAAATACTCAGTTCCAAATGCTTAAAAGCAAGAAAGGATAAAGGAAGCACCAATTCTCCTCTTCTCCTCCCCCCCAAAACCAAAACCCTAGCTCTCCACCTTCTTCCTCTTCTTTCCTTGTTCAGAAAAATTGAGAGAGAGAGTAGAAAATAGGGCTGGATGTCGTGGGTGAGGAGAGGAAAGGGAGAAGAAAAATGTGGTTTGACTAAATTACCCTTCCTTCAATCACTTAACTACACTACACCTTGCTACTCACACCCCCAACATTTCTAAATGTTGTCCCCGATTTCAATTACTTAACAATCAATTTAAAGCATTTCAAAGCCTAAATTAATTTAATTAAATAATTGAATTAGGCGGGGTGTTACACAGGGGGAAGGGATTTTGGTCTTCTAATTTACGACCCAATCCTTCTTACTAATAGAAAAGGGACTCAATCGATGAGGATGACAACTAACGATGACATGGATAGTCATTTGAGATTGAATGATTACAACAATAATTGTTATTTCTCAAGAAAAAAGGGTGTGATTGTTCATGATGGATGATGACGGTTTTTGTTTTTGAAAGCAAAAGAAGAAGAAAATTAACGGAGATGAGAGAAAAAGACGGTGGCCGTTGTGGACTATTTGAACTTGTTTGTCTTCCACAATCCTATTTTTAAGTTATGTCCCAAAAACGCTTAATCAGCTAACGTATTGACTGTCATATCAGCTGACCATGTCTTCCACAATCCTATTTTTAAGAAAATAGACCTTCAATCGCGTCCTTGACTTAGTCAGCTAATATAATTCGGATATCTGCTCAGTCGACTAAGTTATGAGCCAAACGGTTGACTGCCCATCAGCTGACCATGTTCTCCATATCCCTACTTTTAAGGAGATAAGTCTTCATGCACGTTCTTGACTTGGCCAACTCATAGAATCCACGTATCTTCTCAATCAGCTAAAATATGGGGGGAAATCTACTATAACGGCGAATTTATCCACCACTTGACCATGTTCTCCATTTTCCTATTTTCAAGGAAGTGGGTGCACGTTTTTGAATTTAATATCCCTTGATTCCAGGTGGTTACCTTCTGATCTTCATATTCTCTCTCTGAAACCACCTCTAATCTTCTTCCCAAAAATCTAGGAAAGTGGTTGCCGCACTTTGACTTGGCCATTTTTTTCTTTTTAAATATATTTGTAGTCTCTTGGGTTCTTAATCAACATTCACACGAGCCCATAAGACCCAATAACAGCCTCCAAGCCCATTTAGACTTAGCAGCCACGTTCAGCTGATTCTGCGTTAGCTGTAGCTGAGCTTGCGTCAGCTGATCATGCTCGACTGGTGCTCATCAGCTGCCTATCTCAGCTGAGTAGTTGTGTTTGGTCCAATAAATCTTAATCAGCTGATTTTTTTATTTAGCCGATCTGGAGTTAACCATTAGCCGATCTTAGTGCAGCTGGTATGGATTCAGCTGACGAGGATTCAGCTGATCGGCAAATACTTGTATTTTAACCGAGTGACTCCATATATGATCCAACCAACTATTTTTTGGTGTAAACAGTGCTAAAGTGAACCCTTAAGCTAAACGGGATATAACAGGTTACTCTAGTTTTTTTTTAAAAAGATATTGACAAATTTTACAGTATTGCAGGGGGGAGGGGTTTTGGTCTTCTAATTTACGACCCAATCCTTCTTGCTAATAGAAAAGGGACTCAATCGATGAGGATGACAACTAACGATGACATGGATAGTCATTTGAGATTGAATGATTACAACAATAATTGTTATTTCTCAAGAAAAAAGGGTGTGATTGTTCATGATGGATGATGACGGTTTTTGTTTTTGAAAGCAAAAGAAGAAGAAAATTAACGGAGATGAGAGAAAAAGACGGTGGCCGTTGTGGACTATTTGAACTTGTTTGTCTCCGAAGTAGTTGTTCTAATCCTTTATGTGGAGTATAGGGTTGCCTGAGAGACTCCTCTTTGTGCACATTATGATGGTTTTTGGAACGCCCTTAAATGGGTGTGGCTGCCAACACTGAGGATTTAAATTGGGGGTGGAGATGTGGTTGGCGCCTAGGAGCATACGCAATGGTGAGTAGCAACGGAGACTGGGAGCCCTTTCTCGCGACTGGGGTTGTTATAACTGGGTTGTTATCTGCGGCAGAGATGAAGGACGAAAGGACCACGGCAGACCGACACGGATGGTGGCGGTGAGATGCTATTTATGGTTGGGTGCATGGAGGTGGATTGGCATTCAAGGCTCGAGGTGCCTGAGGGCGTGCTAGGACAAAACTAGAAACAATTGTTGAGTGGGAAAAAAATAAAACATGGTAAGCAAATTTAAGACACCGTAACCACTCATGTGGAAGCGGCTGGAAATGCTTTGAATTAATTGAAAACCCCATCGCTCACTTTCCTGGTGAAAGTATTGGTTCACAGCTTAATGGTTTGATTGCAGTCGAATCAAGGGTAAATAAATAAATGTTTTTAATATTATAAAATTTATTAAATAACATATCAATATAAATATTTAAAAAAATATGATAAAACAAATTATAAATGAACATAAATTGTTCATATTATATATTTTAAAAGATAAAAAATAAATAATAAAATGCTAAATAATAAAAATTCATGAGTATAAATATTTATTACTTGTTATTGAACATTTATTTGGCTAAACAATGCGTATTTTTTTAGTTTAAGAATAAAAAGAATACAAAAAAATAGGAAACAACTGGTTCAACTCGGTTTTCATCACCAGTTTTTTGACGGTTTTGTATCGGTTTGACCGGTTCTAAGTCGGTTCTCACCGGTTATTTGCTCTGCCTGTTTTGTGGGTCATATGGATCGAACACATGACCGGTTCCCGATTCAATCGGTCGAACTGATCGGTCCAGTCCGGTTTTCATAACAGTGATTTGAATTGCATTGTGTAGGTGCTCGGATTTTTTCAGAGTGTAGAACAACACAAACCTGCTTATAGGGGGTAAATGTGCAAATATGTGTACTCAGTTGATAGTGTAAATTGTATGAACACTACAAGTACCAATCACTCATCCAGACCACTCAATTTTTAATTACTATATCCAATGGCTAGATTGATTTAAAACTTTGTTGCCCTTTATTAATCACTTAACATGGTGGTTCATCCTACACGAAACCAAATTTTAATGTAAGGTGGGGTTTAAAGAGACCACTTTTAAAGTGATCCGATGGTATCTTTTTTTTTGGTAGGCTACATATGTAACAAGCGCAGAACAAAATAAGAGAGGAGCAAGCTAAGGTGGCCTGCCTTGCAAGTCCAACAACAACATGGACCCTAGACCAGGAAGGGGAGGACCAACGCCAAAAACCAGAGGATCTGAGACCTTTCTTAACCAAGCAATCAGCGCAACGATTCTGCTCTCTGAAGACATGGACCACTAAGACGCTTCAGTCTCTATCCAACCAGTTCGAGATCTGGCCAAGCAAAACGACATGGATATTGCTCATGGTTGTTTATCAGATGAACGACCTCAAGACAATCACATTCACACCAATGGTTCCTGATAGATCATTTATATATTAGTCTTTTTAAAAATTATTTATAAAGTGGTCCACCGATGATAGACCATTTATATATTAGTCTTCTGAAAGTTTTTATTCATAAAGTGATCCTTAGTCCTTTTGAAATTTTTATTTGCAAGTTGGTCTATTCTTTCCTCTCTCACCCAGTATCGATCGTATTTGAATATCTTATCCAAATTTGTCCTCCCTCCATTTCCCTTCTTTGGAAATTGTTTCTACATTTTAACCAGTAGTATGTGCCAAACCTATCTCCAACCAAGAACTTTTGGAATTTTATATTTCAATAATTAATATGGGCTCATATTATTAATAATTATATTAGCTATTTATCATAAATGAGCTATATTTTATGTGATCATATAAAGTTAAAATAAGGTAAACTCATTGGACTCCTAATTTAATTGATATAGACCTTATATGAGTAGATGTAAATGTGGCCCGATAAGGGGGTAATGGGTACCCTGTTAGTTTAACACACTATAAAGAAGGCTATGGTCCCCAATACACCGAATCGCCGTCATCCATTCTCTTCTCCCCATCTGAAGAGAACCTAAAGTCTCATTAGAGCACAAGAATATTCGGTTGAGGAAGAACCATAAAGTCGCCGCTAACATACTCGATGTTTGTTGCTATGGATCCAAGTGTTCGTAATTTGTTCGTGATCATTCCTTTGACATTCCACTTCAGGTGATTGATTACTATGGATCCAGGTATTCTTCTAATCATTGATAATCCAACATGTCGTAGATCCTAAGGGTAGAGAACTTGTTGTTCTTGTTGAGTATGCTTGTATGTCTTGATAGCTTCCGCCTAAGGTATTTATGAGATTTGAGCATGCTTGTTCTTGTTGTTGTTATTAATAAGGAATTAATTCCAACAAGTGGTATCAGAGCGGTCTTCTATGTTGGTTTATTAGGATTGATTTATGATGCGGTTTTGCTCTTGAATGAGTTTTATGTTATTCCTCAATTTTGCGTGAACTCAAAATTACAGAATTTATGGCTTTTATTTTTGTATACGGATCTTTCAAAATACTGAAGAAAAAAAAAGTTGTGTGCCTTTCGGATTTCGGTAATTGATCGAAATTGAATATAAATTTGCACAATAATTTTATTTTATTTTATCTCTCGGTGTGAAAGATTTTTTGGAAGAGAGTTTTGTTTTGATTTGAATATTATTTAATATTCATGAATGATTGTTGGCAATTTTTTAATGATTGAAAATTTGGAATTTGCAATCAAGTGTTGTATGTGAAAAGTTTTTTTTTTTTTGCCTTCCTTGATAATTCCGTATGCAAAGGTCAATAATTATAGCTTTTGACTTATTTCTTTTTCAAAGGCCACGATGCTAATTGCTTTCAAGTTAGTTTGATTTCAAATATTATCATAAATTATGATATGACTTCATATTATTTGAAATTGAAAATATGGATTTGATTGAGAATTGTTCAGCGTTGTGTGTTAATTTCGAAATCAAAAGATTTCAATTTTTTGTTGAAGTTATGTAATCGAGTTTTTGGAGGGCAATTGATTTCATATATTTGAAATTGAAATTGATTTTTGGAAATCTTGTACATGAATTTTTTTTTTGGAATAAGGAAAATAAAGATTTGGTTTTTTTTTATATTGCATAAAAAGGAAACCAATAAAGTTTTGTCATTTTCTGATTTGTTTTGGGAATTATTAAAGATATGATTCTATACGTTTGATTTGGACAAAATATTTGAGCGAGATATTATATGTGATTTGTGCCATAAGAATTTCACGATTTTTTGGCATTTGCATTAAGTTCATTTGCGGTGAATCTTCAATTATATTTGGTATATATATTGTTGATTTTGGCCATCGTGAAAGAAGACATACAAATCTTTGGTTGAATATCTCTTTATTGTGATAATAAGATTTGATTGTTTTTTATTATTACATATTTCATGTTTTTGTCTATATTGAGAATGAATCAGATAAAATTATTACCGTGATATTATTTTAAGATTTGGATTTTGAATTTAATAATAATTAATGAAATATTATTATAATTCAAATTTGAGGTGTATGGTTATGGCCTTAGAATTTTTGGGTGTTGTTTATTTATTTTAAATACGACCTGTGTGTCGTGATTTAATTCAAATACGACCTGCCTGTCGTGACTTTCTCTTTATTTTAGTTTATTTTATTTTTTAAAATATTATAAATGATTAAAAAAGACGAAAGAGGGGACAACACCATATGGACGCCGGTTTGGAGCGACTGGCTTTTGGGTTAAAGAATTGTAATAAATAGTTATTTATTTCTTTTCTGTTTAGGAGGCCATAACCATACCACGATAACTCTTATGAATTATGCATGTGATGTATGAAGTGTATGCATGTATGCTTGTATGCTATGTATGTTTTGCATGCTAAACGTCGCAGTTAGAACTTCGCCTCCCAATTGCTGGGCAATGAAGGGCACCCCTCAGCAGTGGTGCCGATTTCAGCAGGCCACTGGGCGGTGGTCTCGGTTCGTCATCTTGTCGTATTTGAGCCATCAAGCGGCCAACAACACCACTAGGCAGTGATGTGTGAGATACTTCTCTCGCTTTAGGACTGCTAAGTGGTCTTTTGACTGATGTTGGTTTGTAAACATACAGTTATAGATATTCCTACACTTAGGTGTTGAATTTATGTAAACTAAGGCCCTCCCATTTTTTAATTAATAATTGTCTAGTATCTTTAATTGGGTTGATTGAAACAACATGTTGCCAGAGTAACCTCTGTTGCGTAGATTAGTTCAATTAAATTTACAAAAGATGTAGTGTGGAGTTATTCATGCGAGTTGTTGTTGGCCCAAAGGAAGGCGCAACTTGGCCGCATAATTCCATACTTGCGATGATAAATGTGTGGTGATTATAAAGACAATTTATCCATGTGAGCAATTGGGATGCCCAAAGGCAACCATTGCTTGACAGTACTTAGCGCCAATGTTTGATCGTTGCGTTGAGAGTACTGCTTGCAGTTAGTCCTTACAATCCAAAGATTGGGGATTAATGGTGCGCTTGGTATCTTGTTTGGGTCTTTAATTTACAGATAAAGAATAATTGAACATGTCTTATTAACTATTTAATTTGACGTGACAATTGATATTGTGTGGGTGCGTGTCCATGCGAATATTAATCGGCCCAAAGGAAGGTTAATATTTGACCGGATTGCATTCACACCTGTAATGGTAGACCTGTGGCGATTATAAGGATAATTTCTCCATGTGAGCAATGAGATGTCCAAAGACAACCATTGTTTGACAGGACTTATCGACAGTGTTTGATTATTACAACAAAATACCAATAGCAATTAATATCATAGTCCAAAGACTTGGTATTAATGTTGCATCGGATATTTTGATAACTATATTTTAGTACTTTTGTTCTTTTTTTGAACTATAATAGTTTGTGTATCTGCTGTTTTGAGTTCAATTTAATCCTTAAAAGTTTAGAGTTTTAGGATTAAAGACATAACATTAAAGAAAGTTTTGGATCTAGACCTAGCATAAGAATGGAGAAACCCACTTTCTCTCGCTCAATTCGGTATCTATGAAGTGAGAATCAAGTATGAGAAGTAGGACTGCTCCAGCCGCATAAGTTTAATGGTCATAAAGTACAATATTTCAGAGACCTTTAGGGGTGTTATTTTCGATGACATAATTTATGTCATAACATTCCTTGCTGAAATTAAAAGTGCTTGCAAAAGGCAATGAGGCGAAAATAAACACTCGTTGGAGAGCTTAATTTTCATTAAGTATGAAAGTAAAGGAAATATGAGGAGCACATTATGAAAATATTCAGATCTTGTCTTCAAACTTAAGGCGTTAAAACTTGAGTAGTCTAACGACTTGCTCAAACATTTAGCATTTGTATTCTTTCTTGCACAATTAGATCAGATTAAATCAGTCTACAACTGTCAATGGAGGAAATAATCTTTAATAAGATTATTTCATAAGGTGTGCAAGAAAATAAATGGTGAAGCAAGAGAAAAATAAAATAGTGCCAATTTGGCAAATACCCCAAAGGATAATGGCAAATAAAGAAAACTAAGGATGAAACTGTTAATGGTCTCTCTCAAAAGAAACAACTAAGGTTGTCTTAACTGACAAAGGCCAAGTGACGCTGAAAAATGCATCCATATAGAATTTGGCAAAGTCGGTGAAGATTGAGACTCTAGGCATTTTAGATTGTTGTTATTGGCTTATATTTGAAATTAAAAGACAATTTGGTTGAATCAAATTTTGGGATAAATTTTGGTTTTTTGTTTCTCTTTGAACAAATTAAGATGATTTTGGGTTTATTTTTTTAAACAATGGATTCAATTTGTCTTTTAAATTCAAATACTGCTGGAGTCAATTGAGCTGTGACTTGTGACAATCTATAAAAGGTCTGAGAGGTATAAACTTTGGTCCCAAGTTAAAGATTGTTTTCTTGAGACGGGAACTACATATATAGTTCTTTGAGGATATTGAGTTTGGGAGAGAGATAAGGTTAGAGAA
The DNA here is from genome assembly GCA_037113605.1 of Calophaca sinica. Taxonomy (NCBI): domain Eukaryota; kingdom Viridiplantae; phylum Streptophyta; class Magnoliopsida; order Fabales; family Fabaceae; genus Calophaca; species Calophaca sinica. The sequence continues at coordinate 96,982,004 of CM073734.1, read as the reverse complement.
CAAAATTGAGTGAGGAAGAAGCGATCCTGATTATTGAACCAATTCATACAGTTGCTATTGGTGTAGCAAATTTGGATCCTCGTGAGGAGATTATTGTTCTTCCTCCCAATCAAATTAAGGAAATTATTCATGAAGAGCAAACTCAACACCCTTAAGAACTAGAGCATTGGGAGCCATAAAGAAAGGATTGATCGTAAATAGTCATTCTATTTGATTTTATTGAAAGACTCTTTTTTCGGACAATCACAACACTCATTGCTCATTATAACTTTGGAGCTATATAAGATGGATGCCAAGATAGTGTTTCTTAATGGCAACATTAATGAAACAAATGTATATGGTGAAATCGATATACCTTGTGTTGATAGACCCAAAGATGATTTGCGAACTAACGTAATCGACCCATTAGCTAAAGAAGTTGTCTCATTAGTGATACTGCAAAGTCTCATCAGGTAATTGTCTCATTTGGTCTCGAGATGAGGATTGTGGACAACTGTGGGTATTACAAGGTCAGTGGGAGTAAGTTTATATTACTGCTACCATATGTCGATGATATTTTATCTAGTCAATAGCGATATAGTCTGATTGAGCGAAACCGAGAAATCTCTAACGAAAATTTAGAGATGAAGGATCTTGGGGACGTCTCTTTTGTATTTGGAATCCAAAATTCTGAGAGAGATCTCTTGGGGTATTCTGGGATTATCACAAAAGAGCTATATCGACAAAGTTTAAATAATTTCGACATGAAATATAGTAAACTAGAGGATACCACAGTTACTAAGGGAGATAATTTTAGTCTCAATTTTTGCCCGAAAGAAAATCTGGAAATTCAGGAAATACTGGGAGTTCCCTATGCTCTAGCTATAGGAAGTCTGATATATGATCTTATCTGTACACATTAGGAAACGACGTACATCGTGGGATCATGTGGCAGATACTTGAGCAATTCTAGTTTGAATTATTACAAAATGCAACCATAAGGATCATTAAGGAGAACAAAAGTCTATATATGCCCACATTCAGAGATCTGAAAGATTAGAGATCATTAAGAACTCTGACTCTGATATTCAGGATGTTAATAATATAAACATCAAATTATGGGATATGACTGAAATATCTATGTCACTAGGTTGCATATAGTAAAAGGTATTAAAATACCACTTAAGTTACAGTGCGACAGATAAGTTAGTCGTATCATACTTCAACAACAATAAAGAATGATACAATGTCTATTGACATAAAGGTGTTTGTTGTTGAAATAATGAATTCAGGATAAAAGAAGTTCTATAGAGCACATAGAGGCTAATTCCATGCTAGCTATCCACTGACTAAAGGCTTGACACCTAAGGTTTTCATGAGCATGTTGTTTATATGGGTGTGTTGTCACTAAGGTTGCCTTAGCTTAGTGGGAGTCTTTATTTGTGTTCTATGTTTAAGATACAAACTTTATGTTATTTCGGATTTTCTACAGAAATAAAGATTATGTTTATGAATACATTGTAAACATGTTTGTATCTTGTGTGCAAAATTAATTTGCACATTAAGGATTTTGTTTTGCAGAATTACATTTTGCAAAATTGATCTCACCAAAGATTTAAGTAGGACCAGTTGGAAATAGGCATGATTGAGATCACATTCCATGTAATTTCCATGCTACTCATCCATATTGATCTATGTCATCAAGTGTGTTGATGTGGTGATCGTCGAGGTTTAATCGCAATTTACAGAAGTGACAAAAGCCGCGGTGGTTTCATTATTGATACATGAGGTGGACCAGATTGTAAGGAGGAAGTCTAAAGATAAATAACATTCAGATATGCGCACTAAGGAATTCTGATATAATTATTATGATATATAGCCCAAGTGGGAGATTGTTGGAAGTTTATATTTCAATAATTAATATGAGCTGATATCATTAATAGTTATATTAGCTATTTATCATAAAGGAGTTATATTTTATGTGATCATATAAAGTTAAAATAAGGTAAGCTCATTGGACTCCTAATTTAATTGATATGGATCTTATATGAGTAGATGTAAGTGTGGCCCGATAAAGGGATAATGGGTATCCTGTTAGGTTTAACACACTATAAAGAAGGCTATAGTCCCCAATACACCGAATCGCTGTCATCCATTCTTTTCTCCCCATCTGAAGAGAACCTAAAGTCTCGTGAGAGCTCAAGAAGATTCGGTTGAGGAAGAACCATAAAGCCGCCGCTAACATACTCGATGTTTGTTGCTATGGATCCAGGTGTTCGTAATTTGTTCGTGATCATTCCTTTGACATTCCACTTCAGGTGATTGATTACTATAGATCCAGGTATTCTTCTAATCATTGATAATCCAACATGTTGTAGATCCTAAGAGTAGAGAACTTGTTGTTCTTGTTGAGCATGCTTGTATGTCTTGATAGCTTCCGCCTAAGGTATTTATGAGATTTGAGCATGCTTATTCTTGTTATTGTTATTAATAAGAAATTAATTCCAACAAGAACCACCATAAACAGAGTCAAAATAAGGAGGGGAAGAGTGGGTTAATCCATAGAAGAAGGGGAGGAAAATCTAGGTAAAACAATAAAACATAGTCAAAAGAGGGAGCGTGAGAGAGAGAACTAACTTGCCAATAAAATTTTAAGAAGAATTTATACTTGCATAGTCTACCAATGTACCACTTTTTAAATGCGAGCATTGATTTAAACGTGCTTGTTAATCAACATAAGTATTTAATTTCAATTAAACAAACTCCTGTATGTTTATAAGTGATGTGTTAGACAAGAGAGTCATTGAAAAAGGAAAAAAAAAATTAGAAATTATTTTCAATCTAAGTAAAAAAATTGTTTGGAAGGATTAGAATGGTAATTGAAACATTCGTTGGTGCCTCCAACTTAGGAGGGAATAGATACATAGGCTCCACAACACTCAGATTCGAGGGAACGCCATCGATTCCATGCAATGCAATGCAACCATTCAGAAACCCAAAACTATGTCTATTCCAACACCTTTTCAGATTCAGAATCACATCCAATTCTCCCTCTCCATTCCCTACACTACAACGATCATTGAATCCCCATCTTCACAATCACTACACCACTGATTCTGATTCTAAAGACCCAACAACATCTCTTCCAATCGATGCGGGCTCTTCAAACCGCAAACCCATTAGTTTATGGCCCGGGATTCACCATTCCCCTGCCACTCACGCTCTCTGGGAAGCGAGATCCACCATATTTGAAAACCCCGTTCATGTCAATGGTAACGGCCATGACCCTTCTTCGCATACTCAACCCCTTCCCAAAACTCCGTCCAAAAGCAGGACTAGCATCTTGTATAACTTCTCTTCTGATCTCATACTTCGCGAGCAGTATAGAAATCCCTGGAATCATATTAGGATGGGCAAGCTCGTCGAGGATTTTGATGCTCTAGCTGGAACCATTGCATTCAAGGTCTCTTTTTTTTTTTTCAAATTAAATTATAGGTTTTGTTTGTTCCGGGTTTTAAAATATTGGATTTTGATTATTTTAATGAAATTGACAACAAATTCAAAATATTTCATATTCTGCGCGTTGTCAAGATTGTTGATTTGTGAGTACACGTGTGTGTGTGTGTGGTGTAGCTTACAGTATTTGAGAAATTTTGGATGTGTAAGTTGATTTTCTCTGTTCTGACTCTGAACAGCACTGTTGTAATGAAGATGGCACAACAAGGCCCCTTATATTGGTCACTGCTGCCGTTGACAAGATGGTGCTTAAGAAACGCATCCATTTAAATTCTGACTTTACTATTGTTGGTGCTGTTACCTGGGTTGGTCGCTCATCCATGGAGATTCAACTGGAAATGATCCAGTCGACAAAAGGTGTGTGTGTTTGAATAATCCATGTTTACTTTCATTGATGCGGCATTTAGTGGTTGTCAAAGTGTGGTAGTGTGAGTAAGAATGTAATATGTAAGAACTTCAATGGCTTCATTTGATCCCTAGAAAAACATTTGCATTGCTTGTTATGTTAATTATGTTTAAAATCACGGACTTAATCATCATTATGATAGTTGGATGAGTTTGTACTGCTAGTAAATAGTTAATAGTTAATCGGAAACATATCAGAGTTTGGTTCATTTATTTTCTAATAAATTGGTGAATGGTGATGTAGATTTTTTACATATTCCTGTCTGTTAAATTCTACATCCTAATATGCTGTCCCGTGTTGTGTGATTACTGTAGCTTACTATCCTTACAAACTTATCAATATGTTGCTGTAAATAAAATGAAAAGAAATTAGAATAATGAGAAATAAATTTCTAGTAATAGGCTGTGCTGCTAGTTGCTAGTATTTCTCTTTCATATATTACTGGATTGGTTTTCTCGTCTCTTAGTATAGTTCAATTTACCAGTAATATCATAATAGCACACAGAAATTTAGTACAAACCCGTTCATGATGTTTTAGTTTCATAAGCTCAAATCATATCTTTGGAATGTTTATGTCATTTAATCGTCTAACAATTCTGCATGGTATCTGTCACCACTGATTTTGCCCTGGCCATACACTGACAGGGAATCCGAACACCTCAAACTCACCTGCACTTGTAGCTAACTTCACATTTGTGGCTCGCGACTCTACCACTGGAAAGGCAGTCCCAATTAACCAAATCACACCTGAAACTGAGCAAGAAAGATTGCTATGGGAAGAAGCAGAACATAGAAACAAATTAAGGAAACAAAGGAAAGAAGAAAAACATGGAGAGAGTGGAGACAGTGCCAGGCTCAGTGCACTATTAGCCGAAGGGCGTATCTTCTCTGATATGCCTGCATTGGCAGACAGAGATAGCATCCTGATGGAGGATACTTGCCTACAGAACTCTTTTATCTGCCAGCCACAGCAAAGAAACATCCACGGTCGTATTTTTGGGGGATTTCTGATGAGAAGAGCATTTGAACTTGCCTTTTCAACCGCTTATGCATTTGCTGGTGCAGCACCACATTTCTTGGAAGTTGATCACGTTGATTTTTTTAAACCTGTGAGTATTCACCATAGACATTGTTTATTCCAATATATAATGAACTTGAATTTCATGCTTGCAGAATTGATGTTAAAAACCAGCAGTACCTTATGTTGTTATCTTTCAACAATGAAACTCTTCTTAAGAAAACAGAGACAATCATCAGCAGGGTTTTAAAAAAGGTCGGCAACATCAAGTACCGTAACATGACCACGATTACAGCCACATCAGGTGTTTTTAACCGCAATTCTCTGTAATATCAAGGATCGCGACGCGGCCGCTGCCACAATTTAAAATCTTGATCATCATTTCCTCATTTATGTGACTTTCATTGGTGGTTTCGTATTATCGTCAGTCACACTGGAACATGGGATGGATAGAAAAATATTCAAGATCTAGAGAAAGTTTATAGGTGTCAGTAGAAAAGAACAATTACATTGAACTGAAAACAACTTGTTGATGCAGGTGGACATTGGAAATTTCCTTCGTCTCAAGTCTTGTGTTTTGTATACTGAACTTGATGACCCAGCTAGACCCCTGATGAATGTGGAAGTAATTGCGCACGTGACAAAGCCTGAGCTTCGGTCTAGCGAGGTGAGCTTTGGATGCACATAAACCTTATTTTACAAATTCGGATGAAGAAGATTATGTATCTATTATTATCTAATCTAATCTAACAGAATACAAATTTAAATGCCTTATTTTCATTGAAGATTCACACGTTCATATATTGAATAATTTTAATTTCACTTCATGTTTTTTTTCGAAACAGGTATCCAACAGATTCTACTTCACATTTGGTGTTGATCCTGAGGCCATTAAAAATGGATTGAGGATTCGAAATGTTGTTCCTTGTACAGAAGAGGAAGCACAAAAGGTGCTTGAACGCATGGATGCTGAGAACTCTTAAATTTGGTCAATCAGAATAGTAATATACACATCTAGGAAGTAGGAGAAAAAACCTCTGCTAGAGTATTTTGTAGAACATTTTTTATTGTGTCTTAATTTGGATTGAACTAGAGAACGAATATTAGTTACTACATCTTTATTCTGTCTGGAATTTGAAGGAACTTTTCCATCCTTGCTTTGCCAAGAGTGAAAAAATCATTTGTCCTATTCTGCTTCTGAAGTTAAAGCGCCCCATGACACCACAAAATAACCGCTCTATTCTGAAGTCTATTATGAGACACTCCATAATTCCAACCACTGAAATCAAGCAAGCATAGGATAATCGCTCTATTCTGAAGTCTATTATGAGACACTCCATAATTCCAAGGCTTTAAATTGCTGTGGCATGGCCAATTATGTGTCAGAAACACATCATCTCTTCGGCTAGCAATGATGACATTAATAGAGTCTGATATCGACATCACTTCTGCATTGACTCTTTGTTCGGTAGGTTGTCCTTATAATTACTTCTGCATGGACTATTATGGGGTCATTTACACTCGCTGGCTGTCACCATAATAGTAAAGTCCAAAAACTCCAGTCACATTCCTACCACTGTTAATGTCATAGAGATTCCTATCATCATTGAATCTAATTAGACTTCGACTTGTAGGATTGTGGCTAAAGTCCAATTAGATTTGATGATTTCTGAATGAATGTCAGAGCCTATTCGACAAATTCACAAGGGGGAAAAGCTACAGGCAAAAACGAGACCTTCCACAAACTATCAACTAAGGCATGATTGTTTTAGATTTTTTCCACTAAGATTTTGCTAAATTTAGTTTTTCAATACACTAAAACCCAAGTTTATAAAAAGAGATATGTGTTAGATTTTACAAAATTCAAGTTTGCAAACTAAATTTTGAACAACTTTTATCATCTGTGCCACGAATACTCTCACCGCCACAGTGCTGCGCAGTGTTGAAATTGCGCTTTCCCATACAATTATTTTTAAAGCTACCTCTTGCATGATTTTAGGAGAATCTTTTACAAACGGACCTTTAAAATTCATGTTTGTATACTTTGAATTAAAATTGTTTTTGAGTGTATAATTACCAAATGAATCTTAACATGTGTATATCAAACTAAATTTCTTTTCTATTTTATATAATTATTTAAATTTCTGTTAAATTATTATATTTAATATAATTTTATAATATTTTAATTTATGTTAGTATAATTTATTTAAAGAAACTCTTTAATTTTTTTAAAATATTTTTTAAATTTCGTTTGAAAAAGTTATGTGATAATATTTTCTGAATAATAAATACAGACATTAATAATGACATAACGTAAATTTAGAAAATTTGACATATTGCTGCACTGAGCTAAGCACAGACATAATGTTATCAAATTTTCTGAATAATAAATACAGACATTAATAATGACAACGTAAATTTAGAAAATTTGACATATTGCTGCACTGAGCTAAGCACAGACATAATGTTATCAAATAGAAAAGGACACCACGTTTTATAAAATAATCCAGTGAAAAAAAAAATTCAAAAAATAACAAGGGCAGTTGTGAAACTGATCAACATGCAATAGGCAGAATCAATTTACAATGACCGTAAAAGCTACCATTTGTTGTTTTAAGTATAATCAATTTTGAACACCAAAATTGATTTCTATAAAAAAGACCAAACACATTTTCGACACATTGAAATGGCTTTTTCCCATGGCACCGTGCGTTAAGAAATTTCAACGTGAAACCAAACATAGGCTAAGTAGCTTACTTTCTTTACACACAAATCACAACTCCCAATTTACATTGACGAATAGAAAAACAAATCCAAAATATATGTCTTTGATAATTTATATGAATACAATTCAGAGAAGCAAATCCACTGAGCATAGAAAAGGGAGGGAGAATGTACTCAACTTATTATATAAATATATAATATACGCAGTAAAACATATACAGTGTTGTTTAAGCACAAAAACAAGTGCTATGATAGCATGAGCTTCTCATCATCAGAGGGAGGGTATTTGAGTGAAGATGTCACCCCTCAAATGATAATGTTTGTGGATGGTAAAAATCTAACCCATCAGTGACCAAACATGTGTAAACCGATTCAATTTGTTGCAACTGGATTAGATTTGAGTTTGGGGTGCTAATCAGATTCTGAGGAATCAGATGGGTGCTTACCAGTAATCTCAGGGAATATTGCTGGCAGTGTAGTGTTTGTAGGCATTGCATATTGCCGCGAACCAACCAAAGTCCTCTCGTTTGCTTTCCCAACTTCCTTGCATACACCATCTAGTATTGAAAGGAAATCCCTCACAACCATAAAAATCCTAAACCTATGAGCTTCTTCCTTTGCTGAATTTCCATGGAAATACTCGGTTATCTCTCTTACTGAAGCGAGAGCATTTTTCTCTTGAGCTTGGATTCTTAAAATCTCCTCCTCCCCCCTCTCCAAGAAACCTTTCATTGCCTCAGAAAATTTTTGGTTAGTTTCTTTCAAAGGTGACTCTTCATTCAGTTTTACAACTTGCATAACCTTTTCAATTCCTCTGGCAAGTTTAGCAACCTCACTACCGAGCATGTCTGAATCCATAGCAGCTGCCTTTTTAACATTGCTGAGCTCACCACTCAAACCTGAAACTACTTGCAGTCCAAGCTTCCTGGAGTCGACCTCATATTGAAGAGTAAATTGCTGGACGTTGTCTGAGACATGGTGATGATCAGCATCGCCACCAGATATATGAGAACCCTCGGTTCTGACAATTTCCTGTACGACAAAATGTAAAAGGGTAGTCTTTCCGTCAGTTCCCTTAATATCAACTAACTTCAAAAGTGTGTCCAGTTTGAATGCATGTGCATCACCACGATTGGTGCCAACATTCATACGGTTTCCTGTTCTCAGCACAGCCTCAAGTATCTTGAAAAACATTCTGCTATTCCTTAGTTCCTCACATGCAACCTGCGGCAAAGAAAAAAATATGAGAACTGCAGGAACATCCATACAAATTGCAATAGCATAACTTAGAATTTGCTTTCATAAGAAAAACTGAAAACCATACAAGTCTGTTTTTTGCCTACTTGTGTTGTTTGCTTCCTAACTTCTAGCAAATTTCTGTCTTTGGTAGATTCAAAAAAAAACTGAGAATTATGTTTTTTTTCCATATGATTTACTACAGTTAGGGACTAAACAAAGCTAATTCCACAATCTTGGCCTTCCAAAAGAAAAACATGTGTATAAGGTAAAATGATTTGATGGTCTGCAAACTACTATTTTGAAGAGGATAACTTCTTCCTTTTGATCTGAAGGTATAGTTTTCAACAACATGACCAAGTAATTCACACTTTAAGTGTCTGCTGTAATACTTTCATATCTACAGAAGATGGATCCACAAATAGCCTTTCCAGAACCAATGGTGCATAACTTGCTATACCCAATGGCATTCCAAGTTAGCCATGCTGAAGCCAAGAACATTGATTGCTGCACTCTGTAGAATGCAAATTCACGATTGTCTCAAAGTTGGAAAGAAAGCATTACTGTCAATCATTATATATTTCATTGTTTGGGCATATGCAAAGAACAGACCTAGAAGCAGTGGAGAAGTGATGTGGCAGAAACATTATCACAATAAGATTTCCAGGTTTCTGTAAAAGGTTGAGCATTAAACTATGAAGACAATTGGAGAGAAAGAGCCCCAAGGTATAGCGCATTCGTTTCTAACTTTAGGATCATGCAAGGATAATGTGAGCTTTAGTCCTTTTTCAGCACCACAAAATATTAAACCAATAGGCTAGAGGCTATAAGCATGAACCAAGATTGTGGACAGCAAGTTAAAAGAAGATTAGTAAGTTAACATATTAGCTAATGTTCAGCTTGATTGATACTGAAAGGTCACACTGTTTGATAAGCATGAAATCAATAGAGAGAAACGGAAGAAGAATATACATACCTCCAGAGTTTCAAAGGACTTCCTAAGGTATTCTAATTCTGTATCAAAATTAGCAATGTAGAGCATAGCATCCACTCTCTTGAATGCAAAAGGTATATCAAGCATGACTTTCAGAAATTTCTCAGCGGAGCCAAGCTTAAAAGGCGATTCATCTTGAAACTTCTTCAGCTTCGATTCTTCATCTTTGGTTGGAGCCATCTTTATCAAACTTTCTAGAAGTTCTGTTCCCAATGCATCACAATTGCCTATTGACAACAAAAGGAAGTTTTAATATTTCACTGAAAAATAAAGCCTTACAGGTTACATTGAGAGAAAGAAGAAGATAAACAGTGTTGTCCAACAAGGAATAACAGCACAAAATTTACATGGATGATAGTGAAGTATGCAATCTTGAGGACTACGACAAATGCAATGCAAGCAAATGATATTATATCTTTCTTTACATTCTCAGATAAGCAATAATACAAATAGGCATATACATACATAGTCAAAGTGTCTTTATTTAAAATGCTAATGACACTAAAACATATGCAGGGCACTATAAATAGTGTCCATGGAAGACAAAATGGATAGTGATTCATCATTACCTTCCCTAAGGGCTTCACAAACTTCATCAATAGTTACATTTAGTGCCCTAAGCAAAATAGCAATGTTCTGAGACTTCTTAGGATCAAGCACCCTATTCTCTGGCGGCATCGGAGAAGCATGAATTATTCCACGGCGAGCATTATTATCTTTAAGAGGCACAGCAGAATTCCCATTGGAATTATTATTTACCATAAAAAGTGACTCAATCATGTCCTCGTTCAACCTGCAACTCAACTCCATCAATTAGTAGTAATAAAAAATAAAAAAAACACAACACAGCACAACAATGATAATGATCTTAGTTTGGTATGTCTTACTGGAACGAACTTGGTCTCAACCGATCCCAAACCATGGCCCTGTCTGAGCTGGCCTTAACTTTATCCCAATGTAAAGCCTTCAACTTTGGCTTTGGAGTCTCCTCATTCTCATTCTCATTCCTAACACCAACAATGTTAGCATTTTCTGATGCTACCGCCGGAGTCTCCCAAAACCGTGGCGGCAGAGGAGGCGGAGGAGGAGGCAGTTTGGTTGCCTGAGAATTCTTTAAATTCCAATTCGAATTCAATTCCTCCCTTGGCTTGGGAGAAGAAGAGGAAGAAGAGAAAGAAGGGGATGCTGGATTGGGAGGTGGCAACGATTTGACGCTTCCGGCAGGGCTGAGATTCAGAGAAGGAGAACGAGAAAGAGAGATAGAAAAAGGGTAAGAAGGGGTTCTTGAATTAAAGCTTCTGCTACCAAATTTATCGAACTGAAAAACATTGAGGGAGCGCGAGCTTGTTGCAGCAATAGCATTAGCAGCAACGGGTGAAGAAGAAGAAGAAGAAGGACTTTGCTGCTTGTTCCGAGGAGAAGACCCTCTCGGAGAATAAAACTGCTCCTCCTCCTCTTCCCCTTCTGCTTCTTCTTCCTTCTTCTCTTCACTCGTCCATGTTCTGAAATTGTGACGTGGCAGTGGAGGCAGTGGATTCAGCTCCGGCGAGTCTCCAAGTTTCCGGTACGACGGTCGGGAACCGCCATTGCCGCTGCAGCTTGACTCGGCACCTCCTCTTGCGTCCTCTGAACTTGCTATCGTGCCTAGGTAGAATATGTCGGAGGCGGAGCCGGAAACCACCATTGACGCTTCAGCTTGACTCTGCTGCACCTCCTCTTGCGTCCTCTGAAGTTGCCATCCTCTGAACTTGCCGCGGGGTTTCCGGTCACCGCCGTCAGAAGTGGCGGTGTTAGGCGGGAATAAGTGGAGACTGTCTGATCTTGAAGCTTTGTCTTCGTCGGCGGTGGAGGAGGAAACGGCGAGGCTGTTGCGGCGACGGTGGTAGGCGAAGGCGGCGGAGGCGAGGATGAGGGCAATAGAGAGGAGAGAGAGGGAGACGGCAACGGCGGCGGCGGGGTGGTGGTTGTGGGGGGATGGCCGGGGAAGGAGTAGGGAGGAGATGTTGGCGGGGAATGTGGCGATGACGGTTGGTGAAGGAGGGAGTGGTGGGGAGTGGTAGGTTGGGAAGAAAGGCTTTTTTGGAGAAGAAAATGTTGAAGAGGATGTTGAAGAAAATGGAAGCTTGGGTTGTTGCTGTTGTGGTTTGGGTTGGGTTTGAGGAGAGGAAGTTGGTGCTTGTGCTGGAGGAACAGAGATTCTGGGAAATAGTGGTTGGTGGAGGATACGACGGTGATGGTGATGGTGGTGGTTGTGGTTGTGTAAACCGGTGGAGGAAGCACGTGAAACAAATGAGAACAAAAATAGGAGTGTGCTTAAGATCATAGTGCGCATGGTGGCGTTTGTGATAATGAATGTTTGAAGGTAGTTAATGAGTTAGTGGTGGCGGTATGTTGGAGTGAAAATGAAGTTAACTAGTGATGGTTGTGAGTGAGGACTGGTGGTGATGGAGGAAGGTAAGCAGAGAGAATGGTAGGAAGGAAGTGTTAGTTCAGGTCGATATTTTTTGTTCTTATTCATTGTTCTTGTGTTTTTCTCTGTGAAAAGTTGTTATTTCAAATAAACTAGCTTGACCCTTCGTTGGAGCAGTGAAAAGTTGTTTCTGAAAGAGGGAAGCTAGCTAGCTAGGACTGTCATGTGGGTAGTAGAACTGGTTATTACTGAGAACACGGAAGATTGTGATGATGGGTGAAATCTGCGTGCGAGCGAGATTTTAGCATGGCTTGAATTTGAAGGGTTTTTCATTTTCAAGTGTGAGGTAAAACGGGTGAGTGTGTGTCTCCAGCTGTGACAGTGACAGTGAAGAAGAGGATAGATAGGGGAGGTGAAAATGAAAAGGAATCGTATAGCCTGTTGCTTTCTCTCTCTCACAATCTAATCTGTCTGAAAAGTTGCAATCTTTTGCTTGTCCTCATGCTACTGACGGTGATTTCTGACGAACACGAATTCAAAACTTATTTTGATTGCATTGCATTTCTTTATCAGAGGATATAAAATTGAATAAAGTAAACTACATTTTACCTCGGTTAATAACCAGATTCTTTCTCAACTCGTGAATTTTACTTTACACTGTGTTTGGATCATGGAAAAAAAGTGGGGAGAAGGAAAAAAATTTGGAAAATATAAAAAGTGTAATTAGATAAGTGTGACAGGCAATCATAGTGTGACACATCAATAATTTTATATTTTAATAAATAAATTTTTTTTTCTCATTTTTTTTCATCCTATTTTCTTGGCTATCAAATATAGTCTTAGTACTAAAAAAAATAACAAGACCAACTTCATTGGGTTCTTACCGGGGGGTTCTTAATGAATTCACGATTAGAGTGTTACCCCATATGTCAAGATAAAAAAGAAATAGTCCCTATACAAACAATCCATTTTTAGAGTATTAATTAGTTAGCATCTATAACTCGCCACCTACATTTTTACTTTTTGGGTTATTAAGTGGATCTTGTTTTTACACATTTATTTTTTAGGTTAAATTACATTTTTGTTTTCCATATTTTGATCAATTTTGGATTTTAGTCTCTCTATTTCTAAATTTAGACATTTAATTCTTTATTTTTTCAAACATTCAGTATATCTATTAAGTTATCATCCAAAATTTAACAAAGTTAGTGACGTGGCTCTCATACACTTTAGTGTCATGTCATTAAAGTTGGTCATCCCACTAAGAGGTAGCAAAATCCATGTCATTAGACATTACCCTAATTTAGAAAATAAAAAATAAAACCCTAAAAATCCTAAAATCCCTCAAATTAAAAAAAAACCTAAAATCGAATAAAAACGGGTTTTTGTTCGTGAATCCTAATCGCATCTCTCGGTCTTCTTCTCGTCTTCTCCTTCTGTTTCATATGATCTCTGTCCACAACAAACCAATGACTGAATCGCATCAATACGTGTTTCTGCTTCATACAATCTCTGTCCGCAACAAATCCCTACCTCAATCCTAACACTATCACGACCTTCAGGCATCCTAAACTTTGGAAATGTAGCCCTACCTTTCTCATCATCATCATCACTACCTGGTGGGGTATCTAATTGGTCAGTATCATCGGTAGATGCTTCAAACTCAGCTATAGCTGTGGGATTTGGATTTAATCCTCCAGTTTCAGCATTTCTTACATTTTTTTTAACCTCATTAACTGTTTCTGAAGGCAGAACATTGGTCCAATCTCAATCTTCATCAAAATCAATGTCCTCCATGTTTTCAGAATCTCATTCACTGTAACTCTCAGCAACATAATTAGAATCTTCTTCGCTGTCACTCTCAACAACTACTTTCTCTCCATCATTTTGAACTTCACCCCCTCGTCACTTTCCTCATCATCTCCTTCATCATCCCCCTCATCACTCCCTCATCTACACCATCTGAAATTTCATCCAAACTATCAACATCTATGACATCAGCTTCCTCGTGTACTTTCTGCTTGTCATTACTTCCCCTTTCAACAACAACTGGAACATCTATGAGGTGTTCCACATATATATCAATAACTTCAAATTCTTTACAACCTTCAGCAAGTTTTAATATGTCAGCATCACTGTTGAGTGGTCTCAATCCATGGGCAAGACTTAGCTTTGGATGCTGGTACCACATACATTTGAAGTTTAAGTACCCAATACCCTTGACCAAATTTGACACTTCTATGTGTGACATATGATCCACATCCCACCCCTAGTTCATCTCATTAACCTGACCCTTAATGTACACTTTGGTAGGGTTACCTACAAATATGCCCCAATGGTGTATTTTCAATTTCACCCTTTGCACAGTTGATGGCCTATATACACAGTAATAGTCAAACAAAACTATGAATAAACAAATGAAAAGTAATTAACACAAAGCCCACAAACAGTAGACATGGATACCACCTACCATGGACCACTTAATTTAACACACTTAAAATAACAGAAAAAACCTAAAAACAACAACCATATAAAACATACATTATTTAACCTTTTGGACACTTTTAAATAAACAATACATTATTTTAAGCCACATACATACATTAACCATGCGACTTTCGTCCCCCTAAAACGACAGAATCACTAACACACACACAAAACGAATTGCTCTCTTTCAATTAAAGCAACAAAGTTAAAGCAACAAAGTGAAAGAAAGTGTACCTAGCACATAACCTCTCGTCGGACTTATGGAATGAAGAGAAGGGTGGTGGTGTAAACTTGTTTGCACCAGGGCTTGCCATCTCGTTCGCCGTCTTATTTGCTTTTCTTCGCACCAGTCGCAAGGAGAATATAGAGGGGAAGGTTGGGATATAGTTTGGAAGCACAGAAGCAACAATTGAAGGTTGGGATTTAGGGTTTTTTTGTTTGTGCGATTTTGAAGATGATTCTGGGTTTTTGAAAACCTATCATCGAAGGATGTAGGATTTTAGGGTTTTTTTTTAATTTGAGGGATTTTAGGGTTTTAATTTTTATTTTCTAAATTAGGGTAAATGTCTAATGACATGGATTTTACTATCTCTTAGTGAGATGGTCTGCTTTAATGATGTGGCACCAAAGTGTATCACCTAGTCAGATGTCAACTAAGATTAATGAGAGGCACGTCACCAACTCTGTTAGATTTTGGATGACAACTTAATAGATGTATTGAATGTCTGAATTTTTAAAAATAAGGGGACTAAATGTCTGAATTTTGAAATGGAGAGACTAAAATCTAAAATTGGTCAAAATAGGGGGACAAAAAATGTAATTTAGCCTATTTTTTACTTTTTACAACTTAAGCATTTAATTTTTCTAATCGGTACTATCAAAAAATTTATTAAATGTGTGCAGGGTCGTCTCTGAGATTTTGGGTGTTTTGTACGAACTAAGAAATTAAAGTCTATTAATCTTGGAATATTATCCTTGTTACAATTTTTGCTATTAAATAATTAATAATTCGTTCATAATGTTTATTCTTTTTAGTTTGATGTTAATTCTTTGTTATTGTTTCAATGTTTCGTTAATTAATGGAGGCGCAGGTGAACAATGAGCAGAAAAAAAGGTTTAAATCAACCGAAATGGAAATCAAAGTTTGGTCTTACAAAAAAGCATTGATGAGAAAATGAAGGGTTGATATTACATGTACATGAATAACAAACCAACCATTGATTTTCTCATTAATGGTTAAGATTACACACTTTACTCACTTTAGAGGATCCAAAAAAATGAATGTCTGTGCGGTCGCACCATCAAAACATGCTCAGGGCTACCACTGAATATGTGTGACCTCACATCCTTACATTTCATGAGCCATATTTAAGATTCAAGTGCTTGTAAAAGATCCAAGTGATTGACTAGTTATTTATTATTGAAATATCTTCATTTTATTTTCGAATTAAATTTAAATTTTTTTGTGAATACCAAAAGATGTTTACTGCTTGGAATATACAAGAATTACTCTTTTCAATTTTGCTTAAAATATATTGATTAGAGTTTAGCGAATATGCATTAATAATGTAAAAAAAAATTACACTCTCATCCAATCAGATCTCATCATCTGGATATTTGTTGAGGTATTTTAAGAATTAATATAACAAAATGGCACAATATCGAGACATGATATGATTTGATGAACTTTTTTTATACTATCGGTGCATATTCATTAAATTCTATAAATTATTTGTTTAATCAAACTCAATAACTTTGATGGGGTAGTTTATAAGCAAATTTTAAATGGGTGGTCCATAGTGGACTGATACTTGAAAATCGCTCGAAACTCCAATAATGACGGATGCCACCCTCAAAAGTAAAAGTGATTTCATATTTGTTTCCCCTATTTTTGTAGAACCAACACCGATCAGAACATTATCTCAGCCTCGAGAATGAAGAGAACCATGAGCTTTTACTTCAGGAAATGAGTAGTCCTCAACGTAGTTTACAATAGAAAAACAAAGAAATACAACGATTAATATAATTAACCTTGTAGGATTTACCCTCAATAAAGTAGCTCAACCAAGCTCATAAGTGAAGTAGAAAAATATTGGGATCATTATTCTCTCACTTCACAGTATTGATCAATTACGAAGAGAAAAATTAACCCCTTTTAAACTAACCCCACGGTTACAAGTTGTACTCAATGAAGGATTTTTAATGTATTTAACTAACCCAACGGTTACAACATTTTGATGCAGTGTTTACTTTAATGTTGATGACAAAGAAAAATGAAACTTACAATATAGTTAAATTTTTTGTAGAAAAATAATTTTTGATAAGAAAATAAATAAATAAATTTTTAGCAGTGTCTTTATTATAATTAAGTTTTTAACATACAATAGATAGAATAGATTGGGCAAATGGTGACAAATTACGACAAAACAGGTCCTGTCACCTGACCCTGTTTGCCCTTCAACTGTTTGTGTTTATATATGTAACCACACCAAATTTAGCGAGGTCAAGATGCTAAATCGGCATCTGTTAATCAAATTTAGCACTGGAACGCAACAGATTGGACAGCAGCATAATTTTTGGTGTATTTTGAAATGAGCCCCACCTCAAGTAGCAGTAAGGTGTTACAACCTTTTGGGTAGTTTAATTTTGGAAGGGGAATGTTTCCATGAATCTTGTTCTCTACGTTATATAATCTTCTTGCTAGCTATATAATTTTCTTCATACTTATGTAACCAAAAAAATTCTTCGTGCTTAAACTTTTTTATATTAAGAAAAGTTGACTTCATTTTATAAATCAAAGGATCGTTGAAGGTTTTTGAAAGTACCAAATAGAACGAGAACAAATTTATGATGTAAGAACTAATAATTATGCCAGAGGGATATAAAGTGAAGAACTTTTAATCTTTATACTAGCATTTGTGAGCACTTTTAATAGTTGTAACAAAAAATGTTTGCTTAATTGTTAGAAGATAAATTAAAAACTTTTTTTCTTTTCCAAAGGCGGGTGGGGGAGATTTTTTATTAATAATAATGAGAGGGGGAGGCACATGAGCAATACAAATTGTTCCCAAAAAGATTTGAACACAGTCCATTGACATTATAATGTTAGACGATCACCACTACACTAAGATCCTGAGATATGTTTTACCATTGCAAGACTAGACATCACACTATTAAAAACTACAATAAAATCTCTTTTACAGGGACAGGATATGTCTGGGGTCGTCTTAAGAAGAAAATCACTCGATAATGAATTCTATTTATAATTGTCTCGCCATTAAAAATAATAAAATAAATTTTCTTTTAAAATATTTAATTGAATAATTATATTAAGATGATTGTGCTAAAAATGGTATAAAGAACATTGGAGATACTCAGTCACTTCGGAATAAATTTGATAAAAATCTCAACTACAAAATAATTATGTACGAAAAGTTAAAAAACTAAGAAGTCCATTTTCAACTTAGCATAAATATAAAAAATTTACTCTGTCGATTAAATATGTACTCCCTTTATTATCTAATATAAACAAAAAAACAAGTAAAATTTTTGTTGCTTAATACAAGCAAAAATTAATTAATATCATTATATTTAATGCTTAATTTCTACAATTGCCCTTAATTAATTCAAAATTTGTTTTTCAATGACCCTATTCAACAAGTAATCATCATTAAAGGTAGTTTAAAGAATATACTTTTTTTATGAGATTGAGAAAATTAATTATAGTTAATTAACTTTCTTAATAAACGTGCCTTTTATATATTTTTACTTGTATTATATAACATAGGGAGTACAATAGTTTTGCGTAACACAAGTTACATAATTACTACCTCGATACTTATATATATGTTTTCGTTGGAAAAAAAATGTCTCTTTTTATAAAATCATTTCCAAATTACTAGATATATTAATCCTTTTTATAATAATATCCCTGATTAAATGAGGTGATCATTTTTATCTGTTAAGAATCTTGGAAAGATGAGTCCTAATAAATAAATGATAATTTTAGAAAAACAATACACATTGTTGACAAATTTAATGTTTTAACTAATTTTTTTAATTTGTATGAATTGGTCAAAAAATGTTTATATATAAGGACAGAGCTACTATAGTTAATAATAAAATTCACACTTACACCAAACATAAAATTAGACCGGAACAGATCTAAAAATGGATCGAAAAATCAAATCTTTTTTTATAGAATTTTTGTATAAATACAACATTTATTGAGTACAATTAATAAAAATTCAATACATTTTAAAATAAAAAACAAACTTATACTAATTTTTTTCATATTATCTTTAATTTTAATTAATTGTGTCCAACTAATACTAGCAATAATAATTCTCTTTTTCAAACCTGTTCCACAAAATTACACATTAATATTTTATAAAAAAAACTACACATTAAATAATTACTTTTCTCTTATAAAACAAACAATAATGACGAAAAAAAGTGCCTGCGTATCTATCCCCTTTCGACTTCAGCATTTTTTTTTGGTCATAGTATAGATAGATGATTAGAGGGAGGTAAAAGTGGAGTGACACGGGTTCAAACTCTGCTTTCAAGGTCCACACAACTCTTATGTATATTTTATTACTAGGCTGTGCTCTTTGGACACTTCCTCATGTTTATGACTAAATCAACACCCAACAAACATATTGATGATAACAATGAAATTACATGCATTTTGACAATATATATATATATACTCTCCGAGAGAATTGTAAGTAAAAGTTAACTAATTCACGGTTATTAAAATAGTTAGTTAATCACATTAATCTATGTAATTTTAATTAAAAAATTAACTCTATTGCCTAAATTGTCCTCTATGACTAATAAATTAGTTTATTAAAAATATAAAAAATTAAATTAAATAAAAAATATTTTAAAAATACTATCATTAAATTAGAGAAAAATAGTTAATATTTACCTATATTTTATTAAAAAAACACGAGATAAAATTTGTTTATAATTCTTATAACACTTTTTCTAAAACGTGCTCCAGGAGTCAAAACGAAAAGTCGCTCACGACTCACGTGTCAACAACTAAAAAAGCATGTACATTAATTAAAGGCTAAAATTGATTGATAAGATAATTAACGTGTTTCTTTTAACCAAAATGATAATGATAAAATATTCAGAATATTTATTAATTACTAGAAAATATTAAAATTACTGTTTTAATTAAGGCTAAAATACTGTTATAATTACTTACTGTTTTATCTTATCAATTTAGTCCATTTAAAAGAAACACTTTAATTATCAGAAATTATAGCAACCGTGTAAGTGGACAGTACACTAACGTCATCTCCAACTTACTACCCATAAAGTATTTAATGGGTTCCACCTATGCATATAGCTTATTTTTTTTTATTTTTAACTTAGGTAATAAGTACCAAATCATTTTAACCAATCAATTCTAAAAAAATTACTAAATAGGTTTTACCAATAACTCCAAATCATCACATATCAACAAAAAATTATTTAATAATTAAAAAATTAACATGCGAGACCTGCGACAAGAGAGAGAAGGGTAACTCTATAGGTACCTAATCCTAATAGATACCAAAAAATTTTCTCACAATGAGAGTACCTAATAGGTATCACTCTAAATAAGTATCAAAGTCTTAGGTACCAATAGGTAATCCGATATCTCCAATGGAATACCCATAAAGTGGGTACTTAATGGGCCTCACACATCCACACAACTCATTTTTACTTTTTTTATTTGGTCCCTCCAACTCAATACCTCTAAAATAATTACTAAATGAGTCTCACCAATAACTCTACTTCATCACATATTACCAATAACTGAAATATGAGACCCGCAAAAGAAGAAAGAAAAAAGTATCTATAGAAGTACCCAATCATAATAGATCCTAAAAAGAATTTTTCACAATAGAGATACCAATCAAATACCACTCTAAATAAGGATCCAAACCTTACGTACTCAATAGTTACCCCGTTGGAGAATCATCTCTACCAAAAATAAGAGACGCATGAGTGATGAAATCAAGGACAAGCAAGGGACGGAAAATTAGAAACATGCCTTGGCCTCCCATTGTGTACGGAATGTTGAAAATTACGTCCATGGGCTGGAATAAAGCGACCGAGACTGGCTTAACATTGGAACCTGCGAAGGAATCGTACCGCTACGCCAAGCGTTTAACGTGGTGGTCTCTAGCTCTTGAAAGCTCCTTTTGTTCTTATTATTACTATTATTGCAAGTGCTGTGTACTCGTGGCAAGCATGGCATTTAAAGTTCTTTAATAATTATTTGAAGAGAAAAATTGTGAAGAAAAAAATTGTAAAAAAATAGAGAGAAAATATGAAAAATATGGTATATCTGGGGTATTGATTGGAATAAGAGAAGAGAAAAAAGAGAAGTGTTGATTATTTTTTAAAAGACATCAATACCCTTGACTAAAAATTTAAATAATTTGAGATACAATGAGAATAAGGATAAAAATAGAAAAATAAAAAAAGGGTCAGAAACCCATTTTCTTCACACTTTTGTGAAGAAATTAAAAGTGTGTGGGACCTATGCTTTTTTCCCCCTCTTTCGTCCCATTTTCAACGCAAGCCAATCAGGAAAAATTGTTATTCTCTGCGCAATCTCTCTCACTTCCCTTTCCTACGTCTCCTTTTCATGCAAAACAACCACAGGCTAAGGGAGTTATACCATCCACCCCCGCGGCGGACCTATTCACACTTGAGGATGTGTATTTGCACACCCTTAAATTTTAAAAACTTTATTTATACCCCTATATAATTTTTTTTAACTCCACTCAATTTAAATTTTTGCACACTCTGACTCATACACTTTTATCTCTCAACCTTCTCACTCAGATAGTGTTTGGTTGAAGGTGAATGGAAGGGAGGAGAGGAGTTATTTTTATTTTTATTTTATGTTTAGTTCAATTTTTAGGAGGAGAGGGGAGCAAAATCTCTCCTAACTCAATTTTTGCTCCCATCCAATGTTAGGGTTTTTTGGAAGAGAGAAAAGCTTAAATCATTTAAAATAAAATAACTTAAATAACATTATATAATATATAATATAAATGATTATAAGGATATATAAGTAATATAAATGATGAATTTGTTTTTCAAGACACGCAACACAAAGTTGTAATCTAATGCAATTTTGCATAGCTTAATCATTCAGTAATGTTCTTATAGTTTTACTTTTCGATATCGCTACCAGCAATCCCTTAATTTTTTAGCAATAATTTGTTATTAGAATTTTTTTAGCACTAATGACATATAATTTTAAAAATTTTGCACCCCTGACCCAGGGTCCTAGGTCTGCCACTATCCACTACTACCCACCATACGTAAGTAGTAGTGCATGTAAGGACACGATTTTAAGATCTAGCCCCTCTTCCCCTCACCCTTGGTTATATTAATAGAGATGGCAAAACAAGCTAACTTGCCCCCACCTTGTCCCATCCAGCCATCAACTCGCCTAAAACGGAGCGGGGCGAGGTGGGTTGTGTTAGGTATGTGGGTTGTTATGGCCCGCCTCACCCCACCACGGGTTAACGGGTTGACTCACCAACAATAAAAACAACAAATAAACACGAAGAAAATATTGATTAATGAGTGGGTTGACCTGCAAAAAAGGTTTAAATATCATAAAATTGTTAAAAAGTATGAAAGAATTCAAAAAAATAATATAATAGTCCAACAAACCAACCCGACCTGTAACACCCCGCCGAGGCAGGGCGTCACTTACATTTTCTTAATTAATAGTAGTCCACTTTTAAGGCAAACAAACAAAACATTGTATTTATTATCACGTAAGTAAAGTTGTTATACATGTATTTATACATAACTCTATGCCTACAAAGGATAACAAAAGACACATTGGCCATGATAACTGTGTGAACACTGCCTCTAAGCAGTCTTCCCATAGACTCCTCAACCTCCAAGTATAGGTTGATCTTGATCATCTGCTATTTATCATCATATAATAGAAACACACCCGAAAACAGAGGGGTAAGATATATGTTAATCACTACCAGACAGGAAAACAATGTAGCAGAATACCTGTTAACACGAACATCACAATCATCAACATGATTAATATCATAGATACCGTGCTTAGACTCCTGAACGCACGATCACTGACTGATACCACAGATAGACACATACCATTGATCTTTCAGGCTGATTACCGGCCTTACAAACTCAACTGACACAGAACACCGAGTTTTCGGACTGATCACCGGTTCTACTAACTCAAACATTGAATCGTTGAATGTCGCAGGCCATTAACACCATACTCCCTAGACCGATCACCAATCTTAGGGCACCGAGTAAGATAAGTTGGTTGTCTCGGGAACATATCCCGATACGCTACCATCTCCGATTACCGGTTATGACATCTCATACTACCATATCCAATTACCGGAGTAAGGTATTGTCCTGCGCGCAAGGACGACATTTCCTATACAGAGAATGACAAAAATTGTCCACTTGTCAGACGTGAAGTCCTGAAGACTCGGCCGAATGACCGAGCATATACCCTTGAGGTTACCGACTATCCCCAAACTACTCTGTACCTTGGGTACCACGGGCATGGAGAGCCTCGTCGGAAAGACCGAGCATACTCCTCAAGGTCTTGGCCGAGCATACTCTTCAAGGCCACCGACTATCTCAATACCATCCTGTCAATACCTCGGTACACCAACCTCGGGCACATTGACCCGGCTATCACCACTGACAACAGGATATCGACAGTAATACTTGCTATTACCGTCTAGAGATTCACTAATCTTTAACTAGAGGGCGTCACCCTTGACTCTAGGCCGTTCATCGAACTCACATATATCATATGCAACCAGCATATAAATATCAGACATAAAACAAAATATCACAAATCATCATTTATCATATTTAATAGCATATTAATTATTCCCTACGTCGCATAAGCGACTGTCTACTAATCTCATAAGTTTATCAAATATAACCTATGTTGGTTGATAGGTCTACAATGACTATCCTTAGCCACTATACACCGTAACCCCTCTCCTGAGGTGTTGCTACTACAAACCCTTAGTAGGGCTAAGGAACCCTACTCATGCTAATAGTACTACTCTACTACCTATTTTCCCTAGAGATTAAGGTATTTTCCCCTTACCTGGCTTAGAAGACTGTTGTCGCTCGCGTCCAGTCCCCGCATCCCTATCGCGCCTTCCAAGCTCCTCAAGCGCTCCCAAGAAAGCCTTGGAAGAAGGTGAGGATAATGGAGGGTGAATGGTGGTATTTATAGCCATTTTGCGTCCATCGCGTCGCGATGGTTCTCAGGCATAAATCCCGTCGTGTCGCGATGAGGGACACGTGTCAGCAATCCCACGCTTCGTTCCACCGACTTAACTCACCGACTTACGTTGCTTCGCGACCAGATTTGTACTAGTCTCATCGCGTCGCGATCGAAGCTGACCAAAAATATCTCATTTTTG
The DNA here is from genome assembly GCA_037113605.1 of Calophaca sinica. Lineage (NCBI taxonomy): Eukaryota > Viridiplantae > Streptophyta > Magnoliopsida > Fabales > Fabaceae > Calophaca > Calophaca sinica. Next base: position 96,957,767 of record CM073734.1, on the reverse strand, counting down.
ACGTTCTAGAAGATTCTCAAGTGTTTACTCCTTTCTAGGGCATTCTAGACGATTCTAAGGACTTCTATCTCCTTTCTAGGGTTTATGGGTCTCATTTAAGCCTATTTTATCCCTAATTAAGGTTTTTAACTGCCGTTTATTATTTAATTACTAACCTAATTATGAAAATCAGGATAGAAATCCCGCCCCACCCTGCCAATAAAGGAGGTACGTGCACCGTGGATAAGGGGGTATCTTGGGTAATTTGAATTACAAAAGGGGGAGGGTGTGGGTAGAAAATTTGGGGGTGTAGGTAGTACTCCCCTTAACAGGTGAGAAAAGGAGGAGGCCCATATTGGAAGAGATCTATCGGATGCGAGGCTAGGTGCAGGTCCATACACCCATCATTTCTGAATCAAACAGGCAACCAGACAGAACAAGAGCCAGCTACCTTGCACTTGCAATGCGATTGGGAAAATCAAATCCCTAATTTCAATCGAATCCCGCTCCAACTCTCCTGGTGTGTGGTGCATGATATTAATTCACAGAGCAATCGGTGTTGTGATTTATCCGGAAAGTAATGGGGAAAAATCAAGCGTACAAAGCTATGCAGAGAGCAAGGCTGGGCGGTGCCTCCGCCGGCCCCGACGAGGTTGAAGATGGCATGGTTTGTACCCTTCCACACTACCCTCTTCCAGTTTCATTTTCTTGTTTCATTTATCTCTCGCTTCTATTCCCGTTTCATGTTACTTTTTCGTCTCCTTTCCCTCCAGTTTTCCCTCGCGGTCACGGATCTCCCCCATTTTTTAGTATCTGACATGACCTAATTTCAATTCGTAATTGCTGGTGTATGTGTTTGTGCTGGGTTTTATACTCTTGGACCGCGTTTATTGTGTCCTTAATATTAGGGATAAGCAAAAATTTACGCTAATGGTATGATTTTTCCTATTAAATATTCAGGCCACCTTAAACAAAGCGAGAATCACAAAGTTCACTTCGGAAAAAATAGCTTGTGCAGTGATATTTTAAGCACCGAGCTTGAATCGGAGCTTGCTGCTTTTTACATATGCTTTTGGTTGTCGATGGCAGTGAACCTTTTCAGAACTGAGTGAATAATGTATTGATAATTGATACACACGGATATTCTTTTATACAAAAATGTTAAGTAACTATGCTGGGTTTTTTTGGGTTGATATGGTTTAGTGGAGAATTTCATAAATGAGGAATATAATATTTTTTGTTGTTGAAGGAAATGCTTCTTACCACGGTCTTTGTTCGTCTTGTCTTACTGTATGATTGTATATTGCATTATAGGATTGTTTTGCTTTATAATGGTCCAATGTTGGATCTCTTTCTTTTCCTGGACCGGTATTGATGAGGACTGTCGCAGGTGGATGGTTCATTTCATTCACCAGAGTGGCATGCTGCTCGTTTGGCTAGCCTTAAAACCTCTCACACAGTTACCTGGGAAGAATTCAAAAAGAAACAAAAGGTAATCTTTTCACAAACCTTAACTGTTTACTCTTATAATTAAAGTAGAAATACAATTTTTCTTCTTCTTTTTGAGTGTGTATGAGGGGGAGGGGCTGGGAAGAAAATGCATGCCAATGTTACGGAATCAAGTGTTCACTGGGATATGGTTTTGGTTTACAACAATAATAGACTATTGATTGTCTTAGCTACTCAGTCCTGTTTATTCCCAAAGACACGGGCTGGCTGCCTTACTTTGTTATCAGAATTAGTTGAATATCCACCCATTGATTTTGTTTATTACTCACTCTTATCTGAGCTACATACTCTCCAGCCTTTTTTATTATTTCAATCCAGGTCATTGTTGGTTTAAATTTGTGCATGAATTATCTCATCGTTTTTAACATCCATGTATTACTATACCTGTGTTTATGTATACAGCATACATCCTATTGCATCTTATTGTAAGTTTGAGGGAGGGCTGTCTTCTATCTCATTAATCCATATGCCCTCTTTAGGTTTCAGAGCAAATCCGAATAGTGTGTGAAGTTTGGATTATTTACTTGGAGGAATTTGTTTAATTTTTATTTTCGTCTGTTTTTCGTTTCATCATCTTTTGACCATAATCAAAATATTACTCATTTTGTATTGTGGATGTATTCTAAGTCCATTTTATGTTTCTGATATAACTAGATTTTGTTGAAAAATGCCTGCGTTTGTCATTTGTCAACATACAACAAGTATTTATTCTTTTAACAGCTGCTCATTCATCATTGTAGTGTAAAGGTTCGTATTGTGCTCACGTGCTGATGCAGAACTTATCATTAGGAAGGATAATTATATTTTTTCTAACAACAAATTACACCACTACTTGTGGTTTGTTAAAATGATAGTTCATCGCAAACTTAAAAAAAATTACAACACTTGAACTTTTTTTTATATCTCTGACTGGTTATTGACTTAACACCATTAAGTATTTTTAAAACCAAAATACAACTTATTACTAATTGTTAAATGTTTCTAGATATGTTATAATAAAAATATTTGAAAGAATATAATCTTATAAATTTTTATTTACAAAATTAAGTTATCTTTTTAACATAAAATTGATAAAGATACAACCTGAGAAACATTAAAGAAGATATTTTACCTAAAACTGGGAGAAAAAACATTTTAATATTTTTTTTTAATTTTATATTTATTACTGTAGTTATTTTCACAACTACGATATATGATTTTTTCTCCTAATTTAGATTTCGCATTGCATGGCTAAATTTATTTATTAATATTAATATAATTTGTTTACAATGGGAAGGTTTTCTAAGTAGACCAAAATCTAAATAATTTCAAATGGCACTGATTGCTTGATAATTTGACATACCTAATATTTGTTTTTTGTATTTTGTTTCCTTATTACTTACTTTTAAGGTTTTTTTATCATTTGCACTCTGAATTTTTTTTAAATGTACATAATTTCCTATATCTCAATGCACGGTATTTAATGTGTCAATTTTCTAGGTCAATAGCAGTGTTCTTTAATTTGTGCTTCTTCAAATTATAATACGTTTGACTTGATTTGTATTTTATTTACTAGGAAGAAGAAATGAGAAAAGGGGAGTTGGAAGCCGATGCAGATAGGATGATGAGGGAGTACAGAGCTCAACTAGATGCTGAAAGGGCTCTCAAACTTTCCCAGGGAAGAAATCACTCTAGTAGTAAGTCTAAACATGCAAAAGGTATGTGTGGTAAAGTTGCAGAAACCCGGTCTGTTTTGCTAGTGCTTTTTCCCATGCCCAGTTTCTAATAATGAATGTCTCATGTTCTGCTTCACAGATAAGAGGGACAAGATTTCGAAGAAGCACAGCAGCAAAAAAAGAAAGGTGTGTTTGATTTCTAAAATATTTATTTTTTTCCTAGAGAAGAACTGCAAAGTTTCATATGAATATTTGAATTTTTTATTGTTTTCAAATATGACAATATTATAATTCATAACCATCCATTTAACTTTTATGTAACTATGAACTAGTAGCCGACTTTCCTTTTAGTTTTTTAGCAATGATGTTGGACTAGTTATACGATAGGCTTAAATCATTTGCATTGATTTTGAGAAGTTTGTCAATTGTTGTGTATCTTTTTGTTTTGAATTTTTAATTTTTAATAGGGTAAATTTAAAATAACCCCCTAATGTTTTTGTCATTGTCAACTTCCATACAAAAAAAAATTATTTTATATTCCATAAATGACAGGAATAGTTCCTATCTAACAAAGGGAGGCTATATTATTGACAAGAAAATAGAAAACACAGAAAGTAAGAGCAAATGCTCCCCCAAGGTAAATTTCTATGCCCCCAAGCTATAAGCAGAGATTGAAATGGAAAACACACATAATCCCTTCTCTCCCTCCGAACTTTCCTATATAGTATATCTGTTTTCTCTCTCCTCTAAATAACTTTCCTTCTCATTTGTTGTTTACAAGTTAACCCCCCCCCCCCCCTAAAAGGGGGAATCGCCCCGCATAAGTAGATCATTAGGGTCTTATTGGACCCCTTACAACTAAGCAGGTCTAGGAACCCATCAATACCATCAGCCTGAAAATCTGCCTTGAGGCAAGGCAGAAGGGAAACAAGTGTTGTCTTCCTCTTTCCTAGTTGCTTCCTTGGCATGTTTAGACCTCCACATGATGAGCCTATTAGTAATAGGTTTATCTGTTGATTGCTGGCCCTCTAAACTTGTTGCTGCTGCTGTTACAGGATCAGATATTTAAATTAATTGGAGTTTACCTCCCTTGTCATGTTCAGCCACTTGTATAAATTAGTTCATGGCAGTAGTATGGTGTTGGTCGCCTGTGCAATTCCCCTTGAGAGTAACAACTCAACTATCTTGAGTGCAGCTCATGGTTTTCTTTGTCCAATCCATCTTGGTTTCCCCTAAGGTCTCCAACCACCATTCCCAAGATAAGGTCAAAGTATTCGAGAACACATGCATCTACCAATAGATTTGTCCAGCTCACTTGATTGTCAAATTGTTGCGTCTTCCCTGAGAAAGACACTTACTGCCATTCCCTAAACCAACTTCAAACTCCTTGGTTCTAGTGATGCGTCACTTATGGCCAGCTCCACTATCAACAAGGAACAGGATTGGGTATCCTCCTAGGTATCCTCCTACCATCAGTGTTGTCAAATACGTAAATTGGACTTGAATCGGTAGGAGGCTAAAAAATCGTAACACGGAGGATCGTAACACGGATCGTAAGATTCTATTAAATCGTAGGATCAAAACTCGGACTAGAATCGTAACATAGAATCGTAGGATCGTAACATTCAAAACATAATAAAATTCATATAATTATAACATGCAAACAGAAGTTCAAAACAGAAACATAACATAACATCCAAAACAGAAACATAATCCAAAACAGAAGCATAATCCAAAACACAAACAAGTCAACAGAAGTTCAAAACAGAAACATAACATAAGTTCATAATTAATTCAACTCAAAAAACTAAAATTCTAGAGATCTAGGATCTCATTCAATCCAATTTCTGGAAAGTCATCTTCCATATGATCTTCAAATTTCACCTCATCAATTGCATCATCATCTTCATTAGCATTAGGAATTTCCAAATCATCTCCAAGTGCACCACCAATGCCACCACTCTCATTAACATTTTCTTCTTCAACCTGAATAGGTGCATCCAAATCCATCTGTCAATTTTGATCATTCTCCACTATCCAATCATCGTCGGAAGAAAGATCATCAATGCTATAATCACCGCTTTCCTAACTTTCTTCTTCTTGTTGATTTTGGAATTAACCATCACAAAGACCACATCATTCATGGTCTTTTGCTTTAAACGATTCCTTTTCTTGGTGTGAACCTAAATAATTATAGAGTCAGTTAAAACATAATATAATAGGTAATTTAAAGAATGAGATACCATTTATTTAATAAATTAGAAATCTTACCCTCTCAAAGGCACTCCAATTACGTTCACAGCCTGATGAACTACAAGTTAAGCTCAATACTCGAATAGCAAACCTTTGTAATTCTGGATATTCATCGCCATAAGATTCCCACTATTGTGCTGGAGTTTTGGTCTGAAGTGCACGTGTAGCTAATGGACTACCAAACATTCCAACTTTACTTTTGACGTCCTCAAGTAAGTGGAACTATTACCTCTTACGAACCCCATTGAAGGCACGTTGTATCCTCTCCTTAGCCTGATCCATTTCTTCATAAATGAATCCCATGGCTGGCTTCTCATCTGAGTCCACCAAGCGCAACACTCTAATTAAAGGATAAGCACCCCTCAAGCAATTTGTAATATTCTTCCAAAAATCCTTATCTGTAATCTGATTTTCAACAAATACTCCATCCTTAGACTTTGCAAACACACTAGATTTCCATTGCTCAGATGTGAACATTCTAACTAATGCTCCCTTATTATCATTCAAGCATCCCAAGGTCAAATAAGAAGTGGCAAAACGAGTAGCGGCAGATCTAATCAATTCTCCACCTTTAGATGATGCAAGAAAGACATAAGGCCAGATCTTGAATAGATATAAGTTGTAATTTTTTTACCAGTTGCTATTGTCTCTTTGTGGAGAGGTAATTCTTTCTCAAAGTCCTCCAAAATCAAGTCGATGCGTTAAATTTGCACAGCATAAGGCGATCTGAAGTTCTTCCTCTTACGCATCAACAAATCACCACCGCTTTGTAATTTGCCGCATTGTCGATTACAACGGACAATGTTTTCTTCCCCGATCTCATCCTACAACTTCGTCCATCATCTTGAAAATTTTATCACCGGTCTTGGATATGTCGGATGCATCAATGGACTTCAAAAGCAGTTCCCCTAGGACTATTTACCAAAAATTTAGTATAGTCCTCCTCCTTGATCGATTATCCATCTGTCATAATTGTGCATCCCGTTTTCCAAATGGTTATGCTCCTCCAAAACCAGATTTGTTTCTTCTACTTTTTTTCTTCAAATACGTCACTCGATCTCGTAGTAGGATGGTGGCTTAAATCCTAAACCATGTCGGACAATGGAACCACACATCCATTGAAATTCTTCAACTCTTTACTGACATTGAAAGGAATGGCATTGTTATAGAAAAGAAGCAATGTCCATGCAGGCATCCTCCTCAAACCACTTCTTGAAAATGCTATCGATAGTGAGTCCGGCTCCTTCTCTTGAAAAAGATTTGCAACAAAGAGCAACACTATTGGTATCGCAGGCCAGCAAGAATTTTCTTTCACCTGCGGTGCTCTTGATTGATTGAGATGGGTTACCAATATCTTCTTCAAACTCTCACGGTATTTGTCCTTGTAACCATTTTCTTGCAAGGCGGCGCAACATCCCACATCCGCTTTTTAGCATCATACGGAGCAGTATGCGAGTTCAACATCATGCGTGTTCCACCCAAATCTTTTATGAAGCGATAGACACCTCCTGTCATGATTTTCTCACAATATTTGCATTTTACTTTCTTTCCATGTGCATCAATTGCAATACAATGCTTCCATGCAACATCACCTCTAGTATTTTTGGATTTAACATTGGACTTGGACCCACAGCTGAATCTTACATTGAATTTGCAGGTTCCGACATTTGAAGCCATTTCAGGAAAGCAAAAGTATGCACGAAAGTTGCGAGAAGAGGAATATTAATAATAAATTAGTCGAAAAGTATGGGATCAGCGATGAGTGTAAAAAGCGAAAGAGGAATATTTATAATAGAGGCGAGAGGAATGTTTGTAAAGGAGTGTCTTGGAATCCAGCCATTATCATTCAAAAGCAGGCGGTATTAGCAGTTGGAACAATTTCTGTATGAAGAAATAAATGTCGCGTGGGAAGAAAGTCACGAATATATTAGATGAACCAGGCCATGCCCATGGCTCAGAACCCTTGATAGAATGCAAGCAAGGCACGTTTTCATAAAATAAAAAAGGGCGAGATACTTACAGACAGTCGTGGAGAAAGAAAGAACCGCCGCGTGGAGCTTTAAATTTAAAGCAGCGGCCACGTGCGTTAAACACAACTTCGGGTCGCGAAAGTGGAAGCGGGTCAAGCGCAACCTTGAGTCTCCTTCTTTGGATAACGGGTCGCAAAAGGCTGACCAGCGCGGCGAACCCTAGCTTCCTGGAGCAGTCGGCTACGACGGCGAAATCTGAGGTTTAATCAAACGCGAAACTCGGAACGGCGACGATTCAACGATTCAAGCGATCCAGAACGACGATTCACGACCGATTCAACAAATTTACGATTCTTCGAACGAGTCACCTCGGTTTGTTGCGCTGGAATCGTAAAATCGAACGAGTCAACGAGTTGACTCGCGATTCTGACAACACTGCCTACCATCACTGTCCTTAAAGAGCCTCCAACGAGTGCACCTCTTGGACATTCACTACATTTCCCCATCTCCTTGACCTTCATTGTTTTCAACTGCTAATAAGGACTCCATGGGCTCTTCATTCTCATTTGCTTCCAAAATCAATAGCTTTAAGTGATAATTAGGGCACCGATGGTTGGGGCTATAGTGATACTCACATTTGAAACACAACCCTTTATTCCTCGTTTCTATAAGCTCTTGGTAGGATAAATTGCATGTACCTTTGAAAAAATCTCCATTGGTTACTTCCAAGCCATTTTCAGATGTATTCACCCTTTCCGTTTCTCCTTGTTTGGGGCTGGAAATTCTGGTTTGCTCTGGAAGTAGGCATTTCAGAACTCAACATCCCTCTTGCCATGAGACTAGTAGGTGAGAAAATCTCCTGAAAATTGCCACTCCCTGTCCCTCACCAAGTTGGTGAACTGTTAGGTGCAGCACCATGAACCAATTCCCTCCTTATTATCCTGGTGGTGGAGATTCTTTTATAATGGTCGGCAGGTTCAATTGCCACCACCTCTACCGAAATTTAGGGCCAAACCAAGCATAAGGCTGCCCAAGCCCTTGCTTTAGGCTCACCTGCAAAAAACTTATTTACAATTAGTATTTGTAAAATATCGTTATTAGCTGCCCTAGTATAACCGGCGTGTGCTTTTTCCCTAGAGAATGAGTTTCGATCCCTGCTTTTTCCCTTAGGTTCTGTTTGGTTCAAACGAGGGGAGGAGAGGGGAGGGGTTTTAATGGAGTGGAGGGGAGGGAAGGGGAAGGGAGGGGAGAGATTTAATTTGATTTTGTGTTTGGTTGAGAGGAGATGAGGGGAGGGAAGAGAAGCTTTTGCATGTTTGGTTCAGGAAGGGAGGAGAGGGATTTTAATCGAGGGAAGGGATTAATTTACTTGTATATCCTTATAGTCTTTTATATCATATTATATATAAGGATATTTAAGTAATTTTAGTTTAAATTATTTAATCTCCCCTCTCCTCCCCTCCAAAATCCTCCACTTTTGGAGGGGAGCCAAAGTTGGCTTAGGAGGGATTTTGCTCCTCTTCCCTCCCCTCTAAAACCTCCCAACCAAACGGACCCTAGAGAATGGGTTTTGATGAAAATGTTTATTTCGGTTGAAAGAAATTGATGTTACATGAATGCTTCCCTTTCCTTTCATAGTTTTAGTGTTTACTTTTTTCAAAATTTTAGTATTTCCTTTCAAAATGGATTTAAAGTAGGCTTTTATGTCTGATCATTATTCCCCTTTTTCAACCATTTGCTTTACATCAATGGCTCTGCCTTAATTTTAACATGTAAGGTCTTGTCTGACTGAAGTCATTGATTACAACCTTCAATTTATGTTGGAAGTGATCAATATATTACTCTATTTTCTCTAAGTATGTTTTATTATTTTGCAAAAGAACTTTGTTTATTGTTCTAGCAAATTCAAATTACCCGGAGGAACAATTGTAATCAGCCAAGCGATATTGATTAACAGTTACAGCTGATGTTTCCGATCATTTTAGTTATAAATGTACAGTTTTTTATGCTTCCTCATTACCTTTACTATTTTAGCATTCAAGAAGATCTTCTACACCTAGCTCCTCTTCATCATCCGCATACTCTTCCAGCAGTGAAGGAGAAGAAAGAGAGTCAAGAAGATCCAAGTCCAGGTCTAAGAGATCAAAGAAGGAAAAGAAGCTCAAGTCAAAAAGCAAGGATTCTGGTACCGATGGTGAAGATGATGGTGGTCCAGTTCCCCTTTCAAAATTCTTTGGGAGCGTTAAGAGTTGATAGTGGTTGAATACTTGGTTGTGTATCATAAAATTGTTTTATGCAAATAGTAAATTACGACCAGCTTTACTTTTATGATCAACGTATTCTTTCTCAACAGATTTGTAATTTTATGTCATATTCTGTGTTCTCTTTCAAGAAGTTTATTTCCTTTGGTTTAATCTGTGTGAGAAGGTGGATGACCATTTTGAGTTTTAACGATAAAAACTGAATATCCCTTGATGTTTGACGAACGCTTCTGAATGAAGAGGATAGTGCATGTGGCGCAATGCTTTTGGTTTTAGCGCTCACTGCTGGGTTGCTGTTATAATCTTACTAGCCTGAAATAATATCTTCCTTTGTGAGATAGCCAGTCTTAACAGAACAAGGTCTGGCCATGGACAATAGAACTGAGAGTTTGACTATCAGGATTCAAAATTTCAGAGAGAGAAGTGAGACTGTGAATTCTGAAAATGTGTAAGAATGATTAACTGAACTAAGTCATTTACAGTACGTCATATATATAGTGATCCAACCAGACTAATTAATAGGGTTAGTGTAACTACCATAACTAACAATAACAGAGAAACAACTATTCTCATGCATTGATGAAGTCAATCCGAGTGATCTAAAAGAAATGGTTCAACTCCCCAAGTCTTCACCTCAACTATTGAGGTTTTACTTGGTTTGGTAATGGTCCTATTGGTGTTCTCAATGAGCATAATGCATAAATGTAATTTGTGTTTCTTGTAAAGCAAATACCGTACTATTTTTGGTGAAGTTTCCGCATTGTATCAAATGTTACAAATTGAGTACCAACTATGGATTAAATAAAGCCACTGGGCTAATGATGAAGGGTTTGAGTAGTAGTATGCACGAGGTCCAACACAAAAAAACTATAGATTAAACAACAAAAAACACTCAGAGTAATCTCTTTTTTTTTTTTTAATAGAAAGAAACTTACTTCATTTCAATAGAAATATACTCAGCAATACAGGCTGAAATGAAATAAAAAACGCAGTGGCTAGCATAAAACTTTGATGTCCTTACAAGAGTATGACCAACAACATTTATTTGTTTCTTAATAAAACTAACCATATGTAGTTTGATTCTCGGTAATTTCTTAAAAATAGATAACAATCTTCATGTTCAATATTGCAGACTGAGTTTAAATAATAAATACTTCAACCTTAACTCTTTTTTTAATAACACAAAGAACCGAATTAGGATAACTTTCCTCAATCCGAATCTGAACACAACTAGGACTTCGACCTTTATAATTACAAAAACAGTTCATAGGGTAAGACGGCTGATTTTATTTTTGGAAAAAAGGTTTTACACATTGGTAGTTCAAACTCCAACTGAACTCCTATCAATCGAGGTCTAAGCTTAACATCTCAAAAGTTCAACCGATGAAAATCAGTCTCATATTGAACGGGCCAATTCTGTGGAAAAAGAAAAAAAAAATCTGAATTGAACAAAAAATTATAAAATACAGACTTATAGATCAATCTCGTTATTGTATTGTTTATTTTCAATTCGTTGAACCAAAAACCACCATTCTTTTCACTTTACCGGTTAACCTGATTTTTTATTGTTAAGATAAAAACGTGTTAAAAAAATTACTTTTTCGACAAAGAATGATTCATTTCTTAAAAAATTTATCATGTTAAGCAGAACAAATAGCCTTTAACAAGTTTGAATTTCCAAAAAAAAAAAAAAGCAAAAGAATTTCAAACCCTTAATAAATGCACATATTTGATGAGAAAAAGATTTATGAGAACTGAAGTTGGCTCAAGCCAATGAATTGGAGAATAATGTGAAGCAAATAAGCCAAAATACAAATACCTTATGATTGTGTTCCCAGTCTACCAATCATGCCTCTGACAAAATAATTCAATTCCAAGGTCATCTGGTTTCAGATGATAGATAAGATATATATACACATAAATCTCTTGACCTATGGACACAGACATCACACTTTCCAAACCCAATGACAACATTACTACAATCATCAGTCACTACTGCTGATACTCAGGGTTAAATGCTAGAGCCTCTCTGTATATCAGTTCCTTCATCTGTTCCTCAGTCAAAGCATGTTGCTCAAAGTCAAAGCTGAAGGGAGTCATGCACACAGGTTCATCACTGATGTCATGCAGAGATGTTAAGTAGGGGTGTGCTAGTGCATCTTCAACTGCAAAAACAATGTCAATTAAGTTATGCAAGCACACGACAAGACTTGCATTTCAGTATTTGAATGCAGGTACCAATGCTTATGTTATGATGAAACTAGTATGAAGCATTGCAACAAGTGTTATGGCAAATAACAAAACTCTCCTAGTTTCTATTCTCTTGGACAGGAAAGCATAGATTTCAAGCGAATAAAAAAAAAGTTCCATGGAAGGAGAAATCAAAATTTTCAGTTGAATATATCAAGAATAGATATTGATGGATGTACAAGATGACTACATAAGTTAGCCATTTCCAAAACTCTCATTGCAGCTATCAAAGCTGCTACCACGTGAGATAATTATCATAATGTGAACTTGTAAGTTGAGAGCATGCAAAGGCAACTGTAGAAAGCCTAACCAACTAACTAAACTACACCACATTGAATGATTTTAGTCAAAGGTAAGCAAAGCAATAGGTTTGCAATTACGGCACGGCCTGTAGATGCAAATTATCAAGCCATGATTGATGATTGAATAGATTACTTTAAAAAAAAAGCACTGATGATGCCAGAAAGCGTGAAAAATACGAAATATGCATATTGACACTATTATATCTTTAACAGTGAATACAGAGGCTCAGGCAATGAAAACTTACCAGTAATTCTTTGTCTAGGATCAAAAGTTAACATTTTTTCAACAAGATCTATAGCTTCAGGATGGACATGCGGAAACTTTTCTTGGAAAGATTGGCGGCGGTAAAGAGGTAGTTGCCTAATGTATCTCTTAGCATTTTCATTCAGAAACCCCAAATCAGCTTCCGATGGGGTACCGATCAACTGTAAAATATGAAGCATATCAGTTATACTGATACATTGATTTCAAAGCATACTGTTGTTGTCAAAGGTGAACTACATAGATCATAATCTTTCTTGAAAGAAAAAATCAAATGCAGATTTTGGCATCAATATCATCACTTCGAACAAAAGGATCTGACGGTACTCAACAACGGATGTAACTAACATAATGAAACTTAACCTGAAAAATACTCCAGAATGATACTGCAGTGAATTTAAATTTTCTTTAAGAATGTGTTGGTTTCAGATCTAGCAGGTTAATCATTTCAACCATCAAAACTAATGTAAAACAATAACTATTCAACTTCTTGAACCACCAAAGACTGCTACAAAAGTTACCTCCATAAGTAGACGCAACTGATGCACATGATCTCTGCCAGGAAACAGAGGCTTTCGATCCATCAGTTCCATGAAAATACAACCAACAGACCACACATCAATTGCTGCTGTGTAATCAGAAGAGTTTAACAGAAGCTCCGGTGCACGGTACCATCTTGTAACAACATATTCAGTCATAAAATCAGTTTCAGAGGTGACACGAGCCAGTCCAAAATCACAAATCTTCAAGTCACAGTTGGCATTCAGGAGAAGGTTGCTAGGTTTTAAGTCCCTATGCAGAACATTTGCAGAATGTATGTACTTCAACCCACGAAGGATTTGATACAAAAAATACTGCAAAAGAAAAAAGGGCTTATATTGGTGTCAAGGATAAGATTTAATAAACTCCATGAACAAAAATAAATAATGAGAAGATTATCTAATCTATTCCTCAAGTCATGATGCTCAAGAAGTCTGTCTATTACCAAGTATCAAGTTGGCAGTACTACTGTGATAGGATGCGGGGAAATGTTTGTGCAAGCTTGTGATTGAGGTCAAATTGGGGTGAAGGTGAGGGAAAGGAACAAGAAGAAGAAAGAAACTTATCCTATGGCACAGTCAATTTATATAAGTCTGTAGAACAGTATTTGCCACCTATAAAATTGTCAAGACTTTCTACAGAATATACATGTGATGATGTAGGCATGCAGTTGATACAAAAAATAGGCATAATTTAAATATATACCTGACAGTGCTCCTCTGATAAAGCCTGATTTGATCGAATGATTTGGTGAAGGTCAGTGTCCATTAGCTCATATGCAATGTAAACATCATTGAACGCCTCCCTTTGAGGTGGTGGCACTATATCCCTGATTGCAACCACCTACACAATAATTACATTAGGCAAACCAAAATGTCAAATAAAAGAAGTATTTCTAATGTTGGGAAGTTTTGGTATTTCCCCTCAAAAAGTTATTTGGACACCCCCTCTGCCCTGCATCCACCCCCCAAAAATATAAGACAGTCTAATTTATATAGGCTTTAAATGACTTAGGAATGAACACATTTTTCCGTTTTGTTATAAAAACTACAAGACAAAAAGCAGCGGCCTAACTGTAAATGCAACTTTTTTAACTGAATGCATAAAAAAAAACACTGTCTATCAACCGACACTACACAACATCTTAACAAGCATCTAAAGTCAAATGCAAACTCGATAAAATACACATGTTAAGACAGTGCAGAAACGGAAAAGAACTGCTCCTAGATTCATCACAAGGGGATAAACAAAAGATATCAAACAGAAACAGGTGCTCATCATTGATTTTCCTTTCGGACAAAATTTTGTCGTGTTAAGAGTGACCATACTTCATCATACTTCATCTTGGCACTAGCAACTTTTTGTCAACGGCAATAATTTTACTTCTGGTGAGCCAAATACTGACCATATAAGCATGATATATAAAACTAACAGGTGCATTTAGGTCTCAATGTCCCCTACACTGTTTGCACAACCCATAATTGACCAATTATTATTCTTTCAATAGCTTCCAAGGTAATAGTGTTTCACAGCTGCAAAGGAACACATTTACATCATATGGACAAAATGGTTGATTGAATTTGAAGCACTCAAAGGCACAAATCAGGATCTTTAGAACAAGTTAATCTAAAACCAGAATGGATAAATATCACACAACAAAGGCGATTCAATTAACACAAAACGAAAGGGAAATAAACAAAAAAGCAATCATCACTCACTAACGTTTTCATGATCCATGTGGCGAAGCAGCTTGATTTCACGGAGGGTCCTCTTGGCATCAATTTTGTTATCAAAAGCATTGGCAATCTTCTTGATGGCAACATGCTCATTCGTTTCCGAATTCAGAGCCGAGCTATTCACACAAACCCAAAATGGAAAACAAAAAAAAAAATTTAATAATCCATTTTCCAGTCCCAACCAACAACAAAAATCAATTTTTTCATTCCAAAAAAAATAAATATAGATACTACAATTGAAGAACACATAAAAACACAAACTTGAGGGTTGATTTGATTAAAAGAGCGAGAAAGAGAAAAAAAGGGTGTGACATACCAAACAATACCGTAAGCGCCTTTGCCGATTGGCATGATGGGGGGTTTGTATTTTGCGGTTACTTCAAATATGTTACCAAATATGTTGTATTGGATGAACCTACCACCGTGGCTGAGGGTCGCCGGAATATTCTCGATCCCCATCGCCACCTGCTGCTGCTGCTGCTGCTGTGGGTCCGGCTGCGGCGGCGGCGCTGCGTCCGACATGACGGTGTCAGCAGGCTGAGCTCCTCCTCCTCCTCCTTCCATTATTATTTCTATTCAAGCTGAAATTTTGAGTTTTTTTTTTTTTTTTTTGGTTTGGTTTGGGAGAGAGAAAAAGGGGTTAATGAGCGTTACTATGAGACATGAACAACATGAGTTAGTTATTATAAGATGATGATGATGATGTTGTTGCAATTGCAGTTTTAAGATTAGAAGTAGAACTAACCTGATTTGTGTGTGAAACGATTTTGGTCAAACAGATCTGTACTATCTCCCCCAACTCCTGCATAAACTGTCATCTCTCTCATCTGTCTACCTTTTTGAGTTTTATAAAAAAAAAAAAAAAAAATCTGTCATTTCCCAAGCTCTTTTTTTTTTTGCCTTTTATTCATTTTCTTATTGTGGATCATTGTTAATCAATGAGTTTTAGCCAGTTCTTTGCTTTCATGATATTATTGTTCATTAAAGCCATTTTTATCCAAAAAAAGAAAATTATTGAAGTTTTTTTAAAATTTAAAAAGAATTAAATGCTTTTATTTGTATTTAATATTTCTTATTTGGATTATATAATTAATTCTCCACCAGTTAACAAATGCATTTTTATTAAATTTTTGGAACAAAATTAGACATGGCAGATTGTACATTGCCATAATATAATATACAATTTTCCTTTTATTTCTATTTTCCTTACAAGACTGGAAAAAACAGAAACTAGGATTTATCATTTAATTTTCTCATTATCTTTTGATTTATCCAACATTTTAAACATTTTGTAATTGCCATGGAAAAATTAAAATTTTACAAAAGAAATTAATACATCCACTTCCCAAATCAATAGCTTCCCAATGGATTGTTAATCAATGTGTTTTAGCCAGTACTTTCCTTTCATGATATCATTGTTTATTAAAGTAATATTTATTGGTTACAAAAGAAACTATTAAATATTTTTTGAAAATTAAAAAATTGTTGAATGCTTTTATTTGTATTTAATATTTTTTATTTGGATTCTACTATAATTTATTCTCCACCTGTTAACAAATGATTTTTATTTATTTTTTGGAAATCAATTCGACATGACAGATTGTGCATTGCCATAATATACAATTTTCTTTTTGTTTCTAATTTCCTTACAAGACTAGAAAAACAAAAAAAACTAGGATTTACCATTTAATTTTCTCATTATCTTTTTTATTTTTTTGGTACAATTTTATATTTTATATTTATTCAACATTTTATTAATGCCATTAACATATTAAAATTTTGCAAAAGAAATTAATACATTCACTTTTTAGCTATATGATGTGAATTTTTAATCAACGTGCTTGGAAGATTTTCCATACTTGAAACTTGCAAAATTCATTTGATATCAAAATTTATGTATATATAAAATAAATTAATAATTATATGTTTACAGTGTAAATAATTTTTACACAAATATACTATCATATTTGATTAATTTGATACATTAAAATATTACTTTTTGAGACATGGTGACATTGTAGCATGATGATGAAATATATTTCAAGATTTGCGTAAAAATTTACACTTATATAATTATTAAAATTTGAAAAATATTATAACATTTTTTACTTTAGGTGCAATTTCCCACCCATTAAGAAATAGGACATATATTCATCATAAAAAAATAAAATAAAAAACTTCTTATTTGGTTCATTATAATAGTAGAATAAATATAGAAAAACTTATTTTCTTATCAAAAAAAAAATAGAAAAACATATTTATTGTAAATAAGAGTGATATGTTCGTCCATTAAGTGAGATTTATAAGCGAATCTCATTATTCTCTATTTTAATTTGCTTATGAATATATGAAAGTTGCTTTTATTACATTGATGTTGGTTACAAATATACCAATGCGATTAGTTACCTAAAAAGGACAACATTTGTTGTACTCCATTTAAAAAAGGACAGATTGTCTATTACTAGATACTAAATAGTAATCATTTTAATTGGATGACATTAATTGTCCTAAATACTTTACCAAATCACAAAAAAATAAATTTCTCTTATTTTTATCTAGTTTTGAATTAGATGTAAGTGTCCAAATATATTTTTATATATCTAGTTTCGAATTGGATCAAATACATGTATTTTTTTATTTATAATAAAAGACGAGTATAATATTGGATTCAAGTACTAAAATACAGATCCATTGAATATACATTACCAGTTTCCATATTTGCACCTTATGCATTGCACTTGGTTTAATTTAGCACGTGATTGCCAACTTGTCTGTTGATGTGAATTAAATAAGTGACACGCAACTGTCATTAATAAGATTGGTAAAAGTTTGTGTCATTGTAATGCTAAGGGATTGACTTAGTAGAACATGACAGACTTTGTATTTGAAATGTCGCGAGTTCAAGTCTCTATTAGTCTCTTTCGTAAGTGTATATTGAGCCCGAACGTTTTCTTGCGCTGGACTAGACGTCATCCCCCACCCTAAATTTTTTATTTATAAAAAAAGATAAGTAAATTATCTTTAACCCAAAATTTATTATTGTTAAGGAATCAATAAATAATTTTTTATTCAAAATTACATTATTCAATGCATTAATATATTTAAAATTAATTTTTAATCAAAAAGTCTAATTTTTATTTTTTATCCCGTGCTTGAAAACATTGGTTAGTATTTAAAAGAAAAAAGAAAAGAAAAACTGAATACATTTTTTTTTTCCTACCTACTTGAAGTGAAAATCTATCTGGGAATTGTTGTTTATTGTCTTTAGGGCCTATACCAGATGAAACATTTCCAAAATGGTGCATGGGTAGATACAAAATCAGAGCCATTGGATACTAAGATTTTTAAAATCAATGGCTGAGATTGAATGATGGGTCACAGGGTAAAATTGTCAATTGAGACTCTGTGTGTGGGGAGAGAGAGAGAGAGAGACCACCCTTTGCTACTCCCATCTCCACAATAGTGACGAATCCCATAACTTAGGTTAGTGGGGGCAATCTATTTAAAGAAATAAAAATTATTATCATGCATGTGAAGATAAAGACATAAATGTTAAATTATAAGATTTTGATATATCGAATCAAATAAATTACATACCTTATAATTGCCTTATGCGTAATTTCATGTTTTGAAATCATTGAACGATCAGTTCATTGTCAATATTATTGAACACGTCTCTTTGAGTATAAATTACTAAATAATCATTTATTCGTGCATCTCTGATTCGATTAACAACATATTTTTTACGATCTTCGTAGCAAAAAAGACTCTTTCTACGATTGTTGTGACATTGAACAAAATCATTGCCAACTTCTATTGTAGCTGAGTATTATTAAATATGTTTGTAATTTGAATAATTTATTGCACTAAAGTTTGAATTTGACATAAAAGGATTTTATCTTTAATTAATTTGATTTAAACCAACTTTGATATTATTATTTAATAATATTACAACACTTTAAAAAAAGATTTTTTTCTCACATTCTTGGGTGAAAAATATAAATTTGCGAAAATAATAATCATTAACCTAATTTATTTTATGAAATAATATATACTAAGGTTATATAATATAGCTACTAAAATGCTAAACAGTACCAAATAAATTTCCTATATGAAAAATGCTAACAAGTGTCCTTAGTATATTGGTTAAGGAACCAAAATAGCTAAATTTGTATAAGAAAATAATGTATTTATTACATCAAAAATTGTTTAAATTATATTCTCAAGATAAAATTTCCTTTTATAGATTTCTTAATCAATGCCCTTATGGTTTGTTTGGATGAGAAGAGAAAGTGGAAGGAATAAAAGTAAGAGGAAAGATTGTTGAAGGAATAAAAGTAAATAGAAAATGAGTAGAAAGTGAGATGATTTTTGGGTTGTTTGATTGGAGTGAAAGTGAAAGGAAAGAAAATGATATATTTAGTAAATGACGAAAACATCCCTATATAAAAATAAGGTGTTTATAATTTATATATATAATTATATTTATAAACTAGAAATAGAAATGAATTTTAGTCCCTCAAAAATTTGAAAAGTTCGTTTTTAGTCCAAAAAAAATCAAAGGTTTTTAGTCTCCCAAATTTGAAAATGTTTTTCCGTTAGTCCCTGACTCTGACGCCGTTAGTTTTTTTCTTTGCTTAAATATGATTTTAGTCCCTCAAAAATTCTAAAAGTTCGTTTTTAGTCCCCAAAAATTCTAAAAGTTTGTTTTTAGTCCCCTAAAAATGTTGCCACATAAGCGCCACATAACGGGGTCAGAGTCAAAGACTAACGAAAAAACATTTTTAAATTTGGGAACTAAAAACTTTCAATTATTTTTTAGAGACTAAAAACAAACTTTTCGAATTTTTGAAGGACTAAAATCATATTTAAGCCTTAAATAAATGACAGCGTAACGTTCATAAAAAAAAACATAAGAGTGGAACACATCACACATGGAGAAGTAAATTGTGGTATTATCTCAAAAGTAAGGGTATTTGCGTCTTTTTATCAAACTGGGTCTTTCATGCTTTCCGCACAAATTGGTCAGAACCAAATTCGCATGGACCTACATCAAATTTTCATTCCTCTAAGATTTTTTGCTTTTTCCAAACGATAGAAACATTTTTGAAAAACTTGCTTCCATCCCTTTTGTTTTCTTTCCACCAACTTTCCCACGTTCCAAACAGTAATGTGTTATGGCACTCATTAACAAGACCCTTATCTTATTAATTAGTGAGTGTCATTACTCACTTCCACGTGTGGTAATAAAACACGAACACCTCAAGTTCAAGTGTTCAACATTATTTTATAAGTTAAATTATACTTTTGATCCCTTAAGTTTATTTTAGGTTTCAGTTTAGTCCCTTATATTTTAAAAGTTTCAAATTAGTCCCTTATGTGTAAAAATTATATCAATGTAGCCCCTCTTGTTTTTTTTTGTTCCACAATAGTCCCCTATATTACAAAAATTATATTAATGTGGTACTTTTTTTTTGCAAAATATGGAACTTCGATTACAAGAGATACAAAATCCAAGTGACTCACGCGACAGGTTTGGGTCAGGTGTGCTGGTCTTGGGAAGACGATGGACAATGGATGAAGATGGCGATGTACTGTTCTTGGTTGGAAATGGAAGATATGCGATGGGTTCAGACATTAGATTACAAGTTTTGGGCAAAATTTGCAATAGGGAAAATTTGGTGGGGGGAGGGGAGGGATCAATATATAAAAATAGGAGTGCAAAATAAAAAATATACAATACTATATGTTATTTTTAAAAGCTAAGGGGGTGCAGCTGCATCCGCTCCCCACCCCCTTTGCTCTTACCCTTTGTTGCCCCCTTCCCCTCCGTCACCACCCCTTTACCCCTGATGGGTCATATGAAATTATCATAATAGTCTAATGTTCTAAGGGTCTTGTTAACGAGTATCCTAAAGAAACTGTTTAAGAATGTCAAACAAGATAATTATTTATTGAAAAAATAAGTATATCCTTTCCCAATTTATTAAATACACAATTTTTCATAAAAACTTATTTTTTTAGACTTCTTAAACAATACCCTTAGAGTACTCATTAGCATTTGCCATGTTGTAAAAGTACTCCAATTTCCTAGGGAATATAGTGCATATCATCAACAACCACGTGAAAATTTTAACCAATGAGCTGTTGAAACTTGAAACCCCAACCAGTTCTTATTGAGTACAGTAGAAATGAAACTCATATTGCTTGGACTCCTCCCCCAATTGCTTTAAGATCAACATTGATGGATCTTTCAGAAGGAGTGATGGTTCGACAACTTGTGGTGGCTTAAATGAAATTCAAATGGCTCATTTGTCAAAGGATTTTACTGTAAATTGGGAGCAACTAATCCCATTTGAGCTGAACTTTGGGGTCTTCTACTTGGTATTAGATTGGCTAGAAGACTTAATCTTCCAAATGTTCTCATGGAATTAGACTCCCAGGTTGCTGTTAACATGGTGCAGATGGGAGGCCATTATAATTCATACTTCATAAGGTAATTTGAATGCTGCTATTGAAGACTGCAAGCCAAAGTTGGCCAATGAATCATACAAATGCTTAAAACAATTAAAATTAAAATTATAATTGTAGTGGTTCGGGTTCTTTGCCATATGGTTCTACCATGTGAATGCGGGCAACACATAAGATGGATAAGCATTATATTTTGTCGAAAGCGATTGCACAAAAGATGGATTTGCAACTTCTCCAAAACCTTGGAGTCCAAGTTCAGTTGCATGAATCCCTCCAGTGATTAAAATTGATTGGATTCCAGCAGCATTAGCACCCTTGATATCATGATGGAGAGAGTCACCCACAGCAATACAGTCAGAAGCATTTGTGCCAGCCATGGCCATGGCTGACTTGTAGATTATCTGACAAATCCCAATAGTCACAAGTACCGTCAAGAACATGGGAATTAGCATGGATATGCAAAAATGCAACAAAAGATAATTATATAGAGATCCATAAAGATGTGAATCATGTTATATATATACATAAATATGTTGCTACTTCCTAACAATATATATCTACTTTGAGAATATAATTCAATGATCTGAAACATTTCAAGTTGTGGATAAGAAGTATGTAGAATTTGGTCTTTGATTAGGAAGACTACGAGCATTGTAGTGAGATTAATCCTCGAGTCAAGGGTGGTGGTTAGGTAAAATATTCTCCATCGAAGTTGTCAAACTCGAGAGCCTACAACTACGTAAACTCGTGGAATCTCCGTAGACTCATAAGTGTTTACTTAATAGAAAAGTAGTTTTTGAAACATCTACCATATTATCTAAACACAATTTAATACTAAGTGCTTAGTAAATATTCAACATTCTAAATTAGTAATAAAGTAAACCACAGTGATAAAATTTAAATATTCTGTAAGCAACGGATAAATTAAGCTAAGATGGGGTTCACAGACCAGAACAGAATACACAAACATAGCATCACAATTCAAAATTGATGGACAAATTCACAACTCAACACAGAGAAAACATAAAAAGAGCATAACAAGTTCAAAATCGAAGGACAAATTGACAAATCACAAGGTTCAAAATTATTAAAGAGTGGAGGTTGGTGGAACTGGGTTCCCTTGTTGGAGATGGATTCAGCTCGGTAGAGTTAGATTTTAGCTCTAGTTGGGTTCATTCACCATGCATACTTGCAACAATGGGTTTGTTTATGTTTTTTGATTCGTAACTTCATTTATGTTGTGAGCTATGGGATTGAGACTTGATACAAACAACATCGATCACCTCCTTTGCAGATGTGTTAGATGTATTTGTGGAGTTGAGTGCTGCAACTGTGAGGTTATTGTATTGTGCACTTTGGAGCCTTATCATTCAGCTATTACATTTTGGCCTTATCATTCAGCTATTGCATTTTGGGCTTTTTAAAAAACACTGAACCACTATCATTTTAGGTATGTCTAGGGGAAAATAGCCATCATGTTGCAGACTCGTTCAATCATCCTCAAAGTCGCGATTCTATACAAGTCCATGCGAGTCTACAAGAATTTACACAAGAACAATTTTGTAAATGAGTAAACGCAATTTTGATACCTATAGTCGTAAACCCGTACAATTTTATAGTTAACTCAGGAGTTTAACAACCATGTCCATAGTAGCTAAGCGACTCTAGGATTTGAACCCATAATATTGCAAGTAAAGTTTGCTTGGAGTCACAATCCACTTAAACTGTGATCAATCACCGCTGGGTATAATTATGTAAAATTTGAGAATACGAAGAAAACAATTTAGATAATTTAATCCATTTAATGAAAATTACTGGTTACAACTTAGTTTAAGTTGATAATTTAAAACTGAATTTATTTTTGTATGTACATACTTCATACTGCAAAAGCTTTGTGCACATTTGTAATAACAGGAAGCAGTTAACTTGGAAAGCCTTGATGGACTGAACATGCTGCTTAATCATTTTGATAGGTGACACTTGCCTTGTGTGCCAAATGAGCAAGCCAGCTAGGGAATAAATTGACAAGCTAATACATGCTGAAGATGTATTCCTACTTGTATCATCGATTCATTGTATGCATGTAATCTAAGCAGTCTAGGTGTTAACAGGATGGATTACACACAGGACAAAATAATTATCAAAATGGATTTAAATAGCACGGAATCGGCTTCATTACCTCGTCAGGTTTTCCCATCCATTTCACTTCTCCCCCAAGCTTTTCATATTTATCTGCTAGTGTACCTATTAAGTTTAAAATACACACAAAATTTG
Organism: Calophaca sinica; assembly: GCA_037113605.1. Taxonomy (NCBI): domain Eukaryota; kingdom Viridiplantae; phylum Streptophyta; class Magnoliopsida; order Fabales; family Fabaceae; genus Calophaca; species Calophaca sinica. The sequence goes on along the minus strand of CM073734.1, from coordinate 96,934,305 downwards.
GTATAAGGTGAAACTGGATAGAAGGAAAAGAAGGAACCCATCAACAAACAAGTACAATTCTTAAACACGTAACATGATACTGATAGCAATGTCATCTAATGAAAACTTATGCTGTAACTTTGGATGAAAAAGTAACTAATAATTACTATTTAGTTGTTTTATGTTTTTAGATTTGATTCATCGGAGAAAGGAGAAGATAAAGCAAATTCACCAGGCATCACACGCAAGTCTCTTGCTTCAACAGTTACATAATCTGGATTGGCTACCACCATAGGAATCCTTTTTGCAGCGCAAAGCTCCAATATTTTCTCAAGGTCTTCAAGTTTCATCGAACGTGCATTCCCATTGGCATCCCCCAAGGCTTCAGTCCCATGAGCCAAAACAAACTCAGCTTCTTCAACATTCTCCACAACTTTCAAGTCCAAGCCCTAGAAGAAGTTATTCATATGCTGTAAGATTTTAAAGCTCTTGATGCATATTATTTTTGCCAACCATCTTTGCATCATGTAACATGATAACTTTTCACTCACACATCTTCCCCAGGTTTGTGATAATTGAAAATAATTTGACTTGACTTGGATAAAAATTGAAAAGGAAGGAACCTCTTGTAAGAAGAAAAATTGGTTCCACTGTAAACCTGATTGCTCCTTAATCTATTATCTATATAAGAAACTTAACTACACTAAGGACACATGACAAAAGCCCCTTCATCTGGTTTCCCGCCAAAAACTATTTCCCACAAAAAACTTAACTACATTCCAAAAATTTAACTACACTGTACGTTCTGCTTTTATTTGCCACTTGTGCTGAGCACGAGTTCTCTCGGCTAATTTACCAAAAAACAATTACTCCAAGAATCATCCATGTTACATTGCACAAGACAATAAAATTTAGGAAGAAGCAATTGAATATCACAATTCAAGCTAAAAAGTATTGCTGCCTCACACGTGACACACCTCAAGAGATATTGCTCCCCGGCCACTCCAGGTGAAATGAATACAAGACCTTCCCAATGCTGCAAACCAAGGATCATCTCTCCTGCTTAAAACACAAATTATCAAAAGAGTGAACATTTTCTTATGAGTAGCAAAAGGCACTATATACAACAGAAAAATTTGTAGCATGATTGTAATTAAACATAGCTAAGAAACACTAATTATTGTGGTATGACCTTTGTAAGTACTGATGAGTGAGCTCTCCACTAGTGATGGCTCCCTCAAAAAGAGAGGCATCAAAGCCAAGACTTTTGACCTTTTCAATAGTCACCGATGAGCGTCTTGACGAGTTACTTATGATCACCATCTTAGCACCCGTCTTTGCTATATTTTCTACTAAGAAAATTTAAATAAATTTAAACAAAAGATACATTAGGATCATGTATGTGGTATTGGTTGGCCAATAAAAACCAACCATTAGGATAAGACATAAGTAACATGTAACAAAGAGAACAAAAATCTGAAGAAAAATAAATAAATAGAAGAAAATGAAGGGAAGTATAGAATAAAAATCTAACATACAAGTTGAAATAGCACCAGCATAAGGTTGTTTTCCATCATGGAGGACTCCGAACTGATCCAACAACCATACCTGCAAAGAGTAACATTAACAATTAATATATAATCGGAATATGTTATTTGTGTGCATAGAATGGTGAAATCCACTCCTTCAGTGATGAGAATAGAGAAATTGCCTTGAAACGACGCGTTTCGGCGAGTTGTCGGAGACCATTCAAGCTCTGAAATTGAAGTGGCCAACTTGGCGGAACAGAGCATTTGGGAATCATTCTGCGATTGGCGCGTTCCTTCCACCCAACCTAATGCCCCCTCACCCCACTTCACCATAACATACTACTAGTACATTCTTTCGAGTTTCAACTATGGATGAGAATAGGGAGGGATGACAATTTCCACCTTTGTGTGGGGATCGATGAGGGCTCGAATGCCGCGAAGAATTTTTTAGTGAGACAGTGACAAGGAGAAAATCAATGATTAATTCGAGACGGATCATACTTCACCTGCGAGTCACTCGCCTGAGCATATTGCTTAATTAACCCTAGAAATATATATACATACATATATCATATTATAAAGCGTTGGCCTTTTGGTCATTTTACATGTTTTTTAAAACCCCCAAATTAAATTATTTTTCCCCCTGACTCATTTTACCTCAGTAACTCACAATTTCATAAACCCTAAAAAAAGAAACATCGTGTTCTTTGAGAGAGGAGTCTTGGCCACCGCGATTTTCTTTGGGAGTCTTTGGTCGCCGCCTGGCTGCTTTACGTCTTCTCCTCCTCCCTGTCGCCGCTATTGCTCTGTCTTCTCCTCCTTCCTGTCCTCGTTCTCGTGATACTGCTCTGTTCTTCTTTGTCTTGCGATTCGCTTCCCATGCTCCTCTTCTGCGTCTTCTCCTCCTTCCCCCCCCCGCTCCTGTCTGCTGCTTCCTGCGCCTCAACATCTGTTAGGTTCGATTTTTGCTTATTCCTCTGACAGATTCTGTTCTTGCTTCAAGTTGCCTCTTTTTTCTTTCTTTGTTGTTGTTCATGTACCTTTAAAATGATTGTTTCTGTCAAAGTTCTTCTTGCTTTCTTTGTTGTTCTTCTTGCTTCAAGTTCCTCTTTTTGCGTTCTTCTTGCTTCTGATCGTCTCTTATTGAGTTTCAATTTTTTTTTAAAATTTTCGGGGTCCCCGTGGGGACCCACGGGGATCTGTGGGGACGGGGATGGAGGAGGAAAACTCCACAGGGCGGGGATCGGGGACGGGGACGGGGGGAAATCTGGGGGGCGGGGAAGCACTTCTCGGTACCGCCCCACCCCGTTGCCATCCCTAAGAATAGGATAGCCCGAGTTAAGTTTTGCCAGGCCTGAGTTTGACATGTTTAAAAAATTCAAAGTCTAAGCTTGGCCTGCTACCTGTTATAGACTTATTTTTTAGGGCTGGTTTGACCTTTTTAAAAGCTTGGTATGATCTATTAGCCCACTTAAAGGCCTATTTCATATTAACGTATTTGGATAAGTCATTTGATCTATCTTAAATAGACTAACAGGCTGATAGGTTAAGTTCTATTTCTAATAAACTATAAAAAAAATTGATACTAAGATACATGGGACATAGGGGTGGAAATAGACAAATGAGCTGAGTTTGATGTAATTTTTTTTGGTACATGATTTTGATGTATTTATATGACATAAATCTTTTTTAATGTCTAACTTGACATTTTAGAGAATCTAACCTTATATGATAGCCTATTTAAATTTTATTTTCTAATAAGACATTTAAATATGTCAAAAATTTATGTAAGCCAATATACTTAAATTATTGAAAAGATCAGTATATGATTTAACACATTGTACAAAATCCAATATAATAATAGCAATAAAAAATAGTATTATTTATATTTACTTAAATAAGTTGGCCTGTTAGGCCTAAAAGGCTTTTTGAGTGGGCTGAAGCCTGGCCTTTTTAGCTAAATAGGCTTTTCAAAAAGCCTTGACCTTGTCTATTTAGAAAAAAAGCCTGGCCTAACCTAGGCCTGACATAGGCTAGGCCATAGGCCCCTGTCGGACGGCCTGGCCTATTCCCACCCCTAGTTTCAACCAACAATTGCTCCAATCCAAGTGAAAAAATATTAAATATTTAACGGTATTAATCAGAAAAAATTATTTTCTGTGCATTTTTTCTTTAGTTTTATTTCTTATAATAAAAATCAGAAAGAGTAATTTTTTTTGGTCAAATTAATTACTTCATTCCGTCTCAAATATATCATTTGATCTCAAATATAAGTAAAAGTTAAAATAAATTTTTAAAAATCAAAATAAATTTTGGCTTTTGTTTATATTTGAGAATGGAAGAAATATTTTAATTACATGAATAAACATGCACGGGGCTTTGGAGCACCTTAAAGTTTGGGCCCAATTCATTTTGACCAAGGGGACTTGCTACCTATACCATCATTTTGTTTCCCACACCTCTCTTTCTGTTTATTTAATTCTTTTTGCCAAAAATATCCCTTTCCAAACATTAACTTTTGGAATGTTTTTTTAAGAATTGAGAGCACTAGTTTTTGGAATATTTTTATAGGGCTTTGCTATTCGGTACGAAACGAATAGTAAGAAATCAGCACAAAATGATAAAATAGGCGTTGCATTGAATTCAAAATTAAAAGCAAAACACGGCTAGGTGCATTTCGTATCTATTTTATTCGTACAAAACAGTATTTCCCTTTTTATAGTGTGTTGAGAACAATTATGTTTTAGAAATTAATTTTAGGAGCACATTTTTATTCCTTTTATAAAATGTCTTCAATTTAATTTTTGGAATGTTACTAATGCTTTTGAAATTAAATTCCGAAAGGTGTTCTAATACCATTTCCAAGCACAATCGCCAATCAGGAACGAAACCTTGTTTTCTTTTACGGTAAACTCGGGGATACAAAGGCAGTGACAAAATGCACTTATTCTTCATCATGTTCTTAAATGGCTAAAAAGAGTGGTAATAAGGAGAAAAGAAAAGGGTCAAATAGGTTAAATAAGAAGGCTTGGCGACCTAGGTTTACGTTTCAGACGAGAAGTGCAAATGATATTTTGGGTGATGGTTACCGATGGAGGAAATATTGGCAGAAAGTTGTGAAGAACAACAACTATCCTAGGGAAGGGGCATGGAAGAGGGGAAAAGGGAGGGACAGCGAGATGAGAACAAGGGAAGGGGATGAAAAGGATGGAAAAGGAGGCGCGGCGGGCCAAGAGAGAGGGAAAATGAAGGGGGAGTGGTTCCAGAATTGAGATTTTGGGATAGGGGTAGTATAGGGGGAAAAAGGGAAAGATGTGTGTGAAGTAATATAGGGGTGTAGATAGCAATCCCCTTCGATGATTCGAGAAAAAATCCATATGAAAAGAATTTGTTGAGAAGTTGCTTAATTACATTATTCTCCTTAAAATGAAAGAAAATAAGAGTTGCTTAGTATATTATATATGCACGGGTATTTTTATATTTAGATGAAACTTAAAAATAAGTTTAAAAGGGGACACCCATTTTTTTAATAATAAAAAAAAGGATACTCAAAATTGATTAAAAATTGCAAAAATATATTAAAATTATAAAATATATGCATATTTAATACAAATAATTAAAATTTTAAAAATGAAGAATGAAATATATCAATTTTAGTGGAAATTATACTAATAAAAAAAATAAGTAAACATGATTTTAAGTGGTTTTCATTGATAAAAATTTCATATTAGTTTTGTAAATAAAAAAATAGATGTCGAGATAATTTTATCTCAAATACCAAGGATTTCCAACATAAAAAATAGTATGAAAGTTGCTCAATAATAGTCACTATATTTACAAAAAATGAAAGAGTTGATTACATTCTGGTGCATGGATAAAGGATGAGAGGACATGTTGCCCACTTCCCCTAAGGATCATATCAGATTATTAATAGTGGCAGGATGTATATTAGATACAAGTCACTAAATCCTTTAACTTTTTTTTTTCTTTTCCTTTTCTTAGAATGGAACACGAAAGTTTGGATTTGTAGGAATTGTAGTCTCCACGTTTCTTATATAATAGTGGCAGGAATTGTAGGCACAAATGACATTTTTTTTTTACAAGACAAATGACATTTATGTCTTATATAACCCCTTGCAAAATATTTTTGAATCGTGATGAAGGAACAGGAACATAAATAAAATAAAAATTTAGGCAAGAACATAAATAAATTTAATAACGAACAGTTACCCAACCTAAGACGGGTCATCAAGCGATATAAAAAAAAAATACTACCTCTATCCCTATATATAAGCCTTTTTTAGAGAAAAAATTTGTCCCCTTTTTATATAAGACTATTTCCAAATTACTAACTGTATTAATTATTTAAATACCCCTAATTAAATGAAGTGATCATTTCTCTCTCTTAAATGTCTTGGAGAGATGAGTCCCAATAAATGAAAGATAATTTTCGAAAAACAATACATATTATTGACAAATTTAATGTTTTAACCAATTTTCTTAATTTGTTTGAATTGGTAAAAAATGACATATATAGGGACGGATCACGGAGGTAGTATTACTGAGAAGAAATATTTAAAACACTTTTTCATAAATTTCTTAATTAGTGTCTTCAAGGCATCTTTTGATATTTTTAATAAATTGTGTTTTTAATGTAAAAAACACTCTTGCATTCATTTAACAATAGTTATTTTTGTTACCCTCAAATGACATTGGTTAGCATTCTCGCTAATAAGATGGGTAAATTAGAATGGTGAATTCAGAATGCAACCATCTATCGTTGAAAATGAATGCCCTTTCACCCCAAAAAATTCTGTAAGCGAAACGGTCTTATTCAGTGGAACAATATAGCAATACAACAATGATATCAACCATTTGTAGGTGATATATGAAGTGTTAACAATGGGAAACTATTCAGGTGCAGGTTCTGCAGGAGGTGGTGCAGGTGCAGGTGCAGGTGCAGGAGGCAACTCTTTATTAGAGTTAACGGCCTTCCCTTTCTCTCTTAGCTTGGCCACTGCTTCTTTCATGGCTTCTTTTCTCCTCTTGCTAGCCAGTACTTTAGCCTGAACACCGCTCACATTCGGATCCTTTTTCTCCTTTGGTGGAGGTGGTGGAGGCCTTCCAGCGCCACTTGCACTTTGTTCATCGCTCCAACTCAACCCCAACACTACTGCACTACTTAACCCCATCAATGCCCTGCGTGCAAGATTGCAATACCAATGCATTATCATTCATCCATCATGTTAATATATGATACTGGTAATGACAATGTAAGTAAAAGTTTTTTTTTTTCTTGTTGAAAATTATCACAAACTATTGTATGTAACGCAGGTGTTTAGAGGAGATACCTCCGACGCAGAGAGTGGTCATCACGGGTAGGAGGTACTTGATCTTGATCAGAGACCTGATGTTGATATTGGTTGCCAACGCAGCACACTCTTGGAGTGGGAAAGCACCCATTTTTCCAAGAATAGAGGGAGGAGCTCTTCCAGGGTCTGGTGGAGAGAGCTGTTGCGGCAGTGGTAGGAGCTGGTGTCAGCAAATGAGCCATGATTTGATTGGCTTCAACTCTGAACTGAGACAAAGAAGCAACCAGAAGAAGGCAATATTTTTATTAATTAATTAAAAATAATTTTTTGAGTTTTTGTGGTTATCTCTTGTCACGCAAAAAAAGGGACTCGGCACGAAGCGAACAAGGGGTGGATATTGTTTGGGGTTTGAAATGTGCAATTTGATTGTGGAAGTTCATTGGCTCGTTCCAGATAAGGATCCATCGCTATGTCAATGTGGACCCTCCCAAGGTCTTCGCTTTCTATATATGCCTTGCGATATTTGGGCATCGAAACGCTACGTTTGTTTCGACTTTGGCAGATGTACAAGAGCTCATAAAAGATTAATGATCATATCCATCCTCCCGCAAGAAGTTTCTAAAGGAATGAAAAAGGGAATTCATATCTACATCTACATATAATAATGTATAAAAAATAGACAAAAGGAAATAATGCTTTAGGATGGTTGGGTCAAGCGCTCGTCTGCTTGCTGGTTTCATCCACAAAACTAGAACAACTTAAAAAGTAAAATCACTTCAACCAGTGTCTAGCTCTTGGGCACATGTATGACGTATTAATTCAGGAAATGGTACAAAAAAAAAAAGGAGAGAAACAAATACATTGAAGATATGAGTCAAAAAATGAAATTCACCTTTGTGCTAGACTAAACTACTAAAATTGAACCTTCAACCTCAAAGGCTCAAACCAAACTCTCCCTCTCACCATTTCAAGGTAACCACAAGTGGCAAGAAATAACATTACCAATGTTCCTAACAGCGTAATTACAAAATTATTACATCAATGAATGAACTTTACATACCATGATACAACAAAATGTAAAAAAGGCTTACACAATCAATCAATGTCAATATCCTGAGTACTGACACGTAATTAAACTGCTGTCAGGCTAGCCCATTTCCCGAGGTCATATGGATCAGCATAGTAATACAGCTTAATTCTATTGGACAAAGATAGCCCTACTGCCAATGGAGAAATTCTAGTACCAGAATCATCTTGCTCTGATGGGTCATCGGTAAAAGCGGCAACATCTCCAAGCAGTTTGAATGAAATTCTGCGAGTTTGTATCTGCCTGGGGAAATCAAAGTACATCGATGTTCCAGCCCTGGCCTCTGGTAATCGGTACTCGCCAATAATTACCATGGTATGGTTTTCCTGCAAACAATTCAACCATCAGATTTCTGATATATACTGGTTCCGAATGTAGAGATTAAAATAAAGGAAGAAAGGGAATTTTATTTAATGTTCTTCCTCCTACCCTGGACCAACGGAACCCAAAGTAAAGAAGAGCAAGAATGGCTTACAACAGAAGTCTCTGGGAATTTGAGAGCCAGGTCCCTCCCCAGCAACTCACTAACCAACAAACAGAATCCACTTACATTATCTTTATTCAGACCCTACCTCTGCTACTGCACTTAGAGCTAACCAACTCGCTCTAAGAACTTCTCCAACAACAACTAACAAAACCTAACTGGCAGAAGCTGGCCGCTCTAAACTTTCTGAATTAGGGCTTGTTGGTAATAGTTGTTTTCACCCAACAATACAAATCACACATTAGGTCCAACACGGAGTTTTTTAACTACGCACTAACAGTGTAAAAAAATTATATAGGCGTCTAATTATATTTCACCATCTTGCATCAAATATTATTTCTTGAAACACCTGTGTGAAACGTCATAATATTATTTCTTAAAACACCTGCATAAACACCCATTATGGTGAAATGTGATTGGAGTGGGCATGTGTGTAAACTTGTTTACACTATAAGTGCATGGTTATTAAATTCTCTCACTCTCTCTATATAAGGAATAATTATATACCAGCATATCTTATCCAATACCTTAAAAATAAATATAAGGTCTTAAAATATCACATTTTAATATATATTAGGACTGATGATTGAGATAATTGGATGTCTAAGGGAAAAATTGAGAGAAAATGGTATATATAAAATCCTTACACATCTAGCAATGCAAAATCCTTTACGTACCGTTTGGTACATGGAATTGAACTGGAATTGAGCCTTTAAATTTCCAATTCCAATTATTTTGTTTGGTATTTGTATAAGAATTGGAATTCCATTTCCATGGAATTGATAATATATTCAATTCTTAACTATAATCCTAAGAAATAAGAATTACAATTACAGGCATCAAAGATAAATGCTAAAACTAATAAAAGGGCAACTTAGTATTATAGAGCTCCAGGAGTTCATGGAAGGGTGGACCCATTGTGGGTCTATCGTAAGCAGCCTTGCCTTACATTCACAAAAGTCTAATTTCACAACTCAAACCCGTGACCTCCTAGTCACGCAGCAGTAAAACCAGAAATCATTGTCACTAGTGTACTTTGGCAACCATTGTTGTTGGCACTTGCAAATTGCAATGGTGTCATCAACGACCTCCAACCACCATCACAATCCGTGAGTGACTTCTGATTATTACTTATGTTGACATCCTCAAACCACCATCACCAATAGGTTCTCCAACCCCACCACTGTTGGCATCCCTTGACCATCATCACCACCAGCATCATTCAACCACAGTCAAAGGCAACGTTCTTCCATCACCACTGCTGTCATTGGCATCCTTCAACCACTGTCGTTGCCAATGTCCCCTACTCACCAATAGCCACTTATTTTCTCCAATAAAAGTCCAATTCAATTTAGAATTTCAATTCTATATCTTTATTTTGTATTTGTCCCAAATATAAAAATTATGATTCCTAATTGATTCCAACCAGAATTGGAATTGAAATTAGAATTCCAAATTACAATTCAACGTCAGAATTCAGTTCCCCCTTCCCCACCCTGTCCGATCCCCAGTAAAAATGAATAAAATGAAAACAATCACTTTTTTCACATTCTTGCTATTATAATTGAATTTTCAAGTACGATTGGCCGCAATCTGAGCGGTACGACCTACCCTACCCTACCACCTATATGCAGTCGTCCGTTCTACAGCCGCCGGTCCCCAGTTAAAAACAAACAAAATGAAAACAATCACTTTTTTACATTCCTGCTATTATACTTGAATTTTGAAGTACGGAAGAAATAACAGATGATAACATAAGCTTGAACAAAAGCAAATTTTGGGTAGGGCCAAAATGATGGAATGGAAACAAACAATCTCTTACTCCTCGGCACTAAAACAATCTATTGAACTTTTTCCCAATAAAAAGGAAATTTTACGATGAAGTGTAACCTGATAATAAAAAATAATAATGAAAGAACGATTTTTCTACAAGGTTCAATCAAACAGATTTAAGTAAACCACACTAAAATTTTAATTAAAAAAAAAATCAAATACAAAGCAGTACTTTGTGAACAAAACCTTGATGCCATTTTTTTAATATAAAGTTCATCCTATATAGCATGGTGCAGTGCAGGTGCTAACCAAATATGACTATAAAAGAAATTAGGTGTGCGAAATCAGAGCTCTTCATTCATGGATATAACCAGGACAGAGTAATGTGATAGAAGCAGTATGATAATGTTCCGGTAAATACCTGGAGAACAGATACTTGTATATATAATACAGCTGGATTCATGTATCTGTCGTCCAAAATTGATGAAAAAATTGTGCTATGTACATCTGACAAAGGTGAATGGGTAACTCGAGGCTTGATTGCACTAAAGACATCTAGACGAAACCCAGCAAGCAAAGGAGAAGCAGAAGACAGATACTGCTCCAGGACAAGATCATTGTCCATCAATCTTTCAGCCTCAATCGGAACCTGAAAAAAATCAGAGGTTGATCAATGTTTTTGAGATGGAGATAACTCCAAAAACAAAATGGTTGCCACAAAAGGATTAAGCAAAATAGGATGGATTTTACCTTGAATCTATTTAGCTGCGGAGCTCTTTCCAAAAACCCTGTCAGGTTCAACTGGTCAGGGCTTTGATATGAATTAAGATCAACTTCCTTTCCGATGGGGCTCCCAACCACCAAAATCCTCTTGGCATGAAGACAGGTTTCGCTTTCAGCAGATCCTCCAAAAGAGGCCCGTCGAGTCTCCTGTGCAAAAGGGTTCTCATCTAGAGATAACAGATTTAAGTCATTTCCAATACTTATAGAACTTGAACCAGGTCGCTGGAGGTGTAAACTAATCCAAATTATGCGGCACCGAACAGATTTCTTGAAAGGAAACTTCACATGCCTAGGCACTTTATGTTCTGTTCCTGACTTTTCAGGCCCACATAATTCTGAGGAAGCTTTAACCATAGATTGTAGATCCCATTTTCCCATTAATGATCTCTCTTCCTTGTGTATTTTATTACTTGCCCAAATTTGCACCTGTGCCAACATAATTCTAGAGTTTATTTCTAAATTCCATGGACAATAAAATAGAGCACAAAGCAAACGACAAATGGGCACTTACAATTGGAGCATCAGCCATAGAGTAGCCACATGGGCTGACTATCAATATAACCCCACTAACATCCGAAACGTTACCAAGGACAACTCCAAATTCAACAGAGGTGGTACTAGATGGAGCTTTCCAATATGATAGCCGTGATCCAGAATTAAATGGAGCAAGCAATGACAAAAATGGAGCAGAATTTGCTGATGTTTCAACCTGCAATTGCATGGTTAGTGGTTATTTGTAACATATATATATGTGTATACACACACACACACACACACGACGTGGCGAACACTTGTATATGCTACATAGTAATGGAAACATAATAACTCAACAGCGCTTCAAAACACATAATTAGTCCAAACAAGGGGTTAATCTGAAGCCAAAGTTGATTGAAACCGTGAAAATGGTCCAATATTCATTCAGAAAGATGCCAATATAATAAATTATATAGGCTTGTGAGTATTTGCTAGTCTTTTAAATCTTTTTGAGACAACATGGCTTGTATATTATTTTGTGTTTTTACTATGTTGTCTGGGTATATCAATTGAATTTTTTTAATTTAGATCTAATGGTCTAGCAAAACAAGACCATCTAATAGTAATTCAACAATTCAGCTGCATAAAGTACATTAACAATTATTTCAATTGCATGGTTAAAAAACATTTCTTGCAAATCTTGGAATGGAAACCTAACCCTAGGATCTTGTGATAGGGATATCCAATGCTTTCTTTCCTCTTGCAACAATAGATTTGTCAATGAAACATCTGTTAGGAGACTCGGTGTTAGTTACTTAATTAGAGCCAGTTAGTTAGGAAGAGATGAATAACAGGATATAAACAATAGGAGGGAAAGACAGAGAGATCATCTAGTGATTTGAGAAAGAATAAAAGCCCTTGGACAGGGAGGTTTGCAGACCCTCAAAGTTCTACAGTGTTCTACATTTGTAATTAGGGTTTATCCCCATTTCTTTCTAATAAAATACCAGGTTTCTATCACCACCCAATCAAAATAATTAGGATGATTGGTATTTAAACTCATCCATGCATCAGTTTATATAAGTCATATACCCTGAATTAAACACATTTTTTGTAGAAGCAGCAGTATGTAGCTTGACAAAACATGATAAAAACAAACAAAAATGCTGCAGCGACAAAAAATCAGAATTCAGAGTTAAAAAATAAATATACCGGGTGTAAAAAGCTGGCAAAAGGAAATTCAGCCAGTGATTCATATCCGTTCAGTAACAGCTGCACTGCTTTGCCAGCTGACTGTCTATAAGGGACCTGATTTTTTTCCAGAAGATCCCATGATGATCCAATGATTTGCTTCAAAGCATTGTAAGTGGCCTTTTCCACACGGTCTTTTCTTCTTAAGCTAATCAGAACCCTCACATAGTCCAAAATCAATGCGTCAAGCACAATATCCTGGCAGCATCGTTTACAAATTATACCATCCCTAGCTAATAAACGGTTTGTAGGCAAGTCAACTAGGCCACTTTGGTTTGATGCACCATTGTAATTCATGACATCTCTGGAGTTATATCCTACAAGCAGAAGTGCCCCTCTCCCGGCACAGCAAACTCTGCAAGCCTTCCTTTCACATTGAGAACACAGGAATACAGGTACTGAATCCCCAGCAGATGAAACTACGCTAGATGAATGAACTGCTTTTTTTATTTCAGCACGCACCTCGCACTTGCCACCAGAACAGGTTTCCCCAATTCTGATAATATTCCAGAAATCTATTGGATTATCATCAACAGTCCCAAGACCAATAGCAGCAATAAGTTTATCTTCAAGAGAGGCTTCTCCAAGCAGGGCAAGATTGCTTGCAACTTTAGTTAATCTTCCCATGTAAGCTTCATCAAGCAGTGCATTAGGATTTATGGTTGCAGGATCCATTCCAACAGATAGTAGGACTCTATCCCTCTCAGCAGCAGAAAGATTCAACTTGAGGCGTTCAATTTCAAGTTTCATGGCTTCAATAAAGTCGAGCTTTCTTTGCTAAAAAAATACGAAAAATATTTCATGAATTAGATTTAAATAAAGATACTAAGATCACAATTACAGAATCCATTGAAGAGCCTAGAAATAACTTAAGTTAAACAATTTTTTTTTTGGGGGGGGGGGGTGGGTTGTAATTCCTAATAGTCCTACAAGCAACCCAAGGGAACAGGTGAACGATAACAAACGAATCAAGTAACTGATTAACCACTAGTTATTAACCACTTCCTCCATACCCAACATCTTGGCTTATCAGTTCCTCAAAAAGAGATGAAGAGAAGACAACATGAGAAAAGAAGGAATAATAATGCATAAAGGCTTCCAAGTATGTCCAAATATGAAAAATGGAAACTCCCTTGAAAATTGACAAAGCCAAAAGTATTTCAGAGAAGCAAAAAACACAACCCTATCTCAAACAAGGCAAACAGGTGTTACATCTATTAGATTTTTCTCTCTATAAAAGAGTAAATAAATATATTATAGAGAGAGAGAGAGAAGATACAAATAATAAAAAAGAGAACGGGATTTCCTCCTTAGCAATGAAAACAATAAAAAGGAAACAGAAACACTGAAATCCCTCTGCAAATCTTACAGGGAGGTTCCCTTCAAGAGCTCATGAGCAGAGCACCAAAAGAAAGCCATTAAAATCCTATCTCATTTTTCACTCCTGCATACCATCACAAAATATTTTCCTTCTTGCTTATCCAAATCCGATAAATTAATCAATAAGAACTGCTCCAAACTCTATGGAAACACCCAACATTCACCAAAAAATACCAAAAATTTGACTGTATTGCGATGCAAAGACAAGTGGAAAATTGGCATTTTAAAATAGCAATATTTATTTCCTACATGAAAACCGTGAGGAATTTGATCAAAAACAAGAATCTTGAATGAAATTCCTTTCCATTGTTTTAGAAGATACAGAAAAACCAAATTCAAACAAAATCTAGATGCAGCAACAACTACATCCGAATAAAATTTCTCATGAGCTATCTTTGGTACCACCATCAACAACAACAACAACAATAATTGAATAATGGTATAAACATTCATCAAGAGAAAAGAACCTTTTCGGGGAATGAAAATTCATATAAAATCTAGGAGGTGATCATATTGGATGAGAAAAACAAAATTTATAATGGGTCAAAGCTACATCAACAAAATGATAACATACCAGACTTGGCCCTGCGAGAGATTTCAGGCATTTTAAATATTGTTCATTGCTAGTATCTGAATGTCTTGTATCTTCTGATGAAATTTTACAATCACTATGGGCACTATATCCAACATTTTGGTCCAAGAAATCCAGTGGGTCATTTTCTTTGTGGATAGAATTTTCAGTGACTGGTTGCGCAAGTGGGTGTAGAAGTGGGTCATTCCCAGACAGGAGGTCAATGAAGAGGTCGGCAGAAGTGCCTCTTTGATCAGGTGGTGACACATTTTCAGTGGATGAAGAGTTAAATGGATTAATATCTGAACCAGATAAAAAGGGATTAAGCTCCCCTTGAAACTTCTTGACATCCTCAATTAATCTTGTACCAGGGCCTTCATTGGTAAATATGTCCCTCCAAGGAAGAGAAACTCCAAGGATTTCAATCTATAGCCAAACCACAATATCATGTAGCAGAAATAAAAGATTTGCACTAAAACCAAAATTTACATCCCTATCTCGAAAATAGAATTAGAGAAATAAAAAACTAACTAAACAATTGAAATAATAGGCACAAGGATGAAGAGAGAAAGTATGCAAGTAAAGCATTTCACCATTAGCCTAGTAATAAGCAGAGAGGAGGGACACTGAAAATAAGCTGCATTTGGTTTGAAGAACACTTCCAGATTTACATTTTAAAATTTCCAAGACCTAAATATTTATGGTTCATCAAATGGCAAATTGTTCCGTCGAAAGAAGAAAAAAGAAAAATGATAGTATTAAATCATTACAAAAAGGAATAGATTTCCATTTTACCGACATACAACCAAATTTAACACCCAGAAACAACAATTCACTTAGCTAGAAAACGTTAGCATTAAAAGCACAAGATATTTTACCACCACTAGTAAGAGGGAGCGAGGAGAAAGTGACAACAAATTTTAATTCCATCATGGATTTCCAAAAAATACATTATAATCAAGAAACCTCCAAATGGATCTCACTTTAATTTGGCCCATGCCATATTTACTAATGTTATCCAGGGTAAGAGAAGAAAAGTATTTTTGTAGGTAAAAGAGGTTATCTGAAGGGATTAAATTCATGCACACTGATTACCAACTCGTCTATTTAGCCAAATTATGTTATGCAAACCACATGGAAAATCAAAGATGACTGCCAAAGAATATTGGAGTTAATCAAGCCAAGACTCGTCATCAACCATGATATGTTCCAAAATATCTACCTCACCCAGCGTTAATGGTTTTCTTCCAGATACTGTAGGATAAAAGGTCAGTGCCACAACACGAGAAAGGAAATCCCACCCTCCCTCAAGCTCCTCAAAATCATACAGTAATGATAAGGGCAATGTATCCTGGGCATGTAGACGAGAGCTTGCTCCAGTTATAGCCATATCTTCTGCACTGATTGCCCCAGGCAAGGGTATTAACAGGTTGGTCCCACTCGCACACTGTGGTATAGAAGCACCCTGCCAACGGATTCAGACAGGTTCAGATTTTTTAAATATATTCAAATATGCTCCATAATAGAAAGTAATAAACAGCCTGCCACTTCGACCATGCAGATCATGGCTTACTAAAATTTAAAATTCTGATTTCATATGCAAACAGGTATCACTTTACATGTATCATACAAAGTTTAAAGTAACAGTAAACATTCAAAATAATAATTAAAAATTTAAAATGTTTTTTGAACTGTTCCTTTTAGAAACCTTTGTATTTTGTTCGCAACTGACAAAACATAAATGAGCAAAAGACCTCTTCCTATTCAGTTAGCACGGTTAAGACAAACTGTTTCAACAGTATTGTAAAAAGCATCTATGAATATTGCAAGGAGTGAGACAGCACAGAAGGCCAAATACAAACCTCCAAAACCAGTGTAAGCCCGTCTAAATGGCGTCCTGTCCGTACATCAACTGTTGATGGATAAGTTGAATCATCTGCACCATGGGATATTGTGAGAAGAAGCTGACAAACATGGCAAGGCTCACCAAGATAGATAAAGATTTCAACTACATCAGCAGGCTGTGGACAAATCTGTGAAAGGAAAAGGTAAATACTTTTGTAAGATGAGATACATAAAACTTAAAAATTTTAGGTGGATATTATAGAATAATTCAAACACGAGAGAACAGTTATAAGTAGTATAGGAGTTTCCTTTAAATAGAAGGAAATATTTAACATACCCAGACTACGTTTTTTCCCTTGAAACTCAGAAGACTAGCTTCACCACCAGAAATAGGCAATAAGTTAGCAACTGGCTTGAGAAAAAAACCAGAAGGCCGAGATGGTACCTACGATGATCAGATAGCTAAGTTATTGACAACTGTTCCAATTCAAAACCACAAGGTTTTAAAGTTCCAACATTTAAAAAATTCTAATGTACTAATTGGCACAACGAGTCAACAGTTAGCGGTGGAATCCTCGAGAAGCAGGCATGAAGAAACAAAAATATGAGAGAGACAGAGAGAGATGTGGCATAAATTAAGGAGTTCTTAAAAGAGAAAGAAGATGCGATTGAGTAACTAACGTGAGAATTATGAAACTGCAATTGCTAGGCACTTGATGTATGAAAAAGAAATAGAAAGCCATCATTCAGTTAACTTTGACAGTTGACAAGTCACATACATGTAGAGGTTGAAGAGAAATTGATGGAAGATGCTTGAAAAGCCTCATCCCGAGAAACATTTCTAACTGCTTTTGACGAGAGCTATCCACAACTGCATTCTTATATCTTCTTTGCAGAGTGATTTTCATATTCTGTGCAGCAGAAAACTGTTTAAACTTTCCTGTATCTTCATTGAATATATTAAGTATTTGGCTGTGCATTGCTTTAGACCCAGTGTAAAGAGTTGCATGAATATCCCCAGCAAGTAGAAAAAGGTCAGCTAATTGAGATATAGGAGACAAAATTGTTGATCTCTTGAACTCCTCAAATGCCATATCAAATCTCTTCCATGGTTTATCAGGACATGGATGCATCCATGTGGTGGTTCTGGTATTATGGTCAATATAATATGTTTTTCCTGTCACCGCGTCAGATCGCTTCTCCCATCCAGGTGGTAGTGGAGCAATATATCCACCGTAGTTATTATTCATTGAATTGTAACCAAATGCCAAATCACTGTCAAGTGATATTCCCAGTCGTCTACATTGCTCCATGAAGACTTGGAGGGAACCAAAAAAACTAGCAGCATTGGTCCTGTCCAAAGAATCAGCACAATTGAAACGAACGATCCCATTTTGATGCGTTCTTAAGCAGAATGCACCTTCAAAATCATCATTGCAGATGACTTCACCCCTGCAATCATTTATTCGCTGTCGTGAAGGCAAGTAATCTCCTTCAGATATGCCTATGGATATAGTGGGTGCTTTTAAAAGTTTCCACAACCCTTCAATTGTCTGCTGTTCACCTTTTAATTTTATACTGGCATGCCAGTCATAATTTATCAAATGGACACGAGTATATGGGAGCTTCCCAGTTGATCTGATAAAGTTTAAAGACTCCTCAAAATGCTGAACCAAAATGGACTCTGACTTTCCTTCTCCATTTCGAAGCAGGTTAACACATACAATGGGAACCAAAGCTTTTCTATTTGCATTCTCACCAGCACGTATATTTAAATTCCGAGCATCATATCTCTTACTCAGTCTTTGATAATACTGCATACTTCCTTTATAAGGATCACAATCTGAAACATAAATTTCAGCTTCTGCAGCAGTGATTTTCAGTTCTGCACCCCACCAGATAGGAATTGTGCCTCTTCGCCACACATATGTGTTAAAAGGTACACTTTGACCAGCTCGTTTTGGAACCCATACAAGTTGCTCACATTCCACTTCGTTGCCTGTCAAATGGAACACATGTAATGACAACTATCAAGGCAAAACAGAATATAGTTACGAAAGGAATTAGAGTGAACTAAGTGATCGACAGGCCTTTCCCAATTTGGATAATTGAATTAAAATGTTAATGCATGTCAGTGGGAAGCAAAAGAAGGTTCTGTTCAATAAAGAAAAAAAAGAAAGGAGGGGACCAACTGAAACCATAATGAACAGCATCAAAGCTTAAGTTGGCAAATGAAAGACATGATTCATGACAGACCACTATGGAGTCGAGTGATCCATGTAGCCAACCCCACCTAGGGCGGTAAGGCTTTGTTTTTGTTGTAAGTTGGCAAATCATAGTCAAACAATATTAAGATAAATGATCTCCTTAGTATTAGCCTGACTAAATTTACTAATTTTATAGGTCAATTAATCATTTAATTATAAGATGGAACGTTTAAGTTCAAGAGTTGAGAATAGGTTTCTTTACCTGTACTGAAACATGAATTTAGCCCCCTCGCCAAGTACCGAGTACCCGGGTGTAGCCTGCTCCTACGAGCTGTAAGAGCAACAACACCTTCTAGCTGGCCTGAACTTCCAAAACTTCGACATTCTGCAAACCCCTACACATCAAGACCAAGTGAGACAAGATGCACATGTAAATTAGAAATCTTAATTGCTATATGTGAATACTGAATGATCTTTGGCACAGTATTGCTATAAAATATTTATCAATAAACAGCAAGCGGGAGCCTTCATTCGTACATAAAAAATGTCAGACAGAAGGATAACAGCAATTAAAAAAAAATAACCAAAACAAAACTAACAACTAACACATCCTAAACCTTCAAGAGGCCACAAGAAATGTTTTTCCATCTTCAGAGCTACCGTTATCATCATATAAAGATTTCACAACAGCAACAAAGAATATAAATGAGTAAATATATAATTTGCTCTCCTAAAGATAAGATGTTACCAGTTGCTTCCGTCCCAAAAAGTTTAGATGAACTTATTAGCAAGCAAACAAGTAACAACTCTTGTGCAATGAACTTATTAGCAAGGTGACAAGTTCAGAGACCAACTTGTACAGACAAAAACTTTCAGGAACTAAAGCAACACCACAAGTAACATATTCCAAGCAACGTATTTCAGAGACAAAGAGACCAAATTATACATTATATATGTACTGAAATGAAAATAGAAGAAATCACAAAACCTGCAAGAGAGTGACACAATGGCTGGGCAATCCAATATTAACAAAGGGTGTGGAAAACCAAGCATTCCAAACAAACTCCGGGTCAGGCTGGTTAACGGGCATGCGGCTAGGAAAAGGGCGGGTAATATCTCTGGTCTCGCAGAAATAGTGCTTCCCATCAATATCAAGCTCCGTCAAATCCAGAATGTTCTTCACCTCCCCTTTCCCCTGCGGTAGCGCGTTTTGCAGCGAAATCTTAATCCACTGGCTCTCAGCCACCGTGTACACGCAACCTCCACCAGGCAAATTGGGAATGCTAGCAGTTAACCTCGTAGCTATAAGAAGCAAAGCGAAATTCCCCAACGCAGCGTAACCTAATATGGCCCTACCGAGAATCCTGCTCTTGCACCCGCATCGCGATCCGTTTGTAACGAAATCGTAAGCTTCCTTTTGAGACTTGAATAGATCGAACCCTTGTTTGGCTTCATAGCGAAGAGCACCGGTGGTTGGATCCACGTACACAACCTGAGTGTCCGTTCGATTACAGAGGCTCACGATGATGTACACTTCGTCGGAATCCAACGTCACCACTATCACTGACGTGTCCCTCAAATCACCTGAAAATGATAAATAAGCAATTAAGCATCGCTGATTAGGTCCACAATTGAAATGAGAAACGGAAAAGATGAGCGATCCAGATGGAGTAGTGAAGCCTCTCACCTGGTGATTCCATCGGTTACCAATGAAACCACTCATAAACGGGTTCCGATTCCAATCCCTCGCGGATCCGAGAGCTCTTCTGCTCGTTCAACTGCTGAGATGAATCGAGTTCGTTGCCAATGTTGGCTTTTGTACAATGGAATGGAAATGGCTACTTCCTTGTCTCAGAAAATTTATTTCAACCAAACTAATTTATTTCCAGAAAATTTTGGAAGAAAAAAAATTGCGTGATTTTTATGTTTTTCTCCCTTTTTATTTTCCTTCTTTTAATTAATGGGTGTGACTCACGGTTTGTAATTTTTTTTTCGTGTTCCCTATTTTTTGTGAAAATATAAAAGATATTTAAATTTGAAATTTGAAATTTTTTCTACTGATAATTTATGCCATTCGTCATTCTTGTCATTTTTTTTTTGAGGCCATCGTCATTTTTGTCATGTCAAGAGTAGTAATCCAAATTCAATTCAACAACACATTGTATTCACAATTGAATGAAATGTTAATCCTTGGACTAAATTCATTTTATGAGAAAAATATAAAAACTTGATTTAAATAATTAAAAGTATTGAAAATAAAATCATGCATTCCTAGGACAATAACTATAAGGACTTAAAAACAATTAAACTATTAATAAAATAACACACAATCGTGCTTTTGATTGTTATATTGGACTATTTATGTTTCAAATATGAGCCATTTTTTACAAGGAGATTCGTTGCAATTTAGTCCCTTTTTTTTTTTGGTCTAGGCAATTTAGTTGTTGCTATGGACTGTGGAAGATCGAGAGGATATTATTTTTTTCAAAATAATGGCATTTCTTAATATTGTCATTGAATGAAAAATAATACTAAAATAAATTGCAATTTCTTAAAATTTAGAATGTGGAATAATATTGTTAGCCCTTGTCTTATAGCAAAATCATAAGAGGTTGGTATTTTTTTACGGTTAATACCCCTTTTTGTCCCTGTAATTTGAGCGAAATTGGGTTTTTAGTCCCTATAAAATTTTTTGTTTCGATTTAGTCCATGTAATTTAAGATTCTTTCACTTTTAGTCTCTGCCGTCAAATTCTTATTAAATTATAGGGACTAAAAGTGGAAAAATCTTAAAATTACTGGGATAAAAAGTGAAAGAAAAGCTCAACGTTTTTAATAGGGATTTGACGGCAGAGACTAAAAGTGGAAGAATCTTAAATTATATGGACTAAATCGAAACAAATTTTTTTACAGGGATTAAAACCGAATTTTGCTCAAATTACAGGGACTAAAAAGAGTATTAACCCTATTTTTTTATTATTAGGAGTCCCAAAGGCTAAGAATATTAGGATACAACATATCTAAGAAATCTAACCCCTACAATGTCTTATGACTGCAGACTGCCTATACACAAGGAATGACTAAAATCTGTCACCCATTCTCCAACTGAATTGTTTTCTCTGAGAGCATGAGTCAGCCTCACATTCCAATTGTGTGTTTCATATCCTGAATAATGTGCCTCACAATACAATGGTGATCTTCAACAACCTGATCCATGATGAGGAACCCCCACCTTGGAATCCTTATGATATCACTACCCCATGCAAATCTTACAGCATAAAATATGCCCCATAGGCCATAGCAGGGCTATCAATGGGGAGCATGCACCAATATTACAAGCAAAGTCTTCCTACCAACATCTGCAACTGAATCCCTACACACAATATGATTTTCACTATATCAACACAAATACGTGCTATTTTCCCACATCCTCTTCAAGCATTCTATATGCTCACATAGTCTCCTAAGGCTATTTCACTAGTACTATCATTTTTCACACAGCTTCTGTAGGCTTCAACGGCATCCAATATTTTTTCACAACAGCCTCTACAGGCTCACCAACACTCTCATCAATTATCTTAGAAGAAGAAACATATTACAATTTGAAATAATGTGGGTATAGACGTGATACAATGACAAAATTCTCAAAATTGAGTTTCCTTTATAATACAGAATTGCCTTCAACCATACTATGTATTTGCCATTAATAAAAGTTGGATTTAGTGTATGGATTTAGTGTATAGTTGTTGCACAAAAGGGTAGATGATTGAAAATAGAGCATACGGTGAGCAAATGGAGTTGTTGCTCTCTTTACGCCTTTGTTTCTCTTAGTTCTTCTCACTTCACTTGAATCAGTTGTTTTGATTTTAAAATTAAAGGTTTGATCCTTAAACTAGCCATCAAAGAGGAGTTTAAAGCAGTCTTGTAGAGATTTTTGATCAAAGACTCGTTATATTGTTAAGAGTAATGATATTTGAACAACCAAATATCGTAATTTATTCTCATGGTACAATCTAATGAAGTCTTCTGGTAGTAGGTTTTGATATCATCTTTTGAGGATTATCTTCTAATCTTCTAATAATGACGTTATGAATGAGCTTACGATGTATATATCTTCTGATGAATGAGCTTATGTGAATTTGTCTCCTAATGTACTTTTCACGCTCTTCAACTGTTGTGGCTTCCCTGATGCTTAAGTAAAAGCATATTAGTAATACATTATCCATAAACTTATTTTTTATGAGAAAACTCGGCATCGTTGAGACCTTATTAGGAGGATTTTATAATATTTATATGTTAAAATGTATATTTTACTCTGTATATTGTTAATTAAACAAACTTTCTTAAAATTTCATTTAACATAAATATTTGTTGAACTAAAATTTATATTTTATGCTTATAAAAAATTTATATAATTTTTAATAATTACAACAGCACGTAATACAAATTCTTCTAAATATATAATAAATTTTGTTGATAAAGAAGTAGTTTTCGTGAAAATACGACATTAATGAACAATTATTTTTTTTAAGAAAAATTTAGGCAAGTTGGGTCCAATGGCTCACCAGGATTAGGAAAAGTCCTAAGACTCAAAGCACTTACAGAAGTACTTACATATTACCTGCTAACAAGGCACTCATATCGGCAACAAGATTCAAATTGATGTCTTTGTAAGATATAAGTCGAATCCTTACCTGGACCAACATATGTTGACAACAATTATTCTTTATAATTCATTTATTTTTTCCTTTGTTTTTTTTCCTTCAAAAAATTTAAGGATTTTTTAAAGATTCAAATTTAATTGTTGTTAATCTTCCAAAATGTAATGTTTACTTCCCATAGCTTTACTATTGTAATTGTATATGAGTTTAATTTATACGCACTATCGGTGTAAAAATATTTTACACATGCATTAAATGAGATATTGCCACATCAATGTTAAGTTGGGGAAAAAAAAGAGGAAAAAACATTCTTCTGTGAAAAACATATGGAAGAAAATGCCAGTGTTCTTTGATCTTCCATACTGGTCAAGTCTTTTATTCCAACTGGATGTCAAGATATCTTGACTACTGTCCTTGGAATACCCGAGCACTATGGTCGTGTCCGCACTGCTGGTCGAGGTGTGGCCTTTAAGAAATACTTCGGAGGAACTTCACGCAGTCAGTCAAAGCAAATGGACATGGATGCCATGAGACATCAGATCATGCAGGAGGTTAGTCAAATGTTTGAAGCTAGGTTTGAAGCTTACAAATCTCAGCTCAAGTCAGATGTGGAAGCCCAACTAAGTCAGCAGATAGTGTCTTCTCCTAAAGCCACTGAGCATGTCAGCACCAAGGATAGTTGTTCGCCAGAAAATGAGGAAGATCCTAAAGACAACATTTTAAAATGCATTAGTCACATGGCTTTTGATCTTCCCGACGGACAAGTTGGGATTACCTTGGAGCACGATGATATTCCAATTTTTTACATTTTCGCGAAGGACTTAACGGACCTGTCGCTCGGTGATGAGTTCTGGCTTGCCAATCAACACTTGCAATTATGGTACACGTAAGTATTAATTAACATATTTGTATATTTTTATCTCCTTTGTATCAATTATATATAATTAACATTATTTTGTTTTAACTCTTAGGTATCTGTATCGTACCTGTATTCATAACAACAACAATGATGTTTATGGATTATTGGATCCAACGTTGATGGTTGTCAAGCCCAACCCAAAAGAGTCTAATGAATCTGTTCAAACTTACATACTGGATAAGCTAATTCAGCAGGACAAAGATGTTTTCTTAGGACCGTACTGGCACAGGTGAGTACATTTTTATTCATAGCATACGTTTTTCTCTCTGTGTTTCTAATATACCTTTATTGTTGTTACCTAGTAATTATTGGCAGTTGATTGTCATTTGTCCTAAGCATAATCTCATAGTCTGGATATGCTCACTTCATCAAAGGCCAAACTACAGATTAAGCATGTACTTGAGGGGTAAACTTTTAATTTATTTGTCATACTTGTGATGTCATATATGTATTTATCTTATATCTATAACTTATATTATTTTATCAGAGCTATGATGGACTATAATAGTAAGAAAGGTATGGGAAAAGGAAAGAAGCCTAATTGGAACATACTCGCGGTAAGTAGTTTGTTTTTATATGATATTTACATATTGAAAACCGTATTAGTTATGTGTATATATAATTTGTACTAATTTATATTGTCATTTGTAGAGGTCTTACAAAGACAACTCATGGCGCGTGTGGTTACTATGTCATGAAGACCATGTTGTCCATTGTCACGATGAGGATTACCTCTGGATGAGATTTGGTAATAAAATATGTCATAACTTGTTAATCGATCTTTTTGATACCTTACAATATTTGTAGTTAGTTAATTAGATATGTTTTGAATTGAACTTGTAGTTATTTGATGGTCGTGGCACAAACCCATACAATCGTGAAGAAATTGTCGAGATTCGGAAAACTTGGGCACGTTTTTTGTGACTAAGATTGAGGAGCAAAATCAAAACCTAGAACCACCAAGACGCCGAGCAAGAAAAGCAACACAACAAAAATGACATGGTTTCTTTTCATTGCGTTGTTGAGTTTAATTGCCTTCAACTTTTCTTGGATGCCATGACTTTTGGTAGTTCTTTTTTATTAATTCTATTATTTACATAATGAATAGGTTATTGTGGGATTATTAGGGTGTTTGTGGTGGTTTATATATTTTGTCTGACAGTGGAATTTTGTGAATTCTGTATGACAGTAATGTTTGTGAATTTTGTATAGCAGTGATGTTTGTGAATTGTATGACAGTGAATTCTGATGTTGTTTGTATACTGGAAACGGAAATTTTTAAAAAATGTATAAAAATATATATATATATATATTTATTTATGGCGCCGGATTTTTGTAAAACCGCGGCTAAAAGTGATATATGGCGTCGGTTTTCAGAAAACCGCGGTTAAAGGTAACATACGACGCCGATTTTCCTTAAAAACGGTGGTTAAAACGTTTTTTCGTTTTTTCAAAATTTTTGGTCCTATTTATCGCACTGGTTTTAAACAAAATCGCGGTTAAATGTAACATACGGCGCCGATTTTTCTTAAAAATCGCGATTAAATGTAACATACGGCGCCGGTTTTCCTTAAAAACCGCGGTTAAAACGTTTTTTTTTTAAAATTTTTTGTCCATTTACTTCAGGATTTATCGCCGATTTTATTAAAAACCGCGATTAAAACTGATTTTTAACCGCGGTTTATAAACCGACATTAAATATTTACACTTAAAACGACAAAAAAAAGACGTCGGATTGAAAACCGACATTAAAAGTCCAAAAAATCCGACTTCTAATGTACTTTTCATGCTCTTCAACTGTTGTGGCTTCCCTGATGCTCAAGTAAAAGCATATTAGTAATACATTATCCATAAACTTAATTTTTATGAGAAAACTCGGCATCGTTGAAACCTTATTAGGAGGATTTTATAATATTTATATGTTAAAATGTATATTTTACTCTGTATATTGTTAATTAAACAAACTTTCTTAAAATTTCATTTAATATAAATATTTGTTGAACTAAAATTTTATATTTTATGCTTATAAAACATTTATATAATTTTTAATAATTACAACAACACGTAATACAAATTCTTCTAAATATATAATAAATTTTGTTGATAAAGAAGTAGTTTTCGTGAAAATACGACATTAATGAACAATTATTTTTTTTTTAAGAAAAATTTAGGCAAATTGGGTCCAATGGCTCACCAGGATTAGGAAAAGTCATAAGACTCAAAAAACACTTGCAGAAGTACTTACATATTACCCGCTAACAAGGCACTCATATCGGCAAGATTCAAACTGACGTCTTTGTAAGATATAAGTCGAATCATTACCTGGACCAACATATGTTGGCAACAATTATTCTTTATAATTCATTTATTTTTTCCTTCAAAAAATTTAAGGATTTTTTTAAGATTCAAATTTAATTGTTGTTAATCTTCCAAAATGTAATGTTTACTTCCCATAGCTTTACTATTGTAATTGTGTATGAGTTTAATTTATACGCACCATCGGTGTAAAATTATTTTACACATGTATTTAATGAGATATTGCCACATCATTTAATGAGTTTAAAAAACACGTGACTTATCATCTCATTAAATAATGTGGTAACACATTATTAAATATATGTGTAAAATATTTTTATAGGGACAATACATATAAATTAAATCCAATTGAGATTATTTAAAATTAAGTTTACAAACTTTCACTTATGAGCACACTTTTTGTGCAGCATTTTTCTAGTAAAATAAAAAATCTCATGTTTTAGAAAAAATAAAATTGTCAAGGGGTACAGGATTCTTGTATATTGCCAATTTAATCATAATTCAGATTTTTCTTTACCTCAACTTTTGTCCGCTTCACACTTTTTTGTCCTTTTTTTTCTCCCCTCTAACCGTCTCTCTCTTCCCTCCCGTGGACTGGATTGCGATTTTTTTTCTAACCCATTGCCCCTTCGCCCGACTGGGGAGATACTTATTCTCTCGTGCCATTTTTTAGTCCTCAATTTTAGGACGAAGTAGAAAGGAGTAGTGTCTGGTTGCGTTTGTGCTGACTTGTGACTGCGGATAGAACGAATCAAGTTTCGTCTCAACCAACCAAACATCATCGTATTTCAATTCCTAAGGCTGTGGTCTGAGGTAACCCAACCAACAACCATGGCTTCTGCTTCCGCTTCCTTAATCAACTCGTTGACCTGTTCTTCGCGTGCTCCCACTCTTCACTACTTGACCCGCACCCCCACCACATCACTGCGATTCGGGAACGGCCACGGTCCCAGCCCACTCAGCACGACCACTAGGATCTCTTCACCTTCTTCCCCTGTTGTCTGCAAAGCTGTCTCTGTCGAGCCCCAAACCAAGATTGAGGGTCTCAACATCGCCGATGATGTTACGCAGGTCGGTTTCAAAATATTTTTGTAATTTCATTTGCTTCTTTTTTGTTTATGCGTGAGAATTCAGCATTCAATTCAATGACGAATCTTTTTTTTTTTTTTTGCTGCCGACGTGGCACAGCTCATAGGAAAAACGCCAATGGTTTACCTGAACAGTATCGTGAAGGGCTCTGTGGCCAATATTGCTGCAAAGCTTGAGATTATGGAGCCGTGTTGTAGTGTCAAGGACAGGTGTTAACATGAATCATTGCTTGTTAAACATTTCAGATGTCTTATATCTTGTTAGACGTTGTATGAGCCTGCATAATTTGTATGGCCACATATTTTTGCATATAAGAGGTTAAATCTATCTTTTTTTCTTTTAACTGCTTTTGATTTCTTGTCTTGCAGGATAGGTTATAGCATGATAATGGATGCTGAGCAGAAAGGAGTTATAACACCTGGAAAGGTAAAATATGATAGAAAGGATGCATATACATTTATGGATGTTATATTATGTGTAACATATGATTTCCCTATATTTCTTGTCACTTGTCTACCATGACTAATGCACATGTTAGGATAGAAGGGTAGAGTAAAGGGGAATTAAAGTAGTTGGGATTGGTTCGATCAATTATTTAGTTGAGGAGACTCAGTTAAATAAATCAGGGGGAATAGTAGAAAGTGGATTCAAATATGTTGGCATTGAGTCAGTAAACCAAGCAAAGGCTCTATGGTAAGGGAAAACTTTTGGAGGAGAATTATTTCCCCTATTCCCAATCATTCAATAAAATTGTTCCTTACCTTGTATGTTTCTATCAACTTTCTATTCTTCTTCTTCGGTGGGTACCTAACAAATTGGTTGAACCTGGTGAATCTCTCACTGGGGAAGACAAGAAATGGAGAATTTGATGGGGTTCATGACGAAAGTAACCAACGGTTGGAGGCTAAAACATCTTTCATCAGATTTTAGCATGACTAGGATCAAGAAGGGTGTTGCTGATTGGAAGAGCTTAATAAGCAGATGTTGTGTACGTTGCTGAAGAGGCATGGAATCAATCTTAAGGGGGACACATTGAAAAGGAAAACTTCACTAGGATCTACATCATGGCAATCAAACAGGCAACACTTGGAAAACGTGGATGGAGTTCAAAGTTTGGCAATGACGAGTCTTCTTCTTGGGCAAAGCCGGTGGAATTGCCCAGTTGCAATGGAAAGAAGTGACTTCGTGGGTTGGATGCCGAAAGAAAAAAAAGAAAAAAAAAAGAGAGAGAGTAAAACCAGAACCAGATTGGCATTGGAGAAGATGCAGGAACCAACAAAGTGACAGAAACAAAGGACAAACTAGTGGTAGAGGTGATCGAGGCAGAAGTTGAAGGTGGAGATGTAGAACTGGCTCAACATTTTTTGAAGATGGCTTTGGTTGAGATAACAATGGAAGAAATCCAGAATATGGTGTCAGTTGTGACTTGGTGTCAACATAAGGGTCAAGATGAAGAAAGATCTGTATATGGTAGTCGAGCATGGTGGAAATACCCCTCAAGGGCAAAAAAACTTTTAGGTTTTGAGCAGTGCTTCAACCTACCACTGTTGTTGGAACTGCTGGATCATTATCTTCATATGGCAGCCATGAAGATTCTAGCTGTGCCCTCACCACCACTAGAACCACTAGACATGATCTCACATGCATTGGCCAGTGGGTTGTTACCAAGGTAGACAGGATTGGGCGCCGGCTCGTAGGTTCGGACGATCCTACACTCCTACTACCCCCTAGCGAACCCGTGCCTGTGTAGGATCGCGATTTGCAGCGCGCAGGTGGGAGTGCCGTGCCGGCTCGCAAGATCAGTAGGAGCGGATGAACCCGCGCTCCTAGACATTGTTTGGCCGCAAGTGTGTTTCCAGGTCAGGTTCGTGACTCGGTTGTTTAAAACTCTCCCTGTGACCTCCTTGTGTCGCGCCCCCTCCTCCTTTCCGGGTCGGGTTTGGTTCGAGAAGAAGCAGGATGAGTAGGAAGAAGAAGCAACGAATGGATGATGAGGAGGAAGAAGAATTAACGAAGGAGGAAGAAGCAGAAGTGGCAGTAGAGAAGAAGAGTCTTAGTTCTACTTACATGGATTAGGGTTTGGTATTGGGCCTTCAAATAGGCCCATAGTAATAACGTAACACGTTCTTTTTTTTTAACACCACCAGACAATATTTGTGTTTTAACTATATAAAATTCATTTTTGCTAAAAAAAAAACTATATAAAATTCATTTAATTTATTTGTTTAAACAAGTATAAACATATATTGTTTAAAAAATATAAATACTTGTAAACATATACATATATTGTTTATATAATAGAAATTATTTATGTATATCTTCATATATTTATATTAAAATGTATTTTAATATTTTTGGTAGGATCTTACGAACCGTGCTACGAACCCACGTTTTACGCTCCTATGACCCCTTCCCGCTCCTACGTAGGATCTCGCTCTTGTCTACCTTGGTTGTTACTGCCGAAGCCACTGAGGGTGTGTACAATAGAGATATTTCTAACTGTGTAGATGACTGGGGTTTGGAGAAGGAGAAAGGGGAAGGAACAGAATTGACACTCTGCAAAGTAACTCTGATTCTTGACCTAATGGGTTGGGCTCAAATTGATCTTAATATCTGGGTGGGTTTATGAACAAGGAGATTCAAACTTGCAAACTAGTCAACTGGGGTTAATTTTTGAACTAATGAGCCAAGCTAGAGCCTATAGGCAAAAAAGACTGCAATTTGTAAATAGGAGATGGTTCCATTTCTTCCTCAAGCAGATTAGTGTATATGCTGTCCATCACGTCCCAGTTGATGATTTCTCAATAAGAGGGAGGCCCCTCAAAGACTCAGGTCGCAGAGTTCCCAACTCAAATTGGGTCCCAGTTTCAAGTCCCATTTTCGGGTTTCAGGCAGCAGTTTGGAAAACTTGTAAAGTGAACACTGAACACTGTCAGCTGGCTACTTTCAACCTTGAGGACAATGTTGCACTTGAAAAGTCAGTAAAATAACATAAGATAAATTCGAAGTAGGTAGGATTAGTTAGGTAGGTTAGTTTGTTGAGGAGGCTCAATTAAATAAATAGGGGAAAACAGTAGAAAGGGGCTTCGAATTTGTTTACATTGAGTAAGTCAGTAAACTGAGCAAAGGCTCTGTCGTAAGGGAAAACCCTTGGAGGAGAATTCTATCTTCTATTCTCAATCATTCATTAAAATTGTTCCTTACCTTTGTTAGTTTCTATCAATTTTCCATTTCTCTTCCCTAGGTTCCTAACAGCGGACCACCTAAACAACTCATCCTTTCCATGTTTGGCATTAACCATTTACATATAAATTATTTTATGGTTTGAGCATTATCAACAGAATGAATTTTTATTATGATCTTAGCAATATTATTCTAGAGCCACACGTGTAGCAGGCCTTAATCGAAGCAAAGAATATTCTTTTGGTGGAATCTAGAATGGTGTATTACATCTATACTCTTGTGCTGCACCCTGGTATTACAGCTTCCTGCTTTACTGTAAATAAGACTATTCATGTGCAATATTAATTACTTGAGCATATTCAAAAAAAAAAGTTATCTCTCTACAATCATAACAAGGATAAATTCATCAATGCACGTGCCTTTTGTTAAGAGATCCTGCCTGCTGCACAGGAGTATTTTATGTTTTTATGGTGCAACTGCATTTACAAAACAATAACCAAGCCTTTTCCCACTAGGTGGGGATAGTGCAACTGCATATAAGCAATTTTAATGTTGTGTGAGTTTATATGCCCTTCTGAGTTTAAGTTGGGTGCGTGTGTTTATCAGCAATAAATTGTTGTATGATCATATGACATGTACTGACATATTTACTGGTTTTGATAATCCTAGAAGCTACAACTTATTTGAGGCATTTTGGCATGTTAGATTGTGATGTGATTTCTTTTCTTGCAGATTAGCTGTGACTAAATACATTTAATGTTGCTTCAATCCTTTTTTTTTTTTGGTCATTCTTAATTAACTTGTTTCTCGTAAGCATTTCAGAGTATTTTGGTGGAACCCACTAGTGGGAACACAGGAATTGGTCTTGCCTTTATAGCAGCTTCAAGAGGATATAAACTCATTTTGACAATGCCCGCTTCAATGAGTTTAGAAAGACGGGTTCTTTTAAAAGCATTTGGAGCTGAGCTTGTTTTGACTGAGGCAGCAAAGGGTATGAATGGAGCAGTTCAAAAAGCTGAAGAAATTTTAAAAAATACACCCAATGCATACATGCTTCAACAATTTGATAATCCTTCAAATCCTAAGGTTATATCTAATTATATCTTAGCTACATGAATCCTATGTTCTTGAAAAACTCATGCAGGGTGCATTATTTGCTCCAGGTTTAGCCCATGTGTTGTACTTAGAATTGATAATTGATTCTTATATTTTAGTTTAAACTCTTTCTTCAAACAGCAGTCACAAAGTCTATGTTCATATAAATATAGAAGTCAAGTCAAAGCAAGGCCAGGGAAAGAGATTTTCCCTTGAAGATCCATGCACATTGACTTCGGTCCAGCTAAAGGCGCCAAATAACAGCATATACAGCCTATTGCCACTATACTCTGTCCTTCATTTTCTGACCAAAGCCCTTGAATTTGCAACAATAACAACAATCACCAAAGCCCCTGAACTTAATTGAAAGAAAATACTTATAGATCTGATTTAAGAGCAAATTTAGAGTTAATTATAGGATGACCAAAACACAAAAAAGCTTGGGTAAATGCTCATTGTAAGCCAATATTTAAATATCCCCTTTGCATTTAGTTAAATTCAAGATGATGGACATGTCACTATTGGGGTTCTACTTCTAGCATGGTGAGCTGCAGTATGGTCTGATATGTGAAGTTGGGTTCAATGTGCAGATACATTTTGAGACAACTGGGCCAGAGATATGGGAAGATACAAGAGGCAAGATAGATATTTTAGTTGCAGGAATTGGAACTGGTGGAACCATTTCTGGAGTTGGTCGATTCCTAAAACAACAGAATTCAAAAATACAGGTAAATCATTCTCAATGGCATTGCAAAACCATAGGTGTCTTTTAATATCAATTAATATAATGATGGGAAGGAATTATCCGCAAAGTATAATTTATTTTTCAGGGAAGCTTTCTACCTTGTTGGTTGCCATTAAACATTTTCTTCTTTATGTGTCAGGTTATTGGTGTAGAGCCTCTCGAAAGCAACATACTTTCAGGTGGAAAGCCAGGTAAGAAAACAGAATAAGTTTCACACATTCCAAGTTAATTATGTTAATTTTATTTTTTTATAAAGAACTTTTATCTATTTTCTTTTTCCTGCTAAACCACAGGACCGCACAAAATTCAGGGTATTGGGGCTGGTTTTGTGCCCAGGAATTTGGATGAAGAAGTGGTTGATGAAGTTATAGCGGTCTGTTCTTATGCTTTCCTGTTGTCATTTCCTTTTTATGTGATAACCCAATGCATTGATTCTGAATCCTGATTGATGAAGATAGTTTCTTCTGATTGTCTCACGTGAATACTGCATGTGGTAGTTAGTCTACATGCAGTAATGTCATCTGTTTTAATGATCTGATTTGTCCTCTATCTGATGGAAAATTTTACTGATATTCACTTTTTTAACGTTTCAGTCCAAGTTTCAATGAATGTGGCACACTACTACATATGAATAGTTTTTTCCCCCACATATTAGAGATATCTTTTGCGGACAAGAATGATTTGTGCAAAGTTTGTCTTGACATTTGGTTTCTGCTGCTTTTTACCTCTATAATAAGTATTGCTATGGAAAATAATTCTGAATATTATTTCAATTGTGTCTCATTACAAGCACTAATATTGTTTATATAGACTAAGCTATTCCTAGCGAGCCCGATAAATGGGCTTACTAAAATGAATGCTAATAATTATGAAATTACTACATATTTACAATATTTACAACACTCCCCCTCAAGCTGGTGAATGGATATCTATCATTCCCAGCTTGCAAGTAAGTTGGTTAAATCGCTCTGTTGATAAGCCCTTTGTTAGTACATCTGCCAATTGGTGCATAGAGGGAATGTAGACCATTGTTATCAGTCCACTATCCAGCTTCTCTTTGATGAAGTGTCGGTTTATCTCAATGTGTTTTGTCCTGTCATGTTGAACAGGATTATGAGCAATGCTGATAGCTGATTTGTTGTCACAAAACAACTTCATAGGACCCTCACACTTTATCTTCAAGTCATCAAGCACAATTTTCATCCACAACAACTTACAGATTCCGTGTGCCATAGATCTAAATTCTGCTTCAGCACTTGATCTAGCCACAACATTTTGTTTTTTACTTCTCCAAGTGACAAGGTTTCCACACAAGAATGTGCAATAGTCTGAAGTGGACCTTCTATCAATCACTGAACCCGCATAATCTGCATCAGTATAAGCCTCCATAGTCAAGCTTTCACCTCTTTTGAACAAGAGTCCTCTATTTGGAGTGGCTTTGAGATACTACAAAATACGATCTACAGCTTGCAAGTGTCTCACCCTGGGATCATGCATAAATTGACTGACAACACTCACTGTATATGCCAAATCTGGCCTAGTGTGAGCCAAATAAATCAACTTCCCCGCTAGTCTTTGATATTGGACCTTATCAACTTTAGCATTCTATTCTTCAAAACTCATTTTGTGATTTTGCTCGATGGGAACACCTCCAGGTTTACATCCAAGTTTCCTGTTTCTTGTAAAAGATCAAGTACATACTTCCTTTGAGAAATGAAAATGCCTTGTTTAGAGTAGGCCACTTCAATTCCCAAGAAGTACTTGAGTTTTCTAAGGTCCTTCATCTCAAATTCAACAGATAGTTTCTCTTTGAGCGGTTGTCTCTCAACTGGATCCTCTCCTGTAACAATAATATCATCAACATAAACAAGAAGTACTGTCAGCTTTCCTCCCTATGAATGTTTGAAGAAGAGTGTGTGATCGCCTTGGCTTTGCTTGTAGCCTAGGCACACCATAGCCTTCGTGAATCTTCCAAACCAAGCTCGGAGAGACTGTTTTAGCCCATACAAAGCCTTTCTCAGTCTGCACACCTTGTTTGCTCCACTAGTGGGTCCAAATCCAGGGGGAATCTCCATATACACCTCCTCCTCTAAGTTTCCATGCAAGAATACATTTTTGACATCAAACTGGTGTAGTTCTTACCCAGATGGGCAGCAAGAGAGAGTAGAATACGCACAGTATTCATCTTTGCCACTGTGGCAAATGTCTCCTCATAATCGATGCCATAAGTCTGAGTATATCCCTTTGCCACTAATCTTGTCTTGTATCGATCAAGAGTGCCATCTGATTTGTGTTTGACTGTATAGATCCACCTGCAACCAACTGGTCTCTTGCCTCTTGGCCTCTCAACAATCTCCCAAGTTCTATTCTTTTCAAGTGCCTTCATCTCCTCAGGCATTGCTTTGACCCAATTTACATCCTTTAGTGCCTCTTGCACAAATGTTGGGATTCTCACAGAGTCAACAGCTATAATAAAACTCTGATGCTGCAAGGAAAGATGTTTAGAGGAAACAAATTGAGAAATAGGGTATTTGGCACAAGACCTTTTCCCTTTTCTCAAAGCAATAGGTAAGTCATCTGCATCAGGGTCAAGAGTATCAGAAATCTGAGAATCAGAAGTGGAGGGATCATTTTCAGTACTTACCCCTGGTTCAGACGGTTGCAGTTGTTTATGGACCAGGTCAGGTTTTCCTCTCCTCTGATAAGTCAATGTAGGCTCATTAGCCTTATTCTTCACTGGTGCCGAAGGTGCTGATTCCTGCAAAACAAAAGGCAAAGGAGGAACAGAGAAAGAACTAAGTGACTCAGAATTGGGTAGCTCAGAATCAGATGACTCAAGGACGGAATCAGAAATAGATGACCCAGGAATAGGTGACCTAGGAAGGCAGGGACCAAGGAGAAGAAACTCAAGACTCAGATTCCAAATTAGTGCTCTCCCCCTGAAGCTAAGGACGAGTGAAAAATGACACATGTTCATGAAATGTGACATCCATAGAGAGAAAGTACTTACGACTGGAAGGATGATAACATTTGTACCCGCTTTTGTTAGGAGTATAGCCCACAAAGACACATCTGACTGCACGAGAATCCAACTTAGTTCGGTGTTGCTTATGAATATGGACAAAAGCCACACACCTAAATACTCAAGAATCAAAACTCTACATGATAGGAACATAAGGAAAATGTGAGATCATATATTGAACAGGACTAACATTACGTAAAACACGAGATGACACCCGATTAATCATATAGGCAGCAGTTAATACTGCTTCACCCCAGTATGAGTT
The DNA here is from genome assembly GCA_037113605.1 of Calophaca sinica. Lineage (NCBI taxonomy): Eukaryota > Viridiplantae > Streptophyta > Magnoliopsida > Fabales > Fabaceae > Calophaca > Calophaca sinica. The sequence continues at coordinate 96,898,336 of CM073734.1, read as the reverse complement.
TGGGACAGACATTTGGAAGAGAAGGGCTCGAGTAACTTCAAGTAAGTGACGGTTTTTTCCTTTCTATAACCTCATTTTGTTGTGGGGTGTCAACTCATGTAAATTCATGGATGATGCCCTGTTTACTGTTAAAGCTTGAAAGGCTATGATTGTCATATTCCTTCCCATTGTCAAAACGTAATCTTTTAATGCCTTTCCCAAATTGCGTTTGTACCATATTGTAAAATTGAATGAATAATTGTGGTACTTCTGATTTATCTTTCATCAAGAAAAGCCAAGTTACATGAGCACAGTCATCAATAAAGGAAACAAACCATCTCGCACCAGAAATATTAGAAATAGGGGCAAATCCCCAAACATCAGAATGAATAAGATCAAATGGTTCAACACTTCTAGTAAGGTTAGAAGGAAAAGTAGCACGATGGTGCTTAGAAAACTGACAGATGTCACACTTAAAAGACTCAACAGATTGTTTTGAAAACAAAGATAGAAACATAGACCTCATCAAAGAAAATGGAGGATGACCAAGGCGCTTGTGCTGAAGCCAGATTTGTGAGGCAGAAGAGAGTGACTCTGACTGAGACCGAAGTGCGGAAGACAACACCTTTTGTCCAGCTTGTTCATCAGACAGATAGTACAACCCTCCCTGTTCCTTAGCTATTCCAATTGTCTTTCCCGTTGCAAGATTCTGAAAAGCACAATGAGAATGAAAAAAGATTACTGCACAGTTATGGTCCTGGGTAAGCTAATGAATAGAGATAAGGTTATTCGAAAGATTGGAAACATGAAACACATCTTTCAATTTAAACGATTGAAGGTCAAATGTCCTCACAACCATCAACATGAGTATGAGAACCACCTACAACAGTTATATAAGGAATGCTGGAAGGAGAAGTATAAGTCGAAAACAGTTGAGAATGAGAGGTCATGTGATGAGTGGCACTAGAGTCAAGAATCCATGCACTCTGAGTGGTAGTATCGACAACATTAAGAGAATTCAAGGCTGAAACAGCCATAGATCTATTGTCTAACATATTGATTGATGTCCTGCGACTGTGTCTTGTTCAAGTGAACAAAAATAGCCTGCAAACAGCAGTAAAGAGCAGTAAACAGCCCTTGAACACAATTGAAAAGTAGGACCCACAGGCTGGGAACGTCCAAAAAACAAAACAAGAAGTTCCGACGAACAACCAAGTGAGAACACAGCAATAGGGCGAGCCGAATGACCAAAGACAAACCCACTGAATCTATTTTGCAGCAACCGTGGCGGAACACCTCAAGAAAAACAAAGAAACGAGCAAAAAACGTGCGAGTTTCAAATGACCCACGAACAAATGTGCTCGGATCGGAGAGTGGACCCCCAAAACAAAAAGTTGAGATGCCGGTGAAGCTACTGTCGAAATACGGTGGAGGCGCGTGGCTGGGCCATTCGAGACGCGCTTTTGGGGACTGGCCGGTTTCGGGGCGGCGATTCGAACGGTGTGGTCGCTGGTGAGAGATGGACGACGAGCGGTGGAGTTCTGGGCTTTGGCAAATCCGGGTTGACTGTTTGTTGGGAGAAGAAACGTAACTTTGCAGAAGAGAAGCAGCAGAAACGTGTTCTGCTCTTAAGAGAGTCACCAGAAGAGACAAGCTGCAATGAAGGCAGCAAAAAAGCAACAACCACGATGAAGGTGGCGGCTAGGGTTTATGCGGAAGCGAGGCCCCCAAGACCGGGAGCTCGTGATACCGTGTGGAAAATAATTCCGAGTATTATTTCAATTGTGTCTCATTACAAGCACTAATATTGTTTATATAGACTAAGCTATTCCTAACGAGCCTGATAAATGGCCTTATTACAATGAATGCTAATAATTATGAAATTACTACATATTTACAACATTTGCTATGTCTAACAGCATGAGCACACTATCTTGGATTCTTGGCCAACAATAAACATTTCTTTTTACACTGGGTGTTACTAAATCTTGGCCAATAATAAACATTTCTTTCTACATTGGCGTGTTTCTGAATAAATAGAAAATGCCAATACTTTCTTTGTCTGGTGTATAGTGGGCACCTGACCAGGATAAATAGAAAATGCCAATACTTTCTTTGTCTATAATATAATTAACTCTCCTCTGGTGTATTTGGCAGATATCAAGTGACGAAGCTATTGAAACTGCAAAGCAAATAGCACTCCAGGAAGGCTTGCTGGTTAGTGCTTTATGTTAATCTTTTCATCCGTTTGAATGTGTTCCAGCGCGTGCACTTAGACAGTTACACGAGACATGCCAAAGTAGCTTAAAACAATATTGCACAAGATTGTATTAAAGCACTATTATGAAGGGCTTAAGAACTTTCAATTCTGACCCAAATGAAGATTTCACATATATTGCCTTTATACTTCGACTTTGACATGCTTGCTTCAATTGGAAAACAGGTGGGAATTTCTTCTGGAGCTGCAGCTGCAGCTGCATTGGAGGTTGGAAAGAGACCTGAGAATGCGGGAAAGCTTATTGGGGTATGTATATTTCCTCATTAAAAAAAAAAAAGAATAAATATCATCATGCAAGGAATTTAATCCACCATGAATGGGGTGTATCTTTGCTGAATTTACAAAACCGTAGTACGGATGGAGTATATGGCTCCTTCAGCCAATCGGATCATATTCTGTTCTTTTCGTAACAATCTGACCTTCAAAGCAAGGTCTAGTGTTTGGATCTGAAGGGCAAGAGTGCAGCTTATTTGTTTTCTTTACTGGTGTATGATGTTAAGTATCCAGCTGCTTGCACTGTATCAGACTGTTAATTCTCATCCATCTAGATTATTATATATGGTTATCTTTCCTTTTGTTGGTCATCATTTTAAACTGCTGGGTTATGTGAGGAGGGCCTGGAATGAAAACTTAGCTGGACTTGACTGTAATGCTTAGTGTGAATCCACTAACTTTGCCATTTATGGATGATAATATTAATAATAAGGAATGAGGAAAAGAATAAATAAAAAGATAATTCCATCATTCAGGCTTAAAAGAGTGGACATGCTTTGCACTGGGCAATTATATGCTTTTGCCCTGCCATTACTGTGGGCTGAGTTTCTCTCTCTTTCCTTTGTTTCTTGTTGCCCAATGATCCTCATTGACAATGCAAGATTTTATAAATACTCAATTTATATTTTAATACCCAAAATTTGTATTTCTTGCAGGTTGTATTCCCAAGCTTTGGTGAGAGATATTTGTCTACTGTTCTTTTCCAGAAAATTCGAGAAGAATGTGAGCAAATGCAACCGGAGCCATGAAACAACTTCGCTTGTTACCCGTTTCAGACACATTTTCCATTATCATCCACCATGTTGTAAGGCATGGCAATGTGACATGTCTATGTTATGTGCTTCTCATTTTTGACATTTAAGAAATTAGACACTTCTGTACTGGTCATTTGATTTGACACACGGCACAGATTAATGGCCCTTGAACTAGTCCCCCCCCCCCCCCGGTTTTTTGGGGGTAAAACTTTTTGATGTATGACTGGCATTAGTCTTCTCTATGTGCGACGGCAAAACAAATTTCTGTGTAATGTTCGTAGTTCTAGAATAATGGATGAAACAACGTTTATCTATTGCTTTGTGCACCTTCTCTAGACTCTAGCTTTGTTTGAAGTAGTCTAACCAAATCACCAATTCAACGTGTATAAATAAATTTATAAAAGAAACGAAAGAGGGAAGAATGAAGACTGACTATCTTTTGGTTAACAAAACAAGAGAATGGACCAGTCTAGCATATTTGCTATGTAATAAACAAGGGGCTGCTTCCAGCACCCCCTTTTTCTCCAACAGCACCTCATCCCTTTTTCTCAAAATACCCCCCCTCCTTTTCTTTCTATACCACCCCTAGCAACCACCTGAAACTGAACCCCTCTCCCTGAAAACACCTGTTTTTCCTTTTTTTAAGCCATTTTTTATGTTCCGAAAACAAGTTTATGATGTGTCAAAAATTTTGCTTCCAAAAAAAAGTTTCCAAAATAAAAAAAGTATTTTCGGGAGAGGGGAGAAAAGGGGGCGGGTGTGCTGCTGGAGAAAGAAAGGGATGGGGTAAGAGTAGGGGCTTTTTGGGGGAAAAATGGGGTGGGAGTGCTGTTGGGTTAAAAGGAGGTGCTGGAAGCAGGCCACCTAATAAACAAACTGGGGTGCGGTATTTATTCCAAGCCAGAAGCCACCACCGCATGAAGAGACAGCTGCAAATAAACACATGCAGTTGCCCTGGTCTAAATATTATGAATGAAGTCTTTAGGTTCAACCAATTCCAAACAGAATGCAAGAACTCGTTTGTGGACTGGCACAGCGGTCACAATGCATTTCATAATCAATCATAGTGCTGTATGATATAGGGCATTGAATATTTTTACATTTGTTTTTCACCCCACGTTCTTAATACCAATTCTTATACAAGAATTGAATGGCTGTGAATGTAGAAACAAAGTGCATTTACATTTACATTTTTATAAAATAAGTATACTTTAAGTCACATGCCTAAAGCTCAAAAAGCTAAGACAACTTTTTCTACCTGTAAAACAGAAGAGCATGACCGTCAGTGGCTGTGGGAAGGAATCTGAGGTGAGGACCCCATTAAAAGGAAAAGTCACGCTAAGTAAGAAACAAGGGTCGTTTTACATTAAAAATATGTGCTTCACTGTGTAGTGGACTCAAACCAAATTAGGCTTTTAAATAGTAGCACTATGCCCCGTGGATTCCAACAACGAAACGCATGGGGCACGGATTGAGGGACCATCACGGTTTTTATTTTTCTATAATAAAAAATAATAAGTAGGTACTAGGTATAGGCCCGCCTAATGTGTACAGAAAGTTATTGGCTTTTTCTAACCACACCCCCCATTAGACTAGTCACACTCCCTGTCAGCTTTTTTTATTGATAAAAAGACTCGAATACCCCTACCCCCAAACCCAATTAGCGCTGCACATCTTTATGTTTAAATGCATCAGTGAATTGAATTCACGTAAGTTACGTAAATTAAGTTCACGGAAGGGAAAAAAATTAAACTAGTTACGTGAATTCAATTTACGTAAGTTACGTAAATTCAATTCACATAACTTCCGTAAATTCAATTCACGTAACTTCCGTGAATTGAATTCGCGGAATAGAAAATTTTTTAAGCTCCTTCCGTAAATTCAATTCACGGAACTTACGTAAATTGAATTCGCGGAACTTACGTAAATTGAATTCGCGGAAGAGAAAAATTTTTAAACTACTTCCGTAAATTCAATTCACGCAACTTACGTAAATTTAATTCACGCAAATTCACGTAACTTACGTAAATTGAATTCGCGGAAGAGACGTGAATTCAATTCGCGGAAGAGAAAATTTTTTAAACTCCTTCCGTAAATTCAATTCACGTATTTAAAACAGCAGTTTTTTTTTTTAAACATCAGAACTCACTCACATGAAGAATCTTTACAATGACATTATATATTTCATCCAAAACCATGTGACCCCTGCACCACCCTTTGAACAAAGAAGCGACACAGTCTTGCTATCTTGAAGCTTGTAGAATTGGATTCAGCACCAAATGCTAGGGGGGTTACTAATAGTCATACTATACCAACTAAGAATAGTATTATGGAGAAGTCTTTGACAATTTCTAGTGAGGATTCTAATTATTCTGTGAAGCTCCTTGAGGTTCCTCTTTGTGGGAAAAAGAGATTGCACTCTGGTAATCTTGATCAACAAGAATAATTTCATTGTAGTTAGAGTGTTTTTGTTGACATTTGAAGGGAACTATTTTGTCATGTATAGTAGAGGCTGATATTTAGATTAATTAGATTTAGTTACTTCTTTAGAATTTTCCATTAGTTGATAAATGTGTTTCTGAAAAGTAAAAAAAAAAAAAAACTGCTGTTTTAAATACGTGAATTGAATTTACGTATCCAGTTTAAAACTTTTTCTCTTCCGTGAATTGAATTTACGTAAGTTACGTGAATTGAATTTACGTAACTAGTTTAAAAAATTTTCTCTTCCGCGAATTCAATTTACGTAAGTTACGTGAATTGAATTTACGGAAGTTACGTGACTTGAATTTACGGAAGGAGTTTAAAAATTTTTCTCTTCCGCAAATTCAATTTACGGAAGTTACGTGAATTGAATTTACGGAAATTACGTGAATTGAATTTACGGAAGGAGTTTAAAATTTTTTTCTCTTCCGTGAATTGAATTTACGGAAGTCACGTGAATTGAATTTACGTAACTTACGTAAATTGAATTCACGTAACTAGTTTAATTTTTTTCTCTCCCGTGAACTTAATTTACGTAACTTACGTGAATTCAATTCACTTTGATGCATCAAACATAGCATGTGCAGCGCTAATTGGGTTTGGGGGTAGGGGTATTTGGGTCTTTTCATCAATAAAAAAGCTGACAGGGGGTGTGGCTAGTCTAATGGGGGGTGTGGTTAGAAAAAGCCAAAGTTATTTATTAATGTTTCATCGAAGCCTACTCCCTCCCTTTACGTATATAAACAACAAAATCTTCAAAGTTGTAGCTACAAAATACTCCTCTGGACCTATTATAAGTGTTACATTAGGAAGTCTCACACATATTAAGGAGAAAATATAAATGAATGAAATAGTATAATAATTTTATAAAATTATCTTTATTAACCATTGGGTATTACTATATTTGTCCCTAAATATAAGTCCTCTTTGGAAAAAATTTGTCCATTTTTATAAGTCTTTTTTTCAAATTACTAAGTACATTAATTATTTTTTTAAGAATACTCATAATTAATTTACATTGTTTCTTGTAGTTAACAGTAAATTGGGTGACTATTTCTCTCTCTTAAATCAATAACTAGTGCGTTGCACGGGCTAGATATTCTGATCTATGTTTTGATTTGTCGATTATTATAGGTTTAATGAGGGTAAAAAGAAATTAAAATAAAATGTGAAAATAATGTTCATCACACGTGAAAAAGCACATCACTAAAGATAAAAAATATCATTGTAGTAATGAAATAACATCAACTGTATATAAAAACATAAACAATTCCAAATTGAATTAAGTAAGTTACTAAATTTCTTATCAATTCAAAGGAAGTATAACTTCTATAAAGTCCACACAAAAAAAAAAAACAAAAAGATATAGAGAACTTGTAAACATACAGTTGGCAAATACACGTCACATCCCTTATGGGCTATGTATTAAGGAAGCTTTCCATATAAGACACACCTTCAACTTGTTAAGCTTGTTATCCTCATATTGTTTACACGACACAATGGTTGAATATATCACAACAGGATCATTATCGCAAATTGCATCAGATAAGATGAAAACTCTGGCCCAATCCTGCATGTGTTGGCTATGAGATGGTAAATGTAATGACTTCAAATATATCAATGAAATCAAAACATAAGATGCATCATACCTATTTTATATTTTGGAATATTTCCTTGTAAACAACGTTTGAAGTGGTTGTAGTTGCTTGACCTTCTTCGTCAAGAATAAGAATTTTCAAACCGCTACGCGAAGTAACTCTTGAAATGGCAACATATAGTTGTCCATGGGAAAACACAGGTTATGGTAGGTAGATACCAACATGATTAAGAGATTGCTCTTGACTTTTATTTATAGTCATTGCAAAACAAAGATTGATGGGAAACTGTTTGCGCTGAAATTTGAAAAGAATTCTAAGATCAGAAGGAGTGAGTGACATCCTGGGTATCAAAACCTTTTGTCTGATGGTACTTCCAGAAATAACCTTGGCTTCAATAACATAATTTCCCAGGTGTGTGATGATTAACAGGTACCGTTGCATAGCCCTGAGGATTGATCTATATTTCTAAACATCATAACAAGTACACCTATTTTCAGCTTTATCTCATGATTTGGAAGAACTGGCCCTGTTATAGTATTTAAAAATTCAGGAGTATCAATATTGTGTTGTCCATCCACATTTTCATCTTGAGAGCATGGGGTGTCATAACTCAAATAGCTTTTTGCTTCTCCTGGAAGCAAATCCAACATGTAATCATTCAGAGTGTCAATAACTTCATTTTTTGGAGCAAAAATTGCCCTATCTTGAAAAAAAGATGGGTTACTAAAATTAATCAGAAAAGATAGGTAAGTATGATTGACTATTGAAGAAAGATGATCTCCCGAATTTTTTATGAGCATATCATCAAGAATCTGGATGATCATATCTTCATCATTCTCCTCCCCAATTTTTCCTTCTCCTACACTCAACATCCAATCTGAAAATTTCTTCATTTCATTTACATCAGACTTTGAAGAGCCAGATAGAAGCCTCATTTTTTTTGTTAAATTATGAACCTCGACAAATTGCCATAGATAAGATGAATTAATTGATGCATAGACAACATCCTGTCTTGTTCCTTTAGGTATAACATGAATGATTTGTCTAAAGTCACCTCCCAAAACCACTACCTTACCTCCAAAAGGTTGATTCAAACTATCAGGATTGGAGAATCGAAGGATATCTCTAAAGGTTCTATCAACGGATTCGAAACAATGTTTGTTCGTCATTGGAGCCTCATCCCATATAATGAGCTTAGCCTTTATTATTAAGTTTGCCAAAAGACTGCCTTGTTTAATGTTGCAAGTGGAATCCTCATCAATATTTAATGGGATAGCAAACTTTGAATGAGACGTCCTACCTCCTGGTATCAGTAAAGCCATTATCCCACTTGATGCGACAGTCAGAACAATTTCTCCCTTTGATCTTAGAGCAGCAACTGAGGCTTTAACAGCAAAAACTATGTATTAACAGCAAAAACTATTAACTGCTATTGATTGAACAATTGGGTTAATTGAAATTGAGTCACAACCTACACACTCAAAATCATCCAATAGACGACAGGGAAGTCGGTTGTCATTTAAAATAAACTTTCCAAATTGTTATGGACTTATTTTTTGCGACCTGAGAGCGCTATTAGGTTTAGTTGTCCATCCATTGTGATCATTTAACAAGTGCATTTTCCTTTGGGAAGATAAGGTAGTCACTACACATAATACAAAGATAAACTTAAATTTATGATATAAAATCAGCAGGTCCTTCTACTACTAAAGTTTAAACGTAAACATATACTTGAATAAATAAAGAAATACCAGCGGAGATATCTGACATTGGAAGCCTTTCATAACTATTATCAGTTGCTGAACTTTCAATGACCTTCATGGGGGTTGGAGTATAATTCGCTTGGAAGCCATTGTTACTTTTTGGATGATTGGATGTCAAACACCCAGGGTCATTGTCTATGGGAGTTTGACATCTTAAAGGACCAATCTCATTACTGATATTTGTCAGTGGCACTCTACTGACATCACAGTGCACCATAGCATTCCTCACAGCTCCAACCTTTTCATTCTTCATAATAAACTTTCCAAGGCCGCACTTTTTAGATACTGCTGACACGACTTTCACTTCATTGACTGCAGGTTGAATATTTTCTTCATTATCTGGAAGTTGTCATTTAGAGCCTCCACTATTCAAAACAAATTTGCCAGGACCAAATTTTCGCTTGGTGACATCACCTGCAAACCACATGTTAGGGTAATGACTGGTGTCGAATTGAATGGAAGTGTCAGACAGTTTTTTGAAGTTAAACTCACCACTGTAGTTATTAGTCAGTTGGTTGCAACGTATCATTTCTACTTCATTTGTCACCAGTTTCATGCGTTTGTTACTTCCCTTATCATAATCAGCCATTGTAGCAACCTGTAGCAGGGATCTACAGACACTTTGGAATGAAATATATTATCGAATATATGGTTTCGTGTTCCATGCGTTTAGAAGACCAACAGGAAGTAACTCAATAGCTAAATGGGAATATACTTACAGCGACCAATGAGTCTGATGAACCCGCAAACAGCTCAAACAATAGCAGCAAATAACTTATAATGGAATAAAGCAATGTTAAAGAGGGAGCATCAGTAGTGAGAAGAGTATAATGGAATAGTACTTTTAGGAGGAATGTTGCATATATAAGTTGAAAAATACTTTTAGGAGGATTGGAACTATTGCATATATAATTAAGCAGCAGTAATTGGTACCACTGCACAGAAGTCGAAAGGTTATATATTAGTTATAAAGCAGCAGAAGTGGAAAGGTTGTAGCATTCTACATAATTTTTCATCACATATACTCCTAGAAACTCACATTATGGATTCCAAACACATCATTAATGATTTCAATTAGACATGTAATACGATTCTTTAAAGCTTATATGTTACAATAATAATTCTGAACACCCCATATGGAGCAACGTGATTTAATAAATAACCTAGGTTGTTAGTACTCCCTCCGTTCCTTTTTACATGTCGGTTTTTTAGATAAATTTTGTTTCTAATTACTTATCGTTTTCAAAGTTTAAGGTCATATTAACTACTTATTTGTCAAATATAACCTTACCTATTTATTATAGAGAGAGAAATATGTACAATAGAGTAATGAAAAGTTAAGGGTATCACATGAAAAAAGGCTAATAATTTTATTAAAAAAATAAAATTTATTGATTATCTTGGCTTGTTTAAAACAACCTTAAACGACATATAAAAAGGAATGGAGGGAGTATTTTTTTTTGGTAAATTATGCAGATTCTCTGCACACCTTTTGTTAGCATTTTAATAACCCTTACTCCTATTACGGGTTAGTTACCTTCGGTAAATTATGCAGATTATCTGCACGCCTTTTGATCTTTTTAGAAAAGTTAAACATCTTAGCTTTTAGAAAAATGAAAAAGCAGCAATGTGTGGTTTTTCCCTGGTATTCTTTTAGGAGCTAAAGTATATGGTCTCTGTTGAAGTTATAGTGGTTGTAGTTTATAGTTATGATTTTATTTTCTATTGTGTTTGAATAGCAAATGAGCTACCTGACTTTTGCTCAATAATGCCGTTATAGCGAGCTGTCAAAAATTCATTAATCTCTATCTAGAAAAATATCTAGCCAACTTGAATACCATAGTTGCATGCTTGGGAAAGAACAAAATTTGGGAAAATGACTTTTTTTTTCTCTCCAAAAAATGTCTCCAAACATGCAATAAAAACAATTATATTCCCAAAAATGTCTCTATTGCTCTACATATCTTTTTTTATTGTAGTTATTTATTTTATATAGTTTTGGCTTTCTTCGATAACAATGAACAATTGGTATATAGGATGCCTATGAAGCACGTACCTTGCAAAAAATAGAAAATACAACATATTTTTTTTCCATTAATAAAATCCAATAGAGCTGTTATACGATGATCATTACCAACTTATGAAATATAATAATAAAGATAAAACATGTTTTGGCAAATATGCTCCCTCATAATTTGATTGAAATTTGGAAGGTGCTGTCTTATATATTTCCATTCACTTACTTCATTAGATTGAATCAATTAAATAATTTCAAAAGGGAATGCACCATAGAATCGATTAATCCTCTAGCCGATGACACCCAAAATAACTATAATATATTTTGAGAGTCATAGAATGACTAATAACGACGTCTCATTGATAATGTCAATAGCCAAAGTTTACCAAGTACGTTGCAATTGCATCACAAAAAAGGTTTACACTAAAATCCCATAATACTTAAGTAAAAATAGAAATCCAAAAAGTCGTCTAAAAGTCGAAAAACACATGAGACCTATTCAATTGGTTCTTTCTTGACCTCAACAAATTTGGGCATCTTTGTCGTTGAGTTTTTAGTCCCAGATCCATCTTTTGGGCTTGCACAATCCACCTCATCAACCCTTCTTTTTCGACTTTTGTCACTGCTTGGAGTAGTCTCCTGAACATCAATCTGCAAAAAATAGAATGTTTGAAATCACGATCCTCCAGTAACAAAATAAGGTACCTAAATTAGAGGAGATACCTCAATGGTCAGCACATTACCATTGGGGTCTATTGTGTGAACCATACCTGGACTCAAATCACTTCTTCACTTCTTTTTTTTGGTGTGTTGTCTTTTTTTTTGGTGTGTAAATCACTTCCTCACTGAGAATACCATAAGGAATTTATACATATGATATCCTACCAGAAAGAAAAAGAAAAACAGTATAAGAATTAAAATTATATATGGACTTCCTTTTAAATGGTTTATATTGCATTAAATATTAGTAATATACGGCTCACGGTACTCATATCATTATTAGGATTAGGAATAAAATTAGGAATAAAATAAAAATCTAATAATTGAGAAATTTTTTGACTGAATAAAAAGATAAAAAAAATATAATGTCTTTTGGCATATTCAATGATTTAAATAAATTATTAAATGATTGTTTACTTTATTTTTATGAGATGCATGTACATAAATTGCATTAGTGTATATTAATTTTTTTATTAGAATTAAAATAATTCTGACTCAATCAAAATGAAAGCACAATCGAGGAGCTTTTCCCTAAAAATAATTCTGGAGCTTTAAAAATTCATTCAACATTAAGAATGACATGGGAACTTGATATGACTCAAGCAAACACTTGAGTTCGAAATTGGAGCCAAGAATGACTTGTTTAATGTTGATAATTAGCTAATATGCAAAATTGATCGCTTTTTTAAAGTTAGATTTAGGCCAAAGAAATAAATAATGGACAAAAAAAGAATTTGCTATTATCTTTATGCAGGTGAAACTAAAACAACCGATCACATCAGTATGTTCTATAGGTTATTTTGTGGATGGAGAACAACTCTTAAAAATCATATCTGAAGAGTAAAATTTAGCAGTTTAATTTATTTACTAACATCTTAGCAGAACTGAGAAAAATAATGGTTTAACATAAAAAGTGTCATGTAAATCACCAAAAAAATACATATACATATTTAATCAAATAAGTTTTATTTTTTAATAAACTACAGCAACAAACGAATTTCAATTACCTATTTCGAAATCTAACATATATGAGGAGAAGGGAAAAAAAAATAACAACAACAAACGAAAAGCCAAAATTAGGAACAACTTACAGTTAATGGATCCAATTCCACTGTGTAGGTTATGAACAAATCTATCAGTACAACAAAAAACGAAATCAACATCGCTTATTTTTTACCTTCGTCAGCGCTTAAAAGCGCTGCCTAATCACCCGCTGCTGATTGTGTTTCGAAAAGACAGCGTTTGGGAAGCGCTGTCGATTTTAAGAATAGTCAGCGCTTCCTCAAGAAAGCACTACTGTAGGTAGGATTTTCAATAGCGCTTCCTTGTCTATTCCCCCTTTTTTAAAAAAAAAAATATTGATTTTTCACATTTTCTCTTTCATTCACCCTTAAAAAAATGTGTTTTTAGTATAAAAAAATCAATAGATTATGTTTTTAATATAAAAAAAATATTTTATACTAAAGAATATTTAATACTTGAACGTGGTAAAGCCTAAAAAAATATATATAGGACTAAAGTAACTGATGCTGATGATGTAGAAAACTAGAGATAATCAAATTACACAAGAAAATCACAATTAACTCTTGATTAAAATTGGCTTTGAAAATATTCAAATGTAGGTTCTGGGTATAAACACCAGTACCCCACATCAACCAGCACAATACTTCCTCTGACACCAATAAGCATCAAAGCAAAGTGATATGTATACAATTTCAAACAGAAAGCAGCATGAAACAAGGTAGGCCTAACAAGGGGAAAAAATCCCCACCACTCCGGTACACGTATTAATTTTCAGTAAAACATTCGCTTACTCCTTTGTATTTATAATTTAAGACGATGTAAACAAAAGGCCCCTCATCAAATAATAGTTCTATTCAATCACAGAAAGAAAACAAATTGGTTTAAAAATATTTTCTTCATAAATTTACACGAGATTACTAGCAAAAGGCCCCTCTCCAAGAAAGCCCTGGCAACAACTTCCTTTTCCTGAGGAGCACTAGCCTTCCTCAAACACAGTACACAAATGTCTTACGAAATCTTAAATTTGCTAAGTTGTCTATTCACAATGCTTATAATTTTCATGCTCTAAAGTTTGATAGAAATCAACCTCATAGGTGAAAGGGCCCTCCAGTTTATCCAGATCATGAGTGCCAATGGCAACAAGGGTTCTTCGCCTGAGAAAGAAGAACGAAAGCAAATTAACTGAAAATCCATTCCGAAAACTAAAGAGTGTTGTGAAATGAGATTACCAAAAACAATGACATAAAGATAAACTGATGGATAAAAAAGGAACAAAATTTAGAAAGAAAACAGCGGGAATTGGACATAAAAGGAGAATAAAAGTCACCGGTAAGAATAATTTTCCAATTATTCCATCAAGAGTTATGATATTCAAACACTACAATTGTGGCCACCGTATTTCCGTACGATCCGTACGGTACGGACTTGTACGGATCCGTACGGGTTTTTATTTTTATTTTTACAGGAACAAATTTTTTTAAGTGGTTAACACGAGTTGTGTAAGTGGTTAACACGAGTTTGGAGTGGTTAACACTGCATCTCACTTCAAAGTAGTGTTAACCACTTACACAACGCGTGTTAACCACTTACATAACTTGTGTTAACCACTTAATAAAAGCCTGTTAAAGTTAACCACTTCAAAATATACTGTATCTCACTTCAAACTCGTGTTAACCACTTACACAACTCGTATTAACCACTTGCATAACTTCTGTTAACCACTTAAAAAAATCTGTGTCTATTAATGTTAGTGGACTGCGTTAACCACTTACACAACTCGTGTTAACCACTTACATAACTTCTGTTAACCACTTAAAAAAAATATGTTCCTGTAAAAAAAAACCATACGGATTCCGTACGGATCCGTACAAGTCCGTACCGTACGGACCGTACGGAAATACGGTGGCCATATACGGTGGCCACAGTTGTGGTGTTTGAATATCATTTTTCCTCCATCAAAGACAGCAACACAAGAGATTAAGAAACTGTTGAGATTCGAACAAGAAAAAATGGAACAACATTCAACGACAACCAATAACTAAATAATAGCAACCAAACAATCAACAAGGTGCAATGAAAAATAACACAAGCAAAAGGAGTAGAGGGTAGAGAAGAAAACACCACAATTTGGTTACGCAGTTCGGCCCCAAAAAGATGACCTACGTTTGCGGGAGAGAGCAGCTCTCTGTATCACTATCAAAGAGTCTTTTACAATGAGAATACAATTGTTCTAAACCCTCTTCCAACAGTTCAAGAAGAACAGTCCCAAAGGTTCCCGCAATCCCAACTCTCACCCCCTCAATGACTTACTCTCAAGAACAACAATAGAGAAAACCTTCAATCCTCCCTCTATGATTCCCTAAGATCCCCAGGTGTTTGAATGTGTTTCCCAGCCCCTAAAACCTCACAAAGGACGCTCAAGAACGGCTGCACACAACCCTAGAAAACTGCTCGCGTCCCCGAACGAAAAATAGCGTTCTGGTTTTAAAACAGCAGTGGTGAATCGATTCACCAGTAAGTGTGAATCGATTCACACGTACAAATCTTACGCGTTTTGTGATCCTAAGTGAGTGAATCGATTCCCACTCCTTCAATTCGATTCACAGTAAGTCCAAAACTTCTCCAAGGCTCCAAGGCACATCATGAATCGATTCCAGAGGTCCATGATTCGATTCACACCTGTTGAAAACTCATTTCTATGACTTCCAATGATCTCCAACATGATTTTAAGGCACACCAATCTCCACAATTCTCCACCTTGACTTCAAATCAGTAGTGATGTTCAACATTTAGCCATCAACCACTTGCTGCTCTCTCCAAAAAATATGGAATTACGTCTCAACGCAATTGATCAAGTCCAAGTGATCCTTGAACCTTGATCTAGGAAGATATTTGGTGAACTTCTCACAACCATGCATAATCCCCAAGTCACCAATCATATCCTTCTTTGCCACTCCACCTTGAGTTATCTTCATGTTGAGTTCTAACAAGAATAAATTGAACAAATATCAAAGGCAACCAATACTAAATTTAATAGCAACCAAAACAATGCAATAAAGTCAATCAAACAAGGAGTAGAGAGTAGGAAGAATAACACCGCTATTTGGTTACGCAGTTCGGCCCCAAAAAGATGACCTACGTCTGCGGGAGAGAGCAGCCCTCCGTTTCACTATCAAAGAGTCTTTACAAGAGATTACAATTGCTTTGAACCCCTTCCAAATGTCCACGAAGAACAAACCCAAGAGTTCGCAATCCCTCTCTCTTTTCCTCTATGAAAAACTCTCAAGAACAACAATAGAGAAAGCCTTCAATCCTCCCTCTATGATTCCCTAAGATCCCAAGGTGTTTCAATGTGTTTCCAGCCCCTAAAACCTCACAAAGACGCTCAAGAACGGCTGCACACAACCCTAGAAAGACTGCACGTCGTACCCACACTTCTGCAGCGTCTGGTTTATAAAAAACCCGACTGTGAATCGATTCACAGGCATAGGTGAATCGATTCACCTAGTTAAAAAAGCCTCCCCTGCACGAATTAATGAAATGAATCGATTCATGCAAGCTTCCCATGCGATTCACAGAGGCGTACTTCGATTCACAGAGTCTCAAACATGCTTGAATCGATTCACATAGCTAGGGAATCGATTCCCAGTGTTCAAGAAACACTTTCAAGCAATTCCATGACCCTCCAAACTGATTTTAAGGCACTCTAAACTCCACAATTCTCCACCTTGACTTCAAATCAGTGGTGATGCTCAACTTTATCCATCAACCACTAGCTGCTCTCTCCATTACTGGGATTACGTCTCAGAGAAATTCATCAAGTCCAAGCAATGCTTGAACTTTGATCTAGGTAATGACTTGGTGAATACATCCGCCGGGTTGTCCTCTGACGCAACTTTCTCAACCACAATTTCCTTAGATTCTACGACGTCTCTAATGAAATGTAGGCGGATGTCAATGTGCTTTGTCCTTTCATGATACACTTGGTGATTTGCCAAGTGGATAGCACTTTGACTATCACAATGTACCTTCACACATCCTTGTGTAATTCCTAGCTCCCCAATCATACCTTTCAACCATATGGCCTCCTTCACCCCTTCAACTAGGGCGATATACTCCGCCTGAGTAGTAGATAGCGCCACAACGGACTGTTGATTAGCCTTCCAACTTATTTTCGTTCCAAACAATGTAAATACAAATCCAGATAAGGATTTCCTTGTATCCACATCTCCTGCATAATCTGCATCTACATAAGCCTCCAAAGCGTCTTCTCCTTGAGTTGATCTTGTGTACCTCAAACCACCTTTGAGTGACCCATTCAAATACCTCAGAACCCACTTCAGTGCTTCCCAATGAGCTTGGCCCGGATTTGCCATAAACCGATTCACTATACTAACTGCATATGCTAAGTCTGGTCTACTACAAACCATGCCGTACATGATGCTTCCTACCCCACTAGCATATGGAGTAGTATACATCTTCCTCCTCTCCTCTTCGGACTCAGGAGCTTGTGTCACTGAGAGCTTTGTGTGATGACCCAAAGGAGTGCTAACCGGCTTAGCTTCATGCATCCTAAACCATTCCACCACTTTCTTCAAGTACCCATGCTGAGATAAGAATAATTCACCCTTCTTCCGGTCCCTCACGATATCCATCCCAAGTATCCTCTTAGCGGCCCCAAGATCCTTCATCTCAAATTCTGAATTTAGCTTCTCCTTGAGCATGCTAATTTCCTCTTTGCTAGAGCTTGCCATCAGGATATCATCAACATAGAGAAGTAGGTAGAGAACCACTTTCTCATCCCTCTTCAAAATGTAAACACAACTATCGTATCCACTTCTCACAAATCCCGTCTTCAGAAGAAAATCGTCAAAACGAAGATACCATTGTCTAGGGCTTTGTTTCAACCCATACAAGGATTTCTTCAGAAGACATACCTTAGACTTGTCCTCTACAAAACCTTCTGGTTGTTGCATGTAGATTGTCTCTTCTAGGTCTCCATGTAAGAATGCGGTCTTCACGTCCATTTGTTCCAACTCAAGATCGTATTGATTCACGATTGCCATAAGAACCCTTATGGAACCATGTTTCACCACGGGTGAGAAAATCTCGTTGTAATCAATTCCCTCAACCTATGTAAAACCCTTGGCCACAAGTCTTGCTTTATATCTTGGTTCTTCAATTCCCGGAATGCCTTCCTTCTTCTTGAAGATCCACTTGCATCCAACCACCCTTTGTTTCTTAGGTAGCTTCACAGTTTCAGTGCTGGTTCTTCTCCAATGAATTCATTTCCTCATTCAACGCCTCTAACCACTTCGACCTCTTTGCTCTCAACCGCTTCCCGAATGTCTTGGTTTGAAGTCTTCCATATCTTCAGCCGCATTTAGAGCATAACAAATTAAATCTGCATAGCCATATCTCTTTGGTGCCACAGTTTCCCTCCTTTCCCTATCTCTAGCCAACTGATAGCCAGGATCCACTGTTGGTTGTCTTCCTCTAGAACCTGATGGTGGAGGACTATTCTCCTCTTCATCATTCCTGCCTCACTAGTGGAAGGCTCCACCTCAACCAGTCTTCTCTACCTCTGTTTCTGAGTTACTATTCTCCAGGTCTTTGCACTTCATCCCCATGCGAGTCTCATCAAAGGTCATATCCCTGCTTATTATGAATCTTGATCCCCCAGGCTCCATCTTCCACAGCTTGTACCCCTTCACACCTTCCGGATAGCCAATGAAGACACATTTCACAGCCCTGGCTTCAAGTTTGTCTTGTCTGACATGAGCAAACGCCAAAGCCCCGAAAACCTTCAACTTGGAATATTCTGCCGATTTTCCACTCCAAACCTCCATAGGTGTCTTGAAGTCTAATGCCGTTGATGGGCATCTGTTGATCAAGTAAGCTGCCGTACTCATAGCTTCACCCTAGAAACTTTTAGGCAGCCCAGCTCCCAAAAGCATACATCTGACCCGCTCCAAAATAGTCCTGTTCATGCGTTCTGCCAGACCATTTTGTTGCGGTGTTCCTGCCACGGTTCTATGTCTCTTAATTCCCTGTTTCCTACAAAACTCATTAAACTGCTCTGAAACAAACTCCAGGTCATTGTCAGTCCTTAAAACTTTCAGTTTAGTTCCTATTTGATTTCCTATGAGAGCATGCCATTCTTTGAATTTTTCAAATGTGTCACTTTTATTTTTCAAAATGTGAACCCATACTCTCCTAGAGAAATCATCAATCATGGTGAGAAAATAGGAACCCCCTCCATGAGTTGTCACTCTTGAGGGACCCCAAAGGTCCGAGTGAATATACTCAAAGGGCTTGCTAGAATGATGCATGCCACTTCCAAACTTAACCCTATGTTGTTTGCCTAGTATGCAATTATCACAAAATTCTAGCTTATCCAATTTATCATTACCTAGCAAACCTTGTTTAGCTAGTTCAACTAAACCCTTTTCACTAACATGCCCTAACCTTAAATGTCATAGTTTAGTTTTATCATGCGGAGCTTGACTGGCTAATGATGCATGCCCTATAACAGTAGAACCATCTAATATGTATAAACCACACATTTTAGACCCTTTAGACATTATTAATGCACCATTCGAAATCTTAATCATGCCATGCTCAATTCTAGTACTATAGCCTAATCCATCAAACATGCTTATAGATAAAAGATTTCGTTTTAGTTCAGGAACATACCTCACATCTTGTAAAAGGAATTCACGGTTGTCAAACATCTTGAGACGAATCGAACCCATACCTTGCACCTTACAAGCTCGGTTGTCACCCAGGCGAACGACTCCACCTTCTTTAAGCTTCAAAGTCTCAAAGTATTCCTTCCTAGGACACATGTGATAAGAACATCCCGAGTCCATGACCCAGTTCTTTTCAGATTCCAAACTTGACACCACTAGAGCCCCCACACTCTCATAACCATCCTCCATAGCAATTGCAACCTCCACAGAATCACCCATGCCCCCTTTCTCAAGACAGTCCTTCTTAAAGTGACCGGTCTTGTGACAATTGAAGCACTTATACTTCTTATTGTTCCCCTTTGACTTGGATTTCGACCTAGAATTTTTCCCTTTGTTGTGGTTTCCTCTACTCTCACTTCTTCCCCTTGACACACTTAAGCCTTCACCACTATTATCCACTTTCAAGTCTTGGAGCTTGGTTAGCTCCTTGGTCCTAATAGATTGTTGGACCTCCTCCAAAGTAATAGTGGACTCATTGCCATAGAGGAGTGCATCCTTAAAGTGTTCAAAGGATCTAGGTAGCGAATTCAATAAGAGCAGAGCCTTATCCTCGTCATCGAGCTTCACATCAATGTTCTGCAGGTCATCAATAATTTTGTTGAATTCTGCTAGTTGCTCCACAATAGGTTTGGTCTCTACCATCTTGAATGAGTAGAGATGTTGTTTCAGACATAACCTGTGGGCCAATGACTTTGTCATGTACAACGATTCTAACTTTGCCCATATCTCCGCCGTGGTCTTCTCTCTTGCAACTTCCCTCAATGCCTTATCGCCAAGGCACAAGATAATGTCACTTCTTGCCTTATCTATCATCTCCTTTTTCTCCGTTTGAGACATGGTGGCCGGCATTTCTGTTGAATAAGGATTGCTTCCATCTTCACCTTCCACAGACCGAAGTCGTTATTACCGGAAAACTTCTCGATGTCCCATTTAGTACCCATGGTGCACAATTGAATTATTTGTTCTTCCCACAGACAGCGCCACTTGTTGAGTTCTAACAAGAATAAATTGAACAAATATCAAAGGCAACCAATACTAAATTTAATAGCAACCAAAACAATGCAATAAAGTCAATCAAACAAGGAGTAGAGAGTAGGAAAAATAACACCGCTATTTGGTTACGCAGTTCGGCCCCAAAAAGATGACCTACGTCTGCGGGAGAGAGCAGCCATCCGTTTCACTATCAAAGAGTCTTTACAAGAGATTACAATTGCTTTGAACCCCTTCCAAATGTCCAAGAAGAACAAACCCAAGAGTTCGCAATCCCTCTCTCTTTTCCTCTATGAAAAACTCTCAAGAACAACAATAGAGAAAGCCTTCAATCATCCCTCTATGATTCCCTAAGATCCCAAGGTGTTTCAATGTGTTTCCAGCCCCTAAAACCTCACAAAGACGCTCAAGAACTACCACACAACCCTAGAAAGATCGCACGTCGTACTCCACACTTCTCGCAAATGCCTGGTTTATAAAAAACCCGACTGTGAATCGATTCACAGGCATAGGTGAATCGATTCACCTAGTTAAAAAAGCCTCCCCTGCACGAATTAATGAAATGAATCGATTCATGCAAGCTTCCCATGCGATTCACAGAGGCGTACTTCGATTCACAGAGTCTCAAACATGCTTGAATCGATTCACATAGCTAGGGAATCGATTCTCAGTGTTCAAGAAACACTTTCAAGCAACTCCATGACCCTCCAAACTGATTTTAAGGCACTTTAAACTCCACACTTCACATGCTTCAAACCGCCTTTCAAAGAGCCATACCTCCTTTTCTGGTTCTTCCCAATATTCGTTCAAAGTGTCATTTCCACAATGTCGAGATCCTTCATCTCAAATCCAGAAGCTAACTTCCCCTTGAGCATACCAATCTCCTCCTTGCTAGGACTTGCCTTTTGAATATCATTCACACTCTCTAACTCAAGATTGACCTTACACACAAGCCTCTCCTTGTACCTTGGTTCTTCAAACTCCGGAATACCTTCCGTCTTCATGAAGTTCCACTTACATCCAACTACCCTTGACTTTTTCGGTAGATTCACAAGTTCCCAAGTCCGGTTCTTCTCCAATGAATTCACACCTTCATTCATTGCCTTCAACCGTTTCTGACTCTCCATGCTTCTCATTGCTTCACTGAAGTCCCTTGGTCCCGAGTCTTGAACCTCTTCAGTCACAAACAAATCATAACAAACAAGATCAGCATACCCGTATCTCTTCGGTGCCACAGTCTCCCTCCTTTCCCTATCTCTTGCCAACTGATAGCCAGGATCCACTGTTTGTTGTCTTCCTCTAGAACCTGATGGTGGAGGACTATCTTCCTCTTCATCATTCCCGGTCTCACTAGTGGTAGACTCCACCTCAAACTGAGTTTTCTCCACCTCCACTTCCGAGCTACTATCCTCCAGGTCTTTGCACTTCATCCCCATGCGGGTCTCATCAAAAGTGGCATCCCTGCTTATGATAACCTTTGACCCTCCAGATTCCAAATTCCACAACTTGTATCCCTTCACACCCTCCGGATATCCGATGAAGACACATTTCACAGCTCTAACATCAAGCTTGTCCTGCTTGATATGCGCAAAAGCCAAAGCACAGAAACTCTTAAACTTGGAGTAGTCTGCCGGACTCCCACTCCAAACCTCCATAGGTGTCTTGAAGTCTAACGCCGTTGATGGATATCTGTTGATCAAATATGCTGCTGTACTCACAGCCTCGCCCCAGAAGCTTTTAGGCAACCCAGCTGCCACAAGCATACTCCTCACCCGCTCCAAGATGGTCCTATTCATGCATGTTGCTAGGCCATTTTGATGTGGTGAGCCTTCCACGGTCCTATGCCTCTGAATACCTTGTTTCCTGCAAAACTTATCAAAATGCTCTGAAAGAAACTCCAGGCCATTGTTAGTCCTTAAAATTTTCAGTTTAGTTCATATTTGATTTCCTATGAGAGTATGCCATTCCTTGAACTTTTCAAAGGTGTCACTTTTGCTTTTCAAAATGTAGACTCATACTCTCCTAGAGAAATCATCAACCATGGTGAGGAAATAGGAACCACCCCCATGAGTACTCATTCTAGCCGGACCCCAAAGGTCCGAGTGAATGTTCTCAAAGGGTTTACTAGAATGATGCATGCCACCCCCAAACTCAACCTTATGATGTTTGCCTAGTATACACTTATCACAAAATTCTAGCTTATCCAATTTATCACCACCTAGCAAACCTTGTTTAGCTAGTTCAACTAAACCCCTCTCACTAACATGTCCTAACCTATTATGTCATAACATGGTTTTATCATGCAAGGTTTGGCTAGCTAATGATGCATGCCCAATAATAGTTGAACCCTCTAATATGTACAAACCACACATTTTAGTCCCCTTAGCTATTATCAATGCATCATGCGAAATTTTCATCATACCATGCACAATACTAGTGCAATAGCCTAATCCATCAAACATGCTTATAGAAATTAAATTTTGCTTGAGTTTAGGAACATACCTCACATCTTGTAAAATGAATTCGCGGTTGTTATACATCTTAAGACGAATTTAACCCATACCTTAAACTTTGCACGCTTCGTTGTCACCAAGGCGAACTACTCCACCTTGCTTGAGCTCCAAAGTTTCAAAATATTCCTTCCTTGGACACATGTGAAAAGAGCACTGTAACACCTGATGAAGAGATTGACCTCGTACCGAGACCGCGTGCACGAGCTGATGAGGTCGCGTGCCGAGGTCGTATGCCGAGCTGAGGAGACCGCGTGCACGAGCTCGTGATAGAGCCTTGTGCGCTTGCACAAGCACCCTGGTCGACCTCGTGCCGAGACTGTAACACTCGTATTTTTACGAACGTTATTTAGTGTTAATTAGTATATTTTGTCGTAATTATGCTTTAATAAAGCAATTACTTGTTCCCTAAGAAAGTGATTTAATTAAATCAAGAGCTAAAATAAATGAGAATTAATATTTTAATATTAATTTATGGTTTGAATGTTGTCGAAATATTCTATTGAAATTTCGTCGCGTTCTAAATCATAAAATTTAAAATGAGCCCCGATTTCGATGAAAATCGAGTCGTAACTCGTTTATATATATATTTTTTAGTGAATTATATTGTTTCTAATACTTATAAATTGATATTATCACGAGAATTAATTTTCGTAAATTAATTTTTCCGGGATTTTCCTACGAGAAATTAATCGGTTTTGCAGTTTTTCGTCAGTGTTTTTAGATCTTAAGCCTATAGATTAGAGGGTAATCATGAGAGAGGAGAGATTTGATGGGTAGAATGAGTGATGGGATTAGCATCTCATAATAGTATTTATATGTCACTTATTTGTGGTTTTATAAATGGTTTTCTTTTAATTAATTATTGTTGAGTGTTAATTAAGGAGAAAGGACCATAATGCCGCTTCCTCACCAACTAAATATCACGATCAGTCCTCAAACCCTCACTTTTCTTTTCTTCTTTCTTCTTCTCTAAGTTTCTCTTCCTCTCCAAACTTCCATTGAAAAACCTTGGGTTCCATTGAGTTTTTGCACAAACCTTCTTCATCAATCTTGTTTCTCATCATCTCCTCTACCTATATCATCATCTCGATCATCATTTGAGGTATGAAAAAGCAGAATTTTCTCCCTTCATGCTACTGTTTAGCGCCACTTCCTCCCTCCATTTTAGCTAGTTTCTATGCTTCCAAATCATGTCATATCGATAGGTTTTCTTCTTCATGACATTACCTACCTTTCTAACCATTTATTTGAGCTTGAAAAACAAATTGTTTCCTCTAGTTTCTACTGATGGGTAGCGCCCAAAACCCTAACCACTTGGCTTGTTTTGATTTCTTGTTCTATGTTGTTGTATGTTGCTTCTTGTTGTTGTTTGTTGTTGATTTATTTGTTGTAGCATCATATAACCTCTTTCATGAGCATTTGATCAAAAACCTAACCTTGAGTAAGAGGGAAAATATGTTTAATCTTGCTTGAATCATGCATGAGATATGTTATTGTGTTATAGTAATTATTTAGGTGCTAATAGCATGACTAGTTTAATTTAATTAAGTGCAACATGTTAGTTTTGGGTCTTTTCTATTCTTGAGTCCTAAGAAACTTGCTATTTAATGGTCTTGTTTTAAATAGTTGGACCAGATGAAAATATTTTTCAGAAAACATAAACTTAGATTTTGATTAATTTGTGCTTAATATGCTACTTGATTTTAAGCTTGAATTAGTACTTAGGAAAAATGGCCTTGTATGGTGATATGTATGAAAGAAGTTTTTAATAAAATTTTAGAGAAAAGGAATTAAGTTGTAATGCTTAAATTCTTGTTGTATTTGTTTAAGTTCTTGAGTTTTAATGTTTACTTGGGTTGTAGTTAAGATTGGGATATGAGAGCTAAGTGCTATTAGAAACCCATAGATAGTACTAAGTTGTGCTTGTATTAGGAAGTGTGATTCCCGAGATCGTGCGGCACGGAATCGAGGTGTACGGGAGAGCAAACCCGAGGACGTGGGAGCAGTGGGATCCAGATTGAGGACGGTACGTGTCGAGGTCGATTGAGAACCGTACGTGTCGAGGTCGATTGAGAAACGTACGTGTCGAGGTCGTTGTCGAGCTCGATTGAGGACAGACGTAGACGCCTAGCTTGGAGTTCTAGGGCAACTTCTAGATATGTTTAGATTTTATTTTTAGTATTTAAATGCTTCATTTAAATACGAAGAAGTCCGAGAACTCTACGAGTTCGGTTAGAATCTTCGAACCCCTTCGCTTTGTTGTCGTGAGGTCGAACATTTATCCGAAGTCTTCGTGGGCGGCGAAAGTCGCTGTGCGGTTGGTCTCCGAACCCAACCCCCCACACTTGTATGTTCCTCTCTGTTAATTCCATTGAGTTCGCAGAGGATGGATTCCTTGATTTGCTTGTCGAGCATGTAATGTTGTGATATGATTGAGTATGCATTATTTGATATGAGATTGAATATATGCCACATTGCGTGTTCTTTGTTGAATTGCGTTTCTTCATGCAGGGTGTTTTTATTGCTTAAAATGTCGAATCGCGTTTTCTTCATGTTAAGCATGCTCTCTTTATTTGATATGCGGTCAAGTAATTTTATGCGTCACTC
Organism: Calophaca sinica; assembly: GCA_037113605.1. Classification (NCBI taxonomy): domain Eukaryota; kingdom Viridiplantae; phylum Streptophyta; class Magnoliopsida; order Fabales; family Fabaceae; genus Calophaca; species Calophaca sinica. The sequence continues at coordinate 96,872,587 of CM073734.1, read as the reverse complement.
TTTGACTATCGTAAGCGGCGAGCTGTTCATCGAGTGAGAGAGCTAGGCGAGTCGTCGTGACGTTTTTGAGCCGTGACCTGATAACTAAGGGTGCTAGGTCCCCTTTGTTTACGGGAGATTGACTAGGCGTCGCAGCGTAGGAACCGGCATCGCATATCTAGGGAGAAGCGAAAGATCCCAAGGCTACGGCTGGTATGTCAGTTAATGGATCTGCGTCTGCTTTCCGGAATAATGGTCGAGTCGAGAGAAAATGGATCGCGAGTTGAGTCGAGTCTAGAGTGAGAGGGTTGAGTCACGTTTGGTGAATGATATACATTCTTGTTTGCTTATTTCTTTACGCCTTGATTATCTTGATTTGTTGAGAAGTTGACCCTTTCCCGTGGTGCCTTCAATCCATGATGGTTACCCAGGCGATAGCGAGGACGCAGGGAACCCGACAGCAGGTGATGGTGAGGAGGACCTCGTCGAGGATCCGGACGACGATCTCTATTTGTCGTGATTGATTATGTCTACTAGATGTTTTCTTGGGATGATTGTAGTATGTCTTTTGTGTACAGTGGTTGTGACCAGTTTGGGCCGGGTGTTATTTTGAGCACAGGGTAGACTGGCGGTTTACTTTTGGAGCAGCCCCCTGTGTGGGTGTCTGCCGGGAGTACCCCCGGGGTATGATCACTCTTCTGAGGGTCGTCATACCATAGGTGTATTTCTTTGTACATTACTACTCTGTCTTTTTTTTTGTATGCACTATTTTATATCTGGTATATATAAGTATGTATGAGTTATGCATGCGTGTTGTTATTTAGTATTAAGATTTATGTCCTAGTTGCACCATGTTTCGAAAAGCTGTAATTACTCTGAGTGTGCTTACGGGAATGTATAAATGTTTTTAAAAAAAAATATATACCGTATTTTTCTGAAAGGGCACAAGAGTACCGTTTTAAAAACGAGTCACATTTAGGTTTAATTTTAGTTCGTAGCGGTCCGGAAACGGGTCGTTACAAGCACCCGGAGTCCATAACCCAACTCCTATTTGGTTCCCAACTCGTAACCACTAGAGCCCCTGCATCCTCATAACCATCCTCCATAGCAATCACAACCTCCACGGAATCTTCATTGCCCCCTCTCTCGGGACAATCCCTCTTAAAGTGACCAACCTTATGACAATTAAAGCATTTGTACTTAGCTTTATTGTCCCCTTTCGACTTGGATTTCGCCTTAGGCTTTCCTTTACCGTTTCCTCTACTCTCATTCTTTCCCCTTGAGACACTCAAGCCTTCATCACTATCTTCCACCTTCAAGTCTTGAAGCTTGGTTAGCTCCTTGGTCCTACTTGATTGTTGGACCTCCTCCAAGGTAATAGTGGACTCCTTGCCATAGAGGAGTGCATCCTTAAAGTGTTCAAAGGACCTAGGCAATGAATTCAATAAGAGTAAAGCCTTATCCTCGTCATCGAGCTTCACATCAATATTCAGTAGGTCATCGATAATTTTGTTGAATTCCGTTAGTTGCTCCACAATAGGTTTGGTCTCTACCATTTTGAATGAGTAAAGATGTTGTTTCAGACATAGCCTGTGAGCCAATGACTTGGTCATGTACAACGATTCTAACTTGGCCCACATCTCCGTCGCAGTCTTCTCCCTTGCAACTTCCCTCAAAGCCTTATCACCAAGGCACAAGATAATGGCACTTCTTGCCTTATCTATCATCTCCTTCTTTTCCGCTTGTGATAGGGTGGCCGGCATTCTTGCCTCACCCTTTAGAGCATCCACGCATTTCTGTTGAATTAGGATTGCTTCCATCTTCACTTTCCATAGACCGAAGTCGTTGTTACCGGAAAATTTCTCAATGTCCCATTTAGTACCCATGGTGCTCACTTGAATGATTTGTTCCTTCCCACAGACGGCGCCACTTGTTGAGATTCGAACAAGAAAAATGGAACAACCTCCAACGACAACCAATAACTAAATAATAGCAACCAAACAATCAACAAGGTGCAATGAAAAATAACACAAGCAAAAGGAGTAGAGGGTAGAGAAGAAAACACCGCAATTTGGTTACACAGTTCGACCCCAAAAAGATGACCTACGTCTGCGGGAGAGAGCAGCCCTCCGTATCACTATCAAAGAGTCTTTTACAATGAGAATACAATTGTTCTAAACCCTCTTCCAACAGTTCAAGAAGAACAGTCCCAAAGGTTCCCACAATCCCAACTCTCACTCCCTCAATGACTTACTCTCAAGAACAACAATAGAGAAAGCCTTCAATCCTCCCTCTATGATTCCCTAAGATCCCCAGGTGTTTGAATGTGTTTCCTAGCCCCTAAAACCTCACAAAGGACGCTCAAAAACGGCTGCACACAACCCTAGAAAACTGCTCGCGTCCCCGAACGAAAAACAACGTTCTGATTTAAAAACAACAGTGGTGAATCGATTCACCAGTAAGTGTGAATCGATTCACACGTACAAATCTTACGCGTTTTGTGATTCTAAGTGAGTGAATCGATTCCCACTCCTTCAATTCGATTCACAGTAAGTCCAAAACTTCTCCAATGCTCCAAGGCACATCATGAATCGATTCCAGAGGTCCATGATTCGATTCACACCTGTTGAAAACTCATTTCTATGACTTCCAATGATCTCCAACATGATTTTAAGGCACACCAATCTCCACATAAACAATAAATGGTATATAAACAAAGCTCAGCTCAGAGCACGGGGGATATTTTTTATGTTCTAATAATAGTTTATGCAACTTCTCAAAAACTCAATAAGGAGAAATTAAAGGGCACATATGACAGCATTCAAACACAAAGCTATTATGGTTTGATGAATCCTAGAGAGAATTTGAGATAGAGAGGGAGAGAATTTAGCAATATATTTGATTCTACAGATAATGAACCAACGATACGAAGTCTGCTAGATACGACATTATTTATACAACTACCCAGGCTTGCCTTGTGAGCTATTCACTTAACAGAATTACAACTGCTGTAAGGAATTATCCTTCAACAGAAGTATGTTACAACACTCTAACTGACTGCAGAAGACTCTAGGATAGCTAAGTAAACAGATAAAAGCAGATACACGTTGCAATTTATTGAATTGAGAAACAGGTAGAGTGCAACTCAAAATAAATAAATCAGTGAGTCAAACCACATTACCGACAATTAAACCTCTTAATACGGCACATACAACATATGGACGAATCAGAGATGTCTACAATGCGATAAAAGAAACAGCTCATTTTCCACTTAGAAAAGGCCCATACTCAACAACAACGAAAATGTGCATGCACAGCATAACTACTTCTGCCTTCACATGCATTTTGAGCATTGAATCCTTACTAATGTCAGCCAATTTATAAGTGGGGATCTCCTGGAACCCACAGAAAACTCGGACTGCTTGAGCAAGTCCTTCAAGGCAGAGTAGATCATATCTGGGCAAAATGTAAACACCAAGTTAGCACCACTTTTTGCATTAATAGAAATATATTTTTTCCACACATTAGAGAAATAAAGGATAGTTATGAGATAAAATGTTAAAAGAATCTTGCAGTTAAAAGGATCCTCTCAAGATAAAGAAAATTTTAACTGAACAACCATAAGACCTGAGATGCTTTATGGTACTAAATGTTGAACCTAAATTTCACTTCTCACACAACCCTCCAATTATCCAACTTCAGCTCCTTAATGAAGATTCTATTCTTCTCCCAACAGTAAACTATCAAACAAACTACAGAACATAAACAACAGTAATCTATCCTCATATATTCTAGAAAAAAAATCCAACGAAACCATCGTATTAAGATCTACCAATTAAGAACATAAACAACTACAGACAGATGGATCTCCTAAACCTGAAAAAATAGAGAAGCCATGAGAGTTGCTTTTCACAAACCCAGTTGTAAAATAAAAGTGAGCTTTTCAGAAAAGGACTTATAGAGAAGGGGTTACTGTCGTAGCGACCAGCCATGAGAGGTGCTTGCAAGAGAATACAAGAAGTTAGCAGCGCTTCCACTTTGATGAATCCAATCTTAAATCAATTTTGTGAGAGTGAAAAACAACCACGAAGTCTCAGAAATCAATGATTCAGCGAAGAAGAAGAAGCAGAAGGTGCGATTAGGGTTCATACGAAGAGCAGAAGGTGCGATTAGGGTTCATGAATCTAACTGGGAGGTCGCTAGGAGACTTAAATGGTCACGCAGTGGCCGTCTTTCACGGAGAGGAAGAGTTTCGTCGAGGCTCTAATGGATGTGCAAAAAAGAGGGAGGAGGAGCTCTGTGCGCAGAGACGAGGAAGAGAGAAATGAGGATGTGCCGCAGGGGCTGGACGGCGGCAGTTAGCTCGATGGCGGCGAGAGAGAGAGAGAGAGAGAGAGAGAGATCAACGCGTGAGAGAGAGCTCGCGGTGAGTGATATGAGTAACAGAGGTGAACGAAGTAACGAACGAAATATTTGGGCGCAGGTTTGGAAATAGACGGCACTTTCTTAAGAAAGCGCTGGCGAAGGTAAATAAAAGACATCGCTTAATGAAGGAAGTGCTAGCTATTATGCGAAATTCAACAGCGCTTATTGTAGAAAGAGCTGTTATCAAACAGCCTAATTTGCAGCGCTTAATGAAGGAAGCACTGGCTATTATGTGACATTCACCAGCGCTTTCTTGGATAAACGCTAGTAAAAGTATTCAGCTTTTTTTAGCCAGCGCTTTAGTGGCAAGCGCTGTTTAAAGTGACACCATTTTTTAGACATTTTGTTGTAGTGTATGGAAGATTTCATAGTTGAAGCCGCCATTGCAGAATACCAAAAGTTTGTTGCAAACGATTTAAGAATACAAATCGAACTGAAGAACATGCACCTTATTCGCAGGTACTAAATTTGGAGCAGAGCAGAAGCAACAGATATATATATATATATATATATATATATATATATATGAGTTTATGGAAGGATTATGAAATGATAATGGAGAATTTGAAACTTTTAAAATTCTGAAAAAGCATAATACAAATTTATATATTTTTTTATACCAAAATCTATATTTATTTAAATGATAGAGGGTCTTTTAACCTTCCACTTAAGAATATAAGGCAAATGAGAGATGTGCATTTATTTTAAAACATAAATTAACTCGGAAAATATAAATCCTATAAAACTCAGAAAATCAAATTTATGTATGTTATGTCGTATGGCTTTAAATGAGAGAGGTGCACGTATGGATTTTAAGCAGAAAATCAAAAGCCACAAAATTAATTGTAAAGTTTTGAATGACATTTGTTCAACTCAATGCATGTTATGCTGCTACGTATTTATTACTGCATGTAGTTAATATATGCATGATATGGTAGATAGAGCAGAAAACCAAAAACCTCAAATATCAATGCATAAAAGCCACAAAATTAATTATAAACTCCACGAAAACCAAAAACCAATATGCATTCACCAAAAACCAAACTGCACGTAAAATAACAAATTATGACTGCATGATATGGTATTTTAGGCTGGAATTTTCCCTCCAAAATGTTAGCATTCACCTGCATGTCACATTGAACTTTAATATATATGATGATTGAATGGTAGTTTTAAAAAAATAGTACACATTATAAACAAATTAAATGAGTTAACTAATTTTCTTAATTTGTGTGTTTTGGTTAAAAGGAGTTTATATTTAGGGACAGATGTAGTAATAATTGCCATAAATGCATAGTAAAGTATAATGACTTGGGAGTGATCTATTCATTATTAATTTGAGGGTAAAACTGAGAAAAAGTAATTACTATTACATTAAATACCTAATATGACACTTATTTTGAGACTAATTTTTTTTTTTATAAATGTGACACTTATAATGGGACGAAAGGAGTATAAGCAATAATTACCCACTTTTAATTTATTAAATGGTGTTATCCAAAAATTACGCTTAATTAATTTTAGTTTGTCTTTATTCCTTTCCAACTATTTGGTTCTCATGCCTTTAATTAATAAGGACAAATTAGGAATTACAATTTTTTTTCCAGATTTTAAGACTATTAAATGATAATGAGCATTTTTCTTAAAGGGTGTGCAAAGATTATTTTTTGCTTATATACGTTGAAAGTCTATGTATTTGATCCAAATTTTGGACTAAATATAGACTTTTTGCTTATCGTTTAGAGATTTTTTTTGCTTATATTTCAGATCGGAGACAATACTTGTTCAAGAGTTTCAATAAATTTTTCCTACAAACCATCGCCATACATGAGTACTTGAGAACTCGGGGGCGGATCCTCATGTAGTGGTACGGGGGCAAATGCCTCCCAGCATGTAAAATTATTTTACTTGAGTATACTTAATAAAAAAAATTGCCCCCATAAAAAATAGAGGTGTTGCCCCAATGAGCCAATTTCTTTTTAAAATAAAAGTAGAAAGTTATAAGAGATAAAAGAAAGAATAAATTTATACTAATTTTATCCTTTTATTCTTTTAATTTTTATTGCTCCTGACACTAAACACACAGTTAGAAGCTTAAGTATTTTGTATTTTAGTAGGAGTAAAGGCACAAAAAGGCCGTCGAAAAAAACACAAACACCTATTTGCTCCATAAAAAATAAAAAGTACTAATTTAGTCTTCAAAAAATTTAAATGTCGGTCAAATGAGTCTAATGTCCGTAAAATTATCTTAAAAAAGCTAATTTGACCGATATTTGAGATTTTTGAAGACCAAATTAATACTTTTTATTACTCAGAGACAAATAAGTCTCTGTATTTTTATAAGTATCAATTTGAGTCTTTACTTTTTTTTATTATAAGATTATGTATTTTGTAAAAACTTATAATATTTTTCTGTGAAAATATTAGACAATTCTTTATGCTCCCATTATAAAAATTTTCTGGATCCGCAGCTATGGAAAGTTAAGCATTCGAGTTTCAACATCGTAAGCACAAGTAGCATGCATGTCGCAGATAGAGATATACACCAAATAATTTCAAATTTATAAATCAAACTACGAAAATGTTTAATAGCATGTGCTTGGAGTGAAATGGGAGAAAAATACTCACGGTTCGATCACGAATATAAACAAATAAAAAAACTATCTCACACATTTTAAAAAAATTAATTAATCTCATTTAATTTTTTTTAATATAATCAAAATTTTAATTGTATTTCCCAAATTACCTTTCATGGAACTTGTTCCATGAGAAAAAAATGGGTTAGTGAAAAATAAAACATAAATTAATTGAAGGGTATTTTAAAAATGCTGTCATTAAATGACCTTTCACTCTATTTAATGATGTCTTATCCAAAATACCATTCAATTAATCCAATAGTAGCTCTTCTATTCTCATGGAACAATTTCTCACGAAGGACAACTTGTGAGATGCAATTTCTTTTATGATTACTCTAAGAAAATTAAATGAGACTAGCTATTTTTCTTAAGAAGTGTGAAATTTTTTTTGTTGCTTATATTCGATAAAGGAGTGAGTACAACTACATTCGGTCCATAATATAAGAAGAAATTACAAAAATTACCGAGACAAAAAAGCTTATTTAATGTGTCAAAAAAAACTTATTTAATGTTATAAAATTGACCTATCATTCTAAATATACCCCTAATAATTGGTTGCATAAAAAAAAGTGAACTTTTAATATATATATATATATATATATATATATATATATGTCTCATTAAATATGGGTATAAAAAATATTTTAGCAATTAATACATCTTGAAATAAGTCTATTTTTCTTATAATTAAGACAAAAAAATACTCCAAAAAATTACTCCCTCCGTTACTTTTTATAAGCCCTTTTTAGGAAAAAATTGTTAACTAATTATAAGCCTCTTTTCAACTTACAAGATACATTAATTATTTTTTTCTAAGAGTATCCCTAATTAATTACATAGTATTTAAAAATCCAAGACATGCATTAATTAATTAAAAGTATGATTAAAGGATAAATTTGAAAAAATATACACATTATAGACAATTTAATTATATTAATTATTTTTCTTAATATGTATTTTTTTGTCTAAAAAAACTTATAAAAAATAATTGAGAGAGTATCTTATAATAGAGATAAGAGGTAGCATTATAAATGTTTAGCAATGAATTTTTTTATTGAAACATTAGTTAATTTAAGACGGGGAGAGTATTACAATCCCTATAACTAGACAAATCAGTTTCAATCATAATTGGAAGAGGCCCCATTCTTCTATATCTATATACTCCTAAAAAAGGATTGTCTCTTGTACCAAGACATCCGATGAATTTTATGATCATTTTCCTTGTTTCACACTCATGCCCTACTAAATTTCTTACATTGTTACTTTTCCCATAATTCTCTTTCCCAAAGGACGATGTGACGTGATGCAGCATTATACGTGAGAAAAATTCAACTTAAATCCTAGTCCTTTTCACACCATTATACAGTTTATTGACGAGCTTTAGATATATGTTTCCATGTGAAGAAATGTCTGATCTCATAGCATATATACGTGGTTGTCTCGTATTCAAATTGGTTCCTGTATGAACGTCTTTGCGCCATCCACATTCCACCTAAAGATTTTTATGCCCTGTCGTGTTTCTTTATAACCCCTATTATTATACCTGCAGAAAAGATATTTTGACATCTGTTGAGATGTCGGACACCGTACGATTTTGCCTTTTTTATCACTTTTCTCTCTCAGTGTCAATCAAAAAAATACTTGCTACTAGTATCTGTGTGTTAGGTACGGTGGGTCAGTTTTTAGATGTCAAAATTAAATACTCTTTCCGTTTTCATATATAAGCAATAAAACACTTTTTTGGTTCATTGAATAACTCATATATTTGGTCTATATTATAGACCAAATACATGAGTTATTCAATGAACCAAAAAAGTGTTTTGTTGCTTATATATGAAAACGGAGGGAGTATCACTGCTCTTATATGTGGCTATGTCATGGGCATCTAAATTTTCGCATATATTGTGTGCCTGTTAATAAGCTAGTTAATAAATTAGCAATCAATTAACACGGTCGATTATTAACATATTAATCAAACAAGATACATTGTTAACAAAAGGATATCAACTGTTAACGACGTATAAAAGAACCGAAGTTTTGTCCAAAAAAAAAAAAAAAAACCGAAGTGAATATTTAGCGGAACAAACTAGAAAATAGTGTCTCTCTATCTCCCACCAATCAAAGACAAGAAATATACATATGTGTTAATAAGTTATAATTTTATTTTATTAATTTATAATTTTATTTTTTTATGTGGCAAATTATCATTAGTGAGGAACAGAAAATGTGACAAGAAAGTGAGACATAAAATTTTCATCCATATTAAGGATATGTTTACTTTGTTTTCAAAATTTTCATTTTCTGTTTTCAATAAGATACACATACTATAACACACATTACCAAGGAGATGATATACAAAATGAGGATTTGTGGTTTAAGAAGCAATAGCATATTTGGAAATGGTGAAAACAACTTTGTAGCATTTTCATCATTTCCAAATATGCTACTTCTTGTCTATGTATATCATCCCACTTTAAATGTCATCTTTATAACATAGTATGTGTATCTTATTAAAAACAGAAAATGAAAATTTGAAAATAAAGTAAACAGCCCTAAGTGGGCAATAATTATTTTCCTTTTTAATTACATATGTCTATGGTGGTTTGGATTAATTCCACCTTCAATGTAAATATATAAATAATATTGTGTTACCTCCATCATTTTACTTTAAACATGATAATTAGGCATGGTAACAGGTCGGGTCGGGACAAGGTTTTGCCTCTCTCGTTTCCGTCCTCATTTTCAACGGTTCGGTTTTTGCTTTCCCCATCCCCGTCTCGACTGGGTCGGGTTTCCCCGTGAGCCCCCTACTCCGCTCTATATATGTATAAAAATTATATTTATGATAATTAATAAAATAAAATCATAATTATTATATAATGATAAATTTAAAAAAAAATCAAAAATAAAAGTTTCTATTAAAAAGAGATTAAATTAAAAATAAAAAAATATATGAAAAAAATAAATAAATATACATGCATAAAACAAAATAAAAATTAATAATTTATATTTAGTCGAGCGGGTTCGGGTCGGGAGTGTGTCGGGTATCGACATTCCCAACCCCATCTCACCCCCAGTCAAAACGAGTTTTTCCCGTCAAAATCGGGTCGGGATCGAGTAGGTACCAATGGGTTCGGGTTCTGCTGGTATATAAATCACATATAATTGACGACAGTGTATGTGTATGGCCTGCGATTATTAGATTTAAATATGCTAGCTAGAGATTAGATCAAAGTGACAAGCAAACAAATCAAATTCAGAATTCGACATTAGTGGAAAACCTTAAGAATATAAACAAATAAAATAGGGTTTTTCTCCGAGCTCTTTGAGCATTTACGAAATTAATTATATTTACCTCAACTCAAGAGTACTAGTCGGGACTCAAACCTGCGACATGTTGGATACAAATCCTGTCATGCTCTACTAGGCAATCCCTTGGGGTTTGAAGTCTCTCAAATTTTGACAACACACACAACACAACCATAATATACTCCCTCCGTCCCTTAATATAAGACTATTTTGTAAAAATTTATTGTCCTTTAATATAAGACTCTTTTCAAATACCAAGGGGCATTAATATTTTTTTACAAAATTACCCCTATACCAAGGTGCATTAATTCTCTCTCTCTCTCTCTCTTGATAGTCTTGAAAGATGAGACGGGTAACTTGGAAAAAATAGCACACATTTTATACAAATTTAATACTAATAACTAACAAAAATCATTTTTTTAAGGAGCGTGAAATGGTCAAAGGAGTCCTATATCAAGAGACTGAGAGAGTAATGTTTATTGCATAATTTTTCTCTTTACATACGTAATTTCATCACGTAAAAAAGGATGAAAATCTCCTGTCTCACTTTCCTGTCACATTCTCTGTCCCCCACTAATAACAATTTGCCACATAATAAAATAAAACTATAACTTATTAACACATATGCATATCTCTGACCTTTAATTAATAAAAGACAAAGAGACACTATTTTTTGGAACAACAATATTTGTTCATAAAAATCTCGGGTTGTTAAAAACATTCTGTGTCTCGTTGAAATGAGATAGATTATAATTATAAATAAAAATCGCACATGGTGGACATAAAAAACAAATGAAGCAAAATCACATGTTGCATTCGCTACCTAGTTGCTATCCTCTTATTATTTTTTATACTTTTAGTTAGCTATCACGCCATCGGCCTCCGGAGTCTAAATTATATTATATGTTCCCAGAGAGTCTGCTCCCGTCCTTAACATACATTCTCAATAATGGAGACAAAGGTTAACGTTGCCTATAAATATATAGAATACACATCACTATATATTTATATACTGGAGTGACAAAATCAATCTTCACACCACACACACACATAGAGCATATATAGTATGCTGGTACTCTTTTCATTTACATAATAATTCATTCATATGGAACCAGAACATTATTTTCCTTCTCCTGCACTCTGCTCAACCAGGTACCCTGATCGTTCCTTCCAATACTATATTAATTTGTGTGTGTGAATTATATATTTTATATATATAGATACATATATACAGAAGAAAATATATAGAACATCTATATATATGTTTAATTTCCTTGTAACAAATGAATTGAATGAATGAATGAATTAGGTGGTGGTCGAAGGAGACGGTGGCGGTGGTGACGGGAGGGAACAAAGGCATAGGCTTTGCTCTGGTGAAGCGCCTTGCCGAGTTGGGACTCACTGTGGTGTTAACTGCCAGAGACGAGCAAAAAGGAGAGGCTGCCGTGGAAACCCTTCGAGAACAAGGCCTTGCTTCTCACATTCACTTTCTAATCCTTGATGTCTCAGATCCTGTTTCTATTAAAACCTTCGCTTCCTCCTTCAAAGCCCAATTTGGAGCCACCTTAGACATTCTCGTACGTATCAACTATCAATTTTTGATCACACCAATTTGATCAATTTTATTCAATCTCTGTGTCATCTAGTAATAAGACCTAAATTAATTATCTAATTTTTAATTAATGTTTTGTGAAATTGCTTAGGATCTAATTAATTAAATAAATCCTATGTATATATATATGATGTGTCAGGTGAACAATGCGGGGGTATCATACAATGAGCTCCACGAGAACTCAGTGGACCACGCGGAAAGCGTCATCAAGACAAACTTCTATGGTCCCAAGTTGCTGATTGAGGCTCTCCTCCCTCTCTTTCGTTCCTCTTCTTCTTCCATCACGCGTATTCTCAATGTTAGCTCAAGGCTCGGCTCTCTCAATGTAAGTATATAATATAATTACTTCGTCAATAATAATAATAATAATAAATTATACTATATATAATATGCCATTCCATATATGCATGCTCAAAATATAAAAATGACATATAAATTAATTATATTATTATTAAATGCAGAAGGTGAGAAACGCGGAAATGAAAAGAATGCTAGAGAGTGAGGACTTGAAGGAGGAGGAGATAGAGGAAATAGTGAAAATGTTTCTAAGAGACGTGAGGAATGGGACGTGGAAGAATGAAGGGTGGCCATTGTACTGGACGGACTACGCGGTGTCGAAGCTAGCTCTAAATGCATACTCAAAGGTGTTGGCTAAGAGATATTATTATTATTCGTATGAAGAATTAATTAGTGGATTGAATTTGAGTGTGAACTGTTTTTGCCCTGGTTTCACACAAACCTCCATGACCAAAGGTAAGGGAACTCACACCGCTGACCACGCCGCTTCTCTTGCCGCCACCCTTGCCTTGCTTCCGCCCCACCACTTGCCCACCGGAAAATTCTTCTTGCTTCGTAACACAAGCAACTTCTTCGATGTTGCTTCTAAACTATGATCGGTGATGCATGATTGTGATTGGCACGCCGAGACAACATAAAAAATATATGTTATCACTTAGCTTCTTATTTATAATTAATCAGCTTTATCCTCGTTTTCATTACTAGGTAGCGGAGATATATATATATATATATATATATATATATATATATATATATATATATATACACCTCGTATATGTTATGTTTACCGAACTTCACTGGACCCTAAAACAAGCAATTAGTTAGTTAATTAAGATTTAGCCAAGCTAGTCATATCCGACCTATATATCTATATATAATATCATTTGTAATATTGTGTATTGCACGAGAGTAGGTACTGTACCACCCATCACATAATATTATGAAGTGTGGATACATATCATCACAACTATATACTTTCACATTCAATTTATCCCTTTGGTGTCACAACTGGTGTATATTTATATGCCGCAATCAAGTGGATCATATCGTCATATTAATTAATTAACAGTCTATATCTTGTAAAGTCACACAGTTTGACATTAAGTATATATAAGCTTCTTCTACAATTTGGTTGTGACATATGTGTGCCAAATTTTGTTACCAAATTAATATCCTTCAATTTATTAAGAGAATTGTAAATTAAGTTTATATCACTCTAAAATGTCAACCAAACGATCACCTTAATTGCGTGAAGAGCAAGAAAGTAATGCAATGCCGATTTTGAGACTTCAAAAAAAATTATTGGGGGCTGTAGTGCAAAGGAACCGCCTTTATTATAGCTGAATTGCAGAAAAATAATCAATAATTCAATCTTTCAAATTTTACTAACTTGTAAGTTGTAACACCTGTTCATTTTTATTTTTATTTTAGTTTCTCACAAGTCTCCTCTAACGGAGGCAATCCTGTTCGATGCACGTCGGACACTAAATGTGGGTACCTCTTCAAGCGGGGATTCAAATCTTGGTTCGCCATGTTGTGGGAGATTAACCCCTTCAGCTAGACCCAACCCCCGTTGGTGACACCTGTTCATATTAACTACCTAAAGAAAGTTTTTTTGTCTCGTCATCACCATCTTGATGGGTTAAATTTACACCATAATATGTATACTTTGTTAAATTTATATGCAGTACGTGCTTTTTTTTTAACTCAATTTACATGCAGTGCTGAGTTTGTTAATTTTTTCTAATAATTAGAAAGGTTATGAGCATTTTAGTCAATATTAAATTAAATGCACATACCTTAAAGAAAAAATGGGCACGGAGTACTGTAACATATTTTTCTTTTCAAAGCAACAACGATAACAAATTTTTATGATTGTAACCCATGTTTTAAAAACCAGACTGTTTATTGAATCTGTGAATATATTATTTTACGGTTCAATAGTTTAACTGTATTGAATATTAGAACTGGTATTAAATAATAACTTAATATATATTTTATAAAGTAAGATAAACTAAATTTTTAATTAATATAAAATGATCATTTTATATGTTTCGTAAGATAAAATTAATCAATAGTAATTTAATAAAAGAATTAATCAATAATAAATAATAAGTAATAAATTACCAATATATATATATAGAGAGAGAGAGAGAGAGATTTTTTATAATTTTACCTTTAGTTGATTAATTAAAAACATATTTCTGGAATTTAGAAAAAAAACATAAAAAAAAATTGATTCAAATTGATTTGGCCGTTGGTTATCACCCAGCTACGAGATCAACCAATTTTTCAGTTAAGTAAACTGAATATATGAACAATTATTAGTTCAACTAGTCAAACCGATATGCTTGGTCTAGTTTTGAAAACTAAATTCTAACTAACAAACTTATTTGGGCTTTTGGAAATGAGGAATGTTCGACTAACCAACTATTCTCTCGACATTGTAAAGTAATAAATAATTTGAAACAAACAAATATTTCAAACATGACAGGTGATACAAGATGGGGTAATGAATTTCTCATTTTCTTAGAGTTCTCAATATTTATTTTGTTGTATTATTTGACACAAAATCTATTCAATACATAGTTTAGTCGTGGCAAACATTTCATAGGAAGAAACAAGCAAATTAAATTGGATAGGGTGGATTTTTTGGAATTCGATGGGAACAAGGTTGATACTCCCTCCCTTTCATATCTATTACTCTCTTCAGACTCAATTATAAGTAAAAAAAACTAATTTTACACTGATTAAGGATGGTAGTTATGCTCCTTTAATTTTCTTGGTTTTATATAAAAATAACTACATTTAATAAACTACTCTTAATCATAATGGTTCTTACAATTGAATTTGCATTTTTTGTTGGTAGCGTGCAATTCTCTTGAAAATTGAAAGTTGAATTATCTCATGAGTATTTTTGGAATAAAGACATTAAATAAAGTTGAGTTAGTTGAAATATGTTATATTTGAGTCCCCCAAACATGAACATTTTTTGCTTATAATTGAGTACAGTAATGTTTTTGCTTTTTATTTTTATTTCAAAACTATTGATGTTTTAGAAATTCAATTTCTAATTAATGTTTTTCCAACTATACCCTTAGTTGGGAGAGAGAATTTAAAAATCTATAATGCAATTAATGACAAATTGTAGGGAATTAAATACGGACATTTTAGTCTAAATATATACTTTATTTATTATTTCTTAATCTGTACGCATTGAACTTCAACATCGATCTCAATAAATATGAGATGGAGGGAGTATTTGATTACCTATTTTTCGTCCCCCGTGGTAATTAATGTGAGAGAGTTTGGAGATGGATTTGTGTAAACGAGTTTAGGACAAGAGTGGAATTTGCCGTCACCACGCGTCATTGCCATACAGAATTTATTATGTACTCCCTCTGGAACCATTTATAAGGCAAAATGTCATTTTCAGATTCGTTAAAAAATGTATATATCTGGTCCAAATTGGACCAGATACATATATTTTTTAATGAATCTGGAAATGACTGTTTGCCTTATAAATAGTTCCGGAGTAGTATATACCTCAATATCTCGCTTGAAAAATAGGGTCAAATGATATGATAACTGAGGATCTTTTACATGCTTACAGCTTACTAGTACCTACCTGACATTATGGTTTATAGAGCAATGCCAACATGCGCCCTCTTGAGTCCATTTTGGCACATGGCACATGCAAGCAGCACCCACACAGTTTTTTTTTTTTGGGGGACTAAAAGCAGCACCCACACAGTTGAAAATGGTTAAACACTTAAATTAAAGTCGTTCAAAATGTTCACCGAGATTTTCCTTTGATTAATTCCTCTTTCTTTTTTTTCCCCCTCTTTTAGTGGCCTCCAGTGAACTTTGATACTTAATCTTTTGTTTTTTTATATTTTGTTTGTTAAAATTATGAGATTTACTGTTTATATTTGGCAGGTTCATGAGAAAGCACAAAAATTGAACCTGCCCACCCAATATTTTAGTTTCTTTTTTGGGATTAAACAAAAGCGATTTTGGGGCCCTAGCAGCAGCGACTTGTAGTTAGTCCGTAAACCCAGATAGATGGAGCCCAATATAAAACCCGTCTGGGCCAAGTAACAACAACAGTAAGGAATGGTGGTTTGGTCATTTGCATTATCGCCGCACGAAATTAGGGTTAACAGTTAGCACGCGGGCCTCTATAAAACGCAAAGCACCAGGCTACTCAGCCACATCATTGCTAGTCACAGTGTTGTGGCGTCTTCAAAATCTGGTTAGGGTTCTTATTTTCACGTTCGAATTCTTCGTCTGGATCTCTTTTTGTGTGTGTGTTTTATTCTATCATTCATACTTTCACATTGAAATTGAAAGCCAATTAGCAGAGCAAGGTCGTCGATAAAATTATGACGCTTCTTGCCTTGAAGGTTGGCGAAAATAAGCACAATGCGATTCTCCGTGCCTATCAAATTGATTTACGTCGTTTTGAATATGGCCTCGAACAAGTCGCTACATTTAACACCATCGCTTTAATTCGTCAAAAAAGAAAACTTGTTTCTCTGTTTAATATATTCCTTCAAATGTTTTCTTACCTGAAATTTATTTATTTTTTATTATACTTTGTGTTTTTTTACGAATATAATTGATGTTTCAAACTCTTAAATGTTGAGAATTGATCGAAAATCTAATTATTTTTTATTTAATTTAAAAGATCATGATTGGATCGATGTAACTTGATATATGGTCTTTCCTCTTTGAAACTCGAGGAGCTTTGAAAATCTGGGTACCCATGACCTCAAATTTTGAATACTTGACCAGTGGTTGTAAATAATGTAACAGGAAGGTTGGGAAGAATTGAATCTGATTTATTTGCATTCTATTGACATTTGACGAAATGGATCTTTGGAAAAGAAATAATCTACGTTTTTTTTCATGAAAGGATTGAAATTTACCTGAATTTTTGTAAATTTGAATTAATCGTCACTAATTTTCATGATTTATAAAGAAAAACTCGGTAAACATTGAACCCTTCTTACTGGCTTTTGGTACCTGAAGTAATTGAAACATCTGTACGAATTTTCGTCAACCTTGCTTAATGAGAAGACAAATTAATTACATTTTTCTTCCGTGACTACGGGACTAGGTTTACCCACCTACCTTTGGCATTTGGATATACTACTATGATTTATGAAAATAAAATAAGATGAAAAGATAATAGATCACATGCTCAATGAAATTACCTGTCAAAAAAATCAGGGAAAGCCTGTTATTGCTGGACGAGCAGAATCCAAAGGAAAGTCACCTAAAATGGTTAAGGAGGAATCAAAGGCAGATAATAAGAATGATGCTAAACCCAATTCAAATTTTAATTTGAGTAAGTTAACAGATGGGAGAGGATATCGGCTTTCGATTTTGCTTTCATGAGATCAAAAAACAAATCAATCTGACACATCGCTCATTATACAAGACAAATCTTTTTTTTTTTTTTTACTCCAAATCTTTTTAATAGTAAGTCATTAGATAATACAAATTTTTTTAACACGTAAATTAATAGATGACGAATCTTTTTAGCTTTTTAAAGCTTTATAAAAGACTTAATTTAGTTCTTATGAGACGAAGTAAGGCGTTGTTATATTCCTTTGCTCCCCTTAGAAAATATACCATGTACCGTTCCAATAACTTTAGAAGCTTGGTTTATTCATGTCACAGATTTTTTTTTCTTTAAGGCAAAATAGCATGCAGAAGCACCACTCTAGAAATTGTAATTCCAACTATGTTGGCACCACAATTCCTATTAATTATCAGCAGCACACCATTATTTTATTAAAAAATAATAAAAAAGAAACCAGATAGGGACTTTGAGGAACATAAACCTTACCCAAGGGAAGTCACTTAAATCTATAATTTGGAAGTATGTTTCTATTGTGGGCAAACTCTGAGGTTATGAAAGGAGAGATAGTATCCCACCAGACAAAACTTGGGTTATGAACCCCAAAAGAGGTCAACTGGTCAGCACAAGCATTTCCCTCCCTATAAATATGCGAATAAATAAAAGATATGCTCCTAGTCAGCTCAATACAATTAATCCACCTATTACTACTAAAGAGAAATAAGAGAGGAATCACACTCCAACCAAAGATTCCTCCAACCTCTTTTATAAGCAATTTCAATAGCCAACATAGCTCCCACTAGCTCAGCATATAAAGCATTTTTAATACCAAGATTTTCCATGAAGCACCCAAGAGTAGCAGCACTATAGTCCCGAAAGACTCCACCACAGGTAGAAGGGCCAGGACAACCTTTGGCAGCACTATCAGCATTGCATTTGATAGTATAATAACGAGGAGGACTCCACAAGACTTTCACAATGGAAGGAGATTTACCCGGATGACTTTCAACAAGGAAAGATTTAAGAATTGATAACTCCACCATAGAAGATGACATAGATCCAGAGCTAGAATTACCAGTCAAGGAGACATTTGAAATAACCAAATTAATAGCAGACTGAATAGGGATCATCTTATTGTCAAATCTAGATTTATTCCTGCAATGCCAAATAAACTAAAAAACATATGTGATACTACCAAGAACAATATCCCGAACATGGGAACACCAATTCCTGTTGCAGATACTCAAGATAGAATACAAGTCAGTACAATCTATTCTCAGGTCCAAAATACTTCCAAGCCAAAGTCAAAGCTGCTGAGCAAAAGGACATTGTAAAAACAAGTGTTGAGAAGATTCATCTACCTGACCACAAAGGCTATAGATAGAAACCGTAATAATTCCCCTGGTTCTGAGATTCTCATCAATAGAAACTTTCACATGCAAAATACGCCACAACAAAAAAGATTTTGAAGGAGGGATGCAAGAACTCCAAATGGTCTTAGCCCAAGAAACAACTTGACCACAAGGATATTGTAAGAAATTATAAGCTTTCTTAAAAGATAAAGTGCCTGAGTTTGTGTAATTCCATCTCAGAACATCCTCTAATGGCAAAACAGGTAAAGTTATTTTATCAATCTCATTTTTAAGGGATGGATAGTGAGAACTCATCCGGACCAGAGGCATTGTTCCCATTAAGAGAGGAAACTACATTCTTGACCTCTTCCATAGAGGGAAGATTAGTAAGCATAGCATTGTCTTGCATAGTAACCAAAGAGGGAATAACATTATTGATCAAATCATTCGGTCGGCAAGCATTGGAATCAACAAATAAGTTCTTGTAAAAATCTAGAATATGCTCCTTCATTTGAGACGGATTAGTTATCATATCATTACCAATTTTCTTGGAAGAAATTGGTTTGGGTAACTTATCCGTGAACAGAATTCATTGTCATGTGAACAGAATTCGTTAAACACTTTAATGGCCTCGATTGTTTGAGCAAATATTTACTTTGTTATCTTCAAAACCTTATGGTTTAAGACGTATCAATCGTCATTTTTACAACAAAGGGTTAGCAACTAAATATGCATAAGCACCTAGTATATTCATTTCTTTGAGTTTCAAAGCTCCTAGACTTGTGTAAAAACAAAAAAGGCTCCTAGACTAAAATTTTGCTTAAATATGTTTTCGGTGTTTGTCAATACGATTTTTCTAACACGTGCAATATTACACACATTAAACTGCATTAAATATCTAAATTTTTAATTAATATAGTATAGTTAATTAATTGAAATTTCTTAAAAAAATATGATTATATTTTTCATATTAATTGTGAGAATTTTCCCCTATAATATCTCTTTTTCTAGCAAAAAATAATAATTATTTAATTCTTGTTTTTTATTATCTGTACTCTCTCTTTTAAGACACCTATTTTTTTATGGCTTTTTCTACTTCTTACAACGAGGTCTCTACTTAAACATGTTGGTACAACTTTCCCACCGTCGTTGAAAATACGTAGGTAATCGGTCTTCATTTTTTTTATTACTTGATATTAGTTTTCTTTTTGAATGGGTTATTATATTGGCGTTTGTTGTTATTATCTAGTTTTTTGGTTGCTTCGACAATGACATGTCCCCATTGTTATTAGGATATTTTTTTCTTATATTTTTAGCCGCTTTGTTTTCTACCGGAGATTAATACATTTATAAATAATTATTTTACTTTTTAGTCCTTACGGGAAAATATTACATGTTGTCGGTGTAATTTTATTATAAATGATAATTTTGTTTCTTAGTCTCTACGGAGAAATATTACATGTAGTGGGTGTAATTTTATCGTCTTTTAACACATATCGAATTAATAAATATTTTTATCATTTGTAAATGATTATTTTGTTTTTTAGTTCAAACGGGAAACATATCGTGTTTGAAAACATATCAAATTTGCAAGTGTCTTTATCATTTATAAATAATTATTTTGCTTTTTAGTCCTTACGGAAAAACATTACATGTTATCGGTGTAATTTTATCGTGTTTGAACACATATCAAATTTGCAAATGTCTTTATCATTTATAAATAATTATTTTACTTTTTAGTCCTTACGGGAAAACATTACATGTTGTCACTGTAATTTTATTATAAATGATTATTTTGCTTTTTAGTCCATATGGAAAACATTACATGTTCTGGTGTAATTTTATTATCCTCTTTGTTATATATGGAATATTTGTGATTTTGTGACATGATGCATATGTATGGGATATTTGTGCTTTTGACATGTTTTGCAATCCTCTAATGTTTTATTTAAAATGAGTCTTGGTATCAAATGTGAAGGAAAATTACAATCATGAATTACATATTATTAGTATAACTGTTTCATTTATCATATTAGAAGAAAATTTATATTTACAATATAAGTATGAAATAAATCTGAAACTAATCACAGTAGAGCTTTAATTTTTATATACCTATATTTATGTTGCACCCTTAAAAAAAACAAATACAAGATTTTTTAATCATAGGTATGTTACTGGTCTACGTGAAAGGATATACGCTCCTCTTCATCTTCAACCAAAGACAATCCGCTCACATTCAGATCCAACATATCAGCTATAGCTCCACAAAAGACGATCTACACCAAGATGATATTCTCAAGGTTGAGAGAAAAGCCTATAACTTCTCGCTAGGGAGATTTTTTTTTAATATACACTGTTAAAAGTTATTCAAAACAAAATGTAATACCCAAAGCCAAGTGGCCGTTAATTATTGAACATATGGAATCAAGTGAAGGTAAAAGTTTCTTATAATTAGGACTCAAAGGAAATCCTTTAGTTCTTTATAATAAAAACAGGAGGGAGTAGTTAAAAAGGATATAATTTATGAAATGTAGTATTACTCTTCCGATTTTTTAAATTCTCAGTGCTTTTTAAATCTTTACAACTAGACTCGTTTAGAAGAGATATGTGCAGTGTGCTTATAATTTAACTAATTAAATTCTATTGAATTTGTTTAAAACTTTTTTAAATGTATTTTGACAACATGTATGAACATCAGTTTAAATCTTCAAATTTAAAAAAATATTTAAAAATTAATATATATATATATATATATATATATATATATATGAAATGCAAGATTAATTTAGTTTGTTATATATTATTTTTTTCATAAGAAAAATCTACATTGAAATAAAAAAATTGGCATTTGAAATTTATAAATAAAAAAATATTAACCTTAATAAAAAAAAAATATTTTAATGTTGATCTACTAATATCGCATTATATCTAACTTTCAATGAAAAAAATTCAAATATTAATGTAAGATAATAAAGAAAATAAAACTTCCATCTAATTAAATAAATAATTAGAAAATGTAAATTTAACTTGTAGAAACTCAAAAAATGTGTCATAAAAAAATAGGACCACCAACACGGTGTTGAGAGAGTTGGTAACGTTGCTCAATCTCTTGTGTAAAAAACCAGATATCTTATTGCCTATTCAGGTATTAGTCTCATAAGCTTGTGGGGATACTTTTGGAGTGTTGGAAAGCAAAGACCCTAATTACGATGGATTAGAAGAAAAAAATAAGACTAGCAAGTACATGAGAAAGAATGCATACAAAAATGACCTCACTTAAAATAATAAATTCACAAATATATTATAAAAGAATAGATTAAGTAAAATTATAAAGACTTGAGTATTAATTTTAACAACGTTGGCAAGTTGTATACAATTACAGAAAGCTGTTATTCTTTTGGAATGGAGGGAGTATGAATTAGTGATGCACTGTTACATAGACCCGGGTGCGAGGAAACGAGATTTTGCAAAAAACTAGGGTATAAGTACGTTAATACTTAATAGAATCAACAATGATATATATATATATATATATATATAAGAAAACATATTTTCAAATTGACTACATCACAAATCAAATTAGAATAAAAAATGTATATAAAATAACAAATTTCTTAATTTACTATATCACAAATCAAAATAAAATCAGAAAATATATATAGAAAAAGGAAAAATTAGTAAATGAATGAGATATCTATACAACAAAAAATAGAGAAAGGTTATTTATATAACATAAAATAAAAAAAGAACCCACAATATAATAATAAAAATATCAATATGAATAGCAAAAATCTAATTTTATAAATCTTTTTACTTAACAACAAAGTTTTTTTTATTCATCATAGCATGTATACAAGCCAATACGTACTCAAAATGTGTACCCAACTGAATACCTTTTTTCTTTTTTTGGAAATCCTTTGCCTACGTATCCGATATATACCTACAAGTACCCAACGAGTACCGGCTTTAATTTCGGAATATCCATATGTCCTAGACCAAAGAACCTTATCCCAATATTAAGATAGTATAGCAAACAAACAACAAATTTACATGTAATCATATGGTAGCATCGCACTCGCACCAACATAAGTATTCCAGTTACCCGGTTGCAGAATGCAAAAGACACATCGTTCGCTCCGCCATCAAAATTGCCTTTGGCTTTTCCCACAAATGAACAAATCATCGAAGAACTAAATTTTATTTATCATCAAAATTGCAAGAAAAAAACGTCGACTTATACTTAAACAGATCACTACTACAAAGAAAAGGGAAACAAAAAAATAGATAGCATTTCTAATACTACAGCTGCCCCCCGACTGCTTATGTTTAACAGACCACCACGCAAGAGAACAATTGTTTCACCTTACAGTGAGTGACATATAACATGGTACCCCAAAAAAAATGACAAACTGAATTTTCAACAATTCAACATTGCTCCAAGTAGTGTTGCTGGAAGATTCAAGATGCTCCTTGGTATGCTCAGAGTAGTACTTCCCTGTCATGAATCCAACTGAATCGAAGTTTGGATGATTCCTTTACTTTTGCTAGGGCTCTCTCCTCCAGCCTTCTGATTCTTGGTGGCAGCCCACAAACGTACTCCTGTGCCTTTCGTCCCTCACCTGAAAGTCCAGTAAGGTCTGCCACTTTCCACCTCCCTACCAGAAACTCAAGTATATCAGCATAGTCCTTGGCAGTGTAGACCCCAATACGCTGGGCTACGGCAGAATAGTTATCGAACAGGTTGTCATCTCGGCCATCATACATAAGGTGTGCTGGCATAGCAATTTTCTTCCTCATCATGTCAGCAAATGCCATAACTGTTCCATCGGGATCAATCTCAAACAGCTTTTCCACTATCTTTGTGTAGGCAGTCTCATGGCGTTTCTCATCAGAGGCAATCATCCCACAGATCTGAGCCAACTTCATATCACCATGTTCCTTAGCAAGCCTCGCCGTGTTTCCATGGGATATAAAGGTCGCCCTCTCTTGAAATGAAGTGTAGATGAAACCAAGGTAGGGGCTGTTCTCAGTCCGAGGATCCTATCCATCAATTTCAACCAACCAAAAATTAGAAGAAAAAAATTTCAAATATGACAAGTGTAGCAGCTATTAAAAATCAACTAGAGTGATGATTAGTGAGCAACATAATAATACAAGTCATGTAATGAATTTCAAGAAAGTTGGATCTAATTCTAGTAATTCATTTTGAGAAGATACATCAATAGTTTGAAGACATCCATATGTATTTGAATTTTACTAACAGTGACAATGCATTAATCAATAAAATGTACATTTTAGGCATTTTGTCATCCCCCCATCCCCTTCAAAAAAATGAAGCATCAGTTAATGAGTCTCTGTATTATATTGACATTTGACTGTAATATCTAAAGATGTGAGTTCCTTCTACATTTGCATGATTATGTGAATCATTATGAAACTAACTACAATAACTTAAGACTAAGATCAGCAATAGATGTATAGGGTTTTACCATTCCAGAGCCAATCAAGTACTGAATTGTCTTCTCAATCTGTCTCATATCAACACGACCGCTCAAGTAAAGATACTTGTTAAGAAGATCACCATGTCTATTTTCTTCAGCAGTCCATGCCCTTGTCCAAATTGCCCAGGAAGTAGGGCTGGCACCTGTTTCATCACGAACTCCATCCAAAGTATTAAGCATTGTTTGGTAAGTCGGAAGGGCTTCTTCTGTGATCATATCTCCAACCAGAACAACAAAGTAATCATCTGGAATCTCCTTTGCTCTAGCTCTCAGTTCCCTCACTTGCTCTTCAAATCCATCCGAGGAAGGATCTGGCAGAAAATCCTGTGCTTGCCAACATTTTTCTACAGGTTTAAGGTGAACCAAGATGTTCTCATCAGCCCAACCCTCTAAAGATTTGAAAATCTCAATCTTCTGGGGCGGCATAGAGTGCGTTACTTGAACATGCACTTCTCTGGGAGGCGTGAAAGGCTTCTTAATATTTTCAACCTCCCTACAAAACAAATTCAAATGAATTTTAGAGAAAAAATACAGCATCTTTTGCTTTTGAAATGATCTTACACTAGTAAAACTAATTCATAGTGTAAGTCGTATTATTATAGCAACAATAATCGTGTAGAGTTATACACTTAAACTGACACAAATACCACACAAAAGCATTAAAAGGACAATTTCACAGAAAGTGCAGTGCGTGCAGCAGCCTACATGCCTAGGTTACTCAAATCACCAGAAAACACAGAAACAGCAAAACAACAAATTGGAAGTGTTACCAATACGTCGTATTCACCTCCAACAAGATGATCATAGTGAATTAGAGAGCAATATTCATCAAATTCACATATGCATGAATTAAAGACCAAGAAGCAGAGACTACATGTCAAATCAAGTAGAAGGAAATGTAAACCCAGCAAGTTCCCATGATGAAAGTTAATTATACACAGATTCAAATTGAAGAGGAAAAAAAGAACCAAAAATTAATGAAGAGTGGAGCCACCAAGGGAATATGCGTTGATACCAAACAATTAACAAAAAAAGGGATCAATTCATGATAATGGGACAATTGGAAGATAGTGAGAAAACATGGGTAAAATCATTAAATATGTTACTGACACAAACATGCATTTATTCATTTTTTAAAAGAAAAAGAAAAAACTGAAGCTGGAAGAGTTAACAAACAGAACAATTGATATTATGAAACACAGTCTTTAATTTTCAGCAGAGAAACCAGGAAGATTGAAAAGAACGTTGTAAGCATAAGTTGTTGGGAACTTGATTCTTAGTTTTTCAACAAAAAGAAAAAACATAAGTTGTTGGGATTTCTAGTATGAAACGAAACAACCATGGCCAATATCTCACCAACCAGAAAACAAGACATGCAAGCCAAAAAAGAAACAAAAGGAAAACAGAGGAGGAAGATTGAATGCAATCGAACCACCCAAACCATCAGTTTACCAAACCTAGCCATGTGGAAGGGGACCGATAATCATTAATTGAATATATATCTTCTCAGGTCATCATTTTGCGACGAGAAAATAACTGATCGACAATAAACAGAAAAATAAAACATACATCAAATTATCAATCAATCTCAAAATAAAAATGAAAAATAGCGCGTCATTTTCACTGTTTTCAGCTTTCCTTTCAAGCATCAGATGACACACACAGAGAGAAAACAAAAACAGTGTCACGAGAAACGGCTATTATAATGATAGTAATAATGAAAAAGGCAGATCAAAGAGGTAAAGGGATGCGGGAATCGAATTGAAAATAAAAATGAGGTTAAAGGTAAAGAAAAAGAAGGAGAAAAAGGGTGGGGATTAGGGATCTGAAGTGAAAAGAAAAGGGGGACTGACTTGGAACCGGAACGGAGGGTGGAGGCCATGACGAACTTGGGAGATCTGAGGCTGGCGATTTGAGGAAGGGCGAAGGAGGATGTTTGGGTGGGGAAAGGGTTCATTCTCAGAGCCATTGCTCGCTCGCTGTTGGATTCGATTCAAGAAAGAATAGCTCTCTCTCTCTCTCTCTGGATTCAAGGAGAAGGAAGAAGTGTATGGAGTATGTGAATGTACATGTGAGGCAGGAGCAATGGGAAGGTACAGCCACTTAATACATGTGTTCTGTCCAGTCCTTTCCACCTCTCTTCCCCATACTCCTCTTTCTCCTCCTTCTTTTTCGTAACTACTATTTTACCCCTATTCTCTCTTTAATTAATTTTAAGTAATATCTTTTTCACCGTCCAAATAATTTCTTCTTTTTTTTTTTTGCAATTTTTTTGAGCATTTTTAAGCGTTTTTTTTAAGTTTTGGGTCTTTTTTTTGGGTACATTGTCTCTTAATATTTTTATTAAATAAAATAAAATAAATTACGAATGAAGTTATAATATTTTAAGAGAAAATGATAATAAATACAAAACCAAATGTGTACGAAACGATACGAATTGAGAATAGTTGTTTGATTGTCTTTTGATTACCATTTATTTTAATTTTCAATTATTTTAAAAATAGTAAAATCATGCGCTCCTTTTATTCGTTGAATTCTTGTCGTTTGCTTTTGTACTATTTAGCATTTCTCTATTTTAAGCATTTTTTTTGGGTAATATCTCTATTTTAAGTTTTTTTTTTGTCAGTCTATTTTAAGTATTTTGGTAAAATGGGTGGTTTATTTGATACAATAATAAATAGTGATGAAATTTGATTTATCTATAAATTCATATAATTATATTTTCTAATAATCGTGGCTATATATAATATGATATATAATAATATAATCACATTGAATGATAAATGTATATTAAACTAAAATGCCTATAAATTATGGATTTAGCGAATCATGTTTTGACAAATCACTGAAGGCTGGGTGGCATCTAATCACGAGACGTGAAGACTTGTGGGTTGCCGTTGTGCGCTCCAAGTACAAGTGTGGTCGAGATATAACGCCCCGTATTAATGCTTCTAGACCCGGATCTAATTTTTGGAGAGGTTTATGTTCAGCATGGAACGATGTGGATAAAAATATAGTCTGGCGGGTTGATGATGGTAGACGGGTTGATTGGTGGAATGATGCTTGGCTTGATAATATCGGGGAACTCTCTGAGTTACGTAATCGCCCCATCTCCATTCAAGAAGCTAATCTTTGTGTAGCGGACCTTGTGAATTCTCATGGGGAGTGGCAAGTGGAAAATTTGCAACACATGTTGCCTGCTAACTTGATAAACCATGTTGTGGCTACGATTCCACCTAGAGAGGATGTTGGGGAAGATAAGGTTGTGTGGAGACTAGCTAATGATGGAGAGTTCTCAAATGTGACTGCTTATGAATCTCTCCTGAACCCTTATCTGGGGTCTACGAATAGAACTTTTAAGCTCATTTGGAAGTGGTCGGGCCCTGAGAGGGTGAGGCTTCATATTTGGAAGCTGATGCATGGAGCATTCGTGACAAATGCAAAGAGATTTAATTGGGGTGTGACTGATAACGACTTGTGCCCCTTGTGTAACTTAGAGAGTGAGACGATTCTTCATGTTTTCAGGGACTGTCAATTTGTTCAGGCAGTTTGGAGGAATCTTGATGCTGGTTCAGGCAGGCCTGATTTCTTCACGGGCTGCATAGATAATTGGATGTTGTCTAACCTTGCTGATAAAAGACAGAATTCAGGCATTGAGTGGTAGCTGTTATTTGGTGTTGCGGTCCACTCAATTTGGAAGTGTAGGAACGACCATATGTTTAATGATGTCCGGTTCACCAGCAGTGTGGTGACTGAGAAGATCTTGCGGTATGCTAACATTATTGTCCAGTGCAGAGCGAGCCAAGCTAGAATTGATCTCAATGCAGATATAGCGTCTGATCAGGTTCGTAATTGGTCCCCCCAGCTCGTGGCCGTTTTAAAATTAATTGTGATGCAACTGTTGCTCAGGTTGGTGCGCTGGCAGCAGTTGGTGGGGTGGTTCGCGATGAGTTTGGCGATTTCATTGCGGGTATTGCTTCCCCCATTGGTGGGTGTCCTGTGATCGAAGCTGAATTGTTGGCCATTCACAGTGGGTTACGATTGGCTTTGGCAAAAGGTTGGAGAAACATTGATGTCGAATCTGATTCTCTGAGTGCGATTCTTCTGTTATCCAGAGGATGCTCTCCCCTACATCCAAACTATAGTCTGATTTGTGATATTCTGGATCTTATACCCCTGGTGGGTGAGCCTGTTATTAGTCATGTGTTGCATGAAGCGAATCAAGCTGCTGACGGTCTCGCCAAACTTGGTCTTGAGATGAAGGATTATAGTAGAATTTTCTATGGCATTCCTAGTTGTATTTCGGTGGTCTGTAATATGGACCTTGCTGGGATTAATATCCCCCGTAGCGTGTAGTTAGCTGTGTTTTTATTTTGCTCCCGGGGTCCTTCCCGGGGTGGCCACCCAAAAAAAAAAAATTAATGAATATTATAACACATGATGACACAATAAGTAAAAAGAAAAAATATTGCAATTAATTCACGATCAATCGAAATCAAACTCTTAAATTGTTATATACTCCTAGTTTATATTTAATAATTTTTTTAATCATAGATTAATATTTTCAAAATATTGTTAAGTTCAGTTTTCAAAATAATGTTCTTAACACTTTATTTTGAATGATAAATTTTTTCTGTCAAAAAAACATTAACATTCAAAAAAAATTGTTAAGAACATTTTATTTTGGGCTAAATTACAAAATTGGTACTCTATGTTTATTTTAGGTTTTAATTTGGTCCTTTATGTTTTATTTGTTTCGTTTTGGTCCTTTACGTTTTAAAAGTTACAACAAGTTGGTCCTTTCCGTCACTAAAAGCCAATTGTCCGTAGCTAAAAGCCAAATAACATTTTGGAAAATGGACTTCTAGCTACAGACAATTGACTTTTAGTGACGGAAATGATCAAATTGAAAATTAAAATAAAACGTAGAGGACCAAAATAAAACAAATAAAACGTAGAGGACCAAATTGAAACCTAAAATAAACTTAGAGGACAAATTTTGTAATTTAGCCTTTATTTTGATTTATATTTATACATACATAAATATGTGTTGTTGAGATTCAAATTAAAAATACATATTTAACTACACAAATTCTGGATTATACCAGTTGATAAACAATAATAATTCAGGCATTTATGTATTTTTTTTAATAAAAAGAGGTTGTGACGAAGATTTTTTTTTCTCAAATAAAAGAGTTTATTGATGTGGTTACACGAGCATCAGTGGTTCTGGAGGAATGGAGAAGTGCTCAGCAAGCCCTATCGGCCCATTCGTGAGGAAGTACGAGTGTAGCCGTGGAAGTTTGGCACAAGCCGGTCCAAGGAAGGTTGAAATGCAACGTAGATGCCTCTTTTTCTGCTCAGCGAAATCGTGTAGGCATTGATTTGTGCTTGTGAGATGATCAGGGTTGTTTTGTGCTAGCGAAAACTCTCTGGCTATCACCTATTGTCTCAATGGATGAAGGGGAAGCATTGGGTCTCTTAAATGAACTACATTGGATTGTGGATCTTCATCTGAATAATGTGGATTTTGAACTAGATTCCAAGAGAGTAGTGGACGGTTTTAATGGAGTCAGGGAAGACATATCCAATTTTGGATCCATCATTGCCGAGTGTAGACGCATCCTTATATCTTCTCTTACAAACTCTCGTGTTAAGTTTACTAGGAGGCAAGCAAATGAGGCAGCCCATAATTTAGCTAGGGTGGCCACATCGTTAGCTAGCTCCAAGACTTTTATCAAAGTTCCAACATGTATCCAAACTATTATTATAAATAAAATAGCATAAATAAAATAGCATAATAAGCTGGGGAGGACCAGCATTCAATTCCCACCGAAATCATTATTTTGGAAGGGAGATACGTCTTAAGCTGTGAACTGACTCCCGAACCGGAGATTAGTCTCATAGCCGGTCCAAATGATCGAAGTCGTGGGGACACTCCAATCGGCTCACTCGGCTACAAAGTGGCTAATTAGAATGAGTCCCAACAAAAAAAATACTACTAGTACAATCTTTTTTTTTTCCTTACCAAGCATACAATCTATTCATTCCCGATAGATTCACAATTTTTCTTAATTAAGTTTGACTCTTTCAGTCTTTCTTTATCGGATGATTGCAATCAGGCCGGGGACCACAAATATTAATAACTAGATTGCGTCTTAATAAATATGAAAATTGATTGTGTGCTATATTTACACTTCTAGTAATAGAGTCATACCATTGTTGTCTACGAAATAAATGCTTACCAGTTAGTATCACACGCCTCGTATCGTATGTACTAGTATACTCTTTTTTTTTGTTGAGAAGTATGTATACTCTTTTT
Source organism: Calophaca sinica (assembly GCA_037113605.1). NCBI lineage: Eukaryota > Viridiplantae > Streptophyta > Magnoliopsida > Fabales > Fabaceae > Calophaca > Calophaca sinica. The sequence continues at coordinate 96,841,786 of CM073734.1, read as the reverse complement.
TCTAGTTCTAGCCGAAAAAAATACTCCGTAAAGCTTACTAGGACATCGTATGTTTTTTTTTTTGTCAAAAAAAAAGGACATCGTATTTTATGTGAATATACCTTTTGTACAATTTAGAAGTTTAAATTATACAATAATATTAAAATAAATTTCTATATTATTATACTAATAAAAGTTAACTTCATACGCAAACGGTGTAGATATTGGATACCTTAAAAGTTTTAAAAATGGCTTTTTGATGAATAATTATTTTCTAGTAAATACCAAAGAGAAATGCTACAAAAAAATTCTCTAACACTATTTTTTCAACACACTTTTTTTAGTATTCAACAAGGAGATTACCCCCCCCCCAAAAGAAAAAGAAATAGACAACTAAAAACCCCTCGAGAAACAAACCCCCGCACAATCCGCTTGAACAACATTCAAAAGAAAATTAGGCACAGAATAAAAAATCCTACTACAAAAATCTAAAGTCATTCCAAACGTTGCTAGACCATCATGATAGTAACCTCATTGAAAGATTGGATCAAGAACTGGATATCACTCACCAAATTGTAAAGAGGATGTTGCGAAGAGCACCCAAACTGAATAAATTTCATTGCAATCAAAGAATCGGATTCAATAATTATGTTACCATATCCCTTGAGTAATAAAAGCTTACTCTGTGAGAGATTTCCAAAATAATGGAATTCAATTTTGGTTCTAAAGGTTGTGTCTTTTCATGGAATTGAGATTTAAATTAATAAGGCATATTTTTTCATGATTAAATGTGTTTATTCATGAATCAATACATCTTTTTTTTTAATCAATTCATGAAAGAATGCAACATTTTGTAAAGAATTGCCTCTTCTCATCAAATTTTATGAGTTGCTCTGTAAATAGAACAACTCTACATGCAAAAAATGAACAAGAAAATCATCACCATTTCATCTATTCCAAATCATTTCCTCTCTTCTCTTATGCGCAAATTGAAGTTAGGGAACTATTGTTCTGTAAAATATTATTGACGATACGCTTGGTGTGGGGTGCAAACCATATCAAGGGAGCTTTATTGTATCCTGAAGGGGATTCGCATCCAATCTTAAGGGATTGGTGGGGGCGAATCGAACCTAAAGCCTAGTGTTTACACGCCTTGGAGTCTTGCGCAATCATCTTCTTCTTTGTTCTTTATTTTACAACATCTTATCTTTATTTGAACTTATCAATTTTTTATGTTTGTTCTTAGTAGTTGCAGCATTCCCACAAAAAAATATCACCAACAATCTTTAGGTTCGATTTCATTTGTGATTAACAATGGCTGCAACTTTTAAAGAGATGATTTCTGATTGTGTGAAGATTGAGAGGATCAATGATGACAATTTTCTACTATGGTGAAAGAAGATATTTTTCTACTTACAACTTCGATGAGATGAACACTTATCTGCTTCATCAAAAATTATTATTTATGATTGTGGTAAAAGGTATATGAATATTTTATATGGATATGATATTCTTGAAATTCTAAATTTAAGCATGTTAATTATCACAAAGGTGATCTTGTTTATGTTAGATTTAACAAGTGTTAGAGTTTTAGATACATGATTTAAATTCCATTTTGATATGTGAATATTAAAATATATATATGCATGTCAGCATGTGATAATGTATACATTATTATTTCATGCATGTAACTCAACTATTTTGCCTTTATTTTTTAAAATTGTTCATGTTGGTCACTAAATTATACTGCAGTGTTGTTAAACTTGGTTTCATACATAGAGAACATTTGAAAATGGAGGAATAATAGAGTTATGCAAAGCATAGATATAATAGACATATTCATATCAGGATTTTTTGTTGTTGTTAATTCTCTTGTTTTCAAGCACCCTTTTCTAAATTTGTGGTCCATTTTGATCCATATTTTTCATTGGATTTGGCTTGTGTCCAGTAGCTCACGCAGTCAGCTGACATCGACCGTCCGATATTGATCGGATGTTCCAGAATAAATACATATTTTTTATTTTTTTAAGAATATAAAATATCGAGCTTAAATCTGGACCATCAGATCGAGATCGGACGGCCGACGTTGGCTGATTATGCGACTGCACACAGTCAGCGACTGCACATAAGCCAAGTTCTTTCTCACTGAACCCAACATGAAAGTTATGCCAATTAATGAAAGAACATGATTACTAGTGAACCCATTCATTTTGTGGCTAAAATGCTGCAATTTTTGGCGAAGATTCGCGTTGTTTTGCGTGGGTCATTGTAGCGACCGAAAAATCTGGAGGGATTTATTCGAGTTTAATGGAGCCGCCACCAATAATTTATTTCATAGGGAAAATATTGGAAAAAACCTTTTTTGGAGAAAAATGGTACTTGAGACCAGATTTGGGTTCGGGAGTCGATTATGCGTAGGGAAGGTATTAGCACCCCACAACATCCTTTCGAAAAAGGTTACCTCTAACTAATTGTGCAAAATTTATTAACTTCTAAAAAATATTTATTTCCCTTTTATTAAAAAAAGACAAAGATTTACAATGATGAAATAAATAAATAAAAAGGCTTAATAAAAGTTGTTTATTTTTGCGCTGACAGAGTGGGCTCCTCGCTCCTACGTATCTCCCAAAAGTGGAGAAATCAAAGGCTACGTAGTTCTTGGGTAGAAAATGGTTGTGTGTTGGTTGATTTTAATTAATCAATTTGTGACTTAATTTTTATGGTTTGAGTAGGGATCAAACCAAAAGTGGATTTGGCGTAATCACTACTAATATTTTAAGGTATTTTATTAAGATTTTTGTAATGACCAAACCAAAAGAGGATTTAGAGTAGTCATTGATTTTAAGTTTTTTTGAAACGGAAAAGGGTTTGCGTAGTGACCAAACCAAAAGTGGATTTGGCGTTGTCATTACTAATATTTATCAGATTTTTTATTAGGAAATTATGATGACCAAACCAAAAGAGGATTTGGAGTAGTCATCAGAAAAAGTTTGCGTAGTGACAAAACCAAAAGTGGATTTGGCGTAATCACTATTAATATTTTTAATTATTATTATTATTATTATTATTATTATTATTATTATTATTATTATTTTCTAAGCTAGAAACAATTATTAATAATAGCAAATATAACAAAAGTATCTAACATTATAAATAAAAACAAACATAAACATACTAAAAAAAATACATAAAAAGAAAAAGAAAGAAGGAATTAATGCACTTACCTCGACAGAAAATATTTTTTGTTGGGGGCAATGCGTCAGACCCACGAATCCCTTCAATCTTGAAGGTTGAAAAGGGATATTAACCCTCTCATTAAAAAATTTTTGACTAAAGCAAAGGCCCTATGCTTTGCACTAGGCCCATTAATCCATTTTTCTTGGATGATCTTAGTGCTTGGTGATGCACTCCTTATATAGGAGAATGAGAGGTTGAAAGAGTGTGGATTTTTCAAAGTGGGACTTCAATAGTAAAGTTGGGAGTTGGCTTCTTAAGTTTGATATTTTAAATGTTCAACAAAACTAAATAGCCAACTTTGAGCACTAATACAACACTTAAAACAACTTTATTGTGCTTCATGACCTTCATAAGAATTATAGACATTGTTTCCAGCTTTCAAATGGCACAAGTTTCATCTCAAAAGGATATCTACAACTCAAGATATTGTCAACACAAGTGGTTGTCCCGAACAATACATGTAACATCACGTCTCGAACTTCATGCTCGATTTGGTCCATGATAGAGGTCGATCTGGGTTTGTAATCCAAAATAATAGTTGTAGATCTTTTTCTTATATTTCCAACAGTATAAAGAACACCTCATTTGGACAAGTATAGCTCAAGATGCGACATATTCTTTGAACGTTATTCAACATGATGTGTTGTCCGTTTTTGTGCAGTTTTATAACTTTCATGGTATTTTAGGGCAGTAAATCGTTAGAATCAAGTCCCGAGTCCTTCATAACATTTGTAGCCAATGATGTTAGCTTTCAAATGGCGTTGGTTTCATTAAAAAAAGACTTTTACAACTCAAGATATGACCTAATCTTTACATACTGTTCAAAACCATTTTTCAGCATACTTGTTCTTACTTCCAAGTCAATTTGGACTTAGCAAACTTCAGATTTGACTCTTGGGTTCCTCATCAAAGTTGTAGAGTTTTGTTTTAGCTTTCTAACAAGGTAAAAATGACTTTAATACCATCTCCACAACATTAATTACACCCAGAATACATAAGCTATACCAAAGTACAAATTTTTTCAACCTCTTTTCTCTTCAAGATTTCTTTCTCCTTCTTTCTTCTCTACTACTATTTTTGTTCTTTTTGAATGTTATTTTACCGGACAAAATTAGGGTATGACAGTCATGACTGTACCCGTTGCCAAAGTTATTTTCGTTTCTAATCTTTGGGCACATATTTGAACTTGTTTTTTTAAGCTTTCATGGCCTAAATATGGTATCATTACACTCCTTGATAACCAGCCATGCATTCCCAGTCTCAAAACACTTGAAACAGTGCCGAAAAAGGGGAGAAATTGTGCCTGGAAGTTGATGGGTCGTGACTAGACCAATTCTAACTTCATTCTCGTTTTCAGTTTTCTTGAGCATGTTTTATGATATTTTCTTGAGCATGTTGTAGATCTTTTTCTTATATTTCCAACAGTATAAAGAACACCTCATTTGGACAAGTATAGCTCAAGATGCGACATATTCTTTGAACGTTATTCAACATGATGTGTTGTCCGTTTTTGTGCAGTTTTATAACTTTCATGGTATTTTAGGGCAGTAAATCGTTAGAATCAAGTCCCGAGTCCTTCATAACATTTGTAGCCAATGATGTTAGCTTTCAAATGGCGTTGGTTTCATTAAAAAAAGACTTTTACAACTCAAGATATGACCTAATCTTTACATACTGTTCAAAACCATTTTTCAGCATACTTGTTCTTACTTCCAAGTCAATTTGGACTTAGCAAACTTCAGATTTGACTCTTGGGTTCCTCATCAAAGTTGTAGAGTTTTGTTTTAGCTTTTTAACAAGGTAAAAATCACTTTAATACCATCTCCACAACATTAATTACACCCAGAATACATAAGCTATACCAAAGTACAAATTTTTTCAACCTCTTTTCTCTTCAAGATTTCTTTCTCCTTCTTTCTTCTCTACTACTATTTTTGTTCTTTTTGAATGTTATTTTACCGGACAAAATTAGGGTATGACAGTCATGACTGTACCCGTTGCCAAAGTTATTTTCGTTTCTAATCTTTGGGCACATATTTGAACTTGTTTTTTTAAGCTTTCATGGCCTAAATATGGTATCATTACACTCCTTGATAACCAGCCATGCATTCCCAGTCTCAAAACACTTGAAACAGTGCCGAAAAAGGGGAGAAATTGTGCCTGGAAGTTGATGGGTCGTGACTAGACCAATTCTAACTTCATTCTCGTTTTCAGTTTTCTTGAGCATGTTTTATGATATTTTGATACGTTTTGGGCACCAAAATTGCACCATTGTAATCTTTGTTTTATGCACTATCAAATTGGTTTAAGAATCATGCAAAACGGTATCAAAACGAGGGAAAAAATGTGCTCAAAAGTAAGCGGGTCGCAAGACCCAAAATTCTGCAATTTGGGTCGTTGTTTACCCAGTTGGATGTTGAAGATGACCCTTCAACAGTTGGCAATGCCCACTCTCGGATCTAGAGAGTATGGAGTCTACAAAACCCCGTTTTCTATGCCGCTTTTTGTATTGTGTTCATCTTGACCTCTAGTTATAGGATAACTAGGTTTCATATTTGATAAATATATAAAATTATTTGTTCACAATTTTATTTTGTTTAATACTTTTTAATCTTTTAAAATTGCAAATAGTGATGTTAATTTATTTATTTTTGCATAAAAAATATTTTAGCATTGTGCTGGACCTATTTATGATAGTCGCTCTCCGTGGATACTATGTTATGATGGTTCACTCTCTTGATACATTTAAATACTATGATGAATTCTTATTTAATACTTAACAAGTAGAATTTATGATACATGTATTATTTGTATGTTAAGTCATATGACAATGCTTCTAATAGAGTTGACATGAATTCTAAATTGTTAGAATATATTTGTTGTATATGAGTTACATGATTGACCCACCTTATATGACATAAGACCTTTTTGTGTTCTTCAAAGACGTTTGCATAAGGTATTGCTATGTGTATTTAATGCATTCAATGAATGATGTCTTAGATAATTTAAGATGGCTAAAATAGAAGTATAACTTTTACATGAAATGGGTATTGAATGCATATACCAATTTGGTCTAAACCAATGGCACAAGTATATACATACATTGTGATGGTCAACACTATTAAAGGCATATAGCCAAGTGGATAATGAAAAGTATATGGGACAAGTGGTCCATAATTTGTGATAGTTATTTGATACTATCAAGAGTATATTAACTAGTGAATAATAAAATGTCATGGGACATTAGATTAAAGCATAGCTATTTGAAGAAGTAAAGTTTTGAATGTTATAATACAAGGAAAGAATCTTGCAACCCTTTGACGAAAGGATTGACAAGGGATATGATGTTTTAGAACATCATCGGGGATGAGATTCAAGCCCATATCTAAATAATTACCAATGGTGGAAACCCAACTCACACTTGAGTAACATTAAGTCTTGAGTTCAATGGTGAAAGTATACTATTAGAGTAATTGCAAGTACTTGACAATAGATACATCCCAAGGTTTACAAGTACTTAGACCATAAGTATAAAGTTGGAAGATTGAGCTTTTGCTCTTAATGGACCTATAGCATGTATGTGCTGAAGTGCTTATTATGGGAGCATTTCTGTACCTATATGAGAGTGAAGTGAGGGCGCTTCTTGGAGATTAAGGGCTTGACTCTTAAAGCTCTTATGAAAAGGATACAAGACACAAGGCCTAATCAAATGTGTCACTTTACAGTGTGTTCAATGGTACCTAGATCTCATGCGTAAGTTAATTTACGCTTGTTCTAATGAATAATTGGTTCAAAGCTTGTCTACCAATCTATTCAGGATAAGTGAAACAATGACTTACTAAGTAAAGGTTCAAATCGCAAGATACCTTTATCTGAAAACATCCGATTTTCGGAATAATGGGATTTGGAATTATTTTGAAAATGGTGGGGGATTGTGAGAGATTTCCAAAATAATGAAATTCAATTTTGGTTCTAAAAGGTTGTGTCTTTTCTTGGAATTGAGATTCAAATTAATAAGGCGTGTTCTTTCATGATTAAATGTGTTTATTCATGAATCAATACATCTTTTCTTTAAATCAATTCATGAAAGAATGCAACATTTTGTAAAGAATTGCTTCTTCTCATCAAATGTTATGAGTTGCTCTATAAATAGAACAACTCTACATGCAAAAAATGAACAAGAAAATCATCACCATTTAATCTATTCCAAATCATTTCCTCTCTTATCTTATGTGCAAATTGAAGTTAGGGAACTATTGTTCTGTAAAATATCATTGACGATACGCTTGGTGTGGGGGTGCAAACCATATCAAGGGAACTCCATTGTATCCTGAAGGGGATTCGCTGTTCAACTATTTGCATCCAATCTAAAGGGACTGGCGGGGGCGAATCGAACCTAAAGCCTAGTGTTTACACAGGCCTTGGAGTCTTGCACAATCATCTTCTTCTTTGTTCTTTATTTTACATCATTTTATCTTTATTTGAACTTATCAATTTTTTATGTTTGTTCTTAGTAGTTGCAGCATTCCCACCAAAAAATATCACCAACATACTCCCCATAAAAATAGCCCAGAGTTACGCTTTAGTGATCAAACAAGGCTGAATATTCGAAGAGAAGCCAAAGATAAATCCACCATGGTGATTTCTACACACTCAAACAACCGAGGCCACACCTCCCACTCTACCAACCGCCCCATCACAGTTTAGCTTAAAAAAATCCAGATGAGGAGGACACCACCGAATAGGATGACCCATCGTCACTGCATCCTGACATTTCCAAGCTTCCCCACCTCTTCCAAGCTCACCACCACATCCCTATAGCGAACTCGAATTTTAGACACTAAATCATAAACCCAAAGATTATTCCCTTCAAAGATTCTTTCATTCCTAGTCTGCCAGATAACGGATAAAGCCACACCAAAAAACATATTCCAATGAACACCTTGAATAAGTTTCCTTTTTGCCAGGTTCAAGCTCAAGAAAGATATCAGATCGACCCTCCAGAAATTCGAAACCACCGAACTACAACCAACTATAGACCACATCTGAGCAGATAGAGAGCAATCCTTAAAAACATGAATGACTATCACATCGCGATCACAAAGATCACACTTGCTAGAATCTAAGACCCCCCTACGAGCTCGCGCTTCATTGGGGAGAAGAGCACCATGGGTTGCCTTCCAGAGAAGAATTTTGACACACTCAGGGCCTTTTCAAGACCAAATTTTGGTAAATAGGGACTTATAGTAGCTCGGCCCAAGCTCAAGAGTGGATTCATACGCAGACTTGGAGAAAAATTCCCCATCGTTTGTTAGTTTCTAGGAAACCACATCTTGGCCTCAGTTAGTATCTGGGGGAGACAAACCCAAAATCTTATCATAGGCCTCTCTTGGATCAATTGGGCTATCTTTGCAATGACCCATTCCCCACTCGAAGTGATTAAATCCGCAACCCGAAGCACCCCTTCCAAATCAGTCAAAGGGCGCACAGTAAAATTCTTCAAGGGACCTAGATGGCGAATCCAAACATCACTCCAACAATTAATGGGAGTCTCATTGCCAACCCTCCACACAATATTTTTTTCAACCTCATCCCAAGAATGACATAAGCCTCTCCATAAGTTTTAACCAGACAAATTACCATTAACCCTCGGGATTAAAGAATTACCACACCTATACCCTTGGGATTAAGCCTCTTTCCAACACACTATCTCTTTATTAGTTAAAATTCATATGAGTTCCACTAAAACTATGTGGGAGCCACATTATTTGAACGTGGCAAAACACAAGAAAGGGGGGGTTTGAATTGGGTTTTTAAAAACTTTTTCGCAAATACAAATGTTTATGAAAAATAACTATTGAATAAACTGTGCAAGGAATAAAGAGTAGAGAGAAGAAAGAGACACAGAGATTTATACTAGTTCACTATCACCTGATAGCTACGTCTAGTCCCTTCACTCACTTGAAGGATTTCTCCACTATAATCAACCGATTACACTTGAGAGTATATTTCTGCCAACTGGCTATACTCACAACTTCTTAGAACGACTCAGTACAGTTGAGCCTCTAAGGTATACAGCCACTACTGGGCTAAGTACAGATTCAAATAAGAGTTTTTTTGAAACAATATAGAGATAACTCTCTTAAGAGAGAATTTACAATGAGAATACTTTTAGCACAAAATGACTTTCTTAAAAGAAAGAATAAACAAGAAGTGCCTTGTTCAACGATCTCGAGACTTGGATGAATTCTTGATTGCTCACCGCCTCTTGATTGGGTAGTGTTTGAGAAGATAGATGTTGATCCTCTCACTACTCAGGAAAATATTCAAGTTGCTAGATTGCGTACAACTGTGTTGAAAATGGTTTGTTGAAATCTCAATTCATATATTACTTGATGTATGAGGTAGGATATATAGCTAGGGTTGAAAAAGTGCCGTTGTGACACAACGTCTCTTTTTCCGCACAACGCTTCTTTTTGTCCAAATTTTGTCCAAAGTCAAAGTTCGGATCCTTGAATTTCGGCTGCCGGATACGTCGCTTTCAAGACGAAAAGCATTACGAGTATTATACACAATGTCGTGAACTTTGTCCTTAGTGAGCTTTTCAAAATATAGACACTTCAAGCACAAGTTTCCTTGATGATATTATCCTTTGACATTCTTCTTGTCTAAAGATACCTCGATAACAAGGTACTTGAATTTTACTATCAGGCCCGAGCTTCACGGATCACGATTCTTGTGTGTAGAATTTAATGGGCTATCAAATGACGTAATCGTGTAGGAAAGAACTAAGTCCGTCATAGAGCACATATAACACAATCTGTTGAGTGTCAAGACCAGGCGTTGACTAAACAGAGTGTAGTCTCTTAGGACGACCTACCTGCAGGCGTTGATCTTACACCCAGGCTGACTAAACAGAGTGTAGTCTCTTGGATCGATCTACCAGGCGTTGACTTACACGGAGCGTTGACCAAACAGAGTGTAGTCTCTTAGGACCGATCTACCTGTAGGCGTTGACTTACACCAGAGCGTTGACCAAGCGAGTGTATGTGCCAAGAACCAGAGCCAGTCGGAGTTTCAGTGAAATTCAAGATTTCACTAAGTCTTACAAGGCGTAATTTTTCAATATAAATACTTTCTCGCACACTTATAACCATGTTAGAGAATAAATTGTTCTCTTAATCTTTGTTATCATCAAAACAATTAAGGGTTATTGTTTCTGAATCCACTTGATTCCAACAATCTCCCTTGATGATGACAAAAAACATATATCGATGAACAATTTTTCTTTATAAAAAATATTTATTGGATGATTTGAGCTCCCCTAATTAAGCATATATAAATATTTCTAAGTGTAACGAGCATGAGATATTACAGATATAAGTTTCAGAGCATACATGAATATATTAATCGACACATAATGTATGCATGATGACACTTGGTCGATACACTAGGTTCATCAATTGCTTTATACTCTATATTCTTTCTCCCCTTTTGTCATCGGACAAAAAGATTAAGACGAGAAATAAAGAACATCACAGTCACCAAAACAAGATAAAGAAAGATAAAGAGAAAACTTCAAGTGTCATAAATAAATTTTATTAGAAATAAAAACAAGTGAACAAAAACAAACTCCAATTATCAAAAGGAGAAAACTAAAAGGCAAAAATCCTAAGGTTTTTCTAGGGTTGCTCCATCCTCTCCAAAATTTGCCGCAGTGGTCGCTATCAAATCTTGCTTTTTCTCGAGGCTTCCAAATTTTGATCGATGGAATTCCATAAATCTTCCGAATCGCTTGCTTTCTTGACGGCCTATCAAAAACTTCTTTTGGGCACAACTTACTGATTGACTGTCATGTGAAGTCGATCCGTAAGTAGATGCAACCATAGCATTGTGTGCAGGTGGTGGAGTTGGAGGTTCTCTTGGAGGTAGGAGGGCGAGAGGAGGTGCAGTTCTCGGTTCCCAAACAACAGTTGACCTCTTATCTCGAGGAACTCTCCATGTCAGGCAAAGATGCCATCTCTGTTTCTTTCTTCTGCTCTTGCCTGTGCTTGTCAAACCAAGTGTTCGCACAGACACCCGCTTCTCATACCCGATCTTCTTCGAAGAAGATCATTGATTACTTCATCAAATCATTGCCTCTCAAGGAAACCCCAGAACGAGATTCCACTGAATCTTCAAATTTGAAGTACTGAATGGTACCAATTAAATTAGGAAGAACGTTGGGCACAATTCTTGGTTCCAAGACCAGGCTCGGAGGGTCCAGGGAGTGCGGTGAGAAGAAGTGGCGAGGCTCACAGAGATATCATCAAAGATCATCCCCAGGAGTTACGCAGCGGATTCCGGTTCTTCCCGGAGAGGAGAATTTGGAGGAGAAACGATTGAGACATGAAGGGTACCATTATGGAAGTCCTGAAAGAGGAGTCAGGAGAGGTTGCAACATGCGAAGAGGTTGAGTTTCACACACAACCATATTGCTGATTCAAGAGATGAAGACTTTGAACCTTCGACTGCAGTTCAGGTTCTCGAAATGGACTCACTCACATGGGTATGTTGAGGTCTGTTGTTGGTGAGGGGGTGGCGGTTCTAGGTGGAGAAGCTGGTTTGGGTGGTGATTTAGGTGGTGAAGGTGTTTGGGGTCGAGGTATAGTGGAATCAGGGTAAAGAGGCTAAAGGTTCAATATAGGGAATTTGAACCTGTAGTTGAGGTCTTTGTCTAGTCCTCAAGGGAAGCAACATCATCTTCATCGGATGAAGATGAGTCACGAGGGTAAGACGGCAAAGGCTTTTTGGTAGGTGTTGGTTTGGGTGCAGAGGCAGTTGGGGTTTAGGTTTGGGCAAGGATTGTGATGGAGGAGGTTCAACAATCAGAAGCAACAGGAGAACCAGTTGATAAGTAGTATCATATAAATCAACTACCTTATCAAGTGCCTTCTTCCTTTTGCAGCGAGGGCATCTCTCCAACCTTGTGTATCCTTTTCAGGTGGCTTGAGCGGGGATCAGAGGCGGGCTCAGCAGGAATAGCCACTCTAGGTCGTGAGGTAGGAGCACGAACTGGAGGTGCAAAGGTTTCACGTACAAGGCCTGCAGCCAAGCTTGCTTCATGATATAGTCGTGTTTCCCTCAACCTTTCCTTTATCATTTGATCAATCTCCAGCTTTCTTTCTTCTTCTTCCCTCTGTAGCATAGCAGGCATGCATGTAGTCTCCACAGGAGAGTGAGCTAGGGATTCCCGAGGCAATGTGAATGCCTGTAGTATTGACCCTTCTTCTGCTGGTCCAAAGAGACACCAGAGTCCACCACAATCTTCTTCCCTTCTTCACAACTTTCTTCCTTCGCTTCTTTCTTCACCGATTGCGGCAATAACCTTCTTGGAAAGAGTCCCATTCTCACTTAGATTGTCTCAAGAGAGAATAGGAATCACCATCGTTTCCAGAGCAAGCCACCTTCCAAAAGGTGTTGAGACCTTGAAGAAGATTTATAAGACCTTGGTTCTCCATAATTCGATAACTTTCCATAAGGGATATTCATATATTTCCCTTTTCCGAGTACATTAAGTCTCTTCTTCGCAGATGTTCAAAAATTATCGTGGAAGGTTGATTTTAGCTTTGAGTTCATAATTCCACATTATGAACTTGTACCGATGCGATCTGGCTGTGAGCCGATTTTGGCACCGCGCTCATGATGATTCAAGAGCGGCTGAAACCTTTGTTCTTCATGTCCACTCGCCTTGGTCCCTCCTGCTTCTCATAGATGGTTTCATTCACGACATCCCACCACCAGCATCCTTTTTCCCAACCAGCGGTTTCAACCGCTCCATCATTAGGGCAATGGGTGATTTCAAAGAATTAGGTCCCGAGTGACCACAATCGCACCGCCTTGAACATGACTTAATGGTCTTATCTTTTACTCAAGCATAAGTCGAGAACTCCTTCACCGATTCTCATAGACCGAAGTTGGTCATGTAGAAGAAATCCATTATCCCCATGTCGATGAAATCAGCTACGAAGTCGTGATCCTTCATTTGCCATATCCTCAAACCTTTGCCGTGTTCCACCAACACCTTGAGGTCGAGGGTTGAAGATTTTCCAGCGTTACCCTCGCTCTTCTTCAGAACTTGAACTTTCGGGTTGTTGTGGAGCAGCCATTTTTGAAATCGGAGAAACACAGAGTGCGAAGATGAAAGGGTTTAGGGTTCAAAAGTGTAGACTTCTTTTTGAGAGATAGAGTGGGTAGTGGGTGATGGTGAGTGGAGTGAGTTATAAACGTGTTCGAAGATTAAGCGTTATGCGATTTAAATGAATTTTTGAACAAATATTTGTCTTTTTCAAAACGTAGTATCAAAATTAAAGAGCGCAAAGAAATTGTCGCTTCCCATAAAAGCAATTATGACTCAGAAAGCAAATGTCAATCACTAACGATCAACGGTACCTCTGCAGAGACACGTGTACTTAAGATTCCCAGAGACTATGCAATGATCATAATAACGTTAATGAAAAGAATATAACGAGATAAGATAATCAACGGAATCACAGATTTAACTACGATTATCAACACACTCACTACAGAGTCAACAAGTCAAACACATCAACAGAAGTCGACTTTATTCAACCAGTCAACTTTATTCAAACAGAGTCAACATAGTCAAGCGAGTCAACTATATTCAGATCAAACACCTATTCCTTTATAAGAAGGAAATTCAAGTTCTTTCTTATAAGTTGAATCTATCTTCGCCAAGGAGGTTTTGTAAAGATGTCCGCCCATTGATGGTCGGTGATCAATAAATTTAATTTCAAGTATCCCTTTCCGAACATAGTCTCTAATAAAATGATGTTTAATTTCAATATGTTTGGCTCGAGAATGCAAAATAGGGTTTAGTCAAGCATATAGCGAAGTATTATCACAATATATAGGGATTTTACTCTCTTTAATCGATAGTCCTCAAGTTGATACTTCATCCAAAGTAGTTGTGAGCTACGACTGCGGCGAGATATGTACTAAACCTGCTGTGGATAGTACATTGTGCTTTGTCTTTTCTTGGACCAAGAGACAAGATTTGCTCCAAGAAATTGGCAACCACCACTGTGCTTTTTCCTTTCAATTGTCTCCAACAAAGCCAAAGACATCACGAAACCTACTAACTTGTAATTATCGAGTTCTTATAAAGCAAAGCAAGATTAGTAGTTCCTTTAAGATACCTAAATATCCTTTTAACCGTTAAGTGAGATTCTCTAGGATCGATTGAAATCTTGCACATAAGCACACACTAAACATAATATCGTGCCTTGAGGTCATGAGATAAAGGAGTGAACCAATCATACCTCTATATACCTTTTGGTCCCTTTTTACTTGATTCATCTCTGCACAAGAGCACATGTTGGATGCATTGGTGTGCTCATAGGTTTGGTTTCCTCTAGCTTGAACTTCTTCACAGCTTTTCACATATTTACGATGAATATAAGTTCCATCTTGACATTGCTTGATTTGAATACTCAAGGAAGAATTTTAATTCTCCCATCATACTAAATCTCAAATTAGCTCGCATAAGCTTAGAAAACTCCTTACAAAGAGACTCATTAGTAGCACCAAAGATAATGTCATCCACATATATTTGAACTATAATGAAATGCTTTTAGATGATTTTCTAAATAAGTGTAAGTGTCCACTGTCCTCTTTCAAAATCATTTGACATTAAGAAGGAACTTAATCATACCAGGCTCTAGGAGCTTGTTTGAGACCATAAAGTGCCTTTTTAAGTTTGAAGACATGTTCAGAAACTCAGTATCTTCAAAACCAGGTGGTTGTTTCACAAACACTTCCTCATTTATGAAACCATTTAAAAATGCACTTTTTACATCCATTTGGTACAAAGTAATGCCACGATGCGTGTGAAATGACAACAAAATTCTAATGGCTTCAAGTCTAGCTACGGAGCGAAAGTTTCAGAAGTCAATACCTTCCTCTTGTGAATACCCTTGAAGCAACAAGTTCTGCGCCTTGTTTCTTACCACCACTTTACCATCTTCATCGAGTTTGTTTCAAGACCCACTTGGTTCCAATTGCTAGCTTATTCTCTGAGGAGGCCGCAAGCTTCCACACACATCATTCCTCTGAAATTGATTGAGCTCTTCTTGCATAGCAATAATCCATCCATCATCAGTTAGAGCTTCAATGTAGATTTTGGCTCTATCTCGATGAAGTGCCAAATCGGCATTTATCTCTAAGAAGATCTTGTTCTAACTCTATCACTCGGTTCACCAATTATTTGGTCCTTTGGGTGATCAGGTTTGAACTTCCAATTCATTATGGATATTCCTTTTTTCACCAGAGTCAAGACCAGAGACATCATCAGGTCAAAGACTGTGACATCTCCGCTTTTGTTTCCTTACAAATTTGTAAATCTGCAAAAAGCTTCATTTAGCTCGACGTGTCATTATCAGGCTTCTTATCATCAAATTTCACATGTATTGACTCATCAACAATTAATGTTTCTTTGTTGTATATTCTGTATGCTTTAGAGGTTGTAATATCCCAAAAAGATAGCTTTTGTGATTTAGAATCAAATTTTCCTAGACTGTCCTTTTGTATCGAGAACAAAGCGATCACCCAAATTGATGAAAATATGAAATGTTGGGTTTTCTTCCTTTCCACAATTCATAGGAGTCTTATTCAAGATAGGTCTAATATAGATTCTATTTTGAATATAGCATGCAGTGTTCTTTTATGCTTCGCCAAAAGTGCTTTGCAACATTAGTTTAAATGAATCATGGTTCTGGCCATTTCTTGCAAAGATCTATTTTTCCTTTCTACAACACCATTTTGTTGTGGTGTTCTAGGGGATGAAAAATTGTGAGAGATGCCATGTTCTTCACAAAATTTTTGAAATAATTCATTTTCAAATTCACCATGATCACTTCTAATAGTAGTAATACAAAAGCCTTTTTCATTTTGCACTTGTTTGCAGAATACAGAAAACACTGTAAAAGACTCATCCTTGTGGGTTAAGAATTTTACCCATGTTCATCTTGTTTAGTCATCGCCAATGACTAGACCATATTTCTTTCCAGACAGAGGCGCTACGGTCGGTCCAAATAAATCTAAATGTAAAAGCTCAGTGGCCTTGAGGTGAAAACAATGTTTTTGGAATTAAAAGATGTTTTCGTTTGTTTTCGTTTTTGACATGCTTCACAAAGAGCATCAGATTGATACTTAAGATTTGGTAGGCCTCTATCAAGTCCTTTCTTGTTAAGCTTTGAGATTAACCTCAAGCTGGCATGACCCAATCTTTGTGCCAAGTCCATTGCTTCATCGATTGACAAAAACATTTTACATTTTGATTTGCCAACCTTAAAGTTTAATTTTGTAAATATTATTTTTTCTCTTTGCCTTGAAAAGAATAGATCCATCTTTCTTGCTTTTGACTATACATGATGTGTCATTAAAGGCAACATCATAACCACTATCGCATAATTGACTTATACTTAGTAGGTTATGCTTCAAGCCATCCACTAATAATACATTATCAATGGAAGGAAGAAAGCTCTTACCAACTTTTCCACTTCCAATGATTTTACCTTTCTCGATTTCCTCGAAACCAACATTTCCACCTTCTTCATGATGGAGTTCTTGGAACATACGCTCTTCTCCCGTCATGTGACGTGAGCGATACCATCATGTACCGTGGATCGTAAGAACTCAATGCTAAGCAAATGCAAGAACATATATAATTTTATCCTTAGGTACCCAAATCTTTTTGGGTCCTCTTGTTAGTCCTAGAAGGAGGCGTGTCCTTCTTGTTTTTAGTTCATAACAAGTACTCTAATGTGCCCTTTCTTATTCTTGTAAAGTACAAAGTAACAATACCACCTTGTGATTGTTGGAGTCTTTGGTTTTCAAATTGGTGTTTTGAAAAGTTGGTTCTTCGTGGTTATAACCAAGACCCTTTTTACCATTTTGACTTACTCCCAGATCATAGATGCTTGTTTGCTTAAATTATGACACATTCAAAGCAAGAAATCTTTGAAATCCCTCTTTCATATTTTGAAGAGTTGCATTCAACCTTATTTTTATCAAGTTAAAGCATTACTCACCAAATGGTGGTTTTTTCAGTTTTGAGTTTCTCATTCTCCTCGGTGAGTATTTGAAATTCTTTAGAGAGTTTTAAGAATTTCTTTTTCAAAGATTTGTACTCATTGTTGAGCTTTGAGGACTCATCTATGATTCATCAAAAGCTATTTGAATATTAGAAGATGTGTTAGAATCTACCTCTTTATCTTCTTTCTTCAGCATGCCGAGCCTATGGTAGCCATGAGAGCCATGTTTGCTTGTTCCTCATCATCCTCGTAAGATGATGAATCAATCATCCCATGTAGCCATGAGACCTTTCTTCTTCTTGCCTTTGAAGCCACCTTTCCTTGATTTCTCAAGTTGTGGGCACTCAGACTTGTAGTGACCAGGCTTCTGCACTCATGCAAGTCACTTGGCTCTTGTCCTTGAAGTCCTTCTTTTCCTTTGAATCTTGTCTTTCAGTGAGTCCCTTTTGTGGAACTTCTTTCTGAACCTTCTGTGCTTTTCATCATGCTGAATCTTCCTTGAAATAAGGGAGATTTCATCATCGATATCTTCATCACTCTCATCGATGAAGCTTCTTCTGGCCAAGCTCGCTTGGAGAGCTTTGGGAAGTAGATGCTTTGTTTGAAGTTTCTGAGCAATGGTCTTTGCTTTCTTGGGAGGTTCTTCTTCATCAAGCTCAAGCTCGTGAGCTCTTAGAGAACTCAAGAGATCTTCAAGACGTAATTCATTCAAGTCCTTGGCTTCTTGAATAGCCGTGACTTTGGTCTCCATCTCTTTGTGAGACTTCTCAAGATTTTCTTAACATGGTCACAGTGGTATAGCTTTTCTTGAGAACCTTCAAGCCATGAACTAAAGTTTGAAATCTTCCAAACATAGTTTTGATGCTTTCATCCTCTTCCATCTTGAAGAGTTCATATTGTCTAACCAAGATATTAGCCTTGGTTTCTTGTACTTGGGAAGTACTTGCATAGGCTAAAGCCAGTGAGTCCCAAATTTCTTTAGCCAAAGGTCTTGTTATTGCCACATTTCTCATACTTTTTCGTAGATAGCACATACAAGAAAGTATCTTGCTTTTTGGTGCAAGGTATATTCCTTTTATGATCATCGGTCCAAGACTCCTAGGAATATGATTTCTTTTGGAGTCAATGGTTCAGTGTCAAGCTTCCTAACCATATCCCAAAGTTCAAAGCTGTTGAGATTCAAAAAGTTTTTCACTTTATCTTTCCAGTAGTCATAGTTAGATCCAGGAACAAAGGGGCGGTTAACATGACCACCGGTTCAAGTTTTGCCGTAGGATAGTATAGGATCTTTTCCTCTCACACATTAAGTGCTCAACCAAGAGAGAGCTACGGTACCAATTAATCGTGGCAAAAAACACAAGAAAGGGGGGTTTGAATTGGGTTTTAAAAACTTTTTCAGAAATACAAATGTTTATGAAAAATAACTATTGAATAAAACGTGCAAGGAATAAAAGTAGAGAAGAAAGAGACACAGAGATTTATACTAGTTCACACTATCACCCGATAGCTACGTCTAGTCCGCTTCACTCACTAAGGATTTCTCCACTATAATCAACCAGATTACACTTGAGAGTATATTTACTTGGCCAACCGGCTATACTCCCACAACTTTAGAAGCGACTCAATGCAGCTTGAGCCTCTACAAGGTATACAGCCCATCACTAAGTACATATTCAAATAAGAGTTTTTTTGAAACAATATAGAGATAACTCTCTTAAGAGAATTTACAATGAGAATACTTTTAGCACAAAATGACTTTCTTAAAAGAAAGAATAAAAACAGTAAGTGCCTTGTTCAAGCGATCTCGAGAGACTTGGATGAATTCCTTGATTGCTCATCGCATCTCTTGATTGGGTAGTGTTTGAGAAGATAGATGTTGATGCTCTCCCTTTACTCGGGAAAATATTCAAGTTGCTAGATTAGCGTGCATAACCGTGTTGAAAATCGCTTGTTGAAATCTCAATTCATATATTACTTCAGTGTATGAGGTAGGATATATAGCTAGGGTTGAAAAAGTGCCGCTTGTGACACAACGTCTCTTTTTGTCCGCGACAACGCTTCTTTGTCCAAATTTTGTCCAAAGTCAAAGTTGATCCTTGAATTTTGGCTTTGCAGATACGCCGCTTTCAAGACGAAAAGCATTCTGAGTATTATACTACAATGTCGAACTTTGTCCGCCTTTTTCAAAAATATACACTTCAAGCACAAGTTTCTTGATGATATTATCCTTTGACATTCTTCTTGTCTAAAGATACCTCGTATAACAAGGTACTTGAATTTTACAATCGTAATCGACTTCAGGATCACCAGATTCTTGTGTGTAGAGATTTAATGGGCTATCAAATGATGAGAATCGTGTAGGAAAGAACTAAGTCCGCTATAGAGCACATATAACACAACTGTTGAGTGTTGACTGAAGACCAGGCGTTGACTAAAGCGAGTGTAGTCTCTTGGTGATCTACCAGGCGTTGACTTACACCCAGAGCGTTGACCAAACAGAGTGTAGTCTCTTAGATCGATCTACCGAGCGTTGGACTTACACCAGAGCGTTGACCGAAACAGAGTGTAGTCCACTTAGATCTGACGGCACGTTGAGCTGCCGACTTACACCGAGCGCTGACCAAACAGAGTGTATGCGAGAACCAGAGCGGTCGGGAAAGCTTTTCCAGAGTGAAATTCAAGATTTCACTAAGTCTTCTGACGTAATTTTCCGAATATAAATACTTTCTGCACACTTATAACCATGTTAGAGAATAAATTGTTCTCTTAATCTTTTGTTATCATCAAAACAATTAAGGGTTATTGTTTCTGAATCCACTTGATTCCAACATTATTTAGTGAGACCCACTTGAATTTCAACTAATACTACCTCTGGTCCCATATATAAAAAAAAGTTCAAAAAAAAATTGGTCCTATTTATAAGAAAAGGTCACAAGTTTTTAAATATATTAATTGCTAAAGTGACTTTTATATCCTTATTTATTGTTTACTATAAATTCATCTATTCCCCATTAAGTGGGTATAAAATGTTTAATGTGAGGGTTATATTTGGAACAACATTTCAAAACTATAGCATTAAATGAACTTCCTTTGTTTTGAAAATTTTTATTTTCTTCTCTTATCTATGGGACCAGAGGTAGTAAGAGAGTGAGTATTGGGAAAAGAAAGTTAAAGAGTGTATTGGTAGCACTCATCAATAAGTTTGGCTAACGTCCGTTCCGTAGATGAGTGTGTGATGTAGTCCACCATAATTCAACATATATGTGCAATATTATTATTGTTACAAGTTTTTAAATGTATTCTCATAATTCAATATTATTATTGTTACAAGTTTTTAAACATCGGTATAGTGTAGTGGTGATTGTCTAACTTGTAATCTCAAGGGGCTATGTTCAAATCCATGAGGACAATTTGTATGGTCTAAGTGGGCTTTTTTTACCTCAAAAGTGTAGTTTAACCTAAAAATTACGCTTTTGGAGTAACTTTTAAATTAATTACAAGTTTGGGGTAAGTCGAGATTGCTATACACGACTTACCTAATTTTTTAATTCTTATTAAAAAATTTGGGCTAAGTCGCGTTTCCCATTCACAACACTTTTTTTTTTATTTTTTTAAAACTTTTGGGGTATGTCGTGAATTTTCACGACTCCCTTTGTTTTTATTTTATTTTTTAAAAAAACTCGTATTTTAATTACCTTTTTTTATTTTAAAAATTCTAATTTTATCCAGAAAAAACCTAATTCTAAGAAGAAGAAAAAACATAATTTTATCCCAAAATACCTAAATTTAAATTTCAAAATCCTAATTTTAACAAAAACCTTAATTAAAAAAAATGAAGATTTGACCTATAAAACAATGAAATTTGACTAAAATCACGTGACAAGCAGGGCAAAGTCCTGCGTTTTACTCAGAATGTTGTTTTCATATGAAAAAGTGTAGTCGCTTGTCAAAAACAGACGTAGTAACGACATCCATAATTTAAAATTCTATAATTTGTAACATGTTCCTTTTTTACAAGCGACCTTCTGAGCAAAGTGCAGGACTCCACCCTATGTATTGCGTGATTTTAGGGTTTTGGTGTTGAATTAGGGTTTTTTGGGATAAATTAGGGTTTATGGATAAAATTAGGTTTTTGGGAATAAAATTATGGGTTTTATTAAAATTAGGATTTTTTAAAATAAAAAAAAGCTTTTTTTATTGCATTGCGCTTTTTTTAAGGGGAAAAAAAAGACAAACGGGAGTCGTGAATTGCATTCACGACATATCTCAATTTTTTTAAAAAAATAAAAAAAAATATGTGTCGTGAGTAGGAAACACGACTTAGCCCAAAATTAAAAATGAAAAATAAAAAATTGGGGAAGTCGTGGATGGCAACCTAGACTTACCTCAGATCTGTAATTGATTTAAAAATTACCCCAAATGTGTAATTTTTGAGTCAAATTACATCTTTTGGGTAAAAAAGTCGTCTAAGTGTCTCACTTTTCCTTATTAATAAAAAAATATATGGGACTGTATAGAAAGCGTTTGAGGTCTAAGGCAATTTTTTTTGGAAAGACTCAATAAAATTTAGTTTGTTACTCAGAAAAGAAAATGATATTTTCAATATTTTCAACTTCACAACCAAAACAACTTATTACAATTTCTAATGTCAAAATCAAGAATTCATATAGGTGAAATTTCATATACTTGATTCAATGCACCATTATGTGGAAAAGCATCAACCACATGGTAACAACATTAAGAAATCCATGACATGAATAATGAGAATAGGAAGCAAATGAAACATACATAATATTATAATCAAAGGCATTTTAACAAAAAATATTTTTATCCTGATAATTAGTATAATTAATTATTCTTTAAAATATCATTTTAAAAGACCATAAACAGGCAAAATATTGTAAACATATGAGTTTTTAGTAAACATACATCTCATATTAAATAGGGTGATCCCTAATATGGATCATATTTTAGGGGGTCCAAAGGTGGTCCCGTGTTAAAACTGGATATATTTGATATCATCTTAATTTATTTTAAATTTTTCTTTGGGTAAACTGTTAAAAATCTAATGTTGAGGTATTTAAAATTTAACAAATTACTATTAAAAATTTGATAAAATAGAGGGTCTACCATTAGAAAGAGTCCATATTATGAACCACCCATTAAATAGAGGTATAAAAGAAATTTTAGTAATTAATGTAATTTTAAAAGAATTTATTTTTTAATTAAAAAAATACACAAAAATTTTCTTATAACAAAGACTTGAGGTGGTAACCAAATGAGTGTGGCTCAGTTGGTTAAGCAACGCTGAATTTGTGAGGAAGATTATATATTTGATTCCTACCGAACGCATTCTTTGGGAGGAGAGATGAGCCTTAAGCTGTGACCTGACTCTCGAACCGGAGATTAGTCTTATAACCGGTCTAAAATACTGAAGCCGTGAAAATACTCCGATCGACCCACTCGACTACAAAGTGACTAATTAAGATGGGTAAAAAAAAAAAGACTCGAGGTTGTAATAAGCATGCCATAGGTGTGTCTCTTTTGTCAGTCTGTTAGGCACGAAGGCTGGTTATCACCGTACACGACTTGTGTTCGTCCAAAGAATTAATGAAGGGATTTGTCATGTGTTGGATAGGGGCTGCCATCGGCCATGGAGTCAACCCATGCATTCAATTGGTTCTCCGTTAATTTCAAGGTTCTTCAAACTCATAAATCCTTTTATCCTCGTATATAGCACTCTCTGTGTCCCTTAATATAAGACTCTTTTGATCATTTTATGTCTCTTAAGAATGTGAGTTTTGTTATTTAATAACATTAAATTTGTATAAAATTTATGCTATTTTTTCCGAGTTATCTTTCTTATTTTTCAAGATTATTAAGAGAGAAAAAATTAATACACCTTAATATATGAAGTAATTTTATATAAAAAAAAATTAATACACATTAGTCTTTAAAAATATTCATAAAATATTCATATATTCAGATACAATTTTTTTTTACAAAATGGTCGGAGTATAAAAGAAGAAGTTGCTGTTAGGGGTGTTCATGGACCGGTTTGGATGGATTCTGGCCAAATCTAATGCCCGATCCGATCAATTTGATTGGTTTGGATATCAAAAAAAATCCGCAGTTTTTCTAAATGGCCCGAACCAAACCAAACCGGTGTTGAACGGGTTGGATTGGATTGGGCTCGAGGGTTGTGAAGCAAACAAAGTTAAATTCTGAACGGAAAAAAATTAAAATATGATCGCATATAAAATAAAATCCAAAAAGGTCTACACTTAGTTATACAACACTTAATTCTAAGCAACACTTTACAACACTATTAAATTAAAATCAAGCAGTATTCACATATTTGTTCTTTAGTTCTACGATTAAGAAAAAATATGGCTAAAATTGGAGACATTGGTTCTACAACCAAATCAGTTGTAGCCACAAACACTGTATGTCTCTTCACATAACCGTCAAGCCTTTCCTTAGATGATTTGGGATCAAGTAATGTTAAACTTGTATAACATACATTTGGGCTAATATGATCCGGAATTACGTAAGTTATAAAGTATTATTCATAATACTTTCTCTAACTAACACTACGTTTGTAGTAACAATAATAGGATGAAGAATGTGGTTCAAATATTGGTAATATCTGTCTGCTTAATTTGAGTTAAGTGTGAGAAATGAACCAAGGAATATTGAGTCTGAGTATAAAAAAAAAAATAAGTAACACAACCGGGTCGAATTTGCGGGCCATCAGGTTTGAAATTTCAAATCCGTTATCCGAACCAAACATCACTGGGCCTGATTGGTTCGGATCGGGTTGGACCCGAATTTGATTGGGTTGGGTAAAAAATGGGTTAGATTCGAGTTGGACAACTAGGTCCACGGGTCGGCCCGAATCCCTGTACACCCCTAGTTGCTGTATAGGCTCTCTCTGTTGGCATTTAGATTTACGGGAACGAACGCATGATAATCGTGAGGTCCTACACATCGTTGAAATCTAAGCAACATTAGTAGAAATTCTCAACTCTCAACCCAATTTAATTCGTGTAAGTTGTTTTGTGTAGACTAAATTTAGTACTCCAGTAGTTATTTAAATCTTTTTTTTTGGTAAAAGTTAATAAATGCACGGATGTTTTTTCAGTCAAAAAAAAAAGTGCACGTATGTTTTTATTATTTTTAACAATAGTGTTTCCGTCGGAAAAAAACAATAGTATTAAATTGTACTCTTTTCGGTCTCGATTATAAGTAATAAAATACATTTTCATATTCATTAAAAACTGTATATATATAGTCTAATTAGACTAAATACATATAGTTTTTAATAAATGTGAAAAGGTACTATATTGTTTATAATCGAGACTAAAGGAGTATTAAAAAAAATACTACTAGTAGTTTTCGCTTTTGTATCAACTTCAAATTTGTAACAGAAGTGTTCCTATAGTCATGACTCATGAGTCATCTCGGTAGCAAATACTACTAGCATGAAGTACTAACGTGCAACTTAAAGAGGCCGCCGGCATTAATTTTGGTGACCAACCAAAAAAAAAATGCTAAATTATAAAATTAGTTCTCTAAGTTTATTTTAGGTTTCATTTTGGTCCTCTACATTTTATTTGTTTCGTTTTGGTCCTCTACGTTTTATTTTAGTTTTTAATTTGGTTTTTTCCGTCACTAAAAGTCAATTGTCTGTAGCTAGAATTTGGTTTTTAGCTACGGACAATTGGCTTTTAGTGACGAAAAGGACCAACCTATTGTAACTTTTAAAACATAAGGGACCAAAATGAAACAAATAAAATATAGAGGACTAAATTAAAACCTAAAATAAATATAGAGGACCAATTTTATAATTTAACCAAAAAAAATATTAATCGATAGGAGTGCTAAAAAACTTAGGTGGCAGAGTTACTCGTATTCTCGTAAGGTCAAGTTGAAAGGACTCCCTCCCACCAACCGCCTTTCTGCAATGATACATAGACACGCAGATGAAAATCTCCTGAATGTAGCCTTCTATTGCGTCACTGTGGCTTTCAATGGACGACCGGTGAATTTACTCTATACATTAAATGAAACTACTAGTATTTGACCAAAACAGTTCCACTTTTTAATCCGAATTAATTTGAGGTTATGTCGGCAAGATAAATGGTAATCGGTGCCTGATTAAGGAATCAATAATACTAGTACTACTCCGGACTCAATTATAAACAAACTAATTATTTTTATATTTATTAAAATTGATAGTTAAGTGTATTTAATTTTCTTGATTTCATGTAAAAAATGAAATACATTTACTAAATTATCGTTAATCATAATGGTCTTCTCCTCGTAATATTAATAAATTAAATTAAGGAGATTTTTAGATTAATAACATTAAATATGTGTAGATTAGTTGATATTTACTTATATTTGATTCTACTAAACTTATGTATTTTTTCTTATAATTAAGTTCGGAGGGAGTACTCTCGTCATCATACTCCCTCCGTCCTAAAACTTTGTGTTTTACTTTTTATTTTTGTCGCAAAACATTGATTGTTTTAGAAATTCAAAGAATAATTAAACATTTTTTATCCATTACACTCTTAAATTAATAGTATATATTAATTGTTGTTTATTTTTACTAAGTAACTTTAGGGGAGTGTTAGAAAGTCCCAATAGATTTTGAATTGAAAAATGATATATTTATTAAGAGTAGAGATTCTCTCGATTTCTTAAAAGAAATGGAGTGTTTTAGTCAAATTTTACCTAAATTAATTATTTCTCAGTCTGTGTGCCAAAATCTTAAACAACCAAAATAGGACAGATGGAGTAATAAAAAAATATATTGTTAACAAATGCCCTAAGGACATAGATTAATGAATCCATAAAAGGAAAGTTAAACAATTTTCGATGTAATAAATATATCATTTTTCAATACAAACTTAACTCTTTTGATTCATTAATCAATACCTTAAAGGCACTTGTTAGTATTTTTCTTAAAAAAATACTCTCACCGTTAAATATTGTTATTTAACACTAAGGTTGGATGTGAGTAGTTAACGTAATCTATTTAAAGAGACGGACTCGACTACCTAATCAGTAATAAAAATCATAGGTCAACGATCTATTTATAATTCTCTTTATTCTATTTGAAATAATTATTCATGTAGGAGTTATAGTTAAATAAAGGGTATAGTTTTTTTTTTTGGCAAGTAACAAATGTATAGTTGGAAAAATATATTTAGAACTTGAATTTCTAAATATCAATTGTTTTACAATAAAAATAAAAAACTAAGGAATCGATATTTTGAAATGGATGGAATATATGAAAAAGTTTAATTTGAAAATACAATATTCATGTTACTCATACATTAGCTATTTTTTTATTTCATATACTAGCTATTTTACCAGCATGCTATACAAATTATCATTATTACCGGTGACAGACTTAGGACTCTGGGCTAGGGGTGCAAAAATTTTAAAAAATATATGTTATTATTGTTAAAAGATTTCTAATAATAAATTACTACTAAAAAATTAAGGGACTACTGGCAGCGGTAACGAAAAGTAAAATTATAAGAACATTCTCAAATGATTAAACTATGCAAAATTGCATTAGATTACAACTTTGTGTTGTGTGTCTTGAAAAACAAATTTATCATTTATATTACTTATATATCCTTATAATTATTTATATTATATAAGATTATTTAAGTCATTTTTTAAAAAGATTTAAGCTCTCATCCCCTCTAAAAAACTTAACATTGGATGAGAGCAAAAATTGAGTTAGGAGAGGTTTTGCTCTCATTCTCTTCTAAAAATTGAACCAAACATAAAAAATTTAAAATAACTCCTACCTTCCCCTCCATTCACCTCCAACCAAACACTATTTAAGTGAGAGGGTTGAGAGATGAAAATTATATGAGTTAGGATGTGCTAAAATTTTAGTTGAGTGAGGTCAAAAAAATTATATAAGAGTGTAATTGAAAATTTTAAAACTCGAGGGTGTGCAAGTGCACACCCTCAACTAAGTATATGAGCTAGGATGTGCTAAAATTTTAGTTGAGTGAGGTCAAAAAAATTATATAAAAGTGTAATTGAAAATTTTAAAACTTGAGCGTGTGCAAGTGCACACCCTCAACTATACACAGGCCTGTCTCTGATTATTACTATGTGTATCAAATTTTAGATAATTTAAATAGTTATAGGCATATTATAATAATGAACATTTACTTATAATTAGAATAACATATTGTATGTTAAAAATAAAGAATTGGGGTGAAGTATCCATCAATTTTTGATACGTATGAACTTTTATAAAATAATATATTTCATAAAAACTTTCAATCTAACGGTTGAATTGCTGATTTTTCATTTTATGAAAATTTGAGTTATCAAGTGGTATAACGGTAAAGGTGCATGTCTAATTATAATTTTACATTTTAAATTTAAGTTACAAAAATTTTGCATGGATTACGAAGAGATCATTTGCTTTTTATAGTATTAATGCATGAAAACATAGAGAGAGTAACTAACAATAAAATAAATTAAGTTGCTTATATTGGATAATAAAGAGAGTAACTAACAATATTTAATACTACCTCTAGTCTTTTTTATAAGAAACATTTGATAAAGAGAGAGTTTTATTAAGTGGTCTCATAATAAATAAGGGTAAATATGGAATTAAACAATTAATGCGGTTAAAAATGAGAATTTATTTATTATATTTAGGACAAAAAAACAATTAATATGGACACCACATTTAATATTGACTGCAAAAAATAATGTAAATTAATTAGAGTATTATTATAAAAAAATAATTAATGCACCTAGAAATTTGGAAAAAGACTCATAAAAAGGGACAATTTTTTTTCCTAAAGGAGGCTTATATTTATAAATTTAGGGCCTGTTTGGTTTAAGAAAATGTTTCCTGTTTTTATTTTCTATTTTTATTTTCTGAAAATTGTTTTCATTTTCAAAATTTCAAGATTTAGAAAATATTTTTGTTTTGCCTTGTTATTTTCTATTTTCAAAAACAAAAATAAAAATATTAATGAACTTAATATGATTTGAAAATATTTTTTAATTTTAATAATATAAATATTTTTATTAATGAGCAATTTATAAATATCTTAATTAAAAGCTAAAAAACAAATATAAAAAATATTTTAGAAAAAAAAATCCAAAAATTCAACTTAATTAAGTTATAAAAACTTTTAAAATGGGTGTGTGCTTAACTAAACAACAGCGTTTGAAATGTGCTCTCTTTTGAAAAAAAGATCATAATGATGCTGTTGATTATTAAAAAAAAAATTAAAAATTCTACTGTTGATCATAATCGAAAAAGTCATAAAATAAGTAGACAAAGCATATAATCGGAAAAAAAATTGTGTGCCATTCTGAAATAGCAAAAAATCTGCAGTATATCACAGTTCTAAAATTATTAAAAATTTCTACTGTTCTTGAGTCGTGTATTTTGCAGCGTGCTTTCTCGAAGAACGTCATCATCCACCCGAGAGGGTCTCAAGTACAATTAAATACAAAACTTGTTATAATTACCATGACTGCCACAGCGTTTTCAACAGGAAACGACTTTTTTTCATTTTCAGTTTTTGCCTATTTTTTTTAACAATTTTGAAGAAAACGTTTTTTAAAATTTAAACAAACATATTTTATCTACTACTTCCTATTTTCAGTGGAAATGAAAATAGGAAATGCCCAAAGTAAACATGCCTAAACAGAGGAAGTAACTCATTTTATTTATTATCGATGGATACACCCTGAAGTAAAGAATAGAAAGCCAAAGTGTAATCAAAGCAGCGTTGAACTCAAAAGGGGTTGGTTGGAAGACTAGAAGCACACTAATGGCTTTAAATGAATTTTATTTGCAATATGCTGGGTTAGTTGTGAAAATTTCAATAATCCAACATTAGTCTCAACTCTTAAGTATGCCCACAGAGATATTCAATTAAAAAGGAAGAAAAAATGCTGAAATTTTTTACTAGTTAGGTATTCCATCCGGTCTAAAATATAAACAAAAAAAGTTTATGTATTTGATCCACCAGTTTTGTCTTTTGAGCCATATATACCGGAATATGCTTAGTCATGCTTCGTGAATAGTGACCAAAAAAATTCGAGATGAAAAATTTTGGACCGCTAATTTTACTAAACACTTCAAATTCAATCGGTTAGCTTATTCGCTATTAGTTATCCGCTATAAATTCATTCGCTATCAATTTATTTATCCGCTATTAATTAGTTTATCCATTATCCATTACTTTTTAACTAAGAGAGCCTAAATTGCACTCTTATTTTTACAATTTTTTCCCCCTCGTATATTGCGCGAACAAATGTTGGATTGCTACAAATCCACATCAATACAGTTTGAGCAACACGTATATGAATTCCACTAAAACACGCATACTATATGGCAGTTTTGGTTTCTGCTCCATCATATGCTTTGGCTTGCCATTCAAACATATGTTGCCAAGAGATTCGAATTTGATCTTTGATACCATCTTTGCTGATGTGTTTTTTTTTTTTTTTGGTACAGCTGATGTGTGTTTTTCTCCAAAAGAAAATGTGCATAGTTTGTTTCTTACCCGAGATTTATAGTATTATTAGTACTATCTTTCATACCTGTGTACCTTTGTGGGTCTATACGCGTGTCATGTCGTTTGGGATACTTTAGCAGTTAAGTTCAAATAGAAACCGACAGAAAGAATTACGTTAGCTGAGGCAGAACGGCACAAGGTTGGTAACTTGTAGTATGCTGCAATAGCAGGCGCAAGCTTGCCAATTGTTCCTTTTTCTATGCATACGATGTTAATACTAGTACTCCATCCGTCCCGATATATACTCCCTCAGTTAATTAATATAAGATTTTTTTTGTAAAAATAAAAAATAAAAATTGTCTCTTAATATAAGACTATTTTTAACGACCAAAGTGTATTATTTTTTTTTTTTACAAAATTATCCTCTATGCCAAGGTACATTAGTTCTCTCTCTCTTAATAGTCTTAGAAGATGAGAAGAGTAACTTGAGAAAAATAACACACATTTTGTACAAATTTAATGTTAATAACTAACAAATCTCACTTTCTTAAGGGACGTGAATTGGTCAAAGGGATCCTATATTAAGGGACGGAGGGAGTATGTCATATTTGACTGAATCACACAGTTTAAGAAAAACAATAAAGAAAGAAAGAGAGTAACGATTTTACTAAATTAATCTTACTAACCATTGATGTATTAACTATTATCATAAATGCAAAATAAAATATTTGAAGGTACAATTGACAGAAATAATTTAATATTATATTAAAAATATAAAATAACATATATTTTCGGATATTTTTTTTCTATAAATATGAAATATATATTGCGGCGGAGGGATTACTGTAGAAGCCATTATTGGAGGCACGCTGGATTCATGGAAAGTAGAGGTGAAAATGAGTGAAGTTGAGCATTGAGTTGAACAGATTTGAATGGTTTTCCAAATTTAGACTTAGCTTTATTTACTTGACGAGATTCTCAAGACTCGGTTTGATACCTTTTAAAGTTTGATTTTATCTAGAAGCATATTAAAAGATTTATTTTGTATTTGGACTTTTGAATAGATTAACCGGCATGATGCTACAGCTTGTAGGATTGAGCAAATTAAGGCCGACCCCATTCTTGTAGAAGCTCTTGGAGTTAGATGGGCATTGCAATTGGCAAAAGAATCAAATATGCTTAAAGTTACCATTGCCTCGGAAGCTGAAGTTGTGGTAAATTGTATCAACTCAATTTCTTATGTAGCTGCTATTGACCATATCATTCAGGATTGTAAGGAAATTATGTGCTCTTTAGAAAGATCAAATGTTGTGAATGTTAATAGGTCTTTCAATTCTGTAGCCCATGGCCTTGTTGGTCTCTCAAGAACTGTTGGTTGTAAAAGTTGGCTGAGACATGTCCCAATCCAATTAAACTCTACGAGCTGTAATATTGCTTGTTCTGTTATCTAATATATAAGCATTTGCTGTAAAAAAAACAGAATAGACTAACAATACTTATTTTTATTCTATAAAAAAACAATACTTATTTTAATTATGTTTAATACGCTTTTAAATAAGTTAAGAAGTCTAATATGGTCAACCCTCAACTTTCTTTCAATTATAAGAAGTTTTTTTTTTAGACAATTCAATTATAAGAAGTTTGATTTTTTAGTTATATATAGACTTTTTAAAATTAAAAATGGTAACCTAATATTTTTAATAAATAAATAGGTAGTTAAATTAGTCTCTAAGACTATGTTTGGTAAGTAAGGAAAAAAAATAAAAAAAGTGGAAAAAAAATAAAAAATGAGATGATTTTTAGATATTTGATAGGAACGAGAAAAAATAGAATAAAAGAATGTATACTTTTTTTCTTTCTTTTGTTAGATTGTAAAAAAGGTGAGTGGAAAGAAAAATATATTTATAAAATGATATAAATAACCCTAAATATAGATACCTTTGGCACAAATGTGGTCGGAGAAAAAACAACTCTTTTGTTGGTCAAGGAAAAAAAGATAACTTGAACCACTTGCTAAACCAAAATTTGGGCCGCCAAATACTAACCACACAACATGCTCTTCCAACGAAGCCTATGACAAAAGAGTATATATATATATATATATATATATATATATATATATATATATATATATATATATATATATATATATATATATATTCAATGGAGGAGTGAACTAGGGATGAAAAAATTGGGTTGGGTTCAACAACATTACCAAGATGCAACGAAGGGAATCGATGCAATGTTTGACAGCATTTCGCAAGGTTAAATGATGGCTTGTGAGACAAGCTTTTGTTTTTTTGAACGATGGGGGTGATTCAACCAACCAATGGCGTGATTCCATTTTGTCGGGTGGAAGAACGATGTGTGTGAGCCAGGTTATGTTTTTTTTGTCCGAAGAGAAATATTGAGAAAGGGGGCAGAAATGGAAGGCTATTTTTTTTTGGGTGTGTCATCTGGATTTCTTGCCAGATGAGGCGGGATGTAATTCCTACCTACGCCCTCCATTTTACTTTCTCACGCTTTCCTTTTTAGTCCACACAATTAAATTATTTTTTGGAATGGTTTTCAACTTTTCCTATCGGGAAACTAGTTTCCAAAATTGTGTCGCGGAAATTACTTTCCATAATAGTTTTCGTTTCGGTAAGAATTAAGAGCATTCCTTTTTTTATTTGGCAAACTAAAATGGTGGCAAATGAGTAACCACTCCGTGTCGGGTAGGACCACAATGGTCGACAAAACTCACTCTCGAGTTTTAACACTGCTACATTTCCAAGGCTTGGACTGGTTAAGTTGGAAGATATTCGTGTCATCTCATCTAGGCGCTCTTGGGCAATTGAGTATGGAATGCTTTTACTATATTTCAAAAATTAGTTTTCAGAACGTAATTGCACTTAGAAAACTAATTTCCATAACACGTTTATTTTTTTTCTAATTTTTTTTATATTTTGAAATTTAATTTTCATAATGCTACTAATACTTCCAGAAATTAAATTCTGAAAGGTGTTTTGAACGCATGCATCTGTAACGCTTTCATCAGGCACGTGCCTTCATATCCCAAAACACACTCCACCAAAATTACCAACTTCCGATAAGCCTTCACGACAACCAAATTCATTACCCACATAACAAAGACCGTGAAGGGCTTTGTTTCTCTACATCACTACAACCAAAGCCATCATTACCCACGTAACAAAGTCTGTGAAGGGTTTTGTTTCTCTATTTTTTTTATTTTTTTAAATGTGAAGGACCTGGAGAGAAACGAAGTCTTCCCATATGACTGCACAAGCAATGGTAAAGAAAACCTCTACATCACTGCAAGGGCCACGTCGCGGCAAGGGCGATCACTGCGCCTAATCATGTCGTCTAGGGAACTTTGTTTGTAGTTCTGGCAGCCTCCGACGAGGTGACGTGGTGCCACTTGTCTTCGTGCACACCTCTGTGTGCCCCCGATACTCTTCAACGGTTTATGTTCGCCATCAACATGCCCCTGTGCTCTCGCCTTGCCACATACGAAGGTGGTCCATTTCCCTCATTTGATGCGGGGAAGGGGGAGTGGGGCAAGCTAGGAGGAGGGGGGAAAGAGGGAGGGAGAGAGAAGAAAGGGGGCAGCGGCACAAGGGAAGGGAAGGGAGTTTTAGGGCAAAAAATTAAATTAAAAAAAAAGGAAAAAAAAAAAGAAAAAGGAAAGGGGTGTGGGAAGCAAAAAAGGGGTGTAGGTAGCATCAACCCAAAGATATTGAACTTTGTAATACAATTAAGCCCCAAAAAAGAAAGTTGCAATCAAAGTTATCAAACCATTTTGACAAAAGGAAAAAAAAAAAGTTATCAAACCATTATTTCCTATCATGTTTTTATTAGTTTACAAAGGGTATACTTCTGTCAAACTATCATCTCACCAATACACTCGATCATAATCATAATACAACTGACAATAACACCACCAACAAGGGACAAAAATAAAGTGGTTAAAAAGAATAAAAACAAAATAAATCACACAAATCTTGTAAAAGGCTTTCTTCCAACCCTTGCTGGCAAGGATACCGTTGAATCCACACTCACATTTCCTAAAGATTCAAGTGACTGATATTTATCTGGTGTCCTGTGAGAGCCAGTATCCTTGCTAGAAAACAAGGACCCTTTAGTCCATTTAAAAGAACCAATTCCTTGGGACATAGGGAATGAAAGCCTCCTCTTTGAATCACTGGTTGGAGTTCCACCAGCACTACTGCCAGTGCCAAACCTTTCTCTGGGATTACTACTAGCACGTACTTTGGCCTGGGCAGAAACAGTTGGAGCCATGTAGCTTGGCACTGAGAAGGGTGGGCAGCTTGTGAGGCTGTCATCATCTTTCAGTGGCACGTCGAAAGGCGAGTTGGCTCCCATGGCCCTTGGCCTTGGATGTTTTGACATGCTTGAGCTGTTTGCTTGTGGTGTTCTATATGAAGGAGTTCTAGCTGGTTTTGCAGATGTCAGTATGGTTGATTTTGTGGATTTTGGAGTGGGTGTATCCATGTTATCAAAGGCAAAATGATGCTGCTGCCTTTGAGTGCTTGAGCCAGGTCTTGGGCTTGTCTTTTGTTCTGAATATGGTCTTGGAGGTGTGGGTTGAAAATTCTTCAGGACTTGTCTTTCTTGTGGATTTGCTGCAGGCAGTTGTCTTTCCAACCAGTTCCACCACCATGGGAATCCGCCGGATCGCACGTCTGTCACCGGTGTTTGAGTTGATTTTGGAGTGGCTTTCCACAACTGTTGGGATGGTCAACAAAGTCATAACAAATAGAGACTTCTATTTTCTCAATGGAAAGAGCAGGAAAATTTGAGATCAACTATGACAACAACAACCAACCTCATTCCAAGTGTGGTTGGCTACATGAATCATGTAACATCATAATTCCTTATCATATATTAAGTTCAAAGATAGACTGTTTATCTCTCTCAATGGTTTGACCTATAATTTTTCTTGGTCTTCCTCTACTTCTAACTATTGGACTAATATTCTTAATCAGATCAGCTATTCTTACCAATATTTCTGTGGGTCTCCTCCACACAAAGTCCAATTGAAGCTACCCCAATTGTCTTTCCAATAATAGTATTCCTATTTCCTAATATAGTTTTAAAGAATTAAGGCAAAATTACACCGGAGGTCCTTTATCTTAATTTAAAGTTTCACTTCAGTTCTTTATCTTTATTTTGTGTCAACTTAATACTTTAAAGTTAATTTTAGTTTCAATTTAGCCTCACATGTTCTAAAATATTGTCAATGTTGGCCAAATTGGTATGTTATTGCCTTTTTGCAACATCTTTTTGGGCTCTGATTGGTGGCACAATTAATACAGCAGATTGTGCTTGTGGCAAACATGCATCTCTCGTTGTAGATTAGCCAACAGTTTGCCTCGAAATTAACGTTTTAAAACACGTGGGACTAAATTGAAGCAAAAAAAAAAAGATAAATGACTAACTTGAAACTTTAAATTAAGATAAAGGATTTCTAGTGTAATTTTGCCAAGAATTAAACAAATAATAGAACATGTGATCTCATTCAAAATTGGAAAAAGAAAATAATATGTCAAAGGTCTTTTTTTATATGAATTTTTTTTTTTAAAAAAAGTAAATCATAAATAAGAAGAAGACTAGGCTGTTTTGGTGGGCACCTGATGTGAATATGCAAATGCCATTGCTCTTTCTCTTTTGATGATTGCTTCCACCTTCCTTTGCAACCTTGCTTCTATTTCCTCTTTTGTCAGTAAGCTATCATCCCACTCATCACCTGCCTCAGACTATACCAAAATTCCAAATTATCAAAATAAATTAATTGATTCACATAAAGGCAGTTAGTTGGAAATACAAGCATGCACATATTTCTGAATAAAAGTGGACTTCATTAGAAGTTACTTTATATCTAAACAAGATGGACGTCATGAAGAAGAGTATGATCATCACTTATAGTTGAATAGATCAATTATGCTTGCACAATCCCCCGGATTATTAAGTATATAATAACTGTAATAGACCACCAACAACTTGAATTTTTAATTAAATTTATTTAACTGGTTGTTAAGGAATTAAGCCATACTGCAACCACACCAGTGGCTCAGATAGTCATCAAGTTTGAAGGTGTCGGTTGGCTTAGCAATAGCTGGTAAAGGCCTTTATAGTGAGTGCAAGGACTTGGGATAAAATCGCACATTCGCTTGGGAGAGAGTAAGAGAAGAAGGAGGGTTGCCTACCATTGTGTAACTGTAATCAACAGAAACAGACAAAAGAAAAAACAGAACTTGACCACTAAGGCAACATTACAAAGGGAAGGGTATTTAGTCCTATAATGTTGAAGTGCCTGAATTAGAAACAACTCAAACAAGTACTAAGTAGTTACTCCCTCCGTCCCGTAATATATGTCACAATTGACCAAATCACATAGTTTAAGAAAAAGTAATAAATGAAAGAAAGAGAGTGATAATTTTACCAAATTAACCTCATTAACTATTGGTGTATTAACTATTGTCATAAATATAAAGTGGAGTATTTGAGGGTATAATTGACAAAGAAACATTTAATTTTGCATTGAAAATTGAAGATGACATATATTTTGGGACAGTTATTTTTGGCAAATATGATATATATTATGAGACGGAGGGAGTAACATTTAAAGTGAGTTGGCCAAGCATAAGTTCTTGACACCTAAGCCATAGTTCCTGCCACTTAGTTGCTAGCAGTTGAACATTTTGTTATCAACACAAGTTACATGTTACGCACATTTATCCGTCCCATGTTCACAAGTTTCTATCAGGGAGCTCAAGGGTGGTTCAGGTTAGAGTGCTTACACCATGTCCTAAAGTCAGCTTGCCCAAGGTACTTGCAGCCTCTTTATCATTCTTGAACTCAGCTTGATATCGTGCCTGGTTTTCCAACATCTGGATCCTTCGAGACTGAATCTGAGATTGAACTCGCACCAACAGCTGCATGTGTTTCATGGCATTAACCGTCTGCCTCTTCACATTCTGTCCTCTTACCACTCCTTGCAGCCTTACCAAACCCTTCAGAGCTCTAAAACTCCTCCTGGCCTGTATTGCAAGTACTACATATCACAAGGTGGATACTTTTTTCATGATTAATAAAAAGCAGGCAAAATCAATGGATCAAGGAGCATTCTACATGCAAAGAGTGACTCACTCATGTTCTCAAGGTGAACAGCCACATACTCAGCCTATTCAGGCACATAATTTTCATGGTTGATAAAAAGGACATGGCTTCAATTATTTTTGCCAGATAATAATTATACATAAAGTGCGTTTATGTTATGTATCCTGATGATGGGAAAACTAAATTATCTTGTGTGCATTCAAATGAAGAATAAGTAATTATATTATTCATTTATTCTTCTACACTTTCAGAATATCACATTTTTTAATGATATGTATCTAAAAAGGTAGCACATATGGGGTTGTTAAATTCTGAATTTGGTTAACTCGTGCCCTTCTGGCATAGTTACTAAGCACTCATTACCCTTTATTAAATCATCTTAAGTACTTAATGGAGAAACTGTCAAGTACTTTTTTTAAATTTTCAAGATATTAGGAGTTACTTTGGACAAAATTTTCATCAAGCACTTATATAGGAAAAGAAAATTTGAAATGATATTGCAAAGGCCATGAGTTTTTAAATAATAGCTTCCGGCACAAGGTGACATAAGCTTATGCACTTCAACTTTTTCAAAAGACCTCTCATTTAACTTCTCTATAAGCATATGTAACCTTACAAGGGATTTTTCGTAAGTTAGGAACCAAATACTTATCTCAGATGAGAAGCTCCCATAAGCTACGAGTTAATCAAAACTAGGCCTAAATACTTTTGCATTTTATAGTTTCTATTTTAATTCCCTAATATGTCTCCAAGGGCACACCTCAGAAAGGCTAAATTCTATTAGTGGCATTCACAAGAGAATATGGAAGCTTACCATATAACCTCTGTAAGTAGCCTGGATCTTAGTAGCTGAGGCATGCTGGTTCCTTAAAGTTGGTTCTGGTCTGTGGCCAACCTCCTTATGGAGATGAACATTTCGGGAAGATGCAGCTTTGGGAGAGGTAACTTGTGGAGAAGCAGCCCTTGGAGATGGAGGAGCCCTTGGAGAAGGGGCCCTAGGAGAAGGAGCTCTAGGTGAAGCAACTCTAGGAGGGACAAAAGGCGGCGTTTTGGGTCGCTCAGGAGGAGTGGGAGGCCTTAACGCCAGTACTTGTTGCTCTCTTTCAAAGTCCCCAAATATTTTCTCAATGCTGCTTGGCTCTCTGAAGAGGGGGATGAAAGAATTGGTCTCTCCATGCCTTAGTTTTCCTAGACCTTTCTTCTTCTCTTTTGTGCTTTTGTTATCTGAATCCTGCTATATATTATTGAAAATTATTAGATGTATCAATCTGCAGGAAACAAGCTCAAATTGGTAATAGAACTTGCTGCAAATTTAAAGGCAGAGTCATGCAGATGTTGCTTCCAGAATCTAAGTTCAGACAAAAAAGTATAATAACTTAAAACTAATGCATAAAGCAAATATGATGTAAGAATGGTTGGATGAATTGCAAGCAACCTCTTAAATCACTTTGCAATGTTTCAATTACCTATTGGTGGTTATGAACCAACCTAATTGACATTTGACAGATTATTTAAAATGTGGAAACTTGGAAGGTTCATAAGGATGCAATTTCTCAATATTACCACAGGTCTGTCCATTACAGTCCACTGTCTATCACTAAATTTGCTACAAATTCATTCAACATAATTCCAGCCTTAAATGGATAGCCTCTTTGGCATCAAATTCCAAAAGAAAACCAAAAGTAAGAACAAGAAGAACAACATGCAAACATAAATCAAGCATTTCAAATTTGTAAGAAGGTACTTGCATTAACTACCTTCTGCTTGGAGTGGGGTGTGAAAACCCTCTTGATTGCTGAAAACCAACTCCCCTTCTTTCCCATCTCAGTAGCATTACTGTCTCTTCCTGTAAGCGAAAATTAAGATATAAGATTCATGGCCTGTGCATGCTTGTGTTTTTCTCAAAATCAATAATCTTTCTGCTAGACTCCAAATATAAGATAAATTCAACAGTTGTAAGATCAAAATCATTCGTGTATTGTATACTGTGAAGAAATATATATGTATGAGATAGACACACACACACACACAAGGATGTAAATATTTAACAACCAACATGGAAGTATTATGTTTCTTCTTTATTTAGGGAAGAAATTATGAGAGAATTAAGCTCACCAGAACGATCGCCAGCATGGAGGCAGCATCTCTATTTTATTTTCAGGCTGTTGATGGCCAAAAAAATAATTGAATAAATAAATCACAAATGAACATGAAATGAAAAAGCCTTCATTCAGCCAAGAAAAGAGGCCCCTTTATGCAGAAGGCAGAATAAGAAAGCGGTATAAATTTTTTAATCGATTGAATTTGATACTTGTTTTGACAAAAAAAAAATACCAATCTAATTACATGATAAATCAAATCAAGGATGCATATGAAGTGCATATAGTGTAATTCAAGGTAAAAATAAAATTCTCTAACAGAAATATGCAAATAAACCTGAGAAGGTAACATTGCAAACATGGAACCTCAAAAAAAAAAAAAGTAAAAAACACATGAATTTTTGTTCTAGAAACAGAGGAAAATTGGGAAGAAAGAAAATCCTACATGATGTATGAAAGCTTAGTGAATTCCAATAGAGAAGAAAGACCAAATTATGAACATGTCAGAGAGAAAGTGAATTAATAACAGTCATAATAAGAAAACATAATCTTCAGTTCTGACAGGCTCGAGAGTTAAGAGTAAATTAAAAGGATCCCGAGGTTATGTCAGTTTTTATGTTAAGTTGATGAGAGAATTCAGAAGCAAAAAGGAAGAAGATTCATAATTCAGACATGTCCATGCCAACACAATAGGATTCATAACCATAATAATTAATTAACAAATTTAACACTAAAATCATAGATAGATACCTTGTTGGTTGTGCAAGAACTCCTAAAAAGTAGAGGAAACCCTTTCTCTCTCTCTAGCTCTTTTTCTAGCCTCCTTCTCCTTTCCAGCACCACATGATTCTTCCACCTTCGTTGGCTATCTCAAATATTAATCTCTCTCTTTCTCTCTCTTGCTTAGAATCCAATTCCCTGGCTTGTTACTTTTCCTCTAGCAACCTTTCACCTTTTAAGGGGTTTATAGTTTTTCTTTGTTTTTGTGGGTAGTGTAATGTATTTTGCTACTTTTGTTTTGGTTTGTATAATGATGGTGATGAGAGAAAGAGAAAGAGGGAGATAGTTGGCCACTTTCTCACTCAATATGGACAACTTTCAACCAACTTTACTTCAATGGGAAGACTGTGTGGACGGACACACCTACACTAAACAATTACATTACATGCCACTTATTATAAAACGGTTGAGTTTGGTACCCTGCTTTTTATTTCTTCTTCCTTATTAATTCTATTCTACCTTTCATTATTGCTACCCTTACCAACATTTTGATATCCACTTAGACTTTAGAGATTTTCTGACGAAAATACCACATAAAAAGAGGAGAAAAAAAAACAAGGATTTTTATTTATTTATGACCGTGGCATGTTGGTGTAGCCTTCTCAAGAGTACTTTCTCACCCCACCCCCCACGCGCCTTCAAAGACTGCCGTAGACACGCGCTCCTGTGTGGGACAGTTTTATAAAATACAAAACTTATATTAAGTTCTATTTATTTATTTCGTCACGTTTTTCGTTAAATATATACATATACTCATAAAACATTTTGACATTATCCACTCCTTAAAACATGATATGTCAGTCAACGATAGCCTTTTTCATTTTTAAGTTAAAAACATGACGAACTTAATAGTTGAAATTTGATATAAGTTTTTTCCATTTGTAAATTGCAAACACATGCATGATATGCTTGTTGTTGTGTATATGATCTGATGAGAGATGTCATTGGAATTCAAGAAAGGGGATTTTTGAACTTTATATTGCGTCTCATCTCAAAGCGCTGGAAGCTTCTAATTCGTCTGAATATTATTAATTCATTAGTTTATCTGTAACATATATAATTAGAAAATACGGCAGTGTGTCATGAATAAGAAAAATAAAAAAAAACACTTGGATAATTTTAAAAATAATTAGTCAAGGAGTTATTTGAACTCGGATGTGAATCTAAACTGAGTGCAATTACGTGTTGGTATTGACAAACTTGGTGAGCTGTTCAGAATCTTAAAAATCATGTTCAAAAGAAAAAATCTTAAAAATCAAATGCCACGTTAATCTTTTGAAGAAGTCTTGGCATAGAGTCAAAAACCAGAGACAGCAGGGTCCTCCTTTCGTTTGAGCTGAGGCAGGGTTAGTAAGAAGTAAGAATCCAAAAAAGCACCGCGTGGAAAAACTTTGGCATGGGGCCACCTGATACTTACATGATGGCACCGTGGAATGTTGCATCCTAAAAAGTCTTTAACAAGTATTATGAGAAGGATTTTTCATTAATTAATTAATAATCATTTTTACAAATATTGTACCAGTACGAGTAGTATTTTTTATTTGATTAATAGTAGAACTTTTTTTTTCAGCATACGAGTAGTAATTTATCAATATTAAATAATATTTATATATATGATTAGCTAATAACCATTTTAACAAATACTTGGTAAACTAATATTATTATTCATGATTAATTGTGATTGCAAATTATGGATTTATAATGATGAAAAATCTTTTCAATAAAAAATATGTCCATAATTAAGTTTTTTTTGACAACACGTCCATAATTAAGTTAAACATATCAAACATTAATCTTTCATGTATGTTGTCCAACAAAAAAAATATCTTTCATGTATGTCTTGTCAAAAAAAAAAACTTTCATGTATGCAATTATAACACTCGGTCTCACTTACGTAATTGCTTTAGATGCACGCTGACACATTCGAAGGTGAAATTTATAGCACATAAAGTTGAAAAAATTATGCAAAAGATGAATTGTTTTATCATTATTTTAAGGACAAACGCCTCATAAAAATTAAGGAGTATAACTTACATTTTAAAATTAAGGGATGTAGCTTGGAAGTCATGTATATGAAATGACAACTCTACTCTTATCATGAGAAAAATATTAAATTGTTGGCATAATACTTCATTTGTTTTTCTTTACAAATGGTCTTTTTGTTGCTTACTGTTTATGGGAAAAAGCGTATATTTCGTTCTTTAACTTATTCTCGTCTTCTTGTCAAAAAAACTTATTCTCGTCTTATACTTTCATTATAAACTTATTTTGTATTGTCTTCAATTTTATCAAAACTCACCAAATTCATCACAATTTTAATGTTGCCAAAAATTCAGAACTGAGTTACACTATGCCGAAAAATAATTTGAACCGCGTTATTTTTTATTCCAATAACGTTGTAGCATTATGCGCATCAGTATCATCTAATGTGCGGGTAATTTTAGATAATGCTTCAAAAACGTTATCAATGTCGCACAAAAAA
Source organism: Calophaca sinica (assembly GCA_037113605.1). Classification (NCBI taxonomy): domain Eukaryota; kingdom Viridiplantae; phylum Streptophyta; class Magnoliopsida; order Fabales; family Fabaceae; genus Calophaca; species Calophaca sinica. The sequence continues at coordinate 96,799,443 of CM073734.1, read as the reverse complement.
TACAAGCTCGACATCTCAAATAACACTTCCTTAAACACGCATTATCTGGACATGTCACTTAAATAATATTTTCTTGGAAAAACGTTTGCTGGTTGTGACATTCTGATAACACATGCTCAAACAAGCGTTATCATAAGATCACTTAGATAACACATATTCAAGCAAGTGTTATTTGGTTGTGACATTCTAATAACGCTTGCTCAAACAAGTGTTATCATAAGATCACTTAGATAACACATGTTCAAGCAAGAGCTATCGATTGATTTTTTTAAACAAATTTCCTACTTTCGCGTTTCTCCATTACACACACAGGCAAAGATAAACAGAAGAGGGAAAGTTGACTCATTATGTTTCATCATGGGACATCACATGTTTGCATTCTCCATTTTGGAACGTTAAAGTGTTACAACGTTTTATATATAATTGATTATAGGCGAGTTTTGGCATTTCATCAACTGCCTCGAGAAACTAATTAAATGGGAAACACAACGCTCATTATTTCACTTTTTATATATGTTCAACCAATGTCTCTGGCACCCTACATAAATCCCCTCTTCTCTCCAAAATCCTTAAGCAAAACTTCACCTTCCTTATCTCTGTAGAAGCAAATATGGCAACCTATGAAACCTTGTCAATTCTTATGGAATATGTCATCAATTATCAGAACGACTTTATATGGATTTGATCTCACAAATTGATGAAGTAGGGTGGATGAACTACTTCAAAATGGATAAGTCTGTCATTCTTGGATCCATTCAGGAATCTACAGCAATGCAGAGGTTTTCAAAAAAAAAATAGTAATAGAAGTATTGGAAGTACCGATAAGAGTGGACAAGAGTATAGCCCAAGTAGGGATGGCAAAAAAACCCGTACTTGTGGGTATCCGCGGGTAAAACCCGCCACAGATTTTAAACAAGGCTAAAGCGTACTCATGGTGTAGCAGGCGGGTATTTATTACCGTGTATAAGCGAGGCGGGGCGGGTATCATACTACCTGCGTGCCGCTACCGTATATATGTAATTACTTAAATACCGTCACTTATATAAAATGACAACCCTAATAGTTGTTTTCCCCTCTTTTTAATTTAATGGTGGATTCACTGATAGTATGATCCATTTTGGATAGCAGTTGAGAATTAATTGAACTGCAATTACATTGTGTTTGTGATGATTCTTTATTAGTGTAACCGTTGGCACTAACACACTTTGGTATGACCCTGATGTTGTTTAATTGGATATTTTATGGATATTTTGTTGTAATTTCCATAAACTTTTTAATTTAGGAGCATGAGGTGGTATTTTGTAAATTCTCATTTGAAACTTTGTTTAGAAATCTAGGTAAAAAATAATTTTTTTAAAAAATAAGTGTGTTTTTTAAGAATTTCTTAAGTATCCATGGATACCTAGATGTGGATTCTCAAAAATCGTTAAAAACCCGCGCGTGTATTGCATGGGTATCGGGGGCAAATTATCCAACAGGACGGGTAGTGGGGGGCTACTACCCGTGCCCGCCCCGTCCCGTTACCATCCCTAAGCCCAAGCAACAAACTGTAAAGACGAAGGAAACAAAAAGGGGTGTAGAAAACAACCTTAAGGAGACAAGCATGCTGAAAAGAAAATATATGGTTCTACACCAAATTCTTATTGCCAAACTCAGGGAGTGAAGATGAAGTGAACTTCAACTTTATTTACTACCTCTGTCCCAATATATTTATAAGACTCTTTTGACCAATACACAAGAATTAAGGAAACTAGTTTTTACATTAAATTTGTCAACAATGCGTATTCTCTTCCTAAAATTATTCTTCAATTATTAAAAGAGAGAAATGGTTGGTCTTTTAATTTTCTCCATTTAATTAGGGGTATTTTTATAAAAAAAATTAATACATCTTGTAATTTGGAAAATAATCTTATAAAAAATGACAAAAAAGTTTTACAAAAGGGTCTTACATATAGAGCGGGGGAGTATATAACATGGCTGTCAAAAAAAGTGAACTTGCCAAAGTTTATTTTCAAGCATTTTAGAAAGACTATTAAGAATAAAGAAAAACGTTCTGATCAATTCATCCATCCTTTGTTATAAGCACTATTTTTTAACAATATTGGGTTGTTGAAAATTTTGATGATCTAACAATGTCATAAAGAAATCCTTATGGGAAAAGTCTTTGTGGACCATCTTTTGGGGTTTATGATTTGGAAGATATGAGCATTAAACATTGTCTTGAATACCTTAGATCAGAAAATGAAAGACGAAGGAGAACCCTCCAAGAAAAGACCTAAACTTGAAGAAGAGAATGTTGCAAAGGAAACACTTGAGGACTTAAAGTAACAGATGAATCAAATAATGATTTTTCTCAATGTGTTGAATGAAAATGTTAAGAGTAGCATTGCTCTTAAGTCTTATTGAATGGTGTTTCTGTATTTTGGGCTTTGAATTGTATTTTTTTGGTATTCATGGGTTGCCCTGTTGCTATTGTGATTGATATTCATATCTTTTCCTTCAAGTATTTTCTTTCTATAAAAGGAATAAAATTCCTTTCTTCCCTTCTCCATTTATCTAACATGCATTTTGCCAAAAGGTAGAAAGAAGAATAAGATGGGAGATGCTGATAAAACAAATAAATATAATCAGAATTATTTGAAGTGTGTGTGATGGGTCTGATGAGGACACTTTGTTTGGCACAATATTGACACCAACACATCTATTTTGAAGGATTTATACTTCTTTGGTCAAAATATGCATATGACAAACATATGTTTCTTGGTGGCATTTAGCATGGTCACATAAGAGTTTTTGTGCATCATGGGCAAATGGACTCATGACTTGCTATTGACTGTTATACCTGTTTATGCAATAATTACAAAATTGGCCCAAAATTTCCACAAATACAACATTTCAGCCCAAATAAATTAACATTTTTTTTGTTCAAATTGAGATTTTAATATACCGTCAAAAAAACATTTCGTTCTTTTTATTTGCAATTTCTTTTTTATTTGTCATTATTATAAGTCTTTCCCTTTTCTTCATAAGTCATAACCATTAAATCATTAATGCTGCAACTGATTTTGTCAACAAAAAAAAATGTTGCAACTGATATATTTGCAAAATCTTTTTTCTCCCAAAAATCTGCATATTTTGAGATAATAAATGATTTTCTCAAACGAAAAACCTACCGACCCACATAGATAACGCGGAAAAAAGTTAAGTGGTAATGGATAATTATAAAAATAATAAAAATAACAATAATAATAATGCTTTAATTTAAAATATAAAAAAGAAATTTTTAATTTTAATATAATTAACTATAATAACATGATGCTAACCGCAACAAAGACCATATTCTATCAAAAATAATTGATCCGAAAATAAATAAGCAAAATCAAATAATCATTTATGAAAAACGACCAACAAATAAGAAAGCTTTAGCCATTAAGCCCAGTTCATTATCAAATATTATTGGCAAATGCTAATGAGTGTCCTAAGGACACTTGTTAGCAAGATCCAATATTATTTACTAGTTATAAATTTATGATAAACTACATAAAATTCAAGAGTGATTGTTCAAGAGGCTGATTGAGCAAACTTAAAATTGTGAATGTCTCGTTTGATACAGCATAGGTTATACATTGGGTATATAACCGGATTATTAATTACAGAAAAAGGGTTTCATATTTAAATTATGAATGTCAAGTTGTTTTTTTTTTCAACAAAAATCATAATAAAGTTACAGTACCATCAATTAAGTATATCAATTAATTTTTTTTTGAAAACAAGTATATCAATTTATTAAAAAGGCGTTAATATATAGCTAAGAAAAGAGCTAGAAAGATGGAAATAAAAATTATGCAGTCACAAAAACTTTTTGAATAACTTTTATTTAGGTACATGGATAAAATAAAAAATAATGAAGTTTTGTTTAATTGCAATTTTACTATCTGTTACTTTAAAAATGCAAGTTAACATTAATAGAAATTTTAGTATATATACACGTCGATTTAGGGGTGAATTGCAAAAATAAATGTAAAGAATCAATTACCAAACGTCAATTTTGTCAACATCTGACAAGGGGAAAAAAAACTTGTAATTAACCTGACTTTGGGTACTCGTAAATTGACTTCCGGTACATGCAAATAGTAAATAATATAGGGGACAAATCCATAAATTGAGTCATTGTAAATTGTGTAAATCCAAAAAAATGAACGGTCATATCCGCAAATATGCATTAAACAATCAATTACCAAAAAAACATGCCGCCATGTTCATTCTATTATTATATATATTGTGATTGTGAAAGCAGTAGCAGGGTGTTGTTTTCACCCGATAGAAATTGTAGTGGGGGTTCTACTACTACTACTACTACTACCCTACCCCACATGTCGACAGGCACAACCTGCATAGAGATAATGTAAGTGTGGCATGGAAATCACAGTTCACAGAGGAGTGCAGTACGGGCCAAACAAGGTGGAGTTGAGTCATGTGACTTCACCCATTGTTGGAATATGCAAAGGCCAACACATGACAAGTCACAGGCAGAAATAGTATCCTCCATTCGTTAAAGCCAAGTATACCGTTTAGTTGGAAAACACGAGTCTCCTCAATGCAGTACCGCTACCACATTGATTTATACTATTATTTTTCCCTCTCTGTCTGGCTGTCTTCGCACGTGAGCTTGTCATAAGAGAAAACAAATTAAATGACCAAAATTTAAACAATACTGCTTGGCATCAGAAAAATTTTACTAACCTAATCACTAAAAGTAGGCATGTGTTTTAATACATAAGTGATTAAAGAAAAAAATAATTCGAAAATTAAGTACTCTTTTTTTTTGTACTCTCATTATATATATTTAGCTAAGCATAAGGCTGACTTGAGATTTTGGGTGTCATGTGCAAATCGAGAAAATAATGCTCTTATAATTATTTTTGGGTGTCATGTGCAAATCGAGAAAATAATGCTCTTATAATTATTTGAAAACTGTTTTCCTTACATTTTTTGCTGCAACTACTCTTGGCGTTGGAACTAGTTTCAATCCATGAGTTCACACATTTTGGTTCACATTAATCATGGGATGGGTGATTAGAATTTAAGCAAAATTGGTCTTTTAAAATTAATTTTAGTTTTAGAACATGTAACAATCGGTAAATGAATATGAAAATGACTTGGGGATGGATAAAATAACGAGTGTGTTTGAACATTCATGACTGACATAGTGACATATTGGAATCTCCATCAACTTCAGAGTTGTCGAGGATAGATCCCCAACGGCCGACTATTTGGGTTTTTTGTGTGTGGGAAACGAGGGGGGGTTGGGATTCCTTCAACTAAGTGCTTTTTCGTGCCTCTTCGGGTTGGAGTAGATGAGAAATGAAGGTACTACTTGACTGTGACATGTTCCTCTTTACTCGATTACTAGTACGATACACGTGTATTCGCACGGAACTCGCGTCGTTTGCTACGCTTAATGTTTTAAAACGGTGGTTATTTATAGTAAATGATATTTTTGATTCAATGAATTAAAAATTAACTAATTTTATAGTGAATTTAAAAGAAATATTAAATATATATCAAATATTATTATTTATGTAATTGTGTGACGGCTCTCGCTAACCACACCCCCTAGTTTGCCGTTCACACCCATTGTCAGAATTAAAAACAAGCACATTGACCAAATTACCCCTGGCCCCATTTTAAATTTTCAAAACCACCCAAACCTCATTCTTCCCTCTGTCATTCGTCTCTCTTGCACCCCCATCCTTATGCATCGGCGTTTTCACGTTTTCATGATTAAGCAATTTCACAATTGATATTCTTTTCAGTCGAAGATTTCTCATCCAAGTTTCCAGTAACACTCAAAAAATAATAGACTTGCAAAACCATACATACAGACTTCCTAGAAACAAAAACCAAGAAAATAAAAAATAATTATTTTTTGTACCAAAAAGAAAAACAGATGGAAGAATCGAAGGGAGAGAGCAAGGAACTTAACGATGCATCATCAAATTAGTCGTTTAAGCTGAACACTCACTCAGAGAGCAGAAATAACAGTTTGATTACCAAAGAAAATTGGTTGACACTAAAAGGAAGTAAATAATAACGAACCTCGATTGAGGATGGTATACGTGAACTAAATTCACGTACCATTGCGTGAATTGAGATCACGTAAGGGTACGTGATTTGAGATCACATAGCACCCAAAAAGTTAGTTTTTACTTACGTGATTTGAGATCACGTAACACCAAAAAAATTAGTTTTTACGTACGTGAATTAAAATCACGTAAGGGTACGTGATTTGAGATCACGTAGTATCCAAAAAATTGGTTTTTATTTACGTGATTTGAGATCACGTAACAACAAAAAATTGATTTTTACCTACGTGAATTAAAATCACGTAAGATCACGTAGCAAAAATTGGTTTTTACTTACGTGAATTGAGATCACGTAAGGGTACGTGATTTGAGATCATGTAGCACCCAATAAATTGGTTTTTACTCACGTAGCACAAAAAAATTGGTTTTCACTTACATGAATTGAGATCACGTAGCCCCAAAAAATTGGTTTTCACCCTACTTGAATTAAAATCACATAAGGGCATTTTTGGCATTTTAAAAAATTTAAATGTGTCAGGGGGTGTGGTTAGCGAGAGCCTTAGGTGACTTGTGTACCATATATAGCTAAGATTAAACAAACATGGTTATGATTTTCTTGATTAGATAGATAGATAGATAGATAAAATAGATAATAGAGATACTCCCTCCTGCCTCATTTATAAAAAAAAGTTCTTTCAATATTCGTTAAAAATTATATGTATCTGGTCCAAATTTTGGACCAGATATATACATTTTTTAACGAATGTTGAAAAGACTTTTTTTGCTCATAAATGAGACCGGATGGAGTACATGCATAAAATTGATATATGTTCAAAGACAAAGAAATTTTACCGACAATATGTAATGTTTTTGGGTCACGAATCAACAACAAAATTACAAAATAATTATTTATAAACAATTAAGATATTTATGAAATTGATTTATCCTAAAAAACGATGAAATTATACTGACAACAATGTAATGTTTTCTTGCCGATACTTGAAAGTAAGATAATATTTATAAATAATAAAAATATTTATGAAAATTGATTTGTACTTAAGTAGTGTTTTCCCGTCAGAACTCAAAAACAAAATAATCATTTATAAAAATTAAATACATTTATAAAAAAATAAAAAGTAATTATACCGACATGCAATGTCTCCCGTTACGACTCAAAAGCAAAATAATTATTTATAAATAACTTAAACGTTTATAAAATTGATCTGTGTCAAAGACGATAAAATTATACCGACAACATATAATGTTTCCTCCGTCGAGACTTAAAAGTAAAATAATCATTTATAAATAAATAAAAAAATTTATAAAAATTGATATATGCTCAAAGATAACAAAATTATAGCGACAATATGTTATTTTTTCCAGTTGAGACTCAAAGCAAAATAATCAGTTATAAAAAATAATAACATTCATAAAAACAGAATATAAAAAGTAATTATGCTGACAACATACAATGTGTCATTAGAATAAGATGTTTAAAATTAGTATGTAATGTTTCCTCCCGTTAAGAGTCAAAAGTAAAATAATCATCTATAAATAATATATAATAAAGATATTTATAAATTTTGATATATTCAAAAAGACGATGAAATTATACCGATAACATTTTTCGTTTCACAGTGTGGACTCAAAAAAAAAATCATTTATACCGACAGTATGTAATGTTTCCCCCGTTAAGAATTAAAAGTAAAATAATCATATATAAATAATATATAGTAAAGATATTTATAAATTTTGATACGTGATCAAATACGACAAAATTATATTTGAGACTTTAAACGAAAATAATTATTTTAGATAAAAAAATATAATGATAAAATATAAAAATATGAAAAAATAGAAAGAAAAAAGAGAGAAAAAGAGAGTGACCCAGGGTGTGAGAGAAGAGAGAGAGAAAGGGAGAGAGAGAGAGAGATGAAAGAGGAGAGAGAGAGAGAGAAAAAGTGAAAGATGAAAGAGAAAAAGTTAAAAGTATGAAGAAAAACTATATTTTTATGTGAATTTAATTTTAGTTTTTATTTATTTTTATTTAGATTCACATATTTGCCTCTTAAAAGTACATGTGTCATTAGAATAAGAGGTTTAAAATTGTATTTGTGTTAGTAGTTTATTTATAAAAATTAAATACATTTATAAAAAATACAAAAAGTAATTATAGTGACATGTAATGTCTCCCATTACGACTCAAAAGCAAAATAACCATAAATATTTATAAAATTGATTCGTGTCAAAGACGATAAAATTATACCAGCAACATGTAATGTTTCCCCGTCGAGACTTAAAAGTAAAATAATTATTTATAAATAATAAAAACATTTATAAAAATTGATACGTGCTCAAAGATAACAAAATTATAGCGACAACATATTATTTTCTCCCGTCGGGACTCAAAAGTAAAATAATCATTTATAAAAAATAATAGCATTCATAAAAATTAGAATATAAAAAGTAATTATACTGACAACATATAATGTTTCATTAGAATAAGAGATCTAAAATTAGTATGTAATATTTCTCCCGTTAAGAATCAAGTGTAAAATAATTATTTATAAATAATATAGAATAAAGATATTTATAAAATTTGATATATATTCTGAAAGATGATAAAATTATACCGATAATATGTAATGTTTCCTCTCGTTAAGAATCACAAGTAAAATAATAATCTATAAATAATATATGATAAAGATATTTATAAATTTTGATTGGTGATCAAAGATGATAAAATTATATTAACAATATGTAATGTTTTCTTTTTTATAAATTATATTTATAAATAAAAAAAATTAATTGATAAAATATAAAAATATAAAAAAATGAAATTAAAAAATGTTAATAAAAAAAGAAAGAAAGAAAGAGAGTGAGAGAAGAAAGAGAGTGAGATAAGAAAGAGGAAGAGAAGGAGAGGCATCAGAGAGAGAAGAAAAGAGGCGTGATGTAAGAGAATAGGGGGAAAAAATAAAAGGTAAGAGAGAAAAAGTTAAAGTGAGTAAAAAAATAATTTTTTATGTGAATTTAGTTTTTATTTTAATTTATTTTTATTTAGATTGACATTTTTGTCCCTAAAAAGTAAATGGGTCATTAATATAAAATGTCTAAAATTGTAATTTTGGTAGTAGTTTGATTGATTATATATATAGTAAATTTATAAATAAAATAATTATTTATAAATAATAAAAAAATTATATTGATAAAATATAAAAATATAAAAAAATTAAATTAAAAAATGTTAATAAAAAAGAAAGAGAGAAAGAGAGTGAGAGAAGAAAGAGAAAGAGAAAGAGAGTGAGAGAAGAGAGAAGAAAGAGAAAGAGACGTAGAGGCGTAAGAGAGAGAGAAGAAAAGATGCGTGATGTGAGAGGGAGAAGAAAAAGAAGAGAGAGAAAAAAAGTGAAATATGAGAGAGAAAAAGTTAAAGTGGGTAAAAAAAATAATTTTTTATGTGAATTTAATTTTTATTTTTATTTAGTTTTATTTAAATTAACATTTTTGTCCCTTAAAAGTACATGTGTCATTAATATAAAATGTCTAAAATTATAATTTTGGTAGTAGTTTGATTGTTTATATATATATAGTAGATACTTCTCAAGGCTTTGTGTTCTCGGCACCGGCAAATGATAAGCCCCCGGATGGTGATGGTGGTGGGGGCAAGAAAATGAGCAATGTAAAGCAACAAAAGACTTCCTTTCGCGACATGATCATGGGACAGAATGATGTTTTTGCTCCACGTCCGAAAGTGGATTTACTCAAAGAGAATCTTGCTAAGATACAATATCACGATAATAACCCTCTTCTACCGATGGTGTATATTGATGATAAAGTCTTCGAAGGTGTGTGTGCACCCTGGAAGGAGGCGTTAGTAGTGAAACTACTAGGGAAGAGTCTTGGTTATTATACAATGAAGGAAAGATTACAAAGGGTATGGAAGCCTATAGCAGGCTTTGAGATTATGGACATTGGTAACGGTTTCTTCATGGTTAAATTTGACAATGAAGCGGATAGGACCAAGGTCATGTATGAAGGTCCATGGATGATTTTTGATCATTATTTGGCGGATTGCAATGTTGGTCTCGAGATTTAAGTGGCTCCCACGGCAAAATTGATCGTCTGATGGTATGGATTCGTTTTCCCTGGTTTAAACCTTTATTATTATGATGAAAGTGTTTCTTTGGCTTTAGCGCAAAGGCAGCTGGGAAGCGATTAAGGTTGATAATACACTTGATGTTAAGTAGAGGGAGAGTTTGCGGGTATGTGTGGGAAATTGTTGAACAAACCTGCTCATTGGAAAGGTTTGGTTAAAGGATTTCTGTATCGGTAGAGTATGAAGGTCTGCACCGTATCTATTCTAAGTGTAGCACGGCCATCTTACAAGAAGATTGCAAGAATAATAGTGGTGCAGGAATGCGTAGCGACCGGTGGAAAGGATATTCCGGCCAAATTGAATTCAAATTGTGGCTAATAATGATGTAAACCGCGCCTCCTAATTCTCGGAAATGAATAATTTAAACGTTACAAAAAGTAAAGGTCGATCCGCATGGTGATTGGTTAACGGTTGAAGAAAAAATAGGAAGCCAATAAATCAAAATTTGCTGCGGTAGCGAAACAAATTCAATGAGAAGAAGGGAATGCATAATAAAGTGACTAATCGAATTTACATGGTTCACGCGATTTAGCAAAGTCTCATGTACTAATATTTCTCAACAAAGTCATTCAACAGAGGCCCAGTAATTGATGTGGTAAAAACAAAATCCAAATCAAGGTCAGCTCAACAAGAGGCAACGATTCGACTTTCCGGGTCCTACTTTTCCTCATGCTTAGTAGTGGTAAGAAAAATAAGGGATGCAACTATTAAAAATACTGTAGTAAAGGCTTGGTTAAGTTGTGCAAAGTTGCATGCAAGTTCCTCAAATAAGTTTGCATTATTACAAGATGATGATGCAAATGAAGATCGAGAATAAGCTGGTCATCGCTAATTCAAATTTGGTGGGCTTTGCTCATGTTGTCTGAAACTCAACTTCATCTGGATGATATGGCCACTAGCCATCAGGTCATGGCCCGGTCAATACAAGGTTTTAATGGATTCTTTCCATAATTTACAATCTTGTCTTGGAATATTAGTGAGGCTTTAGCCGCCCAGTAAGCTAAACGTCATGTTCGTGACTTGATTAATTTTCACCAACCTTCTCTTTTGTGTTTGTGAGACTCATGTTCAATTTGTGAAAGTAGAAAGGTTGAATTCTATGGGATACAAACCCCGTCTTTTTTACAAGAAGCTAGAGGTCATTCAGGGGGAATTTGGGTCCTTTCTAATTTGACAGATACAATATTCACTCTTGTTGATAGCATGCCTCAAGCCATTACTTTTTCAATTCAAAGACGAAATGATATTTGGTATTGTTCTTCCATTTATGCATCCCCTTTCTTTTCCACTGATGCAGGCGTGGGAATTATCTTTCTCGATTGAGGGGCAACATCAGTGGGCCTTGGACAATTATTGGTGATTTCAATGAGATTTTATATTCTAATGAAGTTACTGGTGGCAATTTCAAACCTGCCCGAGCTAGTTTAATTGCGGAGATGATGTCCAATTGTAACTTTCTTGATTTATATTGTATTGGTGGTCTATACACTTGGAGGAAAAATGTTCAGGTGGCTGGCCATGTTCGTAAAAAACTTGATAGAGCAGTTGTAGATGTGGATTGGCAGTTAGTTTTCCCTCATGCTATTGTTGAAATTTTGCCTTTACATGAATCAGACCATAACCCTTTACTTGGAATGTTCCAAAATTCAGAGTAATAGATCAAAAAGCATTTCATTTCCAAGCAGCTTGGATGAGCCACCCAGGTATGAAAGGTTAGTCAAAAATACTTGGAGTCAAAGTGGGGATGTTGTTTTGAAGCTTGATAAAATTAGAAAATTCTATCATTTTCAACAAGAAACCTTTGGTAACATCTTTAAAAGGAAGAGGCAGCTTGAGGCTGCGCATTAAAGGAGTGCCGCAATCAACTTGATTTCTTCCCTACCGGTGATCTTATCCAGTTGGAGAGGGATCTTCAAAGTCAATATTCTAAAGTATTGAAAGGAGGAAATGCTATATGGTTGCGAAGTCAAGGAAAAATTGGATCAAGTTTGGTAATAAGAACACAAAATTTTATCATACTCAAACCCGCTGTGTCATTCAGAAGGAGAAATAAGGTGACTAGCTTTGAAAATTGATGGTGGAGTGGTGCTCGATCGAGAAGTTTTGAAAAGAGAGGCATCTAGTTTCTTTAAAAGACTATTTCAATCCAATGATCATTGTGCTCCTAGTAGCCTCCAGCTACATTGCATTCCTCATATTAGTCAGGAGTTGTATGATTTGCTCTTACAACCAGTTACCATGGAGGAGGTAAAAGATTCAATTTTCTCTATGTCTCCTTATAAGGCATCGAGGCCAAATGGCTTTCAACCAGTATTCTTTAGAAGCTACTGGAATATTGTCTCTAAAGATGTTTGAAATTTGGTTGCTAAAGCCTTTTTTCTGGGTCAGATTGATCAACATCTTGCTGAGACTCTAATTGTTCCAATTTCGAAGATTGATGAGCCTAAAACTTTGAAAGATTTTAGGCCAATTAGTCTTTGTAATGTGCTATTGAAATTAATTTCAAAAATCCTGGTTAGGAGAATGAGACCCTATTTGGAGGAAATCATTGGCCCTCTTCAAAGTAGCTTCCTCCCTAATAGAGGCACAGCGGATAATGCTCTCATTGCTCAAGAACTAGTTCATTTTATGCAATGAAAGGTAAATCGGGCTTTCTTATGTTTAAAATTGATTTTGAGAAAGCTTATGATCGTGTTGATTGGAATTTTTTAAGACTTACCTTAACAGATTTTGGTTTTCCATCTCACACCATTAATCTGATCATGAGTTGCATTACTTCTTCTACTCTGGCTCTTAAGTGGAACGGTGAAAGACTTGATAGTTTTACTCCAACTAGGGGTTTGAGGCAGGGAGATCCTATGTCCCCTTATCTTTTCCTTCTTTGTATGGAGAAATTGGCACTTCTTATTCAAGAGAAAATGGACAGCAACCAATGGTTGCCTATTCAAATTTCTAACAATGGGCCAGCCATATCTCACATTTTCTTTGCAGATGATTGTTTGTTGTTCACCAGAGCAAAGTCATCTCAAGTTAGACTTGTGAAAGAAGTTCTTCATTCTTTTTGTTTGGCATCAGGCATGAAGATTAATATTCAGAAATCAAGATTTCTCCGCCAAGGAATATCTCTCGGACAAGGTGACCAAATTTGAAAGCATGTTGGATTTTGACATACCTACAATATTGGTAGGTACCTTGATTTCCCTTCTTTGACGGTGAGGTCACAAACTCAAATTTTTCCTTCATTATTGATAAAGTAGATAGCAAGTTGGTCGGTGGAAAGCGGTTGCTTGAGCGGTAAGTAGTGGCAACTCTTTTGCCAAACTGTCCTTGGATCGATACTATCCCTATACTATGAATAATCTCTGGATGCGAAGGAGTGTGCAATAGATTTGGACTCTTGTATCAAACAATTTATTTGGGGGAGACAAGAATTGTCATTAGGTTAAATGGAGCACGGTGAGTGGTCTATCGATGGGGAGGTTTGGGATTGAGGAAAACAAGACACATAAACACCTCTATGCTTGGCAAACATGTTTGGAACTTCATTCATGTGCCTGATAAACTTTGGGTCAGCTGCTACTTTAAATATATTCCAAATTCTCATATTTTTGATGACATCAACTATAGAGGAGCTTATACACTGCGATCAGTTGATCAATGAGATTTTAAAACCAGGCTATATTACAAGAGTTGGTAAAAGGGAAATTTCCCTTTGGTATGAGAAGTACACAAAGGAAAATTAAGTGCTAGACTCCCTATGTGGACATTCATGATATTACTCATAGAATTTGTGATATCTATCATGATGGTGTTTGGAATTTTAACTTGTTATATACTCATTTCCCATGAACTTAAATTTGGATGCAAGTATTTTCATCAATTCTAATTCTAGTGATCTTCTTATTTGGAACATAATGCCACGTATGTACTCCTCTAAAAGTGCATATTGTTGGCTTCTTGATTCTCTCTTGATGATTCTTTAGATCGACTGATTGATTGGTTATGGATTTGAAATTAAGATTCTGGAGAACATCAAGCATTTTGCTTAGTTAGTTATGCATGGAATCCTTCCCACTAATTTCCTCGATTCACATGGCATATGACAGATGACTCATCTTGTCAAAGGTGTGGTGCTAACAATGAGACAAGTCTGCATACTCTGAGAGATTGTCCAAGAGTGTTGCAGTTTTGGCATTTTTTCAATTTCATTTCTCCTTTACAAGTTAGCACGGATGATCATTATCAATGGTTCAAGCAAAATGCTACTGGAGAGAATGGTTCTCTTTTTGTTATTAGTTGTTGGATGATTTGGAAGGCAAGAAATGAAGAGGTTTTCCTGCATAGATGGGAGAATTGGAAAATTTTAAGCAAAATTCGAGTTGGAGCATGATTCAGCAATTAAAGCCTTTGGAATCAATAACAATCGTAGATGTCCACTAGGCTAATTTCTTGGCATCCACCCTGAGAATTTTGTTAAATTGAATGTGGATGGCAGCTCTTTTGTAACCCCTGATCTGGCTATGGAGGATTGCTTAGGAATTTTCATGGGCAATGGATTCTGGGCTTCTCGGAAGTTGTGGAATCACCACAAACATCAATGCACAGGCTATTGTTCAGTGGACTAAAGCTTGCTTGGAGCAGGTTATAGGCATGTAATCTGTGAATGCGATTCTCAAATTGCTTTTGATGATTGATGAGGGGTGTCATGATACTCACCCCCCATGCTCGTTGGTAGATTACATTAGAAACTTCATGGCTCTCAATTGGAACTTGACCTTTAAGCACACCTTGAGAAGGAAACACATGTCTTTGATTGGTTAGCTAAGTTTGGTTCTAGCATGGATCATAGGATTCATATTTGGGATAATTGTCCCCTTGCCTTATCTACCTCTATCTTAGCTGATGCTATGGGGATAGAAAGGATTAGGGAGTAGTCTTCTCTGCTGTGGAGTTTTTTAATTTCTCATTGATCAAAAAATATAGTAGATTTTAAGAAAAAAATAGCCATGTTTAGTAGTTTAAAATATACTATCTCCGTCTCTATATATAAGACTCTTTTTGATCAAATCACACAAATTAAGAAAAATAGTTAGTGCATTAAATTTGTCAACAATATGTATTATTTTTCCAAAATCACCATTCAATTATTAGAATTCATATTTTTCCAATACTCTTAAGAGAGAAATGTTTACACATTAATTAGAGGTATTCTTATAAAAAATAATCAATACATCTAGTAATTTGAAAAATGTCTTATAAAATGGGACAAAACTTTTTTCTAAAAGGGTCTCATATATAGGGACGGAGATAATAATTCTAACTAATTTCACCTTATTTAATGTTATCATTCAAAAAATATCTTTCATATTTAATGTTATCATGACACAAGTTTCCATAGAAATTAAATGAAAAGGAAATGTAGTTTGGAGAATACAAGTAGTATTTTTTATTACACCAAGAAAATTAAATGAATTCCTTAATCAGTGTGAAATTATATATTTTTTGCTTATATTCGAGTCCGGAGGGAGTAATAATTACGATAATTTTGTGGAGAAGTAGTACATTTTTAATTAAGATACTACTACATCTGTTTCTTTTTAGATGTCGTTTAAGGTTGTTTTACACAAACCAATGAAATCGATAATTAAATTTTGTTAGTCTTGATGAAATTACTGGTCTTTTTCCTGTAATTCCCTTAAGTGATTACTCCCTTCGTTCCTTTTTACTTGTCGGTTGTTGAGAAGAAATTTTTTCCTTTTTATTAGTCATTTTGATAGTTTAAGGTTATATTAATTACTTGTTTCTCAATTATACCCTTGATTGTTTATTGTAAAGAGAGAAATAAGTGTGATGAATAATAAACAATAAAAAGTATCATAGGAAAAAGACTAATAATTTTATTAAAAACAATAATTTTTTTTGATTTATTTAGTTTGCGCAAAACAACCTTAAAAGACAAGTAAAAAGGAATGGAGGTAGTATTACTCATTACACTTATTTCTCTCTCTACAATAAATAGTTAAGAATATAATTTACAAAAAAGTAATTAATATAACGTCTTAAACTTTGAGAACGACAGATAAATAATAATAAATTTTTTCTAAAAAAATGGATAAGTAAAGAGGAACGAAGAGAGCACTAGTATTTGTTTTCTCAATTTTTCTTAAAAATATGGAAGTATTATACGCGAGATAATTTATTTTCCTTGTTTAAAATAAACCTAAATTAAAGCCTAATAACACACTCTTTAACACTTTTCTCAACACATTCTCTTTTATTGTAATTACAATTTTTTTAGTTCAAAGATTCATTTAATTTTTTTTAAATAGTTCAAGAATCTACGGAGAAATTAAACATTTTCTTAATAAACTTATCATTTTAGTTTTTATTTTCTATTTATAGTTTTAATTACAAAAATATACCTTTTTTTACTGGAAAATACACCTTATTTTCACTTTATTTTATTTTTGTCAAAGTTACTTATGGAAAGTAGTCAAAAAAATAAGTTTTTATTATTTTTAACAAAATTCTGAAAATAAAAAACAAAGTAAAAACGTGTTAGTTTTACAATTAAACGAATAAAAACAGAAAATAAAAATAAAAACCAAAAAGACCTTTGAATTCGTGAAAGACGGATGGCATTTTAATTTTTCGCGAATGCTAAAAATTGTCCAAAGGCATTGTTCAAGAAGACTAAAAAAATAAATCTTTATAAAAAAAATTAATTTAATTTTTTAATGAGTATTTACATTTTTTGATATCCTTAAACAATATTTTTGGGGCACTTATTAGCGTGCCCCTGAATTTTTTTATAAACGGATGGCTTTAAATTTTATTTTTTGGTCATAAGGATGGCTTTTAATTTTGATTAATTTAATCTAAGACAGTATTGTCTTAATTCTTTCCTCGGACTAATGATAGATACTGTTGTCACTCTTGCAGGTGGTCTTCTCCTATAAATAAACATGTTTTGGTAGGTTGCTTCAAAAAAAAAAAAACATGTTTTGGTAGGTAACCAAGTAACCAATTACTATCCTTCAACCACATCATGATGACGTGCTGCCTATCATTATTGTTGAGTTGAAAAATGTCAATTCACCAGGTGCTTCAGTTCCGTGTCCCATGTTCTCTTTTGCAAATGGCCAAGAGGCTTATATTACCTCTGATCCTAACACAAGAGGAAAAAAAAAAAACCTAAATTAAAAAAAAATTATTTAATGTTAATTGAAATGTTATTCAAGATATATCTTTAACATTAAATAGAGTGTATGAAAAAAAAAATTCTAGTAAAGATAAATCTAACATTAAATAGGAGTATAAAATAAATTCTAACAATTAATGCATATTGAAATAAGTTATTTTTTCTTGTAATTAAGACATAAAAATACGCCATTTTTTTTTATAATAGAGACAATGTTGTTGGCTACACTAGCAGAGAATTAGAGATGGCATATATATATATATATATATATATATATAATTTAACTATATTAAATACACATGATAAAAACTCATTTATCTGTTTTTCCTCTAAAAACTATTTTTTCACAAAAAACTTAACAACGCTCTAAAAATCTAACTATACAGTAGGTTTTAATATTGAATTCTTAATATAAAAGTATAATAAATAAAAATTATAATTAATCATATAATATATTATAATATATAATAATATACAATAAAAATATTCGAATTCAAAAATACAATTCATTTTCTTAAAGAACAACATTTTTGTTATGCTTAATATCTTTAGCTTGGTCTGTATTTGTAGGAATAGAGGGCGAAATTCATCCAGTTATTTAGTTCGACATTCCTTAATATTTAATAATTATTCTATTTTGTGCTTTTGATTCTTAATACATCGATTTATTCATTTTTTTTATTATTGATTTATTATATTCTATACTTATTATGTATACTCACTATATAGAGTATAATATATATTTAGTATATTATTTGATATTCGATTTTTTTTCAAAAAAAAATTCCAGCACATTTATATTATTAATTTATATTATTTATTAGATTATTAATTTATATTATTTAATTAAATAAATCATTTCTAAAATCAAATTCTTATAAATAGAATTCTTCTATTTTTCATTTTTTTTTTATAAATATTTTTTATATGTAGATTCTATTTAATTTAATATATATATTCTTTATTTTATTTTATTATTATACTCTATATATTCTCTTTATTTAACTATTCCATTTCTCTAGAATAGTTTTGAAGGAAAAAAAAAACTACTCTAATTCCACATTGTTTAGAAGAGGAGAAAGTAACTAATAAGAAAAAAAGAGGAGAAAGGAACGGAAAACAAGTGAAAGGAATGAAAACACAATTTGTTAGTAACTTTTTGTTTGGTTTTTAACCATGCAGGAAGAGAATCGAAAAAACATGCATGGTACCGACCAAAATACGATTTTCCCAAAACGGGCGGAAATCAGGCAAAATGACAAAAACAAGTATCATTTTTCCAATATTACCCTTTTGTTTTTTTGATGTATCTCAGAATATTTGTGTCCTTTTGATTTTATTCTTATTTCTTTCCAAATATTTTAACATTCTTTCTTTTCATTTTCTCTTCTACCAAATAACTAACAAATCATCTAACTTTCTACTTTTTTTTCCTTTTCTTTTACTTACCAAAAAAAAAAAGAGCATAAGACTTGTCCATTAGTAGGAAAAAAAAAATGCAATCCATTTGTTTTGTTGTGTTATTTCGTCAGATATCCTGTTGACCACGTACGGGAAGGATTTAATTATACCTCACAATAAAAATAGAGTTTCATTTTATGATCTAACACTAAGTTAGAGATTGATTTGGATTAATCTTAAGATTATTCGAATCATTTCTTCTTCTTTTTTTCTTACAGAAAATTCGAATCATTTCATGAAATCTTAAGTCTCATGTGTCAATGATTTTTTGAGTTTAGGATTAAATATGAATTTAAAAATGAGAAATGCTACCAACATGGCAACATACTCTCTTTTGAACACACACTCTCAAATTGGTTGAAATTTAAGTGAATCACGTTATTTTTTGGAATGAGTCTCACCAAACCATATATGTCCCACTTAGGAGAGTGTGTGTTCAAAAAAGTATGTCAGAGTGTGTTACTAACACTCTTCTTTAAAAATTTGGTCTGATAAAAAATTAAAATCGTGAGAGATAAGTATAACTCATCTTATAAGTACCCCTGATTTCTATGAATTTAAACGTATCTTACGAAGAAATAATCTTAAGGAGTGCTAGCTTCATTGTATATTCTTTGTTTATGTTTCTCCTAAGTATCCTTCTAATGGAGGCAATTTAATTTTGTGCATGCTTGACGCATATGATCAGACACTAAATATGAACATCTCTCAATATAGAAATTCGAATCATGATTTGTCTATGTGAGGGAAGTAACACTTTCTGTTAGATATAACCTCGTTGCGGCTCCATTGCATATTTAATATTTACAAAATAATTTTCATTTGATGTATGCTAAAGTACCATCCAAGCCGAAGAGAATTTATAGTGACAACCCAAATCTGCCAATCACGCTTTATATTTCTTTAGGAGTAGAAATAGTTCAGGATACCCGACAGAAGCTTATGACCTAGTCTACATCAAACCAGACTAGACTTATTTTTAAATGGGCAAAATTAAGATTTTTTGAAAAGCATATTTAGCTAGAAAAATAATCATTTAGGTCAACTTATAACAAGATTTTTATAATGTGTTAAAAGTATATACTTATTTATCCTTATAAACATTTAAGTATATTAGTCTGCATTAAAGACTTGAGCCTATAGGTTTATTTAGTGATAAACTTATGGCAAATTTAAATGTCTTGTTGCAAAATATGTTATTAAATAGTTTTTATATCATGTCAGAATTTTAAAAAAGTTAGGTCAGTCCTTAAAAAGACTTATATCAAATAAACAAGACACTACTATCGATCCTAGAAAACTTAGCATAGATTAATCTATTTCTAACCTTGTAGCCGTGGTTTAATTTTTTATAATTTGTAGTTTATCTTGTATAAAGTTGATACTTGTTGATCTATTAGTTCTATAATTATAGTAAATCAAGTATATACATTTGATTTGAATTTTTTTATTTTTTTCTTAATTTTATTAGTAATTAGAAAAACATCACTTTATTTTCACTTTTTTCGCAAACTTATATGAAAAAATAAAATAAAAAAATCTTCTTAAACAAACAAGTCATAGGTTTCTTAAAAATTCAAGAAACTCTTAAAAAGTTTATAATTTCCACGAGTTAAAACAAATATATGCTATAATCATAGTTAGAATAAATGTTTAAGTTCATTATAGCAAGATGAAAAGTTTTACTTGATTGTGGGTTTTAATTTAATACAAGGTTTCTTTCATACAAGATACAAAATAATTAGAGCATATCAAATAAATTAACTCAACCCATCAAGAAGAAGAAAGCAAAAAGAAATTTGCTCCGGTTTTAACAATACTGTTGTTCAATGTCTGGTGTCTAATCTAGAAGTTGAAAAATTGTAAATTAAGTAACGAAACTAGTATGGAAAGAATATTTCATTTTCTCTAGGGAGATAGATACACTTTATGATGGCAAAGCAAAGCTCAATATATAAGATTCCACATGAACCATATACGATGGAGCAGAAATTAGAAAGAAATGGTAGTTGATAAGTTAAAAATGAATCATGCGTGCGTATCAGAGTCACATTTCTGGTCACAAAACAACCTAACTTTGCCTTTCCGATACAAATCAGATAACCACTATTCTTACCCTACAAGTTTTATTTGTGAATTCTGTTTTAGAGTGTCTTATAAGCAAATTAAGAAGTCTACACATAGCAATTAGTTGGCGGCATTTGTTAACCGAAGAAGTTCAGATTTAGTGCACGTTTTGGTAATTTCCTTTAGATTTTTTTTCCCTCAACGGATATCTCAAGTAAATTTTTGGCTTATTCCACTTTTTAGTTTAAAACATCTTAACGGTGTGATTTTTGTCTATCACTTTTCAATTGTGCGAATTGAGTCTATGTTGTTTTTTTTTTCCTTGTGCAATAAAGGGGTCACTTGATTTTCCCCTAATTTTTCTTCACTTTTAGTCTCTTAAGTGTCGTGATTATGCGATTTTAGTCCCCCACTTTTGGTCTCTTAAGTATCCCAATTGTGCGTTGTTGAAAAGTGGGAGACCAAAATTGCACAATCACAATAATTAAGGGATTAAAATTGGGGGAAAAAATACGGACCCTTTATTGCACAAGAGGAAACATTACTCAATTCACACAATTGAAAAATGAGATATCAAAATCACACAATCGCGATACTTGAGGGACTAAGAGTGAAATTAAGTCTAATTTTTTTTATTAAGAACTTTAAATACAAACGCACACATAGATTACTAAAAGATTTCTTCAATTCTAAGCCCGTAGGATCGAATATAGAATTGAGATTAACATTGTGAGTATCATTAAATTAAACCCACTTAAATTGTTTGTAGAAACTGGCTCACATATGGTGAAAAAGCTCAGTAAACAAAATTAAGAAAGAAGAGAGAACTAAAAAAGGGGAACAAAAATTCAGCAATTGGATTGAACATTACATTACAGGAGTTGGACTAATCAATTAAATTGTCCAATATCATCTGCCATAACCATTCTACTAAGAGGACTAGGCCCAAGCCTTTTTCTCCTCATTATACTTCTCCTCCTAATAACTTCCATTTGATTTCTTCTTCTAATCTGCATCATTGCCTCTTCCTCAATAACAAACCTCCTCATCAAAACATCATCAGTCAATGATTTACCCCTAAACACTCTTCTTCCCTCTGTGCTAAGCCTAGCACTAGGAATACTTCTTTCCTGTGCAGTTTGCAATGGTTTTGATGATCTAGGATAACTATTACTTCTTCTAGGTGGAACCTCATTTCTCAATATCTCATTGTATGAATAAATAGGTGCACAAAGACAAACCCTTGTAAAGGAAGTGGCTACCTTTAAAGAGGTACATTTTCTTAGCTTGGTCTTGTTGGAACTTTGGTTGGGGACCTGTGGAGATTTTGGCATTGTCTTCCATAAAGTGGAATTATTAGCTGTGGGAATTTCTGTGGATTTTGAAATGCTTTTCCTTAAGGTAGCCACCTCCATTGCTCTCTGATACCATGGCTTCCTGCATCTTGAAGTAAATTTGATGTCATGCATAAATTCTTGAGATGATGTTGATGTAGTTGCTTGATAATTCATACCCTTCACCACATTCATTTTTTTTTCTCACACTTAAAAAAAAGAAGATAGAAGCAATTATGCAAGTGGAAAATAAATTGAACTTATTATTATTATTTTTTTTTATAAACTTAAGATTGTGTGGTGAGAGGTTTAGGCCATAAACCTGCCTATGCCAGATTGGAAATTCCAAATTTAGATTCACTGTTGAAAAAGCCTATAAAGCAGGTCAGCCAAAAAATGTTTTGGGTTTGGTCAAATTTTATAACATCATGAAGGTTGAAAGACTCTAATATGAAGAGGTTAGAGACTTGGTCATATTACAAAGTTGAATTGAACCAATCAAATGATTAGAAATTAAAGCTAGTGCTACCCGTTTTTTTACCAACATAGGAGAAGCGTTAAATTTAGTTTAGGCCTTAGAGGAATAATGTGAGCATTTTCTCCACAACCAACTACACAAAAAGGATATGCTCTCTGAGCTTATAGATGATCACACTTTTTATAGAAACGTTTACTAGTAAGCAAAAAAGAATATACTAATGCATTAAGATAAAATTCTCAAATGGATATTTGTTTATGTATGAAGGAGGGAAATTAAGGGGCAAATTAGGAAGATAAGAAGGGCATACCTTGTGCTTGAATCATTCTTTGGATCTTGCATGAACAAAGAAAACTGAAAGTAAGAGAGAGGTGGAGGAAGAGAGCAAAGTATTTTCATTTGTGTTAACAATGAAGAAGAAGAAGAAGAAGAAGAAGAAGAGCCTTTTGCTCCTCCAGTTTGTGAGTACTCTAAGATGGGGTTGGCAACGTGCTTCTTTCCTTTTCTCCCATTCTTTATTGTATTTGTAACACAACCCCTCCTATCTTTTGCTTTGGCAGCCATGATTCCTTCTGATTTTTGAGTGAGAGAAAGATATTTGAAATTTCAAAGTTAAAATGTTAGTACTACTTTTAATGTAATTACCTAGGTGGCCCCCCTATCTATTCAAAAGGGGAAGAATACTCTTTTATTAAATTCATTACTTTCTGGAGGTGCCTTAATCATATTTTTCCCCCTAATGTTTATGATTGCCACGAAGAGGAGACCATGGAGGCCATTAATTAGTACAAGACATGCTTGGCCTGCCTTTATCACATAAAAATAATGGGCTGCTTAACCACAACCTTGTTCACTTGCCGAGACTAACAAACTCTAAACTCATTCTTCATATAAGTACTAAGGTAATGATAAGTGGACCAAAATTTATAAACAAATTATGTAAATTCATTAGATTTGATGTTAATTTGTACTCTCTCCAGAATGAATTATAAGCAAATTTTATCTCATGTTTTTTTGAATAAAATATAAGCAAATGTTAACTACTTTTTTTTCTATTTAATGATAGTATTTTCAAAATACCCCTCATTTAATTCAACTTTTTGTATTAGTTAGTTTTTGCTTATAATTCATTTCGGAGGGACTATATGTTATGCGATCTTGCACACTCTTCAAAAATAGATTTGAGGCCTCTTTGGATTAGCTTATGATCAATTTATTTGGGTTTATCTATTGACATAAGCACTTGTCAGGGTGTTTAAGATAATGTATGGAAACTACTTATGACATGTGTAAAGACGTTTTCTGCTTATTTCGATAAGCTATCCAGGATTGCTTATGAAAACAGTTTGATTATGTTTTTTTTCAATTATAAAAATAACTTATACATAAACGCTAACTCCCTCCGTCTTTTATTATAAACAAAAACGTCTATGTATTTACATAGATGTTTTTGGATAGACGTTTTTTCTTATAATAAAAGACAGAGGGAGTATAAGATAAGTGTTTATCCTATTTAAACGCTTAATTAAGTTGTTTATCTTCCTATATCATGTCCGTCTTTATTCGTACATGGTGGTTTATATTAGCTTTTACTCGTTACTCTAAAACGTTGAGACTCGAACCAAGAATCATAACATGGATTTCTTCTTGCTCATTGAGAGATAAAATTCGTTAACCTTTAAATTCGGGAGTGTTCTCTTGGGCACAATTTTTATTTTTTGGGCATCGACAGAACCATATATACATATTGTTTCGCTTCTGATCTAAAATGAGTCAAATTTCAAAATTGACTATGCTTACTCATAATATGAATCCGTAATTGTCCTAACTCCTTTTAGCAAATTCTATCAAATTGGAGGAAAATGTGTAGCTAGCTGCAGCCTGCAGGTATTTGCAATTAATTTCGTGTCTCAACAATATTATCCTATAACCCATCACTGTCATCTTTTCTTCCAATTCAAAGTGTATATCAAGAAAAGGAGCTATAATTTCCTTTCATGTGGACATCACCACCTGATGAAAAACGCACCGTGTCATGCATATATTGAAGGAAGGGTTTAATTCCAATAAATGTGAACTTGTGCTGTGCAATTATTACACAAGCTCCTGCACCTTTTATGTTTATGATGATAATGGGAACTTTTGAATAGACGAATTATTATTTCTGCTTGGCCCAAAAACTGTGCTGTAATTATTTTGAATGGTGAACTCTACCTTAAAAAAGTCTATACTATACTACATTTATAGTATAATAATATAATATACTCTTTCGAGTTTTAAACCATCAGCCTCCATTTTCAAAAGGTTTCTTAATTAAATTCATGGTGAAGCCGTATACAATTAATAAATAATGGAGAGTTATGTAATGTCAAGATAAAAATTCCAAAATCCACTATGGTTATACTCCATTATTTTGCCACTTGATGTATTAGTATTAAAATTCGTTAAAGGTGTTGTGTGGTGCTATCTATTTCTATCCCAAAACTCCAAAAAGCTGCAACAAAGAGCAAAAGACACTATGATTGGAGATGTTGGTTGGCATCTTGGCAAATGTCATTCAATAATTAAAGATTGCCAATACTATGCCATAAGGTAAATTATGTACATTAATTACGTTACATGCAATTTCTTAGTAGAAAAAGGGTTACATTCAATAAATGTTGCAGCTTAAATGCATATGCTGAGACTTCAATTAAACTCACCAAGGAGGGACTCAAATTTGCTTTTCTCCATTAAGAATCCATATCTATTTAATTGTTGTTGTTGTTGTTGTTTATTATCACTATCATTATCATTATTGTTATTATTTATTGAGTGGTTGGGAGGGGTCAAAAAAGAATTAGAGGTTTCAGACTTTGAGTCATCTTTTGCTTTTTGTACATTGTAGACCATGGAAAATCATTTTGCTCACTTTGAATTGGAACGAAGACCTTCCAATCTAAAAGCACAAAGAAAGCGATGCTTGCCACTACTGCGGTATGGCGTCTGCAACTTTGCGAACTTTACGGATTTTAAGGCCTAGTGAACATATCAAACCGCTTCAAGAAAAATAAAAATAGAAAGAGAGAAAATCTAAGAAATTTTACCCCATGCTTTGTGTGTGTGACGAGACTGTGAAAGATATTATAAATGGAAAATGATATAAAATATGGCTAAACTTTCTTATAATTAGATTTCGGAATAAATTTTAGCTTCCATTGCCATGACACTTTTTTTAGCAAAACAAAAATTTAGGATGAGAAGATAACACCTTAGTCCAAGGCGGGGGAAACCTTTGGGCTCAACGAGCACTTACAAAGGAAACTACATTTACCTCACCCTAAAAAGACTAGTGAAGACTTAAACCCATAACATATCGAATACAATTCATTGTCATGACATTGGACTGAGCCGAACCAAAAATAAAGCATTCATTAATGTAGGGGGATATAAGGGTCAAGGTAACTAAATTTGACAAGATCAGGCCTAGTGTTCTATTATAGAAGCCGACAACTTGAAGGTTCATCAGTCATGCAAAACTAAATCAAATGGATTAGTTGGCGAGCACTGCAAAAATATCACGATGCGTGCATGGCATATTCACGTGCAATCTCTCTGTTTATTCATTTACTATATATTTTGGAGTGTCATTATCCCTTATTTTCATTATTTCTGATCAGTCTAATTTGGATCCCCTGCAGTCAGCAGAACCACGCAGTCAAAGCGATTTATCGGACGGCCCAGAAAAATACATGCTTTTATCATTTTCTTAAAATCTAAAAATAGACTGTAGCAAATCCGGAGTCACCAAACCATTAATTAGGCCTCACGCCCACTGAAGGAATATCTAAGTCCCGAAGGACAGGGAACATTTAAAACATTTAAGACCAATCAAATCTATAATCTTTTTGGAAGGAAAAAAAAAATTAGTACCTGACAAAATTGGAGCCCCACCAAGCTGAATACTCCTTCACAAAAGAAAGAAAAAAGGTTAAACAAACATATATATATATGTATAGTCCTTATACACGACACTCGTTTTCACTTTAGTCCCCATATGTTTATTTTTAATGATGTCTCTGTCACATGTTATTAGAACATCGTGAAAATGATATAAAGCTAATGTGAAATATAAAAAATCGAATTAAAATCGACTGTCAAGTAAAGAGACAAAGGATATAACTCCTAACAGCAACAAATGGCTAAAACAAATAAAGGTCTTATTAAAAAAAAAAATTTAGGTCTTAGTCCCCTGTAAAAAAATTTGTTTCTATTTAATCCCTGTAATTTAAGATTCTTTCACTTTTAGTCCCTACCATCAAATCCTTATTAAAAAGGTTGAGTTTTTCTTTCACTTTTTATCCCTGTAATTTTAAGATTATTCCCCTTTTGGTCCTTGTAATTTTAAGATTATTCCACTTTTAGTCCCTGTAATTTAATAGGAATTTGACAGCAGGAACTAAAAGTGGAAGAATCTTAAATTATAGGGACTAAATCGAAACAAAAAAATTTACATGGACTAAAACCGAATTTCACTCAAATTACAAGGACCAAAAAAATGTATTAACCTAACAAATAAAAACTAATCATGCACGCATAGGGATGAGTTCAAAAAAAATTGGTCCAAAGATCAAATTGAAAATGAATGTATGATACAGGGTCCAAAAATATAATTTTGTAGAAATGAAGGTTACTTCCTCCTCTTCCTCTGAAGAAGACACTGTGATCTTCTTCACTGTGACTGTAAAATGTTTAAACATAAAAATGAGCTAGAAATTGTATAGTCAATGTAGATTAAGAAATCTTATTCACTGGTTATCAGGTCCCCCCAGAGCATTTCTTGTTCCAACCAACCGAACCAGTTTTGCGCTCCCCACGCTTTCTTTTATTTTTGGGGACGTTAGCATCTTTATTTATGCAGGACTTGAGAGTAGATTGCTCTTGAGACCCGCAAGAAGCTGTTGCTACATTAGAATCTGACATGGGGATGGAAGCAGGTTTCGAGCTTTCTTCCCCTTCCCCTTTCTCCACCTCCTGAAGCTTCTCAGTGGGATGGTGACTTGCACTTTGTAAGGTGTTCTCTGCTGTTTCAACTACCTCGTGTAGCAAGACATTGTCTAACATCTGCAAACATCCATGTCAAAAGTGAAGATAGTCAGATAAGTGCAAGTGCAACCACCATAGTGATAGCAAACTTTCTTTATTCTCACATTTGATTGCATGAAACACTTTTCTAGTCATTAACTGCTAAGATATTGACAGGAATTACAGGTTGAACTAAAATTATGCAATACATAGTTTGAGATAACTTACATGTTCACGAGAGTCCCCAACCAAGGCTGATTGGAGGGTGACATCAGCAGAAGACAACAAGCCCACAGTGCTCTCAATTACATCAGGAATATGTGTTGTTTCTCCATAACTTGAAACAGCACTGTCAGGAACAACTAAATCTACAAAATCAAATTCGGCTAAATGTGGAGTTGAATTATACATAGCCCCAACAGATGCAGTGTCTCCAATCCCTGCAGAAGTTGTAGGACTTTGAGCAGAGCTAGTCTGCACATCATGGCTCAAATTCTCTGATGAAGAAAACCTTGAAGCATTTTTGGACATGATTGCATCAACATCACCCTTCAGCTTGTGGACCTTAGACTGCAGATTGTCAATTGTCCAAAGGAGCCGCTCCAAGGAAGCATCAGTTTCGCTTAACTCAAAGAAAGATTGATCTTCAACAGTGCCAAGTCTATCTGTTGAATCAGCATGTGGCTCTGTCATCACTATACCAAAAGAGCATATAAAAAAATTAGTCATGACAAATGAGTTAGATATAAATCAAAATGTGATTACATGATTAGGGTGTCTTTGGATAAACAGCTTAATTAAGTTGCACTTATATAAGCTACTTTTATAATTGAAGATGAAATAAGGTTAAATTGTTTTCATATGAGCTACAAGTAGTGTTCATAAGCTATACCGGAGAGCTTATTAAAATAAGCCGCAAACAGCTGATAGAATTGTCGTAATCTATTTTTATAAGCCCACCCAAACACTTGAACAAGTGTTTGTGCCATAAGATAACCCTAGATAAGCTGTAAATAAGCTATTCCAAACGCACCCTAAAGGCAGATCACTATTGTCAAAGATGAAGAAAATGAAAGATAAGTCACCAAACACAAACCCGTAACAAAATGTGGTTGAATAAAACAGTTTTTTTCTTCATCCTTTTCTCTTTAAGGAAAAGTAATACAAGACATGCTAATGGCACCAGTGGCTTAGCATAAGCAAGGTACTAGGTATCATAACAAAGCAGAATTTCTAACCTGGATTGTCAAAATCGCCATCCAAAGAGCCATCAGGATCAGACTTCTTATTCTCTACAATGTAAGTAAAGGAAAAGGTCACATACTTCTCCAAAGTAGGGATAGGTGGTTAGTAAACAATGAGGAAAAATATGCAAATCAGGTATCAAGATAAATGAGTGCAAAGAAGCTTGTACCAAGATAGGAGAAAAGATAGTGATGTGACGTATATGATGCTATTTCAGTTGAGTCCTCAACTTTCTTTCTTTTTCTTCTCCTTTTGGCCTTACTTCTGTAATGGTCACTTGAAAATGGCAACGACTTTGAACCAAACTCTTCCAAGGTAAAATGATCAGGTTCCGTATGCTTTCTCTTATCATATTCTGCAAGCTCTTTACTATATTTTGATGCTTGTGACTCTATTTCCTTGATTCTTAGTTCTGTCCATTTGCAACGCCACATTAGAGGTCGTATGAAGTTCCTCCAATGATCAGTCAACTTCTTCTTCCTATAGTTACCAGGAATTTAATATCAATATATGCATAAATAGCTCAAATAACTCTATAATGATAACAATCATATTGTAATAAACACACAACGTTCAATAATTTTGCTTCACCGTTAAAAACAAGCCAACTAGGTATAATGGTATACCACTATCAATTGATGATTAGCATAAGGAAACTCAAATTAATGGACTCTAAAAAAGACATTAATAATGAAAGACCACACAGTGATGATAGATTTTCCAATACCAATCTTCACTGGATACAGAGCCAAAATTCTTCCCACGAGCAACAACTATAACTATGGTTGATGAAAGCTTGTCTGATATAATAATAATAATAATATTAATTGAAGCATGCAATATCAAAGGATTTTCATAGGTAAAGATGGAAATAAATACTTACCGAAACATCAAACATCAAACCAAGACCCTAACATAGTAACATACCATATACAACCGGAAATTGTCAACTTCAAATTTCATACTTCTCAACATCTAATAAGAATCATTACTACAGTAGTCTGTAAATATGTTAAGATTTTAATTGTCAAATGAGGGTTGCTATAAAGTACAAAGAATATAGAGCACGAGCTGGTATTAATAAATGGTTGCAATGGTTTTACATTTTTAAAATAAATAAGAGTAAAAAAGAATCCAACCAAAATGTAATCAAACAGATGAGACATATCTGCCACTTTTCGTGCATTAAACTTCCGCACCACTTAGCTTTTTCCTTGTCAAACACCTATTAACTATCTAATTTGAACATCTGAATGCATAACATGGTTTTTATGAGTAACTTAGTTGCTTTTCAGCTAGATGGAAATTAAAATCTTAACATATTAACCTCTAACCGAGTACTTCTATTTGAGCACATCTGGTTTTCTTTGATAACTTTAATCATTTCTCAACATTTTCACATGACCTTGGTCCTTTCTTTAAAGATTGACTGCTAATATATGTCCAAGCAAGATAATTTAAAATTTACTGATTTGGAAAGAAAGTCACCTCATCCGGAACACAGAACCAAAAGTATCAAAGTTGCATGACAAGCCATTATCACCAAAGAATTCTGACTCCACTTCAGCATCAC
Source organism: Calophaca sinica (assembly GCA_037113605.1). Lineage (NCBI taxonomy): Eukaryota > Viridiplantae > Streptophyta > Magnoliopsida > Fabales > Fabaceae > Calophaca > Calophaca sinica. The sequence continues at coordinate 96,768,775 of CM073734.1, read as the reverse complement.
TCAATCTAGAACTATTCTCAGCATCAGACGTGGTGTCAGCAAACGAACTTGAATACTCAGTTGCATCAGGATCCTCATCTTTGTTCGATGCGAAATCACCCTTATTAGTCCAACTCACTATATCAACCTCTGTGTCCACAGAGGCTTTTGTAGCGTTAACTTGTTCATCAAGAAAGGGCTCCACCTTAACAATGGGCTTACCCATGTCACTCAAACCTTTCTCTTCCGCCTTCTCCTGAATTTTTGTAATTGTCTAGGAATGGATGAGTAGGGCCATCAGATTGTCTTTCACATACTTGGCTCCCTAGAAAGTTTGCCTGTTCAAATTCAGAATGTTCAAATTCGTAAGTAAATTCAACAAATTCAAAATATACCTGTTATATATACTGCTGATATTTATTTGACAGCAAATAGCTCAAACAATAAAACAGCAACTTCTACACACGCAAAAATATATGTATAACATCCAAAATTTCAAAAGATTCTGCTTACATGACAGAACCCCACCATTGTCTAGTAGGCATATTTTTTATATGACAATACTAACTTATAACAGTGAGTTCATCAAGTACCAATGCAAAATCAGAACAGAGTAACAAATTTAAAAAAGAAAAAAAAACTACTGAATTGTGAAATAGGTTGGCAAACACACTCTTCAGTATATAGCAAAATCAAAGTTGGTTTTATATATTCTAATTTTATGTTACAATTAATTTAATTTCATATTTCAATGATTGAATTTCATTGAAGTGATAAAACATATATCATCCATTTGAACTTTTCAAATTATAGATCAATTCAAATATATCTCTGCCAAGTAAATTAATTGAAGCTTGTTAATTTATTTTGATGAATCAGTAAATAGAATCAATCTTTTATATAATTTCATGCAAAACACAAGTGCTAAGTTAGATCTTTAACATCAATATCATGAAAAAGGATGGAGAGAAAATGCAACTTCACTGATACAAATAATTCATCATAAACACTCAGTAATTCATACGTAAGCATAATATGCGGCACGACTAGTGCAGCACCATATATACATGAAAATGGCGTCACTGAAAAAGTAGCTGTAGAATTGTGAGCTAAGAAGATAGATTGAAGTGGAAAATAAATTTACGTGCATGTGTTGATTGAGACACTGAGTGTGTGCGGAGTGAAAGAGAGAGAGTACCGTACGGGAGGAGTAAGATAAGATTAAGAGGAGGCGAGGGCGAGAGAGGATAGTTGGAGTCTGCTGCGGCGAGGGCGGAGGAAAGCAAGTTAGTGAGAAGAGAAGTTAACGTTATAAATAAATAAACCTAGGCTAGGAGGGAGGAGTGAGAATGAATAATGGAGCAGCTAGCGCCTATTTTGCTCTGTTGCTTCCCGCTTTTCGCGACACGTGTCCGCCACTACCCTAACTTACAATTTCAGATTTCAGACCAGAGTCGGATCACTCTATTTTCACTTATCACTTATTTTATAAATAAAATTGTTTATAAAATTAAAGTTTTATATTATGATAAGCATAATTGGTTATTTTGGTTTTCTAAAAATACAAAAAGATTAATAGTAAACAACAAGTAATGTTTTCCATCAGTATTAAAGAGTAAAATAATCATTTATAAATAATAAAAATATTTATAAAATTTGTATGTGATAAAAGACAATAAAATTATGCCGGTAACATGTAATGTTTCCCGTCAGAACTCAAAAACAAAATACTCATATACAAATAAGAAATACATTTATAAAATTTGATATATACTTAAAGACAATTAAATTTTACAGATAAAAGGTAATGTTTCCCAGGACTCAAAAATAAAACAATCATACATAAATAATAAAACATTTATAAAATTTGATATGCGCTTAAAGACAATAAAATTATACAGACAACATTTATTGTTTCCCCGTCAGGATGCAAAAAATAATAATCATTTATAAATAATAAAGACATTCATAAAATAGCTAAGTGTTCAAAGAGAATAAAATTATACCAAAAACATATAATATTTCGCAATCGGGACTTAAATGAAAAATAATTATTTATCATTTATAAATAATAAAGACATTTATAAATACAAAATATAAAAAATAAACTAAAAAAACTAAGAAATTAAAAACATAAATTAAAAAATTGTATTAAGAAAAAACAAAAACAAAATAAAAGAATATGAATATAAGAAAAATATAAAAAATAAAAAGTAAAAAAATTCCAAGTAGGAACTTAAAAGTAAAATAACTATTTATAAATAATAAAATATTTATAAAATTTGATGCATGATGAAATTATATCGACAATATGTAATATTTCTCTGTCGAGTCTTAAAAACAAAATAATCATTTATAAAAAATAAAAACATTTCTAAAATTGATATGTGCTCATAGACATTAAAATTAGACCGATAATATCTAATGTTTTCCCGTTAGGACGCAAAATAAAAGTAATCATTTATACCGACAATATCTAATATTTCTCCATTTCCTAGTCGAGATTTAAAAGTAAAATAATCATTTATAAATAATAAAGACATTTATAAATTTTGATATATACTCAAAGACAATTAAATTATACCGACAACATATAATAATTTTCTTTCGGAATTTAAAAAGCAAAATAATCATTTATCTTTTATAGATAATAAAGATATTTATAAAGACAAAATATAAAAAATAAATTAGGAAAACAAAAAAAATTAAAAAATAAGAAAAAGAAATTAAAAAATATTAGAATATTCGTTAAAATATTAAGAATAAAACAAACAGTAAAATAAAAAATATTAATATAAGAAAAATAAAAAAGTAAAAAATCTACATAGAGACTCAAAAGTAAAATAATAATTTATAAATAATAAAATATCTATAAAATTTTATACATGATGAAATTATATCGGTAACATGTAATGTTTTTCCGTTTAGAATTAAAAGTAAAATAATTATTTATAAATAATAAAAATATTTATAAATTTTGATACGCGGTGAAATTATTCTGACAACATGTAATGTGTTTCCATCGACAATAAAATTATACAGATAACATGTAATATTAAAGACATTTTCTAAGACAAGATATTAAAAATAAAAATTTAAAAGTTAAAATTTAAAACCAAAGAAATAAAAAAATATAAATAAAAGAAAAATAGAAAAGGTAAAAAAATTAAAAATTTAAATAAAAAATTGAAAAAATATTAACTAAAAAATTGAAAAATGATTTAAATAATAAAAATAAACAAATAAAAATGATAATAAAATAATAAATAATAATACCTCTTGTCCTAATTATACGGGAATTTTTGGAGAATTTTTTTGTCTTAATTCTAAGAAAAAAGTGACTTATTTCTAGATGTATTAATTGTTAAAATACATTTTATACCCCTGTTTTAATAGACTTGTATATTTAATAGACGTGTATATTTTCTATGCACCTAATTAATGCTATTAGGAGTATATTTGGAAAGATAAGTCAATTTTATAACATTAAATATGTCTCCTTGGTCTTTGTGTTTTTTGTAATTTTTTCTTATAATTACGACAAAGGGTAGTATTATATTTTGGTTTGGAGGGAAAAACTTTTCCCAAAAGGTGACATGTGTGCCCAAAAGGGGTTTGTTTTCTTAGATTGATATTGAGATGTTGATTTCTTTCTCATTGTGACTTATACTCTTGGGTCAACCCATCACTAGGGGTGTAAACGAGTCAAATCGAGACGAGCACTTAAAGCTTGAGTTTGGCGTGTGAAAAAATAGTAAAGTTTTAGTTTGACTCATTTATTTAATCGAGCTTAATTAAAAGTTTGAGCTTGACTTATTTAAAAATAATAAATTTGAGTTTGGTTTGTTTAGCTCATTTATAATAAAATTATTTTTGCATTTATGAAATTTTTTCTTTAATTATTTTTTAATTTTATCAATTTCGTACTTAATAAATATTTTAATGTTATATGATAATATATAAAAAATAGAGATATCTACTTAACATATAGTATGTGAAATTTAAGATTTCTTGACTACTACAAAAAAGAAACTTCAAAAGTTTGATCAAAACATCAAAAAAAAAATGTCTTGCCAAATACAATTTAAGTTTGATCATTACAAAAGCATGAGTCAAAAAAATACGACCACCATCTATTTATTGAGATATTTAGTCCAATGCTAGTAGAGCAACTTCACCCAACAAAAAACCATTGCAACAACTTAAAAATCACAACATTTATACGAGCTATTCACAACCATTTAATGTCGAGTCTATAAGGCTTGAGCTTGGCTTATTTAAATAATTGAACTCAATCTCAAACTTGAGTTTGACTTATTTAATTAAAGAAACGAGTTTGATCGAGCATTTAACGAGTCAAGCCCAAGTAGTTCATGAATAGCTCAACTCATTTACACTCCTACCCATCGTGGAATATTAACTCTTGTATTAGAGTTTCATAATTATATATTAAGGATCTAAATAAATGTTTTCAGTTTGGAACGCACCATAATTAGGGCTTTTAGCTCTCGAGTTCGTTCATTGGGGTATTCTCACAGCTTTGGCCATTTGTACTAGCCATGAGACCAATGCTCGGTTTGGCCAAATAAGCTCTTAGTTACTCAGTCTTTTAAGTTGGCCACTTCTAGAATTTGAACCATGTTGTAATCACCAGAGGTCGAGGCCACACTTCAACCAACCCATTAATGGTATATTTAATTGTATTTTACAGTGTTACAAATAACGTAAATAAATTTTAAAAAGGGGGATTGCTACTATCAAGCTCAAAAATAAATTTTTACATATTTTCCTTCAAGAATAAATGCCTTCATAAAAAACAATTAAAAAATTTCAATAAAATATGCTTTCACTTATTGAAAAAATACAACAAATAAACAAATAAAAGTAAAATATTTTCACTTGGAATTTGATTTTTAATTATTTTTAACAAAAGGAAAATAAGGCACTTTCTACCCATTCTTCTCCAACCAAATGAGGTGCGGTTTAGAGAAGCACAACCTACAAATAATGGCTGGTGTAATAGAGTTGAGTTAAACACGAAACAGGAAATAAAAACATAAAAATATTGTTACAAATCAAACAGGGAAACTTCTCTTCTTTCCCTTTTCTTCTCTTTTTGTTATGCAATTGAGCTATCAACTTGTTATGTTTTTTAAATGTTTTATTTTATTAAAACACATATATACTGTTTCTTTTTTAGAATGGTCTTTTAAAAATTAATTGCATGTGAAAATGGGTTGTATAAAGATAATTCGAATTATAATAAATTTTTTAGATAACTAAATAATAATTTTCTTTTTTATTAGTATTGCATTACAAGACTCGTACCCTTTACCCTTTATAGTAATTACACTTTTAAAGTGCTAGTGAAGAAATTTGAATTTATCAAACATAATTTTGAAGTAAAAGTTTCATAAATCACATTACAATAAACCTATTTCTAACTAAATTAAGTTTATAAAATGAATTTGAGTCAAACTCAAGGGATTGTTTACTACGTGAAAATATTTTCAATTTTCAACTTTTGGAAACAATTTCCATTTCCAAATTTCCAAGATTAGGAAATATGTTTGATATCACATTTTTGTTGGTCCTTTCTGTTGGTTTGTGACCTAACAATGCAATCAAAAACAAAACGAGACACACAAAGTCCATCGAGACAGAGGAAACTCATTAATAGCTAAAAGACAGAAACTGTTAGAGGAAGACGACTGGAGAACCTTGGTGAGGTCTGTATCAGCGACGAAGATGGCGAAGTGGCATAACATACAAGAAAGGTAGGAGGAGCAACCACATTGACATCATTGCCACCACCACCGGCAGCTGAGGCTTTACACAACTCATGTGAGAACATTTCCACTATTGATAATGTTTTGAGAACCATTTAAGTACATATTAAAGTCATTACATATGCCTATGGAAGCCTATGGATGATCGCAAGATGCAAACAAAAGTGGGAAAACAAAAATCAGAAAATTGGGTCTGCACCAAGAGGACGCTTGGTGCCCAACAGGGCATGCGCCCAGCGCCCAGCAAGCCCTATGCCCTGCGCCCTGCTTCTATTTGTGCTGGGTGCCTGCACCCATTGCATGATTTTTCTAGTTTTTAGGCTGTTTTGTAACACCCTTTCGGGGCTACATGGATTTATAATATTATATTTACCAAAATAGTGAAAAAAAATAAAAACTTTCCAAAATACGTACATATATTAATCAGCCGCAAAGAGTTCGAAGCGTAGAGATTGCACACATAACAATACAAAAGAAAATCCATTGACCGTGGTACTTAAACGACTTAGGGAGAATCCACAGTGTCCCCTAAGACTCTTACATTAAACATAAAAAACTCCGACTGGAAGTTCCCTTCCCGCTCCCACCTGTCTTGTATCCTCATCCCCAGTTGTATGCCTCAAGTCCAAGATCTTCTTCTGCCTCTAATAGATTTCACAAATACAAACAGAACACAAGAAAACACAAAGCAATGGTGAAAATCTCACTTAACGAGTTTTATAGCGATACACACACACGTAAGATAAAAATAATAAATATTATACATAGACAGACAGGATAATAATTTCCAACAAAACATTTTCGTATGATAAACCATACTCAATCACATCCTTCGACGACAATAACCTCAAACCTCGTGCGTCTCATGCCACACTCAATCCAAGTTCGTTATCCCTGAGGACTTTCACTTATACTATCACAAAACAGTTGATTCCATGACTTTATAATCTCACATGCAAATGACTTAGTAATCTCCCAATGATAATATCTCATGCAGATGCATGAATAAGGCTTAAAAGGCAACTGGCATTTCTATAAAAAAACACAGGCTAGACTGCAAGGAGGCAGGTGACAATAATTGGTCACGTCAAAACACACGATAGATTACAAAGAGCCAGCTGACAATAACCAGGTTATTTTTAAAACCAGCTGACAATAGCTTGTCAGGTCCAAAGGCATAAAGCCTAGCTGACAATAATTTGTCAATTCCAAAAGCATAAAGCCCAATTGGCAATAATTTGTCAGATCCAAAGGTTATTTTTCAAACCAGTTGACAATAAATTGTCAGGTCCATGCAATGCATAAATGTAACAGTATATCGAAACTCATTCACTTAACCACTTTCAAACACAAACCAATTCCATACACAAGACTTCTCAAAATCCCTTCTTGTAACATAAACTTGATAATCTCACATGCAAATGACTTAGTAATCTCCCAATGATAATATCTCATGCAGATGCATGAATAAGGCTTAAAAGCCAACTGACATTTCTGTAAAAAAACACAGGCTAGATTGCAAGGAGCCAGGTGTCAATAATTGGTCACGTCAAAACACATGATAGATTGCAAAGAGTCAGCTGACAATAACCAGGTTATTTTTAAAACCAGATAACAATAGCTTATCAGGTCCAAAGGCATAAAGCCCAGCTGATAATAATTTGTCAGGTCCAAAGGTTATTTTTCAAACCAGCTGACAATAAATTATTGGGTCCATGCAACGCATAAATGCAACAGTATATCGAAACTCATTCACTTAACCACTTTCAAACACAAACCAATTCCATACACAAGACTTCTCAAAATCCCTTCTTGTAACATAAACCAATTTTTAACTCAAATCATTTTTAACTTAGTTCAAACATTCAAGGATCACTTCTAAACTTAAAAGTACACCTAGGGACCATTTTGGAACTTATGAAAATTATTAGCTTAAAGTAAAACCAAGAAATCACTTTTCAACTTGAATAAGACATAAAAGCTCCTTTTAAACAGAAGTTATTTCAACAAACACTAAAAGATGCAAACACTATTCCTTTGGTAAAAATTTGCGATAACTTGTTTATGTTTACAAGAAAACCCCACTTTGAAATGTAGTCAGAAAACATTTAAAAGCATAGAGCTAACGCATCAAGCCATAGTCTAAGTTATGCCGTTAAACCAATTAACAATCGGTAATCAAACAAATAATGAATCCAACATCACAACATACTTACATATACTCAAAATAATTACTTTTCTAAAAATAAGGGATGAAACTCCAAAGAATTTTCATCCAAGAATAACTTAATACCAAATCAAGCATACAAACACACAAACACACAAGACGTTTGCTTTCTCAAAACTCCAAGAGAAATTCCATTTACCTTAGATCTTTAAGATTTCACCTCTTACCAAAATTCCTTAGCACCAACTTTAGCAAATATCCAAATCACCTCAAGGATCATAGATCTAGTCTTGGTTTGAAGATTGGAGAAGAAATGAAGAAGTTATCACACCTTCTCTCTCTAAAGCCTTTCATTCTCTCTCTTTCTCTTTCTATAATTACCTTCATGTTCTCCAAAAAGCTTAAAAAAAGAAATGGGAGAAGAGTATTTATAGGCAATGTGTCTTGTTCAAAAAGAAAAGATTTTTTTTTGGGCACAAGAAAAAATTTAACCATGGTTAACATAAACAAATCATGGTTTATATCAAAATCATAGTTGTCAAAACCGGACCGGACCGGCCGGTCCGACTAGTTGAACTGGGAACCGGACCCCTGTCTGGTCCAATTGAACCCCAAAACCGGATTGCACAAGAACTGACCTAAAAACCGAAAAATCGGTAAAAAAACTGCCAAAACTGGGAAAAAAGGGGGAACCGGGCGGTTCAAAAAAAATTAATTTTTTATTTTTTTAAAAAATGGTAAATGACATTATTTTTGACACATGAGAATTTTTATCCATTTTTTTACATTGATGGATTAAATTAAATATTATAATAAAATTTAAAATTAATTTATATATTAATATTATTATGAGAGTACTTACATTACAATATTTGTGATTATTGAATATTAGAATGTTATTATAACATATTTCTTTTAGTTTAATATGTAATTTTTGCATGTTATATGTTGACTTATAACATTTTAAGCGGAGTTTAATTTTTATGTTGTGATGTTATGAATATTATGTTATTTTTTGTTTATTAGTGCTTTATGTGTTATATTAAAAATTTTAAAAATATAATTTAATTCATTTTCGATCCGACCCTGGTTCGACCTCGGCCCGACCTTTGAACCGTGAACCCGTGCCTACACCGGTTCAGTGTCCAGTCCGGTTTTGATAACCTTGACTAAAATATATTATGCAACTCAAAAATTATTAAATATAGTTTTGTAATCAAAAAATTATCAAATTAAGCTTATGGATTTCAAAATAAACTCCAATCTAGTTAATTAAAAGATTTAAGCCTTTTTCCAAAACCTTGTCACAAATCCTATCTCCGGCTTCGGTTCTAATCGCGCGATTAAATCATTACGCGATTAAACCTAACGTCGGCGGAAAATACGTTTGATATAAATTTTATTTTCGTCTCAAAAATTAGGATTAACTAAAACGGAATTTTTATAAAAAAAAATTCGCCCGGGGGTCGAAACAGACTTTTTCGGCAGTAAAAACATTACCCGGTTGGCCAAAACGTCGCTAGGTTTTCGTCAAAATAAAAATATGAAAATTTTACCACCAACTAAATAAAATATTTAGAACTCAAATATGAAATCCATTTTGTCAAATACACACTTTACAAAAAGACAAAAATACCCTTTTAATGTAAAATACACGTAAAACACAAAACCCTAAATATTGAAAATACGGGCTGTTATAGTTATGTTGGGCAGTTTTGGTTCCAAAAGTCATATCTTTTTATGAATTTGATATTCAAATCATAAGGGTGTATTATTTCATGTTTAGAGGTGTCTAAACATGAATCATTACATATTTTCGTATGGATCATGGCAATGGAAAATTGCAATGGTTGGTGAAAAGACATGTTCATTCAAAGGTGGCTTGTTGGTGCTCTATATAAGGGGCATTTTGTATTAGGTTTGAGCACGCAATTCATTGGGCCATCTCTCCATTATCATTAATTAAACCATTCATTTCCTTATCTAGTGCATAAGAGTTAGTGAGGAAAGATTTTTCTGTAACATATCATTGCTTGATAGGCTTGAAATATGCGTGTAAACCCTTCAAGGATTCCAAAGTATCCTGAAGGGGATTTGCTAAGAACCCTGTTGCATCCAATATACTTGGATTGGTGAGGGCGAATCGAATCTAAAGCTTAGTGTAATACACATGCTTTGGATCATTTGTGCAACCAATTATCCTTTTGTTCATCTTTCAAGTGTTGTAGCATTTCCCATAGCATCTCTATCAAGTCAAGGTTCTAATAATCTTTAGGTTCAATTATCGTTTGTGAACAATGGCTGCATCATTGAAAGAGATGGCTTCTGACTTTGTCAAGTTGGAGTAATTTGATGGTGGCAATTTCATTCGTTGGCAAAAGAAGATGCAATTCCTACTCACCACTTTGAAAGTTGTGTACGTCCTAAACACACCAAGGCCAATTGACAGTGAAGATGAGACCGTGGCTGAAGTAAGAGAAAAACAGAAATGAGACAATGATGACTACATATGCATGGGACATATCCTCGGTGGAATGTCAAACGCCTTGTTCGATGTATATCAAAGCAGCACCTCTGCAAAGGAACTTTGGGAGAAACTAGAAGCAAGGTACATGCAAGAAGATGCTACAAGTAAGAAATTTCTTATTAGTCCCTTTAATAACTTTAAGATGGTTGATAGTAGGCCTATAATGGAACAAATGCATGAGATAAAACGTGTTCTTAATAACTATAAACAACATAAAATGCATATGGATGAAACCATCATTGTATCCTCAATCATATACAAACTTCCTCCTTCATGAAAAGACTTCAAAAGAAGTTTGAAGCATAGAAAGGATGATAAATCTATTGATCAATTAGGTAATCACCTTCATTTAGAAGAAGAGTATCGAAAACAAGATGATACTAAAGACCAATCTACTCATGAGAAAGTGCATGTGACGGAGGAAAGAAAGACTAACAAGTCTCACAAGGAAAGTGATTGAGATTTTGAAGAATCTTATGACGACAACAATGGGAATAACCAAAAGAGAAAGAAGAAGAAAGAGAGTTGTTTCCATTGTGGCAAACCCGAACATTATAAGAATGAATGTAGATTCTTGAAGAATGAAAAGAAATAGAAAATCTCTTATGCATCAAAGGACTACCGTGAAGCATAGTATTCACTTTTGGGAAAGTGATTATTCTCAAGAATATATGTAATGTACTTGATGAATTTACTTTATGTACCATTACTTAACAAGTATAGGTTTATGTGTGTATTTGAGGGAGACAATGTTATCCTCAATAGGAGGGTATGTTTATAATAATAAGATTTATACATAAGAACTTGTTCAAACTTGTTGTAATATGTTTTATGTAATTGATAATGATATTGTTAAGTTTGTTTAGTGTTAAGTTTATGACTTTTTCTACGGAGACATATTAGTTTTAGAAATGCTATGATAAGTTCTTATTTGATATTTAACAAGTATAATTTATGATGCATGTTTAATTTGTATGCTAATTAAGATGACAATGCTTTTTAATAGAGTTGACATAAATTCTACAGTGTTAGACTTAATTTGTCACTATGCCTGTATATGATTTAATTACATGATTAACCCACCTTGGTATTTAAAGATAGTGTTGTTCTTCAAATATGATTGTACTAGTTGTTATGTACATCTAATGCATTCATTGCATGATATCCTAAATGAATTAAGATAACTAACATAGAATTAGAATTTCATATTAAAATAAGTATTGAATGCTTTAGTAGCAATAAAATAGAGTTATTTGTAAAACTGTTGTATGATATCTCAATTTGGTCAAAACCAATGACATAATTATACTTACACTGTGATTGTCAACACAATCAAATATATATATCCAATTGGATAATGGAAAGTTAATGGGACAAGTGGTCCATTTTTGTGATAGTTATTCAATACTATCAAGAGTATATAAACTAATGAATAGTAAAATGTCATGAGATATTGGACAAGGCATAGCTATGTGAAGATGTTACATTTAAATTTTATAAGAAAAGTAAAGAAATCTTGCAATCCTTTGATGAAAGGATTGACAAGGGACATGATGTATTTTGAAACATCATTGGGGATGGAACTCAAGCTCATATCTAATTGATCGTCAATAGTAGAAACCCAACTCACACTTGAGTAAAATCAAGTCTTGAATTTAAATGGTGAAAGTATACTATCAGAGTGATTGCAAGTACTTGTTAATAGATATATCCCAAGGTTATAGAGTATTTGGACCATAAGAATAAAAGGTGGAAGGTTGAGTTTTTGCTCTTAATAGACATATAGCATATATTTGCGGAGATGCATATTGTAGGTGCATTTATGGTATAGTCTACCTATATGAGAATGAAATGTGGCTGCTTCATAAAGTTAAGGGCTTGACTCTAGTAGTTCTCATGAAAAGGGTACATGACACAAGACCTTATCAAATGTGTCATCTTCATAAATCAATCAATGATACCGAGATTTCATGTGTGAGTTATGCACACTTGTTTTAATGATAGTTAGTTCAAAGCTTGTCTACCAATCTATTTAGGGATGAGTGAGACCATAGCTTACTACGTGAAGGTTCAAGTCGCGAGACACCTTTATCTAAAACAATGAGATTTCCAGAAAAATGAAGTTTAGATCAATTATGAAAATGGTAGGGGATTGAGAGAACATTTCCACAATTGATAATGTTTTGAGAACCATTTAAGTGCATATTAAAGTCATTACATATGCCTATGGAAGCCTAAGGATGATCGCAAGATGCAAACAAAAGTAGGAAAACAAAAATCGAAAAACTGGGTCTACAACCAGAGGGCGCTTGGCGCTCAGCAGGCCCTGCGCCCTGCACCCGCTGCACGATTTTTCAGGTTTTTAGACTGTTATGTTGGGTAGTTTTGGTTCCAAAAGTCATGTCTTTTCATGGATTTGATATTCAAATCATAAGGGTGTATTCTTTCATGATTAGAGGTGTCTAAACATGAATCATTACATCTTTTCATATGGATCATGACAATGGAAAATTGCAATGGTTGGTGAAAAGACATGTTCATTCAAAGGTGGCTTGTTGGTGCTCTATATAGGGGCATTTTGCATCAAGTTTGAGCACGAAATTCATTGTGCCATCCCTCTATTATCATTAACTAAACCATTCCTTTCCTTCTCTAATGCACAAGAGTTAGCAAGGAAAGATTTTTCTGTAACATATCATTGCTTGATAGGCTTGAAGTGTGTGTACAAACCACTTGAAGGAATCCAAAGTATCCTGAAAGGGATTCACCAATAACCCTGTTGCATCCAATATACTTAGATTGGTGGGGGGTGAATCAATCCTAAAGCTTAGTGTAATACACACGTTTTGGATCATTTGTGCAACCAATCATCCTTTTGTTCATCTTTCAAGTGCTGTAGCATTTCCCACAATCTCCATCAAGTCAAGGTTCTAACAACTCACGTGACGCACATCACATCATCCATATGAACTTCTCACTTGGGTTGCGAGATTTGTTGCGGACCGTTTCTGATGGCGATCTCATTTTGTAGCAACATCGTGAGACGTTGTGGCCGAATCTTTATCAAACCCAACCCCATCCTGCAACACCTCTACCAATGGACATGTCAGAAACGACGATCTCACATTTTAGAATTGTCTCTGTGTGATTTTCAAATTTTTTGGAAATAAAGTAACAAAGATTTCAAAAATGTCACCGCCACATTGTTGGAATCACTGAAATCGAATTTTTGGTGTTTTCAAAATTTTCAGAAATGTTGTCTTTGTTTTCTAAAATTGAAAAATGAAAATACTGAGGCAAACATGTTTTCACTGCTTTTTTCTATTTTTTTTGAAATATAAATAGGAAATAGCCGAAATAAACCGACCCTAATTTGCCAAATTTATCCAAACATACTTTAAATAATTTTCATTTCATTATATCGTGCCTTTAAGGTTGATTAGAAATAGAAACTTTAACCTTCCTTTTTTCTTGCTTTTAGTTTAATTTAAATATTTCCTTATTCTTTCAACTCATTCCTGTCTATCTAAGCATCCATAAGGATTTTGTAAAAAAAAAAAAAAGCATCCATAAGGATCACAGTTGGATCGACTATTTTTTTCTTATTTTTTTTATAGACAAATATTAGTTATTAGTAATCGTTAAACTTATTAGTTTTTTGAGTTTAAACCCAAAACCTCCAACGTTTCTCAGCTCACCAACAGAACTACCTATTTAGAAAGACTATTTCTTTCTTATAAAAAAGGTTTCATCACAAAACTTTTTAACCGTGATACTATATTTTAACTTTCGCGCGTTACGAAGGCAAATAATGGCTTTCTCTATCTATCAAAAAAAAAAAAAAGGCTATCTCAATCGTAATCAGGAGGTGAGGAGAGGGAAAATTTAATTCTGGAGGACTAATTCCTAAATTGGAAAAGAAATAAAAGTTACTAAATTCAGAAAGAATAAAATCGCGTAAGATTAGTTCCAAAAAAATAAAAAAATAAAAAAATCGCGTAAGAAAAATCGTGGGCGTTTTAGTTTAGCGAAAGGCAACAGGGGTGCCTGCGGAGTGCGGTTGTTTTGTTTTGTTTGACACTTTCGCTCTCTTTCTCCTCCAACGGTCCAACTTTGACTATCCTTGTTCCTTCCTCCCAAGTCTCCGGTCTTCTTTGAATTCCTCTTTCTCTACTTTTCTTTGTTTCCCATGGGCATGGCTTCACCAGATTCTCTAAACCCTAAAACCGTTTCGCCGCTCAATTTCTCAACGCCCTTCCCTTTCTGATCGGTGATCATGTCCGTTTCCGTTGTAACCGTCATGGATTTCGCCCAATTCGGTTTCCTGGTCCCGTCCCTCTGGGAGATCGAAGTCGCTGTCGCTGCCTCCGTCTTCGTCATCCTCGCCTATTGGTTCTTCACCTTCAGAACCGGCGACCTCGACGCTGATCGATCGCTTTCTGACAATTCCGCCGACGCCGCCGACGACAAGGTTATTTTCGTCTCTTCAATCTTTGCCGCGCCTTCATTGCCCCGTTACTATTTCTGTAGTGTTTTATTCGCACTATTTCAAAATCAAGCGGGGAAAATTTTCGAGAGATTAAGTTTTTTAATCTTTTCTTCTGACAGTTACTTTTTTCCCTTCCTTTTTCGTTCTTTAGAATAATCTCGTGCTTTGTCTCCAATTTCGTTTTCTTTATTTAGAAAAAAGAGGAGTTAATAAATTTACCTGAAGTGGAGCATTTGTGGATTCAATCGTGTCTTAGTTTTTAAGATTGCAAATTGTCACCGCTGGTTTGTTTGCGTTTGTGACTTGTCAAGAACGAAAGAAAATGCTGTTCAACTTAATGGCTAAACATTTTCACGTTAGTTGCTTCGTGGAGTAATTTTTAACTTGTTGACATGCAGTTCTGCACTTATTTTTGTAGATCGGCCAGTTGAAAGGAGATTCTCAAGCCAGTTCGGCATACCTGATTAAGGTATTTTTGTTTTCTAACAACGTTTAGTCTTGGACCAACTTCCCCAAAGAAGGCAAATTGCATTAAGTCTTGCGTTTGTGTATATTGAGAGTTATTGATAGATGGCTTTTCTTTCTTCTTTCCTTTTTAATTCTCTTTGCAGTTAGAACTATTGGCTGCTAAAAATCTAATTGCTGCAAACTTAAATGGCACATCGGATCCTTATGCCATCATCACATGTGGCAATGAAAAGCGATTCAGGTTTAATGATCTAGTTTTCTTCTTTTTTTCCTTTGCCCCTTTATTTGAATCTATCTCTCTAAATAGTTGCAGAGCTAGAGGAGAAATTTATAAGTGCCTTGGGAAATACATTTTTTTAAAAGAACTTTCTTTTGTAAACATTATATTTTGAAGAAATTTTAGGGTTGTTAAAGCTCCTGTTTTCCATAACTATGTGCCCCATCAAAAGGTATTCTTCCCTGAGGTATTTTTTGGACATATATAAAATTTAAACTATTTATATGAAGCTGTAGACATCTATATCATGAGTTGTTCTATAATTCGGGTTGCAGATGACAGGTCTGTGCCTTGCAGTCATTGCAATCTTTGTTTGAGTCAATACTAGGCTTAAGTTTTACTGTATTAGGATTTTTTTTATTTGATGAACTGCTATGGGCAGATGCTTTCCGACTTTGCTTTTGACTGTTTTTTCCACTTGCCCGTTGACTCTTAGGTTTAGAGCTCTCTACTATAAACAAACTTAATACTTTCTTTTGTAAAGAAATTCAGTTAGTTGCTAGTCTTATTTATACTTTGCACCGCTAAGTTTAGGATTGATCTTTCAGGAGAAACGATATTTTGTGCTGCTTTAAAGCAAGTGCAATATGTATTAAAGATAGGTGGACACAGAAAACAAAAAAAAAAGATAGGTGGACACAGCACCTCTATGTGCATACTTAAGCATAGACTGCAGAAAGACTTAGTACTTAAAGGGAATACATTATACATGTACTATCAGAATGGATCATAGATTCATAGAATAAAAAGAAAATAATGTGTACTATATGTTCATAGAGGTGTGGCATACTGATAATATATGTTTTCTGATGGGACTCGAAAGTCCAATAACCCACATATTTGGAAGGTATACTCTAGAAGGGGGTGTTGGACGTAGATGTTTTTCATGTGGCAGTTATGTAGGACTGTTATATATTAAATTATGCATGGCAGTTATGTATTTAATCATGTCAAACAGTTATGTAGCAGTAGTAGTTATGTATCTAATATGCAGGACAGTTAGTATCAGGCATGTAATTGTAATATATGATGTTAGTTGGGGGTTAGGAGGCAGTTATAGTGTGCATTTTGGTAGTTTTGGACAAAGCTCACTTCATTCTTTGCAGGAGTTTCACAACTCTGGGACAAAATTCTTGTTCTAGTTTCTGTACAATTTAATTTTTAATCATAATAAACACTAATTAAACACCAATTTCAGTTGGCGTTCTATCATTTTCCATACTCAGCATATCTCGTTCTTAGAAGCAAGATTTTTGCTCAACATTGTTCTTTGGGCCCTCATAAGTTGATCTTCTGTTGTGTGGATGCAGTTCCATGGTCCCTGGTTCCAGAAATCCAATGTGGGGTGAGGAGTTCAATTTTTCTGTCGATGAACTTCCTGTCCAGGTAGCTGGCTTATCATCTATGTTTTGTTTTGTAGTAGTTATAACCAACTGTTTACAGTTGCTGAAAATGGTTCAGTGGTTTGTGAGGTTCAATTCAGACTGATCGTGAGGTTCAAGCTATTCTTGCCAAGTGCCAAGAGTTTTTTTTCATAGTTGTAAAACTTATCTTCTAAGAACTTATTTAGTATTTTTTCGCTCTTTACCTGGATTTATGTACTTATAGAGACCAAATAGCTTTATTACCTCTTAGCTATACATTTCTGATAGAAACCAAATGATAAAAGAATAGCAAACTAATGAATTTCACTGAATAAAAGCACAAAAAATAGAAAGGATTACAGATGAAACTGCCTATTTACCCAGAGCCTATGACTCCTCGGAGAATCATTCTTTGCCCAACCTTACAGCCACAACTATCCAAAATCCACACCTATCTGTACCCCCTCTATTCCCTACTCTAATAACTGTCTCATGGATGTGCACACTTCATCCCGAGCAACTGATTTACCAAATTGGCAGATTCTCCATGCTTATCTCCAATCTGCCCTTGTTTAATGCTCCTAGTATAAACATTGCAGATCCTAGGCTTTTGGTTTGGGCCATTGAGCAGCTGGTCCTGAGTCCTGACCTTTTTCATACTCAGACCTAACAATTCATACAAGCAATATATATTTTTGGCACTTGATAATGCAAATTTTTTTTTTAATCAGACCTTTGTTCAAATAGGTCTGGTGTTTGTGTTATTTCACTGTCATTGTAATTAATAATCTTTTACTAACTGGACTCAACAATCTTTTGATAAATGTGTATACTGCATGCCATCTGAATTCTAGAATTGCATTTTCTTAGTAAGTTTTATTCGGTAGTACGTTTTTCTTTTTTCGAATTCTCAGTCTGAGAAAAATAATATGAGAAAAATGTTGAAAGTAAACATATCTATGCATATATAGTTTTCTGAAGCGATCATAGTGGTCAAACATAATGTTTTGAGCATTTGCATGGATTGATATCTTATCTAATCTCAGTATACGCTTCTCAATTGACAGAATAAATCTGTTATGTAGGTTTTCATGAAACTGACTTCTTTCCCTGCTGACGTAGCAGATCAATGTCACAATTTATGATTGGGATATAATTTGGAAAAGTGCTGTTCTTGGTTCAGTGACTGTTCCAGTTGAAAGTGAAGGTCAGACTGGTGCAGTGTGGCATACTTTGGATAGCCCATCAGGGCAGGTAATACCTGCTTTCAGAAGAAATTTTGTTTGGCTTCATAATGTTTACTTGACTTTTTGTTGTGTGACCTTCTAGCACTTTTTTATGCCTCACAAATACCATTATAGATCTGTTAATTGAATGTCAGGTTTGTCTTCATATAAAAACAAAAAAACTATCTGCAAATTCTGCCAGGTGAGACTTTTGGTTTTATAATTGGTCTTTTTATGAATGTACATTTACTTTTAATGATCCTATTGCTCCTTTTCCAATATTATTTTATCTAGGCCCAAGATACTTTAGCACTATTATTATCATTATATCATTATATGTTGGCTTATGTCTTTTATCTATTAATTGATTTTGACTGATAGGATAAATGGTTATGGCGGAGCCAATACTCGAAGAAGGATACCCTTGGAAAAACAGGGGCCCACTGTAGTTCATCAAAAGCCAGGGCCTCTTCAAACAATTTTTGATCTTCATCCAGATGAGGTCACTGAGAAATTAAATTTATTGTTTTTTTATTAATGATTTATCAATTAGGAATTTTTTTTCTTTGGTCGTGTATACACAGACATAAACATTCATATGTGTGCACCTGTGTTGTCTAGTCCTCTTTACGATTGTGTTTGCAGATCTAACGGGTGAAGTATCTATGTCAGGTTGTTGATCATAGTTATTCTTGTGCACTTGAGAGGTCATTCTTGTACCATGGTCGTATGTATGTTTCAGCATGGCACATTTGTTTCCATTCCAATGTGTTTTCGAAGCAAATGAAGGTCAGGCTTCAGAGTATACTTTTTTTTTGCCAAGGTTGAAATGTTGTAGTATATATTATTACTTGTTTGAGGTGGTTGATCCATCACTCATGTTGGCTGCTTAATTATAAGATCTTATAGTGTTTTAGAGTGATTAATAACAAATAAGTTGGAGTAATTTAGATTAAATGTTAAGCTTTTGGTTAGGGGAAACAATTATATTATTTATCATAGGGTTTTGCCTTAGCGCAATGGTTGGGGTTGCTGCCATGTTACTAAAAGGTCACAGATTTGAGTCATGGAATTGGCCTCTTGTACTGTAAGGTAAAGCTGTCTACAATAGATCCGTTAACCCTTCCCTAAACCCTTCATGGTGGCTGCTTTGTAGCACCAGGTTGCCTTTTTTTAGGGTTTTGCTTGGACCTTTATTTATTGAAAATTTATTGTTAAGATATATGACTTTAGAAACGTAAACCCTTTTCCACTTATCAACACTGCCAATCTGTTATTTAATGTTGATTTCTTGGTTTTTTATATTTATAGTGACTTTTTCTTTTAGAAAGATCGGTTGTAAGTTACTGGTATGAATATTTTTGGGATATTTGACAGGTTGTTATTCCGTTTGAAGATATAGATGAGGTACAACTTCTGCTGTTTTTTCTCTCTCCCTCCCCATCCAAACTTCATATTTCAGTTACATTAAAACTTACATCTGGTGCAATTATTCTGCTTTTTCTTAAGATTCGAAGGAGTCAACATGCATTTATTAATCCTGCTATTACAATTATTCTTCGTATGGGTGCTGGTGGACATGGTGTCCCTCCTTTGGGAAGTCCTGATGGTTAGTAATTTGTTTAAACACTATTTCATTATTCATTTTCCTGGGGGAACTTTTAATTTCACTTTATGATCCAATGCTTGTCCATATTCTTTCATAAATAAATTCAATCAAATTAAACTTCAAATTTTGCTTGGGCTTGGTTCCTTTTTTGGTGTGATTATATGGATCACTATTACATTTGGTGCACAAGGGTTTTACTTTATTGTTGACTGATTTTCATGCTTTCATTATGACTGGCATCTTACTTTGATGCTGGCTCTCTTTTTATATCAAAATATAAAAGAATGATACTGTACTGTTCTTATTTTTTCCCCCTGAATTCTGGTTATCTTTCTTTTACAAAAATATCTACGACTGTTTTTATTCATAAAATAAAAGTGAGCATGAATTTTTTGTCACAAATGACAGCCTTTGTCAGATGATTTGGTTAGATCTTTATTTTTTCTTCTTTATTTCAGGTAGAGTCAGATATAAGTTTGCCTCATTTTGGAACAGGAATCATGCATTTAGAAATCTACAACGTGCAGCAAAGAACTTCCATGAAATGTTGGAAACTGAGAAGAAGGTTACAGCTTTTGCTTAATCAACTGGTCTTCTTTATCTATGTTACAAAATCACAATCTACTTTTTGAACAAGATGTTTCTTATCATAGTATCTACAAGAGATTTAAAAAGTAGTCATAATACCTTTACATTATGAAACTGATAAATCATGCTCCCATGAACTAATTTGGTCCAATTGTTTTGCCCTACCACGTTGAAGCTTTGGAGCCACTTGTTTAAAAACTTTAGCTCCCTTAATAAATGATAAGTACTTGGTGTTTACTCCTTTTAATGATCTTAATTATTAATACTCCTTTTCTCTTTTCTCTGATAGCTATTTTTAGGTTGAGCTTCAATTGAGTAGAGTCGCATCTGGGACCTTGATTAAATCATGAGTTGATAAGTTTATGATACTGTGGTAGGAAGATGATTGGGTATATAAAACTTGAAATTTCATCAATTTTTGAGTTGTCATATTGACAAACTATATAGTTAACCCTTAATACTATTTTTCTTTGCCTACCACCATACATAGTTGTTGTTCTTTCTGAAATGGAAGCTCATAACTGAAGAAACACCATTGACAATTGGTTGCCCTGTATTCTGTAATTTTTTTCTCCTTTATAATTTTTTTATTTTATTTGAAGGCCTATACAAATTATAAGGTATTAAAAAAAAAGAGGTATCTACAAGCTTGCTAAAAGTAGGAAAGAAAAATAAGAGACCTGAACTAGGTGAGATGCATTACGGATGAGGTGGGAAGAGTATTGGTTACAAAGAAAGACATCAAGGAAAGATGGAAGAGTTATTTCCATAAACTTTCTGATGAAGGTCATGAGTATTTTTTCAACTCAAACAGACTTAGCGCTAGAGAGGAGGAACTAAACGACTCTTACTATTCAAGAATTTGAGTGTCTGAGGTAAAAGAAGCAATTAAGAGAATGGCTAATGGTAAGGCGGTTGGACTAGATAACATACCTATTGAGGTATGGAAGGGCTAGGAGAGAATGACATAGGATGACACACAAAGTTGTTTAACGGGATTATGAGGTTTAGGAGTATGCCGAATGAATGGAGAACAAGTGCTTTGTTCCCGTTTTTAAGAACAAAGGTAACATACAAAAGTGTGCAAATTATTGAGGGATTAAAATCATTAGTCATACTATGAAGCTTTGAGAGAGAGAGAGAGAGGGAGGGAGGGAGGGAGGGAGGGAGAGGGAGGGAGAGAGAGAGAGACCTGAAACCCACATCATGAAAATCAATTTGGTTTTATACCGGGAGATCGACCATAGAAGCCATATAGTTGCTAAAAAGACTTATGGAGAGATATTGGAGGAATAAAAATGACCTACACATGGTTTCTATTGATTTGGAAAGGGCGTGTGATAGATCACCTAGAGAGGTTTTGTGGAAGACTGTAGAATAGAAAGGTGTTTGGATTGCTTATATTCGAGTAATAACGATATGTGTGAAGGGGCCACAACTAGTGTGAGAACACAATGTGGAAATACAGAAGTCCTGATTACTATAGGTGTGCACCAAGGGTCAACTTTGAGCCCATATCTTTTTATCTTAGTTTCATACGTGCTTATAGATCATATTCAAGAAATGGTTGTTGAAAAGGGCATTGGTTGCACTCATTAACCAAAAGTAAGTGAAGGCAAAAATTATAAAGGACAAAGTTTTCTTGATTATATGAATTTTTACCCGAAATTTTCTGGATAAATTGAAAACAATTTCATGTGATTTAATATTTTGTTATACAGGAGAATGCAGAGTCAGAATTGCGTGCGCATAGCAGTTCTGTCAGACGAAGCAACATATTGGATAAGGTTCCTGAAGCTAGCATGCCAAAATCTGGAAAACTTAAAACTTTTATCAAAGAAGAGGCTTTAGTTGGTATATACAATGTATGCATCATTTTCTCCTTTTGTCTTCATGAGTTCAACTATCATGTTAATTATTTGGTGTATAACTAGTGATCCTTCTCCAGGATGTTTTTCCCTGCACAGCTGAGCAGTTTTTTAACTTACTATTAAATGATGGTTCAAAATTTACTAGCAAGTATCGTTCGGTACGAAAGGATACTAATCTTGTGGTAAGTTTTCTTCAATTGTTCTTGTGATTCTAGTTAAATGTCGTCAATTTCTCAAATGGATAGAATGGAAACTAAAGGTGAAATAATAAAAAGCTTACACATTGTTATATGTTTCGTGACTGATGGTCTGTTATTGACTGCCATGCAACCTAGCTTGGCTTGCTTTTTTTTTTTTTTTTTTTTTCAAATTGATGAACTCTTGAGGTCTGCTGTTGTTGAAAGCAATGCTAGATGCACAATGCAAGATAGTTCAGATTAAGATATTTATCTTCATTTTAAAATTGTTTAATCTTTGTGATCCACATAAGATTAGTTACCTTTCTTGTGGTAGGTGTTTGCATATGAGCTAGATGTGGTTTTGTCAAATAGTGGTGTTACATTACCCTATATGTGGCCACAAATAGAAAATTCAACATGAAATTCAAAATTATAAATAATTACATATAACAAATTCAGCCATGGGATATGTTGCCCAGGGAAAAAAGGGGATCAGATAGGCTGGTTTGACCAAAATATTGGTGAATCAATCAGATTATTGGTTTAGACTACCTAGAAAGTCGGCCAATTAAATAATTGTTTTGAACTGGTCTAATTTTAAAAAAAAATATTTTTATTTAATCAGAAATGTTTCGAGCCAAATGAACAATATTATAAGGTACATGTATGGATTACTAATATTATTTTGAATATTATTGCTTTTTTTTATCTTGTAGAACAAATAATACGGTTCTTTTATACTGATTTAAAATGTTTATATAACTTGATTATTTATAATTTTATATTAGTTTATGAGTTAAATATTTTATGATGTAATATTCAAAATATATTCAATTATCATCAGTTTGACCTTCGTTCGACTATGATTGAACCGATGAACCATGACTAGACTGGTTTTTAAAACATTGATGGTTCCCCTTATAGTGTTCGCCATTAACCCGAGTCCTTGTTAGCATTACTGTGTCAAAATGAACAGTGAAATAGATGGTTATGTGGGCATGGTAGAATACATAAAGTGTTTTGCTTGGCCTGAATTTCACCGAGATTGTCATTATAGTTAAAAATTATGCTTGGAAAAAATATACCTGGATACATCTGATTAGTCACTCATCATAATTATATTATCAGTTTATGTTAAATATTCTGGCTGGTTTGAGTGCCAGAAAATTGAATATAATTTTTGCTACAACAAATAATCTATGATTATACTGGTTACAAAACTGCACTTCAAATTTACATTGTGTTTTCATGATTCTGTTGCTGGGCAGGGTATCTGGGGCTAAGGGTTAAGAAATAAGAAGATCGCCAAGGAGGGAATAAATTTTTGAATTTTTGCTGGCAACAAGAAAAGGATGCAGAGCGAGGATAAATCTTGGATATTTTTATTATATGTAAGGATAGAAACAGTGTGAAGATTGAAGAGGGTATGGGGCTAAGGATTAAGAAGATCACCAAGGAGGAAATAAACTTTTGAATTTTTGTTAGCAACAAGAAAAGGGTGCAGAGTGAGGATAAAACTTGGATATTCTTATAATATGTAAGGATATAAACTGTGTGAAGATTGAAGAGGTGAGCAAGGCCCATATATGGTTTGGCCTCGTTGGATCAAATGGGTTAGTGGGCATCAATCCTTTTTTTTATTTTTTTATTTAACCTTGGATAAGGCTATCTGTTCAGTAACCCCCTTAGTTGGAATAGTTGGATAGTGAGAGGTGAGAGGCTAAAAAAAAACAAAAAGGAAAGGAATTTTTAGAAGGGTTATCTTCAGTTTTGGAGAGGATTTTACAAAGGGTCATCATATTCTGAACCAGCACTTATCACTATCTTTCTTTAATCTAGCCAATTTTCTATTTTTCCTTGCTATTTTTTTTATACAATAATTTCAAAGCATTCTATTTATGACATTTTTCTACAATTGTGCATAGACTACCTCCTAATAACGGTATATTTTGATGCCTAACCTGTCCGACTTGAGCGTAACTTTATCAAGTCTTAATGTATGCACCATCATCAAATTATGATATCATCTGCTTGAACTTGTGAGGTGTGAGGTTTGGTTGATTCCTTTGGCCATTTCAGAATATTTTATGAGCATTGGGTTTATGGGTTAGATATTTCTTTCCTTTCATCCCTTAAACAGAGTAGTTAGATTTTTTTTTTTTTTGAAAACAGAGTTGTTAGTTTTTGGTTCTTCATAAACTATGACTTTAATGAAAGTCTAAACTCACTATAATTGTTAATTGATAATTGATAAAATATTGGTTTTACTTGCAATATACAAAATGTGCTTTCTTGATTAGGAAACTGTGATAATTAATCATGATTTCTGTATGTAAGACTATAAGTTGGTTAAAGCCAAAATCAGATTGCTTGTCCTGATGCAACATTCTGATGCTGTTAAGGCTTAGGTGCTTGGATGTTTAACTTTAATCTAATTGTGGAAAATTGAGGTTTCAGATTATTGTGCAGTGGCCATTTAATGCCCATGCCATGGATTATATAATATTGTATTAGAAATGTAATATGAAAGCCAACGAAGGTTGGTCCAGTTGGTAAGGATTTAGCTCATATCCCACGAGGACGTGAGTTCGAAACCCGCTGCCGATGTGAGAACCTCGTTGGTGGGTAATATGTAAGTATTTTTGTAAGCGCTCAAAGAGCCTTTAGGCTTTCCCCGACTCCGGTGAGTCCTCGGGACTTAACTCACCTAAACTTTCTCATTATCAAAAAAGAAATGTAATATGAAAACCATTCATGTATTTTCACCTAACATCTTAAGCTTTTAGGATAGTTGGTTCATGACATAGTATCAAAGAGGTCTAGAGTTCGATACTTGTCTTCAATTCCTCTATCAAGTTGGATAAAAACATGTGTTAGTTGGGCTTGTGCATTGTTCACACTTCGAATCCCAAAGTGCTCTCACGTTAAAGGGTGTGCTAAAAATATAATAGAAAAATCATCCATGTGTCTTCACCTAATAACTCAAGCTTTTTAAAAGAGTTGGTTCATAACATTCTGCATGGACATAAATTTTGATAACCAAGTGGCATCCCGTTTTTAAGTTGTTGATTTGCTCTGTTTCAGATGGGACAGTGGCACACGGCAGAGGAATATGATGGTCAAGTACGAGAGATAACCTTCAGATCCCTTTGTAACAGCCCTATGTGCCCTCCAGACACAGCCATGACAGAGTGGCAACATGTTGTTCTATCACCAAACAAGAAAAACCTGGTTAGACTATTGCTTGTATTTACATATCAAGAAGAATAATGATATTGGTGATATTATTATACCGATTTCTTTTGTGGTCTGGGTTGCAACTCATGTTGCACTCCAACTCCCCCCCCCCCCCCAAAAAAAACAAAAAAAACTTTTCGCTGAGCTGAAACCATCCGATGGGATGCTGTTACTTCTTTTAGGTGTTTGAGACTGTGCAGCAGGCACATGATGTTCCATTTGGGTCCTATTTTGAGGTATGACATGCTTTGGATTTCTCATGTGGATTTTTTAGCTGTTATTGCTACTTTTTTTTTCTTAATTTATTTTTGTTCCTGAGATTTGATTTGGATCATTCAGCTTATATATGATTGCCAATGTGTAAAAGGGTTTACATATGATCCACTGACACCGGAGAATTTCATTGCTTGTAAACTAAATATCAATGTTTATGTAAATTGAAACTGTTCGTACAAGAACCTTCTGGAATCGTGAACCAGGATAGGATGATGGATACGACGCTGTGAGGGAGACGGTTGAGGCTTGGACCTTCGGAGCGAACGTTGAGCGCAAGGTTGATGAAGACTCTTCTCGCTAGATTCCCAGGGGTGGGGTACCTGCAGGGACTCCAATGCCAAAGTCAGATTCGGAGAGAGAGAGAGAGAGAGAGAGAGTATTTTCTAGAATGAAATGTGTACCTTTCTGATGACAGTGACATTCCTATTTATAGGCGAGCGCCTAGCTAGTGACACGTCCAACCTCCACGCGAATCTGTCAAAGACACCCATATTATTAATTGGACACGGGAAGTGGCCCAGAACAGAAACCTTAAATCATTTTAATGGTGTAGCCATTGAAGCAAGATAAAATGTCAAACACATCTACTTTTCAAGTTCTTCATCCGATTTATTCAGTATGACCCCCCATATTGCAATGTAGATTTTTGACTGACTTTAAATATGGCCATGAAGTTCTGCATATATTTATACATAATACTAGCTGAGACTGAGAGAACCCGTGCTCCCAACATACTTGTTCTAATATTTATATTTTTCTGATAAAAGATGACATTATGTTCTTGGTCAAACAGGTACACTGTAAATGGAGTTTGGAGACAACAAATGGAAGTTCTTGTACCCTGGACATAAAAGTGGGTAAGTTCTGGTTGAAATTCCTGATTGTCTCACTTTTACTTTTAATTCACCCTTTTGAGTCTGCCATTGATGATGCCGGGTCCAATTCCTTCCTCGGTTCCTCCACTTCATTGTATTTTTGTTCAGGACTAAGGATGATCAAATGGGTGAATTGTTTCTGCAGGTGCGCATTTCAAGAAATGGTGTGTGATGCAATCCAAAATAAAGTCAGGGGCAGTCAATGAGGTTGGTAGATCTTTTATCGTTAACAAAGTCATTGCATTATTACTATCCTTCAGTCATCTTGTCCTATTATCAGCTTTAAATAATTCAAAAAAGTTGTTTGTCAATGTAGTATAAGAAAGAAGTTGACGTGATGCTAGATGTTGCTCGTTCATATGTAAAGTTGCATAATTCTGGTGTCGAGAATGATGAGGCCTCTTCGTCCCCAGCGGCGACTCTTGAAAATTAATATTTCTGGGCGGTCTCATATTAGGATTTTATTTACCTGTGCAATATTGTAACTTTCTTTTTCTTTTGTTATTTATTCTTGTAACACGAGGTGCCGAAATACATGTACATTTTGATACAATAGTTTTTTGTCTTGTGTATCTCTTTTGGTAATTTGCTCGTCACATGGTGTTTCCATGATTGTTCTTGAGATGTTTATGTGAAAATGAAAAAAAAAATTCTTTATTTTGTCATTTGTTTTATTCTTACTATTACTATTCGATTTCCCTTTCAAGATAAGTCATCATATTAACTACCTAGTAGCACTTGTACCAAAAAAAAAAAAAAAAACAAACTACCTAGTAGCACTTCTGAGCTGATGTATAAGAACTGGATTGTCTTGTCGAGCGGTTCTAAAGATTGTTGTATCCTGCCACATTTGTTTCTGCCACATTCTTAAAATAATAGTGAAAATGTTCCCTTTCCAGAAAGACCAGATAGGCAAATATTTTCTGGATTTGTTGATACGGTTATCTTACAATCTTACGGAAGAATGTCAGTAATATTATTGTTAGTTGAATTTTATGTGATTTTACACATTCAAAAGTGGGTCTCACGACCAAATAGAGTAAGATTCGCCTGTGCAGTTAGTTTTTTCTTTCTCAATATGCACGAATCAAAGAATCAATTCAGTGACTACATGGTTTTTTTTTAACGGCAAATACTAGTGAGTCAGTTGTTAATCCCAAAGCTGAGCCCCACCCCGGGATTCTTTGACTACATGGTTGAGAGTTCTGAGTATTTGTTATTCGAATGGAACACATATTGCTGTATGGCATTATGTTGTGTTTTTTACGGATAGCATTACGTTGTTGAGTTAGTGATTGACTGACAAAATTAAAGACGACTATTGTCTACATTAAAAACTCTCAAGTGATTTATTGTCTAAACAAAATGTATAAGAAGTAATTTTGTAGGACGTCCACAATGAATAGAGGACTTGGTTACACCTTAGATTTTTCACACCTTCTCAAGTTTACGAAGATATAAGTGTGTTGTAGTATGTATTTTTCTATTTTATTAACTAAAATAAGTGTGGAAATGATGCAATTCTTGTGATCAGAAGTTAGTTTCTATTTTTTGAACAGTCAGAAATTAGATTCTGAACCCCTTCTCCACTCCCCTTCCCTTCTCTCCCACCACTACACTACTTTCCCATGCGCCGCCCCCTGTCCCTGCCCCAGTCTCGCTTCCAAATTTTGTATGTTGTGTTGGGTGCGATCTTGCCAGTGAAGGGAATGATGAAGCTCTCGAAAAGGAAGGAGCTCTAAAAGAGAAAGAAGGTTTTGTCGTCGATTATGCCACTGCATTCTCTATTGTTGCAGCCCATGCCTTTACCCTCGCCATATTGCTGACAAAGGTGGTGGACGCACACCTTTTCTTACAAGCGCAGATCAATTATTCTATTTCTTGTGACGATGGAAGTGGAAATGGCCACCACTGCAAATGCCCCTTCACAGATTTTAGAAGAAAAGTGTTCTCTGCGAATAATGGGTGAGTTAGCGTGTCTTACATTTAAGTTGGGGAACATAAAGATTTAAATAAAAAACTAGTAACATACCCGTGCATACGCACGGGTCGCGCGGTGTTTATATAATTGTCATGGAAGAATTCAGAACAAAACTGTCAACATCAAAGAAACCATATGGAGTAAAGATTCATATATTGAGTCAATATTATCATTTAACAACCATGAAATCCTAAAATATCCACAGTAGCATATACAATAAAAATCTACTGAACACTATGAAGACACTGAAAATGTCACCCCCATATGAATAAATCTAAAGGGAAAATGTCAAGTATAAAGCATATAACCAAAATAGAAGATTAACACTAAAAAGCAGTATACTTCTTTTTCATCCTCCTTAACTTTATGACTTATCTGTAAAACAAAAGAATTGGGAAATAATAAGACAGCCACCAAATTGCCAAAACTTGCAGAACATTCATTGGTTTTAGTGTTAATCCAAATTGATGTGAATACAACATTAACCCCATCAAACTTTCTTCATGAAGGTTTTAGAAAGTTAAAATTACTTGCCTAGGCATAATTTAGGAGTCCTCTGTGTCAAGAAAGCACTAATCATTCTAGAAAAGGCAAGGAACCACCAAGTGACATAGAAAAAAACTGCAGAAACAGAAACAAAAAAGGCAGCAAGCAAATAATATTAGTAATGAACAAATATAAAAATTACTCCAAGTGTTTGGATAGCCCCAAAATTACTTGGTTAAGACAGATAAAAAAACAGATATATAATCAAACAACTAATATTTAAACTCTTCCTGTTTTGGCAAGCACAATTGAGTCTAGATGATTAATTTTTTGTGCTAGTTGCTCACCTCACAGAAGTGAGAGCTCCTCACCAACAGAATCGTCAGTCATGCAAATGCAAACAGGGTAAATGTTCAACAACAAAAAAACAATAGTAGAAAATAAAAATGGAAGTGACAGTCAAGATTTGCTGTGTCGGAGGAGGATGTTGCTCCCCGTCCTCTGCGTCATCAGATTTAGTCTCCCCTTTCTTATCACCAAAGTCCAAAGGAGCTAAAGATTGGACTGGGTGATCTCTCAATATGATCTCTTATTTTTAACTATATATGCACAACACACTGCATATATTCAGAATATCATATACATATAAATATGTATGAGTATGGAAACATAAAGAAAAAGTATGAAAACACATGACTTGTGAGAAAGCTCAAGTTTGAAAGCTAGCTCACAATTTTATTCAATGAGATTTATCCTTCAAATTTTATTCAATGAGATTTATCCTTCAATATGGATTTGAATTATTTTGTCCTCACCATGTTCTGCATGACTTAACTCAAGTCATACCAGGATTGTTTTCCAGGCAGATAGATTGATGCATGCTTAATTAGCCCCCTGCCAGCAACAAAGCATTATAAAAACTTAGTTAAGCATGTATATAAACTGACTAAAGCACATCGATATATATTCCTTGCACTAAAAAATTGTTTCGAGCCATGAAAGCATGTTGCTTCAACATTAATTCAGCAGTCAGCGCTAACCCAACTTCATTAAAAATAGAAGTGCCTGATAGAATAATCAAAGTACTGGGTTCACACCAACTTAAAATAGAAGTGCCTGATGGAATAATCAAAGTAATGGGTTCACACCAACTTAAAATAGAAGTGCCTGATCGTACCTTGAATGTACTTTCTCTTTTCTTCTTTATATGCGTGTAGAAGGGGGTAAAGAACAAAAATGAAAACCTCCATTAAGTATAACGAATCCACAGTTACAGAAAACAAAAACTCCCACTACAGAACATTGAAATGAAAAGGGAAAAAAAAGTTGAAAAAGCCCTAAAAATGAGAAACGTGAACAAAAATCAGGAAAAAAAAATACTAAGGGGGGAAGAAAGAGAGATAGTTCCGTGGAGGGAGAAGAAGCAAAGCAAGGTAATAGTTCGTTACCTAAGAAAGGATGAAGGAATCGGTGAAGAAAAACATGAAAGAAAAAAAAAAAGAAGCAAGTAGAAACATTCTCACCGATTTAGCCTAGAAGAAACACAGAAGAAGAAGAAGCAGAAAACGCAGAAGAAGAAGGACCAGATTGGATTTTGACAAAATTACATCCTGCAAGTAAAGAAAACCCCTCTTCCTGCATCTGCTTTCTTCTTACCCTTTGATCATTTTCGCTCTGCATCTTGAGGGAAATGAAAAATCAAGATCTGTTCCAGCAACAAACCCTAAACCATAACAACAGGCAGCAAGGAGAGGAAGCAATGAAATAAGAAGAGGAAAAAAAATGTAGATCTCATCCTCCATCTTGCCTAGCAGCTTGATTGTCCTCTATCTTGCTTAGTAGCTTGAAAAAAAAAGGAGGAAGATGAAGATGATGGAGAGAGTGAAGGAGAATGCCAAAAAATTTGAAACCTGAGGAATAGATGAAGGAGAAGATGGAGGAGGAAGAAAGGAGGGAGATCGCGAGAGAGAGAAGATTGAGGGTTCAAATTTTGAATTTTGAATCGTATACGGCAGAAAAAATGGGGGTATAGGTGATAAGTGATTAGAAGTGATAATTATACTGAAAAAGACAACTTTACCCTGATGAAGCACATGTGTCATATAGGAAGAATGTCTAAAATTGTGAATTCAACATCCTAAGCATTGCTAAAATAGATAGAAGTCACGCTAATAAGTGCTCTAAATATATTGTTTAAGAATTTTAAATAAGGTAAATACTCATTCAGAAACTAAGTTAATTCATTCTTAATATATTAAATATACAATTTTCTATAAAAACTTATTTCTTTAGACTTCTTAAACAAACAAAAAAAACTATAACACAAATTTGTGCATTTCTGGAAGTTGATTTTCGCATACAAAATTTTGTATTTTAAAATCATACCTACAAAATGTATAAATAGTTCAGAAATTAACTTTTAAAATACAAATTTATGTATTCCAAAAGTTAATGCCGAACACATTTATGTATGTATTATTGAATCATACTAATGAAATGTATAAATAGTTTAAAAGTTAACTTCTTAAACAGTGATTTTTGTGTTCCAAAGTATAATTTCTGAACACTTACTTCTGCATTTTGAAATTATACTTTCTTTCTTTCTTTTTCTTTTTCTTTTTACAATTGAAATTCTACTTTCTAAAAGGGATATCTTGAAGAAGAAAAAAATTACACAGAGAGTGTATTAAAAAAATGGATATGTAAAAAGCAACCCCCGTTTCATTTGGGTCTTGCTATCCCCACCCTTTTTTCCTTTTGCCACCCACCCTCTTTCTTTCCCAAAATAGGGGAAGCATGGGCCTGAGGCCCATATAGCGGACAGGCGCATGGAATGAGAATGAACATTCGCGAGGGTCGCTGGTTCAGCCGTTCAGATGAAGAAAGATTTGATGGGTGGGTATGGGTACGGCTATGGCGTTGCCGTGGTTGTGTTGTTGGCTCTGTGTTTGGGTGCATCAACGGAGCAACTGAGCTCAAGAGAATGCGAGAACCTCGGTTTCACTGGACTCGCTTTGTGTTCTGACTGCAATACTTTGTCCGAGTATGTCAAAGACAAAGGTAGAAACAATTTCGGATCTCTCTCTCTCTCTCTCTCTCTCTCAATTTCATCCAAAAAGCAAATTATACTTTGTTCATATTTTTGGATCGTGTCACTCACTGGAGCACGATTAGGATTGCATATTGGTTAGGGTTTATTTTCATCGCCTATATGATACAACACTAGTAGGTTATTGAATGTGAGATTCCTAATCTTAATGTTACAGCCGCGTACAAATTTTTTTCTGTTTCAATAGAGTGAGCATTGTACTAAGCTCAAAATTCGGTTGCAGAGTTGGTATCGGATTGTTTCAAGTGTTGCACGGAAGACTCCAATGATGCCACTACCAAGGTATGATCCGTTTTGCCTAGGCTAGAGGAATTCCAATTTTGAGAGGAAGTATTGTGTTGTGTTGTGTTTTTGTGCCCACTGCTGAGGCTAAGGCCAGCGTGTTGCAAAACAAGCATTGCACTATTTAGGCCGCTAAGTCTAGATTTCTTGTTTGTTTGAGTGAAACTGGAAAAGTAAGGTGGTGTTTGGTTTATTTTTGTTTTCAGGTTCATTTGATGTGTTGTTGCTAATGATTTCAAAAATATCATGTGATTTTCACTTTGATTCTGGTTTTCAAGAATCTTCAAATGAAGTGATGAAAATAGTAAATAATGTAATAATAAGGTAGCATTTTCTTTTAATTATGAACAAAACATATCAACTATTTTTTATTTTTTTTTAAAGATAGTACAAAGAAACAATCAAAATGTCGCCTAAGCAACATTATCTCAGTATTTGACTAGCTTGCCCAATATCAAAGTTTTGAAGTTACAAAAAATCAGGATCCTTCGTGAGAGTGGCTATGCAATCACTGCATCTATTTTTGGTTTCATTTCATCATTCCACCATATATTACCTCCCTTCCCCTTTTGGATGAATATTCATAATCTTTTAATTTTAGATTACATACTCTGGAGCTGTACTGGAAGTCTGCATGAGGAAACTTGTTTTCTATCCTGAAGTTGTTAGCTTTATTGAAGAGGAAAAAGATCAGTTTCCATCAGTTAAAGTTCAATATGTTTTTAATTCTCCACCAAAATTAATTATGCTGGATGATGCTGGGCAACATAAGGAAACAATCAGGTGAGACTTCTTGATTATCCACAAATACCCTGCTGGCATCCTGTTCTTGGATCTTCTTGTTGGTTTGGTTTTTAATTGATCCTAAGGCATCAATTGGAATGCTATGACTTCTCAAATATGTGTTATTTTATTTGCTGTCAGAAGGCTGATGTGAATAGTAAAATAAAATGACATAATTCTGATATAAATTCTACAAAGTGACTAAAAATAGTTATTATTTCATTTGCCCCATTTAGTTACAAGGTTTGTAAGAGTTGGTAAAGCAGCACTCATTATGGAATTGATCAGTAACATGAAGCTTATGGATGTGTGTATAGTGTACTTGTGATGGAAGTTATCTTTACATTGAAATAAAAAATCTAGTAAACAACTATTTGAATTATCCAGCAAAAAACATAACATTTTGAATTTTTTGTTGATGGTTGCATGGACTCAAATGCAGAGGAAGTATGAACAAGAATAACCACAACAGCTTGGAAAATCATTCTTGAATTGATTTAATACTGTTTTTTTTTCTTTTTCTTTCCATGTACTCTAGGGGTCAATAATTTTTTTGAGAAGAGGATTTTAACTTGTTTTTGATCGAAGCTTTTTTTTCTTTGTTTGTCTGTTGCAGAATTGATAATTGGAAACGTGAGCATATACTGCAGTTCCTGCGAGAGAAGGTGAAGTCTTTGGCAGCTGATTGAGAAGCTTTTATTCGTTCTCTATCATGCTTTGGACTCTTGTTCCTCCTGTTAAACAAAAAAAAAGAAGAGTATATACTGTAACTTCGACAAACCAATGAAACTCGCCCTGGTCACTGCTTACCAGTGACTAATTTCAGATAATTCCGAGTATTTGTGACAATTGATTGCAATACGGCACCGTTTTTATGACAACTGTAGAATATTGTAATAACTGAAGTCTTGCAATGTTTCATTTGTGAAAAACTTGTGTTTCGATATTTATTACTGATACTGCGTAAGTATCTAATATAACTTATTATTATTTTTTGAAGTTGTGTAGATGCGTAATTTATGTGTCTAATCTTGATCGGATATCTTAACAGACCTGAATTTCTTGAAGTGGTACAAACTACGCAGATATATGATTACAGTCGTATAATTAAAGATCGGACGGTTTTTATTAAACAGATTCAAAACATAGTTAAAATGTAGACCGTCTAATCAAAACAAACGGTTCAGATTTATGACTGTATGACTGCGTCTAGTCTATTTCCTATCCAAGCCTGATGACCTAGCATCTTCACTTCAGACATCTCTTTTGTTACCAACCACAATTATCGTCCATGTCTTCATTTCCTATCTCGTCTCATTAGCAGCCTTCTTTAAGACCCCATGCCACTCCTCAGTCTAATATATATTGATCTCCTACCAGGTATGTGCACGTCTCTCGCTCTTCTACTTTGCCTCTCTTTTCCTCTCGATCCATTTTCTTTCTATTCTTCTTCCTCTAAACCAAACAATTCGCAAGAATTTAAAGTGCGCAACCAACCCTAAATTTGAAACATTAAAAAGTTGGTCATCTTTAATTTAAATGATCAAATATTTATCAACATTCTTTTTGAAATTTTGCGATATCCATGTATAAATTAAAATCTTAACTCTCTGAAAGTAATGAATATTTATTTAGGTTCTGTTTGGGAGGTAAGAGGGAAAGAAAGGGGAGGGTTTTGGGGGAGGTGTCACAGTAATTAGTTACTGTTACATTGCCTAAAACCTGTTTTAAGTCAATTAAGCTTTAATTTAGAATTCTGTTAGTGTGGCACATGTTAGCCACTTGATTTTCTTGCTTTCCTTTACATCATCTTTGGCGTGTGTGCTGAGGTGTGCTTCTTGTAGTTTCTCTCTCTTGTAACCGTTTCATCAGTGTGCCTACTTATAGTAATGGACCTTTAATGAAAAGATCATCCAATCATTCAGTGAATATTCCTTCTCTTCTTCTATTCTCTGCATTTCCTTTTGTGAGTACTGTTCCATTGATTTGTGCCTGCTAACATCAGGTTCCATTCTAAAATTGGAATCTCTGTGGTAGAGCATTATAACTCTCGAGCAATCCTGAGTTATACTGCCCCAATTGGTATTCAAAGCCTTCGATCCTCTGATCATGACTACCCGTAATCAACTATCTCTCCAGGAGCTCGCTTCCAGGCAAGATGAGCTTGCTTCACACATGACTTCCAGCAACTCGCGTTTGGACCATCTGGACGCTTGTGTGGGAGAAATACGTGAATTGTTGCGAGCACAAACCCTGTCTCGCAATCTTTGCGGTTTCAACCACCCACGGCGGCGGTCCTCGCCAGAACAATCGCACCGATTCTCGTTCCTATTCCACTCGCCTTTCTAAGGTGGATTTCCCACGCTTTGATGGCTCGAAGCTGAAGGAATGGCTCTATCAGTGCCATCGATTTTTTTCTCTCGATGAAACTTCCGATGACTCCAAAGTGCGTTTGGCTGCCATTCACCTGGATGGTATTGCTTTGCAATGGCACTTGAATTACATGCGCACCAAGTTCGACATCTTTCCTCCTTGGACTCAATACGTTTGGATCGACCCGCCGGTGATCTGTATGACGATCCATTGGCGAATCTGATCCAGATTAAGCACACAGGAACAGTGAAGGATTACGTTGATGTTTTGAATTGGCTCTCACTCAGGTATCTATCTTACCTGAACATGCTTTAAGTATTTTCATGGCTGGTCTTTCCACTGAACTGCAGATGCATATTCGCATGTTTCATCCAAGTACTATTTCACATGCTGCTCATTTAGCCAAACTTTATGAAGCTTCTAAAGCTGCTACACCCAACCCAAACCCTCGCTCAAACACTAATTCCCGATTCAATTCCACCTACAAATCCCTCATCAGCCCAAACACTTCTACCTTAAACACAAACACCAAACCATCAAACACTACCCTGCCTACACCTGACCAGCCCACCAAACCCTTATTCAATAAACCACCCCGCTCTATTTCCGCCACTGATATGGCTGACAGGCGTGCTAAAGGCCTGTGTTATTTCTATGATGAGCCTTTTGTGCCTGTCCATCAGCTGAAACATAGGAAATCCCAGATATTCTACCTAGACATGGATGATGATGATGAGTTTATAGAGCCTGTTGAGGAACCTGCTGCTTTGGTTGAGCAATCAGCTTCTAATTCCACAGTAGAAGCTCCCCAAATCTCAATGAATGCTATGACTGGAAATGCTTGCTTTCATACTATGAAGGTCACAGGAATGCATAGTAAGAAACTGATTCACATCTTGTTGGATAGTGGGAGTACTCATAATTTTTTGGATTTGGAAGTAGCCAAAAAATTGGGTTGCAAACTTGAGAAAATTCCTCCCATGTGATTCTTTGCAGAGGGGCAACAAGCTAGTTGCTCCATTCATGTGTAAGGGGTTCACATGGCAATTGCAACAAACCACTTTCACTGCTGATGTCATAGTTTTACCTTTGGGTTCCTATGATTTAATCCTTGGTGTCCAATGGCTCACTTCTTTGGGGCCAATATTGTGGGACTTTTCTAAATTGCAAATGGAATTTACTACTAAGGGAAAGAAATTTGTCTTGAGAGGGGCTAGAAATCCGGGAGTCAAGCTTATCAATAACAAGTCATTTGCTCAAGCCTTACAACAAGGAGCACAACTTTGTTTCCTTTCCTTAGAGCCTCTTCATTCGGCCCCTGTGACTTCCCCTCTGCTACTGGCTGTTTCTGCTGAGACCACACCCATACCCGAGGCTATTGAGTCCCTCATTAGTCAATATGCTGACATCTTTGCGGCTCCTACCAAATTACCTCCACCTAGGAGTGGTTTTGACCATTGCATTCCATTGAAAGAGGGCACAAATGCCTTTAGTTTAAGGCCTTACAGGTACAATATTCTCCAAAAGGATGTGGTGGACAACCTTGTTAATGAAATGTTGCAACAAGGAATCATCCAACATAGCAATAGTCCCTTTGCTTCTCCTGCTGTCCTGGTCAGGAAAAAGGGTGGTTCATGGCGCCTTTGTGTTGATTATAGAAGGCTTAATCAATACACCATCAAGGATAGGTTTCCAATTCCCCTCATTGATGACCTTATGGATGAACTTGGAGGTGCTACAATATTTTCTAAGTTGGATTTAAGATCCGGCTATCACCAAGTGCGCATGCAAAAGGGTGAGGAATATAAAACCGCATTTAAGACACATGCTGGACACTATGAATACCGTGTGATGCCTTTTGGGCTCACCAATGCGCCTGCCACATTTCAAGCTCTCATGAATCACATTTTCCAAGCCTTTCTTCGCAGGTTTGTGATTGTCTTTTTTGATGACATACTTATATATAGTCCTTCTTTTAATGAGCATGTTCAACACTTACACCTTGTCTTTGATATTGCGAGGAATCACCAATTGTTTCTTAATAAAGACAAGTGTAGTTTTGCATCTGCAAGAGTGGAATACCTTGGCCACTTCATTTCTGCAGAAGGCATTGCCACTGACCCTGCCAAAATCAGTGCAGTAGCTGCATGGCCTCAGCCTGAGACTTTGAAGCAGCTGAGAGCGTTCCTTGGCCTGGCTGGTTATTATAGACGCTTTGTTAGCAATTTTGGCAAGATTGCTAGACCTCTTAATGATATGTTGAAGAAGGAAGCCTTTGTTTGGTCTGCTGATGCAGTTTCTGCATTTAATGCCTTGAAGCAAGCTTTGATTTCTGCCCCTGTTTTGGCCCTTCCCAACTTTTCTCAACCTTTTGTAGTTGAGACCGATGCTTCTGGAAAAGGAATTGGTGCTGTCTTGATGCAGAATGGGCATCCTCTAGCTTATATCAAAGAAGACTTTGGGTCCTAAACGAACTTATGTCTATATATGAGAGGGAACTTTTGGCAATTGTGTATGCAATTCAAAAATGGAGCACTTATCTTGCTCATAGCAGATTCTTGATTAAAACTGACCAAAAAAGCATCAAACACCTATTGTAGCAGAAGTTGAACACTCCATTTCAGCAAGTGCTTATGTCTAAGCTCATGGGCCTTGATTTTGAGATTCAATACAAGCAAGGGTCACATAATATTGCTGCTGATGCCCTGTCTCGAAATTCTGCAGCTGAGTTGCTTCCTTTAATGCTAAATAATGCTCACTCGGGTTTACTAGAGCTTATTCAGCATTCCTGGCAAACTGATCCTGCTTTGAAGGAATTGATTGATGACCTGCAGGCTGATTCAAAGGCTCACCCTAAGTTCTCTTGGGTTAGAGGAGAATTAAGGAGAAAAGGTAAACTTGTCATTGGCAATAATTCTGACTTAAAGCTTATTATTCTGAATTGGTTGCATGATTCCCCTGCTGGAGGTCATTCAGGCAGAGATGTGACTGCCTCCAGAATTAAGTCATTGTTTTATTGGAAACATATGTTGAAGGATATTCAAAGTTATGTCCGCAATTGCTCTACTTGTCAGACTTGCAAACCTGACTTAGCTGCCTATCCTGGGTTGTTGCAGCCCTTGCCTATTCCCAATAGAGTTTGGGATGCTATTAGCATGGACTTCATTGAGGGACTTCCACCTTCCTCGGGCAAGCATGTGATCTTTGTGGTAGTAGATCGTTTGAGTAAGTATGCCCATTTTATGACCTTAGCCCACCCTTATACAGCTATTGATGTAGCTCAAGTATTTTTAGACAATGTCTTCAAGTTGCATGGCATGCCTTCTACTATTACAAGTGATAGGGATCCCACTTTTCTTAGTACTGTTTGGACTGAATTGTTCCAATTACAAGGTGTTGCTTTGAACAAATCCACTGCTTATCACCCTCAGTCGGATGGACAAACCGAGGTTGTTAATAAATGCTTGGAAACTTATTTGAGGTGTATGTGCTCGGAAAAACCTTCTTCTTGGTCCAAATGGCTCTCATTAGCTGAGTGGTGGTATAATACCAACTTTCACTCTTCTATTCACACTTCCCCTTATGAAGTGGTGTATGGGCAGCCTTCCCCAATCCATCTCCCATATTTACCTGGTGAATCTTCAAATATCACAGTGGATCGATCATTGGCAGCAAGAGAAGCAGCCATTCAATTGCTGAAATTCCACCTGTTGAGAGCTCAAAACAGAATGACACAACAAGCCAACAAGCATAGGAGTGATCGTAGCTTTGCCATTGGTGATTTTGTTTACTTGAAGCTGCAACCATATAGACAATACTCCATGAGACACTCTCACTTTCACAAATTGCTTCCCAAGTTCTATGGTCCATTTAAGGTGGTTGATCGAATTGGTGAAGTAGCTTATCAATTGGACCTCCCTGCCACTGCTGAAATTCACAATGTGTTCCATGTTT
Organism: Calophaca sinica; assembly: GCA_037113605.1. Taxonomy (NCBI): domain Eukaryota; kingdom Viridiplantae; phylum Streptophyta; class Magnoliopsida; order Fabales; family Fabaceae; genus Calophaca; species Calophaca sinica. Next base: position 96,728,886 of record CM073734.1, on the reverse strand, counting down.
CTCAATTGAAACCTTGCCCCAATCCTGCCTCTTGCACAATTCAACAGTTGCCTTCAACTTTTCCTCAGGTGTTGGATAAAGGTGAACCCGAGAGCATTTTGGAGAGAAAGATGGTGAAGAGAGGCAGGGCAGCTGCCACTAAAGTCTTGATCAAATGGCAGAATTTGCCTCCTGACAAAGCAACTTGGGAGTTTTATTATGATGTGCTGCAGAAATTTCCCAATTTCCACCCTTGAGGTCAAGGGGTTTGTCGAGGGGAGGGTATTGTCACAGTAATTAGTTACTGTTACATTGCCTAAAACCTGTTTTAAGTCAATTAAGCTTTAATTTAGAATTCTGTTAGTGTGGCACATGTTAGCCACTTGATTTTCTTGCTTTCCTTTACATCATCTTTGGCGTGTGTGCTGAGGTGTGCTTCTTGTAGTTTCTCTCTCTTGTAACCGTTTCATCAGTGTGCCTACTTATAGTAATGGACCTTTAATGAAAAGATCATCCAATCATTCAGTGAATATTCCTTCTCTTCTTCTATTCTCTGCATTTCCTTTTGTGAGTACTGTTCCATTGATTTGTGCCTGCTAACATCAGGTTCCATTCTAAAATTGGAATCTCTGTGGTAGAGCATTATAACTCTCGAGCAATCCTGAGTTATACTGTCCCAGGAGGGAATGAGAGGGAAAGAGAGAAATCATTTATCTTATTTGAGAGAGTGTTTTTGTAGAGAAAGAAAAAAAATACTTATGACTAATATATTTTTAATTTTGAGAATAATATAAAAAGATTGAAGGGATTTGAAGAATTTTTCTAAGCCATCCAAAACCCTCCCGCAATACATTTTTTGAGTTCCCCCATATTAGAGGGTTTTATTATCATGAAGAAAAATAAACCCCTCATTCAAGGTGAGAGACTATTTTTCCTTCCCATTCCTTTTCCTCCTTCATTTTTTCCAAACCCTCTCCTTCCCTCCTAAACTCCCAAACGAAGTCTTAATTTTATTACCGTAAAATTTTACTACATTTTATGTTAAATAATGAATAAATATATATTTACTTGTCCACTTCAAAAACAAACTTACATTAGGCTTTCATAAAAATCTTTTATTTTTAATATCTTTTTACTTTTCAAATAAAAAGGTAGATTTAGGCGACTGTTATAGCCTAAATATATTATAATAATATCTAAATATTAGACCCAAGTACCATAAGCTACCTTGAGTGAAAAAAAGTCTCTAGAATAATGATAAGTTATTGTAGTTTGTTAGATTTTGATGAGTCATTGTGCTAGTTATTACCACTATACATATAACCATGAAATCAAGAGATGGACACAAGAATAATATGAATGAAAAGGCTTAGTTTTAACAATTTAACAAATTAGCATTTCTTTTCCTTTCCTTTAGTTAGCTGTTACAAATTTTGGTTCATTTCATTGGTGCTCTCATTGACCCAGCGGCTTTCACTCTATCGTCACTGACTCGGCGAGATACCTTTCCCCTTCGGCGGCTTCACAAAATTAACACAATCAAATCTGGGAAATATAATACAGATATGAGAAGCGGCATGGATAAATATGGGGTCATAGACTACTACCAGTGCTACACTTACACATCTAAGGTTAACGTTCGTACCTCATCAAATCTAGCAACGACTTTCATTAAGCTAATCAGTACATGGAATCATTATACAACTAGAATTTTAAATATACATTTGATAATCAGCAAAGAGAAATGAGGATACATATGTGGCGTACTTGAAAGCTTACCCCCATCACCGGTTTAAAATAATAAAGGCGTGGGACAACAGCTTCTTGATGGAGTTCTTAAAGCTTTTAACTATTTTAGCTACTAATACTATGATTCCATCTAGATGGATGATGATGATGATAAATTTTCATGCTACAAGACTGGTTTAGCAACTTGACAACCTTTTAGGCTGCTAAGCTGACAAAATTTGTCAATGAAATTGGGAGACATCATTCTCAAGTTTAGGTGAAGTAGTCTTGATTGGTGCCCAGATATCTGCGCCATTGCTCTCAGCAACTCCAATAGTAAATGAAACAGGAACAAGACATAACCCTCTACTCCTCAGGCTGCATGGCTCTGTACCCTGAAGAGGAAACAATTCTATTACAATCCAATTAACGCTAGGAATAAAACAGTTGATTGAACTGTAATGATTGCCAAAGGTTCATTCAATTCTTAAACATGGCTTCGAACATATTAAATGAAAATTACGGCGGAAAAACAAATATTAATCTGTCTAATTGATGTGGCCCCTTACTTGCATATAAACCAAAAGAAATGCTAACAACGCACTCTTTAACACTTTTTCTAAAACAATATCCTCTATTGGTTGAAATTCTTAAGTCCCGCCAAATTTATGTGGGACATACATCTCATTCTCAAAATAGTGAGATTCATTTGAATTTCAACTAACGAGAGAGTCTGTTGGAAAGAGAGTGTTGAAGTTTCAGTTGGTAGCACTCCTCTATGAACCAATAATAAGAATGGTTTTAAGACAAGTCGACTAAATCCATCTCCAAGGGTTCTCATTCATGTAATAAATCTTTCATAAATGTCATGTTGAAAAAGCTATAAAAGCTTTGACTCATCCTTATCACAGATCCTACTCCACAGTCGTAGTAGTATTCATGTTATGCTCACCTGCATCTGGATTGCTGGTGGTGAACTTTCGAGGTAAGGAGCACTAAGCAGCTGTCAAAACGGGAAGAGAAAATCTTTGCATAAGATTAAGGTCATGTTGTGTTGACATAATTTGGAATTTGCAACATCCTTTTATATGCATCCATGTATTTAAGTATATAGAGCAGAAGCTTATTTGCAGAAATATATTATTGAAGTATGCTCATCAAGAAATTTGACATCAGGACCAGAGATCGTCATGACTTAATTTTCGGTCCAAGTATATATAAGGCATGCTTGTGGTATATTAAACTAGTTACTAGGATATCATCATGATAATTCAGCAAATGTGGCATGAATGGCCAAACCTTAACTTGTTGATGAAGGAACCCTATGTAATCCATTGCCTCCTTTAAAACAGAAGATGTATCTGTCTGCAGTTAGAATTAAAGAGATTTTAGACTCAGAAACTTAGAACATTTCATTGATAAACAATGATAGTTAAGCTATTAACTAACTTAAATAAGCACTTTCTAAAAAAAATTGCAATTCAAGTCAAATAAGCATGACAAGCATATAACATGTCCCATAGATAAGATCATCAATGGAACTTTAAACAGAAGGTTTAGGTTAATTTGCAGTAAACACCAATAGATATAGAACAACTGTTGTGAGTTGTTAAATAATACATTGTTCCAGGAATCAATTGTTGTATACCTTCCCATATGGTGAAACAAGCTGCTGAAGAGTAACAATTCGCTCACCAAGCTTTTCCTTCCTATCCTATTGGCAGAAACATCACAAATGTTACACATAAATGGGGAAAAATATAAAAGGAAAGTTTGATTTCAATAAAGAAAATCATTGATATCACAACTTTGAGCATCAAGGAGAGTTCCATGCACCACATTAGTTGACTACCGGTACTCCCTCTAAGTGAAAGCAAAGCAAGGACATTAAAGCATGAAATTATAATGATTCTTTGTTCCTTCTAGAATAAAGTACTATTTAGGTCCCTGAAAAATTAGATTGAAATCAATTTGAATCTGAAGGATAAGTAACATCAATTTAGTCCTTGAAAGATGTAAGGCGGCACCAATTTAATCCTCTAAAGAAATTGACATCAAATTAGTCCCTCAATAATAGAAAAATGACATCAATTTAGACTTTGAATCATGAAAAGTTCACATCAATTTAGCCCCTCAATCTCATGGTTCGTCCATAAAAGGATGATTTTGATATTACTTTCCACAATTGAGGGACTGAATTGATGTCACCTATCTTTTAGAGACCAAAGTGATGCCAACCTAACTTTCCACATGGATGTTTACTCCTAATTTTATCTACTGATTTTGAGTTGTACAGTTGAATAGGCTTAGCATTGATTTGGGTATGGATCTCAAGCTGAACTTAAGTTTCTAATCAATTAAATACAACAAACTGAAAATAATCATAAGGGCGGCTGTATTCAAGAATTGAAATTATACATTGCATGATAACAACCACCAATATGATACATGGAAATTCATAGATTATACACTATGATTCGGAAGAGTTTCCATAGAGAAGAGACACTATTGCATATTTTTCAATAAAAAACTTCAAAAGCTTCAATACAGTAAATACATTTGAGTGCATACGAAAGAAAAAGGAAATAGTAATATTATTCAACAAACAAGAAAAATAAAGGAGGAGGAGAAACAAAAGAAACCTTAGTGCTGATCGATAAATCAGCCTTTTGCTTTTTAGATGCAATAGAATTATAACTGCTTTGATCAACAGAGCATGGGCTCCTTTTATGTCCCATCATCTTTCTAACATCTATCCCCTCTTCTCTCTGCTGGCAAAAACAGAGAAAAATCTTGTATAAGAGTAAAACAAGATCGAAGATATTGTAGTAGCATGAATGATGCAAAAAATGAAAGCAAAAAAGGAAAGTACTCAAATAATAAAAGAAACCATCAAACTATCAACATTTCCTTTCACTAAAGTAGCAAGTACTAAGCAATGTAATCAATTATACAGTGGTGATACATTTTGTTCATACTTCATAGTAGTCACACAGTCACACACAAACACAATCATTGTGCACATGCAATAAACACAATACAAACCCAGTAATTACCGAGTGAGTGACAACTAGAGCTAAATCCTTGTAACAATACTTAGGTTTAATTAAACAAGCTAATAACTGCTAGATATATTTCTTTTTCCAGTTACTTTTCAGTTTAGAATTTTGGATACATCAACTGCTACAAAATTGAGGAAGCACTAAATGCAAGTAGGGTCACTGAAGGTTGGTTAGACTTGTTCAGTAGTTACAGTCTCCAGGTTTGAATTTCTTCTTGGCCAGTACTTCAGCTTGATTTTTCATGATGTCATACCCATCTTTAACACCCCAACCAAAAAATAAATAAAAAAAGAAAAGAGTTGAAGAAGTTTGAACAATAAGGGTTTGTTTCGTTTGAAATAATATTTTCTGTTTTCACTTTTTAATTGCAAAATTACCCATTGTTTTCAATATTTCTGGTACAAATCTTTGAAAACATGAAACAGGGAAGACAAAGGACAATTATGCAAAAAAAAAAAAAAAACTAAATAGACTCTAAGATACTATCACTAAAAAAGGACAAAAACCTTAATCCTTCATTGGATGAAAGTTTTGACATAAGTGCAGCATGCAACACAATACATGGCATGGCATACGAAAATAATGCTCACAAGATGGATGGATTGGTGTATTATTAATATTAATATAATATATAGTATACCAACATTTACTGTTTTAGTCAGAATAACACCGACATTTAAGACAAAAAGGATGCCATTAGACCATTTATTCAACATAAGCAAAAAGGATGCACTGTTTTAGACAAAAAAGATGCCATCAGGTTACTCTTTAAGCAAAAAAGTATATATATTTGGTTCTAATTTTAGACCAAATACACAGACTTTTTTGTTTATATTTCGGACCGAAGGGAGTACACCGCAACAGAAAATCAAAAGTGGCCCCATGGTCTGATGCTAAGGAAAACGAACGAACCAGCCATGCATTGCATTCAAACCACACAAGCTCGTTCGAACAGGCCAAGGGTCATCACTGTCACTAACATCGATCCACATATTCAACGGTTTATAATTGATCAGAGTTTTTTAATGGTCCAAATATGCAAGTACGAGAATCGTCAAGATTGTGATTTTAGTTACCATATCTAAATTATTATTATTATTTAATTATCAATTTTTTTATTTTGTGATGTTGCCAAGAACCTCAAAAATCGTTTGGTGGGGCCCACCATTTGTTTTTTATTGACAAAGACATTCGTATATACACACACACACACATACATTCATACAGGTACACATACACATACATACACCTTGCATGAATGAATCCAACTTGCGTGCAAAATATTCCCAACCACTTTTCTTTAATAAATTACATGCATAAGGACATAGGAATAATTAATCAATTTACGGAAGAAGACAAGGATTAATGTATGGTAAATCACAGGTTTTGGTTTTGGTTTTGGGTTTGGGCTTTGGAAAATCAAAAATAAAAACCCAACCACTAATTTATTAGACATGTACTTAGAATAATCACAATTCTGATCATACATTCTCTAGCACTAATATAAGTAGAAGGATGAGCATTTGGAATTAAAAAAAACAATTTTGAACACAAATTCTTTCTCATAACATTTGAAAGCCCATTTATTAATAGTCTTCATGAAAAGTGATAACCAAAACTTGAAATAAAGGCAAATAAAAGAAAACGGTAGTAATTAAGAACTTACTGGAAACATAGAATCAGCATTGCAGAAGGAGCTTGCTATCATCTATGACTTTGAAGTAAAAACCAGAAAAAAAAAGGTTGAAACTTGAAACCAAAGCCCCCTTCTCTTCTTGTGCTGTTTAAGCAAGTGATGACCGCAAATATTTTGGTGGGTATCTTTTAAAAGCTGGAAAGCTTGTGACTTTAAGCTGTGCCTGTGATCAGAGTTTCATTTCTAAGATTTTTATAGGGAAATTCAAAAACTAGATCAAAGTTATAGACACCACTACTAGCATAGACACGGAGTTGAAAGGAAAAGTAGTAGAAGCTTTTATCAATGGAGGAAGAGAAAGAGGAGCAGAGTTGTGGGGAAGGAAGAAGAAGCAAGGAATAAGAAGAAGAGGGAGCAGATTAATGTCAAAATGTGATTTTATAAAGCTAGAAACTAGAAATGAATGTAGTACTTGTTATCAAAAAAGTGAATATAGTACAATACAATAATTCCTTGGCCTCAAAAAAAAAAATACAATAATTCCTTACGTAAGATTTTTTTTTAATTGTATGTTGTCATAAATATACTTGACAGCTAATATCCAACCAAGATGGAAATTTTGGTTTTTCAGTTTTTCTTTCCTTCTTCCTAATCTTTTTTATACTCCCTCCCTTGATATAAGGGTTTGTTTGGTTTATGAAAGAAAGTGAGAGGAAAGATAGATAAAAGAAAAAAAAATAAAAAAAAATAAAAAGAGTAGAAAATAAGATTATTTTTTTGGTTGTTTGGTTGAGGATAATATGAAAGGAAAGAAAGACAAAAAATTTCTCTTCTCTTGTTTGATTGAGTAGAAAGTGAGAAGAAAGGCAAAAACATAAAAATAAAATGACAAAAACACCCTTAAGTATAATAAAAAAACAAGGGTAAAATTGGAAAACAAAAAATATTTTTTGTCTTTTTCTATGTTTTCTCCTCTCGTGTGAGTTTTCTTCTCAATTTAGGAAGATTCAATTTTTGTGGGTCCCACAAATAATTTTTCCTTTCTCTCCTAAAATTGTGACAAACCAAATGGCTGAAAAGTTTTTGAATATTGTGTTTTCTTTCCTCTTTGTCAGTATTTCTATCTTTTTTTCGTGTTCCAAACACACGCTAAGGTATTTTTGTAAAAAATTTTTGTTCCTTAAAATAAGACTATTTTTAAAGACCAATATATATTAATTTTTTTTACAAAATTATCTCCTATATCAAGGTGAATTATTTCTCTCTCTTAATAGTCTTGAAAGATGAAAATGGTAACTTGAAAAAAATAGCACACATTTTGTATAAATTTAATGTTATTAACTAACCAAATCCACTTTTTTAAGGGGCATAAAATGGTTAAAAGGGTCTTATATTAAGGGACGGAGAGAGTACAAACTATGCTTAAAATAAGGCAAACATTAAAAATTAATGTGAAAATTGGTGATTTAATAATTATATATCTCGTGAAAAAAAGACTAAATGTTGGTAGTATTTTTTAATAGTAGTATAATTTAGTTGTAATATTTTTTTCTTTTTCTTTTGAAAAGACAAGAGTGTAATTATTTTATTTTTTTCAAACTAACATGTCTCGTTTGATTTTAAAAATAAATTATGTCTGGTTATGAAAAAAGGGTTATTATTCCATTAATTAATAAACATTGTTTGGGAAATTATCATATTTGTCTACGTCAAGAATCCCTATCCTTCCCGAGAAGACAAATATTTGTGACATCCACAAGAGTATTTCATTTATTAAATCCTGTTATTGTAATGTAGTAGTAAAATTTTTGCCTCTAAGGTAGACCAGGTTTCTAATATTTTTTTGCTCTTTGGAAAATGATAAAAATTTGTACACAAAAAGTTGTGTAATTTAAAATCGTTTTATAGTACTAGTAAGTTTCTAATTAAGTGTTTAAATCATGAGTACAAAAATTAAGATTACAATTGAAAAAATCCATAGAGAACTCGTTATTGCTGTTGCTTCGGATGGGATGGACACAAGCACAAATTGGGGTGTGCAAAGAAAATCCGCGTCTAACTCTAACCCAAGATAAGCCACCAGCTTCTGCCAAAGCCAACTTAGGACCTTTGAAGGGAAAATAGAAACACCGAAATTCAGGCACCAGAATATGATAGCCGAGCGACCCTATTCACGACCACTATGGATGGATAGTTGGAGTGCTGCATTTGAGAAGGCTGAATCTTATCTAAACCCATTAATTAATTCTTTTTTTCTGTGTAACCACATTAATTAATTCTAATACTACCACTCCCTCCGTTCCAAAATTTTAGTTGTTTAATGTTTTGACACACAGAATAAGAAATAATTAATTTAGACAAAATTTGACTAAAATATCTTTAATAAATATATCACTTTTCAATACAAAATCTATTGAAAATTACTAACACTTTACTAAAGCTACCTAGTAAAAATAAACAATAATTAATATATGCTATTAATTTAAGGGTATAATGGAAATATAATGCTTAATTATGATTTGAATTTCTAAAACAACCAAAGTTTTGAGACAAAAATAAAAAGCTAAAACACCCAAAGTTTTGGGAGAGAGGGATTAGTAATTAACAATGCATCTGATTTTTTTAAGAGTACTTAGTCAATTTAATTTTAATCAATTATCAATTTGTATGTTATCAATAAATAAAAATTATTTTCGTCGAAAAAAGTAAATAAACAAAAATTATTCCATTGTTGTAAGCGACTCTTATAATTTAACCAAAAAAAAAAAGACTTATAACTATTAACATTACATACATGACATTGTAATTGGATTTTATCTTTAAAACCATTTGTTTAAGAAAAATCATTAAATAATCATACTTTGTCACGATTTTATAAGAATAAATTGATATTGTTGTTGTTGTTTGAATAAATAAGTTATTATTCATTATCAAAAATAAATAAATAAGTTGTTATTATTATTATTATTATTATTATTATTATTTTAACTTCTTTAGTGACCATGAAGTCTTTTTTTTTTATAAAGGCTAAATTATACATTTGGTCCTCTATGTTTATTTTAGTTTTCAATTTGGTCATCTACGTTTTATTTATTTCGTTTTGGTCCCTTACTTTTCAAACGTTACAACAGGTTGGTCCTTTTCATCACTAAAAGTCAATTGTTCGTAGCTAAAAGCCAATTAACGTTTTGGAAAATGGATTTTTAGCTACGGACAATTGGCTTTTAGTGACGAAAAGAACCAAATTAAAAACTAAAATAAAATGTAGAGGACCAAAATAAAAAAAATAAAAAATAAAAGATCAAATTAAAAACTAAAATAAATATAGATGTATAATTTAGTCTTTCATAAACCATGTTCAAGTCTTTATAAAGCAAGATTATATTCTATCAAAAAATACAAAAAACTAATAATTGGGTCACGTGATCAAACAGGTTGAAGGATTTAATTGTTTTTCGTTAAACTCAATCAATCCAATAAGTTAAAGGAAGTTAAAATCAACCAGCTAGATTTAGAAATTAATTTGTACTTTTACAACTATTGTACTACGACTTATCAATATACAATCATTAAGCCGATTGTCTCGGCTCTCGAGATCACAACTTAGTACTTCCTCTGTTCCATAATTTTAGTGGTTTAAGGTTTTCACATACAGACCAAAAAATCATTTAATTGAAGTATATTTTTACCAAAATAGCCTTATTAATTGCTGCAGGTTTCAAAATAATCAACTAAATATTTGTGGAGTTGTGTCAATTTTCAATGTAAACACAATAAATATATGAAGGGTATACTTGGAAAAAAAATGTAAATTACATCTTGTGTTTATAAAACACTCATTGTTTTGAAACAATTTTTTTTGCTAAAACTACCAAAGTTATGGAACGGAGGGAGTAATAAAACATACGTAAATGTTATCTGTAGTGGCGAGCCTAGGACCCTTAATTAAGGATACAAAAAATTTTAAAATTATACATCATTATTACTAAAAAAATTCTAATAATAAAGTATTGCTAAAAAATTAAGGGACTACCAGCAGCGGTAACGAAAAGGAAAACCATAAGAACATTCCCAAAAGATTAAGTTATGCGGAATTGTATTAGATTACAACTTCGTGTTGCGTGTTTTGAAAAACAAATTCATCATTTATATTACTTATATATCTTTATAATCATTTATATTACATATTATATAAATATTTCTTATTTAGTCCCTAAAATATATGAAAATAATAAGTGGTCACTAAAGTTTGTAAAATCCGTCCAATTAGTTCCTAAAATTTTTATAAGTAATCCCTTACAGGGACTAATGAGACGGATTTCACAAAATATTAAGGAATAATTTGACGGTTTTCACAAACTTTAGGGATTACTTTATTATTTTCATATACTTTATGGACTAAATAGGAGAGAGGATGTTAGTTCAATGACGAAATTGAGGGTTTACTATATAAGGTTATTTAAGTCATTTTATTTTAAATGATTTAAGCTCTCTTCCCCTCCAAAAAAACCCAACATTGGATGAGAGCAAAAATTGAGTTAAGAGATATTTTGCTCTCATCCCCTCCTAAAAATTGAACCAAACGTTAAAAAAATTAAAATAACCCCTTTTCTCCCCTCCATTCACCTCCAACAAAATACTATCTGGATGAGAGGGTTGAGAGATGAAAAGTATCGGTCAAGGTGTGCAAAAATTTAAATTGAATGGGGTCAAAAAAATATATAAGGATGTAAGTGTTTCAGGGTGTGTAAGTGCACACCCTAGGCTGTGAGTGGGTCTGCCCATGGTTGTATAGGTATTGGAAGCAGGGATCGAACCTGCAACGCTCCACTTTTTCCTCCTCATTACCACGTGTACTAGAAAAAAAAATCATGAAGCTAGTAATAATTTTTTAACTCAGTTCATATTCAAATCCAGTGTTTTTTTCTTTGAGCAAAGGTCCGAGGAAGAAAAAAATTACTACATGTGACTGTCAACGAAAAACTATGATTTGGGTTTTTAAAACTGTTTTATTTTATGTTTTATAAAACTTAAGAAAAAACAAATTTTATTTTTTTTAATTTTTAAAAACAAAAAATTATTTTTAAAAATATAATAATCAAACATGTCATAAGACTATCCAGAGTACTTACTTTGATGATTCAACAAACCCATGCTATTATTCATAATTATTGTGTTTATGTTAATTATTATGTACTCCCATCCGTAACGGATTATAAGTAAAAAAATAATACATATATTTTATCTAAATTTAAACTAAATACGTATATTTCTTCTGAGTATTCACATCACTATTTACGGATTAAGCTCAGCTATAGCAACAATTTAATTTAATTAAGCTAGGAACCCGTTGCAATCTAAAAACATTGGTCTGTTTTGGCGGGAAAGCGGTGGGGTGTCATGTCAGAGCAGTTTTTCAGCATAGGTACGCTCTTTCAGACACCCAAGGTCCCACCTTCTTTCTAATCCTTTTTTTTTTTCCTCCTCCTTAAAAACCTAACCCGTGACCCTAATACAGCCACGCGCGTCTCTACCTCCGTGCCGTATAAGCGCGTGTCTTATCCACGTGTCCTTCCGCGAGTAATTCGAGTTCAACAACTCTTGAAAGTCGCGAGATGTTCTGGGACAGTGGGGTCCATGAAACGCTGCTTCTTCGACCGTGCGCCCCAAAAGTCCACGAGCAAACGATTTTCGTCATCCTTTGTGGACCCACGCGGTTTTGCTTTGTTTTCTTTGTCTCTTTTTCTTTGTTATCCTATGACAATATGACTTCTCTGTTTGCGGATTTTTTCTTCTTCAGTCCCGGTTTTAATTTTTATTAAAAAAATAAAATGATATTTTAAAATATTGAAAAGAAAAAAATGTCGCCAAAAATCTTTTTTTTCCTTCTCATCCGCCATGTGCTTTATTATGTTTTAGTAAAATAAAATCACTTCATTCCAAAAAGGAAAATTTGCGAGGCATAAAGTAAAATATGATGACTAGCTCAGAATATAATCGTCCTCAAAGTGCATGGATGACCATATTTGCTCGTTTCTGAATAAATTTGACAAAAAAAAATTTAAATAAAAGAGACAATATCCCTATAACTATTTATAATAGTAACTGTTCCGGACTGGGCCAAGCCTAATCCGACAATGGCACTACCGCAGAGGCCCAATTTCACTGCTAGACTACGATTGAACTACGATCACCAAATCATCATCTTGGGGGTCAATCGACGGCCCTTAATTTGCATATCATATACGCCACCAAACTACAACCGTCGATCAGATCGACAGATCTCGTTCACCTCACATAACATCATGGTCCCATCTTCTGCAATGTGTCCTGAACTAACTTACTTCATATAAAAAGGGACCCACTACAGTGAAAAGGTACACATTCATTACATCACACTTACCTCATCTGAGAGAAATACTGACGTGAGCGTCGGAGTGCCTTTGCAGGTACCCACCACCGCTCTCTGCCTTCGTCGCCACCGTACTCGGTAAATTCTCCGACTCTGGCCAGATCTATGTTCCTTGCTCGGAACATTGGCGATCACAGTGGGAGATTTGTTTCACTCTGAATAGATCTTTTCGAACAACACCATGGTCGGTCCTTCGCAACCCCCTCGCCGTGCTACGAGACAAAATCCTGGATCTCACCCTCCATCATCTCACGTCGACGGACAGATGGTTTCCGTCACGTCGGAACCTCTCATTGCGTTAAATGCTACAATACTCGTTCTTGTCACGGTGACAGAAGTTCCTACTTCACCGATTACATCTGGCGGAGATCGCACCATCGCCGCCACGATAGCCGAGCCACGCATAGAATTTCAACATACTCCTTTGGAAAACAGACTCTCGATCATCTAAAGACACAGATCTCGTACCAGATCTTTCTTGCTTCCTATATCTAGATCTGGAAAATACTCTCGATATGCCGCTGAGAAAGGCCGACCCGATAGATCACTGCATCGTGGACGATACAGTCAACACCTTCCCTAGTGTGGAGGGCGCATCACCGATCCTCCCATGTCAGCAGAACCGCGGATCGGATTCCGATCGGAAAGCGTAATGCTCCACCGAACACATCGTTTCTCTCTGGCAAAAACCCTATGTTCTCCTGCGCGACCATGGTGATCACCGGAGGGAACATTAATCCGAGTGAACATTCCTGGAGAACGAGAAAAAGAAAATACGGAGACATCGTAATAGCCACCACCTGTGCCCCTCCAAACAGACCGCCATTGGTTTTCTCTGATGATGATTTAATCGGAGAAGAACCAAACAAAGATTTCCCTTTAATAGTTCGGGCGGTGATGGTCAATGTCGACGTTCGGAGAATCCTCGGTGACCAAGGGAGTTCCGTTGACATCATATATAAAGGACTGTTCAACACCCTAAACATTCCAAAGGATCACCTCCTTATGAGGGATCAGGACTGCAGGGATTTAACGGAGCCATGACGATGCCGATGGGTCACGTCGACCAAATGGTTACCTTTGGTTCTTATCCGAAATCAAAAACTGTCGAGATACGATCCCTAGTCCTACCGTGCAACTACGACTACAACTGTATCATCGGAAGACCGACATTGGCCGCCCTGGGCGGAGTAAAATCAACGGTTCACCTGAAGATGAGATTCCACGACAACAGCGGCAAAGTCATAACCCTAAATGGCGACATCGAGGTAGCAAAACATTGTCTCGAGATAAGTTTTGAAAGAACAACAGCAGTTCAGAAGAAAGAAACAGCGATATGGAAGACCTTGCCATATGGAAATAGAGTCATGCTAATCGACATCGATCCCTGCCTTGGAGATGAAGACGTCAAGTTAAAATTAAAGGATATCGACGAACCATTGTCAAAAGAATTGGCAAGAAAGGTAGAAAGGCCCATCCCGGATGGTGATTCTACCGAGGTTCAGATCGGGAAAGACCCCTTCCGGATGACGAAAGTGGCAGACGATCTCCCAACGGAGATGAGGGTAAACTTGATAAACTTCCTCCAGGAAAATGCCGACCTCTTTGCCTGGACTGCCGATGAGATGTCAGGCATTTCACCTAACGTAGCGTGCCACAAGCTAGCACTGAACCCTCTGCGCGGTGGGTCGCCCAGAGACGTCGACGTCAATCCCCCGAAAAAGCTCAAGCAGCCGAAAGGGTTGTTTCCGAGTTGAGCAAGGCAAACTTCGTCAAAGAAGCCAAATACACGACCTGGTTGTCAAACGTAGTGCTCGTTAAAAGTCGAACGAGAAGTGGAGGATGTGTGTGGATTACACCGACCTCAACAAAGCGTGCCCAAAAGACTTATATTCATTACCAAACACCGACAGGCTGGTCGACAACTCATCAGGCTTTCGGTTTCTCTCCTTCATGGACGCCTAATCAGGCTACAACCAAATACCGACGTACGAGCCCGATAAAGGGAAGACAGCTTCATGACCGAAGGAGAAAACTACTGTTATAAAGTCATGCCCTTCATTCTCAAGAACGCAGGTGCCACATACCAAGGAATGATGAATAAAGTCTTCCAGAAACAAATCGAAAAACTGCTTGAAGTCTACATGGACAACATGATTGTAAAAACTGCCCAGGAAGCGGACCAGGTTACCGACCTCGCCGAGATGTTCTCCGAGCTCCGTAAACACAATATACGCCTGAACCCATACAAATGCACCATCGGTGTGAAAGCAGACAAGTTCCTCAGCTTCTATTTGACCGAAAGAGGAATAGAAGCCAACCCAGATAAGTGCAGAGCGATCACCGAAATGCATGAACCGACCACGAAGAAAAAGATACAACAACTAACCGGGATGATGGCAGCATTGACCAGATTCATATCGACGTCAGCGCAGCGAGCACTTCCTTTCTTCAAATTACTTAAAAAAGAGGTTCCTTTCCAATGGACCCTGGAGTACCAGGGGGCTTTCACTCGATTGAAGGAAATTCTTTCCACACCATCGGTCCTGAGCAGGCCTCATGAAGACGAAACATTATATCTTTATTTGTCAGTAACTAAAGAAGCCCTGAGTGCTGCTTTGGTGAGGGAGGACGCTGACGGGAAAGAATCGGTGTATTTTATTAGCAAGGTCCTCTGAGGACCCGAGCTGCGATACCAACGCGTTGAGAAGATAGCTCTGGCCCTCGTGGTCTCCGCACGGAGACTTCACCAATACTTCCTATCTCACCGCATGGTAGTCAGAACCGATCAGCCGATCAAACAAATTCTGCATCAGCCTGATCTCGTAGGTCGTATGATCAAGTGATCCGTCGAGCTTTCCGAATTCGACATCAGCTATGAGCCGAGGAAAGTGGTCAAAGCTCAGTCACTTGCGGATTTTGTTGCGGAACTTACCCCGAAGTCGACCTCATCGGCTGGTAAGTGGTTAGTCTTTGTCGATGGATCGTCCAACCCAAAAGGTAGTGGGGCCGGTCTGATCCTCTAAAATGAAGACGACTTGGTCGTCGAATACTCATTATCCTTCGCATTCCCCACTTCGAATAATCAGGCAAAATATGAAGCATGCATAGCTGGGTTGACTTTTTCTCATGAACTTGGTGTCGCATGAGTTGTTGTTCACTCCGACTCACCACTCGTTGTCTCACAAGTCAACAGAACCTATCAGGCTAAGGATTTGTTGCTCCAGAGGTACCTCACACAGGTCAGGATGTGATGAACCGATTTGTGCACGCCGATCTCATACACATGCCGAGAGAACAGAACGTTCGGGCTGACGTTCTGTCTAAACTCGCCAGCACAAAGATAGCGACTTCACATCGATCTGTTATTCAGGAAACGTTGATCGCCCCCACTTTTCGCGAATCCGACCCCAAAACTTACTCCAAAGAGTTCGTCGAAACACCAAAGGTTGCTACATCGACATACCTACAAAGCTTGTCAATCTCAAATTCGAACAACCCCGTCGATTTTGGAGATTCGTGGATGACCTCGATCTTGAAGTTCCTCTATTTGGGGGAATTTACCGAAGATCCTAACGAAGCTTCCAAGATCCACCATAAAACATGCTCATTCTCCGTCATTGAAGGGAGACTATACTGAAGAGGGTTCTCCACACCCTTGCTGAAGTGCCTCGACACTTCGGAGTCAAAGTATGTCTTAACCAAGATCCATGAAGGAATTTGTGGACAACACTTGGGAGGAAGAGCCTTGGCAAGGAAAGCATAAAGAGTCGGTTACTATTGGCCTACAATTGGAGTAGATGCCATGAATTACGTGAAAGAATGCGACAAATGCCAGAGACATGCCGATATCCACATTGCTCCTCTTGTAGAATTGATCACCCTTTCATCCCCATGGCCCTTCTCCTGGTGGGGAATAGATATTCTCGGACCCTTCCCTTTGGCTCCTGGACAGATTAAGTTTTTGGGCGTAGCCGTGGATTACTTCACGAAGTGGGTGGAGGCCCAACCACTCGCAAAAATAACAGCGAAGAACCTGATTAAGTTCTTCAATTCCCAGATCCTAACCAGGTTTGGAATCCCCGATGTCGTAGTTACCGACAACAACACCCACTTCATCGACCAATAATTTCGAAAGAATCTAGCCGAACTCAACGTAAAACACCATTTCACCTCCGTCGAACACCCCTAAACGAATGGACAAGCAAATGCAGCAAATCAGGTAATCCTGCGCGGTCTCCGGCGTCGTCTGGACGAAGCAAAGGGCAAATGGGTTGATAAGCTGCCTCAAGTTTTATGGGCATACCAAACCACCCCCACTCATCGACAGGAGAAACGCCTTTTTGCCTAACCTATGGGTCAGAAGCCGTAATCCCGGTCGAAGTCGGTGAACTGAGTTGGAGAACGTTGCTCCCACCAGAACCGATATTGAATTACCAGTACCTTAGGGAGGAACTCAACCTCCTAGAGGAAAATCGGGAGATAGCTGCCCTTAACGAAGCCGCCGTCAAACAGTGCATCGCCGTAAGGTACAATCATCGCGTAGTCCCTTGAGACTTCGCCACAGGGGACCTAGTTCTTCGAAGAGCCGATGTCAGGCTGAAGAACGCAGCACAAGGAAAGTTGGCTCCCAATTGGGAAGGCCCCTATTGAGTCACTGCAAAGACTGGGACCAGGGCCTACTATTTAGAAGATTTCCAAAGCAGGGCCATCGCCCGGACATGGAATGCAACAAAACTCAGAAAGTACTACAGTTGAACCCGGCCGCTGCGACCGGGACCAACCTCTGATCGCGCTTCGCCACATCTTAACTCACTATTTCTCCACTTTCTCTTTTGGTCACTGTAGTTCAACATTGAGTTATAATGTAAAATTACATTTCTTATAATTTCTATGTCGTTCAATAAGTATGACGCGAGTTCAGATCACACGTCACGTCCGCACCCTAAAACATACCTCGGGGTTGCTCGAAACCCCTTCCTAACAAACCCCCGGGGATGTTGCTTCGGTACTCAACATCGAGATCAACAATTCCTGGCACACACTCCGAAAGCGGTGTCCGAGAAATACATGGTAGGCCGCCTCATCGACCTAGCCAGTCTTTAAGGGACAGGTCACGCCAAATAGCGTTCACCCGTCTAAGGGAATGCCTCCCATAGATCGGGGCTGAGGAGAACCGCCCTTGGCCGGGTCGGCCTCTCCGAGCAACCAATTGGATCAAACTCCGAACGAACCAATCAGATCTAACGTCGAAGCACATGCATCAGTCCCTATGCCGGGCAAATAAGTCGGGTATGCTTCGTTTGCGCCTGACCTACAATACCCGAGAAGTCACCATGACGCAAC
This sequence comes from Calophaca sinica, assembly GCA_037113605.1. Taxonomy (NCBI): domain Eukaryota; kingdom Viridiplantae; phylum Streptophyta; class Magnoliopsida; order Fabales; family Fabaceae; genus Calophaca; species Calophaca sinica. The sequence continues at coordinate 96,710,723 of CM073734.1, read as the reverse complement.
GACACATCACTATGTCGCAGAATCAAGATCCAAAGTCGTCACAAGAACATTCTAAACACTGTTACAATCCTTAAGTCGAACTCCTCAACTTTCAGACCTCGACTTGGGGGCAACTGTTCCGGACTGAGCCAAGCCTAATCCGACAATGGGCACTACTACGGAGGCCCAATTTCGCTGCTAGACTACGGTCGAACCACGATTACCAAATCATCATCCTCGGGTCAATTGACGGCCCTTAATCCGCGTATCATATAAGCTACCGAACTACAACCGTCGATCAGATCGATGGATCTCGTTCACCTCACATAACATCATGGTCCCATCTTCTGCCACGTGTCCCGAACTATCTTACTTCATATAAAAGGGGCCCCACTACAGTGAAAAGGTATGCATTCATTACATCACACTTACCTCATCTGAGAGAAATACTGACTTGAACGTCGGAGTGCCTTTGCAGGTACCCACCACCGCTCTCTGCCTTCGTCACCACCGTACTCGGTGAATTCTCCGACTCCGGCCAGATCTACATTCCTTGCTCGGAGCAGTATCAAATTCTAAGGTGTCCTTATTGCGATGTCGTATTGCCTCTACCACAATTTGGGATTGTAACTCAAAAATCACACTTTCCAAACCCAACTTCAAAGCCCACTTGATGGCACACAAGAGACTCAAAGCCTCACATTCTCTGACAACCTGAGTATAACGAGGCACGACCCCAAGCCTACATGTGGAGATTGACCAGGGGTGCGAGACTGGTGGAACCATTCTATCAAATTTTGGACAGGATGACCGAGGATGACATCACCTGGATGTCGTACGCAAAGCACAGGACGGATAGGGTGTGGCAGCCCATATCCCTCTATCGAGTATTCATCTGGGTGGTGCAATCCTACTTGTCAGACAGGGTGTTGTGACTGTTTGGACTCGTGCAACTCGTACCCAGGTCACTATGTAACATCAGAGATCAATCGATCACTCCAGAGGAGATGGACAAGAGGTAGTATGCTTTTGAATAGCACTTGATCGACGTTGGTCCCCAGGTGGTGCAACCGGTAGACGTGAAACCCTGGTACATGGAGAGGTTCCGAAGGATTTCCCACCCGTACATCTACCCAGAAAATGTACCGGCAGCAACACGAGCTCCAGTAGTTCCAGAACCACCGGCACCAGTAGAGCTGACTGACGTTGTAGAGGACCCAGAGGTATATTTCAATAAAATGTCCCAGTGTTTCATTTTTTAGAATATTTTTATTAAACATTAATATTATTTGATGTTGTTTGCATGGGGCGTTCAGGACGAGTGCATTTGAGATCGCACATGAGCTGATGGACGGGAGCCATTTATAGCTCGACACTAACAGTTGATGCTTGGCGCAAGAGCTAACGAGATTAGTGCGCCACCCTCACACGAGTCAGTAGAAATATGTCCATCGGAAGAGAGATATGGGCACACATTAGTTTAGCTTAGGTTTTTATTTTGTTATGTCCACTTTTTTTACATTAGTACTATTTTTGTAATGACTACTAATGGTTTCATATATTTTATGTCGTGCTCGTATTTTTGCAATGTTTTTATTGTTTTAAATTCACGTAAAATTCATCTTTAGATTAACAAATATAATAATTAGAAAATGGATAGTATTTTAAATTTTTATAATAATTAATAACATGGTTAATGACGTATAAAAATGAATAAAACTTGTCTTGTAAACCCTCAAAATATAAATCAATAAAAATATTTTACAAATTAAGCAAGAAAAACTTTACAATAAAAAATACCTTCCGCCAGTCAAAAATAAAAAATAAAAAATACCTTCTGGAAACTTGTTTTTGAAATAATTATATACTTACAGAAATAAGGTTACGAAAATAAGTTTTCGGAAAGATGTGAATTAACATGTTCGGAAACTAGTTTGCTGGAGTTTGCAGACGACTTGGAAATGCAGGAAAAAAAGTATGCTTAAAAAATGAGGAACTTAGAGTTGAGGACGGGGGAGATAGTTGTCATAGCATTGAAATATGGTAGGGAGAAGGTTTGGGGTATTGGGGTGGGGAATGGTAGGGAGGGGAAGGGCGGTGATGGGGTGAGGTGGGTGGGGAAGGGAATGAGTTTTGGTTTTTTAGGGGTAGGGGTGTATAGGTCATTTTGTTTAAAACTGGGAGGTGCCGAAGTTAAATTGCGAAGGTGCTATTAACGTAGCCCAGAAAAAAGAGGCCAGCCAGTTTCATGTGGTAACGTGTTTGGGCTTTGGTTGGGCTTATCGGGTTGAGTAATCAATCCTTAGTACTATTGTTTTCCGGGCTTTTATTTCCCTACCTCCCCCACTTAATTTTTCCACCTCTCCCACCCAAGGAAAAAACTATTTTACCCTTTACTTTTTCTATCTTCCAGGTTCAAAATGTTGACGTTATTTTTTTTTTTGGAAAAATTTCAACCTTCGGATTCTTAATACCGGAGCACTCCGGAGATAAGAATCCGGACTTTTTTTGAACAATTTACCTCCTTTTTTGCTAGATCTGTAAAATTAAAAATTAACACGTCCGGATTCTTGTCTCCGGAGTGCTCCGGTATTAAGAATCCGGACGTGTTTTTGAACAATTCACCTCCCTTTTTGCTAGATCTGTAAAATTAAAATTAACATGTCCCGATTCTTATTACCGGATCACTCCGGAGACAAGAATCCGGACGTGTTAATTTTTTTGCTAGATTTAGAGTGTCCGGATTCGAAAATCCGGAATTATTCGGATTTAAGAATCCGGAGATGGGAAAAGTTGTTCTCTTCTCAGCACATATTTTGCTTTACTCCTTTTTCTCTCTTGAAGCTGCTAGCAATAGCGAGGATTCAATTCATATTTCATGGGCAAGATCAAGTCTTTCAAACAAGAATTCTCCCTCGGTTTGCTTTCGCCTCAAATTTGCTCACATTTCATTGTCAAATATATTATTATAATTATTACATTGCATTGCTGTTTGTGGATTTTGATTGGTAGCAGATGAACGATGGAAGGAGTCAGAAAGCATCGTAGTCAAATAGATTTAGAGTGTCCGGATTGTAAAATCCGGACTTGTTAATTTTTTTGCTAGATTTAAAGTGTCTGGATTCTAAAATCCGGAATTATCCGGATTTAAGAATTCGGAGGTGGGAAAAGTTGGATTTTTAACAAATGGATATTTTAGAGCAAGGGCAAAGTTGGATTTTTAAAAATATGGGAGGTGGGAAAATTAAGTGGGGGAGGTGGTGAAATAAAAGGCCTTGTTTTCTGGAACACATTGTAATACGGTGTTTGGATAAATAAAAAAAAAATTTCGGGATGAATAAAATAAAATAATTTTTTTTAATATACAGTAAATGAAGTGAGGGTATTGGTCACTTAAGTCCCTGGAAGTGTGACTCGGTGTCATTTTAGTCCCTGAAAGCATATAAACTCCAAAATAGTCCCTGTAAGTGTGCTCCGTCAGTCACTTTGGTCCCTGCCGTTAATAATTTCATTGACTCCGTGAGTAGTTGGTCACATTGGTCCCTGAAAGTGTAAACTCGGTGTCACTTTGGTCCTTATAAGAGTAACAACTCCAAAATAGTCCCTAAAAGTGTTATACGTTTGTCACTTTGGTCCCTACCATTAGCCATTTGATTGTCTCTCGTTCCAAAATAATGGCTAACGATAGGGACCAAAGTGACAAACATAGAACATTTTCAAAGACTATCTTGGAGTTTATATGCTTTTAGGGACTAAAGTGACACCGAGTTACACTTTCAGTGACCAAAGTGACCAATTACTCACGGAGTCAATGAAATTGTTAACGCCAGGGACCAAAGTGACATACGGAACACACTTATAGGGACTATTTTGGAGTTTATATGCTTTCAGGGACTAAAGTGACACCGAGTCACACTTCCAGAGACTTAAGTGACCAATACCCCAAATGAAGTGAGTTGCCTGCGACCTGCCCAGTTGAGGGTTGCGGTCACCGGTCAGAGTAGCTCGCTCGGTAACCCATTCAGGCGATACTGTAAGAGTGAGCGAGTTGGTTTATTCATTCTTTTATTGTTTTGCTAAACATTAGAATCATGAATTTATATCTAAACGACTGTCTTCTTCACCGCATAACGAATCTAATTCTATTTCATTTCTACTCTTTCCGAAACTGTAACTTACCGAACTTCCATTCACTTGTATTTCTATCTGATGTGAGATTCATTGATTTTATTATTGTCAGAATTTCTCTTTTTCAGTTTTATCTGTATAATAATAATAAGCATAAGCATATTAATGAAAGAGTTGTAGTGCCAATCCACACAGGGAAGAAGGAAGAGCAACATGTTTGAGAGGCTAATACACTAACTAGTAGCTTTCTGCTTTATTTGTAATTTTTACTCATTCTCTCAAATAATAATATGTTATTTGATTTATATATTGCTATGCACTTGAAATGCAGTTTTTAGTTCATTTGAGGTTATACTTTTACAATAATAAACATTTTTCAAATTTCAAGATATGTCTATGTCTAGTCAAATAATAATATGATGAGAAACACAACATTTTCTTAGGGCCAACTTTCATTGTCAGCATTCTCTCTGCATTTCCTCCTCCAGCTTCTAATGGCATCAGATAACCACTCACCGTCTCTCGGGATATTGGGTATCCACTAATAGCTTTCTGATTTGATTTATATGTTTGTTTCACTTTGATTTTTATTTGTTTGATTTTCGCTTGTCTCAGTTCGAAGGCAAGAAGAATTCTCACTATGGACTGGAGTCTGGACCCCCATTCCCCAATGGTCAACCTGGTGTCAAGCTTGAAAAAGTTAGTTGTGTGAATGCGAAATTCAGTGATGATGGGTCTCGACTCATGGTGGTGAAGTCCAACTCTATGATTAGTATTTATGATTGCAAAAGTGCTAAAGAGATTAGGGGCTTGTTTGATTACTAATTTTAAAAACTATTTTTAGTTTTTAAAAATTAAAAACCAAAAAATGTTGTTTGATCAGTGTTTTTATATTTGCCTGTTTTTAAAATTTGTTTTAGTTTTCTGTTTTTAAAACTAAAAAATAAAAACAGCTTTTAAATGTTTTGCTTCTTGTTTTTGCTTTCAATTTCGGAAACGGCAAAAAAGCTTCCAATTTTGGAAAGCAGAAAAGAGGAGGACAACAGGGCCATTTTCATTAATGGCATTAATGTAAATATTTTGACTTTTATGTTATAAGTTTATAACGTTAACAGACTTCCTTTCACATGTCACTGCAAAATTATGACAACGTCCTGTTAGTTTACTTTATGACCATCATATTTTATATTTTTATCCAATATATCAATATATAATTATATATATATATATATATATATATATATATAATTATTTGACTTTGTTTATAACGTTAATATTATAAATGTGTTTTCTTACGTACTATATTTTTCGAAGGATTTAATGTTATATACTAACATATTAGGATTACTTGTTATGTATAATAATAATAATAATAATAATAATAATAATTATTATTATAATAAGGTAAAATTACACCAAAAGTCTTTTATCTTAATTTAAAATTGGTTAAATTGTACTTTTCGTCCCTTAACTTTTTTTAGTTTTTGATTTCATTCCCTAACTATTTTACTTTTTATTTACGTCCATTAAGTTACGAAAGTTATGTCACGTTCGTCTCTTCTGTCTGTAATCCCTTTAACGCCGTTTAAACTATCCTACGTGTTACAGCGTCATCTACGTGGAAGCTTCATCATTGAATCAGAGTCAGCCATTTGAATTTTTTCAATAACCGGTGTTAAAAGTGACACAGTGGTATTTTTGAAATTATCGCGTCACTATTAAAGCCGATTTTTTAAATAATCAGCATTAAAAGTTGGTCTATAAAAAGAAAAAAAAATCGCCTCACTTTTAACGCTCATTTTTTTTTTGTTTCTCGGTTGCAATTTGGTTTTTATTATTTTTAAAGTACAATTATGCCATCAACATAAAATAATGTAAGAAATTAAGTAATTTATTATTTATATTTTAATTTAAAATGATCTAATAATATACTCCCTTCGGCCTCATTTATAAACAAAAAAGTCTTTTTAATATTCGTTAAAAAATATATGTATCTGGACCAAGACCAGATACATACATCATTTAACGAATGTTGAAAGGACTTTTTTGCTTATAAATATGTCGAAGGGAGTAAAGTGTATGTTTAACGGTGTTCTTTGTTGTGCTGCCAAGCATTGTGGTTTTCTTCCTCCACCTTCTCTTCCCTCGGGATCGTATTGGAAATATGATGTGGGCACAACGTAATAATTTGTTGAACCAATTTGACTTCATTTTTTTAAAGGCTAATTTGACTTTTTATGATATTAGATTTTTCTTAATTAATTGAATTGTCATTGTAAATGTTACTTGATTAATTGACTTTTATAACAAATTTGAAATTTTTGCAACGCACTTACCATTTTTATGGTTATATCATGCTCCTACATTTGCTACTTCTGCTTTAAGTCTGTCGTTAAAATAATTACAAGAAAGTGTTAAAGATGAGGTGGTGGTATCACTTAATTAATTATTAATAAATAATGTTTTAAGTTTCATGATGAAGTCTAAGAAAAACAATCTCATGATGAATAAAAAATGTGAATAAAAAAATTATTTAAAAATGTGTATTAAACAAGTTTTTTGTTTTTTAGTTTACAAAACACATTTTAAAAAAAATTCTATCAAACAAGTTTTTTCATTTTATCATATCTAAAACAGTTTTTAAAAATAGAATAACCAAATAGTTTTTCTTCTTCTTCTTAAAAACAGTTTTTAAAAACTGAAATAGTTTTTAAAAACTAAAAACTAAAACCAAATCAAACACCCCGCAGGTCTTTTGAAGTACCCAATGTTGTGGCTTCTATCCTGTCCCCCTGTGGAACTTATTTGCAAACCTTCCAAAAACCTTTAGCGCCACAAGAAAAGAATGTGACACTGTGGAAAACGGAGACCGGTGATCCTGTTTATCAACACTCCCAAAAGAACCTGACAAAAAACAATTGGTATGTTTTCTCCAATTATGAAAAAACAAAGAGTTCTCACTGTGAATTTATCATGATGTCGCATCTTCATGTGCATATACTTCATTGATGAATGCCCAATATTCTCACTGCGGCTTATGTTGTTTTAATTGTTCAGGCCTGCAATTCAATTCAGCTCTGATGAAGCTACTGCCTGCCGGTTGGCAACTAATGAGGTGCAATTTTTTGACGCGGGGGATTTCTCTAAAGGAATTATCTATCGGTTAAGAGTTCCAGGAGTTGCTGCCATCGTACACCCGCTTCTCATGTAGCTGCATTTGTTCCGGAATCCAAGGTTTGTGTTCCTCAACGTAATGCTTGTCATGGAGGCTTAGTTCAACCAAATGAATGAGGAATTGGTATTATTGCAATTTGGCGTGCTGATATTTAGGTTTCTAATATGTAAAACTCCATGAACCATTGTAGGGGGTTCCTGCGAGTGTACAGATATTTGCTTGGGCAAATGCTTCCCAAAGCGAACCTGTTGCTCGACGGAGTTTCTTCCGTTGTTCTACCACCCAACTTAAATGGAATCATGGTTCAACTGGGCTTCTAGTTGCGGTGCAGTCAGATGTTGATAAAACTATTCAGAGTTACTATGGAGAGTCAAAGTTATGCTACCTGACAACAGATGGGATGCATGAAGGACTAGTGCCTCTTCGTATGTTCTTATTTTGTTGCAATTAAAAGAGCTGATGATGGTTATAGAATCTCCATAACGAGGATAACAATTATTTTCTTTTTAAAAATTTGGCAGGGAAAGATGGGCCTATTCACGATGCTCAGTGGTCATATTCTGGTTTAGAATTTGCTGTTGTGTATGGGTGTATCCTTTTCTCTGTGATACATGCAATATGGAGATAGACAATATGTACTAAAGTTTCTACTTTTGAATTTTGATATTTTCTAGATACAGGGCCTAGTTTGATTATTATTTGCAAGCAGGACTTGTGGTAAAGTCATGAACCAATTTTGGCAAAAAGCACTAAATTATTTTGGGATGACTTTGGACTTATGTCAGGAAACACTTCGAAAAATGAAACACTAGAGAACCTAATCCTTCTTATATATGATTTTTAAAAGCCACAATGGTACCCAATTGGACTAGACGTTTCCTGCATAGTTTTCGATTCCTAATAAAAATTTTCATTTTTAAAAAAGTCAGATGTTGGTTATTTTGTGTCTGCATTGTATTAATCCCATTTTTTTTTTTGAATGTTTCCTTTTCCTTAACATGTTTTAGTCATGCCTGCTAAAGCAACTCTGTTTGACAAGAAGTGCAATCCTCTATTGGAGCTTGGAACTGGTCCTTACAATACTATTCGATGGAGCCCAAAAGGGAAATGTATCCTCAGCTGACGAATTGGCATTCGTTGTATCTCAAAAGCTACATTTATATGTTTGGCCCGGGAGTTTTCTTTCTTTCTCTTTTGAATCTTTAAAGGGCCTTGAGGGTTTTGGGAATGGGTTGGAACTTTGAAGTGGTTCATTATTTTTTTGATATAAGCATAGACATCTGGATAGAAGTACAAAATTATTGTATTTTGTGCCCTTGACTGTTTCCAGTTTTATGTTTGGCTGGCTTTGGTAATTTGCTGGTGATATGGTATGTTCTCCTGACTGATTGAATCATTATGCTTTCTTTTGATTTTTCCTTTCTGATGGAAGACATTTGGTTCTCGATGCACTAAACTAGGACTACTGATTCACCTCATTAAAAATCAAATTATGACTTACAATCACTTTTAGTTGCCAAGTGTCTGTTTGGTTTAAGAAATAATTTTTTGTTTTTATTTCCTATTTTCACTTTTAATTACAAAACTACCGTATTGTTTTCTCTTTGTTTTCTATTTTCAAAGATTTGTACCAAAAATAGTGAAAACGGTTTTTTTTTTTCACTGTTTTCTGCACATATATTTGAAAAAAGGAAACAGAGAGAAAATAGGGTGACAATTTTGTAATTAAAAGTGGAAACAGGAAATGAATCGAAAACATTTTCTCAAACCAAACAGTCCTTTATTTTTTTGTGCTTTTGCTTGCTTTTTGGCTCTTAGTACTGGATGCATCTCTCTCTTTTCTCATTTTCATTTTCATTTTATTTTGGGTGATTAATTACATGTGTTGTTTCTCTCTCTCTCTTTTTTTTTGTGTTTTTCAAGTTTGAAAGATTAAAACAAGGAAATCATATGTTTTTCACGCTTATGTTCTAGGTATTTTGGGATTATATAGATAAGAAACAGCTTGGAACAACCAAGGCTGAATGGTCTGTGACAAGTGAATGGTCTCCAGATGGGTGCTATTTCATGACAGCGACAACTGCTCCAAGGCTTCAAGTTGACAATGGGTATGTTTGCCCATTAGTGGGACCTTGATCTACTCAGTGCCTGAAAATATGCAATTGTTTACCCATGGACACTCGATTATGCTGTTAGTGTAAGATGTCATCCAGAAGGCCAATTTTATATTGTTCCGTTGATTTTTATTAATAAAAAATGATCAATTTGAATGGCATTTATGAGGTGATCGATCGCTAACCAAAACACATTATGGGAGAATATTATGCTGATTGTCATATGCTGGTTTCCACCTTGCTGATGATCATACTTTTTAATTCACTAAGAAAGCATTTTTCATTTAATTCTATCTTTCTTCTATTGAAGGATCAAGATTTTTCACTATAATGGGTCATTGTACTTCAAGAAGATGTTTGACAAGTTGTACCAGGTCAGTAGTATCCTGAACTCCTGATTAAATGGTTTTTGTGTCTCCTTTTCACAATTATCATTGAATTGTATGCAACTTATTTGCAGGCTGATTGGAAACCAGAGTCGCCAAGTAGGTTTGGTGACATCGCTGAATTAATCAAGTCTCTTGACTCGATAAAACTTGAAGATAAAAAACCATCAGGTTCTTTGCCATGCTTATTCCAGTATTTCATTTTGTAATCAGTTCTATCTTTTGTTCTCTGAAGACCATGAACTATTTCAGGCCAAGGACCAAAACCAATCCAGGCTTCTACAAAAGCCTCTTCTGCCAACCCTCCTGCACAAAAACCTGCCGCATATCGTCCACCACATGCTAAGCATGCAGCTGTTATTCAGGCTGAGGTACAAAGTCACAGAATCAATGCTGCTGTGTCATTGTATTCTAAATTGTCAATATACATTATCAGCAATACTTTTGCATGGCATAACTTATATATAGTTATGAAGTGTTTTTAACCTTAATAGTGGTAAATATAATATCATATGTACATGTTAGTACTAGGCTACTAGCATCTTCTCTTTGAATTCTTGGATCTGAGTTTCATTTTAGTTAATGCTCTAATGATGCCAAAATTTGTATTTGCAGTTGTTAGGAGAGAGCCCATCAGAGTAAGTACCTTTTCCCCTCCCCCTTTGTTTTAAGCTTCTTATGATATATATTCTGTTTTCAAATGCTAATTGTTGGGTAATTTAGATCATTGAGCAAGAATGCTCTACGAAACAAGAAAAAGAGGGAGAAACAGAAGGAGAAAAAGGCTGATGGTGATGCCAGTTCATCGTGATTGAATCAAGATTATCCCCAAATCATTCTAAATTATTTCTCTATTACCGCAATCAAATGCTTGACATTTTGAGGTTACAGTTGAAGTTTCCTAGATTTAATTGTATCATGTCCCTGGCAGCAAACTTAGGCAGTTTTGGTTTGTTCTGATTTTGAGATGATTGAAGTTTTGTGTTGGCTTTGTGCTTTCTTTAGTTTCTAGTTGGGGGCTTTGGCTAGAATAAACAAGGAAGTTAAATGGTGTAGCTTACACAAGTTACATTAGCCATTGGATTGAGAAATCCCACTGAATGTTATGGTGATCCTACCACACAATATCGTTTCCCTCTCCTTCCTCACCCACTCTCAACAGAGCCCCACCCATTTCCACCATTGCTGGAGCTGCGCGGTATACTTGGCTGCAGGGAAGGGAGAAATCGCGGCTTGCAGAGGCAAGCTTGGACGGTGGAACGACGACGTTGTTGCTACAGTTGTGAATGAACAGCGAGAGGACAAAGGAGAGGAAAAGAAGCGGAGAGAGTCTCGTGACAGAGAGAGAAGGCATCCCTTTTCCACCCATCCATAGTCCCCCACCGGTCACCCTTTATCCTCCCCCTCCTATCTCTACGCCACCACTCTTCCCCCACATCTCCACCACTTTGCTTGCGGTCGTCGAGAATAACTCGTGGGTTTTGTTGCGCCGTTGTTAGGGGCCACTTTTTGTGATTTTGTTTTGACTTCTCAGATCTTGGTTTTGTGGCTTTGATTCTGGGTTTTGGGGGATGGCGAACTAGTTGCTTGGGGTTCACTGTGTTCGTCGGGGCGGTGTCCTCCGCCCTCTCGCCGTCACTGGCCACGCGCGGCGGCCCGCTGCCGCTGCATGAGCACGACATCCACTCTCCCTGCAAATCTATTTCGTCTCTCTCGCTCCACCTCTTCTACCCCCCCTCTGTCTCACTTTCCCTTCCATCAGACCTTTCTCTCTCCCCATCGACCCTTTCTCTCTATGCGATGCCCTCTCCTTCGCCGCCGCCGTCAGCTGTTCACCGGAGCATGTCAGCGAATTCGCAGAGCAAGAATTGAAAGAAAAAGGGGAAATATATTGTAGAGAGAGTCCACCGTCATACCTGTGGAACTCTCAATCCAATGGCTCAAAAAAGTTGTGTACAAGTTGTGTATTGTACACAACTTAACATGCTTGTGCACTATAGCCTGCGCCATCTAGTTGGGATATAAGTGGAGAGTAGAAGATAAACCATTTCTTCTCACCTGATAAAAGAAGCATTTATGGGAGAAGTGAAATACCGAGCATGAGGATTACACAAACACAAAAAGAATAGAAGAAAGGAGTAAAAAAAATATTTTTGGCTCCCAAGTATCTTTTACTTGCATGATATCATATTCCTTCAGCTCCACCATTGGGATTGAACTCCCACTCTCCACCCTCAAATTTAACGTCCATGCTGCTGGTGGATAAGTTTGATGCCATATCGCTAACGTAAAGGATGTTTACCTTATGCAATTAATCATGCAAAATCTATACCATTATATAAAGAGAATGGGTGTTGGTAACTGCCACTTTGGTGTACTACTTTTTGTCCCCATTTTACCCTTTAAACATAAGCAAATGCATTTGAAACTTCCACTCCATAACATAAAATAGAGCAGTTACAAAACCATCAAAAGGTTAAGAAATGAAAAATGACACGGTTCACCATTTTGTCTATAACTTTAACCAACTACTATAACTCACGGGTCCTCTCTCCCAATCAACATGTGTTAATAATGTAGTGTCATTATGAAAAATTAGTCTCATGAACTACTTGAAATGCATAATAAAATTCCTTAAAAACAATATTAGATATTAAAACACGATAAAATAATACATACTGTGGCGCAGTAGAAATGCGGAAAGACCCGCTAGTAAACATAAAAGGGGTAGGAAACTTAGCAATGGTGAACATATAGCCTCGTAGGGACGGATCCAGAAGTCTATCAAACACGGGGCGGTATTGATTAATAATAAATATTGAGTTCTGTAATTTTTTTTGAAAATAATTTATATTATTCATTGTATTATTTTTTACATTTATTTCTTTTTTCTGATAAATAAAAGTTTATGAGAGTTGGGTCACGGGGCTCAGCAGGGTCAGAGAAAGCCTCAATACTCAAAGAACACTTACAAATGTACTTACATATTACCCACCAACGAGGTCTTCGTATCGACACCGGGATTGGAACTCACGTTCTTATGAAAATGAGTTGAATCCATACCAACTAGACCAACCTTTGCTGTGATTTATTTTTTTCCCTTTTCCTTTTAAATTTAAAAATTAATTTAATAAATATTTAATGTATATACCATTCTATTATTAACAAAAAGTATGAGGAAGTGAGGGGCTAGAGCCCCCTAGTTGCACCTCCCTCTATCCGTCCTTGCCGCCTGGAAATGATTTGTTGTGAAAATTGTTGAATCATATTGGCATTTATAAAATCGAGCATTTTAATCAAGAGAACTAACACATTTAAAACAAGCAATGTAAAATTGTGTTGCATTTATATGTCACGTAATGCGTGAGGATATTTTGCTGAACACTTTGCTTTGGTGGAAATTTCGCACTTAGGGTTTGTGTGGGTAAGCAACTTAAGAACTTATAGGATAAATACTTATTATAAACGCTTATGTATTAACTATTTCTATAATCAAAGAGGAAATATAATCAAACTATTTTCATATAAGCTGTAATCTGTTTTTATAAGTTTTTCTGGAGAGCTTATCGAAATAAGCTGAAAACAATTTTTGAGCGTGTCATAAGTTGTTTCTATAAACTTTGTCAAACACTCTGACAAGTATTTATGCCAGTAAATAAACTCAAATAAATTGTTCATAAGTCAATACAAGCATACTTTTAAAAGAGGAGGCTTGCTTCCAACACCCCCCTTTTTTACAACAACCCTAACTCCCCCTTTCTTCAAAATACTCCCAACCCCTCCTTTTCTCTCTCCTATCCCACCCGCGACCTCCCTTCTAAAACCCCCTCCTCAAAACCCCTTTTTTCATCGGAAATAATACATTTTCTCATAGTGAAACCAAGTTAAGGTTGACATTCGTGCACCGTATAAATTTTTGTAGATCTATTTCAGCCTCTAGTTGTAAGCTAGGAAAGAGGAACGAGTGGCAAATAATGGATTTTCAGTCCGTTAGATTTCTTGGGAAGCTCATGCCTGTTGATCTTGAGCTCCTTTTAAAACACAACACATTACTCTGAAATAATTCGATCAAAATTGACAAATTTGCAAAAATTTAATATGTCAAAGATGTTCATCTTTCAATCAATAATTATACAAGTTACACTTCCATCGTTATAAAATAAAAGGCAAACAAGATACTCCCATCTATGTAGGTGATTCAAAATTGGCAAAAATTAGAATGATATAGTAAAGCGTATTGACAATATCAGCTCTTGAATCTGATGCTTCGACTGATAGCTGCATTAATTCCAGTGGATTCCCCACCATAAGGTGCAGTGGGCCTTTTGATACTCTGAACCTGCCCCTTGCGATTCTTAACAGCTTTTTGATGCTTGAGCTGCACATTGAGTTAGCAAGAGAAAGACAAATAGTAAACAAGGGAAGCAGTCAAACATTGAAATTTGAGGAGTTTGTTAACCACAAAGAATAAGTGTTTTTATTCAAAGTACCTTGTAATTCTTTCTGGGATTCTTTTTTGCCTTATTGCGACTTCGAGTTAGCCCCCTGTTCTTTTCCATCTACAACACATTGGCAACAAGGTAAAACTTAAAAATTTGCACGAACATAAGATCAATTATATTGAAAACCTGACAGATCAAGTAAGAACCTGAGAAGTGATATGGCGCTTTCCTTCCACAGTCTCCACTGGCAAAGAGGGGACCGCTGATTTCCTGCAAAAGCAAAACAATCTTTACTTTCATATTGAAAAAGATGGAAAAATAAAAATCCCTGTAGATAAGAGAAAACAGCCATGACAAAAGGGGACCAAAACTTCACCTTGAGTAGGTCTCAGCTTTTGCAGCCAGTTTTGCAGCTCGCAGTTTTTCCGCTTGTTTGTAAAATTCATTTTCTGAGTCCTCACTTTCATCATCCTCCTCCTCTTCCTCTTCGTCAGCAACTTCATGAGATCCAAGATCACCAATTTGATCATCATCGTCATCATCATCCTCAGTCTTAACTGCAGCACCGGCCAACACCCGAAGCTCATGTTTCCTCCGTCTTTCACCAATATCATCTCTCTTAGGCAAATCATCATCACCAGAAACCACCTTACCCAAAAAAGGGATCAGCGAGATGTTTAAAGAACAGGTGATATAAAAAAAATGAAAATTTTTATAGCCTCAAACAGTGGAAAGATTTCTTCTGAGATCATGAATAGCATGGACTGCAGATGCTGTACAACGATTTACATAAGCAAACTAAACTAAATTTAGCAATAGGCTGGATAATAGTTCAGCTGTCAACCTCATTTTATACTATATTCTGGATGTAAATATATTGAAATATCTAAATATTAGGCCCTGGGCTCGCTGTAGGATGCATTATGAATAATACAGATGCAGTCAAAGCAGGACTTTCTGCACCAGATTTATCTCGTTCAGATTACAGATATATACTCTTTCCCCAGGAATATATAACTTTAAAGGACCTATTTTGGTTTCCCAGAATATCCCGCATTCAATAGATGAGACACTAATATCCTAGGATACAGTCAAACAATAAAGGCATGAGACCCATCCCAATGATATTTTTTCATACATATGAATTTCAGAATTTAACTCTAACACATGCTTATTAAATGGCTCGAGCTCTTTCCACTCGAACCAACACGGATTAAAATGACAATTTTTGTAAGTAGCTTACAAATGCGGGTTACTATGAATTGCAAATGAAATTAAATATCAGAATCCATCTAAAAAATCTCCCAAGTTCAATTCAATACCTTGGGTTTCTTCAGATTAGCACTAAGAAACTGTGAAACTTTACTGGAGACAAGACCATTAGACAGTCTAGCTGGGCCCTTATCATCCACAGCATCATCATCAAAATCATCACATGTTTCAAGCTGGCTGTGAAATTTGTAAGTTGCTAGTAAGTTTCCAGGTGTTGAAAAGAAGTAATGTTAAAGGATATAAGAGTAAAGCTATACCCATTAGCTGGTCTCAGACGCTTTAGAGAATTACTAGGCTTTGGAGTAATGTGACTGTACAAACCCTTTTGCTTCAATTTTTCCTCAAGGGAAGCTCTAACTTTCAACATTTCCAAACTTTGCACACCAATGCGATCCTTCTGCCATGTTAAGGTATATTTCAGTCAAACAAATAACCTTTTACACCAATAAATATAAATCAAATAAAAAGGTAACATTGCATAGGTATTCTATATTAATAACCAATAAAATCAAAGCCAAGATACACGCAAAAAATTTCAAGATCTATAATTCACCTGATCTTTTACTTTTCTTCCTTTTTGTACACCATCCTTTGAGGAATCCGATTTTTGTATGTCAACTACATTGCTAGGCTGCAGCAATGCATAAAAAACTAACTGCTGAGAACTAGAGGTCGTTTTTTAACATATAATCATTTGGAAGACAGATAAATATATAAGCCAAAGATTAAGAAGTAATCACTACCACTGCTTCTTCTGGTGATTCAGCAGAGACAAGAAGCTGTTCTTGGTTTTTAGTGATTGAGTTGTCTAGCATTGGAGCATTCTCAATATCTGATTTTACTGCTGTTCCTAACCCACTACTTCCTTCAAGAATGTCCTCAAGTTCAACTGGAAGTTTTGCATCAAGTTCTTTTATCTGTTGAGTGAGGCATGCATTAGAAAATTGCAAAATCTAAAGACAACTAACTTCATCTAAATCTGATAGTTGTGTGCAACTGTGCATCAATAATGTAAATATTTACAGATAACTATGCACTTTTCACATTAGAGAGTTCATATTTTAATCTAGCATGAAGTATACCGATTCCTCCACATTGTAAGCATCCTACATTAATCTAGCATGAAGTATACCAATTCCTCCATGGTGTATGCGAGGCCACCAATGTAGGGTGTATGGAATACAATAAATTATCCAATATAAGCATATGTATTTCCAATACATTTAGTTGAACCATTGATTATCTAAAATACTGGAATAAAAAAGGCAATATTATTGTAATAAGTCTAATACTGTTACATATACTACATCCAGATTACTTCTTTAATGGCTAGTCCATAATACAAGAAAGCCAAAGACATTCAAATAAGTGATATTTGCCTCCATCTAGCAGAAGCTACACGTTACTTATTCATGCTAACCATGTTCATATCACAAGTAAATGACTAAGGAAACTAGACCAGATTCTAACAGTAGGAGATGTAAGCTAGTATGCAAATAACAAGACCTGATCCATTAATCCCTTGATCTCTTCAAGGCGAGCTATTACAGGATGATCATAGACTGGCTGCCCTTCAGACTTGAGTAGAAGGTAGAAGGTTATAGCTTGGCAGTAGGACAGCAAAAGAAGCTGTTTCAACTCAAAATAACGCACTCCTCCTTCCGTAACTATTTCCCCCGTTTTAACCTTCACAGAAGATAAAATAAATTGTAACGCAATATGGCCTTCATGCACATCCAAGGGGAAAAACATAACTACATAAAATTAAAAAGAATTGTCTGCAAAAGAAAGGTATGGACCAAAGATTTTATATTCCAAATGACATCATAACGTAGGAAAGATCAAGAGACAGATTAACTTAAAAACAGTTAAACTACAATTATAACAGCAGTATAATTCCTAACAGGGGTCTCCACTCTCCAATATCTAAGTTGAAAGAATAAAACAAAAAGAACCCAAGGCCTACAGAGAAATTAAAAAAAATTAAAAGAAAGAAATAAATAAGACAATCACAAGAAGGCCTCTCTAGAGATATTATTCATAGATATATCAGTCGACTGATTCTAAACTTCTAGAGTCCACAGACCACCAGAACCATTTTCCGGCAACATGCCATTCCAAGTCATCCACATTGGGCATGCTTTCATTAGGTTACATGATTTAACCTTCATAATATGAATATGGACTTTTTTGACCAAGCAAAACGGGAATATTCACTAAACTTTAAGTGTTGTGGTCTTTGAATATTTTCTATAAATATCAATGTTTTGAAAACCGGACTGGTCTTAACAGATGAAGGTACTAGTTTAAGGTTTAAAAGTCTAATCGTGGTTGAACCGGTAGTAATGAAATAATATTATTACAAATTTTAATATAATATTAAGTGTGTGTATATATATATAAAATAAAATAGACACATAGCCAAAGTTGTTTGTGGTGCAGCGGCTTAGTTATGTGTCAAACATCTCTAAGGATCAGTGCTCAAATCCGTTTAAGCTTGCTTTTCTATTTTATTTGATGTAAAACAAAAGATAGGCTTGCATATATTAAACTTTTCACAAGTATTCCAACTTGTAGCTTCAGCCTAGTGGTCAGGAAGTGTGTACAACTCCAACATTACTTACAGGTCGAGGTCTCGAATCAGGCTGAGGTCCCTTGCAATTGTTTTTAAACAGATAAGCTCAAAAACAAAAACAGTGACACCGGACCGGACCGGTTGGTCCAGTTTTCTAAACAATGATAAATGCAAATCAACCTGTTTGCATGGTATTGGTAACTGCTCCACCAGAAAATGGGCAGGTAAAAAAAAGAGAGGAGGAAAAACCTTGCTTAAAAATGGGTTAATTTTGCATTCGAGCTGTTTGTGTGCCACATTTAATTCTGACAACCAATCAACTAATTCTGGAGCAGACCTGCAAAGAGAAGATAGTCACTACTCAAGATCAAGAAGATAGGAAAATGTATTCTATGACAATCAAACTGCCAACATAGACATCTTTTAATAAAAATATATCTGACAATTTTTAATCATCAGTATGCAGCAATTGAGCAAAAGCAAACTATGGGTTGACAAGGAAGAGGTATATTCATTAGGCAAATAACTTCAATAAAGGGGGCTGGCTGCTGACCCAATTCTGTTAGGATTCAACAGCTCCCCTCAAGCTGGATGTTTCTCCAGATTTCTGCTGAATATTGCTAGAAATTGATTGTTAAGCTGAAAAGTACGCATTTTAATGCTGAACGCTGCTTTTAAATATGCCCCTAGCATCATGACTATTTTGGGCAACGGTTTATCAGATATTTGAAAGGCTTCAACTAAAAAAAATGCTGATTGGTAATGCATCAGAACCACATCCCAAATGAAAATTCTTTCATTCAAAAGTAATTTTCCTCAAAGCAACGGCAGTCAACAAAAACAATCAAAGTCATATCCCAATAGGTGGGTTTGGTTGCATGAATCACACGACATCATAATATGCTATCACGAAACATTTATAATGACAGACCATTTAAATTGAAATCTCTTTCAAATCAATGGCAATAATATAGCAAAATATTCTACTGAATAATTAAATGCATTTTTAAGGTCAATTTCAACTAAATTTTCCTATGAGATCAGCATGTGTAAAATCATCAAGGCAATACCTCAGATTTCTACTGAGTTCCTCAAGTTTTCCGTTTTTCATTATTTACCCTCAAAATTAGGTCTTTTCTGCTAAAGCAGGACAAACACTCGATTTCTTTTTCGTTCTCAGTCAATTTGGTTTGATCATTTTTAATTATCTTTTCAGTTTTGGGTTAGCATACTTTTCTACTGAGATCCTTGATCTTTTGAGTATATAGATATCCATTTTTATTCACCAATGGTTTCAGAAGGTGATTGACTCGTCTACCCTTGACTAATGAATTTTCCAATAGAGCATCACAAACACTAAATTTCCTTCCTTTCCCTCTTTTTTCCCAATCCGATTTTCTTTCGGCCTTTTTATTCATTTTTTTTTTCAGTTTCGAATCGGCAACCCATTATTTGCATACTCTTGAAATCAAAAATTTTATCTCAAGTTAATTCATAGTTATGAATGAAATGGATGCAACGTCATTTATCTGGTTCAATACCATAACTCATTAACACATAATCAATATAAATCAAGGGTAAGATAAAGACAATATCCAAACCTATACACAATATTCATTTGCTCCTCCTTTGACAAAGCATTCAGATCCTCAGCCTTGAAAGTTATATCTCTATCTAGTGACTTTAATTCTCTGTTTCCTTTATCTGATGCATCCTGTAAAGATGTGATATAGAAGTTTACTAAAAGTTTGCTGACAGATACTATACCTCGTAAGCACATGCTTTCCCCATATTTGGTCTCAACCTGTCATTCCTCCCTCTGACATGTTTTTCATCCACTAATGTGGAAATCCATCATGCCTAGGCAACATACCAAAGAGATAATTAGCAGCACTCACCTTCAAAGTTAATTTCTCATTATCTTTGTCTTCACTTATATCCACAAGGTCATAGTCTTCCATTGTTAAAGATTTTGCCTTTTCCCTTTGTATTTGTAATGCCAATTCTTCCTCTTCTTTTGGGGCCTCGTCGTCACTTGATTGCACCTTAAACCAAAAGGTTACAATTATTCAACAGAAACAATAAAATATATGGGAAAATAAACGTTTACGTGTCAGAATATGGATCCACCAGAAAGAGAACATCTACACATCAATAGTTCAAATATTACACAAGACAAAAATCCTTTTAATATGCAATGCTCAAATCCTCACCTCAAAATTACGATTCTCAGCACCATGTGAGAACTTTCTCCCACCAAAAGTGAAATTATTTTCTTCCTCATCTTCATCATCATCTTCCATTTCATCCTCACCTCCGCCAAACTTTGCACGCAAATATTTCCTCTGCCTAATTACTAAGCACAACATACATAAATATTTAGCAAAATCACACCTTTTGAATAAATTCCACTTTAAAAGCTTGCAAAAGTAACAAAGGAAATTAATCAATAATTATTTTAATAAGCCCAAACTATATTTATTTAGACTTAATAAACAAGAATTTCAATTTTCAACAAACAGAAAACCGCCAGCGATGGCTCAATTAGTCTTTATGTATCTATGAAGGAATGCAGAATGTCCAATATGAATTAACTATGAGTGCAATTGTTTAAGCATTTTTTTTTTCTTGAAAAATCACAAAAAACCACTTGCACAAGTTCATAGAATGTTTGTTTAATCTTTTGGAAAAAAATCAATTTTCTTATTTTTTTTGAGAAACTTCTTTGAGTAATTTCTGAAAAGACTGTAATAGTAACTAAAATTAAAAGTGCTTTTTTATAATTGTAAATCAAACAAAACATAGCTTCTATTTTACATAAAATCTCTAAAAAATATATCTCTTTTTACACATCCTCAAAATTATTTTTTTAGAAGTTTAAACAAACGGGCCATGAATTTGTGTTGCAAAGATGAGAATGTTACAATGGATGATTGGTTACACAAGACAAAATAGGATTAGAATTACAATATTAGAGAGAAAATCGGGATAGTCCCAACTGGTAAAAAAAATGGAAGAGTCTCATCTTCGGTGGTTTTGACATGTGTGGAGAAAGTCTACAAAAGTAGCGGTAAGGAGGGTTAACCAGATGGAGAGTAGTCCAATAGCTAGAGATAGAGATAGATTGATAAAAACCATAGGCCAAATCATTAAGAGAGATGCAGAGGTAAATGGTCTATCTTTGAACCTAATACATCACATGACTTTATGGTGTTGATTAGCCAACTCCACTTAGTGGAAAAAGACTTGGTTGTTGCTGTTGCTATTGTTGGTTACAATTATGGTCCAAATTTTCTGACTATCTCTTATTGATTTAAGACTGATTAACTTTGCTTCAAACTGACCGTAAAATTTGACGACGACAGATTCAATAAAAACCAGGGCGTGTACAAAAAATATCTGCTAACAAACAGAAGACTTGTAAGTTTTTACCGTTCTGGTTAATATTACAATTACACAAACAGAAGAGGCATGCATTGTGATTCAATCTCATGGTCCAACAGTCTCCTGAGCTACAGTTCTTGGGCAGGAATGATATATTGACACAAAAATGATATATGCACTTTGTCTCAATTAAAAATTCCATCATCCATTTCTATCAAATTTAATACCGTAATTTGATGAATATATATTTAATGGAAAAAAAAAATGGTACTTACTTTTTGCCACATCATCATCTGCATCGTCATCATATTCATCGTCGTCTTCATCGTCATCATCGTCCTCATCGTCTTCATCATTATCAATATCCTTTTACCAACATTTGAAAGAAGGAAAAGAAATGAGACAAAAATTTGAAAGAAATTAACAGAAGGCCTTCAACCGTCCTGTTCTTTTTAATAAGCAAACAAATTAACATAAAAAGTCTGAAAATCGCATCTTTGAGTTAAAACTTAAAAGAAAACAGGTATAGCATGATTACTGCAAAAAAGAGTTCATTGCAACCAAAACCTTAGAGTCAAAAAGAGGTAGCTCATCATCTTCATCAGATTCTCCAGCATCATCATGTATGTCAAGGGGGACAATGTCCCTCTGCTTATGAACTGCAAAAGAAAGGCATCACGCAAGCTAGTCACTATATAAAACTAAATATTATTAAAATAAAAATTAGAATAATGACAAATAATTTGCCGGTCATAGTAAATGAACTAATCAATTTTTGACTCAGCAAGAGAAAAAAATGAAAGAATTAGTAAAAAGAAGAAAAAAAATAGTTACAGGCATCAATCTCGTCGTCCATGTCGTCACTCGAAAAAGCATGATGCTCGTTTCGGGAACTTGTTTTGGCATTTTTGACGTCTTTCTTTTGATAACTTCTCCCTCCTCCTCTCTTCCCCATTCTCTGTGCTCTGTTCTTCGCCGCCGAATCCTTGAGTAGCACTATCTCAGACTAGCAAGTCACAACAGAGCGCCAGGAGGGAATAAGTTCAGAGTCTCGACACCTGAGGGCTGAGGTTAAAGAAAGAGAAGCATGAGGCAACAACAATACCTAGCCTATATGGGCCTGTTTTGTCTAATACGGAGTGGGCCTTGATGCTGCTACCAGCACCCCTTTTTTGATAACTACACCCTCCCCCTTTTCAAAAAATATCCCTACTCTCTCTCATTGTCTAAGGGGGCATTTGTTTCATAGATCAGAAACACATTCTCAGGAATGTGGAGGTTGGAAATATGAATTCTCATGTTTGTTTCAAAGTTAGAAAATTTATTCCCTGTTATAAATAATTCTCAGGAGTAAAATAACTTCCACTTTCCCATGCTTTTATTCCCAAGAAAGAGGGTGAGAAAAAATGTTCCCATGAAGATGGGAATAAAATTTGTGGAACTACCTCATTCTTAGAATAAGATTTTTTAGAATAATAAGATTCTCATAATTATTTTTCTGGAACGTTATTCCCAGGTACGACACCTCAACATTCATAATATTCGTTAAAAACTATCTCGTACTCCCTCCGTCTCATTTTAATAGTCTGTTTTGCCTTTTCACGATTCTTAAGAAAATGATTAGATTTTCTGATTTCTATAATAAAATGATACTGTTAGACTAAAATACCCTTATTTAAATTGGATAGCTGTAATTATTACTCACTAATAGAGGTTAGTTGAGATAAATGATATGTTTGAAAAAAAAGTAATTAATACTCATTGAATTTTTTAAAGGGATAAATAATTTGAGATAATAAAAAATTCCAAACAGGACAAGTAAAATGAGACGGGGAGTACCAAATAAAAAACAAGAAAAGGGGAAGGGGAGTGTATTAGGAAAAATGGAGTGCAAAAAGCAACCCCATCGCATAAAACGCTCCTCCTTCGTTCCGACACTACGACTACAGGGTTCGTTTCTCTTCCGGTTCGCACGCGCTCCCTCTTCTCCCGTGTCGCAGCGTGCTCCGACTTCAATGCTGCCGCTGCTGCTGCTATAAGAACAAAATATATACCAATGGCATGCTGCTATAAGTACCAGTATTTGTTTCTTCACTCGCATTTCTTGTGGAGAAGAGTACCTTTCCCTCGCCGTCGCGTTAACGAAAGCGCCACCGTCAGGTGCTACTCTCGCAATCTTCGAAAACCGAAGCTACTCCGCTCTTCGCGCGCACCGGTCTCGAAGGTGATCCCCTCGCGAGTAATTAACTAACTATTAGTAACCGTGCTTTTCTTCATGTTAAAGTTTCTTTGGTTTTTTTTTTTTTGTGTTTCTCCGTTAGGGCTATTGTACTGCATCTTTAGATTCGCGTGGAGATGGAGCTGTTTCTGCAACTTCTCCGAGCACCGCAACGTTGGTTTCCGAAACTAGACATGGAGCTCCTCAAGCTCTGCAGCTTGGTTCTGTTAGCAAAGCGGAACCTGCGGCGAACGCCGATTCTTTCAATGGCAGAGTCATGCTCATCGATGGAACATCAGTTATTCATAGGGCATACTACAAGCTTTTAGGTATGCATTACGGGAGTGACATGACATAGAATTGTTTCTTTTGCTTCTACTTATGCCTTCTAGAATGTTCCGCTTGATCATTTTTCTGTTTGGAAATATGCATTTGCAATTGATTTTGAGCGAGAGAGTTTTAATTAGGTTACTTGTTTGATAAATTTTTGGGTTTTATGTGTGTATTTTGCTAATTGATATTGATAAAAAAAAATTTGGTGAGCTAATTGATATTGATAAAATTAAAAGTTATTTGGGCTGTCTTATTCTTTTTTGTTTTCCTTTTGTTTAAAAAATTTGGACTTTTGTTTGGGAAATGTAACTGATTTAGTCTGTGTTATGGTTTGATAGCAAAATTGCATCATGGTCATCTAACGCATGCCGATGGAAATGGAGATTGGGTTTTAACTATATTTACGGCACTATCACTTGTAAGTTATATCCATATGTATACATATGTTCCATTTTCTCATTTTAATTTGTAGAGTTCATAAATTTTTATGCTCCTCACATCAATTTTTTGTCATCTCGGTGCCCTGTTTATATATTGATCTCTGATCAATAGAACTATAGATGAAGAGCATTTTTCCCTCATCAAGATTATTCTGAATTTTATGCAAAAAAATATAAAATCTCATGGTAAATACTAATTTTAATGCCCATTTTTTTTTTAATTTTAAAAATGAAGTTAATTTGAGTCATGAAGTGGTAAATAAAACTTGGTTCAAGATAGTTTGTAATAACCAATTTTTGGAATGAAAATTCGCAAGGCTGTAGGCATGATTTATCATATTTTTTGTCTTGTAACTTTCAGAGAGAGAACTCGTAGTTTCACTTTCACTAACCAGTATATGCTCAGGTGGGGTAATAATTTTCAAAGCTTTGAAATCAAGTAGTTTATTATTGAGGTTGGTGAATCGTTAGTCACTAAACCAGATCATAATTCTCAATCTCCGTAATGCATCGCAATCTGGGAAAGAAATCAAAGAATACATAATATATAAAAATGGCTTGTAGTTTATGAGGATCAGCGTGGTCAGTGTGAAAAATTAACTTATTGAGTAGAATTAATAGTTGTTTTTTACACAAATACACTGCTCATCAAAATATGCCTATAATGTAACCTTTGGAGAATCTCTCTTACATTCTTATGTTATATGTCGACTAGGTAATACTAGGCAATGAAGATGGGTACCTTATGGTTGGACTATAGGCAGCCTTAAAATGTAAACCATTTGTCTAATTAAATAATGGTGTTTGTTGTGTCAGCAAATGCTGATGTGCCAGTAGCAAATCCATGGTCTTAGAAGAGCTACAATTTAACTGTTGTGCAGCCTTTTTCACTTGTCTTCTTGATGAAACACGGACTTAATGAGCAATAATTTTAATTTACATTGAAGAAACTTTGCAGTGCTCTTTTCTTAATCAAGAAAGGAGGAAAAATAACGCGGTGTTCTTAAAATTCAGTCAAATTCAATCTTAAGTTTTGTCATTAGTTTTCTTAGAAGAGCTACAATTTAACTGTTGTGCAGCCTTTTTCACTTGTCTTCTTGATGAAACACGGACTTAATGAGCAATAATTTTAATTTACATTGAAGAAACTTTGCAGTGCTCTTTTCTTAATCAAGAAAGGAGGAAAATAACGCGGTGTTCTTAAAAATTCAGTCAAATTCAATCTTAAGTTTTGTCATTAGTTTTCATTGACAATGTAACTTGTATATGATAATTTTAGCCGTTATTGACTGCACAGAGAAGTTTCGTTTTGTTTGGTATGTATTATTTTTATCTTTTAGTTATTATTGGTCATCTTTCTTGCAGATAATTGATGTTCTGGAATTCATCCCTTCCCATGTGGTGGTACGTTTTGTCCATTATGCATTTATGTGTGAAAAAGCTTGTATTTCCTTTGAATTTTTCTTCCTTACTATTTTTTCCTGTTATTTTAATCTTTTTTTCCCTCCTGTTTGCAACTAGTTAATCTTGCTAAATAGTTTGGTTTCTTTTGCATGCAGGTAGTGTTTGACCATGATGGTGAGATATCAAATTCTGCATCGATATTTGCTAGTATTTTTTCCCCTATTTGATCATGGTAATGAAAAGCAAGCTTTTTTATCAGTATGAAATTTTTATTTTGATTATTTTACTTTTAACTTGGGTGCTTGGATTGATGATAATTTTTGAATTGAAGTTTAGTTTGCATGCAGTGTTGTGTTGTTCTCCTTGTGTTTTGATTATTGTGTTTTTCTTGACCAAATTAGGATTCTGTTATTGATAAAAAAATATAAGAAAATTATTGACTAGAATTACAATGACAATAAAGATGCTGGGAGGCTAAACCTGGAATATAAGGATGACAAGATGGACACAGGGGGTACATGGGTAATCTTCTTAATTAAGCGTCAATAAGCGTTATGTATAAGTTGTTTATACAATCAAAGAAGATTTGAGGGTAAACTCTGCATAAGCTTTGTTTAATCTGTTTCTATAAGCTATCTTAGAGAGCTTAAAAAAATAAGATGAAAACAGCCTATGAGCATATCGTAAGCCATTTTTATAAGCTCTTACAAATACTTACACAAGTACTTGTGCCATAAGATAAGTCCAAATAAACTCTTCCAAATGCCCCCTTGATGGATGACTCCCTAAGATTGGAAATGCAGCTCTGAAGGAAATCAAAAGAAGAATAGGCACCCACACAACTTAAAAGTACTGTTTGTATGTGTTAAATGAGAGAATAGAGAGAGACATATGTTGAATACCGTGTGTTTCAACTACACAACGGAGGTTCTTTATATAGGCTTAAAAAGAAATCAAAACAATTAATTACAAGATATCCTATTCCTAATTACATGATATGATTTGCCTATACAATAAATACAAAAATCCTATCTTATTTTCAACACTCCCCCTCAAGCTGGAGCATATAAATCGTATGCACCAAGCTTGTTACATATATAACTAATTCGAGGACCTCTTAGAGATTTAGTGAAGACATCTGCCAATTGGTCATTGGAATTGACGAAGCTAGTGGTGATGTCCCCCAATTCGATCTTCTCTCTGGTATAATGACAGTCCACCTCAATATGCTTAGTCCTCTCATGAAACACGGGATTGGAGGCAATATGCAATGCCGCTTGATTATCACATATCACCTTGTCATTGACATATCCTCTCCAAACTTGGAGTTCTTTGAGGAAGTGATTGCAACCACGCGAAGCTCTTGAGTCAACTAATGCCATGACTCATTCGACCTCAAAGACTAGATCTTGCTACAACATTACGCTTCTTGCTTTTCCAGGATATTAAGTTTCCTCAACTAGTACACAATACCCGGTAGTGGATCGCTATCACCCATGGGTGAGCACTCGCTGATTAGCATCCGAGTAACCAACTACTCGAGTATGATCTTTATCCTCATAAATAAGACCTTTCCTGGAGCACTTTTAATATACTTCAGGATGCGTACATGACATCCCAATGATCTTGATGGCGGAATTTAAGAATTGGCTTACCACACTAACCGCAAAGGAAATATCTGGTATCGTGAGGTAGTTTAATTTACCAACCAATCTCCCACTTCCTGGATGCGAGGGCCTCTCACGATTAGGCGTAAGTTTAACATTTGGGTCCATAGGAGTATCAACCGGCTTGGCATTCAATAAACATGTTTCCTCAAGAATATCCGAAGCATATTTCCTCTGTGAAATCACGGACCATCCTTGGATTCGGGCTACCTCGATACCCAAAAAATAGCAGGTTTACCAAGGTCCTTGAGTTCAAACTTATGAGAGAATCTTTCAACTCGATTATACCTGGCGATCACTACCGGTTATCATAATATCGCCCACATACACAACTGCATAAACACATCATCGAAATTTGAATGGCGATAGAAAAGCAGAGTGATCATTGCTTACAAGCGAATCATACCAAACTCAAGTGTACTATAGAACTGAATCGCCAAACCAAGCTCGTGGAGATAAGACCATAGAGAGACTGTGGAGCACGCAAACCATGTTAGAGGACTCTTAGCAACAAACCCGGTGGTTGCTCCATATAGACTTCCTCTTTGAGATCACCATGCGTGAAAGCATTTTTAATATCAAGTTGGTGAAGCCAGCGGCGGATGGCGGCGATGGAGAGGAGGAGCCTAACAGGCGTCATTTTAGCCACGGTGAAAATGTGTCACTAATCTGCCCAAATATTTCGAAAGTGTATCATTTGGCCACCAACCGCCTTATATCGATCAATCTTACCATCGGCCCAACGGCGTATAAAGCCAGCAGACACCCAACCACCATTTTCCAGGAGGTAGGGCCGGTTCAGTACCACTTTGAAGAGCACACATCTCGTCAATCATTGCTTGCCGCCATTCCGCTGGGATAAAGCTTCACCGAGTGTTAGGAATAGGCAGACGTAAGACAAAGAAGACAAAGCAAGTGTAATGTGGAGGAGAAAAGCGATGATAACTCAAAGCAATGTAATGAGAGGGATGGAGTTACGAGTGCAACAGATACCTTTACGAAGGGCAATGGGAAGGTCGGACTCGGGTGGCGGCTGCCCAGAAAGGAAATGGCGGCAGGTGGTGGGTCTGGTACATGGCCTCATAGAGCAAGAGCAGAACAGGATATGTACCTCGGTAGGTCGGCTGGCGGCGATGATAAGTCAGTGGTCGCACACCGGGGTCCACGGATGGGGTGTCTGGAGTGACAAACTCAGGAGCCCAATCGCGAGAAGGCGGGAGGAGCGCAGAAAGAGGCTCGGGAGACAAGTGGGTCGACTCAGTAAGCGTACAGACTCGAAAAAGGTAACATCACCGATATAAGGTAACATTGAAGTAGGTGAATAACAACGATAACCTTTGGGACCGATGGTAACTAAGAAAGACACATTTCTGAAAGTGAACGAGGTGAGAGTTTGTCAAGACCAGAGTGAGATTGTGGACAAAACATGGACCCGAAGACACGAGGCGAAAGTGAATGGAGAGGGATATGTGGAAAGAGTACCGAGTGTGGCACTCGATCATCAGCTCCTGAATTTGAGGGCATGCGGTTTCAGGAGATAACAAAATTTGTTAGAAAAGATCCCCCAAAAACGAAGTTGGGACATTACTATGAAGAAGCGAGTCCAGTGGTTTCAATGAGGTGCTGATTTTTATGCGTTAATTACCCCATTTTGTTGAGGTGTGTAAGCTACAGGGGACGCTTGGTGAAGAATGCTTAGATTAGATGCCATAAAATTTTGAAATTGTTGGGACAAGTATTCAGGTATCATTACTACGCATAAAGCCAGCTGAAACACCAAATTGAGTTTTAATTTTTGATAAAATTGCTTAAAAATGTAGAACAACTCTGACTGCTTTTTCATTAAAAATAACCAAGTACAACGCGAGAAATCATCAATGAAAGTAACAAAATATTTGGACCCAAAAGTAGTACTAGTGCATTTTAATTCTAAACATCTGAGGTGAACTAAAGCAAAAAGGTGTGACGGTCTGTTTATTGACTCTATCGGGAAAGTGACTACGAATGTGTTTCCCTAATCGACACGACTCACAATTTAAACTGATAACTTGGAAAGACTAGGCACCCGGCTTAGAAAGCTTATGAAGACTTGGATGACCCAAGTGAGTATGGATAAGTAAGAGGGAATCTGCGTGGCGAGCACACCTGGATGAGGATAGATAGTAGAGGCCATTAGACTCACATCCGATTCCAATCGTCCCCTGCATTTCTGCCTGCAAGGTAACATTGTTATTAGTAAAGTGTAACATCACGATTCGAGCGTCAATTGACGGCCGATTGAAAGCAAATTAATTGGACACTCAGAACGTAAAGTACGTGATTAAGCCAGCGAGCGGAAGGAGGTTTCGCGATGCAATCCTTCGGGATTTGGTTCCGGGTCAAGTCATACTAGGTAAGTAACCAGATGTAGAAGAGAGGATAAAAGAGCTTTATTACCGCTGATGTGGTCGGATGCACGCAGTCAAGGACCCAGGGCCGAGGAATCGAGAGATGCAAGCAAATGAATTACCGCAGTGTGTGCAACCGGCAGCGGTGGATCCGGAGTTACGCGATTCTCGAAACCATTGGAGAAATTCTTCATAGTCAGTGGAGCTGGCTTAGGTGGTGAGTTACGATGTGTGCCAGCGTAGTGGTCTGCAGCCGAATTCTGGGGCGTGGGCGCCCGTGAAGCTTCGGCAAGATCGATCAATAGTGTGTCCCATACGGTTTACAATGATCACATTTGGGGCGATTCTCGATGTTGACTGGAACCTCGAGCACGCCGATCATGGCTGTCTTTGAGATGCAAGCGGCAGTGTCACTAGTGCCGAGCAACAGAAGCTCGAGTGGACTTCAAAGCGGACCCGAAGAAGCGTAAGAAGTGGCGCATACGTAGTGGGAATAACGGTAGATCCCAAAATCGATCACGGATGGCGCAGTACTCGAGGTAAGCCATAAAGGCGAGAGCATAAGAATGTGCTTGCTCGAGTTCCTTCTTAACTTCTCATCTGCGGCAGATGCAACGAGGTGAGCTCATTAAATTGATGGAGCGCGGCATTTAACACGGCCGAGATAGTACGCCATGTGGCCATCCAACTTCTTTCGTCCAATGAGGTTCCTGCCATCATGAACCACACTATAGAAACGCTGATTATCATTGGTGTAGAGAGTGCCTTGGCGACTCTGGCAAACCGATTCACACGTGAGATGAGGATAGAAAATCGATTTGATAGTGGGATGAAGCGTGGACTTGATGAGGACTGCCTGGCGAGCATCAATCTTATCCCATTTCAGACGTTCGGTAGGGTCAACCGCAGATTCGCCTTTTTTAGTGAGATGGTCTTTATACCCTCTTGACCAATAAGCCATAATCAATGTCTCAAGCCCAAGTTTCATAGTTGGAACCGGCCCAACTTCTCCAGTAGAAGAGAGAATGACAAAGTTGGTGACGCGGAACTTGGAAGCATCGTGCACGAGAGGACCCATTTTTCACCGCAGGAGAGAGAAAGCGGTCGTTTGCCCGAACGCGGTCAACCGTGGTCGGCATATCAAACGAAAAACTAATAGCGATCGAGGACCGGGATGGTTGGCGTACCAGGAGATGAAAGGGCGGTCGGAGGAAGCCGCCACGCCTTGACCGCGACGACTACCGGTGGGAAGATGATCCGAGGCGAGAAATCCGTGCGTGGAGGCGTTGGAGAGAACGCAGGAGCCGAGGTTTCAGGTGGGCGGCCTGGGACCGAGGCGAGTGGTGGTCGGCTCTGGAAAGGTCACGAGATTTGAGGAGTGATGATGGCGGCAGAGGCGGTTTTAGGCCGGAAAAGGGTGCCGGAATGGGTCACGGAGTGGAGAAGGGGCAAACCGGAGTTGAGACACGGTTTGCCAAAAAAATTTGTCACCGGAGGACAGTGGGTCCACTGGGTAAGCACGGTTTTAGGGTTGCCTCTCTTTAGGCTCTAGATACTATGTTAAATGAGAGAATAGAGAGAGACATATGTTGAATACCGTGTATTTCAACTACACAACAGAGGTTCTTTATATAGGCTTAAAAAGAAATCAAAACAATTAATTACAAGATATCCTATTCCTATTTACATGATATGATTTGCCTATACAATAAATACAAAGATCCTATCTTATCTTCAACAGTATGATCTTTAACATTAGGAGACCTGATCAATTAGGTCTGGATTTTCAACTGATCGTCCATCAACAATTGGCATTCAAACTATGCTGATTGATGTCTATGAAGTCACTTAGATTTTTTTTTTAAAAAAAAGAAAAAAAGAAGTGAGGATGTGTCAAATTGGCTATGCAAATAGAATAATTTGATGTGGTTAAGTTTGATTTAATTTGCACATATTGCAAGTCTAAAAACCATAAAGGATCTTGATATCATGCCTCTCACTATACCATGAATTTTCAGACTGAGCCTTAAAGAAGTTATTTTGTCACAACATCAAGCCTTTAAGTGTCCTCTGCTAGCAATATCGGCTTGACACTGTTTTCTTTCTTCTATATTAAGTATGCAGTTGTGGATAAGGCTAAAAGATCCTTGCAACATTGCTCATTGTCTCATTAAAACTTGGACTATAGACTTCTGTCATTGCTCTATTCTGCTGGAGTGGACTACCTTTGCTTTTCCTGCTGAAGTATTAGGCATTTGTTTTACAGAACAAGTGACAATATGACGTTTTTTAATAAGAAATTAATGGGGTTGAATGCTTCTATGCTTTTTATGCGAGATTTTTATTTCTTTTGTTTTGGCATCTTACCTTGTACTGATGCATCCATATTGTGGTTTATTTTCATCATAAAAAAAGACAAATATTAGAGGAAATAGAAGTAATTTGATGCCCAATCATTAACTTTTGCGATAATTGCATCCTTTAGTTAGATTAGAAACCAAATAGAAAGGAGTCTTTTCACACTTGGGAAGCATAACTAGATATATGAGTTACTATTCACTGCATGATTCCCCACCAAACACTTGCACTGATAACCAAGGATGTTGTATTTAGATAAAACTTATTATGATCAATGAAGAAACTGATAACCCTAAACTTACTATGAGGAATATTACGTTCAGTTGAGTGCAAATTGCTTCTCCAAGCTATTGATGCATTGGTGGTATCTTGGCATACTAAGGATTTGAATGCATCATTTTGCGTCTCTTTCTCCCTAGAAGCTAACTTGCATTTCTCAAGTTCTTTGTCTTGTAAAGCCTCTCTCAACTCTCAATTAAAATCTTAATAAAGGAGTCCTTTTCATTTCAGGAATTCCTTTTCGTCATTGTAATTCATCAAAAGAAAGTTTTACTGCTAAAGGTATGTTAAATTCTGAGTTTTAGTATTTTTGCGTGATGAAGTTGGAATGTAAGACCAGTATCAGAATTCAAACCCCTTTCTTTTGTGGTTATATCTGGGTAAGGGAGGAGTGTAGTGTAGTTTCCTTTAATTCTGGCAGAGACCCAATGTAAGAAAACAGTCTGGACAGGTTATTGACTGAAAAATGAACAATTACAGAAGAAAAATTTCTTGTAATCCCAGAGCCTAGCTCCCCAGAGAAATATAAAGAGTAATAGAGCATTCTCTATCTTGGTCATTTGGGCCTTTTTCTCCATGGGTCCCACCAAATTTCCCCTTTATGAATATATTTAAAAAAATATTTGGCTTCCCCAAATAAATTGTTCTTTTACTTTGACCCTACCCACCTCAAACAATGCCCCTCTTGCTCCTGCCCGGTATATTAGTGATACTTACTAGATGTACTTTTTTATGTTCATATAGTCTATATTAATTTATTCGTTATCATAAGGTTTGTGGTAATCCAGATAATTATCTCAACTGTTTTGGGAGAACATGACTCTAGACTTTGAAGGATATAATGCTTTTCAGCTGTATTTCTAGGCCAAATTAATTCAACAAAATATGATCTTCCTGGGCCTGTTTATGTCATCTTTATATTCCTTCTTCAAGCTTCATTGAGGATCGTTGACCAAAACAAAAAAAGCTTCATTGAGGATCACAATATCTATCTGCTTAGAATTGTAAGCCGTAATAATGTGGTTTGCACGGCCTTGATCTTTTATTCTGTTCTTGTTTGTCTCACTTTGGTTTTTATGCTTTGGTTCATATCGGATTGGGGTAGTTAATATTGTGTTTTGCGGTATTTTTAGAATAACAATTTACTGACTAGTCAACCTTTTTGGATGAGATTTACCTTATTCTCTGACCATGTCCTTAACACATTGTTTTACAGCTTCTTAATGTGATGCATCCTAATTTCATCTGCACTTTTTTGAAGGCCAGAATTTTAGGCACTATCTATACCCCTCATACAAGAGCAATCGACCTCCTACTCCTGATACCATTGTTCAGGGACTTCAATACCTAAAAGCATCCATCAAGGCTATGTCCATAAAAGTCATTGAGGCAAGTTGTGGATTTATATTGCTTACAGATTTTAAGGGCGTATTATAACTGATATAAATTCATCCCATGATAGGTTCCGGGTGTAGAAGCAGATGATGTGATCGGAACATTAGCCTTAAGGAGTGTTGATGCTGGGTACAAGGTGATGTCTTTAATAGTGTTGAGATATAGAGAATGGCTCATACTCTCTCACTCTAATGCACCTCTACAGGTTCTGAAAAAGTATTATTTTCTTGGCCAAATGAAAAGTGTACTATTATAGTTTTAAGTGTGCATTCACATTACTGAATAAAACCAGTCCTTAAGGCACATGACTGCATGTTAATATGAATGTTAAATCATGTAATGGCACACCACTGACCAGAAATTGAAGTTGCACACATTGTAAAATGTGCAAAATGCTGCTATTCTTTATGAGAAATGAAGAAAAATAATCATAATAAATAAAGATTCAATCTGTCCTTATTTTCATGTATTTATATTTAATTCATGTATGTCTAGTGATAAGTTTAAATTCCATCAAGAGAATTCTACGTGGGAAACCTCTTTCTGTCCTGTTAGCATTTGTCAGGGTTGAATGTTATTAAATTTAGTAGCAATGGTATCATTGTTATGTAAATATATGTAGTTGTTTCTTGTCACATGGTTTGACTTTTGAGTTTATTAATCAGTTAAATTTTGAAATCTTGAATTTTCTGGATTTTAAATGAGATTATTACATTGTTTCATAAGTATTAGTTTCATTCTAGTTGAATTGAATGAGTGTAGTAGAAAGAAGAGAGTAGTGATATGGAGGATTTTACAGGGAAGGTTAAAATTTGTTTAGCTGATAAAATTAATATTCACTTTACTTCCTGTGGTTTGACATTTGAAGACTTGCCTCCTTGTGCTATCTTTTGTCGTCAATGGCTCCCTTGTTAGTAATTCTATTTATCATTTTGTATCGAACGATTGATGAAAATACCATTGAATTTTGTTTTGTTTGATATGTATTTGTATCCTCAGTCCATTGATGATATTAGAGTTGGTTCCATTGTTTAGTTTATTATGCTAATTACTAGTGTGATTCATGAGATTTGACATTTTTTTTTTATTTCTACTCTTCTTGGATGGGCAGTAGCTTTGTGATGGCTATTTTTTAAAGACAAGGGGGATGGGGCGATTTATAATGGGACTATTCTGCTTGAATAATAAAATTCTAAATAGCATGGTGTTGCTGCTTTTGTCATGGAAATGCCCTTAATACTAAGTCACTGTCACTAATGATTGTCTCGTCCTAATGATAGGTACGGGTTGTCTCCCCAGACAAAGACTTTTTTCAGATTCTATCTCCTTCATTACGTCTCCTAAGAATTGCTCCACGTGGTGATCAGTTAGTATCAGACATGATTTATGGTTTTATATCACGTGCTAGCTAATTATCTAGTGCAATAAGCACTTTATTTTTATTTATGAACTTAAGTAATGAGAAATCATCTAATAAAGGGTTTTTACCTTTTTATTTCTCCCTCTTACTCTTTTATACAAATAAAATTACATTACAAGAGGAAAAAAACTGAAAAGGGAAAATGCCCACGTTACGTTTAAACACCCTGGCTGTGCAGTTTTACAGAGTGTGGACAATTATAACTTACCAGCGATATAAATATTGTACTAAATCAATGTTCTCAATATCTTTTTTTTTTTTTTGCCTGATTCTATTACTTTTTAAGTGCTGCATGAACGGATAAATATTTTACTAAACCAATGTGCTCTATATCTTTTTTTTTTCCCCTTATTCTATTACTTCTTAAGTGCTGCATGAACGTTTTTCACAAATTAATAATGTAAAGCATGTATTGCATGGAATAATATTGGTACCATATACCGGATACCAATTCAGTAACAGTAATATGATTTCTCACACATCAAATTAAAAAAAATTACAACAAGGCTACTGCAGAAAGGTTTTGAAAATATGAAAGACTTATTTGTTTGATTGTAATCTTTGGTTCCAAGTTACAAAGTATTTTACTCTTGCGTTTTAAGACTGTTTCTTTCTTTTTTCCTTTTTTCTTTCTCACCCCCCACCCCAAAAAAAAATAGGATGGTTTCATTTGGAGTTGAGGATTTTGCCCAGCGATATGGAGGTCTGAAACCATCCCAGTTTGTGGACATGATCGCACTTTCTGGTGACAGATCTGATAACATTCCAGGTTATTTTATGCCCCCTATTTGGAACATCATACCTTGTTTGAGGACAGGCTGCTTAATTTCTTATTTGTCACCTTTGAGATCAATGGGTAATAACTAATTAGATCTTTCAGAGTATTAGGATTATTACTTTAATATTATGAGTCTTATCTTATTATGTCAGGACTCAGGAGCAAGGTTGTTAAACTTGAGAGTCTACGTAAACTCGTGGAGCTTTCGTAGACTCGACTCGTAGACTTGACTCGTAAACTTGTAAGCTTTACCTAATATTAAAGAAACCTATAAATGCCACACACACACACACACACAGAAATATATAATATAATATAATATAGATTATATGATAGTTTAACACAACAACAATTCAACATTCTGACTTTATAATAAAGCAAAGTAGCAAACTACAGTAATATAGTGTGCTAGTACATTAGTACTAGATAAGATCATATTGCATTAATGACCAAACCATACATAAAATTCATAAAAATACGAGTTACTAAAGTGGAAAATATTCAAAAAACCAGAGGTAATTTGACCTAACACTTGTATAATTTGTAGTCAAACACTTTATTTCGTAGTTGAATAAAACAAAGCAATAATAACATTGAAAACATAAAATTAACTTTATAAATCCAATATATATTACAACACATGGGTAATTCCACTCAAGTAGCCAACAATATTGATCAATAATTTACATTTTGAGGCCAAGTCAATGTAAAAATATATGCTCGTAAACTCACTATTAAAACCGAGAATTTACCCATTTTATCAGAGTTTAATTGAACTCGTACTAGTTTACCAACAATATTGACTTGAATAAAGTTCCCTTTTCTCTAATCAATTCTGATCTAGTTTTATAAGTACGCTGAATCAGGTTTTATGGAATCAGAATGAGAATAGAATGATCATTCGTTATCCAATGGTTGGTTGGCTCAGGAGTGCAATCTATTTTATAACGCTCCGTTCTACTTTTGTGTTTGGTTCCTGAAATTTATATGTAATGGGATTCTAGCTGTAACCAACTACTAATTAAAATATACAAGGAGAAGAAAACATTAATTCATTCCATTTTACAAGGATGCTCTTCAGGGGATAGTAAGTTATATAAGATTATAGAATTTTAACAAGTATTTAATAATTTTAGTATTATATAAGATTATAGAATTTTAACAAGTATTTAATAATTTTAGTATTTTATAAATGCAGGAGTTAATGGAATTGGAGACGTTCATGCTGTGCAATTGATCAGTAAATTTGGTGAGGTTTTATGAATTTTCTCATTCTTTTCCCAAAAGCTTACGTTTGAGGATTCTCATCTAGTGTTGGAGTCATAGGTAAATAATGTTCTCTCATCATGAGAAGTCGACATTCATGCAGTGCTTGATTTCTGATTTTATTCCCACAATGACAACTAGTAAGAATAGTTTGTCTTCCTATCCAATAAGCAAGCTTGGCTGGGTGCTTGGCTGGCATTTGATTATTTAGTCATCCAAATAATCTAACCTTGCAGAACAAACTCATTGAAAATAATGTTTTGTAGTTACCTTTTATCTTCATATACTTTTGTATGTATGCATTTATGGTTTTAAGCTATATCTCTCCGCTTATATGAATAGGCACTTTGGAGAGGTTGCTGGAATCTGTTGATCAAGTAAAAGAGGATCGCATTAGAAAGGTATACCCAGTCAATATTGTGCTTCAGGAGGGAAATTTATTCATGTAATGGTTAAAATGTTCTCATTGGATCTTATTAGGTCTTGTTCATCCTGATTAATAAGATTTGTTGATGCATTTAGCATCTGAATGTAATGCCTTCCCTTGTGCAGGACTCTACTGTATATGATATTAGTTCTTTTACCTTTTAAAAGTTAATCTAGTTTACCTTTATATTTGACATCAATGCCGACATTGTGCTTTCTTTTGCAATTTTCCTTGTAGGCCTTGATTGAAAATGCTGAGCAGGCTCTATTAAGCAAGGAACTGGCAAGCATCTCAATCTCTGATATTCTTTCCCTTCACTTTTTTCTATTTCTTAATTTTGCAGCCTCGTTTTGTCCTTTAATCTACAATTTTGCATTTATACGTAGTGCTTTAAATTATGACAGGCGTTATTGCGTTCTGATCTCCCATCCTACATGGTACCACTTACTGTAAGAGATCTCTCATTTAATAAACCAGAGGTTTGTGGCACCTAAGGCAATTTGAATTTTCAATTTATATTTTTTAAGTAGTTTTTGGTCATGGTCTTTCCGGTCCAACTATAGACTTTATTTAAATGCTCATATATCAGTTATCAAGTTTTTGTGCCATAAGCATGACCATGCTCCGGTCATAACTGAATGGTCTTTGTATTAATACTGTGGTGGTAGATGAGATTGAGAATATAGCAGCAGCAGCAGCAGCAGCAAAAATGTTCATGTATTTGAACATTTTTTAGGAACAAGAAAAGAAAACTTATGATCAAATGATAAGTTGAAACTTTACCCAAGACATTCAAGCATTTCTGAATTCATCATCGAACACAATACATAATCTTATGCATTGTTATTAAATTCAATAATCTATCAGTTCTATAAATGTTTGGCAGTACGCTATTATGCTTGACATTGCACAATATATCTTAACATTGCAAAAATAAATTGTGTACAGGATAATGGCAGCAAATTCAACAGCCTTTTAACAGCTATCAGTGCTTACGCAGAAGGGTTTTCAGCTGATCCGATCATCAGGAGAGCGTTTCATTTGTGGAGAAAGTTGGATTCAAGATGAAGTTCATCGAGTCGTCAGGTTTTCATTGTATAGAGGGGATATTTAACGAGGGGATTTAAGTGTACATAGCATTCAGAGCATGAGTTTCTTGTGCGGAGTAGTAAGTATCGTAGGTATCGTGCGATATGCATCGCAAAACGAGACAAAAACAGGGGCTGGCGATACGAATCAGTGAGTGAATCGAAATGAGCAATGAATCGTGGTGTTCGCATCGCTATGTATCATAGAATCGCAAAACATTCCAGAATCGTGCGATTCTGTTCACGCAGTTCTTCCATCGTTAAACTGGGTTGGGTCATGCTCAAGTAGTTTCTTTAATTCGTTTTTAGGGCTTTTCCTCCATTTTTTCTCAAAAAGACGCGTGTAGAGAGAGCCGACCCGCTAACTTTTAATTAGATGTAGGTTTTTTTTTTCCATTTTAAAAGCAGGTACAGAGAGCTCGATAGGCATTCCTAATCGAGATTTCAGAAAAACGAGCATAGAGAGAGCAGCGACTCCGTTATTTTAGAGAAATGATTTTTGTACACACAAATTGACATAAAAGTGGACACAGCGTATTTCGTGCGAGTGGGACGTATGTCCGCATTATGCGGACAACATTTTTTTTCAATTTTTTTTTATTTTTTTTAGATTTTTTTAAACTGGTTAAATTTTTTTTTATCATTAATCAGATAATGAACTGCATTAAACTGATATTTGAATTTGATTAGCCAGATAAAAAAAGTTTCAGGATTTGGCATTAACCAGATAATGAATAGCATTAACCAGATAAATGAACTTTGTTAACCAGATAAATAAAATATTGGCATTCACCAAATAATGTGAACCATTTATTTATCTGGTTAATGCAGTTCATTATCTGGTTAATGACAAATATTTTTTTAAATAGCTAAAAAAACAAAAAAAAAATTGAAAAAAATAAAAATAAAATACTGTGTCCGTACTGTACGGATCGTATGTCCGTACAGTACGGAACTGTTTGTCCAAAATTGTGTCCCTTTTTGTGTACAAATAACGGGACCCTTATTTTATTCCTCATTTCTCCCTCTCACATCCTTTTGTTCTCTGTTTGGTCCCTTTGGTCCACACTCTTATTATTTTGTCCTCTTTACACGTGTTTGTTCTTTTGGTTTACTCCTCGTCTCATATATAAGAGAAGAAAACAAAAATTATGAAAAGCAAGAAAGTTTATTTAGTATTTTAATTTTGAAAAGTTGTTTCAAATATAACTGCACAATAAATGTTGATATGTACTGACAGTGTAAAAAAGTTTTACATTATCAACTAATTATATCTCACTATTGTGTCATTTTGTTATATCATTTCCTAAAATATCTCAATAAATATCTACATGATGAGACGCTTTACCTACACACAAAGGGACGTGGGTTCGAGTCATATAGGGGAAAAGTAGGGAACTACTATTGATCTCCTTTAAAAAGAAAGGAAGAAAAGAAAAAATCTACATGGTGAGATATTATTGGATGACGGTGTAAAACTTTTGACACTGTCGGTACATATTAATTAAACTCTTAAATGTTTTACACACACTTACATGGGAAATAGATGAATTTACAGTAAAAATAGAATAAGGGTATAAAAGTCACTTTAGTAATTAATATATCTAAAAGCTTGTGACATTTTCTTATAATTAGGACTAAATTTTGTTTTGAACTTTTTCTTATATATAAAACCAGAGGTAGTGTTATTGTATCTGCCACTTTTATTGTTTTAATGGCAATGGGTCAGGAAAAAATAAGAGAGAGATCGGAGTGTAGTTAGATTACTTTTTTAGGGGTAGAATTGAGCACTTGTTTTTTTATGACTTTTTTTGACAGATTTTTATTTATGACTTGAATCTTTAATTATTTTTAAGTTCCTATATGATATAATATGATACTCCCTCCGTCTTAAAACTTTGGTTGTTTAAGGTTTTGGCACACAGACTAAGAAATAATTAATTTAGACAAAATTTGACTAAAATACCCTTAATAAATGTTTCACTTTTCATCGTAAAATCTATTGGGATTTACTAACACTTCACTAAAGCTACATAGTAAAAATAAACTACAATTAATGTATACTATTAATTTAAGGGTATAATAGGAAAAGAATGCTGAATTATGCTTTGAATTTCTAAAACAACCAAAGTTTTGAGACAAAAATAAAAAGCTAAAACACCCAAAGTTTTGGGACGGAGGGAGTATATTAGTTCATGTTTATACTTATGTTACTTATTTTTACTGGAAAATGTTATATTTTTATTGATCATGTATCTTACGATTCATAAAAATATATCATACACAATTCGAAAAATAGGTCTTCTAATACATGATACGTATCCCGATTTGATAACCAGCGGATATCAATGCATTCCTGTGATTATGCCGCTATGAATACAATTTTTGGTTACGTAAGCCAAATTTACTTTATGGTTCTTTATAGTTTGTTAATCTTATGAAGTATACAATTTTGTTTAAGGTGACAAGCATATTTAGTGGACATGTTGCAGTCTCAATGGAATTACCACATCTGTGACAAGATGAATCATTAGTGATGTGTCTGGAACATCTCAATGAATTTGTAGGAAGACAACCATGATAAAGTAACCAACAAAAATGCTGCATATTAAGAGGAATTTTAAACTTCCAAATCCAAAGCCAACTGTCCATTTCCACCATATCTGAATTATGATCATAGTCCAGCCAATTGTAACCACTTCTACCAGTGTAAATACCATTAGAAAAGCCACTCCAAATAAGCATATCATCAGATTGCCTAGGAGCTTCTGCTTTAAGGAAATCAACACAACCTAATATTTGATAAAAATGTTTCCTTATATTGGCTTACATTGTAAAACCCTTAGAGATATGGTGTACTAAACTTGTTCACTATTTTGTGTTAAGGGTCTTTGAATGTCCTACATAGTATCATGTGAATGAGGGTAAGCTAGAACTTTTGGCCAAAAAGGGTTGTTTGTAGGCTATGGTTATGGGGTGAAAGGGGATAGAGTTTGGTCCCCAGTTGAAAAGAAAATTGTTATTAGTAGAGATGTCACATTCGATGGAAATTATATGCTTCACCCAGCATTGGAGTTTCCTAGTTTTTTAAGTAAATAGGTGGAGAGTATTGGTAACAAGTGGAGATAAGTGTGACCCTAAAGATAAGTGTTGGTGGACTTAGAGTCAAGAGTAGAGCTCAGTCATAAAATATAGCTACTAGAAGACCTCGTAGGCAACATAAGCCACCTTAAAGACATGTTTTTGAAGACATGATAGCTTATCACTTACAGGAAGTAGAGAAGGTAGAATCTCCTAAACTCAGTACCTATAGGGTTGTTGGGTAAGGAGATACAGTCTCTTCAGAAGGGGTGTTGCTATCCCCACCCTCCTTTTTTCTTTTGGCGTTCAAAGGAAGGAAGCGTCAAGTTCTTACTGGTATCTCCAATACACATCTATGGAAGCTTCATCCTACTTAATGCCCATCAGGGCTTGGTCTATCTAGTTGGTCGTTTCTCCTTTTTAATCTTCTTTTGTACCAAAAAGGAAATTATCCAATACCTTTTGCGTGGGTATTATATAAAGTACTTAAAAGAAATCCAATATAGATAGCATTTCTTAATGAAATAGGATCAAGAAATCTAATAATATTTTTGTTCTTCCACTTTATATACAGCTTTTAATGCTCCGTAAAACTGCTTAATTACCAGAAAGTTGTCAAAACTCGGGGCAAAGGGCTGCAAACCTTTTTCGCTAAATGCTATCAAACAAAACTAAGAAAACTAACAACTTGTCTTTATATTCAAAACATGATATCACCATCTTCATGTAGATGTACATGCCATTAAGCTCTGTTTCTGTTCTTTGATGTCCTTTGCATTCATTTGATCACCTTTTTAACTTCTCAAAGCCCTTCTCGTGCGAATTGTTTGATTCAGTGTGGCATCTGCAGAGGTCTCTGGTATTTCTTGGGGAACAATATTTTCAGCACCTGAGCCTTCCATGCTTTTTTCAGAGCAGCGGGTCTTAATCAGATAATGCGCAACAGATTTGAAACCCAGTTTTCTCACCTTAAAAACACAAATTAAAAGGGAACAGTCAGTTCCAAAACATTCATATATTGGCCCTCCATTTCAAACCCCAAATGACAAAAAGAAAAATTGAAGTGGAAACACTTCTTTAAAGAATGTGAAGCAAATAAATGCAATCATTCATGAAGACCTGCAATTATTTTTTTTATCCCATACACTGAAGAAGATAGAACAAAAGAGAGGAGACAAAAAGCAAATGTCAAACTGTGCAATAACTAACCTTATTGTATATATTACCAGTAGACATCCAACCATTTTTCCTACGGCAACTATTGCAGTTGCAAATTCCTCGACAAGCAGGGCAAGTCCACTTGGGATTAACATTGGCTTCTGTCACATTTTCTCCATATCTATAAAATAGTAGTAGAAAATGACTAACATTAAATTTGCCAGAATAACAGTTGCTAACACAAGGACAAGACCATACTTGTTAAGTTTTAGATGGAGATAAAACCGTGAGGAAATATAATAACAGACACCAGCATTGCATTTTTTTTTTCCTCTAAAGTTCTGAATGAAAGGAGGAGTCCTTTTCTTTCTCAATTTGAATCTTAGCTTAAACAATGTTACCTTGTGTACAAGCAATCTCCACAGAGCATCCCTTGGGGTAATTCGCATTTGTTGCAACTGGTATACTCACAAAGGGTTATATGCCTGCAAGGAAACAAATAATCTCTAAAAAACTTCACCATGGTCAGGGAAACAAGTATCTGAATATCTGGAAGACTTGATGTACCAAATTTAAGCATTAATTAAAGGAGCTAAATCTGAGTTCTTCAATCAAAACACATGCATAAAACTATTTTCCCTAAGGTAAGACCATTCAAAAAGCATAGAAGTACTAATTGCGACAACAATAACAGCTAAATTGCGAGACTTGGCATAAAGCCTTCACATTTCAACTTATTGACAAATCATGATTTTCTATACCAAAATCAGTTATCTGCTTTTAAAATTAAATACGTTGAATGTACTAAGTACTACAAAGATGATCTGCACTCTAAAAATTACCCATGTTTTAGTTAAAATGGAATGTGATTTCCCTTAAAATGTGTCCGTTCTATTGACAAACTAGTAAACAATAATGTCAATATAATACTTCAATAATTTATGAAAAATCAACAAAAGAAATAGCTTAATCAAAAGTACAACATTTAACTCAATTCAAAAAATATCTATAAATCTTTCAAATCCTAATTTGATGTTATCAAGACCCATCTGATAGGTAAAAGATCCTAACCCTTGTGGGTAACTTTCACAAGCACAAATCCAATTATTATTTCTACTAAAAGTTCAACATAAGGGACAATCAAACTTTCAAGCTTCTGATAATAAAATTGGAATACAGAGTATATTCAAATAGTTATACTTTGGAAATAGAAGACATGTATAAAAGGAAAGTAGACATCTAATAATAAAAAATACATATAACATGGAGAAAACACATTGGAATGTTCTAAATTCTAATGTAAGCATACCTGTAACTTCTTTATGCCTTGTTCCAAAATAAATTGCCATGTATAAACAGAAACTAAAAAAAAAAAAAAAAACCTACAAGGGAGAGGACATATCTCAGAAAGCATTATAAAATCAATCAATAAAAACCATAATACCCGCATTGATGGCATTTCTCTCCCTTGTTTGGATCATATATACGATCCCCATCCTCATCATATCCATCCACACACAATTCCCAATCAGTCTCACAATCTCCCAGAAGCTTCTCATGCGCTTCAGTGTAAACTTCAGGGTTTGTACCTTCTGGTATATATATCTCTACTTCCCTCTTTTCCTTACTTGTTGAACGATGCTGTGCTCTAGGAAGATCGTAAGAATAGCTAACTGGTGGTAGGCTCATTATTCTGTAATAAACCCATAAAACATCAACAAAAAAAAAGTAGTTTCAGTTTCACCCAACATATCAACCAAAGTTCAAACAACACAACCAAATTACAGAATTAGAAAATGTTTTAACTCAATTAACTTATGAATT
Source organism: Calophaca sinica (assembly GCA_037113605.1). Taxonomy (NCBI): domain Eukaryota; kingdom Viridiplantae; phylum Streptophyta; class Magnoliopsida; order Fabales; family Fabaceae; genus Calophaca; species Calophaca sinica. The sequence goes on along the minus strand of CM073734.1, from coordinate 96,665,745 downwards.
TTTCGTTAATGAAGTTAAATTGAAAGAGAAGAATACATTACCTGGAAGAACGTCTTTGGGTTAGGGGTTCGGATTGTGTGTTATGATGAGTGGTGGGATTCTTGGAGGGGCGTGGGGTTTTCTTGAGCTTAAGAGAGAGGTCCAATAAGCCGAGCCTCTGCATTCTCTCCATGTTCTCTTTCATTCTTTGTTCCCTAATCTTCTCGTAGTGTGAAAGCGAAACAGCGTCGGTTTCAGTTTTCGCCTTTTTGGTTTCGGTGCCGCCGCCATCTTGAGAATCAGAAGGCATTATTTCTTCAATTTCAGTGTTTCTACTACGAGTGACCATTTTCAGTTTCAGTCTCTGTTGGTGAAGAAGAAGGTGTATTGTCTCACACTGTAGCTGAGTTTTTGATTTGTTTTTGGGCAACAAATGGTAAAGCGAAAAGGCGGGAGTTACAAGCTTTTGGCGAAATAGTAGCGCGACGCGTAATAATAAGAGAAATGATATTTGTCCGGACGATAAATGCTAGCAATACAATGTCTAATACTTACTTTTTAACGCTCTCTCTTATATTCATTAAAATTCATATATGTCACACTAAATTTATGTGAGACCCACATAATTTAATGGGGCCTTTTAAATTTCAAACAAGTATGTGTGTGTTAAAATTAGAGTGTTAGAGAGTGTGTTGTTAGCACTTTTCTTGTACGGATACCAAAATCTACAGCTATTTCGTTGGTTAACGCATTTCACGCACGTTGTTCATGAAGTGTTGAATTTGATTAATAGATATACAAGGTTGTTGCAACTCATTAACTATCAATCCAACTTCATTTACTACAATTTATAGGCCCTCTAAAATCAGGATTTTAAACACCTAAAAATCTTGATTAATGACATGATATCAAAATCGAGGTTACTGAAGTTCGGTTGATAGTTAATGAGTTACAACACTTTTCATATTTATTAAACAGGTTCAATACTTCATTAATCATGCACGTGAACTGTGTTAACCAGTAAAATAGTTTTCAATTTTTTGTGTCCCAACCGTAATAATAACTAGCTAGATACTCGTGCTATCGCACGGGTCCTGTTGGTTTTTTCGCATGTCTTCAATACTTCTGTTTTAGTTGCAATGTAAAAGAGAAAATAAAAGCATGTATTATTAAGTCACGACGAATGAGCTAGGTAAATAATAGTAATTTAGTCGTATATTCCCAATATGACTACTTTAATTGCAATGTCCTCAATTTCTTTAAAAATGTAATGTTTCCTCGTCGGGACTCAAAAACAAAATAATCATTTATGAATAATAAAGACATTTATAAAGTTTGATATGTGCTCAACGACAATAAAATTATACCGATAACAATAATATTTCATTGTTGGGACTCAAAAGCAAAACAATCATTTATAAATAATAAAAATATTTATAAAATTGAATGACATACGTGCTTAAAGACAATGAAATTATACCAATAACATGTATTATTTTCTCATTGGGACTCAAAAGTAAAATAATTATTTATAAATAATAAATACATTTATAAATTTGATACGTTATCAAGGACATTTATATATTTAATATGTACTAAAAGACAATGAAGTTATATTCATAACATGTATTATTTCCCCGCAGAGACTGAAAAGTAAAATAATTATTGATAAATAAATAAAATTTATAAATTTGATGTGTTTAAAAGAGGAAGACGCAAAAGAGGAAGATACAATGACTTCCTGATGTAAAAAGGAGAAGAAGCATAAACAGATAAAAATGAGAGAGTAAAATAAAGATAAAAAGAAAGAAAATTTTAGAGCATGGGATGAAATGAAAAAAGAAGAAAATGGGGAATGAAAATATAATGGGTGTCATATAATTTTTGTCTTGCTAAAAATAAATTGAGTAAATATCTAAATTGGTCATCGATAAAAATTACGGAAAACGTGAAAAGAAGAGAGAGAAAGTTGAAAGTTTGTTGAAAGCTGTGTAATAAAGAATAAAAAAATAATATAGAAATATATTAGGACATGAATTGTCATTTTTAGTCTTGAAAGTGACGATATGTCAATATTTTAAAATGTCTAGTTTAGTAATTTTGATACCCTAACCAATTTTAAATTAGATAGTATATTAGATAGTACTCCCTCCGTCCCTTTATATAGGACCCTCTTTGACCATTTCACGTCCTTTAAGAAAGCGAGTTTTGTTAGTTATTAGCATTAAATTTGTACAAAATATGTGTTATTTTTCTCAAGTTACCCTTATTATCTTCCAAGACTATTAAGAAAGAGAATTAATGCATCTTGGTATAGGGGTAATTTTGTAAAAAAATAATTAATGCACATTGGTATTTGAAAATTGTTTTATATTAAGGACCAATTTTTTTTACTGAAAATGTCTTATATTAAGAGATGAAGGGAGTAAAAGCTAGTAGTAGATAGTAGATAGATAAAAAATATCTTGCCGATGTATAGTGAAAAGAGCAAAAAGGTGCAATGGGGGGAAAAAGAAAACAAATCGCTCAGAAGCAACAAATAAAAGAGAGAGAGAGAGAGGAAAGCACCCAAAAAAACAGAAAACAAAAAAATAAGAGAGAGAGGAAAGTGAAGGGATATGCAGAGGTTGATTGGGCGGAAATAATTTTATTAAGGAGTTGACACGTGGGCGTGGGGTTTACTTTTATCAAAAAGTTGTTGATGTGTTTAAAATAGGAAGACGCAAAAGAGGAAGATGCAATGACTTCCTGATATAGAAAGGAGAAGAAGCATAAACGAATAAAAATGAGAGAGTAAAATAAAGATAAAAAGAAAGAAAATTTTAGAGCATGGGATGAAATGAAAAAGGAAGAAAATGGGGAATGAAAATATAATAAGTGTCATATAGTTTTTGTCTTGGTAAAAATAAAATGAGTAAATATCTAAATTGGTCCTCGATAAAAATTACAGAAAACGTGAAAGAAAGAGAGAGAGAGTTGAAAGTTGGTTGAAAGCTGTGTACTAAAGAATAAAAAAATAATATAGAAATATATTAGGACGTGAATTGTCATTTTTAGTCTTGAAAGTGATGATGTGTCAATATTTTAAAATATCTAGTTTAGTAATTTTGATACCCTAACCAATTTTAAATTAGATAGTATATTAGATATTACTCTCTCCGTCCCTTAATATAGGACCCTCTTTGACCATTTCACGTCCTTTAAGAAAGCAAAAAGTTGTTGATGTGTTTAAAATGTCTAGTTTAGTAATTTTGATACCCTAACCAATTTTAAATTAGATAGTATTCTCTCCGTCCCTTAATATAAGACTCTCTTTGACCATATCACGTCCTTTAAGAAAGTGAGTTTTGTTAGTTATTAGCATTAAATTTGTACAAAATATATGTTATTTTTCTCAAGTTACCTTTATCATCTTTTAAGACTATTAAGAAAGAGAATTAATGCATCTTGGTATAGGGGGTAATTATTTAAAAAAATAATTAATGCACCTTGGTCTTTAAAAATGATTTTATATTAAGGAACAAAATTTTTTTACTGAAAAAGTCTTATATTAAGAGATGGAGGAAGTAAAAGCTAGTAGTAGATAATAGATAGATAAAAAATATCTTGTCAATCTATAATGGAAAGAGCAAAAAACTGCAGCGGGGAAAAAAGAAAACAGAGCGCTTAAAAGCAATAAATAAAAGAGAGAGAAAGGAAAGCACCAAAAATAACAAAAAAAGAAATAAGAGAGAGAGGAAAGTGAAGGAATATGTAGAAATTGACTGGGCGGAAATAATTTTATTAAAGAGTTGAAACGTGCGCGTGGGGTTTACTTTTATCAAAAAGTTGTTGATGCACCAAATTTCCTCGTGCCACCTGAAATTTTAAATTTTAGATTAGAGACGGTGTCTTTAATTTGGGGGATTTGACCCCTTTTGCTCACCGTCTTTAATTTCATTAGCTAGCTATAAAATTTATGCAAAAAATGTTTTTATTATATTAAAATTATTATAAAAAAGTATTTGATATTTATAATTTTAAGTAATAGAAATGTTCAATAAAATATATTAAACTATTTCTAATTGATATTCCAATTAATTATTATTAAGTACTCTCTTCATATCTTTGGTTGTATTAATTTTTTATTTTTGTTTCACAACTTTACATGTTTTAGCAGGGTCGTTCCTGACATTTTGGGTGTCTTGTGCGAACTGAAAAATTGGTACCCTATTTTATAAGTCAAATATATATATTAATTATCAAAAGCAGGTAGTCTTTGGCTACTATTTTTAGAAGACCAAAGTGAGGATTTACCATATTAGAATTTAGAATTTAAAAATAAGTTAGGCTCCCAACTAGAATAGACACACACACACATGCGCATATACTAAGGTAAAAAAAATTTGGTGTCCCCTAAAAAAAGGGACCATGTGTGGTCGCACACCCTCAGGGCCACCACTTTGTTTTAGAATTTCAAGATATTAATAAGTCCATTTTTTTATAAATAAAAGTTACCCAATATTCTCACATTGGACTGTTATGAGCAGGGACGGATCCAGGAATTTTATGTAGTGGGGACAAATTTCAAATATAAATTTGTAAGATTAAAAATATAATATATCACTTCTGAGAGTATCAATATACATTATAATTGTTCTCTACGAGTTTTCATGTTCTGAAAACAATGAATGATTTTCTCATTTTCAACCTTATCAAAAATCTATATATATATAGGTAACTAAACAATCATTGAGTTATTCATCCCCATACGATTTCGCATCTAATTCTTAATGATACTCATAGAAGAGAAAACTCTTTCAACTGCTGCAGTTGCCACTGATAATATCAGAGCTAACTCTAAAAGCAAATATACCAACGGATATACAACATGTTTTCTGGTCTCCACAAGCTTTATAGAAAGATCATTAATCCCCATCAATTCTGAAAATGCAATGTCAGAGCATACATCTATGAAATAATTTTCAAGCTGACTATCTAGTGCCAAAAGTTCAACAGAAGAAAATTCTGAAGGATAAAATTTAGCAAAACGAATCAATTTCTCCTTATCAAATGCAGAAAATGAATCTCGTGGACTTAAGCATGCTACACAAAGAATCAACTCAGTATTCACTTCTGTAAAACGATTACTCAACTCTTGAAGTTGTCGATCAATCACTTGATAAAATAATTCAACTTGAAAATGGTGTAAATTAGAAACTTTCTCCGTCTTGCGCCTTGACCTTCCTTGTGCCTGAAATGTATCATTCATATTTGGAATGACAACATTGTGCTTTTCACAAAACAATGAAACATCATTGAGCAAAGAAAGCCAACCATCATCCCTCAAAGCTTGTAACCTCTGTTTTGACACTGAAACTAATTTCATAGCATTTACAATATCTTGATCACTTCTTTGTAATGCTTGAGATAACTCATGAGTAATCTCTAGAATATTTTTCATCAAGTACAAGATGAAAATAAATTCAAAAGATTGGATAGAATTCAATAGAGCCAATGCTTCACCTCTTTGATCTAAACTTATGGCACCTTCCTCAACCATTTCAAGCACATCAATCATGGAAGAGAACAAAGAATGTGATCTCATAAATGCTTCACCACTACCTTTATGTTGTCCAACATGTGATCTCAAAAGATAACAACACAAACAATACACTGCATCCTCCTTTTGACCATATTCTAACCAACTAGCATATTTTAAATACCAATCTGGATTAAATTTACGAAAGGTATCCCCAAATTGTCTTTGTGAAAAATTAATCTCTTTTGGTTTGCAAGGACCCTTTTGCAAATAATATCTCCTAATTTCATCTCTATCACTTGGATGATAATCTGAAATATTCGACCTTAAACCAGGATCATTAGGAAGTATTTCCAAATCAAATTCCAAAAATCTTTTTTTCACAGATGGACATGGACCCAATGTTCTACTTCCACATTCATCAAGTACTTGAGCAGGAGATGATGGCTTTGAATGTGACTTTCTTTTGAAAAATCTTTCCATTGCTTAATGCTAGAAATAAAATCAATATAAGCACAATTAAGTTCATGTCCATAAACTAAGTCTAAAATCAATAGTTAATAGTAAAAAAAAACTAAAACAGAAATTTAAAAATTTGCAAATTGCAATTACTCATTATCAAAAATAAATTTCAACCAATTGACTTTAGAAACACATTGCCAATGAGTTTGATTGCACAACCAATCAATCATAAAGCTCATATGCAATGACCCAAAATAAGCTCTACCAAACCCTAATAATGGAGTTTCCACCATTAGCATAAATTCAATCTCAACAAGCTAAGAATCTATGTTCAACTATCATCACAATAACAAAACAAATAATGAATGCATAATGGAAAAATCAAATGAAGAAAAAAACTACAGACTACACTAAAGTGGGGGTTTTTGGTTTACCTCTTAAAAGATCAAAGATGGAGGAAGAGGAAAACAATGGAGAGAGAAGAGTGGAGGGTGGGTGTCGGTCGGTGGCCGGCGATGGTTGGGGGAGGTGGTTGTCCGGAAATGAAAGTGGGAACGCCGAACGTATGACAGAGGAGAACCAAGGAAACAGGGCGAAATTTTGTGGTCCCTGCTTCCTTTTCAAAGACTTGTAATATATTAATTTAATATTAATAATAAATAATAAAAGGGGTGGTAAAACCCACAGGATGTGGACTGGTGGGCCTTTCACGAAGGTCATTATTAAATGCACCCCCCACCTTTTGAGTACACCCCCAAAGATGCGAATTCTCTAAAATACCCCCTATACAAATTGTGTACCGAAAAATTCAATTTCCGATATAAAAAGTTTTAAAAACAATTTACCGAAAATTGTAATTTTTGATATACAAATTGTGTACCGAAAATTTGAATTTCCGGTAAAATTGTGTTTAAAGATTATTCATATCGGAAATTGAAATTTTCGGTACACAATTTGTATACAAGAAGTTGCAATTTTCGGTAAATTGTTTTTAAAACTTTTTATACCAAAATTGAAATTTCCGGTACACAATTTGTATACCGGAAATTTCAACCAATTTTTTTTACATTCCGGAAATTAGGAATTTCCGGTACTCTGTTTTTTTTATTTTACACCGAAAATTATGAATTTTCGGTATACAAATATTTTTTTTTATAAAATATATATATTTTTTATGTAGGGTTTTTTAAAATAAATATAACAACGAACATGTGAGAGAAAAGTGTTGAGCGATTCTTGCGATTTGGGAGCGGTGATTACGCGGATAAAAAAAGAACGAGCGAGTGGCCTTTTAAGTAGTACCAACACACTTCTCTCATAAGATAACCGTGTTGTGGCGAAACAAGCGCAAATATAACAAAATGAAAATATAATAATGAAAGATGTGCAAATATAACAAGTTAACATAACAAATATATAACAATATGATCGTCCTAGCGTCTCCTATGTCGACGCTTCGTCCCGGATGTGGATGCCTCCGTCCCACCTTACGCTATCTGTACTGCCTGGGCAATATACTCGGCAAGCAGAGCGGGGTCCATCATCTCATCCTCGGACATCGTCTGGAGAATGCCGGTGACTGAGTTCAGCCTCTCAGTCATATCATGACAACTCGGCTGCAAATTACAATAAGACATCAGAGAGACATCAGAGGAAATAAACAAATACAAAAAATACATAATGTATATCTAAACACTTACACAATCAGAAGCAGCCTTAGGGGCAGCCTCAGAAGCAACCAGATTGATCAGAAGTGGATGCGATATCCTGTTATACCAATCCATGTACCTCTCAGTGCACTCCGCTAGATAAGAGGCCATGTCTAGTGGGATAGTCGAAATGATAGAGTGCAAAGGAAAAGATATCCACGCATCCGTAATCTCCTCAATTGTAGGATGTCGTGGTGGTGGCCGGGGAATGTCCTGGATATAGCCGAACTGTCTGACTACCCTCTCAGGCAGGTACGACACAGTAAATGAAGCACATCAGATGTACCCCGAAAACAGGCACGCGGGATGACAATGCGTCCTGTGGCCAGCCCACGGTGTCCAAACAACATCATTAAGTGTCAACGCATCTAGTGCTCTCCTAAAGCGCTACACTTGGTCGTCACCCTTAACAGGCGACCACCTCATGGCTCGTGCCATGCCCTGGGTGATGGCAAGATCCTTCCTATCGCAGATGGTAGGGAAATACTCATATATCCATGCCTGTGACAACAATAACGAATCAACACGCCATACCAATATTTTAAATAAATAATTGTTTACAAAAATAGGCTACGTACCTGAAGAAGTGTCATATATCTGCCAATTTGCTTAGTGTCATGCAGGCTAGCGTCGCCCAGATATCCGTACAAGACGGATAGTGCAACACTAGCCCATGACACACTACCAACCGCCTGCAAGTCACGTACCAGGTCCAGGTACTTGATGTCAATGTATATATGGCTCTTTTCTGCCAAAATGGTACAGGCCAGCAGCAACATTATGAAGGCCTTGGCTGCATAGTCCCACTGTCCTTCGTCCCCGCGCCTGTCATATGTCGCCATCAAAAAGTCAATACTCATGTGAGCACCCCTCATTTTCCTAGTCTCCGTGCGTGCCTCGTCATATGTACACCCCAACAATGCCTGTAAATAAGATATGGCAATGTCCACATCCATCACTGGGGCTACATAGAAAGAGCCGCTGACTTTAAGGCCTAGGTGTAGGGAAATCCCGCAATAAACAGAGATAAAAACACAGCGGGAAAAAAAATTCCCTTCCATGGATCCTTGCGAATGGTCATGATTCAGGGATTACGTTGGTTACCTCTTGTAGCGCAGACCGTTGCAGACGAGAACTGGAGTCGAGCACGAGTGTCGTACTGATGACAACGCCTCTACGCAGTCCACACGAACAGACTTCGAATGGGAGCGGCCACCGTCTACTGTGCTAGTTGACGAACGGAGCCGGCAGTCACGAACGCACACAAGGTCTCTCAGTACGCTAGGGTTAAGTCCTTGAATGAACTTTCGGCTTAAGTGTTCTATTTATAGAACCACTTAAGACTGACCTAGCGGCGCACCGTAGCTTACCATGTGCTGCGTTGCTCTTGACTTACGATGGTGCATCATAAGAGCGCACCACTGAATAAAACGAGTCTTACTCATTTATATTTAATCTCTCATTAATCTATTCTTATGTGTGTGACCATGTAGGTTCCCGTAACGTTGGCAATAATATTAAATCACTACTTAATATTATAAACAGAGAGCGGTGTCTAGCAACACATCACTGCTACCCAAGTAATGAGAATGTCAGTGTTATGACGTAACCTTTCCGTGATAATGATCATGTGTATAATTACCCTTTTGCCCTTATATCTATATTGAACACAAGGCATAGTGTGTGTCACCCTTGTATAGCTCAACATTATATTCCTTGATACCCAAGTAAACTAAGTAACAGCAAATAAGATCAATATCTCATATTGACTTATTTCAGCATGGCCATGCATTTTACAGTCATACTCTATCAAGGGGCCCACAGATATTACTCCTGCTATGTAGGAGGGGCAAATCCCATCTAGGTCATCATGTCCCTCTGCATGACTCGTGGAGTGCCTAGTTAACCGACTTTATAATTGTCTTGTTACAGACAATGTTTGACGGCAACAAAACACTCAACTCCTCACACAGGGACCATAGTGGTTTCAGGTCAAAGGGTGGAATACACCACTATCACTATGAGAATAACTTATGACACTTACATAATGCACTATGTAGTATTCTCATGGCGGGTCAATCCAGTACACAATTACCCTAATGTGTACCTATGCGGTGACTTGATATCTCATATCTATAACCTGTGAGATAAGGTTATCAGTCCACCCACATAATAGTCTTAATGTATTATTATTACCCTTATTGATAATAATACTCGACTACGAATATTTAAGAGTAAGTTCTATAGTATCTCACAACCGAGTCATCTACTCGATGTTCTATTAAAATTGAACTTTTACTCAAGGACTTTATTACGTTAAAACAAACATAACAACTGAAATGCCTCATATAATATATAAATAACATGATACAAATTATAAGTTCAAAAGGAACTACATTGGCCTCTAGGGCTTACACTAACAATCTCCCACTAGCACTAGAGCCAATTAGGCATGTACCTAATACCCATAGATCTAGTATGACCATCATGCTTTTGTTGGGTAAGAGGCTTTGTAAGTGGGTCAGCAACATTGTCAAGTGTTGGTACTTGCATATCTTTACATCTCCTCTATCGATAATCTCTCGAATGAGATGGAAGCGCCTAAGTATGTGTTTGGATCGCTGGTGAGATCTAGGTTCCTTAGCTTGTGCAATGGCACCATTGTTATCACAATAGAGATCAATTGGGTCCACAATGCTAGAAACTGTACCAAGTTCAGTAATGAACTTCTTGATCCAAACAACCTCCTTTGCTGCATTGGAAGCAGCAATATACTCAGCCTCTGTAGTAGAATCAGCGACTGTTTCCTGCTTTGAACTCTTCCAGCTCATAGCGCCACCATTTAGGCAAAACACATAACCAGATTGCGATTTAGAATCATCTTTATTTGTCTGGAAGCTAGCATCGGTGTAACCTATTACAGTGAGCTCTTCTTGACCTCCATATACCAAGAATGAACCCTTAGTTCTTCTCAAGTACTTAAGGATGTTCTTGACCGCAACCCAATGACTATCACCGGGATCAGACTGGTACCTGCTCGTTGTGCTCAAGGCATATGAGACATCTGGTCGGGTACATAGCATGGCATACATGATAGATCCAATTGTAGATGCATATGGAATCTTATTCATGTGATCCCTCTCTTCCTAAGTAGAAGGGGATTGTGCTTTTGATAGGCATACACCATGTGTCATAGGCAGGAATCCTTTCTTGGAATCATGCATATTAAAGCATCTCAAGACTTTGTCTATGTATGTACTCTGACTCAGGCCAAGCAATCTTTACGATCTATCTCTATAGATCCTGATTCCTAATATGTAGGTAGCTTCACCCAAATCTTTCATAGAAAAGCAATTCCCTAACCAAGTCTTAACTTGTTGCAAAGTAGGGACGTCGTTTCCGATGAGTAATATGTCATCCATATATAACACCAGGAATACAACTATGCTCCCATTAACCTTCTTGTAAACACAAGGTTCATCTTCATCTTTTATGAATCCAAACTGTCTCATAGTTTCATCAAAATGAAGATTCCAACTTCTGGAAGCTTGCTTCAATCCATAGATTGATCGCTGCAACTTGCATACTTTCTTGGCATCATCTGAAGTGTCAAAACCTTTAAGTTGTGTCATGTACACGTCCTCAAGGAGATTTCCATTAAGAAAAGCAGTCTTGACATCCATTTGCCATATTTCATAGTCATGGTATGCATCGATGGCAAGTAAAATCCGAACAGATTTAAGCATCGCAGCTGGTGAAAAAGTTTCATCATAGTCTACACCATGAATTTGCTTGAAACCCTTAGCAACCAGTCGTGCCTTATAGGTATGAACCTTACTATCCATGTCAGTCTTCTTTTTGAAGACCCACTTGCACCCTATGGGAGTAACTCTTTCAGGTGGCTCTACCAAGGTCCATACCTGGTTAGTGTACATGGAGTCCATCTCAGATTTCATGGCCTCAAGCCACTTCTCAGATTCAGAGCCAGTAATGGCCTCCTAGTAAGTCACAAGCTCATCTTGATCCATGAGAAATACATCACCCTGTTGAGTCATGAGAAATCCATATCTCTCGGGTTGGTGACGTATCCTGCTTGACCTACGCTGGTCTTGTGTTACTTGAGCAGGCTGTTCTATCACAATATCTTGTGCAGGTTGCTCTTGTTCCTCGATAGGTGTGTCGCTACTCTGTGATACTCGAATTTCTTCAAGTTCTACTTTCCTCTCACTGATTCATTTGGAAACGAATTCCCTTTCTAGGAATACACCAGTTCGAGCGACAAACACTTTACCCTCAGAAGGATTGTAAAAGTAGTATCCCTTGGTTTCTTTAGGATACCCCACAAAGAAGCATTTATCAGATTTGGGCTCAAGCTTAGTGGAAATCTATCGTTTCACATATACTTCACAACCCTAAATCTTCATGAAAGACATACTGGGTTTCTTGCCAGTCCATATCTCATATGGTGTCTTTTCCACAGTTTTGGATGGAACACGGTTAAGTGTGAAAGCTGCAGTTAATAGAGCATATCCCCAGAAGGAATTTGGAAGATCCGCATGACTCATCATAGACCGGACCATGTCCAACAAGGTTCGGTTTCTCCTTTCAGAAACACCATTCCATTGTGGTGTTCCAGGAGGGGTGATTGGGATAGGATCCCACACTCTTTCAGATGATCATTAAATTCTAGACTCAAATATTCACCACCTAGATCTGATCGAAGGGTCTTAATATTCTTACCTAGTTGGTTTTGTACTTCATTCTTGAATTCTTTGAACTTTTCAAAAGATTCTGATTTATGTTTCATGAGATACACGAATCCATACCTACTATAATCATCAGTAAATGTGATGAAGTACTGAAAACCTCCTCTAGCTGATGTGTTTAGTGGTCCACATACATCAGTATGTATGAGGCCCAAAAGATCACTAGCCCTTTCACCTTTTCCTGTGAATGGGGTTTTTGTCATCTTTCCTAATAGACAAGATTCACATGTCTCAAATAAGTCATAATCAAAAGAGTCCAAGAATCCATCTTTATGGAGTTTGGAAATATGCTTCTCATTTATATGGCCTAAATGACAATGCCAAAGATAAGTCGGATTCAACTCATTTGGTTTCATCCTTTTTGTATTGATGTTATAAATGGGTGTTTCGAGATCAAGGACATAAAGTCCATTACTCATTTGTGCACTAGCATAGAAAATATCATTTAAATAAATAGAGCAACATTTGTCCTTTATTATAAATGAAAAACCAAACTTGTCCAAACAAGAAACGAAAATAATATTCCTGCTAATTACAGGCACAAAATAACAGTTCTCTAACTGAATAATAAGCCTACTGGGCAAAGTCAATACATAAGTTCCCACAGCTAAAGTAGCAACTTTTGCTCCATTGCCAACTCGTAGATCAACTTCGTCCTTTGCCAATGGTCTACTCCTTTTGAGCTCCTGCACATTAGTACAAATGTGAGACCCACATCCAGCATCTAATACCCATGATGCAGAAGTAGATAAATTGACTTCTATAGCAAAAATACCTAAGGTGGAAGTCTCACTTCCCTTATTCTTTTCTTCCAAGTACTTTGGGCAGTTCCTCTTCCAATGTCCAGTCACACCACAGTGGAAGCAATTTCCCTCTTTAGCCACACCGCCCTTAGGCTTCAAAGCATAAGTCGCAGGTTTGGACTTGTTAATTCCCTTGCCCTTGCCCTTATACTTGTTCATGGGCTTCTTGAACTGCTTCTTGCCCTTTCCACCATTGACCATCAAAATGGCCTTCCCTTTCCCTTTGTTGATGTTATGTTATGCAGTTCTTAACATGCTTAATAGTTATGGCAGAGTTTTATCCATGTCATTCATAGTGAAATTCATGACAAACTGATTGAAACTCTCCGGCAACGATTGCAGGATCAAATCAATCGCAAGCTCTCGCCTGAAGGAAAATCCCAATCGATCAAGGTTCTCAACATACCCAATCATTTTGAGTACATAGGGACCTACAGGGCATCCTTCTGCCAGTTTGCTTTGGAAAAGGGCTTTGGAAACTTCATACCGCTCATGCCTAACTTGCTTTTGATAGAGCATCTTGAGGTGTTCGATCATATCGAATGCTTCCATGTTCTCATGTTGCTTCTGAAGCTCAGAGTTCATGGTAGCTAGCATGAGGCAGCCAACTTCCAGGGCATCATCTTGATGCTTCTTATAAGCATCCTTTTCAAATTTCTAGAGGCAAGAGTGCTTGGGTGGCTCTTGGGGAAGGCCCCTTCGAGAACATACATCTTTTTCTCTTGTTTGAGGACAATCCTCAAGTTTCGGTGCCAGTCCAGAAAGTTTGTTCCAGACAACTTATCCTTCTCAAGGGTTGATCGCAGTCGGGTTGATCGCAGTCGGTTATTGTGAGTGTTTGATGCCATGGTAATCTACATTAAGAAAATATGCAGAATATAAGTATCATGCAATAAACATATTTAATTAGGTCTTTAATTAAATACGCCTCCCACTATTTTACTCAAACCAATGACCCTCAACATTGATTCGAAAAATCCCGTTGGAAGATTTTCTAGTGGGCCGAGATCCATATTTCACTTTATTTTAAGTCAGCTTTGGCTGATCACTTAAAACTCAGTTATTTAGGTATGAACTCTTTCCAATTGTATCTCATACAATTCTCGGTTAGTTGGGTGAATAACTATTATCCTGATCCATCACATGGATAGTTCCCAACTCACTTGCCTCTAAACCTTTCAATCCTATTATACTCGGTTTAGTTAAGTTAGACCCAAAGATAGCAGTTGGATATTACATTTATCCTATCGCATCTTACTAGTATTGAAAATGTACTCTGCTTTGGCAAACCCACATTTCCGATATTAAGCTTGATGAGTGCTAACTATTGGAAGGCATTTAAATATAACTTAATATTTCCTTTTGAGGGATGTTATTAAAAAATGATCTCGCCATTTGTTAAACTATTTAACTTACTATATTCATACATGTATCTCATACATATTTATTAAACTATTTAACCTACTATATTCATACATGCATCTCATACATATATAGAAAATAAATGTGACGTGGTTATGGCCCCTAACGCATTGATTCTCTCAAGCCAATGAGAGAATCCAAGCTAAACCTAGGAACGATCAAGCTTCTCCAAGTGTGACCTCCAATGTAGCACTCTTATGAAATTTCCTTCTTGTCTCCTCTCTTACATTACATTAATGAGAATAAAAGAAAGACACGACATGCAGGCCGCATTTTAAAAGAAAAACAAAAGGCATGACACGCAGACCGTATTTTAAAATTCCAAAATAAAATAAAAGGGACTAAGGCCATAACCACTCACCATGCATCACAAAACATTAATGACAATTAATAATAATAATACACACTTATTACTATTAACCTTATCATTAAATGTGATTAAAGCCAATTAATTAAAATTAAATAATTTCAAAATAACTCGCTTCGCAAATTCAGCACGGGTTCCTAACTTTTTAGTGAACATTTCACGTTGCAAAAAAAAAATGCCGCCTCATTGTGACCGTAAACGCTTCACACCACAAGAACAACATCACCGTATCAACACTTGACACAAAACCGAATCGTTTATTCAAATAAGCATACAGAATCACCATATATATCTCATATATACAGATTATCTGAAGCAACATATATATCACATATATACCTAACCGGGTTTTCGTAATAATCATACAAGGTATAATTTTTAAAATGAATAGATTCATAATCTGACTATCGCATACAAGAACGCATGTCACACATACATACAGGTAATCACAAAAAACCGAATCATGGTTTTGCAAGTGGCTCTGATACCATTGTAGGGAAATCGCGCAACAAACAGAGATAAAACGCAGTGGGAAAAAAATTTCCCTTCCATGGATCCTTGCGAATGGTCATGATTCAGGGATTACGTTGGTTACCTCTTGTAGCATAGATCGTTGTAGACGAGAACTGGAGTCGAGCACGAGCGTCGTACTGATGACAACGCCTCTACGTAGTCCACACGAACAGACTTCGAATGGGAGCGGCCACCGTCTACTGTGCTAGCTGACGAACGGAGCCGGCAGTCATGAATGCACACAAGGTCTCTCAGTACGGCTAGGGTTAATTCCTTGAATGAACTTTCAGCTTAAGTGTTCTATTTATAGAACCACTTAAGACTGACCTAGCGGTGCACCATAGCTTACCAAGTGCTGCGTTGCTCTTGACTTACAATGGTGCGTCATAAGAGTGCACCACTGAATAAAACGAGTCTTACTCATTTATATTTAATCTCCCATTAATCTGTTCTTATGTGTATGACCCTGTAGGTTCCCGTAACGTTGACAATAATATGAAATCACTATTTAATATAATAAATAGAGAGCGGTGTCTAGCAACACATCACTGCTACCTAAGTAACGAGAATGTCAGTGTTATGACGTAACCTTTCCGTGATAATGATCATGTGTATAATTACCCTTTTGCCCTTATATCTATATTGAACACAAGACATAGTGTGTGTCATCCTTGTATAGCTCAACATTATATTCCTTGATACCCAAGTAGACTAAGTAACAACAAATAAGATCAATATCTCATATTGACTTATTTCAGCATGACCATGCATTTTACAGTCATACTCTATCAAGGGGCCCACAGATATTACTCCTGCTATATAGGAGGGGAAAATCCCATCTAGGTCACTCATGTCCCTCTGCATGACTCGTGGAGTGCCCAATTAACCGACTTTGTAATTGTCTTGTTACAGGCAATGTTTGACAGCAACAAAACACTCAACTCCTCATGTAGGGACCATAGTGGTTTCAGGTTAAAGGGTGGAATACACCACTATCACTATGAGAACAACTTATGACACTTACATAACGCACTATGTAGTATTCTCATGGCGGGTCAATCCAGTACACAATTACCCTAATGTGTACCTACGCAGTGACTTGATATCTCATATCTATAACCTGTGAGATAAGGTTATCAGTCTACCCACATAATAGTCTTAATGTATTATTATTGCCCTTATTGATAATAATACTCGACTACGGATATTTAAGAGTAAGTTCTATAGTATCTCACAACCGAGTCATCTACTCGATGTTCTATTAAAATTGAACTTTTACTCAAGGACTTTATTACGTTGAAACAAACATAATAACTGAAATGCCTCATATAATAGATAAATAACATGATACAAATTATAAGTTCAAAAGGAACTACATTGGCCTCTAGGGCTTACACTAACACTAGGAGGCAAGACACATCATCAAGCGTGACAGTCATCTCTCCAAAGGGCAGATGGAAGCTGCTCGTCTCCCGGTGCCACCTCTCTGCAAAGGCGGACACTAAGGCCTTGTCAACCATCCTGAAGCTACAGTATACCAAGGAGTTTAGGCCGGCCGCCACGACATGGTCCTCTACCTGTCGAGGCGCTGATACTCTTCCCTGCAATCATTTTTGCAACTTCAGGCCGTGGGAGGCCACAAATAAACATCATTTATCATATAAAAAAATAAACATTTGATCAAATAACAACCATATATATACATGCCCCTGCCATAACTGATACGCAACGTGATGCTGAAAGTCTGTAAGCAACGACCTATCGTAAGGTCCTCCAGGAAAGGAATCCTGGTCTCCAGCTACATCCCCTGGAGCCTCGTCTGCAATATGGGGATCCTGGTCTCCAGCTACATCCTCTGGAGCAACGTGATGCTCATGTGTTTCCTCGTGCAGTGGCTCTTCGTCGTGAGGATGTCTGCGAGCAATACGCCTCTTACGCTCAGAGACAGTCACAGATTGTTGTTGTCTACAAGGTGGTGCACTGTCAGCAATGGAAGCTCCTCATCTCCCTCTAGGCATATCTGAAACCATAAAAAAAACTCAAATAATTAGTAATAAATTTAAACAAATAAATAAAATGCGTACCGAAAATTGTGAATTTTTGGTACACATTTATTTTAACATATACCGGAAATTCACAATTTTCGGAACATAAAATGTTCCGATAATTGTGAATTTCTGGTATATGTTAAAATAAATGTGTACAAGAATTTGAGAATTTCTGGTAAAAAAACGTAAAAATGAAAACCCCCGAAAATTCACAATTTTCGGAATACAATTTGTATACCAGAAATTGGAATTTCCGGAACTAAGTTCAAAAAGCAAAATAAATACTTACCAAAAAATTAGAATTTCCGGTAAGATTTCAGGGATTTCAGTTTAGAAATTTGGAATTTCCGGAAATTGTGAATGAAAAAAATGAAAATTGAATTTTTGATGTTTTGTGTAGGGGTATTTTGGGGAATTCACATCTTTAGGGGGGCGTACTCAAAAGGTAGGGGGTACATTTAATAATGGCCTTCACGAATTGACTTTCGTTTCTTTTGTTTTGGTGGGCTGCTAAGTTACATGTTTTATAAATAATAATAATAATAATAATAATAATAATAATAATATATGTATATGTATTACTTAAGAGAAGTTATTAAAATTCAAGTGGGGGCATTTGCCCCCAATCTTCACTACCTAGATCTGTCCCTGCTTATGAGATATGATTTGTATTCTTACCAACTCAACCAACCTTCCATAGCTTTTTGACAATATTTTCAACTAAACTTATTTCAGAAAGAAAAATACTAAAACTTACACGTATTCAATAGGTACTTAATTTTTTTTTTAAATTAAATCTGAACAATTATCAGTTATAATCTTAAAAATAATCCTTAGTCATGTAAATTAAAAATATATACAAAGCAAAATTAATAAAAATCATTAATGAGATATTAACATGATTATCATACACACTAAATTTTAAATAAATTTGACACACACACACACACACATATATATATATGCAATTTAATAATTGATATTTATTTGTTTTAAAAAGTGTATTGTTATCTTCAAATATTGTCTAATGAATATCAATTGATATTTATAGAATTTAATTACTATGCATTAATATGTAAAAAAATAATAATACACAAACGTTCAATCAAATCTCACTATGTAGATATGTGTATAGGTATTTTCACATTTTAGAAAGTAATATTTCAATTTGACATAATAGTAAAATATTATTGGACGTCGATGAAAACTTTTTTACAAACTGTTACTATATTGTTGTTAAACTCACTCATATTTGTATCGTATGAAATTTTAAATACTTAATTTATTTAATGAAAAATTAAAATCAAGCAGTGAACCAATGAATATTTACATGAAGTTATCAACAAAATAAGTTTAACGATGAAGTATGTAAATCCCTACTCTCAGTTTTATTGGTAGTTAAACTAAGCATGATAAACCTTAAACCTGCATCCACCCCCACAGGCTGATGGGTTTTAAAGCCGCCCATCCCAGTTTAGGGCAGGCCAAGTGCATTCACTTAGGCCCCGTTCGGGGTGGTTTTTGGTTTTATGTTTTGAAAATTTCAAAAACCAAATCTAGTTTCTATTTTGAGTTTTGAGTTTCAGTTCTCAATTTTGAGTTTCAGTTTTTATTTTTGTATTGGACAAAACTTAGGTGCATTACCCTTAGTCCTGTTTTTACTGTTATCCCCTTTGATCCATCAAGACAACTACTTCGACTAGTAGCCAGTCTTTACTGTGACCATCTTTACTCGCAAATACATCAACCAACAACCACCATAACATGTGAATCACCCTTTTGATAAAAAAAACTTTTTATTGTTTTATTTCTTTCCAATATTAATAAAATGTAAATTGATAAAAAGAGTAATTGAGAAAGACAGTTAAATTCGAAAAAGAAAAGGTGAAAAAATCCATAGTCATCTCCATCAAATGCATAGCACCAAAGAATACCCAAATAGCCAAATCAAAATTCTGAATCACCTCAACATACAACAATTATTCAAAATTTCACTCACCGGATGTCACACACACGAACCAATCTTTGATTCAAATTTTCTTTTTTCTCTTTCAATCACACTCGAAGAGACGAAAGGCAGTGAGAAAGAAGCTTTCTTCTTCCATTTTTGAAATCGGGGTTTCTTCTTCCAAATTCTGTCTCATTTGGGCTCAGAAAGGAAAAAATGTTGGGTTGGTTACAAGAGGAACCGTGACAACGATCTGAAGCCATCTTCGTCTTTGCTCGATTGGAACTCATACACCGTCATCGTCTTTCTTTATTAAACCCTCTACGTGTTCTGTTGTTTGGTGATGGTTCGTCTTCGTTCATGGCGCAGAGATCTTGAGAAACGCAGCGACATGGCTAGTGGTGGGTCTTGGCAGATCACGATTTGGAAGGAGGAGATCCGGAGAGATGAGTCTTTGGGTCTTGATAGATAGAAGGGAGAGGAGAGGCGAGATGAGCGCGATATTTGAGTTTACGGATATTGGATCTTACGGATCTAGATAGAAGGGAGATGAGGCGAGAGCAATGGTGAAGGGGATAGAGGAAGATGAGGGCGACACAGCGATCGTGATGGCGAGAAAGCGAGAGCGCAATGGTGAAATCAGAAACAAAAATCCCAAAACCTGGTTTCATTGTTTTGGGTTTTACAAAAAAACGGTTTTAAAATCAAGAAAAAAACCAACTTGGCTCTAAATTTGCCGAATGCGTTTCGTGTTCAATTTTTACTTTCAAAACCATAAACCGGTAACTGGCAACGACCCCGAACAACCCCTTAGATGATGTTCCCAGTTGCCAACCTTAATCCCCATAATATGGAGACATATAGGAGCACGAGGTACTCTCGTGTAAGTGCACATTTTGTTGTAAATATCAAATAATACGTGAAACTCGAAACAGTACAAATGGTCGGAAGCGGGGAAATGAAGAGGGGAAAGTGGAACGTTGGGAAACTCGAAATAGAAAACAATATAGTAGTGAGGAACACAAAGTTGATCAACTAAAAAAGCCTCGAATCCCAATTGATTAACGAATAAAGAATATTCAGGTGATGCATTTCTCGAGCCTATTTGTAAAAATACAAAATCCCCATGGAAATGGGGTATGCCTTTTTACAAAACATAGTGACACAACATGATTGTTTATGTACACGCCCTAAATCTAAGTTCTATACAGTTAGAAAGAGATTAAAATCAATCGCCCTTCTGAAATCATCTGTCATGGCTCCTGTTCTTGCATCTACAATGGACACCAGACAACGTGGCAGGCAGGCCACTATCACAGGTGATAAGGAACCAACTCTATTAGGATTGGTGAGCATGCATATTCTCATGAACACTCAACACAACATTCCTCATCTCAGGGAAGACGGAGACAAGTACAAGTTCCAAAATTGCATAGGCAAGTTGCTTCACACATGTAGTAGACTAAAATGCAACAAGATGAAATAATTGTTAGTTTAGCAGAAAATTTTTCAAGCTGACAACAATAATAAAGGCAAACACAAAGCAATGGGGTAGGAATTTAACCTGACTAAAGTAATATATATCCCGTGCGCAACGTCTGTACTGCTTATGCCCGATCAAGCTGACCAAAGTTGTTGGAGCTCCATCTGATAAAAATGGAGGCAACTTCATATGTCAAAGTCTGGAGATGTAAATTATGAGAATGGAACTGCTATAACTTTCAACCTTCACAAGATTCTAAAGACCATACAAAGAAACTTGAAAATACCATAACATTCAAAGACAGTAAGTTCGCCAGAAAACCTCTCTTCAAGAGAGTTTAAAATGTAAATAAATCATGAACTTTAACTAATCAGTTATCACAAAAAAAATTGTTTCACATTTTTTATGGTTGCAGAAATAGTACCCATAATTCATCAAACGCAATTTCAAATCATGAAAACTATATTAAGTGCCAAAAATTTTGATAATTATATAAATAAAATGAGATGTGTATCTACTTTATGTAGAGGATAAAAAAACATGGAGGCTGTAACTTTGTCCAACTACACCATCTACTTTTAATTATTGCAAACTTGCAATTACACTAACACCCTGCCAGTGGTCGAGTTATTCTTAATTTAATTATAGAGAAGTTAGTGCCATTTGAGAAGTACATGTCAATATGTGGGTTTAGCTGCCATTTAATATAAACAGCACAAAAGAAGGACACTGAAAATTTGAAGATCAACCAAGTTTCTAAATTATTATATTGATGACTAGCATTACATAAACTTGTTCATTTTAATCACTGAGGTAATAACAAGATTAAACAATTTGAACCTTTGAAAAATTATCATATTACTTTTTTACAATCAATTTGTAAAGAGAGTTATATTGAAAGGGTATAATTACCAACAAACAAAACATGGGGCATGACAACGACAGATAAACCTTGAGGTGTCCGTGCAAATGAGTCACAAAGTTAACGGGGTGTTTATACACTCACAGACTCACTAATAAATATACAGGAAAATAAATAAATAAAACTTCAAAGTGGAAGAATATATCTATTAACAACCGATCTCAAATTAATCAACATAGGACTCTATAGAAAATAAAACTAACCAAACAGCAGTTTCTTGATGTCACTTGCTCTTCGAGCAGCCTCAAGTTGTTGCTCGAAAGACCCTGATTCATGTTTCATGATGTTGCGTACCCCAGATCCACTTACTGTTTGAGAAGGCTTTTGATCACTGCCACTACCTATCATCTGAGGTGTCCCTACTCTCAAAAAAAACATACCACCAGGCCAGAGGACCTGAAAAGATGACCACACAACATGAAATGAAACATATGCACAAGCCAATGTCATTACATAATTTTTATCTTTTTTTTCATTTTTGTCTGGTGATGATTCCATCCAAGTTCAACAAGAGGTCATTGTAAATCCATATTTAAGGCAACAGTTTATCCCTTCACCAGGAATCTTTGACTCTCACAAGAAAGACTAGAAAATAAGCAATTTGATTTTCTTTGCAACAAACAGAAAATATTAAAAGTACTAAGGACATGCATATCACTTCCTAATGCAAAATTTCATTAATTTTTTGGAAAACCCAAAACACGGCCAACAATTTATTTCACATCAAACAAATATTGGGAGATTAAAAAGAAGGGAATTAGAGGCAATTTTTCCATGTTAAAAAATTGAACAAAATACTAGATCAAGTGCAATTTAAACAACAGAAATCAAAAACCAAGTAGTGACTTAGTAACTTTGAGGATACTACACTGCAACTGTGACCCCCCGTGTTAACTTCATTATAATCAGGTTATTTAATCAGGTTATTGACAATCAAGTAACCTAGTTTACTCGTTAATTTGCATAGAAGCTTCATTCCTCTGAGTTGGCATACAATGTCCCAGTAAAAGAATTTGGAGTTTTGGGTCAATCCTTACATCTTGGACCCACCGAATCCCTTGGGCAATAGTGTCCTCTCTCCGGAGCCAATGAATCTGCCTGAGGAGCCAATCATCAATAGCATCTTCCATCACCAAATGTAATATCTGTTTTGATATCCAAAAGACCTGTCTTCTGCATGAACAGAAATGACAATATTAGCTACCTCGAAGTCCAGGAAATTAAACAGAGCAACAGCGTCATGACAATATTTTGGTCAGTCAAACTCAAATCCATTTAGCCTAAAAGTAACATCTAAAACAGCTTCAGCATGTTGAAACCTGCTGATGGTTATTGCATGTATGAAGATGAGATAAAGATGAAACTAACATGAGCAGTCTTTACAAATCAAGGAAAAAGAAATAAAGAAAGTGGTGTAGGGCAAGAGTCGTGTTCTGCCAAGAAATATTGATTGAGGGAAGAAAAGGTGAAGCATCGCCATGTGACTGGTTTATCTGGTCTCACAAACCAGGAAAGAAGAAAAATCTTTCTTAATAATTCTGGGTTTAATATTCAAGTAAAGGTTTGACAAAATTGATGTAGGTCAGAAGTCTAGATAGGTTTATGACAAACAGTCGCAGAGCCTAGGCCTCATAAAACCACCTTCTGTACATCGCAGAACTTTAACTTGAATGTTAATCTCAGAATTATCAAGAAGAATCTTCTTTCTTGGTTTGTTATAAATACCAGAAGATTATTTCCTCTTTCCTGGTCTGTTATACTGTCACAGGATTATATTGTAGCAGCTTAAATAGCATTTTAATTAGTTTTACCTTAGTTTTATCTTATGTTTTTACTTTATTTTAATTCTTAGTTTTTACTTTATTTCATTTTACCCATTTAGCCTTTGATGGTTGTATTTAGCAAGGCCTTGTGCCTCATTTGAAATCAATCAACATTTTACACAAAATATCTTCTTCTCTCTATTCTCTAATCTAAATATTAGTTCTGCAATTGCTTACCCACTTTGCACCAGAATTCATTCAATCACTTGAATTCTCTGCTTATGAGTATTTGATTTTTCGGATTGTTTTCCCTAAAATCCAAATTCCGTCACAATTGGTATCAAAGCATCGACCTGGTGCTTCCATGGATTCCAAACTCAACAGAATTTTGAGTGCTTTAGAAGTGGGTGACAAGATGAAAATGGGTTTATGTTTCTTATGTGATGAACCATTTACGTTGGAACACCAATCAGCACATAAGAACGTTCGGTTCATTGTAATTGAGAAGGAAGTGGACGAGCCAGAGTACGAACAACTCCGCAGCTAAACCAAAACATCCCAATCTCAACCCTAATTCACAATGTCACAAGGAGTTCAGAAATTGAGTTCCCCAAATTGGTGGAGTCGAAGGTTGACGCAGAGGAACTCAACGATGAAGGCCAACCGCTGAATATTGGGACCTCCACCACAGCTCCAACCATAGTTCCGGCCAAACCCCTATTCCCGAGCGATTCAACTCCTTCTTTCTCCGATCCATTTTCCTTCGATCTGCCAAAGACCAGTGACGATGGCACAAAGAAAACAGAGATTGACTCAACCACAGTTCCAGCCCAAATCCCTGTCACAATCGATTCAGCCCCTCTTTTCTTCGATCCGTTGAGATCAGATGACGAAGAAACAAAGAAACCATAGGGTGAACCTACATCTACCGCCTTCAGCGATCTTACCGACACCCTTTGTGCTCCTTCCGTTGGTTCGAGATTCTTAGCGGCCACGTCGTGCGACACCAAAACCCAGATGTGCAGGCCCACACCGCCGCCGCCAACCATGACATCACTCTATCTACTTGGAGATTATGGCAGTTCCGTCGCGGCTGTGCCGGTCAAACGCACCGCACCATTTGACCCAGGCAAGCGACAACAACAATCCCAATTTACTTCTGAGAACCTATTGAAGATGTGGAACTCGCACCAACGTGTAAGGCGAGAATGTCCTGATTTTGGATAAGGGAATTGAGAGAGAAAGATCCAGAATTAGATTGGGTGAAGCTAAAACGTGTCCTGTTTGATGCATCGCCACTCAATACACCACCGGATTGGGAAATATTGCTGCCAGCAGGAATGCAATCCATGCGGCGCAGCAATCTGACTCAGACGCCACTGCCAGTACTACCGGATCGAGGTCTTCAAAGGCCAATTGTGAAATTTCAGGTTTGTCATGATCAGTTTCTTATGAAAGGTTACAATTCTGATTTTATTTGGAAGAATTTTGTTGAAATGGCAAAAAGGCTTTTAAGGAAGACATAGATTAATCTAATTATTTGTTTGGAGACACCTTTGGTTGATCTATCTGAAGACATTGATTTTGCCATCTTTTGCCATCCAAGTGTTCGATCAAATGCTAAAGTGCCTTGTGGGTGGTTGGAACTTCCTCACTACTGGTTGCACAATTAGTGGGCCTGAAGGTGTTGCTTTTAATTTGTTCAAACTCCTGCATAGGATGGAAGCAGAACCTGTCCTTTGCAACGATACTACTCCTAATGCTTTGATAGACTGTCTTGTGAGCATGGATAGGCTAGAAGATGTGTTGGTAATGTTTAGAGTCATACATTGGGTTTGTTTCTGTCCAACAGAAGCATTATATGACAGAAGAACAGTATTGTCAATGTGTAGTATGGCTGACAATGAAGCTGAAAGAGCCAAACTTCTTGCCAATTATCGTGATGATTCTAAGGTCATTGCCACAAAAACACAAAAACAGAAACAATCAAATGCAAGCGATACTCCAACAGAACCACTTTGATAGCAGATGATGTTGAGGCTGCGCTCAACTTAAAGAATGTTGAACCCATATACGGATTTGCACATGGTAGTACTTTACGGTTCAAAAGAGCTGCCAGTCACAGCAAATTGTTTTACATTGATGTCAAGGGTTTAGGCTTTAAAGATGTTAAGGAAGCTTCTTCACCTAAAGCACACATTGATACTGCGCTTTCATGTCACTGGCTTGTCCTTGAAGATGTGCAAATTGCTATTCCACATAATGCTCTTGTAGAAGCAAATTCTGCTCTTTTTGATGTACAAGGGCATGAACAAAAATATGAAAGCCTCCCAGTTGACATCAAATTACATGTTAGGCATGTATTATCTAGAGAGCTTCGGCTGAAAATTGATGGAATGGCTGAGTTAACCTTGATTGAGTCTGATTCGGTTCTCTTTAAAGAGGCATTAGTGAGTTGGGCAATAGATTTCAAAGATGAGGGTCAAGAGATGGATCTCAAGGATGCTGTAGCATTCTGTTTATCATTAATAACAGCTGTTATTAGGGGTTTCACTTACAATATCTTATTCAACATCTATGTGGCTGCTTTCAAATTTGTGGTTGATTATGGCAAGGTAGGTAGGTTGGATCCGAGGGAGAGAGTGTTGTTCAGTATGGTGCAGCGCACTAATTACAAGCCTGCTGTTTGGAATGCACTATTCCATCTCTAAGAGGCTTCAATGCTCAAACATATTGCATTCCTTCACAACTCAGAGATGCACCAATTGTTCCTGCTACCCCAGCTAGAAGTTTCCCGAGTACTAATATTAGCCACTGCCAAACATTCACAAGAATTTCTGCGAGTCCTTCAAATACATGGTTACGCGGTTATTTTTCATAGGAAAATGATTGATAGGAGACGAGTTCATGATCCTCCCGTCTTACTCAAATGGAAGACTTTACCTCTTAAGCATGGCACTTGGAAATATTCATCCTTGAGGACAAGGATGTCTTGAAGGGGCGGGTATTGTCACAGGATTATATTGTAGCAGCTTAAATAGCATTTTAATTAGTTTTACCTTAGTTTTATCTTATGTTTTTACTTTATTTTAATTCTTAATTTTTACTTTATTTCATTTTACCTATTTAGCCTTTGATGGTTGTATTTAGCAAGACCGTGTGCCTCATTTGGAATCAATCAACATTTTACACAAAATATCTTCTTCTCTCTATTCTCTAATCTGAATATTATTTCTACAATTGTTTACCCACTTTGCACAAGAATTCATTCAATCACTTGAATTCTCTGCTTGTGAGTATTGGATTTTTCGGATTGTTTTTCCTAAGATCCAAATTCCGTCACATATACCAGGAAAAAAAACGCCCAATGGTTGTGTTTGACTCATTCTTCTCTCAATCAATTTCTACGCCTTGGTAAAACCCTATCTAGACTCCTCTCTAACATCAGATTAAAAAAAGAAATCAAAATAGTTCCTTATCACCAACAAAAATCTACTGCACCACCTCACAGACACCGACACACAAAAAATGGGGCTTGAAACATAGACAAAGCACAGATTGATCAGTCGTCACTATGTTGAGCTAAAATTTAATTTAAATATAACAATAAGATGTGCAAGAATCAAACTCTAAACCATAAAGGTTTCATATTATATCAAAGGAACCTGTCTTTCTAAAATCATGAGTTGTTAGGTGCTATGCAAGTCGAGGAATGAGTCTTGTCTCTAACAACATGCAAAATTACATAGTACATTAAGATAACTTGCAAGCTAAAAAAATACATATTAAAGAACAACACCAAAAGAAGATTCTGCAAATCAGTTTAAGAATAACAATTTTAGACCATATAGAGTTAGACATTGTTTCTAGCAGTTACTGACTTGAATTTTACAGAACGACCAGATAGAGCAGTATACCTTATCCAACCTCTTTTCTTAAGCTGAAATATCTTGTCAACCAAATTCAAAAGAGGGACACTCACATTAGGTGGGGTCCACTGCAAAAATAAAAATATCAAACTCATTAATGTTCATAAAATGTCTTTTAAACCACACACACAAAAAAAAAAAAAAAACAAAGGTTCTCATCAAAGAATGAAGAAAAAAGAAAGCAAAGATCCAAAAATATCCATTGTAATCCCAACTAAAACTCAATTCCTGCTTTCTCCAGGTTCTCAAATCATTATTCTTTCCCTTTGGAGAGAAGGGGAAAATGAGGGGCTATATTACACCACTAAGCATGTTTCCAGAACATATATGTTTGCCTCATGCTTCTCGTTTTTAATTTATGAAAGAAAAAAGTTATCGGAAACAAACAACTTCCTACCAAAGCATTTGCAAATATTAGGGGTAACAAGGTTTTAAAGACCAGAACAGGTCTACTCTATGAATGTTAGGATCCCTGATAATAGTTAAGCTTCTAAAGATATTTCGTGGATACATCTGATGGACAAAACAACAACCCATGCAAGAAAATGAACCAAGCATTTAGCATTGTAATGAATAAAGTTAGTAAAGAACAGATTCTTTTCTTCTTTTTGTTTGAAGCTATTTTTTCATAAAGAAAGATAATAAAGCAATAGAAGTATTAATGTTGTATGGTTTTCATGTTATAAATGCTATTCCTAGCATGACCAACTATGCAGCATTCTAGTCAGCAGTTTAGTCCGAGAAACAATAACCAGCTAATAAATAACCTAAGCACACACCAATAAGTAGAGTAGAGAACCAAGTTTCTCAATCAACAGTTAAGTGTAAAGTGTAACTTAGAAAAGCAAACTCAGCAGACTACACAGACCTCAGGTGGCACTCCAACAGGATCCTCCAAATTATCATGAATAAGAATGAAATTTGTAGCTGGAACATCATTGCCAACCCTAGCTTCCACCAAAAGATCACGCTTTCTATCAGAATCCAAGTTGCTGGACTCTTCGGCATGGTTTGTTACCAGTGATGGGTAACCCTTTGAGATCAATGCATTGTCAGATTGCCATCCATTATCTTGTACTTCTTCTGCATCAATATTCTCATGGCCTAAATTACTGTTCTTATCACCTTCCTCGGTATCAGAACTTAACAAACTTGCTGTAGTACTTTCCCTTGTAATACTTTTATCCATTTCATCTGCATTCCAGGACAAGTTCCATGTGGTAGATGTAGAAGATCCTTCATTGATAAGGGATGGTGATCCAACAACCTTTCGCCTTAAACCATCTGAAACCCCCTTGAACTGGCGTACAATATCATCCACAGCATCATCTACATTGACTGTTAATATAAAGAATTCAAACATTGTGTTTGGAATCGATACACACAAAACCGGAAGAAGGAAAAAAAAAAGAAAAAAAAAAAAAAAGACTCTACGTTTAGAAAACCTTTTACAAATTAGTATTAAGTTAAAAAAATAAATACTTAATACCATTGATAAATAGAAAGAACTGATTTTCAATAAGAAAATTATATGTTTTCTTTAACACAATCCTCTTATAAAAAGGTATATAGCAATCCAGTCCGTATTACAAAGAAAATGAAAGAAAAAGATCTATGTCATATCTAATTTTAACAGAAAAGTTCTATCATATAATTCATCACATTAGCTGCCGGGCCCCCTATTCTATCCTGCTCAACCTACCCACAACAATGTCAGAGAAGCTTACATCTAATGGGCTTCAATCCTCAAATAACAGAAAAATGCATACTAGAATGGTACAGCACGAAACTTTTTCTTTCTATTCGATCTTATTTTTATTACATTTCAATCGCAACTAGACTTTTACGGACTTCAAAAGTTTAAAGAATAGAATTGCCAAACAACATTCCATTGACTCTCAGAAGATTAACAGGATGTCCACCATACATAGAATAGCTACAGCCTGAGTTCTTAAACTTGTGGCATAAAACCAAAATGTTAGAACTTAGAACCGAATACCTGCCAAGGTCTTCATCACTGAAGGAGATTTCCCAAAAGAGTAGTTCTTCAGGAGTAAAACAAAACAATATCTTGTCAGATTGTCACTTTTCACACCCAAAAAGTACCAACAGAATTATATAAAGGTAAATCATCAGAAGTAATGATAATAAACATCAAGCAGATGCACACCTTTGAAGAAACACTAAAAAAATCCCATACTTCATGTTGTTCAGCAACATTAGCTATTGACAGGAGATCCTGAAGTAAGACAGAATAATTTAACCAAAGACATAGAAAATGTACAAAAAAGAACGTATCTATTTAAAAGTTTTTATTTTTTTTTTTTAGACAAGAAAATACCTGGAGATATTTATCAAGCTGAATGCAACGTTGATGTACAAAGGCATCATCAGTGCTTGAGGAAAATATCCTTTTAGGAGGCAAATTTAATGTGTAATTTGGAATATCTTTAAGATGTCGATGCAATCGTTCAAAATTCCGGTATCTGAATATCACCAAAAGATATTATGGTAAAGCACACATATAAAGATGGCGAGACTTGACGACATTTATTCTGTATGATGGATCCGTTTAAACTCGAAAAAAGGATAACGAAAAATTGGACAAGAAAAATATAATACAGTGATCCTGGCATTTTATTTTTTAGTTAGAGCACCAAAAGAAATTATGGTGGTCACCTATGATAAAGTCAAAGTACAGATATAAAGATGGAACAAGCGATTTTGAGACTTGAACCTATTTATTCTGTATGATGGAGCAGTTTAAACTTAAAATAGGCAAAAGAGGAAGGTTAGACAAGAAAATACAATTCAGTTATCCAGACAGTTTATCCATAGATAGAATTCAAAACATTTAGCCTTGTATAAACCCAGTTCAAATCAAATTCTGTAAAATTTCAAATTTCAAACAAATATAAATTGTGCACTCTCA
Organism: Calophaca sinica; assembly: GCA_037113605.1. Lineage (NCBI taxonomy): Eukaryota > Viridiplantae > Streptophyta > Magnoliopsida > Fabales > Fabaceae > Calophaca > Calophaca sinica. The sequence continues at coordinate 96,635,178 of CM073734.1, read as the reverse complement.
TTACTATAAAAATGTATGAAAGAAGTAAACCTTCTTTTTACAAACCAAGTTCTATTTTGTGCATCAGTCACTGCAATTGAGTAGACAGCAAAACATGTGGACCCAATTTTTTCAAAATATGCTCCCATAACCTGCAATGTTTAAGTAGACAAAAACAACAATCAACAAGTGCCAACAGTGAAATATTCTATCATCAATCATGTCCATTCTGATTTATAAAAGGGTATACCAGTCCTTAGAATTTGGGATTGGACCTAACTCAATCCCAAAAGCTAGCTCATGGGGTGAGGGTTGCCTCCCACTTATAACCATTAATCAGACCATCTCCCTATCCCATGTGGGACTTCGAACACCAGTATATAAAATAGATTCTAAATCAATATGCTTTTTAGAGTACTGTGAAAACTACTACAGCCAAAATGCATACCCGGCACCGTAGCTTTGGAACTAATTGCTCCTCTTTCCTAATAATCATGTCAGAAGAACTCTTTCCACGGAATCCTTCACTATGCCTCTCAAATTCCAGGTTATAAAACTCTGAAATAATGGAGCCACCTTCTTGATTAGGTTGGATTCCCAAGGCAGAAGCACTGTTAGACCTCTTTAGTGGAGTTTTATACCCATCAGAAGCAAGATCTGATGTACCTTTCACTTTATCAACTCCAAGCTCTCCCACAAAAGATAATTTCTTGCCAGGGTTTTGAGAAGGCTCTGAACTATTTGTACTTGCAACACTTTGTAGGGGATCCGAGCCCAAGGCATGCATTGACAGCGGAGAAGACTTCCCTTCTGCAATTTCATACTTTCCACGTTTACGCACTAATGTTTCCTGAGCCATTTTCCTGTAAGGCAGTGAACTGTCTGTAGCAGGACTCTTGGTGGGAAGATCCTGAAATCCAGCTTTGACAACTTTGTTCTCTTTCCTTTTGTAATTCCTTCCTTTTGTCCACATGTTCTCGAGATTCTCAGGCATAAGAATTTCAGTTCTCCTCTGAGTTGCAACCTCCAACATTCGTGCCCAATCAGCAGGCTTGGCCTGCGAAGAATCTTGATGGAGTGCGTTATGTTGCAATGATGTCTCTCCCTGGTCACTCATTTTAGCCAATTTCATATCAGTCCCTTGATTTAAAGATGGATTCTTATTAGAGGCTGTGAGATTGGCATGTCCACCCTCAGTAGCAACAGAATGACCATGATGATGACTTGCTACATTAGTCGACTGATCACCACCCATCCACTTTTTACCATCAATATCATTGTTAAGGAGAAGTAAAAGGGATTCAATCAGCTCATTAATATACCTGATCATAAAGATATATATACGTTATTGCATATGGCAACCCTTCCATAGAACCCGTATTGTTGTTAAGATCCAACTCCTCAAAAATGAATTATTACAAAACTAAATATAAGACAAAATATTCAACAACATACCCAGGGCTTGCCAAATTCATAATAGGCTGCATTACCAAGCAAGTCAAAAGCTCCCGAGCAATTGAACGAATCACAGGACAATGTGCTTCACGTTGTCTCAGTACTGTAGCTAAAACTGCACTCATTAGCCGCTGGAGAACCTACAAAAAGAGCATTCATCAGATAATATAAAAGAAACAATTCTCGATAGAAACGTATACAACATCAGAACACTCCACTCACACCTTGTACTCACTCTCAGGAGATACTAGTGCCGGATGAAGCTCCTTAGAACTCAACAAGTGGAATTTCAATCTGTCATCCCTCTCCTCTGAAGATAATGTTTTCATAACATCAACACCTATAGCAGCTTGATTTCTTCTGAAAAGTTCCAGGTGATCACCTACTAAATCAATTAAATCCCTGGAACATAAATGAATCAGAAGACAGTTAGTAGTTTTTACTTTTTATAATACTTTCTCTTTGGCAGCAAATATAGGAGAGGGAAAAACAATATACCTGGTCAACAAGTCAACAAGATTTATCTCTTTGACCCTTCCTGATATTTCAGCAAGAACATCCATAATTATTGCACGTATCTGCTCAGGAAACTCCCTATCCGGAGTAATTTCTGAGTACCACAAATCAACCACAAAATCCTTCAAAATCTTATCAATGAAATCACCCATTGCATCCTCAACAGCAGGAGAATCAATTTTCCTCTTCCATTTTGCTGGGGGAGGTAAACTAGAGAGACGCGGATCATTCAGGGACAACTGTTTTTTTACCAAATGAGATAGATATGTATGTGATCTAGGCTTTTGAACCTTCCACCGAAATTCCACCTTACTGAAAAGAATGCGCAGAGCAGAAACAAATAGAATTGACATCGGTACATTCATCCACATCGATTTACTTGTATCTGTGACAGATAATCACCATCACCATACCATACAGAACATGAGTACAAACAAACATAAGAAAAGCAAAAAACACAATATAGTCTTCGAAACACTACATTTGAAGTCATAACCAAAACCATAATGAACAGTCAAACTAGAGTGCAGCCATCCAAAATCCTAATAGTCCTGAACAATCACAGTAAGTTCAGTTTATCTATGGAATTCCATACTCGTGAGTATTACCAATGAGCTTAAGCTAGCACCTAGCAGTAATAAAGACTAAGCAAGCAAAATGGATCAAATTGAGTTAATAATTCCAAAAAAAAAAATGAAAAGTGGTAGCGAATTGCATCAGAACTGTTAGTGAAAACACGGGATAATAGCAAAGTAAATACTGAAAAATTAAAGGAAATAAAAAGAAAATTACTTACGAGTGAGGAAATAAGAAACGGCGAATATACAGAGGGCCCACCAGAGAGTGCGGAGCTTGGCTTCTTGGACCAGATCATTCACACTCTCCATGGGCTTCATTCTACCTCTTGGACTCAGCCACCACCCTTATCTCTAGAAATCAGACAATCATCGACAACCTAGGTCTTGTCTTGTGCTGTGTTCGGTTTGATTTCAGTTTTACTTTTGATTCTGATTTTGATTTTGATTCCTTTGGGGGGTTTGCAAAGAAAGAAACAATAATACTACCTGGAATTTGACATCGAGTATCGACCACCTGGATAATAATAATATTGTTTGTGAGTTATGATGAGTTGGTCCTCTTCTAAAAGTACCAACCCAACATGCCCAAAGTTGAATTCTATTCGGAGGTGAGGCGATAATGATAACGTGCGTCACATATTATATAATATAATATGGGAAATGTTGATGTAGGGCGAGGACGACTTTGTACTATTACTACAATTTGTGGGTTGTTCTCGATTTCTCGTTTTCACAATATTGCAACCGTCTCTATTTCTCTGAATTATAACCGTTGGTATATTTGTTGTTTTCTTTCCCCTTTAAGGAATGGAATTTATACGATCTATTAAATATGTTTTTAGTCCTTATAAATATAGAATATTTTGATTTTAGTCCTTATAAAAAATTTGATTTGTTTTTATCCTTACAAAATATTTTAATTTAATTTTGGTCTTTTTGACCAAAATTTATTGGAAAATCCGTAAGAAAATAAAGTTTTTTCTATGGATTTTGCTATGAATTTTGGTCGAAATAATGGTTTTTAGTTATTCAAATCAAAATTTACAAGAAATTTTGAGTAGTATAAAAAAATGACCCTTTTCCTTTCTACTGTGTTCTCAAATTTACCACCGCCGATTTGGACAAACTAGTGCATGTACTCGTGCGATGCACAGATAAATTATACTTGTAAGGTAATATATTGTGTCATATTTTAATAGATAAGATTGTCTATACCATTATATAATGGCAATAACATTATGTAACTGCCAAATTTAGGTTCCAAATTTGCTTTCCAAAATTACCCTTCTATCACCTTTTTCAAATTTTTAAGTTACTAATAATCTCACCCCTTAATCATCCCATAACTTTCCTCTAAAAACCAAAACCACTATTTCTACTTAAACCCATCCTCTCTCTCTCCCCTCCAACAAAAACAAACCGAGTCAATTTTCTTTGTCAATTTTATTTACACATGAATATTTCATTCAAAATTTTGTGCAATTTTATAAACTCTTGTATTTTTAATTGCTTAATATAAACACTGTTAATAATATTATGTTTGTTGAAAAATATGTGTAACAAAATATATAAAAAAATGAGAAAGAAAATTAAATTTAAAAAATATTAAATAACAAAACGCGATAAAATAATACATATTATAACACAATAGAAACGCAGAAAGACGGGCACGTAGCGCAATGGAAATATGGAAAGACGTGCACTGCCCGTCTTGCCGCTAGTAAACATAAAAATGATGGCCAAATAAAATTGTTTACAGTTCATTATTTTTGTTATTATTGAAGCAAGTATTGAAAATAATATCTATTTATATATTCACTTATGGTGGCTTTTAGGGTGAACTTTCTCACTATGTGGTTCACTAGTGAACCACTTATAATATACCGTTAGATTTAATCAATGATTCAGATGGCTTGTAAAAAAATGAGTAACACCTACATCTTTCCCCACCCAATCTCTTTCAATAAATGATGGAATCTGTCTTCATAATTGCTAAAAAATAAATAAATTTAAAAAATATTATCAGATATAAATAACGTACGTTCCTCTCACCTCACCCCTTAAAAAACAAAGTTTTTTTATGGATTACAAAAAACTAAAGACTCGTTTGTTACAGATTAAAAAAAAGTGATTTTGATCTAAAATAATTTAGAGATTATTTTTTGGGATATTTTTAAGAAAAACAAAAGCTAAGAGCCCTTTTTGTTACAGTTTTTAATGAAAAAAAATCACTTTTTGTAAGTTAAAATTCATTTTTGTTGTTATTAATTGTGTTTGTTTCAGCTTTTCAAGAAAATCATTTTTATGGGTAAAATGAAAAACTATTCTTGTTAGCTTTTTATGGGTAAGAATCTCGTTTGTTACAATTTTTTATTATGAAAAAAAATCACTTTTTTAATGTTAAAAATCATTTTTTGTGCTATTAATTGTGTTTGTTACAACTTTTCAAATAAATCATTTTTAAAAAAAATCATTTTTATGGGTAAAATGAAAAGCTATTCTCATTAGCTTTTTATGGGTAAGAATCAGTTTTTTTTAAAAGTGATTTTTACGATGGTAAACAAACGCAAAATAGATTATGCTTTTCTTAAAAATTTCTAAAACAAAATCTCTAAATTCTTGAATGTCAAAATCACTTTTTTCTTAGTCCATAACAAACGGCCCTAAATTTTTTTAAAAATAATTTTTATGATAGTAAACAAACACAAAATAGATTCTGGTTTTCATAAAAATCTCTACAACATAATCTCTAAACTTTTAAATATCAAAATCACTTCTTTCTTAATCTGTAACAAACAAGTCCTAAATTGTGTTTGTTTACAACCATAAAAATCACTTTTTAAAAAAATAGTTTTTATCTTGTTAGGATAAAACTACTTCTACATGGTTGTACCCAAATAAGATAAAATATTTTTTTTAAAAGTGATTTTTGTGGTCGTAAACAAACACAATTTATCTTTTATTTTTCTTAAAAATTTCTGAAAAAAGTAAAAAAACTTTTAATTTTTTAACTAGTCAATTTTTTTTCGTAGTTATAATGACAGATTCCAGCATTTATTGAAAGAGATTGGGTGTGGGAAGACTTAGGTGTTACTCATTTTTTTTAAGTCATGTGAGTCATTGATTAAATCCAATAGTATATTATAAGTGGTTCACCGATTTCTACTTAAACCTATCCTCTCTCTCTCTCCCCTCCAACAAAAACAAACTGAGTCAATTTTCTTTGTCAATTTTATTTACACATGAATATTTCATTCAAAATTTTGTGCAATTTTATAAACTCTTATATTTTTAATTGCTTAATATAAACACTGTTAATAATATTATGTTTGTTGCAAAATATGTGTAACAAAATATAAAAAAAATGAGAAAGAAAAATAAATTTAAAAAATATTAAATAACAAAACGCGACAAAATAATACATATTGTAGCACAATAAAAACGCAGAAAGACAGGCACGTAGCGCAATAGAAATGTGGAAAGACGGGCACTGCCCGTCTTGCCGCTAGTAAACATAAAAATGATGGCCAAATAAAATTGTTTACAATTCATTATTTTCGTTATTATTGAAGCAAGTATTGAAAATAATATCTATTTATATATTTACTTATATAAATAAGTTGTTAAGCAATAATCTATCTATATATTTTAGTGTATAGACCCGTGCATCGTAATGGAGAAATTAATGCGCTTAATTTTATTTTATATTGGTGTAGTAAGAATTTTATAAAAGTAAAAACTTTAATTTAAAGATACAGTATCAAAAAGTAAATTTCTTTATATACCAACTTGATTGCATACATACATCCATTATGGAAATTGTCTAAACATAAAGACATAGTATCGAAAACTTAAGTTAAAATATAATAAAATCTACCAATGAAGTAAAGGAATAATATTCTGACATGAAACCAATTTATTTATCCAAGATTTTTTATTTTATTTTGGACACATATATGTTAAGAATTGTGCATATAAATAGCAATGAAATAATTACGAATAATTCATAATTAGTAAAATTTTATTTTGGAATTGCCGAATTCTTGGATGGATAAAAAATAATCAAATACCACTTTATATGGTATTTGAATCATTGAATCAAATTTTCTTTCTCTCTCTCTCTCTCTCACTTTATTTTATGAAAAATACGATTATGTATTTCACTTACAAATTTTTTTTTACAGATTTTTTATTCTCACTATTTTTTTATTTTTCACAGATTTTTTTATTCTCTATATTTTTTATTTAACTTACCCCATATAATTTTCTTATCTCATCTCATATGTATGAAATTGCTAATTTAACCAACTTACTTTTATTATGTTTAACAGTTTTGAATCATAATTCTGGTCTTGATTTTCTTAAAGATATATTTTTTTACCTTATTTTTTGAAAGATGCATCTTTTTTTATAGAGAATAAAATTTTCTCTCTTTCTTTATTTTTTGAAAAATACGATTTTTTAATTCACTTACATATACAAATTTCTCTTTTTTTATTTTCTAAAAAATATGATTTTGTATTTCACTTACAATATTTTTACAGATTTTTTATTCTCTCTCTTTTTTTATTTTTTACAGATTTTTTATTCTCTCTACTTTTTATTTCACTTACTCCATATCATTTTCTTATCTCATATGTATGAAAATGCTAATATAACCAACTTACTTTTATTATTATTGTCAAAAAAAAACTTACTTTTATTATGCTTAAGACTTTTTTAATCATAATTCTGGTCTTGATCTTGTTAAAGATAATTTTTTTCTTACCTTATTTTTTTGAAAGATACGTCTTTTTATATAGAATAAAATTTTCTCTCTTTCTTTATTTTCTGAAAAATACGATTATATATTTTACCTACAAATAAAATTTTCTCTCTTTCTTTATTTTCTGAAAAATACAAATTTGTATTCCACTTGCAAAATTTTTTTACAGATTTTTTATTTTGTCTCTCTTTTTATTTTTTACAGATTTTTTATTCTCTCCCTTTTTTGTTTCACTTACTCCATATCATTTTCTTATCTCATATTATGAAAATGTTTATTTAACCAACTTACTTTTATTATGTCTAATACTTTTGAATCATAATTCTGGTCTTGATCTTCTTAAAGATACGACATGATTTTGATATAGTTAACATAATAAATATTTGGTAAAAAAAAAAAACCTTGTGTTTTTTGCACAAATGATGCTTAGGTAGGACAAATTAGAGGAAAAACCCCCTATAATTCACCAACTTTTATAGATAAGATAATAATGATTTTTTTTTTAGACTGAGATAATAATATTTTGATAAATGTAAAGATTTGATGTGATATTTATAAAATGTTGAAATTTATACACATATAAAATAGGCAAGTTATTGAAAGAAAATATATTTATATTTTTTTAATTGAGGTGGTATAATAATGACTGACATAATAACAATAAGAAGTACATCAAATGCAGACATTTAGGTGAGATTTGATTTTCTCATCAAAGTTTAAAGTGTCTAATAGACTATTATACCCTCAATTTTGGCGGACACTGTAACATCTTGATTTTTTTCAGATAACCTTAAATAATAATTGAAGTATAATTATATTGATAATTAGGTGCTAAACAGGCGTTAAAAACCTTAATTTGGATAAAATGGGCTTACAAGAGTTATAGAAACATTCAAAAGGACGAAAATACCCATGGGGAGGACATAGAAACGTCTAGAAGGGAAGAAACAAGATATTTTCGGTCTGGGTTGGTCGCGACGCGATCATATTAGGCCTTTGCTCATCGCAACGCGATGGCTGGCAAGTCCAGAAAGGCCCAGAAGCTTCTAACTGGCGCGACACGATGGGATTAGTACTGAGACCATCGCGACGAGATTTAAGTCGGTGGAAAGTCGGTGACTCCAGTCGTTAGATGCCTGACACATGGCATGCCTCCGTCGCGACCCGATGGAATTTTTCTAGCCTATAAATAGGCGTTCACCCCTTTATTCCACTTCCCCCTCACCCTTTTCTCTCCCTAGCTTCTCTCTCTAGGTATTCTTCTAAGAAGCAAGTATGCTCTGCACTTGCCTCGAGTGAGGATCCTATGCATCAGAAAGCTCTTAGTAGGCAATCCTACGAGGAAGGGGAAAGAGTGAATGATGGCCTAAGAGGCCAGGTGGGAATGTGAGTGTGGCAAGATAGGAGCGTGTATAGCAAGCTCAGGGATAGGAGTACGAGTAGCGGGTGCGGGAGGTGTACAGATAGTGACAAATGCAGCAGCGATCTTCTAACCAGGTGGGAGCAACAAACCTTACACTCTAGGGATAGTAGGATAGAGTAGTGTAAATAAATGTGTGTAGGGTGACCCAAGCCCTACTAGCAGTTGATAACAACAGCACCTCAAGAGATGGGCTGTGACTTGTGGTAGCTGAGGACAGTTGTCAAAGGTCTATCAACCATAGGAGTAACTTGTCTGATATATGAAAACCCTAGGATAGACAACTTATAATTGCTTTATGATTGCTGATTATATATGATTGTTGGTGGGTATTTGTGTGACTATGTTGTTGAATAATATGTTAGTTAATGGTCGCACATAGCGACGTTAGGATTGATCTAAGAGATGTATGTGCTAGTTTGATATATCCTTTGATTGTGCTTGTTGACTCTGTCTGTGATTGTGATAAACTATGGATGTGATTGGAGTATCGAGAGAGTACTGTTAAGCCTTAGCAGAGCTGATAGTGATGGTGCGGAGTAGTTATAAATAGGATAGGTAGAAGGCTATAGGGTGTGAGGAAGGAAGTGAGTGGAGCTAAGCTTAGATGTAGTAGAGTAGACCTAAGAGATAGTAAGTGTGAACACGAGAGTTTGTTGTGTTTGCCTCCGTGTGTGCCATTTGTATATGCTTTTTATCCCTATTTCCCGATTTTATAGTGTTTATTGTGTTTCTTAGCTCCTTTCTATTTTTTTGTTTTGTATTTTCTTTTTCATATAAAACAGATATGCATGGACCTGATGAAGATATCGCCCGCATCGTGGAGTGTACAGAGGGTACTCAGTATGAGTAACTCTCTTCAGTTACGTGTTACAGCCAGTGAGTCAAAGTCAATGAGTCAGAGTCTGTATATATATCATACAACTTGTGGGTCCAAGACACGGATTCCGTAAAGATACATATGTGTCAATTATTTAGTTTTAATAAAATATTATTTTCAATATATCTATATCTATATTGCTTAATTATCCGTTTAGGGTTTAATAGTTATTATACTATAGCGCTCCAGAAACGAGGTGTTACATTTTAGTACCGGAGTAGTTCGGTCCTAACCGGACTGTTGGGTCATTAGGATGTTATCACTGGCTGTGTCTAGTCGGGTCTCCACCGGACATTGACTATGTCTGGATAAGGGTAGAGTGTCCGCTAAGTAAGTTATCTTTATTTTAGTAAATAAAGATGACTACTTCTTATGACCCGAGGTATTGGGCACATATTGATATGTTCCCTCATACCTTGTACATTATATCGATTCCTTGGCAGAAAACAAGGATTCTCCTTGGGAATGCAAGTTAAGGACTTGTGATCAAGTCAAGGAATTAGGGGGCTTCGGCAAGACTGGAGGCGACAAGGAGAAGTATGGGGCTATATTAGGAAGAGAGAAATATTATGCGAGCAAGAGTCGTCACCCGACCCTTATATTTACGTATAATCTATATAGATATTTAATATATAAAAAAATCTATTTTTGAGATTACGTCGTATAATACAATCTTAAATCGTTAATCTTCTCGACCAGGCGGTTACAACTAAGATGGATCGAATTGAGGAGGATGCCACCAGAACCGTTCCTGGGGAGACTAGTAACCCAATTGGGGATGGAACTGAAACAGAAACTCCTCACACAGAAAATCATAGAGAGAAGTCTGTTGATGAAGGATCCTTAAGGGATTTAGCTACTGCTGTTCTGATAGCGATACTTAGGGAGGAACGTGAGGTTATGAGGCAGCAATGGGAAGCAAAAATGGAGGATACTGGGTTGATGGTTTTTTTGAAAGGAAAACCACCACAGTTTAAGGGTGAATATGACCCTGAAGGAGCCGAACAATGGATTCAATAGATTGAGAAGATATTGACAGCAATGCATTGTAGTGAGAATCGGATGGAGACATATGTTGCATTCATGATGGTGGGTGAAGCTGAAGGGTGGTGGAAGAATAGAAGAAAGAGTTCTTGAGGCTGAAGGACGAGCTATTACTTGGAGACTGTTCCGGGAAAGCTTCCTCGAGAAGTATTTTCCTAGAACGGTAAGACAACAGAAAGCTAGGGAGTTCAACGCATTAACTCAAGGAAGGATGACTGTGGGAGAGTATGCCTCTAGATTCGAATATCTAGTGAAATATTCTGAGTATTATCAGCTTAGCCCTAACGAGGAGAGGATGTACTGACGATTTTAAGATGGGCTTCGACAGGAACTTCGTCGATCGATGATACCGTTATGTCTAACTGGTTTTCTTGATATAGTGGAGCATTGTATGGAGTTAGAGGACATCGATCGCCAGAAGGATGGGTTTTGGAATAAAGGAGTTATAAGGAGTTAAGAACAAGAAACTAGCAATAGGGAAGAAGATCGAAGCAGTCAGTTTGAGAAAGTTAACAGAAGGAATACTGACCAACAACCACAGCAGATGGGAATTATCCAAGGAGGGCATCAGAACTTGAGAAAATGTTTCAAATGCAAAGGAACACACATAGCGAAGGACTGCCCATTTAAGAAACGCATACGCTTTAAGTGTGGAAAACCAGGGCATATCTCTCGAGAATGTAGGTGTAACGACCCGTTTCCGGACCGCTACGAAACCGAAAGAACCAATATGTGACGCGTTTTAAAAATAGTACTCTTGTGCCCTTTAGAAAAATGTGGTACTTTTTTTTTTAAAAGACAATAGTGCCCGTAAAGCACACTTAGAGTACATACAGCGTTTCGAAACATGGTGCAACTAGGACACAAAACTTAAATACTGATAAAACATACATGCATAAATACATAAGTCATATACACAGTACGTGCAAAATAACAGAGTAGAAAATGTGCAAAGAAATACACCTATGGTATGATGACCCTCAAGAGAGCAATCATACCCTGGGGGTACTCCCGGCAGACACCCACACAGGGGGCTGCTCCAAAAGTGAAACCACCAGTCTACCCTGTAATAACAAAACATCACCCGGCCCAACTGGTCACAACAACTGTACACAAAAGACATACTACAACCATCCCAAAAAAACATTTAACAGACATAGTCAATCACGACAAATAAAGGTCGTCGCCCGGATCCTCGAAGAGGTCCTCCTCACCATCATCTGCTATCGGGTTCCCTGCGCCCTCGCCATCGCCTGGGTAGCCACCATTGGTTGAAGGCACCACGGGAAAGGGTCAACTTCTCAAATAATCAAAATAAACCAAAGCATAAAGCAGTAGGCAATCAACAGTGTATACAATTCATAAGCGCGACTCAAGACCCAAATCAAGACTCAGCTCACGACTCATCTCATGACTCATTTTCTCTCGACACTTTCGCCACATACCGGAAGCAACGCGGATCCATCCACTGAATACCAGTCGTAGCCTTGGGCTCTCTCCTCACCCTAGGACATTCAGCTCAGGTTCCATTAGCATTACGACGCCTAGCTATTCCCTATCGAACACCAGTCGTAGCCTTTTAGGGGATTCTAGCACCCTAGGTGAATCGACTCAAGCTCAAAAACGTCCCGGCAAAACTAACGTCTAGCCATTCGCTCACGAACACCACGGTAGTAGCCTTTAGGGGATTCTTGCACCCTAGGTGAATCGGCTCAAGCTCAAAACGTCCTGAAACTAACGTCTAGCCATTCCCTACCGAACACCGGTAGTAGCCTTTAGGGATTCTTGCACCCTAGGTGAATCGGCTCAAGCTCAAAAACGTCCCAATGACTCAACGACTCGACCAACTCTCGCACTCCGATGAACAATTCGCATAATTATAACAATATAATTCAGTTCAACAGCATGAGCAACATAGCAATATAACTCAATCCATCAGAGGTAAATGACATAAGCATCTCATCTCAAATAATCACACTTAGCAGCAACAGTCGTTAATCAATATGGAATCCATCCCTTTGCAATTCGATGGAATTGACAGAGAGAAACAAACAAGTGTGGGGGGTTGGGGACAGCTGCTAACCACTTGTAGACAAGCCCACTAAATAATCAACATATATAACAAAAATAAAGCGAAGGGGTACAAGACCCTCACTTCGAACCCTTAGGTTCTCAGACTTCTTCGCATGAACACTTGAAATTAAATTCGTATCTAAAAATTGCCCTTACACAAGGACATACAACACTAAAAGCCTACGATGTCTAGAAGTGCCCTTACGCTAACAAACTAAAGCAAGTATTAAATGTGAAGCGCCCTTACCACGAGCTGTCACTTGCGTAGCTCCAACGTCCTCGGGTCCGCGTCGCTCGGTCTCCGGTATTACGATTCCTATTACCAAATACAACTTAGCAAAATCTAGAAATTCTAGTTAAACTTATGCTCTCAACTTATCCCTTACCTAACCAAACTCCAACAAGCATTACAATTTAATGACACACTCAAAAACATTTTGAAAAAGTAAGGTTTTGAGACTAATTCTCTTTTCTTGAACTTCAAGTAGACATAACTAATAAATCTTTCACAACTATCCAAAAACTTAGCACATATTCATGCAAGAATTCAAGCATGAGACATCAACTTCTTTTTTCCCAAAATCTTAATTAGGCCTCACGGCCACTACTTGTTTTTTTTTTTTTCCAAAAATTTGTAACTTATATTTCTAAAATCACAACTCTTTTTAAATCATTTCCTAAATACCAAAACAACATCAACTTCAATTAATACATCAAGTACACTTAAGCATATCAAGGGTTAGGTTTCTAAAACCATTACTACAACAATGAAATATCATTTCCATAGCCTTTTAGTCATACCATAGGAATGCTAAAAATTAAAGAACACTTAATTCATGCCATTTTAGTCCCTCACGAAACAATTTTTGCATATACATAAGCTAACACCTACACTAACTCATGCATATCAATTCCAATAACCTTAAAATTTATTCTAACAAGTTATCTAACACTTAAACATGTAATTTAACATCAAAACCTCATGCTTTACATGGTTCAAGAATAGGCAAAATTTCCAAAACTACATGTTACTTAAGCTTAAACAAAACTATAGCCTAAATCAACCTCTAATCACTTCCAATAACACAACACCACAACCAATTGATTGATTCAACTAGGATCACATCATTTCCCCTTTTCTAACCTCTAGGGTTTTCGCCCTAAAGCATCAAATGGGGGGTTTTAAGATGATTCATCTCCTTTTTGTTCATCATCAACCAACAAACAACAACAATCATCAATTAATCACAACTAAAACAACAATTAAACAACACAAATGGGGGGGCTGTTGGGCGCTGATTATGGCTTAAAAGAGGGAGAATTTTTTTTTGATTTCATACTCAAATAAATGGTTGGAATGATAGCTAATGGTATAGAGAAGATAACCTAGCATTTACGCAAGATTTGGAAAAACAAAACTAGCTCAAAAAGGGGAGGGGAGGTCGCGGCTGTTAAAGAGAAAAAGGGGGAGAAAAATTTGTTTTCTTCACCTTAGATGATGATGGAAATGGAGATAGGAGAAGATATGAAGAACTAGACCAAGCTTTGATGGAGAACCAACTTGAAAACTCAAGAAATCTTGAAGAAATGGCTATGGAGTTTTTTTGCTTTTCTTGGAGAAGAAGAAGAAGAAGATGAGTGGGTGAGGGTTTGGGGGTGCTGTCCACGAGTTGGCAGCTAGGGGGGAGGGCTTTTATAAATTTTTTTCTTCACTTAATCACTTAATTAACACTTAATAATAAAAGAATTTAGATAAATGGTAAAATTTTGAAATAACCCACAAGTTAAGTGACACCTAATTACCTTTATTAGATGCTAATCACATCACTCACTCCATCCCATCTAATCTCACTTCACTCATGATTCCCCTCTAATCTAGAGTCTTAAGGTTTAAAAACACGGCGACGAGAAACCGCAAAACCGATTAATTTCTCGCCGGAAAAATCTCGAAAAATTAATTCGCGAGGAATTAATTCTTCGTGTGAAAATATTATTTCATGAATCATAAAAATAATATCAAACGTACAAAAATAGTCACAACAAGTTACGATTCGATTTTCATCGAAATCGGAGTTCATTTAGAATTTTATCTGCGGCAGAAACTGCCCGGCGATTTGAAACGCGACGAAACTTCGTTAGAATTTTTCGACGATATTCAAACCGTGAATTAATATAAAAATATTAATTCTCAATTATATTAACTCTTGATTTAATTAACACGCTTTCTTAGAGAACAAGAAATTGTTTTATTATAGCGTAAATACGACAAAAATACACTAAATAACGTTAATTAACGCATCGTAAAAATATGCGTGTTACAGTAGGCAGGGAGAAATACCTACGGGACAGGGGATAGATATGGAGAAAGGCAGAGGATTGAGGAAGGAAACCCTAAAAGATCCCAAGACGTCCCAAAAAGCGACTTCGTAGGTAGAAAGTGTCACTTCCCAAGGTAACGCGTGAGGAATTGAATCCTCCCGGCTTTGACTAGCAGAATCGTTTTTAGGAAAGTCATCTTTTTCATGCCGAATGTAAATAAAACACTATTACCTTTTGCTAAAACCAATGCACAAACTTATTATACATAAATAAATTTTTTGTTTATATAAATTGTATTTGTATACTCTTATTTGCCTTTTAATCCTTCTTTGATGAACATTTAATGTTTACTCATACATATAGTTTGCTTATAATTCTTTCTTGACATTTAATGATTTTTAAATGCATATGCTTAATATGTATCTTCTGCTATAAATCTGTGATCGCTTATATTTCTATTGGACTTCTAAATCTTCTTGTTGGTGACATTTAATGATTGCTTATTATGTGTATATTTTATGCTTATATGAATTTGTATTCCTGTTTAGCTTCTAATTCATATTTGTTACATCTTCTGCTTAAATAAATCTGTATATAGCTTTATGTTCCTATTTGCCTTTTTCTCTTGATTGCAAATAAGTGTGCCTATGTATATCTTTTGCTTACATCTGTGCTTATCCATGCCTCTATTTGATTTTTAAATTTTCTTGATATTTATGTTTGCTTGTCTGCTTAGTTGTATTAGATCATAGAAGTACTGCTGATAAGACTAATTAATAATAATTCATAATGAAAGGAGGAAAGAGTTCAATTAAGTAGTAAACAAGTGGAGCTGTTAGATCTATAATGAACTAAGCTGATAAAACTATTACACATGACACGAGCTAGTAAAAATAAGATGTAAGAAATGGAAATAATACATTAGAATATGCGGGGAAAATACTCGTGAGAATAATGGTACACTTATAGGGAGTTGTGTCTTAGTATTCGAATAAAAATTGTAAATGAGTACCAATATAGACCAAGAGCAGTAGCTGCACAGTATTGTGAACAGCAGTCGCACAAACTATGAGTAGTAACCGTGTAAATATTAGCAGTACATTGGTTGTACTCCCGTATTGTGAACGACAATTGCATGCATGGTGAGTGTCAGTTGTAGTTGTTGTGTTGATACCCATGCTGTGAGTGGCAGTTGCACGCATGGTGACTGTTGGTTGTTGTGATATCTCCCATGTTGTGATCGGCAGTTGCACACATGGTGAGTCGTTGTAGTTGTGTTGTCTCCCATGTCGTGAGCGGCAGTTGCACGCATGGTGAGTGTTGGTTGTTGTGCTATCTCCCATGTTGTCATTGACAGTTGCGCACATAACGTGGTAGGCAGTAGCTGTATATACTATGAGCAGCAGTCATGGTTGAGGTAAGTATTGGTTACATATACTATGAGTCGTAGCTACATTCCAGGATGTAAGCCCTCATGAAATTTCTATTAGAGAATGGTGATAAGAATGAACCCAGGCATTCTTAACCATGACTCTATTAGAAGTTTCATCAAGGGATTTCTTAAAGTAAGTTAGATTACTGAGACGGTTTACACTAGCATTATGATTTCACATTGTTAACAAATTATGAGACTGATCACCTCAGTAATTTGGTTGACAATGGTGGAAGTCTTAATGTTTGGGATAAACTGATAACAAAGAAAAGATAGGTAGGTAAGATGAGTGAAAGTCAAGGTGTAGAATAAATATGGACAAGTTTCAAAAAAAAAGATAAGAATAAAGGTAAAATCCTAAAGTAGTAACAACCGCTGAATTTTCGAGGACAAAAATTATTTAAGGGGGATAGTAAAGTAACATCCTGATATTTTTCAGATAACCTTAAATAATAATTGAAGTATAATTATATTGATAATTAGGTGCTAAACAGGCGTTAAAAATCTTAATTTGGATAAAATGGGCTTAGATGAGTTATAGAAACATTCAAAAGGACGAAAATACCCATGGGGATAACCTATAAACCCCTAGAAACGTCTAGAAGGGAAATAACAAGATATTTTCGATCTGGGTTGTCTTGACGCGATCATATTAGGCCTTTGCTAATCGCGACGCGATGGATGGCAAGTTTAAAAGGGCCCATAAGCTTCTAACCGGCGTGACGCGATGGGATTAGTACTAAGACCATCACGACGCGATTTAAGTCGGTGGAAAGTCGGTGACTCCAGCCATTAGATGCCTGACACATGGCATGCCTCGCGACGCGACGAAAATTGTGCTTGTGTCCGTCGCGACGCGATGGAATTTTTCTAGCCTATAAATAGGCGTTCACCCCTTCATTCCACTTCGCCCCTCACCCTCTTCTCTCCCTAGCTTCTCTCTCTAGGTATTCTTCTAAGAAGCAAGTATGCTCTGCACTTGCCTCGAGTGAGGATCATGTGTATCAGAAAGCTCTTAGTAGGCAATCCTAGGAGGAAGGGGAAAGAGTGAAGGATGGCCTAAGAGGCCAGGTAGGAATGTGAGTGTGGCAAGATAGGAGCGTGGATAGCAGGCTTAGGGATAGGAGTACGAGTAGCGAGTGCGGGAGGTGTGCAGATAGCGACAAATGCGGCAGCGATCTTCTAACCAGGTGGGAGCAAGAAACCTTGCACTCTAGGGATAGTAGGATAGAGTAGTGTATATAAATATGCGTAGGGTGACCCAAGCCCTACTAGTGGTTGATAACAACAACACCTCAGGAGAGGGGCTGTGACCTGTGGTAGCTGAGGATAATTGTCAAAGATCTATCAACCATTGGAGTAACTTGTCTGATATGTGAAAACCCTAGGATAGACAACTTATGATTGCTGATTATATATGATTATTGGTGGGTATTTGTGTGACTATGTTGTTGAATAATATGTTAGTTAATGGTTGCACATAGCGACGTTAGGATTGATCTAAGAGATGTCTGTGCTAGTTTGACATATCCTTTGATTGTGCTTGTTGACTCTGTCTGTGATTGTGATGAACTATGGATATGATTAGAGTATCATGAGAGTACCGTTAAGCCTTAGCAGAGCTGATAGTGATGGTGCGGAGTAGTTATAAATAGGATAGGTAGAAGGCTATAGGGTGTGAGAAGAAAGTGAGTGGAGCTAAGCTTAGATGTAGTAGAGTAGACCTAAGAGATAGTAAGTGTGAACGCGAGAGTTTGTTGTGTTTGCCTCTGTGTGTGTCATTTGTATATGTTTTCTATCCCTGCTTTCCCGATTTTATAGTGTGTATTGTGTTTCTTAGCTCCTTTCTACTTTTCTTGTTTTGTATTTTCTTTTTCATATAAAACAGATATGCATGGACCTGATGAAGATATCGATCGCATCGTGGAGTGTACAGAGGGTACTCAGTATGAGTAACTCTCTTCAGTTATGTGTTACAGCCAGTGAGTCAAAGTCAATGAGTCAGAGTCTGTATATATATCATACAACTTATGGGCCCAAGACACGGATTCCGTAAAGATATGTATGTGTCAATTATTTAGTTTTAATAAAATATTATTTTTAATATATTTATATTGCTTAATTATCCATTTAGGGTTTAATAATTATTATACTGTACCGCTCCGAAAACGGGGTGTTGCAGACAGATTAGGAGGAAAAAACTTCCATTGTTTACCAACTTTTATAGATAAGATGCAAGTCTCCCCCCCTCGGAGTGAATTCAAATTCGAGTTATGATTGATAAAATCATATATATTCATGTTTAATTAAATTTTAAATTTGTTAAAATATAAAGAAGGCATAAAAGTTCTCATGGTAAAAAGTAAGAAGAAAATGCCAACGGAATTAGTACATAAGGTCAGGCACTCTGCTCACATTAGCTGTGACTTAGTTTGAATCCTGAATTCTCTTACTGATAAATTTAATCACAAACCCTGCATTTTGTGCCTCCCTAAATTAAAATTTCTTCATATATAAAAAGGAAAAAAAATTGACCTAGATGATTTTATCAAATTTACAAATCTTAAACCGGAAAAAAACTAAAAAGCTAATAAAATTCTCATAAAACTTAAGAACTAAAAAAAAAATCAATGTAATTTTGTAAGTGTTAGTATGTAACCAATATATAATTATTATAGGATAAATTATATTCAGTAGAAGTTCAAATTATAGGAGAGGGGGATTTTAAAATACGAGGGTGGAGAGTGTGGCTTAAGTTTTTCCCAAAGAAGAAAAGTAAAATGTTCTGCAAATACTACTATTATTATTATGGGAGGAGAGTGTAACTTAAGTTTCTTTTTTTAGAGAAAAGTAATGTAATTTTCTACATTTATTTTAGTTTTTACTTAAGTTTTTGTAACTTGAGTTACCACTACTACACATTTTTTAGATGGACCTGGGTAGTGGGGGACGGGAAAGAAGAGGCTTTTCGTGTTTTTGGATGAGTTGTTGGAAAAAATAGGAATTAGAATATTTCGTGTTTTTGGATGAGTTGTTGGAAAAAAATAGGAATTAGAATAAGTTACATGGGCTCTAATAAAGGTGGGAGGGGTGACAACCGGATAAAGGAGGGAAAGGGGAAGAATAGGCCTTAATATCAGTCATGTCATCATCTAACCCGGATGCCATGTGACATCACAATCTAGTGTAGCAAGCCCACGTAGATTTTTTTTAACCAAGTCATTATTTTTTAAACAAAATGACCAATTGTAGGGATCAAAACCAAAATAATAAAAGAAATATTTAAGCTGAAACTAACTGCGTGATGAAAATCAAAATAAAAAATCACTATATTTTTGGAAACAAAAAAGATAGTTAAGCGGAGCCTAAATAGTATATGAGTTTAATTGATGTGCACTGACAGTATAAAAAAGCTCTACACCATCATCCAAGTATATCTCACCATATAGATGTTTGTTGAGATATTTTAAGAAATGGTATAATAAAGTGGCACAATGGTTAGATATGATTGGATGACAGTGTAAAACTTTTTTATATTGTCAGTGCACATCAATTAAACTCATAGTATATATGGTAAATTTGCAAATAAAACTACACATACACACACATTGGATTGAACTGAACCGTTGAAAACGTATGTAATGCTTTGCTTCACAAGATTATGATCACACACAAAATAGTTGTAAGTAAAACGGTTTGCTCAAGACAATCCCCATGTTAGTAGACAAACAGAATAATGAACGCATGAGATGGGGAAAGAGAAGAACACAAAGGTTTATACAGTTTCATTTTTCAATTAAAAGCTACTCTTGCCCTTTCACCTGAAAGAATTCACTAACCCAACTGGTTACAACTACTATCAGAACCTTCTGGTCCAACTGATTATTCTAATAGTATATTGGTTACAAGCCTCAATCGAACCTTCTGGTAAACCTAACCGTTCAAGTAGAATTATGGCTCAAAAACAATCACAAGAACTTCCTAGTCAAATTGAATGTTCTTTCTTGTAGTTACAAACTTTTGCAAGATAAAAAGAGTTTGTGTTAAAGAGTAAATACAACTCTCAACGATACTAACGACTCAAGTATGAAATAACTCTCACAGATAGGATAGACTGTTAAGCTTTAAAAGAACCGATAAATGAAAGAATGTGAAATGAATTATGTAGAGCTTTCATAATAAGTTCACAGTGTTGTTCTCTATTTCATTCATCTTGTATTTATTACTAATGATGAGGATGACCATTGAGACCCATCTCCGCTTTCATTTGAAATGTCTCTTGAACGCTTTTGAACAACATTAAGTGCTTCTGAGAAACATTAAATGATATATCAATACATTTGTCGTTTTGCTTTGATAACGTTGTTTTACAGATGTAGCCTGGGAGCTACTTTTCATAAAATGTGTACTATGTTCTGCACTTTTGTACCGTTGTATGCTGCTTGCTTCTAAACTTTTCTTTTCCCCGTAGACATCTCTGGTGGTTGCAAAAATATTTTTTGTCCTTCTCAATATCAAGAATACTAGGTAGACTCATCTTCCAAGGTAGACATTTAAGGTTGGATAATGAACTACTAGACAAATTGTATTTCTCGTACACATGAGTAGTCCTGCTACATCAGACATAAAGGAGAACACTTGCAAGCTTAAAAAATGTACTAATCAAAATTTCATTATTACATAATATAAATAACATTTGCAACACACTAGTATTGCCTCTAGTATTGTGTAATTGGGTGTGTTGGTGTTGGATTTTGTTTGGGTTGGGTAGTCACACCAAATTATCTTCTCAAACTGACGAGTATCGCACAAAAAATGACTATAGGACATGAACCTAAATTGAGTATTTGATGATAATTTATAATTTTGTGCCTTTTATAATTCATAATTTATAAAATACAAATATTTTACACTTTTTAAAAAAATATTCCTGGTAATCTTTTTATAAACTTTTATATATTTTTGAAATTATACATATTTTATAGATACGATCGGAAGTTATCCACATATCTTTTTTGCATGGAATAATGTACAATAATTATATAAATTATTTTTCAAACTTAGCCATTTTTTATATTTATTTTTTCCAATATTATGTATTAAATATGACAATTAATTTGATATTTAACCAACTATTTATACTGAACAATAGTAATTAGTAAATTAAAGTTATTATACTTTGTGATCAGTGATTGAAATAAATCAAATTTTTTATAGTTTTTGATCGATAATTCTTTATACAATTTTTAAATAATTATTATATATTAAAAAATGTAAAATTTTATTGAAATATTCAGAACCCAACACACACCTTGTGCACAGTATTAATTAGAAAACAATAAAACAATGGGTAGTGCGAGAAAATATCTAAACGTGGAGTAAAATATCCCACAAACATAGGATAATAATACATAAGAATTGGTCGCATTTTTGCACATTGCTTCTCGCAAACCGCCATCATTTGTTTACTGTAAAAGCCAAATCATTATCCTTAGGGTTAGACAAAAACTAGTCATCCGACCCAAAAATGAAAAGTCTGAAACCAAAAGCCAAAATGAAGCATGTAGGTGGGTTCATGTGGGTAAAAGGGTTGTTGTGTTGAAGAATCAGGCTGGGGTGTGATGAACCCCAAACCCATACATTTTATATGGGCTTTGCATGGGTATTTTACTATTTTTAGAGCAAACATGAGCATGTTAATGTAATATTATTTGATTTGCTCTTCTTTATGCAGTAAGGTTGGAAATGGAACAAAGGATGCAAAAGAGTGCTATTGGGAGCTAAAACACAGTTTTCTGGCATCATTTGGTGATGCACAACCTATGTAAGGAGCCTGCACGGTCGTGCATGCACCTGGAAGCACGGTGGATGCAACAAACGGGTTAGTTCAGGTCCACCTAGAATGTTTTTGTCGGTGACCGAATTCGACCGAGCTGTCGAGGCGTGGTTCTTCTTGCCTTCTAATGTCGTTTCTACAAGCCTCTCCTGGATGGAAATCAATGGTTGTGTAAGAGAATGAAAGGATTGAAAATTTGAAATTGAAATTGAAATGCAAACACAACTTTTGGTAGTACACAATTTCGTAGACACTGGTTTTGGAGATTTTTGGTTTCTCTCTCCAACTCTCTTTAGATTTTATCTCTCTCTTTCGCCTACTGGTTAGGGCAAGAAAATAGAGGATACACCTCAGTAGCAAGCTCAAAGTTTGGTTCTGACATAGGGTTCGGGTGGGTTGAACCTTTATGGTTCAAGGAGTTTTTGTATTGTTGTGCTTAGTACGTACCATTGGATCTAAAATGACGAGGACCACTGACATGGATGTAAAATGAATGTCTGGGATTATAGGTTTATGTATTTGTTTTCAAGAAAGGTGTAAAAAGTGTGTTGTTTGTTTGATGAGGATCAATGACGTTGTGTTGTGTTTTTTTCTTTCCAGTAAAGCAGTGAGAAAGTTTCTTTTCTTTTGAGATACAACAAAAGCGATGTGTAACAAGAATGAATCATTTATTAAAACTAGGTCATATGTTGTGTTTGTGTTTTTTGTAGTTGTTGTAATGGTCGTGTTTGTTTTCAAATATAGAATAATATCTTCAATTTAATTAATATAGAAAGATTTGTTTTCTTTTTTTTTTGTTTTGAACTTAGATACAGTTTATTTTTATTCATTTTAAATATTTTGGATTATCTTTCCTTTTAAATTTGTTGTAAAACAAAATTATTGTTTTGATAAAATATTCATTAAGTATCTTTACTTTTAAACAAAACAATTATATTTGATTAAATTGCCTTTATGTTTTATTAATTTTCTCTCTTATCATGCCTAATAAAAGTACAAAAGGATTAAAAAAATAATTAATATTTTAATAATCTAAAATGAAAGAGGAAATAAAATATTTTTTCTTACAAAGACTGATATTTTAAAGAATTATAAATATGTAATTTATATTGTTTAAATGATTAAATATATTTTTAGTTCCTATAAAATTTTTATTTTTTTGCTTTTAGTCCCTATTAAATTTTCTTTCGAACTTTCATCCCCTAAATATTTTTCGTTAGCAACTTTAGCTCTTACCGTTAAGTTTTTGCTTATCTGGTTGTGCGTTTGTCTTAGTCACGGCTGTTACGTGGACACTTTAATTCACTTGAAAGAGGGGAAGGTGTGTTGTGTTGATGCTGGAGTCCGATGGTTTGCGTTTCTTCTTTTCTGCATTTCTGGTGTTGATGTTGAAGGTGAGTTGTGTTGATGCTGGAGTGTGGGGTTTTCGATTATTGGATTTTCTGGTTCTTTGAGGTTGTTGTGTTCCTATGCAGATCTTTATTTTAATTTGGGTTTGCTAAAAATGGTTGCTTTGCTAACTCTTTTTTTTATTTGGGTTTGAATGGAAGGTTTTGGATTGTTCTCAATGAGGCTTTCAATATTGATTGGTCAGTAGAAATGCTTTTCGGGGTGGAGAAATGTTGATGTTTTGATTTGATTTTGAAACATTTTTGCTTTACTTGTGAACCATTGTGTTCTAGGCGTACTTGTCCCCCATCAGACTTTATTTCAATGGATGGTTAAGCTCTTTTTTGGGGTAAAGTTAAACCTTGTGTGGTTGGATAAGGGTTAGGCTGGATTGTTATGGTGGTCTTGAGTTTTGGCAGAAATGAGAGGAGAGGGGTGGGTGGGGATGGTGTCCAGAAATGGGGGAGAGGGGTGGTAGACGAGAAGGAGAGAGTGGGGTGGGGGTGGAGAAGATGAAGTTGGGAAGAAAGGGATAAAATAGGGATTTTGAATTTTGGGATTAATGGGTATTAAGGGCCCGTTTGTTACGGATTAAAAAAATGATTTTGTTATAAAATAATCTAGAGATTATTTTTTAGAGATTTTAAAAAAAATCAGAAACTAATTTGTGTTTGTTTACTATCATAAAAATCACTTTTTAAAAAAAATGATTTTTAAGTTGTTTGGATACAATTATGTAGAAATGATTTTTTTATTATAAAATTACCATAAATGACATAAAAATCATTTTCAAGAAAACATACTTGTTAAAAAACATTTTTACCTATATTTGAATGCTAGTGATAATTCTTAAATATATTTCATATGTTAATATGAATTTTATTAACTTCAATCGTAATTTTGTATTTATAAGGTCAATCGTAATTTTTATGTAGTTTAGTTTATCATGATTAATATATAAATAAATATATATATATATATATATATATTCTTATTATATAAAAAGTATACGACTCTCCAAAATCTTTATCTTTATTCTATTGAAAAGAAATGCCAAAATAATAGGATCGCTGTGTATTACTGAGATTAAACTTTACTTGTTCATTGTGTTTTTTTATTTTTATAATATTATTAGTTTTTTGTGGATTTGTGCATAGAAGAGCCAAAGTGCACACGTAGAACGAGAACAGAGGATAGAATAAACTTTGTTGTAGAGGGTAAAACGAGAACATGGGTTATTTTTGTCCAAAAGATACCTTCGGCGTATCTCCGTGTTTTTACTTGATTTTCTCTCTCTTCTATCGCATCCAATTCTTTACGAAAGCTACTCAGATTATCTTTTCATTTTAGTCTCAAAAATGATTTTTTTAGAAAATGATTTTTTTCAAAAAGCTAAAACAAACACAATTAAAAAAATTCAAAATGATTTTTCATTTTAAAAAAGTGATTTTTACAAAACAAAATCTATAACAAACGCACTCTAAGTCAGATTAGGAAGAAAAAAAATTTATTATTTTTTGTGACTATACATGCCACATCATTAAAAAAATCCACGTGGTAAGTGCTAGTTATATTACTGTTTGTCACATAAAGGACCAAAATTGCTAACGGAAAATATTTGGAGGACAAAAGTTCAAAGGAAAATTTTATAATAACTAAAAACATGAAGTAAAAATTTTATAGGGACTAAAAATATATTTATCCGTTGTTTAAATTATACAAAATTGTAGATAGCAAAAATAATTGCCACCATTAAACCGAAGATTCCCCCATTGAATTGGTAAAATTAATTTCCATACATTAAATTTCACACCCGAGTTGTCCTCATAGGAAAGAAACCCTAGCGCCGTTGAAATCTCTATTTCTTTCTCAATCTCTACCCCTCTTCTCAATTACGTCGTGTGGCCACCTCCTACCGTCGAGATCAATTTCTCCAACTGGTCCTGACACAATATGCCCCCACCACCGCGACACTGCTACTTTGTGTCGTCTTCATTTGCGCCAGATCTGCCACCACTCGCGCCTCTCATGGCTCCATCGCGGTTACCACCTGCATCTTCTGTGACCAAGCACCAACAACGTCCTTTCTTATGCTTTGCATACACCAGAGGATCCAATGCACCTTTCAAATACCACTACATAACAAAAGCACTTGCATCTCATCTGAATCATTACACTATTGAGTGGGATGACTTGTTTAACAATCTCAAAGTACCCTTTTTTATCTTTCCAATTCTCCCATTCTCCCAATACAATACTTGAGAACACCAGTGTCATTGTTCTTTCACCACAACAAACACAACCTCTTGTTGGTAACAATAAATCAGCCAAATTGCTTGATTCAATAGATGAATCTGATAAACAAGCAAACTCTCCTCCTCTTACTCTAACTATTGGTGTTGAATCTAACAACCAAGTCACTGTCACCCTCCTTTTACACCAAATATTGGTGTTAAAAAATTGGAGTAAAAGTCGGAGGATTGACACCAACAATTGGTGTAAGAGAAAGAAAGATGACACTGATTTGGTTGTGAGATTCACCACCAACACTTGGATTAAGAGGAGCAAGGTTGGATTATTTGTACATTAACTAGTTGAACCGAGCAATTTGGGCGAGTTGTTACCAACAAGGAGTTGTGTTTGTTATGGAGAGTGAATAACCACTGTGGTGTCCTAAAGTATTGGATTGAGAGAATTGGAAAGATAAATAAAGGTAACGTGAGATTATTGAACAAGTCGTCTCACTCAATAGTGTAAACAATTAAGATAAGAGCAAGTGCTTCTATTACATAATGGTATTTGAAAGGTGCATCGATTGAATCTGTTGTTTGTGGTGCAGGAGGAGGAATAAGTGTGTAGGTGAAGAGCGTTGTGGGTGGAGGAAGAGAGTCAGGTGTTGTGGGTGGTGGAGGAATAGGTGTGTGGGTGAAAGGTGTTGTCGCTGTCTTTATATTAGAATTTCTATTATGTAGCTTCTTGATGGCCAAGAGAGTCAAGTGTTCATTTGCTAGGTCTAGCCGCAAGAATAAATGAATTGGGTTTCTGACCTAAGGCTTAACCCGAACCCAATTGCTTATCTTGTATTAGTTTAGTTAAATCATGAATTAGTTATATTTTCAATTAAATATATTTGATTTAATTATAAATTTAATTGACTGAATTAATTAACTCACAATCTAAAATTTTGGTTAGTTTAATTTTTAAAATACTAATACGGTTTTTCTAACATGTACAACCTTGCACACGATAAGAATCATTAATTACTCATTTTTTTCTTATTAATTATTCACTTTCCTTTTTATTTTATAGATTCACATTTGTGTAATCTCTCTACCTACAAAATAAAAAACTAGATAACTAATAAGGAATAAAATGTGAGTAATTAATGATCCTTATCGTGTGCAAGATTGCACACGTTAAAAAAACTAATAAACTAATAACACTACTAATTAAGAAAATGACCAAACTTATGTAAGATTCTTTAGGAGTGGTTGGTGTTGTTTTTCTCACAAAAATAGATAAATTTTTCTCTCTATCCACTCTTACTATCTCTAACCTCTCGTAACTACCACTATCAAAATAATTTTTATCCTGTTTCGTGAGAAAAACAACATCAACTACACCTAAAAAATCTTACGTAAATTTTATCCTTAAGAAAACAAAAACAACAACACCACCACCAACAACAAAAAAACCATGGGCGACGCAAGAAAATATCTAAACGGGACGCAGATCCAAGTAAATAAAAAAAATAAAAAATCCCGCAGACTTGGAATAAGACATACTACTAGGAACTGGTCGCATTTCCACACATCGTATCTGGCAAGCAGACCACCGCCATTTGTTTGCCGTACAAGCCAAACGAATTCCCTCACCAACCGGTGGCCCGCTTCCACGTTTTGAGGCCATTCTCCCACTTGGCTCAAATCCATATCCATCCTCCTCAGAAAAAAAGTGCACTGGACAACATGGCCCCACTCTACCAAAAAGAGCAAGCACCAATCAACGCTCAATATCTTCCTCAGATTAATATCTAGTACGTATCCTGCCAGGAACGAAATCCAATCCAATCCAATTCCCATTAATACAGAATCGAACTACAATTATTACTTAAAAATTCCCAATCAAAAAAAGAAAAAAATCTATTTTCTAAAAATTACTTTAAAAATTCTTAGATATTTTTATTGTAAAAAATATTCTTAGATATTTACATAAAATTTGGAAACAATTAAAATCAAAATAAAATTATATTGTTTTATTATTTTGAGAGTTCATTTTAAATAACTTTTATAAAGAACCGTAGTTATAATCATTTTTATGACAAAAATATATTGTAATTAATTAAAAATAATCTATACTTTATATATATTTTTTCAAAATACATTATTTTTCACGTAACTTTAAATTATCGTTTTAAATCTAAATAAACTTGGTAAGAAAAAAATTTAGATAAACTTATTATTGATATATAAAGAACGAAACAACCACGAGGTTGAGTATAAGTGATTAATATGCTATATCAAAAGGGATAAGCTCGACCGATACTTGAATTCGATCTCTAATAATAAAATAATCTATGGGCAAACTTTACTTACCTCGATCGAACACAGATTAATCCAAGAGTATATTGTGGGTGGAAAAAAAAAAGAAACTCGTCACCCAATATATTCTATTATGGTCCGTTCAAAAAAGTATATTTTATTATGATGGAATAAAAAATATATTCTATTATAAAAATCTTCTTTACATAATGATTAAAGTTTTTTTGTCTTAGTATAGATGGTTAGCGAGGAGGGAAAAGTTAAAGGGGAGAAAGAAGTGGAGTGGTATGGGTTCGAACCCTGTTTTTAGCGTTCACTCTACACAGCTCTTAAGTATATTTTACTACCAAATTGTGCTCTCTGGACACATAATGATTAAAATGTTTTAAAGTAAAGTGCTCTGTTATTATCTGCTAAATATTTTTTTGTTGATAGAACTGCTAATTTTTTGATTAATTAACTGCTAATTTTTTTTTTATGAAATTATTATTTGATTTTTTTATTTTTTTATGACATTATTATTTGATGTATTTTTTTTTTTGGTTGAGATTATTTGATGTATTTTATTAACTGCTAATTGATCTTTAAGCAAAAAACAAAAACAAGAGAACGGATAATGTTATTCTTTATTAATAACTGCTCGGATTATTGTCAACAACAATTAAAAAAATCAAGAATATTATCATCCTTATCCAAGAAGAGAAACTCCCACAGAATTTCGCAGTATTAAACGGTATCTGGTGCTCTGCATCATTAAAGCAGCCTTATCATCATTATTCTCCGTTTCCAATCTCATCAGAAGAACACACACACACGCGCGCGCGCGGTAGTAGTTAAGTTATTTATGTTAAGCCGAGAGTTTCTAATCATTCATTACAACCTACGATGAATTCAGCACTGCTTCGTCCTTGTTCTGCCCCTCTGCTTCTTCGTCACAACCGAACCTCTCCGACCAGACATGATTCCTACGTTGTTCATTGTTCATCCAGGAACGAGCCTTACATCCCCAAGCTTGAACCTTTTAGCCGAAGCAAGTTTGACAGAGTTGCTAAAGACCCTCCTTTGATTGAAAAATCTGAGAAAGAGCTCTTAGGTGCGTTACGTTTTTTCTTTCCTTTTCTCGTTTTATCTGTTAATAATCGCCTCTTCACCGCCAAAGTTCACAACTTTATAATGATTTTAATTTAAAGATCCCTTTTACGTGTTTTTATTTTATCTTATTTTATTGGGTGTATCAATTTATGCTTTTTTTTTTGTTTCTGTTTATTTTCAACATTTGATTTCAACGCCCTCTTTCTTCGATTTATGATTCTGTTGCTGCGATCCGGTTTTTTGGGGCCTAAAAGTTTGTTTGGGTGATCTGTTTTGTACTTGTGATGTTGTATAAAATATGAAATCTTTTAACTTTTGAGTGCCTATATTGATTGGTTATAACTTTTGATCTTGCAGATTATTGTTCGATCCTTGAAGGTGATGAATGCTACAGTTGCTGGCAGGCTTATTTTGAACTGAAAGATCTTGAAGTACGTTTCTTTCTGCTTTATTGATCTAATTTTATTGTTTGATTGAGATGCAATTTATCCAAAGATGCAACTTTTCCCCTGCTTTTGTGTGTGTTTTGTTTTGGTGTTTTTGTCTTTAAAGACTCCGAAAACACAGGTTTTCTAAGCAAATTTGTTTCTATTTTAAAATTCTCAAACAATGATAGGTAGAAAATAGAAGTTCCCGAAATTTCCTTCTCTGCCCATGTGATACAAGCCTTCTATTATACTTATACTACTCCCTCCATCACCTTATAAGTATCTTTAAGGTAAAGTATATTTTTTAAGAAAATGATTACTCATATTAATTTCTCTGATAAAATTATGTATTGAGACTAAAATACTGATTTACTCCTATTTATTTATGATAAAAAGTGAGGGTATCATTAGAAAAAATAATTTTGTCTTGGTATTTTAAAATGACAAATAATTTGAGACCGAGAAATATTACAAATATGAAGTAGAAATTTATAAGCCATTTTTCTCTGAAATAGTTAACTGGCTTTGAGTTTCAGGATCCCAAGTTGCCTTTATTTTTGAAAAAAATGATTAAAGGATATTTGTTGGTGCCTTTATTATGCTTAGATATTTATTGACCTTCATTAACAAATCTTTGTTCCTTCCCATAATCTTTTACAGAAGGAGTCACCGAAAGCAGACATAGAGAAGTTGATTCTTGAGACTGGTGGAGTGAAATCCTTAATAGGATGTTTGCACGGAATTGCAATGATGCACAAACTAAAGAAGAACGGTTTCAATTTGGCCAATGTAGTGAAATCAGAGGAAGATCATAGACATTGTCCTATACCAGATGGACTACCAAAATCTGCTGATGAGTTGATGGAAGAGGAGCAAGGCAGAATGCCTGATTCACCTTATACAAGGCTTCTTAGAATCATGGGCAGGTCTGCTGCATGGTATTCTCAAGCCCCGGACCATGAAACAGATTGATGATAATTACAAAAATGCCGTATATATTCCTTTGATAGGGAATGATTGATGTGAATGTGTTAATAGTAGGCTAGCTATACCTCCATATGAATGGAATGGTTAAAATTGGTTCTTTTTTTTTTTTTTTAAATTTACTGGGGAAGTAATGGGATGTGAATGGAGTGGATGTAAAATTGTGGTCTTTTTGTTTTTATTTATAATCTGTAATTTTTTTTTCCTAACACTAAATTTGGTTGAAGTTTTGGGTGGTTGTGATGTTACTCGTGACCTCACAATAGTTTAAATATGTTTTTAGTCTTTAAAATATGTATAGTTTTTTTGTTTTAGTCATTTAAGTCTTTCTTGCTCAAAATAGTTCCTAGATTGCCTCTCTCTCTCTCTCTATATATATATATATATATATATATATGTTTGGTCATGTTGTTGGCCTTCATTCGTTTTTCCCCTCTCTCTTTTCTTCCCTTTCCTTTACTAGCAGCACCTTTTTCTTTCCCCTTTCTTTACATTGACCTTTATTTTTCTCCCGTCTCCTATGTCCAACACTACTAGTATGTTAATTTTACTGAATCTCCAAAGCAATGGAATAGAAGCAGAGATTCCATTGTGTTAGCTGAGTGCATCAAGCACCTCGACCAAAAAATATAGCGACAAATAATTAGAAAATTAAACAAAGAAAACAAAAGAACAATGAACAAAATAAGTATGGAGAGAGAGAAAGAAGATGAGTACATAGAAAAAGATCAAAAAAAAAAAAGAGGGGGTCATCACCACCGCGACTTTACCCTACTGTTGTTGTTAGTTGCACACACGACCCACTCGTCTTTGGTGCTGTTCTGCAGGCCATTGTCGGGTGATATCGCGAGCATGCGACCTCCTCCCCGCCTCTCTTACCTTTCTCCGTTGCAAATTTTCACTTACATGCAGAATGTTGCTCTCCCCCCTTTGGTCGCACTACTGCAATTTCGCGACCGCTTGTTTGTGTCATTCTTGGACCTCTGTTGCCCTTGATGAGTATGACGTTTTAGTTTGTGGAATAATTGAGCAAGGGAGGTTGGGAGATAAATAAAAGCTGGTGTGTATAAAAGAGAAGGGGAAGGCACTACTGGGAAAGGGAAGTCAATGGGGAAAAGGGGAAGGGGAGAGGGAAGATGGGAAAGATTAGGGCTGGCGTGTAATTGACTTGTCCGTTCTGCGACATGCTAAGGTGGCCTCCCGTGAGCCACCTCAGCAGTTAATAGCAGCAATCTAATGATAGAGACCAAATCAAAAGGGGGGGGGGAAGAATTCCAGAGACCATTTCGAACAATTTTTTAAAAGAACTAAAAAAACAAATTGGGTATATTATAGAGGCCAAAAAACATATTTAAACCTTTTGTAATTTATGGTTTACTAAAAAAGGCTTAAAAATGTTTTTTTTTGTCTATGTGGATATACTATTTTTTATTTTAGGCCTCGCAATTTTTTTGAGTATTTAATCCATGTAATGTTCTTAGTTTGGCTTTTGGTCCCTATTGTTAGTCTCTATTAAAAATAAGTTGATTAGGCTGAAGGAACTCCAACCATCACTACTGGGCTAGATGAGTGAGCACATGTGTCCTCTGCCATCACATTGAGTCAGTTTTGTTGACTCACAAAATTTTTAAATAAAATTAACAAAACATTTGGGTTCCATTTGCTCTCCCCCTCTACCTCCATCTACAAGTTTGTGGCGAAGAGGAGAGAATATAGAGGTTTCAGTTCGAAGGGCGTTACGCGTATGGGCGCGACACAGTTTTCACTACATGGTATGGTTGAGCTTGGTTGGGTTCTTCGGCTCGGTGTGACACACACTTGGTCGGGTGGTCTCCGACTTGCGGTAGTGGTCCAATTTGCGAGGTCCATGTCGTAGTGGTCTGCAGTGGTTAGTGCACTCTGTGTGGTAGGGTTAAGCGGTGCTTGGCTAACAGTAGGCGCCTGAGGCTAATGTGGTTGATGATAGAGCTCTACGCGAAGGTGCAATGTGGTTCTACAATAAGAGTTGGCCACGGTTTGAGGTTAAACAAATTGTGGAATCTACACAAATTTGGACATTGTGGCAGACTATATCAAAATGACATTATTAGGGGATTGGGGGTGGAGCCCAAGGATGGGTTAGGGAGTTAGGGACACGAAAGGCAAAATCCTCCACGACCCGTCCCGTTGTCAAGTCTACCCAGATCAAGCTATGCAAACGAGTACCATAAAGCAATTTTCAAAACAAATGGTGAATTACAAACCAACTTGAAAGGAACTCAATTTAAAAAATTGGTTTTACTGCAGTTTTGGTCCCCCCACTTTCACCAGTCTGTAATTTTGGTCCCCCAATTTTTAAATCCGCAATTTTGGTCCCCTAATTTTTTAAATTTCTAAAATTGGGTCCCTATCTCTAATTTTAGTCAAAATTAGGTGATGTGGCAGTTGATAAGTCTTCATCACATGTAGATTTATAGTGCTTAATTAAATATTTGTGTTATGATTGAAGAGAATTCAAAGTGATTATTTGCTTAAATTGGGTGATTTAGTGAATTCACTTGGATTCGTTCTAACGTTTGTGCATTAGTGTTTTCTATGATTTTTTATCTCTAAGTGCACATGAATGGGAGCATAGCCAAAAGATTGACTTGGAAGCACGCCTGGAAGCGTTGTTTCCTGACAAAGAAGATTTTAAAAGCTATATCTTGAGCCACACTAATCCAAATGAGATGATCTTGGTCTTGTTGGAAAGATAGATGAATTATCTACAACTTTGATGAAGAAATCGAGACCTAAATCAATCTCTAAGTTGGGGTAATTTGTGCTACACGTTTATAAGGTGATGTTGTCCCGGCCTGATACCTATTCGATGTTTTAATCATATCTGGAATTTTAGGTGTCTAAATGAGATGAAACCGGTGCCATTGGAAAGCTAAGATCCATAGCTTTAACTTTCATGAAGACACCTTGAGCTAATTCAGACTTTAAAGAGGTGAAAAATGCAACACAACATGGAAGAACAGGTGCAGGAATGATCGCATGCGCGTGGAGCGCGTTTGGAGCGCGAATTCTTCATCTTTGCTGTCCCTGTGCGTGCAGAGTGCGCCCGGGGCGCCGGCGCAGCGCACTGGTCGCGCTGATTCACTTAAAAACACGATTTTTATGATTTTTGAGCATTCTTGACCATTCCAAAAACCTAAAACGTCGTGAGGCTTGTCAAGGGGTGCGAGGGATTCACTTTCCTCCATCTCCAAAGAGGATTCAAGCTTGGGTACAAGGATTTGAGTCTCCTATGGAGTGGAATTCTATCTTTTCTCTATTTTTCTGGTTTGCTTCTTTGTTTTCTCTGAGTAACTAAGCTTTTTAGACTAGGGTAGATGAAAATTGTGGAAACTCTTATGTAGTTTGATTTTATTATTTCAAGGCAAGTTTATTTCATTTATGATTGAGCCTTCACCTCTATTCTTAATGATTTTTGGTAATTGATCGCTATCAAATTGATTTGGGATTCTTCCCACGATTGGGAAATTGGGGTTTTGAACTTGAACTGAGTTTGTTGGTCATGTTTAGGAGGATTATAGGAATATAACCTTATGAGCATGTGTTCTTATGAATCATTGATCTTTATGCTTAACTTTATCATTGGTCACCTACGGAATTAGGGATTTTTGGTTTAGTTAAAAGGGTTATGAGACAAGGAATTGTACTTAATCTAATATCGTTGATTTGAACTTCAATTTGTAAGGAATAATTTGCGTTGGTTGTAGATTGAATGCATAAGAGTGGAAACAAGAGGATTCGATCCCTAGTCGTTTTTAATCCTTTGATTTTCAAATCGTTGCTATTGTTATTTTTCAGTTGTTTCAAATATACTTGATTCCAAATACTAAGAATTGGTTCCCATTCAAAATAGATACGAACTTTGTTGAGTTAAATAATAATCAATCGCAGTCCCTATGGAGACGATCTTACTTATCACTTTATTACTTGTGCGATTCGGTACATTTGCCGAAATCCTTAACAAGTTTTTGGCGCCGTTGCCGGGGATTGTTGAATTGATTTTTAACAAGGCAAACTAGTATTATTTTGAGCATTTATTTTCTGTTTATATATAAAAAAAACCAAATATTTAAAATTTCTTTTCTCTTCCTATAAAGTTGTTGTGTTGCTCACAATTCTCTGAGCTTCTGTAGCATGCAGCCTCTTAGATGTGATTTTTGTGGAGGAAAGCATAAAAATGGCTATTGTGAGGATTTCTTAGTCATGGTGGAAGAAGAAGAGTCGCATCCTCAAACTCAATTCGAAGAATCCCATGACAGAGACACTTACCTCAAAAATATTATGGTTGAATTCATGAGAGCCAACCAAGATTCATTTGATAGATATGAGGTTCAATGTGAGAGGTTATCAGAGCAATTATCCAAATTTGAGCAGAAGCAAGTGGAGATAGAGATTGAACATAACTTCATTATGGCATTGGAAGAAGAATTGAAAAACAAAAATAGTGACATAGAAGAGGACCCAAGGGTGAGGCCTAGAAAGATTCATGTGACAGCTCAATCCTTGGTAATTGAAGAGAATGGTCCTCCACATGATGAATTTGATGTGCTTTAAGATAAAGAGTGGAGGAAATAATATCCCAAATGTCTAATTGTTGGGGCATGGGAACACTTATTTTCCTATGCCAAGTACATGGGAATTCTCACCAAAAGAAGGAAACGGAATGATGAAATCTTCTTCTTGTCATATTATCCACCCTAACTTGGGTGTTGAAGTGTCAAGCTAATGATGTTAAAGAAGCGCTTCATGGGAGGCAACCCATTGGTGGTGGCGTCGGGCAGCTCACCGCACAGGTTCTATCATTCTTTCCTTCCTTTTTTTGTTTATTTTTATTTTTATGTTGAATTTGTTTTTTTTTTTGTGAAGTTGATACCATGCACCCTATGACTGAGCTCATTGTCCCTCTATGGCATTCCTATTCATCTAAGAATTTGTCTGTGAACTGTACTCTTATTGTGTGCATGATGTGTATGACCAAGGAGCTGAATTTTTTGTTGACATGATCCTTTTTAATCAGCTTCTTGTAACCGTAACTTTTGAGAACTTCAGTAGTCATGAATCTTTTCTCATTACAAAAGCAAAATCTGTGAGTGTTTGAGCTTAAACAGAATTTTATTTATTCTTGAGTGCTCTACCATTTGTATGAATTCTTCGGAACTTGACTCAGTTCTTGATTGCTTTTGCATTGCATGTGAACACACACACTGATGATTGAGATCTTTATTTTTGTTTGAATAGCTAGAGCCTTTGATTGCCTACCCTTGTGATATTATCCTTTGCTAGCCCTTTTGAGCCTTAAGCCCTTTTGTTGAACTAAGCACAATACAAGCCAATAATCGGAAAAACCAATTGTCCCTTTAAATTAGAGTTGAGAGATTGTTTTCTAAAAATTGGTTATTTGGTTGTAAATTAAGTTTGGGGTTGCTTGAGGGCAAGCAACAATCTTAAGTTTGGGGTGGCTATACAAAGCATGCGCATGTAGTCATTTTAGAAAAAATAAATGAACAAGCCAGAGGAGAACAACAATAAAAAGATCCAAATTGTTATTAAAAAAAAGAAAAAAGAGAAATCAAAGTGAGAAAGCAAGGAAAAAGTTCTCCTGTGGCTTGTTGGTATACAAAGTTGAAAGTAATTGGGGGAAGTTGTGAATTGATACAAGATTTGGATAAGTACTAATAGAGGCATCTCTTAACTCCAATTAAGTTAGCCTAGATCCAAAAAATATCCTCTCATACCTAAGCCCCATTTCACTCTTTGAAAAGATCTCATAATGTGTGTGGCATTTGTGTGTATTTGCTTTCCTAGAATTTTGTCAAGCCTATGGTAGATGATTACATTTGGTGTGAATTGAGTGTAAATAGTACCTTTAAACACTTGAGTGGAGTGAAACACATTATCTGGAAAGGTGTAATGGGAATTGATTTGTTGCTCTGAATAAATAAATTCATTTTGGTTACTTGAGTTGTGAGAATTGGAAATCATGAATTCAAAAGAGTAGGTGAATTGATTGTGCATGGATTGTCAAAAAAAAATTATGAAAAGTTCACCTAGATGAATTGGAATTATTTGAAATCCAACCCGTGTTTTTGGTTGAGTTTGCTTGAGGACAAGCAAAGAGCTAAGTTTGGGGTTGTGATAAGTTTTCATCACATGTAGATTTATAGTGCTTAATTAGATATTTGTGTTGTGATTGAAGAGAATTCAAAGTGATTATTTGCTTAAATTAGGTGATTTAGTGAATTCACTTGGATTCATTATAACATTTATGCATTAGTGTTTTCTATGATTTTTTATCTCTAAGTGCACACGAATGGGAGCATAGCCAAAGGATTGACTTGGAAGCATGCCTGGAAGCGTTGTTTCCTGACAAAGAAGATTCCAAAAGCTATATCTTGAGCCAAACTAATCCAAATGAGATGATCTTGGTCTTTTTGGAAAGATAGAAGAATTATCTACAACTTTGATGAAGAAATCGAGACTTAAATCAATCTCTAAGTTGGGGTAATTTGTGCTACACGTTAATAAGGTGATGTTGCCCTAACCTGACACCTGTTCGATGTTTTAATCATATCTGGAGTTTTAGGTTTCCAAATGAGATGAAACCGGTGCCATTGGAAAGCTAAGATCCATAGCTTCAACTTTCATGAAGACACCTTGAGCTAATTCAGATTTTAAAGAGGTGAAAAATGCAACACAACATGTAAGAACAGGTGCAGGAATGATCGCGTGTGCACGGAGCGCGTTTGGAGCGCGAATTTTGCATCCTTGCTGTCCCTGTGCACGCAGAGTGCGCCCGGGGCGCCCGCGGAGCGCACTGGTCGCGCTGATTCACTTAAAAATACGATTTTTATGATTTTTGAGCATTCTTGATCATTCCAAAAACCTAAAACGCCGTGGGGCTTGTCAAGAGGTGAGAGGGATTCACTTTCCTCTATCTCCAAAGAGGATTCAAGCTTGGGAACAAGGATTTGAGTCTCCAATGGAGTGGACTTCTATCTTTTCTCTATTTTTCTGGTTTGCTTCTTTGTTCTCTATGAGTAACTAAGCTTTTTAGACTAGGGTAGATGAAACTTGTGGAAACTCTTATGTAGTTTGATTCTATTATTTCAAGGCAAATTTATTTCATTTATGATTGAGCCTTCACCTCTATTCTTAATGCTTTTTGGTAATTGATCGCTATCAAATTGATTTGGGGTTCTTCCCACGATTGAGAAATTGGGGTTTTGAACTTGAACTGAGTTTGTTGGTCATGTTTAGGACCAAGTTTATTTCATTTATGATTGAGCCTTCACCTCTATTCTTAATGCTTTTTGGTAATTGATCGCTATCAAATTGATTTGGGGTTCTTCCCACGATTGGGAAATTGGGGTTTTGAACTTGAATTGAGTTTATTGGTCATGTTTAGGAGGATTATATGAATATAACCTCATGAGCATATATTCTTATGAATCATTGATCTTTATGCTTAACTTTATCATTGGTCACCTAAGGAATTAGGGATTTTTGGTTTAGTTAAAAGGGTTATGAGACAAGGAATTGTACTTAA
The DNA here is from genome assembly GCA_037113605.1 of Calophaca sinica. NCBI lineage: Eukaryota > Viridiplantae > Streptophyta > Magnoliopsida > Fabales > Fabaceae > Calophaca > Calophaca sinica. The sequence continues at coordinate 96,596,862 of CM073734.1, read as the reverse complement.
TATAATATCGTTGATTTGAACTTCAATTTGTAAGGAATAACTTGCATTGGTTGTAGATTGAATGCATAAGAGTGGAAACAAGAGGATCCGATCCCTAGTCGTTTTTAATCATTTGATTTTCAAATCGTTGCTATTGTTATTTTTCAGTTGTTTCAAATATACTTGATTCCAAATACTAAGAATTGGTTCACGTTCAAAATAGATACGAACCTTTGTTGAGTTAAATAATCAATCGCAGTCCATGTGGAGACGATCTTACTTATCACTTTATTACTTGTGCGTTCGGTACACTTGCCGAAATCCTTAACAGCAGTCAAATGCTGATGTGGCAAGTGATTGAACTGTATATGTGGCTTAAATAATAATCAAAGTCGGCAATACTTATTTAAAATAAAAAAAAATATTTTATTTATTTTTTCAATTAAATACATAAAATTAAATAAATATAATCATAAAACAAAAATAAAAGATGAACCCTGATGAACCCAGACCCTTTCTTCTTCCCTCGACCCATTCTTCTTCTCCTAAACATACGTCAATTCCAAACCCAAGCCCCGACCCTTTCTTCTTCCCTCGTCCTCCTTCTTCTCCTTCTTCCAAACCTAGGGGTGACAAAATTGATGGATTGAATGGATTTCTTTATGGATCCTAATGGATTTATTGAAAAAATTCATTTATCCATTTACCATCCACTAAAATTTTATCAAAAAAATGCAATTCATCCATCATCCATTTAAAAAAAATATCCAATCCATCCATTAACAATTTTTTTATAGATGGATATCTGATCCATACACAAAAATTATTTTTAATCACAAAAATTATTTTTAATCATAAAATATATTTTAAATCATAAAAAATATTTTAATTATAAAAAATATATTTAATCATAAAAAATTATTTTAATTAAAAATATTTTACTCTCCTCTCTATCCCCTATCTCTCTCTCTCTCTCTCTCTCTCTCTCTCCCCCTCTCTCCCTCTCCCCTCTCTCTCCAACTCATTATTATTTAGAATTATCGTCAATAAATAAACCTCAACTTTTTTTGGTTACATAAATAGACCTCAACATTTTTTTTGAGTAAAAATAAACCTCAACTTACGAAACCTAAAAAATGATTTAGATAATAACTGTTTTTTATCATAATCTTCTACTTACTATTTCTGTTTAGTTTTCAAAATGTTATTTCAATTAAGAATCCACAGGAATTAGGAAGCTTCTTCGTCTTCAGGCGGGACACGTCTGACACCATTGGCTACTGAAGACAACACGTCAACTAATTAAGATTAAGAATATAATACAAGTAATTAAGTACTAAAATGGAAGTCACCCGATAAAAAAAAAGAAAAGAAAAGTTTAGTGAGTCACCCTCTCACGTAATGTAGCTTTTTCTTCCATCTGTTACGCAGGTGCTTCCTCTACTTTCTTTCCTCAGGTCAGAAGAATAAACAGAAAAAAAATAAACAGAAAAAAAAAATAAGAGAGAGAGGAGAGAGAGAGATCCAGGAGAGAGAGGAAAATATTTTTAATTAAAATATTTTTTTTATGTTTAAAAATATTTTTTGTAATTAAAATATTTTTTAGGATTAAAAATATATTTTATGATCAATTCAAAAAATTATCTATTTACCATCCATTTACCACTCTTAAGGTAATCCAATAGATTTAGAAAAATAGTTGATGAATGACTAATCATCCATTAAATTAAATGGATGGATTAGATTCAATCCATTTAGTTTTTTTTGTTTGTAATGGATAGATTGGATGTATTTCTTTATGGATGAATTAGATGGATAATGGATAAATGGATCACTTTGCCACCTCTATCCAAACCCAAACCCTCTTCATCTTAACCACCAACAATTTTCTCCCCATTTCCAACGATTCCATCCTCCTCGACGCCCAAATCCCTCGAGGATTTCCTCGTTAAGGCCGGCGCCGTCGACGACGATGAGGACGATGTCGAGGAGTGGATCTTTTATTTCAAGGGCTGGAAAGCGTTGAAGGGTCGGTAAGGGTCGGTAATAGGGTTTGTGAATGGGGTGGAGGTGGTTGACGGAGGAGGTAGGGGAAAAAGGGGACGCAGATGAAGTCGCAAAAGGGACGATGAAGATTTTGACGATTTCCAGAATTTTCCAGATCTGGAGGGTGAGAGTGAGAACAATGGTGGTTGTTGTGGCTGAACGATGAGAGTGAGAGTGAATTTGCCAGTTTCTTCTCTTCCTTCTTTTCTTCTTCAGCCTTTTTTCTGGGGAAGGATGGGGTGGTGCTGATGGTTGTTGTGGCTGAACGATGGTGGTGGTTGTGGTTGTTGTGGCTGAACGATAGGCATTGTTGTGACTGAATGATGGGGTGGTGCTTTATTAACTGTTGCAGAAGAAGCAGAAGAACGATAGAGAAGAAGATGTGTTGGTGCTATTGTTAATTTGTTGATTTTTCCAGAATTTGTTGAATTTGATTTTCCAGAATTTGTTGTTCCATGTTGTTGTTAATTTTGGTGTTGTTGATGATGTTGATCATCGTTGGTTGGGGTTGAGGTTGGGTTCCAGATTTAGGGTTCATATGTTGTTTTTCCATATGAAGATTGGTTGGGGTTCCAGGTTGGTTGGGGCTCATCGTTGGGTTGAAGAGTAAGAGGAAGAGATGAAGATTTTTCCAGATTTAGGGTTCATATGTTGTTTTAAATTTTATTTTTTGTGACTTTATTTATTTAATTAGAAACTAAAATTAAGTGAATTTTATTTATTTAATTAAATGATTTTATTTTATTTTTTTAAATGGTTTAAATGACTTGGATTTTTAATTTATTTATTAAATTAAAATAATAAAAAGGAATTAAAATAATAAAAAAGATGACATGTGTGACTGTCACGTCAGCGTTTGACCTGCCACATCACCTAATTTTGACCCAAATTAGAGATAAAGACTCAATTTCGGAAATGTTAAAAACTATGGGACTAAAATTGCGGAATTAAAAATAAGGGGACCAAAATTACGGATTGGTGAAAATATAGAGACCAAAACTGTAGTAAACCCTAAAAAATTCAACTTCTAAAATTTAGCGAGTATCCAATAATAATTAAGCCCATTGTTAAAGTATTAATATATCGAACATCGATTATTGATGCTTCACATATGAAACACTAAGAGCAACTCCAGCGGCGAACACTACTGAGTCTCTTAAATCAAATTATGTGGGCCCATGCTGCGAACGATCCTTGGACTCCAATGCTGCGGATGATGCTTCTTGACTTTTCAACGGTAATATTCAACAAAACGCTCCGTTGACCCTTTGCGAACGTTGCTTCCTGGCGAACGCGTTCGCCACTCTGTTGCACTCCAGCGACGAACAATGGAAGAATTGGTTCGAACGTGTGACACGCTGGCGAACTGCAGCTTGCGAACCTCCGTTGGATGTGCTCTCATATGATATTTCATCTTAATCACGGTTTTGTCCCTCTATTCCATCGTAAAAATATCTAAACAATATTGTACTTTAATTTAATTTTATTTCCTTTTACTTTATTTTATGGTAAAAGTACTCTTCACTTTCTCACTTTATTCTATTACCAAAACTTAAGTTCCGAAAGTTAATTTTTTTTTAATTTCCCGATCACTTTTTTCTCCACTTTCTAATGTTTTCCTTCTCTTTAACTCTCAATTTGTCTCACTCTCGCACTTGTAGGGTCTTCTTGCTCTCACTATCAAATTTTCTCTCATTCGTGCACATGGGTGGAGGTTGATGGGGGAGGGCATCGCTAGGGTGCGAGGCTGCGGGGGTGGGGGTTGTTAGGGGAGTGGGAAGGTTGGGTTTAGGGACTGGTGGTGGTTTATGGAAGTAAACTTCTAGGAAGGGTGGAGATGAGTTCTGGAAGTTAATTTCCGGTAGGGGTGTTTTGAAAAAAAACACTTTGAAAAGAGGGAGGGGTGCACCGGAAAAACGTATGAGTGCAATAGCAACCCAGGGACAGGATGGGTTTGGTTTTTCCCCCATTTAATGGGCTGTAGTTGATTTCTTGGGCTTTCAAGCCCTCCTTGTAATAAAAAAAGTAAAAAAAAATTAAAGTTTACTAAAGCACAAATGCACAATTTTTTCTCTCGAGGTAACGTCTCGCTCTCACAAAACACCATGTTTTGTTTTCCGCACAATGACACTGTTTCTCAGATTTTGCCCAGCGCGCAGCGGTTGGAAACGGAAAGAAAAATCTCAACTTTTCACGACCCTTTTGCAAGCTTCGGAACCCCATCTAGCTCACGTGATCTCCACCAACATCTCCATCGCTCGCCGCGCCAAAACCGGCGACCTCGATGAAGCGCGCCACATGTTCGATGAAATGCCGCATCGAACAGTTTCCTCTTGGAACACCATGATTTCTGGCTACTCCCAATGGGGAAGGTTCACCGAGGCTTTGACTCTTGTTTACCTCATGCACCGCTCTCGCGTCAAGTTCAACGAGATTTCTTTCTCCGCGGTGTTGAGCGCGTGTGCACGTTCTGGGTCCTTGCTTCTCGGAAAGCAAGTCCATTCCCTCCTTTTGAAATCTGGCTACGAGAGATTTGACCTCGTGGGGAGTGCTTTGTTGCATTTCTATGTGCGTTGCTGTGGAATTGAAGAAGCTGAGCTGGTTTTTGAGGAGCTGCGTGATGGGAATCACGTGTTGTGGAGTTTAATGCTTGCAGGGTATGTGCAACGTGACATGATGGGTGATGCAATGGAAGTATTTGAAAAGATGCCTGTGAGGGATGTTGTGGCCTGGACTACATTGATATCAGGGTATGCAAAGAGGGAAGATGGGTGTGAGAGGGCTTTGGATTTGTTTGGGTGTATGAGGAGGAGTTCTGAGGTGTTGCCTAATGAGTTCACTTTGGATTGTGTTATAAGGACTTGTGCTAGACTTAGGGTTCTATATGTAGGGAAGGTTGTTCATGGACTTTGCATTAAGGATGGATTTGATTTTGATAACTCAATTGGTGGTGCACTTACTGAATTTTATTGTGATTGCGATGCTGTGGATGATGCCAAAAGAGTTTATGAGAGCATGGGAGGAGAAGCTTGTTTGAATGTTGCTAACTCACTGATTGGCGGTCTTATTTCAACAGGGAGGGTTGAAGAAGCTGAGCTGATATTTTGTGACTTAAGAGAGAAAAATCACATCTCATATAATTTGATGATTAAAGGTTATGGGATGAGTGGTCAGTATGAAAAATCAAAAGGATTATTCGAGAAAATGAGTCTCAAACATTTAACCTCCTTAAATGCTATGATTTCTGTGTATTCCAAAAATGGTGAACTTGATGAAGCTGTGAAGCTTTTTGACAAAACTAAAGGGGAAAGAAACTCTGTAACGTGGAATTCGATGATGTCGGGTTACATTCATAATGGTCAGCACAATAAGGCATTAAAATTATACGTGACTATGCGCAGATTATCGGTAGAGTATAGCAGATCAACATTCTCTGTCCTATTTTGTGCTTGCTCATGTCTTTGTTCTCTTCAACAGGGACAGTTGCTTCATGCTCAGTTAACCAAAACACCATTCCAGGCAAATGTTTATGTAGGGACTGCTCTTGTAGACTTCTATTCCAAGTGCGGTCGGTTGGCTGATGCTCAAAGGTCATTCACCAACATATTTTCACCCAATGTAGCAGCATGGACAGCTCTCATAAATGGGTATGCATACCATGGACTTGGATCTGATGCAATTTCACTCTTTCACTCAATGTTAGTTCAAGGAGTTGTTCCAAATGCAGCTACTTTTGTCGCTGTTCTTTCTGCCTGTAGCCATGCCGGTCTAGTTGATGAAGGTTTGGAAATTTTCCACTCAATGCAAAAATGCTACAGGGTAAGCCCAACAATAGAACATTACACATGTGTGGTGGATCTTCTTGGTAGATCAGGCCATGTGAAAGAAGCTGAAGAGTTTATTGAACAAATGCCTATTGAAGCAGATGTGGTAATTTGGGGAGCTCTACTTAATGCCTCTTGGTTCTCGAAGGACATGGAAGTGGGGGAGAGAGCTGCTGAAAAATTGTTCAATTTGGATCCCAACTTAATATCTGCTTTTGTTATTCTGTCCAACATGTATGCCATACTAGGTAGATGGGGGCAGAGAACAAAACTTAGGAAGAGATTAGAGAATTTGGAGTTGAGAAAAGATCCAGGGTGCAGCTGGATAGAATTGAACAACACTGTTCATCTGTTCTCTGTAGAAGATAAAAACCATCCTTATTCTGATGTTATTTATGAAACTGTAGAGCATATAACAGCAACCATAAACTCTATTATACCCTTCAATTATCTCTCTAGCAGCAATGGCGGTTAGCATTTCTAATGCAAAATTCTCTTTAATTCCTTATTTTTCTTTCAGATATGGTCACTGACATAAATATTTCTAGTCAGGCATAAAGTCTCCCAAAAGCTAAGTGTTTGCAAACGTAATCTTGAATGAATTTGATTTTGTAAAATTAAAAGTGAGTTTGAACGGAAGTGATTTATATTTAGATTTCAATTACTTGAATACAAAAACTATACATAATTGCTTTTGCTAGAATCACATTTTCCTGTTTGAAATAGAAACCAAACTTTTTCCCAAACAAGTTTGAAAATGATGAAATCATGGTGAAAAGATTGCAACGTTGGTTTGGGTGCTGCAAATGCAGCATATCAACGCAATATTGGTGAGTGCAACCTATTATTGGATTTATATCTCTAATACACCCTTCACGAAGCTTGCCTTGTGCTCCTGACTATATATTTTTTCCTCTGGTCTATTTCATTTCATCACAGGGGACAACATCTACTGAGACTTTGTTTTCCCTTAGCCATGTTCAACCAAATGAATACTCATAAAATAGAATAATTGAGTGTGTGCCCATGTTAGGTTTACCTCTCAAAAATCTCAAACAACAGTTTTGTTACAGTTCATAAGCATAAAAACTGACAATGGTTCCGTAAGCTACAATTCCATAAGCTGGCAAGTTCAGACTATCCTTCCTTTGTTTTTTGATAAGGCAAATGTTAGTTGTTAATAAGTTATGTTAGTAGCCAGGATTTGAACCTTGGACCTCCTTCCTCTAACTCCTTCAAATGTCCCAGTTCAACCACTTGAGCTACACCTTGGAGACCAGACTATCCTTCCTTTAAGGGTATTATGTATATAAATGCAACCCAATTAACAACCAAAAGTATAACTACACATAGGAATAAAAGTACCCTTATCTACGACCCTTAGAAAAAACCTCAAAAATCAATTTCGAACTAAATGGCTGGAGGAAAGGATAAAACAGACTTCATCATGCATGACCTTCACTAGTTTATGCAAACTATATTAATGAGATTTTCTTCTAGTAGTATCGTTGTGCCGATAACATGTTTCGATAATTGGAGTAGGAATAATTAGGTATAAAAGCTCATTAATATAGTTGGTTGGGATATAAAGGGTATTGTTAAAAAAGAAATAATTAATATTTTTTGATTTTCTAAAAAAATAAGTAATTTGAGACAATAAAATATTTCAAAAAATACAACTAAAATGAGAAAATGGAAGTATATATAAGCACTGGTTTTTTTCCATCCCTATATGTAACACATAATTAAATGATTTTATGGTGATAAGGCATCAACACTTCAAAATTTTTCAATGATTGAATTCAATTCCATCTCACCCGAGACAATTGACATGACATACAGGTCCAGATGTAAACGTTCAGTAATAAAAACATACCTAACCATCTCCCCAACACACGTGTGAGTAAATGACAGCTAAAAATACGTAATTCGTCAGTAAAGAATTATAAACAAAAGTTAACTAATTCATGATTATTAAGATAGTCAGTTGATCACATTTAATTTATGTAATTTTAATTAAAAAATTAACTCTATTGCCTAAATTACCTTCTATGATTAATAAATTGGTTCATTAAAAACATAAAAAATTAAATTAAATGAGGAATATTTTAGAGATACTATCATTAAATAAAAAAAAAGTAGTTAATATTTGCTTATATTTTATTCAAAAAAATAATATAAAATTTGCTTATAATTCCTTCCGTAGCGAGTATGGAGTGAGTATGTATCATACACCGAAAAAAAGAAAAAACCTACACACGTCTCATTAATTATATGAAATCCAAATCTTCCATGGAAACAGTGAACTACCAGATCATATACTAGTCACCACTTCATATATAAAGAGAGAAAGACTCACTGCACTTTGCAAAAGTAATCAATTACTCCTCACTAGCGGTATGGGAGAGGTGGTGGACCCAGCTTTTATTCAAGATCCTCAACACAGGCCTAAGCTCTCAATCATCGAAGACAAAGGAATTCCTATAATCGACCACTCCCCAATAATTCACCATGCAGTTCCAGATCCATCTGCCATTGAAGGCTTAGTGAAGGAGATAGGAAGTGCATGCAAGGATTGGGGCTTCTTCCAAGTCATAAATCATGGGGTCCCCCTCAGTCTAAGGCTCGAGGAAGCCTCCAGAATGTTCTTTGCTCAGAGCTTGGAGGATAAAAGGAAGGTTAGCAGAGACGAGATCACTCCAGTTGGTTATTATGACACAGAAACTGGAAAGAAGTGTTTGATTATTTAGTCAAATTAAAGATCCCACCTATATTCCTGTCACTTCTGATGAACATGGTGATCGAGTCACTCAATGGATTAATCCATTCCTTGAATACCCTCCACACTTCAGGTAATTATTCATCTTCAATCCATACTCACTAAGCTTAATTACATTTTTGGTTTATCTATCATCGCGATTGTGCGATTTTGGTATTCTAAGTTTTAATTTTACGAGTTGGGTATGCTAAGTATCATGATTTTGCCGTTTTGGTCTCTCATATTCTAATTGCGCGAATTAGATCATTCAAGTATCGTGATTATGCGACTCTAGTCTCTCTGCCCTATTGACGTTCTGAAAACGTTGATGTGTCATGCATGAGTATAACATAGCACATAACTTGGCAAGAGTGATATCTTTGATGACTTAAAAATTAAAAAAAAAACCTTTATACATCATATATGTACTTAGGGGATTAAAAATGCAAAATCGTGATACCTTGATGACTAAAATCACATCAATAATCGGAGAACCCAATGTTGGAATTTTATATATTCCAATAATTAATATGGGCTGATATTATTAATAATTATATTAGCTATTTATCATAAATGAGCTATATTTTATGTGATCATATAAAGTTAAAATAAGGTAAGCTCATTGGACTCCTAATTTAATTGATATGGACCTTATATGAGTAGATATAAGTGTGGCCCGATAAGGGGATAATGGGTACCCTGTTAGGTTTAACACACTATAAAGAAGGCTATGATCCCCAATACACCGAATCGCCGTCATCCATTCTCTTCTCCCCATCTGAAGAGAACCTAAAGTCTTGTGAGAGAGCTCAAGAAGATTCGGTTGAGGAAGAACCATAAAGCCACCGCTAACATGCTCGTTGTTCGTTGCTATGGATTCAGTTGCTCGTTGGTTGTTCGCGATCATTCCTTTGTTATTCCGCTTCAGGTGATTGATTGCTATGGATCCAGGTATTCTTCTAATCCTTGATAATCCAACATGTCGTAGATCCTAAGGGTAGAGAACATGTTGTTCTTATTGAGCATGCTTGTATGTCTTTATAGCTTCCGCCTAAGGTTTTTTTCTTCTATGAGATTTGAGCATGCTTGTTCTTGTTGTTGTTATTAATAATGAATTAATTCAAACAAGTGGTATCAGAGCGGTCTTCTATGTTGGTTTATTAGGATTGATTTATGATGCGGTTTTGCTCTTGAATGAGTTTTATGTTATTCCTCAATTTTGCGTGAACTCAAAATTACAGAATTTATGGCTTTTATTTTTGTATGCGGATCTTTCAAAATACTGAAGAAAAAAAAAAGGTTGTGTGCCTTTCAGATTTCGGCAATTGATCGAAATTGAATATAAATTTGCACAATAATTTTTTTTTATCTCTCGGTGTGAAAGATTTTTTGGAAGAGAGTTTTGTTTTGATTTGAATATTATTTAATATTCATGAATGATTGTTGGTAATTTTTTAATGATTGGAAATTTGGAATTTGCAATCAAGTGTTGTACGTGAAAAGTTATTTTTTTTTTGCCTTCCTTGATAATTCCGTATGCAAAGGTCAATAATTATAGCTTTTGACTTATTTCTTTTTCAAATGCCACGATGCTAATTGCTTTCAATTTAGTTTGATTTCAAATATTATCATAAATTATGATATGACTTCATATTATTTGAAATTGAAAATATGGATTTGATTGAGAATTGTTCAGCGTTGTGCGTTAATTTCGAAATCAAAAGATTTCAATTTTTTGTTGAAATTATTGTAATCGAGTTTTTGGAGGGCAATTGATTTCATATATTTGAAATTGAAATTGATTTTTGGAAATCTTGTACATGAAATTTTTTTTGCAATAAGGAAAATAACGATTTGGTTTTTTTTATATTGCATAAAAAAGGAAACCAAGAAAGTTTTGTCATTTTCTGATTTGTTTTAGGAATTATTAAAGTTATGATTCTATACGTTTGATTTGGACAAAATATTTGAGCGAGATATTATATGTGATTTGTGCCATAAGAATTTCACGATTTTTTGGCCTTTGCATTAAGTTCATTTGCGGTGAATCTTCAATTATATTTGGTACATATATATTGTTGATTTTGGCCATCGTGAAAGAAGACATACAAATCTTTAGTTGAATATCTCTTTATTGTGATAATAAGATTTAACTGTCTTTGATTATTACATATTTCATGTTTTTGTCTATATTGAGAATGAATCAAATAAAATTATTACCGCAATATTATTTTTAAGATTTAGATTTTGAATTTAATAATAATTAATGAAATATTATTATAATTCAAATTTGAGGTGTATGGTTATGGCCTTAGAATTTTTGGGTGTTGTTTATTTATTTTAAATACGACCTGCGTGTCGTGATTTAATTCAAATACGACCTGTGTGTCGTGACTTTCTCTTTATTTTAGTTTATTTTATTTTTTTAAAATATTATAAATGATAAAAAAAGACGAAAGAGGGGACAACACCATATGGACGCCGGTTTGGAGCGACTGGCTTTTGGGTTAAAGAATTGTAATAAATAATTATTTATTTCTTTTCTGTTTAGGAGGCCATAACCATACCACGATAACTCTTATGAATTATGCATGTGATGTATGAAGTGTATGCATGTATGCTTGTATGCTATGTATGTTTCGCATGCTAAATGTCGCAGTTAGAACTTCGCCTCCCAACCGCTGGGCAATGAAGGGCACCACTTAACAATGGTGCCGATTTCAGCAGGCCACTGGGCGGTGGTCTCGGTTCGTCATCTTGTCGTATTTGAGCCATCGAGCGGCCAACAACACCACTAGGCAGTGATGTGTGAGATACTTCTCTCGCTTTAGGACTGCTAAGTGGTCTTTTGACTGATGTGTGATGTTGTAAACATACAGCTATAGATATTCCTACACCTAGGTGTTGAATTTATGTAAACTAAGGCCCTCCCATTTTTTTTATTAATAATTGTCTAGTATCTTTAATTGGGTTGATTGAAACAACATGTTGCCAAAGTAACCTCTGTTGCGTAGATTAGTTCAATTAAATTTACAAAAGATGTAGTGTGGAGTTATTCATGCGAGTTGTTGTCGGCCCAAAGGAAGGCGTAACTTGGCCGCATAATTCCATACCTGCGATGATAAATGTGTGGTGATTATAAAGACAATTTATCCATGTGAGCAATTGGGATGCCCAAAGACAACCATTGTTTGACAGGACTTATCGCCAATGTTTGATCGTTGCGTTGAGAGTACTGCTTGCAGTTAGTCTTTACAATCCAAAAATTGGGGATTAATGGTGCGCTTGGTATCTTGTTTGGGTCTTTAATTTACAGATAAAGAATAATTGAGCATGTCTTATTAATTATTTTAATTTGACGTGTCAATTGATGTTGTGTGGGTGCGTGTCCATGCGAATATTAATCGGTCCAAAGGAAGGTTAATATTTGGTCGGGTTGTATTCACACCTGTAATGGTAAACCTGTGGCGATTATAAGGATAATTTCTCCATGTGAGTAATGAAATGTCCAAAGATAACCATTGTTTGACAGGACTTATCGACAGTGTTTGATCATTACAACAAAATACCAATAGCAATTAATATCATTGTCCAAAGACTTGGTATTAATGTTGCATCGGATATTTTGATAAGTATATTTTAGTACTTTTGTTCTCTTTGAACTATAATAGTTTGTGTATCTGCTGTTTTGAGTTCAATTTAATCCTTAAAAGTTTAGAGTTTTAGGATTAAAGACAGAACATTAAAGAAAGTTTTGGATTTAGACCTAGCATAAGAATGGAGAAACTCACTTTCTCTCACTCAATTCGGTATCTATGAAGTGAGAATCAAGTATGAGAAGTAGGATTTTTCCAGCCGCATAAATCTGATGATCATACAGTACAATATTTCAGAGAACTTTAGGGGTGTTATTTCCGATGATATAATTTATGTCGTAAATTTCCTTGCTGAAATTAAAAGTGCTTGCAAAAGGCAATGAGGCGAAAATGAGCACTCGTTGGAGAGCTTAATTTTCATTAAGTATAAAAGTAAAGGGAATATGAGGAGCACATTATGAAAATATTCAAATCTTGTCTTCAAACTTAAGGCGCTAAAACTTGAGCAGTCTAACGACTTGCTTAAACATTTAGCATTTGTATTCTTTTTTGCACAATTAGATCAGATTAAATCAGTTTACAATCATTAAAGGAGGAAATAATCTTTAATAAGATTATTTCATAAGGTGTGCAAGAAAATAAATGGTGAAGCAAGAGAAAAAATAAAATAGGGCTCATTTGGCAAAAACCCCAAAGGATAAGGGCAAATAAAGAAAATTAAAGATGAAAGCATATGGTCTCTCTCAAAAGAAACAACTAAGGTTGTCTTAACTGACAAATACCAAGTGACGCTAAAAGATGCATCCATATAGGAGTTGGCAAAGTCGGTGAAGACTGAGACTCTAGGCATTTTAGATTGTTGTTACTGGCTTATATTTGAAATTAAAAGACAATTTGGTTGAATCAAATTTTGGGATAAAGTTTGGTTTTTTGTTTTTTTTTTGAACAAATTAAGATGATTTTGGGTTTATTTTTTAAACAATGGATTCAATTTGTCTTTTAAATTCAAATATTGTTGGAGTCAATTGAGCTATGACTTGTGACAATCTATAATTTCTAAAAGTTCTGAGAGGTATAAACTTTGGTCCTAAGTTAAAGAAATTTTTTGAGACGGGAACTACATAGTTCTTTAAGGATATTGAGTTTGGGGGGGAGATAAGGTTAGAGAACAAAATTGAGTGAGGAAGAAGCGGTTCTAATTATTGAACCAATTCATACAGTTGCTATTGGTGTAGCAAATTTGGATCCTCATGAGGACATTATTGTTCTTCCTCCCAATCAAGTTAAGGAAATTATTCATGAAGATCAAACTCAACACCCTCAAGAACTAGAGCATTGGGAGCCATAAAGAAATGATTGACCGTAAAGAGTTATTCTATTTGGTTTTATTGAAAGACTCATTTTCGGACAATCACAACACTTATTGCTTATTATAACTTTGGAGCTACATAAGATGGATGTCAAGACGGTGTTTCTTAATGGCAATATTAATGAAACAAGTGTATATGGTGAAACCGATATACTTTGTGTCGATAGACCCAAAGATAGTTTGCGAACTGACATAATTCACCCATTAGCTAAAGAAGTTGTCTCATTAGTGATACCGCAAAGTCTCATCAGGTAATTGTCTCATTTGGTCTCAAGATGAGGATTGTGGACGAATGTGGGTATTACAAGGTCAGTGGGAGTAAGTTTATATTACTGCTACTATATGTCGATGATATTTTATCTAGTCAATAGCGATATAGTTTGGTTGAGCGAAACCGAGTAATCTCTAACGAAAATTTAGAGATGAAGGATCTTGGGGACGTCTCATTTGTATTTGGAATCCAAAATTCTGAGAGATATCTCTTGGAATATTCTGGGATTATCACAAAAGAGCTATATCGATAAAGTTTAAATAAATTCGACATGAAATATAGTAAACCAGAGGATACCTCAGTTACTAAGGGAGACAATTTTAGTCTCAATTTTTGTCCGAAAGAAAATCTGGAAATTCAGGAAATACTAGGAGTTCCCTATGCTCTAGCTATGGGAAGTCTGATACATAATCTTATCTGTACGCATCAGGAAACGACGTACATCGTGAGATCATGTGGCAGATACTTGAGCAATTCTAGTTTGAATTATTACAAAAGGCAACCATGAGGATCATCAAGGAAAACAAAAGTCTATATGCCCACATATCAAATATCTGAAAGATTAGAGATCATCAAGAACTCTGACTCTGATATTCAGGATGTTAATATTATAGACATCAAATTATGGGATATGACTGAAATATCTATGTCACTAGGTTGCATATAGTAAAAGGTATTAAAATACCATTTAAGTTACAGTGTGATAGATAAGTCAGTCGTATCCTACTTCAACAACAATAAAGAATGATACAATTTCTATTGACATAAAGGTGTTCGTTGTTGAAATAATGAATTTAGGATAAAAGAATTTCTATAGAGCACATAGAGGCTAATTTCATGCTAGCTATCCACTGACTAAGGGCTTGACACATAAGGTTTTTCATGAGCATGTTGCTTATATGGGTGTGTTGTCACTAAGGTTGTCTTAGCTTAGTGGGAGTCTTTATTTGTGTTCTATGTTTGAGATACAAACTTTATGTTATTTCGGATTTTCTGTAAAAATAAAGATTATGTTTATGAATACATTATAAACATGTTTGTATCTTGTGTGCAAAATTAATTTGCACATTAAGGATTTTGTTTTGCAGAATTAAATTTTGCAAAATTGATCTCACCAAAGATTTAAGTAGGACCAGTTGGAAATAGGCATGATTGAGATCACATTCCATGTAATTTCCATGCTACTCTTTTATATTGATCTATGTCATCAAATGTGTTAATGTGGTGATCGTCGGGGTTTAGTCACAATTTACAGAAGTGACAAAAGCCGCGGTGATTTCATTATTGATACATGAGGTGGACCAGATTGTAAGGAGGAAGTCTAAAGATAAATAGCATTCAGATATGCGCACTAAGGAATTCTGATATAATTATTACGATATATAGCCCAAGTGGGAGATTGTTGGAATTTTATATTCCAATAATTAATATGGGCTGATATTATTAATAATTATATTAGCTATTTATCATAAATGAGCTATATTTTATGTGATCATATAAAGTTAAAATAAGGTAAGCTCATTGGACTCCTAATTTAATTGATATGGACCTTATATGAGTAGATGTAAGTGTGGCCCGATAAGGGGATAATGGGTACTCTGTTAGGTTTAACACACTATAAAGAAGGCTATGGTCCCCAATACACCGAATCGCCGTCATCCATTCTTTTCTCCCCATCTGAAGAGAACCTAAAGTCTCGTGAGAGAGCTCAAGAAGATTCGGTTGAGGAAGAACCATAAAGCCACTGCTAACATGCTTATTGTTCGTTGCTATGGATTCAGTTGCTCGTTGGTTGTTCGCGATCATTCATTTGGTATTCCGCTTCAGGTGATTGATTGCTATGGATCCAGGTATTCTTCTAATCCTTGATAATCCAACATGTCGTAGATCCTAAAGGTAGAGAACATGTTGTTCTTATTGAGCATGCTTGTATGTCTTTATAGCTTCCGCCTAAGGTTTTTTTCTTCTATGAGATTTGAGCATGCTTGTTCTTGTTGTTGTTATTAATAATGAATTAATTCCAACAGCCAATTCACACAATTAAAATCTGGAGGATCAAAATTGCACTATACTTGAAAGACCACATTCATACAATTAAAACCTAGGAGACCAAAAACACACTTTCACGATACTCGGAGACTAAAAGTGCGGTTAACTCTACTATTTATTAGTGATTGATTGACACTCAATTAATGGGTTTTGTTTAAAAATGATGTTAATATGAGCAGAGATGTAATTGAAGAGTATATTAAAGAGATGGAAAGGCTGGCTTTTAAGTTGATGGAGCTTATAGCTCTGAGCTTAGGTCTTGAAGCAAAGAGGTTTGAAAAATTCTTCATCAAAGATCAAACTAGCTTTATTCGATTTAACCGCTATCCTCCATGCCCTTACCCTCACCTGGCTCTTGGCGTTGGTCCACACAAGGACTCTGGTGCCATGACCATTCTTGCACAGGATGATGTGGGAGGACTTGAAGTGAAGCGTAAAACTGATCAACAGTGGATTGGGGTGAAACCCACCCCAGATGCTTACATTGTCAACATTTGTGATATTATTCAGGTCTGGAGCAACGATGCTTATGAGAGTGTGGAACACAGAGTGACTGTCAACTCTGAGAAAGAAAGGTTTTCAATTCGGTTCTTCTTTTTCCCATCACATGACACCGAAGTCAAGCCTTTGGAGGAGCTGATAAATGAGAATAACCCTTCAAAATATAGGCCATACAAATGGGGCAAGTTTCTTGTCAGCAGACAGGGAAGCAATTATAAGAAACAAGACGTGGAGAACCTTCAAATTTACCATTTTAAGCAAGCTTAGAGATACCATAATAGAAGTATTGCTTAGCTTATTCATGTAAACTAGGAATAATAGTTTGCAGCAGATTTGATCCAAAACAATGTTTCTGATATGAGTGACTGCAAGCGAATTTGCTGCTGAAATTACTAGTGTGCATTCTGCAAGCAATTATCACCGAATAAAATAAAAGAAAATTAATACCATTTATCATGCTCATCTTAAAAATTGAGACTACACACTATCTCAACAATTTTCAAATAAATACTAGTAATTTTTATTTGTAAATGCATTTTGGCTATATATACTTCTTTCGCCGGCAGGTGCACGGAGGCAGGAATTTTTTTTCATGTCCATGGAAAAAACAATATTTTTTTCCAGGAAATATAATATATTAGTAAATAAATTTTATTCCTATTAGGAAAAAAATATGCAAGTAGCGTATTTTTAAATCAATCTGAAGATATAAAGGATTTTGAAGAGGCATTTTGGGCATTTTTTTTTTTTAGGATGGTTAGGGCCGGCACAAGGAGAAGCCACTAAAGTCCTTGCTTTAGGCTTTCACCCTTTGACCAAAAAAAGGCCTCACCCAAAAAAATGATTTTGCTTTACATAAGGAGAAAGAAGTTAAAAGCCTAGTCCAGTTCATGTATGTCATTTACCATACGCAAAAATCACGACAATGTGTGATCCAAAACTCCCGTGCGCTTACTAGTCTCCCACTTCTGAATAAAATTTGGGCTTTTATTTTCCCACCTCCCCCACTTAATTTCCCCACCTCCCATATTTTTAAAAATCCAACTTTACTCTTGCACACATAATATCCAACTGTTGCATTTTTTTTTTCTTCACGTCCCTCACATACTCCCTCCACCTCCCTCACATACTCCCTCGCCATTTCCCCACCTCCCACACCATTTGTTAACAATCCACCCGCAGCTGCCGCAGTAGCAGCAGCACCACCGCCGTTGGGTCCCTGCATCGCATTCGTTCGCCATATCCTCCACAGGTTCGTCGGCCTTTTTTTTCTTCTTTTTGAAATCGCAGACTGTCCGGATTCTTATTACCGGATCACTCCGGATATAAGAATCCGGACGTATATTTTTTGATTACTCTATTTCCCAAGTCCGGATTCTAATATCCGGAGTACTCCGTATTCTAAAGTCCGGAGGTATAAAATAGTCCGGATTTAAGAATCCGGAATATTCCGGGAATTAGAATCCGGACTCTTTGTCTGTTAAAGTTTTGACTTGTCTTTTCCAGTGCAGTTTCAATGGAAGACAAATTTTCCGAAGACAACTTTCCCGACACCATAGTGCCCATTGTTCCTGATGTTCCAGAGGCCGTTTCCATGAATTGTACCAGTGCATTCACTACTGCTCGGGTACTTATTTTATTGATCAATTTTGTTAAGATTTGTTAGATGAGTTGGTGAATGAAACATGTTGTCGTTTCAGGTGTTTTCTACGCGGGATGACCTATTGGCATGGGCACGAGACATTGGCAAATCTGTTGGGTGTGTGGTTATTATTTTAAGATCAGACTATGGGCAATCAAGCAAAAAAACTTTTGTGATGTTGGGTTGCGAGAAAAGTGGCAAGTATAAGCCTTACAAGACTATGGGAGTGAAGGATACTGGCACTAGAAAATGTCAATGCCCATTCAGATTGAAAGGAAGGCTGGTGAAAGGTGCCGGAGGGTGGATTTTGAAGGTAATGTGCGGTATGCACAACCACGGGTTAGTCGAAAACTTTGAGGGTCATCCATATGTTGGTCGTCTAACTTCTGAAGAGTTGTCTAATCTGAGCGACATGACATTGAACATGATTAAGCAGAGAAACGCCTTACTCTCATTACAGCATAAAAATCCAAACAGTCACACCACAATTAGGCAGATCTACAACGCACGACAAAAGATCCGGTCTAGTCTAAGGCAGGGCAGAACTGAGTTACAACATTTGATGAACTTGATGCATCGTGATCGTTATGTCCACTGGCATAGAAAAGCCGATAACTCTGATGTTATCACTGATATAGTT
Source organism: Calophaca sinica (assembly GCA_037113605.1). NCBI lineage: Eukaryota > Viridiplantae > Streptophyta > Magnoliopsida > Fabales > Fabaceae > Calophaca > Calophaca sinica. Next base: position 96,578,187 of record CM073734.1, on the reverse strand, counting down.
TGGGCACATCCTGAAGCTATCAAGCTTGTAAATTCGTTCAACATTGTTTTGCTTATTGATTCGACATACAAGACTAATAGGTACAAGATGCCACTAGTTGAGATTGTTGGTGTGACCTCAACTGAGATGACATTCGCTGTTGCATTTGCATTTTTGGAGTCGGAGAAAGCGGATAACTACACATGGGTGCTTGAGAAGTTGAAGGGTATGTTTATGAGACAGGATTCATTACCACAGGTGATAGTGACCGACCGGGAACTTTCTTTGATGAATGCAGTGGCTAACGTTTTTCCCCTGTCGCGTAACATGTGCCAATTCCATATCCGTAAGAATGTGAGGGCGAAGGTTTAATGGAAAAGGTTTAGAAGCGATTGTGCTAGGGATTGGGAGGCGCTATATCTTAGTCGCATGCAACATTGGAAATCTATTTTTATTTCATCCGCAGAACATGTAGCTGTAGATCATTGAATATTTATATATTGGATCTCTATATTTATGGTTCAATTTGTGTTTTAATTTGTGTTTTAATTGTATTTGCCTCTCAACGACATAATGGTACGACCAGGAGACGCAAAATTTATGAACAAATAAAATGCATATATCCCAAAATACAAATACATATATATGTCTGATCAAAATACATATGAAAACACTAAGAGGGTACTGCTACTCGTGCCTACGCCTGACCCGTCACCGTATATATATCTGCAGGAAATGGGGGCGTGCTAATCTCTGTAGCTCTCGCATCAGCTCCCAACCATCGGTGTCGGGTTGGATGTGCAGGCGTCCGTCCATCACTGCCTGTGCAATCTCAGACACCCTAGCCCAACTAGCAGCCTACGACAACAACAAAAAAAGATTTAATTTTCGTATTCACAGCTGTTTAAGACAAATAAATAAGACTTATAAATATAACATACATCTGCTGGTGGCGGTGGTGCTGCGGATGGTGGTAGTGGCGGCGGCGGCGGCGGCGGCGGCGATCCTGGATCTGGAACTGGTACATGATCAGGATATATATATGGATGTGAGATACGTCGGAACCAATCCATGTATCCAGGCTCCACGTCCGGTAATCCAGGCGCCACCGGAGCACCAAGAACAATGAGGTGCTGATCAAAATGAAGCCACCTCTCGTCCATCTCCTCTGAACTGACCGACTGCCGTCTCAAGTCCCGGGGATCGACGGGTATGCGCTGCACATGTCCAAACTGGCGCAATACCTTGTCCGGCAGGTATGGATAGACGAGAGTCCCAAAACGGATGAAGCCCCTGAAGTGAGATATAGCGTAGAACTCCCGCGCCTGCCTGTGACCGACATACGGGTCCCAGGTAACATTGCCTACAGTCAGCCGATCCAGGGCCTGCCGATATGGTCTCACCAGTCCTGCGCCTCTGACCACATCCCAACGAGGCACGGTATCGCCTCGTCGTACTCGGACATAAACTCCTGAATCAGGAGTCGTGTGCGGAAGTGCTCATGAATCCAGGCTGCATGAAAATTAAAAACTCAAATACTCTTTAATTAGCGCTTTACAAGTATAATAATGATTATTGAATACAACAAAATTAGTGCACTGTAATAGCGTCGCAAATCCCGCCATCCGCTTCATCTTAAACACCTTTCGCATCCCTGAGTTGGTCGTGCAAATGTCACGAGGGCTATGGCACCCCATGCGTGGAGTCTCGACACGGCTCGAGTCCCTAAACATGTGCAGCCATCCTATACGCTGGGCGAGCCACTCTTCTCGGTGAAGCAGTGGTGCCGACAAGGTGCAATAGGTAAGCCCTGGCCGCCATGTCCCACTTCTCCATCCTCGCGGCATCGCTGTATACCTCGGTGCCACGGCCACTCGGTCGAGCAGTACATACATCTTCTATCAATCTCCTCATGTGCTCTGACTCTGGGGCGCTAATGACTCGTCGGCATAGCGGCGGTGTCTGCCTATCCGGCTGTGTAGCAATGTAAAACGTCCCCATCACTGGAATATGGAGTAGCTGTGACACGTCATCCAGAGTAACCGTCATCTCACCAATCGGCAGGTGGAAGCTGGAAGTGTCTGAATGCCACCAGTCTACAAAGGCACCGACGCCTTGTCGACCGCCCCATAACAAAGCCGCCTGAGTGGATCAAGCTTCGACTCAACCAGAATAGCATGAATCTGCGGACAATGGGCAAAAGCAGATACACTGGTGCCGTGACTGATCACCCTAATCTCTCCCCGCAACTGACATCAAAACAAAGACAAAGATAAGTCAATTACATATAAATAAATGAAATTAATGTAAAAAACAAAAATAGTGTTTACTTACGTCGGGCTCAAGCCACAACCGTGCGGCCACATGTTCTTGTCCATAACTGACAAGAACTGATCTGTCGTATGGGCCCCCAGGGAATGACTCCGACTGCTATACCGGCTCCACCACCGGCTCCACTACCGGCTCCACCACCGGCTCTACTACCGGCTCCACCATCGGATGTCAGATCGACTCCACTACCGCCACTGGCCCACTGACGTCGCCTCCACGGCTCATGTCTTCCGACGTACTAGCTAAAGTACCGACTCCACTACCATCATGATGTCGACGCAGCTCATCCTGACGCTTGCGCGCCGACATAGTAGGTCTCGTCCGGTCATCAACAGGGACTGATATCCGACCACTTGGTATCCGACCACCCCTAGCGGGTGCACGACTCCTCGTACGTGCCATAATCCTGTAAAATAAATTCATAAATAAAATATAAATAAAAATCAAACTAAATAACTACTGCTGTCATTCTGAACGTCCGAACTCTAGAATTCGGAACACTCCGGCTTCAAGAGTCCGGACGTAGGAATTGAAGTTTCTGTCATTCTGAACTCCGGACTCTAGAATCCGGAACACTCCGGATTCTAGAGTCCGGACGTTCAGAATGACAGAAACTTCAATTCCTACGTCCGGACTCTTGAAGCCGGAGTGTTCCGGATTCTAGAGTCCGGAATTACAGAGAAACCAGAAAAAAAAATAACGGGCGATGCTCGTACCTTGCAGAAAGTGAGAGGGAGAGAGACGATGGGAGACGGTGGAAATGTGGGGAGTGTGAGGGGCGAGAGTGAGAGGGAGAGGAGAGGGGAGGTGAGGAACTGTGGAAGTGAGGGGAGGTGAGGCGAGGATCGGGAGAGGGAGAGTAGAGAGGAGGTGAGAAACTGTGGAGTAGGGGGAGGTGATGAAATGAGGAGGAAATTAGGGTTAAGTTGAGGAGTATTTCAGTCTTTTCATTAGGTTGGGGAGGTGGGGAAATTAAGTGGGGGAGGTGGGGAAATAAAAGGCCATAAAATTTTCACTACGCTCCCAATGTGATGTAACTGAAGCGCCATCCCTGCTTGGGCTGGTCTCAAAAAATGGGTCAATATCTCCCAACAAGCGTAGGTTTTGAAAGACCTCTACTAGAACCCCTTACCATTTACTCACTGGTTTTTTTCGTATCGTAATTAAACCACAAAAGGCAAAATGTGACGCAGCGTAGTCTCTTTTCGTTGACCAACTGTGTTTCTTAACTTTCTTTCTCAACTTTCTTTTTGTGTTTTAATTTTACGAGTGTGTGAGTGAATATATTTTTATACTTTGAATCAATTATAAGTATCTAAATTCTAAAATATTTTTTATGTTTCAAATTTGTTGGAAACACTCACAATGAACACTCACAAAACAGAATAACCGATTGGTGGAGAGTGTATAGATCAAAAGAGAAAAATGTATTATATGAGAATTACACATGGATACAAGTATTTATATCTACTAAACCATACAACAATTCAGTTAAATGGTTGTGTAACTAACTCCAGCTCACCTAACCAAATTAACTAACTTCCACTTCCACTAACAAACACTTAACATACACCAGCTTGAATTAATCACAATACTTCCCCTTAATTCAAGCTTCTAAGATTCATAACACCTAACTTCAATCTTAGCTCTTCAAATCTATCAAGCTTCAATCCCTTTGTCATGATATCTGCCAGTTGCACTTCAGTTGGGCAGTATTCAAGCTCAAGCCTTCCTTTGGCAACTTGATTCCTCAAGAAATGAAACCTTGTCTCAATGTGTTTGCTCCTACCATGAGACACAGGATTTTTGGCCAAATTAATGGCTGATTTGTTGTCCACTAACAGCTTCAATGGCTTCTCAATTCTAATCTTCAGATCAACCAGCAGTGATTCGATCCATTGAGCTTGGCAGGCAGCATAGCAGCTGGCAATATACTCTGCCTCACATGTAGATAAGGCAATAACAGGTTGCTTCTTGGAGCACCAAGAGATTGGTGCTCCCAAGAACTTGAAATGTAGCCAGTAGTGCTTCTCTTGTGAATTAAATCACCACACCAGTCAGAGTCCGAGTAGCCAATTAGCACATTCTTCCTCTGTTCAAGCTTGCTGGGAAACAACACCCATAATCATTTGTTCCCTGCAGGTACCTCAACACTCTCTTGGCAGCAAGTAGATGCGATTTCTTTGGTGCAGCCATGAACTTACTAATTAGTCCAACACCAAAGCTAATATCGGGTCTACTGTTACATAGGTACCTAAGAGAACCTACAATCTGTTTATACAGTGTGCCATCTACTGCATCTTCATCAATCTTCAGGTCCAGCTTCAGATTTACTTCCACTGGAGTTGTTGTAGAATTGCAGCCCTCCAATTTGAATCTCTTCAAAATTTCAGTCACATATTTCCTTTGATGCATCAAAATACCTCTAGTGGTTCTCACAAATTCCAAACCAATGAAATAAGTCAAGTTTCCAAGATCTGTCATTTCAAACTCATTGTTCATGATTCTCTTGAATTCTTCAAGTTCCTTCAAGCTTTCACCAGTAACCAACAAATCATCCACATAAAGACAAATGATTAAGAGACCAGACCCTTCATTCTTCTGTCTCACATATATTCCATACTCAACTGAGCATTTAATGAATCCCAGCTGAAGTAAGAATGCATCAATTCTCTTGTTCCAAGCTCTTGGAGCTTGTTTTAGGCCATACAATGCTTTTTTTAGCCTATAAACCATCTCTGTCTTCCCCTTTATCTCAAATCCTGGTGGTTGTGAAACATATACCTCCTCATCAAGCTGCCCATTTAAGAAGGCAGACTTGACATCAAGCTGGAATAAAGGCCAGCTCCTTGCACTTGCCAATGCAACCACCATTCTGATTGTTTCAAGTCTGGCCACAGGTGCAAACACTTCTGAAAAATCAATTCCAGCTCTTTGTAGGAAGCCCTTTGCAACTAATCTTGCTTTATGCTTTGCAATTGACCCATCTTGATTGAGTTTTAACTTGTAAACCCATTTCACTGCAATCTGCTTCTTATTTGGTGGCAGGTTTGTTAAAAACCAGGTCTGATTTCTCTCTATTGTTTTCAGCTCTTCCACCATAGCATCTCTCCATGCCTTACTCCTCATTGCTTCTTCATGATTCATTGGTTCAGAATCGGCTAGCAGTGCAAAATGAACTAACTCACCATCAGTCCCTATCTCGTCATCTGCAAACAATTCAAAGCCACTCAACCTGCTAGATACTTGCCTATTCCTGTGTGGTCTCTCAGGTTCACTCCCTGTACCACTTTCCACACTGTCAGGCTCCACATTAGGAATGCAAGTGTCACTACTTTGCTCTTCTTCTAGTAGGTCAGTTTGCAGTTGTTTCAGACTGCTACACTTCTGCTTCCAATTCCAGCACTCATTTTCAACTACTACCATATCTCTGCTCACTACTATTTTCTCCTTCACTGGATCAAATAATCGATATGCACCTATAGGATGGTATCCAACAAGGATCATGGCTTCACTCTTGTCATGTAGTTTCTTTCTCAACTGATCAGGAACATGTTTGAAGCACAAGGCTCCAAAAGTTTTTAAATGGCTCACTGTGGGTTTCTTACCAAACCATACACCTTCAGGAACATCACCATTCAGCCTTTTTATGGGACATTTATTGAGAATATACACTGCTGTTATGACAGCCTCTCCCCAAAAGGAATGTGGCATGGCCTTCTCTTTCAACATGCTTCTAGCCATGTCTAAGATAGTTCTGTTTCTTCTCTCAGCCACACCATTGTGCCGAGGTGTGTAAGGGGTTGTTACTTCATGCTGGATTCCATTTGATTCACAGAATTTTTCAAAGTCATTTGAGGTATATTCACCTCCACCATCAGTTCTCAAAAACTTGATCATTTTGCCACTTTGTTTTTCAACTAAGCTTCTAAATTTTCTGAACATATCCAGTGCTTCATTCTTGGTCTTAATCAAATAAATCCACATCATTCTACTAAATTCATCAACAAATGAAATAAAGTATTTGTTACCTCCTGCTGAAGTAACCTCGAAAGGACCACATATATATGAGTAGACCACTTCCAATAGCTTCTTTGCTCTCATTGGCAAATGAGATTTGAAAAATTTCTGGGCTGCTTCCCTGTAAGACAGATTTCACAGACTTTCTCTGGTACAGCAGTGATGGGCATACTAGAAACCAGTTTCTTTGAGCCAAGTTGATTCAAACTTCTGAAATTCAGGTGACCAAACCTTGAGTGCCACAGCCAGCACTCATCTCCAGACTCCACTGCCTTTAAACAATGGATTTCTGCTGCATTTATGTTGATTTGAAAGGTTCTATTCTTGGCAAGAGGAACCTTTAACACTAGGTTCTGGTTTGAATCAAACATTTGCAGCATATTGTTCTCCATCACTACTTGAAAACCCTTTTGTATTAGCTGCCCAAGACTGAGCAAATTGCTCTTCATTCCGGGCACATATAATACATTCTCAACAAGTGCTGTCTTGCCACTACTTCTCTTGATCACAAGATTTCCAACCCCTTCAACATCAAGGGTTCTATCATCTGTAAATCTGACCTTGCTCCTCCTAGTTGTATCCAAATCAATTAACCATTCTTTGTGACTGGTCATATGATTGGAGCAACCAGTATCAAGGAACCAGTACTCATTTTTCAAGGAATCTTCATGAGTTATGGCCATGAGCAGCACTGGATCCGAATCTGAATCCTCTTCTTGAGCAATACATGCTTCTTCATCACTTGTCTTCTTTGACTTCCCTTTACCAGACCAACATTCATTAGCAAAGTGACCATACTTCTCACAATTATAGCATTGTATCTTTCTTTTATCAAACTCCTTTGATCCCCCTCCATTTTTAGTTTTGGTAGAGCCACCTCTCTTAGAAGATTCAGCTCTATCATCACTCTTCCCGTGATTCTTTTGGAACTTTCCTCCTTTTGAACCTTTCTTCCACTTTTTCTTTGAATCATCACCTTTCTTGTTCACTTGTGCCTGAAGTGCTTGCTCCTTGTTCTTCTCTGGATTTCTTTCATTGAGCCTAAGCTCTCGGGCCTCCAAAGAACCTTGGAGTTCTTCAATGCTCATTTCTGAGATATCCTTAGATTCTTCTATTGCACACACCACATAGTCGAATGGAGGATGTAAAGATCTCATGATCTTCTCACAAATCTTGGTGTCAGTCAAAGTTTCACCACAACTTGCCATTTGATTTGTAATGCTTCTTACCCTACTGAAGTAATCAGTAATTTTCTCTGAATCCTCCATTTGCAACAGTTCATACTGTCTTTCTAGCACTTGCAATCGCACCTTCTTGATCTTCCCTCCACCTTCATAGCACTTTTCAAGAATATCCCAGGCTTGTTTTGCTGTTGTAGCCGCAGCAATCTTATCAAAGTTTCCAGGATCAACACTTTGATGAATGTAAAACAAAACCTTGCAATCTTTTTTCTTGTTCTCCTTGAAAGTATTTCTCTGAGCCTCTGTCGCATTTTCCCCAACAGCAGGGTAGCCATTTTTGACAATTTCAAGCACCTCTTGAAAGCCAAAAAGTGTTTTCATCTGAATGTTCCACCTTTCCCAGTTTTTCCCGTCAAGGGTTGGGAAGTGCGCTGGGAAACCTCCATTGTTGTTGGAAGCCATCTTCTCACTTCACTCGTGATTTGAACCTTACACTTCACTCGTGTTTTTCTTGCCCAGAAATCTTGCTTTCTTGATACCAGTTTGTTGGAAACACTCACAATGAACACTCACAAAACAGAATAACCGATTGGTGGAGAGTGTATAGATCAAAAGAGAAAAATGTATTATATGAGAATTACACATGGATACAAGTATTTATATCTACTAAACCATACAACAATTTAGTTAAATGGCTATGTAACTAACTCTAGCTCACCTAACCAAATTAACTAACTTCCACTTCCACTAACAAACACTTAACATACACCAGCTTGAATTAATCACAATAAAATTAAAATATAACAATTTTAATAAAATATCATTGTTGACTTTAAAAAGGCATCGGTTAAGAATTTGCTTTAGGCTTACATAGATGTTAGGCCAACCCTGAGGATGGTGTTCACAATCACAAGGTGGAAAGCAGAGAGCATTCCTTGGTTTGAAAACTGAGAATTATGGTGTTCTTGAGTCTGGCCTGGCTTAAAAAAAGATGAAAGCTTTGCTCTCAAATATTCTCTTGTCAGAATTTTCACAAACAGCAGTACCGGTGACTTTTGATTTCATTTTCATAGTTTTTTTTTAAAATGGTTAGAATAATTTATTTGATAGTTAACGTGTGTTGACATATACTCGTGTATATATTTAGAAGTACTCGCTCCGTTTCTTAATATAGAACCCTTTTATAAAATTTTTTTGTCCATTAATATAAGACTATTTTCAAAGACTAATGTGCATTAATTATTTTTTTTTACAAAATTATCCCCGAGTTAATGAAGAAAATTAAAAGACCCATAATTTCTCTCTTTTAATAGCCTTGGAAGATGAGAAGGATAATTTGAAAAAAATAACATATATTTTGTATAAATTTAATACTAATAACTAACAAAAATCATTTTTTAAAGGGGACATGAAATGGTCAAAAGGGTCTTATGTTAAATGAGAGAGGGAGTATTTTATATTTGTATGTGTTGTTCTGGACCGAATCTTAATCCTGCCCATATAAGGCCCAACTGACCGCGTAAGGGTGCGGGCCAAATGATTTTACATAGCAATCAATCTGAAGATAAAAAAGGGGGCGACGGAGGCATATGCATTATTATGTATATGTGTATACGTTAAAAAAGGAAAAATACTAACAAGTACTTTTGGATCATTGGTTAATGAGTTAAAATGGGTAAATTTGTATGGAAAAATGATGTATTTGTCATATCAAAAAGTGTTTAGTTTGTATTTTCAAGACAAACTTTCCTTTTATATATTCCTTAATCAATGCCTTTAAGTACTCATTAGCAAGACCCTAAACAAATTTATAAATCTCGAAAGGCCATGGCACCTGCGTGTCCCTCCTCCCGCGGCCTCTATTCACCAATCACCATCATGACCTCCCCAAATGCGTCAACTTGTACCAAATATGACCATTACTATATGTTTGATGGCGATGGCTACCATGCACAAGGTGAATAGGTTGTGTATGGTGCACAAGCCTATAACTAAAAAAAAACAATTGTTATTTTGTCCTCTTTCCTCATATCCCATCGTACCTCTCACCACACCTGATCCACTCTCCCATCCCCATTTGTTCCATCTCCATTCCGGTCACCCTCCAACGACCTCTCTCCCCTAGACCCATATGTGCCTCTCATCTCTATGGACACTGAGATGCCCAGTGTCATTGTCTGCCCCGAGCTCCGCAACCTAACTTTCCGGTCCCGTCAATCTGCTCTTATTCCAGAACCAATGACAATCAGAATCTAAACAACACAATGTGTTCAACCACCAACAACAAGATAGAGTTCCAGGCTCTATGTCAAATGCTCGCAAATGGGGTCCATAACCAGCAGTTAGTGGTGAACAGAGGCGGAGGTATAGTCACCCTAAAAATTTTCGGAATCAGAATTTGTTTACTCAATGGGGAAAGAGGAAGTGATATTTCATTTATTTGCTTCTATTCCAATTTTTTCTTCGTCGTGATTTTCGTTTTGCTTCCTAACTTCAGTCATTATTCTACTTTTCTCACCGAGCAATTAAAGCAATAAACTAGCCACCACTGCCTCAAGAATACTGAAATTAGTTGGCTCCACCACAATTCTTTCATAAGGTTTTGCAAAAAGGGAAATAAATTAATGACTATATATACCAATGTAAATAAGAATAAATAAATGAATAATACAAATACACAGTCTTGTTCTTGGTCCCCCAGAGCTGAACCTCTCCAACCGCCACTGGTACTGGTGAACAATGATGGGTATGGGATTAATGGTTTAAAAAGGGGGAGAATGGGGGTGAGATTTTTAAGAGCAAGATGAGGGATTTGGAAAAATTGTTGTTAAAGTTGAATCTCATGGATGGCTGAGGAATTTGTGCCTTCGTCACTAATAACAAACAATCATGGCTACTTAGTTGGACCTAATGCTGGGTTTGGTTCCACTTTCTGCATAAAACCCAAACTCATTCCATCAAAGCAGTACGAGTCCTATTCTAACTCGTGCACTAAAAGTAGCGAACATGTGAGCTTTCACCGGAAGGGTGACAGGGAGGGGACGATGGGGCGAAAGGGGGTGGGTGGGGGTTCACGGGATTGGGGATGAGGATAACGGCGATGGTTTTTGAGAAGGGAGGGCACTGATATAGTGGAAACAGTTCTATGGGATTGGGGGTCTAAAAGCAATTATTTTTTGCTGTAATAAACTTATGCACCGTACACAACCCATTCACTTTGTGCACGGTAGCCATCGCCTATGTTTGATCGGTTCAAGTTGTTTTGGAATTTTAAAAAATTAATAACTCGTCCAAACTGAACAAACCTTATCACGCTGGGGTTGGGTCATCGGGTTTAATATTGAAATAATATAAATGATCAATAATTAAAAATAATTATCAAAAAGATAAAAAGGGATTAAAGAAATTGTAAAAAAAAAATAAAAGAAAATATCACACGACATATTTATAAGTTTATGGAATACAATTTGGTCTGAGTGCATATGTACATGCCCAAAAATAGAATTATGCAATAATAAAATCAGTGTCTTCTCTTAGAATTACACAATTACACAATATAAAATTATAATTGTTATCTTTAGAATTTTAGAACTTCTACTCCCACAACCATTTCCATTAAACGCAAATAAGAATTAGAATTATTCACAACCGTTGAGAGTTCCATATCAACTAATGATATTGCTTAAATAGTGCTTGTAAGAGCATCTCTAATGGTGAACCCAAAATGGGTTGCTTAAATGGTCTCCACCATGCCACATCATTTTTAAGCAATCCACTTTTTTTTTTACTCAAATAGTGAACTCTCGAGAACTCATAATAGGTCCCACAATTTATCCCACTTTTATACTTTGGTCCCACAATTTATCCCATTTTTATCTCAAAATTTTCCAAATGATAATAAAAAAACCATATAAAATTTTTGGAACTGAAAGCGCTGTAGCGAACTGGATTTACACGCTGTCGAACTCCAACAGTGAACTGCTGAAAAACGAGGTCGCAAACCATGACACGCTGCTGCTGGAGTTGCTCTAAGGCTTGAGTCACCTCACAATTCGATTTTGTGGAGTTGTGTTAGACCATAAGTCCAAATTCTAAGATTGTATCAGATCCTATAATAGATTTGTTATAGGGTTAAAATTTTTGTTATTCCACTTGCATTTCTCGATACTCTAGATGCCCAATTCTAAATGTGGGGAGGTGCATTGAGTCTCACATCACCTAGAGATATGACATACGTAGTGCTTATGAGTTTTGGATTATCTCACAAGTAAATGATATGGGGTTGAGTTATATCTCAAGTTCAAAGAGCATTAAGTTAGGTTGAGATTCATTTCATTGTTTTCAACCTGAGACCCAAACCAAACACATTGAGTTTGGCAAAATGCAAACTGAACTGAAAAAATGATTTCAAATTCCAAACAACCACAATTTTTTCATATTGAATTACTCCCCCCGTTTTCGTTTATAAGCAAAAGTCACTTTTTACATTCATCGAAAAATGTATGTATCTCGTCCAAAAATTTAGACCAGATACATATATTTTTCAATGAATGTAAAAAGTGACTTTTGCTTATAAACGAAAACGGATGAAGTAGTTCGTTTGGTTAGGTTATCGAATTGATCTAGACCTGTGCCTACTCCCACAAAGTTCTATCTCATACTACTATAAGATAATGACAAGACATACTAGTCCAGATTCAATGCATCTACTTTCAGTTATAATTACTTTTTCCTCACAATCTCTAATTTGGACCAGATACATACATTTTTCAACAAATGTAAAAAATGACTTTTGTTTATAAACGAAAACGGAGGGAGTAGTTCGATTGGTCAAGTATTGGAATTGATCTAGACCTGTGCCTACTCCCACAAAGTTCTAACTCATACTACTATAAGATAATGACAAGACATAGTCCAGATTCAATGCATCTACTTTAAGTTATAATTACTTTTTCCTCACAATCTCCCCAACAATACATAGTATTTTTCTTTTTTAAAAATGATATGAATGTTTTTATTTAATACTAGTATATATGTGTGTTTGTAAAAGAAAGCTAAATTATTGTGTTAAAACTACACACGCCTCATTAGTTATATGAAATCCAAATCTTATTATTGACTCATCATGGTGCTGTAAGTAATCTTATTGGTTTCATGTTTCTTGTGGAACAATAATATTATAATTTTGTTTACACATCACTACCAGTAATCTTATTGGTTTCATGTTTCTTGTGGAACAATAATACTATAATTTTGTTTACACATCACTACCAAAAAAAAAAAATATTTTGTTTCCTCCACATATCAAACAATCAATTTTTTCTTCTTTTTAGAAAAAAATAATCTCAATAGTCAATGAAATTATAACAGTGAACCACCACGTCCATACTATTCACCACTGTATATAGAGACACACTCACTGCACTTTGCAGAGGAATTAATCAATCATTAGCGGTAGCAGTAGCAGTAGCGATGGGAGAAGTGGACCAAGCTTTCATTCAAGACCCTCAACACAGGCCAAAATTCTCCATCATCGAAGACAAAGGAATTCCTGTAATCGACCTCTCCCCAATAATCCATCACCACGATGCTGTTCCAGATCCATCTGCCCTTGAAGGCTTAGTGAAGGAGATAGGAAGTGGATGCAAGGATTGGGGCTTCTTCCAAGTCATAAATCATGGGGTCCCCCTCAGTCTAAGGCAGAGGCTCGAGGAAGCCTCCAGAATGTTCTTTGGTCAGAGCTTGGAGGATAAGATGAAGGTTAGCAGAGACGAGATCACTCCAGTTGGTTATTATGACATAGAGCATACCAAGAACGTTAGGGACTGGAAAGAAGTCTTTGATTTTCTAGCCAAAGAACCCACTTTTATTCCAGTCACTTCTGATGAACATGATGATCGAGTCACTCAATGGACTAATCCATCCCCTGACTACCCTCCAAACTTTAGGTAATTGTAATTCTTCATCTTCACTTTATATTAATTATTGATTGATTGACACTCAATTAATTAATGGCTTGTGTTTAAAATGATGATAATATGGGCAGAGATATAATTGAAGAGTATATTAAAGAGATGGAAAAGTTGGCCTTTAAGTTGATGGAGCTTATAGCTCTGAGCTTAGGCCTTGAAGCAAAGAGTTTTGAAGAATTTTTCATCAAAGATCAAACTAGCTTTATTAGACTTAACCATTATACTCCATGCCCTTACCCTCACCTAGCCCTTGGTGTTGGAAGACACAAGGATCCTGGTGCCTTAACCATTCTTGCACAAGATGAGGTTGGAGGACTTGAAGTGAAGCGTAAAACTGATCAACAGTGGATTCGGGTGAAACCCACCCCAGATGCTTACATTGTCAATGTTGGTGACATTTTTCAGGTACTAGTGCAGTCACAGCTGTTTTGGCTGCGTTAAATATATTTTTAGTCGAATTTTTCAAGTTTAGTCCATGTAAAATTTTATCTTTTTCACCTTTTAGTCTATTTCTCGAGACCAAAAAAATACAATTTTATAAAAAGTGGGGATTAAAAAAGTATACAGAAACTAAACTTGAAAAATCGTAATTTAATAAGGGCTAAATTTTTTTTTGCGTAATTCATACTGTGTTTTATGGCTTAACCCCTTAATTAGTAGAGAGAAAATTGGAGTTGTTGGTGCAGGTTTGGAGCAATGATGCCTATGAGAGTGTGGAACACAGAGCGATTGTCAACTCTGAGAAAGAAAGGTTTTCCATTCCGTTCTTCTTCTTTCCAGCACATGACACAGAAGTCAAGCCTTTGGAGGAGTTGATTAATGAGAATAACCCTTCAAAATATAGGCCATACAAATGGGGCAAGTTTCTTATCAGCAGACAGGGCAGCAATTTTAAGAGACGAGATGTGGAGAACCTTCAAATTTATCATTATAAGCTAGCTTAAAGATAGTACTATAATTGAAGCATCACTTTGCTTATGCATGTAAATTGGGAATAATATGTTGCAGCAGATTGATCCAAAACAACGCTTCTGATTCAAGTGACTGCAATCAAATTTGCTGTTGAAATTACCAGTGTTCATTACGTACGCAGTTATTACCGAACAAAAGGAAACTAAATTAGTACCATTTATCATGTTCGTCTCAAAAATTGAAATCACATTGGCCTTTAATTTCATTGTTTTACCGCTTCTGTTGCATAGTATCGTTTGGTAAAATCCATAAAAAAAAAGTATCATTTGGTAAGATACTTGCCGATTGTAAACTATTTCTACATTACAATATGGTTAGCCTTTTAACTTGCATAAGATTTCATTGCAGGAGGAACACGAACGAACAATTTCCACTCGACACTTCTTATGATGTTGAAGTACATGAAATCATAATCGATATTCATGTATAATTAAATAAACTCAATCCCGACATTCAGTAAACATCATTGCTCAGCATCTTGTTGATATTGAGTGACTTTGTCATCATCGCTGTGCTCAACATCATTGCTCTAATCAGTAATTAGTTTCAATTGATATCCGATTGACTTTTTTCTTGGGCTTCCTCTTCTTGATGAGATATCATTCCTTGATCTCCACCTTGTGACTAGTGGCTTCCTTGGCCATGAACTAATTTTCCACTTCAAGTATGTCATATTCACACAATTACTCTGTCGTGTAACTCACCTCATTCTAACAATTGATGAACGAGTAGTGCTTCTAGGACTAGTTGAAACAAAGAAAGAAGAAATATTAATAATCAATTCTTAACGAATTCATCCAAGTTCTAACCACTTTTATCTCTAGTTTTTTGGGTTTTCTTCTAATATTGCAAATTTGAGAATACATAATTCAGAATGCAACTATACACAAAAAAAATAAAAAATAATATACTATTACAATTACCATTTCACCAGCAAACCATCACAATGAAATAAAATGCATCATCATGAGCATAAAAAGTGTCAACATCACCAACAACAACGACAAGAAAATGACATGATGATGAATCCAGTGACGATATCTATACACACGCTTATCTATACTTTTATATAGCGTTTTATTAAGGCAACGTTATCTAATCACATAAAATAGACAACAGTTGCTATATAATTTGCTATCTTTAATCTGCGCGTTTTTTTTTTGACAAATCACATTGCTTGGGAAACACTAGCAAACCTGCAATATAACACCAAAAATTGGCATAGCGTTAGTTCAACAAAAGCGTTAACCTTGCAATATGACACAATTAGTTTAATAAAACAAGTGTAATATAGGTCTGCTAAAAAAAATCCGGTTGATTGAATTAATCCACATCCAAACCATATATAAAAAGTCTGGTTTATTAAAATTAGTTTTTTAACCTCTCCATTTTATTTTTTAAATTGTAATTTTGTTATTTGATTTATTTTAATTGGTTTTATAATATGGATATCCAAAACCAAATCAGGGTTATGTCTTCTTCACCATAGGGTTAACAATTAAAACCCTAAATAACAAGCTACTAGTGGTGGTGGTTTCCCTCCCATCCAAACCGTGACCTCCCACACCAGCATCAGCCAAACACCGTCATTATTGTAGTCGCACATCGCCGATGACATTATGCCAATCATACGTTGTTATACCCTAATTTTGTCCACCTACCTCCTGTGATTTGTTCTTATCGTTGTTTTTACTTTATTCTTAGTAACACATTTTGGGTTCATTTTTGTGTTAATCCTTTGGGCTAATTTCAGTCCAATTACAATAAAAAAAGGAGGTGCAAATAGTCAAGCAAGCCCAAGATATAACCAATGTCCAATGTCCATTACATATCAAAAAATATATACAAACCAATGTTTGAATGAATTAAACAAAAAACAAAAACAAAAATGAAAATTGCAGGGAGCATGGCTCCTGCACAGAGACAATGCATAAAAAAAAGGGTGAATGCAGCATCTGCTGCGTTGAGACGTTGGGACAAGGAGAAGAAGACAAATGGTTTTCCTTGGAGGCAGCTTGTTTCTCTGTCTTGCTGCTAGTCAAAACCTACAAAAAGAAAGGCAACAGTCTATTATGAAGAAATTGCATTGTCTAATTAGGCACAAATGGAAGAAAACAAAGTCAAACCAGAAACAATTACTATAAGCATGTATGCAGCAGTGGGTTGGGGGAATACAGGCAATGGGCAGAGCACTTGAAACACCAAAATGGCAACAATTTGAAATATTAAAAAAGATGATGCAGAGATAAATTGACCACACTGTCTATATCTCGTATAAGGCAAAACTTTGCCTATAAATACCACCAGCAAATTCACTCAAAGAGGAGGAGAAAAAAAAAATTCTGGGCATTTTTTGACTACCAACCAAAGAATTAGAGCCTCACACTGAAGCCCTAATTCACCAAATCAGAACACACAAAAAAAGAGCAGAAGCAAAAAAGAAAGCAAGTAAAAAACGCAGAAGAGAAAGAGAAGAAGAAGCAAAAACGCAGAAGCAAGAAGAAAGAAGAATAGAAGAAGAAGAAGAAGGTACCCTCCTCTTCACGATCTCCCACCGTTCCCTCTCCCTCTCTCAAGACGTCCCCCTCACGCCTGCTTCACAAGCCACCCCTTCTTCCCTTTCTTCTTCTCGCCATCTCTCTCTCTCTCTCCCCCTCATCTTTGTTCCCTTGCGGCGCTGCTTTCCCTTTCTTCTTTCTCTTCTGTTTGTGTTTATGTGTGTGTGTGTGTGGGTGTTTATGTGTGTGTGTGTATTTTCCAGCTTAGGTTTTACGCCCCCTCCCCTTTATTTCATGTTCTGTTACCTTTTTTATTTTTATTTTTATTTTTTTCTTTTCACACCCAGCTTTCTTTTTATTTACGCCCTCCCTTTGTTTCATGTTGTGTTATTTTTTTTCTTTTCACACCCAGGTTCTTTTTATTTACGCCCCCTCCCCTTTATTTCATGTTCTGTTATTTTTTTATTTTTTTCTTTTCACACCCCAGTTTCTTTTTATTTACGCCCCCTCCTTTTTTTCCCTTCTTCTTATTCTGGTCTTTTTTTATTTATTTCTAGTCAAATTAGTACAATCTCATTCAACTAAATTTAACATACAAATTTCGAAACCCTATTTTTCTTAAAAAATCATATGATAAAAATCATGAAAATTAATTTACTAGTGATGATTACTCGAGATTGCTTCCCGTTTAGTCATTACGAGTATCTTAATTTTCTAAATAAAAATGAGTTATTAGTGAGGACCACTCTTGGTTGCTTCTTGTTTGGTCCCCATGAAAGCCTATCTTCTTTATAAAAATAAAATCAATCTTTTTTTTAGTAGTAATAATCACTCAAGATTGCTTCTCATTTGATCATTACGAACACCGTTAATTTTCTAAACAAAATAGGTTGTTAGTGAGGACCACTCTTGATTGCTTCTTGTTTGGTCCCTACAAAACCTACCTTTTTTCCATAAAAAATATACAATTAAAATCAACCAACACACAACCATTTTCTACCCAAGAACTACGTAGCCTTTGATTTCTCCACTGCACCCGGAGATACGTAGGAGCAGGAGCATACTCCTGTCAAGCACAAAAATAAACAACTTTTATTAAGCCCCTTTTTTTTATTTTTATTTCATCATTGTAAATCCTTGTCTTTTTTTAATAAAAGGGAAATAAATATTTTTTAGAAATTAATAAATTTTGCACAATCAATTAGAGGTAACCTTTTTCGAAAGGATGTCGTGGGGTGCTAATACCTTCCTTACGCATAATCGACTCCCGAACCCAAATCCGGTCTTAAGGACCATTTTTCTTCAAAAAAGGTTTTTCCAATATTTTTCCTTCGAAAACAAATCATTAGTGGCGGCTCCATTAAACTCGAATAAATCCCTCCGGATTTTTCGGTCGCTACAGCTGGCGACTCCACTGGGGACATTTTTTTAGAGAGTCAAGCCTAAATAACTGATTGTGCTAAATAGTTAACTCTTATGTTTAATTTCTCTTGTTTTTATTTATTTATTTATTTATTTATTTATTTATCTATTTATTTATTTATTGTTCTTTTGTGAATATTTGTTGTGAATATTATGCATATATTTGAACCTTAGGTTAGAAGACCATATTTTGTATATTTTATTGGTTTTGCAGCTTGGGTAGTGTTAGGGTGTTGCCCCTCTCACACACCGCACCTACACGTTCGCACACACATGTGAGTAAGGCCCTATACCCGGGTCAGAGCAAAGTTTAAGTTGAGTGGAGGTTCGGTGATGGTCAATTGGAATTTGCTTTTCTTCTGGCTATTGCGAGAACTTCATCTAGAGTGTGCTCCCTCTGAGTATTCCGCACCGGATAGTTATCTATCGTTGTGGTTAATATTCAGGAGGAGACTTTAGCTCTAGAGGCCTTTGGTGAGAATGTGACTAGAGCCACCATGAGATCTATCACTCAATACAAGACTATAGACCCCTTAGGCTAGAAAATATCTAATTTTAGGTTTAACCCATTTAAGACACAAGGGGCATCATATCATTTTTGTTCTTCCACCAAAAATCTGTTATATCACGTCCATGCATAAAAAAGGGTCTACTAAATCACATATTTTTGTGCATGCTACATGAATAGTCATCATCACTCAACATTATATCTTCATGCATTCATACTTCCAAAAAAAAATGTTGAATTTTTTAAAAAAAAAAATGTCATTCATTCTCATTTCATTTTAGGTGCCAGGAAAGCATAGGAACTTAAAGTTTGGCTGCAAGTATTTTGTGAGATAATATGGGATCAAGCGGCGAAACTGTCCCTTTGAAGAAGCACATACATCCGAGAATAAAAAAGCCTGAAATAGAAAGCCTGAAGAAGTGTGCCAATTTAATGACGACGAGCATTCAGCGTATAACCTTCATTGGAAAGTATGGGAATATTCTCAAGTTGCTAGAGGTGGATGTGCAAGTAAATGCCATTTCTGCACTTATCCAATTCTATGATTCTCCCATGAGGTGCTTCACTTTCAAGAATTTCCAAATGGCTCCCACACTGGAAGAATTTGCTCGGATTTTAGGATACTCGACCGAAAACATGAAGCCCTACCAACGCACCCGAGATTTTAATCTCCTACAAGAGGTTGCTATAATTCTGAAAGACAAGGAGGATGAATTAAAGAAAAGAAAGTTAAACCGACATGGTGTCGAGGGGTTTCCGCTAGAGTATTTTGAAGAAAAGATGAGGCATTTGGCTAGTGTTCAAGATTGGGCGTCTTTCATGGAAGTGTTGGCTCTTACAATTTTTGGCATCATGTTATTTCCACGCATTGATGGCTATATAGACTTGGCCTCGATTGATGTATTCCTAGCCTTTAAAAAAGGGAAGAGAGCCCAGTGTCAGCCATTCTTGCGGATACTTATTGTGCCCTCACTCACTGTCATGAAAAAAAGGGAAGAAGCTATCATGCTACTTATCCACTCTCTATGTGTGGCTTGTCACCCACGTATTCGAAAATAGGAAAATGTCATGTCCTTTTGCAGACTTCAACACATGTGATGTAGGGGTCAGAGATGGAGATCGGTGGGCTGTGACTCTGGCAGATCTTGATGAAAAGACGGTCCGATGGTACCCAGGGTGGTTGGATATACATGAAGTGGTCTATCAGTGTGGGAATTTCCCTAATGTTCCACTTTTAGGAACAAGAGGATATATTAACTACAATCCTTCTCTGCTGCTAAGACAACTTGGTTATTCTATGATGAATCCACCGTCAGATCAGATGATGACCCCCTTTGTGGTATATGAGTTCGATCAAGGAAACGGCGGAATGCTTAGAAAGGTCCGATATGCGTGGGACCAAGTCACTCGGAAAGGGAAAGTTCTCAGAAAAAGAAGCATTGGTGCTACGGATAGTTACCACCAATGGATCGAAAGTAGGGTTCGAGAAATCAAATTGACGTTCAATGGTACACCCCCACCGGAACCAGAAGCACTGGAATCTATCCCTATTACGAGTAAAGAGATGGAAGAGCTTAAAGTGGCTTTGTCAAAATCTAATGAGGAAAAGGAAGAATTACAAGCAAGGTTAGAAAAGGCACTTCAAGAGAATAAGTACTTACAGTCAGAAAATATCCTAAAAGGGAAGTTCATCAAGAGAAGCAACAAAAGGGCAAAAGTAGAGGAAAAGAGTAAGCATGATGTGCAACTTTGTCTGAGAGGGGCAAATGAAGAGCTAGAGCTGCGTAATCAAGAGAGGGATAAGGCTATAGAAAACGCCTATATATGGAAAGGATTGTGGAAAAAGTCCTCGGTTACCGAAAAGAACTTGCAAGAGGAGCTTGAAGGTTTAAAGCGACATCTTGAGAAGGTAGTAGCTGGGTATGAGAACCGAGCCCAAAAGGAGCAGCAATACAAGGAAGAAATAGAAGAGATGCTTGTGAAATATCAAGATGCGCTGAAAAAAGAACAAGAGGATGCAAATGAGTTGCGGAACTATATTGAATATCAAGAGAAGATCTATGACGACCTAAAAAATGAAAGCACGTATTGGGAGAATCGTTTTACAAAATCGTCACCGGATAGAAAATCAAGCGCTCTTTAATGAACTGAGGAACGAAGGCGTGCATTGGAGGGACTGTTTTTCAAAGTTGGCAAGTTTGGCCAATCAAGCAATCATAGATATCCCTAGGCGTCTAGAGGAGGCTGATGCGGTGATGCACCCACTGAATACTCTAGTCAATGTTTACAAGTTTATTGAATTTTGTAAAAGTTTGATAGAAGAATTGAGAGAAAAGGCCGGTTGTCCTATGAAGAAGAAAAAAAGGGCGGCTAATTGACGAGGCTTTAGTTTGAGTGAATTGTACTATTTGTGTTTCTCATCAACAAAGGATTTGTCATTTTGCTTATTGATCCCATTTTGTTCTCCAAATTACTTAACGCTTTTAAAAAAAATAAATGGATACTTACAACAAAGCAATGAGGCCTACGGTTCCCTGGTACAAAATGAATAGATTCATGCATCTACATTCATTCATTTTTCTTTTCTTACATACTCATATCATTTCTTTAAATCACCAGAAAATAATCAAACAAACTGGTTCCTCGACACCCTTATCGAACTCGCTCTCAATCAAAGATCATGGATGGCCAAGAGATGAAAGAGGACGTCAACTAGCTGAAAGAACAGATGAGCAAAGTTTTGGAGCTTCTGCAGTCCCTAAACAAAGACAAGGCTGCAGATGGGGTATCTCCAGCGGTGAATGATGAAAGTCAAGCTACACCTTCCCACCCACCTGGCTTTGGTCCTATGCAGTTGCAATATGGTCTCAACACTCAAGGGATGATGGTACCTTTTGCAATTTACCCGCATGGTCCTACACACTCACCAGTTAGCAACCCTCAGAATCAAGTACCACAGTTCCTACTTTATGGACTCCCGCCTGGTTACACGCCACCTATGGCCAATGATGATACTGCAAACCATAACCCCCAAGGCCCACAGGCACAACAGTTCCCACTATTTGGTCTTCCGCCCGGTTACACACCGCCAGGTGCTAACAATAACTCTGCAGAAACTGATTCCCAAGCACTTGTTGTGCAAGATGTAGCTCAAGGATCTGGCTCCGGTACTGAAACCATACCAGTTCAAAGCTCAACTCCTGGCTTCATGACATTCACCTTTCCACCTGGTTATGCGCCATCCCATCTCGGGAATACTCAAGGAGTCAGTACGCCTGTAGTGGCCCCCGTGGTGAATCCCCGACCATTTGGTTACCCCTATTATATTCAAGGAAATCCATTGAATCCCCAGACTAACCGCATTGCCTGGTCTCCAGCTATGGGGGGACCCGATTTGAGCATCCCAGTTGGGAATCAGTGGTCTGATACGAAGTTGCAAATCCTCGAAGATAGGCTAAGGGCTGTAGAAGGAGTAAGTTATCTCGGTTCAAGTATCGCTTCAGATCTTTGTCTCGTACCGGATGTGGTTGTACCACCGAAGTTCAAGGTGCCAGACTTTGACAAGTATAAAGGGACAACTTGCCCGAAAAGCCATTTGACCATGTACTGTAGGAAAATGGCGTCCTATGCACATGATGACAAACTTCTGATTCACTTCTTCCAGGATAGTTTAATAGGGGCAGCGTCGAGTTGGTATACACACCTTGAGCGATCTCATATTCGCTGTTGGAAAGATTTGGCGGATGCCTTCTTGAAGCAGTATAAGTATAACATTGATATGGCTCCTGACAGAATGCAGTTGCAAAACATGGCAAAAAGAGACAATGAGACTTTCAAGGAATATGCCCAACGATGGAGAGGACTGGTAGCCCAAGTGGAACCGCCTCTGATTGAAAAAGAAATGGTGGCCATGTTCATGGATACTCTTCAATCACCCTTTTATGACAAAATGATCGGAAGTGTATCATCAAACTTTTCAGATATGGTCATCGTAGGGGAAAGAGTTGAAGGAGGAATGAGGAAGGGAAAGATTGCCCAAAGTTTTGCTGGAACTAGTAACATCAAGAGACCCCCAACAAACTTCGTAAAGAAAAAAGAAGGGGAAACCAATGCTGTGATGACCAGCCCGGGAGGACAAACACAAGGAAAACCACCCCAATTCTTTACCAATTTCCCACATCCTTTTCCATACCCCTACTTCCCACCTCCATACATTGCCGCTGCCTCTCATAATCCTACCCCCCGGCCAAACCAACCAATGATGCCCTCTCGACCACCTTCCCCCATCCAAACACAAGCACAACCAGTTGCTCCCACCCAACCGAACCAAAACCAGAAACAACCAAATGACCAAGAAAAGAAAGCAGTTCAATTTGATCTTATTCCCATGACCTATACGGATTTGTTCCAGCACTTCATCAGTAACTCCTTGGTCTCTCCACGCTCAATGAAACCACTCCAACCTCCCTTCCCAAGAGGGTATGACCCAAATGCCAAGTGTGAGTTTCATGCAGGGGCAGTAGGTCACACAACTGAAAATTGCAAGGCTTTGAAGTACGTGGTTCAAGATCTGATCAATGCCAAATGGTTGAGTTTTAAGGAGGATGGGCCTAATGCGGGTAATAATCCCCTCCCAGGTCATGGAGGTTCAGCAGTCAACGCCATTATTGAAGAGTTTAGGAATCAGCCCCTGACAATGAAAGTGGAGGATATTCGTACTCCCTTAAGGGTCATCTATGCCAAACTCTGCAAGTTCGGTATAATTGGGATGAAATACAATGAGAAGAACTTGTGTAGCTTGCATCCTAATGACAATCATTGCATAGAGGAATGCGAGGAATTCAGGCAAATTCTCCAAGAATTGTTAGACAGACACTTGATACAGGTAGGTTGTGTGAAGAAAGATGAAAACATATTGACTCTTCAGTCAAATGAAGATAAAAACACGACCTTCCCAAAACCGTTGGAAATTTGTTACAACAAGCTAGTCCGGGGCGTGCCTAAACCGATAACTATTCATGTACCAACTCCTTTCCCTTTCAAGAACACTAAAGCAGTGCCATGTGATTACAGTATGAAGGTCTTTGTGGACAATTTAGGGGATGACCAGTTAAAAGCGGTATCTGGATCTGGCAATCCTGCTATCACTAACATCTCGGGAATCGGTGGGATGACCCGAAGTGGACGAATTTATACCCCTATCGGACCCATGGACAAAACTCGCAAGGGAAAAGATAAAGAAGAAGAATCCATTGATAAAGATATGGGTAATAAGGCAAAGAAAGAAGAAGAAAACAAGAAAGTAGTATCTGAAGAAGAGGTTTGTGAATTCCTGAAATTTATGAAGCAGAGTGAATACAAGGTGGTGGATCAGTTGAATCATACTCCTGCAAAAATATCTGTGTTATTGCTGCTGCTGAATTCTGAGCGCCATAGGGAATCGTTGATGAAAGTGCTAAATGAAGCTCATGTCACCCATGACATCACGGTGAACCAATTCGACGGGATTGTGGGTAATATTGTTGCTAGTAATTACCTTACCTTCACTGATGAAGAAATTCCAGTTGAAGGAATGGGGCATAACAAAGCATTGCACATCTCTGTGAAGTGTGGAGACTATATCCTTGCTAGGGTACTCGTCGATAATGGGTCATCTCTAAATGTTATGCCAAAATCTACCTTGGCAAAGTTGTCTGTTGATGGATCATATATGAAGCCCAGTACCATGGTGGTAAGAGCCTTCGATGGGTCTAGAAGAGAGGTTATTGGAGAAATCGAGCTACCTATACAAGTCGGCCCTCACACATTTGAGGTAGTCTTTCAGGTGATGGAAATCGTACCAGCATATAGCTGCCTCCTTGGAAGACCATGGATCCATTCAGCTGGAGTTGTGCCTTCGACCTTACACCAAAAATTGAAATTTTCAATGGATAATAAGTTGGTGACTGTCTCTGGTGAAGAAGAGATGCTAGTAAGTAAGCCATCCTCCACGCGCTATATTGAGGCTACGTAATAGCTCTTGAGACGCCTTTTTCAAACGTTAGAGATTGCGAATGCCACCTTCGCGGGAGAAGGAGTCCTAATGAAGAAACCAAAGCTGTCTGAAACCTCCATGATGATCGCTAAAGTTATGATGAAAGGAGGGTATCAGGCCGGATGTGGATTGGGAAGATATGAACAAGGGATCGTGATGCTGGTAGAACTTCCAGATAACAGAAACAGATATGGGTTGGGATACGAACCTAACAGGTTTGACAAAAAGAGAATTGCCAAAGAAAGAAAAGAAAAGAGGATAGCTAGACTGGAAGGCAGGGAGCCAAAAGATGAGAGTATCCCCATCTGTGACATCAGGCAAAGCTTTCGGAGTGCAGGAATATTGAATCCGAATCAGATAGCAGCTATCAAGGACGATCGCAGTGCAGAAAACGACAACGTCAACCTTGTCCACCCTTGCTCGCCAAATGAAGAACTTGGAAATTGGGAGATTGTTGAGTTTCCCGTGATCTTTGATTCAAAGTAATTATGTAATGCAAATTCTATTGCTCTGCCAAAGGCTTTAGAACAATTTATTGTCAAAAGGGCGCACATGTTTTATTTCAGTATCATTATCAATAAAATGCACTTTGAATTTTTCAATCATTTCTTTTTTCTTTCCTTTCCATCTCTCTTCATCTTTTCCCACTTTTCATTTTGTTATTTTTTAACTAATGCAGATCCAAAAACATTGTCTTTGAAAATAACAATGCCAGTAACTCATACTATAATTTTGAATACCCCATTAATCATACTGAGGAAGATAATGAGGACAATTGGGAAACCTCTCCTGAATTAATGAAGTTGGTGGAACAAGAAGCTAAAGTGATTCAACCCCACGAGGAAGAAACTGAAACAATCAATCTGGGCACTGAAAATGACAAGAAAGAAGTTAAGATTGGAACCACAATGAAAAGCAGCGAGCGAGAAAAATTGGTCAAACTCCTATTTGAATATGCGGATGTTTTCGTGTGGACATATCGAGATATGCCTGGATTAGATAATAGCATAGTCGAGCACAAATTTCCATTAAAACCCGAGTGCCCACCGGTCAAACAGAAGTTGAGAAGGATGAAGCCGGAGATGTCACTCAAGATTAGAGATGAGGTAAAAAAACAGTTCGACGCCGGTTTTCTGGCTGTAGCAAAATACCCTCAATGGGTGGCTATTATTGTCCCAGTCCCAAAGAAAGATGGAAAGGTCCGAATGTGTGTTGACTATAGAGATCTAAATAGGGCCAGCCCTAAGGATGACTTCCCTTTGCCACATATTGATGTCTTGGTAGATAGCACAACTCAACACTCTGTCTTCTCTTTCATGGATGGATATTCTGGCTATAATCAAATCAAGATGGCTCCCGAGGATATGGAGAAAACCACATTTATCACTTTATGGGGAACTTTCTGTTACAAAGTAATGCCGTTTGAATTAAGAAATGCTGGGGCAACATACCAAAGAGCAATGGTGGCTTTGTTCCATGACATGATGCACAAAGAGATAGAGGTTTATGTGGATGACATGATTGTAAAGTCCAAAACAGAGGAAGGTCATGCTATTAACCTACAAAAACTTTTTGAGCGACTGAGGAAGTATAAACTCCGGTTAAACCCAGCTAAGTGTAGTTTTGGTGTAAGGTCAGGCAAGCTGCTAGGGTTTATAGTCAGCCAGAAGGGAATAGAAGTTGATCCGGCCAAAGTAAAAGCAATCCTTGAAATGCCGACTCCTCGCACCGAAAAAGAAGTCGTGGATTCCTGGGAAGATTGAATTATATCGCCAGGTTTATATCTCAGCTAACTGCTACTTGTGAGCCAATTTTCAAGCTGCTGTGTAAGAATCAGGAAACCAAATGGAACGATAATTGCCAGAAAGCTTTTGAGAAAATCAAACAGTACTTACAAGATCCACCGGTTTTGGTACCCCTGTCTTGGGAGACCCTCCTCATGTACTTAACAGTATTGGACGAATCAATGGGTTGTGTGCTAGGACAACATGATGAATATGGTAAGAAGGAGCATGCCATTTACTACTTGAGCAAGAAATTCACTAGCTGCGAGACGAGGTATTCATTGTTAGAACAAACATGTTGCGCTCTAGCCTGGGCCGCACATCGTTTGAGACAATATATGCTATCCCATACAACTTGTTTGGTGTCCAAAATGGATCCGATCAAGTATATTTTTGAAAAGCCTGCTCTCACAGGAAGAATTGCTCGTTGGCAAATGTTGTTGTCCGAGTATGATATTGTGTATGTCACCCAAAAAGCAATTAAGGGTAGTACCTTAGCTGAATACTTGGCTCATCAACCTGTGGAAGACTATCAGTCAATGCAGTGTGATTTCCCAGACGAAGACATAATGGCTCTATTTGAAGGAAAAGAAACCCCTGATGGTGAAAAATGGATCTTGTTGTTTGACGGTGCCTCTAATGCATTGGGACATGGGATTGGAGCTGTGCTGATTTCCCCAGAAAATCATTTCATCCCATTTACTGCAAGATTGTGTTTCGATTGTACAAACAATATGGCAGAGTATGAGGCATGTGCCATGGGCATTCAGGCGGCCATTGAATCAAAGGTCAAAATTCTCGAAGTATATGGAGACTCGGCTTTGGTTATCCATCAGTTAAAAGGCGAATGGGAAACGAGGGATTCCAAATTAGTTCCTTACCACGATCACATCAAAGAATTGATGGAACAGTTTGATGAAGTCACCTTCCATCACATTCCGCGTGAAGATAATCAGCTAGCTGACGCCTTAGCTACTCTATCATCAATGTTCAAAATCAGTAACAGGGAGAGCCTACCGCTCATAAAAATACAGAATCACGACCGGCCAGCACACTGCCTAGCAATAGAAGGAGAGCCTGATGACAAACCCTGGTATTACGACATCAAACGATACATCACGAATAGAGAATATCCTCCTAATGTCTCAGAGAATGACAAAAGAGCATTAAGGCGGTTGGCAATGGGATTCTTTCTAAACGGCGAAGTGCTCTATAAGAGAAACCATGACATGGTACTTCTTAGGTGTGTTGATAAGATCGAGGCAGAAAAGATTATGCGAGAGGTTCATGAAGGCTCCTTTGGGACTCACGCAAATGGGCATGTAATGGCAAGAAAAATCTTAAGGGCTGGCTACTATTGGTTGTCTATGGAGACTGATTGTTTCAGTTATGTGAAGAAATGCCACAAATGTCAGATTTACGCCGATAACATCCATGTGCCACCAGTTTCTTTGAACATCTTAACAGCACCATGGCTATTCTCAATGTGGGGATTGGATGTCATTGGACCCATTGAACCTAAGGCATCAAATGGACATCGCTTCATTCTTGTCGCAATCGACTATTTCACTAAATGGGTTGAAGCGGCTTCATATGTGAGTGTGACAAAAAATGTGGTTGTCAAATTCATCAAGAGAGATTTGATCTGCCGCTATGGTTTACCAAATAAGATCATCACTGATAATGGGACTAATTTGAACAACAAGATGATGAAGGAGCTGTGTAATGACTTCAAGATCCAACATCATAATTCCTCACCGTACCGCCCAAAGATGAATGGGGCAGTTGAAGCTGCGAATAAGAACTTCAAGAAGATTGTCCAAAAGATGGTGGTAACATTTAGAGACTGGCACGAAATGCTCCTTTTTGCCTTGCACGGTTATCGAACTTCGGTTCGCACCTCAACAGGGGCAACCCCTTTCTCGCTGGTGTATGGGATGGAAGCAGTGCTTCCCATTGAAGTTGAGATCCCCTCGTTAAGGGTATTGATGGAGACAAAACTAGAAGAGGCGGAATGGGTTCAGGCTCGGATGGATCAATTGAATCTCATTAAAGAAAAGAGAGTGATGGCCTTATGTCATGGACAACTATATCAGCACAGGATGAAGAGGGCTTACGAAAAGAAAGTTCGTCCTCGGGAATTTCAAGAAGGAGACCTAGTGCTCAAGAAGATTTTGCCCATCCAAAAGGATTCTCGTGGAAAATGGACTCCGAATTATGAAGGCCCGTATGTTGTGAAAAAAGCTTTTTCTGGAGGAGCCTTAATCCTCACAAGGATGGACGGTGAAGATCTCCCGCTCCCAGTAAACTCTGATGCAATCAAAAAATATTATGCCTAAAAAAGAAAATCATGTAAAAACCAAGCAAAAGTGGGCTCGCTAGGTTGAAAACCTGAAAGGGCGACCTAGGCAAAAATTAGAGCGACCCGTTGGATTGAAAACTTGAAAGAGCAATCCAAGCAGAAGTTAGGGTCTAAAATCGGATAGTGAAGAAGGCTGGTGCATCAAGGGGCTCTTACCCAAATGGGGCAATTCTGTAGTAGAGTAATGAGTAATCAAAGTTATGGATATGGGAAGCTGGCATTTGTTCCTACAAAGACACAAGCTATAAAATATCTGCTTAGTTATTGTCTTTCTTTGTTTTTTCTTCTTCCTGTATTTTTCTTGATGTATTTTCAAGTCTGTGTAACTTCAGTCCTTGTACACATAACTCTTCTTTGGAATAACAAACACCTCCGTTCTTGTATTTCAAAATGTTGTTTTATGATAATAGGCACTGAATTGTGAAGCATGTGATGATATGGGAAAGCATTACGGTTATTATTACATATTAAGAATCACAAGGAAACGCCAAATCTCAACAAATAAGTTTCAAAAAGGGCAAAGGGATTACCTTTAAAAAAAGTAACTAGCGCTGCATTGATAACTCGCGCTCTCTCCCAATCGAAGCATAGCATGACTAAATCTGATGAATCTCAGTCCATCCCTTATCTTTAAGCACTAGAGATCATACGGGACGAGGAATCAGTAAAAATAATAATCACATTGCATACATGCACCACATATCATCTATTCATGCATCATCTTCATCTCACAACCTTTCCAGCCGCTCTTGTTACGCTTGGTCCATGCATCAAGTATCGATCCTTCAGTATTGTTTTCAAGACTATGCGCCTAGCATTGGTCCTTTATTTTGCTTTCTAAGCGACACGCCAAGTATCGCTCACTCTTTATTGCTTTCCGATCACCGCGTCAGCACCCGACCTGGCGGAGATCCTTCTTTATAGTTTTCTGATAAACGCGCCAAGTATTACCCCTTTTTATTGCTTTAAGATTACCGCGTCAGTACCCGACCTGGCGGTAGTCTCTCATTATTGCTTTTTGACCAACATATCAGTTCCGGACCTGATGTTGATCCTTCTTTATTGCTTCCCATCGACGCGCCAATACCCTACTTGGTGTCGAACTTTCCGATCACCGTATCAATACTCGACCTCGCGGTGATCCTTCTTTATTGCTTCCCATCGACGCGTCAATACCTTATTTGGCGTCGAACCCTCATTATTGCTTTCCAATCACCGCGTCAGTACCCGACCTGGCGGTGACCCTTCTTTATAGTTTTCTGATAAACGCGCCAATCGTTAATCATTCATTACTGCTTTTTCGATCACCGCGTCAGTACCCGACCTGGCGGTGACCCTTCTTTATTGCTTTCCAATAAACACGCCAAGCGTTAATCCCTCATTTTTGCTTTCCTACCACCGTGTCAGTACCCGACCTGGCGGTGACCCTTCTTTATTGCTTTCCGATAAACGCACCAAGCGTCAATCCTTCACTGTCATTCCTCACCCCATCCCTTGTCTATCCTGGTTCGGGACAAAATTAGTGTCTTTATCTTTACTTCTATTTTACGACGGAAATATGAAGACCTTTGTTATTCACATTTTCTAATAAAATATAACTAAAGAGGGGCAGCTGTTATACCCTAATTTTGTCCACCTACCTCCTGTGATTTATTCTTATCGTTGTTTTTACTTTATTCTTAGTAACACATTTTGGGTTCATTTTTGTGTTAATCCTTTGGGCTAATTTCAGTCCAATTACAATAAAAAAGGAGGTGCAAATAGTCAAGCAAGCCCAAGATATAACCAATGTCCAATGTCCATTACATATCAAAAAATATATACAGACCAATGTTTGAATGAATTAAACAAAACAAAAAAAAATGAAAATTGCAGGGAGCATGGCTCCTGCACAGAGACAAAGCATAAAAAAAAAGGGTGAATGCAGCATCTGCTGCGTTGAGACGTTGGGACAAGGAGAAGAAGACAAATGGTTTTCCTTGGAGGCAGCTTGTTTCTCTGTCTTGCTGCTAGTCAAAACCTACAAAAAGAAAGGCAACAGTCTATTATGAAGAAATTGCATTGTCTAATTAGGCACAAATGGAAGAAAACAAAGTCAAACCAGAAACAATTACTATAAGCATGTATGCAAAGAAGGTTGGGAATACAGGCAATGGGCAGAGCACTTGAAACACCAAAATGGCAATAATTTGAAATATTAAAAAAGATGATGCAGAGATAAATTGACCACACTGTCTATATCTCGTATAAGGCAAAACTTTGCCTATAAATACCACCAGCAAATTCACTCAAAGAGGAGGAGACAAAAAAAATTCTGGGCATTTTTTGACTACCAACCAAAGAATTAGAGCCTCACACTGAAGCCCTAATTCACCAAATCAGAACACACAAAAAAGAGCAGAAGCAAAAAAAAGAAAGCAAGTAAAAAACGCAGAAGAAAAAGAAGAAGAAGCAAAAGCGAAGCAAGAAGAAGAAGAATAGAAGAAGAAGAAGGTACCTCCTCTTCACGATCTCCCACCGCTCCTCTCTCTCTCTCGCACGTCCCCCCACGCCTGCTTCATGTCAAGCGCCACCCCCTTCTTCCCTTTCTTCTTCTCGCCATCTCTCTCTCTCTCCCTCATCTTTGTTCCCCTCTGGCCGCTTTCCCTTTCTTCTTTCTCTTCTGTTTGTGTTTGTGTGTGTGTGTGGGTGTTTATGTGTGTGTGTGTGTATTTTCCAGCTTAGGTTTTACGCCCCCTCCCCTTTATTTCATGTTCTGTTACCTTTTTTATTTTTATTTTTATTTTTTTCTTTTCACACCCAGTTTTCTTTTTATTTCCGCCCCCTCCCCTTTATTTCATGTTCTGTTATTTTTTTTATTTTCACACCCAGTTTCTTTTTATTTACGCCCCCTCCCCTTTATTTCATGTTCTGTTATTTTTTATTTTTTTCTTTTCACACCCCAGTTTCTTTTTATTTACGCCCCCTCCCTTTTTTTTCATTCTTCTTATTCTGGTCTTTTTTAATTTATTTCTAATCAAATTAGTACAATCTCATTCAACTAAATTTAACATACAAATTTCGAAACCCTATTTTTCTTAAAAAATCATATGATAAAAATCATGAAAATTAATTTACTAGTGATGATTACTCGAGATTGCTTCCCGTTTAGTCATTACGAGTATCTTAATTTTCTAAATAAAAATGAGTTATTAGTGAGGACCACTCTTGATTGCTTCTTGTTTGGTCCCCATGAAAGCCTATCTTCTTTATAAAAATAAAATCAAGCTTTTTTTTACTAGTAATAATCACTCGAGATTGCTTCTCATTTGATCATTACGAACACCGTTAATTTTCTAAACAAAATAGGTTGTTAGTGAGGACCACTCTTGATTGCTTCTTGTTTGGTCCCTACAAAACCTACATTTTTTCCATAAAAAATATACAATTAAAATCAACCAACACACAACCATTTTCTACCCAAGAACTACGTAGTCTTTGATTCCTCCACTGCACCCGGAGATACGTAGGAGCAGGAGCATACTCCTGTCAAGCACAAAAATAAACAACTTTTATTAAACCCCTTTTTTTTATTTTTATTTCATCATTGTAAATCCTTGTCTTTTTTTAATAAAAGGGAAATAAATATTTTTTAGAAGTTAATAAATTTTGCACAATCAATTAGAGGTAACCTTTTTCGAAAGGATGTCGTGGGGTGCTAATACCTTCCTTACGCATAATCGATCCCGAACCCAAATCCGGTCTTAAGGACCACTTTTCTTCAAAAAAGGTTTTTCCAATATTTTTCCTTCGAAAACAAATCATTGGTGGCGGCTCCATTAAACTCGAATAAATCCCTCTGGATTTTTCGGTCGCTACATACGTCCGTCACATTAATTTGCAAATTGTGTCCCCTTGAAAATGTTCAGATTGCATTCTGCAATCGCTCACCACATGGAAATCTGCAATCACTCGCCACATGCCATTACTGTAGATTGCATTTTGCAGATCACTCACAACACGACTTGTCATGGTTCAACGATATTGTCTTCGGCTGTCGCCACCATTATAGCGCTTGTAAAGTCTTCGACTTATATATATATATATATATATACATGGGCCATATCTAGTGATAGGGTCTTTTTTATGTGAAAGTGAGAGGAGCAAATCTAGGCCATACAAACTATACATGGATGACTAAGTTTAAAAGTTAGTCAGGATTTAAAAAAGTCACATGACTTTTTTGTTTTAATATTGACCATTCATGATTGGATCTAATGGCTATGATTTGCTCCTCTCACTCTCACATAAATTAGGCACTCCCACTAGATATGTCCCCTATATATATATATATATATATATATATATATATATATATATATATATATATATGGCACGTGATCACGCCATGCAACAATGACCGATTTTGGCGAAGGCTAGGCTCCTCTTCGGCGTCCTCGCTTGCCTTGCTCCGCCAATTATCGCCGATGGAGAGAGGCGTCGGCGGCTCCAAACGAGAATTTCAATGGTGGAATTTGATTATTACAGAATTTTTTAATTTTTTTTTATTTTGAAAAAAAAATTGAGTCAATTGATTGGATATGTAAGATAAGATTGGATTTTAAAACTGGATTTAGTTCAAACTAAACAAAAAAGTGGTTAAATTATAATATTCAGTTCAAATAAATGGTTTAAATTTGGGTGGTTTTCCACAAAACCGAACCATATGCAACACCCCTGGAAGCCGTTAATTTCATATGGCTATATTAGAACGTCCAATTGCTAGCATTATTTTGTTTGTAAACAAATTTGCTAGCATTGTTATATACGTGCATAAATTCACATGAATATATTCTTATTTTACTGATAACCTAATCTTAGTTTATCTTTTCTACGAAATGACCATATTATACACAAAGTGACGAACTCACATACGTGTATATATTTTTAGCAAACGAACAAAACTAAAAGCCACAGCTAAGCTATAGGATTAGTCCCCATTCAATGAATTTACTTGGACAAATTAATAACAATCATACAAATACTTTTCTCACAATTTCTTTTGCTATATCTATTTTTTTTTATCCATATGGCCTAGCGGCAACACACGCATGCACACAGGGGATGGGGAGAGAGGCATAGTGGGTTCGAAGCCACGCCCCAACACACACACACCCCTCACATGTCCTTACCACTAGGGGTGGGTATGGGTCGGTTGGGTGGGTTTTGAGGTATTTGAAGACCCAACCCAATCAACTAAATACGAGTTGGGTTGGATTGGTTTAATCGATTTTTTTTTGTGTAACCCGAACCAACCCAACCCGATCTCATATGAGTTGGTTTGGGCTGGGTGATCGAGTTTATTATTAAAATATTTATTTCTCAAAAAAATTGAAACAAAATTGAAAAAATAGAATAAAAACCCCATTGTTGAGGCTTTAATTTGGATTTTCAAATAAAGAAAATCTTCATGTCTTCGTGGTTGCATAAAAAGCATAGTTGACCTCAATTTGAAGTAAAATTTCCACTAAAATTATAGCACTAAGTGAAATAAAAACAAAACAAAATTTATGTGTTCACAAATTAGTTCAAATGGCATTAGTCAGTATATACGTTCAATTATATGCAGTGGGTCGGTTTGAGTTGCTTGAGTTCGCAATTTTTTGACCCGACACCCAACCCATAGGCTTTGAGTTTGCTTATTTTAAAACCGACTCAACCCAATGACCAAAACCAACCCATATTTTGTGGGTTGGGTTGGATCGGGTAGGTTGAGTTCGCGGGTCGACCTGTACCCGTGCCCACCCCTACCTGCCGAAGCAACTGAGCTGCACATTCAGGGACAATATCTATTTTAGTTTTTAAGATAAAATCACATACTCACATATCTCAGGTAAATTGTGTAAATATTATGAGTTTAATTTACACGTACTGAGTATAAAAAATATTTTATACATACATTTAATAAGATGTTATTACGCCATTTAATGAATTTAAAATTACGTAACCAACGGTGCATATAAATTAAATCCAAATATTATTACCATTTCATATGCACGAAAGAAGAAGTCGCAACCATGCTAAATCATGTCCAGATTCAATGTATTAACTTGGACTATATATACACTTATCTACAAATTACAATATCTATCTTTTATCCAAACACCGATTTACCAACTCTAGCATTCAGTAGCTATGGGAGAGGTGGACCCAGCTTTCATCCAAGATCCTGAACACAGGCCTAAGCTATCCATCATCCAAGCCGAAGGCATTCCTCAAATCGATCTCTCCCCAATAATCCACCATGCAGTTTCAGACCCATCTTCCATTGAAGGTTTAGTAAAGGAGATAGGAAGTGCATGCAAGGATTGGGGCTTCTTCCAAGTCACAAACCATGGTGTCCCCCTCAGTCTGAGGCAGAGGCTCGATCAGGCCTCGAGAGAGTTCTTTGCTCAGAGCTTGGAGGATAAGAGGAAGGTTAGCAGAGACGAAACCACTCCATCTGGTTATTATGACACAGAGCATACTAAGAACGTTAGGGACTGGAAAGAAGTCTTTGATTTTCAAGCCAAAGATCCCACTTTCATTCCAGTCACTTCTGATGAACATGATGATCGTGTCACTCAATGGACTAATACTTCCCCTGAATACCCTCCAAACTTTAGGTAATTGTAATTCTTCATCTTCACCTTATAATAATTATCATTGATTGATATTTAAAATTAATTAATAAACGGTTAATAATTTCAAAAAGTTTTCTTAGCTTAATTGGTTGTGTTTAAAAATGATATTGTGAATATGAGCAGAGATATAATTGAAGAGTATATTAAAGAGATGGAAAAGCTGGCATTTAAGTTGATGGAGCTTATTGCTCTGAGCTTAGGCCTTGAAGCAAAGAGTTTTGAAGAATTCTTCATCAAAGAGCAAACTAGCTTTATTCGATTTAACCACTATCCTCCATGCCCTTTCCCTCACCTTGCTCTTGGCGTTGGACGACACAAGGATGCTGGAGCCTTAACCATTCTTGCACAAGATGAGGTTGGAGGACTTGAAGTGAAGCGTAAAACTGATCAACAGTGGATTCGGGTGAAGCCTACCCCAGATGCTTATATTATCAACGTTGGTGATATCATTCAGGTACCATTATAATTATAAATATTAAAAAACATTGAAATTTTACTGACTTTTATAGCCTAATTAGTACTATTATGTTTATGTTTCCTAGTTTTATGAATTGCTTAATTAGCCCCTTAATTAGAAGAGAGATATTTTTGTTTGATGATTGGAGTTGTTTGTGTGCAGGTTTGGAGCAATGATGCTTATGAGAGTGTGGAACACAGAGTGATGGTCAACTCTGAGAAAGAAAGGTTTTCCATTCCGTTCTTCTTCTTCCCTGCGCATGACACCGAAGTCGAGCCTTTGGAGGAGTTGGTTAGTGAGAATAACCCTTCAAAATACAGGCCATACAATTGGGGCAAGTTTCTTGTCACCAGAAAGAGCAGTAATTTCAAGAAAAAGAATGTGGAGAACATTCAAATTTATCATTATAAAATAGCTTAAAGATAGTATGATAGAAGTATATATCACTTAGCTCGGGCATGTAAATTGGGAATAATATATATGTTGCAGCAGAATGACCCTAGACTACAATCAAATTTGCTACTGAAATTACTAGTGTGTACTATGGATGCAATTATTGCCGAATAAAATTATCATGTTCATCTCAAAAATTGAAATTAAATTAGCCTTTAATTTTCCTGTTTAGTGTTTATCGTACCTTTAGTATGTTTGATAAGATTCTTATCGATTATTATAGTATTCTTTATTGCTATAAAATATTCCGTAGTTAGTTTTCTCCATCATCATTTGTTTAATTTAACTTGCACAAGACTTCATCGTGGTAAAGAACGAAAATGTTCCACTCTATTCTGTTGATGACGTTGAAGTGCGGCAAATCATGATTGATATTTATGCATAATTAAACGATTAGCAGCCGTCCCAAATCAGTTTCTGGAGCATTTAGCGAAGGACTTTTTGTTGGGTTGCTGAGTCTGAAACCAATAAATTATGTATTGGTTGCAAGCATTTGGATGCCTTTATATGTCTGCCGAATTTGAATCACTTTCAAAGCTTTTTTTTTTTTGAAACAATTTAACAAAGCAAACAAATCCATTTCTATAACAAAAAACAATCTTTTTACTACTCCCCCCTTCCAAAACATTTGATGTTTAGCATTTTAGTTTTGTTCCAAAACTTTTGATGTTTTACAAAACAAAGACTAAATTAATGCATTTTTTTCAAACATACCATTGATTCCAATTAATACTATGTGCTTATTACGAGACTTTTGTAATTACCAAGTCAATAGTTAACCACTCATTAATGAGAATGATCACATTATAAAGTTTCTAAACATGATTAAATAAGGGTATTTTGGTCTAGGTATATACCATTTAATGATTTTTTAATAGGTGTGTCACAACCTTAAACATCAAATGTTTTGGAACGGAGGGAGTACTCCCTCCTTGAGAAATTTCGTGCATTTTTCTCTTTTTACATTTTTGTTTGTTATCATTGATTTTTTTAGAGATACATAACCAGTTGAGTCAGAAAAGCCCTTTAATATGTGAGAAAAGAATCGATGAAGATATATAAAAAGTGATGTACAATTCCTTACCAATGTAAAAGCAAGAATGTGCCGATCTAAAAAAAATACATTATCTATTTGAACAGATATTTGATCTTATTCCGGGTATTGAAGAGGCAGCGTACAAGATAAGACTTGTGGCTAAGGGAAATTTACTCAGATTGAGAAGGGAGATTGTTCCGGAAGAAGACAATCTGACTAATATGTTTACTAAGTATCTTCTTAAATCAAAGTTCAAGAATGATTTGGACTTGATAGCATAATTCCGGAAGTGGGAGTAGCTCATTGGTAATTGATTGATCTTCTCTGATTTGGAGTCAAGATGAAAATTTGTGGTATATATATGCCCCACAAATTAGAGTTTCACTTTGTGGTCATGTTTCCCTTGTTGGGCATTTCTCTTGTTTAGTGGGCTTACTGGGATAAAGATGTATATATGCTATATGTTCATCTTGAAGATTGAAAGAGGTAAGAACTAAGGGATTATCATTTGTAATCTTGATCTGGATTCATCGATCAATAGGGGAGCTGCTTTCTCCCAGTGACATAAGTCACATCTACTGAACCTTGCAAACCACGTGTTTGTTTCTTCTCTCGATCTTTTCTTTAATTTTGTTGTATTATTGCTTTGTTAAAATTTAGGTTTAATTATATTTTTGGTCCCCTAATTTTCTCAATTTGGCGATTTTGATCCCTCTATTTTATTTTTGGCGATTTTGATCCCCAACTTTCTCAATTTGCCGATTTTGGTCCCCATAATTTTTAATTATACTTTTTATCCCTTAAAATATAGATTTTTTGCACTTTTCGTCCCCGTAAATCTTAGATTTTGAGAAAGTGAGGAACTAAAAGTGCACAATCCACGATTTTCTGAGACCAGATTTTTTTGGGACCAAAAGTGCAATTAAAAAACATAAGGACCAAAATCGCCAAGTTGAAAAAGTTAGGGGATCAAAATTGCAAAAAATAAAATAAGGGGACCAAAATCGCCAAATTGAGAAAGCTGGGTACCAAAAGTGCAATTAAGCCTAAAATCTATTGTTTTTGTTGTTCTTCTTAATTATAAATTATAAACGGTGTATTTTTGCTTCCTTGATTTTGGGGTTTAATTGTGTGCAG
Organism: Calophaca sinica; assembly: GCA_037113605.1. Taxonomy (NCBI): domain Eukaryota; kingdom Viridiplantae; phylum Streptophyta; class Magnoliopsida; order Fabales; family Fabaceae; genus Calophaca; species Calophaca sinica. The sequence goes on along the minus strand of CM073734.1, from coordinate 96,539,379 downwards.
AATATTTCTGAAGACTTCCTAATTGGCCAGTAAACCAACAAACTACACTCTAATAATCATAAATCGTTTTTCTATAATTGCAGGTAAAATATTTTTCGTGTGAAGAAATGCTGCTTTGTGTAGGTAAAAAGTGTAAAAAGATAATATGAGAATAAAATTCCTCTACAAATTATAATGATTATTATTTCAATAAAAAAGTGGTAGTAAAATAAAGAAATTTGTTGAACAATATAATAATAAAAAATGAAAAAAAATTAAGAAAAATACCTGAAATACCTTAATTGTGTTGTAAACACACCCCTCGCAGCATAACATAAACCTGTCCTGGTTCAATGTACGCAATCTCCCTTTTTTTATTGCACAAGTACATAATCTTGAATTGTACCTGGCTGCATTTGCATAACATAAAACTTTCTGTCCGTGACATCTTTGGATCAATCCAAACAAAGGAAAATATAACAACCACCACCACCATGGGAGAGGTAGATCCAGGCTCAGCTTTTGTCCAGGCCCCAGAACACAGACCAAAATCCTCAGTGATAATTGCTGAAGGCATCCCCCTGATTGATCTCTCTCCCATAAACTACCGAGACGAACACACCACCCCAGTTTCCATCGAAGGCCTGGTCAAAGAAATAGGCAGAGCATGTAAGGAGTGGGGTTTCTTTCAAGTGATTAATCACAAGGTGCCTTTGGATAAGCGTGAGAGGATTGAAGAAGCTGCAAGAAAGTTTTTTGCACTTAGTTTGGAGGAGAAACTGAAGGTGACAAGGGATAAAGTTAACTTGCTTGGGTACTTTGAAGCAGAGCATACTAAGAATGTCAGGGACTGGAAGGAAATTTTTGATTTTAATGTGCAGCAACCCACTTTTATACCACCCTCAGTTGAACCACATGATGATCAAAACGTTCAGTTCCAATGGAATAATCGGTGGCCTCAGAATCCTCCTGAGTTCAGGTAACTCAATAACCATCATTTGATTACTCTATATTTTCTAATCTTATTAAAAGGAGCAGTGAAATAAGATTTAAACTTTAGAATAAACAATTAAAAGGGACCTTCTTTTAAATTGATTTACTCAAAAAAAAAATTTAATTTTTTCTTTTATAAGAGTATGTGTAGTCAAGGTTTCAATTATTGTTTGATAATATTGCGTAGAATTGCGGTCAAATATATGTTGATATGGCCTTATTAATCGAGGTCGCAGAGACATCAAAAAACAATATTAATGTCGATGCTGATTTAATTATGCAACAATGATCCTGATCTAATGCCAGGGAAGCATGCGAAGAATATGCAGTAGAAGTGGAGAAACTAGCTTATAAGTTGATGGAACTTATTGCACTGAGCTTAGGCTTAGAACCAAATAGGTTCCGCGACTTCTTCAGACATAACACCAGCAATATTCGACTCAACCATTATCCACCTTGTCCCTACCCTCATCTGGCTCTTGGTCTTGGACGTCATAAGGACACTGGTGTCTTGACTGTGCTTGCTCAAGATGATGTTGGTGGTCTCCAAGTTAAGAGAAAATCAGATGGAGAGTGGATTCAAGTCAAACCCATTTTCAATTCCTTCATCATTAATGTTGGTGACATGATTCAGGTATATATCAAACCCTTGCTGATTTTTCTCACCATATCGAATTTATTCCCCTGGTATATTTCTTTTGTTTATGTATTACTTTAGGAACATATTTTTAGTCCATAATTATTGATCAAATAATTATTCGTACATTTAATTTCAAGTTAGTCTTTTGGTCCTTTAACTTAATTATTTAGTTTTAATTTCTTTCTTTATCTTTTTTTAACAAATTAATCCCATGTGTTCTAAAACTTTAATTTCAAGTCAAATTATTGGACCATTTACAAAGAGAAATACAAGTGTGTCAGAGATAATGCATCAATTGTATCATGAACCATAACCTTAAAATTGTTGCAGAAAGCCAACAATAAGCCCAATTAGGTTAATGTTGTTAACGTCTGAGGACATATAGGACTAATTTGTTACAAAGAAAAGATAAATGACCAAATTAAAATTAAAAATTAAGTTAAAAGATAAAAAAGTAATTTTTGCCTACATTTATATTAAATATTAAATTTTATACAATTAGTGGCATTTCATTCACATACCTACACATATAGCAGGCTACCATGCAGGTATTGGATTGCTCAATGTCTGAAAGAAAAAATGGTATTTGAATTTGATCCGATATGGATCTCAGAGATGACCGGAACGAAACGATGCGGCGGAGCTCGTGACAGAGTACGACGGTGTCGGGGTGGTGTGTACCTACAAGCACTCTGATGCCTAAGTCAATTTAGGATCAAAGTGAGAGGTTTAGGGAAATTAGAGCGTACTTGAGCGCCGATGAGCCATTTTCCTTATATAGGCGAGGTTATGAGGTAACTTAGCGAAAAGCATTACTATAGTGCAACGATCTAGCGCATTATGCGGCATGAGACGCGGATCACCGTTAAATCCATCGTGGAGTGATGAAGCGATAGCTTTCCAGACACTCAGTTCAATCATGGGCCGACGAGTGAAGTCTTGTTTGCTTAGTCCGGAACAAAATTTAAACATTATTATAAATTATAAACAAGAATGATATAGAACTAAAGTAATGGAGTAGAATAAGACTAGTTTGTTTTGTTTGAAATGGTATGGCCTATGGTTGTTACCGAATGGCTTTGTCTGTGCATGCAGGTTTGGAGCAATGACGCTTATGAGAGTGTAGAGCACAGGGTAATGGTGAACTCTGTGAAGGATAGGTTTTCCATTCCATTCTTTCTGAAACCGGCACTCTACACTGATGTCAAGCCCTTGGAAGAGTTGACAGACGATAGAAACACTCCCAAATATTCACCAATCAACTGGGGCAAGTTCCGCACGGCCAGAATGCAAAGTAATTTTGCTAGATCCAATGTTGATAACCTCCAAATTTATCACTTCAAGCTTTCCTAGTAACTAAGTTAAAGTCAATAAAATGCAGACTCTGCAAAATGTAAACTTGAGGAGTTCATATTGTAATAAATAGCCTCGCGGAACCATATTGTCCATCATATACACCGAATACGTTTTCAAAGTTATAAACTTTTTTCCCTTTAGCAGACTGCAACCACAAACCCAATTTACCTGGAGTCCTAGACCATTCTCAACTTCTTTTTCTTAACTCAAAAGGAGATAAAAATTTCAACTTTTTTATAAGTGACATGTTTAAAGATTTAATTATTAAACAGTTGGGGGTTTAATCCCTGACTGGTATAGATAGACATCTGTAGGGAGAGGTTGGTCACGACTTCTTAAATGAGCTGTGTTATTTGAACACAGCCCTCGACACCAAACAGTGTCGACAACGTATGCGGTGAGACACAGCGTTGAATCTCGATATGCGTGTCGGATCAAAAAAATAAATAAAAAAGTTGAAAATCGTATCAAAATACGGTGTTGTGTTCGTTTTTGTGTCCGAGAATCATTTCTGCTTCTTAAATAGATCTCAATATCTTGTGGATACCTTGGCTCCAAAAAAAACAGATTCAATTATTAACCTATGCTTATTGATTTATTCGTAGCATAATTTATGGAAACTAAATTGCTTTCTTGTTTGAATCAATTCTTCCTCCATTGATGCATGTCTATCTTAAACACATGGCTGAGCAAAAATATCTCCTTAACGGCCAAGCTATATAAATATTTATGTAAGAATCGTCCTTAAAAATGTCAGCCGGTTGAAATCCAAATTAATATACGCAATATAAACTGGTTCAGTGCATAGTGCCGGGGACGGATCTATGTAGTATAAATTGGGGGCATTTGACCCCACTAACTTATTTATTTTTTCACTAATTATTGAATAATTTTATTTTTGACCCCATTAAAAATTAAGTGTTGACCCCACTAAAGAGTACAAAAATAGAAATTGAGCTATCATCTTTTAAGTGTTGTTCCACGCCTACTCTCTTTTTAAGAGAAAGTAAAATTCTTTTTTACTCCTTTTTATCTTTGTCTCTCTATTTGTACTTCTCAAAATACTCTCTGGTCTTTATTCTGTATCATTCTCAAAACCATCAACCCAAATACTCCGCATGAGCTCTAACTCAGCCTTTTTTACTCCCTTCTCTCATTGTCTATCAATTTCTGTCTTCTCTCTCCTTATTCAACATTCTCTCTCTAGACCCAACTTCATATTTTGTTACTAGTACCTTTTCTTTCATATGTTCTTCATTTCATTCATAATCTTTTATTTTTTGGTTCTATTTACAATTCATTCATTGCTTGAGTAAGTTTCTTTTGCACTATATTTCATATATGTGCAGCATGTGTTTGGTCATTTGCCTAAGTGGGTTAATAGAGGGTTGCTCGCTGAAGTTAGCTTTGATTTTGTCTGTGGCAATTGCAACAGTTGAAAGAAATTTCTCTGCATTAAATTTTGTGAAGAATCAAATATTCAACCTTATCAGAGATGAATTGTTGAATAATTGTTTGATCACATACATAGAGAAAGATATTTTTGATAGTTTTGAAAATGAAAAAATCATACAACAATTTCAAAATATCAAGACAAGTAAAAAACAATTATAATTCGTCTATATTGAGATGTCTTTAATTTTTTGGGTATATAATGTTATAGTTTTCGTAATCTCCAATTTTTTTGCTTAATGATAATGATGTTATTGTTTTATCGCTTATGCATTGATGTATTTTTTATATAAATATTTATAATATATGATTTTGCACCCACTTATTGAATTTCCTGGATCCGTCCGTGGTGCCAGAAATAGCTTAAAATTAACAATTCAAGATTCAAACTACGTCTCTAGCATTTTTAGCGGTGTATTTGTGCGTTTCTTAAAATTTAGTTGTTAGCCACGCGACGTCATTTTCTGCTTGCTGGCAGCCACGCACACGCCGCGTTCCTTAAAATTTAGTTGTCGTAAGCGATAGAGATAATGCAAACTAAAATAAAGAACACCTCCCAATTTCATCTCACGTGGCCATCCATGGCCCACTTGCAAATTAAGGCACGACAAATTAAGCTCCCACCGCTATGGGTGCTCTAAGGGCATCTTTAACGGGAGAACTAAAAAATAAGGCAACGTGATGTGGCTGCCACGTTCTCCCTGCGTATCTTTAATATTTAGCAACGTTAACGGAAGAAAGAACGGGCCCACATAATAAAGCAATGTATCTTTAAATTTTTCATCCTGTGTCCACATAAAAGCATTAATATAATGAACGGGCCCACCACAAAAATAAATTGACTCAAGGAAAGAACGGAGCGCTAAAGTTGCTCTGGATGAATTATAAGCAACTCATGTTAGAGATGAGAGATAAGGGGAGGTTAAAACAAAATGAGAGGAACTCTGATCAATAGGCTAAAGAGAGAGAGAGACTACGAAATATAAGCCGATACCATGCCTTGATTCAAAACTTTATGAGAATTTTATTTGCACCCCTATTTTGTCTAATACACCCGCGCGTAAATTTATTTTCCCCCAAAATACTTTTTTTCTGAAGTATACTTTTGAACTACATCAATATTTGTCCGTAAATTAACTTCTGAAACACATAAAGCTATGTTCCAAAAGTTAATTTCTATACTATTTATATATTCACTTCCGGAATGCATAATTATTTGTCAAAAAATTAATTTATGAAATACATAAATATGTGTTTCACAAGTTAATTTTTAGACAATTTATGCATTCAAGAAGTATACTCTTGGAATGCATAAATATGTCTTTCAAAATTTAAGTTCCTAAAGCTTTTTGTTGCAAATTTTTTACATTTTGGAGTTTAAGTTCCAAATTGTAATTTTTTTTTTATATTCCTAATCTTAACTTCCATAATGTAAAAAAAAAATTGCATTTTCGGAAAGTTGTCAACACACGGGAAAACCTTGGACAAAGTGATTCACACAAAAATATAAACACATATATGAAGTATAAAGAGATACTCAAATTAGCCATTGATTCCCCCTTTGACTCTGAAGGAAGATATCAAACAACAGAGGCTCAACGCTTTGATAGTGCCTTAACAACTCGCTTGTGACTGGAGCAAAGATAGGTTCCAGTCACACCACCAATAAGAAAATCGCAAACCAACAATAGAGGTAGTGGCTCGATAGGGTCATGATTCACAATGGGCTTAGCAAGGGGATGGGGCACAGTAGGGGATGTCATAGGAGGGGGGCTATGGGGAGGGCAGTGCGGGGGAAGGGAGAGGGAATGGAAGGGAAGGGGAATGAGGGGGATTCCATAAGTCAACTTCTGGGAAGGGTTGGGATGAATTCCGAAAGTTAACTTCCTGAAGGGTATTTTGGGCTAAAAAGAGTTAATATCCAATTTCGTCTCTGAAATTTGCCACTCATATCACATTAGTCCCCCACTTTAGCAATACTCCAAAGTAGTTTCTAACTTTTTAAAACATTAATCAGTTAGGTTCCTTAGTTACTCTCTGTCAGTTAACAGAGTTCGGCACGGTGACATGCCACGTTAACTGTTGAGGCGTCTCACATGTAGGTAAATTACAGGGACAAAATTGATGGTGCTGTAACTTTTATCAACAAAAATTGATGGTAATATCTCTTTCATAAAAAAATGATGGTACCGTAACACTTGTTAGGATTAATATTCCTAAAAAAATCAAAAGAGATATTCCCTACCACCATTTTCACCAGGAACCATCGTCAAGAGGAACACCCCTCTGCCAATCAAACCCTCCACCACACTACAACCGAAAAAACTCACTAGTCACTACCCATATTCTTCCTCCCCCTCTTTTCTTTCACGAACCATCATATAGAACACACAAAAGCAGCAAACAAAATCACTCAACCCATCTCAGTCACAAAACAAACCCTCGTTGCCTCACCCCCAAGCCACCATCCAATCCCTGACATTCCTAAATCCCCCCTGAAAAACCAAACCAACACCATCAGTACCCTGTAAATAGAGGAGAGGAGTGCCATTAGCAAAAATAGAAAGAAACATAACCAAATTGAAAGTGGAAAGAGCAAGATAGAGAGAAGAGGAAAAAAGGGGAGGAGACTGACTCCCCTGGCACTGCCGATGATCCGTTGTGCATCCGAGCACATCATGACACATTTAATTTTAAAAAAAGAGAGTAATTTTTCACTTACAGGGAGTTTACAAAACTGGTCAATAGTAACGACAGTGTGCATAAGTATGCACTTTAAAAAAAAACAAATATAAAGCCCTTTTATAATGCATAGGTATATGCACAGAATGGGGAGGGACAAGTGGTAAAACTTCACTAAAAACAGTGCAGTGTAATTCATGCAAGCAGGCACATAAGCGCAAAGAAAGAACATTTACGTGATGGTTGTGTCACGAGACGAGTGTTTGCAACGCCATCTTCTTCTTCTTTCAGGTATTCTTCGTCTTCCTCTTCTTCAGTCTGCTGTAAGAGATAGTTCAAACCCTAAATTTTTTGATTACATAGCTCAACACTACTTCAAAATTGGACATGTAAATTAAGCTGACAATGGGCTGCGAAAATAAAGTTCAACACAAAATATATGGAAGAAATGAGGAAGAAGACAGTAATGGAGTGCTGAGAAATGAGGAAGAAGATGGTTGGAGCGTCTCAATTTAAAAACCTAGCAAGTCTCAATTTCGTCCCTGCAATTTGCGTTTAATGACCCAAGTGAAGCGGCGCCTACGTGGACAGTGAAATGTGTGACACATAGACACTTAACGTGACAGGTCATCATGAATAACGTTGTTAACTGACAGAGTCTAACCGAGGGACTTAACTGATTAATATTTTCAAAAGTCAGGGACTATTTTGAAATATTGAAAAATTCAGCGACCAAAATGAAGATTTTGCAAAAGTCAATGACCAAATTGGGTATTTCCTCGGGCTAAAAAATAAGAAAAGGGAGGAATGGTGTATTAGAAAAAATGAGGGGGTGCAAATAGAAATTGCCAAATCTTAAGGCATTGATCAAATCGGCGGAAGCATTGACATGTTTACGGGGTGAGGAATGCTACAGACACTCTCTCTGACACTCTCTCTTAAACACTCTCTCAATGATTGGGTCACGTCACACTTTTTTTTTTCAAAATCAACCATTGGATTGAAAGTTACTATCATATAGATCATATCTGTAAATTTTAACATTAATCTATAACCATTTGTTATGTCATCAAGATGCGTCAAGATTAACGTTAGTTGTAATTACACCATTGACGTTAATCTTGACGCATCTTGATGACATAGCAAATGTCATAGATTAATGTTAAAATTTATAGATATGATCTATATGATAGTAACTTTCAATCCAATAGTTGATTTTGAGAAAAAAAAAGTGTGACGTGACCCAATCATTGAGAGAGTGTTTAAGAGAGAGTGTCAGAGAGAGTATCGGTAGCATTCCTCTTGCGGGGTTACCAACAAATGGGTGGAGCAAACATGAACATTAACCGGTGGGAGAAAGCAACGAGACTTCTCACTTTCAAAGCCCAATTAATGGTTATAAAACTTAACAAGTTAAGCCCGACGATTATAATATTAAGCCTAATTAATTTTGGAGTGTTGGTCTATGGGGAAAGTATACACACAAAAAATTACGGGGAAAATAAGATATTGATTGCAATTCCATAAAAAAAAAAACATATCGATTGCAATTGGTATTGTTGGATTGTGTCACTGTGCTGTCCGAAAATGAAATTGTTAATGGAGCTTGCAATCAGGTATTAACAGTTATTTAGTGATCAAAAAAGTATTAACAGTTATTTTTTTCATCTGCATATTCAACAAATTTTCATAAAAATTACTTCATATTATTCTGTTTCCTTAAAAAATTACTTAATATGAGAATTAAAAATTTGTATTATATTATGCTTCTCTAATATTTTTGTCTTAGGTCCCAAAACTTCTAAACACGGCCCTGACATAATCATGGGCTCTAATACCATTTGTTAAAGATGAGCAATAAGGGGAGCCCAGAAGAGAAGCCGTAGTCAATGGGTTTAAGTGAGAGACCACAAAAATTAGGCTAACACCACATCTTGACCAGCAACCTTAAGGTATTGGATACATTGGTCTCCACACTTATACCATTTACCGGTAATCTGAGGCTCTGTTTGGGAGGTAGGAGGGGAGGGAATGAGAGGGCTTTGGGGGGAGGGTAGGAGAGGGAAAGAGAGAGAAATCATTCACATTATTTGAGAGAGTATTTTTGTAGAGAAGGAAAAGAGAATGCATATGACTAATATATTTTTAATTTTGAGAGTAATATAAAAATATGGAAGGGATTTGAAGAATTTTTCTAAGCCCTCCAATAGATTTTTGAGTTCCCCATATTAGGGGGTTTTATTATTATGAAGAAAAATAAACTCTTCATTAAAGGTGGGAGACTATTCTTCCTTCCCATTCCTTTTCCTCCTTCATTTTTTCAAAGCCCTCCCTTCCCCTCCTAAACTCCCAAACGGAGCCTTAAAGTATTGGGTACATTGGTCTCCACACTTATAACATTTTTGCTTAATCCATTGTCAAGCAATACGCGATTTTCATAACTCTACACTTGCGCTGCCGACATCTATTATCAATATAAGAATGGAAATGGCTGGTGAAAAGACAAAACTAGACTATCATATTTTTGACACCTATTATTTTTAAAGGACAAATATGCCAATCTAAATAAAATTAAATCAAAATAAAAATTAAATTCACATTAAAAATTAATTACCCACTTTTAACTTTTTCTCTCTCACCTTTCACTTTTTTTCTCTCTTCTCTTTCTCCTCTTTCTCTCGCGTCACTCTCTCTTTCTCTTTCTCTCTTTCTTCTCTCACCGTCAGCCACTCTCTCTTTCTCTCTTTCTCTTTTTTTTGTTAATATATTTCTCTCTTTCTCTCATTCTTCTTTTTATTTTTTTATATTTTTATATTTTATCATTATATATTTTTTATTTATAAATAATTATTTTCGTTTAAAGTCTCAAATATAATTTAATCGTCTTTGATCACCTATCAAAATTTATAAATATCTTTATTATATATTATTTATAGATGATTATTTTACTTTTGATTCTTAACGGGGGGAAACATTACATACTATCAGTATAAATGATTTTTTTTTGTCCAGACAGAGAAACATAAAATGTTATCGGTATAATTTCATCTTCTTCTAGAATATATCAAAGTTTATAAATACCTTTATTATATATTATTTATAGATGATTAATTTACTTTTGACTCTTAACGGGGGGAACATTGCATACTAATTTTAGACCTCTTATTCCAATGACACATTGTATGTTGTCAGTATGATTACTTTTTATAATATTATGTTTTTATGAAAGCTATTATTTTTTATAAATAATTATTTTGCTTTCAAGTCCCGACGTGAGATAATAACATGTTGTCGCTATAATTTCGTTATCTTTGAGCACATATCAATTTTTATAAATATTTTTATTATTTATAAATGATTATTTTACATTTAAGTCTCAACGGGGGAAACATTACATGTTCGGTATTATTTTATCGTCTTTGACACAGATCAATTTTATAAATGTTTAAGTTATTTATAAATGATTATCTATCTATCTAATCAAGAAAACCGTAATTATGTTTGTTTCATCTTAGCCATATATGGTACACAAGTCACACAATTACATAAATAGTAATATTTGATACACATTTAATATTTCTTTCACATTCACTATAAAATTAGTTAATTTTTAATACATTGAATCAAAAATATAATTTACTATAAACAATCACCGTCTTAAAATATTAATCTTAACAAATAACGTGCGCCACGTACGAATGCACGAGTATCGTATTAGTTTGTTATTAATCATGATTTAATAATAATAATAATAATATGATGGCATGCATATGAACCAAACACGACACACGCACAGTGATACAATATGATTAGATTATCAAAGTGTAAATCAATTTCTTCAATAGTTTAATAGTCAGTTCGATTTTGAAAACATTAAGTATGACAATTTAGGGTAGAAATGAAAAGCATGACAAAAAAAAATACACTCACTCCTTATTTGATATGCAAGGAGGTAAAGATTTTGGTGGATACGTTTGTTTTGTAAAAATCGTTACCCATGAAAATGATCCCGGGGGGGGGGGGGAGTTTCTGTAGGTTCTATATTGTTTTTATTTTGTTAATTATTAATTAATTATATATATATTTTTAAGTAAATTAATTTTATTAAACGAAAAATAATAAAGTAATTGAATATTTATTTATATATTTTAATCTTTTATAAAACAAATAATAAAAGTAAATTAAATTATGAAATAATATCAAATAAGGAAAGGTTTTTAATTATTTTCTTTTCTTTTTATGACGCGCAACTGATCCTTTTTCCTATTTATAACAAGATGGGGGCACATGTAGACTTCAATAAGTTCGCTTATATTTTATTAATTATAATTGGGAAAATAAATTTTATTAATTATAATTAAAAATTGGATTTTTTTTGGAAAAATAATTGGATAGAAAAAAATCATTTAGGAGATAAGGACAATTGATGGACATGTATATATGTCCAAGGATCCAACACACGGGCCAGCACCTCTGTATCAGCTCAACACACGACAAATCGGGGTCCTATTAAAATATCAACATACGGCCACTGACCACCCCAAAACAAAAAAAATCAACGTACGGCCACCGCCGGCACTTTACTTTATCCTATTATTAAAATTTAAAATATCGACTAATAATACACTATAAATGTATAAAAAATACGAATAAAAATAGGCTTAAATATGATTTTGGTCCTTCAAAAATTTAAAAAATTTGTTTTTAGTTCTCCAAAAAAATTGAAAGTTTTTAGTCCTCCAAATTTGAAAATATTTTTCCATTATTCCCTGACTCTGACGCCGTTAGTTTTTTCTTTGTTTAAATATGAATTTAATCCCTCAAAAATTTTAAAAGTTCGTTTTTAGTACCCAAAAATTCTAAAAGTTTGTTTTTAGTCCCCTAAAAATATTGTCACATAAACGCCACATAACGGGGTCAGAGTCAGGGACTAACGAAAAAATATTTTCAAATTTTGGGGACTAAAAACCTTCAATTTTTTTGGGACTAAAAACGAATTTTTCAAATTTTTAAGGGACTAAAATCATACTTAAGCCTAAAAATATATATTGCACAAAAACACTTCTATTATATATTATAAATGAAGGTTTTCAAATTTCAACAAACCTATTTCTACTTTTAAATTTTAAATCTTAACTATTATTTATTTTATCAAATAAAATTAGCATTTTTCATACCACCACATAAATCATTCAAAATATTTTAATTTAAACGTGTTTTCATAATCAAATAAATTTTAATTCAATGAAAAATTTAAATCCAAAAAAATTGTTAACAACTTTTCTATTCAAAATTTGATTTTATATTTTTTTTAAGTTATTTCAAAATCTATTATCAATCAATTATCAATTATATCAATAAAAAAAGATTTTATTACAAACGGTTATGACACATGTCAACACCACAATTATTTCAATATAATATTAAAACAAAATCCATTTAAATTAATAATTACTATATGTCTATTATCTAATCTAATCTAATCTAATCTAATCTATATTATGAAAGAAGATTTTTAATTTTCAAATAACCTATTCCTATTTTTCAATTTTAAGTCTTAGATATTATTTATTCAATTTTTAATTATATTAGCGTTTTTCATGTCACGTGACACCACTTAAATCATTCAAAATATTTGAATTTAAACAAGTTCTTTTATTCAAATAAATTTTAAATCAATAAAAAATTTAAATCCAAAAAAATCGTTAATTAACAGCCCTGCTATTCAAAATTTGATATTTATATTTTTTAAACTTATTTTTAAATTTGATTTTAAAATATAAAATTGTTAACAACTCTTCTATTCGAAATTTGTTAGATATATTTTTTTAAAGTTATTTCAAAATCAATTAACTATTATTATCAATTATATATAACTATTATCTATTATATATTATAAAAGAAGGTTTTCAAATTTCAGCTAACTTATTTCTACTTTTAAATTTTAAATCTTAACTATTACTTATTTTATCAAATAATTATATTATCATTTTTCATACCACCTATCACCACCTAAATCATTCAAAATATTTTAATTTAAACATGTTTTCATAATCAAATAAATTTTAATTCAACGAAAAATTGAAATCCAAAAAAATTGTTAACAACTCTTCTATTAAAAATTTGATTTTATATTTTTTTGTTATTTCAAAATCTATTATCAATCAATTATATCAACAGAAAAAAGGGTTTTGTTACAAGCGGTTATGACACGTGTCAGCACCACAATTATTTCAATGTCATATTAAAACAAAATCCATTTAAATCAATTATTACTATATATCTATTATCTATTATCAATTATATCAATAGAAAAAAGGGTTTTGTTATAAGCGGTTATGACACGTGTCAACACCACAATTATTTCAAAATCATATTAAAATAAAATCCATTTAAAATAATTATTACAACATATCTATCATCTATCTATTATTATCTATTATAAAAGAAGGTTTGCAATTTTCAAAAAAACCTATTATTTAATCTTTAAGTATTTTAGCGTTTTTCATATCACGTGTCACTACTTAAATCATTCAAAATATTTGAATTTAATTTTTTTTACTCAAATAAATTTTAAAACAATAAAAAATTTAAATCTAAAAAAGCGTTAATTAACAGCCCTTCTATTCAAAATTTGATATTTGTATTTTCTAAATTTATATCGAAATTTGATTTTAAAATATAAAATCGTTAACAACTCTTCTATTCGAAATTTGATAGATATGTTTTTTTAAAGTTATTTTGAAATCAAATGACTCTAGGAGTAACTCTTGTCAGAGTTACTCCACTTAATACTACCTCCGTTCCTTTTTATTTGTCTTTTAAAGTTGTTTCACACCTACTAAGAAAACCAATAAATTTTTTTATTTTTGATTCAGTTATTAGTATTTTTCCTATAATACCCTTGATTGTTTATTATCAATCACACTTATTTCTCTCTCTACAATAAATAATTGAGGGTATAATTGAGAAACAAGTAATTAATACAACCTTAAACTATCAAAATGACAAATAAAAAAGAATAAATTTCTCGTTAAAGACCGACAAATAAAAAGGAACGGAGGAAGTAACTCTCTATAATTATTTAATTTCACCAATCCAATCGTCAAATTAAAAATTCTTAAGGATTAGATCAACTCCATTAAATTTCAAAAACTTTTAAAAATATTTAATACTTCATCAAATATATATATATATATATATATATATAAGAAGATTTTGTTACGATCAGTTATGCTACGAGTCACCACCACAGTTATTTTAATTATTTTATTAAAATAAAATTTAAATAATTAATTATTATTTTAAAAGAATTTTTATTCAAATTAATTTAATATTTTTAAAATAAATTAAAACGATTCAAAAATAAATTCATGATAGAAATAATTAAATAAAATTGAAATTGAAATTCAAGATTTTCCTACATGCGGTTATGCCACGCGTCAACCCTAAAATTATTTCAATTATTATGCTGAAACAAAATTTATTTAAATCAATTATTATTTTAAAAATCCCTTTTTAAATTAATTTAATATTTATAAATTAAATTTATACAATTTTTATTTATTTTTTTTTTGATTTTTGAATTTAAAATAGAGATGATTTATTTCAAAAATTTAATGTCGAAATCTATTATATTATCCATTATCTATTATCTATTATTATTATCATCATCATCAGCATCTTTTATGCTGGTGTACCACGTGTTAACGTTATATTCATTGTGGTCTGAATGTTAAAATAAAATACAATTAAATTAATTTAACATATTTAAAATAAATATTGTATCTCAAATTGTTATGTTACCTTAAAAAATCTAATCATTTAAATATTTGTTTCTATTTTTTTGTTTTGTTTAGTGAATTTCACGTTTTTTTCTATGTAAGTTCTTTCAAAATTAAAATTACTAAAAGTGCCAATAAAAATATTAATAAAATTTGTTTTGAAATGTAATTCAATATAATTAATGTAATTAAAAAATTTTGTTTTAAATTTGTAAAATTATATTTTTTAATTTAATTCAAAATAATATCTTTCAGGATCTAAATATTTAATTTTGAATTTTAATAAATTATTATCTATCTGTTGTTATTGTATCTATTATATATCGATCAATTTTATATATCTATAAAAAAAGTTTTTCTATGCAACGTGTCAATACCTTATTCATTTGATCCTTTCTTATTTAAATTAATTAAATGAATTTCTGTTTTCAAAATATAATTCCTTTGAATTATATATAATTTTTCTATTCTAGGAACGTTTTCTAAATCCATTTTGTATCTATCTTTGGTTACTATGTTATTGGTGCACAGTATCCACCGGCTTCACCGGTGACTAATCTATGCCGGGGAACCTGGCTGGCTACGTGTTTTTTTACTTGGTTTTGCCGGTCCGTATGGTTCTCCCTTCCCAACAAAAAAGAAGATTTTGCTCCCTACAAAAAATTGTTACATGTTGTTATGCAACGTGTCAATGCCACATTAATTCCCCGTAAAATATTAAAACAAAATATATTTTAGTTAATTTAAAAAAAATTAAAATAAATATTTTATCTCTTATATGAAATTCAACACTCTATTCATTTGCTCATTTTTTATTTAATTTCAATTTTTAAAATTATTATTTAAAATAATTTTAGAAAAAAGTCAAGTTTTTATTATTTTTGTTTAGTGAAATTTGAATTTTAATTCACTATGAGTTATTCCCTCAAAAAATTTAAAAGAACTAATTTTGAAGTCTATTTCAATGTTATTAATGTATTAAAAGTTTATATTTTAATATTTAAAACTTAATTTTGTAATTTCATTTTAGAGAATTTTTTCCATGTGTTTTATTTTAAAATATTTAATTTTGAATTTTAATACATTGTTATCTATCTATTATCTATATAAAAAACATTTTTGTTATGTCATGCGTCTAAACTCTATACATTTGATCCTTTCTTATTTAATTTCAATTTTAAAAATATAATTAATTTAAATTGTAGATTATTATTCATGTTCCTTTTTTGGGTACATTTTTTAAATTATATAAACGATATTATGCAAGCTTAGTTCTCTTTAATCTTCTCTAATCGTGACAAGTGACATACTCTATTATTTCCATGTTTTCCAACCATATTAAATGTTTTTGAAAATTTTATGTGATCAATTCATATTATTTTGTAATCAACTTAAGTTTTATTATTTTTATCTCACCACATCCTATTTTCTTGCTCATTTTAAGACTTGATAAAAATTAACAAACTCATTTTAAATTCATTTTTAATAAGAAAATATAAATAAATAATAATAATTAGGTATACCTAAAAAGTGTTCAAAATCAATTACTACACAATGATTTTGTATGAAAATCCTAATGATTAGTTAGTAAGATGTATATAATTTTAAATTGTCAACTATTTGCTTAATATATTTAGCTATATGTAAATAATTTTTTTGTCAGAATTAAATAAAAATTTGAAAGTAATTTTTTAATAAATTTAGTAAATCAAGATATTTTTTTGTAACAAATAAAAAAATTAAAATATTTTCACGAAAGTGTTAGGCATATTAAGAGTTAGATGTATTTAAATACATCACAAGCTAATGAACATTTAAAGATAAATTATCTATATTATATATTTTTCACGCAGATATGAATATTTTAAATAAAAATGCATTAATATCTATATAAAAACTATTAATATTTAGCATGAAAGAACAAATATTTTAATTAGAATATTTAGAACGTATATCTATTTTACATGAATATTTTAATTCATATCTAAATTACTATTGACGAATGTTTTATTGAAAATTAAATATTAGTATGTGTTTGTCTAAAAATTTTGTTTATTTATTTTAATATGTACCGTGCGAGACACGAACCATCGTATTATAGATAAGTTGTTTATAGAACTTTTAGAAATTATTTTCAATTTTAGTTCTTATTATTATTTTTTGTTAGAGTTTTAATAGAGTAAATATAATATTATTTATATTGGTAATATTTATATCTTATGACACATATATATCTTTTTTCACTTTTTTAGAAATATTTTTTTGCTATTTCGTGCACAAAACGTGGATTGTCAACACCGAATCTCACCCGTGCATCGCACGGGTCAAATACGATGGTTTCAATTTAATTTGATTGTTAGCGAGCTTGACAATGATCTTGAAGTCAGTTAGTGGCATATTCAAGATCTTTAGTAAGTAGAGACAATCTATTTAAAAAAATAAAGATATAATTTTTTTAAGAATAAAGATATAAATGTTAAAATCATAAAACTCCAACATATCTAATCAAATAAATTACATATCTCCCGTAAAAAAAAAAATTACATACCTTATAAGCAAGTGAACTCAGAGTCGAAGCAAGAAAAGAAAAAAAAATGGTGACAATATGTTGGGAAAAGTCTGCATATTGTTAGTGTAAAATAAATTACCACAGCCCAATAATAATTCCCAGCCCAGAATAATTATCTAAATAAATAGACAATAATAACGTCAGAGATTTTAGCGTGGAAAACCCTCCAAAGTGAAGGTAAAAACCACGGGACTCGTAAGCCGCTTAAACTTCCACTATAACAATAATGGGATTACAAACTTCACCCTTAGGTGATCTCTCTCAAAATAATACAATAAAATTGTACTCTCAATTTGTGGCTAAAACCCTCACAAATTGGTTCTCTCTATTTTTCTCTCTTAGAAACTTTCTCTAAGGCTCTCTCTAACTAATGTTTGTTGCACTTAGTTGTGGACGGTGTAATTTTTTCTTCTGTCCTGCGTCCTCTATTTATAGGAAATAAAATGCATACGCGTTGAAGCAAAACGCGTTGGTTTGCACTGCCTTTGAATTGTTGCAGCCAACAACCAACCACTTCCATTCATAATTGCTACTCAACCACATAATTTAAATTTGCTTTGAAAAGTCAAAGCAGTTGGCTGGAAACGCCAACAAATCTCCCCCTCCAACCAATGGGGAAATTATATTCTCGGATCAACATGGGGTTGATGCTAAGCCTGCAACTTCTTTGCAGACTTCTAGCTTGTCCTTTGGCAGAGCTTTAGTCATCATGTCAGCCCCGTTGTCGTCGGTGTGGATCTTCTCATCTTTCAGCAGCTTACCTTCCAACACTTCACGGATCCAGTGATACCTCACGTCGATGTGTTTCGACCTTGAATGAAATGTTGAATTCTTGCTGAGATGTATTGCGCTCTGATTGTCGCAATAGAGAATATAGCTTTCATGGTTATGACTCAACTCTTGTAGGAACTTTTTCATCCACAAGATCTCTTTGCAACCTTCAGTGATTGCAATGTACTCTGCTTTTGTGGTGCTTTAAGCAATACACTTTTGTAAGCGTGATTGCCATGAGACAGCTCCCCCTGCAAATGTTATCAGGTACCCTGATATGGATTTTCTGGTATCCACATCACCAGCCATATCTGAATCTGTATATCCTTCTAATACATGTTTTCCATTACCAAAGCATAAACTATGACTAGAAGTACCTCTGAGATACCTAAATATCCATTTGACAGTTGCCCAATGTTCCTTACCAGGATTTGATAGGAATCGACTCACAACACCAACTGCATGCGCAATGTCTGGTCTAGTGCATACCATATCATACATTAGACTACCAACCGCCGATGCATATGGCACTTTGGTCATTTCTATTCTCTCCTCCTTGCTTGAAGGACACTGGCTCACTTTGAGTTTGAAGTGACTAGCCAGTGGAGAACTAACAGATTTTGCTTTGTCCATGTTGAATCTTTCAAGAACCTTTTCTACGTACCGTTCTTGAGATAGCCAGATTTTGTGATTCTTCATGTCACGGGTAATCGTCATGCCAAGAATCTGCTTAGTGGGTTCTAAGTCCTTCATTGTAAAGGACTTGCTCAACTCTTTCTTCAACCTGCTAATCTTGTCGTTGTCTCGGCCAACAATCAACATGTCATCAACATAAAGCAAAAGAATGATGAAGTCTCCATCAGAGAATTTCATGATGAAGACGCAGTGGTCTGACGTTGTTCGATTGTATTCATTTTTCTCCATGAATGAGTCAAACTTTTTGTACCACTGTCTCGGTGCTTGCTTCAGATCATATAGACTCTTCTTTAGTCTGCACAGCAACTTCTCTTTACCTTTGACTTGGAAACCTTCTGCCTGCTGCATGTAGATTTCTTCATCAAGATCACCATGTAAGAAGGCAGTTTTAACATCAAGTTGCTGAACCTCCAGGTTTTGGCTAGCTGCCAAGCCTAGAACAACTCTGATTGAAGACATTTTCACAACTGGTGAAAATATTTCATCAAAATCAATGCCCTTCTTCTGACTGAATCCTTTCACAACCAGTCTTGTTTTGTAACATGGTTGTGAGTTGCCTTCTTCGCTTTTTATCTTGTATACCCACTTGTTCTGGAGTACTTTCCTTCCCTGTGGTAGTTTCACCAGATCAAATGTGTGGTTCTCATGTAAGGAAGACATTTCTTCTAACATGGCTTTTGACCACTCATTCTTGTGTTGGTGGGTAAGAGCTTCATCATAGCTCTCTGGTTCTCCCCCGTCAGTGAGCAATACATACTCGTTAGGAGAATACCTCTGATTTGGTTTTGTCTCTCTAGAAGACTTCCTCACTGGTGTACAGTTGGACTGCCAGAACACCGCTCAGGTTCTAAACAACTGGATGGTGGATCATTATCATCAGTATCTGGAGTAGCTCCCCCGTCATCAGAATCTTTTAGTGGAGAGACTGGTTCCAAATCAACTGGATTTTCATCTGACTGTGGCTTTTCTGATTTCTCGAAATCCTTAATTGTTTGATCTTTGAAAAACACCACGTCTCTGCTTCTAATGATCTTCCTGCTAGTAGGATCCCAAAGTCTGTAGCCGAATTCTTCATGGGCATAACCCATAAAAATACACTGCTTGGTTTTTACATCCAGTTTAGACCTCTCATCTTTTGGTATGTGAACAAATGCTCTGCAGCCGAATACCCTCAAGTGTTTGTAGGAAATGTGTTTTCCTGTCCATACACTTTCTGGTACTTCATAGTTCAATGGAACTGATGGAGATAAGTTGATTAGATCTACTGATGTTCTGAGTGCCTCTGCCCAAAAGGAGTTTGGCAGTTTTGCATTTGAGAGCATACATCTGACTCTCTCACAGATGGTTATGTTCATTCTCTCAGCAACACCGTTGTGCTGAGGTGTCTTTGGTCTTGATTTTCGGTCGATCTGAAACTTCTACAAGATTACCTCAAATGGCCCGCGATACTCGCCGCCATTGTCTGCACGCACACACTTCAATCGTCTGCCAGTGTGTCTTTCAACTTTCACATGAAATTGCTTGAAAACTTCTAGCACCTGATCTTTTGTTTTCAAAGCAAAGGCCCAAACTTTTCTGGAATGGTCGTCAATGAAAGTCACGAAATAGAGTGCACCTCCTTGTGACTTATCACTCATCATACAGACATCAGTGTGTATCAAATCTAGAATATGCATCTTTCTAGATGGTGGAGTACTTCAAAATGCAACTCTGTGTTGTTTTCCCATTAGACAATCAACACAAGTGTGTAATGAAGTACCTTTCATCTCTGGCAAGAGCTCCTTCTTGGAAAGAATTCTGAGACCCTTCTCACTCATGTGGCCGAGCCGTTTATGCCATAGCTCAATCGGAACTTCTTTCTTAGTGGAATTTACTTCTCCTCTACATAACTTGGCTTGTGTTAAATAGAGAGAAGTATCTTTCTTGCCTTTAGCTACTACCAGGTTGCCTTTGGTGAGCTTCCAACACCCTTCACCAAAATAACTGTTGTAGCCACCATCATCAAGTACTCTGGTGGAGATCAGATTGAGGCGTATATCAGGAACATGCCTCACATCTTTCAAAAGTAACCTGCATCCAAGGTTGGTCTCCAGATAAATATTGCCGATGCCGACAATTTGGGATGCATCATCATTTCCCATCCTTACTCGCCCGAAATCGGCTTGAGTATAGGTTGAGAAGAACTCACGCTTTGAGTTAACGTGGTAGGAAGCACCTGAGTCAACTACTCAGGTAGAGTCTTGACAAGCAAGATTGATGTAATCTGCATCTCGAATAATGGTAACATCTTGAGGTATTCTTTGTGTCATTTGTTCGATTTTTCGCTTCACCTTCGCAGAATCGCTTTCAACTTCTGGCATTCTCGAATGAAATGTCCGGGAAGGCCACAGTGATGACACTTCTTGTCATGCCTCGATTTGGACTTTGATCGTCCTCTTTGCCAGTTTTGGTTTTTAGAACCTCTACATTTACTTCTCCCTCGCCCTTCTTGCTTGCCTTGCTTCTCAGTGACAAGTGCTTCAGATTCAGGATTGTATCCTTCATCTTTTTGTCGAGACTCCTCGTTCAACATTCTGTCCTTTACCATATCCATGGTAAGCGTGCCTTCAGGAGGCGGAGTCTTGTTGAAACAACTAGGGTGTGTCGACTCTTTGGTAGAGAACTTAGCATCAACAATGCTTGTAGCTCATCATCAATAGTCATCTTCATTGAGTTGAGTTGATCAACAATGCCTTGGAACTCACTCATGTGTTCCGATATACTATTCCCGTCTCTGTACTTCAAATTGACTAAACGTCGCATCAGATTGGCTTTGTTCTGTGCGGTTGTCCTTGCATACATTTTCTCCAAATTTTGCCAAAGAACGTAAGCATCATGTTCATTAGCAAAATTCTGAAAAATGCTCTTGTCAATCCATTGACGGATTTGAGCAGCACACTTCCGATTTAGCACTGTCCAGTCACTGTCTGATGTGCTAGTCGAAGTGTCAGGTGGTTTTTCTGCCTTTTCGTTAGTCTTCTCATCTGACGAAGTTTTTGCTGCAGTTAATGCTTTCTCCTTCGGCGTAACGATCGGCTTCCATGGATTTTTAATGTATAAAAGATCTTCCATCTTTGGCTTCCACATTGCATAATTAAATGCAGTTAACTTTATCATATTACCGGTGCTCCCCTCCATTGGGATGGCAGGTCAATAAGTTTTGCTGTGCTTTGAAACTTCTTCGGTAATGAATAGTGCTCTGTAAATAGTACCACTTATATTGAAACAGTAACCGTAGTATGTAAATAGTGCATCAGGTAAGTTCCCAGGAAAGAGAGGTGAGTCTCCAATGGACACAGTTAAATACCAAATCTTTCTTTAGCTAGAACTTTCCTAGGCATGCACAACTTTCACAACTACAATTAATTTCCAGCAACAAGAACAATTATTTTCTGATGTGGAAGATCAGACAATTCTGCAACCACATAACATACTAAGAATTTTCTTATAAATAGTACACAGACCTGGTGCTTTGATACCACTTTGTTGGGAAAAGTCTGCATATTGTTAGTGTAAAATAAATTACCACAGCCCAATAATAATTCTCAGCCCAGAATAATTATCTAAATAAATAGACAATAATAACGCCAGAGATTTTAGTGTGGAAAACCCTCCAAAGTGAAGGTAAAAACCACGGGACCCGTAAGCCGCTTAAACTTCCACTATAACAATAATGAGATTACAAACTTCACCCTTAGGTGATCTCTCTCAAAATAATACAATAAACTTGTACTCTCAATTTGTGGCTAAAACCCTCACAAATTGGTTCTCTCTATTTTTCTCTCTTAGAAACTTTCTCTAAGGCTCTCTCTAACTAATGCTTGTTGCACTTAATTGTGGACGGTGTAATTTTTTCTTCTGTCCTGTATCCTCTATTTATAGGAAATAAAATGCATACGCGTTGAAGCAAAACGCGTTGGTTTGCACTGTCTTTGAATTGTTGCAACCAACAACCAACCACTTCCATTCATAATTGCTACTCAACCACATAATTTAAATTTGCTTTGAAAAGTCAAAGCAGTTGGCTGGAAACGCCAACACAATATATATATATATATATATATATATATATATATATATATATATATATATGGGGAAATACAATAAAAACAAGATATTTACTTATAATTTTATCAAAGTCAGGGGATGCATAGGCACACCCTCAACGTGAGGTAGGTCTGCCACCGAACTTAGCAAATGAAATAGACTGAATGGTGTTTGGGGACAAGTGGGTAGTGTTTCGGGTTAATCCATTCTTCGTCGTTTATTTGAAAATGTTTCATGTCTATCCTAGTTTATAGTGAAATTAGTATTCATTTGTATTAAATATTTTTAGCACAGGTGTATGAATAAAAGTTCCAAGAGAACTTGGCAGTTCTGAGTAAGTTGAGCATACTTCCCAAAAATGCCCAACCTTACGTGAACTCTATTACAACCCAACAAAAAGACCTCTTAATGTGTGTGAAACTTGCATTGTAAGTACTTATGGTAGAAGGGTTGCATGTGATGTGATTTGAGTGTAAATAGCACCTCTAAGCACTTGAGTATGAATGGAACACTCTTGTCTTTGTGAAAGTCTTTATTTTAAAATGAGAAGGATCTCAAGGTTTTCACGCCAACCCTAATTGTGTTTAAATATTTTCTTGAGGAAAAGAAAAATTATAAGCTTGATCGGTTGTGGTAAACCTACAACATATGTAGATTTATGGTGATTAATTGGTATAAAATTATGTGAATTAGTGTTAGAATATGACATTTTTTTGTGTAGATTTTGTATATTTTTTTAGTTTTTACAATTCATGCTTATCATTTTGTGTTTTTCTATATATTTTCACCTATTTTCTTCCAATTTTGTGCAGAAATAGTAGTTGCAAGAAAACAGGTCATTGTTAGGCAAGTAAAATATGTTCATAAATTTGCGAGCGGTTTGATATTTTCTCCCAAATTTTACATATTCGATAGTTTCTCGCCTCACTTGGGGATTAAAATTTTATAGAGCTGGCTAGGATCACACTTAGTGGATAGAAATGGTATTTGGTATAAGTTGTTCACTTATAGGTATGGCCCATTGGACAGGCGCATAAATCAGCCCAATGTTACTGCAGCTGGCAGCAAAGAGTCAATTTGGTGGTGTGATTTGCTGTTATTGGAGGGAGTGGCGGCGAGAGTCAAGGTCAATTCCCGAGTTATGGTTAGGCGGGGATTAGGGGTGGGAGAGGAAGTTAGTTTTTGGCATGATAGGTGGATTGGATTATAGGTCCTCTTAAAGAAACTTTCCCTAGACTCTATCAAGTAAGCATAAACAAGCTTGCAACTGTTGCTGACTTGGGCTCGTGGGTGGAGAAAAAAGGGTATGGAGTTAGAATTGGAGGCGACCGCTATTTGTATGGGAAGAGGAGTGTGTGAGGGGGCTGGCTGATTCATGGAAATGGGTTCTTGATCCCACAAATGGTCTCTCAGTGAAATCATGCTATAGTCATCTAGTATAGAATAATACACCTTTGACTGACAATTCAAATCTACATATAGCACTTCATAGATTGTGAAAATGCGATGTTCCATCTAAAGTGTTCGTTTTTGTGTGGAAACTTTTCCAAAATAGGTTCGCAACAAGGGATGTTCTGCGGGCAAGGAGAGTCCTACCCTCAAACTATGATACTACTTGTGTATTTTGCTTTGCACATTTGGAGGATTGTAGCCATCTATTTTTTACTTGCTCATTTTCATACAATGTGTGGAGGAATATTTATGCATAGCTGGGTTTTGGAGGTGCCTATCATAGTGAAGGAGTGAAACATTTTCTTCAGCATGGTGATATTATCAAACAGAATAAATCTAAAAAGGTGAGATCTATTATATGGTTAGTTGTCATATGGTCGATTTGGGTGTTGAGAAACAAAATTATTTTTGAAGGGGTTATTGTGTCAATTGTAATGAGATTATTGCTCAAACAAAATTGTTGTCTTGAGGTTGGTTTATGAGTAGGGGTGGCAGAAATTGTAATCTCCAATTTTAGATTGGTGTTCTAGACCATTAGGTTGTATTAACACCTTGTAAGACGGACTATGATGTAAAAGGTTGTAGTATTTTTTGTACTCTTTTTAATGCACTTTTTTTGTTTATAAAAAAAATTACAAATCAATTGATAAAAAAAGTCATTTGCACTTTTTTCCTTCACGAACTCTTTTCTTTCAAAATCCTTTGAGCCAAATTAACACAATGTAAGTGAATTTTTCATCTTTATTTTTGTACATAAAAAGTCCCCAAATTTATAATTTCGATTTGAAAATCCAAATTTTGTTAAAAAAATATATTTGACATTCCTAATCAATGTGCTATCTGAATTCTGATGGCCAAAGGGTACTGTATCTTTAGATGAAAGCAAAATGGCACTTGTAGCACCCACTGTGAAAAGGCCAACTATTAGCACTACTACTAAAAAGCATTACATCAGCAGCCATTAAAAGATCTTCAATCAGACAATCATGCTTTTCAGCATACATTATTAGCACGGCTCAATCAAATTCCAAAAGACAAATTAATATCGTGCGAGTGCCGAGTGTTTGTTGGGAAAAATAATTACGCGCTACTCTGATTTACCCACATATGTCTAAGGTTCTTTGATATTACTGTTGAAAAATCTCTACACACACAAAAGAATAACAAGAACACACAGGGATTTACGTGGTCCATCACCTCTTGCCTACGTCCACGAAACATCTCAACAAAATTTCCACTATCATAAAAGGAGATTACAAGATAGTATTGTAACCCACCCTACAATATAACAAGTTTTCTAGTCTGAAACTTGAAAAACATATCCAAAATTGTGTATCACCTTACAAACTCGAATACCTCACTCAAGAGTTACAAAGAATGATAACACTCACACACTCGGGTGCCTCTTTACATTTTGCACCCCCTCGGGCCTCTTGCACCACCTTTCTCTCTCGTATACTATACTCATTTATAGTAGAGGAGCAACAAATAAAAAAGACATATTTTTTGTCTGTACCTATTGAGAGATATCGTTGATTTTGTTGAGATATATCACTTATTTATTTTATATTTATTGCGATATGTTTTCCCCTTATTTTCTTTTAGTAAATATTTCCTTTAATCCCCGTTTCATTCTTTCCTCTTTTTATAGGAAAAACATATATGCACCATATCTTTCACATATCTGCACCGACATCAATCTTCAGCTTTTTTTTTCTTTTGTCTTGTGGGTCCCACTTAGGAGGGAACCCACCTAACAAATCTCCCCCTTCATGACTCAAGTGGGACCCCAACCATGCCTGCTTTCCTTCACATCTCCCCCTGCAATAGACATAAGCTCCCCCTCGCCGTGATCTACTATCAACGGGACACGCTGCCTGACCTTCATTGTCAGGAAGACTTTCGACATAAGAATCACACACAGATCCACCTGTTCTTTAATGCTCGTCTCACCCGGTCACCCGGTCGTACCAATGGCTTTGAGCTAGTCCCCTCTAGTTGCACCATAATTTGAACCATTAGCTCTAATACCATTGTAGGGAACTTTTCAAGGGAAGCACTAAGAGATTTTGACCACATTTGCTCCAAAAACATTAAGGTATTAGGTTAATAGGTCTAACCTCTTATATACTTTTCATTTTGTTTATTACTAGGCGATGTGAGACTTCTTTATTTTATCACTCACACTTGAATACCCAACATCTCCCCCTTAAGTGTGAGTCTTCTCCACATCGGGCCTCTTCGAGAGATACTCGTGTTTTTTCATCAAGCCATTCTCGGACCCCCTCGAGCGGAAGCTTTTGCATCCACATACTTGTATACTTGCACCACTGTTGGCTCACACACATCAACAGGACACGCCACCTAGCCTCCACATTGCTAGGTAGACTTTCGATACAAGGAGCCGGTCACCTTTAATCGAACCATCGGCTCTGATACCACTTAAAGGAAAAATACGCACACGCTACTCTGATTTACCCACATACGCCTAAGGTTCTTTGATACCAGTGTTAGAGAATCTCTACACACACAAAGGAATAAAAAGAACACACAGGGATTTACGTCCATGAAACATCTCAACAAAATTTCCACTATCATAAAAGGAGATTACAAGATAGTATTGTAACTCACCACACAATATAATAAGTTTTCTAGTCTAAAACTTGGAAAACTTACCTTAAACTGTGTATCACCTTACAAACTCGAATACCCCACTCAAAAGTTACAAAGAATGATAACACTCACACATTCGGGTGCCTCTTTATATTTTGCACCCCCTCAGGCCTCTTGCACCACATTTCTCTCTCGTATATCATACTCATTTATAGTAGAGAAACAACAAATAAAGAATACATATTTTTGGTCTGTACCTATTGAGATATGTTACTGATTCTGTTGAGATATATCACTTATTTATTTTATATTTATTGCGATATGTTTTCCCCTATTTCTTCTTAGTAAATATTTTCTTTAATCTCAGTTTCATTTTTTCCTTTTTTTATAAGAAAAAAACATATTTGCACCATATCTTTTACATATATGCAACAACATCAATCTTTAACTTTTTTTTTCCTTTTATCTCGTGGGTCCTACTTAGGAGGGAACCCACCCAATAGTGGTGACCAGGACTTGCACTTGCAGGATCGGGATCAGCCACTCATCTGGCAACCACATTGATCATTATTGATGTTGTATAGTACTAGTACAGTTTTTTAAAAAAATGCACGAGATCTGAAACTTTAAAAACGTGCCATAGATTTTAGTATAAACAAATTAATATTTAATATTAACTAAGCAAATACTACAACTGTTGGGTGATAACTGTCCCTTGGCGCTGCTTGTTGCCAACTCTAAAGAGGATCCTGGTCCGGTGAGACCGTAAGACCGTTGGGCGAACCAGACTTGACGAATGTGCTGGCCCTATCGCACCAAGGTAAGATTCAGTTTTTGTTTTGGTCTGAATTAAGATATTGTTCAGCTAGTTATGTGTCTTTGTCGTCCTCATTAGTGGACGGTCCAGCACAGCACAGTCCCCCCAGATCGTGAGATTGGTGTCCGGATCAGATCTCATGGTCACGACTTCCAGGCCCATAGATATTGTCTTCATCTACAGATCATAGCCACATCTTCATTACTCCCTCGCGTCCTTATTATACTACCTCGGTTCTTATTATAAATTTTTTATCCTAATTATGAAAAATATGGACCAATTTTCAAATGTATTACCCCTCCCATTCTTTTTTAATTGTCGCTTTTTCAAAGTTACATTATTGAAGGAATTATTTCAAATTTTCAATATATAATACGTTTTAATAAATAAATAAATAATCAATCATGCGTACAAGTTAAAATGCCGAACATGAGAAGGAGATAAATTGATTTTTTTCCGGTAAGTAAATAAATTGTTTTAGTAACCATACATTTTTTTTTTGACAAATTTAGTAACCATACTTAAACCATTGTTTCACAAAAAAAAAAGAGAAAAAAAATTATAAAAAATGACTTTTTTTACGGGTAAAAAATGAATTGTTTTATTTTTGACACAATAAAAAATGACTTGTTAAAGAATTAATTTTACTCTTTTTAATTTGATACATCTTTTTATATTTTTCATTTAGTGTTTTTTAATAAATTTTATCACAAAAAATCCTATCAATTATATTTTTTCATTTAAATAAATAAATAAAATATTTTATTTGTTATCTATGTAATATATTAAATTCTTTTATTTTTTATTTTTTTTATTATCATTTTACTATTTTGACACAATAAAAAATGACTTGTTAAAGAATTAATTTTACTCTTTTTAATTTGATACATCTTTTTATATTTTTCATTTAGTGTTTTTTAATAAATTTTATCACAAAAAATCCTATCAATTATATTTTTTCATTTAAATAAATAAATAAATAAAATATTTTATTTGTTATCTATGTAATATATTAAATTCTTTTATTTTTTATTTTTTTTATTATCATTTTACTATTTTTTTCTATTTTTATCGTTCCACGTTGAATGCCGAATGGAGTGTTATTGTAACATTACTGCACAGCGGGTGCCCATTTCTTCGCGTGATTTTGAAGTGGATGTGCTCAATCAACTTAGTTCGCAGATTCCTTTTTTCACCCTAATTATATTATAAGAAGGGAATATTTTAGTGGGTACTTGGGGAAAATTTAATCTCAATATAGACCACACATGGGATTCCTTTTATTTTTTATTTTTTTATTATAAGGTATGAGAAGAAGGGAATCTTTAGTTGGCGATTGCATGGAAAATTCAATTAGGTATCTCTTTTATTTCTATATATATATTAGTATTTAGATTTGACACACTGTCTTTTTTTTTAAATCCACCTTAATTAGCCTTTTGGGCTAAGTGGATTCATCGGAATATCTCATGTTGTAGCCATTTGAACCCGTTATATGGCTAATCTTTGATTCGGCTAATTGAATAAGATTTTACTTATTGGTTTTCAGTCCGATTCTACAAGGATTTGTACTGCGTTCCATAGTTTCTACTACTTACAAAGACAAGGTGATTCCACTCGATCAACACTCCATTTATCATTCAATAACAACAGTCATCAACCAAGTATTTTTGTTTACTATATTCCTCAAAGATGTACCATTAATGGATGTCTAACATCACAAAACAAGATTACAAAGAAAACAAACACCAACTTCTCCCTCAATACCAAAATTTTGAGTATTTTAGCTTTTGATTTTCTATCTCAAAACTTTGATTGTTTTAGAAATCCAAAGTATAATTCAATATTATTTTCCCATTATACACTTAGATTAATAGAATATATTAATTATAATTTATTTTTACTAAATAGCTTTACTAAAATGTCAATAACTCCCAATGAGTTTTACATTGAAAATTGGCATATTTATTAAGGGTATTTTAGTCAAAATTTGTCTCAATTAATTATTTATTAGTATGTGTGTCAAAACCTTAAACAACCAAAGCTTTGAGACAGAGGGGTATATTCCACCATAAAAGGGACACAAACCTAGACTCGGGGCTTTTTTATCTGATTAGTATAATTCCATGTGGAAATTCCAACTTCGATGAGAGTTGAAAAAAATTTCCCTAGCTTAGGACTAAGTCAGACATTAGTTGTAAACTTCCATTTAGAAGTCTATAATTGAATTGTAGACTTCACTTTTCTTTTTTTAGGAGAAGTTGTACTGCCGATGAGAAATATTTGGTTGACACCAAAATTTGACAACAAATCGACAACTGGTTAATGACGTGCAAAAGTTTGGTTAATTCAGTTCAGTAGTTGGTTAATGGTGAATCGTATACATTAACCAAACTTTTGCCCGTCATTAACCATTAACCAACTACTCAACTGAATTAACCAAACTTTTGCACGTCATTAATCAAACATTTGTACGTCATTAACCATTAACTATTAACCAACTACTCAACTGAATTAACCAAACTTTTGTATGTCATTAACCAGGTGTCGATTTGTTGTCAAATTTTAGTGTCAACGTAACACAACTGCCGATGGACGACTTGTCAGTTTTTTATTTTTTTATTTTATTTTTATAAAAAATAGATGCTAGTCGTATATTGGTGTATAACTTGAATGAGTTTTAAAAACAAAATGCATGCAAGTCCTAAAAACAGTTAGATATAGGCCTTATTTGGATAAAGAGATTAATTAAGCGTTTATTGCATAAACGTTTATCATATAAATGCTTATCTATAAACTATTTCTATAATAAAAGATAAAATAAAGTCAAATTGTTTTCATATAAGTTATACGTTGTTTTTATAAGCTGTCTTTGAGGGCTTATGAAAATAAGCTGAAAACAGCCTATAGACATGTTATAAGTTGTTCGCATAAGTTCTCTCAAATAGTCTGATAAGTACTTACTCCCTCTAGACTCAATTATAAACAAAAAAGTAGTAGTATTTGGTAGTCTAAATTATAAGCAAATTATAACAAATTTCACCATATTTAATGTTATCATTCCTAAAATACCGTTCATTTGAGAATGCAATTAGTTTTTTTTATTACACTAAGAAAATTAAATGAACTTAACTAACCTATTTAATCAGTGTAAAATTAGGTATTTTTACTTATATTCGTGTCTGAATGAAGTATATTAGTAGATAAACTCAAATACTAGTTATTCATAAGTTAATTCAAACATACCCGTAATATTAATTTATCGAACAGTTATTGTTGATGAATTAATACATGTTATTAAAAAAATGATGAATTAATACATATAAACAAGTCAAAGTTTGTAGTTCTCAAAGGAAAGTAATCCATCATATTTATTATACGCAATTATGTAATATTTGTAGCGTTGTCTATGTTGCTCGGATGAATTAATACGTGCTAAACAAGTTAAAGTTTATTGTACGAGTATAATATATATAGTAGACTTCAAAGAAAAGTATATTTATTATACGTAATTATGTATTCGTAGCTTTGCCTATTCCAAGCGACCGGGGAAGGGTTGGAAAAATGTCAATTTAGTATTTCTGGTTTGGCGTGTAAATTATCTGAAAATTTTGGTTTTTCGGCTATAAATTTTCGGGAAAAAGTTTGGATTATATTTATTACATGCTTCTTTAGAGCTAGAAAAACATTATAATTATTTTGTTGCTTTAATGTGTTTTTAGTCCAGAAAATATAATAATTTTATATAGTAATTTTTGCTTTTGGTCCCCAAAATTGTTCTTCTCATTTTGGTCACTCGTGTCTCAAAATGTGCGAACTTTGGTTTCTATAACTAACTTCATTATTAGTCAGAGAGGCCATGAAAAAGCAACAAAATTTTTACTTGTGATCATGCAAGGGCAATGCAACCTAATAAATATTCGGTAGTTTTTAGATAGGCTCTACATTTGATAGAGTTAGCTATTAAAGTTGACACATCTTCAAAAATAAAGAGCCAAAATGAGACAAAATTTTTTTGGGGGAACGAAAAAAATTACCATATTTGGGAGATTAAAAATATATTTAAGCTTTATTTGATTTAATTTAGCTTTAAAATAATATTTAGATAGCTATAGGTGGAGTGAATTTACTTTGATTTGATGTATTATATGACAATAGTTGATAGTTAAACAGGATCTTAATATTTTTAAATATAATACTAGCGATAATGAATTTTAAATTTAAATTTTTATGTAAATTATCTTATCCCTTATTTTTTGCAGCCTAAAACAAGATCTTTATGTTTAAAAGAATAAGAAGTATGGTTAGAAAACAATTAAAACGATATAAATAGCAAATTTGAAGTGTTATAAAACAAACAAATGTTATAAATTGATGTAATAATTATTCATAATTTTTAAATATAAATAAAAAAAAACTCATCCTGTAATATTTGTCACATCATTCTTTAAAATATGAATAGCATGGGCCTCTAACAAGTGTTGGGTAATGGCTTTTATTCGTATATTCCTATATCTATATGTTCCTATATGTAAAATAAAATCGGGGGTTCAATTTAGTATTTCCTCTTAAAATAGAACAGTCATTGTGTAATTTTTAAGATTTTAATTTTTTGATAAAACAAAATTATAAATTTTATGTTAAATGTTATACATCAAATAATAATAATAATAATAATAATAATTAGTTAAAATTTTATTAAGCTTTTTTTCTTCTTTTTTTTTTTAAGCATTAAGCTTTTTTTCATTAAGCTAAGTACTACTTTATCACTTACTCCATCCATTTCTAATTGACTGTTGTTTTAGAGACATAAAACAATTTCAGAATAACTGTCATTTTATTTTTTAAATGTAACATTATTTTGTCTCCCAATTTTTTTTCCTCAAATGAGTATTATATATGTCATTCTCAAGCTATTATATTTCATTATACATTTATGATAATGATTTTATTTTGACAAGAAAATAATTCATTCAATTAAGCCCCTTCAAAATCATAAGCTAAATCAACAACAATACATGATGGAGTGTCATCTATCCAAATAGAATCCTCACTAGACAAAACAAATTTTGCTAACTTATGAGCAACATGATTAACACCTCTCTTTACATGACACACTTTAAGATTAGAGAAAAAGTTGGAAACGTTGCAATAGGAAATCACCATTCCAAAGTGGGTATTCTGGATGAGTGCTGTTTTTTTTGACAACTAAATTTGACAACTATACTTACACTGTATACTATACATATAGTACTGTTCACGTACGGATGACATTGTTCATATACGGACAAGCACTGTTCATGTACATACAAGCACTGCTCATGTAAGGACAAGTACTATTCTGAAAAAGTTATTTTTCTCTTTCCTATTGACCACCCACAAAAAATTACATGGTTAATACAGTATAAATACTTGGTTAATTCAGTTCATTACGTGATTAATGAGTTATTATTTGCAACTCGTTGACCATGTAGTGAATTGTATTAACCAAGTATTTGTAAGTCATTAACCATGTAGCATCAAAGTAATTCATTTACCATATAATTTCAAAGTAACTCATTAACCACTTAATAAACTGAATTAACCAAGTATTTTCAAGTCATTAACCATGTAATTTTTTGTGAGTTGTGAAAAAAAATGAAATTAATTGTCCAAAAATAATAATAATCTATTAACCACATAATGAACTAAATTAACTAACAATTTGCACTGCATTAACCATGTAATTTTTATTGGGTTGTAAAAAATATAAAACTAATTTTGTGCATAAAAAAATTGCAACTCATTAACCATGTAACAAACTGAATTCACTAAGTATTTGCACTGCATTAACCACGCTTAAACAGTGAATAGTTGTAAACAAAGTTGTAAAATATGGTTGTAAAAAAACATTTCTCATTGTATTCACTGAGAAGGAAGTAGACAACATTCCTTGCACAACATTCATGGAGTCACTTTTTGCGTATAGATTTTTTTTCTTTTTCAAATACTCATATTGTCTTCTAGTATTGGCAAATCTGGAAGTTTTTCATTTTTTTAAGCAAGGTGACAAGTCACCATAGATTTATTAAAAAAGAAAAAAAAATCATGGGAGACATAAACCAAAACCCATGTAAAATAAACGGGAATCACATAAACCTAGAATTATGTTTTCTATTCAGTTTCAGGTGATACTTTTTCTGAGATTTGGACTTAACCACCGTGAAACAATCATCAACAGCATTATCATTATTCTGCTCTTCTTTCTTAGAAATGCTTGTATCCTTTTGATTTGCCCACAAAGCAGATAAAACATTAAAATCATTCTAAACAACTGCTGGAAAAGAGCTAAGATCTTGAACAGAAACTTGACTGATGTTAAGGAAATGCGCATAGAATCTGAGACCTGTTTTGGAGACTCTGGATGAAGAGAGTCATCATGAGTTGTTTCAATTGAAACATCATCATCATCATCATCTAAAATTTGGTCATTCAAATTCCTAGGATTTGCATTCTGAATCAAAGGACTTTCTGCATTTGAACCTGAATTCCTTTGTGCATCAATTGATGTGGAACCTGCAGAGGGAGTACACACGCCCTTTCCTGAAACAGTGACAGGTCCTATATCAACTTCAGCTGCTAAGAATTGAGTATTAGGCACGATGGTATTATTGGAAAGAGCCTTAGCAACATCCACGTTGTGATGGACTGTATTAGGCAATTGAACATGTTCCACTGTAACATTTGGATTCAAGGCAACTTTCTTGATAAATGGACTGTCTGTATTAAGAGGAATAGCTATTGCTACGTTGATAGGAGTGTCATTTTTTAGCACATCTTTGTCTTTCTCCAATTCAAAAGGCTTATTCTTAGGAACATAAACTTTACGAGCCACCAAAGGTCTAGTGGTTTTGCCACGCTGCTCACACTCATGCCCTTCTGTTGAATGTGTTCTCTTACAACTGGCCAAGGAGTGCCCAATTGAGTTGCAAGATTGACTTAATTCAGGCAGATTCTCATATTCAACCCCTACAAAAAAGTGAATCCTTTGCTCTCCACAAGGATTTGATGGCGTAATTGAGTAGTCAGATCAGTATCAACCAAAATGACCATAAAGTCGTTCCTCAGCCTTTTTGCTGGTAGCAGCATCAAGGCATATGGGAGTGCCAATACTATTAGCGATCGCAAAAAAAATCTTCAACCGCCAATACTCCTGAGACAAACCCATAATACGAATCCAGCAATGTGCACTGGTTTGCTTTTGATTTTCTAGAAAAAAATCAGGCAACCACGAGAACAATCACAGGAATCTCGGTTTTAAATTCCAAGCGGATACTGATCGAATTTTGTTAAGGTCTTCTATGGAGGAAAAATTGAATTCATAAAAACCCTTACCTAGAGAAAGCATGCTCCATCGACCTGTAAGGCACCACAGAGAAATCAGCTTCTTGTGAAAATCGTCAACCTTAACAGGGACTTGCCTTTGGGAAGGAGCAAACGCCCGTGAAGATGATTTCTGCAACTCTGCAAGCCAACATCATATTCTTCCTCAGGTATCACAATCGCGACCTCATCTCTTTTAACGCATGGCTTCGGACGTTGGCTGAGAGGGACATCACAGGCACTTCGGAGAACATGGGCAAACGATTTCTTCTACACAGACAGAGTTGTTGTGTTATCGGATTTTTGTTGTGTAGCCGAGATCGCATCAGAGGACGAGGCCAAAAAAACCCAAGGGCAAACCACATTGCCGACCATGGATGACCTTCGAATCGCGGGGTGACGAATCGTAGGGATGACGAACCCTAGCAGAGAGCTTCCGTCATCCGCACTTTTTGCGTATAGATTAAAAAACTCGTATCCTTTGCAAAAGTTAATGCAAGTCTCATACCCAATGCCTCAACTATGTCGCCATCTGGAAATGTAGTTATGACAATGATTAATACAACCATAGTTACTACCTCCGTTTTTTTTAGATGTCGTTTAATATTGTTTTACACAAACCAAGGAAACCAATAATTTTTATTGTTCTTAATAAAATTATTAGTCTTTTTTCGTGTGATACCCTTGACTGTTTATTATCCCATTACACTTATTTCTCCATAAAATAAATAGTTAAATGTATAATTGACAAAAAAAAGTAATTAATGTAACCTTAGACTTTGAGAACAGCAAATAAATAGTACTACCTCCGGTCCTAATTATAAGAAAATTTTTTGAGAATTTTTTTGTCCTAATTATAAGAAAAAGAGAGTCATTTTTAGATATATTAATTGCTAAAATACCTTTTATACCCCTATTTTAATAGACTTGTATATTTAAGAGAGTGTATATTTCTTATGCACCTAATTAGGGTATATTTGGAAAGAGAGGATAATTTTGCAATATTAAATGTGTCTCCTTGGTTTTTCTGTTTTTTGTAATTTTTTCTTATAATTAGGACCAGAGATAGTAACAAAATTTCTCTAAAAAATGGACAAGTAAGAAGGAACGGAATGAGTAATAAGGAAAATTTAGTAAAATTGTTTTACTCATTATCTTATTCATTATTTTTCTAAATCTATGTGAAAAATATTAAACGATACTCCATCCGTTTTCGTTTATTAGTAAAAGTCAATTTTTACATTCATTGAAAAATGTATGTATCTGGTCCAAAATTAGGCCAGATACATACAAATATAAACAGTGACTTTTACTTATAAACAAAAACGGAGGGAGTAATACTTAATATGAAAACGAGGGAATAAATTAATCGTAATTTCAAAACAATAAATTTACAAAAACGTTGGTCTGTGACTTGACAGAGCATCGTGCTCTCAAGTCCTAATTTCGTTAGGATCATCATCTTCTTCAAAATGTATATTCCTACCGACAAGTCGGTGGTGGGTCTCTGTTACAGAAGAATGTCCTTAGCTGACTCTTCATATTTAATGAGATCCACAAATGTGGATGAAAAACCGCCTATCATGGACGGGAACGGGAATTAATGGAGCACTGCATTAATATGTTAACGGAAAGAGTTGAAGGTGTTTACTCTCTCCGGTTTCGTTTGCTACTATATGTAAAAAACAATCACCCTAATTAAAAATAGTGATTAATTTTATTTAATTTTTTTTGTTGTAATAAAAAAATAAATACATTCTCTAAAATATAATTTCATAAAAACTTGTTTTATAAAAATACTAGAAATTATTGAAAAACAAAATATAAATTAATTGAAATATATTTTAGGAGCATAACATTTAAATATTTTTTTTTTTTTTGCATTTGACGATGTAAAGGTGGGAGAGAGAATATGAGGTCGATACTTCAGGAGAGAGAGAGAGAGAGAAGACATTTGTAAATTAATAAACTTAGTGATAAAAACTCTCATTGAAGTGAAAATTGAGTGGATATTATAAAATTGAGTTGGCATGCATGTATGGACTATGGATCCACTTAAAGGGGGTTCCTTAAAATTTTGCTGTTAAATATGCTCT
Organism: Calophaca sinica; assembly: GCA_037113605.1. Taxonomy (NCBI): domain Eukaryota; kingdom Viridiplantae; phylum Streptophyta; class Magnoliopsida; order Fabales; family Fabaceae; genus Calophaca; species Calophaca sinica. Next base: position 96,502,031 of record CM073734.1, on the reverse strand, counting down.
AACTATACTACTCTCTACGGTCTGAAATAGAAGTAAAAAATAAATAGTGATTAATTTTATTTATTTATTTTTTGCTGTAATAAAAAAAATACATTCTCTAAAATATTTTCCATGAAAACTTGTTTTATAAGAATAACAGAGATTATTGGAAAACAAAATATAAATTAATTGAAGGGTATTTTAAGAGCATAACATTTAGATATTATTTTTTCTGCATTTGACGATGTAAAGGTGGGAGAGAGAATATGAGGTCGATGCTTAAGAGAGAGAGAGAGAGAAGACATTTGTAAATTAATAAACTTAGTGATAAAAACTCTCATTGAAGTGAAAATTGAGTGGATATTATAAAATTGAGTTGGCATGCATGTATGGACTATGGATCCACTTAAAGGGGGTTCCTTAAAATTTTGCTGTTAAATATGCCCTAACTATACTACTCTCTACGGTCTAAAATAGAAGCAAAAAGTATACATATTTGATCCAATTTTAGACCAAATACATAGACTTTTTGCTTCTATTTCAGATCAGAGGGAGTACTTTTTAAAGTAAATTTTTTTTATTTATTAAAATATCCTTATTAAGTTAGGTTCAATATAAGAAAAATAGGAGTTAGGTATGATGTGCATTCCTTTTTGTTGGGGCTTGCAAAGGGGTGATGATGGCGCAATGGAGCTAAGGTACTCGAATGGTGGAGTGAAGGGTAGGTGAGAGTGAGAGGGGATGGAGGAGACGAAGAAGGAGTCATGGTGAAGGGGGGAAGGGAAAGTCGCCACCGGTGGTGTGGAAGAAGGGTGTGCAACTAGCAACGCTTTAAGTGGCGAAAATTGTCAGCGTTGAACAGAGACGCAGATCCAAGAGCAAAGCCGGGTTGTCTAGACGTGTTAGTTGGGATAGTTTGGGTGACTCAACCCATGATCACTCCTATATTATTAATTTAAGTAAGCTTATTTTATTGTTGTAAGTCTAATTAATTTTTAAAATTTTCTTATTTTACTATTTAAATAAGTTTGTTATCTAAAAATTATCTAACCCAATTTAATTTAAAACGGTTTGAATTAAATTAATTTATTAGTTTTAGTCTATTTTTTATATTAAATAAGTATTAAAATACAATAAAAAAATTAAAATATCAATTCATAAGTTATAGGCCCATAGCGTTACTAATACTTATAAACTCTTTTTTTACAATAACTAGTGAAATTACCCGTGCCTTGAAGGGGTACTAATGAATTAAATTAAATAATAATGCATAAAAATAATCGTTGACATATAATATATAACAATTATTAACCTTGTAAAGCAAGTTAATAATTATTTCATTATTAGTTTTAAATATAATAAATGATGATTAATAAAGATGAATATATAATAAATAAGTCGTTTAGGAAAATATATTTCTGATTGTTAATGACAATTAATTGAGATAATATAATAATGACTATCTTAAAATAGTAATAATAAAAATTTAATTTTTATTTCAGGCCGAAAAATAGATGAATATGAAGGTAACACGTGACATAATTCTATGTGATAAAACTTTATTTTATATAATAAAATAGATTATTAATCTTTTTATGATTTAATTTTACTGTATAATTTAAACATGACTTAAATTTTTAATAAATTGTTCTTTCCTGTAAAATTTATTTTCATGTAATTTCTATTTTTATTCTATATTAAAAATTTTATATAATTTTTAACTTCGTGAAATATAAATATTCACTAATAATTGATATTCACTCACTATTTGAAATTTTAAAGTCTAAAAATAAGAATTGAAATTAAAATAGAACTTGTACAAAAGTCATGCGTAAAATAATAGTAATAAAATATATTTTTTGATAAAAATAGTAATAAAATATCTATAATATTGGTAATTTACGAAATGAATTAAGCATATGGGTCAAATAATAAGAATGATATAATATCTCACGTATATTCACCAATTTCTATGATCCCAATTTTGTCCTTAGTTCAACTTATTTTCCTTCACACTACTTCAGCAGTTTCCCCTTTTTTTTTGGCATCTACGGTAGGCAAGCATATGGGTGGTTGCTGGGTGAACCATGATTAATGACCATTGATAAAAAAAATTATTGGACCTATTATGCATCTTTTAGTCTTTTACACCGTATAACTTTTTCTTCTTTTGTTTTCTTTTCCCCTATTCGCTTATCTCTCTCCGTCATCTCTCTCCCGACTCTCTCTCCTCTACTGTTAGCACTACATTTTCCAAATTCTTTTAAAGCCATGGTCGTTCAAAAACCAGTAACCACCCCTCCTTCATCACAATCTCGCAATTGCATAACAGACTTAACAATTGTTTGAGCCAAATCTCACCATCAAAGTAGTCTTATCTCCATCTATGTGAACCTCCAGACCAAACTCACCTCACTCACAACGTAATACAACAAAAAACCAGTCATGGAATCACCAAAGTTTAGGAAACCCACCATTGTGAACATCCCCCAGCTGAAGACCCGCAATTTCCACATGGAGCACAGGATTAAGGAGAAATTAGTTTTCTCTTTCTTTTTTTACATGATTACATGTTATAACCAGAATTGAACTAAAGGACCCATGCTTGGACAAGGTGGATGAAATTCGTATTTGGGTTGCAATATTTGAAGGGGTTGGGGTGGCGGTCACCGTGACAGGAAATGAGGAAATAGCGGAGGAAAAAGGCGAGATAGAGGGAGAGAGGAGAGAGAATGAAGTTGTTGGGTGCACGATCTGGTGTGACTATTGTATGATAGGATCTGGTGAGCCGCTCAATCTAATGACTCTTAATCATGGTCCACCCGTATTTCAAGTGAATCATATGTCATGATATTTCACCGTAGAAGCCACCTTTTTTTTAGCTATTTATTTAATTATTCAAGAACTTTATGCATTCAAATGGTTCCTCGAAACAAATTGGGAGAGAGAGAAAGGCAATCAACATGAAATTCAACATCATATATAGTATAACGGAAGTCAATTATTTAAGGCATATAACATGGATTACAAAGAATATAATGTTAGGAGGAGTGTTGTTTACCAAAATAATTTTCAGCTAGAGGATATGCGCATGTTCCATAGGAATTATTTGGAACTATAGAGGGTGAAATAAGAGGATCCTTGAATGGACACCTAAAATAAATTGCGTTGATTTGAACTGTGAATCTTGAAATCTCTTTTTCTTCCATTTGTCTTTTTTTCAATGAGTTTTGGCTTTGAGGAGTTTTAACGAGACACCTCCATGTCGTTTTGGGTTGGAATACCCCTCGTACTCTCTTTTATTAATAAATATTCTCTTTGCTTATAAAAAAAAACTTAAATGTAAACAATCGTTCGTGAACATATAGAAATGAAAAATGCATTAACCGGTTGATTGATATACTAGTGACAATCATTTTGTTCGTTTGAATTGTTATCAATAATTAAAAAATGATTAAAAAACTGAAAATGATTTAAGTAATTCCTCATTAGCAGGAATATGAATGAACGTGAAGATTATCTGCTTTGTATTATATATACTAGTGAAATTACCGTGATTGCACGGATACTAATTAATTAAACTAAATTAGTTCACAAAAAATAATTGTCCCCGTACAATATATAATAATTATTAACTTTGTAAGGAAAATTAATAATTATTTCATCATTAGTTCTAAATATAATAAATGATGATTGATAAAGATGAATAATATATAATTTAAAATAAATAAATAGTTTAAGAAAATATATTTCAAATTGTTAATGACAATTAATTGAGATAATGTAATAATGACTATCTTAAAATAACAATAATTAAAAATTAATTATTTTTTGGCGGAAAATAGATGAATATGAAGGTGACACGTGGCATAATCCCACATGACAAAACTCTATTTTATATAATATAATAGATTATATTATATATTATATATTATATATTGAACAAAACTTAGGTCCTGTCCCTTAGGCATGGTTGATGATCCATGACAGTCGCTCATGGCAAAACTTGAATGTTTACCTTGGTCAATTACAAATTAGAAATCTGACTGAATATCTGATTTGCAGTTGATTTAAGTATTATATACAAGTATCATATATGCATTTCAATTGGCTATGGTGATTGCCGATTGCTACCGGTGGTGATTGATAATAGTGATTGTCATTTTATTTATAGTTAGTGTTAATTGATTGTCAAGAAAAAATTGTCATTTACACATATTTGAATAACTAATTTTTTTGATTGACCATATTATTTTTCTATGCATGTTTTCAATTTTTTTTTTACGGTATGCATGTTTCCATTTAGGTAGTGTTTGGTTGGAGGGTTTTGGAAGGGAGGAAAGGGAGGAGAGGGGTTATTTTAAATTTTATATGTTTGGTTCATTTTTTTAGAGTGGAGGGGAGGGGAGGGGAGGGAAGCAAAACCCCTCCTAAGCCAATTTTGGCTCCCCTCCAAAAGTGGGGCTTTTTGTAGGAGAGATTAAATCATTTAAAATAAAATTACTTAAATATCCATATATATAATATAATATAATATGCTATAAGAATATACAAGTAAATTAATTCATCCCCTTCATTAAAATCTCTTATCTCCCCTCATGAACCAAACAAGTAAAGACTTCCCTCCCTTCTCCTCCCCTCCTCTCAACCAAACACAGAATCAAATTAAATCCCTCCCTCACTTCCCCTTCCCTCCCCTCCCCTCCATTAAAATCCCTCCCCTCCCCTCGCCTTGTTTGAACCAAACAGACCCTTTCATAATTAATTTATTGACCATAATTATCACATTTTAATTTGATTGGAGGTAATTAATGTTATTCATATATAATCAGGTCAAAAATATAAAACAAAATTAATCAAATCAATTAAGTCACAAATATCACAAATACCAAATTAATTAAAAAATTTACAATTTGGCGGGAATTGAAATGACTAGTTTTGCCATGTGACATAGTTCTACATGGTAAAACTCTATTTTATATAATATATAGTTGAATATAGTTGATATTGATAAAACTCTTCAAATTAATATTATTGAAAAAGAAACTATACAGTTCCCTATTTTTTCTTATATTTAAAGTCAAATTAATAAAAACTTATAACACTACAAACTATCGTTATTTTTATTCACATAATATATACTTTTACTCAAATATTTATTCAAATATATTTTTCACAAGTAAATGTATGTTATATCATAACATAAATATATAAAAAAGAATGGTAATATTATATAGATGTGTGTGTGTTCAATTGATTTTAAAAAATTCAAACACGAAATCTGATTCATTTCAAAATGTCAATTTTAGTTTGGTCAGTTTTTTCATATTTTTTTTTAGTTTTTACATCTTGTGATTTTTATTAAATTTGATAGATTTATAAACACCGTTACGCACTATTGCAACTATCAAAGCCCTCCAATAATTGCAAGAAGTTTGACCAAGCTCGATGTTCGAGCCTATCAAAATTTTTTGGTTTGAGTTGGGTCGAAATCCTGTAGTTTTTCTGTCAAACCCGAATCAAATCAATCTGGTGATGAATATGTTGGTTCAGGTTGAGTTCGCGGGTTATGAGACAAAACAATAGTTTTTAGAATCAAAAAAAAAAAGCTTAATTCATGATTCAACACTTAAAATTTCACAAAATTTTCATCAACCCTTAAACTAAATTTTACAATTTTTAAAGTGACATTCTATTTCACATATAAGAAATAAGAAAACTCTAAATTCTAAGTCAGCAACCTACCTTAACCTTAATTCTTTTTACATAAAGCACAATTAAATTACTCCGTAGATTAATCATTCCCTTTAACTATGTTATCTTAATCTAACGTCGATGATCTTAGAAAAGATTAGTCTCTTAAACATATATTTGGATTAAATCAGAGACTCATATATATAGCTGTATGAAATAAAATTAGCCTCTTAAATACCTCGTTTGGATTTGATGAGAGATTCATCCATGTTTATAGAAAAAAAGAAGAAGAAAAATATCAGTGAGAAAGATTCTGCTAATGAGCGGCTAAACATATCCGACAATTTTGCCAAAAAAAACAACAACAAACAAAACTTATCCGACATTAGTTTAGGAAACAGGGAGATATTTTAATTAAACAAAACAAAATTCCTCTCGCTTTTGACGAAACCGGTTTTATCCCCAAAAGAAAATTACTGTACCGGAAACATTTCAACGAAAAAAAAAAAGACAAAAACCAGACATCAAAGTACAGACAGAAACAGAGCAATTCCGGGCTGCAACGACCGTCTCTATTGTGTTATTAATTTTTTCAAATGTTGCCGACGTGAAGAAATTTAAAAACTTTTAGTAAAGGTCAACGAAAGAAGAAGAAGAAGAAGAAGAAGAAGAAGAATAAAAATATAGATTCGAAATCTCGGTAAAAAGGGCCAGCAGAAGAATAAAAAAACCACATACATACCGATTCATTCATTATCATAATCATAATTGAAGCTCGGAAATTGGCCAAGAGCTTGGATGAAAAAGGAGCAATAATTCAACCAGGAGTGAAAGTCCAGTAAAACCCGAAAAACATGGGCATAAACTTTCCTTTACAACGATTGGTCGATTTGCATCAAACAAAATTGAATTATTTGATGCACACCGAAAGGGATATGATCTTCTAATCTATACAACTTGAGGAGTTCTGTGACGAGAAATGAAAAGAAAAAAGAGTAAAAAGGAAAAGGTAAATACTAACTGAGATAGATTCACTCAACGGAGGTAACCATAAAAAGGGAGAGGAGTAGTTGCACGGTTGAGTGGGGCAAGAGGCTCTGAATTTCTCTCTTGAACAATCACCACTGTTTCTGCAACGGCCACAACGAACTCTATGGCCATTCTCACCATCGCTATGCACAATTCTATTCTATGAATCACCATCACTGATCTGATCTGATCTACCTTTTTATTTCCCCTTGTGTTACTTTATCAGAGTTGGGTGCATCAGTATTGTACTACCTTATATAACACAGAGAGAGAGGATGCTGTTTGAAATAGTGACCCACTTGGAATAATGGACGAAGGGCAACCATGTGAGAGGGAGAAAAAGAAAGACAAAAAAAAAGCTACGGAGTTGGTTTGAAGTTTAAACTTTTACGCTTCCTCTCGGATAAGAAGGAAATTGTGAAAATGAATGAATGGTTACGGGGAGAATAAGAAAAGGGGGAAAAAAAAAAACAACAAACAAACATAAAATATTACTATGTAAAAAAACTAAAAACATTGTGTTTGACTGTTTGGACGAAGAAACGAGCGGAAAGATACTTTTTTTTATATAGTACTTAATTAATAAAATCTTTAATTAACAATATTCTTTTTTTATTATTGCTCTTGTAATTAACTGTATTTATCATTATGCTGTGTATCCTTTTGCCTTTTCGAAAGAGTCTTGTTAATTGAATACAAAAGGGGACACAAAGTCCTTACTGTATGGATATACGGTCCGTACAGTACGGACATAGTATTTTTTTCAAATTTTTTTTATTTTTTTTTAGATTTTTTTAGCTGTTTAAAAAAATATTTGTCATTAACCAGATAATGAACTGTATTAATCGGATAAATGAACTTCGTTAACCAGATAAATAATGAACTTCAAGGTTGGCATTCACTAGATAATATGAACCATTAACCAGATAAGTGAACTTCGTTAACTAGATAAATAAATGGTTCACATTATCTGGTGAATTATTTATCTGGTTAACAAAATTCATTTATCTGGTTAATGGTTCATATTATCTGGTGAATGCCAACCCTGAAGTTCATTATTTATCTGGTTAACGAGTTTATTTATCTGGTTAATGCAGTTCATTATCTGGTTAATGACAAATATTTTTTTAAACAGCAAAAAAAAATCTAAAAAAAAAATTTGAAAAAAAATGTTGTCCGTACATGTACGAATATACGGTCCGTACACGTACGGATATATGATGTGTCGTATTTTGTGTCAAAATATGTGTAAAAATACCATTTCTATTTTCGAAATATGGGTTCAAAGGATAATTGACTCTTATTTTCTCTCCAACGTCAAGAAGAAAATGGAAAATTTTAGTACTTCTTTTCAGCCTTCTCTATTTATGTTTTTTTTTTTTTTGCATTTATTCTGAATTCAAATGATGGCTTATAGTTTGGGATTTTCTAAAATGACAATATAGGCAGAGAGAGTTCAGATCCGTTGCTTTCACGTGTATATCTTAAACACTCATATCATTTAATGTTTTTTAGTAAATGTTAAATTTTATTAATATAATTATAATTATTAGATTAAAAGTTCTTTTAAAGTACATCAATTTATAAAATTTTATATAAGTCTCGTCATCAAAAAAATAAAATTTTATCGTAACTACTTATACATTTAAAGTTTTTTTTTTGACAAAGACTTGCATTTAATGTTAATGAATCTTGATTCATGTATGTGTGTACATGAATCAGCTACATTTGAAGGCCTTTTTTCTCCTTTTATCTTGACCGTTATTAGTTTGCATTTTCTTTTTCGTTTTTTTATTTATTGTTGTCATGCGTTAAAGAAGTGAAGAAGGAGGAGCTCCGGAGCGTGAATATATTCAAGATTTATAATGGAAAGGTGGTTCGATCCATTATTATGCTATGTTGCGATTGACTTTGGAAACGGACGGACAAAGATAAATCCAGCAAAGCTCAAAATGGCTACTCCATGTACAAAGGGTCATGTTTTGTTGTTACACCCGTGGCGGACCTAAGACTGTGGATTAATGGGTGTATAAAATTTTTAAAACCATACCTCATTATAATTGTCAAGATTGTTAGTTCACAGGATTGTTGATAATCTCTTATTTAAATATCTTCCCTTGATTCACTGAAATTATAACAAGAATGAACATGTGATTTAAAAAAAAAAACTAATAAGTAAATTGCTTGGACAAAAGAGATTTAAATCTCCATAGAAGAAAAGGAGATTTAATATTTTTACAGAAATTAATATGATAAGCATGGACAAAAGGATCCAAATGAATGTACTATAAAGGAAAGGAACAAGTAAATTGCTTGTGCCATAAAAAAAGAAGCGGATTGCACCCAAAAAAAAGAAAGAAAGAAGTGGTATGGCCTAACCTGACCCATCAGAAGCAACATCGAATTGACAGCACATAGAGCTTCTTCTCCTTTTAAAATCTCCTCTTCAAATCTCCTTTTCTTCTCCTTTTAAGATTCGGAGGGGGTGTTTGTTGAACAATTTCGGGTGTTCATTAGTAAAAGAAAGCATCCAACAATTTCTAAAATCTCCAAATGGGCGAAATCTAAATTAGAATTTGTTTAAATTGGGAGAAATCTGAAGAGGGAACTCACCACAGGTAAAAAGGGGAAACATTAATAGAGGCACTCACCAACAGAAAACCGGCGGCCGCGTGGCATGGTGGTCAGAGAAGGCCACGTGGTGGTGGTCACTGGTCGGAACTCAGAACAGAATGAGCAGAGTAGAGAAATAGGTCAAGCGAGAGTGATAAGTGGGCACAGTGGCACCAGCGAGCAGAGGGAGGCAGAGATGATCTGTCGCGGCCAGCTGTCAGGTTAGTGGCAGCTTAGCCGCGTACGCGTATGAGAGAGAGACAGATAAAGAGAGAGAGGATCGAGAGTGAGAGAAATGTGTTTTGAGAGAAAGAGAGCACTGCTGCACTGAGTGTCTGGGTCGAGACTCGAGAGTGAGATGAGGTCTGGGTGGGTCTGGGTGCAAAATATTAAACTGAGACGGGTCAAAATAAAATTTTAATAGAGATTAAGTGAAAAATTTTAAACTTTAGGAGATGCAAGTGCACACCCTGGATTTCAAATAGGTCCGCCTCTGGCAGACACTGTGACACACACCTCTGGTATATAGCACACTCTCTCAGTCTCTCTCTATTTCCTTTAGGTGGTAATATTTTGTCTTACTCATCTATACTTTTTTGAGGGGTAAGATTCTTATCAAAGCAGATAACATTAACATAAAAATAAAGTCTTTCAAGGAAATAAAGTTCAAAGAGTAACAGCAAATATTATCAAAAAAAAGAAAAAAGAAAAAAAAAGAGTAACAGCAAATAAAGAATAAAGTCGGAAGAATTTGCTTTCATAGAGTTGTCTTCCAAAAAAGTAAAGTTCGAAACAAGGAAAGATAACAGCAAAAGTTTCATGAAAAAAGAAAAACAGCAAATACAGAACCCGATCTTTCCTTTGAATCATATAGAAAATAAAATTGTCATTTAACTCAGTTCTATAAAATGAATTTTTCTAGCGTGTGGAAACTTGCACACGACAGAAATCATTAATTATTCACTTTTTTTCTTTATTAATTATCTAGTTTCTTATTTTATAGGTGAAAAGAGATTACATAAATGTGAATCTATAGAATAAAAAGGAAATCAATTAAATAATTAAATAATTAATAAGAAAAAAAAGTGAGCAATTAATTACTCTTATCGTGTGTAAGGTTGCACACGTTAGAAAAACTGTTATAAAATTAATTTTAATTAAAAGTGAACCTAATATAGTTAAATTTTTTTCTGTTTAAAATAAATTTATTGTCAAATTTAATGTAAATTTTTTTTAAAAGGAAAATTTAATATAAACTTTTCAACATAATACAAAGTCATTTCATGCATGTGCATATGTGTATATATAATTTTCGGTCAAACAATTTTCAAAAAAAAAAAAGAAAGGAAGTTTTAACTTTTTTTTGACATGAACCAAATCATGGCAATTCATTATAAATAATGTTCAAAATACAATGCGAGATATAATTAAAAATAGTGCGAGGAGCATAAAGTTTTAACTTAAATAACTAAACACTATCTTTTATATAAAAACAACTCAGAATGTTATCTTGAAGCCTCTTTATGCTTGATTACGAAAGTCAACAGTAACTTTTAGAGGCTAAGTATGATTATAATCGTGGACCACCCATCAAGGTTATCCACGGTGGACCGGTACTTAAAAATTGTTCGAAACTTCAATGACGATCGATGTTGCTAGCCCCCGAAGTAGAAGCTCACGATTCTCCTCATCTCCACGGCTGAGGTAGTGACCTAATCGATGATGGTTCAACAAAACAAGAGAAAATGAATATGAGTTCCTCATAACTCAAATTATATTCATTTTCTCTTCTTTTTGTTGAACCAATACTGATCAAGTCACCGCCTCACCTGTGGGGGCGATGAGGACCACAAGCTTTTATTTCCGGGGAGCAGTGTTGGTCTTCTTTGGAGCTTCAAACGATTTCTAAGTAATGGTTCATCGTGGACCACCTACTAAGGTGATCCACTCTAAAACCCACTTATAATAACAACAATATCAATAAAGTAATTTGCTTACTAGGTAGGATTAGCTACATATTTTATATGGTAAATGGGGTGTTAGCTTAATGGTAGGAGTTTGGCCTTGTAACCCCAAGGGACATGGTTCAAATTCCCTCGGGGACAATTATAACATGGGCATTAGTGCCACTGAAATAATAATATATCCCTTTTTAAAAAAAGCTACATATATTATATGATTCAAAATGGATGTGCCCAGAGTCACCATTACTATGGCCCAGTACATTCTATTAATCATATTTTTAATGGAGATGATCGGGTCTTGTGGAGACATGCACTGAGAGAGGAAAATCAGGTGGCAAATACTCTAGCTAAATATGATTTAAGCCTGTAAGTACCTTGTAAAGTTTTTGATTTTGCTCCAATTTTTCATCTCTATTCTGCGTCTGGCTGATTATGTCTTTGTGTAAACTCCCCTCGAGGGTTTTAGTTTTTTTTTCTTCACCCTTCTTCCAGAGCTTCTAGCCCTTCGGTTCACTAAAAAAAGCTACATAGATAATCAATGTCATGCAATCTTATCAAATCTTATCATGTACTAAGTTCGAAAATAAACTATTTATCTCTTAATCTTTCTTAATCGTCTATATCTAATTTTTAAACTATCATACATTTGGTATCCTCTCTTTATCATTGCATGTACATGTATTATCCATACATGCTCAAACCACTTAAGATGAGATTCTACCATATTCTCTACGATGGATATTATTTTAATTTTTTTTGTGACAATTTTATTTATAATTCCATCTTATTTATGTAACCATTCATTTATCATAATTGTATCATCTTTGTGAAAATAAGTCTACTTTCTTGTTGGCTTTTTATCAGCCAACATTAAGTTTCATACTCCCTCGAGTCCCATATATAAGAGACAAATGCATTTTTTAGGTTTATTGCTCGAAGGATTCGTACCTATCTTTCCTTGATGTCTTGCTCTACTTTCAATACTTTTTCCTCATATCATTCTTACACTATGTTTGGATGGGGGGAAAGAAAGTGGAGGGAAGGGAAATTTTTTTGTAAAATATAAAAAGTGTGCATGAGTAAGTGTGACAGGTCAATCATAGTGTGACATATCAGCAATTTTACACTTTAATCATTAAACTTTCTTTCTCCCCACTTTCTTGGCTACCAAACATAGCCTTAATATATCTCACCCGATGTCTCTAGCTTTTCTTTCTCTACTTTTCGCAAGCCTATAGATACATCTTTCCCTTCCTTTGCACCTAAGAAATGGTATAGACCTTCAAATGCTCATTAGTTTTGCTTATTGCCTTTTCAATGTCTTTCTCGGCAATGTATTTGATTCATTTTCCCCTCATTTTTACATAAGGAATATGTTTTGTGATACTCTTATAATCTGAACCTTTTATTGCTCACTAGCAAATCTTTGCCTTTTGATCCAATACCCCCTCGATCCTTTAAAAATTTCTTTAGTTATTTTTTAATCCCATTTTACATGTTGCCAACACTTCACTGGATCTCCCAAAATCCACCCTCCAAATCATTTTTCTTAAAAATCATTGTCTTTCTCCCTTTACTCGTCTATTCCTAATTACTTTTATGTTGATTCACACATTCATAATCAATCCTCTATATTGGGTGGTTAGACTCACCTTTTGCGTGACTTTTTGTAATTCACACAGTTTAATATCTATTTTTTTTAGTCAAAATTACTCTATATGTTATTTATCTTAATTTAAAGTTTCAAATTAGTCATTTATATTTTTTTGTTTTAATTTAGTCTAATGTTTTAAAACGTTAATTTCGAGACAAATTATTTGTTGATCTATAATGAGTAATGCATGTGTGCCACAAACACAATCTGTTGTATCAATTGTGCCACAAATCAGAACGCAAAAATTTGTTACAAAAAACCAAAAACAGATCAATTTGACCTATATGGGACTAAACTTAAACTAAAATTAACATTAAAGACTAACTTGACAAAAAAATAAGATAAAATACTGAAATAAAACTTTAAATTAAGATAAAAGATCTCTAGAATATTTTTTTTTCTAAACAAAGAAATCAATTTGGGAGTGTGTCACCCGGTCTTATAACAAAATCAAAGATAATTTTACCCTTTACATTAACATCTCCTGTAGCATACCCTCGTAGACAAAATTATATCCTCTAGATGTCTTACCCGGGCCACATGATCATTTAGATCATCTTTTTGGAAAATCGTTTCACTTAGGGTGTGATTGGTTCACGAGAGAAATTGTGAAGAGAGAAAATGTGAAGAGAGAGAATAAAAAGAGAGAGAAATGTGAAAAATTTGGTAGATTTTGGGTATTAATTGGAATAAGTGAAAGAGAAGAGAAAAAGAGAAGAGAGAAGTGTTGATTATTTTTGAAAAGACATCAATGTCATTGACTAAAATTTGAGATATAAGGAGAGAATAGGGGTAGAATTTAAAAAAAGTAAAACAAAACACGGCGTCTTCCATTTTCTTCGCAAAGATGCGAAGAAAATAAAAGTAGATGGACCCCACGTATGTTTTTTCTTTCTCAGCGTTTTCACCGCATTCCATACATGAGAAAATCTGATTTTCTGTTCATTTTCTTACGTGACATTTTCTTTCGCACCATTTGTGCCTCAACCAATCAGGCTGTTAAAGATATTTCTTAGATTAGATATCATGTGATGCCCTTCTTCCCCTACTTATGGTGCATATGCACTTATAACATTAAAAAAAATTGGTCCATTGTAAACTTTCCAGTCATGGTCTTATCCCATACTCTTTTGACATCCGCGACTTCTTTCGTTCAAGTTTTAATTATATGCAATAATGCTTGCCTCATTTCAAAATCATATATTCTCCGGTGCTAGTACCATCATATTTAGTTCTTTAGCTTTTTCATTTACACATGGTGTAAACGAATCAAGTCGAGCTGAACACTTAAAGTTTGAGCTTAGCTTGTGAAGAAAATATAAAGCTTGAGCTTGACTCATTTAATTAATTGAGTCAAACTAAAAGCTTGAGCTTGGGTTGCTTAAAAAAAGTAGAGCTTGATTTGGCTTATTAAGCTCATTTATAACTTAACTATTTTTGTATTTATGGAAAAATTCTCAAATTATTTTTAAAGTTTATTTAGTTAATATAGATTTTAATATTATGTGACAATCTATAAATAAAAATATGTAAAATATTAACCACCTCTCAACCAAAAAGAATAAAATATAAAAAAGTATTTAATTTTGATTTCTTAAAATAGTGCTCTTATTACCACAAAATATTGAAATTCTTTTTACTAAACACTCAAACATTACATTTTAATTGAATATGTTTAAAATTCTTTTAAAAATTACATTTTCTTACCAATGTGGTGTTGGTCGAGTGGAAGTGACATACGGATTGAGTAGGGAGAGAAAAATATTGAGAAACAAATATGCAAACACTTTTGTAGATTTACAAATGAGGGGAGGGAGAGATTTGACGAAAAAAGAGATATACTTATTTCTAATCAACATATATATATAGTTAACGAAATTTCTTTGAACCATGATGACGATAAGAATTTTAAAACTAAATACAATGTACACGGACGAAAGTCGAAACGTGCTTCTTCACATGGTACCTAGACAAATAGTTTGAACTAAATGCAGCAGCCCACTATGGCATCTTTTCAAAATTCAATGAATTACATAATAAAAATAACACGAAAATTAATATATAAATTGAAAAAAACAGTTATACCCTCAAACGGACTATTCACGAGCCGTTAACATCGAGCCCGTAAGGCTTTTGGCTTGGCTCATTTAAATAATCCACCCCTACTTTTAAACACTTAATTTCTTGTAGAGTCACATAAAGTTTTTCGTTCTCATAACCGTAATGCCCACTAATTTCATTGATTTACCTATAAGGGCACCTACATTACTAGTCACAACAAATATTACTTCTGTGAATTAACATTTTTACCTATACATCCAGGTCGATGCAGGAATCCTCAGTTATTTGAGGCAAAGCATGTTTTCATTAAAAAAAAAAGTGTCCAATATTTCCAATATTGCCTTTGGTGAAGTAACTTGTTTACCCATACCTAATAACTAATTCTTATTTAAGTAGAAACACTTACTCAATAGATCAACTCCAACCATAGAAAAGAATGTGGATTCTTAAGTCACTTTTGGTGGACCTAACTACTTTTAAAAACATTAACAATTTTCACTCCAGTGCTGTAAGAACGGGTTCTGCAAGAACTAGCAACTTCCCTCTTGATTTTCCTTCTTTTTTTTTTGTTGTTGTTTGCTCTGCAAGAACTGTTTCTTCTGGAAAAACTGTTCTAACAGCTGGCTTCTTTCTCAGCTTTCTCTAATGCTAGTTATGGTAAGAAAAGATTTTTAGATTTAAAAATTCAGGTAAAATTCAGATTTTTAATTAATTTATCTCATGGTGAATCTAGATTCCAAACGGTAAAATAAACATTACTCTTATGAATTGACTTTTTTTATCCATATCCTGCAAGAATTCTTACTAATTAGATACAAGGCATGATTAATCACTTAAGAATAAAAAGTTAGGGAGACTATTTAAAAGAAAAACTTAATTACAAAAAATTAAGTCAAAAACTTGTGGGGAAAACGAGTGGGGGACAAGAAGCTACTGCAACTTCAAAGTATGCACCGTCCCATTTTCTTGTTTTCGCGCAGGTTGAAGAGAACGAAGGAAAAGAAAAGAGAGGGGGAGAGGAGGGGGGGTTGTAGACTACCATTATTTTGGATAGTGGAAGGAAAGAATGTTGATGGAATGATAGTGAGTAGAAACTGAGAGGAAAAAAAGAGGTATATTTAATAATTGACACAAATATCCCTATGTAGAAATAATATATATATATATATATATATATATATATATATATATATATATATATATATATATATATATATAGTTGGGATCTGTTGATACCAGGTGTAAGTCAAATGACTTATACCAAATCTCAACCATCCAAATTAATAGATCTTACTGTTGATAATATTTTCAACGATTAAATTAGAAAATAATAAACAAATGTCACGTGAACTCTTTCAACTTCAAGTCTCCTTCCTCCTCCTTTCCGCAAGCACATCGTACCGCCGTCGACGGAGCACGCAACGCCGGCGTCAACGCCCGCTCTGTGAGTAGTGCTTTGTGACAGAGCACCGCCATGAGATACGTGGCCCCTGTTTTCGTCATTTCGTTCAAGCGTTTCTTTTTTCTCTGTGATGAAACCAAGCCTTTTCTTGAGCTTTGGTTCTTCCTCAATCTTTCTTTGGTAGGAGACGGTGTAGGCACGGAAAACTCATTGCTTCTTTCTTTTTGCTCTACTCTTTTTGGGCTTTCGATTTCTTATTTTTGTCTTATCTTATTTCTAATTGGTAATTCTTTTTCACTTTGGATTTCTAATACTAGTACCATATTGTTTAAAAATCCTTGCCTTTAACTTGTTGCATACTCGTACTTGCTTGATTCTTTTTCTAATGGTAAACTCCATCTTTCTGGATGGAAGACCTTGTTGTGTGGCCTTATTGGAACTCCTCTTGCAACTGGAGTCATGAAACAGTCTGAGGACATAAGTTTTCCATTTTTAAGAACAGTAAATTTTTATAGACATTTACAAATGTTTAAACCATTTGTTATGTGTGGTTTGTTGTGTCAGGATTTGTAGAAAGCAATTATTTGATATTTTGATATGCTATACCTTTTTCTGTGAGTGAATTTAGCAAACATAGCTAAAACCTTTAGTCCTTTATCATGTGCGACTGCGAAAGCTTGATATTCCCGTAGTGTCTGTGGGTTGATTGTTGCACAAACGGATATATTTTGTCGATGAAGAAGATTTTGATGCCAAAGAAGGAAGTAGTTTGGGTGAAGAAGAAAGGGGAATAATAAGCACAACTGATGTGGCTCGTCGGCTGTAGGGTGGAGAAGTACAGAAAAAAACGCGTAGAGGGGTCTCGAGAGAGGTCACGTGCTGCACTTTTTAATTATTATTAATTTTTTGATTGGAATGTACGGAGCCGCAAGATTAACTTATTTAAATGGTCGAGATTTGGTTTAAGTTTTTTGACTTACACCTGGTGTCAATTGATATATATATATATATATATAAGTATTTATTTTAATATTTATAAAAGTCATAAATTTCTTCAAATAAAAAAAAATTATAAATAAAATAAATATATTTTTTCAATGTAAATTAATGAGAAAACATTTCAATCAAAAAAATGAGAAAACGTAAAAAGAATTAATGAGAGTAGATGCTGTGAGGGCAGTAATGGAAAAGTGCAAAAGATGCTGCGTTTCTGACACTTTCTCGCCAAATTTGGGAGAAAAGATTTCATGTGGGCCCCACGTCAATATTCTTCCTTCCCTCCTGCTTCTCGGTACATCCAAACGATGGAAGCACGCGTTCCAAAATTCTTTCCACGATGTGATCTTTTCGTCGCGGCATTTTACTTGGAAACAAACATAGTGTGCAAGTCTAGAATCCCTGACCTGGTTCAGTTTTTTGTTTTCTTATTTCTAACTAACTACTACCTCCGTCCTATTGTCATATTTGGCTGAATCACACAATTTAAGAAAAAACAATAAATGAAAGAAAAAAAGTGATAATTTTATCAAATTAACCTTATTAACTATCGGTATATTAACTATTGTCATAAATACAAAGTGGAGTATTTGAGCGTATAATTGTCAGAAAGCATTTAATACTACATTGAAAATAAAAAATGACATATATTTTGAGACAATTTTTTTTAGGTTTAATTATGCTGGAGGTCCCTGAACTATTTGGGAATTTTGAAATAGGTCCCTGAACTATTTTTTTTTAATTAGGTCCCTGGATTATTTTTTTTTTTAATTGGGTCCTTCGGCTATTAAGTAGCGTGGTAGTGGGTGTTAAGTCATCTTAGCGTGACGCCATCAGCGACATAAATTTTTGAAATAGGTCCTGAACTATTTTTTTAATTTGGTCCCTAAACTATATATATTTTTAATCGAGGTCCTAAACTATTTTTTTAATTTGGTCCATAAACTATATTAATATTAATCATGTCGGTTTGCTTTCATTATTTTTCCTTTAATTTATTGTTTTTAAATTAATTAATTAATTTATCGTTTGAACGATCGACTTTTGTGGAACAAGAGGGATAGCTTTGTCATAAGAGGGCCTTATGATGCCTTAGACCAATTTTTACGGAACCAATTTTTTCACGATGCAAGCTTCCTTGGACCAAACATGGGAACACATTTTTCTTCAATTTTATGGCCAATAACGTCACTGACAAAGATTCTCTTGCTAAAGTAACACTTCAAAATTTCTTGGTCTTAAGCTAAAATAAATAGTAGCAAAAAGTAATTAATTCAAGACATTGGAAATGCAAGATGGTGGAGAGTGGTCATTTGAAGTGGAGCATACTTACAGGCATATATCCTGAGAAATTCACCCAGTTGATTTGGAGAGAGGGTAGTTGTAGTTGTAGGTTTTGGGAACTAGCCGGATTACCATGTAGGCATGCTTGCGGTTGCATATTTTTAAAGGGGTAACCAGGAGGACTACATTAGTGCCTACTATCTCCTTTGTTGCATATTTGGCATGTTATGGCCTGGGTGGTCAATCCAATTAATGGGCAGTATGGCCAACGCGTTGAACTTTGATAAGATTCTCCTCCAATACATAGACCCAAGCCTGGGAGACCAAGGAAGCTAAGGAGGAGGAGCATGATGAAAATCCAAACTCATCAAGATCTTCAAGAGTTGGCACAATAATAAGGTGTACAAGGTGCAAGCAAGTTGGCCACAATAAAACCACTTGCAAACAACCTCCACATGTAGCGAATGCAAGTGATGGTAAGAATGTGATGTGTTTTGATTTTTTTCCTTTTCCTGGATTTGAGGTTGCCTTTGCTTATGGATCTCATGTATTTTGATTTGGTTTTTTTTTTGGTTGATGGACCCGATGTTGCATTTTGTTGGAGAGGCTCCTCATTGGAGGGTTCAGAATCTAATGTTGCACAACCCACTTATGTTGAATCGATGTTGTACAACCCACTCACTGCTTTGGATGCGATGTTGCAAAGAGCACCTCTGGATACTATAGAAAGCTGGACCGATGTTCTTTGGAAGTGATGGTTCGGCAAGAGGAAGAGGAAGAGGGAGAGGCGAGATCAAGAGGAAGAGGAGAGCGAGCGCTCTGTGAGAACCACAAAGTCACAATCCGCTCCCAACTTTAATTCCAACGCTGAAAGAACTAAGCTCCCAACAACAAAGCCAAGATGGAAGTAATGGTTCACGCAGTGCTAGACTTGTTTATGTTTGGTGGCCATGTGACTACTACTTTTGTTGATGTTTATTTTGCTTTTCTAAGCGTGGTTTCGAGCGTAACTACCACTTTTTGCTCTTGTTTATTTTGGCTTAAAGTCCAATGAACTAGACAATGTCCTATTTTTTGTTGATGTTTATTTTGTTTTTCTAATTGTGGTTTCAGCGTAACCACCACTTTTTCTTCTACTATTTATTTTAGCTTAAGACCAAGAAATTTTGAAGTGTTCCTTTAGCAAGAGAAATCTCCTTTGTTCAGTAACGTTATTGGCCATAAAATTGAAGAAAAATGTGTTCCCATGTTTGGTCCAAGGGAAGCTTGCATCGTAGAAAAAAATTGGTTCCTAGAAAAATTGGTCTAAGGCATCGTGATAAGGCACAATAGCGTGACAAAGCTATCCTCTTGTTCCACAAAAAATTGATTGGTTCAAGCGATAAATTAATTAATTAATTTAAAAACAATAAATTAAAGGAAAAATAATGAAAGCAAAGCGGACATGATTAATATTAATATAGTTTATGGACCAAATTAAAAAAATAGTTTAGGGACTGATTAAAAAAATATAGTTTAGGGACCAAATTAAAAAAATAGTTAGGACCTATTTCAAAATTTATGTCGCGGTCCACGTCCGATCCACGTCGCTGACTTAACTTGACCCCATGATTCTTAACGGAAGGACCCAATTAAAAAAAAAAAATAATCCAGGAACCTAATTAAAAAAAAAAATAGTTCAGGGACCTATTTCAAAATTCCCAAATAGTTCAGGGACCTCCGGCATAATTAAACCTTTTTTTTATAAATATGACATATATATTGGGACGGATGAGTACTAACTAATAATACGCTCTTAAAACCTACGTTATTCATTTTTATGTATCTAATATTCAGCAATAACTTGTAAACCATGCATTGCCCCTATGCTTTCGTCTTATTTAAGTTTTTTTTTTTTAGGTGTGCTTAATAATTGCAAAAACGCGTCATCCTTTTAGTTTTTCTTTACTGCACGTTATTAGTAATATTTAAATTTTTTCTTTTGACATAAGAAGTCTAATGCTTTTAATTTGTCAAAAAAAAAAAGTCTAATGCTTTAAAATACTTCAAAATAAATAACGAATTTTACTTTATTTTATTTTCTAACTTTCTAATATTTTATTTTCTAATTTGTCAAGACACATATAGGAAATTTTTTTTGGCTAAATTATAGTATTGGTCCCTTATTTTAGCCAATTTACGAATTTGGTCCCCCCATATCTCAATTTTCAAAAATTCAGACATTTTGCCCAACTCTTAAATTGACATCCCAAATTGATGATGTGACATACCTTAAGCTTATATGACACATGCCACATCATTTAATTACGCCATGTCAACACTATGTCACTTATCCCATGTCACAAAATTTGTTTTTTTAATATTATTAATATATCATAATTATAAAAACAAAAAAATACTAAATTAGAAATTGAAACAAGAATTTGACCGTCATCTTCCTCCTTCACCCACCCACATCGTCTTCTACCTCCTCACCCCCTCCAACTCCAACCTCCTCCCCCATCACCGTCACTGCCTCCTTATCCTTATCCTCGCCCTCGTCATCTCCCTCCTCTACCTCTGCATCACATGGAAGGAATCAACTCCAACCATCTCCCTCATCGTCCAAACGCAGAGAAAACAAAAAAAAAAGATAGATTAGGGTTCTTCAAGAAACCCAAAAATGGCAAAACCAACTGGAAAGTCCGATTCGAAACACAAAGGGGAAGACAGAGGGAAGAGATCTGGAAGAGAAGAGGGAAGAAGGAAGTGGGAATGGGGTTTTTGGGAAGCAAAATACAGGGGAGGGGGATTTGTGAGTGGGAGACACAAAGAAGGAGGCCGAAGGGAGAGATCTGCCTCATTGTTCACGCGTGGAGGATTTGGAGGATCATAAAGGAGCGTGCCTCCTGCAGGTCACGTGCGCTCAGGAGAAGAAGTCCCAGAAATCGCGATGCAGAAGAAGCAGAAGAAGAGGAGAAGAAGAAGCAGAAATCGTGATTAGGGTTCATAACAAATTGGGGATTTTGGTATTTTTTCAGAATTTGATTTGTTGAGATGTGTTAGTGGAGTGTTGTTAATGTTGTTGTTCCATGGATGGAGAGAGATAGAGGTTTTGGTGTTAGTGGTGTTGAACATGATGATGATATTGATGCTGGAGTGTTGAACATGGTGGTGCTGGTGCTGTTGATGATGTTGTTGTTGTTGTTCATGCTCTTGTTCCAGAATTTGATTTTTATCTAGCACCAAAAAAAAAGAATTTAATTTTTATCATTTTTAGAATTTATTTTCATTGGTTATTTTTTAAAATGGAATGAATTTGTGACATGACTAGTGAGATGACACCCATTAAATGACGTGTCATCCACATATGTGTCCCAGTTAGTTGTCACTTAAATTAATGAACACCGCATCAGATCCACGTTAGCTCCACGTCATCAAAATTGAGAGTCAAGTTCTCTGTTTGGCAAAATATCTGAATTTTTTTAAAATTAAGGGACTAAATGCCCGAACTTAGAAATTATGGGACTAAAATCGTAAATTGGTCAAAATAAGGGGACCAAAACTATAATTTAGCCAACTTTTTTTATTAGGTGAAAGAAAAATAAAAATTTGAGGTCCCACTTAGAGCATGGGTTTCAATGGACAAATTCAGCACTGGACAAAAAACAGCTCGCATATGTTTCAAACTTGGGCGAGGTACTGTGTCTTTTTTTTTTTTTTGAAAGCAATATGCAACCCCACATATATCATCATCATCATCAGGACGCGGTGAATAAGACCACAAAACTTGTCTAGTAATAGAGAGCAAGGGTTACCATAGCAAGAATTTGTCCAACAGGTTTTGCCCATTCCTGTGTTATTATTATTATTATTATTATTATATAAACCCATTCCTGTCTTATGTTGTCTTATAATTTAAATCAATATATTATTATTTACGACTGTGTTAGATAAAAGGAATAAGTTATCTTTTAAACAAAAATTATTCAAATTTAATTTGGTCAAATACAATTTGTTCCGGACATGTACAAAGCCCAAACACAATTTAATGGGCTCCGACTTAACTTGGGCCCGATTTACATAGCTTCTCATAGAAGCCAACACTCATGACCTAGCTATATAAGCCAACTCCCTTGACCTATTCAGGTATGCATAATTTAATGCTTTCACACCCACCTCTCTCATGAACTAACTTGAGCATTAGAGTGTTTTCAGGTGGCCACCACCGACGTCCTCACCAGAGTTCGGAGCACCGACGTGACTGCCATATCTTTCCATCTTCCACCACCGTGAATGACAAGATCTGTAAGTTCTTTTCAGAATACTGGCGACCACAGTGGGAGCCATTTTTGGTTCTCAATTATTGTTTCACACTCACAGTGGATGGAAAAAAAAGATTGGTACGAGCAGTAGCATTCCAGCTCTGAGATTGGGAAACGACGACCACCGCTTCTGATCGCGCCTCAAATCAGGAATTTGGACCAATTCTCTCATATACTCCTTGATCAACTTCGATCTATTGGTTTCGTCCAACACCTCAACGATCGCGGTTGGCGGAGGGATCAGAGTTTTTCCTCAAGATTTGAGTCGATGTCCGCTAGGGATTTCTCTCGAGAGATCGTTTGAGATTTCCCCAACGCAGAGGATTCCATTCTCTCTCAGGTCAGATCGAGGAAGATATCAGAGTTTTCCTCAAATTTTCGCTCAACACACATGTTCAGAAGGTGTTCTCTATATCTGGTTCCATTCAGAGAACCAAAGACCCCAGGCGGCATCTCCAGCGAGATTAGTTCCCCTGTGTCCTTCTCGGGCTCTGGTTCGACAACCTTTGTTTCCTATCATTTCACAACAACGAGAACGGGTACGCCGTAGCAGGAATCTCCAGTTGCAACCTCTGTTCCAAACTGTGGACCTCGACAGTCTTATCCACTTGACATAGGGCATTGTACGTAGATCCTAGGCACCCAATGTTACTCAACTCTGTACTGATTTGAATCAACCTAAAATCGAGTTCGACTATGGCTTCTTCTCGACGCCGTTGGCAATCTCAGGTAAGGTTCAAACCTCTAAATTTTTGTTATCTGATCTGTTTGCTCAGTGAATGAGTACCAGGACCGATAACCAAGAACGCCGATGTTAGTTCACATCAAGAATGCATCTACGTCGATACACTGGCCATGGCCCTCGCCTGTTACTGCATTCGATTCGAAGTGGTCAGTGGGGACGGACCTGTCGCCATCATCACACTGCCAATATTTGATTGAGTCGAATCACAAGTCAGCTCCAATCTATCTTGGTCAGGGTTGCTCTAATTTGAGTTAAACACCTCACATGATGCTTGTTTTGCTCTTTCTCTTGTTGACCACTTGCAATCGAATGTGTTCGCTTCTGTAGAGCTTCAGCTCTATACTCAGCCAACATCAAATTGTAACATGAGCGTTGATATCTCTTATCATCTTTTGATTAATCTGTTGTTTGTGGTGAGTATTGACACCGATGTCCTAGAGCTGTTCCAAGGCCCTGTTACGACCTCATGGTAACACTCCAATGCATTGATTCAGTCGCCACATTACAAGAATACCAGACTCACCATCAATGAATGGTTCCAGGTTCTTGCCATTTTTCATATATCTAATATTGAATATGGTAGATTGGGTATTCTAGGACCCTTGAAAATATTCATAGAAGGTATTATGACACTATCTTTCATAGCTTAAGTGTTGTCAATATCTATCTAGAATTATCAATTATGTGAGTTTAATTCTGATAAAGCAAATGCAAAGGGAAGAGCTTAAACTTATGCTAAAGAGCATTCCCTAAAATTTATGCTAAAGAGCATTCCTTAATGCGCAAACTTGCTTATGTCTGATTATACTTTTATATTTTGGAAGCTGTACATTGTTATTGGGTATGAACTATACCTCTAACTTCTGCATTAAGCCAATTTTGATGACAAATCAAATAGACCCTTCTTTGATATTTCTAAACTAATTTTTTTTTTCATGATGGATTCAAGCACCGATGTCGAAAAAGACGAAGGTAGCTGTAGTACCCTAATTTTGTCCGGCCCTTTTTATTTTATTTTATTTTATTTTATTTATTTAGTAGTAGTAGTAGTAGTAATAAATAATATTTTTGGAGATTATAAAAGAGAAGAATAAAAAGAAAAGAGAAAATGAGAAAAAGAATAAAAAGGAAAAATGAATGAAAAAGAAAGTGGGTTGCAAATAATAAATGGGGGTGCCACTAGCAATCTGCTAGTGAACACCCAAGCCCAGTACACCTATATTCCAGCCCACACGCGTACACCCCCCTCCTTTTTTCCAGCCCCCCTCTGCGCTCCTTGCTTCAGCCCAGCCACATCTCCAACATGACACTCCCTCACTCTTGGCCCAATTAAACCCACGCGGCCCAAACCCCAACTTTTAACCTAACCCTAAAACACTCCTCTCCTCGTTCTCCCTGCGTCTCATCCCTTCTCCCTTCATCGCGGCGCTCCCCACGTCGTTCTCCCTTCCGTTCTCTCCTCCCACACCCTTCCTCTTCATCTCTTTCCCATCTTCTCCTCCCAAACCCTAACTACCCTTTCCTTCCTCACACATAGCAACCTTTCCCTCGCGGCACTCACCTAACCCTAGCCTCCATCATCTCTCCCTTTCATATCCTAGCCGCGGCGCCCACGCCGTTACCCTCATCCATACCCTAGCCGTGCCTCCTCTCATCCTCTTCCTCTTATCTTTTATCTTTTATTTCCACCAAAATCAATTTTTTTTGTTGGGTTCTTTCTTTTAATATTTAATAAATTTGATAAAGGGAATTAATTTTTTTTAAAGGCAAACAATTTTTTATAAACAATTAATGGGTACCGTTTCTCAACGGGCGTGGTAAGGGTGCTAACACCTTCCTTATGCGTAACCAACTCCCGAACCCGAATCTGGTCCAAAGACCTTCTTTTTTCAAAAATATTCAAAATAGGTTTTCCAATGTTTTCCTATAAAAATAAAATATTGGTGGCGGCTCCATTAAAAAAAATTTAGGGTGGTTGTCACAGCTGGCGACTCCACTGGGGACATTAGAGAGTTAGGCCTTATAATTGTTTGAATTTGTTTGTTTGCCTTACATGATTTATTTCCCTTGTATTTTATTTTTCTACTCCTATTTGGTCATTGTATATTTTGCTCATATGCTTGTATATTTGAACCCTAGGGTAGAAGACATCTGTAAATATTATATGTTTATTTATTTTGCAGCGGGTAGAATTTTAGGTCATTGCTCCTTTCACACACTTCACTTTGCACACTTATTTGCACACACCATGAGTGGGAGCCCTATACCCGGGCCCGAGTGAACATTAAGTTAGGAGAGGCTGCGTAGTGGGTGCTCTGCTGGACGTACGGCCAGTAGGTTCCTACGAAAGCCTCACCTAGAGTTTGGCTCCATTTGAGAAAAAACCATCCTTTAATAGTATACCTATTATTGGTGGTAACATTTTCAAATGGGACCCTTGGCTCTAGGGACCTTTTTAGATTAGTATCTTAAATCCACCCAATGGAAAGACACTTAATATAAACCCTAGATCCTTTTAAGGAGCTACCGGCCTACATCACAAGGGGCACACTCTACTCGTGTTTCCATCATCCATTTATTTTTCATTCACTTTTCAAAATTGTGAAAAATAATAAATGATATTTTTCTCCAAAAAATATTATTTGTTATTCTTCTTTGTAAAGAAAAACATTTTCAAAAAATACTTTTCCTTCTCATTCCTTTTTCCCTCTAAATAAAAAAAATAAATTTAAAAAAAAAATATTTTCTCTTTTTTAGCAACATCATTGCATTCATTTTATTTTTTGAAAAAAAAAATGAAACAAAAAATAGAAAAATATCTCTCCATTATCCATCATATCATTTTGCATAAAATATAAAAAAAATTCATGACATGCATAATCATGGCACATACATAACATAACTCATTTTTTTTTCTACAGAAAAATAGATACAAATAAACTTTTCTTGCATCCCTACCGGACTCGAGTCCAATTTAGACTCATGGACTTGTTGGAACAGAATCAGCAAGCAATGAGAGAAGAGCTCGATCAAATCAATGCTAAAATAGACAAGTTATTTGACCTTCTGCAGAACTTGGATCTAAAATTGACCACTGAGAAGAACCATTCCATCAGCACTAATGAGTATCGAGAGGCTTCCAATGACCCATCAGGAGACTCCCTATATCAGAAGAGATTCCAAATTATGGAAGATAGGTTGAAAGCCATTGAAGGGGCAAATCATATTGGGTTCAAATCTTCAGAAGTATGTTTGGTGATTCCTCCAAAATTCAAAGTTCCTGAGTTCGTCAAGTATGAAGACTTAACTTGTCCCAAAAGTCACCTCATCATGTACTGCCGGAAGATGACCTCCTGCTCCAGCAATGATAAGCTCTTAATCCACTTCTTCCAAGAGAGTCTTACAGGGGCATCCCTACGTTGGTATATGCAGTTAGAACAGGGTAAAATCAACTCCTGGAATGATTTAGCTAAAGCTTTCATCAATCAGTATAAGTATAATATGGACATGGCTCCTGGCCGCTCTCAGTTGCAAACCCTGGTAAAAGGGGGTAATAAAAGCTTCAAAGAGTATGCCCAAAGATGGAGAGGGATTGCAGCCCAAGTGGAACCCCCACTATCTGAGAAAGAGATGGTTACCATGTTCATTGACACTCTTCAACAACCCTTCTATGATCTGATGATGAGAAATGTCTCTTCAAGCTTCTCAGACCTTGTTGTTGTCGGAGAAAGAGTGGAAATAGGGATAATAAGCGGAAGGATTGGCAACCACAACATTCAACAACCATCGCGTAGTATGAGCCAAGAGATGGGAGAAGAAACAAGTGACGCTCATCACGACATGTACTGAGGCAGTGGGCCATCCCGTTAAGAATTATTGGGCTTTGATCAACGTCAAGTGATAAAACTTCAAGGAATAGCCCTGTTTAAGCAACCTTCATTTATTTTTACGCTTTGCCCAAAGCCCTGGGGCATATCTTGTAAAGGGCTCATTATATTCTCATCTTTTCATCAATAAAACTCCAATTTTAATTTTCCTTTTTAATGATAAAGCAAATGCACAAGTTATCAAAAGTTAAGTTTTGTGAAGATGTGGGCAATGAGATTTTGAGATGAAGTTTGGCCCCTTTTTCTCTATCCACAAAAATACAAAAAGTACTTATCCCTTGCTACCCCTTTTGAGCCTAAAACGAAATTTTCTTTCAAATACCCTGAATAAGGATCGTTCATACAATGAAGAATAGCACAAGTCTTCAATCAACTTTGTCCTCTCAAAAAGAAAAAGAGCAAAGTAAGCAATAAAGTATCAAAGACAATTCAAAGAAATATAAAAAACGTGTCAAAGACACTTGCGAAGATCAAAAAGGAAACCGCAAAGGTGAAACAAATGTGCTAGCAAAAATGAAGTGCATCTTTACACTAAAGATCCTTGTTTTTATAAACCCTTAAACACTTTTTGGGCCTGAAATATCCTTTCTTTCATAACCCTTAACCCCTGGCCACGTTACAACCCTAATAAAGTCCATTCTGATCGAAGTCAAATTGCTCATATTTTCTCAAAACTTTATTTTTGAAGGAGGAGATCCATATAAACTCCTTAGTGCAGTTGCTTTACCTAAAAAAAGGGAAGAATATAAAATAAAATGCTCGCTAGGCTGAAAACCCGAAAGGGCGGTCTAGGTAAAAGTTAGAGCGACCCGCTAGGTTGAAAACTCGCAAAGAGCGGCCTAGGCAAAAGTTAGGGTCAAATTTACAAACAAGTCCACCCAGATTGGACCTCACAGATATAAACCAAGAAGCTAGGGGCAAAAGATGTGCCCATCATCTACAAGCTTCGCATTCAAGATTTCATTCCAATTTCAGAACTACACAAGATGATCTGTCTCTCAACATAGATCTTTCCCATCATGGCTGAACGAAGGCCCAAGGGACACTGAAAAGTCTCTATGGATCAGAGTTGTCAATCTAATCCTTCCCAAGGCATCCAAGCATGAAGGTGGAAATTTGAAGATCCACAAAATGATTTGCCAAGGGGCAAATACGCAAACCTGGTGCAGTACAAAGTCAACCATTCGCATAATCAATCGTGAAAGTTATCATTCCATGAGTCTAGGGGCAGAGCCCTCAAAGGAATTCAGGGAAATCAAAAAATTTCAAAACAATAATAATATTCGTGCATAGCATGCCATTCATTGCATTTTGGATGATCATTAATACTTCTGGGCCTCAGACCCACTTTCAAAATCATTTCTCTAAAAAAAAAATAAAAAAATTCTCATGGCATACCACTCATTGCATCCTGCATAATCATCAAAGTTTTCGGGTCCAGTGACCCACCCTCTCAAAATATTACATAAAGTTGGTCTGTTGTTACTCGGTAAGAACTAGTACTCAGCCTATTCAATCTATTAGCATGAGTTAGGAACCTGTCCTACACTTTGTTGGGAATCTGACCCAAAACTTGTGTCGAGTGACGAAGAAGCTCGCACCCCAGGCTTTACCCTAGGTAGGGAAGTAATCAATACCAAAGATGTGAAGGTTAGGAATCAGATCTACGCCTTACAGAGAATTCACTAGGAATCGAACCTAGAATCTCTCACCAATTTCGTGAGGATTAGGAACCATACCTATGCCTTATTAGGAATTCACCAGGAAACCGAACCTGGAATCTCCAACAAATTTTGTAAGAGCTAGTCATAACTATGCCTTACTAGGAATTCACCAGGAAACCGAACCTGGAATCTCCAACCAATTTAGTAAGAGCTAGTCATAACTATGCCTTACTAGGAATTCACCAGGAAACCGAACCTGGAATCTCCAACAAATTTTGTAAGAGCTAGTCATAACTATGCCTTACTAGGAATTCACCAGGAACCGAACCTACCAGGAACCGAACCTGGAATCTCCAACAAATTTTGTAAGAGCTAGTCATAACTATGCCTTACTAGGAATTCACCAGGAACCGAACCTGGAATCTCCAACAAATTTTGTAAGAGCTAGTCATAACTATGCCTTACTAGGAATGAATCTCCAACAAATTTTGTAAGAGCTAGTCATAACTATGCCTTACTAGGAATTCACCAGGAACCGAACCTGGAATCTCCCACCAATTTTGTAAGAGCTAGTCATAACTATGCCTTACTAGGAATTCACCAGGAAACCGAACCTGGAATCTCCCACCAATTTTGTAAGAGCTAGTCATAACTATGCCTTACTAGGAGTTCACCAGGAAACCAAACCTGGAATCTCCAGCCAATTTTGTAAGAGCTAGGAACCGAACCTATGCCTTAACGAGAATTCACTAGGAATCGAACCTAGAATCTCTCACCAATTTTGTAAGAGTTAGGAACTAAACCTATGTCTTACCAGGAATTCATTAGGAACCAGACCTAGAATTCCAAAGCAAAGTCGGGAGCCAATCCCGCAATCCCAAACCACCAAGTCGGGAGCCAATCTCGCAATCTCAAACCACTTATTGCCGACAAAATCAGAGTCCTTTATCCTTAATTACCTTTTACAACGAATGCACGAAGACCTTCGAGTAAAACGTAATTAAGGAGGGGCAACTGTAGTACCCTAATTTTGTCCGGCCCTTTTTATTTTATTTTATTTTATTTATTTAGTAGTAGTAGTAGTAGTAATAAATAATATTTTTGGAGATTATAAAAGAGAAGAATAAAAAGAAAAGAGAAAATGAGAAAAAGAATAAAAAGGAAAAATGAATGAAAAAGAAAGTGGGTTGCAAATAATAAATGGGGGTGCCACTAGCAATCTGCTAGTGAACACCCAAGCCCAGTACACCTATATTCCAGCCCACACGCGTACACCCCCTCCTTTTTTCCAGCCCCCCTCTGCGCTCCTTGCTTCAGCCCAACCACATCTCCAACATGACACTCCCTCACTCTTGGCCCAATTAAACCCACGCGGCCCAAACCCCAACTTTTAACCTAACCCTAAAACACTCCTCTCCTCGTTCTCCCTGCGTCTCATCCCTTCTCCCTTCATCGCGGCGCTCCCCACGTCGTTCTCCCTTCCGTTCTCTCCTCCCACACCCTTCCTCTTCATCTCTTTCCCATCTTCTCCTCCCAAACCCTAACTACCCTTTCCTTCCTCACACACATCAACCTTTCCCTCGCGGCACTCACCTAACCCTAGCCTCCATCATCTCTCCCTTTCATATCCTAGCCGCGGCGCCCACGCCGTTACCCTCATCCATACCCTAGCCGCGCCTCCTCTCATCCTCTTCCTCTTATCTTTTATCTTTTATTTCCACCAAAATCAAACCCTAAAAACGTGAAAAACCTAAACCAAGCCGCGGCTATTCCTCCACATCGTTCTTATCTTCTTAAAACAGAATCATATCCCAAAAACCAAATCTTCACCTCATCTTATCAAAGAATCCCCCCAAATCAGCCTCACAATAAAGGGAGTATCTGTTCCTGATTATCTCTTTATTTCTTTTTTATTCTTATTTTTGTTTTTTTGAACTAATCTGATCTATTTGCTTCGCAGATGTGGTGCCTATAAAAAGGGAAGCAAGCAAAGTGGAAGGGGGAGAGAACCCGAGATATAGGAGCGCAGAGAGAACCCTGGAGAGAGAGCAAAAGAGACAGAGTGCAAGAGAACCCAGAATCAAACCCTGGAGGCCGAGAGCCAGAAGAAGGGCACGCAGAGAGAGCAAGAGACTTGAAGATTTCAAAGAAAGCTGAAGCAAAGCGTGAGAGAGAGTTTTAAATTTTTTTAAACACCATTAGAATTCTAGGGTTCTAAATTTCATCTTTTTCTGGATCAAAGTTGTGAAATTCAGGTTCTTGTTCCTTTTTTTTCATCTCGTCTTCCTCTTCTCTGTAAACATTTAGCATCTGATGTGTACTTTTTTTTAAAATTGAACATTTGTTGCAATCATTCGTGGTTACTATTGTTATTGAGATTGTAGTTGTTATTACTGATTATTGTTGTTGTTATGGTCGTGTAGCTGCTGCTGTTTGTTGTTGTGGTTGTTGTTGGATTTTGGAACAAGATTAGGGTTAGGGTTTGGCCTTCCAATGGGGCCAAACCCTAAATAGGGGCAATTTGCAAATATGTTATAAAAGGGACTAAATTGCAAATATGTGATAAATAAGGACTGGATTGTAAATACGTAATTAATAAGGGTCAATTTGTAAATATGTAATTAATAGGGGTGTAGATGCAAAAATAGGTTTTTTTCGTTCTATATAAACATGTTTTAGGGATTGGTCTTCCAATAGGACCAAACTCAAGTCAGGGACTTAGTTGCAATTTTTTTTTATTTCATAAAGTCAATATAAATAAGTTTGTATCTTTGTTTTATTAAAAATGAAATAATAATAAATATAATCAAAAATGTTTTCTTTTTTTTTAAATAATTTTTTTGTTGGGTTCTTTCTTTTAATATTTAATAAATTTGATAAAGGGAATTAATTTTTTTTAAAGGCAAACAATTTTTTATAAACAATTAATGGGTACCGTTTCTCAACGGGCGTGGTAAGGGTGCTAACACCTTCCTTATGCGTAACCAACTCCCGAACCCGAATCTGGTCCAAAGACCTTCTTTTTTCAAAAATATTCAAAATAGGTTTTCCAATGTTTTCCTATAAAAATAAAATATTGGTGGCGGCTCCATTAAAAAA
Organism: Calophaca sinica; assembly: GCA_037113605.1. NCBI lineage: Eukaryota > Viridiplantae > Streptophyta > Magnoliopsida > Fabales > Fabaceae > Calophaca > Calophaca sinica. Next base: position 96,469,656 of record CM073734.1, on the reverse strand, counting down.
AATTTAGGGTGGTTGTCACAGTAGCCAATCAATATGAATCTAAACCAGGCCAGTGTCTGAGATCGCCATTGTTTTTGCCGATGATTTCGTCGATGTCCACAAGTATCCGTATCCGGAGCAGCGACATCGGGTCAGGTTTTCATTGTCGATATAGATTCTTCGTATGTTTCAGTACCTAATATCGAACATGGTAGTTCAATATATTGCCTTGCATTGAAAGAATTTACAACCTAAACGAATGAATTTAGGTTTATCCTTTGGGATTGCTTTTCTCATGTTTGAATTGTGGAACACTTGATTTTCTGTCTTTTTAGTCAATTGTCATCATGTGTTTAATCTTACAGTGAGAACAATTTTGATTCAAATAGCTTCCGGGTGAAATTTGATATATGCCCATATCATGCAAATTTGAGGCAGAGACAATACATGTCATGTTGCATTTGCGCATATCATGCTTATATCCCATATCTGGTTTATGTGTTCGGATTGTGATATTGTTTCTTCATTTGGAAATAGTAATGTCTCATCTTCGCCAAATTGATAAAGGCTCTCTTTCAGTGAATCTTTCAGTGAAACGCCAAAACATCAATTGAGGAATATAATTTATTTCTGTATGACTGTACTCTTATATTTTATACTTATATGCCAAATTGAGGGTGACTGCAGGAACTATCTTCTACAAGCCACAGTGATATCTTATCATTTGATGAGCTAGCTAACCATCTTATTAACAGTGACATGCTATCTTATCATGATCGGAGCGGCCATTAGATCTCCGCAGATCCAGCCCGCACCTCTTCTTGATATGGATTAGTATTAATTCTTTTCTAATATTGAATATGATACATACTGCTTTGCATTGAAAGACTTTACAGGTGAATGGGCCTTCATCTTGCGCCCACCAGGCACCGTTATAAGTCAGCATAACAAAGCAATTTTGCTATGTTCAGAATTTTCATCATCGAATTTCAGTTTGAACAATAATTTGGGAATCCTAGAGAGTTATCTAGACTGAATGGTTTTGATTCCACAACCTGTTCTTCAAGCTTGCATATATAATCTAATCTTCCTTTTTTAAAGGTGAAGATAGCAGTACATATGCTGATATAGATACGAATAAAGCTCCACGACAATTTCTTCTAATCAAGATATGCGCGTGATAGAAACTGCCTCTCTGAGTTTTGGTGTGAAACACATTTACAAGCCCAATATAGTGCTTGGAATTTTCAGAGAGTTACTTATTGCACAATTTTGTTGGCAATCCCTCTTGATAGGGATGCTTTTAATTAGCATTAGCACCGATTCTCTTTCCTAATACCTTTGAATTTTGCAATCCTGACATTCTCCTTTCAGTCAATTCTAACAGCTCATGCAGGGAATATCTTCTAGGGTTTAAACAAACATCGCTGAAGCTTCCTGGGCTACATGATGTTTGCAATTTCAACTTATAACTTTCTTCAAAAAGTAAAGTTGCTTTACTGCTAAAAACATATTCTGTGTTTCCTTGTGCAAAAAACATTTGCAGAGGCTATCTAGCGTAAATAGACATGCAAGAGCCTAATACAGGGGCTATCTGTCGTCCTTAATCATGACAAGGCACTGAATTATTTTCGGTTCTTCTCCTTTGCAATGCTTTACTCTTTGCAACCATGAATTTTGAGAGAGCTCTTCACAAAGGCCAACATACGAACCAAAATTTCCTATAGAGGGAACACCATCATAAATTGTCCAATTACTGACACATTTGATTACTTGTATTTTGCCTTGTGCGCATGCAGGATTCTGATCTTTGAGTGAATTTGGATTCTGACGTCGATGTCACAGGAAACGGTGACTCAAATCAGTTGCAAAGAGGAAGTACACAGGGAAAGACCTCGGTTCTTGTCGGTTTGACCTCGACCGACGCCTTCTCCTATTGTGGCACTCCTCCGAGACATACTAGCGTTTGTTTCCCACAGATTTCTGACCCCAATAGGTCATGTGGCAAGAAACTAGTTTGATCAACCTAACATTTAAACCTCTTTTATTTTTAACAGGTTTAAACATATATTTTATTTCTTTCATTGACCCATCTATTTGTGGAAAGATTTCAGCATGCTAGAGCTAGCAAAGCTTGAACCCTCCACCACTGTTTGGTCTCTAGAACCATATGACTTCACCAATTTAACTGAAAGTCCTTAATGGAGAGTCCTCATATTAGATGATGTTCTCAGAATCCTTGCTTACATAATCTCTTTGATTTTAAGGCATTATTGGTGCTCTTTCTCATTGATTTTGAAGCATTATCAACTAGCTGTAGAGAAAATGAAAATTGGAGCTTCTCCAACTTATAGTCATGCAAGTGTGGATCTGAATATGTGCATTTACATAGCTTATACAAGCATGCCTAAATATGAGCATTTATATAGCTTATGTGAGCACACTTTAGAATTAGACATCACTCATATCTGACATGGGAAAGCCATGCTCAGGAGAGGCTTTAAATTTGTGTCTATATGAGCATAAATTCTGACTTCAACACACTTCTGACTTCTGCACGCTTGCTTATTAGAAATTCGGACTAGCTACGAAAGTTTGAATGCTGTTGAACATTGCTGGAAATATGCCAGTATATGACAATCAAAGGCTAGTGGCCAATGGTGACATCCACTAGCGTGTTCACTTTACTTCAAGAGACTAGCTCAAATAAAGAGCATAATCACATCCTGATTGAGATGGGTTTCATTCCAACAAACTCAATACTTGTCACTTTTATAATCGTATATCTGCTTGGGTTTTTCTGTATTTTCATTATACAGGAAAAGATACGATGGAGCCAGCTAGAACCCCAAGAAATAAACTTTTCTTCCATTTCTGTTGTAGTGGTAAGAGTACCATTTCTATTAATGGGTGTTCTACAATTGCGACCTTCACCCATTCTCTATATGCAGCGAAACTATGTTGCGAGACTATGTTGCGACCTTCCACCAACTGCCAAGAAACCGAAGTCCAATACTTTGGATAAATCGAAAGTCTATTACTTATGATAGACAATTTTTATAAGCGCTATAATTACTAATGATTTTTCAATTGGAATTTGTGCATGTTCCTTTACGTAGGAACTAGATAACGTCCCAATCGACAAAGTGAAACAACTTCACATGACTACTCAGATTCAGCGAGATCGGAATTCCTCCTCCGAGCTTCTACGCTTGGCCGCGAGAGAATCTGGCACTCCAGCATCAATGAGATCAGAATTTGGTTGTAAGTTACGTTTCTAATATGCCTTTTGTATCAGGGAACAAAAGCGAGGTCCGGTTTATACGCCGACCATTGCCGAAATCTCCGACAAAGAACTACCTGCACACTTCGAGAGATTTCGGGAAATCATACTCCCAGAGATCCACGAAGTATCAGTTCGGTACTTGACACCGAAATCTGTAATTCCCAACACACACTTCGAAGGAGCTTGGGAAGTCGAAGAGTACTCCCACAGAACCTCGAAGTGGCGTCCGAGGACCACGCGGTAGACCACCTGATCGACCAAGCCAGTCTTTCAAGGGTAAGTCATGCTGAAATAGCGTTCACCCGTCTAAGGGAATATCCCCCATAGCTCGGGGTAGAGGAGGACCATCCTTGGCCGGGTAGGACCCTCTGAGCAACCAAATTGGACCTAACTCGGAGCAGTCGCGGTAGACCACCTGATCGACCTAGCCAGTCTTTCAAGGGCATGCCACTCCAAAATAGCGTTCACCCGTTTAAGGGAATATCTCCCATAGATTAGGGTAGAGGAGGACCACCCTTGGCCAGGTAGGACCCTCCAGCAACCAAATCAGATCTAACTCTGAGCAGTCAAGTCGGATCTAACTCCGAGCATTCAAATCGGATCTAATTCCGAACATTCAAATCGGATCTAACTCCGAGCAGCCAAATCGGATCTAACTCCGAACATTCAACTAGGATTTAATTCCGAGCAACCAAGTCGGAATTCCTCTTCCGAGCTCCTATGCTTGGTCACGAGAGAATCTGGTACTCATATATCAGTAAAATCGGAATTCCTCCTCCGAGCTCCTACGTTTGTCGCGAGAAAATCCAGTACCCCGGCATCAGCCTTTTTTGACATCGACCTCGCGCCAGGTGTCGGATTCTAGCACATCGGCCCTGAGCCAGACTGTCGAGCGAATACCTCTTTTGACATCGGCCTCGCGCCAGACTGTTGAGCGGATCCCTCCCTTTTGACATCGGCATCGCACTAGACTGTCGAGCAAATCCTTCTCTTTTGACATTGGCCTAGCATCGGGTGTCGGATTCCAGCACATCGGCCTCATGCCAGACTGTTGGGCCAATCTTCTCCCTTTGACATCGGCCTCACGCCAGGTGTCATATTCCCCGTCGAGCGTTTCAACTCGAGCAAGGGCGAATCTCATGCATTTGGCCTCGTGCCCCGACAAGATCAAATCCCTGGAAGCTTTTTAGCTCGACTAGGAACAAATCTCGATAACTTGCCCCGCACTTAGGCAAATCAAAATAAATTGTCAAGTTTTTTGACTTCGACACCATACTAGTTCAAAACGGCAACTTTGTACACGCACTTATATCGTGCATCTTGTATATTTTGACTAACCTATGCAAGTTAGTAGCTTAACAAAAATTACCATGCTCACAAGTCGGCTCCACATTACATGAGCAACCGACTTGGGGGGCTTCTGTTCCGGACCTGTACAATGCCCAAACACAATTTAATGGGCTCCGACTTAACTTGGGCCCGATTTACATAGCTTCTCATAGAAGCCAACACTCATGACCTAGCTATATAAGCCAACTCCCTTGACCTATTCAGGTATGCATAATTTAATGCTTTCACACCCACCTCTCTCATTAACTAACTTGAGCGTTAGAGTGTTTTCAGGTGGCTACCACCGACGTCCTCACCAGAGTTCGGAGTACCGACATAACTGTCATATCTTTCCATCTTCCACCATCGTGAATGACAAGATCTGTAAGTTCTTTTCAGAACACAATTTAATTTTAAATCCTTATATATCTTAAACTAGTTTATCAATTGAAACTAAACATTAATTCAGTTTTATAATTGTTTTGTGTCCAAGAAAAAAAACTTGTTTGACCTGTATATCTATATATATTTTATTTTATACTATATACATTTGAGAAGTAATCTATTGGTTCGGTATGTAATGTGTCCATTACGAAATTTATTTAAGTTTGGATGCTGAGTTGTCCACATATTGTGCTTCGTATTTGTCATGGAACTATGTCTAGTAATCTGTATTAATTTATGCTAGTTCAAATTTCAAATTCAAAAATTAAACTATCTATTTACAATATATTTTTCAATTCTAATTATCTCTAACAAAAATAATTACACATTAAATTTCAAAATTAAAAAAAAAGACTACTACTTAATAGGACTTTTTTCTGTATTAATTTAATTTTGTTCAAATGTCAAAATTGAAAATCAAACTATCCATTTACGACATTTTTTTCGATAATTAAACTAGGACAAAACTTAAGTAAGGTTCTTTAGGTGCTGTGGGGTGATTCCTCTCACAAAATAGATAAAACAGTGGTAGTTATAAGAGGTTAGAGATATTAAGTGTGGATAGAAAGAGAAAAATTTTATCTATTTTATAAGAAGAATCACACCAACAACACCTAAAGAGTCCATTAAACTATCTATTTACAATATCTTTTTCAATTCTAATTTTCTCTAACAAAAATAATTACAAGTTAAATTTCAAAATTTTGAAAAAAATTACTATTTAATAGGACTTTTCTATGTATCTATTTAACTTTATTCAAATTTAAAATTTAAAACATCAAGCTATCTATATACCATATCTTTTTCAATTTTAATTTTCTCTAACAAAAATAATTACGGGTTGAATTTCAAACTTTTTCCAAAAAAACTACTTAATAGAACTTTTCTCTATATTAATTTTATTTTATTCAAAAATTTTAAATTTGAAAAATAAAACTATTAAATATTTTTTTTAAATACTACTTAAAATGACTTTTCTCTGTATTAATTTAATAAATTTAATTTATACACATTGTCAAAGTAAAAATATTTTACACATGCATCTAATGACGTATTGCCACGTTAGTTAATGAGTATGACAAATCGTATGTTATTAAACTCATTAAATGATGTGGCAATAACTTATTGGATGCATGTGTAAAATAATTTTACACCGACAGTGCATATAAATTGAACTCTAATTTAATTTTGTTTAAATTTTAATTTTGAAAAATCAAACTATCTATATACAATATCTTTTCCATTATAATTTAGATGCATTATAATTTCATCAAAATTTTAAAATATAAATAATTTATAAAAGTGAATAATTTATAAATAATGTATTATTTATTGTTTGAGAAATCATTTTAAATTAAATAATAATTTATGCTTTTGAACTACAGTGAATTTTTACGAATTTATACAGTTTTGAACTATAGTAATTTATGATTACCTCTAAACAACCTAACAAATTATCTGGGAATGATTCCATCTGACTAGGTTGTGACACAAGCATGAACTCAACTATATATATCACTCGCCCATGAAGGCCAAGGTACATGTTCTATCTCCATATTATATTAAAACCTAGCACCACCTTCGCTAACTTGAGTGTCAGAGTTTAGTTGTAGGTACCTTCCCTTTTCTCCAGCAACAACGACGGTCGGAGCATTGGAGCGCTGACGACTAAAGTGCACTCATCATCGCTAGAGCAACCAGTCACCACCATCGTCACTGTCGACAGGAGCTTCCTCATATCACTAACAAATAATAAAATATTTAATAATTAAAAAATAATAAATATATACAATTTTTTTTACTAAACAGGTTCTAAGTTCACCCAATTTATCCATAACAAGTAAATCTCCCCTTCATCAAGTCAATTACTAGTTGTTTGGTTTGTTAACGAGAATATGAGTTAGTTACAAGACTATTTCTAAGTCAATCATTATTTTTTTTTTGGGGTACATAAGTCAATCATTATTATTTCCCTTAATTAATACGCTATGTTTTCATGTGCGTTAATCCAATTTGTCTCAATAAGTTAAGCGCAAGTCCTTTTTTTTGGTAAAAGAAAGGAGAGGGCCTCGTTAAAACCTTCTGATGCAAAATCCTCCTTAGGAAAAAAACATCCAGAAGGAAAAAGAGTACCCCCGCCTAAAATTTATTAATAAAAACTGAAAAAATTAATAGAGAAAATGGGGGGACTAGGCCAAAACCCATTAAACAGCATCAAAGCAATAACAATAGGTCCGACCAAAAGCCCTATGCAACTACAATAAAAAAAAAACAATGGTAGTATGCAAAGGCATCACAATAATGTCTTCCATCCCAACGAGATTGGCACCAAAGACATTAACAATCATTTGCAGCATACCAAGATTTAAAAAACAGGGAAGCAAAGAAAGGCCGGTAGTTATGTTTTTATTTTATTGACTAATCAACATATTCAAGAAAGAACATAGCTAGAAAAAGCATATTGACTAATCAACATATCCAATGCTCAAGGAACTTATTAAGAAACAGTTCAATCAAGCAATTAGTGCAAATTTCTTACCCAAGAAAATAGCTATGGGAAGCAATGTATCCAAAAGAAATGAGACCAAAGAATCCAGAGGTTATGCTTATTTTACTACTGTGCAAGAGAATAGTTAAAACCTAAGGTATACTTACCGTTAGATAGTAGTAACATTTTCAGTTCATTATAAAGAAAAAAAAGATAACATTTTTAGTTTTATTTTTTGCTTTTGGTTTTAGTTAATAAAATATCACTTTATTTTTATTAAACTTTTTAATTTAAAAAATTTATATAATAAATGATAAAAACTAACAAAATATGTTTTCACTATTTTTTATATAAATATTTTAAAGTAAAAAAGTAAAGTAAAAATAAAGTGATAATCTTATAATCAAAATTAAAAACAATAAATAGAAATAATATTTTCTTAAACTAAACAAATCTCTAAATTTACCAAATTTATCCATAACTTTACATAATTCCAGGTAAATCCCCTTTATTCAATTAGTAGTTTGGTTTGTTAGCGAAGACGACAAGTTAATTAAAAGTCCACTTCTAAGTCAAATCATATAATTTTCCATTTTTAATAAATAAAAATTTAGGGTGAGGGGATGATGTCTTAATCTAAGACAGATAAAACCTTCAGGATCATTAAGCACTTACCAAAGAAATTACATTTATCCCGCAACATGTCAGATATAAGTATTGTTATGTTTCATTAGGTCAACCTCTTATATACACAATGTTTTCATGTGCATTAATCCAATTTTTCTCGATATGTTAAGCACAAGTCTCGCAAGGCAATTAGGTATATTTTTCTATTGGCTATTCAACACTGTAGCGACCGAAAAATCCGGAGGGATTTATTCGAGTTTAATGGAGCCGCCACCAATAATTTATTTCATAGGGAAAATATTGGAAAAAACCTTTTTTGAAGAAAAATGGTACTTGAGACCAGATTTGGGTTCGGGAGTCGATTATGCGTAGGGAAGGTATTAGCACCCCACAACATCCTTTCGAAAAAGGTTACCTCTAACTAATTGTGCAAAATTTATTAACTTCTAAAAAATATTTATTTCCCTTTTATTAAAAAAAGACAAAGATTTACAATGATGAAATAAATAAATAAAAAGGCTTAATAAAAGTTGTTTATTTTGCGCTTGACAGAGTGGGCTCCTGCTCTACGTATCTCAGTGCAGTGGAGAAATCAAAGGCTACGTAGTTCTTGGGTAGAAAATGGTTGTGTGTTGGTTGATTTTAATTAATCAATCTGTGACTTAATTTTTATGGTTTGCGTAGAGATCAAACCAAAAGTGGATTTAGCGTAATCGCTACTAATATTTTAAGGTATTTTATTAAGATTTTTGTAATGACCAAACCAAAAGAGGATTTAGAGTAGTCATTGATTTTAAGTTTTTGAAGCGGAAAAGGGTTTGCGTAGTGACCAAACCAAAAGTAGATTTGGCGTTGTCATTACTAATATTTATTAGATTTTTTATTAGGAAATTATGATGACCAAACCAAAAGAGGATTTGGAGTAGTCATCAGAAAAAGTTTGCGTAGTGACCAAACCAAAAGTGGATTTAGAGTAATCACTACTAATATTTTAAATTATTATTATTATTATTATTATTATTTTCTAAGCTAGAAACAATTATTAATAATAGCAAATATAACAAAAGTATCTAACATTATAAATAAAGACAAACATAAACATACTAAAAAAAATACATAAAAAGAAAAAGAAAGAAGGAATTAAATGCACTTACCTCGAGAGAAAATATTTTTTGTTGGGCGCAATGCGTCAGACCCATGAATCCCTCCAATCTTGAATGTTGAAAAGGGATAGTAACCCTCTTAAAAATTTTTTGACTAAAGCAAAGGCCCTATGCTTTGCACTAGGCCCATTAATCCATTTTTCTTGGATGATCTTAGTGCTTGGTGATGCACTCCTTATATAGGAGAATGAGAGGTTGAAAGAGTGTGGATTTTTCAAAGTGGGACTTCAATAGTAAAGTTGGGAGTTGGCTTCTTAAGTTTGATATTTTAAATGTTCAACAAAACTAAATAGCCAACTTTGAGCACTAATACAACACTTAAAACAACTTTATTGTGCTTCATGACCTTCATAAGAATTATAGACATTGTTTCCAGCTTTCAAATGGCACAAGTTTCATCTCAAAAGGATATCTACAACTCAAGATATTGTCAACACAAGTGGCTGTCCCGAACAACACATGTAACATCACGTCTCGAACTTCATGCTCGATTTGGTCCATGATAGAGGTCGATCTGGGTTTGTAATCCAAAATAATAGTTGTAGATCTTTTTCGTATCTTTCCAACAGTATAAAGAACACCTCATTTGGACAAGTATAGCTCAAGATACGTTATTTTCTTTGAACGTTATTCAACATGATGTGTTGTCCGTTTTTGTGCAGTTTTATAACTTTCATGGTATTTTAGGGCAGTAAATCGTTAGAATCAAGTCCCGAGTTCTTCATAACATTTGTAGCCAAGGATGTTAGCTTTCAAATGGCGTTGGTTTCATTAAAAAAAGACTTTTAAAACTCAAGATATGACCTAATCTTTACATACTGTTCAAAACCATTTTTCAGCATACTTGTTCTTACTTCCAAGTCAATTTGGACTTAGTAAACTTCAGATTTGACTCTTGGGTTCCTCATTAAAGTTGTAAAGTTTTGTTTTAGCTTTCTAACAAGGTAAAAATCACTTTAATACCATCTCCACAACATTAATTACACCCAGAATACATAAGCTATACCAAAGTACAAATTTTTCAACCTCTTTTCTCTTCAAGATTTCTTTCTCCTTCTTTCTTCTCTACTACTATTTTTGTTCTTTTTGAATGTTATTTTACCGGACAAAATTAGGGTATGACAAACACATTCAACAAACAAGACATATTGAAAAAGCGTATTTTTAATTTCACAAGTGTTCGGACTGGGCCGGAGTTCCAAGGCCCACAAACAAGCCCACATTGGTTAACTTAACAAGACGAGCCAGAGAAACACATGACCTCATGTGAGGAATGAAACACATCACGCGGATCGAGGACGTGAATCAAGATCCACATTGTTCATTTAGGCGCTTCCGTCGATTGTAGCCGTACACGTGGCTACTTCGAGAAAATTACAATCTCGTGAGGAGCGATATCGCAACCATCCTATTGATAGATCAATGGCTCTCTATGAATCACATCGTGATTGACGTCGCGATAGTAGCAACGCGGTTACAAAGTCAACTAACTTCTCCAGCAAGTCGTCATCACCGATCTCCTATAAATAGGCCACCAATATGATGGCCCAGTGCGCACTTTTTTCTCTATTCACTCTCTCCTTTGTTTAACCTATTGACTTAAGCATCAGAGTGTTTGCAGATATATCCTACCGCACTGGTTCTCACTGTCACTTCCTCCATCGCTTCCTGGCCAACCTCTTCCATTTCTTTACCATCTCGGGGCTCACATCGGTTCAACAAGTAAGGTCTATATTCAATAATATATTTATAGAACCAAATGTTTTAACCAACCTACTTGTTTTCCAAGCAATTATTTAAGACCACTAAGACAAGAAGTGAACAAACAAACGGAATTTTATTAATTAAAGAAGCTGATCAATCAATATAAACGAATAAAAAACTAATTCAAGATGCATTATCAATGAAAAGAAAAAAAAATGAAAAGTAACGATGGACTATTTAATAGGTCTTCGAGCTTGATATGCAATCCAAATTTTAAAATCTAATATATCCAATATACGTCTTGAAACTTCTCTCCATAATTATTTCAACCTAAGATTTTTTCATTAGAAAAAATGAAAAAAAAGATAAGAAATGGGTCTAAAAAAAGAAATAAAATATCCAAATATCCAAATCGTGCATTTATCGCATCCTACGCAGTACACCCTCCGGTATGCAATAGTTGCCTTGCGGCATCATATATATATATATATATATATATATATATATCAGTGTAATACTTGAGTAATGTTATACCGCTCAATAATTTTGCAACTAATATTTATATTACAAAACTAACCGTTGGATTGAAATATATTATCACATAGATCATATCTACAAAAAATTACATTGATCTAAAATCATTTAATATATCATTGAGATGCATCAAGATTAACGTCTTATGCACTTTTATTAAACAAAGTTAATCTTGATGCATCTCAATGATATACCAAATGATTTTAGATTAATGTAATTTTTTGTAGATATGATCTATGTAATAGTATCTTTCAATCCAACGGTTAATTTCATAATATAAATATTAGTTGCAAAGTTATTGAACGGTGTAACATTACCCAAGTATTACAACGGTGTAACTTGATCCCTCCCCTATATATATAAGGGTTAATACCGCTTTTAGTCCCTGTAATATCAGAAAAATCCAGTTTTAGTCCCTGATAAAATTTTTGTTTAGATTCCACCCCCCTGTAATTTCAGATTCTCCCAGTTTTAGTCTCTCGTCTTCTCTCTCCATCTACGTGGCAGGGTGATGTGTAACTTTTTTTACACATGGCTTTTCAATGCTGACACACAATAACTCATTTTAAAAAATTAAATAAATAAATAATCACATCACCCCCACCCTTTCTTTCCCTTCTCCGCACCCTGGGTCCTCGCCCAGACCCTTCTGCGGTCGCTGCTTCTGGAGCCAAGATTGTCGACCCCCACCTTGCAGAAAACGATGTGCAGGTGTATCAGCTGTGTGCGAAGCAGCTGAGGGCTGCAAAGGAGAGATTGGTGGAGGCTTATGGGTCGTGTGTGACACAATCGGTGAAAGGGGTTGATGAGGATGTGAACGGACAAGTTGTTGGGATATTGAAGAAAGCTGAAGATTGTGAGCAAGTGGAGAAGGTTGTGCTGCATCACCTTCTTCTTCAATCGCTTCTCTCTCATCCACCTTAGGCTTCATTTTCCCTTTCCATCTATTGCTCTACTTCTTCTTCTTCTTCGATTCACCGACCTTACAGTCCAGATCAGCTTTTTCATCTTCGATTTTCGACGATTTTCAGACGCCACCTCGTCCGCACGGTGATTATTAGTCACCCAATAGTGCCGATTTTTGCGGCAATGTTGCTCCGCGGAATGAGACCTAGAAACGGTTACATTTGTTGGAGCCACAACAGCCACGTGTTTTTCTTCTTCAAATTGTTGATGGTGTTATTTTTGTTGTTCTTCTTTGTCGTCTTCTTCTTGTTGTTGTTGAGCTTGTTGTTTGATTTGGTTTTGTTGCTTGAGCCAGCGTTCTTGGAGTTGAGCGAGAGTGACATAGTTTGAAGGGAGAGTGACATAGTTCTGGTTATAGTTTTCTGGCCATGGAGGCTCACACATATTTGTTTTTGGGTAATGAGTAGGGATAGAGGTGTGGAATGCGGAAAAGGGTGAGGTCGTGGAAGGGCGAAGGTGTTGGCCGCAAAAGGGGAGGGGTGCGGATGGTGGTGGCTGGGTGGCGGTGGCTGGGCAGAGGGTATTGTTTGGAGAATATGAGGGTGGTTGTAGTAGCTAGTGGCTGGGGTGAGGGAGGGGGAAGGGGACACGTGGGTGGGTGGTGGCTGGGGGGAGGATGGGGAGGGCTGGGGATAGGATGTGTCAACATCTATGTGTAAAAAAAAAATTACACGTCACCCTGCCACATAGATGGAGAGAGAATGTGAGGGACTAAAATTAGGAGAATTTGAAATTACAGGTGCAAAATCTAAACAAAAATTTTAGCAGGGACTAAAACTGGATTTTCCTGATATTACAGGGACTAAAAGTGGTATTAACCCTATATATAAATTAAAACCAAGGTTGTCAAATTCGAGAGTCTACATCAACTCGTGAAACTTCTGTAGACTCGACTCGTAAAAGTTTATCTAATATTAAATAAACCTATGAATGACACACACACACACACGTATACCATATTATATAAAATGGAGTTTTGCCACGTAGACTCATGCCACATGGCAGCTCCATATTCATTCTTTTCCCGCCAAAATAATTATTATTTTGTTTTTATTTTTTTAGTTCATGTTATTTCATTAATTAAGACATATCAATCAATTAATGCTCATATCTAGATTTTTACTATCATTCAATCAAATTTGAATTAAATCAAATTCAAAATGTAAATAATTAAAGCATATCAATCAATTAATTCTCATATATGGACATTTATCATTCTATCAAAATATTTTCTAAAACATGTGACAACATAAGAATCATTAAATTTTTTGCCTAAACCAATTTAATTTTTTTGTTATTGTTTTAATTATAGCAACCATTATTACCTCATGTCAAACAATAATTTCACAGTATAAATCATTAATATTTCCCTTAAATGACTAACATATTTTTATTTATTAATTATGTCAATTATAAATCACTATTCATACCACCAAATGTAAAACTTCTCACTTGGAGAATCTTGAGGGGTGTTCTTCCGACTAGAACAAGATTGAACTCCAAAGGGGTAAATTGCCCAAGCTACTGTTCTTTTTGTGAAGTTGGAGAGGAGAATGATTGACATATCTTTTTTGGGTGCAATAAGGCCTGGAGCATGTGGAGGGCTGCTGGTCTAGAACAAATTGTGAGGGACTCAATTCAACAAGCTGTGGATGGCCGAGACTTAATTTTTTCTCTGCTGCAGTGTATGGCCGAGGCGCAGCAGTAGGATTTTGTCATGGTATTATGGGCCTTGTGGAAGTGTATGAATGACAAGGTGTGGAACAATGTTGAGACAAATGTGAAGCTGTCATTAATCACGGCTAGGCAAGTCCTAATTGATTGGGAGATGGCTAAGAAACAAAGAAACTCGAGCAATATTCAGCAGCAGCAAATAGGTCATGAAAATTGGCAAAACCAGCTCAAAATTTTGTTAAATGTAATGTGGATGCAGCTGTCTTTTTGGACCAAATGAAGTTCTGTTATGGCATGTGTATTCGAAACCATTTGGGTGAATTTCTTTGCGCTAAAACAATGGTTGTCGAGAGAACAATTCATGCAACAGAGGCAGAAGCACGAGGTATGTGGGAAGCTCTCTCTTGGGTTGGCAACTTGGGGTTTGATAATGTCATATTTGAATTGGATTGCAAGTATGTAGTTGACAACATTCATGGAGACAACAATTGCCAAACTGAGGTTGGAGTTATCATTAACACTTGCAAGGAAACGTTGCGTCAATATCCAAACTACTCAGTTAGTTATATTAGGAGACAAGCGAATTCTATTGCCCATTGCTAGCAAGGGCGTCAAGATTCTATGCTAGTCACCAAAGTTTTAATTATATACCAGCTTATATCTTTGACTCTATTTTAAAGGAAATGTAATAAGTTTACCCTTTTCAAAACAAAAAAAATAACAAGTCAAAAAAAATTATTTTACTATACAAATTTGGTTACTTTTAATTTTATAATTTTTTATAAATGATTTATTTTTTTGTCAAAAAAGACAAAAAAATAAATGATTTATTTTATTTTACATATCATAAAATTTAGATAACCGATGCGAGTACACCGATGCGAGTATGAGTAAATACACTAGTGTGCTGGTACATATTAATACTAGATAAGATCATACTACATTAATGACCAAATCATACACAAATTCATAAAAGAGTAATACTGAATATCGTGAGCCACTGCATCGCGAACGATAACGAATGACGTGCGATATTATTTCCGTTCCTGTATCTGAATTTCAATTTGAGTAAACACACAAATTGGTCTCTAACCAAAATTACGAAAATCAATTTAGTCCTTAAAAAATAACAATTTGGTCTTTAAGAATCTCAAATGTGGGTCAAATTAGTCCCTGATAGAGACTAAAATGTCCCTGATAGAGACTAAAATATCCCCAAAAATTATCCTAAAAAGGGCTAATTTGACCTACATTTGAAGTTTTTAGTGACTAAATTAGTATTCTTCATTTTTCAGGGATTAAATTGGTCTCCGTAATTTTTATCGAGAACCAATTTGGGTATTTACTCTTACAATTTAGATTCGAAAAATTACGGAGCCCAATTTAGTCCCTGAGAAATGAAAATTACCAATTTAGTCCTTAAAAATCTCAAATATTAGTCATATTAGTCATTTTTAGGATAATTTTTAGGGACATTTTAGTCTCTATCAAGACTAATTTGACTCGCATTTAATATTTTTAAAAACCAAATTAATATTTTTTATTTCTCAGGGACTAAATTAGTCCTCATGATTTTTATTAGGACAAATTTGGGTATTTACTTTCTGTTTTTAAAAAACAAATAATTGTTTTATGAGAGAAAAATCCGAACACATGTCATTCACGAAATTCGTTAGAAAAATCTGTCGCTACATATAGCACTACACTTCATAAAAACATAAGTGACTAAGTGAAAAATTTTCAAAAAAAAAAAGATCTAATTTGACTTAACACTCATATAATTTTTAGTCAAACACTTTATTTCATAGCTGAATAAAACAAAACAAAGTAACACTGATAATGTAAAATTAACTTTATAAATCCAATATATATTGCAGCACATAGGTAATTCAACCAAAGTAGCCAACAATATTGGCCGATAATTTATATTTTAAGGCTAAGTCAATGTTAAATTATAGACTCGTAAACTCGCTAGTAAAATCAAGAGTTTACAGATTTTATCAGAGTATACTTAAACTCATACGAGTTTACGAAAAAAGAGTTTACATGCGAGTTAATAACTCGTTTTTGTGATCTAGAATCGTAAACTCGTAAGAGTTTAAAAGTTAACTCGAGAGTTTAACAACCATGATTGAAACTACTAGTATCTATATATATAAATTGAAACTACTAGCATAAATACAATTTTAGATATCTTATATTAATAACACGTATACTTTTAAGGGGCAAATATGTCAATTTAAATAAAAATAAATCAAAATAAAAATTAAATTCACATAAAAATTATTTTTTTCTTCTCACTTTTAACTTTTTCTCTCTCTTCTCTTTCTTCTCTCTCTGTCGTCACTCTCTCTTTCTCTTTCTTCTATTTTTTTTTGGTCAACTTCTTTATAAATTTGATATTGATTTTTCTATTTTTTCATATTATATTTTTTAATTTCATTTATTTTATATTTTTACCTTTATAATTTTTTTATTATTTATAAATAATTATTTTCGTTCAAAGTCTCAATAAGAAAACATTACATATTTTCCATATAATTTTATCGTCTTTGATCACGTATCAAAATTTATAGATATCCTCATTATATATTATTTATAGATGATTATTTTACTTTTGATTCTTAACGGGAGAAAATATTACATACTATAAGTATAAATGGTTATTTTTCTTTTGGGTCTAGACGGAGAAACATAAAATATTGTCTGTAACATCCCGCCTAATTTAATTATTTAGCTAAATTGATTTAGGTCTTATTATGTTCTAAATTAATGGTTGAGTAATTAAATTGGGTGTTGTTAATTAAATTATGTTGGAACCTAAACGATTGAGAAGTTTAGACCTTCATTAATTTTGATGATAACAAAGTATTTTCAAGAGAACAATTTATCTTCTAACATATCCTTGAGTGTACAGGTATCAAAGCTTCATATATATGTACAAAACACTTAAGAAAGGAGAAGAAATTTACAAGAGAATTGAATACACTCCACTGATGTCAGCATCCGAACTCACTCCAGCGTCTTGCTAACAGCGAGCGTCCAGTAGTGTTACTCTTTGACACGTGGAATACTCAATTGCTGCGAGCGTCTGTCCTGCGCTACGGCGGCGTCGATCTCTTTAATGAAGCACGTGATGATCACGTTTTGCTCTTAACCTCGAGTGTTCTCGAACGAATTGAATTTGATTTTATGCGCTCATTTTGATGTACGAGGAAGCAAAGGTGACACCTTTAGCAAAAGACAAAAATCGTACAAGGCAATTGTGAAAAGCAGATAGTACGAAAAAGGTAATATGTACTATTCTGATATTCTCTGGAAAGGAAGAAAAGGACTACATTTCAAATTACCTCACTCAATGAAAAGGAGCTATGTTTTTACTGCAAACGGTAATATCCCTGAAGACTCCTATAAATACCCCAAGGTATTCATTGAAGACAAGTTGGAAAAACTATGAAGAAACTTCATTCTGAAAGCAATATTACTCAAGTGAGCAATCAAGTTTCGTGCCAAGTTTCTGGTCTACGAAGAACTGAACTCAGTGTCTTATACTTTCTTTTAGAAAGTTAATCTGTTTTGAGCTTAATCTTTTCATCCTCTCTGTGAGATTTATTTTGATTGTATTCAAAAGAATATTCTCTTTTGTAAACTGTTTTTGGCCTAGTTAAGGCTTTGTACCTCAAAGGCTCGACTGTACTGAATCGTTTTGAGAAGTTGAGAGTATTGTCAAGTTTGTGACAGTAGAATACTCTTGAGGAAATTGTAATCAGTTGATTATAGTGAAAAATCATTCAGGAACGAAGGGACTAGACGTAGCTACCAGTTGATGGTGAACTAGTATAAATCTTTGTGTCTCTTTCTTTACTGCTTTACATTTATCTTTACCTTGCTCAGTAAAACAAGTTTTCATACTCGGTTTATTTCTTGCATCCGGTTAGTCTCTCAGCGTCCGATAAACAAACAGTTTTGAAAAATCTGTATTCTTAGTGCTTTTAACGTAAAGTTTGCGAAAAGTTTTTGGACACAATTCAACCCCCCTTCTTGTGTTCACGTTCAGTTAGTACCAGAGCTCGGCCTCTTGGTTGAGCACTTAACAGTGTTAAGAGAAAAGATCCTATACTGTGAACATGTCTACTGAAGATGGTCATATGAACCGTCCTCCTCTATTCGATGGAGGAAAATTTGATTACTGGAAAGATAAGATAAAAGCTTTCTTTGAGACACAACAACTTGAGTTGTGGGATATAGTTCAAAGTGGTTACATTCCTCCCACTAATCCTCGTGGTGTTGCTATAGCCAGAGAAGACTGGAATGATGAGCAGAAAAAGAGATATCAAACCAATCAAAAAGCTAAATTCATTCTTATCTGTGCTATGACAGAAAAAGAATATGATAAATGTGGCAAATTTGATACTGCCAAAGAAATCTGGGACTCACTTGTTTTATCTTCTGAAGGCTGCCCAGTAAGAGAAACCAAAGCTAGCATGTTGGTTCGCCAATACGAGTTATTCAAAATGGAAGATGGTGAAAACATTGAAACTATGTTTGGAAGATTCCAAACACTTGTTCATGGGTTACAGGCCCTTGGAAAAAGTTACACTACACCTGACCATGTTAGAAAGATCTTAAGAAGCTTGACTAAGCAGTGGAGACCCAATGTCACTGCTATTCAAGAAGCAAAAGATCTAAATGTCCTACGACTTGAAGATCTTATGAGTTTGTTGAAAGCTCATGAACTTGAGCTAAACGAAGAAGAACCTGCCAGAAAGGGCAAGTCTATTGCTTTGAAATTCACTCAACATAAAGCTAGTTCTTCCAAAGCCCTTCAGGCTGAAGGAGAAGAATCAGAAGATGAAGCTTCAGAAGGAGATGTTGATACATCAGAAGATGAGCTCGCGTTTATATCCAGGAAGATACAAAGAATATGGAAGAAGAGAAACTTCAGGAGGAAGTTTCAGAAGAAAGATACTAAGGACAAGAAGGAAAGCAAAGACAAAGACAAAGCTCAAGTCATTTGCTATGAATGTAAAAAGCCTGGACATTTCAAGTCTGAATGTCCTAATCTTAAGGAGAAGCCCACAAGAAGTTCTTTCAAGAAAAAGAAGAAAAGCCTCATGGCTACATGGGAAGATCTAGACTTATCCTCATCTGAGGAAGATAATGAAGAAGAAGCAAATCTCGCTCTCATGGCAAACACTGATCTTGACTCAGAAGAAGAAGTTGAAGAGGTAATAGTATATGATTCCTACTCTGAACTTCAACTTGCATTCGATGATCTTCTTAAAGACTCTGCCACTCTCTCTGTTGAGTATAAGAATTTGAAAAAGAAATTTTCAAATTTATCACAAGACTTTCAAGCTTTGAACAAAGAAAAATCTCTACTTAACAAAGAGAACCAGAAGCTAAAAACTGAAAATTAGCATCTGATGGATAACTAGCGTCTGGCCGCTAACAAGCAGCCAGAAGCTGAGAGCTCTCAAGCTGAAAGCTCTAAAGTTACAGGCAACCTTAAATGCAAATCAAATGATTATGAATATGCATTTCAAAAGTTTCTTGCAGAGAGTGTAACTCGAAGCAAGCAAGCGTCAATGATTTAGGGTGTCAGTAAAACGATAACTCATGGTCTTGGTTATATATTAGATGAACCTCCTTTAGAAAATGATTCAACATCTGATAAATCCAATAATCATAGTAAATGTTTGCATTGTACTTACTGCAATAAACCTGGTCATTTGAAAAGTGCATGTACTGTTTTTAAAACTGTGAAGGATAAGCTTCCTTCAAGAACTAACAAGAAAGGACCCAAAATGATGTGGGTACCTAAAGATAAAATAGTCTATGTTGCAGACATGCTTAGCAACAAAGTCAACACACCTATCTTGGTACTTAGACAGTGGATGCTCGCGTCACATGACGGGAGAAAAACATATGTTCCAAGAACTAAGGCCTAAAGAAGCTGGATTCGTTGGTTTCGGAGGAAACCAGAAAGGTAAAATAGTTGGAATTGGTCGCATTGGTAAAGGCTCTCTTCCCTCTATTGATAATGTACTTTATGTTGAAGGACTTAAACATAACTTATTGAGCATAAGTCAATTATGTGACAATGGTTATGAAGTCATCTTCTGGCCCAGAATGTCTAGTAAAAAGCAAAAAAGATGGCTCTATTTTCTTTACTGCTAAGAGGAAACAAAATATTTACAAAATTGATCTCTCGGAACTTGCAAAACAAGATGTCAAGTGTCTCATGTCTGTTGATGAAGAACAATGGATTTGGCACAAGAGATTGGGTCATGCCAATTTGAGATTAATCTCAAAATTAAACAAGTACAGTCTTGTCAGAGGCTTACCAAATCTTAAGTACCAATCTGATGCTCTCTATGAGGCATGTCAAAGAGGAAAACAAGTTAAAACTTCTTTTCATTCAAAAAATGTTGTTTCAACCTCTAGACCACTTGAGCTTTTGCATCTTGATCTTTTTGGTCCAACAAGGACAACCTCTTTAACTGGAAAGAAATATGGGTTAGTCATTGTTGATGATTTTACTAGATGGACATGGGTTAGATTCCTTGCTCACAAAGATGAGTCATACAAGGTATTTACTGTATTCTGCAAAACAGTTCAAAATAAAAAAGGAATTTGTATTTCATCCATTAGAAGTGATCATGGGGGAGAATTTGAAAATGAAAACTTTCAAAAATTTTGTGATGATAATGGCGTCTCCTACAATTTCTCCTCTCCTAGAACACCTCAACAAAATGGTGTTGTAGAAAGGAAAAATAAGTCCCTCCAAGAAATGGCCAGGACCATGATCAATGAAGCTAACATTGCAAAACATTTTTGGGCAGAAGCAGTAAACACAGCTTGTTACATTCAAAATAGAATTTTTATTAGACCTATTTTAAAGAAGACTTCATATGAACTGTGGAAAGGAAGAAAACCAAACATATCATATTTTCATTCATTTGGTTGTACTTGTTATATTTTGATTACTAAGGATCAGCTTGGTAAGTTTGATTCAAAAGCTGACAAAGGAATCTTTTTGGAATATTCTGAAAGATCCAAAGCTTTTAGAATATACAATAAAGAAACTATGACAGTGGAAGAATCCATTCATGTCAAATTTGATGACAAGAAGCCTAACACAGCCATGTCAGAGCTAGATGAATTATTTTCAGAATTAAATATAGGTGATACTACAAATAGTGAACCTACATCTTCATCATCCGGTGGTGACCAGACACAAGAATCTTCAGAAGCTGAAGCCAGAAAGAGCTGGAAGTACAAAACTAATCATCCTAAAGATCAAATCATAGGAAAACCTGGAGATAAAGTAAGAATCATATCCTCTTTTAAAGAGCATGCAGATATGGCACTACTCTCAGAAATGGAACCTAAAACGATTGATCAAGCATTAAAAGATGAATGGTGGATTCTGGCCATGCAAGAAAAGTTGAATCAGTTCCAAAGAAATGATGTATGGAAGCTAGTTAATCTACCAGAGGATAAGCAAGCTATTGGTACTAAATGGGTATTTAGAAACAAGCTTGATGAAGATGGAAAGGTTATGAGAAACAAGGCAAGATTGGTTGCTCAAGGTTACTCACAGGAAGAAGGTATTGATTTTTCTGAAACATTTGCACCTGTTGCAAGGATAGAAGCTATACGCATTTTACTATCATTTGTTGCACACCATGATATAATTCTTTATCAAATGGATGTGAAAAGTGCTTTCTTGAATGGTTTTATAACTGAGGAAGTCTTTGTAAAACAACCTCCTGGATTCGAAGACATTGAATTTTCAGAACATGTCTTCAAGCTTAAGAAGGCCCTGTACAGTCTTAAGCAAGCTCCCAGAACTTGGTATGAAAGACTGAGTACATTTTTGATGAAAAATGGTTTTACCAGAGGTCTAGTAGACACTACTCTTTTTAGAAAAACATCAAACAAGCACTTTATAATTGTTCAAATATATGTTGATGACATTATTTTTGGAGCTACTAATGAAAGCCTTTGCAAAGAATTTTCTAAGCTAATGCAGGCTGAATTCGAGATGAGCATGATGGGTGAACTAAAGTTCTTCCTTGGAATTCAAATCAAATAATGCAATGATGGTATCTATATACATCAAAGCAAATATATCAAGGAATTGCTAAAGAAATTCAAAATGGTGGATTGCAAACCTATGTGCACTCCTATGCATCCCACGTGCATTCTTGGCAAAGATGAAACTGAAAAAAAGGTAGATCAAAAGATGTACAGAGGTATGATTGGATCTCTACTTTATCTTACAACTTCAAGACCTGATATTATGTTCAGTGTCTGTCTGTGTGCTAGATTTCAATCAGATCCTAGAGAATCAAACTTGAGTGCTGTTAAAAGAATTTTTAGATATTTGCAAGGATCTACTAATCTTGGTTTGCTTTATAAGAAATCAAAAGATTACAAGTTAGTAGGTTTCTGTGATGCTGACTTTGCTGGAGACCGAATTGAAAGAAAAAGCACAAGTGGAGGCTGCCAATTCCTTGGAGCAAATCTTGTGTCTTGGTCAAGCAAAAGGCAAAGCACGATCGCACTCTCAACAGCAGAAGCTGAATATATTTCAGCAGCAAGTTGCAGCTCTCAACTTCTGTGGATGAAATATCAACTTGAAGATTATCTGATAAAAGAGAGTAACATTCCTATCTTTTATGATAATACTTCTGCAATCTGTCTTACTAAAAATCCCATATTGCATTCACGAGCCAAGCACATTGAGATTAAGCATCATTTTATAAGAGACTATGTTCAGAAGGGTATTCTCGAAATAAAATTTGTAGACACTGATCATCAGTGGACTGACATATTTACAAAACCCCTTGCTGAAGATAGATTCAATTTTATAAGAAGGACTGACATATTTACAAAACCCCTTGCTGAAGATAGATTCAATTTTATAAGAAGAAATTTAAATTTTTATCTTATAGAAGAATGATTAATCTCAGCGTCAGATGATATGCATCATCTCAGCATCTGGTATGACATAAGCATGTATACGTGTAAGCATTTTATTCGTCATATGCATCATAACTCAGCGTCTGGTGAATCGGTTGTGTGCATCCGAGCGCGCACACACGTGTAAAGGACTTAAGTGTCTCATCACATCTCACTGAGTCATGATTATTTATGTTTTTCGATAAAATCGTTTTACTTTATTTTACTTTTCTTTTGGCGTCTTCATTTAATGAAAAGGGGAATCTTCATTTTCTTTTCTTTTTGATTTAATTTATTTTGGAAATGCGAAGCGGTTTTTGAAAAAGGACTGTACCATTTTCTATCAACTTTCCCAATACTCCACATTTTTCGCTCCATCACTTCACTCTGCTTCTACTTGCAAAACTGTTCTCTCTCTCTCTCTCTGTGTGACTTCAAACCCTAAAACCTCCATTACCCTCTCTGCAACTGCTACCATGGCCGATAGAAAGGTTGGACAATATACTGCTGCCTACGATGTCTTCTCAGAAGCAAAACTCATGAATGAAAACAGAATTGATTTTGAGAACTACAAGCTCTATGGTTTTGATTTCGAAGAAGGTTTGGAGAAACTGAGATGGAAAAATTACTTTATCTGGGAACCAGTTGATGTGTTGAGCTATGCAATAAAGGAATTCTGGGGGAACGCCTATCTACTTCCGAGTGAAATCATTGAAGGACATATCAAAGGTTTCAAGTTACGTTTCACCATAAACTCAATCGCTCAGACCAACAAGTGCCCTTGTGAAGGAATCAGTTACCATGCTAACTGGGTTGACGCTTACAGAGGTTTGGAAAACGTCAACGAAGCTCTGTTCGAAAACTATCGCGAGTTGAAGAAGAAGAACATAACTCCTACTGCCAAAGACTTGAAAAGCCACTACAGAGTGCTGCACAAAATCATCGCTAAGAGCGTGATTCTGAAGGCTGGTTCAAGCGACATAGTGAACTATGAGCAAAAGTTCATTATGAGGAATTATATGGATGGAAAGAAAATCAACCTGCCAAGGTTGATTATCAATAATCTTATCAATGCTCTTGTCTTCTCAAGGAAAAGTGTTGATAAAAAGAATATTGTCAAGGTTATCCCATATGGAGTTCTTCTTTCCATTATGATGATAAAAGATGGTATTGTGAGAAAGCTTGTTGATTCTACCAACAAAGAAGAAAAAGATAAATACTTTGGTGTTGGTGCTGTTGTTCGTCCTGAAGTTTTGGAGTCAACGATGCAGTCGTAATGCAATTGATAAGCGGCTCTATGATTAAGAAGGTGAAACCAGAGCAAAGAAGGAGAAACTACTGCGAATATTGGAGAAGCTGAAAAGAAAACCACCGAGCTCAATGGTGGTGTGAAGAGACTGTTGAATCTCCTATAAGGAGACAAGAAGAATGAAAGCAGAAGGTGGCTCTTGCACCTCTTGTTGAGGAACCAGAAGATGAGGACATAATTCCCATCGTAAAGATCTTGGAGAAGAAGAATAAGCCAACAATTTGAAAAAGATGCTTCTGGCCTGGTCAAGGGAAGCAAGTCCCTCCTCCTCCTCCGACCGTTGTTGCCTCTAGAGGAACAAAGAGAAGGTTGGTTAAGTCTTCTGAACTTAAATCAAAGGTACTTGACTTTACTGTTGATGAGTCAGTATCTATTTTTGATTCTCATGATGTTATTCCTGCACCTCCATTGTCTGTTTCACAACCACAAACCCAAACACAAACCAAGAAAACCAGAATGAGCCTACGACAAACCTCTACCCTCATTCCCTCAAAACCTACCCAAACACCATCCAATACACTCAACCTTGACCTACCACAAATCTCCTCAAATACCTCATTTACTACATACATTTCCAAACTTCACTCTCATCCCTTCAACCTATTATTCAAAGTACCTCCCATCAATCCATTCAAACCCTACACACCTAAAATCTATACAATCACCAAAACCACTCCCACTTCACTCACCCTTACCTACAATCCTACAGACTTCAGTGGAAGGAAGAATGTCTCGCGCATTAATAAACCTCGGTTTGTTAAGTATGAGTTATATCGCAGCATCTACAATCACCCTTCTACTTGGCACTTGAAAACCTTCACCTCTGGAGTTGCCAGACTGGAGATTGCCTCTCCAATGAATGCTACCTTCAAGGATGGAGAAGACCGTTTTGAGATGTCATTCAAAGGGAGATTGAGACCGAAACCTGGTAGCAGGGCAATTCCTTTCTCCGTTGACCTTCCGAAGTTCCTGCCTCAAACTGAACCTCTCACACTGGAGGAGTGTGGAAGATGGATCACTGATGAAGAAGCTGCCTTCATGGCACACTGTCATGAGATGAAGAAACTTGAAGTTATCAGACAGTTTAGAGATCCTTCTTCTGTATCCGTAAAGATTGTTCCAGACAGACAAAGGTGGCTACCTTGGTCAGTCCCTGGGAAGAGGAAAGAACCTGCTCCTGGCAAGTTGCCATACAGCAAAATTGGACTCAAGGAGTATGAGAAGGCTCCTAAGAAGTTTAATCTTAAATGATTCTCAGAGCTTCTGATTGCCAAGATCACTGAGGACCATGCCAGAAGGTTTTACCTTAGTTCTCTGAAGGAAGATGAATGGAGAAATGGCTCCTCAAACTACTGCAATGCTGAGAAAGCCACAATTCCTACAGTTGGCACTATCAGCAAAGTTACTGACACCAATCTGGGAACTACATACTTTGATGATACGTTCAGTTGTTCAGTAATCAGGCCTCTTGACTGTATGAAGATATATGGCAAATGGGCTGTTGTGACCAAGCACTTTGACATTGGATTTACTTGGAATCAATGGTCTGAGTCTTGGAAAGACAAAGCCATGTTACCATGCCTCGTCCTCCTAGTGCTTGAAGAAGATGTCAGGGAAAATCTGCGAAGAGTATACCTAGCAGAAAATGAAGCACTCTCTTTCGCTTTTGAAGCATTGAGTGTCTTTATCAGAAGAATATGGGGAGAAGATGCTGGAAACAGGTTTGACGCGTTCATTGCTGATATGGTTCTGCACAGAGAAATTATCTTCATGGATTTGCTATATCCAGAAGAAGTGAAGAATAGAAGGGAAATTCAGGCAGAATCTGAGCAGAGAAAACTTGGAAATCTCATCAAATGGTTTATACCAAATGATGCATTCTTTCAAAGAGCTCAACAGAAGAAGGAATTGAGACTCAAGCTATCTAACTGGGTGCTAGCAGAGCATCAGAAGATGAAACCTGCACCAGTATCAGAAGCTGGACCTTCTACTTCTACTCCTGCAGTTGAGATGGTCACTATTCCCAAAGCAAAGTTTGAAGAAATGAAGGCCACAAACCTGAAAGTTACTCAGCTGGAGAATGCCCTGAAATTACTATATGAACGTCTCAACATTTCTCCACCTCCACAAAACCCTTGAATTTATTTATTTATTTTTTGTGTGATATAAATTTTTTTTGGGTACTCTTATATACATATATAATTTTGCTCTGATTATCTGTTTATATATATCTCTATCTGACTTATATTCAAATTTTTCTAAGTCTTATTTTGATTATGATGTGTTTTACACTCTTTTTGTCTGATGACAAAAGGGGGAGTAAAAGAAAGGTTTGATGAACACGTGAAAGTTTGATTAACAAATTCACCGTCCGATGTTCAAACTCCGATGGATACGCTGAAACTGAAGTATCATGCATAGCATTTCATACATAGCATTTGTGTGGTTATTTATTGCTCTAATACTTCTAATGCTTTGATATTCATTGATCCAGTACTCTAATAATGATCAATAAATTTGGTACAATGAAAATCTTTTGATAAAATGAAATCAGCATCCGATCTCACTTTGTTAAATGAACATATGCTCTGAGACATCTACGTATTTTTGCGATCACTCAAATGAATTTGTTTATCAACAATCACCTTAAAACCTGAATTACTTATATATATCTAAATTGTTGAATTCAGGGGGATACCCTTGATATTATTTTGAAATTAAATTGTTCATCAACCTTGGATATTTGTCATCATCAAAAAGGGGGAGATTGTTGGAACCTAAACGATTGAGAAGTTTAGACCCTCATTAATTTTGATGATAACAAAGTATTTTCAAGAGAACAATTTATCTTCTAACATATCCTTGAGTGTACAGGTATCAAAGCTTCATATATATGTACAAAACACTTAAGAAAGGAGAAGAAATTTACAAGAGAATTGAATACACTCCACTGATGTCAGCATCCGAACTCACTCCAGCGTCTTGCTAACAAATGAGGCCCAAAGAGTGTTACTCTTTGACACGTGGAATACTCAATTACTGCGAGTGTCCGTCCTCTGTTCTGAGCGAGCGTCTGATCTCTTTAATGAAGCACGTGATGATCACATTTTTGCTCTTAACCTCAGAGTGTTCTGGAACGGAATTCGAATTTGATTTTATGCGCTCATTTTGATGTTCGAGGAAGCAAAGGTGACACCTTTAGCAAAAGACAAAAATCGTACAAGGCAATTGTGAAAAGCAGATAGTACGAAAACGGTAATATGTACTATTCTGATATTCTCTGGAAAGGAAGAAAAGGACTACATTTCAAATTACCTCACTCAATGAAAAGGAGCTATGTTTTTACTGCAAACGGTAATATCCCTGAAGACTCCTATAAATACCCCAAGGTATTCATTGAAGAGAAGTTGGAAAAACTGTGAAGAAAATTCATTCTGAAAGCAATATTACTCTAGTGAGCAATCAAGTTTCGTGCCAAGTTTTTGGTCTACAAAGAACTGAACTCAGTGTCTTATACTTTCTTTTAGAAAGCTAATCTGTTTTGAGCTTAATCTTTTCATCCTCTCTGTGAGAGTTATTTTGATTGTATTCAAAAGAATATTCTCTTTTGTAAACTGTTTTTGGCCTAGTTAAGGCTTTGTACCTCAAAGGCTCGACTGCACTAAGTCGTTTTGAGAAGTTGAGAGTATTGTCAAGTTTGTGACAGTAGAATACTCTTGAGGAAATTGTAATCAGTTGATTATAGTGGAAAATCCTTCAGGAACGAAGGGACTAGACGTAGCTACCAGTTGGTGGTGAACTAGTATAAATCTCGGTGTCTCTTTCTTTACTGCTTTACATTTATCTTTACCTTGCTCAGTAAAACAAGTTTTCATCTCGGTTTATTTCTTGCATCCGGTTAGTCTCTCAGCGTCCGATAAACAAACAGTTTTGAAAAATCTGTATTCTTAGTGCTTTTAACGTATAGTTTGCGAAAAGTTTTTGGACACAATTCAACCCCCTTTCTTGTGTTCACGTTCAAATTAGGGGTGTGCAATTAGTAATGGCACTTTGAAAATAAGAGTAAATGGAATGACTCATTGGTATTTTGCCTAAGATGACTAGGGGTATTATGGTCCACTTCCATTTTTCTTCTTCTCTTCCTTGTCACGTGTGCCCTCCAGCTCTCGCATATATATCTCTCTCTCTCAATTTTGTTCTGAGAGAAAGAAGAAGGGAAGGAGAAAGAAGAGGAAAAAGAGAGGTCTAGGGTTCAAGGGCCTGTGGAGAAAGAAGAGGAAAGTTGGAGATTTCTTCAATCCCTGCTGCGAGGAGGACCTTGGAGCTAATCATTTGTCATTGGAGGGAAGCTTTGAAGCTGCCCTGAGTTGCAGAAAAAAGGGGAACTCGAGTTGAGGAAGAAGAGGAGGAGGAGGCCAAGTGTTCCAAGCTTCCTAGCTCATTCTCTTTTGCATATAGTGAGTTCTTCTCCCTTAGGTGGTGGACAACCATAAGACCCCCGTTAGGCTTTTCATTTCCTTCAATCCTTTGGTATGGTTCTATGTTTTTCTTGAGTTCTTGAAAATATAGTTTGGAAATGATTATGTTTAATGTATTCATACACTTTAAATGAGTTTTTGAAACATTTGATTTGAATGCATGTTATTATCTTGTGTTAAATCAGTTTGTTTCTTAATAAATGCCATTGAAATGGATTTGTTGTTGATTGGAAATAAAGGTTTGGGGTTTTGAGGGAAGTTTTGGTTTGAAAATCTGAAATTTCTGGCGAAGTTCTGTCAAATTCGCTAAGCACCTTTGAATTCCCTGAGCGGCCTCTTCGTGTTAGGCCAGCGGTTGCTTTTGAGCGAAATTCGCTGCGCTAAGCAAAATTCAGTCAGGTTTTCCCCAACTTTCTAAAATCCTTTTCTCTTTAGATTCAACCTTGTGTAGTGTTATAATTAGCTGGAAGGTTGTATAAAGGACTAAGCGATATAAATGCTTATATGTGAACCCGCTCAGCATTTCAGTGGGCCATAGGGGCCTGACTGTGTAGCTGGGGTGTAAATCTAGTATGATGACGGCAAGGGGATTCTAAAGGAGTTAAGCCTCCGGTACCCGTGGTCGAACCTTGCCTGAGGTTGAAACTTTGAAGAGGGCCAGAGATGTCATGTGAGTGGCAAGCTCAGCATTTCTATGATGGCCTAATTAATGTCGAGACAGTGTAGTTGGGGTGCATTCGTAGCTAGATCATATAGACTAGAATCTAGGATTGCATATGTATTTGTTTGTGATTAGGATTAGGCTAGGGTTAGTCCTTAGGTTAGTGATAGTATTATGTTTTAGGCTAAATTACAAAATTGGTCCTCTATGTTTATTTTAGGTTTCAATTTGGTCCTCTATGTTTTATTTGTTTCATTTTGGTCCCTTACGTTTTAAAAGTTACAACAGGTTGGTCCTTTCTGTCACTAAAAGCCAATTGTACGTAGCTAAAAGCCAAATTCTAGCTACGGACAATTGACTTTTAGTGACGGAAAGGACAAAATTGAAAACTAAAATAAAACGTAGAGGACCAAAACGAAACAAATAAAACATAAAGGACCAAATTGAAACCTAAAATAAACTTAGAGGACCAATTTTGTAATTTAGCCTATGTTTTATTATTGATTGTATACACTGAACTGCTTATTGGTTTACTACTGGTGAGGGGTTCGTGAATGACTCACTAAGATTTTATCTCATCCCTTTCTTGTTGTTTTTCAGATCCACAGGTACCGAAGGACGATTAGGCGTTGCTAAAGGCCTGACTCTCCTTGCTTTATGGTTACTTTGGAATTGTAGGATTCTCCTTTATCTTTGGATGTTGGAAAAACATATTTGTATTTTGTATTCCAAGTGTTTAAATTTGGAAAGTTGTAATTTAATTTCTAGATTATTGACTATGGTCAAGGTTGGACTTGTAATTTCAATTAGTAAGTTTAAATTAGTGGTAACTCCTGTACTATTAATGTTAATTGTCGTTATTTCAATTAATTTTGAAGTATGGGCGTTACATTGTCGGCAAGACATCAAAATTTATAAATAACTTTATTATATATTATTTATAGATGATTATTTTACTTTTGACTTTTAACGGGGAGAACATTACATACTGATTTTAGACCTTTTATTCTAATGACGCATGTACTTTTAAGGGGCAAATA
Organism: Calophaca sinica; assembly: GCA_037113605.1. Lineage (NCBI taxonomy): Eukaryota > Viridiplantae > Streptophyta > Magnoliopsida > Fabales > Fabaceae > Calophaca > Calophaca sinica. Next base: position 96,439,004 of record CM073734.1, on the reverse strand, counting down.
TGTCAATCTAAATAAAAATAAATCAAAACAAAAATTAAATTCACATAAAAAATTTATTTTTTACTTCCCACTTTGAACTTTTTCTCTCTCACATTTCACTTTTTTTTCTCTCTTCTCTTTCTTCTCTCTCTCATGTGATTCTTTCTTTCTCTTTCTCTCTTTCTGCACGTCACTCTCTTTTTCTTTTCTTCTATTTTTTTTTGATGAACTTCCACTACAAGGAAAAAAGCCAGCGGCAGTGGTCAATCTGCGGCGGTTAGGGAACAATCGTCGTCGGTGCAAGCATGGAGGCGGTTACGGCGGCGGTTTCGTTAACCGCCTGTAATCACTAGCATTTTGCGGCGGTTTTTGTGCATTTGCGGCGGTTGAAATAAAAAAGAGCGATCCGGTTTGTTCCTCTTGCATTCTGAGGCAGTTGTATATCCATTTGCAGCGGTTGTGAAATTAAAATTAAAATTAAAATTGTTTAATTGTTTAAGAGAACCGAGGTTCTCATTCCCTCCCAACTCTCCCTCTTTAATTTCCGAAACCCTACTCTCATTCCCTCCCAACTCTCCCTCTTTAATTTCTGAAAACTGTCATTCCTTCTCATTGCAATCAGCGCTGCCACTCTCCTTCTCATTGCAACCCAGTGCTGTCACTCTCCTTCGTTGTCCTCTCTGTGGGTCTGAGAAATCTCGGGTAACATCTTCCTCTCAACGGGTTTCGATTCTCGCTATTTGTTTCTCACTTTTCAATTTTCACATGGCTGTTTTGATTAACTCCTCTCCATTCTCTGCTCCTCTCGTTGGATTTCTACCACAGCCTCGTCTGAGCACTGTCGCTACAGGTTCATACGTAGCATTGCTGCCTTACCTTGCCAGAAAATGCCTTCATACATAGCAGTGAGCATTGTAAGTTTTGACTCTAACTGATTTATGTTATTTGATATTTATTGATTTTAGTTAGTTTTTACCCTTTTCTACTTCTCTCTTTGTTTTCCCAATCAAATTAGGGTTTTCTTTTACTGTTTCCCCTTCGATGCATATCCCTGGACCCTTTCTTTTCTTTTCTTTTCTTTTTTTCTTTTTTACCTTGCTACCAGCTTTTACGCTTTCTTTTATCATGTCTCACATTTAGCTATAAAAGGGTAATGTTCTGAAATTGTAAAACATGCAGATCTTTATGCAATTGATTTTGTGTTTATAATTTAAGAGAATTCAAAGTATGATTTTGGTTTGTGAAACTATCAAGTAGAGAATAAGTTGCTTTCGGTATTGATATGAATTAAATTATTTTAACGTGCAATGGCAGATGCTTTTTGGATTGACAGGAAAAAAACTAATTTCATTTAACTTTGAGTAAACATGCAGAGTATGGGTGAAGGAATGAATTGAATTATCCATATCAATTCCAATGTGAACTAATTTATGGCTCATATGTGCCTTACAATTGTCCATGTTGACATAAATTTGAAAGTGCAAACATTAACATTCTACCGTGAAAGGCACAAACTCAATACTCAATAGAAGTTAACAATTAATTTGGATTTCATCATTGTATTCTTTTTTTTTTCTGCTGCAATATGTTATTCTATGACTTTTGCTTTCTTTGAAGGGTTTCTCTAAAAGCCTTGTATCAAGATTGGCTCCTCTCCTGAAGACATTGTTTCTTGTCTGTCTTTCGATTATTATTTTTTTTGCTCATTTTGGTTATTAAGTATTGTCACCAAGCCAAAAATGATGTGACTGGAGTTTATCAACTTAATTAGGCAAGTTTAATTCAACATACCCAGTCTTGGTACTCCCTTAGATCCTCAAAAACATTATAATCCTTAGAGATCCAAGAGTTTCTGCAAGTTGTTTCAAAGGTTCAGCAAGAAAACCAAGTGTTGTGTGGACACCTATAGGCATTACTGGTACTATCCACAAAAATTAAAGGTAATATATTGCTATGTGGAAGGGAAAAAAGAGGTAAAATTCAGGATGAGAGGCAAAATTAAACTGCAAGGGCATGAATGTAGGAATCCATTAAATTAATTATAAAGTAAAAAATATGTGCCTAAAGATGAGGATCTTATTTAGTCATAAGAAATTCAAATTCAAATATTTATATTCCAAAATGCAGCACAAGCCGAGAGAGAGCTATGATAATGAGAATAAGGAAAGTGAAGGTCACCAGCAAGGTAATGAGAATGAGGAAAGTATAGCTTCAAAAGTACAAGTATTTCCCTTTTTTTTGCGTACAATTATAATATGATCTAGAAAATATATATTGTAATATAGAAATTAATAGATTATAATATGATCTAGAAAATATATATTGTAATATAGGAAAGTGAGTGTTTTCAAATGATTGCCTTTGGAATCATGAAACAAAATCCAATAGCGACCAACACTTTGTCCATATACCCAAGACTCACCTTTTCCAATCCTTTGTGAACCGATAACTTCACTAATAATAATAATAATAATAATAATAATTATTATTATTATTATTATTATTATTATTATTATTATTATGTGGCTTGATTTTGGTTGCCTTGTTTTTGGTTTTGTTTGAGTCATGTGTATAGGTGTTGTCATGTGTAATAGTGAATGTTAATTTGTAGGTGCTGTCATATGTCAACTTCATTTTGTCTCTGAATATGTCTAAGCTTTATTTCTCTTCTTCCACAATCCTCCCTAACTTTTTTTCAATGTTTTTATGCTATTTTTTTATGTGTGTGTGTGTACAATTTGGTTGTTTATTATTTTATGAGTTGTTTCATATTTCTTAATTCAGAAACAAGATTGTATGGAAATGGATAAGTCATGTATTACAAAGCCACAAAATTCATCTGAGCATAAGCAAGGGGTTAAGAGATTTGTTGAGTTTGCTTTCAGATGTAGTTCTAGTTCTGGTGATGAAAAAATAAAATGTCCTTGTTCTTTGTGTGGTTTTACAAAACCGCAAACTAGGGAAGTCATGTATGACCATTTAATTTGTAAAACATTCCCCCCTAAAGGATACACTGATTGGTTCTTCCATGGGGAGTCTGACTTAAGAGACAATAGTAATATGGCAAGTAGAAATGTGGTAAATGTGTCACAAAACGATGTGGTCAATGAAGATCCAATTCAAAACATGATTGATGATGCTTTTGGAGTTGATGGGCATTGTGCAAATGATACAAATGAAGGCATTGCCCAAGGTAAAGAAGTGTCGCCGAATGTAAGTCAAGAAGGGCGTGGAGCTAGAGAATTTTATGAATTAGCTAGAGATGGAGAACAACCTTTGTATGAAGGATGCACAAAGTATTCTAAACTTGCTTTTATAGTGAAGTTGTATCATATCAAATGCCTTTGTGGGATGACTGATAAGGCTATGACAATGATCTTAGAACTACTACAAGATGCATTTGAGCATGCAAAGATTCCAAGTTCATTCTATGAAGCAAAGAAAACTATAGCCAATTATCTATTATTGTTTAGTGATTAAATCTATTGAGGGGTTTGTGGCTTGCTGCTACTTTATCAGTCACTATTGCTTGCAGCTGTCACTGTTGTAATATCACCTTGATAAATTGTTAATTGTACAAATTGAATGTATGCACTCAAAATTGTAGGGGTAAAATACCAATGAGGGTCAAAAAACAGTAACAGCCGAGGATGGAAAGAAAAGGACATCCTGAATGTCCTTGTTGTGGGGAATGAAAATACTAATAATGCAAGATCTAATAGAGCATGGTGTGTTCTGTAAAAAAAAATATAGAGCATGGTGTGTATGCATTGGATTTATGTGCCTTATATTTTTTGTAATATATGCTTACTACTGGAAAATGTTGCCAATTAACAAATTCTTATGTTCTGTTGGAACAATTGGAGTGGCTGAGATAGAATTAGAAGCACAAAACAAACTAAAAAGGGGTCAGAATAATAGTTTTTGAAGAAAAAGAACAAAATTTGTTTTAATAGAGAGGCTCTCATACGTGAGAAGATAAAGTGGGCCTAACCAATTTTGTGCCTTCTTGTGACTGTCAACTCATTTTTTTTTGTATTTCTTTTGGAACAATTTTAGGGGAATGACTGTCAGCTATGGGAATAGACCAAAGTGACCCCAGGTGTCTGTGTGTGTGTGATTGTTACCTCATATCATAGTGCTTTATTATTATTATTATTATTATTATGGAATCTAAAAAGCACATCCCATGCCATCACACCTAGCAATTTACACCACAAAAAGATATCAACTATGTTAAATTATTCTAGCATGAAAAGCAGGAACTGTGTTTCTTTTCTTTTCTTGTTTTGAAAATCACAGTGAAGAAAAAACATCCATTAGAGAAAGGAAAAAAAACCGTTATACTTTCAAAATAACATCATTATCAGTTACAGTTATTGGGTCACTTTGATCTCATTTTATTAGTACTGACTCTATCTTTATCGTCTAATTTTAGGCTGTAGATTTAGGCTCACCTGCAGAAACGAGACCCTCTTCCTCTGCCAGTCATGCACCCGACATTCATGGACCATCATCTACTGTTTAATTCTTAGTTTAGGATTTGTTTTTTTTGACAAGGGTTTAGGATTTGATATAAACTAGCACTTTGGAGAATCATTTTTATATTTGAGATAGTTGTACTAAGATTATGAATTTACATTTCATCAACATTATTATTGTGTTATTTTACTTTTTAAGTATGAATGAACTTTTTATTATTTTTATATGCTTAAATGATTTGATTAGTTTATCAAATTTATCATGGAAAAAAAATTCAATATACTTATGTTTAAGAGTAATTTTTAGACACAGCACAAAATTAAAATAAAACAAAAAAATAGCAAAAAAAAAAAAAAATACAATCGCGGCGGTTTGAACCACCTCCAAATGATATTAGTCAAACAAGTTTCCATGACGGTTTAAACCGCCGCGCAATCATGGATCACCATTTGCTGTTTAATCTCCCTTTGGTAGCGGTTACAACCGCCGCAGTTTACCCTTACCGGTGGGTGTTCCGGCGGTTCATTACAACCGCCGCAGTATGACTTCGCGTCGGTTGAAACCGCGGCGGTTTCGAACGTCGAAGTTTACTCTTTATGTTGTGGTGTTTTTTATAAATTTGATATTGTTTTATTTTTATTTTTTTATATCTATATTTTTTATTAACATTTTTTAATTTCATTTTTTATATTTTTTTATTTTACCGTTATAAATTTTTTATTATGTATAAATAATTATTTTCGTTCAAAGTCTCAATAAAAAAACATTACATATTATAAATATAATTTTATCGTCTTTGATCACGTATCAAAATTTATAAATATCTTTATAATATATTATTTATAGATGATTATTTTACTTTTGATTCTTAACGGGAGAAAATATTACATACTATCAGTATAAATGATTATTTTTCTTTTAGGTCCAGACGGAGAAACATAAAATGTTGTCGGTATGACATCAAAATTTATAAATATCTTTGTTATATATTATTTATCGATGATTATTTTACTTTTGACTTTTAACGGGGAAAAACATTACATACTGATTTTAGACCTCTTATTCTAATGATGCATGTACTTTTAAGGGGTAAATATGTCAATTTAAGTAAAAATAAATAAAAATTAAAATTAAATTCACATAAAAAATTTATTTATTTTTATTACTTTTAATTTTTTCTCTCACTTTTCACTTTTTTTCTTTCTTCTCTTTCTTCTCTCTCTGTCACGTCACTCTCTCTTTCTCTTTCTCTCTTTCTTTTCTCACACCCCAGCCTCTGTTTTCTCTTTCTTCTTTCTACCTTAAATTTTCATTTTTTAATACTTTTATATTTTATCATTATAATTTTTTTATTTATAAACAATTATTGTAGTTTAAATTTTATCGTCTTTGATCACGTATCAAAATTTATAAATATCTTGATTATATATTATTTTTATATATTATTTATAGATTCATAGATGATTATTTTACTTTTGACTCTTAAAGGAGGGAAATATTACATACTATCGGTATAAATGATTATTTTTCTTTTGAGTCCCGACGAATAAACTTAAAATATTATCGGTATAACATCAAAATTTATAAATATATTTATTATATATTATTTATAGATGATTATTTTACTTTTGACTCTTAACGATAGGAAACATTATATACTATCGATATAAATGATTATTTTTCTTTTGGGTCAAGACTGAAAAACATAAAATGTTGTTGGCATGACATCAAAATTTATAAATATCTTTATTATATATTATTTATAGATAATTATTTTACTTTTGACTTTTAACGGGGGAAAATATTGCATACTATCAGTATAAATGATTATTTTTTTTGTCCAAACGGAGAAACATAAAATGATTATTTATATTTATATTTTTTATTAACATTTTATTATTTCATTTTTTATGTATTTTTATTTCGTCGTCTTTTGTTTCATATATAATGACTGTTTCATAAATTGTGGTATATAATGACTGTTTAATATAATCTTCAAATGTTTTCTACAGCGGCGCACCCCCGTGCGTAGGCACGAGTATTGTGATGGCTATCAAAATTACCAAATTAGACATCCTAAAATATTGACACATCATCACTTTTGAGGCTAAAAATAACAATTTATTTCCTAATATATTTCTAAATTATTCTTTATTTTTTATTACGCAACTCTCAACAAACATTTAACTTTCTCTCTCTTCCTGTCACAATTTTCAACAACACAATATTATATTTTTTTTAAAATTTCAATTTTTTTTCTTTTTGTGTGACAACACATCAATGTGCTTTAAGCTTATAGAATTGCTTTTGAGTCCCAACGAGAAACATTGCATATTGTCGGTATAGTTTTATTGTCTTTAAGCACAAATCAATTTTATAATTTTTTTATTTATAAATGATTATTTGGCATTAAAGTCTCGATGATGAAACATTAAAGGTTGTCAGTTTAATCTGATCACTTTTTATAATATATCAATTTCAGAAATGTCTTATTATTTATAAATGATTATTCTGCTTTTGATTCTAGAGGGGAAAATATTGTATGTTGTTAGTATAATTACTTTTTATATTTTGTTTTTATGAATGCTATTATTTTTGAGTCCGACGAGAGAAAATAACATGTTGTCGCTATAATTTCGTTATCTTTGAGCACGTAACAATTTTTATAAATGTTTTTATTATTTATAAATGATTATTTACTTTTAAGTCTCGATAGGGGAAACATTACATGTTGTCGGTATAATTTTATCGTCTTTGACACATATCTGTTTTATAAATGCTTAAGTTATTTATAAATGATTATTTTGCTTTTGAGTCGTAACGGGAGACATTACATGTCGGTATAATTACTTTTTATATTTTTTTATAAGTGTATTTAATTTTTATAAATAATTATTTTGCTGTTTTTCATCGTCTTTGAGGATAAATCAATTTTATAAATATCTTAATTATTTATAAATAATTATTTTGTTGTTAATTCGTGACTGAAAAACATTATATATTATCGGTAAAATTTCTTTTTCTTTGAGCATATATCTCTATTATCTATTTTATCTATCTATCTATCTATATATCTATCTTTGTCAAAAAAATCTATATATCTATCTATCTAATCAATAAAACTCTAACCATGTTTGTTTCATCTTAGCCATATATGGTACGCAAGTCACACAATTACATAAATAGTAATATTTGATACACATTTAATATTTTTTTACATTCACTATAAAATTAGTTAATTTTTAATAAATTAAATCAAAAATATTATTTACTATAAATAATCTCCGTATTAAAATATTAAACGCAACAAACAATGCGCGTCCCGTGCGAATGCACGGTATCGTAGTAAATATTAGAACACTGGTGCTTTGTAGCACAAGCTACTGGGCTGAGTTCTTTTCTTCGTGTCTCAATATGGGCCATTTCTTTCCTAAGATCTGTCACCAACCTTCCTGAGGTCAAAACCTACACCAACGTCATAAAACGCGTAACATGGCAAACCTCGTTAATTTAGACAACTACAACATCATAATCTTGGGGCCGTTTGGTATTTTCAAATTTTTAAGATTTAGAAAACATGTTTGTTTTGACATCCTATTTTCTGTTTTCAAAAAACAAAAATATTAAAACGTGTTTGGTTTAACCTTTTTAACAAAAATATGAAATATTTTGTATATAAAATTTTAAAATAGTTTGTGAATAATAAGAATATATTTATACTTTATTAATAAACATCTTATGAATAAAAAATTTATAATATATATCTCAATATTATTGTTAGGTGCTAGATTTTAAATTTGGGTTTCTCGACGAAACTTCAAATATTCGACAAGTGAAGGCACAAGGAGCCAGAAAAAGTGATAATATTTGGCTAAGTTTAAAAGACCAAGTGATGTGGCAGTTGTTTGACAGAGTGCATGAAGCGTCGAAGATATCAATATGAGCATGGTCGAATTAGACTTAGGCTTTAGGCAATATATGAACAAACTCGACAAAAAGTGCTACTGTCGAGATTGAGTAGTTTTAGTGAAATCAACTACCGATCATGTGTACGTACACGTGTTAGGTTGGATGATAGGTAGTTTTTTTACATTTTTTTTATAAATAGTAGTTCTTACGATGTAACTCAGGTTGGATACATGATCTAAATTCCTAACATCTCGATGGCGAAGCAGATTAAAGGAAAATGATCACTGTATACCTTCCACCCCTTACTTTCAGCAAATTGTAATTCAATTCAATTTCATTTCCAATTATTGATTTGTTCTTCATTTAACTTATTTGCAAATTTATTATTCAATTTGTGAATTTCATTAAAACTTTTCTGCATTTTAAACTTCATCTGGAACTTATACATGTTTTTACACTTCCTGCATTATTTCTTTTAAAGTCAATTTACTTACTGCATTCTTTTCAATTCCAGTACATTATTTCATGTTTTTTACTTCACTGCCATTTACGTTTCATGCTTTTATGTAATTTCTTTACATTTCAGCAATTTACCTTTTCTGTCATTTACCTTTAAAACTGCTATTTATAAGCTTTCTTTTAAATTCATGTTATTTGAATGCTTTCATTTAATTGCAGTCATTTAGATGCTTTTCTTTACATTTCCACGTCAATTCAAATTTGTATGGTTAAATTCATGGATGTATGTTCATAACACTGTATTTCCATACTCCACTTTATTTTCTGTTTAAGTTACTTGTCAATCAAGTCATTGGCTGCTAACGGCCAATCTTGTCTATTTACACTTTTAATGTCATTTCGACAACAATTAACTTGTTGTTCGAGATTATTAAGTGCAAACTGGCAAAAAACCTCAATGATTAATGGCTTAGTAGCCAAAAAAATTGAAAACTGATATCTGGTCGAACTTTTGACCGTTATTTCACTAAAACTGTTGTTTTCAAAACGAGATTACCACATAACTCGTCGATCTCGTAATCGTTTAAAACTAATTATTTGTTACTTTGACGAATTTGGTAGAAACACACTACAAACCAAATTTCTCAGTTAACAAATTGGCACGCCCGGTGGGACGTGTTTAGAGTAACTTGTTTTAAACGATGGTTTTATGCGTCTAAGAAGTGGAAAAGTTACTGCTTCTAACGTGTCAAGACAAAGAAATATGAGTGGCAGCACAAATAATAGTGTCACGATACCAAGTGTTACTAATGCGAATGCGTCGACAAGCAATACTAATGCTTCGACCACCAGTACGAACACAGAGGTAGTTAATATCCCAAGAATGAGTACTATTGTCATTGGAGCGGGTATTGGGATGGCAATGGCTAACACGCAAGGGGAAGCTATTCCAAGCACTGTAGTATTTGAACACCCAGTGGTTCAAAGTGCTTCGGAAGTTCAAGCATCGCCTGGAAGTGCTAGAAATTCAAGTGTTAGGCCAACACCGCGTGTAACACAACCTCCGTTTGGAATGTCGTATGGTTATCTGAATAACTTGACAGTTCCTGCTATTGGTTTGACTATGTTCAACCAATATGCTAACTAGCCTTTTGTACCCTTTGGAAATTCTTCCAATACTCAAGGAATGGTAGGTATGACTACTACCACAACCAATCAACAAGGGTCAGGTATAAGGGATATGTCAAGGCAAATGCCTCAGAACAACGGAGGACTAACCCAGACTTCATTGGCCAACATTCGACAGCAGATGGATGATAGTAACCATGAGATGGTGAATATGTTCACTCAGCAAATGGGTACAGTTATTACGCCTCTTATGCAGACTACTAACCAAGCATGCAATGCTTTGGCTTTACAAATAGAAAGGCTGAATCAAGCATTGAGTTTGGCAGCACCAGTGAACGACAATGTTCAGCAAGGCCTAGGAGCTGCACCAAGGTCAAGGCTTGAGGGGGCAATCCACAAGATGTGAATAACCCCAACATGGTGCAAAATGAAGTAGTTCAGCCAAACCAGAACCTTGGTCAAAATTTGAACAATTTGGCTTATGGTCAAGTACAAATCCTGCAAAAGAATCAAGATCAAGGGCCTTCAATGCATCAAGATTTGGCCAACCTCAGACACAATATCGTGGGAAACCAGATAGAGCAAAACGTTAATCAAGCTGTCGAGCAGATGCTTAACAGGCTTGGCTTCAATATTGGTCAAGCAAATAGACCATATTTTATATCTACATTTCCTGAATGGGTACAACAAGCTGAAGTGCCAAGAGGAATGAAGGTCCCTAAATTGTCCAAGTTTTCTAGTGATAGTGGAGAATCAACTGTCGAACATGTTGCTAGATACTCAATAGAAATGGGGGAATTAGCCACTATGGAAGGCTTGAAAATGAGGTTCTTTCCAAGTTCATTGACAAAGAATGTATTTTCTTGGTTCTCGATGTTAAGGGCTAATTCAGTCCATTCTTGGGCTCAACTAGAAGGATTGTTTCATGATCAATTCTTCAGGGGCGATTTAAGGGTTAACTTGACTGATTTATTCAACGTCAAGCGTATATATAATGAGTCTATAGATTATTACATCTCTAGGTTCAAGCAAATGAAGAGTAGGTGTTTTACACCTGTTCCTGAAGCGGAAATTGTTAAGATGGCCGCTAATGGGTTGGATTACTATATTAGAAAGAAACTGGTAAACCAACACATTGTTGATCTTGCCCAGTTAGGGAAAAGGTTCGACAGATTGAACAACTCAGGTCTGAAAAGAATCAAAAGAACAATAAGAAATTTGTTAGACACGAGAAAATTAATTTGTCGAACAAGATCAAACAGACAGTGAGGATGAGGCAACTACTGAGCAAGAGATAAACCTTGCTGAGTTAAAAGAAGGTTCACCTTATGCTTGTCAAGCCCTAGTACCTTCCAAGGGAAGAGAAAAGATGAGATATACAAACACGAAAACATACACATTTGATATAACTAAAGCTGATAAAATGTTTGATATTCTGTTGGAAGATAAGGAGCTTAAGTTGTCGGATGATCATAAGATAAAAGGGCCTGAGGACTCCAATGGACAAAATTATTGTAAATACCATGGGGCTTTAGGCCATCCTACTAATGAATGTTTTCGTTTTAGGGATTTGATACAGAAAGCTCTTAAAGAAGGTAGGCTCAAGTTTGCTGACAAGCAAAAGCCTAGCATGAAGGTGGATACCGATCCATTTGGCCAAGGCATATCCAATGTCAAATACCATAATGCAATAAGCTGCAACATGGTGAATATCAGTGCCAAGCAGAAGTATGTGGTGAATGTGGAAGACCCATTTGACATTTACCCAAAGCCTCACAAAACTGTCGAAGACTTTCTGAGGAGAAAGAACAACAGAGGGCAGTTGAAGTTGTACCCACATTGTGATAGGTACTTCGACGAGAAAGCTGCTCAGAAAGCAAAGAATAATCAAAAGGCTAAGGCTCACCAGCATATGCAGGCTAGTTATGTGAATAGGAATGTTAAGCCTGTTCCAGTAAACTAGATGTCTGTTTCAGTGAACCAGATGTGAAGGCTAGTTGTGAATAGGCCTAATAGAGCAGTTGGCGGATGGTTGGATGAATCCTCAAGGGAATCAATTGGCAGCAACCATGGGATAGCTCTTGGTCGAGTTCCAAATAGGACCAGGAAACCTGATGCCAATGTGATGGTGAACAAGTGGGTTGAGAACTCTGCTAAGGCCCGTTGCCCTGAGTTGAGAAATAGAGTAAGGGCTAGGAGGAGTAACCCTTGACAGACACCATTTTGGGATGAAGATTACCAATTTGGTAGAGTGTCTTATCCTGGTGGTGATCGAGTGAAGAAAGCCCCACTGTCGAAGAGTCAGAAGCGTCGTCGACAGAGGATGAGAAAAGCTCAGAAACAGAAATAGAAAGCTGCTGAAATGGCTAAGTCTCAACATGAGAAGTGCTTCATGGTTGGGATACAGAAAGTGCCATTGCCCAAGGAGCTTGGTCCAAAGTTGAAGAGTGTGGTGGTTGACGCCAAAGGGACTAACTTTGAGAAGGGTCAGACTTCTCAGGCAAGGGGACAAGTACCTTCAGCAGGTTTCAAACAGAATGTCAAGCCTGCCAAGGTTTCTTCGTCAGTTCAAGAGAGGAAGTCTTGGCCAGCAGGTCTAATTGAAGCTGAGAAATTGGCCTCAGAACGAGGCAAATTTGGTGTTCGAGCAGCTCCAGTCGAAGACACTAGCAGTGATGCATCTATGGAAGAATTGAGGATCGTAGTCAACGATTCTGATTTGCTAGATGAACCCATGGAATCAGTGGAGCAGAATGTTGTCAAGACGGATTTGTCCATGGAAGAGGTCATTGAAGCATTGAATGATCCAGATGACCTAATTGGTTTCAATGATAAAGAAGAGTTTGATCCTGACACTAAATTAGACAGAGACTTAGATGAGTTGGTGATGGCAATGGGAACTACTTTGTCAGATTTGGGGTCTGAAGAAAGCCTTCTTGACAAGGAGGACATGAGGTTGGGAAGTCATCTGGAGAATGAAAAAACTGCCACTGAAGAGGAGGTTACCAAGCTTGATGTAAACTTGGTTTCAGTATTGCAGCGGAATATCAAGCTCAATATGAGTTTATGGTTGAAGTTCCTGATGAAGAGGAATTTGATGGTTTTCCTATTGGTTGGCACTTCGTCGAGCAAAACATGGTGACTATCTTTGATAACTTTGCTTGGTTAGATAAGCCACCTAACGAAGAATGAAATCATCTTCGACCATTGCATATTAAGGCAATGATTGAAGGTAAGTCTGTCAACAGGGTGTTGGTTGATGGAGGGGCATCTATGAATTTGATCCCAAGAGCCATATTCAAAAAGCTGGGAAAAGATGAAACAGATCTTCTCCCAACTAACATTGTAGTTACTGATTTTGGAGGAAGATCTGCACCAACAGATGGTGTGGCAATGTTGGATGTGCAAGTGGGATCAGTAGAGAGGTCTACCTTGTTCGTGGTTATTCCTTCGGGGTCTAGTTATAACATTTTATTGGGCACAGACTGGATTCATGTTGTTGGAGCGGTACCTTCGACATAGAGATTATTGAAGCTGATGATAGCCCCTACTATATGCAGCAAATTCATGTGGATTTCAAAGTTTATGACCCAAAGGTAAAACCCATATCTGTGCGGGGTGGTGTTATTGACAAAGAGGCTCTGAGTGCTTACCTGATGGAGCAATTTGGTGTTAAGTTGCTGGATGAGGCCGACGAAAATCGGCCAATCGACAAAGATGAGTTTTGAATGTCATCAGACACAGTTGTCGGCCTGTGAGGTCGACCGACAGCCAAACTCAGAAGAAGGTGTGTTGGCTGATTGCATATTCGACGATGGCCCTTTAGGATTTGAAAAGGGGCTTGAGGATAAAAGTGGGTTTGAGTTGGAAGATCCTTTGGAGGAGATTGATCTGGGGGATAGTGATAGAAAAAAGCCAATATATGTGAGTGCTTTGTTGCCAGACCAGTTCAAGAGGCAGGTTGTGGAGTTGATTTCTGAGTATAAGGATTGTTTTGCTTGGGATTACCATGAAATGCCAGGTCTGAGTAGAGATCTTGTGGAGCATAGATTGCCCTTGAAACCCGATTGTAAGCCTGTCAAACAAGCTAGTAGAAGGTTTGCTCCTGAAGTTGTGCTGAAAATCAAGGAGAAAGTTGAATGCTTGTTGAAGGCTAAGTTTATTCGTACAACTAGGTATGTTGAATGGTTGTCTAATGTGGTGCCTGTCATAAAGAAGAATGGCAAGATGAGGGTGTGTGTCGATTTTAGGAATCTTAATGCTGCAACTCTTAAGGATGAATACCCTATGCCCATAGCAAATATGCTAGTGGATGCAGCGTCTGGTCATGAGCTTCTAAGTTTCATGATGGACATGCTGGTTATAACCAAATCTTCATTGCTAAAGAAGATGTGCCTAAGACTGCTTTTAGGTGCCTAGGTTCAATTGGAACTTATGAATGGATAGTGATGCCTTTTGATTTGAAGAATGCTGGTGCAACTTACCAAAGGGCGATGAACACTATTTTTCATGAAATGATAGGCAAGTTTGTGGAAGTCTACATTGATGACGTTATTGTCAAGTCAAAGAGCCAGGAGGAGCATTTGAGTCATCTTAGACGAGCTTTTCAAGAAATGAGAAAGCGTAGTTTGAATATGAACCCTGAGAAGTGTGGTTTTGGGGTTTCTGCTGCCAAGTTCTTGGGCTTTTTGGTGCATAAGAAAGGCATTGAAGTCGACAAGAATAAGGCCAAAGCTGTGTTAGAAGCAAAACCACCTACTAATAAGAATGAACTTGAATCTTTCTTGGGGAAAGTGAATTTTCTCAGAAGGTTCATATCAAATCTCTCAGGAAGAACAAGAGTGTTTGCTCTTTTGGTGAAGCTCAAGGCAGAGGAAATTTGGACTCAACAGCATCAGGAAGCTTTCGAACAAATCAAGCAATATTTGACAAGTCCACCGGTCATGATGCCTGCAGAGCCAGATCGACCAGTGAAGTCGTACATTTCTACATCAGAAGAAACTATAGGTTGTCTACTGGCTCAGGAAGATGATAACAACATCGAAAGAGCCGTTTACTACCTCAGTCGAGTGTTGAATGATGCAGAAACAAGATATAATGTTATAGAAAAGTTGTGTCTTGCATTATATTTTTCTTGTACAAAACTCAAGTATTACTTGATGCCTTGTAATGTCTTAGTGATGTCAAAGACAAATGTAATTAAGTACATGTTGTCCCAGCCAATTCTGAATGGTCGAATTGGAAAATGGATACTTGCATTGTCTAAGTTTTCTTTGCAGTATGTACCACTGAAAGCTATTAAAGGTCAAGCAATTGCTGACTTTCTAACAGACTACCCATGTTTAGAAATAAAAGAACCGATAGGGCTAGTTGATTTGAAGCCCTGACATTTGTATTTTGATGGCTCAAGACATTAAAATGGTGTTGGTGTTGGCATTTTGATAATTTCACCTTCAAGGGTGCCAACTAAACTAATGTTTGAGTTAAAATATGCTTGTTCTAACAACGAGGCTGAATATGAAGCCTTGATTGTGGGTTTGGAAATTTTGATAGAGATGCGAGCTCGCACTGTCAAAGTTATTGGGGATTTACAATTGGTTATAAGGCAATTAACCCAAGCATATAAATGCGTAAGCCACAATCTTGTCAAATACTGTCAAGTGGCTAGGAAATTGATGAAACAGTTCGACAGTGTCGAATTGGAGCATATTCCAAGAGAGCTAAATCAAGAGGCTAATGAATTAGCCCAATTGGCTTCAGGGTATAAGCTTTCTTCAAAGGTGTTAGCAGAACTTATAGAAATTCGTGAGTTACTGTATCCTTTGGATGAAAGAGATATTTTTGTCTCCAATGCTTCAAACGCACCTGATTGGCGTAAGCCAATTATTGAGTATTTGGAAAATCCAAGTGCTGATGTTGACAGGAAAATCAAGTATAAAGCAACTAAGTTTGTTGTACTTGCAGGGGTTTTGTATAGAAAGTCTGTCGATGGTAATTTGGAGACTTATCTAAGTGAAGAGGATGCCTATTTGGCATTGGTAGAGGTTCATGAAGGAATTTGTGGTGCTCATCAGGCAGGTGAGAAGATGAAATGGGTGCTAAGAAGACAAAGAGTGTATTGGCCTACTTTGGTTAGAGATTGTATCATGTTTGCAAAATCCTGTGAAGAATGCCAAAAACATGGCCACATACAAAATGTACCTGCTAGTGAGTTGCATTCCATCGTTAAACCTTGGCCTTTTAGAGGTTGGGCATTGGACCTGATAGGTCAGATTTATCCTACTTCCTCTAAAGGTCACAAGTATATTTCAGTAGGGGTGGACTATTTTGCCAAATGGGTAGAAGCAGTAGCCTTGAAATAAGTAACGCAACAAGACATTGTGGATATTATTGAAAATCACATTGTTTGTCGATTTGGTATACCACAAACGATCACAACAGACCAAGGATCTGTGTTTGTTGGGAAGAAGGTTGTCGAGTATGCTGAGTCAAGAAAGATCAAGATGGTGACTTTGACACCATATTATGCTCAAGCAAATGGTCAGGTCGAAGCCATGAATAAAATTATCATTGGTTTGATCAAAAAACATATTGGCAGATATCCAAAGAGTTGGCACTCAACTTTGGAACAAGTTCTTTGGGCATGTAGAAACTCTCCTAAGGAATCGACAGGTACAACTCCTTATAAATTAGTATATGGACATGATGTTGTTTTGCCTGTTGAGATAAATCTTGGTTCATTGAGGATTCAAAAACAAAATGAGTTACCAGTAGATCAATATTGAGACTTAATGTTTGATGAGTTAAATGAAATCCATGATGAGAGGGTTGTTGCTTTAGAAAACTTGATTCGACAAAAAGAAAGAATAGCTAAATTTTATGATAGTCGGGTTAAGTATAAACATTTCAAGGTCGATGACTTAGTTTGAAAAGTCATTTTGCCAATGGATAAGAAGTGTCGAGAATTTGGAAATGGTCTCCAAAATGGGAAGGGCCATTTAAAGTTACCAAAGTATTCTCAGGAAATGCTTATGCACTTGTCGAAGTTAATTCTGGTTTTAGAATTAAGTCTGTTAATGGCAAGTACTTGAAGTCATATAGACCAACAATGTGTGAGGTAAAAATTCAACTTTGAAGCATTAAACTGGATTTCTTTATATTTAGGCCATTTGGCAATATACAAATACATTGTCGAATAGGCTTGTAGCCTGAAAATACAAACAAGGACAAGTTCTTAAATCTAGGCTATTACAAAATAAGTCCAGTTGTAGAAGCTTTGCCATGTTCAAAGTCAACTCATGCTGAGGAAAAATTCATGAAGCATGGGGGGCAAGAGCAGATTATTCGTCAAGACAATTAAGTCTGCAAGAGCCGCTTCAAAGGAGTGACATCCAAATCGACGGGGATTTGAAGTTGAAGGACGCGTCGAAGAGGAATGTCGAACTCTGTGTGAGCAAAGGGAAAGCTGAGGTCCAAAGAGAAGCAGTCGTCAGTGCCATAATGCGCTTCACAATAGGCCTCGACCGTGCAAATCTTTTCCAATAGTTTTGCAGATCCTCCACGATAAATTTCCAACATGAGGTGTGAAAGAGCGCAAAACTATTGAAAGAAAGAATATACCAGGCCTTCATCCTTCTCACACAGTTCAATGAGCTTGGTAAGCCACATTAGGCAACTTACCAAAACTCATTGTTGATGTTAGGCAAATTACCAAAACCCAATGGTTATTTCACCGTTGAGACAAAAACCTTTAGAGAAACTCCAAAAGTCGGAGTCCCCTGGATCCCAAATGGAACAATCAGAACCAGGGAGTAAAGGGTTGGAATGGTTGAAAGTGACTTCCATTGTAGTTTATCACTTTGAAATTGGTTGGCTAAAAGGCGAAAGGTAGTGGATATGGGCTTGGAAGTTATTAAAAGAAACAAAGGTTTCCCAGATATTCTGAAGAGGAAACTAGAAGAGTTTTGAGAGTATTTGTGCATGAAGGGGAACTAATGTTCTGGTGTGGCGAGGATGACCAAGATGGCAAGTCCCTATTTATAGCGCAAACCTACGTTGATTTTTAAGTTTCACCAGTCAAATTGACTGGTCAAGGGCTTTAATTACAATTTATGGCCTGAAACTGAAAATTAATTTGGTAAAAAGAAACGTGCTAGCTGGACAGTGAAACGATTGATGGTAAACATGTCAAGTCGAGTTCAGTTGTTTCAGTAAAGTACAAGATGCAGTCGAACAAATGTGTTCGACGTAGAAAATTTAATACAAATGAAAAGAACTGAAAAGAAACTAAAGAGGTGTCTTCTTGATTTCCTCCCAAGCTGCGGCAAATTCAAGCTTTGTGGCTTCAGCATTTGTAAAGCTAACTTCAAGGTCTTCAACTTTAGACAGGATAGCTTTTGCCTCGACAGCACTAGCAGACATTTGTTGATCAAGTGCTGTGATTTCTTTTGAAAAGGATGCTGAAGTGGCCTCAAGCAATTGTGCCCTGGCAGTGGCCAATTCTGACTCCAAACGAGCAACAGTTCTTTCCAACTCAGGTATTTTGGCTTGATGGGGAGCGCCTTATTCGACCATTGCAACCTTGTCTTGTCGAAGTGACACCAGCTTATCACGAAGTTCGTGCTTTGCCTTGAGGGCTTGATGATAGGGCAGAATGCCGTTGTCAAGTTCAGGCAGTTTAGTAGTCAAGTCTTTAATGAATTCATGAATGGCACTGAAATAACCTCGTCGAATTGGAGGCAACTTTTTGCGAAGTGCATGAATCTCTTTGATTGTACGCATTAAATTGCTTCTGATTTCTTGGTTGAGGTAGAGGTCATCAAATGAATACTTGAAGAAACCTCTCAGTTCTTCAACTAATCCATCAAGTTTTTCAGTAGAAGCGCCCCAGGGAGAGTGGAGGAACGTGCAGATATAGGGGAAGTCTTGTTGCTAGATCCTGAAAGTAAGTCAATCCACTCATCCACTTTGGCATTACCCTTTTCAATGTTGGTGCCTTGCGGCACAGGATTGGTCGATGAGATAGGTTGAGAAGATGGATTGGTCAGATTATCAAAGAGAAGATCCAAGTTAACACTATCTGCTATAACCACTACAGGAGATACCTTCTCAGTGGCTTGGGGGGCAGAAGTGGTTTCCACAATGGGCGTGGGATCATTTTGTTGAGGAGATGCCAAATTTGGATTTTCCGTCGAGAGAGTGGGTTGAGCCATGTCGACATCTATAGCAGTAGGTTCCTCGACACTTGGTTCAGGTTGAGTTTCTGGAACCTCCTAATGGAAGGGAAGACCAAAATTAGTTACAATTTGTTGTTCTAGCATCAACAAAGTGTTTAAAGAGTTTCATACCTCAGTGGCTGGACGATCAATGGGTGGAAAAATCATTTGAAGAGGTATGGAAGTATCCACGTATAGCCGTTCAGGAGAGCCCTGTCAAGTGTGCTTGATGGGATGATGTGCATGGTAAGAGAATGTATCTAAGTGTTATGTAATGAAGCATACCTAGTCAGTGCTTGACGAGCCAACCTCTTCGACAGAGGGAGGAACCTTTGAAGAACATTCTTTAGAAGCACTTTTCTTTGAGGATTTGGCTTTGGATTCCTAGAAAATATGATAAATAAACAAAAACAGTTTGCATAATGCAATGTGACCATTAGTTAAAGTACTGGTGAATGGGGCAATTAACTTACCACTACAAACTCCGCTGTGGGAGTGTCTTCAGAGTTTTCAGAAGCAGATTTCTCTACAAGAGATTCCTAGGAAAATAAAAATGAAAACTTTTGGAGTTTGTGGTTGATGGGTCATATATCAAAAGGAAGTCAAAGATAGAAACATTATACAAGCAAGGAGAAAAAAGAGTTGAGGTGTCGAGCGAGAAGGAGTGTCAGGCAGGAACATTTTGCGCCTTTTGGGTTGAGCTTCAGGAGTGGCTGCCTTTACTTTCCTCTTGGTTGTTTCTTGCTGAGAAGAACCGGTCGAGCGCTTTGTTTTTGTAGGTTTTCTCTTTGACACAACTGGTTTCTTTCCAGTATCCGCTTTCTTGGAAGAAATCTTGGCAACCTTCTTTTTGGGTGTTGTGGATTAAAGAGGGGATTAACTTTCCTCATCATCTTCTTCTTTATCATCAGCTTCTTGGGCTTTGCCACTTGTTTGCTTATACTTTAGGGGTTCTTTCAGAGCTAAAGCTAAAGTAAAACGAAAATATAAGTACAAAGCAAGTAGGCTTCCAGGAAAGAGTTAATTGAATTAGATACCTTGGGGAAATTGGGAAATGATCTTGACAGCCTCGTCATATTGTTCAAAAGGTAAGGCAAACCAGGCCGATTGAAAGTAACTTCTTTGTTTTCATACTTGTCTATATTAGAATGATATTGAAATCTTTCTATAGCAAGGAAGTTACCAGTTCTCGTTGGTTTACCTGGAAATGGATCAGCTAAACCAAAAGTTGCACAAGGCAAAGGCACTGGTTCAGGACAAGGGGGTATCACAAGTATTTGTCCCGTGGCTTCCTGATGTTTTAAAGCCTTAATACCCCAATTGTTCTCGTGCTTTTCTTTTGATTTGGCGATCATTTCATCTACCTACGAACAATATAAAAAGGATACCTAAGATCCCATTTCACCTTGTAAAACTTTTCAAAGTTGCGAATATCCTTCAAGTGCTCACCTTTGGTCTTTGTCAAAGGGTCCTGTTCTTGCATTGTGGGGTCAATGAACTTTGTTACACATTCTTCAAAGGATGGGTGAAATTTTCTGTAGTATTCATCCCACCAAGCTACGAAGTCTTGAGATACACCCAAAGAGGTGCTGAAAGGGACAAGATTGACGGCAGACTTGCAAGTGTTGTTCTTGTTCTTTATGTCGTCGATGGTTGCCTCTTTGAGATTGATGTCATTCAAAAGAATATCTTCTTTCTTGAGAGGGAATGGGCCAGGGATGGATTGCAGGAAACCAATGTTATTGGCAAAAGCGTTGGGTAGACAAACAAAGGCAGAATTATCCGTCGAACAGGGTAATCCTGCAGGAAAGACTTGGCGAGCCAAGAAGTGGGTACAAATGTTTTTGCATATTTGGTTGTTTGGATCAAAAGGATTGGTGAACCACTCAGGTCCATGTTTCCTACCAACAAAGGGTTGGAAACGGATGCCTGGAGTTACAGCAGAGAGAGAATGGAAAAGTTTGAAGCAATACTTGAAACTTTCGAATTCGCTGTCAAATGGTTTGGGGGCACAGTGCATGGCCAAGGTGCCATAAGTGTCGATATGAAGGTTCAACGGAGCTTTGTTGACAGTGTGACCAAAAAGTGTGGCATTCAACCACAGTTGTAAAAGCCATAATGGGCCACCAGCTCCAACTTTCTTTCCCCCACATTTTACCATGTTATACAGGCTTGACATGCTGGAATAAAGGTTAGACAACAGAAAAGAGCCAAGAGCCCACCTTTTGCCTTCATGTAGAAGGTTTGCCAAGTCAAGCAATGGCTTCGACATTTGGACATTTTTGTTGCAAATGACAAAAGCACATAGCCAATGGAACAGGAAGGCTACATGTTCTTCATCAGAAACCTCTGATGTACTCTGCATTTGGCTAGAAATATACTTTGAAAAAGCAAGAGGTTGATCAGTAAAAACATCAATGATGTTTTCTGGAGAACACAAAGGGTGAATCATATGGCCATCCGGTGGGAGGCCAGTAAGAGCAGCAACATCAAAAAGAGTTGGACCCATCATCCCACAAGGGAAATGGAAGTTGTTGGTAGTAGGGTTCCAGAAGAAAACAACAGCTCCTAACATAGAAGGGTCCAACCTGAATGTGTACTCGGACAATTTGATTAAATTGTAAATGCCTTGTTTCTTCCAAGTATCAGCTTTTTTGGCTTCAACCCTAGCAAGCCAAGCAGAATATCCACTTATGCTAAGTGGTGGAGTTCTGAAAAGCCTAGTGCTTTTAGAGAAATAATGAATATGCAAGTTAGGAGAAGAAGCGAGAATGTCAGTTTGACCATCTTTGTTTGGGAAATAGTCCTTAAAATCTTCAGGAAAACTAGAGAGGGTCATAACTGGTCCTAAATAAGCAGCAGGAGGATCTAAAAGGAAAGAGGGATCATGCAAGTAAGGTATGGGTACCTTAGATTTCTGCCACGGGATCGACGCGTCGACATTCGGATTGCACCACGTCTTCCGTAGAGGTGCTTTGGAACTTTGAGCTGGATTGGAAGAAGACGTCATTAAAGGTTTGTGAAGCTTTCTCAGAAATGCAGAAGAGACGAAAGTGTTTTCACTTGGGCATTGATGGTTATTTATAACCTAGCTTATGGTGCAAACGTGTGCACGGCATTGTAACTGCCTACTTCATATGCAATGATGGCCCTATTTTTTGGGGAAATAGGGAACAACCTTGTGATGGGACAATGCAGAAAGGTAACTGTCGCGCGTAGAGAAGACAAATTTCTGGTTCTCTTCACATAGTGGTGTCAAAAACTCAGAATTTAGGGGGCATCTGTTAGGTGCTAGATTTCAAATTTGGGTTTCTCGACGGAACTTCAAATATTCGATAAGTGAAGGCACAAGGAGCCAGAAAAAAGTGATAAAAATTAGCTAAGTTTAAATGACCAAGTGACGTGGCGGTTGTTCGATGGAGTGCATGAAGCGTCGAAGATGTCACTATGAACATGGTCGAATTAGACTTAGGCTTTAGGCAATACATGAACAAACTCGACAGGAAGTGCTACTGTCGAGATTGAGTAGTTTTAGTGAAATTAACTACCGACCATGTGTCCGTACACGTGTTAGGTTGGATGATAGGTAGTTTTTTATAATTTTTTTCTATAAATAGTAGTTCTTACGATGTAACTCAGGTTGGATACATGATCTAAATTCCTAACATCTCGACAGCGAAACAGATTAAAGGAAAACGATCACTGTATGACTTCCACCCTTTACTTTCAGCAAATTGCAATTCAATTCAATTTCATTTCCAATTATTGTTTTGTTCTTCATTTAACTTATCTGCAAATTTATTATTCAATTTGTGAATTTCATTAAAACTTTTCTGCATTTTAAACTTCATCTCGAA
The DNA here is from genome assembly GCA_037113605.1 of Calophaca sinica. Taxonomy (NCBI): domain Eukaryota; kingdom Viridiplantae; phylum Streptophyta; class Magnoliopsida; order Fabales; family Fabaceae; genus Calophaca; species Calophaca sinica. The sequence continues at coordinate 96,415,975 of CM073734.1, read as the reverse complement.
CTTATACATGTTTTTACACTTCCTGCATTATTTCTTTTAAAGTCAATTTACTTACTACGTTCCTTTCAATTCCAGTATTTTATTTCACGTTCTTTACTTCACTGTCATTTACGTTTCATGCTTTTATGTAATTTCTTTACATTTCATCAATTTACCTTTTCTGTCACTTACCTTTAAAACTGCTATTTATAAGCTTTCTTTTAAATTCATGTTCTTTGAATGCTTTCATTTAATTGCAGTCATTTATATGATTTTCTTTACATTTCCACGTCAATTCAAATTTGTATGTTTAAATTCATGGATGTATGTTCATAACACTGTATTTCCATACTCCACTTTATTTTCTGTTTAAGTTACTTGTCAATCAAGTCATTGGCTGCTAACGACCAATCTTGTCTATTTACACTTTTAATGTCATTTCGACAACAATTAACTTGTTGTTCGAGATTATTAAGTACAAACTGGCTAAAAACCTCAATGATTAATGGCTTAGTAGTCAAGAAAACTGAAAACTGATATCTGGTCGAACTTTTGACCGTTATTTCACTAAAACCATTGTTTTCAAAACGAGATTACCACATAACTTGTCGATCTTATAATCGTTTGAAACTAATTATTTGTTACTTTGACAAATTTGGTAGAAACACACTACAAACCAAATTTCTCAGTAAACAATTATTAAATTAAATTGTCTAATAAATTCATTTTTTACCATCAAAATGAATCGATAGCTTCAACCCACGTAAAAAAGTATTTATGTGCTTCACCATTAAAGAATATGTTTATTATGTGTTTGCCCCCCTAAAAAATCGACAGCTTCATTGTACCAAAAAAACAAAATCGACAGCTTCATCCCTATTATTTCACCATCAAGTATTTTTTGATTGAACCAATAATGAAAAGCCTTGTAAAATATATTTTTTTATCTGAAAGCCTAGTAAAATAATAATCTTTAGTGTTACAATTCTGTTTTTTTAAAGATTTGATAAAATATTTTGCATATAAAAATCAAAAATAAAAATATTAAAAAAGTGACTGGTATATAATATACATTTAATTATATGGTTTAATGGGCATATACTCACCATATTTATATGAGTTTAATTTTCACATTGCTACATCAACTCACATTGTAACTGTATTTTAAAATTAGCTATAGAATAGTGAGTTTTCATTGGACGTCAGTGTACAACTGGTTTACAATGACGATGCATGTCTCCTTTTATCTATTCATATTAGGCTAAATTATGTTTAGTATCTTATGTTTATATTAGGTTTCAGTTTGATCTCTTATCTATTATTTGTTTTGAATTGATCTCTGACGTTACAAACGTTATGCCGACATGGTCCTTCCGTTACTAATACCGTGAAATTTAGCTTATGCGGCAGTTAACTGATGATCTGACAGCTGAGCCAGCATGTGGGGAACCAAATTGAAACCATTTAATAAGATAAATGATCAAATTGATATTTTTCTCCTTCTTCATTTCAATGTTTGTTTTAAAGATTTATCGTTATTAGTTGGCTAGATTATAATTTTATTCCTTTATGTTTATTTTAGATTCGGTTTGGCCTGTTATGTATTATTTGTTATGAATTGGTCTATTACGTTACAAACTATGCCAACGTGACACTTCCATTACTAACGTCGTGAAAGTTAGCTTACGTGACAGTTAATTGATAATCTAGCAGCTGAGTCAGCACGCGGGGACCAAATTGAAACAAAGTAATGAGATAAAGGACCAAACCGATATTTTTCTCATTCTTTCCCAAATTGATGACCCAGGGTTTCCCTACAGGTGTCTTCTTCCTAAATTCTTTCCCAAATCATGATTATAACACAATGAGACATTAGTTGACAAGTTTGCTCCCAAATTTAAGTAATGCCATATTGAGCAAATGAAAGACTAAAAGTACAATTTAGCCTATTTTTAACCATGGAGTTGTCTATTACACATAATCCAAGAATAAATTTATATTATTCCATTTATTCAACACAAAACCTTAAGGGTCCGTTTGATGGCCATGATAGGATAGGAACAGATAGGATAAGAGAGTTGGATAAGAAAAAGATATGATATGGACATGATAAGTTTTTATCCTATTATGTGTTTGATGCGCACCTGATAAAAACTAGATAACACTATTGTTCCGGACTGGGCCGAGGCCCTATCCGTCGATCCACCTTCCCTCGATGTCGTCCGCATGCCTCTCCGCCTTCCCTCAACGCGGCCGACCCAACGGCTTTGTGCATTAAAGGAATTTAATGCCGACTTCCGGGTTTCACGGGACGGTTACACATCGACAGTAACCGTCCTCAACTCATATTTAAAGAAGACCGCGTCGAACGGTCTAGGTAATGATTTTTCTACCACCTCTTTACTCACCTCGACACACACTGACTTGGGCGTCGGAGTGTTTGCAGGTACCACCACCGAGGTCTTCCACCGGAGCTCCAAGCACCACTGTAACTGTCTAATTCTTCCACCGTGAAGCGATACTTTCTCAGGTATCTCTTATGTTCGTCCAGAACATTGGCGCCGTCTATGGGAACGACAAATCGTTCTCGTTCTTTTTCACGTTCACGGTGGCTAGAACATTCAGATTGAATCTTTCTCCTCTCTGATACGTGTTATTTGGTTTCGGTGAGCAATTGCAATGGTGTTATCCGGAGAGGAATTCCTTTCGAAGAGGCCAGAGAAAGAATCTCGTCCAATTCTAAAGTTTTTCTGGATCAAGAATTCAGAGGAACAGAGACGTTGACACCTCAGATCAAGTTTCAGATGAGGAATCTATCTCAATCTTGTTTGATCGGTTCCGATCTATTCGACTTCGGTGAAAACAGGAACAAGATTAGGGTTTTCATCCAATTTTGGATGAAATCTTCCTCAAAAGGCAAGATTTCACCTTCTGCGTCTTCGTTCACGCCATCTCAAATGATGAGATTCACTAAATTGTTGGGAAAAGGATTGCGGAGGAAGGATAAGATTTGACGGTCATCTTGGTTCTCGCCTTCACCATACTGCCACCACCTCAATCGAATCAGAGCATCCCGAGTCACATCGATGTCACAGGAAACGATGGCTCAATGCAACGCAGTGTAGTGGCCGATCTAGACTCTGTCGAACTGGATCAAAACCGCCATCACTGAACAACGCGTGTGATCTTGGATCTCAACGGCGGATCCTGAATCTAAACAGAGACAAATCAAAATCGTTGAAATCAGCAATTGTGCACATACACCAAATAGCGATTACTCACGCTTGTGAGATCGATGTCGCCCTACCTGAGACGGAGGCAGTCAGGAAGCATTGAACAAATCTGGATATCGACGTCGAGGATCTGGTCAGCTTCGAGTGAGCGAATCATATCTTCTCGACATCAGCAAAGTCAGATTACCCTCTAAAACACAAGTGTAAAGAGCACGAGTGTATTTGAAACAAGCCTCGTGCACGATGGATGTCAAATGACCTCGTGCCGGAGAGCACGTTGGATGTCAAACGACCTCGTGCACGTTGGATGTCGAACAAGCCATGTGTGAAAAGCACGTGTGTAACGACCCGTTACCGGACCGCTACCGAGCTCAATATACCGAGCTCGAGTTACCGAGCTCAACAGACCGAGCTGAAGTTACCCTGTATGCGATGTGTTTTAAAACGATACTCTTGTGCCTTTTAGAAAGTACGGTCTATTTTTTTTTTTTATAAAACCAGCTCGTGCACATCAGAGTATCTACAACTTTTCGAAACATGGTGCAACTAAGACACAAGACTTAAATTCTAATAAAACATACATGCATATATATACCACTCGAAATGATAATGTATACAAAATACAGAGTAGTAAATGTACAAAGAAATACACCTAAGGTATGACGACTTCAAGAGAGCAATCATACCCTGGGGGTACTTCCGGCAGACACCCACGCAGGGGGCTGCTCCAAAAGTAAGTCCACCAGTCTACCACAGCTCAAAATAACATCTCGCCCAAACTGGTCACAACCACTATACACAAAAACATAGGCAAAGTAAATCACGACAAGTATAGGTCGTCGCCCTGATCCTCGTCGAGCTCCTCCTCGCCATCATCTGCTGTCGAGTTCCCTGCACCCTCGACATCGCCTGGGTAACCGTCATGGATTGAAGGCACCACAGGAAAGGGTCAACTTCTCAACAAAAGTAAATAAACACGGCATAAAGAAATCAGCAGCACAACAATGTATATCAATCACCAAACGTGACTCGACCATCTCACTCTAAACTCGACTCAACTCGCAATCCATTTTCTCTCGACTCGACAATTTTTCCGGAATGCACACGCCGTATCAGATCTTTGTAAAGTCCAGCCGAAGCCTTGGGATCTTCGCTCTCCCTAGGACAGTCAACTCAGGTCCCATAGCGTGGCAACGTCTAGTCAATCTCCCGTAAACAAAAGGGGACCTAACACCCTTAGTTATCCGGGTCATGGCTCAAAAACGTCATAACGACTCGCCTAGCTCGCTCACTCGATGAACAATTCGCCGCATACGATATTCAAAGAGTTAAACACAAGATATTCAACCGCATGTCAAATAAAAAGAGCAGCTCGACATGAAGAAACGCAATTCAACAGTCAATACATAATTTACAACATATATTCAATCACATATTAAATACATGCAAAAACCCAATCATATCACAATATTTCATGCTCGACACAGATCAAGGAATCCATACATAGTGATATAACAATAAAAATCCTAGAATGTTTAGAAGTGTCCTTACGCACAAAACATAAACATGTACAATATGAAGTGCCCTTACCGAACTCCAAGTTAATGCTGCTCGACAACGACCTCGACACGGCTGTCTTCAAACGAGCTCGACAACGACTTCTCTTACTCGATCTCGACACGTACGCTTCTCAGTCGACCTCGACACGCGTCTGATTCTCGATCCGATCCCACTGCTCCCACGTCCTCGGGTTCGCTCTCCCGCACACCTCGATTAGAAATCACACGATCTCTGAATCAGACTTCCTAAAACAAACACAACTTAGTTCGATCTATGGGTTCTAATAACACTTAGCTCTCATAACCCCAATCTTAACTACAACCCAGTAAATATTAAAACTCAAGAACTTAAATATATTTTTCCTCTAACACAAGTTAGGGTTTTCGATCAAAAGTTCATGAAAAAAGTTATCTGATGCTACAACAGATAAATCGACAACAACAACAACCAGAAGCAACAAACAACAAACTAAAACGAGAAATCGAAACAAACCAAAAAGGAAGGGTTTTTGGGCGCTGCCTACTGCAGAAAATAGAGGAAACAATTTGTTTTTCAAGCTCAAATAAATGGTTAGAAAGATAGGTAATGTCATGAAGAAGAAAACCTATCAATAAGACATGATTTGGAAGCATAAAAACTAGCTAAACTGGAAGGAAGAAGTAGCGCTAAACAGTAGCATGAAGGAAGAGAAAATCTGTTTTTCTTACCTCAAATGATGGTCGAGATGGTGAGATATAGGTCGAGAAGATGATGAGGAACAAGATTGATGAAGAGAGTTTACGCAGAAGCTCGATGGAACTCAAGGTTCTTCGATGGAAGTTTTGGAGAGGAATAGGAACTCAGAGAAGAAGGAAGAAGAAAGAAGAAAAGAGAAAGTGAGGGTTTGAGGAAACTGATCGTGATATACAGCTGGTGAGAGAAGGGGCATTATCGTAACTGCAGTTATGAGATGCTAATCCCATCAATCAATCTACCCATCTAATCTCTCCTCTCTCATGATTACCCTCTACTCTATAGGTTACAGATCTAAAAAGAAGCACAGCGTCGAGAACTGCAAACCGAATATATAAATATTACAAACAAAATAATCATAACGCTGAATAACGTTCGTAAAGATACGAGTGTTATCATCTCGACACGATGTCGACCAGGGTGCTCGTGCAAGCGCACAAGGCTCTAACACGAGTTCGTGCACGCGGCCTCCTCAGTTCGACATGCGACCTCCTCAGCTCGGTACGCGACCTCATCAGCTAATGCACGCGATCTCCTCAGCTCAGCAGCTAGTGCACGCGGTCTCCTCAGCTCGGCATATGACCTCGGCACGCGATCTTGGCACGGGATCTCGACACGAGGTCTTGGTACGAGGTCTCGATACGACGTCCTAAAACGAGGTCGATCTCGTCCTCAGGTGTTATAACGTGCACTAAAATGACCTCGTGCACGATGGATGTCAAAATGACCTCGTGTCAGAGAGCACGTTGGATGTCAAACGACCTCGTGTCGGAGAGCACGTTGGACATCACCACCACACGCCGTCGTCATCCGTCGTGGACGCTGCCGTGTCGCTTCTCTCCAGTCATCCTATGAAGTTCTGTTCAGAACAGTTGGAACTAGACACCGATTAAATCAACAAAGTGAAAGCAAAGCAGCTTCACATGATTATCTCGGATCTCGGATATCGACCTCGGACGGATTCACCTCCAACCTCTTCAGCTTGGGAGTGAGTGAATCCTATCTTCTCGGACCTCGGATCTCAGATCTCGGATCTCGGATCTGGGACCTCGACAACACAGCAGGTTTCTCCCACCAAGCTTTTCAGCTTAGATGAGGACGACAACCTTAGATCTCGACATCTCGGATCTAGGACCTTGACAGCACATCAGGTTTCTCCCACCAAGCTTTTCAGCTTAGATGAGGACGACAACCTTGGATCTCGACATCTCGGATCTAGGACCTCGACATCACAGCTCAACCTCTAGACGAGTCGGCTCCTCATCATATGAGCACCCGACTTAGGGGGCATAACCTCGTGCCGAGTCCGCGTGCACGAGCTCGTGATAAAGCCTTGTGCCTTGCACAAGCACCTCAGCCAGCAATTGGAATCTGCGATCCGATTACTCGGGCGACCTACCAGGCCCACCTGCAATTTCAATATTGACGGCTTTAAACTTCGGCTCGTCATTGACCTTGATTTTTGATGACCTCAACCTTGCCGCTGGACAGCCGGATCAACTACTCCCACAGGGAAGTATAAAACTTCGACTACGAGCACTTTACTCAAAGATAAAAATTAACGCTAACTTTATTACATCAAGTTGTTGCAAATTGTCTATACTTTGACAGAATGCAGTTGCAAATTCCAAGAACTTGGAGCGGCAAAGATGAAGCCCGAGATCGAGCCTGTGATAAAGCCTTGTGCGTTAGCACAAGCACTGTGATCGACCTCGTCGAGACCGCGTGCACGAGCTCGTGAAAAAGCCTTGTGCGTTAGCACAAGCACACGATGAAGAGATCGACCTCGTCTGCGAGACCCGGCGTGCGAGCTCATGATAAAGCCTTGTCGACCTCATGCCGAGACCGGCGTGCGAGCTCGTGACAAAGCCTTGTGCCTTGCACAAGCACATCAAGCCTCGTGTCGAGAATCGCCTCGGCCAGACGTGGAACACGAAGGTCCCGAACGAACTAATGAACAAGCACGACATGACGACACTTGCAGTTCCTTACGAACAAGGACGTCGAACGTTGACATCAACGAACTTCGACAACAAGTCACCACCTCGACATTCGAGCTAGCGACTTGGGGGGCAACTGTTCCGGACTGGGCCGAGGCCCAATCCGTCGATCCACTTTTCCTCGATGTCGTCCGCATGCCTCTCCGCCTTCCCTCAACGCGGCCGACCCAACGGCTTTGTGCATTAAAGGAATTTAATGCCGACTTGAGGTTTCACGGACGGTTACACATCGGCGAATCGCCCTCAACTCATATTTAAAGAAGACCGCGTCGAACGGTCTAGGTAATGATTTTTCTACCACGTCTTTACTCACCTCGACACACACTGACTTGGGCGTCGTAGTGTTTGCAGGTACCACCACCGAGGTCTTCCACCAGACTCAGCACCACCAGAATCGCTTCTAATTCTTCCACCGTGAAGCGATACTTTCTTAGGTATCTCTTATGTTCGTTCAGAACAACTATGTTATCATATCATGTGTTTAAGATGAACCAAATAACAATATGATATGATATAAATTATATAAAATACCAAAATTACCCATGTGACAAAGTTATATATAACTTTTTAAAATTAATTTATAATATTTTTATTAATTTTATAATTTTTAATATGAATATTTAAATTTTATTTTTTATTTAAAATATTCTTATATTTTAATAGATTTTTGATAATTTCTATTTTTTATATTTTTTAATTTTTTAAATCATATGTGATGACAAAATTACATATAATATTTTTAAATAATTTTTAACTTAAACTAATTAATATTATAAGTTTTAACATTAATTTTTATTTTAAATATTTTTAAAGTAATAGATTTTTAAATTTGTTAGTTTTTTAAAAATAATATAAAATGACAAAATTACCCTTGTGAAAAATTGCACATGATTTTTAAAATTAGTTATTAGTTAAAATTTATTTTATAATTATACTTTTAATTTTTAGTTTTATCTTATATATTTTTTTATTTTTAAAAAATTTAAATTTAAATTTTATTAGATTTTTTATTTTCGTTTTTTATTTTCAATGTTTTTATGTTTTATTATATTTTAAATTATTTTTTAAAGGGTAAATTAGGAAAAAAAATTTATCTTATCCTATTGGTTTCTAATCCTGCCCTCACCCCAGGATAAGATTTACACTAGAGAGACAAGATAAGATAGAGTGACAGGATTGACTTATCCTATCTTATTGGCTCATCAAACATTGGATTGATAGCTTATCGTATCCTCTCTCCCTTTTCCTGGCCATCAAATGAGCCCTAAGGGTGTGTTTGAGAGTAGGGGTGATCGGATCGGGCATCGGATTTGGCCAAAATCCATCCAAACGGGCCCATGTTCACCCCTACTCTCAAACACACCCTTTTCCTGGCCATCAAATGAGCCCTAAGGGTGTGTTTGAGCGTAGGGGTGAACATGGGCCCGTTTGGATGGATTTTGGCCAAATCCGATGCCCGATCCGATCACTTTGAATGGTTTGGATTTCAAAAAAAAATCCGCAGTTTTTCTAAATGACCCGACCCGAACCGAACCGGTGTTGACCGGGTTGGGTTGGATGGGCTCGCGAGTTGTGAAGTGAAAAAAAAATAAGAGTTCTCATTCCCTGATTTTAAAATGATCCCCCAAGGGAGGCTTCTAAAAATCATCCTCCTCAAAATTCTAGCTTGTGTCAATAAGAGACTTTTTTTACACTATGTTCAAACAGTTTTCTTGTATATCAATCAACCAAACAAATTACGAATAAGATATAGCATGGCATAAAAAAATTTACAAACCTGACTATTATGAAACCATACAACAGTGTCACAACCAAAAAAACTTTAAATCACAATTCTAAAGGCATATGTTAAGAAAAATAAAATCGAAAGCAACTCCCACAAATTACAAACAGTGTCACAAGCACAACTTCCTAGCATAAACATTAATCACTTCATTTGATCTTGCAACATAACATATCACTTGAGCCAAAGTAGTAAAACAGAATAACAGAGCGGATTTCACTCCAAATCAAGAATAACACTAAGAAGAAACCTTGCAAAGAAACACAATAACAAAATATGAGATGAAAACTGAACATATATCTTGAAAATAAAAACTGCATAAACACAATAGCAACAGATACCTTAAGATGTAGCTGGAGTGTAAGATGTGGGTTGGGGTGTCCCCAGCAGCAACAACACCAATATCAATTGAAACTAATCCAGACAACTCTAAAAATTTTAACACAATACAAAACCTCATTAGCAAACAATATGAATTATGATAAACAAATAAAAATAAATTTGAAAGTTAAAATAAAGCCTTCTTACCCGACTCAATCTTTTGCACTTCAACCAACTCGACTTCTAAATTAATCACCTTAGGAGACTTGATCCAATTTTGGGTACAAATCAAAGCTTCAACTGTAGTAGCATTTAAGGAACTACGAAATGAATCAAGGACTCGGCCTCCTGTGCTAAATGCGGACTCGGATGATACAAAGATGACACCTAATAGCTAATATATCTCTAGCCATGTGGGAAAGAACATGATAATTATTTGTTTTCTCTTTCCACCACTTCAAAATGTTAAATGTAGGAGAGTCCTTTTCAACACCATCCCCAAAATACCTTTCCAACTCATTTCTTTGCACCTCACCCGGCTTTTCCATCATATCCTTTGTAAAAGCAAAGATCCCAATCCTCATCCTCCTAAACATTACTCGCAGATGGGTGTGAGACAATGTTTGAAGCCAAGGTAGTAGAACTACTACTTTCAACATAAACAGGATATTCAACCATATAGCGCTCAAACAATTTATGGATGAGGTCTACTAATTTTGACATCATTTCCTTGCACTTCTCATCACCATACATTTTTTTAAAACAAAATTGAATATAGTAAAGCTTATAACGGGGATCAAGGAAAACTGCCACAAACAAAAGATAGTTTATCTCACCACTCTCCCAATATTTGTTAAACTTCACTTGCATATTTGCAGTCATCTTCAACAAGGTTGAATCATCACTATGCTTCCACTTATTCAATGTTTTCTGAATATCAGTAAGCTGCTTGAAAATAGAGTTAGATGTAACATGCAATGAACCAGAAAAAGCCAAGGTTGCATCATAGAAAACCTTCAAAAACTTCACAAACACTTGGGCACGATTAAAATCAGTTGGACTAGGACATCCTCCGTGATCACTAACAAGAGTGATCATATATGCATCATCATCATACTCTAGGCGATAAAATGCCTGTTCATATTTTTCAGTAACATCCAACATCATATAAGTGGAGTTCCACCTAGTTGGAACATCAAGTGTTAGTTTTGCCTGACAACTTATATTCACAGCTTGTGCACACCTCTTGAAAGTAGCCAACCTACTAGGAGAACCCTTAACAAACTTACAAGCAGCCCTTATTCTACTAATTGACGGTCAATTTTCTTCATTCCATCAAGAATAATCAAGTTCAATATGTGTGCACCACATCCCATCTGAAGGTACTCACCATTAAACAACCTTCGACCATTCCAACCACTCATGTTTCTATTTAAATATGCAATAGCCACAGATATTAACAAGAAGATTATCAACAGTTACACAACAAATATTGTAAATCCCCCATTCTTTCAAGCAATTCTCCAAGGTTATCCCTATGGTTTCACCTTTGTGATCGCCAATCGGACCAAACCTTAATATTCTCTTCTTCAATTCCCACCCCTCATCAATAAAATGAGATGTTATTACCATATAAGTCAAATTCTGAATTGATGTCCATGTATCAGTGGTAAGTGAAACCATTTATTTATTTGTAGAAAAAAGGGATTTCAACTTCTCTTTCTCTTCATAAAAAAGTTGTATGCAATCTCTTGCAACAGTGACACGAGAAGGAATCTTAAACCTAAGACATGCCTCAGCCATGAATAATTTAAACCCTTCATTTTCAACATAATTAAAAGGCTGCTCATCAATAATTATCATCTTTGCGAGCGCAATTCGAGTCCGCTCTTGATTAAAATCAACAAGTTTCATACCAATAGTAGTAGGGTCTTCCTCATTTATCGTTCCAAGGACAATTGTCTTTTGTTTTTTATCAACTACCCTATTCGGGTTTTTGATACACTTGTCTAAATGCTTAAGCATGTTAGAAGTTCCATGAGTAGAACTATTTGCCTTATATGGTTTCCCACAATAATTACATACAGCATCATTACCCTTTTTAGTAAAATGTGCCCAAGCAGCAGAAGGGGCTCTAGCAGGTCTTTTTTTAGTTACCTCTTCTCGTGGCACTTCTTGTAATGGAGGCTCTTGTCCTTCTACTTCTTGTGTCGGAGGCTCTTGCACTCGTTGTGCGGGACTCATCACTGCCGGCATCACATCAATAGGATTAACACTCCCGCTGCCACTTGGTTCCATTTGTTCTACAAAATAATATAAAAGATAATTCAAGATCACAATTTATATAGAATAAAACCTTGTCCATTTTTAACATGTTCATTGAAATAAATGTAAAAGAAACAGATTTAACATGTTATAATTGGCATTGTTAAGTGGGAATGAGTGTTGGCATTTCAAAGCTTAATATCAATATCAAAGTCATGTCATTTCTTGAAATTCAAGTCAGAAGCTTAATTGGATGTGTTAACAAAAAAAATGAACATAACAAAAAGCTTAATATCAAATGTGTAATATTTGTAATATCAGAAGCTCAATATCAAAAAGCAAATCAGAAGCTCAATATAGAAGCAAGTCAGAAGCAAATCATAACAAAAAGCATTTCTTGTAATATTTGTCAGAAGCTCAATATCAAAGCTTAATATTTGTAATCGATGAGCATCCAAGTACTCAAATACACATCCAAAATCACCACCACAGAGCCTGGGCAAATAAGCACATTTGGAACTCGAGGTATTTGAAGCTAACCCATTGCCCTTCTTTGTTGTCAATCCAATTACCTCCTCCAAAACCGGCTGGAAAGAATGCAAACATTAAGAACACCCACGTAGCACTGTGCTTGGTTTCAAAAAACAGTGCTTCGAATCGCACAAGATCAGATCCTAAAATTTAACAAATACTAATGAAACTACTACTTCAATGAAAAAAAAATTGGGAAAAACAGAGAACCATGTAACACGAACAAAAAACAGAGTTATGTGAAACTGAAATGTGAGTTATGTGAGACGGTGCGAAGCTGTTCAAAGGGAAAATAGAACCTATTGGTGCGACGTGGAGTGACGGTGCGGTGGTGCGAAGCTGTGCGCGGCGGTGGTGCAAAATCTTGACGCTGCAGCAGAAACGGCAGTGCGGTGCGGTTGAAAAATGTACGACGCGGCGATTCGATGTGGTGATGCGGTTCTGTGCACAGCGGCAAGGTGGAGGGTGAGTAGAGTGTGGTGTGGTGTGGCGGCAGCAGAAAAGGAAAAAAAAAACCTAGATGAAAATGTGAAACTGAAATGTGACCCTTGAATAATTGACCACCAAGCTCACTACACTATTAGTGTATTAAAAATATTAAAAAAAAATACTTAAAGCCACGTCATCGGGTTGGGTCGGGTCTTGGGTTCAAAATGTGAAATCCGCCATCTGAACCAAACTACACCGGGTTTGTTTGGGTCGGATCGGGTTCTACCCGGACTGTCTTTGGTTCGGGCCAAAATGCCTTTGGGTCAGGTTGGGCCATCGGGTTAATCGGGTCGACCCGAACCCGTGTACACCCCTATTTGAGAGGGGTTTTAGGAGGGAAGGGGAGGGAAAGGGAGGGCTTGTGGGGAGCCCCTCCCTTGTTTGGGAACTTTTAAAAATAGAGGAAAAGTTTAGGGGTATTTTTAAAACCCCCTAAACCTTCATCTGGTCATATTTTTGAGTTCCCCCAAAATGGGGGTTTTAGGGGTAAAATGATACATATTGACAAATCTGTCCTCAGTATAATTCAAAAATTACCTTGTTGACATTTGGTGAGTTACAACCCTAATTCCTTTCTTATTCACGTTTCTGATCTCTCACAACAATCTCTCTCTCTCTCTCTCCGTCGATCTCAATTTTCGTTTGTATGTCTCTCTCTCGCTCTCTCTATCAATCTTGATTTCACGTTCTCTCTCTCTCTCTCTGTGTCGATCTCGATTTCTCTCTATCTCTCTCTCGGTTTGTGATTTCTTCCTCTTCTTCTTCTTCCATATTCATCTTCTAATTTTCCAGATTTGCTCCATTTTTAGTTGAAATTGATTAATTGTTTTTCTGTTTCTTTGTAAATCTAGGTTAACGAAGCTTGCTTGAGGAGGTGCTTGCTGAACCAACATAGAGGTGTGTTTATGCTTCTGGTTTTACATGATTATCTGGTTTATGAGATAGATTTATGTATTGGTTTTGATTTTGGTTTTAGTTTTGTTGGTAGATTTTAATAGAATATGACTCTGAAATTGGGTTACTATTTTGGTTTTGATTCTTACTGGGTTATGTGAATAGAACTCCCCAGTTGTCTATATCGATATTTTTTTGGGGGGTATACATGAGTAGATGTGTATAATCTGAAGCTATGGGATGCTTATGTTTGTTACTTTGAATTTTTTAAAAAGTTTCCTTGACTTGATGAATTTTTGGACCCATTAGCGAATTCAAATAACTCATTGACTAAATTGTGTCAAATTTTGTTTGAAATTGATTTCTTCTTTTGGGTAGCATGTGTGTGAAGTTATAAATGTACAAGCTGAAATTGAATTCTTTTGTTTTCTGCTGCCTGTTAAACTCTGATAAGCAATATTAGGATTTAATGTCTGCCACAAAACATGTTATTAGCTGACATTGCTCTGAACTGATTGTCTGAACTTTATTCTGACTTACTCTATTGTTTGCCTTAACTCTATTGTTTTCATTATTAAATGATAAGTTATGAATTTGGTTTGCTTAGACTGAAAACTTTGTTGCCTGCTAAACTTTGATATGTGATATTTGGATTTACTTTTATATCATAAAACATGATATTTCATTTTGTTTGTTTTCTGGTTTTGTTGAAGATAGATGCACAAGGTAATTATGTTGAATATATATCATTGATTAGTTAATAAGCAGTGGTGTTTGTTCTCTAGTGTCTGTAGCAGAATCTCCAGTTGTTAGAGTTATTGTTGGGATGTTTGAAAGTGGGTATCTAGTTTCAGTTTTAGTAGGTTCATAGACACTCAAAGATGTAATTTATGAGGCTCCACAGATCTCTTTATTTCCTGCATCTGCATCTGCATCTGCATCTTGCTCTCCAAGCTTTAGCATATGCAGGCATTGTTTGGTCTGTGAACTCAGTGGTTCCAAACTATATCTTAGGATATGTTGCTGTTATTGCCTTCATTGCCTTGTTCTTCTTGTTCTGTGAATACTTCGTGAGCAGCCATGACATTCTCAGTTTTGCTGTTGTTATTGCCTTCACTGCCTTGTTTTATGGACATTGTACTTCTCACAATTAAGTTATTATTTGGTTTCAGCATTTGCAAATATTATTTTGGCATCAGCATATGTGTCCGAAAGGGTATCAAGATTTTTATGCATTATGTGTTGGTGAAATTTAATTATTGGGTTGAAATAAGAGTGCTGATCAACATATAGTTTTATGTTTTTTTTATTATATATTCTAATTTTTCATTTTTTTTTGCAGGTAATTTTTACTTTGTTTTGGTCTCTGATGAAGGTCTTGTAATCCTGTATTAGGATAGTAGTATATTGTATTAAGGAGAGGAAATGAGTATGCATTGTAATTACAATTTTCTATTTGAGAAACAATTTTCTACTTTGAATTTTTTTATACTCCTTGAATTACAATGTATTGGAGTATTCAAAACTAATTTTGTTATCTAGTGGTATGTTAAGAATGATTTTGTTACTATTTTATGAGTATCTATTCTCATTTTTTCATGTTTTTATTTGTTAGGTATTGAACAACATATTGCAAAATCAGTACCATACCATGTCAGAACAATTCAAATTTAGTGGCAAATTCAAAATCTTTTTTTATTGATGTTGATATATTTTATAAACTAAATCAAATTTTGAACTTATTTTTTTATTTGTTGTATGGAATTAAATGCTAGCAAATTTTTATCAAGTTTTAAAAGCTAAAATTAAATTATTTTGTTAGTTTGTATAAATTTGTAGTGATAAAACTTCATTTCGAGTAATTCACAAGTTTATACATAATTTTAGAAATTTGATAATAATATTGAATATTTTTTAGAGCAAAAATTAATAGTAAAAAAATTGAGAGAGCTTAGAGAGAAATTTAAAAAAAAAGCTTGTTATTTTTTCTAATTTTAAAAAATAATCATGCATTTGAGTAATAAGAAATGTTAAAAAGTAGCCATGCCTTTGAGCCAAAAATGATCCGTGACTGATGTGAATTCATGGAATTACCCATTTGTACATACAGCGCTTGAGCCAAAAAAAAAAAAACCAACGAATGATTTTTTGACCGGATTAACAAACGAATTATATAAATACAACGCTTTGTCAAATTTAAAAGGGTAAAAATGTCTATTTGTATAGATAGCCCTCCATCTCTTTACCCTTCATCATTTATGACATCCAAACAAGAGAAGGGTTAACGATCCCATCCCCCTCCCCTCCCCCACAAAGCCCTCCCTTCCCATTCTTTTATCCTTCCCAAACAGAACCTTAATATTAACCAAGGACACACATGTGTATATATCTAAAAAAGAATAGACTCTAATTTATTAAATATCAATCGATATGATTTATTTAAAATTAAGCAACTTTATAAACTTTCTAAAAGTACGTACCAAATTAAGATGACAAGAGGAAATGTGATCAAGAACTAAGTACCAAATTAAGATAATTATGTTGATCTCCTTTAGAATTATGTATAGATAAATTTTATTGGTACGTTTATTGTAATTATCACTCACGTATTGACAACCGAATTGCATTTATTTTGAATTATTTTAAGATATAAATATACTAATGAATTATATTTGAAAGTAATAAGGTTACGGAAATTAAGAAATAACTTAAATTTGTGAGAGAAAATATTTATAATGTAATTTTATATTTAAATTTAATATTTTAGAAAGTAATAAATTTTATAGTTTTACGTTTATATTTAAACTTTTAAACGAGTAATAAGATGTATTTATATTTTTTACCTTTTTATATTTTTTTTATTGGTCAAACAATATTTCTTTGATATTTTTATTGGCATAGCGTTTATAACGTAAGAGACCCATTCAGACAAAATAATACATAAGGAACTAAACTAAAATCTAAAATAAACATATATAAGGAAGTAAAAGTACAATTTAGCCATATTTATATTATTTATATGAATATGAATATAATTATTAATTATTATACACCAATTCATGTAGTTCAATTATGACAAACTGATCCGACTAGTAACCCATTGACCTCGTAGCATGACCGAGTCGATAACCGATCCTAGTTTTAAAACACTACCCCAAGTATTTGTCCATGGATCTGCCACTGCGGACATCAGCAAACATGGGCAACTTCTAGGGTGGGAAAGCATGGTGGGTAACACCACCATGCACAACTTCTCTCTACCCTTGGATTATGAGTACCCCACAGTAATATCATGCACCCTCTCCACCAAATTATTTCTCTTTAGAAAATGATTTTTTTTTTGGAAAATAAAATTTGAACATCACTTTTATGACACATTTAGACAGATATACGACCAATATTTTCAAAATTTTTTTAAAAATTTCTTCAGAAAAATATTTTTTCCAAAAATAATAATTATAAAGTAGTTAACGCAAGATAAATAAGTGTCCCATATTTTTTGGAAAATGATATTTGAACATCACTTTCGCCACAATTGTGACACAGATTAGATCGTGCAGACAATAATTTTTCAAATTTAAAAATTCTTCAGAAAAATATTTTTTCTAAAAATATAATTATAAAGTGGTTATCAGAGGGATACGACAATATTTTTTCAAAAATTAAAATTAAATTTCTTCAGAAAAATAATTTTTTCAAAAAAAAAATTATAAAGTGGTTAACACAGTACAAATAAGTGCCCCTCATTTTTATGTGTGCCTAACCACTTTTATAATTATTTTTTTGGAAAAAGTTATCTTTCTGAAGAAATTTTTTGAAAAAATATTGTCCGTGTGTGTCCTCCTCATAACCACTTTTATAATTATATTTTTAGAAAAATATTTTTCTGAAGAATTTTTTTAAATTTGAAAAAATATTGTCCGTACACGACGGATATACGGTGTCACAATGGGTGTGGAGAAAAGTGATGTTCAAATATCATTTTCCAAAAAAAAAAAATATGGGACACTTATTTGTCTAACTACTTTTATAATTATTATTTTTGGGAAAATATTTTCCTGAAGAATTTTTAAAAAAATTTGAAAAAAAAATTGTTCGCACAGATATACAAATAAAAAGGTGTCATAAAAGTGATGTTCAAATTTTATTTTCCAAAAAAAAAAAATCATTTTCTAAAGAGAAATGATTTGGTGGAGAGGATGCATGGTATTACTGTGGGGTACTCATAATCCAATGGTAGAGAGAAGTTGTGCATGGTGGTGTTACCCACCATGCTTTTCCACCCTAGAAGTTGCCAGCAAACATGATCTAAACATAATTGATGAGTTTAGAGCATTCTTTGTCATGATAATGGCTCAATAATATAGTTTAATGGTATTGAGTTTTAAGGTCTTTGAGTAAAAAAAAAAAAGGGTTTTAAGATCTTGATTGTAAAATTTTAAAACTAGAAGGACTTGATAAAAAAAATTTAAAACCTATGGATTTAATTGAAAATTTGATAAAATTACAAGAACTTACATATTAATTTAACCTTTTTAATGTCGGAAATAGATTAGTTTATCTTAAGGCTCGTTTCATTTCCATTTTTATTTTAACTATAAAATGCTATTTTGTTTTTGCTTTAGTTTTTATTTTTAAAGTTTTGTTTTTTAAAAACAGTGAAGAAATTAATTCTTTTTAGACAAAATTTTACTAATAGATTCTGGAGTGAAAATAAAGTGTTATTTTGATAATTAAAATTAAAATCAACAAACGACATAATTTTATCATATGAAAATTTGTATATATCTCTTTCTCATAATATATATTCGTAATTCATAAATTATGAAAACTTCTATCTTTCTCTCTCTCATAATACACATTCATAAATTTTAATAGTGTTTCACATATTCAATATCTATAAAATAAAAATAAATAGAAATATTTTACGTGATAAAATTTATGTTAAATTTTAGAGTTAAATATGTTTTTTGTCTTTATAAATTTGGTAAATTTTTATTTTAATCAATTTATTTATTGTTAATCCCTAAAAATTCAAAACTTGTGTGTTTTTAGTCTCTTAGTCTCTAACAAGAGATTGAAAAAAGACTCCGACATGTCGAGGATTCAAATCCTCACTAGTCCTCTTGGATTTGAGGTAAATATAATTCCTTTTGGTTAAATTAAGGACGGAAAACAAATAGTTTTTTCTAGTATACCAAAAAAAATAGTTTTTTCTAAAAAATAAAATAAAATTTTACCTATTTTATAGAGTTTTTTTTAATGGAAACAAATCAACTTCATTTCACTGGAAATCTAAACGGAAAGACAACGTAGAATACTATGATAAATATGGGGACTATTCTTGGATGAAGCCATCTTTGTTAAGCAGTGAACCATTTGCTTGTTTTTGGATAAACTTCACACTAAAATTAGGAAAAGATGCTAGTAATGGATCGGGATTAAAAATTTATTTAACCCCAAATCTTAACAAAAGAGCACCATTCGCTTTGTGATCTTCTAATTTCCCCGGTCTCTACGAACAAATCAGAAAGTAGAGAGATTATTGAGCTCAACTCCCAGAGGTTGCCGAAGAACCATAAATACTCCCAGAGTAGCGTCTAGCCGTTGAAAATTTGAATGCTAGCATTGATTACGGACCCACTTTCAATGACCAAAATACCCCTCAATATTCAAATCCCGAAACCGCGATTAATTTTCTTTATACAATTTTGAATTGAATTCCAGGTCAAATCTCAGCCGTTCACAGCAAAGTTCTTTTTCGTCATATCGATTTCAACTGCGATTTTCAAATCAAACCGAAAACCCCAACCAGACACCCTTACAGTAAGAGAGTGTGCTTGTCTGTGACTTCGATCTATGTTGAACGTTCAGTTCAATCTCAAATCCCTTACCAAAGCAACTTCATAACTTCTCAAATTCGTCGCTTCGGAGTTTTGTTCTTCACTTCCTCCTTCAGGTACTGCAAATGCAAAACGTTCTCGATTCGAATCTCACTTGTCTTTTATTCATTTTGCGCCATTGATGATTTTTTTTGTCGTATGCTAGAATGCTGAGGGATTCCAAATTCCCACGCCGGAGTACCGGCAAACACGAAGAAACCGAGAATGTGGATCCTTGGGATTCAACAGCGGCAAGTCAGAGATGCACGGAAGCTTCTAGACCCCCACTGAATACAATCCAAGAGACCGAATGCCGAAGCAAGATCGAGAGGACTCCTTCGAAAACCAACAAGAGCAGAGGAGGACCCGAGCTTCGCACGCCGGATAAGCACGGAGGAGGGAGCTTGCAGTTGAAACACCGGTTCGGTTGGGCTCATAAAAACGACGCCGTTTCGTCGGTGTGTGATGATAGGAGAGGATCTGGTGTTGGAAACGCGACTCCTCGAGTGAATCGTACTGCGGGGAAAGCTTATTCCGAAAGCACTTCCGCGCAGAGTACTCCGACGAAAAGTGTGACTAAACCTCCTCCGAGCTCAAGCGTTCGAAGTAAGGCCGATGGAAGCTTCAGCGTCCGCTTGGGGAACTATGCTACATTGTATAAAGGGGTTTCGAGTACAGCTTTTACGCCCACGGTTGTTAACACTGTCGAAGTGCCTCACTTCGATCTCAAAGAAGATTCTTCGTTCTGGATTAATCACAATGTACAGGTGAGTAAGTGAGATAACTCAGATCAGTTTTAATTTGATAATTGATACAGTCTCATCTGGTTTCCAATTGAGGTAAATCAATTGGTATGAGAATGTTTGTTGAATTCTGATGCTTATTGTGATGTGGATTTTTGTCTTGTGTAGGTTATTATTCGTGTTCGTCCTCTCAATAGCATGGAGCGGAGTATGCAGGGCTATAACAGATGCCTGAAACAAGAAAGCGCTCAGTGCATTACTTGGATAGGGCACCCGGAAAACCGGTTCACATTTGACCATGTTGCATGTGAAACAGTAGACCAGGTGAGATAATTTTGAAACGACAGTTTGGTGCACAAATTTCTTTGGATGTTTGTGTTAATTTCTGTCTCCGATTGATGGTTTTGTAGGAAATGATTTTTAGAATGGCTGGTCTTCCAATGGTAGAGAACTGCCTTTCAGGATACAATAGCTGTATGTTTGCATACGGACAGGTATTATCCTGAGCTATGCCATTCTATCATCTTGAGATTATCTCATTATTATTATTATTATTATTATTATTATTATTATTATTATCTGTTCATGGATCCACCTCGTTATGAGCAATTTAACATTTAGGAATTTGTTAGCATGTAGAAATATAGTCTTCTACAAACAAGTTTTAATATAATGCTTATTGGCTATTATTGTGATTCAAATTTATTTGGAATTTGTGATATTACTTCCAATCCATGTTACAGTTCGCAGCATATCCTCGAGATATAGAGCTGTGTTTGCTTGGTCCCTTATATTTCCCATTACCTAATAGCGACGCTGCATCCAATACATCTTGCATGCATATGCTAACTTGGTAACTTTATCATAGAAATTCATAGTTATATATAACCATCGATAACTATTGATATGGAGTAAATACATCCAATTTGAATCGATATCAATTGATCTCTTGTTACCGCTCATATTGCTCATACGATAATCTTGTTACCGCTCATATGAAGTCTTCATGCACCATAATCAGGAGTTTTAGTTTGTCATTGCTGCACTGATTTATGTCTATAGTTATGTGAAGAGTATGTACTGGGTTGGGAGCACATTTTCGTAAGAAAAGGAAAACCTAGCATAGCTTGGCTCGCTTTACAGTTATTTTATGCAACCACTTTATCTTTGTGCAATTATGCCAATATATGATACGAGTGCATACAGTTATTTTTTGAAAAATATAGGATATAGGATACAATACACTTACATGGGTTTATTTATGCACAAAAAAGATTTGATGTAACATAAATAAATATATAATTGCTATTTTGAAAATTCAAATTAAGAACATACGTCAACATTTTGTCATAAAACTAGTTGGAAGCTATGTATTTGGACATTGGAACAAAAATTTATCTAAATGAAACTACTATTATGTAACAAACATAACTGTGAAAGAAGAAAAATATGCAGAACTATTAAACTCACAAATATGCAACAGGTTGAAGTTGAAAAAAAATTATGCTTTAAAATGAACTAAGGCAAAAAATGAAATCGATGGTTAAAAATGGACTAAGGCAGAAAATAGGAGATGCTGAGTTGATATTGCCACCTGGATAGAGAGATGAAGATGAAAAGAGTCAAAGTTTCTTGCCAGAGAAACTAAATTGTGGGTTCAAATCGAAGTGTTCAAGCCGCATTCAAACCTCTTAAGTCATATCCTAAATTGTCCCAGCTGCAGTAGATTTAGACAATTTTCTTTTATATTCTTGGATACTTTACTGTTATGTATAGGTGAGGTATCTAAGAATATCGGTATCAAATACTGTCTGATACGGATACGCGAAGGGAATACACGTATTGGTTTGCTTCACAAGTTTTATGTGTAGTGATCATTTATCACAAAGTTATTGAGTATACAATTCTATGCCATCTTTTCAGATATTATTATATGCTCTAGTGTGGTGTAGCTTAATTAGAAATGGAAGTGAGTGGAAGAACTTCTATTATGATAGGTAACAAAGTTATTCATTCATTTTAAGTTGACAAACAAGTTGCTCAATTTTGCAGACAGGAAGTGGGAAAACATATACAATGCTCGGTGAAATTAGTGATTTAGATGTGAAGCCCAGTCCTCAACGTGGAATGACTCCACGTATATTTGAGTTTTTGTTTGCCAGAATCCAAGCTGTAAATTCCTCATTTGTTGCTTTTTCAAGTTTATATGTATATAAAGAAGTCAACTTTTGTGATCAGTGCAGACTATTAATCCATATATCTGTTTTTATTTTTACTTTTGTCCTCTCCCCGCCTATTTTCCAGGAAGAGGAAAGCCGAAGAGACGAGAACTTAAAATACAACTGCAAGTGTTCCTTCTTGGAGATTTACAATGAGCAAATTACAGATCTACTTGATGCCTCGTCTACCAATTTGCTTGTAAGTCTAGTTCTTCCCTCATCAGATGGCTGTCAAAGCATGTTTAATTATTTTTCATTGCTCCTTGTTCTTAATAGCTGCGGGAGGATGTCAAGAAGGGTGTTTATGTTGAAAATCTGTCTGAGTTTGAGGTTCAAAGTGTGAGTGACATTATAAGGCTTCTAATTCAGGTACTAGTCTATGGGACTATCTTGTTCATTTTGAGGCATCCCTTAACATGTTTCTCTCTCCTTGTTATTTAAATGCATGATGACATAGATTTGGACTTACTTTCTTCCATTAAGCCGTAGTTTCTGACATGTAGGGATCTGCAAATAGAAAAGTTGCAGCAACAAACATGAATAGAGAAAGCAGTAGGTCCCACAGTGTTTTTACATGTGTAATTGAAAGCACATGGGAAAAGGATTCTACTACTAATTATCGTTTTGCAAGGTTAAACCTGGTTGATCTAGCTGGTTCAGAAAGGTATGGCATTAGCTTTCAGCTTGAGATATATATGTGCTTGTACTTACCAATTTATTATCATTTGTAACAGACAGAAAACTTCTGGTGCTGAGGGTGAGCGTTTAAAAGAAGCGGCTAACATCAATAAATCATTATCTACCTTGGGGTATTTTTTAACCTTAATAGATGAAGATTTCAATTTTTTTTTTGTGGATAAAATTGTCTTATTTTTCTTTCTCATTATGTTACTAATAATTTCTGATCTTGCTTGCAGTCATGTTATTATGATACTAGTGGATGTGGCAAATGGAAAGCAGAGGCATGTCCCTTACAGAGACTCTAGGCTAACGTTTCTTCTTCAGGTTGATTATGTACTGGTTTCCTTTGACATTTTGATTCTCAGCATGATTTATTATTCATCACTAGTTTTGGCATCAAATGCAGGATTCTCTTGGTGGAAACTCAAAAACAATGATTATTGCCAATGTCAGCCCATCTATCTGGTTTGTTCATTTGTCTAGAACTATGTTTCTTCTTTGAAATTCTACAAGTTTCCATACAGGTCCGATAGAGCTTTACCCTTTTCCCTTTTGCAGCTGTGCTGCCGAAACATTGAATACTCTTAAATTTGCTCAGAGAGCAAAACTAATTCAAAATAATGTGAGTGCCATTCTATGATCGGTCTGAATTGTTTTTAATGAGGATCTCATCAACCAATATACATTCTTTTTCTTGTTCTTGTAGGCTGTGGTGAATGAAGATTCTACTGGGGATGTAGTTGCTTTACAGCATCAAATTTGGCTCTTGAAGGTAGTATCAGTTATTTCCGGTTTGTAGTATAAGCTTTGTGTGTCAATAGTCGATAATTAAACTCAAATGGTGAAATTTTGTGGCAGGAGGAACTTTCTACCCTCAAACGGTTTCAGAATGTCTCCAGGTCATTGTCATTTCCTCCGGCATCTGTCAGAGATATACAAAAATCAGTAGAAGAGTGTTGCTTAGAAAATGAAACTGACATGGCTGAACAACTTGATGATGATATGCTTGATTATGAATCTAAGGGCATTAGAATGTCCCATAAACAGGTATACTTGTCTAGACTTAGCTAGGTTAACGAAAGTCCACCGGAATGACAGTATTTTTGCTCGATGATCAAACTGGTGTTTCTTTAATTTTCCTGCCTTGTCCTCTTCAAGATATAATGAATTAAAGTTTTTTGCACTGGCATTTTAGCTTCCGTGGCTAAACTAACATCTACTGCTAGTCTTCTACAAGCAAGTTATAACATTGTCAGCATCTCGATGATGTTACAATATAATTTTATTTCCCTCACACGAAAACTTTTTTTATATTCAAAATCATTTGTGGCTCAGTTAGAATCATTGAAGACAACTCTTGCTGGTGCATTGAGAAGGGAGCAGAAGGCAGAAACTTCTATTAGGCAGCTGGAAGCAAGTATTGAACTATCAAACCGTTTGGTATTTCCCTTATAAGGTCCTCTCGCTATTAGAGTTTTATATTTAAACTGCGTCTTCACTTTTTATCCATCAATCCATTGTTATTCAGGTTCATCAAAGAGAGGAGGACACTCTGAGTTGCAAAATGATGCTTAGGTTCCGTGAAGACAAAATCCGTAGATTGGAATCTCTAGTTGCTGGTACTATTAGTGCAGATGAATTTTTGCAGGAAGATAATAAAGCACTTTCTGAGGAGAATCAGTTGCTTCAGGGAAAAATTGATCAAAATCCTGAAGTTACCCGATTTGCTAAGGAGAATATCAGGCTTCAAGAAGAACTTAGAAGGTGGTATATCTTCTTTTCCCGACACAATTTGAGTGTAAAATGTTATCTTTTTAGCAGTTCCTTACTATGACTATCACAGATACGAAGAATTCTATGGAGAAGGGGAGAGAGAGATTCTGTTGAGTGAAATATCTTCTTTAAGGGAACAGGTGCACGTGTTTCTATAATCTAATACACAGATAATTTCATCTCTAGATTCCTTGTTTTGAAAAGCTTGTATGATTGGAAAATCATTGTTCTGCAGTTGCTTCAATTTCTTGGAAGAAACTCCATACAGGGTGATTCAACTTATGGCACTCAACCTCAGGTCAGTCTATAACTACTTGACGCAGTTCATAGTTTCCATCCATTGAACATTTCATTCCCTTTTTTCCTGTTCTCTTTTTTAGTCTTTATGAAACATAATATATGCTGAAATTGTATGTCTAAACCAGACCACACAAGGATATATTTGTAATAGTATAGTATGAACTATAGTCATTACTACTACTAGAATAGCGATCAACTCCTTAAATAGCCTCTTAATCAAAGCAATATTTGACTGTTCACTTATACACTAAAATACAAGATATTTCTAACACTTTCAAATTACCATTGGTGCAGAAAGCTCAATGCTGCACGAAAGAAAATGACTCCGTTGATCTAGAGGTTTTATTCCTGCGTGTATAATAAATCTTAACTTTTTTTTTTTCCAAATTCAAAATAAGGATGTGTGACCTCTTCTGTTTATGGATTGCAGCTAAGAAACACTCTTGATGAGTTGCAGGAATGCAGACGCAACTTAAACTATTGCTTAGAGGAGAATGCAAGACTCAGTAGGTATGGCTTTTGTTCTCCCAATGAAGTTCATTTAATTGTATGCAAGCAGATTGAAGCTCTCAATTTGGTGGTAAAATGCTAATTTTTTGTATTGCATATTTATACAGGGAATTAGACTCTTTTCACTCAATGTTCAACAGCACAAATGCCACAAAGGTACACTTGTTATTCTGATATAACAGCTCTTGGTTTTGTTCCTTTCTATATTCTACAAAAAACAAAATCAGTAAGAGGAGGAGAATGTGAAAGGTGTTTGCATGGAAGGCTAATTATGAACCCAATTATGATTCTTTTTGGACCTTCTTCTGCAACTAGAATTATAACTTTTGAAGCCAATATTCATACACATTAATTGTTGTTTTTTACCCATTATTATGTATGATAGTTCAGTGTTATGTGAAATAATGTTTTTTTTTGTTATCATTATATTATTTTCAGGTTTCTATAAAAGAAGCTCAAGCATTGCCACCTAAGATGGTGGTGAAGCATGAACCTCAAATGTTAACACACACAGATGATGATATCTTGAGTTTGCACTTGGAATTGGATATAATAAAGATGATTCTGACGGAAGAGAGGACTTCCCGTGGCATATTGGAAGAGCAAACAACATGCTTAAATCAGGAAATTCTAATGGCAAAAGACAAGCTTTTGCTGACAAGCAAACAATTAGAAGATGCAAACAACGAACTGAAAGAGGCAAAATTTGTTATTGAAGCGGCTCATAATGAACTGAAAGAGGCAAAATCTGTTATTGAAGCTCTTGAATCACAACAAATTTTATCAATTAATGAGATAGAAGAGATGAGGAACAAGAACAGTCATTATCTGGAGCTTATGAGGAAACATGAGCGTGAAATCGTGGCCTTGAAGAGCCAACTTGCATCTAAAGAGTTGAGAGATAATTTATCTTCAAATCATTTAAAGATTGACAATGAGTCCCCCTTACAGGTAAAACTCAGAAGGATGCATGATTCTCTCGAGAAAGCCAAGCAACTGAACACGTTGTACCAAAGTGATCGTGCATTCCAGGTATCTAATGAGGAAGAGATGGATGAAGTCCGTCGGCAGGCTGAGGCTGAAACTGCTGAGGTGATTGTTTGTATGCAGGAAGAACTTGCCCTGCTCCAGCATCAAGTGAATGATAGTCGTTTGAAGGAAATAGAAATGAAAGAGAGTATACTGCATTTGGAAACTGAATTGAAGGAGGTGCAAGAAAAATTGCTTACTACTGTTGATGATAACCAAAGTTTAACTGAAGAGCTTTGGCAGAAAGGTAAAGAACTCAAATCCCTGGCTGAAGAATGCGAATTATTAACCTCTGAGATTGAAGAGATTCTTGCTGATGGATGTGAGGCACTCAATGATGCCTCTGATGAACTTGGCCATATAAGTAATTCATTTCCACAGAAAAGGATCTGGATTTCTGAACAAGTTGGCATGATGGTTAGACAAATCTCTGAAAAGGAATTATTAATTGATGAACTCAGGAGATGTTTGGAAGATGCAAGCAATAAAAGAAGTGATATGGAGTGTATGCTGAAGTCCTTACGAAGTGCAGCAATGGTGATTACTGAAGCCCACCAGAAGGAGTGTGCTGAACTAGAGAAAGAAATTCTCCTATTGACATCAAAGCTGAGTGAAACAACATCTACTGTGACACAGATGAAGGAGCAGTTGATAGCGGCAGAAGATCATATTAGAAAAGCATCAAATTGTGCAACAGTGGCTTTCGTAGTTGTGAATAGATTGTCAGAGGTGAATCTTGGATACCTTGAAGATCTAAAGCACAAAGATATTCTGCTTGGTGAACTAGCAGACACTAATGATAGGAAGGATGCCATTCTCATTGATCAATCCACTTCACTTGAACAAGCAGAGGGACAGATAGCAGAGTTGCAGGAAAAAATTGACAAAGTAAGGCAGAAGCTGTCTGAGGAGCAAGAGCACGCTTGTGCTTTGGAACAAAAGCTTGAAAACATTGAAAAAAATGCCATTTCTGAAACGAGGGAGCAACTAGTGATATTACAAGATGGTGTTTCTTCAATCAGGTCATCCATGGCTTCTTTTGCTGATCAATCCAAAAGTCTTGATAATAGAAATTTGTTGGCTGTATGCACATCATCCGATGATGATAATAGTGAACCAGGGGTAAGCGAATGCTACATTTTGATAGATTAATTTGGCTAATGTCACATTTATTTTATTCATGGGTATGATCTGTGAACGATTTTTATTTAGTTTTTTTTTTTGCTATTTTTCTATTCTGAAAGTCTTGATAATAGAAATTCGTTGGATGTATGCACATCACACTATGATGATAATGGTGAACCAAGGGTAGGCTAATGCTGCTTATGATAGAATAATTTGGCTAATGTCACTTATATTTCATTCATGTGTGTCTGTGAATGGTTTTTATTTAGTATGTTGCTACTTTGGTATTGTTGCAGACAAGTTCTGAAACGCATCAAAACAGTGATTCAGATGCACTTTCTGTTGAAGAACCTATAGTTGGCATGGCTGACGTACCCTTTAGATTGGCCAAAAGTGGATATGATAAGAAAGACCATAAATCAAGAAGAGTTTGCAAGGATACACGTGAAAGAGATGTTACCATTGCACTTTTGAGAAAAGAAATAGAATGTGCTCTTGAAAGCTTAAAAGAAGTGCAAGATGAGATGGCCAGATTACATGAAGAGAAAAAGGAGATGTCAATGCAAGGAAAGCAGAGTCAGGAAAGCATCAAGTGCCTCACAACTCAAATACTTGCCCTGCAAGCAGCTATGAGACACTTTGAAGAGCAATCCGAAGTTAAGGTTGAAGTACTCAGTCACAAGCTTAGAAACCTGGAGAAACCTCTGAAAGAAGCTGTCTCCCATTGGTATCGAACGAAAGAGGTAAAATCATTTTGTTATTAAATATGATATCCAGGATGAAACCTCTCATGCTGTTTTTGTTCTCTTCCATTCACTAATAAAGAGAATTTCCTGTTCACTTTACTTGCTTATGTGCAGTAAATTACTTTTCTTGTTGTCATGCATTTGTCCTCCTTCATGCTGATAGACACTTTACGGTTGAATGAATTATGTTAACATTCATTGATTTCATACGCACTACACATTTTTCCTTGCAGTTGCTTGAACTTGAAGTTGGAGAGGCAAAGATCCTTCAAGCTCAGAAAGCCGAAGAGGCTTCTTGTATTCTTGCTAAGTTTGAAGAAGCCCAAGATACAATGAAAGAAGCAGATATTATGATCAATGAATTGGTGATAGTTAATGAGTCAATGAAGATTGATATGGAAAAACTGAAAGAAAGAGAAGTCACATTACTGAATGAGAAGGATATATTAGTCAACAAGGTGCAGAACTTACAGACCGTTGTTGATTTGAAGCATCAGGAGATAGACGACCTTGTTGAATCAAATCTTATAGAAACAAAGGATTTAGTCATGAAGCTGGATGATGTCATCAAAGAGGTCCAGTTGATGATGAAGGAAAGTTTCATGTCTTTAGGTTGTGACTTAGAGTGCTTCAAGTCTCAATTTTTATATTCCACTAAGTTGATACAACCATGGCTTGAGAAGATCTGGTCTGAGATAGTTTTTAAAGATTGTGCTGTGTCTGTACTACATCTCTGTCACATGGGTATTCTACTGGAAACAGTAACAGGGATGCATGCAGAAAATGGTTTGCTTTCACATGGCTTGTGTGAATCAAATTCTGTCATAAGTGATCTGAAGGAACACAATTTTAGGACGAGGCAAGAACTAGAAATGTGCAGAATGTTGAAAGGGAAACTGCTAGTTGACATCAAGAACAGTTTTGATCGCATTACTAGGAAAGAAGTTGAAGCTGAAGAGATCACCATCAAGCTAAACACTTTCGCTAAAAACATGTCAGACCTACAACTGCAGGAGGAGATGATGCTGCAAAGGTCTAATGAAATGGGAACCCAACTTGCTATATTGATGAGGGAATTGGATCTGAGTAAAACAGATGTTGTGACATCCCTTTTAGATCAAGAGAAACTACTGAAACAGAAAGCAGAAGCCATTGAGTCTCAAGCTGAATTTTTTATGGTAGATTGGTACGCCAAAGACTTTGAGTTACTCATCCATGCTTCCGAGTTAAGAAATATGGCATATAATATATCTGATATGGAGGAGCATTTTGTCAAGTACTCTACATTACTTGAGCAACTGAAAAAAGAAACGATCTTTTTCCAGGTAGAAACCGCGTTAGCAGAACAAATTTTGATCGACAAGGAAGTTGAAGTTTCCCTTCTAAAAAGAGAAGTTCAGCAGGCAAAATTGGAAAAGCAAAACTTATTGACGGAATTGAAACAGAACGTCTTAAGGATTACAGAGATGGGTGAAGTAAACAAGGCACTTGAACAAAATACTGAGTTTTTAAAGGATGTTACTTGTTCTAATAATGCATTGAAGGGTGAACTTGTTGAAGTTAAGGAGTCAAAGAAAAGACTTCTGGATCAGATTCTAGATCTTGAAGCTGATTATGATAACGTAATTGGTGATGTCATAGCAAAGGATGTGGCTTCTGAATTTTCTTTTCATCAAATTTCTTTTCTTGAAGATCAAATCACAGAGTTAAAGAACATAAACTACATGTTGGAAAATTCATCGTGGGGACTTAAGAATGAGCTGAACCTAAGGGATTCAGAGATAACTAGAATGCAGAGTTTACTGCAGCTTGAGTTATCCAGAAAGGATGATGTAATAAAAGGGTTGCTGTATGATTTGAGCTTACTGCAGGAATCTGCGTCTAACAGTAAAGACCAAAAAGATGAAATGGAGGAAATGGTGGCTACAATAGAAGCATTAGAGTCAGAGCTTACTGTTAAATCTGGTGAGCTTGCTGATGTTGTTGCAAACTGTCGTTTGCTTGAAGCTCAGTTACAGGATAAGTCAAACACGGTTACAGCTCTTGAGTTGGATCTCTCAAAAGAGCGTGAGGTTTCAAAGCGGCTAGTCAGTGAAATACAAGAACTTAGAGATCAAGTTGAAGATGCCTTGGAAGCAAGAAAACTGGCTGAGGAGGAGCTAAAAGAGAAAACGAAGATGACACAGAGTTTAGAAGATGAAATCTTGGAAATGAGCAGTGTTCTTGGCCAAATGAATGACTCAATTAAAAACCTGAGTAGTGATATGGATGAACGCACTATTGAGAGGGATCAACTTCAGGGTCAGGTGATTCTCCTCAAAGAAAGGCTCGAAAACGCTGAAGCACAAGCTGAAGCTAATGAAGTGATTGCTCAAGAAGCTCAAAAGGTAGCACTCTTATTGATTAATGATGTAGCATGTTTTCCTTCAATGACATAACTAGCGAATGATTAATGATTGAACGTGAAGAACTTTGTTCTGTGGTATCATGTCTTAAGCAGTTACTGAACATTTGTATCTTTAGCGGCTGTAACATGTCAGATGTCAAATTTTCAATGTAAAATGATATAGTAAGCCATATCAATATGGGATTTGTGCTGTGAACAGTTTGTAGAGATATAAAATAATTTAGATAGATAATCGAAAGAGCAGGAGTTGAGAATCTAAATTCCATAGAGATTGATGTACCAAAGGAAGCATAACATAGAGTGCAATTGTGATGTTGATACTTGATAACCTAATGCTAAATGTTTGATCTCTGAAAAATAATTTTTCGAATGATCATTGATTTTCTTTTGCTCTAGGGATGAACTTTACTTTGCAGTCAAAGGAAAAAATGGCAAACTAGTTGAGTGACTGTTTTCCTCTTTGTTTGTGACTAAAAATTGTTACAATAATTGCAGATGGCAGAAACAAGAAAAATTTATGCTGAAGACAAGGAAGCAGAGGTTAAACTTCTAGAGAGATCTGTTGAAGAGCTAGAAAGTACTGTAGATGTACTAGAAAACAAAGTGAGTTGTCTTTGTTTTTTGTAATATTTGACAGGAAGCTTGCTTACCTTCATTGGCATTACACTTACACTTCATTAATTCTTTTGGTCAGGTTGACATCATTAAAGGAGAAGCAGAACGACAACGGCTGCAAAGAGAAGATCTAGAAATGGAGCTACATACATTAAAAGATCAGATGCAAAATGTTAAAAATGCTGATGGTGACATAAAAAGGTTTAGGCCATTTATTCTCAACTATATGCCATTTTGTGTATGATGCTATATCATAGGCAATTGCGAATCTGCTGCGCTAAACTATAAGCTATTTTTCTGTTTCATTTAATTCCTGTAGATTTTTGGATGAAAAAGTGAATAGTCTTGAAGAAGCCCTAAATCACATTCAGGTTTTGAAGAGGGATTTAGCAGGAAAGGATGCAGAGGTAGTATTTTCACACCATGACTAAATATATCTTTTGTGTTGAAGTTTCTTATAACTGCTAATTCCATTCCTTTTCTTGGCTGGTCTCTGATAGATTGCACAAATGAAAGCTCATATTTCAGAGCTAAATCTGCATGCTGAAGCACAGGCGCAGGAGTACAAGCAGAAAGTTAGTATTTTAGTAATTGCATTGAATAAAATGTCATATTGGTTATATTTAGATTTTCAAACACAGTGGTACTAACTATATAAAACAGAGCATTTTTTCTTTATAGGCTATATATAGCTTATAATTGTTGAAGTTTTGTGGATTTTGGATAAAAGAAAGAGAAGAGAAATAACAAGGACTTTGAATATGATAATAGTATAATATTATTGGACTTTGAATATGATAATAGCATAATATTATTGATAATGATTTGGTGATAACTTGATACAAAAGTCTAAACGCTAATCCCTATTTATTGGGATACAAGACTCCTAACCTTAATTAAATAGGAAAACCAAGAAACAAATCATGATAATAACTAAGTAATATAGAAACTAATCATAAGAGATAATCTAAGATAAGAAACTAATCCTATGAGATAATTCAAGATAATATCTAGATATTCCAGGATACTTTTATATTTTCTAACATTCCCCCTCAAGCTAAAGCTTATTAAGCTTTAAGCTTGTTACAGATATACACTATGAAAGAGAAAACGACATGAGGTACATGGTTCCTAGAAGTCTACAACCTTCTATCTTCTTCCCGCGTCACCGCAAAACTCGCTCCAAAAGAATTAAGAACCCCAATTTTGGGAACAAACGTCGAATGCCAAAATAGGTAAAATCTTAACTATTAAGCAAAAGCAACAACTCAAGGCTTAACCACTTAACAAAAACAAACAATAAACCAAAAATCTCAAAACTGTCTTCAAAGAGGAGTCTAAATTGGTACCGAGAGTCAGAAGCAATGCCCAAATAGTACCACAAGTTGTAAGGGCGTGTCACAAATAAACCAGAAGCAAAACCAAACTGCAGCGATATTGGGTCAACGCTCACTCCGGCAGCTGAAGCCCAAACTTGAAGGTGTCATAACTTCAAACAAACGATGTTAGGCTAGCACTTACTCTGGCAGCTGAAACCTTAACTGGAAGTGTCACAACTTCGAAACAAACTAAAACAATAATGAGCCACCTTTCACTCCGACAGCTGAAAATCTAATTGGAACCGATGATGGTGGCACAACTTCAATCCAAACAGAATACACAATGGTTTCTGACCAAACATAGAGCCCCAAATAAACTCTGCTTCTCAAACAGCACAAATCAATAACGTTTTCTTCATGGTGCGAAGCCAAGTGACCAAAGGATTTGAACCCACCAAACCTGGAACGCAGTAGCAGTGACGAACAAACCGAACAGAATGCCAATAGTGCAAAAACGAAAGCTAGGTCACAGAAGAAACGCGCGTAACGGCGCGCAACTGGGAGGTTGACGACGGCGTCTAGGAGGCTGACAGATTGGCACCTTCCGGTTCTTATGTTGGGGCGCGTAGCGGTGGAAGGCTGCTCCGGCGACTGTTTAGGTCTAGACAGTGGTGTCCCTTGGACACCCAACAACCAAATTGGGACAAGACAAATCAAGTTTCGTAAGACGGATCAGGTGGATGAAGCCAAAACACCGCATAAGACAAAAAAGACAGAATTTTTTTTAGTGCGCCAACAAAATTATTTGAGTTCCTTTGTACTTAGGGGAACTCGGCAAAGGAATAGTGACGAGATATGTCATGGAGGATGGTACCGCTCTAATACCATGTTGAAGTTATGTGGATTTTGGATGAAAGAATCATGTTGAAGTTATGTGGATTTTGGATGAAAGAAAGAGAAGAGAAATAACAAGGACTTTGAATATGATTATAGGTTTAGAGAAAGTAATTTTATTTCTCTTATTCCAGAATGAAGGTACAAGCAGCATATATATGCAGATCAGATCTGCTTACAATAGAAGGAAACAAATCTCCCATAAATGAGGAGAGAAAGGAATAAGGAGACAATTAATTAAAATAGAGAAAAACTTTCCTATACTACTTAATCAGATATGATTCTGATTTTATTATCTGATATGATTCAGATTTTTATTCTCCTAAAACCAGCTCCAATGAATCTGGACAGCAAGGCAGCCAAGTGCGACACCCCCCCTCAAGTTGGTGCATAGATGTCAGTCATGCCCAACTTGCCTACAAGGATTTCATACTTGGGCCGAGCGAGACCTTTAGTAAGAATGTCAGCCACTTGATGCGTACTTGGAACAAATGGCATACAACTAATTCCACCATCAATCTTTACTAAAATGTCTATCTATCTCCACATGCTTTGTGCGGTCATGTTGGACCGGATTGTGAGCAATGCTTATAGCTGCTTTGCTGTCATAGTACAACTTCAAAGGAAGGTTCACTTGAATCCACAACTCTTCAAGAAGTATTTTCAGCCATAATATCTCACATAAATGAGGAGCTAAGTGCGACACCCCCCCTCAAGTTGGTCCATGGCTCTAAATTCAGCTTCAGCGCTGCTCCTAGCCACCACATCTTGTTTCTTGCTGCGCCAAGTAACTAAGTTACCCCATACGAAAGTACAATAACCTGATGTGGACCTCCTATCTGTGATAGATCTTGCCCAATCAACATCGGTATACGCTTCTATGGTTTTCTGTGTGGTCTTCTTAAAGAAGAGCCCTTTGCCTGGAGCACTCTTCAACTATCTTAGGATCCGGTAAACAGCTTCAAGATGCTCCTCATATGGAGCATGCATGAATTGACTTACTAGGCTCACTGCAAAAGCAATGTCTGGTCGAGTATGAGATAGATAAATCAATTTTCCAACTAACTTTTGATACCTGGAGGTGTCAACTGGAGTTCCTTCTTTGCTGTTCCCAAGTTTTTTATTT
The DNA here is from genome assembly GCA_037113605.1 of Calophaca sinica. Lineage (NCBI taxonomy): Eukaryota > Viridiplantae > Streptophyta > Magnoliopsida > Fabales > Fabaceae > Calophaca > Calophaca sinica. Next base: position 96,380,819 of record CM073734.1, on the reverse strand, counting down.
GGGTCAATAGGAGTTTCTGCCGGTCTGCACCCACTCATACCTGTCTCCTTAAGCAGATCCAGAACATACTTTCTTCGTGATAGAACAATCCCCTCTTTTGGGCGAGCTATCTCCATTCCCAGGAAGTATCTCAATGATCCTAGATCTTTAATTTCAAATTCTGCAGCAAGGGCCCTTTTCAATCTATTCATCTCCACCACATCATCTCCTGTAACTATTATGTCATCCACATACACGATCAGGATGGCAATTTTTCCATTGACAGACCGCTTTACAAACATGGTGTGGTCAACTTGGCTTTGGGTGTACCTCTGCCCTTTCATAAACTGTGTGAATCGGTCGAACCATGCACGTGGTGATTGCTTTAGACCATATAGCGATTTCTTTAACTTGCAGACTTTAGATTTAAATTTCTGCTCAAAGCTCGGGGGAGAATCCATATAAACTTCCTCTTCTAGATCCCCATTTAAAAAAACATTCTTTACATCCAGCTGCTGTAAAGGCTAATTAAGGTTAGTAGCAAGGGATAAAAGGACTCTTACAGTGTTTAGTTTTGCGACCGGGGCAAAGGTCTCAGAGTAATCAATCCCATATGTCTGGGTGAACCCTTTGGCAACCAATCGGGCCTTGTACCTTTCAATAGAGCCATCAGAGTTGTACTTAATGGCGAATATCCACTTGCATCCCACAGTAGATTTTCCTTTGGGCAGCTCCACAACTTGCCACGTCTGATTTTTCTCGAGAGCATTCATCTCTTCTTGGACAGCTTGTTTCCATTCTGGTATTTCTAATGCATCCTGTACACTTTTAGGGATGTCCATACATGACAATTGTGAGGTAAAAGCACGAAAGTTTGGTGACAGCTTTTCATACGATACAAAGTTAGACACGGGATGTTTAGTACAAGATCTCACACCCTTCCGGAGAGCAATAGGAAGGTCACCATTAGAAAAAACATTAGGTTCAGAATTTGAGGTAGATTCAGAATTAATTTCAGGAAGTGTCTTACCTGGTGGTTCCTCGGATTCATGGTGGTGCAAAGGATCACACATCTCTATTCCTTGAGTATAGTTCCTTCTTGTATAAACTCTTTCAAAGGGTTCTATGCCCTTGTGTTTAGTACTTGCTTCAATTCCCTTGCTGGGCTCCTCTTCCTCATCTTTTGATTTAGAGGAGCTAGGACTGTTATCTTCCACAATTTTTTGTAACTCATTATTTTCAGTACTGGGCATAAGACAAACATCAGAGTTTTTATCATTTACAGGACTTGCTCCCTCATTAGACTCATCAAGTTGAAAGTAATTTGTCGAGTCTTCTATTATTTCCCCCCCTGAAGATGAGACCCAAAAAAAGGTGTAGATTCAAAGAAAGTAACATCCATAGTCACGAAAAAATTTCTGGAGATTGGGTCAAAGCATTTATACCCCTTTTGAGAGGGTGCATATCCAACAAACACACTTTTTTGCCCGAGGGTCCAATTTACTTTGATTAGGTGTGTTGACATGTATAAAGGTTGTGCAACCAAATATTTTTAAAGGTAAATTAGAGGACAGCCTGTTTGTTGGAAAGCATTTGAGAAGCATATCGAGAGGGGTATTGAATTTCAAAACTTTACTGGGCATTCTATTTATTAGATAAGTTGCTGTTAAAATAGCCTCTCCCCACAGATATTGTGGGACCATGGTTTGAAAAAGTAAGGCTCTAGCAACTTCTAATAAATGCTTATTTTTCCTCTCAGCTATCCCATTCTGTTGAGGAGTATTAACACAAGAACTTTGGTGAGCAATGCCCTTTTCCAGAAAAAATTGATTTAGGTATTGGTTAAAATATTCTCTTCTATTATCACTTCTAAAAATCTGAATTGTTTGTTGAAATTGAGTTTGATAGAATTTTTTTTTTTTTAAAATCATTCAAACTTCAGATTTTTCTTTCATCAAATATACCCAAGTCAACCGCGTGTGATCATTGTTAGTTAGTATGAGACGCAATATTGGTCACGCAGTTCGGCTAATCTTTGCCTACGTCTGCGACTACAGAGTAGCTGTAGTTCCGTTTTATTGATTGTCTGTCTGTCCTTGAGTACAAACACTAATGAGTTTAAATAGGCTATTCTATGCGTAAACCTAACGGGCCTGGGCCGAATACATATATAAATTAATCAACTATTTACAAACTTCCTTATTCACATCCCCCCTCAAATTGATGCGGGTCATCAAGGAGCATCAATTTGCCAACAAGAAACTGATGGCGTGGACGAGGAACACTTTTGGTCAAAATATCTGCAACTTGAAATTGAGTATTGATATGAGGGATGGATATAACATGATTATCATAGGCTTCACGAATAGCATGACAATCAACTTCAATATGCTTAGTACGCTCATGAAAAACCGGATTTGCAACAATCTGAATGGTACTTGTATTGTCAGCATAGAGAGATGTCGGTTCGGTTTGAGGAAATCCAAGTTCACCCAAAAGACCACGAAGCCAAAGTATTTCGGAGCATGCCGTAGACATAGCACGATACTCCGATTCAGTTGAGGACTTAGAGACTCTTGCTTGCTTCTTACTTTTCCATGAGATCAACGAAGAACCAAGAAACATGCACCAACCAGCGACAGAGCGGCGAGTGTCAGGACACCCAGCCCAATCAGCATCACTGTAGGCAATCAACTTAAGAGGGGTCACAATCATCAATAAAGCTCACAAACCATCTCTTACCCACAGGGGTAGTGACACGACTTGGTCCCATACATCACTATGGATAATAGTGAAAGGTTTAGATGGTTTATACGTTTGAGAAGGATAAACAGTGCGATGATGTTTAGCAAGTTGACAAGTCTCACAATTAAACAAAGAGAGATTTTTATTTCTGAAAAAATCTGGGAACAAATGCTGTAAATAATTAAAACTAGGATGGCCTAACCTATAATGCCATAACATTATTTCGTTGTCCTTAGACCCAGAAACTGAATTGAAGCAAGTACTTTGAGGTTTTTCATTTAAGGTAGTGAATCCATCTTCAAAGACATAGAGACCGTCAACTTCCTTAGCACTGCCAATCATCCTCCCCGATTCCAATTCCTGAAATTTACAACCAAGAGAATCAAACATAACAGAACAGTTCATGTCCAAAGTCAATTTACTAATGGGCAAGAGGTTACAAGACAAGTTAGGAACATGAAGAACATTATGGAGAGTTATTAAAGGAGAAAGAGGAATAGATCCGATTCCAGCTATTGTAGAGAGAGATCCATCAGCAATTCTGATTTTTTTATTCCCTGCACAAGGACTATAGGAGGAAAACAGTTTGGAACAATCGGTCATGTGGTCAGTAGCTCCCGAGTCAATTACCCAAGAACTTTTAGAATTTTGGGTAAGGAGGGCAGTAGAGAGAAATGTACCTTTTTGGGCTAGGGAACAAGAAGGGTTTGCTGTCATGTTTGGAGAGAAGAGTTTGTACAGTTGCTCAAGTTGCTCTTTTGTGAATGGAAGTGTCTCTGAAGTAGATGAAGGCTCTTGAGAATCCTCAGTCGCGGTTTGATATGCGCGCCCAGTTTTGGTGGGTTTCTTCTTCCAATTTGATGGCTTTCCGTGGATGCGCCAGCAAGTCTCCCTTGTGTGCCACGGTTTTCTGCAATGATCACACCATGGCTTCTTCCCTTTTTCATCTTCCGATGGGACTCCTCTGGTCACAAATGCTGAACTTTCAGGTTCATGAGTTGTGGATGACTCATGAGTCTTCAGCATGATTTTTCTTCTTGATTCTTCCCTCCTAACTTCAGAAAAGACCTCCCTGATAGAGGCCAGCAAGAAACATATAAACGCGACCATTCTCCTCTCTTTTTTTGAACCGAGCAGAGTCTTTGGGGTTCTCCCAATCATTTTCATAACATTGTTCTAATTCTTGCCAAAGGGTCATCATCAGATTGTAATAAGAGGTGACATCTTGTTCACTTTGCTTGGCCTGCCATAGTTGTCTCTTCAAATCATAAGTTTGAGAAGAGTTCTCCAGGTCCGAGTAGCATTCTCGTACAGCATCCCACACATCCTTGGTTGTGGGAAGAAATAAATAGGGCTTTCCGATGGCAGGCTCCATAGAGTTGATGAGCCATGCGGTAATCATGGAGTTTTAAGATTTCCATTTTGTGAAAGAAGGGTCATTTTTGGCAGGCTGTACTACATCTCCTGTGAGGTATCCCAGCTTCCCCTTCCCGTCTATGGCCAATTTCACCGACTGGTTCCACTCAATGTAGTTTCTGCCATTGAGTCGGTGCACAGTCAGTTGAAGGCTTGGGTTCTGCGAGAAGGCATCAAATACGACAGGCTGCGACACAGCTTGGGTCGTCGAAGTGCTGGACGCATCCTTTGGGACATCGCTTGGTTTTTCCGTCGCAGGAGATGATGTTGTTGTAGAAGCGCCGGTCATCGCCGTCTTCACCATGATAGAGATAGGTTTAGAGAAAGTAATTTTGTTTCTCTTATTCCAGAATGAAGGTACAATCAGCGTATATATGCAGATCGGATCTGCTTACAATAGAAGGAAACAAATCTCCCATAAATGAGGAGAGAAAGGAACGAGGAGACAATTAATTAAAATAGAGAAAAACTTTCCTATACTATTTAATCAGATATGATTCTGATTTTATTATCTGATATGATTCAGATTTTTATTCTCCTAAAACCAGCTCCAATGAATCTGGACAGCAAGGCAGCCAAGTGCGACAATGATAATAGTATAGTGTTATTGACAACGAGTTGATGATAACTTGATACAAAAGCCTAAACACCAATCCCTATTTATATCGATACAAGACCCCTAATCCTAATTAAATAGGGAAACTAAGAAACAAATCATGATAATAACTAAGTAATATAGATACTAATCTTAGGAGAAAAGAAACTAATGCTTTGCCAAACTAAGTAATAAGAAACTAATCTAAAATAAGAAACTAATTCTATGAGATAATTCAAGATAATATCAAGATATTCTAAGATGCTTTTTTATATTCTAACAATAATATTAAATGTATCATTATTTTAAATCAGTTCAAAGCATTGGAAGCCATGGCTGAGCAAGTCAAGCATGAGGGCATTTCTGTCCATTCCACCAATGCTTTGTCAAACAAGTCTGAAAAGAATGCCCCCAAGTCTCGAGGTTCTGGTTCTCCTTTCAAATGCATTGGGTTGGGATTGGCACAACAGATAAAATATGAGAAGGTTGAAGAGCTGTCAGCTGCAAGACTGCGCATTGAAGAACTAGAATCTCAGGCAGTATGCCGACAGAAAGAGGTAGGCTTTTCTCCTCGACTGCATGTTCTACAGTGTTTGGCTTATGCTTATGGCCTTCAATATGTTTCTTGCTTTTCCTTGTTCAGATATTTTCACTGAATGCTAGACTAGCAGCTGCTGAGAGCATGACCCATGATGTAATTCGAGACCTGCTTGGAGTAAAGTTGGATATGACCACTTATGTGGTAAATTCATCCAGCAGTGACTATATTTTCATTTTCGCGATACATAGATGAAAATTAAATAGTTGTCATAATCATCATTGAGCGGAAATAATACACTTGTAATTTATGGTTAGGGGCATATGGTAGAAATGGGATCACTGCCTTAAAAGAGAGGAAGTCATAATTTTTTTTTATAAAAAAAGGTCTTTTTAAAAAAGAACAATTAGAGTTCTGCTTCCCAATAATGCATGTCTTTAATTTTCTTTTGTTAATGTAGTCACTGCTGGATAATCATCAAGTGCAGAAGATTGCAGAGAAAGCTAAATTTCTTACTCTAGAGCCTCAAGAGAAGGTAGTACAACCTTTCTACTAGATTGCAATGTTATCATGCTGAAACTTAGTTCAAGTGAATTGCTTGGTGCATTCAGGAGCAGGAGGTTATTAAACTAAAGAAGCAGCTGAATGAATTTATTGAAGAGAGGCAAGGGTAATTAAAATTAAATTTCAGATTTTTATTTTGGGATTGAGAACTGAATCTCAAATGTTAAACTACTGTTAGCTTTTCTTTCTTACACACACACTCCTATGATTCTCAAACCTTACTGGTCAGATGGCTGCAAGATATGGATAGAAAACAAGCCGAATTGGTAGCTGCACAGATTGCATTGGGAAACCTTCGGCAGCGAGACCAGTTACTAAAAACTGAAAATGAAATGTTGAGGGTAACAGATTAAAGCTACTTTTCTCTCTTCTTTTTTTTTTTTTTTGGTACATTTATTCTCTTTTATTTCTAGTCGGCTAACCTTGCTGAACTCATTTTTGTGCAGATGGAAAATGCGAGTAAGAAGAATAAAGTAATGGAACTGGAGGAAGAAATGAAGAAGCTGGCGGGTCAGCAAAACCTCCAGCAGCGTATTCATCATCATGCTAAAATTAAGGTGAAATCTTATCATTTTACTTTCCTCAAGTATCGAGTAATAGATGCTTTTGCGCTTCCTCCATTATTTTTGCAGGCACTAAATTTCAAAACTGTGACAAAATATTTAATTTAAAAATATTAAAATTTGGCAAGGTATCTTTAATTTTATTATTCCATTTCTTTGAGTTGGATCTTGAGATTGGTCGTGGAATAATGCAACAGGAGGAAAACAACACGTTAAAGATACAGAACGAAGAACTCAGTGCAAAGCTGCGGAGGGCAGAGATCTTCCTTTCGCGTGTTAAAGAAGATCTTGCCCGTCTTCGTGCTTCTGCTGGGGTGAAACTATGTATTGATTTTGATGAGGAGCAACGTCTGAGGATAAAGCTGAAGGTCAGTTTTCTAAGTACTATATTGTACTCCAAGTCACTAAAAATAATGGATGTTTAAATATTTTTAGTGAATAATGCCATAGGAGATCGAGGAAGAGAAAGTACAATTGGCACAGCAATTACTGAGATTGTCTACCAATGTTCTAAAGGTAAGCGATAATGATTTGTGGTTCTTGCTCTGCCCGTAGTCTCCCAACCTTCTCCAATGCAATAAACAAAGAATGGAAATCGCTTGGTAAGATACTAATCCTAAGTATGCCTTACGTTCAGGCTGCTGGAGTAGCAAAACCACTTTCGGATGTGAATCCTTCTATTGCTGAGGAGGCCCTAGAGGAGCTCAAGAATAGGATAAATTCCCTGGAAATGGAACAACAAGATTTGAAGTTTAACGTATGTGAATCCTTCTATTACATAATACAGTAGTTAAGTGAATTTGATTACGAAGCTTTCTGTATCAAATTTTAAAAAACTAACAAAAATGGATTCTTGCTTACACAGAATAAAATTATAAATGAAAGGATCCGATTATCTGAAATCATGCCACAAGCTTCTCCTTTGAACTCAAGACCTGAGGAGAATCAAATAACTCCACCAAGGGCATGCCATGCTCCGTTTCTTTCCAGTTTTGATCGATAGTAAAGTGTATTAACTTTCAGGTAGCTATTTCATTACCTTGTGTTTACCCATTCATGCTATATTATTATTAACATGTAAATATGATGTATGTACCATGTACAGTTAAATGAGAAATTTATTTTATTAGTTTACTAGTGGAAACATGTCAGTCGTATAACTATTCCTATTCATACGGTAATATAAAAATAACACAACTTCGATTATAAAACAGCAAAGGTTAAGATCATGAATGAAACTTAAATACAAGCAGGATGGATTAAGGAAATTCGATCCTAGAATCCTTCCTTGGAGAAAGTGAAATATTTTCCCAAATATTCCACAACCCAGGGTATAATATTAAATTGAACACAGAAGTCAGTTCCTTGGTCTTCCACCAGTTACATAGCATAAACTATTTCTCCACTGCTATCAAGATCAAGGTCAGGATCAGTGTCTAAGTCCTCCTCCATGTCATCATCAATATCCAAACTACCGGTAAGATATTGGTTGAGACTCTGAGTTCCAGCTGCAGGAACTGTAGCCTCCGCGATTATCTGCATGATTTCCTCGATGCTTTGCATTGGTTGATCAGGCTCCTCAAACTGGTTGTCCATTGAATTCCCATCCATGAGATCAGCTGGAAGGTTTTTTAAAAACCACTCGTGGTTTCTAATCTCAGGAATAGTTATTCTCTGTTTTAAAACAATATTAGTTTAATGCCACTATCCTTCAGGAATAGTTTTTTTTTTGTCAAAAAAAAAATCCTTCAAACAAAGAAATGAAGCAGAAGCAAGTAATATAATTGGCACACGAGAACAATTTAAAATCCATTTCACTTCAGCTTTCCACTCCAGTATCTAATACAAGGTACATAAGTTTCAGCAAAAAAGATAACTAAGAAGAAAAACTGACCTTTGCAGGATCAGCAACAAAAATCCTTGAGATCAGATGACGACATTCGGGAGATATATGAACATAGTCAGGAATTGAATACTGAACATTTAAAATCCTCTGCAAGCAATAACCAACAGTTTTAGGCTTTAGTAAAACTAATGCGATTGATTAAAAATAAAAGGTACAATGGGTTACATGTATTGTCTTGCGGAAATTTTTAGGTTCTTCTGGATCCTCAAAAGGATAAGCACCAACCAACATGACATATAAGGTCACCCCACAAGACCACACGTCTGCAATCTGAGTCATAATTGAGTGTCAACATTAGTATAGAATATAAAATAAAAAAACTAGCTTGAATTCAGTGCCGGTGGATCATCATGGCTTCTAATTAAATATTTAAAGTATCAGATCATGCATGCATATATTATTCACAAGCCTTTTATACCATAAATGAAAGATAATACACATTTCCTGGTACTTAAGTAGGTAGAGTCTAATGGTAATGGAGCCAATTAACAGGTCAATGTGGTTGGAAATATTAACTTACAAACTGAAAGATAGAATGACAATGGAAACTAAGGTCTAAATAAGCAATGGACATCAACAAAATTTATAAACAAAAAACATAATTTCACTAGTTAGATGAATTCCAAGTGACAGAAGTTGAAATATACCTTGCCATCATATTCCTTCTTAAGCAAAACTTCAGGAGCAATATATGCAGGGGTACCAACTGTAGATTTTGGTTGTGAATGTAGTACAGAGGACTGAAAAAGTAAGACAACGAAAATGCATATGTATCACAAATTAATAAGCCAAAGAAAAATGACAGATAAAGAAGTTTGCTTGATCTTGGATTTGGAGAAACCTACAAATTCAATAAACTTTCTAAAACCTGGAGTGCTGGTACTATATATCTGAAGGACTCAACAAATAAAATCAGTATAAAGAAAGACTATTATACCTTTGAATAGCCAAAATCACAAATCTTCAAACGAGGAGCTGGACTACCATCCAACAATGTGTTTTCCAACTTCAAGTCGCGATGACATACTTGCTTCATTAAAGAAGATAAATAGAGAAACTCAAGTCAGAGATTTCAGTATATCTTCTGGGCTGCAAATGCACCATGGTAAAAATAAGTTGAACTCATACCATTGCATGACAATAGCTAACACCTGATATAAGTTGTTGGAAGAAGAAGCGTGCCTGCAGCATAAAATAATGGGAATTAAAGGTATATGATTATGCAGCATCACTACACAAATGAATGAATGCAATAGATAAGAACCTCATCCTCACTGAACCGCCCTGCATTGCATATTCGCTCAAATAACTCTCCTCCTGAAGCATATTCCATTACAATTGCCAAATGTGTTGGGGTCAATATAACCTAAAGTCACATCATCAAAGGACTAATTAAAATTAAAATACTTCTAAGATAGGAAGAAATAAGATAACAAGACATTAAGAGTGTACTGACAGACCTCCTTAAACTTGACAATATTGGGATGCCTCAGTGATCTGTGATTTATAATTTCCCTTTGTACATTTTCATCAATCTGTTAAGAAAAAAGTAGGATCAAAGTTCAAACTCATGAGAAGTTCTGTCAAGCTTAGTAGCTTACTATAGCAATTTTACAAAACACAATCAATGTCTGAAATTTTACATTGAGGAGACCGTAAAAAAAAAAAAAAATGGTCTACTAAAACAATTACAAAGAAACTCAGTCAATAAAAAAAAAAACTACTTAAAACAACTTATCCTTGTCATGAGAATACAAGTTAATCAAAATACTTAATACATGAATCCTATGAAAGCAATTACGAATAAACTCCTTTTATCAGAAACACTTTAAAACAAACTATCCATGTCATGAGAATCAAAATAATGGCAACACTCACTCACAGACACTTAAACATAAACTTGATTGACGTGCACTTTATGCACCCACAAAAATAGATTTTTTTTTTCCCCCTTTTCAAAAGGCTCAAGAAATTAGAACATTAACCTTTTCACCTCTCTCAATATACTTAACAGCAACAAGTTCATCAGTCTGTTTATCTCTCATAAGCCTAGCCACCCCAAAATTACCAGAACCAATATCACGAACAAGTTCATAGCGATCGCTATCATGCATGATCGGCATATCCATTCCTGGCCCAACAGTGGTTGCAGGCCGATCCATTTGCTTAATAAAAATAGGAAAAAAATGAAGCCTTTATTATGCAGCAAGCACCCCAAGAAGCTCAACACTCACATTATTATGATCACAAAAGATAAAGCAAATTAAAGCAGAAAGGGTAATGGTGGGAAGGGCCAAAACATCGTTTTAGATTGAACAAAGAGAGAAAGACGTGGCCTTTGACGTGGTAAGGCGTGAACCACTGAAACCGAGTTGGTGGGTGAATAAAGATACCGGCAAATGGTTCGAGCTCGTGAAGGGTTCACCAACCCATACGCATTCAGAAGAGTGTGTGTGTGTGCGTGCGCTGAGGGGCGGTGATACACTCGTGAATTCTCTCTCTCTCTTTCTCTCTCTCTCTGTTGTTGATGTTACTATGTCTTTGTTGCTACAAACTTTTTTATTTTAGATTCAGCAAAGCAGAAGTAGATTTTCACCGATGATGAGTTACATTTTGGTGTCTGAATCAGTGAAACTTGATCGCAAAATGACAGAAATGGCCTTCTCCTTTTACTTAAAATAAAACAGTAATAAAGTCAAGACAGCAAGTTTTTTTTTTTTCTTAATTATAGTTTTAGTCCCCCTATTTTTATTAATTCACGAATTTGAGGACTAAATATTTGAATTTTAAAAAATATGAGGATTAAATTCGTGAAATTAAAAATGGAGGGACCAATTCGTGAATTGTTGATAACAGGGGACTAAAACTATAATTAAACATTAATTTTTTTTTATCATGTGCCAATTAATGTGAACCATAGATCTTAAACATGTATCAGAAAATGAGCAATTCATCTCTTACTGGCAGTGGCGGAGCTAGAAGAATATTTGCGAGAGAGCCAAACTAGTTAAGTAATATACTCAAAATTCAAAGTTATACATAATTATAATAATTCATTTTAGTTATATTTATTGATTATGATAATACTTTTACTTAATTTAGTTTAGTTACATTTAAAAAGAACTATTAAATATAAAGTTTTAAAATTGTCATGTATAACCTTATTTATAAAAATATTAATTAAGAATATTTAAAAGAACATTAAATTATTTATTATTTAGAATACAATTAATTTTAAATTCAAATAATTGATTAATTGGATACTATATATGTTTATGTGTGGCATATATCAGATGATGTATAATAGTTTCAATATTTTTTTTTATACATTTGTAATCAAAATATGTGATAGTATTTGAGTAGTAAATAATAGAGGTTAATTAGTTTCGTAAATTGGTTAAAGATGAAAGATTTAAAACGTGTGGAAACATTGTAACAAATGTTTGTAGATAGAATATAATTTGTGGAGCCAAGAACGTGAGACAATGGTAAATGAAATAGTAGTTGGGAATAGTTGAATATTTTAGAAACAAAATAAGACAATGGAGTTAGTACCATGAGTGTGTCAACAAAATAAGACAATGGAGTTAGTACCATGAGTGTGTCAATGCTCTCTCTCTCTCTCTCTCTCTCTCTCTCTCTCTCTCTCTCTCTCTCTCTCTCTCTCTCTCTCTCTCTCTCTCTCTCTCTCTCTCTGATGTTCCTGACTTGCACTTACTTTACTTTAGTATAATAAGAAGTTTAAAAAATTTTGCGGTATGCCCCCGCGTACTGGCTACAATTAATTTTGTATATATGGTTATCAATACAAATTATGATATCTAATCATTTTTTAAAATATATTTGAATAAAATAATTGGATATTGTTCAACAGAAAGACATTCTCCATCACTTAAAAAATTATTTATTTGAAAATTGAATTAATAAAAACAAAAACACATAACAAAATTTTAAAAGTTAAATTTGAGATTAGATGCATTCAAACTATATATACAAGAATTACCTTTTTCCAAAGCAATAGTGAAAACGCAGAGAAGTTTTGTGAGTGAACAGCAAAGACCTCTGTAGAAGACTTCCAATTTCAAAAGTAAGAAACATGCAGAAAAATGGACCGATCTTCAAAGCAACAAAGCAACAAGAATAACAATAAGGATTGGACATGGTTCGAAGATCAAGCATATGAGGAAGGCCTCAAATTATATCCCGAGGACATGGAGAGGCGATGGGAGAAAGTGGTGAGTCTTCTTCTGGGACGATCGCCGACAAAAGTTAAAGAACGCTATGAGGTATTGGACGTTGCCCTAGCTGAGTTGTATCATGTTGATCATGAGTTGTCAGGCTACTCGGATAACGTGACTTTAATGGCACCATTAATAACAGAAAGTGATGGTTCAGCTGAGATCAAAGCCCCTCCACTTAATAAGAATGAGAGCAAGAAAGTGACGCATTGGACTTAAGAAGAACACAAGTATTTTTTTTTTGTTTCATAAAAAGAGATTTTCCAATGATTTTTTGTTTGATATATTGCTCTTTTAATTTCTTTTGATAAATTTTTATTTCTTTTTCTTTTAAATTTTCAAAATAGGATTTCCCCAAATGTTTCGATCATTTCTGTTATCATAAATGGTTATTTTTACTTTATTAACTACATGCTTTTGCCATGCTTCCTTCCACCGGATTGGGAAGAAAAGTAACTAATTTGCATGACAGAATAAAAATATATAAATTTTACAAATGTGTTATAACGTATTTTGTAGCTAACAATTATTTTATTTTTTTCTTCCTTTACGGTAAAAATTTAAAAAGAAAATTTCTCATATGACTGATTAAGGTGAAATAGTTTTCCGGACAATATTTATTCTTTATTTCCGGAAACGAAAGTTTTTTTTTTAATTTTTTTCTTTAAGTATGAGAAGAAACTAAATTTTCTCATCTTTTGAGCGAGGTATTATTTTCTTGAATACATATACAATACTTTTGTTCATGAACTAAAATTTTGATTCAGATCCTAATAATTTAAGTAAATAAAAGCTAATTTTTGTTATTTTTTCGGATAAAAATCATTTTATTTGTTATGTATTTATCCTTTAAAATTTGACTCTCTTCCTTGTTATTATTTTATAGTTATTTCTCAAGGGACTAGATGTGACATCCTGGTTTTTAAACAATGCTAAAAGAATAATTAAATCAGTAATTAGGTGATGAACGAGTGTTAAAAACCTTAATTAGGAATAAAATAGCCTTAAATAAGACCCAGAAACCCTATAAAGAAGATAAAAATTGTCAGAATAGTCTAGAAGCCCCTAGAAAAGCCTAGAATAGCTTAGAATAGCATATAGCACTATAGAATCTTCTAGGGGGACAAAAACGAAACATTTCTGGTTTAGGACCGTCGCGACGCGACAGAGATTACAAAGGAAACCGTCGCGACACGATGTATGTCAGTAATTAAGTTGATGGATCAGAGCATGGGATTGCTGACACGTGTCCCTCATCGCAACACGATGGACCCAAAATGGCTATAAATACCACCCTTCGCCCTCCATTCTCCTCACCTTCTTCCAAGGCTTTCTTGGGAGCGTGTGGAGGAGCTTGGGAAGCACGACGGGACGCGAGCGGCAGCAATCTTCTAAGCCAGGTAAGGGGGAAGATACTTTAATCACTAGGAAAAATAGGCAGTAGAGTAGTACTTTTAGCATGTGTAGGGTTTCTTAGCCCTATTAGGGGTTGATAACAGCAACACCTCAAGAGAGGGGCTGTGACCTATGATAGCTTAGGACAGTTGTCAGAGGTCTGTCAACCATAGGAATGATCTATTGAAATCTATGGATGGATGTTGATTGATGTGATGCTGATTGATATGAATGCTTTATAATTGTGTGACTGTTGATGTGTTGATTGATAAAATGTCAGTAGCACGTCGCCTGAGCGATATAGGGTTGATCCTTATGTTGATTAAGGATGGTTGATAATCTGATTAACATGATAATATTTATGTGCTGGTTGACTTGGTATGATATTTGTGAGTCTGATGTACGAGTCAAGGGTGACGCTCTCTAATTAGAGATTTGCGAACCCCTAGACGGTAATAGAAAGTATTACTGTCAGTACTCTATTTGTCAGTGGTGATAGCCAGGTCGGTGTGCCCGAGGTTGGTGTACCTGAGGACTGGTGATCGGACCAAAGGTACGGAGTGGTATGGAGATAGCTAGTGACTTTGAGGGGACCTGAGGACCGGTGATCAGTCCAAAGGTGTGTACTTGGTCATCCGTACAAGTCTCCAAGACTCCACGTCTGTCGGGTGGACAATCTTGGTCATTCACTGTATAGGGAATGTCGTCCTTGTGCACGGGACAGTACCTTACTCTGGTAATTGGATATGGTAGTATGAGATGCCATAACCGATAATCAGAGATGGTAGCGTATCAGGATATGTTCCTGGGACAAGCAACTTAAGTTTCGTTCCTGTGCCCTGAGACTAGTGATCGGTCTAGGGAATAGGGCGTTAATGGACCGCAACGTCAGCGATGGTCTGGGTCTGTAGGGCCGGTGATCAGCCCGAAGGACCGGTGTTACGTGTCAGCCTCTGGACAGTAAAGCCGGTGATCAGCTGAATGTCCAGTGGTTTGGGTCTGTAGGTCGGTGATCAGCCGAAAGACCAGTGACATGTGTCAGCCTGTAATGTCAGAGTATGATGTGGTCTGTGATCGTGTGGTCGAATTTGTCAATATGACGTATCAGTATGGTCTGGTCTATGACCGTGTGTTCAAAAGCCTGAGAGTGGTATCTGTGGTATCGGTTGTGCCGATGTTCATGATGATAATTGTTATATCTGTGTTGATATGTTTGTACTGTACATGGTGACAGTATATCTACTATGTTGTTTTCCTGCTTGATGGTGATTAATGAGTGTCTTACCCCTTCGTTTTCTGTGTTTTCTATCATATGATGAGGAATAGCAGATGAATAAGAAGATTAAGTACTTAAAGCCTGGGAAGCAATGTTGTATCACGACCAGTGTGTCCTGTTGCGTACTCTGATATTGGATTGAAAATGCATTGTTGTTGAGGTCAGGATAAAGTGACGCCCTGTCTCGGCGAGGTGTTACACTAGAGGAATATGGTAAGGGAGATTGGAGAAGCATTTTGGAATATGTTGTCTATTCAAAATCTTCAACTGCAAAAAAAAAAAAAAAAATCTTCGCCATATTAACGCGACGAAAAAGAGAAAAAGAACAAGCATTCATGACATAAACTTAAGGGATGAAGATTCAAACTCGCAGATCAACAATCCGGCTCCTCCTCCAAATATTTCTCGTTTACAGCAAATTCAAATGAGGATAGTAAAAGAATTTGAACAAGCCAGAGAAAAGTTTTGGCAGAATTTGCAGAACACACTAAAACAATAGACATCATTAATTATGTGCACCAGTATAAAAAAACAATTGTGTAAGTTTGCTAGGAGTCTATTGCCTGACAAAACACTTGGGCTCAACTCCACCATATCAATTGTCCCTTTTTTGTTTTCAGTGGTTAATACAGGCACATTTGATACGATTCTAAACACATGAACACCACTTTACATGGTTCATGAATTTTTAGTCTACAGGTAATTAGGCATAAATTAATTTGCAAAATTTTATAGTTAATTTGTAATTACGGTGGCTTCTAGGATGAAGATGTATGACATATGGTCCACCGGTGAACTAGTAAAATAACTGTTTATAGCAGGTAAACTCGGGGTCAAAATCATAATACACTATTTTTACAAGGATAAATTATAAAGTTCGTTAAATTGTAAAGTAGGCCCTCCTTTGTCTTCTGCGCTTCCCTTAACTCGAAAATGACAGCGCGCCGCCACAACAACATAGCAGGTGGTGTAAACTAGGAGTTCTGATCACAAAACTCGTTCCCAAGAGAGGAAGAACTCTGACATTGACAGTCAAGTTTGAAGTAACAACATCCCAAACTCCATCAATATTTCTTAACGGTGATGCTGGATTTGCGGCAACCACAACGGTAAGGAACGAGACGCAGAGACAATACTGGGTTTAGGGGGCCGCCATTCGAGATATGTTTGTGTGCCTAAAGGGATGGAGTAGTGATCACCTATGTACTAGTTTGAACTTTGATGTTAGCAATCACTTGGAAGATAAAGATCTGACTGACCTTGTGAGTTGTAACATGTTTTCTTTACCAAATCTTGAAGAAAAACCTATGAAGCACGGACTCCGACACGGACACCGTGACACGACACAAACAGGGACACGCGGACACTGCTAATGTAAAAAACACAGGACACCGATACCGCTATATATATATTAATTAATAAAATAAAATATAAGTGTCATTTATAATAAATATAAAAGATCTAAATTGAGAAGCAAAATTTATAAATCATTTAAATTGAGCACTTTGTTTCATTACAAAAAATGATTCTAAAACAAGATATAGTAATAGTCTTGCACCTAGATCCATCCATCTACTACCAAAAAGCTAAAAATGATCTAATCAAGTTAAGGTCTTTCACCCCCTAATTGATCATCATCATTGAAAAATATACCCTCTAACTCTGGCTCATCTAAAGACAAATTAGCAACTTCAAGAATTCCAATATCATCAAGTGATCCAAAATCATCTCCTGCAACATCCCACATTTTAGTTTATCCTTGATGATATTGTGCAGTGTTCCTTGAAAGAAGTCGAAGGTTGCTATGAATAAATACTAAATCTTGAGCTCTTTGTGATGTCATCTTGTTTCTCTTTAAAGAATGGATAAATGAATATGTACTCCAATTCCTCTCACTACATGAAGATGAACAAGGTTGTGCAAGTAGTCTAAGGGCAACCTTTTGAAATATTGGAGCATGAATACCGTGAACTAACCACCAAGTTTTTGGATCCATCTTACCTCTATCACTTAAAGAATCAACATCTGCAAAACCTTCTCTTCCATCTGAGAAGTTGGCAAACTCTATATTCACTTTCCTCCTTACATCCACATCAAGAAATAACCTTTTTAAGCATTTTACTCTTTCATGGGTGAGCTCTGTGTCTTGATATGGAGAAACTCGATTAGGATCTTCACATAGCCATTCATGACTGTAATAACTACAATTAAAAAGAAATATATACACGATTATAAATTTATATAATCCTAAAAAAGATGTAAGTAAAAAAGCATTACGTAAATATTTAATAACCTTGGATTTAGAGAATGAGCTAAGCAATGGAGAGGTGTGCTACTTTTGGTCCAACGGTCAATTAATATAGAGTGCACGGCTTCATGAAAGGTTGATTCTTCAATCTCCGCCTTTCTTTCATGTTGGTATATGGCCTTCCTCACATTTTCAATTATTGAATCCCACATTTCATACACTAGGTGTAGACATGAAGCTTCAGTATCGGTTCTTCTAAGAACATCATAGATAGGATCGGTGAAAGAAAGGATATAATCAACCTTCTTCCACCAACGATCATCTATCAAAGTATCCTTCACAAATTGAGCCTTATCTTGATCATCATCCCTGTAAGAAGACCATTGCTCACTAATCACCATCTCTAGGAGTCCTTGCTTCAATTCCTTAAACCTCTTGAGCATTACAATGGTGGAGGCAAATCTTGTTGTAGCAACAGAAAGCATCCTCAATGTGTAGAATGTATTAAAAATTGATAATCTCATAGAATGACACGTGATAAAGTTTTTGATAAACATTGCATCTTCTGCGACTTGGGTGATCCAAGAACATTCTTGATAAGCAACATTGTTTCTTTCTGTATTATTGGGTGCACATATGTTCTTCAAAGCAAGATTTAATGTATGGACAACACATGGAGTCCAATAAATAGATGGAAACTCAGCCTCAATTATTAAACCCGCTGCCTTACAAACAGCTGCATTATCCGTCACTATTTGCACAACATTTGATGGCCCAACCTCCATAATTACATCTCTCATTTGTTTGGCAATGAATTCTTTATCTTTCACCTCATTTGAACAATCAATGGCCTTTAGAAACATAGGTCCGCTCTCGGTGACAGCCATGAAATTAATTAGAGGTCTCCTTTGTGGATCACTCCATCCATCACTAACAATGGTCACACCCTTTTGGCTCCATGCATTTTTCATTGGTTGCAACAAGTTCTCAACATGTTTCCTCTCATTTTGAAGTAACGTTGTCCTTAACTTATTATAGCCTGGAGGTTGGTAGCCACTAATAGAATTGTTGGCAGCATAGGAAAATGCCTTCCTAAAGTGAGGATTTCTTGCTAAATGAAATGGTAGCCTCGCAGAGATAAACATCCTAGCAATTTCTGCATCGAGTGTCTCTCTAGCCTGCATGTTAAAAGAACCTTCTAAGGTTGATGCCTTTCTCTTCTTTTGATCGTTAGCTACAATGGTTTGGTCATCAGATACAGGAGGCAACGAGACTGATTTTTTTTTTTTGATTTATCCACCTTCAATGCAGCCTCGGTATCTATCTTTTTGAATTCTATAAGCTTGGCAGTTGTTACCTTAGAACAAGATCTAACTCCCTTTCCTGTAATCTTCAAGAAGTGTGCCCTCACTCTAGTGTAAGACCCATTAAAAGTTATATCACAAAGATTGCATTTAATTTCAAAATTCCCCCCTCCACCTACACTTTTTATCTTTGTAACATGCTTCCACAAAGGTTTAGTGTCATCAATATCATCTTGCTCTTTAGCTTGACTATAACTAGGAGGACTCATCTCTACAAAATTTTATTACAACATATATACCATCAGACACAAAAATCAGGATAAAAGTAATAACAAACAATAACACAAACAAGAAACAATAAGGAACAACGAACCCTATTAAAATAATCAACATCAACAGTGTCCCACTAAAATAAGCAACAATGTTTTGGGAGTCATTGCTAATATATGTTACTTTAACAAACTGATGTGCTCACGAAAAGGACAAACTTCAACCAAATAATCAATATTAGTAAAAGGACAACCTTCAACCAAATAAAGTAAAAAGAAGAATGAAAAAAAAACCTCACGAACTGAAACGCGACGGTGCGTGCGATGCGCAAAACAGAGACGATCACAAAAAAAACAGAGACGTTCAGAGATACGATACCTCACGGCGACAGTGCGATGCGTGACGGCAGTGCGATGAGCGACGACAGTGTGATGAGCGACGGCGTTGCTATGTACAACGGCGGTGCGGTGTGCGAAGCGACGGCTACAACTTGAAGGAGGAGAAGAAACCAACAGACTGAGAAGAGTAGAAGAGAAAGGTGTGTGTTGCCTGTTCTGTTCCCCTTTGCGTGCGTAAGAAGGGAAAGACAAAAAAACCCTATTTTTTAATTAAATTTGAAACGATCCGTTTTCCCTTTTTTTTGTGTTGCTGTGTCCCTCGCCGTGTCTCTCGCCGTGTCCCGCTTCTCAATCGGTGTCCCGCGCCGTGTCCAACTTTTTTTTTTATTTTTTTAACTGGACACCGCAAACAGGTGTCAGACACGCGTCGTGTGGGCGTCGTACGGGTTTCGATGTCTGACGTCGCGTCGGACACGCGACACGGCAGCGAGAAGGGGTGTCCGTGCTTCATAGAGAAAAACTATTACTGTAATACTATGTAAGATATGTACACACACACTGTACAATTACAATTTACTATCCAATGGTTTACAGGGGAGGATGCCAATCCAAGTCCGTGTAAACAACACCACCCAATAAAATGAGGAAGTCTTTGAAAGTTTTTGCAATACTGTGAAATAATTCGGTTTTGCTTGAAGCTTAGAGATTCTTCAAATTAAGGAAGAAAACATACACTGCAAAATATGGGAATGGACCTCTATGGTCACTGCCTAGCAAGTAGGCATGGCAACGGGCCGGTTTTGCATTCCCCGCCGCCGCCTCTTAAAAGCCGAACCCGCCTCGCCGCCGGGCCTGAAAAATGGGGTCCCATCCCCGCCCCCGTCACAAATTGTAATATAAATATTAAAAAAAATTATAAAATCATTTTAATTTGTTTTTTTTTTTGACAAAAAACCACTTTAATTTGTTTTTTTTTTCGAAAACTGTAATTTCATTCATTAAACACCACAGGTTCGGGGTATTTTGGTAATTGTACACTAGCGGGCCGGGTTCGGGCTCGGGCTCGGACGGTATTAACATCCCCGCCCCCGACCCTGACTTTGTGAAGCGGGGAAAAACCGAACCCGAACCCGAACCCAGTCAAACCGGGTTTTCTCCGTCAAAATCGGGACGGGTTCGGGTGGGTCCCCGCGGGTTCGGGTTTCGTTGCCATGTCTACTAGCAAGGAATCCCATCCTCCTCAAAAAGCTTGTGTTGTAAACAAGTAGGCTTAATTTATACTACACAGGTCTCGCATCTAACAGCTTGTTGTTTGTTCACGGTGATTCGGGCATGGTGATTCACGGAGGTAGACGAGATCTCCAGCAGCAGCGAAGGTCATGAGATGAGATTCCCTGTGGTGGTTTACAGTTTAGTTTTACCGACTATTTGGATTACTAGTCTTTAATCTCAACTGTTGATTTATTTTATAATAAATCTAACCGTTTAGAAATACTGAACCACCGGTGAACCATAAGTTTGGTGGTTCATCTTAGACGTCACCTGTAATTACATAATCTATAATTAATCTGTTATTAATTCATAACTAATTCTTACCTAATTTCATAACTCATTATGAATCGTGAGTTATGACTCACTGTGAAATAGTAATTCTTACCTAATTTCATAACTCACTATTTGCGGGTACCCATACCTACTCAAATTTACGGGTAATTACCTAGGCCCAGGCCCAGACCCATAAAACGAGTATGAATAGTCCATAATATAATTGGAAAGATTAGATAAATCAAAGAGTAAATAATTGTAGTCCATCATGAACCACACGTGTCTTTTTTTAAATAAAAAAATTTTTGGCTTTGATTTTTGGAACCGTTCGGAACCGGATCAAACCCGGTTTTTTACCCGGTTCCCAGTCCAGTCTGGTTTTTGTTACCATGCTTAATAGTATGTAAGCCTATCAGAGGTCTAATTTTTTCACCATTAACAATTCAAATCCAAGTTAACATAATGGTTTATCATGATAATTGTGTACGAGTTTAAGAATTAATTAGAACAAAAGTTCCGGTGGCTATTTACAAAAGACAAAAGTTTGGGGTAGTTATACGCTTATAAAATCTAATAACGATAAACTAACATTATAAATAAGTTTTACATATACATATATATATTCAATCATATTTCATTATTTTATTACATCATAATATTATTTATTAAAACATCTTTAAAATATGACAACATAATTAAATATAATTAGATGTCTCTGTAAAACTTGTTTACTCTGTCAATGTCTAACTAGTAATTATCACCGAAGCTATTTTTTGTTGGGAAAATGCTAAATAACCATATTGTCTTACTCAAATTAATGTAATATGCTTATTGACTCTTGGATATGCAAGTGACTTTTAACACTATTCATCCATCCAACAAATATCATTATATATTCCATTGGAGTTTTTGCTTATTTTTTAACAGCGTAAATTTATATTTTTTTAAAACATTATTTTAAATATTTAGTGTTTTTAACAGAAGAAAACCACCTTTTGAGTTCATGTCAGTTCATTCAATTTTTTTAGATATCGAAGTTCTTTCATTTATTTGCCAAACAAAGTTTATTTTGTTTGGGTCAGTCCAGCCAACAGCTATCTAGATGATACAGGCATTTTTTGTTGGGCTTTTATTTCCCCACCTCCCCCACCCAAGGAAAAGACTATTTTACCTTTTACTTTTCCTATTTTTCGAATTCAAAATGTTGATGTTATTTTTTTTTTGGAAAAATTTCAACCTCCGGATTCTTAATACCGGAGCACTCCGGAGATATGAATCCGGATTTTTTTTGAACAATTTACCTCCCTTTTTGCTAGATCTGTAAAATTAAAAATTAACACGTCCGGATTCTTGTCTCCGGAGTGCTCCGGTATTAAGAATCCGGACGTGTTTTTGAACAATTCACCTCCCTTTTTGCTAGATCTGTAAAATTAAAAATAACACGTCCCGATTCTTATTACCGGATCACTCCGGAGACAAGAATCCGGACGTGTTAATTTTTTTGCTAGATTTAGAGTATCCGGATTCTAAAATCCGGAAGTGTTAATTTTTTTGCTAGATTTAAAGTGTCCGGATTCTAAAATCCGGAATTATCCGGATTTAAGAATCCGGAGGTGGGAAAAATTGAATTTTTAACAAATGGATATTTTAGAGCAAGGGCAAAGTTGGATTTTTAAAAATATGGGAGGTGGAAAAATTAAGTGGATGAGGTGGTGAAATAAAAGGCCTTTTTTGTTTATAATCACATCTTTGAGTATATTACAGCCCGGCCCAAATAAAGAAAACAAAAGCCCGAGTGTTACAAAGTCCACCCAGTGAGTTTTCTTGGGACCAACCTTCAGCATGAGGCCGTGGTTGAGCTTTCCTCTATTTTACACTTGGGTTGCTCCCAGCACTCCCTTTTTATCCAACAACACTCCAATCCATCCCCTTTCCAAAATACCCCTATCTCTCCCTTTCTTTCTCCCCACCCCGGCGACCCCACTCTTGCCTTTCCTTCCTCTCTTGTTCGTCCTCCTCCCCTAAGGGTGTGTTTGGTTGGAGGGGAGGGGAGGAGAGGGGAGGGGAGGGGTTATTTTAAATTATGTTTGTTTGGTTCAATTTTTTTAAGGGGAGGAGAGGGGAGGGGAGGGGAGCAAAATTCCTCCTAAGCCAATTTTGGCTCCCCTCCCAAAGTGGGGAGTTTTGGAGGGGAGGGGATGGGAGATTAAATTATTTAAAACAAAATTACTTAAATATCCTTATATATAATATAATATAAAAGACTATAAGGATATACTAGTAAATTAATCACTCCCCTTCATTAAAATCCCTCCCCTCTCCTCCTGAACCAAACAAGCAAAGGCTTCCCTCCCCTCCCCTTCTCTCAACCAAACACAAAATCAAATTAAATCCCTCCCCTCCCTTCCCCTTCCCTCCCCTCCCCTCCATTAAAATCCCTCCCCTCCCTTCCTCTCGTTTGAACCAAACAGACCCTAAAACCCTCAACCCAAACCCCCCATCCCTTGTTCCCCAAAACGCTTTTTTTTTCCACATTTTTAACCTTTTAGAAACTTGTTTATGTGGATAATTTTTTTAGAGTCGGAACACATAAACCTTTTCCTCCGAAAACAAGTTTTCGAAAGATTAAAAACGCAAAAAAGGGGCTTTAAGGAGCGGGGATTGGGAATTGGGAAAAAGGGGAGTGGGGGTTGGGGAGGGGGTAGCGGGTGGGGAAGAGAGAAAAGGGGTGAGGCAAGAGAGAGAGAGAGAGAGATTTTGGAAAAAGGGGGAGTGGGGGTGTTGTTGGAGAAAATGGTAGGTGCTGAAAGCAACCCGTTTTTCTCTTCCATGTGACCCTCACGCATTGAGGAGACAATAGTGTCAAAATAAGAATCAGTGATTAAGAATCACTCAATGGAAGGCAGTCCCTGTTTGTGCTAAAAGCACCGCCGTTTCATATGCGGCGAATCGATTCCACTTTTTCTTCTCTCCCCATCATATGCCACCGTCACGCCAAGATCCTCCAATTGCACCCACGTTTCTATCCTATTTTTGTCCTTTATGTTTCTTTTCACTTTTCATCCAAGACAGAAATAATCACCAAACTGTACCCAAAAAAACAAAAAAGGAATCACCAAACAAATCTCAGGAAAACTTCCTTAGCAAGAATTAAGGACAAGTTTCAACAAAAACATACTTATAAAATAATTTTATACAGAATATTAATTTTTAATAATAATTTTTTTTATTGATGTTAGTTATTGGCAATTTTTCTTATTGTCTGGTTACTATTACGTGATTGTGGAATCCTTTAAAAGTTAAAAATAAAATTAAAGATGCTTTTGTTTTCTTTTAAGTGCTCTTGTTTTATTATTTTCCCAAATACATGCTCGTATATATCTTTCAATTATAATGAATAAATAAAAATATTTTCTTTTATTTTTTCTTTTGTAATTTTTAGGATAGATGTTCATATTCTTTAAATACAAAAATAAACCCTTTGAATATAAGGATGCAGTTCGATATTTTTTTACAAGTGAAGCCTTCAAAATTAAAACATTTTTGTCTTTTTTTTTATTATAAAACATTTTTGTCTTTAAAACCATAATTTATTTACATATAAAAAAATAGTGCCTAAACCCCATAACATAGGGCTTTATTTCCTCCAACGCACACTTTTTCCCTATTGCACTGAACACGTTTCATACATGTAGTTGATTAATTGTTTCGAACAGTGGAAATGTACCTTTTAACTGGAAAAAAAGTAAAATGTACCTATATGCACGTTTTAATGTTTTATATAATTTTGTAAAGTGAGACATTGAATTTGAGTCTTATTTATAATTTTGTTTGCTAACTCATCTATAAATGTTTTATTGGTTTTGTTAAATAAGTAAGAAAATATGTTTAACAATTATACAATTGATATTACTTATTAAAATTTCGCTATGTCATAAAATCATAAATATGATTTTTTTTATTGAGAAAATGATAAAATATGATATATATATATATATAAGCTATTTACATATAATTTTTAAACTCAAAATAAAATTATTGAAAAAAATGACCATACAAATTGATTTATTTAATCATTGCAGACATAACATTCAAGTCTTGAAACCGAAATATACTTATTACAACACTGTAGTTAATGCATTAATATCCTATAGCTGGTTGGCACACTACAACACTTACTAGACCTTCTATTAAGTTTACCAAACAATCACGCAAAGCAGATAGCCAGATAGGACTATCCTCAGCCACACTCATCAGCAGTCTTAAACACTCTGCAGTCTTCATTATCTGGGTTACAATCATTAATTGAAAGAACTATATATATATATATAATTATTAAACTCGAAATAAAATTATTGAAAAAACAAATGAACATTTTATACATTAAACAGGCAAAAATACAATATATATATTTTTAATGAAATATTTTTATTTTTATATCTCTAAAATCCATCTTAATAAAGTTAATGTTTTATTTGACAATTGTAATATGTTACGATCTTAGAATGAGAAATTATCTCTGCCTTTTTCCAGACTTTTAAACACAAAAATTTATGCTCGTCCCATTCAAAAAGTTTTTTTTTTTGCTTTTAATATTGTTTGGGTCAATGAAAATAAAATAATGCCAAAATAAATAAAGAAAAACAATGAAAATCTAAAAGGCACATGTATGCATAAAAAATTCGATCAAAATGTACCGCCAGCAACCAATAAGTACATATGACCCTTCTTGATGAGGGTGTGCGCAAACGCATGCACCTTGCACTTGATTTTACTGTTGTCTATGAATGCTTTGGTTCCGTAAATTATAATAATGGTTGAATTTGTCCGAAAGCAACCAAAATAAATCTGGTGTGTATGGAATACTCTTCCCACAGAAGCTAGCCATAATACAAATTCATGAACAGGAAAGCGACCCTTTTGCTCT
Organism: Calophaca sinica; assembly: GCA_037113605.1. Classification (NCBI taxonomy): domain Eukaryota; kingdom Viridiplantae; phylum Streptophyta; class Magnoliopsida; order Fabales; family Fabaceae; genus Calophaca; species Calophaca sinica. Next base: position 96,354,972 of record CM073734.1, on the reverse strand, counting down.
CTCGGTGCACCATGTTAGTGATTCTCAAATCTCACTTCTGAGAATCACTGGAGAGACTTATCATTATACTGTTGGTTATGCGCATGAAGCAACATATCAAGCGCAAACTTCATTCCTCATAATTATACTAGTAAACTGCATTTTCCTTTGCAATCAAAGCTTCTGATGAACTACAATATCCTAAATTAATTCACCTAGGAAACTGGATGCTTAATTAAAATACGAGCCATGATATATGCAACCTTTAATGGAGAATTTGCTACTAGTAATGCCGAATGGTTTGATGTACAACACATGTACTTATAATTGCTTTACTTTTTAAAGAGATAACGAGCCTCTTAATTATTTGTATGTGCTCTCTAAAAAAAAATTATCTGTATGTGTGTGAAATTACGTTATTTTTGCTTTATATTTTAGAAGTCGTAAAAGAAAGTGCTAATACCAAAAAATAGTTGGTCAGATCATTAACCAATAACAAAATTCATTAACCATTTTCCTAGGTTTTTTGGATGAAGGTAAAATTGGTTTTAGAGAGAAGATAGAAGCTAATCACCTAGAATCAAGGGCAGATCATTAGTTGACCAATTCAAAATATGCACTTATTTATTTAAAAATAGGGATATGGAGAATATAGTCAGTTGGTGGACAATTTAGCTAATTTATTGTTTTTTGATCCATAACTTAGTTGATTGAGTCGATATGTGAATTTTACGAGTTGATCGAGTCAATAACCTGTATGAAGGCTCATTTCTTTAAAAATAGGGATATAGATTTATATAAAAAAACTAGGGATATGGAGAACATGGTCAGCTGATAGGCAGTTAGCCGATTTAGTGGTTTTTGGCCCATAACTTAACTGATTGAGCATATATGTAAATTTTATGAGTTGACCAAGTCAAGAACATGCATGAAGACCTATTTTCTTAAAAATAGGGTTATGGAGGACATCGTCAGCTGATGGGCAGTCAATAAGTTAGTTGACCAAGCGGTTTTGGGCTATAACTTAACTTTTTTTTTTTGATAAGCAAAAATATATTAAAGAAACTAGAGTACAAGGGGTACTCCGAACCCATATATACATATGTTCTAGGCAGGGTGTGCCTCGTTAAAACCTCTAAAGGCCAAAACCCAGTGGGAAAAAGACCAGAAGAGGAAAAAGAGTACAACACCCAGGCCCAATAGCTGAATATAAAACGGTTACAACTGGCAAACTCCGCAGCGTCACAATTAACAAGCCAACATTTGCTCAGCTGACAGAAAAGAGATAATAGCAACTATCCTAACAAACCAAAATCTCAGTTTGATTTCCACCCCAAGCTTCAAAGTCCACCATACAAAGATACCAATCAGGATCGATATCTCCACAATCCCAACCACTACACATTAACTCAATGGAAAAGCAAGAAGCATATTCCAAACCACATGTTCCCCACATATCACAATGCCCACTATCACACCACCATGCCAATTAAATACCCACGCAACAGCTTAAATAGCCACTCACCAATAAACCAAGAACAACAAAGAGCAAAACCTCATCATCCATCCTCCCCATTATTTCCAAGCGTTCAAGCCCAACCAAAAAGAGAGATAGCGATCCAAGATTAATCCTAAAGCACCATATCTTGATACTCCTCACCCGTAACCAATCATTGCGATCCAATACATTTGTTCATATTTATCATCACCTCCAACATCATCGCCACGTTGTCAAGAAGAAACAATAAAACTGCGATCCGCATCTAACCCAAGACCATCAAAGACACCAACCTGCATTAACCAACAAAATCAGGTAACCAACGAATTGGGCATTCAGCCTTTCATGCAAGAAATAGGATCACTACACCATTCGGAAAAATTCTTGCTAGAGGTTCTGCCTTCCTTGAATATAAACCAGCCCCAAGACACTGCTTTAATGTGAGCCAAGACTGAGGAAAAGCTGGCGGTGTCTCCATGAAAAATTATTCTGTTGCGAGCAAACCAAACGCACCACACCACTGCTGCCCATATAAGATATCTCAGTTTTCTGACCTTCCGTCCTCTCAACTGGCCGCCATATATTAGGAAATGCTGACTAGGATCGTTATGAGCCGCACCTGCAAGCCCCATCCAAGCTTGGACCTGTGTCCATATATTGATCACAAAATTACAGTTGAAATAAGTGTGGGCAACTGATTCCTCATTTTCGAAGCAGAAAACACATTTGAGCTGACTTGGCTCCCCAATCACACCTCTCCTATAGAGATTGTCCCTTGTGGGCAGCCTATTAAGCAGCAGCTTCCACACAAATGCAGCTACCTTTGAAGGGATGGAACATTTCCATAAGCCTTTCAGCGCCTTCTGCAGAGGGTTAGCTAACTCCGGTGATATTGATGCATTCAGTAAGTGGGTATAAGCAGATTTCACAGTGAATAAATTACTCTGATCAAGCATCCAAATCCATTTGTCAGATCCTGTATTTGAAATACTCTGGCCTGAAAGAAGCAGTTGCAGATCGCATGCTAGTGTCTTTTCCCAGCTAAATAGCTGCCTTCTCCATTGAGCCTTCCACACCCATGATCCATTCAGCCATTCTCCAGATTCACCAACCAGAATTTCTTTATTTTGAGCCACTTGAAACAACCTAGGGAAGCTGTCACATAGTGCAGATCCATCCAACCACTTGTCCTTCCAAAACCGAGTCCGCATGTCGGATCCTAGCTTCAGTTTGACAGCATCTGCAAACCAATTAACGTTGCATGATATCAGGTCCTTCCACCATATAGAAGCATGCTGTATGGGAGTCAGTTCACCTAAAACCTTGATTGCAAAGAAACCTTGGCGAGCAAACTCTTCCTGAATATTATAGGTGGGCTATAACTTAGTTGACTTAGTAGTTACCTATATTTTTGTTGTCAGCCATGATCTTATATGATGTAAAATGTGAGTAAGTGGGTTAAGAATTTGGCAAACAAAGTTAGTATAGGTTTCTTAGGTAATCTAAGTTTATAAATACTAACTATACAGATTGTTAGTTGTGCAAGTTAACTGACCTATCAGATAACCAGCTGAGCAAACGACCGATCAATCGAGCAAACAGTTAATCAACTGAACAAATGTCTAATCGGCTAAGCACCAAATTCGCACAACGAGAACATAAAGAAAGGAAGAAAATTAATTAAACCTTTGTGAATTAGTTGTAGCCTTTTAGTCATATATAGAAGTTCTCTTTCAAGAGTTGATTTTTTTTTGGAGGTGATTAACATGTTAAACAGGGGGAAAAAGAGAGAAATAAATATATAAGAACTAATCATGATGTGTTGTTTGTGCCACATAGGAGAATAAGTGGATTTCTTGCATAGGCCAAGCAAGACCAACAATAATAATGTCACAAACAAAACAATCCCAAAAAGAAGACAAGGACACAAAACTCTAAAAGCCAAAAACAACCTCACAAAGTAGTGAAAAACTGTTAGATGTACTATGACTTATTATTCTAAAAGATTCCATCTTAACAAGGGAAAAAATTAAAAAAATCTGGGCCGTTGTTGTTATTATTATCACATGGATTGGGGACAAATATAGATGCCTTCATGAAGGGGCGGAGGGAAGGGCTAACACAAAGGCCATTAACCCATGAATATGAGCTTGTCATCACGTGAAAGATGCTCTTATTTTGGTGGTTTGGATTATTGGAAGAATTTGTCTAAAGCACTTATATAAGGTATCTTATGTTCTTCTGGATAGTGGATCCATTCAAAACAAATTGGGGGTCTGTAACATTCTTGAAAGTGAAAGGAAATTGGCCTCTTCACTGAACCTCTTGTAAACTTGAAGCTGACCTTCGAAAGAGTGGGGACCGGGCAATAAATTTGAGCATCGGTAGCAGGGACGGATCTAAGTGATGTAAATCAAGGGCATTTGACTCTATTAACTTATTTATTTTGTTACTAATTATTGAATAATTTTATTTTTGACCTCACTAAATATTAAGTGTTTACCCCATTAAAGAAAAAATAAAATAAAAATTGAGCTACTTTTTTTTAAGTGTAGTCACGCATCTACTCTCTTTTAAAGAGAAAATATAAATATATTTTTACTTCATTTTATTTTGTCTCTCTATTTCTGCTTCTCAAAATATTCTTTGGTTTCTATTCTGTATTCTCAAAATCTATCAACTCAAAGACTTCGCAAGAGCTCTAACTCAACCCTTTTTACTCCCTTCTCTCCTTGTCTCTCGGTTTGTGTCTTCTTTCTCCTTATTCAACATTCCCTCTCCATACTCAACTTCATATTTTGTTAGTGGTACATTTCCTTTCATATGTTCTTCATTTTATTTTTAATCTTTTATTTTTTTGGTTCTATTTACAACTCCTTTGTCACTTGAGTAAGTTTCTTTTGCACCATGTTTCATCTATGTGCACCATGTGTTTGGCCATTTGCCTATATTTTACAAATCGCAATAGTTGAAAGGAATTTCTCAGCAATGAATTTTGTGAAGAATCAAATGTGCAGCCTTAATTATGAGAGATGAAATGTTGAATAATTATTTCGTCACATACATAGAGGAAGATATTTTTGATAGTGTTGAAAACGAAAAAACCATACAACAATTTCAAAATATAAATACACGTAAAAAACAATTATAATTCGTAGATGTTGAGGTGTTTTCAATTTTTTGGGTATATAATACTATAGTTTTGTAATCTTCAATTTTTTGTTTAATGATAATGATGTTATTATTGTATCATTTATGCATTGATATATTTTTTATATAAATATTTATAGTATATGATTTTTTCCCACGTGTCGAATTTTCTCGATTCGTCCTGATTGGTGGTGGTATTAATTAGGATTAGGAATTAATCTCTCACATTTCATATATGGGTAATAAGATGTACATCATTTATGTTAAAAAAAAGAGATGATACGTCATGAAAGAAAAAATTACAAAAAGTAAAATCGCGATGAATTATATGGGTGCTAGTATAATTGTCTTTATTTATTTTTCTCACATCATAATAATTTAATTTTAGTAAAATAACAGAATTTTGACATGGAATTGATGGTATTGATAAATATTAGGGTTAACTATGTTTTTAATCGCTATAATTATTCCGAATTTTGTTTTTAGTATCTGTACTCATTTTTTAATCTCTTGTTTTGTAATTTATAGGGACTAAAAAGTGGATACAAGAGTTAAAAACAAAAATATAAATTTTATAGAAGTAATTTCATATTTAACCCTAAAAATTAACCAAACAGAAATCTCACCGACCCTTTATTACAGATTCCATTTCTTGGATTCTGGTTTTGAGAGTATCTCATGAAATTAGATGATGATGCTTTGCTTTAGCCATCACACTTAATTTGGAGGATTGGTTGGCAACTAGCTAAGCCTCCACAAACAAACCACAAGGTCTAGCTACCCACCACCCACCACAACCTCTTTGTCTTTGCCATTACGAAACAAAATTCCATACCTCCCACTTTTGTTTTTATCTTTTTTTATCCCTGCTTGAATTGACCTAATCAAATATTTTGTTAAGAGTTGAAAATTAAAAGATCCTTGCAATGCATGATCCATGACCCTGCTGTTTTCAATTTCATGCTATCATTACTTCCATTGGAAGAAGGATTCCCTTTGACTGCTTTAGGGAATAATATACATATAACATAATTATAACCAAGCAATAGAAGAAAGCTACGGCAAGCATTAAAAATACCAGTGTGGCCTTCACTTTTCTCCCAAAATTTAATATGCCAGTCCTTTGTTAATCTTATTTTAGTTGACAGTTCATTGCTGTTAGCTTATTTTTTGGGTTGAAATAAAGAAAGCAGAATTTGTGCACATCTAAATTCGAAGGTCACTTGTTCTTCTTTCGGCTGAAATTATTATGCTTTTTATTATTGTTATCACCAGAAAATATCAGCCATAGCCGATGAAGGGAATAGCCGATGCGTGAGATAAGCCGATCAGGTTTGTAGCCGAAAACTGGTCCCATTGAACCGAGGCTAGAAAGGAAAAGGTTGGAAGTTCAGGGAGCATCGTGAGGCCAGCCGATTACTAAAGAGTTTAGCCGGTGTGGATAAAGGAAATATCCGATTATTATGGCCTCATCGGCTGAGCTATTGTTGATTAACATGGAGCTTTGAAGCTCGACCAAGGGTTAAATATGTGAAAGTCATGGACTTTGGCGCCAAAATGATTAAAGGTAGCTTTTGAAGGCTCTCAACGCATTTAACACGTGATAAATCGTTGGCCCAGCCGATGGGAAAGCGGTTAACCCACGATACGCATAAGGAAGCAGTTGAGGGACACCCACGACCGCTTGTTGTCAGCCATGAACGTGTGGAACGCATAATGGCCAATAGGGGGCGGTTACTGATGCGTTCATTATAGCATTTGGTTTGTTGTTAGTTTTGCATTGCATAGTACTCATTTTAGTGGTGTTTACCCATAGTTCTCATGCATTTTTGCTTGATTTAGATAATGCACTTGGTTTGAGTTCAATTGTACAGAAAAGAAGGTTATTGGCCTAGGAAAGCGGAGCTAGATCACTTAGACGGATGTTGCAACCAACTCGGAGGCCAAAATAACAAAATATGGCAAGATTTAAGAAGACACGGCCTACCCGTGTTGCTGTCCACGACCGTGCCTTGGGGGACATGAAGAAATTCAAGATTGAGCAAACAGTGAATAACACGGCCAGGCCGTGTTTTCCACCACGGCCGTGCCTGTATGTTCAGAGAACAACACGGCCTAGCCGTGTTCTCCACTACGCCCGTGTCGGGCTGCGCTTCTGCTATTTTGTGTTTTACGAGCAGCACGGCCAGGCCGTGCCAGGCTCCACGGCCGTGCTAGCTGCGACTCGATCCAGACTTGTATTTTGCGCGTTTTGACTTAATTTTGAGATGTTTTTCAACCCTTTTGGTCCAGAACTATAAATAGAGGGAGAAAACATTAACCTAGGTACTTCTTGTTGGCTAGAGACTGAATCAAGAACAAGGATCAAAGGCAAATTTGAGGAATCAATGGAGTCTTTGGTTATTTCTTCATCTCAATTGATTGGTTTCTTCTCTTCTATGAGGAACTAAACCTCTTGTACTAGGGTAAGATGAACTTTGTGGATACTTTTATGTAATTGAATTCAGAATTTCAATGCAAGTATGATTATTGTTATTTGATCATTTATCTCTTTTCTTAATGCGATTCGATACTTGATCACCATTGAGTTGAACTAGGGTTTTAGCATCAATTGGAAAATTGAGGTTTTAAACTTGATTTGGGATAATTTGACATGCTTAATAAAGTTATAGGAATATAATTCTTGTGGTATGAGTTTGCATGAATCCTTATTCGTTATGCTTGATTAAGTTAATTTGGACCTAAGGAATTATGACTCGTTTATTTAATCAAAGGGGTTATTAGAGAAGGGATTTTCTTTAATCTAAACTTGTGGATTTGAACTTCAAATACGTTATCATTGCTTGCATTGGAAAAGAATTCAAGAGCGTAAAAGTTGAAACAAAGGGATTCGAGCCCTAGTCATTTTATTCTCCTTAATATCCAAATACATCGTCTCGTTAGTACTGTTTTGTTGCTAAACAAACTTTTCAAACACATTCGCATTCGTCAATAGTTCAATTAGTTACAACTTTTGTTTAGTTAATAATTGGTCACAATCCCTGTGGATTCGATCTTTTATTACTTAACGACGAAATCATACACTTGCGATTTTGTACAACAGTTACATTTTTGTTTTTTTTTTGTATATATATACCTTCACTGAGAAATGTAAAAGGACACCCAATCAATCAAACAACTATTTCTCTTGCAATTTATCAGCTTTTTACAGCATTTATCTTAGCCGATTCCATGTATCTTAGTCTTAGCCTTAGCATAGCGTAGATTCGCCACACTCAACGCTTTCTGGAGCAGTTGGGGAACCCATAATCGAGAATCAGAGTTCCGTTCTCGGTGTAATCGCTTAAACATGAATCAATTTATCTACCGGCGTTAGCCAGAATCCTCGGTGATTTTTCCACGCAAACAAGTTTGGCACGCCGGTGGGACCATAGGTGCATTGAAGGACATGTTTCATTCTCCAGTATGTGATCACGCTTGGCGTATGAACTCGAGGTCCGGAAAGAAACTCAACAACAACATGGAGTCGAAGTTCAAATCCCAAAAGAACCCCACCACGCAAGAACAACGAGTCAAAGATACACCTTGGGTATGCCCATAGTGGTTGAAGACATTCCGATCTTCGCACCGGCCTGCAGAAATGAATAACCCGTAGAATACCGAAGCCCGGTGGTCATGACCACTTCTTTCATCGGTGACCCAGATTGATATGGGGATTCATGACATTATGTACCAAGTGTCAAGGCGGTTGGCGAGATATTGTCGTGCCCATGGTGCATAACGAGGTTCAAGAAAGTAGAGACATGGAGACCAGCCGAGGACAGTAAGGTGAACACTCGGCTAGTTCTGCGTTGGCAGGGAGAATGGGCAAACCCAGCATGCACAAGGCAGTCATGTCTGGCAGCCTCAGCCGAATGTGGGTCAGACTAGGCCTTTTCAGGCACAACCAATCCCACTACCGGTAGGGCCACCAACCCAGACGTGCGGTGATCAACTGAATACATGGGTACCACCCCATGCTGGGGGGCAAGTGATGCCACCTGATCAAGCGAATCTACAGTATGGGCAGATCAACATGGCCCGGAGGCCAGTTAACACGGTTGGACACATTGGTCTGCCGCCAGTAACGTCGTATGCTCCAATGCATGGCCCTACTGTGCAGGCAAACACATATGGACAGCCAAATTAGCAGCCGATGGCCCCTGGTTATGGTTCAGGGAAGCTATCTGGAGATTGGAACCTCAACAATCCACCATTCTACCAACCGCAACCAGTCCCCATGCCATACCCTCCAGTAAGTTCAAATATACTACGAACGGTACCGCAACTATGGGGAGAGCGGGCATGGAACACTGCTCCACCTTTACCCGAGAATGCATCACTGTTCCAGTCTCGTGTCGGAGGTTTTGGGAATATGGTCCAGAGCAAAGAATGGAATACTAATCCACCTCTAGGCAATGTTCCACCAAATACCTTCAACCTTCGTAATCCGCTCCAACAAAGCTTCACCTCGAGACCGGTGGGTCGAGTGCGCCTCACCGAATCCACAAGATAATCGGCAGGAGCCTCCCATTTGATAGACCCGTAAATGATTGCAAGTACCATCAAGAAGTACTTGGGATACAATTAAAGCCGTTGGACCGTCACGCTTACAGAAACCGCACTCGAATGGGTGGATCGGATGGTTCCTCTCCCTAGGGGATTCAAAACTCCAGATTTCACCATATTCTCAGGGGAAGATGGCAAGTCTACCATGGAGCACATAGGGCGTTTCACACCGCCTGGTGAAAGCAAACGAATGAGTATCACAAGCTTCAAATTTTCCCATTATCACTCATCGACAATGTTCACCTGGTATTCCTCCCTGCCTCCAAACTCAGTACAGAATTGGGCCGACATGGAGAGGTGCTTCCATGATAGATTTTACTGGCCTCAACCTCAAGTTACGGTAACCGATCTGACTAGTCTCAGGCAGCAAGTTGATGAGTCGGTTGCTGATTACATTGAAAGGTTCAGAAAGAAAGCAGGGAAATGTTCTGTGCAATTCCCTGAAATAGAATATACCTCCATGGTGATTAACAACATGCACCCGCAGTTGAAGGAGAAGTTAGTAGGACAAGCCTGCACAGATTTGAATCAATTGGCAGAAAGGGCTATCCGAGTTGAGCAATATATCCAGGAAAAGGAAAAGCGAAGGGCTAGCCGAGGAAAGGGTCCACATTTAGTCTCTATCATAGAGGCAGAAAAATCTGACTCCGAAGCGGTTGACCTCACTGCTGATATGATGGTAGCCGAGATAGTCAAAGGGAAGAGCTATTCTCGCCAAAGATTCAAGGCCGCCAAGGCCAAAGAAACCGAGTCAACAGAGGATGTAGGCGGTACTCCTTTGACATAACCAAGGCACTGCATTTTCGATTACTTGCTCAAGGACAAGCAAATTCGGTTGCTAGAGGGCATCGGATTCCACCTCCTCAAGAATTGATGAACAAGAAATACCGTAAGTGGCATAACTCTTATAACCATTCTACGCCTAATCAGTAGTTTTCAGGAAGGCCATACAAAATGCTATCAAGTACGGTAGGTTCAAGCTAGCCGATAAGAGCATAGCCGAGATGTCAGTAGACACCAATCCATTCCCAGTTGTAACCATGGCCATGGTGGCTTTCTCAAGGCCTGATCACCAGCCAATAAGAGGAACAATCCATCAGGAGTGTTTGGATGCCCAAAGAAGAATCCAAAAGAGACGAAGAGGTCACCAGGGGATCTGTGTTTGACAGATTGGGAAACCCACCAGTGTTACCGAAAAACGCTGTGGGCCAACCATCTTCGAGCCGATTCCATGGTAAACCTCCTGCATCTTGACGCTTGACTAACGAGTTGATCACCAAGATCTGCAACATGCACTCAAAGACTAAGAGAACGCAGCATGCTCAGGAGACTGGGGGGCAAAATCAACTGGGAACCTCAGCTGAAGCCCAGCCGATTATGCCCAGGATCACTGAGGACCCTCTCCCAAAGTCTAAGAGAAGGGTGGCGGAGCTCAATGTCGGCGGGGAATGTCCTCTCTTCGTGATAACAAAGAAGGAATGATGATGAACTCAAACCACAGAGGATGATCAAGCCAGCTGCAAATGTCAAAGAAGGGAAGTGGGTGGTTAATCAACCTCCGAAGAAGAAAGAGTTCAAGCCAGTCACACTGACTAGAACGCAGAAGAGAAGGCTACAGAGGGCTAGATCCTTGCAAAGAATGAAACAAACCCTGCAGATGATAGCCGATGCCAAGGCAGCCGATAAGAAGGAGATCCCAGAAGCTAAAGTGGCAGAAGCCATTGACAGGGCTTTTGGACCTTGCGGTTTGGAGCCTGACAAAGTTGAAACTGATCAAGCCAAGGAGGCCCCAATGACAATCACGGTTGCCGAGGTGGACATAGGGCAGCCTGAAGAAGGAAAAGGGGAACCTGATAAAGAGGAAGGGCATATTCACACATACACAAACTGCTTGAATGGTAATGACGAGCCGATCTTAGAGTCTGGTTACCGAGAAGATTCAATTCTGGATTATCTCTCAGATGAGAGTGAAGCCGGATTGATGGCTTCCATTGAGGTCGTTAGCTTGATCCCAAGCGAGTTCTGGGTTGGTTATCCCCAGATTGAACACTTAGAAGGAGACGTATGCGTGGAAGAGGCCGAATGGGCAACTTTAGCCGATGACACGGCAAAAGATGCTTTGAGTACTGTATTTGGTAGGCCAACTGAAGACATGATGAAGCACTTGAAGCCATTGTATGTGAGAGCCTACATCAATGGCAAGGCCTTCAGCCGAGTGTTCGTTGGTAATGGGGCGGTATTGAACGTGATGTCGGTGGCCACCTTGAGGAGTCTGAACAAGTCTGAAGAAGACCTGATCCCAACTAACATGAAAATGGCTAGCTTCATGGGAGAGGCTTCGTCTACCTTGGGAATCCTGATAGCCGAGATCACTGTTGGCCCCAAGAGCATCAAGTCAGCTTTCTTCGTGATTGATGGCAAACCATCTTATGCAGTCCTGCTAGGGAGAGATTGGATTCACACCAGCCAGTGCTTACCTTCCACCATGCATCAGAAGCTCATTTTTTGGGAAGGGGATAAAATTGAAATAGTCCCAGCCGATGACAATCCATTCCCAGCTGAGGTACAAAATCTAGAAGCTTTGTTCTACTCTCCCTCTGTGGCTCCCATAGCTGTTACTGAGGAATACGAGGAAGGATCTTGGGAATCTTGTAACTTGACACCCCAGGGATTCAAGATTGAGCAATTAGCCGAACCACGGCTAGCCACGGAGGTTTGTTATGTTTAAAGACACCCAAGTGGTGCAGGACTTATGGGACCGGCTAGAAGCTTTCAAGATTGAATCTCACGTAGCTGAGTCCTTGCTGATAGACAAACAACAAGGCGATGGCCTCACATCGGCAGACGAGATCACGGAGTTGCCGATGGAGTTTGAATCACCTATTCGGAGGACTTTGCCAACCTTTGAATCTCAAGACCCCTTGGAGGACCTCAATTTGGGAACTCCAAAAGAGCCTCGGCTAACGCAAATTAGCGGATTGCTGGGGGAAAAGGATAAGAAAGAGGTGGTAGCCCTGCTGGAAAAATATAAAGACTGCTTTGCATGGGACTATCATGAGATGCCTGGGCTAGCACGAGAATTGGTGGAACATAGGCTACCGATCAAGGAGGGATTCAAGCCACATAAGCAGCCACCTAGAAGGTACCATCCTCAGCTGATACCACAAATCAAAGCAGAAATCGAGCGTTTGCTCAATGCTGGGTTCATCAGAACAGCCAGGTACGTAGAGTGGTTAGCTAACATAGTACCCGTCAAGAAGAAGAATGGCAAGATTCGAGTTTGCATTGATTATAGAGACTTGAATTTAGCCACTCCGAAGGATGAATATGTGATGCTTGTGGCAGACATGTTAGTCGATGCAGCTGCCACACATGGTATTTTAACCTTCATGGACGGGTACTCGGGCTATAATCAAATATTTGTAGCTGAGGAGGACACTCACAAGATCAGATTCAGTGCCCAGGGCACCGGGAATTTATGAATGGTTGGTGATGCCATTCGGCTTGAAGAATGTCAGCCACCTACCAGAGAGCAATGAATGCTATCTTCCATGATCTAATCGGCAAGACTATGGAAGTATACATAGACGATGTGGTGGTAAAATCCAAAGACTTCAAAGCCCACTTGGCCGATTTGGAACAAAGCTTTGCAGAGGATGAGGATCCATAACTTGAAGATGAATCTGCAAAGTGCATGTTTGGTGTATCGGCCGCAACTTCCTTGGTTTCCTGGTGCATCAAAAGGGCATTGAAATAGATCAAAACAAAGCCAAGGCAGTGATGGAGGCTAGAGCACCCAGGAACAAAAAGGAATTACAGAGCTTGTTGGGCAAGATCAACTTCTTGAGAAGGTTCATAGCTAATTAATTTGGTAAGATGAAGGCTTTTTCCCTTTGTCAAGCTCAAGAACGCCGAGGAGATGGTGTGGGGTCCTGAGCAAAGAAGAGGCCTTTGGACAAATAAAGAAGGCTTTAGCTAGTCCACCGCTTTGGTGCCCCATGCCAGGGAAGCCTTTGAAACTTTACATTGCATTCTTGGCCAAGAGTCTATCGGCTGCCTGTTAGCACAGGATGCTGAAGATGGAACTGAAAGAGCGGTGTACTACCTTAGCCGAAGCCTCAATGATGCTGAAACCAGATACACTCCCTTGGAGAAATTGTGCCTGTCTTTATTCTACGCTTGTACAAAACTTGAGTATTATTTAATGCCACATGAAAAATATTAGTTTTATGCAAAATTGACATTGTTAGGTACTTGCTTAATAGGCCTGTCTTACAAGGTCGCTTGATGAAGTGGGCCATTAAGCTCACCGCCTTTGCGTTGAAATACGTCCCATTAAAGGCTGTCAAGGGTCAGGCCCTAGTCGATTTCTTGGCAGAACACCCCTGCGTGGAAGTGGAGGACCCTTGGGTATCTCCAATTACTTGCATAAACCTATTGCCTTGGGTCCTAACTTTTGACGGGTCTAAAACCCAGAAAGGAGTTGGAGCCGGAGCGACAATTACCAACCCAAATGGGAAAATATGGAGGTTTGCGTATCGGCTAAACCCAGGTTTAACTAATAACCAAGCCGAATATGATGCCATGATCATAGGGTTAAAGCTGTTAGCCATGATGGGCGCTGATTACATTCATGTAAAGGGCGACTCCCAGTTAGTGGTCAGACAGCTAACCAAATAATATGGGTGCAACAACCCAAATCTGTTGGCACGTTATGCAACGGCTGACAGATTGATTCACCAATTTATTGATGCAAAGGTGTCATGCATCCCCAGAGGAGCTAATATGGAGGCCAACAATCTGGCCCAAGAGGCCTCCGGATATAGGAACTCTTTGTTGACTTTGGAGTACGACGAATTACCAGCCGAGGTAATGGTCGCAGACCAAATCGATTCATGGAGGAACGAGTTGATCGAGTACTTACAGGATCCTTCTAAGTGCACTGACCCCAAAGTTAAGAGACGAGCTCTAAGGTATGTGCTTCTTGATGATGAATTGTATAAGAGAAGCATGAATGGGGTATTGCTAAAGTGCATAGATAAAAATGAAGCCCTAAGGGTTATGGGTGAAGTTCACGAAGGCATATGCGGCTCGCATAGGGCTGGGCCTGTTATGAAATGGTTGATTTATCGCCATGGGTATTATTGGCCTACCATCACAGCCGATTGCTTTCAGTACGCCAAAGGATGCGAAGAATGCCAGCTGCATGGTCCCATTCAAAGGGTACCAGCTGAATTGATGCATCCAGTGGTGAAACCTTGGCCATTTAGAGGCTGGGCCATGGATTTGATCGGCAAAATCCATCCACCATCTTCCAAAGGACACAATTTCATTATTGTGGCAACCGATTACTTTACTAAGTGGGTGGAGGCTCAGCCGATGGTCAAGGTACAGCAAGATGACGTTATCCGATTCATTCAACACCAGATCATATACAGGTTTGGGATTCCAGAGACCATTACCATGGATCAGGGAACTATGTTCACTGGAGATAAGGTGGTTGCCTTTGCTCAACAGTTTGGGATTAAATTGATACATTCATCCCCATATTATGCACAGGCCAATGGGCAAGCCGGGGCAAGCCAAGGCAACCAACAAGATTATTGTGGACCTGATCACAAAGAATTTGGAAAACAAGTCCAGAAAATGGCATTTAACTCTGGATGAGGCTTTATGGGCCATAAGGAATTCCAAGTCAACGGCCACTGGCACAACTCCATATCGGCTGACTTACGGCCAAGATGCGGTTTTGCCTTTGGAAATCAATGTCACTTCTCTAAGAGTGGCGAGACAGAATTCCTTAAGCCTAGAAGAGTATCAGTAAGCCATGCTTATGGAGCTGGATCAGTTGGATGAAGATCGGTTAATGGCCTTAGAAAGAATTGAGGCAAGCAAACGCAGAATGGCTAGTGCCTACAACAAACATGTTAAGTTGAAGAAGTTTGTTGAGGGTGACCTAGTTTGGAAAACTATTTTACCAATAGGAGTCAAGGACCCTAAAATCGGGAAGTGGTCACCAAATTGCGAAGGTCCATTCACGGTTAGTCAAGTGTTCACAGGAAACGCCAGACGGCTAGTTAACATGCAAGGCGAAGAAATGAATGTAGCATAAATGGCAAATATCTGAAGAAATACAACTCCACGGTTTGGCAAAGCATACTAGAACAATAAAAGAGCTATTTATAGACAAAAAGGAAATTGTTCTGGTGACCACAGGCCGGCCACCTAGCCAACAAAAATACTTAAAGACAACCGGAAAGAACTAGTCTGTTGGGTCAAGAGTGGTCGAATCGGGATCGGCAACCATAGCAGGATCAGCTGTTTCAACCTGGTGGGGGGTACCGGTGGGCTCGGTTGCCTCTTGAGGATCAGCCTTTTCAATAGGATCGGCTACCTCTTGTTGGTTGGAGGCTTCAATCGTGCGCCACTTCGCAGCCTACTACCCTAGCAATCTCAGCTGCATCCACAGCCATGTCTTCCGACCCAGAAGGAAGAATGGCAGTAGGCCCACTGGTAGCCAGTGCCTCAATGGCCACCACATCGGCAGAGGCGCTTTCCAGCAGACTAGTCGATTCTCACCGAACCGCATCTGCTTTACCGACGATGTCGGTTGTTTCTTCGCTTGATTCAGCAGGAGCCGCAGTTCATCCCACTGATGGTTCACCGAGTCTATGCCTTCTCTGTCCCTCTGCATATCCTGTTCCAAGCCATCTTTTTGGGTGGTGAGTCGTAAAATGTCAGGGTCCAGAGAGGAAGCCTGAACATATAAACTGAAATGCCTCTCCGGGTGGGTTTCCAGTCTCGCGTCAAGTTGCTCAAGTTGGGATGTTAGCTCTTTGATTGCGTTTTGGATCCGAGTCAACTCCGAATTCAGCTGAGATAACCGGTCTTTGAGTTCACCTTTCCTGGCTAGGTCTGCCTGTCGCTCTCTGTCGACAGCCTGATAAGAGGACAAGAAGGAGGACCTTTGAGCTTGGAGATCCCGGAGGCGTTGAAGGTCTTGAGTGGCGTGATAATAATTCTCCTTGCACAGCCGATATACCGCAGAGATGTCATTCACTTGTAGTGCCATTTGACGATACGCTACCGGGTAGAGGAACATCGAGAGAGTCGATAGCTTGAAGAGGAAGCCCTCAAATCGGCCACCTTACCCTTATCTGTGGGGATCTCTCCCATCAAGGCCTCGCCCACCTTTTCCAGGTGACTAGAGGAGGGTGAGGAGACCTTTTTGCAACCCGGTCACCAAGCAAAATATCACTGCAATTCTTCCTCTAAAACCTGGATAGACGAAGTCGACTAACGAGGAGGAGTCTTATGGGCAATAGGGGATTCATCCTTAGCCGACTGCAGTGCAAAGCACAAAGAAGTTAGGGCCAAACCAACATAGATGAGCAACCACAATGAAAGAGATAAAAGGAGATACCTGTGTTGGGCTGTGAGCCTCGGCTATTGGAGAAGCAGGAGCTTGCCGACGGGCTGCCTCGGATTGAGGACCAGCCGAGGAAACCCCTCGTGCCCTTGGAGATTGGGAGGGGGTAACCTTGTGGGGAGTCGACCATGGAGCCGAAGTACGTTGTTTCTAAAGTCAAAATGAGCCGAGGGTCAAAATTATGACAAAGCTTTGGAGAAACAGTAAAAAAACAGAGGTACTTACCTTTATCTGTTTACCCTTGCCAGCGGATACCGTCTTGGTTTTCCTGGAGATAGGAGTTGCAGAAGAGGGTTCATCAAGACGAATTCCCCCAAATCTTGTTATTTTCTTCTTATTCTGAGGAAGAGAGTCGTCTATAATAACAACTCTAGGAGATGGATTGGCTGCCAAGAATGCAGTTAGTTTGCCGATACGTTTGCACAATAGAAGGAAGGATAAGCAAAATGAGACAAGGATACTCACCCTTCATGGCAGCAGAAACCCTAGTCTTGTGCGTCGGCTCCGGCCTTACCATCTTCAGAGGGGGAACAGTCATCGCCTCATCTTCATCATCATCCTCATCACTTTCGTCATCGGGACTGCTGTCGAGAGGCAGGGCGAGCCTAATGAAATAATTAGACAAAGAACCTTGGAACATCTTATCCTTAGTCGAAGGCCACCAATTAGCAAAGGCAGAAGTTTCCCCGGCCGAAGGGTTAAACGAGGCCCATTGGAAGCTGTTCAGTTTTTCCAAGTTGAAGGCTGCCAAGGTCTTCACCTCTTCAGCCGATAGGCTAGTTCTCCCTATTCACGGGTACTTTGCCGAGGTATGGCTGAGGACGTCTTTGTAATAACCCGAATCAAGCGAGCCACGCAGCTAGGGTGATAAAATTCTACGTGGTCTTGTTATTTCGGAATTGGGCTTTAGCCCACCAAGAATGTCTCTAGCGGTCAAAACACGGCTCAATTGAGAACCATAGTTCCATGCGCTTCCCGAGAAATGCTTTGGTCACCGTGGTGAATATCCAGCCGGCCGATTCGTCTTTCAAAGATCTACCGCCAATCTTGAGAAATTCGTCAAGACATGTACTTTCTCTACCACGCCAAAGGAGTCACTTGCTTATGGAGTCACCGCAAATGCTCGGCTAACGCCTGTGTTCTCACGGAAGAGAGTGAATGCCGAAAGAAGGTTCAACAAACTCGGGAAATAAAGGGTAATCCATAGTTGCAGAACCATAAAGGGCCTCAAGTGTTCTTCAAGTCGACACCTTGGTGCAATCGATCCAGCATATTGAACAAAGCCCTATAAAGGTAGCAGAGGAAGAGTGATCCCCAAGCAACCTGCCGACCCGATATAGCTTGGGCCACGTACACTTGGAGTTCTTGGACGACTACGACAGAGCTTCAGACAAACGAAGTACTTACTAAACCAATACAAGAGGAAGGCACAATGCTCAAGATCGAACTGCGGTGCCTCTTCCCTTTGATTGGCTAGAATGAAGGCGTAATAGCCGAGTTGTTACGATCATGGACAATCTTGATATTGGAGGTTGAAATGTCATACAGATTCGGGGCTTCTTGACCAGCCAGAGGTAAACCTGTAATGGCCGCCACATCAAGAAGAGTAGGGGTGGCCATTCCCCAAGGGAACACAAAGGTATTAGTGGTAACGGACCAATAGCCGAGAAAGCCGAATATCAGACCGATGTTGAGTGGAAGGTCTTTAGCCGACAGCATGATGGCATCATAAAGACCTATTCTTTTCCACTCCTCGCCCTTTGCCTCAGCCATCCTAGAGTGCCAACTCAGGTAATCGGCAGTGGTGCGGGGCCAGGGCCTTATGTCGGTTGGGCACCGTTTAATGGTAAACCAATCGCAAACGATTGGTAAACCATATGTGTCCGGGGAGAGGTATTCTCTAAGGTACTTTTCGCCACCCTGCAGGTTGGTGGACGGTCGCAAGGTGAGAGAACCTTGAATCGGATAGAGAGGAAGTATGATGCCTTCGGCTGACCCGGCCGTCTCCTGAGTTGAGGAGTGAGAGTCGGTTGAATGAGAATACTCGTCCAGGGAGTCATGGTCGCCGTAGCTATGTTCACAATTTTGAGAATCGGACGCTGAAGACATTGTCGCAAGAAGAGAATGTGCAGAAAGGAAGCTAGGGTTTAAGGGTTCAAAGGAGTTCAAACTGCCTGAGTAATAAGAAGAACGAATGGAGCCAGCTATTTAAAGAGGAGTCATGCGCACGGCCAGCGATAAAAGTTGTTGAGATATTATCGGATAGCAGCGCAGTCATTGGGTATGGGAAAAGTAGCCGTTCAGGTCATAATGGGTGACATTAAATGCACATAAAGTGACTAGCGATTGACGTTTTCAGAGACTCGAATCTTATCTGATACATCAATCCAGCATTTACAGCTGAAATGATGTAGGGGGCAATTGTTATCACCAGAAAATATCAGCCATAGCCGATGAAGGGAATAGCCGATGCGTGAGATAAGCCGATCAGGTTTGTAGCCGAAAACTGGTCCCATTGAACCGAGGCTAGAAAGGAAAAGGTTGGAAGTTCAGGGAGCATCGTGAGGCCAACCGATTACTAAAGAGTTTAGCCGGTGTGGATAAAGGAAATATTCGATTATTATGGCCTCATCGGCTGAGCTATTGTTGATTAACATGGAGCTTTGAAGCTCGACCAAGGGTTAAATATGTGAAAGTCATGGACTTTGGCGCCAAAATGATTAAAGCTAGCTCTTGAAGGCCCTCAACGCATTTAACACGTTCTAAATCGTTGGCTCAGCCGATGGGAAAGCGGTTAACCCACGATACGCATAAGGAAGCAGTTGAGGAACACCCACGACCGCTTGTTGTCAGCCATGAACGTGTGGAACGCATAATGGCCAATAGGGGGCGGTTACATTTTTTTTTGTATATATATACCTTCGCTGAGAAATGTAAAAGGACGCCCAATCAATCAAACAACTATTTCTCTTGCAATTTATCAACTTTTTACAGCATTTATCTTAGCCGATTCCATGTATCTTAGTCTTAGCCTTAGCATAGCGTAGATTCGCCACACTCAACGCCGAGCGGTTGGGAACCCATAATCGAGAATCAGAGTTCCGTTCTCGGTGTAATCGCTTAAACAGGAATCAATTTGTCGGCTGGACGTTAGCCGAATCCCTCGGCTGATTTTTCCACGCAAACATCAATCAAACAACTATTTCTCTTGCAATTTATCAGCTTTTTACAGCATTTATCTTAGCCGATTCCATGTATCTTAGTCTTAGCCTTAGCATAGCGTAGATTCACCACACTCAACGCTTTACGAGCGGTTGGGAACCCATAATCGAGAATCGAGTTAGTTCTCGGTGTAATCGCTAAACAGAATCAATTTGTCTACCGGACGTTAGTGAATCCTCTACCGATTTTTTCCACGCAAACAAGTTTATATTATTTTTACTCAAATTTTCTTGGCAAAAAACACAAGGAATTCTATCGTATCATGTCTTGGTCGTATCTTGACGGGATCCACTCATATTGAATTCAATAAGAGGGGGTCATGTTGGACCGTCTCACCATTAAAATGTCTCTTGTATACTTTTAATGTGGGGCTCACCAAAGCATTTTATTGATAAGATGGTCTAACAGAATCCCAACAGAGAATGTTTAAAAATTGATTTAACTAATAAGAGATAATTTTTTTACTGGTTATAAAAAATAAATTAAAGGTAAAATATATACTTCAAAAGTTCAGTTTTCAGCATGGAGGGTATGGAAGAGATAGAGCTAGAACTGTCTTTACGCTGTTCGTTGACAACATTCACCCTAGCTATGTGAACCGAGACCTCCATGTTTTGTTTGAGAAGGTTGGAAGAGTTGAGGACACCTTTGTCTCAAGGAAGAAAAGAAATCACACAGATAGGCACTTTGGGTTCGTCCCTTTTAGCAAACATTGGCAGGCGATGGAAGCAATTTGTAGGCTAAATGGTCGATTGGTGGATGGAGAACAACTGAAGGTAAAATGGGCCAGATTTGAGAGGCATCAGGGAGCAAAGTCAAAAGGAAGTTATTGGCAGGATAGCTTCAGGGATCCCTGATCAATCCAACATGTCGCTGTTCAACCAAGGGAGAACAGTGATAAGCGAGTCGGGGATGAAGAAAGGACAACTACCAGGGGAACACGCCTTATGATCGGAGCTTCAGAACTGAGAGTGACTGAAGGGAATGTGTGTGAAGAAAACTATTCATGGCTTGAAAGAAGCATGGTTGTGGAAACAAAATGTCCTATGAGCACAGAGGAGGTTTCAACCATCTTGGCAAAATGGAAGATTATGGTGGAGAGGATTAGAGATATGGGGAGATTGAAGTTTCTAGTCAGTTTCCATTCTCAAAAAGACTTGTTGCAAAGTTTTGAACAACTGCATAAATATATAACAAGTAGGTGCATCACGATTAAGAGGTGGTCAAGAGGAAAGGAATGTAAGAAGAGATGTGTATGGCTGGAGATTTTTGGTTTACCTCCACATGCATGGAGTAGAAGAAATATGAAACGTGTGGTTGAACATATAGGGAAGCTGGCTTGGATAGATGAAGAGACTGAGGAAGGACGTTCAATGAGCTCAACAAAGGTATTAGTCCATACAGATTTAATGCCTTTCATTGAAGACCATTTTGTACTTCAGGTGGAAGATTCTAGGTTTGAAATTTCCACACGTGAGTTGGAGTACTCTATCAAAACTGTCCCAAGCTTTTTTTGTATTGAAGAAGGGAGTGTGGAGCATGCAAACTTTTGCCTTTCAGAGACAGCCGTGGCTGAAGTAGACGAAGGGACTCACAGAAACAAGACATTTAAGGGTACTGCTAACATGTCAGAGCCAATGGGTAACCTAGTGGAGAACACAAGCACAAGTGTTCCAACTACACATCACGCTCTTGTAGGTTGGGATGATGTCTCACACCTACCTTCGAGGGAAAACGAAACGCCAAATGACTCTGAGGTGTTCAAAAACCAGTGCAATCTTTTTGGAAATGAAGAAGTGTCCAATAAAACAGTAACCGTAGAAGTGAATTATGACCTGGACCGAGAAAGAGAAATTTTAGATAAGTGGGTTAACTCTTCTCTTGGGCCGTCGAGCTTCCTTTCTATAGGCCCTATGGTTCATTCTGAATTTCATGAAGAGCATAGTATTGTGGGCCACTCATCCAGTCCCATAACCCATCAGAAAACTAGTAGCAACCGAGCAAAGAAAGGAAGAAAGGGTACTCAACAGAAGAAGAGGAAACAAAGGCAGAAATGTGTTATGTCTACCATGGGTAATTTTAGTAGTGCAGAGGAAAATTCTGTAGAAGATTTAGAGGAGGCGAAAAGAACTTGGCATATGGCCAAGGAATTGGACCTATTTGCTTGCCAATAGGAGGAGGAGGTACTTCAGAACTTTGTAAAGCTAAGAAGGAGCAATAGGAAGAGAAACTCAACCAAGGCGGTGGATGCGATGGCTTGAGCGCCATCTAAGATAGCGTTGCAGGTTTGTTCTTCTTGGCTTAGGTGGAGCGAGTTTGGAAGGGAGTTGGGAGAAGTGGTTTTGGCCATTGGTTTTTGAGTTTTTTTCTCAATGGTGCTTTCTCTAGTGCTGTGTTTGTTGTTAGTGCATAGATTCCTTGGTGGTGATCTTTCTTGCAAGCTTCTAGCAGTGTTCCGGGTGTTAGTAGATTCTTGCTAGTTGTGTTTTTTGGTGGCTGATCTGGTTGCTTGGTTAGTGCATGGTTTGGTTAGTTTTTTAGGGTGTTGGTTGTGGAATTGTGGTTGGTTTGTTTTCGTGTGGTGTTTTGGTGTCTACAGGCGTTTTGTTCGGTTTTGTTCTGTGTTTTGGGATATCTGTTTAGGTGTGTAGCTTGTGTTAGGAGTTAGCTAGCTTTCCATGTTTGCTTAAAGGGCTCAAGTGTTGCCTTTTGGTGGTCCTCTTGGGATTTTGTTCTTTGGTAGCTATATATGTTTCTTTTGCTATCTAGCGCTTGGTAAAGTGAGTCATCTGTTACACCTCTTTAAAAGTGGATAGAGGGCTTCCCCTTTGCTGCGAGTTGTTTTAATGAATTTTATTACTTATCCCGAAAAAAAACTGAATTATTAATCTGGTTAATAAAAATTATTTAAATAATTTACAAATGTCTCTGCTTTTTATTGCAGAAATTTCAATATTAATTAAAAAAAACGTAATTTTTAAATTTTTTGGACCGAAAACATAATTTTTTAGTTAAAAATGTTAAAAGATAATTATTTATTTAATTTTGATATATAAAAATTAACATTGATTACAAAATGAAAAAAAACACGTGAATATGCAAAATAAAAAGTAAATATGAATGTTATTTACTTCAAAGGATGAAAAACTAAATTTATCACTTTAAAAACAGATGACATGTTTATTATTCAAAATGTAATTCAAAACATAAATACATAAGTATCATAAAATTTATTAATAAAATGTTGCCATGCGAAAAAATTATTATGAACTTAAGTATGTATTAACATATTTTTTTTTAATTTGGAGGTTGTGCCTTATTGTTGAAATCTAAATCTAAATTATATACATGTCAGTGAGAAAGTAAATAGTGTGAAAACAATTAGAATGCTGACGGGAAAGAGATTAGTAAATTAGGGGTATATTAAGAAATATAAATATGATATTGACTATTGAGGGCATTTAGGAAAACTGGTATGAGTTGTAATTTCTCGTTGTAGGTGTGGATTCTTTGATTGTAAGCATCCGACAAAAGCAGTGAAGATGCGGAAACGGGAGCAAACAATTCAAACTGCACGTTTAAGATAAGAATAAGATATTATTGTTAAGTATATCAAGTTCAACAAACATTATATTAAACATTTAATAGAATAAAGTAGTGAATCTTAAATTAAATCACAATAAATTATTAAACAAAAAGGAGAATTTTGTGGAGTAAGAAAGATTCTTAATTCTATGGAAGAAAACTGGAATCTAACGGTTGTAAAAGCTTGTCCTTTTCAATAATAAAAAAGCAATTTAGAAAAGAAAAAAAAAAGATAAAAAGGCATCTTTCTCCTCTCCTCTCCACAATGTTCCAGACGTAATCTGAGGCAATATCGAAAGTGGGTCCACTGCATAATTGGATTCCTTATCACAACAACTATGTTAAACTTGAACAAAGCCAAATGGTTGAGAGGTCAAGTCACGCGCTTTGTGATAGTTGATATAAGTATTTAACCAAAGACTAATGAAATGCATTTGGATTCCTCACTATTCTGTTTTTTTTTTTTTTTTTGGTTACGGATTCCTCACTATTCTTATCGCCGATGACTTGTACGAATTGTACACACTAAAAAAAGAAGTTAACTTAATTGGTAGGACCGGCTTTCTTAGATAAGAGGCGAGTTATCAAGTGGACTACTTTTGAGTGGTCCATGGTACGCCTATCTTAAAAAATTGCTTGGATGTCCTTTCTCTTCTTCTTCTTCTTCTTATTTCTTCTCTCTCTTTGCGAAACGTGGAACAACATAAACATCAATCATGGAGATATAGTCCAAGCAGTTGGGTCCACAGAAAGAAAAAATGATGGTGGGGGTTTGACCGGAGGTGCTCATAGTGGTTTTGTGCCGATGTAATGGCCATTGGCCCAGTAGTTTTCGATGCTGGATTGGTCGAAGATGAAGTTGTTAAGTCGGAAGATTTGGTCGAGTAGGTCAGTCGTGACAGAGTCCATGGCGTCAGTCTCTAGCTCGAGGAGGGCGACATGCAGAACATAATTTTCACCATTCGCTTTATTATAGTAGACATTGATGCGTTCAAGCTATAGTTTCGAATCTCTGTTGTACTTCTCTGTGTGGTCGATTATTTTCTCGGCGCATATCACCTTCCAGAACATGGCATCAATTTGGTTCTCGCACTATCCACCCTAAATGTGCAAGATTTCCCAAATTTTATTAGGAAAATGATTCGTAAGGCAAGTGGAAATAGGGTTTTGCTTTGTTATTGTGATGAGGCCTATAAAGCTAACGAGCAGTGGCACCGCTGGGTGAGGAGAATTGGTGGATACAACGATTGAGGCAAGAGAATCACAATTCAATAGAAAAGATGGGTGTCGCAAACAGCGTTTCCCATTGGAGGTGAATCGCAATGGCTTCACACGGTAACGATCGTAATTTGATGTTTGTTTGCGGGTTTCGTTGAGGTTCGTGTTGCTTTATCTCTAGTTTTGTTGAAATTTTTTCTCCATAGTTTTGCATAAAAAGTATCCATCTTTATATTGTTTTTTTTTTTCACACTATCTTCTTTTTTGGTGGTCTGTTTGAAACAATTTTGTATTTTGATAGCTTATGTGGTTGCCTTATTCTCTCTTCCTACTTGTTTTCAATTTGGGGGAGGGGGGTTGAGGTCGAAGGGTGCATCGTTTTGATAACTAACATAGTAGTCATGTAGCGACTAAAATGTCCACAGATTGTTCGAACATAATGGAATCACCACAAAAATTTATTTGTTAGGAAAAACATTAAAATAAACTCTTTTTAGAAGAAAATGGTATTTGAACCAGATTTAAATCCAGGAGCCGACTATGCGTAGAAACTGTAATAACACCCTCCGATGAAAACGATCACGTCTAATTAATTGTGTAAAATTTTGAATTAGCTTTAAAAATATTTATTTCTCTTTCTTATTAAAATACAATAAAATATCAATTTTCAAATGAAAAGTATATTTAAAAATATTCTATTTTTTATTTAATTTTTTTAAAATGAAGATGTATTTTTTGAAGAATTTATTGTTTATTTGTATTTTTAAAGGAAAAATTTTAATTTTGAAATAAGAAAAAATATGTATAAATTTGTTTATGTGCTTAACAGAGAATCCCATGTGCTCCTACAAATTTCTGGGTACAGTAGAAAAATAAATTAGTATAATTAAAATCTTTTTAAAAAGTATTAGGATTGCCAAGTTGTCGCAGCCAAAACATCCCAAAATTACTGGATTAATAGAACTTTGCGTTTGAATTAATCTATTTTTACTTAAAATTGAATAATCTTGAAATATAAGAATAGAGTGAAATTTTATGATTCACCAAACCGCCATGGCATTCCAAACAACAAGGTCAACATGCTGTATCGGCTAGTTAGGCCCAAGTTTAAAGAAACCATTTGACTTATTGAAATATTTGTTTTAAATCAATAGTTTGCTAAAAAAATTGATTTTTTTTTGGTACAAAAAATTGATTTTAGTTATATTCAATTTTTAAATTAGACTATGCACACATAATAAATAATATTTACACTGAAACAATGCAAGAATTTATTGATTTCTCTTATATCTATTTTAATATTTTTTTCTAACATTTTGTTTTCACTCAAATTAGTAAAGAGAAAATTAAATCCATTTTTATGTTTCTTTATTTATTTTTTTAACTCAAACAAACAACTAAAGTCAAACAAAAATCTGATCTATTTTCAAGTGAATTAAATGATAAAAACTTGACAATCAAACAAACAACACCCAAAGGAATTAAAATAAAAAGTAGGTCTATGAGCCCCCGAGAAAAAAGAAATAATGCAGGGCTAAATAGGGAACTAAAAAAGAGAGGAAACAACTCCCCTAGCACCCACAATGAATGCCAAAATCGAAGTATTTTTCATTTTTATACGATGCCTTTTCCCTTGAAGTATTTGTCTGTGAACGAAATCGCGTGTGAGCTTCAAAATTGGAGTTCTGGTTTTTGGTTTCTATAGGAGATAAACTTCACATTTATTTGATTGTGGTACAGTTTGTGAAGTGTGTTTGGTGGGCTACAATGCATAAGCATTTGCGCAGATAATGTGTTTTTGCTTATGACATTAGTAGACAATTGGCTGACTTATGATGATTCCTGCACAATTTAGATTTTTGGGTCGGGCAGAGAAATAGTGGAGGGGGAGGGAAGATGAGGTGTATATATGTAATTAAATGAAGGGTATATCTGCAATGATTGCACCAATGCACCACTATTTTGATGGTACATGTCATCCGGAAAAAAAAAAGATTGAGAGGAATAGAAATTAAAAGGAAAAATTTGAGATAAACTTTTTAATTATTTAGTAAAAGAAAAATTTTAAAAAATTAAAAAATGTTGCATTCTTTGTTTTTATTGGTTGGAAAGAATAACTAAATGATATAAATATCTCAAATAAGAATTCGATGTGATGAACTAAAAAATAATAAATCTAAACATTTTTGTCATTTTGGTGCCCACCTCCCACTTTTTGCCTATTCAAAAATATTTTGTCTCTCACTGCTGGTTGCTTTGACAATTTCAGCGACATAAGGACGCCGGGACCGGGGTTCGAACCCGGGT
Source organism: Calophaca sinica (assembly GCA_037113605.1). NCBI lineage: Eukaryota > Viridiplantae > Streptophyta > Magnoliopsida > Fabales > Fabaceae > Calophaca > Calophaca sinica. Next base: position 96,327,976 of record CM073734.1, on the reverse strand, counting down.
GTTGCCGTTTGGACTCGTGTGTGTGTTTGTTGTTTACCATTTCTACTAGCTGACCCAAAAAAAAGTATAGAAATATTTTATTTATAGAGCTTATTTTGCCATCTTTTATGTATTCATTATTTTTTCCCTCTATTTGCCGTTACTGCTATTATTTTTTGTGAAAGCAAACATAGGGTATGTGTTTTTAGAAAGAGTTATGTGATGAATTATATGAATATGTAGGAAACAAATAAGAGAAAAAACTATATAATATGTGATGAATTATACAAATATATAAAAAGAAATATTAAATCTAAATTAAAGGAAAAATAAAAAATTCTTTATAATTAGGTATTCATATAAAAATCATGAATTTTGTTTTCATATCAACCATCATTATTTCTTTTAAAAAATGTAATATTCATATTTAAATAGTTGTATTATATGTTGTTAAATTAATTATTGTTTCCACCGTTTATTTCCTTGAAATACACCAACTTTTGTTCTGACTATATTTTTGACCCATGCGATGCACAGGAAAACGGAGTTTGTGAAAATAATTATGTATTTTTTATTTGGAAATTTTTTATTTTTGTCATAAAAATTGTAAGATTATTAAAAGTATTGATAAATAAATATTAAGGTAACGCGATCACAGTTCTTCTAATTAAGATAACTCGTACACAATATACTCGTGCGTTACACGTATAACTATGCAATGCACGTAGTAATATTTATATTGTTACTACTATATTTTTCTTTTGTTAAGTATACTATTACTATTATCAAAACAAAAAAAATTAACGTTTTTTATGAACATTGCAGAGACAACTGGCCAAAACTCCATGTATGCTTGCAGACATTATCAACGTGAGCTTTCTCAGTCTCTTGTACAAAAAAAATTGTTTGTTTTCTTTTTAGTGAAATTACAGTATTCAAGGATAAATAAATTGATTCGAAGTAAAAAAATGTAACCTTTTTTAAGAATATTGTAAAGATAACCCGTCAAAACTCTATGTATTCTTGCAGACATATTTGACATGAGCTTCCTGACAGTCTCATGTAAAAAAAAATTGTTTTCTTTTTAGTGATATTAGAGTATTTAAGCATAAATAAATCGATTCCAAAAAATGTAACAATTTTTTATGAACATTGCATTGACAACTCATCAAAATTCCATGTATCCTCGTAGACATATTCAATGTCATGTCAAACAAAATTTTGTTTATTTTCTTTTCAGTGGAATTATAGTTTTTAAAGATAAGAAAATCAATTACAAAACAAAAAATGCAATTTTTTTTATGAACATTACAGAGAGACCCGTCAAAACTCTATTTATGCTCGTAGACATATTCGACGTGAGCTTTCTCACAATCTACTATAAAAAATGCTTGTTTTTCTTTTTAGTGAGATTATAGTATTTAAAGATAAATAAAATTATTCGAAACAAAAAAGTGTAACATTTTTTTATTAACATTATAGAGACAACCGTCAAAACTTCATGTATGTTCACGAGTATATTCGGCGTAAGCTTCATTACTTCCTGTTCAAAAAAAATTGTTAACAATTTTCTTTTCTATGAAATTACAGTTTTTAAGGATAAATAAATTTATTTCAAAACAAAAAATGTAACCTTTTTTTATGAACATTGGAGAGACAATCATTCAAAACTTCATGCATGCTCGCATGTATATTCAGCGTGAGCTTTCTCACAGTGTCTTATTCAAAAAATAATTTCTTTGTTTTCTTTTAGGTGAAATTACAATATTTAATGATAAAAAAATCGATTTGAAACCAGGAAAATGTAACTTTTTTATGAATATTGTAGAGACAACTCCATGAATGAGCACAAACATATTCGGCGTGAGCTTCATCACAGTTTCCTGTTAAAAAAATGTTTAATTTCTTTTTAGAGAAATTTCAGTTTATTAGGATAAATAAATCGTTTTCAAAACAAAAAGAATGCAATATGTTTTTTTACAAACATTGTAGAGACAACTCATCAAAACTTCACGTTTGCTCGTAGTCATATTCAGCGTGAGCTTCTTCACAGTGTCTTGTCCAAACAAATTTTTGTTTATTTTCTTTTCAGTAAAATTATATTTTTAAGGATAAATAAATCGATTACAAAACAAAAAATGCAATCTTTTTTTATAAACAATATAGAGACAACCCGTCAAAACTCCATGTATGGTCGCAAGTATATTCGGCATAACCTTCCTTACTTCCTGTTAAAAAAATGTTAACAATTTTATTTTCCGTGAAATTACAGTTTTTAAGGATAAATAAATCGATTTCAAAAAAAAATGCAACCCTGTTTTTATGAACATTGCAGAGACAACATGTCAAAACTTTATGCATGCTAGCATGCATATTCTGCTTGAGCTTTCTAACTGTGTCGTGTTCGAAAAATAATTTGTTGTTTTATATATAAATATAAAGATAAAGATATATCCAATTATATCTCAACATATAAAATATTGTAAAAATTTTGAGGACAAAAAAAATTGTAAAAATATTTTAAAAAGTAATTTAAGAAAGTGACAAAGTGATATAATTGTGATACATGATTTTTTTATGTTGCACTATGATATAATAATAATAATAATAATAATAATAATAATAATAACATTTTTGGATTTTGCTCTCTTTGATTTTGTAAACGAAATTAATTAACATTGAGATTTATATAATTATTTTTTCTGGATTTTACTGTCTCTTTCATTTAAAAAAAAAGTCTTTATAATTATTAAATGTTAAAAGGCATTAGTTAGTGTTTATTTAAATGATTTAATTATTATTTTCAGACAACCCATCAAAACTCCATGTATCCTCGTAGACATATTCAATGTCTTGTCCAAACAAAATTTTGTTTATTTTCTTTTTAGTGAAATTACAGATTTTGAGGATAAGTAAATCGATTACAAAACAAAAAATGCAATATTGTTTTATGAACATTATAGAGACGACAAAACTCTTTGCAAGCATATTCGACGCGAGCTTTCCCATAGTCTCTTGTAAAAAAATTGCTTATTTTTCTTTTCAGTAAAATTATAGAATTTAAAGATAAATAAAATTATTCGAAATAAAAAAAGGTAACATTTTTTATGAACATTGCAGAGACAACCCATCAAAACTTAATGTATGCTCGCAGGTATATTCGGTGTAAGCTTCTTTACTTTCTGTTCAAAATAATTGTTCTGGGTCAAAGACACATTATATTTCCTACCAAAATTATGGGATCGTATCTTATAATTTCGAGAGTGAGTTTTTGTCCTAGTTCCGGGTCAAAGACACATTATATTTTCTCCCAAAAATATACGCAGTTCATATAATATCAAAACTACTTATTTATAATTTAAAAGAAAAAGGTACAAGGTTGCTTCTTTCAAAAGATATTTGAGAAAGTATTTGTGAAAATATCGGTGGATCAAATTGTGTCTAAACAATAACGTATCTTTATGATTTCTCATTTTTTTTTCCATATTTCAAATAAATATAATTGACAAATGAGGAATTTTTTCAACTTTCAAATTTGATTGTCAGGTTATTAAATAATAGGTTTCCTGTCTCTTTTATTTAAAAAAGATTATTTCTAATTATTAAATGATAAAATCTCTTCTTTTTTTTAAAATAAATCTTTTTAATTTTAAATTAAATCTTTAAGGTTATTAATTGCTAGAATGTTGTTATAAGAGATTATTACTAATATTTTGTCTCTTCACTAGCGGCACACATTGACAACTTAAATAGATAAAAATCTGTCTTGTAACGTACCAATAATTACCGGTAAAAAAACAACATACTAGTAATCATTCAACAGTAGCTGGGTAATTTCTTAAAAAAATCGTTGTGGTTTGTGAGATGACACACTGTGAGACAACCAAAATTGGAGATTGAGAAATCAATTAGATTAGAGTCAAATCTATGATCGGAATGACATAGATTTTTTTTTCAAAGGCTTGTTCAAGAAAACTGTTTAATGTTCTAAATAGGTATGCAACATGAAAATTTCGTCACATGTGCTTTATGAGAGGGATTTTCACCTGTGTTTTATGAGAAACCCTCTCAGCACAACAATAATTATGTGTTTAATGGGAGGGATTCGTGTGTGTTTTTAGAATTTTTTTTTCTCTTTATACTACCTCTGTCCCTAAATAGTTAACACATTTAATTGTCTAAAATGTGTATTATTTCTCCAAAACTACCCTTAATTATTCATATAAGAGAGAAAAATAATCACTTCATTTACTATTAACTACAAAAATAATGTAAATTAATTACGAGTATTCTTAAAAATAAAATAATCAATACATCTAGTAATTTGGAGAGGCTTATTAAAAGAGACAATTTTTTTTCCAATATTAATTAGAAGCCTTGTTACTCTACATGTCTTCAAAACTGTTTCCATACTCCTTAGCATTAGTCATATTTAAAAAGTATTATTAGTCATATATTTGTTTGAGTGAGCATTTAATAAGACATAATTTTCTTGATTTTGAATGAGCATGAATAGAAGTGAAGTGATATTATGTTTGAATGTTTTTACTCTGAAAATAAGTTTGATGTAAAATTTAGTATAAATTTTTTAACTTGATGTAATGAATACTTTTTATCACTTTTAGTCAAATTGAGGCTTAGAGTTGAGATCAAATTTTTCTCATAGTAAGGAAACATCTGTTTCACTAAAATTATGCTTGGTGGAAGGTAAAAAGGTGGACACAACATGAGACATAGATACAAATAAAAAGAAAAAAAACATTAAATTTTTAAATTATAATCCTTGACACGATTGTAATACAATTAATGCTTAAAACTAATATAAAAATATAAAACCAATATTCAAAAAGTTAAATATTATCGTTTATTATGACATTATTATATGTACGTATTGGTAGTAAAATAAAATAAATAAATAAATAAATAAAAGAATCAACAAATACAATTAAAAATATTTGTGAATTGTCCAACATAAATAATGTTCTATATTGGTAAAAAGCAGCATATATATTATTTCAAAATGTGTAGAGAGTGACGATCACTCAATAATCTTTTGTAAAGCCAAAATAAACAAGAACGTCGTGCACAAGTGCTTTCATAAACTAAAAAAAAAATACTTATAAAAAAATAAAAAAATTATTTTAAAAATAATTTATTTGACAAAAAAAATTTTAATTATAATAAAAAAAATTCCAAATATAAAATACAAATTTTAAAAATATTTAATATTTTATGATTGTTTACGACTACCCTAATACGTTTAATATTTAATTAAAAATAAATTAAGTATTGATTAAATAAATTAAGAAACAATTATCTGATTTAATATTTAATCATGAATAAATTAATATTTGATTTGATTTAATTTATTATAATATAGCAACACTAGGTGTCTTAACATGAAAAGTACATACTCCCTCTGGACTCGAATATAAGCAAAAATATATAATGGTCCCTGAACTATTAGAAAAATATGGTGAAATTAAATTAAATTAAGAGTATATTGGGAATGATATCATTAAATATGGTGAAATTAGTTAAATTTGCTTATAGTATTTTGTACCACTAAACATGAGTATGTTTTTGCTTATATTTGAGACTAGAGTAGTACTAGTATTATTATTATTTTTGAATGGTAAATGTTAGTATTAATGTTTGTGTTATGTTAGGGGCTATGATCAAACCCTCTCCCTCCTAATTATCACTCCAATTCTTATCTCTCTCACTCCATCCACCAAACCAACCTAACATGAAAGATACATTTGATTTTAAGAAAATAAGAATATGACTCAGTTTCGTAAAATTCAAAAATGAAAACTTGAATTCAGTATGTGATAGATTAACATGAGATTTTTAGTAGGAAAAAAAAGTTACATTTTTATTGTTTTTTAAAGACAAATGTTTTCCATATATAATTAGTTGCCTTTTTTGGAGGGGCGTCAAATATGCTTCGTGGACAAAAAGTGGGAGGGGCAACAATTTGGAAGATTGATAATGGTCATTCCTTACATATCCTAGAGGGTCTATATGGATACCAAACCTTCCATCGAAAATTATTCCACCTAATACGCTTTGGATGACACCTTTAGCTTAGTCTCTATTGATCGACAGTTGTACTACTTTCATCTCGAATGTTGTACGCTGATGAGATTCTGAAAGTGCGGCTTCGTGACGGAGAGGATAAAAGTGGATGGGAAAATTGCATATGAATGGAATATATGGAGAGGAATTTAAGTCACAATTAGTGTTTCAACAGAGATTTAGGTTAGGTGCAGTCAAAACTGCATGCAATCAATATGTCTGGGTTGTCTGATCAAGATCAGACGATTAGCATTTCAGCTGCACAAATCACATTTTAAATAAAACTTAAAATACAGACCGACTGATCTTAATCAAACGGTCCAAATGCATCTAACTACATGACTGCATGAAGTTTTGATTGCATATAATCTAAATCTATTTCAACAGCCCTATATTCTTGCTATCTTTCTTAGGCGTAGTTGAAGGTTCCATCAAAAATCAAAATATTCACGTGGAGATTGTTCGATACTGTCCAACTTGATAAAAAAAGCAAACACAAGATAAGGCATATCTTCATTCATGTGGTCTCAATTAAAAAATTAATGATGGATAGCTTTTCTTACATGGTTAATATGGTGAAAGGTGAGCAGGGACGGATCCAGAAAATTCGATAAGGGTAAAATTATATACTATAAATATTATACATCAATGCATAAATGATAAAATAATGACATAATTATTATTAAGCAAAAAATTGGATATTACAAAAACTATAGCATTATATACTCAAAAAGTTAAAGACACTTCAAAAAATTGGAAATTACAAACCTATAGCATGATGCAAAAGAAATTTGCTCAAGCAACGAAAGAGTTGTAAATAGACCAAAAAAAATAAAAGATTAAAAATAAAATGAAGAAGATAGGAAAAGAAAGGTACTTATAACAAAATTTGAAGTTGAGTATCGAGAGTGAATATCAAATAAGGAGAGAAAAGACATAAATCGAGAGACAATGAGAGATGGAAGTAAAAATGGTTGAGATAGAGTTCTTGTGAAGTATTTGGGTTGATAGATTTTGACAATGACACAAAGTAGAGACTAGAGAGTATTTTGAAAAACTGAAATAGAGAGATAGAGATAAAAGGTAGTAAAAAAATATTTCTACATTTTCAAAAAACAAAAAAAAAATAGATGTGGGACAACACTTAAAAGAGAGTAGCTCAATTTCTATTTTTTTTACTCCTTAGTGGGGTCAATACTTAATATTTAGTGGGGTCAAAAATAAAATTATTCAATAATTAGTAATAAAATAAATAATATAGTGATATCAAATGCTCCCAATTTCTTATACTTAGATCATCCGTCCTTGAAGGTGAACGTGAAGGAGAAGAAACATTATAGTAGTATATAATAGGGATATTAAAGGTTTTTTAGGAGGAGGTCTCTATTAGACCAAAATTTTAGCTTAATCAAACCTGTAGTATATCTTGGTTGTGATATAGCTAGGAACCTCCAGTATGATTATATAGTTGGCTATATCTTGCGCAAACCTTTGTTTTGCTTAGCCACACCATGGCCTCTAGTGTGTATATCTGGGAATTCCTCGTTTCATGCAGTTCTCTCTCAGGTAGGGTGTTCATGGTTTGGATTTATTACCATGAACAGTTGAACACCCATATCCGAGTTACGGAATAAATAAAAATAATTAAAAATGACTGAGTTACTGATGACTTGCTCGTCAATAAATAATAATTGTACAATTCTAGGTCAATATTAAACAGATGATTAACCTGTCGGTAATTAACGACGGACAATGACCTTTCTTGATTACCGACTGCCTCCACCTGTCGGTAATTACTGATTGTCATTATTCGTTGGTAATTACCGAAGGCCACCGTTTGTCAGTAATTACCGACGACCGCTAAAGAGTTTGTCGATAATGATTTTTGACACCCAATTTCTCGATGGGTTGTTGCTTATCGATTGGTTGTCGGAAACATGGCATTATCGGCAACTCTTTCTGAATTCCAACAACTTTTGATCGCCAGGAACGTCGTTTTTTCTTATAGTGTTTGTGTAAAATATTTTTTTTATTTTCTTTTAAATTTAAATTCATTTAGAAACAAATAAAATCCCAGCAACCGATGGCTTTAACTGCCATGTGTCTGGTAGATATGTGCATAACTGGAGATGTCTATTTCCAATGGTAATGAGAGTATTGAGATCCGTAGATAGAGGTCACAAATGGTATTGTGACAACTACTAGTAACAATGGTTACATTTCTATAATATATATAAGTCACAATGATAAATAAGGAATCCTAAAATACAAAAAATTGATTTTAACTTTCATTTTTAATATTTAGACTCGGTTTGGTAAGACCAAGAAACTAATTTATAACTTATTAGAATAGTTTATAAGCTTGTTTAACCGAATGAAATGTGTTTAGTAGCAAGCTTATCATACTAGCTTATACTAGTAGTTTTTTTTAGATACTACTTGAAGTAGCATCTCAGCTTATAGCTTATATCTTTTCTCTCATTTTTATCCTCATTATTTTATTCCTTATCCTTTTTTCAAATTTAAAATAAAGATAAAATTTTATCATTTTTGGTCATTTTATATTTATCAGTTAGTAAAACAACTAGTTTTATCAAATATACCAATTTTAATTAGCTAATTTTTCATCTATAAACTATCAGCTATCAGCTAGCTTTTCAGTTAAATCTATCATAAATTAATCGAAATTAAACTTGAAACTGAAATCTAATCTTTATAAAAATATAAATAATAGAAAAAAGTTTAATATAAAAATGTCGGATTCATTTTAACGATATGATCATGAGTCGATTGTTGTTTTATAAATTATTTAATATAATAAACAACTGCCTTCTATAATTTGTCGCCTAAGCTACATGTACCTTGCGATTGGTGTCTAAAAGCAAATCAAATCTATATATCAAATGATAATTGGAATTAAAAAAATTAATTCTAATTATAAAGTTCTATTTCAAATTCAATTTATCAATGACAGTAATTTTTTTTTGTTTTAGAAGAATCAAGTCTAGCATGAGTGAGTCTCGTATTTAACAAGTTGCAGATTTGAATCCCACTAGTCAAGAGATAAATATAAATTCTTTTGTATGTGTTTTTAAAGCCCAGAGATATTCTCTGCCTTGTACTGTGACATCATCCCCTCCCCCCAAATTTCATTGTAAAAAAAAGAATCAAATATTTCTTTTAACATTTTTTCCTCTAAAAATGTGTGGAAAAGTTGAAGGAGATGATTCTCATACATCGTATCTACAATATACTAATTACAGCCTCATTATATAGAGGGAATAGCTGTTACAAAGAAATAAAAGCTAACCTAACAATTAGGAAAAAAAAGATGTACATATATCTCACTCAATAATTACATCACTAATTTATAGGGATTGACAGATAATTGATGTGTGGCTGATTTGAGGAGATAATTGATTACGTGGTTGATTTGAGGATTAACAACAGATTTTGTTCCTAAAATATAGAGCTTCCTTCAATACTCCCCTTCAAGCTGGATCAAGGGGATTTTTTGATCCAAGCTTGGACAGTAGATGATGAAATTAGGAGCTTGGCAACATCTTAGTGAATACATCAGCAAGTTGATCATGACTCCGAATATAGGCAGTTTGAATAATCTGATTCTGAACTTGCTAGCGAATAAAATGACAGTCAACTTCAATGTGTTTCGTTCGTTCATGAAACACGGGATTGGCTGCTATTTGCATAGCTGCCTGGTTGTCACAAAAAAGTGTCATAGGGAGACTACTTGGAAAACCAAGATTAGCAAGAAGACCTTTGAGCCATACCATTTCACAGGCAGTAGATGCCATGACACGATATTCAGCTTCGGCACTAGAACGAGCAACGACATGTTGTTTCTTACTACGCCAAGAGACAAGATTACCACCAACAAACATACAATAACCAGTAGTAGATTTTCGATCAAGTGCGTTTCCAGCCCAATCAGAATCACTATAACCAGTTATTTGTGTGTGACCATTCTTGGCTAAGATAATCCCACGCCTAATAGAACCTTTAAGATATCTCAAGATTCGCTTGACAATGCCTAGATGAAAACATGTAGGTGCATGCATAAATTGGCTAAGAAGACTAACAGCATAAGTGATGTCAGGTCGAGTGATAGTAAGATAAATAAGCTTACCAACCAACCGTTGATAGTCATTAATAGTCTGTAAGGGTGCACTTTCTGTGTCAAGATTCAACTTACTATCCAATGGAGTAAGAGTTGGCTTACAGTTCGTCATCTCAGCATCTTTAAGCAAGTCAATAATGTACTTTCGTTGGTTAAGAAATAAACCTTTTGAAGGTAACACAGAGCATCACAACAAGGGGGTTGGATTGTGACCCTTTGAAAATTTCTGACCTTTAATAATTTTGACCTGAAACTTTGAGAATGCTCTCTCAAGTTGATACTTGGAGATGAGTTGATTAATATAAAGTAATCTTACCGAACATTCTCTTATATGCACATGTTTCATAGAACACTTTAAATGAATGTCCTCTTAGATGTGTGGGTTCAATACAAAATGATTTGTAAAGTGATGTGTCACGTGAACCTCCTCTAGTTAATATACTCATGTTGGCATAAAATAGTTTTACTAACTATGCTCTACTTTAGAAAGTTCCACTCAGTGAACTTCCTCAAGCTGAGTAAGTGTCATGCCTTGAACTTTCTCTCACAGAATAAGTTCTATGCAGAATGAGTTTATGTGATGTTATGCATAAAAACGTTTTGCAATATTTGCAACATTTAGCTTTCAGTAAAACATCATCATTTAGAGAGAGTTGAAAGCTAATCATATTTTCTAAAGATATTTCAGAGAAAGATTGATAATCAGCGCAAAACACATTCATGAGTAAGTTTGCAAGTTAAGGACAAAGTGTTCGACAACAGAAGCTTCTAATGATAAACACAGTGGAAACAGAAGCTTCTGAAGATAGACATGAGCTTTAAAACAGAACACAAGTTATATGAACACAATACAGTTTCATTGGACTTTCTCTTATTGAGAAAATGACATGTAATAGATAGTAATGTGCAGTCGTTAGGAAGTCCTGTTTTAAACATCAGACAGTTAATTACTTATTAGAGAAAAATGCAGTATGGGCAGAAAGTAAAGTATGCAAAGATAAGAGAGAAGAATATTGCACAACATATTTATAGTGGTTCACCCAAATACCATGGGCTACATCCACTCCTCACCCACGGTGAGATTTTCCACTATTCCCACGGAACAGTACAAGCTGAGTATTCTTTGGAACAGCTTCTCCAAGCTATCTTCCTTCACAGAAGCTAGTATTCTTTCTTCAAGCCTCTTCAGGCTCTACATGGTAGTTTTCTATAGCTCTACCTACTGAAGTCACTTGAGAAACTCTTCCTAAGTTTAATAAGTATTTCCCTTGAAGCTTCTCACCAACACTCACCCACTAGGTAGCTTGGAAGAACGGAACAAGGTACTTTTACAAGGTTTTTGGTTTGTGGGATTTCTATAGCTTAGTTACACTTTTCTAAGTGAATATAAAATGATAGAACAAGCTAAACACACTCTTGAAGATATCCCAAGGTGTAAAGAACATATACAAAAGAGTGTGAAAGAGGGGAATAAAGGATAGCAAAGGTGAATCTTGATAAGGCTTGTGTTTATCTCTCTTCTTCTTTGATTATGATGCATTTGATCAGCTGAAGAACACTCATGGAGTGGATGTGCTTTGAAGAAATAAGCTGAAAATGCTTCTGCAGTAAACTTTCTATCGTAGAGAACTTGTAGTAAACTTTCTACAAACTTCCTCTCGTGACAGAAAGTTTGAGGCAGGATGGAGAAAGATGGGGATGATGCAAATCTGTTGAAACTCAGTGTAAACCCATTCTCACACGTTCAAATGACCTTATGAGTTCCCTTTTATACTTTTCCTTCATTTATGACCGTTGTAGAAAGTTTGGTGACCGTTGGGGAGTTTCTCCTCTCTTCTACAGACAGTTCTGCTTTTGTGTCAGCAGCGCAGATTCCAACGTGTCAGTCTGCAACGTGCATAATAAACTTCCTTTGCTGAACTTTCTCTTTTGTAACGGGCAAAATGAACTTCCTTCTGCTGAACTTTCTCAAGTGCAAACTTTGTGGCGAACAGAATGAACTTCCTTCTGCTGAACTTTCTTACATGCGAACTTTGCGACGGGCAGAATGAACTTCCTTTTGGTGAACTTTCTCAAAATTGAAACAGTGATGATCACTTGGGATGTACCTCATCGTACTATCTTCAACCTTCTATTCCGAACTTTCTCTCGAATATTCTGATGAACTTTCTCAGAAATCTGATGAACATTTTCCTGAATGTTCTGATGAACTTTCTCAGGAGACTTCAGATGACCCTTCTCATGAGACATATGATGAACCTTCTTATGACGAACTTTCTTGAGAGGCAAAAGATGAGCTTCTCATGAAGCTTCTGCTGAACCTTCTGGTCGTGCTAAGGGAATGCTTCTGGAAAAGCTTTTGAGCACTTTTGAGTAAGAGAAACTTCGCAGTAAATAACTCATAATAATTGTGAGGATCTTCTGTGCAGAAACCATGCACTTCAATTGTAGCTTACTGCTGATGAACTTTCTCTTGATTGGAATTATGCTGTTGGTGCGAATCTTCTCTTTTCTGTCACGAGTCTTCTTATGCTTATATGACACTTGATTTGTCTTTGAGAGAGTTGAGATCTTAAATGCTTTTGAGGTAGTTATTAACATGATACTTTCTCACGGATGCATACTTGGGCAGTGGGAATATCTTGTAACACCCCGCCGAGATAGGGTGTTTACTTTATTTATTTAAATAATAGTAATCCATATTTGAGGCAAACACACATTTTATTTATTATTATAGTATACAAAGTTTATTACACATACAAGTATAAGTACAACTCTACACCCATAAGGGTGACAAAAGACACACTGGCCGTGATACAAGTGTCGATCCTCTGCCTCTAGGCAGTCTTCCCATAGACTCCCCAACCTCCAAGTACGGGTTGATCTTGACCGTCTGCTATTCCTCATTATTTAATAGAACACAAGAAAGACAAAGGGGTAAGATATCCATCAATCACCATCAGTTAGGAAAATAGTCATAGTAGAATAACTGTCACCATGCACAGCACAACATAACATCATCAACACAACTTATACCATAGACATCACACTCAGACTCCTGAGCATACGATCACAGACCACATCACACTCTGATACCACAAACTGACATGTATCACTGGTCTTTTGGCTGATCACCGGCCCTACAGACCCAATTGACACAGAATATCGAGCTTTCGGGCTGATCACCGGCCCTACTGACCTTAACCACATATTGCTAAATATTGCGGGCCATTAACGCCCTACTCCCTAGACCGATCATCAGTCTCAGGGCACAAAAGAATCAAATAAGTTGGTTGTCCCGGGAACATATCCTGATACGCTACCATTTCCGATCATCGGTTACGTAATCCCCCATACCGGGAATTATCATATCCAATCACCAGAGTAAGACACCGTCCCGTGTACAAGGACGACATTCCCTATACTGAGAATGGCCAAGATTGTCCACCCGTCAGACGTGGAGTTCCGGAGACTCGTCTGGATGACCGAGTCTGTAACACCCCACCTAATTTAAATATTTAGTTAAATTAATTTAGGCTTTAATATGCTCTAAATTGATTGTTAAGTAATTAAATTAGGGGAATATTTAAAAGTATTGGGGGTGTGAATAACAAGGGTATGGTGAAAATAAGAGCTGAAGGAAGGACAATATGGTCAAAACTTTTTTTCTCTTCTCTTCTTTTCCCTCACATTCGATCCTCATCCTCATTTTCTCACTCTCTCCCTATTCTGAAGAAAGAAGAAAGAATAGGAAGAAGAGGGGAGCTAGGTTTCACGATTGGGAGAAGAAGAAGAAGAGGAAAGTTGGTGTTTCCTTCAACCCTTCCTTGATTTCTTAGCATTGGAGCTGAAGATTCGGGGTTTAAGGGAAGCTTTGAAGTTGCCCTAGTCTAGTGGAAGTGGAGCTCGAATTTGGAGAAGAAGAGGAGGAGGAAACCTCAAGTTCTCAAGCTTCTTAGCTCATTTTCTTGAGCTTAATGCGAGTTCTTCTCACTTAGAGGTTGGGCAACCATAAGACCCACCACTTAGGGTTTTTTCTTTTGGTCTCATTTGTGTATCCTCTTGATTTCTGAGTTGGGAATGGTTGAAATGCATGAATGGGTTTGGGTAAAAAGGAATGTACTTAAGTATTGATGTTTTGTGATATGTTGAAGCATGATGGGTTGTGTTTTTATGTGTCATATGTTGCTCTTAATCTTGTATATCAGTCATATGCTTGATTTTGAGTTCTAATCTTGCCTGAAATTGGTTTGAATTGAGGAAAAAATGTGTTTGGTGTTTGGAGAAGTGCAGAAAACTGGTTTCTGCACAATTCTGCAGGTTTGCACGTGGTGCGCCTAACAGGTGCGTGCGACGCACATCAAAACAGAGCCAAAATGGAGAAATGCGCATGACGCGCGTACGAATGCGTGCAGCGCGCACAAAAACAGAATCTGCAGCGCAGAAATGCACGTGAGGCACTCCTGCATGCGAGCGGCGCGCGCTCTGCAGAATGTCAAATTCGGAGATTTTATTAAAATACCAAACGAAGTCAGAATTGGGCAAATGACCATTCGTTGGAAAGCTTAGGATGTCTAGTTTTTAAATCTAATTTTTATTTTTGAAAATATCCACCCAATTAGTGCAGTTTTAAGCTACAAGCTACTGGGTTCAGAAAACTGAACAATAACTATCCCTCAATTTGTAAACTATGTTTCTCCTTCAATACTTAATGACAAAACACCATTACGTATGATTGAGCATTTGATCTTGAGTAAGAGGGTTCAAACTCTGGGTTATATGCATTGGTAAATTGATAAGTTTGGTTTGTAGACAATGTTTGTTTGCAATTGATTGTATGATTGTTGCCGGTCCATGCTGCTATAGGGTACGGCAGAATTGTGTCGGTCCGTACTGCTATAAGGTACGGTGGAATTGTGAAGAACTCCAATGGAAGTCAATTTTATACGTCCATGGAATTCATTGATTTATCGACTCACATTTTGATAGTTATGGTCTAATGTGATACTGTGTGAATGTGTTGACATTATGAATTCTCTTTATTATGAAATCATGATGTTTGTATTGGGAATAAAGTTGGTGAGGGTCCGTGAAGGACTCACTGAGATTTTTATCTCACTCTTTTCTATTTGTTTTTCAGATAAGCAGGATCCGAAAGGCGATCAAGCAAGTTAAAAAGCTTGAATCCTCTTAGTTTAGTGTTATAATCTGGAAGTGTAGAAACTCATCTATCTTTTGGATATTTGGAAACTTCTTATTTGTATATTGTAGTCTAAGTATTTATATTTGAAATATTGTAACCCAGTTACTAGAATATTGACTACGGTCAACGTTGAACTTGTTATTAATCTATCAAGTTTTAATTTAGTGGTAACTTCTATACTATTTATGTAAATTTTCGTTATTTCAATTAATTTTGAAGTATGGGCATTACAGAGGGAGAGCCTCGTCGGAAAGACCGAGTCCATACCCTCAAGGTCTTGGCCGAGTCCTTACCCTCAAGGCCACCGACTGATCTCATTACCATCCCGTCGATACCTCAAGTACACCAACCTCGGGTACACTGACCCGGCTATCACCACTGACAAACAGAGTATCAACGGTAATACTTGCTATTACCGTCTAGGGATTCACAAATCTCTAACTAGAGGGCGTCACTCTTGACTCTAAGACCATACATCAGACTCACATGTATGTTATGCAACCAGCACATAAATATCAGACATATATCAGAATTTTATTCATCATGGATCATCATAATCAACAACATATAATTTAATCCTAGCGTCGCATAATCGACTATCTACTAATCTTATAACCATAACCTATGTTGGTTGATAGGGCTACAGCGACTATCCTTAGCCACCGCATACCACAACCCCTCTCCTGAGGTGTTGCTACTATCAACCCCTAGTAGGGTTAAGGTCCCTTACGCATGCTAACAATACTACTCTACTACCTATTTTCCCTAGTGATTAAGGTATTTCCCCCTTACCTGGCTTAGAAGACCGCTGTCGCCCATATCCTGTCACTCTTCCTCTTCCCGAGCTCCCTTTCGCACTCCAAAAGGATCAATTAGAGAATCTTGCAAAATGGGGAGAGGAGAGCTCTAGTTATAGGCATAAATTGGCTCCATCTCTTCGCGAGCAGATTACACATGAATCCCATCGCGTTGCGAGCTGGAACACGTGTGACGCATCGGAGGAGCGTGATCACCGACTTTCCCACCGCCATTCATTGCGTCGCGATGGTTTCCTTTGTTTTCTTCATCGCTTCGCGAGCGACCAGTTCCAGAAATATCTAGTTTCTTCTGCCCTAGAAGGCTCTAGGGTATTCTTTGTTCTTCTAGGAACTTCTAGGCTATTGTGATGATTTTTATCTTCTTTCTAAGGTTTTCGGGTCTCATTTTAAGCCCATTTTATCCTTAATTAAGGTTTTTAACACTCGTTTATTACCTAATTAATATTATTATAAATAAGGATGTCACATATCTCATGCTTAGTAGTTGCGCTACTCTAAAAATCCGACAACAAACTCAAGAATTTTTCTCTTGTCAAGAACTTTCTCTTCTTATTTATGTGTCTTCTCTCTTCTTCTCTCTTGTGAACCTTCTCGTGCAGATCACTTGTGACTTAGTAGTAAACTTATGATGTCTCAATGAAGCTTGTAATACTGCTGTTGTAATCTTCTGATGCTACTCTGATTCTTCAGTTGTTGAGTAGATTATACACACTTGATGGTCTGAGTAACTTCATGCTTTTAAACATCCTCAAGTGCAAACATCAATAGATCACATTCATAATACTTAAGATTTAGTTCATAAGGTTTGTTGTCATTAAAACTACATATCAAAAGGGATTTTGAACTCAACACCTTTAATGGAAATTGCCATTTCAATTCCAAGAAAGTAGTTTAGGAGGCCGAGATCTTTAATAGGAAAACGAGACTGCAGTATGCCTTTGAGTTGAGAAATAACATGACTGCTATTCCCAACAATAATAAGATCATTGACATGAACCAAAACTCCCACTGTTTCTTTTGAGACATTTCGAATAAATAAGGAAGAGTCCGCAACACTTCTCAAGAAACCCACTTCCTGATGAACAACACTTAATTTTGCATGCCAAACACGCGGAGATTGTTTCAAACCATAGATTGATTTGTGTAGTCGGCAAACCAAGGAAGAATCTGAGCTTTGTGGATGTCCTGGAGGTAATTTCATGTATACTTCTTCTTTAAGATCTCCATGTAAAAAGACATTTTTTACATCCATCTGGCTCATCGACCATCCACAATTTATAACAACAGAGAGCAAAACACGTAAAGTATTCATCTTAGCAATATGGGCAAAAGTCTCCTTATAGTCCATGCCAAGTGTTTGAGTAAACCCCTGGGCTACAAGACGAGCTTTATGTCTATCAACCGTGTTATCCGACTTAAACTTTGTTTTGTACACCCAACGACTTCCAACAGGCTTTTTTCCATCGGGGAGCTTAACAATACTCCAAGTGCAATTTCCAGCGAGGGCCTGAAGCTCTTCATGCATAGCCTTTTTCCAAATTTCATGAGAGTTAGCTTCATAGAAGTTTTTTGGCTCATGTACACAAGATATGGCAGAAAGAAATGCTACATGATTTAGGGAGAATTAATGATAGGAGATATATTTGGAGATTGGATGGCATACTGAGTAAGTAACAAAATCTTGGAGCTTTGTTGGAGGTGCATGGTTTCGAGCAGGATATCGACGTGGCTGAGGAACATCTTGACACACAGGAGACATAGACTCAGCTGGTAATGACTCACCTTGTGAGCAATTTGATGAATCAGTTTGGGAACAATCAGGCTGAACTGCATTTGTGTCTGAAGGTGTACAGGCAGATTATGTATTTCCATCAGTAGAGATAGTGGGAGTAGATTCTGCATTTGTGTCTGAAGGTGGAGTAGCGCTACTGCTTGTATCTGTCGTAGTATCATACAAAATTGGAAAACCAAGCAACTCAGAACCTGCAAGAGGCAAGGGAAAAACATCCTCCAAATAATTTTGAGAGCTGTTAAAGTAAGGAATTGTTTCTAAAAATTTAACATCTCTAGTAACAAACAATTTCCTAGAATCAGGATGATAGCATTTGTATCCTTTCTTCGTTGATAAGTAGCCCAAGAAGACACGCTTAACAGCCCGTGGATCAAACTTATCACGAAAAAGAATCTGTTTATGCACAAAACAAGTGCACCCAAAGATCTTCAAATGGGACAGATCAAGAGATTTTCCCTGCAAAACTTCAAGAGGAGATTTAAAGGACAACACCCGGCTTGGTAACCGATTAATAATATAAATAGATGGTAACACCCCTTGAGACCAAAATAATTTTGGAACATGCATTTGTATCATCAAGGCACGAGTTTTTTCCAATAAGTCTCTATTCTTGCGCTCGACTACTCCATTTTGTTGAGGAGTACCGACACAACTAGTTTGATGCACAATACCATGAGAATTTAAATATTGTGTCATGTTTTTGGACATATATTCTGTGCCATTATCAGAACAAAGAATTTGAATTTTGCTAGAGAATTGATTTAGGACAAGCATGTGAAATTCCTTGAAAACATCCACAGCCTCACTTTTAGATTTCAACAAGTATTAACACGAGAAAAATCATCAATAAATGTGATAAAATATTTAAAACCATCAAAAGATTCAATGGTAGGTCCCCATATATCAGAGTGTACAAGCTCAAACATTTTATTACTCCTAGATGAAGATGAAATGAAAGGTAGTTTAGTAGACTTAGAAAAGTGACAAGTATCACAAGAAATGGATTCATTATCCAAATGAGGAAGCAATTTGGTAAGAACATTTTTTGATGGATGTGCTAGACGACAATGCCATAGAGTATAGTCTGCCAAGGAACAAGAGAGGGTAGCAACTTGAGAACTTTTAGGGTTTAGAAAGTTTCATGAGATGTAGTAGAGTCCTTGTAAGAAGAATCCTTCACCAATCGTTTTCTTGGTGACAAGGTCCTGAAAAAAGCACAGTATGAGGAAGAAAAACAGCACAACAATTAAGTGCTTGAGTGAGTTTTCTAACTGACAACAACTGAACAGGAAAAGAAGGAACATACAAATAATAGGAACACCATATCCATTGGAAAAAATTTAAGTTTTCCCTTACGAATAATAGGAACACCATATCCATTGGCAACAGACACATGAGATGGAGTAGAAGATTTTTTGAAATCTAACAAATTGGTTAATTTATTTGTCATGTGATCGGTTGCACCAGAATCAACAATCCAAAAATCATGCACAGTGCTAAATTTCAAGGCAATTGAAAGTGCAGTTGATATACCTTCAGTGTTTCCATGAGAGGGATGCTCAGTGTTTCCCAAGAAGCCAGCAAACTTACCCAAAAGTGTTGTGGATTTTGAGTTTGCAAAATTTGAAACTCCCTTTTTGCCCTTCTGTTGAAGATATGCAACAAACTCATTGATTAGAGAAATAGGATTAGTGTTATAGTTTACCATGTCTCCCTGCAAGGTCTCAGTAACATGGGCTCTATGTTTTGAGAGTCCCTTGTCCTTTGCAAACTTAGGTTTTAATTATGGATAAAGAACCTAACACCGTTCAATTAAATGTCCTAGATGATGACAGTGTTGACACTTCAAATCTGGTCGCTTGCCTTTGTATGAATTTTCCCTTTTGGGCGGGCGATTAACAGCATAGGCATGAGCATTAGATAGTGGAGGCTTATGTTCTGCATTCATGACTTTCTTCCTCACTTCTTCTCTCTGAATAGTGGAACAGACAGATGATAAAGATGGGAGTTCTGGGGACATGAGAATATGGTTGCGAAGATCTTCATAGTCAGAACCAAGACTTGCTAGCAACTAGAAAATTTTGTCCTCTTCAACTCGTTTACGAAGTGTGGCAACATCGACTGTGTGTGGATGATACACCTCAAGTTCATTCCACATTCTTTTGAGACTGCTAAGTAATTGAACAAAAGGTTTACCAGATTGCAGGTTCACAATGTCTCGTTGGAGTTCAAAAATGCGAGCGAAATTATTCTGTTGACCATACATATCATGAACTATTGTCCATAATTGCAAAGCAGAATCTAAATAGCTAAAAATCTCAGCAAGATGCGGATCCATGGGATTGAGAAGCCATGACCGCACCGGTTGGTCTTTGGACAGCCAAGATGAATAATCAGGAGATTTCTCATCTGGAGGAGAAGTTTTTTCTTCAATGAAACTGAGTTTAGATCTTCCACCCAGAGCAAGAGTAATGGCTCTTGACCAAGGAAGGTAATTGAACTCATTTAGCACAATAGAGCTCAAACGTTGGTTAGGATTAGATTTGAAATCTATCCCAGCAGAGGACGACACAGCGGAACTGATAGTAGAAGACGACACAGAAAAACTTGTAGCTCCTTTAGAAGACGACATACTGGAAGAAGAAACAGACTGATTGGTGTCCATAGTTTGGCACACCACAAAACAGAGTAATTTTTTGTTTAAAAAATTTAAACAAAAGGAAGAATCGCTACTAATACCATGTGGAAAAGTTGAAGGAGATGATTCTCATACATCGTATCTACAATATACAAATTACAACCTCATTATATAGAGGGAATAGCCGTTACAAAGAAATAAAAGCTAACCTAACAATTAGGAGAAAAAAGCTGTACAGATATCTCACTCAATAATTACATCACTAATTTATGGGGATTGATAGATAATTGATACGTGGCTGATTTGAGGAGATAATTGATACGTGGTTGATTTGAGGATTAACAACAGATTTTGTTCCTAAAATATATAGCTTCCTTCAAAAAAATGTTTTAAACTAAGCTCTGTTTGATAATGCCAAACCACTAGCTTATAACAGATAAGCTCGCAGCAGGTGTTTGGTAACTACTGACTTATAGTGTTTTTCACTAGCTTATAGCGTTTCCAAACACTGCGTGAATTAGTGTTTGAACTTATAGCTTTTAGCGTATCATTATTTCTCTCGTTTTTACCCTTATTATTTTTATTAAATTCATCGTTTATCCTCTAAATAAAGTAAAAAAATATTAACCCTTTCAACCTCTTTCTCATTATTAAATTGTCATTTTATGTCATTTTGTATTTATCAGTTAGTACAACCGCTAATTTTACAAAATACTTTAAATTCAATCTGTTAGCTTATCCACTATCATCTATCGCTATAAGCTCATCCGCTATCCACTATTAGCTCACTTGCTATCCACTAGTAGCTAGCTTATCCCCTATAAGCTTACATGCTAGCTAATAGCGAATAAGCTAGCAGATACCAGATAAACTTATAGCGGATAACTGATAGTAGATAAACTAACAGATTGAATTTAAAGTATTTTATAAAATTAGCGGTTGTACTAACTGATAAATATAAAATGACAAAATGACATTTTAATAATGAGAGAGAGGTTGAAAGGGTTAATAATTTTTTACTTTATTTAAAAGATAAACAAGGAATTTAATGAAAATAATAAGTGTAAAAACGAGATAAAAAATAATTATCAAGCACTATAAACTAATAAAAAATACTATAAACTAGTAGTTACGAAATATCTGCTACGAATTTATTTATTATATAAGCTATACGTTACAAGGTATCAGTTTGATATTATCAAATAGAACTTTGGTGGCTTCACCCTTGCGCTGACACAGGATGGTGGCTCTTTACGGCCTTGCATGTGTGCCGCCCGCCACCAATATAATTTTTTCTTTTAAATAAAAAAAGAGAGGAAAAAAAAAAAGGCGAATGGGGTTTGAGAGGTGAGGCAGTGAAAGATGTTGGATTAAATACGCGAGGACCCGAAAGTGACTCATAAAACCTCCGTCGTCGTTGCTTTCTCTCTCATCTCAACTCTCGTTCCGCAGAATCTCCGCATTCTGAAATTTCCCTTCACATCTAACCCACTTTCTCTTTTCTTTATTTATTTACGATCGATTGATTATTAGTAATCTCACTCTCCCCCAATCCCATTTTATTCATTTATTTAAATCCCATCGCATCTTCTACTCACTATTTCGCTTCACTTTCCTTTTTCGTTTTCCACAATCTTCTTCTTCTTCTTCTTCCCCTGCAACAACTCCTCAAACAAAACCTTCATCAACGATCTGAATCTGAGGGCCAATAAAAAGGGAAGATCGAATGGGTTCGGTTAGCTTGGATTTAAGACCAAGTTTCGTTCCCAAAACCATCGCTGATTTCCTCTTCGACCTCGCCACCATCCCAACTACCTCCGATAAGCTCTCCAGGCTCCATGATTTCCTCTCCCGATTGGAAGAAGAACTCAGGAAGATCGACGCTTTCAAGCGCGAGCTCCCTCTCTGCATGCTCCTCTTAAACGACGGTGAGTTTCCTTTCATTTTATCACAATTGTCGTTTTTATTAGCTTCTCATCGATGATTTGTTAAGTTGCTTCTGTTTTATTCCCTTTTGATTTGGTGATGTGAGATAAAAAGGGGGGAAAAAGTTATCAGCTTTGGAGTTTGGACTTCAAGGGGCTAATGTTTTTTACCTTCTGTTTTTGTTTGTTGTGCCTATCTGTCTATTGCAGCAATTCTAGTTTTGAAGGAGGAATCGGAAAAATGCAGGCCTCATAATTCTGTGCCAGTGTTGGAAGAGTTTATTCCCTTGAAGAAAGAGCATGATGATCAGAGTGAGGAAAATAATGATGATAGGGACAATGAATGCAGAGATAAGAAGAATTGGATGAGTTCCGTTCAGCTATGGAACAACGCAACCACTAATAGTAATAATAATGCTTGTGATCAAAAACAACATCATGATGATAAATTAGAAACCAAGGTACAACAACAATTTACTTAACCTAAAAAATTGAAAAAGAAAAAAAAAAGTTAGTAGTTCATTTAAGTTTTAACTTTTTTCAAATCAGGATTCTTAAAGAAGACTCTTTTTTGTTTTTTTTTTTTGTACAGAAAAGCAAAGAGGAAGAGCAATCTGTGACAGAGGACCCTTTCCAATCTTGTAGTAATAGAAATGGAGGAAGTGCGTTTATGCCTTTCTCCACATACCCTTCTGTTCCTGTGACAACAGTAGCACTGGCAGCAACAAAAGAAGAGAAGGAAGACACTGCTGTGAATAGACTTTCTCTTCTGACACCTGGGTTGAAAAGTTTGAGGGATGGATTTGGTTTGAGGGGATCCAGAAGCAGCTCTAACAGGGCAGTTTCCTCCCCTTCTCCTCCCACTGTGCAGCCTACTTTGCGTACAGGACCATTTCAGCCACAGCAGACTGCTAGGAAACAGAGGAGATGCTGGTCGCCGGAGTTGCACCGTCGATTTGTTAATGCCTTGCAGAAGCTCGGAGGTTCTCAAGGTTAGAATTTGAAACTTTGTTTCAACCTTAGAAGGAACATCATTAACTAGTAACTGCACTACTGTTGTGAATTGTGATGTATGCATATTTGATATTTAACTTTCTTCAATTAGGAATGTACATTTATTTTACCTCTTTTATTATGGGGCTTCATAATCATAACATTCATTTTTGACCAATTTGGAAATTATAGGTTAGTAAATGGATGGATGTGATAGAAGTGCATGCTAGTGTTAAAAGTTCAGGGATTTGGTGATGGAATTGTGTTGATTGAAATTAAGTGTTTGTTCTGTTTAGTTCATTAGTAAAGTTGTGGATTGCTTAAAGTTGGATCAACTAGGAAACAAATAGGAGTGTTATAAATAAGTCAAAGTGGTTCCTCTTTGCATCTATTGATTTGGTAGGTTGTAATAATATTTTACATCTTGTTTAGTTCATTTATCTAATTAACTTGTCTGTGTTCTCTATAAACTGCAGCAGCAACGCCAAAGCAAATTAGAGAACTCATGCAGGTTGATGGCCTGACCAATGATGAAGTGAAGAGCCATTTGCAAGTGAGTTCTTGGTATTCTATTTTTTTTTCCCTTTTTTCCCCCCTCTCTTCATTGCATACTTGGTTGTGTGGTGTCTGGTGATGAGGCATTTAGGACTCATGAGATTTGCATGTCTTATCAAGTTTGGATTGTAAATTTGATGTATGGTTCTTTATTATTGCAGAAATACCGACTTCATACGCGGCGAGCTCCGGCTGCAACTGCTAATCAGTCTGTTGTAGTTTTGGGAGGTTTGTGGATGTCCCAAGAACAGTACAATGACTCTTCAAAGGGTAGCAGTTCAGGGTCTGGCTCTCCACAAAGTCCGCTTCATTTAGCTACAGGATCCCGGGGAGGAACATCCCCAACTGAGGGTGATAGCATGGAAGATGATGAAGATGCAAAATCTGAGAGTTATAGCTGGAGAAGTCACATCCACAAACCCGGAAAAATTGATGTATAGGATACTGTCCACCATGAATTTTGCAGATAAAAGTATACATGGGAGGAGTTTTACGACTACATTGAGAATAATATATGATACATAGAAGAGGGTCAACGGAGAGAGAGGCTATTGAAATTTTTGAAAGGTTTATCTTGCCTTTTATATGCTAGAGTTTTGATTTGAGACTCCGAATTAAAAACCTTTTCCTCCACTCCACGTTAAGAAGCAGGTCATTTTTCCATATAATTCTTTCATTTCTTTTTGTCAAGAGAATGCCCCAGAAGAATTTATTAGAGTCCAGGGTTTAGACGAGTTTCTGCATGTTTTGGTGGATATTGGCGTTTCATGGTTGGACCTAATTGCTGGATTATTTCGTCGCTTACTTTATTTTACACTAAAACTACTTCACAGATTTCAGAGATGTCTTGTCATAATTATTCGTTCCTTTTCTCGCCTACCTTGTTCTTTTTCTTTTTCACATCATAAGATGTGTTTTTTTCGCAAAAACACTAAACAAGAAGCATTTCTGTTATACTTAGTGTTATACATGGACCCAGATTCACTGTAGTAGAGTAATCACGCAGTTACACGGAATGATAGATCTCGGTCGTTGATTGGAGATTGGTTGACTCAGATTTTTGAGATTTAAATCAACTTTAAACGATCTCAACCATTGGTTTGAGATCGGACGGTCGAGATCAGTAACTACGTGAAGCAGTTACTGCATAGAATCCATTTCTTACATATTGAGCTCTTGTTCAGATTGTGGTCTGTCAAATCAAGTCCTTTATGTTAGAACCACTGAATAGTATGGTAGTTAGCTGGTTGAGGCGGCTATGATTAACTGCAGTTAGTTAGATTAGTTCCCTCTGTTTTTCAATAATACAAATCATTATGTTTGATTACAATTCTATTATGGTAGTAGAATGGGAATTTTTGGCTCTGCTTCTGCGACTCTGAAATTCTTCAAAAATTGGTTTTTCAATCATCTGCTGCTTCAATTGTTCTATTTCGATCGTCCTTCTTCTTTGATTGTTCTCTTTGGGTCACTAAGGCTAAGATTGATTCAAAATAGTTACCCCCAAGTCAGTCGCCCAGTTCTAGGTTTTCCCCCTACTAAAGAGGCTTCTTCTTCTTTTGACCTCAGGGGCACAAAGGTTTCTAAAGGTTTAGAATTGGTGTCTTTCATAGTTGCTATGCCAGATATAACACTTTCTCTAAGAAGTGTTATTTAAGACACCTTTAGATAAGCCTTCCTCAAGGAAGCATCATCTGAAGTTGTGTTTTAGATAAGACTTTCTCAAAGACGCGTTATCTAAAGATTCATTGGATAACACTTCATAAGCGTCATTTGTAGCACGCGTCCATCCGATAAAACGCTTACGCGTAAGTCTTTAAATATTATTGGAGTTAAAAAAGCGTTTGTTGGAATACTTTTCTGGGGTAGTGAAGTTACACTCTTATTATGCGTTATTATGTACACCCAATTATATATTCTATTATATAACAAAAAAAATATCTTCTATTAAACTGACTTTTAAAGATGATATAACATATCATTGCATCCACTATTTTAATTAGTCAAAGGTTAGAACAAGCCTCATTATCTCATTTTACCTAATCCTAAGGGGAGGGGAAAAAACTCAGTTATCAACCCGGGATCAAGGTTCATGCACGACAAAGGAGTCACTTTCCCAAGCAAAAATATAGTGGAGAATCTTGCAAACAAAATAATGAAGGAGCCCACAGTGTTGCTCATTTATAATTATGATATGCATTGTCTGTTTGGTGAAATGCGCTAGGGAAAATGATAGAATCTCTCTCGTTATCTTTAATTCTATACAGTTTCTAAACCAGGTTCAGCTTATCCCAACCAACTACCATAATTTAAATATATTTGCTCAGATTTCGAAAATCTTGACAATATTCTGTATACATCTGTTGGCAATAATAAATAATAAACAATATAAATATGCATAATAGAAAATCACATGGCAGGTAAATTTTTTTAAATAAAAAAACCCACATTTATGTAAGCATCTACCCGGTCATGTCCCACATAGAAACTATTCTTAAGAAAGATTCTTTCAGAGACCAGCCGATAGTTTTCTTCATCATGATATGTATGGCATGAATTTGTATGGAACAAGAAAATGCCACCAATTAATCTACGCGTCAAGATGCGTTTGGCGAAAAGGCCAACCACCACCCACCAATACATAATAAAATTTATTATTCTTTTGACCTAACGTGTATTGGTTTGATTTCCAAGATCTAAGTAAAATTTGCTTGTGTTAATGTGTTGTTGATGTGCCCTGTTTAATTTGTTGAGAATCTTGTGAATATGATGAAAAGGGGACATGTTTGTTCCTTTAATATATTTTAATCTTTAATTGATTGATGAGATTATGAACTCCTTTCTTTTAAAATTATTGTTGAGATTCCTTCAGATTAGAGGTTATTGTGCTTTCTTCGGCAACCAATTCATCAATCATCATCCTTTCCCCTCCTCCCTCCCTTTTTTTTTTTTTGTCTTTGACAAAATGATAGCATAGAACTAATAAATTTTTCTCAGTCTCACACACTCATATAGAAAAGAAAGAAGAAAACTTTAGAAATGAACTCAATTCATTTGGTACGCACTCAAAACTTTTACATAAAACACCAAATGCCTAAATACCTCTATATAAGCAAACCATAACAATAAAATAATACGAAAATATTAAAAGTTTGTCTCCAATTTGAATTTGATCGGTGGTCTTCAATTTGGACTTGGGTTCTAGACTTCAATTTGGACTTGGGTTCTAGTCTTGAATTTGGACTTCTCCACTTGTATTCAATTTGGATTTGTGCTCTTTTTATGATATGCTTATGAGAGATAATAATTATTGTTTTTCTCAATACTCCCCCTCAATAATTATTTTCTCTCATCTTGGTCCTATCCATATTCCTGAGAAAACCCAAGAGCTATCAAATGAGCTTTGTATCTATCAATGATTTCATCAGGGCATACCTTTAACTTGTAAACCCATTTGTATGAAATAGATTTGACATCTTCAGACTTTGACACTAGCTCCCATGTCTGATTTTGCTTCAATGCAATAATTTCTTCTTCCATAGCCTTCTTCTATTCTTGCTTTGTTGATGCCTCATCATAAGTAGATGGTTCTTTAACCATATCCAATTCTGCTAAAGCCATATTAGCATATTTTGGATTTGATTTTCATTGCCTCTATGATCTTCGAGGTTGTGGTTGCATAGGAGCTTCTTTTGGTTCATCAAAGTTTTCTATTTTTGGACTCTGATGATGTGCTCAAGTTTGCCATGGGCTCCTCTCAACTTCAACTTCAACTTCAACTTCTGGTGTTGACTCTTTAGATTTTTCAAGAGTTGAAGATGATTCTTCTGGCTCCAAATCAAGCTTCTCATGTAACATATCTTTTATTTCTTTTGTATCGGACTGAACAACATGTTTTGATGATTCTTTTGGCTTTATATCAAGCTTTTTATGCAACTTATCTTCTATTTCTTTTGTATCTGGCAGAACAACATATTCTGATGACCACCAAGGTAATGGCTCATCAAATACAAAATCGTTTGCTAATGCCTACTCCTCTTTCTCTGTCACGGCAACTCCAGCTGACCACTGCATCACCACTATCTTCAATCACCGCATAAGAGGCCTCCATATCCTATTCATCTTCGCTATTATTTTGATTACTTGATGTATTTATGTTGCCTTCTATTGTTCGCCTTTTAAATCTACAATTATGAGCAAAGTGACCCTTCTTTCCACAATTATAACATTCAAAATTGTGGGATTTGCCCTTCTTTTTATTGAAGTTTTCATTCTTGTCAACTCCCCCTGCTTGGTTGCTTCTATTTTGCTTTTGGTTGCTGAAAAGTGCTTCTTCTTCATTCTTTAAGGAAATATCGGCTACTTGCTTTACAAGAGTCTCCTGGTTGGCTAGAAGATTTTCTAACTCTTCTGATGATGGTTGAATTGGATATCCTTGAATTGCAATGATAAAACTTCTATATTCAGGGTTTAAGCCATGAATAATAATTCTTCCAATCCTTCCATCATTGATAATTGATGCAACATCTAATTCCGAAACCTCTCGACATAAGGACTTTGCTTTTTAAAATACTGATTTATCATCAAATCACGTTGTGTGAGTGACATCAGTTCATTTTCCAAAAGTTGTAGCCACATATCATTTTTCTTATAGAATCATGAGACAAAAACATCACAAGCATCCTTTGGAGTTGTAGTATACCGAATGTGCTCCAGCATCTCCTCGTCAATGGTTGCCTTTATCACGAACATTGCTTTTCCAATTTTGATGCGCCACTTTCTCAAAGATTATGCATCTACTGGTGGTGTGGTCTCATTCCCATTGACAACTTCCCACAAATCTTGACCTTGCAAATATGATTCTATGCAAGTCTTCCATGTGCTATAGTTTTGATTGTTGAGTCTCTTGATGCAGCCTACAAACATAAAATCTGCCATCGTGTGATAACTTGTTATAACTTTCTTATTCTGTAAAAGGAAAGTTTGGCACTAGACCAACAAGTTTTACAGTCCTTAACTGTATATGGGCAGAGTCTCCACCAATGGTACCATCGATTTGGAACCTCCACTAATAGTCCCAGACTGTTAGAAAACTTTACAGTCCCCGACTGTACACGAGCAGAGTCTCCACCAATGGTACCGCTAATTTGGAACCTCTACTAATAATCCCAGACTATTAGACTTTCTTTGGGCAGCACCTCAACTCTATAGCACCACACTTGGTCCTAGACCGCATGACTCTTGATACCAAATTGTTGAGAAAATGGCAGCATAGAGCTAATAAATTTCTCTCACTCTCACACACTCATATAGGAAGGAAGAAAGAGAACTTTAGAAATGAACTCAATTCATTTGATACACACACAAAACTTATACATAAAACACCAAATACCTAAATGCCTTTATATAGGCAAACTATTACAGTAAAATAATACGAAACTATTAAGAGTTTGCCTCCAATTTGAATTTGATCGGTAGTCTTCAATTTAGACTTGTACTCTAGTCTTCAATTTATATTTCTCCACTTTTATTCGATTTGGATTTGTGCTCTTTTTATGATATACTTATGAGAGATAATAGGCTAGATCTTGCAGGGTAGACACATAGAAATGACTCATTGATTTGTAAAAGCTAAAATAGAGATATTGGAGCAATGTGTATTGCAGAGTATTAAGGAGTTGGACTGCACAATTGAAAAGTACCTGATGGTAATCCGAACAATAATAGAACTTGAAAGAAATAGGTAACATGTGACTCAAATAGATATATCTTGCCAGGGAGCTAGAGGGATATACTAAACCATTTTTTTGGACTATAGTCAAATCTCAATCAGGCTATTCTTTCATTGTCATGTTGTTTGACTTGGATCCCGTGTAGCAAACATGAAATCATAAAAACCAGAAAAGGCGATAAGATTTGTTTGTTAATCATACGTTTACGGATTTACCCCTTTATTTATTGAGTTGAAAGAACTGAACCTCGGTTGGCCCAGTGACGAAATTGAGGTCATCCATCTCCTTCTTCCCTTTTTGTCTAAATAAAAACATAGAAGAATATAGAGCACGCATTGCAATTGTTTTACATTTTTAAAATAAATAAAAATATAGAGGGTTTGATTTGATATGAAAATTCAGAAGACTCGAATAGACATTATTTAATATTTAAGAATAAGTACTCAAATTTGTTATAAAATTGCAGAACAGACTATGATGGTTTAATATTTTAATTACCCCTCCTTTAAATTTTTACGGCTAAATTCAATTTCTTTTGAATTAATTATGCATATTTTATTTGTAATTTCGGTTTTTCTTATATATTTTTTAATTTGTACTTTTCTAAAATTATTTAAAGTTAAATACCTGTATAATACATGAGTAGTTATTATAATTAAAATAAATAGAAATTATATATCCTTCATCAGGAAAAAAATTACGCATAGATTTTTTAGACTCGGCTAGATCAGCCTCTTCTAAACAATGAGGCCCAAACAACATTTATTTGGGCCAACTATTAGCCCATGGCTCCATGGCCTTTGTTGGTCTAAGGCGTAACCGGCCTGCAGCCATCCATCAACGGATTGATGACAATCTCTCCCAACTTATGTTTGTAGTTGACTACCTTACGCACACTATGGTTCTGCAAACAAAATATACGTTAGTTATAACAATACTTGTAATGGAAAAAAAAATATACTACTAATATTTATTATCTCTCTCACTCATATGCGGGTTGAAACGTGGTTCAAAAACGACCAAATGATTGACGTATCCTCCATCCCCTAAAAATGGTGTGGGTACCTCTACTGCTGGTACATCTGGTGCATCCTCAGCTTGCCCCACTGTACGTCTGCGTGTGGAGGCTGTTCGCCTCTAACGTGGTCCAACATGTCGATCTCTGGCTAGTATCATATATGTACAATGTAAAATGAATCAATTAATTTATTTTTCTAAAACTTCAGTACCTTCTGGGATTAAGTATATATCAACATAATCCAGAAGTATACTTCCAAAACACAAAAAATTGGCTTCTGGAAATATACTTCTAGATATTATAAAACTTAAGCCCGAATGTATACTTCTCGATGACCTTTTTTTTTAAAAAAAAAAAAAATTGAATATTCAGATGTATGCATCCGGACTCTTTTCTAAATGGGGTCCACATGTATATTTATGAAATCAAAAGATAACTTCCAAATGTATACATCAGGATATTCACATTTCAAAAAATTCGCCTAGAAATATACTTTTGGAGACTGTCAACTCTCAGAAAAAGATAGCAAAACGCAACACTTACCTAAAGGTACGACGATGAGGTTGAACGATTGGGAGTGAGAAAAATAGGGGAAGATCAGATAGAGTAGGGTGCAAATAGGGTCTCCGGTTGGGAAGGAGAACAAAGGGGTGTTAGGGTTAAAAAGAAGGAAAAAGTGGGGGAAATGAGGGGGTGCAGGGGTGTATTTTTAAAACAATGCTTTAGTTTTATTTGGAAGTTAATTTTCGGATGAGGGTATCTATGAAAAATAAGGAAAATACTGGGGTGTATTAGCTAAAAGTGGGTGAAAATAGCAACCCCTTGCATATTAGAAAACGCTCTGCAATAGAGCACCATGCAAGGCCCAAACAACGACCCAATGGTACCGTTACAGTAGGGAAACCATGACAACAAATTCGGGACTAGTTTTGTTATGTAGATTATATGTCCAAAAATGTTTGTGATTGTGTATTAGTGATGTGCGTATCAGTTCAACATTGTAAATATGATGTAATGCAATTGGTAGATAACTGAGTCTTTTAAATATGTGTCATCTTATTAATTCTCTAAATTTTTCGCCACCAAATTAGTTTGTCAAAAAACTAGTTTGTCACTGTATTAATCCTTTGAAGATTTTGTATTGATTTAGAAAAACGCTAGCTGTCATAACCTTTCTTATAAAAGGTTAAGGCTAAGGTAGAATTACAAAAAGACAAATTTAATAACTACTTTGTATCTTTGATGGATTAATTCTGTGATAAAAATCTTTGGAAAATAATTGTGGTGACATTTAATCTTTCAACGATTAATTTGATGACAAAGATTTATAGAAAACTAAAGTCTAATAGTAGAGTATAAAAATTAAGTTTATTGATCAAGTTTATCATATGCTAGACATAAAAAAAAAATTAATTTTAAAATACAACTGTTCAGTTTTTCTAATACATCTGTTGAGACAGTTTTGATAGTTGTATTATATTTTTAGAGAAAAATAAGACCAACTTAACACAAGATAATGTACCTAAGTTTTGTCCTTAAAATAATTATAACTAAATTGTGTCAGTTGGGGGAAGGGGATTATAATTGATAAGAAATGAAAAAAATTTGACTAT
Organism: Calophaca sinica; assembly: GCA_037113605.1. Classification (NCBI taxonomy): domain Eukaryota; kingdom Viridiplantae; phylum Streptophyta; class Magnoliopsida; order Fabales; family Fabaceae; genus Calophaca; species Calophaca sinica. The sequence goes on along the minus strand of CM073734.1, from coordinate 96,295,491 downwards.
ATAATGAGGAATGAAGCATTTAATTTGAGGAATAAGCATGGTTTGGGGGATTTGGATAATGGAAGAGGATAGATATATCACAGGAAGGAGTTTTGGGAGAATAGTAACCTTAGAAGATTTAGTCAAAAAAGCCCCCCACAAGTGACGGTTGTCGTGTGTAAGAAAGAGGTGCCCGTCTTTGGGCGCGAAACGTGGATTCAATATCGAAACTAATAACAAAAGCAGTTATTAAGCTTGAGGGAAACACAACACTACGTTTCACCATTTTCTCACAATCACACGCGCGCGCGCCCAGAGAAAGAGAGAATTGAATACGAAATGGCACAGGCACATCCCGAAGAAAAGATCCACGAAAACCCAGAAAAATATGTTCAAGAAACAGGCAATTCGAGCTTCAAATTCAATGTCCAAGCACCTGAATTCGTGCCAAGATCGCATACTCAGATGCCAATTTCGGGTTATTTCTACCCATGCTTCCAGATTCTTGGCGGATCTGGCGATTCTGATTGGTTCTACGTTGGGGACCAAGACCCTTCATGTTTGATCCCCACCACCAATGTTGCGCTACCCAATTGCTCCAAGAATATCCTCACCCCTGATCTTCAGCAAAAGATCGTTAAACAGGTTCCCCCCTCTTTTCACACTCTTTTATTTCCAATCAAAATGCTTTCTTTCTTTCTTTCTTAAGCAATCTTTGATTATTTGAATTTTACATCAATTTTATAAGGTGCTTATTATTTTTGTTTATCTTTTTTTTTTTCGTAATGCCATTCAGAATAAGTGGATTTACATTGTGAAATTGTTAGCAAAATGTCATTTTGATTAGCCACATTGTGTGAAATGAATTGGTGTTTGCATATCTCATGGAGGGATTTATTTATTTCAATTTTTTGATAGGGAAATCTGTTATGGAGGTTTTGTCTTTAGGGTTTGTTTGAGAGTTTGAGGGGAGGGGTACGTTAATGACTAATTTTTTGTTCATCAATTGTGGATGTAATAGGTGGAGTATCAGTTCAGTGACATGAGCTTGCTGGCAAATGAATCTTTCCAGAAACAGATGAATAAGGATCCTGAAGGTTATGGTAAGGATTTTGTAATGCTGTTTATCATAACTTTGACCTCACTTCTTCTCATTGGAATATAATCTCATTTAATGATTTTGGTTTTGCTGACAGTTCCGATAACCCTTATCGCTTCCACCAAAAAGATCAAGTCCCTCGTTACCAACATTCATATGCTTACCCAAGCTATCCGTCATTCTTCAAAACTAGTGAGTATTTTGGATGGAACAAGGCATTATTTTGGTCTTCTTCAATTTCTCTCTCTGATTGATAGTGTAATGTTTTGAAGGTTTTGAGTGCTGATGGCAAGAAGGTTAAACGCAAACATCCTTTCACTGAAAAGGAAAAAGAGGACTTGCAGGTAAAGCAACAAGATGGTTTTTTTTTTTTTTTTTTTTTTTTGACTTCATGGATTATCCTAAAATTCATCGTGATTGGAACATGATGCAAAGTGCTTTTCTTTTGTTTTTTTCTTGCAGTCTCGTACTGTCGTGGCAGAGAATTTACCTGATGATCATTCCCATCAAAATCTTCAGAAAATATTTGCCGTAGTTGGGAGGTGGATTTCTTCTCCAACTCTTGTTTAATTATATGAACTTCACATTCTTGCAGTTTCTTACATTTTGAAAATGTTGTAATTGATGATGATCTGTGAACAGTGTGAAAACAATCAGAATATGCCATCCCCAGGAACCTAATTCTTCTCGCCCAAAAGGTGATTTCTTCATTAGTAACAAGGTACAAAAAATTTCATACCATATTATTGTGTTGTCTCTGTACTTAAGGAAGAGAAATGATACTTGTAAGGATTTCTTACCCTTTGTTACTTGCCACTCTGAAGCTCCATGCACTGGTGGAGTATGAGACATCAGATATAGCTGATAAAGCCGTGAGTCAATTCTGTAAGAACTTACTTTAAGATGCATATGATTCAATTTTTACATCAGTAACAGCGAAGACCTTTCTTACTTGATTAGGTTGAGAAGTTAAATGATGAAAGGAATTGGAGGAAAGGGATGCGAGTAAGGCTGCTGCTTAGATGCTCGGTATGTACATTTGTACTAGTTATCAATGCTATTGTGTATCTGTTGTACCACTTGAATTTCATATGCTCTTTCCTTTCATAATAAAAAAAAAAAAAAGGGAATTTCATATGCTCTTATTCATGGATTTTTTTATGCAAAATGTGCAGCCAAAATCTGTCTTGAAGAGCAGAAAGTCAGAATTTGATGGCTATCTAGATGACGATGAGGTTCTAAATTCTGAAAGTGCTGAAGATTCTTCTCATCCAAACAACATTGAATCATTTGAGACTAATGTAAGTGTCATTGCATGTATAGGCAGTCACATTTGATGTCTGGATGTGTTTGTCATTCTTTCAAGTCGTTGGTAAAGTTAGGTAGACAAGTTAGAGTGACATGAAACTTAACACATGGTTTCTATTCTATATTTGGCACATTTTAATTAAAAATAGAACATAACAAAACTTGAGGTTAAAAAGGAAGTGTGTTTTGGTTTTACTGGAATGAATGAATGGAATTAAGGAGAACATAGCAAAATACAACATTTCATTTTGTTCTATGAACACACCAAACATCTCAAATCTCAAATAGGATATAAATTCAGGGTATTCTTGCAATTCATATATGCACGAAGTTGTGCAAAACAAATTTTATGGAAACATGAACTCTTATCGGTATGCTGAGTCCTTTTATAGGAAACCAGTTGCTAAATTGAAAATGATTGCATGATAGATACCATGAATATATAAATTTATCAGACATGCTCTTTTAGAAAATGATCGCATTGAGGACTAGTCTTTATTGGTTTCTTTTCACTCAATATATATGACAAGTTCTGAACTGAGGGTATTATCTGGTATTTGATAATCTGGAAGGGTGATGAAAATTCAGTAGGATCAAAGAAAGGGTGGGCTAGAGGACGTGGAAAAGGCAGAGGACGCACTCAAAACCATGCTGGACGTGGCCTGCTTGCCCCACCATCTCAATCAACCAGCCTTGTCGCGAGTGAAGCATCTACTAAACCCAACGCTAAGGGGCCCAGAATGCCAGATGGTACAAGAGGCTTCGCCATGGGACGGGGGCAAACCAGTTAGTTCTCCTGCTCCACCCAGTTCACCTCAGGAGTAATGGGTACTTGCGAAGCTTTCCCCTATGCTCTATAGTGAAATTTAGGAATTTTTTTTGTATAAGCAGCAAACTGATTTAGAAGTCCTATTTTGTGGACTATCTTTTAGATGTTACCAATTTAGTAATAATTCAAGGTGTATAGTGTTGGATGTTATGGCGGATCCTGATGACAACGGCCATAGATATCCTAAATCCTGCTTTCTTAGCATGCAGCTTAATTAGAGGTATATCATTTTGATGTTAGAAATCAGTTCTTATTACTGTTCTTGTACACTAAAATGTTTTGAGTTCGAATAAGAGACTTAGGAGTCAAAATTCTCCCTCTTTGTCAGACTATCCCCCTCCCTCCTCTATCAGTTTGTCAAACTACAAAACAATAAATTTATCGATAAATTGAAACAACTAAAATTCATATAAAATCACGGTAGATCAGTGGCACAAAGACATGTGGAGCAATTGGGTTTTCTTCGACCATTTGGAATCATGTTTTCATCCTCACAACGTGCTAAACTCGAGCTACTTAGTTTCAATTGTCAACATAAATAAACCGTTGTTAATATTGGGAAAAACTCAAGTCCCATGTTGGCTAGAGGTAAGGCTTCAAAAGAGTTTATAAGCAAATGACACCCCTCACTTTACAAACTGGTTTTGTAAGAATGAGTTAGGCCTAAAATCCTAATAGTTAACACAAAGCTCATAATATTTGAGGAAAGCATAGCATGCACTAACTGGGGAGTGGTCACTTCTGTCACGTTCCATTGAGACTTTGCAAGTTTCCAGATTTTTTGTTTTCTCTTCTTCTTTTTGTCCTATTAACAGGTGACTAGAGTATAAGCAATTGTTAAAATATTGAGGACAATGCTAGCTACAAGTTCGGGCGGCGCATGGCCATTAGAATTTTAGCAGTAAAGGCAATAATGTTACTGCCACTTCTTCGTATAACCAATTAACACATTTAGATATATAAACAATTTATTCATATCCTATGGCCTATATGGGTATTGAATTCCACCAATCTCAAGCATTTGGAAGTTTGAGATGAAACGGATTACCTCTAATTCATTGAATCTTGGTCGAGTGATTAAAAAAAACAAGCAAATTACTCCCTCCGTCGCTTAATATAGGATCCCATTTGACCATTTCACGTCCCTTAAGAAAAGTGGATTTTATTAGTTATTAGCATTAAATTTATACAAAATGTGTGCTATTTTTCCCAACTTATCATTCTCATCTTTCAAGGCTATTAAGAGAGAGAAAATTAATGCACTTTGGTATTGGGGGTAATTTTGTAAAAATAAAATAAAATTACACCTTGGTCTTTGAAAAGGATATTATATTAAGGGACAATTATTTTTTTTTAACAAAAAAAGTCTTATATTAAGAGACGGAGAGAGTAATTAATACTCTTCCATTTGTCTTTTGGGTATATAAATAACCTCTAGCCAGCACACCTCATGCATGTCATATACAAGAGCCTGAAGTCGTGAAGTTCTACTTACCTTGTAGACATTCTCAAGCCATGACTTGTAAACTTGTGATCCACTTCTTCTGTTTGCTTGCTACCAGCTTAACTCCTCTTGTTCATATGTTTCCCTTCACTAATTATAACCAGCTTGACTACAATTTCTATGACGGATCATGCCCCAACTTACCCATGATTGTTAGATATGGTGTTTGGTCAGCCATCAGAAATGACAGCAGAATGGCCGCATCCCTCCTTCGGTTGCACTTCCATGATTGCATAGTAAATGTATAATTTGTCTTCGTGCTTTAATTAGGACACCTTAATTCTAACACTTCCAAATGAACAAGGCACGTAATTAGCACGGCTATGCTCTTTCTTTCAGACTTGGAATAATACTAGAGAGCCCACTAACTAGTAGTAATTGTCAGTGCTGCTTAGCTAGTTTAGCAGAGCAAGTTCCTTCAATTGAAGTTACAATTTTGATGGTAGAAGAATGTTGTTAAATATTTGACACCAGAAGTTAGGCAAATTCTATGGTGGACCATCTTGATAGGTGGCCTACATTGGATTGATACTTGAAAATCGCGCGAAAACTTTAACAACAACCGAAGCAGTCCCCTAAAGTAGAAGCTCACAGAGACGGTCCTCCTAGTCTTCACGGCTAATACAGTGACCTGATCAGTGCTGGTTCGACAAAAACAATGGAAAACGAATATGAGTGCCTCAAAACTCAAGGTATATTCGTTTTCCCATGTTTCGTCGGATCGGCACCAATCAAGTTACTGCCTCAGTCACGAAGATGAGGAAAACTGCGAGCTTAAACTTTTAGGCGGCAGAATCATTGGAGTTTCAGACGATTTTCAAATATCTGTCCATCATGGACCACTGTCATAGCGGTCCACCATCCCACCCTAGAAGTGATATACTGCTTAAAGATACAAGTGTTGTAGGTTGGTCTTCATCCACAAAATAACAAGAGTATTGATGAAGAGCTTCCTCTTCTCTCAAGTGTCTGCATATTTGGTGAATACTGTTATTATCAAAATAATCAATATGGGGATGTTATGTCACTAATTATGTTCAATTGATTGTGAAAGGGTTGTGATGGTTCGGTGCTTCTTGACGACACACCAGATTTCACGGGTGAAAAGAATGCCATTCCCAACCGCAATTCAATTCGAGGGTTTGAAGTTATTGATAGCATAAAAGAAGAAGTTGAGAAGGGATGTCCATCAACAGTTTCTTGTGCTGATATATTAGCCTTTGCAGCCAGTGAGGCTGTGTTTCTGGTAAAGTGACGCTTGTTTTTTTATATTCTTTGACAAAAGTTTTCTCAACTGAAAGCTCCTTAGACCTGTAACCTTCTCTCTTCCAATTTTATTAGTCTGGAGGACCTTTTTGGCGTGTTGCATTAGGCCGACGTGATGCGATAACAACCAGTCAGACAGCAGCTAATCAACAGATTCCCTCACCTTTCGAGCCTTTAGAAAACATCACTGCAAAGTTTACTTCAAAGGGTCTTGATTTGAAAGATGTGGTAGTTCTTTCAGGTTCTTATTCTCTTACCTTTTTCATCATTCTAACTCTTGGAATTGATAGAATATGATTTACTTTTTTACTAGATTTTTAGTTAAGTGCAAAAGTTTCTTTAAAGTTTGGTTAATGCATCATGTCCAATTTATTATAGGGGATTTTTAGGGTACACAAAGTGTGTTTGTGTAAGATACACAAAACGGCGATTAGAAAGACTATAATGGTGGGGTGGTTTTAAATAGGGGTTTAGTAGGACACTCATAGAGTGGGGTACCTGGCTTAGGTGTTTGTCGATCGGAGAACGATAGTTGGGGCAAATTTTAAAAATAAAAAAAAAACACAAACAAGGGAGGGATGTTTCTAAACAGGAGAGATGTGTTAGTTCTCAGTAGTGCGGCGAGAGCCTGGGTAGATTAATGATAAGTTTCAACCTTATATGGAATGAAAATCAACATTAACGATAAAAATTAATTAACAAATCTAATGATAAATTTCAATTAAATCAAGACCAATACATGGAAAAAGAAAAACATGATTGTCATCTTGTAAGTAATGCAAGCAAGTAGTAAACTTCATTGAATTTTTTGTACTATTTTTAAAATTCAGTTGATAAATTGCGCATCACTCGAAATTGAAAAGGTTGTTTGCATTTTACACATTTATTTAATATATGAAAACTATGTTGGATTCATTGCAAATAAAAGATCCGCACCTATGTAGTACGCTATAGTCTTTATCTCATGGAGGAGACAAAATATAGTTTGCTCTATATAGTTTGAGACGGCTTTTAAGGTGAGACAATACATCATATGGTCTACAGTGGGCCGATGCTTGAAATAGATCAAAACTCTGACGACGACATACGCTGCCAACCGTAAGTAGAAGCTCACGGTCTTCTATATCCACACGACTGAGACGGTAATCTAATTGGTGTCGGTTTGACAAAAAACAAGGAAAAACAAATATGTTGAGTTTTGAGACATTCATTTTTTTTTTGCCTAATTGACACCGATTAGGTCATCGTCTAAGTCGTGTGGACGTAGAGGACCGTGAACTTCTACTTACGAAGGGCGAGGTCACTCATTGTTAGAGTTTCGAGCTATTTTCAAACATCGATCCACCGTAGATCACATGATGCACTGTCCCACCCTAGCCATCACCACCATAGTTTGAGGAAATGATGTGTTTTCTAATTAGATGTTCCTATTTCCATCAGGAGCACATACTATTGGTTTTGCCCAATGTTTCACCTTCAAAAGAAGACTTTTTGACTTTCAAGGCTCTGGCAAACCCGACCCAGTGCTTGAATCATCACTTCTCTCCAAATTGCAAACCATTTGTCCAAATAAAGATGCTTCAAACAGCAATATAGCTCCTCTTGATGCTACAAGTACTTATATGTTTGACAATGCCTACTACACAAATCTCGCAAGGAACTCTGGGCTTCTTGATTCTGACCAAGCACTAACTGAGGATCCATATGCTGCTGCTATGGTTAATTATTACAGCACCAACCAATTTTCCTTCTATTATGATTTTGCTACATCCATGGGGAAGCTTAGTAATGTGGGAGTACTTACGGGACAAAGTGGGCAAATTAGAAACAAATGTGGCTTTGTAAATTAATTGCTTGTATTTTCAATCTGTCTATTATCTCTATTATCTCTATTATCTACACTTAATTTAGTTATTCACATTATGTCACGTGACAGTATCTTCATCTTTTATGTAAAAACATTATTTCCTGCGGTCCTATTTGGTAGTTTCTTGAAAAAACATAATCAATGTAGTTGAATTGTTGAAGAAAGCCAATCTATATATATTTGCCTATGAAAAAGCATTAACCAGTGATACTATCAACCAACAAATGTACCTAGGTAACACATATTTATCATGAAGGTAATACTTGTGCAGATAAAATTGCTCCTTTAGGTTTTTCTTTCTACGATTTTCATTTGTGGGATACTATTCCAACTAATATTAGTGAAGATTTTTCCCGTAATAGGATAGGTCTTCCTAATTTTCATTTCAGATAGTTGTTGCTATAAGGACTTGTTCATGTACACTCTTGATGTTTTATTGGTTTTCATGGGCCTTGGTCTAGTCCCCCTCATGTTTTGGTTTGTATTAGTTTTTTTATCTTTTTTTTGAATAAATATAGGGAGGAGTATTCTAGATGTTTTTTTTCCTAAGGAGAGTTTTATATCAAAAAGTTTTAACGAGGCTCCTTACCTTTCATTTGCCCTTAAAAAAAAAAAACCAACAAATACACCAGCTATATATAATTAACGCTAAAACTATTGTGGACGAGCCTCTACATGTAACCTTGAGCGGTACATAATTATCATGGTACTCTTGGGTGATTCCTGAGTGACAATGGTCATGTTGTCTTATTCCTTTTATTCCTATGCACCTGAATTATGTTTTGCATATGGACAGAAATGACTATCCTGATGGGGCATCGACTTAATCTTAAACACACGCCACTCTCGTCTGATGCAGATTTGCAATAGAAGCGTGGGAAATATCTCCTCCATACTGTGTGTTTCATTTCCTCTTCGTGCATATTAAAACTCATTTTTTGCTTTATAGCTCGTTTTAAAACTTAACTAAATAAAGATGATGAGGAGCTGCTAGACCAAAAGAGAAATGTAAGGGTCGGTTTGATAGCTAAGATAGGGAGACAAAATAAGATAAACTATCATATATTGTCTTAATTTAGTGTTTAATGAGTCAACAAGATAAGATAAGTCAATTTTTTCACTCTATCTTATATTGTCTCTCTAGTGTAAACTTTATCCTGTGATGAGGGGCCGAGTGAGAAACCAACGGGATAGGATAAGAAAAACTTTTCCTAATTTATCCCTGAAAACATAATTTAAAATATAATGAAATATAAAAATATTTAAAACTAAAAACAAAAAAACATTAATATTATAAAATTATAAAATAAAAAAATAAATTTAAATTTTAAAAAATAATAAAAACTACTTAAAATAAAACTAAAAATTAAAAGTATAATTATAAAACAAAAATTGAAATTTTAGTGGCAGATCTAAAGAATCAAAGATTGAGGAATAAAGCGAATCAGTGAAAATCATTGAAGTGGGTGTGTCAAAGATAGAAAATACCACTTTAAATTACTCTTTCCGTCTCATTTTACTTGTCCTCCTAGGTTTTGCACATTTCTTAAAAAAATAATTGAGTTTACAGATTTTCATGATAAAATGACACTCATTGACTAAAATACCCCTTATTAATTAGAGTAGTATAGTAGTTAGGTAGAAAAACTCATTAATATAATTATTGAAATATATGGGGTATTGTTAGAAAATACTACCTCATATCCATATTATAATAAACAAAACCATAATTTACACAGACCAAGGAATTGCGTTGAAACTTGTTTTTTTTCTAATTAATACTTCTAAAAGTTGAGTTTTCTTCCAAAACAACCCCTTCTATGAAATGATATATAATTAATGTATAGAAAGTAGGTACATCTCGTTAATACAAGTCTCGCATTAAATAAGAGGGTAAAAATGAAAATTAGCAATTAAAGCGTTATAAAATTAATGTTTGTTTCTTATAATTTGGATCAAGAAAAAGGGCACATTTGCTTCTTATAATACGAATCGGAGGGAGTAAGTAATTAATACTTCTTGATTTTCTAAAGGGACAAGTAATTTGAGACAATAAAATATTTCAAAGAAGACAACTAAAATGAGATAGAGGGAGTAGAAAGATGCAAGGGACACTGACACAAATGAATATTTTTACCTTTTTCTATGCTTCAATCGTGTAATAGGTTATGAGAAGCTATTCGTTTCATCTTTCGTGACCTAGATTAAGGTGTTGGTTCAATTTTTGGTTTAGAGCATCTGAAATGCATAGTCCCTTAAAAAAATTGGGTCTCTTAAATGGTCCCCACGTGCCACATATTTTTTAAAAGACACTTGTGATTTTTGCTCCAATTGGTGGTTCCTTAATGTGTGTCCCTTAAGTGGCCCCCACATGCCACAATTTAATAGTTTAATATTTGCACTTATTAAAATATTAGTTTAATATTAACAAGTATAAAAATATTGAATACTAAAAAATGTAGAAATTTTATTTTAATCAATATTCTAATAAGTTAAAATTATGATGACTATAATAACAGCTAGTACATAATGATTAATTATAATAAAATTACAACATTAAGCTACACAAATCCTAACGTTGCCTAATAAAATTACAACATAATTCATGATCTCGACGTTGACTCTCATCCATCTCAGATGCGTCATTCATGAGGATTTCATATAACTTTTTCTCCACCACATTTGTCTTGCACTCCAACACCTTTGCCTCAGCTATTTTTATCATGGAAACATTTTTTTGACTCACAACATTTTCAATGTTGGTCAAATCGATACTGTCAGTCGTTTCAGCTACTCTTCATTTGCCCTTTCTATTTGCTGCCTTTTGTCCCATTGGGAGGACCATTAGTGATGCTGGGTCATATTCTTTGCAATCGATTGGCGTCGTTGGGTTAGAAGACGACGTGTATGCCCCAGATTCTGAATTCTTTGATCTATTTGAAGCCATATCCATCGATTCTCCCTTCCATTTTGGTTATCCTCTCAATAACCACCATGCATGCTCAGAATTGAAATCCTTGCCACCTTGTGAATAAATCGCATACGCGTCAGCCAAGATGTCCTTCTCTGTAACGACCCGTTTCCGGACCGCTACCGAGCTCAACATACCGAGCTCGAGTTACCCTGTATGCGATGTGTTTTAAAATCATACTCTGTGCCCTTTAGAAAAGTACGGTCTATATATTTATATTTTTTTATAAGACCCGCTCGTGCACATCAGAGTAATTACAGCTTTTCGAAACATGGTGCAACTAAGACACAAGACTTAAGTCCTAAATAACAGCACGCAGGTATCAAGTACATACTTATATATACGAGATATAAAAAGTGCATACAAAAAGACAGTAATAATGTACAAAGAAAATACACCTAAGGTATGACGACTTCAAAAGAGCAATCATACCCTGGGGGTACTTCCGGCGAACACCCACGCAGGGTCGCTCCAAAAGTAAAACCACCAGTCTACCCTGTGCTCAAAATGACAAAACATCACCCGTCCCAAACTGGTCACGGCCACTGTACACAAAAGTCATATTACAGCTACCCCAACAAACATAACATAAACAAAGCCAATCACGACAAATAGAATTAAATCATGCGATCCTCGTCGAGCTCCTCCTCGCCATCATCTGTTTGCCGAGTTCCTGCACCCTCGACATCGCTGGGTAACCATCATGGATTGAAGGTACCACGGGAAACGGTCAACTTCTCAACAAATCAAGATAATCCAGGCATAAAGAAATAAGTAAACAACAAAGTATAACATTCACCAAACGTGACTCGACCATCTCACTCTAGACTCGACTCTTATTCCGGAATATCGCCAGCTGGTCCATCCCCAAACTAACGCAATAGGTAAACGGCTGGTCCAACCCCAAACCGATACCATACATTAATCAAAGAGTCCAACCCCAAACCGATAATGCGACGCTAGTCAATCTCCGTAAACAAAAGGGGACCTAGCACCCTTAGTTATCCGGTCCACGGCTCAAAACGTCATACGACTCGCCTAGCTCTCTCACTCGATGATTAGCTCACCGCATCAAGGAGTGACACATAAAATTACTTGATCACATATCAAATAAAGAGCATGCTTAACATGAAGAAAACGCAATTCAATCATTTAAGCAATAAAACAATCCTTACACAATAACATAAAAGCAGAGTCCTAGAATGTTTGGAAATGCCCTTACGCATAAACATATAAAATAAAGCCTTAATAATGTCTAAGAGTTGCCACTTACCAGAACTCGAGCTAACGCTCGACAACGACCTCAACACACGGTGTCTTCAAAGCGAGCTCGACTACGACTCCTCTCACTCGATCTCGACACGTCACGGCTCTTAGTCGACCTCGGTTTTGTGATCTCGTACACCCTGATTTCCTTGCCGCACGATCTCGGAAATCACACTGCCTAATACGAGCACAACTTAGTTCTATCTATGGGTTCTAATAACACTTAGCTCTCATTATCCCAATCTTAACCACAACCCAAGTAAGCATTAAAACTTAAGAACTTAAACAAATACAACCAGAATTCAAACATTACAAAATAACTCCTTTTCTCTAAAATTTTGTTAAAAACTTTTTTTTCATACATCACCAGACAAAGCCATTTTTCCTAAGTACTAATTAAAGCTTAAAATCAAGTAATACCTTAAGCACAACTTAATCAAAATCTAAGTTTATATTTCTTAAAAATATTTTCGTCATGATCCAAAGAATTAAAATAAGACCATAACCACTTATGTTAAAATTTTAAAACTCAAAAGAAATCAACACAAGCCAAGTAGGGAGGGTTTTGGGCGCTACTTACTTGCAGAAACAGAGGAAACAATTTGTTTTTCAAGCTCAAATAAATGGTTAGAAAGGTAGGTAATGTCATGAAGAAGAAAACCTATCAATATGATATGAGTCGAAAGCATAAAAACTAGCTAAAATAGAGAGAAGAAGTGGCGCTAATAAGAATAACATGAAGAGAACTAAAATTCTATTTTTCATACCTCTACAGATGGTCGAGATGGTGATATAGGTCGAGGAGATGATAAGGAACAAGGTTGATGATGAAAGTTTATGCGAAGCTCAATGAACTCAAGGTTCTTCAATGGAGGTTTGGAGAAGAGGAAATCTAGAGAAGAAGAAAAAGAAGAAAGCTGGAAAGTGATTGTTTAAGGCGGCTAAGCGTGATATTTATGTAGGTGGAGGAAACTAATCATGATACTTATCTACGGTGGTGGAAAAAGAAAAAGTTTGGTCTTATCTCCCTTAAACAAAAGTTAATTACAAGAAAACCATTTTAAATGAATTTATCTTTCATAAAACCACAAATAAGCGACACCTGGATTTTAAAGTAAGATATTAATCCAAACAACAAGTCTAACCCATCTAATCTGTCCTCTCTCATAATCACAACAAAATATACTAATTAACACTACATAATATTCGTAAAAATACGAGTGTTATCATCTCGACACGATGTCGACCAGGGTGCTTGTGCAAGCGCACAAGGCTCTAACACGAGTTCGTGCACGCGGCCTCCTCAGTTCGACATGCGACCTCCTCAGCTCGGTACGCGACCTCATCAGCTCGACATATGACCTTGGCACGCGATCTTGGCACGGGATCTCGTCACGAGGTCTCGACGCGAGGTCTCGATACGATGTCCTAATACGAGGTCGATCTCGTCCTCAGGTGTTACAATCTCTCCCTCTAAAAAAAATTTCGTCCTCGAAATTGCAAATAAGTTACTTACCATGAAAAAGTTCAGGGTACTGAGTCTTCATCTTCTCTTCCAGCTCCCAAGTCGCATCTCCGCCTTACGATCCCACACAACTTTGACAAGTTGAATCTCTTTGTTCATAATCGCTTGGCTTTCCGGTCAGCGATCCTTCTGGTGATGCTTGAAGGATAAGTCGTCCTCGGTTGGATCACATCCGGTTCGATGACATGAGAAGGGTCGGAAATATATTTTCGTGAATCGTGAGGCGTGGAAGACATCATGTATGTTCGACAAGAAGGGTGGCAAGGCAATCGATATGCCACCTGGACCAATACGACGAAGAATCTGATAAGGTCCAATAAATTTAGGGGTAAGTTTCTTGGATTTGATCGCTCGACCAACTCCAGTAGTGGGGGTGACTCTAAGAAATACATGTTCTCCTTCTTCGAACTCGAGTGGTCGACGTCTTTGGTCTGCATAACTCTTCTGTCGACTTTGAGACGTTCGCATCCTATCTCTGATCAAACGGATCTTCTCAGTAGTTTGCTGGATCATATCTGGTCCCACAACAGAACTCTCGCCATCCTGGTACCAACAAAGAGGCGTTTGACACTTCCGTCCATACAGTGCTTCAAAAGGTGTCATTCCAATACTTGCATGGAAACTGTTATTGTAGGTGAACTCCACCAATGGTAAGACGTCGTCCCAACTTCCTCGGTGATCTAACGTACATGCTCGCAACAAATCTTCAAGCGATTGGATCGTTCTCTCAGTCTGACCGTCGATGCAGGGATGATATGCCGAGCTAAGCTTGAGCTCGGTTCCCATCGCTTCTTGCAATTCCCTCCAAAAATGAGGCGTGAACTTGGATCTCGGTCCGACACGATCGAAGAGGGTATACCATGTAGTCGTACTATCTCGCGACGTAGATCTCGGTCGACTTTTCCACGTTGTATGTCGACCTCACGGCAAGAAATGAGCGGATTTGGTCAATCGATTCGACGATCACCCAAATCGAATCATTCTTCTTCTGCGTCTTCGTGAAACCTACAACGAAATCCATGGAAATACTATCCCATTTCCATCTTTGATGCGTCAGCGATTGTAGCATTCCGTAGGTCGTTGGTGCTCCACCTTCGCTTTCTGACACGTTAAACACGAAGCTACGTACTCAGCCACTTGCTTCTTCATCCCGGACCACCAAAAATGCTTCTTTAAGTCTTGATACATCTTCGGAACTCCTGGGTGAAAACTAAAATTGCTCTTGCGCGCCGTCAAGTATTAACTTTCTCAGCTCCGCTACATTAGGTACACCTGATCGGCCATTGCACCTTAAAATGTTGTCCGTTCGACTTGGAATTCTGCCGCTTTCCACTTGCGCTATCAATGGACCTTTTCTTGCGGGAGCTCGTCATGAACTCTTTGGTCTCGGATCTCGCCCAACAATCTGTTAGAAATGGTAAGCATACCAACTCTCAGCTTCACTGGTGAAACTTCCACATTCAACCTCAAGTCTCGGAACTTCTCGAGCATCTCCAACTCCTTGATCATCATTGCTGAGGCTAAAACGCTCTTTCTGCTCAATGCATCTGCTACTACATTAGCCTTTACCGATGGTATTCCAACGTAAAGTCGTAGTCCTTGAGAAATTGGCCCATCTTCGCCGACGCATGTTGAGCTCCTTCGATCGAGCAGTACTTCAAGCTCTTGTGATCGCCGAAAACAGAAGAGTGCTCCCATAAAGATAGTGCCTCCATATCTTCACAAAAACCACCGCCGGCTCCAAATCGTGAGTAGGGTAGTTTTCCTCGTGGATCTTAAGTCGTCTTGAAGCATAAGCTACCACTTTCCGATGTTGCATTAGCACGCATCCCAAACCCTGGTGTGACGCATCACAATACACCTCGTAAGGCTCTTCTGTTGAGGCAAAATCAACACAAAGCGCCGTTGTCAAAAGCTCCTTGATCTTTGAAAATTGGATTCATACTCCTCGGTCTAGGCAAAGGTTGATCTTTTCTCGTAAGTCGTAAAGAGGCGCGACAATCTTGAAAAACCTTCAATGAATCTTCGATAATAGCACGCTAAGCCAACAAAACTTCGATCTCAGAATCGCCCCTACTGTTCCCACGCTAACACGACCTCAATCTTAGTTGGATCCACACTATCCCTTCTTTGGAAATCACGTGTCCAAGAAAATTCACCTCTTCAAGCCAAAATTCACACTTGGATGAGTTCGCATAAAGTTGCTTCTCGCACAATATCCGTAGTACTCGGCGTAAGTGTTCTTCGTGCTCTTCTCGGTTCTTGAATAGATCAATATGTCGCCGATGAACACTACAACGAATCGATCCAAAAGCGAATGGAAAATCCTATTCATATAGTCCATAAACACAATTTGGCGCATTTGTCACTCAAACGGCATCACTAAGTACTCATAATGCCCATACCTAGTCCTGAGCGCTGTTTTGGAGACATCTTCCGCCTTCACGCGAATCGATGGTAGCCGGACTTCAAGTCTATCTTTGAAAACATCGCCGCTCCACGAAGTTGATCCATCAGTCGTCAATACGTGGTAACGGATCTGGGTTCTTCACGATGGCCTTGTTGAGTTGGCGATAGTCTACGCCGCACCGATCGTCCATCCTTCTTCTTGACCAACAACACCGAGCTCCCCACGGTGACACGCTCGGTCGTATGAATTGCTTTGACTCCAAATGCTCAATCTGGGACTTTAGTTCCTTCATCTCGGCGAGAGACATCTTGTAGGCGCTATTGAAATAGGTCTGTCCCTGGAATCGGTCGATGGAGAACTCGACCTCTCGCCTTTGGTGGTAACCTGGCACGTCTTCGAAAAGCGTCCTCAAAGTCACACACCACTGGTACATTCTTCACTTCGATCTGCTGGGAAACTTTTGAACTAGCCAGATACATGTATTCCCTAGTTCCTTCTTTCAAAGAAACTCCAATACGTTCAGTAGAAAGATAATTGGAAACTCCAAAGTCTGGAAAAATTACGATTTACGGCACACGCAAGAGGACATGGTGGTATGACAACCAATCCATCCCGAGGATGACATCTAAGCCCTTAAGAGGCAAACAAACCAAATTGACCACAAATTTTCTACTCTGAATAACCAATACACAATTAAGACATGCAGTGTTGGTAACTAAGGTTTTAGCAGCTGGGGTCGTAACTACCAATTTGAACGGTAAAGCAGTCACAGTCAAATTCAAATGGTTCACACAATCAGAAGAAATAAAGGAATGGGTTGCACCCGAATCAAAGAGAACGGATAAGGGTTTACCCTCTATCTCACATTCGCCTTGGATAAGATCATCAGCTTGCTCTGCTTCCTCGCCGCTCATGCAGAAGACTCTGCCTTTAGCTACCTGACGCTTCTCTTTTGCCTTTGCCGCATGCATTGCCGATTCAACTTTAGGTGTGGGACAATCCTTGGCAAAATTCCCTGGCTTCCTACAGTTGTAGCACACATCCTCCTTCTGAGTACAGTTATTCGCATAATGTCCCGTCTTTCCACAACGGAAACAAGTCACCTCGACGCCAGTCTGACTTCCACTCCTCGCTCCCTGGGTCATCGGACGATACTGTCCTCTATTGTTGTTGTTCCCCTGAGGTCGGCTGTAAGGCTTCTTAAGTTGCTTTCCTTCTGTGCAAATCTCTGTCCCAGGCCCCGAGGTCTCATTGGTCCACTGGGCGGTCTTCTTCTTGTGGCTTCTTACTCCTTCTACCTCGACACACGATCTATCGACTCTTGGAGGTTTGAATCCTCAATGATACCACCGACTTACGGATATCAAATCTCAGACCTCGTTGGAACCTCTCACTTAACCATCTTTGGTCAGCTCGGTCACTAAATGGACTGAAGTACCTTGCCAGTGACTCGAACTTGGCTGCATACTCGGACACTGTCGAGCTGCCTTGCTGCAATTGAAGAAACTCTTGCTCTTTTTCAGCTCGTGCAGTATCTGGGAAGTACTTGTCCAAGAACCTTTCACGGAAAAGCTCCCATGTCATCTCACGACGTTCTGCTATAAATGTTTGCTTCACTCCTTTCCACCAATATTCTGCATCTCCCAGTAGCAGATAGGTGGCGTAGTCTACCTTTACATTGTTCGGGCAATGGAGTGCCTCGAAGATCTTCTCGATCTCTTGCATCCAAAGATCAGCTTTATCTGGATTTGGCTCACCGTAGAACTTCGGTGGATCATGCTTCCTAAAGTCTGCCAATCCTCTAGCTTCAGCATTTCGCTCTGCTCGTTGCTGTTGCTGCAAGTTCTGCTGGGTCAACGCTGCCGTCTGTTGAGCCATCGCGTTAGACTGTTGAGTTGCACCAGCTAATTGCTGAGCCATGGCCGCAGCCATCTCGGTCATAGCTTGAATCGCTCGTTCCATGTCGACGTTCTCAGGTACAGCCGTCGTATCCCTACGAGGTGGCATTAGATTCCACAAAGTTCAAAACCTGTCAGAATCTCACAACAAGGATGTGTTAAAACACACTGCTTCAATCAAGAAACAGTTCAAACAATTTTTCAAGCAATAAGTGCTTCACTTAATCAAACAGCAATCAACATAGTACAATTAGGTACCCAACACATATATATATCCCGACACAGTGACCAGTCCAAATTTCCTATGCACAGCTCGGTCAGAACCGAACTGCTCTGATACCAACATTGTAACGACCCGTTTCCGGACCGCTACCGAGCTCAACATACCGAGCTCGAGTTACCCTGTATGCGATGTGTTTTAAAATCATACTCTTGTGCCCTTTAGAAAAGTACGGTCTATATATTTATATTTTTTTATAAGACCCGCTCGTGCACATCAGAGTAATTACAGCTTTTCAAAACATGGTGCAACTAAGACACAAGACTTAAGTCCTAAATAACAGCACGCAGGTATCAAGTACATACTTATAAAATTTAAGAACTTAAGACACAAGACTTAAGACACAAGACTTAACCACAACCCAAATAAGCATTAAAACTTAAGAACTTAAACAAATACAACCAGAATTCAAACATTACAAAATAACTCCTTTTCTCTAAAATTTTGTTAAAAACTTTTTTTTTTCATACATCACCAGACAAAGCCATTTTTCCTAAGTACTAATTAAAGCTTAAAATCAAGTAATACCTTAAGCACAACTTAATCAAAATCTAAGTTTATATTTCTTAAAAATATTTTCGTCATGATCCAGCAATTAAAATAAGACCATAACCACTTATGTTAAAATTTTAAAACTCAAAAAGAAATCAACACAAGCCAAGTAGGGAGGGTTTTGGGCGCTACTTACTTGCAGAAAACAGAGGAAACAATTTGTTTTTCAAGCTCAAATAAATGGTTAGAAAGGTAGGTAATGTCATGAAGAAGAAAACCTATCAATATGATATGAGTCGAAAGCATAAAAACTAGCTAAAATAGAGAGAAGAAGTAGCTAACTTGATAACATGAAGAGACCTAAAATTCTATTTTTCATACCTCTACAGATGGTCGAGATGGTGATATAGGTCGAGGAGATGATAAGGAACAAGGTTGATGATGAAAGTTTATGCAGAAGCTCAATGAACTCAAGGTTCTTCAATGGAGGTTTGGAGAAGAGGAAATCTAGAGAAGAAGAAAAAAGAAGAAACTGGAAAGTGATTGTTTTAAGGCGGCTAAGCGTGATATTTATGTAGGTGGAGGAAACTAATCATGATACTTATCTACAGCTGGTGGAAAAAGAAAAAGTTTGGTCTTATCTCCCTTAAACAAAAGTTAATTACAAGAAAACCATTTTAAATGAATTTATCTTTCATAAAACCACAAATAAGCGACACCTGGATTTTAAAGTAAGATATTAATCCAAACAACAAGTCTAACCCATCTAATCTGTCCTCTCTCATAATCACAACAAAATATACTAATTAACACTACATAATATTCGTAAAAATACGAGTGTTATCATCTCGACACGATGTCGACCAGGGTGCTTGTGCAAGCGCATAAGGCTCTAACACGAGTTCGTGCACGCGGCCTCCTCAGTTCGACATGCGACCTCCTCAGCTCGGTACGCGACCTCATCAGCTCGACATATGACCTTGGCACGCGATCTTGGCACGGGATCTCGTCACGAGGTCTTGGTACGAGGTCTCGATACGATGTCCTAATACGAGGTCGATCTCGTCCTCAGGTGTTACATTCTCCGTGATACCACTTTTGCTTTTGTTTATACGATTGGCTTCTTTGTAGCAGCCTTCAAACTTTTGAAATATAGCATTCAAACGATGTCATCTTGATTTCAGCGGACGTGTTTCCCTCTCTTTAGACTGCTCGCGGTAGGTGTTATAGTTGTCTCTGATCCTTAACCAAAAACAATATGCTTTTTGGTCAATTCCCACAACTGCATCCTTCAAAATATTGAGCCATGATTGAATAAGAAGTTTGTCCTCTTCCACTGTGAAGTTGACATTTTTTTTTCAGAGTAGGATCTCCTCCTCATTCATCGAGCATAATATTTTTTAGACTGACTTGTGTGGAGAATTGTGGCATTTGAGACACAGGCATGGACCCGAGTGGTGATTCGGGTTCATCGTTAGGATGTGGTGGTGGTGGGTACATAAAAGGCCAAGAAATTTGAGAATTGTCACCGGTAGGATGTGGTGGTGGTGGGTACATAAAAGATCGAGGATTTTGAGAATTGTCACTCATAGGATTTTGTGGTGGTGGGTACATAAAAGGTTGAGGATTTTGAGAATTGTCATCGGTAGGAGGTGGTTGGTTTCGGAAAAAATTCAAGTAAGCTTGATAATATTGATAAGGATCCATTTGATAAAATAAAAAAAAACAAACAAACAAGATTGAGAAAGAATGTAATTTTTTTGGTGAGAAATTGTGTGCAACATGATACCAATTAGAGCATTATTTATAGGCATGAAAAAATTTATATCTGTTGCATTTCTATCCGTTCATAGCAACGGTAATAAACGGTAAGTTTCTCTAAAAAAAGTCCAATTTTTCAAAAAAAAAGGCCCACCTATCTCACTATCTCAAGAATAAGACTTGATCAGTCAAAAAAAATCTCACTATCTCACGGTCCATCACCCAAATTTTCCCTAAATCCCACTCTCACCTCTGATCACATTTTCCCCAAATCCCTCCCACTCTTAGATCCTACTATCACTCCCACTCACGATTTCATCATGATCTCTGATCTCCTCTTTCACTCTCACTCTCAAACCCCCAAATCCTTCTATATTTCATCTACCCAAACCCTTCTCCACCCAAATCTTTCTCTGTTTCCTTCTCCGCCCAAGCCCTTCTTTGTTTCTTTCAAGAAACCCGGTTCGGCGTTGTGCTCCCAACGTGCGGCGTGATCGTGAGGCGTGAGAGGCGTGCGACGCCGTCTTAAGGTTTGGTGCTGTTTTACAGTGCGGTGCTGCCGAGATCAAGCGATTGCACAGTGAATCGGATGCGACGACATAGACAGCGAGGTTCTTTTGTTTCAGATTTTCGTTTTTGATATTTTTTTATATTTGTTTGGTTTTGAGATTTTGGTTTTCAAATTTTGGTTTTGTAGATCTGTTTGGTTTTGTAGAACAGATTAATTTATGTGTAATCAGTTTTTTCCCTCCTCTTTTTGTTAATTTCTGTTGAGTTTGGACAAGTTTTAATGTTTTTTAATGTTAAGAGATGGGTCTTCAACGTCCCTTGCATAATAGATGTTCAATAAATTTAAGGAACGAGCTCAACCACGTAGATTTTCTCCAACACAAAAAAAAAAGCTATGGAACGGCAACTAAGTTTGTTCCGAGCAGGGAATGTAGATCTGACCGGAGTCGCTGAGATTGCTGTAAGCGAAGGAGGAGACGACGGAGAACGGAGGTGGGTACCTGCAAAAGATACTCCGACGCTCAAGTCAGTATATTCTCAGATGATGTAATAATGAGTACCTTGTTTGTTGTGGGCCCTCCTTTTATATGATTCCTTTTAGGGTTTTGAGTATATGGATGGTGATAGAGCCACTACGTCACGTGTAGTCTGTTGTGGTCCGTTGATCTGATCGATGATCCTAGTTCGGTGGCGTCAAGGCTACGCGAACTAGGAACCGTTGATGAAGTGAACGGTTCAGATCGGAAGGACTTTGTCGGTCACGATCGGTTGGGCTTGATCGGCTATGATCTAGTGGCATGACTGGGCTTGTTTCGATGATGTGGCCTTCGACAAAATGGACTTAGGCCCAGTCCGGAACAAAGTTTAAGAGACGCATTAAGATACCAGCGTTGGAGATGCTCCTAGAGCAACTTTAGCAGTGGAACCACTATTGCGTTGCTTTACTGATAATTTCTCTCTCTCAATTTTCCTCTCTCTCTCTCTCTCACTCATACTGGGCCCACTTTTCTCCTAAGTAACCGTAAACTCTGCGAGTGATTTGACTAAAATTAAGTGAACGGTGCACTACATGTCACTTGCCACTTGGGCTAAATTACGGCAACTTAAATTTAGCAATCACAGCTAAAGGTTCTCTTAGTACACACGTAAAAGAACAAAAACAAACCCAAATAGGGGCTGACGACCTAACGTGAAGAGGGAAAGTAAGAGAGAGGGAGACTAATGGTAAGTTGTAGAGGAAGGAGGTTAGAACAGGGGATGGTAATGGTGAAAGGAAGCGAGAATGATTTTCATTTTGGTCAACTAATACGATACCCGTGCATTCGCACGGGGCGCGCGTTGTTTGTTACGCTTAATGTTTTAAGACGGTGATTGTTTATAGCAAATGATATTTTTGATTCAATGTATTAAAAATTAACTAATTTTATAGTAAAAGCGATAGAAATATTAAATGTGTATCAAATATTACAATTTATGTAATTGTGTGACTTGTGTGCCATATATGGCTAAGATGAAACAAACATGATTAGGGTTTTCTTGATTAGATAGATAGATAGATAATCATTTATAAATAATTTAAACATTTATAAAATTGATTTGTGTCAAAGACGATAAAATTATACCGACAACATGTAATATTTCTCCCGTGGAGACTTAAAAGTAAAATAATCATTTAAAAATAATAAAAACATTTATAAAAATTGATATGTGTTCAAAGATAACGAAATTATAGCAGCAACATGTTATTTTCTCTCGTTAGGACTCAAAAGCAAAATAATCATTTATAAAAAATAATAGCATTCATAAAAATAGAATATAAAAATTAATTATACTGACAACATACAATATTTTTTTGTCTAGAATCAAAAGCAAAATAATAGATGATGGTATGTAATGTTTCCTCCCGTTAAGAATCAAAAGTAAAATAATCATCTACAAATAATATATAATAAAAATAAAGATATTTATAATCAAATATATAAATAGTAAAATATATAACAAAACTCTGTTGGGACTCAAAAGTTAGATAATCATTTATAAATAACTTAAACATTTATAAAATTGACCCGTGTCAAAGACGATAAAATTATACCGACAACATGTAACGTTTCCCCCGTCGAGACTTAAAAGTAAAATAATCATTTAAAAACAATAAAAACATTTATAAAAATTGATATGTGCTCAAAGATAACGAAATTATAGCGACAACATGTTATTTTCTCCCGTCGGGACTCAAACGCAAAATAATCATTTATAAAAAAAAATAGTATTCATAAAAACAGAATATAAAAATTAATTATACCGACAACATACAATATTTTTTCGTCTAGAATCAAAACAAAATAATAGATGATAATATGTAATATTTCCTCCCGTTAAGAATTAAAAGTAAAATAATCATCTATAAATAATATATAATAAAGGTATTTATAATCAAATATATAAATAGTAAAGTATATGACAAAACTCTGTTGGGACTCAAAATTTAGATAATTATTTATAAATAAATTAAACATTTATAAAATTGATCTGTGTCAAAGACTATAAAATTATACCGACAACATGTAATATTTCCCCCGTCGAGACTTAAAAGTAAAATAATTATTTATAAAAATTAAATACAATTATAAAAAAAATAAAAAGTAATCATATCGACATGTAATGTCTCCCATTACGACTGAAAAGCAAAATAATCGTTTATAAATAACTTAAAAAATAAAAAAATGTTAATAAAAAAAGAGAGATGCACCAAAAAAAAGAGAAAAAAAAAAGAAAGAATGAGAGAGAAGAAAGAGAAAGAGACAAAAAAATGAGAAAGAGAAAGAGAAGAGAACTGATCAAAAAAAAAAAAAGAAGAGAAGAGAGAAAGAAGAGAAAAAAAAGAGTGAGAGAAGAAAGAGAGAGAGAGAGAGAAGAAAAGAGCCCTGAGTTGAGACATCTAAAATTGTAATTTTGGTAGTAGTTTATATCTATATATATAAAAAAGAAGGTTATCTAGGGGTATATTTAGTCATTTTCCTATCTAATTGAGGACAACTATGTCATTTTAATGCAATAATTAATGATATTAAGAAATGTTATTACCACTTTGGTCTTGCTGTTTGGGGCATTTTGGTAATTGACAGAAACAAATTTAGGGTTAAATCAGTAAGTTTATAACTAGTTAAATAATATTCCATCTTAGAACGTTAATTAAATCAGTCGGTGTGTGATGCATTTAATTTATTAGTTCACATAACTTATATATAATTTGCAAAAAATGCAAAAAAAAATTGACCTTTCGCTTTCTAAATAAATAGTATGTCATAAAAAATTCAAATTAATTATAAAATGTTATAAAATAAGGGTTTTACGAAAAAAAATGATATTTTGTGTAAAAGACATAAAATAAAAGAAGGATTTGCGTAATATATTTATAGGTTAGTTAATATTTGTATAAAATAATTTGGTGAGATTATGAATTATAAATTCATTATTGATCTCATTTCTAAGGCGGGAAGGTCTTTTTGGTAGTTATAGATAGTAAAGGTCTCTACACACACAAAAAAAGACAGTAAAGGTCTTAACGACTTAGTTCACCAGTTTTATATTTTTATTAATTGTGACTGTGTCTATTCAATTTCTCTTCTTGATTAGTTCACCCTTTTATATTTTTATTAATTGTGATTGTGTCTATTATCCCGCTTAAGTTCTCTAATTGTTTCTGTTTAAACTATTCAACTTCTCTATTTTCCCCCAAAATATTTAATAAAAGTTTTTTTCACCTAATTACTATAAAAGACATTTCTCACCATCCATGACAACTGGGAAATCTTTGGCACCAAAAATGGTGTCACTTCTACAGAATAGTTTAGGCCACTAAAATGTCAATATGTTCAACTTGGTTATTTGAATGAGATGAAAGGATAACAGGTCTGCAGTGGAAACTCGCAAGCTCTTTTAAGCTACGATACTTTTCCTAAAAAACTAGAAGGGCTCATTGAAGATTACATTATAGTTGAAGCAACAAGAG
Organism: Calophaca sinica; assembly: GCA_037113605.1. NCBI lineage: Eukaryota > Viridiplantae > Streptophyta > Magnoliopsida > Fabales > Fabaceae > Calophaca > Calophaca sinica. Next base: position 96,270,514 of record CM073734.1, on the reverse strand, counting down.
AGGCAATTGTTGAGGATTAATGTCTGTGAATTAGAGCTGAGGTGAGACATATATGCTATAGAACGTCATCATATTTATGATCACTTATATTTTAAAGTTTTGTTTTCATTGGCATATACAATCTTTATTTTCTATATTTGTTGTCTTTTTTTTTGAGTCACATAACAATTTCCTTTATTGTTCTTTAAAATGAAGTAAAGAGCTGTGAAGTGTCAATACCTAAAGCTTATATTATTTCCATATTCATGATGTAAAATATATATTAATAAAATTCTAATGCACATCTGCCTCTTCACGTGATTCCACAATTGTCTTGCCGGTAAAGCAAACTAAATAGTTTAGGTCTTCTTCAACAAAAAAGAATAACAATTATAATTATGTTTCTATAGAGTGACTATCTAATAGTTGCCTACTGATTTTCTATTACTTTTTATGATTGACCAGTAGTCTGTTGAAGTGTTAGGTTTTGTTGGACTTGATCTAACTTGACCAGTAAACAAAAATCAAATTAGAGCAAACTATTTGAGTCTTTTCAAGTTTCTTGGGACAAATTAACTCTAGACACAAATCTCATGTTAATATTTTTCCATGTATGTTATATGTCATATAATTTACTATTTTTCTCATGTTTCTTAATGGGACAACCTTTTCTTTTGATGGATATGTCATATGTCCCAAAAAATATCAATAGTGTTCCCAAGGTAAATATGGCCCTAAAATCTAAATATTCATAAATAATAATTGAGGAAGTGTTATCTTATGAAATATTTATTAGTATTAATTACTAATAATTAATTGAAAATTTTGTAATTAAAAACTGAGGAAGTGTTATCTTCTAAAATATTTATTAGTATTATTTTTTGAGCAGATAAAATATTTATTAGTATTAAAGCCACATATGTAATACTTATTGATTTTTATAGTCTTTCCATAACTTTAACGAGCATTTGTTGACAACTCTCTCCCAATTTTTGCTAATATTTGTGGTAGAACTCAAAAAAAGATTCCAGCTTTTTTTCACTATAATAGATATTCATTCATTCAAATTGATAAATTACATCGATCAATATCGCTAAAAATAAAAAATGATGAATTTGCGAACAAACTCACAACATCCAGGTTAATAGCATAAAACGGTAAAATCAAAGTTCCTACAAATGTGACAAAATCAAAGTGACCGGAATACCCATGCCTCCGGATCTGCAACATTGGCGCCCAAGTCTTCATTGAATCTGTAATTGATCGATCGAAGCTGATCTGCCAATCTGACCAAACGAACACCGTACCAAGATGGGAAATCAAACAGTACCGCACCAAGATGACGAAATCAAAAAAAAAAACAAACACAACCAGTTCTATGTAGAAAACCACTTATTTAGATAAAAACAGACAAGAAAACAGTGTAAAGGGGTGGCCTAAAACCACCTCCCTCCGGTGGCTGATGAAAGAAGACGAAGAGAGAATGGAGAAGAGGTAGAGAGAAACGGCGCTAGGTCTCCTGCCCTGTTGATCAATGCATTTTAATGCATCTTTTATAGCAGTGCACTTAGTGTTCTTAAATATTTATTTTACCCAACAACTACTTTTTAGCATGGTTTTATATCTTTGGGTCATGATTGGGCTTTAGTGAAATTATTTGCTAATTTTCGGATTTTGTTATATCCTGACCCATGTTGCTTCTGCAGGCCATAACTTGGGCTATACTTGTCCGATTTTAGTGTTCTTTGTGGCGTTGGAAAGCTAAGAAGCAGAGATACAATTCTTATGTTGGGACCGAAGCCTAGTTCTGCCGTTTTGAAGGCCGAAATTCCACTTTACTGAAGCTGACGAGCTGCACTACGAGTTTTGGGCATATTTTTAGTTTGTTATCGGGCTTTTATCTTATAACCCGTTTAGGGAATTAGGTTTTCGTTAAGCTGAGACTATTAGATAGGGGATCAGCCATTTTCTTTCATTATCGTACGTTTTATTATTCACTTGCGTACCCTAGCCTCCATGGAAGCCTAAGTTCCTAAGTTGATTCATCGGTGAAAGGTTGTCGTTACAGATTTTGAGGTTCGGTGCTTAATGTTTAATACAATTTCGTTTTAATTTCTTCAATTCCACCTCTATCAATTTCGAATTTGGTTTAAATGTTTGCAATCTATCCAGTTCGTTTTCGCTTAGTTAATTGTTCTGTCTTCATTGCAAAAACGCGATTCGATTGTGTATGAACGCTGATTGTATGCATCTGTTTCAGAATCGCAATATTTCAATTGCTTGATCGCTAAGATTAATTGATTCGAGTAGAAATTGATAGAGGTTGATTAGAATTCTGTTATGATATTGGTTATGCGTTTTAACGGCTTGTCCGCCTCGTGACCGATTGAACCCATTGCTTTAGCTGCTCGAACGGTGTGAATTCGTATAAACCGATTAACGCTTGTTTAGTTAGTTTATGTCAACCGTGAATTCGAATTAATTGAATTGTTGTTATTTAGAACTCGTGATAAATCCAAGACGCGTGCACCCGAAACCGTGAATCAATTGTCTCTATAATCGATAATTCTCTCAATGAACTGCTTTCACAAACCCCCCTTTTTCGTTATTGTCAATTTTCTTATTTCCTGAATTTGGTAATTTTGGTGTTAGAGGTCTTCGTGAGACGACCAAGGTCTCTTGCCTTGTTACTATATTTACTGTTTAATTATTTTGACCCGCGTACGACCGCTGATCACCTGTTATTGAATCTAATTAAAATAAAAAAAAGATTTCAGTTGATCAACATGAAAATGTTGTTCCAATCTACTTCTATGTCGTATGTATTATAATAAACTTTATTACAATTAACTACTTTCAAATTTCTCTTTTACAAAGATATTCACTTTTGGACAATGCTCTTACAAACCACTTACCATGCTTATCCTCAAGTATAATGATTCTTATGCACAAGTTTGCCAAATTAATTATGACACACATCTAAAATCCAATCTCCTATATAAAAATCATCACTTTTGTAAAAACTAAATTAACCAATAATTGTCAAAATATAATATTAAAACTCTTTAAATTAGGTTAGTAATATCAACTACAACTATAACATGAGTATTTTAAAATACAAAAAATAAAGACACATAACACTCGTACATCGCACGAGTTACGTTCTAGTTATTAGATATATAGTAGAATATAGTAGAAGATTGTAGATGTTGACTTCATTTTCATCTTTGTTAATTGGGATGACAAGTGGCAAGACATGTGGGAGCCTGTGTGGATGACGATAACGACTAGCTTGATGGATGGAAGTCAGTTTTCGGGAGTTTTTTTTTTATTTTTAATTTTGTTACTTAGGGATAATGTGGCAACACTTGTTTACTCCATATTTATATTTATTACATCTTTCGTCACAATATATATGTTATAGGGCTAAATCACACAGTTCAAGAAAAAATAATAAATAAAAAAAAGAGTAATAATTTTAGTAAATTAATTTTAATAACTATTGGTGTATTAAATATTGTCATAAATATAAAGTGGAGTATTTGAGGATACAATTGATAGAAAGTATTTAATATTAAATTAAAAATAAAAAATGACATATATTTTGGGATAACTTTATTTTTGTAAACGTGACATATATATTGGGACGACTGGAGGACATATTTTTATATAAAGTAGCGTGTTTAAAAAAATGAAGAGTGCACAGGAAGCAAATGGCTTCCATGGGAAGTCACACACATAGCCCACAAATCAAATAAAGGGATAGAAAATCAAAAAAAGAGGGAGTGGTTGGAAGTAAAAAGAATGAATGAAGAAAGGGTACGACAAACTTTTGGGGTTGCGAAACAAATCCGATGGAGAGGGATCGATGACTTCTCCGTGCAAAACCAAAAGAGATAAGATTGCAGCATTGTAATGGGCAAAAGAAAGATATGGAATAAGTAAGGCATGTTAGTCAAAAAAAGAGAAGAAAGCTTACATCACTGCGGAAGAGACAAGAGTGAGGGTCTTTTTTAAATTGATTTTGAAGAATTGATGCTAAAAGAATTTATTTTTAAAAAATTGAGTTTTAAAAAAATGATTTGTGTTTGGTAATAATAGTTTAAAAGTGAGTTTAAAAAAATTGTGTTTACACCCAAAATATTCATCAGAACCAGCCGAAGATAGTCCCAGTCGAATAGATCGAATAATGATTGGGACGTCACCACGTGCTTACCAAATGATATGGCATGGCAGCAGATAGAGTCGAAAGCAGGAAACCGGAAGCTATACATGGGCCTTGGACTTATTGGGCTTCAAGAAAGATATTTAGGCCCATGGGGATAGCATGGAGTCACGTATGGGATCAGATTCTTGCTCCACGAGCCGAATGACGTGGAAGTAATTTTGAATTAAATAAATATCCAAGGGAAAACCGGTCAAGATTGTTCTCCATGGTTTTAGGAGCTGAGCGAGGGAATCTGAGGAGATATTTGCATAAAGAGGACCGTTGGTTGAAGTGACGTGGCCACAATGTACTAATGCGCCTAGTTTTTAGGATCGTGGTTAGTGGAGCATGGCACGACTCAGCCGAATAACTGCCAACTAGGAATGTATCAGTGTTAGCCAACTGAACGTGGCAGATAGGAGTAGTTCTTAGTTGCTACTATAAATACCCAAGTTGTACATACATTTAGGAATAATCAATCAATCAAACAACTTATAATTTTCGCTCAAGCTTTTATCCGCATTTTAGTTTACCTTTATGTCCCAGTTTTTATCTTAGTTCATCGACTTAAACCTTTCTGGAGTGAGTTAAGGGACCCATAGCTAAGGAACATAGTTCCTTCCTTGGCGTAATCGCTTGAAGAAAAGGGAATCACCGTTTTGAAAGTTAGCCGATCTGCGGCTAATTGATATTCAAGACAACAAAATTGGCACGCCCAGTGGGACCAAAGGTGAACGAATCAACACGTTCGAATCCCCAGGTCAGGATTACCAATGGCGTATGCACTTGCGTTCGGGCAAGAGTTTGAGCAATATGACGGCAAAGAGCAATCCCAGAAAACCGATTGAGGGAAGCCCATCCCATGGAAGCAATGTTCCACCAGCAGAGCAAGTACAAGCGAAAATTGAGGCTGAAACTCAACCCAACGAGCTCAATGAGACCCCGATGGTGATGACCACTTCGTTTATACGCCAACAACTCGATTTGGGAATCAATGATATCATGTACCAAGTGTCACAACAATTGGTCGATATTGTGAAACCCATGGTACATAACGAAGTGCAGCAAGCCAGGGAGATAGAGGCCAGGAGGGCTCACGCAAGTGAAGGCTCTATCAATTCTGCTATCCCAACGCAAGTGGGGTACCCTACCCAGGCAGAACTCGTCACCCAGCCGAGTGCAGCCCGGCGGACTAATTCAGTTCAAACATGACTCAGCAGTGCACAAAGAAAGCTCAAATTTACCTACATTCAGGCCGGACCTACTCAGGTTCAGCCGAATATAGGACAAGTACCTTCTAATCCAATTAATTCCCAACATGGTGCTTTTGCCACGTTGAACACTGGAGGGCAACAGGTGGCGAATGACGCGAACAACCAGGCTAATCTTCATTTTGGACAGGTGCAGATGGCTAGGAGGCCACCAGATGCAGTGGGACCAATTGGTATGCCGCAAGATATGCCATGTGCTCAGCTTTATGGTTCTGCTGTGCAGGCGACTAACCACAGCACACTAGGGGGCAAACTCTTGGTACAGGATTGGGTGGTATAAGACCACCTGGGGGATATGCAGGTCAGCAGCCATGGAACTATGTTCCACCTGTATCGGCTAACCTTCCATTCTACCCATCCTATCCTGAAGTATCTGCAGGCGCTCAAATGGGGTCAACTCCTCCAAGGGCACCTGCTTTGATGGCAGAGCAGTCATGGGGACAGATCCCACCTCTACCATTTAACACAAGTGTGCCTGGAACTCAATACAGGGCACCTGGTGAAGGGAACATGGAGCAGCCATGGGGGGTTTACCCACCTCCATTGTTTAATCAACCAGCTACCCCGATCCTCCGAACAAGCATCTCAGGCACATCCCCCAACTTGGAGACAACAACCACAGACGGCTGCTCCCACTTTGGGAGAAGTGAGGCCAGGGGGTTCACAGCTGCTAGACCCAGCCGTCATTGCAGACACCATCAAGAAATACTTTGGTGTGCAACTAAAGCCTTTGGATCGTCCAATCTACAGGAAACCATACCGAGTGGGTGGATAGATTGGTACCTGCTAGGGGATATAAGACTCGCATTTCGCTACTTTCTCCGGAAGATGGCAAATCGACTATGGAACATGTAGGCAGGTTTACTGACCAATGTGGTGAAGGGACCCAGAATGAATACCATAAATTGCGGTTGTTCCCTTGTCACTTTAGGGACAAAGATTTACATGGTATTCCTCTTTACCACCTAATTCCATACAAACATGGTCGACATGGAGAGGTGCTTCCATGACAGATTCTACTGCCCCAACCCGAAGTCATCATGGTGATCTCACGAACCTGAGACAACAGTAGATGAATCGGCCGCCGATTTTGTGGAAAGGTTCAGGAAAATGGTCGAAATGTTGATGCAGTTCCTCGAGATGTAATATACAGCCATGGCTATTAGCGGATGCATCCTCAACTCAAGGAAAAACTAGTAGGCCAAGCTTGCACCGACCTCAACCCGGCTTGGTCTCAAGAGCTATGCGCGATTGAGCAATTTATCCAGAGAAGGAAAAGAAGCGAGCCAAGAGGGAGAGGCCCTCAGTTGGTATCCATTGTAGAAGCTGAAGACTCTAATGATGATTCAGCCGATTCCACGGCAGACATCATGGCAGCCGAAAAAGTGAAGGGTAAAGGCAAAACCTGCCCTGCCCTAAGAGCTGCCAAAGGAAAAGAGCCAAGTTCAGGAGATGGCAGGACAGAATACTCCTTTAATATCTCCAAGGCAGACCAGATCTTTGACTACTTGCTTAAGGATAAGCAAATACGGCTGTTGGATGGGCATAAAATCCCACCTGCTGAGGAGTTAAAGGACAAGAAATACTGCAAGTGGCACAACTCTTATAATCACGCAACTCTAAATTGCATGGTTTTCGTGAAGGCCATTCGTAAGGGGATAAAGGAGGGAGGTTCAAGCTTGCGGACAAAGGAATCGCGAAATGACGGTGGATACCGATCCTTTCCCCGCCTCGGATAGGTATGGTCTCATTCTCGGGGCTTGATGACGAAGGGCCCGACCCGCAAGCACGTAATATCTCAGGCAACAAGTCCTGGAGGCCAAAAAGGGATCACCGATTCAACCCATATTGATCGACCGAGACCTCAGTCGCTAGTGGCTTCGTCTTTGACAGTTGGGAAAGCCCCAACCAGAGGTAGGACACAGGCAGGGGCAAGCCACCCAAACCAGGTAGGCTCACCCAGAATTAGTGAAGCAATACATTACACATGGCCAGGCCCTAACAGGAAGCCTCGACAAAGAGAAAGGCAAGGCACCTATCGCAAAAGCGGGGGCAAGATCGGCTAACCATTAGAGAAAGTGGTAGGCTATCTTTACCCAGGATTGATCAGAGCCTATTCCCAAGGATAAGAGAAGGGTAGCCGAAGTTCATCAAGAAGGAGGAATGTCCTCCCTAAAGATAACAGTGAGGAATGATGAGAAGTTAAAGACACAGAGAATGCTGAAACCCCCGGCTAATGTCGCAGAAGGACACTAGTTCTTGAATAAGTACGCCACGGGCAAAAAGGCGATACCAAATTGTCGCCAAGAACCCAAAAGAGAAGGATGCAGAGAATGAGGTCTGTCCAGAGGATGAAACAAACTCTGCAGATGATAGCCGATGTAAAGAATAGTGAGAAGACGGAGATCCCTTTAAAAATTGTTAATGAAGCATTGGATAAGGCTTTTCCGAAGTTAGAGGCTGAAGAGGCTGGGAAAGAAGAAGTGCCCAAAAAAGTAGAGCCAGTCATCGAGCAGAACCTGTTCTGAGCGAAGGTCCGATGCCGCAAATCGATGTAGATGAAGAGGCGATCACTATAGAAGGTTCAGTGATCCCAGAGATGCACTGGGAACAAGATGATATCATGGAAGACTCCTTGTTGGATCTCCTGTTCAATGAAGAGGCTGATGGCCTGCTGGCCGAGATAGAGGCTATCAGCTTATTCCCAGAAGAATTATGGGCAAACAACCCACAACCAGGAGGTTTGGAGGGGGACGTGTTTGCTGACGAGACAGAATGGGCTGCGTTAGCCGATACACCGGCTGATGAGGTCACCAAGGTAGTGTTTGAGAAACCTACAGAAGAAATGATGAAACATCTGAAGCCCCTTTATATCAAAACCTATATCAACGGGAAGATTTTTGGAAGGGTCTTCGTGGATGGAGGGGCTGTGCTAAACGTCATGCCTATGACAACCATGAGAAAACTGGGGAAGAGTCTTGAGGACCTAGTTCCCACCAACATGAAAATGTCCAACTTCCTGGGGGAACCTTCCAGGGCACTTGGAGTCTTGATAGCCAAGTCACAGAGGGCCCCAAGACTATCAAAGCGACTTTCTTTGTGGTTGATGGCAAACCTTCCTATAGCGTGATCCTGGGAAGGGATTGGATTCATACAAGTCAGTGTGTCCCTCCACTCTTCATCGTAAGCTTATGTTTTGGGTTGGAGACAACGTGGAGACAATAAGCGAGATAAGAACCCCTTTTCTACCGGTGAGGTAAAAATGTTGGAAGCCCTGTTCTATTCCCCACACCTAGGTCCTATTACCATCCCCGAGGATTATGAGGAAGGGGTATGGAAAGCATGCAACCTTACTAATGAGGATTCAAGCTAAGATCTCAGGCGAACCACGGCCAATGCGAAGGTAACTAATGAGTAGGGCATCTCGGTACTCAAGACCTTTTGGGTCAGCTAGAAATCTTTAAGGCCGAGTCCAAAGCGATGGATGCCATGATGGAAGATTATGACACTGCAGAGGAAGAGGAGGTACTACTCTCCAGGGAAGAAGGTGCGGCAACTAAGCCTGATAAGGTGTGTGCAGCCGAGCCTATGGAATTGGACTCCCCTCTTCACAAGACGGCTCCTGCGTTTGAGGCAGAGGATCCTTTAATTGAGATCAATTTGGGTACGCCAGAACAACCTAGAATCGTGAAGGTGAGTGGGTTGCTTGAGGAAGACAAACGGGGCAGGATAGTCGAATTAATCCAGTGGTACAAAGATTGCTTTGCCTGGAATTACTTCGAAATGCCTGGTTTGGCGAGAAGGTTGGTGGAACACAGGTTGCCTATCAAAGCAGGATACAAACCGCTTCAAGCGAGCGCCTCGCAGTTCAATCCCCAACTGATGCCTCAAATTAAAGCTGAAATTGAAAGACTACTGAAGGCAGGCTTTATAAGAACGGCCAGGTATGTTGAATGGCTATCTAATATAGTCCCTGTTGTCAAGAAGAATGGCCAGATGAGAGTATGTATAGACTACATGAACTTGAACTTGGCCACTCCAAAGGATGAGTATGCTATGCATGTGGCTGACATGTTAGTCGATGCGACAGCCACACATGGTATTCTCACCTTTATAGATGGATACTCAGGGTATAACCAGATCTTTCTAGCGAAAGAAGATACTCACAAGACAGCCTTCAGGTGCCCAGGAGCATTGGGGATCTATGAATGGGTGGTCATGCCTTTCGGGCTCAAGAACGCAGGAGCCACTTATCAAAGGGCCATGAACTCCAGTTTTCATGACTTGATCGGCAAAACCATGGAAGTATACATAGATGACGTGGTGGTCAAGTCTGAGGGTTTTGAAAGCCACCTAGTCAATCTAGAGCAGGCCCTAAAGAGGATGCAAGCCCATGGGCTGAAAATGAATCCGGCCAAATGTGCTTTTGGAGTGGCAGCTGGCAATTTCCTAGGATTTTTGGTCCACCATCAAGGAATAGAAGTAGACAAGAACAAGGTGAAAGCTATCTTGGAAGCCAGACCGCCTAGGAACAAGAAGGAATTGCAAAGTTTGATTGGCAAGATCAATTTCCTAAGGAGGTTCATAGCCAATTCGGTTGGGAAAATGAAGGCTTTTTCCCCTCTACTGAAATTAAAGGATACGGATGATATGGTATGGGGGAAAGAGCAACAACAGGCCTTTGATCAAATTAAGCAAGGGTTGGCCAGACCTCCTGTGCTAACACCTCCGGTGTCAGGAAGGCCACTCAAATTGTATATAGCTGCAGAAGAAGAGTCAATCGGTACTGCTCACAGGATGCCGAGGATGGGACTGAAAAGAGTCAGATACTATCTCACCACCTTGAATAATGCGTAAACCAGATACACCCCTATTGAGAAATTATGTTTATCATTGTTCTATGCTTGTACAAAACTCGAATATTATTTGTTACCTAAGGAAATATTGGTTTTGTGCAAAATTGATATTATTAGGTATTTACTTAATAGGTCCTTCTACAGGTCGATCGATGAAGTGGGCCATTAAGTTAAATGCTTTCGCGTTAAAATACGTTCCATTGAGAGCAATGAAAGGCCAGGCGATGGCGATTTTACGGCTCAACACCCTGTGTCGAAGTCAATGACCCATTAGCCGAACACGTTGCATGTATAAACTTGAAACCTTGGGTAGACGTTTGTGGTCAAGAACGCAAAGGGGGTAGGTCTTTGGCATCACCATTACGGACCCAAAGAGGAAAAATTGGAAATTCATGTGTCAATTTGGATCTTGGGAATTCTAATAATCAGGCAGAATACGAAGCCTTGATTTTGGGGCTTAAGATCTTGGCAGCCATGAAAGCAAATTATGTTCAAATTAGAGGAGATTCACAGTTGGTGATAAAACAGTTAACTGGGAAATATATATGTAATAACCCTAACTTAAAAGAGTCCTATGAAACGGCTAGCAAGCTACTGCGCTTGTTTGCTGATGCAGTAGTACAACACATCCCTAGGGAAGAGAATGAAGAGGCTAATGATTTGGCTCAACATGCCTCAGGGTACAAAGACATGATAGTCGAAGTAAAACATGAAGAGTACCCAATCTGGGAATGTGCACCAATAGGAGCGATCGACTCTTGGAAACAAGAGTTAATCGACTATCTTAAAGATCCTTCAAGCAGTACTGACTTCAAGCTCAAGCAAAGAGCACTCAAGTACGTATTGGTAGACAATGAAGTTTACAGGAGAGCCATCAATGGAGTGCTACTTAAGTGTATTGATAAAGAGGAATCCATGAAGGTCATGGGGGAAGTACATGAAGGAATCTGTGGATCTCACAGAGCTGGACCCACAATGAAATGGCTAATATACAGACATGGATACTATTGGCCTACCATTACGGCTGATTGTTATCAATATGCCAAAGGATGTGAGGCGTGTCACCGCATGGTCCAATTCAAAGGATTCCTACTAAAACCTCCACCCAAGTGATAAAACCTTGGCCATTCAGGGATGGGCAATGGATTTAATAGGTAAAATCTATCCACCTTCGTCCAAGAGGCATGCGTTTATCATAGTTGCACTGACTACTTCACCAAGTGGGTAGAAGCCCAGCCGATGGTGAATGTGACTCAGGAGGAGGTGATTAGGTTTATACAATGCCAAATCATCTATAGATTTGGAATACCAAACCATCACCACAGATCAAGGCACTATGTTCACTGGGGAGAAAGTGGTGGCCTTCGCACAACAATTTGGGATTAAGTTAATTCACTCATCCCCTTATTATGCTCAAGCCAATGGGCAAGCTGAGGCAACCAACAAAGTTCTTATTGACATAATCAAGAAGAACATTGAGGATAAGCCAAGGAAATGGCATGAAACACTGAATGAGGCATTGTGGGCCGTGAGGAATTCCAAGTGTAGTGCGACTGGATTTACTCCGTATCGGCTAACATATGGCCAAGATGCAGTGTTACCCTTAGAAATAAATGTTACTTCACTAAGAGTAGCAAAGCAAAACCAACTAAGCCTGGATGAATATCAACAGGCCATGTTAATGGAGTTAGATTCGGTTAACGAAGATCGACTCATGGCCTTAGATCAAATTGAGCATAGCAAGCAAAAAATGGCTAGGGCTTACAACAAACATGTGAAGCCAAAAAGGTTTGTTGAAGGAGACCTTGTTTGGAAAACCATACTACCTATTGGGATCAAGGATCCTAAGTTTGGGAAATGGTCACCAAATTGGGAAGGGCCATTCATTGTTAGCAAAGCTTATCATGGTGGTGCTTATCGGCTAGTCAACATGCAAGGCAAAGAACTAAATAGAAGCATCAATGGAAAACATCTTAAGAGATATTACCCCACTATGTGGGAAGGCATATTGGAGGATTAAAAGCAAGTGCATTAGCATAAAAGTAAAATTGCTTGTGGTGACCACAGGCTGGCCACCTAGCCAAAATTACAAAAGCTTAAATGTGAAACTAGGGAGCTGCAGCCTCAGGTGCATCACTTGATTTTTCTTCAACCTGGGCAGGACCTGGATCGGCTGACGATGCAAGAGCATCAGTCGTAGCCGAAGCTACAGCTATATCTGGGGTAGGTTCTGCTGCTGGCACTTCAGCTAATGCCTCCACTGGGGAAACAACAGCACCTTCAAGATCGCCTTGCTGACTGGTTGAAGGATCGGCTGCTACGACAGCTTCCTGTTTCCTAACCTCCTCTAGCTGATGCTTGAAGGAGTGCCAGGCTTGATTGGCCTCAGCTAACCCAGCGTTGCTAGTTTCAAGATCTTTTTCTAGGCCTGTCTTCTGAGCGCTTAGTACCGCCAAATCACGATCCAAAGAGGAAGATTGTTTGAACAAATCATAACGTTGTTGAGAGTTGAAGCGGAGTTTCTCAGTTAAAGCAGCCGATTGAGGGGTCAACTCTGCTATCTCCTTCTTGATCCTCTCCAGCTCAGCCGATAGAACGGCTAGCCGATCATCTTTGTTCTGGCGCTGGCTTAGGGCTTCCTGACGCTCCTTCTCCAACAATAGGAAAGAGGTTTGGGCCGAGCCTTTTGTTCCTGAAGGTCCTTGATCTTTTGAGATCATGAGATGTCACGTCATGAACCTCCTTGGAGCGCCCGTATTGGTGAGACAGGTTGTTCAGTTGAAGAGCCAAGGTATTGTACACCTCTTGGCTAGCCGCAGGGATGTCAGCCGAATTAGACAGCTTGAACAAAGAAGTTCTCAGATGGGCTCCCTGCTGGTTGGTATTTCCCCCATTAGTGCTGCATCAACTCTCTCCAAATGATTGGAAATAGGAGAGGAGACCACTGAGAAGGGGTCAGCAGAGGTGAAATACTTCGTCAGCTCTTCTTCTGAAATAGGCACTGCGGGAACTATAGGAGGCGAAGGCATCTGGGGAGCTTCATAGCCAGTCTCTTCGGCTTGTGATTGGGGGTCCTATGGAAAATAATGGTTAGCTGATTGAGTAAGCAAGCAATATATGTGGAAAGGATAAGAAATCGGCTGTACCGTTGGGGAAAATTGAGAGCTAGTGCCTTCGGTAAACTCTTGGACAAAGGAGGTGGGAATTTCCACACGCGGCTTCTGAAAGTAAGGTGTTTAGGTTCAGGCTAACAAAGGATATTAAGGAAAAGGGAGATAAGGACAAGATATGTACCTTTACCTTCGGTTGTTTTCCTTTACTAGCCGAATATGTTTTCTCTTTGGGCTTGGCCTGAACCTCGGCAGGTTCTTCTATTACAATGCCAGGGGCCCTTGTTCTTTTCTTGGTGGGAGGAGTAACGGGGTCGTCTTCAATGACAATGAATTGTGGAGTAGTGGTTGTGGCTGCCAAAAGACAAGAAAAGTAAGAAATTACTTTGAGGTTAAAAGCAAGAACTGCAAAGAGCTGAATATAGATGCACTTACTTCGCTGGAGTACTGAGGTCTTCATCCTGGTAGAAGTCCGTTTCTGGACTTGAGTTTGGACCTGGGGCTTGGTCTTAACAGGAGTGCTTTTGGACTGGCTTGATGGCCTTATTGCTTCGGCTACATCAGTGAGGATTAATCGGGTTGCATATCATCCGGTACGATCGAGAACAAATGTCCTTCACTGATGGCCCCCAATTGGCAAAAGCAGAAGTTTCACCCGATACAGGAGTGAAAGGGATGAAACGGAAAGCTTGAATCTTTTTGAAGTTGGTAGAAACCACCTCCATTACATCATTAGCGCCAAAGGGCAGTCGACCCAGACTCCCTACCATAGAGTCATATGGCAGAGGAATATCTTTGAATAACCCAAACCGCCTCGCTGCGATTTGGAAAGTAGAACTCAGTAGAAGACTTGTTGTTTCGTGAGGTGGGTTTGAGACCACAAAGCAAGTCACGAGAAGTCAAAGCGAGCTCGGTTGAGCTCCAACAGTTCTGATCGGACCGGGAGATGATCATTGGTAGAAAATCCGAAAGGCCCAATACCTTTCTCAAGACAGGGCACCAGTCGGCGGCTATCCGGGTCAAACCAAAGAGCTTGGTGGCCACAGTGAAAGCATAAGAGGGCTCACAGGGAGTGAGTACCAGATGGGTACCCAAAACACCTGCATCCCGAGGAAGAACGCTAGGGTTGAAGCGTGAATCGATGAACTCTGGAAAATAGAGCATTATCCAGAGTTGCAAAAACCAGAGTGGGCCACTGAGCGTTCCTAATATCCTCACCTCTTTGCGGTAGATCCATAATGGTGAACAGCAATGATAGAGGTATGAGAGAAAAAGGGTTCCCCAAGAAAAATTGCCATCGAGTTAACAAGGGCCACATAAAGTCAGAACTCTTGGACCACGGCAATGGAGTGGAACAGAAAGTACTTGCACGAACCAAGATGCTGAGAAGGAATGCGTTGTGTTACGCATACCGCACCCTCTGGACTTGGCATTATTGGCAATGAAATTGGAGTATCCGGAGGTGTGTTTAGAGAAGTGGAACCCTAGTTCAGAACCTGGAAGGAATAATGCTAGAGGGCGTCATCGCTTTGTAATCGGGAGCCCCAAAATAGCCGCCACATCCGTAAGAGTGGGGAAACCATACCCATGGGAAAGTGAAGGTGTTTGTGGCAATGCTCCGATGGCCAGAAGAAGCCATAGAGCGGCTCTAGGTTAAGGGGATGTCCTTGGTTGGCAAAGATGATTATGTCATAGAGGCCCCATTGTTTCCATTTATCGGATTTGGCGACCTTTAGCCGATCCACCCAATCAAGGTAGAATTTGAGATGAGCGAGGCCATGAGCGAAGATCGATGAGGTTTGGACTTGGTGGTGAACCAATCACGTGAAATGGGCAATGCGTGAGAGAGGGCCATGTACTCGTCGAGAAGGCGCTCCTTCACCCATATCTGAAGTAGAAGGAGCCAAAGAAAGAGAGTCCTGAATCTCGAACAAGGGAGATTGGATGCCAGAGTCAGGAGCCTCAGGAGGGCTAAGGGAGCGGTCAAGGTTCATGGAGGAGGAAGAAGATTGTTCGCCATCGTACGCATAGGATTGGTTTTGAGAATCAGAAGCAGAAGACATGGTGGGCCTGGTTTGTAGGTGAAAGACGAAAAGATTGGAGATGGTGAAAGCTACAGGAGTTAGGGCTGGAAGTAAGCGTAAGAGGTAATTCGACTGATGAGTATTTAAAGGAAAAGTAAATCACTGATAGTGCGGTTTAAAGGCGAATAAATCGGATGGATGAGGATTAGCCGTTGCACTATTCAAAAGTTGTTGTTAATGGATGACCTCGCATTCATGATTCAAAAGGGTGATTTGACTTAAATCATTACGCCGCCTGACTAAACCTAGGGTGTTATGGCTAAGACAACAGAGGGGCAATTGTTTACACCCAAAATATTCATCGTAACCGGTCGAAGATAGTCCCAATCGAATAGATCGAATAAGCGGATTGGGCGTCACCGATGTGCTTACTACCAATGATATGGCATGGCGGTGATAAGTCGAAAGCGAACCTGAAGCTATACATGGGCCTTGGACTTATTGGGCTTCAAGGATGATATTTAGGCCCACGGGATAGCATGGAGTCACGTATGGGATCGATTCTTGCTCCACGAAATGAATGACGTGGAAGTAATTTTGAATTAAATAAATATCCAAGGGAAAACCACAAGATTGTTCTCCATGGTTTTAGGAGTGGCGAGGAATCTGAGGAGATATTTGCATAAAGAGGACCGTTGGTTGAAGTGACGTGGCCACAATGTACTAATGCGCCTAGTTTTTAGGATCGTGGTTAGTGGAGCATGGCACGACTCAGCCGAATAACTGCCAACTAGGAATGTATCAGTGTTAGCCAACTGAACGTGGCAGATAGGAGTAGTTCTTAGTTGCTACTATAAATACCCAAGTTGTACATACATTTAGGAATAATCAATCAATCAAACAACTTATAATTTTCGCTCAAGCTTTTATCCGCATTTTAGTTTACCTTTATGTCCCAGTTTTTATCTTAGTTCATTGACTTAAACCTTTCTGGAGTAAGTTAAGAGACCCATAGCTAAGGAACAGAGTTCCTTCCTTGGCGTAATCGCTTGAAGAAAAGGGAATCACCGTTTTGAAAGTTAGCCGATCTGCGGCTAATTGATATTCAAGACAACAAATTGATTTAGTTTGAATGATAAATGTAGAATCACTTTTGATGTGTAAATGTAAAAAAATTTGTGGGTCACAAATCCAGAATCGATTTTATCCAACGCAAAAGTTAGGAATTCTTACTTTCTTAAGAATCAATTCTACCCACCTCAGAATCAATTTTATATACCATGATTTAATAATCCAAACACATAAACAGTAATTTTCAATTATATTCATCTTGTTTTTGCTTCCAGAATTGATTCCAAGGAGAGAGATACGAAGGTTGTGTTAGGGAGGAGAAAGAAAATGGATTACTGAAAGATACTAAAGAGAGACATATAGGATAAGGACAAAAGAATAAAAGGGAAATGGAGCATTCATACATTTATGAAGAAATGACGATCCACTTTTATTGAGCTCCTATTTGAGAGGTAAGAGAAGTCTCTTGTAGTTGGTCATTGAGAAATTGATTGCATGCTATACTCTTTCTTCTTTTTTTTTGACAAAATGCATGCTATACTGTATAGTGAGTTAGAAATCTTAGAGTTAGTTTAAATAGCAAAATATAACATTTTAGGTCAATTTTTATTTTTATTTTGAAGGTGTGGAGTAATATAGGGAGCTTATAGTTACGTATTAAAACTACTGGACTGCGATTTGGATATAGGTAATGATTTAGAATGATTTTAGATAAATTAAAGAATTCTACAAATTGTTAAAAAAAGTTTAGAAAAGTTTAGGTTAAAGTCTTTAGTAATTTAATACACAGTTAGGATAGGAAACTAAATAAGTTTTATTCATTTTCTTTAAATTAAATTCTAGTTTGATTTGTATCCTACTCTGAATTCCTGGAATTCATTCCGCCGTTGTTGAATGTAAATTCAAATATGTGGATTACCGTGATTCGATGATTTAGGATATTACATAATTCAAATATGAATTATTGTGGTTTAATGGTTTGATGGTTTTGTGAAATTATTGAAATACCTTCGTAAAGTTACTTGTGATTTGACGATTTGAAAAATGTTGTGGAAATATTCGAATATTATGGAAATTGTTATATATTTTGAATTGGATGATTTTAATTACTGTGAAATTATTGTTTTGAATTGGTGAATTATAAAATATTGTGAAACTATTGAAATACCATATTAATCATGGTTTGGAATCCTTTCTATAAATACGAGTTTGAGATTTTTGGATTTCAACAATTTTGGGGAAACTTTCTTAGAATATTACATGCTAACAGTAGTAGGTGTTAACCTTGGTGCACCATGACTAATTTACAGGTGGAGGGCACGTCTTGATATTTTTAGGCAGTGAGCCTATCATTGATATTTTTAGTTGGAGAGCATGTCTTTGATATTATTAGGCGGGGAGCCTACATTGATATTTTTAGGCGGCCATCCTGTTACTAATATTTCAGGCAGAGCCTGATTAGACGGGAAGCCTATCATAATTATGTTTGAGTAGTACTCCAATTGAATATTTTATGGTTTTTACAAAACACATTTGATCTTAATCAAGATTTGACATTTGTAATTATATTTCAAGCTTTTATCAACTCATTTAATAAAATTATGACTTGATATTGTAATCATTTTATATTTCATATTACTGTGTCTCACTTGTTACATTCTTCACTATTTGCTCACTGGATGGTGACTCACATTGTCTCTTTGATCTATTTAAGATCCTTAAGCTCATTCATAATCGAGTACTTTCACTAAACTTCAGTCATAGGCTTTTGGTGAGATTCTTTCGTGTCAAACCGCTTTTAATGTCACTAAGTATATCCCATTCCTATGTCAACTGAAATTGTAAGTGTAGAAGTCTTTAGTGGCTCTGTCGCACTGTATTATGGATTCATAGCAACTAGGTTAAAATATGTTCGACCTGCGTGAGGCGTGAGGCTTTGCTTTGACTGGATTGGAATGTTGTGACTGTTTAGGTCTTTGTACCATTTTGAGATGTTCATATCTTAGGGGAGCTTTTGTCGAAATTTCATTAGAAATTCTTTGAAATGTAGATTTATCAAATAATATGGTGTTTACTTCTTGAATTAGAGACAGGTTTAGTTAAGGCTTGCCATGCTATGGTAGTTTTATGTGTGCCAGTCACGGTCTGAAATGTGTAACGACAAAAACCTATACCAAGTATTCCTCAAGGGATGTTGCACGAAAAAACCAAGTTAGATCATCTTTTCATAGTTACAATCATTAGTCTTCATCCATCTCAATTTTAAAGCTCGAAATAATTAGCATGACACTAAAATCAAGTATGATAATTGATACATAGCTTGTGTCAAGAATGGAATCGGCTCTCGACATTATGATACCATTAGATAAAAAATAAAATATTTTTCTATATCTCTTGCTGAAATTTTTCTCACATAATTGTGCAGCATTTCAAATACTCTAGGTACGTATGGATTACGATATGTGAGTTCAAAATCACGTCACTCAACATTTTAAATTTTGAAATTAAGATTATCGAAACCAATGATTGTGATAGATAAGACTACAAAGATACATCAGTAACAATTTACTAGTAGGAGCTAACTTTTTGTATAGAAAATGATAGATTTCCATTGGTCTCATTATGTACTGAAAAGTGATTGACTTCCATCAATCCCACCATGTCATTTAATGAAAATAATAAGGTTTTATCTTTTTTTTTAAACACAAAGAAGGAATGGAGTCTCGTTAAAACCTTTTGATACAAAACCCTCCTTAGGGAAAAAAAACATCTAAAAGGAAAAAGAGTATTTCTGCCTTAATTTATTGGAAAAAAGGAAAAAGAAGGACAAACTTGGGGAGACTAGGCCAAAACTCATGCCAAACAATTATCTAAACCTATAATTAGGAAGACAAAGTCTATCACGGAAAAAATCCTCCCTAATGAAGTCTAGGATTAAGTTCCACCACCTGTAACACCCTATTTACAATTGCATAAGATGCCAATTTGTTAGCACAATTATTATCTTCCCTGTGAATATGAGAAACAAGTAAATGCATACTATTAGAAAAAATCAAGCAATTTTTCCACTTAGTCTTCAATTGCCAAGGGATGGGATCTAAAGTAGCCGAACGCCAAACCTGAACAACAAGCGAGGAGTCACATTCAACCTACAAACGGCACCAACCTTTACTATGTGCAATCTCAATAGTAAGCATAACTCCAGAGAGCTCAGCAACATCTGTATTACATTTTACCCAACCTGGGTTTGGAGGAAACCAATTAATCAACCTCACCGAGGGCACTGGGGGAGCATGAGCAGTCACCAAGACATAGCTCAGAATAGAAGATTCTTCAAGAGAATGATGCATAATCCCTTTAGAAAGACTCCCCGAGATGTAGGTGTTGGAGATGAGTAAGGTTTTATCAATCATAACAAAAACAAAGATAAAATTACTACAATTTTTTATTCCATGGACAATGGATAGCTATGCTATAGAGAGCTACAAACCCTTATACAACGCTTCTTTCCACTACAACAACAACCACAACAATAATAACACCTACAACAATCAAAACAAAATTATTACAATTTTGTATTCCATGGACAATGAATAACTATGCTATAAAGAACTATAAATTCTTATACAAAGCTCATGTCCACCACAACAACTGTAACCACAACGACAACGGCAGCAACTATAGCCAACAATTTCTTCTACAAAGGGAGCTAGCTACAGGCAGAACAACTTTGTAATACAGTGGTACGTATTAAATTCAAAAATAGACAATCTATTTTTAAATCTAATGACATTTGGGTAAAACCTGTATATTAAAAAAGTGTTGGTTAAAATAAAAGCATCAAATTTAAGATAAATTAAAAAGTAAATATAAGTAACATACATATTAATTTCATATTTATGTTTATTAAATAACATTTACCTTCATCAAAAGGAAGACATACTCATGTCTTCTTTTCATCACGCGCATTTGCCCAAATTTAATCAAAGAAATCACAGTCGTTTGGAGATTTATGTTCGCCATTGTCGGAAAGAATAATAGTGCAACACATAATAGAGAAGGTGAAGTAGTATAAGATATCATCAATAACCTCACTTAATCAAACCTGTAACAATGATCAATGAATTAGATTTTGTTGTCTTACTCATGGATCTAGGGTGGAGACAAAATGACATAGAAATTTAAATAAAAAATAAAAAGAAAAATGAATCAAAATTGGCCGTATATATAATACCAGTTTGAGTATAATGAAGCAATAGTCAATGTACCCTTCTCTTGCATCACCAAAATCAATTCAATCATGTAAGTATATGTGTGTGAATGAGAGATAAAAAGTGAAAGGCCACCTTCGAAACATGTAAACCCAAGTTATTGACGATAGAGACAGATCCTCGCAATTTTGGAGAAGTACGATTTGCCTTTGCTAACGTTGTCAAAGTGATGAATACAACCATAAATTTATAGGGAATTCACTATAATCCAATTGTCAAAGGTGAGAAAACATTGAAGGAAGTACTCCCTCTGAAACGAATTATAAGGGAAAAAAAATACCTTTCAACATTCGCTAAAAAATGTATGTATCTGGTCTAAATTTTGGACCAAATACATACATTTTTTAATGAATGTTGAAAGAACTTTTTTTCTTATAATTCATTCCGGAGGGAGTAAATAATTTTAACCATAATTAATGATTGATACTATAAATACATTCATAGTAAAATATAAATGCTTGTCGAAAAAATAAATTATAAATGAGTCGCCATTGGTTTTATCATTGATGATTTATATATTATCAACTAAAGAAAACATAGTCACATCCTGAATTTTTGTGTTATCCTTATCAAAAACTTTTTATGTTAAATAAATATAATAACATTAAAATTTTAATTATTTAAGAAGAAAAAATAAATGTACAACAAAAAAAGAAAATAACAAATTACATAACAAAACTACATGAAAATTTAAATTTAGGTTTTGTAAAATAAGATATTTGCTATAAAAAGAAAAATCATGAATTATAATATAATTTATAAATAAAATAAGGATTAATGTTTTTTTTTTGACGAGACAAGGATTAATGTTATAATCTTAAAATACGTATATAATAAATTTTAATTAAATCTTACCTATCATTGTCAATCAATTATCTCTTCTACTTTTTTGAGCCAATATCTAACTTAAAAAAAATGGTAGAAATACATTTTCTAATACTCTCTTTTCAATATATTCTCTCTTATTGGTTGAAATTCACATAAGTCACACCAAATTTATGCGGAACCCATTTAAATTTCAACCAATAAGAGAGTAATTGTCGGGAAGACAATGTTAAAGAGAGTGTTAATAGCACTATTCAAAAAGTTTGATAGTTTGTTTCTCATCGCTAGTGTAAGCATCTAATGTTGAATTTTATACAATTCAATATTATTTGACACATATTTGTAATTCTTAAGAATTAAATTAGTATTTTACACTTCCCAGTGACTAAATTGGTCTCCGTGATTTTTGTTGGGGACCAATTTGCGTATTTACTCATAATTTCATCAAAAATTCAAAATAACATTAACACAAAACAACAATAAAATATATAAAAGAAAAAATATACCTACATTTAAAGTACCGCTCTTCATTCTTTTAAAGACTTGAAATCATCAATAGAAATAAAACACCCCCAAAAAGACTCCGGGATTGGTGTATAGGGTTTGAAAATTGAAATAAAACACTCCAAAAACGACGTCATTTTGGAGTATGAGTAGTATATAAAAAAAATTGTGTTTTATTGAGGGATGCCGTTGCATCTCTCGGCTCCTGAGAAGCTCCGCCACTCATTACATAGCAAAATAATATTCAAATCTAAATTTAAATTTCATAAAATAAGATATTAACTTTAAAAAGAAAAATAGTTAATTTTAATCATTTATAAAAAAAAATGGATTGAAGGTATAATCTTAAGACATATATATAATAAATTTTAAATTTATTTTAATGTTAAAATTTATCGTATACATATTTTAAGATTGTAAATTCAATACTTTTTTAAGTCAAACTTATTATTTTCATAAAAAAAGTCCTACTTATTATTTTTAATAAATGATCTCTTTTACTTTACTTTTTAAGCCAATACCTAACTTTAAAAAATTCTAAAACTATAATTTGTGTTCATCGTTGGTGTAAGAATATAATGTTGAATTTTGTACAATACAATAGTATGAAGTAGCATTTGACACAAAAAATGGATGAAAAATATCCAATCTTTTGAGGAAAAAAAAGGAGAGATTTATTTTATGTGTTACTTAAAGCGAAATAGCTAAAGATGCAACAATTTAAATTCTCTGATACACTCATTGATTGGGATCTATAGAGATTTACCCTATAGATATTTATTTTTTGTTTACTTCTTTGCTTTCTATGAAAATGGGAGAGATTAAAATTTTAAAAAAGTTAGAGAGAATGTATCAAATAGACACATTAATTTCAAAGATATATTTTTCAGAAAATTTTATATTTTATATTTTTTTTAATTGTATACCTTAAATAAATATAATAGTATTAAGATTTTCAATATTTATAAAGAAAAAAAAAATTTACACCAAAAAAGAAATCAATAAAGTACATAACAAAACTACATGAAAATTCAATTTTAGAATTTTTTAAAATAAGATATTAACTTTGAAAAGAAAAATAATGAATTATAATCATCTATAAAAAGGGATTAAATTTATAATATTAAAATATGCAGATTATAAATTTTAAAAACTATTTAAATCTTACTTACTATTGTTAATCAATTATCTTTTTTACTTTGTTTTTCAAGTCAATATCTAACTTTAAGAAAATAATATTCTAAAAGTTTAATAGTTTCTGTCTCATCACTCGTATCAGCATCCAATGTTGAATTTTGTACAATTTAATATTATGAAGTAGCATTTGACATGAGAAATCGATGAAGAAACTTTTCCAATCTTTTGAAAAATAATTAGAGATTTATTTTTTGTTAATTAAAGCAAAAGATGTGAAGATTTGACAATTTAAATTCTTTTCTTCACTCATTGATTGAAATCTACGGAGATTTACTCTATAGAGATATTTATTTTTGTCAACTTCTTTGCTTTTTATGGAAATGGAAAATAATAGTGCCATGAAACATTAATTAGAGGACAATTAATAAAATCACTAAAATAACCTCTCAATAACAGAAATTTAGCATTTAATAAATGAAATATTTATTTTTATACTTTTTTTTATAAGAAAAGATATTTTATTAAGGGAGTACAAGAAGTACTCCAACATATTTATTTTTATACTAAATAGGTTTGATTTAAAATAAAAAAGATATTATCAAAAAAACGGAATAGGAAATTCTTTACTTGAGCAAGGAATAGGAAATAAGACATTTAATAAATAAAAAAATTATTTTGATATTAAAAATGTTCGCTTTAAAATGAAAGAGATATTATCAAAAAGGGGGATAGAAAATAGTTTATGTAAGTAGGGAATAAGAAATAGGAAATATGTTTGAAATTAAATAGATTTATTTTAATAATTTTAATGAATTAATTACGTGAGCAGGGAATAGGAAATCTCTGTCAAGGGGATAGAAAATTTTAGTGATTGAATTAAAATAAAGTGATATTATCATTTAATAATTATAATAAATAATTTATAGGAGCTGAGGATAGGAAAATTCCGTAAAAAAGAAGGGGATAGGAAACTTAAATGTTATACTACAAAAATACAAAATTTGTTAAGTACAATGTACGAGAGAAATAGCTATTGCTTAAAGTGAAAATTATTATTCATTTATTTATTTTATCTTGGCTATAAATACTTTACGAGTATTATTTAAAATGAAAATGATAAGTCAAAAAATTAATATAATAAGAAAGTATTTGAGTAAAACTATTCAATTGACAAATCAATTAAGATTTTTAGAAATAAAACAAGGGTTAAATATGTTTTTCAACCCTATAAAATTGACAAAATTTGATTTTGGTCCCTACAAAAATTTTATTCATTTTTAGTTCTTACATTTAATAAAAATAGTGTGTTTTTCGTCCCTCATCAGGGACTAAAAGCACATAAATTTTGTATTTTCTAGGACCTAAAAATGGATAAAATTTTTGTAGGGACCAAAATCAAATTTTGTTAAATTTATAGGGACTAAAAACATATTTAACCCAAAACAAAAACTAATTTATAAAGTATATCGTTCATTTTTTTTTTTTTGAATTAGATCAATGTAGTTTACGAGAAACTACCAAAAAATATTATTTTATGAGCATAATATCTTTCCCATAGCTTAAATATGTTTTTAGTCCCCGCAAATATAGAGTGTTTTGATTTTAGTCTCTGTAAAAAAAATTATTTGTTTTTAGTCTTTAAAAAATATTACCAACAAGGGTTGGTCCGAGTGGTAACTGGGCTCGGATCCCATCCCAAGGTTTTGAGTTCGAATCTTGGGTGTGGCAAAAAATCTGTTGGGAGGGGAGAACCACACGGACCGGCAAAGGGGAGAACCACACGAACCGGCAAAGCCGAGTAAAAAAAACACCTGGCCAACCAGTTCCCCGGACTAGATTAGTCACGGCGAAGCCGGTAGATACTGCGCACCAATAACATGGTAACAAAAAAAGTCTTTACAAAATGTTTTTATTTGGATGTTGGTCCTTTTGACCAAAATTCATAGGAAATTTAGTAGGAAAATGAAGTGTTTTCTTTTAGTCGAAATAATGATTTTTAGTTGTTCGGATTAAAATTCACAAGAAATTTGGCTGGAAAATTTCATGTTTCTGCAGATTTTACCATGAACTTTGGTTAAAAGGATCAAAATCAAAATAAAATAAAAAACAAATATAAACTTTTACAGGGACTAAAATCAAAACACTTAATATTTGCAGGGATTAAAAACATATTTAAGCCTTAAATTTATTATTGGATTTGTAAAAAAAAACATATTGGAGAGCCGAATTTTAGTTTAGAAGGGACACTGACTCACCGAATTCAATTTGTTTCCTATATTAAATAGGTCAAATTGATATGATCAAATAAATAAATATGGTCACCCAATTTTCTACCAAATAATGGTAATAATTAATGTTACCAAAAAAAAGTAAGAATTAATAAATCCTAATACTTATAAACGGATCTTATGGTTAAAATCTTTTAATTGAATGACCATATCAATTGGGTGACATCTTTTGTGATACACAAGTGCGATGATTTTTTTTTTGATCTAACAATATGACCATCAAATATCTATAAATTATAAAGGCAGACTATTTAAAGCCGACTTTCTTCAATGACTATAAATAAAAGTCAGGGGCAGTCTCTGAAACATGTGAGAATCTATATTCCGCAATTAGTTTTTTCTCATTGTCAACTATATGTTGCAATATCAAGAGTTACATCACGCAGGGGATTGAAGACACTCATATGTAACAACAAGGGAGATGTGACAACCACCACTTCAAATATAGTTTATAGAGAAGTTTTATAGAATTTAGCATAGATGGTTTGGGTTAGCATTATTTCCTCAACTTTTGAAATATACAAAACTCTATCTTATTTACTTTTTACACCCACGGGTTTGAATTTAATGGTTAGGTGTTCTACTTGCCGACCGTGCCAATTAATTTTTGATAGTCTGCATGTTAAATTGACATGGCAAATAAAATTACTTGTTATAATATTATATATGTTGCCTAATGTGGTTCTTTATATAATTATTATTTAACTTTGTCAAAAAAATATAATTATTATTTACCAGTCTATATTTTTTTTGGGTACAAAAATGAGACGTACCATTTTATAAGTTCGTAATTATATTTAAGAAAATTATGACATTATTTTCTCAATTTGAAAGAACATGATTGTTTTCATGCTATAAACGAAATTTGATTTGTTTTTCATTTTTTTAATCTGAGATTTTTCGTTAAGGTTGTTCATTATGTTACAAAAGTTACAAAATATATTCTTCAAATAAAAAACTACAAAAATAATATGACAAACTTTTTTTATCCCGTGCATCGTGTAACATCCCGCCGAGACAGGGCGTCACTAAAATTCTAACATAGATGTTCAAAAGCAAATACACAGTTCACTCATCATCAGAGCACGCAGAATGACACACTGGCCATGATGCAACACTGCTTCCCAGGCTTTAAACTTCTCATTCATCTGCTATCCATCATATAATATAGAAAACACAAAAAACGAAGGGATAAGACACTCATCAGTCACCATTACGTAGGAAAACAGCATAGCAGATAGACTGTTACCATGCACAACACAATCATATCAGCACAGATATAACAATCGTCATCCTGAACATTATAATCATCAATACACTGCTACCACACTCAAATTTTTGAGCACACGGTCACAGACCACATCATACTAATACGTCATACTGACAACCCGACCACACGGTCACAGACCACATCATACTCTGATATCACAGACTGACATGTGTCACAGGTCTTTTAGCTGATCACCGGTTTTACAGACCCAAACCACTGGACATTCAGCTGATCACCGGCTCTACTGTCTAGAGGCTGACACGTAACATCGGTCCTTCCCCGGCCCTACAGACCCTAACCATCACTGAACGTTGCGGGCCATTATCGCCCTACTCCCTAGACCGATCACCAGTCTCAGGGCACAGAAGGATGAGATAAGTTGGTTGTCCCGGGAACATATCCTGATACGCTACCATCTCTGATTATCGGTTATATTATCTCATACTACTATATCCAATTACCAGAGTAAGGTACCATCCTGTGCACAAGGACAACATTCCCTTTACAGAGAATGACCAAGATTGTCCACCCGTCAGACGTGGAGTCCTGGAGACTTGTCCGGATGACCGAGTACACACCTTCAAACTGATCACCAATCCTCAGGTCCCCTCAAGGTCACCGACTGCGACTATCTCCAAACTACTCTGTACCTTTGGTCCGATCACCAGTCCTTAGGTACACCAACCTCGGGTACACCGACCCGGCTATCACTACTGACAAACAGAGTATCGATGGTAACCTATGTTATTACTGTCTAGGGATTCACAATCCTCTAACTAGAGGGCGTCACCCTTGACTCGTACATCGAACTCACAAATATCATATACAACCAGTACATAAATATTAGGATGTTAATCAGATTATCAACCATCATTAATCAATATAAGGATCAACCCTAGTGTCGCTCAGGCGACCTACTACTGCCATGTTATCAATCAGCACATCAACAGTCACACAATCATAAAGCATTCATATCAATCAGCATCACATCAATCAACAACTATCCATAGAATTCAATAGATCATTCCTATGGTTGACAGACCTCTGACAACTGTCATCAGTTATCACATGTCACAGCCCCTCTCCTGAGGTGCTGCTGTTATCAACCCCTAGTAGGGTTAAGGTCCCCTACACATGCTAACAGTACTACTCTACTACCTATTTTTCCTAGTGATTAAGGTATCTTTCCCCTTACCTGGCTTAGAAGACTGCTGCCGCTCGCGTCCCGTCCCCGCATCCCTGTCGTGCCTCCCAAGCTCCTCCACGCCCTCCCAAAAGATCCTTTGGAAGAAGTGAGGAGAATGGAGGGTGAAGGGTGGTATTTATAGCCATTTTGGGTCCATCGCGTCGCGATGGTCCTCAGGCATAAATTCCATTGCGTCGCGACGTGGGACACATGTCAGCAATCCCACGCTCTGATCCACCGAATTTGCTCACCGACTTACATCGCGTGGCGACCAGATTTGTACTAGTCTCATCGCGTCGCGATCGAGGCTGACCAGAAATATCTCATTTTTGGTGTTCTAGAAGATTCTCAAGTGTTCTACGCCTTTATAGGGCATTCTAGACTATTATAAGGACTTGTATCTCCTTTCTATGGTTTATGGGTCTCATTTAAGACCATTTTATCTCTAATTAAGGTTTTTAACTCCCATTTATTACTTAATCACTGATCTAATTATTTTGCAATACTGTTTTGAAAATCAGGATGTCACACATCACACAGGTCAAAAAACTAGTTAAAGAAAGAGTAAGAGAGAATGTATTAAATAGACATATTAATTTCAAAGATATCCTTATCCGAAAATTTTATATTTATCTTTTTATTAATTTTAGAGTTTTTCTAACATGTGCAACCTTGCACACATTACTTGCACACGTTAAGGATTATTAATTATCTATTTTTTCTTATGAATTACATAGTTTCCTATTTTGTGGGTAGAGGGAGGTTACATAAATGCGAATATATAAAATAAATAAGAAAGTAAGTAATTAATAAAAAATGGACAATTAATGATCCTTATACGAGTGATGAGACAGAAACCGATAATTAATAAATTGTAAGCATATATTCAATTGTATTATTTGTTAAAAAAAATATATAATTTATCGTAATTTTGTCTCAACGGTTATAGTTGTTGGAACATAAATGATTGTGAGTCTAATCCTTAGAGAGTTTTGATGATAATATAGCAATTTGGGTGAAGAGGTTTCTTAAGAGTTTTTAACATGTTCTTAAGTGTGTTGATATTCTAAGAGCTTGAACAAATCAGAATTATTATTGAAAGAAGAACACTCTGAATCTAAAGACAAAAACAACGCGTACACAATACAAATCATTAGTTGTGTTTGATCAACGGTACCAGTGCATGCGTCTGATTGAAGTTCATATACTACAAAGAAGTTGTGGCTTATGACTAGTTCAAAGCATCAACCATGCGTCTGCTAGAAGTTGCTGGGGTACTCTCTGAAAGTTTTCAGTGGTTGAAGTTTTCACACCAAATAAGGAATGAGGTCTCTAGCCTAAAGATATTTATTTTGAACTATGTCGGTTAAGCTACCTTATATGAGACAAAATGCAATTTGAATAGCACCAACAATGTCTTACACTAATGAGAAAATAATAGAAGAATGCACAACAGAGAACGTAGAATGCAGTACAACTTTTTCTGAAAAGTAGCCACCATTTCTGTAAGAAATATTTCCATTACCAAGGAAAAGGATTACAAAGCAAAGCAAATAGTATCATTCATTTAATGCAAAACTATGTTTTGAGAATGTTATTTCTCAATGAGATTATTTAAATCCTAACAGATTTTTCTCAATCATTTGTTAAAAATACAAAAAGAAGAATGAAGAACAAAAGACATACAAAAGGTAACACTTGATATCCCTGAAACTATGCAAAATTCATTTCATTTTTTATTCTTTAAGTATTTTCATTTATTATCCTCTCTTAGAGTTATTACAAAGCACCTAAACTTAATTTTTATATCCTTTCTAACCGATAGTTGTTATATTCGTTTAAGACATTCTTTCATGTTAAAAGTTGTTCTATTTTATTCATTTCTTTGTATCTGTTGTAAGTCGAGTGAAGGTTGGTTCCTTAAGGGCACAAAGTCTTGTGTCGTCTTAAGAAGTTGTGTGTACAGTCAGGTTGGGCTAGAAGATACATACAAGGTTGTAAGCAGTCTTGATAAGTGAAAAAATTCTTCAGGAGGAAGATATTAGACGTAGCTATCGAGTTGATACTGAACTAGTATAAAAATATCCTTGTGTGATTCAGTTTCCCTAGCTCTTTACATTCAGTTTGATTATTTATTTTACTAATTGGGGATTGAACTTGTTTAAAAAGGTTTTATAAGCTTGCGAAAGTATTTATAAAACCTCTAGACGCCAAGTTATGCCTACGTCTTGCTGTAGTTGGTGCGTGTGCACTAACATAAACTCTCATTAGGCCTTACAAGTTTTGTGTTTGTCTGGATCAACGTTGTTTTGAAAAGGACTTCGAGAAAATATTTAAAAACACAATTTAACCCTCTTCTTGTGTTTCCTTTTGGTATTTCAATAGTGAATAAGATTTACATAAAATATTAAAAAAAACGTCATTATAATTTTTTTAAAAATAAACACTTATCGAAAAGGTTAATAAAATTATAAGAATTTACGTACTAACTTCATCGCACATGTATTTATTCAAAAACATATAGCAAAGGATAAACATATCATACATAAATTTACGCACATGTGTGTATATTCTTATAATCAATTAATGGAATATAACTTTTATGTTCATAAGTATTTCATGTATTGCATTTTTTTTGACAGAATGTACTGCATAATTATTTTTATGAAATTTAAAATATCAAATTTAAAATATTTTGAAAAGATTAATTTAATTGATAGAAATATTATTTTAATAACGTTGAACGTAAATTAAAATATAAAGACATGGATATTTGAAAATTTTAATGTTTGAAAATATACAAATATTAGAGCTAGAGTATAGTACGCAACACAAGTAATATAAGCATATCACAACCATCGCCGATATCATAATCATAATCATCACAATCATCTCCAAGGTTGAAATCCCCAGGTTCAACACCTAGCGTATGTATACATCTGTCCCTAAATACATGTTGGTCGATATTGAGTTTCATCACCTTCCATTTGGCTAAGGTCATAAAGTTAGTTGTGGGATAACGGGTAACTTCGTTTTTACATATTTTTGAAATACACTTGTTTATAAAATTAAAGTTATATATTGTGACAAATATAATTAGTTGCTTTAGTTCTAAAAAAAATGGAAAAGCGAGAGTAAGCAACATGTAATGTTTCTCCGTCAGGACTCAAGAGTAAAATAACCATTTACAAATAATAATGATATTTATAAAATTGTTATGTGATAAAAAAATAATGAAATTATACTGCTAATATGAAATGTTTCCTGTCAGGTGTCAGGATTCAAGATTAAAATAATCATTTATAAATAATAAAGATATTTAGAAAATTTTGATACGTGATCAAAGACAATGAAATTATAACATGTAATATTTTGTCACTGAGAGTTAAAAGTAAGATAATTATTTATCATTTATAAATAATAAAGATATTTACAAAGATAAAAACTAAAAATTAAAAATAAAGAAATAAAAAACATTAAGAAAAAGCAAAAATATAAGAAAAATAAATATAAGAAAAATAAAAAATTCAAAAGTAAAAAATTTTCGGGACTCAAAAGTAAATAATCATTTATAAATAATAAAATACTTATAAAATTTGTTATGTGCTCAAAGGTGATGATATTATACTAACAATGTGTAATGCTTCCCCATCGAGACGCAAAAGAAAAATAGTCATTTATATCGATGATGTAATATTTCTCCATCGAGAATCAAAAGTAAAATAATCATGTATAGGTAATGAAGACATTTATAAATTTTGAAACATGATCAAAGACGATGAAATTATATCGATAACATATAATGTGCATCACCTCCAAAATGGAGTCATATTTGGTCATACCAAATTCCTTCACTATGATGTGAAAGATGTAGTGGCTGGTCGGGATCACCAAGCCTCATTCATGCATTCACAACACAATTAAGAGCGACCCACTGGTCACATGTGAAGCGACCAGACTCAATGGTGCCCCCATAGTGAAAAAAAAAAGGAAACACAAGAAGGGATTAGATTGTGTTTTCAAAATCTTTTTGCGATAACCTTTTTCAAACACACACTTGAGGGCTTATGTAAAAACATTATAGCCCTATAGCGAGTTTTACTCAGGTGTTGACACAATTATAGCAGCAAGACACAAGTACAACTTTGTGTCTTGTGAAGTTCAAATGTTTTGTAAATAATTACAAAAATTCTTTTAGTGATTCCATCTTAGTTAGGTTATGTTTGGTAAGGTCATTTTGCGAGTTTATAGCGGATAATTAAGCTTGTAAAAGGTGTTTGGTAACATTAGCTTATAACATTTTTTCAAACGCTACTTGAAGTAACGTTTGAACTTATAGCTTATAGCGTTTCATTTTTCTCTCATTTTTACCCTTATTACTTTAATTAAATTCATTGTTTATCCTTTATTAAATTATTAACCATGTATTCTCTCTTTTATTTATTGTAAGTGTCCTTTTATGTTATTTTATATTTATCAGCTAGTTCAACCGCTAATTTTACCAAACACTTTAAATTCAATATGTTAGCTTATCCGCTGTCAGCTATCCGCTATAAGTTCATCTGCTATCCGCCAGTATTAAGAAAATATGAGTTGAAAACTTAAAGAGAGAACCATCGGTCGTGTATCTTAAGTGGATTCTAAAAATGTTTTGATTTTTGAACACCCCTACAAAATCAACACCTATTTAACACCTCTCATTCTTTCTATCTCTCTCTTCTAATCACATCACCTACCTATCACATCTATCACTCTTCTCTCTTATATCTATATCTCTCTCAAGGTGTATAATAGCATTTGGGTGTCCATGAAACATTTTCTGTTGTGTATGACTCATATGGTTACTGAAAGTTGGGCTAACGCTCGAGCGGAGCGGAGCGTAAGCGAAACAAGCGGAGCGGAGGGAGCAATGAGTGGGTTGGGCGCCCCTGCTGTACGGTACATGATTATGATTATAATTTCTATCGCATTGTTAAGCAGTATTTAAACCGCGCTTTGTAACCCTATTTCGTGTAATAAGAAATACAACTTCTACAGCTCCCGAGGACATAGACACACTTTGTCGAACCTCGTTAAATCTCGTGTCTTATATTCTTTGCGCGTGTGCGACGTTTATGTCTTGTTTCTCTTTAGATTCCTGGTGCGTGTGTTCCAACATTTTCCATTCTAAAATCCTTCTAAGAATTAGCATGTGTTTGGTTCTGTGGTGACGAAAATGATTTTGACAGAATTGATTTTGTAAAATTGATTTTGGTTAAAAGTGAGTTGAACGTAACGTGATTTATGTTTGGATACATTCGCGATAAAAATGATTTTTATCAATTCATGTTTGATTAGTTTGGGTCAAAATTGCTTTTAGGTGTGTAAAATTTTATAATTGATTCCAAGTCGCCGCAAAAGCTACAAATCTTAGTCTTCGTTTGGTTACGCGATGGTAGATGATGGACGCACATTTAAAGCCTTTGAACGTGAGTTCCCATTTTTGTGACAGTGTTTGGGTGTTTGCAGAGAAATCAATTTTGAATCCCAAACTCAATTCTACCTGAAGCTAGGAATTATAGCTTTCACGGCAACAACAAATCGATTTTGAAATTATTGTTGGTTGAGAGTTACTCCCTCCGTCCCTTAACATAAGATCCTTTTGACCATTTCACGCCTATTAAGAAAGTGGGTTTTGTTAGTTATTATTATTAAATTTGTACAAAGTGTGCGCTATTTTTTTCCAAATTGCCCTTCTCATCTTCTAAGACTATTAAGAGAGAGAAATTGTGAGTCTTTTAATTCACTCCATTACCTTAGAGGTAATTTTGTAAAAAAAAATAAAAAAATAATGCACTTTGGTCTTGGAAAATAGTCTTATATTAAGAAACAATTTTTTTTTACAAAAGGATCCTATATTAAGGGACTGAGGGAGTACTTATCTTCCATCTCGGTATAATTTTAAACTATGACTCATTTTGGTAATTGCACACTCAAAAGCAATTTTGATCCAACTTATCCAAATAATAAGAATTGATAAAAATCATTTTTTCATGAACGTATCCAAACAGAAATCATGTTACGTTCAACTCACTTTTAACTAAAATCAATTCTACAAAATCAATTTTATCAAAATCAATTTTCATCACCGCAAAACTAAACACACGCTTAGTTGTTAGGTAGAATTGATTTTGGGATGAAAAGTCAAATATAATTAATTTGTGATTAAACCACGTTTAACCAGTCAAGAAATGATTTTATTTACGGAGGTTTGGCCGCGGAACCCTACATAGACTTAGTGCCTATTTGTTTTAGATTTTAGAATCCCGTTTGGACCCCAAAATCAATTCTAGCATTTTTTAGTTACTATTCATGCGTTTGTTTTAGATTTTAGCAGATTTTAGAATCCCGTTTGTACTCCAGAATCAATTCTTGTAGAATCTACAACATCCAAACTTTTCCGTTCAGAATAATTGATTCTAGATATGGGACCCACAAAATCTTTCATATTTACACTTCAAAAGTGATTCTACTTTGTCAACCAAACACAAATCAATTCTTCTGAACTCACTTTTAAACTACCATTACCAAACACAAATCAATTTTTTTAAAATCAATTTTTTTAAATAAGATTCTTCACAATCTATTCTACCAGAATCTAAAACAAACGGACCCTTAGTGTGTGTTTGGTTGAGATTTTTTCTCAACGCAAACGGGAAAAACACGAGATCCAATGCCCCTTTTTTACTATTCATGCGTTTGGTAATTAAAACAGCGGTGAAAAAAATCGATTTTGGGTCTCCAGAATCAATTCTAGTAGAATCTACAACATCCAAGCTTTTCCGTTCAGAATAATTGATTTTGGGTATGGAACCCACAAAATCTTTCATATTTATACTTTAAAAGTGATTCTACTTTGTCAACCAAACACAAATCAATTTTTCTGAACTCACTTTTAAACTACCATTACCAAACACAAATCAATTTTTTTAAACTCAATTTTTTTAAACAAAATTTTTCACGATCTATTCTACTAAAATCTAAAACGAACGAACCCTTATTGGTATTATACCTTAAATAGATGCTAAAATCCTTCTAAGAATTATTTTCAATTCTCAAAAGGTTGCGTTGTGACTTACAGGTAATAGAGTGATGGATTTGTCAAAGGATTCCACTGCACATGACTTTTTCTCAAGTGTCTTGTTGTAGTCCCATGAAAAGTGTGCCTAGAAAAAGCCCCACTCTCCCACCGAAAAAATTCTTACACTTATTTGATCAGCTCCCCAGTCCTCTACATAGATTAATCAATATCAACACCACAACTCTCGGCGCCTAAAGTATGACTCCAAAAAGAAGTTACTCCCTGGTTCGTTTTTACGTATCGGCATTTTAGAAAAAAATTATTTCTACTTACCATTCTCAAACTTTAAAAGTTATATTAATTATTTATTTGTTAATTATACTCTTAACTATCGTAGAAAAAAAATATGTTCTATACAGTAATAAATAGTCAAACGTATAGGAAAAAAGACTTATAATTTTATAAAAAAAACAAAATTTATTAATTTTCTTGATTATTGTAAATTAATCTTAAACGACAAGTAAAAATAAACGAGAGAGTAATACTTTTTCTACCAAGGTAGCAAAAACCGGACCGGACAGGTCAGATCGGTTAGACCGGGAATCGGATCATGGTCCGGTTCGAATCACCTCCTGGAACCGCCTGGCACAAAACCGGACAATAGGACCAGAAAACCTGGTTAAACCGGTGAAAACCGGGTTTTGGGCAGAACCTCCCGGTTCAAAAACAGACCCGTTTTTTTTTTAAAAAGGACGAAACGGCGATGCAGAAGAAGAACTGAATAAGTGACGAGGAAGAAGAAGCTCGCGGAAGAAGAAGAAGTGACGAGGAAGAAGAAGCTCAAAACCAGCGCGTCGCCATGGCCTATGTTAAATGGTGGTTTAAAGGAAGAAGAAGGTGGCATGTTGAAGGAGAAGCAATCTTGGGCGTCTTGCAGGAAGAGAGAAGAAGAAGAAGGTGGCTCATGCGATCTTGTTGAAGAGAGAAGCAATCTTGTCTGAAAAGGAAGAGAGAGAAAGGTTGGAGGCTAAGGCTGGAGCGATGGTCTGATGAGTGAGGAGAGTCGATTAGGTTCTTTTTAAGTTTTAGGGTTTGCAAGCTTTGGGCTGGGCCGTGGGTGAAGCGTTGGGCTGGAGTGGGAGTGTGAAAAATAAAGGGGTGCAAGCAGGGATTAGTTCTTTTTAAGTTTTCCTTTATTGTTTTTTCCTTCCTCTCTTTTTCATTCTTGTTCTTTGCCTTCAATATAACTTATTTTGTGTATATATTTAAAAAATAATATTTTATTAGTTCTAAGACTTGTTATTTTGTGTATAAATTGAAATATTATGTATAAGTATATATATATATATTTAAAAAATAATATTTTATTCAACCCCAGTTTGACCCCGGCCCGACCCCAAAAACTCTGAACCCTGACCCTCTCTGGTTCGATACCCAGTCCGATTTTAATTACCTTGTTTCCTACTACTCTATTCGAACTCAATATAAGAAAAAATATCTAATTTCACACTGATTAAAGAAGTTTGTTAAATATATTTAATTTATTTGGTATAATTAAAAAAATTAATTGTATTTTCTAAATTAACCTTTTATTTTATTTAAAAAAATTGTCTCATTATAACATTAAATAAAAAGTATTTTTGGTAATAATAATATTTAATAGAATAAAATTTGATGAGACTTTTTTTCTCTCCTTATAATCGAGTTAAAAGGAAGTACAATTTTAGTCAAAAAGGAAAACGGTACCCCTTGCGCGTCTCTCCAGTTCCTTCCTTCTTTCAGGTTTATTTACTGGAAACTGAACTCCCTGAAGTTTTCTCTCTCTCTCTCTCTCTCTCTCCATGAGATGCTCCTTCTCTCTCTCGCTCCCACCTTCAGAAACCCAAAACTAAAAAACATAAATTTTCTCGAAAGACCCGAACTTTAAGTTAAGCTGTTTGTGTTAGAACCCCTTAAGACCTCAAATACTGTCGCTAAGAGGAAGAAGCACTTTTCACTCAGATGTCCACACCAATTGTGCAACAGTCACCACCACCGCCTATAGAAGTGACACAACAAGCATACACAGCCCATTCGGGTCACGGGTCGGTTGGACCCGTCATAGCGGTTCTTGCAGTCATAACTGTTCTGGGTGTCATAGCGGCTATGATTGGTAGGCTTTGCTCGGGTCGTCGGGTCATGGGTCATGGCGAGTACGACATTGAATCTTGGGTCGAAACCAAATGCTCCTCCTGCGTCGACGGCAGAATAGCCCCTCCTCCTCCTCCTCCTCCTCAGCCGGCGCCTGAACCCGACGCCGAAGAGGATTCGCCGCCGGTGGAGGAACTTCAAGAGATAAATGAAGACCAACAACAACAACAACAACCACCAAGGCAAAACTCACAAGGCCATGGCAATAGTTAATTACTGTTGGGAAGCAATGCTCATTGTTCAATGTTCAAATAATATTTATTACATTATTGTGTGAGAAAGTTTGAAAATTCTCTTGCTTCTCAGTTGTTGTGTTTTTTCCTGCATTTTTCTCCAGTGGGTTATGATTATGGAAATGGAAAGAAGAAAGAAAGAAACTTTTTTTTCCTCTCTCCCTGAAGTCTCAACTTATTTTTTAGCTTCTAAATCAAGACAGTTTTGATTTAATGACTGTTAAAAATTCAATTTTTATGTTATGAATTGAATGCCCATATACTTGAAATCCAAATACTTTAAAAGGAGGCAGATGAAGCTTTCAATTTGTTGGGTTGGGTGGGTTGTATTTTTTCAAATCAATGGAGTTGGAGTTATTCAGGTTTTCTGAGACTGTTTGGTGAGTATTTCTATTCAGTGCTTATATAAAAATGGAAATCATATTAATTATTGATTGCTACTTCTGTATGGATCATGGTTGGATTCTGAGATATGAGCTGTGGACTAATTATGAAACATCACTTTTGGGAGGCAGAAAAGACAAGGAAAAGAGACATTCTTGGTTATGGCCAAGACCAATAGCCAACTCTTGTCTCAACAGGGTCCATATGTTGGGCGTGCTTGCGATGTGCATTTAATGGAATGGAAGCTACTATTTGTCTAAATTGTAGCAAATGCTCACAGTAGTAAACAATCAAAGCATGCAATTATGGAAAAGTGAAAAAAAAAAAAAACTTCACAATTACTAATACTATTAGAAGTTGTTTTGGGATCCAAAACTTCATATATATACTACTAGTACATTTTTAAAACAGTTAGTACCAAAGAGCGTGGTAGATGAGAGGTCTTGGAATATAATGCAATGCATTTGCAGGTCTGCACATGCTCGCTGCTACAGTTCTGATTTAGAAAGGGAAAGAAAAATATGAAAATCTAATTGATGTTATTATGGATTAGATGCTTGCCAGACGATAACTAACCATATAAGTAGGCACTGGCAATAAAAATCTGTATGCTTTTGTAGGACGGCGACACCACGTGATTCTCTGATGCTACTTGCTACATTAAGCTGCAGGTTTATGGGAATTCCATTTCCATGTGATAAACACAGCTTTTGTCTCAGACTCAGCTACCAGTCCAAAACCACCTTCAGTACTGCACCAATTGCCAATATCAAAAAAGGGTCTAGCCATATTATCAACAAAAAAGAAAAAAGGGTCTAGCTACTCTCCCAAGTCCCAGCTCCCAAGAGTCTTCCGGCGGTGAAGGTCAGGGTAGGTTTAGTGGCTACATTTTGGTGGAAATAAAGTGAGAACTGAGAGTGGTGGCAAGAGGAATTTGTTCAGTTAGCAAGGATACGAGTTAGAAGCGCTCCATTTGATTGGGCATCATTTGTAAGTAGAAAAATTGTTGTTGGTTGGTATCTATATTATTATTATTATTATTATTATTATTTTTATTTATTTATTTATTTTGTTTTTTACTTTTTATTTTTATCTTTTTATCTTTTTTATTTTTCTTATTTTTTCTTACTTTTTATTTATTTTTTCACTTATTTTTTATATACTTTTTCCTAATGTTGTTTTATCTTTTTATTTTTTAATTAGTGGTTTTTAATTTGAATCTTATTTTTATAATTTTCTTAACTTTCTTTTCTTTTTTTTAATATTTTTTTTTTTTTTATTTTCTTTATTTGTTTCATTTTTTATTATTTTAAAATACTTTTTAATTTATTTTTATATGAGCAAAAATTTCTTTATTATTTATAAATAATTATTTTTCTTTTTAGTCCCTACGAGAAACATTACATGTTGTCGTTGTAATTTTATCGTCTTTTTTTTTGTTACATAAATTGTAATTTTATCATTTTTTAACATATCAAATTTATAAATATTTTTATTATTTATAAATGATTATTTTGTCTTTCAATTCTACGGGAAAACATTACGCGATGTTGTAATTTTATCGTCTTTTAACAAATATCAAATTTACAAATGTCTTTATTATTATAAATGATTATTTTGCTTTTTAATCCCTGCGGGAAAACATTACAAGTTGTCATTGTAATTTTATCGTCTTTTATCACATATCAAATTTATAAATGTGTTTATTATTTATAAATGGTGATTTTTCTTATTAATCCCTACAAGAAAACATTACATGTTGTCGTCGTAATTTTATCGTCTTTTAACACATATCAAATTTATAAATGTCTTTATCATTTATAAATGATTATTTTGTTTTTTAGTTCCTACGGGGAAACATTACAAGTTGTGGGTGTAATTTTATCGTCTTTGAACATATATCAAATTTATAAATGTCTTTATAATTTATAAATAATTATTTTCCTTTTTAGTCTCGTACATGTTGTTAGTGTAATTTTATCATCTTTGAACACATATCAATGTTATAAATATGTTTATTATTTATAAAAGATAATTTTGCTTTTTAGTCCCTTTGGGAAAATGTTACATATTATCGTTGTAATTTTATCGTCCTTGAACACATATCAATTTTATGAATATCTTTATTATTTATAAAAGATAATTTAACTTTTTAATCCATATGGAGAAACATTACATGTTGTCGGTGTAATTTTATCGTCTTTGAACACATATCAATTTTATGAATATCTTCATTATTTATAAAAGATAATTTTGTTTTGTAGTCCCTATGAGGAAACAATACATATTGTCGCTATAATTTTATCGTCTTTTAACACATATCAAATTTATAAATGTTTTTATCGTTTATAAATGATTATTTTATTTTTTAGTCCTTACGGGGAAACATTACAAGTTGTGAGAGTAATTTTATTGTGTTTGAGCATATATCAAATTTATAAATGTCTTTATAATTTATAAATAATTATCCTTTTTAGTCCCGTACATGTTGTCATTGTAATTTTATCGTCTTTGAACACATATCAATTTTGTAAATATGGTTATTATTCATAAAAGACAATTTTGCTTTTTAGACCCTTTGGGGAAACGTTACATGTTGTCGGTGTAATTTTATCGTCTTTGAACACATTAATTTTACGAATATCTTTATTATTTATAAAAGATAATTTTGATTTTTAGTCCCTACGAAGAAATATTACATGTTGTCAGTGTAATTTTATCGTCGTTGAGCTCATATCAATTTTATGAATATCTTTACTATTTATAAAAAATATTTTTGCTTTTTTTTGTCCTACGGATAAATATTACATGTTGTCTGTGTAATTTTATTGTTTTTGAACACATATCAATTTTATGCATATATTTATTATGCTTAAGCTTATTTAAATTTAACGGAACATGAATATAGTATAAACAAGCTTTTTAATATATAATAAATTGTTTACGAATAAGGTGTTTTTATACATGTGTAAAAACGAATAAGACACGTGCGCACGCTCGGGTAACTTGCTAGTTAGTATGAAAACAAAGGTTTTTCTAATGAAACAGTGCATTTCCTTTTGAAAATTACAGAAATAGTGCACTCTTTTTTTAAATTACCAACATTGGGTAAGTGGTGGATAGCAGCCAAGACTTCCCTTTCATTTTTTTTTTTAAATTTTAGGCAAAGTCGTGGATGTGATTCATGATTTTATCTTTTTTAAAAACCCTAAGTTTATTCAAAAAACCCTAAATTTTATCCCAAAATTTTAAATTAGTGGGTCACCATCCTAGTTTTGACTGAAATTAAAGGGATGTGTCGACATCCCAGCTTTCATTGAAATTAAATGGGGTTGACATCCCGATTTTGACTGAAATTAAACCTCCAAGGACAAAATAGTGACCTCGCGACCACAAGGATAGAAAGATATCCTGACCAGATTCATCGCGCCAGAAGGGACAAACACTTGATGTAGGTTCAACCTTCACAAACTCAATACCAAGCTGGGGTGACAACTAGGCCATGTGAAATAAGAGTTCTTTGTGGAGAAGGTCAGCCGACAAACATTAAAATGACTATGTGACATGGGTGTCCAAGTACTCAAAATGGGCCTTTTGAGTGCCTATACACTGCTTAGAGAAGTTACTATCAAAGAGATCCCCCATGGTAAGAGTGGGGGGGAGGGAATCGTGCAGTACAAGCTGACTAGCTCCCACTCAGAGATCTTCTAGAGGGACTCCATACCGACCATGTACAGTGTAGGCTGATAGCATATCCCAACAATATAGGACTTATCTCTTGAGTTATTCCAAGGTTGTGTGTAAGGGTTGACCTCGATCACACAGGACAAAGAGAGTGGTCTCTGACCCACCTCCTACAAAAGTATGATAACACACCATGCAAAGGTAAGTACACTGTTTCTTTCTCTTAGCTCTAGCTAAACACCAAAATCAACTTGAGCATCACTGTTCCCTCGTTGCTCTCAACTGCACTGGACCAGAGGCAACAACATTTTGGATCATTAGAGGAGAACCCATTCAGCTTAGCAGGCTGTTAGAGAATCGGGACATAGCAAACCTCATTTACCATTTATCCATATATAATAAAATTAACTTTTCATTATTCTTGTGCATAAGATATTATATAATCCTGATTTAAACTTTTATTCCGATAAATTTACTTCATAGTCTCTTTCTCAGTGAGTCATGCATCCTCATAATGTTGTGCGTGTGTAAACTATTATTAATTTTAGGCTAAAATATACTTTTGGTCTTTTAACTTTATTTTAGTTTTTATTTCGGTCCCCTAATTAATTTTCCTTTCATTTTGGTCCCTTAAGTTATAAACGTTTTGTCACGTTAGTCCCTTATGTCTAAAATCTCATTAACGCCGTTTGAATTGTCCAAGTGTCAAACATTTCTCCACGTTTCTCCTACTTGGCATTGCTGGTCTTCTTGCAATTTTTTTTTGGTACAAATCTTCTTCTCCGATCTCTGGTTCCACCACTCTGCTGCTGTCAACCTCCTTCACCACAGAAGCTTCCAGATCCGAATGATTGGAATCTCCGCCGCCGCTGAATTTCATATTTGAAGCCGGCAAGATCACGCCGGAAGTGAAGGAAAGTATTCCATCGTCAATGCTGCTTCTGGAAGTCGGGGACCTCCTCTTTTTGTTCTCCTCCGCAGCGGGGAACGACGACTGACCGGAAAAGAAATTGCCATTGGCGCCGTAATAGTTCATCTTGTTGCTCTCCCTGAAGCTAAGAATCTCGCCGGATTCGGGCTTCAAGGAATTTGAAAAGTCAGTTCCCTTGGGAAGAAGCATTGGCTCTGTGATTACTAGCGTTGAGCGTTGGAAGCGTGAACAGCTCTTGGAGTTTCCGTTAGAGTACTGGATGAACCACCAGCGGTTTCAAATGGCAAGCTCTTGCTAAACGAATCCGCAATGGAGAAGAAGAAGAGAAGAAAGAAGGAGGAAGGAGATGGGGACCCTAAACCCTAAACCAGAAATTGGGGGAGAATATATGTAACAAAAAAGATTGGGGAAGAAGACCTGAATCCTACACAGCAATGCCACGTAGGAGGAACGTTTGACACTTGGACAATTCAAACGACGTTAATGAGATTTTAGACGGAAGGAACTAACGTGACAAAACGTTCATAACTTAAGGGACCAAAATAAAAAAAAATTAATTAGGGGACCAAAATGAAAACTAAAATAAAGTTAAGGAACCAAAAGTGTATTTTAGCCTTAATTTTATTAAGTTATTCAATTAAAGAAGGTTTTCATTTTTTCAGTTTTTAATAAATATTCAAATTGTTTAATTAACATCAAATATGATAGGATATTTGCAAAACATCATTAAAATAGTTGTGGGAATATGCACCAGAACCATACTTGTAGGGAAGCCAATCAGGTTGCTCATCAATTGGCAAAATTTGGCTTGGCTTTAGACGTTAGCAACAATTTTTTTGATTTTGTGTCTTCTTTCATTTCTTTTCTTTTGTTGGTTAACTTGACCTCTGTAACTTTGCCTCACGGCTTCTAGTTTTCTTGGGCTTTTAGCCTCTTTTGCCACCAAAAAAGGCTAAATTGTGATATCTTTTAAAATTATAAGTTTTTAATATTTGTATTTTTATATTTTATTTATTTTCATTATTAAAATAATTTCCTTTTAATCAATTTTTTTATTTTTTCATTTTAATATTTTACAAAAATATCAATCTAATACGCATTCCTTGTTAAATTTTTAGAAAAAAATTATCACAAAATCTTCACTTTAATGTGGTAGCATCAAATTAGGCTGTAATGGTTTAACCCTATTTGTTTAAATAGGTTTTTTTTTTCCGGTGAACATTTAAATTGGGTTATGATTATCCAATCCATTCTTATATTGGTGCGGCTGAATGGGACCTATCTGTTTGACAAAATGCCCACAGAGATCAGCGGGCAAAATAGAAGAAGAGACAGGACAAAGATAATGAAGCCATAAAACAATAAATGGCCAGGAGAGGTTAAATTCCTCCCACTTTGAAAAAAAGGGGTGCCTTTATCGGGCCACATTGGCCAACAATAGTGATGGCCACTTAACCCAGTTGACCATAGAATATGGGCAACCAATGCTACGGGCCACATTTGCATGTTCCATTGAATTTGCAACGGAGTCGACATCTCAAAGCTATTGTTGCATTAATTTAACTTTTGAATAATAAGCTTTATTTTTGGTGTAATGAATAGTAACATCAATACATACTTTTGTTTTAAAAAAATATCATTATTATTTAAGTGTTATCACAATAATTGAAAAATAATCATTCGAGGAGTAATTAAGAAAATGTTGCTAATTTTCCAATAAACCAAGTTATTTTTCTGAAAGTCTTTTCAATGAGTACTTATTTGACATGAAAACATTTAGGCTAGTATTGCTTATGATATGCACTTAAATTAACAGTTGGTATGTGCTAAAATAATTTTTAAAAATAAATACATTGTTAATATAATGCATACAATTTCGTAGATATGTTAGATTTGAGCGTTTGTCTAACAATTTTTTAGACTCGAATTTTTCATATCAAATGCTTTTAAGAAAGTGGTACGGATAAACTTTTTGTGTAAAAAAATATCAATTCATTCTCTCATAATTAATTATCATAGTGCACACAACTTTTTTCTTTTAAAAATTTATTATGTATTTACAAAAAGAAAATGTTCTTGTGTATTGCTAACGTTATTCTACAATGAGAAAGAGATTTTACTATTAGATAAAATGGATTACTACAGTTATGCAAAAAAAAAATGGTTAAGACTGATTTGGTTAAGACTATTAGTGTGATTGGAACCACGTATGGCATCCACCAACACATAGCAACCACAAAGCTCCAAGTTATTTTTGGAACAAAGAGGGCCGAAGCCCAGAAGAAGACAAACTAGAAAGTAACAAAGCGAGGAGTAA
The DNA here is from genome assembly GCA_037113605.1 of Calophaca sinica. NCBI lineage: Eukaryota > Viridiplantae > Streptophyta > Magnoliopsida > Fabales > Fabaceae > Calophaca > Calophaca sinica. The sequence goes on along the minus strand of CM073734.1, from coordinate 96,225,716 downwards.
AAACTCCAACTAAATTAGCTAATAACAATTGACGAAATTGAGCCGGCGGATTCTCATAAAGAATCAACTCTGAGTCCTGCCTGCAACCTATATTAGCTAAAGCATCCGCACAAAATTTTGCTTGACAGTAAGTATAACACACCTTGACCTCTCAATCTTGTTGTAGCCCCAATATTAGCTAAAGCTCCAAGTTTTAGCTTCTGCAGTGGAGTGCCTTGTCCCCACGTTTCCAAACATTGACTGTATAAGCAAACTGTGTTTTGTGCGCGGGGATTTTGCGAGAAGATTATCAACTTATAATAAGTATAGCATTGTTTCTCTTCTCAAAAACATATACTACAAATATAAAGGTTTGGCCTTCCGTTTCTACCTATGTGACACAGAACTGATTCAATTGAAGTAGCCAAAGAATTCTTGTACTTTCTTTGACAAGGATCATATAAAGAAATTATTATAGACAAACTTGTTGAAGACCACAAAGGGTGTAGGATACGTGGATAACGTAACGACACACTTGCATCAAAAGACGACTTCATTTACGCTAGATCCACACTGAAACTTGTTATAGGATTTGAGGGGCATTTAGAAGAGATTATACTACGTGGCTATTTCATGACAGAAATACTTATATTAGGGTTTAAATACATTTATTTATGAAAAAAATTGATAACATGTCTACAAATTGTTAATTTCAATAAGCTCCTAATATAGAATATGAAAAAGATACTTGTGGTTTTCATTTTTTTTTAAAAGCAACAAACTTACTTCAATTCTCGATAATTTCATATCTTAAATAAACTTAAAAAATTATTAACCTCTTAATAAATTATTTTAATTAAGTTTTCCTTATATTTTAATTAATTAGTCTAAAAAATACTACAAATTTTGGATATATAATGGTAATCGTCTGGATAACATGACGTGGACAGTAGGTTTTATTGGAAATCAATCTGGTTTTACGTTAATACTTCTCGAAAATTACCCTTTACCTACTCTGCTTATATGTCAGTTTTGTAACGGAGATATACATACATACCATTACCAAGAGAAGGTTGAAGAGGCGTGAAGTTAATAAATTTGGAGGCGTTTGAAAGTGGAAGTGGCAGAAGCAGTGACATGATGAAGGTTGATACTTGATGAAGAGTAAGTGCCATAGCAGAGAAGGGTGTCTTTTTATTTATCATTTATGTATGTATATGTATTATTTATTATTTATTATTTATCATTATTTGGTTCAATTAATTTAACCGGTAATTTTTTTCCTTTTATCTTTCACACTCTCACCCACTCTGTGTGATTGTTACTGTTTCAATTCCGAAGACAGGGAAGGATCTAGAAGGTCTTCTATACTTGTAGTAGTGTTATATCTAAACAAATAACACAGGAACGAACAAGCTGAGTCAGTGAAGAGAGAGAGATAGAGAGAGATGGGGAGAACAAGGTGCTTCTTGGACATTTGCATAGGGGAAGAGCTAGAAGGAAGGATAGTTGTGGAGCTTTACAACGATGCGGTGCCCAAAACTGCTGAGAATTTTAGAGCTCTTTGCACCGGCGAGAAAGGCGTTGGTCCAAATACTGGGGTGCCCCTCCATTTCAAGGTCCTCTCTTTCTACCTTTCACTTTTCATGCCTATCATCTATTTCTATTTCTATTCTATTCTATTCAATTCCAAAGACTGTTCTTTTGACTTTTGTTTGTGTTTATGCTTTCTGCACAAGTTCATGAATATTGCGATTTGAATTAGAGAGGGGAGTTAGAGTTATTTTCTCTCTCAGTAACGGGTTGTGTTGTGCCGTGCTCATTCAAATTTAAATATTTGGATTTGGAACACTTTGTCTTACAGTTCTATTGTAATTACCACTTCTCGTTAATTCTGAGAATTTTTGCCTTTTTAAGATCTGGAATAAGAGGTGTTTTATTCCTCAATTTTGTGATGATCAGTTCTGAAAAAGACGGTTGTGCCCTTTATTCTTTTGATTGCAGATACCTAGCTTTTAGTCGTTCACCTTTTTGGCCAATATTCGTGGAAGAAGGATTCTCTAATCGGCCTTACTGTGTTTTCAATCTAAAAGTTTCTTCTTCTTTTTTTTTTTTCCCCTTTTTTTGGATGGTAAATTTCCCTATATTATTTCTATTTTGAAATATTCCTTAACTGATATAGTCAACGAAGATTGCTAATATAATATCGCCAACTTTCAGATGTTCTAGATTTTGGTTTTTAATCATCTGAGAATCTGATTTCAGCAATTCAAAAAGAAAACGGGAAAAAAAAAACTGTTAACAGATATCAGAAGCAGGGGTACATTGCATAATAGTTTAAACTTTAGTAATTCATGTCATAACGAGGTGACATTGGCTTCGTGGTATAAAACTTGCTTTTGTTTATCTTGATTAAAACTTCAGCAAGAAGTGCGTTATTCTTCTGATGTCTGTTCCTTGTAAGAAACTTCTTAGTTCATTACTCAGGAATTGCTTGTAACATATGCTTGAATTGGAAAAAATTTTGCTCAAGCAAAATTTTGCCTGTATTTCGGGAGTTGGGTCTGAAAAATGTTGGCTTTAGAACTGAAGACAGTTTAATATAACATCAAATGATTGCTAATTCTCATGCCGCGTGATTCCTGAATCATGCTTCATTGTTTCATGAAGTTATAAGGTTGGCTTGGTGGTTGAAGTGGAGTAGTTAAGAAGTGGAGTGATAAGGTGGGAGAGGGTTCAAACCCCACCCACTAACAAAATACTAACATTTGTCATTAAAAAAAATGCTTCTTTGCTTCATAATAATTATGTATTAGGATGTAGTGGTAAATAGTTTTCATCTCTTTACTTATGTGTGAGGGATATTGGTGAGTTATTACAAGATATAATAAATCTTGCTTATGATAAAACAAAAGGACAAAGTAATTCCTCTTATTATAAACTTCCTCAAATGATTTATCAAAGTATACTGGAGATTAGACTCCAGGGTCCGTTTGATTTCCTTGAAAATAGGGACCACACACGATAAAAAATTGTTTCATGTTTGATTTTTAAAATGGTTATAGGACAGAATAAATCTAGAAGTGATGTACATAATAAAATTATAAAATTGTTACTCAACAAACCATGCTCTCTGTCACTCTCTGTGGTCGTATGTGAGATAGTTACACACCACAACGTTTTGCACAAGATAAATATTACACAGTACGAAGATTATTGCAGTAATTTTCACATTATTTTTCTTGTGTAATGTATTGACCATCAAACAATATATTGAACACAAGATTGTTTTGTAACTCAAATATTTGTCCAGTGTTGTTTTGTTTGTACTGTGCATCAGCATGTATCAAGCACACCCTAAGTTTGTTCATGATACGATCACCAGCTTGTTTTTTTTTTAAGATATTATCTTTCAAAAAATAAATCACCAATATTAGCTCGGGGGTCAACTATTGAATTCAGTTTATATTCTGTTGTATTTTCAGGGATCTTGCTTTCATCGTGTTATTAAAGGCTTTATGATCCAAGGAGGTGATATATCTGCCGGAGATGGTACTGGAGGAGAATCTATATATGGACTCAAGTTTGAAGATGAAAATTTTGAGTTGAAGCATGAAAGGAAAGGGATGTTATCAATGGCAAACTCTGGTCCTAATACAAATGGGTCCCAGTTTTTTATCACTACTACCCGAACCTCTCATCTAGATGGTAAGCATGTTGTATTCGGGAAAGTAGTTAAAGGAATGGGAGTGGTCCGTTCAATTGAGCATGTTACAACTGGTGATGATGACCGTCCCGTTCTTGATGTTAAAATTGTGGATTGTGGAGAAATTCCTGAAGGAGAAGATGATGGGATATCTAATTTTTTCAAAGATGGTGATACTTATCCCGATTGGCCAGCAGACCTTGATGAGAGCCCGAATGAACTTGACTGGTGGATGAAATCTGTCGACTCAATTAAAACTTTTGGTAACGAGTATTACAAGGTGTTGGTGCTTTCCCATAGTTCATTTCACATTATTATTTTGATGTATTATTTCATACCGTGGAAGGAGCTATGTTATTTTCTAAGATATGAATGAAATATTTGTGTTCTGCCTGATAATAGTTGTTCAGTAGTGCTTATAGTTATAACTACAGCACTCATCCTTCCTCCCCAGTAGTTCTTAGTACCAGTAAACTGATTTGATTTTTCCTGACAGAAACAAGACTACAAAATGGCTCTAAGGAAGTATCGTAAGGCTTTACGTTACCTGGATATTTGTTGGGAGAAAGAAGGGATTGATGAAGGTTTGCTGCCTTTTGCTGCTATTTATTTCACTTTACTGTGCAATGTGCAGTGATTATGCTACAAATGCACTTCACCTCCTTTTCACATGATAAGTAGGTGTATTTATGCCTTTGCAGAGAAAAGTTCAAGTTTGAGAAAAACGAAGTCTCAGATTTTTACAAACAGCTCTGTAAGTTGGAAGTTACTGTATTGTACACTGTAATGCAGATAACTTTAAATGCGCTTATATTAATTACCTTTACAATATGCTTTTATATTATTTGTTGAGTCCTGTTGCCAGTCTGCATATATAAGCTGATTTTAATGTTTCCCACTATACTATGTCATTTTTCTTTCAGGCTTGTAAATTGAAATTAGGGGATCTTAAAGGAGCATTATTGGATACAGAATTTGCAATGCGTGAAGGAGATAACAATGCCAAAGCATTGTTCCGCCAAGGACAGGTTGTACGGTTATTGAAGTACTTTCTGTCATAAGCTAGAAGCTTTTGTCACCCTTTACTATGTCAGGCTTCTAGTTGCCGGTATTTAATGCGTCCAGATTTTTTCTCTGATAATTATATCACCTCTATTTCACCAGGTATACATGGCACTCCATGACATTGATGCTGCAGTTGAAAGCTTTAAGAAGGCACTGACCTTGGAGCCAAATGATGGTTAGTTATGAACATACACTTTTGGATCAAGCCTTTTTCGTGTACTATGGATTACATTTATCTATATTATTTATTGGTCAGGTCTGAGAGTCAGTTTTATTAATGCATACACACACACAAAAGAATTGATAAACTTTTTGATGATACAAGCTGAAAATTAATGTCTGAATGATGTAGCCGACTTAATAATAATTTGATTTTTGAGAAAACCCAGGATAAGAGAGGGATTGTAGAGGAACAAAACAGGAATATAAAATGAACTTAAGGGTTATTTTGAGAAAAACTAAAAATTATTCACTTGTATGTGGCCATTTACACTGTACCTTGTAATATTGTGTGCAAGCCCTGTAATAATCTAAAGCTTCATGTGACTTACTTGATATCTTGCTATGTTCAGCTGGAATAAAAAAGGAACTTGCTGCTGCCAGGAAGAAGGTGAGTGCATCAATAGAAACTGATCAAGCATTGAAGCAATTGTATACTTGTTGGGAACCTTACTGGTTATGTTTGTTGCAGATAGCTGATAGGACTGATAAAGAGAAAAAAGCATATAGCAAGATGTTCCAATAGCACAAAGGTTAGTCTCTCGTTCTCAGCCACACAGATACAGATGAAGTAATTACCACAGACATTATCGTATGTGATTTTGATATTTATTATTGGGAACTTGCACAAAGGTGTAATGTAGCACATTTATTGGTTACAAACTGAATAACCACTCACCGTGGTTTTAATTTTGATATTTAGAATGAATAACCTCTCCGTGTGGTTATTAATCCCCAATTGTAGCTAAAGCGCTAGGTTTATTTTTGTTTGTTTGTAATTTGACTAATTTCTCTTTTATTATTCGTTTTATTTCAACGTCTTCTGCAAGATTTCAAGATTTGGTCATGGATACAGAAATGAAATATCAAATAGGTATTGTCCTATGGGTATCACGCAGTTGGCAAATGTTAATTAGTAAGACTCGAATAAGAATAATAGGAAGTGTTAAAAAGTGAGCTGTCAATATTTTTATTGTGAAACTAACTAACACTCGTTAAATATTGAGTTGAATTGTATTTCTCATTTCTCTTTTCTGAGAAGCTTACGTTGCACTTTTTATCTCATTTTAAAACGTATACTTCCCTATCAGAGTAAGAATTAACTCATGGTTTAGTTAGCTATAATTAAGTCGTTAACTAGTTGTAACTAACTTGTGAATGCACTAGTATATATAGTTGAGTCATAGTATATATAGTTGAGTCATTGTATTTTTGATGTAATGATTTCATTTTCAATCAATACAGAAACAGTGTTTCTTAATTCTCTCGGCTTTCTATGCTGCTTCAATCTTCTTTCATTTGTTCAAACATGATATCTAGAGTTTTTTTTTTCTTGGGCTCAATCTTTGCAATTTATCACGCTATTCTCTGTTTTTTCTCCGAAATTGATGGCAAATTCATCGTCTATTCCAGGTCTGTTATCTGTTCAAGATCCAACTCAGGTTTCCGGTGGATTGAACCATGCCACAGACATATCAAATGGAGGAGGTAGCTTGGTTCAATCGAATCCAGCACCATCACCATTTACTCACCCTTAGAACCAGCACACACACTTCTACTTCCCCTCCTCCTCATCACACTGAGCTGAGTCCTTCTCACTCTCCCTCCTCCTCTACTCATACCAATTCCCATTCTTCCTTTATGCCAACTCAATCACATTCTGACTCACCCCTTCCAACATCCTCAGTTCCTCACCATTTGTCCACCCTCCTACTGTCATAACAAAAGCAAACCCCCCACCACAGAACACTCATCAAATGCTCACAAGAGCCAAAATAGGACACCTTAAACCAAAAGTCTTTCTTGGTCATGTTGAGCCAACTTCAGTAAAAAGAACAAGCCTTGTCCAAGCCACAATGGTACGAAAATCAAGCTCTATTTTCCAATCATACATGGACCTTAGTTCACCTTCCACCACATAGGAAACCCATAGGGTGCAAATGGGTATTTCGTGTTGAAGGGAATCCGGATGGCAGCTTAAACAAGTTCAAAGTACGTCTTGTGGTCAGGTTTTCATCAAACCCAAGGGTTTCATTTTGATGAGTCCTTCTCACTCATTGTAAAACCAGTAACTTTACGGATCATCCTAACTTTGACCATCACTTACAAATGAGATATTCAACAAATTGACATAAACAATGCCTTTTTTAATGGCTTCCTTTAAGAAGTCTACATGGTCTAACCACTAGGTTGAGTCCCCAGATAAGTCATTTGTTTGCAAGCTACTTCGATCTCTCTATGTTAGAAGTCCCACATGAAAGAATGAGATGGTCTGATTAGTAGTTATAAGTAGGGGGCAACCCTCACCCTATGAGCTAGTTTTTGGGGTTGAGTTAGGCCCAAACCCAAATTCTAAGATGGTATCAGAGCCTATCATAGATTCATTTGTTGGGCCACCCGTTATCGGGTCACTCGGGTCACGCTCCAGTTGTCTAGTCCTGGGCGTGAGGGGGGTGTGTTAGAAGTCCCACATGAAAGAATGAGATGGTCTGATTAGTAGTTATAAGTAGGGGGCAACCCTCACCCTATGAGCTAGTTTTTGGGGTTGAGTTAGGCCCAAACCCAAATTCTAAGACTCTATGTCTTAAAACAACCCCATGCTTGGTATGAAAGGCTCGCAGTTGCCTTGATTTGGTTTGGATTTACTGCAAGTAGTTGTGATACATCTCTCTTTGTTTACACTCACAATGGCAGCTGCATTTGCATTCTTATCTACGTTAATGACATTCTTATTATTGGTTCATCATCAGCCTTGATTCAAGATCTCATCGGCAAGCTCAACAGTCGGTTTACCTTGAAACAATTAGGCACTTTGGATTACTTCCTGGACATTAAACTCGAGAAAGCAAAATGACTCTCTCTTACTCAATCAAAGTATATACGTGACCTTCTTCACAAAGCTCACATGACCGATGCAAAAGGGGTATCATCTGCCATGGTTAGTGGTTGCAAGTTGAGGGTATCATCTACCATGGTTAGTGGTATCATCCTCATTGATACATATCCATAGTCGGAGGCTTGCAATATGTTACACTCACATGACCTAAGATAGCTTACAGTGTGAATATGGTTTGTCAGTTGTCTCGTCCCTTGGAGACACATTGACGTGCAGTGAATCGAATTCTCAGATATCTTCGAAGCTCCACAGATCATGGCTTTCTCCTTCAACTAGGTTTGCCTGACTCTGATTTCTTACTTCGTGCATATTGCAATGCCGGTTGGGTCAGTGATTCTGATGATCGTAGATCAACATCAGACTCGTGTATTTACTTTGGTCCAAACTTGGTTTCTAGGGTTTCAAAGAAACTAACACTTGTAGCTCGATCAAGCAGCGGAGTATAAGAGTATGGTAAACACCACAACGGAGTTGCTATGGATCCAATCATCGCTCATTGAACTCAAAGTTCCATTATGAGTTCCCACTATTCTCCATGACAATTTAAGTGCAGTGTGAACGTGGCAAAAACACAAGAAATGAGGGTTTGAATTGGGTTTTAGAAACTTTTCTTAAAACTTGTGTATTTATGAAAACCTTTTTCAAAACAACTAGTTAATAAAATAAGGTAGTGCGTAAGTAAAGAGAAGAGAGAAGATGGTGACACAATGATTTATACTAGTTCACTATCACCTGATAGCTACGTCTAGTCCCTTCACACACTTGAAAGATTTCTCCACTATAATCAACCTGATTACACTTGAGAGTATAATACTGTCAAACTGACTATACTCACAACTTCTTAGAACGACTTAGTACAGTCAAGCCTTTAAGGAATGCAGCCACTAGTGGGCTAAATACAATGTTCAACAAATGTTTTGAAGCAATATCAAATAACTCTCATAGAGAGGATATACAATGAAAAACTTAAGCACAATGAATAACTTTCAAACTGAAAGAATAAAAATGATTAAGTGCTTTGTTCAATGTGATCTCAGATACTTGGAATGATTCTTGGTTGCTCACTTTGTATTACATCGTTAACCTACTTCAGTGGATGAAGTAATGTATATATAACTAGGGTTGTGAATAGTTCCGTTGAGACCTAACAACTCTTTTCACCTAGGTCAAAAGACTTCAGATCCCCTTTTTGTGGCTTTAGCAAGTCACGTCGTTTTCCACTATGCTCAAAGCATACTGACATAGCAGACAGAATCAGAGTGTTTGTCTCTTGCGAGCTTTTTGAATATTAGACCCTTTGAGAGCAAGTTTCCTGATGATTATATTCGTTGACATTCCCTTTGGCCTTTGATACCTCGTACATGTAAAATGCTTCATCAATGAGGTCTCTTAAATACGTGAAGTAGCCTTTAATAAGCTCCAGTCTGTTTCCTATCAGAGCTACACTGTTCATATCGAAATAGAGGCAACTTCTTCAGCGTAGAATTCATTTGCCTTTCATATAATAGAGAGTCTTGTAGAATTACATGAGGGCTTCCATAGAGTGGTCTAACCATAGTCTGTTGTATGCGTTGACTGAAGACCGGAGCGTTGATCAATCAGAATGTGGTCTCAATAGAGTGTTGTCTACCAGAGCGTTGACTGATCAAACAGAGTTGACCAAGTCAAGAGCTAGTCTTGCTAGAGCTTGGTTTACCAACAAAGTTGACTAAGTCATGTATGGTCTCACCAGAGCATTGACCACCAACAGAGTTGACCAACTTCAGAGCAAGACTTTCACATCAAGTCAGCATCAAAACAGGGGATCAAAGCCAGACTTAGATGTGTGAAATTCAAGATTTCACTAAGTCTTCTGAGATATCTTCTTCTGATAAATACTGATTTCTGCACACTAACAAACACATCAGAGAATAAATTGTTCTCTTAATCATTTGTTATCATCAAAACAATTAAGTGTCATTGTTTCTGAATCCACTTGATTGCAATACAGTGCTCCTATCTCACAATCCCATCTCGCACTCCCCAAACACATGGAGTTTTTTTTTTCCTATACACATGGAGTTAGACATCCATTTTATCTGAGAACCAGTCATTTCCAAGCAACTTGTGGTGCAACATTTGCAGATAGCTTCACCAAGCCACGGTGGGTTTGATGAAATTTGATCCAAACACAAACATGTGGTCCAACATGTCTAAGACTAAGGATTTACTTGCCTTGTCGGCACAATAGAGAACAATTACTGTTCATCATTTTCAAATCAATAAGGAGTTATGAATATATGGTTCACAATTTTTTTAAATGAAAATATAAACAAATAAGTTAATTTACTCATTTACTATGTTGTGTTTAATATGTAAACTTGTATCCAACAAGCAAACTTCAGATCAAAGTACGTGTTTTAGATGAGTTGGGTTTTGGAGGCTCATCAGATCAGGGAAAGTCTCAAGACTCAGAGAGCGTTTATAGGAGTATTTATATATTACCCACCAACGAGTCCTCGCATCGACAGTGGGATTCGAACTTATATTCTTGTGGGATATGAGCTGAATTCTTACTAACTGAATCATGACATGCTCTTTAATCCAGCCAAAGAAAAAGAAAAAATTTGTTGCATGTATTTACATATATTGAATTATATGAAAGTGATCACATAATTAGTCCTAATAAAGTAAATGGGTTTAAGGAAGATTCCTATACGTTAGATTTAGATGTTCCCGTTGTTGTAGTTATTCTCTATATGAAAAGTAATTTCTAATACGAATAAAATTAATTTGTTAATTGTACGAAAAAAAAATTAATTTGTTAATTATCGTGGTAAGGTTATCAAACAACACGCCATCAAGCCGTCATCATCACATCACTCAAAAGGCCTTGTTCTCATTTTACACTATGTCAAATTCCCTACCCACTAAATTCAGTTAAATGTGCAATAACAGTAAGAATTAAGAAACACTGACTTTGACCTCGTCAAACCTCATAATAACAACACAACCACATTTGACCTTTTCCTTATAAGAATTCCCGAATTTTTGTTACGTGGTTTTTCTACCAACCCATTCTCTCTCTCTCTCTCTCTCTTTCTTGATAAATATCGCTTTTGGTCCCTGTAATTTGAGCAAAATCTGGTTTTAGTCCCTATAAATTTCTTTGTTTAGTGTTAACAAACATACAAATCATATGGAGAGAAGAAGGAAGAGAAGAAGAAAAGGGGAAGAGCTCCCTTAGGGTTCCAATATAACAAAAATAACAAAGTCTTGACAATACAATGTTAAAAGGAGAATATATAGTATAATACTAAAAGGCTATACTACCCTTATAAACCAATATTATCTAATGTCCTTCATCAAACTCACGATGCATTAACAGAAAGCATTGAGAGTTTGTCAGTCAAAAAACGAAAATACTTAATAGAATGAGATTTCGTGAACAAGTCAGCAATCTGCATGGAGGAAGAGACAAAAGGCAAAGAAATGGTGCCATGTTGAAGATGATGGCGAGTGAGGTGACAATCAATCTCAATGTGCTTGGTGCGTTGATGAAAAACTGAGTTGTGGGCAATTTGAATAGCATTCTTGTTATCACAGTACATAGGAGTTGGTCCAAACAGAGATACACCCATATCATAAATCAACCAACATAACCAAACTATTTCTGAAGTGGTGTCTACCATAGCACGATACTCAGTTTCTGTAGAAGAGATGGAAACAACTTCTTGCTCCTCCAAGAAATAAGAGAATCTCCTAGAAAAGTACAAAACCCTGTGGTAGACTTGTGATCAGTGGGGTCACCGACCCAATCAGCATCAGAGTAAGCACGCAACTCCAAAGAAGAAGATGAGGGAAAGAGGAGACTCTGAAACTGAATGCTTCGAAGATAACGAAGAATGCGAAGAACAGCTGCCAAGTGCACTGTAGTAGTCAACAAACTGGATGACAACATGCAAGACATAAGCAATATCAGGTCTAGCAATACTAAGGTACACCAAGCTGCCAACTAGTGTGCGATACAAAGTGGGTTTTGGTAGAGGAACACCATCAGATAAAAAATATTTAGCATTATGCTCAATAGGAGTGTCTGCGGCTCGAGTATCAGAGAGACGAGCTAGTTCAAGAATGTTGCCAATATACTTAGATTGGGAGAGAAGATAACTTTTAGGAGAGTATGCAACTTCAATTCCCAAGAAATAGCGAAGAGGACCTAAATCCTTCATCTCAAACTGCTTGGCCAACTGTAATTTCAACTCAGAAATACCATCAACATTATCCCCTGTAACAATCATGTCATCAACGTATAAAGAGAGGGTAACACGACCATGCGGAGTAGACTTGAGAAACAAAGCAGAATCATGATCACTAAAATGGAAGCCGAGAGAGGCAATCACAGCGGAGAACTTTTCAAACCAAGCTTTAGGAGCTTGTTTAAGACCATAGAGAGCCTTCTTTAACTTACAAACTTACCCCTGATTATGAGAAACACCTGGTGGAGGAACCATGTAAACCTCTTCTTGAAGATCACTATTTAGGAATGCATTTTTAACATCTAACTAAGAAATATGCCATTGACGAACAAATGCAACTACAATAAGAGTACGAATAGTAGTCATTTTGGCCACAGGAGCAAAAGTTTTTTCATAATCCATGTCATATTCTTCAGAGAATCCTTTAGCAACAAGGCGGGCTTTATAACGCTCAACTGACCCATCAGACTTGGTTTTGATCTTGTATACCCAACGAGACCCAATTGCCCATTTTCCTGGTAGAAGAAGTACTAAGTCCGAAGTATCTATCTTGTGTAAAGCATAAAGTTCATCTGCCATAATTTGCTGCCAAAGGGGATCAAGACTAGCCTTTTTATAGGAAGAGGGCTCAGACAAACTATGAATAGTGGTTAGGAAAAAAGCAAAAGAATTGGAATAAGTAGAGTAAACATAATCTGGTAATTTAGTGGACTTACGATCACGTAGAGGATACCGAGGAGGAGGAGAAGTAGGAGTAGCTGCAGGATCATCAACCACATGAGGTTCTTGAGGGGCCGTGGGGGCAGAAGGAACGTCTGGAGCTGCAGAAGTACTAGTGTCATCAACCTTGCAATTCTCAATATCAGAGTCATCAACATCCATGGAAAATGGATCAATACGTGTGAGATCAGACCTAGTGAGACCATGAGAGTTAGGAGGAATAGAGTAAAATGGTATGTGCTCAAGGAATACAACATGACGGGAAACATATAGTTTTTGACTTGAAGGGTCATAGCAGCGATAACCCTTCTGTCCATCCCCGTAACCAAGGAAGACACATATTGTAGAATGAGAAGACAATTTACTACGTTCTACATGAGGGCAAAGGACAAAACAAGTGGAACCAAAGACTTTCAAGGACGAATAATCAGGAACACAACCATACAATTTTTGAAAGGGAGACAAACCTGAGATGACAGAGGATGGAATTCTATTAATGGCATGAACAGCTCTAAGAACAGCCTCACCCCAGAACTCACTTGGAGCAGAGGCAGACAAAAGAAGGGACTAAGCTGTTTCAACAATATGGCGATGTTTTCTTTCAGCAACACCATTTTGTTCTGGGGTATCAGTACAAGAAATTTGGTGCAAAGTCCCATCAGAAGCAAGTAACTCAGAGAATTTATTAGAGGTATACTCACCACCTAAATCACACCGAAAACACTTTATAATAACATTATGTTGAGTTTTAACCAAAACACGAAACATATGATAAATACCAAAAAACTCAGAACGATGTTTCATAAGATAAACCCAACAATAACGAGTACAATCATCAATGAAAGATACATAATATCTAGATCCACCCTTGGTAGGAATCGGTGAAGGACCCCATATATCAGAATGAACTAAATCAAAATGTGCATTAGAAACTGAAACACTTTTGCTAAAGGGCAAAGCAGAAAATTTAGCAAGTTTGCAACCACAACAATCAGAAATATCATTTGTTTGCAACTTTCCTAAGATACCAGTAGAAGCTAAGTATTTCAAACGAGAAGAGGAAACATGTCCAAGACGAGAGTGCCACAAATAAAAACTAGAAGAAGATGAACTCATCCGAAATGATGACAAGTCAACAGTAGAAGCTGCAACATCTGGTACTTTCAGCTCATCCAGAAAGTAAAGTCCCCCCTGCCTACGGCCTGTCCCAATCAGCCTCCCGGATCGCTGATCCTGCACATAACAATGAGTGGGAGAAAACAAAACTAAATTACCAGAATCACATAACTGACCAACAGAGGCAAGACTCAATGTAAGATTAGGAATGTAGTATACATCTGAAAAAGACAAGTTAGCTGTGGAAACAGACCCAGTGCCTGCTAATGGCATGGGAGTGCCATCAGCAGTCATGACAGACATAGATGAGACAGGGTTTAAAGACACAAAAGAATTATAATCATATGACATATGATGTGCAGCTCAAGAATCAAGTATCCATAGGGTGAAGATATACCTGACGGGCTAGGGGAAGGCAAGCCTTTAAAGGAAAAGGCAGACATGGCATGTGGGTGAGTGGCAAGAAACCTTTGGAACTGCTCAGCAAGATAAGATACTTGATGAGTGGTCTCAGAAGAGGATACATGTCCAATACCAAGAGAATCTGGGGGAGGAGCAGCAGCAGCAACATTTGATGAAGGGGCCTTGAAATTTCTTTGATTCGACCGATTTGAAGGAGGGCGCCATTGAGAACACTGTGGTGATTTCCCTAATTTTGGACAGTGTGCCTTCCAATGACCCTTCTTCTTACAATAGCTGCAATAATCAGAACCAACCTTCCCATGAGGCTTGCCTTTGTTAAAAGGAGCAGCAAAGACAGATGGAGTGGGAGTGGAGATAATGCCTTTTTCAGAATGAGAATGAGACTTGAGTCGAATTTCTTCAGCCAACAACTCATTAACCACTGAATCAACACTTGGGAGAGGATTACGGTGTAAGATGGTCCCACGAAGACCCTCAAAATCATCCCTAAGAGCCATCAGAAATTGAACCAAACGTTGCTCTTCCCTTCGATTAGTATAAGGTGTGAAGGCTTGTAATTCAGTAGATTCAGTAAGAGCCAATTGATCCCACAGATTTGACATAGCAGGATAAAATTCCTGAATGCTCATATTGTTTTGCTGAAGAGCCCGAATATCAATCTCTAACTGATATTGTTTAGAAAAACTGGACTGTACATATAGCTGTGTCAAGTGATCTCAAACAGCCTTAACAGTGTCAAATTTAGCAAGTTGCATGTCTATAGACTGTGAAACTGAGTTATTAATCCAAGTAATGATCTTTGAATTGTTAACTTCCCAATTTTCTAACTCTTTTTCATATTTAGCTGCATCTTTCTCTTTATCTTTATCTGTGGGCTTAAGAGATGTGCCCTCAACATAGCTCCACATTCTTTTTCCTTTCAAATTTATTTTCATCACATAGCTCCAATAGGAAAAAAAATTCCTAGTCAATTGCACACTAATGGATCGAAGAGAATCATCTTTTTCAGTTGTCATCTCTACAAACAGCAGATACCCAAGAAACTAACACAACAAAGGCACAAATACTAGACCAACAGCAGACTAAATATCAGACCAACACAAGAAAAATCGAGCAGAAGAGAGAAAAACAAATATCAGACCACCAAAGAACAAATGCGCACCAAACAGGAAAATCCACGCCGAAACAGAACCGCGCCGGAAAAACCACAATAGAACTGCGGTGGCCCTATACCCAGAAACCACGATCGAGAGGTCCCTAGAAACCGGGTCGCAAAACGGGTCGCATAGAAAAAAAAATCGGGGCTGCCCCGCAAAAGCTGTGGATCACGCTAACGTTCTTCCCAAAATCTTACTAGCTCTTTAATACCATGTTAACAAACATACAAATCATATTGAGAGAAAAAGAAAGAGAAGGAGAAAAGGGGAAGAGCTCCCTTAGGGTTCAAATATAACAAACATAACAAAGTCTTGACAATACAATGTTAAAAGGAGAATATATAGTATAATACTAAAAGACTATACTACCCTTATAAACTAATATTATCTAATATTTAGATTATGTCCTTGTAATTTAAGATTATTCCACTTTTAGTCTCTGCCGTCAAATCTCTGTTAAAAAAACGTTGAGTTTTTGTCTTTGTCTCTGTAATTTTAAGATTCTTCCACTTTTAATCCCTCCTGTCACACCTCTCTATTAGTCACATCAACATTTTTTAACAGAGATTTGACGGCAGAGACTAAAAGTGGAAGAATCTTAAATTACATAGACAAAATCTAAACAAAAATTTTACAGGGACTAAAACCGGATTTCGCTCAAATTACAGAGACCAAGGGCGGTATTTACCATTTTTTTTTTTGACAAGACCAACCCATTCTCTCTGATACTGGATTAATTAACTTGCTTAAGAACCAAAGCAATTAATTAATAAATACGTAAATAAATGGCGATATGTAATAAATTCCAAACAATATATGGAGACAGAATTTAAACAGAGAATCTAATTTTTTTTTGATTGAAAAACAGAGAATCTAATTGAAAAAAGGAAACGTGGTTTAGTACATTGCTTTCAGTACTGATCGATCACAAACAATTTAATCTTTTGGTTTAAATTCATAAAACCCCATTTTTTTCCAGATCTGTGTGATCTATATTCATCTATTGCAGTAAAATATTTTATTAATCAAACCACTTTAGATATAATATATACCTCCATCTATTTTTTTTAAAAAATATCAAACAACTTTCTTTTTCTTTATTTAATAAAAATCAAACCCCACTTTCTCTATTTCTTTCAAAAATCAAACAAAATTTTTTTACCCGATCATGGAAGCAAATAAATTTGTGACCTAAAATAAAATTAAAGGAAAAAAAAAGGGACTACTTCCATCTAAGGGGAAAATGCTATACTCAGATCCATCGACCTAAATTGCAAATAAAATCGACGAGTTGACGGGGAATATATATGAAAATATACCTTTTTCTTCTTTTATGTAGCAGTAAAAATAAAGCATATCAAAGCGTATTCCCGTTCGTAACCACACGAAAAAAAAGCATATCAAAGAGTTAAATTCACGACTAATGATAAGAAACAAGATAAAATATTGGCATGACGACTTCTAAGGTGGGAAAATGTCTCATATGGTTCACTTCTAGGGTGGGGAAGTGTTTCATGTGGTTCATTGTGGATCGATGCTTGAAAATCGTTTGAAACTCTAATAACGACCGATGTCGCCCTCGTAAGTAGAAGACCGTAGTCTTTCACGTCCCCATGACTGAGACAGTGACCTAATCAGTGTCAATTCGAGAAAAACAAGGAAAAACGAATACATGTGTCTCAAAAATCAACTTATATTCGTTTTCTTTTGTTTTGTCAAATTTACATCAATCAGGTCACCGTCTCAGCCGTGAAAGACCGTGAGTTTCTACTTACGGAGGCGATATCAGTCATCATTGGAGTTTCAAACAATTTTTTAGAATCGGTCCACCGTCCCACCCTAGCAATCAACGGCATGTCATAACTCATTTCTTCTTTTTTGCAAGCATAACGACTGATGATAATATAAATCATTAAACTCACGATTGTGAGGCACAAGAAAGATAAAATCTGGTATGATTTGATTCACATCTCAATTATGGCAAAGGACAAGAGAATTTCTAAACATAATTCAGTTTATTCAATTCATTAATTCCTGATATTCAAAACAACACATTCACGAAACCATTTTTTTTACTAAACAATTTTTTTTTTTCTAAATTCCAATCTGTTATTCCGAGTATAAGGCACGTAAGGTGTGACACCAGATGTGGAAGAAGTTAATGGCAGGGAGCAGAAGGGAAAAAAAAAAAGGCAATTCTACAAATTCAACTTGTTTCTAAATTCTACCCCACGACATATCAGACGAATAATTAAAAATTAATTTGGCCACTCCGCACTACCGCATATATTTCATGCCCAACGCTTTTAATTTCCCCTTCATGCACCACACCTTATATAAACCCTCCTTTGTAACTCCAATTCTCCAACCAAAGCAAACGTACTTAATATACATTCCAACATTGTTTAATTGAGCAGCAGCTAAGAGACAATTGTACTACACCATGGCCACCGCCAAGTTTGTCCATGGCCTCACCTTACTTGTCATAACCGCTTCAATGTTTGCAGTGACTGTGGCAAACAAGGACTGGCCGTCTTTTGGTAATTTTAACCACACAGATTGGTGGTCCAGATTCGGTAACCATCACCTAAATAAGACACAACAAGAACCCAGGAAGATCATCGTGGGTGGGTCCGAGCACTGGCACTTCGGCTATAACTACACCGATTGGTCTATCAAGAATGCCCCTTTTTACCTCAACGACACTCTAGGTAACGCTGCCTTGCCTTCACCATTATATTGGTCAAGCTTGCTTAATTGAAGAATATTTATTACTTTATATATATGTGAGACTTGTTAACAATGCTGCATTAATTAATTTAAACGTGTATAGTTTTCAAGTATGATGCTCCAAATGCGACGAGTTTCCCACACAGCGTGTACATGTTTCCAAACTGGTGGAGCTTCATGAATTGTGATGTTAAGAAGGCTAAGATGCTTGCAAATCACACACAAGGTGTAGGAGAGGGCTTCCAGATCGTGCTAAAGAAGTGGAAGCCTTATTACTTTGCCTGCGGTGAGAGAAATGGACTCCATTGCAACGTTGGACAGATGAAGTTCGCTGTTATGCCAATGCTCCGTCCCTTCTGGACATGGCCATGAGAAAATGTTTACAAGCTCTTGGAAAATTGGAAATGCAGCTGCTTATAATTTTTTTTTTCAACATACATTCCAGCAAATTAAAATAAAGCGAGTTTCTTATTCTATTTTCATTTATCAAAATATATAATGTGATGTGATGCATCTGAAAAATCAAAATAGTTATAGGGTACTGAATAATTGTAGATGTTGTGTGTTTCTGCATTGTTATAGGAATGTAACTTTTGGAGACTGATTGAGAAGCTTTGGTTCTACACATCACTTGGAATAGCATAACTCTTTCCATTTTTTGAATCGGCAATATATGATTACACAGAGATATATATGATTTAAAAGAACAGTTAGAGAAATGAATTAAATTCACTCATGCATTGCTAAAAAATAAAACAAAATTTCCAATATTAATTATTGTACATACTTGCCATATAGAAGGATCATAGATTCATATCCCTTTGGGTTGACATAAGTTTCAGGATCTATATGAAAACCTTTATGTCATAGTGAGATATTATTTCCATATTAGAAACTCAACATACATATATCTCTTATCTAAATCCAAATTGGAGCAATCAATTGAAGCAAAGCTAGAGTATTAACCCCGTACCTCATGAGTCATGATGAATTGCATTAGTACCAGCATGTGTGCCATTTCCATCCAAGACAACATTTATGGCTCATGCAGCCTCTGAAGCACACTTGTACAGTGAATATGGCTCATCCAGCCTTTGAAGTTGTCTATAAAGATCCACAGAACAGAAGTACGAGTGATGTCCTAAATAAAAGTATTATTATGCTGAAAAAGATATCTTTTGTTAGCACCATCTCTTATTAGTAGGTCTCTGACTTGTTCATTGTAAATCTCAAGCATCTGAACAATATCATAATGAATAGTGTCTTTCCTCTGTTCTGATAGAAGGAAAAGATCCCTCACTGCACGGTAGTTGACCACTACTGTTTCCTCAGTAATATTGTTTGGTCCAGACTACATCAACACATAGAAGCACACTATT
The DNA here is from genome assembly GCA_037113605.1 of Calophaca sinica. Taxonomy (NCBI): domain Eukaryota; kingdom Viridiplantae; phylum Streptophyta; class Magnoliopsida; order Fabales; family Fabaceae; genus Calophaca; species Calophaca sinica. The sequence goes on along the minus strand of CM073734.1, from coordinate 96,206,088 downwards.
TTTTAATGCAAGCAATAATACTTAAGAGATTGCTCATATTTTTTAATTAAAAAAAGGCGATGCAGGTGAAATTGCAAGGACCTATCAGGATATTACTCATTTTCACATTGAGTAATAAAAGGTTGAAATTACCAGCACATAGCCAGTAGCTTCAGGTCCAAGATTGGAGCCAGACCAAAATATTCTTGGCCCTGTAAAAGTTCCCTGCATATGTAAGGCATGCATATGAAAAATACTTGGCAATAAAAAACCCAAGTTTTTCTTTCTTCCATGAATGCCAACATAATCAGTATCTCAAAATTTCATATTCCTAAAAAGATATAATTAAGTATGGCAAGGCAAGCAAGTTTTACCAAATCACCTGCCAAAGGGGACATCCCATAGGGAAAAACTCCAGAGTTGTTCATCCTTGAATTCCTGCAACTCTAAGGCTATCTAAGACAAAACAAAGACATATGAACTAACTTCAGTTTCTTGCTAATCTAATGAGCAGCTGACTGTTATAGTTTTTTAAAATGAATAAATGAATACAAATATATGACTTCAATTATGAATACATATGAATGAATACTGAACCAACCAATTTCTTATGCCTTACTTATCCAAGGGCTTGAACCTCCACCTTAATTAAACTCTTCCTCAACCGTCATATATGCTTCAGCCTTCTCAACATTACTGTTATCTTCTATGAGTACAGAATCAAGTAGTTTCACTTCTGTTACTTTCATCTCTGATGGGCATTTGTTACACTTAAATATCCCCAAGTCTCTTGCATTTATTAGTAATCATCAAAACATGTGACAACACATCAGATAAAATAATCCCCAAGATCATGTGAGAACAGCTCGATGAAATTCAGCTGCTGATAAACCAGCTAGACAAAATCCACAAGACAGTGATGCATTTGAAGAATGGCCACGAATAACAAATTTAAAATTATGCATGAATATACAATTAAGTCAAAATGCCACTTATATTTGTACTTGAAAACTTGTGACTATATAAATTGAATTTGTATAAAGGTAAACATCGACATCAAAAGAAAAACAATTAACATTTTTCATTTCATTTCAAATAAATTGTGTATTTATTCTTCAATCAATTATTGCAAAACCCTAACTACTTGCAACACCACCATAAATCACCAGTGAACAAGTCGCAGAACATCTTCAGCCGTGTGGTAAGCTAGATTGATGAGTACTATGTAATTTTATTAGGATCGATTACATGAATTTAGAATACCGAGTATTTTGATTACTTACTTGTTGAAGACATGATTGAAGTTGTCGTTGTCTCGTAGAGCACTGCAGCACGAACGGCCAAATCTTCCTTTGCCTGGTCACACACTCCAATTCTAGGTTTTCAATGGGGCAAACCGTAGACGAGCACAATCTGTCGTATGACGGCAAAGGAGACCTAGCCTATTTATTTCACAACCCTAGGACCACCCATCATGGGCCTAGTGGTTGGGCCTACACTGTCTTCCACATAAATCTAAATCAGGTGTCCAAAGGCCCAATACAATCAATCACATATTTGCGGCCTTGAGCATCATCAATTGGATCACACCATTAGCCCGTTTTGTAAAAGCCAAAAGACATAATTGATTGTAGCCCACAAGGATTATCAGAAATAATTCTAACATTCTCCCACTTGGGCAAAATCAATTATGTAATTTTAATTTGTAGAAAACATTTTGAAAACGACTCTCGGGCTAATAAACTATTTCCTAATGTGGCCACTAAACACATGATCCCAAGATGCAACACCTAATTAAGACTCCATCCAACAAAAGCTAAGTGATACCGAATCATGGCAGTAGTCATATCTTATGTCGACATAACACCTTCCATGGTTACAAATACCACCAACTCCGTCGACTAGTCATTTATGTGGAGTGTAGCAAGAAAATGACATGCCAATGTGATCTAATAGCCATACTGTCATTTTCTTTGTCAGTCCTCAATTTCTCTCAAATGCATTAAAGCCAGAGAAATTGTATGGTTTATGTGAAACCATTATGCCTCAGCTCCAATATGGCATCGATCACCGGCATAGTGATCCCATTGACCCCGAGCTCTAATATTTTAGCACTTATGCCTCAGCTCTAATATAGCATCGACCACCGACATAGTGGTCCTAAAGATACCGAGCTCCAATACTTTCGCATTTGATATACACATACAAAATTAATTATAATAAAATTCATCTCATCATTAATCATAAAATCAAATGCAAAGTTTACATCAATATGCTAAAAGTAAATAATTTGAAATAAAATGTTCAATGACATAAACCAACATAAAACCTTGAGCTCCCACTAACCAAACACATCAAAAGAACCCACAATGCCCATGTTCTCAACATGTCTATTGAAAACAACGGGCCTGAGTCCTTTGGTTAAGGGATCAGCTAACATGGAATCTGTTCCAATATGTTCTACCATTATAGCACCCTCTTTCACAAGGTCTCTAACGGTTAGGTACTTCAACTCCAAATGTTTGGATCCACTAGAAGTCTTATTATTTTTCGTATAAAACACTGCCGCACTATTATCACAGAAAATTCGCAGTGGCCTGGCAATGGAGTCCACAATGCGAAGTCCTGTCACCAGATTCCTCAACCAAACAGCATGAGTGGCAGCAGCAAAACAGGCAATGAACTCTGCCTGCATAGTAGAAGAGGCAACAAGAGTTTGTTTCTTACTCTTCCAAGATATCGCACCTCCAGCCAACATAAAAATGTATCCAGAAGTCGACTTCCTGTCATCAGGGCACCCGCCAAGATCTGAATCTGTGTACCCCACGATCTCCAAGTTGTCCACCCTTCTGAATGCAAGCATATACTCTTTAGTCCTTTTCAAGTACCTCATCACCTTCTTGGCGGCCATCCAGTGATCATTCCCAGGGTTTGACTGGTATCTACCTAGAACGCCAACCACGAAAGCGATGTCAGGCCTAGTGCATACTTGGGCATACATGAGACTACCCAAGGCACTTGCAAATGGTTTATCATTCATCTCTGCTCGCTCAACTTCATTCTTAGGACATTGATCTTTGTTGAATTTGTCACCTTTGACAACTGGAACATCACCGGATTTACAATTCTGCATATTAAATCTCTCCAAGACTCTATCAATGTAAGCCTTCTGAGATAATCCGAGTATGTGACGTGATCTGTCTCTATGAATCTCGATTCCCAACACAAAAGAAGCCTCACCAAGATCTTTCATGTCAAAGAATCTAGTCAGCATCCTTTTCGTCTCATGCAGCACACCAAGGTCATTAGAAGCTAATAATATGTCATCGACGTACAACACAAGGAAGATAAATTTGCTCCCACTGACCTTGAGGTATATACATTGGTCAACTTTATTTTCCTCGAACCCCATAGAAGTCACCACTTCATCAAATTTCAAATACCCTTTGTCTAGAAGCTTGTTTCGTGCCATAAATCGATCTCTTCAGCCTACAAAACAAGTTCTTACTATCACCAACATGGAAACCTTCAGGTTGATGCATGTATACTTCCTCACTCAAATCACCATTTAGAAAAGCTGTCTTCACATCCATTTGATGCAGCTCCAAATCAAAGTGAGCCACTAGAGCCATAATGATCCTAAAGGAATCCTTTGTTGATACTGGCGAAAAAGTCTCATTAAAGTCAATACCCTCCTTTTGTGTAAAACCTTTTGCCACTAGTCTAGCCTTGAACCTCTCAATGTTGCCCTTGGCATCCTTCTTTGTCTTAAAGACCCATTTACAACCAATTGCCTTACAATTGACAGGCAACTCAACAAGCTCCCATACACCATTAACTGACATAGATTGCATCTCTTCATCCATCGCATGCCTCCACTTATCAGACTGAGAGCAAGTGATAGCCTCCTGATAGCTCTTTGGATCAACAATGTCTCTAATGTCATATGCATCCTCACTGAGATAGACGATGAAATCATCACTAATAGCAGATTTCTTTTCTCTAGATAATCTTCTCAAAGGAATCTGTGCCTCAGGCTCTGTAGGTTGTGCAACCTCAACCACAGCCGGAGGATCAACAACATCATCGGTCTGAGGAACGACTACATCCTCAGTCGGAACAACCATCCCAACTGGAGCAACTGACCGAACACTGACAATGGAAACAGGTAAAGGTAAAGCAACAGTCTCAGGTGAAAGCATGTCGGTCTCATCGGATGGAGCAATGGGGTCTGCTACGTCAAGTTCCAAGAATTTGGCATTTATGGACTCTACTATCCTTTCCCCTCTTCCGGGACAGAAGAACCTGTATCCTTTAGCACGTTCTGGATATCCAATGAAAAAACAACGACTAGTCTTGGGGTCTGTTTTCTTCTGCAAGGGATTATAAATTTTTACTTCAATGAGCAACCCTGACTCGAAGATGGTTCAGCCGGGTTTTCTTCTGTCGAGTTCAAAAGGAGTTTTGGGAACAGATTTACTAGGAACTCTGTTAAGAATGTATAGAGCTGTTTTCAAGGCTTCACCCCACAGATATTATGGCAAGTTACATCTACTCATCATGCTTCTCATCATATCCTTAAGAGTCCTATTACGTCTTTCGGCTACACCATTTTGTTCAGGAGTCCCAGGCATGGTGTATTGCGGAACTATTCCGCAATCCTGCAAGTATAAAGCAAATGGTCCCATATATTGTCCTGTGGCACCATATTTACCATAATACTCTCCATCACGGTCGGACCTCACAACCTTGATCACTTTTGCCAACTGCTTCTCAACTTCAGTTTTAAACACTTTAAATTTTTCAAGTGCTTCAGATTTTTCTTTAATCAAATAAAAATACCCAAATCGTGAAAAGTCATCAATGAAGGTAATGAAAAACCTGTTACCGCAGATTGTAGAAGTAAGAGGCCCACTGATATCTGTGTGAATAATCTCTAAAAGATCAGAACTTCTAGTTGCACCTTTCCTTTTGGTCTTCGTGAATTTTCCCCTGATGCAGTCCACACAAGTACCCAGATCATTAAAATTCAAGGAAGGTAGAATATTTGCCTTTGTCAATCTCTCAACCCTTTCCCTAGAAATGTGACCTAAGCGCTTGTGCCATAGCATAAAAGATTTTTCTTCAACTTTGGATCTCTTAGCAAATGTAACTCTCAACAACTAAGGATGAAGCAACATCATCTAAGCTAAAGACAATTTATATAAACCATCAACCAAAAATCCATAACCAACAATTAGGAGTTCAACATCGACTCATTTCACCATTACCAAAAGTAAACTGAAACCAAGTTTATCCAATAAAGAAATCGAAATTAAATTCCTCCTAAAAGAAGGTACATAAAAAGTATTCTTCAAAATAAGTTCAAAACCAGATCCTAAAATTATCTGACGTCTCCCACTGACTCCACTACTTCAAGATCATTTCCTACCCTTAGCTTGCTTTCCCTCAGACCGATCCCTCAGTTTACGAACCCTGTGGGACACAAAGAATATGGGTTGTGGAACCACTATCAAGCCACCAAGAATCAATTGGGACATCAACTAGATTAGACTCAAAACAAACAAAAGCTAAGTTATTACCTCCAGTTTACGCTTGTTCTCTAGCCAAGCTTTGAACTTTGCACAATCAGGTTTCTTATGCCCCTTTTCCTTACACGAAGCACCAAATAGTTCTCTTAAAAGCATCGGCCTAGGACCTCCTACAGATGACGTTGACCCTTACCTGGTTTCCTTAATTCCCGATTCTTGTGAGAAGCATTAGGAGTATTCTTGTGTTTCCAATTGCCCTTCCCGAATGGGGTTTGGTATGAATGACAAGAAAGCTACATCACTCTTTTCATTCTTGAGTTTCTCTTCCTCGGCAACACACTTGGTAATAAGATTATTCACACTCCAATTCTCACCAATGGTATTGTGGGCAGTTTTAATTTGTGTGAAATTAGCAGGCAAGCAATTCAAGGCATGATCGACAATAAATTTCATTCAGCTCAATTTTGTGGGATTTCAGCTTGGTTTGGATGTGAACTATCTTCAGAATAAATTCCCTTACACCCCCAATATTGTTATACTTCATGTCCATTAACTCTTTCATTAGACATCCAGACTCAGCATTGTCAGATACCTTGTGTTATACCCCAATTTTGTCCGCTTATATTTTCATTTTTTTTGTTTTGTCGTGGCAAAGTGGGGAGGTCGCGTCGAAGTGAGGTCGTATCTTGAACATGAAGAGGTCGTCTGTGAGCTGAGGTCGGTCTTAGAGTGTGGAGAGGTCGTCTGCCGAGTGTGGGAGATCGCGTGCCGAGCTGTGGAGAGGTCGCGTTCGAGCCGTGGAGAGGTCGCGTTCGAAGTTGAGATCTGCCGAGCCGTGGGAGGTCGCTTGCCGAGCCGTGGAGTAGTCGCGTGCCGAGCCGTGAAGAGGTCGCGTACGAGTTGAGATCGGTGCCGAGTGGGGAGGTCGCTTGCCGAGCCGTGGAGTAGTCGGCGTCTTGAGCCGTGAAGAGGTCGCGTCGAGTTGGTCGGGTGCCGAGTCGTGGGCGCTCGCTTGCCGAGTCAGGAGTAGTCGCGTCGAAATGAGGTCGGGCGCCGAGTCAGGAGAAGTCGCGTCTTGGCCGTGGAGAGGTCGTGACGCCGAGCCGTGGGGAGGTCGCCACCTAGCCGGTGGTCGCGTCTACCTGTGGAGAGGTCGTGACGCCGAGCAGGGAGATCGTATCTTGAAATGGGCCATTTTTAGCCCAATTGCAGTTCATTACAAGCGTTATTAAAAAAACCTAAAATTCAAAACTAAAAAATCAAAGTCAGATTTCCACACTTCACCCTTCACAAAGTCATCTGCATATCTTCACCAAAGTCCTCTGCATATCTCCTCACCCACTCTACAAACTATGTCTTACCTATATGTCCCCACATGCCTCTTGCTTTTTCTTCATCTGCCAACCAAGTTTGACAAACAATGCAATTTAATCAAAAAAGGAGGAGCACCATGTTAAAGTTACTACTGATTGCAATTTTTTCAAACCATTGATATCATCTCGGACTTTGCACATGTTACCATCTCCTCAAAGATCATTTTAGTACACACTTAGCATACAAGTTGCAACCTTAAGTGGACAAAGCCGAGCCCTCTATTTTTCTATAAATAGCAGTAGAGAATAGGGGAACGAAAGAAAAATTACACTTAATTTCAGAATTGGATACCTCATTCTTGGTACCAATTATACACAACAATATGAGAGAAAATTGAGAGAAAAAGAGAAGAACCAAAAAGGGGTAGCGAAGCAAAGCGTAGAAGAAGCAGGGAAGAAAGGAGAAGGTTTGCCTCCTTCACCCTCTCCCACGATCTCTCTCTCTTTCTCCCTCCCTCTCCCCCTCCGCCGTCTCTGCCTTCTTCTTCTCGCATGCGCTCCCTTTGTTTTTAAGCCACGCCATCCCCCTTCCAGTGCCAGCGTGAAGAGTGGCCTTGGCGACAGCGCGCCCTCTCCTCGCCTTCTTCTTCTCGCTCTCTCTCTCTCTTCTCTCTCTCTCTCTTTCCCTCCTTCCCTCTCATCTCCTTTTCTTTCTTTCTTGCAATGTGCATCTTTTCTTTCCTTTTGTTGTGTTGGTGTGTGTGTGTTTAGGTTTAATCTCCCCCTTATTTCATGTTCTGCTCCTTTTTATTTTTATTTTTATTTTTCTTATCACACCCCTTTCTTTTATTTACGCCTCCCTCCCCTTTATTTTAGGTTACATTATTCGCACTCAGTTTCTCTTCATTTACGCTCCTTCCCTTTTTTTGTTTTTGTGTTTCTTTTCTTTTCTTTCCTTTTTATTCTATTCTGGTTTTTTTAGTCAAATTAGTACAATCTTATTCAACAAAATTTCACATACAAATATCGAAACCCTATTTTTTCTTAAAAAGCGTTTGATAAAAATCACGAAAATTAATTTACTAGTAATGATTACTCGAGATTGCTTCCGTTTAGTCATTACAAATATCTTAATTCTCTAAATCAAAATGAGTGGTTAGTGAGGACCTCTCTTGCTTGCTTCTTGTTTGGTCCCCATGAATCCCCATCATCTTTATAAAAATAAAATCAATCTTTTTTTACTAGTAACGATCACTCGAGATTGCTTCCCGCTTGATCATTACGAACACCGTTAATTTTCTAAACAAAATAGGTTGTTAGTGAGGACCACTCTTGATTGCTTCTTGTTTGGTCCTGCAAAACCTACCTTTTTTCCATCAAAAAATATACAATTAAAATCAACCAACACACAACCATTTTCTACCCAAGAACTACGTAGCCTTTGATTTCTCCACTGCACCCGGAGATACGTAGGAGCAGGAGCCCACTCCTGTCAAGCGCAAAAATAAACGACTTTTATTAAGTCCTCTTTTTTTTTTTATCTTGGTTAATTTTTTTTTTAAAATAAAAGGGAAATAAATATTTTTTTAGAAGTTAATAAGATTTGCACAATTAATTAGAGGTAACCTTTTTCGAAAGGATGTTGTAGGGTGCTAATACCTTCCCTACACATAATCGACTCCCGAACCCAAATCAGGTCTTAAGGACCACTTTTCTTCAAAAAAGGTTTTTCCAATATTTTTCCTTCGAAAATAAATTATTGGTGGCGGCTCCATTAAACTCGAATAAAATCCCTCCGGATTTTTCGGTCGCTACAAATGCTTAGAGGACTTTTAGAGAGTCAAGCCTAACATGATTAATTGTGCCAAATAATTAACTTCATTTTTTTTGTTATTCTTTTTTAATTCCCCTTCTTTTTATTTTTATCTTTATTTATTTATTTATTTATTTATTTATTTTCTTTTGTAAATATTTATTTATTATTTATTTGTTTAATTTTAATTTGTTGTGAATATTGAACATTAGGATAGACGACTATATTTGTATGCTTTGTTTGTTTTGCAGCTTGGGTAGTGTTAGGGTGTTGCCCCTCTCACACACCGCACCTACACGTTCGCACACACATGTGAGTAAGGCCCTATACCCGGGTCAGAGCAAAACTTAAGTTGAGTGGAGGTTAGGTGATGGTCAATTGGAATTTGCTTTCCTTCTGGCTATTGCGAGAACTTCATCTAGAGTGTGCTCCCTCTGAGTATTCCGCACCTGATAGTTATCTATCGTTGTGGTTAATATTCAGGAGGAGACTTTAGCTCTAGAAGCCTTTGGTGAGAATGTGATTAGAGCCACCATGAGATCTATCACTTAATACAAGACCATAGACCCTTAGGTTAGAAAATCTCTAATTTTAGGTTTAACCCATTTAAGACACAAGGGGCATCATATCATTTTTATTCTTCCACCAAAATTTGTTATATCACATCTATGCATAAAAAAAAAGGGTCTACTAAATCGCATATCTTTGTGCATGCTACATAAATAGTCATTATCATCACTCAACATTATATCTTCATGCATTCATACTTCCAAAAAAAAACATGTTGAATTTTTTTTTAAAAAAAATGTCATTCATTCTCATTTCATTTTAAGTCGCCAGAAGCATAAGAACTCAAAGTTTGGCTGCAAGTATTTTGTGAGATAATATGGGATCAAGCTAAACTGTCCCTTTGAAGAAGCACATACATCCGAGAATAAAAAGTCTGAAATAGAAAGCCTCAAGAAGTGTGCCAATTTAATGACGACGAGTATTCATTGTAACCTTCATTGGAAAATATGGGAATATTCTCAAGTTGCTAGAGGTGGATGTGCAAGTAAATGCCATTTCTGCACTTATCCAATTCTATGATTCTCCCATGAGGTGCTTCACTTTTAAGAATTTCCAAATGGCTCCCCACCTTTGGAAGAATTTGCCGGATTTTAGGATACTCAACCGAAAACGTGAAGCCTTACCAACGCACCCGAGATTTTAATCTCCTACAAGAGGTTGCTATAATTCTGAAAGACAAGGAAGATGAATTAAAGAAAAGAAAGTTAAACCGAAATGGCGTCGAGGGGTTTCCGCTAGAGTATTTTGAAGAAAAGATGAGGCATTTGGCTAGTGTTCAAGATTGGGCATCTTTCATGGAAGTGTTGGCTCTTACAATTTTTGGCATTATGTTATTTCCGCGCATTGATGGCTATATAGACTTGGCCTCGATTGATGTGTTCCTAGCCTTTAAAAAAAAGAAAGAGAGCCCAGTGTCAGTCATTCTTGCGGATACTTATTGTGCCCTCACTCATGGCTATGAAAAAAGGAAAACGCTATCATGTTGCTTATCCACTCTCTATGTGTGGCTTGTCACCCACGTATTCGAAAATAGGAAAATGTCATGTCCTTTGCGGACTTCAACACATGTGATATAGGGTCGAGATGGAGATCGGTGGGCTGTGTCTCTGGCGGATCTTGATGAAAAGACGGTCCTGGTACCCGGGGTGGTTGGATATACATGAAGTGATCTATCGGTCGGGAATTTCCCTAATGTTCCACTTATAGGAACAAGAGGATGTATTAACTATAATCCTTCTCTGCTTTGCTAAGACAACTTGGTTATTCTATGATGAATCCACCGTCGGATCGGATAGCGACCCCCTTTGTGGTATATGAGTTCGATCAAGGAAATAGTGTAATGCTCGAAAGGTTCGACATGCTTGGGACCAAGTCACTCGGAAAGGGAAAGTTCTCGGAAAAGAAGCATTGGAGCTACGGACGATTACAACCAATGGATCGAAAGTAGGGTTCGAGAAATCAAATTACTGCTCCATGGTACACCTCCGACTTACCAGAAGTACCAAAATCTATCCCTATTACGAGTAAAGAGATGGAAGAACTTAAAATAGCTTTGTCAAAAGCTAATGAGGAAAAGGAAGAATTACAAGCAAAGTTAGAAAAGGCACTTCAAGAGAACAAGTACTTGCAGTCGGAAAATATCCTAAAAGGGAAGTTCATTGAGAGAAGCAACAAAAGAGCAAAAGTAGAGGAAAAGAGTAAGTATGACGTGCAACTTTGTCTGAGAGGAGCAAATGAAGAGCTAGAGCTGCGTAATCAAGAAAGGGACAAGGCTATAGAAAATGCCTATATATGGAAAGGATTGTGGAAAAAGTCCTCGGTTATCGAAAAGAACTTGCAAGAGGAGCTTGAAGGTTTAAAGCGACATCTTGAGAAGGTAGTAGCTGGGCATGAGAACCGAGCCCAAAAGGAGCAGCAATACAAGGAAGAAACAGAAGAAATGCTTGTGAAATATCAAGATGCGCTGAAAAAAGAACAAGAGGATGCAAATGAGTTGCGGGACTATATTGAATATCAAGAGAAGATCTATGACGACCTAAAAATGAAAGCACGTATTGGGAGAATCGTTTTACAAAAGCGGTCAATCGGATAGAAAATCAAGCACTCTTTAATGAACTGAGGAACGAAGGCATGCATTGGAGAGACTGTTTTCAAAGTTGGCAAGTTTGGCCAATCAAGCAATCATAGATATCCCAAGGCGTCTAGAGGAGGCTGATACGGCGATGCACCCACCGAATACTCCACCAATGTTTACAAGTTTATTGAATTTTGTAAAAGTTTGATAGAAGAATTGAGAGAAAAGGCTGGTTGTCCTATTAAGAAGAAAAAGGGACACTAATTCTTTGAGGCTTTAGTTTGAGTGAATTATACTATTTATGTTTCTCATCAACAAAGGATTTGTCATTTTGCTTATTGATCCCATTTTATTCTCCAAATTACTTAACGCTTTTAAAAAAATGGATAATTACAACAAAGCAATGAGGCCTATGGTTCCATGGTACAAAATGAATAGACTCATACATCCACATCCATTCATTCATTTTTTCTTCTTACATACTCATATCATTTTTTTAATCACTCGTAAATTAATCAAACAAACTGATTCCTCGACACCCTTATCGAACTCGCTCTCAATCAAAGATCATGGATGACCAAGAGGTGAAAGAGGGCGCCAACCAAAGGAACAGATGAGCAAAGTTTTGGAGCTTCTGCAATCCCTAAACAAAGACAAAGGCTGCGGATGGGGCTTCTCCAGTGAATGATGAAAGTCAAGCTACACCTTCCCACCCACTGGCTTTGGTCCTATGCAGTTGCAATATGGTCTCAATACTCAAGGGATGATGGTATCTTTTGCAATTTACCGCGAGGTCCTACACCTCACCGATTAGCAACCCTCAGAATCAAGTACCACAGTTCCCACTTTATGGACTCCCACCTGGTTACACGCCACCTATGGCCAATGATGATACTGCAAACCATAACCCCCAAGGCCCACAGCACAACAGTTCCCACTATTTGGTCTCCCGCCCGGTTATACACCGCCAAAGCTAACAATAACTCTCTGAATCGATTCCCAAGCACTTGTTGTGCAAGATGTGGCTCAAGGATCCGGCTCCGGAACTGAAACCACACCAGTTCAAAGCTCAACTCCTGGCTTCATGACATACACCTTTCCACCTGGTTATGCACCATCCCATCCCGGAATACTCAAGGAGTCAATACGCCGTAGTGACCCCGTGATGAATCACCGACCAATTTGGCTACCCCTATTATATTCAAGGAAATCCATTGAATCCCCAGACTAACCGCATTGCCTGGTCTCCAGCTATGGGAGGACCCAATCTAAGCATCCCAGTTGGGAATCAATCGTCTGATACGAAGTTGCAAATCCTCGAAGATAGGCTAAGAGCTGTAGAAGGAGTAAGTTATCTCGGTTCAAGTATCGCTTGGATCTTTGTCTCGTCATCGATGTGGTTGTACCACCGAAGTTCAAGGTGCCGGATTTCGACAAGTATAAAGGGACAACTTGCCGAAAAGCCACTTGACCATGTCTTTGTAGGAAGATGGCGTCCTATGCACATGATGACAAACTTGATTCATTTCTTCCAGGATAGTTTAACAGGGCAGCGTCGAGTTGGTATACACACCTTGAGCGATCTCACATTATTTGTTGGAAAGATTTGGCGGATGCCTTCTTGAAGCGATATAAGTATAACATTGATATGGCTCTGACGAATGCGCAGCAAAACATGGCAAAAAGAGACAATGAGACTTTCAAAGAATATGCCCAACGATGGAAGGGATCGGCCCAAGTGGAACCACCTCGATTGAAAAAGAAATGGTGGCCATGTTCATGGATACTCTTCAATCACCCTTCTATGACAAAATGATCGGAAGTGTATCCTCAAACTTTTCGAGATATGGTCATCGTAGGGAAAGAGTTGAAGGAGGAATGAGAAATGGAAAGATTGCCCAAAGTTTTCTTTGGAACTAGTAATATCAAGAGACCCCCAACAAACTTCATAAAGAAGAAAGAAGGGGAAACCAATGCTGTGATGACGAGCCCGGGAGGACAAACACAAGGAAAACCACCCCAATTCTTTACCAATTTCCCACATCCTTTTCCATACCCCTACCTCGCACCTCCATCCATTCCCCCCCCCTCTCATAATCCTACCCCCCGGCCAAACCAACCAATGATGCCATTTCGACCACCTTCTCCCATTCAAACACAAGCACAGCCAGTTGCTCCCACCCAACCGAACCAAAACCAGAAACAACCAAATGACCAAGAAAAGAAAGCAGACCAAATTGATCCTATTCCCATGACCTATACGGATTTGTTCCAGCACCTAATCAATAACTCCTTGATCTCTCCATGCTCAATGAAACCACTCCAACCTCCCTTCCCAAGAGGATATGACCCAAATGCCAAGTGTGAGGTTCATGCGGCGATGGAGTCACACAACTGAAAATTGCAAAGCTTTGAAGTACGTGGTTCAAGATCTGATCAATGCCAAATGGTTGAGTTTTAAAGAGGATGGACCTAATGTGGGTAATAATCCCCTTCCAGGTCATGGAGGTTCAGCAGTCAACGCCATTATTGAAGAGTTTAGGGATCAGCCCCTGATAATGAAAGTAGAGGATGTCCGTACTCCCTTGAAGATCATTTATGCCAAACTCTGCGAGTTCGGTATAATTGAGATGAAATACGATGAGAGGGACTTATGTAGCTTGCATCCTGATGACAGTCATTGCATAGAGGAATGCGAGGAATTCAGGCAAATTCTCCAAGAATTGTTAAACAGACACTTGATACAGGTAGGTTGTGTGAAGAAAGATGAAAATATATTGACCCTTCAGTCAAGTGAAGATAAAAACACGACCTTCCCAAAACCATTGGAGATCTGTTACAACAAGCCAGTCCGAGGCGTGCCTAAACCGATAACTATTCATGTACCAACTCCTTTCCCTTTCAAGAACGCTAATGCAGTGCCATGGGATTACAGTATGAAGGTCTTTGTGGACAATTTAGGGGATGACCAGTTAAAGACGGCATCTGGATCTGGCAATCCTGCTATCACTAACATCTCAGGAATCGGTGGGATGACCCGAAGTGGGCAATTTATACCCTATCGGACCCATGGCCAAAGCTGACAAGGGAAAAGATAAAGAAGAAGAATCCATTGATAGAGATATGGGTAATGAGGCAAAGAAAGCAGAAGAAAACAAGAAAGTAGTGTCTGAAGAAGAGGTTTGTGAATTCACGAAATTTATGAAGCGAGTGAATACAAGGTGGTGGATCAGTTGAATCATACTCTGCAAAAATATACGTGTTATCACTCTTTGAATTACAGCGCCATAGGGAATCATTGATGAAAGTGCTAAATAAAGCTCATGTCACCCACGACATCACGGTGAACCAATTCGACGGGATTGTGGGTAATATTGTTGCTAGTAATTACCTTACTTTCACTGATGAAGAAATTCCAGTTGAAGGAATGGGGCATAACAAAGCATTGCATATCTCTGTGAAGTGTGGAGACTATATCCTTGCTAGGGTACTCATCGATAATGGGTCATCTCTAAATGTTATGCCAAAATCTACCTTGGCAAAGTTGTCTGTTGACGGATCATATATGAAGCCCAGTACCATGGTGGTAAGAGCCTTTGATGGGTCTAGAAGAGAGGTTATTGGAGAAATCGAGCTACCTATACAAGTCGGTCCTCGCACATTCGAGGTAGTCTTTCAGGTAATGGAAAGTGTACCAAAGATACGATTACTCCTTGGAAGACCATGGATCCATTCACCGAGTTGTGCCTTCAACCTTACACCAAAAGCTGAAATTTTCAATGGATAATAAGTTGGTATTTGTCTGGTGAAGAAGAGATGCTAGTAAGCAAGCCATCCTCCACGCGCTATATTGAGGCTGCAGAAGAAGCTCTTGAGACGTCTTTTCAAACGTTGGAGATTGCAAATGCCACTTTCGCAGGAGAAGGAGTCCTAATGAAGAAACCAAAATTGTCTGAAACCTCCACGATGATCGCTAAAGTTATGATGAAAGGAGGGTATCAGGCCGGATGTGGATTGGGAAGATATGAACAAGGGATCGTGATGCTGGTAGAACTTCCAGATAACAGAAACAGATATGGGTTGGGATACGAACCAAACAGATTTGACAAAAAGAGAATTGCCAAAGAAAGAAAAGAAAAGAGGATAGCTAGACTGGAAGGCAGAGAGCCAAAAGATGAGAGTATTCCCATCTGTGACATCAGGCAAAGCTTTCGGAGTGCAGGAATATTGAATCCGAATCAGATAAGCGACTATCAAGAACGATCATAGTGCGTAAAACGACAATGTCAACCTTGTCCACCCTTGCTCATGAATGAAGAGCTTGGAAATTGGGAGATCGTTGAGTTTCCCGTGATCTTTGATTCAAAGTAATTATGTAATGCAAATTCTATTGCTCTGCCCAAGGCTTTAGAATAATTTATTGTCAAAAGGGCGCACATGTTTCATTTCAGTACCATTATCAATAAAACGCACTTTGAATTTTCCAATCATTTCTCTTTTCTTTCCTTTTCCATCTTTTCCATCTCTCTTCATCTTTTTCGCTTTTCATTTCGTTATTTTTAACTAATGCAGATCCAAAACATTGTCTTTGAAAATAATGATGCCAGTAACTCATACTATAATTTTGAATACCCCATTAATCATACTGAGGAAGATAATGAAGACAATTGGGATACCCCTCCTGAATTAATGAAGTTGGTGGAACAAGAAGCTAAAGTGATTCAACCCCACGAGGAAGAAACTGAAACAATCAATCTGGGTACTGAAAACGACAAGAAAGAAGTTAGGATTGGAACCACAATGAAAAGCAGTGAGCGAGAAAAATTGGTTAAACTCCTATTTGAATATGCAGATGTTTTCGCATGGACATACCGAGATATGCCTGGATTAGATAATAGCATAGTCGAGCACAAATTACCATTAAAACCGAGTGCCCACGGTCAAGCGGCGAGAAGGATGAAGCGGAGATGTCACTCAAGATTAGAGATGAGGTAAAAAAAGCGATTCGGCCTTGGTTTTAGAGCAAAATACCCTCAATGGGTGGCTAATATTGTTCGATCCCAAAGAAAGACGGAAAGGTCCGAATGTGTGTTGACTATAGAGATCTAAACAAGGCCAGCCCTAAGGATGACTTCCCTTTGCCACATATTGATGTCTTGGTAGATAGCACAGCTCAACACTCTGTCTTCTCTTTCATGGATGGATATTCTGGCTATAATCAAATCAAGATGGCTCCCGAAGATATGGAAAAAACCACATTTATCACTTTATGTGGAACTTTCATTTACAAAGTAATGCCGTTTGGATTAAGAAATCTTTGGGGCAACATACCAAAGAGCAATGGTGGCTTTGTTCCATGACATGATGCACAAAGAAATAGAGGTCTACGTGGATGACATGATTGTAAAATCCAAAACAGAGGAAGGTCATACCATTAACCTACAAAAACTTTTTGAGCGACTGAGGAAGTATAAACTCCGGTTAAACCCAGCTAAGTGTAGTTTTGGTGTAAGGTCGTGCAAGTCGCTAGGGTTTATAGTTAGCCGAAGGGAATAGAAGTTGACCGGCCAAAGTAAAAGCAATCCTCGAAATGCCGAGCTCCTGCACCGAAAAAGAAGTTCGTGGATTCTTGGGAAGATCGAACTACATCGCCAGGTTTATATCCCAACTAATCGCTACTTGTGAGCCAATTTTCAAGTCATTGTAAGAATCAAGAAACCAAATGGAACGATAATTGCCGAAAGCTTTTGAGAAAATCAAACAAGATTTACAAGATCCACCGGTTTTGGTACCCCCTGTGCCAGGGAGACCCCTCATCATGTACTTAACAGTATTGGACGAATCAATGGGTTGTGTGCTAGGACAACATGATGAATCTGGTAAAAAGGAGCATGCCATTTACTACTTGAGCAAGAAATTCACTAGCTGCGAGACGAGGTATTCATTGTTAGAACGAACGTGTTGCGCGTTAACCTGGGCCGCACATCGTTTGAGACAATATATGCTATCCCATACAACCTGTTTGGTGTCCAAAATGGATCCGATCAAGTATATTTTTGAAAAGCCTGCTCTCACAGGAAGAATTGCCCGTTGGCAAATGTTGTTATCTGAGTACGATATTGTGTATGTCACCCAAAAGGCAATTAAAGGCAGTACCTTAGCTGAATACTTAGCTCATCAACCTGTGGAAGACTATCAGTCAATGCAGTGTGATTTCCCAGACGAAGACATAATGGCTCTATTTGAAGGAAAAGAAACCCCTGATGGCGAAAAATGGATCTTGTTGTTTGACGGTGCCTCTAATGCATTGGGACATGGGATTGGAGCTGTGCTGATTTCCCCAGAAAATCATTTCATTCCATTTACTGCAAGATTGTGTTTTGATTGTACAAACAATATGGCAGAGTATGAGGCATGTGCCATGGGCATTGATGACCATTGAATCAAAGGTCAAGATTCTCGAAGTATATGGAGACTCGGCTTTGGTTATCCATCAGTTAAAAGGCGAATGGGAAACGAGAGATTCCAAATTAGTTCCTTACCACGATTACATCAAAGAATTGATGGAACAGTTTAATGAAGTCACCTTCCATCACATTCCGCCTGAAGATAATCACCAGCGGGCGCCTTAGCTACTCTATCATCAATGTTCAAAATCGATATGAGGATAGCCTACCGCTCATAAAAATACGTAATCACGACCGACCAAAGACACCGCTTAGCAATAGGAGAGCCTGATGGCAAACCCTGGTATTACGACATCAAACGATACATCACGAATACAGAATGTCCTCCTAATGTCTCAGAGAATGATAAAAGAGCATTAAGGCGTTTGGCAATGGGATTCTTTCTAAACGGCGAAGTGCTCTACAAGAGAAACCATGACATGGTACTTCTTAGGTGTGTTGATAAGACCGAGGCGGAAAAGATTATGCGAGAGGTTCATGAAGGTTCCTTTGGGACTCACGCAAACGGGCACGCAATGGCAAGAAAAATCTTGAGGGCTGGCTATTATTGGTTGTCTATGGAGACTGATTGTTTCGGTTATGTGAAGAAATGCCACAAATGTCAGATTTACGCCGATAATATCCATGTGCCACCAATCTCTTTGAACATCTTGACAGCACCATGGCCTTTCTCAATGTGGGGATTGGATGTCATTGGACCCATTGAACCTAAGGCATCCAATGGACACCGTTTCATTCTTGTCGCAATCGACTATTTCACTAAATGGGTTGAAGCGGCTTCATATTTGAGTGTGACAAAAAATGTGGTTGTCAAATTCATCAAGAGAGATTTGATCTGTCGCTATGGTTTGCCAAATAAGATTATCACTGATAATGGGACTAATTTGAACAACAAGATGATGAAGGAGCTGTGTAATGACTTCAAGATCCAACATCATAATTCCTCACCATACCGCCCAAAGATGAATGGGGCAGTTGAAGCCGCAAATAAGAACATCAAGAAGATTGTCCAAAAGATGGTGGTAACATTTAGAGATCGCACGAAATGCTCCCTTTCGCCTTGCATTATCGGACTTGATTCGCACCTCAACAGGGCAACCCCTTTCTCGCTGGTGTATGGAATGGAAGCAGTGCTTCCCATTGAAGTTGAGATCCCCTCGTTAAGGGTATTGATGGAGACAAAACTAGAAGAGGCAGAATGGGTTCAGGCTCCTGGATCAATTGAATCTCATTGAAGAAAAGAGTGATGGCCTTATGTCATGGGCAACTATATCACCACAGGATGAAGAGGGCTTACGAAAAGAAAGTTCGCCCTCTAGAATTCCAAGAAGGAGACCTTGTACTCAAGAAGATTTTGCTCATCCAAAAGGATTCTCGTGGAAAATGGACTCCAAATTATGAAGGTCCGTATGTTGTGAAAAAGCTTTTCTGGAGGAGCCTTAATCCTCACAAGGATGGGCGGCGAAAATTTCCCGCTCCCAGTAAACTCTGATGCGGTCAAAAAATATTATGCCTAAAAAAAAACATATAAAAACCAAGCAAAAGTGAGCTCGCTAGGTTGAAAACCTGAAAAGGCGACCTAGGAACAAATTAGTGTGACCCGTTTGATTGAACACGTGAAAGAGCAATCCAAGCAAAAGTTAAGTGCGAAATCGGACATTGAAGAAGGTGACGCATCAAAGGGCTCTTATACAGAGGCGATTCTATATATTTTGAGTAGAGTAATGAGTAATCAAAGTTATGGATATGGGAAGCTGGCATTTGTTCCTACAAAGACACAAACTATAAAATATCTGTTTAGTTATTGTCTTTCTTTGTTTTTTCTTCTTCCTGCATTTTTCTTGATGTATCTTCAAGTCTGTGTAACTTCAGTCCTTGGACACATGACTCTTTTCTTTTGAATACCAAACACCTCCGCTCGTATTTCAAAATGTTGTTTTATGATAATAGACACTGAATTGTGAAGCATGTGATGATATGGGAAAGCATTAAAGTTATTATATACATCTTAAGAATCACGAGGAAACGCCAAATCTCAACAAATAAATTTCAAAAAGGGCAAAGGGATTACCTTTAAAAAAGTAACTACCACAAAATCGATAACTCGCGCTCCCTCCCAGTCGAAGGCATAGCATGACTAAATCCGATGAATCTCAGTCCGTCCCATATCTTTAAGCACTAGAGATCATACGGGTCGAGGAATCAGTAAAAATAATAATCGCATTGCATACATGCATCACATACCATATATCCGTGCATCATCTTCATATCACCACCTTTTAACCGTTTTGTTACACCTGGTCCGTGCACCAAAATTTGATCCTTCATTCTCGTTTACAAACAATGCGCCTAGCATTGGTCCTTTATTTTGCTTTCTAAGCGACGCGCCAAGCGTTAATCACTCTTTATTGCTTTTCGATCACCGCGTCAGTACCCGACCTGGCGGAGATCCTTCTTTATAGTTTTTTGATAAACGCGCCAAGCGTTAATCCCTCATTATTGCTTTTTGATCACCGCGTCAGTACCCGACCTGGCGGTAGTCCCTCATTATTGCTTTTTTGACCAACATATCAGTTCCGGACCTGATGTTGATCCTTCTTTATTGCTTTCCATCGACGCGTCAATACCCTACTTGGCGTCGAACCTTCCGATCACCGTGTCAGTACCCGACCTGGCGGCGATCCTTCTTTATTGCTTTCCATCGACGCGTCAATACCCTACTTGGCGTCGAACCTTCCGATCACCGTGTCAGTACCCGACCTGGCGGAGATCCTTCTTTATAGTTTTTTTGATAAACGCGCCAAGCGTTAATCCCTCATTATTGCTTTCCGATCACCGCGTCAGTACCCGACCTGGCGGAGATCCTTCTTTATAGTTTTTTTGATAAACGCGGCATGGCGTTAACCCTCATTATTGCTTTCCGATCACCGTCGATTCGACCTGGCGAGATCCTTCTTTATAGTTTTTTTGATAAACGCGCCGGCGTTAATCCTCATTATTGCTTTCCGATCACCGTGTCGCATTGCGGACCGCGGAGATCCTTCTTTATAGTTTTCGATAAACGCGAAGCGTTAATCCCTCTTTATCACTTTTAGATTACCTCGTCAGTACCCGACCTGGCCGTATTCCTTCCTTATCACTTTCCGATTAAACGCATCAAGCGTTGATCCCTCATTGTCATTCCTCACGTCAAGTTCAAGACAAAATTAGTGTATTTATCTTTAGCTCTATTTTATGACAAAAATATAACAACCATTGTTGTTTGCATTTTCTAATAAAATATAACTAAAGAGGGGCAATTATACCCCAATTTTGTCCGCTTATATTTTCATTTTTTGTTTTAGGGCGCCGAAATGGGAGGTCGCGCATCGAGCCGAGGTCGATGCCGAGTCGTGAAGAGGTCGACGCCGAAATGAGGTCGGGTGCCGAGCCGTGGAGAGGTCGTGACGCCGAGCCGCGGGGAGATCGCGTGCCGAGCCGTGGAGAGGTCGCGTTAGAGCCGTGGAGAGGTCGCGTTCGAGTTGAGATCGGTGCCGAGCGCGGGGAGGTCGCTTGCCGAGCCGTGGAGTAGTCGCGCGTCGAGCCGTGAAGAGGTCGCGCATCGAAGCCGAGATCGGTGCCGAGCCGTGGGGAGGTCGCCGAGCCGGTGGAGTAGTCGCGTCGAGCCGTGAAGAGGTCGCGTCTCGAGTTGAGGTCGGGTCGAGCCGTGGGCGCTCGCTTGCCGAGCTGTGGAGTAGTCGCGTCGAGCCGAGGTCGGGCGCCGAGCCGTGGAGAAGTCGCGCGTCGAGCCGTGGAGAGGTCGTGACGCCGAGCCGCGGGAGGTCGCCATCGAAGCCGAGGTCGCGTCGCTACCGTGGAGAGGTCGTGACGCCGAGCCGGGAGATCGTATGCCGAAATGGGCCATTTTTAGCCCAATTGCAGTTCATTACAAGCGTTATTAACAAAAACCTAAAATTCAAAACTAAAAATCAAAGTCAGATTTCCACACTTCACCCTTCACAAAGTCATCTGCATATCTTCACCAAAGTCCTCTGCATATCTCCTCACCACTCTACAAACTATGTCTTACAAATATATGTCCCCCACATGCCTCTTGCTTTTTCTTCATCTCACAACCAAGTTTGACAAACAATGCAATTTAATCAAAAAAAGGAGGAGCACCGTTGTTAAAGTTACTACTGATTGCAATTTTTTTTCAAACCATTGATATCATCTCGGACTTTGCACATGTTACCATCTCCTCAAAAGATCATTTTAGTACACACTTAGCATACAAGTTGCAACCTTAAGTGGACAAACTGAGCCCTCTATTTTTCTATAAATAGCAGAGAGAATAGGGGAACGAAAGAAAATTACACTTAATTTCAGAATTGGATACCTCATTCTTGGTACCAATTATACACAACAATATGAGAGAAAATTGAGAGAAAAGAGAAGAACCAAAAAGGGGTAGCGAAGCAAAGCGTAGAAGAAGCGAGGAAGAAAGGAGAAGGTTTGCCTCCTTCACCCCTCTCCCACGATCTCTCTCTCTTTCTCCTCCTCTCTCCCTCCGCTGCCTCGCTTTCTTCTTCTCGCACTACGCTCCTTTGTTTTTTTAAGCCACGCCATCCCTCTTCCACACACATGCCAGTATGTGGCATACATGGCCAAGGCGCCTCTCTCCTCGCCTTCTTCTTCTCGCTCTCTCTCTCTTCTCTCTCTCTCTCTTTCCCTCCTTCCCTCTCATCTCCTTTTCTTTCTTTCTTCTTGCAATACAGATCTTTTCTTTCCTTTTGTTGTGTTGGTGTGTGTGTGTTTAGGTTTAATCTCCCCTTATTTCATGTTCTGCTCCTTTTTATTTTTATTTTTATTTTTTCTTATCACACCCCTTTCTTTTATTTACGCCTCCTCCCCTTTATTTTAGGTTCTGTTATTCGCACCCAGCTTTCTCTTCATTTACGCCCTTCCCTTTTTTTGTTTTTTTGTGTTTCTTTTCTTTTCTTTCCTTTTTATTCTATTCTGGTTTTTTTAGTCAAATTAGTACAATCTTATTCAACAAAATTTCACATACAAATATCGAAACCCTATTTTTTCTTAAAAACGCTTGATAAAAATCACGAAAATTAATTTACTAGTAATGATTACTCGAGATTGCTTCCCGGTTAGTCATTACAAATATCTTAATTTTCTAAATAAAAATGAGTCGTTAGTGAGGACCACTCTTGATTGCTTCTTGTTTGGTCCCCATGAATACCCATCATCTTTATAAAAATAAAATCAATCTTTTTTTTACTAGTAACGATCACTCGAGATTGCTTCCCGTTTGATCATTACGAACACCGTTAATTTTCTAAACAAAATAGGTTGTTAGTGAGGACCACTCTTGATTGCTTCTTGTTTGGTCCCTGCAAAACCTACCTTTTTTCCATCAAAAAAATATACAATTAAAATCAACCAACACACAACCATTTTCTACCCAAGAACTACGTAGCCTTTGATTTCTCCACTGCACCCGGAGATACGTAGGAGCAGGAGCCCACTCCTGTCAAGCGCAAAAATAAACGACTTTTATTAAGTCCTCTTTTTTTATCTTGGTTAATTTTTTTTTTAAAATAAAAGGGAAATAAATATTTTTTTAGAAGTTAATAAGATTTGCACAATTAATTAGAGGTAACCTTTTTCGAAAGGATGTTGTAGGGTGCTAATACCTTCCCTACACATAATCGACTCCCGAACCCAAATCAGGTCTTAAGGACCACTTTTCTTCAAAAAAGGTTTTTCCAATATTTTTCCTTCGAAAATAAATTATTGGTGGCGGCTCCATTAAACTCGAATAAAATCCCTCCGGATTTTTCGGTCGCTACACCTTGTACCTCTGTTCTAGAGCAGTGAGGAAGTCCTTTGCTGTCCCTTTGTCAGGCAGACTACTGAGAAGGTGTTCAGAGACAGTTCTCTTGATAGCAATCAGACCCAATCTATCAGACCTCTCCCACTTAGCCAAAAGTTCTTTACATTCGTGTGCTCTCGCAGTTGATCACAGGCTTATTCTCGCGCAAGGCTGAATCTAGATCGGCAATTCCGAGAAAACTCCAAGTCTTGCTTCCATTTCTTAAAGTTCGATCCTGGTCAAGATCTCAATGGAAGCAAGAATTATTCATAGAGAAAGTCAACGTTAAAACAAAACATGAATGCATCGATCATATCATAAGACAAGATATAACTCAATAACGAAATAAGCTATCATCGTGAGGCCAAGATAATAGCACATTCCCTTTGGGCGTAATGCACATACCAAGGTCACAACCTCGGTCAAAACCTCGGATGGGTTAATCCATGAGCATACACTGAGTTCGTAAAATTGTCCCCTTTGGGTAGACAAGTCCTCACCCCAATGCATTCTCCAATAACTCTATCTTCAATCAACTTTCAATCACAACACATAACAACCCCTTTGGGCGTGCAATCACATGCAATGACCAAAAGCATCCCTCAAACTACAAAGAAATTCTCATGAATTAATACAAACGATCCCACTTTGGTGGTAACGGCTCATAACAACGCATGAAACTCTTGCATAGGAATCAATTTTCTCTTGTCTATACATACGACATACCAATGTGCAAGTACATCATTTAAATGAGCACCTTTACTGGTCATGTAACAAAGTCAAGAGTATTCCAAATCTGCTTTTGCAATATACAAATGTGATAGACTAGCCTAACGAGAGCATGTATATAAAAATAATAGCACGCAATTATGCACAAATTTATAGGAGAGTGATTATCACAATTAAATCCAAAATACATCACATTATTTTCCTAACAAACATTTCAGTTTTATTTCAAAGAAAAATAATCAAAAAATAATTTAATGCATTATATTTTATAAAAAATATCTAACGCAGCGAAAAAATTCTCGAAAAAATATAACAAATACAAGCATTAAATTTAGAGCGCAACACAAAAAACGCGTCAACGGGTCCTGAAGGCCCTACACGCGCTACCACGCTGCACCGCGAGTGGGCTTCAGAACTGCATCGCTCATCGTCTCCTACCTTCTGGCGGGTCACGCAGGTCGCGAACCGGGTCGCGACGCGGGCGTTCGGGTCGGAAGGCTTTTCTCGCTCGTTTCTTATCCGTTTCACGCGATTTTTGTTGGGTTTTGTTCAGAATCAAATTTCCAATCATTTGGAGTTAAATTTTTGATTTATTAGTGCTTAAATCGTGAGTTATTCGTCAAGGAAATCACTGATACGGGTCGCGATGCGGGTCACAATTCCAGCAGCCATTTTTCATCGATTCGGCTTCCTATTCGCGTGATTTTTCATGGGTTCGATTCAAAATGTAGTTTACAATCATTCTGATACCATAATAACAATTTTTAACCATCAAAACTGAGATCCAGAAAACCAAAATGCGAAAAAAAATGGAACCCTTGAACAAACATCGAATTTCATCGATTTCTCATTCTACCGTTGACGAAAAAATACCAAACTAGCGTCTTTCAATTCGTATGAACGTGTTTTACAATAACCCAATGATTTCATGCTTCGATTCGCTGTAAAATTTAGTCTGAATTTTGCCTTCAAATTAAAACAAAAACAATTCGAAAATTTCATCAAAACCGACAGCGAAAACAAGACGCATATTCAATACGGGTCCTAATTCATATAATCACAGCTCTGATACCACATGTAATATTATTAGGATCGATTACATGAATTTAGAACACCGAGTATTTTGATTACTTACCTGTTGAAGACATGATTGAAGTTGTCGTTGTCTCGTAGAGCACCGCAGCACGAACGGCCAAATCTTCCTTTGCCTGGTCACACACTCCAATTCTAGGTTTTTAATGGGGCAAACCGTAGACGAGCACAATCTGTCGTATGACGACAAAAGGGACCTAGCCTATTTATTTCACAACCCTAGGACCACTCATCACGCCCAGTGGCTACTACACCGCCTTCCACATAAATCTAAATCAGGTGTCCAAAGGCCCAATACAATCAATCACATATTTGCGGCCTTGAACATCATCAATTGGATCACAACATTAGCCCGTTTTGTAAAAGCCAAAAGACATAATTGATTGTAGCACACAAGGATTATCAGAAATAATTCTAACATACTAAACAACAATCTCCTTTCAAACGGTTTTTACATGATAAAATTAACAAAATGCAATCCAAATAAACTAAAAATTGGAACTGGATTGAAGAATTGCCTGGAAAAATAATCTGGAGAAAGAGGAATTGATGAGTCGAGGAAAAAAGTTTGGAATGAGCATCGAAAACCAAAGCTGAGTGCTTCTGCAGAGATTCTGGAGGCAAATTTGTAGGGCTCAGAGATAGGTGAAGTGAAATAGTGGAGAATGAAGAACTGTTCGAAGAGGCTTTTTGTTTTTTGGGATTTTTAATTTTATTTTGCTTCGTTCGAAGAGGCTTAACGAAACAAAATAAATGCGGGAAAAGCAAAATAAAGCATTCGATGGGTGATTAAAATTACTTTGCCGGCAATTCGCATCGACTGGTCACCGGAAAGTTGGTTTAGAAGATACTCCTTCGTCCCTTGATATTGGATAATATTTGACAATTACACCCCCTCTTAAAAAAAAAAAAAGAGTTTTTGTTAGTTATTAGTATTAAATTTGTATAAAACATATATTATTTTTTCTAAGTTACTATTCTTATCTTTCAATACTATTAAAAGAATTGAGAATTAATACACTTTGATATACGAGTAATTTTGTGGAAAAAAAAATTAATAGACTTTGGTCTTTTAAAAGGGTCTTATATTAAGAGATAAATTTTTTTACCAAAATAATCTTATATTAAGGAATGGATGGAGTAATAAATTAGTGCAATTGTCATATGGTCAGGTCACTAAATAATTGCCACTATAGTAGTTTTTGGTGTAGTGAATAAAGAACAATTACTGTTCATCGTTCAAAATAGTACTAATAAATAATTATGAATATAAGGTTAAAAAAATGTTTTTTTACTGAAAATATAAACAAATAAATTAATTTACTCATAGAAAAAAATATAGGTATTGTTTGTGTTGTTCACCAAATATAACATACCACGTGAATTTAATTTTTTATCTAAATTCAAATTCAAAATGATAATATTTTTGCCCTTAGATCCATGTGTTAAATTATGATTGAAGAACAGTAAAAACTGTACCTAAGCTTTATCCTTTACTTATATTTCTATTTTGTGTTTAATATTCAAACTTGTATCTAACTTGCAAACTTCACATTGAAGTATGTGGTAAGTTTTTTAAGATTTCGTATGAAATCTCTTTACATCAATCGCGACATCTAACCTACGCTAGCCAGTTAGGTGACGTATGGTACACTAAGTTTATCTATGGTCAAATCTTGCAATTCATTGAATCTGAACATGCGGCATACATACTAGATATTTTCCACCCTTTAACATTGCATTGTTCATCATTTCCACCGCAAACACAACCATCGTTCAACGTCGCCATGTCTGTCTTCCTCTCCGCCATCCTCCCTCACAGAATCACATTGAATCCCGCTCTCGTTGTTCTGAATCCAAATTGCACCTCCTCCTCCCTCATTGTTTGTCTCAAGCTCGAATCAAGTCCCTTTGACCCACAGTTTGCCACGTGTTTGAACCACCATTTGTTAGCCATCTGAACCAATTCCAATGCCGTCGTTGTGCCCACCACAAGCGTTTCCCCTAATTCCACATTGTTGTGCCATCGGCCGCAAAAAAAAGGTGAGGAAGAGGACCATGGAGTTGCTTCCAACAGGCACAATGACTGTAAGCACACATGTCGCGACGAGAAGCGGCAAATGGTTGTACAGGCATAAGAAGGTAGGGTTTATGTCTAGTCTTCCTCCGTGCGCATTCTCCCTCTCCTTAGCTAGATTGATTCCTCGGTCAAACCCCTCCCATTCCTAGCCCCACAACATCTGTGACCAGAAACTGTGCGCAATCTCCCTCTCCCTGGCTAGATCGACTCCTCTATCGCGACCAACTAAGTCCAATGTGTTGATCTCCATGTGAGAGGAGATGGGGTACGATTTGTGGTGCCAGACCATCACCGCCGGATTTTGTGGCGGTGGAGAAAAGATATGGTATAAATGGTCTATTATAAGATCTAATACGACCACTTGATCCAACGGCAAAGAAAGGTGGTGCACGTGCACCAGCTATACCACTGAGGCATCGTAGAAATCGCCTTCATTGAAAAAGTCATGGCATGCTCTAATCCAACCAAATTTGAAAAAGAAAAAAAATTGATCGCATGTATTTAACAAAGCGTAATGCTTAACATCACGAGAAAGTGTCTAGTTAATCGTCTCAAACCAATATGATTGGCCATTACCGGATGAATTCCACCAAAATCGGAGCATGATATATTTTCTCTTTCTGTACCGATTAGCCACGTTGCCATTCGCAGAGTTCGTGATGAAAGTTTCTAGCGAGAAATAGCATTGCTCATTTACAAAAATTGAATATAGTAAAAGTGATCACTTAATTAGTCCTAATAAAATAACTAAGTTTACTATACCAAAAAAAAGTAACTGAGTTTAAGGGAGATTCGTCATGCGTGTTATTGCGTGTATGTTAGATTTATAAGATGTTCACGTTGTTGTAGTGACTCCATATGAAAAAAAAATTGAAAGACAAAACACATAGCTAGTTTTATAATATATTTTAATGTTTAATACGAAATAATTAATTTGTTGAGTATCGTGGTATGGTTATCAAACAACAAGCCACCAAGCCGTCATCATCACATCACTCAAAAGGCTTGTATCTCATTTTACACGAAGCATGGAATATCCGCGGATTTGTATGTCAAATTTCCATTTCCTACCCACAAGTTCAGTTAAATGTGCAATAATAATAGTAAGAAATACTGACTTTGACCTCATCAAACCTCATAATAACATGCAACACGACCACATTTGACCTTTTCCTGATAAGAGTCAACGCTTTGTTATGTGATTTGTCTACCAACCATTCTCTCTAATGCTTTTAATCAACTTTGCTTAAGAACCAAAACAAATAATGAATAAATAAATAAGGGGATTGCTATGATGCACCCACTAGTTTTTATAGTTTTTATGAAGGTGTATTTTCGAATCCTAATCTTTTCATTGTACATATTCAACTTGTTTCCAAATTCTACCCCACGACATACCAGACGAATTAAAAGTTAATTTGGTCATTTCGCACTACCACAAATATTTCATGCCTAACACTTTAATTAATTTCCCTTAATGCACCACACCTTATATAATCCCCCTCTCCCTTTATAACTCCAACCAGAGCATACACACTTAAATTAATACATTCCCTTGTTTTATTCAACAGCGCAGCTAATAAGAGACAATTGTACTACACCATGGGCACCACCAAGTTTGTTCATGGCCTCACCTTACTAGTCATAGCCGCTTCAATGTTTGCAGTGACTGTGGCAAACAAGGACTGGCCGTCCTTTGGCAATTTTAACTACACTGATTGGTGGTCCAGATTTGGTAATAACCATCATCACCTAAATAAGACACAACAAGAACCCAGGAAGATCATCGTGGGTGGGTCCGAGCATTGGCACTTTGGCTATAACTACACCGATTGGTCTATCAAGAATGTCCCTTTTTACCTCAACGACACTCTAGGTAATTAAGATTGCCTTCATTAATTAATTTATATCTATTAGTACCTTATATCTCTATCCGCATTAATTAATTTAAACGTACGTACCTGTGTAGTTTTCAAGTATGATGCTCCAAATGCGACGAGTTTCCCACACAGCGTGTACATGTTTCCAAACTGGTGGAGCTTCATGAATTGTGATGTTAAGAGGGCTAAGATGCTTGCAAATCACACACAAGGTGTAGGAGAGGGCTTCCAGATCGTGCTAAAGAAGTGGAAGCCTTATTACTTTGCCTGCGGTGAGAGAAACGGACTCCATTGCAACGTTGGACAGATGAAGTTCGCTGTTATGCCAATGCTCCGTCCCTTCTGGCCATCATGGCCATGAGAAGCTATATATAGCTCTTGGAAATTAATCGGTGCAGGCCGAATTTTATTGTTTTCTTTTTATTTTCAATATACATTATAGCAAATTAAAAAAGCGTGTTTCTTATTCTATTTTCATTTATCAAAATATATAATGTGATGTGATGCATCTGAAAAATCAAAACAGTTATAGGGTACTGAATAATTGTAGATGTTCTGTTCTTTGTTTCTGTATTGTTAAAGGAATGTAACTTTTTTGGACACTGATTGAGAAAGCCTCTTTTAAAAAAAAAATTGTTAATTAATTATAAGCCAATTTTCAAATTACAACATATATTAATTATTTTTTTCAAAAGTACCCCCTAATTAATTGCATAATGTTTAAAAATCCAATACATGCATTAATTAATTAAAAGTATGATCGAAGGATAAATTTGAAAAAACATACACATTATAGAAAATTTATTTATGCTAATTACTTTTTCTTAATATGCATTTTTTTTGGGTCTAAAAAGGCTTATAAAAAATAACGGAGAAAGTAATTGATAACGTTAGCTTCATTTCTCACATATGTGAATCAAAGAATATTTTAATTTTAATTAGCTTCACGTCATGTTATTATAAAGGTACACTGTCCGTAAGGCCTACCACAATTGGCGTAAGCCGACGTTGTTAGGCTGGACGTTTTTCGTACACTTTGCCAACAAAGATCGATGCTCGGTTAAAAATGCAACACTGTTTAGTTTTCCAAATAAATCACTGCCTTTTCTTTGGTTCAATCTTAATTTAATCTAATTGAAATCTGATACGGCGAAGGTGCTGTGCTGCCAAACAACGTTGCAGCTCAATTTTCGTCTCCTTAGTTTAATGAAGTTTCTCGTGGCGGAGAGATCTTTTCACGCACCATCCCTACAAATGTTTATTCATTATGATCGTTACTGTTTCTATACCAAAATAAACATCGACTGGAGCATCACAATATTGTCCCTTATCTGTGTCACTTTGAAAACATCTTGAATATCTCGACAACGATATTATGCAAATCAAATATCAGTTTAATTTATTTTCTTTTGTTTATTAAAGCCTTGGTTAGTTATGTACCCAAAAAAAAAGCCTTGGTTAGTTAGTTGCACATGCTACTATATAAAACAAGAACGATCGACCTTTGGCCTCCACGTTTGTACAGAGACTATTTTAATTTATTTGTTACTAGTACTTTGCCCCGTGCACCGCACGGGTTAATTATCCTGCAATGACATTAAAAAATAGTTATATGAAAACAACATTAAAAAGAGAGGTTATATGAGAACATGTGTTCAATTGATACAAAATGCAAAGAAAATACCTTGAAACAAACATATAATGAATAGAATGAATATCCAGTCAATAACTAAAGAGACCACAAATCAATAACTTTGTCCCAACTAAAGAAATCCCTTCAATTTAAAAATAAATTATCAATTGGCCTTGTAATCCATGAGAGTAACTATAAATGCAGAGAACCAAAAAGCATGAAGCCTACAAAATTGAACACATTACGAACCTACTTCACACATCCTTATTTAGAGCGAAAATTGAATGAAAAGTGAAATTCAAATTAACAACAACAACCGAAAACTAAGAGATTTTGACAATGAGTGCATAAATAATATTAAGAATTACCATTAGCTAAATAAATACTTTTGCTATGCCAATAGCTGGTCGAAGCAATGAGGATAGATGCATAGACATTACAAAAAGGCAAAAATTTTAGAAATTAGGAAAGATGTTGTGATCATCACTTAGATAACTCTCTTAAATTGAAATTATAGAAAATTTACAAAATACAACGATATCAGATTATTATGAAAATAGAAAAAAAGCTCATCATATGAAGCAGTCATTAACATTTTTTTTAGTCTTGTGCCTGTATATAATTGGAGCACTACAATATGTATGTAATGTGTATGTTAAAGCCAGTTTCATCAAGTTCCAAACCCTGAGCTTCCACTCAATCTTTCCAGGCACAATATTTCTTATGAGAGTAATGTTTGAGGCCATTGTGTGATCCCTATGACAACAAAGATTAGAAGCATCAACCATATATATATATATATATATATATATATATATATATATATATATATATATATATATACGAATTGAGAAAGAAAGAAGGTGGGAAGAGAGGTCATACTAACAATAAGGTGGCAAAAAAAGGAGAAAGAGAACGGGCCAAAAAAAGTGAAGTAAGCATGTGCAAGAGTGAGAGAGATTCATCATCAGCCATATGTCAAAAATGGCTGATAACTTGTTTATTTGCAGGCTAAAACAGTGCCCTGCAGCGTGTTTGCATTTAAAGTGATTGATGAGTCACTGCATGTTTGCCAGAAATCAAAGAAGCAGAGAGGTGGCTGCACATAAGATCAAAAGAGATCTTTTTGACAAAAAAGAGGCCACACAATGAACAACGAAGGTGGTGGAGGATCAGAATAAAATCCATGGAAAGACAGATGAGAGGAAAAAGAATGCATTTGAAACCATAGTGATGATGCGAAGACATATTTGGGAAAGGTAGGAAATCAGGCAAAATATAGAAAACCAATCATGGGCCACAGGATGGTTGTAAGAAACACACAAGTGGGTCATAGAAAGGCACTCAATGATGAAGAGCACTACATGATGATACACATAGATGATGATATACATTTTGCATGACACTGCAAGTAATATAGATCAATAGGAATGAAAATAAGGTTGGTCCATGAATTAAAAGCAGACTGGACTTTTTCGTCAATAAAAACATGGTCGAAGCTTAAAATTAATGGTTGACACACATATTAATTAAAACTAACAATCAAGCATCACTAATAATACACACATATACTGTGTAACCATGGGATCTTGTTATATCTTATAACGAAGGATTCTGATCAGAACTTGTGAGATTAAGAATTAGAAAGGCCATATTGAAGCATTAACACTGTTAAAATGAATATGCAATAGCATTAAAATAAATTTGCAATATGATGTTATAGATTACTTGCAACTGAAAGCCCTTAAAATCAAAAGGTGAAAGAAAGAAGTCAAAGGAAAAGCAATAAAAAAGGTGAAATCGATATTAACTGGTTTAACATAGTAATAGAATGCAGTACTTAAAAGATAACTATCATCTGAAACAAATACCTATTCATGGAAAGGTGACTTACAGATTGTAGGATTTATCGTTATTTGAACTAACTGAT
Source organism: Calophaca sinica (assembly GCA_037113605.1). Taxonomy (NCBI): domain Eukaryota; kingdom Viridiplantae; phylum Streptophyta; class Magnoliopsida; order Fabales; family Fabaceae; genus Calophaca; species Calophaca sinica. The sequence goes on along the minus strand of CM073734.1, from coordinate 96,173,131 downwards.
ATCTAGAGAACACAATTATCCATATAAGAGAAGGCACGATGGATAATTCATTAGCAAATTAATAATTAAAGCAACTTTTACTTACATACCCTGACAACTTTTACTTAATAATTAGCAATATAGTAGGTTACAACTTTGTGTTTTAATTGAAGTGTTAGTACAGTAGGTTAGTTTTGCCAAGTTAGTTTGTGGATGAAAGGTTTGTACCACTCTACTGATTGTATATTGTATGCCTAATGAGATGATAGAATTCAATCCCAAAAGATGTCCAGTCTAATCTGGTTATTTCCCTGCAGTTTTTAATATTTAATCTAATACAATTCAATCCCAATAGATTGATACAATCAATCTGATTCTAATATTTAATGCAATTTTTTCTTATGGTCAAATATTAGGAGGACCACCCTGTGAAACTTTCTTTGTTTATAACTTATATTTACAGGTCAAGGTGGTTTTTGGCTAGTGCAAAAGGATCAAAGGTTGTAGCTGTTAAAGCCTCTGGAACTTACAAATTCATTGTGCATTATTTGTGCAGAATTTAAAAATGAAAGACAGTCACTGAAAATGGTAATGAAAACCTGACTCAGTTGCTAAACTAATAGAAATTCAGAAGGCCTTATACAACTATGAAACCAAGGTCTTTAATAAGTGAAGACTATACAAAGTTAAAACCTTATTTAAACCAACCATCCTTTTCTCTCTGAAGTTCTTTTCGTTTTTGAAACTCACTCTCAAGCTCTTTATCCTACAAAATGTATAAGTGGATGGATCCTAGGCTCCAAGCAATAATAATAAAGACTTCACCAACAATATTATATGCTCTGCCTACAAAGTCAATTATTGCAACTTTTCAAGATTAGGCAGAATGCCACCTTCCATTATTTTATTCTGTCTGTAACTATCATGCCAATTAAGTTATGCCACCCAAAATCCCATTAGTGTGTTCATGTAAAAAAATTTCAATTATAATTCAAGTGATTAGTAACAAAGATTGGTCCCAATGCCCATGATCTAGTAACTCACAATGGTCACTTTCTTTCTTTGTACAACAGAATCTCAAACAAATATATCTAAACCACCAAAGTCTTTTTCCATTGCCTAGATCATGTAATGTCATGAATCATATCTATCCATAGATCACTTAAAATCCAAATCTCTCTCAATAATTTGACACGTAATTTTCTTTAAGCTCCCTCTATTTCGAAAAATTGAACTATCTTCCAGCTAGTTCAAATGCTTCTTCTTCACATATATTCAAATCATATAATAAAATGAGATTCTACTAAATTAATGAAAAACCCTGTGGAATATTTATGGTATAGATCATCCCAAACAAATCTAGTGAAGAACAAATTCTCAAAAAGACATTAGAATAAATGAAGTAATGAACATTTCAGTGTGGTAAAAGACCAACATATAACCTCCCTAGATTTTAATCCTAGCAATAACAGTTGGTTAAAGACCACAATCACCAATAAATGATGGCATTTATTAAATAGCAAGTGTTAGTTATTGGATCTCAATCATCTAATATATGATAAAGAACCAAAAGGAAAGCAACAATAGCTCACCAAATGATCAAATAGGCAGAACAACTGAATAATCCAGAACTTAATCACTAAATATCAGAAAGATCTAAGAAGTTGAAGCTTGAAATTTAATGAATTGGTCCATGAACATCTTTCATTTCATGATGCTAACAGTGTTACGGAAAATCACAACTGTGAATTCCTTAAATTGATTCTACATAAATTAGTTTATCAACTAAAGGTTTCGTGTCTGCTAAACTCAAACTGAATCAGTTTTGAAGGTTGTTATAACTCTCACAGTAGCATAAAGGTGGGACAATATGTGTTTGGTAATGGTGATTCTATTATGTACCTTTTTTAGTCATAAGTTTCATCCATACGAGTTAGCATATTTATGAGGTATTTGAGGCTAATCCAACTAACTGCAAGTAATTGGCAGTGTAATCAGCTCAAAAGACCATGTAGCAACCACATGCATGATCATGTAACCCAACATTAAATTAATCAATGTTTATAGATACTATTCCTACATTTCAAAAGACAATAACTGTAAAAGGAAAGGAACAACAGAGGAAGAAAACCAAACAGTGCCATTAATTGCTTGTGATACAAAGTGTGCCCACAGTGGAAGGAAATAGGCATATGAAAATATGCTCACAAAAGTTGGCATACAACAAAAGAGAACCCGAAGCCTCAAAAGACAACACACAAAAGACAACACAATACTAAACCAAAAACACGACTTACAACAACCACAGCATAACCACTACACCAACATAAAATAAATGAAGCCACAGTTATCCTTAGAAACACCAAGTTTGATATACAACTATGAGATTTTATAACATGCATATCAAATAATTAGGAAATGGCTTATAATACAAAAAGAAGTCTAATGATGTGACAGGAGTATAAGAAGCCTAATCTCTTATCAGGTTCATGTTAGAGAACTTGTAAAGTAGGAATGATGTGAGCATGTTCAAGATTTTTGAATGACTGACACTGACACTATGAAGGCATAAGTTTCCATTATTGATAGTAAGCAGATTCTATAAATTATTGCTGCTTTCATATGAAAAGGAAATTGTGTAGTTACCATTATTATAAAAACAAAGAATCTAAAACATATTTAGGATCCTTTATCCAATTCAAATTGCCAGAAAAGGCAGATTTTAAGCAATGTAGTAAATAAAATTAACTCAACTATTTACCGGTTTAAAAAACATTTAACTCACCTTTAAACTGTTAGAGGATCAAAATATACAAAGCTTTGGCAAGGATGTTTTGTCAACCTCACCAACACCATGACTTCCCAGTGAGCAATCACATTATCAGGCACTTGCAAGTTTTGCACCTCAGCCTGAATAACAGCTGCATGCTTAGCAAGTGGTGGACGATATGCGGCAGGTTTTTGTGCAGGGGAGTTAGCAGAAGAGGCTTTTGTAGAAGCCTGGATTGGTTTTGGTCCTTGACCTGAAATGGTTCATGATCTTCAGAGAACAAAAGATAGAACTGATTACAAAATGAAATATTGGAATAAGCATGGCAAAGAACCTGATGGTTTTTTGTCTTCAAGTTTTATCGAGTCAAGAGACTTGATTAATTCAGCGATGTCACCAAACTTACTTGGTGACTCTGGTTTCCAATCAGCCAACAAATAATTTGCATACAATTCAATGATAACTATGAAAAGGAGACAAAAAACCATTTAATCAGGAGTTCAGGGTACTACTGACCTGGTACAACTTGTCAAACATCTTCTTGAAGTACAATGACCCATTATAGTGAAAATTTTTGATCCTTCAATAGAAGAAAGATAGAATTAAATGAAAAATGCTTTCTTAGTGAATTAAAAAGTATGATCATCAGCAAGGTGGAAACCAACATATGACAACCAGCATAATAAGGTGTTTTGGTTAGCGATCGATCACCTCATAAATGACATTCAAATTGATCACTTTTTACTAATAAAAATCAACAGAACATTATAAATTAGGCTTGTAAATTTCCTAACTAAAAGTAGAAGAATTCTAAAGTTGCAAGCAAGTTCAAGAAATTACATTGTGCCAACTGTTCCCAAGAAATTCATTGGCCATCAAAGCATTTTGCCCATACATTAAAGGTGAGATCCAGTTACCCCAAGTCCACCAGCTTTTGATATCCTCTGTTTCATTGACAATAAAATGCAAGAAGAATTAATTAGCTAAGGTTCCATTTCATTAAGAGATAATAAATTAAACAATCCATTTTTTTTCTTTGATGACTTACTTCTTGAGAGAATGAAGCCACCCAATGCAAGAAGTGTAAGAGCTGCAAATGACCCAAAAGTGTTTGCTACAATCATGTTTCTACCCAGTGCTGCAATACTCGAAACAATCCAGAAGCCATTTGACTGATGAAAAACAACAAAAGGAACTGGTTGAACAACCTGCACAATATTGAAGACCTCACATCATAAGTAACATGCAAAATAAGATAGTATCAAAGGCAATGAATTAATACATAAACAATATAATAATAGAATACAAACTGGTAAAGAGAGAAGAAATACCTCGAGTCCAAGCCACAGTGTGACGCTCCTTCTTAGATTCTTCTTTCTCTGTCGGTCCGTAGTGCAAAATGTGAAATACTTTGGTGGTATCTATCTCCAAAACATCTTCCAATTCCCTTTTCTAACCACAGACCAACGATATCCTATACTTCTCAAATCCTGCAAAGATGGATGAAAGTAAACAAATACACGGAAAAGGGAAGAAGGAACCCCAATAAAACCAAGCAGAAAATTGCAAAACACAGTAAACAAAAATTGTTCTGAATGCTTATTTTGATATGCGAAAGCTAATTTTTATATGCATATCAATTTCCTAAATTTTAATATAAACATGGACCCAAATTTTAATGCCACAAATTATAGAAAATGAAAACCCCCAAATGTAATGTAAAAAGAGGAAAAGTAAACCAAAATCTGAAATCAAATAAACCAAAAACTCCATTGTAACAATACCTACCTTGCTGAAGAAACTCTAACCCATTGAAGACAACCCTTAAGCTCTTAATTCTGCTTTCCAGAAGGGAAAAAAGAAGTTATTAGACCAAATCAGAGGTGAATAACAAATGAGGAAGAGGAAGAAAGTATAAGAAGGAAAAAAAAGATGTGATGCAGAAGAAAAATTAAAGAAACATTGCTAACCAAGGTCGAACCACCCTCAGCTCACCACAAACCATAAATTCTGCCCAAATTTCCCGAGCCCCAAAGTGTGTGTACGTGAAGCAGCAAGTGAGGGGAAGGAAGAGATATAGAGAGAGATCTAAAGATCGAGGGAGTGAGAGCACGAGTTGAGGCAGTGCTTTTCAGTTGCGATAATGGAGGAAGTTGTGCGCTAGCGTCGGTGGGCAGCGAACAGTGCGGCGGCGATGGTGGGCGGCAAGCAGTGCAGCAGTTGTCGATCAGAAATCTCTCCTTTTCTCGTTCTCCCAAATTTCGAACATCTACACCTTCTTCCAACATTTGGAATCTGCTGCCCGCCACCACTGTTGTTCGTGCGATGATGTTCCTCGCCGCGTGCACCTCTGGGCCCTCAAAGCCGCCGTCGTGCGACCTCCGCTCCCCGTGGGGTGCTGCCTCATAGCGCTGCCACCAATTTGTTTCTTCACTTCTCTCTCACCATCTTTCCCCTGTCACGTTCCTCCTCCTTTCATCTTTCCCTTTTCTCACTTTATTCTATTCTCGAGGCACCGATTCAACAGCCAATGCATGCTTCTGTCTAGCTGCAGAGTTTCTCTAAGTGACAAATTTCTCTGTGTGCAGGAGGATTGGAACATGTGGCAGCATGGCAAGAAGAAGGAGCAAACGAAGAAGGCAGAACCGCTGAGTTTCGCGGGAAAAAAATGGGGGAGACGGTATTCGCTTATTATGTATAGGATGCTTATAGCAGCTCAATATACCGTATGTTTGCAGTTACTAGTTAGCATGGCCAACAAAGATTGGTCTTTCGATCGGTTTTAACTACACTGATAAGTGGTCCAGATTCAGGGTGGGACCTGAGCATTATTGGTATTCTCTTTTTTTGGTCGATAGCATTGTTATTGGTATTTAGGCCACAACTAAACCGATTGGGCTTTCAAAAATGGCCCTTTTCATGTTAATGGTCCTTTAGGAGGGCTTGTCTTTGTTATTTCAGATTGGTGTAGGAGAGAGAGGGTTTCGCTTGGTGTTAAAAGGTGGAAGCCTTACTACTTTGCCTCCGGGAAAGCAAAGGTAGTACTGGCTACGAACTGAACCAACTCAAAATTTGTTCGAGATTCGATAATCAGTTCGTTGAACTTGGTTCATCATGAATCAAATAAGCTAAACTTGAGCTCGTTAAGACTGACATACCTATTGCGCCAGGAATTGAGCCTTCTCTGAAGAACATCCAACATCGGTTGCCAAATACATCTTTCTCAGGTTAGCACCAACTTGAAGACCAAGGTACCTTAATGGCACCGATCCTAACTAACAGTTCAGAAAACCCGCTGCCATAAGGAGAAAAGAATGCTCCAAGTTCACCCCCAAAAGACTGCTCTTGGATACACTGACCGCAACTCCAAAACCAACTCAAACACCTAGGGACCCCCTTCCTAACAAACAAATTTTCAACACAAGCCTCCTCAATTAGTAAGGTATCATCTGCATACTAAAGATGAGACACCGCCAAGCCCGAGGTATCCACACTAAACCCGTTGAATTTCTTAAGGACATCACCTTCTACATAAGTGTTTGCGATAAAGTGCAATGTGCAAGTATACACAATCATAACAAGTAATAAAGAGTAAGTAAAGATCATTCCCACGATGATTGATTACAGTTAATTCCACAAATTCCCAATTTAGCTAATCTAGTTAGTGAGAGAATAAAAGAAACAAATAAGAACTATCAACAATTTTGGATTCATGCTATGAATTTCAAGACTAAAAGTTCATAAGTAATTAAAAGGTAAAACAGTCACGGATTGAATGGTAAAAAGCTGAGAAAACAGCTAGGATTTCGTATCCATTGTAACTTGACCAAGTTGGCTAGGTGCTGTGATGAGTACCGTGTGACACCTGAATGCAGAGTGCTGATGTGTGTGCTTTTCAGTCACTTACTACGAGGTTAAGTAAAGGGTTCCTTATGTCTAAGCCCCAATTATGTTCCCCCTGACTTTTAAGTGTGACTCAGACCATTCTATGAATTTGATTGCCTATGTCTAGTTTAATCCAAATTAGATGAAGTGTCATCCACTAATGTTGTCCATATCAACTCATGAATTCTGCACACTAAACCCTTTCAGTATTTAACATACATGTGCCTAACCTAAGGTGTACAGGCTCAGATTAAGCATATAATAGTAAGTATGCATGAGTTAAAAGTGCTAAGCAACATCACATAACTACACCAACAAGGTTTGATTACAACTTCAAATCATCCTAGCATAAAATATTTAGCTCATGCTGAGCAAAAACATAAAGTAGCATAAACAGGTGCTGTAAAACAGATCCATGGCACCTAAACTCTACAGTTCATAATGTTTACAAACAGAAGCAGAAAACAACACGTGAAAGGCCTGCAGATCTGTCAAGATGGGAGAGCACTTCACTGCAACAATGTCTTGTTGCTATATTTCCTTGCTACATCTGAGATTGGTTCAACATCCATGTTTTTCAGCTTGTGTTTCTCATAAAAATGGTGTATGGAAGGGATATGGAAATGGAGAATGATGGATGAAGGTGAAGGTGAGCTATGGAGGATGGAAGGTGCTGCGGCTGTTTTACAGAGGAAGGGAAATAAATTCTGACCTAGGGTTCAGCAACCATGTCCCAGCCTGCCTTCCCCTTTTTGGGCTAATTCCTTTTTATTCTCTCTCTTTATGGGGCGAAAAATAAATGAACTAAGAAAAGGCATGTCCTTGGCCCATCCAAATAAAGACTAGCTGTCCTTTTTGTGCAGACACATGGGGACCACGTTTAGGGAATCACCCGATAGTACATCACCACACTTCTATCAGCTCCTTTAGCTCAGTAACTCAACTTAAGTCTCTTTTGCTTCTCTACTCAACAGCAATTTGGTGCCATATAGCACCCATTTAGCACCTGACCATTATCTTAAAAATTCTGCACAGCTCTAAAACACATTAAAATGTTCACAAAGGTACCAAAGTGCCTCAAAACAGTTCCAAACATAAGAAAACGCATTATTTACATATTTCTACCAGAATGGACTCACATGATTTAATACCAAAAGAGCCTAGATAACTCTTATTTCTAAGAGTTATCACACCCCCAAACTTGAATCATTGCTTGTCATCAAGTAATAACACACAAACAAAAACACATAATGCAGAAACAGTGTTACAAATGCATCAGATTTTCAAATGAAGAATTCAAATTTATTAGTTAGTTTCCACATGGCGTCACTTTTAGACTAACACTTTATCAAGCAATCCCCTTGTGCCTCATGTTTCCTTGAATTGTTCCACTGACTTCAAGTGTGTGTGCACCCCCTTATGCTCAACTAAAAAGCTAGTATAGACCCATCAAGTTCATCTCAGCTTCCCCCCAAGAATTTCCCTAATTTGCATCTCCTAATTTAACAAAGCAGAATAGGCTTACAATTGTAGGAACTAGGGGATAAATTACAAACAACACTGCACATACAAGCTGAGTGACAAAGTTTCAATGCACACTTATTCAATATTTTTACTTGTTGCCTTTTTCTATGTTTTGCCTCTTTGTCTTTTGACTCGAATAATAACATTTGTAATGGAGTTACCCGGTTACTCAACAAAGAGACTTATTCTTTTTTTTTTTGGCTTTTTATCATTTCTAATGTGTACATTGACCTATTCTTTGAATATTTACATTAAGACACTCCCAAACTTATCTTTTTGCCTACCCCCTTCATTGGTCAAAATTGGCAACAAAGTTCAGTCCACTCTAGAGGTTCAACATCAACTAGTTTATAAGCTACCTATTCTTCCCTCTCAAGCTAATGGTTGGTGCTAAAAGTCAGTGTTTCAATCAATTGCCAATCAGCACAAAGTTCCAAAAACACCATGCACATAATCCTCATTAAGTTCTGTGTTAATCATTTTTTATACTAAAGAAGAAAAGAAGAACACTACTGCAAGTGCAACACTTAAACTCCTAAACTATCCCTCCCCCCAACATAATTCCTTGTAGTGTCCCCACTGCAAATACTTTATATTAGAGAAAAGGTTGACACAAACATACTAACTATGTAAGCTAATACAGAATTCAACAAACACAAACAAACAAACACACTAAATATTTACTACAGAAAAACCGTAAAAGAGCTAGGGAGAGAAAATTCCTGCTTGAAGCCGAGCACTTTTCCTTCTTAGTTAGCCTCTACCTTGCCCACCAGCTAGGCAATTGGCTCCTCATTAGAATTTTCATTGACAATGATCACCTCCTCCTCTGCATCCCTTTTCTTTTTCTTACATTTCTTGACTGCCTTAGCAGGGGTTGAGGGATCAAAAGGAGGTGGTGAAGGACTCCAATCATCTTGGATATTTAATTGCACAGGTGCTAGTTTTGTGGTAGTGCCAGCACTTGGGGGCTGTGGTTGCTCACTTGGGCCTGTTGTAGCAGGTGCTGTTGTTGCTCCTGCTGTTGCATCAGTGCCAAACTCGTGGTGCCATTGGCATCAGAAACTCTTTTTTTTGTGTGTGTAAATTGTACAACATCAACACCACACTATAATTTCCAAATTCCCATACCATGAATCTGCTTGCTTCCTGCTGAATAAAACAAAAATAAAAGAAAAGAAAACATGTTAAAATATGGATTTAGGGGTCACAGCTTTGGTTTTTTTCCTCATGATCCAGTCACATGCATCTTGAATTAGCAATTGAATTGTGCAACATTTGCATCCTTTTTTTAGTTCCCTTAACAGCACAGGTGCTGTGCCAAGATGATGCAACACCTGTGAACAAACAGAACACTCTTCTTTACTGCACTAGTGTCCAACCCACAACCAAATTTTAGAAAACTTGCACTCCACCTCTACAAACCTGTCCAACTTGTTAAAATAAAAATAAAAATAAAACAAACAAAAACACTAATTATTAGCATCTGGGCTACCTCCCAGTAGCGCTTCTTTAACATTATTAGCTTGACGCTTCAACACCCAAGTTAGGGTGGACAATATGACAAAAAGTAAATCCCATCCTTCCACTTTCTTTCCTTTGGGAGAAATCCCATGTACTTGGCATAGGGAAGCAAGTGTTCTCATGCCCCAACAACTAGGCATTTGGGATATGTGTTCCCCCTCTCTTGAAGCTCATAAAACTCATCTTGCGGAGGAATCTTCTCTTCAATCACCAAGGGTGGTGTCTTAATTTTCAAATGGCTCTCCTCATGCCTCACCCTTGGCTTCTCTTCCATGTCACTATTTTTTTTCTTTTTACTACTACTACTACTACTATTGTTGTTGCTGCTGCTACACTCTGTTTTTGTTTTTCTTCTACTACTTCCACAAGATCATGTTTAATTTTCAACTCCACAATCTCTTTTTCTTGTTCAACCACTTCTTCAATACAACTCTCCTCTTTTAGAGACTTCATCATTGTCTTAAGGTGAGCCTCTATATTCTTGCATGAGACTTGAAAGTCTTCATTGTACACCTTGGTATCCTCAATGGATTCAGCTAAGATATCTTTGAGGTTGGAGATGCTTTCATGGGATCCTTCGGATTGCGCTTGAGGATAAGACTCTTGCTCCCAAATGAAATTTCCCATGCCATAATTCACATTTGGTACTTTCATGGACATGAAATTTGTCTCATAACAGCCCCTTTCATATTCACCTCCATAAAAATCATGGTTGAAATATTGTGGCTAAACATTCCTTGCTTGCATAGAGTCAAAATAATATTGTTCCATGACTTGGAGTGGATTTTTTTTCCATAAAACAACAAACAAGGTGAACAATGCTAAGAACAACAAAGACAACACCACAAACATAAAACACAACACAAAACAGAAAATTTTAATGCTAAAAACAAACACACTAAAATATAAGAATCTCACTAAACCAAACTAACTCAATTGAAAACTTATAGAAATCAGCACTTTCAATCCCCGACAACGACGTCAAAAACTTGTTTGCGATAAAGTGTAATGTACAAGTATACACAATCATAACAAGTAATAAAAATTAAGTAAAGATCATTCCCATGGGGATTGATTACGGTTAATTCCACAAATTCCCAATTTGGCTAATCTAGTTAGTGAGAGAATAAAAGAAACAAATAAGAACTATCAACAATTTTGGATTCATGCTGTGAATTTCAAAACTAAAAGTTAACAAGTAATTAAAAGGTAAAACAGTCACAGATTGAATGGTAAAAAGCTGAGACAAATAGCTAGGATTTCATATCCACTGTAACTTGACCAAGTTGGCTAGGTGTTGTGATGAGTGCCGTGTGATACTTGAACGCAGAGTGCTGATGTGTGTGCTTTTCAGTCACTTACTACGAGGTTAAGTAAATGGTACCTTATGTCTAAGCCCCCATTATGTTCCCCCTGACTTTTAAGTGTGACTCAGACCATTCTATGGATTTGATTGCCTATGTCTAGTTTAATCAAGATTAGATGAAGTGTCCTCCACTAATGTTGTCCATATCAACTCATGAATTCTGCACACTAAACCCTTTCAGTATTTAACATACATGTGCCTAACCTAAGGTGTACAGGCTCAGATTAAGCATATAACAGTAAGTATGCATGAGTTAAAAGTGCTAAGGATATAACTACACCAACAAGGTTTGATTACAACTTCAAATCATCCTAGCATAAAATATTTAGCTCATGCTGAGCAAAAACATAAAATAGCATAAACGGGTGCTGTAAAACAAATCCATGGCACCTAAACTCTACAGTTCAAAATGTTTACAAATAGAAGCAGAAAACAACACGTGAAAGGCCAGCAGATCTGTCAAGATGGGAGAGCACTTCACTGCAACAATTCTTGTTGCTGCATTTCCTTGCTATGCAGTAAATGATACCTTATGTCTAAGCCCCCATTATGTTCCCCCTGACTTTTAAGTGTGACTCAGACCATTCTATGGATTTGATTGCCTATGTCTAGTTTAATCAAGATTAGATGAAGTGTCCTCCACTAATGCTGTCCATATCAACTCATGAATTCTGCACACTAAACCCTTTCAGTAGTTAACATACACGTGCCTAACCTAAGGTGTACAGGCTCAGATTAAGCATATAACAGTAATTATGCATGAGTTAAAAGTGCTAAGGATATAACTACACCAACAAGGTTTGATTACAACTTCAAATCATCCTAGCATAAAATATTTAGCTCATGCTGAGCAAAAACATAAAATAGCATAAACGGGTGCTGTAAAACAGATCCATGGCACCTAAACTCTGCAGTTCAAAATGTTTACAAATAGAAGCAGAAAACAACACGTGAAAGGCCAGCAGATCTGTCAAGATGGGAGAGCACTTCACTGTAATAATTCTTGTTGCTGCATTTCCTTGCTACATCTGAGATTGGTTCAGCATCCATGTTTTTCAGCTTGTTTTTCTCATAAAAATGGTGTATGGAAGGGATATTGGAATGGAGAATGATGGATGAAGGTGAATGTGAGCTATGGAGGATGGAAGGTGTTGCGGCTATTTTACAGAGGAAGGGAAATAAATTCTGACCTAGGGTTCAGCAACCATGTCCCATCCTACCTTCCCCTTTTTGGGCTAATTCCTTTTTATTATCTGTTTTTATGGGCTGAAAAATAAATGAACTAAGAAAAGGCATGTCCTTGGCTAATCCAAATAAAGGCAAGCAGTCCTTTTTGTGCAGACACATGGGGACCAAGTGTAGGGAATCACCCGATAGTACAACACCACACTCCTTTCAGCTCATTTGGCTCAACAACTTAGCTTAAGTCTCTTTTTCTCCTCTACCCAACAGCGATTTGGTGCCATATAACACCCATTTACCCGTTTTGACTTAATCTTTCACTCTTTTTTTTAACCTGGCTATAAATAGACTTTGAAAACTCTTAGCTAGGGGTTCAGACTTTTTGACGGATTGATTGTTTGCCATCTCCAAAGAGGATTCAACCTTGGGAACAAGAATTAAAGAATCAATGGTGTCTCTTTTAACCTTCTCATCTCTATGGATTAGTGTCTCTTTTAACCTTCTCATCCCTTTTCTTAATGCACTTCGATAATTGATCACTATTGAATTGAACTAGGGTCTTAACATCAATTGGAAAATTGGGGTTTTAGACTTGCTTTGGGATCATTGGACATGCTTATGTTGGAACCTAAACGATTGAGATGTTTAGACCCTCATTAATTTTGATGATAACAAAATATTCACAAGAGAACAATTTATGTTCTAACATTTTTTGAAGTGTGCAGATACTAATAATATGTATATTCTAAGCCACTCAAGCAAGAAGAAAGTAATTCTCAAGAGAATGATTCATTCTATTTGTCAGCATCCGGCTCATCCTAGTGAGCGTCTGGAAATTCCTCTTTATACACTATGCTTATCAAATTGCTACAAGCGTCCGAACTTCCAACTTTGAACGAGCGTCCGAACTTCCAACTCGAGCGGCGTCTAACCTCACTTCAAATCACGTGTTAGTCACGTTGTCGCTCTACCTCTCAAGTCTTTGGAACGGATCTCAAAATTGATCTTGAGCGCTAAAATCGTGTACGAGATATCAAAGTTGAAATCTTTAACTACAAGACAAAAATCGCATAAGCAAGAAAACGGTAACATGGACTATCGACATTCTCTGCAAAGCAAGATAGAGACAAAGATTTTTGAATTTACTCTAGTCAATGGTTAGGAGCCATTTTTACTCTAACGGTCATATCCTTGGAACTCCTATATATACCTCATGGTATCCATTGAAGAAAAAATAGAGAGAGAACATTCTGTGAAACAGCTTGCTGAAATTCTGCTGAGAACATACACTGCTTCTGTGAGCAATCAAGTCTCTGGACTATCGAATCAATTCGGTCCGACCCTTTCTTTAAGAAAGTTTTTCTTTAGTTGAGCTTAATCTTTTATCCTCTCTGTGAGAGTTATTTTCAATCGTATTTCAACTCACTTGTATAAGTTTGTTTTGGCCTAGTTTAGGTCAGTATCCTCAAAGGCTCGATCAGACCGAGTCGTTTTGAGAAGTTGAGAGTATTGTCAAGTTGTGACAGAGAATACTCTTGAGGAAATTGTAATCACCGATTATAGTGGAAAATCCTTCAGGAACGAAGGGACTAGGCGTAGCTACCAGTTTGGTAGTGAACTAGTATAAATTTCTGTGTCTCTGCTTTCGCTTTCTATTCATTTCTATCTTGTTGAGTTAAAAACAAGTTTTCACAAACTGATTTTCAGCGTCGAGTTTATTTTCACCGTCCGATTAACAAATGCTTTTGAGAAACTTTTATTCTAAGTGTTTTTAACATTAAGTTTGCGAAAAGTTTTCAACACAATTCAACCGCCTTCTTGTGTTCACGTTCACTGGTACCAGAGCACGACCTCTTGGTTGAGCACTTAATGATGTCAAGAGAAAAGATTCTATATTGTGAACATGTCATCTGAAGGTGGTCATATGAACCGCCCTCCTCTATTCAATGGAGAAAAATTTGATTCTTGGAAAGATAAGATGAAAGCATTCATTGAGGCACAAAATCTTGATTTGTGGGATATAATTGAAAGCGGATACATTTCTCCCGCTAATGCCCTTGGTGTTGCAATACCTAGGGAAAATTGGTCCGATGATCGAGAAGAAGAGATATCAAACAAACCAGAAGGCTAGATTTATTCTCATCCGTGCTATGACAGAAAGAGAATATGACAAATGTGGCAAGTTTGATAATCGCCAAAGAAATCAGGATTCTCTTGTTTTGTCTTATGAGGCTCTGCCAAGTAAGAGAAACAAAAGCTAGCATGATGGTTCGCCAAGATGAACTATTTAAAATGGAAGATGGAGAGAACATTGAAACTATGTTTGGAAGGTTCCAAACACTAGTTCATGGGTTGCAGCCCTTGGAAAAAGCTATACTACACCGATCATGTTAGAAAGATCTTAAGAATCTTGACTAAGCGTTGGAGACCCAAAGTCACTGCTATTCAAGAAGCAAAAGATCTAAATGTTCTTCGACTTGAAGATCTTATGAGTTCGTTGAAAGCTCATGAACTTGAGCTAAATGAAGAAGAACCTACCAAGAAGAGTAAGTCTATTGCTCTAAAAGTCAATCATCATAAACCTAGTACTTCAAAAAGCCTTGCGGTGAAGAAGAAGAATCGACGATGAAGCGTCGGAAGGAGATTCGATGAATCGGATGATGAGCTAGCGTTCATATCTAAGAAGATCCGAAAATGTGGAAGAAAAGAAACTTGAAGGAAGTTTCGTAAGAAAGATTCAAAGGACAAGAAGGAGAGCAAAGACAAAGCCCAAGTCATTTGCTATGAATGTAAGAAGCCTGGACATTTCAAATCCGAGTGTCCTAATCTTAAAGAGAAGTCCACAAGAAGCTCCTTCAAGAAAAAGAAGAAAGGTCTCATGGCAACATGGGAAGATCTTGACTTATCCTCCTCTGAGGAAGATAAAGAAGAAGCTCACATTGCTCTCATGGCAGACACGGACATTGAGTCAGAAGAAGATGTTGAAGAGGTAATAGTATATGACTCCTACTCTGAACTTCAACTTGCTTTTGATGATCTTCTTAAGGACTCTGCCACTCTCTCTACTGAGTACAAGAATTTGAAAAAGAAATTTTTAAAACTATCACAAGATTTTTATTCTTTATGCAATGAAAACTCTGTACTCATTAAAGAGAACCGTGGTTTAAAATCGAAAATCACCTGGTGGATAACCAAGTGTCTGGAAGCTAGCAAGCAACCGTGGTGAGAGCTCTCAAGCTAAGAGTTACGTAGTTACAAGCAATCCTATTTGCAAATCAAATGACTACGAACAAGCATTTCAAAAGTTTCTTGCAGAGAGTGTAACTCAAGCAAGCAAGCTTCAATGATCCTGGGTGTCGATGAAAGCGACAACTCATGGTCTTGGCTATATACCAGATGAAACCCTTTTGGAAAATAATTCAGCATCTGATAAATCCCATAGCCATAGTAAATGCTTACATTGTACTTATTGTAATAAATCTAGTCATTTGAAAAGTGCATGTAATGTTTTTAAAACTAAGAAGGATAAGCCTCCTTCTAGAACTAACAAGAAAGGACCCAAAAAGATATGGGTACCTAAAGATAAAATAATCTATGTTGCAGACATGCTTAGCAACAAAGTCAACACACCAGTCCTGGTACTTAGACAGTGGATGCTCGCGTCACATGACGGGAGAAAAGCATATGTTCCAAGAACTAAGACCTAGAGAAGCTGGATTCGTTGGTTTTGGAGGAAACCAGAAAGGTAAAATAGTTGGAATTGGTCGGATAGGTAAAGGCTCTCTTCCTTCTATTGATAATGTTTTATATGTTGAAGGACTGAAACATAATCTATTGAGCATAAGTCAATTATGTGACAATGGTTATGAAGTCATATTTACAGAAACTGGATGTTTAGTAAAGAGCAAAAATGATGGATCAATATTCTTTACAGCAAAGAGGAAACAAAATGTTTATAAAGTTGATCTTTCTGAACTTGAAAAACAAGATGTCAAGTGTCTTATGTCTGTTGAAGATGAGCAATGGATTTGGCACAAAAGATTAGGTCATGCCAACTTGAGGTTAATCTCAAAGTTAAACAAGCACAATCTTGTTAAAGACTTACCAAATCTTAAGTACAAATCTGATAACCTTTGTGAAGCTTGTCAAAAGGGAAAACAAGTTAAAACCTCTTTTCATTTAAAAAATGTTGTTTCAACTTCTAGACCACTTGAACTTTTACATCTTGATCTTTTTGGTCCCACAAGGACAGCCTCTTTAGCTGGAAAGAAATACGGTTTAGTCATTGTTGATGATTTTACTAGATGGACATGGGTTAAATTCCTTGCCCACAAGGATGAGTCTTATAAGGTATTTTCTGTTTTCTGCAAATCAGTTCAAAATGAAAAAGGCATTTGCATTTCCTCTATTAGAAGTGATCATGGGGGAGAATTTGAAAATGAGAACTTTCAAAAATTTTGTGAAGAAAATGGCATCTCCCACAATTTCTCCTCTCCTAGAACACCTCAACAAAATGGTGTTGTAGAAAGGAAAAATAGGTCCCTCCAGGAAATGGCCAGGACCATGATCAATGAAGCTGATATTGCGAAACATTTTTGGCGAAGCGATAAACACAACTTGTTATATTCAAAATAAAATTTATATAAGACCTATTTTGAATAAGACTCCTTATGAATTGTGGAAAGGAAGAAAACCAAACATTTCTTACTTTCATTCTTTTGGTTGTATTTGTTATATCTTGAATACTAAAGATCAGCTTGGTAAGTTTGATTCCAAAGCTGACAAAGGAATCTTTTTGGGATATTCTGAAAGATCTAAAGCTTTTAGAATATACAACAAAGAAACTTTGACAGTTGAAGAGTCCATTCATGTCAAGTTTGATGATAAGAAGCCTGACACTGCAATGTCAGAGCTAGATGAGTTATTTTCAGATTTAAACCTCGGTGAAAAGCCAGACGGTGAAAATACATCTTCATCATCTGGTGGTGAAAAGACGAAGAATTCTACCCAAGCGGAAGCTGAAGCAAGAAAAAGCTGGAAGTATAAGACCAATCATCCAAAAGATCAAATCTTAGGAGAACCTGGTGATAAAGTACGAACCAGATCCTCTTTCAAGGAGCATGCTGACTTCGCACTTCTCTCTGAGATGGAACCTAAGACGATTGATCAAGCCTTGGAAGATGAAGGGTGGATTCTAGCCATGCAAGATGAGTTAAATCAGTTCCAAAGAAATGATGTCTGGAAGCTAGTCACTCTACCAGAAGATAAGCAAGCTATTGGCACTAAATGGGTATTTAGAAATAAGCTTGATGAAGACGGTAAGGTTGTGAGAAATAAAGCAAGGTTAGTTGCTCAAGGCTACTCACAAGAAGAATGTATTGATTTCACTGAAACTTTTGCACCTGTTGCAAGATTAGAAGCAATTCGCATTTTACTTTCTTTTATGACACATCATGAGATAACTTTATATCAAATGGATGTGAAAAGTGCTTTTTTAAATGGTTTTATAACTGAAGAAGTTTATGTCAAACAACCTCCTGGTTTTGAAGATATTGAATTTCCTGAATATGTTTTTAAACTTAAAAAGGCACTATATGGTCTTAAACAAGCTCCCAGAGCATGGTATGATAGACTAAGTTCCTTTTTAATGGAAAATGGATTTACTAGAGGCTTAGTTGACACAACTCTTTTCAGAAAAACCTCAAACAAGCATTTCATACTTGTCCAAATATATGTTGATGATATTATTTTTGGAGCTACTAATGAAAGCCTTTGCAAAGAATTTTCTAAGCTTATGCAGGGTGAATTTGAGATGAGCATGATGGGAGAATTGAAGTTCTTCCTTGGAATACAAATCAAGCAATGCAATGATGGTATTTATATTCATCAAAGCAAATACATCAAAGAATTATTGAAGAAATTCAAGATCTTTGGATTGCAAGCCGATGAGCACGCCTATGCATCCTACCGCTCTCTCAAGAAAGATGAAATTGGTAAGAAGGTAGATCGAAGCTATACAGAGGTATGATTGGATCTCTACTTTATCTTACGCTTCAAGACTGATATTATGTTCAACCTGTCTGTGTGCTAGGTTTCAATCGATCCTAGAGAATCACATTTAAGTCTTTGTTAAAAGAATATTTAGATATTTACAAGGAACTACTAATCTTGGTTTGCTTTATAAGAAATCAAAAGATTACCAATTAGTAGGTTTCGTGATCTTGACTTTCTTTGGAGATCGAATTGAAAGAAAAAGCACAAGTGGAGGTCGCCAATTCCTTGGAGCTAATCTTGTGTCTTAGTCAAGCAAAAGGCAAAGTACAATAGCACTCTCAACGGCAGGTGAATACATCTCAAGACAAGTTGCGCTTCTCAACTTCTGTGGATGAAATATCAACTTGAAGACTACTTGATAAAAGAGAGTAACATTCCTATCTTCTGTGATAATACATCTGCCATATGTCTGACAAAAAATCTAATATTGCATTCTAGAGCAAAGCACATTGAGATTAAGCATCATTTTATAAGAGACTATGTTCAGAAGGGTATTTTAGAAATAAAATTTGTAGACACTGATCATCAGTGGGCTGACATATTTACAAAACCCTCATGAAGATAGATTCAATTTTATAAGAAGGAATTTAAACTTTCATCTTATAAAAGAATGATTAATCTCAGCGTCTGATAATAAGCTAAATTTCAGCATCTGATATGACGTAAGCATGTATGTGCATCTGCATGTTATTTGTCATACGCATCATAACTCATCATCCGGTAAGTCGATTGCGTGCGTCCGAGCACACCCACACGTGTCACACGTGTTACGGACTCAAGCGTCTCATCATACCTACTGAGTCATGATTATTTACGTTCTTCGATAAAATTTTCTACTTTTATTTTGGCGTCCGCATTTAATGAAAAGCGAATTTTTATTTTCTTTTCTTTTCTATTTAAATTTCATGTGGAAATACGTAGCGGTTTTTTGAAAAAGTACTGTACTACTGTCTATATCCTTCCCACTACTCCACTTCTTTCGCTCCACTCTCTGTTTTCTGCTAAAGACGTACTCGTTCTCTTTCCCTCTCTCTCTCTCTGTGTGCTTAAACCCTAAATCCTTCATCGCCTCCATTTCTCAACCGCACTCATGGTACGGAGTATCAACTTCAATATACAAATATCTATAACACCATGTCTGAAGGAAAAGTCTTGATGGAAAATCGAGTCGATTTGGAAAGCTTCAAACTTTACGGCTTCGACTTCTTCAAAGGGTTCAAGGCAATGGGCTGGGAACAGTATTTCTTCTGGAACCCGGTTGAGGTTCTGGTGACGGCGATTAAAGAATTCTGGGGAAATGTTCGACTACACAAAGGTGGTATCATTGAAGGAACAGTGAAAGGATTCAAGTTTATCTTTACCATCAAAAACATTTCTGAAGTTACTGGGTGTCCGTGTGAGGGCATCGTCTTCTATTCGGAATGGGCTGACGCATTCCATGGGATTGAGAAGGTCAACAACGATCTGTTTGAAAACTACCAAGAATGAAAGAATGCGGTGTAACTCCTATCGCCAAGAATCTGAAAAGTCATTTCGAGTTCTTCATAAGATTATCACCAAGAGCGTCCCGTTAAAGGTCGGCTCTAGTGATATTGTCAACTACGAGCGTAAATTCATCCCGAGACACTTCATGGCGGGCAACAAGGTGAACTGCCAAGGTTAATCTACAATAACCTGGTCAATGCTCTTGTCAACTCAAGAAAAGGTGTTCTTGACAAGAAGAACACCTACAAGTTCATTCCAGATGGTGTCTTGCTCACCAAAATGATGGACAAGAATCTGGTCATAAACAAGCCGACTTTACCGGATCAAGTAAAGGCAAAGTATTTTGGTCTTGATAACATTGTGATTCCCGACACTTTTGGAGTCAACGACCTAGTAAGAATGAAATTGCTTCTGGGTCCATGATGAAGAAAGTGAAAGTTGAGCAACGAGAAGAGGAAACGGAAAAAGACAACCACCGAGCTCAAAGCCTGGTGAGAAAAGACACGCCGAGTCTTCTTCGAGAGAGACCAAGAACAAAAGCAAGGTGGCTCCTGCACTCTTTGTTGAGGAACCAAGATGAGGACCTCGTTCCCATCACCAGGTTACGAGGAAGAGGAGCAAACCGAAGGCTGAAGCCGATCTCAAGATCCGACTACGTAAGAAGGACATTCAAGATTCGCTTCCAAAGATCCGCCCCTGCAGAAGCTCAAAAGATCGGTCAGGCAATCTGAACCTGAACCAAAGGTACTGAATTCTCCTGATGAATCTGTATCTGTTGTTGCATCTGATACTATTCCTGCTCCACCACTATCCTTTGCACAACCATCACAACATCAAACCCTTACACAGAAAACCTCCATTATCCAACCATCATCCACTACACTTAATCTTAACCTACCCCAAATTCTCCCAAACACTTCACTCACTACATACATTTCCAAGCTTCATTCTCATCCATTTAACCTCCTTTTCAAAACACCTCCCATTAATCCATTCAAACCCCACTCACCAAAAAGCCTATAACATCACAAAAGCCACCCCACCTTACTTACCCTTACCATAAACCGACAGACGGTGAAAAGAAAAATATCTCATACAAACCTCGGTTTGTAAAGTATGAGATATATAACAAAGATCTACAACCGCCCTCAACCTGGCATCTAAAAACCTTCACTTGAGTCGCCAGATTGGAGATTGGCGATCCTATAAGTGCAACCCTCAAGGATGGAGATGACCTCGCCCAAATGTCCTTCAAAGGAAGGTTGAGACCCGACTTCAGGAAGCGGGGCAATTCCTCTTCTCTGTCGATCTTCCTCTATCCCTTCCTCGCCTGAACCACTCACATTGGAAGAATGTGGAAGGTGGATAATGTAAGATGAAGTCGCCTTCATGGTACATTGCCTTGAGCGAAAAGAATTGAAGTTATAAGGCAATATCGAGACCCATCATCCTGTTTCATTAAGATAGTACCGGATAGACAAAGGTGGCTACCTTGGTCTATTCCTGGGAAAAGGAAGGAACCCGCTCAGGGAAGCGACCTTTCAAAGAAGATAGGGCTAAAGGAATATGAGAAGGCACCTACAAAGTACAATATTAAGGATTTCTCACGACTTCCTATTGCCAAGATTTACGAGGATCACGCCGTAAGGTTCTACCGACTTCTGCAAGCAAGATGAATGGAGAACTGGCTCCTCAAGCTGCTGCGATGCTGAAAAGGCCACTATTCCTACTGTTGGGAAAATCAGCAAAGTTACTGACATCAACTTCGGAACAGTATACTTCGATGATGTGTTCAGATGCTCGATGTCGGACCGACTGCATGAAGATCAATAACCAATGGGTCATTGTGACTAAACTCTTCGATATTGGGTTTACGTGGAGTCAATGGTCTGAATCGTGGAAAGCCAAAGCCCTATTACCACGTCTCGACCCCCTTGTGCTTGAAGAATATGACAGGGAAAATCTGAGAAGAATTTACCTGGCCGAAAATGAAGCACTCTCCTTCACTTATGAAGCTTTGAGTGTCTTTATCAGAAATCTATGGGGAGAAGACGCTGGAGATAGATTTGACTCTTACACAGCTGATGTTGTTCGTCATAGAGAAACCATCTTCATGATTTTGCTGTATCCAGAAGATGTCAAGCATCAGTGGGAGATTCAGACAGAATCAGAGCTAAGAAGACTCGGAAACTTCATCAAATGGGTTATACCAAATGATGGATTCTTTTTAAGAGCTCAAAGGAAGAAGGATTTGAGACTACAGTTATCCAACTGGGTGCTAGCAGAGCATCAGAAGATGAAGTCTGTGACCAGCACTGTGGACCTTCTACTTCTACTTCTACAATGAGATGGTCACCATTCCAAGAGCACTTGAAGAAATGAAGGCTACAAACTTAAAGGTTACTCACCGAAACTGATCAAGCTTCTCTACGAACGTCTCAATATCCCACCTCCACCTCTTCAAAACCCTTGAAATATTTTTTTGTGTGATATAAAATATGTTTTATTTGGTTGATACAATTATATATATAACTGTTTTTGATCTAATTATCTCGCTTTTGCTCAAATTTTTCTAAGTAGTATTTTGACTATGATGTGTTTTTACACTCTTTTTGTCTGATGACAAAAAGGGGAGTAAAAGAAAAGGTATGATGAACACGAAAGAAAGGTATAATGAACACGTGAGAATCTGATTATCCACCATCCGATTATCCACCGTCCGATGGATACACTAGAACTAAAGTATCATGCATAGCACTTCATACATAGCATCTGTATGCGCTAATATTCTTTGATCTAGTGCTCTTATATTGTTTAATAAATTTTATTTGGTACAATGAAATATACTTTGATTAAATCAATCTATTTGGTATCCGATCTCACTGTATTAAATATCTGCTCTGATACATTTACGAATCTTTCGTAATCACTTAAATGAATTTGTTTATCGACAATAAACTTAAAACCTGAATTGTTCTTATATATCTAAACTGTTAAATTCAGGGGGAGACCCTTAATGTCTTTTTGAAAATAAATTGTTCATCAACCTTAGATATTTGTCATCATAAAAAAGGGGGAGATTATTGGAACCTAAACGATTGAGATGTTTAGACCCTCATTAATTTTGATGATAACAAAATATTCACAAGAGAACAATTTATGTTCTAACATTTTTTGAAGTGTGCAGATACTAATAATATGTATATTCTAAGCCACTCAAGCAAGAAGAAAGTAATTCTTAAGAGAAAGATTCATTCTATTTGTCAGCATCCGGCTCATCCTAGTGAGCGTCTGGAAATTCCTCTTTATACACTATGCTTATCAAATTGCTACAAGCGTCCGAACTTCCAACTTTGAACGAGCGTCCGAACTTCTAACTCTGAGCGAGCGTCTGAACCTCACTTCAAATCACGTGTTAGTCACGTTCTTTGCTCTACCTCTCGTAAGTCTTTGGAACGGATCTCAAAATTGATCTTGAGCGCTAAAATCGATTGTCTGAGATATCAAAGTTGAAATCTTTAACTACAAGACAAAAATCGCATAAGCAAGAAAAGCGGTAACATGGACTATCGGACATTCTCTGCAAAGCAAGATAGAGACAGCATTTTTGAATTTACTCTAGTC
The DNA here is from genome assembly GCA_037113605.1 of Calophaca sinica. Taxonomy (NCBI): domain Eukaryota; kingdom Viridiplantae; phylum Streptophyta; class Magnoliopsida; order Fabales; family Fabaceae; genus Calophaca; species Calophaca sinica. The sequence goes on along the minus strand of CM073734.1, from coordinate 96,149,738 downwards.
AATGGTTAGGAGCCATTTTTACTCTAACGGTCATATCCTTGGAACTCCTATATATACCTCATGGTATCCATTGAAGAAAAAAAAAAAGAGAGAACATTCTGTGAAAAAGCTTGCTGAAATTCACGAGAACATACATCGCTTCATGAGCAATCAAGTCTCTGGACTAGAATCAATTCAGTCCGACCCTTTCTTTAAGAAAGTTTTTCTTTAGTTGAGCTTAATCTTTTATCCTCTCTGTGAGAGTTATTTTCAACTGTATTTCAACTCACTTGTATAAGTTTGTTTTGGCCTAGTTTAGGCTGTATCCTCAAAGGCTCGACTGTACTGAGTCGTTTTGAGAAGTTGAGAGTATTGTCAAGTTGTGACAGTAGAATACTCTTGAGGAAATTGTAATCAGACTGATTATAGTGGAAAATCCTTCAGGAACGAAGGGACTAGACGTAGCTACCAGTTTGGTAGTGAACTAGTATAAATTTCTGTGTCTCCTGCTTTACTGCTTTCTATTCATTTCTATCTTGTTGAGTTAAAAACAAGTTTTCACAAACTGATTTTCAGCGTCCAGTTTATTTTCACCGTCCGATTAACAAACAGTTTTTGAGAAACTTTTATTCTAAGTGTTTTTAACATTAAGTTTGCGAAAAGTTTTCAACACAATTCAACCCCCCCTTCTTGTGTTCACGTTCAGCTTAGTAGGGTTGTAGGAATATAATTCTTGTGGTATGAGTTTGTATGAATCCTTAATCTTTGTGCTTGATTTAATTAATTTGCACCTAAGGAATTAGGGCTTGTTAATTCAATCAAAGGGATTAATAGGAAAGAAATTTTCATTAATCTAAACTTGTGGATTTAAACTTCAAATATTTCATAAGTTATTTGCATTGGATTTGAATTCAAAAACATAAAGGTGGAAACAAAAGGACTCTATCCCTAGTCGTTTTTAATTTACTGAAATTCAATTACTGTGTTATCCTTATTGTCATCGTTACATATATCCGTATTCCAAATACCAAGAATTTGTTCTCGTTCAAAATAGATTCCAAGTTTGTTAAGTTAAATAATTAATCACAATCCTCGTGGAGACGATACTCTACTTTTCACTGTTTTATTTGTATGATTCGGTACACTTGCCGAAATCTTAACAAGTTTTTGGCGCCGTTGCCGGGGATTGTTGAATTGATTTTTAACAAGGCAAACGAGTATTATTTTGAACAATTTTATTTATTGTTTAAAAAAGAATTATAATTGTTGCTTTGCTACTTATCTTTTCCTTTAGTTTTTATGCATGCGAGGTAAACAAACAGGTGAACTATTGTTTGACCCATAAATTGAAAAGACAGCAAAAATTAATAGCAAGAAGACAAAGGAAGAAAGACAACGACAACAACAATCCTCTGTTTCTACTTCTCAATTCATAACTCAAGAAGTCATGGGAGACCAACCACCACCACCACGCACCTTGGGTTATTTTGGGATAAGAAACAACCATCAGAGGACTGTCATTGCGTATTAGCAAGTGAAGGGAAATGCTTTTGAGATTAGAACATCTCTTCTGAATACTCTCAAGCAGAATCAATTTACTGGGGCTAAAGTTGAAGACCCAAATCAGCACTTGGTAAATTTCTATGAAATCTGTGGCACCTTGAAGCTAGAAGGAGTGACAGAAGGGGCTAAGAAATGAAGGCTCTTTCCTTTCACCCTGCGAGATAGAGCAAAAGATTGGCTGCACACTTTGCCTTAAGGAAGCATCACTACTTGGGATGATTTGGAGGATAAATTCATTAACAAATTTTTTCCACACTCGAAGTTCATCAAAAGAAGAGGAGAAATTCATGGGTTCCAACAGAACCAGAGCAAAAATTTGTATGAGGCATGGGAGAGATTCAAGCTTCTTCTGAAGAGGTGTCATGGCCATGGGTATGATGAGTTTAATCAGATGCAGATGTTTTGCAATGGGTTGAGGTCAAATACAAGAATGATGCTGGATGCCTCAGCTGGAGGTACAATTAACAGTAAAACAGCTGAAGAAGTAAGAACTTTAGTGGAGCAAATGGCTTCAAATGAGCAGTTATGTCAGAATGATCGAGGAACGCAGGGTAGAAGAGGAATCCTTGAGCTAGAAACACAAGATGCACTCTTGGCTCAAAATAAATTAGTATCTCAATAATTGGAAGAACTTGCAAAAGAGCTTAAGGAGCTGAAAACGGGAGGCTTTACTCCCACTTAAGTGAACCAGTTGAATCAGAACATGAGATGCGATTTTTTTTCAAGGGCCTTATGAGATTGGAGGTTGTGATGCAAAGGGAAATTCGAATGAGCAAGCTAATTACATGGGAAACTTTGAAAAGTAAGGAGAGAATCCTTATTCTAACACCTATAATCTAGGGTGGAAGAATCATCCCAACTTTTCTTGGAAGCAGCAAGATAACCCATCATCCAGCAAACCTCCTCAACCTCAACAGCAAGAGAAGCCAAGTGCCTTAGAAGAAGCTCTTACTCAGTTCATGAAGATGACTCATTCCAACTTCCAGAATCATGAGTCTCATTTCAAAAACCAAGAGGCTTCTATCAAAAATCTGGAGAATCAAATTGGGCAACTCTCAAAGCAACTTGAGGAGCAATCCAAAGGTAAGTTTTCTGCTAGCACAATAGCTAATCCCAAGAATGAAAATGGTAGCGCTATTACTTTGAGAAGTAGAAACATGTTGTCTGAAGAGGGGAAGAAAAAGAGCGAAAAAAGTGAGGTGGATGGAGTTGAAAATGAGAGAGTGGAAGTAGAAAAAGAAGTAGAGAGAGAAAAAGATGGAGTTAAAAATGAGAGTAGAGAAAATATTAAAAAAGAAGACAAAAAAGAGGGTGAGGAAGACATAATTATAACTGAAAAGTTACAGGTGGGAGAGAAGCCCAAAATGACTCCTCCATATATAAAGCTCCCTTATCCTCATCTGAGCAAGAAGAACCAGAAGGATGAACAGTTTGCTAAGTTCATGGATATCTTCAAGCGCCTATAGATCAATATTCCTTTTGCAGAAGCTCTTGAGTAAATGCCCACATATGCCAAGTTCTTGAAGGAATTGTTGACCAAGAAGAGAAGATTTAGAGAAAATGAGACGGTAGCTTTGACTGAAGAGTACAGTGCTATCATTCAAAGAAAGCTTCCTCCAAAGATGAAGGATCCTGAAAGCTTCACAATTCCTTGCACCATTGGGAATTTGCATATTGGCAAAGCTATGTGTGACTTGGGAGCTAGTATCAATTTGATTCCCCTATCCATGTTGAAAAGGTTGGGAGGAGGTGAAGTCAATGTTGGTGTAAGCCCTAGAGGCCAATGTTTTTCCTTTGGACTTATATTTTGTATCATGTAGTTTATTTATTATATGAGGCATTTTCAATTATTATGTTTGTTTCAACGTAATAAAGTCCTTGAGTAAAAGTTCGTTTTCAATAGAACATCGAGTAGACGACTCGGTTGTGAGATACTAAAAAACTTACTCTAAATATCCGTAGTCGAGTATTATTATTATTAAGGACAATAATAATGCATCAAGACTATTATGTGGGTGGACTGATAACCTCATCTCACAGGTTATAGATATGAGATATCAAGTCACCACATAGGTACACGTTAGGGTAATTGTGTCTTTGGATTGACCCGCCATGAGAATACTACATAGTGTGTTATGTAAGTGTCATGAGTTATTCTCATAGTGATAGTGGTGTATGCCACCCTCGGACTGAAACCACTATGGTCCCTACATGAGGAGTTGAGTGTTTTATTGCCGCCAAACATTGTGCATAACAGACAATTATAAAGTCGATCAACCTGGGCACTCAACGAGTCATGCAAAGAGACATGAGTGACCTAGATGGGATTTGCCCTCCTACATAACAGACTAATATCTGTGGGCCCCTTGATAGAGTATGATCAGAAATGCATGGCCATCTTTGAAATAAGTCAATATGAGATATTGATCTTATTTGTTGTTACTAAGTCTACTCGGGCATCAAGGAATATAATATTGAACTATACAAGGGTGACACATACTATGCCTTGTGTTCAATATAGATATAAGGGCAAAAGGGTAATGATACACATGATCATTATCACGGAAAGGTTACGTCACAACAAAGACATTCTCGTTACTTGGGTAGCGATGATGTATTGCTAGACACCGCTCATCGCTTATAATATTAAATAGTGATTTAATATTATTGCCAACGTTACGAGAACCTACGGTCACACACACATGAGAACAAAGCTAATGGGAGATTAAATAAATGAGTGAGACTCATTTTATTGATTGGTGCATTCTTACGATGCACCAGCGAGTCAAGAAAGACGCAGAACACGATAAGTTACGGTCTTGCCGAGAGCACACGGTAAGCTACGGTGCGCTAGGTCGGTCTTAAGTGAAGTCTATAAATAGACTCGTTAAGGCGAAGTCGAACACCGGAAAAACCCTAGCCGTTCAAAGATCGTGACTTGCATCGTGGATCGTTCCGTGCGTCGGCTAACCTTTGTGAGACCGCTCCCATTCGGTCGTTGTTCGTGTGGACTACGTAGAGGCGTTGTTTTCTGTGCGACGCTCGTGCTCGATTCCAATTTTTGTCTGCAAACGATCTGCGCTACAAGAGGTAATTCATATAACCCTGAGTCATGACCATTCGCAAGGATCCATGGAAGGGAAAGTTTAAATTTCCGCTGCGTTTTTAAACTCTGTTATTGCGCTATTTCCCTACAGTCAAGCCTACAAGAATGTCTTTGCAACTGGCGGATCGTTCAGTTAAGTTCCCATATGAGATATTGGAGGATGTTTTGGTTAGAGTTGACAAATTCCTTTTTCCAACTGATTTTGTGATTCTTGATATGGAGGAGGACAAGGAAGTCTCTCTTCTTCTTGGAAGACCTTTCCTAGCTATGCGGCATCCTAAGCATGTGACTTTTAATGTGAATTTTAATGTGTTTGAAGCTATGCGGCATCCTAATGATACTGAAAAGTGCTCTAGAGTTGATTTGATTGATGATTCAGTTGGAGAATTTCTTAAGCAAGACCAACCTTCCCACCCCTTGGAGAAGGTGATAGTGAATTCTATTGAGGAGCTGGATGAAGATATGGAAGATGAGATAGATAGATGTCTTGCGCAATTTGAAGCTCTACAAGTTGAAAATGCTATTGTTAAAAAGAAAGAAGACTTGCAGGGTGGAGAGATAGAGAAGAAAGCTAGCTCGGAATTGAAGCAATTGCCCCCACATTTGAAGTATGTTTTTCTTGGGGATGATGCTTTTAATCCGGTGATCATTAGTAGCTCCTTATCAAAGCTAGAAGAGGAGAAACTTGTGACAGTGCTTAAAGCGCACAAAGAGGCAACTGGATGGACTATCTCAGATTTAAAAGGCATTAGTCCAGCTTTTTGCATGCATAAGATCATGTTAGACCAGGAGTTTAAGCCAGTGGTTCAACCGCAGAGAAGGCTCAATCCAACTATGAAAGAAATTGTGAAGAATGAGGTATTGAAACTTCTGGAGGCGGGAATGATTTATCCCATTTCTGACAGTGCATGGGTGAGTCTAGTACATGTGGTTCCGAAGAAGGAGAAATGATAGTGGTGAAAAATGAAAAAAATGAGTTGATTCATACTAGAACTGTCATCGGATGGCAGATGTGCATTGACTACCGGAAGCTTAACCAAGCCACTTGGAAGGACCACTTCCCTCTTCCATTTATGGATCAGATGCTTGAGAGATTAGCCGGACAAGTTTACTATTGTTTTCTTGATGGCTATTCTGGTTATAATCAGATTTTTGTTAACCCAGAGGACCAAGAGAAAACTGCATTCACTTGCCCATTTGGAGTTTTTGCTTATAGACGAATGCCTTTCGGTCTTTGCAATCCTCCTGCAACCTTTCAGAGATGTATGCTTTCTATTTTTGTTGATATGATTGAAAAGTCTATTGAGGTTTTCATGGATGATTTTTCTGTTTTTGGCACCTCCTTTGATGCTTGCTTGGCTAACCTTGAGGATGTTCTTAAAAGATGCATGGAGACAAATTTAGTTTTGAATTGGGAAAAATGTCATTACATGGTGAAAGAAGGAATTGTGCTTGGTCATAAAATCTCATCCAACGGTATAGAAGTGGACAAGGCAAAAATTGATGTGATAGAGAAGTTACCTCCTCCGTTGAATGTGAAAGGAGTGAGGAGTTTCCTTGGGCATGCCGGTTTTTATAGACGTTTTATCAAGGACTTCTCCATGGTTACAAAGCCACTTTTCAATCTCCTTATCAAAGATACCTCATTTGAATTTGATCATGAATGCTTGAAGGCCTTTGAGTTGCTTAAAGAGAAACTTGTTTCAGCTCCTGTAATAATTGCACCAGATTGGGATTCACCCTTCGAGCTATTGTGTGATGCTAGTGACTATGCAGTGGGGGCTGTCTTGGGGCAGAGAAGAGACAAATTCTTTCATGCCATTTACTATGCTAGCAAGGTCCTTAATGAGAACCAAGTCAACTATGCTACCATAGAGAAGGAGTTGCTTGCTATAGTTTTTGCTTTAGAAAAATTCCGCTCCTATTTGATTGGTTCTAAAGTCATTGCATTCACTGATCACTCGGTAATTAAGTATCTCATGACCAAGGTTGAATCCAAGCCAAGACACATTTCGTGGATTTTATTGTTGCAAGAATTTGACCTTGAGATTAAAGACAAGAAGCGGAGTGAAAATGTGGTAGCTGACCATTTATCTAGGCTGGAAAATGATGCAATAACAACCAAGGAGTTGGACATTCTAGAGGAGTTCCCAGATGAGAAACTTTTGGTTGTGACTGAGAGGCCATGGTTTGCAGATATGACAAATTTTAAAGCTGCGAGTGTGATATCAGAAGAACTCACTTAGCAACAAAAGAAGAAATTTTTCAAGGATGCCAACTATTTCATTTGGGATGACCCCTATCTTTTCAGGCAATGCCCAGATGGACTACTCTGAAGGTGTGTTGCACATGGTGAAGCTCAGAAGATTTTATGGCATTGTCACAATTCACCATATAGAGGTCATTTCAATGGTGAACGCACAGCTGCAAAAGTGCTTCAATCAGGATTCTATTGACCTTCAATTTTTAAAGATGCTTATGATCATGTGAAGAGTTGTGACAAGTGCCAGAGGACAGGAAGCATTTCCAAGCAGAATGAGATGCCCTTGAACTCTATTTTGGAGATAGAGCTCTTTGATTGTTGGGGAATTGATTTCATGGGGCCATTTCCCTCCTCATTCTCTAACCAATATATATCGGTGGCTATTGATTATGTTTCAAAATGGGTAGAGGCAGTGGCAACTCAGGCAAGTGATTCCCAGACTGTGGTGAAATTCATTAAGAAGAACATCTTTTCCCGGTTTGGAGTCCCTAGAGTGCTAATTAGTGATGGTGGATCACATTTTTGCAATTTCAAATTGGAAGCTGTGCTGAAAAGGTATGATGTGAAACACAAAGTTACTACTCCTTACCATCCTCAAAGCAATGGGCAAGCTGAAGTGTCAAACTGGGAGATCAAGAAGATCCTTGAGAAAACAGTGAGTGCATCAAGGAAAGATTAGGCCCAGAAGCTTGATGATGCTTTGTGGGCATACAGGATAGCTTATAAATCTCCAATGAGGTTGTCTCCATACCAGCTGGTTTATGGCAAAGCATGTCACTTGCCAGTTGAGCTTGAGCATAAGGCAGTCTGGGCCTTGAAGTTCTTGAATGTTGATTCAGCCTTGGCTGGAGAGAAAAGAATTCAGCAGCTGCATGAGTTGGATGAGATGTGTTTGTATGCCTATGAGAATGCTTCCATTTACAAACAGAAGGTTAATGCTTATCATGATAAGCACATTGTGCAAAGAACCTTATATCCTAGGTAGCAAGTGTTACTCTTCAACTTTCGTTTAAAGTTATTGCCAGGCAAACTCAAGTCTAAGTGGTCGGGACCATTTGTTGTTAAAGAAGTGATGCCACATGGAGCAGTAGAGTTGGAGGATCCTTCATCTCAAAGATCTTTCAAGGTCAATGGTCAACAACTAAAGCCTTATTTGGGAGGAGAACTTGACAGGGCAAAGGTTGCTCTAGTCTTGCACGAGCCTTGAGCATACCATCACGCGTCAAGCTAGTGACGTTAAATAAGCGCTTCTTGGGAGGCAACCCAAGTTGAAGAAGAGTGAATTCTACAATGGTCTAGTTAAAAAAAAAAGTGCAGTGCAACACGACCTGGTCGTGTTCTGTGGCATGGTCGTGTTACGTGAAGGGGAAAAAAAGGCACAAACAGGGGATAACACGGGCAAGCCGTGCCTCATGGCACGCCCATGTCGGCCTTCTTCAGCCCACGTCCTCACACTTCCTTCTATGCACCAACCCATAACCAATCTCCACCCCAACTAATCACAGCCACCCATTCCCACTTACCTCGAATCAATGGCCATCACGCAGCACCACCATACCTGTCCTAGACCCTGCCACACTACATCAAAACCCAAATTCAAATAAACCCTTCCTCTTTCTCTCCCACGAACCTGTTCTTTGAACTTTTCTTTTCCCTCAAACCTTCATTCTCCCTCAACTAGTTCCTCCAGTCCACCGCAGTTTTTTTTCTTTTTGTTGTTGTTGTTGTTGTTGTGTGTTTTGGTTGCAGGGACCTCTTGTAGTATATTATGGCTTCAAAAAGGCAGCGGGGTCAGCCCTCGGGGTCCAAAGAACCAGTTCTGTCAAAAGGAAAGGGAAAGGGCAAGAAGAAAACGTCCTCTAATCCATATGGAATTCAATTTCGGGACGACATTCAAAAGGTAAGGTATAATTCTCTTGCTGCCAGAATAATTGTTCCCACTCGATATATGGATGAGACCACTCTGATAACTCTAGGATTGCTAGAGGATATCAATTTATTATTTGAGAATGTGGGCTGGACAAAATTTGTGAGAATGAAGCATTTCACTTACGAAAGAATCACCCTTGAATTCCTTTCCTCTGTAAATGCAAATGTTCTATACGGAGAACACTCGCCAGAGGATCATGCTATCAACTCGATAACCTTTCGGTTATTCAATACTGAGCATAGCCTCTCCTTGAGTCAATTCAATGCCATTTATGAACTTCCATATGGTGGTGACCGAAGGATCCACAAAGATTTTTTCACGAGAGAGTTTTGGGCTCTCCTTACAGAGACTGGCTCCTCTAATTCTGGCTCCTATGATTCTTCTTCTTCGAAGTCTTCCAAGTTACGAAACCCTTGTTTTCGCTATACTTTGTTTGGATGTGGAGATAGCGATGGAGTTGTTCGTCAGACCGAACTCCTATTTTTATGGAACATGTTGCACCCTGAGTTTGACCTAGATACAGGTTCTCATCTTATTACCCACATGGTCAAAGTGGGGAAAGCTTCAACTGGAAAAATTGTTATCGGTGGTTTGATCACCCTTATTGCTGAAGCTCTTGGTTATCGCACATCTGGTCTTCAGATGGTTCATGGGAGCACCCGTTTGGATATAGAGGTCTGCCTTGCAATGAAACTGGTAGTCAAGGAAGGCGAATGCTACTGTTTGGTGCTCACTGACCTTCGGAAACCCATCCTCTGCTCGACCCTGAGCACACTAATATCAGAAACCTGAGGAATTGGAATTTCCCTGGAGGCCCCCCAGCCTGATCCCCTTCAAGAAGAGATCCCTGAGGCACCCCTGCCAGTCCACCACATCCACACTTTGCCCCGCCTCATCACCCACCTCCTGGCTCTTATGCTGCATTACAAGCGGATGTGGCTGCTCAACGGGTCCAGCTGGATCGGTTAGATAACACTGTCCACAACATCTAGGACATGGTATCCACGATGTATAACTGGCACCTTCAACAATATCTTGGCTAGTTTCCTCCTCCTCCCCCTCGGTGAGTTCTTTCCTTTTTTGTCCCTATTTCAACTTAATTATTTACATTGGGGACAATGTAAAATTTTAAGCTTGGGGTAGGGCATTTTCAATTTTGCATATAGTCTTTGCATGTCTTTGCATGTCATTTTAATCTTAATTTTTTTATTTTGTTCGCATCATTTTATCCCCCAATTCCTGCTATCCTCTTGTGTTGTTAAGCTGTGCCATATAATCTCTTTCGAATTGAAGATTGCTATGATTTGGAACCCAATTATTTTATCTTGTGATGGGCTTAAAGGTAGTGATTCTTATTGTACATAGAGATAATTTTATGATGAGTTGAGAATTAGCATGTGGCACTCTGATTTGATGTTTTTCACTGGCTTTAACTTCTAAATGTGAGATTTGGGCGTGTATCGAGGCTTATACTTCATCATGTTTTTATGCCCCTTTCTCCTTGTATGAGTGTATTCCTCTTGATTGTGCTCTCTAGAACTTGACTTGAAACCTTTTCAAAACTTGAAAATTTTTGTCTACACACTTGAAAATGATTAAGGCATTTAGGCCATTTGTCTCAAGCCTCTGATTTTTGAATGAAAGCTTTCTCTAGTTGCCCCTTTTGAGCCTTGACTGAAATAAATTTTCTTGGTACCCATGTCATTGTCAAATGTTTGTGACACCTTTTAGAGCATGTTTAAGGGAGCAATTAGAGGCTAAATCTTGTTGGAATTGTTTTGATGCTGGAACTCGGGATCTCTTCTGTTGTTTAGTTCCTCTAAAATGCTTATTGCAAAATGTCAAATGAGGAAGAATAAAAAAAAAAAGGAAGCAACAGAAGATAAGCAAAATAAAAAGGTTTTGAAAGCAAAAAGGGAAAAATGGATTGCTCCTCTTATTCTGCTTTAAAAGGGTCGCTTTAATTGTTCATGTTGATAGCCCTAGAATTTTCCCTTTCTTGTTTTTATCCTACCTTACTAGTCAAATCCCTTAGCCACGTTACAACCTTTAGAAAGACCTTTTGATTCTTGTATGTTTTCATTAATTCTTTGCTGAGATTTGGTTAATAATCAAGCCTATGGTAGAGCACTTTCATTGATGGATTTGAGCAAATTGTCTTAACCTTTAGACACTTGGAGAGTGGTAAGGAGAATGCCCTTATTAGTGAGAGACATAATTTCACGGAGCCTAAGTTTCTAATTGGACTTGATTTTGTTTGTCTCTATTGTGTTTGATAGTTTTTTAGCCCATTACTTGATCTTGCTTTTATCTCGGGTTCCTTATCTATTGCATCTCCATTTCCCATTCAATCTTTGGCCACAGTAATTGCTTGAGGACAAGCAAAATCCTAAGCTTGGGGTAATTTGATGTGTTCAAATTAGCATATAGTTTAGTGTTAGTTTTGCATCGTATCTTAGTCATTCTAGCCATTTTAATCCATGTTATTTATGCATTTTGCTTGATTTGAATAATGCACTTGGTTTTGGTTCAATTATGCAGAAAGGAAGGTAATTGGCTTAGGAAAACAGAGCAAAATCATTTGGACAGACGTTAGGACCAACTCGAAGGCCAAAACACTAAAATAGGGCAAGATTTGAAGGAGCACGACCTGCCAATGTCAGGTGGCACGGCCGTGCCTTGGTTGCTGGTCAAAAATCACATTTCTTCGTCAGGCAGAGCGTTCCACGACCAGGCCATGCCACCAGGCACGACCGTGCCTTGACTTTTTTGTTGCGCGCATGATCTCAGCGCAGCATAGCCAGGCAGTGCCAGGCTCCACGGCCGTACTACGGGGCGCTCAGACTTTGTAATTTTACATTTTTTTTACCCGTTTTGACTTAATCTTTCACTCTTTTTTTAACCTAGCTATAAATAGACTTTGAAAACTCTTAGCTAGGGGTTCAGACATTTTGACGGATTGATTGTTTGCCATCTCCAAAGAGGATTCAACCTTGGGAACAAGAATTGAAGAATTAATGGAGTCTCTTTCAACCTTCTCATCTCTATGGATTAGTTTCTCTTCCTTCATAAATCTCTTAGACTAGGGTAAAATGAATTTTGAGGATATCTTTATGAAACCGGATTCAGAATTTCAATGCAAGTTTAATTTATGTTATTTGATCCTTTATCCCTTTTCTTAATGCATTTCGATAATTGATCACTATTGAATTGAACTAGGGTCTTAACACCAATTGGAAAATTGGGGTTTTAGACTTGTTTTGGGATCATTGGACATGCTTAATAAGGTTGTAGGAATATAATTCTTGTGGTATGAGTTTGTATGAATCATTAATCCTTGTGCTTGATTTAATTAATTTGCACCTAAGGAATTAGGGCTTGTTAATTCAATCAAAGGGATTAATAGGAAAGGAATTTTCATTAATCTAAACTCGTGGGTTTAAACTTCAAATATTTCATAAGTTATTTGCATTGGATTTGAATTCAAAAACATAAAGGTGGAAACAAAAGGACTCTATCCCTAGTCGTTTTTAATTTACTAAAATTTAATTACTGTGTTATCTTTATTGTCATCGTTACATATATGTATTCCAAATACCAAGAATTTTTTCTCTTTCAAAATAGATACCAAGTTTGTTAAGTTAAATAATTAATCACAATCCTCGTGGAGACGATACTCTACTTTTCACTGTATTACTTGTACGATTCAGTACACTTGTCGAAATCTTAACAACAGTCTAGTAGCATCATCATCCGACTCAACAGAAGCAACTCCACCTGTAACTGTACTACCCAATAGTGTGTATGTATTCCCTGCAGTCCTCCTAGCTTTCATCACAGTCATAGCGCCCTTAGTCACCCTGAGAATGTCCTTATCTCCATCTGCTCTATAGCTAAAGCCATTTGCTCACAAAGTGCCCAAGGAAATCAAATTCTTTCTCAGGTTAAGAATATGCCTAACCTCACACAATGTTTTGACACCACCATCATCCATTGCAATTCGGATCTATCCCATGCCAACAATAGCACATGCTTTATCATCGCCCAAATAAACAAAACCGAAATTACCTGACTTGTAAGTGGTGAACCACTCCCTGTTTGGTGTTATGTAATAAGAGCATCCTGAATCAAGTATCCACGCATCTGTGCACTGAGTAGAGGAGACTGACAGCATGTCGCCTTCACTGAAATCCAAGTCATCTGACTGGACCACATTCGCAGCATTGGTTATGCCCTTCTTCTAGTTTGGACAATCCTTTCTCCAATGCCCGATCTGATTGCAACTAAAACACTGTGCTGTTTTCTTGCTCTTGGATTTCGATCTCTTCTTCTTCGAGCCATCTCTGCCTTGTTGCCTCCCACGATCCTGACTCTCTCCTTGAGACGATCTTTCCCCTACGTTCTGTTTCCTCTGACAATGAGACATAATTGCAGCGATGATATCCTCCAGTTTAATAGTGTCTTTCCCGTACGTGAGAGTGGTCACCAGGTGTTCGTAAGAACTTGGCAAAGAGCACAACAGAATAATCGCGATTCACCAACCCAAGCTCGCCACTTATCATTGAAGCCAAACCTCCTATCATATAATCCAAACCCCCCCCAGTTTATCGAGTCGTGTGTCTCTTCGAAATCTACCTTGAAAATAAGATATGTCTTACCCAACTTCTTGGCCAGATCTACTATCTCATTCACCACCACCACCAGTGATAGAGCTTCTTTACATATTGGAGCCACAGCTCCCAAAGATTATTAGATATATACAATGATTTTGCAAATGGCTGGTCCTAGTATCGAATCCTATATGATAGTATTTTGCATTTTGGTTGAACACGCACTAAGAATTGTCTAAAAAAATTAACATAATACACTTCGTGGAGTCAAACTTGGGAGTCCTGTTTTCAGAATCCTTCTTACCGCCACGCCGCAGTTGTAGTTTTGTTATTGATTTGACACATAAATTATATATGTGTATATTTGGCCCTCTCAAAAAAAACCATTCAAGCTCCTCCACTGACCACCACCCCGTCCACCAGCTGTCTCCCTTGGATAAAAGTCGACTAATTAGGGGAGATAATAGAATTCATCACTTTCTCCAATTGCACTGCTAAGACCTTGTCTACCAATTTATACAAGCATCCATGCATTATGATTCATTTGTTAAGTGATGGGGTGGTTGACAGAAATCCACATAGGTCACACGAGTCATAATCTGTCAGGTGGCATGACACCTCATTTTTGTGTCCAAATAGCATGCCACCTCACCCCTAACCCTAACGTACCCTCTGTCTCATGTTTTATTTTGTTTTGTTTTCTTTAATTTCATCTATTTTAATAGAACCAAATCAAATACTTTTTTGTTGTATATCCTATAGACTTCTGATCTACTTTTAATGTACATATACATAAAATATAAAACAAAACTCGTGTTTTGTTTTGTCTTATTTGTTTTAATGTGTTTACAAGCGCTACTTTAAGATCAATTTCGAAATAGGAATGGTGCATTTGTAGCTTATAAGCCCAATTGGCTTCTTTCTATGAGCAATGCATGTTTATGAAAACGGAGAAATGTACATAAATTTACAATGTGCACATGGTATCCGCAAGCTGCAGAATCCACAGTATAGGAAAGAGAACTGGTAACATAGAAATAAAATAATGGAAGTACAGAATTATTATGCTCTTCCACTGCCATAGCTAAATATAGTAGCTGCAACCACAAGTTTAAGTTCCCTGCTTGGCCATTGATTGAACACACACAAAAAGGCTGATGCTAAAGTACTACACTATGACAAATCTCAGAAACAATTCAAAAACTGAACTGATAAATTGCAGCCACTATAGGATAATACTGTTAGTGAAAAGTGGAAACTGACAACTAAGTGTCTGATTACTTTGTTTTCAATTTTCATTTTCTGTTTTCAATAAGATACAGATACTATGTCATAAAGATGACATCCAAAATAGGATGATATACACAGGCAAGGAATAGCATATTTGAAAATGGTGAAAATGCTACAAAGTTGTTTTTACCATTTCCAAATATGATATTGCTTCTTAGACCACAAATCCTCATTTTGTATATCATCTCCTTAGCAATGTGTGTTATAGTATGTGTATCTTATTGAAAACAAAAAATGAAAATTTGAAAACAAAGTAAACAGGCCCTTATGGCATTGTATGGAAATTCGGGAAAGTAGACACACAGAACTCAAGTTTACTGCTGCAGGTTGGTAGCAATTGCATGATTGTCATGGGCAAATGGTATCAGGATGACATTGTGAGTGATAATCTCTTCAATAAGTTCTGATAAATAAACAGCAATAGCAATCACTGTCCATTTTTCATCTTGGATTCAAAGGCTAGTTGAGATATTGAATATCAGCAGTTGCTTAGTTGAGTTATTTCAATGTGTTTTAGGACCTCTTTTGGTGCTCTCTCCTTATTTGACATTAATGTTGCCTTCTCATTTCCAGAACTTTTTCTGTTCATGATAAATATAACAACTTATTTCTGTAATTCTGTTGTCTACTTACTGTCAAGATTTTAAATCAAGGCCCGGGACCGCGATCATAAGGTTTTTTGGGTCTCGTAACGCAACCACGATTAAGGCCGTATCAGCCGTATTTGACTGTAATTCTCTGCAATATTAAGTATCACGACGCGACCGTGACTGCGATTTAAATCCTTACTCACAGGTTGGTTGAGTTTGACTCTGACGAAGAAGATCCAAATGGTAGTATTGAAAATTTTGACAGTAGTCAAAAAAGTGTTGGAACACTGTTGCAGCTACATGTACAATAATTTCATTTACACAAGATTGTTGATGTTTTATGACTCGTCAGTGAAAAAGCTGCCCCAAAATTAAGTTTTACTGTGGCATTTACTTTCCTTTTCTATAAGCTAACTAGTGCAGATGTTGGAAATTGCTTAATATTCAAGCACTTGTACAGTAGGTTTCACAAAGGTTTTCCTTTACTTTATTAACTAGCATAGCACAGTACCCGTGAATACCCACGGATTAATCCGTCGGAGCTAAAGAGAAAATAATCACTTATAAATAATAAAATATTTGTAAAATTTGTTACATGCAAAAAAGATGAAACTATATCCAGAACACATAATATTTTTTCGTTGGGAGGTAAAAGAAAAGTAATTATTTATACTAATATATAATGTATTCCTATTAAGAATCAAAATTAAGATGATGAAATTATACCAAAAACATGTAAAATTTTCCTCCTACGACTTAAAAAAATAAGCATTTATCATCTATAAATAAAAAAAATTATAAATATTGAATATAAAAAAACAAAAAACTAAAGGAAAAAATCGTTAAGACGACACAAACAATTATATAGACTCATGCGACAATATTTAATGTTTTCCCATTAGGACTTAAATGTAAAAGTAATCATTTATGAAATTATACCAAAAATATGTAATGTTATACTGTTTGGACTTAAAAACAAAACAATTATTAATAAATAATACAGACATTTATAAAATAATCTTTTATAAAACTATACCTGCATTAAAGGTTTTTAAAGTTGATTGATTTGTTAGAGAGATTATGAGTTCACTGTGGTTAATTAGTCATAGACAGTAGGGGATTTGACATATTCATTCTCTCTGAATCCCTTTTATATTGTTTCAGAACCTTTACCATTAGACAAACTTCCATGTTTTTGTCCACTATATGATCCCAAAAAGTGAATCAAATTTGACCAAATGAAAAGTTGAGGAAGAAATATGATTAAATTAAAAAAAAATTGTGGACCTCAAATTTGGAGATTTACTTGAGAGAACGAAAACAAAACTAAACAGCATTTATTTTGAATGAGATTGCTAAGAATATCCTCTCATGGCTACGTTATCAAACTATACACCTGAATGTGAAAGATAAGGAATTTTATGCCATTCTTCTACTGCTTTGGATTTTCCCATTCGGACGATACTCCAAATACATCAGAGATTCATATAAAATAAGAAAATGCGTATAATCTGATCCACCTTCCTATCAACACAATCGTGATTTCCAAGTATCAAATCAATGTAAAGCTTTCGGTTGGTCAGCTATCGAATAGTAGACGTACTTGGCATTTGGTGGTTTAGCTAATCGGCTTATTTCTGATGATGCATTTGAATCTTCAAGTTCAATTCACATTGACAATTAGCTAGGGACCATGAACCATTAGCATATTAGCCGCCAAATGATCCTCTGCCTCAAAAAGATTTCCCCTCATATACATAAAGGTGTCTTTGACTTGTGCGTGGTTGGGGAAAATTTGGAATTTAAGAAAACAACAAATTTGATTTGTGTTTTCCTTTTGGCCGTACTAAATTCGCGTTAGAAATTAATTAAAACTCAATTAATTTCATACACTCAAAATATGATTGCTTAGCACTACACCATAATTAGATGGTAAGTTATACGGTAGACCACCTTGATAGGTGTTCTATAGTAGATCAGTACTTAAAAATACCCGAAACTCCAACTGCAACTCTCGAGAAGTAAAAGTTCATGGTTCTCCTCGTTCTCACTACTGAGACAGTGACTCAATCGGTTCTGGTTCGACAAAAACAAGGGAAAAACTAATAAGTTGAGTTTTGAGGCACTCATATTTGTTTTCTCTTGTTTTTATCGAACCGACACCGATTAGGTCATCCCGTCTTAGCTTCTGCATCTAGCGGACACGGTTGTCGTTAAAATTTCGAACGATTTTCAAGTACCAAACCACTGTGGATCACTTATAGATGGTTCATCGTAGAATTTGCCTAAATTAGAATATCCAAACTAAGTATAATCTATAAATTGTCAGAGGCTTCAAGAACTTAGATTAACCATGATGAAGCAAAAATAAAAGATGGATCAGTAGAAGTGATCACCGTCCTTGTCACTTTGATTACTAGTATTAATTTGATGATGCAGCACCAAGAAGGAAGGCAGTATAAGTTGTACAACAATCCCAACAACCGGTTACTGAAAAACAATAATTGTAAGGTAGGGTAAGGTAAATGGAATGAATATCTACCGGGGGGGGGGGACTATGCACTGTGCACAATTAATATAGCTAGCAGAGGCAAGAAAAAGACCGAGAGAACATAACATAGTGAAGAATTGCAACATATTAGAGGCCATGATATATATATCTAGCAGTTGTGTTTGTAACCAGCACATGTGCATCACACGTATGCCTATCAGTGTGGGGACTAGTCCTACATATATAATTTTGAACAGTAATCATCACTGCCTTTGGCTGTTTACACAATGATGGTGCTTCATATTTTTTCAGGGAAAAAAGACCAAGTACTCGATCCATGTCAACATCCACTTGGATTAATGGTATCATTTTCATTATTTGCGTGGACACAGTTGATTAATTAGAAGAGGTGGTCAACTTATCTATTCCAAAACCTTTGACATACAAAGCCAAATCCCTTTCCTATGCTTCCTTACACTTAAAAATATATAAACTAACATATTTCTGTCACAAAATGAGTCATATTATTATTTTATTTTAGCTATATAAAGGGTTACCCTGATATCATTTCGCTTTAACCAATACCAAAATACTGTGTTAAAATTCAATTTGGATGAAAATGAGTTTATATTAAACTATTAATTTCACGTAGTATCTTTTGTATATGTAGCTAGGCTTATCACACTTCTAGCATCTGAAACAAAGCGCCTTACTTAAAGACATGGTAGGTGAAAAAAATTGGGTAACCTTTCAGAGGTGGGGTTCCAAAACTGTTTTTACCTGCTACTTTAAATGAATGCATTGATTAAACCCACCACGAAGAATGGTTAATTATGGTCAAAAATCAAAATTGTGTCCATTTCGAAATTAAAGGTTGTTTTCTTCCTTACAATGGGATTTAGTGGGGAACCCACTTTCACCGGCCCAATGATGAGGCCAGAAAGAAATAACTTTATAAAATCAAATTTTCACCAACAATTGTTAAGTATAGACTATTATAGGTATGTAAATCAATAATTGGCATATATAAAGATTTTTTTTGAAAATATATTTATCTTTAAAATATATAGTTACGCGTTTTCCTTTCTTCATCAAAAAAAAAATATAGTTATGCATTAATTTATAAATCTATTCCTGCTTCTCTGTTTGCCCCTTTGTTAGCAGATAGAAACGGGATTGTTTTCCCTCGTGGGTTCTAGTTGTCCTCTTGGGAGCTGTTACTCCCTTGTGTTCATAAAAAAAAAAACGTTAATTATTGATTTGAAATAGTACTGCCCTACAATGTACCAAAGGATATGTCTTCTTCTTTTTAATTCCAAAAAAGAGTAATCTGACCAACCTACTAGAGGATCACATAGAAACTACTTAGGATTCGATTCATAAAAAAGCACCATTTCTGCCACTGCAAGTGAGTCTGGTAACTATATCATTTATTCTTTGACAGTGGAATAATTGTGACCTCCTAGTGCTCTCTGCCAAAAGTCTTTTTCTTGCTAGAATAACTCTACGACTCAGGTTTCAGTGGATTTTATTTATTCAAAGTCATAAACAACAGTATACTATGGTTGATGGCTGCACTTCTGCCTTTTTAATAGTGGACAAGAGTTCAATCTACCTCCCTGCGATAATAGACAAGTCTAAACTGAAGACTAGACCAGACAATAGTTGATGATGACATTAATATTTACTAACTTACTACTACCGGTAGTCATTTTCTCGGTAATTGAAGTCTACCCGTATATATGTTTATTGAGCGTGTGTGTGTTTGGATGAATAATTCATAGTTTTAATTTTAGAAAATTGATTAATCATAATTAAACGTAAATTTAAAGTAAACTTATATTTTTTAAAATTACCATAAATTATCCTAGTAAATGCAAAAGCAATATAACAGACCGATCGGAGATACTTAAGCATAAAATCGAGTTTCAGAAACGATTTTAATGTGGAACCCAAATAAGAATGTTACATGAGCAAAATACGATGGAATATGTAAACTGAATCTTAAGTTTAGATTTACCAAAGGCACAACCAAACGTGCAATGATTATTGGATAATCATTGAACCTAAAACTGTAAGAGGGATTATTTCTGGTTCAAGCATGTTTTTTACTTCTAAACCCAAGAGAAATGTAGTTGGAGTGGAACCAGAGATGAGGTACAGTTCTGAAAACAATTACCTGGTGTGCAGTTAATAATCGAGTTATTACATCGTGGCAGCATTATTTTCCCTATCATCTTAATACTTTTTTTTTTGGGTAAAAATCATCTTATCTTAATCTTAATCTTAATACTTTTAATGGTCCTTAATTGTTTTCCCTCCAATAATATGTATGAACAAAAATTAATTGTTAAGATCGAGTGAGGATCCTGATTCGGTGGAAATAGGGTTCGAGCACGCGTCTAGGATCAGATTCTTAAAAGTGCGTCAATACAACCATGTACCATGCATGCCCGTTTGTACTTTGTAGACTTAGGACGTCTCACGGCCAGGCACAACAAATGAACAAACATTTCAGTAAATTAGTTACACTATGGTCTATATGGTCAGTGGTGGTCTTAAGGGTGTCCAGGGGTGCGACCGCACGTGACCTCATTTTGTAGGGGCATCATATAATATCAAAATTTTACTTTGTATATAGATAAATATTAAAATTAAAAAATTATATAATTAAAATATTTATATGTTATAGTTGAGGGTCCAATTTTATTTTTAAATTTTAGATCCTAAATTTGGTAAATTCTTACTTATTAGTAGGTTTTTACGGCCCAATTATGGTAAGAGTTCAACTATGATTTCCATTCTTTTTTTTACAAGGTCTCTATCTTGATTTAAATCCTACTTTTTCGACCTCTAAGCCTCCATCAAGAAATAAAACATTGAAACAAGAATCTCTCGTGTTAGCACATCTGAATCTCTTTCGAGTTAAACCATACATGTGAGCTGCAATCTTCACTCCCAGTTTCTCAAATCACATGGGGCACCAGTTTCTCATTCATACAGAGTACCCAAAATCTAAAGAACGACCCTGTATATGATGGACCACAATTATTTACCGTCGGATTTATCTAATCCTCATAATAATACCCTACATCCTCTACATATTATCCCTCCCTCTCCCTCCCCAAAATTTTCTCCTCCATTCTCCAGTCAACACCTGAACCCAATCCACCATGGCCATCGATCTTAATCTCTCTAAACTCATAACTGCGTAGCCGCACCATCATCATTGGCACCGCTGCCGCTGCCAAAGCCCTACCAGATATATAATGAACCCAATGAACAGTGGCAAGACGGTGAGCACAATCAAACCAATTTTTCGGGGGAAATGCAAAAGCAAATTTGGATGCATCAACAAAGAAGCATCAACCAGCAACTAAAGGTGCAAACCCAAATCAGAGAAAATGTGGGGGGATCGCAGAGGGGGAGGACGTGGGGGTGTGAACTAGAGACCCACGAGGTGGGAGAACGTCGGGGTTGAGATATGTCGATCTGAGACTCGTGAACCAAACAGCAGAGACCCATGAACTATGGACACCCATGAACCAGAGACCATGAATAAGTGATCAAGATTTTTCTCCCCCCATGACATCGTTTAACCGCTCTTGCCCGATGACCTCTTCCAACTAGTACAACCTCTTTTTCGCCCTCGAAACCTATGTCTCCATGGTCGTCCGCACCGAGCTACATCACCAACGTCGGACGCCAGAGACTACCAATGACGAAGAGAGTAAAAGACACTCAAGAGAGGGGGAGGTGAGATAGGGTGTGGATAGATCATGGTAAGAATTGGTGGGACTATTGGAGTCACCTCTGCTAAGGTTACCTCTCTAGAGCTATTGGAGTCGCCTACCCATGTCACGGTGGGCTTGTTGTGTGCTCTAGGGTTTCCTGCTTTTCTTGTCTCTCGTCCTTATTAGCACATACTCGTATCAACAACAAAATTTGTGGTTAGTCCAATTGAAAGCTTGTCTACTCTCACCTTTCCCCCGCTTATCACTAAACCTTTCTGTTGTTAGTGTTAGGAGGTGGGTACACAAGTCTTTCTACCTATTCATTGTTCTATTGAACCAAATCTCCACGTACACAATAGAGGTGGTTACTATCAACTAGGATATTAAGCTTATTCAGCTAGAGGAAGAAGAAGACATAACTATTGAGCTTGACCAAAATGTGGATTTCAGCCTGGACCTTGCCCAAAGGTCTCTGGTAGGTCAGATCCTATCAAACAACCTTCGTAACAAATGAACCATCAAGACTATCCTTGTGGGGAAATGGTGGCAAAGTGTATCACCACTCTTTCACGGGTATTTAATGTTGCTGCATTCCCTAGTTAATTCTAACTTTGCGAGAAGTTATTATTCAACAGAACCTATAGTCATTGTTAGTTTCTTTTTTTAAATCTTTATTAAGAAATTTATCTAAGCTGACTTCAAGTTTTAAACCATAATTTATATTAAGATTTTATAAAAAATTATAACTGGATGGCTTTTATTAAGAAAAAAACCTCCAGATATATTAGGAGAGGTGTGCCAGTGGCGAGCAGAAGCAAGGTTATTCGATACCTTGGGAAAGACCGGCCAGAACCACATGTGTGCAAGTTCCCTGCACGTAGCTCGAGTTTTATCTGAGTTGAAACTTTCTAAAAAATTTGCCTCACCAGAATCAATGATATTTTGTAAGGTCAAAACTAATGAGTTTGTAAATGAGTAAACTCTTAATTTAGTCCCTGAACTTACAACCTCTCTCCTACTTAATCTCTAAAGTATATGAAATAATAAGTGATCTCTAAAGTTTGTGAGTTTTGTCCTATTAGTTCCTAAAGTTTTATAACTAGTCCCTAAAATTTTGTAAAATTTATCTCATTAGTTTTTGTAAGGGTTGAGATTCAATGGAGAGAAGCACACAGATCACTATTACTGACGGGCTAGGCCGTCGGTAATTTCAATGGTTACTATTCAACGATCTAAGGGTTGACAATCAATGGAGAGAAGCACACAAATCATTATTACTGATAGCTGGCCCATCGGTAATGATGTATCACGTGTAACAATGAGGCTGGAAACTAAGGCGCCAAATATAGCGATGGTTTTACCAACAGACTTCTGTAGGTAAAATTCACGTTTTTAATACCAACGGCCTTGCCCATCTGTAATATTTATCGACGACCAT
Organism: Calophaca sinica; assembly: GCA_037113605.1. Classification (NCBI taxonomy): domain Eukaryota; kingdom Viridiplantae; phylum Streptophyta; class Magnoliopsida; order Fabales; family Fabaceae; genus Calophaca; species Calophaca sinica. The sequence continues at coordinate 96,126,744 of CM073734.1, read as the reverse complement.
GGCTTTCGTGCCCGTCGGCAATTTTTAGCCGGTATAGCGCCTATTGGTTGTAGTATTTGTACTTGACAAGGTTGTTGTTGGTTCTTCACTTACGGATAAAAATATTAATAGGTTTATAGATGTTTATGAAAAAGTTAGATGAAAGAGTTTTTGAGAAAATTGAGATGTTAGAGTTAATTTTTTTTCTTTTTTGAGGAAAATGGTGGCCAAGTGTACCACCACTCTTTTTCGGGGTATATAACCTAGCCGCATTCCAGAGTTAATTTTAACTTTGCCATAAGTTATTATTCAACAAAACTTGTAGTTATGTTAAGATTCTTTTAACTTTTTTTCGTGAATTTTTATTAAGAAATCTATCTAAGTTTTTTTTTTGACGGACGAAATCTATCTAAGTTTTAAACCATAATTTATATTAAGATTTTAGAAAAAATTATAACTGAATGGCTTTTATTTAAAAAAAAAAAAAAAAACCCTAGAGATATGTTGAGTTTTATCTGAGTTGAAACATTATAAAAAATTTGCCTGACCCGAATCAATTTAACTCGTACTACTTTGTAATTTAGGTTAGGTGAAAAACTAATGAGTTTGTAAATAATTGACTCCATTCGAAACAATCCAATCCTTAAGCTACAACAAGGAACACTTCGTTTTTATCCTTTAAAATTACCAAATGAAGGGATTGCTTGCTAATCACTCTGTTTCATGGTTGAGACTTGAGAAGTTGGCCCTGCTGCACATGGGTGAGAACCTCCAAGTCGTGTTAGTCAGGGAAATTTATAAAAATTTACGTGCATTGTTAACTTGATAGTTTAAATTGGTTGCATGTGAAAGACAAATCATATGGACTCGCAAATCAAGCTACTTCCATGTACCGGGATCCGTATCTGAGTCCCAAGAGAAGAATAGATCTTAGACTGTACAAATAATAATAAAATTTTAGATACGCACACACATTTCAAACTGCACTCCAACGCTTATGTACATCAACTGTATACTGTATACATGAGCTGTGTTACTCAAATAGAAGGGAATTTTTAAATGCACCCAGCAAATTGATGGGTACACCCAACATTCATGTGAGTTAACAAAAATGTCCCTGGTAAAATTATTAAAAGTGAAAACATTTTTCCCCTTCATTCGTTTTCCTCACAATTTTCTAATTTCAGAGTGTTGAAAATTTCCCTAGTTACTCGCAAATAACAAAAACACACTTACGTTGTTCTCTCGCAAATTAGGTATTTGCGAATTCCCATAGCAAAAAGCATATTTGCACGTGTTGGAATTTCTGGAATTCCTTCACATGCAAATATGCTATTTGCGAGTGTGTTTTCAAAAAAATTTCTAGAATTCTCTTTCATATATCCGGTGTGGGAACACCATAGTGTCGTACCTGCCGGAGAGGGTACTGCGACAGTTCAGGTACAGGCGGGACATTCCTCGAGAGCCACCACGACGTCCCTCAGCTGAGGATATTAGTCTTAACTGGATATCATCTCACTTGTACTCTATTAGATACATCTTTCAGTTAAGGCAGACCGCTCATCCAGCTGAGTGTGTCGAGGGATACATTGAGTGGTACTATAGGGTCTCGCATTCACTGTTGATACCTCCACACGCTACACATGTTCCACATGATCCACATGATGATGTTGTGTGTCATCGGGTAAGGAATAATAAGTCCTTGCACTGTATATATTATGTCCATTCGTAACATTATCTAATTATTTGCTATAATGTATTTATGTCATTTGTAGGCGGGTTGTGTTGATGCGATACGCAGGTTGAATAGAGTTGCCGCCATGCTGCGTCAGGTCGTTGATTACGCACCGGAGGAAGATGAGATGTGTGACTACCTTCGGGAGGTGCTTCGAATAGCAGAGGGTCACTGAGTAGTTACGTTTATTATGTATTTAATTATATGCGAACACCAGCTTTTCATGAATATTATTATTATTATTATTATTATTATTATTATTATTATTATTATTAGTGAGTTAAGAAATAAAAAATAATAAAAACAAGACAGGGGTGCAAAACGCAACTACTCATTCAACAACAACAAAACAACATTACATGATCACCGAATGCAACTACAACACCCAACTACAACATTAAAAAAATCAAACTCAACTATTTATTAAACGCACCTACTCATTCAACAACAACACAACACAATATTACATGACCTAGTCACCAGTGCTAATCCTTGGCTATGCTTGATGACACCTTGCATGGATCTCATCAACTGTTCTTGGTGCACGTCATTTTTCAATGATCTCGTCGATCGATCTTCCAAGCACAACATACAATTCTATTGAGCCATGACTAGAATGATCACTGAATGCTTCCCACATACTTTTTTTGTCGCCGCCGTTTAGAAGTGTCATATTCATATACTGAACACGGCCACTACCTACCGAAACAGGGCATCGATAATAGATCTCTGCCATTGTAAGTGATCCAGCTCCGAGCTTTCCCCGAATCTTTTGCTTCAGTTTTTCAATGGTAATAGATGTCTTCAACCTAAATATTTTTGGTTCCTCGCATTCAAAAACCATGCCATCCGCAGTTGTTATGATTATGCCATCGTAATAGACAACGACAAGGCTCAAATCCATCGAGAACCGGGTTGACTGAGTGAGTGACATGGCTCACGAGCAGACTAAATGATGAAATTGATTTAGGGTTTACGTGAAATTAGGTGTGTGAAAACGGTTTTATTTATAGAACGTTTGATGAAATTTGAACCGTTAAAAGTGTCGGTCGTATCTCGTTCGTTGATATTTTTCAACATTAAGGACAAAAAATACACGCGCAAATAACATATTTGCGCGTGTTATACATTTCTGTATGCCACGCGCAAATAAGCTATTTGCGAGTGTACAAAAATTTTGTACACGCGCAAATAGCTTATTTGCGCGTGGTATATAGAAATTTATGTCACCTGCGCAAATAGCTTATTTGCGCGGAGTTTCCTTATTTGCGTACCCTAATTTCTTATTTGCGAGTTCTAGAAAAATTGTGGTAAAAAACTGTGGACTTTTATTATTTACCAACGATATTTTTGGAATGTGTTGGGTGTACCCAACAATTTGCTGGGTGCATTTAACAATTTCCAAACAGATATAACATAAGTGGGCAAAATTTTCCCTGTACCACCTTTTTGAAGATTATATACCAATTAATTGTTAACTAACTTAAATAATTAACAACTAAACTAATTAACCAATTCTCAACCCTAATACTCATTAAAAATAATTTAAAAAGAATAAAAATAAAAAAATACGTTGAGAAATCGGTCCTCTAGGACCGATTTCCCATTTAAAAAACAAAGGTGGTATTTGGGTACTTAATCTCAAAAGGGTGGTATTTTGGTATATAATATTGAAAAGGTGGTACAGTGAAAAATTTGTCACATAAGTGAGATTTTATTAAAATATTTTGAATTTAAATAATTAAATGAAAAGGCTTTAAAAATGCAATATGTGTCATTTCTGTATTTCTTGTTTATATTTGTATAAATTACATTTACAGAATGATATTAAAGAATCTGTACCTTTTGGGAGGACAATGAACTTTGGCCTGATATCTGATTTAAGCAAAGAAAACAGGTATGAGGCATGCCCAAACTATTTATAATAATTGGTTAATGAAGTCAAGAATATACTTAATTGGAGGTTGCTTACTTCAAGCTAATGGCAAGCGGAGGGAAGGAATAAATAATTGCATAATTGAAAGTCGTATCCCTCTTATTTAATTGTTCATATATCACTATCTTATTTCTTAACAACTCAATCAATCAAAGAAGAAAAACAAAACACACAAAAACCAATAAAATTTATTTAATATCATATATTTAAAACGACATTTCAAATATAATTCTCACGTTATACCCACTATATCACTAATTCATAAAAATAAAAAAATCTGGAAATATATAAAGTCGCAATAAAGTGGCATAAAAGAAATTTTTGTAATAAATATATCTTAAAATTAGTTATTTTTTTTTTATAATTGGGACAAAAAAACTTAAATTTTTTTTTATAATATGGATTAGAGGTATTACTATACAAATATTTATTGAATTTATTGAATGATAATAACTGCCCCCTTTTTGTTTTGTTTTTCAGTTTTTGTATCCATGATGACAATCACCCTTTATTTTCCTCAATATATTTTTTTCCCCCACTATATAGTTGTATCTCTCTTGGTACGGCATTGTTGGCTATCGGTCTAAAGGGGGAACAATATGTAGCCAAATCTGTGGCAACGATACAATACAATCCCCCTTTGCCATCTTCCTTCCCACCAAGCTTCGCTTCACTTCACTTCACTGCTCTCATCATCATCATCGTAATCGTAATCATCATTCATTATCACCCTCGTTAAGTCATTGAACTCCCCCTTCAATTCCAGACCTCCTCTCATCACTCCCTAATTCAATGAACACCCAAAAATCAATACTCACGTGCATGACACGTGTCCCGTGAGATTGTCCATCTCTTCTACTTCATCTTCTCCCACACCTAAACAAATCCACCTCTACCTATCTCAAATTTTCTACCCTCTTTATAACTAACTCTTTGCAAAGTTCGAATCTTTAGCAGAAAATAACGAGACCCAGAAAAACTTTTTCTGCAATGCGACGAGCAATGATTCACTAGTTCAGCTTCCTTGATCTTTCAACAATGGGGGTTTGCACTTCGAAGCCGCAGAAACCCAACCCATATGCCCTTAGGGAACCGGAAGGTGACCCATCGCAAATTCCGAGAACCCCACTCAGTCCCGACGCCGACAACCACCACCGGAAAGATGACGTCATCGCCGGAAAAAAGTCTCCGTTCTTCCCGTTCTACAGTCCCAGCCCCGCTCGCTTTTTGAAGAAGTCTCCGTCGACGCCTGCCGGGGGAGGGAGCCGGAGTGCGAGCTCGACGCCGAGGAGGTTTTTCCGGCGGCCTTTCCCTCCGCCTTCTCCGGCGAAGCACATAAAGGCCGTGTTGGCGAGGAGACAGGGGAAGAAGGACGCTGCGGCGATACCGGAGGAAGCGGAGGCCGGAGGTGCGGCGGATTTGGACAAGAGGTTTGGGTTTTCGAAGGAGTTCACTAGTAGGCTGGAGGTTGGGGAAGAAGTGGGTAGGGGGCATTTTGGGTATACTTGTTCTGCTAGGTTCAAGAAGGGTGAGCTTAAGGGTAAACAAGTTGCTGTTAAGGTCATCCCCAAAGCAAAGGTTAATCCTCTTCTACCTTCTATTTCTATCAAAAACTCATTTTTATTTGCTGAATGTTAACATTGTGAGATGAATCATTTGGTACATCTGGGTTGGGAATACTGCAATAGGCCTGGAATTCCTTCTCATTTGGGTGATTCACCCATTTGCTTGACAAAGCTTGAGGTTTTAGGTTGTTTTGGTCCCTTATCCAAAAGGATTTGCTGTTGAGGATTCTTTGATTAGGATGGTTCGGAATTTTTTTCTAGGACTTGGAATGGAGTATTTGTATTTGGGTCTTTTGGTTGTGAAAATAGAGTAGCTCAGCGGCTCAACCTCTCTTACCCTGAACCCGATCTTTTTTTTGGGGTCCACTCCGGTGTCCAGGGGAAAGGGAGGGGCCCGACTAATCCAAGGTTCGGTTGGGAGTTAAGTAAAGCCTGGCCTAAGTTGTTCCATCATCTGGAATCGAACTCGGGTATTAGCCGAGCCTGTCCCTTCTGATGGAGTGCGTTAACCACTAGCTTGAACCCGATCTAATAGTTAGCTTAATGTTGATCAAACTTATTGGAGTGCTTAGAGTTAAACTTAAGGAATAAAGCCTACAGGAATTAAATTTGCCTTGGATGATGTTTTTTTTTATGTATAAAGCTTGGATTTTTCCATAGTCCATAATCCATTCAAATTTTGTCATCCTTGATTTAAATTTTGAACCATATATATGTTACGTATCCATCTTTACCCTTTTTGTTGCCAGATGACAACAGCAATTGCAATTGAAGATGTAAGAAGGGAGGTGAAAATATTGCGAGCTTTGAACGGGCACAGCAATTTGGTACAATTCTATGACGCATTCGAAGACCAAGATAATGTCTACATTGTAATGGAGTAAGTTTGGGTTATTTGTTTCCTTTTCAGTTTATACTTCAGTAGGGCTCTCTGCACATCCTAGTGAAGACACATACGTACATACATATATTATATCCACTTTCTCTAAAAGCTAGTCTTTTTAAACTCACTTTTCAATATACGTTTAATTTCATCAATCCGACAAGTGGATTGAAAAGTCTTATTAAGTAGATCAAGTCAACAAACATTCATGCAATTTAAAAACTAATTGATACTTTATCATACAACTTCTTTTCAATGTATAATAAGCTCTAAAATATTAGCAAATATCAACCATAAGATTACATACCATATCTAAAAATTGGTGTCTGATTAATAATCCAACTGTTACATTTGTTAAATTCATAGTTTACATGATGTTGTTAAAGGAAGTAGTGTTTCAGGAGTAAATGGAAATTGCCTTTAGGTCCCTTGCTTACCTTATTGCAGTTAGGTCCCTAGCTTTAGCAAAATCTTAAATATTGGTTAATATCCCATAAATCTATTTTACGCTCATTAATTAATTTACCTAATCATTTAAAACTCTATTACTTCGATAGACTCTAATAATAATCAAATTATATTATTAATTACAAATCTCACGAGATCATTAATTGAATATGGGAGAAGATATAATCTGAACCGTTAATTTTAGTCTAATGGTTGTAACTATATGTTTCGATTTCTCACGATAACCAACACACACACACACAGGTGACACCAAGGTGATTTGTCATTAATTAGGTTTATTTTTATTTTTATTTGTAGATTTTAATGCCCATTGCTTGTGAGATTTTTTTGTATATATAACGTTCTCATAATTAACTGGATCCTATTGACTTTTCAGGTTATGTGAAGGAGGGGAGCTATTAGATATGATATTATCAAGGTAATTCATAAAACAGCAGCCCTACCCTTTTTTCAATAATGAAATTGACTTTTATAATTGCACCTTTTCACTTACTAGCTACGTGATTCATTTCTTCTTCAGAGGGGGGAAATACTCAGAAGATGATGCAAAGGCTGTCATGGTACAGATACTAAATGTTGTTGGATTTTGTCATCTTCAGGGTGTGGTGCACCGAGATCTTAAGCCTGAGGTGAGCATATTCGTTCACTTTTCTTTCAGATAGTTAAAGCCTTGGATTCTGCAATAGTTTTTACTACCCATTCATCTAATAAACTTGCAGGGAAAATGTAAGCAGAGAATGGATTAGCAAAACATACTTAAATGTCTTAATTATACTTCTCCTTCCAAAAAAATCCTTGTCCCTTCATTATTCATGTGTCACAGGGACATGGTACTGACTTTAGATTTAGTATAAGCCTATAAGGTCACTTTTTTTTTTTTTCCTTTTTTTGTCGCTGGCAAGGGGTTCTAAAATGTTGGATAAAGCTTACCAACTTTGCTACATGAGCCATCCTAGCAAGTCAGTCAGCTATTCTTCAGCCGCTGGATTTGGAATTTCCCAATGAACTTTAATATAGTATTTTCCTTTCCTTTTAATTTAACAGTTTTCTGTGTGTGCGCGTTTACTCAATTGTGGTATATAGGTCAATATAATACATGAGTATGACCAGACTTTATGCAGTTTCATTTAGTGCACCAGTCACTTGGGCTCTGGATCAAGCATTAAACTAGCTTCTTTGACAGAGGTGTTAGGATAAATAAAATGAAGTGAATAATAGAAAAGAAAATATCATGAAAAAATTGTTTTGCCAGATAAACTCTTTGCTTGTATTATATGAATAACTAATATATTGAGTTTAAATTGAAATATTGGCTATGGATTTCAATTTAGAAATGATTGCATATTGTCTAACCCCTTGCATTTTTTCATTCAGAATTTTTTGTATACTTCAAAGGATGAAAGTTCTGAGTTAAAAGCTATAGACTTTGGGTTATCGGATTTTGTCAGACCAGGTTATTCTTCACAAGTCCTTACTTGGCATTGGTATTAGTATCTTTTACCTCATGAGAGTTCGGCAATATTCTTAATTATTTTATCATGTCAAACAGATGAAAGGCTTAATGACATTGTTGGAAGTGCATATTATGTGGCTCCTGAAGTTCTCCATAGATCTTACAGCACAGAGGCTGATGTGTGGAGTATAGGCGTGATAGCATATATTCTATTATGCGGTAGTCGCCCCTTTTGGGCTCGAACGGAGTCTGGTATTTTTAGGGCAGTTTTGAAAGCTGATCCAAGCTTTGATGAAGCTCCTTGGCCATTGTTATCTTCAGAGGCAAAAGATTTTGTCAAACGCCTACTGAATAAGGACCCACGGAAGCGAATATCTGCTGCTCAGGCTCTAAGTGAGTTTTCTTTTTACCTCTTATATCAACGAGGTTCTAATAAGACACCTTTTGAGATTCCAGCAATAATCTTGTGCTTGCAGGTCATCCTTGGATACGGAATTACAATGATGTAAAAGTTCCACTTGATATTTTAATATTCAAGCTCATGAAGACTTACATGAGATCATCATCCTTGCGGAAGGCCGCCTTAAGGGTGTGTATATTTATTGCTGAAAGTAAAGTTGAACCAATTTTCTCGTGTTGTGTAGCTTCCTTGTTAGAATGAAATATTTCAACTTAATTCCATGTCTAGTATTTGAAAAGGGTGTATAATCTTTACACCTCGAGTATTTTCAATTCATTTTCGTCCACTAAAATTGTGGAATTTTCTTTTCTTTTAAAAAATTGGTCTCGGAACAAAAGCAGTATATTTTTGGATCTGTATTCTATATTTCTAATTTTCAGCCAACAACAAACAAGGGGGAGGTGCAAAACTGACTGATTCTTCATTCCGAGTTATTCTATCCTGTCCCATATTTATGTATGCTGCAATTGAATTCAAAGTTCTAACGTCAATATAACACTTACTAAATACACTAGAATGTAGTTAGCATTTAAAATTACCTTTTTGGTTTTAATTGTAGTGGTTAATTTATGTTTATCTCTTTGGCAGGCCTTGTCAAAGACATTGACTGCTGATGAACTCTATTACCTGAGGGAGCAATTTGCACTGTTGGAACCAAGTAAAAATGGCAGCATATCCTTGGAGAACATTAGCAAGGTTGATTGTCATATCAACTTGTAAGCAGTTTATTGTTTTGTCAGAATCGACAAGTTTTTCTTATTCATATTCTCTGGGCAGGCGTTAAAGAAATATGCAACAGATGCCATGAAAGACTCTCGCATTGCTGAATTTCTTTCCTCGGTAATAATACCTTGTTCTGTTATGTTGATTCCCCTTAATTTGTTGCCTGGTTCCTCAGCTCTCTCATATGTTCCTTCTATTTCCCTTTTTGTTACAGCTGAGTTCATTACAATATAGAAGAATGGATTTTGAAGAATTTTGTGCAGCTGCTTTGAGTGTACATCAACTTGAAGCTCTTGATCGTTGGGAACAACATGCTCGCTGTGCATATGAACTTTTTGAGAAAGATGGAAACAGGGCTATTGTCATTGAAGAACTTGCTTCAGTAAGTTAAAATTCAGTCTTCAGTCATAGTAATTGTTACTACTTAATTCCACATTTACAATTATTTCATTTAGAGCTGATCCGTTTGTGTGTCTGTGTGAATGAACTAGGGAATCGTTAACATTTGTTCTTATTGCCTCATGAGTATATATATGGCTAATCACCATCATATTTCTTCAAAATGTTTTTTAGGAACTTGGACTTGGTCCTTCTATCCCGGTTCATGTTGTTCTTCATGACTGGATACGCCACACTGATGGGAAGTTAAGCTTTCTCGGGTTTGTCAAATTATTGCATGGTATATCTAGCCGAAGCCTTGCAAAGGTCCAGTTATGATGTAAAGCAAAGCCTCGTGGATATGCAGAAATTTCTCTGTTATGTGGTTCAATCATATTTGAATTTGTATTTAGTGTGCTGCAACTGATGATTGTCTCCTTGGTATCTGAAGCTCTTGCAAGCATAGCCCATTAAAGTACAGTTTCATAATGGAATGCAAAATGATTCTTTTGAAGGCGCTCAAATTGTAAAATAGTCTACAGAACTGTGGCTTAAGAATTAAGATATGAATTTGTAGATTTAGAATTAGCTTTTATCTCGATGGGTCGTAATAATTTCCTGTCGCTTGTCTTAATGAATGCCTTTGTCTACAGTTTACATTTGTGAGTCTTATAATTTGTACTCTTGTTTATATTGTATTTGTGTGTTTGTGCGCGTTTGTCAATTTGACATTCTTTGAATCAATTACTTTTCCTTAATGACCATGGTTATCGGTGGCAGTTTTTGCCCGTTAAGGAACCCAAAATTTAGTGAAAGCTGCCGTACCATTTTTTTAAGCAAAACTGGTATATAAATGCATTTTTTTAAGCAAAATTGGTATACAAATGCATCACAATAGAGTCAAAGATCCTAATTATGTTGGCAGTTAAGATTATTTATCATCTACGGCACACTAGAATATTATTGATAAAAATGTAAAAGCGAAGAATACGGAAAAAAAATTGGGGATTAGGTCAACACCCATGACCAATCATGAAGAAACATAAAAAATCATCTGCACATTTAATTAAAAAGACTTGGCCTATTTCGGTCAAATTTTTCACTAATAAAACTAGGAAAACTAGGAATGGAATCCCATGACTGACTAGATACAACATAATAAGCTAATTTGTTAATGTACAAATAGATAAAAATTGAAAGCCGATGTATGATTTTATTATGTGGAAAGAAGTATAAATCGTTGCACGTATTTACATTCCGTTAAGCTCTTTCTCTGATTAGTAACTATGTCAATAGTGCCATTTCTTTTAACTCTTATGTTTCCAATCTTTTGCTTTGGTATATATTGTATATCACTAGGATGGTACGCATTTGACAAGCATCTAGTCTAGTTGCTACATTTCTGTGTTTGGTTTCGTCTAGGTAACAGAAATTGTTGGTCATCTTTGTTGGGTTAACAATTCTCGAAAATGCTGGGTACCTCCGAAAAATTTTGTTTTATAATAAAGTTAAAAATAAATATGCTATAAAAAATTTCAACCATAAGAAGATAAATGCAGAAGGTGCAGCTTAAAAAGAAACTAACTGCATGTAGTTCTAAATTTCTGATTCTCTTTTTGTAATATTTTTGAACCCAGAGAAGATTTAGTTTCGATCTCAGCAACCTTTAGCTACTATTGGCTGAATTGACCTCAAAAAAAACATTGTCTTGGTCACCCCATCTGAATCTGATGAGCATCTGAGGTTTCATTAGTTGTACTTGTATGTATGTTCATTGTATATTTTTATCAGATCCGTATTATCTGATATTACTTGTTGCCATGAAATATAATGATGACCGATGATATGGGAGAAATACAAATATAAGTAGAAAAAAATACATCTACAACTTCTATAACTTCGCATCACCAACAAACGCCGCTATCTTCCATATATTGCCAATGTCATCTACTCGAGCAATATGAGCAACGAGGCTGAAGCTAAAACCATGTTACCAATACATCAGAACAACAGCTTGACATTCAATCTATCAAGTTGCAACTAGCAATGCTGCTATAACTTTCATTACAGATTAAAAAGCAAACAAGCAAAAGGTGTGCGTGCAGCAATTCAAAATAACATGAGTAAAATCTAACTGAGAAAATTCCCTTTTTTTTCAGAAACAAAGCAGCAGCAATTTTTCGGTTGAGAAAAAATAATCTAAGAGAAAGGTGTGCAGTAACTATTCGCTGTATGATATTTTTGGAAACTGATTAACAAAAGGATGTAAAACATAAACCCAAATGGCAAAATTATCAAGCTCTACCATTAGAGTTAAGTTAAACTTGTCTGAAACATCTCATTCAAATCTATGTTAGTAGTCATCCTCATCCACAAACAAGAGCCATCCACAAAAATACACGATATGCATCCTACAAATGCAAAAATATATATTTTTTTTTAAATCTACATCATGGGTGGTTTACCCTCACCCTTAAATAACACTATCTTGATGACAGCTTTTGGTGTAAATCATCAGCCAGAACTTGCCTCGAGCTTTCCCCAAAGAAATACAACGACTTCTCGCTATCAAGCACCCTAGGTTGAGGTCCACTCTCATCAGGCTCCTTCCACAGCTCCGGTTCAGGTTCCCTGGCAATTTGACACAAATTATGCAACACACAACAAGCAACAATGGTTTGGGGCACATGATGAAGTCCCACATTCAAATCCTGCATGATTTTCCACCTTCCCTTGAGCAATGCAATGGCTTCCACCACCACAGACCTTCCCTTCATAAGCATTCCATCAAACAGGTTCTGCGCAGGAGTCCCCATCCCACTGGGAGAAAAAGGGGTTAACAAAAACGGCAACAGAGGGTAACACCAATCCCCAACAACGTAAGGACGAACATGGTGACCACGAACACTGATAACCTTGTCCCAAACAACATCCCCTGAAGTGAGACGATGGTAGAGAAGACTATCCCTGAAATGGGTAGCATCGTCAGTGCCACCAGGAGCTTTGACGCAAACATCCCAGAAAATCTTTTTATGATCGGAAACGACCTGAAGAAGAACGGAAGGGTAGCCGTAACGGCAACGGTAGGTGGCGGGGTTGGAAGCGGGGTTGGAACGGAGCTTGACGGGGGTGGCATCGATGGCGCCGCACATGTTGGGGAGAGAGGTGAGTTCTTCGAAGGACTGAGTGGTTTCCAAGAGACGGCGGCGACCGACGGGGATCTTGATGAACTCAGGGTAGAGTTTGGTGGCGAGGAGGCGCGTGACCATGTTGGTGATCTTGGAGACGAGGTAGGGTTCGAGGGAGTAACGAGAAGCGACGGTTTTGGCGGAGAGGCCGTGGGCGAGGCGGGAGAGGACCATGGCGACGGCGTAATCGGAAGGGAGGGAGAGGTTGGAGACGGCGATGTGGGGTTTAAGCTTGTCGACGACGGTGTTGAAGACTGGGTAGGAGAGGCCGTAGAGGGAGCGCCACTGAGCGTTGCGGAGAGGGGCTTCAAGGGACCATATGTGTTCTGTTGAGAGGGCTCGGAAGGCTGAGACGGAGTAGTCGGAGGCGTTGGGGTTGCGGTGGCGCCGGTTGTGGGGATGAGGCGGTGACGATGGAGCACGCGTCGATGCCACGTAGGAGAGTACGGAGGCCATGGTGAAGAGGAGGAGTGGGGCGATGGAGGATGAGTGGAGGAGGGATGTAGCGGAGGCGGTGGCGGAGGCGGTGGAGGAGAGGGTGTCCGTTGTGGGGTCGAGGGAGTTGTGGAGGTGGAGGAGGTTGGACAGCATTACCAGGAACCATTGATCCATTCCCACGCACGCTGTCACTCAAAACCCTAATTTCTTTCTTCCCCCAAATTCAAATTAGGGTTTTTGTTTTCTGAAACAAATGGGAGTGGTGGTGGTGATGATCTGTCTATCTCTTCCGTTGCGTCTGCGTCGCTATTATGGTAGGCAGTTGAATTTGTATGTGGGGGGGATTTGAGTGGGAGAAAGTGCGGCTTCCGAATCTATGAAGGAAAGGAGAGGGTATTTGTTTGTTGTGGCCCTTTCTGTTTCTGGTGGTGGTGGTGGCGGTAGCCGGTCACTGCCCAGTTGAGCGCCCACGCCACTCACTACTCCAACCCGTTTACTTTGTTTTTTTCTTTTTAATTTAATAACAAAAGCTGGAGAGCCAAAACAGCGGTGCTATTTTTGTGGGACCACCTGCCTACCTGCAATATGCGAGAACTGTATTTGGAATTGTATTTTTGCATTAGCTGTTGTTTGAACTAATGAATAATTGTAACAAAAAATAAACTAATGAATAATTTATTGGATTAAACTTATGTACATTAATATACAAACTATTCCAATTATTTTCTATTAAAAAATAGCATAACTACCACAAATATTTTAAAAGGATGTGAAAAAATTGTCACTTTGGCAATAAGAAAAATTGTCTCTATGTGAGAGGAACATCAAGAATAGTGCTTATAGCATTGTATCTAAGTTTTGTCCTAATTTATTACTAACATTTTTTACGGAAATAATTTATTAAATACTACTCTGGACTCATTTATAAGCAACAAATACCTTTTTATATTTATTGAATAACTTATGTATTTGGTCTATATTATAGACTAAATACATGAGTTATTCAATGAACCTAAAAATGTGTTTGTTGCTTATAAATGAACCTGAAGAGAGTATATTAATTAATTGTGTTTTTCACGTTTACTTGATAAGTTATTGTTTTCAGGACACAGTATGGAGGATGCAAGATGTATCACCCCGTCTAATTTAGGCATTGGTATGTTCTAAATTAATTGTTGAGTAAATAGGGTGTTATGAAATAATTTAAGGGTGTGTAAATAGTAATGGCATTTTGAGGGTTATAGATAAAAGAAAGGGTAATTGGGTACTTTACTCATACTAAAATAGGGACAAGATAGTCCATTATGTTTTAAGCCCCATTTCCCTTCCCTTTTCTCTCACTCTCTCGGCCAGCCCTCTCTCTTCATCCCTCTTTCTCGTTATTTTCTGCTGAAAGAAAAAGAAAGGAAGAAGAAAAGAGAAGAAAGAAGGAGAAGAAAGAGAGAAAGGTTAGGGTTTCAAGGATTTGAGAGAAATTAGAGAGATTCTTGTAAGATTTCTTCAAATCCTTGCTGGGGGAAGGAGATTGAGAGTTGAGATTGAACATTGGGTGGAAGATTTGATGAAGCCCTAAAAGAAAGAAGGAAGAAAAAGTGGAGAAGAGAATAAAAGGAAGAAGGGCCAAGCTTCACCACTTTTAGCTCAAGGCCTTGAAGAGTATTTGTGAGTTCTAGATATGGGCACCCATAAGACCCATTTAGGGTTCCTTTAATTTCTCTTTTGTGGGTTGATGTGTTGTTTTCAGCTTTTAGCTATGGAAAAAAGGGATTTCATGGGTTCTTAATATACATGCATGGGTTGGAAAGATGGAGGGATTGACTTAAAATTAAAGGTTAATGGTTTGAAGGGTTCTTTTACTTCCTTGCATGTGTTTGAATGTTGTGCCTGCTTGGTGTTTGATGAAAGAACTGTGAGATGTATCTAAGTTGTGTTTAATTTGATAGATACAAGAATTTCTTTATTGTTGTCTTCTTACATGTAATAGATTCATTGAATAGTTTTCATGATTTCTTTGTGATATGGATGTATGTGGTATGTTAAAATGGTTGTATGTTGTTTTAGAGTTAAAAAGAAAAGGCATTGGAATCAATTATGCATCAAAAAGCACCATTATGCAGAGTTTTGGGTCACCTGACAGCCTGACACGGCCCTGCCAGGCAACACGACCAGGCCGTGTTAGGGTCTGTTTCTCCGGTTTCAAGTTTTGGCCACCCTGACATGGCCATGCCAAGTAACACGGCCAGGCCGTGTCAGGGGCTGTTTGCCAGGTTATAAATTTATAAGTTTTAGGTCCTTTGCTTTCCTTAATCATGCTATTATGGTTGGTATGCTTATGTATGAGTATTTTTACTTGCATATTCATGTCATTGTGTAAATGCATTGACAATGTAAAAGCTTATGATCAAGCCACTTAAAAGAGTTAAAGCAAGATTCCTCATAAGAGGAGATGACCGTATGGTTAGGCTCGTGGGACGCCACTTGTGGGTTATAGACATCTAACCACCATACCGTAAGTTACGTTGATCGTGGTGCTTAGTCACCGAATCCGGTAATGTAGATTCCGGTCAAATAACAATTTGACCTTATGGGAATATGTCAGTCGTGCTTAATAGCAATGAAAGAATGACTATATGTTTTATGTGATATTGTAGGTGAAACATGTTTTGCATTAAATGCCTCAATTATTCTTATTGAAATTGTATGATTCGATGAGAGATAGTGAGGAGCCCGTGGAGGATTCACTGAGATTTTATCTCACTCTTTCCTTATTGCTTTTTAGATAAGCAAGTACAGAAGGACGATTAGACACTGCTAAAGGCCTGATGCGTAATTTTAGGGTTTTTGTTGGATATGTAGTAGTTCTACTATCTTTTGCACTTGGAAACTTTATTTGTATTTTTGAATTCCAAGTTATGTACTTTTGGGAAGTTGTAATCTAAAATTCCTAGATTTATGACTACTGTTTAAAATTTACTACTTGTAATTATTGGACAAGTTCTGTAAAATTGATAGTATCATCTGTATTTTAATGTAATTGTTGTGTATTTCAAGTTACGTTGAGGTGCGAGCGTTACACAAGATATTCTCTAGGGTATGATTGACAAACAGGATGTTGATGAAAAGATCACGACCTGACAGAGTGTATGAAAGACACTCGTTGAGACACATAACATGGTCACATATTAGAGGATAAAGAGGACTCGATCCGTGTAGTGACATTCATTTGTTTACTTTGTTTTTGCCTTTATTTTGTACTTACTTTTCTGTATATATGAATATGGTATTTTTATTTTAATACATTAAGTTTGCCTTTAATTTTTTTTTTCTATCAATTTTAAGCAATGAGCGAAAAGTTTTTCAAAAATAGAAAAACATAATTTCTGGAATTTAACATGAACAATTTGTAAAATATGTGTCATGGAAATTAACTATCGGATTGTTTAAACCGGATATTAACTTTTAAAAAGGTAAATTTTTTTGATCAATTTTTTTTTTGAAAAGGTTTTTTGATCAATTCAAAAAGGTAAATTAAGTACGAAAAGAAAAATTAGCTTGCGGAAACTCCAGGTCAGAAGTATTTTGAGAAAATAAATAATAATTAACTTGTGATGGTGTATTAAAATACAAGGGGTTGCAAATAGCAACCCCCATTTTAAAGCCCAACGTTATATGGCAATGGGCCATTGAAAAGTGCCCGCTCTTTCTTTCTAATCGAAAGAGAGATAAATCGTCCCAGAAAAATACATCCGACAGAGAAGTCTCCGTTGATCCCCCCAGAAGAAAAAATAACAAATCAAAGAAAGTGTGGGAGCCTGTTCTGATTCTGGTTTGCTTTTGGGAGGGTTTTGAAAATCGAAGAGAGTTGGGTGCAGTTTACAGCAAAAACACGAACTATCTCTCAGGCTCAGCTTGCTTCCTACTTCCTTCCAAATTTTCTCCGTATCTTCAATAAATTTCCAACCCTAATCTGCTACCATGACTGAGGTAAACACTTTGATCACCCCAATTTTATTCCATATAATTTCCATTACTGTTCCAATGCAATTTTTTCTTCTCTTTTCTTATTCCCCTACACATATTATGACACTTCCTTCGCTTGGTCATTCTGCCCCCTTCATAATCGAAAACCCCCCAAAAATAAAACTTTTGAAGGTAGCTCCATTACGATATATCAGTTCTGATAGCTGAAATCCAAATTAATGTAAAAATATTTTGGCTTTCTGATAATTTCCAAAATCTGAAGGTAGGAGACCACTGAGTATATTTTTAAATAACTTTTTGGCTGTTGGCTGTGTGTTCATTCACATGATCCCCAATGATAGTAGAATGCAAAGGTGGACTATTGAGATGCAGCAATTTGTACAATTTTCTGATACGTGAAAATTAGACTTGTTTGTTGTGACTTGTGCCTGATTGTTTGGATGCACTTTGTTGTTGATGAATTTATTCATTTACTATTTTTTTTTTCTTGTTTTCAGTATTGGGTCAGCCAGGGCAACAAATGGTGTGACTTTTGCAAAATTTACATATCAAACAACGATTCCAGCGTCAGAAATCATGAGCTTGGCCAACGCCACAAGGACAATGTTGCCAAAAGGCTGGCTGCTATGAGAAAAGAGAATGCTGCTAAGGAGAAAGAACAGAAGGAAACAGCCAGTGCCCTTGAGCAAATTGAAGCTGTAAGAGTTTTCCACTTATTTTATGTTACTGATGCTGCCTTCTTCATCATTATTTGAAAAGTATTCATTGTTATTCGATGTTTATATGACTACCTCGGATTAGAGTATTAGACATGTAACGGTTCCTGTTATAGGTGCATGGACTTTATTTCCATCTTCATGCCTTCTGTCTAATTTCATTGGAAAGCTTACTAGCAAATTTGCATGTGTGTTGTTGATCATATTCATTGAATAATATCCTATTTAAAAAATGGAATTGATTTTTTTAAAAAAACGTATTTGATATCAAACTACAATTTATTTATCCAATAATGGTTCTCAACAAAGTAAACTCTGGGTGATGGCAGGCCGTGGGCCAAGCCATGTCTGGTATTTGCAATTCTTAGCAATATTACATTAGTGGAGCAATATTTCAGTAACATTAATATTCAATATAACATTATTGAAACTCAACTTTAGCAAACCCATTTTTCTAATCAATCAAATGCGCAAGGATCTATACACCGTAATTTTTCCATATGATAGCTCACATGTACAGTACATAGCTTTTCTGAACATTACAATAAGTGAACAGGCCTGAGTTGTTGTCATTTGATCTATTACTTGAAGTAAGAAGTTTGCTGTCTTTCTGATATATGAGATATTTCATGTAGCATGAAAGGCATAGATATTAGAGGTAATAATGTAATAAGGAGAAGAATATGCTGAAGCTTTACGATTATTTACTGAAGTAATAAATGGGTTCAGAAACTAGTGAATAGACTAAGAATGTGATTTTTGAATTGCTTGAGTGATTTACACCTAGCATGCTGCTATTTATATAAATGAAGTAATCAATACTACTTGTACATGTACCAATTAAATAAGAGTTGAATTATTTTGTTAGACTCCAATGTTTACACAGCAACATTAACTCCTATTATTTCCAATCCATATTAATGATTGTTATCATTTTCAACACTACATCAATGTTAGGAATGGTAGGCCTCCTATTAAGAAAGTTTATGTTAGGAGGCAGCCCAATCAGCCCAATCAATTGTAACAACCTCTATATGGGGTTAATTAGTTAGTTACAAGGAGTTAAGGGTAGGAAAGACTATATAAGAGAGACTTGTAACTAATAGGGGTATGGGAGAAATTGGGAACTATAGGGAGGAATTCAGGTGCCTCGAATTACCTGAGCAAAGTGTATACTGTATCTTCACACATTCAGAAAGATTTCTTGAAGTGATTCATCAATAAAAGTTCATTCTTTCTTCTATAATTGTTTCCAGTTCTATTAACTGGTATCAAAGCTCCTATCTTGGAGCTCTGGGAGGGTGCGCATGCCGCCAAAAGCAAACGCAAGAATGGAGGGGAAAATCGAATCATTGGAGAAGACGGTGGAGAACAATCAAGTGACGATGGGCGCGAAAATTGTTGAGCAAGGATCGCGACTGAGCCACGTAGAAACGATGATGGAGAAACTGTTGAAGGCCTGGGAGACGCGTTTCCCTGAAAAGGAGGGGGAAACGATGAGAACAAATGGCTCGCAGAAGGATGGCGAATCTAGCGGGGAAGTGGAGGCCGGCGCCGAAACGGGAAGGAAATGGTGACGGTTAGATATCCCGATCTTTGAGGGAGAAGACGCGTTTGGGTGGATTACGAAGCTGGAACGCTATTTCCGGTTACGAGGGGTGAAGGACGATGAAAAGATGGAGGCGGTGATGATCGCGCTCGAAGGGGACGCTCTGGGGTGGTACCAATGGTGGGAGAACTGCAACCCGAACCCGGTCTGGGTGGAGTTCAAAGCGGCGTTACTCGACCGCTTCCAACCGGCAGCCATGGTGAGTCCGTTCCAATCTTTGTTAGCGCTTAAACAAGATTCATCAGTTCATGAATTTGTGACGAAGTTCGAGAGATATGCCGGAGCGGTGACGGGGTTAGAAGAACAATATCTGTTGGGAATTTTCATGAACGGCCTTAAGGCAGAAGTCAGTGCAGAATTGCGATTGTATGAGGCCCCAAGGCTTTCGGAAGCCATGAGTAAGGCAAGAAGAATCGAAGAAAAGAACGTAGCCGTAAGTAAAGGAGGGGGTAGTCAGGGAAACAAGGGAAACACTCCGATGCGTGGCTTTTCTGGATCAAGATTCACCAAGGAGTGGCAACCCGCCACTAGCAAGACGGGAGAATCAAGTGCTGCCGGGTCGCACGCCTCTGTTAACAACAAGGGGGCGACCACTAATCAGAATCCAAAGGGCAGGAGCACCTATCAGAGGCTAATACAAGCAGAAATACAAGAAAAGATAAAGACGGGTGAATGTTTTCGTTGCAATGAAAAGTTCGGGCCTAATCACATATGTAAAAATAAGCAACTCAATTTGATGATCCTGGAAGAGGAGGAGGATGGGGAAGAAGGAGGGGTTGAACATGATCCCTCTCTTGAATCTGGAAAAGAAGAATCAATCCCCCATTTGTCACTGCACAGCATTGCGGGGTTCACTACAAAAAGGTCTTTGAAGTTATGGGACCTATTGAAGGACTGCAAGGTGGTAGTTTTGATTGATTGTGGGGCCACACACAATTTCATCTCAACCAAATTGGTGGATATGCTGCAGATTCCAGTAACAGAGACCACTCCTTATTCGGTGGAAGTGGGAGATGGGCATAAGGTGGATTGTAAGGGGATGTGTAAATCAGTGCAATTGAAGTTGCAAGATTTACTTATTCAACAAGATTTTTATTTGTTCGGGCTAGGGGGAGCAGATATGGTGTTGGGACTCGAATGGTTGGCTAGCTTGGGAGACATTAAAGCCAACTTTAAAGACTTGACCATCAAGCTGAAGATAAAAGGGAAGGACAGGGTTTTAAAGGCTGAACCTGAGCTCATTAAAGCAGCAACGTCCTTCAAGATGATAAGAGGAGCACTTCAGGATCAAAGGGTTCATAATTGAATGCAGTTCCTTGGCACCAGTAGAAGAGCAGAATGTCATTCCAGCAACAATCCAGGGAGTTCTGGGTGAATTTTCAGATGTTTTCCAGTCTCCTCAAGGGCTCCCACCTCATAGGCAGCAGGATCATGCAATAGTGATACAACCAGATGCTAAAATTCCTAATTTGAGACCTTACAAATACCCCCATTATCAAAAGGACGAGATAGAGAAATTGGTGAGGGAAATGTTATCTGCAGGAATTATTAGACCCAGTACTAGCCCATATGCTAGTCCAGTTATCTTGGTGAAAAAGAAGGATGGGGGTTGGCGATTCTGCGTAGATTACAGGGCCCTAAACAAAATTACAGTCCCGGATAAATTTCCGATACCAGTAATTGAAGAGTTATTGGATGAGTTAGGGGCTGCAACCATCTTTTCCAAGCTTGATTTGAAGTCCGGATATCATCAGATTCGGATGAAGGGAGGTGACATTGAGAAGACAGCCTTCAGAACACATGAAGGGCATTATGAATTCCTTGTAATGCCCTTTGGATTGACAAATGCTCCTTCTACGTTCCAATCTTTGATGAATGAGGTACTGAGGCCTTACTTAAGAAAATTTGCTTTAGTTTTTTTCGATGATATCATGATCTATAGTAGAAATCTAGAAGAACATGCCCAACACTTGAAACTGGTTTTAGAAGTATTGAAGCATAATGAGTTGAAAGTGAATCAAAAGAAGTGTAGTTTCGGTCAAGATAGTTTGGAGTATTTGGGTCATATTGTCTCGGGCCAAGGAGTGGCTGCTGATCCTAAGAAGCTGGAAGCAATGCAATTATGGCCGATTCCCAAAGACATTAAAGGTCTGAGGGGATTTCTAGGGCTTACTGGGTATTACAGGAGGTTTGTAAAAGGTTATGGGAGGATAGCTCAACCTCTAAATGACCTACTCAAGAAGGATGCCTTCACTTGGAATGAGAAAGCTCAAAAGGCTTTTGAAGAATTAAAATCTGCAGTTTCTGCTCTACCTATTTTGGCCATCCCTGATTTTTCTAAGCCATTCATTGTAGAGACGGATGCTTCTAGTATGGGGTCAAAGGCGATCTTTGTTACAAGGTCCTCAACCACTAGCATTTTGCAGTAAAGCCTTGTCAGAAAGAGGGCGGCTGAAGTCAGTTTATGAAAGAGAATTGATGGCTGTGGTCTTGGCAGTAAAGAAATGGAGACATTATCTGTTAGGGGGAAAATTTATCATAAGGACGGACCAAAGGAGTTTGAAGTTCCTCAATGAACAAAAGCTGCTGAGTGAAGAACAATTTAAATGGGCCACCAAGCTCATAGGATACAGCTTTGAGATTCAATATAGGCCAGGCAAGGAAAATATAGTGGCAGATGCGCTCTCCAGGCAGTTTTCATTTGCTGCCATTTCAGCAGTGCAGGAAGAAGAGTGGCAGGACTGGGAAACCGAAATTATTCAAGACCCGCAGCTGCAGAATATTTACCAGGACTTGGTGACCAAGTCTGGAATCCATTCCGGCTTTGAATTGCAGAGGGGCAGGCTTTATTACAAAGGGAAATTGGTACTCTCTAATAAGTCTAGCAGAATTCCAATCCTTCTAAAAGAATTGCATGATTCTTCCTTAGGAGGTCACTCTGGATTCTTTAGAACTTATAAAAGAGTAGCTAATGCAGTATATTGGCGTGGTATGAAGAATGATATAAAGAATTATGTGGCTGCATGTGAAGTTTGTCAAAGGAATAAGGCTAGCACATTAGCCCCAGCAGGGTTATTACAACCCTTACCAATTCCAACGAGAGTATGGGAGGATATTTCTATGGATTTTATAGGGGGATTACCCAAAGCTCGTGGCAAGGATACAATTTTGGTGGTAGTGGATCGTTTAACTAAATTTGCTCACTTCTTTGCCTTGGCTCATCCTTTTTCAGCTAAGGAAGTAGCTCTATTATTCATTAAAGAAGTTGTGAGGCTGCATGGTTTTCCTTCGACAATTGTCTCGGATAGAGACAAGATTTTTATGAGCCAATTTTGGAGGGAGTTGTTTAAAGGAGCAGGGACAAAATTGCGCATGAGCACGGCTTACCATCCTCAAACGGAGGTTACCAATCGCTGCTTGGAGGTATATTTGAGATTTTTGACAGGGCCTAAACTGCGACAGTGGCCGGGGCATTTAGCTTGGGCTGAATTCTGGTTTAACACCAATTATAATGCCTCTACCCGAATGTCTCCTTTTAGAGCTTTGTATGGGCAAGAGCTACCCTTGATTCTTAAGGGAACCACCATTCCTTCAAAGCTAGAAGAAGTGAACAAGCTGACGGAACAGAGGGATCAGCTGTTAAAGGAATTGAGAAGCAATCTTCTAAGGGCACAAGATCAGATGAAGAAGTATGCCAATGTCCACAGGAGGGAGGTTACATTTGAAGTGGAAGACTGGGTTTATTTAAAGCTGCAGCCATACAGAATGAGGTCTTTGGCAAAGAGGCCCAATGAAAAGCTCAATCCTAGATTCTATGGGCCCTACAAGGTTCTACAGAGGATAGGTGAAGTAGCATACAGGCTGGAATTACCTGATGGCAGCAAAATCCATCCAGTATTCCATGTATCACTCCTAAAGAAGGCTTTGAACTCGACCCAACAAGCACAACCATTGCCAACAGTTTTGACTGAAGACCAAGAGCTGCAACTTTACCCAGAAGCAGTGCTAAATACAAGGCAGAATGACCAGGGGGACTTGGAGGTGTTGCTGAAATGGAGGAGTTTGCCAACTTGTGAAAACAGCTGGGAGTTGGCTTCAGATATTCAAATTAATTTTCCTCAATTCCACCTTGAGGACAAGGTCTCAGTTGAAGGGGGGGTATTGTTAGGAATGGTAGGCCTCCTATTAAGAAGGTTTATGTTAGGAGGCAGCCCAATCAGCCCAATCAATTGTAACAACCTCTATATGGGGTTAATTAGTTAGTTACAGGGAGTTAAGGGTAGGAAAGACTATATAAGAGAGACTTGTAACTAATAGGGGTATGGGAGAAATTGGGAACTATAGGGAGGAATTCAGGTGCCTCGAATTACCTGAGCAAAGTGTATACTGTATCTTCACACATTCAGAAAGATTTCTTGAAGTGATTCATCAATAAAAGTTCATTCTTTCTTCTATAATTGTTTCCAGTTCTATGAATCAATTGCATGATTCATTTTAAACAGTTCCTAAAATCTTATACGATATGTGTTTGTTACAAAGTCAATCATGCAGAAGGGGTCTCCAATCCCACCACATATCAAATAGAGAGGCTCCCTTAAATAAACCTTAGGCATAGCATCAAAGAGAAGCCACAAAAACAATAATGTCTGATAACAACACCTAAGAAATGGATGTGTCCTTTAAATACCAAGCATTCCTCTTCAATTTATACACCACATAATCATGAACACTGCATACTTCCATAGCATTTTACCCACCTTATTCCTGCCACATAGCCAATGAAATTTATCATAATAACTGATCCAAATTCAGAGAAATATGTTGTTCTAACAAAAAAATTCTAAGAAAATTCTTTCTAATAACAATTGCTGCTAGACATTGTAAGAATAATTGAGCAGAAGTTTTCAAGCTAGAGCAAAACATAATGCACATATTATTGATATTAGTGGAATGCAAACAATACGTTATTTGGCACTCTCTTTCCAATATTTTCTATATTGAGTGAAATCTCGTGTGTCCCTAGGGGTCTACATGGAATTTCACCCAATAGTAGAAAGTGTCATAGTGGGTTGCTATCGTTTCTATTGGTTTCAATCCCAAGAAAAAAAAAACACTTGACCATGTGAGGGTTGTCATGAACCAACTATTCCAAAATGTTTTAGCTATTGAGTGAAAGCACATGAATGGTTTTAAATCTAACACAATATTTCACACAAAAGTTCTTTGCGCTTGAAGCTTGAACATTCATTAACATTTATTTATAAAAATGGTGGCAATAAAGATTACATTCTAGACCACATGGTCGTAGAGGCTCTATACCATTTCATCAATAAACCTGTCTTAAACGATTAAACTATTGTTTGAGTGAAAGCACTGAATGGTTTTATATCTAACATATCTTCCATTTTTTCAATCAAATAATTCTCCAATTTATCTTTCTTATCTATCACATTCTTTTCATATCTTAATATAAAATATCTTAATTAAGAGGTGCGAATCTACAAATAAAATATAAAATTACCAATTGTAATCTTCAAATTAGGAATTTGGGAATCCTTCATTCTCTGCCTTTGTCATCCAATAGATAGCTTTCTTCAATGTATTCAATTCATATTCTCCATCATCATTCAAAATCAAATCTTCCAAATCACAATCAAAATATTACTAAGCTAGTATTACAAATCAAATCTTCGTACTTGCACCATTGTTCAATGGAAACTATTGTTTGACCTCCCTGTTAAGAAGAATTCCGACATTAGCTTGTACTGCCATAATACTGTGAACTATTACTGGACTTTCATCGTCAGATTGACTTTTGACACAAGGGGCCAATGGGACAGTGTATCACCGTGTACTTCCTTTATCCATAGCTCTTATTAACACTGGTTGGGGGAATGTCACATCCCCTTCTACACACGCTTGTATAAATACTTATAATCAGTAAAAACATCTGAAACAACCACACACAATTTAACATGGTTCAGCTGAACTTGCTTACATCCAAAGCTACTAACAAAACGGTATTACAAATCATGTTTGTGGGCACACCCAATCTCCTCTATCCCATCCGATGAGCTCTCGTTTTTGAGTTGTCTTTTCAACAAAGCTCATATCTTTGGCTCTTTGGCATCTCCAGCATCCTTGAGTTGCTTTTCCAGCCATATTTTGTATAGCCCGTGTTATATTTTCCTTTTTCAGAGGTTCATTTTGTAACAAAGTTGCTTTAGCTTGAGGGGGAGTGTTAGAACATATGGAAAACATATCATAATATCATTATTGTATCTTCAAACATTTTACAGCGCCTTAGTTGATCTCTTAGGATTTGTTGTCTGTCTGTGTGTGTGTGTAGAGAGAGAGAGAGAGGGAGGGAGGGAGGGAGGGAGAGGATCAAGTGGGAATCCATGGTGTGCTTTTATAGCATGTCATGAACTAACTATCCCAAAAGCTTAAGCTATTTTGATGAAAGGTCTGATACATGTCATGCACCAACTATTTCAAAAGCATAAGCTAATAAACGAAAGCACATTAATGGTTTTATATTTGACAAAGATCTTGGACTCCCAAAGGGACTCTTCAAGTAAAATGTTGACTGCATTCAAAGATTGGGGTAATGAACTGGAAGTAGCAGGAAATTCACACTTCTATTGATGCCTTTTGGCAAGTGGGAAATATAAACATTGCAGGGATACTTGTTAACGCACGCTATTACAGATTTACACACGTATATGAGATATAATAATTTTGTTATATCTATTTCTTTGTATTCTAAATACAGAGAGCACAACGTAGCTATCAAAAGGATAAGGCGAAGTTTGAGGAAGCCAGAGAGTCGCATGAATTGGATGCCCAAGGTTGTAAGTATGAACTTCTGTGCATTTATTTCTCTTGATAGAGTTCTAATTAATTATTATTTTGCAGTCTTATACATGTTTATGTTTTGCATTCAAACTATGTTTAGGCCTAATAGGTTGATACTAGAGAATGAATTAGTGTCTTATACAAAGAAAAAATAATTTTATTTACAACTCAATTAGGAGAGCCCTTTTTCCGGAAATTAGTCGATAGTATGTGGTCTTTCGAAGCACAACTACAAAATTCTTAGGGCATCTTTAACTCGGTCATTTACCGTGTTGTCTTATTTTAGTTTGCGTTCTTTATAGTTTTTCAGCGGTGGAGCAAGATGACGTGGAAGCAACAAAACTTAAAATTTAGTGGATAGCAACTATATTGTTTACGGTATCTTAACAATAAAAAATCATTCTTTTTCTCACTATCTCAGCAAAAATCATCTTCAAAGAAGAGGGAAATAAACTGATTCTTCCAACAAAAAAACTGATTCTTCACAAATCAGAATATATGAACAAGCATTCAACATAGATTCACATTGATTCAAAAACAGAATCAAAAAATAGATTCAACAATCCAAGAAAAATGTAATCAAAAATTACAAATCTTACAAAATAAAAAAGAAACAGAATGTGTTGGTCGTCGCCACTCCCCTCTCCACCTGTGGCTACCGCTGGTGGTCGAGATGACTGAGATCTTGCAGAAAGTGACTTGTCCGTAAGAGATATGGGAGATGGGCGAGATGAAGACGAGATCCGAGAGGTGAGGGTGAGGCGAGATGAGACCTGGAGAGGTGAGATCTGAAGACGAGATCTAGAGATCTGGTGGTCGTGAAGAGCATGAAATTGCCGAGGGCGAGATGAAAGAGAGGCCGAATCGGTGAAACTAAGACTACGAGGAGATGAAGCGGCCGAGATAAGGAGGTAAAGCGGTGAGAAGATGAGATGAGGTGAGTGGTCCCATCATAGTGAGGCGAGGGCGACCCAGGGTGGCGGTGGGCAGCGAAGGAGAGTGAGATCGCAGAGAAGAGGGTGAGGAAGATTCTGGAGGAAAAACAAAACGGGTGAGGGTGTGGAGATGAGAGGGTGAGGCCGAGAGGGGTAGGACGAGGGAGATGAGGGGTAGACGAGGGATTGAGGCAAATCAAGCGAGGGAGATGATAGGTAGGGCGAGGGAGATGAGAGACTGAGCGAGGGAGATGAGAGACTAACTGAGGAGATGATGCGAGACTGAGGAGATGATGCGAGGGGTTGGAAGGGTCTGGAACACAGTGGAAGAAATAAAAATAAAACTTTTGTGAGGGAGATGATGCGAGCCGTTTGTAAACACAAATAAAAATAAAACTTTCAACTTTTGTCCCATTTTTTCACAAAAAAGAGCTGCCAGGATCTCCAACGGACAAAAAGAGCCGTTTGTGATCTCCAACGGACAAATCCAACGGCCATAATTTGGTCTAATATATAAATGTGTAGGGTTATTTACTTCATTTTGCACCCACTTTGTCATCTTTCACTTCTATTTTTTGTTGTTGTTATCAAGTCTCAATCTTGTTTATTTTTTGTCAAATGGATCCCAATCATCTTCAATATATGGCCTACATGATTTTTTTGCAAAACCAACCCCCTTCTGGCGACAATTCTCAAAATCCTCAATATCGAGCCTATATGAACTACTTGCAAAATCAACCCCCTACCGGCGACAATTCTCAAAATCCCCACCGGTTTATGTATCCACCACAACAGCCGTCCAATCCCACCATGTGGTTTAGGCCTCCAATGGGTACCAGCAGCAACATGGAGTCTCCTAACAATGAACCGGAATCACCAATCGGATCCATTTCTGAGAAGAACAATGAAGAAGAAGAGGGTACTACTAAGAAGAACAAACGTATCAGGTTCGAATCACCAGAAGACGAGTTGCTTATTCAGACATGGCTCAACATTTCAAAAGATCCAATCGTGGGAGTTGACCAAAAAGCAGATAGCTTTTGGGCAAGAATAAGAGATAACTATAATAACTATCGCGGCTTGTAGAGAGGAGGCGGGTGCCCTGAAATCTCGATGGCATAAGATGAATGCTTCAAAGACAAAAGTTTTGCGGGTGCTACAAAATAGTCATAGAGACAACACAATGATAAATCGTAGAATGATGTCATGGCGAGGCGTTTAAACTTTATTCTCAAATAGCAAAGGAGCGTTTCAAATTTGAGCATGCATGGAGGTTATTGAGAAGTGAGCCTAAATGGAAGGAGAATCAATGAACAACTCTTCAAAGAGATCAAAGACAGGTGATCGGACGTACTCATCATCATCGAATCCAGATCGCCAATTAGTTGTGAAGAATATGACTCATCAATCCCAACAGATCGCCTAATTGGACAAAAAGGCAAAGAAAAAGGAAGAGCAAGGAAATAGCAACACCGTTGTAGATTTGATCGCAATGGAAGCTGCTATATCTGTAAAAATATTGCCATGACAAAAATAGTGAAGCTTGCGAGAGCGAGGCAAAGGAGGCGAGTGCAAGGTAAAGGAGGCGGAGAGCATACCAAAGATTGTATGAAATCCTCATGAAGGATGTATCGGGGATGGATGATGCACAACTTGAAAATCATAATTTTTGTTGTGAAATTATTAAGAAGAAATTAGCGAGAACTTATGTAGCATATTTTTGGTAGAGCATATTTGGGGCTTGATTTGGACATGAAAATAACTAAAATTAAATTTTTATGTAATATTTTGTATTTCGGTTAAAATGTAATATTATGTACTTCTCATCTTTATGTATTTCACATCGTTTTTTATTATTTAATATTATGTATTTCTTATTGTTTTAAATTTATTATGCTAAAAATTAATTAAACCAAAATTTCTATTTTTTTAATATTTAATATTTTTATATGTATTAATTAAAATAATTGAATTAATATTTAAATTTGGATAAAAAATTAAGTAGAAATAAAATAATATAAACATGTGGGGTCAAGATGGGTTGTTTCCAAGAAACCACCATTGGAGCAAATTGTGGTTGAGTTGCTTATGGGTTGCTTAAATCTTATGTGGCAATATGGGCCCACAAAAAGCAATTTAAGCAACCCATTTAGTTGCTTTGCACTAAAGATGCTCTTATGCCACACTTTTCTGCGAAGATGATTAGGAATCATTGCACTCGTAACAGGTGTTTTTGTTGAAGAAAGTGGGGGGAAGGGGGTTACCTTCTATAAGTGGATGTGCCAAACAAGTTAAAAGTTTGAAGCTGTATGCCTTGCAAGCTGCGGTTATCACAGAATTAACTACATAAGTAATGAATTAAGGAAATGGAGAACTACCTATTAAGCATTGGAAATTGCTGTAACTAACAATAATTTTATGTGGTAGATTTAGGTGTTAGAGTTTGTTATAGATAATTACTATTAGCCCAAATTACTACCCAAGAGTGGTGCTCTGGTATTTTTGAGAAACTTGGGCTACTTTTACTCGTTATCTAATTATCTTCATGATCCTTTCTGTTGAATTTTAATTGTCTCTCTCCAGGGCAGTTTAATGTGGTATATCCATGTAGCTTCATACATTGGTTCATGGACACAAACCCAGATCTCAAAATATATGTCAGTGTTTTTTGTTACTGCTGTATTGATTTTTCATCTCGATGCTGATTTTTGCTGCATGATTTGGCAGAATGGGAGTTAGACAGCAGTTCAGGCTATTACTACCATAAAACAAATGGATTTTACTATGATCCAAAGTCGGGATTTTACTATTCTGATGCCATCAGTATGTGTGTTATACTTCTCATTTACATGTATATAGTGATAATATTATGTTGATACTTGCTAGTGGATAGTTTATTTACACGAAGAAAATTCAACAGGCAAGTGGGTGACCCAGGAAGAAGCATATGCCTCACCTCACTTCGTGTCAAATGCCGGACGGAATGGACCAACTACGAAAAAGGCCTTGTCAACTTCACAATCGAAATCAGTTGAAAACAGAGCAAATAAACCTGGGCCTGTTGTTACAACTTCTTTGAATCCCATGAGAAATTCAAAAGCTGCCCCTTCATCTCTTACTGTCGGTAAGAGAAAGAGACCTAATGAAAAACCCAAGGTTATCTCTCAAGAAGAAAAGGCAGCTCTCAAGGCAAGAGAGGCTGCAAGGAAAAGAGTAGAGGAGAGGGAGAAACCCTTGCTTGGCCTTTACAGCAAGCCTTACTGAGTGTGCAAAATTTACCAACAACATTGTCTTCCCCCAAAAATTTGAGGGTTATACTCCTTTTGCCTGATTTGTTTGTGCTGGCATTAACTGGGTCTATTTTCCTAAGTTTTTTTTTTTTTTACCCCTTCATGTGACTGTACCTTGTAACATATATGCAATGTAACTGTTCCATTTTTTCCGCAATACATGGTAAATTTCAGCCGTATTTATGTGTTTTGGGAAGGGTAGAAGTAGAAAAAGGGAGTTAAAAGTCTTAGTTAGGATGGTGAAAAGCAGGTTAAAGCCCTGTTGCAGGTTGAAAAGTAATGCACATTTAACGTTTAGGGGTTGTTTGTTTCATGGCATAAGTATATTGTCGAGAATGATATTCCTTTTGAATAACATTACTAGGAATGTTATTTCTAACAAAGATATTTGGTAAATGTTTGTCAACTTCTTAAAATATTTTTATATATTTTAGTTCAAAAATAAAAATAAAAAATAAAAAATGTAAAAGTTAGATAGAATAGGGTGAAAGTGACAAGTTATTATTAGAAATATTAGCTCTTATTTTCACGAGAATATAAGATTTTCATCTCTTCACATGGGATTTTGCAGGATCCATTTTTCGATTATACTTTTTCTTATTTATATATATTAAGATTTATAAAATATTAATCCAAATAAAAGTCTCGTTTTGTAGTTGTTACGTAACCCGTGTAAAGTATGGAGACTGTGGTTAGATTTCATATAAAAACAGTAGTAGACCGTCTAATAAATGAGAAATGATTTTTTTACAACTAAATTTAGACAATTTTTCTAAGTGGTTAGCGTAGTTTAAGTACGTGGTTAATTATGTTTAATAAATTGTTAATCGATATATCAGGCGTCGAAACTCAATAACGATCAACGTAATTTTATTAACCACGATTTTGAACGTGATTAACTACGATTTCCAAGTGTTCAACTACATGTAGATTTGAACATTTGAAAATATGGTTAATCACACTCAAATTCGTGGTTAATGAATTTATGTTAATGGTTAATGAGATTTGACACTTGGTATCTTGATTAACCATTTATTGAACGTAATTAACCACATTTAAACTATATTAACCAATTAAAAAATTGTCGCAAAAACTGTCATATTTTAGTTTTTGACACATCGCGAGCGTATATAAATTGACTTGAATATGTTCCACAATAACTTATTATTTACATTAAAATAAGAACCTTGTAAATGTTTCACGTTTGTTTTATTTCTTTTTTATTCATATCTTTTTTTTTGCTAAGTCTTTTTTTGCTAATATTTTTTATTTATATCTTGACTCAAAACAGAAAAATAAGTAAAATGAGCATGTGCCCTGACTTGTCTGCCTTTATTTAAAAATTATAAATAAAAGTCTGAATTTAAAATGTCTGAGTCAATAATTTGGGCTGAATGTGACGCGTGTCTTCCTGTCTCCAGCTGAATTTTAGGGCTATGCTAGTCAACTCTCTTTCATCTACGGATGATATAAATATTCCATCTATGTTTTTAAAAGAACGCCATAATATTTAAATAAATTATTTTTTATATTATTAATATTTTCTTAATTATAAAAGTTAAATTCTTTAATATGATGTGAAATTTTAATGATATTTATTTTAAAATGAATTGAGTATAAAACTAATATGACATATATACAGTATACATACAAAAAATTTAAGTTTAATATTATAATGTATGTTAATTTTATTTTTACTTTTTGGAAACATGATAAAATCAAATCAAATCAAATCTCTACGATTCTTTTTTTTTCTTCCTATAAATATATAGACAGTAATAACAAAAGTAGTTGATCAATAATGTAAAACCAATTTTAATATGAGTTTAATTTATATGTACTGACGGTTTAAAAAAAATTTAAACCATCATCTAATCACATCTCACCATCTAGATGTTTGTTGAGATATTTTAGGAAATTATATAAAAATGTAGCACAATGGTTAGATGTGATTGGATGATAGTTTAAAACTTTTTTAAACTGTCGGTGCATATAAATTAAACTCTTTTAATATATTATTCTATAAACATATTTACATCATCATTTAATCATTTTTTTTACAACATTTAATCATTGTTAAAATAATTAATTAATTTATTATCTATAAATATTATCTAAATCTTTAAATATTTTTTGGTTTAAAAATATTCAAATAATTTGATGATACTTCAATCCATAATTAAAATACAGTTTTTCATTCATTTTGAGCTCTTTTAATATAGACTGTAATTTAATTAATCTTTAAAAAAATACATTTACCTGTATTAAACTATGTTTAAAGCAAGCTCTTAACTCCCCCTTTTAAATTAGAAAAATTAATGCGACAATTTAATTCCTTTTAAG
The DNA here is from genome assembly GCA_037113605.1 of Calophaca sinica. NCBI lineage: Eukaryota > Viridiplantae > Streptophyta > Magnoliopsida > Fabales > Fabaceae > Calophaca > Calophaca sinica. The sequence continues at coordinate 96,093,806 of CM073734.1, read as the reverse complement.
ATTTTGTTATGCTTAATTACTTGATCTGCATTAAATTAAGTTATAGTAGCATTTTTCAGTTACACTAATTACTGGTATGTGTAGATTTGGTTGTGTGATCTATGCAACATCATAAGTTCATAACAAAGATGTACTGTAGACAAATGTAAAGAAACAAAAGAGTAGTGTGAGGACGAGTTAAATTTTTAGAAACTACAAAGAAAATCTGTTATATATTTGACCTTTGATGAAAATATGTTGTTATCTATTTTTCGTTTAATTGTCATACTCGCTGACAATGTATTGGGGACTGCCAATGGAAATCAATTTCAGCTCTTTATCCACACAAAATTTTTACTTCTGTTTTATAAAAAATAAAAAAAAATAGCATCATTCGATCTAAACCTTTTTTCCCCCCCAAAAAAACAGAACATAATCAACTAGTCCCATAAATATTTGCTGACCGTAGCTCAATAACCTGATAAAGAGATTCAAGTGGGAAAAAAGAGATTGTTTGTATTGTTTTTATTTCAATTGTTGTCTTTGTTTTCCTGATAATTATTACTCCATCCGTTCCTTTTTACTTGTCAATTTTTAAGAAGAAATTTGTTTCTTTTTATTTGTCATTTTGATAGTTTAAGATTACATTAATTACATGTTTTTCAATTATACTCTTAATTATTTATTGTGGAAAGATAGAAATAAGTGTGATAGATAATAAACAATCAATGGTATCATAGGAAAAGCTAATAACCTTATTAAAAACAACAAAATTTATTAGTTTTATTACAAGTAAAAAGAAACGGTATTCATATTGAGATGACCGCATAATCTCTTTTAGATGCCCTTTTCAACTTTATTATGCTTTTATTGATATGTTGATTTCCAATGCTACCCACTATGGACACAAGCATACATTCAGTTTGAATTTCAACTCATTATGCATCTTAATTACTGAAAAATTCTTCAAAAGAGTCAAAGGAGTGCAATCTTAGATATGCAAGATTCTGAATCTTGCACATCTTTGTGAAAAGGCTATAAATTTTGTTTTGTGATTTTGTCTATACAGCCAGTTAATTATCTGCTTTTTTTTATTTAAGAAAAAATCTTTTTTTTTAAAATAAAAAAGCAGAGAGAAAGAAAGAAACATGTCTAATAAAACACGAACAAATTTTGTTAATGGAAATAAAATGACACGTCGTTGTAATTTATATATAGATTGTGGATCACTTACCAAAAAGGTTAAATTTCTGACATATTAACTATCCAAAATTTATTGCTAGCGAAGCTTGCTGCTATAAGCTGCAAATGTTTTACTTTTACAAAAGTTTTAAATTTTCCTTCTTATCAAAAAAAAAGTTTTAAATTTTCCCGTCATACTTTTTTCGAGGCTAGTTAGCTAGTGCCTTCAAAAATTATGAAATATTTCAAATATACTCTCATTGTTACTTTTTATAAGCCGCTTTAGACAAAAAAACGCATATTAAAAAAAATAGTTAGCATAATTAAATTGTCTATAATGTGTATATTTTTCCAAATTTATCCTTCAATCATACTTTTAATTAATTAATACATGTCTTAGATTTTTAAACACTATCCAATTAATTAGGAATACTTTTGATAAAAAAATAATTAATGTATCTTATAATTTGAAAATAAGTTTATAATTAGTTAATTTTTTTTAAAATGGGCTTATAAAAGATAACAGAGGGAGTACGCATTTATGGTAGATCAGCTATGTTTAATGCGCTGGTCATTATGTTGCTGCTGAATGATGAGGTCAAATTGATTATGAATCATGATCATGGATTAATTGATGAGTTCCTTTTATCCATTCCCAATTCGATCATAAATTTTCAACTCTGTATACTCCCTCCGTCCCTTAATATATGATTTCTTTTGATCATTTCACGTCCCTTAAGAAAGTGAGTTTTGTTAGTTATTAACATTAAATTTGTACAAAATGTGTAATTTTTTCCAAGTTACCTTTCTCATCTTCCTAGACTATTAAGAGAGAGAGAGAATTAATGTACCTTGGTATAGGGGGTAATTTTGTAAAAAAAATGATTAGGGTCTTATATTAAGGGACAATTTTTTTTTTACAAAAGAGTCTTATATTAAGGGATGAAAGGAGTATTTTTTTTTACGGAACTCTATATATTATTTAAGCCCTATGTTTAAAAGCAGTATTATTATTGTACTTCCTCCGGACTCGATTACAATGGACTCAAACATGATAAACCAACATCTATACCCGACTTGATTCGAATTATACTAAAAGTCTAAACTAAAAAAACATGATACTTTTGCACGCACTGCCGGGAAGTATAGGACGGGAAAAGAGAAAAATGAAAAATATAAATGATAATAAGATAGAAAAGAAAAAAAGATAAAAAGAAAAAGAAAGAAGGAGGTAAAAAATAATGTTAGAAAAAGAAAATAACATATATGAGTCCGTACGAATCTATGAGGTGTAGGACGTAACTTTAAAATTTTGTTGCTGAATGAACTATGGGATAATTTCTTGTCCAAAAGACAACGCTAATATGTATTATATTAATTATGATGATAATTATATACACTACAATATTTACGGAAAAATAAATATGACCAACATAAAGAGTGTTGTAATATATAAATTTCACATTATTTTATTTAAATTGTGTGTTAATCATCAAATAAAATAAAGAACAAGTGGTTATATTATAACTCAAATATTCATTCTGCTTTTTGTTTGTACTGTATCAAATGCACAATTGCTTCATCCTCTTTTGCACCTTTATTACATGTGTTGTGTTGTACGCTCGAAAGAGGGGGAAAAAAAAATAAAGTAGGCAAGAAAAAGAGAAGTGGGTAACGCCATTTTCAATGGAGTATCCATAAAGTGAGTATTTAAAGGACTCCACACATCTATATCACTCATTTTTATTTTTTTAATTTGGGTATTTAATAGGTACTAAATCCTTCCAATCCAACACCACTAAAAAAATTACTAAATGAGTCTCACTAATAACTCCACATCATCACATATCAACAAAAAATTATTAAAAGTGATATTTGGGGCCCACAAAAGAGGAGAAAGAACAGTACTATAGAGGTATCAAATCCTAATAAGTACCCAAAAATTTCTTTCGACAATAGGAGTACCTATTAAATACCACTTTAAATAAATACTAAAGCTTTAGGTACGGATACCCAGTAAATACCCCCGTTGAAGATACCCTAGGAGCTTCATCATCATACAAGTATACTCTTCAGTCAACTAGCCTTCACATAAAGTTGTAAGCCTTAGGTACGGTACCCCGTTAAAGATGCCCAATGAGCTTCATCGTCATACAAGTATACTCTTGGGTCGACAGAAATAGCCTTTACATAAAGACAGCTTTGCATGCTTGGCTTGGCTGGGTCGTCTCACAATTTCTTTTCCTAAAAGACTTTAGCTTTCTCTTTTAGAAGACTGCGTAACCACATGAACATGCATGAATATATTGAAATTGACCTCTATCCATTCTTTTTCTCCCTTTATATGAAAAAACATCATATATATGTGCTCGAATCACTAATTGCAGCATGCTGTTGATTTTTCAACTGAAATGTCGGTATTATCGTAGTTCATAATAGAGTAAGTAAAAGGAACTCGGAAAGAATTGTTGAGTACACATCCATGAATAGTGTTACGTATTTTAAACTATGTGTATATATACTTGAAATTTTAATTGAAAGATAAAATTTAGAGTATAAAAAGCAATTTTTAAGTGCTCCGAAAACTTCATGTCAAAAAAAAAAATTGCTCTGAAATCTTATAGTCTGTTTGGGAGAGAGAAAAGAAAATAGGGGGGAAAGAAAATTTTTGGTAAAGTGTGAAAAAGATGCATTAATAAATGTGACAGATCAATAATAATATAACACATCATCAGTTTTACACTTTAACCAATAAACTTTCTTTTCCCCCACTTTCTTTCCTCCCACTTTCTTACATACCAAACATACCATTAAGCTGGTAGATGCATGCATGTATAGTTGTATATATAATTTTACATCTCTAAAGCACCAGTATCATACAGTTAAGCAATGCTGTAGTTATTATGAGCAGGCACTAGCTGGTAGGTCATTTATCTCTCTAAAGTATTAGTATAGTACAATTAAGCAACTGTGTTTATTATGAGTAGGCACCTTGTTGGTCATTTCCAATTTGTGCACTGTGCTCTGCTTTTGCTAATTTTATTCGTATGTTAATTAAGGGCCATGACTTGTTCGGGAGTCAGCTGGAAGCAGCTCATGTGGACAGTGGTCCAACAGTGCGAAAAATTACTAGTAATATCCCATGTTTATCACTGCTTACAGCCAGAAATAAACTAATGGTCAGAAATTTTTTGCGTTTATTTCTGACCTGTTTCTTTATCTTTTTTTTTTGGTTGTTGACAGAAATCTAACTTGTTTCTTAGGTTATAATGAACTTGGTCAAACCTTGATAGTGATCCAAGATGAACCAGTACTCCAAAATCGCGGGAAACTCTAATGACGACCAAAGTTGGCCCTCAGAAGCAGAAGTTTATGGTTCTCCTTGTCCTCACGACTAAGACAATGACCTGATTGGTGCGATTCGACAAAACAAATGAAACAAATATGAGTGCATCAAAACTCAACCATTTTTTTTGTCGAATTGATACCAATCAGATCACAGTCTCTATGAGGACGAGGTGGATCGTGAAATTCTATTTCTAGACGGCAGCATCGGTCATAATTGGAATTTTAAACAATTTTCAAGTACCGGTCCACCCATGCGCATGATTTTGTCATTCTACTTAAGACAGTGTTTGGTAAAAATTGAAACCAGAGAACTGGAAATTCTCTGATAAGATAATGAAATTTTAAGTAAATTATCATTATTTTTGTTGGATTACAATGAATTAACCTCCACTCATTACTCATATCACTCCATTTTATCCTTTCTACAGAAATTGTGCCATCTTCCAAAATGACAAAGTAGTGTTATATTAACTTTTGCATTTCATCAATATCAAATATATCGGATATTCTTTTTATTTCATATATTGGCATAAAATTGATATGAAAATCTAAACAAATTCCTCTTCATTTTCAACTCACCTTTCCGGAGTTTTACCTCCTCAAAAGTGTACCCTACCCTACCAACCTCCTTTTTGTTTTTTCTTATAGCTAGTGTGGGGTGGAAGTAGTAGGACTAGGACGGCATATTCCGAGACAAGCCATATGCCTAGGCCTTAGACATTTCTAATTCTAATAAGAGGGACGTTGTTAAGCGGGCATCAATCATTGCATCCTGTAGTGATTGAAAAATAATCACAGGCTTAGTACCATACCCAGATCTTTTAACTTTAATTTGACTATGGGTGCCCTAATCAACCACAAATTTTACACTGTATTACACAGTTGGCATTATATTCCATAGCCTCATGATTATTGTAGACTAAAAGCTTCCCTCTTTTCTTATGTCATGCTTTTATTCTTTCCATGTTGAGGTTTTCGGCTTTTTTTTTCCAATAGCCTACCTTTTTTTTTATTTACCATTTTAGTACACTTTTTATTTTTAAAGTACCAAACTAGCACAACTTTTTTCATGTTGAGAAAGTGGATTTGGAAGACTCGATTTCCCTTCATAGTTTTCTTTTATTTTTTTTTTAAAAAAATTATCTGGAAATCGGTCCTGGAGTACCCAATTTCTCTTCTTATTTTTTTTTGTTTTTTGGTTGAGAAATCGGTCCCTCTGAACCCAATTTTTGTACCTTTTTTTTGGTTTTTTCCTGACGGATCAACTCTTTAACTGTAAAAAAAACAATGCTCAGAAATCGGATCCTCTAGGATCGATTTCTCAACTAAAAAAACAAAAAACAAAAAAACAAAAAATTAAAGAAGTACAGAAATCGGGTCTTCCAGGACCGATTTCTAGACAAAATTTTATAAAAAAAAAAAGCAAAACAATGAAGAGAAATCGGTTTTCTAAAAAACCCTTCTCAACTGAAAAAAAAAGTTGTGCTACATAGATAATTAAAAAAAAATGTGCTACAGTGATGGTTAAAAAAAAACAGGTGTGCCAGTTGAAAAAAAAAACCGACGTTTTCCCTTGATTCTTTTGGCCAACCATGTTCTGTTATCATTATCCATTTATACCTTTCACCAGGAAAAATGTACCATGCATCAATCAAGCCAGGTATACATCAACACAACAGTATCCAATATCTTATTCCGGAATTACTCTGTGGTTTCTTGGCAGATGAAAACAAGGCTCACTTATGATTCAGAACAGTGCACAATATTATCTTGTATCTAGTTTGAAACAGTGCCCTTTACTTGTTTCCAAGAATAAGCACACGCAGTATAGAAAAAAATATATTTATCAAATAGCTAACAACATGTTAATTCTGCAAAATGTACCAAGCAATAAGATACTGTTAACGTATTTAACGGCAATCACATGAAATACCAAGGCAAAATATGTATAGCCATGGGTAAGGAACCTCTTTTATATGCTTGTGTGTGATGGGTACAATTATGTTCAAACAAATTTCAATCTTTTTTGTGGATACAGACTCAACAACATGAAAATTAGAACAACATGCTTGGCAGCATGGGAGCTAATGAACCACAAACACCAAAACGAAGGGGCCAAAAAATAATAAAAAGAAGTGTATTTAAAAGGTAAAAAAAGGAATGCAAACGAGATATATATGTGGATTATTTATGAACGTGTGAAAGAACCAATTCCCTTAGAAATCTGAGGATTAAAACCCAAGCACCCTAACAAACCCTGTTTGTAAGGCAAGAAAGTCTTCTTTTTCATCTCCTCAGTAGCTGACCGGTTCAGCGTGTAATGCAATTCATGAGCCGAAACCGGTCCACGCCGCCTCGACACCGAACCGGAGCTCTCACTGGACCGGAAACTGCAGTTCCTAACATCCTCTTCACCCGCACCTTTTTTGGACAGAGCCGTGTACTTCCTCAAAGGGTCGTTTTCAGTGGCTCTTCCCTCAGATGCGCTCCTGAACAGAAGAAAATCCCTAAACCTCCATTTTCGGTACACTTTCGTAAACGACAAGAACGATTTCCCGTTGCTTGCGGAGGAAGAAACATCTTTATCCTCGGACTCACACACGATGTCGGAAACCCTCAAAGGGGACAACGACCTGCTTCCTTTCCGACCAGAACACTGAACCCTCTCTCTCCCTCGCTTCTCTTCTTCGCTCCTCCGCGTTTCTTCAATTGCCGCCTCAAACGGGTCCGCGACCAATTTTTTCTTTCCCGGCGAGAGTTTCTTCCTCGGAGATGGCGATCTGGTCGTCGGAGAAATGGCTCCGTCGCCGGATTGCAGACGTGGCGGGAGCTTCAGGGGACGGATCTTTCCGCCGTCGAAGAGCTCATCGGCGGCGGAGAGAGAAGGTCTTTCGAGGTTTCCGCTGAAATCGAACTCGAAATCATCGTCGTCGTTGGGTTTGGGGACGCCGGGTGTTTGTTCCCAGTGAAAAGGAACAGAGGAAACGGAGGACTGTGGGAAGTGGCGGTGGAAGAGAGGGGAAACGCGAGTGGGGCTGGTAGGGGCACTGAAGAACAAGTTACCGAAGCGTTGAGGGCTTGAAGGAGCAGTGATGTATGGAGAGGAAGAGTTGCTGTCGAAGTTGAAGTCCACCGGAGCACTCACTCCAGCCGGCACCACCACCTCCATGTTTGTTTCTACTCTTTTTTCCCCTGTTTCTCAAACTTGAAATTGTTTGTGTGTGTGAAACCAATTCTTGTGATGGTGCCTAGGGAAAATGGGTGTCGGTTTTAATGTGATGGTGTGATATATAGAGTGGGAAAGAAAAGAGAGGGGGTTGTGGGGGGAAGGGAAGGACAGAGGAAAAGGGGAATAGAGTGGGAAATATTGACTTGAGTGAAGGAATAGTCATTGGATTGGATGAAGCCGCCTTTGCAAGAGTACCAATTGTTTTCCAAGCATTAATTATTGTTTTTCCTTAGTCTACTCAGAGTCTCCCCTACTCCATGTGTGTGAGTTGGTTGATGTGTGATTTCATTATGTCATAATCTAAGTTTTACACCAGTGCTTCTTATTTTTCTGTTTTTTTTTTTTTTTACCTTTGAAGAGCAATTACATTTGGGGATTGACATCTTATTTGTCTCGAGAAAAAATGTTAAATAAATAAAAAATAAGAAATTTATACTATTTTTTATAGGGTTAGGGAGAAAGAAAAAAAATGTAGAATCACCATTAAGTTTTCAAATTTTAAAAAACAAAAAATTGATTTGTTTTGTATCTTTAATTTCTAATTTTAAAAAGTTATTAAGAATCTTATAAATTTTCAAGCACTGTTTTTACTATCATACACTCTTCACTACCACTCGATACTCTCTACCATTGTGGTTACATGACACTCTACACTACCATCCGACCACCCTTATCCACAGCAACAATAGCCTTGGCATAAAACATTATCCACCTCTTGGGTGCCAAATTTACAATTTCGATTCTCGACGAATGTGACAGTAAATCGACGCGCCAAAAACACAATTCCAGAAAAGAGAACAAAATCAAGCTAAGTCAAGAAGATTTGGGAAAGTTTCGACAATGCACATGGTGTGTCGAAAATAGGCAGGCCTTGCCTAAGCACGCAAGGAACGGTCGAAGAATCTATCAAGCTTTGAAGACTTAGCAATATTTTCATGAAGCGCCAAAAAGGGTCAAACCAACCTGCCTTGGTGAAAGAAGCACCGCCGGCTGAAGACTTGTCGTCAAGATCGCCCAATGCTCGCGTAGTTAGTTACATAGACTAGGATACGCCAAAAATAGTAAATACAATGTAATCAAGCTAGACATCTCTATCAGACACGTGTTCAGCGATAGGACGTCAGTTATTTTACATTTCTTCTATAAATAAGAGGTCGAACGATGTAATAGAGGTTGGATACTTGATTGATTTCTCAACATCTCAACACACAACAGACTCGCAGATTGAGATCAAGTACTCCTTCCACCCTTTTCATTCAATGCAATTTAAGTTTTCAGTCATTTACATTCCCGCATTTTACTTCCCTGCACTTTTACTTTCATGCACATTTACTTTCCTGCATTTAAATTTTCGCAACCTTTACATTCCTGCATCTTTAACTTTCTGCATTTTTTCTTTCAAACTTTCTTTACGTTTCATGCAATTTATCTTCTGCCCAATTTTATTCGCTTTCAACTTTACTTTTAGTCTTTCACAACAACAAAAATCCAAAAATAATTACATTCTGTGTTCATCATTTTCACTATCATGTTTCATCTAGGCATGACAATAGAATCCGAACTGTGGATACCCACTTGACCCCGACCCGATTTTGACGGGAAAAATTCGCTTTAACCGGGGGTGGGGTGGGGCGGGGTTGGGGATGTCGATACCCAACCCGCCCCCGACCCAAACCCGCCCGGCTAAATATAAATTGTTAATTTTTATTTTGTTTTATGCATGTATATTCATTGATTTTGTTTCATATATTTTGTTTATTTTTACTTTAATCTCTTTTCAATAGAAAATTTTATTCTGATATTTTATTATTTTATTTTATCATTGTATAATAATTATGATTTTATTTTATTAATTATCATAAATATAATTTTTCACTTTTTCTACATATTTGGAGCGAAGTCGGGGGCCCGTGAAGAAACCCGACCCTATCGGGACGGGGATGGGCCCGAACCCGTTGGAAATGGGGATGGGGACGGGGACGGGGACTGGGGAGGCAAAACCCGCCCCGCCCCGACCCGGCCCACCTATCGGGATGGGGATGAGAAAGGCAAAACCCGAACCCGTTGGAAATGGGGATGGGGACAGGGGAGGCAAAACCCGCCCTCGACCCGGCCCATTGTCATGTCTAGTTTCATCTCATCACCATTTCTTAAACTCTCATTAAAACTGTTTTTCCTCTCAATTCTCATAACCGTCAACTCGACGAGGGCCCCCGGCATAACCACCAAGTTGAGCCTCACGGTGATTCTGACAAAATCCTTGGCCTCGCGCGGCTAAGCTTAATTTTTTGCCGGAATACTGTTTCCAAGTGTAAAACCTATCGTTTGACGAGATTACCGTGTTAACTTGTAGGACTCACATCATTTGAAAATAATCATTTGTTTCGTTTTGGGCTTGTCGGACGATTTTCGTGTCAGATCAAAAAACTCAGTAAACACCACCACTATTAACACCCAATATTGACTTTCTATTATTATCACCACGCAACATCCTCTATTGTCACCGCTACTACCCGATACCTTCCATCACCACGATTAAGTAAGTTAGGGTTAAGGTGGAATGAAGATATGCTTAAAATGGCAAAAATGGAGGGGTGACATATTTTTCAAAACTAAAATCTGTAACCGAGGGCAAGGGGAAAAAAATATAGCCCTCAAATACCTCAAATACATACATGTACTACTATAAAAATTATAACACTTACTATGTATGATTATTTCCTTTTTTTTTTATATGGGTACTATGTATGATTATTTCATATTCTAATTTTTTTGGGAATAAAAGACAACTTCCAAATTTAAGAGCAGTTAGTGGTGTAGAAATCAAGTACAAAAGTATTGAAATATTACAAGAGGGTGAGGGAGAAGAATTGTAGATCAAAATATGAAATATCAAAGGTAATGAAAAGATGATGGGGAAGAAAATAATGATAATCTTTTTTGTTGACAAAAAAATAATGATAATCTCTTCATTGAACCTGGTGTTACAATTAACCTGCTCAAGGAATTGCTTATCCATTCTTTTTCCCTCTTGGTTTAAGAAATGTCCCTAATCTCTGTTTCTTTACACTCAAAACCCTCGTACCAAAGAAAGCATGAGGTTTTAGACAATTGGGTCATTGAAGTTTAAGAAAAAAAACTACCTTTACAAAAAAAGAGCCGCATGCTGACAAAAGAAAAGGAAGATGCAAGAGAAAGACAAAGATAATGCTTTTGCTTGTCAATTCTCTCTCTGTTGATGCGACGGTAGTTAGGCTTAGGTTACCCTTTTGTCTATCTCATTTTCTTTCTCTTTTTTTTTTGGGGTTAAATTATAGTAAAAATATTTTAAATATATACCTAGATTTTTAAAGTGATTAGCCCCAAATTTCGGTCCTAAGAAAAGTTTTTCACCCTGCTACCTAAAACAGAGAACACGGGGTAAACCGGAAGACATAATAATTTGTACTTTATTCATTCAAACACGAAAGCTCAATTCATATAAATCCAAAATGCCAACAAGAAATAATAAACTTCCATTTGAATCTCAATTAGCTATATATCATGACACTTTGGTTGGTTTAAACTTCAAATGTACATCCTTAAAGTAACTCCTATTCAACTAGTGCTGAAGTTTAGCTTGCACCTAAGCAATTATATGTGGCTAACGGTAAGTAACTACTTTTATGCGGGCAAGAGGGTTGGCGCAGGGACACGCACGGTGAACCAGAGGAATCAATTTGTGTTTCGTCTAAAAATATTTTTGAAAATAGAAAATAAAATAAAAATGAAAATAGATATTAAACAGGCTTAAGATTTTCCACCCTTACGACAAAAATAAGACTTTTTTCTCATTAATCTTGCTGGACAGTGGAATCTTTTTATTCTATCGTTGCTTGTTATTAAGAAATTTGGTTGCAATTTTTGACGAACTGTATGGGAATGCACATTTTCCTGTGATGAAAAATTAAGTTATACACTTTTTTTTATAGGCAAATGTTAGTATGTTAGTTGTTGGATTAGTTTTTTCTCCTTCGGTAGGATTTGAACCCTGCATCTTTAACTCATTCACTACTTCATACCCTTAGCTCAAACTAGTTAAACAATAGATAGTTATACACTTGAAATTTAAAAAAAAAATACACTTTTTTAAGCAATGATGTTATACACTTGAACAATAGATAGTTGAAATTAAACACGGCACATGAATATCTAATAAATTGTCCAATTGTAATATCTAATAAAATATCCAATATATAGCAATATCTCTCCTCTGTTCTTTTTTGACTATTTTATATGAAACATTCATAATTTATGATCAATCATGTGGCAAAACGTCCCATTCATTTTTATTCTGGATACATAAAAAAATCTCACTTGAGAATTAAAGTTAATAAAAGTTTATAAACACTCACATGTCTTGACCCACTGAGACGTCTTTTAAGGACAAAACCATGAGAACTCACATCACATGTGGCCCAAATGAGACAATATCTCAAAAAATGATGTCAGCACTAGTACACGAAACGTAAAACAATTTAACATTTTACATCGGTTTCATATATAATAACAGGTGTAAAATGTGAACGCGGTGGCAATTTTACAATTAATATGTGAGTTATACAATTTACGCGTAACATTTTACACCAATTATTTAAATAACCGGTGTAAAATTAAACGCAGTGGCAATTTTAAAATTAATTGGTGATTTGTCTTAAACTTTTACACCGGTCTTTCTAAATAACCAGTGTAAAACGTTTTGTCCACTAGCTCGTTCAAATGGCAAAATCCCTATATCCTTTGTTACGCTTCCAAATTTCCATTGCATATACGATTTAGTGCATATGTCGCTTTTTTGCGATGTACTTAATCGCAAAAGCGACGTACTGAATCGTATACACAATGAAAAATTTGGAAGCGTAACAAAGGATATGTGGGTTCTGCCATTTGAACGAGATAGTGTATCTGTAGAGCTTTGGCACGAACACACACAACAAACATCAAAACAAGGGAATAACATGAACATGAACTTGTGATGGAGATGAGGAAGAAGTTGTGAAGTGGTGATGAGATCAACAAACTCAAGGTGTATTTATAATGAAAGGAATATTCAATGTCAAACACATCTATTGGCTAAAAAAGGGTGCATATGAAAACGTCAGAACTATTAGACGGTGTGATATATGCGTTTTAAAAGAAAGAAAAATGTCTTACTAAAAATAAATAAATAAAAAACGTGTCATAAACAAAGTTACACCGGTTATTTGTAAAAACCGGTGTAATATGTTTAATTTTTTTTTAACGATCAGAAGACTTTCCACATCGAGTAATAGTAAAAACCGGTGTAAAAATTATAAGTTTAAATTTTATAACTTTTTACACCGGTTGTTGTTAAAAACCAGTGTGAAAAGCGCTTTTTCCACATTTTTATTCGCGAGACAGAGAAAACATTTCATTCTCCCTTTTCTTTCAGAAACCCTTATCACTGTCGCTCTCACGACGAAGCACCTCCTCCATTCTCTCACTCTCATGAAGAACCACCACCACCACCTTCCTTCGACAGTCATTCTTCCGTTCTCCTTCCCTGGTAAAGCTTCATTTCTCGTTTTCGTTTTCCTTCTTCTTTTTCTCGTTTTCGTTCGCATTCTCATTTCCGTTGTCATTTTCATTCTCATTTACGTAGCTGTTACTGTCGCCGTTGTTTTCGTCGCCTTTACTGCCACCGCCGTTCTCATTTGACAGGTATGTTATTTCTAGAAAACTCTTATTGTTGGTTTGTTGTTATTGTTGATGAAGTTGATGAACTCTCGCTTCTTGTTTTATTTATTTATTTATTTTTTATTTCAGTTACCAATGTTTCTTGGTTTTGTGATGAACTTGATGATATTAGATGTTTTTTGTAGTTGAAAGCATGTCCTTAAAAAAAAAGAAGTACTTTGCATGCATATTTGTTTCCATGTCCTTGGATTTTAGATTTTATTTACCAAGTTATTTTACTGTTTTGATGGTACTCCTAGTATGAAACTGCTCCTTTTTTTTTTTCTTGTTTTGATGATTCTCCTAATGATGAAACTGCTCCTTTTTTCCCCCTATTTTGACAACAGACAATGTCTTCAGAGGAAAACAGTGGTCGTGGGGGCCGTCGTACTCTGATGAATTCGAGGAGGTCACGTCCATCTATTAGCAGGCCGATGATGACTGCGAGGGAGTATTGAGTAGGCATGGCAACAGGCAGGGTCGGGGGCGGGTTTTGCCTTCCCTATCCCCGTCCCCGACTCTCTAAAAAAAAAACCCGAGCCCGCCCCCGATCCCCGCTGGGGGTGAAAAACGGGGTCCCATCTCCGCTCCCGACCGAGGTCGGGTTTCCCCGCCCCGCCCTCGATCCCCTCCCCAAGTAACAATATTATATTTAATAAATTATTATAATTATTCAAAAAAATAAAAAACAATTATAAAGGGACTGCACTCTGTCAAAGAAAAAGAAGGAGCACCGAGTGCACAAAAATGGGAAAGGAGCGCAACACAGCAACAACCAGGGAGGATGTAGTGTCCCTCAGCAGACTAGCATAATAATAAAAATATCAACACCAAGGGAAAGAGGGGATTCACGATAAAAAGGGGAGAGACTCGATGCAAAAAGGGGGAGCAAATTGAGAGAGCAATACCGAGAGAAAAAAATCCAGACGGGGGAACTATCTCAAACCTCTCTTTCATCCCTCACCCACTGTAAATTACCCAAACCCACCATCAATATAAATCTTCAAACCCCTAATTTCATCACTAGAAACCATTCCCATCTCCTCCCTTGTCCACAAAAAAAAAAAATACCAGAAACAAAGTAGTGGAATAATATAAAAGAGAACCAGAAAGAGAGAAATGGGAGATCCTCTTGTAGTTGCAACGGTGCAGGGAGCGCACCTTTACCGCGGTGCCGGCGTTCATGACTAGAAGGGAGAAACGGAGAAGAGAGGGATGGGACTGAGAAACGGAGAAACGGCCGCAAAGAAAGTGAAGAAGGGCCAGGGTTTCATTAGATCCTTTACTAATATATATATAAGGGTATTTTTGTAATTGTACAACCTGCGGAGCTGGCTCGGGTTCGGGTTCGGGACGGTATTAACATCCCCATCCTCGCCCCAGCCCCCGACTTTATAAAGCGAGAAAAACCCGAACCCGAACCCAACCCAGTCAAACCGGGTTTTCCCCGTCAAAATCGGGACGGGTTCGGGTAGGTCCCCGCGTGTTTGGGTCTCGTTGCCATGCCTAGTATCGAGCCAGCTTCGTTAGGATTGAGGATCGCGATTTGATGGTTGGGGCATATGCTGATCCCCGTGTCGGTACAGATCGTTGGGCCCCCGGTCATTGTATGCGCATGGTTCAGAGGAGACCAACCTCTCCCAGGAGGCCCGTAGCTGCCAGGGAGGTTCTTCAAGGGCCGGACATTGTTCAGATCCCCAGTGATGACGATGAGATCGGAGAGTATAGTCCATCCACACCAGAGTATTCTCCCATTGCACCCGAGTACACTCCATCGACTCCTTCGGAGGAATCTACTGCCCGATTTTGTCATAGTTGCTCCTCTAGGACTGGCCAAAACTAGCCTCAAGATGAACACTCGTCATCGCTGTTGTCATTTGTGTCGCTTCCCTCTACTGATTCTTCAACTTCAAGATGTTGTCGTTTAGGAGACGGAACCTTCCGAGGGCTTCATGATTCTTCTTCACATAATGCATATTTTCTAGGGTTGATGCATTAGTTGAAAAGATACAATGAAGAGCAACCTGATGCATTTTGTCCACCAGATGATGGCAGAAACAATGAGTTCTTCTCTGGATTCTATGATGGTGTCAAGAGAATAACTCCTTGGTTGTCCCATCATCTTGGTTACAACCAAGGAGTTATTCTCTTGACACCATCATAGAATCCAGAGAAAAACTCATTGTTTCTGCCATCATCTGGTGGACAAAATGCATCAGGTTGCTCTTCATTATATCTTTTAAACTAATGCATCAACCCTAGAAAATATGCATTATGTGAAGAAGAATCATGAAGCCCTCGGAAGGTTCCGTCTCCTAAATGACAACATCTTGAAGTTGAAGAATCAGTAGAGGGAAGCGACACAAATGACAACAGCGATGACGAGTGTCCATCTTGAGGCTAGTTTTGTACATCATCTTTCCTTGTTTTGAAAAGTTTAGAAATAATGTAGATACGTCATTGCTTTTTTATTTATGTGTAAAGTTGACTGCTAAATTGAATTATTGTTTGAATTTTGGGCAAATTTGGTGCCAATATATTCTACTGCCAATTCTTGTCAAATTTGGTGCCTATTTTAATAGTCATTTATAGTGCATCTGTGTTATTATGGACAAACAAAGCGATATTAAGAAAAAAAGTAGTTTTTACATCGGTTATTCTGAAATTCGGTGTAAAATACAGAAGTTTTACACCGGTTATCAAAAAAATTGGTATTAAAATTAAGTTTTTTTACACCGGTTTTATCATATAACCGGTGTAAAAGACCTATTTTCTACACTGGATAAAAAATCGGTGTAAAAAACCCAACATATTATACCGACACTATTTTCACCGGTACTAAAACCGGTGTAAAATGTCGATTTTAATCGGTGTTAAAACACTTTTCTGCACTAGTGCGGTACGGAATAATGACGCCCCCAGATAGGGGGCCCATGACCCTTTAGCCCATTTGCCTTGACTGGCAACTACTATTCTGGATACACCAAAAAGCCCTACATTGCTCGGAAATCAAGGCCAAAAGGAGTTTATAAACGCCTACATGTCTTAACTCACCGAGACATCTTTTAAAGACAAAACCATGAGGGTCCACATCACATATGGATCAAAGTAGACAATATACCAGAAAACGATATTGGGACTTAGATCTGAACAATTTTAAATATTCGTTGATTGAGAGGATCCAATGAATATGTTCATATTCTAATCATGGTCTCTTTAAGGCCAATGATATTGAGAATAGGTAAATAGTATTTGAGTTTGAAAGTTTTATAATCCTTGTCTTCTACCAGAAAACATTAACATAATTGTCTCAAGTTCATAATTGAATCGTCCGTATGGATCACATTGCGGCTAGCCCAGCACAAATTATCTCAAAACAGATTTCTATCAACTTGACCACTTGCACAACCATGACGACATACCAATCCACAGGATTCTAGATTGTATGAATAAATTACCATGCGGGAGTACGCCCATTGCTTAACCAATTTCAGATACAAAATTTGTTCCATTCATAGCGTACTTGTCTGTCTAATATCTCTCTCTAATTTAAAGTATTTTGTATATGTTAAAAACATGCGTTTATATGTAAAAACAAAAGAAAAATTATTGTCAAACTTGCCTTAATCTTCAGTCAGCAAGGCAAAGTTGTAACTACCGATTATGACATTTGGTTTGCTGATAATTCATATTGTTTATTTAACCTTCGTTGGAAATATTTTTTTTTATATCAATATTGTGTCCAGTAAGTAAATTTATCATTATACGTGAGATCATTTCCAAGTTTGGGTTTCTTAATAGTACTAAAAACGTAAATGACTTCAGTAACCTAAAAGACAATAATGAAATATTCAAGAACTCTGCTATGAACCAAATCTATGTGAAATCTAATTCACGATTTTCTTTTGCTAGTGGTAACACTTTGTCATGGTAGTTGTTAGATGACTAAAATCACAAACGACCTCACATGGTGAGAAGACTATGGGCTCTGTTTTGTCATTTTGTTCTTGGGCGACATTCCAGGTTCAAGTTTGGTAGATATTAATTTATTAAATAATTATATAATTGCCATGAAATTCATCCCCTCTATGCTTATTGACCAGAAATACTAATATGCTATATCAAATAAAAGTGTACTTGAGTTTATAAAATTTGCTTCTGGAAATGTAATTAAACTTGTGATTAGTATTATTACCAAAAAAAAAAAAAAACTTGTGATTAGTAGGACATCCAACATCGCCGACAAATTTGTTGATGTCAACCGTATTTTATACTTTAATATTCATGTGTGCTGCGCATAACATTTTAGTTAACATTCTTCGTAAAAAACATTTTAGTTAACGTTCTATAAAAAACATTTTGATTAGCAAATTGCATTTAAATCACATGAATAATTCTCCTATATATTTATCCAAAACTAATTTATATGAAACTAGCTTTTGTTTTATGAAAAAAAAAATTATAGGAGACCACTTCCTTTGAATAAAGGCAAAATTACTTTAGATGTCCTATATCTTAATTTAAAGTTTTAAATTAGTCGTTTTTCTATTTTTTTGTTTCAATTTAGTCCTGCATGTTTTAAAACATAAATTTTGAGGCAAATTGTTGGCCGACCTACAACGAGAAATACATGTGTGACACAAACACAATTTATCGTATCAATTGTGTCACAAATCAGAACCTAAAAAGATGTTACAAAAAGTAAAAAACATGTCAATTTAGCCAATATTGTCAATATTTTAGTACATGCGAGACTAAACTAAAACTAAAATTGACACAAAAAAAAGAAAAATGACTGAAGTGAAACTTTAAATTAAGATAAATGATTTCTGGTGTAATCCTGTCTTGAATAAATCTTTTACGTTTATAAATTCTATAAATACAATTTTATAATTTTATATATAAAAATATTTAAAATCATAAAAATTTAAAATATCGAAAATTTGAAATTTTATTACAAACGATAATTAATCACATTTTTTAAATTGTAAATAATATAATAAACCAATTGTATCATTCTTTTTCAAACATGGTTTATATAAGCATATTTGGAGAGAAAAAAATGCCATTATATTAATGCGAAATATTATTTCAAACTAGACTTTTTTTTGGGTACAAAAACTAGACTTATTTTATCTTTAAATTATTTAAATAGTGTATTAATTATATTTGCACGTGTGTAAAATAGGTTGATGTCTAAAGAATAGTCCGTGGTCGTAGATAGCGCACATATTTTATTTTCAGATGAAAAAATAATGTCGTAGTTCCACTGATTATTGTAATGGAAATTGATTATTGTTTTAAAAATAAGTTTTTTTTTTTGTTGACAGGAATGTTTTAAAAATAAGCTGTGCTTATTAAAATATCTATAAGTAATTTTTTTCTTGTTATAATGATACTAGTATTCTGCCAACATACTTGGCTCAACCTGCTCGATTTCGCCAGACACGCCGCAACTTGTGCTCGATTCCAGCACATGTTGGCGATACGTATTTCACCGTATATCCCTGGGCCAAAGCAGTAGTTTTTCCTGACCCTACACGAGGGTGAGCCTCCCCCGATCTAAACTTTATTTCTATCAAAAAAAAAAATGATACTAGTATTCCTTTCATTTCCCCGGTCTATACTAGCATTCCTAATAATTACTATTATCTGATTATGTTTCCTTATCAAAAAATAATTACTATTATCTGATTATGCTTCTCCTTTAAATTACGAGGAATTTATTTGGCTAAATTATAAAATTGGTCCTCTATATTTATTTTAGGTTTCAATTTGGTCCTCTATATTTTATTTGTTTCGTTTTGGTCCCTTACGTTTTAAAAGTTACAACAGGTTGATCATTTCCGTCACTAAAAGCCAATTATCCGTAGCTAAAAGCCAAATTCTAGCCACAGACAATTGACTTTTAGTGACGGAAAGAACCAAATTGAAAAGTAAAATAAAACGTAGAGGACCAAAACGAAACAAATAAAACGTAGAGGACCAAATTCAAACCTAAAATAAACTTAGAGGACCAATTTTGTAATTTAGCCAATTTATTTTATGTTCCTTATTTATAAAAATATTAAGAAATACAATATTTATTCTTCTTCATACTTATTCTTCATATTTTTTTATGTTCCTTAATGTGTTATTTAATCTCAATCTTTTTATTTCAATCATAAAAAATTTATCCACTTCTAAAATCGTCTTACACATGCCTATATATATAAAATAAAATAAGGTAATGTAATTTTAATTTTAATTTTATATGACCACTGCTTCTTCCCATAATTAACATAGTCATAAACATACAAACAAATATAATGTAATGGAAACTTAGTAGACACGATACACATGAGTGCCAGCGTGCCATGTACCAACAAGGACACCAGGACCATCCATCAGCTACTATAATCACCAATTTCTCCTCTCAGCTAACCACCAAGTCCTATATATACAAAAATAAAACGTCTTTCGTGGTCAGTATTACTCACCAACCGTCCACCATTGCTGGTTGTTTTGGCAATTTCAGCGATATAGGGATGTCGAGACCGGGGTTCGAACCCAGGTGTTACCATTTAGACACGTGTGTGTGTTTGTTGTTTACCATTTCTACTAGCTGATGTTGGAACTTAGAGTGAGATAGTGTAGTGAATTGAAAAAATTGGGAAGTCCCACATAGGAGAGAATAGATATTTTTAGAGTGTTTATATATGTGGAGCTCACCCCCTTTGGGTGTGCCCCAAGGGGTACCCACATTTATAAAAGGGGGAGGACGCACATAAAGTAACCACCACGCACGCGTCACCACCGTCCGGTCGGGCTTGGGCTATACTTCTTTTTTGGTACACGAAAAAATTAATTTTTTAATTTTAAATTTAAATTGTGCGTTTACTTGGTCACTACTCTATCAGAATATCGGTTCCTAAAATCTCTCACACGTTTGATATTTCCTAAAAATCTCTCACACGTTTTCTTGCTCAACCACCTTAGAGCAGTGCCTCGAAACGTCTTAAAGAGAGCGACCTAGTCCGCGACTCATCTCAGTAATTTCATCGGTGTTTTCAAATTTTCAAATATTTTTGAAATTCAAGTTTCAACAATTTTAAGACGTTTCTGAAAATCAGCCATGAGTACCGATGAAATTACTGGTTCTGGTTCTGCTGCTAATGACTTCAACAAACCGTTTCGGTTTGAGGGATGTCACTTCAAGCGCTGACAACAAAAGATGCAATTTTTCTTAACTATTAAAAAGGTTGTCAACGTTTTGACAGAAGACATTTCTATGTTGGATGAAAAAGCTGAAAAGGAAGAACATGATAAAACAAAGAAAGAAATACTCCTATGGAATGAGCATGACTATCTCTGCAAGAATTTTATTCTGAACGGTCTGAGTGATGAACTCTATGATTACTATAGCACTCGCAAGACCTCCAGAGATGTCTGGGATGCTCTGAAAAAGAAATATGATACTGAAGAAGCGGGCGCTAAAAAATATGCAGTGAGCCGCTATATAAATTTCAGAATGTCTAATGACAAGGCTGTTGAGGTTCAATCACATGAGCTTCAGAAAATTGCTCATGAAATCACTTCTGAAGGTATGACCCTAGATGAACAGTTTCAGGTGGCTGTTCTAATTGACAAATTACCCCCAGCTTGGAAGGATTTCAAAAATACCTTAATGCACAAAACCAAAGAACTTTCTCTAGAAGGCCTGATTACCCGCCTTCGAATTGAGGAAGAATCCCGGAAACAAGATCAGAAAGAAGAAGTCTTGTTTGTTTCAAACAAGAAAACCACTGGAGCGGTTCTGAAGCCATCTGGCAAATCATTCAAGAATCAGAACCGTACTCAGCCTCAAAAGAACCGCAACAAGAATGGGAATCCTCCTAAGGTCCCAAATCCGAAACCTCAACCATCTCCTAGAAATGATGCTGCTCCACATTTCATCTGTTTTAATTGTGGGAAACCAGGTCATATGGCACGCAAGTGTAGGAACAGGCCAAGCTCTGCTGTGCAAGCTAACCTGACTGAAGAGCCATTTATGGCTATGATTACTGAGATCAAGGTTGTTAGTGGATCAGATCGTTGGTGGGTGGACACAGGCGCCTCTCGCCATGTTTGCAATGACCGTGCTATGTTCAAGACATACACTGCTGCTGAAGATATGAAAGTGTTGTTGGGCGATGCTCACACCACTAATGTTGCAGGTACTGGAGATGTCGAGCTGAACTTCACCTCTGGAAAGACCCTGATTCTGAAAGATGTGATGCACACTCCAGCAATCAGGAAGAATCTAGTTTCTGGCTTTCTTTTGAACAAGGCATGCTTTACTCAGTCTATTGAGGGGGATTTGTACACCATTACTAAAAATGGTATTTTTGTTGGGAAAGAGTATGCAACAGATGGTATGTTCAAATTGAATATTGAAATCAATAAAATTTCTACTTCTGCTTATATGCTTTGTGATTTTAATATTTGGCATACTCGCCTTTGTCTTGTGAACAAATGCATTATTTCTGATATGTGCAATTTAGGATTTATCCCAAAATTATCTTTCAATGATTTAGAAAAATGCGAATTTTGTAGTCAAGTGAAAATTACAAAAACACCGCATAAATCGGTATTTAGAGAATCTGAACCATTAGACTTAATTCATTCTGATATATACGAATTGGATGGAACGTTGACAAAAAATGATAAACGATATTTTATCACTTTTATAGATGACTGTTCCGATTATACTTTTGTATATCTTATGAAAAATAAAAGTGAAGCGATTGACATTTTCAAAGTTTTCCTAACTGAAATTGAAAATCAATTTAGGAAAAAGATTAAGAGACTTCGAAGTGATAGAGAAACTGAGTATGATTTCCGGTTATTTAATGATTTGTATAAATCAAATGGAATCATACATGAAATGACTGCACCATATTCACATGAAATGAATGGTAAAGCAGAAAGAAAAAATAGAACGTTTACTGAATTGGTTGTTGCTATTATGATCAACTCTGGCGCTGCATCTCACTGGTGGGGAGAAATTTTATTAACAGTTTGTTATGTGCTCAATAGAGTACCTAAATCTAAGAATAAAATTTCTCCGTTTGAGATGTTAAAGAAAAGACAACCTAATGTGTCTTATTTTCGAACCTGGGGTTGCCTGGCCTATGTCAGGATCCCGGATCCAAAAAGAGTCAAACTCGCCAGTAAAGCCTATGAATGTGTATTCATTGGGTATGCAGTAAACAGTAAAGCATACAGGTTTTATGACCTGAACGCCAAAGTGATCATAGAATCAAATGATGTTGACTTTCATGGAAATAGATTCCCTTTTAAATCAAGAAATAGTGGGGGCACCGGAACTAGTCAAGTTTCTGTGCCTAGGAACATTGAGAACAATGAACAAAGGGAAATAGAACCTCGAAGAGGTAAGAGAGCACGTGTTGCTAAAGAGCACGTTGGCAACCTGAAAGATGGTGAATTGGAAGAAGAAATCTATATGGAGCAACCTGAAGGTTTTGTAGTCCCTGGACAAGAAAGTAAGGTCTGTAAGTTAGATAAATCTCTGTATGGTCTTAAACAAGCTCCTAAACAATGACATGAAAAGTTTGATAATTTGATTATTTCGAATGGGTTTAAAGTGAATGAAAGTGACAAATGTATTTATTACAAATCAGAAAATGACATTTGCACTATCATATGTCTCTACGTAGACGACTTACTCATATTTGGTTCAAATAGTCATGCTGTGAATAATGTGAAATCATTGTTGTGCAACAACTTTGATATGAAAGACCTCGGAGAAGCAAGTATAATTCTTGGCATTAAAATTACTAGATCGGAAAAGGGAATTTCTTTGGATCAATCTCACTATATTGAGAAGATCTTGAAGAAATATGATTACTTTGATTGTAAACCTGCTTGTACACCATATGATCCAAATGTAAAACTTTTTAAGAACACTGGTGAAGGTGTTAGACAAACAGAATATGCAACCATCGTTGGCAGCCTAAGGTATGCCACTGATTGTATTAGACCCGACATAGCCTATGTCGTGGGACTGTTGTGCAGGTTTACAAGTCGACCTAGTATAGATTATTGGCATGCTATTGAGAGAGTCATGAGATACCTAAAAAGGACCATGAATCTCGGATTATACTATCAGAGATTTCTAGTTGTACTTGAAGGGTACAGTGATGCTGATTGGAATACTCTATCAGATGACTCCAAAGCAACGAGTGGCTATATATTTAGCATAGCTGGAGGTGTCGTCTCTTGGAAGTCTAAGAAACAGACTATATTGGCACAATCCACGATGGAGTCTGAAATGATAGCACTAGCAACAGCTAGTGAAGAAGCAAGTTGGTTGAGATGCTTGCAAGCAGAGATTCCGTTATGGGAAAAACCGATGCCAATTGTGTTGATTCACTGCGATAGTATCGCGGCTATTGCAAAGATAGAGAATCATTATTACAACGGTAAAAGACGACAGATACGTCGTAAGCACAGCACTGTGAGAGAGTTTCTCTTAAAAGGAGCTGTGAGAGTGGATCATGTACGCACTGATGAAAATTTAGCTAATCCTTTGACGAAAGGATTAGCCAGAGAGAAAGTCCAAAATACATCTAAAAGGATGGGACTATTGCCTTTGGAACCATGAGTCACTCATGATGGTAACCCAACCTAAAAGACTGGAATCCCAAGAATTAGGTTCAATGGGTAATAACAAGTTGTGAAGTGATATGAGATGAACATGCTACTATAAGTCAAGAGGCACGATTCCTGAAGCGATTAAAGGATGAGGTAATAGAAACTTTTAATGAGATCTATACTCTACGTGGAGTGAAGTACCTAGCTACAGGAGTACTTTTGATAGACTCACCTATGTGAATGTGGAAGTGGGGCCGCTTTCTATGAAATCTTGGGCAGAATTCCTAGAGCGTTCACTATACTGGGATAGACGTGCAAGGCCATTAACGCACGGGCTTTTGAAGAATACACCTATTGATAAGAGTGTGTGTGGTTTTGATGTTAGAGATAGAGTTCAAGACTACGAGTCACTCTTGTTGAATCTAAATCCTAATCACTATGCAAAGGTTCAAGTCGGAAGACACCTCTACTTATGCACAATCTTAATGAGGCGTTTGACGCTACTTCTAAAACCATTTTTTAAATTCAAGTGGGGAATTGTTGGAACTTAGAGTGAGATAGTGTAATGAATTGAAACAAATTGGAAAGTCTCACATAGGAGAGAATAGACACTTTTAGAATGTTTATATATGTGGAGCTCACCCCCTTTAGGTGTGCCCCAAGAGTTACCCACTTTTATAAGAGGAAGATGACACACACAAAGTAACCACCACATGCGCGCGAGCCCCGCCGCCGTCCGTCCGTCTGGTCGTCAGCTCATTCACGCCCCGGCTTTGTGTGGTGTACTTCTTTTTTGGAACACGAAAAAATTAATTTTTTAATTTTAAATTTAAATTGTGCGTTTACTTGGTCACTACTCTATCAGAATATCGGTTCCTAAAATCTCTCACACATTTGATATCTCATAAAAATCTCTCACATGTTTTCTTGCTCAACAAGACTGTAAACGCCTATGAATAGGAGACTCCGCATCAGTTTCAAATCGCCCAAAACTCGAAGCACTTACCGAGTTTATTCTCTTCTCTCCCCGTTTATTTTTCTCCGTTCAAAAAAAGTGTGCAATAGTCGAGTGGTTTTTAAACCATATTTCGAGTGGTTTTTAGACCATATTTTAGAAGGTGTATATCTTGAGCAATTTCGATGCAATGGAATTTCGAATTAGTAGTGTTTTATTCTGGGGACGTCGTGGTTGATAGCCTGCTTGCACCTTAGGACAGTGCCTCGAAACATCTTAAAGAAAGCAACCTAGTCCGTGACTCATCCCAATAATTTTATCGGTGATTTCAAATTTTCAAATATTTTTGAAATTCAAGTTTCAACGGCTGACCGAAAAAAAAAAGTATTACCCACCAACCATACCACAGTTGTCTTACCACCACCCCACCCTGTAACAATCGGATTCTTGTTATGCACTAGTTTTGTTATACGGTTGTCTATTTTCTACTCTCATCTCATATATTAAAATATATTTTTTATTTACCAGTTCACTTTATTATTATTATTATTATTATTATTATTATTATTATTATTATTATCGATCTTACTAAGACCAAACAAAAAGAATATTTCGGGCTGCTTGGATTATAAATCATAGAATTATGCTAGGCGCGCCAATATTTGTTGAAGAAACCCTAGGCAGCTGAAGCAGCCCATGGGAAGAAAAGAGAGGGAGAGGGGGAGTTATCTTTACAGTTGTGTTATTTTGACACCAAAATTCGACAACCGTATGCGACACCGTATGTCCGTACATGTATGGACCGTATATCCATACATGTACGAATAATATTTTTATTTTTTTCACTATCAGCATATGTATCCTGATGACAGGATACATTTTCAAAATACTGTCATTTTATCCGTATGTATGTATGTTAAAGACGGATCTGGTTTATACATACTGATGTCATTCGTGCAGTTTAAATTTTTTGTCAAAATATCATTTTTCTTATCTTTATTCTCACTGATATTTCATTTTACTTTCTCTTTCTACTTTTTTTTTTCAGTTTTATAATTAGTACTAATTTTGATAAAACTTTTGTTGAAAACCTTTGCGCAATTTCAGTGTGGATAACCTCTAAGATATTCAACCGTATTTGGTACCGCACTACGAATATCCTAAAAAAATTAACTAACCTGTCATATTTGCCAAAACAATAGTTTTAAAATGAATTTATTTTAGATAATCTCTATGTTTAAATTTATTTCATCACGCCCTATATATTTTCTGGGTATTATTAGAAATAGGTAATAAACTTGTACAAAAAAAAAGAAATAGCTAGTAAACTGAAAATTAACATGAGTTTCAAATTCAGTGTCCATATGAAGTATATTTAAAAAAACAATACAATTAAAAAAATATTATATAAATAGTTAAATTACAGCAATTTTTTTTATTTCATTTGTTATTTAACAATCGATAGCAATTTTGGAAGAGAATTAATCAAGAGGCCATTTATTTGAGATAAAAAAACATTTTTACATTGTATAAAAAAAATTAATTATTTTTAAAGATTTTTATGTAAAACAAAAGCTAATTTATATTTATTGACATTAATAAAAAAACAAATTTTTAACACCCTTTCATCTGTCACTTCAAAAACTACTCAGAATAACCTTTTATTATAATCAAATTTTAATTATTTCCAAAAACTTGAACAATTAAAGTAAAAAGTTTTTGAAAAAAAATGTTTTTTCATTAAATAATATGGAACAGAGACTCTAAACTTCTTAGTCGTTTTTCATTAATATTGACAAAATTTAGCATAATTGACAAACACATACTTTATGGTAATGTAGTGTATGATATTAGTTTTTCACTAATTTACTAAAGAAAAAATATTTAAACTTCTATTATATATTTCTTCTTTTGTTTTATTTCCTAACAATTTATAAATTCAAACATAAATTAAAAATATTTATGTATTGTTCCATCTTTACACTCAATTTCAAGTTTTTGTAGGCCGCATTTAAGGTACACCAACTGGGAAATGGTGTACCAGTACTCTATTCAATCATCACCATATTTTTTTATATTTTATTAATGAACTAGCTGAAAAAACTCATACTGAACACAAGTGGCAATAAAAACAAAATCTATAATATAGTTAAGTTTTTATGAAAAAAATAGTTTTTAACAATAAAATAGATAAGTGAGCTTTTGCCACATGTCTTTCATATAGTTGTGTTTTTTAAATAGATAATAAATAGTAAAATTTCAAGAGTTAACCATTTGGGAAATGGTGTACCAATACTCTATTCAATCATCACCATTTTTTTTAATATTTTATTAATGAATGGTCCAGATTTTAAGGGTTATAATGGACATTTCGGAAAAGCAAGAAAGAGAGAGAATAGAGGGGTCTGCCATAGAGCCGCTGCCACCAACATGGCTCCCCCACCCCCGCCACCCTCCTTCGGTCTGCCACCCTTTGTTCAATACGTTATCTTATTTTTTTACAGCTCCTATTCGTTGTGTTTCAGAGCTTTTTCTGACAATCCAATTGACTCAACTGAATCACCCCTAACCTAAACCCAATATTTAGGGCAGATCTAGCTCAAAAACTACAATATGAAGCACAACACCATTACCTGTAACAGAGAAAAACCAATATCAACAATAACAAGTAATAAGCGAGGAATTGAGAAGAGATGAGAGAGAAGGACAAAAAGGGGGGGAGATTGGTGAGACCCTCACAGCCGCCATCTATGTACGCAATATTTTCTTTGCCCTTGCTGCGCAGGTACGCTCAGGTGCGGCCTCCGACAACACCAATCGCGGCTCATGTCGTCACCACGAGCCAAAGTAGTCCACCTGTAAGGGTACCAATGAGTAGGAAGGCCCTACAGAAGGATGAGTCAGTAGAAGGAGCTAGAAGGGGATAGCTGGACAATGAATCGGTTACGGATCCAATTGTGGAGGTGAGAAGGAGCAAGAGAGAGAAAGTGACCAGCACCTTGCTAAAGGATTTCCATGTGGGGTGAATGAGTATAAGAAGTGTAATTGAGGGGAGGAATGGGTGTGGAATGTGTGATGTAACCTCCTCCCTAATAGATTCTGTCTCTCTGATAATTCTCTGACCCTTATTCCTCATTCCCTATACTTGTAGCTACTATTCCTCCTTAGTTCATACACTGGGAGTTGATTTTCTGTGAAAAGTTCAATAAAACAGTAGCTAATCCAATTTCTATTTTGGACTCATAACAAATTGGTGCTTTCATTGACCTCCATGGCCGAAAATACTCGTATGAAGATGCTGGAGGCCATGCTGACCCAGCTTAATGACACGGTTCCGTCCATGATTCACCCTCAATTAGCTCAGTTGACGGACACGGTGACCTATCACAGTACCAACATCGCAGATACCTCCGCATCTATGCAACGCATGGAGGCACTCTTACAAAACCTTGTGCAGAAGGAAGACATATCCTCACCATCGCGCCTCCCCCACCATGATTCCACCAGACAACCCTTTCACACCCGCAATGTCAAGTTGGAATTTCCCAGATTCTATGGGAACCACGCCCTAGAATGGATCTTCAAGGCAGAGCAGTTCTTCGACTACTATGGCATGCCTAACCAGGAACGTCTAACCATCGCCGCTGTGCACATGGATCAGTCGGTCATCCCGTGGTTTCAGATGCTTCACCGCACCAACCTTTTCCATTCCTGGCGAGCTTTGGCGCGAGCAATCGAACTCGAGTTTGGACCTTCGGCCTTCGATTGTCCTCGAGCTACGCTATTCAAGCTCCAACAGACAAGGTCATTGAGTGACTACTACCTGGAGTTCACAGTTCTCGCAAATCGGGTCACGGGCCTTGACCCAGAGGCGGTCATCGATTGTTTTATCAGCGGACTGAAACCGGGTCTGCAACGTGAGGTACTTTCTAAAACCCCTTCTTCTCTGATTCATGTTGTATCCATGGCTCGCTTGTTTGAGGACAAATTTAACCCCACCAAACCCAACTTACCGTTCGCCATTCCCAAATCACATTCCACGAATTCCCTGACCCAACCACGAACCCTGAGCTCACCCACATCCCCAAACACAACCAAACACAACCTACCTCCATTATTACCAACCCCACACACCAAACCCTTGACCACACAGTCCAAATCACCAAATGTCCGCAAAATTAGCCCAGCTGAAATGCAACTCCGCTGTGACAAGGGGTTGTGTTACTATTGTGATGAGAAATTCTCATTTCAACACTGTTGTCCAAACAAACATCTATTCCTCTTACAACTAGAAGATGCTAACCCAGAAAGTCCTGGCCCTAAACCCCCTTATGGCCATGCTTCTGACTCTGAGGCCTCTGAACTCGAACACCACCTATCCCTCAATGCCATGAGGGGAGCCTCTGGAGTAGGTACCTTGCGATTTACTGGGCATATCTCTGGTTTACCTGTGCAAACCTTAGTTGATGGTGGAAGCTCTGACAGTTTCTTTCACCCCCGCATTGCTCACTTATTGAATTTCCCAATTGAGCCGGGTCCCAACTTTTGGGTCCTTATTGGCAATGGGCAAACGATGAGAGTGGAAGGCCATATTCCTGAATTATTAGTTGATATTCAGGGGAATCAACTTGTTGTGCCAGTTTTCTTATTGCCTATTGTTGGGGTTGATCTGATTATTGGTGCGCCATGGTTAGCGACTCTTGGGCCACATGTGGCAGACTATGCATCATTGCAACTCGGGTTCTTTTTGAATGGCAGGTTCATCACATTGCAAGGGCAGAAAAATGAGCTACCAGTTCAGGCTCAATTACATCACATTAGAAGACTCCAACATACTAATGCTATCTCAGAACTATTTACTCTTCGGGCAATTCCAGCTGCGAATACCCAACCGAAGTTTCCTCACTTACCAGCTGACATGGACCCAATTCTCTCACAGTTGTTATTCAAGTATGCTGCTGTTTTTCAGGAACCAAAACGTCTTCCTCCTAATCGGGACCAAGACCATGCCATTCCTCTGGTAGATGAGTCCAAAGTTGTAAAGGTTTGACCCTATAGATATCCTCACAACCAGAAGGACCAGATTGAAAAAATGGTGCAAGAAATGCTCCACCAAGGCATCATCCAGCCTAGTTCTAGTCCATTCTCCTCCCCCATTATCTTGGTTAAAAAGAAAGATGGTACCTGGAGGTTTTGTACCGACTATAGAGCTCTCAATGCTCTAACTGTGAAGGATAGCTTTCCCATGCCCACGGTGGATGAACTCTTGGATGAACTCAATGGGGCTCAATTCTTCTCCAAATTGGATTTGCGATCGGGGTACCATCAAATCCTTATGAAGCCTTCTGATAGACAACAAAACAGCTTTCCGCACACACCACAGTCATTATGAATGGCTCGCCATGCCATTCGGACTTCCAAATGCTCCGGCTTCTTTTCAGTGCTTGATGAACAAGGTATTTCATTACGCTTTGAGAAAATTTGTGTTGGTTTTTTTTTATGATATCCTTATTTACAGTCCTACTTGGCCCTTGCACTTGGAACACTTGGAGAGTGTTTTACTCACTCTAAAACAACATCTTTTACTTGTTAAATTTTCCAAATGCTCATTTGGGAGGCTTGAGGTTGAATATTTAGGCCACGCTGTTTCGGGTCAGGAGTGTCCATGGATAAGTCAAAAATTCAAGCTGTGTTGGATTGGCCAAGGCCTTTAAACATCAGACATTTGAGAGGTTTTTTGGGTCTTACTGGGTACTATAGAAAATTCATTCGATCCTATGCTACTATTACCTTACCCCTGATTGATTTACTTAAAAAGGACAGCTTTCACTAGTCCGAACAGGCTGAACTTGCCTTTGTTGCTCTCAAACAAGCTGTCACCTCTGCACCTGTACTCACTTTACCTGATTTTTCTCAGCCATTTGTCTTGGAAATTGATGCTTCTGGTTTGGGTATTGGAGCTGTCTTGAGCCAAGCTGGTCACCCAATTGCTTTCTTTTCCAAGAAATTAGCACCAACAGCCCAGAAAAAATCTGCTTATGTCAGGGAATTTATGGCAATCACAGCTGCATTGGCTAAGCTTCGTCATTATTTACTAGGCTATCAGTTTGTAATCAGAACTAATCAACAAAGCTTCAAAGCTTTGTTGGAACAAACTCTGCAAACCCCAGAACAGCAGGCTTAGTTGCACAAATTTATTGGGTTTGATTTCAAAATAGAATACAAGCCTGGTAAAGAGAATTTAGCAGCTGACGCTCTATCCAGAGTATGCTATATGGCCTGGTTCGAGCCCCAACATTTGTTTTTACAGCAGCTCCGAAATGAATTAAACAACCATGCAGATCTGGTTGACATTATGCAGCAGTGTCAAGCTAATACTTGCCCAAATCCCAATTTTTCAACCAGAGACAAGTTATTATATTGGAAAGGTAGATTGGTCTTGCCTGACAGCAACACTTTAATCCAAAAGATCTTGGTTGAATACCATTCTTCTCCTATTGGTGGCCATTTGGGTATCACTCGAACTCATGCCAGAATTGCAGCCCAATTTCATTGGTCCAAGATGGAACATGATATTGCTCACTTTATTCAGCAGTGTGATGTGTGCCAACAAGCTAAATCCACCACTCAATTGCCTGCTGGCCTGCTCTAACCTCTCCCAATTCCCTTACAAGTGTGGGATGATGTTGCCATGGACTTCATCACCGGATTGCCTAATTCCTTTGGGTTCACTGTGATTTTTGTTGTTGTTGATAGGCTCACCAAGTATGGGCATTTCTTTCCTTTAAAAGCTAACTTTGATAGCAAGAAGGTAGCTGAGGTATTCTTGCACAACATGGTCAAGCTCCATGGCATGCCCAAATCCATTGTCTCGGACCGCGACCAAGTCTTAACTAGTAAATTTTGGCAATCTCTCTTTCACAGGTCTGGTACTACATTGGCTATGAGCACGGCCTATCATCCTCAATCGGATGGCCAATCGGAGGCTCTCAACAAATGTTTAGAAATGTAGTTGAGATGCATCACTTGTCATCAATCGAAGCAATGGTCCAAGGTGTTACCATGGGTTGAGTTTTGGTACAATACATCTTTTCATACTAGTGCAGGTATGACTCCATTTAGAGCTTTATATGGTCGGGATCCTCCTACTTTAACAAGATACCAACCCTCTGCTACGGATCCTATTGAAGTGCAATCTCAAATGGTGCATAGAGATGAGATATTACAACTGCTGAAGAGCAATTTAGTGAGGGCTCAACAATCCATGAAAGACCAGGCTGACAAGAAAAGAAGACATGTGGAACTTGCTATTGGTGATCAAGTGTTGGTGAAATTACAGCCTTACAGGCAAACTTCGGTTGCTTTGAGGAAGCACCAAAAATTGGGTATGCGATTCTTTGGTCCCTTTCCTATTATTGCTAAAGTTAATCATGTGGCTTATCGATTACAACTGCCTCCTACTGCAAAAATCCACCCAGTTTTCCATGTTTCACACTTAAAATTGTTCAAAGGGACTATTGAGACTCCATATCTTCCTTTACCTCTAACCACTGCTGAAGTTGGTCCTGTTATGCAACCCACTGCTGTTTTGAAACACAGAACTGTTCTGCATGGGACTATTTATGTCCCTCATGTCCTTGTCCAATGGGCTGACTTGGATGTTTCTGCTGCTACTTGGGAAGACATAGCTGACATGCAACTGAGTTATCCCAATTTCAACCTTGAGGACAAAGTTGCTTTTAAAGGGGAGGGTAATGTAAGGGTACCAATGAGTAGGAGGGCCCCACAGAAGGATGAGTTAGCAGAAGGAGCTAGAAGGGGACAGCTGGACAATGAATCGGTGATAGAGAGAGAAAGTGACCAACACCTTGCTAAAGGATTTCCATGTGGGGTGAATGAGTATAAGAAGTGTAATTGAGGGGAGGAATGGGTGTGGAATGTGTGATGTAACCTCCTCCCTAATAGATTATGTCTCTCTGAAAATTCTGACCCTTATTCCTCATTCCCTATAATTGTAGCTGCTATTCCTCCTTAGTTCATACACTGGGAGTTGATTTTTCTGTGAAAAGTTCAATAAAACAGTGGCAAATCCAATTTCTATTTTGGACTCATAACACCACCCTAAAAGCCACCATTTTTGCAAGCAGCTACGTTGTACTGTGTAAAGATAGTATAAAAAATAATCTTGGCTGTCTACTAAGGGTTAAAGAAACAAAAATATCCGAACCATATTATATGGTCAGGTTCAATCCAAAATTTCAGACATTTTAATACAATCTTCAGAACCTTGGGTACCATAACCCAGCTACAAATTTTAAATAATACTACAGTTCACTTAAAAGAGCAATAAAATCCATCCTATTACAATACTGAGTTCTGCTCTGCCCGTTAGGAAGCCCCTTGAATTGCAGCAGCAGGTTGCATAGCTATATCCTGATTCTGTCTCGCAGCAAATCCGTGGCCACCATAACCATGACCATGACCACCATAATGGCTTCCATTAGAATCAGTCCTCCACTGTGAGATCCCAAGGAATTAAATTAGAGATGGATTTCAACAATGAAAGGTACATCCAAAAGTTTCTTTCTCATTTCCTTTTATATAAAATCGGGGGCCCTTTCATGTTTGGTTTGGATTTTGGAGATTTGACATATAAGATAGTTTATTTTGCAAAACTTGATTAGGAAATATTTTTCTGCCTGCTTTGAAAAGTGAGAATTCATTTTGGGGCCTTCATAATCAAAATCTAAAGTGCAAAGGAATTAAAAAGTATATATGCTAAAGTGCAAAGGAATTAAAAAGTGTATATGCTACTAATTGACAACTCTTCGTAGCAACTAATTTCATGTTGAAGGTATATGAATGTGGAAAATTTTATAAAACAATTGGGCGTACAAGTAGAGATGCAAGTCATAACAGAAGATGATATATGCAATGATGCCTATACTCCTTACCATAAGAAATAAATTATAGCCTCTTAGATTTATTGCACAAAAACATCAAACTGGACCCGATTAAGAGGAGAATAAGACTGGTAATTCTCCCATTAGACAGCCAAAGATAAAAATATTATTATACAATAATACCAATTCACAAAAAAAGTAAAACAAACTCACATGCTTATTTCCTGGACTGCGGCCCCAAGAAAGACGCACTGTCTGCTTCCCAATTATTGTTCCATTCAATCCTTGAATTGCTTCCTCAGCATTCTTTCTGTCAAGAGCAGAAAGCATAAAAATGTAGCTAATTTACCGAGGCAAAAATAAGACAGTACTAGTGATGTTGGCAAATAGCACTCACAATCAGATCATCATACACAATTGTTCTCAGAAATTTGCTTTGATATCATATCTGTATCCTTACATGATTCTAAAGCATGGAAAATTGGCATAATCGAGGATTCCATACCCATCTGAGGAATACTCATGCCACTGTCTATTTCTCAGGAAACCACTTACTGTGCTGTGGGGGTTGCAATAACTTGCAAGCAAGTTATAATCTATGTCTATGTTAAGGGATACCACATGTGTACCTGTCAGCAAATTGAACAAAACCACACCCTTTACCCACTGGAATTTTCACAGAGACAACATCACCAAATTGCAAAAATGGTTGTCTGAGATCCTCATCACTGATGTCAGAATCAAGCCCTCCAACAAATATCTGTGACAAAGATCCGTTACTGAGATATCAAAAGAAGCAAACTGATTAACAGGTATAGAAAGCTACAAAAGCAGACTCACAGTTGTGTTGTTAGAATCCCCTTCAGAATGGGAACCTTGGGCCACAGCACCATTAGATGAGTGTCCACCAGCCAACACCACAGCTGGTTAAAGAGAGAGAGAGAGAGAAAAAAAAAATCAGATGTTTAAATTTCTAATTAGAAGCATGATATGTGATAGTACTGCATTCCAGTGATAACTCTCTGGTGTTATAAACATAAACAAGAAAGCCTGGCAATATATACAAAATAAACAATTAATTTTTCTGCCTGGTTATGCATCCAAGTTTCTAAATGGTGAAAAGATATCTACACTCACGTATCACTGAAATTCAATAATAAATTGAGGTGCAAGAAGCAATAGACTTCAAATTTAGACACCGAAAATATATATCATGAGATAGGCAAGGGAGTAGAAACAAAGATGTGCAAAAGCATATAAAAATCTGCAATAAACAAATGTCAAAAATAAAAAGGGAAAAAAAAAAGTTCAAGCATAAAGCCAGAAACAAATATGACATTTAATAAACGAATAAATATATTGAAGCAGCGACGAGCCCCAAGACTTTTATTGAAAAGTTCACTATGATTTACTGATAGCATAAAGCACACTTACAACTTGCGACTTATTACTCATAGAATAAAGCAGGTTACTTATAAGTTAATATTCAAATTTTAACCAGCTCAAAAATAGAAGTGTACAAACCAAATTAAAAAAGAAATTAACAGCCAACAAGGAAATCAAATTATTGGGACCTCCTTTCAGTTAAAATGAAAAATTAGAGGTGTCTGTAAAACTACTTCACAAGCAAGCATAATAAGAATTAAATAACAAACCTTGTGAAGAATATTGCTGTTGAAAGCCATAAGTTTTCTTAGGCGTTGCAACACCTACTCGCATAGGCCTATTAGAACAAAAAACGCCATTCATTTCAGTCATTGCCCTTGTCCTCTCATTTTCATCACCAAACCTAACAAAACCATAGCCTTTTGAACGGCCAGTATTAGAATCAATGACAACTTTTGCTCCCTTAATAGATGAATATCTGCTGGCAAAAGTCTCTTGCAGCATAGCATCAGTAACATCTATGGCCAAGTCGCCCACAAAGATTGAGAGATCAGAAGTAGCAGTATCAGTACGCCTATCACCAGCACTGAAAGTAGCCCAATTCAGACGAAATGCCTGATCCGTATTTGGCATCATAGTACCATTATAGTTCTGCAAGACTTTCTCAGCCGTTGCTCGTGAATAGAACTCCACAAATCCATATCCCTCCGACTGAGCAGTTTGCTTATTACGTATGACCTTGGCCGATACAACCTGCATATAAGACAACACAACATCAGAAAGCTTTGTTTGGCAGTGCAACAACTTTGAGCCAAGCTCCTTTCAAGAAGCTAACAGGAAGACGACAAGCAAAATAGTCTGCTCATGAATGCCCGTACAGTGCTGTCAATCGCGGAAAATAGCGGTTTGTTCAATTTCAGTTATGCTATAGCGCCGCTATAGCCGCTATTTTACAGCACTGATGGGCATATTGTGGATCACGGACGAAAGCGGTTTGTTCAAATTTTGCTATGCTATAGCCGCTATTTGACAACACTGAGCCCGTAAAAGGCAATAGCTGAATAAGCTGATTGTCAACTATGGGTATTTAACATGATAATATCGGAAATGAATTCACTGCGGTCATTATGACTACAGTTGCGATCTTGACCGTTGATAAAAATCTAACGTTTGACACTGATTTGTAGATTTCACTGATGTGTGACTGCACGGATTGCTATCTGCAGGCAATCAGGGTCTGTGAATATCTTACAATAGAGGGCCAAAAGAATGGTTTTCATTAGACCTATTTTATAGACTGCAATTACGAGATCTATATTAGTCTAATGAAAACATCAGTCAACATGCTTATATTTTCTGCCTTCGGACTCTAGGGGACCACATAGGTTACCAAAAGTAGAATCCCCTTGGAGTGGCAATGCCAAGGATTGAAAAGGGGAAATCATCTCAAATCACCACAATTCACAACCCGACTCCAGTTGGAGAGTCCAACCATCATACACAAAAGATCGAGAAACTTAAACCAAAATTGAGGTGATAGCTTAAGAAATTGAATCGTGGTGTCCGTGATTCAGTAAAATGCTCAAGAATGAATCAATCCTGTGCAACAAAACTACAAAATCAGCAAATTAATTAAAAAGAAAATTGATGCCCTAGCAACTTCCAACCATAAATCAATCAAGTTTATTTATATAAAACAGAAACTCACAAGATATGCTTATAATTATGCCAATGAGCATCTTGTTGAAACCAAACCAACAAATCTAACACATTCAATTTCAACATTCAAGCTATAATAGAGAGAGAGGAGCATGCCTCGCCGGTGTGAGCAAAGCAGTTATGGAGGTAGTTCTCGTCCATCCAATGATGAAGGTCGCCCAGCCAGATCGTCCTGATCTCATCAGGAGAGACCTGCTTTTGCTGCTGGTACTGGTGGTGGTGCTGGTGATGGGGCTGCGGCGGCGGCGACGGTTGCTGGTGAGGCGGCTGGTAAGAGTGGTGGACATAAGGCATATAATGCTGGGGATACATCATCATCTGCTGCTGCATCATGGCCATGGCGGTAGCAGGATACTGCATGGACATCCATTGCTGCTGATACTGATGCGGCTGCTGCGCCCACTGCTGCTGGTGCTGCTGCTGAGGATGCTGATTCAGATCGCCGTTGTTGCTTGGTTGAGCCATGATGCAGCAGAATACTTTCTCTTTCTCTTCTTTTCTCTCTTTGTCTATCTGTTCCTTACTTCTTGAGGACCTGACGTGGTCCAAGCAGGTGCAGACGCCAAAGACCAGGAAGAGGCAAAACAGAGAGAACGAGAACGAGAAAGAGAGAGAGACGAAAGAGAAGGACGCAAACGGTAGGGTTGGTTTTTAAAGGGAACGCGATACACACACACACACGCACACTTGCTTACACAACTACAACAAGCCCTGCGTTTGGATCTGGGGGCTAAAAACGTAAAAGCATCGGTTATAACGTCGTCTAACTTGGCCGTCCGTGAACATGTCTCATGTCGCGTGCTATGGGACCCATCCCTTCAATCAACGGCTCTCATAATCTCCCACTTGCATCCATCATCCACCCTTTCGCTGCTAGTATGTCCTCAGCCCACACACTTCAATATTTTAATTTAGGCTCCGTTTGAAGGTAATGAGTTTTTGATTTTTAGATGTAAGTTTTAAAACTAAACATGTATGAATAAATGGGGATAAGCTATTTTCCAATGTAATCTGAAAATAAATTCATCACGTTTAAAAAAAATCATGTTTGTGATTTCATATAAAAAAATTGAAAATCCATCCCATGTGTGTCATTTTTCGGTGATGACGGTGAAGGATGGTGATGGTGACGGTGACAATGTTAGAGAGTATCGTGTAACAATGATTAAAGTGTTAAGTGATGACTGTCATAATGGAGAATGTCGTATAACGGTGGTGGTGAATGGCGCCAAGAGACTGTTATATTGGTGAAGAATGTCGTAGTAATAGAGGATGTCAGACAATTAGGTGCGACAGTAATGACGTTTGACAATAAGATTACAATGTTTTTAAAAAATAGAAAACCATGAAACTGAAACTTAAAACCAGACAAAAAAAATTCAAAATTTAAAACGAAAATCCACCTCAAGATTTTTGTTTTCTCTGTTTATTAAACTTTTGTGTGAATTAATTACTTATCAAACACATTAATAAGAATAACATTCCTGGTAATAATAGTCTTGGAATTGTGATTTTATTCCTTGAAACAAACACACCACAAAAAACATATAGTAGAAGTAGTACTAGTTTGTTACACCATTTTGTCAAAGAAAACAAATAGTAAGAGTAACATTTACAATATTTTCTAAACAAAAAAAATTGGTAATTAGATAATTTCTTTGAGTTGTAGTAAAATAATAAACATATCTTAACATTCATGGTGGAAGAGACGAATTGTCTGTTAGGGTTTGTGAAAGATCATGAAATGGGCATAAGTCATTCTCAACCTCCTTCGAAACCACCGGATGAAGGGGGAGAGAAGGGACATCAAAAGATTTCATTTTGAGACAAGCTACTTGGGAACAGGGCGCCAATCCCTAGAAAAGAACGTATAAATTTGAAAAAGTAGAACCTCTTCAAGATTGAATATGGATATGGGAATAGACTAAAGCCGAAATACTACATTGAGGATAGCTTTTTCCAAACCCTTTTGGAACAGTGGAAGGAAGCAATCATTGTGAAATTACTGGGAAAGGAAATGAGCGATAATGTGTTGGATAGAGAGAAGGACATGGGGGAAGGCTTGCGGATGATGTTCAGTCATTATCTTGTTGTGCGTCCATGGATGGCAGACTTTATCTTCTCGAAGGTGAAGATAAATAACACACTTGTTTAGATAAGATTCACATGCCTGGGAATGTAATACTATGAGGAAAGTGTGTTGATTGGCGATAGCTTAGGAAGTCCAGTGAAGGTGGACATTCGTTCCATCGATGCATCACGTGGGAAGTTTTCCAGAGTGTATGTACAGATTGGAATGGACAAGCCCGCAATGGGAAGGGTATGGTTTTGTGATCATTAGTTCCATATTGAGTATGAAGGTCTCCACCTACTATATAAAAAGGTGTGGCATGTACGGGCATGTTGCAAGGAACGACACCTTGCAAAGGGAGATTCCTTGCGTAATAGTGGCAGACAAGAATCTGATGGCTACGGATGGAGAGCAATCACAAGGGGATGCATCAAACCTTAACCTTGGTGATACAAAAGGAAAGAAGGTTATTGAGATGTATGTGGATACACAATGGTCGAAAAAAGGAAAGAACGGGCAACATTCTTGAAATCAAAGGGAAGGAAATAAGAAGGAAATTAAGGAAGGTGGGAATGATTTCAAAATACCATTTTCTAGTATTAAGGAAAGCAATAAAGGTAATAAATTTGCGGAATTTGAATTTAGTTGGCGAAAGAGAATCGGCAGGGATACCATTGTTTCAAAAGGAAAGAATATTAATGAGGACAATCAAGACAAATCAAAGATTTGGAGGAAAAAGAAGAGATTGAGGAATGAAGATAAGAAGTTTCCAAAAAGAATATCATCAGTGATGGAAAGAAATTAGGTAAGCATCCGATATTGAATATTTCACTACCTAATTTGATATTTGTAATGGTTAACTCGAAAAATAGCCTTGATGATGTGGGACCATATGGGAAACCGGCAGAGTGAGGCATGGCATCAATGTCGGCGCAATGAGTCCCCAAAACTCTAGCACTCGACGTTCAGGCTATGATGAATGTGAAGATTTTGGCACCACATCACCTTCGATTACGTCCATGGATTGGAGAATGGAGGTGAAGAAGTTACCGTGGTGGCTAAGACGCTGACATCCCATGCAAATTAAGTTTGGCACGTCCCTTCCTCTCCCAAAGGTTATAAATGTTTGCTTTCGAAGAATTCTCTATTCTTTCTTGGAATGCCAGGAGGCTTTCCAATAGGAAGAGTCATCGTCATATATGGAGGAACTTCTCAGGAAGAAATTCTGGGAGTGGGAAGGTTACACTCTAGTGATAGTAGTGGAAGCTCATGGTCACTCGAGTGGCATTTGGGCCATGTCCTACACCAGGTGTGTGTTCAATTTCAGTTTGATGGAAGTTCAAGGTCAATGCATTAGCGTCAACATCTTGCTTGGAAAT
This sequence comes from Calophaca sinica, assembly GCA_037113605.1. Classification (NCBI taxonomy): domain Eukaryota; kingdom Viridiplantae; phylum Streptophyta; class Magnoliopsida; order Fabales; family Fabaceae; genus Calophaca; species Calophaca sinica. The sequence continues at coordinate 96,053,284 of CM073734.1, read as the reverse complement.
ACCTCTTGGGTTTGCACAAGAGTGTATGCTAGCCTGAGCACTACTAGGCGATGTCAGTTTTGAGAGTATCTAGAGAATTTGTAGTACACTATTACTAAGCCTTGGGCTTTGATTGGTGACTTTAATGACATACTCTTGCCCTCTTAGCAAAGCAGAGGATGTTCCCCCGCTTTTAATGTAGAGCTCTTTGTGTAAGGTATGGATATGTGTAGTCTAATGGATATAGACTTTTTCGGTAGCAGGTTCACTTGGCAAGGGAAGTGTCGAGTAACATGATTGGTCACCACTGCCTTGACACGAGCCTGCGTGACCACTCTTGGAGGTTAAGGTTCCCAGAACCAACAACAAAGCACTTGGTTGAAAGACATTTTGATCATATTCCTCTTCTTCTACAGTGTAGCAATACAGTGAGGTCTAGGTAAGATAGGCCTTTCAGGTTCAAAACAGCTCGGTGCACCCATGAAAAGCACAGGTCTTAAGTCTAGAATGCTTGGAGAAAGTGAACAAATATCACTGAACTGGTCAAAAAATCCTGTCTCTATTCACAAATACGATCAGAATATATACAAGAGGACAAGCAAAGATCACTCCTAACAGCTATGTAGAGCATACAACAACAGCTGTACAGATACAGTAACAGCTGTGTAGAAAATATTTGGTTCCTATAATTAAGCTCCTAAACTTATGCCTAATTTAGTTGCTACAGAGATATTCCTATAATCACGCTATATACAACTTTCCCAATACTTCCCCTCAAGTTGGTGCATGAAAATTTCGAATGCCCAACTTGCCAAGAAGGTATTCGAACTGTTGTCATCCTAGAGCCTTAGTCAGAATATCAGCCAATTGGTTTGCAGTGCTAACATAAGAGGTGACTATATTACCACATTGAACCCCATCTCTCACGAAGTGACTGTCAACCTCGATATGCTTAGTTCTCTCGTGAAAAATCATATTTGAAGCTATATGGAGGGCAGCTTGGCTGTCACAGTACAAGTGCATGGGTGTTGTTTGAGGCACGCCTAAGGATGCAAGCTGACCTTTGATCCATTTCAATTCACAAATAGTTGCTGCCATGGATCGATACTCTGCTTCTGCAGAGGATCGAGATACAGTCTGTTGTTTCTTTGTTTTCCACGAGATGGGGGATGAATTCAAGAACACTATATAACCTGTAAGAGGGCATCACGTGAGGGGGCAGCCAGCCCAATCTGAATCGCAATACGCAGTCAATTTTAGATTAGCATTAGCATGCAGGACAATGCCTTGTCCTGGATTTCCTTTAAGATAACGCACTACTAGCAATGCTGCCTCCCAATGGTCTTCTTTAGGGTGTTGTATAAACTGAGCAAGCACATGGACACAGTAACTAAGTTCGGGTCTGGTTACGGTAAGGTGTATAAGTCTTCCTATTAACCGTTGGTACTGCTCGGGATATTCCATGGCTGCTTCTTGGGCCACTGCCAATCGATGATTCTGCTCCATAGGAAATGCTGCTGGTTTGGCTCCCAATAAATCAGTTTCAAAAACAATATCCAGTGCATACTTGCATTGGCAAAGGAAAATTCCTTTAGGGCCACGAGCAACCTCAATACCCAAGGAATATTTAAGTGCTCCCAAGTCTTTCATGTAAAAAGAAGTGCTCAAATATTTCTTGAATCGTGTCACAGCTTGCGAGTCATTGCCAACAATGACCAAATCGTCAACATATACCAGTACGTTTACCCGCATTTCATTCTCTGAGTATTTGAATAGAGAGTAATCAGAATAAGACTGAACAAACCTATATTTCTTCAATGCTTTTGCAAGTTTGGAGAACCAACATCGAGGGGCTTGTCGGAGTCCATAAAGTGACTTCTTTAACTTGCACACTTTAGATTTTTCTGCTGTTGAAAATCTCGGTGGAAGCTACATGTATACTTCTTCATTTAAGCCTCCATGCAAGAATGCGTTATGAACATCTATTTGATGTAACTCCCATTTTTTCGCTACTGCTACTGCCAGAACTGTTCGCACTATGGCCATCTTGACAATCGGAGCAAATGTCTCTGTCTAATCCAAGCCTTCCACTTGTCGATTTCCAAGAATCACCAATCGAGCTTTATATCGCTCCACTGTTCCATCAGAATGATACTTGATTTTGTACACCCACTTGCACCCTATAGCCTTCTTTCCAAGCGGCAAAGTCTCCAAGCTCCAGGTTCCATTGTTTTCAAGTGTTTCTATCTCTTTTCTCATTGCTTCTCTCCATCCTGCATCTTTTACTGCAGCTGAAAAACTCGTGGGCTCACTTCCAGTTGTCACTGCAGTCAAGAATGCACGATACCGGGGGAAAACTTAGCACATGTTACATAATTAGCTATGGGATTAGGAGTCGTACCTGAGGACTTTGACTCAGATTGGGTTTGAGTGTGCGTGGGTTTGTTCAAACACCTTGATGTGTAGGTCACATAGTCCTTTAACAGCACAAAAGACTTATGTTGGCGTTGTCCTCTGCCAAGACACTCCACATGTTCAGCTGCACTCTCTCCTTGCTCACTTTCACTTATGCCACCTATGCCTTCTTCACTTCTTTCGGCATTATTTTCACAATCTTTCTTTATGTTCCCACTCTCGCATGTATCCACTCTCCCCCTTTCTGCTAGCCTGTCATACATATCATCAACATACACAAACTCGTCATGGTTTGATTCCTCTTTCCTACTACTCACTGGTTCTTCACTAGGGGCATAAGGGAAAACATTTTCATGAAACACCACGTCTTTAGAAACAAAATATTTACCTTCTTCGAGATCATAGACACGCCACCCTTTCTTCCCATGTGGGTACTCTATGAACACACACTTTCTACTTCTCTCATGGAACTTGTCCTTCTCCCTTCCACTTTGGTGCACATAACAAAGGCACCCAAAAACCTTCAACTGATTATACACGGGTGGCTTTCCAAACAATATCTCATTGGGGCTTTTTCCTTGAAGAATGGATGAGGGAGTTCGGTTTATGAGGTAGCTTGCGATCAAAACACACTCACCCCAAAACTGTATAGATAAGTTTGCTTGAAACCTCAATGCTCTAGCCACGTTCAAAATGTGTCTGTGCTTCCTCTCCGCTCTTCCGTTCTGCTGAGGTGTTCCTACACAAGACGTTTGATGCAATATACCATGTAATTCAAAATATGGCCTTAAACATGTGAATTCAGTGTCATTATCGCTTCTAACTATTTTCACTTGTTTTCCGAATTGGCGCTCGGTCATGGCACAAAAATTCTTAATGGTTTGTGCCACCTCTCTCTTCTCAAGTAACAAACAGACCCACACAGCACGAGAGAAGTCATGAACAATTGTTAAGAAATAAAATGCTCCACAAGATGCAGGTACCATATATGGACCCCCATAAGTCACAATGTATCAAAGAAAAACAATCATCAGCTTTATTAGAACTCTCTTAGAATACTTCACGAGTTTGTTTGGCCTTATAACAAGTATCACAAAAATCAAATAAATCACCACCCTTTGCCTCAGGTAGGTAAGCAAGCATTTGTTTGGACGGATGTCCCAATCTCTGATGCCACAATTGTCCAACGTTCAATACTTCAGCTTTATTTGCCTGTGCTAATATTGCTGTCCGGAAAAGAAAAACCCTATCACGCTCTTCACCCAGTCCAATTAGAGTCCTCGAAGTTCGGTCCTGCATCACACACAACTTATCAGTGAAGATTACATTGCAATTTAAATCTTGCATAAGGTTGGCAACAGATATAAGACTGCAATTCATATTGGGAACATATAAAACAATCAGCAGGTAAATATTTTCCCCCAAATGCATTTTTCCTTCCTTCACAACACTAGTTTGATTTCCATTGGGAAGACTCACTGGACATGGTGTGATACTTCGTACATCACTCAATAACTCAATCATTCCAGTCATGTGATGTGAAGCTCCAGAATTAATTAGCCAATCAGTATTCTTACCAGACAAACGCTTAACTCTTCATTTATGGGCATTCATCAGATTGATCAATGTCGTCCACTGTTCTCCACTCAGTCCTGGTATTCCTCCTCTTTCACTGTCATCAACAGCACTTGCATGCTCCCCTTCCACCCCTTCAGCGTGTGCTGCATTTGCCCAGGCATTATGACTTCTTCCTCGTCCAGCAACACTAGAACTTTCCCATCCATGACCTCCATTTTTTCCCACAGAACGTGGCCTGTCTCTCCACCAGTCTGGATACCCGACAACTTGGAAGCAAGCATTCGCATCATGTCCAGTCTTTCCGCAATGATTACAAGTTGTCCCATTCTCTTTCGTTCGAACAGCGGCTGCCTTTGCTCCTACTTGATTTGCGAAGCCTACAACATCACCTCTTTCTTCCTTGCCTCTGGCTATACTTCTGTGGCGTTCCTCCTGTATGATCATCGCATACACTCGGCTTAGATTCGGCAGGGGATCCATGCTCAAGATGCTTGAGCGTATGGTCCCATACATCGCATCATCCAAGCCCATAAAAAATTGTTGGACTTTCTCTGCCTCTTGCTTCTTATCCAACTCTCTGGCAATATTATAGCTGCATCGCCTACACTTGCACGTCGGAGTCGGTTCATAACTCGCAAGTTCGTCCCACATAACCTTCACTTTCCCATAGTATGTTGCTACTGCTTGACCCTTTTGCTTGCAAGCAACCAGATCTGCCTTGAGTTGATAAATGCGTGGCCCACTACCGACAGAAAATCTCTGTCGAATGTCCTCCCACATGTCTATGACGCTCTCCATATAAGTGATGGTAGAGCGCAGACTTGGTTCTATGGTGTTCAAGATCCACGCGACCAACATGGAATTCACCACCCACTAATCTTCTGTATCAAGAGAGTCATCTTTCGGTTTCGTCAATGTCCCGTCAACAAACCCCAATTTCTTTTTTGCCTGCAACACGTTTCGTATTACTCTTGCCCATTCCTCACAATTATCTCCTTTCAGCTGGATGGGAGTGATCAGCATCCCAGGATTGTCCGATGGGTGCAGACAATAAGGTGAAACAGCTGCTGATGTTGTTTTTTTTCCGATCTTCTCACTGCTCTTCTTTCCGACATCTTTTCCCTCTATCATGATGGTGTCGTTCTTCTTTCCATCACCTCCACCCGTCATGGTGTTCTTGGCTTCAGAGACTCTGATTGAGTTCTTGCCTTTCTGCCGTTTGGTGATTTGACCTAGCTCTAGATACCATGAAGAAATATCACTGAAATGGTCAAAAAATCTTGTCTCTATTCACAAATACGATCAGAATATATACAACGGGACAAGCAAAGATCACTCCTAACAGCTATGCAGAGGATACGACAACAGCTGTGCAGATACAGTAACAGCTGTGCAGAAAATATTTGGTTCCTATAATTAAGCTCCTATACTTATGCCTAATTTAGTTGTTACAGAGATATTACTATAATCACGATATATATAACTTTCCCAATAGAAAGGAAAGAGGGAATATTATGCAAGCTCTTCAAAATGTTTAAAAGGAATCCATTACTTTCAATAAAGAGGTCTTTGGTAATGTCTTTGTGAAGAAGAAGCAACTAGAAGGTAGATTGATAGATTCAAAGAGTACTGAAGGAGTGGGATTCAGTGTCCCTTATGCGCTTGTAGGAGGAGACAATCTAGTTCCAAAAGTTTAGGGAGAAGTGGATCAGATTGGGTAATAGGAACACCTCCTTCATTCATGATATTCACCGTAAAATCTATGATGTTTGGAGCGTTGAAGGGTGGCAGCTGAATCTGTTGTACACGCACATTCCTGCTGAGATTCAACAACAGTTCGAGAAGGTCAAATTGTTGCTTGTTGAGGGTATGTAAGGGGAATACACAGTGATCCGTGGTTACCCATTCACAAACAAAACACGTCTATCTCGTACAAAATGCAGCATGAGCTTTTTTTTCCTATGTCAAATATAATTAGTATATATCGTCCCACTTTCAAAGATAATAGCTGAGCACAGGGGCGGAGCTTAGTGGGGGACATAGGGGAGTTGTGGCTACCCCAGACATTTTAAGTTTTAATGCTATATATACGTGTATTTCGCAACATATGCCTGAAATGCTTGTATGACACAGTGGTAAGGCAATTTATGGCTCCTCCCATGACATGTGATCGAATCCTCTTGAAGCATTTTTTATGCTTTTGCTTGTTAAATATATTTCTGTGCAGGAAAAATTGCCAAAATAAATGCCTAAAGAAAGATTCGAACCGCGTACTCCCTGCTAAAAGCAAGTAGGACAAACCACTATATCAACTATTACTTGAGATAATATACCAACTATTACTTGAGATAATATTTGCAAAATGTTAGTGTGTGTGTGTGTGTGTATATATATAGATTAATATTGGCCCCCTCACACGTTACAATGAAGCTCCGCCACTGGCTGAACATATCTTTATTGTTAAAATGAAGACTATAAACACTACGAATGACACCAATCATTCTCTGTCAAAAAAAAAAAAGACACCAATCATTCGTTCACAAAATTTAATTTAATTAGAGCAACAGCAACAGCGCGCGGTGACTATTTGCGTTCTCTCTCTGACACAACCTGCACTTGAGTTTAGTTCTCTCTCTGTCTCTCTCCTCGTGGGCCCACTATTTATTTTAGTTGCCGTAACCACAACAATTGCTTTGACCAAAAATAAGAATACGGTGCACTAAATAAAGACTTCCACGTAGACATCCTTCGTTATCTTAATTTCAGATATGCAATAAAAAACGCCATTAAAGATACTCTTAAAGCTAGAGCTCAATGCAATTTAATTAAATAAAATGTTAATATCCCTAGTCTTCACTTTTAGCCAACCTGCATTTCTAATTAAAAAGCTAGGCACAACTTCTACTCCACTCGAAAATAATAGCTTACAATAATATTAATATTATTCCACAGAGAATATAGCATCATCATCCTTATTTGATGATGAATGATAACGGATAAATACCACATGCCTTTATCAAAAACTTTCAAAAGTGCTCTAATCTAAGGGTTCAATTTGCACCCTTTTAATTCAAGGGTGCCTTCCTGTCAAAAGAAAAATTCAACGGTGCCTTGGTTTCAAATCTCCGTGCAACGTCTATAATCCATGTTTTTTAAAAGCACTAGTGGTGTTTGGTGGTTGGTGGCGTGGAACGTTGCATTTGCATACTTGCATGTCGTTTAGTAGGAACGCGACCAAAAATGATTATGCTTGTGAGATATGGAAGCCACCGTGTCAAATTTGGCTAGTCAACCCTGTACTTTTAGAACGGAATTTTAGACTTTTTAGGTGCCTCCTCCCGGACGCGTAAATTTGACCACCTTTGTATTTACAGGTATGAAATGAGGGGGAAAAAACAAGATTGTAGTAATCTATATTCACGAATAAATTATTGGATCAGCATTGAACCCCCAGTCAACATTTTTTTTCACTAGGCGTCTTATCTCCGTATTTACATAAGAAAAAAAAAGAACATTCACCGTCAATGTAAACCAGTTTTACACAAACATATAATGAGAACTCACCATTGTACAATTATTTTAAAAATACAGTTACAAAATTAAGTGATATGACAATATGATGAACTCTCATTACATGTTAGTGTAAAAATATTTTACACCGACAGTGCATTCCCATTAAACTCTTTACATAATTGGAGAAATAAACAAGTCATATTAAAAAAAATAGGTGAATCACTATATTAAGATTCATTTCCATTCATGAAAATTGCAAGCAACGAGATTTCTGAGAGATACAACCCATTCCCAGCTTTGGTTCAGCGTGGACGGGAACCAAAGTACCAAACCCTATGAATAATAAATAATATAAAATAAACACATAGTGGCGTGGGTGCATCCAAATGACCCCAGCTGTTCGCAGCTAAACAAGATATTTTAACCTAAGAAAAATTATACTACTAAAAGTTAGACAACTTGCTATTACTTATAGAAACTATAGGATTTGCCTTCCACACTGGCCTTCAATTCCCTCAAAAAGACATTTGTGCTCTCCTTTGACAATTTTTACGAGATTTGAGGCCTCGAACCTTTCTCAATTCATTTTAAATACCTACCCATCGATCATAGGGGGAAAAAACTTGCTCTTAATAAAATTTGACAATTTGAAATTGCAAATTCTCCTGATGGCTCCGATACAAGTGTTCAATGTGACAAAAGTACAAAGAATGAATTAAATTAAATATTTAATTGAATTGGCAGACAAATTAACAACATAAAACTGAGTACAAAAATGAGAAGGCCCTGGCCAAAATTTCAACAGGGTGGCAGTCCTGTCGGCTCTTGCAGCAACTTCTGAACAAAGATTAGAAGAATGCTAACAGCATAGGATGGGAAAAAAAAGAAAAAGGCAAAATGTGGTATGTACATACCCATCAGTTTACCTACGGTAATCTTCACGGAGGAAACTCTCGTATTGCGTGCCGGTGAGTACCTTGCTCACATCATTCCAATTTTCGACTTGGCTCGATAAGGATCCTTTATGAATCTTGACCTGACGGCTCTTTAAATTCATTTGAGGAACCTTTAGAAAATCCTGAACTTCCTTTAATTTCTGAAAACAAGAGAGTTAAGTGAACCATCAAGAGCGCTTTACAGGTATATAAAAGGAAGATGAAGCATGAATAATGCTGAGGTGGTGTGACATACGGTGCGGTTTTTGACAATATCTTCGTAGTATAGCATAATGTGCCTTGTGCTCTTGAAATATTCTAAAGCCTTGGTGGTTGTTTCATTTACTTGCCTCAGGTTTGCAATCAGTAACGTTGAATTGAGTGTTGGTTTGTATTTTGCAAGTATTTCTGCCTGAAAGCATAGTTAGAATCCATTAACATGAAGTATAAATGTCTTTAGAAGGATGATATATCAAAAGTAAACTCCCCCCCCAACTTGGTCCTCCAAAGATCAAGGTGTGGCCAAATTAGTCCTCTAAAGATTTTTGTCACCAAATTAGCTCCTCAAAGATTAAAGTATCACCTTATTAGTCCTCCAAAGATTTTCACCAGATGAATCTCTTAAAGATACACAATTGTCACCGAATTTGTCCATACAAAACACTAAAGTGGTTACACAACAGGGCTAATTTGGTGAAAATTTTGTATCTCAAGGGCTAATTTGATGAAAAATTCTTTAGAGGACTAATATAGTGTGAAACATCAATCATTGACAGACTAATTGGTGACGAAAATCTTTAGCGAAGACATCCTGACTTTTGGAGGACAGAGTTGGCAGTTTACTCATATTTCAACTTAAAGCACCTAGCATCACAATGAAGCACTCATGCAAATGAACAACCATGGATATTCAAACTCACACATGAGTACACATGCACAACAAAAAATAGAGAGGAACCTCCTTGGGTGAATGAACATGAGATTTGTGAGTGCCATTTAATAGCTTAGCATTCCTATCATATTCATTTGCAATTACAGAAATCATCCGGCGCAAAAGATTCCTTCTGAAAAGAAATATGACTGAAACACCATGTATTCTGAAGTACTTGGCAATTTGTTCATGATGCTGCATCAGTCCCTGCATTAAATTACAAATATTATGATATCTTCAGCTCACTTGTAACAATAAAATATAGAGTCAATAAGATAATAACAACATGTCAGATATGGAGTAAGCACAAAAATATACAAATGCAGTATGTGTAGGTAATACAAAAGCCAGCTGTTAAAAAAATGAGTTCTTATTGATGGGTTGATTTTTGATACGCTCATTCCTTAGGTTGTTTCCGTTTCCTGGGCATTAGTCCCGTTAATATACCAAAAAGGAAAGTTCTGATTAACTATTGCAAAAAAGGAAAGACAAATATGGGGAACCACATTGATTAGCTTCGAATATTAAAAAAAGTAAATTAGCATTACCCCAAGTGTCCTTTTGAAAGAATGGGCGAGATATATATAACAGTTCAGTAATTAAAAAGAGTGAAAAGTCGTATGAATAGAGGCTAATATAACATAAGAAAGTAGCATTCACCGAACTGTATTAACTATTAAGGAAATTGGGTGATACGATACCTAACTTTATCTGTTCAGCTACATGACCTACTTTGAAAATCAACTTGCAGTAAGGAACTTCTACATTCTAGGGCTCCTAAGTGCTGGCAGAAACTTCCCACATTAGAGACCAGTGTTGTTAAAAAAGTGGCCATGGTGGATTGCAGTGGCGGTTTTTGAGCCAACCGCTATTTCAATTTTGTGAAGGATTGCGGCGGCATCCATAACATGGCGTTTTGAGGCAGCCGGATATGGCGGAATTTGGGGCTTCCACTATGGGCCGCAATCCACTATCAATAACATTGTTAGAGACATGTTCCATTCTTAACTAAGTTCTATTATTATGGTTTCTTCTTTTTTTGATAGAAATTATTATACTTTCTTCTAATGCTGCTGTAGACTATTTTATATTATATACAGTCTTGAGCTTCCTACGGACTACCAAAGGAACCCCAAGAACCCTCCATAACAAGAAAGAATGACCTCAACCTTCACTGAACCTTCAACACATGATGCATCCACATTTGTAAACACACACAAATCATCTGGGAAGCCATGAAAACATGGAAAATATACAAAAATAGAAAAATAAAAACCGGTACTGAAAAACTCAGCCAGTCAACCCATGCTGATCGTTTATAACAGATACAGCTCAACAAGAACAATCAGAAAAAAATTTATTCTCAAAAAAAAAAAAAAACCACAAAAATCAGAAAAATGGTTTGACAACAACGTGAAAGATAACAATGAAGGTGACTTAATGCGTCTTGCAGCATATACCTTCAGTGTCCGTGTGTGTGAAAGAGAGAAATGGGGGGAGACAATCCTTTAAAAACAGAAAAAGGTGGCAAACATATACCTTCACTTCACATCTCATGAGCAACAGTGTAGACTTCAAGAAAATGTAATACTTCCCTCAGATTCCCATATAAATTGACAGATATATTGGTCAAAAATTAGTTTAGAAGATAGTGTTGGGTACTAGCGGGCACAGCTAAATAAAGAATTGCATTTCAAAACATCATATTATTTATTCTTCCTATACTCCATTTTAATATTGGCATTTCAGGCTTTATTAGAATTTACTACCAGAATACCCAAAAGAGTCTACTTTCCTTTTGAAAGTTGCACCTAAAACACAACAATAGGTAATGAAACATAAATAAAACAAACTTTACCTGATTAAGCATCCACTTCAAGCCAACTGCAGCTGTGCACTCATTTTTTGAAGCACTACTTAACCAGTCCAGATTATAAATTGTGTCCAGAGTCTCCGTTATGGTCGACATGTTACTCCTTCTAACCTTAACCGAAAAGATTTCCCCATTTGAACTTATGTTAGGATGACTATTTAAAAACGTCTCAAACCATCCACTCCCAGATCTCTGCATTGACAGAATAGCAAAATAGCGCACAGGATGGCAAGTGCATTCCTCCCTAGCAAAAATGCAATATCAGTAAAGTTCACTCAGACAGAATCTATAAACAGAAATCTCAGATTTTAGCATTATACTCTTAATATCACCTGCTGTAAGTTTTGGGATTTGGGTAGTGCACATAAGGAATCTCCCAAGGTTCAATGTTAGGTTCTGGGCAAGGCTTTTGAATAACCTTGATATCTAGAAAACCAATTTTGCTGCCAGTGCTTATCTGCTTCAAACAAATTGAACATATATACACGCCACATACCATTGCAAAGGTCAAAACAACCAGCCTCCACACCAACGTAGAATTCTTCAAACCCTTCACAAGCAAAACATCCTGTAACCATGAACTACCAACACTTTTAATCGATTTATTATTAATTAATCAATTAATTAATTAATATACTAAAAAAAAGCATCAACTCGTTTGAGCCAGCACATGAACATTGAATAGATTAACCCCACAGAATCTACATGAATCAGGAAACCACCAAATCAAAGGAGTAATATTCATTGACCTTAGAAACACTCATATTCGCTGGGGTTATTTAAGAAACCAGATCGGACAAATTCACGTGCCACCCCCATCAATAAACAAAATCAAAACGAGAATCTTTCACCTCAAATTTTGGGAGATTTGAAGGGTAACAGGACAACATGGCGCAAGAGGAAAGTGAAAAGAGAAACACACTAACCTTGGCGAAGGAAGAGAGATCATCTGCCATTGTTGACGAGCTCAAAGGGAATGCGGATGAAAAGGCATTTTTCGGGTATCCTTTTGGAATTTCTAATTATTTTTTTTTCTCGTTTATTGTAAAGCTATTTTTTCAGCTCTCCTTGCTGCAACCTGCAACAACCCAGGAAAAATATTGAAGGAAAAGCAAAAGGGTTCGTTGATGATGGGGTTGTGCACTGAGCTTTTTCCTTTTTTTTTGTTTTTTAATCTTTCTTTTGTTTTTTTTTCTCCCTTTATTTTTTTGGTCTCGTGATGAAACGAAATGATTAGAGTTTGGAGGCTTCTAAATATTGGACCGTTGTTTTTTTTTTTCAGAATAAATAAACAAAACATAATCGTAGATTTCTCGTAGCTCGCAACTAGCACCTGGCAATGGCAAAAATCTCTCTTCGCTTCGGGGGAGTTTGGAATAGGATATCTTCGGAGTAGAGAGGGTTGAGTACCACCGAAGCAAAACGACATCGTGACTGTGCTGCCTCGCTTCTTAAAACGACATATAATCGTGACTTTCCAATCCATTGTAGATCCACCACTTGTACTTAGATGAAAGTATGAATTAAAAACACAAAGTTCAAAATTTTATACATTTCCCACCCACGTGTCGGGTGCAGTCTTTGCCGTCTAATAGGATATTGAAGGAGAATTTTTTTTTTTATGAAAATCTTTTTTTTTTGAAGGTAGATGTTGAAGAAGATATCTTTTTTTTTTTGACAAATTGAAAGAGATATCAATAAGCATGTTTTTTGCTTCTAGACTAGACTTTGAAAATTCAAATATTTCTTTTGGTATACAAAATCTAGATATTTTAAAGGATGGGTAAAGTCTTTATTACACCACTGCATTACGGATAGGGAAAAAAAAATACTCAAATAAGTCATCTAATTCTAATCATAGCAATTAGGACACCATAACAAGTATAGATGAGTTGGAGTAGCTAGAGAATCCGCTACCGTGGTGTTTATAAACGTTGAGTGCGCTGTACCAATAAAAGTTGAAGGTAAAGGGAGACTTTTCTTATTTTAAAATCATCACAAATAAAAAAGATGTTTCCTATTTCAATGATATCTGATATCAAAACAAATTACTAGTTTATTGAATAACCTCATTGTATTTACTTGAATGAATTAAGAAGTATAGTGAATAGATCCCCATATATAGGATCAAATAGGAGAACAAATAAAAAAAATTACAAAGAGACTAATAACTAACTTATCTCTTAGAAACAGAATAATAACCAACTATACAAAGGTAATTAGCTAATAACAAACTCTAACTAACTAACTAGTCAAAAAAAGTAAAACAAAATTGACTGAGGTAATTAATCCTAATACCCCCTCAAGCTGAGAGTGAATATTAATCACATTTAGCTTGCTAAGTAACCTATGGAAAGGGGTTGGATCCAAAGGCTTGGTGAAGATGTCTGCCAATTAGGCAATGGTGGAAATAGGCAGCAAGTGAAACAGCGTAGACTAGAGCTTTTTGCAGACAACGTGACAGTCTATTTCGATGTGCTTTGTGCGCTCGTGAAAGGTGGGATTGGCTACAATGTATTGTGCAGATCTATTATCACAGTATAGCAAAGCAGGAGCAATGAAGGGCTGCTGAAATTCTGTTAAAAGATAGGTGAGCCACTGGATTTCTTTGACTGTATCGGCAAGCGCACGATATTCAGCTTCGGATGATGATTTGGAAACTGTAGTTTGTTTCTTCGAACGCCAAGATATGAGAGAAGTCCCAAGAAAAACACAAAAGCTAGTTGTGGATTTTCGGGTATCCAAACAACTAGCCCAATCTAAATCTAAGAAGGCCTTCAGTTGTAAGGTAGAATCTGCAGGAAAGAACAAGCCATGGGCAGGGGTACCTTTAAGGTACCTAAGAATACGGTTGGCAGCATGCTGATGTAAGGATGTAGGACAGCTCAAGAATTGACTTAATTGGTGTACGGAAAATGTGATGTTCGGTTGGGTTGTAGTTAAGTATAATAGTCTCCCAACAAGCCTCCTATATGCAACGGGGTCTTCATGAGCTGAACCAGCTGCTTTCTTTAATTTTGTGTCTTTGGTCATTGGAGTTTGAACCAGTTTGGATGCTAATAATCCCATGTCTGACAGTAAATCCAGCGCATACTTGCGTTGACAAAGATGAATGCCCTTCCTAGAGCGTGCTATTTCCAATCCAAGGAAATACTTCAAGTATCCCAAATCCTTGATCCTGAAATGAGAATGTAAAAACAGTTTAATCGAATTGATTTCATCTAAATTATTCCCTACAAGAATTAGATCATCAACATAGACAAGTAAAATTGTAAAAGAAGTGTCATTGTGTTTGAAAAATAAAGAGTAATCAGAGGAGGATTGAGAATATCCATTAGATAACAGTGAGGAAGATACCTTAGCAAACCACTGTCGGCTTGCTTGTTTGAGGCCACAAATGGATTTTTGTAGGTGACACACTTGATTAGGGGCAATGGAAGAAATGCCAGGGGGAAGAGTCATGTACATTCCTCATGTAGATTTCCATGGAGGAAGGCATTATGTACATCCAGTTGTTGAAGATGCCAATTGTGAGAAGCGGCCATTGCTAGGAGAACCCGAATTGTTGTCATCTTAGCAACTGGGGAGTAGGTGTCAAAGTAATCAACCCCTTCTACTTGAGTGAAGCCACGGGCAACGAATCGTGCTTTGTAATGTTCTATAGTCCCATCAGCCTTATGTTTAACTTTGTAGACCCATTTGTAACTGATGGGAGTTTTTCCAAGAGGGAGGGAAGTCACTGTCCATGTATTATTCCGCTGTAAGGCTTGTAATTCTGCATTGCTTCAATCCAATGGTTAGATTTAATAGCTTGCTTGTATGTTTTAGGTTCAATAGTAGAAGAAATAACTAAGGTAAAATGTTTATGAGAATTAGAAAGCTTTGCATAATTCAAATAAGAAGACAAAAGATAGAGTACACCTGAAGAAGTGGGAGCAGTAGCAGCATTGCAATGAAAATCACAAAGATAAGATGGAGTAGTCTTGATTCTGGTAGATCTCCGAAGCTCATGTTCAGAAGAATCATCAGCAGAATTTATATTATTAGAATGTAAATTATCAGAAAGTATATGATCAGGTGGTACAGAACCAATAGTGGCAGGGGCTGCAGAAGAATTGTTTGCAAAATTATTAACAGGGGAAATGAGAGACGGATGATTTTGTGGTGTGTGATAATGTGGAATGTCAAACCAGAATTCAGTGTCATTATGTGTAGAAGAGTGTGTCAGAATTAGGAGCAGAGGTAGGTATGCTGTATGGAAAACATTTTCATAAAACACCACATTCCTAGATATAAAAACAATTTTTAAATGTAAATCAAACAAACTGTAACCTTTAGTGCCATGTTTATAACCAAGAAACATACACTTTCTAGCCCGGCTATCAAGTTTAGTGCGTTGTTACTGCAAAGTAGAAGCATAAGATAAACAACCAAAAACCTTTAAATCAAGAAGAGTAGGGGTCTCATTGTGCAGCAGCTCATATGAAGATTTGTGATGCAGAACAATTGAAGGAAGCCTATTTATGAGATGAATGGCATGACAGATAGCAAAAGACCAAAAATTTTAGGTAAATGTGATTGAAATAAAAGAGCACTAGTAACATTTAGAATGTGCCGATGTTTTATTTCAACCTTGGAGTTTTGTTCAGGTGTTTCAACACGTGATGTTTAGTGAATGATGTCATGCTCATGATAAAAGGATGCCATTTGAAATTCCATGTCATTATCAGACCTTATGATTTTAATTTTAGTTTGAAACTGATTTTCAATGAGTTTAAGGAAATGCATAATGGAGGATCTAGTTTCAGATTTTGATTTTAATAAAAACACCCAAGTAAATCTAGTGAAATCATCCACTATAGTCAGAAAATAATGACGATCTTGAAAGGATTCCACATTCAGGGGACCCCAAATGTCCATGTGGACAAGGTCAAAGGGTTTGCTTGAAACAGTTTGACTAGCATGAAAGGGTAATCGTGTTTGCTCTGATACCATGTTATCAGAGCAAATCACTAGTTTACTGAATAACCTCATTGTATTTACTTGAATGAATTAAAAAGTACAGTGAATAGATCCCTATATATAGGATCAAATAGCATAACAAATAAAGAAAATTACAAAGAGACTAATAACTAACTTATCTCTTAGAAACAGAATAATAACCAACTAAACAAAAGTAATTAGCTAATAACAAACTCTAACTAACTAACTAGTCAAAGAAAGTAAAACAGAATTGACTGAGGTAATTAATCCTAATAATATCTAACACCTTATTTGACACCATATATATATATATATATATATATATATATATATATATATATATATATATATATATATGTATTTGGTCCAACCAAATACATGTACCTTTTTTCTTATATTTTGTTACGGATGGGAGTATTTTTTTGTATACACACATTTCTAAAATACATAAAAAAAATAAAATTAAAGGGACACCGTGTTCTTATGTTCAAGAATCATTTGCCAATAAAAAATTATAATAAAAGTATAAATTAGTGAGTATTGATGAAAATTTTAAACTTACCTTATAGAATTATCATCGTCTAAAACAATTCAACGTTGCAATCCCATTGCCCGATCATTGTTGAAAGTTACCAACACGGAACAACAATGAATTATTATTCCTTATTCATTTAAGTCAACTAGTCAAGTTCTTTATATTCTATCAAACTAACCATTTGCTTTTAGCTACTTTTTTGGAAATTACTTTATCAGTTTTTAATGACGTCCATTAATCATGGTCTACTGTTTCCTTATTTTTTGACAAACAAATTTCCAACATGGAAAAATTTAAATTTAATTAACACAAACTCGCAAAAATCGTGATCCCTGGTGTTTACACGCAAACTGCACAGTGCACCCGTTGCAGTTCAACTTTAGACAGATCACAACACAGGGACGGAGCTACTTGTTATGCTACAGGTGTCTGGCCCCACATTGACATTTTCAGAAACTTGCAATGAGTAGTGTTTGGTTGATTGATTGGAAGCTTTTCCTTGCATGTCGAACACGGAATAAGGTGACTAGTAACTATTGCCGTTGCTAGCTAAGCTAGTCGTTTTTCTAGTGCAGGGTATTATATATTATACCATTTATTTATTATTAATAGTACAGCTGCCGCTACTTCTAATGTTGTTTGGAGAGGTTACTTTTGCAATTTGCCTCGTTTATTTGTTAATGGCCCCTCCAATGGTATAAGTCTGGCTCTGTCCTGGACCTGGTCACAAGCTATAGCTTTATATCTTTTAAGATTAGTTTTAGTTATAAAACGATAATTTTAACTTGTTATCAAAAAAACAAAAAAACGATAATTTTAACTTATGACACTCTGTACCGTTTTTCCCCCAACAAACAGTAAAGAATGTTGATCCAAATTCATAGGTCTCGATGTCTTAGCCTTAGGTGGAGTAAGGTAACGACGGAGATTGTTTTGTGATTTAGTTTAAAGAGAAGGAATCGATCGATCGATTACACACAGTCATTTTTTCCTATATATAAGAAAAATTCTCTCAGAGTAATTATGTCATTAGTAGCTCACTTTGACTTTGAGTTATATCAAATAGATGTGAAAACGAAGTTCTCTCGATGATGATCTTGGAAAAGAGGTTTACATGAAACAATATGAAAGGTTTTTCTCAAGTGATGGTGAGCACTTAGTCTGCATACTTAATAAATTCATCCATGGAAAATACTACTTGGTCAGGTATAAGACACTACATTCCCCAAATCTTGGAAAATACTACTTGGCAAATGGGTTCTAGAGAGAAGATTAATTTCTGGAATGACGTATGGCTATCTATGTCTATATCTAATTTAATAGGAGTGCCTCAGCACCTCCAAATATCCCTTCAATCCAAAGTAAAAGATTTTATAGTAAATGGTGGGTGGTTTATTCCTAATTCCATGCTCTCTCATTTTCCTATTATCCAAAATGAGATAGACAAAGTTACTATCCCGTTGCGGCCTTGTGAAGACTTGTTTAGATGGAACAAAACATCATCAGGTTCTTTATCCACTAGTGCAGAACAGCAGAAGAAAGAGTTTACACTGGTTAAAATTGACATTGTACACTAGTTTTGGGACCGGTGTAGATGCTCCCGGTGTTGTATGTTAGGATTTTTACACCGGTTAAATGTGGAGTTTTACATCGGTTATATATTCGGTGTAAAATTTCAATTTCCGTTTATTTTTTATTTTTTGAATGACTTTTTACATCGGTTATTTAGATAACCGGTGTAAAAGACTACCCTTTTACACCAGTTATTTAGATAACCGACGTAAAATGTAAACTTTTTTTTCTGTTTATTTTTATCTATTCCTCCCCAGAGGCTTTCTAAAATGACAATAACGCAGGAAATTTGACAAGAATTGGCAGCAGAATATATTGGCACCAAATTTGCCCAAAATTCAAACAATACTCTAATTTAGCAGTCACTTTTACACATAAATAAAAAACAATGACATATCTACATTATTACTAAACTTTTCAAAACAAGGAAAGAGCTACATTACTATATTATTTATACATAAATAAAAAAAACAATGTCGTTTGCGTCACCTCCCTCTACTGATTCTTCAACTTCAATATATTGTCGTTTAGGAGACGGAACCTTCCCAAAGATTCATGATTCTTCTTCACATAAATGCAAGAATTCTAGGGTTGCATTAGTTGAAAAGATACAATGAAGAGTAACCTGATGCATTTTGTCCACCAGATGATGGCGGAAACAATGAGTTCTTCTCTGGATTCCATGATGGTGTCAAGAGAATAACTCATTGGTTTTCCCATCATCTTGGGGACAAATTTCTTCAGCAAGGAGGAAAACCAATGAGTTATTTTCATGACACCATCATAGAATCCACATAAGAACTCATTGTTTTCGCCACCATCTGGTGGACAAAATGCATCAGCTTGCTCTTCATTGTATCTTTTCAACTAAAGCATCAATCCTATAATTTTTGCATTATGCGAAGAAGAATCATGAAGCCTTGGGAATGTTCCGTCTCCTAAACGGCAACATGTTGAAGTTGAAGAATTAGTAGAGGGAAGTGATGCAAATGACAAAAGCAATGACGAGTGTCCATCTTGAGGCTAGTTTTGGCCAGTACTAGAGGAACAACTAGGACAAAATCGGGCAGTATATTTCTTCGAATGAGTCGATGGAGTTTACTCGGGTGCGATGGGAGAAAACTCCGGTGTGGATGGAATATACTCTTCGATCTCATCGTCATCGCTGAGGATTTGAACAATGTCTGGCCCTTGATGAACCTCCCTGGCAGCTACGGGCCTCCTGGTAGAGGGTGGTCTCCTCTGAAGCATGCGCATACGAAGGCCTGGGCCCCAACGGTCAGCGTCGGCACGGGGATCAGCATACTGGTTATCCATCAAATCGCGATCCTCATCGCGATAAAGATCGCGATGACGAGCATCACGATCCTCAATCCTGACAAAAATAGCTCGATACTCCCTCGCAGTCATCATCGGCCTGCTAATAGAGGGACTTGACCTCCTGGAAGCCATGCCAGTAACGATTTTCATCTAAAGACATCGTCTGTTGTCAACAGTAGTCAATCATGAGCAACCAAACAGAGATTTAATTGAATGACAACAAAAAGCATAATAAGGAAGCAGCAGTTTAATTACTATTCGTAGAATTACCTTTTTGTAAAAAGATATAAACTTCCTAATTACTAACATGTAAAAACGTTGATCCTCTAACCATCCATCATAACACAATACAAGAGCTGCATCAGAATAGATCCACAGCCACACCAACCCTTTTCTAAAATATTTCCTTTTAAAAAAATTAATAAAAACCGGATCTTGCTAAGGAATCTGAACGAATAACTGAGAAATTAAAAAATAAAAGATAAAAAAGACAAAAGCAAAAAAGCACAACACATTTCTATCTGAAAAACATAAGCAAACTCGGAACTCAACGAAAGCAAATTAGCTAAACAAAAAAAATGAAGCATGACGCACATATGGAAATGGAAGGCTGGTTGAGCATAAGAGAGAGTGAAGAAAAGAGATGTTTCTTCTTCTTCTTTTTCTTCTATTTTTCAAGCTTTGGTCAGAGGGAACAGAAGAGCGTGAGGGTGAGGGTGAGGGTGAGTGAAACCTAAAGAGTAAAGACAGAGATTATCAAACAGATTAAAACCAAAAAGGGCCAAAGCTATAAGGTAGAGGAACAAACCTATAAGCATGGAGAAGGAACAAGTGGTTGTGGTCGCTTCTGGTTTGCCTCTGAGACAGGGCTTCGAAGGAGAACGGCAGCGAGAACCACGAGAAGGAGAACGACGGTGAGAACCACGTGAAAAGAGGTATCCGAATGGCTATGAGAGAGGATGAGAAAGACGATAGTGCAGCGGCGAGAGAGAGGGCTCGAACGACGGAGAGAACAAGGAGAGTGCAACGGCGAGAGAGAAAGAGAGAACAAGTAGAATGAAGTAGGGTTATCTCAGAGAAATGCTTCGCGCGTATCTGAAAATGAGAGGGAGAAAATTATTTTAATCAAAAGAAAGACTTTTAACACCGGTTCTGGAAATAACCGGTGTAATATGTTACGTTTTTAACACCGGTTATATACAAACCCGGTGTAAAATGTCTTCAGTTTTTAAATCGCAAGCTTTTACACCGGTTAGTTATATATCTGGTGTAAAAATGGACGCGATAATTACAAAATTGTCACCACGTTACTTTTTACACCGGTTAAACTTAAACCTAAAACCGGTGTAAAATACCTAATTCTTTTTCGCTCGCACACTAGTGATCGTTTAAAGATGCATACTTATTTCTTAACCCAGCCGGGCAATCTATTTCTTGGTCCAAAGTTATTTGGAGTAAATGTATTCCTCCTTCTAAATCCTTTTTGATGTGGAGAATATTGCATAATAGAGTTCCTACATGTGAAAATTTGCATAAGAGAGGAATTATTATAGTTTCTATTTGTTCTCTTTGTGGGAAAGATGCAGAATCTACTAAACACTTGTTCTTGGACTGTGATCTTGCTCAAAAAATTTGGAGATGGCTTGGAAGTATGCTTAATACTCGGATTGATTGTTCAAGCTTCCATTCTATTCTAGCAGTTTGCAATCGCTCTGGTGCTCTCACTCATAGCCAATATTACTTATGTTTTTTGGTTTATATGGCATTGTAGAAATAAAGCACGATTTGATGATAAAATTTTTTCATTTCGGTCTATTATAAATCTTATTATTTCTAATGTCTCTCTGGCTGGGAACTTGAACTTGGGTTCTATGTCCAGCTCCATAGAAGATTTTGTAATTTTGAAATCCTTTCTTGTTGATGGTCATTCGGGAAAA
Source organism: Calophaca sinica (assembly GCA_037113605.1). Classification (NCBI taxonomy): domain Eukaryota; kingdom Viridiplantae; phylum Streptophyta; class Magnoliopsida; order Fabales; family Fabaceae; genus Calophaca; species Calophaca sinica. The sequence continues at coordinate 96,031,713 of CM073734.1, read as the reverse complement.
GCTCCTTCTATTAAACAGGTTATGTGGTTCCCTCCCATTTGTTTCACTATTAAATGCAATACTGATGGTGCGGCTAGAGGTTGTCCTGGTCTAGCTGCTTGTGGAGGTATTTTTCGAGATTACAGAGCCGCAACACTTGGTTGCTTTGCCCAGCCTCTTGGTATTCATACTGCCTTTCATGTTGAGCTTTTGGGGGCTATGATAGCAATTGAAATTGCTTTCAAAAAAGGGTGGAGAATTTTTTGGTTGGAATTTGATCCTATTGTTGTTATTCTTGCTTTTAAGAATAATAGTTTGGTGCCTTGGCCTTTGAGAAATAGGTGGCTCAATTGTATATAGCTTACTAAGTAGATGAATTTTATTTTTTCTCATATTTATAGAGAGAAAAATGTTTGTGCAGATAAGTTAGCTTCTTTTAGAATTCTTAGCTCGGGCTTTGTTTGGTGGGATACAATCCCCACTTTCATCGCTAAGGATTTTTTCAATAATAGGAATAGTCTTCCTAGTTATAGATTTCAATAATGCTCCCTTGAGTAAGGTTCATGTCCCCCCCCCCAAATTCATCTCTTGTATCTCTTTTTATATTTTTTTAATATATTGATGGTATGCTGCAGATGATTGACAAGGGTTGTGGTGCCAATATAGTTGGATGATAGTCTTTAGAGTGATGTTTCTGCATACCATTTTTGCTATAAAAAAATTTTATGGATTAAATCAAACATTCCATCTGTAGTGTTTAAAATTCCATGGGTCATCACTTTAATTGGTTTTGAAGAGAACATCATGAATCAATATATATGCCAAAAGGTGAGTGGGAGTAAGATTTTTTTTTCATGAGTTATGTGTGGATGATATTTTGCTTTTGACTAGTGATAATTGTGTGTTATATGAGGTGAAACAATTCCATTTGAAGAAACTTTGGTGTGAATGATAAGAGAGATATTTTACGTCATTGGCATTGAGATTCATAGAGAAAGAATTTGAGGCATTTAGGGCTTGTCTCATTAGACCTCAATCAACAAAGTTATAGAGAGAATTAATATGAAGGCACTATTGGAAAAAAAAATTATCGACGAAAGAAAGGCAAAAAGGCTAAAAGACACAAAAAATACTGGTATGGTTTGAAAAGAAAGGCAAAATGACAACATGAAAAAGGAAAACAAGAGCAAATGGGCAACTACACTACTGGTGTGAACGATAAGAGAGAGACTTTACGTCATTGGCATTGGATTCATAAAGAAAGAATTTGAGGCATTTTGGCCTTGTCACATTAGACCTCAATCAACAAAGTTATAGCGAGAATTAATATGAAGGCACTATTAGAAAAAAAAATTATCGACGAAAGAAAGGCAAAAAGGCAAAAAGACACAAAAAATTCTGGCATGGTTTGAAAAGAAAGGCAAAATGACAACATGAAAAAGTTAAACAAGAGCAAACGGGCAACTACACTACTCTACTATGATGAATAGATGGATATCGTGAACTCTTTAAGTCAGGCATTTTCAGTTATTTATTTACAATAAAATATTAAGAAAGTATCCACAAATGGCTTGAACTAACAACCCATAAATGAAGACAATTGTGCTTTACCATCTGAACTAAATGGAATTGTGATATACAATAGTTATTCAGTCAATTATATTAGTAAAAATGAAATTTTTGAGGCTTTTTTTTTTGTCAATTTTTTTTGAGGCCTAAAGCCCTAGCTTTAGTAGCTTTGGGTTTGGGCTGGCCAGATGGATATGTACACGGAAACACACAATAGTGGTTGAAAATTACCATTATCATTGAGTAAAATTTTAAGATTTAATATTTCAATTATAAGTATAAGAAATATAAATTTATTTCGTTAGTGGATATTATGGTCATAAACTTTTTAATTTTTAATTAAATTAATTTTTAAAACTTATTATAAAAAAATCAACTTTTTAATATTTGATATCAAGTAATATTTAATATTTTCTGTCAAAAAAATATTATTTAATATTTACCAATGTTATTGAATAAATTCATACTCGTTTTTTGCGGCGATTACGTTTGCGGCAACAGAGATAATCTCCTCCTACGTATCTCCTTCTTCTCTCTTTTTGATTTCGAGAATGCAGAGTCCCTTCCAAACCCGAATTCAATTAGGCACTTTTACTCTAATATTTCATATTTTTCATATGTCTCTTTAACCTTTTTAGTAATGGAAAGGGACCTTTATCTTTATCTTTATGTTTGAAGGGAATTCGTGAGTCCGCACACTTACTTTGTTTTGTCTTCCCAAAAAAAATCATATGTAAAAAAAATATTTATGTTATCAACATAAACACTATTCCGAATTTGAAAAGATTTCTAATAAATTTCTATAATTATAGTAATTATAGAATACAGTTTATTCAACTCAGTTTTTATTCATTTTTACTATTAGGATAAACTACCAAAAAAATTATTTTAGGAGCATAATATCTTTCTCATATATTCAGTTAATAAATAATTATTTTTCAATTTTATTTTCAAATTACGTTAATTTATTTCTAGGACACATTCTTATATATATTATGTAAGGGCACATTCATGGTCCATTTATTTATTTTTTAATTAATAATTAATATTTTATGTCAGTCAATTCATTTTCATAATTAGTCGAACAATTAATATGATAGGTGAGGATTCGATAAAAGCTATTCAATTGACATATTAATTAAGATATTTACAAATATAACAGTAACTAATTTAGCCAATTTATCCTGAATTATTTCAAAGTATTTTAGGAGAAACAACCAAGAAAAAAACTATTTTGGGAGCATAATATCTTTTCCATATATTTAGTCGTTAAATTTATTATTTTTGCCGAATTTTAATTTAGAAGGGAAATTGTCTCAGCAAATTCAATTTGTTTCCTTTATTAAATATGTTAAATTGATATGGTCAAATAAATTGATATGGTCACCCAATTGTCTACTAATAAATAGTAAGAATTTATGTTACCAAAAAATGTAAGAATTAATAAAAATTGATACTTATAAATGGTATTCTATAATTACTATAATTATAGAAATTTAATTTAAATCTTTAAAAATTCGGAATTGGGTTTATGTCTATCCTATAAATAAATCAGTTCAAGGTGCTTATATTAACAAAAAAAAACATGAGGCTTTAAGGTGGGTCTTCAGAAAAAAGAAGTATGACAATTGAAAGAGTTTTCAGATTGGGTGTTGAGTATTGAAAATTGAACTATTGGTGAAATAAATAATGTAGATGCAGCACTTGATATACCCCCTAATATGCTCATTGAAAATTCAGGTAATCCTTTTGCTGCTATTGTTAATAGAACATACCCATATATTTTAGAAAATATGAGAGACTCATCATTATTTCATCATAGAGCTATTTTAGCACCCACAAATAATGTTGTTAATTAGTTGAATGAATACATTATGTCATTGATGATTGGAGAAATAAAGTTTTGATAGCCCATGTTCGGTTGATGGAAATTTTGATAAACTAGATGATATAGATACTCTAGAATTTTTTAACACAATTTCTGCATCTGGACTTCCTAATCATCAACTGAAGTTAAAGATTGGTGTTTGTAACGACCCGTTTCCGGACCGCTACTGAACTAACTAACCCTGTATGTGATGGATTTTAAAAAACGGTACTCTTGTGTCCTTCAGGAAATACGGTATATTTTTTTTAAAACAATAGTGCCCATAAAGCACACACAGAGTACTTACAGCGTTTCGAAATATGGTGCAACTAGGACACAAGTTACGTACTGGAAATACATACACGCATAAAGATATATAGTCAACATACACAGTACGTACAAAATAGAGCAGAGTAGAAATGTATGAGAGAATACACCTATGATATGACGACCCTCGCGAGAGTAATCATACCCTGGGGATACTCCCGGCAGACACCCACGCAGGGGGCTGCTCCAAAAGTAGAACCACCAGTCTACCCTGTCTCAGCAAAACATCACTAGCTCGACCGGTCACCAACCAACTGTACACAAAAGATATATATATATACTACAGTCATCCAAAAAAACATAACAGTAGACAAACGGTCAACATGCAATCAAGACAAATAAAGGTCGTTGCCTGAATCCTCGAAGGGGCCTTCCTCGTCATCGTCCACCAACTGGTCTTCCGCGTCCTCGACATCGCCTGGGTAACCATCATGGATTGAAGGCACCACGGGAAAGGGTCAACTTCTCAACAAATCAAAATATAATAATTCACGAAGCAATAAGCAAGCAACAATATATACAGTTCACAAGGCTCAATTCAAAATGCTTGCTCAAGACTCGACTCACGACTCATCTCATGACTCATTTTCTCTCGACTCGACAATTTTTTTCCGGAAAGCAGACGCAGATCCATCCACTGAATACCAGCCGTAGCTTTGGGATCTTCGCTCTCCCTAGGACATTCAGCTCCGGTTCCTTAACGCTGCGACGCCTAGCTAATCCACCATGAACGAAGGGGACCTAGCACCCTCAGTTGTCCGGCTCACAGCTCAAAAATGTCTCGACGACTCGACAAAGCTCTCAGACTCGATGAACAATTCGCCGCACACGATATTCAAAGAGTGGTACGCAAGATTATTCGACCGTATATCAAATAATAAGAGCATGCTTAATATGAAGAAACACAATTCAACAACTTAAGCAATAAGAGCAGTTTGCATGGAGAAACGCAATTCAACAATACAAGCAGCATAAGCAATTCACAGCATTATTCAACCGCATATTAAATAATTGCACAGCTCAACAACCACAGTCGACAATCAAATCATAAAATCCACCCCTCTGCAACTCGTTGGAGTTCACAGAGAGGAACAAACAAGTGTGGGGGGTTGGGGACAGCTGCCAACCACTTGCAGACAAGCCCACTAAATAATCAGTATAAAAAAAATAAAGCGAAGGGTACAAGACCCTCACTTCGAACCCTGAGGTTCTCAGACTTCTTCGCATAAACACTTGAAATTAAATTCCTATCGTATCTAAAGTTGCCCTTACCACAGGCTGTCACTAACGTAGCTCCGACTTCCTTAGGTCCACGTCGCTCGGTCTCCGATAATACGATCCCTATTACCACGAACAACTTAGCACATATCTATAAATATTAACTTAAACTTAGGCTCTCAACCTAACCCTTTTTTTCTAACCAAGCATCCACTAAAGAATTTAGTTCTAACTAGAAAACAAATAAGGGTTTTGAACCAAAAATCACTTTTCTTGGAAATTAACTAACACATAACACTTTAACTTAAGAAAATGCTAACTTTTAAGGAAACCTTTTTCTTGAAACCTTAAGCATAACACATAATCAATTAATCACTTTGCACAAAGTTTCTAAGGCCTAAACATAACACATTCAAGCATTACAAACAAGTTCACAATTAAAAACTTCCTTTCACACCCTTTAAAGCCTCTCAACCATACTCCCTTTTTTTCTAAAAAAAAACTTTGCAAAACTCCTTTTCATTACTACTAACATTTTCAAGCCAATCAACCACATTTAAAGGCAACAACATCAATTCTCATCTAGACATCATTCACACCCAGATTTGAAACAAGTTGTAAAACATTTTCCAAATCAATTTTCATTCCAAAACTCAATTCTTATAACCATTAAATTCACCAAACATGCTATACATCATACAATACATGGCTAACCATTTAAACTAGATTACCAAGTTCCCAAAACTCATTTTCAACTTTTTCAAGAATAAGTGTTTTCCCAAAATTTCTTCCAATCACCCAAACTCCAATTCCAAGAATCCTAAAGCATTTTACACATTTCCCTTATCATGATAAAAGTCATGTTCATGCCAAACTAAAATTTAAAGAACAACATATTCATGTTCACATGTCAATCTAGTCCTTCATAAACTAATTCTTTTGCATAAAACATAACCTTCACTCAAGCTAATTCATGCATACAAGTTCTAATAACCTTAAAAAATAATTCTAATGACTTTGTTAAACATCTAACACATATTTAAACATCATATCCTCATGTTCTCATAGTTCAAGAATTGAAAAATGCTAGAACTATCATGTTACACCTAATTAATTTAAAACAACCACTACAATCAACACATATACACTCCCAATAACACAATTAGACATTTAATTAGTTGATTCCTTAAGGATCACACCATTTCCCTCTTTTTCACACTTAGGGTTTTCACCCTCAAGTACCAAAGAGAGATTAGAGATGTTCATCTCCTCATATTCATCATCAACTACCCAAACAACATCACAAATCAACAATATCAATTAAACTAAAACAACAATTTAAACAACACCAAGGAGGGAGGGTTTAGGGCGCTGTTTTGGCTTCATTTAGGGGTGGAAAAATTCTGTTTTTCTCCTCAAATAATTGCTAGGAAGAATAGCTAAGACAAAAGGAAGAATCATCTAGCAAGAAATCAAGTTTTGGAAGCAAAACAAGTGTATGAAAAGGGGGGTGGGTGGCGTCCAAAAATCAGAAATTTGGGGGGAGGAAATCTAATTTTTCTCTTACCCAAATGATGTAGATGATGAGGAACTATGTTGAGGTGATGATTTAGAACAAGTTTGATGAAGGAATCTAGCTCAAAAACTCAATGGAAGTGGAGGTAGCTTCCATGGGTTTGTCTTGCTCAAGGAGAGGAAGAAGAAGAAGATGTGGGTTTTTTTTGGGAGGAAGATGGCGTGAAAAATGGGGCTGAAGTGGGGGGTCTCACCCTTCATCATACATAAATAATCTATTTAATAGAATTAGTATTAATAAAAATAGATTTAAGTAATAGTTTCTTAAGATAAAACCACACACATGTGACACTTAAATCACTTTTAGAGATGATAATCCCATCACTCACTTTAACCCATCTAATCTCACTTCTCTCAAGGTTACCCTCTAATCTAGAGTCTTAAGATTTAAAAACACGGCGACGAGAAACCGAAAAACCGATTTATTTCTCGCCGGAAAAATTCCGAAAAATTAATTCGCGAGGAATTAATTCTTCGCGTGATAATATTATTTCATAAATAATAAAAATAACAATAATCACTCAAAAATAGTCTCAACAAGTTACGATTCGATTTTCATCGAAATCGGAGTTCATTTAGAATTTTATCTGCGGTGAAACTGCCCGGCGATTCGAAACGCGACGAAACTTCATTAGAATTTTTCGACGATATTCGAACCGTGAATTAATATAAAATATTAACTCTCAAATATAGTTTGATCTTGATTTAATTAAATTCACTTACTCAGAGAACATGAGATTGCTTTATTATAGCGTAAATACGACAAAAATGCACTAAATAACGCTACTTAACGTATCGTAAAAACACGCGTGTTACAGTGTTCCCATCATATTATTAAGAAATATAAATTAGTCGTCAGAATTGTGCAATGACACTCTGCTCATAGTCAACTAACTTGGCAATCATGTGTTGGAAGCAAATGTTATTTTTGGTAGCAAAGTATGAGAAAAAGTTTGTATTCCTAAATTGTCATTGATCTCATTTGACACAAGAATTCTCTTTAAATTTCAGTGCAAGCAATTTCCATTGATTATTTCTTTTGCAATGACTACAAATAAAAAGTCAGGGGAAATCTTTGAAATATGTGGAAATCTATCTTCTACAATCAGTTTTTTCCATGATCAACTATATGTTGCAATATCAAGAGTTACATCACGCAGTGGTTTGAAGATACTCATATGTAACAACGAAGGATATGTGACAATCACCACTTCAAATGTAGTTTATACAAAAGTTTTTCATAATTTAGCTTAGATGGTTTGGGTTAACATTATTTCCTCAACTTTTGAAATATACATAACTCTATCTTATTTACTTTTTGCATGATTTGATTGGAATTTAATGGTTAGGTGTTATACTTGCCGAACGTGCCAATCAATTCTTGATAGTCTGCATGTTAACTTGGCATGACAAATAAAATTACTTTTTATAATATCATATATTTGTCTAATGCTTATCTTTATATAATTATTATTTATCAGTTTACATTTTTTGGGGTACTTAAATGGGGCATAATTTTATATATTCATAATTACATTTAAAAAAATTATGACACTATTTTCTTAGTTTGAAAGAACATGATTGTTTTCATGCTATAAACCAAATTTGATTTGTTTTTCATTTTTTTTAATGTGAGATTTTTTATTAAGGTGACTTATTGCGTTACAAAAGTTACAAAATATATTCTTTGAACAAAAAAACACAGAAGTAATGTGACAAATTTTGTTTACCCTGTGCATCGCAGGGTCAAAAAAAATGAGGTAGTAAATATTATTTTTGGTCAACTAGTAGAAATGGTAAACAACAAACACACACACATCTAAACGGCAACACCTGGGTTCAAACCCCGATCCCGACATCCTCATGTCGCTGAAATTGTCAAAGTAACTAAGTGTTCAAACCCCGGTCCCGACATTCTCATGTCGCTGAAATTGTCAAAGTAACTAACAGTGGGGGACAAGTGAGGTAGTACATATGACTAGACATATGTAAAATAATTTTCAGTAAGAGTGTATAGTTATCAAATTGTTATTTTATTTTATATATAGCTTGCTTTCTATGTTTTACATAATTGGCTTAAATTATAAATATAATCATATTGTATATGAACTATTCTATAAAAATATTTTCAATATGTTAATTATCAACTAAAAATAATATATTGTCACTATCATTTACAAATTAATTTAAAGTTTATATTTTATTATAATATTAAAAAAATGTTAGTGTCATTGTAACTGTTTACGAAATATTTTTCTCAAACATATTAATTAAAAGTTATAAGTACGAGAACAAAATAATATTCTATATTCAATAGTTAATATTATTTACGGTCATTGTTTTTGTAATATTTGGTCTAAAATAATATTTATTAATTCTCAAGTTATTGTTTATTAAAAGAAATTCAAGTTACTGATAATTTTAATACTCAATATTTTAGTTATATATATGTATATAAATAATTTCATATTTTATAGTTACTATTTTAGTAATGTCCATAATGTAATTATATATTGTTAAAGTTTATCCTCTCTTCGTTTAAAAATAAGTATCGTTTAAGGCTTTTTTTCACATAAATTAATAAATACAATAAATGAATGAATGTGACTAATAATTTTACAATATTATTTTTATTAACTATTGGGTTGTAAATCATTGTCATAAATACATAGTAGAATATAATGAATTGGGAGTTGTAACACCCCGATGTCTTATCTATGTTTTATTATAATATAATTAACCTAAGTCGCTTAATTACCATGAATATGCATAAGTAAAAATACGCAGGAATTAAAATTAAAACATAAATAAGACAACGACATGTTACGGTAGAGTAAACATGAGTGTCATAATATCTAAGTACATACGTGTCATCAAAAAGTAGCCTTCTCAGTAAGGCCTGGGTCATCAGGGTGTGCCAAGTAGCATAGTGCATAAGTCAAGTACAGTCATCCAAAATATAAGAACCTATAAGGCTAACCTGCGCCTCATCTATACAAAACAAAAAGAGATAAACCATCACAGAAAGACTCCTAGCTAAAGTAACCAAAATCCTCGGCGAGGGAGATACTGAGAACTCCCACTCTGAGATCCTGCTAGCCTCAGAAACAGACGACGATAACCATGGGCAGTCATGTGATGGGATGGTCCAGATGTCGCTCCACCCCTACGTCGATGTCTCCCCCTGTAGCTCGATTTGCTCGGGTGGCTAGCAGAAGGCACCGGCATCGGACGCGGAGGCATAGGAGGATACCCGCCATAACTAAATCTTGGAGGAATGTCTGGTGCCTGCCACATACGTGCGAACGGGAGCCTCTGGCAGATACGGAAGTCTCCTGCAAAGCTATAAACCAGGGATATGGAAGTAAATAGAGATCGTCCTAGTATAAATGACCGCCTGACGGGCATGGTCGATCTCCCAGCCCATGCCATCAAAGTCGTGGTAATGAATCTCAAAGTCCCCCCAAACGAGGATCCTCGGCGGCTGCATCATCACAAGATGCATCAAAAGAAACTGTTCCATTGGGTGTGGCTGTGGCTGCATGATCTTCTTCAACAAAGTCTGAAACAGAAATAATATATACACACAAGCACGCAAACACAGGGAGGTAAGAACAACGTCCATTATAAAGCGGTAAATGTAAAAGTAGAACGAGAGTATGACAGTCCATGGCAATAATACAAGAAATCACATATGTTACAAATTTGACCTTGCTAACCTCTTCCACTTATCTCATGTCTCTCTATGAGTTTGTGCATATTTTCTTACTATTTTCACTATACTCCCTATTTTCGATAGGAATACGTTGGCGAACCCCCTTTTTCGATTGGGTTGTCGTCCTCCTTTCCCGATAAGGACACCTGCCTCCCTTTCCTGATAGAGACGGGGAGACAATAGCCTAGTCCACAAGGTATCCCCCTTTCCCGATAGGGATCCTCCTCCCCCTTTCCCGATAGGGACGTTTGTTCCCCCGTTCCCGGTAGGGACAGAGTGGATCTAACCTGCTGAACGAGGTATCCCCTTTTCCCATTAGGGATCCTCTCCACTCACATTCCCGTTAAGAATGGAGTGGTCACTAATGTATCATGTTCATGCATCCAACACCTTTTTATCATATGCCTCACATCATGTTATGTCACATATCCCAAAAATACCCCTTTAATCATTTTAAGTCATGTCACGAATCATACTCATATATGTTAGCATGCTATGGCAACATTCAATATAATTCCACACATAATGCATTTCAAACATGTTACCCTAAGCATGTTACTACCCACATATGGCATATACAACACAATTCACAGACAAGCACATTATCAGACAATCATATTTAATAATAAATAAAACCTATATTGGCTGATGCGCCTACGACGCCTATCCTTAGATATCGCAGACCATAACCCCTATTGATAGGACCACAACAAGTGTACTGGGTCGTTGCAAGTAATAAATTCGGTAAATAACCGGTTATCGTTCTTAATGATCGAAGGCCAAATATCAATATACGTTAGCGACTACTAAGTGAACACCAAAGGATTTTATATGATTGGAAAGTTCAAGTGACAATGTAATAGGGGTCTTTGAAAAAGTATTCAATAATAAAAGGCATTAGGGACAAGTTTCAATTGATTTTCCACTATTGCATGTTGATTTGGTATTCACAAGTTATTCCCTCTATAGCTTTGTTATCAAACTCACAATGCTACTCAAATCCTAATTCCTTAGGCAAGTGAATCTTTGTTTCCCCTATAAACCCTAATTCCTTAGGTTGATGTAGTTGAAGAACAAGCATTAAGATCAAGAGTTCACAAAGATACTACAATCCCACGTCTATTCCTAGCCTAAGAATGGCATGCATGCAATCTCAAGCATTCACACATAGAACTTCCATTCAACATATGAACCACAAATCAATCCATGGGTGATCAAATCATGAAAAGCATTAAGAACAGAGATTGAACACACAAAGCAAGAGGAAATATGTCATCAAAGTACCCTAAACCAAATACAATAGTGTTCCATCAATATTCACTCATCCCTAACACAAGGAGTTTAGCTAGACATAGAGAAATAAATAAAACAGAGAGTTAAAGAGAAAGAACTAGGAGAATCCATGAAAGAATGTTGATGAATGTCTTCACTTCACACTCTCCATTGAGTTCCACCCTTAGGTTTTGTGCTTCCAAGTCCTTTCTCAGCCTCCAAGTCGTTATCCCCTTTGTTCTGACCTTAGATGGGTATTTATACCAACTGGGCCTGAAAGAAAGCCCAAAACGCGCAAGAAAAAATAGACAGCAGCAGGCACCCTGCGCCCTGGAACTTATGCTTCCAGTAGGCGCGCTGCGCCCTGCTTGCCTGGGCACCCTGCGCCCTGTTTTATCTCATTTTTTCACTTCAATTTGCTCTCATAATCTTAGGTACATGTCTCCAATCAAACCTTTTCATACCTACAAAAAGGCAGGACCACAGTAAGGACATTTTTTCCATCAAAACAACAAAAGAGCTAACATGATTGTCAACTAGAATATCTCCACAACAAGGACTCAAACACCTAAGATTAGAGGCCAAACAAGGAATAAAGTCTAAGTTTGCATGAGAATTCCCTTCAATTAAGTGCATGAAAATTAGCATACTAGGGAACAATCACCTATCCTTAGGTATTACTGACATCAACCCCTAGTAGGGCTTAGGTCACCCTACACATGCCAAACAATCAATTCTACTAAACATAACCCAATGAAAGTGCATTCTTTCTCCCACCTGGATTTCAGAGTAACCGGGATCTCTAACCAACGCTCAACCTTAACCATGAACTTACGAACAAATAATTGGACACCCCCAAACTAAAGTTCAGGTTCAACCACCACCACCAAATTCAATCTCTAGAAATATTTCATGGACTTTCGGTACCCATACTTGCACCAAAACCCTCGGCAAAACGACAATCAGAGATAAACCCTAGAAAGTCCGAACAGAGACAAACGAGTTGGCACCGTCGGATTGATGAATCACCACTTTGAACCACCTTGGATTTGATCTCCAAAGCTTGAGGAACTCAACAATGGCTGTTTCCAGGTCTGGTTAATGGTTTAAGGTCGTGGTAAAAGAGAGGATCCAGTAAAAGGATGAAGAATGGTGAAATTGGGCTTAAGTGGGAAAATTTACCTGCTCAGCGCGCGCCACGTGAGCCCTTATCCAGCTTGCGCGTGTCATGCGCGCTCTAGCACACGCCATGCGCTCTGCACCAGCTTGCTTCGCGCTGAAGGCTTCTCTCCTCCCACGCAGTCCAATGCATGTCTGCCAATTGTCACTCTCCCATTGGACCGAACGTTGGTCAAATCACAGAGCACCACGTGTCCCTCCAGGATAAGGGTTGACCTTCTGACCATTGACCACGCGCGTCATGCTCGTCCTAGGGCAAGGATTCGCGCGCCACACGTGCCCCATGCGCGCGTCACGCACGCTTTATTCCGGTTTCGCGCGATTTCTTCCGATTTCGACGCTCGTACGACCCAGAACTTGATACTCTAATACTTAAACATGATTCTAAACACAAAAGGGCATCTAATGGACCTAAGGATCAATATTCAAAGTCCCATTTGCTCGTTCGAAAACTCACGCTCGCTTAAGGTTACGAGCGCACAAAACCCTAATCCCGACTCCGATTGTTCTCAAACTTTACGAGGCTTCTAAGACTCATACCAAAACCCTATTAAGCACTTTTCTAACCTCATACATCCTACGAAGCCCCATAACTTACACTCTTGCAAACACGTTACTACACAAAAAGCGAATACACGACCTATTAGTCGAGTACACAGTCAAACATAAGAGAACACAACAAGACACACACCAAAACACTTAATCACGCATAATCACATGTTAAGCAAGGTTAGAAAATTGAAGATGTTACAAGAGTGATGCACAAGTATTAATTTGGGGTAAAATTGGGAAAAAAAATTAATATTACGTTGAAAAAAATAAAATGACACTTATTTGGAAACATTTGTTCTTTTTTGAAACGACACTTGTTTTGGAACAAAGGTAGTATCTTAAATGGTATTATAAAAAAAGTTTACTCCATCTGGTTTCAAATATAAGCAACAAAAAAAATCTCACGTTAATTAAGAATAATAGTTAATCTCATTTAATTTTCTTGGTGTAATAAAAAAAACTAATCGCATTTTCCAAAACGCCCTTAATGAAAAAAAATTTAATAGGAATATAAAAAGTTATTTGAAAATGAAATCTAAATTAATTGAAGGGTATTTTAGAAATTATATCATTAAATATGATATAATTAGTTAATATTTGCTTATATTTTGTACCACAAAAGTTGGGATTTTGTTTTTGCTTATACTCCCAACGTTCCCTTTTAATTGTCCAATTTTAAGATAATTTTTGTTACTATTTACTTGTCATTCTCGATGTTCAAGGTTATATTTATTATTATTTTTTTATCAATTATATCCTTGACTGTTTATTATAAAAAGAGAAATAATTGCAATTGAGTAATAAATACACAAGAGTATCGTAGAGAAAATACTAATATTTTCATTAAAAATAAAAAAAAAATTATTATTTCTTTAATTTATGCAAAACAATCTTAAACGATACTTAAAAAGGAACAAAAGTAATATTTGTAACTAGAGAGAGTATATCTTAAATAATAATTAATGATGTAATTAATGCTTCTCTTTAAGTGGTGCAGTATTTGTAGATAGATAAGATAAGATTGTGATTGTGAATCTCAATATTACTATTACTATGAATAAAAAATGAACACGTTAGAGAATTTTTTTTAACCTTTTTATTACTCTGATTAATGGAGATCAACTTAACTTGCGAATGTGAGCTTATAGGAAAAGAAGACAAGAGGATAGGCACATAGGCGTCAGCGAACAAGGATCGGTCCAATTGGTAAGAATTCAATTTATATCCAACAAAAATGTGAGTTTTAATCACGCTGTCGATGTGAGGAATTGTTAGTATTGTAAGTAACTCTATAAATGCTTAAAGTAGGGACGGATCCAGCCCAGGGCAGGCTAGAGCTGCAGCCCCTCCCTTTGGGCCATGTCTTACTAAATTACTAATAGGTATGGGCTGGCCCAACACATCTTCGTCTTATATTTACTTTCAAATGTTATAATGTATTAACTATATTATATTATTAGCATGTTAGAGCAGCCCTCTCCTATATGTATTCCCCAAGTTTCTCGTAAAAAATATATTTGTGTTCTGTGTCTCGCTATCATGAGTTCTTAATACAATAAACTTTAAATTACGACAAAAAAATTAAATACAAGAAACATTAAAAGCTAAATAAAAAATTGTGACTTCTTAAAATTAATTTATACATGTTTAGCCCCCTTTTGATGATTGTCTGGATCCGTCCCTGGCTTAAAGAATCTTGAGACGTTCTCTTATTCTTGTTAACCCTCGCTTTACTTATCTTAATAAAAAAAAAAGAGTTGCTATTTATTACGAAGAAATTGCGCACGAATTTGTAAGAATAAAGGCGGTGATGTGATTTTATCTTTTTAAAATGAACTAGTATATTTATCCGTGCTCGCACGAGTTATCTAAATTTTATAATATACAAAGTAAAATAAATCGTTTATTTATTTTTTGACAGAAAAATGAATCATTTATGAAAAGTTATAAAATTAAAAGTAACTAAATTTATATATAGTAAAATAATTATGAATAATGATTGATAATCGAAATAATTAATAAATAAAAATATGTAAGTCATTTAAATTATTTTTTTGGTGAAAATAAATATTTTACAATGTGAAATTATTGTTTGACCTAAGGTAATAATGGTTGATATAGTTAAAACAATAACTTAAAAATTAAATTAATTTAGGTAAAAAATTTAATGATTCTTATATTGTCACGTGACTTAGATAACATTTTGAATTTAAATTTGATTTAATTCAAATTTGATTGAATGATATTAGTCTAGATATGAACATTAATTGATTGATATGTCTTAATTAATGAAATATCATGAATTAAAAAATAAAAAATAAATTATTTTTTATTTTGACGGAAAAAAAATAAATGTGAAGCTATTACGTGGTATGGGTCTATGTGGTAAAACTCTATTTTATATAATATAAATAGATAGTAGATAAATTTCAACATAGATTAAAACTAAACAGGAATCAAACGGTTGAAATGCAATCGTCGTTATTCGTGAGCTGGACTTTCCTAAGATTTAGCTTTTTCCAAAAAAAAAAAAAAAAATGACAGGCGTTACGTAAGACGAACGAATTAAACCGTTCCCTCATGGTCATGGTCTTCATGTCTTGTCTTTGGCTCAACAAATCCCTGCCTCTCGCTTCACTTTTTTATTCAAAGCCTATCCTACGCAACGAAACACTCCCATTCTCAAATCACACCTTCTTTAATTCTCTTCTCTGATAATCTCACCCCCATCACCATGGATCCAAATTCCGACGAGGTTGTCCGCGAGTTCCCCCACCTCTTCCGTCTATACAAAGACGGCCGCGTCGAGCGTTTTCTCGGCACCGAAACCACCCCACCGGGCACCGACCCACAAACCGGCGTTCAATCCAAAGACATCACCATCAACCCCGAAACCGGAATCGGCGCTCGCCTCTACCTTCCCCCAACCGCCGCTTCTTCTTCCCAAAAGCTCCCCCTCCTCATCTACATCCACGGCGGCGCCTTCTGCGTCTGCACCCCCTTCAACCCCGGCTACCACCGCCACCTCAACACCGTCGCCGCCCAAGCAAACGTCGTCGTTTTCTCCGTGCATTACAGGCTAGCCCCCGAGCACCCCCTCCCCATCGCCTACGACGACACCTGGGAAGCCATCCAATGGGCTGCCGGCGCTTCCGATCCCTGGCTCAAAGACCACGCCGATCTCGGACTCGTTTTCTTCGCCGGAGACAGCGCCGGAGCGAACCTCGCACACAACATGGCGATGCGAGGGTCAGAGGAAGGGTTTGGGGCGTTGAAGCTGCAGGGGGTGGTGCTGATTCATCCTTATTTCGGGAACGAGGAGAACGACGAGCTGGTAAAGTTTCTGTACCCGACTTATGGAGGATTGGATGACCCGAAGATACATGCGGTTAAGGATCCGAAACTTTCGGGTATGGGGTGTAAGAAGGTGCTGGTGCTTGTGGCGGAGAAGGATTTTCTGAGGGAGAGAGGACGGAGCTATTATGAGGGGCTGAAGAAGAGTGGGTGGAGTGGGGTGGTGGAGATGGTGGAGACGGAAGGAGAGGGACACGTTTTTCATTTGTTCGACCCCACAAAGGAAAAGTCTGTGGCCCTTGTTAAACAGTTTGTCTCTTTCATGACGCAAATCGAGAAAGATGTACGTCGTTCGTCGTAAATGTGTACTATACTACCAGTAGATTTATTTTTAGCGAGTGTTTGGGACCTAAATAATTTACTACCATTTTTAATGTTTTGCTAGCTAGTAGTATTTGTTATCTTTCGGCATGTAACTTTGAAATTTGAAATTAAGCTAGGGTCGACGTGTTGAATTCTCTTTCATGAGGACTGAACTGAATCCATTTTTTTTAGTATTATGATTATGAATTCTCTTGTTCCGTGTTTTCGTTTTCAGATTTCACGTGTAACTGAGATGGCCAAATATCGTTTCAAATTGGGTAATTGTTTCTGCATTGCAAATTCGTAACCGCTAAAACATAATTTGCAGCTTCATGCCTTGTTTGCTTGCAATTTGCTTTAGATGTTTTCAGCGAAACAAAACAATATCATTATCCCCCATGCCAAAACAGTAAAATTTTGCATTAAGTGGATGCCATTGTTAGGAGTACTATTTATCAAGCCTGTGTTTGGTTCTGAGGAGAAGTTGTGAATAGAGAAATAGATGAGAGAGTGTGTAAGAAGAGAGAAAAAGATGATAAATAGAATAGATTTAGGGTATTGATTGGTTTAAGAGAAATAAAAGAGAAATAAGTGTGTTTAATTTTTAAAAGGACAAAAATATCCTTGTGCTAAAAATTAATTTATTTTTTCATTTGGATTAATTAATTAAATTTCTTAATTTAGTTTTCTTATAAAAATCATTTACATTACTCTACATAATTAAATTATTGCTTTTATATTCACCAAAAAAAAATTTCACCAAAAAATTTATTGCTTTTAATTAATTAAATTATTAATTTATTGTAAATCAATTAATTGATCAATTTAATTTAATTTAATTAGCTTAATATAATTTAATTACCCACAAACAAAGAATAATCCACCCACCCCCAACTTGTAATCGACCCCCACCTGTACGCTACACAGACAACCGTTTTATTCACAACCACTTGTTTGTGTGTGTGTGTGTGTGTATATATATATATATATATTTATTTATTTATTTATTTATTTATTTATTTATTTATTTATTTAAAAAAATCAACCAAATCCTAATAAGAAGAGAGCAAGTGGCGAAATTGGAAGTGAGGTCGGTGAAGGATGTCATTTGAGCCTCTGCAACTCGGACTGAGTTAGTGGTCATGATTGACTCGTCGATGCCGGAGAGAGAGGCTCGCAATCAGACACTCCACAGTCCACCTCACCACGTTTTTATCTTCATGATTTTGCGCAACTCTTATTACACTGCATCACCGAGTGGGTCTGTGAATCTGGGCATGGGCATGGTGGCACTGAGATGCAGGAGAAGGGCAGAATGGAAAAGAGACAATTTTGGAGCGTTCCCTTCCATTTCTTCGCATTAGTGCAAAGAAACAAAAACAGTGTGGGACCCACGTCAATTTGTTCTCTCTGCTCCATTTCTCTGATATACCAAACGAGAGAGATGCTGCGCTTCTTCACTCTTTCTCTCTCTCCGTCGATACCTCTCACAAAACAAACACGAAAACATGTATTGTATTCATTAGTTCGACAATTCATGTTATTAATAGAAAACATGTTCAATTTTTTTATTTAAAAGATAATTTTGAAGTGATAGTTTGATAAAGCTTGCATGAGCACATGTTATCTAAGGTAGTAATATTTAGATGACACTTGCTTGTGCATACTTTATCCGAAGGTTCTTTAAATAACACTTGTCTGAACGTTATCGAAAGTTTGAAACAAATTTAAAGAAGTGCGAAAGTACTTCTTTCTCTTAGTACTATCTCCCTTGCAACTCGGAATGTCAACTCATCACACAGAGCTCTATGGTGGCAATACACCCACGCCTTTGCAGAGAAATGTTGCAGTAATGGCACGACACTTGCTTTGGGGAAAAGCCAACACACTCTCTTCACTTAGGATTTTAGGGAGCCATTTTGCAACAAATGAGTATAGAAGCTTCTAGACCTGAATCGCTCCACCAACCACAAACTTGCACAAGCCAAACTCCGTCAATCTCTATGGCGACATTGAAAAAAGGAAGGCTCGATATCAGTGGGGCAATTCTGAGTCATGGGGGGGGTAGATTTGTAGTGTCAATCATAGTGGGATAAGATGTGCCGACGA
The DNA here is from genome assembly GCA_037113605.1 of Calophaca sinica. NCBI lineage: Eukaryota > Viridiplantae > Streptophyta > Magnoliopsida > Fabales > Fabaceae > Calophaca > Calophaca sinica. The sequence continues at coordinate 96,012,694 of CM073734.1, read as the reverse complement.
GAGTAGAGAGCCAAGGAGAAAGAGAGAGGGTTGAAGATATATATTATGGATTAAGATCTGGTGGGAAGGTCTATGTTTAGATTGAGTGGGACTGCTAGAAAAATCTAGAAAAATCAGTTTTAGAGAGGGAAGGAATCCCTCACTAAATGATTAAAAATCCGTCACAAAACTATTAGCGACGAAATTTTGTGACGAATACGAATTCGTAACTGAATTTGCCGTCGCAAAAATTTTAGTGAGGGAAACTAGGATCCGTCGCAATTTGTGACGGAAAATATCTCTCACAATTCTATAAAATTCGTCACTAAATAATAGACACAAATAAAAAAAATAGAATTTTTCGTCGCTAATAGTGAAGGATTGAATCCCTTTCTATTAGTGACAGATTTTTTCCCTCGCTAATTTGCACTTTATTATAAAAATAATAATTGAATATTACAACCGCCTCCTCCTTCCACCACCGCCTTCTCCTTCGTCTCTCAGCCTCCTCGTCCAAACCCAACAACCACCTGGCCCTCCATCTCAGATCCACCATCACAGAACCACCTATCAACTCCCACCGTCACCCAGAAGAAGAGAAGAACAAATCTGGCTTATAAATCTACAGATCCAGCTTACAAGACTAAACACCACGAAACAGATCCACCACGATCTCACTAGTGGCGCGGCTAGATAGAAGATGGGAGAAAAGATCTCACTAAGATCTCAGTGTTAATTTCAGATTTGAGTACATAATCATGCAAAAAAAAACACGAAATAGAATATGGTAGAAAAGAACCTGAGTGTTTTAACTTCTCACCCAAAAATTACACAGAAGCCAGAAAACCAAAAATTGAAAAAGGGACCTAAAACTAAAGTGTTTTTTTTTCCGTATTCATTGGTGATCTCACTATCCTCTTCTGCTTCTGCTCGTTCGTCCTTTCTTTTCTTCCAGATCTAGAATCACTCTGTTGCTCTTTTTTAGATTCAAGACGCTCTCCCTTTTTCTATGCGGTCATGTGGGTGGCCTTTATAGACCCATACTTGCGGAAAAAAAGATTCAAATCAGTACTAAAATCAAATCAAATAAGAAGATAAGAAGATAAGAGAAAAGGAACGAAAACCCCCTTTTTCTGCACCCAGATCGACGATTTTGAGCAAACATGTTGGTTTATCTGTTGATCTTGTTCGGATTTGGTGGAGAGAAAGGAAGGGAAGGGAAAGATTGAGATGTGGATGAAGGAGTGGCGGCCGAGAGAGTGGTAAACCGAGAGATGGGGAGAAGAATCAGAGATGAGGGAGCCATTTTTGGTGCTTCGAGAGCTTCAAAGATACCAGAAGAACGAGGTAGAATAGAAAAGCTGAGAGAGAAAGAGAGAAGCACATAGAGTGAGAAAGAGAAACGTGTTGTCTTCCTCACGCACGCAGGTTAATGGCAATCTATTCAAAGTGCAAAAAACAAATTGTATTCTAAAACTTCAATGAAACGGATCCCCATGACATCTAATGAGCCAATGAATAAGCGACACATCATCAAGAGAGGTGCTTAAAAATCACACACGCAGACACAACGCTTATCTCCTCTTTGTTTTATTATTACTAGCAGCAAGACAGGCACTACCTGTAAAAAAGAATGGATAGAGAGTACAATATTTTATGCAAGAAGAAAAAGAAGATGTAGTTTTTTTTGCAGTTTTTTTCTTGTAAACTACTCAAGGGTAAAATGGGAAATAAATTAGGACACCAAAAAACAGTTATTGAAACCCATTCCCTTTATATAATGGTATAGATTATTTTTTTTTCTTTTGGTACAATCTTCTCTTTGTTGTTTTTACTATCTTCTTTTTTTTTTTTACTAGATGTGCTGCACTTTTTTTTTTGTAAAACTGCACCTTTTATTTAAAAAGAAAAAAGAAAAATTGTAGCACCAAAGACTGAACCTTCTTTTATTTAATTCATGGAATCCTTGAATATTTGGGAGGTTGTAGTGACCGATTTAGCGACCGATATTTTGGTCACTAATTATCGATATCTAAAATTGGTAAATATTTTTTTAATTTTTTATAGCGAATAAAAATCCGGTTTAGAGGCCGATATTTCGGTCGCTAATTATCGGTCTCTAAATCGGTCGCTAAAATATTTTTTGCGACCGATTTAACGATATTGTGATTTTTTCTACCTCTCTTTTGGAGGGATGCGTCGCGCCTCATTGTGACGGATTTTGTCACTAAACTACATCTTACAAATTTTGTGACGAATTTAGTGACGGAAGAGTTAGAGAGGGTATCTTTTTGTCTCAAAAATCCTCACTAAATATATTTTAGTCAATTTGTGACGGATTATGTGACGGATGAATTAGTGACGGATTTTTTCCGTCACTAACTCCGTCACAAACTAGATACAACTTAAGTCCACCTGATATCTTGTTTTCTGTCACTAAATCCATCACTATTAGTGAGAGATATGTGTCCTTCTCAAATTTTCTTCTCTAAAATCAATTTTTCTAAATTGTGAGATCAAACTATAGAAACATAAATTACAAAGTGAGGTATGACATAACACCTATGAAATAGGTGCTGCACATTCGAATTCGCCGCTAATCAATAATATAATATATTTATCATATTGAAAAGATTAATAGTAATTAAATTATATTTTCATATAATTGAGTCCCGGGGGAAGTATTACATTAGAGACGGCTATTTTTTTTTTTTTACGGAAATTACTTTCTTCAAAAAATGCAATAGAGACAACTATTGATATAGTGATAACAGTAATAATAACATGCTAAACAGTTGTATACAGACAAGCATAAATTTATCAGAAATGTTAAATGGACACAGGGGTTGGACACAGACACATTTTACTGTAGTAAAATACAAACCTGCGCACGCACCCAACTCACGTGCTTCTTTTCCTTTAATTTCATTTTATTTTCCCTCCTTCTTTCTTTACTTTCCCTCCCGACTTTTGGTCAAAGAATTGGAAGAAGCTCGCGGAGCTGAAGCAAAATACGGTCTTTTTTCTTCTTTCATCTTTTATTTCATTTTTCATTTTCCGTCGTTCTTTCCTTTGTTTTCCCCCTGCATCGTGAGTAACAACACTGAGGGAGAAAAGACTGTGGGACGAACAAGGCGACGCCATTCTCCCAACGCCATCGCGTTGCGTTCTCCAACGCGATTAGTGACGAACGAGGCAAGCTCTCAGCCCACCCGAAGGTCACGCCCAACCCTCACTCACGACGGCACTCCCTCGGTGAAGCTCCTTGCTCCTTGCGTCGACCACCGCCTCCCACCGTGACCGACATCTCCCCGTACCACGCCTCTGTTCTCCGCGCAGGAAGACAACGAGCCACCGTCGTTCAGTTGCGGCTTGCATTGTGTTCAAGGTTCGCTTTCTTCTTTCTTTGCCTTCGTCTCATTTCTAGGTTTTCATGCTTTTTGGCAGGGAAAAGCCCCTTCTCATTTCTAGGTTGCATTCTTGATGATTATATGAGATTGATGAGCTTGACTATTTTGCTTTGATTTGAAATATGGAGCTGAGGAAATTGTATCTATAATCTGCACTTGATGGTTGAGCAATGAAATTGGTTGTATAATCTTGCAAAATGATGTTCCTTGACTTGTTTATGTTGATTGGAATGTCTAATTTTGAATTGAGTCATTTGGAATGTGGCCTTTCTTTCTGTATTTGATATGTGGCCTTTCTTTCTGTATTTTCAGTTCCTATGGCCAAGGTTTGACTATAAGTACTTTTGTTTGGGAACTTGTTGAAGGACAAACTGGTAAGTGTAGCATTCAGTATCCATTACATAATTGGTTGGAATAGGACTGTTTTCAAGAGGCTGAAGAACAAATAGTGGTTTCAAGTTGCATTATAGGGTATTTTGTGTTAACTTTTGAGAATATTGGATATGTTTAATTTGTAATTTACGTGAAAGTTGCTGTTATTTTGGGGCAATGCTTGCTGGAAGATTTGTATGCATAGTCATACTTGGTCACTATACCATTTTATTAAAAAGATAGGCAACTTACCATGTACAATTTTGGTTGTCATTTTCATTGAAGGTAATGGGGAGGTGCGTCAAATCGCAGCTCAAATATAGCAACAAGGATAAAGGGTGGCCCTAGGGCCGCACCCAAAGTGTAAAACTTGACTCCCATATGTCACCAGGGCATATGTGAGAAGGACCAAGAGGACCACAAAGAAATAATTGTTCCTTGGGCCTTGGATTTAGGAGAGCAAGGTGGGGGAGACCTTTTTGTGCAAAATTGTATATCATGTTACAGCTTGGATATGGATGAATGTAATGCAACTGCATGTTTATTGCCATTTTAGGGTTGTTTTGGAAAAATATGTTCATGTATAGACACTTCTTTGGAAAAGTATGTATATGGTGTTTATTTGGTTTATGTATGGACGTTGGTTTGGATGAAGTTTTGTTTATGTATGGTCGTTAACAGCAAATCACCTCCCTCATCCAAGTCATTACCCAGGTCGTTGTCAGTGGTATCATGTTGGCAGCTCTGACATAATGTATGGTCGTTATATTCTGTATTAGTTTTCTGAATTCTCTTTGAAATAGCATCAAGTGTCGTTCGAGTTTTAAAAAACAGGCATTAAAACATTCAAATGTATACCTCGTCTAGAGGTTGGTGTGATGTCGAGGTCCTGGATCCGAGATGTCGAGATCCAAGGTTGTCCTCCTCATCTGGTGAAAAGCTTGGTGGGAGAAACTCTTTGTCTTTGTCAAGGTCATAGATCCGAGATGTCGAGATCAGGGATCCGAGGTAATCATGATACAGAGGATCCGATGTTATAAATCATCACCAAGTCGAGGCGAAGTGTTTGCTCGAGGTCAAGAACTAGTGGGCGACATCAAGGACCTCAGTGCTTTTGGGTGTAACAGGTATCGTTCTCATTGCTCGACATCGGATTCAAGAAGTTCGGAATGCCTTTGCCTTATGACATCGGTGTTGTGTAGCTAGACAACTACATGCCTCTCTGGCATCGGAACCTATCTCCATCATATATGTGGAGGTCAGTCAGTAAAGGATTTAAGAGGATTTGAAGTTTACCTCATCTTTGATGGTGGCTTTAAGGAGAGCCATGTCATGAATCCACTCTTCTGCAGGTGGTGAGCTTGTCGAGCTCAGTGTTCCGAGGTTGTCATCCTCATCATCTGTCACGTCGTTGAGATCCTAGATCCGAGATGTTGAGATCCGAGGTCATTTGACAACGCACGTGCTCTTCGGCACGAGGTCGTTTTACATCTAATGTGTATGACTTCGTTTGACATCCAACATGCTCTCCGGCACGAAATCATTTTAGTGCATGTGCTTTTTACACATGGCTTGTTCGACATCCAACGTGCACGAGGTCGTTTGACATCCAACGTGCTCTCCGGCACGAGGTCATTTTGACATCCATCGTGCACGAGGTCATTTTAGTGCATGTGCTCTTCGCACTTGGCTTGTTTTCAAATACACTCGTGCTCTTTACCCTTGTGTTTTAGAGGATAATCTGACTTTGCTGATGTCGAGAAGATATGATTCGCTCACTCGAAGCTGACCAGATCTGAGATGTCGAGATCCGAGGTCGATATCTGAGATCCGAGATAATCACGTGAAGCTGTTTTGCTTTCACTTTGTCGATTTAATCGGTGTCTAGTTCCTGCGTAAGAGAAACATTGCCCAACTTCTCAATAGAGTGTCGATGAGCGTCGTAATGCTGAGGAGCATCTTGTTGGGTTGGTGTAATGCACTTGATTCACCAGATAAATGCACTTGATTCACCAGATAAATAAAAGGAACTTCAAATGATTTTAATGTTATTTATTAACAACCACTATCTGCAGAATTAAACTTCAAAATTCTACCTACTACCACACCAAAAATAATTGAAGCAAGACAACAAATTTCATCAAGGAAGCAACTAAACTTCACAATCATCCTTTCTTGATTCATTTCACTAAAATAGAAAAAAAAGGAGCCACAAATCAAGCAAAGCTTCACTAAACCAGTTATTAGCTACTAATTGATTATTGGTTTGTTCATTATGTATAGGTTTTCTGGAATTGATCATATGAACACATTCTGGAATTGATCATCCCTAGGGACAAAGGAAAATAAACATATGAAGACATACAAGGCAATCATTTAGAATATCACTTCCCAGTAAACACAGTGAAGAATTATGCCTCCCTGAATGAAGTATTTCAGGAGTAAAAAACTAAAACTTATCATTACATTACATAACAGAAATGTTAATTGTAAATTATTACAAGTACACACCTTGCTCAGAACGTGATTTTCCATGCAAACACGAAAATCATCTTCATCAAAAGTTGGGCCACAATGGACAATGCCAGTACCACCATCATCAGTGACACAAGATTATATAAGAAGAAAAAAACCAGACAAAGACAACCCAAAATCACATTGTCATGTATTTTCGGCAGTGAGGAGGGAGACGGAGGGAACCAAAATGCAACAGCGACGGAGGGAACCAGAATGCGATGGCGACGGAGGGAACCAGAATGCGACGCAGGGAGGGAGGAGGGAGCTGCGTTTCAGTCTTCACACTAGGGAGTGAGAGCTTCGGTGGGCGGCGGTGGTCGACGCAAGGAGCAAGGGAGCCACCGAGGGAGTGCCATCGTGAATGACCATTGGGTGAGCTTTGGGTCGGCTGTCGGCTGTTGCTCGTCCGATGTCAATGGTCGTCAGTCACTAAGGGCGCCCAATTTTTTGGTTTCGCAAATGTTGGAGGGAACGAAACAACTGAGGAAGAAGAGGGACATCTGCACGTGCGTTGGGCGTGGGATTACTTGTATTTTGCTACAATGATTTGTGTCCAGTATTTGTGTCTATGTGTGTGTACAATTAACATTCCTGTAAATTTATCAACACTTCTTCCCCTTTTAGATGCTACTAAAATTCAAACGTGCTTTCTTTTTAAAAAATGAAAAATATTCTACATTTTTTAACACGGCTTTGAGCCTAATTATATCCATCACAAAATCAGAAATGTTGTGTCCCAATGCATAAAATCTACTTTTTTTAGAATCAGCTCATGTGTTCCTTTTTCCTACCCGAATTTTTAAACTGGGGTTTGGCATGACTGAGTGGAATCTAAAACAAAAAGAAGGGGTTGGCCTCACTTATCGAAAAAAAGTGTTGGCCTCAGCTCATTTTCTTTCATCTATAGATCCATTCCAATCATTCCCTTTCACCAAACCCCCATGTCCTCCTTCAGTTCCCACAAACCCGGAGTGTGAATCCATAACTAAGGCTATGTTTGGTATGTAAAAAAGTGGGAGGAAAAAAAATTTATTGGTTAAAGTGTAAAATTGATGATGTGTTATATTATTATTGGTCTGTCACACTTATCCATGCATGCACACTTTTTACATTCTTAAAGAAACTTTTCCTTCCCTCCACTTTTCTTCCCTCCTCCCAAACATAGTGTAATAGTGATAGCAATCCAAGTTGCATCTACGATGTGTTTCCTCATTAAATGTATGCTTTCTAAGTTGCATCAATTTTATTTTTTTTGATCACTTTTCTTTTATCAACTAAGGCTATGTTTGGTATGTAAAAAAGTGGGAGGAAAAAAAGTTTATTGGTTAAAGTGTAAAATTGATGATGTGTTATATTATTATTGGCCTGTCACACTTATCCATGCATGCACACTTTTTGCATTCTTCAAGAAACTTTTCTTTCCCTCCACTTTTTTTCCCTCCTCCCAAACATAGTGTAATAGTGATAGCAATCCAAGTTGCATCTACGATGTGTTTCCTCATTAAATGTATGCTTTCTAAGTTGCATCAATTTTATTTTTTTTGATCACTTTTCTTTTATCTTTTTCTTATCAGTTTTTTCATATGTTCAGTTTTAAAGAAAGATAGTATTTCTTGATACATGAATTTTTATGTACTAGCTTGAACCTAAATTTTTATATTTTGACAAACTAATAACATTTTATACCATATGGTGTCACACAAGACTCATATATTTAAAGTCAGAAATATTTTGATATTATCAGGCCCACAAAAAAATATTTTGATATTATTTTGATTTCAGGTCTGTTTGTATAAGATTGTGCCACCCAAAATACCGGTGGCCATATGCTTTTGGTAGAAGCTGTCATTGGCTCGCTTCAGAAAAAAGCCAATTTAGGTGTATTGGAAATCGGGATTTGAGATTATCCGGCGAGACAAATCTCAAACAAACACACACTTCAAAGACAACAGTAAAGGATTTTATAAAGCAAGTGGAGCATACTTTAAACCTATCAGTTCTTGTTTAAATGAGACATTTCCCATAAGTTAATTTTATCTGCAAGATATCTTCTTATCAGTTAATTAAGTTTGTAGGCAAAGCAAAACAAAGCAAAAAAATTCGGTTTATATCCTAATAATACAAATAGTTTACATAAAACAATTGACTAGTTAGAGTGTCTTACTTAACCTTTTTTTATTGATTAAATTTTATGTGAGATGGGTCCCGCTAACTCACTAGGGTGAGGGAATGTCTCACAAATTTAGTTCTTGAAATAGTATGAGTTAGACAATTTGTCTATAAAATTAACGAAATTCTAAAATGATCTCTAAAATTGAAAATACTCGAACACAAATACTCAATCAAAAAAGTTTCAAAAGACTAATTTCAAGAACGATTTTAGTAATTCACTCAATTTATTTTCATTTGTTTCTCCTGAAATTTAACACAAAATTTCAGTTAAGAATGACATAATGTGTTGGACCTGCCTGGCCAACCCACAAAATGGGGAAGGTAGATTAGGGGTACCCTAATTTGAGTTAACTGTCAATGACTGATGGAACTCGTGGAAGAAATGGTATAAAATGGGGCATTACTAAGCAACAACCCCCCTTCTTTCTTCCAAACCAAACAGCCTCTCTGACTTCTACACTTTCGATTCGCTACTGCAAGAAAGACACAAACACAAAAAATGGCAGCAAAAGAGAATGAAATAACCCATGAATTTCGCTTCTTCCGCGTTTACAAAGACGGCACCGTGGAGCTCTTCCTACCCACCACGCAAAAAATTCCTCCTTTCGATGACCCCACCACCGGTGTTCGCTCCAAAGACACCCTCATCTCCACCAACCCACCCGTCTCCGCTCGGATCTTCTTGCCCCGAATAACTAACCCGACCCTGAAACTCCCCACTCTGCTCTACATTCACGGCGGTGGGTTCTGCATGCAATCCGCCTTCTCCTCCACGTACCATAACCTAGTCGCCGCCGTCGCCGCCGAAGCCAACGTCATTGCTGTCTCCGTTGACTACGGGCTATTCCCGACCCGACCCATACCCGCTTGCTACGAGGACTCCTGGTCTGCACTCCAGTGGATCGCGACGCACGCTGGCGGAAGCGGACCCGAGCCCTGGCTGAACCAACACGCCGATTTGCAGCGGGTTTTCGTCGCTGGCGACAGTGCTGGTGGGAACATCACCCACACGTTGGTGAGTCGGGTCGGGAAGTGTGGGCTACCGGGTGCAAAGATTGTCGGGGCGGTTTTGGTCCACCCGTATTTTGCGGGTACGGAGGACGATGACATGTGGATGTACATGTGTCCGGAGAATGAGGGGTTGGAGGATCCTAGAATGAAACCGGCCGCAGAGGATCTGGCTAGGCTTGGGTGTGAGAGGGTGTTGGTGTTTGCAGCTGAGAAGGACCATTTGTTCAATTGTGGAAGGAATTATGTTGAGGAGCTTAAGAAGAGTGGATGGTGTGGGAATGCTGAGCTTGTTATAAATTGGGGATTGAAGCATTGCTTTCATATTTTTCACCCCGAAGAAGACACGGCTCGTGAATTATTGCAAAACTTGGTTTCTTTCATCATACGAGATTAGATTTCTCAAGTCTACTATGCTGCTATAGTGTATGGCCTAATGACCTTAATTTTTATGCTTAATTAATCTGTTACTTTATAGTTCTAGTTTCGCATATATAGTTTGTTTAATATGGACAATCAAGAAAATGGTCCGGTCAGTGGCGGAGTTAGCCCCTTTTTTACAAGGGGCTAAATATAAAGATTAATTTTTTTTATAGATAAAATGAACTACTTCGGTCTGAAATTAATTTTTTTTAGTAATAAATTACTACTTCGGTCTGAAATATAAACAAAAAAAATATCTAAAATATAAGCAATTTGAATATTTTTTTAGTATAAGTACTTTATCTGATAAATGTGTTCTATTACTATACTGAAGTAGCGACCTAAATATTTTTTGGGGTAACAAAATTCTATATTATTATACTCGTTTTTAGTAATTTTTTTTTGGTAGCAATGGCTACCGGCTTCGCCCCTTGGTCCAGTAGCGGTGAACAATGTGTAATCATTAGATTTCATATATGTATCATAAACATTAGATTTCTGCTGAATATTGCTAGAAATTGATTGTTATATATGCTGAATAGTACCCATTCTAATGCAGAATGCTGCTTTAAAATATGCCCCCAGCACCATAACTATCTTGGGCAATGGTTTATCAGATATTTTGAAAGGCTTTTACTCTAACCAAAAAAAAAAAAAAAGTCTCGCTGGTTGGTAATGCATCAGAAACACATCACAAAAATGAAAATTCTTTCATTCAAAAGTAATTTTACACAAAGCCACGGCGGTCAACAAAACAGTCAAAGTCATTTACCAATAGTTATAAGGTTGATTGCTAGGATCCCACGACATCGTAATATCTTATCATAAATCATTTATAATGATAGACCATTAACTTCCAAATCAAATTAGCAACAAGAAATAGTAATAGTAATAGCAGTAGCAACAATAAGAGCAGCGGTAGTAACAGTAGTAGGAGGAGGAAAAAATAAAAAACAATGTACCGAACAAAATAAAGGGCAAATGTAACGGGAAAAACACATTTCCTACTTTGAACAGCGAATCTATTACTAATAATAAAGCAAGGTTTTTGAGGGACACGTGTCAGTCCCTCAAAAACCTTGCTATTTTACTATTTTATTATTATTTTTATTTTTATTTATTTTTATTTTTTTATTTTTTTATTTTTTATTTATTTTTTTAATTTTTTTAATTTTTTTAATTTTTATTTTTATTTTTATTTTTCTTTTTCTTTTTCTTTTGCTTATTTTTGTCTTACTTTTTATGTTTTTATGTTTTTCTATTATTTTTATTATTTGTTTTTATTTTTAATTTGTCAATTTTGTTTTTATTTTTATCTTTTTATTTCCTATTTTATTTTTTCCTTTTTATTTTTACGGTCATTTTTATTGTTGTTTTATCTTTTTGTAATTTGAATTTTATTTTTATAATTTTGTTACCTTTCTTTTCGCTTTTTAATATTTTTATTTTTAATTTTCTTTATTTGTTTCATTTCTTATTATTTTAAAACACTTTTAATTGTTAATATATTTTTATACAACCAAAAAGTCTTTATTATATAAATATGATTATATTTCTTTTTAGTCACGAGAAACATTACTTAACACATCAAATTTATAAATATTTTTATTTTTATAAGTAATTATTTTATTTTTCAATTCTGCGAGAAAACATTACACGTTGTTATTGTAATTTTATCGTCTTTTAACAAATATCAAATTTATAAATATTTTTATCATTTATAAATAATTATTTTACTTTTTAGTCCCTATGGGAAAACATTACAAGTTGTGAGTGTAATTTTATCGTCTTTTAACACATAAAAAATTTATAAATATATTTATTATTTATAAACGGTGTTTTTGTTTTATAGTCCTTACAAGAAAATATTAAATATCGTCGTCGTAATTTTATCGTCTTTTAACATATATCAAATTTATAAATGTCTTTATCATTTATAAATAATTTTTTTGCATTTTTTATTTTTTTATATTCTTTTAACTTTTTTAATTTTTCTGTTTATCTTTTTCTTTTTCTTTTTCTTATTTTTGTCTTACTTTTTATTTTTATTTTTCTATTCTTTTTTATTTTCTATTTTTATTTTTTTATTTGTCAATTTTGTTTTTATTTTTATCTTTTTATTTCCTATTTTATTTTTCTTATTTTTTCTTTTTATTTTTTACGGTTATTTTTAATGTTTTTATCTTTTTTGTAATTTGAATTTTATTTTTATAATTTTGTTACCTTTCTTTTCGTTTTTTAATATTTTATTTTTTTTTATTTTCTTTATTTGTTTCATTTTGTATTATTTTAAAATACTTTTAATTGTTAATATTTTTTTATATGAGCAAAAAAGTCTTTATTATTTAAATATGATTATATTTCTTTTTAGTTGCTATGAGAAATATTACTTAACACATCAAATTTATAAATATTTTTATTTTATATAAATAATTATTTTATTTTTAAATTCTACGAGAAAACATTACACGTTGTTATTGTAATTTTATCGTCTTTTAACAAATATTAAATTTATAAATATCTTTATCATTTATAAATAATTATTTTATTTTTTAGTCTCTATGGGAAAACATTACATGTTGTGGGTATAATTTTATCGTCTTTTAACACATAAAAAATTTATAAATATGTTTATTATTTATAAACGGTGTTTTTGCTTTTTAGTACCTACGGGAAAACATTAAATATTGTCGTCATAATTTTATCATCTTTTAGCACATATCAAATTTATAAATGTCTTTATCATTTATAAATGATTTTTTTTGTTTTTTTAGTCCCTACGGGGAAACATTACAAGTTGTCGGTGTAATTTTATCTTCTTTGAACACATATCAATTTTATGAATAGGTTTATTGTTTATAAAAGAAAACTCTGCTTTATAGTTCCTACGGGAAAACATTACATATTGTGGGTGTAATTTTATCGTCTTTGAACATATATCAATTTTATGAATATCTTTATTATTTATAAAAGATAATTTTACTTTTTAGTCCCTACGGGGAAACATTAAATGTTATGTGTGTAATTTTACTGTCTTTTAACACATATCAAATTTATAAATGTCTTTATCATTTATAAATAATTATTTTGTTTTTTAGTCCCTACAGGGAAACATTACAAGTTGTTGGTGTAATTTTATCGTCTTTGAACACATATCAATTTTATGCATCTATTTATTGTGCTCAAGAATTATTTGAATTTAACAGAACATGAATATAGTATAAACAACTTTTTAAATATGTATTAAACTGTTTACGAATAAGGTGTTTTTACATATGCATAAAAACGAATAAGACCCGTGCGAACGCACGGGTATCTTGCTAGTTTAACAATCAGAAAGAGAATATTCTCATAAGTAAATTGGATTGGATTCCATATTATTACAGACAAACTGAATAAGTCAAGTACTAATACGATAACTGAAATGGACATTTTATTCAAAATTTCTGAAATAATCGATTGCTTTATGGGAGTTATTATCGTACTCATAAAAGCATATACTTTGGGCCGGTTAGTGGGCTGTGCAAGCAGTGCAATAGCACAGGGCCTCAAATTTTGGCCCAAATTTGAGGGCCCCAAATTTTTTGTTATATATATAATATTGCGTGATATATGTCACGAATCCTTGTGCAGTGCAGCGGTAGTTTTGTCTTTAGCAGCCCTTGCGACCCGTGTTCGAGTCCACCACATGACTTTTTTGCGTGGGAAATATATTTTTGTGCCAAAAATCGATGAAAACAATACCTGAGCGAGATTCGAACCCCGCTCCGGCGAATAAAACTAGGCGCCCAAGTCACTGCACCACCTTAGATTTGCTGTATTATATGTGAAATACTAATATATATACCTAATTTTTAGGGGCCCAATTTTTAAGATTAGAGCAGGGCCTCCAAAATGATTAAGACGGCCCTGCATATACTACTCCCTCTTGTCCATATTAGAAACTTTAATTCATACAGACCAAGAAAATATTTTAAAATTAGCTAATTCTAATTAATACCCTTAAAAAATTAAATTTTTTCCACAAATTCACACAAATTCCACTAACTTAAATAAGGGTATAATTGAAAATTAACATTTATTAATGTAAAAATTGATACCTGTTTCTTATATTTTGAATCAAAAAATTGGACTTGTTTGTCTCTGATAATGTGGACCGAAGTATTACTTTGAGATATCAAATATTAGTATAGTTAATAAGAGCACCCATAGCGGGCGTGCACTAAATATCCGTGTCTTACATTGTAAAGTGGGCCCAGTCCTGAATGCAACGCCCGATCCTGATTTTTCAACGCAATCATTTGTTTACCGTGTTTTCTGTCGCTAATGCAAGGCCAAATTAAAAGAACGGAAACTAACTTTTAGCATGCCACATCAGCTTCGGAAATTGCATGTTAGCTTCGGAAATTTAGCAACTGTGTTAGATGCTCTCGCTATTGTTGCTCTAAGAGCATCTCCAATGGTGAAATTTAAACAACCCATTAGGAGTTCTTTAAGTGGCTTCCACATGACACATTATTTTTTAGCAAACCATGATTATTTTGCTCTAATACTTAGTTTTTTAAGTGAGTTTCGTAAGTAGTCCCCACATGTCATACTTTAATACTTTAGTCTTTACACTTAAAGGATTGTATTAATTTCTATTGAGTTTGAACAAAAAAAAAATATTATATTTTAATTCTAAGGATCGTCTTTTAATAGTCTCTTACATAAGAGACGTCTCATAAATTTAAGAGACAATACACGTCACGTAAATAAGGTCTACCGGTAAAAAAAAATAAGAAACGTTAACTATTAGTTAAAAGATGCCCGTAAGCTTGTGTTGGAGATGATATAATGTATTCACTTTAAGTTTTCTTATCTTTAGTAAGTACTACATGCTTAAAAAAGGAATAAAAAAGTAACTGTCTTATTTAAAAATCACATGACTTGTTAGCATGACTTCTGCCCTTGTAATATCCGCAGCCCCCTAGAATGGAATGCAATCTCGAGGACCAATTAGACTGCCGCTTACGTTTCTTTTTAAGTGTTGTTTAAAGTTGTTTTAATAAAAAAAATTATTAAATTTTGTTTTTTTATTATAAAATTATTAGTTTTTGTGTGTGATATTTTCTATTTTTCATTACTTTATTGCACATGTTTCTTTTTACACTAAATAGTTAAAAATATAATTGACAAAATATAGTTAATGTGATCTTAAACTTTAAAAATTATATATAAATAAAAACAATTATTTTTTCTAAAAAATAGTCACTTAAAAAAGAAGGGAGGTAATAAGTCTTTTTTTTTAAACCAAAAATTACACTCTTAAGTATTACTAGTCAACATTATCTACGTGGTTTTCCCCTTTTCTCCATTTCTAATTTCAATATGCATTTAATATTTTAAAACCATAGTTAATCATGTAAAAAACCTGGTATTTATATAACAAAATCCTATAATATAATTTTTTTCTAATTTAGTCGCTATAACCTCTATCACACTTCCTCAAAAATAAAAAACCTCTATCACATGAAGACAAATTGAACATAAATCAAATATTTAGAAAATAAAACGAAGAAAAAAAAGTATATTATGTAAATACTAAAACAAAACAATGTGGACCAATCGTAACTCATTTTAAAATATTATGGACAGAAAAAACATAATTAACCGTTAAATAATAAATATACATATTCCGTCAAAAAAAAATAAAATCATACTCCTTCATGTTTCGAATTTAAGTAAAAAAAAAAAAACCCAACTATGGTTGTTCAAAATATAAGGAAAACTCAATTAATTATATTCTATTTAATGAAACAAGTTTTCATGAAGGACAATCTAGAAAATACAATTACATTTTTTATTACACCAACAAAATTAAATGACATTAACTATTATTTTTAAGACTTAATTGCATTTTTGGTTCCCAGGAATCGCATTAGTGCAATTTTGATCCCTGAGTTCTAATTGAGTGAATTGAGTCCTCCATGTAGGGGTGTAAACGAGTCAAGTCGAGCCGAGCATTTGAAGCTTCAGTTTGGCTTGTGAAAAAATGTAAAGCTTGAGTTTGACTCATTTATTTAATCGAGCTTAACTAAAAGTTTGATCTTGTATTGGTAAAAAAACGCAAAGGTTGAATTTAGCTTGTTAAACTCATTTATAACTAATTATTTTTGTATTTATGAAATTTTTTTCTTAAACTTTTTTTAAGTTTATTACTTTAGTTAATAAAGATTTTAATATTACGTGATAACAATGTCCTAGGGTGTTGGTTAATGAAATAAAAATAAAAAGTTTTTGGTAAAAGAAAAAAATACTCAAAAAAAGACATTAAATTTTTTATTTAAAAAAAAGCTCTAAAATTACCGGAACTAGTAGGAAAGATTATTCACGCGTTACCTGCTTTTGTTGTTCCTCTGGTGGTAAGTTGGTTCCAGCAAGAGCGAAATACATATTGTTCCCTACTTCTAGCAAACATTGCTTGAGAATAACGACACATTTTCTTAAAGAATGAAATGAAGATGACTTATGAATTGGATGGGAGAGAGCGAAACATTGAGAAACAAGTATAGAAATATTGTACGAATTTGGGGGAGATTTATGAACTAGGAGGGAAAGATTTGCCGAAGGAAGAAGCATACCCAATTCCCAATCAACATATTATATATATAACATAAATTAAAATTTATTTGAACAATGGTGATGGTAAGGAGTCCAAAACGTTCTACAATGTACATGAGCGAAAGTCAAAATGTGTCTCTTCACATGGTACCTGGGAAAAATGTCTGAACTAAATGCAGTAGCTCACTATAACATTTTTTCAAAATTCAATGAATTACTTAATACAATTAGTACGGTAAATAAAATATAAAATTAGAAAAGATAGTTATACTCTCAAACGAGCAATTCACGAGCCGTTAATATCGAGTCTTTAGGGCTTGAGCTTGGCTCATTTAAATAATCGAGCTCAATCTCAAACTTGGATTTGTTTATTTAACTAAACAAACGAGTTTGGCCGAGTATTTAACGAGTCAAGCTCAAATAGTTCACGAATAACTCAGCTCATTTACACCTATATCTTTATGTATCACAATTGTACGATTTTGGTCCACCAGGTTTAATTAAGCGAATTGGGTCATCTAGTTATTATAATTGTGCGATTTTGGTTCCTCCGTTAAATTGTCGTTCAATTTATAACTGAAAATGTGAAATAATTTTTAAATTTTTAAGCCAACTAACATGTCATCTAGAGCAAATGATATGTCATGTCATACTCACATGTGATACATCAACATTTTTTATTAAAAATTAAACCACAAGTGGGACTAAAATCACACAATTCCAATCACTGGAGGACACAATTTGTATAATTAGAACATGAGAACCAAAAGTGCACAATTGCAACACCTTGAGACCCGATTCGCGCAATTGAAATTTAGGGGACAAAAATTGCACAACCGTGATATGACCAAAAGTGCAATTAAGTTTATTTTTAATTAACGTAAATTTTTTGCTAAATTATACATTTAGTCCCTTATGTTTATTTTAGTTTTCAGTTTGGTCCCTTGTGTATTATTTGTTCCGAATTGGTCTCTTATGTCTAAAGATTACACCAATGTGGTCCCTATGTTTTTGTACCATAAGGGACAAAAAAAGACTACATTGGTATAATTTTTGTACCATAAGGGACTATTTCGGGAAAAAAAAACAAGAGGGATCACGATTAACACATAAGGGACCAATTCAAAACTTTTAATACATAAGAGACTAAATTAAAATTTAAAATAAATATAAGAGACCAAAAATATAATTTAACATAATTTTTTCTATGGCATGTATATTCCAAAGGGAGTAGATGAATACTTCTCCGTTCAGTAGGAAAATAGTGTTTGAAATGAATAATCACGTCCAACCAGAGTTAACCATTTGTTCTGCTTTCCAAAATATATTTATTGTCCTCTCTTTCCTTCTCTGTACTGCAGCCAAGATAGTGAAAGTGAAACCCTTAGACCCGAATTACTTCACCCTCTCGCTGTGTGCCAACTGCCATGGATTCAAGCTCTAGCGAAGTAGCCCACGATTTCTCACCCCTTTTAAAAGTCTACAAAGACGGTTGCATAGAGAGACTCATAGGATGCGACGTCGTTCCCCCATCTTTTGATCCCACAATCAACGTGGAATCCAAAGACGTTGTGATCTCAAAAGACGAAGACAAATCTGCTAGAATATTCATTCCCAAACTTAACGATATTAATCCAAACCAAAAGCTCCCTCTCCTTGTCTACTTCCACGGCGGTAGGTACTATAAGGAGTTGCTTGACAAGAGTGGTTGGGATGGGTGTTGTGGAGGTGGTGGAGACAAAGGGAGAAGGACACGTGTTTCATCTCTTCAATCCAAACTGTGAGAACGCTCTTTCTTTGCTCAATCAAATTGCTTCCTTTATCAACCACAGTTAAGCATGGATTGGAACTTATGGATAATGCAACTCAGGTATTTTTGGACAGTCTTCTTTACATCCTTGAGTTGACCCCTGTTTCCTTGGTCTACTTGCAGTTACCATAATCTGGAGTTTCTTTTTGTTTTATGCTATTGATCAGTAACTTTAGCATCTGCTTACTACCCATCATTAATTAAGAATTTGAAATACATAACGATTAAGAAAGTCATGAATCCCTTATCAAAGTTGGTATAGTGTTGTGAGTTTTTTAATGAGCACCTGCCAATTTAACAAGATGGAATGCGAACAACATAAAACTGAAAACAGAGGATTAGTAACCATTTTCATAGTTATTGATAATGGTTTCTTGGGCATTCCATATAATTTTGTACAAGTTCACCATGTTTGGATAAACAACTTAATTAAGCGCTTATCATATAAGTGATTATGTATAAGCTATTTCTATAATAATAAAAGATAAAATAAAGTCAAACTGTTTTCATAAGCTATCCTAGAGAGTTTATTGAAAAAAGTTGAAAATAGCTTATGGATATGTCATAAGTTGTTTCTATAAGCTCTTTCAAACAGTCTGACAAGTGCTTATGCCAGTAAATAAGCTGTTTATAAGCCAATCCATTTTCAATTACCAACTTTTCTAAAGACCTTTGATGGAATGTATATTTGCTTGTTAATAATCTGATTCTTGCAGTGATGCATTTGTCTTTGTTTAATTTCACCAAAGTAACATGCATATAAATTAAATTGAATTCAAGGCATGCTTAGTAACGGTAGAAAAATATGATTTTCTTCAGTTTTATTTTCATAACAAGTTCCAAAGCTCAGCATAGCCCAAAGCTTGAGGTCTCTTATATCTCTATCTTGTAATGCTAATGATATGGTAATTGGTGAGTTAGGCTCTGTATTTAGGGATGAGAATAAGCTATGCTGAGTTAGGCTCTGTATAAATAGGTCCGGTCTGTTCAAAAAATTCAAGACCCGAGTCTGATCCGTCATAGGTTTTTTTAGGTCTGGTCTGGTCTTTTTTAAAGTCTGACATGACCTGTTAGCTAACTTAAAGGTTTATTTCATATTAGCGTCTTTAAATAAATTATATGACCTATCTTTAAATAGATTAACAAAATTTTGACCAAAAAAAAAGAGATTAACAAACTAATAGGCGAATGAGGTTAAGTTCTATTTATAATAAACTATAAGAAATTAAAATTAAAATCACTACTACTAAGAGACTTGAGACATATGGTGGAAATAGATAGAACAAACTGAGTTCTATAAGGTCTTATTTTGATTTATTTCTATGATATAAATCATTTTTAAGGTATAACTTGGTCTTTTAGAGAGTATGACCTTATATAATAGTCTATTTAAATTATATTTTGTAATAAGACATTTAAGGCAAGTATATGATTTAACACAATGTACTAAAGCTAATATAATAATGATAATGATAATGATAATGATAATATAATGATCATAATAATGATCATAATAATAATAATAATAATAATAATAATAATAAATTATTATTTATGTTTACTTAAATAAGTCGGTCTGTTAGGCCTAAATATGTTTCTGAAAAAGCTTTGATTTTTTTCTATTGAAAAAAAAGCCTTGTCTGACGTATGCTTGATGTAGGCTATGCCACAGGCTCCTGTCGGGCAATCTGCCCTATTCCCACCCCAATTTTTAATCAGTGTTTTTAAAATTGGACCAGAGATTGAATTGGTGAAGACACTGGTTCGCAGTTTAATGGTTCAAGCGTATTTGAGTTGTGGTTGATCTTGTAATGTCAAGTAATAATTTGATATAAAATATGAAGAAATTAATTCAAAATTTAACATAAAACGACCATGTTATGTGTTATGTAAGATAAAAAAATCAACAATAAAAGGATAACCAATAAAAATATATGTTTTGTTAAAAAAAAAAGTTTTCTTATAACTTATAGCATCCACAATGCAAGTAAACTAATTGGGTTTCATAACTCCTTTATGTGGATCCTAAAATGTCACATGTGATTTAAGTTATCTCATTAAATTTTATTGAAATGGTGGTTGCTTAAATTTGTTTTAATGGAACCCACAATTGACCCCACGTGTTAATATTTTTAATATATTAACTCCTTATAATGAGTTCAATCTTTCACATAAATTAGTTTTTTATTTGTAAGCAACTTGTATTTGGAATTGCTTACACAAGCAACATTGCTTAATTTTAAGCAACTATCTATGCCACATCATCTGGCCCCAATGGCCATAAAAGATAAGCAACATTTGCTTATCGTTAAGCAACCCATAAGCAACTTGCACTGAAGTTGTTCTTTGTATTGGACCTTTATTTGCCTAGTCCATATTTTTTAACTTAAAACAAGAAAAATTACAAAAGAAATAAAAAAAATATGGACTGGTCAAATCAGCTTGCTCATTCTTGATTTGTTTTGAAATCATCCATTTTTTTGGTTTAAACGATTGGAGAAGTGATCGATTCTCGACATGTACCACTCTTCTGAAGAAAATTCCATCTTGAGCTCTTTCTTGGTAAAGGCTCATGTTCCCACAATCCCCTCTGTGAGGCAGATTAATTGGGTTCCTCCTAATTTCGGCTAGGTCAAACGCAATACAGATAGTGCTTAACCCAGGTTATGTTGCTTGTGGTGGTTTGTTCAGGGATAGTAGTGCCGCCATCATGGGTTGCTATGCCTCTTTTGTAGGCACTGCCTCCTCTTTTTTCGCTGAGCTCTCTGGTGTTTTGATTGCCATTGCTCATAGTAAAGGTTGTTACCGTCTGTGAATTGAATGCGACTCCATGCTTGCGGTTCAAGCTTTCCGCTCGGTTGATATGGATTCCATCCCTTGGAAGTTGCGAACTAGATGGAAAAATTGTTTGATTTTTTCTAATAATATGCATTTAATTGTTTCTCATATTCACAGGGAATGTAATAATTGTGCTGATAAATTGGCATCTTATGCAATTGTTCACAGGGGTATCACTTGGTGGAACTTAGTTCCTAACTTTATTAAGGAGGACTTTTTGCGAGACAGGTATGGTCTTCCTAATTACAGGTTCAAATAATTGTTTGGCATGAGTCTTGGCCTAGTCCCTCGATTCGCCTTGTTCACTGCTCTTTTTTTTTCTCTTTTTTAATATAATTGGGTGTGCTGCAAATGATAGATAGGGGCTGGGGTGCCAACATAGTTGAGATTTCTTCTCCCTATTGTGATGTCTTTGCATGTCTTTTTGCTTTTTTCAAAAAAAAAAGTGATCGATTCTCGATCCAATCAGTTGAACTAATCGTTCTAGTTGGGTTCTTACAACCATGGTTCTAATTGTTGGATAACAGCGACTTCTAGGGTGTGGAAGTGTCTCATTTGGTCTATGGTGGATCAATGCTCAAAAATCGCTCGAAACTCCAACCGGCGTCACCCCCCGTAAGTAGAAGCTTATGGTATTCCTCGTCTTCACGTCTGAGACGGTGACCTAATTGATACCTGTTGGACAAAAACAAGGAAAAACGAATATAAATGCCTCAAGACTCAACTTATATTTGTTTTCTCTTGTTTTTGTCGAATCAACACCGATCAGGTCACTCTCAGTTGTGAGGACTGGAGTACCGTGAGCTTCCACTTATGGGAGCGGTACTCCATGGTATTTAAAACTATTTGTAGAATGATCCTTGCTATTATGAGTGTTCGAGCTTCGAAGAACAATGTTTTAGCGAGCAACAACCAGCGACAATTATCCATAGAATTCTCTCTTATTTCTCAATTATTTTCCCAGGAAATTTCATGGTTTTTTATCACAACTATTAGTCTTACAGTAGCCCAAACATACTTCTTGTTTTGCGGTTTTGTTTGAGAGTAATTAAGATTTATGTAGTAATAGTTTTTAAATACTCCCTCCGTCTTTTATTATAAGTAAAAAAATATATATATTTGGTTCAAATTTAGACTAAATATGTGTATTTTTTTTGCTTATAATAAAAGATGGAGAGAGTAGTTTTAAATAATTTTAAAGCACGGAATGTTTTTATTCAACTAAACTAAACACAGAAATTATTTGTAGTAATAGGTTATCAATCCTTTAAAAAAAACAAAAGGTTATTATTCATGAGTCGAGGCCACTTGTTTGCAAGAATATCAGTGGAGCTTCTAAATTGTCAAATTTCGGAGTCAAAGTCGTTGAATGATGATTTTAATAGAGTTTTTTTTTTTGATAATAATGATTTTAATAGAGTTTTAAGGTTACGATGCATCCAGCGTGTGTAGGGTCTGATTCGAGTGAGCCTCTTCATTATTTTATATTCGTAGACAACTGATTAAAAAACAAATAAGAGCGATGAAATGATAAGGTACGCAGGCTTCACTGGACACCACCAACTGAAATGTCACTGTGTGGCAACTAAAGCAAACTACTCCTTCATGACTCTAAGTACCCATTCCTTCCCCTCACTGCTTCCCCTCAAAACATTATTAACACACAAGAGGCCTCACCCCCTTCCCTCTCTGAAACGGAGAAAACCTTTACTCTGTACACCGCCATTATCTACCATGGATCCAATCTCCACCGACAACGAAATTGCCTACGATCTACCCCCCATTATGAAAGTATACAAAAACGGTCGTGTTGAGAGGCTAGCCGGTGAAGAGGTTGTTCCTCCATCTCTTGATCCAACAACCAACGTTGAATCTAAAGACGTTGTAATCTCCAAAGAAGACGGCATATCCGCGAGGCTTTTCATTCCCAAAACCACTTACCCTCCAACACAAAAACTCCCTCTTTTTGTTTACTTCCACGGCGGTGCCTTCTGCATCGAAACCCCATTCTCACCGAACTACCACAACTACCTTAACTCCGTTGTCTCCCTGTCTAACGCGATTGGTGTCTCCGTTCACTACAGAAGGGCGCCGGAACACCCGGTTCCCATCGCTCATGAAGATTCATGGCTTGCCCTCAAATGGATCGCTTCACATGTTGGTGGAAATGGTCCCGATGAGTGGCTGAATCGATATGCAGATTTTGGGAAGGTGTTTTTAGCAGGGGATAGTGCGGGTGCAAACATTGCACACTATTTGGGTATTCGGGTTGGAACTGAAGGGTTGGAAGATGGTGTGAAGCTTGAAGGGAATGTTTATGTTCATCCGTATTTTTGGGGAGTGGATCGAATTGGGTCTGAGTCGGATCGGGGTGAGTTTGTGGAAAAAGTGCATAATTTATGGCGTTTTTCGTGTCCAACCACCATTGGATCCGATGACCCGCTGATTAACCCGGCTAAGGATCCGAATATGGGGAGATTGGGTTGTCGCAGAGTGCTTGTTTGTGTTGCTGGGAAGGATTTGTTGAGGGATAGGGGTTGGTACTATAAGGAGTTGCTTGAAAAGAGTGGATGGAATGGAGTTGTGGAGGTGGTTGAAACGGAGGATGAGGAACACGTGTTTCATATGTTCCAACCAAGCGGTGAGAATGCTCTCGCTTTGCTCAACCAAGTTGTTTCCTTTATCAAAAGGGATTGAATAACTTTGTGAAAAAAAAAAAAAGATTGAATAATAGTATCATGTTTCATTTATCAATAAGGATTGAATAATATCACTTTTCCTTTATTTTATTTTCTGTGTATTTAGTATCGTTTTTATTTCTCTGGATATGCATTCTTTCTTGTATTTTATATATTTACAGAAAAGAAGTTATTGGTCATGAGCTTGTCTATGAAACATAGTAAGCATATAGCTCGCCTCGGACAAAATATTAATCTCGAGTTTGTTTTTACATGTCGGTTTTTTAAAGAAATTTTTGTTAGAACAGAAGTTATTGGTCATGAGCTTGTCTATGAAACATAGTAAGCATATAGTTACTCTCGAGTTCCTTTTTATATGTCAGTTTTTTTAAAAAAGGTTAAATTATAAAATTGGTCCTCTAAGTTTATTTTAGGTTTCAATTTGGTCCTCTACGTTTTATTTGTTTCGTTTTGATCCTCTACGTTTTATTTTAGTTTTCAATTTGGTCTTTTTCGTCACTAAAAGTCAATTATCCGTAGCTAGAAGTCCATTTTCCAAAATATTATTTGGCTTTTAGCTACGGACAATTGGTTTTTAGTGACAGAAAAGACCAACCTGTTGTAACTTTTAAAACATAAGGGACTAAAACGAAACAAATAAAACATAGAGGACCAAATTGAAACCTAAAATAAACATAGAAGACCAATTTTGTAATTTAGCCTTAAAATTTTTTTTGTTAGAACTGAAGTTATTGGTCATGAGCTTGTCTATGACACATAGTAAGCATATAGCTCGCCTCGGACAAAATATTACTCTCGAGTTTTTTTTTACATGTCGGTTTTTTAAAGAAATTTTTATTTCTAATGACTTGTCATTCCCAAAGTTAAAAGTTACATTAATTATTTGTTTGTCAATTATATCCTTAACTATTTATTGCAGAGAGAAAAATATATTCTACGTAGTAATGAATGGTCAAGAGTATCATAGAAAAAAGATTAATAATTTCATTAAAAGCAACAAAATTTATTAATTTTCTTAGTTATTGTAAATTAACATTATACGACAAGTAAAAATGAACGAGGTAAGTATAACAAACGAAAAGACCATATCAATGTGTATGAGTCTAAAAACGGCAAGTAAAAATGAACATATGGAGTATAATAAACGAAAAGACCATATCAATGTGTACCGGTCAACCATTGTTGTTTTTTATTTGAATTCGTTGTCGTACACCGTATTTATCAGTATCACAGAACAAAAGCAAGTAATTTAGTTGAGAATGCTTCAATGTTCATTTTCTTGTGTTTTTTCCTTATTTTTCTCCCAACTTAAAAATCTATACATTGGATGTACCAAAAATAAATAAATAAATAAATAAATAAAATCTATACATTGGGATATCAGATTTCCTCCATAACCTTGCGTGTTATGTTTGCTCAAGGAATAGAAGAAAAGGAAGAGGGGGGAAGAAAACTAGAAAAGCTCTTCATCGTTACGTTCAAGATAGAAAAAACAAAATAATAATACACCGCAGGAAAATGAAATTTTAACTTCATAAATTTCTTCTTCCATTTTCTAGTAACTTATGCAGCGATCATTCCTATCCAAGAAACATGTTGTATATTTTTTGGTACAAAAATATATTGTATTTTTAATCTTTCACTGAGAATTCCCAAAATTGAATTATTAAGAAACTTAAACCTTCATTACCTTGGACTAAGAGTTAGCTTGTTTAAGATTAACCGTCCGTTTGCTTCGGATTATTTTATGAAATAATAATTTTTTTTATAAAATAATAACTTTTTATATTTTATATTTTTTTCAGCTTTTAAAAATAATTAGAATCTAAAAATAATTTGAAATCTGGTTATAATGAGAAGCTATTTGAAGTATCTTATTAGGAATAATTTGACTTTAATGAGTATGAAGATGAGAGAAAAGATTAAAAAATTAATTTTTACTATTGTAAACAAATACAAATTAGCTTCTGATTTACTTAAAAATCTCTAAAAAATAATCTCTATGGATGAAAATCACTTTTTTTTAAATCAAAAGAAAATTGTTAATGTGATTTTTATGCAAAAATAATTTAGATATTAATTGTTAAAGATTTTTAAGTAAATCAAAAGAAAATTTGTGTTTCTTCACAATAGTAAAAATCATTTTTTTAATCTTTTATCTCATATTCACATTCATTAAAAATTAAAATCAGATTATTTCCTAGAAACTACTTCAAATAGCTTTTTATTATAATCGGATTTCATATTATTTTTAGATTTTGGTTATTTTTAAAAGCTGAAACAAACGAGTAAAAAAATCTAAAAAATAATTATTTCGTAAAATAATCTTAAACAAACAGGCTCTAAGCTCGAGGACTAGGAGAATGCCACAGTGCCTTTTAGTGTGGTGCGGTTCATGTGTTTGGGCCATGATGGCTTTAAAAAAATAATGGGTTTTGCCAGGTTCCTCAAGTTTTATGTATTATTAAAATCATCTCAAATGATTGTGAAATTTATGATTGTTCCCCACAATTGTTCAAAATAAGAAAAAAGAAATTATAACTTCAAAATATAAATCTTTTTATATGTTAAAATATAGTTTTTGGAACATTATTCTAATTTGTGGAAAATAACTATCACCTGTTGTTCAAGAAATTATTAACAAAATTATCCTTATGTGTATAGTAACTTTTTTGTTATCCATTATTCCACAAATCCATATGTTAAGAAAAACAATAAATAATGAACTGAGTAGAATAATTTTATAAATTTTTATTGTTAACTATTCGTGTATTACCCATTATCATAAATATATTATTGAGTATAATGGTTTAGAAATGATACACATGGTATTTATTTGAGGATAAAATTGAAAGGAGAAAATTAACATTATACTAAATGAATAACATGAAAGTTATTATGAATTTTTTTATTTCTTTAAAACAACGGTGAATTAGAAAAGGAGGGCGTACTTAATTATAGGAACGTTTTCAGCTAGATATCCATTAATTACTCGAATAAATATCATGGTAATGGAAACGGATATCGGCAAAGGAGACATTTCAGAAATATTATAAATATTCAGAAACTCAAGTTGATAGAATAAATGTTATAAATAGTACTCCTCCGTCCCTAATAATATGAGGAGACTGAACAGCCTAGGAATAACGCTCAATCTTTATATTTTTTAAACTAAAATTTCATCAACATTTTCATAAAAATAACTAAAACATGCGTCCCACCAACTAAAGCAGGGTATATTTTTATCAAAAAAGTTACAAATAAAGCTTATATCTGATAACCGATGGAATATTCAGAATAATACTATTGATCTAATATAAAACATTCTTAGACAGAAAAAACAATATAAATACCAAAGTCCATATAGAATAAAATACCAAAATATTACTGTTCATTGTTACATATGCACATGCATGCAATTATAATGCCTGAATCCACAACCAAACTTTAGGATGTGAGCAACTATAAAAGATTTGAATTAAGACATTATTTGGCATGGAAAATTGAGAAGTTGCCTGTCTTCTTCCAAATGCAGTACATGGAATTATAGGTGTCAAATTAATCAACCCAACCCACTGAGCCTTAACTCATATGGTCAGGTCCAAAAGGCCCACAGGGCTAAAAAGCTTACAAGGTCAACAACAACAAAAAACCTCCCAAAGCCCTGTGGGCTAGAGGTAGTCCACAGGCCCTATTTTTTTTCGTAAAAATTTATTTAAAAAATCTTAAAAAATTAAGCTAATAACAATGTTTTAGTTGTTCTTTCAAATAATTTCTTTAATTTTACTCAGTTGATCAATCAATGGTTAAATTTTGTCGTTCCCAATCAAATAAATTTTTTCTTTCAATTTTTTATTCATATCATTATATTATATTTTATTTTGGATTAAAGAAGAAACGTAAGGGCCACCCAAGATAGTTTATGTTTATCCACCGAAGCCAACAACTTTTTTCACAGGGGTTTGTTAAGGGCACCCAGCAATTTGCTGGGGCCACCCTATATTTAGGGGTTTTGACTAAAATATCCCTGTTAAAAATATCAAAAGTGAAAATTTTTTCCCTTCATTCTTTTTCTCGCAATTTTCTAATTTCAGAGGCTTGATTTTTTTTCTCTGTCCACTCGCAAATTTGAAGGAGAATTTCGCAAATATCAGTCACACCCGCAATTTAGATATCTGCGAGTCCTACTGTCACTCGCAAATATGGTATTTGCGAGTGGGGGGAGGAACTCTCAAATATGGTATTTGCGAGTGATGAAATTTCTTCACTCGCAAATACCATATTTGCGAGGGTGTTTATTAATTTTTTTTTAAATTTGTGATTTTTTTTTTTTGGTTTTCAGTTATGCCACGCATGAGGGGAGCAGGCTGGATGGCTAGTAGGGAGGCTGAGATGGAGGCTAATGCTCAGGTGGTTGAGCGTGCGAGAGAGGCTCAACGATAGCGTCGAGAGCATCAAGCGGCCATGACTGCGTCACACCGTCGGAGACTTGTTGACGGTAGACAGCCTGTCCTGAGCAGACAGGGATGACGTAGATAACAACCTCAGTACGAGGAACATCAGGACGGGGGATATCAACACGAGGGATATCAGCATGAGGTTCCTCACGAGGAACCAGTTGAGATGCATATAGATGCACGGGCAAAGGAGGGACAATTTCCTTGAGGACCTTCCGATACATCGCTGCTGACTTTATTCAGGGACCACATCGCTTACCACTTGTGGAGCGGAGAGGTAATTATTGTTTACTGTTTTAAAACATTTAAGGGTTTTCTTTTTAATTGTGTAATTCATGACAAGGCTTTTACTTTTATGTGTGCAGGACCGAGAAGAACCTCTTAGGGTTTTTGCTCACGGCAAAAAGTGGCAGAAGTGGTTTGGCGAACGTCAGCCACTACCACATGCAATCCAAGAGCATATTGACCGAGCTGGTCTCTCGACTCTGATGTATTGCAGCTACAAGATGATTGACAACTTGCTACTGACTGCATTTTCTGAGAGGTGGCACTGAGAGACTAGCTCGTTCCACCTTCCAGTCGGAGAGATGACCATCACGCTGGATGATGTGTCATACATTTTGGGCATATCGATCAGAGGTGCCTTGTTCATACCCCCTGAGATGGACACAAATATTGCTATATCTGTTCTACAGTCATTGTTGGGGGTATCTTATGCAGAGGCCCAGGAGGAGGTTACGGGTCATGGGTGGGCTGCTGTCAATTTATCTTGGCTGCAGGACCTTTATGATAGACGGAGGGATGAGGGTCAGATGGACGAGGCAGTGAGGGCATTCATACTGGTGCTACTCGGGATGACTATTCTTACAGACAAGACTAGCACCCATATTGACTATAGATATATCGAGCTGCTGTGTCACTTGGGTCAGGTTGGATAGTGGTCATGGGGATCTTTAGTCGTATAACAGTTGTACGGTTATCTTGGCGATGCTAGCAGGTTTGAGTGTCGTGGGTTAGCGGGCTACATGACACTCTTTCAGGTACCACTGTGTTATTAAATAAGAAAATTAAATTTACAATTGTTTTAACTCTGACACGATTTCGTAACTTATTCGTTATTTGTGACAGGCATGGATCTACGAGTATTTTCCTACTTCTGTAGTAGATCAGAGGCTTGTTGAGGGTTACGACGGTGAGCGTGTATGCGCTAACCGCTGGAGACCTAAGAGGGGTCATGGGAGGGTGCTTCCATACAGGTAAGCACTAGATGCGCTGACCACTGATGTCATCTTTTGGACAACGTGGGCCACCCATAGGCAGCATTGCCCACTTGCTGACGTGACATTCTTTTCGGGGTACCTTCGGTGTGGAAACACCATAGTGTCATACCTACTAGTGGGGGTACTGCTACAGTTCGGGTACAGGTAGGAGATTCCTCGAGAGCCACCACGACGTCCCTTGGCTGAGGATATTAGTCTTAACTGGATGTCATCTCGCCTGTACTCTATTAGATATAGGTTTCAGTTGAGGCAGGCCACTCATCCAGCTGAGTGCGTCGAGGGATACATGGATTGGTACTACAGGGTATCGCATCCACTGCTAATACCTCCAAAGGCTCCACATGATCCACATAATGCACATGATCCACATGATGATGTTGTCCCTCGAGTAAGGAATAATAAGTTCTTGCACTGTATATATTATGTCCATTCATAATGTTATCTAATTTTTTGCTATAATGTATTTATGTCATTTGTAGGCGGATTACGTTGATGCGATACGTAGGGTGGATAGAGTTGCCTCCATGCTGCATCAGGTCATTGATTATGCATAGGAGAGAGATGAGATGTGTGACTACCTTCGGGAGGTGCTTCGGATAATGGAGGGTCGCTAAGTAGTTGTGTTTTTATGTATTTTTTTTATGGGAACACTTGTTTTTTTTATGTAAATATTATTATTATTATTATTGTTGTTGTTGTTGTTGTTGTTGTTGTTGTTGTTGTCGTCGTCGTCGTCGTCGTTGTTGTTTATTAGTGAGTTTAGAATTACAAAATAATAAAAATAAACTTAAACGTGACTATTTATTAAACGCAATTACCCACTCAACACCAAAAAAACAACATTACATGATCACCGAATGCAACTACAACACCGAACTGCAACATTAAAAAAACCAAACCCAACGATCTATTAAACGCAATTACTCGTTCAACAACAACACAACACAAACATTACATGACCTAGTCACCGGTGCTTATCCTTGGCTATGGTTGACGACATGCTGCAAGGATCTCGTTAACTATTCTTGGTGCACAACATGTTGCAATGATCTCGTCGATCGATCTTCCAAGCACAGCATACAACTCTATTGGGCCATGGCTAGAATGATCACAGAATGCTTCCCGCATACTTTGTATGTCGCCGTTGTTCAGAAGTGTCATATTCATATACTGAACACGCCCACTACCTACCAAAACAGAGCATCGATAGTATATCTCTGA
Source organism: Calophaca sinica (assembly GCA_037113605.1). Taxonomy (NCBI): domain Eukaryota; kingdom Viridiplantae; phylum Streptophyta; class Magnoliopsida; order Fabales; family Fabaceae; genus Calophaca; species Calophaca sinica. The sequence goes on along the minus strand of CM073734.1, from coordinate 95,981,905 downwards.
CACTGTACGTGATCCAGCTCCGAGCTTTCGCCGTATCTTTTGCTTCAGTTCTTCAATAGTGATGGATGTCTTGATCCTAAATATTTTTGGAACATCGCATTCAAAAACCACGCCATTAGCACTTGTTGTGATTCTGCCACCGGTATAGACAACGGTAAGGCTCGAATCCATCGAGAACTAGGCTGATTGAGTGAGTGACATGGCTCCCGAGCGAGCTAAGGGATGACGAAATTGATCTAGGAATGTGAAATTGGGTGTGTGAAAACGGTTCTATTTATAGAACACTTGATGTGATCTAAACCGTTAAAAGTGTGTCTGTCGCATCTGCTAGTTGATATTTTTTAACATAAAGGAAAAAAGTACACGTGCAAATAGCTTATTTGCGTGTCTGATAACCATTCGCAAATATGCTATTTGCGAATGTACAATTTTTTTGTACACTCGCAAATAGCATATTTGCGAGTATTTTTTTCGCTCGCAAATAGCATATTTGCGAGCGAGACGTATGAAAAAAATATTATTTTGATATTTTTACCTGGGGGTATTTTAGTCAAAACCCCTAAATATAGGGTGGCCCCAGCAAATTGTTGGGTGCCCTTAGCAAACCCCTTTTCCACGTCGCAAGAGACCTAGTTGTACACATATATTGATTCATGGATTTTTTGTTGAATTATTTCCCCCACTTTCTTTTAAAATAAGTATGTTTTCATCTTTCTTTTATAAGGTGTCTCTAATTTTCACTCTTTTCATAGAATATTAATTTTTTCAAAATTAAAATTAAAATTAAAGTTAGAAAATAAAATTATTTAAAATTATTTTACCTTATCAATACAATATTGAATGTGTTTAATACAATTTTTCCATACAGTATTCTAATGTCCCCAGATAATAAAATGACAAAAGATGGGAGAGTAGGAAATTTTTAATGTTGTTAAATACTTTATGGAAAAGTTTAAAAGTTATTAAATATTTTTAACTTTACAAAACATATAAATTGTTTACCATGTTACTCTTATAATATTTAGTATTCTCTCAGTTCACTTAATAAAAATATTTAAGGGTAAAAATAGTTTCCCCCCTTTTCTTTATATATGTGTGATTTCAGCCAGTCACATGTTATAAGAGGCTAAAGATTAAACCGATCTATATCTACATCTATAAAACATACTAATAAAAATATATATTTTAAAAAAAAATTAATGAACTAAAGTTACAATAGACTTTGGCAGATGACAAAGACGGATCTAGGAATCTATCACATGAGGCTGAAAATTTTTAATAATAAATGTTGTATAAAGGAGTAACTTTTGTCTGAGTTAATCTTGTTAATATCTCTCTATAGACATCAAATTTAATTAATCAAACCGTTGAATATCGACATATTATGTTGATGATCATTCATACAAAATTTTAGGTAAATTGGACAATTGTAGCTGTGTAATCATATAGTCAATATTTTACTTGTAAATTAAAACATATACTATACGTTAAATTAAAGTAATCTGATGAAGTATCAAATATTATAGAATGTGAAAATCAGAGAGAAAAAGCGATAGAAGAGCATTGCTCAATTTCATTAATCAACAAGAAAATACAATACACTAATGAACTAAGTTGCATTCACCTACATATATACTTGTGAATTGCAAAGCTACTCAGTTACAGAAAGAATAACAGAAAAATGTAACTAACTCTCTAATCATCTAACTGCCTAACTAACTTTGTCCACGTCATTTCCATCAGGTGGTATAATTATACCGGTTACACCCCCCTCAAGCTAGAATGGATATTGTGCATTCCAAGCTTGGAATCAATAGTAGAGAAAGGACTAGGGTTCAAAGCTTTTTTGGAAGTGATGGGAAGAAGATGAATCACACCAGCTTGTAACTTGTCTCTCACCACATGATAGTCTATCTCTATATGTTTCGTGCGCTCATGGAACACTGGGTTTGCGACAATGTAAATAGCCGATCTGTTGTCACAATAAATCATGATTGGGGAAGGATGTGAAATGTGTAAATCATGGAGCAGATATTTGAGCCATTGTGCCTCACATGTAGCCAAGGCCAAAGCACGATATTCAGCCTCCGATGAAAAGCGTGACACAGTAGATTGCTTTTTGCTCTTCCAAGATATCGAAAAGGAACCGAGGAAGAAGCAAAATCCAGTAGTAGAGCACTTAGTGTTAAGACATGATCCCCAATCTGAGTCACAAAAGCCTTTTAGAGTCAGAGAAGAAGTGGCACTGAATATAATTCCTTTGCCTAGATCATTTTGAGGAATTTTAGAACTCGTAATGCTGCTTGAAAGTGATCTAAAGTAGGAGAAGCCAGAAACTGACTAAGTTTACTAACAGCAAAGGCTATCTCAGGTCTAGTGTGAGTTAAATACAGAAGTTTTCCAATTAACCTGCGATAGATGGAAGGATCAGGTAGAGGAGTAGCACTCTGACTGTGCAATTTAAGATTAGGATCCATAGGAGTAGAGCAGGGTTTTGCACCAAGTAAACCAGCATCCTGTAGAAGATCCAGCGTGTATTTTCTCTGACATATGGAAATACCAGCTTTGCTTCGGGCAACTTCAAAACCAAGAAAATATTTCATAGAACCAAGATCTTTAATGCTGAACTTTGAATCTAATAGCTGTTTGATAGAATCTATTTCGGATTGGTCATCACCAGTTAAGACTAAATCCTCAACATAAATAAGAATTACTGTAAAGCCGGATGTTGATGTCTTAGTGAACAAAGAATAATATGATTTAGATTGTCTGTAACCCGAAGCCAGCAAGGTTTGTGTTAATTTGAAATTTCATTGGCGACTCGCTTGTTTAAGGCCATAAAGTGATCGCTTTAGCTTGCAAACCACGGCTTTTTGAGGAACAACCAGCCCTGGAGGTGTCTTCTTATAGACTTCTTCATCTAAATCTCCATGTAGAAAAGTTGTGTTAACATCTAATTGGTAAAGAAACCAATTTTAAGAAGCTGCCAAGGCAAGAATAAGACGCACAGTAGTCATTTTCACCACTGGACTAAAAGTTTCCAAGTAATCTATGCCTTGTGTTTGAGTGAATCCCTTTGCAACCAAGCGAGCCTTGTATCGTTCAATGGTTCCATCAGCATGTAGTTTCAGTTTAAAAACCCATTTGCAACCAATGGCTTTCTTATTAGGAGGTAATTTGGTGACTTCCCATGTATTAGTTTCACAAGAGCATTTAATTCATTTTGCACGGCTTGTTTCCATTTTTCATTACTCATTGCTTCCTCATATGTACCAGGTTCGGTAAGAGTAGAAAGAGAAAGACAAAATGTTTATGACAAGGAGAAAGGTTGTCATATGATAAATACTATGATATAGGATACTTGCTTCCTTTAGAAGAAGACTGTGCGACAGCTGAATTCAAAACAGTGGAATTTAGAAGAGAATAACGATAGTCCTTTAAATATGATGGTGGCTTTCTGTCCCTGGATGATTTCCTAGATGCATGTGGTATAGGTAAGGGCAATGGTGGGTTGGGGACAAAATTGTATGAGATGGAATGAGATGTAGATGATGCAGGTGTATTAATGGAATAATCATTGGATGAATTAGGTGGGGAAATGTGTTGAGAAGTATGTTTGGAATTATGAGAATAAGAATTCTGATTTGCATGTGAAGTGTGATTTTCAAAAGGTAAATCAAAGAAGAAATCATAAGAAGTATTTAGATTGTGCAAAGGAATGCTATTGGAAACATGAGAAGAAGATTTCTCAGAACTAGCAGAGAATGGAAATATTGATTCAAAAAATCTTACATCTCTGAAGATGAAGAATTCCCTATAATTGAGATAAAAAAGAAGGTATCCTTTGTCACCTGATTTGGAACCTAAATAAAAGCATTTTCTGGCTCTAGAATCAAGTTTCTTTCTATGAGCCTGAAGAGTAGCAGCAAAGCATAAGCATCCAAACACCTTTAAGGATTTGAAATCAGGATTAGATTGAAATAAAATCTAATAAGGAGAGTTGGATGCTAGAAAATTTGTTGGCAATCTATTAATGAGGAAAACAGCATGCATAACTGCATGGGACCAAAATCATTGAGGCAAATTAGCTTGGAACAACAAGGCTCTAGCAATGCCAAGCACATGTTGATGCTTTCTCTCAACAATACCATTTTGTTGAGAAGTGCCTACACATGAAGTTTGATGAATAATTCCCTTGGAATTGTAAAAATCTTTGAATAAAAATTCATTGCCACTGTCTGATCTAATACATTTTATATTGGAATTAAATTGAGTTTGTATTAGATAGACAAATGGTTTTATGAAACTAGAAGTTTCAGATTTTAATTTCATCAAAAAAAATCCATGTGAATCTACTCTTGTCATCCACTATGGTGAGAAAGTATTTGTGACCAAACATTGAAGGGACTGACAAAGGTCCCCAGATATCTATGTGGATCAAATCAAAATAATTTTTAGAAACATAAATGCTATCTGGAAATGGGAGCCTTTTCTGTTTAGCATAGAAACAAACATCACAAGGTAAATCAGAATTATTAGATTGTATGAAAGGTAAATGTTTGTGGATTTGTACAAGTTTATCATGGGAGGGATGGCCAAATCGCATGTGCCAAATATTACAATGAGATGATGTATGAGAAGTAGAAATGTTGTGAACAAAATGAGATGCATTTACAAAGGAAACATATTTATGAAATGCAGAATTTTGAGTAGCCGATTGATGCAGAATGTAAAGTCCATTTTGAATTTCAGCTGCACCAATCGTCTTCTGAGTAGGAAGGACCTGTATCTAACATTTATGAGTAGTAAATGTTAATTCACAGTTAAGAAAATGTGTAAGTTTTGGAATGGAAATAAGATTGAGTTTGAATTGAGGAAGAAACAGAACATTAGTGAGGTATAGGTCACTAGAAAAATGTATAGTGCCTGCCTGTTTTGCATTAAGGTGGAGCCATTTGGAAGATGGACTGATATGGGATTAATTTCTTTGAGAAACATGAAATGTTCACTGGAATAACATACATGGTCTGTAGCTCCAGTATCTAGAATCCATGAATCATGAGAAAGTTTACAGGATAGGGCTGAGGTAATACCTGAATTGGAATTGGCTTGAGTAGTGAAATTATTCAGGTTATGAGAAGGCGATGAGTCTGAATTTTGGAGCAGAGCCAGCAGAGCATGATGCTGATCAAAAGTGAAAGCTAAATTGGTCATATCACCAGTTACCTCTTCACAAGAAGCAGATTTGGTATCATCATTCTGTTCTTCAGAATCAACAGAAACATTATTCACAGCACCTTGTTTATGAAAGTAATTTGGAGGATAACCATGTTTCTTATAACATGTGTCAATCATGTGGCCAGGTTTATGGCAGTATGTACACATCTTGGTGCCTCTACTTCTTCCTAAAGAAGACCTGCCATCACGGTTACCTCTGCCTTTTGGATCACCTCTGCTAGCACTAACAAAGCTACCAATGAATTTTGTGTCATCAGTAAGAACATGGAATTGTCTTTCTTGCTGAAGAACCATTGCAAAGACTTTTGCAATATTTGGAAAAGGATGCATTATCATGATCTGAGATCTTACTGATGCATATTGTTCATTGAGTCCTTTTAAAAATCGAAGAACATAATTGATATCTCTATATTCTTTCATTTTGGCATAACCATCACAAGAACATTTCACAGTGCAAGAGCATCTAGGTAATGGATGAAAATTGTCCAATTCTAACCACAACTTCTTAATCCTATTGTAATAGGTTGTAATAGATGAATCTCCCAGGCGAAGCATATACATCTCTTCTTGTAAATCAGAAATACGGAAGATATCTCCTTCATAAAACCTATCTTTCAAATCTTACCAAATTTCAGCAGCAGTTTCCATCCACATCACACTTTGTGCAATTTCAGGTTCAATTGAATTAACAAGCCAAGAAGTGACCATTGTGTTGCAACGATCCCAGGACAATAATGTTGCATCATTTTCATAAGGTTTTGGAAGAGTTCCATTTATAAAACGCAGTTTATTCTTGGATCGCAAAGCAACTAACATGGATCTAGACCAGGCTTGATAATTTTCATTTGTTATTGGTGGAGAAACAAGTTTAATACTTGGATTATCGCTGGGATGTAAGAAGAAAGGATCAAGCATGTCCTGTTGATAGGTCCGATGATGAGAAGAACAATTATTGCCATGATTATCATCATTGCGATTGTTATTTGAACCATTAGAATTTCCAGAATCGAGAGGAACGTCCTCAACCGTGACATGATCACCCAGTGTAGTCATTGTATCAAGATTCAGAAGAACAGAAAAAATCTTTCAGAGAAGATTTGTGAAGAACCGAAAAATTTGATTGCAAAATCGATTGCCCAAAAAAGAAATCGCAAATGCAAATCGCAAATCCCAAACAGTGACGCGAAAGAGAAATCGCAAATGCAAATCACGAATCGTAAACAAGAACGAACGAACCGGAAGAAATCAGAGTGTATTGATTGGAGCAAGAAACATAGTGAAGAATTACTGCTGATACCATGTAGAATGTGGAAATCAGAGAGAAAAAGCTATAGAAGAGCATTGCTCAATTTCATTAATCAACAAGAAAATACAATACACTAATGAACTAAGTTGCATTCACCTACATATATACTTGTGAATTGCAAAGCTACTCAGTTATAGAAAGAATAACAGAAAACAGAAAAATGTAACTAACTCTCTAATCATCTAACTGCCTAACTAACTTTGTCCACGTCATTTCCATCACGTGGTATAATTGTACCGGTTGCAAATATTTTAAAATATTATGAAGTTTTGTGGAGTTGATCTACTCAATAAAAACTTTTAATTTGACCGTTCGATTGACGAAATTTGATGTCTATAGAGATATATTAACCGTAGTAACTCAGACAAAAGTTATTCATCGAGTAATTTGATCCTCCCATGTGTGTGTGTATATATATAAAGTTAGATAATATATAATAGTATATATTCTTTCGAGGATGACAACTTGATAATAGTGATAACATAATAATTATTTTTTTGAGGAATAGTGATAACATAATAATAGACAATGAAAATCTGGTAATAATAATAATAATTAATATGCTATTTATTACAATATTATACTATCATAGATAAAAATGTTGTGTGACAGTGCGGGGTAGAAACCCGGAGTGCCCACCTCAAATTCGTCACTGGCAGATGGGCGAGGAATATATGTATTACTAAAAACGTTGTACACCGATTTTAGGTTTAACCGGTGTAAAAAGTGATATGGTGGCAATTTTAAAATTATCGCGTCATTTTGTATACCGGTTATTCAAAGAACCGGTGTTAAAAGTCATTATTTTGATTAAAATAACTTTCTCTCTCTCATATTCTGATACGCACGAAGTATTTCTCTGAGATAACACTACTTTACTCTCCTTGTTCTCTCTTTCTCTCTCGCCGCTGCTCCTTGTTCTCTCCGCCGTTCGAGACCTATCTCTCGCCGCTGCACTGTCGTCGTTCACATCCTCACTCGTAGTCGTTCGAATACCTCTACTTCACGTGGTTCTTGCCGCTGTGCTCCTTCTCGTGGTTCTTGCCGCCGTTCTCCTTTGAAGCCCTCTCGCAGATCTGGTTTAATTTTCTTCTCCTTGCTTATAGGTTTATTATTTTGCCTTATAGCTTTGGCCCTTTTTGGTTTTAATCTGTTTGATAATCTCTTTAGGTTTCACTGTACGCTCTACTGTTCTCTCTGACCAAAGCTTAAAAAATAGAATAATAATAATAATAATAATAATATCTCGTCTTCACTCTCTCTTCTACTCAACCAACCTTCCATTTCCATATGTGCATCACTGCTTCATTTTTTTTTCATTTTTTTTGTTAGCTGTTTTGCTTTCGCTGGTTTTTGCTCTGTTGATTTACGTTTTGGTGAGCTTGTGTCGTATGATTCTTTGTCTGGGTTTCCCTTGTACATGTCGAAAGATGTCGATGGAATGGGGGTTGTTAATAGGATTCGATCAGAAATAGTAGACGTTAGAAAAAGGGAGATTGTTGTTTATGTTATGGATGGGGTTATTATGGATGCTGAGTTTGAGCAATCGGTTTTATCCTATGAAACATAGGAGGATTAACTGTATTCAAGTTTTGCTCTTTGATTTTCAGATTCATATTTTGTGTTATAAAATACAACTGAGATATAGTCTGAACACTTGTACATGTAACAGTGTGTGTATTATCTTCTTTTTCTTTAATAGTTAAAAGTAAAAGTAAAATGTATTATCTCCTTTTGGCATAATAATTGACTACTGTTGACAACAGACGATGTCTTTAGATGAAAATCGTGGTCGTGGATGGCGTCATACTCGCATGGCTTCCAGGAGGTCACATCCCCTATTAGCAGGCCAATGACTTCAAGGGAGTAAAAAGCTATCTTTGTGAGGAATGAGGATCGTGATCGTCATGCTTGTCTTCGCAATCCTTATCGTGATGAGGATCGCAATTTGATGAATCGGTATGTTGATCCTCGTGCCGACGCTGACCGTTGGGGCTCAGGCCTTCGTCTGCACATGCTTCAGAGGAGACCACCCTCTACCAGGAGGCTCGTAGCTACCAGGGACGTTCATTAAGGGCCGAAAGTTGTTCAGATCCCCAGCGATGAGGATGAGATCGGAGAGTATATTCCATCCACACCGGAGTATTCTCCCATTTCATCCGAGTACACTCCATCGACTCTTTTGGAGGAATCTACTACCCGATTTTGTCCTAGTTATTCCTCTATAGTACTGGCCAAAACTAGCCTCAAGATGGACACTCATCTTCGCTTTTGTCATTTGTGTCACTTCCTTCTTCTGATTCTTCAACTTCAACATGTTGCCGATTAGGAGATAGAACCTTCCGAAGGCTTCATGATTCTTCTCCATATAATGCATATTTTCTAGGGTTGATGCATTAGTTGAAAAGATATAATGAAGATCAAGTTGATGCATGTTGTCCATCAGATGGTGGCGGAAACAATGAGTCATTCTCTGGATTATATAATGGTATCATGAAAATAACTCCCTGGTTTTCCTCCTCGCTGAAGAAATTTGTCCCAAGATGATGGGAAAACCAAGGAGTTATTTTCTTGACACCATTATAGAATCCAGAGAATAACTCATCGTTTCTGCCATCATCTGGTGGACAAAATGCATCAGGTTGCTCTTCATTGTATCTTTTCAACTAATGCATCATCCCTAGAATTTTTGCATTATGTGGAGAAGAATCATGAAGCCTTCGGAAGGTTCCGGCTCCTAAACGGCAACATGTTGAAGTTGAAGAATCAGTAGAGGGAAGTGACGCAAATGACAACAGCGATGACGAGTGTCCATCTTAAGTCTAGTTTTGGCCAGTCTAGAGAAGTAACTAGGACAAAATCGGGCAGTAGATTCCTCCGAAGGAGTAGATCTCAAATGACATTGCTTTTTTATTTATGTGTAAATACGTAAATAATATAGTAAAGTAGATCTTTCCTTATTTTGAAAAGTTTAGTAATAATGTAGATATGTCATTGCTTTTTAATAGATGTATAAAATTGACAGCTAAATTAGATTATGGTTTGAATTTTGGGCAAATTTGGTGCCAATATATTCTACTGCCAATTCTTATCAAATTTCCTGCATTATTATCATTTTAGAAAGCCGCTGGGCAAGAATGGATAAATATTAACAGGAAAAAGAAGTTACCTGTTATGCCGATTATCTAAATAACCAGTGTAAAAGGCGATATTTTGCACCGGTTATATAAATAACCGGTGTTACCTTTTACAACGGCTATATAAATAACCGGTGTAAAACGTCCTTAAAAAAACAAATAAACGGAAATTGAAATTTTACACTGGATATATAACCAGTGTAAAACATTTGACATTTTACGCCGGTTAAATAACTGGGTAAAACACTACAAAAAAACACGGGATTACCGACGACCTAAAGCCGTCGGTAACCCAATTTTACCGACGGATAACCAGCGGCTAAAAGCGTCGGAAATATGGTGGGTATGAAAAGGATTATCGGCGGACTCTTCTTTACGTCGTCGGTAATACCGGGTTACACTCGTCGGTAAATGGCGTCGATTACCGGCGGGCAAAGCCGTCGTTAAATTTCGATAGGCGTGACCGTCGGTCAATCACGAAGCGTTCCGGACGGCTTAGGCGTCGTGAATCGGAATTTTTTAAATAAAATTTATTAATATATTAATTTTAATTAATAACCAAATTAATTTTATTCTTTAATTAATTTAATTATTTATTTGTTTAATTATAAAATAATTTACTCTCATATTAAAAATATTTATTTATTAATTTAATTAAAAATTACTTGTAATTTAATTTAATTTAATTATTAATTGATTTTCCATATATAAAAATGTGATAACGTAAACTAAAAGCAAATTAAAAAAGAAAACATAATAAATAAAAAAATTCAGCGAATAAAAATCAGTACCTAATATATCCAAAGCGAAAAAGTGATATCCAAAAATATGAAACAATATAAGTACAAAGCAGAACTAATAGTCCTGGTACTCACGATCATGATCGAGATCCTCTACATCATCCGGATCATCGACATGACCATGAGTACTGGCGAGCGGCGAGAAGCGAGGCGGAGGTGAGGTGGCGAGTAAAAGGCTGCTGGCGAGCTAACCAGGTACATCTGCTCTGTCGGCGCCAAGACTGGTCAAAGCTCCTGGCTGCTGGGCCACGGCCCGCTTCAACTCGGCTATCTCCTGGTCATCCGCGCGGCGATTAGCGACTACTACTCGGCGACTCTCCAAAGATTAATGTAGCGTCGGGCGTTTTTGTAGTTCTTTGGCAAAATTACGCCACGACACCTATAGCGACCGCCTTCTTCTTCCGCCAACCAGCTTCCAGCCTGAAACCCTCATTGGTGTAGATAGATCGTCGGGGGCTCGAGATGGAGAACATGATGAGCTCGAGATCTAGGCGAGACATCCTCGCCTCAAACTCCTCTGTTAAAACAAACAAATAAATCAAATCTTTTTTTTTAACAAAACAATATAAACATTATTAAAAATATTTATTATATTTTATAATTACCAGTCCGCCTCGACGCTCATCAACGAAATCACCGATTCCTCTTCGTATGAGTTGCAAGATGAAGCTCGTGCAAAATGAACTTCTCTCCCAACCTCCTCGAGATTGTATTAATAAAAACATTTAAATAAATAATAATAATAATAATAATAATAATAAAATAATAATAATAACAATTTTATAACACGTACAAGTCTAGCTGCGTCTTTGCGACATCGCCTCGAGTGTGCAAGCTGCCGCCGCCTTCTCGAGGCCCTATTCTTGTAGCTTGGCCCAGCTTGGCTGGTGCTGGAACTCGGGGAGTTCGGTCGCTACCAGTCTTGCGAAGCTTCGTCCTATCCAGTGAGTTTGGCGATCCACGATCACGAGGCATCTCGAAGCATGTCAGAAAAGCGGTGGGAGGCCTTCATATGAAAATTCTTCTCCACTCCTCATCTTTTTCCTCCCCAAACAACCCCTCAGAGTATCGATATAAGACATTATTAAACATAATTGAAATTTACAAAAATAAAATAATATGCAATAAAATAAAATTGCGACTTACTCGAAAGAATTAAACATATGGTCCCGCTCAAAATCCTTGATGTCCCCCAGGTGGGCCAAAACTCTGGTAATTCTCCTCGATTGTTCTTTGTGATAGCTAACATGGAGGCTTTGAGGAAGAAACCTGAACAATAAAAACATGTTAAATAAAAATATATATATATATATATATACATGTAAATTATTAATAACTGAAAAATTGCAAATACTTACCCTCTACCGATGATGGACATAAGAACTCGCATCATACAACATCTCAAATTATCGGGCTCCTGGCCTCCCCTGCTCAAGAACCTCCTCTGCTGAACCTCACTGCTCCTCCGTCACACTTGTAACATCGGTGTCATCGGTGTATGGCCCGTGCTATAATCATGGCCTGACCCGTGAGCATCGCCACCGGATCGAACATGTAGGAACTCGAGCGCCATGTGGGCTGCTGAACCGAGGGTGGGGATCATGTCAATGTGAGGCAAAGGTGCGAGCGTGCCCGAAATGCGTTGTCGGGTGTCGAATGTGCACAGTGCGTGAGTGGTGCGAGAAGGCTGTCTGGAGTGCGGGAGGTGTGTCGGTGTCTCGTAGATGTCTTGGGACGGCGTGTAGATGACAACGTCGAAAACCCGAGGTCACGCCTAATGATGGTCGGCTCTCGACGGCGAGGGGGTCGAGCGATCCCTTCCCCTTCCATTACCACCAGCGGGTGGTCAGGGGTCTCCTGAACCTCCGATGCCATATCTCGTTTACATAGAGCAATTGAATAATACTTGAGTCATGAAATATTATATTTAAAACATAACAATATTACAAATGAATTCCATAAAATAAACAAGTTATGAAAATAACTGACAAATTAAAAAATATTGATACACAATAATTTCTCAAATTGTAAAAAGATAAACAATTTCAATCTCCCCATTCTGCCCACTCAATTTCAGCATCGTCTTCAGATCTGATGGTTCTGCCACTTCTTCATTTAATTCCTCATCCCCATCTACATCTTCATATGTGATTGGATTGTCACGTAGTCGAGTAATGGGTTCCACTTCATTTACTACATTGACATGAGACATCTCATCCACTTGATAAGCCACTTCTTCCTCTTGTATCATCCGCTTCAATGCGACCGTGGTTTTATCTTTATTGCGACACACCAACCTTGTTTGTCCCTTGAGTTGATGGATAAGGGACATAATACACTTGTCTTACATGTTGTGCCATGATAAGCGGATCAAACATTTGGTATCTTCAAGCTCATGTGTATGTCAACAAGATGTATATTTTTCGATCCACTTGTGCCTCTATTTGACTGGATCAAACCAATTACAATAAAATAACACTATTTTTTAGTATAGTCTAAAAAGTATTGTGCGTCAGGTTCATATATATGTTGAATCACGCCCGTAAAAGTCATCTTCACCTCCATCTGTGCACCTTTTACATAAACCCCACATTTGCTTTTTTCCCTCTGTTTTTGACTGGGTTTGGAATTTGTATCCATTTACAAAGAATGTGTGCCATTCTTTTACACGTGATTTAGGACCATGAGATAAATTTCTCAAGTGTTGGATTTTAGGGATTACGCCGCTATACACTGTGTACACACCATGTGCAAACAAATTATGGTTCCTATTTTCAAACAATATTTTTGTATTTTCAAACAATAAATAATAATAATAATATATATGGCGACTCAAAAACATACCTGGTTCTAAACCACGTTGGGAAATATTCATGAATATAAAGAGGAAGAGTCTTTATGCGCTTGTGGGCTTAGTTAACAAGAATGCCACGACTAAGTCATTATCAAACAAATGATCAAGAGCAATTGTGGATTAAAGTAATTGAAAGTGGTCAAAATGATACATACGTTAGATCTCGGTGATATTTCAACGCACAATGATCAACACGTGAGCGTGGGCGACTTCCACACTTAGCGGTTATCCAATTATCCACCTCCTTTCCACCATGGCGTAGGAAGGCAAAATCACCGATAAGGCAATGGGTGTCTTTCACTTTCAATTTCTACTTCGTTCCTACTATTTGTTGGTGTCAACATGAAGTTAAATGAAATAATGGGAAGCAGAAATGGATTGTCTCACGGTGTAAGTAAGTTGCACAAATAGATCCTTCAACCCTGGCCTTATTTTTCACCATCGTTTTGAGTCACCCATAAATCTACAAAATAACAACGTTGATGATAAAATTTGATACATTTAACCCTTCAAATAAATATTTATTTTAGAGAATACTTTATTATAGTACCTTTCGAATGGATACATCCATCTCTGTATTGAACAGGTCCACCAAGCTTCTAGCTTCATGTGCAAGATGCCTTTGCTAGATGCTCCATAGAATCAAAGAAAGCGAGGAAATATTCTCTCCAACTTACAAAGAATGGTGGTATGTTACATTTCCATCCTTATGAGATCATCCTCTCAATGTCGCGAACACAAATCTTTAAAGAATTGGTGAGTTCGATCGGTGGATTTAAAATATTTGTGACCAAGGAAACTAAATGCAATAGGAAGTAAACACTCCATGAATACATGACAATCATGGCTTTTCATCCCAATCATGGTTCCTTTGTTCACATCGGCACATCTTGCCAAATTAGAAGAATAACCATCGGCATCAAAGTTCTTTTATCCACCTGACAGCGGACTTGGCTTCCTCGTGATTAAAGAGTAATGGCTTTGGGTTTGAAGTCTTCCCATCCGACCGATCGTCAAATGCAAGTCCTTTCGCCTCTGATGAAAGTGGTAAGTCTAGTCTGGCCTTCTCATTGTCTTTTGTTTTTCCTCGACGTTCATCAGCTGGAGAAAAACATTGTCAAAAAAGTTCTTCTCAATGTGCATAACATCAAGGTTGTGTCTCAATAAATTATCTCTCCAGTATGGCAGATCCCAAAAAATACTTCTTTTTGTCCAATTATGCCATTGTCCATATCCTTCAAATCGATCCAATTTGCCAAAATCTGTGATTTTGGGCAGTTCCATTTTTGGCGTCAACCTTGGGGGCGGGCCATCTAATTCAACTTCCCCCTTCTTGAAAGCGTTCTTATTCCGTCTAAATGCATGATCATCCGGTAAAAACCTGCGATGTGAGTCAAACCAAGAACTCTTCCCCCCAAATTTCAAGGTAAAGGCCTTTGTATGCTCCATGCAATGCGGACATGCCATTTTACCATGAGTACCCCAACTGACAACATGCCATATGCAGGAAGTCATTAATGGTCCACATCGGTAGCGCCTCATTGTAAAATTCCTCTTTCGTGCAACATCGTGCACGTCGCCAACACCATTCCACAACCTTTTGAGATCGTCAATAGAGGCTCTAAATAGATGTCAATACCATCTCGTTTGATTATCACGGACGGTATAACACAAGTCAAGAACATATAAGGCTTAGACATGCACATTTCGGGAGGAAGATTGTATGGGAGTAACGATAATCGCTTGTGAGAATAAGGTTTCGCCGTGGATTGAACATACGAGGTAAAACCATCGAGCATAAGCCAAGTCGTACATTACGTGGATCTGTGCAAAATCGGGATGCACACGATCAAAGTGCTTCAAGCTTCACCATCGAAGGGTGGGCGCAACATACACAGCAGTGCTTCTATTCTCATAGTGCCATGTCATTTTGTCTGCAGATTGTGGTGATGCAAACATTCTCTATGACCTTAGGAATAATTGGCAAATAAAACATTGCCTTCACTTTGGGAACTAGTTTTGTCTACCCGTCCAGGTTATTGGTATGTGACATATACCTAGGCTCACCAAAATTTGCATTCAACTAGCGCACCATCGTTTTACTCAAATTCATTGTCGTAATACAACATACACCTGCTCACACAACAATCAATCCTTTTAGATTCCAAATTTCAACTTGGACACTAAGCTTTTAGCCTCGTAATAACTTTTTGGCAAACCATCTCTCGATAGGTGATGAGTCAACATCATTTTAGTTCACGAGATCCAAGCACACCGGTAGCACCACGATTGGACTTAAGAGCTAAGAGCCTCGCACACATTGATAACTTAAAGTCAGAGACCCTTCAAACAACGGACTTGTTTGTTTCTAACAATAGATTATAAAATTTTTTGTCTTTGTCTCATTTGGAAGTTCATCCGTGTCATCATCTTGTTGCTCCTCGAATAACACACGTTCACCCCCAAGGCATCCTGACCATATCTTGCATCGATTCAATGCTCGCATCCGAATCTACGTAGCGCAAGCACCTTAGCAATTATCACCAACCCTAAATCAGCATTGAGGCAACTTTTTCACCATGTAGTCCAAATCCGATGAATTAAGCCTAAATCAGCCGGACACAGTGGTGCGTGACCTCACTTGGGCTCTTAATCATACTTGATACTTAATTAAAGCGCAGGACATCTAATCCTCCATTAGTTTTGAAATCTTTATGTCTTTGTTGCGACTTGGACAAATACGCAACCCAGCGCTATAAAAATCTGGTTTCAAACCCCTCTCCCCGGATACAACCTATCATTACATCCAACTCGACTCGAAAGAAAATATTCCATCTTCTCGCATGTCAAAAAAAAATGACAATTTCAGCGATCTGACGTTCTTACAACCGCTCTCTTTCTTTAAATGGTATGACCCTATCCCATTCGAGAAAAACTTTTGAACTCATTATAATAATCATTCCTTAATTCGTATCTTATACTTGACAAAATTTGTCAAGACATTTCCCATTGGTCTCTCGAAGTACACAAAATGAAACGCGAGCTTATGAACACATAATCAAGTATGCACCCGAGAGAACAAAGGAAATGAATCGAACGAAATTTCATCAAATATAAAGAATCACGAGAATTAAGCAACAACTATTATACGAGTAAAGAAAAAGTTTTTTCCCAACCGTCCGACTTGGACAATTCAAGGTTCAATATACAATGAGCACATGGTACCCTAAAAGAGTATATGAACTCAATAATATATTAAACCTCAAACAGGAAGCTAAGGCTTTCTCCCGATACTAATAACAAATATCAAACATCCATTCGATCAATGATTAACATAACAATTAGACAAGCAGAAGTGACAAGGGTAGAATTAGTTTTATTATATATATATATAATAAAAAGTATTTTATTTTCCTTTTTCATTTAATTTCTTATATGATAATTTTTAATGTTGTTATTTTTTATTTCTTTTTTATTAAAATTTTTTTAATTCTTCTCTTCTTGAGATCTTTTTTCATTTTTGTTATATCATATTTTTAACGATTGTTTCCCTTGTTTCTCTTTTTTTAATTCCTCATCTCTTAATTATTTTTTCAATTCTCGCTTTTTGAATCCTTCTAATTTTTAATTATGTTATTTTTTCAATTCTATCTAATTTACGTTTTGTTATTCTCTTCTTTCTTTTTTAAAATCGCTTTTTTATTCTATTGTTCTTAAAAATTCTGCTTTTAATTATTTTTATCTTTAATTCTTTTTTTTATTTCTATTTTTATTTGTCCTTTCCAATTCAAATCTGTCTTGTTTCTTTGAGCAATAGTCCATTTACTGTGTGTGTAGTTTTGTTAATCATTTAGTTGCCACTCATGCCATCCGCCATATATAAAATAAAATATTTTATTTTTCAATAAATAATAATTATTAACAATTCAATCAATATTGCAATTTTAATTTATATATTTTATTTTCTTAAAGCGGAAGAGCTACTTATTCATTCAAGGTTTATTTAAACTTATTTTACATCACTTAAAATAAATGATATTAATATTCAAATATATCAACATAAAACATATTCATACTCTCTTCATTTTATTTTTAATAAGCCTCTAAAGTAATTTTTGAATAAATAATCACTTAAATTTCTAAAAATAGCTCATTAAATAAATATTTTATTATGTCATTTCTGATTTTGTCTTTGACGTTAAATATTATATGTCACTTTTTAATATATAATTTTATAATTTTATTTATTTCACCCGCTATTTAGCTTACGCTATCTGCCCGCTATTTTCGCTATCCTACCAATTTCACGCTATTTTTGCGATCCTCGATTAACAACAGCTTGGAATTAGAAAATCGACTTGGTCATTTAAAGATGATAGAATTAGACAGCGAGAAGTGGCAAAGGAAAGAAGTACAGAGATGTGCAAAGCAAATTGCGGCCCAAGCAACATCACCAATATCCATATCCATGAATGAAATGGCAAGCATAAATTAAAATTGCACTCTTTACTCACAAGCATTGTGGTGATGAGTGATAGCAGAACCGGAACAATTACACAAGTATATACATTTGAACAATTACACAATACACTTCAAAATCTCCTCTCGTGGAGAACTATGAGCGAAAACAAATAAACATGTCGGTGTGGGGGTCAATCAGACAACCCTTTTTCCACCCAATGAGTTAACCGACATGAGTTAGAGTGCATACCTAGTGGTACAAGTACGAATCGGTGGAGGTGGCGAACTCGAGGCCTATGAAGCGAGCTTTTGTGTTAGCGAAACTAATAAAATATAAACAAGAATATCAAAACCACACCATTAAAATTAAAAACTAAGAACAATCATATTAAGAACATATATAAATAATAACATGATTTAAGTCCACACCTTGAATACAATGACCACTTTTGGAGGCAAACTCTAAAATTTCAACTCAAGCTTGTTATAAATTCTCATAGTGAAATCTTCCCCAAACAACAACATTATGCGACAAACTATCATTTTGAAGATAAGCATTCGGATATTACTTTTTGATTGTCAAGATCATGAAATTCTTGTTAATATTAGTGATTGTTCTTATCATGGTCAAATTTATATGTTCTTATAGCTTGGATCTTTCTTCTCAATACAAATAACATTCTGAATATTACATTTGGATATTCCTAATGTTTCATATCAAGTGATTTGATTCCAAAATCTATTTGTTCCAAACTTGAGCAAATTATCAAAGGATTCATTTAGAAAGTGTTACCTGGTCATAGAATGTGCACGCTATTAGTTGGCATTGGTTTCTACCCTAAGTTGCAAGGTACCCACTTCCTTTATTTGCGCTACAAGATAATAGTATATAAAGACTTCTCTATTCTCAAACCAGGAAGTTTGACTATAGATTTTGGGTTAGCTAACTAGTTGATATGGTGTTTTGAGTCTACATTTTCCTTGTTGTGTTAAAAATTGTACATGTTTAATTGCTTGTAAAGATAAAAATTCTAAAATTATTGCCGTGGTCTACAAATGTGTTACTAAAATTATTGCCAACACGTTAAAACTTATCTGCACGATATCATAGACCCCAATCAAAGTGCCTTTGTTTGGAGTAGGTAATGATAACATCTTATTGGCACATGAGCTTGCTCGAGGCTACATCGTACTTATAATCTTATATAGAGTGATGAGTCTTAAGACTCAAACTAAACTGCCGACAGAAAACTATTATGTTGGCTCAACATATATTCAAATGCAACCACTATATTGGAATGAGACTCCAATAAAGCGAAAATGTATGCAAAATAAATTTCAGGACCTAGAACAAATAAATGATGAAAAACACACCGGTCATGCGATTGCAGTAGCCATTGGTGGTGAAGGTTTGTAATTTTGTTTTATTTTGAGCATGATCCATGTCAAATAACTAACAGATAACTTTCGATATATATCTTACAAATAACTAACACTTACTCTCTGGCACATTTATTTTCTTTGCTCGTCCCTCTTTTCAATTTTCAAATGTTTTGTATGTTCATATAATATGGAGAATGAGGTACATGAACTTGTAAATATTGATTAGGACTTACTTGTTGCACAGATATGTTGTAGAAGTTCTCCAAAGGCTCTTGCTTAACTTGAATCAAGTGCTTTTGGTTACGCAAGAAGTGTCACAAAATGAATGGCCTTAGATTTCTTATATTGTAATAATATATAGTATACATATACATGAATAAATGTACCAACCAGTAGTAGCGAAGTCGAGAAAGAAGGAAAAGGTGAAAGGACACAGAATTGATAAAATATCATATATCATAAAAATTAAGTCACCACAGAATTGAAGCAAGAATTAATGCACGACTTTTGGTTAATAACATTGATAAAGTAGCTCCTAATTTTTTATTGTGGCTCCTCAATGTTTTACAAACTGAAGTTGCATTTGTTGATGTAGTTTTTTCCTCCGCGAAACAAATCAATTTTTGTCTAAATTTTCTTGCAAACTTTAATATCTACATAACCAAAATACTTGAAGTTTCATTAGAGAACTTCATCAAGACAAATAAGCAACACAATGTCTAGAATGACAAATATGAAAGGCAGCACATATAGATGAATTACTAACGGAGTTAGGAGACTACCGCACAAAATCTCTCTAAAATGCTTATTTGTTTGAACAGAAATAGCATATACATAGGCAACGAGTTTTAACAATTATGCCTGGCTTTTCAATGTGGATTAAACATATAGGATAGAATCAATAAAATAATTTTACATGGATGATCAAAATCATCCATACACCACGGATGAAGGTCATGCAAATGATGTAAAAGGAAAATTCAAGCAGTTTGAAGCCAAAGATCTGAGGAGAAATATACATGGTTAGTTTCATAAACACAACAAAGCAAGCTTGAAAATGATTCATTGGAAGGAGATAGTCATGCAAGTGACATAAACATGGAAAATCAAATGCATCCAATAGTGACGAAGATGTTCGGAGAAAGCTGGTGCAGCTTCAGAAGATACAAGCGAACTTGAGAAGTTTCGATTGCAAGAAGAAAGTCATGGAGATGATGCGAAAGAGATGGTTGACTCGAATAAAAATATCGACCAAGCGGTATTAAAAAAACTTGTTTTGCTATAATGAAAGGGAAGGAAAAACCTGAATCTCACGAAGGTAAAGGACAAGCAAAGCTATACCAAAGCAGACATCATATAACATCAAATTGCAAAACCAATAGTTGTTGGATTACCAAGTGATGCGGCCTAGTAATTGGGAATCATAATAAAGGCATACTTGATGCAATGAGACTGGTTTGGCAAGTTAACATACTACAAAAAATGAGAAGCTGACATCCATCTAATTTAATAAGTTGTTGCTTTTAAATGCATTGCTTATACAAATGATTGAGAATTGATGATATGTTTTATTTGTTAAATCTTAAATATAAAAGTAACTAAGTGAAGATTGTTAAAAAGTACCACATGTGGGTTGTGGTGAGATATATTTTCGCCTCAAATCAGTTAACATTTATTTTGGTTAGAAACAAAATCGACATAATGTAAATAAATGCCTAGAATGTAATTGCAATTCAAACTTATAAGATCATAATCAAGTTCACATCCACCACAACAACAGTATAAGCTAATCTCAATTTGAATTAATTACCTTAAAGATAAGCTAATTAGATGCTCAGCCTTAGCTAAAGTGCCACACACGATTCACTTCTCATCAACAAGATTTATCCTTGATCGATAACCTCGAGCAATTAACTTGAAACCACCATCTCCATATGAAATATATGATAAGGGCGACCAATTAGGCAAAAATAAGATATGAGTAACTTGAACAAAGATGACTACAAATCAAATTTATTTTTAGGGTTCGACCACAGACCCTACCACATCCACAAGTTGACAAATTTTAAACCATCCAAACATCAAAGCGAAGACGAGTCCCACACCAACAAACAAATCATAAAAAAATAAAAAAACTGCGGTGGCGGCGGATACAAAAACAAACTTACCTAAGGAGGGCGACGGCGGTGGTGGCAGCGGCTTGAAGGAGGAGGCGACCTCGGCCAGCTGTGGAAGCGGCGAGCACAAAGCGATGGAGAAAGTCTGCGGTGGCTCCAAGCTTCAGCTCAGTGAAGCTTCGAATCTTCAAGCTTCAATCGGCTCCAAGCTTCAGCTCCAATCATGTGGTTCTTTGCAATCAGCGGTGGCTCCAAGCTTGTGGCTCCAAGCTTCTCGAATGTCTTCTTGGCCGTGACAAGAGGAGAAATGCGACGGACCGAAGATGAAGAAGGAGGCGGAGAGGCTGCGGCGGAGATGAAGAAGAAGGAGTAGAAGGATGAAGAAGCGATCTCTGGCGGAGATGAATGAAGAAGAAGGATTACGGCCAAATAAAGAGCTTACCGAAGCGGCCATTTTAAAATTACAGCGGGTATGGCCGTCGGTAAGCGACAGGATTACCGCAAGCGGACCAACCCGTCGGAAAAACTCCCCCATTACCGACGTCGACAACCCTCGGTATTCAAAAATAGCGGGAATTTTCCAAAATTCACGGTTCATCGACGGACATTAACCAAGCGGTATGTGTGCTCTAAAAAGCGGTTTCAAGCGGCTTAACCCGTCGGTAATATCTGAAATCTGGCCGGTCGTGTTTTAAACCAGGTAAGACCGTTTAAATCCGGCTTTTAGCGACGGACTAAGGCCGTCGGTGAATGTCCGTCGGTATGTTAACTATTTCTTGTAGTGAAAACCCCATCATACAATACCGGGAGCATCTACACCAGCACCAAAACTGGTATAAAAAGTCAATTTTAACCGTTGTACAATCCTCTTTATGCACTAGTGTTAATTTCTCTTTAGGGGTGAGTAAGGGACAGGTCGAGACAAGTTATACTTATCTCTAATCAGGCCTTAAATTTTGACCGGACCAATTATTTTGACATAATATGTCCCTAGACCCGGACAAAACTGATGCTTTGCAGGTCAAATAAAGACTGAGTCTATTTAAGATGAGACAGAGTTTGCCCAAAAAAAAATTAAATAAAATTTTAAGGTAATCATTCAGTTATGAGTAAAAGTTAAAAGTGAAAGATTGATTATTTTTAATATTTTATCATGTGAGTCAAATATGACTCTTACAATTGTATTTTATTACAAGTTCGCTAACTAAACTAATTAACATGACTTCTAATTTGAATATTCTGTTTATAGAAATTTCATCACAAACATAATAAAAATAACAAGTTGGTGAGCAAGGGATAAGTTATACCTAATCCTAACACGTCACTAAATTTTGATCGGGTCCATTCTTTAGTCCTAATTCATTCTTAGACCCGAACACATCCGATGCTCTAAGAATCAATTGGGACAGTGAAGAAACGAATCTTCGGATTGGGTTGTGTGATGCTAACCCTATTCTACTTCCACACAACAAAACCAAATGATAGCACGTGCAATAAATAGAATTAAAATCTTGGATGGAGTTAGATTGAAATCCTTCTAAGTATGTACACTACAGAACTTCGATGTAAAGCCACGTAGGCATAGGATACCTATTTAAAATCACTGTTACCATCTACCCATTTTACCAATCTCTTTCGTTGGAAGGAGCGCCAATCTGTTGTGTTGTCCCCACTATCTCTTACATGCTGCATCTACTCGATCTGTAAACAATAAGCTTACCATTTAATCATTAGCAGAGTCCTTTCTCTACTTTTTTTTTCCCTCCATTCTTTTGTTTTTTTTCTCCCCTTTATGATGTCTGTGCTTTTTTTTTTGACAAATTTATGATGTTTGTGTTAAAACCGCGAAAAATGTTTCTTTCAAAATTTTAATATTTACGTCATATATATAAGCGATGGATCATTTGAGTTTTTGTATATCTAAAACAATATTGTATATATGGCCAAACATAACTAAAATTATACTACAAATTATAAAGAAATGACGTGTATAGTAGTTTTTTTTTTCCCCTTCTATCAAACGCATCATTTCATGAAAAGTAACAATCTTTGCATTGATTTAATCTCTTACTAGTAATATATACATACCTATGGTGTATATGACCTGTATGCAAAAGCTTACTAATTTCATATATAAATAAGTGATATAATAAATTTTGATGTACAAACAATGTTACTCCTCGCTGATTCAAAGTCTTTATTGTATGCATGGTTGCGTTCACGTACATAAATCACCTTTCACCAAAAAAGTAACGGAAAGATATGTCACCCACCCTCATTTACCACACCATGAATTTTTTTTGCTTCTGAGTCTATCTACTTCCTGCCAGTAATAAATCTGTTATAAAATATATGAACTGCCCCTTCTTGAGATTAAAGCTGTTACAAAACTCTCTCAGATTAACCTAGAACTTCAATTCTCAAAATTTTCTTTCACTTTAAACTTATGACGAGGAGGCGTGACTAACCTAGCTATAGCTGCACAAGTTGGGATGAGCTAGTGATCAAGTACTCGGAAATGGTTTTTTAACAATAGTCACAGCAGTGGTCCACATCCACTCCATGTGTACATGTCTTATACATGTTTAATCCAGCGCTTTATTGAATCTGCAACATTTGAATTTGAACATAGCTAGAACCCCAAGTGTGTTATTGTTGCCCTGACTTACTATTTAATATTAGGATAAGCTAATAGTTAAAGCCATGCATGGACCTAGCTTACTCAGTGGGTGAAAATATATATGGCGATCGAATTTGAAAACAAAAAATAAATAAGCGAATAAATAAATGGCATGCCAGCGCAGAGGAGCCTATGATGGGCCAACTATACAAAGATATAATGTCAAAAAAAATATAAATGAATCTCACGTGTAGTTTTAAGCATTTACTGAGATATGGTCTGTCCGGCTGTCCGGCTGAGATAGAATGTTATTGAGGTTGTTATGGGGTTGTGATTCACTGCTGGTGGTGTTGGTTTTGAAGGTAGTTTACTAAATTGGTGGTGAATGAGCGGCGTGCAATTGGTGGTGTCGTTTTCCGGTCACGTTGAGTCGAAAGAGATTACGAAGTTGGAGGGTCTAATAGAGTTGCGGAGAAGGACTGATGAAAGTATATTTCCAAAAGATAGGAACTAAATAGTTATGATTCTTTTTGGGATCAAATCTAAATATCAAGATATTTGAGAGACTAAAATCATATACATGTAAGGAGTGACGTGGAACTTCAGCTTGCCCCGTAGGATATTTAACAGACAAATCACAGAGAGGGACTAACAAAAGTATATTTCCAAAAGATAAAGACTAAATATTTACTAATATTTTTGGGGGAACCAAATCCGACTATTAATTAAGATATTTTGAGAGACCAGATTCATATTTAACCCTTAATAAGTAAAAAAGTACAATCTTGCACATGATAAAATAACCGTATTTTTCGTCGGAAAAAAAAGTATTTATAATAGTATTTTCCGCAACATTATTCTTTCCAAATGTAATCCTTTTTTGGGCTCAGGTCAAGAAAGCCTCAAGACTCAGAGAGGTACTTACATATTACTCATCAACAAGGTTTTCACATCGAGAACGAGATTTGTACTCACATCCAAGTGGGATATAAGTGTATCCTTATCAACCTTTATTGGCTTTTAAATGCGACCTATACACAAGAAGTTACACATTTTATTAACAATTATTTTTTGGTTTAATTACTCCGTATGTCCCTTAGCTATTTAAGAATTTCTAAATAGGTTCTTGAACTAAAAAAATTTGTTATTGGGTCCCTGAACTTTTTAATAAATTGTAATTAGGTCCCTGTATTTTAATCGGGACCATGAACTTGTAAATAATTTGTAATTAGGTCCCTGAACTTTATAATTTGTAATTGAGTCCCTGAATGCAGAAACCTAATTACAAATTATCTCAAAGTTCAGGGACCTAATTATAACTTATTTAAAAGTTCAGCGACCTAATTACAAGTTATTTAAAATATTTTAACATGCAAGAACTCAATTACAAAATATTAAAAAGTTCATGGACCAAATTACAAACTTTTTTAGTTCAGGGACCTATTTAAAAATTTTCAAATAATTCATGCCATACAGAGTAATTAAACCTTATTTTTTAATAAACTTTTAACTATTTATTATAGGATCTTCCGTTACTAGATTATAAAATCACCTTAATTACCAAATTAGTGAAATTACCATAAAGTTGTTAAGTTATAAAATAGTTTTAGAAGGGTGATACTTCGTGTTTTATACAGAAAGATTTCAGGTATGTTTGATTATATTTTTTAATAATAATTTTATGTTTTCCTTTTATAATAGTTTTTTGATTGCTGTATGAATCTATTAGTTGTGTCTGCAATCTGTATACTACGTTTCTATTTGTAACGGGTTGGAGTATTCCTTGTACTCCTTTTCAATAAAATATGCTTATAAAAAAAATAGTTTTCTTTCTAAATTAGTAAAAACATAATAAAACTGTTTTTAAAAAGTGTAATCAAACAAGCCTTTCGTATTTTATTTTTTTTCTTTTTTTGATTTCGTGTACAAGTATATTTTTAAGCTTTGGATTTAGATAAGAAGAGGGGGAAATAATTCTAAATAAGAAAATGAATAACGCCTAGA
This sequence comes from Calophaca sinica, assembly GCA_037113605.1. Classification (NCBI taxonomy): domain Eukaryota; kingdom Viridiplantae; phylum Streptophyta; class Magnoliopsida; order Fabales; family Fabaceae; genus Calophaca; species Calophaca sinica. Next base: position 95,955,985 of record CM073734.1, on the reverse strand, counting down.
TCATTCACTGTGTGTAATTTTTATTCTTCATTTTGACTAAGCGTTGCTGGATGACCTATTAGGTTAAAATTTTAAATTTGTTGAACCTTTTCTTTATGCCGGATGATTAACTATGTTTTCCTTTTTACAAAAATGCGAAAAACAGCTTTATTGTCTCAAGAACAATAAAAGAAAAAGAAGCTCAAACAAGAAATTACTATGTAAGATGCAATTTATATCACAGAGGAAAGCGTTTCACATGGGCTGTTGCAAAACGGTTGGGGTCTGCATCATATCTTATCCAAGCATGTGAAAATTTTTATGTTTATCTTTTTTATAAATAATATTAATAAACATTTACAAAATTTTATCTATTTATTTATTATTCAAAAGGCGCTAAAAGCCTAAAAGCCCCATTTAGGGGTGGGTACGGGCACGGGTCGACTCACAAACCTAACCTACCCAATCCAACCCAACCTTGAAAAACTGGATTAGTTGTGTCAGTTTTAGAATAAGCAAATTCAAAGCCTATGAGTTAGGTGTCTGGTCTGAAGATTGCGAACTTGAGCAACCCAACCCAACCCATCGTAATTGAACATATAATTTTATTTTTTTTACTTACTAAGTGAACATGTCTTGTTTATTATACAAGTGACTTATTTCCTATAAGCTTAAGTGAATGTTGAGTCGCATATTTGAAATATGAAATATGTGTATACATTTGAAATGATTTATATATAATATAAAATATGAAATATATTATGAAACATGAAATAATGTCACTCTATAAACGTTATATATTATGAAAACGTGAGCTATTGTGTTGCGTATTTGTTGTTTTTTCAATCAGGTTAGGTGAATGTTGGATAAACTAATGTTTAAGGCATTGATAGTGATTTTTTTTCTTCGTACATTTTTTTTCCAAATTTTTTGTTATTTTTCCTCTGAGAATTTTTTTGAAGGCAAAATGGTGTGCAGAAGCATCACTCTAGAAACTATAATCCCAGCTAGGTTGGTACTATAGCTCATATCGATCATCTGCAGCACACCATTATTTTATTAAAAAAGATACAAGAGAGGTACTTGGGGGGATCTAAACCTTACCCAAGAGAAGTTACTTAAATCTATAATTCGGAAGTCTATTTCTATTGTGGGCAAACTCTGAGTTTATGAAAGGAGAGATAGTATTCCACTAGACAAATCTCGGGTTATGAACCATAAAAGAGGCCAACTTGTCAGCACAAGCGTTTCCCTCTCTATAAATATGCGAATAAAAAAAAAGACATGCTCTTAGTAAGCTCAAATGCTCAATACAATTAATCCACCTATGACGAATAGACCAAGGAACTAAAGAGAAATTACTAAAAGCATAAATAACAAGAGAAGAATTGCATTCCAACCAAAGATTCCTCCAACCTATTTTATAAGCAATCTCAATAGCCAACATAGCTCCCACTAGCTCAGCATATAAAGCATTTTGAATACCAAGATTTTCCACGAAGCACCCAAGAGTAGCAGCACTATAGTCCCGAAAGATTTCACCACAGACAAAAGGATCAGAACAACCTTTGGTAGCACCATCAGTATTGCATTTGATAGTATAACAACGAGGAGGATTCCACAAGACTCTCACAATGGAAGGAGATTTACTCGGATGACTTTCAATAAGGAAAGATTTGAGAATAGAAAACTTCATCATAGAAGATGACATAGATCTGGAGCTAGAATTATTAGCCAAGGAGACATTTGAAATAACCAAATTAGTAGCAGACTGAATAGGGATAGACTTATTGTCAAATCTTGATTTATTCCTGCAATGCTAAATAAACCAAAAATATATGTGATACTAGCAAGAACAATATCCGGAAGCTGGGAACACCAATTCATGTTGCAGATGCTCAAGATAGAATAGAAGTTAGTACAATCTATTCTCTGATCTAAAATACTTCAAAGCCAAAGCTACTGAGCAAAAGGATACTGTAAAAACAAGTGATGAGAAGATTCATCTGCCTGACCACAAAGACAACAGATAGAAACCATGATAATTCACCTGGATTTGAGATTATCATCAGTAGGAACTTTTCCATGCAAAATATGTTATAACAAAAAAGATTTTGAAGGAGGGATGCAAGAACTCCAAATGGTCTTAGCCCAAGGAACAACTTGACCAGAAGGATGTAAGAAATTATAAGCTTCCTTAAAAGATAAAGTACCTAAGTCTGTGTGCTTCCATCTTAGAGCATCCTCTAATGGCAAAACAGGTAAAGTAATTTTATCAACCTCATTTTTAAGGGTTGGATAGTGAGAAAACAGAGATTGTGTAATCGACCAACCACCATTAACAATAAAATCTCTCACTTTGGATTGAAGGGAGCGCCTAATATGGTCAGGTCAGGGATTCCAAAGAGGTTAGAAATAGATTGGGATAACCACACCTCTGACCAAAAATTAATTTTGTCACCATAACCTATTTGCCAAGTAACCACACCTCTGAGAAATGAATATTTTAAAAACAAACTCGTTCACCCGACCCAGACCAAACCATATGAGGTCGGGTTGGGTTGGTTCGGGTTTCGCAAAAACTTTCGACTAAACCGACGCAATCATATATATTTGATTGGTTGGGTTTTTAAACACCTCAAAACTCACACAACCCGATCCGTGTTCGTCCCTACCATCATCGAGAAGCGAAAAATGAATACAGGAAGGAGCACTATCATACACGCTTATTTATTTAATTTATATTATAAAATATCATGAAATTTTAGGCGTAATTTCGGTATTTATTAAAAAAACTTTTGGCGAAGTAGGCCCCGCTAATGGGGTTAAAAACACAAAAAATATTATATACAGAAAAAATGGTTAATACCGATTTTAGTCCCTATAATATCAGAAAAATTCAGTTTTAGTCCCTGCTAAAATTTTTGCTTAGATTACACCCCTGTAATTTCAGATTCACCCATTTTTAGTCCCTTACCTCACCTCTCCGTCTAGGTGGCACGAGTGACGTGTAAATTTTTGTACACGTGGCCTGTTCCTTATTGACACAACATAAACCAAATTAAAAAAATAAATAAATAAATTAAATAATAAATTAACCATATTGATGACGTTTCCCCTCCTTTACCCTCTCCAATGCGCCGGTCACTCCTCACCCTCACCCAACCACCACTATCGACCCCTAACCACCACCACTGACCTTCCCCCTCCGCTACACTTCCCCTCCTTCAAAGAATAGAAAATCTTCAACAAATCCATCAAAGAAAATCCCCATTATCCCACAACACGTGAGGCCAACAAAAAATCAAGAACCTGAAAAAAATCAAAAGAGAGGGAAGAAACAAACGGGAAAAGAGGAAGAAGATGAATTAAGTGAAATTGAAAAACAAAAACAAATCCTTGAATCTGACGTTGACGTCGTGGTTTAGCTCTCGTCGTTGCAACACCCTTTCCCCCTCGGGTCTCTCTCTCTCTCTCACACACACACACTCTGGTTTCCCCTTCTCTCCATTTTTCTCTCAGTCCACCTCCGTCTCTCTCTGCTTTCGGTGTCAACCACACATACCGACAAGCGAACCACCGCTCTGAGCTCTGCCAACTTTGTCGAGTCATCGTGAACCGTTTGGAACCACCACCACTTCCCTATCCTTCCTCCCCCAGCCTTGGCCCTTCCCATCTCTCTCTCGTCACCTCTTCTCTCTCTGTCCTACAAATTAGGGAAGAGGGGTGGTGTGGAACTTAGGCGTTGTGGTGGTGGGGGATTTAGGGTTTCAAAGGGGAAATAGACTCAATTAATTCGGGGTTTTCTAATTTCTAATTACTTATTTAAAATTATTAATTATTAATTGAATTTAAATTATTCGACAGGTGGCATATGTCATGTAATAAGCTGCATATGTGGCCTAGTTGAGCTGGAAGTCAGCGTGCCACTTGGACGAAGAGGAGAGGTGAGGTTAGGAATTAAAAATGGGTGAATTTGAAATTACAGGGGCGGAATCTAAACAAAAATTTTAGCAAGGACTAAAACTGGATTTCTCTAATATTACAGGGACTAAAAGCGGTATTAACCCTAAAAAAACACAAAAAATATTGTGACTCCATGGTTTTCTTACTCTCTTTTTTTCCTCCTAAAAGTAAGGAAGAAGGACTCACCCAGTCAAATTCAACGTAGCGAGTAACCATTTTAAAAATAATAACATAAATGTATATTATTTTATTAATTTAAAATAATACTATTTTATTAATTTAAACTATACTGTAAATTCAGTCATTAAAACTAAAAAATTTACGTTTATTTACGTTTCAAAATGATTGCAAAACAAAAAAAGAAAATATTTTAGAGAATACTACTAGTTAGTACTATATGATAAATATCCTTTCAGCCGTAACGGACTGGCAAAACAAATCCGTAACGGACTGGCAGGTGAGAAAAAGGACCCCCGTTGATTAATTAAAGCAAATCTGAACCGTCCATGTAATCAGCAGGCTCCTAAACATTCCTTTACGATCACTCTCTTTTTAAGCTCCCTAGTCCCTCCACCTCGCTCGCTCACTCTCTCACTCCAAGCCTCAACAATCTGAAAATAGCAAAACCCAATATAAATAGAGAAAGAGAGAGAGAATAAAGTAACAGAAAGAGGAATTGAGAATGGGTGATTGTAAACGTTGTAATCCAACAATTGCAGTTGCAGCCATGGAGGATGCTTCTTCAAGCGGACCTATCATCTCCAAGAAAAGGAAAATTACTACTTCTGCTAATTCGCAGCTGGGTACTTCTGATATGCAGCACCACCTCCCAAACTCCCATTATTCGCTCGGTGACTCTCCGGACATAACCGTCTCGCCGGTAACTTCCGTTAATTCCGCCGGCACGGCGTTTTCCGACGAATTATGCTCGGATCGCTCTCCGCTGTCTTGCTGCAGCTCCAGCGAAGTCGTTAAGGAGCTCGACACCACACCGTTAGATCTGGAGGTTTGATTCTCGAAATTCTGAATTCACGAATGAACTTTCGTTTTCGAATTCTTCAGTTTTTTTTTGTTTTTTGTATGTTATAATTTCCATTTGGACTCTCAAAATTTTGAGTTGTTATATTTTCCTGGTTTGCTGTGCAAATTTTCTTGGATGCCAAATTCGGTTAGGTTTTTAAGTTTCTGTTTCTTTATTTTTTTCTTTGCTCGAATTGCTTTCTTTAATTCACCTATTTAATTTAATTTAATTTAATTACATCTATTTATTAACATTCGCGAATTAATGTGATATCCTGCAGCTGCAAACCAAGGGTTTCGAAACTGTAGACTCAACGAACCTCAATTTCATATCGTTCAGGTTTTTAATTTTTTTTTCCTTCCAATTTCTCTCTCCGTGTAATTAAACGTTCAATTTTCTAACCAAAAGTTGCTACCTACACTATTTTTTTCTTCCATCTACGTTATTCAGTTTTTTGAGCGGGTTCACCGGGGACTCAGAAGAAACGACGACATTTCCAGCGAAGTCTTCAGCGGCAGTGAGCCAGTATCAGAAAATGAAGACGCCACCAAAAGAGGAGATTGAAGAGTTCTTTGCAACGGCCGAGAGACACGAGCAAAAGCGGTTTGCAGAAAAGTAATAACTAATAGCTCCTAGCCGCTACTAGCTAGCTAGTAATTTTTATTTTATTTTTAATTTTTAATTTCTGTGACACAGGATAAGGAATGTGACCCTGTGGCACTCAAGCGGTGCCAGAATCGAACCCTAACTAACTAACAACTTTCTCTTGTGTGCAGGTACAACTTTGATATTGTTAGAGATATGCCGTTGGAGGGTCGGTACCAGTGGGTTCGTTTACATTGAATGCCATGAATGAGAGAGAGAGAGAGAAAAAGATAGCGTGCGTTTTTAGTTTTAGAGAGTCAGAGAGAGAGAATCCGTGTGTGTATCGAGTTGTAGGGTGTAGTAGTGAGTAGTGGTGCCCACTGGACACTGGTGACTGGTGAGGAAGCTAACCCGACACAAGATTAAACGAAATTGACCGTGCAACTTCTGGTACCTCTGGAGAGACGGTGATGATGCTGGTGATGGGTAGGAATTTGTAAAGCTAACTGCTTTATGTTGGATACAACAAGCTGGCTTTTTCTGCAACAAAGATAGAAGTGTAGAATCTTTTTTCTTCAGGTGATGAAGAGAAAAAAGTTGAAATTGAGTATGTGCGGTAAATATACAAAAGAACACAAAAATTCCCAAATTAAATCCGCGTCCTAATATATTTGGCATTGTAATTCAGACCGTACCTCTTTCAGTGTTTCCGGTACAATAAGCGAATCAGCTAATTCTTAGGGCTGTTTTCATACTATTACTTATTAGAAAAACTCATTGATAGAACTTCAGTTGTTATTTGGTAATTTTATTTTATCTGAAAAAAGGGTCTTTTGTTCGAGCTTCCTTTTGGGTGCACGTTTTCTTTTTAGCTTTCTGCAGCTTCAATTACCTTTTTATGTATGGAATTCATTTTTTTTTTCTCTCCTTTAGGCCATTTTGGAATATCCTCTCGATCCCAAGCAATGATTCCCCTACTCAGTGTGGGGACCATGTGCCTGGCTGGCACATAAAGAAATGACTGCATAAACAAATTAAGTCTCCCTCATCTCTTACGCGGGTTAATGATTGAAGGCATCTGCTTACCATTACCACCAACATGCACAAAATTAACAACCACTTACAATGACAACCGAACCTACAGCCTATGCCATATAATTAATATATATATATATAGGAGTAAGTAAGTACTCTTTTAATCCGTGGACCGACCCCTATATGTATAACTTTATGGATTTGTTCGGTTCATGTTCTCCTTTGCATTGTTTCCGTAGAATCAACTTTTTAAAAATGAATGTATACGCGTAAGAGAGAATCTGGTCCATTTTATAAGTATTGCTGTCTTTTGGATTGATCTCCAATTATTAGACGAGATCAAAGGTACTGAAGAAGCAATTGCATGCCTTTAATTGAAAGCGAACGTTTAACAGTTCACATGACAGTCGTCATCACAATGTTATGTTGTACCCACCAAGCAAATTAAATTAGCAAGTGCTTCTGTCTACTACATATATAGCCTAGCTAGCTAGCTATCCGTTTGAGCAAATAGGCAAAAAGGAAAGTAGCTTTTAATCTTAAATTTGTACTACTATCTTTCCTTTTCTCTTTTGCTTCTTGTTTAACGGTTACTCGGTACAGGAAATATAGACGTGACATAATATTATTATTCGATATGAATCAGTAAGAAAAACAAGAATCGAGAAAGCTTTCATGAATCACGACAAATGTACTAGTAATTGTCGAATCCAAAAGGAACAAAGTCCATAGCTCCCATGTATAATGTCATCATTATACACGTGTCCAAAATGGGAACACCAACACCTTTATCCATGTCATCATGGATCCAAATGTGCAGTTTCCAGGCCTTCCAGTGTTCATCCTTCTTTTTTAATATGATGAACCAAAAAACAATAGAAGATCAATGATGAAAGTAGAAGACTTGCACGTGGTGTGGTGGAGTTATATCGCGTGGTTTAATTTGCTTTGGATCTGATGCCATTTTGAAAATAGAGTACAACACACAAGAGAGATATGGATATTTTGACGTAACATGGAAAAGAAAAATACAATAAAGATAATACAATTTGCGAACATTTTTGTATAGTTTATTAAATTCTTTTTATTTTTTTTATAATATGACATTATATTACTATATTAAAAAATATTGTGAGAAGCCAACGATGGTTGGTATAGATGTTTGGATATTCTGTTCACACTAGATGTGACTGATTTGAGTCTGAAATCTAGAGTTTTTTTCGTTAGAAAGCTATACGTAAATTTTACTGTAAACAATTGCGGAGGCTAGTGGCTTTCCGCTCTCTCTTTCTCTTGCATGTGGTGTGCCTCCTCTAATCTAATTTCTATTCATAAAAAAATATATTGTGAGAGGATATAAATTCATTGTTGAGAAAAATAAGCATGATGAACGGACAAGAAAAGGGGAAAAATGCTGCATAGGGTTGTGATCGCGTTGATAGTGGGAATAGAATGTTGCTTATTAATGAAGAGTTGACAAGTATTATTGGCATCCGATTTCATGTAGATAGTGTTTAGTGTATGCACTCGATTTACGTCATCTATATATAAAGAATTACACACACAAGATTTTAAGTGAACCAACTAACTTTATACTCAAATTAATAATATGAATACGTAAAAGCCATTTTAATTTTCTCAACGTTTTTTTTTTGGGTGAAATTGAGAAATAAAAAAAGAGAAAAAGCAGCCTCAAGGAGGCAAGCAGGCCGAAACAGGAGCTAAAGAGTCACGCAATAGCAAGGCACCCATTCCAGCAAGGGGAACCTCCAAGAACTAAAGGGGATCAAAGACGATACGCCTTCTCGAGCCAAGAAATCCGCACATTGGTTTGCTTCCCGGTATATATGCGACACAGAACTAACATCATTTTAGTCCTCTTAAAAAATATTTGACATATGGTAGATGCAATTTGATCAAAAAATCTCCGATTGGAATTTGTATTAGGCTCTTTCCAAACACATAAGCCATGCGCCGCGCAGCTCTGCTAGGGTTTGAGACCCTGGAGCGCTGCCGACAAACACTTCCGTCCCCTGGTGGAGGCTTTCTCCCCTCCCTCTGTGGAGTATATACTTCCCCTTGTTTGGGGCTTGTTCTTTCCCCCTTGTTTGGGGGTTCCATGGCCGACGGCCAACACCTTTCCTTCTCACCCCATGTGAGCCCATCTCCCATCGTTCAACCTTGACAGATTCTCTCGCCCACCGCCAGCAACCTCCATTGCGAGCTTCTTCCTGGCCGTGCGGCGCATGATTAGCTCTGCTGCGAGATCCGTTCGTCCCACCCTCGACGTCGTCTCCAGTTTCTAGATCTCAGAACCCCCACCTGTTAAGCGACCGCCAATACTCGCCGCACTCCTTTCTCCGGCGAAGCGTCCTCCACCTGAACCTCCACCCCCTCCCAGATGCACGCCCCTGCGTGGAACATGCTGCAAGCCTCGGTTTGGAATTTTTCGGCCTATCCTTCCCCCCAACAGCCATGACGGACCACCCCTGAGGCTTTGATTCCGATTCGGCCTCCTCCGAAACAAATTTGGCAAGATTGTGTTTTGACTTTTGGTGATTCTCTTTTGTTTGATCTGTTTAGGATTTTCCTTTGTGTTTGTGTGATGTTTGTTGAAATGTTTAGGGCTGATTTGTTTAGTGTCTCAGAAAGTAATGTTTTATTGTGTTTGTCCCTAACTCTAGTTTGGATTAAAGTTGTATCCTTAGTTGAAATGTCCTAGAGGATTTTGGCATTTTGGAACAAGCACTACAAGAAATAGCGGGATTACCGACGGCCAAAAGCCGTCGGTAATCCACAAATACCGTCGGTAATAAAAAAAATTCGACGGATTACCGACGGCCTAATGTCCGTCGGTAAACTGCGCGTCGCAAATACGTATCGACGGCTTTAACCCCGTCGGTAAATTTTCGACGGTTTTCTCCGACGGTTTTAACCCGTCGATAATTCCGATGACATTTCTGACGGCTTTAACCCGTCGGTAAGTTTCCGACGGCTTTTCCGACGGTTTTAACCCGTCGATAATTCCGATGACATTTCCGATGGCCATGACCGTCGGTAAATCTGAACTTTAATTTTTTTTTGAAAATTGTTTAAATTTTTATTAAAAAATTATTTACTTTTTTAAATTATTTAATTTTAATTTCTGTAATCAATTTAATTTATTTATCCATTTAATTAACGATTACTAGTTATCACATTTAATAATTAATTTCTTCCTGTATTTAAAAATGTAATGCGATAACATAACTATAAAACAAATTAAAAAAAAGAAACGTAACAAATAAATAAATAAATTCGACGAACAAAACAGTAATAAAAAATATCCAAAAATATAAAAAAATATCGATACAAACATAACTAATAGTCCTGATAATCATGATCATGATCACTATCTACATCATCGACATGATCACCAGTACTATGAGGCAGAGGCGGAGGCGGTGGAGGAGGCGGCTGGCGAGCTAGCAAATGGTACAGATCCTCCCGTCAGCCGCAAAGACTGAGCCAACATGGCAGCCGTCCCGGCGGCCTCCTCTGACGGCCGCGATCCGCCGCCGCCGGCCGCTAATCGCCGCCGCCGACCATGGCCCGCTTCAACTCGCTATCTCCCGCTCATCCGCGGCAAAGACGATCTTTGGATGACTCTCCAGAGGCGAGCCCTTTCTCTTGTAGTTGTTGGCAAGGTCGCCAAGACCGTATAAGCGACCTTCTTCTTGCCGCCAACAACATCTCGCCAAACCATCGGGCCGACGCATTTGGATCCTCTGGGCTCTGAGACGGGGAACATGAGGATGTCTGAGATCTAACCTGAGACATCCTCGCCTCAAACTCCTCTGTCAAACATAAACAAATTAGTCAATTTTTATTGTAATAAAACAATATAAACATTGTTAAAAAACTATTCATTATGTTTTATAATTACCTGGGTCCGCCTCGACCGTTCATCGACAAACTCACCGGTACCTTTCCTAATATGAGTTGCACGATGGAGCTCGTGCAATCAACCTCCTTTGCAAATCACGAGATCAGTAATTATTCAATAAAAAAAGCTTAACTAAATAATAATAATAATAATAATAATAATAATAATAATAATAATAATAATATAAAACGTACAAGTCGAGCGTCTTTGCTTGACCGACCGAACCTCCAAAGATGCAAGCTCCCACCCTTTTGAGGCTCTATTCTTCTTCGCCTTCTAAACACGCCTTGAACTCGGGGAGTTCGGTCAGCTGCATTCTTGCCAGATCTCATCTCCTATCCAAGTGGGTTGCCCATTGAGGCGGCATCTCTAAGCATATCAGATAGGCGGTGGGAAGCCTTCATATGGAAGTTCTTCTTGATCTGCTCCTCCTGCTCTTCCTTCCAAGAAACCCTCTCTGTATGAATATAATACGTTATTAAAAATAATTGAGATTCATGAAATAAAAAAATAATACGCAAAAAAAAATAAACAACTTACTCTGAAAGAATTGAACATGTGCCTCCGCTCAACCACCCTCAGCGTCCCAGGTGGGCGATAGGTGTGGTAATTTTGCTCAATTACTTAGTGATAGCCTTCGCACTGGCTTTGTGGAAGGAACCTAAACAATAACAACATACCAAACAAGTTAAAAATATATAGGTTAAAGCGTAATTTTCGTCCCTTATCCTTTTTTTAGTTTTCATTTAAGTCCATTAAGTTATAAAAATTACTTCAATTTCGTCCTTTCTTTTTAATTATTCTTTTTTGTCTTAGACGAAATACCATCTTACACGTGGCGGTTTGTTTTATTTTATTTTATTTTACTCGCCACGTGTCGGATGGTGATTCGCTCTAAGAAAATATGAATAAATAAACAGAAAAGACGAAATTGATGTGATTTTTGAAGTTTAAGGGACTTAAATGAAAACTAAAAAAAGATAAGGGACGAAACTGAAAACTAAAAAAAAAATAAAGAGCAAAAATGTATATTCAACCTACATACTCACCTCTACCACCGGTGGCACGATAGCAACTCGGCCATCATGCAGCATCTGAATATCATCAACGACCTCCTGCTCATCCTGCTGCTGCTCAACCTCCTCGTCCTGCTGAACCCCGGTCTGATCAGTGCCCGCCCACACTATACTCTGATCGGACACATGAGTGCTCGCACCGCCTCAAACACAAAATGAGAGGAAGAAGCGGCAAGTGTCTGCTGGAACCCTGGTGGGCATCATGTAAATGGGTGTCGATGCGTAAGGTCCCGCATCTTTGTGTAGGTGCCCAATGTGACGTAGGGTCGCGTAGGGCCGAACTCATTGGAGCCTGTGTAGGCGTAGATGTATGCGACGCTGTGTGGATGACAACATCGCATAGCCCGATCATCAATCCTAATAATGTTCGGCCTCCGACGACGAGGGGGTCGGCAATGATGCCCTTCCCGCCTTGACCACTACTTTGGGTGGTGGAAGTCGAACTGAACCTCCCGATGCCATATATGTCTATAGAGCAATTCAATAATAATACTCATGAAATATTATATTTAAACATAACAATATTAAAAATGAATTCCAAAAATAAACAAGTTATATGAAAATAATCGACAAAATAAAATATGTTGTTAGACATTAAATTCTCTAATTGTAAAAAGTTAAACAAATTTATTACGCCCATTCGCCCACTCGCTTGACATCGTCTTGAGATCTTGATGGTTCTCGCCACTTCTTCATTTAATTCCTCATCTCCATTTACATCTTCATATGTGATTGGATCGTCACGTAGTCGAGAAATGGGTTCAACCGTTTACTACGTTGACATGAGACATCTCATCCACTTGATAAGCCACTTCTTCCTGTGGATCATCTCGCTTCAATGCGACCCCTTGGTTTTGTCTTTATTGCAACACACCAACCTTGTTTGTCCCTTCGAGTTGACGGATAAGGGACATAATACACTGTCTTACATGTTGTGCTATGATAAAGCGGATCAAACATTTGGTATCTTTTGCTCATGCATATGTCAACGATATTATATTTGCGATCCATTCTTGTGCCTCTACTTGACGGATCAAACCAATTACAATAAAATAACACTATTCTTTCAAGATAGTCTAAAGTATTATCACGCCTTGACTCATATATATGTTGAATCACGCCGTAGAAGTCGTCTTCACCTCCCTCTGTGGCACCTTTTACATAAACTCCGCTGTTAACTGTTTTTTTCCCCTCTGTTTTTGACTGAGTTTGAAATTTGTAACCGTTTACGAAATACGTGTGTCATTCTTTTACACGTGATTTAGGACCATGAGATAAATTTCTCAAGTGTTCGATTATAGGTGATTCTGACTCGCTATACACCTGCGTATACACATGCACAAGTGATTTAGGGTTCCTTTTTGCAAACAATCTTTTGTATTTTCAAACAACAAATAGTTGAAATAGGACTAAAAATACATACCTGGCTCCTAAACCACGTTGGGAAATATTCATGAATATAGGCAGAAGAGTCTTGTTCGCTTGTGGGCTTAGTTAACAAGAATGCCCTGAACAAGTCATTATCAAACAAATGATCATGAATAGGTGTGGACTAAATAAATTGAAAGTGGTCAAAAGTATACATACGTAAGATATGGTGATACTTGACAGTTGATCAACACGTGAGCGTGTCGACTCCAATCTTCTCCGTTAACCAGGACTTGACTCCTTTCCAAAGATGACGGCCAGGAAGGCAAAACACTGATAAGGCCAGCAGGTGCCTTTCACTTTCAATTTCTATTTCATTCCTATTATTTGTTGGTGTCAGCATGAAGTTCGTAAAATAATGGGAACAGAAATGAATTGTCTCATTGTATAAGTAAGTTGCACAAATAGATCCTTCAACCCTGGCCTTATTTTTCACCGACCGTTTTGAGTCACCCATAAATCTACAGAATAACCAGGTTGGTGATCAACATTTCAACATTTAACCTGGGGCAGTGAATAATTATGTTAAAGAATATTTGATTAAATTACCTTTCGAATGGATACATCCATCTGTATTGAACCGGTCCACCGAGCGTAGCTTCATGTGCAAGATGCACTGGGAGATGTTCCATAGAGTCAAAGAAACCAGGGGGAAATATTCTCTCCAACTTACAAAGAATGACTGGTATGTTCTGCTCCATCTTGATAAGATCATCATCTCTCAATGTTGCGGAACACAAATCTTTAAAAAATTGGCTGAGTTCTATAAGTGGATTTAAAATATTTGACGGCAGGGAACTAAATGCAATAGGAAGTAAACACTCCATGAATACATGACAATCATGGCTTTTCATCCCAATCATTGTTCCTTTGTTCACATCAGCACATCTTGCCAAATTAGAAGAATAACCATCTGGCATTCGAAGTTCTTTTATCCACCGACAGACTGACCTAGCTTCCTCAACAGTTAAAGAGTAACAGGCTTTGGGTTTCAGGGTTTTCCCATTCGACCGAAGTCGTCAAATGCAAGTCCTTTAAACTTCTGATAAAGTGGTAAGTCGATCACCGCCTTATCATTGTCTTTCGTTCTTCCTCTAACGTTCATCACTGTGAGAAAAACATTGTCAAAAAAGTTCTTCTCAATGTGCATAACATCAAGGTTGTGTCTCAACAAATTATCTTTCCAATACGGCAAATCCCAAAAAATACTTCTTTTAGTCCAATTGTGCCATTATCCATATCCTTCAAATCGATCCAATTCACCAAAATCTGTGATTTTTTGCAGATCCATAACTCTGGTTTTTGTCTCTTCGGATGTCAACCTCGGGGGCGGGCCATCTAATTCAACTTCCCCCTTCTTGAAGGCGTTCTTATTCTGTCTAAATGGATGATCTGCTAGTAAAAACCTGCGATGTGAGTCAAACCAAGAACTCTTCCCCCCAAATTTCAAGGTAAAGGCCTTTGTATGCTCCATGCAATGGGGACATGCCATCTTACCATGAGTACCCCAACCAGACAACATGTCATATGCAGGGAAGTCATTAATGGTCCACATAAGAGCTGCCCTCATTGTAAAGTTCTTCTTTCGTGCAACATCATAAGTCACAACGCCATTCCACAACCTTTTGAGATCGTCAATGAGAGGCTGTAAGTAGATGTCAATACCATCTGTTGGATTATCTGGACCCGGTATAATACAAGTCAAGAACATATAGGGCTTAGACATGCACATATCAGGAGGAAGATTGTATGGGGTAACAATAATCGCCAAAGAAGAATAAGGTTTCGCCGTTGATTGAACATATGGGGTAAAACCATCAGAGCATAAGCCAAGTCGTACATTACGTGGATCTGCTACAAATTCGGGATTCACACGATCAAAGTGCTTCCAAGCTTCACCATCACATGGATGTCGCAACATACCTGAAGTGCTTTTATTCTCACAGTGCCAAGTCATTTTGTCTGCAGTCTGTGTTGACGCAAACATTCTCTGCAGCCTTGGAATAATTGGCAAATAAAACATTGCCTTCCGTGGAACTGGTTTTTGTCTACCCTTCCCATTATCAGTATGTGACATATACCTTGGCTCACCACAGAATTTACATACAACCAAATAAGGCTATCGTTTTACCAAATTCATTGTCGTAATATAACATACACCCTCTCACACAACAATCAATCCTTTTAGATTCCAACCCCAATTTGGACACTAAGCTTTTAGCCTCGTAATAACTTTTTGGCAAACCATCTCTCGATAGGTGACGAGTCCAACATCATCTTCGTTCACGAGATCCAAGCGGACATCCGTAGCACCACGCTTGGACTTGAGAGCTAAAAGTCTCACACACATTGATAACTTAGAGCTCAGACCCTTCAAACAACGGCTTATTTGTTTCTAACAAGAGATTATAAAATCTTTGTGCAGTCTCATTTGAAAGTTCATCTGTGTCATCATACTGTGGCTCCTCGAATGATACATTGACCCCAAGGCATCACAAACCATATTTTGCATCAATTCAATCTGCTCACCATATCCCGTATCTACGCAATTACTTGAAGCACCTGTGCAATTATCGCCAACCCCTAATCCAACCCGAGGTAACTCTTCACCATGTCTAGTCCAAATGCAGTAATTAGGCATAAATCCAACTCCTGGGCTCTTGATCTTTCTGCAATCGCATTTAAGGCACGGACATCTAATCCCTCCATTAATTTCGAAATCTTCGTGTGCCATTGCGACTTGAACGAAGTGATCAATCCCATCGCAAAAAGATTGTTTCAAACCCCCTCTTCCCGGATACAACCTATCGTACATCCAACTACGATTCGAAGGAAAAAATTCCATCTTCTGCATGTCAAAAAAAAATGACAATTTCAGCAGCACGACATTCTTACAACCGCTCTCTTTCTTTAAATGGTATGACCCTATCCCATTCGAGGAAAAACTTTTTCAGAACTCGTATAATAGTCATTCCGTAATTCTCATATCTTATACTTGACAAAATTTCGGCAGCATTTCCCATTGGTCTCTGAGTACACAAAATGATCGCAGTTAGGAACAAGGCAATCAAGTATGCACCCAGAGAACAAAAGGAAATGAATCTAACCGAAATTTCATCAAATATCAAGATACGAGAATCAAGCAACAACTATTATACAAGTAAAGAAAAAGTTTTTTCCCAAACTGTCCGACTTGGACAATTCAAGGTTCAATATACAATGAACACGTGGTATCTAAAAGAGTACACGCACTCAATAATATATTGAACCTCAAACGGGAAGCTAAGGCTTTTCTCCGATACTAATAACAACAATCAAACATCCATTTCATCAATAATTAAAAAGTAACATGTTGAAAGTTGACATCCTCTTAAAGGATAGAATTAAACAAGCATACTTGTGACAAAGGGAAGCATAAATCCTTTTAACAATTTTTGTTTTCATAGTGGTTTGGCTTGGTATATGCCATGCAATTAGAGCTCCTATATGGTCACATCTACCATACATCCTAATCCATTAATTGGCCAAAAAACAATCATTTTCTGTTTCTGCAGTTAAAAAACTAGCCTAGCACCAGAATCTACTACATTAACCAAGGCAGTTGATGGTATCTCTAAACAACATAAAATTGGTTACTTTATTATTTTTTAAAAAAATAAGATCATCACATAATTAAATTCATCAAATATAGGATTTTAATAGTTTATAATTAGTGTCTGATACGATTAATTTGGGAATCAATTTCCTCGACAGAATTCATGTCTTTGTGTAATAATATGTCTTTCATATGTTAAATTTTTAGTTTAATAAAAGTTGTTTGTTTTTACAATATAGTATATAGTTATAATCTATAAATATTTTGGAGATTAATATGGTTACTATCTCAATATAAATTGGTTTCTATAAGTATAGCGAGACGTAGCATGAACATAGGATCGTAGATTCACTTATCAAATTGAGTTTATGTGTTGCTTGCTAAATGAATAATCTACATGCTACCTTACTCTAACATAAAATATACATCAAACAAAATTCCCTCTGTGGAGAGAACTATACATCACTTCAACATAAAACATCATTTGTTAGCCAAAACACACATCACCTCAAAATTCTCTCTCTGGAGAGAACTATGAAGCAAATCAAATAAATATGTCGGTGTGGGGGTCAACAGCCAACCCTTTTCCACCCAATGAGTCAACCGATATTTCGTTAGAGTGCATACCTAATTCTCAAAACAAGAGAGTGTCCACGTCCTTCGATGTGAATGGCAGTCTCGGAGCAATGTCGTGGCCTCGAACTAAAAATACAGAAAAAACATAGAAAATTTTAACTAACAAGCTACCAAATAGCAATCAACAAAAATGAGCAGGATGCCAACCAAACAACAATCATGTTATAAAATAATTCCAAATAAACCCCAAGTAAGCTTTTTGGCTTTCACTATTTTTATCAAATCATGAATTCTCAAAAGCTATTTAACCTCCTCATGTAAAACATATAATAGAGCATAATAGAGTGGTGGTGGCGGCCTGGTTTCGCGAACAATCGTTGAAACGTTGGAATAATTGGAACTTAGGCTTAACACAAAAATTAAATAGAAAAGCACAAATGTAAAGACATACATCATATATTATCCTAATACATTTATCCAATTAAAATGTTAAAGCAGTCAAATACTAATGTACATAACATGCATAATATAAAATAGAGGCTAGCTAGTGGCGGCTCCTTGAGGGGTCCCCAGGACAAAATCGGGCGGTAGAATCCTCCGAAGGAGTCGATGGAGTGTAATCTGCTACGGTGGGAGAATATTTTGGTGTGGGCGGAGTGTAATCCTCTCCGATTGGAGAATACTCCGGTGAGGTCGGAGTGTAATCCTCTCCGATTGGAGAATACTCCGGTGTGGATGGAGTATACTCCAAGATCTCATCGTCATCGCTGGAGACCTGAACGATGTATGTCCCTCGATGAGCATCACCGGTAGCTACAGGCCTCCTGGGATCACCATGCTGGTTCATCAAATCACGATCCTCAGCACGATCCTTAGTCCTGATGACAAAGCTATTTCGATACTCCCTCGCAGACATCATCGGCCTCCTGGAAGGCATAGGAGGATCACGATGGCGAGCATCGCGATCCTCAATCGTCACAAAGCTATTCCGATACTCCCTTGCTGACATCATCGGCCTCCTGGAAGCCCTACCTCGACCACGGTTTCCATCTAAAGACATTGTCTGTTTGTTGTCAACATTGGTCACCATGAGCATATAAACCGAAAATAATCGAATTACAACAAAGCGAACAAAGGCATAGGTTTGCAGTATTTAAGACTTTATTCCAATATTTTTTCAATATTTTTTCAAATCATGATGCTAACTTAGAAGCGAGATCGCCAACTAAATTGTTTTTTTTCCCTTCTAATTAGCATGCTTAAGACAAACTTTTAACCTTGGACATAATATAAGTATCCTAAACTTTTAAAACAACTAACAATCCACAAAATCAATAAGAGCAGATCAACCGTCAAACAACTAACAATCCACAAAATCAATAAGAGCGTAACAACCATCAAACAACTAATAATCTCACGCAGTGCTACTCTTGCAAAGCTACTAAAACAAAAATCAAATACCAACAACAGGGAATACAAACAAACCTTAGTTCCCAAAATCACAGTAACACAAAATTGGAGGTCAAGCCACAAAAGAATACGTGATGCACCAAAACCTTCAAAATCCCGTCAAAAACCTTCAAATCACTTCAAGACCCTTCATTCATTCCTGAACCATCGAAAAGGAACACCAAATCAATTTGGGATTCCAGAAAAAACCACGAACTAAGAAGGACAATAGAGACAGAGAATGAACGGTGGTGGCGGAGGTGACGGCGGACCACGGTCTTTGTGGAGGTGGCGCGGAAGGTCTTTGTGGAGGTGGTGGCGGGCGGTCTTTGTGGAGGTGGCGGCGGTGGACTGTTACGTGGAGGTGGCGGTGGATAGAGAGAGAGAGGAGAGACAGGGAGAGAGCCAGACAGGGTGGTGGTGGTGGGGGCAGAGGAAGCGCGGTGGTGGTGGGGACTAAGACGTGGTGGTGTGGGCGCGGTGGTGGTGGTGGTGGTGGAGAGAAAGAGTGAGAACAGTGAGAGAACAGAGAGAATAGAGAGAATAGAGTGGTGGTGGTGGTGGCGGCCTGGTGGTGGTGTGGGCGTGGTGGTGGTGGCGGCGTAGTGGTGGGGGCGGAGGAAGAGAGGGAAGTGAAAGAGAAGAGGGATGAAGATGGAGGAGAAAGGGAAGGCCTGGCTTCTGGTTATTATCGCGCATTACCGGCGGCTTTTTACCGACGGTCTAGGCCGTCGGTAAACTGGTCGGCATTACCGACGGGTTTTTTAACTTACCGACGGTATAAGGCCGTCGGTATTTGAAAAATAGGCGCGAAAATGAAATATCTTTGAAATTACCGACGAGCATTGACCGTCGGTAAATCAGATTCCATTTACCGATGAACTTGTTGTTTTACCGACGGCTTGGCCGTTGGAAAATCCAACGTTTAACCGACGGTCTCTGACCGTCGGTATATGCCCGTCGGTAAATCCGAATTTTCTTGTAGTGAAGGTTTGTTCAGGACTAATAGTGACCATCATCAGCCTCATTATCCTCTCCAACCGACAAGGGAATCTCGTATTTGTGTTTAATTTGGACCAATTGGAGACCACTAATAGTCAATCTAAGCCTGCAGCAGCCAAAGGTATGATCCGTAATTAGATAGATTTAAAGACTGTGGATTCTCTACTCTCTGTGGCCTTTAACCAAGTGTAGAAGATGTTTGTTTGGTTGTTAGGATTGTATGTTTGGCTAGATTTTGGCCTACTGTTTCCTGAACATCATTTCTGTAATGCTGCTAATTACTTGGTTAACTTATCTATTACGATCGACTATAATACGTGGATGGAGAATACCCCAACACAGATTGTCCAAATTGGTTGTACTGCTCTATTTTCCACCTATTGAATGAATTTGTTTGGTGTAAAAAAAACATAGCTAGAAAAAGCTGAAATAATGACGGATTTTAGTGACGAAAAATCAATTCTGTCGCTAAATCTTTGGTCGCAAATTTTGTGACGGACATATTTTCAATTTCTTAATTCTCGTAATTCTTGTTCGTGTTGACATAAAATATTTTGATATCTTATAAGTGATCTAGTTATTCTTTTTATTTCTTCACTATCACCTTTTGCTATAAAATAATCTAGGCTATTATATAATAATTCTACAATATTTCTATTTTCTTTAATTGATTCCATAAACTCATTAATTCGTAATTCTTTTTTAGATTTGACTAAGCTCATCTTCTAATCTATTTATTTTTTGTTCTTTTGCTAAAATTCTATTTCTAGTTTCTTGCCAACTTATTCTATTAGGATCTCTTACAAGATCATCTAAAGTTCTATAAAGTCTTTCTACTTCTATATTTTCTCGTCTTATTTTTCTCTAATTATATTCCTTTTATATTCTTTAATTTCTTCTAATGATATACCATATTCATCCATAATACCATAATATATCATCAAAAAATCTAATAACATCAACTATTTTACCTATATATACTAATTCTTGACCTAATAGCCATCCATACTTTTCTATTATTCTTATTTTAATATCATTGGGTAATTTTAATTTCTGAATATATCTTAGCTTTTTGCAGAATAATTCACCTGTATACAAAATTCCTATGTTATTATTTACTTTCATTACCACGTGTAATCCTTTATTAATTTTATTAAGTCTAAATGAATTTCTCATATTTTTCTACTCCGCAGGCTAGTTACTTACTCTGATACCAGATAATTCAAACCGACACATGCATAAGTAATTCAATCGAAACATACATAAATAATTCAACCAAAACATACATAATAAAGCATACATAATAATTCTTAATATTTTAAATCATCATCTACAAACCAATCATCCATATCAAAATCTTCTAATGGTCCATCGAAATATACTTCTGAATAATTGTCAGGTAACATAAATTATTCCCACCATAAAGCTTCCATAATCTCATTATTATATACTATAGATTGTGCACATAATTTACCATAATTTATACATATTATCCTTTTTATTTCTCTTGGCAAATCCAGCTTTCATATACATCATATTTTCTCATAAAAATCCCTTTCTTCATCTTTAATCCTACTTGAATATATAATAGTAGATCTTTCATTTATTTTTACTTGTATTTCCATAATTCTATTATGTATAGAAAATATAGCGGTACTCATATCTTATTTTTTAGATATAATTCTAAATCCTTAACTTGATTTGCTAATTTATTTATTTCACTTTCTTCATTCCTAACCTTTTCTGGTTCTGAAAGCATAATTGGTCTTTCTATTTGCGTACTATATTTTCTATCATATTTTTATAGTCCCTATTTTCTGCTGAATTAATATCAATATATTTTAATTGTAATTTTTTTGGTAGATCTTCTATATTATTTTTCTTAGGCATATATATTTTTCCTATATCCATAAATAATTCAGGTAAATTTATTTTATCATTATGTCTAAATTCTATACTATGATGAGAATTGCTAAGTGCAAAACTAACACAATAAGTAATTGAAAATACTTTTTCTCCTGGTCTCATTAAATCCTTTCTAGCAAACTTATATGTAAGAGCCAAAGTTCTGTCTAATCTTTTGGTATTTAGTGGAACTCCTATATTTGGGAATACCTCAAATTTCACTTTTGTATATGCTAAGTTTGCATCTATAATTCCTAAAATAGAATCATATTTATCTGTAATTCTATCATCCATCAAAATAATTTTAATTGGTGAATTTTTTCTATCAGCATAAGTTGCCTTTAACAAAATCTGTACTGCTCCTATATGAACATATCCTATTTTCTTTCTATGCTCCTTGTTTTTAATTATTCTCATAACGTTATTTATATCTCTTGCAGTGATTAACTGTAAACTTGTATTTCCTTCAGTATCCTCAATATTAATAGTTGTCTCTACAGCTGATTTTCCAAAATAAAGAATATTTTCTCTCTTATTAAAAACATTTATTGCTGATTTTAATTTTTCCTTCTTTGTAGACCCTCTAATATTATATCCTTCAGGGAGATCTATATTTTCATTTTGTATTTCTCTAAATTTATCTCTATTTAAAACTATAGTGGATGAATAATTTCCGGCTTCTTCATGAACTTCTAAATTTTCTATATCTTTATATTTAGTTATTTCTGATTCTTTCGACGTAGAGGCCATATTTAGAAACAACATAATTTTCCAAAATAGATACTAAATAATATAATTAATTCTAGACTCAAACATATGTTTATCATATTTAGAAATGTGATTTTGAATATATCGGAGTGAGATTCATGCTTTTAAAGTGCCCACTTTGCTTCCGCTTGATAATTGATGATATGGTTGGAAATATATAAAGAGAGTATTTCTGGAAATTGAAGATATTTCTGAAGTATATAGAGAAAACTGGATATTTTTATTAATATTTCACAAGGATAGGTACATAGGTGTTGCCACTCTCAAGGCAACGACTCAAATCCACAAGGAAATGAGCACACATTTCCTATCGAAAGAGGAAGGCAAAGTCTCTGAAAAGAGAACTTCTTACAAATTTTCCTCTCCTCGAGCCTCAGCATAAGAGGTCTTATTTATAGCTAAAAAGAAACTACTGAGTAAAGACACTAGAAACTACTGCACAAGACTTAGCATTTTCTACATAACTATACGTGGCATATTTCACTCCTTCTGCCACTTATCTTACATGCCAATTAATGCCACTCCTAATAACTCATTCTATACGTGGCTTTTGTTTTCTGTCCTATACTAACAAGTTTATCTTTACACCATAACATTTACACTCAACTAATTGTTATAACTTCATACTATTGACAAACACCTACTAACTATACATGACATGTAACACTATACACGTGACACGTAGGCATTTTACATGATATTTTTGGCCTTTTTTGTCCTTACATATTTGCCCTTATGATCTCACATCTTACATCATTCCTCTATAATTGCTTCACATGTGTCTTCCGAAAAGGCCTTGTCAGTAACTCCCGAAGATTCTGCCTTATTTTCAATTTTGTCTTCTTTTGGCTTTAATTTTTCTTTTTCTCCATAGCATAATTCGCAAGCGTGATCTTGATAAACTCTAATAATTTTGCACAGTTTCGTCTTGACAGCTGGCGTATAATTAATATGTGGTCCCAATAGAGTAAAAAATGGGGCTTCAAAATTGATTACCCTGTCTAATTCTTCTTTCTTGATGGGGTGCTTAATTTTTGATGTGATTATTGTATTGGGTCCTTTGTAATTTACCTTCAAAGGTGTGTCTCCACGAATCTTCTGAGTCTGCTCAAATATGTAGGACAGCTGATATACAATAATTGTTTTATATTCTTCTTCATTATATGGTACTTCTGGTGGCTTATCCATATATGGGAATGTACCATTGCAAATTCTCATGCTGATGAAGTGCTTTGCAACCTGCATTGATTCGAATTCTGGATAGTACATCTTCATAAATATTGGCCGATCTCTGACAACTATTTGCTTATAAAACTTCACTGCTTCTTTAATCCCTGTTGGAAAAAATTGTAATTCTTGAAGATCATTAATAAATAAATGCATTCAATTAATCTGAATTGGAAATAATTGAACACTCTAATGGCTGGACATCCAGGGGTAATTATTGCCTTTACTCCGTATTTGCCTCTGTTCAGGACATAGAAGTTGTATATTTTCGTCTCCTCATTCCAATTAAATAATTCGGAGATTGACTTGTTGAAATTTTCTAGAGAGAAACGAACCATCGCTTCGTCCTCCCTTGTCATAATTGGAAGTAAGCTAAGGCTTTGTTTATTTGGGACAAAGGTTCTGGCGTCCTTCATTAATCCTATTTTAGGACTATTATTTGCCGATCCAGATGGTCCTGGTCCAAGAGAGCTGGTAGTTAGTCAGAAACCAATATTTTTCTGATTTTTCTTTTTTAGTGCTTCTCTTCTATTGAATGCTTCTAATTCAGCTTTTGCTTGCTCCAGTGTCTTGAATGACTCATGAATTACATTAGGGATTCCATTTATGTAAACTGCTGCTTTGTGCCAATTGTCATAATTAAATTCCTGGCATTGTGCCATTGTACACAATCCAATATTTCTTTGGCTGCTTTTCTTCAGGCTTTTCTACTTCTTCTCCAAGCTGAAGGCTGGGTAATTGAAGATCTGTCTTTAATAATTCAAGCTCCTTTTCCTTCTGCTTTACTTGGGCCTGCTTTATTGCTTTTTCTCTTTTTAGCTGCTCGCGCTCCATTCTCTGCTTAGAATATCTGCTAGCACGTTCTTATTTCCTACAATGTGGACTATTTTGTAATCATAGTGATTTAGCTCTATCTGCCATCTGATAAGTCTTCTTTGCTTGTGGCTTTCTTTAATATTTAGATTCTTGAAACCTGCAACATAAGTAGAGTCAGTTCTTACCAGGAATTCCTGGTGCATTAGGAATATTTGATGCTTTCTTAGCATTCTTATTAATGCTAAGGTTTCTTTCCCATGAATTGGATAATTTAGCTCATGATCATGAAATGAGCCTGACATATATCTACAAAGTAACTCTGTTTTTGGCTTATTTATTGGTTTGGCTTTCATACAGCCTCCCCAAGTTATATCTGATGCATCTGTCTCTATAATTATATAATCCTCTTCATGAGGGTGGTATAATTCGGGCATATTTTTGCACAACTGCTTTAGTCTTTCAACTATCGCAGTGTCTTCCTCTGTCCATTTCCACTCCGCATCTTTCTTGAGTTTAAGCTGCAAAAGTCTTCTTTCTTTTGCAAGATCTTTAATAAATCCTTCATGTGAAATATATGTTAGTAATCCAAGAAACCTCTGTAATTCCTTAATATTTTTCATTTCAGAAGGCAATTCATGTAATTTTGTTAAAACATGTTTTTGCATAACAATATTACCTCCATCTATTTCTAGACCAAGATAATCTATTCTTTTTTGTCCAAGAACAACTTTCTTTCTACTTAAGATAACTCCTTGCTCTAAACATGTTTCTAAAACTTTCTTAACATATTTAAAATGATCTAATAAATCATCCTAATCAGTAAATATAAGAATGTCATCAATATAAATAACACAAAAGTCTTTAAAATCTCTTAATACATTATTCATTCTATGCTGGAAAATACCTGGTGCTTGCTTCAAACCCATTGGTAATACATTCCATTCATATTGTCCATGGGGAAAACTAAATGCTGTTAAAGGTTTACTTTCCTCATCAAGCCTTAATTGATAAAATTCTAATTTACAATCAAGACTACTAAATAATTTCTTTCAACGAACTAATTCAATTATATGATCCTTTCTAGGGATGAAATATGCATCACCTTCTAAAGCCTTATTCATAGCTTTATAGTTAATCACCATTCTTCTCTTTCCTCTTTTTTGCTCATTATGGTTATTTACATAAAAGGCTGGTGCAGAATGTTTACTTTTTGATGGTCGAATTAATCCTAAATCTAATCTTTTCTTTATATCTTCCTCAAATTCATCTCTATCCTGTTTCGTATAGAACATAGGCTTACACTTAATTTTCTTGCTAGGATCTTTTAACCTAAAAGAAATTAACTCCCGATTTTTATTATTAATTTTGGGATCAAGTAGATTTTCACTACATACTTTGTCTAAAAGCTCTTCTATATCCTGAAGAATTGGAAATTTTTTTTGGCCTAATACATATATTTTATCCTCAAAAAGTCCTAAAATTTTTGGTTATTTTATTATATATATCACCACGTTTTTTAGCGTGAAACTCTGATTTATATTTTGTAGCTCTATTTTCGGATTCATGAATTATAGGAATTGATATAAGATTTCTCTTTTGCTTTCCTGCTATATAGGGTGTCTTTAATTGAATAAACCTCTTATATTGACAAAAAGGTGCATATAACCATAAAAAATTGTTTCCTAATATTAAATCTAATCCTGATTCCTGTTGATATATAGTGGGTATAACAAATATATAATTTTCTATATATACTATGGCTTTTCTAACAACCTTGTTAGTTACTTTAGTGGATCCATCAGTAATCTGGACCTTTAAAGGGTTATCTAAATCAATCCATTTATCTTTTGGAAACAAATATTTTGTTGCTAAACAAATACTTGCTCCACTATCTATATATGCCACTATCTATATATGCTTCTGTAGCATATCTAACCTTATTTATTTCTATATCTATTCTAATATATGTACTATTCAGATTCACTTTCTGAAGTTGCTCCATCAATACTAGATTTTCTGAAGTTGCTCCATCAATACTAGATTCTGTGCCATACTCGTATATTTCTTCATCTGAACTAAATTCTTCTTCTATTGGTTCATAATTATTTTTAAGAGCTAAATTAATTAACTTAACCTTTTCTTCCTTCTTTCCTTTCTTAGGACACTCATTTGCATAATGTCCTTCTTCCTTATATAATCAACATGTACACTTCTTCTTTCCTTCAAGACAATATTTTTTAGGGATCTTATTTGGATTTCTCTTCTTAAAATATCTCTTTTTCCTATATGATTCTTTTCTAGGATAAGATCTCCTAAATTTATATTTCTTTCATTTCTTGAAATATTTCTTTTTTCTATATGGTTTTCTAGAATCACTACATCCTCATTGATTTGGAAGGTCTATATTTGGGTTCTTACAACAAATTCCTTTGTTATGTTTTATGGACTTCCTAAGTTGCTTTTCTTGACATTCCTCAGCTAGAAATTCATAAACAGTTGATATAATTCCTTCTAAGGTATATGCAACTTCAATTTTTCTCTGTTGCCATAATTCCTCAATTTTCTCATTTATTGGGAATGGTAATTTATTAATAAATATACCCTTATATATTTTCTTATATTAATTATCTAACTGATAATAATATTTCTGAAATTCACAAGTAAATTTTTCAAAGTAACACATATCACATATATTCATATTATCTAGATGCAGCAATGCTTTCTCATGCCTTGTTCTATCAAACTCTGATTGTCTGAATTCATTATCAAAACCAACAAATTCTCTATAAATAAGTTTAGTAATTTT
The DNA here is from genome assembly GCA_037113605.1 of Calophaca sinica. Taxonomy (NCBI): domain Eukaryota; kingdom Viridiplantae; phylum Streptophyta; class Magnoliopsida; order Fabales; family Fabaceae; genus Calophaca; species Calophaca sinica. Next base: position 95,928,826 of record CM073734.1, on the reverse strand, counting down.
TTGTATTATATCAGTATTTTTTGTGACACTGGCTATTATATGTTGTTTTGAACATTTCCTGATGTTTTATATAAGACTAAATTTAATACTGCATCAAAATCTATGGTTTTTAAATACTCATCTGTTTAGAGAATTAGGCTTGGTTCATTTGTCCATTCATTTATCAATTCTTCTTTATCTGTAACACAATTTAGATTTAAAATATTTCTATGCATAAGTGTCTCTACCTTTGATTTATAATCCGATGGGTATTTCTCCCAGTTTCCTTTCTTTCTATAATATTGTTGTCTCCCATATATGGTTCATCATAGGATCTCCAATAATTTGGGTCATTCCAAAAGGTACCCCAAGTCTTTTTTTTTTTGGTAATTTGGTTGTCTCCTAGCTCTTTGGCTACTAGTTTTCTCACCACTTTCATTTTTCATATCTACTCTTAAATGCTCTTCGTCCTCATCCTCATCCTCATATCCTAAGATGACTTCTTCTAAATCATTTTCTTTTTCCTAATCATTATTTATTTTATATATTTTTGTATTTCCAATCTCATCCTTTAAAATTTTTAACTCATTCATAAGTCTACTTATTTCCTCTATTTCTATTGCATTTTTTATATCCTCTTGATATTCTCTAACTAATTCCTCCATAATCCTGGTGGATATACTAAAGTTGTATTCTCTTTTTTCTTTATTGATTTTCTATCACTAAGAAATTCTTCTAAATCTTGTATAGTTATATGTCTACTATTTTCTTCTCTTTCTAAGAGGTTTTATAATTGCTGAAGAACTTCCTTAATCCTATCAATATTTATATTATCTAATGTATCCTGTATATTATTTATTACATTCCTACCATTTTGGAATTTATTTAAAGTAGAATTTGCAATTTTATTAATTTTTTCTAATAATAAAAACATATTTTTATTAATTTCTTCTAGTGTTTTATTTAATTCTTTATATTTTAATTTCATTTCTTCTGTTAATGTCGTTTTATTATTTTTTCTATGTCATTTTATTATTTTTTCTATGTTCCCGTCGCTATTTTAAATTTTTCTTGTAGTGAAAACATTTGACATTAAATTGGTATTTACAATACTCATAACACCAAATTATTTAAATTGGTGCTTTAATTATTTAAATTGACATCAAATAATCCATATTGACGTCACGTGTAGTTGACAAAATTGTCCTTATGAAGTTACTTCAAATCGTTAAAGATTTAATTCAATTTCACAAATATTTGGAAAATAATGATATAAAATAGTATGAAAGATCAGAATAATAATTTATTCGATTTTCTTTCTTTTTTAGTGAAAAATAATTTATTCAATTTTCAATGGATTCAATTTTAATACAACCCATATAAAACTTTACAATATGATAGGTTTCTTAACGGCTTTGATGCATGGTTGGTTCTTACTCCCGCATCCCCCCCCCCCCTACAAAACTGAAAGTGGTGCTTACGAGGAACTGTGACACTCCCAATAAAATTATCCTTGTGATTTTCAGGATTTATACTTTCGTTAAAATATAAGTAAATACTAACATGTGCCCATGATAAGAGATCAAATATAGAAATATTGTATTGGAAATTGTGCATTCAATTGTTAAAAAAGTCAAAAGTTATGTTTTTTTAATACAAAACTTCTATTTTTAAATTCTTTAACTTGTGCCCTTAGGACACACGTTAGCAATACCCAAAATATAATTACCAGTTAATTGCCACCAATCTTGAGAGTTTCATGCATGTCTCCGATTTCAGGACAGGATTATTGCACGTTCCTAAAATATAGTAATGCATGTTACTAATTGCCACTAATTTGGTTTTTCGAATTCCATCTGGTTCTTGGATCATTCAAAATACTGCCCCCTCAAAGTAAGATTTTTTTACAAGTCTCAAACATCGACCATCATCAATTCACAAATTGCCAACTGAGGTATAGAAAAGTGGCAGAAAAAACTTAGGCTCCGCCAAACCTCTAAATTATATTCCCTCCGGTCTCATATATAAGAGATAAAATGCACTTTTTATGTTCATTGAATAATTGATGTATCTGGTACATCAATTATTCAATAAACCTAGAAAATGTATTTTATCTCTTATATATGAGACCGGAGGGAGTAGCTAATAAGTGCATAATTTCAAAATATAGGTGTAACTGACCTTCTCTCATTAGCTTATACTCTCTCCATTCCAAAATGAGTGTCATTTTAGAAATGAAAAAATATTTTAAAATAAGTATCGTTTTATCTTTTCAATGTAACATTAATTAATATTTTTTAATTGTACCCCCAAATTAATATCGTGTGCATCATTCTCAAGTAACTATATTCCATTATGCATTTATAACAACCAATAGTTAGCAAGGATAATTTTATAAAAATATTACTAACATTCATTCATTTATTGTCTTTGTTAATTTGTGTGAAAAAACCATAAATAACACTTATTTTGGAACGGAAGGAGTAACGTTTTTTCAATAGCTGAAAAGCTAAAAAGGTAGTTAATTAAAATTGAAAAGCTAGCTAATTTATGTTTGGTAAAAATAAGTTTTAAGCTAGCTTATAATTGATAACTAACAGCTGAAAAACTAGTTAATTAAAATTAAAGTGTTTGTTGAAATTAGCTGTTTAACTAACGGATAAATATCAAATGACATAAAAAGATAAGAATTTATCTTTATTTTAAAATTGGAAAGGATAAAGAATAAAATAATAAAGATAATAATGGGAGAAAGGAGAAAAGATAAAAATGTATAAGCTATAAGCTTATGTGCTACTTCAAGTAGTATCTCAAAAAAAACCTATGCGCTAGTGTAATAAGTTTGCTTACCAAACAATTTTCCTTCGGTTAAACAAACTTATAAGCTAGTCCAATAAGCTATAAGTTAGCTTTTTGAAACTGGGTTTGAGTTTATTGCTTATAGTGTATTATTTTTATCTCTTTCTTACCTTTACTATTTTAATTAAATTCTTTGTTTACCCTCCATTAATTAAATGAAATAAAAATTTATCAACTTCTACGGTCTCTCTCTTGCTATACACATTTGTGTTGTTACTTGTATTTTTATAAAGCATAAAAGTTAAAATAATTGATAAAAAACATTTTAATAGTGATAAATAAATAAGAATACAAATTACGTCCTTAAAATATAAATTTCAATATTTTACCTTCTAAAAATCTTGAAAATTAGTTCATTTAACTTAAAATTGTTTTAATAACAATTTATAAATGTTTTATCATATTTAAAATTGATTGAAGAAATTAAAGCATTAATTAAAAATATTTTTTATGTCATTTTATATTTATCAGTTTGTTTAACCAATAATTGTACCAAATATTTCAAATTCAATATGTTAGCTTATCAACTATCATAACCTAATCATCAAAAAAAAAACTATCATAGCCTACGTAATACTCCCTTTGTTGGTTAAGCTATTTAATGACATTAAATTTGTACACAATTTGTATTATTTTTTCAAAATTACCCTTGAAATTATTGGGACTCATAATCTCACTCTTACCAATTAATTAATTACCCACTTCAACTTCCTAATCTTCACAAGAGTTAGAAATGGTTTATCTTGGTAATCCACCACATTTATTGTTTATTGACTAAAACAATGTAAATTATTAAGGTGCCTATCAAAAAAAATGTAAATTATTAAGGATATTTTGGTGAAAATTTATTTAATGCTTGAAAAGACTCTTTTAATACGGGACAAATTTCTCGAAAAATTCTTGTATAAGGGGATAGAGGGGGCAAAAGATAAAAACTCTGTGAAAAATAAGATATTTAATATTGTCATCAATGCATTGAATACTAGTGTGCTTAACTCGTGGGATACACGAGATATACCTCATGGTACAAACGATATCTAAAAATTATATTATTTGTATTGATTCAAATTAGAGATTATAATTTTTATTGTATTTAGTACTATATTAATATTTACTGATTCAAATTCAAATGCTAAGTTTGGTGTATAACATTATAAATAATATCTAATTTAAATATTTTTTTTAATATTAGAGATTGAATTTCCTGTGTAATTATATTCTACTTAAGATTATTTGTTGATTTTTTTATTGGGTTTGGTATTATATAATTAATTTTATATAATTTTCTATTTTATTAATTTTTCAGTACAATTTAATATCCAACACACACACACACACACAAATATATATATATACACCAATTTTTCAATATTATTGCCGTTCTAATTAATATATTAATTTACTTTTAGAAATAGTGGCATGGGTTATGATTTAAAATATTAATATTCATTCAATTGCTAATTTCAATTTTCAAATTTTGGTTATTTGATGAATTATATCTATTCATTAGTGATTTTACCAATATAAACATTTGAATGCAAATATGATTTGATTTAGATTAATATTTTATATCTATTTGTAATTTTAAATATTTATATCGTGTTAATAATAATTAGTTTACAATTGGTGTAAAATTATGATTTGCTTTTTATTTGAATTTAAAACAATTTTTTATATTTTAAAAATAGTAGGCCTTATTGGGTATGGGTGAGCATGGGATGGGTTTGAAGTGAATAATAGACACAAGAAATGGGGGTTTGAATTGTGTCCTTTTAAAATTTCTATACTCTTCAATTAACTAAAAGCTTTCTTATTAAAAAGATTTGTAAGTTATAACACAGTGGAAGAGTATAATGGAATTGAATGTGAGCAATCTATGTAAAGGAAGATTATGCTACCTTTTTAATGATAAGGATGCAGCAAAGGTAATTTTGTTTGAGTATTAGAAACTTCCCTTTTTGCAAATGATTTGTTATGCAATAAATAGTTGATATGGTATGAGCTGAAAACTGTTTTTATGAAATGCATAGTGAATATGAAGGCAAGTAAATAACACACACAGATTTATAGTGGTTCACCCAAAATGATACTTGGGCTACATCCACTCCTCACCGCCTGTGAGTATTTTCACTATTTGGCAAATAGTTACAACTTTCTTAACCAACCCTTGGTTAATACACCTTCTAGTATTCTATCTCCTACAGCCTCTACAAGCTGTCTCCTGAATTACACTCATTGAATCAAGACATCCTCACCATCACTCACTTACCCTAAGTAGTTTTGGTTTGATTCTTGACAGTAATCGGGTTCAGGTTTACAAAAGTGTTTGTTGGGATTTTTCTGGGCCTGGAAACTAAGTATAGGCAATTACAAATCAAAGTTTACAAGCTGGAACACACTCTTAAGGTAATCACTAACATTTCTGGAGTTGCAGTATCTCGAGTGTGTTAACAGGATGATATTGTGTGCTTGGAGTTTGATGTAACATTTTTCAGCTTCAATCTCTACTTGATTCAATAGTCCTGCTTTGTGTATAAACTGAGACATGATCTTTTAGCCGTTGGGAGAGCCGTTGCTTCTTCAAATCTGGTCTACAGAAAGTAGTATAGGTTCTGCATAAAGTCCACCTACTTTGTACTTTTGTCAGGATATGTCATGTCAACCTTTTGGAACCTTCTCAGCCTCTTCATCATCGGACTGTCCTTTCTTCAGAGCAATAAACTTTGTTCTTCTTTGATTCAGTGCAGGAGCTTCATTAAATAGTGATTGATGCATTAAATCACATTTAATTCGATTCTGTCAAGTTTATGGTCGTGCTGCTCATGATACTGCCACTGATGCGTGCCTTCTCAACTTGAGAAGGTTTAGTGCCTGCCTTCTCAGATTTCTGTACTGCATTTTGTCTTGAAACAACTTTGCCTTTGTTTCTTGATTTGCTTTTAATGTTGAATCCTGCTCTTAACTGAACATACTTAAATAAATCTGTTAGGACATTAAATGATCAGATAACTTAATCTATTTCTCATTGAGTTTGGTTTCATCAAAACCTTTGGGAGTGAGATTTTTAGTCTCAACAATCTCCCTCTTTTTGATGATGACAAACTCTAGAGAGTTAATTAAGTTTTCTGATACTTGAATTTTAAGCAATTTTAAGTATGATACAAATATGAATGGGAATTAAAATTTTCTATGTAGATAATATCAAGATTCCATTCATTCAACAAGATAGTTACAATTTAGCATGTCAAGGATAGGCCTCATTTTTTATTTGGCCAATAATTCAGCAACATAGAACTAGTACTGAAACATAGGAAATTACAAAGGAAATTTAATAACAGCAACCCTAAAAAAACAAAACAATGCTCCTGTTAATGAGCAGATAGATCTTCAAAAACAGCAAAAAGTCTTAATAACTAGACACTAGTAGCCAACTTCATCTATGCTAGTAGCCAACTTAATTTACTCTTCATATTCTCCCCCTTTGTCATCAATCAAAAGAGTGGAGAGAGGAGGACATTAGGCTGCTACTGGCTAGGAGAAGAGCCACCAGAAGAATCTGAAGCAGCAGGTTGTGGCACATCTTGCTGTAGGTGAGGAGGATCAAAAGTTGGTGGAGCAAGATTTGGATTAATAGTGGGAAGCACATTGTTCAAAAACCAACACTGAATTTGGTAACTCCAAGCAACTTCCTTTCTTTGTGCTTTCTGCAGTAAATCAATTCCCAGCAGGACCTTTTTGATTTCTCTGGAGTTCTTCTTCACTTGCTTTTCCAGTTTTGCCAAATCTGAAGTGGGAGGTGCAGGTTCAGTGTCAGGTACAACAGTATCTTCCTGAACATGATCTTTGGATGGCATGATTTTTGAGGAAGAAGGTTCAACCTTTTTGTTGAAGAATGAGCCAAGAGAGCCCATTTGAGTTGATAGGTCAGGAGGAAGGTGGAGGGAAGGTTCAGAGAAGATGTTCTTCTGTGGTGCAGACCTATCATAGAGAGGGGGAAGGGAGAAACAAATTTTTTCCAAATGTTCTGAGTCAAAAGTATTGCCCTTGATAGGAGATGAGAAAAGATTTTCCACCATGGGATTTGGTTCATGGATTGGAGAGTTTTGAATGGGTTCCTCAATGATTGGTTCTGAGGGTGGTGGAAGAACGAGCAGTGGGGTGAATTGCATAGGAAATGGAGAGGAAGTGTGTGTAGTGCAAGTTTCAGTGGAAGGAGGAATCATGAGCTGAGCAAGAGCTAGTGAGGCTTCTACTTCAGCATCTTGCTTCTCAGAAGAGTCTTCAATTTGAGGAGAGCATGTATCTGACCTTCATTTTCAAAACTTTTCTGGGAGAGTTCATGCTCCCCCTGAGCATGTTCCTCATAGGCTTCTTTGTTGACATTTGCTTGCTCCCCCTGAGCAAGATCTCCTTGATCAACATCATTTTGCCCCCCTGAGCATAATCAGCTTGATCATTAACACTATGCTCCCCCTGAGCTTTATCACTCAATTCTGGAGTGATATTTTTCTGAGACTTTTCACCAGAGTCCACATGTTCCTTCTTTTTCTTTTTCTTCTTGTCTTCACTTTCTGATCCTTTCCTCTTTTTCTTCTTGTCTTCACTTTCTGATTCTTTCTTCTCTTTCTGTTTGGGTTCATCAGTGTCCTGTTCTGATGATTCTTTGTCAGAATCTTCCACAAATGGTTTCTGAATTTTGAGTTTCATTTGCTTGAGATTTTTTTGACTAGAAAGTAGTTCTTTCCCTTGAAGCATCTTCTTCTTCTAATGGCAAGTTGAAATGCTTAAAGACACAAGTAAGCATCATGCCATAGGGTAAGCAGGATGATTGTCTAAGGGTTTCTATAGCATTCATCATATAATGCAGGATTACAAAAAGTAGGTTCAGTGGAATCTTTTTGGTAAGGTGGTAAATAATAAGTAAATCCAACTCAGTGACTTTTTCAAAACTTCCAACCCTAGGAACTAATGAATGCACACACATATTGTGCATAATTCTTTCAGTTCCTTGTAGGTTTGAGGATTTAAGTTCCTCTTTTGGGTTAACAGCCATCAATTTTACCACATCATTCCTGGTTGTTTTAGCATGATGAAACCATTTGTCTTCATATAGTTCATTCCCATGGTTTGGACGTTCAAGAATTTTGGCAAGGGTTGCAGAGGTTAGGTCAATGGCTATTCCTTTACTTTGTTGGAAATCTTTGTTCTATCATTGCTAATCACAGCATTAGCATAAAAGATTTTAACTAACCTTCTATACACAGGCTCTTCAACTTGAAGAAAGTTTGTCCATTTCTACCACACCATCATATTCCAGCCATGATCCTTCAGACTCTTAAGGTCATAAATTCTTCCAGAAGCTATAGACTTTCTTTCCTATTTTTCTTCCAGGATTTGCTTTTCTATCTTAGATGGGGCAAAAATTCCTTCTTTTCCCTTTTCATTGTTTGAAAGCTTTCTCTTTTTGCTAGATACCTTCTCCTTCTTCACTTTTTTCAGAGTTTCAAATGAAGGTTGTGAAGAATGCTTGCTTATGATTGGAGCAGTGACAGTGGCTTCAGAGTCTTCTTTGTTGGTGTAAGCCCTAGTGGCCAATCTATTTTATATAGATTATTGTTTGTATCATGACTTTAATCATATATTTAATATATGTAAAGGCATCATTTATTATGTATAACATAATAAAGTCCTTAGAATAGATAGTTCGTTTAATGGAACATCAAGTATGACTTGATCGTGAGACCCCATTGAACATATAGAATGTTATTCTTAAAGTATCCATAGTCGAAGTATTATTGTTAACTAGGACGACTATAATACATAGAGACTATTGTGTGAGTAGACTGATGACCAAATCTCACGGGTCATGGATATGTGATATCAAGTCAGCACACAAGTATAAATATTAGGAGTAATATTTATACTGGATTGACCCACTATGAGGATGCTTCATAATAGTTATGTAAGTGTCATGAGTGCTCCTCATGGCGACCATAGTGAAGTAGTCCTTCGACTTGAAGTCACTACGATTCCTACATGAGGAGTTGTAGGTTTTAATGGTATCAAACGTCATCTATAACAGGATGATCACAAAGGTTGTACTTGGGTCTACAATGAATCGTGTTGAGGGGTGTGAGTGATATAGATTGGATTCATCCCTCCTACATAACAGGAGTAGTGTCTTGGGCATCTCGATAGAGTAGGACGTGAAAATATGCGTGGCCACGCCGAGATGGGCCAATATGGGATATTGGGCTCATTTCGTGATTACACGTCTACTTGGAGATCGAGGAACATATAATTGGACTTAACGAGGATGACACATTTATGCCTCGAGTTCAATCAAGACATATGGACGAAGGGACATTAACTTCACAATGATTATGGTTGCATTAAGGTTAATATCGAATCACTGATATTTCCATAGGCTGGGTGGCTGTTACACATTGCTAGATGTCAATCATTGTCTTTGATGTTTAATATTATATTGAATATTGAATATTAATATAATATTTAATATCATGGCCAGTCTAGTGGGAACCTATGGGGTCACACGCATAGAGATTCTATGATGGAGCAAGGAATTAATTAAATTAAGGTGAGCTTAATTTAATTAATAGAAATAATTAATTAAATAAGATTTAATTAGTTAAGAGATGATTTAATTAAAACAGTTTTAATTAAATGGACCCAGTGGGCTTGGCCCATTGGGTGTGTGGTGACCTAAGTGGGTGAGACCTTTTCTATTCAAGAAAAAGTGATGCTTTTTAGTTGGTCGACCTAATTCAGAAGTAAGCAGCCACCATCATCCCAAGAGGGCTAGCACCCAAGAGCTACTAGGATCTCGCGTGGACTGAGTAAAGAGGCAACAATTGGTGCCTTTGGTGATCAAGATTGTGAAAGCACGCTACAAGAGGTAAACTCAATAACTTACTTTGTGATTCTTGGCAATGACATGATCCATGGGAAGAGGGTTTTTCCGCTCAAGAGGATTTTTCAATCATAAAAATTAAAATTATTCCTCTTGAAAACCCAACAGTGGTATCAGAGACTAAATGTTGTATTGCTTGAATCCGTGGTTGATTCACTTGATTGATTTATCGTTTGTGTCCATTTCGTTTGCGCACTGCCTAATGCGTTTTTCTTGCAAAACCGGGACTGTGCGTGTATTTCATGTGATTTAGAATCTGTGTTTTCAAAAACAAAAGCAAAAGATTTCATTGGTCAATTTGTTTTCTTGTGCTGTTACTGCGCAAGATTCATGTGCAACATGAATTCAATGATTTTTTGTTTTTGAAAACAAAGCCAGACTTTTGGATGATATTGGTCAATCCATTTTTTAAAGAAAGCTGTGAACGTCACATTGAATTGAAAGTGTTTGAATTCTTTTTTTAATTTATGCCATTTAAAAATTGGTTCTTGGTCAGTTTTTAATTTCATTGTTTTTTAATAAGGAAAATCATGAAATGGAAATAAAGGAATAGGAATTTGTGGTTTTGAATATTCAACGTGAGTTTGGTCAAACGAAACGTTAGCTATTTGTGAAACCATAAATTGAGTAAAAATTTGTCAATTGATTTTCAGTATGCAAGGAAAAGGATTCACGATACTGTTCCTGGAACGAGCTATGCTGTTGCTTTTCGTTTTTTCATTTGCGCACATTAACTGGGAACATGGTGTCAGAGAGAAGACTATATCTTTTGCACAAATTGCTTTTAAAAGGGCACCCGTGAATTGATTATGGTCATTCAACATTTTTAATTGATTTGGTCAAATCAGTAGTAAATCTTTTCATCACACATGTATGTTTCCTTTTTAAGGCACAATTAAAATATGATTTTAATTTTGTGTGGCCAATCGTTTACATGAGCCCGTGAAATGGGTCTGAGGCTCCAATTCTAATTCTCGATTATTTTTTTTGTGAGCTCTAATTCTCGGATACTGTTAAAGCATTTATTGTTTCCATGGGCAAGGTGTTGCCTAAATGTCTGCATTTGTGATGTGAGTGTTAGCATTTGAATATTTTTTATGTTTAAAATATTTTAATAATAATAATAATAATAAAAGGTTTATTATTATTGTTTGTTATTAAATATTTTAAGCTAATGGTTTATGGTTATGGCCCTAGATAATAGTGTTTATTAATTTTGGTAAATACGACCTGCGTGTCGTGATTTATTTTATTTTATTTTATTTTATTTTATTTAAATACGACCTGCGAGTCGTGCCATTTATTTATTTATTTATTTTATTTAAGTAAATATATTTTCTTCAAGAGTTGGAGAAGGATAACACTATATGCGGACACCAATGGGAGCTTGAGAAACTTGCTTGTGGGTCGAAGAATTGTAATATTTTAGTTATTTAAATTCTCGCATATTAGGAGGCCATAATCATAAAACCAAATCTTGTATGTTTATCGCGTTGTATATTTGTGTATGAGATGCATGTAATATATATGGCGTGTGATATATGATTTAAATTGTTGATTTAAATATGTGCTAGCATGTATGTTATTGTATGCTTATATGTTTTGTTGAAATATATGTTGCATAAATGTCATGTATGCTGAGAGATATGCCTTGTATGCTAATACAATGCCGGTGAGATCGCTTAAAATAAAAATTCCCTCAATCTAAATATTAAGTCTAAATGCCTTCCGATGCGTGGCACTCATGAGGCCTTGATCGAATGAGTGTGGGTCATGCCAAAGCCGAGCACCTCATTTTATCTCGGTGGTAGCGATAGGTGAAATATCCAACTACCAACCATTGGGTTTGACTTACTAAGCGAATTCAATAGGATTGAAATGGCTTAGAGGCAAGGAATTGGGCATCAATTTATATGATAAATTGGAATAAGGAGTTATTCACCCAACTGATCCAAGAGTTGCATGAGGATGCAATTGGAAAGGAGTTTCCTACCTAAATAACTGAATTCTGGGCGATCAGCCAAAGCTGACTCAGGACGATGTGAAATATGGATCTTGGTCCCGCTAGAAAATCTTCCAACGGGATTTTTCGAGTAAATGTCGAGGGTCATTAATTTGAGTAAAATAGTGGGAGCATATTTAATAAAGTCCTATTAAATATGTTTTGTTCATGATATTAAAATTCTGTATATTTCTGTAATTGATATCGCCATGGCATTAAACACTTTTAGTTATTACTGTGATTTGTCCTTTGGAAGGAAAATGTATCCAGAAATGAATTTCTGGAACGGTACATGAATTTGAGGATAGTCCTCAAGTACGAGAAAAGTTGTATGTTCTCGAGCAAAAGATTCCTGAGCAACCTACTCCTACTAGGATCGAAAAGGATGCTTATGAGAAGCATTAAGTCGATACCTTGTATGTAGGATACTTCATGCTTGCAATCATGGAGGCGTATGATATGATCATTCATCTCATGATGCTCTACCAAGAGCAAGCAAGTCATGAAAGGTTTGAGGCTTCCTAATCATTTTTCAGCTACAAGCTGATAGAGGGTAACCCAGTGGGTCCTCATGTGCTTCATACTATTGGGTACATTGAGAACCTAGAAAAGTTGGGATCTCTTGTGGGCCAAGAGTTGGCTACTGACTTAATCCTACAAGAGTTTATGGATAGTTATAGTCAGAAGGGATAGACCATGTTAACAGTCATGGAGGGAAAGGCCTAAAGTCTGCTATCAAGGAGTAGACATGAGTAAGAACAAGTTCAAGCTCAGTGTTTCTGCCTTGAAGATGATATACAAAGGTTGCTAAGGAGGGCACTTGCTTCCAATACAGTTGGACTGGAAAATTGGAAGAAATGCCACGCGTACTAGAAAGAGTATAAGTTGAAGAAAGGAAGTTAGACTTCTTCTTCGGGTATTTTGTCATAGGAGACAAGGAATGTCTGGGAGCTAAATAAGTGTTATTAAGTTCCAACTGTTGATGGAAACATCACTTCCATTTCTTGAGTGGACAAGAAAGGATTTTATGTTGTAATAAAAGGACAATTGTTGTTCCATTTATTCAATTGGTGTTTTCAATGTTGGAGATCTTGAAAGACACGTACACGTGTCGTTGATCTCAAGTTGTCCATCTATGACATAAATGCGAATAAGGTCAAATCAAGTGATTTGATTTTTATATACCTAGGCATTAATGTTTAGGCCAAATAAGTAAGAAATATAACTCTAAGTTCCATTAAGATGGATTCTCGGACTCATTTGATTGTGAATCGTTTGAGGTCTATAATTCTTGCTTATTGGAAAAGATGACTGAGCTTAAATCACTAATCATGGTGAAAGGACTAGTAATCTTTTGGTGTGATACATGAGATGTATATGGACCACTAAACAAGTTTGCAAAAGGTAGGTTTCCGAACTTCAATGGGTTTACTGTTGACTACAGTAACTAATGATTTGTGTATCTTATGAAACACAAATCGGGAATCTTTGAAGAGTTCAAAGAGCCCAAGGATGAAGTGCAAAACCACATTGGCAGGAGTATTAAGACCATACGATTGGATCGTGATGGTAAATACTAAAGCCAAAAGTTTGATGACTATCTGAATCGTACCTTGTCAGACATGGTCTAATCAATGATGTGTCAGTCAAAACTTTATGACTCTTTCTGGAGCATGCTTTATATACAACTGTTTCTCGCCCTTAACTATATTCCATCTGAGGCAGTAAAAGGGCTCCATATGAGATATGGAAGGGCTTAAAAGCCAAGTGTGACATTTATGAAGATTTGGCTTATCAAGATTATTTGATAAACTTGAAGCCAAAATGAATAAATGTACTTTGTGGAGTATCCTTAGGAAACTAAGGGATACTGTTTCTACAATGTCTCCAAGGACAAAGAGTTTGTCGTGAAAACTGGAGTTTTTCTTAAAGGAGTTCATCTCCAAAAGAACCAGTGGGAGAAATGTAGAACTTTTCCTGCCTACAATGGAACATGAATCGGTTCCATAACTGTTATGGATGAGCCACCGATTCGAGTTACACAAGATCTATGTAGATCTAACAGGTCACATCACCAATATGAGAGACATGGACTTCTCCTAACTCAAAAAGGTGATGTGCTGCTCATGGATCAAAATGAGCCTGTGACCTACTTAGATGCCATAGTTGGCCCAGATTCTGAGAGGTGGCTTGGAGCCATAGAATCTAAGATGGAATCCATGTGAACCAATAAGGTTGAACCTTGATGGAGTCACCCCAATGGGTAAAACCCATAGGGTGCAAGAGGGTCTTTAATAGAAGACTGACATGGATGGTATTGTGAATACCTTCAAGGCGTGATTTGTCGTGAAAGGTTTCATGCAAATCCATAGTATAGACTGTGGTGAGACCTTCTCCCAATCATGATGCTTAAATCCATTAAGATTCTACTTGTTGAAGATCCATTTATGGATTTTAGCAAGCTTTTAGAAACTAGAATCATCGTTTTTGATGAGAATGTTGGATAGTGGGATTCATCAAGAATGAAAATGAGCTTGTGTATACACAATGGTTAGTGGGAGTATTATTGATTTCTAGTCCCATATGTGAATAACATACTGCTCCTCAGAAATGATTTCCCTGCGAAGCGTAAAAGCATAGTTGGGAAATGTTTCTTGATGAAGGACTTAGGCGAGACTTCCTAAGTGTTAGGAATCAGGATCTATAGAGATAGATTACTGAAGTTAGTTGGCTTAAGGTCGAAGTACATGTATGCATTGATATGTACTCGACTAGATGTCTTGTATGCTTTGAGCATGATAAACATGTACCAATATGATCCCAGTGAAGGTCACTAGACCACAGTCAATAATATCCTTGAGTACCTAAGAAAGACTAAGGATATATTCTTGACAGATGATGGTAAGGAAGAGATCGTTGTACGTAGTTACATTGATGCTACTTCCAAACAAATAAAAGTAATTCCAGGTCGCAGTCTGGATTTGTGTTTTGCCTATATGGTGGTGCTGTGAGCTGGAAGAGTTCCAGGTCGGGGACAATGTCTATTTCTCTTACAGAGGCCGAGTATGTAGCCGCCTCTAATGTGATTATAAGGCTGTTTGGATCAAGAAGTTCGTTTGAACTTGGCGTAGTTCCTAACTATGCGAACTCCATTGATCTCATCGTGATGATGATGGAGTAATCGTCTAGGCCAAGAAACTTGATCTCACCAATGATCCGAACACATACTTAGCTGTTTCCATCTAATTCGATAGATAATAGAAGAGATGTAAAGATGTGCAGAATGATAACACAAAACAATCCGCTAAAGGAGTCTCTTGATCAATAGTAGCTTGACACTCACACTAGTTCGATGGGTGTTGAATTGATGCTCGATTGGCACTAGTGCTAGTGGGAGATTGTTGGTGTAAGCCCTAGTGGCCAATCTATTTTATATAGATTATTGTTTGTATCATGACTTTAATCATATATTTAATATATGTAAAGGCATCATTTATTATGTATAACATAATAAAGTCCTTAGAATAGATAGTTCGTTTAATGGAACATCAAGTATGACTTGATCGTGAGACCCCATTGAACATATAGAATGTTATTCTTAAAGTATCCATAGTCGAAGTATTATTGTTAACTAGGACGACTATAATACATAGAGACTATTGTGTGAGTAGACTGATGACCAAATCTCACGGGTCATGGATATGTGATATCAAGTCAGCACACAAGTATAAATATTAGGAGTAATATTTATACTGGATTGACCCACTATGAGGTTGCTTCATAATAGTTATGTAAGTGTCATGAGTGCTCCTCATGGCGACCATAGTGAAGTAGTCCTTCGACTTGAAGTCACTACGATTCCTACATGAGGAGTTGTAGGTTTTAATGCTATCAAACGTCATCCGTAACAGGATGATCATAAAGGTAGTACTTGGGCCTACAATGAATCATGTTGAGGGGTGTGAGTGATGTAGACAGGATTCGTCCCTCCTACATAACACGGGTAATGTCCCGGGCCTCTCGATAGAGTAGGCGTGAAAATATCTTGTGGCCCAGAGATGGGCCAATATGGGATATTGGGCTCATTTCGTGATTACACGTCTACTTGGAGATCGAGGAACATATGATTGGACTTAACGAGGATGACACATTTATGTCTCGAGTTCAATCAAGACATATGGACGAAGGGACATTAACTTCACAATGATTATGGTTGCATTAAGGTTAATATCGAATCACTGATATTTCCATAGGCTGGGTGGCTGTTACACATTGCTAGATGTCAATCATTGTCTTTGATGTTTAATATTATATTGAATATTGAATATTAATATAATATTTAATATCATGGCCAGTCTAGTGGGAACCTATGGGGTCACACGCATAGAGATTCTATGATGGAGCAAGGAATTAATTAAATTAAGGTGAGCTTAATTTAATTAATAGAAATAATTAATTAAATAAGATTTAATTAGTTAAGGGATGATTTAATTAAAACAGTTTTAATTAAATGGACCCAATTGGGCTTGGCCCATTGGGTGTGTGGTGACCTAAGTGGGTGAGACCTTTTCTATTCAAGAAAAAGTGATGCTTATTAGTTGGTCGACCTAATTCAGAAGTAAGCAGCCACCATCATCCCAAGAGGGCTAGCACCCAAGAGCTCCTAGGATCTCGCGTGGACTGAGTAAAGAGGCAACAATTGGTGCCTTTGGTGATCAAGATTGTGAAAGCACGCTACAAGAGGTAAACTCAATAACCTACTTTGTGATTCTTGGCAATGACATGATCCATGGGAAGAGGGTTTTTCCGCTCAAGAGGATTTTTCAATCATAAAAATTAAAATTATTCCTCTTGAAAACCCAACATTCATCATCACACACAACAATGACTTCATCATTTGTTTCCTTCTATTTTGATGATCCTATAACCCCAGAAATTAATCGTTGAGATATTCGGCTTGGAGGAGAAGTTGCTTTAGGGGATTCCTGTTTCGAGGATTTGCTCTTCGTAGGAGGGTTTGAGGATGAATGTGGTGTCATGAAAGGAAGAATGGAGGGGGAAGGTTCAGTTGCTTGCTTGATACAGGGAAGCTTAACCCTAACCATGGTTTTCAGAGTGAGAGAGATGGAAGATGGAGAGAAGGATGAGGGTTGAGAACGAGGAGATAATGAGAGAATGGTTTTTGAAAAATTGTGAGTGGGAGTAGTTATGGAGAGTCTTAGTTATGAGAGAACATAGGAGTTTGATTTGACTAACTGTCAGTTATGAGAGAGAAAAGGAAGAAAGAGAAAAAAGCCGTTTAAGAGAGATATGAGTCAGTGGAGATATGCCACGTGTGCTAGCTTGTTGTCAGTTATTTGAGAGATGTGATAGTCTATAAACTTACTTTACAGACTGTCCAAATTGTGAGAATGTTCTTTCATTTCATTGAACCTTCTCATGTTGAGAAGGTGTGTGAACTTACTCAAGTTCAGAGAGCTTAACAATATGCAGTCTTTCTATAATGAAATTGAAACTTTCTTCCAGCAAAGGTTTAGTAAATATATCAGTTAATTGATGCTTGGTATCTACAAATATCAACTCAATTTCTTTCTTTTGAACATGATCACGAATGAAATGATGCTTGATGTCAATATGTTTGATCTAGAATGCTGAATCGAATTTTTTGTAAGATTGATTGCACTTGTATTATCACAGTAAATAGGGATACAGGGATACCTGACTAAGTAATCCTTCAGCTAATTTCTTACCCAAATAATTTGCTGACAATAATATGATGTTGAGACATATTCGGCTTCAGTGGTTGAGAGAGTTATGGTTTTTTGCTTTTTGCAAGACCATGAGATCAGTGATTCTCCCAGAATTTGACATGGTCCACTAGTGCTTTTTCTTTCAACTTTATCACTCGCATAATCAGCATCACAAAAACCAATTAAATCAAAGTGTGTGTTCTTTTTGAACCATAAACCAATGTTTGTGGTTCCAACAAGATATCTGAAAATTCTTTTCACAGCAGTTAGATGGGATTCTTTAGGAGCAGTTTGAAACCTTGCACATAATCCTACTGAGAAAACAATGTCAGGCCTACTGGCTGTGAGATATAATAGAGAGCCTATCATACCTCTATACTCTTTTTTAGAGACATCCTTGCCTTTTTCATTCTTATCAATACTCATGGATGGATGCATGGGGGTAGCCATTTGTAACACCCATACTTCAAATTAATTGAAATAACGACAATCTACATACATAGTACAGAAGTTACCGCTAAATAAAAACTTGAAAGGTCAATAACAAGTTCAACGTTGACCGTAGTCAGTATTCTAGTAACTAGGTTACAATATTCCAAATATAAATACTTAGGCTACAAAATACAATTAAGAAGTTTCCAAATATCCAAAGATAAATGAGTTACTACACTCCCAGATTATAACATTAAACTAAGAGAATTCAAGTTTTTTGACTCGCTTGATCACCTTTCGGATCCTGCTTATCTGAAAAACAAATAGAAAGGAGTGAGATAAAAATCTCAGTGAGTCCTTCACGGACCCCTCACCAACTCTATTCCCAATACAAACATCATGATTTCATAATAAAAAGAGTTCATAACGTCAACACATTCACACAGTATCACATTAGACCATAACTAACAAAATGTGAATCGATAAATTAATGAATTCCATGGACGTATAAAATTGACTTCCATTGGAGTTCTTCACAATTCTGCCGTACCTTATAGCAGTACGGACCGGCACAATTCCGCCGTACCTTATTGCAGTACGGACCGACAACAATCTTACAATCAATTGCAGACAAACATTGTCTACACATCAAACTTATCAATTTACCAATGCATATACTCAGAGTTTTAACCCTCTTATTCAAGAACAAATACTCAAACAATCATCTATGTAATGGTGTTTTGTCATTAAGTATTGAAGGAGAAACATAAGTTACAATTTGGGGGATAGTTATTGTCCAGTTTTCTGAACCTAGTAGCTTGTAACTCAAAATTGCACTAATTGGCTGGATATTTTCCAAATTAAAAATTAGATTTAGAAACTAGACTTCCTAAGATTTCCAACGAGTGGTCATATGCCCAATTCTGACGTCGTTTGGTATTTTAATGAAATCCCCGAAGTTGACATTCTGCAGAAAGCGCGCCGTGCGCGCCCGGGAGCGCGTCACATGCATTTCTGCGCTGCAGATTCTGTTTCTGCGCGTGCGGCGCGCATCAGTACGCGTGTCACGCGCATTTCTCCATTTTGGCTCTGTTTTGATGCGCGTCGCGCGCACCCATGAGGCGCGCCACGCGCAAACCTGCAGAATTATGCAGAAACGTGTTTTTTGCATATTTCCAACTTCCAACTCACTTTCTCCTCAATCCCAACCAACAACAAACAACATTAAGACTCTAAATCAAGCATATGACTGATCTATAAGATTAAAAACAACCTATAACACATAATACACAATCCATCATGCTTCAACATATCACAAAACATCAAAGCATCAACTTAAGCATATTCCTTCTTACCCAAACCCATTCATGTATTTCAACCATTCCCAACTTAGAAATCAAGAAGACACACAAATGAGGCTAAAAAGGAACACCCTAAGTGGTGGGTCTTATGGGTTTCCCAACCTCTAAGTGAGAAGAACTCACCAAAATGCTCAAGGATTAGAGCTAAGAAGCTTAGGAACTTGAGGTTTTCCTTCTCCTCTCCTTCTCCTAATTCGAGTTCTTCTTTCTCTTAACTTAGGGCAACATTAATCTTCAGCCCAAGGTCCAAAGTCAAGCTTGAATCTTCAACTTCAAACTTGGAATAAGGCAAGCACACAAGTCTTTCTCTCTATTCCCCCAAATCTTGAACCCTAGCTCCTTCTTTTCTTCCCTTTTCTTTCCTCCACCAGCAGAAATCGAGGGAGGGGTGAAAATGAGAGAGAGCTGAACGTGAGTGAGAGAAAAGAGAAAGAAGAATTGAAGGTTTTTCCTATTTTGCCCCTTTCTATCATTCAAATTCTCCCTATGCCTTCACTATGTGCACCCCTTATATTAATAAATACCTCCCAATTTAGTTACTCAACTATTAATCCAAAACATATAAATGCTTAAATTAATAAGATAAATAATTAAATTAGGACGGATGTTACACCATTGCTTTGGCTTCACTCATTTTATATTTTCTAAGAAAATCTTTAGTGTATTTTTCTTGGTAAATAAAAATTCCTTTTTCAAGTTGTTTAATTTGCAAACCAAGAAAGAATGTTAATTCACCCATCATGCTCATTTCAAATTCACTCTTCATGAGGTCACCAAATTCTTTACAAAGTTTCTCATTTGTGGCTCCAAAAATGATGTCATCCACATAGATTTAAAAAATAAGCAAATCCTTTTTGTGAGTTTTCCTGAAGTGTGTGGTGTCAATGTTGCCTCTTAAAAAACTATTATTAATCAAGAATGAACTCAACATATCATAACAAGCTCTAGGAGCTTGTTTAAGGCCATATAAGGCTTTTGTGAGTTTAAAAACATGTTTGGGTTTTCTTTGATTAATAAATCCTGGAGGTTGATGATAAGTTAGAATTTATCTAGTTTTTTACCTTGTTTTAATAGGTTTTATTAGTGGTTTATCTTTATTTATATTTTATTTTTATTACCTTTTGGTTTATATTTTGATTTGTAGGAAAAGGAGCTGAAGAGTTGATGAATTTGATGCAAAAAGAGAGGATTACGGCCCCCCAGTGTTGAAGAACGTGGCCATAATTCGTGGGAAGCAGTTGGAAGGTCAAGTGAAGAAACAGAAAGGATTACGGCCCCCCAGTGTTTTCCATTATGGCCGTAATTCGTGGTGGATGAGCTGAAAAGTCACTGTTTGAAGATTATGGCCCCCAGTGTTGCGCATTATGGCCATGTTCATGGCAGAATTCTGTAACAGCTCAATTTAAGTATTGAATCTGTTGAGCTGTTTTAGAGGGTCTTAAAGGGGATATAATGACACTTGATTGGGGTAGAATTAGGCTATAAATTGAGGCTTTCAGGGCACGAAATTGGATCCTCTTCCTCTCCATTTTTCTTAGCTAAACTTGTGTTCTTTTGTGGTTTTCTTCATGTATGTTCAAGCAACTTTTCTATGGCTTTAAGCTTTGAATGAATTTCAGTTTCTATTACCTTCTAATCTTTATCTTTTACTTATTCAAGTTCTGAATGTTTAATTTACATTGTCTTATTTACATTCCTATCACGTGTGAGTAGTTTCTTTTATCTTGGGATTGATTATATATTCCAATGATGAATTATCGTTAAGTCTAATTTTCTTTCCTTAGATGTTATGAACATTGTTCTATTCTTAATTTAATCTTGAATTTTACTTTCTCTGCAATCATAACTAATATGATTATATGAATCCTAGATATCTTATTAAGCACCGAAAAGTGAAAATTCGATATTGGAATTACAAGATTAAACAAGGGGATCAATTCGTGAAAATAGAATTGGTTTTCTTGAGGCTTATAAATAATTGTTCTTAATGAGTTTTATCATTCCTTCTACCATGAAAATAGGTAGATTCTATGTTTGAAACATTTTATTGTACATTGAAAGAAGACAATAATCACATTTGATTATTTGGCCTTTAAGAATCCATTGCTCAAACTCAAAGGAAAGTGACAAGGAATTAGCTTAAAAGAAAATTTCATTGGAAGAACATCAATCCCAAGAGCCTTTTATTTTCTAAATTAAACTCATTTTATTTTCCAGCAACAACAATACCATTCTAATTTATTCCTTTAGCTAATCATCTTAGTGAGAGAAATTAGTACTCAATTCTAAGTCCTTGTGGGAACGATATTTTACTACGCGATAAAATCGTGCACTTGCGGGCCTATCAAGTTTTTGGCGCCATTGCCGGGGACTTAAGTCATTGATAATGATTTTTCTCTCTATTTCGGTTAGACTAAATTTTATTTTTTCTGTTTTTGTTTCTATTATCATCTTCTTTGTTTTCTGCTGATTTTTCAGTGAATGCGAAGAGTCCGAAGTGTTGGTGATCTTGTTGAACCAGTTCCTGAGATAGAAAGATTCTTCCATAGGAGAAGAAGAGAACAACGCAAGGTAAGGACCAAACAGAGAGTCGGCATGGTCAAGACACAAGGTCTTTGAAGGAGTTTGCTTCCCCTAATACCACGGGGTTGCAATCTAGCATCACTTGCCCGACAGTGGAGGCAAACAACTTCGAGTTGAAGCCTTCTCTACTTTCCATGGTGCAGCAAAGCCAATTTGGCGGTGTTCCAACGGATGATCCAAATCTCCATTTGTCTATGTTCTTGGAGTTTTGTGACACTCTAAAGATGAACGGTGTCTCTGCGGATGCCATAAGATTGAGGCTTTTCCCTTTTTCCTTGAGGGATAGAGCAAGAGCTTGGCTACACTCACTTCCAAATGGTTCCATAACTACATGGGATCAATTGTCTCAAGTGTTCCTTTCCAAGTACTTTCCTCCGAGCAAAACTGCACAACTCAGAAATCAAATAACAACTTTTGCTCAAAACGATGGAGAGTCTCTCTATGAGGCATGGGAACGTTTCAAGGAATTGTTGAGGCTTTGTCCTCATCATGGGCTGGAAAAATGGTTAATAGTGTATACCTTTTACAATGGGCTCAATTACAACACCAGGATGACAGTGGATGTAGCAGCAGGAGGTGCTTTGATGAACAAAAACACCACAGAAGCTTATGCTCTCATTGAGGATATGGCACAAAATCACTACCAATGGTTAAGCGATCGTGCTCCTCAAAAGAAAGGTGGCAGGTATGATGTTGATGCTATAGACCATTTAGCTGCTAAGGTTGATGCTTTGTTTCAAAAATTTGATAAAATGAGTGTGAATACTATTACTCCTAATGTTGCAACTTGTGAAATTTGTGGTGTTGTTGGTCATACTATTGTTGAATGTCAACTTGGGAATTCTTCTAGTAGGGGGTCTAATAATGAGGAAGTTAACTTTGTTAACAATTTTAATCAAAAAGGGGATCCATTTTCTAGTACTTACAATCAAGGGTGGAGGAATCACCCAAATTTTTCCTATAAAAATCCTCCACTGAATCCCATTCCCCAAGCTACATCTAAGCCCCCTGGTTTTCAAGGACAAAGGGGTTTTAATCCTCCTCAAAAACCAATTTGGAAAATTTGCTGGAAAATTTTGTTTTGACTCAAAGCAAGCAAAATGAGGAGTTTAAAACTCAAAATCAAGTGGTGGGTGAGGCCATTAAGCAGTTAGCATCTAAGGTAGATTCTTTGACCACCCAAATCACCCAAATAGCCCAACATGTTAGCTCTTCCTCTAGGCCACCCGGTATGTTTCCAGGACAACCAGAACCTAATCCTAAGGCAAATGTGAGTGCTGTCATTTTGAGGAGTGGGAAACAACTAGAGGAACCTAAGGATGGAGAAAAGAAAAAAAATGAGAGTGAGAGGAAAGAAGAAGACCAGCCACTACCCAAGGAGGATGAAAAGAAAGGGGAAGAGGAAGAAGAAACACCGTATATTGCTCCAGCACCATATAAGCCACCTATACCCTTTCCCCAAAGATTGGTTAAGGCTAAAAATGAGAAGCAATTTAGGAAGTTTCTGGATGTTTTGAATAAGTTGTATATAAATGTTCCCTTCACTGAAGCTTTGTCTCAAATGCCATCATATGCTAAGTTTTTGAAAGAAATTTTGTCAAATAAAAGAAAGCTTGATGACAATGAGACAGTAGCTTTGCCTGAAGAATGTAGTGCTATAATTCAAAACAAATTGCCCCAAAAGCTCAAGGATCCAGGTAGTTTTACTATTCCATGTGTTATTAGTGATATGAGTTTTGACCATGCTTTATGTGATCTTGGGGCTAGTGTTAGACTCATGCCTTTGTCAATTTGCAAAAGGCTTGAGATGGTTGACTTGAAGCCCACAAAACTTTCTTTGCAATTAGCTGACCAGTCGGTCAAATACCCAATTGGAATATTGGAGGATGTGCCTATCAAGGTAGGTGAGTTTTTCATTCCAGCTGATTTTGTTATTTTGGAAATGGAAGAGAATGCAAAAATTCCCCTCATTCTTGGGAGACCTTTCCTTGCTACAGCAGGAGCTGTTATTGATGTTAAAAATGGGAAACTTTCTTTGAATGTGGGTGATGAGAAGGTAGAATTTAATTTACCCAATGCTATGAAATGTCCTTCTCTTGAGAATTCTTGTTGCAGGATAGATTTGATTGACCATTGTGTTAAGGAAAGTTCTCTTGGAAAATTTTCCAATGATGCATTGGAGGACTGTTTGGTAGGGAGTAGTGATCAAGGGGATGAAAATCAAGAGGTTGTTGCATATGCAAATTTTTTGGATGCCAACCCTTTTTCTTAAAAATTCAAAGTTAAAGAACTCAAGGTTGAACCCAAGGGTGCTCGGTTAGGAGAAGCTCCACAGGTAGAACTGAAGCCTCTTCCTTCAAATCTCAGTTTGTGGGAGTCATTGATGAACCGGAAGAGCCATACTTGCAACTTCCTCCTCCTTCAGAGCATGACAGTCCATCTTCATCTCGTCATCATGAGAATCCTGACTTGAATGCTAGGATGGCAGCCATGGAGGAAGCACATCAAAGGCAAGGTCATGTTTTGGATAGTATGACTACCATGATGTCAGCTATGTATGGTTGGCATATTTCTCAAGGCCATTTTCCTCCACTGCCATAACTTGAGCTGTGAAAGAAGAGCAGAGAAGAGGCACTACTGATGGTGACCTCAAGACTAGGGGAGTATTGTTTTTCTTTCTCTTATTTTATTTTGTTCCGTTTCTTTATTTTGTTTTTGCATATGTCTGTGTCTGTTTTCTGACTTTTATCATTCTTCCCATGTGAGATCCTTGTTGTGAAAATTGTCTTGAATTGGCCTCTTTGGAAATCCTTGTTTTTGTGGTACTACTTGGTTAATTAATTGGTATTCAATGAGCATAGTTGTGAATGTTGAAAGCTTTACTACTTGTTGGGGCCACACACACACAACTTAGATGGGTTTTGGCATTAGGATAATTGGGAAGAACCTTGCTTTGATATCTAATTATTGGTTCCCTTGGTGACACTCACTGCATATTGGTTACTGGAGAAATGTCTGTGTTGAGCTAGAAAAAAGAAAAAAAAAAGAGTGGGGTTAGTTAAAAAGAAAAGAATAAATGCTGGAAAAAAAAGAATAGAAAAATTAGCTCAACACCCCTTTGAGGTCATAGGTTACGAGGGAAATACTCTTTGTACCCTTTTGAGACTGATTGGCTAATGGGAAACAAAGGCACTCCTTTGAGACCAAGTGTGGCAATTGCTTTGTTTGCATATGAGTGGAGGACCCAAGCAAAAGTGCTGGGAATCTAAGCTTAAAAATGAAAAGATCAGAATAATAATTTAGGTCTCACTCAATGTTCTGATGCCTTGAACCATCTGATAATGCTATGCACTAGGTTCCAATAAGTGGTGTGTTGAAATTGTGCAAATTTTGTCATTGGATATCATCAAAGAACTTTGATATGGTGTGGTTGAAACAAGGCATTTCCAAGTCTGGCCATTTGTTGGGATTTGCTTGAGGACAAGCAAAGATCTAAGCATGAGGGAGTTTGATAAGTTATAATTTATCTAGTTTTTTACCTTGCTTTAATAGGTTTTATTAGTGGTTTATCTTTATTTATGTTTTATTTTTATTACCTTTTGGCTTATATTTTGATTTGTAGGAAAATGAGCTGAAAAGTTGATGAATTTGATGCAAAAAGAGAGGATTACGGCCTCCCAGTGTTGAAGAACATGGCCGTAATTCGTGGGAAGCAGTTGGAAGGTCAAGTGAAGAAACAAAGAAGATTACGGCCCCCCAGTGTTTTCCATTATGGCCGTAATTCGTGGTGGATGAGCTGAAAAGTCACAGTTTGAAGATTATGGCCCCCCCAATGTTGCGCATTACGGCCATGTTTATGGCAGAATTCTGTAACAGCTCAATTTAAGTGCTGAATCTGTTGAGCTGTTTTAGAGGGTCTTAAAGGGGATATAATGACACTTGATTGGGGTAGAATTGGGCTATAAATTTTGGCTTTCAGGGCACGCAATTGGATCCTCTTCCTCTCCATTTTTCTTAGCTAAACTTGTGTTCTTTTGTGGTTTTCTTCATGTATGTTCAAGCAACTTTTCTATGGCTTTAAACTTTGAATGAATTTCAGTTTCTATTACCTTCTAATCTTCATCTTTTACTTATTCAAGTTCTGAATGTTTAATTTACATTGTCTTATTTACATTCCTATCATGTGTGAGTAGTTTCTTTTATCTTGGGATTGATTATATTCCAATGATGAATTATCTTTAAGTCTAATTTTCTTCCCTTAGATGTTATGAGCATTGTTCCATTCTTAATTTAATCTTGAATTTTACTTTCTCTGCAATCATAACTAATATGATTGTATGAATCCTAGATATCTTATTAAGCACTGAAAAGTGAAAATTCGATATTGGAATTACAAGATTAAACAAGGGGATCAATTCATGAAAATAGAATTGGTTTTCTTGAGGCTTAGAAATAATTGTTCTTAATGAGTTTTATCATTCCTTCTACCATGAAAATAGGTAGATTCTATGTTTGAAACATTTTATTGTACTTTGAAAGAAGACAATAATCACATTTGATTATTTGGCCTTTAAGAATCCATTACTCATACTCAAAGGAAAGTGACAAGGAATTAGGTTAAAAGAAATTTTCATTGGAAGAACATCAATCCCAAGAGCCTTTTATTTTCTAAATTAAACTCATTTTATTTTCCAGCAACAACAATATCATTCTAATTTATTCGTTTAGCTAATCATCTTAGTGAGAGAAATTGGTACTCAATTCTAAGTCCTTGTGGGAACGATATTTTACTACGAGATAAAACCGTGCACTTGCGGGCCTATCAGTTGATTAACATAAACCTCTTCATTTAAAAAACCATTTAGAAAGACACTTTTGACATAAATTTGAAAGAGTTTAAAATCTTTATGAGCAGTGTTAATGCACGAAATGGTGCAAGCTCCTCGACGAGTTCACGAAATGGTGCAAGCTCCTCTACGAGTTCGTACCGCCGTTCTTCAGCGTGGTAGCTAGGTGGCGAGCTTTGTGGTGGGCTCGACCTTTGGGCGTGACGTCCTTCCTCCTTCAGACCGGCGGGTGGGGTACCTGCAAAAGGCACTCCGATGCCTAAGTTAGATAGGGCTTTTTAGGGTTTGGAGAGAGTGTAGAGAGAGCAAACCTGGGGGGTCTAGCCCCCTTTATATAGCGAGTTGCGTGGAAAGAAGGAAACCTCTGCGCGCGGTAATCCCTCCGTCAATTCGGGAATTAGCTGATCTCTTCCTGATATTCCGCTCCTGTGTCGGCCACGTCCCCAGCTCGACGTTATCATCGGGAAAATTGTACCGGAAGTCGGGTCTGGCGGGTCTCAGGTCGGTGGCAATTCGTCGAGCTCGGGTAAGCAGGAACCGAGCTGATCTAACCGAGCTGATCTGCACCAGGTCGGCGAGCGTCTCGGGCAAGCAGGAACCGAGCTGATCCGCACCAGTCGCGAGCGTATTAGGACTCGGCCGGGACCGGTCCATAACACAAGCCCCTGCACTCTTCGCACGCGAAAGGCGGAGGGTTTATCCAATGTCCGCGGGTCAGATCCGAGTCGAGTCACCAAGGTCGGGGTGTGTCCCGAGCTTGTTTGTCCGAGGGTCACGCTCACGTCTTTGCACCTTTACTCGGCGTTACGCCACGTGATGGGACTCGGATGGGACGTCGCTCACGTTCCTCTTCCCGCCGTCGATCATCTGATGCGGCCTGAACCGCTAGAACTATATCCAGTTTCGTAAATGTAGAGCTCGGATTGGTTCGGCTCAGCTCGGTGATCCAGTTAGGAGCCCAGCTCGGAGGTCGGCCCGTAACAAGCAGCATAAGCAAGAAGTATTCTAATTGCTTCCAATCTAGCAACTGGAGCAAATGTTTCATCATAATCAATACCTTCCTGTTGATTGTATCCTTGAGCCACTAATCTGGCCTTGTTCCTTATAACTTTACCATTTTCATTTAGCTTGTTTCTGAACACCCACTTAGTTCCTATGACAGATTGATGAGTAGGATGGGAACCAGCTTCCATACTTCATTCTTCTCAAATTGAGAGAGTTCATCTTTCATAGCTTCAACCCATGATTCATCATTTACAGCCTCATTGATGGATTTTGGTTCAATTTCAG
Source organism: Calophaca sinica (assembly GCA_037113605.1). Lineage (NCBI taxonomy): Eukaryota > Viridiplantae > Streptophyta > Magnoliopsida > Fabales > Fabaceae > Calophaca > Calophaca sinica. The sequence goes on along the minus strand of CM073734.1, from coordinate 95,900,792 downwards.
AAATGAGTGCCAAATTTGTTTGTTCCAATCTAAAAGAGGATCTGGTTCAAACAGGTTCTGAAGTTTCCCCAGTAATTTGATCTTGTGGATGATGAACCACCATCTTCCAGCTTCTAGGTAGATTGTGAGAAGGAGTGGTTTGAGAAATTGATTTTTCCTGATTCTGAGTAGGTTCTGAGTGAGTTTCTGAATCTGATTTTTTCTCATCTTGTTCAGTATTTTCCTGCTCTTCTGGAATCAGCTTTTGTTCATCTAGTTCATCATCATTTCTCAAATCCACAACATTGTTAAATTCATTAAACATTACATGCATGCTTTCTTCTACAACTTGTGTTCAAAGATTGTATACTCTATATGCCTTAGATGATGTGGAGTATCCAAGAAATATGCCTTTATCTAACTTTGAATCGAATTTTCCTAAGCTATCCTTGTTGTTTAAGGTGTAACAGTTACATCCAAACACATGAAAGTAGGAAATATTTGGCTTTCTATCTTTCCAAAGTTCATAGGGGGTTTTGTTCAAAACTTTTCTAATAGATACTCTATTTAAAACATAGCATGAAGTATTGACAGCTTCAGCCCAAAAATACTTTTCAATTTTGGAATCATTCAAAATTGTTCTAGCCATCTCTTGGAAAGTCCTATTTTTTCTCTCAATAACTCCATTTTGTTGAGGAGTTCTAGGACAAGAAAAGTTGTGTGAGATCCTATTTTCTTCAAAAAATGTTTGGAATGAGAAGTTTTCAAACTCTCTTCCATGGGCACTTCTTACAGCAATGATGTTAGAACTTTTTTCATTTTGAACTTGTTTTGCAAAGATTTGAAAAGCTTCAAAGGATCCATCCTTATGTTTTAGAAATAAAACCCAACTGTATCTTGAGTAATCATCAACAATTACAAAGCCATACTTTTTCCCCACTAAGACTAGCAGTTTTGGTTGGTCCAAAAAAGGTCTATATGTAAAAGCTCAAGTGGTTTTTGTGTTGAAATCATGTTCTTTGGTTTAAAGCTTGACTTAGCATGCTTTCCTTGAACACAGGCTTCACATACTCTATCCTTTTCAAATTTGAGCTTTGGGAGTCCTCTTACTAACTCAAGTTTGGAAAGTTTTGAGATGGTTTTCATATTAGTGTGTCCCGCTCCCGTATGCCAAATCCATTTGTCATTCTCAGCAGATATAAAACATGTATCTTCAGATAATTCATCAAGGCATATACTATACAAATTTTTATCTCTAGAACCAGTAAATAAATTTTTTCCAGATTCTATTTCTTTATTAGTGCAGTTTTTTTATTTAAATAAAACCCCATGACCATTATCACATAGTTGACTCACACTCAGCAAATTATGTTCTAGACCTTTAACATATTGAACATTTTTAATTTGAGCAGAGTTTGGTTTACCAACTGTCCCTGTGCCTTTGATCCATCCTACTTTGTACTTTTGTCAGGATATGTCATGTCAACCCTTTGGAACCTCTCAGCCTCTTCATCCTCGAACTGTCCTTTCTTCAGAGCAATAAACTTTGTTCTTCTTTGATTCAATGTAGGAGCTTCATTAAATAGTGGTTGACTTTGTTGTAGATGCATTAAATCACATTTAATTCGATTCTGTCGAGTTTATGGCCCTGCTGCTCATGATATTGCCATTGATGCGTGCCTTCTCAACTTGAGAAGGTTTAGTGCCTGCCTTCTCAGATTTCTGTACTGCATTTTTTCTTGAAACAACTTTGCCTTTGTTTCTTGGTTTGCTTTTAATGTTGAATCCTGCTCTTAACTGAACATAGTTAAATAAATCTGTTAGGACATTAAATGATCAGATAACTTAATCTATTTCTCATTGAGTTTGGTTTCATCAAAACCTTTGGGAGTGAGATTTTTAGTCTCAACAGGGTTGAGTCTGGCCCTAACCCAACTCTAAATTTTGTTTGGGTCATTCTTTAAACCATAACCCGTCTTTAGACCCGAAGAAACCCGATACTCTATAAGACACATTAAGACCAGGTCTATTAAAGACGAGACCGGATTGGCCCGAAAGACAAATAAAATAAAATTAAAAAAGTGATCGTTCAATTATGACTAAAATCAAAAGTGAAATATTAAATATTTTTAGTATTTTTTGTTAAAAAAATATTTTTTGTATTTTACTATGTATTTAAACCTAAACATGACCCTTACAATAGTATTTTGCTACAATTTACTAACTAAATTAAAATGGATTCCAACTTCAATATTTTGTTCATAAGTCTCATCATAAATACAATTGAACTGACGATTAAGGTAAAGGATGGGTTGGGACGGGCTGTACTTGACCCTAACCTGTCCCTAAATTTTGATCGTACCAACTCTTTAAGCCCTAACCCGTCTCTAGACCCGAAGAAACTCGATGTTCTGCGGGTCAATTGGGACAAGGATGGAACGAGTCATCAGGTTAGGTTGGGTCCTGCTCACCCCAATGATCGGGGTGGGTAGTTCAACCGGTTTGAGATAAGGGTATAAAGAGTTGAAAGATCGGGGTTCAAACCCTGACAAAAGAGAAGAAACTAACATATAACAACTAACATACTAACATTTTCCTTAAAAAAAATTCAAAAAAAAAGAAGTAGGCATGAATACACGAGTCAAACTAACCTATTTTACATTAAAATAATGACTAATTCTAATATGGACAAATGGGGCATATGTTCCATGATGGATAGATAATTTTAGTCCTTGGATTCATCTATCCACATAGTAATATGGTGCACCCTCTGCACCAAATCCTTCTTCCTCCCCCCTCATCCATTTCCATCTTTCTTCCTCACGCCCGAAGCCCCTTCTCCTCACCAGAACTAGTTTCTCCTATCTTTGTTGCACCACCCACGAGACTCATCGCGAACAACAATGGCAACCACCGTGGGACAAACTCCGTGGACATCGAACTCTGTTTGCGTTCTGGACGCCTCTTCCACCAGATTCGTGTTGAAGGTACCATCGTCCCTACCCCATTGTCTCACAGAGCAAAACCATTGTTGTGTTCCCCTTCTACCGTCGCGAATCTTGGTCGTCGCCATGAAGAAGGAGCTGTGTTGGGTCACCTTCAATTTGGTACGAAGGATTCAAAGAATCCGTGAGAGGAATCGCAGATCTGTTAATTCTGATGCAAAAAAATAAAAATAAAAACAGATCAATCGGGAAGGTTATAGAATAGCAAGGACAAAGTGATGAACATTACAGAGGCTATGTAGAACGTATTCACGATAAAGACCGTATTTCGGTGCCGACAATACATAATAGAATTAATAGAATGTGGTGAAATTTCTTAATCATATGGTTCTCAAATTTTGTCCACCATGGACCACTTGTCTCATTTATCCACCAAGGCCATAGCATAGCCTAAAATAAAATAAGGCCGAACCTATACTTTTTATTGTTTCGGTTTTTTTGAGTCTAAAAAGTATTGCTAGTGCTACTACTTTGGCCAAAGAAGGCTAACGCAGAAAGAGAAGCTTCAATCTGAAATGAAATGAATGTGGGGTCATCTCCGGATCTGGCTTATATGTATTATTATTATTATTTTTATTTTTATTATTTTTATTTTTAATTTTAATCCTAATCCTAATCACAATAACGAAGGCTGAACCTTCCATGACCGTGAGTTGAAAATTGAAAACTGCCCCTTCAGATTTTACCCACACGAACAAGACCTCCCCATACATAGAATAGGATATCCAGTATCTATCCAGCATCACCCCTCTCCCACCCATTATTATTGTCATCAATCATTAACTCACCAACAACTGTTGTCATCGGCCGTAAAAAAAAGTTGCAAACTTTTGAATTTCCCAGCTCAAATTCACTTGTTTCGCTTATTGGGTCATCTCCGAGCTATGAGTGGAGCTGAAGGAGAAGGTGGTGGTTGTGCCGTCAGAGGCGGTAATATCTACTGGGGAAGAAAAGAGCTTACTGATTTCAAAGGAATCGTTGTAATCTTTGCTTGGGTTTCCGTTCCACACACCCTCTTACGGGATTTCGTTGATCTTTACTCCTCTTTGGGATGGAATTCCCTTGTTTGTTATGCCCATTATCTCTCTGCGTAAGTTTCTATTCTCTTTCTTTAAACCAAAAACGAAAAAACTCCCCTTTTGTTTTTGGGGTTTCAATGTCGTAATTTTTTTTTTTTAATTCTAGCCTCTAGACCAGCTTTTTGCATTTGATGTAGTTGTTTGTTGCTTGAGAGTTCCTTTGATTGGCCATGGGATGGAATTAGTGAATCAACAACCCGATTAATTGGTGGGCTTGGTGTTACATGAGAATCTTTCTTGCACAGCTTGAACTAAAATAGTTAGGCTTTGCTTAATATTTTTTTTGTCATGGAAAGTACAATCAATTAATCATGTATGGTTTGGTTACTGGTACGTGTGGTTAGTTCTCTGGATTATCATTAATAATAAGCATTGTTACATTTGGGAGGTGATTTTGGTTCTTCTAGTTAAGTGCTTTGGCTTTATAATCTTTGCATCACTTTATTCTAGATGATTTTGAGGTTTGTGTTTCAGAATGTTGTACTTCAGTTCTGGAACAGAATTGTTGCTTTTTTCTTGGGGTTTATTTTTCATTTTTATATGAGCAAGCAGACAGGCATGCACATACATGTGGGTCTTTTTTTGTCTCTGAGTTGTAAAGAAGAGAAGTGATATTTATGAAGTTCATAGATAATTGGTGGTAATTATGCACTGACCTGCTTTGTCAACTTGAACATGGGACCATGGACTGAGAATAGAATAAAAAAGTTACTTCCAGAGTTGGGTGGGCTAGCAATGTATGTGTAGCTTACACAGACTTATACAATTAAGAATATGGCTGGGTTGGAGAGGCGTAATGTTTTTTTACGTGTTTAATTCATACCAGAAGTTAATGTTGAATCTTGCAAGACACTAAGACAGCCATGGATTTAGCTGCAACTCTTAAGGGAGGTTTATTATCCCATTTTGATTGATGCATATGGAAATATCAGAGACTACTCTGAATATACATTTCTCTACATCTTACATTTGTTCAGAAGGTTTTATTTCTGGTTGAAGTGCTGCATGACAAAGCTCAAATAGTTTGACTTAAAGCAAATAAAGAAGTTTAACTTCCAGTTAAGTTAATGAGATTTCCAATGAAAAGGCTACTGTATTGTATAATGAATATGTCAGAAGGAGAGTAGAGCATCAAATACTACTAATATCCCTCAACAGTACGTTAGGTACACTTGTATTTGGCTTGGTGTTGTATTATCCTAAATCCTTTTCTGACAAAAAGTTAGACATGCTCAAGTGATAACCAACTAAGTATCTGTTGGTGACAGATCACTGCCTTATTAAATTTGTACTTATCTGGACTTATTGGTTGGGTGTACAATGCTGATGGAACTTTTTATATCACGGTTTTCTTCTCATCCAGATTCAATGATGAAATCGCTGTGCCATTGGCATTTTATGTTCTTGACGAACTTATTGAGGTTAGTTTTAAAAATTTCAAGGCATGCTAAGATTAAAATTTCAAAAATTGAGCTTACATGTCACCTTACTTACGAGTCTCTTAACTATTCTTTGGCCCCAAACCTCTGGGTTCCATTTCTTAGCTTTGTGTCATAGGTTTTAAGAGAAAAAATTGCTTTGGATTATGCAGGTGCTGAGGACTAGGCCATGTCCTGTTGTATTTGCTGCTTTTTCTGCTGGGTCAAAAGCCTGTCTGTACAAAGTATTTCAGGTAATTTTATGCATCCAATTTTATCTATGGTATGGAGAATATTATTTGAAGTTTTGTATGTCCCTTTGGAGTATAAATGCCCACTTTAATAGCTTTTCACATAAATGCAGCTTATTGAAGGAAGGTGTGAAGCTCCACTCAATTTGGTAATGCACTTTTCAGTTTGTGGTTTAAAAAAATAATGAATTCTCTTTTCATTATAGCCTTGCTTTCTTCTTTGATCGGTGATGTTTTCTGCTTCGTGGCCATGATGAAATTTATTAATTGATTTATTATTTTGTAGCATGACTGTCAATTGCTTAGGAACTGTGTTTCTGGACATATATATGATTCTGGTCCTCTAGATGTTACAAGTGATTTTGGCTTCCGCTTTTCTCTACACCCTTCCGTTGCAAAAGTGCCTGGACCATCAAAGCTTGTTTCTTGGGTAGCAAAGTCTGTTGCATCTGGTTTAGATGCTTTATACTTCACTAAGTTTGAATCCCGAACAGCTGAACATTGGCAGGCTTTATATTCTTCTGTAGTAAGTATCTATCTTGACCACCTCAAATGTTATAGTATGTTTCTATTTTTATTATTTATTTTCTTAAGTCAAATTTAATTTAATTTTTTCTTTAGAATTTTGGAGCTCCGTTTCTCATTTTATGTTCAGAAAATGATGACCTTGTGCGATATCAAAGCATCAATGATTTTGCCCAACGATTACGCTGTCTCAATGGTGATGTCAATCTTGTAAATTTGAGAAGCTCCTCTCACGTTGGTTAGTCTGAGACCCATTTTAATTATGGTGTGGCAAGCTTGAACAAGTTTAACAGACTTGTCATAATAAGTTAATAACTATTATTATTTGCTTTAGGTCATTACAAACACCATCCAATCCAATATAGAGCTGCTGTGAGGCATTTATTGGAGAAGGCTGTGTCGATACATTCACAAAAAGTGATACTTGAACGAGAAAGAACTGGTATGGATGGTACGCATGATGAGATATCTGAGTTAATCTGTGATCTGCAGAAAGTGGCGAATAATTCAAATAATAGCTTTAGAAGAGTTGCATTGGGGCCAAGTGACCACTTCTTTTTGCCTAGTTCAGCAGGACATTACAACGATAGAGTATCTGGGATTCCACAGGATGAACAAAAAGAAAAACCTGTTTGTGTTCGCAGCTTCCCAAGCATCAGCCCTCATAGTGTCCTTGGCCAATTTCTTTTCGATGTTTGTGTTCCCAAGAATGTTGAGGGTTGGGATGTGAAATTTTCCGGGAATCTAAATGGGAGGTCGCGTGCTTCACCTCCTAGGCATTCACCTTTTAGAGGGATTAAACGCATTGGTCGCTCCAGATTATGAAGGTGTTCTCTCGTATCTGACTTGAGGAGATACCTTTTGATAATCTTGTTCGAAACACCAACAATTTTCCATGACAAAAGGAAGATATGATAGATTTTGGTACAACAACGGGCTGGCCGTTGCATCTGTCAGGTGAAGTGTGATGGTTGCAATGATTCAACTATCAATTCCGCGACACTTGCTTGAATGTGAAGGGTGATATGGATAAAGATTGTTCGAGTTCTATCCTATTCGATTACCTTAGAATTAAATGGATGATCATAACTGTTGTCACCCAGGAAGGAGACTGATTACTTACTGTTGGAAATAAACTGGTTGATGCGTGACTAAGGTAACTACTCACTGGGTAATTAATTGCTTGAAATGGGAAAGGCTGTACTGAGGTATTTGTAGTTAGTTAGAGCATGCAAATAGGCGTATATATATTTATACATATTTGAGGGAATAAAGTGTCATGTTTGAGGCTGGGAACTTGTAAATTAGACATGTCTAACGTGGTAACAAAAGGAGAATCTTCCGTTGTTTTAGTTTGTTTTATTTCGGCCGAGGTCCTTCTTAGCTAAGGCGAGTAACAAGAATTAAAATGAAAAAAATATTTTCAAGCATTACCCTATCAAACAGTACACCGTTAACATACTAAAAAGAGCCAAGTGCCTTGTGAAAATATATTCTATTTTTATTTTCTAAAATTAATGTTAATTTTAACTTGCTAATAAGAAAATGAGACTTTTTGAGTGAACAATTGTCTACATGGAAACAATGAAAATGCTAAAAAAATTATTTTCATTATTTCCATAAATACATCCTCTTTATCCCACTTTTCATCTTTTCTCCATCACAATGACTCATTTTAAGAGCATCTCATTTTCTTGTTAACAAGTTAAATTGAATGCAAGTTTTAGAAAATGAAAACAGAAAATATTTTCACAAAGTAAATAGGCCCTAAGTTCTCCGATTTCAGCGTCCATTGTTAGCTAAGGCGAGTAACAAGCAATATAAAATAAAGGACAAAAATTAGCTAAGGTTTCCTTAGATGCTGTTGGGGTGGTTATTTTCAAAAAATAAATAAAATAGTGGTAGTTATGAGAGGTTAGAAATATTAGGTGTGGATAGAGAGAAAATTTTAATCTATTTTATGAGAGAAATGTCGGCAACGATCCACCGGTTCATATCTTAGGGATCCATATGTCACTCTCTAATACACACTGTTCAATTTAACTCCCTTATGGTTGACCAAAAAATTATGAAGTCCTTATTTAGTTATTCCTTCCGTTTCAAAATATATGAACATTTTGAGTAATTCGTTTGTCTTATTTTATACTTGTAAGACCTTTTTGATATTGTCTCTTGCATTAGTTAATTTTTATCACAATACCCTTATTTAATTTATATTTTGTTGTCAATAAATAATAAATGAAGTGATTTACCAAGATAAACTCTTCATTGGAGAGATGAACAGTTAATCTTGCATATAAATTCAAGGGTAGTTTGAAAAAAATAATACAAATTATAGACAAATTTAATGCTTCTATTAACTAAGTTAACTAATTCCTTGTTGGGTGAGAATTAGTTAAAAAATTCCTACACTTTATTAGGACGGAGGGTGTATTTCATTGTTTCAAAGATCACATACATGCCCTTTCAAAAAAATTAAAATCACATACACGCGAATAACTCTCACAACAACGAGATGAAACATTGTCCTCAAAAAAATACGAAATGAAACATATTTATCTTAACTATTGAAAAGATAAATTTAACTTATTTCTTTTTGTTGGAAAAATTGAATTGAATTTAATTTAATTCAGTGGTACATGGATATAGATAAGGTTAAACGATAAATAAATAAGAATGGAAAAATCTATTCCGTCATAAAACCATATATTTGAACAAATCATATTACATCAAACCCAACATAAAAACAAAGTGAGGTCTTACTCCGTCGGTCACTACTGGTCATCCTCTTTATTCCGAGCTCAGAGTATATAATTTGCTTCCCTGATCCCTACCTTGCCTAATGGCTTGGTTGTGGTGGATATTTTTTACAGTTTTTATGCTGCTTATGCTGCCAACTCTACTCACTCGCCCAGGGGTGAGAAGTAATTTAAATTGAGTCCTGCTAGAATTCGCTTAATTTTGATATTAATTTGAATTGAGTCATTTATAGTTTTTTGCTTTGTTTGATAGTAATTCCATACTCGAGGTTTCAAAACACCAAAAAATATTAAAAAAAAGGACAAAAAAAAAACTCGAGGTTCAACATTAGTGATGTATGGATGAGTTTGCAATTTTCAATTTATTTAAGTCAGTTCAGCTTTTAAAGGGATCTGGATTCTATGCGGTACACCCTCTCTGAGCTTGAATGGTTGAGATGAAATTTGCAAATTTTTTGAAGTCTCAATTTCCAAAACATAGATTTTGAGAACCTTATTATAAATGCTATAGAACACTCAAGAGTTTTGTTTTGTTTTTTTTCTTTTTTTCTTTTCAACACCGCTATTTTGTACGAAGAGTTTGGTAAGAAAGAAAAATTAATCCATCAAAATTAAGAAAGAAAACAATTTCAGGTAAATTCATATTAACTCGTGCAAACAGATATCATACCATACGAAATTTTCTTTTTTGTTTTAATCTTATCTTGTGTTCTGTTCGTCAAAAAAAAATAGTGTTCTGGAAAAACCAAAAACACAAAAGCATTGTAATCCTTGACCGGAAAAAAAAAAAGAAAGAGAATTGTTATTTCGTACAAAGACATCGCCGATGAATTTGTAAGAATAAAGAGGGTGCACTAGTTTACATTTTTTAAATTAATAAAAGTCAAAACATATTAAAACCAAACAGAAATCTAACGATTGACATACATTCGTCCTTTTTCTTCTCTTAAACTTTCGTAATATTTAGCTTTTTCTGAAAAAAAATGGTAATCTTTTTGAGTCGTCAGCAAAGGTTTTGGGTAATAAGTCACCAACTGTAGATGACACCACATTTGGCATTAACAACGAGTAATAAATTTGTAAAAAGCAAATATGAATCTCGTAGTAAAAAAAAAAGGTGATTCTTATGAAATCCTAGAGCATAAATTGGACATGAAGTAAATTAAAGTTTATGTTAAAATAAGAAGTTATCTATATAATTCCAAAAAAAAAAAAAAGTAATCTTTATATATATATCGGTTCGCACTTGTTTTCTCTCCTGAGAATACTACTATCAATTCTTTTGGACATGTGCATAATTCAGAGATAGATTTAAAAAACTATAAAATAGTAAATAGGCAAAAGAAAGTGAGCCCCTATAGCTCAGTGGTAGAGCGTCAGTCTTGTAAACTGAAGGTCTGTAGTTCGATCCTGCATGGGGGCAATTAAATTTTTTAACTCTTTCAATCTAGCTTTTTGTGTGCAAACCGTACGTGAACAACTCCAATTGAAGAAGCCAAAGCATTCATAAAAATGCTTAAGTTCAACAGATTCTGAATTTAAAGCTAAAATATTGCTTCAGTGGTAATTTCTAGCTGATTTGATTGAAAAATATGCTATGACATTGAAAAATATGTTATGGCATTGACATCGTGATGTGGTTGCTGGAATATTTATGCACCCCGGGCAGTACAGACAATAGTTGACAAATTCTCACGACAAACAGAACAAGTAGTTTTTCCACCGAGTAATTGGTAGTTGATGGTAAATGGAATTCATGGGCACACAACCCAAAATGTTGAATCAACTCCTTTCTTAAATTGTTCCATGCAGACAGGATAATCACTAGTTTTGTTTTCGTCCCCATTGAAGCTTTAGACTGGGGGGCAAGACTCTCGTCGCCCACCAAGCAATTTGTGTTTTTGTGTCAAAAGTCATGATCTGTGCATCTTGTTTGTATTGTTCCCTTCTAACAATACGTGCTCTTGTGCCAAAAGGCATGACCTTTATTCTCATAAAGTTAAGTTCTCTTCCTTTTCTCATAAAGTGAAGTTCTATTATGAATTCGTCCTCTTCACATGCAGAGGACATTGAAATTGCAAACCACTTCATCAATAAAAACAATATGATCAGTGCCAATAGACAAATGAAAATAAAATAAAATTAGGCGAGCAGGGGCGGAGGTAGGTGTAAGGTTATAGGGGTTTGGGCCCCTGCCATTTCTTTTGAAAGAATTTTTTCGCTCACCTCATTTATGCTATGTTACATTTCCTTCAAGTTATATCAGCATGTTTTCAAACTACTTGACCTGTTTATAATAAGTGTCACATTAAAAAAATTTATACATATTAAGGAGAAGTTATAAATGAATGAAAGAGTTTAACTGTTTTACAAAATTATCCTTATTAATCATTAGGTATTAACAATTGTCATAAATGCATAGTAGATTATAATGACTTGGTAGTGATGTACTCATTATTAATTTAAGGGTAAAACTGGAAAAAAAAATAATTATTACATTGAAAACCTAACATAACACTTATTTTGGAACTTTTTATTTTTTTTTACAAATGTGACCCTTATAATGAGACGGTGGAGTATCATGCCTTGTGAATGAAAATAATTGGACTTCCTCATCTTTCCTTCACATTTGGATCGCTGAATTTATCCTCGAAGCCTCTCAAGTGGATTATCCACTTTGCCTCTTAACATTATCGACTATGGTTTTAAAATTTAAGATATTAAGTTACTAAGAAGTATGGGCATGACCATTATCCTTGCTCATGGTCCCTCCCATAATTTATTTCTGCCTGCGTGGCCTTCTGCCTTCGTCGAGAAAGAGAAGGAGGAATATAAGAGAGAAAGATTAGAGAGAGGGGTTAGAAAGAGGGGATAATCTGGTATGCATTGTAGTCAAAATCACGTTTTATATCGTGGAATCGTCGTTTCTACGATGTTTTTTGGCCTCAGCAATTTCGATACCAGCAAAAATCGTTTTCTGTGTTGAATCCGTGGAATCGCCATGAAAACTCGTAAAACCAGGGAACTCTGCGATTTTTGCGTTTCTTGGGAGGAAGACTTGCATCCCGGTTTGTGGGCTGGGTTGCTCCACCCGGTTGCGAAAAACCCATCGCAAACCCTCATAGCCCTTTTGTCTGCCTATTTTGTCTCTTTTCTGCGACTCATCTTCTCCCTATCACAGCCTCTTCTTCGACGTAGTCATGCAATGTCTTTATAGGAGGGTTTCTTACTTTCCTTCGATGCGCATAGAGAGAGGCCACAAAACGACAAAGAGAGAGAGAGAGAGAGAGACTACAATGAAAGAAACATAAATATATATGATTTTGACAATACGCTATTGTGTACCACAAAGCTTGAGCCCTCACCATTTCGTTAAAAAAAAAAAAAGTTGTGTCCTCAACTCCACGTCCACGTGCTTATGAAATGACACTGGGTGAAAAATATTGAAAAACGGTCATAATTGAGAACATTTTAACCTTGCATATTTGTCTTTATATTGTGAGGACTACTAATTGAATCCAATAGTGAGAAATCGTAGTCACTATAAATAAATAAAAAACATAGTCCACCATGGACCACCTATCAAGATAGTCCATGCTAGAATTTTCATCAAAATTACAGACTAATTCTACTTTATTAAAGCATCTTTCCCATCAAGCTCATCAAACTTAATTGGATGAGTCGAGTTTCAAACTACTCTCGAACTTTACTTAGAAAGACAATGATAATAGTTTGAATCAAATGAGATGGACTTAAGCTCGTATTTTGAGCCCTTAAGTTAGCAACTTATTTGCTCATATACATTGAGTCAAATACTAACACCCCCAAAAGTACTGTAAGGAGCCTGACGCATACGATCAACCCCCTAAAGTTTCCTAATCAGCCATCATCTACTATCAAGGACCTAGAAAACACTAACTGATAGTTGTGCCATCCTCTCGTTTTTCACCTTGTTTTTTGATTTGTGCATGGAGAAATTTTTGGAAAATAGTGGTGATGGTGCAGTAATGTGATATGGAGAAAGCTTTTAGGGGAAAAACATTAGCGTTGCATGGAGAAATTTGTATATAGTTCGTGTACCCTTCTGATTCAATAAACCTAGGTAAACATAAACTTGGTATACCTAATTCCATTTTTCTTTCAAGTAATCCAAAAATGACAAAAAGCATTGAGAATATTTCAGCACTTGTATTGCAGCAAACTTTCAGTAACATTCGAAATGGAAAATCCATTTGGGAAATTTCCGACACATGGATTCAATTAGTTCGGACTTGTTTAGTGATCAAGACAAAAACATCAATCTTTAGACAAAGAGCTGCAAACTTCACATCTTTCTGTATTTGAAACTGACGGAATATCATCTGTGTGAGGTCCTTTGACATATGTTGACTCATAATTTGGCCACTTGATGAGTGAAGGTTGGGTCCACACTGACAACCACCTAGAGAAATTATACCATTAGATTGTTACAGAATAGATACAATACCAAAATAGGACTGTATTTTTCTTAAGAAAGTAAATTACCTTCCCAACACTTTTGCCTGAATGGAGATACTCAACAGCATCTGCAACAGAATGCAGGCCTATAAATCTCTTTGGATCGATAGCAACCTGTAGGAACAAACGAGAAAAGTAAAGGAACACAAACTTTAAAAGCATGGCAATTGCAAAGGATAAGAACTAGCAAACACCAGACCAATATGCCTCAGTTTTTATATTGATCCATAGATATGAAATGGGTTCCATTTAACATGGGAAAATAGAAATGAGCAAATGGCCTCATTGCCATTGATTTATTAATAAAATATTCAATGGATGTGATTGAAAACTGGTAACCTATTGATCTATTTGTATACGTTTATAAGTTAAGTGCAAAAAAGGTCTTAGAAAATAAAAGTTACAACTTCTAGGGAATTAAATTCTACGCCCCCAAATTAGCAACCACACCCCGACAATTTCCCAAAACCCCAAAATACCCATCACTTAAAAATCGTAAAACTTTCCCCACTTACCCACATACCGTAAATTGCCATATTTACGTTTTTTGGGTACCGTAAATATGTCAATTTACGGTACTTTTTTTCCCAATTCAACATACTATAAATTCACACATTTACGGTACTCAAAAAAATTGAGTACCGTAAATATGTTTTTTTTTTTTTCAATTCTCGATACCGCAAATTGCCATATTTACAGTACTCAAATTTTTTTTTTAGTAAATTGACATACTTACAGTACTAAAAAAAAAAATTAGTACCGTAAATATGGTAATTTACGTTTTTTTTTTTCAATTCTCCATACCGTAAATTACCATATAAACCCTAAATATGTCAATTTACGGTATGTTTAATTTCCACACCGTCATTTGGAAGTTTCACAGCAGTTACGTGCTTGGCGCTTCATGCCTTCCACTTTCTCGGGTCAGCTCATCCGATGCATATGCTAGTCTTTTCCATACCGTAAATTACCATATTTACGGTACTTCAAAATTTTTTGAGTATCGTAAATATGTCAATTTACCGTATGTTGAATTGAAAAAAAAAAAAACAATAACGTAAATTGACATATTTACGGTACCCAAAAAAAATTTGAATACCATTAATATGGCAATTTACGATATGGAGAATTGAAACAAAAAAACCATACCATAAATTGCCATATTTATGGTATGTTAAATTTTTTAAAAAAAACTATAAATTTACATATTTACAGTACCAAAAAAAATTTTGAGTACCGTAAATATGGCAATTTACGGTATGGAAAATTAAAAAAAAAATTATCATATTTATGATACTCAATTTTTTGAATACCGTAAATATGTCAATTTACGGTATGTTGAATTGAAAAAAAAAAAACAATATCGTAAATTGACATATTTACGGTATCCAAAAAAAATTGAGTACTGTAAATATGGCAATTTATGGGTGTGGGGATAAACTGGTTAAGTGGGTACTGCAGGTAAACATGCCACTTTCTCATGGTGGGAAAGTTTTTCTACTTTCCCTGGATAAATGCCACCTAAGAAATGCATATAAATTACCTTTAGTTTTCCCATAGAGTTAAGATTAAATAGTCTGTCAAGTTGTTCTTGCCACAAGTGACTATATTGCACCAGGAAAAAGCCAGCCTGAAAATTTGGAATTATATGCGACGACAAGAAAAGCAAATTATAGAGTAAAAAAATGGAACTCTGCAGGAGATTGTAATCTTGGGATAAATTTTTTTAACTTGGGAAACAATCAAAACAAACAAGTGGCTACTGGGTTGACCATACAACTTGTCCTTGTCCATAATTAGAAATATTTTGGATTTTGGATAGAAATTTGTAAAATGTAGGTTAAATCCAAATTTTCCCCAATACAAAAATCATCTACTACTGATATTTATTAGTAACTGCTTATTTAAAAATGATTTTCCTAATCACCCACTAATAAATTATAGGTCTTCACTTTGTCAAAAAAATAATAATAATAGGTCTTCACCATTTAAAAATCCAATGCGCAGTTCTAGGATGAAAAATGTAGTCTCTGAAGACTTTGTTTTATAAGGAGCCACTAAAAAAGTTCAACTTCCCCGGTAAAAAAAAAAAAAAAAAGGTTCGAGTCCCTGGTGAGGTGGATATTCATGGCTCCATATGTCGCAAGAATTAGTGACAGAATGAAATAATCAATCAGAAACAACAAAAAAAGTAGTGGCTGCCTTCATCATATTGCTACATACCACAGTTTGACTCTTTGCCAAGAGCTTCTCACATAGTCCGGGATATTTTGACGGCGTCCAACCCTTTTCTCCTTGATACTGACATAAATGAAAACAACAAAGATGAAATCAATACTGTTCATCAACAATACATTTCGTTTGAGGACAGAAAACAGCTTACTGCAATTTATAATCCAGCACTCAACTCTAGAAGGACCAACACTTGGCAATTGCTTCATACACTCTTTTAATTCACAGATAAATGGGATAGAGACTCTAACATTAGAGAAAAAGATCTGTACTATGGTAATATAGCTAGCTAAAGTTCAAAGTTCATCCCATACATCTGCGACAGTTGACAGAATTCCATGATCCATATAATTAAAATAAGGAAAAAATCTATCCAAGATATTTATTACTTGAAGTTAGAATCAATAAATGAATCGGAGCTACCTCTTCAAGAAAAGGGTAGTTAGTAGTATTTTAAAGATGCAGTGAAACTTACACAAGTGCTTCTGTATATACAATTGTGGCATGATAAGAAAAATAAAATAAATAAAAACCTGAGAAATCATGCCAATAATAATGAGTCGTCCATGGACAGCCAAAGCATTCAAGCACAAGTTTAACATGTCACCTCCAACAGACTCATAGATGATGTCAATACCTTTCGGAAACTCTTTCCTAAGAACCTGCAAAAGTAAGTCACAAACTTACACGTTGATAGGAAGCAGTTTACATAATTGTTTCCAATAAAGACAAGAACCAGACCAAAATCAATGAAAAGCATGTACATCTGAAAGAAATCTTTTTTCCCAGAAAAAGAAAACCCATTATATGCCCTTTTTCACTTAAATTGGATTCCTGATCTGAACATTGATTATTCATTAAAGTAAATCATGATGTTCATTTGATATTCGGCATGTAAAAGAGATGCTGGATCAGTGAATCACTTCTCCTCCACCGTCATGTATGTCCTTTCAGCGATGAATTATTGTTCTATAGAATTACAACCACTTAGGCTATGTCCATTGAGTTTCACAGCTGTTGTTAGCAAATGTATAAGTTGATATTGAAAACTTTGCCTGATTGATGGAGCATATTTGTTCACAGAGAGTTGAGGGGCATTCCACAATGCAACTTGTTCAACAGAGATATTGTATTGTTACTTCCCCAACAGTTTTAAGATGGATTTCTACTTTTCTTCAATTCAGCAAAAGATAAATGTTTTTTCTTTGGAATTCGTTTATTTGCTCTGAGTTGAATTCAATGAATGTGCTCTTATAGGGTCTAACCACATGCATGTATATATATATATATATATATATATATATCTTAATATGCCAAAAATGTTGCAGATCACACCATAGGTCCACACATACAATAAAATGGAGAATTAGTACAAAAAGAGTGAAGGACCAGAGAAGGACTTATTTACATAAAAGGACCCACTAACCATTGTGTTATATAGTTTTTTTTTTTGTAAGTAAGACCACCCGCTTATTCATTTTAATAAAAATCACAACAATAAAAGCAGTTATGGTAGCCACCATCTTAACAAACAAACAGCAATATAAACCATTTTCCAAATAGATAGGTGGGGTCAGCTACGATCAAACACCAGTATAATATCCTAAGTAAACCATATTTATGGTTAACAGAATCCCAAACGAATCAAGAGGATTAAAAAATAAGTAAATAAACAAATAAATAAATACCGTTTTTATATCTTCGCTATGATAGTCTATGACTCTGTCGACTCCCAACTCTTTCAGAAGCTTAGCCTTTGCCCCACCTCCACAAGTCGCAACCACAGTATTACCTGCTAATTTTGCAAGCTGCACAAATAACACAGATTACTAGGCCAGGCAATGAATCTTTTTACACAGAAAAATCAAGTAAATCATAGACTAGGAAATCTAGATAGAAATACCCTCCAACATAATTATCCACTAATAGATTCGAGCAAACTCCGTATTTTTTTATTTCCTTTTCATCTGTTTATATTACACAAAGTAATACCTTACTACTACAATCCGCCTGTGAAATCTTCAACAGTTTATAGTCTATCTTGACTACTTTTTTGCCTTTCTTTGTTTCATAGGCATAGGGTCTCATATTTAGGGTCCAAGAATCTTTGAAAAAAATGGCAAGAACACATACTCCATGTCTCATATAATAACCAAAAAAGAATAACTAGCAATCTTTGTCTTAAAATGGTGGTTAGTTATCTTTGGTCTCAAGGAATCAAGGGAACACATGTAAGAGTTCTTTCTTCTTTGTATGATCTGAAGAACAAATAGTGCTTGGTAAAAAGAGAGAACAAAATAGTATCAATAACTAATGTTTGCAGACAAAATAAGAGCGTTAAAAAAATAGAGAAAATAAAAGACATGATAATCCGCTGAATTTTGTCTGAAACATGATGTTTAGTTTTCCCAGGCTCTGAACAGGTACAAAATATCAAAAAGCTTCCAATTTGTTCGAACAAATGATTCCTAGTAACATATACACAACATGCATATGGTTGAGAAAGGTGGCATTAGATTTATGAAGGTACCTGAACAGCAAATTGACCAGTTCCTCCTGCGGCAGCAGTAACAAGGACCACTTTTCCAGATTCCATCTGTCCTGCCTTTGCAGTATACAAAAGCTCTTATCAGGATAAGCCAATCAAGTAGAAGATTAACTGTAATTAAAAATAGC
The DNA here is from genome assembly GCA_037113605.1 of Calophaca sinica. Classification (NCBI taxonomy): domain Eukaryota; kingdom Viridiplantae; phylum Streptophyta; class Magnoliopsida; order Fabales; family Fabaceae; genus Calophaca; species Calophaca sinica. The sequence continues at coordinate 95,882,371 of CM073734.1, read as the reverse complement.
TTCACAGATGGTAGTAAATCATGAAAAAACTTGAATTGCATTGATGCATGAGAGGACTAGAGTTTCAAATAATTACAAATTAGAATACATTTGGAGCAAGGAAATGATCTTATATTAATCAACCTTTTCTAGAGCAATTGAAGCTGTTAACCCTGATGTAAGCATGGCAACAACTTCTGGATCTGGTCTAGGCACTGGAAGGGCATGTTTCGCAGGAATCTAATCCAAATAACAAGACAACATCATCAATAACTTCATAATAAGTATCACCCCATTTTATGAATAAGTGGTAGATGGAAACACCAATGTTGGTTTATGTCATTGTATTCAAGAAAAATATTAACAATATGTTAAGCACAAATCACCATTGTGAATTCAGCATAGCCTCCGAAAGTCATGATTGCACAAGGCATACCAATTTTCAAGTCAATGACAGAATCCCCGACTGCTGCAATTATTCCCACAGCCTAAATACAAATGAAAATTTAGTACACAAGTCAGTAGAGGTATACTGCATCAAGTAGTAAGCTTCATACAAGAAATCTATGTTTGGGGATACATCATACCTCAAATCCTGCATCAAATGGAAGACGAGAAGCAGTCTCATCGTTGTTGCCACCAAAATAGCGGCCTGAGCTAAAATTTACCTATTAATACTAATTCTTGTTAGAATTCTAGATAAAATTGCATTTCCCAGACTTTGAAGAATATTCAAATTTAAGAATACATTGCTAGAAAACATTATATTCAGTAGAAATGTCAAGGTGCGGTAAGCCACGGATCTTAAGTGCAAGTACATAGAAAAATACTTCTAATTATCTTTTCAGTCTTGCTTTGTGACTCATAAACACCTACTTATATATAGAGGCCTTGGAAAAGTTCAAGAGTTGTAATATACTTGAACCATAAATACATAGTGCCTTGTTTAGAATTTAGAGAAGCAATTCCAAACTAGGGCAGTGTCCCTTACTTGTAAGAACTAGTGCTTAGATTTATGGAATAAAATAACACATGATGACTATAAATTTCAGAATTAATTCAAACATGCATGTATAATAATTTCCTCTCTAAACTGTGGTGTTTCTAAAAATACAGAAAAGTCACGAGCATATTAGATTAGTTTGCATTTTATGTTAAAGCTATGCCGTTTCTGACTTGAACTTAATTTATGGAGTTAATGCGTGATTCTTCTAGTCAATTAATTTAACAACCAAACCAAGGCATATTTGCCACAATTGAGGCCATTTGTCAGGAAGTAAAGGCTTGGACATATCTCTAAGAAAATAAAACTCAATAATATGCATACGCAAGTCCTCTAGAAAGAGATAACAACTTACATCACTAGCATTTACACCAGCATAAATTATCTTCACAAGAACATAGTTTGGTTTGACAGGTAATCTTAGTGGTGCTCTCACTATGCTGGTAGCATTCCTAAAGTTGTGAGTCAAGGTCTGAACAACTCTGCAAACAGTAAGCAGCTATCAGAAACCACTAAATAACCCATCTTAAAATGAATGAAATTATGATGAGAAGACATAGTCAATAGATCACAGTCAATTTTAAGATTTAATTGCATCTTTTCTAACACTATGGAAATAGAAAATAAACACCTTCCAGAAGCATATATATGTCAAAACAAGAGACAGAGAGTTGAAATACACACATTTTCTCAAAACTCTCAGGGAGTTTAATTGATGGAGCTTTGTAATCAGATCTTCTCTTAAAACGAGCAGAACGTGTCAGGTACTTTGCTTCTTCTGATGGGGTGGGCCAGTACTCCATTCCTCGACGATTTGTAATCCATAGGCAATGACCGGCTTTACTTTCATCCATGATGAGCTCAAAAGCACCTTTTTTTTCATACCAAAATTTACTTATACATTAAAACAGGATTTAATAAATTTACACCCGTTTTAAATGAGTTTTTTTTTTATTTTTTTGGTACACGTTTTAAATGAGTTTTACCCATGAAAAATCTAAAATACCTAGCAGGTAAAGGATAAATCAGTTTATTTTATTTTTCTATGATCATTAGGCAATCGTTAGACCGGTTGGTGGTTAAACCAATCGGATCATTTAGTCCAATCCAATTTTTGCATCAATGCTCTTAACCCTAATCAAATAAGGAAATAAAGAGTAAATCCTCGATTTAATCCATGAACTAACACTCTCTCTTCTGTTTAGTTCCTAAAGTATATGAAAATAATAAGTAGTCTCTAAAATTTGTGAAATTCGTCAAATTAGTCCTTAAAGTTTTATAAGTAATCCCTTACAGGGACTAATGAGACGGATTTCACAAAACTTTAGGGACTAATTTGGCGGATTTTACAAACTTTAGGGACTACTTATTATTTTCATATACTTAAGGGACTAAATAGGAGAGAACATGTTAGTTCAGGGACTAAATTAGGGGTTTGCCCGGAAATAAATTATGAAATAGGCTTAATTGCACTTTTGGTCCCTCAGCTATCGCGATTTTGGTCTCCAAGTTCTAATTGAGCGAATTGGGTCCTCTAGGTACCGCAGTTGTGCGATTTTGCTCCCTCATATTCTAATTGAGCGAATTAGATCATTTAGGTATTGCAATTGTGCGATTTTGGTCCCTCTGTTCAATTGTCATTCAATTTATAACTGAAAAATGTTGTAAAAGTTTTTTAATTTTTAAGCCAACTAACATGTCACCTAGACCAAATTATGTGTTAGGTCATACCCACACGTAATACATCAATATTTTTTTATTAGAAATTGAACGTCAAGAGGGGTGAAAATCACACAATTGCAATAATTGGAGGTCTCAATTCACACAATTGAAACCTGGGGACCAAAATTGCACAATCGCAATACCCAGAGAAACCAATTCGCGCAATTGAAATTTGGGGGGACCAAAATCGCACAATTGTGATACCCGGGGGACTAAAAGTGCAATTAAGCCTATGAAATATAATGAAATATGAAACTCTCGAGATCATCCAAAATAACATATTTAATAGAAGAGAATGATTTTAATGGAGGGGAGAAGATAGGAATGGAATGGGAGAGAAAATAGCAATTTTTGTTTGGTTAATGAGGGGATTAGAAGGATTTTAATGGAGGAGAAGTGTTAATTTACTTTTACACCTTTATAACATTTCATGTGACATTTAATGAAATGATATTTTAGTATATTTATTAAACCCACCTCCCTCCACTCCAAATCCCCTCAATATTGGAGGGAGCAAAAAATAACCTAGGAGAGATTTTGCTCCTCCTACAAAAAATTGAACCAAACAACCAAAATTTAAAATAATTCTTTTCCTTTCCCCCCTCTCCTCCATTTTCCTCCAACCAAACTATGTAAAATATTTTGAAATACATTCTAATACCTTTCCACAAATTAAAGCACAAGTTAGAAAAAATTAGGAGATCAGCATGCAATGCAAGAGGGGGCAACAGAAACCAATCAACCAGCTTTCAAAGTGTGTTTGGATGAAAGATTTTAATGAGGTAATATAATTTTAGAGGGTAATTCAAATGACTCAATGCAAATTACTTTGTTTGGATAATAAATGTGGAGAATTAACAAAATGAAGAGATTTTATGAGGTATTTTAATAAAACTGAATTTAGGAAATTTGAAATACCATCTCAAAACTAAGAATTTGAAACTCCTTTCACACCCTATTAAATCGTTATTCAAAAATTTGTTTCCCAAAAAAACTTCAAAAAAAATTGTTTCGAAAAGAAACAAGTTTCCCAAAAAAAATTCGGAAAACTTTTTTTGGGAAAAATGTTTAGAAAAATCCCTAAATATTTTTCTTTTTCAATTTATTTATGAGAAAAAAATACTTTTTCCAAAATAAATTGTTTTTTGAAAAATATTCAAAAAAACATTACCTTTATTTAATTATCTTACCCAACCAACAAATTTTAAGAATGAAGAAATTTAATTACTTTATTCAAACAATAAATTTTAAAACTAAAAAGAATTCAATTGAAGCAATTCAATTTCCTAAAATTTCGAATTTCGTCGTCCAAACACACCCTATTTGCCATATAAATCAGACCACTACAAATTTGTGATTTAGTGGGCCAGAAAGTCCAAGCACGCACACCCAACCCTTTTCTGGCCAAGCCACATGAGAGAACAAGGAAACATACGGACTTACCTTTCACCACCATTTCCATAGGTACAAATCCCCCCATCAAACTGATGAATTTGGGATCAATCTTTAAGCCCATCTCAGTTTCAACAAACTGCAAGAAACTTTTGGTGAATTGCAACAAATTGTAATAAAGCATAAAATTTATTTTGAAAATTGAAACACATTTAAGAACCAGTGCATGATGGCCAGAATAGCAAGGAATTCAGTGTAACTTAAACATATCATGTCCAAGTCTTGTACATGAAAAATATAGATGCTAAAAAACCTTTGTTGTTCTAAGTCTACCCAACTTGAATACTGTAGTCACAGATAAAAAAAGTTTTTACTTTGAGAAAATATTTTTACCGTACAAATTTTTAAAAATAAGAAGTAAAATAACGTGATATTTTATAATTAAAACTGAAACAAGAAATAAAAACAGAAAATATTTTCTTAAAACAGATAAACTCTATTGTTATCAATTTTTCATAGATTTAAGATTGATAATTAATAATATGACAAAAACCATCCATTCTTCAAATACAACTCTTACCTCAGGGCAAAGCACATTGACTCGAATCCCTTGACGTTTGTATAAACGAAGTGCTCTAGAAAACATAACAACACCACCTGCCAAAGTATAGTAACTGTTTAGGACGCAATAGCAAGTTACTTTATGCAAATGCAAGAGATGGGAGATATAAAACTCATTGTTTGACCCTCACCCAAAAACAACTTTATTTATCTCTAATTTTTTCTTTAAAAACAACTTTTCAGCTAAAAGCTCTCTTCTCAGCATTTTGATTATAATTAAAATCTCTTTAAATATAAAGTAAGTTATGCCATAGTATAGTAACTATTTAGGACGCAATAGCAAGTTACTTTATGCAAATGCAAGAGATGGGAGATATAAAACTCATTGTTTGACCCTCACCCAAAAACAACTTTATTAATCTCTAATTTTTCCTTTAAAAACAACTTTTCAGCTAAAAGCTCTCTTCTCAGCATTTTGATTATAATTAAAATCTCTTTAAATATAAAGTAAATTATTATAATTCATAACGAAGAGATGCTAATATGTGTCACCCATTATAAGCAAGAAATTTTACCAGAGAGCAAAGAGAAAAGATACAACTTGAAGGACCATAAGATATCCTCAACATTTCATGAGTGCCAGAAATACGCAGAATTTTGGAAAAGCACAATAAATAGAGAGTATTCCGAACTCATGTACTCAGCATCGTTTCCTTGGGTATTGTCCGTTGTTGCCTACATGTGGACCTTCACGGTTTTGTCCTTAAAAGGCGTCTCGGTAGGTTGAAGTAAGTAAGTGTTTATAAACTACCCTTAGCCTTGATTTTCAAGCAATGTGAGACTCTTGGTGTACTGAAACAGTAGCCCCCATTCGAGGCTAAGGGAGCCTCATTTGTGGCTTAGGTCCTCCTTCTAGTGCCAATGTTCTGACCTCAAGTCCGCAACATCATTTTCCGAAGTATTGTTTGCTTTGGTCCACATGTGAGCCTTTACGATTTTGTCCTTAAAATACATCTCAGTGGGATGAGATAAGTGGATGTTTATAAATACCCTTAGTCTCGATTCTCGAGCAATGTGAGACTCTTGGTATACCGGAACAGAAAACGTACATAAAAACTTGTTGTATCTAGCAGTACTATATCATCATAACATTGCTCTACAAGCAAGCTCCGTATGAATAGCAATCTTAAATTCTAGCACAAGGTAACAGCGGGACCGGGGAGCATTGCTTCATCAACATTTCAAAGTTTAAACCCAATTGCATGAATGCACATATGTGGAGCATTTATCTTTTAAAATTCAACAGAAAGTTCTCAAATCTCAAGCAGTACTATACCCCAACCAAAGCTGGTAAATGACAAACCTTTAGAGCCACTATAGATAGGATCACCATACATTGGATAAAGACCAGAAGCAGAACCCAAATTGATGATTACACCAGGCCTTTTTGCAGCTTCCATGGTTCTTATCTATTGAAATGAAGACAACCAATAATCAATGGTTTTAGCCCCAACTTTTAGTTAAACAACAAATTGTGAACCATGTGATGTATAATGTGATTATGTGAAAGCAAACCATGATTTTCTTCACATTAAGAATGTGAACCAATTTTCTTTTGGCAGCATCAAGTAAAAGGTTAAAAGGTTAACTTAAAGGATACTAGTAGAAAAATAAAAACCAGGTCATATTTGGATCTTACCGCAAGGCGAGTGCAATCAATAACAGCAGTGAAATTCACATTAACAGTGTGTCTCCACGAACGAGTGCCATCCGTTTGATCCTTATGGAATGGTGTAAGATTACCAATCCCTGCACTATTAATACAAATGTCTAGTCCTCCATATGTTAAAAAGTGCTTCTCAAATGCAGCAGCTAGATCCCCTGTAGGTGACTTTGAATTAGTACATCTGTATACACTTTAAGATAACAAACTAGCAAATGTATTTGACGAATTATGACATTTATAAGTATATCACTATATATTATGTTACTTTATGATAGTTCATATAGCGAACTATTCTTTCGCTTTTTACTAAAAAAATGATAGTTGGAGGTTGGAATGAAAATTTACAGTTTGCTTTCTACCATTATAACTAACTTCCCGTTAAGTGGCGCTACTTCACTACACAGAATGGAAACAAAACACAATATTCACAATGCAAGAACAAAGTAAGGTTTGGTAACTTACTTGAGTTAGTGACATCGCATTTCACAAACATGACAGAGGGATGTCCTAACTTAGAATGAAACTTGGTGTTAATTTTCTGAGCAAGGGTTGCGACTTGTGTTCCCTTTTGTTCAGAGAAATCAACAATTGTGATAAATACACCCTTCTCCGCAAGAGCTACGACAAGACCTTTGCCTGTACAAACAAAAACCAAAACAGAGAATCAGATTACACACATACAATTGAAAAGTCAAATCGAAGAGTATCAACTATCAAATATATGATTGGCGTTCTGATAAATAAAAAAAAAAAAAAACAGATACGATTGGCGTTATGGAAAAGACGGCTTTACCAATCCCAGAGGCACCGCCAGTGACGAGGGCTGACAAGCCAGGTTTGATCTCCATTATCGTTCTTCTTTCTGCAGCTGATGTTATCAACTATTTCCTGAAGATGATGAGATTGATAACAGAGTGGAGAGACGGGACAATTTGTTGTAGTTACGTCTCAAATTCGGGGTTCGGATTCAGTATTCGGGTTGAAATAATAACTTCAGCGAATGCAATTTTTAAGATAATAATATCACTAATTTCCATTTATTTGTTACTAGTATTTTTTAATTTTTATTATTTTAGTTTTATTAAAAATTAAAATTTAGAATTGAGACGGAGCAATGACCTATCACCGCCGGTTTTTCTCCTTGTTTTCGCCGAAACATACCTAGCAATGAGTGACGAAAATATGATTATCATCTCTCTTCACCTTCCGTCAAGAAAAAGAAACAAAGTTGCCGTCTGCCCCTCTTTCTTACGCTCCCTCCCACGCGTGGCGTAAGATATATATAGAAGAGTGAAATTAAATTACACCGGTATAATACTTTGGTAATATTACATCATTTAATAACTTTACAAATATTACAAAACTAACCGTTAGATTGAAAGACACTATCACATAGATCATATCTACAAAAAATTACATTAATCTAAAATCATTTGATATGTCATTGAGATGACCTTATTTATGTGAGAGTGAGAGGAGCAAATCATAGCCATTAGATCCAATCATGAATGGTCAATATTAAAACAAAAAAGTCGTGTGACTTTTTTAAGTTGTCACGTGACTTTTTTAAATTCTAACTGATTTTTAATCTTGGTCATCCATGTATGGTTTGTATGGCCTAGATTTGCTCATCTCACTCTCACATAAAAAAGACTCTCACACTAGATATGGCCCCTTATATATATATGAGGGGCGTTCAAGTTACTCTAGGAGTAACTATTGTCTAAGTTACTCCAGTTAATATCATTTTGTAGATATTGAGTTTTATCAATCCAACCATTTAATATCATCATATTATGTTAATGATCATATATACCAAATTTTAAATAAATTGGACATCAATAGCTATGTAATCATATAGTCAATATTTTACTTGTAAATTAAAACGTATATATAGTATACATTGAATTGAAGTGATCTGATCAAGTATCAAATATTTTTAAAATTTTATGGAGTTGATCTGCTCAATAAGAATTTTTAATGTGACAGTCCGATTGATGAAATTTGATGTCTATTGAGAGATATTAACCGGAGTAGCTCAAACAATGGTTACTCCTAGAATAACTTGAACATCTCTCTCTCTCTCTCTCTCTCTCTCTCTCTCTCTCTCTCTCTCTCTCTCTCTCTCTCTCTCTCTCTCTCTCTCTCTCTCTCTCTCTCTCTCTCTCTCTCTCTCTCTCTATATATATATATATATATATATATATATATATATATATATATATATATATATATATATATATATTGACACGTAACATACTCAAAGGAGGAGTGGTAGCGAGTAGCAACACTTAGTGTAACACTCTCCTTCCAACATTGTCTCTATAATTCGGTGAACTTCATATGAGTCCCATTAAATTAGTGGTCTCATTTTCAAAATAGTGGGACCCCATGAATTTTACCCAATCATGAAGTAAATGTTGGAAAGAGAGTCACTTCTTCATACTTAATGATGGATCTAACTCCTCTAAAGTGAACAATTCACTTTATAGAGTAAAGTAAGCAATCTCAACCATTAATAAGAAAACCAAGTGTTAGTATTAAATACACATGCATAACAAATCACCATTGATTTTATCATAAATGGTTGGATTACTTACTTTATTCTCTATCCATTTTAGAGGAGTCAAATCCCTTAATGATATGTTTGTTAGACGAAAGAAAGTGCGAGGAAAGAAAAGTTGAAGAAAAATAAAGTAGAATGAAAGAAAAATAGTAGAAACGAGATCATTTTATGGTTGTTTGGTAGGAGTTAAAATACAAGGAAAGAAAGCTAAAAGTTTTCTCTTCTTTTATTTGATTGGGTAGAAAGTAAAAAGCAAAGAAAGTGGTATATATAAAAACGAAATGACGTAGATAACCCTTAAAAGATGAGATAAAACAAAAAGGTTTTGGGTGAAATTGGAAAAGGGAATTTTTTTTGTCGTCTTCAAGTTTTCTTCCCTAACTGGAGAGAAAGGAATTTTGTGGGACCCACCAAATATTTTTTTTCGTTCTTCCTCACTGTTATTCAAAACCAAACAAGGGAATAGTTTTCTAGGAACATATTTTCCTTCATTTTTTGGCCTTTTCCATTTTCTTCCCTCATACCAAACATACCAAAGATCTGTTTGGTTTTAGAAAAGAGACGAAGAGAAAAGAAAGGAAAAGAAAACGAGGGTTGAGGAAATTAGATGGAGAAAGTTATTAAAAGCTTAAAGCCGAGGCCGAGGAAAGAATGTCACAAGGGCTCGAAGAGAGATTAGAAAGCGAAGGGGAAGTATACTAAGAAAAAAGGAGGATGGAAATAAAAAAGAGGAAGGAGATAGGGCACTCAACCAATTAAACATGGCTCAATGCGAAGAAAACCTAGTAGAGTTTTCTATCCCTCATTAGGCTATGAGTGAGAATAGAGATTCCTTTAACCTGTAAACATCCATGTTGGTGTGGATTATGCCAGATGGTGTTTCAATTTTGATTATTAAAATCCTTTAATCCCTAATATATTTGATGAATTTATGCTTGAACAACGTCTCTATCGACTAGTTTAAGGGATAATAAACACAACCTGGATCAAGAAATCGTGATGAAAACATATGGTTTTGAATGAATTATTGAACACATTACCATTTAGGGTTTCGTGTTTAATTCTCTTGATGGGTATATAGTTAAATTTGTGCATGGGTTTTGTTAGGACCGATTTGAGAACTACGAATCCCTTGTTTATATCGATAAAATTGGTTGAATATATGTGATTTTAGGAATAAAACCAATCTAAAGTCAAATAAGAGTTTTCACAACCTAGGGCATGAGACGAAAGAACATTAGACAATATGAAATAAGAAGATACAACCTCATATGCAGGGCTGATCTTTAGTTTTTGAGTGCCCTGGGCGAACTAAAAATTGGTGCCCTCATAATTATTTAAATATCGTTCTCCTTGCAATTTTTGTTGCAAAATCATCAATAATACGTTCATAATCAAGATTTTTTAAAAACTCATTTTCAATAGAAATAAAAGCAAGACTATTTAATCTATCTTGTGACATAGTAGATCGTAAATAGGATTTTAACAATTTCAATTTAGAAAAACTTCTTTCAACAGATGCAACAGTAACATGGATAGTTAATATTATTCTACAAGTCGTGCATGCATTAGGGAAATAATTAAATGTCATCAAAGAAAAAATTTGGACGGTGCTCAATACCAAGAAAAAAAAATTGTACGATTTATGGGTTCAACTTTCCAAAATTGTGAATGTGATTAGTTAAACTTATTCTACAATTTATTTAATTATATTGTTTGTTTAATTTTTTACAATAATTTTTTTATATAATTTTATATATTTTTTAAAAATACATATATATACTACTACTTAGTAAATAAAAATTTTTGGTGCCCCTCTAAGATTGAGTCCCTGGGCGGTCGTCCCTCAAAACCACTCTTAGGGCCACCACTGCTCATATGATAGAAAAAATAGCCTCAAATGACACAAGATAGAATTCAAGACGATGCAAGATGGAACCTAGACAACATAACCTTGGACAATAGGAAATAAGAAAGTGGAACGATAATAAGACCATCATGATCACAAGACAAAGACGACAAAACATGGGAAATCAAGACCTAAGATGATAGGATGTGAAAAAATATTAAACATTATAGTACATAAGACAACATATCATAAAATAACAGAATATAGAACAATAGGATATAAGATTAATAAAAAAAAAAGAACAATAGGATATAAGAAAATACATAAGACCATAAAAAAAGAAAAAAAAATACATAAGACGGTAGGTTATGACATAATAGTAAGTTGAGATCATAAACTAAGTGTATATATGTCGGGGAACGCGAATAAGATAAGGAATTAAAATTAAGACAAAATGCATGATCAAGTGATATGTCTAGGAGTATTATAAAAAAAAGTGATATGTTTAGGAGAATGCAAGAAGAACCCACACTTGTGATGTGTTAATGCTTTGTGTTTATTTTGTGCATGCTTTTATTACTGTGAACAAGATGTTGTTGGGCACATTGATTTGTGTTATGTAAATATATGAAATTTTTGACAGTCAAAAAAAAATATACGAATTTTTTTTAAAAAATGTAGACACTTGAAGCATTAAACGATAAGTACAAATAATGCTTGATGCTTTTCAATTAACGATAAGCACAAATAACTATAAGGATGCCGATATAGGTGGTCACGCGAGAATTTCATCTGTTGAAGGAAATCTCCTGAGAGGTGATTTCCCAAGAATAAAGTTGCTTTGGGGATGATTTTGAAAGGTATTCAGTATTCTTCATGAATCATATGTGATGTGGACCTTTTGGTAAGGTATTAAATACAATAGGCTTAGTGTACCAAAAAAAAAAAAAATACAATAGGCTTAGAATAAAATAAAAATAAAAATATAATAGGCTGTTGATATATTAAATAATCTTCGGTTACTGAAGTTTATTTCAACAGGAAAGACCCACATTGACAATTTTCTTTTTTTTGGCGAGCTTGTTATATTTTTTGGTGAGCCACTCATTAACAAAATGGTGTTCAGGTTCAGTTATCTTGGAATTTTCATTAGCCGATTATTTGATCACAATACAAGATAAGATGTCTTTATTCTGGAATTATGAGATAATATCCTTTTTCTCTTTTTCTTTTCAAAATTTTTACAGTAAATGAAAAAAGGATTTAAAATTGAAGTAAAAATTATTAAATGAAGAATAACATATTATACATTGGCTAAATAGTAAATACACCGAAATCATTTAAAAAAAATTCAATATTCTTTTTTTTATTACCAATTGAGATAATGTTAGTGCTTTTTTTTTTGACAGAAGATAATGTTAGTATTTCAAAAAAAAAAAAAAGAAGATAATGTCAATGTTACTAAAAAGTTCAAACTAATTTTCAGAAACGATAAATGGAATTCAGCAATTCACCACTTGGCACTTGCCTTCAGGGCATGAAAAAGACGCGAACACGGTAAAGCGAAAAGGAAAAGACGAAAAAGGCAGAATAATAAAGATTGAAGGTAGACTCAAGTTGAAATTTTGAAAACAGCGTTCGTATTCATTTCATTCATCAATTTGTCGTGGTTGCGTATGGAGCTTTATGGTTTGTCGCCGCCACCCGAAAGCATCACAATCCACCGTCGTCTTCCCCCTCCTCTAATTTCACGGCTTCACCGTAAACCCTAATTGCTTCCTCAATTTCCCGTTCCCGAAACCATGTTCCCGTGGAACATTGCGAAGTCGGCGGAAGCCATGTTCTCCCGCTGGGCCCTGAAGAGGGTTTGCAAGTTCTTCCTCAAGAAGAAATTGGGGCAATTTATTCTCGGCGACATCGACCTCGACCAGCTCGACGTCCAACTCTCACAAGGCACCATTCAGCTCACCGATCTCGCTCTCAACGTCGACTTCATCAACGCCAAGGTAATGCTCCCTTTCTCCTTCTTCTTCTTCTTCTTCTTCTTCTTCTTCTTCTTTCTTTTCCTCAATTTTGTTCCGTGTTAGGAATTTCAGAGGCGAAGTCATTATTATTGTTGTTAATGATGTTAATGAATGGAGTGAGATACGTGAAATACTTCGAGATTGATCATCGGGTGGTTAACGAGCCGGGCCGTTGCTTATATAGCTGGGTAGACCACCCCTCACAAGCCGGTTTTGAGAGGACTATTCGGATGCCTGAATTCTTACATGGTATCAGAGCCACGTTCTGCCCGGTGGTGTGGATAGTGCCGCTACCTCGCTTGTAGTGTATGTTTGGATTGAGATTTTTGGAGAGTTTTGGAAGGGTAAAAATAAAAGAACAACGTGATAGGTGATCATATAACATTTCAATCACACTTCATTCGTTTTTAAAAATATTTTATAGCTTATTTAATTTAGAAAAGAAAAATAAGCCCTTCTCTCCCCCTCTAAACCCCCCATCCAAACATACTTTAAGAAGGAAGCCAAAAACTGAACGTGAATTAGTTGTTTATACTTTATAGACACACATATATAGGTGAGAGGATAAAAATCCTTACCATTGGATCACTTATGTATAATCAAGGTTAAGTAATAATCTCATGTGATGTTTAAGTAACTTCTAATTTTGGCTGTCCGGGTGAGATTGAATAATCATGTTTTGTTCTGCCAACTTCTCATAATAAGATAGTTCTGACACATGATATGTTCCCTATGCCCATGCACACTCATCACTTCTCATAAAGACTAATCTGGAATATCGTTCCTGGATTGTTAACATAGGGTCTACATTTTTATCACCAAGTAACACTAAGATTATTTTCATTGAAGGTATTCTCTGTTAAAATATCAAAGGTTTTCTTTTTTCCTCCATTATCTTATTGCTTTCCTCTGCTATTGTTTTAACAGTTTGGCAAGACAGCATCCATAATGGTTAAAGAAGGATCAATTGGCTACCTGTTGGTTAAAATGCCTTGGAGTGGCAAAGGTTGTGAGGTTGAAGTGAATGAGCTTGAACTAGTAGTTTCTCCATGCACAGATAAAATCCCAATCACTGAAGATGAAACTTGTGGCTCTGACAGTAATGATGATTGTCATGTCAAATATAGCTCAACCAGGACCAAGCATGAAATAACAAATGAAGCTCTGAAATCAACTTCAATGGATGTTCATGAAGGTGTGAAAACTATTGCAAAGATGATAAAGTGGTTGCTTACAAGCTTCCATGTGAAAATAACAAACGTAATTGTTGCGTTTGATCCGTCTTTAGACAATGAAGAAAAGAAAACACATTGTCATCGTACCTTAGTTCTTCGAGTTTCTGAAATACAATGCGGAACAAGTCTGTCTGAAGATGCTGATTCAAATGTTGATGTCTTTGGAATAAGCCAGTTAACAAACTTTGTAAAGTTTGATGGGGCAGTACTTGAGCTTCTCAAAATAGATTATGAAAATAACCAGTTATCTGTCCAACATGTATCAGGGGCAGGATGTGGTGAACCTGTTTTGGGATCAAATAAATCAGTGTGTCCAATCATGACTGGGAAGCAAGGTGGATTTGGTGGAAATGTAAAATTAAGTATTCCTTGGAAGAATGGTTCTTTGGACATTTGCAAGGTGGATGCAGATGTTTGTGTTGACCCCGTAGTGTTAAGATTTCAACCGAGCTCAATTGAATGGTTATTGCAGTCATGGGAAACTCTTAAAAATCTGAATAAGGATTCCAAAGGTTGCATAAATCACAACTTAAAAGGACCTGGTCAATTAAATTCTGCGTTGTTGTGTCCTTCATCAACTTCAGCTTCTATTACCAATGTCACCGGTGAAATGATAACTGGTCATGGTAGTTTGCCTCCTGATTGTGCTTCCTTCACCCAACCAGAAGGTTCAGAACCCCTTACTGAAGCTTTGCTTCCTGCTGCTCATCTTATATCAGATTGGGTGCCATTTTCTACTCATCTAAATCATAAAGATGGTATTCAAGAACATGATTTTGGGGCAAGGTAGGTCCTTGTTTGACCTGTTTTAAATGTCTTCATTGTTAGAGGAGAATGTGATGGAAATAAATTGCACCTGGCAGTCCTTCTAGAGAATTTCGCAAATATGAAAATCTTGTTATGTTTGACCAGTTCACTTCTCCTTACAATCTCATAATTAAAATTTTCCCTTTTATGCCATCTTATTGAATGGTGGAATTTCCTCTGCTGCTTCCTAATTAAACATATGCTGTCTAATGATCCTTCTCTCCCAAAGAGGGGGAAAAAAAAACTCTTCTGTTGATTTTTTTTTTTTAAATTTATCTAGCATTCAAATATCTTTAGATTCTCTACTAGTTGTATGTGTTACAGGCGAGTCTATAAACTTTAACATGGTAGTATAATTCAAGTTCACTGCATTATAAATTAAACTTTCTTTATTATTGCTTTCAATTAATTTCAGTAATTTAATTTGCGTATGTTATTCAATTTTACTTAATGTTCATAATGTCCCCGTAATATCACTTCCTCAGGATAGCTATTATCTACATGAGAGCTAAGTCAAGTCTGTATTTTTAGTATTTTATTGATGTTCGCAATATTTATTGACTCGCTATCAGATTTTTGGATGCTGTTGATAATTCTGTTATGGGAATTTATGCAGTGTGGACCAGTTTTTTGAATGTTTTGATGGAATGAGAAATTCTCAATCTTGTTTAGGGAGCAGTGGAATGTGGAATTGGACATGTTCAGTTTTCAGTGCTATTACTGCTGCATCCAGCCTTGCTTCTGGGTCTTTGCATATTCCCTCTGGTACTTGACTTCTCGTGATATTATTTACAGTAGTTGTCATGGAAACTTGTATCTTCAGTTTTATTTGCACTGTGCTTTTCATTATTCTGAGTCTAGCTCTAAACTTTTTATATACAGTTCATTTTTGCATATTGCATTTTTTCACGTCTCAATACCGGCAAATATATGGGAGGCACTTGATTCTAATGATTTTGCTGAACAAATAAGCATGGAGAATATGTAATGTTTCCTTTTGATAGCTTGTTCATCCTAACTATTTTTTTTATGATATTGGTCAACAGAACAGCAACATATGGAAACCAATCTCAGGGCGACTTTTGCAGGACTATCTGTTGTTTTGTCCTTTTGTGATGATGAACGGAATCATCTTTATGACCATAAAGTTGGTAACACGGTTGGATCAGAAATTGATTATCTTGGTGCAGAGTGCAATGAAATTGTTGTTGCCTTGAAGGTAAATTTTGTTTCCATGATTTCTACCTGAACCCCCTTGCATTCTCCTTAGTTCTTACCCATGGTTTCATGCTTGCTTTCTGGGGCCTGTCTACCTATTTCTACTCTCTGCTATTTGATTTTGAACCAACTCCATTCTGTCTTTAAATGCATTGCAATCTCAACAGGTATGTCCTCAAGTTATGACTCTTGATGGCATGGTGAAACATGTAGAAGTTGCTAATTTCTTGAACATTGGAAGTGATGCTGAAAATCAAAGTGCTTTGGTTGGACACCTTCAAGCTAAGGTCCTTGATGCTCTCCCTCTGTCTACCTCTTACAACCTAGATTCAGATTCATTAATTGGGCCAGTTGCAACAGATTTTCCATTAGGAAATAAGGATTGCTTACTGAAAGTTACATTGTTTAAAACTTCTGGTATCACCAATTGCAAATTTACAGTGCAATCAAGTTCATCGGATGGTTGCGTGACTGGGCTGACATCATTCTCGCTGACCCTGCCCCCGATTATTTTCTGGGTAATGTTTTCTGTGATAAATGTGCTCGTTAACCTTCTTAAGGAAGTTGGAAAATCACTTGAAGTACATAATAAAGCAAAGGAAATTCTGTCTGAAGCCTCAGTTGAAAAGTGTGGATTATCTCATAGTGACGCGAAGGGAAGTTTCAGTCCCTGTGTGACATCCTTCTCCACAACAGAATGTTTGCATGGTGATATATCAATTTCTAGTGCAAGAGTGATACTGTGTTTTCCTTTTGAAAGGGTTGGAGATCACGCAGCTTCCTTTTCCTGGGAAAAGTATATTGCTCTTGATTTTACTTCATCGTCACCTTTGAACAAGGGTTGCACCCCAGATGGTAGCCAAACGTCAAATGCAAGTTCAAAGAAAAGATTTCTGTCTGTAGCTGCACATTCTCTTCAGTTGAATTTTTGTGATCTGGATATATACTTGATCACATCAAGTAACGACAGTGGTAGAATGAGCTCCACTGATGTGCGGAATGGGAAATTTTCTGCTAGCTGTTTTCTTTCTATTTCTCGTAGAAGGGGTTTTCTCTCTGTTGTTCGTGTTGTTTGCCAGGAGGGTCAAGTGACTGGTCCTTGGATTGCTAAGAAAGCGAGATTATTTGCTAATTCAGAACAATCAAGGGGAAAAGATGATATTGCAGGAAGAGGGTATGAGTTTGCATCTGCATCAACTGTGAAAGATTTGGAAGATTGGAAATCTCAAACTCAACAAGAGATGATTCTAAGCTCATCATTTCTCATGCATGCCCATCTATCTCAAGTTGTGATTAATGCGAATGATTCTCAATATAAAGGCATTCATCACCTTTTACTTCATATGCTAAATGCTATAACATGTATGACTTCCCAGGAAGCCAATGTTGAGAAAAAATCATCTGTCTCACAATCATCAGTATTTGTGGAAGTTGATTCTGTAGAAATTCTTATTAGTAGGGATACATCTGAAAGTATCCGAAGCTCAATCAAGAGTGAGCTTCCTGGACAATGGCATCAATTCAAGCTGAAGGTTCAAAAGTTTGAGTTGCTGTCTGTCACTAATACCGGTGGTTTTAAGGCTGCTAGTTTCTTCCGATTAACCCATGGTGAAGGCAAGTTGTACGGGTTTGTCACTGGAGTTCCTGATCATGAGTTTCTTCTGATTACTTGCAACAACTCCTCTGTGAAGCGAGGTAATGGGGGAGGTTCTAATGCGTTATCTTCTAGATGTGCTGGTTCTGATATCACATATCTGTCTGACCCAGAAGTTTCTCATAAAATTACATCTATTGCTGTCAGTTGTGGTACAGTTATTGCTATAGGCGGTCGTTTGGATTGGATTGATGCAATATCATCCTTTTTCAGTCTGCCTGCTTCTAATACTAAAGATGCAGGCGATGCTAATATTTCACAGAGGGAACAGAATATCTCTTACACGGCTTATTTTGTTCTCAGCTTGATTGATATTGCTTTGAGTTATGAGCCCTATATGAAAAAACCGGTGGTTCATAGTGAGGTCCTTAATTCAGATTCTAGCTTTTCTTGTGTCAAAGAAGATATGGGGGAACAATGTGTTTCTTGTCTGTTGGCTGCATCCAGCTTGACTCTTTCAAATACATCTATGGCAGATTCAGTTGAAAGTGTTTTCCAAATTAGAGCGCAAGACCTGGGACTTCTGCTTCATTTAATATCAGAGCTGGATTCTCTTAGTGGCACTTATAGTGTAGATCATCTTCAAAAGGCTGGTTATGTTAAAGTTGCTCAGGAGGCTATTATGGAGGCAATTTTGAAAATGAACTGTGCTAGTGGCCTTCTTTGGGAACTAGAATTATCTAAATCTCACCTTTATGTGGAAACTTGCTATGATACAACTGCTACTCTGATTCGTTTGGCTGCTCAACTTCAGCAATTATTTGCCCCTGATGTGGAGGAATCCATTGTGCATTTGCAGAATAGGTGGGATAATGTTCAACAGGCACAGCAAAGGAATGAATTTAATAGTGAAAGTAAGAATCTCAGATGTGACATTGTGGCTTCAACTTCTGAGCAGTGCTCCCCAAAAACATTTTCAAAGGATGGATCTAGTATAGCTGGCTTGATGGATGAAATATGTGAAGATGCATTTCAAGTAAATGACAATAATGCATGGCAATCTTATTCTTTTGAATCAGGATATTGCATGCCGCTTGATGGGAGCTTAATCGAGGTTGGTAAGATGAATTTTGATGAGCCTGAAATTCTCTCTCCTGAATTAACGTTGACCGAGTCAGTGCCTGTCATAGGACCAGAAGGTAGTCACACTTCATTTCTGCAAGACGGTTGCTTACCAGAGATTATAGAAAGCTATTGTTTGTCTGACTTACGCCCTCTCTCAGAACTATCTATAAATATACATTCCGATGAGCTTTCTAGGCTCAAACTGAGGAATTTGGAACATAGAGAGATTGAAAGAGGAAGTGGTGGATGGTATGGAGGCAACTCTTTAAAAGTATTAGAAAACCACATTTCAGAGGAAAATGAAAAAACTGGTCTGATGAAGGCCGCACATCATGGCATGCTACCATCTAATGATTGCCCATCTCATAGCGAAACATGTGGACGTGTAATTTTTAAGAAAATTGATATAAGATGGAAAATGTATGGTGGTTCTGACTGGCATGATTTGGGGAAAAATGGACAACATTCTGGGAGGAACACATCTGTTTGCTTGGAACTTGCATTGTCTGGGATGAAATATCAGTATGATATATTTCCAGTTGGCGGACTACATGTATCTAAGATGTCTCTGTCTGTTCAAGATTTTTATCTGTATGACAGAAGCCAAGATGCACCTTGGATATTGGTAATATTAAAAGTTTAGTTGCTTCAAATTACATTTGACTTTATGCTAAACATCTCCTAACTTGCAAATTCTTTGTTTTCATAATCTGTTTTTGAATCGGAAGGTGCTAGGATATTATCACTCAAAAGGTCATCCTAGGGAATCTTATTCGAAAGCATTTAAGTTGGACTTGGAGGCAGTCAGACCAGATCCTCTAACTCCTCTTGAGGAGTACAGGTAAGATTGTTATAATACAAATCTAAACTGGTTTCGTAGGTGTTTGTAGAATCTATCATTTTGGTAAACGTCATCTTTAGTAGCAATTGAAAATAAGCTGATTGCTATGCGACTTCTTCAACTTTCTTAAAGTATTTGAAGACTTATAGCTAGGTCTTTTTAGCTAAATCATAACATCATTGTTTGTGATGTGAGTTTTGCAGCCTGGTTCCATATAGTTTTACATCATGATTACATTGTTTATCACTTTATTCATGGCTAATAATTTTTGTTTGGGTTGGGATCTATTTGTGTTATTGTATATTAGATATATTGTATATCCTGGTGTTTCTTCGCAACTTGAGTCCACTTGATGGCATTTCCTATAAATTTTAAAATAATATATTAGAATAAATAAGCAGGAAGTACATTGTTTATCAATTAAGTGCTTTTTTCTTCCTTATCAGGTTAAATATTGCTTTTCTACCTATGCTCTTGCATCTACATCAGTGCCAGCTTGATTTTCTTGTTGATTTCTTTGGGAGGAAAAACTCATTAAATGATCAGTTTCCTAATAAATGTCAAGATTTGGAGGGTTCAAAATTTTTGCCAGAGAGGAGTGCAGATCATGCAAGTCATTCAATTGCACAAGAGGCGTTGCTTCCTTACTTCCAGGCAAGTGGTGTTGTATAACATGATTGCATATATAATTTCTTGGTTAGCTAGATTTTTTGAATGCAGTGTCCAGTAGTGTTCTATTCGTAAGGAGAGGATTTGGCTCCTCTACAGTGAAGGGTGCACTCTAAAAGATAAAGTGCAGAGTTATTACCATTGATTGAAAAATCAACTATTGGTATTTTAACAATTTTGTTGTTTGTTACATGTACGTGTAATTTTATCACAACCTCAACGTTTGATATTCCATCAATGATCATAATTTTATACTTCCATCAACAGTTATAATTTTATACTTCCTCAATCAACGCAGAGCCAAACCCGTAGAGAGATATAGAAAATTCAATTAAATAATTTACCAGTCAATCCAGTTTCTGAACTTAGCTGAAGAAATGCTACCCCTGATTCAATTCATCACATTGCTTCCATTTATATTGTCATCATGTTTTGGCGAGTATTTAGTTCAAGAAACGCGTACAATCTAATCTGCATCTTAGACTTGATTTTATAGCATGTCAATGATGAGCTTTAGCTGATAATATAAATGTATGTGTATATTAATTTTGGTTTCAGAATCTAGATATATGGCCTATTCTTGTTCGGGTGGATTACAGTCCCAATCATGTAGATCTAGCAGCATTAAGGCGTGGGAAGTATGTAGAACTTGTAAATCTTGTCCCTTGGAAGGTAAAATTTGCTCTTTAAGTGTTGATTTAAGAAAGTCTTTTTTTTTTGTTTTACTTTTCTATTTACCTGTTTTATCATTTGATCGGCTCAGTGTTGTTTATAGAATCATTTTTTGCTTTATTAGTAAAATTGTCTATAGCATTACTTGGTGGGGTGAGTGCAAGTGACAGACAGGTTTTGTGTTGATAAGGTTCCAAAAAATGTACTGAACACCTCGGTTTCCTTATATTTGTCAGTATCGAGATCTTGTTAAAATAAGCCTTTCTTTTTTGAACTATGCTGGATTTGTATGTCTACTCAAATAGAAGGTTTTATATGCTGTCTCAACATACTCCTGGTTTTGTACTCTGAAAATTATATATTGACCCTTTTTATTTCTGATTTCTACTGCAAAATAACTTACTATCGTGATTTGTTTTATAAGTGATACTTACATAAAAATAAAATTTGTTTTTCCTTATTGGAATTGACATATATTTGTATATTGTCCTAGGGCATTGAGCTTAACCTGAAACATGTTCATGCTTCTGGCATCTATGGTTGGGGCAGTGTTTGTGAAATAGCTATAGGGGAGTGGTTGGAGGATATATCTCAGAATCAGGTATGCTAACTGGGATAATGTTCCTTGTAAATTTGAGAATTACTTTTAGGTCTCTTAATTTATAATTTTCATTATGTAGATTCATAAAATTCTGCGGGGGCTTCCAACTGTACGATCATTAATTGCAGTTGGGGCCGGTGCTGCTAAACTGGTTTCATCGCCAGTAGAGAACTACAAGAAGGAGCGAAGAGTGATCAAAGGTTTGCAGAGAGGTAGGTTAGATTGGTAGATATTTCTTCACTAGTTTGATTATCTGTGTAATTTGGCTATATTTCTGAGGAAAAAACTGAGCAGCAATAGCAATAGAAGTTTATGAAAACAGTTGTTAGTAGCCTGTGTACTCTGCACGGGTTTTTTTGAACTAAATTTCAATATATTCTTAAATTATTATTTAACGAATAAAATATTTTAAAGATTTAGTATGAGATTTAAGTATATATACGTATATAAATATAAATATAAATATAATATAAATATAAATATGAATGTTATACATTTAAGCCTTAGTTTATTGACATTTATTTAAAAAAAATTATGCAAAGAAAATTAAATTTAGGGAGTTAATTTGTATTTTCAGTAATGCATTGATAAAGATAATAAAAACATTAGGGATTTAATTTAATTTTGATGTGGAAATATTAGATGGTAATTATTATGAATTTGAATTTGAAAAATGAGAAGAATGGAAAATAAGAGAAGCCATGTGAGTGATTGTCTTACGTCTCAAATAATATATAACAGCGAAAATTTGAAAGTCAGTCCCATAAATATTTATCTAGATATTGCAACACGTAAGGCTTCATTATCTGTATGATTGACATTAAATATTTTTAAGCAAACAATTTTCTTTCTCGATGAAAAATGGAACTGTTACAGTCATTCCTATACAACTGTAATATTCTTCTGCTATCACTGAAATTAATATAAATATTATTTGTTATGTTTTCAGCCATATGTAGTGAATGATGTAGCTGAATGGAGTTGAGTATCCTTGTTTCAAGATTAAGGATTAATTGATTAGTTGGAGTTTGTTACTTAACTATGCCTAATTTGCGTATCTATTTTTTTTAAGTTACACTGGTGAACATTGTTAAATTACATTAAGAACTTGCTGGTTGTTTGGGTTGTATCAAAAACAGGTTTTGATTTACACTGTAGAAATTTAAAATATGAGGTTTGAACTTTTGATTGATAAGTGAATACGTTACGCATTACCATTCTTTGAATATTGTTAACTAGTTTATTGGTTATTTGTTACTAAGCTATAAATAATTACTTGGAATTCTTTTTTCTTTATATGCCCTAAAATTTATTCTAGTTTTTAGTTTCTAAAAGTGTGCTCTAGGGTTGTGGGTGTTAATATATTAGGTCTTCTAGTGGCAAGCAAGGAATCTTTTCACTTGTGAATTAGTATTCTGTCTGGTTGCAACAACTGCCACAAATTCAGTTTTGATGTTTCTTTTCTTGGGACTTTTGAAGTTTCCGTAACCAAATTTTATTAAACTACCATTTGTATGTTATAATAAGATTGTTTGGTTTGTTTTCTGGATTGCTAAATTCTGATATTAATTTCATACTCTGGATCAGTTTTCGTAGTAATGTTAAAAAATCTTTGTAGGTACAATTGCATTTCTTCGAAGCATTTCTCTTGAAGCTGTTGCACTTGGAGTTCATCTAGCTGCTGGAGCCCATGACATTCTTCTACAAGCAGAATATAGTCTTTCAAGCATACCTTCTCCAGTTCCTCTGCCTGTAAAAGATAAATCAAAGACAGATGTTCGATCTAATCAACCTAAGGATGCCCAACAAGGAATTCAACAGGTAAAATGTCGAACATTGAGAATGATATGTTGCTCTATGTTGTCGCATTTTATGCTTGTGTTAAATGAAAGGCCAAAAGAAACATGCCTTCAGTAGATGAACACCAGACGGGTAATTTGGAGTTGCTTGGCGAATTTAGCATTTAATGTGTGTGTATCTGATGCTGACCCAAGGCGCAAAATTACTAAAGTTTATGAAAGGAGGCACAAGAGGAGTGGTTCGGCTGATAAGAGTATGAAGAGCACCTCACCTGATCAGATTTAGGAGAGAGAAAGGCATAACTAACTTCCTAGTGGCAGTAGAAGTGGGGAGGTGCTAGAGACGTATATTGAGGAGGAGAGATTATATGTATGGGTGACGAGAGGAAAGGCAGGCTGGGCTTAAATGGGAGTTGGGACTTTTGGGAGAGACTGAGCACTCTCGAATTGCCTAGGCCATTTTCTTTTCTGGTTTTCTGCATTATCTCCTTTGTGTTTTCAGTATCCAGTCCTGTTACCATCTTGGTACAGGTCCGAGTTTAGTATTAATAAAGTGAATTCCCTTTTCTGTTCCTTGTATTTTTGGGTACCTATCAGTATCAATATCACAAGACTTGTTTAAACTATATCACTAGACTTATTGAAACCATTTGTTCGTTGTTGGATAAGTTGCTTGTATCACATAATGTATGTTTAAATTTCAAGTACTCATTCCTTTGTACATGGGGAGCAGGGATATTCAGTGTGGTTGCATCATGTTTTTTAATTTTTATTCCCGACTATGTTAAGGTTATTTTTCTTGACTTTACAGGCTTGCGAGAGTCTCAGTGATGGCTTGGGAAAATCTGCTGCTGTGTTAGTTCAGAACCCCTTGAAAAAGTTCCAGCGTGGTTCAGGTGCAGGGCCTGCCTTGGCTGCTGCTGTTCGAGCAGTTCCTGCAGCTGCCATAGCTCCCGCTTCGGCCTGTGCAAGTGCTGTACACTATACTTTTCTTGGATTTAGAAATAGGTCTGTTATAAAATTGATTTGATTTGAGATTATTTTTTTTCTCAGTAGACAATTTCCTATTTAGTAATTCGTGAATTCCAGAAACTGGATATAACCAATATCTTTTTTTTCCTCTCCCCCTATGCAGCCTTGATCCTGAACGCAAAAAGGAGTCCATGGAGAAATATTGTCCAACACAACCCTGGGAAGAAGACTGATCAATGGTGCCAGTAGTGACATCTTACCTTGTCTTTGTGCTAAAAAATGTCATCATTACTATTGTAATGTTAAATAATATCTTTATAATTCTATATGCAGATTATTATGTGAGGATTGAGTAGTTTATACTCTTCACCGACCAAGGAGATCCAGGAGATGTTTTTTAGTCCGCAGGGCAGTCCCCCTTGTATCATGTAAGTGGGGCCTCCTTTCCTATAAGATAAGAAAAAAATGCACTTTATCAATTGAAGTCAAGCGGATGAGAACGAATCTGTGGCTTGTTAATTTTCAGTGTCATTGCTAGATGATATGATAGCTGCTAACAAGCTATTATTTCTTTATACCATTTTCACTATGCATAAATTTTTCAGTAAAATGTAGGAGATACCTTTTTGATGATAATAACCTTTGATTCTTGAACGTTGTTTGTGGAGATAGTACTGTTAGGTAATAAAATCATTTCTGAAGATCTTTGATGTCTTTGGCTTTTGTTGTAAATTGAGCTCTTATTTTATGACTAAAGTGTTGTGTCTTATTTCCACTTCTGAATATGTGCATTGGCTGCAGATGTACAGTAACGGAACCAGTCAGCCGATTCTTTTCCATCAGAGTAATTGTATATAATGCTGTAAATATGGATGGTGCTTCTTGATCCTATTCTTATTCAAACGGATGTCATTGTAGGTATATTGGCCCCATTGGTTTTTTTTTTTCTTTGGTTACACCCATTGGTTTAGTTAGATGTACATAATAAAATAATATCATTCTTTGAAAGCCTTGATATTTATGCATATTGCCTTTATTTTTTTGTTGTAAATATTGGATCGTGTTTATTACTAGACAATAGTGTCCAATCATTGAAATTTATATTTATATTGTGATAAGTCATAAGTACGTAATGCAGGATAAATTATTAGCAGTGCTTTCCCCCTGATAAACAAAAGATAAATTCCACTTCAATACCTTATCAGATGCTTAACTTATACTATCTTTTATTCTAATTTTCAATATTATTTTCTTCTGGAGAGATGGATATATAATATATTTTAATTATTTTAGTGTAAATAAGTTTATTGGAGATATTCCCCCCCCCACCCCGGTCCCCCTTTTTTAAGCATCGTTGGCACTTTGAACTTTCATTATCAACTATGAGATTTTAAAGATTAAATGAAGATTTAAAGCATATATTAAAGATGTTTAAAATTTTATTTTAAAATTGACAACATCTTAAACTCTGGCTTTGAAGTTTTATTTACAACAAAAATTATATTTTGCTAGAATGGTGATAGATGAACCTAAAGGGTTGACTTAGTGGAGTATGACAAAGCTTATATTTGATATGTTGCGGTTTAAGTCTTTACTAGTCATTTTTTGGTGAGATAAATGTAATTCATTTTGTAAGTATTCATTAAGTTCGGAGGTTTTTCCTGCTTTGGATTGGAGTGCTATTTTATGACCTTAAATTTTGTTTCATAAAAAAAGAATGGGGAGAGATGGGTACCCGCTACCGTAATGTACAAATCTGCTTTCATCAATGGTTTTCTTTAAAACTCGGGATAACCGTTGATGCACGTAAGAGGGTGAAAATATAATTCAAGGTAAAATGTCCTCTATATCACATGAATTAAGATTGTATCAGCTAACTTTTTTTTTTTTTTTTTATAGTAAGCCAACTTTTTTTTAAATCATTAAAACGGACTTCGAAGCATGGACTATGGTAAAAGATTTTTTCCTTCCAAATGCACGGCACGTGCGGTTCACGTTAGTTTTCCTCCATCTTCTAATTCATGGCTCTTTTACCATGGCAGCTAAAAAAAAAAAAAAGCCCATAATCTATACTAAACCGAAAATTATAAGATTGGAACTTGGAAGTAATTAATCCAAACTTTCCATAAGCTGAAGGTAAAAAGATAGAATAGGAAGATATGTGTTTTGAACGTAGAAAGTCAAAGGCAACTGTCAATATATCAACGCAAAAGCAATTCCAAAATACCTCGACTCAAACCAATGTTTCAAGGCAAAACTACGGCAGATAATTGTTAACTTATATTTTGTTAAACTGCCAACTGGGTTGGCATAAGTGGTTAGAAACCGGGGCTTAAACTCTCACCTTCCCAATAGGTGCGAGTTCGAGTCCCTTTTGGTATCACACAGCCCAATAGGTAAGGTGAGCGAGATCCCATGGCTGGGCCATAGGTGCCCTGCCCGGTAGTCATGAGAGTGCCTTCCCTCATTATCATTTTTTAAACACACAAAAAAAAAGTATAATTTGCTATCATTCATTCAGTGTAAACGTGAATTTTAAAATACCAAATTCATGCTTGAGAATTGAGATGGACAAACGCCCACCCAAGAAATCTATATCTATATTTTTTGACAAAATTGTTCCCCTATCCTATCCTTTTGTACAGATGTCACTCACCCAATAATTTTATTCCCGCGCTCAAATATGTTCAACTCCAATCTCTGTTTCGCTTTTTTATTCTCACGTTTATCTATTTTCAATTTTCAAATTCTCAGTTGATACCATCCGTCCCCCCTCTCTCTCTCTCTCTCTCACACAATTTCCACAAATATTCTCATTTCCCAATCTCTCTTTCTGACACATCCAAGCGGCCCATCATCGTTCCCTTTTTTTTTTTGATTACGCATCGTTCCTTTTTTTTTTTTATTATGATATCTTTTACTTTTAATTTTTTCTATTTTTCTTTTTCTTTTCGTCTATTTAATATTTAATATTTTTATTCTATTTTATCTATTTATACCATCCGTCCCTCTCTCTCTCTCTCTCACAATTTCCACAAATATTCTCATTTCCCAATCTCTCTTTCTGACACATCCAAGCGGCCCGGCATCATTTCCTTTTTTTTTTTGATTAAGCATCGTGCCCTTTTTATTTTATTTTATTTATAAATGATTATTTTGTTTTTAAGTTCCAACGGGAATACATTATATGTTGTCGGTATTGTCTTTAATGATGTAACGAAGTTTATAAGTGTCTTTATTATTTAAAATAATTATTTTACTTTCGATTATTGACAAGAAAATATTATATGTTGTCGGTATAAATGATTAATTTTCTTTTGAGTCCCGATGGAAAAACATTAAATATTGTCGATATAATTTTATTGTATTTAATTACATATCAGTTTTATAAATGTCTTTATTATTTACTTTTCAATTTTTTATTTTTTTACTTTCTTTAAAAAAATATTTTTATTAGGTTTAATTGCACTTTAAGTCCCCTATTTCATTTTTGGCAATTTTTGTCCTTAAATTATTTTAATTACACTTTTGGTCCCAAATATTGTGGATTGTGCACTTTTGGTTCTTTACTTTCCCAAAATCCAAGATTTTAGGGACCAAAAGTGCAAAAAAAATATATGATTTTGAGGAACTAAAAGTGAAATTAAAAAGTATGGGGACCAAAATCGCTAAATTGAGAAAGTTGAGGGACCAAAATCGCAAAAAATAAAATAGAGGGATCAAAATCGCCAAATTGAGAAAGTTGGGGACCAAAAATACAATTAAACCTTTTTATTTTCATTTTTTATTTTCCAAGTTTTATAATTATTTTTTATAATTTTTTAGTTTTAAATTTTACCATTTTCCTTATATTTATATTTTTTCTTTTCTTTTCATTTTTTCTTAATGTATTTTATTTCTTTAGTTACTTTTCATATTTTAAACTTTTTAATTTTTTTATCTTTATGTTTGATTATTTTGCATTTAAGTTTTAGCGGAGAAACATTACATGTTGTCGATATAATCTCGTCATTTTACCTAGACTATTTTGGATGTTTCTCCATCCAGTCTTAACTTTAAGCTCCGCTTTGATGTAATGGGGTGTAGTACCCCCTGCTTTGTTTCTTAGCCTCGTGCTAACTCCTTTATTCATCAAAAAAAAATTTATAAGGGTCTTTATCATTTATAAATGATTATCTTACTTTTGATTCTTGACGGAGAAATATTACACGTTGTCAGTATAAATGATTACTTTTTTTTTGCTTCTTGACGAGGAAACATTAGATGTTGTCGGTATAATTTTATTGTCTTTAAGCACATATCAATTTTGTAAATGTCTTTATTATTTACTTTTTTATTTTGTACTTTTAAAAAAATATTTTTATTTTTGTGTTTTCTAATTTTTATAATTTTCTTTTTACTTTTAATATTTTCTATTGTTGTTACGTTTATTTTCCTTTTTTTAATATTTTTTATTTCTGTAGTTTTTTTGATTAACTTTTAATTTATTTTTATTTTATCTTTATAAATGATAAATGATTATTTTTAAGTTGTAATGGGAAAATATTACATGTTGTTTGTATAATTTCATTGTCTTTGATCACATATTAAAATTTATAAGCGTCTTTATTATTTATAAATCATTATTTAACTTTTGATTCTCGAAAGGGAAACATTATGTATAAATGATTATTTTTTTTTTGCGTTCTGACGGGGAAATATTAAATGTTATCGGTATAATTTTAATGTCTTTGAGCACATATCAGTTTTATAAATGTTTTATTATTTATGAATGATTATTTTACCTTTGAGTCCCTACGGAGAATTGTTTTTTTACTTTTTATTTTTCTAATATTTTTTTAATATTTATTTATTTATTTATTTATTTCATTGTCACCAAGAACATATCAAATTTTATAAATATTTTATTATTTATAAATAATTATTTTACTTTTGAGTCCCTATGGGAAAACATTACATATTATAGTTAAAATGTTAATGTGTTAACGTTTGTGCATATATCAATTTTATTATGTTAAAAATAAATAAATTATAAATGTCTTATTTTTTAAAAATAATTATTTTACTATTGAGTCCTGACGGAAAAACACTATATGTTATCGGTATAAGTTCATTGTCTTTTATCACATAACAATTCTATTCTTAAATCCCGACAGTGAAATATTACATGTTATTTACTCTCGCTATTTCTGTATTTTTAGAGAACTAAAACAACTATAATTATGTTTGTTACAATGTAAAATTTTAAATTTACAAAAAGATAGCCATTCTACTATTTCGTTCATTTTGTAATGTCGTGGTAATAAAATTGTGTGTCCAATTGTTATTTTATTTTTAGTCAAGTATAAAATTATTTTTTGAATAATAACATCCATTTTACCCATGTTTTAAAATCTTACAAAAACTGACAAGTAGTCATATATTATACAGGTATTTTGTAAAATAGAACAAATTAAAAAATGTGTCTTGCTAACGAGTGTCTTACGGATCGACTAAGAAATCAATAAAATGAAAGTGTATCCTTAGAATGCAAGTACACTTTTTAATGTAATAAATACATTATTTTTTTATATAAACTTATCTCTTTTGATTCCTTAATCAATGTTCTAAGAGCACTCATTAGCATTCTTAAAAGATTAATTTAGTTGATAGAAGATTATTTTCGTAGATACTTGTTATTTTTGTTTCTATACGTAACTTTGATGTTGGTATCTAATACTAGAAACATTTAATACTCGTGTTAAAAATATTATCACCAAACTTCTTATTATCTGTTTGTGGTAATACGAGTTACGAACTGAATGGTGGCATCCGACCTCAAAAGCTGAGTGTTTTTGGGGAATCCTTGAGTTTCTCTGCTTCTCTTCCACTGCAAATATTTGCCCAAGGCAGTCCTTTTTTTTTTTTTTTAATTTGATTTTGAACAACAAGCCATTCAACTAATTTGACTTGCTTTCCTTATATATTCGGGCTTGATCTTCATATTACTTTCTTCACCTAAGTCCGTTACTCTCTCTGTGTTGCCCCTTCCCCAAATAATAAGTAAAACAGGAAGAATTAATTACTCGCTTAAGATAATATCAAAGCCAATAATATATATAAGATAACTTGTTTAGAACTTAGAATTAGAAGATGATGATACTTGACTACCTACAAGGACAAATTAACAACTACAGCTAGAACTACTAGATGTATTACACATAGAATTACTCATGGGAATTCTTCAACTGCAAATTTTTGTACAAAAGATCAAAATACTTGAGGTTGAGGTAATGTCTTTCTACTACTACATAGGTGGGGAACATAGGTTAAATACTTAATTATGCATTTAGATATCACTAGAATTAATACCATTAATCCTTGATAAATGAATGCTGCTCCTATGGAGTTCACTTACCTCTGCAACTTACACCTCCTTCATAAAACAGCTCCTGTGACAAGAAAGGGAGCTGTTAAGATTAGATATGTGTAGAGGAATGCTACTAAGTAACTAAACATGAAATGTAAAAGAATTAGATGAGGTTGATAGATGAAGAACATCTTACCATGTTGTCTTTGTTAATGGTTGTTTCTCCTTCTCCAAAAGAAGGCCCTTTTTGGTTGGCTACAACTCTATGCAGAAACCCATCACTCTTATTCTTATTATCTTTCTTAGATGCACCCCTCTTGAGTCCCAGTCGTTCCTTCCACCGGCTTGAACTCTTTGGCAATCTTGGTGAATCATCATTGACAAGCAGTTCATCCCTTAAAGTCACCTTCTTGGAGCATTCACTACCACTATTCAGAGGCAACAGCATGCCTTGGAAAAAGACTTCATCTGCTGGTATCATTGAATAGTTCTTTACAGAGAATTCGAAATCCGAAGAGACAGGAGCTTCTCTGTATATGTTTTCATGCTTCATTGCTTGTTGCCCAACAACAAAATCATTGGAGAAGGAGATTCTTGGATCCATGAGATTGAAGATCATGCACTATAGAAGTTGCTGCTTATTGTTAAGCATGGACAATCATGTGACAAAACTTATATTATACTTTTGTCTGTTCACTAGTACTTTGAAGGGTTTAGTTTCCACATGCAGATGTTTGCCTTTATATAATGATAATGGGGATTCTATTATGTGTGTGTATTTAATTAGCGGACACAGCATGTTACTTAGATTTGTCATTTTATGCTGGGAATGTGGGTCTTCCCATTTTTCTTTAAGGTTGCCCGTTACTTTTGCATCATATGATATTTAACCAATTGTAGCAAAAATACATGTGAGACTAAAGGCTTGTTTGAATAAACATGATAATTAAACACTTATGTATAACCTATTTGTATAATTAATAAAAGATAAAATATAGTCAAATATTTTCAAATAAGCTATAAGTTGTTTTCATAAGCTATCATAGAGAACTTATCGAAATAAGCTTAAAACAGCTTATGGACATGCCATGCATATAAATTTTTTCTATAACCCATTAACATTCCAACAAGTGTTTATGCAAGTAGATAAGCCTAAATAAGTTGTTTTTAAGCCAATTCAAACATTGTCTAATTACTTAGGCTCAGTTGAACCAGTTAATCCAAATTGAAATTAATAAATATGATAAATTTTTTAAAGATGATGTATGTTTGCCCTTATCTTATTTCAGACAGAAGTGATGCTTGACAAAGGGGGTAACGACATTATTTGCCGATGATTTTGACTATTGTGACTAGATAGATGAAAGCCCTGATTTAATTGACTAAATAATAATTTTACATAAAGCTTCCCTTTATTAGTTTATACGCTTGACAGGGGATGGATGCGCACTTCAGTCTGCAGTAGTGTAGTGACTGATCAAGACGATGAATCTCCTAAAACAAGCGCTATGCAAGTCCATGTGGGTTCGGTGAGATTATTTAATACATGTATGTAGCATGCACCATTATATTCTTCTCTTCTTTTACCAATTGGAAAAGCTAGTTAATTGCAACCACAAGAAGGAAACAAAATATGTATATAAATTAAATAAGGCAAGACTAATAATTCATACGCCAAAGATTCTCTGAGTTGAACTATTGGCCTTCACGTGTACTTTTTTTTTTCTCTTTCTTTTATATGTGTCCTTCACATGAAATCCCCATATCCTGAATGTGGACTTGAGTTGCTATATATATATATATATATATATATATATATATATATATATATATATATATATGGCCTGGCAATTGAGCTTAGGACAAATGGTCGCATCTCACTTCGGTGATTGTTGTTAGCATAAGATTTAATGAAATCAACCACATAAGAAATTAAAGTTATGCCTGAGAGCCTGTCCCCTCTTTGGTCTCCTATCTAGTTAGCAAAACTTGTCTCTTGTAATCCAATAAATGATGCTTGCTTTTAGTCCTCATTAGTATTCTAATCTAATCTAATCACACTCAACGCTCGAGGCTCATTTTACTATGTCAGATCGATCAAGAAACCCCCAACTAATTTATTGTTTGATGAGTGGCATCAGCATGCATGCATCTTGCTCAAAACGTAACACAGTAATCTCTGGAATATATATGCTAATGCTATTAAAGGGAGTTATAATCAAACTTTTAGTTACTTTGTTAGATATGGTAATTTTCCATTGTTTCATATCTGGAAGCTAGCTAGTCTATAGCTGTTTGTCAGTGGAAATATAAAATTGATTCTACGCAGACAAAAACAAAACAACTCAACCACATAATCATGTTTGATAAAAGATAAAGAGAGCATCTATTCTTGCAATGAGTTTATACATTCAGGTTTTACATTCTCATAATTACAGATTATTTTACCATACTTAGATGTCAAATTTTTTTGAATATAGATATACTGATTATATTGATTTTAACAATGCGCGTAGCCTATTGGTATAAGTGGCGAGGAAGTTGATTTCTGTTAAACAAGATCTCGAGTTGGAATTTTGTCCCCTTATATGAGTCTAACCAGCTTGACTCGAATTAGTTAGGGTCGAACATGACTTAAAAATAAGAGGGTCTAGACCAAAATAGATATACTTATGACTTATGAGATTTAAGTTAAAGGCTAAAAAGACGAGTGAAAATAAAATTTCTTAAATGTAAAAGAAAGTGTGATACATGCATGCATCATAACGTGATATAATTTTTTTTTTTTAAAAAACACATGCAAGCATTGACAGCTATCAGAGGTCGAATCTGCCTTTGAAAAAAAAAAAAAAACAGAGGTGGAATCTGTAACATCAAACATACCATGACAAAAACTGTAACCAATGATATGCGAGCTAAAAAACAATAGCGTATACGTGCAGTAACACCATTTGATATCTTTGATAGAAAATTATTAAGAAATTGTAGAGTAATTTTCAACTTCAAAACCCATCTCTCATCGGCTATTCTCAACTTTATCTAGCTATTTCAGTTTCTCGGTCATTGCAAGGGATTTTTTTCTCCCTTTGGATTAATATTCTTGTCTGTGAATTGAACGGATGTTTCAGTTGTTGAAACCCTAGCGCAGAAGCTATTATATATGGCTTCATAATTAACGCCATTATTAGAAGATAATCTAGTACTCCTCCCATTTCCTCGAGACGCTCGAATCTCAATAGTTTAAAAGACAATGGCCACTTTATAGCCTCCACTAGGTTGGCGAGAAAATGTACATGCCTAGTTAAAGACATCTGTATATATGACTGCCTTTTGCCAACGTAACCATCATCCAATAATATACCCTTTCCCTCACCTCACTCAAAAAAAGGCATAAAGAAAACAATCCTTTGGTCTCTCATGGGGCGGCGAGGATACAAAAGGATAAAGTGTTGAACCATAACATTGACAGAGTGACAAAAATATGATAATGGTCCTTTAAGCTAAAAACTAAAGGAGATGGTAGAAAGAAAAGAGAACACTTACGGTATCTTTTTGAAACTCACTTTTCTTTTTGACTCAGATCTTTTGAAACTCACTTAATTTGATATTTTTGGTATGCTTAATTTTTCTCGAAATGCTTAGCAGTTATTCATCTGAATTTGGGTTTCAGCCTAACTCAATCCCAAAAGCTAGCTCGTGGGGTGAGGGTTATTGAGAAAAACCCAAGTCTCACATTGACTATAGATGAAATCTAATACAACTTATAAAGCCTAGACAATCCCCACCTCACAAGTCGATTTTGTAAGAATGAGTTAGACACAAAATCCTAATATGCTATCAAAACTTATTCTAGATTTGATAATGGGCCACTCGCATTTTCCACGCACTAAGCCCACTTATAAGGGTTGTCCCCTACTTATAGCCATTAATCAGTTATTATCATTATCCAATTTGGATTTGGATTCTCAACACTCCCACCTCGTGTGACCCGGGTAGCCCGATAGCGGCTCGGTAATGGGTGGCCCAACGGATCTAGGATAGGATTTGATACCATCTGGTTGGGGCAAAGTTCCTTCAACAAAATACAATTTGTTTTTTGTCTTCAAAGCCCGTAGCATGTCTCGCGATCATGAATGGTTATTTCCACATAACAAAGGAGGAGTGGCGATAACGACACTGGGATTCCCGTTAGGATGTGTGTAGTAACGATTTTCATTCATGTTCACTTCTGCCATTTTTGAGGTAAGATAAGCAAGAACAATGAAGAACTTATGGTTTTTCAACTCGATCAAATCAAGAACATAGGGTTTCACAAATCGATCAAACTAAGAACTCAGGGTTTCACAAACTGATTGAACCGAGAGACGAAATCAAGAAAAGTATATCAAAGCAGGTGATATCAGTAACAAGATGAGAAGATCAGATCGGAAATCAACCAAAAATGAATCATCAAAAAATCAAGAATCGCAATCGAGAGGTGAAGAAGAACTACTAGCAAACTCACGATCAGAGATTAAAAACAAATCATGAAGAATCACAAACTAGAACATAGATAAAAGTAACGATCACGAATTCATTAAAAAACGATCACGAATCAGAGAAGACGCAAGGAATGTCTCAGAGCCCCTAGGAGAAGAGCTCTAATACCTTATTAGAATTCAGGTTTTAGTCTAACGTAATCCAAAAGTTAGCTCATGGGGTGGAGGTTACCCCATTTATAACTACTAATGAGGTCTTATCATTGTCCAATGTGGTGTAATATGAACAATGAAGCCCACAGTTCATTTTCTTCTAGGATTTGGTATGGTGCTTTTTAATTGGATTGGGGTTGGTGATGTTAAATTCTTAAAGCTTACTTCATCTTTTTGTTCAATTCAAATCTTTTGCCAATGGTTATAAGAAAAATAACACGTGGAGTATATTTTTGATTTATGTTGTGTGGTGTTATTGGGATCCTAGAAATGAATTTTTATTCTCAAATAAAAGTTGTGGATAAAAGATTCTATTTATTAATCCAAGAGCTCATATTTCCTTATTCTCTCTAATCTTTTTTGTTGCGGACTTTGTTCCTTTGATGTATATATGGGTTAACATACCTAGCTATTTGCATTTCGCTCGTCAAAAAATAAAATTAATTTTATCTTCATGTCCTTTTTTTGGGTATATAACGATAGTTAAGAGATTTGAATTCCTGAATCCATACAAATTTCCCTCACCCCTAGTCTAATCTTGGTAGCTTTATTGTCAACTACTTTGATGTGCAATAACCAAAGTTTCAATTCATCACCTATTACTTCAGCAAGATCACGGGCTTCTTCATTGTTGGTAAGAAAACTCCAATTTTTCATTAGCATATTATAACCATGGCCCATAATTTTCCCACCTCCCCATTTTAATTTTCTCACTTCACCACTGCCCAAAAAGACAAAAATGCCCCCAGCTTTTCATAACCCCTCCCCTCCTCTTTTCTCTTTCATTTCCCTCCCTCCTTCTCTCACCTCCCTCCGACTCCTTTCTCTCTCTCTCGGAAGCGCCTCCCTTTGTCTGCCACCTCCCTCCGTCTTCCACCTCCCTCCGCCGCATCTTCCTCCGTGTCTCGCACTCTCGCCGTTGCCCCTCTCCATCTCGCTCGCAGTGTGCTTCTTCTACGTCAGGTAAGGTCGCATTTGATTTCCTCTGCGTTATTTTTTTTCCTGAGATTTTGAATTTTTCGAAAACTTACTTTCGGACGTCTTCGGAAACAAGAATCTGGACGTTTGAAATATGAGTTTTTGATTTTCAAAGTCCGGATTCTTGTTTTCGGACGTTGAAAATCAAAAACTCATATTTCAAACGTCCGGATTCTTGTTCAGTAGTTCAAAATGTTTTTGAAAACAAGTTTTCGGAATGACTGTGAATTCAGTTTTTCAAAATTTTTGCATGACTGATTTGGTTGTCGAATTTTTCACAGAATGGCACGCACCAGGGGTGGTTCTAAGGCAGTCAGTATTGCCTCATCTAATAATGGCCCGGCTCGTCCAAGGCCCACTGCGTCATCCCACAAAGTACGGATGGAGCAACGCCAACATCAGCATGATGTTCCTGAGGAGCCTGCACACGTAGATGAGGTTGCCCATGAGGAGCCACCGCACGTGGAGGCTGCCCATGAGGAGTCTGCACACGTAGATGAGCTTGCACGTGTCGATGAGGCACACGTAGACGAGGTTGCACGTGTAGATGAGGTAGCCGTTGATGACGGGACTGCATGTGATGAGGCTCCATTCCTTGGCGACCCGGAGGATGCATCAGTCCTCATTACCTACCCTGACCATGTTGCCACACGGTTATGGCGCGGCGTTGTAAGTAATACTTAATTTTTTTATTATGTTGTTTTCATTTTATATTTTAATTTAATGCAATTGTTTTTTTTTTGTAACAAGATCGCGGTGAGCTGAAGGTTACTAAT
The DNA here is from genome assembly GCA_037113605.1 of Calophaca sinica. NCBI lineage: Eukaryota > Viridiplantae > Streptophyta > Magnoliopsida > Fabales > Fabaceae > Calophaca > Calophaca sinica. The sequence continues at coordinate 95,845,222 of CM073734.1, read as the reverse complement.
CACGGGAAAAGCGTCGCTGCTTTGTTGCCCCGCCCTGAGATTATGGCACTCTTGGAGGAATCTGAGCTTGATGATCTTCACCGCATCAGCTATAAGGTAGTTGACAAGGGGCTGTTATGTACGTTTATGGAGCGTTGGCAGCCAGATACCTCCAGCTTCCACCTACCTGCCGGGGAGATGACGGTCACCCTGGATGACGTCTCCCAGATACTCCATATTCCAGTCACGGGGGCGTTCTTCACCATGCCTGCGCTGGATAGGGAGACAACTAATGTTTTGTTGCACGACCTCTTAGGCGTCTCCATGGCGGATGCACGGCTTGAGGTTGAAAGGAATAGAGGACCCACGGTTCGTCTCGACTGGCTGTGGAGAGTGATGTACACTAGGTGTTGCGATGACGGCCAGTGGGAGATGGCAGTTAGGGCGTTCCTGCTGCACCTAGTCGGCGGCACTATCTTCGCCGACAAGAGCCAGACGTTGACACAGGTGGCATATCTGGGGATGTTTAGAGAGCTGAGCAGTGTTCGCAATTATGCATGGGGAGCGATGACATTAGCATTCATGTACGACCAGCTTAGGGAGGCTAACAGATATTAGACGAAGCAGGTGGCCTCTTATATGACGCTATTACAGGTACGAATGTCGTTGTTTTAAAATACTTTTATGCATGTAACATACAAATGAAAAGAATTTGACTTGGCATTTATCACACAGGCATGGATATACGAGCACTTCCAGGGTGTCGCATTCGGCACCAGGGAGCTCGAGCCCGGCTACCAGGAGCCACGACCCCGAGCCTGTTGTTGGAAGCATATTAGGGGTGCAGGATTGATGGAGCCATACAGGCATGTTTTGGACAGATAGACTGTTGCGAAGGTTACCTGGGACCCGTATGCGGATCACAGAGGGGCGCGCGAGTTTCAGGCTATTTGCTTATTTAGAGGATTCATCCGGTTTGGGCCTTTGATGTATCCTTATCTTCCAGACAGGGTGTTGTGGCAGTTTGGATATGTGTCGCGCATTCCCGAGGATCCCCGCAGTATCAGATTGTAGTCGATCACTCCACAGCAGATGGATGACATGTGGCTTCATTTTGACGAGCATGTCATCGAGGGTGGTCAGCGTGGCACGCAGGCAGTAGACTTGGAGCCAGGTTACATGGAGTGGTTCCATAGGATCTCTCACCCGTACATTTACCCACAAAATGTATCGCCGCCTCCAGCACCAGAGCCAGCGGGGCCATCAGAGGTATGTTGGAATTATTATTCTAATTTTGTTATATTTTATAAAGTACTGATTAACTAATAATATAGATTGTTGTAGGATGCGAGATGGACCAGGGCGTGACCAGGGCGTATGAGATCAGCCAGAGACTGTTAGAGGGGCGCCTGGTGACACAGCCGGACACAGAGGGTTGGGAGCTCGTGCAGGAGCTTATGAGACTAGCGCTTCCCACTCGATGTTATGTCCGGAGGAAGAGATCTAGGGCCTCCGATTAGATGTAGCGCTTTATTTATTTATATGATCATCACATGTATTTTGTTTTGTTTGTAACAAACATGTTATTTATATTTATATATAAATATATATTTTGGTTGACATAAATTAAAGCGTTATTCAATTAACTGGAATATTTCAGAATTGCAACATGACAAATACAACAAACACAAGAAACCCCAACACTTGACAAATACAACAAACACAGTTAATTAAATCCCTAACACTTGAGAAATACAACAAAACATCAAGGTTGTGTCAAGCTAGTGATGGTTGACGAATCCGGGGCATTACACAGTGCGATGATTTCGTCGACAGATCTTTGTTTCCTGAGGAGAGAGATAATCTGATCAGGACTTCTCACTAGATCCGCGTATAACTCGATTGGCCCGAGGCTAGCATATTGCTCACGGACTACGAACATCATGTCAACATCGCCGTTATTTTGAAGTTTCAGAACATCATATTGAACATGTCCATGTTCCCAACAGACAGGGCATCAGTAATGGATATCAGACACCCTTCTGGTGTCTCCGAATTTAACCACCGCGTCGTTAACTTGTCTCTTTAAGGCATTAAGTGTGATGCCATTTGAAGCCCTAAACGATTTAGGGGTATCGCCCTCAAATGTGATGCCTTTGTCCCCTGTTGTAATTTGACCATCAAAAAACATAAAACCAAGAACAAAACTCATGGTTGTGATGCCTTGAATCTGCACTAAACAAGAAGTTTATCAAATTCCAATCTGAACAACATCCGGAAACTAATTTTCGGAAATAAGATTCCGGATGACTTAAATTAATATAACGTCTGGAATCTTGTTTCTGGACGACTCCGACAACAAGAATCCGGAATTTTATAACTTCCGAATTCTTGTTGTCGGAGTCATTTGGAAACAAGATTCCGGATTGCTGGAAATTGCAGAAGAAAAAAACAGGGTTACGCACCTCAGAAATCAGGCAAACGGTGGCGGTGATGGCGGCGGCGCCTGAGGGGTCACACTGACAGTGAGAGGATGAGGTTGGTTGAGATATATTGTGGGAGATATTGAGAGAGTCAGCATGAGAAATGGGAGAGAGAGTGAGCCTGAGAGAGTGGGGGGAGGGAGGGGAGGTGAGGTGAGGAAGAGGGAAGTAAAAGAGAGAGTGGGGGGAAAAGAGGAGGGGTATCATTGTCTTTTCAAATAAAAGGGGAGGTGTGAAAATTAAGTATGGAAGGTGGGAAAATAAAAGCCCTATAACCATTGCATTATCTTTTGCAATCATGCATGTGGGCTTTAGTAGTTGCTGCCTTTGTCTTTCTATTTGGGCCAATGAAATCAAAATTGCCTTTTTATTTGGTCTACATCGTATCCATATTTTGAAATTAGTATTGACTACTAGTTTATTGACTTGAGTGAGTATAAAACCTCACGAGTGCTTCCAATTGGCACAGCCGGTAGTATTGACTCCATGGCCCAATGGATAAGGCGCTGGTCTACGGAACCAGAGATTCTGGGTTCGATCCCCAGTGGAGTCGTTTTTCTTATTATTAACATTTTTTTATGCTGATGCTTCCAGATGTTGAACAGAAAGTATTATAATTATAAACTACTACCTTTGGTTGTTGAAAGTATTATAAAATTTGGTTGTTGAAAGTATTATAAAATTTTTGATGCTAAAAATATGTAACAACTTGTCTCAGTTAGCAACTGACTGATTTACATTGACTTGTTATTTAATTTGTCTGGCAACCCATTTTTTGATCCAGATTAAGGGTTGCCAAGTAATCATTGGTGCAAGATTTTTCAGCTTGCATCATTGCAAACAATAAATTATTCTCGAGTCAGCTTGAAATCTTGAACAGATATATTGGGAAATTGGGATGTGATTGCAAATTGTCTTCTCTACCTATCCTTTTGCAATAATAAGATTTTGAAGTAAATTGAGGAGGACAAGTTACAACTGCTAGCTCCTAAGAAGGATCAGGGAAATTCAATGATCTTAATATACAATTTCCTTGTTTTTACCAAAATCAGTGGCTATGACATTGAGACATTTACCGATTATTTATGCTGATATTCAAACACTTGTTAGTATTTAGTTTGATACTACTTTTTCTTTGCAACTACTGATTGTTAAAATAATCAAACTGAAAGTGGTATTCCCTAACAAACTAGCAGTTATCACAATGTGGAATATCCTGCTATATATATACACTAAGATAAACAATAAAAGGTTGTCTTGGTTAAAGGACCATTACTTTACAGTAACAGAGAGCAACATGTATCCAACTGTAAATGAATCTGAGATATATGCGGGTCATAGTCATAGCTATCCCCCTCCAGGATATGTCTTACCAGCAGTGTTTCCAAGTTATGGTACTCCACAACCTTATGCTCCTCCTCCATATATCACCACTAGTACGAGAAGGGTCTCTCTGAGGACACAGCAGTGGTCAACTGGTCTTTGCCGTTGTCTTGATGATCCTGGAAACTGTAAGAACCCCTAAATCATATATGTGGATTCATCTGTCTCTACAAACACCAACCAATTTGACATACTATGGTTATGTCCCCCCCCCCCCCTTTTTCTTTCTTCTAATTAGGTTTGGTCACTTGCTTCTGCCCTTGTGTTACATTTGGATTGATAGCAGAGATAGTAGACAAAGGATCTTCAAGTAAGCTTTTAAAATTTACACACACAAGTTAACCTATATAGAATTATCATGATGGTTATATATTTATATCTGTTGCTATTTATTTTTCTTTGTATATAAATGCAGGTTGCACTAGTGATGGAGGTATTTATGGGACGCTACTGGCTTTGACGGGGCTTGCATGTTTATATTCTTGTACTTATCGGTCCAAACTGAGGGCACAATATGACTTGCCAGAGGCACCCTGTATGGATTGCTTAGTTCATTTCTGCTGTGAAACTTGTGCTCTCTGTCAGGAATATAGAGAGCTCAAAAACCGTGGATTTGACTTGAGCATAGGTAATTTAATTCTTTCTTACCTCAAATACTTAGTTTCATTCTAAATAAATATACTTCAATTTCAAGATATCTGCTTTCTCAATTTTTTTTTTCTTTCTAATTCCTAAATTTCTTTTCTAGCTTATTTTTTTGAGGTATGTATTGAGGGTGAGAAATTTAATTTGGTGAGAAATTGTCTGTCTGGTATCATATGGTTTTAGTTTGACCGTTGACCAGTCCTTTCACTTTTAAGGTGATATGAAAACTGACTTCTTGTTGATGGCAATGAATTGAAATATTATAGGGTGGGAAGCCAACATGGAAAGACAAAGGCAGCAAGGAGTTACAGTAGCACCACCGGTACCATCTATGACAAGATAAAAAGTCAAACCTTTTTAGGACCTCTTTTCACTACCCTTGGGAACTGTTGATGTTGTTTCAATTCCTTGTTAATTTTGTATATTCTGTTTGCTGCTTGCTTTGAATGTTTTTGTTATTCAAAAGAAAGAATGAAAATATTTGTATCTACTCAAGTTTGAACCTCATATATGTTTTTTAAGCCTGTAATCCAAAGAGTTTCTTGTCTCAAAAGTCAAAGCCTTGGACATATACAACAATGAGTTGAATTGCTTCTTATAGACAATATATGTGAATGGCTAGTAGGCATTACAAGCATATCAAAGCCAGCAATGTGATATTGGCAACTCTTATATTTGTGTGGGTCATTCTTATCTGTTTACCTCATGTGAAGAGTTGGGGCAGCGATCAAATAAAACAATTCAATAAGGTTGACAGACTCAACTTGATAGTGCCGTGTTCAGATGAGGCTCAATTTTATATATGTAGGTAAACCTTCGTGATTATGGTATTTAGCTGCCCAGATACCACATTTAAGAATTAACAGGATTTGTTATATGAAATTAAAACACTGTTTACAGCACTTACTTGTCGAAGACATGATCACAATTATTGAGAAATGCCTCTGTCTCGTAGAGCTCTTAAAAGAATCAAAACTAAGTCTTACTTTGTCTGATCACCCACTCCGGGATCTCGGTTCTCAATGGGCAAACCGCAAAGCGAGCAACTAACCATTGGTTTCGACTATTTCGACCGGCTATCAAGCTTGATAAATTATATATTTTATAGTTTAATTGGACAGTAAAACTTTCAAGAGTATTCTCAGATAGAGATTTCTAAAATCAAATTTCTCTTACAATTGAGTTATTGGACAACAATAATATCCTACTTAATTTTTTTCCCGAAATGTTTAAAATTTTACAAGAAATTTTTCTCAAATTTAAAATTGTTGTGCTAACATCTACTGTCACATTAGATCAACTGCCATTTTCTATTAACTTAAGCGACATCCAATCATTTTGTTACGACATGTCATTTAATTTTTTTAAAAAAATAATGTTATTTGTTTTGCCCTTGAGCCATAGAGAAAGCTCTAAGAGTAACATGGTGTGACAAATGTATGGAGTTAAGCATGGTGTGATAACATGGTGTGACATGATTGGTAGATAGCTCTATTTCTTAAACATGATGTATGGAGTTTTATCCCAAGATTATTCCATTAATGAATCACAATACCTCGAGATATTAGTCTCAAGCTTGCGATTAGAGGATACTCTGAGTTCACCCAAAAATAGAGGAAGCTCTAAGAGAACCCTAAGACCGTGAATCATGTAACAAATGTAAAATAAGTCTATAACAAGTAACAAAACAAATGTAAAATAATTTTTAAATAAGTCTAATATTTAGCTAAATATTTTTTTAAAAAAGCTCAACTTATTCAATAGCTTCATACCCATACTTTTATGGGAATTGCTATTTGCACTCTCTATTTTTTCTAATACACCCTGCTTACCTCTTCCTTTTTTCCAAAATACTCTCATCAGAAGTCGATTTTCGAAACCCATCCCCACCCTTCGTGGAAGTTAACTTTTGGATCCCCTCCCCACTCTCCTTCAATCCCCTCTCCTTACCCCCTACACCACCCCACTCACCCACACCTCTCCCCACATTTGCTCCCCCACTGCCCCTCCCCTTATAGCACCCTCCCCGCACGAGAAAAAATGTGGGTGCATTTCGTGAAATTGAGGCTGAAAGAGGGGGGAAAAATAGAAAGTGAAAAAGAAGGTGAAAGGTAGAAAAAAAGTGGTGTGTTTTGTGAAATAATTTTTTTTAGTTTTCAGAACTTCAGCTATGGAGCCCAATCCGGAATTTAACTTCTTGAGTGTTTCATTTACCTATCAGTATGCTAAATTTTAAAAAATAAAATAAAATTTAATCCTTAAGTTAACTTTCGGATACATGGTTTCGGATACAAGGCAAAACAAGTCCATAAGTTAACTTTCAAAAGAAAAAATGAGTACAAAAAAATATACCCTCCGAAGTTAACTTTCGAATCTGGGATATTTTGGGGGAAAATATGAATTAACTTGTGGTGTGTATTAGCAAAATTTAGGGTGCAAATTGCAACCCTTACTATTATCACTGAAAGACCCAAACTAAGAGGCCGTGGCCCAAAACAAAATGGGCAGCCCGAGCAGTTGCTGTAGGAGGTGGGAGCTTTGGATGACAAAACAAAATTCCTCCCTGCTGTTACACTGCGCCCTAGTTGCTCCCTCCTCCCACAGAAAATGGCGACTTTTCCATTGATTCAGCGTGCACGAGCCACAATGCTCTCTTCCTCTTTGAAGCTACGAACTAAGTGTATCTATGGAAACCACTTCATCCAAACTTTGAGTACCTCTGCGCTCCCAAACGAGTACGGTAGGTTCCCTCCCCAGCAACAACCACCCTCTGATCACACACCCTTTCAACCTCCTCCACATTTCAACCAGACCCATGCCCCTTCCAATCAATTTCCTCACAATAACCACAATGTCCCTGGTCGATTTCCTCAGCAGGGGTGGAACCCTCAACATCGACCACCACCGCCTCCTCAAAACCCCAATTTTCAACAACCCATTCCTCAAAAACCCAACTTTCAGCAACCCCCTCCTCAAAATCCCAATTTTCACCAACCCAATACTCCCAATCGATGGAACAATCAAAACCAGTGGAACCCTCGGACTCAAGGGCCCCCAGTCCCACAAAGTGGAAATTCCAACCAATTTCAAAACCCTAACAACCAGTTTCAAAACCCTAACAACCAATTTCAAAACCCTAACCAGTTGAACAACCAAGCTTCTGTTCAAGAACAAGCTCCACCCCCTTCAATTGTTGACTTGCCACGTTTGTGCCGAGACGGGAAGGTTAAAGAGGCGATTGAGTTGCTGGACAAAGGGGTCAGAGCTGATGCCAATTGCTTTGATCTTCTGTTTGACTTGTGTGGCAAATCGAAATCCCTTGAGGATGCTAAGAAGGTCCATGACTACTTTTTACAATCTACTTATAGGAGTGATTTCAAGTTGCATAACAAGGTGATTGAGATGTATGGAAATTGTAAAAGTATGACTGATGCACGGAGGGTGTTTGATCATATGCCCAACAGGAACATGGATTCTTGGCACTTGATGATTCGTGGTTACGCAAATAGTACCATGGGAGATGATGCCTTGCAATTGTTTGAGCAGATGAATGAGCTGGGTTTGGAGATAACTTCAGAGACTTTGCTTGCAGTGTTATCAGCTTGTGCCAGTGCAGAAGCTGTGGAAGATGCTTACCTACACTTTGAGTCCATGAAAAGCAAGTATGGAATTGAACCAAGGATAGAGCACTACATGGGGCTTTTGGATGTTCTTGGACAATCGGGATATCTCAAGGAAGCTGAGGAGTTCGTTGAGAATTTACCATTTGAACCTACGGTGACCATTTGGGAGATCCTCAAGAATTATGCTCGAATTCATGGAGATATTGATCTTGAAGACCAAGCTGAGGAATTGATGGTTAGTCTTGACCCATCAAAGGCTGTTGCCAATAAGATCCCTACACCCCCTCCCAAAAAGTATACTGCAATTAGCATGCTTGATGGCAGGAACAGAATCATTGAGTATAAGAATCCTACCCTTTACAAGGATGATGAGAAGTTGAAGGCTTTGAGTGGGATGAAAGACGCTGGATATGTTCCTGATACTAGATATGTTCTTCATGACATTGATCAGGAAGCAAAGGAGCAGGCTTTGCTCTACCACAGTGAACGTTTAGCAATTGCCTATGGTCTTATTAGTACTCCGCCGAGAACACCTCTTAGAATTATCAAGAACCTTCGTGTATGTGGTGATTGTCACAATGCCATCAAGATCATGTCTAGGATTGTAGGTAGGGAATTGATTGTTAGAGATAACAAAAGGTTTCATCATTTCAAGGATGGAAAATGCTCTTGTGGGGATTACTGGTGAAGGAGTTATCACTTGAAATCCTACAATAGCATGAATGTATTATTTTCCACCCGCCGGATCCGTATTGTGTACCAGGAAAACAAATGTGCGTGGAAGCTTAATACTGTTAGGGATATGATATGAATCATGTAGTATGCACTGATTTAAACTGTATTTGTTTCTTGTTCAGATATTCTCCTTATTCTCTCTACTTCTACTCCTTGCTATAACTTCATAACGTTAAAAATTGCTTTTGTATGGTTTTATTTAATTCGTTTTTTTTTTCGGTTCTAGCAACTTAAAATTTAGCTCTGTTGCTTGATCCATGCAAGTATATGTACAATAAGTCTGGTTTTGAAAAAAGCATCTCTTGAAACTTAATATTTATAGCCTATTGAGGGAAAAAATATTTCATGGGTACCTAGGTATGGAATTTTGAGACGTGACTCAACAAAGAAGACATTCATTTGGTACTATTTAGTTTTAAGCTGCACCACTAACAAAAAGACATCATCATTTTAGAATTCGGGGCTTCCCAACAACCCTAGCGCCTCTCTCTTCCTTCTTCCTCATCTATCGGAGGGGGTGGTTTTTGGTTATTTTTTTGCCTGAAACCACCCTTCTACATCGTTTTTTCTCTTTTTTTATCTAAATAAGTGGTTTTTTCACTTAGATTTAGTTTTTCTTTCTTGTTTTTCCTGTGATTTCGTCGTCTGAGTGCGGTGTTGTTTTGTTCGTCGTCTTAATGCGATGTTGTTTGGTTTTTCGTCTTGTTGCGTGTTTGATTCAGATTGACAGATCAGCTTCGATCCATCCTAGTTTCAATCAAGACGTGGACGTCAACGTTACAGATCTGGAGTGCTAATGGTGGTCACCGCCAACTTCAGCATCCTTTCCTTCCTACAAATGGCTCCTGAGCATGTGGTTCGATTGGTCATATCCGAGACCACTTATAGTCGATTTGAGTCTGCACAGAGTATAGTAATGACTCGTAACTGGATGAGTTTAAAGACTGTGGCTCCTCATTTCTCTTTGGCCATCGAAGGTACTTGAAATCTTTTGTTTTGGCTGTTAGGATTAAGATGGCTTGGCAATGCCATATTGGCTTCTGTTCTGATTAAGTGTTTCATTACCGTGTACTTGGTTGACTTAGATGTTCGTGTTGATTTTCAATTGTGGATGGGGAATGCCCTAACACATTCTATTCAATTTGGTGTATTGATCTTTTTTCTAATTTTTGAATGAAGATTTCTGAAAAAAAAATACTTTTAATTCGTTTTTTCACCGTTCTAGCAACTTAAAATTTAGCTCTGTTGCTTGATCCATGCAAGTATACGTACAACAAATCTGGTTTTGAAAAGATGTTTAGAAGCATCTCTTGAAACTTAATAGGGAAAAAAAATATTTCATAGGTACCTAGGTATGGAATTTTGAGACGTGACTCAACAAAGAAGACATTCATTTAGAATAAGTACTATTTAGTTTTAAGTTGCACCACTAACAAAAAGACATCATCATTTTAGAATTCGGGGCTGCCAATTAACCCTAACGCCTCTCTCTTCTTTCTTCCTCATCTATCGGAAGGGGCGGTTTTTGGTTATTTTTTTGCCTGGAATCACCCTTCTACATCGTTTTTTTCTTTTCTTTTATCTAAATAAGTGGTTTTTCCACATAGATTTAGTTTTTCTTTCTTGTTTTTCCTGTGATTTCGTCGTCTGAGTGCGGCGTTGTTTTGTTCGTCGTCTTAGTGCGACGTTGTTTGGTTTTCTGTCTTGTTGCGTGTTTGATTCGGATTGACAGATCAGCTTCGATCCATCCTAGTTTCAATCAAGACGTGGACGTCAACGTTATAGATCTGGAGTGTTAATGGTGGTCACCATCAACCTCAGCATTATTTCCTTCCTACAAATGGCTCATGAGCATGTGGTTCGATTGGTCATATCTGAGACCACTTATAGTCGATTTGAGTCTACACAGAGTATAGGAATGACTCGTAACTGGATGAGTTTAAAGACTGTTGCTCCTCATTTCTCTTTGGCCATCGACCGTACTTGAAATATTTTGTTTTGGCTGTTAGGGTTAAGATGGCTTGGCAATGCCATATTGGTTTCTGTTCTGATTAAGTGTTTCATTACCGTGTACTTGGCTGACTTAGACGTTCGTATTGATTTTCAATTGTGGATGGAGAATGCCCCAACACATTCTGTTCAATCTGGGTGTATTGATCTTTTTTCTAATTTTTGAATGAAGATTTCCGCAAAAAAAAAAGTACTTTTAATTCGTTTTTTCACCGTTCTAGCAACTTAGCCCTGTTGCTTGATCCATGCAAGTATATGTACAACAAATCTGGTTTTGAAAAGATGTTTAGAAGCATATCTTAAAACTTAATATGTATGAGAAATGATAATCGGACACCAAAAAGGTGTCTGACACCGTATGCCCATACGATTTCACCCTTTTTTGTTTTTTTTAATCTTTGACACGGAACCCGAAGTGCTGCTCTCTCTCTCTGCTTCTACGATGTTGCATACGGTAGACAAAAAACCGATGTCCATCTATCATTTCTCTTATAGCCTATTGGGGAAAAAAATATTTCATAGGTACCTAGGTATGGAATTTTGAGATGTGACTCAACAAAGAAGACATTCATTTAGAATAAGTACTATTTTGTGAGAGAATTTTAAGCTGCACCACTAACAAAAGGACATCATCATTTTAGAATAAGTACTAATTGTGCACTGAAGCATCACCGATTCTTGCCGTCCATTTAATGGATAAAAGAATGGAAGGATGTGATTTAAAAATAATTAATTAAAATTAATGTATAAATGAAGGTGGCTTCTAACACGCACCAGCCTTATAGGTGGTGCATAGTACATCACATGTAAAAACATAATAAATCAACCCTTGAAGTTTTTTCATTTTCCATTTCTCTCACCCTGCATCTCTCTCTCTCTCTTTCATTGCGACACACACACATATATATTTCTAATATTAAAATTTAATTTATTATTTTTTGACCAAAACTAATTTATTATTTTGAGAAATATACATCATAGTATCATAATGTATTAAAGTATAAAATGAGCATTTGTATTAAAGAAATATACATTTTAATTGTTGTGCACACACTATTGTTGTTGTACATATCAGTAAGCTATTTTTCTGAAAATATCATATCATTGTTCGTTTGTCAAAGAAATATATTTTAACAAATATTTGTATTTTGTTAAAAACGATGCTATTTAGTACCAGAATTGTTTTAACGAAATAAACGATGTTGATGTGTCATATTTTTAACACTCATAATCGCCACATTTAACAGAATCAGGAGCTATTGGTGTGTGAAGTCTGTTTCCAAGTCTTGCCATGTCATTCATAAAGTTTCGTTTCGTACTAATATAAGTGCTTCCCTTTTGTAAATGAGTGCTGTGGATGTGTAACGAAAAGAGATGTCGGCTAAATTGAAAGGCCTAAACCTAGAGTCAGAATTCGAGAGATAGAGAGAAAAGGTAGTAAATATGGTTTTTACTTTTTATGCCAGGAAAAACGGTACACTTTTCAACTCATTTTTTATTTTTTTCTTTCATAGGGTCAACACTTATTTTTTAGTGGGGGCAAAAATAAAATTATTCAATAATTAGTAATAGAAAAAATAAGTTATTGGGGTCAGTTGCCCCCAATTAACTAGACGTGGATCCGTTCATGCCTACATATGTTGGAATGTTGGGAAATGAGTTTTCACTTAAATGATACTCTACATCCCGGGAGGATTAGTCTTACGGCTACCGGAACCTAAGTCCTTTTCCAAATAAAAAAAAAAATTAAAATGTATAAATTTTAAAGTATCAGTTAAATTCATCTTTTCTCAACATGAATTCATCCTTGGTTTGGTACGAGTTTGATGAAATAAAAAAGGTAGAAATTGAAACCCAAGAAAGATTTTATATTGGTAATATTATTTATTACAAGACAGGGAGATGAGGTTTTAGCAGTCTGTATTTTCCTTTTAATAACACAGTTGCATTGAACCACTGACCCCTATGGCACCTAAATTCAACCTCAAGAAACATACTATATAGCCATGAGCATTTAAACATGTCTCAGGGAATGAGTCATCATGGCCATGAACTCGTTCATGTCAACCATGCCATCTCCATCAGTGTCCACTGCTCTCACCATTCGCCGGCAGTCCTCTAGGCTGCACCTTTCTTCCAGCCTCCACAACACTTCTTTAACTTCTTCCGCACTTATTTTCCCATCACCATTCCTATCAAATGTTCGAAATGCACTCTGTATATCCAACGTCCTAACCCCACCACCCTTCTTCTGAGCCTCCATAAATTCTTCAAAATTTATGAATCCATCTCCATCCAAATCAACCACCCGAAAAATATTTGGCACTTCATGAACAGAGTTCCCCATGCCAAGAGATTTCAGGGTGGCTTTGTACTCCTGTTGAGAAATTTTCCCATCTTTATTGGAATCAAATTTGTCAAACACCTGCTTCATCTCATCGATGCTAGGCTGAAAAATGTTTTTCAGCCCAGAGTTCTGTCTGTCCCGTGAGAACAGACGTGATGGCTTCCTCAGGTACTTTCTCTTTGAGAGGTTGTATTGGAAATCAAGGAAACTTGTCCTTGGCATTTTATGCACGAGTGGAGTTGCTTGATCAGTTTTCACTTGAGACGTTGAAAAAGAACACCGTCTTTTATATTTACGAGAGATGGAAGAGGTGGTGACATCTCACATCACATGCCAATCTTAGGCCATCCATTATTCCTTATCAGTTTCTGGATGACCACGGAACTAAGATGCTAAAAAGGAAATGCAGGATGTGAAAAGAATAAAGTATGTCAAAAGATAAGCATATTTTATGAAGAATACATTCTTTATAAAAGATTCCAGTATGCTTTCCTATTTTCCTTTATGGAAATTTTTCTTTTCCAGTCATTTCTTTGGGGAGGAAGGGACGGGGTGTTACAATCTTTACAAGTCTCTAATCGTAACAATGTTGATTTACATGAATATTTTGAGTAATAATCATAATCATGGAAGAATAAAACTCATCAAGATGAATACAGTATGGATTCCCGAGATGGAGAGAAGGAATAAAGAAAAATAAAAAAAAATGCCACTGGTGGGGTGTGGAACATCAACTATCATGGCGGTTTGCCATTATCCAAATCCTCCATTAAATCAATATCCTTGCGAGCTGTTATCTTCTGCACGTATCCTGAAAAAACAGACACTCAGACAAGTGATTCCAAGTTGACAACCTTAAAAACAACAGCCAGTAAAAGTGAAGAGGATAAAAGAATGGCATTTTAGGAAGAGGACACAGAATTAAGACCACTTAGGTACTTTTTTTGATTGAAATGTCATTCCATTAAGTCTGTGTCACTGATAGGAAAAGATCCACTACCAATGCAGGAAACTTTACATCTGAGCAAAAAAAAACAGTTAAAAAAAATCAGGAATAAACCACTGATACGAGAGAAACTTAGGTGACCTCAAAGCAACAGAAATTTCTTGCTTTATAACACTTAATGTGTACCAACTAAGCTATGCGGGTTACCAATATCCCCTACTTTAATTACATGTTAAAATGTCATAGCTGATGTGGTACAAATTCTATAATCTATAGTATAGGGCACCTAAGAATCTATATGCAATATACCTACTACAAGGAAGGCGTGGTAGGATCAAAACAAGAACTACAAGCCAATAACTCCAGAATACAAAGTACACATGAAATTCCTATCTAAAATAAAACTTCAATTCCAAACAAAGCCTGCATATTATCAACCACTCTAACATCACGCGTTTTAGTATGAACCAAAAAAGAATAGGGAACATCCTAAATGACATCTTGCTTACTTTCATAGTAAAAGAACAATTGAAATAATTCGATCATAGGCAAAAATACATGGCTTCTAAACAGCAGAAGACTGTACAGAAGTATTCACTTGGTATAATTCAGCAACTATCCCAAGTAGTTGGCATAAAAAAACCCTCCTGATGCATTAAAAGTTGCCAGAGTGAGGGGAACAATTTACAATAAAGGAAGTTAGGAATCAAACCAAACAATACAAGCAAAGAAACTAGAAATGTGCAGGTATTCTTTTCACATATCGCATTAAATTTTTCTTTGTGATGACAAAAAACATGAAACTCTTTACGTTGGAATTCCTATAAAATTAGATGCTATGATTCACATGACAATGAGACAGGAATCTCATTAATTCATATTGGACAACAACCCCAAAGTCATGGAAAAGAGAAACTTCATTAATCAGTAGTTTTTCATCACATAGAGAAGTCGAGAAAAAGATCAATTAAATGGAAACATTCTACTGTAGGATAGCTAACCTGAAGAATAGCTAACTTTCTAATATAATTTGAAACTTCAAATTTATAATCAGTGAGCTATAGTGGCATAGGCATAGCATTGTAGCCATGGCATCATCTCAATCACAACCAGCCCAACATGCAATTATAGTGAGTACTTAATCTGAAACATTTTGCTGTTATTAATTTCAGCCCCTCTTTAGTGGAGCCATGGCATCTACTCAGTCTTAATCAGCCCAACAAAGCCTCAGCCTCTTGTTGTAATTGACTTGTTAATTATAACTTAGATTGATGCTTATTGAGTGTCAAGACTATTACTTTTGATTATTAATGATGATATGTCTTTAATTTTGGGTAACTTTTGATTTTTGAGCATTTATGTGTAGAGTATAAATTACATATTTTCTTTCCATTATCTTCGATATAGGTTATCTCAATACAACACTTTTGGGGTTGGCTGCTTAGCACTGCCATCTGGGATTGAAAACTGTGGGATAATTGCTTGCCAATACCACAAATCAGATGAAATGAACAGGGTATGGCTATAGCCATGCAATAGATCAAATTAAAGTGTCTAATGCAAAAACAGAAACAGTGAAACTTTCTCTCTATGCCACATGGTCTAATTTTGCACGTTCACTGGAATAATATGTTTCAGATACATACCTAAGAGAAAAACTTATGTCATGTCAATAATCTTTCAATATTTTCATTAGTCTTGTCAAGTTTCAGCGATCACTCTTCTACCATCTTCTCTGCTGAAATGGTTGAAAGGGTAGAAAACTAATTGGCTTAATTGCATTTTGGTTCTTGTAGTTTCAGCGATGCGTGATTTTGGTCCCTATAGTTTCAATTGCTCAAATCAAGCCCCCGCAGTTTTCCAATCAGGCAGATTTGGTCCCATTGTTAATGTTATGTTCAATTCTTAATAAAATATGTTGACTTGGATCACGATTTTTGATTGGCAACACTGTATCGATGATATGGATCACATTTTTTTACCTAGATCACAATTATTACAATCATATATTGAAAAATATCTTTAAAATTCCATCAAATTGAAGGAAAAAAATATTGTGAGCATGGTTTATTGGTAATTTTCTTTTTATTAATCATCTATGTCATCCATTACTCTTGTCATGTCAAAAATATGATCCAAGTCAGTACATTCTATTAGCAATTGACTGAAACATTAACATTGAGACCAAATTTGCTTGATTGAAAAATTATGGGGACTTGACTTAAGCAACTAAAATTGCAGGGAATCAAAATCAGTGTTAAAACTACAAGAACCAAAAGTACAGTTAAGCCAAAATAATTTTATAGAAAAGTCATGCCTCACAGAAAAACTAAGTAGATCGAGCAAGTAGATGCCTAAGTAGATCACAATTCATAAGTACAATTATCATGCTGGTAGTATATGTCACATAATCTTACATCTAGACAACTTTTGGTCACAGGCTTTTGTATGCAGTTACAACAACAACCACCAAGCCTTATCTCACTCAGTGGGGTCAGCTTGGCTTTTATATGTGGATATGCCTCAAATAAGATGATACGTACATCATAATAGAAAATTATCTAATTGAACATTCCTTAAATATATATCTTGCATATAAAAAATGTACCGATATTTTTGACATTAAAAGTAAATTTCTCTGAGTGTACATGAGTACTTGTATCATTTACAAAGGCCAAAGGGAAAAGAGACGACTGATTAGACAACGAAAGAAGAAAGTAACCATAATTGATGCATAAAAATGAAAATTATTCATGGACTAAGGCAGCCTGTCAAAAAAAAAATTGGGAGCCAAAAAAATCAACTTACTAGAATGTAAGAAAACAGTGAAGCTGCTAACAAAATATAGCAGAAAGAGAGTATTGCCGAGGAGATAAAGGGTTTTACGTTGATCATTAGTTCATAACTTCAAAAACACTATGAATTCTTAATAGTTCAGATATAGTTAACTTTTTCTCTGGTGCCTTGGTGAAAGAAAAGCAGCTAGTCCTGCAGAAGGGGGTGAATTAGATATGCCTAAATCTAAAAGTTCCACATTAAAAGAAAAACAAAAAAATGAACCTAAATAGAACTTGAGGCATTTGAAGTCAAAGCCCCTAAATAGTTAAGTAGCACTGAGTTTACTGAAATCCCCACCCCTCAACAAAAGACACATATTTTCAGCTTGAGCAGTGCAAGCATAACAACACCACCAACCAATCTCATGAGCACTCTCTCTCAAATGTCAAATCCCTCTTCAACACACGCGGTCTTCTCTCCATAGTAAATCACAATGCTCACAAGTTTTAGCCCGGTGAATACCAACACAAGTTGTCACAAAACGGAGTAGGAAAGAAAAGACCAAAAAGGAAAAGCTATGCAATATGTTAATGGCAAATGCATTACCAATTCCCATGCAAGGAATGCATTTGCAAGTCACCTCTTTCCCTCTTTTGGTATAATAGCTTGTATATCCGGATCCTTGGCAACTACGGCACTTGCCAGTCCATTCATAAACCACCTCTTTACAATCCTACAACTCATCCAAAAAAAAAAGAACCAAAATATCTAGTCAATTATGTGAGGCAAAAAAAGAACCAATAACAACAATAGCAGCAGCAACAACAATAATAATAATAGTAGTAATAATAATAACAATAATAAATTATAAAAGTTGCGGATAGGATAGGATAGGAAGCAAAAACCTCAAATTTGGGATTGCATTGAAGGCGCTTATCAATCTCTTCAGGCGAACAAGGCGAGGAATCAGGGCACGTCATGGGAAGGGGAAGAGGTTCACTATTATCGACCAAGTAGCTCTCTCCATTCCTTGACCATTTCCTCTCCTTCGCCTTCACCCTAATCCCCTCGTTCCCGCCGGCGCGCCTCGCTGCGGCGCCTCCACCTTCCACGACGGGTCCTCCCCCCTCGTTGCTCTGGCCGATTTTCAGGCCACCGGCAACGGAAGCAGCGGAGGGCATGGACAGTGACTGGAAGAGGCGAGGGAAGGGGGCGGAGCCCGGGGAGAGGTCTCCGGCGGAAGCACGGCAGCGGAAGACGAGGGAGCTTGCATTCGTAGAGAACATTCGAACGAAAATAACCCACACTTTAGTTGTGAGAGGAAATAGTGGAGTGTGGCTCGATTGAACAAGATGTTGTTACGGGGAAGAATGAACAAGTGTGAAGGGATTGATTATTTTTTTTTATATTTAAAGGGATTAATTTATTTGCATATAGATTTAGATTGAGAATGTGGTTTGGTATGGAGCAGGGGAGCTAGGAGTCAAGAGAGTCGAGGGGAGGAGAAGACATAGTCGTTACTTGTTTTGTTGGCATTTTTATAGAAATGATATTTAGACACCGTTTTTTGTCACACCGTATTAAACACCGTATACTTTAGTCATTCGCGCGTGGCTTTTGTTTTGTTATTTCGTTCCCGCTCAGTCCATTTTCACTCTGTCTCGTCTCCCTCGTCTTGCTCTCTCTCTCTCTCTCTCTCATCAAGACACAAGACGGCCGACGGCGTGTCCTCTGCCAATTCGCCGCACCTCTCTTTCCTCTCGGTCTCAGTCGTCTCGTCCAGTCCCTCTCCACGATCTTGTTCTCTACGTCGCCGCTTTGTTTCCTCGACGAGTCCACCGCAAAGAATCGTTCGTTCGCCGGCAAAGACTGTCGCCCACCGCCGTCGTTGCACCGCACGCCACGATCTGAAGCAGAACGCATCCCCCTGTCGTCGTCGTCCGTGGAGCGTGGACACCAAAACGCCGCTGCTGCTGCTGTCACCAAAACCATAGTTGAAGTTGTTCAGGTCTTTATTTTTCCCTTTTTATTTCCTTTGATTTCATCTTACGGTTTTGATTTGTTTGAGTGCATCTTCAGTTTCGATTTTTATTAATTTATTTTTGGTAAAGATTTTGATTAGGAGTTTAGGAAATAAGTTAATTTGAATTAATTAATTTTAACATATTTAATTTTTATTTGTTTCGGGTGTTTTCTCAATTTGGAAATTTGAGTTGGAGTTTTTCGAATGAAAACAAAAAGACTAGATTTACAAAATTGGTTTACTGATTTTGATCTTTTTAGTGAAGTTGAAATTACTTTTGTTCTAGGTAGAATTTTAGTTAATAAGCTAGTTTAATTACTTGGAGGGTTATTTGCTGTGGTGATTAATTGGGGTATGTATTGTTAATGGAATTTACTTTGTTATGTTGTGGTGAAGAGCTGTTTTGTGAAGCTTACTTTACTTGCTAATAAGTTACAGATAAGTTGTGTAATTGTATGAACAATAAATGCATCTTGCTTTTTGTGTTAATATGGGATTTGGTTGTGTATGCTGTGGGAATTCCTTGCTTTTCATTTGCATTTATGTGTTTGGGTGTGTTACATTTTTTTTTTTAATGCTATGGTAAAAGAGGGATTTAGTTGCGATTGTGTACTTTGTTGGGTTTCAGATGTGCCACAAACATGGTGTGATGCATAGGGATCTTAAGCTTGAGAACTTTTTGTTTGCGAATAAGAAGGAAACAGCATCTCTGAAAGTTCCCGAGCCCTAATTTGTCCTGTGGAATTTCATTTTTTTTACTCCTTTGTCCCTCAGATCTGTTTTTCTCCTTGACATCCCCAATGTTAGTTGTAGATACTTCCTAGGGTTTTTTCTTTCTCCTTTTTGATCCCTTTTTTTTGTTTTCATGAACTTACCTCGCTGCTTCATTTTCTTATGCTGGCAGATTGAATTTTTGTATTTTTTTTATTTATATTTATATATCTTTGGAGTTGGGAGGTTGTTTGTATGGGATATTGGAATGACTGTTAAAATTTGGGTTTTGTGTTATTATTGGCATTGGATTTTCCTCAAAATGCTTTAAGACAATTGGTTTAATGGTGTGCATTAGTAGATATTGATGGAAGGCACTCACTACCATCCTGGATGCCTAAAGGTTGTGTCCAAGTGTGTGTATGAATGTAAAGAAACATATCTTTGGTGTTTCTATTAGTCCTTTGTTGTATGCTGCAAGATACCTACAATGAAATGTGTCTTGATGTTGATGTTTGATTATGGGAATATGTGTGTGTGTGTGTGAATATTCTTAATGACTTGCTATTGTCTCATATTGAGTTGAATGAGAGAAAGCTGATTGCTCTTAATCCAAAGGGTGATATAGTTTGTTTGTTTGCAATTTGTTCACTTGTAGTCTCCATATTAATTTGGATTGGTGGCATTGTACAGTGTATTGCTTCGAGCATGGCACCACCAACAAAGAAGCAACGGGCTAGTAGCTCAAAGGATAAAAAAGTAAGGAACTGATTAATTTATTGTATTTACATGAGTGCAAATTAATTGGCAATGACATAAATTTTATTTGAACTTGTCAGGTACGTTTGAGGCATGCGTGTGCTCCATGCGAGTTGTTTGAAGTCAACAAGCATTTGACAGAGGCCCAGAGAGCCCAAATTGAGGCGACCCCTTTCAAGTGGGTTGTAAACATGCCGGATAATTTCCAAATTTCTTCTCTTTTGTTGTCTGAATTAGCTACTAGGTGGGATGAACAGTGTCAGGGTTTTAGAGTAGGGGGTTCAGTAGTGCGATTTAGGCCTATCGATGTATGTTTTGCACTAGGACTTCCTATTGTGGGCGAGGAGTTGGAAGCCGATGAACGCGGTGAAAGTAGTACATTGTCTTTGTTTGGAGAAGACGATGTAACAATAGCTTCAATTGTTGACAAACTTGTAGAGTGTGATGAGGATGATGTATTAAATTTTTGTAGACTTTATATACTATTGTCGTTTGGAGAGTTTTACTTTCCCCAGTCCGGGAAACGTATATATTGTGGTTACATTAAGTATTTAGATAACCTACAGTCCCTTCATATGTATAAGTGGGGACAAGCCGTGCATAAGTTTGTAGTTGCAAGTTTGAAGAAAGTGTGTTCTGTCGTGAATGAAGGGAAAAATGTTTCTGAAACCCATTTAAGAGGATGTGCAGCTATCTTACAGGTATATATTTGTTCATGTGTTATATGTGTTTTGTTATTTTTACATATACATACATGTATTAAGTATATTAATATTTTTTGTAGATTTGGGCCTTCAACCACTTGTCTTTGGGGGAAACACCTGACATGCCTCATAGGTACCGTTTCCCCCGTTTTTTGAATTGGCCAAATGTACGTTGCAAGATCAAAACAATACAAGATGCATTTCGGCGAAATGTGGTAAGCATGATTATTATTTGTTTGTAGAACATGTTGAAAACTTATATACAATGTGTATTTGATGTGCTTTTTATGTTGCCAGGTAACTGAAAACATAATGGCAACTGGTGAGGAGCTACAGTTTGACGTGATCAGAGATGCCTTAGAGGATGCAGAACAACAGTATGTTCGTGTTTCTGAGTATCGGCGTTTAGTAGTGGAGCACCAGCATTCTCAAGAAAGAATTTCTATTCTTGAGGCAGATGTCAAGATGCTAAAAGATCAGCTTCGATCAAGGACCGAACCCCATGATGCATCCCCATTGATTCCATCTCCTCACACTGATGTTGCTGTTGAGGTTGGCGATGAAGTTGCTTATGCATCCCCATTGATTCCATCTCCTCACACTGATATTGCTGATGAGGTTGTCGACGCATTATTGAGTACTCCTACGGCGCGTCATGGTGAAGATGGTGAGTACTCCACTTATATTAGTCAAGCCTAGATTGCTCGACATTAATAATATATTATATGTTGCCACCATTGTCTTCATGTTTTCAAATTTTATTTTAAGTTTTCTGCACAAGTTATGTTCGTTGAAATTGATTTTTCCAAAAATTAAACCTGCAGGTAATGCTGATGCTGACGCGTTAGTGAGTACTCCTAAGGGGCGTGATGGTGAAGATGGGGATGGTGAAGGTGGGGATGCTGATGGTGATGAAGAAGGAAATGACGATGGTGGGGATGTTGAAGTGAAGGTGAAGGTGGGGATGCTGATGGTAATCAACAAGGAAATGAGGATGGTGGGGATGGTGAAGGTGAAGGTGAAGGTGGGGATGCTGATGGTGATCAACAAGGAAATGAGGATGGTGGGGATGGTGATGGTGATGAAGAAGGAAATGACGATGGTGAAGCGGGTGATAAATCAAACATCATGACAAGAGTTAAACAAAACCCAAGGCGGCGTGTGCAAAGTATGGCAACTAAGAGTCCATTCATGCACACGTATATGACAAGGAAAAAAAGGACTGCCATGCAAAGAGCAACACGGCAAACTACGAAAAACGCATAGCGTCTCTTGGGTTGTGTTGAAGACTTGTAATCTTTTGAGTTGTTTGGGCCGTTGATACTTTTGGGTCATTGTTTTTGACTTGTAATATTTTGGGCTATTGTTTAAATACTTATGTGATGAATTACATTTAGTAGTAGTATGTTTGTGTAAAGTTATGTAAAGTTTCCATTTCAGTAATCTATGAACGAAAGGTTATGAATTACATTTGGTATTACTGTGTTTGTGTAATAGGTTAACATGGTGTGTGTAAGTGGTTTACAGGGTATGTGTAAGTGTGTAAGTGGTTAACAGGGATGGTATCAGCAAGTTATGCAAGTGGTTAACAGGCTTTGTGTAAATGGTTAACACAGGTTATGTAAGTGGTTAACAAGAGTTCTGTAAGTGGTTAACAACTTTTAACCACTTAAGCAGTATTTTTGTCGTGCTTAATAGGTAGTCGTAAGTGGTTAACACAAGTTATATAAGTGGTTAACACGTGTTGTGTAAGTGGTTAACACTACATGATGCTGAGATGCAGTGTAGTTCGAAGTGGTTAACAGGCTTTCTGTAGCTGGTTAACACATGTTGTGTAACTGGTTAACAGGCTTTTTGTAGGAATTGAATGTAAACAACTTTCTGACCATATATGAAACTTCATCAATCTTGCGACTTCTATGACAGAAATAGACAAGTTCATGGAAAAATCTCGTACTCTGGTGGAACACAATAAATTCTTAGAGGATATGTGTAAGTGGTTAACAATAGTTGTGTAAGTGGTTAACACGCGTTGTGTAAGTGGTTAACACAGGTTATGGAACTGGTTACCAAGAGTTCTGCAAGTGGTTAACAGGCTTTGTGTAAATGGTTAACACAGGTTATGTAAGTGGTTAACAAGAGTTCTGTAAGTGGTTAACAACTTTTAACCACTTAAGCAGTATTTTTGTCAGAGGTTAATAGGTTCCTGTAAGTGGTTAACACAAGTTATATCAGTGGTTAACACGTGTTGTGTAAGTGGTTAACACTACATGATGCTGAGATGCAGTGTAGTTCGAAGTGGTTAACAGGCTTTCTGTAGCTGGTTAACACGTGTTGTGTAACTGGTTAACAGGCTTTTTGTAGGAATTGAATGTAAACAACTTTCTGACCATATATGAACCTTCATCAATCTTGCGACTTCTATGAATAAAATAGACAAGTCCATGGAAAAATCTCGTACTCTGGTGGAACACAATAAATTCTTAGAGGATATGTGTAAGTGGTTAACAATAGTTGTGTAAGTGGTTAACACGCGTTGTGTAAGTGGTTAACACAGGTTATGGAACTGGTTACCAAGAGTTCTGCAAGTGGTTAACAGGCTTTGTGTAAATGGTTAACACAGGTTATGTAAGTGGTTAACAAGAGTTCTGTAAGTGGTTAACAACTTTTAACCACTTAAGCAGTATTTTTGTCAGAGGTTAATAGGTTCCTGTAAGTGGTTAACACAAGTTATATCAGTGGTTAACACGTGTTGTGTAAGTGGTTAACACTACATGATGCTGAGATGCAGTGTAGTTCGAAGTGGTTAACAGGCTTTCTGTAGCTGGTTAACACATGTTGTGTAACCGTTAATGTGCTTTTGTAGGAATTGAATGTAAACAACTTTACGACCATATATGAAACTTCATCAGTCTTGCGACTTCTATGACAGAAATAGACAAATCCATGGAAAAATCTCGTACTCTGGTGGAACACAATAAATTCTTAGAGGATATGTGTAAGTGGTTAACAATAGTTGTGTAAGTGGTTAACACGCGTTGTGTAAGTGGTTAACACAGGTTATGGAACTGGTTACCAAGAGTTCTGTAAGTGGTTAACAGGCTTTGTGTAAATGGTTAACACAGGTTATGTAAGTGGTTAACAGAACTGGTGAGATGCAGTGTATTGGTTAACAGGCGTTCGCTCAAGCCAATCATTTTCGCTTAAGCGAATTATGCAGCAAAATTCATTGAATTTGTTTTCTGATATTTTCGCTTAAGCGAACCACTTTCGCCCAGCGTCAAAATACAAAGACTGGAAGGTGCATATTCTGACCAAATTTCGCTCAAGCGTAACTCACTCGCTTAGCGCATGACACAAAGACTGCAAGGTGCAACCAAATTTCGCGCAAGCGAAAGTTGCTCGCTTAGCGTATGACACAAATTTTTTTACACCCGTGTCTGACTAATTTTCGCTTAAGCGAATACAACTCGCTTAGCGCAGAAAATTAAATTTTGGCACACCACTTGTGAGTGGTTTTCGCTTAAGCGTATAAAACACCGTATAAATCACGTGAGACTCCATGTTCCTCTTTCCCTCTATATCCCTTTCCTCGCTTTTGTTTGTTTTTATTTTAATTTTCCCTGCTGACACTTCACTTTAACAAAGCAAACCTACTCCTCTTTCATGGATCCCTATCCCTTTCCTTCTTCATCGATTTCACGGAACAGCAAACTGAGAGCATTTCTGCTCCTTCTTCATCGATCCCTGTCCATTTTCTTCTTCATCCATCCTTTTTTCCTTCATTCACGCACGCAAGACAGAGCTTTTCTCGCTCCTTCTTCATCGAATCGTGAATTCACACGCAGCAGGAGGATTTGCACAACAGAGAGAAGATTTGCGCAATGTAAACGATTTGTTGCTCCTCCTTCATCCATCCTCTTTTTCTCTCGCTTATAGAGACGATTTTCTTCCGCTTCACCTCGCTTTTTATAACTCATGAATCATTGATGGGCATCCAGATTTTATAGGCGAGAATTGCTACCTTGGGGTTAGTATTGCATAAATTCTTGTGTTTGCTTCATATATAATTTCATTGTTGTAAGTTTTACAATACTTTAGAGTAAGTGTTTGAATGTTTCTTTAAATAATGATCTTAACTAAAAATGGATTATACCCTTCTCCATTAAGCTCCATTAAAAGAACTTGAGATGTAAAGCGTGGGGAAATGGTTAACAGTGAGTTCTGTAAGTGGTTAACTGGGCTTGTGTAGGTGGTTAATGTAAGTTGTGTAAGTGGTTAACTTGATTTTGAAGTAAACATCTGCATTCTGCAGTGATCATGGGTGAGGGATTAATACAGATAATATTCATTATGAACAAGCTTGGTTATATTTTGTTGTCTTCCCCATAGGTTCCCCCCTGCATTTGTTATTATTGCATTTGGTCAGTTTCAGTATTTATTCCTTGAATCTAGACAGAACAAACATAATGTTTTGTTTTATACACATTGCAAAACTGCTTAGCTATTCAATTATAGAGTTGTCTTGAGGCTCATCTCCATGTTATAATTGTGGCATAACTTATGAACAATTTGATTTTGGTTTATTGTGTAGATTTGGTGTGGCACCTCCAATTGAAAGTTGATGGATAATTCAAATAATTTGGGTACTTGTCATGATGCTGATGGTGTAGTTGATGGCTTTAATGTTGAAGATGCAAGTTGGGAGCCTACATCAGTGAGATGTTTTACTTCTGTAGATATGGATACATGTCATGGCATTGATGGTGAAGCTAATGTAGTCGATGACTTTAATGGTGAAGATGCAAATTGGGAGCCTACATCAGTGAGATGTTTTACTTCTGTAGATATGGATACATGTCATGGCATTGATGGTGAAGCTAATGTAGTTGATGACTTTAATGGTGAAGATGCACATTGGGAGCCTACAAATAGGATGTGTTTTCTTCTTTAGATGAGTTGAAATCATTTTATGCAAATTATACTTCTGTAAAGGGTTTTGGCTGGAAGATCAGAACATCAAAAAAAGGCCAAGATGGGGAGATAAAGTACATAATATTGTCATGCGCAAGAGAAGGAAAAGGTGTGTCAGACAAATCATGTTCGTTGAAGACGCTTCCGACCAAAGCAAAAAATTGTCCAGCAAATATTACATTTAAGTTGGCAAAAGATGGATTGTGGTACATTAACAAGTTTGAACCTAACCACACTCATGAGATTAGCCGACAAAGTCAAGGATGTTCAAGGCTAACAAGAATTTGAACATGCATGTAAGGAGAACAATTCAAATCAACGATGATGCGGGGTGAGGATCAACAAGACTTTCCAATCTCTTATTCTTGACGGTGGAGGCCATGAAAATATAACATTTTTACGAAAGAGATGTGAGGAATTATGTTAACAAGGAAAGACGCTCCATTGGAAAAGAAGGTGATGGCAAAGCCTTGATAAGGTATTTTTGTCAAATGAGGGAACAAAATACAAGTTTCTTTTATGATATAGACTTGGATGACGATTTTCATGTTAAGAACGTGTTTTTGGGTCGACGCAAGAAGTAGGGCTGCATATGAATCTTTTGGAGATGTTGTGACCTTTGACACAACGTATTTGACCAATAAATATGACATGCCCTTTCTTTGCATTTGTCGGTGTGAATCATCATGGCGATCAACTTTACTTGGATGTGGTTTGCTTTCATCGGAAGACACAGAGTCATTCGTGTGGCTTTTCCAATCTTGGCTTCGTTGTATCTTTGGGAAAGGCCCTACGGTATTGTGATCTGACCAATGTAGGGCTATGAAAAATGCCATTCAGTTGGTCTTCCCCAACATTCGACATAGGTGGTGTTTATGGCATATAATGAAAAAATCCCGGAAAAGCTAAGTAGATATGGTGAATATAAAAGATCAAGAGTTTGATGAAAGAAGTGGTTTATGATACATTGACACCTACCGCATTTGAAGAAAAATGGTGTTCTTTTGTGCGTAAATTTGAGTGGGAGATAATGATTGGTTGAGTGGGCTGTACCTGAGCGTCATAGATGGGCACCGATTATCTTTGAAGAAATGTTTTTGGGCGGTGTATGTCGACAACACAATAAGTGAGAGCATACATGCTTTCTTTGATGGATATATCAATTCCACTACCGGTTTGCATCAATTTGTAAAGCAAGATGATAATGCCCTTAAAAGTAGAGCAGAAGGAATTTGAAGCTGATTTTCGATCATTGGATACAACAATTCCTGCTTTTCTTCCTCGTCAATCGAAAAGCAATTCCAGGTGAATACACTCATGCCAAGTTTAAGGAGGTTCAAGCGGCACTTAGGGGTAAAGTTAATTGTCTTTGCATTCTTAAAGACTATGGAGGGTAACGTTACTACATACCATGTCTTGGAGGATTTGTTAGTTGGAGATAGAACAAAAGAACGCACTGTGAAGTTGTTTTTAATCGTGACAATCATGATGTCATCCGTGAATGCTCGTTGTTTGAGTTTAGAGGTATTTTGTGTCGTCATGTGCTATGTGTCTATACCCAAGAAAGGGTGCAAAGCGTGCCATTGAAGTATGTTTTGGCAAGATGGAGCAAAAATATCAAAAGGAAGCATTCTTATATTAAGAGCGACTACAATGTGAAGGAATTGAAGCCACAAATGGACAAAGTTTGACAATTTGTGCAAGCATTTCTATGAGGTTCTTTGAATTGGTCAGAGTCTGAAGATGCAACTAAGGCGCTCCATGATAATTTGCATGAATTTATATCTAATTTGCCCTCCAAAGATGCTACGACGAATCATGTTAACCGTAGCTCAAATGATGACTCGACTCCAAATAATATTACCAGGAGAGATGAAAACGTTATTCCTGCAATTCGCAGTCCATTGCGAGTGAAATGTAAAGGTCGTCCTCCAACAAACAGAAAAATATCTGTAGTTGACAAAGTTGTCAAGAGGTTGAGGAAGCGAACCAAGCGAAGTGATGATAAAGAGACTACTAGGGTATGTTTTTTTCCTCCATAAATTATGTGTTAACCGTGTGCAACACATCATTTACCAGAAAACTTAAGCCGATTAACCCATCGCAGAAATCACGCTTTTGTAACATCCTCTAAAAACACATGTATTCTTTCAAACAGTAATGAATGAGTACTACTGTATCTTACATTTTTTTGTCCAAATGTGTTGCAGGCCAATGTTGGAAGGGTGGATAATGAGAGCACAAGCAATATTCATGTAGAATCATCTGTTGAGGTCGTGACTGGTGGAGATTTGCTTGATGCAAGTACCGTGGTTCATGTCCATTATAAGATTGTGCTAAATATGTACTGAATTTGTGGTTTGGTTTATTGTAGTATTTTACTTGTGGTCTTTCTCTATACAGAGGCATCTAATTGTGTGTAATATTGTGCAAATATAGAAACTGTCAGATTTTTCCAAGTCCAAAAACACATGTATTGTGTACTGTTATAATGTTATGTATTCTTCCAAACAGTAAAGAAGGAGTACTATTGCATCTTACATTATTTTTCTGCAAATGTGTTGCAGGCCAATGGTGGGAGGGTGGATAATGAGAGCACAAGCAATATCCGTGTAGAATCATCTGTTGAGGTCGTGACCGGTGGAGATTTGCTGGATGCAAGTACCGTGGTTCGTGTCCATTATAAGATTGTGCTAAATATGTACTGAATTTGTGGTTTGGTTTATGTGTAGAATTTGTATAATTTGATGGTTTTATGTGTTGTGTCATAGAGTTTCCGGATAACTCCCATGTACTATTTGTTGAGGGAAAACTAAAATTTTACAGGATCCAAATATTGTATACACAGACTCGTTATGTGTAATTTATTGTCCAAATATTGGTCTTTTATTTGAGATTCTTATATGGTGTTGTCCAGATTGAAGGTAATTTATCATACATGGATCTCTTGACGTCCGAAATAGACTTCACAGGATCCTCGCAATTCAGTACAAATTGGTGACAATTTGATCGTCGAGGAAACCTAGGAAGATTAAGCACTTTTTGGGTTTTTTTTGTTGTTGCGTGGCATATGTATTTTGATAACGCTTGTCACATATTTGTATGGGTTGAAAGATACTTTTTGCATGACGGTATGGTGTCTTCAAGTCTTCTGTTTTACTCGTTAATATCGTGGTGTGTTGTTTAGGGACCGCCACTTTACTAATGAATATTTATTGGTGGTACAGGTTAGTCGGAATGCAACCAGCTTTGTGTCGCTTTTTGTATCACATGTTTGCATCACAGATCATTCCTTCCACATGTTTGCATCACAGATCATGGCTGCGGTCCTACAAAGGATGTAGGGCTTTTTGTACCTGTGCAGATTTAGGGCTTTTTGTACCTGTGCAGAATGATTTAAAGAAGTGTATATAGATATAGATATACAACCCTATGTAAATGGTTCTTTATGAAGTTAATTTATAAAGTATTGCCAACGTGGTTAACGATTTGCAAACATGGTTAACAACTACATGGTTAATGTCTTATACTGATGATTCGGTGAATTATTGACAACGCATTGAAAACAACTTAGATGCTTCAAGCAAAGCCTCAGTCATTGAAGACGCAAGTTTGATAAAGTTCCATATATGGTTAGAAAATTGTTTACATTCAACTCCTACACAAAGCCTGTTAACGATATACACAACGCGTGTTAACCACTTAAACAACATGAGTGTACCAAGCAATATTTACAAACACAGAAATTCAAAAAAAAAATACAAAAACTACAACTACTAAGAGCAATAAAAGATAAGGGGTGAGAAGTAATCAGTCTCCGAGGATGTCGTCCATGAACTCCTCCTCATTCAGCTCCTCTCCACCATCATCTCCAACTTGTCCTTCAGCTTGTCCTTCATTTCCAGCTTCTTCCACATTTTCTGCCCCCTCCGAAAAAATTGGACTGTCCCCAGGCCATGCAACATGTGCAGCAAACATATCTGGTGTGGGCCATGGAAACAGATTAGCATCTCCTTGATGCTGATGCAGAGTAAATCGTTGGAAGGAATCATTTAAGCTTGTATACGCCCTATGGTTGGCAGCCTGTTGCTGCTCAATATGAGTGAGATGAGCAGTGAGGCGAGTCTCCATTGGATTCATTGAAATCATTGGAGGCTGCCTAACAGGTGCAGGTTGGGCTGAGCTTTCTCCAAGTTCTTGCTCTGCTGGATTGAGGCAATAATTCTTGATAAAACTAGCATTGATCGGCATCCTCAGCTTTGTTTTTGGATGGCTCGGGACATCAACACCATGGGCCAAGCATAATCCGGTAATCAATGCCGGAAAGCCCAATGGTTTTTGAGCGTGCTCTGAAAGAACAAATTGATGTATTTCCGTTGAGATTATAGCAGCAATATCGACACTCCATTTTCTGATAAAACCACATATGAGATAAGCTCGTAGGATTGGGACGTCCGAAGTGTGAGAGTTAGGAACTATGTTGGAAAGCATGAAGCTAGTCCAAATTTGAGCAATTGTTCTCATATCACATCTTT
This sequence comes from Calophaca sinica, assembly GCA_037113605.1. Classification (NCBI taxonomy): domain Eukaryota; kingdom Viridiplantae; phylum Streptophyta; class Magnoliopsida; order Fabales; family Fabaceae; genus Calophaca; species Calophaca sinica. Next base: position 95,814,587 of record CM073734.1, on the reverse strand, counting down.
TAATTCTCAATGGTTGACCTTGCGCATTTTTCACATATGACCTTCCAGAATGCACAAGTTGTCGCCCACGCCCTTGCCGACCATCCTCCTAAAGTATTTCATTTGTCCATCGACCGATATGTACACTTGTGACCCTCTTTTACATTAAGGGGATTCCCCAAAAAATCACTTATAGCTTTACGATCATAGGGAACCCACTTGCCCCTTACATAGGATTTTCTGGTTTTGTCTCCTCTTTTCACCGGCCAAGCATTTGCGTAAAATTCTTTGACAATCAGATCATTTAATGAGCTCCAGGTGTAGCCAGCTTCTCCCATTTTCTTCTTTTGATCTCATTCATAAATTCATCATGCTCTCCTTCCTCCAACACAACCTTGCGTTCACACAATAAATCCCGTGTCTCAAGTGTCATGAACCTTTGTTGTTTGGCACGGGTCAAGAATCTTCTTTGTCAAGTGGCTCCATAGGCATTTGCGAAGCTGCGTTGGTTCTTCCAATCGTTCATCATCATGAGAAGTCGCCCGATGCTTTGCCCTTCCTTTTCTTGCTACGTGGTATTTGGTGAACTGTTTTCTTTGGAGGCATCCTGAAATATTTCAAATCAATGCAAAGTGCACTAACAAATTAGACAATCAAACAGTGAATTTTTGGATGCCAACAAGTTATTTGCTTAACCAAATTTGAGAATTTTTAACATTGTGCCCCAATTTCAAACAACACTTTCAACAACACCCTCCAATCCCTCTTTTTCAATCTGAAATCCCTAATTTCACATGTTTGCCCCAAACCCAACAAAATTTCGGAAATTGTAAAGACATGCATGTGGGTTGTGGGAATCCATACAAACATTGAAGCATGAACAAAGTGACATAAGAAGGAATGCCAAGCATTCATCAAAACAATCCAACATTTGCCACAATCTTAGGCAAAGAACAAACGAACAAGTGAGAACAATAGTCAAAATAGTGGGTTACATTTCGAAAATACACCCAAAATTAGAACAAACCAATTCAGAACCAATAATCCCAACCTAATTTCAAAGAACAAGCCACTCAAAATCACAAAAATCAGAAAAAGAACAATAAAAATAAACTTCACAAGCCTACTTACTTGAAAACCGAATGAAGATGAGAATGACGTATTTGCAACTGAAGATCGTGTTCCTTTGAACGTCAGAAGAGACTAACGAGAAAGATGAAGAGGAATGAGACAGGGATTGGGGGTGGAGAATGATAAAACTGAGACGAGAGGGAAAGAGGTGAGGGACGGTCAAAGTGAGTGAAATGATGAAATGTAAAGGAATACCTTGTTCGTGCGTTGGGATTTTCTTTTAAGACTCAAAATTTTAAAACTCTCACTTAGCCTATTCCACTCGCTCAAGCGAGTTTTAAACAGATGCGGACAGTTTCAACAAATGATGATACGCGCTTAGCGAATAAAAATCGCTTAAGCGAAAAATACTCACAAGTGGTGTGCCAAAATTTCTTTTTCTGCGCTAAGCGAGTGAGTTTCGCTTGAGCGAAAATTACTCAGACATGGGTCTAAAAAAATTTGTGTGATACGCTAAGCGAGTGAGTTTCGCTTGAGCGAAATTTGCTCAGAATATGCACCTTGCAGTCTTTGTTTTTTGATTTGGCGAAAGGGGTTCGCTTAGCGAAAATATCGTAAAAATTCAATGAATTTTGCTGCATAATTCGCTTAAGCGAAAATGATTGGCTTAAGCGAAAATTACTCAGGCATGGGTCTAAAGAAATTTGTGTGATACGCTAAGCGAGTGAGTTTAGCTTGAGCGAAATTTGCTCAGAATATGCACCTTGCAGTCTTTATTTTTTGACGCTGGGCGAAAGGGATTCGCTTAAGCGAAAATATCGGAAAAAAATTCATTGAATTTTGCTGCATAATTCGCTTAAGCGAAAATAATTGGCTTGAGCGAACGCCTGTTAACCAATACACTGCATCTCACCAGTTCTGTTAACCACTTACAGAAATTGGGTTAACCAACTACACAACATGAGTTAACCACTTACACAACTCTTGGTAACCAGTTACATAACCTGTGTTAACCACTTACACAACGCGTGTTAACCACTTACACAACTATTGTTAACCACTTACACATATCCTCTAAGAATTTATTGTGTTCCACCAGAGTAGGAGAATTTTCCATGGACTTGTCTATTTTACGCCATAGAAGTCGCAAGATTGATGAAGTTCCATATATGGTCGTAAAATTGTTTACATTCAATTCCTACAAAAGCTTGTTATCCCATCAATTCCTACAAAATTCCATATATTATCAAGGGATTTATCCCATCACGTGTTAACCACTTACGTAACACGTGTTAACCACTTACGTAAAGCCCTAACCACTTACAAACTACGCCGCATATCATTTCAAAGTTAACCACTTACGTAACTCGTGTTAACCACCTACACAACATGAGTTAACCACTTACAGAAAGCCTGTTAATCACTTACAAACTACGCTGCATCTCACTTCAAAGTTAACCACTTACAGAACTCGTGTTAACCACCTACACAACATGAGTTAACCACTTACAGAAAGCCTGTTAACCACTTACAAACTACGCTACATCTCACTTCAAAGTTAACCACTTACAGAACTCGTGTTAACCACCTACACAACATGAGTTAACCACTTACAGAAAGCCTGTTAACCATCTATCAAATTATGGTTATGAATCACATTTGGTAGTAGTGTGTCTGTGTAACAAGTTAACAGGGTCTATGTAAGTGGTTAACACAATTTTTAAGTGAATTACAGTGTTTTGTGCAGGTGGTTAACAGGCTTCCTGTAAGTGGTTAACACATGTTGCGTATATGGTTAACAGGGGTTCTGTAAGTGGTTAATTTTGAATTGAGCTGCAGGGTTGGTTAAGTGGTTAACAGGGTTTATGTAAATGGTTAACACAGTGGTTAATTTCTGTTATTAAAGACGCAAGATTGATGAAGTTCCATATATTAAGGGATATTGTTTACATTCAATTCCTGCTGATTATCAAGGAATTTATATTTACTTCCACTAGTAGAAGTCTTTGTAAATATGTACCTTTATTATTTGCAAAGACGTCTACCGATGGAAGTCATATATAACAATCGTTAAACACCTACACAACATGGGTTAATCACTTATAGAAAGCATGTTAACCAGTTGCATGAATTCGTGATACTATCCCCTGGTAACCACTTACACAACTCCGTTAACCACCTACACAACATGTGTTAACCACTTACAAAACCCCATTAACCACTTCAAAAGACATCACATCTCATCGCTGAGTCAGTGTTAACCACTTATACAACACGTGTTAACCATCTACACAACATGTGTTAACCACCTAAACAACATTGAAGACGTAGGAGAATTTTCCATGGACTTGTCTATTTCGTCATTAAAGACGCAATGTTGATGAAGTTCCGTATATTATCAAGGGATATTGTTTACATTCAATTCCTCGCTCATTATGAAGGGATTTATCACATCATGGAATGAAAAGTTATCGACCTACAAGCCTCAAGTAACCACTTACACAACTCCTGTTAACCACCTATGCAACATGTATTAACCACTTACAGAAAGCCTGTTACACAATCGATAACAACTTACACAACGCTGCTACCACTTGCACACGCTGCATATCACAAATAAGCGTTAACCATTTACATAAACCTCCTAACCACTTAACCAACCATGCATCTCAATTCAAAATATATACCACTTACGTAACCCATGTTAACCATATACGCAACATGTGTTAACCACTTAAAGAAAGCCTGTTAACCACCGCATGCATTAATCGTAATTCACTTAAAAATTGTTAACCACTTACACGCACTCGTTAACCACTTACACGCACTGTTAACCTGTTACGCACACACTACTACCAAATGTGATTCATAACCATAATTTGATACATTATCGAAATGGAAACTTGACATAATTGTTGACAAACACATTAACTTTACATAATTGTTCAACTAACAACCCAACAGAATGCCATCAAGTGATTTATACATACTACAATATATACCATCACATAAGTATTTAAAACAACAGCCCAAAGTTGCTAACGCAAGTAGCTCCAAACAACTCAAAACATTCTAAGTCTTCAAAACAACCAAAAAGAAGATATGCAATCTTTGTAGGTTGTCTTGTAGTCCTTTGCATTGCGATCCTTTTTTCCTTGTCATATATGTGTGCATGAATGGACTCTTAGTTACCACACTTTGCACACGCCTCCTGGATTTTCTTTAACTCTTGTCGTGATGTTTGATTTATCACCATGTTCACCATCTTTATTTCCTTCTTGACCACCATCACCATCCCCACCATCTTCATTTCCTTCTTGATCACCATCACCATCCCCACCTTCACCAACTTCATGATCATCATTACCAACACCACCTTCACCATCTTTACCATGACGCCAGAGTACTCACTAATGCGTCACACAAGATTACTGCAGGATTAATTTATGGAAAAATCAATTTCAAGGAACATAACTTGTGCAGTAAAACTTAAATATAAATTGTATTTAACCTTGCCTATAAATATAGTACTTCTTAACAAATTACTTTTAGCTATATCTATAGAATCGCTTTACATGGAATTGTTCATAATGATTGCACACTTCCCAGTTGGTCAAAATGCACTTCAAACCAAAATCAAGATTAATTACCTCCTTGAGTTTTCTTACGCAAAGATGACTTATAAAACCATAGTTTGGCTTTTCCAAAGAAACCAAATGGACATTTATATTAACCAACAACTAAATGAGGTATTTATATAGCAAAATCAGCTAGGTAAGAATGTCAAATGGTAAGATGATTGATGGCCTAGAAGGCTACAATACGATCGCATTATGAAAAATTAATATAAGTGGAGTAGTCACCATCTTCACCATGACGCTAGTAGGAGTACTCACTAATGCGTCAACGCCAAAGATTACCTGCAGGATTAATTTATGGAAAAATCAATTCCAACGAACATAACTTGTGCGTAAAACTTAAAATAAAATTTGATAACATCAACCACACAGGCATTTAATAACAACCTCTTTCAATATCCATGGCTCCTTCATTGCCAACCTCATCAAAGAATATCGCGTGAGGAGATGAAATCAATGGGGATGCATCATGGGGTTCGGTCGTTGATCCAAGTTGATCTTTTAGCATCTTCACATTTGCCTCAAGAATAGAAATTCTTTCTTGAGAATGCTGGTGCTCCACTACCAAACGCCGATACTCAGAAACACGAACATATTGGTGTTCTCGTGATCCTCTAAGGCATCCTCACCACGCCAAACCAGTAGCTCCTCACCGATTCTTTGTCAAGTTTTCGCCATTACTGACACAAGAAGCACATCAAATACACATTGTATATAAGTTTTCAACATGTTCTACAAACAAATAATAATCATGCTTACCACATTTTGCCGAAATGCATCTTGTATTGTTTTGATCTTGCAACGTACATTTGGCCAATTCAAAAAACGGGGGAAACGGAACCTATCAGGCATGTCAGGTGTTTCCCCCAAAGACAAGTGGTTGAAGGCCCAAATCTACAAAAAAGATTAATATACTTAATACATGTATGTATATGTAAAAATAACAAAACGCGTATAACACACAATCAAATATATACCTGTAAGACAGCTGCACATCCTCTTAAATGGGTCTCACAAAGATTTTTTCCTTCCTTGACTACAGAAGACACTTTGTTCAAACTTGCAACCACGAATTGATGCACGGCTAGTCCCCATTTATAGTTATGAAGGGCCTCTAGGTTATCTAAATACTTAATATAACCACTATATACACGTCTCCCGGTCTGAGGAAAGTAAAATTCTCCAAACGCCAGTAGTATATAAAGTCTACAAAAATTGGATACATCGTCCTCAACACACTCAACAAGTTTATTAACAATTGCATCTATTGTTACACCGGCTTCTCCAAACAAAGATAAGGTACTACTTTTCTCGCTCATCGGCTTGCAGTAACTCCTCACCCACTATCGGGAGTCCTAGTGCAAAACATACATCAATGGGCCTAAATCGCACCAAGAACCCCCAACTCTAAAACCCTGATTCGGTTGATCCCACCGTTACTAATTCGACAATAAAAGCGAAGAAATTTGAAAGTTGTCCGCATGTTTACAACCCACTTGAAGGGGTCGTCTCAATTAGGGCGCTTTGTGCCTCTGGTCAACTTCTTGTTCACCTCAACCAACTCGTTGGAGCACAAGCATGCCTCAAACGTACCTAACAGTATGAATAAAAATTTTGTCATTGCCAATTAATTTGCACTCATGCAAATACAATAAGTTAATCAGTTCCTTACTTTTTATCCTTTGAGCTACTACTTGCTGCCTCTTTCTTGGTGGCGCCATGCTCATAACAATAAAGCGTACAAACCTATTCATCCAAATTAGTATAGAGACTACAACTGAACAAACTAGGCAAAACAAACTACATGTTACAGAACAGTTTTAACCACACAACTTACATTCACATAAACTAAAGTAAACGAAAAGAAAACATTACATAAAACCAAATTTACATGAAACCAAATTTCTAGAAGCAAGACTGCCTAGTAACTTTGACCCTGAAGAAGGCACCAATGTAAAACTACAAGACCTTCTACCTGACATGAAGGAAATTCCATTCTTTTTCTCATGTAACTATATAGTTTGTTCTAATATATAAGACAATATATACACATTTTTCAAATTAGTTTTAAGAATAGAACAAAAAGTTCAAATATTTGTTACCCAAGAAATTAAGAATGTCCTAGGCACATCACTAAAAATTGTAAAATAGCCCTCATCAAAGTCAATAATGGAGAACATTCAGAAGCTCAATCTGGCTTACACCAACTGCAATTCCTTACACCACCTCCTAAATTATTTTTGTTGTAGATCGACCACAATAATAGCATACTTAGGATTCAGCCCCTTCAGAATCTCAAAATCTCATTCCTTTCAACATAGTTGGTCATAGTAAGAATCTATGCTACACTCAGGTTTGAGATCTTGCTACAGATCCAACCAATACACAATCCATTAGTTATTATTAATAATAGATGGTAACAGAGAGGGTCCCTATTTGGTAGAAAAATAATTGCCTTCAACTCATAGCAAGTGGCAATGTCCTGGTCACATCGTGCAATAATGGCGAGAATGAAGACATGTAGGCTGGTTTGATTTGTAATGGAAGGCGACAATGGGCATGGAAAAAAACAAAGACACGGATCAGAAGCTCTAATACCAACTTAGAAGAGGGAATGATCAATATACATAATGTATTTACATTATATAAACCTAATTACTTACCCAAATAGAGCAACATCTAAGGAAGCAAATAGTCTTAAATTCTTAATGACACAAAAACTAATCTAAAATAATTGCATAATCAGTACTTTTATATTACAACAAAAGCCTAGCCTGAAATAATTGAAAAGGTAGGTCAGAACATAAGAACTCAAAATAGAAAGAAAAAAAAACAACCAAAAGCATTCATGGCGAACAAACTGCAAAATTGAATATAAAAACCCCACCAAAAAACATATGACAGATGGGAAAAACTGAGTGAAGAAAAAACCTAGGTCTATGTCTATGTCACTGAGCAATGGGGAAATGCAAACCCCAAACACAAAAATCACCGTCACCATCCCCAAACACTGAGTAAGGGAAAGAAGAATCGTTACCTGTGGGTTATTTGGGGATGGTTCCGACCAGCAAACTCCTTTACCAGATCGTGGTGCGGTGCGACGGCGGCGGCGAGACAGACCCCGAGTGGTGCGGCGGTTCTGCGGTGCAACCAGAGCAATCAAGCGAGAGAGCCCCTCCACGCGACAGAGAAGAGAGCACGCCGAGAGAGAAGAGGGAGACGACAACGACCAAAGCGAGAGAGACGAGAGGACGCGAGAGGAAGAGAGAAGCCACGCGACAGAGAAGACTTGCACGCCGAGAGAGAAGAGGGAGACGAGTTCACGGGACACAGCGAGAGAGACGAGAGGACGCGAGAGGGAAGACAGCACCCGTCGTCTCTGTCTGAGCGGGATTTCAAATAGAAAAACAAGGAAAAATAACGCGCAAAATGACATTTCTGCCCCTGTAAGGATACGGTGGTCATACGGTGTTAACAAAAAACGATGTCTGAATATCATTTCTGCATTTTTATTATCTCAAGACTCAAAAACGGATTTTATGGTACGGCTGCCACTTCTCTCTAGTGGTTGAATTTTGCGAGTCTGCTATCAGTGGCGGTGTGTTCACCACTTGTGAATCCAAGAAGGGGCAAAATACAATAAACGTGAAAATTGGAGAGAAGTGTTTTGGTACGTAGAATGTAATCCCTCCTAACAAAATGTTAGTGTTAATTTGTTAGAAGGGAGAGAAATTTTGTTAGTGGCAAGAATCTGAGTCTTGTACCTCTTTTTTATTTTGTTTTACCAAAATATTGATGTCTCATTTTAATTACCATCTTATAATATTAATGAAATATTAATTATTTTTTCTTATTATATTCTTGATCATTATTAATGTATTTTTTATCAATGTGTTTTTTTTTAATTCTTATTATTAATATTTTTTAGCTCAGTTAGTGATGGCAATATGCTTCCGGGTTACTTAAGTCCCAGGTCCCAGGTTCGAACTTTGTATAAGGCAAAAATTCCACATGAGGGTGGAAAAGTCCTGTGAGTGACACGTCATTCCAAAACCATTAATTAATATGGGATGAAGGGTGGGTGTTACAATAAAAAACGCTTTTTTATGTAAAAGTTGGAGGTTCCTTTATCCCCCGCACTCCACATCACGATCTTCTCCCCTCTTCAAGATGAGTTTTTGCTTTATGCAAGGTTCGAACCCGAGACCTGAGGACTTAAGTACCACGAGAATCCCTTTGCCATTACCACTAGACCAGGGGGAGTTTTTGCTTTATGCAAGGTTCGAACCCGGGACCTGAGGGCTTAAGTACTACGGGAATCCCCTTGCCATTACCACTAGACCAGGGGGAGAACCGCGATGTGCAGTGCGGGGGACAAAGGAACCTCCGGCTGTTACACCAACCCAGCCTCCACCAAAGCCCCCCGGATGTAGTTAGAAATTTTCATTTTCATAGTCTTGTTGCTGGTGTTGATGCAGACTCTCTTTTGTACAGAGTGTTTTTGTGGGTAGGTTGTTTTAAGTATTCATTTCAGGTGTTTGATGAAATGCCCCATAAGAGCTTGACATTTTGGAATAACATAGGGCATGGAGATCCAAATGTGGCTGACACCAATCTTAACATCCTTTCCACCTATCATTTGTCTTCTGGATGAGTGTTTTATTTGGACAATCTCGATACCACCTATAGCTGAATCGACCTTATAGAGGTCAAAGAAATGAATCGTAACTGGTTAGGGGTAAAGACGGTGGTTTCTCAATTCTCTATTGTCATGGACCATGTGTGGAACAATTTGTTAGGTTGTCTGTTAGGATCTGATTTCTTGTATGAGAATGTCTTTTTGGCTTCTAATCATTCTATGTGTAATGTTGTTTGGTTTAATTAATGAATCTCTGTTTTACCGTAACAAAAATGTTCAAATAGCACAAAATATGGCAAATGTTCAGATTGCACAAAATAAATGAGCAATTAGTGTTTCAAAGCAATGGTTTCTATTGCACACAACTCATTTAAAATTACTATTTTCAATTTTTTAATACTAAAATATCTTATTTTTTAGGTTTCTACTTTTAAAATTTAAAACATTTTTCAATTGAGCCTGAAACTTTAAAAACCAACAAAAACAATTAAGTACTATAGGTTTTAACCGACTAAAATTAAAAATAACAATATCACTTTTGTTGGTGAGAAAAATATATCTCTTGTACAACCATATAGTAATGCTATGATTTGCTAAAGGCTTCTCCATGTATGAATTCATTCTTCGAATAAGCAAAAGGCACAAAGATTTTCCGACCAAGACCTTGGGAAGCACACTTGTAGATGTATCCACTTGGTGTTTATTATTGGCAAGATTAGCATGGTTATTATGGTAACTAAAATGAAAGACTAGTAATGGCTTTCTTTTGCTGAGGTAAAGCAAACAAGAAGGAGAGAGTGAGGGGCATGCAAGCAAAAAGCTCGCTGGAAAGGAAGATTATTAAGAGCTACAAGCAAGCTATGGCTAAAGGGTAAAGGACCACTAAATTGACAATAGATTCTTTCGATCATAATCTATCATGTTCTCAGTGTATATATCATGTACGATTGCATTTTGCGTTTAATACTTGCAACAAAAGCAAACAACTGTATAGTAGAATCTATTTACTAACGTTGAAATGTATTTACTTTTGGTTTACAATATGATGGGTGACAATGTGATAAGGAAATAATGGGATTGGTATTTGGTTCCAATTCACCTCGTCCCATTTAGACACTATGATTGCATTAAAAACTTCCCATTCACATACAAAATTCGATCAAATTTGCAATGGCATTATGCTGATTCTGACAGAATAGCTGCTGCAGCCACCTTAAAACCAAAAAGAGACAGTTAATTATCAGTTAGCAATAAGTTCTTCAGCTTCAGAGGAAAATAAGTATGTAGTTATAAGTAGCAAAGCTATTAAACTATAATGTTGCTCTTACTTGGACTTCGCTTTAGTGTTTGGTAACTGTCCCATTGGAATTGTTATTTTGAAGATCGGAATAACTGGTTACACGGACACTATTTGTTAGCACAAAAAAGTTAGTAGACAGCCCTTGATAATGATATGATAGATGTGAGAAAAGGGGAGAGAGAGAGAGAGAGAGAATTGGAGAAGAAAAAAAAATCGAATGGTGAAGATTAGAGACAATGCAGTGTCCAGTTTTTGCCCTGAAATTGCAAAATCTTACATTTCACGTAGTTTCGGAAGTTTCTCTGTGGAAGGAGGAAGTGGTCCTTCAAACTTGTTATTCTCCAAATGCCTTTATTTAACAATGATTGAAGAAAAAAAAGTGAGTTAAAGATCAAGTTAATTACTGTGAAAAATTTAAGAAATGACAGAAATAAAAAATAATTTGAAGGGAGGTACATACAAAGTTTCTAACTCCTTTAGTCCACTCAAATCAGGGATCTTGCCTGAGAGTTTGTTTCCCCCAAGCCAACTGTAACCAAATATTCACAAAATAGCATGATTTAGTAGTTTAAAAAACAAAAGGAATTGCTTAGGATATTTGAAGTAAAAGGACTAGATTCCATACAGGTGAGAAAGCGCAGTCAGATTGCCAATACTTGGAGGAAGTGACCCGACCAGGCCAACATTTGTTAAATTCCTTCACATATTCAAAGAGCCAAAATATGTGAATCCACCATTAAAATTAAGATGAAGGGCACTAGAGAATTTACCCGTTTCCATTTAACTTACAATGTGGTGACTCGTGCAATAAAATGATTAGAGCATGTAACTCCAGTCCATGAATTCCCTTTAGGTAGGCAAGGATCACCATGCCAATCAGGAGGTGGATTCTGAATACTTCTAGCCAAATCTTCCATTGCAATTACTATGGATAGCCAATAACAACTAAATGATTCAATCAAACAAGTCGCTTTATGATTGTAATTTAGTCAAAGAAGCTTCAAAAATAGTGAGATTAGTATAAGTTACCGTCTCTAGTTTGAGTTCGACCACCAAGAGGCAGAATCTGATAAACTTCTCCAGCATTGATCACAGGTCCAACAGGTACCCCACCAACAGGTGTCAGAGTAATTTTGGTCTGTCCAGAAAGTGGCCACTGTGCAGCATAAACTGTGACACCCTTAGCTGTGGCATTAAGGCTGGAATAAAAAGTGTGGCCATTAATAGAAACATCAAAGACTCTCCAGCTGAAAGGGCTTGGACTTCTGTTGTCTTGAAAATAGAGGGAAATGTAGTAATAGGTGCTTGGAAGGGACACATGCGGCCACTGGATTTCAAGTGTCTTCCCTCTACTAGTGGTAATTCCAGAACTGAATGCTTTAACTGGCGGCAGGTTCCAAAAGTCTGAAGAAGTTATATTTGATTGGCTTGCCACAACAGGATTTTGGTCCTTAAATGGTTGCCACATCCGGTTAAATTTGTCATCTGGAAAACTAGGTTCACATATATACAAACATCTTAATCATCAGAATTCTCATCATGTCTACTTAATTCCACATCTTCTACCACTTGAATACGCACACATTCAGATGAGTCAGCAATATTTGCAAAGTGCTAGCCTTTACTCTAATATTCCATCAAAAAAAAAAAAAATACAAACATTTACTGAACTTTTTACACTGTATTGCTTGAGAAGAAAAAATGCTTGATGAAAGCATGAGCAACAGGAAAAATAAAGAAAATGAAGCATAGGAAAAGTATAAGAAAAATTATAATAATCCTCAAATCAAAATTGAATCTGAAGTCATTCTAATAGGTTTATAATATAATTTCTTAGATAAAAAGTCTATTTTTTACTTTAATTTTACGAAATTGATTACTTAGACTAAAAAGTCTGTCATAATTGATTATTCGGACTATTAGACATATCACTTTCACACTCTTATCTAAACTTTCGATGAACAAAAATACGAGAACGATGTCATTATTTACGTACACACTTGTTAGTCACCTATTAGAACTTTTTAACTAGCACAGAGGTAGAAGCTAGTGCTCATGCCTGCCCCTCGTGTGTGTGTGTGTGTGTGTATATATGTGTGTGTGTGTGTGTGTGTGTGTGTGTGTGTGTGTGTGTGTGTGTTTGTACTCATGAGAGTTTAGACACTAAAGAAAATAAAATAAATAAAAATACAAAAGGAATACAATTTTGTACCTAATGATATCTTCACCTCCAAACGTGTTCCTGGCAACAGTTACAAGGGCATACTTGGTAAAGTCAGTAGGATTATACAAAGAACTATCCAAGCTCTTAACCTCCAAGGCTGTGATGAAAGGGCTTGAGCTACCAGTATGTGCATTCCTAGCCAAGCACACACTCAATTTTTTCCCAGACGACACTACCACAATCTCATAGTAAGAACTAAGTCCTTTGGCATAGTCCTCTGTGGTGTTCACAACGCTCCACCTGGTCCCTTCAACAATTTGATCAAACACCGGGGGCTGCTTTCCTCCATCAAAACCACCATAATAGTATATGGTCTTCACAAGGTATTTGTTGCCTTTTATGACCGGCAATGAATAGCAATATTTTCTTGCCGACGTGTTGGGAAAGTAACGTAATGTGGAGAGTGTCGGCAACAAGTCTGGTTTGTTGATTGTGGCGGCTGTTCCCACCTTAATGTAGCTCCCATCAGGAATGTATTTGAGACCGTCTACCGTTACCTCGTTGGAACCCCCACAGTTTATCAAATACCCTGCATGCATGTGTTACAAATTATTTTTTGCATTCATGGGTGCAATTCAAATTATCAAGGACAAAGGATGAAATTGTGTGCATATAAGTTGCAGGCATTGAAAAAAAAAATATGAACATAATGAATGCAAATTTAAAATCATAGGGTTAATTTGACTTGAGTATATAATTTAATTTAATGTGTACCTAGAGGATTAGAAAGGGCAGAGTGGACAAGGAGAGGGACAGTGACAAGCCAAAGGAGGAACACGGAGGGGCTCATATTGTCATAAGCCACTGCCCCACCTGAAAGCATGCATGCAATTTGGGAAGTCTTTTTGTGGTGGTTTTGTTGAAAAGAGAGGAGAAGGAGAAAGAGAAGGTGGTGGAGGGCATGGCCTGGTTCGAGATTCAGGAGTGTTGACACGTCCAAGGCTGTCCTGAAAGATAGAAATAGTCTTGACTTGGTCATACATATCCACTGTATGATCTATTGAGCGAGGTTGGCGTTAGTTGGTATTAATCTCCAAATAGTTCCTTGTTCCTTGCATACTTGAGTCCTTAATAATGTGCTCCTCTTAGATTTGTTTTACCAAAAAATGAAACCTTGAGATTGAATAATTTTGCTTCATTTTTTTATCCTAAATGTTGGTGTCCCATTATACTCTGGACAGATAGTATATTAAATATTATATAATCTGTGTTATAATTTTTAACATTTTACATATTAAATATTTCTACATAATTATATAAGTTTTTTGACATAACATGATTATATAAGTTATAGGTTAAATTAATCACAGCTTGGATGGCCAAGGATTGGGAATTGGCGTTTGTCCATGTATAGAGGGAGGACAATAAATATGCAGATTAGATGGTGAATTGAAGTCTAGAGAATAATTTAGGTTTACAGGTGCTTGAAGTTTCTCCGTCGGAGTTAGCCAGATTGATAGATAGTGATGTTATTGGACCTTCCATACCCCGCTTTGTAGCTGAGTAGTTGGTTTTTGGGTTTTCAAAAGCATAATACTTAGCTAAGGTTATTTAGGTATGGTTGGTATAGTTCCTCACACAAAACAGGATAAAAACTGTTTTGATAGTAATAGTTATGAAAGGTTAGAAATAGTAGGAGTGGATAGAGAGAAAAAAAATTATTTATTTTATGTGAGGAACAACACCAACCACACCTAAAGAACTTTACCTAAGTTTTGTCCTTTTCAAAACCCCGTTATATATACCAAAAATAAATTAATTAATTTGTCTTATATTTCTATTACAAATTTATAGCTTACAAATATTTAAAAATATCTTATGAAAATTAAATAAATAATAAATTAACAATAGATAATATTGTAAACTCAATTATTTAATAAAATAATAATTCAAAAATAAAAAATACCATAATATATGCGTAAAATTTAATGAATAATAAATAATAATAAATATGATTTTTTCTAAATTAATTTCAATTATTTTGAATAAAATTAATTAAAAATATCAATATAAATTAAGTTTAAAAAGTAAAAATAAACACACCGATTCATTCTTATTTTAAAAATATCATTTCTCAATATATGATTAATATCTTGAATGGGAGTAAAACTCGTTAAGAACCTGATTAATAACTTGGATTTTCTGATGAGAAGTTTTTTTTGGGTGTGTTACATAAGCTTCTCTTTTCTGATGCAAATGTTTGCCAATGAGGAGAATGTCATCAGCAAAAATAAATGGGAAATAGAGGGTTCACTTCATTATTCACTACATCGATGAGGCAATGACTCGGTCTATCTTTTTCTTTTTTTTTGTCAACAGTGTAGTGTAACATTTCATTCATACCGACAATAGCCTCAAAATATTACACCAAGTGCAAACGTCAACCCACTATTGGGGCGTAGTACAGGAATCATGCAAACTCTAAAATAATACCTTAAGCATGTGAGTTACTCCTGACCATAGGTAGCCACTAAGCTATCAAAACACAGACTAACCTAAACATCGTAATGACAACAAGACATCCATACCGCGATCCGGTGGTTTTGCAGGTGGACGAAGTGTATGTCCAATCCAAGATACCTTGTGCCACTCTATTTGAGCACTAGAGCAAGGTCCTCCCTGTTGAAACTTATCTTTGCTCACAACAATCTTTGGATGAGAGTCCCAATACAGTGTTTTACCACTTTCTTCTTGTTAATTTTTTCCACTTCTTGATACCTTTGATAATTTGCTCCACTTGCATATTTTTTTTATCAATGCATCTTTGTGTACCAAAAAGGGAAGGGGTAGTAGAAGGCTATGGGCTTTCAGTTAAGTGAATGTTGCTATGTATTTCAATTTGTGCTTGATTCTTATTGTGTTGGTGATGATCCCTTGAATCCTCAACCAAACCAGTACCTGAAAGACCTAATAGAAGGGTATTCCAAAAGGCCAAACTCAAAAGAGGCTTGTCATCAAACACTACAAGGGCATCCTTAAAATAGGCCTGACCCTTTAAGGTTATAAGGGTGTCCAGCTTGTAAAAAGACCAAACAACTATTGTACATTCCTGTTACACCCAATTGAGTACACAACGAGAGACACTACTAGAAAAATCAGTTTTAGAGAGGGAAGGAATCTCTCACTAAATGATTAAAAATCTGTCACAAAACTATTAGCGACAGAATTTTGTGACGAATACGAATTCGTAACTGAATTTGGCGTCACAAAAATTTTAGTGAGGGAAATTAGGATCCGTCGCAATTTGTGACAGAAAATATCCCTCACAATTCCATAAAATTTGTCACTAAATAATAGACACAAATAAAAAAAATAGCATTTTCCGTCGCTAATAGTGAGGGATTGAATCCCTCTCTATTAGTGACGAATTTTTTCCCTCGCTAATTTGCAGTTTATTATAGAAAAATAATTGAATATTACAACCGCCTCCTCCTTCCACCACCGCATTCTCCTTCGTCTCTCAGCCTCCTCATCCAACACCCAATAACCACCTGGTCCTCCATCTCAGATCCACCATCACAGAACCACCAATCAACTCCCACCGTCGCCCAGAAGAAAAAATAAATCCAGAAGAAGAGAAGAACAAATCTGGCTTACAAATCTACATATCCAGCTTACAAAACTAAACACCACGAAGCTGATCTCACAACCACCAAACGGATCTGGCGAGCACCATCAAAACAGATCTGGCGAGCACCATCGCAGATCGTTGCACGAATCTCTGACCCACTATGCTACCAGGTGCACTCCCTCATCGCAGATCTGTAAACAAAGAGAGGAGTGAGATAAGGAGAAAGAGAAAGAGAAAGGGAACACAGATGGATGAAAGATTGAGAGGAGAGATTGAGAGGAAAGATGGATGCTACCAGGCGCACTCCCTCATAGTGAGAGCAGTAATGAGAGTGGTTTTGCCGTGGTCAACATGACCGATAGTGCGCTCGAACTTGCCACGAGCTGCGCAGACAGTGAAGGGGAAGGATGGTGGGTTAGGGTTAGTTTGTGGGAGTGGTGGAGGAAGAAGCAGTTACTGCTGAAGAAGAAAGGATTTTGTTAATGTTGTGATGTTTTCTGCCTCTCTTTTGGAGGGATGCGCCGCGCCTCAATACCTAGCCTCAATCCACTGCAGATTGATAGATGAACCAAGGTTATTGGGTAATGGGTAATATTGACACTTTGACATTATATTATTAATTTATTCTTTAATGTATATTTTAGTATTTCTCTTTTTTTTTAAATTTAGGTTTTGTTTTTCTAATTTTATTTATTTCTTTAGTTTTTAGTATAAAATATTAATCTTTATTATCTTTACTTATTTGAATTTTTGTCTTTATAGTATAAACATAAACATAAATAAATTTTTTCCTTTACTTATTTGAATTTTCTGATTTAGTTATTATTTACTTAAATTCAAAATAAATATCTATATTTTCAAAATTTCTTAGTCATTTATACTTAGAGAAAACCCAGTTGTAAAAATCAGAATGAAAGTAGATATGGGTACCTCACATGTATGAAATTGTTTGCCACCTCTATTTCCTCGTAAGTACATTATTACTATTAATGTTTATTAGATTTTAATTTAAATATCTCTATTAACTTTTACTATTTTTACTTTAGAATATTTTTATTTTCAATTTTAATATTTTTAAATTAATTCCAATGTTTAATACGTAAATTCTTTTTTAAAGTTTTTTATTTTAATTTGTTAATCAATGTCATTTCTGTTTTAGAAATATTTAACTAAAGAAATTGAATTTATATATTATTATTAGTATTTAACCAAAATACACACAAACATATCTCAAATAGATAAGAAATAATCAATTGACATAATATATAATTCTATATAATTTTAAAATGTAGAATTTTTTTTTAAAATAACTAGATATAAGATATTGAAAAAAATAATCATTTCAAAAAAAAAATAGTGACGAAAAATATCCATAGCTAATCATTGAGTTTAAAATCCCTCACAAAATCTGTCGCTGTTAGTGAGGGAAAATATTCGTTGCTATTAGTGAGGAAAAATGTTCCTCGCTAATCATTGAGTTTAAAATCCCTCACAAAATCCGTCGCTGTTAATGAGGGAACATATCCCTCGCTATTAGTGAGGGAAAATATCCCTCGCTAAACATTAAGTTTTAAAATCCCTCACAAAATCCGTCGCTATTAGTGAGGAAAAATATCCCTCGCTATTTGTGACGGATTTCGTCACTAAACTACATTTTACAAATTTTGTGACGAATTTAGTAACAGAAGAGTTAGAGAGGATATCTTTCCGTCTCAAAAATCCCTCACAAATGCATTTTAGTTAATTTGTGACGGATTTTGTGACGGATGAATTAGTGGCGGATTTTTTCCATCACTAACTCCGTCACAAACTAGATACAACTTAAGTCCACCTGATATCTTATTTTTCGTCACTAAATCTGTCACTATTAGTGAGGGATATGTGTCCTTCTCAAATTTTCCTCTCTAAAATCGATTTTTCTAGTAGTAAGAGGGGACACGTCTTTGCTCTTATTGTAGGTAGAGAAATCAAAAGGCCTAGAGGTGTTCTATCTAGAATAGCATCAGAAACACCACCGCAGCTCAAAATAAATTAGGGAAAAATCAAAATAGACAACAAATTTGATATCAAGACAACCCCAATTCAAAATTCATATAGGCTAGGATCTGTACTAGATAGCTTTCTAATCAAATTCAAGCTCGCCTTAACAGGGATCCTCTCTCTCGTGCTCACCTGCATCGGCGCTATTGAGTACGAGGGGGAGACTGAGCGGCTGTGTGCATAGGAAGCACCCCCAAAAGGTATGAGTCCATGGCAAAGGATGTGCAACAAGCTTGTTGCTCCGGTATCGTTTTGGCAGGGGCGAGTCCGGTGGTGCTGATAAAGATGCTTCAGATAGAAAGTGATATAATTAGCTACAACAGGGTAGGGAATAATTTGGTGGTTGCTATTAGGTGGCCCTGGAGGGAGTGGTGGGAGGTCAGGGTCTTCTGTGGCTGCTCAAGGGAGCCATGGGTGAAGGGGAACACACGGTGGCAAGGGGGAAGGAATAGACGCCCCTGTAGGGCGCTAAAACCCACTAAGAGGAAACGAGATCCCGTCGTCGAGATGCAAAAAACCTAGCAGACTATTCCTTATGCGCATACTAGGAAACATTTTGGTGAAAAGAATCATGACTTGATCTTCTAAACATAGAACAAAAAGATATGAAGATAAAGGGCAACCTTGTCGTAACCCACGTGAAGAAGAGAACTCAGGGCTTGGTCCACCGTTCCAATTTTATGCATACTGCTAAAAGAAATAGAATGCATATTGCTCGATCATGTTAGCTAATTGTTATATTAAAAATATTGATGAGTACTATCAACACACTTTCTAACACTTTCTTCTCATCATTCACTATATTATTAGTTGAAATTCAAATGGATCTCACATAAGTTTAGTGTGTGTGACTCGTAGAATTTCAACCAATAGAAAAAAGAGTGTTAGAAAGATTCTAGCCTTTTTCTAAAAGTTTAACTGAATTAATTCATAAAAAAATTCCTATCATAAATCTCCAAATATTCTAATAAAAAATAAAAATTGAAGGATTTAAGATAAAAAAAATTGACAATAGTATTAAATATGTTTAGTTTTAAAAACAAAATAATTTAATTGGCTCGGGAATTTAAGAGATCAAAATCCAACATAATTGTACAGAAGTGCCATAATAATAATAATAATAATAATAATAATAATAATAATAAGCACCCTTAATATATATTGATTACAAAAATTATTGAACGAGAAAATTATTTATATTTAAAACACAAATTCTTATTTACTACTATCTTTTTAATAACAAAATATGTAATAAAATTAAATAAATTTTTTTTGGATAGAATATATTAAATAATTTAATACAATATATTTAACACTTAGAACATTTAACAGTAATATTTTATGTTGAAGTTCAGCATTGTAACGTAACTTCAAAAAAAAAATGTTGACCCTGGCCAAAACCAGTTAGCAAAGGTCTTAAGGAAAGTGAATCACCTCCATCGGTACTTAGAGCAACTCCATCGCCGAACCCGCTTTGGGTTCTTCCCTTGCCACATCACTTATAAAGAGTTCTACTGTTTTTCCTCTCCATTAGCGAACCCATTCCGTTCTTCAAGTTTAAGACTCGAACCCACCTTTTTCCTCAACGAACGCGAATAAGAACGATTTCGTCCCAACGAACCCGTTTGCAACTAGTTCACCAAATGTCGCACTCCAGCAACGAACTGAGCAAAAATAAGTTTTTGATTGTTACACGCTGGCGAACTCTATTTATCGAACTGCCATTGGAGATGCTCTTATGCACCTGGATCCGAACGTGAGCCCAATACTGAAAAGCCATTATCCAATTCTCGAATTTCAAATTGCGCTTTTGCTTAGCTACAAAGTAAAGGTTCCCCAAAAAAAAAAAAAACCAAAAGAGTTAATTAATGGAAAAAACTTAAGTCAAGTTTTATAGGTCTTGTCAGTCTCACAAAATAGATAAAAAAATTATATCACTTTTACTATTTTTAACCTCTCATAACTACTACTATCAAAACAGTTATAATTCCAATATAGGAAATGAACAACAACAGAATGACCTAAGCAACTTTCCCTAACTTTTTTACCTTAATAAATTTGCTCTTCTTTTTCTTTTTTCAGAAAAAAAAACAAAAAGTGCGTTAAAACCACGCCCGAAGCAGCAGTCCAGCCAGCAGAGCAAGCAAGCGTGTTGCCCGAGTAACCGGTAGTAACGCTATAAAACCGTCAACTGATTATTCTCAACATTCAAAATCCAGAAATCAAAGCAAAAAGAATCAAATCAATTTTGAATTTGATGGGAACCTCTCAGAGCCGCGAGGGCCTCGAAGTCACCGACTCAGACTCTGATTATGATGAAGAAGAAGAAGAAGAAAAGCAAGAGGAAGAGCAAGAGCAAGATCAATACCAAGACGCCCAAACTTCCTCCCATTCCCAATCCACCCAGCTCGACGAAGTTGACGCCAGGCTCAAAGCCTTGAAACTCAAATATTCTTCATCTTCATCTTCCCAATCACAATCACAACCCCAAACTCAAACCCCTCTTTCCAAAAATGCAGTCAAGCTTTACCTTCACATCGGCGGTAACACTCCCAATTCCAAGTGGATCATCTCCGACAAACGCACTTCCTATGCCTTCCTCAAATCCTCCGAAAATAACGACGACAACGATGACGACGACGAAAACCACGTCGCTGACGGTCAGTGGGTTCTCAAGGTCGGTTCCAAGGTTCGTGCTAGGGTTTCCACCGAACTGCAATTGAAGATGTTCGGCGATCAACGCCGCGTCGATTTCGTCTCCAACGGCGTCTGGGCTCTCAAATTCCCCACCGACGAATCCTACCGGAGATTCATCACCGAATTCCAGGACTGCATGTTCGAGAATGTCTACGGCCTCTCCCCCACCGAAGAGCACAAGATCAAGGTTTACGGCAAGGAGTTCATCGGCTGGGTGAAGCCCGAAGCCGCCGACGATTCCGTCTGGGAAGATGCAAGCGCCGACGATACTTCCGGGAAGAGCCCCGGACCCGTTCGAAGCAGAGGAGACTTGATGGAGGAGTTCGAAGAGGCCGCGAACGGAGGGGTTCAAACCCTAACGCTCGGCGCTCTCGACAACAGTTTCATGCTCAACGACACCGGCGTTCACGTTTACCGGAATTTCGACCGTGGAATTCACGGCAAGGGCGTTGCCGTGAAATTCGACAGCGGGAGTCTCCGGCAAGAGACGCCGAACAAGGCGTTGTTGATGAGGGCGGAGACTAACATGATGCTCATGAGTCCCCTGAGTAGTGGAAACCCCCACGCTTCAAACCTTCACCAGCTCGATATAGAGACCGGGAAAATCGTCACAGGGTGGAAATTCGAGAAGGATGGTGCTGATATCACGATGAGGGATATCACAAATGATTCTAAGGGGTCACAATTGGACCCTTCGGAATCAACGTTCTTGGGGTTGGATGATAACAGGCTGTGTCAATGGGACATGCGCGATAGGAAAGGAATGGTTCAGAATATAGCCACGGCTGGTTCACCTGTTTTGCATTGGAACCAGGGGCATCAATTCTCCAGAGGAACTAACTTTCAGTGCTTTGCAACAACTGGAGATGGTTCCATTGTGGTGGGGTCTCTTGATGGGAAGATAAGGTTGTATTCGAAGACATCGATGAGGCAGGCTAAGACTGCTTTTCCTGGGCTTGGCTCGCCGATTACCAGTGTTGATGTAACTTATGATGGCAAGTGGGTGTTGGGTACCACTGACACTTATTTGGTGCTGATTTGTACATTGTTTACTGATAAAGATGGGAAAACAAAGACTGGATTCGGTGGTCGTATGGGAAACAGGATACCTGCTCCTAGACTGTTGAAGCTTACTCCTCTGGATTCACATTTGGCTGGCGCCAGCAATAAGTTTCATGGGGGGCATTTCTCATGGGTAATCACTCTTCTTTATTATTGTTTCATTGCCTTGCATTTCTATTAACATCTTAAATCTTACTAACATGTAGCATCATTTTCATGTGGATGAAATATGAATGTCAGCAAATGAGCAAAACACTATTTGAAACTTTGTGTCCAACACTATCTTTATTGTTTGGTTACTTTGAATCTAGTTTTTCTAGTTGGTTACTTACTAACTGTCTTTGATTGATTACTATGAATCTAGTTTTTCTAGTTGGTTACTTACTAACTGTCTTTGATTGATTACTATGAATCTAGTTTTTTTTTTGGTTATATCCCTTATTTAATTGAAGAACTTTTTGTTCATACATGCAAATTTCATCAAACAGAAAAGTTTGTGATTAAAATTTCCATCAATAGTTCACAACTGAATTTGATTTTAGCGTTTCTTTCGTTATGGTCAATTATTTTCTCTTCCTATTATAGGCTTATTACCATGGATTGAACTTCATCGTGTCTACGAATCGGCAATAGGATGGGGTAAACCTAGTGGATGTGGACCAGATACTTTCTGTTCCTTTTGTTTTGGTTACATTGAAATTGTTTAAAAAGTTAGTTACACATTAGTGAATGGTGCCAAAGAACCAGATTGAAAAATTTCTTAAATAAACTTGGTTTCAAAGACTTTTGTTGTCCTAGGTATTCCTGTTTATTTTCCCAACAAGTTTAATCTATGGAAACTTGCTAACAAATACTTTCAATTAACTCCGTAGTTTGTTATCTAAGTAAGCTATATCATGTCTCCTATGAAACAAAGATTTTCTCTGTTGTTCTGGTGTGCCTTCTCTGGGGTTGAAATTACCCTGCCTTTGTTGAAGATGTTAACATTATAGAGGTAACGTGATCCATATCGGAGCATTGGTGGAATTATCATGGAGCTGATCTAATGGAGCAAGATATGCAAGTGCCATATTGAAAAATTGATGAGATAAAATGATAATGGGTAATTGGGTAGCATTTAGTATTAGAGGATATTTAAAAGTTTGGCAAAAGGGATGCAAGAATAACGGGAATGGTGCAAGCAAGTATGGGATCACCATGAGTAGAGTGCAGAACATGGCTTTAGGTAGGTTAAGAACTCGAGTTGGCATGATTCAAAATTTGTTCCATCAAGTGGTATTTTGACAATGCCTTTTGTATATTGGGCTGAGATTTATTTGAAATATAGACATAATGTGCAATTAATTGCGCAAAAGACTTGAGTAACAAGGAAATGGTTATTTGCGCACAGTAGAAAGAACATTTTCATATTCTTTGTATTACATACACATTTGTAGTAATTAGTGAACTATAAATATGGATAGCCTCTTATGCACCCTAACATAGGATATTAGAATTCCTTGTTTATTCCATGTTGTATAGGTAATGTGAATTAGAAAAATTAATTCAAACTGATGACAATTAGTGGTGTAAAAGTTAGTCAACTTGCAGAAAGTATACTCATTTGTTTTTTGTCTTTCAGGTCACTGAGAATGGTAAACAAGAACGCCACCTTGTTGCGACTGTGGGCAAGTTCAGTGTGATTTGGGATTTTCAGCAGGTAAAGAACAGTGCTCATGAATGTTACAGGAATCAACAAGGACTGAAGAGCTGTTACTGTTATAAGATAGTATTGAAGGATGAATCAATCGTAGAATCACGATTTATGCATGACAAATTTGCTGTTAGTGACTCCCCGGAAGCTCCATTGGTGGTAGCAACTCCTATGAAAGTCAGCTCTATCAGCCTGTCTGGAAAGCGACATGCTTAAACCTTCGTTTACGGCTTTTTTTTTTTTTTTCTTCCTTTTAAGGTTTCAATTTTCTTGTGTTAGGAGTGCCTTTGAACATCGTATTGTTTGTATTCAAGTCTCTGTGATGCTATCTATTCTTCTGTACAGAAAAGTTTATGTTGCCCTGTATCTGTTTTCTTTCTTATATATACTATGGTCATACGTTTTGTGATTACAATTGTTTGGGTTTGCAAAGACTGATGAACTGTCATACATTTCCACAGCCGGTGGGTTTTGTGGTCGCATTAGGAGAAAATTATTTATTTCTGGCATGTAAGTTTCTTTTTTTGACAGAAGGCATGTAAGTTTCTAATCACGGCAGTTGTTTAAATTATTCTCCATGAATAGTTTTATTGGACTTTCAAATAAGCCTTACAGTTCAAAAAAATTTAACGGGATTTTTTGTTTTTAGAATTTTTAAATAGATCCTTACTTCTTCATAATTTAACTTCGTGTTTTTTTACATAAGGCAAACAATATTATTAAACAAATTGGAGGCAAAACACAGCACCAGAAGTGCCGAAGTTTTGCAGAAGATTACAATTAACAGAGGTATACGAACAAAATATTCATAGTTTGTCAACCTTTAATTATGTTGTTAGCGATGTCTAAGGTGCACCCAATCATTAGTTGTAGGTGTTGGTGAGTAGTTGATTGATTATAATTAAAAAGGACAGTTGAGATTGACATTGGCTGACGATACACGGTTTGGTTTTGATGATTCTAAGATGTTTAGGAATGTATTATGGAATGGTTTAATGTAGAATATAAGTAAGATATAAGTAAAGATTGGTGGTAGCACTGGTTTAGAATAACTAAGGATTGACTTGGGAAGGTGTAAAGTTGTGAAAGAGAACTGGAAATAGACCAAAGACGACATTTAATTTAATCGTTTAGACCGGCACCCTTTAATTGCCGGAAAATAGATGTCATTAGAGGCAGTTTGTTACGAATTACTCCCTCCGTCCTTTAATATAAGACCCTTTTGACCATTTCAAGCTCCTTAAGAAAGTGGGTTTTGTTAGTTATTAGCATTAAATTTATATAAAATGTGTGTTATTTTTTCCAAGTTACCCTTCCCATCTTCCAAGACTATTAAAAGAGAGAGAGAATTAATGCACCTTGATATAAGGAGTAATTTTGTAAAAAAAATAATAATTAATGCATCTTGGCATTTGAAAATGGTCTTATATTAAGGGACAAGAAAATTTTACAAAAAAGTCTTATATTTAGGGACGGAGGAAATACTATTTACTAAAAAAATCACTATTTTTTAATAGAAAATTATTTCTAGAGAGGTTGAGTGTGTTTATTTCAGCTTTTTAAAATAATAGAATCCGGAAGAACAAAAATTGAGTTAAAATGAAAAGCTGATACGAGCAGTGGCGGAGCTTTACCGAATTATCTAAGGGAGCCAAATATCAATTAAATATATATATTATTATTTCATAGATATCTTGGCGACTGCTGGTGGTGCAGTGGTTTGACTCGGTTCGTCTTAAGCCCATGGATGTGGTTTGAATCTCATTCAAGCCACAAATTTTGGTCATTTTTTGCAAGAAAAAGTTATATCCGGCATGAAAAATAAAAAATCACCTTCCTTGTGGACTCGAACCCCGATGCGATGGGTGGAAAAAAAGGTATTACCATTGCGCCATGGTGAGTTTACTAAATGCTATTGGCGCAATATATATATATATATATATATATATATATATATATATGAGAGAGGAATGCAAGATGTTTGGGGGTGGCACAACTCCTCTATATCTCCACTAAGCTCCGCCCCTATATACGAGTAGCTTTTACGGTAAAGCTGTTGCGATAGATGAAAGAGAATGTTGCATTAAGAGACAAAGAAATTTCAATGATATGTTGCGGACAAAAGTAACCATGCCATTTTACAGGATGCTTTAATTTACTTTACTTCGTAACGTATATACTGCCTTATAATGTAATAATATATATAATAAAAAAAATGTAACAATATATAAATACTATAAAGAATGTTATACATAACCTCTCTGACACACTCTTTTGAACACATTCTCTCTCATCGGCCACATCATCCTTTTTTTAAAACACTTTAACCGGTAACCAGCTCCCTTAGTCTAGGATCATGCGTTTTGATTCTTCTGGGTTTTCTGTTTTATCGTCACCTTTGGCGAAATGTTCGTCCCCATCGTCTCCGGCGTTTCCCACTAACAGCTCAGCGAAGCAAACCAATATCCCAAAAAAATACAACTTTCTAAACTCGACCCGCAATGAAAAACCCAAAAATGATAGTGTTATCACCAGAAAATATCAGTCACAGCCGATGAAGGAAATAGTCGATGCGTGGGATAAGCCGATCAGGTTGGTAGCCGAAAACTGGTCCCATTGAACCGAGGTTAGAAAGGAAAATGTTAGAAGTTCAGGGAGCATCGTAAGGTCAGCCGATTATTAAAGAGTTTAGCCGATGTGGATAAAGGAAATATCCGATTATTATGGTCTCATCGGCTGAGCTATGGTTGATTAATATAGAGCTTTGAAGCTCGACCAAGGATTAAGTATGTAAAAGTCATGGATTTTGGCGCCAAAATGACTAAAGCTAGCTCTTGAAGGTCTTCAACGCATTTAACACGTGATAAATCGTTTGCCCAGCCGATGGGAGAGCGGTTAACCCACGATACGCATGAGGAAGCAGTTGAGGGACACCCACGACCGCTCGTTGTTAGCCATGAACGTACGGGACGCATAGTGGCCGATAGGGGGCGGTTACATTTTTGTTTTTTTTCTTTTGTATATATATACCTTCGCTGAGAAATGTAAAAACACACCGAATCAATCAAACAACTATTTCTTTTGCAATTTATCAGCTTTTTACAGCATTTATCTTAGCCGATTCCATGTATCTTAGTCTTAGCCTTAGCATAGCGTAGATTCACCACACTCAACGCTTTCTGGAGCAGTTGGGGAACCCATAATCGAGAATCAGAGTTCCGTTCTCGGTGTAATCGCTTAAACAGGAATCAATTTGTCGGCTGGACGTTAGCCGAATCCTCTGATTTTTCCACGCGAACAAGTTTGCTTGCGCCCGATGGGACCATAGGTGAATTGAAGGACATGTTTGATTCTCCAGGGCAGGATCACGCTTGGCGTATGAACCTGAGGTCCGGAAAGAAACTCAACAACAACATGGAGTCGAGTTCAAATCCCAAAAGAACCCCATCACGCAAGAACAACGAGTCAGCATACACCTTGGGTATGCCCATAGTGGTAAGACATTCCGTCTCACTTTTGACCTCTGCGGAAATGAGTAACCCAGAGAATACCGAAGCTCCAATGGTCATGACCACTTCTTTCATCAAGCAGTAGATTGATATGGGAATTCATGACATTATGTACCAAGTGTCAAGGCAATTGGCAGATATTGTCAGACCCATGGTGCATAACGAGGTTCAGCAGGCGAGAGACATGGAGAGCAGCCGAGGACAGCAAGGTGAACACTCGGCTAGTTCTGCGTTGGCAGGGGGAACGGGCAAACCCAGCACGCACAAGGCAGTCAGGTTTGGCAGCCTCAGCCGAATGTGGTTCAAACTGGGCCTTTTCAGGCACAACCCATACCACTACCGGTAGGGCCACCAACCCAGACGTGCGGTGATCAGCAGAATACATGGGTACCACCCGTCTTTGGGGGCAAGTGATGCCACGATCGGCGAATCTGCGGTATGGGCAGATCAACATGGCCCGGAGGCCAATTAACACGGTTGGACATATCGGTCTGCCGCCAATAATGTCGTATGCTCCAACGCATAGCCCTACTGTGCAGGCAAACTCATATGGACAGCCGAATTGGCAGCCGATGGCCCCTGGTTATGGTTCAGGGAAGCTATCCGTGATTGGAATGCCAACAATCCACCATTACGCCAACCGCAACCAGTCCCCACGCCATACCCTCCAAAGAAGTTCAAATATACTACGAGCGGTACCGCAACTATAGGGAGAGCGGACATGGAACAACTGTTCCACCTTTACCCCGAATGCATCGGTTCCAGGGACTCAGGTCGGAGGTTTTGGGGAATATGGCCCAGAGCAGCAATGGACTACTAATCCACCTCTAGGCAATGTTCCACCAAATACCTTTAACCTTCAGAATTCGTTCCAACAGGCTTCCTCCTGGAGACCAGTGGGTCAGAGCACGCCCCAGCTGAATCCACAAGATAATCGGTAGGGAGCCTCCCACTTGATAGACCCAGAAATGATCGCAAATACCATCAAAAAGTACTTCGGGATACAGTTAAAGCCGTTGGACCGTCCTGTTTACAGGAAACCGTACCCTGAATGGGTGGATCGGATGGTTCCTCTCCCTAGGGGATTCAAAACTCCAGATTTCACCATATTCTCAGGGGAAGATGGTAAGTCTACCATGGAGCACATAGGGCGTTTCACACCAAATGTGGTGAAAGCAAATGAATGAGTATCACAAGCTTCAACTTTTCCCATTATCACTCATCGGGACAACGTTCACCAGGTATTCCTCCTTACCTCAAACTCGATGCAATTGGTACATGGAGAGGTGTTTCCATGATAGATTTTACTGGCCACAACCTCAAGTTACAGTAACCGATCTAACTAGTCTCAGGCAACAAGTTGATGAGTCGGTTACTCATTATATTGAAAGATTCAGAAAGAAAGCAGGGAAATGTTCTGTGCAATTCCCTGAAACCGAATACACCTCCATGGTGATTAACAACATGCACCCGCAGTTGAAGGGGAAGTTAGTAGGACAAGCCTGCACAGATTTGAATCAACTGGCAGAAAGGGTTATCCGAGTTGAGCAATATATCCAGGAAAAGGAAAAGCGAAGGGCTAGCCGAGGAAAGGGCCCCCATCTAGTCTCTATTATAGAGGTAGAAGAATCTGACTCCGAGACGGCTGACCTCACTGCTGATATGATGGTAGCCGAAATAGTCAAAGGGAAGAGCTATTCCTGCCCAGCACTGAAGGCCGCTAAGGCCAAGGAAACTGAGTCAACAGAGGATAGGGCAGGGTACTCGTTTGACATAACCAAGGCAGACCAGATTTTCGATTACTTGCTCAAGGACAAGCAAATTTGGCTGCTAGAGGGGCATCGGATTCCACCTCCTGAAGAATTGATGAACAAGAAATACTGTAAGTGACACAACTCATATAACCATTCTACAGCTAACTGTGTAGTTTTCAGGAAGGCCATACAAAAGGCTATTAAGGAGGGTAGGTTCAAGCTAGCCGATAAGAGCATAGCCGAGATGTCAGTAGACACCAATCCATTCCCAGCTGTAACCATGGCCATGGTGTCTTTCTCAAGGCCTGATCAGCCCAGGCCAATAAGAGGGGAACAATCCATCAGGAGTGTTTGGATGCCCAAAGAAGAATCCAAAAGAAACCAAGAGGTCACCAGGGGATCTGTGTTTGACAGATTGGGAAACCCACCAGTGTTACCGAAAAACGCTGGGGGCCAACCATCTTCGAGCCGATTCCATGGTAAACCTCCCAGACCCGGACGTTTGACTAACGAGTTGATCAGCCAGTACCGCAACATGCACTCGAAGACTGAGAGAACGCAGCATGCTCAGGAGACTGGGGGGCAAACTCAACTGGGAACCTCAGCTGAAGCCCAGCCGAGTATGCCCAGGATCACTGAGGACCCTCTCCCAAAGTCTAAGAGAAGGGTGGCGGAGTTCAATGTCGAAGGGGGAATGTCCTCTCTTCGCATAACCGTAAGGAATGATGATGAACTCAAACCACAGAGGATGATCAAGCCAGCTGCAAATGTCAAAGAAGGGAAGTGGGTGGTTAATCAACCTCCGAAGAAGAAAGAGTTCAAGCCAGTCACACTGACTAGAACACAGAAGAGAAGGCTGCAGAGGGCTAGATCCTTGCAAAGAATGAAACAAACCCTGCAGTTGATAGCCGATGCCAAGGCAGCCGATAAGAAGGAGATCCCCGAAGCTAAAGTGGCAGAAGCCATTCACAGGGCTTTTGGACCTTGCGGTTTGGAGCCTGACAAAGTTGAAATTGATCAAACCAAGGAAGCCCCAGTGACAATCCCGGTTGCCGAGGTAGACATAGGGCAACCTGAAGAAGGAAAAGGGGAACCTGGTAAAGAGGAAGGGCATATTCACACATACACAAACTGCT
The DNA here is from genome assembly GCA_037113605.1 of Calophaca sinica. NCBI lineage: Eukaryota > Viridiplantae > Streptophyta > Magnoliopsida > Fabales > Fabaceae > Calophaca > Calophaca sinica. The sequence continues at coordinate 95,784,274 of CM073734.1, read as the reverse complement.
TGAATGGTAATGACGAGCCGATCTTAGAGTCTGGTTACCGAGAAGATTCAATTTTGGATTATCTCTCAGATGAGAGTGAAGCCGGATTGATGGCCGCCATCGAGGTCGTTAGCCTGATCCCAAGTGAGTTCTGGGCTGGTTACCCCCAGATCGAACACTTAGAAGGAGACGTATTTGTGGAAGAAGCAGAATGGGCAACTTTAGCCGATGACACGACAAAAGATGCTTTGAGTACTGTATTTGGTAAGCCAACCGAAGACGTGATGAAGCACTTGAAGCCCCTGTATGTGAGAGCCCACATCAATGGCAAGGCTTTCAGTCGAGTGTTCGTTGATAATGGGGCGGTATTGAACGTGATGCCAGTGGCCACCTTGAGGAGTCTGAACAAGTCTGAAGAAGACCTGATCCCAACTAACATGAAAATGGCTAGCTTCATGGGAGAGGCTTCGTCTGCCTTAGGAATCCTGATAGCCGAGATTACAGTTGGCCCCAAAAGCATCAAGTCAGCTTTCTTCGTGATTGATGGCAAACCATCTTATGCAGTCCTGCTAGGGAGAGATTGGATCCACACCAGCCAGTGCTTACCTTCCACCATGCATCAGAAGCTCATTTTTTGGGAAGGGGATAAAATTGAAATAGTCCCAGCCGATGACAATCCATTCCCAGCTGAGGTACAAAATCTAGAAGCTTTGTTCTACTCTCCCTCTGTGGCTCCCATAGCTGTTACTGAGGAATACGAGGAAGGATCCTGGGAATCTTGTAACTTGACACCCCAGGGGTTCAAAATCGAGCAATTAGCCGAACCACGGCTAACCACGGAGGTTTGATATGTTTAAAGACACCCAGGTGGTGCAGGACTTATGGGACCGGCTAGAGGCTTTTAGGATTGAATCTCACGTAGCTGAGTCCTTGCTGATAGACAAACAACAAGGCGATGGCCTCACATCGGCAGACGAGATCACGGAGTTGCCGATGGAGTTTGAATCACCTATTCGGAGGACTTTGCCAACCTTTGAATCACAAGACCCCTTGGAGGACCTCAATTTAGGGACTCCGTAAGAGCCTCGGCTAACGAATCAGCGGATTCTTTGGGGGAAGAGGATAAGAAAGAGGTGGTAGCCCTGTTTGAAAAAATATAAAGACCGCTGCATGGGATTATCATGAGATGCCTGGGCTAGCACGAGAATTGGTGGAGCATAGGCTACCGATCAAGGAGGGATTCAAACCACATAAGCAGCCGCCTAGAAGATACCATCCTCAACTGATACCACAAATCAAAGCGAAAATCGAGCGTTTGCTCAATGCTGGGTTCATCAGAACAGCCAGGTACGTAGAGTGGTTAGCCAACATAGTACCTATCAAGAAGAAGAATGGCAAGATTCGAGTTTGCATTGATTATAGAGACTTGAATTTAGCCACCCAAAGGACGAATATGTGATGCACTGGCGAACATGTTAGTCGATGCATTGCCACACATGGTATTTTAACCTTCATGGGCGGGTACTGGATATAATCAAATACTTGTAGCTGAGGAGGACACTCACAAGATCGCATTCAGTGCCCAGGGCAATCGGGAATTTATGAATGGTTGGTGATGCCATTCGGCTTGAAAAATCTTTGGGGCCACCTACCAGGAGAGCAATGAACGCTATCTTCCATGATCTAATCGACAAGACTATGGAAGTATACATAGACGATGTGGTGGTAAAATCCAAAAACTTCAAAGCCCACCTAGCCGATTTGGAGCAAGGCTTTGCAGAGGATGAGGTCCATAACTTGAAGATGAATCCTGCAAAGTGCATGTTTGGTGTATCGGTGGCAACTTCCTTGGTTTCTTGGTGCATCAAAGGGCATTGAAATAGACCAAAACAAATCCAAGGCGATGATGGAGGCTAGACCACCCAGAACAAAAAGGAGTTCTGAGCTTTCTTGGGCAAAATCAACTTTTGAGAAGATTCATAGCTAATTAATTTGGTAAGATGAAGGCTTTTTCCCCTTTCTTTGAAGCTCAAGAACGCCGAGGAGATGGTGTGGGTCCTGAGCAATGAAGAGGCCTTTGGACAAATAAAGAAGGCTTTAGCTAGTCCACCAGTTTTGGTGCCCCCCATGCCAGGGAAGCCTTTGAAACTTTACATTGCAAATTGCCAAGAGTCTATCTACTGTTAGCACAGATGTCAAGATGGAACTGAAAGAGCGGTGCACTACCTTAGCCGAAGTCTCAATGATGCTGAGACCAGATATACTCCATTGGAGAAGTTGTGCCTGTCTTTGTTCTACGCTTGTACAAAACTTGAGTATTATTTAATGCGACATGAAATCTTAGTTTTATGCAAAATTGACATTGTTAGGTACTTGCTTAATAGGCCTGTCTTACAAGGTCGCTTGATGAAGTGGGCTATTAAGCTCATCGCCTTCAGCGTTGAAATCGTCCCATTAAAGAGTGTCGAGGGTCGTGCACTAGCCGATTTCTTGGCGTAACATCCCTCAAGGTGGAAGTGGATGACCCTTGGGTACCCCCAATTACTTGCATAAACCTATTGCCTTGGGTCCTAACTTTTGATGGGTCCAAAACCCGAAAGGAGTCGGCCGGGGACAATTACCAACCCAGAAGGGAAGATGTGGAGGTTTGCGTATCGGCTAAACCCAGATTTAACTAACAACCAAGCCGAGTATGATGCCATGATCATAGGGTTAAAGCTGTTGGCCATGATGGGCACTGAGTACATTCATGTAAAGGGCGACTCCCAGTTGGTGGTCAGACAACTAACCAAAGAATATGGGTGCAACAACCCAAATCTGTTGGCGCGTTATGCAACGGCTGACAGATTGATTCATCAATTTATTGATGCAAAGGTGTCATACATCCCTAGAGGAGCTAATATGGAGGCGAACGATCTGGCCCAAGAGGCCTCCGGATATAGGAACTCTTTGCTGACTTTAGAGTACGACGAATTACCAGCCGAGGTAATGGTCGCAGACCAAATCGATTCATGGAGGAATGAGTTGATCGAGTACTTACAAGATCCTTCTAAGTGCACTAACCCCAAAGTTAGGAGACGAGCTCTAAGGTATGTGCTTCTTGATGATGAATTGTATAAGAGAAGCATGAATGGGGTATTGTTAAAGTGCATAGATAAAAATGAAGCCCTAAGGGTTATGGGTGAAGTTCACGAAGGCATATGCGGCTCGCATAGGGTCAGCCGATTATGAAATGGTTGATTTATCGCCATGGCTATTATTGGCCTACCATCACAAATTATGCTTTCGACGCCAAAGGATGTGAAGAATGCCGGTGCATGGTCCCATTCGTAGGGTACCGGTGAATTGATGCATCCAGTGGTGAAACATTGGCCATTCAGAGGCTGGGCCATGGATTTGATCGGCAAAATCCATCCACCATCTTCCAAAGGTCACAATTTCATTATTGTGGCAACCGATTACTTTACTAAGTGGGTGGAGGCTCAGCCGATGGTCAAGGTACAACAAGATGACGTTATCCGATTCATTCAACACCAGATCATATACAGGTTTGGGATTCCAGAGACCATCACCATGGATTAGGGAACTATGTTCACTGGAGATAAGGTGGTTGCCTTTGCTCGGCAGTTTGGGATTAAATTGATACATTCATCCCCATATTATGCACAGGCCAATGGACAAGTCGAGGCAACCAACAAGATTATCGTGGACCTGATCAAAAAGAATTTGGAAAACAAGTCCAGAAAATGGCATTTAACTCTGGATGAGGCTTTATGGGCCATAAGGAATTCCAAGTCAACGGCCACGGGCACAACTCCATATCGGCTGACTTACGGCCAAGATGCGGTTTTGCCTTTGGAAATCAATGTCACTTCTCTAAGAGTGGCGAGACAGAATTCCTTAAGCCTATAAGAGTATCAGCAAGCCATGCTTATGGAGCTGGATCAGTTGGATGAAGATCGGTTAATGGCTTTAGAAAGAATTGAGGCAAGCAAGCGCAAAATGGCCAGTGCCTACAACAAACATGTTAAGTTGAAGAGGTTTGTTGAGGGTGACCTAGTTTGGAAAACTATTTTACCAATAGGAGTCAAGGACCCTAAATTCGGTAAGTGGTCACCAAATTGGGAAGGTCCATTCACGGTTAGTCAAGTATTCGCAGGAAACGCGTATCAGCTAGTTAACGTGCAAGGCGTAGAGATGAACAGAAGCATAAATGGCAAGTATCTGAAGAAATACTACCCCACGGTTTGGCAAAGCATACTTGAACAATAAAGGAGCTATTTATAGACAAAAAAGGAAATTGTTCTGATGACCACAGGCCGGCCACCTAGCCAACAAAAATACTTAAAAAACAACTGAAAATAGCTAGTCTGTTGGGTTAAGAGTGGCTGCAACTGGGGAATCGGCAACCATAGCAGGATCGGCTGCTTCCACCTAGTCAGGGGTACAGGCGGGCTCGGCTGCCTCTTGAGGATCAGCCTTTTGCATAGGATCGGCCACTTCTTGTTGGTTGGAGGCTTCAACCGTGCGGTTGCACCTCTACGCCATCGCCCTACCAATCTCAGCTGCATCTACAGCCATGTCTTCCGGCCCAGAAGGAAGAATGACAGTCGTCCCACTGGTAGCCGGCGCTTCAGTGGCCACCACATCGGCAAGGGTGCTTTCCAAAGCGGACTAGCGATTCTCGGCTTTGAATCAGAGCTTGGTGGCGGTGTCGAAAGATTGTTCCTTCGCCGGTTTAGCGAGCCGTGATTCATCCCACTGATGGTTCGCCGAGTCTATGCCTTCTCTGCCCTTCTGCATATCCTGTTCCAAACCATCTTTTTGGGTGGTGAGTCGTAAAATGTCAGGGTCCAGAGAGGAAGCCTGAACATATAAGCTGAAATGCCTCTCCGTGTGGGTTTCCAGTCTCACATCAAGTTGCTCAAGTTGGGGTGTTAGCTCTTTGATTTCGTTTTGAATCCGAGTTAGCTCCGAATTCAGCTGAGCTAACCGATCTTTGAGTTCACCTTTCCTAGCTAGGTCGGCCCGCCGCTCACTGTCGACTACCTGATAAGAGGACAAAAAAGAGGACCTTTGAGCTTGGAGATCCCGAGGCGCGCAGGTGTCTTGAATGGCATGGTCATAATTCTCCTTGCACACCGATATACCGCAGAGATGTCATTCACTTGTAGCGCCATTTGGCCGATGCAGTTTTACTTGGTGGAAGGAACATCGGAGAGTCGGATAGTTTGAAAAGGAAGCCCTCAAATCGGCCACCTTACCCTTATCCTGTGGGGATCTCTCCCATCAAGGCCTCGTCCACCCTTTCCAGGTGACTAGAGGAGGTGAGGAGACCTTTGCAACGGATCACCAAGCAAAATACTGCTGCAGTTCTTCCTCTGAAACTTGGATAGATGAAGTCAATTGACGAGGAGTAGTCCTGTGAGCAATGGGGGATTCATCCCCAGCCGACTACAGTGCAAAGCACAAAGAAGTTAGGGCCAAACCAACATAGAATGAGCAATCCCAATGAAAGAGATAAAAAGGGATACCTGTATTGGGCTGTGAACCTCGGCTATTGGAGAAGCTGGAGCTGGCCGGTGGGCTGCCTCGGATTGAGGACCAGCCGAAGAAGCCCCTCGCGCCCTTGGAGATTGGGAGGGGGTAACCTTGTGAGGAGGCGACCATGGAGCCGAAGTACGCTGTTTCTACAGTCAAAACGAGCCGAGGGTCAGAATTATGACAAAGCTTTGAAGAAACCGAAAAAACAGAGGTACTCACCTTTATCTGTTTACCCTTGCCAGCAGATACCGTCTTGGTTTTCCTGGAGAAAGGGGTTGCAGCAGTGGGTTCATCAAGACGAATTCCCCCAGATCTTGTCCGTTTCTTCTTACTCGGAGGAGGAGAATCGTCTATAATGACAACTCTAGGGTTTGGATTGGCTGTCAAGAAAGCAGTTAGTCGGCCGATGCGTTTGCAAAAATAGAAGGAAGGAGAAGCAAAATGAGATAAGAATACTCACCCTTCATGGCAGCAGAAACCCTAGTCTTGTGCGTCGGCTCCGGCCTTACCATTTTCAGAGGGGGAACAGTCACCGCCTCATCTTCATCATCATCCTCATCACTTTCGTCATCGGGACTGCTGTCGAGAGGCAGGGCGAGCCTTATGAAATAACTAGACAAAGAGCCTTGAAACATCTTATCCTTAGCCGAAGGCCACCAATTAGCAAAGGCAGAGGTTTCCCCGGCCGACGGGTTAAATGAGGCCCATTGGAAGCTATTCAGTTTTTCCAAGTTGAAAGCTGCCAAGGTCTTCACCTCTTCAGCCGATAGGCTAGTTCTCCCTGTTGCTGGTACTTTGCTAAGATATGGCCAAGGGACATGCTGTAATAACCCAAACTGACGGGCCACGCAGTTAGGGTGATAAAATTCGGCTGTGGTCTTGTTATTCCTGGAATTGGGCTTGAGCCCACCAAGGATGTCTCTAGCAGTCAAAACACGGCTCCAATTGAGAACCATAGTTCCATGCGCTTCCCGAGAAATGCTTTGGTCAGCCGTGGTGAATATCCAATCCGGGCCGATTCGTCTTTCAAAGATCGGCTGCCAATCTTGAGAAATTCTCGTCAAGACATGTACTTTTTCCACCACGTCAAAGGGAGTTACATACTTAAGTGGAGTCAACCGCAAATGCTCGGCTAACGCCAGCCTGGCGAAGAGAGTTGAATCTTTGAAAGAAGGTTCAATGAACTCCGGAAAATAAAGGGTAATCCATAGTTGCAGGAACCATAAAGGACCTGAAGTGTTCTTCAAGTCGATACCTTGGTGCAACCGATCTAGCATATTAAACAAAGCCCTATAAAGGTAGCAGAGGAAGAGTGAGCCCCAAGCGACCTGCCTACCCGATACAGCTTGGGCCACGTACACTTGAAGTTCTTGAACGACTGCGACAGAGCCGGTACAAACGAAGTATTTACTAAACCAATACAAGAGGAAGGCATAATGCTCAACATCAGAAACCGCGGTGCCTTTTCCCTTTTGATTGGCTAGAATGAAGGCAGAATAGCTGGAGTTGTTCCGATCATGGACAATCTTGATGTTGGAGGTTGAAATGTCATACAGATTCGCGGCTTCTTGACCAGCCAGAGGTAAACCTGTAATGGCTGCCACGTCAAGAAGAGTAGGAGTGGCCATTCCCCAAGGGAACACAAAGGTATTGGTGGTAACGGACCAATAGCTGAGAAAGCCGAATATCAGACCGATGTTGAGTTGAAGGTCTTTAGCTGACAGCATGATGGCATCGTAAAGACCCATTCTTTTCCACTCCTCGCCTTTTGCTTCAGCCATCCTAGAGTGCCAACTCAGGTAATCGGCATTGGCGCGGGGCCAGGGCCTTATGTCGGCTGGGCATCGTTTAATGGTAAACCAATCGCAAACGATTGGTAAACCATATGTGTCCGGGGAGAGATATTCTCTAAGATACATTGCGCCACCCTGCAGGTCGGTGGACGGTCGCAAGGTGAGAGAACCTTGAATCGGATAGAGAGGGGGTATGATGCCTTCGGCTGACCCGACCGTCTCTTGAGTTGAGGAGTGAGAGTCGGTTGAATGAGAAGACTCGTCCAGGGAGTCATGGTCGCCGTAGCTATGTTCACGATTTTGGGAATCGGACGCTAAAGACATTGTCGCAAGAAGAGGATGTGCAAAAAGGAAGCTAGGGTTTAAGGGTTCAAAAGAGTTCAAAATGCTTGAGTAATAAGAAGAACGAACGGAACTAGCTATTTAAAGAGGAATCATGCGCACGATCAACGATAAAAGTTGTTGAGATATTATCGGATAGCAGCGCAGTCATCCGGTGAAGGAAAAGTAGTCGTTCAGGTCATAATGGGTGACATTAAATGCATATAAAGTGACTAACGATTGACGTTTTCAGAGACTCGAATCTTATCCGATACATCAATCCAGCATTTACAGCTGAAATGATGTAGGGGGCAATTGTTATCACCAGAAAATATCAGCCACAACCGATAAAGGGAATAGTCGATGCGTGGGATAAGCCGATCAGGTTGGTAGCCGAAAACTGGTCCCATTGAATCGAGGTTAGAAAGGAAAATGTTAGAAGTTCAGGGAGCATCGTAAGGTCAGCCGATTATTAAAGAGTTTAGCCGATGTGGATAAAGAAAATATCCGATTATTATGGTCTCATCGGCTGAGCTATGGTTGATTAATATAGAGCTTTAAAGCTCGACCAAGGATTAAGTATGTAAAAGTCATGGACTTTGGTGCCAAAATGACTAAAGCTAGCTCTTGAAGGTCTTCAACGTATTTAACACGTGATAAATCGTTTGCCCAGCCGATGGGAGAGCGGTTAACCCACGATACGCATGAGGAAGCAGTTGAGGGACACCCACGACTGCTCGTTGTTAGCCATGAACGTACGGGACGCATAGTGGCCGATAGGGGGCGGTTACATTTTTGTTTTTTTTTTCTTTTGTATATATATACCTTCGCTGAGAAATGTAAAGACACACCGAATCAATCAAACAACTATTTCTTTTGCAATTTATCAGCTTTTTACAGCATTTATCTTAGCCGATTCCATATATCTTAGTCGTAGCCTTAGCATAGCATAGATTCACCACACTCAACGCTTTCTGGAGCAGTTGGGGAACCCATAATTGAGAATTAGAGTTCCGTTCTCGGTGTAATCACTTAAACAGGAATCAATTTGTCGGCTGGACGTTAGCCAAATCTCTCGGCTGATTTTTCCACGCGAACAGATAGTAATCATAAAAGAGAAGAAGAAACCCAGGAAGTATATGCAAAAAATCAAAGGGGTGGAAGAAAGAAAGAACTTTCTTTTACGATTCTCCGCAAAAAAAAAAAAATATGACTTTTATTTTGGATTATTTTGGGTAACCATAATCCGAAATCGACGACGCATGCAACAAAACCAATCAAAGCTGTTTCCTTTTGCTTAAAACCAACTTGGGCAGTAAACAAATGAATCTTTGCAACCTAATTATATGCATTTTCTTTTTATTTGATGATGGAAAAGGATAGAACCGACATGAACATTAATTGGGTTGAAATAGCAGTGGACACACTCAAAGGAACACACAATTATTTCTCTGGTACTACAAGATGATGGATTGGGTTTTGGGGGTTTGACTCGATTGAAGTGTTGAATGAATAAAAGATAATTGGAATAATTGAGAGTATAAATGCCTCTCGTTTGAACTGCATTCTGGGTTTGCTGCCTCTATGGCAAGGAGTTCGTGATGCTTTGTGTGTGGGAGGAGATTCCGATTACAGAGGTGTGCGGATGAAATGCCAATAATTAAAAAATTAAAGTGTTGTACCAAAAAAATAAAAACTGTACATTAAAAAAGTGTTAAAAGTTTCTAAACAAGCAGAGTGGGGTTATCAAGTTAAGGGTTTTTAAAAAAGATGATCTGGCCCAATGAGAGAGAGTATTTAAGAAAGTGTGTTAGAGAGGTTGTCCATAGTATTTCTTATATATATATATATAACTAAAATAATTGTTTAAACAAACATGTTTTGTTTTTTATGTCCTTTAAGGTAATTTTGTATAAGAAAAAAACTTTTAAATAATTATATCCAAACAAGTTAAAAATAAATTATTTTTAAAAGTGATTCTTATGAGTGTAAACAAACACAAATTTAGCTTTTTATTTTCTTAAAAATCTCTAAAAAATAATCACTAAATTATTTTTTATCAAAATCATTTTTTTAAACTATAACAAATGGGCCCTTAGTCTCTTAAAAGTCGTGGTTAAAGTGATTAAATGTGTGTAGAATTCAGGAAATGCTTAAGCAATGACCCTTAACCGATTAGCCCATAGTGTTTAAGCGATTAGATGATTGTAGAATGTTGTTTCGAAGGGAATTGAGGATAGTAATGACCTTAAGTGTTTGAGATCTTAGTTGGAGACTGAGAATGGATTCTTTTAGCTTAAGAATATGATAAATTTGGGTAGAAACGTAAGAAATGTTTAAGGAATAATGTGCTCGATCAATGTTGATGATTGAGATGTGTTTACTGGGATTTTTGGTCTGACGTGGAATTGTCTGACAAACCCAAAATGAAACAAATGATTTTTTCAAACGATGTAAGTTCTACAAGTTAACACGGTAATCTCGTCAAATAAGGGTTTTTGCGTTGGAAATCAGTATTCTGTCAAGAAATCAGCTTAGCCAGACGAGGTCAAAGATTTTGCCATAATCACTGTGAGGCTCAACTCGGCGGTTATGCCAAGGCCTCCAGTCGAAGTGACGGTTATGAGAATTGAGAGAGAAAACGGTTTTATGGAAGTTTAAGAAATAGAAGTGAGATGGAACACGAAGTTGAAAACGAGGAGAACAAAATGTGATTGTTTTTAGATTTTGCGTGTTTTGAAAGATTGAAGGTAAAGGAAAATGCGAGTAAAATTGGGCAGAAAGTAAATTGCATGAAAAGCAAAGAAAGTTGAAAAAAAAAGTACATAAAGTTTAAATATGCGTGAAACTAAAGTGCAGGAAAAGTAAAGTGCAGGAAGATAAATTTGCAGGAATGTAAATGGCTGGAATGTAAAATTGCATTGAATGAAAAGGGTAGAAAGTATACTTGATCTCAGTTCTGCGAGTCTGCTGTGTGTTGAGACGTTGAAAATTCAATCAAGTATCCAACCCATAATAAATCGTTCGACCTTCTATTTATAGAAGAATGTAAAAATAACTGACACCCTATCTGCTTGACACATGTACAGTAGAGATGTTTGTGTCTTGCAATTACATTACACTAACAATATTTGACATATCCTAAATTAGATAATTAACTTCTGCTAACAAGCACTGGGCCAGTCTTGACAAGTCTTCGCTGGCTTCGACAGTGCTTTATTCACCAAGGTAGGTCAGTTCGACCGTATTTGGCGCTTCATCAAAATTTTACTAAGTCTTCAAAGCTTGGTAGATACTTTAACCCTGCTCATCTTGTGTGCTTAGGCAAAGCTTGCCAATCTTTGACATTTCATGCGTATCGTCGAAACATCATCAAATCTTCTAGACTTAGCTTGTTTTATTTTCTTCTGGAATTATGTTTCTTGCTCGTCGAATCCCTGGTACATCGTCAAGAATCCAAATTGGAAATTTGGCACCCAACGAGATGTTATACAATGTTGTGATATGAGGTCCAATTCTGTGGAGCCTGATTGGATAGGCATTCTCTTTTGTCTCGGTGGTGCGAGGCCAAGCTTCAATGAGCCTGTTTGTGGGTTCTCAATCTGTCTCAATTATGTGAGGCCCAGCTCTAAGGTGCATGTCTCGAACTGGCCTGTTATTTGTTATGAACTTTGAACTGCTGGTACTAGGCGAGGGCTCTGAAACTCGCATCACTTAGTTGATTGACAAACTTGTTACCATGACCCTTTTCGACCCATAGGTCTCTTAGGTGCCATTCTCAGCTTGATATCATTTTACATTTAGCCAACTTTTCAGCATGTATCTTTTTGAGGTGATTCACGCATCTTTTATGATATTTTCATTTGAACCATAAGGTCATTATGTGTCGTCTTTGGCTTAGCCATCTATACTTAGCTTTTTTTCCTAGTGTCACACATCTTTGAGCTGCCCTTCGGTTCGAATTGCATTTTTCACGGCAACACATATTCAAACAAGTAATTTTTCATATTTCATATAAGCTAATAACCAAATTTAATTTTTTTTAATAAATAGTGTTATTCATGTAGTAAAAATGAAGTATAGTTGTGATGCAGTGTATGTGATGGGACAAAGTAAAGGATTCAACAACTCATTTAGTCTCAGAATACCCGAGAAGTTGACGAAACAACTCGTTGATTCAAATGAATACCCGAGAGGTTAACAAACAAAACTGAGAAAAATCTCATTTTTGTATAATTCAAATTCAATCTAAAACTCCCTAATAGAGGTAGTCGGTACAAATATATAGGAAAAGAAATATAAAAAACAAATCCTAATAAATAAAGAACAAATCCTAAAAAATAAAAGATAGAATCCTAAGAATTAAAAGATTAACAGGAAATAAATCCTAAGAAATAAAAGGATTAAAAGGAAATAATCCTAGTAAATAAAAGGAAAGCATCCTACGAAATATTAATTTAGAATCCTAAGAAACAAAATGATTAAAGGAAAGAATAATAATAATTAAAAGGGCTTTATAAAGTCAACTTTGCACTGCATCATTCTCCTCGAGATGGAGAAGATTCGTCCTCGAATCATACGTCTTACTTCATCCAATCCATGTTCTTTCGTACTCATCCAATAATATGACTCGTGGAGGATAACAGTTTTGGGAAATAAGCCCATGGCTTGTTGGATGTCCTGTATTGGTGATTCGAGCAAACTAACAAAAATCATGACTTGGGTTTCTTTGATTGCCACCTTGAACTGTTTGTTTGCAACGGAAAAAACTAGTGGCATGGTTTCCTTTGTAAGTTCTTCCATGGGTCGAGATTGTCTTTCAATATTCCCTATGCTTTCTTCATCAAATCGATGCTCTTCTAGTATCTCTAACTTTTTGAGCGTAACATCCTGGTCTGCATCATACTCTAGTTCTTGGTCAACGATGGGTCCTTCATCAAAATTTGATTTGTTGTCAAACATCGACCATGCATCTTCTTCATGCTCTTCAGCAAAGAGTGGTTTTTCATCAAAGACAAGTTCTTTAGCAAACATTGGTTCATCTTCACCATCGTATTCCGACACTTCATCATACGTTGGCTCTTCATCACGTCTCCATGGCAACATTATGCAGGAACGTACTGACTACTGATACCAATTTGATGCAGCGTACGTGATGGGACAAAGTAAAGGATTCAACAACTCTACCCGAGAGGTTAACAAACAAAACTGAGAAAAATCTCCTTTTTGTATAATTCAAATTCAATCTAAAACTCTATTAATATATAGGAAAAGAAATATAAAAAACAAATCCTAAAAATAAAGAACAAATCCTAAAAAATAAAAGATAGAATCCTAAGAATTAAAAGATTAACAGGAAATAAATCCTAAGAAATAAAAGGATTAAAAGGAAAGAATCCTAGTAAATAAAAGGAAAGCATCCTACGAAATATTAATTTAGAATCCTAAGAAATAAAATGATTAAAAGAAAGAATAATAATAATTAAAAGGGCTTTATAAAGTCAACTTTGCTCTGCATCAAGTTGTCGACTTTATGAAATGCTAGACACCTTTTAAGAGCATCTTTAATGCTGTTGCTTATCACAGTTGCGAAATATCCGAAGCTAAAAGCGTGAAATCCAAAGCTGATGTGGCATTGGATATTTAGTGGATGTTGCTTTGTTTTTGCCTTGCGTTAACTATATAATGCACCGTAAACAAATCATTGCGTTGAATATGTGGTCTCGGCATTGAATATTTTGGGTTGGGCCCATTTTATAATGAAAGAAATACAACATAGAGTACCAGCAGTAAAGATGCTCTAAGAAGTGGAAATATAATCTACTCCCTCCGGTCTCAATTATAAACAACAAAAATATCATATTTTTTAATCTTAAATATAAGCAAATCTAACTAATTTTACACTAACATTCATAAAATACCCTTATTAAAATTACTTTTTGTTCTCGAAAATTGTGAAAAGTGTGTTTTTTACATTTACCAACAAAAAAAGTGTACTTTTTTTTTCTTAATAAATGTTCTTCTTAATAAATGTGTTTTTTTTTCTTTCTAAAATATGAGACCGGAGGGGGAGTACTTCGGATAAATTCACTTATTCGTATTCTAAAATAACCATATTTTTTTTATTAGTCTCTAAAATAACCATATATGTACTTACATTCATATATAATAAAAATAATTGTCAAAAAAACATAATAAAATTGAGGTTTTCATCATAAATAGTAGTAACATTTTATCCATGAAAATAAAAATTCTACTTAGAAAATGCCTGTTTTAAAATCGGCATCAAGTGGACGAAGTCAGACCAAAAAGTAATTGCGTCACTGAAGATGTCATGTCCATATGTGTTAGCAACGAGTAATTAACGAGTAAAAAGATAGAAGAAGGAACTAATAAAAAATCAATCAACAAAACACAAGCTACACACACACAACTAGCTTTCTTTTTCCTGTTCAAACGTCACTAAGCTTTGTTTGTTTGTTAGGACCAAATCAAACGTCACTAAGCTTTATTCTAATCATTCTCTTTATTTGGTTTTAAAGCATTTTTAAATTGCTTAATCACATCCACAAACCAGCACGTGAAGAATTGAACTCATTAAAAACGTGACTAAAACAAAACGTGCTTCAAATACAGCTGGCAATGTTCACTGTAGACGTGGCATAATCGTGGATACTCCGCGGCCCTACCTTGTTGTGGTAACTTTATCGAGACTTGGTAAGAGAATCCATTCCCGTTGGTTACTTTTCAGTGTGCTCGTCACTCACGTCTACATCTTTCAGGTGACACGCAGTGGGGTCTACGTCTCTCTGTCCAAACTTTTCCCTCAAATTTTGTGTCCAAACACACAACTGACTTTGCTCCTCTGTGGCGAAAATCAGTTAGTATTAGAATCTTAGACATATCAAGCTGCAGTTGCGATACTAACTAACATAACTGACACGAACTAGATCGTTCTTTTTTAAATAAAAATTTGATTGTTGTTTTTATAAGTTGATTTTTTTTTTTGGTAGACAACAGGGGGTTAAACCGCCCTGAAACACAAACAAAGTTTTTATAGTTTGATTGTTGTTTAATTCCTTGAATTATTACTAAAAATGCAACAATTGAAGCCGAGTATGTGACCGTTATCTTGCATTTAACCGTTAAGCAATTTTTAAGCTAAAATGACGAAATAAGTGAACAAAACAAAACTATCTATAATCGAAACAAAGCCATTCTTTAAACAAGATCTTTATACAAAGCAGATTATTCTGCGAAACCAAACATTGAAATCCCGATTTGTAGGTCTTCCTCCCTGAAAAAATCTAGTGGAAGAAAGATATATATTACAACGAAGCTAATAAACACACACTACCGAAAATAACTACTTTGCTTTTGTTGAATTCATCAGGAACCGAGAATGTTCCCAGTAGCAGAATCGGAAGTATCTCCAGCAAAATCCATCATCATCATGAGCTGATGAAAATCAGCTTCCCCAATCCTATCCCAGAAATCGTTATCCTTATTCCCAAATCCCACCGTTGTATCCAATTGCATTCCCTGATTCACATTCTCATCTTTCACATGCTCTGAAGGAGCAACCACCTCTGGCTCTGGCTCTGCGCGCTGCAAGCTCAGGGACTCATCGATTAGGGGAAAATTGAGCTTGGCCCGGGGCCCACGGAACTCGATGGCGGCTTTGTCGTAAGCCATGGCGGCTTCCTCCGCCGTGTTGAAGGTTCCCAGCCAGACACGGGCAGCGCGTCTCGGGTCACGGATCTCCGCAGCCCATTTGCCCCACGGTCTCTGCCTCACTCCCCTGTATTTCTTCTTCGCCCTCTTCTGCTTCTTCTTGTTCTCTTCAGGGAAGAAGTTGCATCCCAAGCACCCTGCGATGTT
The DNA here is from genome assembly GCA_037113605.1 of Calophaca sinica. Lineage (NCBI taxonomy): Eukaryota > Viridiplantae > Streptophyta > Magnoliopsida > Fabales > Fabaceae > Calophaca > Calophaca sinica. The sequence continues at coordinate 95,768,756 of CM073734.1, read as the reverse complement.
GCATTCACTGCAGGTCTCCATGTTCGCCGCCGGCACTATCCGGTCCAGGCTGCTGCTTCCGACGGCGGGTTCCGGGAGGCGAAATTCGGAGACGGAATTTGCGGCGGAAAAAGCGGTGGAGGTTGAGGTGGAGCCGGAGACGACATTGGTGAGGGCGGCGACGATGACGGAGAGTTCTTGCTCGGTTGTGAGGGTGGTGGGGGAGAAGGAGGAGGAGGAGGACATGTTGGGCAGTGGAAGAAGAAACTCGGAGTCGCAGGTTGTTTGTTGTTGCTGTTGTTGTTGGTCTTTGGCGCGTTTAAGGTTTTGAAGTGGAGAGTTGAACGAATTGAAAGGTCAGAGGGTGGAGGTGGTTTATATACGGTTTGGGGATGACGTGGCTAGTTAGGGCCAGCTGTGCACACCACTCCCACACGGTTCACTTTTGGTCATGATGGATATAAGTTGGATATATTGATCACGTGGGTATTAGATGAAGTGAGTCCAGAAAGGTGAATAGGATCTGGTGGGGCCATCTCGTGCTATTGGAATGGACGGTCACCATAACAGAGAAATGTCACGTCGGATTAAGGAGATACTGTACTGTATTTTGTAAAAGCAGGTGCAGATCGACATAAGGGCAACCAAAGCGAAAGGAGAGTTCACTTGATAGAGTAGAGACTGTGTTTTGACATTTGACCCATTCCATTATTAGACCACTTGGCCCACACATCTTGTATATGGCGCTACGGTATTTTTTTTTTTTTGACATAAGCGCAGCGGTATTACTCCCAGGAAACTTTTTTTTTTTTGGGTACAACTCCTACGGAACTTATAACTCAGTCAAACTTTGTCCATATTACTCATAATATGTTAGTATTTTTATATATTTTTTTAATTAATTAATGCTAAAAATAAATAAGACCTCAGGTGAGTGTTGTCAATAATTTTTCAGGGATTTTAAGGGAGTCAATTCAATGGAGGATCTGGAAAGTTTATTTAATAGGGATAAGATTTTGTCTCTTATAACTTTCTAGACTCATTTAAAAAAAAGAGTAAAGACTCAAATTAGTCTCTGAAAAAAATACGGAGACCTATTTGGTTTATGAGAAATGAAAATCATCAGTTTAGTCATCAAAAGTCTCAAATGTTAGTTGAATTAGTCACTGACAAAAAATATCCTAAAAATATTAATTTAAACAATATTTGAGATTTTTAAGTACCAAATCGGTACTTTTTAGTTCTCGGGGACCAAAAATGTCTCCATTTCCTTTGTCATCGATCAGTTGAAGTCTTTATTCTAAAAAAATTGGTCTTATCGGAGTAATATATATTTTATATGTGCAAAAAAATAGTAATATTAAGTATTTTATTTAAGGTAAAAGAATTGCTTGCAGAGACAATTGCCCTCAATTCTATATACATGCATCTGTCACCGCCGGTCATCCATTCTCGTGGCATTTTGAGGCGGGTATTTCAATAAATGTCTCTATAATACAGTGATACGCTGACTGAACTGAAAAATTTCTTCAGTTGTCAAAGTTAAACTTATTATAATTATAAATTTAAAGTTCACAAATTCAGATTTTCATAGACTATAAATATGTAACAAACTAATTGGAAGAAGCTTTAGAAGTTAGATGTTCCCCCGAAGGTAAGAAATTTTATTTGGAGATCATGTAGAAATGTTCTTGATAGACTCATAGATAAAGGAGTGTCATGATCGCCAAATTGTGCTCGCTGTTATGGAGAGATGGAATCGGTTTTGCACCTGTTTGTTAATTGCACGCTTAGCAAAGCTTGTTGGGAGAAAGAATGTTTGTGGTCCACAATCGGGGGTTGCATGGCAAGGACATCCAGTTTCAAAGATTTATTTTTTTGAGGTATGCGCTTGCTTGACTATGCCCCAAATTCTTAATGTGGTAATGTTATCCACCAAAGATTTTTTGCTTAATGTGGTGATGTTATCCACTTGTGGTCCAGTTTCAAAGATTTTTTGAGCATCCACAATGCAAGGAGCTTATCTTGAGTATGTTATCACTATTTTGTGGGCCAAAAATGCCACATAGGATTTAAGTCACCCATAAGAAATTCATCTAGTTTTTACTCCAATAGTAGTTTCTTATTTTTTTGTTGGGTCCCACAATGGACCCCACATATTTATATTATTTTAATTAATATGCATAAAATTATTAAATATTTAAAAAATAGAGATTTTTTTATTAATATTTAACATAATAAGTTAAAAAGAATAATAAAAAAACATAACATTATATTATATAATTAAAAACGATAGGAAATACATAACGATTAAGAAGTAAATAACAATACATTTTAATTGAAATACATAATGTAAGACTCATAATTAATTTTCATTATTCTCATGCCCGAAACGCTCCCAAATATGCTCCACCAAGTTTGCTTGAAGTTTGCGATGGATTGGTCTTTGACGAACATGTGCTCTTCTTTCAAAGAAATTTGTAAAATTGGGAAGAGCACCGTTATGTACTTCAGTTGTTGAGATATCATTATCTACCTGATCGTAATCAAAATTACCCATGTACATGTCTCGCTCATCTTCAACAATCATGTTACGCAAAATGATGCATGCATACATTATATGCTTCATTATATTCACATGTCAAGCGCGTGCCGGGCCACGAACAATCGTGAATCGAGATTGGAGCACTCCAAACGCCCGTTCCATATCCTTTCTTACTGAGCGAGACAAATGTAGCCCACTCAGGATAAATACCATCTGTTAGATAGTACCCCTACTTTTACAATGACTCTTTTTAGAACTGCTCTTTTTACAACGGCTACTTTTTACAACGGCTTGTTTTTGAAAATAATAACTAATTTTTCACAACAACTAGTACATAATGACAAATTAGAATAATATTACAATATTGAGCTGGTACATAATGACAAATTAGAATAATATTACAATATTGAGCTAGTACATAGTGCAAATTAGTACAACTGGCACTTAACATAATCACAATAGAGCTTATGATTTTCTTTTTGTTCCTCAGACATCTCAGATGTGTCCTTCATAAGGATTTCATACAACTTGGCAAAGGTCTCCATCTTTTTTGCCTCAGCTACTTGTGCTATTATAGCATTTTTTTCTCCTTCATAATAGTTTCCATGGCAGACAAATCGACGTTGTTAAAAGACGTTTCAGCTTCTTTTGATCTGGCCTTTCTTTTAGCCGCTATTTGTCCCATTGGGCTGGCAGATGGTTGTGCTGAATCATACTCTGAACAATCAATTGGCGTCCCCGGGTTAGACGATGGTGTGTGTGTTTTAGTAGTAGAACCCCTTGATCTCCTTGAATAGCTTAGCATTGCTTCCCCCTTCCATTTTGGTTCATCTTTCAACAACCACCATGCATGCTCAAATTTGAAATTTTTATTCTTATTATCTTGAGCATACATGGCATGCGCCTCAGTCATGATTTCCTTCTCTGAGTGACCGCTTCTCTTATCACGAGCATTATCTTTTAGCAATCGACAAATTTCTGAACCGCACCATTCATCCGAAACCATCGAGATTTTAGTGCATTAAATTTCCTCTCAGGAAATTTCCCGCGATAGTTGTTGTAGTTGTCTATGATTCTAGACCAAAAGCCTTATGCACTTTGGACAACTCCCACGATTGCATCCTTTGAAATGTTGAGCCATGACTGAATAAGAAGTGTATCTTCTTCCATTGTGAATCTGGTGCGAGTTTTTTCCACAGTGGGAGTGGGAGGGCCTCCTTCTTCATCAAGCACAATATTTTCTAGGCCGTCTTGGGTGGAGAATTGTGGCACTTGAGACACATAGTTAGGGGACTCCACATGGTTGGTGGTACCTATTGGAGGAGGCCTATATCATATAGTGGGATTGGTTGGTGGTGATGGATACATAAAACAATGAGGATTTTGAGAAATATCACCGGTAGGGCTATTGGATGAGGGTGGTGGATACATAAAATAATTAGGATTTTGAGAACTAGCACCAATATGACAAATGGGTGGATGTGGTGGATACATAAAATAATTAGGATTTTGAGAACTATCACCAGTAGGGCCATTGGGTGGGGGTGATTTATTTTGTAAAAGATTTATGTAAGACTCATAACGCCATTAATTGGGATCCGTTTGATGAAGAAAAAAACACAAGAATATGGTTTGGTAATAACAAGAGTAGAATTGTGGGTTGAGAAATTGTGTGCAATCTAAATTAAATTGGTAGAGCATTATTTATAAATCATCTAAAAGTAAAAAATATGGCTGTTGGCAACGGTAACAACATTGCTGAAATGGTAAATTGGTACTGAAACGGTCATATTCAAAATGTTTCAAATTTTTTTTTGAACACTGCCTTGCCTCTTTGTTGATGAAACAGTAAAAAAATTTTGTCAGCCAAAACCCAATCTCATCTCACCTAAAAATTGTGCCTTGCCATTTGGTCAAAAAAATTGTGTCACACCTTCATTTCCCAATCTCTATCTCTCGTCTCTCGTCTCACCCTCTATTGATCTTGGTCAAAACACTCTCTTACTCTCATCTCACCGTCTCAGCCAAAACCCACCGCCTCACCACGACGCCACCACGACGTCTCACGACAGCGGCTCGTCTCTCTCTCGTCTCACCCTCATTTTGCGACGGCGGCTCATCTCTCTCTTGTCTGAGTCTCGCGTCTCAGACTCGTCTCACGGTGGCGGAGCTTCGATTAACAGCGGCTGAGCTTCGTTTCACAAAGATCTGGCCCTCATCTCTCAAGATCTGTCTTTCTCAGCAACATGCACAGATCTCCCTCTCAAGATCTCGCCCTCATGCATCGTAGTTTCTCTATAGATCTCGCCCTCATCTCAGTTTTTTTTTTCAAGTTCTCAAATGAATCTGTGTATTGTGAGTTGAATCTGTGCATGTTACAGGTTTATGTTGAATCAATTTTTCTCTCTCAAGAGTTATGAGTTTCTCTTGTTGAATTTGTTTTTTATTGAATCAAAAATCAGTTTTTTCCCACTTCATTTAACCATGGATCAACGATTTTGTGAGCTCAAGAGAGAGAAACAATAATATTTTAATGGTAAGCTCTGGTGTCCTGAAATGGATACAGAGCTAAAAAGTTTTAGCTCCCTCACTGCCAGCTAGATATTCTCCAATGCTAAAAAAATAAGCTCTCCTTTCATATAGGATAAATACCCAACAAACTCCTTGTATTGTAGATGCTCTAAGGGCAACGAAAGCGAAAGGAGAATTCACTTGACAAAGTAGAGACTGTGTTTTGACATTTGACCCATTCCATTATAAGACCACTTGGCCCACACATCTTGTATTATATGGCGCTACGGTTTTTTTTTTTTCTGACATAAGCGCTGCGGTATTACTCCTACGGAATTTATAACTCAGTCAAACTTTGTCCATATTACTCATAATATGTTAATATTTTTATATATATTTTTAATTAATTAATGCTAAAAATAAATAAGACCTCAGGTGAGTGTTGTCAATAATTTTTAAGGGAGCCAATTCAATGGAAGATCTGGAAAGTTTATTTAGTACGGATAAGGTTTTGTCTCGTATAACTTTCTACACTTATTTAAAAAAAAAGAGTAAAGACCTAAATTAGTCTCTAAAAAAAATACGGAGATTGGTCTATGAAAAATGAAAATTATCAATTTAGTCAACAAAATTCTCAAATGTTAGTTGAATTAGTCACCAATAAAAAATATCCTAAAAATATTAATTTGAACAATATTTGAGATTTTTGAGTACCAAATCGGTACTTTTCAGTTCTCGGAGACCAAACATGTCTCCATATTCTTTTGCCATGGATCAGTTAAATTCTTTATTCTAAAAAAATTGGTCTTATCGGAGTAATATCTATTTTTTGTGTGTAGAAAACATAGTAATATTAAGTATTTTATTTAAGGTAAAAGAATTGCTTGCAGAGACAATTGCCCTCAATTCTATATACATACATCTGTCACCGCCGGTCATCCATTCTCGTGGCATTCTGAGGCGAGTATTGTCAATAACTGTCTCTATAATATAGTGATACGCCAATCGAACTGAAAATTTTATTGAGTTGTCAAAGTTAAACTTAATATAATTATAAATTTAAAGTTCACAAATTCAAATTTTCCTAGACTATAAATATGTAACAAACTAATTGGAAGATGCTTTAGAAGTTAGACGTTCTTCCGAAGGCAAACAATTTTATTTGGAGATCGTGTAGAAATGTTCTTCCAACACGTGATAGACTCATAGATAAAGGAGTGCCATGATCGCCTAATTGTGCTCACTGTTATGGAGAGATGGAATCATTTTTGCACATGTTTGTTAATTGCACGTTTAGCAAAGCTTGTTGGGAGAAAGAATGTTTGTGGTCCACAATCGCGGGTTGCATGGCAAGGACATCCAGTTTCAAAGATTTTTTTTTTGTTGAGGTATGTGCTTGCTTGACTATGCCCCAAATTCTTAATGTGGTGATGGTTATCTGGAGCCTATGGGTGTCTAGGGATACATTAGCTCGTGTAAGGTACACTTGGGAAGAATGGAAATTAGCCAAGTAGTGCCCACCTTAAAGCCAGGCCGAGTCGTAGCATTAACATATTGTCAAGTGGGCAAAACCGCCCACATGTTTTATTATGTGTAATGTTGATGCATCTTTTCCAAACCATATTGGTGCTACAGGTGTGGGTATGTCTGTGAGAGGGGAGGCTGGTGACTTCTTGCAAAAAAAGATTGGCAGGAACAACGGTTGGAGGTAAAAGAAGGAGAAGCTTGGGGGTTTCTATTAGCCTTACAGTGGGCTTATGAGTTGGAACTCTCTCATGTCATTTTTCAGCTTGACTCGTAAGTGGTAGTTGATTGTATAAGGACCAATAGTTTGTATGTCTCTAAGATGGGTAGTTTAGTTAAGCTTTGTAGAAATATTTTATTTTTGCATCCAAACTTTAAAGTAGAGTTTGTAAAGAGACAAGTAAATATGGTAGCTTACACTCTAGCTAGGGAGGCCATATCATGAGCTCGTCCCCATATTTTTGATTCGGTACCCACTTGTATTGCTGATATTATTGAAATAGAAATGCTATGATACTATTATAGTAAAAAAAAAAACAAATTAATAAATATGGTTGATGGTTTATCTTAATTTACAAATCTTTATATTTTTTATAATTTGAAAATTTTTATATCTACAGTTTATGAGTATACGCACTTCTAAATTTTTTACCATGCAAATATTGTTTAATTTTAAAATACGATACAACGTACATGATATTTATCGATTCCCCTTAAAATATGTCAATAGTTGCCCATGTATTTTTGGGTTAAATATGATGGCCGTAAAATTTTCTCTAAAAGTATTAATTTTAAAATTTAAACATTTGAAATTACAATACCTACACTTCTACGTGGATGTTTGGGGTTTGTAATGTTTCTTAGTTTTTTTATGGGTCGAGCTTTAGCCAAAGAGTTTGGTTGGCGGTGCCAGATTGGAGGGATCCTATTTGAGAGGTTTTGTGCAAAACTGTACTCAAATTTTTTATTTTTATAATTTGGAAGTAGGGACGAACGGGGGCAAAAAAATAATAAAACAAAATATTTAACAAAGAAATTTGGAGAAGTGAATAAATCATCTAATATTTGAATATTCTTATGTTAATAATAGGCCTACCCCCGCAAGCCACGTGAAGACACCATATTTTAAAACAACGATGGAAGTGGCGGGGGATTAATTATATTTTGTATTTATATTTACATAATACTAGCACTAGTATTACCAGATGAGTGATGGCAAAAGTAAACGGGATTGAGGATATATACATGGCTTTTTCTAACCACACCCCCCATTAGACTAGCCACACCCCCTGTCAGCTTTTTTATTGATGAAAAGACCCAAATACCCCTACCCCCAAACCCAATTAGCGCTGCACATGCTATGTTTCGTCTGTCCGTGAATTGAATTCACGTAAATTACGTAAATTAAGTTCACGGAAGGGAAAAAAATTAAACTAGTTACGTGAATTCAATTTACGTAAGTTACGTAAATTCAATTCACGTGACTTCCGTAAATTCAATTCACGTAACTTCCGTAAATTGAATTCGCGGAAGAGAAAATTTTTTAAACTCCTTCCGTAAATTCAATTCATGTAACTTCCGTAAATTGAATTCGCGGAAGAGAAAATTTTTTAAACTCCTTCCGTAAATTCAATTCACGTAACTTCCGTAAATTCAATTCACGTAACTTACGTAAATTGAATTCGCGGAAGAGAAAATTTTTTAAACTCCTTCCGTAAATTCAATTCACGTAACTTCCGTAAATTGAATTCGCGGAAGAGAAAATTTTTTAAACTCCTTCCGTAAATTCAATTCACGTAACTTCCGTAAATTGAATTCGCGGAAGAGAAAAATTTTTAAACTCCATCCGTAAATTCAATTCACGTAACTTACGTAAATTGAATTCGCGAAAGAGAAAAAGTTTTAAACTGGATACGTAAATTCAATTCACGTATTTAAAACAACAGGGTTTTTTTTTTTTTTTACTTTTCAGAAACACATTTATCAACTAATGGAAAATTCTAAAGAAGTAACTAAGTCTAATTAATCTAAATATCAGCCTCTACTATACATGACAAAATAGTTCCCTTCAAATGTCAACAAAAACACTCTAACTACAATGAAATTATTCTTGTTGATCAAGATTACCAGAGTGCAATCTCTTTTTCCCACAAAGAGGAACCCCAAGGAGCTTCACAGAACAATTAGAATCCTCACTAGAAATTGTCAAAGACTTCTCCATAATACTATTCTTAGTTGGTATAGTATGACTATTAGTAACCCCCTAGCATTTGGTGCTGAATCCAATTCTACAAGCTTCAAGATAGCAGCACTGGTGCTGCTTCTTTGTTCAAAGGGTGGTGCAGGGGTCACATGGTTTTGGATGAAATATATAATGTCATTGTAAAGATTCTTCATGTGAGTGAGTTCTGATGTTTAAAAAAAAAAAACTGCTGTTTTAAATACGTGAATTGAATTTACGGAAGGAGTTTAAAAATTTTTCTCTTCCGCGAATTGAATTCACGTCTCTTCCGCGAATTCAATTTACGTAAGTTACGTGAATTGAATTTACGGAAGTAGTTTAAAAATTTTTCTCTTCCGCAAATTCAATTTACGTAAGTTGCGTGAATTGAATTTACGGAAGGAGTTTAAAAATTTTTCTCTTCCGCGAATTCAATTTACGGAAGTTACGTGAATTGAATTTACGGAAGTCACGTGAATTGAATTTACGTAACTTACGTAAATTGAATTCACGTAACTAGTTTAATTTTTTTCCCTTCTGTGAACTTAATTTACGTAACTTACGTGAATTCAATTCACGGACAGACGAAACATAGCATGTGCAGCACTAATTGGGTTTGGAGGTAGGGGTATTTGGGTCTTTTCATCAATAAAAAAGCTGACAGGGGGTGTGACTAGTCTAATGGGGGGTGTGGATAGAAAAAGCCTATATACATAGCCATGGACAAAGTGTTAAAAAATTTCTGATGTGACTTGGGAGGGAGGGGCTACAGCCACTGGCTGCCCCTACCTGTATCCGTCACTGTTTGGAAGCCTTAAATTAATAAATGTAATTTCCCAAAAAAGACTAATAAATGTAACACCCTAATTTTTAAATGCTTTTATCAATAACTTTCTGTGAGTAAGTGTGTAAGAGTTAGAAAACTAAAACCTAAATTAAAACTTAATATATATTAGAAAGTAGCGGTTCGAATATCAGTTTCAAAATCAGACAAAACCCGGTTTACAATCTAACTGACAAAGTAGGATTACACCGGTCGAAGAAACCCAAACTTGGCCGTGGAGATAAGAATAGTAGGTCTAATAATGTTTTGGAATGTTTTGAAAGTGATCAAATTGTGTTTATTGCAAAGCATTTCAGGTTTCAAAATACTTTAGAGATGCCTTGAATACATAATTTACTTTTATAGACAAATGTTAATGGTTAGTTTGTTAGAAGGGAGAAGGATTTTGTTATGGCAAGGATTTGAGCCTTGGACTTCCTGCTTGCAACTCCTTCATATCTCTTGGCTCAACCACCGAGCCACCTACATGGGACGCCCTGAATACACAATTGATTAGAACCAAAATGACGGCGGTGACAACAAAAATGAATTTTGCGCAATATGTAAAATTGATTTTTTGATTGGAATGTAAAATTGACATAAAAAATTAACTTCATCATAAATTAATAAATTTTTAAATGTTAAACCTATAAAATTTTCAGTAATATACTATATCTATAGTTTAAAAATAATATCATATTATTATAAAAAAATTAACCATTTTCAAAATTAATCAATCATATTCATATTCAAACTAAACACCCAAAAAAAAATATTCAAACTAAACTTTCTCATTGAATTTTTTTTGATAGAATTTCCATTAGGGTGCGTTTGGATGGGGTAATTCAAAATTCTAGAGTATTAAATTACTTCAATTTAATTCCTTTTATTTATAAAATTTGTTGTTTTGATAAAGTAATTAAATTTATTCATTCTTAAATTTTTTTGTTTGGTTATAGTAATTATTAATTAAATAACTGTAATGTATAGATTTCATATTTTTTATTAATATTTTTCAAAAAAAAATTTCATTTTTCTGGAAATTAGTTTTTTCCAAAAAAAATTGTTGGAGGAAACTTGTTTTTGGAAAAAAAATATTTCGAAAATATAATTTTTTGTTGAAACAAATATATTTTCAGAAAAAAAATGCTTGTAAAAAATGTTTTTTTTAAAATATTTCGAAAAAACAAATTATTTGAAAAAAATTTTAAAAAAATAATATTCCGAAAATAAGTTTTTTTGAAATAAAATATTAGGGGAGTGAGTAATTTAGATAATACTTCAAATTCACTAAATTTAGTCTCAATAAAATAATTCATAAAATCCTTTCATTTTAAAAATTCTCCACATTTATTAACCAAATAAGATAATTTGTTTTGATGTATTGAATTACCCTATAAAATTATATTATCTCGTTAAAATCTCCCATCAAAACACAACCTTAAAATTAATCAATCGGACATCGGTTGACCATTTTGCAACGTGGCCGCCGCAAAGCTCACTGGCAAAGAAGGTTTTGTCTTTTGTTGCATCCTACTAAATGAATTGTTGGTCTTCAAAGCGTCAAACTAAGTCAAACTGGAGTTCTAGAACGGTAGCACTAGTATTCTAGTTCTAGAGCCAAACACAAACACGGTTTGGGCCCAGTCAGAAGGCGAACAGATAAATGGCAAACTAGCTTGTTGGGGTTACGAAAAACTATTTTATAGGGAGAAAAGAAACAAGGTCCGAGGACCACATGTCCCATTGATGACAGGCAAGCACGTCACGTAGGGCAGGGAGAACTACTTAATCTCTCAACTATCCACTATTGTTATTGTTATTGAAAATTTGAGTTTGAGCCTAACACAACCTTAAAAATTAGTTTATAGGGTGAGAATTGCTCTTTATTTATAACTATTAATTATGCCATCTCATTTTTTATATGTGGGACTTCTAACACATTTCCTCACACCCAGGACTAGACAACTGGAGAGTGACTCGAGTGGCCCGATAACGGGTGGTCCAACAAATGGATTTATGATTGGCTCTGATACCATCTTGAGAATTTGGGTTTGAGCCTAATTCAACCCCAAAAGCTAGCTCATAGGGTGAGGGTTGTCCCCCACTTATAACTACTAATCAGGCCTTCCCATTCTTTCATGTGAGACTTCTAACAATTGCGTGTACCCGTGCGATCTACCGGATAAATTATGTTTTTTATTACTTTAACAGATAAAATATAATATTTAAAACATAAAAATGATGATAAAATAAAATTATTAATAATTCAATATTTTTGCTATCGTCAAAGCAAAAAAGTATAAAAATATATTATATATTTATTTATATTGGATCAACAAAGTTATCACATTTCATTTCGATAGGTTTTTTTATTCATATTTATCTGTTCATATTTCATAGTAAAGACAAAAAGCAATAGCAAAGTCAAAATTAAGATTGATACACCATTTGGTTCAAATAAAGGCTTTAAAATAACAAAAAGACTAATAAATGTCAAATTGCTCCACTTTGGTTCAGATTGCTACGAAACTTGCAGTAGGTCTCCTCAAAACATGTCCAAATCACAAACGTCGAGACTCAACTATTTTTTCTATAATAGGTGTTAGCCTAACTCTCTCTCTCTCTCTCTCTCTCTAATGTTATCATTCATAATTCTAACTCATATAGTCATTCCGCTCATCCACCACAGTGTTCTTGTTTTTGCTACACTGAGTTTATTTTTGTGTTGGTTTTTTACCGCTCAACAATCAGATGCACCATTTTTTATCGTATAGTTGCACAATAAAATTTTCCATTTAGCCTAAGTGGTACCTTTGTATTCCACCCACATAACTAGATACTCCCTCTGGATTCAATTATAAGCAAAAATATACCCAAATTTATTGGACTCAAATACAAGCAAATTTCAACTAACTAAATCTTATTTAATGTCATTTTTCCAAATATACCCTTATTTAATTCTATTTCTATTTTCTAAGAGCATTACATACTCCCAAGAAAACAAGTTAGTAAATTAAGGGTATATTAATAAATCTAATTTATTTTTTATATGAAATCAAGAGTATTAAATAGACATAACTAATTTTTTTAATCTGTGTGATGTTAGGTTATTTTGCTTATAAATAACTTTGGAGGGAGTATATTTATCCACTTCTTCATAATGATTGATCCACTCGACTCTAATAATCAAGTCCACTTATATATCCTTATTTAACAAAAACTTACACTTCTATGCAATTTATTGGATCCCTTTAAATATGTCAAATTGTATCTCTGAGCATGTGTTTCGTAAATCTCTGCATACATGTATGAAAATTTGGGACAAAAAATGTTTGGTGGGTAGTACTGCTTCGCATGTCAAAATTAAATTAACATTTTTTTCAAAAGTGTTGCTCATTTGGACATGTATTTTGAAATTATTTTGGCACAGTCTCCCTCATTTATACAATTGCTCAGGGCCCACATTTACACAATTAGTATCCATAATTTTTTACTATGAACAAAAAAAATAAAATTAACGTAGAGTTCAAGGTTATAATTCATTTAAATAATCATTCTAAAATAAGCACATGCACCATATGTGCCTCAATATCACTATAATTGCTGCTAGTAGAATGCCAAGACTGCAATTATGATAAATGTATAGCCATAAGGGCAAAGCATTATCTTCTCCTGCCTACCATTTTTACTCTAAACGAATGTATATGTTGGTTCAACCAATTCAATATTCATATTACATTTTCCATTTGCTTTCTCGAATTACTATCAAAATAGAAATTGACTTGACACAAGAATAGTACGAGCAATATTTGTAGCAATGTTGGGAATCATAATTTGGAATAACTTCAGTAAGCATAACCCAACACCCGAGACCTCAATTCCTGGTTCGGAGTCAAAGGATCACTTGGATTATGATTGCATCAACAACAACGATGATGTCAGAGCAACTTCACTCTTCCCGGTAGACTTTAAAGACAGTTCTTTCAACAACGACTATAGCGCAGTCTTGAGCGAAGACAACAGTCCCAAAGCTATCATTTCTTAATTTGGTCTGGGGTTCTTCAAAGACAACACCTTTTTTTTTTTTTTTTTTTTTTATAAACAAATGTTAGTTGTTAGTAATTGTTAGAAATGTTAATTTTCCGGGTTTGAACCCGGGACTTCCAGCTTAAACCCCTTCAGCGTCCCTTAGCTCACCAACCGAGCTACCTACTTGGGACAAAGACAACACCTTTTGTTGTCCCCTTAATCTTCTCCAGAGAAATTCAATTGCTTTGTATTTTCATCACCATCCTCCATGAATTACTTCCAGTAACAGAAATCTTCCCATGCACAATATGTGAAGATGGAGGAACACAATGCAGATGAGGCGTGCAATTACTTTTTTGGATGAGCAAGCACTGACACTTCACTGGTACTGTCCAGACTAGTGGAGTTACAAGAAACAAAAAGATGAAATCGCCTCCTATGAGAGAAGCTGCAAAATATTTTGTTGGGAAGCATGATTTCTCTACTTTTGCAAATGCGTCTCAAATGATCGGGAGTGCACACCTATCTTGGATGAAAAGGTTACAAGATGAAGGTGAGTGCAGGGAGGGAATAATGCTTCGTCGTCGATGCTAGGAGGACCAAGGTTCTAAATAGCGGTTGCGCTCGCATTAAGGATTTCGCGATTTCGGCTGTTGTAGATACTGCGTTACAAATTGCGGTCGTCGCGGTGTGAATTAATTACAATATTGCACAAATTATATTAAAATTATTTGTATTATCATATAATATATAATAACTTAAACTAATGTTTTTTTCATTATTATAAAGATATTTAAAATAAAATAAAATAAAATAAAAAAGTAAAATTAAAATGTGAATAATTTAGTAGCTACTAATATATTTAACAAAAGTCATATATATTTGACTGGCTCAACATAAATAAACTAATAATTACTAATATCCTTAAACAAACTTCTTGATAAATTAGTTATCTCAAGTTCTCATCATAAAAAACTACTAATACATATGAAAAAAAGTTTAGTGAAAAATTATTACATCACTAGTCACCACATGGTAGAACGACGTGCAGGATTATAACTTCCACTATCAGCTTGATCATCATTATATCCACTTCCTCCAAAGACATAATCAAACAATCCAGAGCTTCTTAATGGTTCTATTTGCTGGTGGTCATGTGAAGAATTTGTTGATGAATCATGGTAATTCATAAAAGGTTGGTAATATGGTTGGTTTGGGCTTGGCATATATGGATAATAACCATGTGACATGTAAGAAGGATGTTGGTAATATGGTGGATAATTACCTTGATTACCTTCAATTGGTGCAGCAATATCAAAATCCCCAAATGATTGTGCTACACTAGACGAGGAAGAATCATCCATTGGAGTCCCTTCATGTCTTCTACTTTTACCATGTCTAGCCCGACCTCTACTACTAACACCAGTCATGTCATCAAAAGAATCCTCATCCATCCTACAAGGCAATAGATTTTGATCACGTCTAACATATGGTTCTTCTTGAAAAGAATGGAATGACCCTTCACCTCCTCCCTGACTTTGTTCTTGATTACCATCACCACTACCACCACATTGTTATTACTGGGTGGACTTAAACCACCATCACCACCTTGACTAGGTGCCTGACTTGAATCTGAGGCATTTGCAACAACTATTTCTTCTTCTACCTCATTATTAGAATGAACAGGGAGCCAATCTTTATTTTGGATTCCATCCAACATTGGTCCCTCTCTTTCCTCAATCCATGGAGATAAAAGATCTTCTTCCTGAAATATATAATCAAGGTTGATAGGATTAAAGCTATTTTCAATGTCTTCCTGACTTCTTCTCATGTCGTTCCTCATTTTTAGCTTCATGTTGTAAAATGTAAAGACAAGTTTTTGTGACACTTCAGCCTGTTTCTTGTCTTTGTATGTATGTAGCTAAACGTACTCCAATTTCGCTCACAATTTGAAGCTGAAGTTGTTTGACTAAGAACTTTTACAGCTATGCGTTGAAGTTCAGGAGCACAAGATCCATATATCAACCACCATTCAGCTGAATAAAAAAAGATAGTAAATTATTTATGTATACCAATGTAACAAAAAATAAAAGTTAACAATATTCTCATACAGTCATACTTGCATATCAACAAGCATAAATTATAAACCTTACCAAGGTCCATTTGAGACCAAGCTCTTTGAGCTAGTAAAGTTCCAAAGGTCTCTCGCTTATCTCGAAAAAGTAATAACTACAAGAACCAATATACCATATAAGTCTTAATTAATGAATAATTTGTTTCTAAAATTTACTACAATATTATAAATATATAACATTAACAAATTTCTCACCTGATTAATAGCTCTTATTTGATTATCAACACCTGGTTCTAATTTGCTTATTACTTTTGTGGTTCCATCCAAGGTTTTCCTAGCTACATGACTTTCATGCACAACTCCAAATTGAAATTGGGGTGTGAGAAAATAACCTTAAGATTAAAGGAATAATTAGTATTTCTACTTCAAAATTAAATACAAGTATTTGAAAAAATTGAATATATAGATACATACCTACTGCATGCAAATCAGAATGCATGAAGATCCGTCTTTTGTCAATGATTGCATTATAATAGGTGTGGTAACAACAACTTTTTTCAATAGCTTGCTTAGCTCTATCAATTGCTTCATATATAAAGAAAGCCCATTGTTGGTTTTTTGTCACCATCTACCAACTTCAAAACCTTGACAATTGGTTCAAATACCTTTATTATATCACTTGCCTTATTCCAAAATTCTTTATTCATAACAATCTTTTTGGCTTCATATGCAGGTCCTGATTTCTCCTTTCCCCATTTGGCATTCTTGTATTCCTCAGAATCAAACATATTTTTCAAATCCTGTTTCTCTTTCACAATAGATTCAAGTTGCAAAAATTTTGTGGCAAAACGTGTGATCGCTGGACGAATAATTTCCCTACTTCCAGTAAACTTCTTCATGTGATTGACAGTCCAAATATGGTTGTATATGAACAAAGTTACTTGTTTTGCTTCATCAAGTACTTTTTGGACATTTGACTTTTTTTCCAATATTTTCTACACACAAATCCAAACAATGAGCTGCACATGCAGACCAATAAAGACGAGGTCTTTTTTCCATCAGTTTCAAACCAGCAGCTTTTAATGCTGCCTCATTATCAGTGACCAGTTGGACAACTTACTCTTCCCCCACCTCTTCCATAATTTTGTCAAGCAACTTAAAGTAATAGTCAGTGTTTCTACTAGGAACATTAGAGGCATCAATAGACTTCAAGAACATTGTTCCTTTCGTATAATATACTAAAAAATTCATGATATGCATGTGATTTATACCATTTGTCCAGCCATCACACATTACAGTCAACCCCCTTTTTTTTCATACAGGTTTTAATTCATTTATATAATCTTGCATGTCCTTATATTCATTGTTCAAGTATATCTCTGAAATCTCATAAGGAGAAGGACATTTAATACCTGGTCCCAACTTTGCAGCTTCAGCTAATAACATGTGTAGCCAAGGAGAAGTGCTCAAGTTCATAGGTAGACGCTTATATATTATCAATTTAGATACCGCCGCTGCTAACTTCTTTCTCACGGTTTTCATCATTCCTCCGCCAATTTTTGTTTGCTTCATACTCTTACTTCTTTCTAGATCAACATCTATAGCCCTCAATCTTTGTTGAAGATCACCTCGTTGATATTGACAAGAAGCTCCACTACCACTAGTACCAATGCCACTTGCACGAAATCTTTGTCTATCTTCCCATTATCTCTGTGACATCAAGCTTTCTTGTGTAGCTTGTCTCATAGATGCATCTTCATCAATAAAACCTTCAACTTCATCATCTTCATCCCCTCTTAAACATGAGACAAATTCTTCCTTTCTTTTTCGATGATCATTTTTTTTGCTTTATTGTGTAATAGAAACTTCATCATGTTTTCTCTAACAAAAGTTGTGACTCTAGCACAACCTTTAACTTCTCCTGGCATGTGTGCAAGATGTTCCTTCAACCGAGTAATTCCACCGCTTATTACTCTTGCACAAAGTTTACATTGTATACTGCTTCTATTTTTACCCGGTACGGGTATTCCAAAGTGCCAACCAATGTCATCACTCGGAGCGCCTTCTGCTCTACCGATTGGAAATTCTTCTCTTGGAGGCATTGTTTAACTAATCTACAAATAAATAATGTAATTTTAAATTAAAAAAAAATCAAATATAAATTATAAAAGCCATAAGACAATTAATAATAATGAATCATTTTAATTGATTAGTTAAATGATAATCAATTAAATTTATACCAACTAATTAATGAATCTGGTTCACATGAAATAAGTGACTAACTAACAAAATTAAAATAATAATAAACACAAAATTAAAAAGAAAGAAAATGAAATAAGTGATTAACTAAAAAAAAAACAATGAAATAAAAGGGATTTTGTAGGTCAAACACATCGCTGAACAGAAGAAAGCAAATTGGATTTCAATCTTTGCCTCTCAGGCAGCTGAGCTCCGCCTCCATGAATTGCTCTCCAAGATCCCTCCTTCTAAAATTTTGTTTTCCTCTCACTCTCCATGAATCACATCGCGTCGCGCTCTCAAGTCCCAACCCAACCAGTCCATCACCCTCCACTCCACTCACAGACTCACTCACACTTACCCCTCTCAAATCCCTTCCCCTGTTTCAGTGTGTGACAAACAGAGATGAGGAGAGATCGAATCAAGGTACCTGTTGAGCGCTGGCTAGAGGAGATCGAAGAACCCCGACGAGATCTTAGCTCAGATCTACGTTGCGCTGCTGTGAACGGCGAACGAGAAGCAGCAAGAGGCGCGTGAGACGGCGAGAGCAACAGAGGCACGGAGAAACCATGTTAGGGTTTTTAGTTCAAATTCAGAAATGATTGTCTTTTTATACCTTTTTTTTTGGAATTATTGGTTCCAGAACGGGATTTTGGGTGAAAAATTGTCTGTACCAGTTTTTGTTCATGAACGGCGTTTTGTCGAGGCCGTCGCGGCCGCAATGCCGTTTCATCGCGTCCATTTCATGTGATTTTCAATCACACTGTGATTTCGGTCAAACATGGTTTCGGCCATTTCCTGTACCGTTTTGTCACGGCCGCATCACGTGTAACAGACCCCTATTTAGAACCTTGAGAAGGATGAAAAAGGGTGCCGGAGAAAGAAAATATTGTTGAAGTTATGCTTCCGTGAATGAGGGAGGGAATTTGGGGAGCTGAGGAAAGAGATAATTTGGTGTGAATGACATACAATAAGATTTGGTGGGACTATATGACCTAACAATTCTAAAAACTTTTTCAGGGTGACACACTTATTGGAAACTTCGCCTTTGACGTGCCCTCTCCTTACTCTTAATCTCTCTCTGTTTGCAACAAGAAACTTACTTTTCTTTTTGTAATTTACTTGCTAAGTATGGAAATGGTGCTGTGTGTTCAATAATGGACCACTTTAAAAATGGTCACCAATACACTTCAAAAAGATAATTACTCACATGACTTCTATAGTCATGTCACTTCCCTTCCTTATTTCTCTCACTGTCTCTCTATCGCTGGTGGCTGCATCAAAGGTAGAAGCAGCTCGCTGCTGTGAAAAAAGTCAGAAGAAGCTCTTGTGGCCATAACTCAAACGACTAACCTTAACAGGAATACTGATTAAGAAAAGCTCTACTTCTTCCCTTCAACTCGCGTATTGGTATCAAACTGATTCACACCTGTCTTGGAGACAAAGGAAGATTTGAGATCACCCTCTGTCAGCCTCTTCAAGCCCTCACCCCCATCCACCCCTCTGGCATATATAGCACCAAATGTTGGGGTGCCGAGGGGTCCCTCATGGTTTTGCTTTTGGATATTCCTCAAAAGGCCTCATACCAATGAGACATTTTCTTACTTATAAACTCATGTTCTTCTCTTATTTTATCCAATGTGGGACTTCTCAACAATCCTCCCCTCAAACAAAGGACCACGGTTCATCCTCCCCTCCAGCTGAAGTCTCTGAGTATTTAGCCTGTTTTATACTTGCTCCGCCAACTAACAGGACATACCGCCTGCTCACCACAACGTCTACATTGGTATGATATTGTCCACTTTGGGCTTAAGCTCTCATGGTTTTGCTTTTGGATATTCCCCAAAAGGTCTCATACCAATGAGACATTTTCTTGCTTATAAACTCATGTTCTTCTGCTTGTTTATCTAATGTGGGACTTTGTTTGCTCATCAACACTAAATACTAAAGGAAAGTAAAATTGGATTAAAAAAATAAACTGTGTACAAAAGTCCAAGATTTCTAGCAACAAGAATATGGATGAAGGGCATCCACAGGTGTTTGTGAGGCAGCAGTGTACGCGAGCAGTTTGTGGTGATTCTGCAGATGAGTAAAGACATAATGGGTCTTGCGGTGATGGTTGTGTGGGTGAGGGGAGGTTCTGCTGGGATGATTCGAAATGGTGATGGGTCTCCGATCGGTTCTGCGAGGGAACGGCGGAGGGGTCTCCACATTTTGAGGTGGCAGGTTTTGGAACCATCCATGGTGGTTGTCAATGGTGGCCAAGGACTGTGATGGTTTACACGACTTGGTCAGATTCTCAACTGTTTTAAAAGTGTACAATTTGTACCAAATTTTTTTAATTTGCTCCTTCTTGTCATGCAAATATTTTTAGAAAAATGATCCATGGTGACACTCATACTCTCTCCAACACTTAGAGAGAGAAAGAAATAGAGAGTGACAAGTGATAGATGTGATAGGTGAGTGATATGATAGGAAGAGAGAGATAGAGAGAAAGAATGTGTTAAATGGGTGTTGAGAATTTTGGGGTGTCCAAAAATCAGGGTTGATATTTTGATTACCACTTCTAAGTTAAGTTACCTATTTTCTATCATTGCCCTTGAATTTCTTTAGTAATATATGAATGAATGATTCATTTCCATGGGTTGACCGTGGAACCATCTAAGCACAGTCTATACTAAATGGCATATGTGATGGAATAGATTATACTGGCTTTTTCTTCCATTCCATTTTTTAGATTTCCAATTTGGAACACCATTGGTCCATACCACTCTATTCCTTTCCACTTCGTTCTAGCATCAATCCAATGTGTGGGTGAGGGGAGGTTCTGCAGGGATGATTCGAAGTGTGACGCGTCTCCGATCGGTTCTGCGAGGGAACGGCGGAGGGGTCTCGACATTGTGAATTAGTTTGGCCAGATTTGAACCATCATATCCAAACCCACTATAATGGAGGAAGCATTGGAGCTGGCACGTGCCAGACACAAGGAGAAGATGTACTCTAGAAGCTTCTGTGGGAGCCTTAATTCAAGCAAGGCCCCTTCCCTCATTGATTGTTGCTTAGATCTCTTGAAGTACTTCAACAACTTCAAGGTCTCCCAGGCTAGTCAGCGAACCTTGTTCAAGGCAAAAGGTTACCGTCATTAATGGTAACGAACATGTTGGCCTCAATGTCAAGTGTAGTAAAGAGGTCGACATTGTTACCATCGTCTTTAGGAAGCTCTCTGTTGTTCACGTGAGGAGAGACTACAGGGGTAACAAGTTCACCAGAAAGTGTGGTTTCGTTATCATCTGTCTGGTTATGATCGTTTCGCTTGCTGCCAAAATATTTTGAATACAATAATTATTTCGGGTATAGTCGAACACATTCAATTTTATATGACAAATGGTTTCCCTTGTTGCCAAAACATTTTGAAAACAAAAAAGAAGCGCTAAAAAAGTTTTAAACCCTTGTTTGGAGTCGGATGAAAGTTGAGTGGAGAACAAATGAAAAGAATATATCACTCTCTTTATTAATTGTAAAGAGAAAATAAGAAGAAAAAAAAAATGAATGTGAAACACACACTGAAGTCTTCTCTCCAAAATGAAAGGAGAAAATGGATTTTAAAGAAATAGTCCACTTTTTTCAAAACTATCTATTTATCTATCTATCATCTAATATAGTCAGGGAAAAATTATAGTATGAACTACACATCTTAGCTAATCTAGGTTTGTTAAGAAAGAAACAATCATACAGGAATGTTATAAAACAAATTTAATGTCATAAAAAAAAGATTTATCAAGCTGACAACATTTTGTACTCAGAAAAAGCTTTGGGGAAAAGGAAAACAACAAATTTCTCAAGATCAAAACAAGTTAATCCAAAGTCATTAAATGACTAGATTTCAAGTAAAACCGCATCCTCACAATTTTACATGAAATGACATCCACAAGACCAGAACAACACATTACACCGCATCGAAGATCGAACAGAACGAAAAGTACAGCTCCTTGCCCAAAAGTACAGCTCCATTGTAAGTATTTCTTCTTCTTCTTCATTTTCTTTATTCACTACTTTTCATTGAGCCCCTGGCTACTAAACGGGTTTGTTTGGGAGGTGAAAAAAAATATACAGGAATACCTATCATTTATACAGCAAAAATATATGAATATGCTTGATGGTTTCTACCCAGTGATCAATGAAAAATGTGAAACTCGCGAAAATTCAGCTTTCATCAATTGGTTGTATTAACCAACTGAACTCCTAGAAATCTACATGCAACTCAAAAGCAGTATCAGCAGAGCTACACCACTGACCAGCAAGAACAAAGTAAACTCAACAAAATCCTTCATCTATTCAATCATCCTCTGAATCTGCAAAAATGAAAAAAAGGACTCTCTTCAGCTAAAATAAAGTACAAAATTTACCCAAGACGATAATAGATGCTGGAAACTGAGTGCAATAACTAGATACAGTTGTGAGAGCAATAATCATAACAAAGTGGCAATAATGGATGAGCATCAGGATTTAACTACTCCAAATAAGATGAATGAGAGTAGAAAGATCATAAGCATATCATAAATTGGGAGTGATAGAACGCAGGAATATTTAGCAATTTAGCTCTAGACCCCTAATCTTGAGGACAAAACTTATATCAAGTTTTATTGGTCCATTTCGTCTTGTTTTTTGTTAAATACACAAAGATACTCATGAAACAGTTTAATTTTATCCACCCCTTAAAACATGGTATGGAAGTTAGCGACAATTTTTTTGCTTTTCCTAGTTAAAAACATGACGAACTTGATAGTTGAAACTTGATCTAAGTTTTGTCCTAATCTTGATCCTTGATGATACATTATCTATCAAACGTAAGCCAATCTCCCTAAGTTACATTTTCTTTGGAGGTCTGAACTATTTAATTCTGGGTGAACAGGCTACTTGCATCCCTCAAGATACTGGAATTGGATACATTCTACACAAAACTAACATTTTAAATTTTGTGCTCCAGGCAAGCTCATATTTTCAGAAATCAGAATTTCATAAACCATTCATTTATGATTTTATTAGTGGAAGGAAGTATGAATAAATTCAGTGAGACATCCTGACAGTGGACTGGTTCCTGAATAAAAGAATAGTAGAATACTATTAATGTACTCGATCTGTACTGATGAAATTTGCTTACCTGATCTAATATCCTCACCAACTTTTCCCCTATTTTTCAGCTGTCTATTGATCATTGCACATATGAGCATCCACCAGTATATATGGAAGATGAGCAGCATTATGAGCAATGTATTAAACACATAGTAAAGTAACATGTCAAAACTCTCAGATAGGTTTAAGCACTGCTGAAGATCCATGCTGGAAAGTGGAAACCAAGTGATGAGAAAATATGATTAGTAAGTGCCTCTCAAAACAAAGTCAACTGAATTCAATAAAATAAAAGGGCAAACCTTGTTGCTCTAATAACCCAAAAGGGAAAGAAAATTAGCCGCAGTATGAGCCATGAAATTGCAAAGAATGCAAAACACACACTCGCACCAAATTCTCTTCCAGAATACTTGAAAACCTTGGCAGCTTCCATGAATACATCACTTGCATCATGGAGGGCTAGGATTATGGAGCCAATCCTGAAAAAACTGTAAATGCAGTATGTGTAAGTTACCTCTTCATGATCTCTGTCTTTATGTTAATATCATTTTGTAATTTTGATTATCTAACTCCCTTAACCCAATATAGCAAGCCTGGAAAAAGAAGAAAGCAGACAGAAAGAGCGCTCTAATCTATTATAGAAAAAGGAAGATTCATCAAGCATTTATCAGTTCTATTAAGCATCTAACATTTAGAGACTCAAATCCAAGACCTATAGCTATAGCCTGTAAGTATTGACAATGAATAGTTTTATTGCATCATTCAGAAATCCCAATCTTAAGATTAGGTTACAAAAGTAATACATGCCAGTGGCAAAAAAATATTGCACAAAAAGGAAGATTTATTTGGCATTTATCAGTTCCATTAAGCATTTGAACATTTAGAGAGACTCAAATCCAAGACATATAACTATGAAGTATTGACAACAATATTATCAATCAGAAATTCCAATCATAAGATTAGGCTACAAATGTAATTCATGCCACTGGCATAAAAATATTGCACAAAATTCTGTGTAACTTACTTATATTGATGTTCTAGCATAGCTAAGGGCATCTAGAATTTTCAAGAAATAATGTGTTATTTAAATATAGCAAAGGGCATAAAAATACATAAGAAGGCCGTGTTACCAAATGCTTTTCAATAAGGGTGTGTTTGATTGGGGGGTTTTGGAAGGGAGGGGAGGGGAGGAGATATTTTAAATTATGTTTGTTTGGTTCAATTTTTTTAAGGGGAGGGGAGGGGAGGGAAGCAAAATCCCTCCTAAGCCAATTTTGGCTCCCCTCCCAAAGTGGGGGGTTTTGGAGGGGAGGGGAGGAGAGATTAAATTATTTAAAATAAAATTACTAAAATATCCTTATATATAATATAATATAAAACACTATAAGGATATACCAGTAAATTAATCCATTCTCTCCATTAAAATCCCTCCCCTCCCCTCTTGAATCAAACAAGCAAAGGCTTCCCTCCCTCCCTCCTCCTCCCTCCATTAAAATCCCTCTCCTCCCCTCCCCTTATTTGAACCAAACAGACCCTAAAATAAAAAGTGGCTCTCACAAAGGCATGATAATGTATCTCCATTTAGTCAATTTAAAGAAAGTAAAAAATGAAATTCCAGGAAACTAGAATGTTAAAGGACCATGCAGAATATATTTGCAAACTCAGACTTAAATTTATTGGCCTAAAGCGCACTGCCTACAATTATGAATATTATTTTGGAGACAAAACCACATAACAACATTAATATTCAAAATTTTATAACAGATATAAAAAGTTCGAAACGATCTAGAGCTTATTTACTCGTGTTTGTGCTATCAGTAATAAGCATATAATATGAGTCACCATGTGAGATTTTTCATGCTTATGCAAAAAAAAGTAAAAAAAATAAAAAAAATAATAAATAACCAAGTTCCAAATTTAAGGTTTATGTAGAATAGACATGGTATATTCTTCAATTGAAAAATAAGGCAAAGACATTACCTTGTTAGATATGAGGTCCCAATCAGTAAAACAGTAATTACATGGTGAGTAAACATCACTGAAAAATCCTTCCTACGAGTCTCCCATGTGAGGATAGCAGCAATGCTATAGATGTAGAACCCACACTGGCACATGTAGTAAATCACTATAGGACTCCTGAGATAAGAAATGAAACAGGATGCAATATAAATTTTAGTATGCCAACATTTATTTACAGAAAATCTCAAACATGAGTACAATAGTCTTGTAATTTTCTTCTTAAGCACATGTGAGTAGACTTGACTGTCGATAGAACCAAATAGCAACCATTGACATGGAGTCAGAGGAAGCAAGAAGCTAGATTCACCATAGCCTATAAACTACGTAAATTATTTGCATTGTCCATTTATAATGGAGGAATATATCTGTCTATTGCTTTGAAAACACTTGAAATTTGTTTTCCCATATACTCAGTTGTCCATCAAAACCAAAAACTATATTTAGGTCACTTGAAGTTCTCAAATCCAAAATGGACAAAGGGCCAATTTCCGGTTTCCAATAATCTCTCACACTCAAATTACTCTCTTCCATAATAGCTGCTGTATCTGAAGCCAGTTTTGTAAGCTATAAATTCACTTCCAAAGAAAAATAAACACAAACAGATCAGGTCAACAAGAGAGATGCTTGTCACTCATTATATGAGAAAAACATTTGTATTAACGAAACAAATTTGTTCATCGTGCTACATAGATTACTTACTTCAATTCCTGATCTGGCCAGTCTTTGAAGTATAATTTCGTATCACTGAACCAGGGTTCACGATAGGTAAATTTAAGAACAAAAGCTTCAACTGTAGCATAGTATGTTAGCTTCCACATTGACTCTGAGCATTTTCCAATCTTTACTTGCGTTTCTTTAGTAATCCGTGAAGGAGCTCTACCCTTTGTCGACATCCTGATGGCCAACCTCTGTAAGCAACAAAATATTCAAGGAATGTGCTTACGAAAATGCATTAATAGTCTTTCTGATTAAATAAATTCAACATCAGATTGATCATAGTTGCTTCCAAAACTGCTTTTTACACAGGTCACTAAAGGATACTAAAGAATCCATGCACACTAAACAAAGAGAATTCAGAGATAATGTTTATCCCAATAAAAGTCTTTGACACCCTTGCTGTTGTGCATTGCTAAAAACAAAAAACTAACCTATTGACCCGAAAACCCATTTATGATATCTGGCTACACTATGGTATTTTCTTCACAAAACAACATATGGAGGAAGCCAAAATGATATTTGTCAAAGTCCAGTCACTATATTGACAAGGTTATATCCTCCTTATTTTCGTTTGCTAAATATGTCTCTACCGGGCACAGCAAAACATTATGGTTTACAGCCCCTTTTTTCCATATATTTTGAGAAAATGGATATTCTTCTAAAATCCTTTACCAATAACTGCACCTTTCTTTTTGTTTCCTATTGTTCCATTGGTAAAATTAGAAACTAATGTCTGCCAAGAAACCAAATTGCAGGGTTGCTACTTAAGCGAACAGAAAGGGGGCAAAAAAAAAAAAAAAAAAAAAAAGAAGAGCAAAAGGCACACTCATTGGTTCGTCAATAGACAACAGAGGAAAGTGCTCATAACAATCCAAGAATGAATCACATATTTTGCCATATTTTTAACTGAACATGAATGAGCAGTACTGCATTAGAATATTTTCCTTATCAGGAGCTTTGATGCATCATTTCCAATTGCGTGATTAACTCCACTTGACAGGTCAACATAAATTTAAATAATTTCCAGAAACGAGCACCGATCAACTAGCAATTAAATGTAACCAAAAAAGAAAAATAATTAATGACCTTAAAAAGAAAATTACTAACAACAAAACGGTCCATTTCTTTCAAGAAGGCTTGAAAGAGAATCATGAAAGCAATCAGAATCATGAACTAAGTTGTTTCATTACTATTTTTTTTCCCTTTTTAAAATCTCCAACAATAAAGAAACAAATCATCGAGCAAAATCCAATCGGCTAAAAAAGGAAATTGGCTATGCAAACGCAGGATCTTACGCGAAAGACGAATCTGTCAAGGAAGAACCTGGCCGCGAAAGAGGCAAAAGCGAAGTAGATCGCGAGGGAGAAATGCGAAGCGCGTGGCACCACATTGTCGCTCCAGATGGAATCCATGGCAGACATTGTGCGAGCTACAGTATTCAGAAGGTCACAAGGATCATGCCACGGAATTTTCAACGAAATGCAATCAAGCTTCCGTCGAGAGCGATGGCGAGATCTGGTTTTTACCTAGTTTCGAGGACAGCGCGTGGCTTCTGAGTTAAGAGGAAGAAAACAAAGAGACGACGGGAGGGAAAGTGTGAACGAGAGAGGGAGGTTACAACAGAAAACACAATTGGAGGTGCTGAGGGTTTGTTCGTTACTTTTATTTTCATCATCACTTTCTGCGGGCGCTTTTATTCTCTTTATTTATTGATAGCTCCTGTTCATCTTGAGATCTTATTTCATTTCATTTCATTTTTGGGCGGGCCCGTCTGTGGGACCCCTTCACTACCCACACGTGGCAATTTAATGCTCGTCAGTCACTGCTTTTTTTTTTGGTAAAAAAAAAATCTGCATTTTTTAGGTGCATTTCTCTATTTTTTTCTTCTGCATTATTGCAATGCTGTCTCCAAGACTCCAATGCAATTAACCTTTTTTTTTTTTTGTAAATAAGGTAAATTCTAATAATTAAATTGCTCAGTTATTTTGTTTTTAAGTGATATCTAAGGTGAATCATTAATTAAATGACCATAATTAATAAACCATTGGATTTATTGTAAAATAATAAAAGGTCCAGATTCATTACCACCTATTCAAGTTGCAAGTATATTATACTTCTAAAAATTATAATTAGAAATTGCAATTTGGTCGCTGCCTTTCTTTTCCAATCTAAAGGTTTACTCCTACCTTTCCAACATTCCCACATCGATCTCCCAGCTATTTCTCATAAATCTTCTTTATGGGTAGCATCTGAGGGGGACTCATTGGCAAAACACGATGCTACACCTGATATAACGCATCCCAACATTCATTGGACTTCTGATATTGCAGCATCCATTCAGTGGCCATTTCGTATTCAATTGTATTGGTCTGGGAACAATGTGATGTTGATACTGCAGTTCTCTAAAAAACAAAAAACAAATAACAATTAGCAAGTTGAGTTGGGCTACCATCTCCCAGTTTTGCTTTTGAAACGCAACTCTATCAATGGCCAAATGGCCGGTGAATTTGCTTTGCTTGCCCTGATCTCTAAGTTTTCCCTTCCAGGCACTCACAACCCGGTAGGAACCTACAAAAAGTATTATGCAGAACAATGTCGTCCAATGTTTGAAATGCTTCAGAAAATTAGAGCCATCTAATATTTAAAGACAATTCTTTCTTTCCATTGCAATAACAGAGGGTAGAAGACTACATGCTAAAAGAAGAATGCATACGGTTTGCATTCTTCAATCATTCTTCCATTATCAACTATAGAATGTTGCAAGGTTCCAAGCTTGGTGCAAAATCCTTGTTTTTTATTAATTATTTCTCTAACCAAATTGTGAAGAAATATAAACTAAAGTTACTCAACCATTATTCCATGATGACTTCAAATCTGAATTAGAAGTCTTATTATGTGGTTTGCAACTTTGCATCTACCTACTTACCTATTAAAGTTCTCTGACCTGGAAACAAAGATTATGGTACTAATAGAATATTAAAGCCATTCAGCTTACAAGCTCAAGGCTCTAGAATAAGTAAATTATTTATTCAATCAAGCCCAACTCTGATTGAAACATTATCATTACAATAAGGGTGAGAAAAAAAATTTGTTCATGCATTGAAGCCTTCATCAACACGCCTGTTCCCATTACTATCAACAAAGACCCCAACATTCATGCACAAGGGCTTGCAAAAATCACACCGTAGGGCAAAACACAAGCTTATAGTCATCTTCATACTTCTCAATCTTGAACCAATTGTTGATGGTATCCTTGCCAGGGTTTCCCAATTCACCACTGGTAGTCACAAACCACTGTCCAGTTGAATCAAAAGGGGAGCACCCTTAGGGTTTTTCCCCTGGCCGCGGCACCGTGTTCTGAGCGACTTCCTTGCAGCACGCAGCGCCTCCACAGCTGTGCACTGCACTTTCCACGAACTTAGATCTATATATAGAATTATTCAGAAATGGATTAACTTTTCTATTTGAAATTTTAGATCTAGAGAACGATTTCCATGGCGATTCCAAAACCACTGAGACAGACGTCCTTGCTCGAATCGACGACGGGGGAAGTAGAGACACACCAGCGTCGACGCCGCAAGCAACCCCTTCATTCGCCTTGGCCTTGCTGCTCTGTCCCCAATCACGTGAAAACCCCCGATCTACTTTGCTGCCGTGTTCGCACAAGTGTGTCTTGCAAGCAGGGGCATTAAGCAATTTGTCAAAATTTAAAAGTGTCCTTAAAAAATTTATATATTACGAATTTGACCCCGAAAATACCTATTTTTATAAGTCATTTTTCGTCTCTACCCATGAACCACATGTAGAAGTCTTCACCATAGAAGCCACCTTGTTTTTAAGGTGCTTTTTTTTCCTTAGAATGTGAATTTTCTTTTATCAATAATAACCACCCAAAAAAATTAAATCCTTAAGTACCCTTTTTTTCCAAATTATTAACCAAGTTACCCCTCGTGTCGGTTTTTGTATCACCAACTTTTCACCAAACTGAGTTAATTGTGATTACAACAAAAGAACGTCTAATTTAACCTCAATTTTTTTGTGACTTTAATGAAATCCGAATAAAATCCAAGAAAAGTGCATTATGAAGTGTGTGTTTGGTTTCAAGGTGAAAACAATAAGAATTGATTTTCTCTCTGTCAAACATGATTTTAGTTAAAAATATATATGGTTGGCTAGTGTCATGTAAAATTGATTCGCCTCCTTGATTTGACTAAAAGTGATGAAAAGAAGTTTTTACATTGAGTTGAAAAATTTATACTAAGTTCTATATCAAACATGCTGTGAGAGTAAAAATATTTTAACATAAATCATTTCACTTCAAACTCAATAACCAAATCAACTTTACAAATCCAATTTCATGCAACATCACGTTTAATAAACATTCACTCAAACACCTGCACAGATTTTAACCATCCAAAAATCCAAATTGTGTTTTTATGAAACAAATTTGTGGATGCAAAATTTTTCCTTTCCCACTTGTAATAACAATCATTTCATGGCAACGCCATCATGGTGCCAAATAACATCAACTGGCTCAATAGAAAGCACCTTTCGGATCTAACAGGAAAACATGCCACATTTTGATTATTTGTAAGCAAATCTGAAACTAGGATCACAACATGCAGACTTTCAACTATTTGGGGCATACTAATCCGTAATGGATGAACAATTAATAGTACAATTAAGATTACAAATGTAAAAGATCCAAACCAATTTCAAGCGCATAAATTGAACCAAAATAAAGTAGAACTAGATATTCCTCAGTTCATTTCTGCCACTGACCTTGAGAGAAAGACTTTGTTAAATTGGATGTTAGGACCTAGATATTGGTCTGGTTATGCTTGTTTGATTCCAAATCACTCTATGTGTATGGTCGCACTTGTCTTGTTTGGTTTAGATGTTTAGTTTATTGTACTAGTTCTAAATCGTAGATGAGGAATGCCCAACACGCATGCTCATTCGAATTGTACTTATCTTTGCTTTACCTAATGAATGATATTTGTTTACCGTAAAAAAAAAAAGATATGCTCAAAATAATTGGGCCATATATGATCAATATAGCATATTCAATGCAACATTAGCAAAGCGATTTACAGAAGAAAATATTACTGAATGGGAGAGTGATTTTTGAAATACATCTGGTGTATCAATCCCCAATGCTTGCCTTCTCTGTGACCTTTCTTCCAGCGACCTTCTCTTCTTTTTTTAAGTAATCACGAACCAGAAGAAGTAGAGATAACCAATTCTTTCAAAACCAATTCAAAATGAAAAATCCTTCAATTCTTCCAAGTCTCCTCTATTTATACACAGAGAAATTGATATAACAAAACACATGTCACATCCCTAAGTTGGCGCTTGCACCATGGTGCTAGGGGATGGGCAAAAGCAAAAGGTAGCAGTTGATGCAAAGAGCGGGCAAGAGTGCAAGCTCTTTGTAAGGAAAGCGTGAAGGAGACAATATGCATCCTCAAAAAGTTATTTTTTGTTGATCAATTGATGTAATATGAATTTTTAATTTGTAGTTTTTTATGCATTGTACCCAAGTGGCCCATTTTTGACCTTTTTTTTTTACAGCTTTCTTCTCTTTTTTGCTATTGGTCCTAAGGTGGCTGAATCTCAACTTTTTTATTATTTACTTATTTATTCCTAAAGAAAAAACATGAAATATTGATGAGACAAAATTGAGTGCTCACGGTCATGACTAACAACATAAAAATAATGTCACAATTTCTATCATAATAAGTTTATCAATAAAAAATTACATCAAGTTGTTCATCTTAACCATTACTCAGTACCTATGCCCTTGGGTTACTCGGTCATAATATCAACAAAAAAAAAATTATCATGACAAACATGATTATTATTGCATACTATGTTAATGTTCTAACTTCATCCCACACACTCTCGATATTGGAAACAAGATATACCCTACATATTTATTCTCTCACTACAACGAATTCGCGATTTAGCGTCGGTTGAATAGCGGCGGTTGCCATCACCCAACATTATCCCTAGGGGTGAGGCTTTGGCACGCGATTTGTCGTCGGTTAAAATTCCAGATCGCCGTTGGTTCATAACCGACGCCATGTAACTTTCCCAATTCGCGGGTAACCTTTTCCTCGTTTTTGTTTCCCGCACTCTTTCTCCCTCCCTAATTTCCCCTCTTTTGTTCTGCCTCCATGAATAACCCTCATCTTCTCCATTCTCGCGTTTTCCCTCTTTCGTTCTGCCGCTATCGCAACCCTCATCTTCTCGTGCGGATTCACAAGGATTCATAACCCAAACCCCTTGCCTCCGTGAATCTCGTTCTCGCACATGCTTGCCTCAATTGAACCCGGTGACCTCGTCATTGAGCTTCACTGGTCTCTCTCTCTCTCTCTCTCTCTCTCTCTCTCTCTGTGTGTCTCTTGTGTGCGTGTGTGTTTGAAGTAGGTTCGCCTCATTTCGCGTGTGTGTGTGTGTGTGTGTTTTTGCTGAAGGCTTCTGCAATTTGAAGTAGGTTCGCTTCATTTCTTCTCAAAGTGGGTAGAGGTGATTCTGTGTTTGGCGTTTCAACTGTGATTCTGTGATTCGACGTTTGGCTTTTGGCGATTCAACTCTGTCTCTGTCTTCGCTGTTGATAATGGCAAAGTTGCTTTCCACAGGGAAGCTAGTCATCAAGGTTTTGCTCTTCACCTTCATTTTCTGCTTTTTTTTTCTGATTAGCAATTATTTTGTGTAAGGATCATTGCCTTTTGTGAGAATGAAATTTTGAGTTTCACTTAGCCTTTGAGTGACCTGGCCTGTGTTTGAATGGATACAAAATGATGGGTTTGAAGACTTGTTGCCTTTTGTCATCTGTGATGTTTGTGGCTGGATTTGTGCTAGAGAGTTTTTGCTTTAATTTTACAGATTTTTATGTAATTTGCAAGATAAGCATTGTGGTTTATTTAGTATTAATCTGATGTCGTGAAATGAATTTAGTAGATTCAATAAGGGTGACGTTGCAGGAAATAAGAAGAGAGAGAAGTAAAATGCAATATTCTTATGATTTGTTTTATGAGAAAGAAGTAAAATGTTATGCTGATTCCGGTTCTTGTTATTTTGTTCATGTTATTCTGATTCAGTTTCCCATGTTTTTGACATGTTTTTGGACAACTTAAATTTGTATGCATCCAGGGCCGTCCCTGAGATTTTGGGTGCTCTGTGCGAATGGATAAATTGGTGCCCTATTTTTTTATATATATATATATATATATATATATATATATATATATTATAAAAAAAACACAAAGGGGTGCAAAAAACTAGTCATTAATATATTTTTTTTACGAAGGGTTAGAAGCCTCGTTAAAACCTTCTGATGCAAAACCCTCCTTAGGAAAAAAACATCTAGAAGGAAAAAGAGTACTCCGCCCCTTTGGGAAAAAATAAAAACTAGTCATTAATTGTTTTGATACAAACTCAAGTTGAACAAAATACTACCGAAGGAAAAGAAAAGATTACATATAATCATACTTATGTCTATCAACCCAAACATGTTGCAACATCAACCTACACCAGCAATATCCTCCACTGATAGCAAATGAATCACAAGAGTTGGAGAAAGAAATTGATGCCCTATTAATCTTTGAATACTGTCCTCCTTGCATTTTTTGCTGCAAAATCATTAATAATTCGTTCATAGTCAAGATTCTTTAAAAAATCACTCTCAATAGAAATCAAAGCAAGACTATTTAATCTATTTTGTGACATAGTAGATCGCAAATAAGATTTTAACAATTTTAATTTAGAAAAACTTCTCTCAGCAGATGCAACAGTAACAGGGATAGTTAATATTATTCTATAAGCTATGCAGGCATTAGGAAAACAATTGAATGTCTTCAAAGAACTCAATATCATAAAGCTTGATTTTGATTCAACTGTTAAAACCTCTCTAATGACCTTTAATTCTTCAAATAGAATTTCACCATCAAGATCACAAGAATCGCCATGCTTTAGATAAGTTTCAAGATTTTTGCAGCATAATTTTAAGTCATTATCAGAGAATGACCTAAGCCTTTCAATACTAAACAAAAACCCAAAAATCTCCTCATATGTGCTATATTGCTCAAATCTTCTATTAAGTGATCCAATTGCATGATCTACAATATATAAAAAATAATGAATCCTGAAAAACTCCTCAGCATACTCAATGTTTGATTGTGTGCATTCGGAGGGATTTTCATCATTGCGTTTCTTTCTACGAATTTGACGTTTTTGAACAAACACACATTCAATCTCCATTTCATTTGCAATTATTTTAGCACCAAAAAATAGCATTTGCAAATCCAGATTCTCTATATTTTTCAAAGTACTTAATCAACCCTTTTACTAGTTCTATAGCCACATCAATGCACATGTCTTTCTTTTGCAAACTTTTGCTAACTTCATTAACAGCGAATAACAACTCAAACCAAATAACCATAGCTAGTAAAAACTCAAAGTTCCCAATTCCATGATTTGCTAAAGATTCAGCTTCACTCTTAATTTTAGGATCACTATCTTGTTCAGCTAGTTGAAGTAAAGCTTCTCTTATGTCTGAAGCTTGAGTTTTAAGTGCATATACACTATTTACATGACTTTCCCAACGCGTTTGTGACAATGGTTTAATAGTTAAACCTTTCACATTATCTCTTAAAATTTTCCAACGCTTTGTGGAATGAGAAAATATAGTGTAAATACATTGTAGCACTCCAAAAAAATCTTTAGCTTTAGTACAAGAATTTGCAATGTCACAAAGTGTCAAGTTAAGACTATGACAACCACATGGTGTGTATAATGCTCTAGGGTTTATATCTAATAATTTTTTTTGTACACCTTGGTGTTTTCCTTTCATATCCTTGCCCTCTCACATTATTAATATCGAGGTCAAGAGTTTCTAAAATATTTTGTAATTCTTCAAACAAACATTGACCTGTTGTATCACAAACTTTCAAAAATAATTAGGGTTTCTATTTTAAAAGTCTATAGCCTTAGAATGAATGTTAAACAAATAATTGGGCCCTCAAAATTTGTGAAGGTTTGGGCCTAAATGTTAAACAAATAATTGGGCCCTTAAGTTTCAAATATAAAAATATATAAACAAATATATATATATATATACCAAGTATATTATATATATATATATATATATATACACACACACACACACACACACACACACACACCCCAAGTAAAAAAAAAATTGGTGCCCCCTAAAATATGGGGACCTGTGCGGTCGCACCAGCAAAACACCCTCAGGACCCCCTGTATGCATCTGTATTTGAAAGCTTTGACCAAGCTGATCCATCTACTACTCAACTGTAAGTGATTTAAATTTTTAGCAAAAACTATAGTACTGAATAGGCTTGAACTACAATTTGCACTCTGTGTTATTGCTTCGATTTTGCATTTTACTATTTTTTTTGTAATTGTTTTGTTTGTCATGTAGATTTCTAAACACAAAAGAGGAATAAGAAATGGACCAAAGGCTTTGAAACCTGTTCCCGTGCTTGTCTTGTGCAAGTAAGCCCTAGTCTGTCTGCCCTTATTGCTTGCAGTTTTTTACTATGTTCTGCAAATAAATGATGACTCTACTAAATGTGTTGTTACCAATCACTACTCTAGAGTTATCTCTCTTGGTTTTTCTTTACTATTTCTGTTTGTGTGGAAGTCAAAAACCAGAAGCTGTGTCATTCATCTGTATCTTTGTCGTTTTTATAACCTTTATATATAGTTCAGTGTGCAGTTCACTTATTTTATAATTCCATGGTTATGAATCTCTAAATTTCTCTGCATGGATAGTTTGTAACCATTGATTCTTATTAGTTTAGTCTAGTCCCTTTTATCATGGCTTTATTTTCTTAATTTTTATTTCTAAGAAAAGAAAAAAATATCAGTATGGTCAAAGGAATCATACAAAGTATGGCTTTCATTCTCTACCTTTTTTTTTCTTTCAACTTGCTGCACAAAGACAACATTTTAAGATGGTAAATCTTCTCTGTTTTGACATTGAAAATAATCCACGTTCGTCTTTTTAAGGTCTCAGGAATGGAATCACATTATTAGTTTTCCATTTAATAGCTTCAACCTTCATGCCTGCTTGATCAAGAGTAATATGATTTAATTGAAAGTGGGCAAAGTTTTAGCAAAGAGAATGTAAATTTGATGAAAAAATATGATAAAACAAATTTGGGTTCAACTTGATGTTATTCCAAATGCTGGTACTTGATGTTTGATGATTTACACTTCAATCAAATTGCTCTGAATTAGTTGGGTTCAGATAGCAGTATGGTTGTCGTAATCTCAATTCTAGATTCAAGGTTGTGAACTAAAGATAAGTAGGTCAAATTTGATTAGAATATACTTATTGATCCTTTTATGGTTGCCGTTCATAATCAAGAATTTAGTTTTTTATTCTGATATAATATGTTAAAGAGAGAATTATCTTTATTGTTGTGATGATTTTTGAGATATCGTAAATGGTGATGGTTCTGGGATAGTAGGATTAAGTTAAATAGTGCTCCAAAATTCTAACAAGTTAAATATATAGCTGGTTACTGTGATTATTCTTCAGGACTAAATTGTGTTCTAATGGTGCATATTAAGTGTAGAATTGTTGAGTAAGCCAAATGCAGTTGTTGTTTGTTAGGTAGTCTTATCTCTGTAAAGTGGCTAAATATGACATCCTGATTTTTAAATAAGTCTTAAATAATTATTAATGATAATTAGATACCAGCTGGATATTAAAAACCCTAGTTAGAATTAAATTGGACTTAAAAATAATTCATAAGAGGCCTAGAATGCCCTAAAATAATATGGGACACCCTAGAATCTCATAGAAGGGCAAAAATGGGATATTTCTAGAAAAGGACCGTCGCGACGCGACAGAGACTACAAAGGGAACCGTCGTGACATGATCAAGGTCGATGGTTAAGTCGGTGATCAACGTCGCGGATCCCACGCCATGTGTCCTCGTCGCGACGCGATGAGAGGCAATGTCTAGGCCCATCGCGACGCGATGGAGCCAAGTTATGCCTATATATAGAGCTCTCCTCTCCCATTTTCGCAAGACACTCCATTTGGATCATTTGGAGTACAAAGGGAGCTCAGGGAAGAGAAGAGCGACGAGAGCGACAAGGCACGGGCGGCAGCAGTCTTTTAAGCCAGGTAAGGGGCAAGATTTCTTAATCACTAGGGAAAATAGGTAGTAGAATAACTAGTGTGAGTAGGGTTCCTTAGCCCTACTAGGGGTTGATAGTAGCAACACCTCAGGAGAGGGGTTGCAGTGTACATTGGCTAAGGATAGTCACCGTAGACCTATCAACCAACATAGGTTATATTTATTTGGTTAATTTATGAGGTTGGTAGACAGTCGCTTATGCGGCGCTAGGAGTAAATTATATGCTGTTAAATTATGATAAATGACGGTAAATGATATCCTGTTTGATGCCTGATATTTATGTGCTGGTTGATTTGGTATGATATCTGTATGCTTGATGTATGAGTCAAGGGTGACGCCCTCTAGTTAGAGGTTTGCGGAACCCTGGACAGTAATATCCTGTTTGTCAGTGGTGATAGTCGGATCGGTGTATCCGAGGTTGGTGTACCTAAGGACTGGTGATCGGATCAAAGGTACGGAGTAGTTTGGAGATAATCGGTGAGAGGGGACCTGAGGACTGGTGATCAGTCCGAAGGTGTGTACTCGGTCATCCGGACAAGTCTCCAAGACTCCACGTCTGACAGGTGGATAATCTTGGCCATTCCTGTATAGGGAATGTTGTCCTTGTGCACGGGTGGGTACCTTACTCCGGTAATTTGATATGGTAGTATGGGATGCCATAACCAGTGATCGGAGATGGTAGCGTATTAGGATATGTTCCTGGGACAACCAACTTATCTTACTCAGTGCCCTAAGACTAGTGATCGGTCTAGGGAGTAGGGCATTAATGGCCCGAGATACTCAGCGACCCGTGGTTGGGTTAGTAGGGCCGGTGATCAGCCCGAAAGCTCGGTATTCTATGTCACGTGTTAGCCTCTGGACAGTAGAGCCGGTGATCAGCTGAATGTCTAGTGGTTTGGGTCTGTAGAGCCGGTGATCAGCCGAAGGACCCGTGACACGTGTCAGTCTGTAATGTCAGAGTATGACGTGGTCTGTGACCATGTGGTCAGATTTGTCAGTATGACATATCAGTGTGGTCTGGTCTATGATTGTGTGCTCAGAAGTCTGAGTATGGTATTAATTGTATTGACGATATGACGTGCTGTGCTTGAAGACAATTATTCTGCTATACTGTTTTCCTATTTGTTGGTGGTTGATGGATATCTTACCCCTATGTTTTCTTGTGTGTTTTATAAAATAACAACGAATAGCAGATGATTAAGATCAACTAGTAATCGGAAGTTAGGGAGTTTATGGGAAGACTGCCTAGAAACAGAGGGCAGATACTGATGTCACGGCCAGTGGGGTTTTTGACACCCTTGAGGGTGTAGGATTTTGTTTTGTACTTGTGTAGTATATTTATATACTTTAATAAGCAATAAGATATGCTTGTTTGTTTCAAATAAGGACCATTTTGTATTAAATAAATAAAGTAAAAGTCTTGTCTTGGCGGGGTGTTACACAGAACACTTGCATTACTTTTATTTTTGTGCCAAGGAGTTTCTGGAACTTGAGTTGCTTGCTTTTCTTTATCTTTTTTAGTTAAAGTGTACCTGTGAGGTGTTTCTCTGTTTACTCTCGAGTTTTTATTCCCACATTACTGAGTTATATTCATCGGTGCCTGTAAAATAAGTTTTGTAGCTCAATTATCTAGGCCTGGAGTACATGTAGAATTTGATTAAGCTGAATAATAGTTTTTTCCCTTTGTTATTTCTTTGTGTATAGGCCTGGAGTACATGTTTTTGAAGCAACAATTGTTTTTTTCCTCTTAATTATATTATGTTTGCTCTATGTTCTTTAAACGATTTTTGCACTACCAAATTGTCTCTTTCATGATATATTTGTTGCTTTTTTCACAAAGTATTCCACCAAAAGACAAACAAACACAATCTATTTCGTCTCACATGGAGCCACACCAGACATCTGATGATTCAGCCGATGACGAGGCTTTTCTACATGATGAGCTTGAGGACATCCGACCTGAACCCTGTGTTGATGCGGAATGTCCTCTTACTAAAAGAACAAAAAGACAATATTGGATGGTTCAAGTGAGAAGTAAGTCATTTAAATTTCATGCATTTCACTAAAATATTTGTTCATGCATAACTTGACATATTTGATATCAAAATGATACTTTTTACAGATAATGATGGAGAAGAAAAAGAATGCCCTATGCGGGTTAGAGATGTTTTTCACCTTCCACGTGGAGAGAGAGTTGTTATTCCTTTCGATGGAAACACACCAAGTGGAACAGATGCCGATGGGCTTTTAGGAGGCTTTTTAGGTCGATTGGCACAAGATCATAGGAGGTTTCCTATTTGCTTTGATAATTGGCCTTTGTTGCTTGATGACTACAAGAAGAAAGCTTGGACTGATGTTATTAAGGTATGGAATGATGTTTTTCTTGTTAGTTATCCATAATACCTTTTTTTATTACCATGTATTGTTATAACTAACACCAATAAGTGATTGTAGGCTAAGTTATGGTGGGATCCAATCCACGAAGCTGCAGCAAAAACATATATCATGAAAGACATTGGCAAGAAATGGAGAGAAAACAGGTTAAAATTGTTCAATACTTATTATGACTCGACTAAGAGTCGTGCTGAAAATACGAAGAATCCTCCATTGTCAATTAGTCAAACTGAGTGGGCAACATATATAGACTATAGATTGAGAGAGAAAACTAAGGTATTTTACTTATTTGATATTTAAATTGGTTGACCATCATCAAATAGCTAATTTTTGTGTGTATGTGTGCAGGAAATGAGTCAAAAGAATACTGAAAACAGATCCAAACTTAAGACTAATCATACAGGGGGATCTAAAAAACTCAAACGAAGGAGGGCAGAGATTGTAAGTATTTAGAAACATTTTAATTCCAGTGAAATTTTTTATCAAAATTATATATAGTTGACATTTGAAAATGTGATTCTCATGAATAGATGAGTGAAACTAGGTAGGAAGTGAGTAGAGGTATTTTGTATATCGATACTCATAAGAAAGCTGATGGGGCATATATTAATGAAGAGGCAAGGGTTGTTTGTGTAAGTTATCATCCCTTTGTATGCATTTTTGGTATCATTTTGTTCTTCTAAATTTTCTATTAACATCATATGACTCAAATATTGTAGGAGAAAATTGCTGAAATTGAGACTCAAGGAACCGCTCCTGTGGCATTCTCACCTAATGACTCTCTTGGTCAAGTATTTGGAAAAAAGCATCCAGGCCGAGTACGTGGTGTGGGAGATGGGGTTTGCCCATCTCAGGTGTTTGGATCAAGCAACCCACGATTTTGTGGCACTTCTACTTCTACTAATACAGGTGAAGAGTTACCAAACTTGATTCTTTTTTTTTTTTTGAGCTGAATTTTGTGGTTCATCCTTTCTTCTTGGATTATCAAACTGAAACCCCATTTTTATGTTTGCCCATTTTTTGCTTAATTTCCATTGACATTAATACTGGAAGCTGTATGATCATGTTTGATGTATGGAAACTGCTTGATTTCATATAAATGATGAGCTTAAAGCTGTGTATCAGTAGGTGTGCGACTTTCCCTTGTATGCATGTGCTGAATAAATGGTTGACACTGCATGGTAAAGAAAGAAAATCAGTGTGCTTATCAGTCTGTATTGTGAGTTTGAGGCTCCTTGTGCATGCATGTTGGTGGTGGCATCAATTCCACTCTCCTTTGTTTATGTAAGTTCTGAGAAGAATTTCAATTGTGTTCTGTCTTGCTCATTTAGTGTATACTGCTTCATTATATTGGTTCAATTACATGTGATAGTCTTCTTTGAATACCTTAATTTATTATGGATGGTGCTGTAGTCGATTAACCATTTTCTTGGCAGCAATTACTATGATTTTTGGAGACATTTAATTGGTTGTGCAGGGCTCCTTAATCGATTACATAAGGGCTGGCTTAAACAGTGGCAACAACATTATGCCTTAGTCAATTAACTCTTATTGTATAAGATGTTGTGTTACATGTAATGTAGTATATATGCAGAAAATATTGTGTTAAAAGTATTTTGGTGTGATGTTGTATGGCTTGATTATGTCAAATGTGCTTACTATGGTGTATGTCGTGATATGTGTTTAAGCTGCTGAACTTGTATGTGCATGATTCAAAAAGAAGGTAATCGATGGTAGCTAGTGTGATTTTGGCAAGTCTATGAATTCCTTGAAAGTTGCCTCTATGTGTGCTTGATATAAACCTCAATGCTGTAATGATGCTACAGCCTGTGTTGGCATGCTGTTTGGTTTGCATTATATGTATGGTATGTAGGGTGATGTGCAGACATTGATATCTAAGCTTGGTGACACCAGCTGTGCAAATGTTGCTGGTCTTGAAAACTTCTGCATGTCTCAATTTTGTTTATCTATCATGCATACTGTGAAGTTAGTATATATACATACATATATAATAATCATGTGCACAATATCTATTTGTCCATCAGATATCAAGATGTAATTATTGTTATATATTAAATGTTGATGTGGGTCCTAATACAAGTGAAGTTCAGCAGCTTAAGAATAAAATTCTTGAGTTGAAAAGTGACTCAAACAAAAAGGATGGAACCATTAAGATAATGACATCAGTGCTTGCTCAACTTCTCACAAAGGATGGAACCATTAAGATAATGACACAATTTGGATTAAATCCAAAGGGGGGTGGTGAAGTCCTGTGAGTGAACCGGACACTGTGGCATGCATTGCAGAGGGGTCTGTGGGTTCGGTATGCGTCGCAGAGACAGTGGATCGAGCACACTGTGGTACGGCCCAAAAATGGGTGGCGGCCCAGGGTGTTACATTAACAAAAACTACTTTAAAGAGCTATTGTTATTATTTTGTTAGAGCTACTTTTGAGAGTTACTTTAAAGAGCTATT
The DNA here is from genome assembly GCA_037113605.1 of Calophaca sinica. Taxonomy (NCBI): domain Eukaryota; kingdom Viridiplantae; phylum Streptophyta; class Magnoliopsida; order Fabales; family Fabaceae; genus Calophaca; species Calophaca sinica. Next base: position 95,726,892 of record CM073734.1, on the reverse strand, counting down.
GTTATTATTTTGTTAGAACTACTTTTGATAGCTATTGTTACCTTCTACATCTACTCTTATCTTATCAACAAGATTATTAAGTTATTATTTTGTAATTTTATTATCCTTAATCAAACATATGCTATATCGTATTATAAAGTTGTACTTTCTTTATTATGTAATTTAACGTAATTTCTTTGGCTTACAAAAAAAATGTATATATCGTGCAATTATAAACGAGTAGGCTAGAGCACATGAACCAGATTTAAAAAAAAAAAACTATATAGCGGCGGTTCAGAACTGCCGCCAAATGAAACATTTAATAAATTTATTTTTATTAGTGGCGGTTCAGAACCGCCGTTAAATAAATATAATTTAAAATTTTCATTTTGTGGCGGTTAGAACCACCATTGAAGTTGTCTGCCAAAAAACAAATTTTTTGATTGGTGGCGGTTATAACCGACGCCAATTATATTTCTGGTGGTTCAAAAAACTGCTGCAAAGTAGTTTAGCGTCGCTAGATTTGCCGACGGTTTCGTGCCCGACGGAAAGAAGATTAGTGGCGGTTGTAACCGATGCTAAACTACAGTTTTGACCGACGCGAAATTCGGTTTTCTTGTAGTGTCTTCTAGATTCATCATCTTGACTAGCTTCGATCATCAATGTGACGCTTGAGACTGACAACGATAAGGGGTGATCGTCGGTGCATGAGAGGTACGGACAAGCAAATGGACACATGAATGAACTGAACTCACAGCAGAATGATAGGGATCTTAAGGTTGTATGGATATGAGACTGTACAGTTGAATAAAGGCTTAAAAGAATTTATTGGTACTAGCTAAATAAACAAGATGCATCTTCTTTTGGTAGTCTATCACATAAGAACTTTGTAGTTAAGCGTGCTTAACTTAGAGAATTGGGATGGATGACCTTCTAGAAAGTTTCCCAGAAAGCGTATGAGCGAGGAAAAAAGCACGTTGAAAAGACTCGTATTAGTTTGTGGGAACAGTCGGCAATCATGAAAGCAGTCTGGGCCGTTACAAATGGTATCATAGCGAACCTTTCCCAATACGGTATGGTCTGTGGATGAACCAGATAGAAGCGGTATGCATGTGATGCTTGAGGCTGACGATGGCGTGGAGTGACTGTAGGTGCATGAGGCACGAACTAGCAAAAGGACACGTGAATAAACTGAATTCACAACAAAATGAGGGGATCCTAAGGTTGTTCAGGTATGGGACTATACAGTTGAACGAATGCTTAAAAGAATTAACTGATACTACCTATATCAATAAGATGTGTTTTGGGAGCCTATAACATAAAAATTCCATAATTAAGCGTGCTTGATTTGAAGCACTGGGATGAATGACCTCCTGAAAAGTTTCTCGTAAAGCGTGTGAGTGATGACAAAATACGTTAAAAAAATCCGTATTTGGTTTGCGGAGACAGTCGACAAAACAATTTGGACTATTACAATCAAAAAGGCAAAATACCGACAATTTGAATCATCATTCAACATAAAAATTTCAACCCCGTTAAAACTAAACAAATCCCTCATAGAATAGTTTCATAAATTATGCTTAACAATTCCTTAGGCGATGCACATATGTTGACCACCTTTGGTTCTTTTGTGTTCTGGACATTTGCATCACCACTCTCGTCCCATGGAAACACAATCATATATTAAAGCACTAGTTTCCCAACGATTCACCCTCAAGGTTGTAGATGAACTCCATTTTCCACTTGTAGTTTTTTGTCTGTCTTAACTACTATTAAGGCACTACACTGCTTATCATCGCTGCCTCTATTCTTATCTTCTTCAACCTCTATTCTACGTTTTAGAGTTTACAAGGACAAAAGTTAGTGTTTATGAAAGAAAGAGATGAGTTTATAGTAAGAATTGATTGTCAATTCAATCTTTGTTGAGTGAGTCCAACACGTAGGGTGACACATGTATGTCAATGGACCACTTAACGCATCAAATCAGTATAATCATTAATGTTTCCTCATTAAAGCTAATAGTATGACTAACATTTTGCAGATTCATGGAAGTTTTTGGATGGATTTTTATTTCTAGAGACTAACTTTATAACACCTTATAATTCATGAACCAAATTGGAGATTTGCTCTTATTTTTTAAATATAGGAACTAAAACTAATAAATTTTTATATGGATTAAAATTTACCAATTTTATTAAGACTAAAAATATATTTAACTCTTAGAAATACATGAGACCAGATAACTTTACAGAAAGGACATATGTCCCCCATATCTCATTATTTATATTCAATGGATTAAAGCATAACCCAAAAATAACATATTAGCAAGTAAGATTTAAAGTTTCACATATACAAAAGAAAACCACAAAAAACTACTAACATCTTCAAGAGTTACCTTGATAATTTTCTCAGCATCTTCATAAACATTAAATAATACTACCTCTGGTCCTATTTATAAGAAATAAATGAGGTCTTTTTCTTGGTCCTAAATATAAGAAACAAACCCTCATTTTTAACCACATTAATTGTATTTTTTTCATATTTGCTCTTATTTATTATGAGACCAATTTACAATATTTGTCAACTTGCCATTAATTATCTCTCTCACTCTCATTTATTACAAGAGGTAATTTTGAAAAAAAATTTAAAAATATGACATCATTAATTGATATTTACCCATTTTAATACACCTCTGTGGTCCTTGTGATTTTGTCTTATGTTTCTTTTATATAGGATCAGAGGTAGTATAATTAAGGATAAATATATAATTCCATTATAATAAGTTGACTACACTAGGTTGTGGCTTCAAGAATCTTATTTTCATACTCTGCTTTCTTCTTTGAGATATAGGGGAGCTCGAAAACCCACATGGCAGCGCCTACCAAGAAGTGCATCCAAGATATTACATTACCTTTTTTACATGATTATATAAATATCAATAATTAGTAAAAACTGTATATACAAATTACTCACACTTATTACATATAACATAACTTAATATATTTATATTCACATATTATAAGAAATGAAATTCACATCAACAATGTTGGAAGGTATCATTTGGGGCATGTCATTAATTGCATGACCCACGTATGTAGCATAACTTAAATTTACTATAACATATCAATTACCATTGTAACGAGTAATTTGTAAAACATAAATAATGTTGGGAATTGTAAAACATGATTGCAATTCTTGTACAGAGATTCTTTTCTAAATTCCGAGTTAAGCCCCTTATATATACTCCCTCCTTTTCAAATATAAGCAAACGTCAAAATGTATTTGGACCAATACATTTTGACTTTTGCTTATATTTGAGACTGGAGAGAATACATATATTCTATTTGAATTAGTTGAAATTAGTGGTTGTAACAATTGAAGAAGTAACAATTGAAATTATTGGTTGCGATTAACTGAGACGAGGTCGTCTAAAAAACGTGTTATTTTTTCTTATATTTGAGTCTTTTATTTGTTAACTGATTATAAGCGGTTGTGACGGAAAGTATCCATCTAAATTTTTTGATGGGGTACATTTTTCCTCTCTAAATATTTTGTAATGCCCGATTTAGCTACGAGTGCTTGTGCACCGCAGAATATATTGCTAACTGAGTTATTGACATAATTTTAATGGTTTAGATAGGCAGATTTTGTCCCTCTCTAATATTAACTCTTCTAGTAGTGATGTATCCTATAATTTTCAAAATGTAGGCTTGGCCTTATACCTTTTTTTTTTTCCTTTTATAATTTTTCCTCGTACAATTGATGCTTGTTCCTAGTGCCACTTTTCAATTATGCTAACGATCTGATTGTTTGAACATGAAATGCGACGAGAGAAAACGGGACGAGAGAGAACGCTGCGAAATTGACGTTTTCTCCTGATTGACTTACGTTGAAAATGGCGAGAAAGGAAAAAAAAAGCGTGGGTCGTACGCGAAAAAAATTTCTTCGCGGAAGTGGCGAGAAAATGGTCAGCGTCGTTTTTTTTTCTTTTACCACTTCTACCCTTATTCTCTTCTTACTATATCTCAAATTATTTAAATTTTTAGTCAAGGACATTGATGTCTTTTCAAAAATAATTAACACTTCTCTTTTCTCTTTCTCTTATTCCAATCAATACCCCAAATCTACCAAATTTCTCATCTTTTTCTCTCTTTTCATACCCTCTCTTCGCAATTTCTCTCGTGAACCAATCATGTGACGTCCTAATCAATTTTCTAACATATTAAATATATTAGTTTATACAATAATAGTGAAAATAATTTTATTTTATTTTGAGCAGGCAGAAGTATACAAATGTACCTAAAGATACCTAACATTAGGGCCCTTAACTATACAGAGTGCCTAATAACTGATATTCTTTTAATTACTGACTTTGACTCACTGGCTATGAACCAACAATCTCTATCTTTCTTTTGGACTCGTCTGATACCTGCTAATATCCGAAGGCAGATATATGCAAAACAAGAAATAGAACGGGAGATTCAGAACACACTACACGCACTATTAAATGGGAAAGCAGGAATTAGAATTCATGTATAAAAAGGCAATCACATACATAGATAGATCAGCAACCACATATAAGCAGATTGGCAAGCACATATAGACAGATCAACTACTCTCGCACTCGTGCACCTAGAGTTCTACATGCCTATGTGGCTACACAACTTCCAAGAATGGAAGAAGGGCCCCACCTTAGCCACTTCGCCCTTTATAGTCAACAACTCCTCAATAACCTTCCACTGATATGTGGATAGGTCAAGCCAGTTGTCCATCCCCCTATCCTGCTCATCGTACCCCTAAGAATGCATCCCTGCTCCCCAATTTCGACGTTAGGAACAGGTGTCGGGTAACATTCGGGATCAGCACTATGGACAGTGATACAACGGTACTTCGTCAGGAACCAGGCTACCCGAAGTCCCGACACAGTGGCGGCCAAACCACTGGTCACCTAGAAGCCTTGTCGGACCCAGACTATCCCCAAGGACCAACGTGTCCTATACTGGCTGCATCGTGCTCGCACTCTGGCACCTGACCTTGTGCACAGCTTATGTACACGACAGTGGATTACAGTACACAGCCATGCATATGAAATCTCTCCTCGTAATGTTTCTTTATTATTCATCATCTTATTTCAGCACTTACCAACTTATCATCGACCTAACCATCGCCAACATCAACTCAACTAGTTTCAATCCCTTATCTCATCTCTTATCATTTTTCATTAGCTCAACTTATCAACTTATTATTACTTTAGCCATTATTATCAACTTATCATAGATAAGCAACTTATCATATTCCGTCATATCATAGTATATAATAACTTAATATCCAACCAACATAAACACAACCATTAGTAATATAGCACAACTACCAGTACCACATATCAATTATCAACCATCCTCGACCAACATATATAGATCAACCTTAATGTCACTTAGGCGACCTACTACTTGACATGTTATCAATCAGCACACCAATAGTCAACACACACACAAACATATAATTAACATCATATCAATCAACATCCATCCATAAATATCAACAGATTACTCCTATGGTTGATAGACATCTGACAACTGTTCTCACCTATCACGGGTTACAGCCCCTCTCCTAAGGTGGTGCTGCTATCAACCTCTAGTAGGGCTTAGGTAACCCTACACCTATTTATACACTTATTCTAATCCTACAATCCCTAGTGGATAGGGTTCAGATCTCCCATACCTGGCTTGGAAGACCATTGCAGTTGTCGCCACTCTATGTGTCCTCGCTGCTCCTGCTACTCGTACTCCTACCTCTAGACACTTCTACCTAGCCTGCTAGGCCACTCTCGTCCTCCCCTCTTTTGAGGATTACCTACTAAGGGCTTTCTGATACACAAGATCCTCACTTGAGGCAAGTGTAGAGCATACTTGCTCCTTAGTGGCCCTCCAAGTCTCACTCCCCTTCTCAATCTCTAAAATTACTTACTAAGAGTTTTCTGATGTGCCAGATCCTTTTTAGAGCCAAGCACCATGCATACTCACTCCTTAGAAGTCTTTAGAGAGAGAAAGCTAGAGAGAGATGAGGATTTGGGGCGAGTTAGGAATGGAGCGATGAAGGGGTATTTATAGTGGATTTTGACACCATCGCGTCGCGATGGGTATTAGGCATAACCTCTATCGCATCGCGATGAGGCCATGTATCACGCACTTATTGGCTGCGTTCACCGACATTGAAGAATCACAGGGTTCCAGAATCTTCTGCCATCGCGTCGCGATGGCCTTTAGTACAATCTTGGTCGCGTCGCGATAGTGATTAAGGAGAATCATCCGATTTCTTTGTTTCTAGATGTTTCTAGAGTTCCTGGACCCTTCCTAGGGGTATTTTTGGTTCTTTTGAATATTTCTATAACACATCTAAGCCTATTTTCTTTCAAATTAAAATTTTTAATGTTTATTTATTGTCTAACTGTACTTTAAATATTATTTTCTGAAAAAAAGATGTTACAAATCACGCCCTAAAGGTTTCATGAAGTTGTTAGTGTTATGGCGATAATTCTAGAGTATTACTTGTCCTATCACAATTGATCACGCATCCTATTTGTGTAGTAGTTATCAATAACTTTTGTGACATGTACTATTAAATATTGATAATTTATTACGATATTATATACTGCCACTTATGAAAAGTGGGGTTGTGACAGTTAATATGTGTGACCAAATCATCTATAGGTGCGTGAATAATTGGATTTCTAATATGTCAGCATCTCTTAATATACATATATCTTGATTATTTAATTATTTACCAATACTTTTCTCATTTGAAACGTAATTGTGTTTTTTTTATGATCCTTTAACACAAGAATTTTGTTGTATTGGTGCCTAAGTTAGTTGGAAATCAACAATTATTTAACAATATTACCATCACTAGGGATATTTTAATTGTTGCATCCCGTTCTTAGGTTTACATTTATTTATCATTTTAAATTATGACTGAATAAGTTATAATTCATTCATTGTACATTTTAATTCAAAATTATTTCATTACTTAAATGATCTTGGAAAAATTGTATGCGTAAATGTAAACTTTATAAATGATTTGCTTTTACAAAAAAATGGTCACTAATATGGACAAACTATGATGATCTTGTTAGAAGAGGGTAATAGCATCAATATTACATGGTTGGAAATGGAATGGCAAGAGTGACAAAGTGATTCAATAGTGATGTTGACGATGCCATGTGAATGCATAATTGTACAACTGTATTTACTGTAATGACAGTGAAAGAACACTGTGTTATATAATAGCATTATGATGTGATATGTTTCAATTCATTTAAAAAAGAAATCATATAAACGTAACATTGTAGGGAAAACATGAATTAAAAATATATTGTAGCTAGCAAAGAAAGATTACTTTTTGTGTGTATCCATGTTGCAAGTACTATTATAAAAAAATTCGTGTCGGTTGTTTCATTCATATTTTGCTCAAAATATTTTTTGAATAATTATAAATATCCTATTGTCCTTTATTTAGCTATCTTATTATACATTAGATTCTTACTCATAATGTATTTTGTGTTGAATTTCAAAATATATGATAATTATATCATCTGCCAGTGTAATTTTTTGGCAAATTAAATTATATATGTTATCTATTGTTGTAATATATTAATTGACATCAATTTGTTACTTTACATTTGGGTATAACCAATTTCATGTAAATCATATTTATCTTTCACCTATTTTATTGTTTATATTTTAACTTTCTCCTATAAAATTGTGACGCTTTAAATAAATGAAGTAATGCTCGTGAATAATTTGAGAAGTGGTAGTTTTTGTATATTTTAATCAATTATTCAATATCAGGGATAATGATAAACGTTGTAGAATATAGATATGAAGATTTTTGTGAACAAAGTATAAAGACTCATATAAAATTAAGCAATTTAGACAATATAAGGAGGTTGACATGGTCAATAAGGAAGAAGTACCCTTGAAAATTTTGAGATATTATCGATTAATGCAACACATTATTATCAACAATGACAATGGCAAAAAAAAAAAAAATTATCACTAAGGTTGACAACATGTATAAATTATCATATCATATCACATCTAATGGAAAAAAAAAGTTTTAAATTTATTTTTTAATGAATTAAACAATTAAATTTGATATTTGTCTATATAAAACTAGATTTTTTTTTTCATATAATACATTTTCCTCACTCGACTTCTATAGATCTTTTTGTCTATGCCCTAAAGCACGTAAAGTGATATTTTACTTTCTTTTTCACAATGCATATGTTATACCAATTTTCTCTTTAATGAAATTATTTCTAATCCTTTTTTTTTTGTTATTATATTTATCCATCATAACATTCTCATCTTGGCACCATTAAGTGTTTTTGTTGTATATGTATTGCCAAACATTCAATCTTGTAACATAGAAGATTTTTATATGTGTTAAATTTTTTCCCTAAAACTTGGTGATACATTTCTATTACAAACAATACTTAAATAACTTAATTATTCATCTCCTACTTGAGTACCATGCCTATATCACTTTGTATGATGGGCTATAGTCAAACCACACGACTCTTGGTGTGCTATAATCTTGATTTTTCACATTTGAACTACGAGAATGTTGTCTCACAAATTATTTTACGGCAGGCTCTATACCGCCGCCAAACAACTTATCGCTAAGAGAAATCGACGCTACAACCACTGCCAATTACAACTCTAGGCAGTTATTCCAGTGGTTGCGTTGAACTACCACCGAATGTCCTTGCGACAGTGGTAACTACATCAGTTGCTTTTTGAATCGCCATTTGTAGTGGAATTAGTACATGTATTCCCTACTAAAACTTACATTTCATATATTTTAGTTTTACTTGTAGGATTAGCTATACTTTTTTGTACTTAAATGATAGTCATGCTTCTAAATCATGTCTCCATGACTAGTTTTTTAATTATTTATTCTCCTTATTTTAAACTAGAGCTACGTCATTTGTATTAATAACATGCACTACTAGAATGCATCAATTTAGAGTCAAAAAATTAGCGTCGGCCTCGACACGGACGCTAGTAGCGTCGGCGTAGTGTCGGCCAAGCCTACGCTAATTTGCCTAATCGCCTATTTTAAATTCTTTATTATTTTTTTAATTTCTTAAACTAATAGCGTCGGCCAGGCCGACACGAATCCCCTATATTATTCAACATCGCATTCCTTCTATTGATTTTTTCTTCAGTAGAAGATCTCATTTTTTTACCCCTCTTCTTCCCTAACCCTAGCTCCTGTCACCGCTGGTTCCATTCCACTGCCATCGCTGCCCCTCCATCCCCCTCTCTTCCTATTTCATTTCTTCATCTTCCTGCAAAACCCTACTCTTTCATCTCTCCCAGCAGTTTCCCCTAAGATGAACCCCAACACAAGAGCAACGAGACGACATCTGCACACGCAGCACCGTCATCCGCCATATCCTCTGCACACTGCTGCACCAGCACCAGCACTGTTTCACCGTCGCGAGTCTGATCGCCAAGTTGTTTCACCATCGCGTCTCCGTCATTTCACCTCACCGTCGCACCAGCGCCATCAAGTTGTAATCACCGGTAAGCTTCCTTTTGCAATCTGGGCTTCCCACCTCTATTTTCCCCCTTTCTATTTCAAATGAAATACAAGATTAACCGATGAATATTTATTGCAGGAGTGCTATGAAGAAGGGGCTGAGCGGTGGGATTCTAGGGTTCACAGCGTATGAACAGAACAAAGGTATTGTATAAGTTTCTGAAGAACTTGAAGTGGTTTTTTATTCTGGGCTTTTTATTCTTAACTTGAACTGAATTGCATTTTTATTCTGAGTTTTATATTCCCATTCATGTTTCTGTTTGTGTTTCTGGTTGCTCGCGGTGGTCCTTCAATTGGTTGTGGCACACATTCGATTGGTTTCTCGCGCTGCAACATCTTGACGGTGGTGCTCTATCCATGTTCCTGCTAATGGTGGCATTATCTTCATTTTTGCATCAATCACTTTTCCAGTTTTTTTTGCTATTTGTTTTTTCTTTCTTTCTGGATTGTGATTTTTATATTTTTTTGGGTGAATACACTTTTCCAAAGGAGGAAGGATGTTTCCTTCAATGTTGGAAGAACCGCAGGAGAAAACGACTTGGCACAATCGGAGGTGGAGAGGATTCTTCACAATCACAACATGGCAGAACCTCATGAGAAGACGATTATTCCCAGGATTCTCAGGATTAGTAAGGGTTCCTCACAACGCGTGTCTGATTCCGAAACCCCAAAGTGCCAGCAACCTTTTACTCTGTCCTATGTCATAAGTTTTGTTGCTCTGATTCTCAGGATTGCTAAAAGCGGTTTTTTACATTTTTTGTTTGGAATGGAATTATTATATAGATTTGTTGTGTCCATTTGTTACCATTCAAGAAGCTCGAAGGGGAAGTGATTAGTTTTTCGTGAGTTTTTGTAGTAATATATCTGCATTTATGTTTTCAATTATATCTGCATTTATGTTTTCAACTGATATGAATCTCATTGTGAGAAGAGCTTATATTTCCTCTGATGGAGAATGGTTCATGGATGGTAGGGTACCCTTCTCAATTCCCAATTTCCCCATTTTCTAAACACCATTGCTTTGTTAATTATAATTATGTATTCCTCTAATCTTATTTTTCTATGGGTTTTTTTTACCACTCTCCAATTTTTCATGTTACTGATCAAAATGGGAAAAAGTGTCTTCAAGAAGATGTTGTTGACCGCATTCAACAGGTGGTAATAGATCTGCATAACTAATCTGAAACCATTTTTACTTTGACATTTGTTATGCTTGTATTAGTTCCTATGTAATTTGACACTGGAATTAACTCATTTAAGACCGAACAGAATTGATACTTTCTTATCTTATCCTTGTGTTAACATCATCCAGTTATGAGTTATCATAGTTTCTATCACCCTTCCTTTGAAATCATTTCTCATATAATGTCTGTGTGCTGCCCAATTTTTCAACTTTCACCTTATCACATGACCTTGGATATCAGCTATTAAGCTTTTAGTCCTTGTCCTTTGAATGAAACAGTAAATGGAAAACAAGGGAAAAGAGTATTCAATGGAATTGTGTGTGTGTGTAACAATGCATGATTATTCTTATGATCTTTCTTTTCAACAAATCAAATCAACAATTTGGTTGAAAAAGAACCAGACAAAACCAGAAGAACTAGTTTGTTTTCAAACTTGAATACTGCAATTTAGCTCTTGGATGTTATTCTATGACTCTATCTATGGATTCATCTGAATTATGAAGTTCTACTGATAATTCTTTTTGCTTGTTCCAGTCACTGGGTCCAAGAGCTCGTAGTTTCAGATCCTTAAGAAGGTCTGTTGGGGTTCAAGTTGAGGCGAAACATACAATGATTGAGTTAACAGGACGAGATACACCAGGATTACTTTCAAAAGTTTTTGTTGTTCTTGCAGACCTCAAATGCAACGTGGTAGCGGCAGAAGTCTGGACTATGAAGTTTTAATTTCACTGTTTATTTAATAACTATTTTAGTTCAGTTTTGTCACCTGTATTTGTAGTAAGATTTTTGTATAACTTTGAAACCAGGAAACAAATTGAAAAGAAGGTGACACTTTTGTAAATATAAACAAAAAATAGGAAATAAAAACAGAAAATGTATTCTTGAGTCAAACAAGTCCCAATAAGCTTTGGTCTCTTCTGTATTGATTTTATTTGTTTCTTATATGAGAATTTGGATCTTCAATTCATTTTGCAAAGTTGCAAGTTCTCTTATAAATTGTTTTTCAATGTTAACATTCAAAGATTGCCTTTTAACTTATAAAGTTGTGGACCTCACAGCATCCTCATTTTATACATGTTATGTGGAACAATCCTATAAAGATTTTATCAGGAAAGCCCTGGCTTGTGTCCCTTTACTGTTCAGCTTGTTGGTCCTCCATAATAGAATCATGTTGATTTATTGTGCTCCTATTAGTTATTGGGCCAATGCTCAGTTAGTTCTTTAAGATGTATTAATAGAATAATTATTAAGTTATTTCAAGTATGTTGTCACATCCATTTTGGATTCTGTTTCTTCTATTTGGACATGACAATAATGCAGAGCCATGGATGTGATTAGACTCTATAATTATTAAGTGCACAAAAGATATAATATTTGTTAAAGTAATGAAATTCTTATGGTTATGCATTTGTGTTTTTGTTCTTATCAGATAACTAAACGTTTAGAGGAACTGAAACAAGAGTATGAGAAGAAGAATGAAAAGATCAGTCAATCTAGAGAACTTTCTGAAAAGCCAATTCTTCCAAACATCCAGAGCAACTGAGACAGAAGTATAATAAGAAGAAGAAGAAAGAATTTATTGTGAGAAACCTTCAAAATGAAGGTCTCTCTTGCCTGCTATTGTGAGAATCATACCCTCAGATTCTGTAGTTGTGACCATATGATGCATACTTTGTACAGTTATATTAGTTGCTGACTCTTATCATCTAAAAGATGTGTTCTTTGGCTTCAATGAATATTAGAATCTGTTGTATATCTAAAGACTGATATGAGTCTCTTGACTCTGTTGTTTCTTTTTATTTTCAACTATAGATGTAAAGATGAAATTATTTTAGAAATTGTGATTGTTGTTATTGTGAAATGAGACAGATGCAGATAGTGTGGAATTTATTGTTGAGTAAATTGTAGTCAATTCTCAATATTCTTTTTAAAACCAAAACTATTAGCGTCGGCCAAGCCCACGCTAAAACCCGATGCTAAAATTTAGCGTGGTCCAAATCAACGCTAATAAGCGTGGGCTTCTAGCCGACGCTAACTTTAGTGTAGGCAGTTTATGTGGGTCACACTGATGCTACTTAGCGTCAGACGTTTCTTTAGCGTCGACTTTAGCGTGGATTGCGCCAACGCTAATTAGCGTCAGCCTCAAAAGAGCGGACGCTAAAAGTTAGCTACGAGCGTTTTAGTGTTGACCACGATGCCGACGCTAGGCCGACGCTAAACGTGATTTAGCGTGGGCTTTTCACAGTTAGCGTCGGCTTTTGGCCTATGCTAATGGGCTGCGTTCTAGTAGTGATGCATCATGACACCAACTCTTCAATATCTTCAATAAATATACCCAAGACAAGTCAAAAAGCAACATATTATCATGAATAAGTATTTTATTTTATTTTTGTATTAGATATATAAGGTTTTTCTCAATTGCAAAGGAAAGGGAAAGTAGACTAGGTAGGCATGATCAAATTTTTAACATCACATTTGAACTATAATAAAGACAATACTTGATAGTAAATGTATCAATGTGATGGTTAGGATGAACTGCTTCAATGGTTGGTTCATCATATATGTTATTTATGCGATTTTATTGTTATTTTGAAGTACTTCTTTTTTCTAAAATTACAATAACTCTCCGCACCCTCCCCAACCTCCACACCAAGAACCCAAAAAGCTAGCAAGATCACAATAGGACCCTTCAACAAAAGACTCATGCACAATCATGTCCAATGCTTGCAATTTGAAGCAAGCTCAACCAACTTTGCTCAGCCTCAGTTCTTAGTGTATCTTTCAGAAATAGAGTCATATCGCTTTCCTTTCTTCCTCTAACACTTTGTTTAATGGTTCAAAATTAATCTTCCACGATACGCCTCTCAAATTATGTATGCCTCCTCTGATCCATAACATAAGGGAGTGAAGAATCAAGAATCCATTGTTCAATATAAAGCGAGAAAACATGTACTCTCTTTCTCCAATTTTAAAACTTCTTAATGCTAAAAAGTGAAACTCTCTTTCCCCACAATTACAAAATCCAAACTGCTCTTCATCTTTAGAATAATTCATCAGCTTGGATAGGGCAATGAGAGTGAGAGAGTCCCAGGATCTTCCTCGATAACGTGACCTGTAACGTCGTTCAAGCACGCTTGCCGCAAGACTGTTATTGCCGGATTATGAACATTGTCATCGTTCTTAAGAGGTAGGGGGACCTTTTATGGTTTAAATGGCTAAAGAATTTGAGATTTCTGCAATGCAATGTCCCTTAGGGTTCCTTGTATTATTTATTTCACTTTTGAGGAATTTTGTAATTTAGAAAAGTTGAATTGTTTTACAACAAAAATAAAATTATATATATATAAATAACATGATCCACGATGAATCTATGAACTATTACTATTGGGACCACAAAATAGAATGTGCTATGTAGAAAATACTTTTGAGCCACTATCTGAATGCAATTAAAGACGTAGTGACAGTAGCTTCAAAATCTCCAACCATTCCACAAGATCCAATAATGTGATGTACTACTACTATTTTGGTCCCCGCCTCTCCACCAAACCTGAACAATTAATTTGTGTCCTTGAAAGGCAATGGATCCCTCTGGCTAAGGGCATTTCCTTTTTCAGACAACTAATTAATTAGCAACACTTGGCTTTTTCATAGTCACATCTTGTGTCTACTACGTGAAGCAATATGATTGCTGAACCGTGCAAATGGAGCCAGCCACATTGCATTTGTTTGAGTAGATTATGGTAATTCAAATTACTAATTCGCGAGATAGTTGTTAGACTTTCCTTCTTCAATCTTAAAATTTTAGTATTATAATAACTGTGATATTAATATCCCATTCTCCACAAGTTTAAATATTGTCAACGGGAAATAGAGAATTGCAATTTAGGGTCAATGAAGAAGTAGCTAGGTCCACAAGCAATATATTAGTCTCCTTGAAATCAATAAACAGGAATCCAAGACTACTCTTCAAATTACAATAGTTTCTTTGAACATTCAATAGAGCTCCAAAACAAAAATATCAGTTGATAACATATTTTGTATTACTTCCACTTGCACACTCGGATTAATTGATGGCTCTAATTAAGCTATGCCACCCTTTACAATAGCTAGCATAGGTATGATCGATGTTACTTGGGTCTAATTAATTGAGATCAATATGTTGTGGGGGCAAGGAATATCTAAAAATTTAATATATGAATAATTGAAGATTTTTATCATATAATCTTCATCGAGTCTATTCGATTCTCCAAAATCTTGCGGGCAGACCGTGTAGAGGGATTGGGAATGGGCTATATTGGATTCCACTCTGAGATTCCACTACCTCCCACCTGCCAGTCAAATTATTGAATACAACCAAATGAGCACTCTGGTGACTGGTCATCATAGTGCACATGTAAATAAGTATTAGAAAAAAAAAAGCAATATTAAAATTTGAAAAAATGAAGTTAAAATTTCACCTAAATTTGGCTACTAGATGGTGAATTAAAATCAGCATATTCAATTTGGCAAGCTCATTTCCTGGACAAGAGTGCACTCCGGTGCCAAATGGCACAAACGTATTGGGCTTGGGAGCAACCTACAGCCATCCAGAATCGAAAAATTCAGAAGTATAAATAGATCCTTTTTTTATACCAACAAATGGGACTGATGCTCAATACGAGTGCAAGAAAATCAACGAGAAATAATTTTTTTACATAAAAGATAGAGATGCCGCCACGTGGAGCAAAGTGAATAACCAAATTAAGTATAGTTAATTTTCTTAAAGAAAAGATAAAGACTTGTTTGACTAAGCATAGCGTATATACCTCAAACCTTGAGGGGTCAAAATTGTGAGGAGCAGGGTAGAACTGTGGATTATGATGGATGTTCCTGAACAGTGGCATTACTTTCCAACCCTTTGGTATTAGATATCCTTAACAGTAATTACATGAAATAACATTTTAGAAATAATGTGATAAATAGTAGTAAAAGCTTTTGAAAATCAAACTTCCTGTAAATGTATAGGTAAAAGAGTATTCTGGATCCGTCTTAAATTCTTACCCTTGTATACTACATCAACCACAGCTTCCCTAAAAGTAAATGATATGATGCTTGACATCCTCAGGCTTTCCAATATTACCTGCAATACAAGATATGCTACTGAGAAATGTATTCATGAAATTTCTTTCAACAGAACACACTAGCGAGGGACGAGGTCCTTTAAGTGTGACTAAGCCCTAAATCAAGGATTAGTCTCATAGCCAGACCAAAGGTCGAAGCTGTGGGGATTCTCAGTACGCCAAAAGCCTTAATTACTGTGGTTTATATATATATATATATATATATATATATATATATATTTGAAACTGTTTTGTACCGTACCCTGTAAGTAAGTGGCATATTTTTGGTCTGACCCCATGTCAGTGGCATCTTCCCTCCTTCATTGGCTTCATATAATGCCATTTGTTCTGCCTGTATTACAGTTTATTTGACTCATTAATTAATATTGATTTTCAACGATATGGAAATCTATGTGGGGGACAACATTAATTAACCCTTACTTTCATTGCTTCAAGAAGTTTCTGGTCATCATGAAGGTACTTGAGAATCCAAGTGAGAACGCTTGCTGTAGTATCCTGAGCTGCAAATAGTACCCCAATTACATTATCAGCAATTTGCTCATCTGTTAGCATTTCTCCTTTTTCATCCTTGTAGTTCAGCAAGTGGCCTAATAGATCCTTCTCATTTAATCTCTGCTCCTTTCTCTTGCAAATTATCTCACTTATAATCTCTTGAATTCTCTGCCTCGCCTTTTCAATCATTCAATCCCCCCAAAAAAAAAAAATATATCATTAGACAGAGAAGATTCAGAGAATTATATCCCAAGTACAAATGATTTTCTTAATTAGACTATTAGTCAGAATTAAACAATATAAATCAAATGTTGCATCACAACAAACTTACCAAAATTGCTTTGGGGTATGCAGTTCCGGGTATCCTAGTTGGGAAAGAATTGTAGCCTTTCTCTACGATGCAGTAATTTTCCTTAAGCTGCTCTCTATAATTGGCTTCCAATTGACCAAAGACAGAGAGGATGCCGATATTGAAAGAGAACTGTAGACATGTGACGGTGTAAGCGAAAGCCATTAGTTAGTTGGAAAAAAATGACCAAACAATAACGGAGGACCCCATGGCATATTGAGAACAAATGAGAACAAAATTGAACGCTATGCAATAAATAAAAAAGTAATATCCTAAAAGACAATAAATTGCATCTCGTTAATTAATTATTTTGTAACACAGAAAAACCAACAAAAAAAAAACCCAGCAGCAAAATGTGGTTTATAATATCACCACTCAAATTACCAACCTTTTTCATTTCTTGGAAAGTGTTAATGACTTGTCCAATAGAAACCCACGATTCCAAGGTGGAAATGACCTCGGATTCGATATCGGGGATCATTTTCTTGATCGATTCAGGAGAAAGCGAGGATTGAACGAGTTTCCTAATGCGAGTGTGGTAATCTCCTTGGTGAAAGAACAATGCAGCAGAGCCTATAAGCTTCTCTTTGCTTTTGGGATACGTAGGCTTGAACAAGTGAGCATGAGTCACCAGCACAAATCTTGCAGCCTCAGGACTTGCTAGCATCACGCATGGACATCCTAGTATGTGTGTTTTAAAAATCTCTCCATATCTGATTAACATTTGTACAATCAAGTTAGCACCACCACCAAGTTTAATTAGCTTCATGCAAAAAAGAAAGTTTACCCCTAGAAAAAAAAAAAACAGAAACTAATTATAAGAACCTTTTTTGTTTTGAAGCAAAGAAGATGTTAGGGTCCTGAGAATAGAGTTGAAGAGTCTCTCCAATATAAGGCCAACCCATTGAACCTGGAGGAAGCTTAGGCTTAGGTATGCGTTGGTATGTATTGAGTTTCTTCTTTATGAATGGATAGGAGAGGATGAGAATTGAGAGAAAAAGGAAGATGCAAAGTAAAAGAGCAATGATAATGTCCATATGCATGCGTAGCACCTTGAAGTTGCGGGCGCGAAAGGAAATGGCGAAATCTAATGGGTGCAGTGGAATGGAATGGAATACACTAGCTAGCTAAGGTTCAAGTCAATAAATGATACGCTTAGATAAGTTTATATAGAAGCAAGAGCACGTATCGATGGTTACTTATGAATAACCGCGGAGGGAAAAGACAATGTAATCATGTACCATATTACATTTTAAAACAGTTTTTTTGTAACTGAAGTTTTAAAACGGTTAGACATTCACAGATATCCAATTATATATACTAGTGCCAAGACGTGCACTACTGCGTCCGTCTTTTTGCATTTCTACTGTGCTACAATATGTATTATTTTATCGCGTTTTATCATCACATTTTATTGCTTAATGTTATTTTTTAAAGTTACTACAATTATTTTTGAGGGCAAAATAGAGGGAAAAAAAATTAAAAAACGAAAAAAAACTATTATGAAAGGGTAAATATGGAAGGAAAAAAAGGCTACACCAAAAGGGAACATCTCCTTTATATATACTAGCGGCAAGACGGGCACTACCGTGCCCGTCTTTCCGCATTTCTATTATGCTACAGTATAAAATATTTTATCGCATTTTATTGTTTAATGTTGGTTTTAAGAAATTTTATTAAGCATTCCTTGTATTTTATTACACTAATTTTGAAAATGACATATTATTATTAATTAACAGTATTTAACGCCTATTGATATGTACACATATATGTTACTTTCTTTTAATAAAAAGAATTTGGATTTGGATTTACTTTTTAGAAATTGATTTAAGATATTTGATTTCACTATGAATTTACGTGTGTATATGTTAACCGCTATCAGGGAGAAGAAGTGCATAAGTTAAAAACGGTTGATATACACAAAAGTAGGGAGAAGTTAATTTATGGATAAGCATCGATAAAAGAGAAATGAAGGGTAAAATTGGAAGGAAAAAAGTCTACACCAAAAAGGGATATCCCCTTTATATATAGTTATAGATATATACACACACTTTTTCTAACGTGTGCAACCTTGCACACGATAAAGATCATTAATTGCTCACATTTTTTCTTATTAATTATATACTTTCCTATTTTGTGGGCGGAGAAAGATTAGTTAAATGTGAATATATAACTAAAAAAAAAGTGAATAATTAAGTTATTCCATGAGTAACTCTTGTCTGAGTTACTCCAGCTAATATCTCTCTATAGACATCAAATTTTATCAATCCAACCGTTGAATATCGTCATATTACGTTAATGATCAAGCATGCTAAATTTTAGATAAATTGGACATTCGTAGCTATGTAATCATATGGTCAACATTTTACTTGTAAATTAAAACATATATTATATGTTGAATTGAAGTGATCTGATGAAGTATCAAATATTTTTAAAATTTTATGAAGTTTTATGGAGTTAAATAAGAACTTTTAATTTGACAGTTTGATTGATGAAATTTGATGTCATTAGAGAGATATTAACCAGAGTAAATCAGACAAGAGTTACTCCTGGAGTAATTTAATCCCTCCTCCATATATATATATATATATATATATATATAAAGATAAAGTTTCTTGAAAAAAGTATATCAATTAGTTTTTAAATTATATAAAATTTTATACTGTTGGGGAGTTGGGAGTACCGAAACCAACAACGAACTAATGACTGGAACCACCAAAAGACAAAGAGAGTATATCTCTATCCAAAACCTTAAGATATTGAGTATATTCACTACCAATTACCCTATTTATAGTCTATGTGTGACTAACTACTCACACTTGAATTTCAACGTATATATTCAACTTAATAAAAATTTCAATTTAATGGTTATTTTTATAAGATTCAATATATATAAAAAGTCTTCAAAGGCAATGACTTTAAAAAGACTTCCATACGCAAAAGGAATTGACTTATACACGTCAAAGACTTGACATTCTTTTGTTAAAAACAAAAAACTTAATTAACATTCTTATTTTATTTAATACTTTTGGTATAAAATGTCAGTTTTATCAACCCTCCTATTAAATTATCACTATTTAATATCTTTAATGTTTGTTTCATGTCTCAGATGAAGTTTTTTTACGGTAATCTCAAATATGTTAAAAATTGAAAAATATTGGAATAGTCAAATTATTACTATTATTTTTATATATTTTAAAAGCACGCATGCGCACACACGTGTACGTACCATGTCAAGATATCAAAATTGAGTTGTGAGGGAATTAAGTAGGCTAACTTAGATCATATGACATTAATGTTAATTCATATTTATAAAGTATTGAATAATTTTATATTAATGTAAAACTTAGTTAACAAATATAATTTATATTAGAAAACTTTTAATTTAACCATAAAATAAAATTTAACTACTGGTAATATAAAAAATGTTAGAGTAAATTACATTTTTCTTCTCTGAGAAAAGTTTGAATTACACCCCCTCATCTCTCTTATGTTAAAATATACACTCTCTTCACTTGAGAAATAAATATATAGAGTAAATTATACTCCCCTCCCCTAACAAAAACTTGAATTACACTATCTTCCCTTATGAAGTAAATATGTATTACATTTTAATCTATTTTAACATAAACAAATATTTTGATGGTGGACAAACCAACATTTAGGATTTTTTCCCCCTTTTCTATAACTTTCAGTGTCAATGTCAATTAATTTTAAACATTTTATTGTTAATTTTATGACTGTAGAAGATAAAATATAATTTTAAATAGTCCTTTTGTCAGCTTTAGTAATTTACCCAATATTTTTATTTTATCTTTAATTTATTGCTCCATAGTTGATATGATATTATGAATCAAAAATTGGAAAAAAATGCATAAGAAGTTTGATTATATTAAAATAGATTAAAACATAATACATATTTACTTTTCAAGAGAGAAAATTGTAGATTTTAACATAATAAAGGAGGGGAATATAATTCAAACATCTTTCAGGGGAGGATTATGTATTTTCTCTGATATGTATTACATAATAGGAGAGGGAAATGCATATTTTGACATAAGAGGAATGTATAATTTAAACATCTTTCTGGGGATGTGAGTGTAAATTTCTCAAAAGGTTATAAATAGGCATTCAATTATATCTCATTATTATATCGCATTATAACATTACTTTATGAATATCTACATGATTAGATATAATTGAGTGTTTATATAAAGTTTTTTACATTGTCAGTAATTAAATTCTAAAACATAATTAAATTTATCCACTAAAATATTATTAAATAATATAAATGTAAACTTTGTGCGTGTACATGTTAATTTGAGTGTTGCAATCAACTCTCTGGATTCAAAGACTTTTAGAGGTAACATTCCTTTAAAATTTGATATTAAAAAAGTCTTTGATACTATCGAGAGGAGCATTTTGTTGGCTTTATTGGTCAGCGTCACTCTTAGGATTCGATGGTGTAACACCCCAATTTTTAAGAAAATTATTTTACTGTTTCAACTGCTTGAAAATAAATCATAGAGATTGATCACCTCAATGGTTTGTTAAAAGTACGAAGAACTACAAAGATTTATTGTAAACAATTTACTGTTTTAGTAATTAATTCAGATTAAGAGACAAGATCTGGGGCATTATCTTGTTTTTAATATGAATTAAGCTTGAAAATGTGAAAAATTGTTGTTTGATTAAAGAAAATATTTTATTGAAGGAGAGATAATTTTTAGACTTAATAGATATTTTTAAGTCACAGTTTGGATTTTCAATGTTTAGTTAATTGTCAAATCGTCTGTTTTATGTCATATTTAATATGACTTTTATTTTTATGATTTTATATTGATGATTTTATTATTTAAATAATATCTAGATGATAAGAGAAATTGAAATTAGCGATCCTCACTAATTTACAGTTTTTATTA
Organism: Calophaca sinica; assembly: GCA_037113605.1. Lineage (NCBI taxonomy): Eukaryota > Viridiplantae > Streptophyta > Magnoliopsida > Fabales > Fabaceae > Calophaca > Calophaca sinica. The sequence goes on along the minus strand of CM073734.1, from coordinate 95,705,240 downwards.
CGCTGCGAGAATTCTGTTGAATTCTGCCGTAACTAGGCTATTGGGTGAGTTTCTAACTGAAACATGTCCAAACGTGATCCAAATTTTATAAAATTTTAGATCTTAGCATTTTCCAATATTTAGGATTTATTGGTAATTTTTCTAAAATTTTTGGGCATCAGAAAATAATTAGTGTATTGTCTACGCCCAAAACTGCATTACGGTAGCGTTTTAGCTCGTAAATCGAGAAAGCGACATTCATAGAAATACATCTAATATTTTTTGGGGCATTTTGGTTGATTAATAATTTTTGTGTATAGAATAATTTATTAGATTTATTTTTGGAGTTTTTGGTACAAAAACCCTAATAGACGTGGAACGCCGCGCACGCGGTTGATCGATAACGCGCCGAAGCGAAACTCTTTCATATTTTTAGGGGGATGTCGACCACTTTAGACCAATGGGAGCCAAGACACATGCTTGGGACCCACCTTGGGCAAATGGAATGTTTTGATTGGCTTAGGTGTGAATGGTAGTTAGGTTAGTTAGTTAGTTTGTAACTAAATGGTTAAGATCTAGCTAAATGAACAATTTTTATCTCTTCCTTGTCCCTTGAGATCTCTATAAATAGGAGATCAGCCCCTTCATATTTTTTCCATTTATGCTTGGTGGAGAAAATTCTAGAGAGAGAAAGTGTGAGAAATCTTGAAAAACATAGTGTTTTGAGTGCAATCTTCCTTCCTTTATTCTTGATTCTTGATCAACCATCCCTAAACATCTTGGTAAGCCTCCTAACCCATGTTATTTTCCTCTTGGCTGCCATGGAAGAGTTCTTCAAGGTTTTATTGTTGTTTTGTTTAGAAATTGTTAGATCTTGATGTATTAGCTTGATTAATCTTTAGATCCATCCTTTTCCTCCATCATTAAGCTTGTTTAGTGTTTTTAAAATTTGAAAACTTCAACTCTTGGTTCTGGTCGAATTTATAGGGCTGTTGGGGGGCTTGATGTTGGCTCGATTTTGTTGATTTGGAGTTAGTTCTTGGAGGGTTTTGAGTAGTATGTTTGAAAACTAGTCATATAAGCATGTTTTACAAAGTTTTGGAAAAATAAATTTGGTTGTTTAGGGGGCTGGAAACCCTGGCCTCTAAGATGGTTTTGGGGGATTTTTTGACTTGATTTTAAAGTATGTTAGATGTTATGGAAGTTGGTTTAAGGTTTAAGGATTTAAGTGTGGTGAAATGATATGTTTTGGAAATGAAAAGTTGAAAATTTTGGGTTTGTTTTAGGGCACCAAAACCGTGGCCCTTATGTTATTCTTAAACATTGTTTTAAGCTGTTTTATGTCTATAAAATATTGTAAAAGTTGGTTAAGAATTTGGTTTGGCAAAATATTTAAAAGAAGTTTGCTTTTGGGAAAGATTTGGTTTATGTTTCAATAATTGTTTTGAACTTGTAATGAAATTGTTTCTAAAATTTGGTGACATGTTTTAGTGTTTTAAAAAGTGGTTCAAAGTTGGGAAAACACTATTCAAAGTGGTAAAACACTATTCCAATTGGTAAAATTTTGGGTTAGGTATTCTTCTAAGTGTGTAGTGATTGAAAAAGTTTCAAAACTTGCATAACTTTGACTTGATTCATGACATATGACTAGGTGTGATTCAAATGGGATTAAGTGAGTAATTTTTAGACCTTCTAGGGACCCAAACCGTGGCTGTCCTAGGGTGTTAGGACTTGTATTTTCGGGTTCTAATTGCATTAAGTTTGTGTTGGTAAGGTTCGTGCTTAAGGTTCGTGCGAGGTTCGACTTGACAATAGTTTGGAATTGCCTTGCTTTGATTGTTAAAGCGCCCAAGGTAAGGAAAATTCGTATATAATGAGTTTGGGCTTTTCGCCTTGTGTGTTGTTTGACTTGATTGTTTGATTAATTGTGTGGTAGTACTTGTAGTATTACTATGTGTTGTCTGGAATGTTGTAGCATGTTGTAGCATACTGAATTGTTATATGCTGTTTGAAATGTTGTAGCATGTTCTTGGCCCTGCGTGGTATTAGTAATTTGTATTGTTTGCCTTAAATCATGTTTGATTTAATTGGAACTTGATATTGATTGGAATATGGAAAATATTGTTGATGATAATGGATTAATTAATAATGCGTTGATCGACTGTTATTGGGTTGACAATTTACAAACGGTAAATCCGATGCGATTTCACTAGCCGAATTCTGATTTTGTAAATAAATTGTTAAGGGCATTTTGATTTAAAAGTAAGCATGAGGGTTTTAGTTCAACTAGCCATAGCCTGCAAAAAATTTTCAATGGAAACATTGTAGAAAAAGAACTTGAGTAAACATTGTAAACTACGAAAACGGTTGAGTTAAATAATGTGTTTGGAAAAATTCTGGCTAGGAAAGACTTGGTTATTAAGAGTGTTTGCACCGCCTCTCTTTCCTGGGAATTATCCTAGCGTATTATTTAGCACAACTAGGGTTTCAACGACCTAGAGCTAAAAAGTATTTTCAGATATAATAGTGCATAAAAGAGACACCAGAACTGAGAAAGAGATTTTAAAGATTTCAAAGACCCAGATTTCTAAAGAATAAAATGTAGGGAAACTAGTGTTCCTATTGAGCATATTGGCCATGTGTCTTGTGCTGGGACTTGACGTCCTACTTGCATGCGCATTTTCTTGATTAAGGAATGGACCTAGTGTTTCGTATGGCGTGCCTAGTATCTCAACCTAAAAATTGAGCCTAGTGTTCCGCATTACGTGCCTAGAGTTTTGATCTAAGATTGAGATTAGCATTCCGCAGTTGAACACCTAGACCTAGCATCCTGTGTTTGAACTCTAAGGGGTATTTCCCATAATCTCAGTTCACTGCGTGATGAAGAATACCCGAGCATTACTTGAGTAGTATGGGATGCTTAGTGTAGTGCTCAAACTTTGAGTTTCCTCCACCTTTTCAAAAGTGAAACGTAGTTGATTGTCGATCCGCATTGATTAATTAAAACATATCTCAAACACTCCTCTTAGTGAATGGGCCATATTAAAGAATTTGTTTGGATGCATACTGACCATTGAGCATCGACACTCAGAGCGTTTGATTGTCTTAGGACTTCAAAAGGACGAGTTGTCACTGCATGCCAAATACCCGAGGTCCTTTTAGTGACTAAAGGTAGGCAATACCCTTGGTAGGGGAATTTCATTCGAACGTTGGGAAATAAAGTTCCTCGTCACTGCTGACCTTGTTTAAGGCTGCAGGTGTATACACAACTTGTTCATAATGTATTGGCATGCATGGCTAACCACATATTGACATGTGATGAATTGTTGATAAATTTGTTATGTTATGACTTGATGATTAATCTGTTGGTTGATTTGTCTGTTCACATACAAGTGATTGATATGCCATGATGATGTGTGCGGTCTATTAAGTATGTATATGTATATAAAGGCATGTTGTTGTATTATATATATATATATATATATATATATATATATATATATATATATATATATATATATATATATTGTTTGCATGCGACATAGCCTATGATAAACTCGTGGACAAAGAATTTACCCTTGCACTGTTGTTGGATTGGACATTCTTATGAATGTCACTTCTAAATGGAGTTCGATAGCTGCTGCAGCTTTTCCAGGAGCGTTGAAGAATGAGATAGTGGAGGAAGATTCCTCTGAGTGCTTTATGTCTCGATCTTGCTGAACGGGTTATCAGTAAGAGTCATAGTTGTTGGCCAGCTTAGCTTAGGGTTTTGTTTTGATTATTTGCGTAATTACTTATTGCCTTGTAATTACACTCTTCGAAAAACTCGCCTCAGTGCGAAATGATAATGTTATGTCTTATGTGATCTGAAGCATTAATTGTGATGTGATATACTCTAATATTAGCAAAAGACTGATTTTGCATCATTTAGAAAATTGTAGTACTCTTTACATCTCATTTTTTGAAAAGGGTTTCAAAGGAAAGAAAAAAGGAAAAAAAATTCACTCCTATTTTCCATTGCGAAATTTAGAAGAGTACTTTTTACTGAAAGCATATAAGCATTAAATGTTTTCAACATGTAATTGGGTTGCACAGTAGCGCTCCAGAAACGGGGTGTTACAATAGTGGTATCAGAGCAGTTCGGTTCTAACCGGACCGCTTTGTTTAAGCTGGCCTAGGTTGTAGGAAATTGTCGGGTATACATTTGTTATGCCTAGGATATGTGCACTCTGTTTGTGATTGTCTGTAATGTTTTCTAGTTGAAACATGTGTGACATTGGGTGAAATTGTGTGCAATCATCCCAGATGATTGATCTTGTTGTGGGGTTCTGGTTAGTTTACTTTGTAGAAATTCGATGCCTTTGAGACGAACGAGTCTTTCTGCTAGAGCTGGTAACTTAGACAAGAATCACGTAATCCGAGTGATAGCCGGGATGGCAACTGCTGTTATCCAACAAATCGCAGCGGAGAATCAACACGATTTGCTAAGACGATAAGGGGAAGAGCGAGCTATTGGAGGGCCAGTTAGGCCAGATTATCGGGGCAAAAGACAAAGAGGAAGACAAAAACAAGGAGTTATGAGTGGATAAAGATTTACGAGAGATTATCCGTAGGAGATGCTATAATTATCGTATTATGTATTATGGTGCGTGCGTAGTTCTAAATATAGACCACATAAGTGTTATGATTTTGTGACATATTTTACTATTATATTAGATTCCAAAAATCCAGATTTATAAAATACTTTTGGTATTACAATATATGTTATTGTGATTATTCGTATAATTAATTGTACGATTATTTTGTGAGCATATTATTATACGCGAATATTTTTAGAGCGCGTTGAATTAACTTTCTCTTGATAATTTAATTTACGTGATTTGTCGCCAATCGAGCAACCGATTACGCGACTACCCTAACACAGCGAATTAGTGCGATGTAGAGACCGTGGGGGCCAAGTCAAGAGAGCATTTTGGAGTAGGTGACAGTTAGTGGAGGGAGTATAATGCGTGATGATTATTGGTTAGACATTGTTGCAAAACCCTATCCAACCTTTTCTTTGTCTTCACACACATGGATGACTTAGTAGAAATTTTGGGTGGGGTCATTTTTCCCTTTCTTTGCTACGTACTGATTTCGTCTCAATAAGGGGGGAATGTGAGTCCATTATTGGTGTTGATATTGGTAGACATTTAAGATTCCTTTCCTTTCTTGTTTTCTTGTGAGTCATTTCCTTCCTTTTAACCTCTTGGCCGGTTCATTTTAATACATTTAGGGGGAGAAATTTTCTTCCATTTTAGTGTGAAGTGTTGGTGAGTTTTAGTTTGAGAAAAACCAAACCTTCATCTTCTTCCTTCTCTTGCAAACCGCGAGCTTTAAGATGATTTTTGGGATAGATCCTCTTTCATTTCTGTAAGTAATGATGGTGTTTGTGATATTGTTCTTATTGGTGATTTTGAGGGCAGTTCTTTACCCTTGATGTCTTACAACCATGGGCCTTAGAAGTATTTGTGGGTGAGTATTTCAAAGTATTTAAGCTTTTGATTTTGTGTTGTTTTAAATTATTTTGTTGATGGATTTGAAAAACTTTTCTTTTCTTTTGATGTATGAAGACCGTGAGTTATTTCATGATTTTTCTTGTTGATCTTGTGTTGAAAAATGTTTTTGATCTTGCGTCAAAAAATGGTTTTGATCTTGTTTTGCTTGGAAAACCAAAATTTCATGTAAGTAGTGTCGAAACAAATTTTTGAAAGTTGGATGTTAAATTGGAAGCATGAACCCGTGACCACATTTATATGTATGAGGCTGGATTTCAAGTTTTTCCAACTCAAACCTTCGATGATTTTGTGTCTATTGTGAATTGGGAATTTTAAATAAGGGTTTTAGTATTAAGCTTTTGTTAAAGAACTTATGTGTGAGTAGAATGATTTTGAGAAATAGATTTGAGTGTGTGAGTGTGTGAACCGTGAAAATTCCTTGAGGAAATTAAAAAGATTTCAAGTTCTAATAAAAGATTCTTAGTGATTGTGTTGTTGTTGATGTTAAAAAGCTTTTAGGGAAAGTGTTAATTTTGATTCAATTATATTCTGATGACTTAAAATTTGTTGTAAGTTTTAGTTTTTGATTTAAGTATGTCTTGATGATTTTGAGACAATGACAAACCCAATCTCAAAAGAATCATAGTGTTCTTGAAGAGGTTGAGTCTTGAAGAGATCAAGTTGCGTTTTATGCAAATGGAGTCTTGTTTTGTGGTATTTTTAGAAGTTAGATGTTTTTAAAAGAAAAGAGATTTGATGTTGGTTTTTGTGTTAGGACCACGTTTGTGTGGGTGTTTTGTGCGGGTGATGTTTGGTTGGTGTTTAGCGTGTGGCCGTGGCTCAGGAGCTGTCGTGACCGTGTTCGTGATCGTGGTTGAGTAGAGATCATAGTTTGGAATAAAGCGTCATTGGCAAAGACTTCTTCCGCATGAGATCTTGTCATTGTGTTTTGTGAATGTTGAGCTGAAGATGTAGTGTTTTAACATGTTACTGATATATGAATATAATGTATGTTTTGGTGCTTCACTGTTTGAGTGTAATAATTACCATGTTGTATTAATCTTCAGAGTCCAATATTTATGCTATATTTTTAGTATTAAGTTATGATTTTTTTCAAATTTCTGATTTTGTTTTGGCTTATAAGTGAATTTTTGGGGACGAATTTTTTTTAAGGAGGGGGGTAATGTAACATCCCAATTTTTATGAAAATTATTTTACTGTTCCAACTGCTTGAAAATCAATCATAGAGATTGATCACCTCAATGGTTTGTTAAAAGTACGAAGAACTACAAAGATTTATTGTAAACAATTTACTGTTTTAGTAATTAATTCAGATTAAGAGACAGTGTAGACGTATACTGTTTTTAATATGAATTAAGCTTGAAAAATGTGAAAAATTGTTGTTTGATTAAAGAAAAATATTTTATTGAAGGAGAGATAATTTTTAGGACTTAATAGATATTTTTAAGTCACAGTTTGGATTTTCAATGTTTAGTTAATTGTCAAATTGTCTGTTTTATGTCATATTTAATATGACTTTTATTTTTATGATTTTATATTGATGATTTTATTATTTGAATAATATCTAGATGATAAGAGAAATTGAAATTAGCGATCCTCACTAATTTACAGTTTTTATTACGCTGCGAGAATTCTGTTGAATTCTACCGTAACTAGGCTATTGGGTGAGTTTCTAACTGAAACATGTCCAAACGTGATCCAAATTTTATAAAAATTTAGATATTAACATTTTCCAATATTTAGGATTTATTGGTAATTTTTCTGAAATTTTTGGGCATCGAAAAATAATTAGTGTATTGTCTACGCCCAAAACTGCATTACGGTAGCGTTTTAGCTCGTAAATCGAGAAAGCGACATTCATAGAAATACTTCTAATATTTTTTGGGGCATTTTGGTTGATTAATAATTTTTGTGTATAGAATAATTTATTAGATTTATTTTTGGAGTTTTTGGTACAAAAACCCTAATAGACGTGGAATGTCGCGCACCCGGTTGATCGATAACGCGCCGAAGCGAAACTCTTTCATATTTTTAGGGGGATGTCGACCACTTTAGACCAATGGGAGCCAAGACACATGCTTGGGACCCACCTTGGGCAAATGGAATGTTTTGATTGGCTTAAGTGTGAATGGTAGTTAGGTTACTTAGTTAGTTTGTAACTAAATGGTTAAGATCTAGCTAAATGAACAATTTTTATCTCTTCCTTGTCCCTTGAGATCTCTATAAATAGGAGATCAGCCCCTTCATAATTTTTCCATTTATGCTTGGTGGAGAAAATTCTAGAGAGAGAAAGTGTGAGAAATCTTGAAAAACATAGTGTTTTTTAGTGCAATCTTCCTTCCTTTGTTCTTGATTCTTGATCAACCATCCCTAAACATCTTGGTAAGCCTCCTAACCCATGTTATTTTCCTCTTGGCTGCCATGGAAGGGTTCTTCAAGGTTTTATTGTTGTTTTGTTTAGAAATTTTTAGATCTTGATGTATTAGCTTGATTAATCTTTACTACAAAAAATCGTGTAAAAAACGGCGGTTATAATTGTAAAAAACGGCGGTTTGAACCGCCATAATTTACACGAATGGCGGTTCCCTAAGACACCGTAATTACGTCCGCCACTCGGTATAAAATGGCGGTTCATGATTAACCGCCACAATAGACCTTGTATAAAATGGCGGTTCGATTTTTGTAATTGCAAATGGCGGTTGAAACCGCCATTATTTACATGTATTCTTAAAAAAAATACTGGAAAATTATGGCGGTTTGAACCGCCACAATTTTCAATTTTTTTCACAAAAAAAAATCTGATAAAAAACCCACAACTGAGACCAATTCAAATACAAAATGAAATTAAGACCAAAACTATTATAATTGAAGACCAAAATTGAGCTTACAAATACACTAATTGACAAGATTTAACGATGCAATTTGATCAAAATGGAACTATTACAAGAAGATAGGAACAGGAAGAAGATTTATTCCTTTTTCCGTCACCATCGTATCCCTGCTGAAACAAAAAGAGAGAATCAGAATCAACAACATAATAGCAAGAATAAGGATATAGAGTGCAAGAAAAGAAGAGAAGAGGAAATGGACTCCCTCGTCGTGTGAAACAAAAAGCTAAGTTATTGAATTTTGTCAATTTTATAGTAATCACTGTATACATTATATCCTGAGATTTTTAGACTTTTTGAAACTTGCAAATTTACCCTCCTATAGAATAGAGATGTTTGATTACATTACTTGCATGTATGCAGATATAGAACAGTAGCAAGAATATAATATAACTTTTCACCTTTGTTTATGCAGATTTAGAACCACTAGAGAAATAAGAACAGTAGCATTTTCAGACTTCTTCCTGTTATGAAAACAAGGAGACATAGGAATTACAAGAATTACAAGAAAACACACCTGATGAATCATTATCCCAAATTCTCCAATCTCTATTGGGAAAAAAATAAAGTAAAACCAGTATAATCTTAAAAAATTATACACATACACAGTAATTGTAGAGAGAATTTTTTTCAGTTTACTTAGTACCATATAATGATAATGATATAAATACTCTTTTCTTTTAATCAATTGATATTCAGAATGCTGAATATTAGTATTAGTGTTTCTACTTTGTTCAATGCACAATTGTTATTATAAAAATTTTAATTACAAAAAACTTGAACAAAGGCAATAGAAGGCACCAACAATTAAGTTTCTAGAATGGAGGTTGTTGCACGTTTAGTAGTCACAGATTTGATGAGATGACAATAGTTCCTTTCGTTAAAAGTATTCATTATTCGTTATTCGTTAAAAGTAACTTGAATGCTATGGCCATACCACACAAGCCGCCATGAACAAAAAGGAAGCTTATTATTTGAATATTTGCTTGTATCCTACTCTTGACCAAGCATTCTTGAATGCATCCAAGAACTGCATAGCTATCAATCATGAACGTTCTTGAAAAATAATCATAACAAAACAAATAGGGATTGAGATTTACCAAAAAGAGTTGAGAATTGAGAGAACCTTGGAAGAATCTCAATTAGTGAATGATACGGCGTTGTTCCTGACAGAGAGCTCAACAACTGGTAGCGGCAACGATGTCAAGGTTGACGCCAACAGAACCTGTGAAACAACATGCAACAAGATACTGCAATATAAAATGCCTTAAAGAAAGCATATCTGACACCTACATGGAATTCTATAACAACTTCAAAATTCACTCAAGAGCAAATAGCAATAAATTCCAATTTTCTTAGCATACTAACAAAGCTTAACCTAGCCAACTAAATGCTCAATCAAACCACTCACTATACCATCAAAGCCACATATCTAATCGTTGCATTTGGTGAGCATTGATGTGCTCTTGTGGTGGGTCCTCCTCAGGCGCATTTTACATCCGCAATTCCTTCAAAAGTAAAGAAAAAAAGGTGAGAAATACTAGAGAAAACTTGTGTGTAATCATTGATAAATAATGAACTAATTATCTTGCAACATGCTATGTGCCTAGAATAAACTTGATGTTTCGTTATTTTGTTTAGATATCTCAACAATTTTAAGTTAATCTACTCAGCAAACTGGTTCTTTGATAATAAGAACACAACATTTCCTTCAATCCAATTACTTGTCCATGGTGGATTTCTAGACACAACTCAAGACTCAAAGATTTGTGAGCACCAATATCTCCTCCTCCTGTGCCATCACTAGTCTTATAAAAACACACTTACAACCAGAGGAATATCAATGTGTTATTATAATAATTTATTCACCAAAGCTTTGGAGATAGATATTCCTTATATGTAAAGGTACTCCTCGCTTCAATGAGATGTTGAAGCACATTTCACAACCACGTAGGGTAAGCCAACGTAACCCATCCTCGTGACCATTATCACCGCCCAAAACACAAACAAAAGTTAGGAAAGCGAAACGAAGAAAAATGGAGATTGGGTAAACCGTGAAATAAAAGAGAAACATAGAAACCAACCCCTTGGCCGCGAACTCGCGGAAGTGGAAGAACTACAAGAAACCCTGTGAGCGGACGCTCCACCGATTCGCCCATCGCGAGTTACCTAATCACCCCATCGCTACAACAACACCTCCAACTGGTCACCACACATTGCACGATTACGTCTGCTCTGTCTCTACAATTCCATCGCCGCGTCGCTGACCTTGCTTCCAACCGCAGCGGACAATCGTGAGTCCCCCTACGCATAATGTGAGTTACGACAACCCCACCCTAAATAGATCCCCTTTAAATCAAACCCCCACCGAGATTAAGGGATGAGATATTGTCGTAACTGGCAAAAATCGAAACGAACTTTTGTGTGGGTGATGACCCACCGAGATGAAGACGCAGAAGATCGAAAAATCATAACCACAAAATTGTGTGGGTGAAGACCAACAGAGATATAGTTGTGCCTGGTTGGTCTGCGACGTAGGAATGTTAGGGCATGAGAGGCACAACCAGGAGAGCAGAGACAAATGAAATATTAGGACAGAGAGAAGGGAAAGAGTGAGAGAGGCGGGTGATTGAAAACTTAGCGCCCTTGGTAAGGCAAAAGACAAAGTAAATAAGGGCGGTTAAAACCGTCGTATTATAAGATAATATTATGGCCATCCAAAAACCGCCACAATATACAGTAAATAATGGCGGTTATGCTTAACAGCCGTATTAAAACCACCGTAATTTACCCTTTTTTGTAGTGTTAGATCCATCCTTTTCCTCCATCATTAAGCTTGTTTAGTGTTTTTAAAATTTGAAAACTTCAACTCTTGGTTCTGGTCGAATTTATAGGGCTGTTGGGGGGCTTGATGTTGGCTCGATTTTGTTGATTTGGAGTTAGTTCTTGGAGGGTTTTGAGTAGTATGTTTGAAAACTAGTCATATATGCATGTTTTACAAAGTTTTGGAAAAATAAATTTGGTTGTTTAGGGGGCTGGAAACCCTGGCCTCTAAGATGGTTTTGGGGGATTTTTTGACTTGATTTTAAAGTATGTTAGATGTTATGGAAGTTGGTTTAAGGTTTAAGGATTTAAGTGTGGTGAAATGATATGTTTTGGAAATGAAAAGTTTAAAATTTTGGGTTTGTTTTAGGGCACCAAATTCGTGGCCCTTATGTTATTCTTAAACATTGTTTTAAGTTGTTTTATGTCAATAAAATATTGTAAAAGTTGGTTAAGAATTTGGTTTGGCAAAACATTTCAAAGAAGTTTGATTTTGGGAAAGATTTGGTTTAGGTTTCAATAGTTGTTTTGAACTTGTAATGAAATTGTTTCTAAAATTTGGTGACATGTTTTAGTGTTTTAAAAAGTGGTTCAAAGTTGGGAAAACACTATTCAAAGTGCTAAAACACTATTCCAATTGGTAAAATTTTGGGTTAGGTATTTTTCTAAGTGTGTAGCGTTTGAAAAAGTTTCAAAACTTGCATAACTTTGACTTGATTCATGACATATGACTAGGTGTGATTCAAATGGGATTAAGTGAGTAATTCTTAGACCTTTTAGGGACCCAAACCGTGGCTGTCCTAGGGTGTTAGGACTTGTATTTTCGGGTTCTAATTGCATTAAGTTTGTGTTGTTAAGGTTCGTGTTCAAGGTTCGCGCGAGGTTCGACTTGACAATAGTTTGGAATTGCCTTGCTTGGATTGTTAAAGCGCCCAAGGTAAGGAAAATTCCTATATAATGAGTTTGGGCTTTTCGCCTTGTGTGTTGTTTGACTTGATTGTTTGATTAATTGTGTGGTAGTACTTGTAGTATTACTATATGTTGTCTAGAATGTTGTAGCATGTTGTAGCATACTGAATTGTTATATGCTGTTTGAAATGTTGTAGCATGTTCTTGGCCCTGCGTGGTATTAGTAATTTGTATTGTTTGCCTTAAATCATGTTTGATTTAATTGGAACTTGATATTGATTGGAATATGGAAAATATTGTTGATGATAAGGGATTAATTAATAATGCGTTGATCGACTGTTATTAGGTTGACAATTTACAAACGGTAAATCCGATGCGATTTCACAAGCCGAATTCTGATTTCGTAAATAAATTGTTAAGGGCATTTTGATTTAAAAGTAAGCGAGAGGGTTTTAGTGCAACTAGCCAAAGCCTGCAAAGAATTTTCAATGGAAACATTGCAGAAAAAGAACATGAGTAAACATTGTAAACTTCGAAAACGGTTAGTTAAATAATGTGTTTGGAAAAATTCTGGCTAGGAAAGACTTGGTTATTAAGAGTGTTCGCACTGCCTCTCTTTCCTGGGAATTATCCTAGCGTATTATTTAGCACAACTAGGGTTTCAACGACCTAGAGCTAAAAAGTATTTTCAGATATAATAGTGCATAAAAGAGACACCAGAACTGGGAAAGAGATTTCAAAGATTTCAAAGACCCAGATTTCTAAAAAATAAAATGTAGGGAAACTAGTGTTCCTATTGAGCATATGGGCCATGTGTCTTGTGCTGGGACTTGACGTCCTACTTGCGTGCGCATTTTCTTGATTAAGGAATGGACCTAGTGTTCCGTATGGCGTGCCTAGTATCTCAACCTAAAAATTGAGCCTAGTGTTCCGCATTACGTGCCTAGAGTTTTGATCTAAGATTGAGATTAGCGTTCCGCAGTTGAACACCTGGACCTAGCGTCCTGTGTTTGAACTCTAAGGGGTATTTCCCATAATCTCAGTTCACTGCGTGATGAAGAATCCCCGAGCATTTCTTGAGTAGTATGTGATGCTTAGTGTAGTGCTCAAACTTTTAGTTCCCTCCACCTTTTCAAAAGTGAAACGTAGTTGATTGTCGATCCGCATTGATTAATTAAAACATATCTCAAACACTCCTCTTAGTGAATGGGCCATATTAAAGAATTTGTTTGGATACATACTGACCATTGAGCATCGACACTCAGAGCGTTTGATTGTCTTAAGGACTTCAAAAGGACGAGTTGTCACTGCATGCCAAATACCCGAGGTCCTTTTAGTGACTAAAGGTAGGCAAGACCCTTGGTAGGGGAATTTCGTTCGGACGTTGGGAAATAAAGTTTCTCGTCACTGCTGACCTTGTTTAAGGTTGCAGGTGTATACACAACTTGTTCATAATGCATTGGCATGCATGGCTAACCACATATTGACATGTGATGAATTGTTGATAAATTTGTTATGTTATGACTTGATCATTAATCTGTTGGTTGATTTGTCTGTTCACATACAAGTGATTGATATGTCATGATGATGCGTGCGGTCTATTAAGTATGTATATGTATATAAAGGCATGTTGTTGTATTATATATATATATATATATATTGTTTGCATTCGACATAGCCTATGATAAACTCGTGGACAAAGAATTTACCCTTACACTGTTGTTGGATTGGACATTCTTATGAATGTCACTTCCAAATGGAGTTCGATAGCTGCTGCAGCTTCACCTTTCCAGGAGCGTTGAAGAATGAGCCAGTGGAGGAAGATTCCTCTGAGTGCTTTATGTCTCGATCTTGCTGAACGGTTTATCAGTAAGAGTCATAGTTGTTGGCCAGCTTAGCTTAGGGTTTTGTTTTGATTATTTGCGTAATTACTTATTGCCTTGTAATTACACTCTTCGAAAAACTCGCCTCAGTGCGAAATGATAATGTTATGTCTTATGTGATCTGAAGCATTAATTGTGATGTGATATACTCTTATATTAGGAAAAGACTAATTTTGCATCATTTAGAAAATTGTAGTACTTTTGACGTCTCATTTTTGAAAAGGGTTTCAAAGGAAAGAAAAAGGAAAAAAAATTCACTCCTATGTTCCATTTCGAAATTTAGAAGAGTACTTTTTACTGAAAGCATATAAGCATTAAATGTTTTCAACATGTAATTGGGTTGCACAGTAGCGCTCCAGAAACGGGGTGTTACAGATGGGCTTAACATCCCAACCCATGGCGCCTATAATGGGCACATCCCCTTAAGCTTGATGCGGTTCTGAGTATCCTTAAGGAAATAAAGTTGCGCCCTTGCTAACAGCTATAGCTTTTGACCGAGTGATAAGCGTTTGATCCAACAAGTGGTATCAGAGCAAGGTCATGGGTTCGAATCCCCCGGGTGACACTGGGGGGGAGATTGTTGGCTTTATTGGTCAGCGTCACTCTTAGGATTCAATGGGCTTAACATCCCAACCCATGGCGCCTATAATAGGCGCATACACTTAAGCTTGATGCGGTTCTGAGTATCCTTAAGGAAATAAAGTTGTGCCCTTGCTAACAGCTATAGCTTTTGGCCGAGTGGTAAGCGCTTGATCCAACACATTTTGCTTCATGTTCTGGAGGCCTTTGGATTTGATCGCATTTTTTGTAAATGGGTGAAAATTATTCTGTATTCTGCAAAGCTTTCCTTCTCTATCAATGGTCACTCAGTTGTTAACTGTAAGAGAGGTGTGAGGCAGGCAGGGGGTCCGTCTCTCCCCTCTTCTTTTTTGTTTAGCTGAAGATGTACTTAGTAAGGACATTAATTTTTTGGTGGATTCTGGTGTCTTGCAGCCTATGGCTAGTCCTCGAGGGTTCCCTACCCCTAGCCATGTGTTGTATGTTGACGACATTATAGTTTTCTGTAGAGGTACCAAGTCCAATCTTCAAAACCTATTGAATTTATTTGTAGATTCTGGCAGAGCTTCTGGTCAAATTCTTAGCTTGAGCAAATATATTCAATGGCTCTATATCTCAAAGTTGTGTTGATAGCATCCGCTCTCTTCTTGGCGGGAATCTTCCTTTTACATATTTGGGAGTCCCTATTTTTAAAGGCAAGCCGAAAAAACTTCATTTGCAGCCTATTGTTGTTCGCATAAAATGTTAACTCAGTTCGTGGAAAGGCGCCTTATTGTCTATTTTGGGCACAGTCCAACTTGTCAACTCAGTCATTCAAGGTATGCTTCTTTACAGCTTTCATGTTTATGCTTGGCCCATGGCTTTGTTAAAGGAGGTTGATTCTTGGATTCGCAATTTTATTTGGTCTAGTGACATTAATAATTAAGACTGTTGCTCGGAGTAAGGTGTGCGCCCCTACCCTTGAGGGTGGTCTTAATATTCGTTCTATTAGAAAAATTAATGAGGCAGCTATGTTGAAACTTTGCTGGAACTTGCATTCTGTTGATAGCTAGCGGACCAATTTTTTTAAAACCAAATACTTCAGGAGTAATGAGCCAATTAGCAGGTATATCAAATCTTCCATTTTTCCTGCTATTAAAAATTATTGGACGCATGTCAGAGACAATTCTCAGGGGCTGGTTGGTAATGGGGCTTTTATAAATTTTTGGAAAGATAATTGGCTTTCACAGCCTATGGTAGACCTCATGCAGATCTCGGATAATGTTGCCTCTAATTTGCGTGCTACAGTAAAGGATTTTATTATAGGATAAAATTGGTCTTTACCTTGGTGTATCTCTGAGAATTTCCCTAATGTTGCAACAGATATTTCTAATTATTGCCTCCCTATTTGACTTGGTGACAACTCTTTGGTCTGGAAGCGATCTAAGAATGGCGCCTTGGCATTCAAAGATGCTTATAATTACTTTTGTCCATCAGGAGCTATTGTTAACTAGAGCAAATTAATCTGGTCCCCTTGCATTCCTCCTTTTAGGTTTTTTCTTGTTTGGAGACTGTTACATTCCAAGATGCCAACAAATGAAAATTTTCAAGCACAAGGTTGTGTAGCTGTTTCTGTGTGCGGCCTTTGTGGTACTAATTTTGAAACATATGATCATCTTTTCCTGCATTGCGCTTTTGCATCTTCTATTTGGAGCTGGGTTTCCTCTCATTTAAATGTTAATTTGATTACTTCAACCTTTGGTGCTTTGATTGGTTCTTGGGGTCATGGTTGGACCTCTCAATTGAAGGAGGTTATTACTGTTGCTATTTGTCACTCTATCTGGTGTATTGGGTTCTGTAGAAACCGGCTGTGTTTTAATGATAATTAATTAATTCCTCTTGCCAGTGCTCTTTCTATGGTGTCCGCTGTTATTAGGCTTCCTAGTAATCTTTCAAAGAGGACCATGGTTTCCTCCATGGATGAGTTCATTGTTCTCAAGAATTTTAATATTACAATTCATCCTCCTAAGGCCCCAAAATTTGTTCAGTTTGATTGGCATCCTCCATCTCGGGGTTCGGTGAAAGCTAATACGGATAGTGCTGCTAGAGGTAATCCGGGTCATGCATCTTGTGGTGTCATCTTTAGGGACAGCAGAGGTGCAGCTCTTGGTTGCTACGCAGATTACATTGGTATTGCTACTTCATTTTAGGCTGAGTTTGTTGCTGCGATTATGGCAAGTGGAAATTGCTCATAAAAAAAGCTGGTCCGCGCTTTGGCTGGAGTGTAATTCTATGCTTGTGGTAGCTGCTTTCAAGGATCCTGATTTGGTCCCTTGAAAGTTGTGTATTCATTGGCTCAATTGTATTCATCTCAAATCCAAGATGCGCTTTTTATTTCTCATATTTTTAGAGAAGGTAACATGTGTGCAGATAGATTAGCTGCTTTTAGTATTTCTAGTAGATGCTATAGCGGGTGGGACTCTATCCCTCCTTTCATTATGGAGGATTTTTGTAAGAACCGTTATTGGTTCCCAAATTATCGCTTTTGATGATTTCATGGGTTTTGGTTTGGTCCTCATGCTTCTTGTATTCTTTTTTCGTTATTAATAAATTAAGGGATAAGTAATCTTTTTCCTTCTAGATATTTGTCCCAAAAAAAGATCTTGCATAAAAAAAATTTAACGAAGCTCTTTCTCATTTCTTTAACATAAAAAAATGTTAATTTGAGTGTTTGATGTTGAAAATTTATAAAGGAAAACCTGTAATTTCAGTCTGACCCTTTTTTTTTAACAACAAAAGAATTGGTTTATCCACTAAAATATTATTAAATTAAATAATATAAATATAAATGTAAACTCTGTGCGTGCACATGTTAATTTGAGTGTGTGATGTTGAAAATTTATTTATTTGAGTCCTGTTAATTGGACACAAAATGGGACACAAAGTTCGTTCTGTACGGACATACGGACATACGGTCTCTCATCTTTCCTCTCTCTCTCCTCCTCTCTCCCCTCTTTCTCATCTCACTCCCCGTCCCCTCTATCTATCATCTCTCCCTCCTCTCTCCCTTCTCTCCCTTCTCTCCCTCCCCTCTCTCCCCTCGATCTCTCTCTTCTTTCTTCCTTCCCTCTCCCCTCTCTCTCCCTTCTCCCCTCCGTCTCACCCAGTCTCCCGCTGGTACATTTATTTTCATGTTTTCCACTCAAACTCACGCTTGAACGCTCAATTTGCATCCGACAATCAAACGCCGCGTTTTAACTAATTCATGTCTAATCAATATTCGTCTTCTAAAAAAAGAAGGCAATGCTTAATATTCATTTTATTCGTTTAGCGTAAAATTCTAAAGACGAGAATTGAAAACATATTAATCATACAAAAAGATGTACCATTCGTTTAGCTTAATATATTTTGTGTGTGTGAATATATAGCTTAATATTGAATACGCGTTTGAATATTGCGTAATATTCGTTTAGCTTAAAATTCTAAAAAAGAATTTCTTAATATTCGTATTCGAAAAAAAGAAGGCAATTCTAACTAGTTTTTTTTTATAAATAAACTGATTTAGTTTAATATAGCTATTTATTTTTTGGCCAGTCTTTTTTTATTAGTCCAGTCTTTGATAAGGGTACTAAAAAACTCCCAGCTTTTTTTTCTCCAATTGGGAATAAAAATTGATTATTATTATTATTATTATTATTATTATTATTATTATTATTATTATTATTATTATGCTAAGATATAGTCAGCAGCAACACATTATTCTTCCGTAAAAAAAGCAACACATTATTCAATTAAAAATTTTGAAAATTCCAGTTTGTAATTAATTTTCTTGATGGGGCTATACCGACGACCGACATGGAAGAGCAGTCAGTGGTAATGGAAAACGTGATTGAATCCACGGAAATGTGACCGGGACAAGTTTTAATTGGTTTAACAGTTTTGAAACCATTTATAAAACGATTGACAATAACCAAACTATTTTTGGGAAAAATATATGATTTTGTTCTAGAAGTGTGATTCTTGTGAAAGAGGGAGAGAGAGGGGAGAGAGGAGAGAGAGATAGGTGAGAGAGAGAGGAGAGAGAGAAGGAGAGAGAAGAGAGAGAGAGGAGAGGAGAGAGAGAAGAGAGAGAGAGAGCGAGAGAGGGAGAGAGAGAGGAGAAAGGGGAGTAATATGTTTTTTTATGATTAAAAATAATATTTTTTCTAATTAAAATATTTTTTATGATTTAAAATATATTTTTATGATTAAAAATATTTTTTTGTAATTAAAAATATATTTTATGATTAAAAATAATTTTTTGTGATTAAAAATATTTTTTGTGATTAAAAATAACTTTTATGGATCGATTGAATGTCTATCCATAAAAAAATTGTTACTGGATGGATTGGATGGTTTTTTTTTTTAAATGGATGATGGATGGATTGGATTTTCTTGATGAAATTTTAGTGGATGGTAAATGGATAAATGGATTTTTCCAATCCATCTATTAGGAAAGTTTTGAAGTTTTGAAGCCATTTTATGACATTATGACTCTATTCTCAGGCAGCACTTATCCAACGACAAACATGTATAAGAGAGAAAGGAGAGGGGGAGGGAGGAGAGAGAAAAAGATAGGAGAGAGAGATAGGGGAGAGGAGGGAGAGAGAGATATGGGGAGAGAGGAGAGAGAGGGATAGAGAGATAGGGGAGAGAGGAGAGAGAGGGGATAGAGATAGGAGAGAGAGAGAGAGAGATGAGAGAGAGGGAGAGAGATGAGAGAGACAAGAGAGAGGGGAGAGAGATAGGGGAGAGATGAAAGAGAGAGAGAGAGAGAGGGGAGAGAGATAGGAGAGAGATGAGAGAGAGAGGAGAGAGAGATGAGGAGAGAGAAAAAAAGGGGAGAGAGGAGAGAGGGGAGGGAGATAGGGGAGAGAAAGGAGGGAGAGAGATATGGGAGAGAGAGATATATATGTGTGTATATATATATATATATTTAATAGTAAAAAATATTTTTTTGTAATTAAAATATTTTTTATGATTAAAAATAATTTTTTGGTAATTAAAATAATTTTTTTGTAATTAAAATATTTTTTATGATTAAAAATATATTTTATGATTAAAAATAATTTTTTGTGATTAAAAATATTTTTTTGTGGATGGATGGATATCCATGATAATATTGAAAACAGAGGAGAAGTGGAAGAATTGCTTTCTTCATTAACAGAATGAGAAATGTTTACAGAAGGTGAAATATACACAACGCACAGTGTGCCTTATATACTCTGTATAAAATAACTAACTCAGCTGTTTAACAACTAACACAACTAACTCAGCTGTTTAATAAACTAATTAAACAACTAATAGTTTAACTAACTCTTAGTTATTAGGTAATACTCTCCCTCAAGTGGGACTATGGATATCATAAAGTCCCAACTTGGACAAAATCAATGAAAAAGAAGTAGAATGAAGCGGCTTTGTAAAAATGTCCGCAAGCTGAGAAGTAGATGGCACTGGTAAGAGATGAATCAACTTGGAATTCATCTTTTCTCTAACCACATGACAATCCAATTCGATGTGTTTGCTACGCTCATGAAAAGCTGGATTATGTGCCAAATAAATTGCCGATTTGTTGTCGCAATACACTGAAGCCGGTTGGGAAAACTGAATATGCAGATCATCAAACAGGTACTTGAGCCATTGCAACTCACGAGTCAAAAGAGCCAATGCTCTATATTCAGCTTCAGTGGAAGAAGTTGAAACCGTCCCTTGTTTCTTGGATTTCCAAGAGATTAGAGAAGACCCGAGTAACACACAGTAACCTGTCACTAAACGTCGAGTATCGGGGCAGCAAGCCCAATCAGAGTCAGCAAAACCATGCAGTCGAAGTGGACTAGATCCAGAAAACAGTGTGCCTTTTGCTGGTGAAGCCTTGAGATACTTAAGAACCCTTTGAGCAGCCTGAAAGTGGGGCAATAATGGCTTGGAAACATACTGGCTGAGATGTTGGACAGAATAGGAAATGTCTGGACGAGTATTTGTTAGATACAAGAGTCTTCCAATTAAGCGCCTAAAAGATGAAGGATCAGCCAAGGGAGTTCCCTGATCAGCAGAGAGCTTTGTAGTAGGAGTAAAAGGTGTCACAGCAGGTTTGGCAGCTAAAATGCCCGAGTCCTCCAAAAGTTCAAGGGTATACTTCCTTTGATTCAAGAAAATACCCGACTTGGACCTAGCAATTTCAAGTCCTAAGAAGAACCTGAGTTGCCCAAGATCCTTTATGCGAAATTTGGCATCTAGAAACTGCTTAACCGATTGTATTTCAGCAAAATGATTTCCTGCCAAAACTATGTTGTCAACATAAACAAGTAAGGCAGTAAAATGTGAGCCAGCAGTCTTAACAAACAATGAATGGTCATCCTGAGATTGGTGATAGCCAAGAGATAACAATGCAGAGGAAAGTTTAGAATACCATTGGCGACTTGCTTGTTTCAATCCATATAATGATTTATGCAACTTGCACACCTGAGATGGATTGGAAAGAGGAAATCCAGGTGGAGGAATCATATAAACTTCCTCATGCAAGTCTCCATGTAAAAATGCATTGTTGACATCTAATTGTTCAAGATGCCAACCTTGAATGGCTGCCAAAGAAAGGAGAACCCGAACTGTTGTGAGTTTAGCCACGGGAGAGAAAGTGTCAAAATAATCGATGCCTTCCATTTGAGTATAACCCTTAGCAACCAGCCGTGCTTTATATCTCTCAATAGATCCATTGGCATGATATTTGACCTTGTATACCCATTTGCAACCTATGGGTGTCTTTCCTTTAGGAAGATCAACTAGAGACCAAGTGTGGTTTTGAGCAAGAGCAAGTAACTCAGCATCCATTGCCTTTCTCCAGCAGTCAAGTTTATTAGCTTGGACAAAGGTTTTAGGTTCGGGATTGGTAGTGATAGTGCAGCAAAAATGCTTATAAGCAGAGGAACAATTATCATAAGAAATGAAAGAAGAAAGAGGATAAGAAGGTTTACCTGAAGATGAATTAGAGCAGCCAGCAGATGCAAGGTTGCAGTGATAGTCTTGGAGATAAGTAGGTCTTTGTTACGATTGATTCGGACTTCACAGTACCAGGGACAGGATCAGTAGGTAAAGGAATTGAAGAATTAGATGATGGTGATGATGGAGAGGCAGCAGTAGCTGAATCAATGGATGGTGAAGACAAAGAATCACTGCTGTGAAGGATACTAGAAACAGGGGTATTTGAAGGGGTATTTGAAGGTGAATCAGGTGAATCAGAAACTGATGTAGACTCAGTGGCAGAAACAGAACCAGCAGGGGTAAAAACATAAACAGGTGGATCAAAATTTATGGTTGGTGTAGGAATAGAAACAGTAGGCACAGTAGTGGAATTAGGAAATGTTTGAAAAGGGAAGTGATGTTCATAAAAGATAACATTTCTAGAGATAAAGAGGTCATTGGAATTTAGATCATATAAAATGTATCCTTTAGTGCCCTCTTTATAACCCAGAAATATTGCTTTTCTAGCTCTAGGTTGGAATTTTGTTCTATGAGCTTACAAAGTGGTTGCATAGCTCAAACAACCAAAAACCTTTAGGTGAATCATGGAAGGTGGCTTATTATGTAATAGTTCAAATGGAGATTTAAACTTGAGAATGGGAGTTGGAAGCCTATTTATGAGATGGACAGCATGTTGAACACTAAAATTCCACATGGTAAGAGGAATGTGTGAATGAAAAGAGATAGCTCTAGCAACATTTAAAATATGTTGGTGCTTTCTCTCTAGAACCCCATTTTGTTGGGGGGTTTCTACACATGACTTTTGGTGAACAATTCCTTTAGAAAGAAAGAACTCAGTCATGGCAAATTCACTACCATTGTCAGATCTTAAACATTTCAAGGTAGTGTGGAATTGGTTTTCAATAAAAGCAATGAAATTTTGTAAAGATTTTCTGGTTTGATCTTTGGTTTTAAAAAATATGACCCAAGTAAATCTACTATAGTCATCAACCAAAGTAAGAAAGTATTTATGTCCAAGAAAAGAAGGGGTTGCATAGGGGCCCCAAATATCAGCATGCAAAATGTCAAAAATAGCAGAACTTTTAGTTTGACTAAGAGAAAAAGGTAATTTTCTTTGTTTGGCATAGTGACAAGCATCACATGGTACAACATTATTAGTATAAGAAATGAAAGGAAATTGTTTTGAAATACATTGTAAACCAGAACCAGAAACATGACCTAGTCTTAAGTGCCAAAGATGAGAAGAGTTTTGTGTAACCGAATTACAGAAATTCTCAGCAGCAGCATCAACTGCTTTAGCAGCAGAATGCTGAGATGCACTTCCTATCACATACAAGCCTCCATTTAAGCTAGTTGTACCAATCATCTTCTTGGAACCTCTCTGCATAATATGACAAGCATTTTCAGTGAAAACAAGATGACAATCACCATTTGCTGTTAGTTTAGGAACAGAAATGAGATTAACATTAAAATTGGGAATATAAAGTACATTATGCAGAGTTAAAGATGCAGAAAGTTTTACAGTTCCAGAAACAGAAGCAAGCAACTTTGAACCATTAGGAAAAGATACAGGGATTGGTGAAATGTTTTTAATATCAGTGAAAGACTGAATATCAAAAGACATGTGATCCGTGGCACCTGTATCAAGGATCCAGGTGTTAGGAAGCTTACCATTTGCAGATGTGGAATCAGTAAGATAGGCTAGTGGATTTGAAGTAATTACTGAATTGGACATATGCTGAGGAGTGGAGGCAGGAGGAGAGGCAGGTTTGATGCTTGACTGCTGTAGCAAAGCTAGGATCCCTTGATACTGTTCTGCAGTAAAACCAAACTATGATGTTTGAGACTGTGAAGTGGTCACATTGTTCCTAGATTCAGGAGGAGTGACAGTGTTGTTGGCTTGAGTCTTTCCTTTAGGTTTGTAACCAGGAGGAAAGCCATGCTTTAGGTAACATGTCTCAATTGTGTGGTTAAACCTTCCACAATGAGTACAAACACGAGTAGGTCCTGCACCCTGACTTTTGCCATAGAAATTCTGTCCCCTGCCTTTGCCATGAAAATTGCCTTTATTCCCTGTGGAAGAACCAGCATAATTGGCTTGAGAAGCAAGGCTAGTGTTAGCCATTAGAGCCAAAGAAGACTCAGCAGAATCTTGAAGTTTAGCAGACCCAACCAATTCCCTTTCCTGCTGAATAACTAGAGAAAAGGCTCGATCTATGTCAGGCAATGGATCCATCATCATGATTTGAGATTTGGTATGAGAAAACCTATCATTCAGCCCTTTCAGAAATCGAATAACATAGTCCTGTTCACGAAATTTCTTCACAGACTCATAGCCATTACAGGAGCAACGAATTGAACACTTGCAGTAGGGAAGGGGTCGATAATTCTCTAACTCATCCCAAAAGACTTTCAATTGTGTAAAGTAATCAGACACATCAAGAGAGCCCTGTTTGAAACGATATAACTCTTCCTGAATATCGGAAATGCGAAAGATATCAGCCTGAGAATACCTGTTTCGCAAGATACGCCAAGCACTCGCAGCGATGTCGATCGAAAGAATGGATTTAACAATCGATTCTGAACAAGAACGTTGAATCCATGAAAGAACCATTGTGTTGCAGCGAATCCACGGGGCAAACATAGGATCTGTAGGCAGAGGCTTCAGAAGAGTACCGTCCACGAATTTGTCCTTATTCTTGGAAATTAGGGCAATCAGCATAGCCCTAGACCAATTGTGATAGTTCTTGTTATCAAGAAGAGGTGTAACAAGAACAACCGCAGGACTTTCATTAGGATGCAGGTAAAATGGATTTGAGGTGTTTGTAAGAAAATCGGTGTAATTCAGAGTTGCCATGAAGAACGACAATGGCGAAAAACAAGAATCGCAGCGACGGCGAAATAGGAAAAGAATAGAAATCGCAAACACAACGATGGCAATTGCAGAGAAAAGCACAGAAATCACAAATGCATAAATGCAACAATGACGATCGCAAAATCAAGAAATCAGATTTGCGCGAGAAGAAAGGAAGAATGCGGAAGCGAAATTGCGAATGATACCATGATAATATTGAAAACAGAGGAGAAGTGGAAGAATTGCTTTCTTCATTAACAGAATGAGAAATGTTTACAGAAGGTGAAATATACACAATGCACAGTGTGCCTTATATACTCTGTATAAAATAACTAACTCAGCTGTTTGACAACTAACACAACTAACTCAGCTGTTTAATAAACTAATTAAACAACTAATAGTTTAACTAACTCTTAGTTATTAGGTAATAATCCATCCATAAAAAAATTGTTAATGGATGGATTAGATGTTTTTTTTTTCAATGGATGATGGATGGATTGGATTTTTTTGATGAAATTTTAGTGGATGGTAAATAGATAAATGGATTTTTCTCATCCATCCATTAGGATCCATGGATGGATTTATCCAATCCATCTATTTTGCCACCCCTATTTTTGACAGGCTCGCAGCAAAGCGGGCCGCTTTACCATCCTTACTTAGAGTGTCAATTTACTTTCAGAAGAATTGCTACACCAAAATACATTAGGTAATAAACCATAGCAGTTTTTGTACCGCTTTTTAAAGTGTTTTTTTAAATATCATACTATGATTTACCCAATAAAGTTTTATGTCACGTGCTTATACAAATAAATCTTTTTAGAAAGACTTGTTTATTCAAGTACATAGTATTTATTGTTGGTGTAGCATGTTGCACCAAAATACTAAAAGTTAAATTTTACTAAATAAATGAATTGTACAAATCATCTAAAAACACATGATTTATAAGAACTGTATACAAAGCGGAGCTTTACTAAATTTTATACTCATAAACTAGGAATTTCTCTTGAGAGAGGCAAAAGACTTGAATCATCCACTCATAGCCTTGTCCAATGATAGTGTTCCAAGAATATCAACTACTTTTAGAAGAAATATGGATCACACTAGAAGACATCGAGGTGAATTAAAGACCCTTCTTAAGTTAATATTCATGTTTTCCAATGAGATTTTTGCTTCTTCCAAAAGTGATTGGTGTTGGAACAACATTGTTGAGCAATGCTATCACTAGATGATCCACAATCTTGAGAAATTCCTAATTTCATATGAAGTTTAATAAAAATGACCTTTGTAGGTCTTGCAAATCGTAGCACACCATATTGCATTAAAAGAAAAGATTGTTTACAAAATCGTAGCACACCATATTGCAAATCGTAGCACACCATATGTGCTTACAAGATAATTCTTTTATAAAGATTGTTTCACTATTAGAAAAGATTGAATTAGTGAGGCAAATTAGAGACAAAAAAATATGATATTTGTTTCTAATTCTGCCACTGAATTTAGAGAAGAGAAAATTAGAGACGAATTTCATTTTTTCTATCTCTAGTTTTCATTGCTAATTTTATTTTGTCTAGTACAAAGACAAGACATAAAGCTTAACTAGGTAAATTATGTTAACACTACAAGGAAAAGAGCAATCGACGGCGGTCATTTCGCGGCGGTTCCAGCAGAACTGCCACTGGTTGAGAAGCGGCGGCAGTTCATACGGCGATTAAGGCAACTGCCGCAGATTAACGGCAAGCAGCGGTGGTTTTAAAGAACACTGCGGCGGTTAATTAAAAAAAATTAAAAACGGGCGCTCAAATTTTCTTGCTGCGGCGGGTATAAAGAATTGCGTGGCGGTCAGATTGAAATCCCTATCAAAAACACTCTCCTCTCCCTTTCGTTTTCCCTCTCAATCCAACTCTCCCTCTCTCGTTCAAAAACCCCTACAAAGAAAACCCTAAATGGCCCAATCACGATCAGGTTGGATCCATCATCCTTGCAACCTCAAGAAGCCAGATTTCCGTCTCAGCCTCTTCAAAGCACTGTGTAGACGAACCCTCGTTTCTCTCCCTCACTCTTCCGCTCGAATCGTTCGATGGATCCAGCGGCGATTATGAATGGCGGTGCCAACTCGGCGTCCTATCACCTGGCAGAGATCTGGCAGTTTACGCCGGGGGAGTCCGCCGCTGGGTTGGGGCTGAGGAGATCGCGGCAGTTCGGACATGTTTTCGGAGATTTTACAACTGGTCCGACCCGGGAAGATCCGGATAGTGACCCTGTCACTTCGGAGCACAAAGCTTGTGCGGCGGTGAACCATGGCCGGAAAAGGCGCGACTCCGAGGAGGAATCAATTAAGGGCGTCTCCACTAGCAATGGCGATGGCAGTGGCAATGGCGTGGTATTTGCTCATTCAATGATCTAAAATTAATTATTAAATAAAATAAGCAAAAACAATTAGCTTGTGTACTACTAATTTACTAGTTCTACGAGATGATTAATTGGTAGTATAGTCAAATGTACAATTTGGTATTAAAATATGGAGAATGGATCTACTTCTTGCAATTTACTAATTTTTATTTAATTAAATATTTATTTATTTAATTTTGGTTGGAATTGAAGTTTAGTTTTGTTATTGGAGTTGAGGTTGGTGATTTTTTGTTTGTGAATTTGGGTTTTTGTGCAGAATTTTTGGAAAACAGATTTGGTTTTCTGATGGAATATTGGTGGACACTGTTGGACAGGCTAGAAGGAAAAAGATTAGTGAACGGATGAAAATTCTTCAGGATTTAGTCCCTGGTTGTAAAAAGGTATGGTTAACTTAACTGCCTGTTGAGTTTTTTTTCCTCTACTCTCACCACAGTCGTATGTATATATATAACTGAGAAGAAGAAGAAATAAGCATAAAGGAAGAAGAAGAAGAAGAAGAAGAAAAAAAGTGTTACTTATCATATGAAAAAAAAGAACAAAATCATTGGTGGATATCTATGTATGTAAATCTCTGGTGGTAACATGAGCTGGAAATATTCCTTGTGAAGTTGTGCTTGGTTTATGTACTGTGTTTTCTAGGAAATTATAAATTGAGGTACTTTCTTTGATTCAGGTTATTGGGAAAGCATTGGTCCTTGATGAGATAATCAATTATATCCAATCACTTCAGCACCAAGTAGAGGTGTGGACTGGATTCTTTATCTGATGTTGGTATGTTTTGTAAAATTTTATTATATGCTTGCTTTATAGTTGATTTTTGAGTCACATAATTTTAGTTTACATCGCAGTTTTTGTCGATGAAGCTTGAAGCGGTAAATACAAGACTGACCCCTGGTATTGAGGTGTTTCCTCCAAAAGATGTAAGTATTGAACAACACCCTTATATTTTTATTTTGAATTCTATATAATCTAAATCTAAATAACTTGAAAGTTGGTTTTTCCCCTTTGTTTTAAATTTTGTGCTTTGGTGAGTTATGAATATAACCTTTCTTGTTATGACGCCAGTATGTTTGTTTGGGTAGAAGCTCCTAGCTAACAGAAAGTAATCCTTTTCATCTTTTTATCCTTTTTACTCTTGTTGAAATTAAAATCTACAATTGCTGACTTGTGTTGCCTTAATCTATCTACGCAATGCAGGAGCTTAGTTCAAGTAGACAGAGGGTGATAATAGTAATTTGTGTTTTTGGTTAATTTTGCAGGAGCTTAACTTGGGAAGGGAAAAGGTGGGTTTCATTCTTCCAACTTCCTTTTTCTTTTTTAGGAACTTGAATTGCTTGTCTTACAAAAGTTTTTGTTTATTTTTGAACTTGATGCTACTTATGTTTCAGATAAAAACACTGCAGCATGAAATTATTTTAATCTTTTTTTAAGATAAAAAGCTGAATGCGGCTTATGATGCATGGTAGGTAATATTTTTTAAATGCACTGCTTTTCTTGTAGTTTTATGTTGATTATTTACGAACTTTTATTTATGTGTCCTCAAAGTGCTATCATATGGATGCCATAGCTAGTTTAAGTGTTTAACCAATCTGTTTGTTGAGGATTTCCCTTTATTTCAAATGGTTATTGATGTTGTTTCTTTTATGGCTGCTACAGTCAATAGTGTTGATTGCCCTATTCCCAGTATTGATAGTCATTTCGTAGGTATTTATTTTCAGCTAAACTGTCAAAATTTGTTGACTTGATTCTGTGTATTCTGGAGTAGGAGTTGGGCATATCTGCTCTTGTGTCGTTAATTGTTATGAACTATGAAGTCATAGTTTCTGTGTTTGATTCTCTAATATTATTTCATTTCTATGGCATTTGTTTTTTATAAAACTTGCAGAGGATGTGACCCCGATTCCTTCAGACAGCACTCGTAGGAAGAGTGGTAGAAGGCTTTGAGACTACAATTGCATTATGGCTGGAGCTGCTTTTGTTTTCTTATCACCGAGTTTTGTTTCTCTTCCCAGACTGTATTGTGGCATAAATATTGTGACTTATTCAAAATTAGGTGAAGTTGGATTTTACAACTTAAATGTACTTCTTGATTCAAAGCGTTGGCCAACAATTGGACTGTAGCAACCACTTTTTTTATTTTTTTGGAACTTTACGGCGGTTTTAAACCGCCCCTATTTTTTATTAATTTTTTGGAACATTGCGACGGTTCAAACCGCCGCTAAATACAAAACTGAAAATCCATGTAGCATTTTGCGGCGGTTCGAACCGCCGCTACATACAAAACTGAAAGCCATTTTAACATTTTACGGCGAGTATAACCGCCGCTAAATACGAAACTGTAAAACTATTTAGCATTTTGCGACGGTTCAATAACGCCGCTAAAAGCATAAGCCACCTGCGGCGGTTATTCCAGCGGTTGCCAAAATCGCTGCAAAATGACCTTCCCGACGCCGAAAACTGCAGCGGTTGTTGAACCGCTGCGAGAAGCGTTTAGCGGCGGTTAAAACCGTAACCACCGCAACTTACTTTTAGAACTCCCGCAGTTTACCTTTTTTCTTGTAGTGTAAGTTGTTTAAATATAAATTATAGGGAAAAATATGATTTTGGTCCCTGTAATTTGACCAATATTTGGTTTTGGTCCCTGTAAATTTTTTTTTTTTGAACTTGTCCCTGTAGTTCCATTTTCCATCGGTTTTAGTCCCTCCCGTTAGTGGGCCGTTTAAGAAACCTGATATGGCAAACGGTAGTCCGACGTGGAAACACGTGAACACACATGGATGCTCACTCAGCCAGTCCATGTAATATTATTTTTTAATTAAAAAAATCAAAATGAAAAAAATAAAAACAAAAATCTGGTATTATCAGAATGAAAATTAGGGCTTCCTCTGCGTGTTCTTCATCGCTGCAGAGCGCTTCTTCTTCTTCTTCTTCATGTCCTTCTGCTTCTTCTTCGCTGCTTCCTCTGCTTCTTCTTCTTCACTGCAAAGCGCGTGCTTCTTCTTCTTCGTCTTCTTCTTCGCTGCAGTGTGCTTCTTCCTCTGCATGTTCTTCTTCGCTGCCTCTGCGTCTTCTTATTGTCGGCCACCACCACAGGCTGCAAATCGGAGCACCCAAGCCACAATCGTGATGCTCTCATCATGCTATACAAAACCCCCATCAATTTCGCGTTCAGAAACCCTAACCGCCACTTTGGAGCGAATCTGGGTGAGAGGTGAGAGTGGGTGTTCAAGGGGTATCGTTGAGTGGTTGAAGAAGAAGGAGAGGCGATGGAAGAAGAAGATCGTGGTAGCGGGCGACGATGGAAGAAGGCCGTTGAGAGAGAGAGAGGCAGGAAGATGAAGCAGAAACAGAGGCGTGAAGGAGATGAGGAAATGACGAACTGAAGCAGAAGCAAAGAGATGACGAGATACGATCCAAATGAAGCATCTGAATACGTGAAGGAAAAAAAAATCAAAAGGGGATGGGAGGGAACAATCTAGAAACTCCAGTGTTTGTTTCCCAAAAAATAATTGGGTGGATTACTTGTTTGATTGATTGTGTTTACTTGGTTGATTCTGTGTTTTCTGGAGTGTTTTTACTTGAGTTTCTGAGTTCTGTGTTTTCAGTCAACAGTTAGAAGAAGAAGATGGTGGAAGGGGTGGGTAGAGGGACAGGGATGGGGTGGGTGGCCGATGGGGGAGATGGTGGATGATGACTGGCACTGCTGATTCCTTCGTCCCTTCCCCGTTTTCGTTTTTGTTGCCACAAGCTCATGTTTGGATGATACCCAGAAGAACATGGTGGCAGAGGAAGAACATGGTAGAAGAAGAAGAAATTACACAGGGAAGAAGAAGAATAATGGTGGCGGAGGAAATTGGGTTTCTGATTTCGTTTCTATTTTTATTTTTATT
Source organism: Calophaca sinica (assembly GCA_037113605.1). NCBI lineage: Eukaryota > Viridiplantae > Streptophyta > Magnoliopsida > Fabales > Fabaceae > Calophaca > Calophaca sinica. The sequence goes on along the minus strand of CM073734.1, from coordinate 95,674,493 downwards.
AAAATATAAAATTAAAAAACAAATTAAAAAAAATAATAGGTGGAAGGCCACGTGTGTCCACATGGTGCCACGTCGGAACGCCGTTTGCCACGTCAAATTTTTTTAACGGACCACTAACGGGAGGGACTAAAACCGACGGAAAATGGAATTATAGGGACAAGTTCAAAAAAAAAAAATATAGGGACCAAAACCAAATTTTGGTCAAACTACAGGGACCAAAAGCATATTTTTCCCTAAATTATACATGTGGGAATTTGGAGATCTTTATAATATTGAAGAAAGTCGAGAAAAATGGCTTGACAAATAGGCATTCAATTAGATAGATAAAGAAAAAGATACTGAAAAATAAATTAAAAAATTATGCTTAGCACTAGTCTATAAGTAATCTTTGAGACTTTTTGTAGTATGCCTCTATGTCCAAAGACACTTTTTGATGTTGAAATAGAATGAGAAGACTCTCCATCATCATATTCTTCACGTCTTCCAAATCTCTTCTGTGAATATCATCCTTTATTTTTCAAATTATCTAACCTAACAAAAAATAAAAATGTTAGGATTTCGAATAGGAGCAAAAAAATAAGCATAATACAAGTTAGATCTTAAATAAAACATAAAGCTAAAATAAAGAACGGTCTTGCGAGACATGAGCATGTTATGTACGACAACACAGATATACAGGATGCGTTAAAATGTTTGAAAGTTTTGACATGAAGATGTAGAGGATACGTTACAATGGTTGAGAGCTGTAACACCCTTCGCCGGCTCTTTTTATTAGGTCTGAGTATGTCACCAAAGTATTATTATACTGTTCCTCTCCGCTTTTTTACGAGGTCTTTTTTTTTCTTCGCCTCCCCAAGATTCGAACTCAGGGCCTCACTGTAATAGACTACATGGAAAAGATGATTCTATATAGAAAATAAAAGGATAAAAGGAAAACACACTTTTCAAAATTCATTCCTCCCTTTGGATGGCAGTTGACCAAGAAAGAAAAGAAAAAATTATGTGGGTCCCACACTGAAATTCTTCCTTCTTGATTTAGGAAGAAAACACCGAAAAGTGGGGCAAAATACATAAAATGACCATAACACCCTTCATTAAATTATAGTAACATGCCACTTTTGATTCATATTCAATTGATTTTTGTTCAACCAGTTAACATCATTTTTTTCTTTTTATTACTCATACTCTCTAAATTTTTTGATTTTAAATATTTTGTTTTTTCTGCTTTAATGATAATTTATTTGCATTTTATTTTGTTGATAAAATAAATATTTTTAGTTCATTAATATTTTAATTTTATCTTTGATTCTTATGGAATATTTTTTCTTTTTTATTTATTATTTATTAATATTTGTAATTTATCTTTGATTTTAATTATTTTTTTCTTTTTTCTTTTATTTATTATATCTCATTTTTATTTAGGGATATTTATGACATTTTATAGATATACTTCTTTCTTTCCTCTCACCCTTTCCTATTAATTTCTCTCAAACTAAACCACTAAACAAACATCTCATTTTCTACTCATTTTTTCTTCTGCTCCCTTCTCTTCATTTCATGTAACTTTCTTTCATACACCAAACAAACCCTAAGGGTATGTTTGAATGGAGGGTTTTGGAGGGGAGGGGAGAGCTTGTTTTTTTTTTCTAAATTAAAGAAAACTATAAAATGTTTCTAAAAACAAATGAAATGTGATTAAAATATTATATGATCATATATTATGTTATATTTTTAATTTTTTTAAAATCTCAAATCAATATCAATATAAGAATACAATAGTCCAGTGAAAAGACAAAACTAGACTACCATATTTTTGCCATCTATCATTTTAAAGGGGCAAATATGTCATTCTAAATAAATATAAATCAAAATAAAAATTAAATTCACATAAAAAACTAATTTTCCCTACATATTTTTAACTTTTTCTCCCTCTTCTCTTTCTCTCTTTCTTTTCTCACTCTCTCTTTCTCTCACATCTGGCACTCTTCCTTTCTTTTTTTTTTTTTTTTGATTTCTCTCTTTCTTTCTTTCTTCTTTCTATTTTTTTATATTTTTATATTTTATCATTATATTTTTATTTATAAATAATTATTTTTATTTAAAGTCACAAATATAATTTTATCATCTTTGATCACGTATCAAAATTTATAAATATCTTTATTATATATTATTTATAGATGATTATTTTACTTTTAATTCTTAACGGGAAAAAATATTACATACCATCGGTATAAATGATTTTCTTTTTGTCCAGACGGAGAAACATAAAATGTTATCAGTAAAATTTCATCGTCTTTTAGAATATATCAAATTTTATAAATATTTTACTATTTATAAATGATGATTTTACTTTTGAGTCTCAATAGGGTTTTGTTTTTCACATTTTAATTTTTCTATTTTCTTTATATTTTTATTTTTTATTAACATTTTTGAATTTCATTTTTTTTACAAAACATAAAATTTTTTCGGTATAATATCAAAATTTATAAATTTATTTATTAAAAATTATTTATAGATGATTATTTTACTTTTAATTTTTAACGGGAGGAAACATTACATACTATCTATATAAATGATTATTTTTCTTTTGGGTCCTGATGGAGAAACATAAACTGTTGTCAGCATGACATCAAAATTTATAAATATCTTTATAATATATTATTTAAAGACAAAATTAGACTACCATATTTTTGCCACCTACTATTTTAAAGGGATAAATATGTCAATGTAAATAAAAATAAGTCAAAATAAAAATTAAATTCATATAAAAAAATTCTTTTTGCCTACTTTTAACTTTTTCTAACATACCATTCACTTTTTTTCATCTCTCTTCTCCTTCTCTCTTTCTCTCTTTCTTCTCTCCCTCTCTCTTTCTCTCATGTTTGTCACTCTTCCTTTCTCTCTTTCTCTTTTATTTTTTTGACATATTTCTCTCTTTGCTCTCTTTTTTTTCTATTTTTTTCTATTTTTATATTTTATCATTATATTTTATATTTATAAATAATTATTTTCGTTTAAAGTCTCAAATATAATTTTATCGTCTTTGATCATGTATCAAATTTTATAAATATCTTTATTATATTTTATTTATAGATAATTATTTTACTTTTGATTCTTAACGGGGAAACATTACATACTATCGGTATAAAAGATTTTTTTTTGGTCTAGACGGAGAAATATAAAATGTTATCGGTATAACATCATCTTTTAGAATATATCAAAATTTTTAAAGATTTTACTATTTATAAATGATTATTTTACTTTTGAGTCCCAACAGAGTTTTCTTTTTCACATTTTAATTTTTCTATTTTATTTATATTTATATTTTTTATTAATATTTCTTAATTTCATTTTTTATAAACATAAATTTTTTTGGTATAACATCAAAATTTATAAATATATTTATTATATATTATTTATAGATGATTATTTTACTTTTGATTCTTAACGGGAGAAAACATTACATACTATCGAAATAAATGATTATTTTTTTGGGTCCAGACGGAGAAACATAAAATATTATCGGCATGACACCAAAATTTATAAATATCTTTATTATATATTATTTATAGATGATTATTTTACTTTTGACTCTTAACGGGGAGAAACATTACATACGAAATATTTTAGACCTCTTATTCTAACGACATATTGTATGCTGTCAATATAATTACTTTTTATATTCTATTTTTATGAATGCTATTATTTTTTATCAATGATTATTTTGCTTTTGAGTCCCGATGGGAGAAAATAACATGTTGTCGCTATAATTTCGTTATCTTTGAGCGCATATCAATTTTTATAAATGTTTTTATTATTTAAAAATGATTATTTTACTTTTAAGTATCGACGGGAGAAACATTACATGTTGTCGGTATAATTTTATCGTCCTTGACACAGATCAATTTTATAAATTTTTAAGTTATTTATAAATTATAAATGATTATCTATCTATCTATTTAATCAAGAAAACTCTAACTATATTTGTTTCATCTTAGCCTTATATGGTACACAAGTCACACAATTATATAAATAGTAATATTTGATACACATTTAATATTTCTTTCACATTCACTATAAAATTAGTTAATTTTAATTCATTGAATCAAAAATATCATTTACGATAAACAATTACCGTCTTAAAACATTAATCATAACAAACAACACGCACCCCATGCGAATGCACGGGTATCGTACTAGTATATATTAACATATAGACTTGGTTCTCCAAAACCCTCAATCAAAACATACCCTAAGAGTTTCCTTGTGAGGAGTTTCTTCAGTAACCTTTGAATTTGGATCCCTGTTGGTCATGCCAAATGTCATTAGCACGTTGCCTAGTAATAACTGGGCGTCTCTCCCTTATATCATTTTTAGTAAGAAAAAAATGCACAAAAGTGACACCAAAGTTCAAAATGCACAGGCAATATAACAGATTCATGGTTGGATATATATGGTTTTCAACATAGTTACTAGGTTTGCTCTCCTCCCTCAAGAACCACGAACTGGTTCGTGCGTCTCAGATCGCAGTTCATTTACGTCCTGGTTCGCAGTGGTGCGCGAATTGGGACGCTCTAACCGTCGAACCGAAATCGCACCAGAATCGTGCCACAAGCATCCGGTCATGGCCGCTTCACGGGTGTTTTCCGGCTAGCTCGTCGAAGCGTCGCTCTCTGCGTGACACTTTCTCCCTCAGACATCGACCCTTCGTGTAACCCATTTGCTCATTCGGGTGGCTTCTGCAACTGCAAGTCTTATGCACCAGTGCGACCCATTTGCTCATTCTGTGCGGCGCCGACAACACATATGTTGTAGCCACAAACTTTTGTTTTTTAGGTCAAGCTTCTAAACTTGTTGGGCTAGGCTATTAGGTGTGACACCATCTCTGGGCCACTGGTGGTTATGGTTACTTATTGGTAATTTCAGTAAGAAAATTAAAAACTTTAAAACACATCGTATTTAAACGTACGAACACTTGACATTTATTCATCAGAGTAATGCGGAAGAAAATACAAGTGTAATAAATACACCACAATAACATAAAGACACTCCACTGGCCGTGGTACTAAAAACACAGACGGAGATTTCAGACTATCTCGTGATAACTCCTTAGTCATCTACTCAGTATCAACAATTTCTTTAGCAGACCACTTTTCCCATCCACGTGTCTTGGGTCCTTTTCCAAAATTGAAATCTCCCAGAGTAATCTCTTTGTCATCTATAGATCCATTGAAGTTAAAGAAAATACATAGAAAGGGTGAAAACCTCATTTTCACGAGTTTTATCGCGACAATCGCTCAAGTAATATAAAAATAGATAATTTATACATAGACAAATAGTAACTTTAGTAATAAGACAATCATTGTCCGCATGACTTTAATAAGCCCATGATGATGATTTTCCATGCAATGTATGAATATGGCTGAATAAAAGCCAAATACATTTTTGTCAATGCAATGTTAGACTTCAAATAAGTCGAGTAATAATAATTTATCACGCCTAAAGTCTTAATAAAGACGATTGACAATAAAATTGCTAGGCCAAAACTTAATAGTCTTACGGCATAAAAAGCCCATGACTATACCGAGTTAATGACTAATATAAGTCCAGGTTACGTTGAAAACCAACTGACAGTAATTTGTCAGGTCTATGTTATGCATGGATGCAACAGTATATGTAAACCCATCATATCACTATCACAATCCAAACCATGATCATAATCATACATAAAATCATTTTATATATAATATATATTTAATATATAATTAATCTCAAGAACAAATTGATCAAACTCTCTTCCAAGAGTTTCATCCACAACATTTGCACACAATCACACAACTCATGGATTTATCAAAACTCATTAGAGAATCTTTCCCTTACCTCAAAAGATTTTCCTTCCAAGCTTTAAAGTGATTCTCTCAAGATAAGTTTAGACCTAAAACTCATAAAACATAAGCTTTTTACTAATAACTCAATTATAAAATCACTTAACAAAATAAACCTCTTTTATTCCCAAATTATACATTATGATTTTTTTAAGGATAAAAAGGGTTAGGATAACTTGATCGCTATACCCATTTGTTAAACATGACTATACGCGTATATAAACTTAAAACCAAAAAGTACAAGTACTTATTCCACGTATACATATTTTATTCGTAACAGATATATAATCAAAGATTGAAGGTGCGGCAAAGCCAACTGTATCAATCTTTAATTTTAAACGGATATGTGATATTCATTAATTAGAGATTGAAGCGAGGCAGAGCCAACTGGATCAATTGTCTAATATCTACAACTAGTGATCGTTTATTATCTTTTCTACGAGTTATAACAAATAATACACCGAATTGTTCCCATGTAAGAGAGGCGAAACTTATCTCTCAAATGTCAAGTCTTGTCTAGCTAGAACTTTTCCTGACGTGTACCATTTATCAAACTCCTAAACCAATTTATTTTAATCTATTTCTAGAATTAAAAACAACATATATAGTATGTGCCACTTTAAGCATGTTTATGACTATCAAATAATTATACCAATTTTTATACATGTTAAGAATAATGATACAAGGCTATATATTAATTTTCAAAAGCATATAATCAAAACATAATTAGTTATGATTTATCTAAGAAAAAGCCTAATATTTGTATATATAATTAATTACTTATTAACCAAACACTACTTAAACCAAAACCACTTATTTATTTAAGCCATATACTTAAGCATGCACATTTTATTAATTAAAAAGCAAGACTAGATTAAAAATTTATTTAAACTAATAACTACAAAAATAATAAAAAAAACTATATATAAAAAAAAACTACTACAAAGCTTCATATAAAAATACCTTGGAGATGCTTCAAGGATGGTGTGAAAATTTATGAAGGAAAGAGCTTCTATTTATAGGGAAAGGAAGGTTGGTTAACTTAACCATAGGTGACTTAACCATGGTTTAAGTCCTTTAGACGATTTCGGTATTAGTTAAAAAGCTTTTAGGATATTTATAATATAAAAATATAAATAATATCTAGATATTTATTGAAACTTATCCATAAGCTTGAAATGAAAATAATATCTAGATATAATTTTTTTTCTAGATATTTGTTTCGCTATAAATTGTACAGCGTGTACAAATGCTGTTCAGAAACCGGTTGAATTGATAGCTAGAATTCTGGGTATAAATTACTCTGATAATATAGGTACTATCTATCCATTTACATTTCTAAGATTATCTCCCCAAATATCATTTTCTATACAGCTGATAACACTACAAAAAAGCGGGTAAATTACGGCGGTTTCATTAGGGCGGTTTCATAAAACCGCCGTTTTTTACTGTATATTGCGGCGGTTTCCAGAGCCGCCTTAATGTTACATTTATTACGGCGGTTTCAACCGCCAGAATTTTCATTTTTCTTTCACAAAAACATGCTCAGTTTTCAGCCCACGCTCTTCTTTTTCGTTTTACCCCGCGCTTTGCTTTTCCTTCCCACTGGATGCCCTAAATCTCAACATCTTCCAGCGCTCTCTCTCTGTCTCTTCCGGTAACGTCTTCCTTTGCTCTCTCTCTGTCTCTTACGCTTTGCTCTCTCTCTCTCTCTTCGGCTTAGCCAAATCCCTAAATCTGTTGCATCTGTTTTCTCCAGGAGCTCTGCTGCTTCGTCTCCGACAATCTCCACCGTTGCTTCTTCGTCTCCAACTCCCTCAGCTGTTCGCATCGTCTCTAACTCTCTCTCTTCGAGCGCAGGTGGTTGTTTGTGAGAATTTCATGTACGATGTTAAACCCCTAATTCTCAATCACTCTCGTTTGAATTGTCTACCCTAATAGTGATATATATTTCATCTATGGTGTTTGATAAAATGCCTGAGATGTATTCTTTGCTGGTTCAATGTTTGATAAAAGGTGTTTGGTACTGATTTGAAGTTATGCCGAGGTTGCTGACTTAAGTCTTGCCAATTCATTATCTGATAATTGGAATTAGCATTACTAATTGGGGTAATATCGTTTTACTTTCTCTATTGTTGGTCGTATGGTTGGTCGTGTCTTCTTTTGAATTGTAAGCTGTGAATCAATGCTTTTTCAGTTCTCATGTTTCAATAGTCTGTGAATTTCATACCTTGTTTTTCTTTGATATATAATACGCAAAGTACATGCATGCCTTTTTACATCAATTTGATTGAATAATTTTATTCTGAAACTTGAAAGATAATCTTTTAATGGTACTTAGTTTGTATATCATGCCAAGCTTAGAAAATTCCTGATTTCTGTATTTTTATTTATGAGCTGAGATTTATGTAATCCATAGAATTCGTTGAAATTGTTGCTTCTCAGAAATCATTTCGTAATAGGCATGGATGTTTTGGTAGCCTTGTTTTCATTTGTAATTCCCCTATAGTTTGAATGTTATTTAACTTAAATTAGGTGTTTCGGTAGCCTTGTTTTCAAAATTCTACTATTGTTTTAGTTTATTATGTATGTATTTAATTAATTTTACAAAAAGCAAATATTATCTGTTGTTCCTTATGAATTTTAGGGGCTTCAAAGAGCTTATTTGATTTTATATCATCAGAAGTTGCAAATGCCAAGGATCTGAACCAAGCAAATAGGCAAATCACAATCAGCAAATACTTGAAACCCATATTAATTTCAAGTCATCTGGTCCAATCCAAGTTCAGCATGTTAACAAGCTTTTCATATATATAAACGTAACCAAGTGATGATACGGTTCATTCGCATCCTTTCCTTTACCCCAAAAAACATAAAGCTTGCTCCATGCTTCTTTTTTTTCTCACTTTGGTTGTTGCAAAATAACAATTTACACTTGCATGGAATATGGATTGGAAACCACTGTGTAGTTTCGCGTTGGATAATGCAATTTCACGTCTGATGGCAGTAGCTTTAGCATATAATACAACAACAGAGACCTTCAATTAAATTAGATTGTATACTGGAATTCTTTCCCACTTTGTAAGAAGGTTAATTGCGTAGCCAGTACTTGTTTAAAGTTTAATTGATATGTGACTTAGCTATTGTATTTTCATGTCCTTTTATTTTTACACTAGAGTTTAAAGGGAGGTTGGGAGAATGATGAAACTGTTGAGGAGGCAGCTGTGAAGGAAGCTATAGAAGAAGCGTGAGTTCGAGACTACCCCCAGCTTTGTACACACAATCTAAACAATTGAAAGTAATCATGTAAGTGACTTTCAGAGCTATATCTCATTCATCCATATTCAAATGAAGTGCATATCACATTATTTATACAATTGTAAATTGGGAAAATGGAGCAAAGATAAACTATCTTCTTTCCAAGACTAAATGAGTTGGCCCTTGCCGTATCTTGTCGTTACTATCTTCCTTCCTATTAACTTTATAGTAAACTATCAATTTTGTCTCTAAACTTACACTCTCTCTTCTATTTCATGTTTTAAGTAAATGAAAATAATAAGCATTTCCTAATGTTAGTCACTAGCTACTGGTTCTGTACTTTTCTTTATCATTTTCTTCCTAGCCACCCTGATAAATAGGCATAACTCTAGAATGGCCAGGAGCCCTACAATGCACTTTAGCAAAGTTTCTGTTGCTTCTTTCAGGTTCAGGTTCCTAGCAACCCATGAAAACTAGATGAGATTCATTAAATCATTTAATCAGTAGTGTTTAAGCCAAAAATTTCATCACTCTCATTTCGGGTATGCTATTAACTACTAAGCTCAATTTAAAATGTCCTTACCTTGGTTGTATTCCATGGTGAGTAAGCACTTTTGTTACAAACAAAATAAGTATCAATCAAATCTAGAACAAAGACACTGAGAAGAGACCCTTAAAAATAAAGACACTGAAAAGGACATTGAAACTCATCTATGACAGCAGTATTACAAGTAAAATTGGAAAAAAAAATCATAGGAAAACAGAACACTGCATAATAGACCAAGCAAAAATGTAGTAGGGAACAACTTTCTGCTATAAAATTCTAAGGCATGTATAACAACTTTCTTAAGCTCAAGTTATAGATTCTTGAGATTCAAATAACAAAGTTTAATTCATGTGTAAACTAAGACAATTTCTCTTGTTCAATATGATATAACGAGAAATAAATTAAGTAGTGCTTGTGCAAGGCATGTGCTATTGAATCTTTGTTTAACAAAGATGTAGTGGTGGATACTAACACCAACAAAGAGGTAATGTGTATGGGTACAGCTGGGAAATGTGGAAGTGGTTGCTGGTTTCGAATTAATGCAGCACATATATATTGGGCATAATTAAATAGAGTTAGAATGAACGTTAAGCATTTCATGTTTTATTTTTTCTGATGTGTTGTATTGTTATCTCCTCATATATGAATATTTAATTTTGGATGCTCGTTAATTTTTATACGCAATATTATCTTTTCTTTTGTAGTCATGGCAATCGATAAATCATGGATTAGCAAACCACGAAACACAGTTGCATACAAATCTGGATTAAATAAATTTTTAGATTTTGCATTTGAACACAAGTCTATTGATGGTCGCGCAATTAATTAAGTGTCCATGTTCAAAATGCGGTTTCACGAAATGGAAAAAAAGGGGTGTAGTTCATGAACACCTAACTCGTAGACCATTCCCAAAAAATTGCAAGATTTGGTATTGGCATGGTGAAGATTCAAATGTAGATAAGTCTGAGGGTTTTGAAAGCACACATATCTTAGAAGATACCTTGCAGACTCAAAATTCCATGGAAGACATGATCAATGATGCGTTTGGGTTTGTGAGTCACAATCATAATGATCTTGGTGCATCTTCTGAGCATTCTTCTGAAGAGCATAATATGGTGCGTGATGAAGATAATGTAGAGTTTTATGAGTTGCTGAAAGACAATGATCAACAATTATATGAAGGGTGTACAAAGTATTCAAAATTGTCATTTCTAGTTAAATTATATCATATTAAGTGCTTGTGTAGGATGAGTGACAAAGCAATGACTATGATTTTGGAATTGTTAAAAGATGCGTTTGAATTTGCCAAGATTCCTGGTTCATTCTATGAGGCCAAGAAAATCATCAACAAACTTGGTCTTAATTACACCAAGATACATGCATGCCCAAATGATTGTATGTTATATTGGGGTGAAGAGAATGAAGCCTTAGAAGAATGCAAAAGATGCAAGACATCTAGGTGGAAGGATAATAAGAAGAAGCAACCCGTAAAGATCTTGCGTTACTTTCCACTAAAGCCAAGACTGCAAAGACTGTTTATGTGTTCTAAGACTGCTGAGTCTATGAGATGGCATGTATTGGAAGATAACCAAGACGGATTGATGAGGCATCCTAGAGATTCTGAGGCTTGGAAAACATTTGACTTACTTCATTCAGATTTTGCTGCAGATCCTCGAAATGTACGACTTGGCCTTGCCAGTGATGGCTTCAACCCTTTTGGAACCATGAGTACTAACTATAGTATTTGGCCAGTGGTTCTTCTCCCATACAATCGCCCTCCTTGGGAGTGCATGAAGCAAACATCATCTATCCTCTCCATGATCATTCCTGGAAAACAAATGCCAGGTAATAACATAGATGTGTACTTACAACCACTCATCAAAGAGTTAAATGAATTATGGAAGGATGGGGTGCAGACATTTGATTCTTCAAAAAATGAGATGTTTAGAATGCGTGCAGCTCTAATGTGGACAATTAGCGACTTTCCTGGGCTTGGTGTTTTATCTGGATGGAACACATACACAAAGTTTGCTTGCCCCACATGTAATTTTGACACAGAATCTTGTAGACTAAAGCATGGTGGAAAATGGAGTTTTATGGGCCACCGTCGATTTTTAGAAAAAGGTCATAAATTTCGATTGATTCGATCTCGTTTTAACGGGAAAGTTGAGCAAAGGGATCCACCAGTAACTTTGTCTGGGTCGGACATCTTGAAACAACTTGAGGGCATTAATGTTACCTTTGGAAAAATACTAGACTCTACTGATAAACGTAAAAGAGCTAGAGGAAATAGACCGGTTGAAGATGGATCAGGACAATGGAGGAAGAAAAGCATATTTTTGACCTTCCTTATTGGGAATCTAACTTGTTGCGTCATAATCTTGATGTTATGCACATTGAAAAAATGTGTGTGATAATTTAGTGTTCACTTTGCTTAATGAGACTGGAAGATCAAAAGATAATCTTAAAGCTCGGCAGGATCTTAAAGAAATGGGTATAAGGAAGGATCTTTGGCCAGATGATAGTGGAAGATTCCGCCCATCTTTGTTTACATTGTCAAATGCAAAGAAAGATGTCTTTTTGCGGACTTTGAAGAATGTCATAGTGCCATATGGGTACTCAAGCAATATTTCAAGGTGTGTTGACTTGAAAAATAGAAAGCTCTTTGGACTGAAAAGTCATGATTGTCATATTCTTATTGAGCAATTATTACCTCTTGCCATACGTAATGTGTTACCAGACAACGTGACTGCAGTGTTAATAGAGTTGTGTTCATTCTTCCGACAATTATGTGCCAAAAGTTTAAGTCATCTAGATCTTGATAGGCTCCAGTCTCGAATCGTTCTCACTCTTTGTCACATGGAAATGTTATTCCATCCTTCATTCTTTACAATGATGGTTCACTTGACTTGTCATTTAGTTGGCGAAGCAAAACTTGGAGGCCCCGTACACTATCGTTGGATGTATGCTATTGAAAGGTGAATCTCTTATTTCATTGACGCAAAAATGTTAGTGATTCCAGTTTACTAATTCTTGATCATTTTAGGTATTTGGGGCATTTGAAGTCCTATGTACGAAATAGGGCCCAACCAGAAGGTTCTATTGCTGAAGGATATCTAGCGGAAGAAGTTCTTACCTTTTGCTCTCAATACCTAGAAGGGATTGAGACACGAATCAATAGGCCTGCACGTGTTGTTGACTATCCTGATAATAGCGATTATCCAAACTCGTCTAGTATTTTTCCATCTATTGGTAAACCGGTAGGAGCTTTCTCAACCATTGAGCTATTAACATTGGAGAAAATTCAAGCACATCGATATGTGTTATTAAATTGTCCACAAGTCAAGCCATACATTGAGTGAGTACCTAAACAAACCCTAAATGATATTAATCATAGACAAGCTCTAAATAATATTAAAGATGTTACATTGATATCAAACGTCTATATAGTGAATTTAAGGACCATTTGCGGAGGCGATCTAAAGGCGAAGGCCTACATTTCTGAGAGATAGAGAACAGGGTTAACAAAGATTTCATTGATTGGTTTCCTCGAAGAGTAAGTAAAATATGTAACAAAATTTGTTGTTAGTTTTTTAATAGAAGTTTATAAATTTGTCCAAATTATCTAAGATGTTCTTTCGTTGTTGTTTTAGATTATGAACCCGGACATTTCAAGTACAGTGTTAGACGATCTCAAGTATCTAGCTGAAGGTCCAACATCACATGCTCGAAGATTTTCTGCATTTAATGTTAATGGGTTCAAATTTCGAACTGTAAATCGGGAACATGGGTTCAAAACCCAAAATAGTGGAGTTTTCCCAACATCTTCAACATCTTGTGTTGCTAGTAGCGTTGATGGAAACCTTAGAGAAGCAGATTTGTCATACTATGGAAAATTAGAAGATATCATTGAGCTTAATTATTGTGGTCGGTTTAAGGTTACTCTATTCAAATGTAAATGGGCTGACACCACTAGAGATAGGGGTTTTAAAAAGGATGCATGGGGTTTTACTTCTATTAATTTTTCGCGATTGATTCACACTGGTGATCGTGAAGAACATGACCCATACATCGAAGCTTCACAAGCTCAAATGGTCTATTATGTAAATGATGAGATGAGTGAAAACTGGAGTGTTGTTGTCCATTTGAAGCCAAGAGACTTGTATGATATGGGAGATCAAGGAGATAATGAAGTTTGTGAGAATGTGCCATTCCCAGAGCAAGACTTAAATCATTTTTTTGCAAACATTGATGATTTACCATTGTCAAGGGAGGACATAGATGATGAATTATTAAGCTCAGGAAATGCCGATGATGAAGTAGAAGATGAACTTATGTCAAAATAGAGTTATATTTTGGTTCTTTTCTTCGTTTAGTTGTTGTATAAAGTAGGTATACCAACTTAGTTGAATTATTTTGTGAAAATGGCTTACCTGCTCAACTTATTATCATACCGACATAAAAATTGTGAACTCATAGACCTTAACTTGTTCACTATTTCAGATCCGTGCTTTTTTTAGATGACTTTGGAGGAGGATTCTATTCTATTTCATTGGCAAAGTTGGGTATTGCTTTTCTTGTTAGTGCTATGGTTGGTGATTTTTAGAATCATTATTGTGTTGTGAGGATTCTCTTGGAGGATTTTTAGGTAGTACTTTAGTTCTTTTGACCTCTTAAACCACTTTACTTTGAAAGGTTTTCAAGTTTCTTCAAGTTTCCTTCTTGCCATGTCGAGAAGAATTTTACCTAATACTGTTACTATTTGAATTTGTACTTGTGCAGATATGCCAAAGCAAAAGCGGTTTAGGAATTTGCGCAAATTAATTTCTGGGAGCACATCACATCAACATCCATCCTTGGACACATTTGAACAACCTAATTCGACTTCCAATAATCCAGTTGTCACTCCGCCACACCCACTGCAGTTGTCGCCAGTGTTAATAATGTGGCTTCTCAATCGCCTAATGGAGTCTCATCTCAATCTGCACAACCAGACACTCAATCGTCTGGCCGTAAAGTTGGACGACATTCCAGTCATTACTGGTTTGTGGATGCTATAGGTAGAATACATAAATCTAATTTGATCGGGTATTTTTGTTTTTCTTTGGTTTATATCTTCTTTTTTCTGGTATTTAACATAATTTTGTTGGTATACTATAGATGAAAAACATGATATAACTCAAAAATTGAAGTTGAATGTCAAGGATGTCCATGACTTGGTCTGTGGATGGCGTATTGTGGTGGAATTTGATGATTGTTTCTCACCTATTGGAGAGGCAGCTGGGTTGCTTGCAGGAGTGTGCGGACAAGCAGCAACAAATACTACCTTATTTCCTATAAGTTTTGATAAGTGGTCAGATTTGCCAGAAGATTTCTTTAACAAGCAGTGGGATATTCTCTTTGTGGTAAAACATTTTAAACTCCGTACTTTATTTTTTTGTTTTGAGATTACACGTATGAAAATGTAATGAACTAACACTTTTTATTTGAAGCCTCGATTTTGTTTCAAGGTAAAACATGAGGATATTGCAAAACGATTTGTTGAACAATCAATTGGGAAAAAATGGAAAGAATACAGACTTAAGCTGTGGGATGAATTTTATGATCCAACTATGAGTAAAGATGATATTATCAAAAATGTTCCTGAAGGTGTCAGCCTGGAACAATGGGCTGCATTTGTTAAATATCGCTTTAAACCCGCGACAATGGTGAATACTTCATACACATTGAATGTTTATTTATTATTTATAAATGACTTGTTATTAAATTATAGAAACTAAGCTACTTTTGCTTGCAGGAGCTCTGCAAGAGGAATCGAGAAATAAGGAAAAAACAAATTATTCCTCATACTTGTGGTGCTAAGACTTTAGCAAGAAGGAGACAGGAACTGGTAGTTTAACATTACCCTGATTAAGTTAATTGTTTGCATAATGTATAACCTTATTTGATTCTAAATTATGTTCTACACTAAAATTTTTAGAAAATTGAGACCGGTAAGACT
This sequence comes from Calophaca sinica, assembly GCA_037113605.1. NCBI lineage: Eukaryota > Viridiplantae > Streptophyta > Magnoliopsida > Fabales > Fabaceae > Calophaca > Calophaca sinica. The sequence continues at coordinate 95,658,802 of CM073734.1, read as the reverse complement.
CTTGGTCGGGGCCCAATGTGGAACATAACTCACAAGAGAAAGGATGGAAGTTATGTGAATGACGTGGCTATGGAGATAGGGGTAAATTAATGATTTTTTTCCTTATCATTCCTAATGTGTGCATTGTTTTGATATTAAAGAAGAATTATTATTTTTCGGTCTTGTGTGCAGGAGACAATTGAACACCATATTAGTTGTAGTTCAGAAGCTTCTTCTGAAATTTCTCCAAATGATGCTGTTGGTGTGATATTTGGGAAAGAACATCCTGGTCGTGTTCGAGCATTAGGAATGGGAGCGGTACCTACCCTTGTATTTAAGGCAACTACCACGCGACTGAGTGGTATGGACTTTGGTTCATCTAGCAGCGGTCCATCCTATGGAGACTTAGAAAAAAAGGTGGAAAGTATGGAATCTGAATTAAAAGAGGTAGCAATTGTGAAAACTCAAATGCAAACTCAAATGCAAACACTGTTTGCCTATATTAGTGCAAAGGAAGGAGGCAAAATTCCTGACGAGTTAGCTAGTTTATTTACTAGTTCTGCACAGCAGGTATATCACTAAATGAATATCAGTTTTTAGTATAAATGATTTTAGGCATTATTTTTTCAACCTGCATTGTTGATGTGCCTATTACCTGTTAATATTATCAATGGAGTGATTTCCCAAATCAAGCAAGATTGAAAGTGGTACAACAAGGTCATACCTTGGAATATTTGGGCTGTTGTGGAAGAAAATTTGCTATTCCTATAATATTTGGTTTATGTTAAATTAGTCCCTATATGATATGGACTGAAAGGGAAAAATAGTATATTACAACGACGAAAATGAAAAGAAAAAAAAATATTACAGGGACTAGAGCAAAATAACGAGAACCAAAATGAAAAGATATATATTGCAGGGACTAAAACAAACAAAAAAATTACAGCGACTAAAACGAAAAATGGTATATTACAGAGACCAAAAATATATTTAAGCAAATAAAATAGTTTGCACTTTCAACTAGTGTTGAGCTCTCCTAGCATGAATTCAAGTCATTAGAGTAAATCCGATGGCATGTTTATCCAATTCTGTATTCCCTACTTTTCACATTCAGTGTAGTGTATCTTCTTCATCAAAATAACAAATCCAGGAATTAAAAATTTATATAGATTATTATCAAACTTATATGTTCGGTAGACCCAGATTGGATGTAGAAAAAAATACAATAAATAAAATCTAGCAACTAACTTGAAAATGGGAAAAGAAATTGAAAAAGAAAAGACTAAAGGAAAAGAAGATATGCAAGAGCATAGATACATGTATACTAAAAAAAAATGAGTATTTACTGGTGTACCGTGTACACACCATGACAGACAATATGAATGATCCACTTATGTTTGAATTTTTCTGATGTAAATACATGCATATGCAAGCACAAATGCAACACACTCGAAGACTCTAATGGCTTTCAAAGCCTAAATGAATCAAACTTCAAATTAGTCAGCCATTTTTTGTAGTATTTTATAAAATATGCATCTAAGTTTTTGTCATCAAAGAAGCTTAGGCTACTTAAAAATCTTATAACTGGCATGTGAATATGCAACATAAATTGGCATGTAGTTCATCGAGATTTGATAAAGTAGCAAAAAATTCCAAATATAAACGAATATATACTTACATCTAGGACAGTTGTGTTAGATGTAACATAGAAGTTATTCTGTTGCTACTTATTCTGTTGTTCTTTAGTTGTTAGTTATTATGTTGTTCTTTAGTTATTCTGTTTGTTATCAAGTCGGTTACTAAGTCTGCACTTACATTTACATAATGTACTTGTAGCTAGAGGCTTAGTTTTCTCTGATTGCTCTCTATATAAGAGCATTCCCTATAATCTGTTTCAGTGAGATAATAATGAAATATCATTTCTGAATTCTCAGTTTGGTTTATATCATGGTATCTAGAGCTTGAATTCCACAAGCGTGGATCAAGATCCTGTCTTTTCTTCCCGTCTTCCATTTTTTTTCTTAGCCATCTTCAATGGCTTCTCACCTACATACACCAACTATCACTCCTCTTTCCACCTTCAATTACAAAATTTCTGTGAAACTAGATGAGACTAACTATCTAGTGTGGCTTCAACAAATTGAACCCGTTCTAAAGGCACACAGATTGCACAGGTACTGTGTATCTCCAGAAATCCCTCCTCAATATGCAAGTGAAGAAGATCGTCTTGCCAATGTGGAAAATCCTGCATACAGTAACTGGGAATTGCAGGATCAGCTCTTACTCGCATGGCTACAATCTTCTTTGTCACCAGCAATCTTGCCATCAGTGATTGGATGCAAGCATACCTTCCAATTGTGGGAGAACATACACCAATCCTTCCAATCAAAAACCAAAGCGCAGGCCAGGCAGTTGCGAACTCAACTGCGCACGACCAAAAAGGGTTCATCAACAATCTCAGAGTTTCTTGCGAAAATCAAGCATATTTCAGACTCGTTGCTGTCGATTGGTGAGTCTGTATCTATTCAAGATCAACTGGACGTGATTCTTGAAGGTTTACCAAACGAATTCGAAGCCCTCGTAACACTAATAAACTCGAAGATTGAATGGTTCGATTTAGAGGAAATTAGGGCGCTTCTTCTGGCTCACGAGCAACGATTGGACAAGGCGAAGATCACTGAAGAAGCCTCGTCTCTTAATCTCTCCCTATCGCAGCCAATTTCGAGAAGCCCCAATTTGACGAACCCTAATTCTGCGACATAGAACCCTGTTGCGCCTCAGGCAAATTACACTGCTGGAAATCCTAATTCTGATAATTCTCGGTCACAGAACAATGCGTACAAGGGAAACAACCCATGGCGTGGCCGTGGTGGTAGAAATGGCCGTGGAAATCGTGGTGGCCGCGGTGCTGGACGTGGTGGAGTGCAATGTCAAGTCTGTCACAGAACTGGACACGACGCATCTTACTGCTATCATAGGTTTAATCCTGCCTATGGTGCTGTTCAACCATCCATCAATGGAAATCCATATCAATATGTGAGGAATGCTACTCCTAATACCAATCAGTGGCCTCAAGGTACAAATCAATAGCCTCAACAAGTCAGACAGCCAACTTTATCAGCCGTTATGCTATTCATCCCACCCTGAACAACAACTTGGACACGGCAGCCACTCAACATGTCACTTTCTTGCCTCCCCCACCAGGCTCTGCTCCCCCTCCATCATATCTTGAAAACATTTTCCTCAGAATTGGTCAAGGTCCGCTCAGTAAAGCTATTTCTTCCTATGCATTTACCTCTCCCACACACCCACAGCATACCTTGCATTTAAACAATGTTCTTCATGTACCTAGCATTAACAAAAATCTCATTAGTGTCTCTAAATTTGCATATGATAATAATGCCTATATCCAATTTCACCCTTTTCATTATGTGATGAAATCACAGGTCAATGACCAAGTTATGCTTCAAGGGAAATTGGACTCTGCAGGGCTTTATCCCATTCATTCAAGAACTCTGTCATCTACACCTTCTAGTTTTCCTACTGTAAACACTGTTGTATCTAGTCCTAGTGACTATTATTTCCTATGGCATAATAGACTAGGACACACTAATCTAGATACTTTGAATTCTGTTCTCAAATCATGTAATATGTCACCTCTTAATAGAAATAAAACTGACTTTTGTGTTGCTTGTTGTCTTGGCAAATCTCATAGATTACCCTCCTCTTTATCTCAAACTACTTATAGTACTCCTCTTGAACTTATCTACTGTGATCTATGGGGACCTGCCCCCATGCAATCTTCTATGGGCTACAAATACTATGTTTCTTTCATTGATGCATATAGCAAGTATACATGGATTTATTTCCTGCATGCCAAGTCTGACACCCTCATTGTTTTCAAACAATTTAAGGCTCTTGCAGAGTTACAACTCAATACAAAAATAAAGTCCATACAATCTGATTGGGGTGGTGAATTTAGACCCTTTACAGACTATCTCAACCAACTAGGCATCATACATAGAGTCATATGTCCTCACACACATCATCAAAATGGAGTTGTGGAGAGGAAACATAGACACATTGTTGAAATGGGTTTATCTTTACTCTCTCACTCCTCTCTTCCTTACTATTTTTGGGACCATGCTTTTCATACATCTGTGTATATCATCAATAGGTTGCCTGCATCTCATACTCATGATATTCCTCTCAAAATTCTGTTTAATAAACAACCTGATTATACCTTTCTTAAAGCTTTTGGTTGTGCATGTTATCCTTTGCTAACCCCTTACAACAATCCTAAGTTTCAATACAGGTCAAAAGAATGCACCTTCTTAGGTTATTCTACAGCTCACAAAGGTTACAAATGTCTTGACATAAGTGGCAGAATTTTTATCTCCAAGGATGTCCTATTCAATGAGAAACATTTCCCTCACCAACACATAAAACAATCCACCAATCCTACTACCAAATCAGCCACTACAGCAACTGTTCTAGGTGTCATACCAACCACTACACATACTATTTCACCATCTCCTACACATATCTCACCAAACAACATCACAACTTCAACTCCTTCTCACAATCATTCACCACCATCAAGTGTACCACCATCTCCCTCCCCCTCTCTTCACTCTACAGCTTCTTCTACTATAGAACCTGAATCCTCAAATTCCTCAAACCCCTCTCCTCCTCACAACACTCATCACATGCAAACAAGTACAAAATAGGCTCTTACAATGCAGTGGTCCCCAAGGAGCTCCGGAACAAGTTTAGGTTTAAATTCCTGAACAAGTACAAAATGAAACAATCCTCAGTTCTACAATAACATCAAACTTGAAGATACAGAGGAATAACAATAATGTTATTTATACACCATTTTCATTACACTATTCTTATACAACTTCCCTTTTAGATAATAAAACAATAAAAACACACAAATCAACACACTTTCCATAACTTTATTTTCTGAAGCTAAAAAAGTTGTGACGAAAGTGTAATAATTGTAGTGTATAATAACAGCATCCTAGGAATAATTATTGCAAAAGACTTTGCATGCTGACAGGTAATCTCCACAAGCAGACTTCTCAGGTCCTTGCCACGTAAAGTTGTTGTAAGAAAGATCATGCACCCAAGTAATAGAAAAAATTATTATCAGCAGTCAAATGATTATAATCAAACCATCATATATGCAATTATATTCTTCAAATCGTGTAGACTTCACCCAACATGCCATTTTACAAGAATTGAAGTTAGAAGACTTATAAGTTATAACAGATTCATCAGCTAGAAAACTGTATAAATAACATTCTGCAAAGGAATAAAGAAATGTCTAAACAAGAACAAATTGTAAGCAAATCAAATTCATTTTCTAACAATAGACTAAAACAAATTTAGGAATTCCCAAGCACAGAAGCAGAGAGAAAGAGTAGGTGTGCTTGAAATTTGAATTGCTAGCTCCCTCGTCCCACTTGTAGAAAGAATAACAGCTCAAAATACATTTGAATTTAAGCAGTAAATAATACTGATACACGTACATATGCATGCAGCTATTACTCTAATACAATACACTTCAAAATTTAGAGAAGTGCACTTACAAAAATCTCAGATGCCCCACGTGTTCAACTGCTGGTATTTCCCCAACCAAATTATTGAAACTGAGATCCCTATAAAATTTGAAGAAATAGTATAAATTTTCATAGTTAAAAGTTTAGATTCTGAACTGGAGTTATGTGAATGTACAACTAATTTTTTGGAATAGCATTATTATGTCATCATGAATCCGTATCATGTATCTTGGAAACAACAGTTTTTACTCTATATTTATTTATCCCTTTATTTCTTGGCTTTATTTTTGTTCTCTTTTTTCTTGAATAATTTTTATTTTTGTTACCTTTGTTTATCCGTTTGTTTCTTAGCTTTATTTTTTTAAAACAACTTAAGATGGTAAGGTAGGTGGTTATATTACTGGCTACACCAAGAGTAGAAAGAGATGTTGACTAGCAGTTTGTATTTTCGCATTTAGGAATTGATAACAGAAGATAACAAGCTGAAAGGAACATTATAAGAAGAAATAAGTATTAATTTGAATATTTTTTCTTACCTTAAAACGTTGAATTTATAATTAATTTTTTTAACCAGCATATTAAGTTTTTATAGCTTATTATACTAGTTGTTGAATTGGGAGAATTGTCTGTATCTTAAAGGCTGTGTACGGTTAACTTGTTATACATAAATACACAACTCATGAATTTTAGACATAAAAATCAGAAGCATGAATGTACAAATTGTTATCTTTCTAGCAAATCCATTGGTTTCTATAGGAAAGAACCTAGATGACCATCAAGAAGTCAACTATCTATTCTGTTTCTTCTTTTCTATTCTAGATCTATTTTTGTTGGTTTGTTCAGCTTGAGAAGAAAAAAAGAACTTTTTTGTCAGTACTATAAAGAGATGTTATTTTGATTAATATGTTTCTCATCAGAACCAAGACTTGGCATTTTATAAACATTTCTGGGGTATTTTTATGGACCAGTGATCTCAAATCTTGTGGGGTCTCTGATGATTTGTTTATCTGTTATTCGTCATGCTTGAGGGTTTTTTTTCCCCTTCTTTATTATGTTGTTGTTCTTTATGGTGTTTTAAATTAGCTTGCATGTGATGATTTTCCTAATCTTTGTTAGATTGATTTAATCTGATTTATTTATTGCCATTTCTATTGTAGTACTTGCATAGGATTATTGTATGTTATATAATAAACTAATTTTTGCAAATATGATGTGGTTGCCTTGCCTCTTCATCTCCTTGATGCATTTTCATTGCATGAAGATGGAGATGAATATAGTGTAATTTGTTGCTTTCCTCTCAAGTTTGTTGGTAATAGAAAGTGATTTTTTTTCAAGTCCTTTCTACTTTGATTTTTGGTCTTCATAGAGTGTAAAATAACATTCTTTTCAACTAAGATGAGTTGCTGTTGATTGTGCACTGGTAGCACTGGTGCTTCATGGATGATAATATTGGATTTGCAATTGCACCAGAATTTGCAATTTGTAGATTTGTAATTGTACTGCATTTAAAACTGCTCTACCCAATTGCCATCGAGCTCTTATTGCCTTATAGCATTATAGCATTTCATGGATGATAATATTGGATTCTTTATCATGTCTTATAGGCACCAGATGCTAGAAGTGGGGCTTCACCAACGAAAAAATCATCAGATGGAAGCAATGCAAATGGCGCGGATTTACCTCCTCCAAATGGCGCGGATTTACCTCCTCCTAATGGCATATGACTTAAACTCTGAGTTATTATGTAATTTAAGATGCTTACTAGACTTCGACTTATTATGTAATTTTAGATATGCTAAACATGTTTTTTTGTTGTTGCGAGAGTTGTTAAACATCTTTGTGCTACTTACATATTATTAACTATTTAGTTAAATGAGTAATTTCCTCTTAAATGTGATATTTTATTATTTTTATAATTAGTCTTGCACGTATATTTTAAAAATTAATGAAATGTAAATTAGATAAAGTAAGATGGTTTAGGTTTAACAAATGATCGCAATCAATAATAATAGACGCGTTAGGAGGGTAAAAAGGCGCATTTAAAAACAGGATTCCGTAAAAATTTTGCTTAAAATTAGGGCGGTTGAAACTGCCATTATTTACTGTGAATTTGGGTCAGTATTTCTGCGAATTAGGGCGGTTGAAACCGCCAGTATTAACTGCGAATTATGGCGGTTTCAACCGCCACTATTAACTGCGAATTATGGCGGTTGAAACCGCCAGTATTTACCACAGGAAACACTGCACCCAACAGTATATTAAGGCATTTTGAACTGCCATTTTTCGCAAAATTTAACCGCCGTTTTTTACAACGTCGATTGTGGCGGTTCAAAATTAACCGCCGTATTTTACCAAATGGCGGACGGAATTCTGGCGATACGGGAAACCGCCATTTGTGCTAAAAAGGGCGGTTAAAACCGCCAGAATTTGCAATTTTGGCCGCCATTATTTACCTTTTCTTTTGTAGTGTAATTAAACACACAGATCACACAACTAGTTGAAAATGACACTGCAGAGTGTATATTTTCGCAATAATTAAAAAACTGAAAATATGGGCTGTTACATTAGGGGTTTAATTTTTGTATAGCCCACATAAATACATCAATTCATAAATCTCATTTTATGTATTTTATGATTTATAAACTGATTTATTCCCACTAAATTTTTTTGCTTTTCATAATACAATATTAAATATAAAATAATTTAAATAAATAACTAGAATTTAAATTAATATCTCTTGTTTCTTATATGTTTTATTGGTATATTAAAACTTTTTTTTCCCACACATACGTCCCGAACAATAATTTTAAACGTACCATGTCCCGAAATAGCGTACCAACTAAGTATACCCCCCGCATACCACGAACCAAAGTGTACCGCGTTCCTGGTAACAATAGTTTTCAAGCGAAAAGTGAAATAAAAAAAATCCAACGATTTCTCACTTGCTTTAGCTTCTAATATTCCTTGTGTTTCCGGATTCAATGTGGTTCACAATTTTCTTCAACCATTAATTGTTGTGTACCCTTTTGCTTTGAATCATACGTTAGGGTGGCATATATGCGAAATTATGTGCCACACAGTGGTGTACTTTAATTTACATATAGAAAGGGACAATTAAATACTGAAAGCTGATATACAAACGGATTACTACAGTTGATACTAGTAGACTTGTGTGTGGAATGTGGTGGAATTAATTCCTTTTAATAACAACAACAAGAACAAGCATGCTCAAATCTCATAGAAGAAATACTTTAGGCGGAAGCTATCAAGACATACAAGCATGCTCAACAAGAACATCAAGTTCTCTACCCTTAGGATCTACGACATGTTGGATTGTCAAGGATTAGAAAAATACCTGGATCCATAGTAATCAATCACCTGAGGAATGTCAAAGGAATGATCACGAACATCTGGATCCATAGCAACAAACATCGAGATGTTAGCGGCGGCTTTATGGTTCTTCCTCAACCGAATCTTCTTGAGCTCTCTCACGAGACTTTAGGTTCTCTTCAGATGGGAAGAAGAGAATGGATGATGGCGATTCGGTGTATTGGGGACCATAGTCTTCTTTATAGTGTGTTAAACCTAACAGGGTACCCATTATCCCCTTATCGGGCCACACTTACATCTACTCATATAAGGTCCATACCAATTAAATTAGGAGTCCAATGAGCTTACCTTATTTTAACATTATATGATCACATAAAATATAGCTCATTTATGATAAATAGCTAATATAATTATTAATGATATCAGCCCATATTAATTATTGGAATATAAAATTCTAACAGAATGCCCCTACCCCATCCCCTTGCCAAAAAGAAATTCGAACTTGGTCCTCTCCTTCCATCCTCTCTATCTCTCTCTTAATCTCACTATCTCTCATTATTATCACCCTATTTTTTAATCATCATCTCTCTCCCACACAACCTTATATTTTGTGAGGGAGAGGAAGGATGGAAGGAGAGGATCCAAAGTGAAGAAATTCAGAGTAAGATGACATGCTCCATGCGAGTAGGCATATTTATTTATGGAAACTGATATTGTGGGCAACATCAACAATTAACCATGCATGTCATTGGAATCTTAGCTTGAAAACTTGTAATAGTTTTCCTGCATGATAGCAAATCATAAAAATTGACTAAAACCTAGCTAGATTAAAAATTCGCTTAATATATATATATATATATATATATATATATATATATATATATATATATATATATATATATATATATATATATATATATATATATATATATATATATATATATATATATATATAATATATGTGTGTGTATACATATATGTAACGCAAATAAAGACGGATGAAAAGAATATATATATATATATATATAAATAAGGGATATATTTACTCCAGGAGTAACTCTTGTCAGAGTTACTCCGTTTAATAACTCTCTATAGACATTGAATCTTATCAATCAAACCGTTGAATATCGTCATGTTACACTAAAGATCATGCACACCAAATTTTAGAAAAATTAGATATTCGTAACTATACGAACAAATGATCAACATTTTACTTGTATTTTAAAAAGTATAGCATACGTTGAATTGAAGTTATTCAATGATGTATCAAATAATTTTAAAATTTCATGAAATTTTATAGAGTTGATCTACTCAATAAGAACTTATAACGCAACGGTTCGATTGATTAAATTCAATGTTTATAGAGAGTTATTAAGCGGAATAACTCTGACAAGAGTTACTCCTGAAGTAACTATATCCCTCCTTATATATATATATATATATATATAACATGCGAGGAGTATCTGTTAACCAATAAAAAAAAGAAAAAGAAAAAAAAGAGATAAATATGTAAAGTAACATCAATATTTAAGGGAGGTGAATAAATAGTGCGATTTATTTACGTCATTTCGCAATCCTGAGAGGCAAATCAAGTTTTGCCGGCGAGGATTCATGCCACAAAGGGACCCAGGGAATACGACGGTGCATTACAGCTCAGATATTAGAGCCGTTTCGAATTGGAGAAATGCCAACGTGGAAAGTTTGCGAATCGAAAACATCAGGCATTTATCGATCAACACGTCGCGATCAGTAATTGGTTATGTCGGCACGTGTCATGATTAAGGTGGTCCAGGTCCCAGAGAGTTCGGAGACGAGACGAGAAGGAACTGGTTCGCTGTGTGTGGCAGTGTGGGACTCTCCAGTTACTAGCAAACATACATAAACACTTCCATTGCTCCACATGTTGGTTTCTAATTCTGGTACCAGGCTACCAACAAATATTTATCACTTATGAGAAATGATCTCGGGTATAAAAATAGGCTTCACCACTTAGCCAATCCAAAATTATATGGATTGAACTCAATTCGATAATTTGTTGAATTTGTTTCATGAACGGGCTCTAGAAACATACACACATACTTTCATATTAGTTTTATTTTTGTATGAAATAAAATTTATAAGATCTAAATTATTTTTATTTTTGATTCATGTTATTTGAATAATATGAACCGAGTCGTTCACAAAATAAATCGAATCGAATTTGAGCTTAAAAAAAATATCAAACTCGAGTCAAACTTTGAGACAAAGCATTGCTTATCGAGTCAACTTCAAAAACTTGAGCCTTACTTTTCAATTTCCAGTAGGCTATGTTGATATATTTGAAATTCTATCATAATTGGAATTTGACTAGGATATGGTTGTAGAATTTGATAAGACTAATTGAAATTTTACGTGATTTTTATTTTATGAACTATGAAAACAGTATTCCTTGCATATGATTCGTGACCATGGTAGTAAGTATCGTACGCTACGTACGATTTGAATTGCGATTCGATATGAAAATGGGTGCTATCGATACAAATCGCATGATGAATAGCAAATGGCACTGAATCGTTGCTGAATCGGTGTGAATCGTGATTGAATCGTAGAATTGCGATACAGTTGCAGAATCGCACGATTCTGTTCGACGAAGAAGATGAAGCCTGAACTGGGTCGGGTCGCGCGACCCGCTGCGTTTGACCGCTTCTTTTTTCTTTTCTATTTTGAAAATTGAGACAAAAGGCGCCGATATGTGCAAACCGACCCGACCCACTACTTATAACTCAAATTTTAGGGTTTATTTAATTGTTTTTAAGTTTTGAACGGACTGAAAGGGTTTGCGTGTTTGCCTCTGCTGCCTGTTACAGTGTTACTAGCGTCGCCTTTTTCTATTGTTTTGTTGTTGCCTTTTCTCCTCTGTTTTGGTCTCCTTTGGTCCATCACTTCCTATTTTATTGTTTTATTTGCTGCCTACTTACCATTTTATATTGTTTTATTTGCTAATGGGTCAGCCAAAAAAGAAAAGGGAGGTTGGTATCACATGGAGCCACTGTGAGGATGATAGTCAGACTAGAGAGTAGTTAGATTATGTTGTTTTAGGGGTTGAAAAAACTTGTTTTTTTATTGATGACTTAAATCTTGAATTATTTTGAAGTTCTTATATGATATATTAGTGCATGTTTTTTGCTTATGTTATTTATTTTTATTTAAAAATGTCATATTTTTATTGATCGTGTATCTTACGATTCACAATACGATACGATATAGTACGATACACGATTCAGAAAATAGGTCTAACAATTCACGATCTGTATCCCGATTTGATAACCATGTTTGTGACAACTATTAAAGGTTTAAAGCAGAGGGAAGGACTTCAATTAAAATAAGGTGGCTAATCTATGCAATGTTGTCAATTATTTTTACGATCATTGGTAAAAAAAATTAGAAAAAGTACTTCATAATATATGCTTACTATGAGGGGATAAGAAGTGGAGCAAGGGGAATAGTGCTCAGCGAGCTCGAGTTATTAGAGTTAGTACTTTTATAGTAGTTACGTGTCCAAATCTTTGCAGTCCAGTCCGCATAAGTTATTAGTCCAGCTGGATGACTGTCCATTTGTCCAAAATGTCTACTAGTACACACCAAGGACCAATACACCCTATCAATAATACTGTGTAATCCATTAATACTTGGGCGATGTGTGATTCTTAGGTGGGATTTTATTTCCCCACCTCCCCCACTTAATTTTCCCACCTCCCCCACCCAAAGAAAAGACTATTTTACTCTTTACTTTTTCTATCTTATTCAAAATGTTGACGTTATTTTTTTTTGGAAAAATTTCAACCTCCGGATTCTTAATACCGAAGCACTCCGGAGATAAGAATCCGGACTTTTTTTAACAATTTATCTCCCTTTTTGTTAGATCTATAAAATTAAAAATTAACACGTCCGGATTCTTGTCTCTGGAGTGCTCCGGTATTAAGAATCCGGACGTGTTTTTGAACAATTCACCTCCCTTTTTGCTAGATCTGTAAAATTAAAATTAACACGTCCCGATTCTTATTACCGGATCACTCCGGAGACAAGAATCCGGATGTGTTAATTTTTTTGCTAGATTTAAAGTGTCCGAATTCTAAAATCCGGACGTGTTAATTTTTTTGCTAGATTTAGAGTGTCCGAATTCTAAAATCCGGACGTGTTAATTTTTTTGCTAGATTTAAAGTGTCCGGATTCTAAAATCCGGAGGTGGGAAAAGTTGAATTTTTAACAAATGGATATTTTAGAGCAAGAGCAAAATTAGATTTTTAAAAATATGGGAGGTGAGAAAATTAAGTGGGGGAGGTGGTGAAATAAAAGGCCATCAGGTAGTTGGGCTACTTTGCACTCCCGTTTTTTTTCTGAGTCATACTTGGGCCATGTGGACTCCTAGGTCCAGTTTTCCAACACCCCTTTTTATGGGAATTTATATTTATATATTTATATATATCCACACCTTTCAACATGATTTCCCCATCTGCCCTTCCCACCTGAAAAAGTCCAAAATGCCCTTACTCACTACTCCCTCCCCTACTTTTCCCTCTGTGTGCAACTAGGGATGGCAAAAAAACCCGTACCCACGAGTATCCGCGGGTAAAATCCGCCACGGATTTGAAATGGGTAGCTAAATGGGTACCCGCGGGTGTAACGGGGTGGGTTTTTTCTACCCGTGCATAAATGGGGTGGGTGCGGGTTTCATACTACCCGCCCCGCGGGTACCCGTATATATGAAATTACAAAAATACCCTCACTTATATAAATACAATTTAACCTAATTTCAGTGAGGGTTACTGTGTTCCAGCCGCAACAGGAACCAGGTGGTCAAAGTTGTGTTACTGAAGTGGTGGATACTTGATGGATATTGAGCTGCAACATTTTACTTGTTATGTTTTGATGTTGTTTAATTGGATATTTTATGGATATTTTGTTGTAATTTCCATGATGTTGTTTTATGGATACTTGTTATGTATGGATGTTGTTAAATTTGGATGCACTCTTTTTGAAAAACATGTGATGGTATTTTGTAAATTCTCATTTGAAACTTTGTCTAAGAATCTAGATATAAAATAATTTTTCTTTAAAATAAGTGTATGTTTTAAGAATTTATTAAGTATCCATGAATACCCGTGGGTACCCGCGAGTTCTCAAAAATCTGTTAAAAACCAGTCACGCGGGTACCCGCGCGGGTACTGAGCGGGTACGGGGGCAAATTATCCAACGGGGCGGGTAGCAGGGGCCTACTACCCGTACCCGTGGAGCCCCATTGCCATCCCTGTGTGCAACCCACCCATGGAAACGTTTTTGTCGTTTTTTACTTTAGAAAAGAAATCAGTTTTTCGGACAACAATTTTTTTCCACTTAAAAACTAAATTTTGGATATGTCTAAAAACTAGTTTTTGGATGGCAAAAAACTTGTGTCTCAGCAAACTGGTTTTTTTCCCCTTCTCTTTTTTAGTATGTCTAGAATCTAGTTTCCGAATGGTAATTGTTTCTGCCTTCCGAAAACTAGATTTCAAACATGTAAAAAGTGTATCACTTTGCACGTCTATAATTTAGCTTCAGGACGAGTCCGGAAATTAGTTTAAAAGTGATACACTTTTTACACGTCCGGAAACTAAATTCCAGACATGTATGAAATTTATTTTTTGAAAAGTCTGAAAACGCAGAAAAAAAAAAGTTTCGTGAGTGCAACGAGAAATGTGGGAGAGGGGTGGTGTCAGAGATGGTAGGGGTGGGTTAGGGGTCATGTAAAGGAGGGAGGGTGGTCATCAGCGGTGGCCCTGAACATAGGCAGGATGGGCGACCGCCAGGGCCCCATTTTTTGGGGCACCAATTTTTTTACTTAGTAGTATATACAAATATTTAAATAAAGAAATTACGTAGTAGTATATACATATATCTATATACAAATTTTTTTACTTCGTAGTATATACAAATATTTATATACAATTTTTTTTACTTAGTAGATAGTCTGTATTTGCTGAAAGAAGTTTTTCTAAATTTAAATTGTTAAAATCTTATTTGTGATCTACAACGTCACAAGATAGATTAAACAATCTTGCTTTGATTTCTATTGAAAATGATTTTTTAAAGAACCTTGATTATGAACGGATTATTAATGATTTTACAACAAAAAATATGAAGAGAATAATATTCAAATAATTACAAATGCACCATTTTCTTGGTTTGTCCAAGGCACCCAAAATCTAAGGACTGACCCTGTGGTCATGGGATGGTGGGGGTGGGGAAGGGTGGTTAGTTGTAGGGGAGGTGTGAAATTTGAAAAGGGATGTTGGATATAAGTTTCCATTTTTTTTTACCCATTTGTGACTTGGATAGTAGTCTTCGTTTTTTATTCTGGGCTTGAACTCAAGAAGACAGGCCATACGCCGATACACTCTGATACCAGTTAGTAATTTTAGTAGGGGAATTGCTAAGGGCACCTAGCATTTTGCTGGGTGCACCCTACATTTGACAGTGGTGACCAATATACCCTTAGTAAAAATATTAAAAGTGAATTTTTTTTCCATTCTTCCCTTTACTTGCAATTGTGAAATTTCAGAGGCCTAAATTTTTTCTCTGCTTTCTCGCAAATTTGAGGCAGGAACTCGCAAATTTCACATTCTCTCGCAAATTAGGTAATTTGCGAGTGAAGAAAAAATTTCTTCACTCGCAAATTTGGTTTTTGCGAGTGAAGAAAAAATTTCTTCACTCGCAAAAACCAAATTTGCGAGTGTATTTTCATTATTATTTTTTTTAAACTTTTGATTTTAATTTTTTGTTTGTTTTTGTTTCAGTTATGCCACGCGTGAGAGGAGCAGCTTGATTGGCTGGTAGGGAGGCTGAGATGGAGGCTAATAGACAAGCGGTTGAGGATGTGAGAGAGGAGGCTCAGCGACAGCATCGAGAGCATCGGGAGGCTATGACTACGTCACACTGTCGGAGACTTGTTGACGGTAGACCTGGCACGAGCAGACAGGGACGACGTAGACGGAAACCTTAGTACGAGCCACCTCGGTACGAGGAACCTCAGTACGAGGGACATCAGGACGAGGAACCTCATGACGAGGGACATCAGGACGAGGGATATCAACATGAGGTTCCTCACGAGAAACCAGTTGAGATGCATAAAGATGCCCATGCTGAGGAGGGACCATTTCCTGGCGGACCTTATGATACATCACTGTTGACTTCATTCAGGGACCACATCGCTTACCGCTTGTGGTACGGAGAGGTAATTATTGTTTACTGTTTTAAAACATTTAAGGGTTTTTTTTAGTTGTGTAATTCATGACAAGGCTTTTATTTTTATGTGTGCAAGACCGGGAGGAACCTCTTAGGGTTTTTGCTCACAGAAAAAAGTGGCAGAAGTGGTTTGGGCAGCGTCAGCCACTACCACATGCAGTACAGGAGCATGTTGATCGAGTTGGTCTCTCTCATCTAATGTATTGCAGCTACACGATAATTGACAACTCGATGCTGACTACGTTTTCTGAGAGGCGGCACGTAGAGACCAGCTTGTTCCACCTTCCAGTCGGAGAGATAACCATCAGCTGGATGATGTGTTATGCCTACTGGGCATACGGTCAGAGGTACCCTTTTTATATCCCCTAAGATGGACATAGATCTTGCTATATCTGTTCTACAGTCATTGTTGGGGGTATCTTATGGGGAGGCCCAGGCGGAGGTGGGAGGCTATGGGTGGGCTGCTGTCAGTTTATCTTGGCTGCAGGACCTTTATGACAGACGGGGGGATGAGGGTCGGATGGACGAGGCAGCGAGGGCGTTGATACTGGTGCTACTCGGGATGACTATTCTGACGGACAAGACTAGCACTCGTATTGACTGTAAATATATAGAGCTGGTGCGTCAGTTGGGCCAGGTTGGACAGTGGTCATGGGGAGCAATGGCCCTATGCTAGTTGTACGGCTATCTTGGTGATGCCACCAGGTCCGAGTGCCGTGGGTTAGCTGGCTACTCGACACTCTTTCAAGTACCAATGTGATATTAAATTAGAAAATTACATTTACAATTGTTTTAACTCTGACACGATTTTGTAACTGACCGTTATTTGTGATAGGCGTGGATCTACGAGTATTTTCCTACTTCTGTAGTAGATCGGAGGCTGGTCGAGGGTTATGAGAGTGAGCATGTATGCGCTTGCCGCTGGAGACCTAAGAAGGGTCAGGGGAGAGTTCTTCCATACAGGCAAGCACTGGATGCACTGGCCACTGACCACGTGTGTTGGACACCGTGGGCCCCCCATAGGCCGCGCTGCGCACTCCCTGACGTGGCATACTTTTCGGGGTACCTTCGGTGTGGGAACACCATAGTGTCATACTTGCCGGAGAGGGTACTGCGACAATTCAGGTACATGCAGAAGATTCTTCGACAGCCACCACGACGTCCCTCGGGTGATGCTATTAGTCTTAACTGGATGTCGTCTCACCTGTACTCTATTAGATACCTGTTTTGGTTCAGGCATGCCGCTCATCCAGCTGAGTGCATCCGGGGGTACCTGGATTGGTACTACAAGCACTCGCATCCACTGCTGATACCTCCACAGGCTCGACCTCCATAGGCTTCACCTCCACAGGGTCCACATGATGCACTTGATGATTGTGCCCCTCGGGTAAGGAATAATAAGTTCTTGCACTGTATATATTATGTCCATTCGTAACATTATCTAATTTTTTGCTATAATGTATTTATGTCATTTGTAGGCGGAATATGTTCATGCACTAGGTAGGTTGGATAGAATTGCCGCCATGTTGCATTAGGTTGTTGATTACGCACAGGAAGGAGATGACATGTGTGACTACCTTCAGGAGGTGCTTTAGATAGCGGAGGATCACTGAGTAGTTGTCTTTTTATGTATTTTTTTTATGTGAACACTTGTTTTTTATTTAAATATTATTATTTATTATTATTGTTATTTATTATTAGTGAGTTTAGAAATACAAAATAATAAAAATAAACTTAAACGCGACTATTTATTAAATGCAACTATTCATTCAACAACAACAAAACAACATTACATGATCACTAAATGCAACTACAACACCGAACTATAATATTAAAAAAAATCAAACCCAACGATTTATTAAACGCAACTACTCGTTCAACAACAACAGAACACAAACGCAATGGCTATGGTTGACGACATGCTGCAAGGATCTCATCAACTGTTCTTGGTGCACGACATGCTGCTATGATCTCGTCGATCGATCTTCCAAGCACAACATAAAACTCTATTGGGCTATGGCTAGAATGATCATTGAATGCTTTCCACATGCGTTGTACGTCGCCGTTGGTTAGAAGTGTCATATTCATATATTGAACACGCCCACTACCTACCGAAACAGGGCATCGATAGTAGATCTCTGACATTGTACGTGATCCAGCTCCGAGCTTTCGCCGTATCTTTTGCTTCAGTTCTTTAATAGTGATGGATGTCTTGATCCTAAATATTTTTGGAACATCGCATTCAAAAACCACGCCATCAGCACTTGTTGTGATTTTGGCACCGTGATAGACAACGGCAAGGCTTGAATCCATCGAGAACTGGGTTGGCTGAGTATCTGACATGACTCACAAGCGGGCTAAGGGATGATGAAATTGATTTAGGGTTTATGTCACTCTTGGGTGTGTGAAAATGGTTCTATTTATAGAACGCTTGATGTGATTTGAACCGTTAAAAGTGTGTCGGTCGCATCTCATCCGCTGATATTTTTCAACATAAAAGGAAAAAATTGTATTTTTGTTCACTCGCAAATATCATTTTTGCGAGTATTTTTTTTTACTCGAAAAAATGAAATTTGCGAGTGAACAAAAATTTTAATTTTGTTTACTTGCAAATTTCATTTTTGTGAGTATTTTTTTCCTCGCAATAATGAAATTTGTGAGTGAACAAAAATTTTAATCTTGTTCACTCACAAATTTTATTTTTGCAAGTATTTTTTTTTACTCGCAAAAATAAAATTTGCAAGTGAACAAAAAAAATGAAAATTTGCGAGTAAACAAAAATAAAATTTTGTTCATTCGTAAATTTTATTTTTGCGAGAAATACAAAAAAACGAGTGGTATAATTGTCAATGCAGTCCAATATAGGGTGCACCCAGCAAAATGTTGGATGCCCTTAGCAATTCCCTTTTAGTAGTTACAGACCCAAATATGTGCAACCCAATCCACATGGATTATTAATCAGCCTAGATGAGTGAGTGTCTATTTGTCTAAAATGTCTAGTCACCAAGTACCAACACACCCCAACATGTATATTCTGTAATTCACTCATAGTTGGGCCATGTGGGACTCTAGGTCACATTTTCCAACAATTAGGCACCGTTCCTTTAGGGAGTTGTTGTCTACACCGAACACCCTTTTAACCACATGCCCACAATGTTATGATTTGACCTAATTACTCCTACAAAAAAATTTAATAATCTCTCCTCCACTCCCACTTCCCATTATCCAGTGTCTCTCACACCCACACCCAACAACCCACTTACTAGAAATAGTAAATTTACGGTAACAATGCATAATTTTTTTTACTGTAAATTGGCCAATTTAAATTTACGGTATTAAAAAAAATTTAATATAGTAAATTGTGTAATTTACGATATGAATTTTGAATAAGATGCATATAGTAAATTACACAATTTACAGTATTAAAAAAATTTAATATAGTAAATTGTGTAATTTACGATATGAATTTTGAATAAGATGCATATAGTAAATTACACAATTTACAGTATTAAAAAAAATTCAATGCCGTAAATTGGGTAATTTACAGTATGACTTTTTTTCAAAATACATACCGTAAATTACACAACTTACGGTATTGAATTTTTTTTAAGTTAGGAGTAATTTAGGGTTTTCAAAAAATTTAGGGATGTCATTGATAGGGTGTTGGGTGTGGACAACAACTCTCTTCCTTTATATGGGTTGGAATGTTTCTCATAAGTCATAACCGATCATGATCACTATTATTCTCTGTCAACTTTCATGCAGGTCACTATTATTGGCACTAAGGGCAACTTTAGCATAGGTTGCTAAATTTAAGTTGCCGTCATTTGTCCTACGTGGAAGGTTCACCGTCTCTTAATTTTTGTAGTGGGAGCACGCAGAGTTTATGGATGTTAAAGAGAAAGTGAAAAAAATTGGGCCCACTATGAGAGAGAGAAGAAAATTGAGTTGCAGGATTTGTCAGTAAAGCAGCGCAATAAAGAAACCTGCGTTGTGGGTGCTCTAAGAAGTAAAAAAGAAAAAGGTTTAATTACATTTGTGTTTCTCTAGCTTTCTCAATTTGACGATTTTGGTCCCTTTATTTTATTTTTTGGGATTTTGGTCCCTAACTTTATCAATTTGGCGATTTTAGTACTTATGTTTTTAATTGCACTTTTGGTCCCACTTTCCCAAAATCCAAGATTTTTTGGCACCAAAAGTGCAAAAAATCTATGATTTTGAGAGACCAAAAGCATAATTAAAAAGTATGGTAACCAAAATTGTCAAATTGAGAAAATTGAGGGACAAAAAATATAATTAAACCAAAGAAAAAAGAAAAAAATTGACATGGAACAAGATAAATTCAATGATGCATATTATCCAACCGTGAGAAAAGTGAAGAAAAATAGAAAGCGCAAGCAATCATCCCTCTATGACCATAAAAAAAAAAGATCTGGTATAATAATCTAAAAAGAGTCTATAGATATTATCCAACTATATATACAGCAATATTCTTCCTCCACGTTTGCAATCATGGCCAATTAGTTTATATACGGCGAGCCACGTACGTTAAGAGCACCCATAGCGCTCGTTCTTTAAAATTTATGTGCGTTGTTTTAATTCCACGCGACGTCTTTCAGCATTGCTGGCTTTCACATGGCTTCCTGCGTTCCTTTATTTTAGTTAACCGTCTACGTACAAAAGAACGTAGCAACAAATAAGTGAACGGTTGCAGCGTTGTTACCAAGATTTTGTGCGTTTGTAGTACGTGGCTCGCCGTATATAAACTAATTGGCCATGATTGCAAGCGTGGAGGAAGAATATTGCTGTATATATAGTTGGATAATATCTATAGACTCTTTTTAGTTTTGGAACTTAAGTTGCCATATCTAAGCTAGCAATTATCTGCATCCAAAGAGGCAAAAGTGAATCTTCTTGTTAGATATGCAAAGAGATTGCAAAAGATATGTTCCAAAGCAGTACGGCTCTGCGGCCTCTCCTCTTTAATTCGGAATATATGATTGATTCCTTTTGGGCTGGCACAATTTCACCTACGCCTAGTGTGACCAACCAGCACAAATTTATGTACGTCATCCACAGGGCTTTCCATATGCTAAGAACTGTGCCAAATCCAAGGCGCGCACATGGCACTAGTTCGATGTTTATATGCTTTCTCTTGCCCAAATCAACACTCAATGTTCTCTATATACCAATGCCATTCTTTAGAATTGATAAGTATCTAACCAATTTTTCTCACAATGCAATTCACACAATGTTTTTGTCAAATCCTTCGTCTTTCTCAGTTGAGTTTAGAACATGTGGCGCATTTCTCTTTCTTTTGACTTAATATATATACCCCATCCGTTACCTAATATCAGGGACGGATCCACTTGGATCTAATTGGGGCACTTGACCCCACTGATTTATTTGTTTTTGTTATTAATTATTGAATAATTTTATTTTTGACCCCACATAAAATTTAGTGTTGACCCCACTAAAGAAAAAATAGAAAATGAAATTTCTTCTTTTTTATATGATTGGGGAGATGAATTATTAAATGATTGTTTGGTACACAGAGAGACATATTTTTAATAGTGTTGAAGACAAAAAAATCATACAACAATTTCAAAATATAAAGACATGCGGAGAGCAGTTATAATTTGTAGATGTCGAGGTGTCTTCATTTTTTTAGTATATAATGTTATAAATGTTTATATAAAAACTAAACTACTCCTTGGAAAATGAGCTACTCTTTTTTGATATGATTGAATTATAAATTGTTTTTTTTGACAATCGAAATATAAATTGTTAAATGATTGTTTAATCACATACACATAGAGACATATATAGTGTTGAAAAAAAATCATACAATAATTTTAAAATATAAAAACACGTAAAGAGCAATTATAATTTGTAGATGTTGAGGTGTCTTCAATTTGTTTAGTGTATAATGTTATAGTTTTTGTTATCTCTATTTTTTTGCTTAATGATAACGTATGTCGTTATTTTATCATTTATATATTAATGTATTTTTTATATAAATATTTATAGTATATAATTTTACCCCCACTAGTCGAAATTTTTGGATCCGTCCCTGCCTAATATAGGCACCAAAAAAATATGAATTGCCTAATGTAAACAAAAATTAATTAATATCATCCTATTTAATGTTTAACTTTCACAATTGTCCTTAATTAATTTAAAATTTATTTTCTAATTATCCTATTTTATTCCTCATAAGTAATCATTATTAAGGGTAGTTTAGAAAATATAATTATTTTTTTATGAGATTTAGAAAATTAATTACAGTTAACTAACTTTTTTTAATAAATGTGCTATATATATATATATATATATATATATATATATATATATATATATATATATATCCTATGTGAGCAATAACCGTGCTTATCCACATTTCGAGTTGTCTCAAAAGTTATAAACACATGTACAAAAAGACCTGTACAGAAATTGTTAATGAAGTTCCAACAGAGTGTGAACTAATATACTTTAACACGGCTCTAGTTTTTGAGTGGCATATTACAGATGGATGGTATGGTTGACTCGGATTGAGAGAATAAGTTGGGGCACGTTTGTGAATGAATTTAGTGCAAATGAGACATGACATGACGTAAAGTCAATTCCAGTAAGCCAGCGGGATCAATGATCATCTATCCTGATAAGATGACTGAATTCCGTTCCTTTTTAATTACTGTTTTTTAAGAAAAATTTTGTTCCTATTTAATTATCGTTTTAATAGTTTAAAGTTGTATTTTATCAATTACTCCCTCTAAAACCATTTATAAGGCAAAATATTATTTTCAGATTCGTTAAAAAATACATGTATCTGGTCTAATTTTTGGACCAAATACATACATTTTTTAACGAATCTAGAAATGACTTTTTACCTTATAAATGGTTCCGGAGTAGTATACTCTTATTTTTATTTAATATTTTTGTTAGAAGTGCAACATTTTTGTTAACGAGGCAAAAAGACAAAGCAAAAAATATAGAGTGCATAGGACTTTAACAAGACGATTTGAATTTCCAAAGCCAAAAAGACAACTTGCATATTGTCATTTGTACAATTGCACGTTTCAAAAAACTGGCACAGTGACATTTCGGCTAAATTTAATGGGGAGAGAGAGAGTAAATGAGAACAGTGGACAGCTAAATAAAGGGTATAATAAGAAACTTATTTCCAACAAAGCAGTGTCTTGGTTTGTACAATTTATCCTTGAACGGCTATTATAAAGGAACAAAGGGAGTACTACTCTTGAACACAACGCTTAGTATCAATCGTATCTAAATCGAGAGTGCCAGCCTCGTGTATTGAATGTTCGATATATAGCAGCCTCGCTTCCCCCGCATCACAAGTGGAATTAATTTCAATTTCAACAATTAATGGAAGACAATAAATGGCCAGTCTGATTCTCTCCAAAAGAGGACAAATAAAATCTATAAAGCTGTAGAGGATGTATTCCATATTTGGATACATGCGGCGAATGGCTTTGGCGTTGCATCCGTGTCATCCACCTCGGTGCCTTCTCGATATTCTGGTCGATAGTGATACTGTATTTGAGAAAGTGACTCCCTCCCATTCCCGTTAACGTAGTGTTTCTTTTTTAGGCGGATTTTTCTCTTATTGCATCAATGACCTCAGCTTAGAAATATTTGTGTTCATGGTCCAACATCTGATCATATTGGAACAAGTGCCTCTCGTGTGGCTATGATTTCCATGTTCCAAAACCATCCCACGTAAGGGATAACCGGTCAACTTATATAAAAAGTTTTTTTATTATTTATAACTAAAACGTGACCCGTGCGATGCCCAGAATTTTTATCTTTTTTTGAGATGTGGTTAAAAATATTTATATAATTTAAAGGAATTTAAAAGGATATTTTGTCAACTGGTAGTGGTTTTTTATATAAAAAATTAAATTTTAGAAGCGTGTCACTAATTGATAATAAATGTTAGTATAAAATTATTTTGTTGAAGTGTAAATATGATAGATGCGTTGTTTGATCATTTCTTAAAAGGAATTATATTTGTAAGATGTAAATTAGAAAACATTTTTTTTGTAATACATGAGCGAAAGTATATTGGAAATACATAGTTTTAATGATTAGTTGACTTATTTCTTTGAGTTATACGACATAATTATATAATAAAAAGATAAATGTATATTAATTATGTTTATTAATAAATAAACAGTTAGTTTGTTGACAAAAGTCAAGTAACTTTTGAATTAAGAAACTTTTTTTGTGAGATACATTATTGGATAAGAAATTTTTAAACAAGATAAATCATAAGGATAGACATCTATAATTTTAAGAAATATACTCATATTTCAATAGAACAGTTATGAAATGAGAATTAAAAAACAAAACAAAACAAATAATGGTAGATTAATTAATATGAATTCTAAAGGACAAAACATAAATTTAGTACATCAGTTATTAAAAATAAATTCAGTACATCAAATTATAAGATACAAAACTATTTTAAATTGGATATTTTAAATTTATAAATTAGAAAAGAATAAATTATGATTACTTTATAAATTAATAGCTACAAAGTTGTTGAAAGTCAAGTAATAGTCCAATTAACAAATCATTTTAGAAATTCAATGATAAGGACAACCATCTAATGAAAAATGAAAAAATAATTTATACAACAACTCATTGTCATTGTCGTAACCACATTGCGATGGGAGCGGCGAATGATAATCCTCTTGATTATCTAATTTTTATATTTCTTGTGAAGTCAAAATCTATATGTAAATTTGACTCAAAATTTGTTTTTGTCTCAATTTAGAGTTATTTATGCGTAAATGGCTATGAATATTCTATTTATGTACTTTTGAAAGTTGCTCGCAAAAACCAAACAGGATTTGGAAGTGCCGATCCTTTTTTTTTCAAAGTTGCTATTCAAATAACTTGTTTTAATTAAATTAAATTTTAAAAATTATTCATGATAATCAAAATGGAAGATCCAAAATGATTATCCTTAATAACTCAATTTTAATTTTAAAATTAAAAAGTGTTTGCAATGACAAAACAAGAAGTAGATTCAAAGTAGTCATTGCTAACAACCTAACTATTTACAATTTTAGAAAAAAATATTTGACTTAGATTAAAAAAAAAATTTGATCGAAATAAAAAATGATATTGTTTTCCATGATTTTTACTATAAAAATGGAACCAACTCAAGACTTATTCTTTCTTTAATTCAAAACAATTTTCATTTTTTTTTTGAACAAAACTATAAAAATATAAAAAGTGAATCTTCTCATCCAAAAGATAATCACATACCACTTTACCAAAAAATGATAATCATGTACTAGATGGACATATACAAATGCGATATTACACCTAAATTGCAAGACGATCAAACTTTTTACTTTTCGGAACAAAATATATTGCAAATCATGTTACAATACCCATGTTTTGAATATAAACATAAAAAAAATTCCTTGTTAATAACCATCACAATCCGTTACTCATCATATAGGGACTTGCACCACTTAGTCGCACACTCATTCACGCAAGGACAAGGCTTTGTCTCTTCACTACTTGTGAACAAAAAAAAAAGTAAAATGATGTGTAGTACATGTCACACAAAAATATACACTATCGCAGTATTACTATCAACCAATTATTTTTTCTTAAACTCTGTGATTTAGTTAAGTATGACATATATAATGAGACAGAGGGAGTACATATTATAAAATAATATAATAGTAAGTAAAATTTAATAAATATAGGAATGGGAGCACATGCCACCTTGTACTCACTTATACACCCGCATAGTTTTTTTTTTTTTTGACTAAACACACCCACATAGTTATCAATTGTTTAGATTGAAATGAATTCAATATTATCGAATAGTATCTAGTATTATCTGTGAATATGTGTTAGAATATGAAACAAAATAAATACTTAAAACTATAATACTAATTGCACAATATTTTATTCAAACAACGAAAATTAAACAAAATTAGGGCAAAATTTGTTTGTATAATTAGGGGTATTTAAGTAAATTTATATATCACATATCCGGGGGCACAAATACCTTTATACTGACCTTGTCTCAAAAGGCATAGTAGAGAAAAATCTATTTATTTTACCCACGGATATTTTTTAAGACATATATTATTTTGACATCTCTAGTTGTAAAATGGTTACCTTAGTAATCACCTTCGTCCCATCATGAAAGGCAGTAGAGGAAAATTATATTTATTTTACCTACAGAAATTTGATAAAATTTGCAAACCGGATCCGCAATAGGTATGATTTGCCATTGCTAATTGTAATCAAATAAACAATGAGAATTCTTCGGTACTCATGAAGAAAGTTGGGTACCGATACCCATAAGACAATAATAACCAAAAATTTAATTTTACTTAAAAAATAAACATGAAAAATGATGTGGCATTAAATGATTAGATATTGTATACCGTACCCAATAAAAATTTAGTGTACCGGAGTTGTCACTTGGATCCGCAACGGGTTTTACGTAGAGGTATCCATAGATAAGGATAATTTTGACATTGCCAATTGTAATAAAAACTGGTTGATACATTTGAGTGGGAATATGTACTCTCTTGATTGAAGATAGATTTTATTAAGATTACTAACACTTACAAGCTCAGATTAGTCAATGCTGCTAAGCTTGCCACTCTTTACAATAGCATAGGTAGAATGATGTTATTCGAAAAAGAGACTTGAGTCAAATAAAAAAAAAAAAGAGAGAGAGAGAGAGAGACACTAATGCATCCTCGCTATAAAACTGGAGGTTGGGTTGGGTTAATTAAGGAGTAATATCAAGGTTAGAGTGGCAAGCATTGTCTAAAAATTATATGATGAATAAAGGAAAAGACAAAACTTAGGTGTTTTTCCTTGTGTATGGTTCTTACTGTTCTACTCACAAAAAACTGTAAAAAATTGTTCAAGGAGTGTATTTTAAAAGTGTCACATTGCACCTTTTTATAAAAGTAACTGTTTTTTTAGTAGAACAGTAAGAACCATACACAAAGAAAAATACATAAGTTTTATCATAAAGGAAAATCTTGTGATATAATCTTCCTTGAGTCTATTCATCTCTCCAAAATCTTGCAGGTAGACCATGCAGCGGTACTGGGAATGGGCTATATTGAGTTCCGTTTTGATATCCTACTACCTCCCACCTGCCAACCAATTAATTGAACACAACCCGAATCAGCATTTTGATCATGATGTAAAATCTAAAAAAAAGAGCCGTATATAAAATAAAATAAAATGAAGTTGAAATTTTACCTAAATTTGGTTACTAGATGGTGAATTAAAATCAACATGTTCAATTTGGCAAGCTCATTTCCTGGACAAGAGTGCACTCCATTGCCAAATGGCATAAAAGTATTCGGCTTTGGAGCAACCTGCAACCATGCATCCAGAATTGAAGTAAGTATTCAGAAGCATAAATAGCAGAGATCTAGCTCCGTTTTTATTAATATTTGTTTGACTAAGCATAGCGTATATACCTCAAACCTTGATGGGTCAAAATTGTGAGGTGCAGGGTATAATTCTGGATTATGATGGATGTTCCTGAACAGTGGCATTACTTTCCAACCCTTTGGTATTAGATATCCTTAACAGTAATTACATGAAATAACATTTTAGAAATAATGTGATAAATAGTAGTAATGTATAGGTAAAAGAGTATTCTGGATCTGTCTCAAATTCTTACCCTTATATACTACATCAACCACAGCTTCTCTAAATGTAAACGATATGATGCTTGCCATTCTTAGGCTTTCCAATATTACCTGCAATACACGATCTTACTGAGAAATTAATATATTCATGAAGTTAATTGCTTTCAAAATAAACCTTGACTGGAAATTGTTTTGCATCGCACTCCCACAGTATATACCATACCCTACGAGTAATTGGCATATTTCTGGTTTGACCCCACGTCAATGGCTGCTTCCCTCCTTCATTGGCTTCGTATATTGCCATTTGCTCTGCCTGCAGTACAGTGTCATTGATGCATTAATTAGTATTGATTTTCAACACTTATGGCCAACATGAATTTTTTTCGAGAACCAACTATCCCAAAGGTTTAAGCTCTTCAGTGATGACAAATGAATGACTTTATATTATATCTAACACACTCTCTCACGTAAGAGCCCTTTGGGCTTGAAACGTGGATATAATGCACAGATCCACCTACCTTGTGCTGAAATTCAACTATTTTTATTAGAAGAATGAGTGGTCGCAGATGAATGACTTTATATTATATTTCTAACAAATTTGAAAATCTTTTTTTGGACACGAAAACAAAAGTTTTTTCCCCATCAAAATAGAGTAATTACATCCGTGAATTGCTGAATTAATATTAATAATTTTCTTTTTATCAAAACAGTATAAGTCCTAGTGATAATAATTAGACTAAAAATTAAATTATATAACGATAGAAAATATTTTAAGACAAGTCATAGATAACATATACGACTTGTATTTTCAAATTTTTATTGTTTATAATATTGAAGTTGTAATTTCAAATGATATGTTCTCTGTTATGACTACTTTTTTTTTTCCTATTTATCTAATCTAGTAATTTGCTGATTCAGTTGCTCCATTTTATTTTAATTAAAACGTCCTACAACGACTCTTACTTTTATTACTTCAAGAAGTTTCTGGTCATCATGAAGGTACTTGAGAATCCAAGTGAGAACACTTGCTGTAGTATCCTGAGCTGCAAATAGTACCCCAATTACATTATCAGCAATTTGTTCATCCGTTAGCGTTTCTCCCTTTTCATCCTTGTAGTTCAGCAGGTGGCCTAATAGATCCTTCTCAACTAATCTCTGCTCCTTTCTCTTGCAAATTATCTCACTGATTATCTCTTGAATTCTCTGCCTCGCCTTTTCAATCATTTAACCAAAAAAAAAAAAACATTAGACGGAGAAAAGATAAAGAATCACAACGTACAAGTGATTTTCTTAGACCTTAGTTAGAAACCATATAAATCAAATGCTGCATTGCAACTTACCAAAAGTGCTTTGGAGTATGCAGTTCCCGGTATCTTAGTTGGGAAAGAATTATAGCCTTTCTCCACGATGCGGTAGTTTTCTTTAAGCTGCTCTCTATAATTGGCTTCCAATTGACCAAAGACAGAGAGGACGCCAATATTGAAAGAGAACTGCCAAAAATCAAGCAAAGCCGTGAGTTGGACCAAACAATAATGAAGGACCCAGCGACAATTTTATGAGGACCAACAGATGAAAACAAAATTCAACGCTATGCAATAAAAGTATCGAATAAATAGATTGCATCTCGTGGCTAGACTAGAGCATAGAAAATGGAAACCTTTACGGTTGCTCCCTCTATTTTCATATAAAACACTTTTTTTGGTTCATTGAATAACTCATGTATTTGATCTAATAGACCAAATACATGAGTTATTCGATAAAACAAAAAGTGTTTTGTTGCTTATATATGAAAACGGAAGGAGTATATTATAGTTATTTAATTTAACTTATTTAATTATTCCTAACATAATTAGCCGATATAGTAGGATTTGGATCCTATGCGCAATCTGCATCTGTAGCGGTGAAGTAGTTGCAGAGCCATTGGATCTAAAATTCAAAATCCAAGATAAACGTCTAAATGGCTCTGCGACAGCTGCACTGATGATCTAGTGCAGCTGCGGCATAGGATCCAAACACGAGATAGTACCACCCTTAATAATACTCAAACCAACCTTTTTCATTTCTTGGAAAGCGTTAATGACTTGTCCATTTGAAACCCACGATTCCAAGGCGGAAACGACCTCGGTTACGATGTCTGGGATCAATTTCTTGATTGTTTCAGGAGAAAGTGAGGATTGAACAAGTTTCCTAATGCGAGTATGGTAATCTCCTTGGTGAAAGAATAATGCAGAAGAGCCTATAAGCTTCTCTTTGCTTTTGGGGTATGTTGGCTTGAACAAGTGAGCATGAGTCACCAACACAAATCTTGCAGCCTCAGGACTTGCTAGCATCACGCATGGATATCCTAATATATGTGTTTTAAAAATTTCTCCATATCTGATTAGCATTTGTACAATCAAGTTAGCACCAACACCAACACCAACACCAACCAAGTTTAATTAGCTTCATGCAAAAGAAAGCTTACCCAAAAAAAAAAAAAAAGGAACAAAACGCATATATCAAATTAACTATAAGAACCTTTTCTGTTTTGAAGAAAAGAAGATGTTAGGGTCCTGAGAATAGAGTTGAAGAGTTTCTCCTACATAAGGCCAACCCATTGAACCTGGGGGAAGCTTAGGCTTGGCTATGGGTCTGGGTTTCTTGTGTTTTTTTACCAGTGGATACGAAAGCATAGTTGAGAGAAAGAGGAAGATGTAAACTAAAATAGCAATAATCTCCATAGCACCTTCTACTCACTCACTATGAATTCCCGCGGTTGCGGGCGGGCGGGCGCGCGTACGTGAAAGGTAGTTACGAAATATGATGGGTGGAATATGCTAGCTAGCTAGCTACGGTTCAAGTCAATGAATGATCCGTTGTGTTGAGCTTGGTTTATATAGAGGCAACAGCATGGACGGGAAACAAATCTTTATCTAACTAATCATATTTAGAGAAGAAATCTCTACTGTAATGATTATTTTGAAGTCAATGTCTTACAAATAACTGGCTACTACTCAGTCCGGTTTCGAATACAAGAAAAAAAAATCAATTTTAGTGGTACAAAATATAAATAAATTTAACTAATTATATTCTATTTATCGATATAATTATTAAAATATTTTTCAATTAATTTAGATTTTATTTTTCAATAAAATTTTGTATTCCTATGAAATAAGTTTTAATGAAAGACATTTTAGATAATACAATTATTTTTTGATTACACTAAAAAATTTAAATGGAATTAACTATTTTTTTTAATTAGCATGAATTTTTTTTATCGCTTATATTTTAAATTAGAAAGAGTATAGCTTTTGCTTCTATTCCTCGTGTTTCAGGATTTAATGTGGATCACAATTTTTTTCCCAACAATTCTTTATTCTTGTGTACCATTTTGCTTTGGATCACATTTTAAGGTGGCATATATGCGAAATTAATTGCCACACAGTGATGCACTTTAATTTATCTATAGAAAAGGACAAATGAATGACGAAAGCTGATACCAACGGATTATTATCATATGGTCGGCATAGTAGAGTAGTCTGTGACTGTGGCATTCCTCCATAGAAGGATTACTTGCTTCCCGTGTGTTTGGAACCACGGTAGGAGAGCCACAAACGTGTGGCAATCGGGAAGCTCACAGGCTTAGCTTCCAAGGCGAAGTGTCAAGTCACTGTGATTCCAAACACATGCTTCTAGTATGTTTGGACTGGCGGCAGGATTTTTGCGGTGACCCAAAATCGCGGCAACATTTTTGCGGTATCGTGAAAGCTCCATTGGGTAGCTTCTAGAAATCGCGGTGAGAGAGGGCCTGCGACGTGCGGTTGATGTTCCAAACGTGGAACCAAACAGAGGTTTCATGTAAGTAGGTATACGTCTTCGACAAAGATTGTTTAATGAGTGTGAGAAATGTAAAAAAGAAAAAAACAAATAGAACTGTATCAAAAAAATAAAAACAAATAGAAAGTAGGAGAAACAAAAGAAAGGGTAATTGAGTGATGTAAAAGGTAATGTGATAGAAAAGGATTCAAAGGACCATATCACGACTAGGTTTATTCTTCAAGGTGAATTGTAGCTAGGTGATTAACTCTGGGTAATTATCATCAATGAAAAATAAAATTATTGTGGCTTTACATGGAATTGAGATGTATTTTTCACCTTTATCATTTGACATAATAGTCCATCCAATTGTTCACTTGGTTAAAGAGACACAACTCTATGGTAAAACTTATACGAGATCACTACAAGAATTCTGCCTATTTCCTACAAAAATTACCTAGGGTCACAGACCATAGAAAATTACCTAGGGCCAAAGCCCTAGGAAAATACCCATATGAGAGTTACCTAGGGGTATATTAAAAAAGACCGTTGGAATTTTAAAGCTAGCGATTGTTTGACTTTCATTTTTTTTAAAATAATTGGGTGGTACCTAGGGGCTAGGCCCTCGGTTTATGTCAGCCCCCCCTTTTTTTTGAAATTTGTACAAACCGAGGGGATAGGCCCTCGACACTCCACCTACACTGGATTAGAGACCCCACACGGGAGTACTAATCCATCTAAAATTCAAAAAATCTAATATCTACATTAATTTTGTCCAGGATAGAGTTTGGAAGAAGTTGAAGGGTTGGAAGGAAAGGTTTTTATCCACTGCAGCTAGAGAGGTTCTTATCAAGGCAGTTGTTCAAGCCATTCCCACATACATCATGAGTTGTTTTTTGCTACCCAAAGGATTATGCGAGCACATTGAAAGTATGACTAGTAGATTTTGGTGGGGAAGCAAGCAGGGAGAGAAGAAGATTCATTGGATTAATTGGGATTCATTATGTACCAACAAAAAAAGTGGTGGAATGGGGTTTAGAAGTGTATCAGATTTTAATGTAGCTCTTTTGGCAAAACAAGGTTGGAGAATCATTCAAAACCCGGACTCCTTGCTAGCCAAATGCTTGAAGGCTCGTTATTTCCCTAGAGTTGAGTTTCTAAAAGCTCCTCTCGGTCATTTGCCAAGTTTTACTTGGAGGAGTATACACCACGCAAAGAAGACCTTGGAGAAAGGATGCCTATGGAGGGTAGGAAATGGTGGTGCAATCAATGTTTGGGATGACAATTGGCTACCATATCAGCCCGGATTCAAAGTCTGGTCGCCAAGGAATCAGTTTGTAAATCTATCTTGGGTATCTGAATTGATTGATCATAATGATAAATGCTGGAATTACAACCTGGTTTCATCAATATTCTTGCCTTTTGAAGCACAACAAATCTTGCAAATCCCTTTGCCTCTTCAAGCTCAACAAGACAAACTGATTTGGGGCCTAGATAAAAAAGGTTTGTTCTCTGTAAAGTCCTGCTACCACTTTATTCGTTTGCAATTTCATCCTGTAGGTGGCCAGCAGTCCAACTCCCAGCAAGCTTCAACCCATTGGTCGAGAGTTTGGAGCTTGAAGACTATTCCTCGTCACTCTCATCTAGTGTGGAAAATCTTGCATGATAAGTTACCTACGAAAGAAGCCTTATTTAAGCGTGGTGTCCTGTACTCCCCTCTCTGTGATCGATGTCATGATAGTTTGGAGACAGCATCACATATTTTTATGGAGTGTCAATGGGCTCAATTGGTTTGGTTTGCTAGTCCTTTGGGTATAAGATTCGATGAACATCTCGCTAGTGGCATCCCTTTCAAGGATTGGATGGTTTCTATCATAAATTCTACAAATGATGATGTGCTTGCAACAATATTTTCCATCTGCTATAGTATTTGGTCTGCGAGAAACAGGTTGTGCTTTGACCAAGTTGTGTTCACCGCCCCTCAATTAATTACCCAGGCTATCAATGCTCTGCAGGATTTTAAGTCAAATTTTTTGGAGCACCCGAGCCTTCCATCTGCTGCTGAGCATAACGCAGTGAATTCCAAAGACTTGGACTCGCCCCAATCACTTGCTACAAGTTAAATGTTGATCTTCTTTGGGCCTTTAAATGACAAATGGGGTATTGGAGCTATCATTAGAGATCATTCAGGTGAGGTAATGGTAGCAGGTAGATGGTTGATTCCTTGCCTAGATGACGTCGTGGTAGCAGAAGCATTAGCCTTCCGAACTGGTTTACAATTTGCTCTTGATTTGTTCCTTCACCAACTTCATGCGTAGATCGACTCCTACACGGTGGCTGCGGCTTTTAATTCTGGATCTCACAACAACCACTACATGGAGCCAATCATTCAAGACTGCAAGCATCTCAGGGATTCCTTCTCCATTTTTAATTGTAAACATATTAGACGAAATGCCAATCAAGCTGCTCATGGCTTGGCAAAATCTGCCTTAGCTAATAGCGATAGAATTTGGGTGGAAGAAACCCCAGATTGTATTTCAAACATTATTTTCCACGATGTTTCATCTTTATCTGTTGAATGAAAGCAGTATTTCCACGTCAAAAAAAAAACAAGCAGCGAGAGAGAGGAGACACGAGGGAGAGGATGATTTGTGCTCAAAATGGATCTTGCGTGCTTTGTGCACCTGATTCCATTTTCTATTATTAATAATCTTTTTCTTTTTTATCTTTTTGTATTTTTTTTGCATCAAGTGTAACTAAAAATGAATAAATGAAATTGGTTTTTGTTTCTGTTCTTGTGGTGACCTCTAATAGGACGATCTCTTCTTGACGATGAGTTTCCTAGTCCAGGCCTGAGGAATGAGTTAGTTCGTTCTTTTTGGGAGACCCCTCTATTTTAGCTATAGATTTTCTGTAACCGCCATCCTCGCATAGGCCACGTCGTTCCTATGTGCTCTCTAACCGTCCTCCCCAACATCTTCTCCATAACTACCTTGGTATAATGGCAAAGAGAGCGCATAGACCTTGGATTGGGCCGGATCGAGTTATAAAAGTCCATGACCGAGGACAATATGATGGTCCAATTTCATTTTTTTTATCATTCTGAAAACTTTTGGTAGGACTAAACATGATGAAATAAATTTCCCACCCCTTTCGTTTTTTACATTGCATGACATATTAAAAAAATTAGTTTAAAATAATTTTAGTTTAATTATTTTTTTTTAAAAACCGTATTGCATTTTCCTAGGGTTTTGCCCTCGAAAATTACCTAGGGCCAGGTAATTACCTGGGGCTTTGAGCCCTCGAAAATTTCCTACAGCTTTTTTAAAAAGATCCTCGGTATCCGTTTCCTACCATCGAATAACCTACTGCCCCGTGGCCCTCAGTGGGCCCTCAGAAATTTTGTCATTTCCTAAAGTTTTTGGGCATTTCCTAGGGTTTTTGGCCCTAGGAAATGCTAAACATTCTTGTAGTGGATGGATATACCTGATTGACCGTTAAATATGAATATTTTAAAAAGATATGTTAAAAATCGAGTTGGACAGAAGGTTGCATTATGTTGGGAAAAATTTGCACACGACACTTTGATTTACCGACACATGCCCAAGGATCTCTGATACCTGTGACGTCCTAGTCAATTTGTCCAATATATTAGTTTATACAATAATAGTGAAAGTAATTTTATTTTATTATGGCAGGCGAAAGTGTACAATTGTACCTAAAGGTACCAACCTTAGGGCCCTTAATTATACAGAGTGCCAAATAACTGAGACTCTTTAAAATACTGACTTTGTCTCACTGGCTGTGTATCAACTGAACCATTTCCTTTCTGGAATTGTCTGATACCTGCTAAGACCCGTAGACAGAAATATA
The DNA here is from genome assembly GCA_037113605.1 of Calophaca sinica. NCBI lineage: Eukaryota > Viridiplantae > Streptophyta > Magnoliopsida > Fabales > Fabaceae > Calophaca > Calophaca sinica. Next base: position 95,623,320 of record CM073734.1, on the reverse strand, counting down.
CAGGACACAGAAAACAAACGGGAGATAAGAACACACTATACGCATCATTCAGTGGGAAAATCAGGACTTAGAATTCATGTATAAAAAGGCAGCACACATAAGCAAAGCAGGACAATAGAACATGTGAAAGATTAAACCACACATCTCCTGATAATGATTTAGATCATTACCTAGCTACCCGTGGCCATGCAACCTACGACTATATGCCTACATGGCCACACAGTTTAAAATATGCAAAGGCAGCCCCACCTTAGCCACCTTGCCTTTATAGATAACAACAACTCAACAACCTTCCACCGACATGTGGATAGGTCAAGCCAATTGTCCGTCCCCCTATCCCGCTCATCGTACCCCTAAGAGTGCATCCCTGTTCCCCAATTTCGGCGTTAGGAACAGGTGTTGGGGCGACACTTGGGATCGGCACTATGGACAGTGATACGATAGTACCCCGTCAGGCTAACTGAGCTACCCGATCGTCCCGACACAGTGGCGGTTAAACCACTGGTCACCTAGGAGCCTTGTCGGACCCAGACTATCCCCAAGGACCGACATGTCCTGTACTCTACGTATCGTGCCCGCACTCTGGCACCTGGCCTCGTGCATAGCTTATGTACACGGAGGTGGATTACAGCACAATAATGCATATGAAGCCTTCCCTCGTAACGTTTCATTATTCACCATTTCACTTTAATATTACAGGCTCAACCATTACTAACAACACAACCCAGCCTGCACTCATCAGCTTTATCAGCTCAACTAGCGTTAACCGCTTACCTCATCTTTTATCATGCTCTATCAGTCTCAGCTTATTAATTTACTGTTATTTCAGCTATTATTAACAACGTATCATAGATAAACAGCTTATTATATGCCCACACATATAGCATTATTTGGTAACTTAACATAAGAAGAACTACTAACATGTACAACACAACTGTCAATACAACATAACATTAATTACTAACCAGTATCACATAAGTCAACCAACACATCACTCATATCAACCATCCTTGATCAACAATATGGATCAACCCTAGTGTCGCTCAGGCGACCCACTACAATCATATTATTAACCAACATACCATCAATCAATCGCACAACCATAAGCAATTATACAGAATCAACATCACATCAATCCACATCCATCCATCAATATCAACAGATCATTCATATGGTTGACAGACCTCTGACAACTGTCATCAGCTATCACAGGTCACAACCCTTCTCCTGAGGTGCTGCTGTTATTAACCTCTAGTAGGGCTTAGGTCACCCTACGCCTAGTTATACACTTATTCTAATCCTACAATCCCTGGTGGAAAAGGTTCAGATCTCCTATACCTGGCTTAGAAGACCGCTACAGTTCCTGCCACTCTCTGCTTCATCGCTGCTCCTGCTACTTGCACTCCTACCTCTGGACACTCCTACCTAACTTACTAGGCCACTCTCATCCTCCCCTCTCAGAGGATTACCCACTAAGGGCTTTCTGATGTGCCAGATCCTCATTAGAGGCAAGCACAGAGCATACTAACTCCTTAGAAGTTCCTAGACAGAGAAAGCTAGAGAGAGAAGAGGATTTGGGGCGAGTTGGGAATGGAGGGGTGAAGGGGAATTTATAGTGGATTTTGGATCCATCGCTCGTGAGCAAAATACACATGAAATCCCGTCGCTTTGCGTCACGAGCTGGGACACGTGGCACGCATCAGACGAGCATGATCACCGACTTACCCACCGCCATTCACCGCGTCGCGAGGAGTAAAGACTAAATCTCCTTCGCGTCGTGACAGCGACACGTGTCGCCCATTTATTGGCCGTGATCACGGACTTTAAAGACTCTATAGGGTTCCAGATTCTTCTTCCATCGCGTTGCGATGGTCTCTAGTGTAATCTTGGTCGCGTCGCGACCGTGACTAAGGAGATATTCCTAATTTCTTTCATTCTAGACATTTCTAGGGGTTTCTAGACCCTTCTTAGGGGTATTTTGGCCCTTTTGAGTATTTCTATAACATATCTAAGTCTATTTCCTTTCGATTTAGGACTTCTAATGCTTATTCATCGTCTAACTGTACTTTAGATATTATTTTCTGAAAAACGGGATGTTACAATACCAGTGTTGGAAATCTCCACACACACACAAAGGAATAAATAAAGGACACATAACAATTTACGTGGTTTGACACTTCTTGCCTACGTCCACGGAATACCTCAACAATATTTCCAATATCATAAAAAGAGATTACAAGATAGTATTGTAATCCACCCCCACAATATAATAAGTTTTCTGGCACAAACCTGAAAAACCTATCCCAAATTGTGTATCACCTTATAAACCCGAATCCTCACTGAAGAGTTAAAAAAAATGATAACACTCACCCCACAGTACAAGTTTTCTGGTTTGAAACTTGGAAACCCGCCCTACATTTTTTTCTCACGTGCTTGTGTTGCACGGCTACCCTCTTTCTCTCGAGTGCTCTGTACATTTTGCACCACCTTTTTCTCTTGCATGTCATACCCATTTATAGTAGAGGAGCAACAAATTAAGAAAACATATTTTGGTATGCACCTGTTGAGATATGCCGCTAATTTTGTGGAGATATGACACTGATTTATTTTATATTTATTGAGATATGTTTTTCCTTATTTCCTCTTTGTAAATATTCCATATTTCCTTGTTTCCTCTTTTTATTGAAAAAATATATCTGCACCATATCTTTCACATATCTTCCACATATCTGACAAATAAACAAAACATCATATTTCGTGAGTCCCACTTAGGAGGGAACCCACCCAACAAATCTCCCCCTTCCCGACTCAAGTGGGACCTCAATCATGCTTGTTTTCTTCCTTCACAGCTCTCCCTGCAATAGACATAAGCCCCCTTGATCAAACTTCCATCTTTGTGTGTTTTCTACCAACATCTCTCGTCTACGAATATTGAAGCCTTCAATGGTGACACTACTTGTACTTGCACCGCTGTGATCTACTATCAACGGGACACGCCGCCTGACCACCATTGTCAGGAAGATTTTCGACACAATGATCCACCTGTTCTTCAATACTCATCTTAGCTGGTCACTTGGTTGCACTAATGGTTCTGAGTTGGTCCCCTATAGTTGCATCATCATTTGAACCATTAGCTCTGATACCACTGTTGGGAAAAATACGCACACAACACTTTGATTTACCTACACACGCCGTGTTGGGGAATCTCCACACACACACACAAAGGAATAAATAAAGGACACATAACAATTTACGTGGTTCGACACCTCTTGTCTATGTCCACGGAACACCTCAACAATATTTTCACTATCATAAAAAGAGATTACAAGATAATACTATAACCCACCCCCATAATATAACAAGTTTTCTGGCACAAACTTGAAAAACCTATCTCAAATTGTGTATCACCTTACAAACCCGAATCCTCACTTAAGAGTTACAAAAAATGATAACACTCACCCCACAGTACAAGCTTTCTGGTCTAAAACTTGGAAAGCTACCCAATATTTTTTTCTCACGTGCCACGGCTACCCCCTCTCTCTCTCTCGGGTGCTCTCTACATTTTGCACAACATTTTTCTCTTGCATGTGATACCCATTTATAGTAGAGGGGCAACAAATTAAGAAGACATATTTTGGTTTGCACTTGTTGAGATATGCCGCTAATTCTGTGGAGATATTGTAACGATCCAAAGGTTTAGGAGCCGCCACCAATTTTATTAAATTTAGGGAAAATTAGAAAACCTAAAAAAAGGTGATCTTTGAAAACCATACTGAGTTCGGGAATCGATTACGCATGGAGAAGGGTAGAGACTAAATCCCATAATACCCTTAACACGCCTGTCCTATGACAGTTACCCAAAATTAATTGTGCAAACTAATATAAATATTTGTTTCACCCCAAAATAAAATAAAATTAATACTAAGTGTAAAAATGAATATTAAAAAAAAGACTAAATTAGAAAATTTTAAATTTGACTTGACGGGATTGGTCTGCTCCTACGTATCCTCCGGTGCAATGAGGAACTCAAAAGTCACGTAGTTCTTCTAGAAAATATTTGTGTGTTGGTTTATTTTTAATTTTTTCTTAAGGGTTTAAAATCACCATGCTGTCGCAACTCAGGCGTCCCAAACCGGAGATTAACAAGATGTCACATCTCAACTAATTCCATTTTGTTCTAAAAAAAATAACTTTTCCTTTTTTTGATTTAATAGCATTAAACAAAATAGTAAATTAAATACGATGTATGATGAATTAAAATTTAGTTGAGTAAAATTGTTCTAGTTTAACTAGTAAAAAAAAAGAGGTATCCACATTCCTTAAGCAAAAAAAAAAAAAAAGGGTAGAAGCCCAATACTTACAAATAAAACCCAATTGAATGAATAATGATAATATATAAAAAAAAGAAAAAAGAAAATGGACTGAAGCCAAACCAACTAAAAAAAAAAGAATTGACAAAAAAATAAAAATAAATAAAAGGGTAGGGGTATCTCACGGGTTTCATTTGAAACCCTAAAATTGAAAATCAAAAGAAAAGCTGCTAGGAGCAGCTGTGAGGGAGAAGGGAATTGAGGCGATCGGCGCAAGGGAGAGGGGAAAGGGGGGCGCGGCCGCGAGCGAGAGGTGGGGAAGGGATGAGGGTACGAGAGAGAGAGGGACACAGGGAAGAAAAGGGGGCGCAAAGGAGAGGGAAAAGGGGGTGCGACCGGCGCGTGCCAGCCCCTGGCCGTGCGCGGCCGCGAGCGAGAGGTGGGGAAGGGATGAGGGTGCGAGAGAGAGAGAGGGACACAGGGAAGAAAGGGGGGCGCGAAGGAGAGGGAGAAGGGGAAAGGGGGTGCGGCCGGCGCGCACGGCCGCGAGCGAGAGGTGGGGAAGGGATGAGGGGGTCGCGAAGGAGAAGGAGAGGGAGAGGGCACAGGAAAGAAAAAAAAAGAGGGATGACCCAAACCTTCTTCTTCTCTTCTCCTCTTTTCTTCTTCCCTTTCTTTTCTTCTCTGTTTCTTCTCTTTTCATTTTTTTTATTTGTCTCTGTGTTTGTTTCAGTTTGGTGAATTAGGGCTTTAATGTGGAGTCTCTAATTATTTGGTTGGTGGTAGAAAATACCCAGAAATTTTTTGTATTCTTTTTTGTTCCTGCCTCTGTGATTCTGTTATTGTTGTATTTATAGAGTTGAGGGGCTCTAATGAGACAAGGGTTGCTGACCCTTGTATTGGCCATTTGTTGCAGGGATGGTTGGTGGTTGCAGAGGATGGCTGGTGGTGTCTGCAAAGCTGCTTGGTTGGAGAAGAAATGGAAAAAAAACAAAGGAACAAGAAGAAAGGTCTTTGGATTTATTGCTAAAAATGCTGCTGCTTGCTGGTGTTGTTGGTTGTTCGACCCCCTCTGTTCTTTCTCCCTTTTTTCTTTGTCTGTTTGTTACTCATTTTTTGTAACACTTATTCATTCTGGACCTTTTTGTACCCTTTTGCAATTTTTTTTTGACATGTAATGGACATTGATGGTAAATTTGTGCCTCTTTTTTTTATCACAATTGGGCTGGAATTGACCCAAAGAGCTAACTCAAAAATAGGCCTAACAATGGGTCAGATGAAATAAGACAAAAGTGAGATAAGATAAAATAAAGACTGAAAATTCAATATGTGTAAAGAAAATATTTTTGTGATTTTTCTTTTTAAAAAATAAATGTCCGGTCAAAATTAGGTGTTCACAGTTGCCCCTCTGTACTTACTTTTTTATTAGATGATATGATAAACCATGGTTTACATATTATCATAGTGAGAAATAAGTACATATATGAACCTCAATTTTGGCCATCAATGCATGAAAGCCACACATTTTGTAAAATGTCAAGAGGAATAAAACAGGTAGGGGACTGAACCGCCTTGCCTAGAAAAAATTTAAATATGCAACTGTCGGAACCTTCTCGGTGAAATAAGAAATAAAATAGGTAAGGGACTGAATCGCCTCACCCAGACAAATAAGAAATAAAATGGGTAGTGGACTGAACCGCTTCCCTCAGCAAACAAGAAATAAATTGGGTAGTGGACTGAACCGCCTCCCTCGAAAGCAAATTAAATGTGCAATTACCGGAACCTCCTCGACAAACAAGAAATAAAACGGGAAGTGGACTGAACAGCCTTACCCAGAGGAAAATTAAACATGCAAATGCCGGAACCTCCTCAGCAAACAAGAAATAAAACGGGAAGTGGACTGAATCGCCTTGCCCAGAAGAAAATTAAACATGCAAATACCGGAACCTCCTCGGCAAAAATAAAATGGGAAGTGGACTGAACCGCCTTGCCCAGAAGGAAATGAAACACGCAAATGCCAGAATCTCTTCGGAAGACAAGAAATAAAACAGGAAGTGGACTGAACCGCCTTGCCCAACAGACAATAAATTGTGCGGTTGCCGGAACCTCTTCGGCAAACAAAAAGAGCGGGCAGTGGACTGAACCGACTTGCCCAACATATAGTTAAATATGTATTTAGTGTCACGTTTTGACCTGCCTGGGTGTGTTTTACAGGATCTGAGCCATTGCGACGAACCATGAAGCTTTGATCAATGAAACTCTCGTCACCTTGTTTTCACTAATTCCCCACAGGAACATCGATTGTATACTTTTCTTATCCCCTTATCGATCTCTGTAACTTCACTCTTTGTTTGTATCCACATGGTACATTTGGATGACAACATTTCAAGATTTGGGATTCGGACTTTTCTTGCCTCAGTTTATTATGAAAACGTCTGAATTAATTTCACCTTTATTAGAAACGGCCAGGGATTTTTATTTATTTATCCATTGAGGAGTTGCTAACACAATCATCCCAAAGTATTGTTAGACTTGAGTTATTTTACTTGAGACGTGATTTAACAAATTAAGCATGAATGCAAGAATTGATACACATAGAAGGAATAATTTGTGAATTGAATTGATGTGGAATTTTGATACAAATTTTCAAGGAAAGAGAAGCACTAAAATAGTAGGAAAGGGGAAAGATGATCACAATAAGAAATTTCACATCAAATTTGCTCTAGTATAGGTCCTTTGATTCCTATTGAGATCCCTTCTGACCCCAGAGATGATTGATCTTGCCGAAGTTGACATTGTAGCTAACCATCATTATACTGCCCCATTGTAGGCTTGCCCCAAGATTCTTAAGCCAATTTAACCACTATGCCCTTTCTTTTCTTTCTTTGCCTTAACTTTTGCCTAGATCACCCTTTCGGGTTTTCAATCTAGCAGGCTTTCATTTACTTTTATTTTTTAGGCATAAAACTTCTTAACAGCATCGGAATTTATCGGCTTTGACAGTTTATGTCCTTCCATGTCCAGGAGAATCAGGGCTCCTCCGAAAAATGCATGTTTGACCATATAAGGACCATCATAGCTAGGTGCCCATTTTCCCCGAGCATCCTCCTGATGAGGTAATATTTTCTTTAACACCAAATCTCCTGGCTGAAATTCTCTTGGGCAGACTTTCTTGTTGAAAGCTCTGGCCATTCTACTTTGGTACAACTGCCCGTGACAAATCGCTGCAAGTCTCTTTTCTTCAATCATGTTTAACTGTTCATATCGGGCCTTTTCCCATTCTGATTCCTCTAGTTCTGCCTCCATCAATACCCTTAGGGACGAGATTTCTACTTCAATGGGAGATACTGCTTTCATCCCATACACCAAAGAAAATGGTGTTGCCCCAGTGCTTGATCGTATGTTAGTACAATAAGCGTGTAGGGCATAGGGTAACATTTCATGCCAATCTTTGTAATTAACCACCATCTTGGAGATGATCTTTTTGATGTTCTTGTTAGCTGCTCCACTACACCATTCATTTGTGGTCTATAGGGAGTTGAATTGTGGTGCTTGATCTTGAAGTTTTCACACAATCTTTGTACTTCTCCGCCATTAAGATTGAGTGCATTATCTGTAATGATCCTTTCAGGAATCCCATAGCGGCATATGATATCCCTTTTGAGGAACTTAACAAACACTTTTTGGAAAATACTGGCATAGGAAGACGCCTCTATCCATTTAGTGAAATAATCGATTGCGACCAATATGAATCGATGCCCATTTGAAGCTTTTGGATTAATTGGCCCAATCACATCTATTCCCCACATTGAGAATGACCAAGGACTTGTTAGATTGTGCAGAGGAAAGGGAGGTGCATTGACTCGATCTGCGTAGACCTGGCATTTGAGGCATTTTCACACATATGCTATGCAGTCAATCTCCATGGTGGACCAATAGAATCCACTTCTTATGATCTTATGGGCCATCGTGTGACCATTCACATGTGTCCCACAGATCCCTTCATGAACATTAATCATGATTCACTTAGCTTCCCGAGCATCTACACATCTCAGTAGTGTCTCATCCTGACTTCGTTTGTAGAGGATTTCTCCACTCAAGAAAAATGTTACTGCCAATTTTCTGATGGTTTTCTTGTTCACTTCACTTGCACCAGTTGGGTATTCTCCGTGATGAATATACTGTTTTATATCATAATACCATGGTTCGTCGTCTGGCTCCCCTTCTAAGTTAGCACAGTAGGCCGACTCATCTTTCACCTTTATGTGGATGGGTTGAACTTCGGCATTGATGTTTAGTTTAAACATTGCTGCCAAAGTAGCCAGGGCATCGGCAAACTGATTCTTATCCCGAGTCAAATGGGAGAATGTTACCTCTTCAAACCTTGTTATTAGTTGAGTTAGATGTTTTTGATAAGGCACCAGTTTTTGAGTCCTTAGTTTGCCACTCACCCTTGACTTGATAAATAATAAGGGCTGAATCTCCAAAACCTCCAATCGTTTCACACCGAGGTCAATGGCAACCAATAGCCCACTTGCACACGCCTCATATTCCGCGATATTGTTTGTGCATTCGAAATTCAACTTGATAGCCACCGGATATTGCCTTCCACCCAGTGATACCACGACTGCCCCTATGCCATTTCCATACATATTGACTGCCCCATCGAAGTACATGTTCCATCCTTCATTTTCTTTTTCAACATCCATGATCTCTTCATCTACATTTTCCTGGTTTGACGATTGCCCTTCTTCCAGAGGATTTTCAGCCAAATGATCAGCAATAGTTCTCCCTTTAATTGATTTTCATGTAACATACTTGATATCAAATTCCGACAAGATCACTTGCCATTTCGACACCCTTAGGGAAACATGAGGGCTTTCAAATATGTACTTTAGTGGGTCAAATCGAGAAATCGACCATGTAGTGTAGCACAACGTGTATTGGCGGAGTCTTCTTGAAGTCCAGACTAGAGCACAACACGTCTTCTCAATTGTTGCATAGCAAGTCTCACAATCGTTGAACTTCTTGCTCAAATAATAGATCGCTTGCTCTTTCTTCCCTAATGCATCGTGTTGTCCAAGCATTGCCCCTAGGGATTATGGTAACACTGTCAAATACAAAATCAAAGGGCGTCCTGGTGTTGGGGGTACTAAAATAGGAGGACTCGACAGATAAGCTCTTATCTTGTCGAATGCTTCTTGACATTCTTCATCCCATTCCCCTGGTTGGTTCTTCCTTAGTAACTTGAATATAGGCTCACACGTGCTAGTCAAGTTGGCAATGAATCTAGCAATGTAATTGAGTCTCCCCAGAAAACTCCTTACTTCTCGTTCAGTCTTGGGAGTGGGCATTTCCTGGATAGCCTTTACTTTGTCAGGATCCCTCCTTATCCCTTCTCTACTCACGATAAAACCGGGTAACCTCCCCGACGATCCTCCAAAAACACACTTGTTAGGATTCAACCTCAACTTATATTTTATGAGCCTTTCAAATAGCTTTCCCAGTACTTTTACATGACTTTCCTCTTCCTTTGATTTTACAACCATATCATCCACATATACTTCAATCGCCTTATGCATCATGTCATGAAAAAGGGCAACCATGGCACATTGGTAAGTAGCCCCAGCATTCTTTAATCCAAAAGGCATTACTTTATAGCAGAATGTCCCCCATGGGGTGATGAACGTGGTATTTGCTTTATCTTCAACATCCATAAGGATTTGGTTATATCGAGAGTACCCATCCATAAACGAAAACCTGTGGTTCTTAGCAGTGTTGTCAACAAGCACGTCGATGTGTGGGAGAGGAAAATCATCCTTCAGACTAGCCAGATTTAGGTCTCGGTAATCCAAGCACACTCTAACTTTTCCATTCTTCTTGGGTACCGGGACGATGTTAGCTACCCATTCCAGGTGTACTGAAACCTCCAAAAATTCGGCCTCCCACATCTTGACCACCTTTTCTTTGATTTTCAACGACATATCCGGGCGCATCCTTCTCAACTTCTGCTTCTTGGGTTTTGCATCTGGATAGAGTGGAATCTTATGTGCTGCTATTTCTGGGTCCAGGCCGGGCATATCTTTATAAAACCATGCAAAGACATCAAGATATTCTCTGAACAAAGCAATCATTTCTTCACGCTCTGGATTGTCTACCAATTTTAACTCTTTCTTATCCTCCTCAGTTCCCAAATTGATCACTTCCTATGTCTCATCGTTCAACCCAAAATCTTTTTCGGTTGAGTCTAGAAATTCAGTGAACTCTTTGACGACTTCGTCATCTTCATCTAACTCAGAACAATCCTCGTTAGAAGTCGCAAAGGAATCAAACAATAGGTTCTCAACATTCCCATAATGAGGCAAAGTTTTAGTGAAATGTGAATCCCTGGAGAACAATTTATGGAAAGAGAATAACAGAAAGAAAAAGGGAAACAAAAGCAAAATTGAAGAGTAAGGATTTTGAAGAAATAAGACAAAATAGAACAAATGGATAGGAATGCATGCAGATTCATTAAATTCATGTCTCAAGCAAAATAACATAAGTCTTATAGCCTCAGTCGGCTAATACAGTACAAGAAGGCGATTACATGAAAGCAACAACATCAACAACTAGCTCTGCCTGCCAATTGCTCAGCAATTCTTGATTGGTGGTGGGGTGGATGACTCCATATGCCCTTGAGCTTCCATCATCTAACGTGTTGATTGCTGGCCGGTTCGGTGCACAAGCATCATTCTCAGGCAAAATCACTTCGGCAGGAGCGGGAAACGTATCCTTCAAGTGAGGGATTAGTTGTGTCTCCCGTTTGCCAATTGTCAGAGCTTTGAAATTTGCTTCAAGGTTATCTTTATAACCGATCCCAGACATGTCTGACTTCTTTTGCAAGGATATAGGATCACGAATTCCCTGTAGGTGCCGACCCAAGCCTTTCCCTTCTTCATAGCCGCTTTTTGCCATGATTCGTGTTGCCACCCAATTCACATTACGCACTGGCGAGCCTTTTTCATCACCTCCAGGCTTATCCGCCTCAAAACTGTGGCATAGATTTGTTCTTTCTTCATTGGTGTTATCCACATACGGTAGGGACATAGGTTTTGAGACCATAATCTCTTTTTCACCACGAATCGTGATAACAGGCCCGTTTTCTACATATTCAACCCTCTGGTGTAGAGTGGAAAGTACTGCCCCAGCTTCGTGGATCCATGGTCGTCCTAATAGCATAGTATATGTTGACTCAATTGCCATGACTTGGAACAATACGCGGAACACACTTGGGCCAATTTCCAATAGTAGTACTATTTCACCGAGGATGCCCCTCTTAGACCCATCAAAACCCCAACTGTCATCGACTGAGGCGTTAAATCTTGTTCTTCCATTGCTAACGCCGTCAACATGGATGCTGGCATGATATTCAAAGCTGAACCACCATCGATTAGCACTTTGGCCACTACAAATCCCCGGCATTTCAAGGTGATATGTAGGGCTCGATTGTCCCTTTTTGCTCGAGATACCATTTCAGCGTCGGAGAATGTGATGAGATTAACTCGCTGCACAGGATCGACCATGTTTACCATGTTTTTAGGATTAACGTCAGGCTTGACAAAAGCTACCTCTAATATCTTCAACAGAGCTTTTCTATGTGCTTCAGAAGTTAGAATGAGAGAAAATAAGGAAATTCGGGCTGGAGTTCTCCTTAGTTGTTCCATAACATCATACTCACTTTGCTTTATTATCATCAATAATTCTTCTTCAGGCTGCTCTTTTTCTTCAACCTCATTTTCTTTCTCTTTCTTTTTCTTTTCAACCTCTTCTGGGCCAAAGTATCGGCCACTCCGGGTTATTCCCCCAACACTTACTATATTAGTAACAAACTTGTCAATCTTGCTTTGCTTGCTTGCCTCGCATGTTGAAGGACCTTTCACCACTTCAACTTTTGCATCATAGTTCCAGGGAACTGCATGAGTATCCTTGCAAGCAAGGGGTATGGGTTTTTTTACAGTCACCACGACCTTTTCTGACACAAGTGGCTGGTTGAGTGGCGGAAGTCTAAGCGCAAAGGGTTCTATAACATCGATCTCCTCATGAGGTATTGACCTCTTGGCTTTCACTACCCCTAGTGACATTAAACCTTGAACTCGAGCCTTGAAATCCCAACAATCTTCGATGTCATGACCTACACAACCATGGTGGTATACGCATTTATCCTCTTCGTCATATTTTTCGTATCTCGCCATCCCTTTCACCGGTGCTAGTGTCTCATACCCGGCCTATAACACCCCGCCTAATTCAATTATGTAATTAAATTAATTTAGGCTTTGAAATGCTTTAAATTGATTGTTAAGTAATTGAAATAGGGGACAACATTTAGAAATGTTGGGGGTGTGAGTAGCAAGGTGTAGTGTAGTTAAGTGATTGAAGGAAGGGTAATTTGGTCAAGCCATATTTTCCTTCTCCCTTTTCTCTCCTCACCCACGACATTCAGCCCCATTTTCTACTCTCTCTCTCTCAATTTTTCTGAACAAGGAAAGAAGAGGAAGAAGGTGGAGAGCTAAGGGGGGAGGAGAAGAGGAGAGTTAGTGCTTCCTTCATCTTTTCTTGCTTCTAAGCATTTGGAACTGAGTATTTGGGGCTACATTAAAGATCTGGAGCTGCTCTAGATCATTGGGAGAGAAGCTCGAATTTGAAGAAGAAGAGGAGGAGAGGATCTCAAGTCTTCAAGCTTCCTAGCTCATCTCTTTAAGCCAAAAGTGAGTTCTTCACACTTAGAGGTTGGGCAACCCATAAGACCCACCACTTAGGGATTTCCTTTTTAGCCTCATTTGTGTATCTTCTTGATTTCTAAGTTGGAAATGGTTGGAATACATGAATGGGTTTGGGTAAGAAGGAATATGCTTAAGTTGATGCTTTGATGTTTTGTGATATGTTGAAGCATGATGGATTGTATTTTATGTGTTATAGGTTGTCTTTAATCTTATGGATCAGTCATATGCTTGATTTAGAGTCTTAATCTTGATTGTGGTTGTTTGGGATTGAGGAGAAAGTGAGTTGGAAGTTAGAAATATGCAGAAAAACACGTTTCTGCATAATCCTGCAGGTTTGCGCGTGATGCGCCTCACAAGTGCGCGCGACGCGCAGCATTACAGAGTCAAAATGGAAAAATGCGCGTGACGCGCTGTACAAGTGCGCGCGACGCGCATAGAAATAGAGGCAACTCGCAAAAATGCGCGTGATGCGCTACTGTGTGCACGCGGTGCGCAACTCTGCAGTATGTCAACTTCGGGGATTTTATTAAAATACCAAATGAAGTCGGAATTGGGCATATGACCACTCGTTGGAAAGCTTAGGATGTATAGTTTCTAAATATAATTTTTAATTTAGGAAATACATACCCAATTAGTGCAGTTTTGAGCTACAAGATATGGGGTTCAGAAAACTGAACGCCAATTGTCCCCCAATTTGTAATATAAATGTGTTTTTTTCACTTCTAAGTTCATGAACATTGGTTTCTAGTGTTCTCAACCCTTAACGTGCGTAAACCTTATGATGTGTTATGAACTTATTGTGTATTATTTATTGAAGAGCTCCATGGAAAGTCATTGCAATACTTTCTTGGACTCATTGTATAATGTTTATTGAGGAGCTCCATGGAAAGTCACTGCTATACTTTCTTGGACTCATTGTGTATTGTTTATAGAGGAAGTCCACTGAGAGTCTATTTTATACTCCTTTGGATTCATTGTGTACTGTTTATCGAAGAATTCCGTTGGGAGTCACGTATATGCTCCTTTGGATTCATTGTGCAATTGTGATTGCTTATTGGTTTGTGATGATATTGTGAATTTCCTTTATAATGTTGTATTGGAAAAAGATGTGGTGAGGGGTCCATGGGAGGACTCACTGAGATTTTTATCTCACTCTTTTCTATTGTTTTTCAAATTCCCAGGATCCGAAAGGTGATCAGGTGAAATAGAGGCTTGACTTCCATTTAGTTCTATTGTGTAGTTTGGAAGGGTAGAGACTCCTTTATCATTTTGGATAAAAAAAAAAGAACCTTGTTATTGTATTTTGTGCTTCCAAGTATTTAACAATTGGAAAGTTGTAATCTAACTCGTAGATTATTGATTATGCGTGGAGTTTGGACTTGTAATTTAATTACCAAGTTTAAAGTATTGGGAACTTTGAGCCATTTATGTAAATCTTCGTTATTTCGAGTAAAATTGAATTACGGGCGTTACATTATGGTATCAGAGCGGTTTAGTCCATTAGGGACTGTGGTCTAGTATTGCGGATTTCCTTTTTGCTTGAAATTCTCTCTATATTCTTGTACTTAGTATGGAATATTAAGTCTGATCAGCTTAATACTTTATACCGTGTATGTAGAATATGGCAGATGAACATGGAAGGCACAGGAGGAGACACCACAGGCGAGATAAGGAGGAGGCTCGCTGGACTGATATGATGCAAATGTTGAGGGATCAGAATGAACTTCTGAGAGCCCAAAATGAAGCCACTAACAATATGATGCAACAATTTCTCCAGCAACAACAGCAAGTCACGTAACCACCTCCACCTGAGCAACCAGCTGTTCAACCAACTGACCCACATTCAGCTTTTCTTAAGTTTCATAAGCTTAATCCTCCGAGTTTCCCTGGAAGTGATGATGCTATGGAGGCTCAGCATTGGCTGGAAGCTATGGAACGAATATTCAAAGTGGTGCCATGTACGGAGGAACAAAAGGTAACCTGCGTTACACACTACCTCACTGAAGGGGCTGCCCATTGGTGGGAGGGGGCATGAGCATATTTGGAAGAAGATGAGGAACAGATTGAATGGGAAGACTTCAAGGAAGCCTTTTTGGAGAAATATTTTCCCCAAACGGTCAAGGATCGAAAGGAACGTGAGTTCACTCATTTTAAGACAGGGGATCTGACTATGTCTGAGTATGTCAGGAAGTTTGAGGAGTTGGCGAGGTTTTCTTCTCATGCCAAATATGCACCGGATGAGGCATGGAAAATAAACCAGCTTATGTGGGGACTTAGGGCTGACATTCAGAATAACTTAGCCCAACCTGAATTCTATACTTTTGCCTCGCTGGTTCGCAAAAGTTACAAAGCCGAAGAAAGCTTGAAGAAAATGTATGATGAACGTCAACTCCTATGGAAAAAGAGGAAGGATGAAGGTAAGCCATCCCAACCCTTCAAGGGTAAAGGAAGCAAGGATAAAGGAAAACATGTTCAATCTTCTGAGGCTCCCAGGTCGAAGGAATGTTCCAAATGTGGCAAGTTCGATAGGGGAGAGTACAATTCTGGGAAATCTGTCTGTTTTTACTGCCAATAACCAGGACATTTCATTAAGGATTGCCCCAAGATGAAAGCAAGGGAGGCGTCTCGACCTGATGACCAGTTGCAGGGACGTGTTCACACCTTGAGCGGTAAAAAGGCGAAGGGTGTGGAAAATCTGATGAAAGGTATATGTCTGCTTCATGATCACACTTTAGTAGTATTGTATGATTCTGGTGTGACCCATTCGTTCATTTCTCATAAGTGTGTGAAAAGGCTAGAGTTATGTGTTTCTTCCCTACCTATTCCTTTGAGTGTCCAAACCCCAGCTGAAGGTAGTATTCCCACTTCCCTGATATGCGAGAATTGTCCTCTCGTTATTCAAGGAAGAACGTTTGTGGTTAATTTGGTTTGTCTACCCTTAAAAGGAATGGACATCATCCTGGGTATGGATTGGTTATCGGCTAACCAAGTGGTTATGAATTGTTTTACAAAAACTATAGAATTCCCCTTAACTCAGTCCTTTCCTACTCAGGCTTGTCTGAATGAGATGGCTAGTGTCTTCCAAATACACCATTGCTTATTTGAGGGACACTTGGGTTATATTTTGTTACTCTCTTCAATTTCAGTTGTTGAATTAGAAACCGTTCCTATAGTGAATGAATTTTTAGATATATTCTCGGATGAGGTTACTTCTTTACCACCTGAAAGAGAGGTTGAGTTCTCAATAGAGTTAGCTCCAGGAGCGGGTCCAATTTCTATAGCACCGTATAGGATGTCCCCGTTAGAACTGCAAGAACTTAAGGTTCAATTGGAGGATTTGATTTCTAGGCGGTTCATTAGGCCTAGTGCTTCTCCTTGGGGAGCACCTGTTCTCCTTGTCAAGAAGAAGGATGGTAGGATGCGTTTGTGCATAGAATATAGGCAACTGAATAAGGTTACGATTAAGAATAAATATCCGCTTCCTAGGATTAATGACCTGTTAGACCAACTTAGGGGAGCTTCGGTATTCTCTAAGATTCATCTTAGGTCTGGATATCACCAAATCAGAGTCAAGGCTGAGGATATACCGAAAACCGCATTTAGGACTCGGTACGACCATTACGAGTATGTTGTGATGCCTTTTGGTTTAACAAACGCTCCGGTAATATTCATGGATTACATGAATAGAATTTTTCGACCTTACCTTGATAGATTTGTGGTGGTATTCATTGATGATATCCTTATATATTCTAGGGATTCCCAGGAGCACGCGGAACACCTTAGAATTATGTTAGGCATTCTTAGGGAGAAGAGATTGTTTGCAAAACTAGAGAAGTGTGAGTTCTGGCTTCAGGAAGTTAAGTTTTTGGGTCATGTCATTTCTCAGGCAGGAGTAGCAGTTGATCCTAGTAAGGTAGAGGCCGTCCTTGAATGGGAGCGACCCACTACTGTTACGGAAGTTAGGAGTTTCTTAGGATTAGCCGGGTATTACCGAAGGTTTATCCATGGATTCTCTCAATTGGTTCTTCCATTGACTCGATTGACCCGCAAGGGACAACCATTTGTGTGGGATAAAAGTTGTGAGGACAGTTTCCTAGAACTCAAGTTCCGGTTGACTAGTACGCCGGTTTTGATTATCCCTGACCCGACCTTAGCTTTCGAAGTTTTCACTGATGCTTCTAAAAAGGGTTTGGGTTGTGTCTTGATGCAGAATAGGCAAGTAGTCGCTTATGCATCTAGACAATTGAAGCCCCACGAGGAAAACTATCCAACTCACGATTTAGAGCTTGCAGCTATAGTCTTTGCCTTAAAAATCTGGCGCCATTATTTATACGGTTCCCGATTTGAAGTATTTAGCGATCATAAAAGTTTAAAATATCTGTTTAATCAAAGGGAGCTGAATATGAGGCAAAGGAGATGGGCAGAGTTCCTTAAGGACTATGATTTTGATCTAAAGTATCATCCGGGTAAGGCAAATGTAGTTGCCGATGCCCTGAGTCGGAAATCTCTTCATGCCTCTTCCATGATGGTTAGGGAGAGCATTGTTAGAATCTTTTAGAGATTTAAACTTAGGAATGTTCACAATTGGGGATAGTTTGATTGTAGGTGATAAATCTTCATCACATGAATATTTATATAGCTTAAGTTGAGTTTTTCATGATGAATGAAGAACATTTGAAGTCATTTATGTGCTTAAATTGATAAATTCATTGGTTCTCCTTATTTGTTCCCGAATCTATAGTGTGCAGAGTTATGCTTGGTCTCTATCTTTGTCTTTTTTTCACAGGAATTCAAGCATGAACGTTGAGCAAAAATGCCAAGAGGGAGGAGGTCAAGGAGCAAAGACCAATAGAGCAAAGCCCTTCATAATACACAAGATTCTGCTCAAAATAAGTGTTCTGTGCACTTGAGAGCACCGTAAGAGCACTTGAAGAGCGAGAAATCATTTCTGCTGTTTGAGCGGCGTGAAGAGCACCGTAAGAGCACTTGAAGAGCAGGAAATCAGTCCTCTTTGTTTGAGCAGCGTGAAGAGCATCCTAAGAGCAACTGCGCGTGGAATTAAAATTGTTCTTTGTCTCTCCGCCAAGAGCATTTGGAGCGCGTTTGGAGAGCAAAAATTCATGTCTTTACGTGTCGGTAGTGGCGTGAAAGCAGCGCGTGGAAGCACTTGGCGCTTTCTTCTGTGATGTCGATTAAATATCGCGTTTTTGCGAATCGAAATCATTCTTTATCATATCTAAGACCTAAAAACGCTGGGAGGCTGGTCTAGGGTGCTAGGGTTTCAATTTCTTCCATCTCCAAAGAGGATTCAAGCTTGGGAACAAGGATTGGAGGCTTGAATGGAGGGGGTTTATCTCTTTTCTCTATTTTTCTGGTTTGGTTCTTGTTTTTCTATGAGTAGCTAAATTCCTTGTACTAGGGTAAGATGAACTTTGTGGATCCTTTTATGTAATTGAATTCAGAGTTTTCAATGCAAGTTTGATGTATGTTATTTGATCAATTATTTCTGTTCTTAATGCGATTCTATGCTTGATCACCATGGGGTTGAACTAGGGTTTAACATCAATTGGAAAGTTGAAGTTTTAAACTTGCTTTGGGATATTTTGACATATCTATAGGGTTATAGGGATATAATTCTCTTTGGTATGAGTTTGTATGAATCCTCATCCTTATTGCTTGATTTGATTAATTGGAACCTAAGGGATTAGGGCTTATTAGTTGAATTAAAGGGATTAAGAGGAAAGGAATTTTCGTTAATCTAATTTAGAGGATTCGAACTTCAAATACGTAATCATTACTTGCATTGGAATAGCATTCAAGAGCGTAAAGGGTGAGACAAAGGGATTCGAACCCTAGTCACTCTATTCTCCTTAATATTTAAATCAATTGTTTTGTTAGTTATAATCTTATTGTTGAACACGAGTTACACAATTAAAACACTACTGCTCGTTAAATGCGATAGTTCAAATAGTACATCGTTGGTATAGTTAAGAATTGGTCACAATCCCTGTGGATACGATCTTTTATTACTTAACGACGAAATCGTACACTTGCGATTTTGGCCAACAAGTTTTTGGCGCCGTTGCCGAGGATTGTTGAATTAATTTTTAACAAGGCAAACGAGTACCTTTTTGAACTATTTCTTTTATTTATTTTCTGTTAAAAAAAATATATTAGTTGTTGCTTTGCTACTTACCTTTTGCCTTAGTTTTGTGCATGCGAGGTAAACAAACAGGTGAACTGTTGTTTGACCCAGAAATTGAAAAGACAGCGAAGGCTTTAAGAAAGAAGACAAAAGAGGCAAAACAGCAACAAAAACAATCCTCCGCATCTACTTCTCAAGTCACCACTCAAGAAGTCATGGGTGACCAACCACGTACTTTGGGTGATTTTGGGAGACGGAACAACCATGCCAGGACTGTCAATGCCTACCAACAGGGTGAGGCAAATGCCAATTTTGAAATCAAGCCGGCTTTGTTAAACACTCTCAAGCAAAGCCAATTCGCGGGGAATGAAATTGATGACCCAAATCAACACCTGGTGAGCTTCTATGAAATCTGTGATACTTTTGGGTTGGCTGGAGTGACTGAGGGAAGCAAGAAATTGAGGCTTTTCCCTTGGACCTTGCGAGAGAGAGCAAGAGATTCGCTAGACAGTAGGACACCTGGAGATCACTTGTGGTTTTAGAGACCAAATTAGGGATGCTCAAGCTTTGGATGCAGAATTGCAAGCTAGGAGACATCACCATGGATTCTCCGAAGCTGATGATGGTATGATCCTTTTCAATCAAAGGATTTGTGTTCCAAAAGATGTGGCACTCAAGAGTCAAATTCTTGAGGAAGCCCATAAGAGTGGCTTCTCGATACACCCTGGTTCTACCAAGATGTATCATGACCTTAGACAAAGGTATTGGTGGCCGGGAATGAAGAATGACATATGTGAGTTTGTAGCTCAATGCTTAGTCTGTCAGAAAACTAAAATAGAGCACCAAAGCCCTCCGGTTTACTTCAACCTCTAGAAATTCCAGAATGGAAATGGGAGGGCATATCCATGGACTTCGTGGTGGGTTTTCCCCACACACGGTCTGGGTATGACTCCATTTGGGTCATTGTTGACAGGCTAACTAAATCTGCTCATTTTCTCCCAATCAAGTCCACTTACAACACGGCAAGGTTAGCTAGGATGTATATTAGAGAAATTGTTAAACTCCACGGAGTACCCACTAGCATTGTCTCTGATAGAGATCCTAAGTTCACCTCCCGATTTTGGAAGCATTTCCAGCAGGCCTTAGGCACAAGGTTAAGTCTTAGCACCTCTTATCATCCACAGACGGATGGTCAGACAGAGCGTACTATCCAAACCCTAGAGGATATGCTTAGAGCATGCGTGTTAGATGATGGAGGTAGTTGGGATGAGCATTTGGCTCTCATTGAATTCGCTTACAACATTAGCTATCACTCTAGCATAGGCAATGCGCCGTATGAGGCACTCTACGGTCGCAAATGCAGAACTCCTCTGTGTTGGTTTAAGGTAGGTGAGAAAAGATTGTTAGG
Source organism: Calophaca sinica (assembly GCA_037113605.1). NCBI lineage: Eukaryota > Viridiplantae > Streptophyta > Magnoliopsida > Fabales > Fabaceae > Calophaca > Calophaca sinica. The sequence goes on along the minus strand of CM073734.1, from coordinate 95,602,695 downwards.
GCCAGACCTAATTCAGGAAACTACAGATCAAATCCGGAAGATTAGGGACAGGTTGATAATTGCTCAAAGTCGGCAGAAGAGTTATGCCGATGAGAGAAGGAAACCCCTTGAATTTGAATAGGAAGAACATGTGTTCCTAAGGGTCACTCCTATGATAGGCATTGGTAGGGCACTCCGAGCTAAAAAGCTTTGTCCTCGTTATATCGGTCCCTTTGAAATCCTTCAAAGAGTCGGTCCAGTTACTTATCAAATCGCTCTACCTCCATCTCTGTCAAGTCTACACAATGTGTTCCACGTGTCTCAGCTTAAAAAGTACATTCATGATCCTTGTCAACCCTTGGATCATGAGTCGATACAACTGAGATCAGATTTGACATACCAGCCTATGCCGAAACAAGTTGTGGACCGCAACTTCAAGAGGTTAAGGAATAAGGACGTTCCCTCGGTCAAGATCATCTGGGAAGGATCTACTTCTGAGGAGGCTACTTGGGAGACTAAGGAAGAAATGCGAACTCACTACCCGTATCTATTTCGATAGGTATGTACCTTGTTTCATTTTTGAGGACAAAAATTTTAAAAGGTGGGTAGTAGTGTAACACCCCGCCTAATTCAATTATGTAATTAAATTAATTTAGGCTTTGAAATGCTTTAAATTGATTGTTAAGTAATTGAAATAGGGGACAACATTTAGAAATGTTGGGGGTGTGAGTAGCAAGGTGTTGTGTAGTTAAGTGATTGAAGGAATGGTAATTTGGTCAAGCCACATTTTCCTTCTCCCTTTTCTCTCCTCACCCACGACATTCAGCCCCATTTTCTACTCTCTCTCTCTCTCAATTTTTCTGAACAAGCAAAGAAGAGGAAGAAGGTGGAGAGCTAAGGGGGGAGGAGAAGAGGAGAGTTGGTGCTTCCTTCATCTTTTCTTGCTTCTAAGCATTTGGAACTGAGTATTTGGGGCTACATTGAAGATTTGGAGATGCTCTAGATCATTGGGAGAGAAGCTCGAATTTGAAGAAGAAGAGGAGGAGAGGATCTCAAGTCTTCAAGCTTCCTAGCTCATCTCTTTGTGCCAAAAGTGAGTTCTTCACACTTAGAGGTTGGGCAACCCATAAGACCCACCACTTAGGGTTTTCCTTTTTAGCCTCATTTGTGTATCTTCTTGATTTCTAAGTTGGAAATGGTTGAAATACATGAATGGGTTTGGGTAAGAAGGAATATGCTTAAGTTGATGCTTTGATGTTTTGTGATATGTTGAAGCATGATGGATTGTATTTTATGTGTTATAGGTTGTCTTTAATCTTATGGATCAGTCATATGCTTGATTTAGAGTCTTAATCTTGATTGTGGTTGTTTGGGATTGAGGAGAAAGTGAGTTGGAAGTCAGAAATATGCAGAAAAACACGTTTCTGCATAATCCTGCAGGTTTGCGCATGATGCGCCTCACAAGTGCGCGTGACGCGTAGTATTACAGAGTCAAAATGGAAAAATGCGCGTGACGCGCTGTACAAGTGCACGCGATGCGCATAGAAATAGAGGCAACTCGCAAAAATGCGCGTGATGCGCTACTGTGTGTGCGCGGTGCGCAACTCTGCAGTATGTCAACTTCGGGGATTTTATTAAAATACCAAATGAAGTCGGAATTGGGCATATGACCACTCGTTGGAAAGCTTAGGATGTATAGTTTCTAAATCTAATTTTTAATTTAGGAAATACATACCCAATTAGTGCAGTTTTGAGCTACAAGCTATGGGGTTCAGAAAACTGAACGCCAATTGTCCCCCAATTTGTAATATAAATGTGTTTTTTTCACTTCTAAGTTCATGAACACTGGTTTCTAGTGTTCTCAACCCTTAACGTGCGTAAACCTTATGATGTGTTATGAACTTATTGTGTATTGTTTATTGAAGAGCTCCATGGAAAGTCATTGCAATACTTTCTTGGACTCATTGTGTAATGTTTATTGAGGAGCTCCATGGAAAGTCACTGCTATACTTTCTTGGACTCATTGTGTATTGTTTATAGAGGAAGTCCACTGAGAGTCTATTTTATACTCCTTTGGATTCATTGTGTACTGTTTATCGAAGAATTCCGTTGGGAGTCACGTATGTGCTCCTTTGGATTCATTGTGCAATTGTGATTGCTTATTGGATTGTGATGATATTGTGAATTTCCTTTATAATGTTGTATTGGAAAAAGATGTGGTGAGGGGTCCATGGGAGGACTCACTGAGATTTTTATCTCACTCTTTTCTATTGTTTTTCAGATTCCCAGGATCCGAAAGGTGATCAGGTGAAATAGAGGTTTGACTTCCATTTAGTTCTATTGTGTAGTTTGGAAGGGTAGAGACTCCTTTATCATTTTGGATAAAAAAAAAGAACCTTGTTATTGTATTTTGTGCTTCCAAGTATTTAACAATTGGAAAGTTGTAATCTAACTCGTAGATTATTGATTATGCGTGGAGTTTGGACTTGTAATTTAATTACCAAGTTTAAAGTATTGGGAACTTTGAGCCATTTATGTAAATCTTCGTTATTTCGAGTAAAATTGAATTACGGGCGTTACACGGCCTTTCGTAACCCCTCCCATATCTCTATCATGGGTGTTTGGAGTTTCAAAACACTCTTGATAGGACTTTTGTTTTCTCCTACTACACTCACTGAGTTGCCCTTGTTGTGATTTGGGAGCGGGTTGTTGACAACATTTGACCCTTTTTCTTCCTGGATATCCAATTTTCCATGAGCAATCAGCTTTCTAATAGCGGACTTGAAAGCTTCACAATCCTCGATGGAGTGGCATGCGACTCCCATATGAAATTCACAAGTCGAATTTGGGTTATACCAAGCCGGAAATGAGGGTTCCATCGACTTCACCGGAATTCCCGTAATCAGATCGGCATCATACAAACGCCGGAATAGTTCTGCATTGGTGATGGATATCCTGGGAAATGGGGGTAGGTTGGATATTCTATTTTGGCCTGAGTTTTAGTATGGGGGTCGGGCTTAGTGATAGGTTGGGCGATTATATTGGTAGTTTGGACGTGGTTGGGGATAGGTAGCAGGAATGTTGTTCATGGGAAATGATGGTATGGGTGATGGGTTTGTGTTTGGGGTGATCTGGTATAATGGATAAGGCATTCTGGGATGAGGATGGTTATATTGTGGATGTTGGTGGGAGTAATTTGGTGTGGCTCGAACAAGGCTCACTTCTGGATCTTTTTTCTTTTGTGGGAAATTTTTCTTTGTCTGTCTGGTCTCTGTCTGTTCTACTGGCAACTTTTCGGCTCTTGCCAGCATCTCAATTCTCTCTCTAGCAGCTATAAGGTCAGCAAAGTCTCTGTATGTAGCTCCAGCCATTGTTACAGCATAAGGAGTCCCCAAGGTCCCCAAGAAATAAGAGCATGTTTCAGTCATGGTGAGCGATGGCTGGACTTATGCAGCAAGGGCTCTCCACCTCTGAGCATACTGCTTAAAGGTTTCTTCACTCTTCTTTTGCAGTATTCCCAACTGCTCACGAGTCGGAGCCGTATCCAGGTTGAACCTGTATTGGCTCATGAAGGCATTAGCAAGATCTTTCCAACCATCAATTTTCGAATGGTCTAACTGGATGTACCGTTCTAAAGCCGGTCCGGTCAAGCTTTCATGAAAAAAGTTGACGAGGAATTTTTCATCTTTGGACTATATCGACATTTTGGTGCAATAGGTCCTTAGGTGCAGCAGGGGGTTAGTGCTTCCATCGTATTTTGTGAAGTCTGAGACCTTGAAATCACGAGGAATTATTACCTCTGAGGTTGGGCAAAGTTCCTCTAATCCCAAAGATCCAAAATTACTAGGCCCCTGCATCGCCTTAATCTTTTCCTCCATCTTTTGCATCCATTGCTCCCTAGCCTTGTCTTTCCTTACTGATGCGTGCCCCTCCTCTATGTCGTACTCCACATGTGGCACTCCACCACCTCCACCTCTTTTATACTGGTTTTCAACCCCATTGTGGCCCATAGCTTCATACCCCATTCCTATAGGGATGGTGAACGACCCTAATGCTTGGTTGTGCACATTTTTTGCGTTGACATGGTTATGGATCCCTACTCCCATGAAAGTGGGTACTCCAGAGGTATTGAGATTCTGGGTTCCCATGGTGGTCTTATTCGCTGCCAACATAGTGAACGCTTCTTTCATGGCCGACAATGCCTCTTCAATACGAGTTTGAACAGCGACCATCTCATCTATTCTCTCTTTCACTGTGTCCACTTCTTGAGTCAAGTTCCTTCCCTGCAACTCTTCTTCACCCGACATTTTTGCTCAGCTCCTAGTAAAGTACACTCAAGTTTGATTGATCTTTACTTTCCTGGAACGCGCAATGGTTGCCAAATCCCAGGAAAATGTGTGATGAGAAATGTTTTGATGAAATATGTATATTTTTTTTAGCAAGCGAAGGTGGTAAGAGGTAGAGTAGCTCCCTTCGTGACCTACATCGGTTCACCCATACTAACGGGCCTGAGTCTAATGGATCTAAGTTTTTTCTACAGTGTATACTCACAATAGGTGGTTGTTGTAACCTACAGGCATTTAGGTCTTTAGAGCCAAGTACTCTTTCGGGATGTTGGCCACACCAGGATGTACATCCAAAATGTGGGCACCCACAAAAAAAGTCGCACTCTAAATGAGGAATTCATGGTAGCCACACAGGAAGTGTATCCGAAATGGCTTCCACTACACAACCTCTTACTAACTTAGGCTTCATTCAGGCCCGGGTATATGGCCTCACTCAAAGTGTGTGTTCAAAGTGTAAGTGTGGTGTGTGAAGGGAGCATACAAACCTCGAACCCTAAAAACAAAAATAAAAATCAGCCCAAACCTGCAATGTGATCTATGAAACAAAAGCACAAAAATATAAAGTGTCTTCTAACCTAGGGTTCAATATTCACAAAAATAATTAAGTAAAAATAAAAACATATATACAAACATGTGGAATATATACATAATAATAATAATAATAATAATAATAATAATAATAATAATAATAATAATAATAATAATAATAATAATAAAATAGGGAAATAAAATAATACTTAATAAGAAAAATGAAATAAATATTTACAAATTAAGGAAGCAAATCAATTAGATATCAATTAATATTAGCATTTAAATATATAAATAAGGAAGAAAACAAATCAATTTGGGTATCAAATAAATGCACCCATAGAAATAAACTCAATCATTAATTTAAACATATATACCAATAAAAGAAGCAGATTAATCAAATAAAAACAAATCAATCAAAATAAAAAAAGGAATCAACTACAAAAACGAAGAAAATAGAGAAAAAAAAGAGTGAAACAAATTAGATTTGCACAACCAATCAAAATGGATTTGATTCTCAAAGTCCCCAGTGGAGTCGCCATCTGTAACGATCCAAAGGTTTAGGAGCCGCCACCAATTTTATTAAATTTAGGGAAAATTAGAAAACATAAAAAAAGGTGATCTTTAAAAACCATACTGAGTTCGGGAATCGATTACGCATGGAGAAGGGTGGAGACTAAACCCCACAACACCCCCAACAACCTGTCCTATGACAGTTACCCAAAATTAATTGTGCAAACTAATATAAATATTTGTTTCACCCTAAAATAAAATAAAATTAATACTAAGTGTAAAAATGAATATTAAAAAAAGACTAAATTAGAAAAATTTAAATTTGACTTGACGGGATTGGCCCGCTCCTACGTATCCTCCGGTGCAATGAGGAACTCAAAAGTCACGTAGTTCTTCTAGAAAATATTTGTGTGTTGGTTTGTTTTTAATTTTTTCTAAAGAGTTTAAAATTACCAAGTTATCGCAACTCAGGCGTCCCAAACCGGAGATTAACAAGATGTCACATCTCAGCTAATCCCATTTTGTTCTAAAAAAATAACTTTTCCTTTTTTTGATTTAATAGCATTAAATAGAATAGTAAATTAAATACGATGTATGATGAATTAAAATTTAGTTGAGTAAAATTGTCCTAATTTAACTAGTAAAAAAAAGAGGTATCCACATTCCTTAAGCAAAAAAAAAAAACAAATGGGTAGAAGCCCAATACTTACAAATAAAACCCAATTGAATGAATAATGATAATATATAAAAAAAAAGAAAAAAAGAAAATGGTAAAAGAAAAAAAAGAAAATGGGCTGAAGCCAAACCAACTAAAAAAAAAGAATTGATAAAAAAATAAAAATAAATAAAAGGGCAGGGGTATCTCACAGGTTTCATTTGAAACCCTAAAATTGAAAATCAAAAGAAAAGCTGCTAGGAGCAGTTGTGAGCGAGAAGGGAATTGAGGCGATTGGCGCAAGGGAGAGGGGAAAGGGGGTGCGGCCGGCGCGCGCGACCGCGAGCGAGAGGTGGGGAAGGGATGAGGGTGCGAGAGAGAGAGAGGGACACAGGGAAGATAGGGGCGCGAAGGAGAGGTAGAAGGGGAAAGGGGGTGCGAAGGAGAGGTAGAAGGGGAAAGGGGGATGAGGGAGGTCACGAAGGAGAGGGAGAGGGAGAGGGCGCAGGAAAGAAAAAAAAGAGGGATGACCCAAACCTTCTTCTTCTCTTCTCCTCTTTTCTTCTTCCCTTTCTTTTCTTCTCTGTTTCTTCTCTTTTCTTTTTTTGTTATTTGTCTCTATTTGTTTCAGTTTGGTGAATTAGGGCTTCAATGTGGAGCCTCTAATTCTTTGGTTGGTGGTAGAAAATACCCAGAAATTTTTTGTATTCTTTTTTGTTCCTGCCCCTGTGATTCTGTTGTTGTTGTTGTTGTATTTATAGAGTTGAGGGGCTCTAATGAGACAAGGGTTGTTGACCCTTGTATTGGCCATTTGTTGCAGGGATGGTTGGTGGTTGCAGAGGATGGCTGGTGGTGTCTGCAAAGCTGCTTGGTTGGAGAAGAAATGGAAAAAAAATAAAGGAACAAGAAGAAAGGTCTTTGGATTTATTGCTAAAAATCTTTCTTTGCTTCTTTGGTGTTGTTGGTTGTTCGACCCCCTCTGTTCTTTCTTCCTTTTTTCTTTGTCTGTTTGTTACTCATTTTTTGTAACACTTATTCATTCTGGACCTTTTTGTATCCTTTTGCAATGTTTTTTTTTGGACATGTAATGGACATTGATGGTAAATTTGTGCCTCTTTTTTTTTTTATCACAATTGGGCTGGAATTGACCCAAAGAGCTAACTCAAAAATAGGCCTAACAATGGGTCAGATGAAATAAGACAAAAATGAGATAAGATAAAATAAAGACTGAAAATTCAATATGTATAAAGAAAATATTTTTGTGATTTTTTTTTTTAAAAAAAATGTTCGGTCAAAATTGGGTGTTCACAGATATGACACTGATTTATTTTATATTTATTGAGATATGTTTTTCCTTATTTCCTCTTTGTAAATATTCCATATTTCCTTGTTTCCTCTTTTTATTGGAAAAACATATTTGCATCATATCTTTCACATATCTTCCCTATATCTGATAAATAAACAAAACATCATATCTCATGAGTCCCACTTAGGAGGGAACCTACCCAACACATTATTGAATGATATGTAGTCAAGGAAGCTATTGAATTTTATGGATGATTGTTTCTTTAACGTGCGATGTCACAAACACTAGAAGGTGATCTAATAGGAGATAACAATTTGTATATGAGAGATGATCATGTAAAGAGGATTTAGATAAATCTATTTCTCCATGGTTATAGGGGACAAATAAAATATCAGCCTCACGAGGAAAAGGAAAAAATGAGTAAAACATGTATGTTTATTTTCTACACATTCTTCAATATGACTTATTTATTTTGCTGGTAGAGTTACTCTAGCTCAATCTTCTCTTTGCAGTATCCCTGGTTACATCCTTCAGACTACTTGCATCCCTCTCTCTGTTTGTGATGAAGCTGAAAGAATTTGCAGGAATTTCATCTGGGGGAGCTCACATGACCGTATGAAATGTCATCTGATCTCTTGGGAAAGTATTTGTATGCCCAAATAAGGGTGATCTAGGATTTCGTTGGCTTTGGACTCTTAATTTAGCTTATATGATGAAGCTTGCCTGGAATATGATAGCCCATCCTAATAAATTTTGGGTGCAGATTTTCCGTGCTAAGTATTCCTGCAAAGAGCAAACCATTCTTGTGGCTGAGCCTAACCGCGGTGCTACCCTAGTTTGGAGAGGTATTTCAGCAGTTTGGCACCATGTTGAAACTAACTTGACCTGGATTGTGAATGATGGCCATACCATCCGCTTTTGGCAGGATCCTAGGGTCTAACTCACAGTCTCCTGAAGGATAGAGTCATCTTTGATGTCCCTCCTGGTGAAAACGAATTCTCAGTCATAAATTATGCTAATGATGATGGTTAGAACTGGGCCAAGCTTTCTCATTTTCTCCCTGCCAATGTCTGCTCAAAAATTGCTAGTATCAAGCCCCCTACTCGTGGTTCCAATGATATGCCATGTTGGGCTCTTACTAGTAATGGTGATTTCTCGTTGAAATCATCTTATCTTTATCTTTTTGGGGAGCCTGACTGCGATCGTAATTCTACTTCTCTTTTTTCCTTAGCCTGGCAATGGCATGGCCTGCAACGAGTTCGTGCTTTCCTTTGGAAATTATGCCATGGGAAACTCCTTACGAACATGGAAAGAGTAAAGCGTCATATGACCCAAGACAACTCTTGTCCTCGATGCGTCAACGCCGAAGAGCACATTCTTCATGCTATTCGAGATTGCTATGATGTTAGGGGGCATTGGAATAGGATTATTGCAGACGACCACTGGAGTAAATTCCTTAGCCTTGGCCTTTTTGATTGGCTCGAGTGGAATCTTACTACCACTGATATTGGGCCTCCTGGAGTGTACTGGCCTACCCTCTTTGGTATTACTGCTTGGAGCTTATGGAGGGATCGTAACTCCCTTATCTTCGATGGCAAGTCTGAGCTCGGTACTTCTCTTGCTCATGTTATTGATGGGCATGTTCATGCAATTTGCCTTGATAGGTCGAAGCAGCTTCCTAACTACTATGCGAAGCAAAAGAGTGAACTTCATATTGCTTGGTACCCCCTCCCCCTCCCTCTTTCAAGTTGAATGTTGATGGTTCTCATAGTACAAAGGACCATATATCAGCTTCTGGAGGCTTAATCTGAGATTTCATGGGAAATTTCATTAAAGGCTTCCATTGTAACATTGGAACCTCCACTGCCATTTATGCTGAACTCTGGGGTTTGTATCTTGGTTTGAAACTTGCCTCACAGCTTCATATTCCCACTCTCCTTATAGAGGTTACTCCCAAACGGTGACTAGATTTGTTTCTAACGGATTCTATTCCAATGCATCTCTCCAGCCGCTCCTCTCAGAAATTCTTCATCTCATGCGACCTCCTAATTGGCGGGTTTCTCTATCTCATGTTTATCGCGAAGCAAATAGTTGTGCGGACCTTCTTGCTAATCTGGGTCATAGTGGAAATTTCACTTGGACTATTCTAGATATCCCCCTCCCCATTGAAGTTGCGTCTTCATTTTGATGCTATAGGGTGTAGTACACCCCGCTTTGTTGCTTAACCTTTTTTGCTATTTCCTTTCTCAATAAAAAAAGATTTATTATGATTACACACGAATTGTATGAGACCCGGGGTCTTGTGGGGAAATGTGAGACTTTCGTTTACTAGCAAACAAATAGTACCAGGTCCAGGCATGGCAGATATTTTACTTATTGGATGGATTTTTTAAATGTAAAATTTGGCTAAATTACTTTATTACTACCTCCATTCCTTTTTAGGTCTATTTTTCAGGAAAAAAATTAGTTACTATTTATACGTCATTTTTAAAGTTTAAGGCCACATTAATTACTTTTTCTATCGAGTATACCCTTAACTATTTTTTTGATCAAATACCCTTAACTATTTAATGTATAGAGAGAAATATGTATAATAAAAAAAGTAGATGGTATCACGGAAAAAGACTAATAGTTTTATAAAAAAAGGGTTAAATACCTTTTTAGTCCTTATAAAATTTCCAACATTTGAGTTTAGTCCCTACACAATTTTTCTTCTATGTTTAGTCTCTCACTTATTCGTCGTTTGCATCTTTAGTCCCCACGATTAAATTGTTGATGATTTGGCAAACAGAAGTATAGTTGTACCTTGCCACATGAATATTTCAATTGACGTGACGTCCACGTGGCAAATGAGTCATCACTTTAATAATATTTTACTATTAACATTTTTAGTATTAATTAACATTTTTTAAAACAATTAAATAAAAATAAAAAACCCTAATGTCTAATGTTTACTTCCCCCTCCCCAAATCTAAACTTATTTCCTAAATCAAGATCTCAAAACTCTATGACGCGGAGAAGATGAGGTGGATGCGAAAAGGTGGTGCTTCCAAGGAGCTTGGGTGGTTGTTTGGGGTGTGGCCAAAGTTACGGTGGAGGTCAAGTTGCAGAGGGCCGAGTCGGACAACATTCTCGATGGTTGTGGATGTTTGCCATTGGCTTGGAGGTGGAATCGTCATGGTAGAGGCAGAGCGCTAGCACGGTTCACCAGAAGGAGATGTGTGGTCGCACATGTGAGGGTATTGTCGTGATGGCGACACGGCCAAAGAAGAGGTCATGCTATCTAGGGTGTGCAACGGTTTTAGGTGGGTCTCAGGAGAAAGAGATCGGCACAATGTGGTGAACCGATGACCGACATTGGGTTTGGATAAAAATGATTTAATTTTTTCTAATAGTTTTGTGGATGAATGGATTTTCATCCGTCAAAATAGTGTTAATAGATGAATTGAATGATTTTTATTAAATGGGTGAAGGATGAATTGAATTTTTTGAATGCTTTTTTAGTGCATCAAAACGGATTAATGGATTTTTTTTATTCCCTCCGTTTATATGCAGAATTTTTTTTTGATCCAATTAATTTATCTATTCGATAGACCTACTTTAGGCCAGTCATGTTGCATCTCAGTAATGCACGCAATTAACCGCACAGACTCATCGTTCTCCTCTTTTTTCATGACTTCTCCGTGCGTTTTACAGAAATTAAGTACTCTATTTTGCTATTTAAAGCGTACTCTTCTAATGCAGAAAACATATACTCCATGGCTAGCTGATAGACAATTTGCTTTTTCCTAATTAGTAACAATCAACCAAAAACATATGATTGCATGTTGCCGTAGGGATCGAGAGCATTAGCTTTTTAATCGAACTGTGTTTCTTTGAGACACATCAATTGATAATGCTATTTCCCAACAAGTTTTTGGACGAGTTTCAACTTGTCAGAAGTAAGAGAGCAGCCCATGAAACCTTTTCTTTCATGTCATATCTTTATGTTATGAATTATTTATAGGTTTAATTACTCAAGTTCTCTAAACTATTTAAGAATTTTTAAGTAGGTCTCTGAACTAAAAAAAATTGTAATTGGGTCTTTGGACTTTTCAATATTTTATAATTGAGTCACTGCATATTAAAACATTTTAAATAACTAGTAATTAGGTACTTTAACTTTTAAATAAGTTGTAATTAGGTCCCTACATTCAAGGACGTGATTATAAATTATTTAAAAGTTTGGAGACCTAATTACAAATTATTTAAAAGTTCAGGGACCCAATTAAAATACAGGGATCTAATTACAATTTATTAAAAAGTTTAGGGACCCAATTACAAATTTTTTAGTTCAAGGATCTATTTAGAATTTTTCAAATAATTCAGGGACCTACAAAATAATTAAATCTTATTTATAATTTGTGGCAATTATTTAAGCAGAGGAAAAGACTTTAACTGAAAAAAATGTTGCTTTTTTTTATGTCTACAAACGGAGTGGCAAACACCACCGGTAAACTCACACACGCAAAGTGAGGATCCCGGGCTCGAACCCGGGCAACCACGGAAAATGTCTAGCCTAACAATGTCGGATTCAAGGACTCAATTACAAATTATTTAAAAGTTTGGAGACTTAATTACAAATTATTTAAAAGTTCAGGGATCTAATTACAATTTATTAAAAAGTTTAGGGACACAATTACAAATTTTTTTAGTTCAAGAACTTATTTAGAATTTTTCAAATAATTCAGGGACCTATAGAGTAATTAAATCTTATTTATAATTGGTGGCAATTATTTAAGCAGAGGAAAAGACTTTAACTGAAAAAATGTTGCTTTTTTTTATTTCTGCAAACGGAGTGGTAAGTACCACCCGTAAACTCACACACGCAAAGTGAGGATCTCGGGCTCGAACTCGGGCAACCACAGAAAATGTCTAGCCTAACAATATTGGCTTACGCCAGTTGTGCTAGCCTGACGGACTGAAAAAAAAAATGTTGCTAATCTCTCTGGAAAAATGAATCATAATTATGATAATTCTTAAAAAAAATAGAAAAAGTAGTTTCTATTGGACACTTTATTCGCATGAGGGGAAACAAAAGGAAGTGGTATAAGGAATATGGTGTGATTGAATTGCGACCTCTAGTTGTTTTTCTAGTTATTAGGTACCATTCCTTTATTTTTTCCGGGGGGTGATTCCCCCTGTTGCTCAAAAAAAAAAAAAGTACCATTCCTTTATGGGTTCTAGCGTTTCTTATTACCGATCATGAATTTTGTCAACTTTCATGCAGGTGATCACTATTATTGCCTCTAAGAATAAGGAAAACAAAAGGGTTGGAAAAAGATAAATTCACTGAAGCACATTATCCAACCGTGAGAAAAGCGAAGAAAAATAGGAGCCCAATCAATCATCCCTTTCAAATAAGATCATCTGGGGTAATCTAAAAAGAGTTTTTAGATACTATTATCCAACTACAGCAATATTCTCCCTCCATGCTTGCAATCATGGACAAGTTTGCGGCGAGCCACGTTAATTTTGGAACCTAGAGGTTGCAGTAGCTGAGCTACCGCATTCAGAGAGGCAAAAATGAATCTTCTTGTTAGATATGATAAGAGATTGCAAAAGATATATGCCAAAGTAGTACGGCTCTGCCCCATTCCTCTCGTTGTATATGGAATATATTATCTATTTAAAAAAACTTAACCATACTAAAACTCATTCACTCCCTCAAAACTGTTTTTTTAAAAGAAATTATTTTCTCTTAAAAAACTCAATTCTCTCAAATTCTCGATCTACAATGCTCGTGTTAACTGCTACTAGATGAGAATATATGATTTATTCCTTTAATTTTCTTGACAAAATAATTTATTCCTTGTTGGATGACACTTTTACCTACAACACAACATGGTATGACCAGGTGGCCTATCCCTATGCTTACTTGCTTAATCAGCACCCAATGTCTTTAGCTGCAATTCGTACAGTGTTTTGTCAATTCCATTGTTTTTCTCCATTTAGCTTAACAACTGCGTGCCACACTTCTCCTTCTTTTGTTTGACTTAATATATATGCCTTATCCTATATATGTGAGCAATAACCGATTAACCGGGGCTTGTCCACGTTTGAAGCTGTCTCTCTAAATACATGTACATAAGGACATGCATGGAAGTTGTTATGTTCCATCCACACATGAACGGATCCAGAAACTTCGATTAGTGAGAGCAAAATCATATACTATAAATATTTATATAAAAAATACATCAAAACATAAGTGATAACATAATGACATCATTATCATTAAGTAAAAATTGGATATTAACAAAACTATAACATTATGTACCCAAAAATTTGAAGAAATCCCATCATCTACAAATTATAATTGTTCTCTACTTGTTTTCATTTTTTGAAGTTGTTGTATGATTTTTTTTTTCCATTTTCAACACTATTAAAAATATGTCTCTATGTATGTGACCAAACAATCATTCAACAATTCATCCCCCAATCATATCAAAAGAGAGTAACTCATTTTCTATTTTTTCTCTTTAGTGGGGTCAATACTTAATTTTAAGTGGGGGCAAAAATAAAATTACTCAATAATTAGTTGAAAAACAAATAAGTTAGTGGGGTCAGGTGCCCCCAATTTGCACCAAGTGCATCCGTCTCTGCATCCACATAGTGTGAACCAATATATATAAAAGAACGTGGATTTAACACGGCTCTCAATTATGAGGGTCCCAAGTGTAGCTTAAGTGGTTAAGCTGAGATATTTGAAGAAGTTGGAGAATGAGGTACAGGTTCAAACCCTATCTACTAACATAATTCACTGACAACTAATATTTGCCTATAAAAAAATTGTGAGGAATTTTTGGGTGGCATAAATTATATGGTTGATTTTTATTTTTGGTTATAATTAAAGGGGCTATTTGCTTATTATCTTCTCCAAAGTCAAATAACACGGAGGAAGCATGAAAAAGCGAAAGAGATAATAATCGAACAAAATATCCTAGTGAATTATATTGCTACAGAAAGAAAGAGAATAAAACAGAAAAGAGGTGCCTAGCTCCAAATATATGGCCATTATGATTTTCACCAAAGATGACAGACAAAATCTATAAAGCTGTAGATGATGTATTCCATTTTTGGATACATGCGGCGTATGGCTATTGGCATTGCATATCCCTGTCGTTCACCTCCATGCCTTCACGATATTGTGATCGAAGTGATTCATACCTATTATCTATTTATAAAACTTTACTACTTTTAGGCATTTTTGTTAACCTTTTTTTTGTTTTTTGTTTATTTTGTGGTCGCATATTTTTTGGGTTGTAGTTTGTGTTATTACTTTAAGAGAGAATATCATGTTTGGTGACCTATACGTTGTTGTGATTGTCCCAATTATTTTTGCATAACCGGTGGCCTTTTTTTAACTAGAGTGGTGTGTTGGGATACGTGGGTGGGAATCGATGTGTTGGAGGACATGGACACAGGCACCATTAATATTTTCTTGGTGATTAATCTTGCCAAATATTGCAGAAGGTTGTTACTCGGTGCAATTGATCTCAAGACTAATATCTTTCGGGATACATGTAACAACCACTTCTCGCTATCACCGTATGTGAAATAGCAATGACACATCAACAACTCTTGAATATTTACGGAATTAACAATAAAACGGAACTCAGTTCTCAATAATTTTGTAATGCTTCAATAGATTAGAAAATTTGAGTGATGGAAGGACAGAACTAACCGGTTTCTCTCGAAAGTAAATTATTAACATGCCAAGAAGATGAGAACAATTGAAACGAAGAGAGAATAAAAGCTAGAAACCAAAATACTGAACGTGACTTTTGGAAACAAGAAAAACTTTGTGTGCGTTTGGTTCCACGTGAGTGAAAATTGATTTTAAATGAATTGATTTTGTAAAATTAATTTTAGTTGAAAGTGAGTTGAAAGTAAAGTGATTTATATTTGGATATGTTTTTCACAAAAATGAATTTGCAAAGAAAAATTATTTAGATAATTTTGGTTAAAATTGTTTTTGAACGTGTAATTATTACTGAAACGGGTTTCAATGTTTATATGTGCATACTTTTTAACATATATATCTTTTTTATTTTATTCTTTATCTTTTTTTTATAAGCTTTTTATTCTTTATCTTTGATTTCTTGCGTTTTGTCAATTTATAAAAGGTAAAAATTATGTTTATATATAATACTCTTTAACTTAATTTCGGTGATTTATTGGTTATAAAAAAACTTAAATTAAGACACTACAACGTTGTTTACTAAATTAAGACAGAGACTTCCACGATTTTTTAATAGAAGGGACTTCCACTTTTTCCTTTTTTTCTAGGGTCTCCATTTTCTTCTTTATCACTTATTTTTATTGTTTTGTTAATTTATCAACTATTAAAGAAATGGGCCTTTTTTGAGCCCAATACCTCTTCTCTTCCCTAACCTAGAGAAAGAGGGTTTCTCTGTTGCAAAACCAGAAAGGCAAGAACAGCTACCAGAAAAGCAGGAAAGAAGGGGCCAAGGGTAAAGCTAGGGAATTGGCTGTGACAGTATTAAAATCGATTTTGTCCTGAAGTAAAAGCTAGGAATAGTTGCTTCAGCTAGAATCAATTTCAAGATCCAAAATCACTTTCTAACTTGAGATTCAAACATCTTCCAAAACAAGTTAAATCACGTTGGATCACTACTAACGCACAATTGATCTTGTTGGACGTGAACCAAACAGGCACTTAGAGATTATTATCTGTGTTAAAAAAGTTGAAAGAAAAGCAAGGCGCTACACCTATATATCTTGTTGTACGACCTTTTTTATTTGATAAGCAAAATTTATTGAAAGGGAGTACAAGGAGTACCCCAACTTGAGAAGCATAAATCTGAATTCTACCCTCCCTATAAACCACCCCAAGAAAGTATTTTAATTTGGACAATGACTGCAGTAAAATTTGCAACCGCCCCCTGGAAAACTATTTTGTTTCTCAAACTCCAAAGTGACCAAATAACTGCAAACCAGAAAATATGTCTTACCTCCCCCGAAAAAATACCCTTGCTGCAAAAAGTGGCTTAGTCCATCCCAATGATAAACCCCCTCAAACCCTAGCCATACTTGGATATTAGACCAAACCTTGTAAGAGAATGGACATGAAAAAAAAGTAAGCGATCACATTTAAAACAAAACAAAAGCAATTGAATTAATTGTGTATAATAGCTACACAATCAATTTCGGAAATAGATTAAGTGACTTTGGGATTTGGTATTCTTGATGTTTTTGTCTCTTTTTCTCTCATTTGATATTCTCTTTCATTTTATCTTATTTTTCTCTCTCATTGTTCTCTCTCCAAAAAAATGCCCAAAAAATCAAAGCCACCACCTATGAAACTAAAAGTCACCGAATTCAAATTCATCTATTTCAACGGTTAAGAAGAAAAAAACCGATCAAATTGGAGATATAGTAAAGATATAGTATATGTTACAGTTTTGTTTAACAGCAAAAAAGAATATATTATTAATAAATAGGAGTACTTCAGGGGTACTCCAACCCTTATACATTAAGTGCAAAAGGGGCACTCCAACCCATAATACTGAGTACAAAGGGGTACTCCAACCCGATACCTCTAGGGCAACAACCCAAAACAACTATACTCCTAATTCCCTCCTAGTACTTCCTCACCTAGATAAACAACCTATGGGATCAGTGAACCACTCGTAAAAAAGGCAGAGGTGCGGTTTCCCCTTGCCAACAACCGCCTCCACGAAACCACTTGTATTCTCTCAAGAAGGTATGCATGCTCCACCACCTTATCCGAGAAGATTCTCTGGTTTCGTGCCTCCCAGATTACCCAAACCACGGCATGTCATATCATCGCAAGCCCCATCGACCTGCGCCTACCGCCCAGTGAACACAAAAGGAGATACATCTGACATAAATCGTGTGATAGTACCAGATCCGATCTCAGCCACTTAAACACATCATACCAGATAGGGCAAGCAAGATCACAGGTAAGGAATACGTGTACACTTGTCTCCCGGGGAGCTCCACATATGGCACAAACAGTCCCTCCCACAATATAATAACTAACCGTTGTGATATTATATTGTGATACTACCGTTGTAATATATATCACAATATAATAATTAACTTTAAAATAAATAGAATAAAATAAAAATATAAAACATAGTTTGGTTGCCATGCACTCCTCCAGAGAATTCCATCAACCTCCTGTTATCGCATACCATACATACAAGTGCTCATCAGGTGTCTAGTAACAAGGTCTAATTTTATCATGAAGTGAAGTCAATTGGACGGTCGTAGTTTAATTAATGATCCTGGTTGTGTTTTTGTCTCAATAGAACTTTAATTATGCTGTCCTTTTCTTTCGTTGCCCATAAAGGCACTATTTTTTTGTACTTTTCTTGAGTATTGCTTGTGCTCAACTGATTAATAATATTCTTTTTGCATATAAAAAAATAGCTTCCACAGGCTTTCTCAAGGCTCTTATTATTTGCTTCTGGTTATGGATTCGCAATAGCAGATCCTTATGTTGCATGGTCCAAAATGCTTCATTATGTTGTCGTCACATGGTATTGCAACAGATCATGGGCGAGCTGATTTTTCCTAGTCACATCTCAGGCTCATTTATTTAGTGATGGCTTTTCTTGGTGTGGAGTGTGGACTACTCGAGATTGCTGGATTATTATTGGTTGACAATCTTAAACATTTTCTCTCTTCACGTGCGTTACTCTCTCCGGTCTCAAATATAAGAAAAAATCAAAATGTATTTAGATCAAATATATTTTAACTTTTGCTAATATTTGATACCGAAAGAAGTATTAATTGTGGGGGCAAAATTATGGGACAGTTCTAGAATTCTAAAGTATTCTCTTCATTTTAGACGTTTATGGTCTCTTTACAAAGATTAAAAAAATAATAAATAGTTTAATAAGTGAAATAATTTTATTAAATTGTCTCTATTAATTATTGGAGTATTAATTATGTCATAAATATATAGTAGAATGTATTGACTTGGGAGTGATGTACACACTATTTATTTGGGGGCACAATTGAAAAAAAATAATTAATAATGTATTGAAAACATAAAATGATATTTAATTTGAATTTTTTTTCTTTTTCTAATTGACAGTCAATTCAAAAGGCACGGTATATTAACCTATATACATTGGCAATAGATTTCTATAAGCACCTCGTTCACCATAAGCAAATTAAGGATATTGGTGTTGAGTCTGGATATCAATAAATTTTTTATAGTTTTGATAAAGATCAGACCACCCATTTTGAGTTTGCATTTTTTTTTTAATTTTGAGTTTGTATTTTAAAAATATGATATATTGAAGTTGAAATATAAGTGGTCCGATCTGCATCCAACAATTTAGATTTAGTAACTACAATGACTATTTCATTTTTTTTATTGCAGCAAATGCGAATCACTGTCCATTTCTACTACTTGGCAAAGTATATTCAATGATGTACATTTTAATTTGGATTTTTTCTAATTTCAAATTCAGACATGAATTAAATGGTCCGAATTATCTCATTGAGATGTGTCCAATTTTTGGGATAGGTTATTTTCAGGGGAACAAAATGGTTTTCATCAATGATTAAATGTAACCCTTCAAACTACTATCCCATGGAGACAATGATTGTTGACGAACGAAAACAAGTAAAATATGTTTTCTGATAAAAAAATAGTTTGATAAGACAAAACATTAAAAAAATTACACTCAGATAATTCTTCGAAAGAAACTTTATCTTTTTAGTGTATGTTTAAATATGTGTTTGTAAACCTTTTTTTTTTTAAAATATGTGTTTGTAAACTTAATTTTCAATTATTTTTGATTTGTAAAATTAATTTTAATAAAAAGTAGATAAAAATGAAATTTTTTATACTTGAAAACTTTTATTTCAAAAATAAATTTATAGTAAAATTATTATTCACTACTAGAAATTTGAAAATTACCTGCGGAATTTTTTCGCCGGAATTTCTTACAAATTTTTCTGTGAATTTTGTTTAAAATATGGATGTTTCCTTTAGATTTAAATTTGTAGAAAATTTTGCAAGAAACTTTAGTATTTCTTGCGAATTTTCCTACGGATTTATATCTTTGGAAAAATCAGCAGCGAATTTCGAAACAAGTTATTTTGAAATCTGTAAGATAGTCTGTACGTAATTTTATTGGGGATTTACGGATCGAGAAACTCTAAACGTCACTGTCACATGCTAATTTTGGTTTTATTTTTTATCCTCATACTAAGACACCGATGGTATTCCAAAAAAAAAAAAGACACTGACCTCTTCCTCCTTCCTCATTTGCACAAACCCGTACTTCTCTCATTTGTAACCCTAAGTAGTTAAGCACAAACCACCGTTCCTCTCTCTCTCTCTGAACTCGATCTAAGTTCTTCAAATCAGCTTTGGATCTAAATATTAGAACTTGGGTTTGGACCTAATTCAACCCCAAAAGCTAGCTTATAGGGTGAGGGTTCCCCCACTTATAACCACTAATCAGACCATCTCATTCTTCCATGTGGGACTTCTAACACACCCCCTCATGCCCAAGACTAGACAATCGGAGCGTGACCCGATAACGGGTGGCCCAACAAATGGATCTATGATAGGCTTTGATACCATATTAGAATTTGGGTTTGAGCCTAACTCAATCCCAAAAGCTAGCTCATAGGGTGAGGGTTGCCCCCCACTTATAACCACTAATCAGGTCATCCCATTCTTCCATGTGGGACTTCTACCAGTGGACACATCAGCACCGTAACAGTCACCTAGGCTTTTTTTTAGCGGAGGTTGACGGAAATTCAAAAAAGGGCGACGGTGTTAACGTTTTAAAACTTAAAGGACGAAATTGAAAAGAAAAAAAAATAAAGGATGAATCCGAAACTTTATATTAAGTTACAAGACCGTGGGAATAATTTTGTCAAACTAAAATAGTACTGATATTTTTCACCCCTCTGAAAAATAGATCTTACTGGATCTACTAGGACGAGTCCAATACCATGTGATTTGAACAAACATGGGACCGACCAACCCGATCACTTCACGGGCTTTTCTAAGGGCACCTCCATTTTTGCTTGGGGCACCCTCCAAAATGGTGTTTTGACCAAAATACCCCCATGTAAAAAATATCAAAATTATTATTTTTTTAAAATTGCACACTCGCAAATATCATATTTTTGTTCTCTCGCAAATATCATATTTGCGAGAGAACAAAAATTTTGTTCACTCGCAAATATCATATTTGCGAGTAAAAAAAACACTCGCAAATACGTCCCCCACTGCTGGTTGCTTTGGCAATTTCAGCGACATGGGGACGTTGGGACCGGGGTTCGAACCCGGGTGTTGCCGTTTGCGTGTGTGTGTTTGTTGTTTACCATTTCTACCAGCTGACCAAAAAAAAAACACTCGCAAATACTCACAAATATGATATTTGCGAGTGTGCAAAATGAAAAAAGAAATAATCTTGATATTTTTATATAGGGGTATTTTGGTCAAAACACCATTTTGGAGGGTGCCCCAAGCAAAAAGAGGGGTGCCCTTAGAAAGGATCTCACTTCACGCTCATCCATAAAGCCCAACAGCCAATAATCCAAATCTAATATTAGGCCATCCAGCCCAACCAAGTCAATCTGGACCAAACGTGCACTCGGGATGCATATGTTATGGTTTTGGACACCTTGCATCAGGAGATTGATTGTGTAATGGTATTGTGATTGTCATGGTTGCTGAACCTGTACCACTGTGCAAGAGGTGATCTATGTTCTTGACTTCCTGTACGAGGAATGCCTCAACAGTACCCCAAAGATGTTATTCCTCTGGTCAATGCACACTTAGGAAGATACATTGATTCGAGGATACATCCGGAGATTAGATTCGCGCGCTGAGTGTGCAACGGAATCCCCATGCATCCATCATCATGAGAATATAATAGCCATGATGTTCAGGAGAAAAACATAACCCAAAAAAAAAAATAAAAAATCACATGACCAAATTGGTTTGGCTGCATGAACTGATCAGTCCAACCTGATTTTGTTAATTTTGATCCATTTTGACTAATTCAAAATAGTCCAATCCTGAATTTAGTTATGAAATCAATTAAATGTTGAGTTCATGGTTAGACTGATCAAATCATCCGATTCAATTTGATTGTTAATAATATCGATTTAGTTGGGTGTGCCATGATACAGAAGTATCTCCAATGTGTGTACCCAAAAAACAAAAAAACAAAAAAGAAGTATCTCCAATGTTTTATTAATTTTTATAACAACGTGGCCTGTATTTTTTTAGTATATAAAAACAAACTTATTTCCTTCATTTCCATTAAAAACATAAGGTGAATTTATTAGTATTGACAATTATAAAGTGATTAAATATGACCCAAAATTTTTTTTTTAAAGTGAAATTCATTATTTTACAGATGTCACATGGTAAGAAAATAAGAAACATAGCATACATTTTTATCAAAAAAATAATAATGAAAGGTGTAACTTAAAAACTAGTAAAGCAAAACGTCAGATCCAAATATGAAAAATGCTAGGGACACACTCTCTAACACTCTCTTTTCAACACGCTCTCTCTTAATAATTGAAATTCAGATGGGTCCCACCAAATTTATGTGGGACCCACATGATTTAGTGGGACCCGTTTGAATTTCAACCAATAAGAGAGTGAGTGTTGGGGAAAGAGTGTCAGAGAGTGTGTTGATAGCACTCATCTCTAAATATACAAGTGCATATGTGCTGCATCTCACTTACTCATCCCTTATGGCTTTAATCTTGGACAGGACACTGATAATTTTGTCTGGAGGCAATAATAGATTTAATCAAGAAACAAAAACTACCAACTACCCATATAATTTAATCATCCCCTTCTTCTCTATTCCTTTGGACAGCTCCAAAATGTTTTACCAATATGTCTACTACTATAGGCACCAAGTTCTTGCAAGGCACACTCTTCTTATACACCTCAGCAAGATGTGAATCACTTCCAATTCTCCCACCCAGGAAAATATCCACACCTTCAGTAGCCTTACCATTCTCATCCCTAGCCATACACCCCATGAAACCAATATCAGCAACCTGCACCTGTCCACAAGTGTTGGGACAGCCAGTCCAATGCATTCTCACTGGCCTAGTCACTGCCACTAACCTCTCCACTTCTTCAGTAACTTTTAATGCCCTTGCTTTTGTCTCAATTATGGCTTGTCCACAAAATTGATTACCAGTGCATGCCACCAGTGTTTTCATTAGGAGTGAAGGTTCAGGTGAAAATCTCTCTTTCAAGAGAGGTTCTTTGAGCAAGGCATCAAGTTTTGAGTTTTCCACATTAGGGATTATTATGTTTTGCTCCACGGTAAGCCTGAGTTCACCAGTGCCATATTCATCTGCCAAATTGGCCAGCTTATCCATCTCATCTGCCTGGACTCTACCTACTGGAATGTGAAGCCCAACATAGCTTAAACCCTCCTGTTTCTGTGGATGAACACCTAAGTAATCTCTTCTTTCCCATTGTTTCTGAACCAGTTCTTCTTTGGATGGTCTCTCCAGCTGCTTCCCTGGCATTCTTTTCTCCACCTCTGACCTGAATACTTCTATCCCCTGCATATTTGCCAAACATTTATCACTTTTAAGCCAAAGTGGAAATGGATTGTTGTCTTACTACTTACTAGGATAACCAAACATTTTAACTATTCCGGTTAAGGTTTTAAAAACAGGTCTGCGGTCGTGATCTGAGCCGCGACACCAAGGTTTTTTATGTCTTCACAATCATGATTGAAGTCGCATCAGCTGCATTTGAGGTTTTTGATGTCTCTGCAATCATGATTCAAGTCGCATCAACTGCATTTGACTGCAATTTTTTGCAATATCAAGGATCGCAGTGCAACTATGACCACAATTTCAAACCTTAATTCTAGCATTCAGACCTAGAGATATTTATAAATTGGATGATTTTTTTTTTCCAGATTGATTATGATTTATGAAAGCAAGGATTATGTGACAATTAAATCATCCCATTTATGTACATGTTTGATTATATAAAATGGACGCTTACCAGTTCATCAATCAACCACATCATTCTTGTTTTCTGTCTATTCCCCCTGGTGCCAAGGTCCCTATAGGTCTCAAGAACAGCTTTACAAAGTGGGATGACATCATCTGCGGAGACCCATGCATCAAGTGGAACAGCTTCTGCACATCGCTTGGGACTAAAGAAACCACCCACCAATAAGTTGAATCCAAAACGACCTTCCTTATTAGCAGGCATGTAAGCCAAATCATTAATATGTGGATGCTCAAAGAGATCATGGGAACCCACCACACACACATTCCACTTCCTTGGCCTGCACATATCATAAAAACTGAATATATAAGCCTGAATAATTATAAGTCCTCCATACCAATTGTTTGTTCTCTTAAACAACTACAATTTCTGTCCCATCTCACACATCATAATAAAATTCTAATGATTGCAATGCAACTATATTTTAGCAGTAACCAACTACTCCTAATCCACCTTATATATCCTAATAAATTTTCACAAATTTTGATAGTCTCACTGAGAATAGCCTTAGCTAACAGTTTTTTTGGTGTCTATACTTTCTTTCCATTTTTGTCCTCTAACTAAAAATTTACGCATAAATTTAAATCTATATCTATCTATTAACAAAAATAATACCTAATTTTGGCTTTCAAAAGAATACAATAATATTTTACTTAACTAGCAGATAGAATCCCTTCTATTTAACAAATGCATCTAACAATATGGAGCGAAAAAAATACACACAACAAACAAAATAAAAAATGTTGAAATTTCACGAGACAGCATGCGTGAAATTTTAATGTGAGAAGTGTAGACTTACAAGTTTGTGAAGGTTGGGTTGCCACGTGAATTGGCAGTGATGAATTGGGATAACAAATTGGTGTAAGGTCGAGTATCAACAATTTCATCTGGGTCAAAGCCAGCAAGAGGGTTACCAACAGGGTTTCTTACATTGTCCATGCCACTCTGCAAACTCGTCAACCCAACCTCTGCGAGACCCTTAAGAATTTCTGGGACATCAGGTAGCACTACACCTCGAATTTGCCAATTCTGCCTCGTTGTCACATCAGCACATCCATCTTTCCCATACTTCCTAATCACACTCCCCAAGTATCGTGTCTGTGCACTCGTTGTTACCCCATTTGGAAGTTTCAATCTCATCATAAATCTACCATCTGGTTGGTTTTCACAATACGAGAAAATCAGTTAGAAATAATTTTTTTATATAAACAACGAATGTGCGCAACATGGATAAACAAATTAAGTGTAGTTAAATTTTGGAGTGTAGTTAAATTTTTTGTAAGAAAATAGTTTTTGCCGAGAAAATAGATGAACCAGCTTTTGATTGTATAAATAATAGAAATAGATGAGTGTATTAGAATTAGTTAAACTAATGCAGAAAAACAGAGTTTGATTGAATTTTGAAGTGAAATAATAAAAGCTTACAGTGATGTTTTCTCCTGTGAAAAAGGCCAAGCCATTTGAGTCTGACATCAATATCATCCTTAGTGAGCTTAGAGCTATCGATTTCCTCAAGAGACATATTAGCCAACTCATCAATCCCTCCTTCCATGAAAAGCCTCATGGGTTCTTTCTGAAGCTTAACCTTTTCCTGAGGGTTGATGCCTCCCCTGTACTCTTCCTTCAATACCCAGTACCCATCTTTTAGCTCAACTCTAGGCTCCAACCTTGATGCATCAACCTCTGATGAAAGCGGAGCCACTGCTGGCGTGGCAGCGGATAATAGCCATGTCTTGGGGCGAGAGTTGGGACAGAATGGAGGGGTGAGAAAGCGAACAGAGAAGGAAGAAGACATTGTGCAAAGGAAAGGTTGAGAATGAGTTGTGAGAGAGAAGTTTGAACATTTTTGTAGGATGGGATTGGGAGTGAAGTGGGGACCTTACGAGTAAGCAAGAGCTTATTTCTCAACTCCATGGACCTTTGGTTGGGGGTAAGGGTCGCCTTATTATGGATTGTCCTCTCTCTAAAACTATTTGTAAAAGGCACATGCGGATGCGGCGTCAAAGTCAAAATAGAAGGTTCATAACACTTGCTCTGCATTTTCAATTACGCATGCAAACGATTATGTAATTGCCATTTGCCAAACTGTCGCCAAAACAGAGAAACGTGTAACCGCAGCACATCTATCTATTATCTTCTACTATTTCAGTTTTTTTTTTCTTTCACTACGGGAACCGTGCTAAGCACGGGTGTCGGTGCCCACAGCTAGTATAATAATATGAAGAAAAGAGCCGTAAATAAAAGTGTAGAATGGATGGATATTAGAAATAATGTGAAAAACATAAGACTCCAAATAAAAGGAATATGGGGCGTCAAACTGAAAATATTAATACGTATTCGCAAATTTGTATTTAAATTTCAATGTATTATATGTAGGACTAACAAAATGTAATTTATTTATGTGAGAAAATTAATGTTGGGTTATATAAGAAAAATGTGTTGATAATGTTGTGAACGCAAAATCAATTATAATAAATTAATGTGGCAAATATTAGATAATACTTTTTTTGGGTACAAATATTAGATAATACTTAAAAGAATATGGTGAATAGATTTGGATTGTTTAGTTTTATTTATAGCCTAAAAAGGCTTACTACTATTTACAAAGAAATTATTGTACTACGTAAGTGCTTACATCAAGTTTTCTAATAATTCTACATGGTGACAAGCCTTCTTGTCATTCTTCAACGTGTTTCTATTTGTAAAAGTGTTTCTACGTAGGTGCCCAATAATTCCAGATGATGTCAAAGAGCCTTCTTGTCATTCTTCAATAATTGCTTCAAAGTCTTCGTCCTTTTCTTCTTTTACATTGTCGGCAATAATTTTGTCCCTGACACATCTCTCACGAGCGTGGTCTTTACTTTCCTTGATCATAGTGCATAAATTATTGAGAAAGATGGTCTATATTCCATTTGGGGTCCAAGTGTGTAAAAAGCTGTCTCAAAACTTGCCAGTAGACTAATGTCGTCTTCTTTTATTACTTTTTACTAGTCTTCCTCAATAGCAAAGTGTAGGATCCTTTATGTAGTACTTTGATGTAGGAATTTTTTCCTATACTCTGACATTGAGAGAAAATACTTGCCAACTGGTTACTTATTATTTGAGTGATTGTTCTTCCCCATAGACCACTAATAGAAGAAGATTGTTTTGTAGATGATGATTAAAGAACTAAAATATATTTTAGAGATATTTAAAATGAATTCTTTTAATTCATTGGAAATTGATTTTCACGTGCGTGACTTATAAACACTGATCCACTTCGATATATGTTTTTTGTGATAGTAATTAAATATTTACATAATAGGCTTGGCTTCATTTGTGATAGTTTCTGAATCCTTTTAACATATCACCTAAGGCTTAAGGTTTTCAGTTGATTGCTAATTCTACAGGACTCGAAAACATCTTCCATATCTACCCGTTTCTAATAGTTGATTAATTTATCAATTGATCACTTTAAAGCTGGATTGGTTTGAGCGCAATCCACTAGTACCACTACCATGCATATGATTATATTAGGAATATAATGAAAACAAAGTCGCAGACGTTAAATAGCACATCAAATCAAACTTTCCTATAACAATAAGCTACCGAAGTTTAAAAATAGTTGTTTGTTTAAAAATAGTCCAACCATAACTTTGAAATAGGTATTTTATGTAATTTGACAACCATAGTGCTTAACCAAACTTCTGGAATCAAATAATAATAACTAATTTACTTAACAGGGGACAAGTAGTCTATTGGACATCTGATATAACTTAGCTCAAAAGTAATATCTATTTTAACAACTTAAAACCTTGTACAAATATACAGTATAGCACTGACTTGTTTGGAAGGCTGTCATCATCCAGATTTAGCAGTAGAGGAATCTCAGGAAATTCAGTAGTAAAACTTGTGGCTTTGTCAATTGACATGCAAACCAGAGGGAAGGATACTTGGGCTTACCAACACCATTATTTGAAGGGATCAACTTACAAAAGTAAATTAGGATTGGCTATCATATAATTCAAAGTATGATGAACACAGAAAAAGAAACATAGTTGTGAATTAAGAGGCATTTTAAAACTGAAATTGCTTATACTTAGGTGATTCCTATGCCATATTATATGCACTCACATCATTATTTGACATGTGTCAGGATGTAGAGGCCATTTAAGAAATGCACTTATCTTTGAAAGATGTCTTTACACGTGATAAATAATGATTTTAGTGCCTAAGAGATTATGTGGTAGACTCTTCCTACCAAAGAATTTCTCTATTCTTACAACCATTTTGGACTGATCATTAAAGAGCTAAATATTTTTTTTAAATTGAATAACATGCATTAGTTTCTTAAAAAAAAAAATGGATTACACATATTTGGAATTGATGCAGTAACTGTATATCTGATCCTATTAATTGTTATCCAGGATTATCTCAGCAATTTGCACTGCTACAGTATGTGTGTTCACTCACACCTATATGCAGTAATCGGGGCATTATGATCTGCTTCCCTTGGTATTAACTCTGAACCTCGGCCTTCACTTATCATTAGCAGCTAAGTCAATAATATCAGCTGCCTGAGGGAGCGTAGCTTGATATTCCCCATCGGGCCATCACAGACTGGAGCCTGAACAATTAAATAGACATAGAAAACAATGTTTTAAGGGAGAGAACAGATGCTATAACAAGACATCATTGACCAAACTAAGCATCTACTGAAAGGTTGTGAGCTGTCTACCTGTACTTGGCCTTTTCTTCTGTTCACCTGAAATGCCTCTATCTACTGCATCATCAACAAGATTGTCAGCACAAGATATCGAATCCGAGTATCTAGGATGTTAAGTGAGCCACCCAGTAACTGTGTGCTCTTACTCAGCCCTGCTTGAAGCAGATGTACCTTTAAAACATATTCTGTTTGAAGATTTTCACTTTGTCCTCAAACTGAAACTGCCTGCAAAAGTCTTGTTATCTTCATTGTCAACTTGTTGCTTTCTAATGGTGACATAGAAGTTGTTCTTACTACAACTACCTTTATATAGGTATCAATATCTGGGCCAGGGATGATTCAATAGTCTTTTTCTCTCCTGGTGATTTCAGCCACTATACCTGTACAAAGGATATGTATGAATGCCTACTGGTATTGTGTTAGTTACACTTTTGGGGATAATCTAGGAATGAATAAGCAAGAAAGCTTACCAGCTCTGCTTCCACCACCCTGACATGCCGAGAAGTCAATTGTTACTCCCACTGTCGTCACTGGAATGTGCAGGTGATACTGGCTTATGTAAGCTGATGTTTTTTGACGAACAAATTCATCTAGCTTGTGACCACTGTAAGAGATTTCTGCAGAAACCTGAAGATAAATAAAAAGGTAGGATCTCACAGGGATTGGAGTATCGGGAAATTCAGCTTGCTCGATGCTTTTCATTAGTTTTTGAAAGGCTTTCAGAATCCTACCGAGAATGAAGCAGCAGCCATTGCGCTAATAGGTATATTCTTGATTGGTTTGAGTTATGCTTAAAAAGTCACTTGAACTCAATGGCTTTGTCCAAGTGAAGGGGAAAAAAAATCCATTATATGTGTAACTAATATTTGACTTAAAAAGATTAACTTATAACTGAATTCCCCTTGGTCAAGAGTATTAAAATCTCATGTCGGTTTGTGTTCCTTGTACACTGGCTCTAAGGCATTTATGAAAAAATGATAAATTGCTTCACTGCAGTCTGGATAATGCTACATCCATTATTTAGATTTTTGGATGTGAAATAATAATTAGCACAGTGCAAAATGTGACCTTCATAAGGGCTAAATCGGAAGGAGAGGGAATCAAAAAAAGTGAAATGCAAGGTTATGGCAAAAATGCAAAGCTGACCTGTTCGTCATTTCCCGCATTATGCCCAAATACAAGCCTGTCTGCATGTTGACAACATTGTTGCCACCATTTTTTCCCAGATGCAACAACACGGATGACTTACATTCACCACAGCTTGGTCTCGTTAGGTTATGGCTGTATGTTATTCTCCCCGAGAAGGAGCTGAATGGTAATTTCAAAAAACTCATGTTCTTCTCCAATATTCGAAAAAGGTGCTGAGAAACTATTGAGGGACCAAATGGCAAGTTCAGTTGGGACCCAGAATCCCTAGTTAAGGTAAAAACTCTCAGCCATTCAAAGTATTTTATAATATATATCCTAGGGCCATAGCACATGGTACGCAGGTGAGAGATTTAATTGAGCCCTCGCCCTAGAAGCCACATTAAGAGACCTTGCACTTTTTTTTTTTTTTTTGATAGATATAAGAGACCTTGCACTTGTTGTTCAGTGTCCTACAAAATAGAAATAAGTGTCACGGGAAATAAAATGTCATGACAAAATTGTAGCAAAGTTACCAATGATTTACAAAAGTATGTACCTCATTTATACCACATAATACATATTTGCAAAATAACGAGAAAGTGGCTTCTGAAGGACTGTTCATTCATATGTGTTCTTCCCACTGATCAATCCTAGAGATTGGGAACAAGAGCATATCGTATATTAGAAGTTAGACCTTCTAACTGAATCAAATATACTAAAATTTATTATGAAATTATGTCATAGGAAAAATAAACTCGACAGCTTTAAAAACTTTCAGTTGAAAAGAAATAGTAAGTCCTGAAATTTTTATTGAAAACATGTATTTTTGCATATATTCATCCAGACAGTTCATTCAAGCATAACTTCATGCCACAAAGAAAGCATTTGCAGAGGATCCAAACAAGAATCAAAGACAAAAATACCTGTTTTGCGCAGCATGTTCAAGGAGGGAGGAAATCTCATTCAAACTACAAATATCGACAATGTTGAAGTCAGAAACATGTGTTTCCATTTTGGTCATGACTTATCTTGTACTGTTTGTCGACACTATTTTTTGTCTGTCTGGTCAAGCCATGTAACCAATTGATGCATATCAAATCTCTGATGGCGTCATTACATATTTCCAGTATTGATGCCTAGAAATACTTAATAAAATATTTCAATTCTCATTTATTAATGTGACAACATGAAAATCGGAATATAGTATATCAACCTGCGTTTTGTACTTCCATCCCCGCTCTTTAAGGGACTGACTAGTCTTGAATATTTGTTCAAAAGAATGCAGTATCAACACTTTTAGATCCGAAGCATCAGGCCTACCCATCATTGTATAGGTTTTCCCTGAACTCGTCTGCCCATAAGGAAAGATGCAGACCTACCATAATGATATAATCCACCCAAAAAGTCGCTTGGATACATTGATTCTTCTAAATGTGATTGATATCCTTTTTGAACCGCAAGCACACGGTGTTTAGCTACATTAGCTCCATTTCCATTTGAGACAAGTACATATCCCACAAGCAATGGAATAGCAAATGAACCATCAAATTCCCCACGTTTGATTTGAAAAGTATATTGATTTTGCTTAGAACAAAATCATGGTTATCTATAACTCTTCTTCATAGACATTCACAATACAATTATCCAGTACACAAGTAGAAGGTAGTACATGCCACTTGACTAGACGTCAGATTGAAAAGATCAGATATGGATCTACAGATGCATCTTAAGAGTACCAGGTGAGTTGTCATCTCTATCCACTGCATAATTGTTACAACACCCAAATTGGATAGTTTGGCATCCCTTGCCCCTCATCTACTTTTGAGTAACTGAATATGTTCAGTCTTTAAACTTTATTTCTCCCTATCTCTTGCAGGGCGCATGTTACTTCCCTGTAGGAGATGAGGAGAAATAGAGTTTAAAGACTGAACACATTCAGCTCCTCAGAAGTGGATGAGGGGCAAGGGATGTCAAACTATCTAATTTGGGTGTTGTAACAATTATTCAGTGGATAGAGATGGTAACCCACCTGGTACTCTTAATCCCATACCTGATTTTCTCAAGGTCATCATCTGAAGTATGGTCAAGTGGCATGTAATCCCTCCTACTTGTGTGCTAGATAGTTGTATTGTGAATGTCTATGAAAAAAGAGTTGTATACCTCCACACGTAGATAACCACGACTTTTTTCTTAGCAAATACAATATATTTTTCGAATCGAACCTAAAGATAGTAGGTCATCGCAAATTTGATGATTCATTTGCTATTCCCTACCAGTGAGATATGTACTTGTCTCAAATGGAAATGGAGTCAATATAGCTAAGCACTGTGTACTTGCAGTTCCTACAAAAAGGATATCAATCACATTTAGAAGAATGAATGTATTCAAACAACTTTTTTAGAAGGATTATATTATTATGGACATGTCTTATCTTTTCTTTCATATTTTTTCTCTTGCTTTTGTTTTTTATTATTTCAGGTATATATTACAAGTTAATCAAAACCACACCGGCTAATTCAACCGATCGAATTGGGAACCTGACCAGCATCCGGTCCAATTGAACCTGCAAACCGCCTTGCTCAAGAACCGGCCCAAAGCCGACTGAACCGAACAAAACCGACAGCTAAACGGTTTTCGGTGGTTCACAAAAAAGGCAACTTTTTATTTTTTTTTCTTAAACAAAAAAGTGTAAAACTATGTCGTTTGGTGCTTATGAAGTGCTTTCCTTTTTCATTTCATTCCCTGTTTGTTCTGCCTTTCCTTCAAGCCCTAGCTAGCCCCCATCGAGAAGCAACAACTTGAGACTGAAAGCAAACTACTGAGCAGCCTCGGGCGTGACGCTGCAACCTTTGGCAAGATCGAAAATGTCTACCAATCGTCCTTAGATTTTCCCTATCTTTTTATTTGATTGTCTGTTCCCTGCTATACATTTACGTGTTTCCTTTTCAATATTTGTTCGCTGCCATTTGACTATTCTTTCTGAGCTTTTCTTGTTCACTGCCATTTGCCTGAATGATAGAAATTAATCAATAGTGTAAGAGAGCAATATAGCCAGTTCATGTGAAAATAACTTCAATAACAATAGCTCAAATGAAAGACAGAAGGCGACTTATTATAAATCGAATATAGAAAAACTGGATTTTTAAATGAGTTAATCACACAATCGAAATTTTCCTTTTATAGCTAGATGTTGTGTAAAAGTGCAATAAAAATAAACCAAATAAGGAACTTTAGAAAACTAATAATTAGCAGATATTGGTTTCGATAATGAGAGATTTAGAATCATAATTAAATCTTTCTATTCATAAACAGAGATTTGATACTGGAAATATATAATGACACCATCAGAGATTTGATACCCACCAATTGGTCAAGTGGCTTGACCAGTCACAGACACACAATAGTGTTGACAAGCAGTACAAAATAAGTCATGACCAAAATGTAATCATATGTTTCTGACCTCAACATTGTCGATGTTTGTAGTTTGAATGAGATTTCCTCACAATCAAGAAGGAGCCTTCTTCTTTAACCCAATGTATGTTTGGAGGTACTTCCAAACAGTGTGATTGAGCAAAGACCCCATATTTCCTGCCATAAAAAAGAGAAAATAAGATATCAAAATGTATTATTATTTTCGAGAACAACATCAAAAATAACAAACAGCATTGCCATCAAGGATCAGGATAATGAATTAGGCAAGTCTATCAGATCTGAAATATCATTGAAGTATATCTTTTGACAAATAAAGTTGCATTTATGCAGGATAAAGGCAAAGCAGTGTAAATGAATTTCATATCTGTCATTCACGATGTTTATCAAACAGAAATGCAAAGTAAAGAAAAGAACATAAACATATATCAGAAAAATCAATTTCTTAAAGGATCTCAACTTTCAATTATTTAGGTCAGTCATCTCAAACTGAATGACAATGCAAAGGATGGTTTTGAAACTGGAGAAACTCGGTTTAGAGTTTCATTTTAAGATTTGTTAAATATCACTAGAAATTTCAGCAAGTGAATCTAATGTAATTATAATATTTCATAAAATCTAGTAAGGTACCCACACAACCAAAACCATAGATACTGGACCATTAATTTGGGGGGTTGGAACTGGAACCTGTTATGATGGAGAACCTCACTAAAAAACTGATTAAAATAGAGAGCGAGAGATTAAAAGTGGGAACTGATTTCCTAAAAATCAAGAAAAGGAGGGGGAGAAATAAAAAAGGTAGATCCTTATCTGAACAATCAAACAACTATATTAGAGTCTTGAAAGGGATGAAGATATTTCACAATAAAAACTGATTTCACTTTCAGAACAGTATCACTTTGTTACAGTATTTTAAGTATTAGTTTATCTTATGTTTTTACTTTATTTTAAGTATTAGTTTTACTTTATGTCATTTTACCCATTTACCCTTTGATGGTTGTATTTAGCAAGGCCTTGTGCCTCATTTGGAATAAATCAACATTTTCACAAAATATCTTCTTCTCTCTACTTTCAACTCTGAATATGAACTTTACTATTATTTGCTCATTTTGCACCAGAATTCATTCAATCCATTGAATTCTCTGCTTGTGAGTGTTGGATTTTTCGGAATTCTTCCCTAAGATCCAAATTCCGTATCACACTTACTTCTATTTCTCGAACTCAAGCTTCGGTCGCAACAAGAGCAGAGACGCTATTGACGGCTATGATGTGAACGGCAACGGCGAAGGCAAGGAGGCGGCTGGCGAGGTACGGGACTCTAAGGCTGCTGGGTGCATCGCAGATCTAGCCGTCTAGGGTTCGTAAGTCGTTTTCTTTCAGGGTCGAGATGAGTGTCTTCTTTTCGTTTCAGCTTTATACTTTTACTCATGATAAAATATTATTAGTTTTTTTAAAAAAAAAACAAATGCAAAAAGACTAAAACACTTTTAGTATTTATATACTCATATTAAGGGTAATTCTGTAATCTTTTTGGGGACAGGGACTCTAAGGCTGCTGGGTGCATCGCAGATCTAGCCGTCTAGGGTTTGTAAGTCGTTTTCTTTCAGGGTCGAGATGAGTGTCTTCTTTTCGTTTCAGCTTTATACTTTTACTCATGATAAAATATTATTAGTTTTTTTAAAAAAAAAACAAATGCAAAAAGACTAAAACACTTTTAGTATTTATATACTCATATTAAGGGTAATTCTGTAATCTTTTTGGGGACAGGGACTCTAAGGCTGCTGGGTGCATCGCAGATCTAGCCGTCTAGGGTTCGTAAGTCGTTTTCTTTCAGGGTCGAGATGAGTGTCTTCTTTTCGTTTCAGCTTTATACTTTTACTCATGATAAAATATTATTAGTTTTTTAAAAATAAAAATAAAAACAAATGCAAAAAGACTAAAACACTTTTAGTTTTATATACTCATATTAAGGGTAATTCTGTAATCTTTTTGGGGACAGGGACCCCACAGGGAGAGGAGTATGGTCCTCGTCCCCAAATTGCTTGCAGGGGGGATTTTCTTCTCCGTCCTCGTCCCTGTGGCATCCCCGCACACGGATGGAAATTGCCATCCCTACATAGCAGTGAAAGCATGTAATTGTTAATTTATTGGAAAACTCTAGAACAGTAAAACTGAATCTGCACCTATATATCGCATAAGAAAACTGATTGTGCACAGCATATATTTCGTACGGCATTGGCACAGTATTGGTAGATCTATATTTGGTACAACATAGCCAATCAATCGATAAACAGCATAGCTAATTCATTTGCATATTGTGCAACATCAGTTGGCCCAATAAATATTGTTTGAAATCACATTCGAATATTTTCACACTTTCAAGATATACCGCTAACAACTTGAAGTTGTTGGCAAGTCAGCAACACACCTAGCCAGACTTCCAACAAAAATGGGGAAAGAGAAGTACTAACTTGACTAAGAAGAAAACTCAATCAAACAAATTTAGGTCAATAAATTAAACAGAAAAAGTCTTGGTCTCATTTGTAAGCAAAAGCAAGATTTCAAGAAAAGAGGTAAAAACCTAAAATCAACCAAAACTCTTCACGTTGGCAAATCTTACGTAGTAAATAAAATGAAAGTTATCAAACCATGAAGGAAGAACAGGTGTGTTTGTAACTCACACGTGTGATATGACAATATAAAAAACAATCAAGTGTACAATGTTGGTAATTCAATCAAGCCATAACAGTAGCAAACAGTCAAGTACAACGATGTAGGGAGACATGTTTGGAGATGTGGTAGACGGAAGGGTATATTAAAAAGGGAATAAATAGTTTGCACTTTTTAAAAAACAGTTTTACCTAAAGAGTAGAAGCAGCAGTAAAAGAAGCTTGCGGCTTTAACTAATGGAAGGATTTACATTCAGCTACCAGCAGCCAACTAAGGGAAGCTTTGCCTGAAGGCCACAATTTGGTAGGAAAAACTCTTAAGCTTTTCTCTGAGATAAGCATATAAGGAAGAGGTGAGTCAAGAACATAACGCACTTTAAATTAAATTAAAAGTGCACACTCTCTTGCTTGATCACTTAAAAAGAGAAAACCACTGTAGAGTAACAATATTCATATTATCAAGTGATTAGATGGGTTCATATTGCAAGAGTGCAGCAATTTGGTGAAAAAAGGAATAGTTCTCAGCAGTAACACTTTTTTGTTTCCCGTCAAAAAAAAAAAAAAAAAACTTTTTGTATACCTTCAATGCATTTCAAATATCTAAATAATTACCGGTCCAAAAGAATGGCAAAAGATCTCCATGCATTTCAAATATCTAAATAATTACCGGTCCAAAAGAATGGCAAAAGATCTCCACAATAAAACGTCTACTGCAAGATTTTAAATTATAACCAATATAAAATATACAGCTAAACAATGCCAATCTAATAGAAAAACTTGCAAGCAGGCCAATATTATGGCCAAAATCAGTAATTGGTTTTTAATACTCAAGTTTGATTTGGAAGCAAAAGCATTTGACGTAAATAAGGAAGTATTAAACCGTACTATAATTTTAAGTGCTGAAACTTTAATTTTCTGCATTGAAGCAGCTCCCCTTGAACAGCAGGTTTGTCTCATTGTGTGGCCAATATGGCATTGGAGTGACCTTGGCTACTTTCAGTATATGTACATGGTATAGTTTTTTGGGGGGATAGGGGAAAAGGGAAACATCAATATAGTCTTTTTAGATATTGCAAAGTAAGGCTATCATGATAAGCCACTTATTTTACTAATAAGTCAACCAACGGAAACAAAGTAAATTTGCCAAGCTTCTGTCCACTAAGGAAAATAAACATATATGATTTTCAAATATAGATCCGTCGCATGATACCACACAGGCACATCCATATTTCTATCAGGTAAGGACAGCAGAAAGTAGCAAAGCGAGTACAGAGCAAATCGATCACGTATGGATCCGAAAAGAACACTTCCTGTTAGAATATAGGAAAGAATCTAAGAATATCATGATATTATTCTAGTTTATCTCGTAAGATTAGTTTATAATCTTAGAATATCTTACATTATCTTCTAGGATTAGTTTCTATATTATCATGATTTGTTTCCTAGTTTCCCTATTTAATTAGAATAAAGGTTTTGTATCCCTATAAATAGGGATTAGTGTTCAGTCTTTTGTATCAAGGTATTATCAAGATATCATCAACTTATTGTCAAAGATATTGCATCTTTATTCTTTCTATTCTCCTTATTTTATCTAACCCCCATAACTTCAACATGGTATCAGAGAGGTACCATCCTCCGTGGCCTGTCCTGTCACTATTCCGCTGCCGAGTTCCCAAAAGTTTGGGAATGTAATAACAATTGTATTCAGAATTCATTGTGCCTCTATTCGGTCTTTTCCCAGATGCACCGGCCCTCTCTTCATCCCAGATGCATTGGCCCTATCTTCGTCCTAGATGCACTGGTCTTGTCTTCGTCCCAAATGCACTGGACTCATCTCTGTCCTAGAAGCAATTGTCAGACGAAGCTTCCAAATGTTGTTTTGAGAAGGTCAGGCCTTGCTTTACTTCATTGCTTGGCAAGAAATTTCTTTCAGGCTGATGATTATTCTAGTTATCTCTGTAGCAATGCTCTCCGGCTTCTCCAGCATCCCTGAGTTGTCTTCCCAATCATTGTTTTGGTGGAGCTAAATTTATATGTTTTTTATTTATTTTTTATTTCATGGAAAATGTGCTATTTTCTTGTAACAAGCTTAAAGCTTAGTAAGCTTTAGCTTGAGGGGGAGTGTTAGAATATAGAAAAGTATCTAAGAATATCATGATATTATTCTAGTTTATCTCGTAAGATTAGTTTATAATCCTAGAATATCTTAGATTATCTTCTAGGATTAGTTTTTATATTATCATGATTTGTTTCCTAGTTTCCCTATTTAATTAGGATAAAGGTTTTGTATCCCTATAAATAGGGATTAGTGTTCAGTCTTTTGTATCAAGGTATTATCAAGATATCATCAACTTATTGTCAATGATATTGCATCTTTATTCGTTCTATTCTCCTTATTTTATCTAATCCCCAACTTTAACACTTACTATTTTTTCAACTATGTACTACTATCGTCTATTGAGATGAATTGCCCATCACAATACACAGATCTGATTAGACCCACCCACAGGATCACTTTTCATTTAATAAAAGGCAACAGGCGGTACAGAGACTCCACTCCACCAAAAAAAAAAGGCAACAAACGGTGAAAAATGCACTTGATTGGAAATATTGTGAGATATCATATGTACCTGTTGGAATTTCTGGGGAGCTTCTCCATTTTGTTTTACAAATGGCGCTATTAGAACCTGCTTTTCTGAAGCTGCCTAGAACCTTCTATCATTAAGCAGATTAGGCAAGTTGTGGCAGCCATCTATCTACTACAACTGCACAAAGTTTATGCGCTTTATATATTCTGAAGCACTTTTGGTGGTATGCCTTATCCTTGACTCCAGAGAACTGGTTCTGCATGTATTGATTTGACTATATTAAACCCCACTTACTGAAAACATACATGTATCGAAGATCAAAAGTCATCTAAGGTAATTGATGCAAAAAAAAAAAAAAAAAAAAGGATTCAATAGCTTTGCTTGAAGCCTTGGTATCCATTTTCATTGTAATTAGAGATAAGATATAGTGAAGATACAAAGGGCTCCACCTTGAATAAAAATGTAAGAATCATTAAACCATATAGTGGAATAGCAGGGAAACCAACCTCTCTAACAATTGTTGCCCTAAGTTTGTACCGATGGGTACAAATCTTGAAGTGACCTTCAATGCTATGGACTTCAAGAATTTTGGACAACGCATGTGTTTCCCTCTTGGAAGTACAGACTTCCGCTTATCCAAATCAAAGTTCTTAACCACAGCATGTATGTTGTCTCCCTACCATATCAACACATGTATAAAAGACAAGAAATATTGAAAATGAATAATGAGGAAAACAAAAGAAAAAATATTTCCCAGCATAAGAAACATAGCATTACCTTCTCATCAACAAACAATATTTCAATTCAATGATGCCTGCTCGAGGAGATCTTTGAACAGCCCATAGATTAGGTATCGTTACTTTCAATTTCAAGGTTTCTTTGGTGTCATTGATATGCTCAATGGGGCTCAATTTTTGTGCCATTCCTGCCAAAAATAGGCAATCATGTGAACTTATAATTGATGCAACAAATCAGAATGTTTTGCTATGATTATGGTGACAATGTGATAGAAAGCCACAAAACAGATTTGCACCTACCAATTAAGCATTTTGTCAAATAGATTTTGATCACACACAAAGCATCGATCTTGCTAAGCATTATGCCATACAAAAAATGCCTATTTTCCCTCTAAAATCCATAAGAAAACAAAATAGAAAAAAACTTATCAGTTGAGAATTGAGATGCTACAGTGACAATTATAATAAAAGCCTTGCAAACTAAAAAATGAAATGGTATTTGTTGCAAGCAAAAAATATAATACTACAGTGGCAAGCAAAATAAATACTTCGAAACATAAAAAATAGAGTGGTAAGCAAAATGAAAAATATAATCCATGAGAAAATACAGTGGCTTATTAGGTCATAGATTCGAGCAGCACACATTCTTTGTAGGAAGCTTATAGAATGGATCTTGCAAACAGCAACCTCACGGCAGCAGCATGATAGGGTTAGAAATATTGCAAAGAGCAACCCCAATAAAAGTGAGCATTGCATCATTATACCTCAAATACTTCAAGCCAAGGACAACACGACAAATAATGACAAATCAAAAAGCAAAAAGAGAGGGGAGTGAAATGAGATAGTGTGCCATTTGAAGGTTTTGAGGGTGCTAAATTAAATGGATTAGTGCTAAAATAAAATAAAATAAAATAGAACACTGTATAACAGAACACACTTTGCTGACCTATCAAGGGGTAAATCTGCAACCGTGAAGGGCACAGCAAGAAAGAAAGGGGGGAAAACGCTATTCCAAAGAAGCAGAAATGGACGAACTCTATTACAAGAAGCCAAAGAAGCAGAAGTGGACAAGTTACGATATTGGAGGAATTGATGGGTCAATTTGTGTTTCTTTTTTCATGCTTATTACTGTAATTTTGACCCAAAAAAAAAATGCTTACTGGAATTTGTCATTTGATTTGTATCGTTGTGGTGCAGGTACCAGAAGGTGTCAGAAGGTTGCCATTTCCTTCTTGATTGAGCTCAAAACGTAAGCCTGCTCTTGCTCCACGTAAGCTAAATGAGAATCACGTCACTAAATTTAGGTGACAATTTAATATTTATATTAAATATCAAAAATTTTAAAAATAAGAGGACTAAATATCCGAAATTAGAAATAGAAAGACTAAAATAAAAAATTGAGCAAAATAGGGGATTAAAATTGTAATTTAGTCTTTTTTTTTTTTTTTTTTTTTTACTTTTTGTAATTTTGTAGCTTTTGGGGCCGCTTGTTGTAAATGGATTTGGGCTTAGGAAGCGGATCCTCTAACTTTGCGCGGAAAAGGCACGGCGCCTTTCACCGTTTCTGCTCCGTTCGATAAATCTGACGCTCTATATGGTGCCACGTGGCCTTTTTTTTCCCCTTTTCTTTTTGTTTTAAAAAAATACTCCAAACTTAAGCTATTGAACAGAAATGAAACAACCTACGCGGTAGAGAAGGGACAATCGCAGAATCCGAGAAGCTCAACGACCTTGGTGGTGGCGCCGGTCTTCAACGTGGTGATGGCTCAGAGGTAGGACACACACAACAGTACCTCCTGCCTCCTCTATGTTGCCGCTGTGACGCTGCCGACGACTACGTCGCCCCGTCGCCGGAGAAGGAGAGAGGAAGGTGGAAGAAAGGAGAGGGCTACCTCCGGCCAACAGTGGAGGCCGACGGCGAGGTGGCCCGCTGGAGATTGCAGGAGGGGGCTCGCTGCCGGCCGCGAGACGCCGTCGTCAGAGAAGGGGGTTTTGGCCCCTCTGTTATTTTTTTTGGGGCAAAAGAATGATCTATCACTATGTGTTGGTAAACATCAGAGTTTTCCCCCCCTAACCTTCACCTCTACAGTGGCTAGAGCAGTGGAGGCGGTTGCCGGAGAAGCGGCGACAAGCTGAGGCTGCGTTGTGACGGTGACGGGTACTATGCTCGTCCTTTCTGTTTTAATTTGTAAGTTGTTTTAAAAAAGACAGAAAGAGTGAGCCACGTGGTGCTATGAGGATCGAGTGATTAATCTGACGGTGTTGACTGAGTGAAAGGCACGGTGCCTTTGGCACGCTAAAGTCAGGAATCTGTTTCCCTCATAACTATAAATAATGGGCAGATAAATGGATTTTTTTGATATTTTTGTTTTTAACAAAATAAAATAAAATAAATAGAGTAAAATAATACACATAAATAAAGGCTAAAAATTTAATATGAATGAAAAATATTTTTTGTGATTTTATTTCTCAAAAAATTTAAAACACCAGACAAATATCACAAGAGTATCTTACGATTTAGAATGCCTAAAATTCTATTTAGAAAGTTTGTCATTCTTAAAACAATGTGTTCAAACGGATTTGAACTTGACATTCTTTTCTTAATTTAGAAAGTAAAATGTTTAAATCATTAAATTTATTGTAAATGAAGTTGAAGATTTACCCTTTTAAGAGTAATTCTTGAAATATTCATAGAGAGAAGAGAGTTGAATTGTAGTTTTATGAGTTTTTTTTATAGGGGTAGCTTTTGTGCAAACACTCGGTGTAAGTTTTGAAAATCAGTAAAGCCATACTATAAATCATCTACGTTTAACTAGAAACGATTTAGATTATAGCACTTACACCGAAGCTTTCAAAGTAGTTCAAAGCAAGGTTTATAAAACACTACAATAAATGATAGTTTTGAACTTGAGATTTCATGAGATGTTTCTAAAATCTTTCAGCAAAAGCTTTATTCTTTGTTTTTTTTATAAGCAAAGAATTTTTAATTGGGGAGTACAATGGGTACTCTAACCCGAAACAATATGGAAGTGTCTCGTTAAAACTTCCCAGAGCCAAAACCCATTGGCAAAAAAGACTAAGAGAGGAAAAAGAGTACGCCAACCATGGGATACAGGTATACACACAAGATTCACCTTAAGGAAGAATAACAGAACAAAACTGAGTACATAAGTATAACACTTGCAGTGCAGAAATGAAACTGACAATTGCAACCTCTCCTCCAAGGATCATCTGATGACTTCCACCTCCCAGTCATAATAGTGTAGCCCACTCCCACAAATTAAAGAATAGCCCACTGTGATAATTTCATAATACCAAGCACCAAGCCTCACACCCCACCACAAACAAGACATGTGCCAGCACAGTAAGGAATAGAATTCTCACAGTACTCTAATTTCATGATACCAAGCACTAAGCACCAATTCTCTTCCCTGTGACTGAATAACCGACCAGAAAAAACGCAGCAACACTAATTTCGTTTCAAGAATACACTGTCTTTAAGCATCGTAACGGGCTAATACACCAATTGGAATAAGACACTTGAACCTTATTTCCTACTTTACATATCAACCACCCCCATGATAAAGTCTTAATATGTGCCAACACAGTGATAAAACTTACAGCCTCTCCCTTGAATAGAATTCTATTCCTCATAGCCCAAATGGCTCACACAGTTGCTAACCATATCAAGTATTTCCACTTTTTACCTCTATTGAATCCTCCAAACTGTAGGAAATGTTGTACCACATCATCCTGCAGCACCCCCTCCACTCCCAACCAGTTCAGTAGCTGCACCCATACTTGTCGCGTGAATGGGCATGATACAAACAGATGCAAAACAGATTCAGCACCTGCAAAACAGAAAACACAACACAATAAATGTGGATCAACTATAATTCCCCTCTTCATTAATTCTTCTCTGACTGGAATGCCACCCAACAGTAATCTCCGCGCAAAATTGCAAACTTTGGATGGGACTGCACTTTTCCACAACCCCTTAAGCGCACTAACCACATTTTGATCTGTTATCATCTGGTTTCTCATCCTAATCATCGCTGCGTATGCAGATTTTACAGAAAAAACATGTGACGGGTCAAGCAACCATCTCCATTTATCAAAGCCGTCCTTTGTTGGACCATTACCTTCCAAGTATGTCGTCAACTGAGCATATTCTTTTCGTTCATAATTAAAGAACTCTCTCCTCCAGTTCCAATTTCACGCCCATCGGTCACCAACCCACTCAGCCACATTTTCAACCATATCTTCCTTATTCAATGAAACTGCATACATCCTAGGAAAGTGATCCTTCAGTGTCCCCCCACCAGTCCAATTATCTTTCCACACTCTTGTTTCATTACCTCTACCCAATTTAATGTTAACAGCCTTATTGAACCAAGTTGGGTTCAATTCGATAAGATCTCTCCACCAGATAGAAGCTTTTCTTCCTATATTTGAGGATCCTAAAACAGCCTCCTTCAAATTACCGTATTTATAAGACAATAAAGGGAACCATATCGCCTCTTTATCGTTAAGACACCTCAATTTCCACTTTGTCAGCAAGCTGTGGTTGAAAATCTCCAAGTCTTTTATCCCCAGTCCACCCATATCCTTTGGAAGGCAAATCTTCTGCCAACTAACCCAGCTAACCTTCTCATTGTCACTACTTCCACCCCACAAGAACCGTCTTTGTATGCCTTTCAACACCTTCAGCACATTCTTTGGCGCCTTAAAAAAAGAGAAGTAATACAAATGTAGACTAGACAGCACAGAGTTCAGTAAGGTGACTCTACCACCAATGGACAGTTGTTTATCTTTCCAAGAGGACAGTCTTTTTTGGAAGGAGGCTAGGCTACCACCTGATTCCAAGTTGAAGCGAGCCTAGGATTAGCTCCCACCAACACTCCCAAGAACTTGAAAGGAAGCTTTCCCACACTACAGTGAAGAAAGTTAGATGCGACCTCCATGAAATTTGTATCCACATTAATCCCCATCAGACTACTCTCGTAGAAATTAACCCGTAAACCCGATGCCAACTCAAATCCACGCAAAATCGCTTTTATGCACCAGACATTATCCCAAGTGGGTTCCCCGATTAACACAGTGTCATCAGCATACTAAAGCAAAGGAAACGAAATATCCTGACTTACCTTGTACCCCGTAAATTGTGTAAGCTCAACTGCGTTATTTAACAAGCCTGTTAACCCTTCCGTAGCAATTAGAAATAGAAAGGGAACAAGCAGGTCACCCTGTTTTAACCCTCTCTTTGGTACAAACTCATCCGTTGGGCTTTCGTTCACCAGAATCGACACCGAACCCGATCGAATGCAGGCTTGTATCCACCTACACCACTTCCAATCGAACCCCAACCTCTTCATCATATATTCCAAGTAGTCCCAACTTACTAAATCGTAAGCTTTCTCAAAATCAACTTTAAATAAAAGACACCTATCTTTTGTTCTCTTCACCCAGTCTACCACCTCGTTTACCACCAAAACCCCATCAAGGATTTGTCTACCTGGGAAGTTTGATGAGGTGAAGTGATACTTAAATGTAGGTTTACAAATATGTATATGGAAGTTAAATTTGAAAGGTGTCAACTTATGGATCGTCTAAAGAATGTAAAAAATAGATTAAAAACTAAACATGTTTAAAGCCAATGCAACACCTTTTACTTAAAACGTATGAACTCACAATTTAATCCTTTGTTAACTATGTTAGTCAACAAACAAATGAATATAAATAGAGACAAAGGATGAGGAGCACAATTCAAACAAAACCTGCATTTTTCTTGAGTGGAAGAAGATCCGGTGTTTCTATTAAATTTTCAACCACAGTATACAAGCACTGTCTTGCTGTCCATTTTATGACTGTATCTAGATAATCAAATAAAAACACACTAACTAAACATTAAATATGGATCTTCACCTAATAGTTTTTCGTACAAAAAAGAGTTTAAATATGATTGAAGTCATATATTTTCCAATTGTAAATCCCCAGTGAGTTGGTCAGGTGGAGAGGCATTATAAAGCCATGCCAATTTCATTGTCATACTCATTCCTAGTTGAGTGAGTGTGAAAGTGTTACTGCTACATGATCATGTAAAGCAAGGAGGTCATTA
Organism: Calophaca sinica; assembly: GCA_037113605.1. Lineage (NCBI taxonomy): Eukaryota > Viridiplantae > Streptophyta > Magnoliopsida > Fabales > Fabaceae > Calophaca > Calophaca sinica. The sequence continues at coordinate 95,557,922 of CM073734.1, read as the reverse complement.
GCACATGCTACACAAAAATGACTTCAAACTTGGCACAAGGATTGCTTTCCAAGTGACCCCTGAAATCCACATCCCCATTGAAGCTGAAGGTATAAAGAGCTTCCCTCTGTGTTAAGCCGACAGGGTATATTCTGTAAATTTTTAATTCATTGCCACCTCTTAGAATTTCAGGTCTTTCTGGCTTCCATACCGGAACGTGATTCAGTGACTTGAACTTAATAAGAATAGCAGACTTCAAGGCCTCTAGAGTTAAATTGCTAGACCTGCCAGTTTGTGTCACAACAATGAGTTATCTTTATGTTACCACATGACATTTTTCTTAATAAAGATGGAATAAGCTAAAATGAAAAGAGCCATAATGGATCTAATCATATAAGGGAAAATTACTAATCAAAATAAGAAATGTACCTCAAGTAAATGGACTCCATCTCAAATCTTCCCCTTTCTCTCACATAGATATGATATACCGTTTCTGATCCTCGAGTGCACTTGCAAGGGCGATTCTTGAAGCGCGGGCTCTTTTCTTCCTTCTCTCTACTTATTGTGGCCAAGTGAATGCAAAGGCGGCAAGATGAATGTACAGCTGCCATATCAACAAGGGCCTTGAAGGAATCAGATGGACCCTCATACTTCCACCTATTAATAAGATAACTCAGGATGTATCCAAATAATCATAAAATACAGAAAAGAACACAACACAAAATTCATTCACATTTTAAAACTACATAAACTCAAGATGCCTCATTCAGAAACAGATACCATCAAACTGCTCAGATTTTTATACTGTAGTATTATATATAATCCAAGGTGTTAAGTCCTTGGATGCAGTGTAAATAAATGATTTAAACTACTGGTTAGCAAGTATTTTGTAAAACACACGAGAGGGATGCAGGAAAGGGAAAAGGACTCGAGAAACTTCTTTGTCTTCATTGTGTAATTTACCTCAATGATTGATTATATGCTTCAGGGTTTTCTGCTAGGTATCTCATGGTCTTGGCAACAGACTCAACATCTTCTAATTCTTTAATATGTAAAATTGAACCAGGAGAAGGAGCAAAATCTTGAATATTTGGAGCACCAACAACCACAGGTATAGTTCCTACAATAAGCGAGATTAATTTGCAGAAGAAGCTTTGTAAATGGGTATTGTGATATTTAAGTGTGAAACTTTTTAAGAATCCAAAACCCATTATAAAAAATGTCCACAAGTATACATGGAATGTGTTTTTCTCTTCTACAGCGTCCAAGAACACTAGACTAAATTATGACTTGATGGTACATTAAGGTATTATTATATTATCATTTATCACATATTAGAGAAAAATTTGTCTATCAGGAAATTATTGTAACTGTCCACTTCATTCGTATTATAATTGCTTCGGTTTACCAACAGTATCATATACCAAATGTACCTTGCACACTATTTTATGTTTGGTTCATTGCCTCAAATCTCATTCACAAATGCCACGTATTCATGCAGGCATTACCAATAGACAATGGGACTACATCAGATTCAACTGAGTAGAACTAAAGCAGCATTGTGTAAGATGATTAATTGTAACTAAATAATGCCTAATTTTATCCGGCAATTATAAAAGAGGACTACTTCATCTATAAATTTAACTATGAACCATTTATCATCCTTAATTTTGCTTAAGTTATCCAAAATTGAGCTTCAACTCCAAATAAACTTTGCCAATTGCATTGCTGAGACAGAAAAATTTGGCAATTGATGGATTTAGATGGAAAAGAAAACCAGAACCAAAAAAAAGTATTTCTAAACCCCTGAACAACTAGTTTGACATATATGTTTAATATTTAGTAAACGAAAGTAAGATAGGTGAAGGTGGATAATAAATATATTCCATACCAGCGACAAGGGATTGGAAGAATTTTTCAGTTACATAATCTTCCTCATTAGAATTTTCAAATGCTAAGCTAAATTTGTAGCGCTTCAGGGTTTCCACTTTGTCCACTGCAATAAAATAAAACAATAGTCATAATAACATTCATTAATAAATAACGACGACATCGCGTATTCAGTGGAACTTTGGAAGTTATTGTCATAAACAATGGGAGTAATGTCAAAAGACTAACAAATTAATGTATCATACATAAGTCAGTCCCTTACTGAATTTTACACATTTATAATAAAAATATTAATTGAGACTTATCATATTGAATTGTTAGCATATCTTGTGTTTCTTTATGTCAAACAGCATTATCAATCTTCAAGGATAATTGTGTGTTTCCCTTACCTGAAAATGTGTGGTGGTCAACCAACCACAACCAATTCTTTCAAAAAGCATTTCAAACAAAAAAGTTTAAGAGAGAGACACGACACTTCTACTTCCTAACTCCTTCATTCTTTTCTAGAATAAAATTTCTTCTTCATTAAAAAAAAAAAAATTCAATGTTCAGCAGCAGTAGGAAGTCTGGAGTGATGCAAAATCCAAGAAGAAAGGGAGAAACAAGAAAACAGGAAAATAGAGAATTTGGAGGGAACATACTGATAATATTACCCAAAACACTGAACTGGGTTCAAGTTTAGAGCAAGACCTTTTAAAAGACCCCATCTGACAAAATTAAAAGCCAAAAACATTTGAAAATAAAAGATTCAAAATATATTTCTTAATAAATTCCAGAAAATATACCTCAATAAAATCCTGAAAATATGTTCACCTGTTTGTGCCTAATATAAATCTTCCATTTCTGTTTGGATATCCATCATGGTGCTAGAGATATAGTCAAAGAAATCAAATTATGTGGTACAGTTGATTGGAAGAAAGTTTCTCGGTAAATAACAGTGGATCGAATTATAAATTTTCAATAAAAAAGCTTCAGAAGTCAGAACCTAGTCTTGGATGCTAACATGACAGCTTAAGCATTAAGTTTACAGGTTTTTCCAAGTTCAAAAAGGTGTTAGAGCCTCTCATTTAGAGATCTAGATGGCAAGTAATTGGTCAATTTGTGCTACCATGCCTTTCAGGATGACACTCATCAGAAAGCATTTTATAGATAGAAAAGTTATTCTCAGAATCTAGGAAGCATTTGCAACCATGTTACGCTCTTTCAATGTCTAAAGTCTGTAATCCAATTACTTTCTTCCCCCATATTTCAAACAAGATAACCAAGCAACAATGAAGGAAGTACAGTTGCTTGTAACAAATAAAGTCATCATCTATGAGATAAAAGCGATTCGATTTAAATTTGAGAAACACTTAACAGGGTCAGCACAAAGGGGATACTGCACTACAATTTTGTAAACATCTATAATCAGACATCAATATATAATTTATCAAAATTATTATGATGTACCTCTTCCATCACGGTTCCTATGACAACCACCATAAGAGTCAATCGAGATCTTTGTTTTTTCAAGGGCTTCAAGAGCTTGCAACCGGAAATTTCGAGCTCCACAATTGGAAATGAATGCAGCTGCAACAGCTTTTTCAGTTTTTGGCTTTAACGGTGCCATAATGTCATACTCAGCCCATGAAAAATATCCAACAGGAACATCAGATGATAGACTGGTTGTCATTACAATGCTATATCCCCTCCTAGTAGACAAGGACATAGTAATATCAGTTTAATTATTGACATTTTTTCTAAAATTTTGGAATAGAAAACTCTCTCCACACGAGAACAATAAGAAAGAAGTTCAATTGAAGAAAACTAAAAACATAGAGGTTAACATCAAGCACTAATTATCGCTTGCGAAGAAAAGTACGCATTGTTGTAAATGCAGTCAAAAAAGAGAGAAGACATAGCTGCAAATTAAAACCCTGTACCACATTAAACCAGGAAAATTTCTGCGTTACCCACACATTTCCATGGAATTATGACAACAATACAAAACCATCATAAAAAATTAAGCAACATATAGGAAACAAATGGTCCAATCTAATGAATTAACACTTTATGACAGTGCTTACCCACCGTCGTGCCATGGCAATATTGTTCTCTGCATAGTATTGTGCCGATTCCATTGATCTCAGAACACTTGCTGTTCCAGCTTGTTGAGGTAAGCCAAATGCAGCATCAGGTGTCTTGTCCCCATTAAACCCAAATTTACATCCCACTGAACATGACTTCCACTCCTGCATTTGAATGAACTAATAACTTTAGAAAGACAAGAAAACTTTATAAGAACAATCATCAGGAGGTTACACATATGAATTATCTTTTTGACCTATCAACAATGAAACAAGCATGCCCAGAAATATAAGTAAACATTACTCACAAAAACATAGTGAGGAGCAGAGGAGGTTTATGTTCATGGCCATGCTAGACAACATATACCCACCACAATTCAGATACTAAAATTGAAAAATTATCCCTTCCCACCCAAAAAAAAAAGAAAGAAAGATATTTCTTTTTGGGTAAAGTCCTGGTCCTCCTTTCTGATAAGCTAATGCACTGCAATTCATAATACAAACTATATACTAGTCAAACTTGTAGTTTGTTGCTTTCTCATTCATGAACAGCTTGAATACACTTCGCTAAAAACCCATGATAAATCTTGTCTCTGAAAATCAAAATATCCATTTTTTGGCTGCCAAAAAGAACATTTTTCAGATAAAGCAGGTCATATAAAATACAAGTTCAAAATCTGCAATAAGAATTAACTAAAACTGCTCAGCTCCACAAACCAAAAAGGAATGTGCTAAAAGATGCTCAAAAACTAAACTGTGAACAACTACATATTTTCAAAAAAAGAACAATTAATCGCGAACAACTAATAATCTTTTAAGAGCATGAAAGAAGGGGGAAAAGGAAGATAGTAGTTAGAAAAAAAAATAAACCTGTTCAGCTCCAGAAACAAAAACAGGTTCCTTAGCAAAGTCTCTTGAATATGTAACAGCATCCTCCCTCTCCAACCATGCCTCACAGCTCTCTGTCTCTGATTCCGAATTCCGATCACCACCACCCACCATATCTAACCCTAAATCATCACTTTCAACCACCACACGTGACCGGTAGAACAAGTCAGCCACCATGGCTGCGTTCTTCGCCATATCCAACCTACCCAGAAACGCGATCTCCGCAATGACCACAAGGGCCACAAATAAAGGCATCAGATTAGACCATTTCTTCTTCGGAACCGCTCCACCACCGGAAACTGGTAAACCTTCTTGGGTCGTCTCTGTTCTCGAGCCTCGTTGATTCCACACGAGACCCATCAATCAATTCTACCTCCAACTTACAATTCCTCGATTTCCCACCTTTTTCTTACCCAGAAACTGCGATGGAAAAAGGAAAAAACAAAGCTTGGGAAGGTAGTTGAAATGGGTGGCGTTATAGCCACGATTCCATGAGCTTGCTTGTTAAAGAAAAAGGAAGAAAAAAAAGAGTTGAAGGTTGAAGGTTGTAGTTGCGCCTCCCCAGACGAAGGAAAAAAAAATTGCAGACTTTTGCAGTTTAGTCGCCGATGAGGCATAGATTTTGCATGTTTAAAGTCTACGGGGTGCTTTCTTTGCTGAACTCACTGAAACCAATAGGCAATAAGCAACCCAAAACGACGGGGAAAACGAGAACAGGGCCTTCTCATTAGTTAGTAGTTCTAAGTTTCTGACTTCGGAGTTTGGACAAACAAACGGGTTCACAGTACAATGTCCATTTATATTTGGGCTTCCGAGGTGTGTTCCTATCAGGTCCATATATTATTCACTTTTTCTAGGTTCTCTATTTGTCTTTGCTTGGCTTTAAAGTTAAAAATAAGATGATGCAATAACAATAATAATAATAATAATAATAATAATAATAATAATAATAATTAATTTGTGGATAATATTCATAATTACAAAATTAATTTATAGCTTTTTCATAATTTTTTTATTTTGTCTATATTTTACTTTTTATTCTTAAATTTTATTTTTCTCTCTTCAAGTGTTCTTATGATTTTTTTTTTGGGGATTCAAAATATCCTTTTATTGGTAATCAAGAAATTAATTTACCAGATATTATCAAGCGATAAAGATAGAGATTCCTGTTAACAATTTTTTTCGATGTGTTTGTGTGATCATACATAAAATAAATTTCCAATTATTGTTGTTATCATCGTGGAACTGAAAGTTTATTTTCTAATTTTTAGTTTCCCTTTTGCCGAAGGAAATTGAAATGTTATCTTGTTGATGGATTATGTCACAGCGAAACTGATGTCCTGGTGGATATTTCTCCTCAATTTTCTATAAAAAAACTTTAGAAGGTGGTAGATATATATTTTTTTTTGACGTGAAAGGTGGTAGATATGATTGAAAGCGCTGGGAACATGATACCAAATCTTTTATGGTAGGAAGTGAAGTGGTTTAGTACATCCATTGGAGTTGTTGTTAGTATTTCACATTAAAAAAAGAAAAAGAAAAGGATTTGGCCACCTTAAAGCGCAGCTAAATTTGCTGTCAAAAACGTGGTGCTACGTATAATCCGTTGATCGACCCCTCCATCCAAATAAATTAAGAACATTTTTATGTACATGTAAGCTTAGGGATGTCAACGGGTAGAGCGAGGGTGCTCCATGACCTCACATCCCATATTATCATCCCACGGATCCTCGTGGAGACGTTGCAATTCCTTAAAAAAAAAGTAGCATATAATAAGGTAAAATCCAATAAAATTAAAAAATTTATATAAAACTATAAAATAAGTCTTAAACTTGTAGTTAAAGCATAATAAATATTCTACTTAGTATTAAGAAATTGGAACCCTAAAGTGTTGAAACATATAAAGAAGTGTTTCGATAATGTTGGGGAGCATGATTCTCGTCCCGGTTCTCATCTCCAAAGTCCAAACAGGGTAGTCTTTATCGGAATCCCCATGTACAGGTGAAAATTGACATCCCTGTGTAAGTTTTAAGATTTTAATTTTTAAATATAAATTTTTAAATCAAAATACGTTTAGCTAAAATAGAATTAAAATGTTTTTTAACTTAATTTTAAAACAACTTTGATTTAGTTTTTAAAACAAAAAATTATGCACATAGTTTTTTTTAGTTTAGAAAATGCGTCATACCTTCATTTTTCATTTTTTTTCGTGTATTTTCTCTTTTTACTTGTAACATCGCTTGACACTCTTCATTGTCATAATCGTTACCGGCCATTCTCTATTATCATCGATCAATATCCTCCAATGTTCACAACTTAACACCTTTATCCACTGTCATCGCCACTTGACACATCCACTATCATTTTTTTTTGTCAGCTAGTAGAAATGGTAAACAACAAACACACACACGCGCAAACGACAACCCCCGGGTTCGAACCCCGATCCCGGAGTCTCCATATCGCTGAAATTGTCAAAACAACCAGCAGTGGATGACACTATCATTACTACTGCTTGAAACCCTCCATTGTTTGCCACCATCTACTCATCTATAGTCATTGCTAACACCCAGCTCCACACTTGTCATCGCCTAACACCATATATTGTTGTTGCTGCTCAGCATTCTCTACCACTATCAATCAGATCACAATCCACTGCAGTCAGTAATGACTGTAGTCACTACAGTCAGGCCATGTGAGGACTATTGAACGCATTTAATAGTCAATCTTGACCATTAAATTATTTTGACTTGAAAAAATAGAAAAAAAAATATAAGAGGAGAAAGGCTGAAACTGGTGACCGCATATCAATGATGGTTTCTATTAAAATTGTTATTGCCACATTCCTCATCAGTCATCGCCAATTCCACCCTTCATCGCCGTTATTAAAATCATGGAATTTAATATATTGAGTCTTTTGATGTTAATAATTGAATATAATTGACTAAATTTAAATACATCATGTAGGAGGAATAAAAATGTTAAAAAATGAAGAAAAAAATGAAATTGTTAATGTAAAGTTAGTTACGTTACACATTAAAAAAAGAATAGATTGAAAATATTCATAGTAAAAAATAAAAAAACTCTGATTTAACATGTATGACCTCTAATGCAATTTGCTCAAAATGTCATTCTAACCCTGAAACTTTAATGCATGTGTTAAGGGTCTGTGATCCATACTTTCTGGTCTCGTATCATTCATGCAGATCAGTGGAGCAAGTTTTTTAGTCTTGAACCATAAATTGGTTGGATTAGAACCTAACTGCCAAAAATGTTGGAAGAAAGCCTTGGAACTGGCCTATTCTGTCTTGAGTGGCATGTTGGGCTTCATGTAGAGATGGGAATGTGCTAGTCTTCTCTCAACAAACTAGCATGCGCAAAGATCTCTGGACAATCATATATAACCAGGTGCATACCATTAAGAGTGAGCTATCAAGGTTGTTGGCTTCCAGGGACAACCAAAGCATTTCTATAACAGGGACATGGCAAAAACCACAACCAGGTTATTTCAAAATGATTACGGATGGATCACACAACTCAGGAATAGGTAGCTCAGCTTGTGGAGATCTTTTACAGAATGAAGAGGGTTCTTTTGTCAAAGGCTTCTACTGCAAGGTGGGTTGTAGTAATGTCATTTGGTTAGAAATGTGGGCTCTTTTATTAGGACTTAAGCTCGCTCGAGAATGGTTAGTGAATAGTCATATTTGAGCTTGACCCAGGGGTGGCATTTAGCATGGGGAAATAGAACTTTTTGACCATCATAGGCAAATGGAATTATAGCCATTGATTTAATGATAAAATATTTAATGGTTGTGATGGTTTACTGGCTACCTGAGTAATACTTTTCTGTACATTTAACACTTATTTGCAAAAAAAGACTCAGATAATAATTTATTTACAATATTTTTTTTTGTACATTTAGTCTCCTTGAAAGGAAGAAGATTCACCTAAACCATTTATTTCATTACAGGGAATAATTGTTACAGAATGACTAGATGGGCCCTTCGTTTGATTTATTCGGGCCATGTTAATGATAATCAGTTCATTTATGATAAAACGTCTTACTAGATTTTGTTTTCTGCTTATTGAAATTAGAAAAAACATTTTCAATTTAAAGTATTAATGAATGTATAAAAGTAATTGATTTAATTTTGTTAAGAGGTTCCTGCACCACTTTTCTTTCAATTTCCCTTATACGTCTTGTTTTTGTCCATGAAAAGGTCTTCATTTCAAAGTAAGAAAGCTGAAATGAACTCCTTTGATATTCTGAAATTGGTAAATATTTACAATATAATTAATGAAAAATACCCATAGCCATTGAACAAGATTGGCAGGTGTCAAGAAAACAAATTTGAAAACATCCCGCAAGAACCTTTATTTTAGCACAGTACCTTTTACCCAAATACCAGAAAGCGCATAAGAAACAAATTTGAACTCCAACAAAAGCAACACACAGAGATGATGCTTAGATAAAATAAAGGGTGAAGTCAGTCTTTCTGGGGGGAAAAGGCGAATAACAAAAAAAGCAACATCTCTGTAAGGTTCACGCAAGTTCAACAGATCTTTCGCGAGCAAAGAAAGCAACAACATGTTTCCCTTACAAAAAGTTCACAAGAACAAGGAAAATACGACTGCGAAATTCCGACGGGAACCGGCGCCGACAAACGCCGTTGGGCTTCCTTCTATGAACCTTCCTCTCACTGCTTCTAATGCGATCAAAAGACAGAACTAGAGAAGTGGGTGCTTTTCTCATAGGAGATGGGGTTTTCTGGAAGGAAAAAAAATGGAGCTTTAACAAGTCTGGGTTACAACAGTCAGTGTCTAAGGAGAGGAGAGGCAGTTTTTGGGGAAAAAAATGGATCTTGAATACTCTGTTGCAAACCAGATCCAAATTTAATAATAAAATAATGAAACATTCGAAACACAGAAGAAAGCCTGTGAGCACCTCAACAGCTTTCCTCACACACTTCTCTCCCCTACTTTACCAACTTTTATTTTTTTTCAAAATTCAAATTTGACTTCAAAATTTGTTCTCAAACCTCTTCATCCCTCCATCTCTTTAACCCTCTTATCCTCCTTCCTCTAGAACTCTTTCCGTTCGAGGTTCAACGGGGCAGCTTCTCGCAACCGTGCTTCTGATTCGGTTCAGTTGGAGGTTGGACTGAGAACACTCTATCTGCTATCTTTGTTTCTCTGATACCTTCTCAACCTTTTTTTTTTGGGTGCACATGGCAGGAACAGACCAGCCTTCCTCATGACAACCCAAACCCGAGAGGTAGGAAGGTGGAGAAACATCAGAGAATGGATGGTGGAGGGAAGGTGTACGTACATCCTTCTTGCGTACGTTTTTCTTTTTTCCCCTTTTTTTATTTTTTGTTCTGTTTTTTATTCACACCACAAATTCTTCATTTCCTCAACTTTACTCTTCTTCTACCCTCGACTGTATCGCTTCAGATGTTCATTTTTTTTTTGCAGATTATTTTTTGCTATCGGTGTTGTGCTTCTTCTCTCCTCACCGACACCTCCCATGGCCCCCTCTTCGAACATACACTTTTTTTTTCTTCTTTCCCTTTATTTTTTTTTTTTAGATTTTCATTTTTCTTTACATTATTTTAGCTTTATGAGGAATACAACGAGCTCAATGAGGAATACAAGGTGACGTCGAATATAAAAAAAGTGATGACGTCGAATATAAAAAAAAATCGACAATTGGGAAGAACACTTCGACTTGGAACCAAACGAGCAAGCTCATGAACCAAACGAGTCGAGCTATGCTTAGATCAAGTTCCAAGACGAGCTAGCTCATGAACCAAACGAGTCAGTAAGGTGACGTCGAATATAAAAAAAGTGATGACGTCGAATATAAAAAAAAGATTCGACAATTGGGAAGAACACTTCGACTTGGAACCAAACGAGCTAGCTCATGAACCAAACGAGCTAGCTCATGAACCAAAGTGATGTCGACAATTGGGAAGAACACTTCGACAATTGGGAAGAACACTTCGACTTTATGCTTAGCTCAATTTCAGTTCATTTATTTCGAATATAAAAAAAGTGATGTCGACGATTGGGAAGAACACTTCGACTTGGAACCAAACGAGCTAGAACCAAACGAGTCGAGCTCAGTTCATTTATTTAACGAGCTCAATGAGGAATACAAGGTGACGTCGAATATAAAAAAAGTGATGACGTCGAATATAAAAAAAAGATTCGACAATTGGGAAGAACACTTCGACTTGGAACCAAACGAGCAAACTCATGAACCAAACGAGTCGAGCTATGCTTAGCTCAAGTTCCAAGTCGAGCTAGCTCATGAACCAAACGAGTCGAGCTATGCTTAGCTCAAGTTCAGTTCATTTATTTAACGAGCTCAATGAGGAATACAAGGTGACGTCGAATATAAAAAAAGTGATGTCGACAATTGGGAAGAACACTTCGACTTGGAACCAAACGAGCAAGCTCATGAACCAAACGAGTCGAGCTATGCTTAGCTCAAGTTCCAAGTCGAGCTAGCTCATGAACCAAACGAGTCAGTAAGGTGACGTCGAATATAAAAAAAGTGATGACGTCGAATATAAAAAAAAGATTCGACAATTGGGAAGAACACTTCGACTTGGAACCAAACGAGCTAGCTCATGAACCAAACGAGCTAGCTCATGAACCAAAGTGATGTCGACAATTGGGAAGAACACTTCGACAATTGGGAAGAACACTTCGACTTTATGCTTAGCTCAATTTCAGTTCATTTATTTCGAATATAAAAAAAGTGATGTCGACGATTGGGAAGAACACTTCGACTTGGAACCAAACGAGCTAGAACCAAACGAGTCGAGTTCAATTCATTTATTTAACGAGCTCAATGAGGAATACAAGGTGACGTGCTTAGCTCAAGTTTAGTTCATTTATTCAACGAGCTCAATGAGGAATACAAGGTGACGTCGAATATAAAAAAGTGATGACGTCGAATATAAAAAAAAGATTCGACAATTGGGAAGAACACTTCGACTTGGAACCAAACGAGCAAGCGAGCTATGCTTAGCTCAAGTTCCAAGTCGAGCTAGCTCATGAACCAAACGAGTCAGTAAGGTGACGTCGAATATAAAAAAAGTGATGATGTCGAATATAAAAAAAAGATTCGACAATTGGGAAGAACACTTCGACTTGGAACCAAACGAGCTAGCTCATGAACCAAACGAGCTAGCTCATGAACCAAACGAGTCGAGCTATGCTTAGCTCAAGTTCAGTTCATTTATTTAACGAGCTTAATAATATTAACTAGCGTTGACTTGCCTCTGTTCAATAAGGAATACAAGGGTGACGTCGAATATAAAAAAATTTAACGAGCTCAATGAGGAATACAAGGTGACGTCGAATATAAAAAAGTGATGAGTCACCTAACGAGCTAGCTCATGAACCAAACGAGTCGAGCTATGCTTTGCTCAAGTTCAGTTCATTTATTTAACGAGCTCAATGAGGAATACAAGGTGACGTCGAATATAAAAAAAGTGATGTCGACAATTGGGAAGAACACTTCGACTTGGAACCAAACGAGCTAGAACCAAACGAGTCGAGCTCAGTTCATTTATTTAACGAGCTCAATGAGGAATACAAGGTGACGTGCTTAGCTCAAGTTCAGTTCATTAATTTAACGAGCTCAATGAGGGCGAATATAAAAAAAGTGATGTCGACAATTGGGAAGAACACTTCGACAATTGGGAAGAACACTTCGACTTTATGCTTAGCTCAAGTTCAGTTCATTTATTTAACAAGCTCAATGAGGAATACAAGGTGACGTCGAATATAAAAAAAATGATGTCGACAATTGGGAAGAACACTTCGACTTGGAACCAAACGAATATAAAAAAAGTGATGACGTCGAATATAAAAAAAAGAATTGGACACTTCGACTTGGAACCAAACGAGCTAGCTCATGAACCAAACGAGTCGAGCTATGCTTAGCTCAAGTTCAGTTCATTTATTTAACGAGCTCAATGAGGAATACAAGGTGACGTCGAATATAAAAAAAGTGATGTCGACAATTGGGAAGAACACTTCGACTTGGAACCAAATGAGCTAGCTCATGAACCAAACGAGTCGAGCTATGCTTACCTCAAGTTCAGTTCATTTATTTAACGAGCTCAATGAGGAATACAAAGTGACGTCGAATACAAAAAAAGTGATGTCGACAATTGGGAAGAACACTTCGACAATTGGGAAGAACATTTCGACTTTATGCTTAGCTCAAGTTCAGTTCATTTATTTCGAATATAAAAAAAGTGATGTCGACAATTGGGAAGAACACTTCGACTTGGAACCAAACGAGCTAGCTCATGAACCAAACGAGTCGAGCTCAGTTCATTTATTTAACGAGCTCAATGAGGAATACAATGTGACGTGCTTAGCTCAAGTTCAGTTCATTTATTTAACGAGCTCAATGAGGAATACAAGGTGACGTCGAATATAAAAAAAAGATGATTCGACAATTGGGAAGAAAACTTCGACTTGGAACCAAACGAATACAATATGTTACTCACCCGTGCGTATGCACGGGTCTGTTACTAGTTTCTGTACATTTGACACTTATTTGCAAAAAAAGACTCAGATAATAATTTATTTACAATATTTTTTTTGTACATTTAGTCTCCTTGGGAGGAAGAAGATTCACCTAAACCACTGATTTCATTACAGGGAATAATTGTTACATAATGACTAGATGGGCCCTTCGTTTGATTTATTCTGGCCATGTTGATGATAATCAGTCCATTTATGATAAAACGTCTTACTAGATTTTGTTTTCTGCTTATTGAAATTAGAAAAAACATTTTCAATTTAAAGTATTAATGAATGTATAAAAGTAATTGATTTAATTTTGTTAAGAGGTTCCTGCACCACTTTTCTTTCAATTTCCCTTATACATCTTGTTTTTGTCCATGAAAAGGTCTTCATTTCAAAGTAAGAAAGCTGAAATGAACTCCTTTGATATTCTGAAATTGGTAAATATTTACAATATAATTAATGAAAAATACCCATAGCCATTGAACAAGATTGGCAGGTGTCAAGAAAACAAATTTGAAAACATCCCGCAAGAACCTTTATTTTAGCATAGTACCTTTTACCCAAATACCAGAAAGCGCATAAGAAACAAATTCGAACTCCAACGAAAGCAACACACGGAGATGATGCTTAGATAAAATAAAGGGTGAAGTCAGTCTTTCTGGGGAAAAAAGGCGAATAACAAAAAAAAGCAACATCTCTGTAAGGTTCAAGCAAGTTCAACAGATCTTTTACGAGCAAAGAAAGCAACAACATTTTTCCCTTACAAAAAGTTCACAAGAACAAGGAAAATACGACTGCGAAATTCTGACGGGAACCGGCGCCGACAAACGTCGTTTGGCTTCCTTCTATGAACCTTCCTCTCACTGCTTCTAATGCGATCAAAAGACAGAACTAGAGAAGTGGGTGCTTTTCTCATAGGAGATGGGGTTTTCTGGAAGGAAAAAAAAATGGAGCTTTAACAAGTCTGGGTTACAACAGTCAGTGTCTAAGGAGAGGAGAGGCAGTTTTTGGGGGAAAAATGGATCTTGAATACTCTGTTGCAAACATCAATAGTTTTTAGAAAGGTGAAAACCTACGAAGCACGGACTCCGACACGGATACCAGACACGACATGGACATGGACACACGGACACCGCTAATGTCAAAAACATAGGACACCGACACCAATATATATATATATATTAAACTAGCAGACACAAAAATTAGGAATATTTATTGTCAATTTTACAAAAATTTCAACCAATCAAGAAAACAAAACTGTAAATAAGCAAAAATAAAACAAATAAAGAACAGTAAAACACTCAAAGCGAAGCTTACAAAATAAAAATAATCTATAGAAATAATAATAAAACACACGGCATGTGCCTCATCATTAAAATAATAATAAAAACTTAAAAAATGTAGAAAATATGTTCTATAGAAATTATTTAAAAGCTAAACCGTGACAGAGATTATGACCAAAGCAAAATCGTGAGTCCGTGACAGAGTTGCAGAGTGAGTGAAGAAGACTGAAGGCATACCTCTCACCTTAAGCGAAGCACAAAGACCAACTGTGATCAGAGTGACGTCGACAACATGAACTTAGAGGACGAGAAGGTGCGATGTGTTTTGCGCTGGAGGGAGGATTACACCACCGCAAACAGAGAAGAACGAAAGAGAGACGTCGACAGGAAAGCAAAACCAGGAACAAAGGTCGGCGGAAACTTAGAAGACAAAGAAGGTGCGCTGCGTTTTGCAATTTTGCCTACTTGAGAAGGGTTGTGCTGCGGCAAAACCTATTTTTTATTAAGTTGAAAAGTTTTTAATCTTTCTGTTTTTTTAAGTTCTCGTGTGCCGCTGCAAAAGTGGTGTCCCGCTTGTGTCTTGTCCCTAAAAGCAGTATTTGGTGCGTGTCCTCGTCGTGTCCATTTTTTATTTGTTTTTTTAACGGGACGCCTATCACAGGTGTCTGACACATGTCGTACGGGTGTCAGTGCCTGACACGTGTCAAACACCAGGACACGCTTAAGAGGACCAGTGTTTGTGCTTCAAAGGGGGAAACTTGTAACCAAAAAAAGAAAAAAGGGGAAAACTGAAAAATGAACCAAAAGTTAAATTGTTAGTTGATTTGGGGT
The DNA here is from genome assembly GCA_037113605.1 of Calophaca sinica. Taxonomy (NCBI): domain Eukaryota; kingdom Viridiplantae; phylum Streptophyta; class Magnoliopsida; order Fabales; family Fabaceae; genus Calophaca; species Calophaca sinica. The sequence continues at coordinate 95,542,432 of CM073734.1, read as the reverse complement.
GAAGTCTTGTATTGTTGGAAGTTTTGGGCCAGATTTGTAATTAACGAAAAATTGGCTCATACTGGCAAACACAGGTTGGGTAACCATTGGACCATGATGGGAAAAAAGATATATCTGACCATCCTAAACAGTCGGTTCTTGTGGACATGATTCAACGAATCACTCTTTGAACCCAGACCTTCTAGGTTTGCTTGAGAAAATTCTCTCACTCCTTCGTATGACAGATTGGAAAACCTCAGTTCATCATATTTCCAGGAAGGCTAACAAGTGTGCTGACCTTCTAGCTCACAAGGGACTTAATGCTCCTTATTCTTTGACAATTGTTCATAATTCTTGTCCTTTACTAGGCATGTACTTAGCTGAAGACTCGGGAGCTTGGGAGCTTGTTCCTCTCAAGTTCATTAGTATTTTCTTCCGATTATATCAACAACAACAAAAATCTTGGCTCGTACAATCGAATCTCTCTCCTCCCTATACAAGGGATCTAAGAAACGTATACAACATCCAGTCATAAAAAAAGGTATACAACATATTACGACACAAGCTACGTGTTTCACATAGAAGAAATACATGAGAGTTCACAAGGAAGGTAAGCAAGTAACTACTGCGAGAGCCGGCCCTCGAAAGATACCAAGTAAACCACATCCCATTGTCAACAATTTGATGAGCTAGGTCAATAGTTACACCATACCACCAAAAAACAATGAAATGCACAAAGGGGAGAAAGAAGACAGATGGCTCAACGAACACAGAGCAGACAGATGCCGGGACCTACATAACAAAATCTTATGGCTAAAAAGAATAGTTCATAATTGTGAACTGCAGAATCACTTTGAAGTATGTACGGTCAAAGACCTCACACTTTTGCAGCACTGCCTCAACTCCAACTGATAAATACAATTTATTGTAAAGATATTGGATTTCTGTAAAGACGAGCATATTGGATTTCTCTATCTTTTCAACTATAAGAAGTACAATTAGCGCAAGAAAATTTGAGGAAGCTAACTAAAGAATTGTAACACTTGTCTTCGATACCTAAACAGTTGGTTAGTATCCCAAAAATTCATCTAACAAAAAAATCATACAAACATAGCTTTTACTATGTCTATGCATATGGCTATCAAAGGATTCTTCCTCGCACTATATTAACATTAAACACTTTTGGATAACCTAACCGGCACTAAATTCAACAAGAATAGAGTTGCAGCGTCTGATTTTCCTTTACAAGCTCCTCAAATTTCTTGAAAGCGCTCCATGTAAATTGTCTATTCTCTCGTGTTATATCAGCATCCACTGTAGAATCTGAGTCTTTAATTCTAAGTTGCATATACTTACCTATCCCTGAGAAAGTAAGGCAGATCAGACTTTGGGACAATGAAGCGCTCAGGGAATTGAGATAGCAATTCATGTCCTTTATTCTCTGAAGTTGAATTACTACTAGTTGAAACATCTGTTGTGTGAAACTTTCCAAATGGCACAACCTGCACATAAAAGGAATTTGAAAAGCTAAGCAAGCCATTCAAAGTTACTTGAGATTTTATCAGATAAGGAATAAATTCCACTTCCACACTACTTGATCGCTGCTTGAACCACCAGCTGAAGCTGACTTCAACCTTTTTGCCATGGGAATGCTGCTTGAACTGGCTACTTCCTCCTTGAAGTTTTGATCAGAGACCTCTACCAAAAATATAAAGTAAAATAATTGAAATAATGCCAAATAAAAAAATTACAGAAGAATATAAATATTTCAACCTTATTCCTGTCCCAAAAAGTATCACAATCATGTCATATTCAAATAGTCAGATTTTTATTGGCACCTTGTAGAAATTGTTTAAAAGCTTAGTGGGGAAGAACCCAAGAAATAAATATTTGCTCTCGAACACCACTCACTTTAGGGACCAAAAAAGCTCATTTGGTACACATTTCAGATATTGATATGCTTTATTTGATATTATACAGTTTCTCAGCAATTACAAGATTGCATTACTAAACACTGTTCATTCTGTCCTCGGATGATCTAATAATTGACTTGAGGCATTGATTTACTTATCACAAAAAGCCATAAAACATGTACAAGTATAATGTAACAACAAATTTCTGTCAGTCATTTTATTCAATGTATACTGACTGAAACCAAGGAATGTAAGAAAGTTATGTGAAATCAGTGGTTTGTACAACATGTTGGGACATGGTTGGCAAGGACTTAATTATAAGGAACTTAATTAGAGCAGGAGAACAAGGGTTCAGGTCTCATAGTAGATCTATAAAACAATTACATAATATATAAGTAACAAAAGTTCTGTGAATGAGTCAATAAAGTATCCACATTACATACCCAGCTCTCAGAGCATAAAAAGAAACTCAAACGTATATCTATAAAGGCCAAGAATCCAAATATACTCTCATTATAAATGAAAACTCTCTTGGCTCTCCTGCTGAATGATGTCTCAATCAGTAATTTCTGCACACACAGGCTTCAATCGTGGCCCTTAAAATGTTAATCTTAAATGCCACATCGCTATGCAAGTACATTAACAAAATAACCACAGAACTGATTCATCGACAAGAACATGACCGGGATGAACAAAAAGATCCAAGGTTATATCAACAAAAGAAAGATGGGAAGGGGAGGGTTTACTTTTAATTCTTAGGTTTTTCCATCTGCAAAGCATACAAGGATATGTAATGAAAATAAAATAAAACAAAATAAAATATATAGCTACTTGGATAGTGATTATTGTCAGAGTAGTAAATAGACAATGCCTGTCACCATCATCAACAACAACATAATACTAATTTAGGTGTAATAATAATCAAATGATTAAATGACCAATAACAAATCATTTTAAAATTTTAACTTCATAATATAACTGTAATCTTTAACCATAGGTCAGCAATCAACAGTTTAAATGAGACCAGCATCAATCAGCTTTTACTGCAGACAAATTCAGAATTAATTGATATGCAGTCTCCTTTATGCCATTTTTTAAGTCAAAGATCGTTTAGACTTCCTAAAAACTGAGTAAACTGATGTTCTGATAACTTAAATCACTGAACACAGAGAATTTAATAATGTAAGTGCTAGTGTGCACGTGTCTTGAGCATGAAAAAATATCAGTGTCTATGACATTAGTGTGTACAAGGTGCAAGAAAAGACAGGGTCATAGAAAGTATCATGATCTAGCCGACAGAATAACCAACATGCAAAAAGAAAAAGTAGTTCAAGCTACCTGTAGTACTGCAAACCGATTCTGCATGGATTGAGCAGCGAATGCATTGCTTCTCCAAACTACTTCCTGCTGACCTGTTGGCGAATGCTGAACTCTCTATGGCATGAACCTCCTCGTCACAAAGTAAGACATTGTCATCGGCACCAGGTTCTCCCAAACTACAGGCTTTCTCTACCAAGGTAAGTCCCAGTTGACTTCCTGCAAGAACATGAGAATCAGCTGTGCTTTCCAACATAGGTGCAGTTTTTCCAAGGCTGATCTTCTTCTGGCAGCCATCTTGAAGAGCCAGAGACTGAAAGCAAAAAAGAGAGAGATGATAAGGCCAGACTATAAAGGAAAAATAAAAAATTAACACACATACACACAATGGAGACTCTAAATTGGAATTTATCTCTGACCTGCCCCGGCATAGTAGGTGAATTTTGCAGAGTTCTACAGTTATATGCTTCATCTGTATTATTGTGAAAGCTCCAACCACGTAAACGTATAGAACAATGCAATTCATTCATGAATGAGGCCTCTAAAGAACTAAGATATAGACTATGCAACTGATCTGTCCATCTTCTCGACTGGTCCTGGTAAAAAAAAAAAAATTAGTATATCCATGCCAACTAAATGAAAATAAACGTTTCCAAATTCACAAGCAATCAAAAACAAGGTCCCAACAAGGAATACAATTTAATACTGTAAATTTCTAACTCCATTATATTTATATTATATTTATCAGCAAGCAACTGAGCATGTATAAATGGCCTTTTGAAAAGAAGTTGTGTCAAGCAACAGGAGATTTTAAGATATTATAGGAACTAAATTAGTCAGTCTCTACGATCAATAAATGTAATTATAATGCCAACAACCAATATTAGATAAATCCAAGACTATGAGCCAATCGAATGAAATCTCTCGTGATCTGTAAGTTTGATGTTAAACTGATCAACGCTTCTTCAAGAATTATATCCTTTTCAAAATGCTTTTTCCTTATTTGTAGCTTTTACATTCCTTTCCTGGGTTGAACCATTAAAGATAAGAGCACATTAGAACATGTAACATTTCTGATTGTTAACGGGAAAGGGAATCATATCAACTTCCACCAATACAAAACAAGCTTTTAACATGCATCGGCGTTGAAGCTCCATGGAGAAAAGCATATCAGAGAGAATATTTTCATTTAAGCGGTGGATAGAAATCAAAAGCAGAGCAACAGAAACAATTTACCAAAAAGAACAACGAGTTATCTATCATACATAATCTACACCATAGAGATAGCTTGCAAAGTTGATCACAAAGCCTCAGCATCCACGATCAAACCTTAAATAAGGCCAAACCATTCGCAAATTTATAACCCGATTATAGATTTCAGCTACTTGACGATCCTCACCACATTAAGTTAATCTCTATTATCTAGCGATTTCAGATATTCTCGACTCATATACTGCTGAGGTTAGCGAACAAATATCGAATCTAGCTTGTTACAAGATTTAAAAAACATAAACTCGTGCCATGGAAGCTTGAACGACATGCAAAGCACAACTACGCGATTAAATACCATAAAAGCAAAACGCAAACGCGCTCAAAAGACCTAGAATCCAAACAGCCATTCACAGGCACGGTCTCATCCAGACACGCAAACACACAGAGGGATCAACCTCCGGACTCGAAAATTTTTCACCACAAAAAATAAAATCCGAAAAGAGAAGTAAAATTGGAAAGTCCAGCATCAGCTGCGTAAAAGAAATTTGGAAAGGAGAAGGTAAAATGATTGAAGTTACCGGAAACGGAGCGACCGCGCAATTATGTGATAAATCTTTGGAGGCGTTGTCGACGGTGATGGCGGAGGAGCCGGAGCCGGAGCGAGTCGCCTCGGGCAATGGCTCTGGATCGGAGGGAAACGGCAGCGAGTGGAGGTCACGCCGGAGATGGAGATCCTCTTCCATGGTGCGTGCGACAGTGATCGGAATTTTAGCAGAGAAGAAGAACAAGAAGAAGAAGAAACCCTCTTGTTCGGCTCGAGAGAGGTGTGTCCCGGGGCAAAAAAAGGCTCCACATGGCGTCGCTTTTACACGTGTCAGTGCATTCGTCGGGGTGCCACGTCAACTGAGAGATAATATCTTGGGGTAATGAGAGCAAGATATTTTTGAAGGGTCGTTGGTTGAGGAGAGAGAGGGAGCGGGACTGTGCGCAGTTATTGGCGCGTGTAACTACTCATGCCCAGTTTCCTCGTATCCGCACAGCACATGGCCGCTTCTGTCTGTCAGATCCCTCTGCCCATTGGCTAGCTACGCCTTCGCTGGCTCGTCTTGAACTCGTGATTCATGAAGTAATTTCCATATTTTCTTTATTTTCTTATTTTGTGTTCTACATTAACTATAGGACAACTCCAATAGGATACCTATTAACTCCAATAGGATACCTATTGGGTACTTAATGGTACTTAATAGGTATTTTTATTGTGGAAAAAAATTAAGTATCTATTGGGTACTTAGGGGGTTGAGTACCTATAGAGATACTCACTCTCTTTCTTCATACGCGGGTTACACACGTCAATTTTTTTAAAAAAAAAATCTGAAATTACTTCTAGTGACAGTCACCAACCGTAGGTAGAAGCCTTAAAATATATTTAAAAAAAAAAATTTGTGGAAACGGCCAACGTTGCGCTTATGTCATTAAGTATTGTAAAAAATATTAATATAATTTTCAACGGTTTTTTTAGGTACCAAGTTAAATTTTCTAACCTAGATTCCATTATAATACCAATTTGGATGGACTTACTTTAGTTGAGTTCAAATAAAAAACATAAATAGGTGCTCACACTTATTTTGAAATGGACTTTTTTTAAATGATTAAAAAACTAAATAAATATTTTAAATTGCCATTAATGAATTTGATTGTGTATCATTTTATACATATGCTTATGAAATCAATGACCGATAGGTGATTCGGTTACATATGTGTTTTTATATGAGCCAAAAGGAGCAAAACTTCTAAAAAAAAAAAAAACCCGACGCACTCAGCTCTTGAAGCGACATAAGCAAAATTAGGAACAATATCAGAAGTTCTATCACTAACATCTAAACTCAACCCAAATTTCGCGAAGCAGACCGCTACTTGGTTGGCCTATCTGAAGGTATGGATAAGCTGAAAAGAATGCTCCAACCAGAGTAGTTTATGAATTGCCCAAAAAGGTTAGCGTTAGGACGATAACTAGAACATCCCTTGTTAATTAACGTTACCGTAGTAAGAGAGTCGGGCGCAATTACCAAAAACTTGAAGCCACGGTCTAAGGCTGACTTCACACCATGGAAAATTCCCCACAACTTCGCTTCCGTAATAGAGCATGAACCAATGTTGGCCGAAAAAACCCACAATGAATTCCCCTTACTCGTTACGAAGCACGCCTCCACACGCTGCTTTCAACCTCCAATCGCACACAACCCCCGTGTTATTGAACTTACACCAACCTGGCCTAGGAGGTCTCCATCAAATTAGGCTACAATAGTTGTTGGACTCATCATGCCCATTCAGACCCAAACACAAACAGGTTGTGTGTGTGACTTGTTCTACTAAGTGAATGATTTTCCCGATCGCATCAATACCTCCAACGACAACACCGTGTAATACATGATTGTTGCGCAAATGCCAAATGAAAGAGACAACAACTCCGATAACAATATCCCATCGCAGCCTTACTTGGTTTGGTTATTCATCAGATTGCATGTAAGCCATTCCCTTGAATTTCCATCGAAGAATCCAGGACAAGGAGAACCTTACAGCATCTCAACCCATAATTCTTTCTAGGCCTGGTCAACATCAAACCAGCTTGTAAAATCTATCCTAATTGTTGCTTGGCTGCTCCAACAATGAAGGATAAGCTGATTTGTTGGAGAAAACACTATCACTGGAAAATTTCCAGGAAACCCAATCATCCTCGCCACTAATCCTGGGAGGCACTAAAGCCAAGATTTTATACTGCACTTGGTTTGGAGCAAGGGTTAAAATTCTTTCCAGATTCCAAACCATTAGGAGCGACCAGGTTACGGACACACAGGGACGAATCCGAGAGGCTAAGCGACCGATGATTATGGCTATTGAGACAGGCCTCTCCTGTAATCCAAGTGTCACTCCATACATTCACATTTTTACCATTGCCAAAACACCAGGCCAAACTGTTTGTGACATTGCTCCAGTTTTGACAGATACCTCTTCACAAATTTGACCCCTGTTTTTTACGCTGAATCCAGATTTGCACCGCAACAGTACTTGGTTCTGATCACCTCCGCCCAAAAATCATTTCTATTGGCCATTAATTTTCACCCAATCTTCATCATACAAGTGCGATTAATACCTTTAGATGGTGTCAGGATCAATTATCTATCTAAACTAGCAAAATTACGATAACAAAAAAAAAAAACAAATTCTATTGCGCACAATTTTGCTTGCTAGTGGTGCAAAATACACACAGTCCTAACTAAATATATTATTATTATTATTATTATTATTATTAAGCTTTTGCATTACTTCTATTTGCATGTTCCATTGTTCCAACTTCAAACCACCATAGAAGCCATATCCTCAACAGCTATAATGGCGACTGCAGAAGCCACGATTGTGGTGCAAATAGAGAAGGAGAAGCAGTTGGAGGATAAGGTGAAGAGGGAACAGGTGGCGTAGAGTGGGAGTTTTGTATTCTCCATCTCTATTTTCTCTTGCAAACCAACATCCAACCTAAACCCAAGTGTTTGATCCGGGTATTCTACTTATTCGGGTCTAGCCTGACCCACCCATTCAAAACCCGATGTGGTTTGGTTCGGATAATAGGCCATGGATAAAAAACTCGATACCTGACTCGTCCATACATAAGACTTATTATGTTTTTCAAAAAAAAAAAACTAGTAATTAATTGTATTAGAGTGCCTCACGACTCGTAATCGGGTATCAGACATACATTACGCTCGTTTTTTTAACTTTTGAGACTTCAGACCTTGCCACCTAGGGTTTTCTCTCTGATTCCTTCACAAACCATTGTCCAACACTACGCCATAAGTCGCTGCTCCACTGTGTCTTCTCCTTGCAATGGAAACATACCACACTCTTTTGCACCTCTTATAGCACCATGAGCAGCTAGACGTTGGAAACTTTGTCCTGCCCCTCATCCATCCCCGACCTTTCTTATATCTCTGCGTTCAACACCACCACCCTCTTTATCGTGGTACGTCATTTGTGGTTCACTATTCATGCTTCACCACTCATGTCACCAAATGGAGGGAGATGGTTCACCGATGGTATTAAATTAAAGGATGTTTGTGTTGCTTGTGCATAAATCGTGGAGCTTCGAGACGCCCTAGCCTCTACAACTGTCGTTAAGGAGAGATTTTCTTTACTATTTGTTCCTTTCCCATTTAGGATATAGCCCTAGTTTTTTGCCTTCTTCTAATTGCATAATGGGCTCAAAGCCCACCTGTAATTGTATTATTTTGTATGTATTTGTGCGATTGAATGTTGGGTGTCTATCATTTTGGGTTCAAGTAAAAATGGGCCTAATTCATATTTGTGACCCAATAGAACCGACCGAACCATCCCTCTCTTCATTGAGTTGGTTTAGTTCAGGTTTGATGGAAAAAATGTAAAAACCCAACCCAACCCAAAACGAATAGCAACAAAAAAGAGATGTCTTTTTATAAAAAAATAAAAATAAAAATAAAAAGATGGTTTGAACTTTGCGGAGATGAAAAACAAAAAAAACAGCGACTAAAAGCGAAAAATATTATATTTACAGGAAAAATTATTTAAATATAAAAAATTGATATTTTTACCATTATTAATAAAAATAATATTTCCTCAAACCAAATAAATTTGAAAAATTAAAAACTACAAACCTTTTTTTTTGACAAAAAAAAAAAAACTACAAAACTTGACTCAGCTCCATCCGTTTCCGCGCATTGAATATTAGAGTTGGTTTATTTTTCGAGCAAGCTTGACAACTTGGGTCATATTTCAGGTCAATGAGACCCAGCTCAGTGTAGTATATAGTACGTCAAGACTTCTGTTTTAAAATTAGACCCAAAAAAGGACTTCTATTTTAAAAGAAAAAATAAATAATAAATTTATTGATTTAAATTAATACGTGCATAAGCATAACAAAACAATTTATATTTATCTAAAATAAATATTGTAAAACATGTTTTAGTATTAATTTTTATTTTTATGTTTTAGTTATGCACCGTATTCAAATTTATACATTTTGCCTAAATCTTATATTAGCGTGCCTTGATACGATTATTAATCTAACCATGGCTAAATGTATAAAACTCACTCGACTAAAATATTTCATTAAACTGAACCCAACCGAACCCCCAATAGGCCAATACTCCGAATTCAAAATAATTAGTATCTTTTTTGACAATCCATTCAAAATAATTATCAGTTGAATGTAAAAACGAGAATTTACCAAACATAAAAAGGCAGATTTAGGATAAATGTATGAGTTACATGAACAATAAAATCCACCAATGATCATTACGAATATTTACATTGAAAAGTATCACCAAACAATTAACCAGCCTAAACTCTCAGTCTCTCATCCATCCATCCATACACCCACTAGCAAGAGAACTCAAATCAACACCTCAATTTGATGTTTGTTTAGTTTGTAAATGTACGTGCATAATAAAATTAGAGTGAAATCAGTAAATAACAAAAGAGAGAAAAAAAAATAAAAAACTGGAAAGAGACCACCCATGACTATCTATGAACAAATTAGAACCCAATTTAATTCACACATATTCTTTTTCCTGCGAGCTTCAGGTGCATGCAGGAGGTATTAAACTATTAATTAACTTGGTCAGAAGGGCCTAAACCCAATGAGGGAGAAGATTGCCGCACCGCACAAGCAACCACCTGCGCCCATTGTTTCAACCGAGTCTTCTTCGCAGCCAAATCATCAGCTTCATTACAAATTAATAACCACATTCACTCAAAATTTAATTAATTAATTAATTGAAATGATAGTAGCAGACAAAGTATAAAAAAATCCCTAATTTTAATTTCGTTTATTTAAATTTGTACAGTTATAATTCTGATTCCAATATTATTGAATTAACAACAAAAATTAGATTAATTAAATTAATCTAATTTTATGAATAAATGAAATTGCAAGGGTTATGTTTTTGAATTGCATTACCTGGATTGAATATGGTGGTGGGGTTTGCAATGTCGCTATCAGAGACAATGGAGGATGAAGAGGAGGAGCGAGACAAGCTGTGATTGCTGTACTGTTTATTAACGGCATGGTACAACTCCAGAGCAGGGATGGTACTAGATAGTTTCGGGTCGATTTCGGGCGAATCGAACCCGAACCCGAGTTCGAAGCAAGCCTTGAGTTCTTGTAAGTCATCCTCCGAGAGGCTCTTGCTCAGCCGTCGGTGGCTTCTGACGTGATTGTCCTTTCGCTTTTGCCACGCCTCTTCCCGGAGCATGTCCGGCGACCACGATTGATGTTTGTAGAGCGGCGGCGGCGGCGGCGCGTGGGGTGGTTTCGACATAATGATTAGAAGATTGGTTTTCTGGGTTGTGTTTTTTGCGAAGGATCAGATGGTTTATGTTATGTAATCGTGTTTGTTTGTAGCTAGGGGATCTGAATGATGTGGACTGTGGTTGGCGAATGGTGGCTTTTTATTTTTATTTTTACTTTTGATTTGATATCAAATTGCAATTGTGCATTGTCATTTTTAAAAGAAAAATATTAGGAAAAAAGGAAGGAACTTATTTTTTGCTAAACAATCTGTTTTATAAAGGAAAGTATCTTCGGTTTTAAATATTTTAATAAACTTAGCCCATATAGAATTAGGATATTTGTTTTTGTCTAGTACAAATAGTAAGAGATTGGAAAAGTGGAGCGTTGTGAGTTCGAACTCGTATTCTTAATGTCTACACAATACTTACATATATTTTACCACTAGACTATGCTCTCGGGACAAAATTGATCCTATTTTGACAATAGAACTGAATTATCATTACGTGTATATGATTCAGAATGTTCCCCAGTTATATAACAATTATTTGTGCGTTCCACCGCGAAATTAAAAAATATAAAATATCACACAAATCAGTTGTCAAATTAAAAGTTTTTTATTGAGCATATCAAATCTACAAATTTTTATAAAAATAAAAAAATATTTGATACTTCATCAAATAACTTCAATTTAACGTATAATATATTTTTTAAAATACAAGTAGAATATTGACTATAAAATTGTATAGCCATAAATGTTCAAGTTTTCTAAAATTTTACATGAATGATCGTTAATATAATATGACAATATTCAACAGTTGAATTGATAAAATATAATACTTAAAAAGAGTTATTACATATTCTCTGGTATTAAAAAAAAATTTACATACTATTTTATAATGTATACTATAAAGTTTTCTCTCCTTGCGGTTCTCTCCTAGCGCCGTCGCCTAGGGTGAGTCCTTGTGAGAAGGTTCTCTCCTTGTGAGAAGGTTTTAGCTCTCGTTTTCCATTCAAGCACTGTCTTTGTGTATCGGTTTGAGACTCATCTCGTCATGGCGTCAAGCAGTAGCGCGCCAGTGGTGGAGTTCGACGAAGAGGAGGTGGTTGACGTAAGGTCCAATACGACGCTGACTTTGGTGGGTAGGTTCCTCACGAATCGCCCGGTTAGAACTCATATCATGAAGGAACGTATGGCGGGGGTTTGGAGGCCGAGAAGAGGTGTTTCGATCAAAGAAGCCGGTCAAGGTACCTTTCTATTTCAGTTCTTTCATCACTTGGATCTTCAAAAGGTGTTGAAGCAAGGTCCGTGGTCGTTTGATAAACACTTGCTAATATTGAGCGTGATCCCGGAGGGTGTTATGCCATGTGAAGTACCTCTTTTTCAGATACCGTTTTGGGTGCAAGTCCATAACGTCCCAACGGGGTTTATGTCCGAAGCTATAGGGAAGCATGTGGGGAATACGGTGGGTTCGTTTCTTGAATATGACTCAAAGAATTCATCGGAGTTTTGGAGGCTCTATATGCGCATAAGGGTTCTCTTGGATGTAAGGAGGCCATTGTTAAAAAGCTTGAAGTTGAAGAAGAAAGGGGGAGAGGCGAAGGAGGTGTATCTTAAATATGAAAGGTTGGATGTCTTTTGTTATCTCTGTGGGTTGTTGGGACATGCGGAAGGTGAGTGTGAAAAATTATTTGAGATGCAACATGATGATGGTTCGCGGGAATGGGGGCCGGAGTTGAAAGCGGAAGTGCGTAGAGGGGGTGATGCCGGTGGCGCGGTGGTTGAGGAGGAGAACACGCCATGGAAAGCTCCAATTTGTGGTGGCGTTAATGGTAGCGCAGGTCAAGGGGGACAGGCTCCCAATGTTGTGGATCGTAATAACTGCTCATCATTGCACCAACCAATCACGGCTAGTAATAATGTTCCCAATCAAGATATAGCACAATTAGTGGAGGTGTTTAAAAATCCAGCATTGTTGTTTCCAAAGCCGTTACAAATTGCCAATGAAAGTCACGTGGTAACTAATGAACGTCCAGTCAGCAGTGGGGACGTACACATGGACGCTGAGGTGGAGGTTGAGGACAAACGGAAACGTATGCGTGAAGGTACAGGTGGCGAGGGGCGAGACTGATTTGGGTGTTGAGGGGAGAGAGAATGGCGTCGCAACTATGGTGGTTCAGCCGGAAGGTGCTATTTCCTTCATAGACGATTCTTTTTTATGGGCAGGTCCTGGCGGGAGGCTGCCGAGCAATAGTATCATCATTTGGAGCTGCAGGCTTGGGTCACCCACGGCGGTTCCTCGCTCTGAGACCTCGTTCGGTCGTATCAACCGGACATTTTGTTTTTATGTGAGACTTTGGTGCATGCTGACAAAATTGAAGAGATTTGTGCTCGTCTTGGTTTTGACTCTACTTTTGCCGTTGACTATCGTGGTAGGAGTGGGGGTTTGGCTCTCTTTTGGCGTCATCCTTTTGATTGTACGGTGACGAACTATTCCATTTAATTATATTGATGCTGAGGTGGTTAGTGTGAATGGTCCTTCTTGGCGACTCACTGGTTTCTATGGGTGTCCGGAGAGTGGTAGGAGGCGTGAGTCGTGGAATTTGTTGAGAACTTTGGCTCGTGATAACTCTTTACCATGGTGTGTGGTTGGTGACTATAATGATTTACTGTCTAATGATGAGAAGAGGGGGAGTGCGGATAGAGCTCCATGGCTTCTGAGGGGCTTTAGAGATGCTATACTGAGATTGTTTCTTTGTTTGATATTCCTATGGAGGGCCACCCTTTCACGTGGAGTAGGGGAGAATCTTGGCGCCTTCAAAGAGGAGAGGTTGGATAGAGCTCTTGCGACCACAGAATTTGGATTGATTTGTTTCCTAATTGTTGTCTCATTAATGGGGTTGCTGATCGTTCGGATCATTCGCCTCTTTGGTTGCAGCTCTGGGAGCGTCGGCGTCGTGGGGCGCCTCGTCCTTTTCGTTTTGAGAATGCTTGGTTGGAGGAGGAGGATCTTCCGATTGTAGTGGAGGAGGGTTAGGCGAGGAGCGGGAGTGGGGATTTCTTATCGAGGTTGGAGCGTTGTACTCATGCTATTGATGACTGGGGGAAGAGGTTAAGGGCTCGGTACCGTCTTGATATTAAGAAGTGTAAGGAGGAGATGGAGATGTTGCGGGGTTCTTCAGATAGAGACGCCATGCATCGTTATAAAGGAGTGAATGATCGACTGAGTTCTTTGTTGGTTCAGGAGGAAGCCTTTTGGAAACAACGGGCGAAGGTTCATTGGTTAAAAGATGGTGATACTAATTCTAAGTTTTTTCATGCGATGGCTAGTGCGCGACGTCGGCGTAATGTTATTGCTAAGTTGACACGTGATGATGGATCTGTGGCTGACTCGTAGGTTGCTTTGGGTGAGGTTACGCATGATTACTTCACAAATCTATTTACAGGTACGCGTGGTGATTACCTGCCGGTGGTTGATTGTATGCGCACATTTGTTACGGCGGAGGATAATGTTCAGTTGACGGCACCTTTTACTATTAATGAGTTTAAAGAGGCTTTGTTTCAAATGCATTCGGACAAAGCTCCCGGGTCGGATGGTTTGAACCCAGCTTTCTTCAAACGATTCTGGAATTTGTGTGGTCCTGAGTTATTTCATTCTGGGGTTGCTTGGCTTGATAGTGGTGAGTTTCCGCCTATGTTGAATGATGCTAATATTGTTTTGATTCCTAAGGTAGACAATCCCAATACTATGTGCGACTTGAGGCCAATTTCACTTTGTAATGTAATTTATAAAATCATCTCTAAAGTGTTGGCTAATAGATTGAAAGTTTTGCTTTACAAGTGTGTTTCCTTAGAGCAATCAGCTTTTGTCTCAAACCGCTCTATAATTGATAATGTCATGGTTGCTATAGAGACTATCCATCACTTGAAATGTAAGGTGCGGGGGAAAGTAGGGGAGGTGGCACTAAAGATTGATATTAGTAAAGCGTATGATAGGGTGGATTGGGGGTATATGCACTGTGTTCTTGAGAAGATGGGGTTCGATGAGAAGTGGGTAAATTGGATGATGATGTGTGTTGAAACGGTACACTACTCAGTGCTTATGAATGGAGAGAGAGCTGGCTCAGTCTCATCTGGGAGAGGACTTAGGCAGGGTGACCCACTGTCACCTTACCTTTTTATATTGTGTGCAGAGGTTTATGACTTTACTCAAAAAATGTGAGGCGAGAGGTGAGATCCATGGAGTTAAAGTGTGTGGGGGCTCTATCCTCACACACTTGTTATTCTGAGATATTTGTTTCTTGTTTTGCGGTAGATATAGTGAGGCAACTAATCTAAAAAGGTCTTTGGCAACTTATGAGAGAGCTTCACAGGCGATCTGTCAACCTTCAGAAATCTGAAATATTTTTTAGCCGGAACACTCAGAGGCGACATCGAGCACATTGGTGAACATTTTAGGCGTGGGAATGCTTGGAGTGCAGGAAAATATCTTGGCTTGCCTTCCATGGTAGGTCGCGATGCATGTTCGGTTACTTGAGGGACCGGGTGTGGAACAAAGTCAGACAGTGGTCAGGGCGTCACCTTTCAAAGGCAGGTAGGGAAGTTCTGGTGAAGTCAGTGGCACAGGCTATTCCGGCGTATTGTATAAGCACTTTTCTGATTCCGACATCTCTAGGAGAGGAGATGGAGAGAATGATCAATTCCTTCTGGTGGGGTTCGAACAGAGGAGCTCGGAGAGGAATAAATTGGTTGAGCTAGGAGCGTTTGTCTATGCACAAGGAGTTTGGAGGTATGGGCTTTCGACATTTCTATGGCTTTAATTTGGCTATGTTAGGGAAGCAAGGTTGGCGTTTGTGTACCAACAAGGATGCTATAGTTACTCGCGTCTTCAAAGCTAAATATTTTCCCAAGGGGGACTTTTTGGGGGCTCGCTTGGGCCATAATCCCAGTTATGTTTGGCGTAGCATCCACA
The DNA here is from genome assembly GCA_037113605.1 of Calophaca sinica. Lineage (NCBI taxonomy): Eukaryota > Viridiplantae > Streptophyta > Magnoliopsida > Fabales > Fabaceae > Calophaca > Calophaca sinica. The sequence goes on along the minus strand of CM073734.1, from coordinate 95,526,722 downwards.
CCTCACAGACATTGGTCAATTTTGGGGCTCGTTGGAAAATTGGAGATGGCGCATCCATTAACATTTGGCGCAACCCGTGGGTAAAAGGAGGTAATAATTCTTTTGTGTCTTCCAATGTGGTTCAGGGAACTGAAAATATGACTGTCTCTAATTTACTTGATGCACATCGTGGGGTTTGGAATATATCTCTTCTTGACCAATTGTTTAATGAGGAAGATAAGAGTCGCATTAAGGGTATGGTGTTACATGGGAGGGAGAGCGAAGATCATCTAGTGTGGGATAAAAGTAGAGACGGCACCTATTCGGTTAAGTCGGCATATTATGTTTGTATGAATGAGATGATTGATAGTTCGGCTTTACGTAAACCCGGTGAGTGGAATTTAATTTGGAGACTCAAAATTCCACAAAAAGTCAAGATACACTTGTGGCGATGTGCAAGAGGGTGCTTCTAGTCGTGTGAATCTGAGCAACCGGCATGTGAATTGTCCCGTGGAGTGTCCATGGTGTGAACAAGAGGAGGAGAGTGATGTGCATTGTTTCTTCGGTTGTTCTCAAGCTATTGACGTATGGCGTCAATCCGGTCTTTATAATACTATTCAACAGTTTCTTCCCACAGGTATGGCGGATTTTAACTCAGTTATTTTTAACATTCTTGGTGCACTTTCTGAGAACAGTAGGAAGCTTGTAGCAATGATTGTTTGGTGCCTTTGGAAGAGAAGAAATGAAAAAGTTTGGGAGAACTCCGTTAGGCCCGCTCGTTTGTCCATTGCTAGCGCCATGGAGTTGTTGCACCATTGGCAACATGTCCGTGACCAGCGATGGCGCTTGACGGCAGCGTGCGCTTGGGGCTGGTGCTGCGGTTGTTGATGATGTCTTGTGGACTCGACCGCCACCCGGGATGGTTAAGTGTAATGTAGATGCGACTCTTTTTGACGATAACAAGTTTGGGGTTGGTATTTGCATCAGAGATAGTGATGGGAGGTTTGTTAAAGCGAAATCCGCTTGGTTCTATGGAGCTCCACCACCACAAGAGGCAGAGGCACTGGGGTTATTACTAGCAGTCAAATGGCTTCAAGAATTAAATATCCAATGAGTTACCATCGAGCTCGATTGCAAAGCAGTAGTTGATGGCACCAGAGTAGTGTCTAATTCTGTTACCGAATTTGGCTCAATTTTGCGTAATTGTAAACACTTTTTATCTTTGTCACGAAACTATATTGTCAGTTTCATCCGGAGGCAAGCTAACTTTGTTGCTCACTCTCTAGCTAGATCATCAAAGGAATTTGCTAGCTCCCAAATTCATGATTGTAGTCCGACATGTATTGCTTCTTTGATTTTGAATGAAATGATATGACTTTTCCTTTGTCAAAAAAAAAAAAGAGTTATTAAATGAGATAACTCTAACAATATATAGCTACCACCATAAATAAATATAAGAAATTTAAAAAGTAAAGTCTAAGAATATAAACAATTACGTAACACAATTAATAAAAAATGATAATATTCATCATTTGAAATTAATATTTCATATAATCTTTTGATGTGACAATTTATAGTATGATTTATATTCTTCTATCACAAAATAGAGTCTAAAAAGTGTAAGTAATTTAAAAGGGATTTCACTTTGTAAATATTATTATAGAAAAAGTAGAGAAATATAGAATTTTTATAAGAGCAAACCAAATCTTGTTTTGAATTTAAATCACCACAAATTATGTTTATTATAGTACCTATTGTAATTTCTAAAAACTTTTTTTTTTGATAAACAATTTCTAAAAACATCTTCATACACAACTTTTTAGTTGTGTTACGTTATTCATTTTTATTGTTTAATCCAAACCTTTAAATCTTATATGCTTTCAATTCTTAAAAATGCTACATATAAATGGTCATGACTAAGTAGTTTTACGGGAGGAATAATTTAAATCCACATAAGAAAAAGTTTGGCCTAACTTTCATGAATTATCATCGAGAAAGAAACAACCAAATGAAACATCATTCTCAGTATTACGGTCCATATTATAAAAAATAAAACCATAATTCACACAGACCAAAGAATTGCATTAAAACTTGTTTTTCCTAATTAATACTTCTAAAAGTTGAGTTTTCTTCTAAAACTACATCTTCTATGAAATTATATATAATTAATGCATAGGAAGGAAGTAGGTAAATCTTGTTAATATAAGTTTCGCATTAAATAAGGTGTTAAAAATAGAAATTAGCAATTAATGCATTACAAAATTGATGGTTGTTTCTTATAATTTAGAGCAGAAAAAAATGACACATTTGTTTCTTATAATTAGGAATGACAATGGGTACCCTCTGGACAGGGTACTATAGTGTTTGTCCCCATACCCGCATTTAAAAAAAATGCCCGTACCCGAGCCCATGCCCGCGCGGGAAGCAACTTTAGTGCCCATTCCCTTGCCGGTTGGGTACCTAAGTGCCTGTACCCGCACTTTAACCATGAAAAACTAATAAATAACAAAAAGAACATCATTACTTAATTAAAATACGATCCAAAAATTTTTCAAATCAATTCTAAAATATTACAAATTATAATATTTAGCCAAATATTGGATCATCCTACATTTAGTCTGTGCTTCTTACTATTGCTTCTTTGGGTTGTTCAATACATATCAAAATAAAAAATTTAAATTCAACTAGCAATAGTCAATTGATGAAAAACCCCAATAATAGAAGACAATATATATACTGCCATACCCTAATTTTGTCCAGTAAAATAACATTCAAAAAGAACAAAAATAGTAGTAGAGAAGAAAGAAGGAGAAAGAAATCTTGAAGATAAAAGAGGTTGAAAAAATTTGTACTTTGGTATAGCTTATGTATTCTGGGTGTAATTAATGTTGTGGAGATGGTATTAAAGTGATTTTTACCTTGTTAGAAAGCTAACACAAAACTCTACAACTTTGATGAGGAACCCAAGAGTCAAATATGAAGTTTACTAAGTCCAAATTGACTTGGAAGTAAGAACAAGTATGCTGAAAAATGGTTTTGAACAGTATGTAAAGATTAGGTCATATCTTGAGTTGTAGAAGTCTTTTTTTAATGAAACCAATGCCATTTGAAAGCTAACATCCTTGGCTACAAATTTTATGAAGGATTCGGGACTTGATTCTAATGATTTACTGCCCTAAAATAGCATGAAAGTTATAAAACTACACAAAAACGGACAACACATTATGTTGAATAACGTTCAAAGAAAATGTCATATCTTGAGCTATACTTGTCCAAATAAGGTGTTCTTTATACTGTTGGAAAGATAAGAAAAAGATCTACAACTATTATTTTGGATTACAAACCCAGATCGACCTCTATCATGGACCAAATCGAGCATGAAGTTCGAGACGTGATGTTACATGTATTGTTCGGGACAGCCACTTGTGTTGACAATATCTTGAGTTGTAGATATCCTTTTGAGATGAAACTTGTGCCATTTGAAAGCTGAAAACAATGTCTATAATTCTTATGAAGGTCATGAAGCACAATAAAGTTGTTTTAAGTGTTGTATTAGTGCTCAAAGTTGGCTATTTAGTTTTGTTGAACATTTAAAATATCAAACTTAAGAAGTCAACTCCCAACTTTACTATTGAAGTCTCACTTTGAAAAATCCACACTCTTTCAACCTCTCATTCTCCTATATAAGGAGTGCATCACCAAGCACTAAGATCATCCAAGAAAAATGGATTAATGGGCCTAGTGCAAAGCATAGGGCCTTTGCTTTAGTCAAATTTTTTTTTGAGAGGGTTACTATCCCTTTTCAACCTTCAAGATTGGAGGGATTAAGTGGATTCCAGCGCATTAAGCCCAACAAAAAATATTTTCTCTCGAGGTAAGTGCATTTAATTCCTTCTCTCTTTTTCTTTTTATATATTTTTTTAGTATGTTTATGTTTGTCTTTATTTATAATGTTAGATACTTTTGTTATATTTGCTATTATTAATAATTGTTTCTAGCTTAGAAAATAATAATAATAATAATTTAAAATATTAGTAGTGATTACGCCAAATCCACTTTTGGTTTGGTCACTACATAAACTTTTTCGATGACTACTCCAAATCCTCTTTTAGTTTGATCATCATAATTTCCTAATAAAAAATCTAATAAATATTAGTAATGACAACGCCAAATCTACTTTTGGTTTGGTCACTACGCAAACCCTTTCCCGTTTCAAAAAACTTAAAATCAATGACTACTCTAAATCCTCTTTTGGTTTAGTCATTACAAAAATCTTAATAAAATACCTTAAAATATTAGTAGTGATTACGCCAAATCCACTTTTGGTTTGATCCCTACGCAAACCATAAAAATTAAGTCACAGATTGATTAATTAAAATCAACCAACACACAACCATTTTCTACCCAAGAACTACGTAGCCTTTGATTTCTCCACTTTGCACGGAGATACGTGGGAGCGAGCCCACTCCAGTCACGTGCAAAAATAAACAACTTTTATTAATCCCCTTTTTTATTATTTCATCATTGTAAATTTTTGTCTATTCTTTTTTTAATAAGAGGGAAATAAATATTTTTTAGAAGTTAATAAATTTTGCACAATTAATTAGAGGTAACCTTTTTCGAAATGATGTTGTAGGGTGCTAATACCTTCCCTACACATAATCGACTCCCGAACCCAAATCTGGTCTCAAGGACCATTTTCTTCAAAAAAAGGTTTTTTCCAATATTTTCCCTATGAAATAAATTATTGGTGGCGGCTCCATTAAACTCGAATAAATCCCTCCGAATTTTTCGGTCGCTACATATACCATCCATAAAATTATTACCACAAAAACTGCAACAAGCATATATTCAGTATAAGGTATCATGTAAACTTTTAACTACTCATCAGCTAGAGAACAACACTTGCACATATAACAATAATAATATCAAAACAGCAACATCAATGCTAGATGAACTGCAACATTTGACTCGAAGAAGTCATGCAGAAACATTCAGTGACTTAGCTACTTTTGTATGCAATGTAATCATACGATCTAAAAATCTTCCAAATCAACTCTAAAATATTACAAATCATAGTATTTTTAGCCAAATAAAAACATCTAAAATATCGAAACAAGTACGTATTACAATAAACATTCAAATGAATAAAATCACAAAGTTGTAACTCCTGAGCCGATGTTCTCCATATCCTGAAAAAATAAGATACTTTACATCGCTTATATATTATAAAGTTGTAAAGTCATAATAATAAATTGTTAATAAATTTGTTATATTATATTACCTCATCCTCAAAATCGTAGTCTTGAAAAGATTGCAAACGCTTGTCATTCACATGTAAATATTGCTTTGGTCCAGTTATACCAATAGAAACTAGAACAAAAAACAAAATTAATAGTTAGACTAAACACAAATTTCATTGAACAAATAGATAAATGAAACATTTATTACCTTCCTTTTGATGCTTCATCCAACTTTGTGCACACATAAGCGCCTCCAAAGTATCCTCATGAAGCCTAGATTTCTCTGGATCAAAGTGATAGTTACTCAAATAACTAGATGATCCATCTGCTTTCTTTTGTTCTCTCAACAAGATTGATTGTCTTATATCCCTATACGGCCTTCTTTTATAAGTCTGAAAATGTCTCTGCAAATGACTAGTTCCATCAGATCTTTTACCTGCCAAAGGTTTGCTGCAATAATTGTATACAACTTTTTCTTCTCCTTTAATTGTTTTTTTCTCGAAGTGGTTCCAAACAACTTACAGGCTTCTTCTCTTGCCATCACTAGTCAATTCATAAGCATCAACATCAACAATAACAGGAGGAACAATATCTGTTGGGGATTGAGATTGATCTTTGTCAGAAGTGGCTACATTATCATTAGGAGTACTTTCAGGTTGTGTGGGAGAAGAGCTACTTTCAGATTCCTTCGATTGAAATATTCCACGCAGATTTTCCATCTAGAAATAAAAAAAGAACAAACAAATGAACAATCTATAAAAAAAAGTAATGAATTAAGAAGCTAGAATGACCAAACATCGATCAATATCAATTAAGAAACTAGAAATCAGAAAACTATGTTTCCAAACACTTGGTAAATTTCAAAGAAAATGTCATATCTTGAGCTATACTTGTCCAAATAAGGTGTTCTTTATACTGTTGGAAAGATAAGAAAAAGATCTACAACTATTATTTTGGATTACAAACCCAGATCGACCTCTATCATGGACCAAATCGAGCATGAAGTTCGAGACGTGATGTTACATGTATTGTTCGGGACAGCCACTTGTGTTGACAATATCTTGAGTTGTAGATATCCTTTTGAGATGAAACTTGTGCCATTTGAAAGCTGAAAACAATGTCTATAATTCTTATGAAGGTCATGAAGCACAATAAAGTTGTTTTAAGTGTTGTATTAGTGCTCAAAGTTGGCTATTTAGTTTTGTTGAACATTTAAAATATCAAACTTAAGAAGCCAACTCCCAACTTTACTATTGAAGTCCCACTTTGAAAAATCCACACTCTTTCAACCTCTCATTCTCCTATATAAGGAGTGCATCACCAAGCACTAAGATCATCCAAGAAAAATGGATTAATGGGCCTAGTGCAAAGCATAGGGCCTTTGCTTTAGTCAAATTTTTTTTGAGAGGGTTACTATCCCTTTTCAACCTTCAAGATTGGAGGGATTCGTGGGTCTGACGCATTGCGCCCAACAAAAAATATTTTCTCTCGAGGTAAGTGCATTTAATTCCTTCTCTCTTTTTCTTTTTATGTATTTTTTTAGTATGTTTATGTTTGTCTTTATTTATAATGTTAGATACTTTTGTTATATTTGCTATTATTAATAATTGTTTCTAGCTTAGAAAATAATAATAATAATAATTTAAAATATTAGTAGTGATTACGCCAAATCCACTTTTGGTTTGGTCACTACGCAAACTTTTTCTGATGACTACTCCAAATCCTCTTTTGGTTTGATCATCATAATTTCCTAATAAAAAATCTAATAAATATTAGTAATGACAACGCCAAATCTACTTTTGGTTTGGTCACTACGCAAACCCTTTCCCGTTTCAAAAAACTTAAAATCAATGACTACTCTAAATCCTCTTTTGGTTTGGTCATTACAAAAATCTTAATAAAATACCTTAAAATATTAGTAGTGATTACGCCAAATCCACTTTTGGTTTGATCCCTACGCAAACCATAAAAATTAAGTCACAGATTGATTAATTAAAATCAACCAACACACAACCATTTTCTACCCAAGAACTACGTAGCCTTTGATTTCTCCACTGCACCCGGAGATACGTAGGAGCAGGAGCCCACTCCTGTCAAGCGCAAAAATAAACAACTTTTATTAAACCCCTTTTTTATTATTTCATCATTGTAAATTTTTGTCTATTCTTTTTTTAATAAGAGGGAAATAAATATTTTTTAGAAGTTAATAAATTTTGCACAATTAATTAGAGGTAACCTTTTTCGAAAGGATGTTGTAGGGTGCTAATACCTTCCCTACACATAATCGACTCCCGAACCCAAATCTGGTCTCAAGGACCATTTTCTTCAAAAAAAGGTTTTTTCCAATATTTTCCCTATGAAATAAATTATTGGTGGCGGCTCCATTAAACTCGAATAAATCCCTCCGATTTTTCTGGTCACAAATTACTCCACTGGGCACATTTTTTTAGAGAGTCAAGCCTAAATAATTGATTGTGCTAAATAGTTAACTCTTATGTTTAGTTTCCCTTGTTTTTATTTATTTATTTATTTATTTATTTATTTATTTATTTATTTATTTATTTATTTATTTATTTATTGTTCTTTTGTGAATATTTGTTGTGAATGTTATGCATATATTGAACCTTAGGTTAGAAGACCATATTTTGTATATTTCATTTGTTTTGCAGCTTGGGTAATTTTAGGTTGCCTCCATCACACACCTCACTTACACACCTTTTACACACACTTATGAGTGGGACCCTATACCCGGGCCCGAGTGCAGCTTAGGGAGTGAGAGGTTGTTAGTGATAGTCACTTCGAATCTACTTTCGATTTGGGTATCATGAGAACCTCATCTAGAGTGCGATCATTCGTGGGTGCCCACACGTAGGATCTTCTTCCTATTGGTGGTCACATCCCGTAATGGTACTTGGCTCTAGAGACATTTGGTGAGGAAGTTATTAGTACCACCTGTGAAAGTCCTCACATATCGGATTATTTATAGGCCCTTAGAAGTAGAAATCCTCTGATTTAGGGTAATTTTATTTAGGACACAACGAGGTGGTCTATTTTTCCAGTTGACCTTTCTTTCTTTTAAAAAAAAATTCGAGCAGCATAGGCATTCCATCATTTACAATATTTCAAAAAATAGGCATATCACATTTTTTTTGTCCATTTCATTAATAATTTCATTAGTCTGCACGCCCATGCATTCTTTAATAATCAACATGATACAGTTTGATATTAGTGAACTTTAGCATTTTGCATCCATCCTCATTTCATTTAATTTCTGGGTAGGCTCGCCAAGGAATCGTACGGAAGAACTAGATTTGATCGGCAAAATAACATGAGATCAAGTAGTAAAGAAGTTTAAAAAAAAACTCATATGTGCCAAAACAATGAGGCTTACGGTTCCCTGGCACAAATAAATAGATCCATGCATCCACATCCATTCATTCATTTTTCTTTTCTTACATACTCATATCATTTTTTTTAAATCGCCAGAAAATAATCAAACAAACTGGTTCCTCGACACCCTTATCGAACTCGCTCTCAATCAAAGATCATGGATGACCAAGAGATGAAAGGTGACGTCAATCAGCTGAAGGAACAAATGAGCAATGTCTTAGAGCTTCTGCAGTCTCTTAACAAAGACAAGGCTGCAGATGGGGTATCTCCAAAGAATGAATGATGAAAGTCAAGCTACACCTTCCCACCCACCTGGCTTCGGTCCTATGCAGTTGCAATATGGTCTCAATACTCAAGGGATGATGGTACCTTTTGCAATTTACCCGCATGGTCCTACACATTCACCAGTTAGCAACCCTCAGAATCAAGTACCACAGTTCCCACTTTACGGACTCCCGCCTGGTTACACGCCACCTATGGCCAATGATGATACTACAAACCATAACCCTCAAGGCCCACAGGCACAACAGTTCCCACTATTTGGTCTCCCACCCGGTTACACACCGCCAGGTGCTAACAATAACTCTGCAGAAACTGATTCCCAAGCACTTGTTGTGCAAGATGTAGCTCAAGGATCTGGCTCCGGTACTGAAACCATACCAGTTCAAAGCTCAACTCCTGGCTTCATGACATACACCTTCCCACCTGGTTATGCACCATCCCATCTCGGGAATACTCAAGGAGTCAGTACGCCCGTAGTGACCCCCGTGGTGAATCACCGACCATTTGGTTACCCCTATTATATTCAAGGAAATCCATTGAATCCCCAGACTAACCGCATTGCCTGGTCTCCAGCTATGGGAGGACCCAATCTAAGCATCCCAGTTGGGAATCAGTGGTCTGATACGAAGTTGCAAATCCTCGAAGATAGACTAAGAGCTGTAGAAGGAGTGAGTTATCTCGGGTCAAGTATCGCTTCAGATCTTTGTCTCGTACCGGATGTGGTTGTACCGCCGAAGTTCAAGGTGCCAGACTTTGACAAGTATAAAGGAACAACTTGCCCGAAAAGCCACTTGACCATGTACTGTAGGAAGATGGCGTCCTATGCACATGATGACAAACTTCTGATTCACTTCTTCCAGGATAGTTTAACAGGGGCAGCGTCGAGTTGGTATACACACCTTGAGCGATCTTATATTCGCTGTTGGAAAGATTTGGCGGATGCCTTTTTGAAGCAGTATAAGTATAATATCGATATGGCTCCTGATAGAATGCAGTTGCAAAACATGACAAAAAGAGACAATGAGACTTTCAAGGAATATGCCCAACGATGGAGAGGATTGGCAGCCCAAGTGGAACCGCCTCTAATTGAAAAAGAAATGGTGGCCATGTTCATGGATACTCTTCAATCACCCTTTTATGACAAAATGATCGGAAGTGTATCGTCAAACTTTTCAGATATGGTCATCGTAGGGGAAAGAGTTGAAGGAGGAATGAGGAATGGAAAGATTGCCCAAAGTTTTGTTGGAACTAATAATATCAAGAGACCCCCGACTAACTTCGTAAAGAAGAAAGAAGGGGAAACCAATGCTGTGATAGCAAGCCCGGGAGGACAAGCACAAGGAAAACCATCCCAATTCTTTACCAATTTCCCACATTCTTTTCCATACCCCTACTACCCACCTCCATACATCGCCGCAGCCTCTCATAATCCTAGCCCCCGGCCAAACCAACCAATGATGCCCTTTCGACCACCTTCCCCCATACAAACACAAGCACAACCAGTTGCTCCCACCCAACCAAACCAAAACCAGAAACAACCAAATGACCAAGAAAAGAAAGCAGTCCAATTTGATCCTGTTCCCATGACCTATACGGATCTGTTCCAGCACCTCATCAGCAGTTCTTTGGTCTCTCCACGCTCAATGAAACCACTTCAACCTCCCTTCCCGAGAGGATATGACCCAAATGCCAAGTGTGAATTTCATGCAGGGGCAGTAGGTCACACAACTGAAAATTGCAAGGCTTTGAAGTACGTGGTTCAAGATTTGATCAATGCCAAATGGTTGAGTTTTAAGGAGGATGGGCCTAATAATCCCCTTCCAGGTCATGGAGGTCCAACAGTCAATGCCATTACTGAGGAGTTTGGGGACCAACCCCTGATAACTAGATTGGAAGGCAGGGAGCCAAAAGATGAGAGTATCCCCATCTGTGACATCAGGCAAAGCCTTTGGAGTGCAGGAATGTTGAATCCGGATCAGATAGCAGCTATCAAGGACGATCGCAGTGCAGAAAACGACAATGTCAACCTTGTCCACCCTTGCTCGCCGAATGAAGAACTTGGAAATTGGGAGATCGTTGAGTTTCCCGTGATCTTTGATTCAAAGTAATTACGTAACGCAAATTCTATTGCTCTGCCCAAGGCTTTAGAATAACTTATTGTCAAAAAGGTGCACATGTTTTATTTCAGTACTATTATCAATAAAATGCACTTTGAATTCTCCAATCATTTCTCTTTTCTTTCCTTTTCCATCGTTTCCATTTCTCTTCATCTCTTTTCGCTTTTCATTTCGTCATTTTTTTTAACTAATGCAGATCCAAAAACATTGTCTTTGAAAATAACGATGCCAGTAACTCATACCATAATTTTGAATACCCCATTAATCATACTGAGGAAGATAATGAGGACAATTGGGATACCCCTCCTGAATTAATGAAGTTGGTGGAACAAGAAGCTAAAGTGATTCAACCCCACGAGGAAGAAATAAACAATCAATCTGGGCACTGAAAATGACAAGAAAGAAGTTAAGATTGGAACCACAATGAAAAGCAGCGAGCGAGAAAAATTGGTTAAACTCCTATTTGAATATGCAGATGTTTTCGCGTGGACATACCGAGATATGCCTGGATTAGATAATAGCATAGTCGAGCACAAATTGCCATTAAAACCCGAATGCCCACCCCACAAGGTGGTTGAGAAGGATGAAGCCGGAGATGTCACTCAAGATTAGAGATGAGGTAAAAAAACAGTTCGACACCGGTTTTCTGGCTGTAGCAAAATACCCTCAATGGGTGGCTAATATTGTCCCAGTCCCAAAGAAAGATGGAAAGGTCCGAATGTGTGTTGACTATAGAGATCTAAATAGGGCCAACCCTAAGGATGACTTCCCTTTGCCACATATTGATGTCTTGGTAGATAGCATCGCCAACACTGCCTTCTTCTTTCATGGATGGATATTCGCTATAATCAAATCAAGATGGCTCCGAGGATATGGAGAAAACCACATTTATCACTTTACGGGAACTTTTTGTTACAAAGTAATGCCGCTTTGGATTAAGAAATGTCAGCAACATACCAAAGAGCAATGGTGGCTTTGTTCCATGACATGATGCACAAAGAGATGGAGGTCTATGTGGATGACATGATTGTAAAGTCCAAAACAGAGGAAGGTCATGCTATTAACCTACAAAATCTTTTTGAGCGACTGAGGAAATACAAACTCCGGTTAAACCCAGTTAAGTGTAGCTTTGGTGTAAGGTCAGGCAAGCTGCTAGGGTTTATAGTCAGCCAGAAGGGAATAGAAGTTGATCCGGCCAAAGTAAAGGCAATCCTGGAAATGCCAACTCCTCGCACCGAAAAAGAAGTTCGTGGATTCCTGGGAAGATTGAACTACATTGCCAGGTTTATATCTCAGCTAACCGCTACTTGTGAGCCAATTTTCAAGCTGCTGTGTAAGAATCAGGAAACCAAATGGAACGACAATTGCCATAAAGCTTTTGAGAAAATCAAACAGTACTTACAAGATCCACCAGTTTTGGTACCCCCTGTGCCAGGGAGACCCCTCATCATGTACTTAACAGCATTGGAAGAATCAATGGGTTGTGTGCTAGGACAACATGATGAATCTGGTAAGAAGGAACATGCCATTTACTACTTGAGCAAGAAATTCACTAGCTGCGAGATGAGGTATTCATTGTTAGAACGAACATGTTGTGCTTTAGCCTGGGCCGCACATCGTTTGAGACAATATATGCTATCCCATACGACTTGTTTGGTGTCCAAAATGGATCCGATCAAATATATTTTTGAAAAGCCTGCTCTCACAGGAAGAATTGCTCGTTGGAAAATGTTGTTATCCGAGTATGATATTGTGTATGTCACCCAAAAGGCAATTAAAGGCGTACTTTAGCTCAATACTTAGCTCATCAACCTCAGAGGACTATCACCAATGCAGCAGATTTCCCACAAAGACATAATGGCTCTATTTGAAGGAAAGGAAACCCTGACGGTGAAAAATGGATCTTGTTGTTTGACGGCTTCTAATGCATTGGGACATGGGATTGAGTCTGTGCTAATTTCCCCAGAAAGTCATTTCATCCCATTTACTGCAAGATTGTGTTTCGATTGTACAAACAATATGGCAGAGTATGAGGCATGTGCTATGGGCATTCAGGCGGCCATTGAATCGAAGGTCAAAATTCTTGAAGTATATGGAGACTCGGCTTTGGTCATCCATCAGTTAAAAGGCGAATGGGAAACGAGGGATTCCAAATTAGTTCCTTACCACGCTCACATCAAAGAATTGACGGAGCAGTTTGAGGAAGTCACCTTCCATCACATCCCCCGTGAAGATAATCAGCTAGCTGACGCCTTAGCTACTCTATCATCAATGTTCAAAATCGCAATAGGAGAACCTACCGCTCATAAAAATACAGAATCATGACCGCCAAAGACACCGCTTAGCAATAGAAGAAGAGCTGGATGGCAACCCCTGTTATTACAACCTCAAACGATACATCACAAGTAGAGAATATCCTCCTAATGTCTCAGAGAATGATAAAAGGGCATTAAGGCGGTTGGCAATGGGATTCTTTCTAAATGGCGAAGTGCTTTATAAGAGAAACCATGACATGGTACTTCTCAGTGTGTTGACAAGATCGAGGCGAAAAGATTATGCGAGAGGTTCATGAAGGTTCCTTTGGTACTCACGCAAATGGGCATGCAATGGCAAGAAAAATCTTGAGGGCTGGCTACTATTGGTTGTCTATGGAGACTGATTGTTTCGGTTATGTGAAGAAATGCCACAAATGTCAGATTTACGCCGATAACATCCATGTGCCACCAGTCTCTTTGAACATCTTAACAGCACCATGGCCATTCTCAATGTGGGGATTGGATGTCATTGGACCCATTGAACCTAAGGCATCAAATGGACATCGCTTCATTCTCGTCGCAATCGACTATTTCACTAAATGGGTCAAGCGGCTTCATATGTGAGTGTGACAAAAAATGTGGTTGTCAAATTCATCAAGAGGGATTTGATCTGCCGCTATGGTTTGCCAAATAAGATCATCACTGATAATGGGACTAATTTGAACAACAAGATGATGAAGGAGCCGTGCAATGACTTCAAGATCCAACATCATAATTCCTCACCGCATCGCCCAAAGATGAATGGGCGCTTGAAGCCGCAAATAAGAACATCAAGAAGATTGTCCAAAAGATGGTGGTAACATTTAGAGACTGGCACGAAATGCTCCCTTTTGCCTTGCACGGTTATCGAACTTCGGTTCGCACCTCAACAGGGGCAACCCCTTTCTCGCTGGTGTATGGAATGGAAGCAGTGCTTCCCATTGAAGTCGAGATCCCCTCGTTAAGGGTATTGATGGAGACAAAACTAGAAGAGGCAGAATGGGTTCAGGCTCGGATGGATCAATTGAATCTCATTGAAGAAAAGAGAGTGATGGCCTTATGTCATGGACAGCTATATCAGCACAGGATGAAGAGGGCTTACGAAAAGAAAGTTCGCCCTAAAAATTTCAAGAAGGAAACCTAGTGCTCAAGAAGATTTTGCCCATCCAAAAGGATTCTCGTGGAAAATGGACTCCGAATTATGAAGGCCCGTATGTTGTGAAAAAAGCTTTTTCTGGATGAGCCTTAATCCTCACAAGGATGGACGGTGAAGATCTCCCACTCCCAGTGAACTCTGATGCAGTCAAAAAATATTATGCCTAAAAGAAAAACATGAAAAGCCAAGCAAAAGTAGGCTCGCTAGGTTGAAAACCTGAAAGGGCGACCTAGGCAAAAATTAGAGCGACCCGTTGGATTGAAAACTTGAAAGAGCAATCCAAGCAAAAGTAAGGGTCTGAAATCGGACATTGAAGAAGGCTGGTGCATCAAGGGGATCTTACCCAGCTGGGGCAGTTCTATATATTTTCATAAGTAGAGTAATGAGTATTCAAAGCTATGGATATGGGAAGCTGACATTTGTTCCTACAAAGACACAAACTATAAAATATCTGCTTAGTTATTGTCTTTCTTTGTTTTTTTTTTCTTCTACCCGCATTTTTCTTGATGTATTTTCAAGTCTGTGTAACTTCAGTCCTTGTACACATGACTCTTTTTGAATACCAAATATCCCCGTTCTCGTATTTCAAAATGTCGTTTTATGATAACAGGCACTGAATTGTGAAATATGTGATGATACTGAAAAGCATTACGGTTATTATATACATCTTAAGAATCACGGAGAACATCAAATCTCAACAAATAAGTTTCAAAAAGGCAAAGGAATTACCTTTAAAAAGTAACTAGCACTGCATCGATAACTCGCGCTCCCTCCCAGTCGAAGGCATAACATGACTAAATCCGATGAATCTCAGTCCGTCCCATATCTTTAAGCACTAGAGATCATACGGGACGAGAAATCAGTAAAAATAATAATCACATTGCATACATGCATCACATACCATATATTCGTGCATCATCTTCATATCACCACCTTTTAGCCGTTTTGTTACACCTGGTCCGCGCACCAAATTTTGATCCTTCATTCTTATTTACAGACAATGCGCCTAGCATTGGTCCTTTATTTTTGCTTTCTAAGCGACACGCCAAGTATCGCTCACCCTTTATTGCTTTCCGATCACCGAGTCAGTACCCGACCTGGCGGAGATCCTTCTTTATAATTTTCTGATAAACGCGCCAAGCATCACCCCCTTTTATTGCTTTAAGATTACCGCGTCAGTACCCAACCTGGCGGTAATCCCTCATTATTGCTTTTTGACCAACATATCAGTTCCGGACCTGATGTTGATCCTTCTTTATTGCTTCTTATCGACGCGTCAATACCCTACTTGGCGTCGAACCTTCCGATCACCGCGTCAGTACCCGACCTGGCGGAGATCATTCTTTATAGTTTTTTGATAAACGCGCCAAGTGTTAATCCCTCATTATTGCTTTTCGATCACCGTGTCAAGACTGACCGGTGACCCTTCTTATTGCATTTCGATAAACGCACCAAGCGTTAATCACTCATTATTGCTTTTCGATCACCGCGTCAGTACCCGACCTGGCGGAGATCCTTCTTTATTGCTTTCTGATAAACGCGCCAAGCGTTAATCCCTCATTATTGCTTTTCGATCACCGCGTCAGTACCTGACCTGGCGGTGACCCTTCTTTATTGCTTTCATGAACGCGCATGGCGTTAATCCTCATTATTGCCTTTTGAATATCAGTCAAGACTGACCTGGCGGAGATCCTTCTTTATTGCTTTCTGATAAACGCGCCAAGCGTTAATCCCCCGATATTATTCCTCACCTCATCCTTCGCCTATCCTGATTCAGGACAAAATTAGTGTCTTTATCTTTACTTATCTTTTACAATGAAATTTGAAAACCATTGTTATTCATATTTTCTAGTAAAATATAACTAAAGAAAGGCACCTGACATACCCGAATTTTGTCCGTAAAAATACATCCAAAAAGAACAAAAATAGTAGTAGAGAAGAAAGAAGGAGAAAGAAATCTTGAAGAGAAAAGAGGTTGAAAAAATTTGTACTTTGGTATAGCTTATGTATTCTGGGTGTAATTAATGTTGTGGAGATGGTATTAAAGTGATTTTTACCTTGTTAGAAAGCTAAAACAAAACTCTACAACTTTGATGAGGAACCCAAGAGTCAAATATGAAGTTTACTAAGTCCAAATTGACTTGGAAGTAAGAACAAGTATGCTGAAAAATGGTTTTGAACAGTATGTAAAGATTAGGTCATATCTTGAGTTGTAGAAGTCTTTTTTTAATGAAACCAATTCCATTTGAAAGCTAACATCCTTGGCTACAAATGTTATGAAGGATTCGGGACTTGATTCTAATGATTTACTGCCCTAAAATAGCATGAAAGTTATAAAACTGCACAAAAATGGACAACACATTATGTTGAATAACGTTCAAAGAAAATGTCATATCTTGAGCTATACTTGTCCAAATAAGGTGTTCTTTATACTGTTGGAAAGATAAGAAAAAGATCTACAACTATTATTTTGGATTACAAACCCAGATCGACCTCTATCATGGACCAAATCGAGCATGAAGTTCGAGACGTGATGTTACATGTATTGTTCAACAGCCACTTGTGTTGACAATATCTTGAGTTGTAGATATCCTTTTGAGATGAAACTTGTGCCATTTGAAAGCTGGAAACAATGTCTATAATTCTTATGAAGGTCATGAAGCACAATAAAGTTGTTTTAAGTGTTGTATTAGTGCTCAAAGTTGGCTATTTAGTTTTGTTGAACATTTAAAATATCAAACTTAAGAAGCCAACTCCCAACTTTACTATTGAAGTCCCACTTTGAAAAATCCACACTCTTTCAACCTCTCATTCTCCTATATAAGGAGTGCATCACCAAGCACTAAGATCATCCAAGAAAAATGGATTAATGGGCCTAGTGCAAAGCATAGGGCCTTTGCTTTAGTCAAATTTTTTTTTTGAGAGGGTTACTATCCCTTTTCAACCTTCAAGATTGGAGGGATTCGTGGGTCTGACGCATTGCGCCCAACAAAAAATATTTTCTCTCGATGTAAGTGCATTTAATTCCTTCTCTCTTTTTCTTTTTATGTATTTTTTTAGTATGTTTATGTTTGTCTTTATTTATAATGTTAGATACTTTTGTTATATTTGCTATTATTAATAATTGTTTCTAGCTTAGAAAATAATAATAATAATAATAATTTAAAATATTAGTAGTGATTACGCCAAATCCACTTTTGGTTTGGTCACTACGCAAACTTTTTCTGATGACTAGTCCAAATCCTCTTTTGGTTTGATCATCATAATTTCCTAATAAAAAATCTAATAAATATTAGTAATGACAACGCCAAATCTACTTTTGGTTTGGTCACTACGCAAACTCTTTCCGCTTCAAAAACTTAAAATCAATGACTACTCTAAATCCTCTTTTGGTTTAGTCATTACAAAAATCTTAATAAAATACCTTAAAATATTAATAGTGATTACGCTAAATCCACTTTTGGTTTGATCCCTCATAAACCATAAAAATTAAGTCACAGATTGATTAATTAAAATCAACCAACACACAACCATTTTCTACCCAAGAACTACGTAGCCTTTGATTTCTCCACTTCACCCGGAGATACGTAGGAGCAGGAGCCCACTCCTGTCAAGCGCAAAAATAAACAACATTTATTAAACCCCTTTTTTATTATTTCATCATTATAAATTTTTGTCTATTCTTTTTTTAATAAGAGGGAAATAAATATTTTTTAGAAGTTAATAAATTTTGCACAATTAATTAGAGGTAACCTTTTTCGAAAGGATGTTGTATGGTGCTAATACATTCCCTACACATAATCGACTCCTGAACCCAAATCTGGTCTCAAGGACCATTTTCTTCAAAAAAAGGTTTTTTCCAATATTTTCCCTATGAAATAAATTATTGGTGGCGGCTCCATTAAACTCGAATAAATCCCTCCGGATTTTTCGGTCGCTACATATACCATCCATAAAATTATTACCACAAAAACTGCAACAAGCATATATTCAGTATAAGGTATCATGTAAACTTTTAACTACTCATCAGCTAGAGAACAACACTTGCACATATAACAATAATAATATCAAAACAGCAACATCAATGCTAGATGAACTGCAACATTTGACTCGAAGAAGTCATGCAGAAACATTCAGTGACTTAGCTACTTTTGTATGCAATGTAATCATACGATCTAAAAATCTTCCAAATCAACTCTAAAATATTACAAATCATAGTATTTTTAGCCAAATAAAAAACATCTAAAATATCAGAAACAAGTACGTATTACAATAAACATTCAAATGAATAAAATCACAAAGTTGTAACTCCTGAGCCGATGTTCTCCATATCCTGAAAAAATAAGATACTTTACATCAGTTATATATTATAAAGTTGTAAAGTCATAATAATAAATTGTTAATAAATTTGTTATATTATATTACCTCATCCTCAAAATCAGAGTCTTGAAAAGATTGCAAACGCTTGTCATTCACATGTAAATATTGCTTTGGTCCAGTTATACCAATAGAAACTAGAACAAAAAACAAAATTAATAGTTAGACTAAACACAAATTTCATTGAACAAATAGATAAATGAAACATTTATTACCTTCCTTTTGATGCTTCATCCAACTTTGTGCACACATAAGCGCCTCCAAAGTATCCTCATGAAGCCTAGATTTCTCTAGATCAAAGTGATAGTTACTCAAATAACTAGATGATCCATCTGCTTTCTTTTGTTCTCTCAACAAGATTGATTGTCTTATATCCCTATACGGCCTTCTTTTATAAGTCTGAAAATGTCTCTGCAAATGACTAGTTCCATCAGATCTTTTACCGCCAAAGGTTTGCTTGCAATAATTGTATACAACTTTTTCTTCTCCTTTAATTGTTTTTTTCTCGAAGTGGTTCCAAACAACTTACAGGCTTCTTCTCTTGCCATCACTAGTCAATTCATAAGCATCAACATCAACAATAACAGGAGGAACAATATCTGTTGGGGATTGAGATTGATCTTTGTCAGAAGTGGCTACATTATCATTAGGAGTACTTTCAGGTTGTGTGGGAGAAGAGCTACTTTCAGATTCCTTCGATTGAAATATTCCACGCAGATTTTCCATCTAGAAATAAAAAAAGAACAAACAAATGAACAATCTATAAAAAAAAGTAATGAATTAAGAAGCTAGAATGACCAAACATCGATCAATATCAATTAAGAAACTAGAAATCAGAAAACTATGTTTCCAAACACTTGGTAAATGTCAAGATTTAAAATTTGGATATGCCACAAGACCATGTTTTACCTAAATTACCATTTTCGAATTTTTTAGATGCCACACAGAAAGATTCAGATCACGTATTTTTGAAGAGGGGACAGATAAAAAATTATGCATAGGCCAATTTCATCACAGATCAAATATATTTCCAATTTTGCAAAGATAGAAATGTCACACGGTTAAGGTAAACTTAATCATACAAAAAAAACATGATGAATTGCATCATTAAATCAAAAATTTAACAAAACTACACAGAAGAGAACAACAATCATGAATCAAAAGTATAACCCAACAATCACAGAGAACAACTGGTGACAATTGGGATAACAACAACAAGAATCAAAATCAACAAAAGTATAACCAAATGCACATAGTTTGAATGCACCAGGCTGTGACGAAACAGAACGACAGATGCAGCGGCGTGAACGGCAGAAGCAGAAGCGATGACGGCGGAGTGAACCGCAGAAGCAGTGGTGACTTTGTGCAGAACAAAAGAACAGAAGAAGCAGCGCCGCACAATGGAAGAAGAACAGAGGAACAGAAGCAGCAGTGGAAGGAATAAGCAGCGGAAGAACAAAAGAACAGAAGCAGCAGCACCGCACAGTGAAGAAGAACGATAGAAGGAGTAAGCAGCAGCGGAAGAATAGAAGCAGCAGCGACGAGGGAAGGAATAGGAATGCAAGCCAAGCCTGAGAGGGAGTGAGACACTGAGACAGTGAGAGGCGCAACTTCAGATTAGGAAATTTCTAGGTTTAGAAATAAGAAGCAGCAGCGGCGCAGTAAGTATAAATTCCACTGAAAAAAAATTGATAACTATATATATATATATATATATATATATATATATATATATATATATATATATATATATATATATATATATGCGGGCTGCAGGGCGGGCTGGGCACTAGAGTGCCCGTACCTGCACCCATACCCACTCAAATTTGTGGATAATTACCCAGACCCATAAAGCGGGTAATTACCCTGCCCATTGCGGGTTTTTTTTGCAGGTGCCCAGCGGGCCTGGGTCCAATTGCCATCCCTACTTATAATATGGACCGAAGGGAATAATAAATAATTGGCAACTTGGAATTAGATTGTGTCAGATTCGTTCACGGTATAGCATTCCTAAATCTCTTATTCAATGATTTTTTTTTGTTGGTCAATTCTTAGGTACCCTTTAAATTAATCGAGTATCGTACCCATATTAACTGTTCTAATAAAAATAGTTCACTTATGCAATATTTCTCATATAACCGTTACGACATACTTTTTTATTATTTTAAAAAAGTAAGCATTAAGTTATCAATAATTTTTTCAGAGTCCCAGAAAATATTTTACAAATTTACTAATATGTTGTTCTTTATTTTTTCTCTTGGACGTTTATAATGTCCACTATATTAGAAAAAGTGAATAGTCAAATAGCAGTAAACATATAATGATGTCAACTTATTTTCGATATCTATGCTTCATCGGAAGAAGAAAACGAAGAGAAATCAAATCTATGTCGGGACAATAAGAACCGTGAATAAAGATGAAGAAAAGAGAATACAAAGAGACACCGTAGAGAAGTTTTTGATAAAAAAATCATTATTTAGTTTAAAAATTGTGTCTACAATTTAAAAAAGGCAAACAACCAATTCAAGGTAATTAAAGTGGATTTAATGACATGATAAGTGGATACAAGCTCACTTGGTACCGTACCGTACCTAACGCTTCCACCGGGTACCGGAGTGTTCACTTTTTTTTTGTTTCAAACCGGGAAAACCCTTCTTCAACTATTCTGATTACCCTAATTTTTTTGCAATTTATTCTGAATAGACACAATTGTTGTAGTCATGAGTCGAGTAGAGATCCTCTTTAATTTTCAAAAGAAATGAACACCTCTATTAGTGAGTTGGGGGTCCTTCCAGGTAGGGGTGGGAATAGGCCAGGCCGCCCGACAGGGGCCTAAGGCTTAGCCTACGTCAGGCTCAGGCTAGGCCAGACTTTTTTTATTATTTTAAAATAGACTAGGTCAAGGCTTTTTTAGAAGCCTATTTAGCTAAAAAGACAGAGCTTCGGACCACCCAAAAAGCCTCTTAGGCATAACAGGCTGGCTTATTTAAGTAAATATAAATAATAATTTTATATTGCTATTATTATTATTATATTAGATTTTGTACATTATGTTAAATCATATACCTACTGACATTTTCAATAATTTAAACATATTGACTTACATAAGTTTTGGACATATTTATTGCAACATAGAATTTAAATAGGCTATCATATAAGGTTTGATTCTCTAAATGGTCATGATAGACCTTGAAAAAACTTCATATCGTACGAATAAATCAGAACCAGACCTTATAAAACTCAGCTCGTCCTTGTGATTTCCACCCCTATGTCTCATGTCTCTTAGTAGCAGTGGTTTTAATTTTCTTATTTTTTATAGCTTATTATAAATAGAACTTAACCTCATTGACCTATTACCCTGTTAGTCTATTTAAAGATCGATCAAATGACTTATTCAAAGACGTTAATATCAAATAGCCTTTTAAATAAGCTAACATGTCATATTAGACTTTTAAAAAGGTCAGGTCAGACATAAAAAAAAGTCTATGACAGGTAACAGACCAGACTCGGGCCTTGAATTTTTTTCATCAGGTCAAGCTTGGGCCTTGCAAAGCCTAGCCCGGCCCAGCCTATTCCCACCCCTAATTCTAGGAATAGTTGAAAATAAATACATGAAGCAATTGGAAAAGCATTTAGATACTCTTTTACCCTCCAAACTTTCAATAGAAAAAGATAGGAGCTGTAGGATCAAGAGAAAGGAATGAATTGGATTCTCTACCTTTAGGACGGCAAAACCACCATGACTTTTTCTCTGTCTTTCTCTTGATTCTTCTCTCTTCCATTTTATCACCCTTTCTCTTTCACCTTTCTCTCTCATTAAATACATTAAAGTTACGGTGACTTTGCCACCCTAAAGATAAGGAATCTATTGGAGAGATGGTGGATAAAGGGGGGAATAATGGAGAGAAGAATTGGAACAGACAGAGAGGATGGAGAGAGATTGAAGAAAGCATCTGCTAGAGAGGATTCGTTTCCATTGGGGGGGGGAAAGACAATGAACAATTAGAAAGAAGGGACAAAAAAAAACTTAAAAGGCTAGTGTTAGTTAATTTGCTTTCCCGTAAGTAGGAGGACCCAACTATATATCCACCATGCAATAGGGTATTAGATCTCAAACACGAACATGCAACAACTCTACTCTTTCTTGTGGAGACCAGAGCACCAAAGGAAAGAGTAGAGAAGTTACAGACGAAACTTCATTTCCAGTTTTGCTTTTGTATTGATCCTGCAGGTCGGTCTGGAGGACTTGCTCTCTTTTGGAAGCGCCAGGTCGAGGTCCAAATTATTTATGGTTCTAGAAACATCATCCACACTGCCATCATTGAAAGGGGATCTAACACTTGGTTTCTCTATTCTTTTATCTATGGTAACCCCTTATTTCAGCACAGGAGGAATCTTTGGACTCGGATTAGCAGCCTACAGTCCAACCACAACTCTCCTTGGTGTTGTATGGGGGACTTCAATGAAATGCTCCATCCTTATGAAAAAGAAGGCCTGAGACCCACCCACCAGAACAGAATCAACCTGATTCAGGATTTTCTTTCAACTACGGGTCTGATGGATCTTGGTATTAAAGGATGTAAGTTCACTAGGACTAGTAATCCCAGAGACGGCTTTGTGACTAGAGAAAAGATTGATAGAGTCTTAGCAAACTGGAGTTTTAGGGATTTGTTTCCCAATGCTAGAGTGATTGCTTTACATATGGTTACTTCAGACCACTCTCCTATAGTTACCCAGCTCTCTCCTAGTCTCCCTAATCACAAGCATTTCAAGATTGAAGCTTTTTGGACTGAACATGAGGAATTTCAACAAGTTGTAGAGCAAGGGTGGCAACAGCAGGTATTAAGCGAGAACATGGATCTGTGGATAAACCTCATTCATAGAAGTGATGTGTGTAAGAAAAGACTTACGGGCTGGCACCACAGAACCTTCAGGAGGGCCGATATTTAGATCATTAAGCTTAAAAGACAACTTTAACGTATTTTCAATGATAATCTGGTTGACTGGGAGGAAATAGCCTTCCTTAAGCAGAAGATTAAACAATTGTGGAAACAAGAAGAAGCTTATTGGGGGCAACGTTCCCGGGTCAAATGGTTAAACTGGGGGGAAAAAATACCAAGTTTTTTCATGCTTCCACTATTCAGCGACGAGATAGAAATAACCTCCAAAGGATTAAGGATGCCAATGGTGATTGGGTCCAAGGTCAAGATGCTACTATGGAGACTGTTGTGAACCATTTCCAGCAAGTCTACAACTCTGAACCCATGTCTCATGTCCAAGATTGTTTAGATTGTGTCGCCAAGATGGTTACGGAAGAGATCAACCAATCCCTGCTATCTAGGGTCACAGATTTGGAGATTAAGAGTGTTGTGGACAACATGGGTGCTTTGAAATCCCCTGGCCCAGATGGGCTAAATGGGTTGTTCTACCTGAAGAATTGGAACACCATTAAAAAGGATGTTTGTGCAGCTGTCCATTCTTTTTTTACCCAAGGGTCCCTGAACACTGATATCAATGAGACTCTTGTTACTTTAACTCCTAAAGTTCCTATGCTGGAAAGTATACATCACTTGAGGCCAATTAGCTGCTGTAATTTCATATACAAGGTTATATCAAAGATCATGGTGGCTAGATTGAAGAATTATATGGACAGGTTGATTTCCCCTAACTAAAGTGCTTTTGTGAGCAGTAGACAAATCCAAGAAAATCTAATCATAGCTCATGAGGTATTCCATTCCCTTGGTTTTAAAGGGGAAATGGGTAGATCTAATGTTGCCATCAAATTGGATATGAGTAAAGCCTATGATCGGTTGGAATGGAAATTCTTAGAAAAATTCCTTTTAAGGTATGGCTTTGATGGAAGATGAGTTGACCTGGTCATGAAACTTGTCTCTTCGGTGTTGTATAGTTTTAAAGTCAATAGCCAAGTAACCCAGAAAATAGTTCCCTCTAGAGGGCTAAGGCAAGGTGACCCAATATCGCCCTATCTGTTTATCCTTGCTTCTGATGTATTATCCCACATGCTCAATGTCTGTCTGGCAAACAATAGCATAGGAGGTTTGAAGCTGGCCAACTCTTGTCCTCCTATTACCCACCTCCTATTTGCTGATGACTCTATGCTATTTGCTAAGGCCTCTGAAGCTGAAATGTTTCAGATTTTGAATGTTCCTAACGGGTACTCTCAAGCTTCAGGCCAGAGACTGAATTTGACTAAATCTGGCTTAGTCTTTGGCAAATTTGTTCCCACTGCAGTTCAGCAGAAATTGGTAGACATCTTGGGTATTCAGAAGTGGGACAACCTAGGGAAATATTTGGGGCTCCCTTGTGAATGGGATAGATCAAAAATTCAAAACTTTGCTTGGATAAAAGATAGAATCTATGCAAAAATGGAGGGGTGGAAAGAGAAACTTCTCAATCAAGCCGGTAAGGAAGTCATTATTAAAGCTGTCATTCAAGCTATCCCTTCATATGCAATGACTATTCTCAAATTCCCAAAGACAGTCTGCAGACAACTTTGTTCACAAGTGGCTAGATTTTGGTGGAGAGCTCGTGGCAAAGAGAGGGGATCCACTAGAAAAGTTGGAATCTCCTAACTAGCAGGAAGAAAGAGGGGGCATGGGGTTCAAAAGATTTGAGGAAATGAATCTAGCACTATTAGGAAAACAGGTTTGGAGAGTGATTCAAAATCCGGATGCCTTATGGGTGAACACCCTTAAGGGACTATATTTTCCTAACTCTTGATTTTTGCAAGTAACGAGGAAGAGACAAAGCTCATGTGTCTGGTCCAGCTTACTCAAAGGTAGAGATGTTTTAAAGAGAGATGGTAGATGGGCTGTGGGTAATGGGAGAGATATCAATTTAGTTAAAGATTATTGGCTTGCATCTGGCTTGAAAGCAGAGCCTATCAACCTTATGCCTAATGCTAAAGTTGGGGAACTCATCAACCACACTAACCGATCCTGGGATGTCAACAAACTGCAATGCTCCTTAGCCCCAGCCTCGGCCAGAGCTGCATACCAGACCCCTATCAGTTGGACGCAATCAAAGGACAGATTTTGGTGGCTTCATAATGCCTCAAGAGAATATAGTGTCATATCTGGATTTCTAGCTATCTATTGCAGCAACTAGGCCAACCACAGAGCTCCTTCTACCTCAGGGACTGACCTAGACTTCCCTTGGAGATATATCTAGCAGGCCTCTATCCCTCAAAAAATAAAATTTTTTATCTGACGCATCTGCCATAATAGCATCGCTGTCAAAGATAACCTCTGTAGGAAGCAGATTCTCAAGAACAATACTTACCCTATCTGTGAGTCCCATATTGAGACTGTGGAACATGCCCTGTTATTGTGCCCCTGGACAACACAGTCTGGTTTGGATCCCAGATACAGTGTGTCCCCTCTCCTAATATAGTTACCAATGCTAGGGAATGGATTGGGCAGATTATCATAGATTTGGAACCGCTTAATGACTATAAACATTATGCTTTTGCTGTTGTCTGTTTCACTCTGTGGGCAATCTTGAAAGCTAGAAATGATATGCTTTTTTGACCAAAACCACAAACCCTGTGGCCACTCTGAAACAGAGCACCATCAATCTACAGGAGTACTTCCAATCCCGACTAGGAGGTGGAGAAACACATAGTGACAGGACAAAAGGCACGAGTAACGCTAAAAAGTGGAGACCCCTCTTATGGGCACCTTAAAGATCAATACAGATGCAAGTTTCAACAATGGTAAACAGTTAGGTACCTCTGGGATTGTTGTGAGAGACTCTTCTGGCAAACTCATCCCTGGTATTGCTCGGTGCTTCCCAACCCTATCCCCCTTAGTGGTAGAGGCTATCGCAGTTCGTGATGGAATCAATCTTGCTTGGAATCTTAGCTTCAGGAAAGTTGTGATTGAATCTGACTCCCGTGAGGTGGTTAGAGCTTGTAGAAAGGAAACGCAAAGAGGGGAAATTCTTCAGATAGTTCAGGATATCCTTGCTTTTAAATGTGATTTTGATCATTGTGGTTTCACCTGGTCTCCCAGATCTGGGAATGAGGCGGCCCATACAGTAGCACTCATGGTGGGAGTGATCGGGGATGAGAATAACACTAGCATTTCCCCTGTGGTTGGTGGTGACCAACATGACCTCATCAGATCTGGTAGTCCTCCTCCCCAGCTCCCGGCGGTGCATGAAAAAGGAGAGGCTTCTTACCTCCGAAAGCATCCTGTTTGAAGACTTGCGGTCCTTCGGCTCTGATAATCGGAGTCTTCTGAGATCTGAGATTTGGATTGTGTTGTGCCGTAGGGTTTAGCCCCTGTGTTGAACTGTTCGGCTTTGAGTTCTTTTCAGTTTGCGTTTTGTACTTCCCAGTTATCTAGATTCGTTTTTTCTATAGTTGTTCCTCTGTCCTTGACGGTCTATGCTGTTCTTAAGGAGTTCTGACCCAGAGTAGTGTTGCGATGTTATATCGTTGTTGTAAGCCCATTGGGCCGTTTTATGTTTAATAGAAGAAGCGTAATGATTCAAACCAAAAAAAAAAAAATCACGAACAGTTAATATTATTATAGATGGAGCAAGATTGAGAGAGATGGGACTTACTCTATGAGTAAGTAGACCCCACCCCTTGTTATAATAGTACAAACATTTTTAACTTTTAGTTTTTTTTTTTTTTTGATAAAAGCTTTTAGTTAATTAAAGTAAAATGCATAAGGCTACATCTGATACGTGAAGGGACGGAACCACCTGTGTTACTGTGGGGTGATTCAAATATTTTGGATTTAGTGGCAAATTAAGGATGCTACTTTTGAAGCTTCCAGTGTTTCTATAAGATGTTAGCATGTCAATTTCTTTTCTTTTTATGTCCATTTCGTGTTTTATCAATTGAATTTGAATAGTAATGCTTGTACTTTTGAGTATTATTTTCCCAGCTTGGGTTTTAGACAAGAAAAGCTAGCAACTTGAAGAAGATTGCGCATATTTGTCTCTTGAAGTATGTGGAGACAAATTTTGCGGATGTGGTGATTGGGCGAGGATAGTGACACTGGATAATAGCTGGGTTATTGTTGACTTGTGGAGTAGGATGGACAGGTGGAGAAGATTTAACGTGTAAATCCTTGATGCCAGTCCCACGGAGAAGATTTTTATTTTGTAACCAAATGAAAGTTATCAATGGTGTGTCGATGAAGATTACGGCAGGGTAAGTCGTGTGACAACGGACGCCGATTTTGATTGCAGGGACATGTTCGCTGAGTCAGTCACGTGGTTATTTTAATGATGAAATAATCTGATGCGTTAGTTTTAGTTAATCAGTATCCAAGGGTTATAATTGTTTGTTCTCGTTTCTCATTATAACTACTGAGTAGTTATGTATATATATATATATGTTTAACACATAATCCTATAGACAAATTTATTCTGATTTATCCTATAAATATAGGTTATATTTATACTTTTTTTGTATATTATTTATACTTTAATATATTATGATGTATATTTTTAATTTAAAATTTAATATATTATATTTTTAATTAAATAAAATTTCCTATACACCCCGAAAAGAGTATTGCCCTCACAACATAATGTTTTTGGTCCATTGCATTTGTACGCAAATATGCTTGCAATTAAATAATTTTCCATATTATTTTAAACATTTATTATTAAAAAGTGTAAGCATAGTATTTAAAAAATATATAAATTATTGAATGCTTTTATTATTTACGTATTCTCTAAAGATTTGATATCACGTTTCCATTTAAGCTTTTCAGAATATATATTTTTTAAAATTATACATAAATTTAATTATTAATCATAAATATAAGAATTGTAATTGTTTAACCTTTCTTTTAAATAAATATCACTGAGATAAAAAATTAATTTACTCAATAGCAATGTCATTTATTTTCAATATATAGTTATAATACATCGTAATAAATTTTATTTTCTTATTTTTACTTATAGTTTTTTATGATCGGAATTACAGTATTATATAAGAATAAAATAAAAAGTTAATAAAAGAACCTTAAATTTTTTGTTTTTTACAAATAGGCATTTTGTTGCTCTAACTTCATCCTAGTTAATTTTTAAACTCGAGTTACTGAGTCTTTTATTAAGTTGAGACTAATTCATGATGGCAAACAAATTTTAAGAATTTATTTTTATTAAATTAAAATTTTTGATTCGTATATTTTATCTTAAAAATCATATTAATTTATTTTTAAAGTTATTAAATTGAAAAACATGAAATTGTCTCGAATTTTATCTTATTTATTTATTTAGTTCAATAAATTTGTTAGTTAGATAGTACTATTTTAAAATACAAAATAAAAATCAACTATTTAAATTTAATAAAAATGACATATTACAATATATTCACCGCTAATAAATTAACTTAAATTATTAAAAGTACTTATTATAATAATAAATAAAATTCTAAAAATAATTCTAAATAAAATTGAAATTATAAATAGATACGGAAATTAAAAACAAAATTTAAAATAATTAAAGAGATAAAAAATATATTTAACCCTAAAAAATAATGATGAAAATCACGAAATGAAAGCAACAATTATTGGCACGAAATGAAAGCAACAATTATTGGCTGCAACGACTACTAGGATGGACTGGAAAGTGGGACATTGGTACCTACAACGACCGGGACGGACTGGAAAGTGGGAAAAAAACGAATACGAAATAGAATATTCTTGCTTGAGTTGCTTTTTCAGCAGCTCAGCTTTACCAGCAAGAACACAACGAAACTAGGCTAGGGCACCAATGTTAACCGATGCATCTTTTTTGAGAGAAAAAAAAAATTAAAAGTTTAAAACCCAAAATATTCATCATAATATATGAATAATAGTGTGACTTCATATTTTTATAGTTTTTCGTACTTTAATTACATTTTTTGTCTCTCTAATTTGAACTATGTACGATTTTTAGTCTCTTTAGTTTTTTTAGAAGGATTTTAGTCTCTTAAGTTTTTAACTGTTAGTTATAATTAAGTATATCCATCATTTTTAATTTATTTAAAACTCTTAAATTCTCATGATCTATTAAAAAATTCATAAATTGAATTGATTAAATTGTTTTAAACATTATTTCACTTAAAACTCATCAATTAAAATATTAAATTTAACTCAAAACTTAAAAATCATAAATTTGTTTCTTTTGAAACTCTAATCTCACGTCCTATAAAATACTTCAAATTTTATCATTTTTTCACTTTTAAACTTGTAAAATTATTTTATATGTCACAACCATCATTGAGCCCCCAAAATTTCAATAAAAAAAGGGGCTTTAAGAGGTTTAGGTGAAATAAAATTGATACTAAAATCATATTCACTTGATAGAAATCAAGTCAAGGTTTGAAGAGAAACACAAATTTGAATGGAGAATGACATTGTGATGGAGAATATAGGCACATTATGATAATGTGATGGACATATAGTGACAATTGGGAGCTTTGAAACAAAGATGAGTTCGTAGAGCATCTCTTACTATTAAAGTTCAATAACAATGGGCCAAATTCCCACTCAAATTTGGGCGCCATTTTTTAACTTTGTCCGCCAAAATGCCTTCTCAGTCCGCCAAAATCGCACTGTGTTGATATATGTGCAGTATTTATTATCCCATTATCCCATGCATTCTAATGCTGCACCCTTTATTATGCAACGCATTATCCCATGCATGGCAGCATTTATTATCCCACACATGCACTTAAATTTGCCATTTGTCTATTGAGATGCTGCACGATTTATTATCCAACGCATTATCCCACACATGCATTGTATAATTTAAGCTGTTGCATGGTTCCAATGTTGCTATGCAAACCAAGCCATTAATTATTGGTGACATGCATTGAGCCGCTTTGATTACTTCTCTCTAATTCTCCCTATGTGAGCGCTTTGATTACCTATGTTCTGCTATGTGGCCGCCATTTATGCACACTAACAGAGGCAACGTTTCCATTTCCCAAACCTTTTCATTGCACCCCTTCAGTTCATGCTTGCTTCCTCATTTAATGCGACCGATGCAATTAATCGCTTTGTTTCCCGTTCCTAACTATTGAAACTTCTTTTCTCATGATTGGTCTTGCAATTAAACTGCAACTAATTTGGGCGACCCTTGCTCTTCAGCCATTTCGTTTCCCAAATCCCTTTTAACGGCTAATCGATTTTCAAAAGAACCGGCGGCCTTTCCAATGCCACTTGGGGTCTCTACTTCATTGACCCGTTTCAAAGCTAAAAGAATGCAGAAGGTCTCCATCATTTGTATGTATTCTATTTTCTCCATCCCTTTCACTTTTTTCCTCCCCTTCCCTTTCTCTTTCGCTTTTCCTTTGGATACATGTTACAATGAGTATTTTTCTATTATCGGTCTCTGATATTGCAGTTTTCTTTTCAGAAATTAGTCGCATTCTAATTGGATTTTTCATTTTTTGGAATGTGGTTTCACATTCAATCGACAATCCATAAAACAGCGGTTCTGTCATCAGCGATTCATGTACTCCATTGGCTTACATGAATCTCTGATTTGCTATGTTTTATTATTGCCACGCAAACTAATTTAGCAGTTGTTGCCAGTGTTGTTGATGTTGGTTTGAGTACGGGGGGTGGCTTCTCCTCTTAATCCAAGGAGACGAAAGCGTTAGCGATGTCAACCTTTTTTTACTGTTTTTTTTTATCGTTCAGCTTTTTTGGCTAATTTGCTCTTAAATGCAAATCATGTTCATGCTTTACCCATTTTTTTGGTTCTTCGGGAATCCAGCAATGTTTGAGAGTGAAAATCAGCAAGAAGAGAAGTTTCAGATATATTTAATGCTGCTTATATTATCTTCTTCCAAGTTGAGCATCTATCTTTGTTTTTTTAATTATTTTCTGTTTATGGATTTTTCTCAGGCGCCACCCTCCCCATTGAGGTCTTCTTCGGAAATGGATGTGGACAATAATTTGGTAGTTGAGGCTCAAAAGGCAAGTAGACCATGGCATAGCTAAATTTCTTTTCTAAATTTTATTTTGTCTGGTGCTTATTTCAATTTTAGGAAAAATGGAGCATTAACGTTCGATTTCCTCCGGCATATAAATCACTTACATGGCATTTGCATATATATATATATGTATGTATATTATTCAATTTTTTATGTTCCATTTCATTTATCTTATAAATGTGATGAGTTTTGCTTATATGTCAATTTTGCTTAAATTTTGTTTATATAAATCTTATGCTTATATAAATTTTGTTGAGTTGTTCTACTTTGTTTGATCTTTCACTACTGGAAATGTGAAATCATGTTTCATAGTCTCTGCATACATACTCGCTGATGCTTTTAATGTGCTAAAATGTGAAGTAGCTCTTTTCAATGTTATGTAGCTATTGGGTTTTTTAACATGGATACAAAAACCATGATAGTTTAATTTATGATGAGTTGAATCCATTTCCACTACTACCTCTTAAGATTTTTTTTCCTTCTTTTATTCCTTTTAGGTTCTCTCATTTTGTACAATGTTTTGGTTTTATGTGTTCTTTTTTTATATTTCTTTATCATTTTCTTTTTTATATTTCTTTATCATAAGTTTGTTTATCCATAAGAAATTTTTAAATTTGTTGTTCTTTTTTCTCTTTTTTCTCATTTTCATCTTTTTTTTTGTCTATTGGCTGCAAATTTCACCAACAGTAGGAGAAAGACATAATCATTATTTAATTCATTTAAACACTTTAGGAATTAGACATGGATGGTGGTGGCTGAATTTGAAATAAATGTAAAGTATTTGGATTTTGTGATTTAAGAGTTCCTTAAAATTGAAATCTGTTAATGTGACTGATTTTTGTTATGGAAATGGTTTGCAGGCGGTAGAGGTATATTAGTTGATGCCCTGTTCTGAAGGTTTATTTTTCTTTTGTGTTCTGAAGATTTATTAGTTAATGCAACTTTGTTGTAGGCTTGCTTGAAGACCATCCAAAACTCTCCTAATGCTTCAACGCTGTATTGGTTTTTATCTATTGCTTTATCACGGAAATTGTTGGAATGTAATTTGGTGGATGCAAATTTGAAAAAATATGTTTGTCGTTTTTGTTTTGTGACTCAATCATCAAACTACTACCATCTTACATGTGGATGAGGCAAACTTAAAAAGGAAATGATGTTGAAGGAAGGAGATGTTGAACATCTTGGTATATCAAAAAATGATCAAACTATGATTTTCTTTTTGTTGGTTAAATAAGGAGTGGTGATGATAATGATGCTTTATTTTTTTTTTAATCGTAAAAGCACAGAGAATTATATGTGCTTACTTTGTTTTATCTATCTAGGAACTTTTTTATTTTATTATAAACTATTTGTTTACCAATTTTGTTATTCAAATTAGTCATCCAATTGAATTAAAAATTATTTATTATATCCTACTCTTATTATATGCCTTCATTGTTTTATTACTTATCTTACACAATTTGTTTACGTGATGAATAGTTTTAATCTTGCCTTAATCAAAATAAGAAAAACATCTAATTAAATAATAATGATAGTTGAGTTTACTGTAATTATGGTATCTTTTTTTTTTGGGAAGAGTAATCATGGTATCTAACTAAGATAAATTATAATTTATATAAAAGTTTAGCAATACCAATATTTAAGTTATAGAACAGACTCTATGTGCATTGCACGGAAAAACGCACTAATTGGAAATGAAAGGAGAGAACAATAGAGAACGACGAATGGAACTAATATTGAACCCTGAATTCAAAGAGAACACGTAGAAACTTATAATGTGGCACTTGGAAATGTATGACAGTACTATAACACACTGTGAAGAAATGTATGGCAACTTATAACTTCTGCCTCGCAACGGCCGCCATCGATCTACGTACGCCCTTGTCCATTCACTCTGCTCTGCCACCAAGGACCATCGTTGGTCCTCATCCCTAATCTCTCCAACTGTTGTGGCCAGCAGTGCCTCCTCTCTCCGGTCTTCCTCCTCCATACATCCAGCACCCTCACTTCCATTCTCTCATCTCCGCAGTTAGCAAAATGCTCTTGTTATTAAAGGGTTATGTTCTTCTTTCATATGTTCGACATGTATCTCACCCGTCACAGGTTATGAGTCATCCATCACAATGGAATTTCATTTGTGTTGCGTATATCATTTATTTCGACTCAGTATTACCAAAAAAAGAATTAGTGTTTACTATTAAATTGAGCTAACATGCAGAACGATATATAACCACGCTTTCAAAATATTAACATCACATTTGTAGCTACATTATTAACAGACTCCCATTTCTTCAAAAAATATTTTTTAGTACTACTCTAGTTTTACAAAATTTGAATTATATAGATCCTTGTTGGCAATTACTAACAATTTGGTGTCTATGCTTTGCACCCCACCACAGATCTTAACTTTTGACCTTTTTTAATATTAAAAAAAAATCTATGATTTAAACTCATGTCACCGTGCTGGTGACAACTTTTAATGTCACCACCCTATATGAAACCACAAATCCAGTAGATATTGGGTCTTTTTGAATGTGCGAGAGAGATAGGCAAAACTCAAAAGTAGGTAGATGAAAGTAGAAGAACACGGTGGAACGAGAAAGAGAGGACATGGATGGAAATTGAGTTCTATTTTGGACTTTTTTTGCAAAATGGCGAAAAAACAAAAAATGTAGTGGGTCCCATTGTCTTATTCTCTCTTCTTTATTTCTGTTTTTTTAGACTCTCTCTCTCTCTCTCACTTGTTTCTTTCTTTGCAAAGTAGCATATATATATATATATATATATATATATATATGAAATATGTGCAACAAAAAAAAGAATAAAGCAATTCAGGGCTAGCCGGCTAGGCTATACCATCATCAAATTGTTTAAAAGAGTAAGATATTTTCCGATTCTTCATCATACGATCTTTGTTGAAACCAAATGGTATCAACGTACACGACAAAGGTTGTCCATTACTAGTACCATTTTGGAATCGCAGTCCTTGTGCGCGTCAGCGCATTGTGGGTGGGTTGGATGGCAGCTATGAAAAGACTCCAATTTTGGGTCATTTGTCCCCACTAACATGAGCACCACCATCATCAATCGCCATTATTCACCAACGAGAGTCCCTTTATTCCTCACCTCCGCGATAGTACGGCACCCACTAGGCACTACCCCTTCCACCACCGCCAGATCCGTTATCTTACTTTTCTCACACTGTCTCTGTTCATACACATCCAATAATACAAAAATTTCAAAAACCCACAAAGCAATGCAATTATGCAAATTCCATATTCGTACTACAGAGGAGAGCATTCCATGCGGATGCTTATGGCTGGACAAGCATATTGCTTTGGAAACACAATATTTTTATATTTTTTAGAGTAAAGGGACATTTTGGTCCCTCGAGTTTTTTCCCGACCCATTTTGGTCCATGAAAAAAATAAAGTCCAACAACAGTCTCTGATATTTACAAATATTGGACAAGTTAATCCCTCTATCTATTCCTATCAAAAAACGTCATTAACGGTGCTGACGTGGCCAGTTAAATGCACATCTGGTCTGTCACCTGTCTAATGTACAAAACGTGGCATAGATCTGGGACATTTTAGTCTCTCATCAAAAACAGATTCAAAATAGGGACGTTTTAGCCCCTCTCGTCCCTTATGTATAACACCCATTTTAGTCCCTCATATTTTTCATTCATCTTCAACCTCCAGCCTAAACCTCCATTAGCACTTCTGTATCAGCTTGCTTTTGATTCTACTTCTCCTTTCATTTTTTTTTATGTTCTCAGATATTGACAATTTTCGTTTCTCTATATGAATAGGTATTTACATTATGGCTTGGATTAGATTCAGGGAGAAAAATTGTCCAACCAAACCAATCGTTCTGTTTGAATTTTATTGAAGAAACAAAACAAAACATTGAATTAGTAGGTGAGAAGATTCTTAACTCCAGAATCAAAAGAAACAAATCAAGTCATAAACATCAGATCCAATCCAATCCCCCTTTTTGTCCTGGCATTATTTGCAGTATCCAGACGAGATTCAACCTTACCTCACCTGGAAAGAGAAGCAGATCAACCAAATTCACACAGAACAGAAAAGCTTCATCAATCATCACCCCTAACACAAACCCATAATAGAATCTCAACTGCAAAACAAACACCCCTCTTTTTTTATTATCAGTATCGGTTTTGTTCGTTTTCATTTGAATACTCGTACAATTTCTGTACTCCACTACGCTATTGAGGCTGATAGAAACAGGGAAAGTAGAAAGCAACAGAAATTTGTTACAAAAAAAAAAATGAAGCATAGAAGAGAGAGAGAGAGAGTGTGTGTGCATTTAACTGGAGGTTTAGGCTGGAGGTTGAAGATGAAAAGAGAAGGGTTAATGGAGGTTGAAAGGAGAAGCAGAATCAAAAGCAAGCAGAAGCAGAAGCGTTAATGAAAGTTTAGGCTGGAGCGGGGTTGAAGATGAATGAAAAATATGAGAGACTAAAATGGTGTTATACATAAGGGACGAGAGGGGCTAAAATGTCCATATTTTGAATCTGTTTTTGATGAGGGACTAAAATGGCCCAAATCTATGACACGTTTTGTACATTAGATAGGTGGCAGACCAGGTGTGCATTTAACTGGTCACGTCAACATCGTTAATGACGTTTTTGGATGGGAATGGATGGAGGGACTAACTTGTTCAACATTTGTAAATGTCAGGGACTATTGTTTGACTTTATTTTCCTCAAGGACCAAAATGGGTTGGGCAAAAAACCTCAGGGACCAAAATGTCCCTTTACTCTATTTTTTATAAAAATGTTCCGCATAATTTCTGTATATGTTGTTCTGTTAGGTCAAATAAATTCCAATTTTCTTTTAAAAAATGAATTAATAAACTGCATTTTTAAGAATCTTGTGCATTGATTTTGCTTGGTGACATTTTCATATGATACCATTATTAAAAATGATAAAATTGTAAATATGCTTTATTAATTTTACAGTTGTAAGCTCTGTTGAATAATTTTTTTTATCCTTAGTACTGATAGTCAAGAGGCGGGGAATAGGGAGGGGGAAGTGCTACGTTTTTTAATTTCTCACAATATAATTATGCATATTTTATTACTATAAAATTTTATAGTTACAAATGAACACTTCGTTAAACATACTTTTTTAATCTTAATTGAGAGTTTAAAAAATGTAAATTGAGGGACACATAGTGTCCATCAAAATGATTGTATTTATAATTAACTAGAGTGTCGTACACGGGTATATATCATCTTTTTAAATTTAATAATATGTAATATATTACCTCAATGTTCCAATTTAATAATATACTTTAATACTGACATACAACAAAATCTTATAACAACAACAACAACAACAACAATAATAATAATAATAAATCAATAGTTTACAATTAAAACATATTCAGAATTTTTTTTTTTTAATAAACAATTTTAAACCAAAAAATGAAACTTAATTTAAAATCTAATATAAATCTAATCAAACTATAACATTAACAAAGATATTCTTGTATGAAGTAAGTTTGCAGAAATTAGATTAGCTAAATTAATAAGAGAAATATTATTAAGTAAAAGCAAATGTGTAAAATAATTATCTTATATAAAATGTTGTTATGCATGTAAGTTTTTTTTGTTGCTAATCCTATACATTAATTTCTCTCATGATCGAACAACCATAATAAGCATCACACATTAGCAAGTTTATACTGAATGTTTTGGGCTTTTTTTTATTTTCGAGATGGTGTTAAATCATCCTGAAATTATCACACCTTATAAATGAAAAATATTTATTAAAATTGTGTAAGTAGTAAATGAAAAATATTATTTATAGTCAATATTGAAAACTAAATTTACAAGTTGTAAAAGAAAAATACGACTTATAAGATATATATATATATATATAACATTTAAAATTAAATACGAATTTTATATGAAATAGTAATGCACAATATTTTTTTACTCGTATAAAACATACAAGTTATATGTGTCACGACCAACTTATATCTTAATCTTTTCTTATATACAAATAATATTTTCCATATACAACTTATAATTTTTTTAATACACATCATATTTTCTATATACGATTTATATATACCATTTTAATAAATACTTTTTTTGCTAAATTATATTTTTGGTCTCCTATATTTATTTTAGGTTTCGGTTTGGTCTCTTATGTATTAAAAGCTATCAATTGGTCCCTTATGTGTAAAAATTATACCAATGTGATTTTTTTTGTGTTATGAAATAGTCTCTTATATATGTTACAAAAATTATACCAAAGTGATCCATCTTTTTGCCCCTTGTTTTGCAATAAACAAAATACTACATTGGTATAATTTTTGTAACATAAGAGTCCACTTTGGGAAAAAAAAAAAGATGAACCATATTGGTGTCACATTTACATATAAAGAACTAATTCAGAATAAATAATATATAAGTGACTAAATCGAACCTTAAAATAAATATAAAGGACTTAAAATATAATTTAGCCATACTATTTTATTTTTATTAATACTAATTTTGAAGCCTTCTGATAAAATAGCAAAATATTTTGTACTTAGAAAACTATCGATCCCCGAGAACCCTATGAAGCAATCTGCCAATCACCATGCAACAACAATGCTCATACGTCCTCATTCCACGTCAACAGACTCTGATTATGCCGGGTTAGAGGTTTCAAGTGCATGACGTTGATGTATTCGTTTCTCACTCTGACGAGTTACAAGCTCGTGATCTTCGTCTATCTTTGCTATTCCATACTGCAGATCTTTTAGCAGGCTCGCATATTCTCATTCATATGTTTCTTGGCACTTGGCAGCATATGATACTTTAAAAACCCCGAAATATTAGTTTAATGAATATACAAGTGTCTAAAGGAATACTAACGCCATACCCCCTAACACAGTCTCTTGAACACATTCTCTTATAGAAGGGCACATCACCTATTTTTTTATTCCTTTATACTACATTTTTTAATTTTTTTTATTCTTGGTTTTAATCGCTCAAACTCTGCGCACGAAAAGAATCTCAGGTCGTGAGTTCCCTTGCTCGTCATTTCTGTCGTGCGCTCTTATTACCATTGTCATCTCTGTCACGGGCTCCCTTGCCATTGTTGTTTCTATTATGCACCCCAGTGGCCATTGCCGTTTCTATAATGAGCTCCTCCCCTGCTTGTTGTCTCTGTTGCGAGCTCTGCTGGCCGTTGTCGTATCTGTCACGAGCTCCACTGGTCATTGTCATCTCCATCGCAAGAATATTGGATTTTCTTCTTGAAACAACATAAAACAATCCAACATTGCATTTGCATCTTCTTATTCTAAATCCAAACGACGGCTCTTATCTAAATGATTTATGATGTTTCTCTCCAAGCAACCAATATTTTCAAATCCTCAATGTTGTTGGGCCATTGTGGCATAATTTTTTTTTTTTGTTTTAACTGCAACATGTTGCAAAGTTTCAATTAATAAGCTTTATTGATGCCTCCGTGGCAAGGAAAATAATGTGCATGCGATGAAAAGGCTGATGATTATTTTTCATGATTATGATACTCGATGAAGCTTGTACTACCCATTTCCCATCATAACTTCTTTTAATACATAAGCTAGTCTCACATTCTACCCTGAAACAAGGACGTGGATTCTCTTTTTTTCCATATCTTGTGCAAGAAAAAAAATCCAAGTTTCTTGATACAAAATATAAGTAAATTTAACCAATTTTATTATATTTAGTGAGATATTCGTAAAATATTTTTAATTAATTCAAATTTTATTTTCTCATTATCCCCTTTTATTTTTGTGAAACAAATTTTCATAAAATTGTCTATCCATTGACGAGGACAATTTAGAGAATACAATTAATTTTTTTATTATTTTAAGAAATTAAATGAGATTAATTAAATTTTTTAATTGATGTAAGGAAATTTTTTCAAGACCAGATTGAATATAAATATATGTGCTGAGTAAACAACGGCATGTATAAGGTTAAATTATGAGGAGTAAAGATCCAATAGTAATATGATAAAATAAAAAGTTAAGCATATGTTTGGATTGGGGTTTTCGGAGGATTTTGGAGGAGATGGTTTTAGAGGGCTAAGTCTATATGTTGATATATATTTGAGATTTTTTTAAAAATTGAAAGAATAACATGATAAATGATCATATAACATTTCAATTACACTTCATTCGTTTTTTAAAAACATCTTATAGCTTCCTTAATTTTGAAAAGAAAAATAAGACATCCTCTTCCCTCCCTCCAAAACCCTCCATCCAAACATACCTTGATCCGATATGGATCTCGGAAGTGGCCGGAGTAGGATCGCGAACAGTGGAGCACGACGGACGGGGTGTACCTGCACACACTCCGATACCTAAATCAGTATCAAAATAAGGTGAGGTAAGAAAATGAACAGTGTGTACCTTTATTGATTAGGTCATGGACCTTTTATAGCTGAGGTCAGGCTACTGACGTGTGGATATCCTCAAGTAACCCTAGATCAATTATCAGCCGTTGGATGTATCCGATGGTCGATCTTGATTCTAGGGTTATATGCGGATAAGGTTGCTTTTAGGGCTAGCGCCGCAATGCTTGTACTCTGGGGTTTCGCGCCGTAGCGATATGATCCCTAGGGTTTGTTGTCCTGAGGACAGAACTCCTGGGTCAGGTCGGTATTGTTTTGGGGCGAATCTCCCTTGTTGTCAATACTTAGGTGTGCGATGGATTGGAAATGTCCGTAGACTGACGTGATGGCTAGTCATGTCGGTTGAGACTCCCAAAAGATTAGTGTGATGATGCATAACTCCGTAATGGTCAGAGTTTGCTCATCTACCCAAACTAACAATGGTATTATAACCTTAATAACCGTGATAATAAAACATCTGATTGCTGAAGTCTCGTTTTATTATGCTTGGATTTTTACAAGAAGTGGATTCCTTTCTATGAGGGAGTTACACAAGCATTTAGCTAAAATATTTGCTAAGTTTGGCAGCATTCTATGTTCGAAGAATTGCTTGGCCTTGCAAAGTTTCTAAGGTGTAGGCGCCATGATCGGTCTTCGAGGAGATCCGATATGGACCTTCCAAGTTCGGTGCCAGATTTCCTTGGCTTGCGTTTTTGAGGCCGACGTCAACCCTCCTTAGGACCAGATTGTCCTTTTCGAATTCACGAGGTATGACTCGTTGATTGTATCCTGCTGTAATTCTTTGCTTCACAGCAGCTTCGTTTAAGGAGGCTTGCTCTCGATTTTCTTCGAGGAGGTCCAGCTCCTCTCTCAACTGTTGGTGATTAGATGAAGTGCAAAGTGGGTGGAGTGTTCTCCAGCTCAGTTCTCTGACCTCGACTGGGATCACTGCTTCAGATGTGTAGGTAAACCGAAATGGCGTTTCTCCAGTGGTGGAGTGGGGCGTGGTTCGATATGCCTATAGTACTTGTGAGAGCTCTTCTGCCCAATTTC
Organism: Calophaca sinica; assembly: GCA_037113605.1. Classification (NCBI taxonomy): domain Eukaryota; kingdom Viridiplantae; phylum Streptophyta; class Magnoliopsida; order Fabales; family Fabaceae; genus Calophaca; species Calophaca sinica. The sequence goes on along the minus strand of CM073734.1, from coordinate 95,485,450 downwards.
CTTTGGCTTCGTCGAGTCTCTTCTTCAATCCTCTTAAGATGACTCTGTTTTCTGCTTTGGCTTGCCCGTTTGTTTGGGGATGCTCGACCGAAGTGAATCTTTACTTTATCCCGAAGTCAGCTAAGGTTTTCTGGAACCCCTTGTTCGCGAATTGTGTCTCGTTATTGGTGATAACGACTTCGGGAATGCCAAACCTCGTGAGGATTTGCTTTTTGGAGAACTTGATCATGCTTTTGGTCGTGATCTTTGCCACCGGTTCGGCTTCGATCCATTTTGTGAAGTAGTCCACTGCCACGACCAAGTATTTGATTTGGCCCGGGGCCATAGGAAACGACCCGAGGAGAACGCTTCCCCACCAGGCAAAGGGTCAGGGGAAGATAGAGCAGTCATCTCGCAAGGAGGGGCGCTATGTACATCAGCGTGCTTTTGGCATATCTCGTACTTTTTCACATAGGCGATGGCATACGCATCTATGATCGGCCAGTAGTAACTGGCTCACAATGTTTTCTTGGCCAAAGATCGCCCGCCGAGGTTCTGACCACAGACGCCCTCGTGGATTTTGGCAAGTACATATTGGGTCTCAGCAGTGTCAATGCACTTCAGAAGAGGTGCTGAAAAGCCTCTCCGATATAGGTGATCTTCGATGATGGAGTATGAGCATGCTTTGCGACGAATTTTTGATGTCACCTTGTCATCGAGAGGAAGTTCGCCTTGGCAAATGTATTTGAGGATTGGCGTCATCCATGAGTTACCGAAGTCAGTGTTTGTGTTCACCGAAGGGGTAATAAGGATACGCTCAAAGGTTTGATTTATTCTATTTGGGGAGTTCGGGATCCCCGATGTGGTCACGATGCTTGGATGGGAAATGGTCTCTTGAATGACTGATCTGTTGCTTCCAGTTGTCTTCGTGCTTGCCAGTTTAGAGAGTACGCCAGCTCTCGAGTTTTGCGCTCGAGGAACGTGTATGATCTCTATTTTCTGGAAGCTTTTCATCAGTTCCTTGACTACGACCAGGTATTTCTGTAGCAGGGGGTCCTTTGCTTGATATTCCCCATTGACTTGAGATGCTACAAGTTGGGAATCAGTGCGAAGACTGACTTCGGAGACCTCTAGATCGTGAGTGAATGTCAACCCGGTGATGCATGTCTCGTATTCGGCCTGACTGTTCGATGTGTGAAAAGAAAAGCTTAGAGAGAATTCGATTGTCAAACCTTCAGCATTTTTTGTGATCAGGCCCGCTCCGCTGCCCTTCGAATTCGAAGATCCATCGACGTGGATAGTCCATCTAGTGCTCGAGTCTTCGGACGTCAAGGTCATCTCTGCTATGAAGTCGGCCAGGCTTTGGGCTTTGACTGCATGTCGAGATTCAAAGGAAATGCTGAATTCTGAGAGCTCTATGGACCACTTAATCATTCGTCCTGCCAGGTCAAGCCGATGGAGGACTTGTTTGATTGGTTGGTCTGTTTGAACTGCAATGTGGTGAGACAGGAAGTATTGTCGTAGTCGCCTTGTTGCAATGACCAGCGCTAGAGCGACCTTTTCGATTTTCTGATATCGGAGTTCGGGACATTGAAGCGTTTTACTTATGAAGTAAATCGGCCTTTGCCCTTCTGTTGTTTCTCTGACCAGAACGAAACTGAGGGCCTCTTTGGAGACTGCCAGGTATAGGTACGGGGTCTCTCTGGCACAGGGCCTCGTTAGAACTGACGGAGTCGACTGTGTTTCTTTCAGCCTCGTGAAGGCTTATTTGCATTCCGAAGTCCATTCGAACTGTACCCCTTTCTTCAGTAATTTGAAGAAGGAAGTGCTCTTTGGGCGGACTTGGAAATGAATCTGGTTAGGGTGGCTATCATCCCTGTCAGTTGTTGCACATCTTTCTTTGATTTCGGCTGTCTCATTTCGGTGATGGCGCAACATTTATCGGGATTGGCCTTGATGCTGCGCTTTATTAGGTAGAAGCTCAGGATTTTGCCCGTTTTGACACCAAATGTGCATTTCTCTGGGTTAAGTCCCATGTTGTGTCGGCGCGCCTGTTCGAAGATGTTCAAAAGGTTGGCCACATGATTTGGCTCCTCCGCCGATTTGACGATCATTTCGTCCATGAATACTTCGAGCACGTTGCCGATCTGGTCTTTAAAGACTTTGTTCATCATGCGTTGGTAAGTTGTCCCAACGTTTTTTAGACCGAAAGGCATTACTTTGTAGCAGTAATTGCCGTTGTTAGTCATAAATGCAGTCTTTTCCTGGTCGACAGGATTCATCGGTATCTGGTTGTACCCATAATACATGTCCATAAAGGACAGTAATCGAAAACCCGATGAGTTATCCACGAGTTTGTCGATGTTGGGAAGGGGATAGGCATCTTTAGGACAAGCCTTATTGAGATCGGTATAGTCAACACACATTCTCCATTTTCCATGAGATTTCTTAACGAAGACTACATTTGAGAGACAAGTTGTGTACTTGGCCTCCCTTACAAAGTTAGCCTTAACTAAATCACTAATGGCCTTCTTAGCCGCTTCGGCTTTTTCAGGGGATTGCTTCCTCTTCCTCTGTGCGACCCACTTCGCAGAGGGATCCAGGGTGAGACAATGGCATGCGATGTCGGGGGAAATCCCTGGCATGTCGGCTGTAGTCCATGCGAAGAGGTCGGCGTTGGCTTTTAGGCACTTGACAGGCCGTCCTTTACCTCAGGGGGAAGGTCGATTCCGATCTGGACAGTCTTCGTCGGATCTTCCCCTAGCTGGACCTTCAAAAATTCCCCATCTGGAAACGGCCGGCGTATTTTCCTTTGAAGTTCTTTTGCGATCGGGTCTGTGTCTTCTTCGATCTCGTCCTTGGGTTCGATTCTGGCATTGAAGTCTGCGAGATTGACATCGGATGATCCGATATTCTTTTTTGGTGGGGCCAGTTTACTTTCTTGCCCTTTGATTGACAACAAGTAACAGCGCCTGGCTGCGATCGCCATGGATCGTGATTATCTTCCCCGCAGATGAGTGGAATCTCATTTTGAAGTAGACGGTGGAAGTTACTGCTCCTAATTCTCCCAGGGTAGGTCATCCTAGGATGCAGTTGTATGGTGATGGACACGGAATGACAATGAATTGAACTTTGACAATTCTAGTTTCGGACTTGTCACCGAACGTGACCATTATAGCTCGATGTAGCCCAATGGTTTGGTTGTGGAACCATTGAAACCCTGGAGATCGGAGCCGTGATAAGGGATCATGTCTTTTTTGGCCAGCTTCAAAGTCTTGAAGAGGTCGACAAACATGATGTTGGCAGAACTCCCTTGATCAACCAATATTCTTCTCACGTCAAAATTTGCCATATAGGCGCAGATCAGCAAGGGAATTTAGTCGTTTGGGTGACCATTCAGCAGGTTTTCATCGTAAAAGGCCAAAGGTGGCCGACTTGAGCTTGGTCGGTTGACAGGTGGGTAGACAGTGGTTATGGACATCGTCTCTCGCATCTTCCTTTTGGCGGAATTGATGGAAGGTTCACCCCGTCCTGTCAAGCCTCCGAAAATTACCAAGGCCATAGGTGGGGGCCTAGCCCTTTCTTCGTAGGCCTGATGAGGGTATTTTTTGTCAGTCTCGTCTTTCGCCGGACCTCGTCTTCGTATATTTCTATAATTTTTCCTTCTGGATGAGGGATTCGATGACGTCCTTAAGCTGAACGCACTCTCGATGACGTCCTTAAGCTGAACGCACTCGTCAGTGTTCTGACTCGCGCTTTTGTGAAACTACAATACTTCGACTTATCGGTTCCGGGCCGCTCCTTCAGAGGTTTGGGGAATCGTACTGTCGTATCTTTAAACTCCACGCTGGCACACTGATGCGGGATGCGAGATCGGGAGGTGTTCAACGGGGTATATTCTTCATACCTCCCAGGGGGACCTTTGAGGTCCTTGTCTCGGCGTGGCCGATCTTCCTTATACCCAGAACTTTTTTTCTGGGAGGTCCTCTTTTTTGACCTTGAAGCCATTTGTTTCTCTTCGAAGTTTATGTACTTCTTTGCACGTCGGAGGAAGTCGTTCAGACTGTCAGGCTTATCGACCCCGACGTTGATGCTAAAGAGGCTATCTTCAAGCAAACCTAGTTCCAGCAGGTATAGTTTCACTTTCATCTCATTGGAAGCGTGCTTGACAAACACTGCTTCCTTGTTAAAGCGTTTGATGTAATCTCGAACAGGTTCGTCCTTCCGTTGGTGAATAGCTTGCAGCGTACCGACCGATTTGGGTTGAACGCGAGAAGCAGTGAAATGGGAGCAGAACTAAGTGGTCAGTTCGGACCATGAGTCTATGGAGTTTTTCTTTAATCCCTGAAACCACGTAAGTGTCGCCTTCTTCAGGGTAAGTGGTGTGACAACCACCCTAAAAATTTAAAATTTAAATGGAACCGCCATCAATATTTACTTTTAGGAAACATTGGAAAACCTATTTTTAAAAATGATTTGAAATTGGTCTTTGAACCAAATTTTGAGTCCGGGAGTTGGTTACGTATAGGAAAGATACTACCACCCCTAAAATGCCCATAAAAATGGTACCTTTAATTGTTTAAAAATCGATATTTACCCTTAATGAACTATTTCCAAAAATAAGCATTTTTTATGTATAAAAAAAGGCTATTTTTTTTTTTAAAAAGACATCTTAGTATCCAAGAAGAGTTCATTGTTAATAATTAGAATCTGAAAATTTGTTTTTAATTTAATTATATTTTTTATAGAAAAGGAAACAAAAGGTATAAAATTTAGAAAATAAAATCTGATCTAAAAATAAAATGAAAACAAAATATTCACTTATTCATTTAAATATACGTATACATAACGAAACAAGACTTATTATACAATTTGCTTAAAGGCCCTAGTTCATTTCTCTTATTTTATTTTTGCTCATAAATTGAAACAAAGTTAAATTACTAAATGGTCCCCTGTCTGGATTTGGCCCCTTTGAAAGGCCAAACCCTAATCCTAATTCAACCAACTTGCAACATGAATAAAAAAGGGAAATCAGAACACTTATGAACTCATCAAATTTGTAAATTGATCCCTATTTAGGATTTGACCCCATTGGAAGGCCAAACCTTAAACCTAATTCCAATCTAAACCGTGGGTACCAACACCAACAACAACAACCACGATAACAACAACAACAACAACAACAATAGCAACAACAACAACAACAACAACGGAGAAATCATATACATTTCAGTCCAGAAAACAAAACCATGGCAAAAAAACACAGAAAAAATATGAAAACGAAGAAGAAGAGGAAACCTGGGTTTGTGGCTTCACAGAAAATTTATACAGAGATCAAAGGAGGGGATAAAAGAAACCTAAGACTAAATAGTGTTTAATTTGGGATTTTTTGGTAGCCTCACAGGTTCTTGGTTGCAATTTCTTCTTTTTGCCTCTGCCTCTTTTGTTCTTCCTCTTTGTTCTCCTCTGTTTCTACTCTTCTCTCATCCGAGTTCCGCTCTCTCTACTTTCTTCTCCCCCTTTGGGTTCGGCCTCTGTCTTGGCTTTTTATAGGCTCTTTGCAACCTGTCCAAAAAAGGAAACGAATCAGCAAAATTATAATAAAAGAAAGAAAAGAAACAGAAACGAAAAAAGGGGGCAAAATTATTCCCTGATTTCACGTGGAGATCCGTACGTTTCCTTCGAATCTTCAGAGATCTTTGTATTTGGACGAAATCATAAAAAAAGAGTACGATTCGGTCTAGTGGAAAAGGAAAGAAACGAGAATCATGGGGGAGAATGAGGGATATGGCCGCGGCTAGGTTAGGGTTGAGGTTGGAGAAAGTTAGGGTTTGGTTTTGGGGTGAAGGAAGGAAGAAGAGAAGAGATAGGGAAAAAGGAAGGGGCACCGCGGCTATGAGGTTTAGGGTTAGGTTGGACGAGATGGAAAGAAGAGTGAAGAGGGAGGTGGAGGTGGAGGTGAGAATAGGGTTAGGTTTACCGCGGCTGTTGGAGGGGTGAGACGGATTAGGGTTTTGGTGAGGGTGGGAGAGAAAAGATGAGGCGAGAATGAAGGAGGGAATGGGGGTTAGCCGCGGCGGCCTAGGGTTGGAGGTGAGGAAGATGAGAGAAGAGAGAGCGTGGGAGAGGGAACGGCGCCGCGAAGATGAGAGAAAGGAGAGAGTGAGGGAAGAATGAAACATTTTAGGGTTTTTAGTATTTAGGGTTATGTGTTTGGGTTGGGCTGCGTGGGTATAGGCTGTAGGAAGCTGGGGGTGCGAGGCTAAAAGGTTGGGTGCAGCGAGTAGCACATGTGATGGAGCGCCTGGGAGGCGCAAACAAGAAAAATGGGGGTGTGCGTAAGTGGGCTGAAAAAGGGAGTGCGCTGGGAGGCGTAATTAACAAAACAAAGGGGTGTAGCAAGTAAAATGGGAGTGGGGCGCATGGTGTGTTGGACTGGGCCACCTTTTGGCTGATTGCTTTTGGCACCTCCCATATTTTAATTCACACACCTCATTTCAAAAATAAACTCTTTTTTTTTTCTTTTCTTCTTTTTTTTCATGAGACCAAAAATATTTTTATTACTACTACTACTACTACAACTATTACTATTATTATTATTATAAAATAAAATAAAATAAAATAAAATAAAATAAAAAGGCCGGACAAAATTAGGGTACTACAGCTGCCCCTCCTTAATTACACTTTACTTGAAGGTCTCCGTGCATTCGTTGTAAAAGGTAATTAAGGATAAATGACACTAATTTTGTCCAACACAAGTGGTTTAAGAACGCGGGATTGGTTCCCGCCTTTGGGGAGGGATTCTAGGTGTGGTTCCTAGTGAATTCCCTGGGTCAGAGATTCTAGGTTTGATTTCTTAGTGACTTCCATGTAAGGCATAAGCATGACTAGCTCTTACAAAAATTGGTGAGAGATTCTAGGCTCGATCCCTAATGAATGCTCAGTAAGGCATAGGTTCGGTTCCTAGCTCTTACAAAATGGATTAACTTCCCTATTTGGGGAAAGTTTGGGGTGCGAGCTTCTTCGTCACTCGACACAAGTTTGGGTCAGATTCCCAACAAGGGTAAGTCAGGTTCTTAACTCTTGCTAAAAGGTACGGATTGACTACCTTACTTTAAGAAATGTCTGTGATATGAGTTTCTCTGTCACTCAATATAGGTTCGGGTCAGATTCCCGGCAAGGTGTAGGTTAGAATCCTTACTCTTGCTAAGGCATGGACTGGTGTCCCCATTGCAGGTGAACGTCCAGTGTACGAGCTTCTCCGTCACTCGACACAGTTCGGGTCAGATTCCCGACAAGGTGTAGGTCAGATTCCTAACTCTTGTTGAAAGGTGTGGATCGATTTCCATAATTGAGGAAGATTCGAGACGCGGGTCAGGTTCCTAACTAAAGGCTTGGGTCAGATTCCCAAGGTGATGGGTCAGATTCCCAGCAAGGTGTAGGACAGGTTCCTAACTCTTGCTAATAAGTGGATTGGGTAGGTTGAGTACTAAGTTCTTACTGAGTAACAATAGACCAACTGTATGCAACATTTTAGAGGGTGGGTCGATGGACCCGAAGAACTTTGATGATCCTGCAAGATGCAATGAATGGTATGTCATGCATGAGTGTTGCTTTTGCTTTTGGAGCCAGGATTTTTTTTAGGCGGGCGGTGAACCCGAAAGTATTGATGATTATGTAAGATGCAATGATCGGTATGCTATGCATGAGAATTATTTGCTTTATTAGAGGTAGGCACCGTCCTCTTGACTATTTCTGAAACCTTTTTCGGTAAATTAGCTCCGGATCTCTTTAGTTGGCGAATTCTGAATAAGCTAATTGGCCATTTTGCAATGTATTCGACACTGATGATTCTGCATCAGGTGAGATGCCTTACTAGCTCTTTCTCCTTAATGTGAAGACGCCAGATTCCCTAGATCCTTTCAGAATTTTCAGTAATTATAAAAATGCTCTTATGTCTTGATTTGCACATGTTTGTCTTTTAGCATGGATTTCTTTTAGAAAGAAAATGCAGGTTGATAAAATCCCAAGTTAAATTTGGAGAGGCTGAAATAAGCATTCTATTGTGCCGATGGCGTTCAATAGATGGTAATATGGATAAGAATGAATCTCCATTATGATGGGGAAATAAACTATTATGAACAGAACAAATTCGTATTTGCTAAACTAGAAACTGGTAAGAAATATCAGCTCTACATATAATCCTTTTGAAAATAAATCGTGCTGCTATTCCGTGATTCAGACCCCGATGGCCTTCTTGATCCACTTCAAAAACTTGTGTCTACGGTTAGTTTTGGCCACCTTTGCCCCAGATGGTCAGGGCTCAATTCTGGCTACTCTCGACACATTCAGCTTGGCTTTTGCTTAGGCCGCTCTTTACGAGTTTTTGACCTAGCGGGTTGCTCTAAATCGCCCCTGCGGGTTTTCAACTAAGCGCTTTTATTTGACCTTAATTTCTGCTTAGGCCGCCCTTTCGGGTTTTCAACCTACCAGGTCGCTCTAACTTTTGCCTAGACCGCCTTTTCAGGTTTTCAGCCTAGCGAGCCTTTTTTTTTTTAAAAAAAGGTACTGTGTCATCCTAGACGTAGTATTTCTTGACCGCATCTGAGTTTATCGGCAGTGGTAGGTCATGCCCCTCCATATCTGTAAGAATGAGGCCTCCTCCTGAGAATTCCCTTTTTACTATATATGGACCCTCATAATTCGGAGTCCATTTTCTACGTTGGTCTTTCTGAATAGGTAGAATCTTCTTCAATACCAATTCCCCTTTTGTGAACTCTCGATGACGTACCTTTTTCTCGTACGCTCTCTTGAGTCTCTTTTGGTATAATTGGCCATGACAAATTGCTTCTATTCTTTTCTCTTCTATAAGTTTCAACTGGTCATATCGTGTCTGGACCCATTCGGCTTCTTCGAGCTTGGTTTCCATAATTACCCTTAAAGAAGGGATTTCTACTTCTATGGGGAGTACTGCCTCCATCCCGTATACTAGAGAGAAAGGTGTTGCCCCTGTTAAAGTGCGTACAGAAGTTCGGTACCCGTGTAAAGCAAAAGGAAGCATCTCGTGCCAATCCTTGTAAGTTACCACCATTTTCTGAATAATCTTTTTGATATTTTGTTGGCCGCTTCCACTGCCCCATTCATCTTTGGGCGATATGGAGAAGAATTGTGGTGTTGAATTTTGAAGTCATCGCACAATTCTTTCATCATATTATTGTTTAAATTAGTCTCATTGTCCGTGATGATCTTCCTTGGTAAACCATACCGACAAATTATTTCTTTTTTGATGAACTTGACGACAACACTGCGAGTCACATTGGCATAGGAGACTGCTTCGACTCACTTTGTAAAGTAATCAATGGCCACGAGGATGAAGCGATGTCCGTTAGAGGCTTTTGGTTCAACCATTCCTATGACATCCAAACCCCACATGGAAAATGGTGTGCGCTGAGGACATTTAGAGAAGTTGGAGGTACATGAATATTATCAGCATAAGTTTGACACTTATGACATTTCCTCACATGCTTGATGCAATCACTTTCCATTGTAAGCCAATAATACCCAGCTCTGAGAATCTTTCGAGCCATTGCGTAACCACTGGCATGGGTCCCAAAGGAACCTTCGTGGACATCGTCAAGAATTTGTCTTGCTTCTACAGAGTCTACACACCGGAGGAGTACCATGTCGTGATTTCTTTTGTAGAGTATGTCACCGTTCAAAAAGAAACTCATAGCAAGTCTCCTCAAAGTTCGCTTGTCGTTCTCTGAGGCGCCCGAAGGGTATTCCTTGCTCTTGAGGCAACATTTGATGTCGTGGTACCACGGTTTTCCGTCGGATTCTTATTCTATCACCTGGCAATAAGCGGGATTAGCACGACTTTCCATCATGATGAGAGGCATTTCCTTATCATTGCTTATTTGGAACATAGACGACAACGTGGCTAATGCATCAGCCAACTGATTATCTTCTCGTGGGATGTACTGAAAAGTGATCCTATCAAAGGATTCGACGAGTTCTTGGATATACTCGCGGTAGGGGACTAACTTAGAATCTCGAGTTTCCCATTCTCCATTCAACTGGTTGATAACTAAGGCAGAATCTCCATGTACTTCTAGAACTCTGACTTTAGTTTCTATGGCAGCTCTGATTCCCATGACACACGCCTCATATTCTGCCACGTTATTGGTACAACTGAAACATAAGCGAGTCGTAACAGGAGTGTACTGATTTTCTAGAGAAATTAGTACTGCCCCGATTCCGTGCCCCAATGCATTAGAAGCCCCATCGAACATCATGGTCCACTCTTCGTTTCTTGAATCTTCTTTTTCGGCGGACATTATATTCTCATCGGGAAATTCATAGTGGGCAGGTGAATGGTCATCTACTGGTTGGTTGGCTAAGTGCTCAGTGAGGACACTACCTTTGATGGCCTTCTGAGAGACGTATTGAATATCGTACTCGGATAGTAGCATCTGCCACCGGGCAATCCTTCCAGTGAGAGCGGGTTTCTCGAATACGTATTTGATCGGGTCCATTTTTGACACCATCCAAGTTGTATGAGAAAGCATATATTGTCTTAGACGGTGAGCGGCCCAAGCTAGGGCGCAACAGGTACGTTCCAACATCGAGTAATTAGCTCATAACTTGTAAACTTCTTACTTAGGTAGTAAATGACATATTCTTTTTTACCCGTTTGATCATGTTGTCCAAGTACGCACCCCATAGACCAACCTAACACCGTCAAGTAGAGGATTAATGGTCTGCCTGGTACTGGAGGTACCAACACAGGATGTTTTTGTAGGTATTGCTTGATTTTGTCGAAGGCCTCTTGGCATTTTTCATTCCATTCGACGGTTTGGTCCTTGCGCAATAACTTGAAAATTGGCTCACAAGTATCAGTGAGTTGTGATATAAACCGGGAAATATAATTCAATCTCCCTAGAAAACCATAAACTTCTTTCTCTGTGCGAGGAGCTGGCATCTCCAAGATGGCCTTTACTTTTTTCGGATCAACTTCTATTCCCTTCTAACTTACAATGAATCCCAACAATCTACCTGACCTGACACCAAAGTTACACTTGGCAGGATTGAGTCTTAAGCGAAACTTTCTCAATCGCTCAAAAAGCTTTCGTAGATCAATTATATGACTTTCTTCAGTTTACGACTTAGCGATCATATCGTCCATGTAGACCTCTATCTCTTTATGGATCATATCATGAAATAGGGTCACCATTGCCCTTTGGTATGTTGCCCCAGTGTTTTTTAACCCAAAAGGCATCACCTTGTAGTAGAAAGTCCTCAAAGCTGTAATAAACGTAGTTTTCTCCATGTCCTCTCTGGCCATTTTGATTTGATTATACCCGGAGAAACCATCCATGAAACAGAAAAAAGCGTGATGAGCTGTATTATCCACCAGAACATCAATGTGAGGCAAAGGGAAGTCGTCTTTGGGACTTGCTCTATTAAGGTCTCGGTAATCAACACACATTCGAACCTTTCCACATTTTTTTGGAACAGGGACAATATTAGCAATCCATTGGGGGTATTTAGCCACGACCAAAAATCCTGCGTCAAATTGTTTTTTAACTTCTTCCCTAATCTTTAAGGACATATCAGGTCTCATACGTCTCAACTTCTGTTTGACGGGAGGGCAGTCAGGCTTAAGAGGTAGCTTGTGTTCGACAATATCAGTATCCAACCCTGGCATATCTTGGTACGACCAAGCAAATACGTCTTTATAATCTCGGAGGAGTTGAATCAGTTTAGCTCTTATTTCTTGTGACATGGTAACACCAACCTTGACTTCTTTTTTGTCTTCCCCAGTTCCCAAATTAATCAGCTCAGTCGGTTCTTTGTGAGGTTCGATCTTTCTGGATTCCCCTTCTATAAGTCTTATCAGTTCAGGGGGAAGATCTTCATCGGGATAGTCTTCTTCGCAACCTTCGTCAGTATGATTAATTAGGCAATCAAAATCTGGTAACGAAATTTCAGCACAATCGTTTTCAAAAGTATTATCCGTGAGCCTGCATTATCAAGGTTAGCAATAAGGAGAGAATAAGGAAAGGAGGTAGGAAGGAAAAGAAAAAAGAGACGCTTGGGATAAAATCAAAATGCGTTTTATTAATATTCGAAATATGCTTAGGAAAAATATGTGGGGCCCTTTAACATTTCCCCCACCGCCTCGGGCTGAGCGGAGAGGTGAGCATTAAATGGATTACATTGAAAATGCATTAAGGATCCTAGGACTTTCAACGATCTCCCAATTGCAAGGTATTGAGGAACATGGGCGGATCCATTCCTCTTCAGAGCAAAGAAGATCCTCTCCTCAACAAATTACTTGATCCAGTATAGATCCATCCAAATAGCCAAAACTCTGACGGAGATCGCAAATGGACATCTTCCCAAACTCGGGTTCCCGATTCTCAAGTCGAGCCTTCCTTTTTTCTCTCCTTTCTTCAATTGCTATTTCCCTGTCTTTTTTAGTGGGGACAAATCTCAAGCCGTATCGGTTTTTGTTTTCGGGAATTCTTAAAATTGAGGCGATACCTTCTTGACTCTTCCCCAATCCTTTTCCTGGCTGGTACCCTCCCTTCAGCATGACACCGCCCACCATTAGGGCGTTATTGGATAGACAGGGTTCCTTAGCAGTAAACCCTATATAAGCGCTATCGACAATTTCCAATGCCTGAAACGAAGTCCCAAGGGCCTCTTCAGCAGCTTCAATGTAACGCGTCGATGTTGGCTTGCTTACCAGCAGGTCTTCTTCTCCGGATACGATAATCAACTTATCATCCACCACAAACTTCAATTTTTGGTGCAAAGTTGATGGTACTACCCCAGCAGAATGAATTCAAGGCATTCCCAACAAGCAACTATAGCTGGGCTTGATGTCCATTACTTGGAAATTAATGGCAAAAGTGAATGGGCCAATCTGGATCGGCAGTTCAATCTCTCCCATTACTTCTCTGTTAGAACCATCAAAGGCTCTCACGAGCACAGAGCTGGGGTTCATATGAGTCTTGTCAATAGGCAATTTATCCAAGGTAGATTTAGGCATCACATTTAGGGAGGATCCATTGTCCACAAGGACTTTGGCCATAAGATGCTCTTTACACTGAACCGAATATGCAGTGCTTTGTTGTGTCCTCTTCCTTCTGCAGGCATTTCTTCATCATTGAAATAAAGGTAGTTGCATGCGGTGATGTTGCCAACTAGGTCGCCGAACTGATTCAAAGTGATATTTTGAGATACATGAGCCTCATTCAGAATTTTCATTAATACTTTCATGTGACTCTCAGAGTGCATTAACAAGGCAGTAGAGAAACTCTTGTTGGTGTGCGGTTTAACTGATCTATCACCTTATACTCACTTTGTTGAATGAATTTGAGGAATTCAGCAACTTCCTCTCGGGAGGCCTCTTTCTTGTCCTCCTTCCCTGTGTTTCCTTTCTTTACCGCAACTTCTTTTTCCTTGTTTTGATCTTTTTCCTGTTCCTTTGCAGCTACATTTACTGGCTCTTTTTCCGGGGCATAGATCCGCCCACTCTGTGTCATCCCGCCCATTCCTACAATGTTGGTAACAGCCGGAAGGCTTGGTTGTGCATTACTTCCTTCAACTTGGACTTTTACATCATATATCCAAGGGACTGCCTTGTCATCCCTGTACGGAAAAGGAGATGGTACTTGAACAGTAATAGCTTTGGGAGCATTAGGCATTGTGGGGGATACATTTTTAGAGAATTGAACCACCAAGGGCTTTGGGACCGTGGTTCCTAAACTTTGAGTAGATTGGACCATAGATACTTCTTCTTCTTTCTGAGAGATAACTCGAACCATGTTCGCATCAAGCAGTTTTTGGAGGATACCTTTAAATTCCTCACGTTCTTCGATAGACAAAAAATCTTCATCATAGGTCCTGCTGACATCTATTCTTTCTATTAGACCAGCCTTACAAAGTTCGATGAACACTTTTCTTATAGGGGTTTTTATCTCAGCAACATCTTTTATCATTCTTCTTTCATGCTCATCATCTATCATATTTACTGATGCGTTCCCGTGGTTAGGTAATGGATTGTTCCCCACATTGGGATTGTTCTCTTGGACACTCAACCATTTTGCATTTATCAGATCTTGAACTTTAAACTTCATAGCCCGACATTCTTCTATAGAGTGACCAGCTGCCCCAACATGGTATTCACAAGTGGCATCTGGGTTATAGCATTTTGGGTAAGGTGGTTCCATAGGCTTTTGCGGACAAGGGACCACTAATGAGTTTTTGAGTAAGTGCTGATAGAGATCTTTGTAAGTCATGGGGATTGGATCAAACTGGGCCGGCTTTCTCCCTTGAGAGTTATGAGCTCTTGGTTGATTGGGGTTCTGACCTCCTTGACTATCAGAAGCAAAGGGTGTCATTTGAATAGGAGACTTAGGTGTGATAGTTGCCGCAACGTATAGAGGGGCACTACTCACCGCGTTAGTCTCTCCTTCTTTCTTTCTCTTGATGAAGGGCTTCTGAGTGTTGGATGATGAGGTATTATTATGGATTTTTCCACTTTGCATCCCCATTTCCACGCGTTCCCCTATGACAATCAAGTCAGAAAAGTTTGAGAACATACTTCCAATCATCATATCATAAAAGGGAGATTGGAGCGTGTTAATGAACGTGTCAATCATTTCTTTGTCCAATAAGGGTGGCTCCACCTGAGCAGCCACGCTTCTCCACCTCTGAGCATATTCTTTATAACTCTCACTGTCTTTTTTCTTCATGCTTTGCAACTGATTACGGCTGGGAGCCATGTCCATATTGTATTTATATTGTCTGATGAAAGCATTAGCTAAATCATTCCACGAGTTGATTTTAGAACGTTCTAACTGCATATACCATCACAAAGGTGCCCTAGTCAAGCCTTCTTGGAAGAAGTGAATCAGGAGTCTGTCATCATTAGAACAGAAAGCCATCTTTCGGCAATACATGACCAAGTGGCTCTTGGGGCATGCTTCTCCCTTATACTTGTCAAACTCGGGTACTTTGAATTTTGCAGGTATAACTACATCGGGGACCAAGCACATGTCTGAAGCTTCAAACCCTATGTGATTTGCCCCTTCAATTGCCTTTAACCTGTCTTCAACTATTTGAAGCCTTTCTTTGGCTTGAGCATCCTCCTGGGGTGTGATGATAGGTACAAAATTTTGAGTATTTGTGTTCTGCGAGGTCCCATTATTTAGAGGCGCAGGCCCTTGTGAGGCGTGGGTGTGCATTTCATTTTCTCTTGACCGACTTTCCTCTTGATCCTCTTTGGACCGCTCTGTTTCCGACGTCCTTTTTGCATTCAGGGCTTCCAACAAATCGAATATCTTATCTATCCGCACACTCATTGGGTCGGGCTCTCCTCTCATGGCCTGTTGATTCTCGCTTTCTAACGCTGGGCCCATGAATCAAGGCAGGATCTTGTTCTGTAAGGATGCAGTTTCTTCATGTTTATTTTTCTGGGTTATGAAGGATACTATGAGTATGGATGAACGGTTTATGTTATGCCATGATTATGTATGCTATGCAAGATGCTCTTTTATTTGTTTGTCCATTTATTTGCAAGTTTGTCGGAGAATCATAAAATCTCTTAGCATTGTGCTTTGGGAACTTGAGCGTATTATAGATTTGAGAAACAAACATTTTTTTATTAAAAGTATGATAATTTAAATTCTCCGAAGAGATTACAACATCACTACGAAAAAGGAAAACGAAGCAAAACAAAAGGGAAAAGGGTCTTCAACGGTCTCGTCGGATTTGTTTCTCCAATTCTTCCACCAGGGCTTTGCAATATTCCATGAAATACTCCACTTTTATTGGCAATGGGCGGAAACCTGTTGCGGATTCAGCTTCTTCTAAGAGTTCTGGAATGTCTCGAATGCCGCTATTAGCTAGCCACACCAATTTAGAACAACGATCCATCCATCTCTATCGAACCAAGTAGTGGCCTCTTTCTGGTTATCAATCTTTTCCTGTATATTAAGGATTTTCTCGCGTTCTTCCACAAGGTATATATGGTAACCTATGAATTTTTCTTCAGCACTTCTCCTTTCTTCTTTGAGTTGGGCCTCGTGCAAAAGAGTGGTGTTCTTCATCTGTTGTTTCAAGTCATCCAACTGTTTCTGCAAGACTTTACGGGCCCTTTTGGAGTCGGTCCATATTTTCCTCAGGTCTCCTTTCTCGCAGAGGATTTGGTCCACTTCTTGTTTGCGCAGAGCCAACTGTCGGTTAGCGGCTCCTAGACAATCTTGAATTCGGTGCCTTTTCGCTTCTTCTGTCTTGACTTTCTTCTCAAGTTGCTCTAGAGATCCTGTCTTCTCCGTACACTCGCTTTGCAAAGCTTCTACTTCTTGATATGCTCTTTTTAACTTTTCGTGGAGAAGCTTCTTTTCTTCTTTGACCTTCTTGAGGGCCAGTTTTAACTCTTCGACCTCCTCGCCATCAACATGTGGCACCTCAGGGACTACCGTGATGTTGCGGAAGGGCAACTTGACTTGTTGGACTCTTGCCTTGATCCATTAGCGGTATGCTTCATCCGTATGGATGCTCTTACGGCCAAGTTGTTTTTTGTTTACTTTATCCCAGGCTTGTCGTACCTTTCTAAGCAAAGCCAGATCCGAGAAGCCCCGATCATGTAAAATGAAAGCGGTCGTCTCTTCTCCGGTATGTTCGCCTATCATGGGGGCACCAAGCTGCCTTAAGGCTAAGGCTGGGTTATAATTGATACACCCCAGGGGTTCCAATGAGAGGTACATTAGGAAAATCTCCACAACTATAAATCAATTTATTAATATCTTAAACTTTGGAATACCATATTACAGATTCTTCACCAAGATTTGTAAGAAAAGTGGCCCACTCCCGGTTGCTTCTGGCCTCTAAGGGGGATCCCCTCTTGACTAAATGATTTTTGAGCCATATGTACTGCATCGACGCAACAATCAATTACACCACCTTTCTTTTCATGACGCATATGGAGCTCATAGTATAAATCGGCTAGTACAGCAGATAGTAGGGTCTTCGCCATGAAGTTTGAAGGCAACAAAGACGCTGGCGGTCGCTTTCATCCACAAAATACAGAACATGATGGAACAGGACGACCCCGTAAATGATAAGGGCCACTATATCCATGCATGCCTTCAACTTACCTTCACTTTGGAGAGCCCTAGCTTTTCTTTCTAGAAACATCCTTGAAAACCCCTTCATTCCCTCTTTTATTTCATGCGCCTCCCATAGTTCACTCTCGGGAATCCCCAAAACCTCCGCAATAACTTCCATTTTAGGGCGACGGTTAGGGTAACGGTACGGCCCATTTTTTTTAGGGGGAATATCTAATATTTCTTTGTATTCTTCCAAAGTGGGTGCTAACTGAAAATTTCGAAGAGTGAAGCATCGCAAAGATGGATCATAAAATTGGGCCAATGTTGTCAAGGCCCCAGCATGTACCTCCAGGTATAATAGGTCCAAGATGTTCCCAAATATTCCCCTGAAGGTAATCTCGTCAAGTTTTGTCCACTTTTTGGCTATGAATTCCTTTAGAGTTTGTAGCCTGGGTACCTCGACTCTAGATTTCCAAGTTGTTCTTGTTTTTGAATCCATGGTCACGTTCTTAAAGACACAACGACTAGGATTTTATGATTTCCGGCAAACCTGTGAGATGACATGGACGTCATGAATGCATGTAGAGATTAAAAAATATTTTTTATTGTATGAGTGAATGAATATGCACACATTTTGTTTTTTTTTTTGAATAAAAAGTGAAAAGGAAAAGGAATAAAAATAAAAATAATGATTTTCGCAAATTCTTATTTTCCACATTTTTGAGAAGATATTAGAAAAGAGATAGGGTATGCCCTTTTTGTGACATAGGCCAGTAATTCCTTAGATGAGTTTTATGGCCTACATAAGTTCCTTACCATGGGTGGCTTTAGGATATTATTCTAAAAGGTTCCTAGAGCCAAGGGTCCCATTTTCGAATGTTACCGCCGATAATAGGTAAACTATTAACGGGAGTTTTTTCTCAAATGGGGCCAAACTCTAGGTGAGGCCTTCGCAAGGACCCAACTGGCCGTACGTCCAGCAGGTGCTCACTACACAGCCTCTCCTAACTTAAAGCTTTTTTCTTTTTCAAACCCGGGTATAGGGTTCCACTCGTAGTGTGCAAAAAATGTGTTAAGTGAAGTGTGTGAAGGAGCAATAACCTAAAATACTACCCGCTGCAAAATAAATTAACAAATGCACTTATATACAAAGTGACTATCCTAATGTTCAATATACATATAATCACAATAAAAATAAATAAACTAAACAAAGATAAAAACAAATAAGATAAGACAAAAATAAATAAATTAAAAAAAATAAAAAAAGATAAAAAAAAGTAATAGTAATAAATAAATAAATAAAAATAAAAGAAAAGGAAACAATTCACATTGTAAGGCAAACAAACAATTCAAACAATCAAGAGGCCTAACTCTCTAAAGTCCCCAGTGGAGTCGCCAGCTGTGACAACCACCCTAAAAATTTAAAATTTAAATGGAGCCGCCACCAATATTTATTTTTAGGAAACATTGGAAAACCTATTTTTAAAAATGATTTGAAAATTGGTCTTCGAACCAAATTTTGAGTCCGGGAGTTGGTTACGCATAGGAAATATACTACCACCCCTAAAACGCCTATAAAAATGGTACCTTTAATTGTTTAAAAATCGATATTTACCCGTAATGAACTATTTCCAAAAATAAGCATTTTTTATGTATAAAAAAAAGGCTAATTTATTTGAAAAAAAAGACATCTTAGTATCCAAGAAGAGTTCATTGTTAATAATTAGAATATGAAAATTCGTTTTTAATTTAATTATATTTTTTATAGAAAACAGAAACAAAAGGTATAAAATTTAGAAAATAAAATCTGATCTAAAAATAAAATGAAAACAAAATATTCACTTATTCATTTAAATATACGTATACATAACGAAACAAGACTTATTATACAATTTGCTTAAAGGCCCTAGTTCATTTCTCTTATTTTATTTTTGCTCATAAATTGAAACAAAGATAAATTGCTAAATGGTCCCCTGTCTGGATTTGGCCCCTTTGAAAGGCCAAACTCTAATCCTAATTCAACAAACTTGCAACATGAATAAAAAAGGGAAATCAGAACACTTATGAACTCATCAAATTTGCAAATTGATCCCTATTTAGGATTTGGCCTCATTGGAAGGCCAAACCCTAAACCTAATTCCAATCTAAACCGTGGGTACCAACACCAACAACAACAACCACGATAACAACAACAACAACAATAGCAACAACAACAACAATAACAACAACAACGGAGAAATCATATACATTTCAGTCAAGAATACAAAACCATAGCAAAAAAACACAGAAAAAATATGAAAATGAAGAAGAAGAGGAAACCTGGGTTTGTGGCTTCCCAGAAAATTTATACAGAGATCAAATGAGGGGATAAAAGAAACCTAAGACTAAATAGTGTTTAATTTGGGATTTTTTGGTAGCCTCACAGGTTCTTGGTTGCGATTTCTTCTTTCTGCCTCTGCCTCTTTTGTTCTTCCTCTTTGTTCTCCTCTGTTTCTACTCTTCTCTCGTCCGAGTTCCGCTCTCTCTGCCTTCTTCTCCCCCTTTGGGTTCGACCTCTGTCTTGGCTTTTTATAGGCTCTTTGCAACCTGTCCAAAAAAGGAAACGAATCAGCAAAATTATAATAAAAGAAAGAAAAGAAACAGAAATGAAAAAAGGGGGCAAAATTATTCCCTGATTTCACGTGGAGATCCGCACGTTTCCTTCGAATCTTCAGAGATCTTTGTATTTGGACGAAATCATAAAAAAGGAGTATGATTCTGTCTAGTGGAAAAGGAAAGAAACGAGAATCACGGGGGAGAATGAGGGATATGGCCGCGACTAGGTTAGGGTTGAGGTTGGAGAAAGTTAGGGTTTGGTTATGGGGTGAAGGAAGGAAGAAGAGAAGGGGGGCGCCGCGACTATGAGGTTTAGGGTTAGGTTGGACGAGATGGAAAAAAGAGTGAAGAGGGAGGTGGAGGCGAGAATAGGGTTAGGTTTACCGCGGCTGTTGGAGGGGTTAGACGGATTTGGGTTTTGGTGAGGGTGGGAGAGAAAGGATGAGGCGAGAATGAAGGAGGGAATGGGGGTCACGCGCGGCCTAGGGTTGGAGATGAGGAAGATGAGAGAAAAGAGAGTGTGGGAGAGGGAACGGCGCCGCGAAGATGAGAGAAAGGAGAGAGTGAGGGAAGAATGAAACATTTTAGGGTTTTTAGTATTTAGGGTTATGTGTTTGGGCTGGGCTGCATGGGTATAGGCTGCAGGAAGCTGGGAGTGCGAGGCTAAAAGGTTGGGTGCAGCGAGTAGCACATGTGATGGAGCGCCTGGGAGGCGCGAACAAGAAAAATGGGGGTGTGCGTAAGTGGGCTGAAAAAGGGAGTGCGCTGGGAGGCGTAATTAACAAAACAAAGGGGTGTAGCAAGTAAAATGGGAGTGGGGCGCATGGTGTGTTGGATTGGGCCACCTTTTGGCTGATTGCTTTTGGCACCTCCCATATTTTAATTCACACACCTCATTTCAAAAATAAACTCTTTTTTTTTCTTTTTTTTTCATGAGACCAAAAATACTTTTATTACTACTACTACTACAACTATTACTATTATTATTATTATAAAATAAAATAAAGTAAAAAGGTCGGACAAAATTAGGGTACTACAAGTGGGAAGATCTTGTATTTAACCTAGCCTTTCGCCCCGCGAAATCCCATGATGGTGTCGAAGCACCCGATGTGTTCATCGAGATCTCTTGTACCATCATAGGTTTCGAGCGAGGGTGGCTTCTAAAGGGCTCGAGGTATCTTAAACCGAGCTACCCTTGCAGTGAAGGGTCCTGAAGATAAAGAGTCATCATTGTCTTCGGAATCATGAGATCCAGAGTACGAAGTAGGGGAACTAGAGTCTCGTCTTGAAGGAGATTCCGTCGGGCGGGGTCTTCGAGAAGGGGAAACCCTCTTGCGGGAGCATCGACTAAAATGGTGATGGTGTTGAGGTGACACGTCTCCTGATCGCCTAGATCGGTAATGAGCGGCGCGTTCTCGCGATCTTTTGGTTGATGCGGATCGATGGAACATGGGGCGTTCGCCAGACTTTGGAGATCTGCGACGGTGATGAGACCGTGATAAGGACAGGCTCGAGGTAACGAGCGTTCCAGTGTATGACGATCGTTACGGCGCGTGTCTCCAGGGGAACAACGTCAAGGAGGGGATCAGTCAGCGGAGCTACAGCGCGTCCGAGACCGCATCGACGAACGGTGTCTCGAATGGGATCGTTCAGAGAAGATCTCTCTCGGAGGAGAGTGGTCAGCGGGTCTAGGGTTGGAAACTTGGCGATCCCCGGATCTACTCTCCGTCGGAGCTCGTTCTTCGGAAGTCTTTGATCTGTTAGATGGGGTCCACTGCAAAGCGCGGCGGTAAGCATCTACCTTGTTTGATAGGTAGTTATGTTGGTCCTTAATGTGGAGGAGACGGAGGTTCTGCGCCGCCATGGCCTCCGTTTGCTATCGAACGAGACTGAGTACCTCGTTGACAGCGGTAGCAGTAGCAGGGGTCGGCGACGGTGCGGGAGCTGGTACCGTCTCCGGCTCGTTGTTGGGAGCGGTCTCTTCCAGAGGGACTGAGTGAGACTCATTTTCTACGGCGACAGGGATCTTGCTGTCCTGCTCAGGAACATCTGTGGATGTGGGTATCTGAGTCGTATTCCGCGTGGTGTTTCGTTTTGGTCCGACCATGGTAAATCGAAGGATTTGACAAAGGAACAAGAATCTCGTTCCCACAGATGGCACCACTGATCTGATGTGGATCTCGGAAGTGGCCGGAGTAGGATCGCGAACAGTGGAGCACGACGGTGGGGGGTGTACCTGCACACACTCCGATGCCTAAGTCAGTATCGGAATAAGGTGAGGTAAGGAAATGAACAATGTGTACCTTTATTGATTAGGTCATGAACCTTTTATAGCTGAGATCAGGTTGCTGACGTGTGGATATCCTTAAGTAACCCTAGATCGATTATCAGCTGTTGGATGTATCCGATGGTCGATGTTGATTCTAGGGTTATGTGTGGATAAGGTTGCTTTTAGGGCTAGCGCGCGCAATGCTTGTACTCCAGGGTTTCGCGCCGTGACGATATGATCCCTATGTTTGTTGTCCCAAGGACAGAACTCCTGGGTCGGGTTGGTCGACCGAAGTGGGCCTTGGGCCTGTTCGGGTCGATATTGTTTTGGGACGAATCTCCCTTATTGGGCTGGATCAGTCCGGTGCAGAGTGGACCTTTTTGGCCACTCCAGATCGTACCCTAAAAGTAATGCTAACAAAAAACAGGGGCATGTGTGGGGATAAGATTACCACGTAATGAATATAGACTCTAATAATATAATAAAACAAAAAAAAAGTTAAAATGATGCTAATAAAAATATGTAATTCTCGTACCTTATCGTTGTTGTTCTAATGAACTTGATCGACTCTTTTAGCAAAAATGATGTCTAAGGAGAGCGACCACCTATTTTTAAAGGGAGGGATGATCGTCTCGCTGAGAGTTGGCAATAGCTAGGGAAAGCTCACAATAAAGGCGCGTCTCGCAAGAATTCGTAAGAGATGAAAGGAGGAATGCGAATGTCTCATAGGAACTCGTAACAAAGGTGAGGAGGGCAAGGTGCAGTTCATAACAGACACGTTTTTGGACGAAGAGGTGAGCATGACTGACAAATGAACACCTCGTAGGAACTCGTAACAGCAACGAGGAGGGCAAGGTGCAGTTCATGTACAACAACATGTTTTTGGACTAAGGGCCCGTTTGTTACAGCTTAAAAAAAAGTGATTATGTTTTAAAATAATTTAGAGATTATTTTTTATAGATTTTAAAAAAATCAGAAGTTAATTTGTGTTTGTTTAGGATTATAAAAATCATTTTTTCAACTCTTATGAATGAGAAGCTACTTTTTTCAGCTTTTCATTTTTATCCTAAAAATCATTTTTTTAAAAAAAATCATTTTTTAAAAAATCTGAAACAAACACAATTAAAATTAAAAAAATAATTTTTAACATAAGAAAAGTGATTTTATTCTCAAAAAAGCTGTAACAAACGCCCCCTAAGAGGCGAGAAGGAATGAACGAAGGAATAAATGTCTTGCAGTAACTTGTAACAACGGCGAGAAGGGCAAAGTGCATTTCAGGGGTTTTTTTTTTTATGGAAAGCATTTCAGGGTTTTTGGACGAAGGATCAATAGAAAATTTAATTAAAAATTGGTAAACTTGGAAACCTAATGATTGTAAAAAATTTAATTAAAAATTGGTAAACTTGGAAAACCGGTTGACAAATAAGGGGTTCTAAAAAACCGATGATGTGGACTTCTACAAGGGAGTGTACGTGTTGCCAATAAGAATGTTGAAAAGATTTTATTGAATAAATATACATGTATTATGGTGTTAATAAATACTCCCTCCGGTTCAGGGTTATTTTTTTGATGGAAAGCATTTCAGGGTTTTTGGACGAAGGATCAATAGAAAATTTAATTAAAAATTGGTAAACTTGGAAACCTAATGATTGTAAAAAAATTTAATTAAAAATTGGTAAACTTGGAAAACCGGTTGACAAATAAGGGGTTCTAAAAAACCGGTGATGTGGACTTCTACAAGGGAGTGTACATGTGTATTTTATGAAATACTCATTTTGTGAACCAACTCATTTTCATAAGAAATAGGTTATCTCATTAATATAAGTTTCATCATAAATAAATGTATACTTGAAAATTAGGTATTTAATGTATTTAGAAATTGATGTTGTTTCTTATAATTAGAACAAAGAAAAATGATCATTTTGTTTCTATAAAAAAGACAGGAGATAATCTACTAAACACTTGTTTCTTCAGTGTGACATGGATCAAATACTTTGAAGTTGGCTTGGTAGTATGCTTAATATACGCAGATTGATTGTTCAAGCTTCCACTCTTCCCTAGCGGTTTGCAATCACCAATGGTGCTCTCAGGTGAAGGATATTGCTATAGCCAGTATTATTTATGTTCTTTGGTTTATATGGCATAGTAGAAATAAAGCCCGCTTTGATGATAAAATTATTCACGTTCAGTCCATTATTAATCTTATTATTTCCAATGTCTCTCTGGCTGGGAATTTGAGCTTGGGTTCTACGTCCTCCTCCATCGAAGATTTTGTTATATTGAAATCATTCTTTGTTGATTGTCATTCGAGAAAAGCTCCTTTGATTAAGCAGGTGATGTGACATCCTCCCCTGTGCTACACAATTAAATGCAATACAGATGGCGCTGCTCGAGGTAGCTCTGGTCCAGCTGCTTGTGGGGGTATATATTTTTCGTGATTATAAGGCAGCATCTCTTAGATGTTTTGTCCAGCCTCTTGGTATTCAGTCTACCTTCCATGCTGAACTCATGGGAGCTATGATGGCTATTGAAATTGCTTTCAATAAAGGTTGGAGAAATCTTTGGTTTGAATGTGATTCTATTCTTGTTATACAGGCTTTTAATAATAGTAGTTTGGTGCCTTGGGCTTTGAAAAATAGGTGGCTCAACTGTATAGAGCTTACAAAACAAATGAATTTCTTTTTTTCTCATATTTATAGAGAGAAAAATGCTTGTGCAGATAAGTTAGCTTCTTTTAGCATTCGTAGCTCTACCTATGTTTGGTGGGATACAATCCCCACTTTCATAGCAGAGAATTTTTCCAATAATAGGAATAGACTTCCTAGTTATAGATTTCAATAATATTCGCTTAGGTTAGGTTTATGTCCCCCAAATTCATCTCTTGTATCTCTCTTTTTTAATTTTTTAATAAGTGCCAACAGAGTTGAGATGACAGTCTTTAGAGTGATACTTCTGCATACCATTTTTGCTCTAAAAAATAAAAAATAAAAAAGACAGGAGAGAGTATCTTGTATATGAATATATGAACGTATAATTAACTGAAGCACTATGTGTTTAAAGTTTGGATTCACTATTGAATTGATATTAACTATGCCTCATATTTCATCCATTTCTAATTAACCGACGCTTTAGAGATAAAATAATTTTCAGATTAATTGTCGTTTACTAGTTTTCTTGGTTACATTAATTGTTTTTTCCATTTTTACCATCACCTTAAATTGTGCATTCATTAATGATATATTTATAAAAATTTAAAAACGAATAAATTATAAGGAAAAGGTAGTAAAACTATTTTACTAATTAACTTTATTAATTTTTAATCTTAATGAACAAACTTTAAATGACGGTTAATTAGAAATTGAGGGAGTACAAATTTTTTTAGTACCTAAAAAAAATAATGTGTTTTTTTCTTTCAAGAAGTTGAAACTGAAAAAACTTACTTTTAAAGCACCGCATGAATCACCTTTAATTATTCCCAGTAGTATATAAATTCGTTCTCAAAAAAAAAAGTATTCTTATGATATTTCAAATATCGAACTCATAATAATCTTGCGTAAAAAAAATACATAATAATCTTGGAGTCGCTTAAAAGTTATGAAATGCTCAAAGGCGGTCATAATTGCACAAAAACAGTAATCACTCCATTTATCAAAAAAAAATTATAAAAAAAGTACTTACTTTCCCGCTATAATAACCGTTGCTCTTGGTTCTTTTACACTGATTAAAAAAAAACTATTAACGAATAAAATAGTATAATAATTTTATAAAATTATTTTTATTAATCATTGATTATAAATTATTGTCATAAATATTTAGTGGAGTATAATGATTTGATAATGATGCTCATGTTATTAATTTGAGGATACAAATGAAAAACATAATTAATATAACATTAAAAAGATAAAATAATACTATTTTATAACTTATATTTTATTTTATTTTTCAAAAAAATGGTAGCTACTCCCTTTATCCCATAATAGATATTTATTTATGGGATGAAGGGAGTAGCTACCATTTAAAAAAAAATCTATCAATATTGGTACTTTGAGGGAAAAATTAATGTGATATTAAGAATATATGGTTAATTATAGCAACAAAATTAATCTCTCTATTAGAGCATGATAGGTCTCGTATCTAACACTTATAGGTTCGAGTTTCGACTAATTCTCTTGTGGTGAGATAAACGTAAATTTCTTTGTAAATTTTTTAGAGTCCGAAAGTTTAATACAACCCTCACCTTAAATTCTAATTTATCAACAAAAAAAAAATATAACAACAAAATTAAGAGTTGACGAGAGTTTGTAATTGCAAGTAAAAGAAGTCTAATTTTTTTTAAACGTTTATGCTTAAATGATATTTTAAAAAAATTGAAATATTATTTTACGTTAATTCAACAATAATACAGCAAATATTTTCGTCAAAAACGATAATACAGCAAATATTAAATCTTCATTGAAATTGATTATTTATTCATACCTTAGAATGTGAAGTGATTTCTCTCATATTAAACATAATTTTAGCTCTGATAGTTGAGTTTTAATTTAATCTAACTTTGAGTTGCATTTTTAGAATTAAAACCTAAACCTTCCCACTCTCCCTGCATGGTTGGCCTTATCCCATAGCAGGTAATTTTTATTTTTTATGTTTTAAAATTTCTACTTATTAATGATTTTTTTAAATACATTATAAAAGTTAGTAATTAAGCCTTCAAATATTAGTCAATTAATAGTAATTAAATATATTTTTCTGACAAATAGTTTTTTAATTTTATTGCGATATTCTCTATCCTCTTCTTCATATTGTTTATTTGATAAGGAATTTTACATCCAACAAATCTTAAAGATAATTTTAAATAAAATTAATATTATTACAAAAAAAAATTATAATTAAAAAACCCTTTTGTATATTTCATTTTATATCTAAATTTACATTTGGTCGGCATGCCTTGCTGGAAAAAAAAACTCACACCTAACTATCTTCTTTTGTCTTTATAAACATTTTAAATTAGATTTATATAATAATTACTTAATATTATAACATTAATTTATTATTTGACACAAATTAAAAATATGCTTAACATAACTTATTTATTAATATAATTAACTTTATTCTATTAATATAACTAAATAACGCCTTTGTCGTTGGAATGGTGGATATGTGACAGATGATGAGGGTTGAGGGGAGATTGAACTTCGAGAGATGGAGGGGTAGTGAGATTCGACGGAGGATGGGGAGCATGTAGATCAGGGGAGGGCCATTGTGCGGGGCATGGATGGAGTAGGGGAGAGGGGATGGGGAATGGGGCATGCAGATCGGAGGAGGGGAGAGGGTCGTGTGGGGAGTGGGTGGAGGAGGGGAAGAGGAGTGCAGTGAATAGAGTGGGGCAGAGGAGCGGAGGGATCGTGTGGTGAGTGGAGTAGGGGGAGAGGAATTTGAAAGAAAAAAAAATCAACAAATGAGAACGAGTGTCAAAGCAGGTCGACCCATCCCGACCTGCATCCAACCCGCCTTAAATAGAGTGGGGAGGGTTGACCTGCAAAAGGAAGAGGGTTGAGATCTTCAGCTGCCCCGCCGAAAATAAAAAAGATAAATACATATATATATATATATATATATATATATATATATATATATATATATATATATATATGTGTGTGTGTGTGTGTGTGTGTGTGTGTGTAAAAAAGAAAATTGGGTTTTAAAAATAAACCCAGCCCGCAAAAAATAAAAAACAGAAAAAGAAATAAAAATAAAAGTTTTGTGGAAAAAAAATAAATTTAAATTACAGTTGGCGGGCTAGGCTAACCTGCCTTCAGCCCGGCGAGTCAAGTTGATGGGGTGAGGTACGCTAACTTATCCACCTCACTTTGCAGGTTATGGGGGTTAGCCTGATGGGTCCAACCTGCTTTGTCATCCTTAGAATTGGGGAAATTGAAAAGAAGGGGTCATGCAGATGATTTTGGAAGTGGGGAACTGAAAAAGTGAGAATAGTTTTGGGGGAGTGGGAATCCGAAACAGGAAACAATGAAATGTCTAGAGGATATAATGTGACCATTTGAGGGAGAGGAAAAGGGTAATTGAACATTATCGTTTTAATTTCCCAAAGGACGTAAAATTACCATTTTTTTTTACCATTTTCACTCAATTTTGAACACAACTTCTCAACCCACAATTTTTGCACTCAATTTCTCAACCCACTATTTCATCTTTTTGTTGCTCTCAATTCTCAATCATATTTGTTTTTGTCAAATGGATCCTTGTCACTTTAATTTGCACTGTTTCTATAATTTATGCAAAATTATCAACCTTCTCCACTAGTAAAAAAAAATCTCAAAATCTACCATTTTTCCATGTTTCCATCACTATCAATGAAACCCCATCATGTTTTATAGGCCACTAATGGGTAATAATGGTGTGGAGTACACTATTAAAATTTTTTGAACACTGGTTAGGTCAATGTCCGATCTCAAGTTCCACAATTTCTCACACAAATTGGCCTAGAAGATAATATGCATGGTGAAGGAGAAAGAAATTATGGTTGAAATAAATCGCGAGTCAACTTCACAATGGAATAGGATACACTACTTGTTGAAGCATGACTTAACGTTTTGAAGGATCCATTTGTGAGTGTTGACCAAAAAGTGCTTAGTTTTTGGTTAAAATTAAAGAATGTTATAACAACTATAGCAGATAGTTATGAGAGAGGGAAATAGCTAAACAAAAATCTCAATGGCGTAAGTTGAATAATGTTGTTCAAAAGTTTATCGGGCGTTACAGGTAAGCTATTCAGAGACGCCAAAGCATGAGCACGAAGAAAGACGTCATGATCCACTCACATACTATATTTTCTCAAGATGAAGGCAAGGACTTCAAATTTGAGCATGTATAGAGATTGTTGAAAGATGAAGCAAAATGAACAACAAAATCCACTTATACTTCTGCCTTGAAAAAACGAAGGTTTCTGCTTTTGGGGCGTATTCATCATCTTCTAACCCAGATACACCAAGTTGCGAACACCAACCATCACAGCCTTTGGTCCTCCCAATGGGACAAAAGGTAACAAAAAGGAGGAGCAAAGGAAAAGTAGCAAAAACGTCTTTTTAAGTATAACAATTTTACTTCCATGTAAGACATTATGAGGAAAAAAAGCTCTATCATAGAAAAAATTATCGAGTGGAAGGAGATAGAGAATTTACACAAGGGATAAAAGATCCTCTCGAAGGACAAATTCGATATGACTGAGAGAATGACGTGATCATGCAATAATGTGTAACATTAAGGCCTTGATTGTTACGAGATGAAATGCAGCGAGAGAGAGTTGAACGAGAGAAAACGAAGCGAATTTGTTAATTTCCACCGATTGGAACGCGTTGAAATTGGGGGGGAGAGAGAGGGGGTCCCACCACCTTTTTAATTCTCGCAGATCAGCAAAGAAAATGTGTTTTGACCCCTTTTTTTCCTTTTCCAATTTCTACTCTTATTCTCTTCTTATATCTCAAATTATTTAAATTTTTAGTCAAGGACATTGACGTCTTTTAAAAAATAATCAACACTTCTCTCTTCTCTTTTTCTCTTATTCTAATCAATACCCCAAATCTACCTTATTTCTCACATTTTTCTCTATTTTCATATTTTCTCTTTTACAATTTCTCTCGTGAACCAATCACACCCCAACAGAGAGAAACATGAAATTAATTAAAACATCATTGTAACGAAAATTAAATTTTATATTTATACAATTTTATGTATGTATCACTATTTTAACATTTTGTGGTAAATAAAATAAATTTGTACTATTTTTAATAATTTTAGTTTTTGCATATTTATTGTTTCAAAATTAAAATATATAGGAATTTATATTTTAATTTGAGACAAGAATAAATTTTAAAAAATAATAAAAATATGGGGTTAATTGTGAGACCTACTAGAAATAAGTTAAAAATATAAATAAGCTTCTGCCATTAAAATGAACTTTAATAAGTATTTTTAAGTCATCTGTGACATTTTAGGCCCTCTGAAAATTATTTACCAACCCAAATTGGGTTATTCCATTATATGCTCCCAGGCAAAACGAAATTACCAAAAATTCGAACATAGTTACTATAGGAGGCAGAACAACCCTAGCGCCTCTCTTATCTCTCTCTAAACTCTCTCTCACTCTTCTTCTTTATCCACCGGAGGGGGTGATTTTTAGCCATTTTTGGGCCTGAAACCACCCCTCTACATCGTTTTTCCTCTTCTTTTATCTAAATAAGTGGTTTTTCCACATAGATCTAGTTTTTCTGTTATTTTGTCGTCTTAGTGCGGCGTTGTTTTGTTCATCGTCTTGGTGCAACGTTGTTTGATTTTTTCGTCTTGTTGCGTGTTTGATTGAGATTTACAGATCATCTTCGATCCATCCTAGTTTCAATCAAGACGTGGGCGTTAACGTTACAGATCCGGAGTGCTAATAGTGGTCATCGCCAACCTCAGCATCATTTCCTCCCTATAAATGGCTCCTGAGCATGTGGTTCGATTGGTCATATCCGAGACCACTTTATAGTCGATTTGAGTCTGCACAGAGTATAGTAATGACCCATAACTGGGTGAGTTTAAAGACTGTGGCTCCTCATTTCTCTTTGGCCATCGACCGTACTTGGAAACTTTTGTTTTGGCTATTAGGATTAAGATGACTTGGTAATGCCATATTGGCTTCTGTTCTGATTAAGTATTTCATTACCGTGTACTTGAATGACTTATATGTTCGTGTTAGTTTTCAATTGTGGATGAAAAATGCCCCAACACATTCTGTTCAATCTGGGTGTATTGATCATTTTTCTAATATTTGAATGAAGTTTGATTTTCGTAAAATAAAAAAAAAATTACCCAAAATTAAAATCTGCCTTACTTTGCACGTAGACTATGGCTACAACTAGAGTGAGACAATGAATCATGTGGTATACGATGGACTGATGTTTGAAAATAATTTAAAACGCTAATCTCCATAAGTAGAAGTTCTCAATTCTCCACGTCCACACGACTGAGACATGATCTAATCGGTGCCGGTTCGGGGAAAAAAAGGAAAAACAAATATGAGTGCCTCGAAACTCAACATATTCGTTTTTCTTTATATTTTGCTGAACTGGACTAATTAAATCACCGTCTCAATCGTATAGATGTGGAGAACCGTAAACCTCTACTTAAAAAAAAAAAAAAACATCAATTTTTGTTAGAATTTTAAACTATTTTTAAATATTAGTCTATCGTAGACCGCATGACGAAGAAGCCGCCGGAGACTTGGACAAATTGACCCCGAAACTTACGTTTATCCTGTCTCGTCATCATGAAATAAAAAAGATTATCCTGCCTCATCTCATACAGGGTGGGACGGGCTAGGTCCCCGCATTTTTTGAGGTAAAATTGAAAGCCAAAAAGACAAACAAAATGGTTGCATTATCAAAAAAAAGATATTTGTAAAATTCAGCCATGTAAATTAAATTGGGCAAATAAAATGGGAGGAGAGAAATGAAAAAGCGTGATGGTCGCCAGTGTGATGTTGTCGGAAAGCAGCATCAAATGTTGTCGATCTAGATCGTTCCACATTTTCGATTTCCATTGGCTATACATCACATCAACATTCAACTCACTAACCATTGGTCCACGTCTTTAGATAGTATGGCACACTCTACTTTTCCAAAAAAAAAAAAAATTAATAACAAAAAAAACTCGTATATGATCACCCCAGTAACGGTGGCTCTCCTTATAACCCGACTCGTGTCGAGGCGGCACAAGAAAGACACTTGTCGACTCCACCATACTCCCCAATCCGAAGATCGCTGCGACACGACACTCACCCAAGTCCAACCTTGCCGAACACACACGAGTGAGAGTTCTTAATAACCCCCAAAACACTAACCTAAGGTAATTTCTCCCTTTCCTTCTCACCGCCCTTTTTTTCCATCCATGTCTGCGCACCTTATGCCCGATTATTTATTTATCTCTTTACTCTATTTATTTCCATGTTTTTTTATTTTTGGTCTTTTCTGGCAACCAAGTTTAATTTAATTATGCAATTTTATTTTACTTCCTTCTTCTTAACGAACAATTCACTCGCTCTTTTGAGTTTTCCGATCGTCTACAAATTGAGGAATCGATTTTCGCGTAGCCGCGACTTTTTATCGTTTGTATGGGATGCGTGGAACCGCGGAGTTTCCATAATTGGCTAACAAAATTTGCGAAATAGTGACAGCTTAAAAAAAAATAAGCTGGGGACGGCGTCACATCGGAAAGAATTTTTTAATTTACTAATTGATTTCACTCGAAAAAGCAAGTTATGTTCTTTTAAACTTGTAAAGTGATATTAATTAATATCTCGAAGAAATGAGCTAACTATTTGTTAAAAGCAAGCAAGGGCAAATTATGTTCCTTCCACATCAGATCAGATTTTTACATGTATTTTTGGGCTATGCGTGAATTGTGGAACATAAGCAGCACAAAATATTGATCTGACTTGTCTCTCATGGGTAGTTATGGTTGGCTTTACTCTTTTACTATTGCCACTGCTTTGGATTCTTGCGGACGTGGATGCAATTGTACATAGCTGTTTTGAAGCTGTTATGTTATGTCAAGTTATTGGTTAGTCTTAACTGTATTGGTTCATATGTATCTCAATTTCCCTCCAATGGTTGTTGTTGTACCTGAATATTTTGTTTCTTCTTGTACTATCTCTTTTGAGAGGTTTACAAATTTTCAATACAAGTGTCAAATCTCTATTTTTTGTCTTTCATATTTTGAATGGTTAGATCTAAATACAGGAAAATCATTCCAAAGGGCACTATCTGAAAATACCACATGATCTACTTTGGCATGATTAATATTTAAGACAGAGATTGCTTAAGTAAAGATCTAACGTCTACTTGAAGTCTTTGAAAGTGGGGTCAAAGATGAATTTCAGAAACTACAGTGATAACCCCACTTGGGATGCAATGAGTGGGAAGCCGCAGGGAAATGTTAGTCTAGTGAGGCAGTCCTCAATATACTCACTAACTTTTGATGAGTTACAGAACACAATTGGTGGAATGGGAAAAGATTTTGGATCAATGAACATGGATGAACTCTTGAAGAACATATGGACAGCTGAAGAGACTCAGGGCTTGGCATCTTCAGTTGGTGTAGGAGTAGGAGAAGGACATAACCCAAGTGGTAATTTGCAAAGACAAGGTTCCTTAACATTGCCAAGGACTCTTAGTCAGAAAACAGTTGATGAGGTTTGGAAGGATTTGATCAAAGATAGTGGTGGGGCCAAAGATGGAAGCGTCAATGGTGGTTCATCTATGCCTCAAACTCAAAGGCAACCAACATTAGGAGAAATCACTTTGGAGGAGTTTTTGGTGAGAGCTGGTGTTGTGAGAGAAGATATGCCTCAACAAATTGGAAGACCAAATAATAATGGATGGTTCAGTGACTTCTCTAGAGCAAACAACAACACTACTAGTACTACTAGTCTACTTGGCTTTCAACAACCAAATCAAAATAATGGAAATTTTGGTGACAGGAGTATTGTGGAGGGCAATAACTTAGCTCCTAAGCATCTTCCTCCTCCTCCTCCTCCATTATTGAACTCAAACCACTCTCAGAGACAAGCACAACAACAACAGCACCAGCAGCCGCCGCCACTTTTCCCAAAACCAACAAATGTAGCTTTTACTACTCCAATTCATTTGTTAAACAATGCTCAACTTGGTAACCCTGGCAGAAGGGGAGGGATGATGGGAGTTCAAGAGCATTCAATGAATGGTACATTAGTTCAAAGCAGTGCAGTACCTGGTGTTGGAATGCTTGGTTTATCCACGGCCAATGTCAATGCTATCGGTGATTCTCCGGGAAGTAAAATGTCACCGGATGTGATCACAAAGCGTAATGTAGATCAATCTTCACTGTCACCAGTTCCTTATGTGATCAACAGAGGAAGGAAGTGTGGTCCTGTAGATAAGGTTGTTGAAAGGAGACAAAGGAGAATGATAAAAAATAGAGAATCAGCTGCGAGGTCACGGGCTCGCAAACAGGTCAGCATTTAAACTAGTCATTATGCATTCTTGTCATAACAAGATTGTAAGCTTGAGGAAATTATTCATGAACTGCATTAAGTTGAAATTGATGGCAAAGAAAGTATTAAAATACAGTAAACATTTTTTTTTCCCACAAAGTATGATGTCTTTATTTTCTCAAAATGATTTCTTGTACTGTTTTATACTGTTGAATGGCAGGCTTACACGATCGAACTAGAAACTGAAGTTGCAAAACTAAAGGAACTAAACGAGGAGTTACAAAGAAAACAGGTTATGTTGTCATTTTGCGCCACATTCTCATCAATAATTTGTTAACAAAGGTTTTGGCAGTCTCTAACTACATTTTGTATGATACAGGCGGAATTTATGGAAATGCAGAAAAATAAGGTAAAATATCATTTGCATATGACTCTGTCAATTTTTTTTAAACCATGCCTGT
Source organism: Calophaca sinica (assembly GCA_037113605.1). Lineage (NCBI taxonomy): Eukaryota > Viridiplantae > Streptophyta > Magnoliopsida > Fabales > Fabaceae > Calophaca > Calophaca sinica. The sequence continues at coordinate 95,450,998 of CM073734.1, read as the reverse complement.
ATTTATACGCGAATGAAGCTTTATGTTCTTTCCCTCTTTTTTATTTGGTTGTCCATGAGGATAAACCAAAAGTGAAGACTTTTTGTTGGGAATATATTCCTTGATAATTTACATTGTAGTTGAAAGCCAAATAAACCTTTTTTTTTATTCCGTTTATTTTGGCAGGATTCAGACCAGCAACGGATAAATAAAAGGCAATACTTGAGAAGGACACTTACAGGTCCGTGGTAGATTATGTGAGTTGTTTCTAAGTGACAGCTATATGAAGGAAGCCATTGTAATGTCATAAGGACTGGAGTTATATATGTGTATTTAAGGTGTGAAGTAATTGCAGTCCAACACTAGACAGGATGATAGCTTTATATGTATAGAATAGGAACTAGGAGCGTTGAGTTGTAAATGAAACTCGCATATCTTGTGTAATAAACTGTTTTACTTCCTTGAATGACTATTTTCTTCTATGCAGTATGATGATCAGACAAGCCTATTGGACTGTTAAGTTTCTCACCCTTTCAGTCCAATTTAAATTTTAATTTCTGATGTATTTATTTATCAATGGACTTGGGTTCCCATGCATTTTCCTTTTCACACGTCAAACATGATTAATGAGAATTGATATATTTGCTTAACCTTGTTTTAAAACGACAGCTAGTATGATTTGAGTTCAAATCTTAGTTTCTAACAACAACAACAATCTCAAAGTTAATTCTGGTTAGGAATGGTATCATCTTGGGGCGCTCTCGGGCTACAAAGATAAAATATCTCTCATTCTCAACTCTGAACTTTGATGCCTTGCACTTCAGTAGGCGCGGTTCGTGAACGATGGCGACACAAACGACGATGAAGACTTCGACGATTTCTCCGGCTTCGACACTCACCTAGAGGAGGCATAGAAAGAGCCTGAGGTGGATGAAAAAGGCGTCGTTGTTTTGAAAGAGTAGCTACTTCAACACCGTCGTCGAAAACAATCGCTTCGCTATCCATGGGGGCGGTTACTGTCAAGCCCTCACATCGAAGTACGATGTCACCGCCATTGAGTTGAAGGAGGGATGTGTTGTTTTTGCCAAGGCAGATGCCATGCAGGAACACATTGGATCACGAGTATGATGTTCAGGGGTTCTCCATTGTCTACTTCTTTGTTGATGGGGTTCATAAGCCTTATACTGGTCATAAGACCAAGTAACAGGTCAGATCGTGCCCAAAAATAGCTATGACCGATAACAGGTCAAACTCAGGCCTTGTAGTTTTAAAATAGGCCATGCGTATTTAACCAAAGCCTGGCCTATTTCCACCCCTACACACAACCATATCTTGAGTCAAACTCAGAAACCATTCTCATGACCAGAACTCATCATTCTAACATCTACTCTGAAATGGAACTGGACCTACATGCATGTTGGCTAGAGGCGACTCCTCTCATGCCAATAAGGAAGCCATTGCTATAGTAATTTTTTTTTTTAAAAAAAAGAAGTTAAAATCAGGTATAATAATAAGCCATTGCTACTCCATAATTTAATGATGTCTTAGTATACTTCTACTATATCCAGTGATCGTGGTTTAGAAGCAGGACCATACACTTTAAGCTTTCAGTTTAAGTCATTCTCAAATAGATCAATTCTTTAGCAACGTGAGCTTTCGGTCTCATAAACCTGACTTTATGATAATTTAATTATGCTTTTTTTTTTTGTATATAGTAATTTGTTATGCTTTAAGCTTATCCTTTTATTGCTTTTCCACTTCGGTTTTGGCATATTGCAGGGTGTAAAGCTAGTGTTTGAAATTTTATTTAAGCCTTGTATTAGTTAATTGAGTTAGGTTACTATTTTTTTTTGTTCTGTTAAAATAGGAATTTGTTATTTTTCCTTAATTGTTGTTTGTATCTAAACTCCTAACACTTTTAGTTCTCTTTTAATAAAGTTTATTTTGCCTATAAAAAATACTTTTTATAGTTGGCCCCCTCATAAAAAATAAGCTAGTCCTGCCACTGATGTTGGCCAATACTCAACAACATATATTTATACCTCATTCACCGTTAGGGATAAGATTTAGTTGTTCATGTAACTTATTCATTTTTCAATGACCAATAAAAGTGTATCACCAAATCCCTTGTTACCGTTAAGGATGGATATCTTGTTCATACGAGAACCGTCCACCTCGAATGTAGAACAGTGGGTGCCCCGTCAAGATAATCTAGTTTTTCAATGCCCATAACGCAATAGAAGCCATCGATCGACCATCTGTGGTATGCATTAGACCCAGATAATTACACCCAAAGGATCATCAGACCTCCACCTCTATGTTTAATACCTTGCACTCAGGTGCATTAACCTCGTGCAAAAATAACTTCACACAACTATTCATCACGACAATGAAAATGTGATGCATGGCATCCATCTCCAATTCAAATATTCACTCTGGTCTATGAACATAGTATCTCAACCTCACCTCATCAACAACTTAGAATCACAAGATAGGGTTTGACAATCTTTACTCTGTAGAGTGTCTTACACATAATCATCTCAACTCAACTTATCGGGTTAGGATACTATAGTTCATACTCCTAGTTCATTAAAACATCAATCATTCATCACGACATAACATCATGCCAACTTATCATTAATCTTAGTAATACAATATCATGTGAGCACTCATCAACCATCTACCAGCAGCACGGAAGCATGTTATCCATCAACATGTGATCACACAACAACATAAATATCATACCAACGAAGCATATCAGAGCAACCAACATATAAACACATTAAGACTAGCATCCTCAACCAACAAATGTCACATATTGTCCCACGATCGATAAACCTACAATATCTTATCCTAGATTGAAATTATTCCATAGTACTCGCCAATGTAGATCAGGTGTTGTCGGTTACTCAATCACTAGTAGGGTTCAGGTTTCCCTACACATGTCAAAATGTCTTTATTCTACTATTGCCTCCCCAATGATTATGGTTCTTTCTCCCCTTGAAATCAGCTATATGTAAGCTCCAAACACGGATATCTTGGACCCACGAGCCACAATCACACCAACAGACAATTACTCACAAGTCTCTACTACCACGAACAAGTACGCCACTCCCTTTATTCTAAATTTCACTATGGTCGCACGTGCAACTTGTAACCTACGTCAGAAATCCTAAAATTAACAAAACGAGGATTAGAGAGAAGAACAATGAAGAGAAGCGAAAGTCTGGACGGTGCAAGATAAGAAGTTGAATTTTGGTTTCAGTGCTTGGTTTGGATGAAAATGGTTTTGGAATGTCACCCATGACTTCTTGAATACTTGTTGCTCGTGTTTATAGAGAATAAAAGAAGAAAGGTCGGGTAAATGTGAAAGAGAAAAGAAAATCCACCTAAGTTGATTATAGTCCCAATGATTAAGCGTCGGAAAACTCCACGCTTAAGCGTCGCCACACTGAAACATTGCAGCATTTCATGCTTGAGCATTGATGCCTTAGCTGAGAAAGCACCACCCATACATGTTGCCATTCATGTGTCACTAACAAATGTCTATTGCTGTCAGACCACGCAGGTCACCTCTAATTGCTATAGCGTTCACTAAGGCCATGCCAAAGCATCCCCACATTTAAGCGTTCACCAAGGCCATGCTTGAGTTTTTAGCCTTGACCTTATTTTCTTCTTTTAATCCACTTTTACCTAATACAAACCTTAAAATATCCTCAAGGTACACAATCACACACTTAATCATGATTTGGAAAATAGGGATTTTCTAATCAAAAAAAGAAAAATAAGGATGTTACACCCCCCCTCCCATAACCCACCTCTCACCTTGCCACCAGCCCCCTCCGCCTCCTTTCCCCTTTTCATCTGTAGCATCCTGAGTTTTTTTATCATTATTTTTATAATATCACATTAGTGTTAAGATAGTATTCGAGTGTTTATATGATAGTATAGTTGTTTTTATATGATTATGTGTGTGTTTGAATTAGCACTGTAATTTTGTAGTGTTCGCATGCTTTTCAAGGCACATAATATTTTATTGCTGTTGTTGTTGTTATTTTTATAATTATAAAATATTAATTTTGAAATATAATTAATTTAGCATTATGATGGTTTTCAAATTTATGTTTTGCACTAAGCTCAAGTGGTTAATTATCCTGGATGCCTCAAATCCTTTGTGATTCACTCTTTATATTTATATGAGTAAGAGAGATTGGAAGTGTGTAATTTTTCAAAGTGTTACTTCAATAGTAAGCTTGGAGCCAGCCTATTTTCAACAATTTTAGGTATGGATCTTAACTTTCGCACAACATTGGTCCGGCCTATTTTCACCTCTGCAGAATTTGGAAATCATACTCCACAACGCCTTAAGAGCTATAAACACATGTACAGCCATGCTGAAACTAGTGCTCTAATTTCGCGTACCCTGCAGATATTTTAGCTTATGCAACATCCTTACATCCCTCGAAAAATGAGAATCAGAGGAGATGGTGATTGCTATCATCCAAATATTCAAAACGAGGAGCAAACAAATCAGGCCTGGGCTCGGGTAGACTGTAGACAGACAAACTCCTCATCTCTTAGACTACCCATAATTTTTCTATCCCACCTACAAGTACCTGAAACCACATGCTCTATTTCCTAGGATACTCAAAAACAAGGCCTTCTGCTACACTTCTTGCTCTTCCATTCCCAAATAACTTCCTCACAATAGCCAATGCAAAATCCGTTACAGTGGCAAGTCCCTCACTAGTGATCAGTTTGCCATCGATAACTAGTACAGCGTCATTTACTGCTTGGTCTTTAAGATTGTCTATGACAGAGGGATGAGCTGTGGCCTTCTTGTCCTTTAACAGCAAAAGATTTTAGTAAGGCTTTACTTAAGAATTGGATTAGGAAGAACAATGGTAGCAATAGGGTGTCAAATACCTTTAGTAAACCTTGTTTATGCAGAACGGAAGGTGAGGAGCAGACGGCCCCATATATTCTTCCAGCTGAATTCTGTTCTTTGAGAAGCTTCTTCAGAATTCTAGATTTGCTCAGCCTTTGAGCGCCAGCAGTTCCTCCCTGAAATTCATGACAATCTTAGCAACAATGAAAGACGAGTGGGACAAAAATAAGCTAAATAGATTGAGTCCATTGTAACTGCAACAAAAAACCCTACAATTTGAAGAACCCCGGAAAGATAATACTACAAGATGTGAGCGCAACTTACTTTTTCACCCAATGCTCCATTCAAAGATTGTTTGTGTTTCTTTCTTTTTTTTTTTTTAAGAGAAGAGGGTTGGGGGGGAGGTAAAGTGAGAATCCAAAATTTTATGTATACAATATTTGCGTATTTGATTTGATTTTGAAATCCTTTGTAGTTCTGCATCTTAAGAAATCCACTCAAATTTGCTTGAACATGTGTGGAGAAGATCAGTGCAAGCATCGATAAGGACAGTAGACCATATGAAATATAGCCCAATAGTTAAGAGGTAGAAGGAGGTCAGGGAAACTATAGGCCAAACTGTTGACAGATTTGCATCTAAATGGTCTATCACTGGACATGATTCATGACAGGATATTATGGCATTATTTGATTCATATATTCGATCTCACCTACTCGAAAAAGACTGGCGAAATTAGATGAGAGAATTTTTAAAAAAAAAGTTGAGATGAAGAAGCTAATTTCAACAATGTGAGAAGTTATTATTTAAGAGATTCGTAGTCACTATAAGATCCTTTCACTTTTCTATTCCTACAAATGTTTGTAGAGAAGTTTTATCCAAATAACCTCTACTTCATTCATTCTTAAGGTGCTCCAAACATAAAACTAATTTACAAATCAATTCAAATCTTATATTTTGCAATGGGTTCAAAACATGAGAATTGATGTTTACATCAAACCAAATTATAATGATTGAAAACACAACTATAAAGATTATCAGAAAGGGAAAAAAAAACACAAATATAAAAGATTTGTAGGTCTATTATACCACGACAAAAAAAGTGCTGCAGCTCGAAAGACAAGATTCCAAACATGAGAACCGATTTTTTAATCAAATAAAAATTTAATGGATCAAAACAACGTCATAAAACACCACAACAAAAAAATGCAGCAACTTATTTATTTTCAGGAATTCGTATTACCGGAAGAATAATCAAATCATGTGCCGACTCTTGAGCATCACTAATCAATTTATCAGCAACAATTTTGGTTCCTTGAGAAGCCAAGACTTCGGGAGTTTTCTCAACAGAAGCAACTATAACATTAGCTTTTGCTCGCCGTAGTATATCTATCAGTGTTACTACTTCAATCTCTTCAGAACCATGTGCAATTGGAATGAGAACCTGCGCGTCATAACATACTGTCAGATCCCGTTGCAGAAGCAAGGGCAGCAGAAGTTTTCCCAAATTATACAGATATGATAGTAACCTACACTAGGTGGATAATGCCCAACAGACCACTCAACTTCATTGAACTCCTTCTTGGCTACATTATCATCATCAGTTCTCATCAACTATCAAAGAAGAAAGGGTGTTCTATCAGCCACAGAATAAATGATTAGGCAACATAGATCAAGTATCAGAAAGAAGAATAGTAAGAGATGAACTTTTATAGACGTAATCAACACCAAAATTTAGTATCCAGATTTAAAAACATAAATTTCAAACAAATCCATCATTTTGCATCAATCCTTTTATTTTTCCATTTCCACCCTTGGTTAAAATTCTCCAGTTCAACAAATTCGGTATCTAATAGTAGTTAGTTCTTTGACTGTTTTGTTCGATCAGCAAAATGTTGGCTTCCAGATTATCACTGCAATTCAAGGCTCACAATTTGACCACATGAATAATTGGCATTCATAAATTTGCATTCCCTATTGCGAAATAAAAGTTTGATAGCGAAGCAAATTGGTTACCAACAATTGAGCAACCTCCCTGGCAACAGACTCCCCAAATAGCTGCTCGGCCAATGATAAAGCAAACTGGTAAGCAGTTCCAGGGCCACGGCTGGTTGTAAGCCCTTTGGAAACCTGAAGGTTTGATTTAACGGCCCAAAAGGTTGGAAGCTTGTGAAAGAATGCAGGGTGACAGGTTATCTTGCAAGACAAACTGGAGAAAATCAGCCTCATCCAAATACGAAAACCAAAAAAGGAAAACAATGAAATCAAACTCCAATATCTTCACAATTGAATATCTAAAACCAAATGGGTGAGAAGTGAAATGACAGCAATAGAGTAAAGAAAGCACCTTCTTTTTTTTCAAAAGACCCCACGGTAAAAGGGTGACAGCGGGAGCGGCACAAATAGCACCGTAGAGCCTCTTTTCCTCAGCTTGTTTGCATGTGATTTTTCTCAGCACATCACAATCCCTTAATCTTGCCGAGCCAGGCATTCCTCCCTGTTTCTTATTGTTATTATACCATGAACATGAAAGGAAAAAGGGAAAAAAAAAATAGAAGCTATGATGAAGAAGAAGGAAAGAAGATAATAATAGCTAACCGGTAAAGCGACGAGATCAAAGATTTGTTCGGAACAGTCGGAAATGGAGGTATCAGCTACCAATTTGGTGCCCCCGGCGGCTTCAACTTGAAGGTGGGGCTCCACGGAAGCGACGGTGACGTGAGCACCGGCACGGCGGAGGACGTTAATTAAGATAACGGCTTCCATTTCTTCGGTACCGAAACCGATGGGAAGCAGAACCTTCTTCGGTGTGGTTGCATTTGCATCTGTTGCTGGTGTTGGTGGAGAGATGGAGACGGAAATGGTGGGGTTTTGAGTGCACCGTGGAGGCGTGAGTGAGGCTAAGGGTTTAAGGCTAACACCGCCCACAGCGACGGCGACCGGATAGAACCTTGTCGTCGTTGGGGGTTGATGCAGCAAGAGCAACGACATGGACTCTGTTACCACGACTCGGATTTGGATAATGTTCTTTCCGTTTTCGCTCAAACGGCTTTCAGCAGTGAAGCGAAACTCATGCGATTTTGTCCTCAGGCGAGAGAGGAAAATTTGAGGCTAGATAAGGAGTTCTTCTCTAGTTAGTTCTGGCTTCATTTTTATCTTGTTCTTTTTCTTTTTTTTTTTGGTTACACATTTTTATCCTGTTCTACCCTCCCTTTGGACTCAATTGGACTCAGATTACAAGTAAAAATACTTGACTTCAGACACCCTGGTTAAGGATTTGCTTCGTAAGAATAGAAAAAGGTTATTTAAAAATAAAATGTCAATTAATTGAAACATATGTTGATAATGATATTACTATTAAATATGAAATTAATTAAAGTTTGTTTATATTTTAGACCATCAAACATGACATATTGTTTGTTTATATTTGAGTCCTAAGGGAGTACTTAATAACTATGATACATTTATATTTTTATTACCGCGTTACACATATTTCTCACTCTAAAATAAATGGTCAAGGTTAATACAAAAATAAAATAAAATAAATAGTTATGAGAATAATTGATAAAAAAATATTTAACGTGACTTTGAACTTTGAAAGTGATACATAAATAGTAACAATTTTTTTTAAGAAAATAGACAATTAAAAAAAAAGGGGGTAATATGTATATATAGCGTAATTTTTTTACACATAAATCCACATATAGATATTATTGGTAATGATATCTTTTTTAATATAAAATAATTGGCAATGATATCTCACATTTAGATATTTGTGCAGAAATAATATTGTAATGTGACATCATTGACATCACAATGAGATATAATTAGATCTACATGTAAAACTATATAATAATTAAACTTTCTATTTTTTATCTTATTAAATGTCATTAGTGTAATCTTGATAAATTTCACTAACTCCTTTTGTTTACATGGCCAAATATTCTTTTAAGACATCATTTGTATTTGTTTTTAGATAAAAGTTATATGTGGGAAATTAAGGTTTGAAATGTAACATTATTGTATTGTATTTGTTTAGATTTTTTTAATATTCTATAATACTATTGATTTTCGAGAATGTTATTATGTATCTAAAGCTGGGTGGTCGTGGCCTGCAAACTATCTGTGTAACATGAGGTCCACATGAGCCAAAAACCAATAATGTATGGCCTAATCTCTACTGGCTTACATAGGTTGACCCATTTAACCCGCAAGTAAACATTTTTGGTTTGTAGGGTTAACCCATGGACCCACATAAGTTTTTAAATTATGATTTTTCTGTTTTTGCAGACAAGTGATGTTAGCTATTTTATATGATACCTTTACATACAATGATTTTTTTTTGTTGACCAAACCTTTCCATACAATGATTCATAATCAAGTGTTTCGCGACTAAAAGCACTATTAATACCATTACTTCAATTAGCCCATTTTTTTTTAGTCTTTCTTAAAGCTTCTAGTTGAAAGAGTTATCTCCCATGCAATTATGATTTTCTCACACTATTTTTTTTTACTGAGCTTTATTAACAATAATTTTAAATATTATTAATTGAAATTGAATAACTCATTAATCAACGACTGAACCTCGTTAACTTGATATAAAATTTAGATATGTAATTTTTATACTTATTAAAAGGGGAAGGGGATATCTAGAATAACTCTGGTCTATGGATAAACTTTACAATAAAAATAAGAATAAGAGAGACTGTATTTTTTTATATTATATTATATAGTTCCTAAAAAACAATAAAGACGTGGCAAGATTATCCAATGGCTTTATCAACGTGTTTTTTTATCATCATCCGATGGACATAATTAGCTGTGGTGTGTCGACTCGAGTAGAGATCAATAAGTTGACGGCATTGTTAATCCTCGAAAGCACGTAGGTGAGGGATGCAGTGAACGATAGAAGAGAAAAGATGATTGGGTTAATTGGAAGAAAGGCAAGTTGGGTACCCTCCAGTTTGCTGGGAAGAAGAGGGTTGTGTTTGGGAGCCCTTCCTAATGGCGGGGCCATGGAAGACTTGATTTCCCAACTCCAATCTCACGTCCAAAAGGTCCTTGCTGGTGGAGGACCCGAAGCTGTGAAGAGGAATAGTAGTAGGAACAAATTTCTACCCAGAGAAAGAATCGATCGCCTTCTTGATCCTGGTTCTTCATTCCTTGAGCTTTCCCAGGTTCTTATTCATATATACTTGACTTAACTTTTTTGTTTTTTCATTTAACTATTTATCAGTCATTTGGGTTTGTGGAAAAGTTAATTAATTGAGTATTGTAGACGGTTGCAATCATATTACTATCTAAGATCCCATTTATAAGAAATAAAATTACTTATTTTCTTAGTCCTAAATATAAAAAACAAAGTCTTATTTTTAACCGTATTAATTGCTCAATTTCATATTTACCCTTATTTATTATGAGACTACTTAACAATGAAGTCAGTTGTTTCTCCGTCTCTTTGAGTCATTTAATGCAAAGGGTTTATGTGGAAAAAATTAAAATTATAGCATCATTAATTTTGAAATTTACCCATTTCAATGCACATTTTTGGTCTTGATGATTTTGTCAAATGTTTTTTATATATAGGAAGAGGTAGTATTAAGGGTTGGAAATGAGAAATGTAGAAATGGGTAATGTGTTTATCTAAGGAAGGTTTGAACTTTTGAGTGATGATGAAGCTTGCAGGACATGAGTTGTATGAAGAGCCTTTGCCTTCTGGTGGAGTTGTAACTGGGATAGGTCCAGTGCATGGGAGACTTTGTATGTTTGTGGCAAATGACCCTACTGTTAAGGGAGGGACTTACTATCCGATTACTGTTAAGAAGCATCTCAGGGCACAGGAGATTGCTACTCAGTGCAAATTGCCTTGTGTGTATCTTGTTGATAGTGGAGGTGCTTTCCTTCCCAAGCAGGCTGATGTCTTTCCGGATAGGGAAAATTTTGGTAGAATATTCTATAATCAGGCTATAATGTCTGCTCAGGGAATTCCCCAAATTGCATTGGTGTTGGGCTCTTGCACTGCTGGTGGTGCCTATATACCTGCCATGGCTGATGAAAGTGTGATGGTCAAGGGAAATGGCACTATCTTTTTAGCAGGGCCTCCTCTTGTTAAGGTCAGCTCCAGCCACTCTGATGTTCAAAATAATTTTGTGTGATACTATATGTCTATTTCTTTGTTTTTCTTTTTTGATTTGTATGTTATAAATTTTGAAAATTTAAGCAGTGTCTATATTTGTGGTAATGTATTTTCTGCATGTTGATGACCAAAATTAACATTGATTAATTTGATTTTATAGGCTGCCACTGGAGAAGAAGTCTCTGCAGAGGATTTGGGAGGTGCTGCTGTGCACTGCAAGACATCGGGTGTTTCTGACTATTTTGCTCAAGGTATTTTCTGTGGATAATCTATCCCTCACACATCTGAGTGGATAGAAAATTTAATAGATAATGAAACCAAATTGTTTCCTATTAGTGACACTGCATGTTTTGTTTCTTGTAGATGAACTCCATGGACTTGCACTTGGGAGGGACATCATTAAGAATTTGCATATGGCTGGGAGAGATGTCTTGGAAAGTGGATTGCAAAATATAAATTACGAATATAAAGAGCCGCTATATGATGTTAATGAACTTCGTTCTATTGCCCCTACTGATCTAAAGCAGCAGTTTGATATCCGAGAAGTGATTTCTCGCATTGTTGATGGAAGTGAATTTGACGAATTCAAGAAATTGTATGGCACTGTGAGGGCTTATTCACTTTACTTTCTACCTGTTTATTCACTTCACATTATATGCATGGATTGCTATGGAACTTTTTGTAGGTGCCTGTACCCTTGATGAGTTGTCACACATTTTTTGGTTGTCGGTTTTCTCAATAAATATTTGGAGCCCACCAAGTATATGCAGCAACCTGTATATGTTTCACAAGTCATCAATGTACTGGTAGCCTGGAAAAAAAGTGTTCTGTAGGTATTCCCTATATGCATGATATATCCTTATTCAAAGTCTATGCAGACTCTTGTGACAGGTTTTGCTAGGATTTTTGGACAGCCTGTAGGAATTATTGGAAACAATGGAATTTTGTTCAATGAATCTGCTCTGAAAGGGGCCCATTTCATTGAAATATGTACTCAACGTAACATTCCCTTGGTCTTCCTTCAGAACATCACTGGATTCATGGTATGAATTATTTCTTCAGCTATTCTGATTATGATGCATTGTGTCATTACATTCTGACTTCTGAGTAGATTGGTTCTTTTTTTTTCCTTCTCTTCATAATATCACTGGATTTGTGGTATGAATAATCTCATTATGTTCTAGTGTCTATTAATCAGGGAATTTATATTATCTAATATTCTCCTTGATTACATGAATGCACAGGCTGTACAATTCATAAGCAATTAGGCATTAAAATCAGGTGGGTTTGACAATTATCAATTGAAATTCGAAACAAAGATGATAATGTATAAATTTAGGAAATACGGGTGGATGAGTGGCACTATAAGACTAGGTATATGTGCATAAGATCTCAATGTACTGAATTGATCTATCTTCTTACCCTTTTTTAGCCATGATCCATATTCTTACTTCAGTTATACTCCAGCTTTGTCTTAAACATTCTTCCTGATGGATATCATGTATTTTGATGTATGCTACTATTTTCTAATTAATGGTGCATGTCTGTAGGCATTCAGGTTGGTTTATGAAATGGTTGTCAAATACACTTCATGTCATCCATAATTTTCTGTCCTAATTACAGTCATAGATGTCTGGAAATGATTAGAATGCTGAAGTAAAATGTTTACTATTAGTTTTTGTCTAATTTTTTCCAAATCAAGAATTGTTAAACCTAAATTTTCTTCTATAAACAATTTTGAGTTATGATATTTGAAAACTACCCTGCTAGTAGTTCGATGGAGAATGAAACTGTAACGCGTGTCTATTTGGTAGGTGGGCTCAAGATCCGAGGCAAATGGTATAGCAAAGTCTGGTGCAAAAATGGTGATGGCTGTTTCTTGTGCAAAGGTTTGTGAATTCCAATCAGCTACTTTCAGCATTCTACAATTACTCTTCTGTTGTTTCTTTTTTGCTGCACTTTGTGTTACTTTGGGAGGTGGGTTGTTAAATCAATTCAAAGAGGACTAGGATATAGGAGAATGAAGCAAATGGTAGTATGTTTAGAGGTTAATCTAAAATCACGAGAGATATTTTTCAAGGGCTAATAATAATTTTGGCTTCAAATAAATATCTGCAGGTACCTAAAATCACTATAATTGTTGGTGGAAGCTTTGGTGCTGGAAACTATGCAATGTGTGGTCGTGCCTATAGTCCCAACTTCATGTTCCTTTGGCCTAATGCCAGAATATCTGTGATGGGTGGTGCTCAGGTAGTATATCTCTCGAGTCATTATTCTTTACAAATATACTTGCATTGATTTATCCAGAACAGCAGTCTGCATCGTCATTGTTCTATACTTTGTGAGGCGCGTAACTATAGCATGTTTTGTATTTTTTCTCCATTCCGAATCAAACCGGACTCGAAGATTTCATTAGTTGATATTCATGTGGTTTGTGGGGGTTTTATATATATACTTGTGGAATGTGATAATCAGGCTGCTGGTGTTCTGGCTCAAATAGAGAAAGGCAACAAGAAAAAGCAAGGAATTCAGGTAACATATTGTTAGGGAAGATTATTTTATCTGGTGATAAATTCATGGTTTGCTGATTTGTCTTTGTTTGTCTCAATCTGTATCATGCTTGTAATACAGTGGAACAAGGAAGAAGAGGAAGAGTTCAAAACAAAAGTAGTTGAGGCGTATGAGAAAGAAGGAAGTCCTTATTACTCAACAGCGAGGCTATGGGATGATGGAATCATTGATCCAGCGGATACAAGAAAAATCATTGGTCTATGCATCTCTGCTTCCTTGAATCGTGCCACGGAAAATACCAAATACGGTGTATTTAGAATGTGATGTTGAAACATTACCCCAAAAAAAAAAAAGAATGTGATGTTGAAACGTTGTTGTACACTAAAAATTGCCAAAGTCTGACGTACGTTTGTTGTTATTCTGTGATTAATTAAGGAAAGATAGAGTGGGGGGGTTCTATGGCAAGACAACAATATGTAAAAGGGAACGAGTGAAAAGTAAATTTCTTTCCCACATGGAGTGATGAGCTATTAACCATGTCAAAGTGGAGCAACCACATTTTATTTTATAATAAAAATAAAATGCTTCTTGCATGGCACTTTGGATTCATGTCAAAATCTTGCGTGCAGGTTCGTTCTTCTGCAATAATACTCACCTTTTGGGTAAGAATTGGACCAATACTTATGTATGAATCGAGGGGGGTGCAACTGCGGGTGGAAAACATCTAACATCTGTAATTGGCTAATTGCCTAAAAGAAAAGGCAAAGAACCCCAAAGAGGTGGGTGAATAACCCAATATTAACAAGATCCTTGTGTTAGGGTGTAACTAAAACACACCCGTTGTTGCTAATATGCATCCTTCTTCTGGAAATATATTAGCTTAATTACACTTTTGGTCTCCTAGATATCACGATTGTGCGATTTTGGTCTTCTAAGTTTCAATTGTGCTAATTGAGTCTTCCAGGTATTGCAATTGTGTAATTTTAGTCCCCTAAGTTCTAATTGTGCGAATTGGATCCTCTAGTTATTGCAATTCTGCAATTTTGGTCTCTCTTGTTTGAGTTTCTAATAAAAATGTTGATGTATCATGTGTGAGTATGACCTGACACATAATTTGGTCTAGGTGACATGTTAGTTGGTTTAAATATTAAAAAACTCTTACAACATTTTCATTTATAAATTGAATGACAATTGGACGGAGGGACTAAGATCGCACAATTGCGTTACTTAGAGGACCTAATTTGCTCAATTAGAACTTGATGACCCAAAATCGCATAATTGCGATACCTGGAGGACCGAATTCGCTCAATTAAAACTTGAGAGATCAAAATCGCACAATCGCGATACTTGATAAACCAAAATTGTAATTAAGCCAAATATATTTCTAAAGGTGTATCATTTAGCTATTTGGAAGTTTATTTCCGGATAAATTATGTCATCCGAAAATAAACTTTCGAAGGGACATGTTACCAAAAACAGGGGCGTCTTTAGTTATTTTCCTTGTGTTATGATACTGATATCATTGAGTCCCATAGGACTAGGAATCCTAAATTTACTGATAATCTTTCCATCTGACTTAACTAGTTGATTTTGGCTGTCTTGTCAACTGTCAAGATGGCTTACCAAGACAGGGGTTCTGTTTTGCACCCTCCATTTTATTAATACACCCCTCCGGGTGAAATTATTCCCCCACAATGTCTCTTTCCAGAAGTATGATTATTGAGTACATAAATGTGTCTGAAAAATAACTTTCAAAACACTAAATCTGTGTTTTAGAACTTAGTTTTTAGATTATATATATTTTAGAATGAACAAATTTGCCTAATGGAGTCTATGTATCGGAACTATATATATATTCTGAAAGTTGAGTTCCGGAATGAAAACTTTTTTTTACATTTCGGAACTTAACTTCCGAAATATAAAAAAATTACATTGTCGAAGACACTACATTTACATATTTTATATTAACTTTCTTGAAGTTGTTTTAGTCTTTGGAAACGTTACTCAAGAGTTTTAGACTCTCCACCACCAACAACGATACATGGTTTTCACCTTATGGTGAATTTGCCTTTAGATTTTGCCAACTTAGCAGCACGAGTCTATTCATGTTTGCCATATGGTATAACAAAATACTGGCAAGAGAGTGCAAAAATGTAGATGCTAACAAGGGCAGATCTTAGTTGTGACAGGTGGGAACAATGGTTCCCCCAATTGTTGTTGGGGATATATATATATATATATATATATATATATATATATATATATATATATATATATATTGTAACATTAGTATTAGGTTATATATAATGTTTTTGCCACACAAATTGTAAATGATTACAGCAGCTCAATGGTGAAATTGGGTTTTGCAACTGAAAGGACATGAGATCAAATATTGTAAGAGCTTTTTTGAACAAAAATATAGCCCAAAAAATAATCCGAGGAACATTCAAACCTCATTCAACAACATAATAGAGATGGAACATACCATTCTACCACCCAAAAAACTTGTTAAAGTTAAGTGAATTATGAATACATATATATTACTTAAATATTTTAAATATTTGGCCCCTTCAAAAATAGTATTTTAGCTCCACAACCGGATGTTAAGCTCATAGAAGCACCCATTAGATGTTAATAAATTCATATACCATTTCCCTTTAACCCATGACGAGTCTATCGTATTTGGAGGTCCAAAACCAACTTTAAACAACTTGTGAATATTTATGAAGAGAGATCCCCTCTTATGTAATCAACTCCAAATAACTTGTGGACATTTATGAAAAGAGGCCCCCTTTTGTACCGCTTGGTTGTAATCCCTCTCAACTATGAACCCCTTTCTAGGTGAGGCCTAAAGCAAAGGTTTTGGTAGCCTCACCCTTAAGTCCGCCTTGCTTGTACCTATCTCAATTATTGTGAAGTTTAACTTTGCAATTATCGTCATCTTAAGTGAAAAAAAATCACTTACCCAGGTTAAATGATTTTGCAATGTATACACAGATGTCATATGACATTACATGTGCATACGCAAGACTAAGAATTTGGTTATTACGTTGTTTAGCCATGTTCATTTCTATATGAGAGCTAAAATTTGTACTCTTTGTTCTTTTTATTGTCTCCCTCTCGCTACTTTATTCACAATTACATGAGCCACTACGATTATGTTATTATCCTTAAAGTTGGGGAAAAAAAAAATCCAGAAAGTATGCTTGAAGTTAAATTCAATGATAGATGCTTGTGGTGAAATGGACGTTGATAATGTGACTCGACTATTGATTATTAAAAGTTTATTTTATATGCCAACGCATCAACAGCGCGCCTGTGGCCTAATGGATAAGGCGTCTGACTTCTAATCAGGCGATTGTGGGTTCGAGTCCCACCGGGCGTGTTTTACTTTACATGCATTTTTAGTGCCTCACACAGTATCACATACGAGCTATTTTTTTGGTGAAGACATACGAGCAATATATAAACGGTAAGTTTTCTTAGTCATTTTTTCGTCAAAAAAAAAAAAAAGTTTTCTTATAGTCATTTGATGAAGCTCGGGTGACTAAAAGGTGATTCCATTTTTGTGTAAGTTATTTAATGAATAATTAGAACAAAATCTTTTCTTTATGAGATATATCTAGTTACCATAAGATCAGTCTCCTTTTCTTTAAAAATAAAAAAAATAAGATCAGTCTCCTTTCATGTAGCAATCACTTCCAAGGCTCAAATGTCTTTGAGGGAGCATTTCTCATTTAAACCCTATCAAACCACTTATTAATTTTTTCTGGTACAAATCAAACCACTTGTTTAACTTGGAATGAGTGTAAAGAAAATGTAAAAAAAAAAACGAGTGCGGAAAAATCATGATAAATATCAATTTAATAATGCAATATTGCCATTTGAATTGTAATTCCATTAACAGCATTATTTGGATTTGGAAGTTGAAAAAAAATAAAATTATGAAGAGAAAATCCAATGTTGACTGATGTTGAGTGTGCATTAGCAATTTAGCATCCATCCACCGTTTTTCCCCTCGTGGTTTTCATTACTTCTTCTTCTTCTTCTTCTTAGATTTCTGCGGTCCCATTGTTTGTGTTTGTCTTCTCCTCACTCATCACAGTCCCTCTCTCACCATGGCTTCCTCTACTTCCCTTTCTCTCAACTCCCCTTCTCACCTTCACAAACCCATCCTCTCTTCTTCCCCTTCACGCCTTAACCCTCCTTCCTTATTTCCCTTCCATTCACGAATCACCCACAAACCCCTTCACCTTCAAAACCCTCATTTTTTCCCCAAGATTCGCTCTTTGCGTCAAGAAACCAGAGGTATTTATTTCGTTCCATACTTTTCTTTTCTTTTCTTTTCTTCTTTTAACCGATAGTGCCGAATTTGGGGGAAAAAGAAAAAAAGAAAAGTGAGATCATAAATTTGTTTGAGCTGCATACACATAACCGTGAAAAAGTTGAAGTCTTTTTTTTTTTTTGTTCCTACCTTATTTTCGTTAATGGGTGGTTTTCTTTTCTCTTTGTGCTTCTGGGTTTCATGTCTCGAACCAAAAGGGGTCATGAACACAAGATTTGAAACTAAGAAGGTTTTGTTTGGAACTAGGACCAAGGCCAGGGTTGTTGAGGACTGTGTTTGTGTTTGTGTATAGCATCTAATCTGTTACCTATAGGGTGCATTCAAGATCCATTGCTTTGTTCTTAGGAGTTTCCTAAGTAATAACTCTTCACCGATCATTTGATGTTGTGGCCTTGTTGCTAATCTTTCCGTTTTCCAAGTATTGAACATCAAGAATTAGGTGCTGATCATTAGAGGTAACCTAGCTTGTTTTTGTTCTCTTAGCTCTGGCTAGACTCAATCTGGGTTTTCTGTGAAATGATGCTTGTAGGGTTCTATAAATGTGTATTGTGTAAATCTCAGTATGTTACATATTAAATATTGGACCTACTAAGCATTGAACAAAATAAATAACAGTAGTTGCTATATATTAGTGGTGCTAAAGAATTTCAGAGAAGTTGTTGGGTAATACTGTCAAAGTTTATAGATTGGAAATAGGATTGCTTGAATTGCATTCATAATGCATTCTTGCTTCGGAGTTTTGGATGATTATGGACCAATTGTGTGCCAAATTTTTTTTTGGGTGCCTATGTTGGTCATGTTTAAAAGATATTTTCATGTATTTTCCCTTTTTGACTCAAACTATTTTGTTTGACTTTCATCATTTTTCACATACTCCAACTTCTCTGAGTTTTTTAATAAGGTGTGTGAAATGTATTACTATGTGACTTCAGCGCTGTGATAGCTTTGAAGTGTCATTAGGTGTCACCCAAGTGCTTGTTTATAATTTGAAGAACTAGGATCAAACAACTTCCTTTAAATATTTCTGTTAAAAGAAATTAGGGAAAATTCTCTGGAAGTGTTGAGAAAATGGTCATTTTGGATCATGGACATTCATTATGAGGTTAGTGGCCCTAAAATAAGAACTTAGGGCTTCCTTTCCTTGTCTCTCTGTTTCTTTTCTAGAAAAGTGTTCACAGAAATGGATTGGAGAAATTCAATACACACACACACACACATCAATTTACCATTGGAAAAGGTTTAATCATTTGAACTGGGGTTGAATTATGCAAAACTTGATCCCTGTAAATTGTTTGTGCCCAAAACCCAGCATATGACCAACCATGATGACGTATTTTTATAACCATAGATTAGGAGCATTATAAACCTTAGGATCATTTTGATATTTTATCCCCTGCTTAATTAAATTTCCAGGAAGTTGCATGGGTTAGTTGATCATTATACTGATTCTTGGTTTGAGTTGCTAGCTGTATAGCAACAGTTTTTGTCTTTTTTGTCTTTTTTGTCTTTTTTTTTTTTTTTTTTGTCTCCTTTGTTATGACTTTGAGGCTGATTTGATATTTTTGAGTTGTTATATTTGTTTTCTCATCTGAAGAGATTATATAACATTGAGAAGTTATCAATTTTTTTCTTCTTTATGTCCTTTCCTCCCTCCTCTTTTTCTTCTTCTCTTGGTTGTTGTGTTTATAGGCTTGGATGTTTGTGCAACCTGACCTCAATAGTGTATATTCAAGTATAATTATTTCTTTTTCAGACTTCAGTTTGTTTGAATTTAATCATAATAATGAAACCTAACAGTAGGAATGAGATACTTTATGAGTAGAAATTATGTGGAAGACATCTGAAATAATTTGTGTTTTTCAATGAGTAGAAAGTTTTTCCTGTCTTTGTAAAGTACATTCCTGACATAAAGCAGGAATTATGTGGAAATATTTCACCCCGTGCTCCAAGCTCATGCCTTTCTAGTTGGTTTTTGTTACATTTAGCCGGTCCTGGTTTTAATTTTGTCATCTTTGGAATGTCAATGCATATCATACTTTTAATCATTGAATGGCCTTTTAATTATGTGAGTTTGTTACTTGGCAGCTACACCAGTTACCAAAGACCTGTGGGAAAATTCGATTCTGAAAAGTGAAACCCCAGTCCTTGTTGAATTCTATGCAAATTGGTGTGGCCCATGCAGGATGGTACACCGGGTTATTGATGAGATTGCAGCAGAATATGCTGGAAGACTTGACTGCTTTGTACTCAACACAGACAGTGATATGCAAATTGCTGAAGACTACGAAGTTAAGGCAGTACCAGTGGTTATGTTGTTTAAAAATGGCCAGAAATGCGATGCTGTAATTGGTACCATGCCAAAGGAGTTTTATGTTGCTGCAATTGAGAGGATGCTGAAGTCTTAAACATGCATCTCAGTGAAGGGATTCGCTTTTGCCCTTGCAGGTCATGTAGAATTTTGGTTAAATTCTCAGTTATCTTGTCAGACTGCTCAACATTACTGAGTTCTTCTTGTACATACTTTATGTTCTTTTTTCCATAATAGGTGCGACTATGAGAGACTGCTATAGTAATGAATGATCCACCTTCTATCGCTGGTCTCCTTTGAAAAGTCTTGTTTAGCTACGAATTGAATTTGTTTGTTCCTTTGGTATCTGATTTGAGCAGCAGCTGTTATTCTGAAAGTTCGAGTTGATTACCTTCTTGTGCTTATTTCCCTTTATCAAACCATTATTCCATTGGTTTGTGACTCCTGTCTGTTGGTCATGCGAGTGTGTGTGACTAGTGTAATAGCATAAATTCAAATTCACATGTTCTACTGAGCAACTGTTGTAAATAAGGATTTAACATAATAAAGCAATGATGTTATACCCTTGTTTGATAATAATTATGTACTTTTTACCAGTTACTTCTTGGTTTAGAACATCATTAATAGTTAACTTTTCAGGTGAATTCTAGCGTACAAAAGAGTAATAGGTGATGCATTGTACACAAGTTTAATTGACCGTTGGATGGATGTGATATTGCTCCCTCCTCACCAAAGCTTTCCTTTTACACTTCCAGCCATTCACATCTTTGGACGGTCACACCACACCACCTCCGTCAATGGGGGAATCCTTGAATTCATAACCATCACCGTCTCTTTGATGAGGACGAGGAAGAGAGCAAGATTGACATTGTCGGTGCTCATTCGAGAATGGCGTCACCCCATTATTCTCTTACCCCCAATTCTCTCTCCAAATCTCTAATTCCACAATACCATGGTCCATGGCAGAGGTATCTTCCCTCCTTTCTCCACTTTTCTTCATCTGTTGAGCTAGATTTGTTGGACCAGAACCTATGAATAACCCCACTGGCAACGTGAACTCATGGTAGAATTCACGAAAACAATGCAAAGAAGACACAACAGAAATGTTCTTCCTCTTGAACGGCGTCGTACGGTAGAGTGTTTTGTGTGTGAGTACACCGAGGACTCGCCTTTCGATGAGGAGCTTGTGGCCATTGTTGCAGACGACCTTTGACGAGACACACTCCTCAATGCTGACGAACGAGTTTGGATTGTTTTCCATTGGAGAAACTTGGCTTCCATCAACTTACGGTTTGACTTGGGCTGGCCTAGTCTTCTTCAAGCCATTCTTCCGGTGATGATGATGATGATGGGTGTTGCATGGAAGGAGGGGAAGCTAAGGGGAAGTTCCGTTGATGTTTCTGGCGAGGTGACAAAGAGACTTTTGTGGTGACAAAGAGACTTTTGTCTAACTGTACAATGGGTACGTGATCAGGTGCGAAAAGGCACATGATTATATATGATGGAACTGCAAGATCAACGGTGGAGAATAATTGTATACCATGCACCACCTAATACAAATTTTGGAAATAACTTTTATTCTTGGGTGGCCCCCACAACGCACATGTAGGTGCGCACAGCCGCGCACACAAACAACTTGAAAAAAACTGAGAAATGAACCAATTTTTACAAGAATTTTTTAAAAAAAGATTACTAGAAAACAAAGAAAATATCATGAATGTGTATTGTTCGGATAAAGAAAAATAAAAGAAAGAAGTATGACAACTCTTTTTTCTTGTTTGGTTAAAATGAAGAGTGAACGTAAAGAAATTGCATTTATGTAAAATCTTTATGTTGGGTTTGATTTTCTTTTCTCACGATAAGTTTTTTTCTCTCCATGTTTTCCGTTGTGTGCCAAACCAGGGGAATTTCCTTCTGGCTTTTTCTTAGTAGTAGTACTATGCCCTCCAAAGCACAAAAAAAAAAAAAAAACCTTGTCAACTTATTATTTTGGAATTTCTAAATTAGGGACGGTATATCCTTCAAGCCACTAGAACTTGGAAACCCATTACCATCGACTCTCAAGTCAAAAGATTATATGGTAGGAGTAATTTTTGCAGCAGCTTCTTTTTTATGATTACTCCGGGGTTGTATACCGATGAATGTTAGTTTAGTTGGTTTTGTTTCTTGTTGGGCTTTTGTCCGGTTTTGTATATAAAAAAAAAACTTAGATGATACTACATTAAAATAAATTGAATAATGGTTTTGTTTTGTTTTGTTTTTTTTTTTTCATTATCATGTAATGCATCTTGAACATTTAGTGCTTGTTTGGTTTAGATTGTCAAAATACCATTTGTGTACAAAATTGGAAACCATGTTTAGAAAAATCCGTTTTGACTTTTCAACTGAATATTTAGTTAAGATTTCAGGTGAATAAAATCTGGTTTGAAGGCGGTAAACTGGATTTTGTTTGAAACAAAAAATCTTAGCTTTTCTGTTCAGAAAAATGGATTTTGAGCGTAGGACCCACACAATTTTTTATATTTACACATCAAAAGTGATTCTACTTTTATCATCCAAACAAAATCAATTTTTTTGAACACACTTTTAAAATATCATTACCAAACACAAATCAATTTTTTTAAACTCAATTTTTTTAAAATCAATTCTTTTAACATAAATTCTTCAGAATTAATTCTATCAAAATTTACTGTGTTTACAAGTAACTGTTTATGTGAGAATTGCTTGAATGAATATTGGGATAAAAAACATTAGGTCCAACACATTTCGCATGGTAAGCTGCTCGAATCTTTGGTTGGTTCTTTTTATCAATTAGGTGGGTTGGTGTAGTGATAAGGTGTTGCTTCTTTAATAAGGTTTGATATTTTGTCTCATGTAGGTGGCTCAATGGTTGAGCCAAGGGACATGAAGGAGTTACAAGCAGGAGGTGCAGGGCTCAGATCCTTGTCATTAACAAAATTCCTCTCCCCTCTAACAAACTAACCACTAATGTTTGCCTATAAAAAAAGATGTTTATCAAGGGCAAGAAATGTATACTTTATTGATCTAAGGTGTATCACATATATTTGAAAATTGCTATCTGGCCCAATGGTTTTTGTTTGCAATTAAGGAATTTGTGGTTCTCCTAGCGCTAGCTGTGTCTTCAACCTACATGGCGATTTCGGGTGGATCTGGCACTAGTTCAGTGTTCAACATAGGTTGTGAGGATGGAACCTCAAAAGCATTTCAATATATGGGCATTGTTTTTTCTATTCATTTCAACCTAAGGCCCTATTTAATGTATACTACTATACTAGTTAAAAGAAGTGTATAGGTACACAACCTTTTTAACACATTGAATATATATATATATATATATATATATATATATATATATATATATATATATATATATATATATTGCTCTGTCCCGATTATCCGAGTGTTGTTTCTAGTTGTGGGCTTTTCTCCAACAATTCAGCATGTAGCCCTTGGCGATTTGGACTTGTTGTCCACAATGAGGGTAAGTACCTACAAAGACACTTCGACACTTAATTTAGTGAGTGTTTAACTATGACTAAGAAAATAGAACAGTGTGCATACCTTTACGTGGTGTCGTGTTACTCCTTTTATATGAGGCGACCTAGTAGCCACCATCTTTGTTTATATATGGCCAAGGTCTCACCTCGACGAGGAGTTTAAGGAATGACTGAAAAGTGCCTGAAAATTGAGAAATAAATGAAAAGTCAACTAAGTTGACAAAAACAAACATTTTTGCAATGCATACATTCTCATGGTGCATTGAGTCGACTTTACTCATGACGAGAGAGTTGGTGTTGGGACTTTTAGTCCCACATCGGGTAAAATAGTAAAGAGGAGTGAACCTCTTTGTTATAAAAGGAGGCTTGGGCCTTGGTTTTATGTACACCATTCAAAAGCTTGTCTAGCAACTTTTGTCTCTAGATAAATTCCTCTCTTTGTTTTAGAATTTAATAGAATTCTTAGTATGCTCTGTGGTTGCAGCTTGGGCTGAACCTCCACATCAGAAAAAGAATTTATTAGGAATATTTCTTGTAAAAGGAGAGGTGTGAGGAATAAGTTTTGCTAGTGGGGAAGCTTTGTGGGTGTCTTGAGGTCTGAGAGAGAAAATTGTGTAGTTGTAATAATTTTCTACATAGTGGATTTTTCTCTGGTGCTGGTGGTTTTTCTCCGGGTTTAGGAGTTTTCCACGTTAAATTCTTGTGTTGTTATTATTTCTCTATTTTGTTTTTCCAATTTTCCACAAGTGCAGTTTCTGGGGAAGAGAATTTGAAGAGTCAAATTCCCAACAAGAGTCACATCCTCACAGTTGATAGTATTATCGGTGAAGGACGTCAAGACTTTAGGGGGCATCCTAGTGCAGAATCCCACGAGGCAGCAGCTCCTTGTCATGGTAAGCTGAAAACCCAACACGAGGTGATCACATATTGCACTACTCATGATCAACACCTGGTGTTTCAGAATATTTGAACCACAAGTCCTAATATGTGACTGTGTTGATTTATAAATTTTTGAATTGGCTATGTTATGAGGCACTACGTACACATCGCTCCTCTGAAAGTCGAGAATCTCCAAGAGTAAAAATAAAACGAGTTTCAGTCACATGCACTGCGCATGCATTGAGCATCTCATGATGATATTGATGACTTAATTTCTCTGAGTTTGATATTATGATTGAATGTTATATCATGATATATGCAGATATTCTTATGATATATCTATATGTGTTTGTCTGTGTAGTATGTGTTGCTTTGTTTATGCTTGTGTGACTTCGTGAAATGCTTTTGGTGGAAATATCATAACCTTCTATATAGGTAATTTGCTAATAAGTGAATTTCATTATTGACAATTATGATCAAGGATATCAAATAAGAAGCATAGGAACCAAGAAAAGATATAAGGAACACAAGCAAAGAGATTAGCATAGAACTCCTATTAGGATAGACCTTCTAGCTTGTAATATAAGACTAAGACTGAATTTGTCAAAAGTAGTGAATATGCTACTAAACGATAGCGAAAAGGCTAGTTGATAACCTATAGCTAAAAAGTTAGCCGATTGGATTATAAGTGTTTGATAAAACTAGCTATTGAACTAGTTAATAAATTAAAATGACATAAAAACATGTGCATATAACTTTCTATATAAATTCTATTTATATATGCATATATTATTTATTTAAAATAAACATTACTATTACTAGTTTAATTTATCTCAAATTATTTATAGTCTTACAAAAGAGAATGTAATTTTTTAATTCTATTCTCATCTTTAAATAATATATATGAAATGATATATTTATGTGATTTTTATATAAATTTTATTTTCGTTATAGAAAAAACATTTTTTTTATAGAAATTTGAGTTATTTTCACTTATTGTGGTAAGATTTCTCGTAAAAAAAAAAATTAATTCAAGGACAAAAAATTGTTCCATGACTTATTGGGTAATCTAATTTTAAAATTTTATAACGTAGCTATTTTTCGATTCGTTTTATCCATGAACTTTTAAAAAACCAAAATGAACAATGTGTGATATAATAAATATTCTTGATATTACAAAAATTTAATAAATAATTTAAGGTAATTTTTTTTATAGAAAAGGTGGAGGTAAATTAAAATTTGGAAAGTGCATTGGTTAAGAAATTAAAAGAGGAGAGTTTGTACGAAAAAATGACATATTTATTATATCGAAAAGTGTTTAACTTGTATTCTCAAAACAAATTTTCTTTTTATGAAATTTTTAATCAATACCCTTAAGATACTCGTTAGTAACACCCTTGAAATTTTTAAAATGAGTGATACTACACGAGACAGGGAGAGTATTTAATTTGAATAATCATCGCAGAAGAATCAAAAGGGTAAATTGGCGTGAGATCCTGATTTTATAAGGAAGGAAGAAAGAAAGAAAGAATAGTAAAGACACGTGCGACTGAAATGGAAGGTTCGAAAAGGCAGAGCGGCGCCGAAATGGAAGGTTCATGGTACTACGATTGAAGCCAATGAAAGGGCATTAGTATTTAGTACTAGTATTACGGTTAGCGTGAGTCAGCCTTTCTCTCTGACACTGTGCCCTTTACCCATTCCCAATCAGTAGTATCCAAGTTCTGTTTGTTTACTAGTAGTACTACAAACAAACAAACAAACACCCTCGTCACCACTAAACCCCTAACCTCGATTCCCGTTCCCCAAAACAATTGAAAATTCCACATGGAATCCCGCAAATTAGCCGCGTTGCTTTCCTCCCTAGTCTCCCAGCTCATCCTCATCCTCCTCCTCATTTTCCCTCCCGATTCCCCACATTCCAACAGTTCCCCCGATTCCACCACTTTCTCCCTCATCCATCACTTCCTCCTCTCTCAGCAAACCGCCGCCACCATCCTCACCCGCAACCGCAAGCGCAAACGCCCCGCCGCCGACAAAGACGACCCGCCTCAACCCGGTCCCCTCAACCGTAGCCCCGACTGGTTCCCCAACACCTTCATGATGACGTCATCAACATTCGAGTGGCTAACCGGTCTGTTAGAGCCCCTTCTTGAATGCCGCGACCCGGCTGAGCTCTTCCCCCTCAACCTCTCCGCCGGCGTCCGCCTCGGCATCGGTCTATTCCGTCTCGCCAACGGCTCCGATTACCCCGAAATCTCCGACCGATTCGGCGTCTCCGTTTCCGTCGCTAGGTTCTGCGTCAAACAGCTCTGCAGGGTCCTCTGTACCAACTTCCGCTTCTGGCTTTCCTTCCCCAACCCCAACGACCTTCGCTCCGTATCACAAGGCTTCGAATCCCTCTCCGGATTGCCCAATTGCTGCGGCGTCGTTTTCTGCTCCCGCTTCGAGGTTTCCCCCTCATCATCCCAACAACAACAACAACAGCCCCTCCCCATCGCCGCCCAAATAGTCGTTGATTCCACGTGGCGAATTCTCAGCATCGCGGCCGGATTTCTCGGTAACAAAACTAATTCCGTTATTCTAAAGGCTTCGAGTTTGTACAAGGACATTGAGGAAGGTTCCCTTTTGAACGCTCCTCCCGTTAACGCCGTTAACCAGTATTTGATTGCTGATTCTTCTGGTTACCCTCTGCTTCCTTGGCTTATGGTACCTTTTGCAGACTCTTTAACCGTTCCTGGATCCGTTGAGGAGAATTTCAATGCTGCACATGAACTCATGAGTCTTCCAGCTCTCAGAACTGCTGCTAGCTTGAGAAAATGGGGTGTTTTGAGTCAACCTGTTCGTGAGGAACTTAAGATGGCAGTGGCTTATATTGGTGCTTGTTCCATTCTTCATAATAGTTTGTTGATGAGGGAGGATTTTTCTGCTTTGGCTGGTGATGACTTTGGACATCAGAACCGTTGTGGTGGTGGTAGTGAGCCTTTTGTGTTGGAGGATGATCCTGTTACAGCCAAGGCTTTGGTTATGAGAAACACATTGGCTAACATGGCAAAGAAAATTTGTTAGTTCAGATTCTTAATTGGGGGTGGGGGAAAAGGTATACTGATTCAAGGTTTTTTGATTCGTGATGATGCTTCAAGATGCGTGCAATTTTTTAGCTTCCACTGTTGTTAGTGTGGACGCGGGAATGTAAATACTACCTCTTGAGCATTGTTGGTTATAATTTTTTTGGGGATATTCATATGTTGTTTACAAATCTTTAGTTGGGGATATTCATTGTTGGTTATAATTTGTGGTGCCTGATAACTAAAGAATCTGACAGTTAAAAGTTCAGTTGTGGATGGTTAGTTTTGTGATGTCTTTTGTGAATTTGTGTCAATAGGAACCACAGTGCACCCAGCTTAGGTACAGTAGGTTTGGAAAAATTTGGTGATTGGAATGTGAGTTCTGTAAAACTTGATCTCTGTAGATCATCATCCGTGCCCATAATGGCATTTAGATGAATGGAAGGACTGACATTTATAATGTGTGATTTGTTACCTAGCTAAAATTATATTGCTTAGACAGACCTACAAAACCAGTAGATAAGTAACTACAAATCAGGAGTATTAAAACATCAGGATCCCTTTGATATGTTTTAGTCCTTTGCTTTGCTTATTCAGGGAGTTGCATGATGCCTACTTGATTATTGTATAGATTACTGGTTAGAACTGCTTTCTTTGATGCTCTTTTAAATGCTTTAGGGCTTGAAAATTTTATTAGAAAACGATTTTCTCGTTTTCTGTTGTCTTTATTTAGTTGGAGTTTCTTCAGAAATTCTTTCTAATTTGACTATAATTGATGAGATTGCAACAGAACATGTTGGGCGACATAAGTGCTTTACTACTTCATACTCAACATAGACATTGGTATGCAAAGTGCTGAAAAGTGAAAACTACGAAATCAAGACAGTGCGAGACTGCTAATGATCCGTCCTATTTTTATAATCTTCTTTGAAGTATCTTTTTTCTAGTACAAAAGCAAATCAGTGTGTTAGGAGAGCTTTACCCTTTTAAATGAGTTCATCTGGTTTAACTTTCGAAGATTGAAGCTGTGATTAAAAAATCACAGTGAATTTGATTGTTACTTCATTGCTTGATTTGAAGCTTTGAGCAGTGGCTGTTATATTATTGATTACCATAAAATCTTCTATCCACGACAACGGCATGATTTGTGTTCAAATCCGGCGTTCCGTATGTTTGGATGAAGGGTTTTGGAGGGAAGGGTTTTAGAAGGTTAAGTCTATATGTTGATATATAATTGAAATTTTAAAAAAATTGAAAGAATAATATGATAGGTGATCATATAACATTTCAATCACTCTTTATTTGTTTTTATAGATATTTTATAGCTTCCTTAATTTAGAAAAGAAAAATAAGCCCTCTCTTTCCCTCCTCTCCAAAACCCTCCATCGTTCCCTTAGGTAATGTCTAATCTCTAGTGTGAAAGACCTCTGGACAAAAAAAGAGTCTAATCTCTAGTGTGTTTGACTGTTGTAAT
The DNA here is from genome assembly GCA_037113605.1 of Calophaca sinica. Taxonomy (NCBI): domain Eukaryota; kingdom Viridiplantae; phylum Streptophyta; class Magnoliopsida; order Fabales; family Fabaceae; genus Calophaca; species Calophaca sinica. The sequence goes on along the minus strand of CM073734.1, from coordinate 95,421,894 downwards.
GACATAAATATCATCAAGATAGTATCATCCTGAAATCTGAAAGAAATGGGAGTATACTAAAGTCAAATTCAATTGAGTAATTACTGTAACTAGAAAATTAGCACGACAAAACAGATATGGATGTTGGATTATATAGTCATATGGTGGGTATTATTTTTTGTTGCAGCAATCTAAACTTGGTCCAAAAAATGAAAGAATCTTTAATAGGCAATGGTGCTGCAACTCCTGGCTCTACCCAAAACAAAGTTTCTGAAAACTAAAATACAAAGATGTTTTTCAATGTTTATTTATTTTTTTGTCCACGGCCATCAGCATTTGGTAGCTACTTTTTTATTAGGTTTTCAAGATAATATTTTCATACAAATTTGAATAATTGTATTTAAAAATTTGAAAGAAAAAAAAATCGTATAGCCATTATGCATCTTAATGAGAAGGTGTCTACTGCTGAAACCAGAAACACAAGCTTTAGCATGGCAACTACAAGGCACCTAGCCCTGCTGGTTTCCATCCACTTTTCTTCAAACTGCAGTGGTACAATATGAATCAGTTCATTGTAAAGTTTGTGCAAGATATATTTGGCTGCTCGAATTAGATTGCGATGGTCAACCAAACCCTTATAACGATTATTCCAAAGTTTGAAGATCCATCCCTCATCTCTTAGTTTAGACCAATATCTCTTTGTAACGTTATCCATAAAGTGGTGACTAAGATTGTTGCTTCTCAGTTGAAATCCCTTCTTTTCCAACCATATCTCTCAAGGGCGGAGCAACTTTATTGCGGGGCACAATATAATGTATAATGTCATTGTCTTTCAAGAGATTATCCACTCCATGAATCATATGAAAGGGAAGAATGAGGTCAAAGCTATCAAACTTGACATTGAAAAAGGCTTATGCTAGGCTTGAGCGGAAGTTTATTAAGGTGACTTTGGAGGTTGTTGGTTTCCCTCTAGCCCATCCTCGTTGATATATGAGTGTATTTCCTAGTCCATCATGAGAACTAGCTAGAACGGAGGCCCTGGTATGGAGTTTATGTCGTCTCGTGGGTTGAGACAATGAGACCCTTTATCCCCTTATCTATTTGTGTTATGTTTAGACCGCCTTGCGCATGTGATTATAGATGTTGAAGAAGACTCTTGGAGACTTGTGAGTTTTGGCAGAAATGGTCCTTTTGTTTCTCACTTGCTATTTGCATGCGACTTGCTTTTTTTTTTTTTAGGCCTCTTCTAATCAAACACACAAAATCAATGAGATTATCTGTGAGCATCCAAAACAAAAAAATAAATAGATATAAGTCTTGTGTGTTCTTTTCTAAAAATGTGAGTAGTCAGAAGGATGATGGTCTTAGTAGGCAGTTGGGTATTTCTTTTTTTTTTGGTTGAGAGGGTATTTCAAAATTAATAAATATTTTTTATATTTTTAATTTTTAATATAAGAAATAATTTCTATTTTATTAAGTAGTACTTTCTATTTTATTTTGTGTCCTTGAGTAACAACAACCTCACTGATGAAGTCATCACCACTTACCAGCCTTCACATTTTAATCCTTCTTCACTCTCATTCCAACCCAGTATAAAAAAACCCACCGACCCAACCCAACTTGTAGCCGTAACCTTATTTCTCCAACTACTTTTTCTTCCACACCAGGTTGTTCCTTCCTTCCCTCTTTCTCTCTCTGCGATAGTTAAATAATCACGCGTTTCTTGTACGGTAATGATCTTCGGGATTCATCATTCAATTGCTTCTTAACCAGGACAGCACTTTCACCTTCTGGAGTATCGGATTTGATTCTCCATAAAACGCCTCCATAATTCTCCATTTACTTCCACTAATTATTGGTACTTTTTCATTTATTTTCTTCAATACCTTCTTTTTTTCCCCCCCCCCCTTCTTTTTACTAATATAAAATAGTATATATTATAGATAAGGCTTGGTTTGAGATTTTTGGGTTTTGAGTTCCCTGCTTTTTATAAGAAAAAGTCGATTTTATTTTGCTCCGATTTGGTTTGATTAAAAGAGTTTCTGCTCAGTAGCCTATGAAGGTGAGCAATTCGGAATATAAATTGCTGCTTTCTCTTCAAATATATTATTTTCTAATGGAATTTCTTTGCTCTGAGTTTTGCCTTGCCAGACCTAGGTTTGTGGAACTTGAAATTTTAACTAGTTACGCGTTTTAATTGCTTTGTTGTAACGAACGATAAGTGTTAGAAGTTGCATAAAGTATGTTTCTTTTGATTTGGGTTGTTAATCTTGGTCTAAATAGGATTATGAACTCTCGATTCAATATATGCAGTGGTGCAGGGTGAGGGTTGGGAATATTTGCTGGGGCGTTCTGTCGATTTCAATCACTCAGTGGGTGCATCATTAAGTGATGATGGTACCCTTATAATGCTAGGAATGTGAACAAGGCTCGGCTATAGCCTTGCTCCCTAATCATCTATTAATATAGGCTAAATACATGGATTGAACTGACGCACAGAAAGTAAAGTGATGTTTGGAAACCATTTTTGTGTGTTGAGTATCGTGTATTTCAGAGTTTTTTATTTGGGAATTGTTCAAGAGTCTTTTTAGTCCTTAGTTTGCTATCCTTATCATTATGTTGCATCTTGCAATCTGTGTGTGAAGTAGATCAGCTCTGCTTCTTGGTCTGGTGGTTCTAAATTCTAATTGCATTTTGGTAGCCTGTGTTGATACACGACAGTTTTTAGACTCTTAACCTTCTTCTATTGGGGGAGAGAAAAAACACTTTGTTTTTTTCCCCTAGTTGACATTTATGGTGCAACAAATATGTCTATTTAGGGTCTTATGGCCAGAGTATCCATGCCTGTAACCTTTCCTTCTCACTGTCTTGTAAGAATATGCTTCTGGGGATTTGTTTTGTTCAATGATGTCTTCACTCCATTATGTGCAGGAAGTTCTGGTTTTCTAGTATATTGATGGCTACCCAAAGTAGTAAACCAACACCAACAATGTCTTCAGACTCCTTGGAACAGAAGGGGAAAAATATTACTGAATCAAATGCAAACACGCTTCAATGTCCTTTAAGCCAGCAACACCGTAGCTCCTTAGATGGCCCCGTAGCTATCCTTTGGGATATTGAAAATTGTCCTGTTCCAAGTGATGTACGCTCTGAAGATGTAGCAGGTAATATAAGAATGACTTTACAGGTGCACCCAGTAATTAAAGGAGCTGTTATGATGTTTTCTGCTTATGGGGATTTCAATGCTTTCCCTAGGCGACTTAGAGAGGGCTGTCAGAGAACTGGTGTTAAACTCATTGATGTTCCCAATGGGAGAAAAGATGCTGCTGACAAAGCAATCTTGGTTGACATGTTCTTATTTGCTCTTGACAACCCTCCACCATCCTCTATCATGTTAATATCTGGAGATGTTGACTTCGCTCCAGCACTTCACATTCTCGGTCAGCGGGGATATACGATAATTCTTGTCATCCCTGCTGGGGTGGGTGTGTCTTCTGCTCTATGCAATGCTGGTAAATTTGTCTGGGACTGGCCTAGCGTGGCTCGTGGAGAAGGATTTGTTCCCACCTCAAAGGCTTTGGCACCACCCCGTGGAGGCCCAATTGAGCTTGCTGGATATTTGATGGGGTGCCATATCAATGACAACTCTGATGGACAAAATGAAGAAGAAGCGATAGTTTATAGAGGGATGTCACAGAGCTATTATAACTCACGGGAATTCTCAATGGTATCACAATCTTTGTCTGAATACAACTCGTCAAACATGTCTTACTTGCCAACAACTGCGAGATCACATAGCCTTCCATCTGGATTGAATGATGTTGCTGGAGGGCCTATGCCTTCTGGTGACCATACTGAATGCCAGACATGGGTGCAGCCTGGGGATTTAAATGGTCTCAAGGGCCAGCTGGCTGGGTTGCTCGAACATTCTGGAGGATGCCTGCCTCTGGCCCGAGTCCCAGCAGAGTACCAGAAAATTTATGGGAGACCACTTTATGTATCTGAATATGGGACAATGAAGTTGGTCAAACTTTTCAAGAAGATGGGTGATACCCTGGCTGTGGAAGGGAAAGGGCCTCGTAAATTCGTGTATCTCAGAAACTGGAAGGCAGGCCCAAGTGCTCCTCCGCTGTCTCTTGCAAAGAAAGATAAGAAAGGAAAAGGGGTACAGGAAGAGAATGCAAATGTTGTCACTGGTGGCTGCTCTTCGGATGAGTTATCAGATGAAGAAAGAGTAGTCATAGAAGAACATGATGAAAGAAGTTGCACAGGAAAGGGTAATCAGGGAAGAGCAGCCAGATGTGAAATTGATAACCGTTTTCTTGAGCTGTTTAAGTATGAGCTGCAGGAGATTCTAGTCAGCTATTCCTGTCGAATATTTCTAGGTTGTTTTGAGGCTGTATACCAGCAACGGTACAAGAAACAGCTGGAATATCAGAGATTTGGTGTGGACAAGTTGGAGGATTTGTTGGAGAAAGTGAGTGATGTGGTAGTGTTGCACGAGGAACCGGTAAGCAAGAGGAAATTCCTGGCTGCTGTGGGCGGTTAGAAAACTGAAGCAAGAGAATGCTTGCTATTTGTTTTAATCCTTCTGGTGTTTTTAAGGCAAATGCCAACCAATGCCTTAAGAGTACTAGTTAAGGAATCAAAAGTGAAAAACTTTTATTGAAAAATGTAGTATTAATGTTACCAATGCATTAAATGCTCTATATTTTTCAATAAAATTTTTCTATTTCACGATTTCTTAACTTTAGGGCACTCTTTGTGAGGACCCTTGAATGTTTATCACAAATGGTCAGGAAATACTTATTCTCCCTGGCAACCTCATCCTTTTCAGTTTATTTATTTATTTCAAGTCTTGTAAAGATGATATGCTGGGCGTATGTGTTTTTTTATAGTCACTGTCCTGCATTTATTTGAATCTTTTGTAAAATTTCTGTGCTCCTTATTTCGAGTCTCTGGACCGATTACTTGTAAAGGTCGGGAGAATTTGTAATAATAGCAGATTTTTTACTTTTAGCTTGTTTCCAATCTCGATATTCATATACAATTTTTACATGCATGTTGACTTATCGTGATAGTGAATTAGTGATGCCTAGCTGAACATCATTCTCTTTATGATTTTGTACTTGGAAAGTTCTGTGGGAGTTGATTGATTTTGGCCATTACTGTGATGACTGTTGCAAATAGGTCACTAAGTTTCACATGAATTTCGGTCTCCCACGGACCATTGCCTTGATAAGCGACTAACACTGCATGAGAAATAGTAAGGACCTTAATGAGTAATAAGACCCAAATTAATAGAAAATATAGGGGCCCGTATTTCGTTAATAGGGACCAAAATCCAACGAGTGAAAAATAAAGACCTTTATAATGGGATGCTTTGCTTGATAATTTCATCTTACATGATTTTGCATATGCAAGAACAAACGTGTTTATTGAACGTCACATATTAATGTCTACCAATGCTACTACTACTAATGTCACAGAAGGTGGTTGCCAACGCAAATAGGGCAGCAGGGTTGACTAGTCAGGTGATCCAGTAAAGGAAACTACAGGGTCTATGTATTGCAAGTTTGCAACTTCAAACACTGTTATATCTGGACCTGGAGCTTCCTGTTTGGAAATTGAAATCTGTCAACCAAAAAGCCTCCAGTTACAGGCATTGTACACTGTAGGTTTTAAAGGCATTCTCAAAACAATCTTTTAAAAATTGGTATAACATGAATAAAGTTAAACTAAATGCAACTGCAAGTCAGTGCTGATGATAGAAGCAAAGGAAATTGTATATTTCTCATCTCTCCCAACCCAATATTCATATATGGACACTTTAAAGAGTTATTCCTACTTCTGACAAATACACAAATTTGAAGACAGTTAGCAAATGAGAAATTCCAGCCAAGAAGAAACTAATGATTGTTTGTTTCAGACTGAAAATATATTTGGCGAGGACTGCGGAGAGCCAGTTTCAAGTAAAAAGCTTCTACTGCAATATGACCGAGATGTACTCGAAGATGAAGCAAGATATCTTCCATCCCCGCTGTTAAAATTTCCTTCGTTTCTGAGCTTTTTCCCTTTGCTTCTTCTGCCTCTGTGCTGACTTCCCTGACATTCTTCATCTTCAACATCTTTTAGAAAATCACTGTGCATTGGTTCTGATGTCTCATACAAAAGCCTAAGGACCTGTTTTATTGAGGGCCTTGCCCTTCCTTCTCTGTGGGTGCACCATCCTACTATAGAGACAACTGTTTGAAGCTGATCCAAGTCAAAAGACTCCCTCACATTGGGATCTACTAGCTCTAATAATCTAGTTTCTGATTCCATGTATGGTTGGGCCCATTCTAACAAATTCTTATTATCTTGAATAGCTCGCCTTCCTGTCACAATTTCCAGTAGTAACACCCCAAAACTGTATATATCGCTTTTCTCAGTTAGCTCTTGAGTAACAACATACTCCGGATCCATATAACCTGGAATGCATTTAACATCCAGAATTCAGTATTGTCAAAGATGGTGGTTTGTGCCTGGAATTCCTCAGATATAGGACCATCTTTTGAAGCATATAAGACCGATATCACCTAACGAAAATACAGTGAAGGAGGAGAGAATGTTTATACCTGGAGTTCCCCAGATTTCGGTGTTTACGGGTTCAAAGCATACTGAACCATCTTTTGAAGCTTGTGCAAGGCCAAAATCAGCTATCTGTGAAATGGTGTAACACAGGAAAAAGAATTAGTTAAGACTTAATAGCATCTAATGGAACAGTGTGGGTTTGCATTCATAATACATAACATCAATTAATCTTGCACTGTTTTAAACTCGTCGACTACAAAAATGAATTGAATATCAATAGAAGAGGTGGCATGCGGTCAGAGAATCATCCAACCTTAGCAACAAAGTTCTCATCTAGTAAAGTGTTGCTAGACTTGATATCTCTGTGACACAGAGGAGGATCACAATAGAAATGAAGGTACTCCTGCACAAGAGAAAAGGAGATTGAAAATAAAATCAATAAATTAAAAAAAAAAAAAAAGATAGAAAATGAAGAGATAGATTACCAGTGCATTAGCCACGTCAATGGCAATCTGGATTCTAGTTCGCCAACTTAAAGGTATTTTACCAGGGGCTGTACAAATCAACAAAATATATCACTTAAGGGTTTAGTAGGTGAAACAAGCCAACAGATTGTCAGTTTCCTCACTATCTTAATGCCACTATTTTGTTGCATTGCATCTGCGTATTATTTCCATGTTCAGTATGGCTGAAGGTGATACTAGTTAGAAAATGTTGCAGAAAGGCGCACAAGATCCATATGAACATGAATGCATGCACATGAGAGGGAGATGGAGGTCCTATTTGTAATCCGACCAAATCATTTCCTGAATATGCTATTGAAATTAATGTATAGATGAGAGGCATACAGTGAAGATGATCTTTTAAGCTTCCATTTCCCATGTACTCATACAACAGAAACCTGCCATCAGACGTGCAGAAGGGTTTGATTCGCTGGTATATGTTGCCAAAGAACATAAGCAAGCACACAGAAAAAGATACCTCTCTCGTTTATTGATGCAAAATCCTCTTAATGCAACAAGATGCCGATGGTGCAGCCGAGCAAGAAGCTCAATTTCTCGGCAGAACTCATCCTCTCCCTGTTCTGAGACTCTGTCCATCCGCTTTACTGCTGCAACCTGGCCATCACTAAAATGAGCTTTATATACTGTTCCAAACCCCCCTTGGCCAATGATGGTGCTAAACCCCTCTGTTGCCTTCTTTATTTCTTTGTAGTTGAATTTTCGGAACATAGATGAAGAGCCTGCACCCCCCAAACCCCAAGGAAAAAAAAATCCACCCCAAACAGGAAGCAGAGGAACCCAGGATAAATAAATAAATAAAGCACTGGTTTTGATATGTTACTGCTAAGAAAGAAAATAAAAAATGTGATAAACCAGAACCTCACCTTCCTGAAATTTCCATGTTGCACAAGGAGGCAAGGTTTTCGAAAAGGTTTTAACAAAATCATCAGGCTCATCTAGCTCTCTGCTTTTTCGGCGAATTAGAACAATCAAGACTATGAGCATCATAACAGCAACAGCTGTAACTGCAATAGCAATACATGGAACTAATGTCAAGTGATATGAATGGTGGTTTCCCTTAGAAGGTACACCTAACAATAGTTGACTTGGGCTATCAGCAGCAACCAGTGGACTTGGAGAAGCCTCAGGAGCAGGCAAGGATGGGGATGACTCTGAAACTAGCATCACAGTTGCAAAAATATGATCAGCTAAGTTTTATTTTATCAGTAACAATATACAGACTTCATTTTATATGTTGAAAAATGAACATTTTGGTCTTTGACTAGGAATCTCCACAGGTATGGCTGTGGGATTAAACATTTAATAGGAAAAAAAAAAAATGAAAAGAGCTGCAATTTATCCAGTTCTTCCAAGCATAATTCAGTTTTAGAATGAATTTTGAATACTGTTTTCTATTCATGCCTTGACATACCAATTGAATGGGATATGAGCAACCATTGCTTACTTTGTGAGAAGCTAACATTCTAAGGTTGAGATATCACCCAATCTGATTGCTTCATATGATAATGAGTCTCATACATACAATTATGTATGTAGAAGCATTAATAAATGAATAAACTCATGCACATAGAGACATCTGAAGAGAGAGTATAAAAAAGATTATCCTTACAACTTTCAATTTAAAACTGTTATTACCTGGAAGCCCGAGAAGTCCTTGAACCCCAAAGAAACAACTTGCAATGTCAATGGTAAATCTCTCATCAACTTGGCTTGCTAGTGCAGCAAAAGTGGCATCACGACATGTACTTAGTGTTATATTATCTTCAATTCCTAAATGATGCAGATAACCAAAGCCGGCATTTAAGCACTTCTTACATTTACCTTCCTTTCCAAGTGGCGCTTTGCAATATTTTGTGACCTCCACAAATCTGGGAGATTGCAGCATCTGCATAACACTACTTCGACCCTTACATTCATAATTAACGGGTATTTTTGTCCCGAATCCACAGAAAACTGTTGCATTTTGTGGAACTCCATAAAGTCGCAAGGTCTGTGATATGGTTTGGAGGCAGATATCGGAGGTATCCAGAGGGACTCCTAGGTTGCTTGTTGCATTAGCAAAACGAGCAACAGAAATTGCAATGTTAGCATTAATGTAGCGGCAACATTTTCCCCTGTCACCTTGGTTAGAGCATAAAGAGGATGCCAGTGTAAAGTTTGAAGCAGTAAAATCCAAAGGGCAATCTGCAAAAGGAGTGGCAATATCAGATCACTAAATCACATTCTGTAATCCTTCACCTGCAAAGCCAACATTTTACTACCAGTACTTATTTAAAGATTGACCATTCATGATAACTCTCATAACTTATAAGGTTAACATGCAGCTGCAATTCTCAAGATAAAATATAAATACTGTTTCTGTGAGAGTATTCAGGATGGAAGATATAAAGCTATAACCCCAAGAAAATTTGTATCTTTGTTTCATGACATTCCCACTGGATGGATACATGCTTCTTTTATTACTATTATTGTTTCCAGTTATTATATGTGCAATGTGAAAGCTTTTGGCTTCCTAACCAAGTCAAAATTCCCCTTGGATAAATCTTGAATTTTGAAAAAAATTGTGCAAGAGCATCTAGCTTAATGAAATGAGTTGGTAACCAATCAAGATTCACAGAAAGCTCTAAGCCTGATGTTCATATGCATGCCTCATATTCATGCGAAACACATATTTTGACATTATCTCTCAGACATGGGAGAAAATGACCGAGAATAATATTGAAATAAATATGGAGTTGATGTGATTTTATAGATTATCTTTTACTTCAGAGCAATGTTATATTAAGGATGCAACAGGTTCTCGAACTTATCCTCCAGAGGAACAAAACAAGAAAGCATGTTATACTTCAAGGTTCCTAAAATCTTATGCTATCCAGTGAAATCCCAGCAATAGTTTATATAGCTAAGGTGCCTCTTCATACAAAAGTTCTTTGGGGGGCCAAATCATGGTCAAAAAACAAACACCAGTAAAACATTGTTCTAAAATTATAATGTAACTATAATAGTAGGGGCAGCAAAGATCAAACTCATGACTGTTTTATCAAGGACACAAATGGTTTTGCATCTCTCATAACATGCCTTAAATTTCATAACAAGTGTAAACATATCCATTTTATACAGTTTACACCAGTAAAAAAAATACAACAGAGAATGTAAGCTATGCAGGGATAGGCTTATGTAATTACTAATCTAGATTAAATGCAGTCAAATATTGCCACTCTTCAGATGGTAACCCAGTGTCGGTCTCTCCACTCAGTCTGAGCAGACCATTCTAGAGTAAATGCTGTTATTTTGTTTGCAAGGCTATAAATCTGGGGTGTGCTGAAAATTTTCTATACTAATTGCTACAAATCCATCAAGATACTTCTTCCCAAGTTCAAGCAACTTTGTTTTGGAAAAGGTCAAAAAAAAAAAAAAAGTGGGAAAGAAGGTGAGATAAATGTTAGTAAGGCATTCCTTTTGTTTCCCAAACAAAAGCTAAGAATGAGTAGTTGACTAGGTCATGAATTCAAAGGGGGTAGACATTAAGCAATCACAATTATCACGAATGTGTAAATGCGGCAAGAATATCAATCAGATAGAACAAGCTTCATTGAATAGCCATTCTCATTAATTGTTAACTGCATCGTTTCTAACTAACAGAGCAATGCGACAAATCAATGCACTTGTTTCTCAACTGGGTCTAATAAGAAAGGAAAAAGGGTAGAAGATACTGAAGCAAGAGCCAAGAAAGGAAAGAACTTTACCAGCCATTACGAGAGGGAGCTGCATTCCAAGTAAAGGTAACAATCCCAACAAGGAGGAAAGTCCGTAGAGGAGCATGGTGGAGTTGAAAAAGAAGAAAGTTGAGAGTACTACTGCACAGTGAAGAATTTAAGGGCGTGAAGGTACAATACAATTATACAAGAAGGTACCTAACCCATTTTGGGAACACCGTTGTTCACTTACTCTTGTATTGGGTATTGAATTTGTTGCAATAGGTTTGAGACTTTTCAGAATGACTGGTGGCCGGGTAACTGTGTATGTGCGTGTGGGATAGTGAGAGAGAGAGAGAGAGGGGGTTTTGTACTAGTACTTTTGTTTGGCTCTAATAAATGTGCAGTGAAGAAGAAGACCAACAATTTTTTTGTGCTTTCGTGGGGTACACCTTTATTTGCTTCAGATTCCAGATGCCAGAGGTTCCTTTCATGTTTTTGTCACGCCATGCCATCTCAAAATATTAATGTGATAGTATTTGTTAGAACTTCAAAGCTAATGCCTGATACTACTATTTAATTTATGCACAAAAAGAAATTAAACTTGGACTTAACATGAAATAAATTGGTTAAATGCGAATTATTAAATTTACTTTAAAATCTAAATTGTTGAATATAGTGTAATATTTAATTTGATTTATGCAAAAAAATATTTTTTCTTTTATATATAAAATAACTGAAAGCATTATTCTTTTTTTTTTTGGTGCGCACTTCCTGTTTTGCTACATTTATGACACTAAATATGTCCAATTATTTTATAGTAATTTTGATTTGTCTTTTTTTTTTTCAATTTATTTTGTGGGTGTGTGACAGTGTGACTTTTTTTTTGGCATGCAATGCAATAGAAGCTTTGGTTTGCCTTTTGACCTTTTTAATCGATGATAAAGCTTTAAATGCCTCAATTTTCCCTTTTAAGTACTTTAATAGCTAATGGCTAAATGAGGTGTTACCGGTGTTTAGTTTCAAATCTATTTTGGTACATAAAATATGTTCAAAAAGACAGATTCTTTTCTTACATATTGTAAAAGCTTAATCCTTGACGTGGCTACTGGTATTTCTTTCCGTTTCGGCCAGAATTAAGGGTGGTTAGAGGAGAGGTTTGTCACGCTCAAAGTCCTAATTAACCTCAACCGTTTAGGTTGAGGGCCACACAGAACAGGTCTCTGCATCATCTCTCCCATATATAATCATACAAATGTATACCATGGACTTAGCTGTATCACCATGTGAGGTTCAGTGGGACCTATGACATATGCACTAGCATGTGTCGATTATAGTATTATGTATGGTGGCCTCAGGCAGCATCAAATGGCGTAGAATGGCATGGGATGGATCGACGCAGTCAACAAACTGAAGGATGTCTTTTTCTGTCGACAAATCCTGTATTCTTATATTATTTTTTTATAGCTTTGATTTAAACACTATTAAATTAATATATTTTTAAAAAATATTTTGTAATTATAAAAAATAACTTGAAATTATAATAGTGTAGAAACTAAGTGAATGAATGTCTCGAGAGCATAGCCTAGTGGTAAAACATATGTAAATATTGTGTGGGCATCGGGAGCACGAATTGGAACTCGTAATGCTCCACTTCTCTTTCCCCTTTACCATATTTACTAGACCAAAATAAACTAAGTGTATGAATTGAGTGTCAGAACATACACTCTATTTTGTTTGCCCACGGATTTGTTTCTAAAACATGCCGTCTAGATAATTTTATTTTAAGATATTGATTATGTACAAAATTTCTAAAAAACGATATTATGCAAAGAGAAGTTCTAGCAATACACTATTTAACACATTCTTTCCAACACTTTCTCTATAATTGGTTGAAGTTCACATGGATCTCACTATTCCCATTTTCAAAGTGGTTTGACCGGCATAAAATTCAACCAATCATTAGAGAGAGTTTGAAAGAGAGTGTTAAAAAGGGATTTAGCTCCTCTAAAGTGAGCAATTCACTTTAAAGTGTGTTGAGGCGTTGTGCGAATTTGGTGCTTAGCCGACTAGCCGATTGCTCAGCTGGTGAGTCGTTTGCTCAGCTGGATAGGCGTTTGCTTAGCTGATAAGATGATATGTCAACTAACTCGCACTGCTAATAGTGATCCCCTTTTTGATCCAGCGATTACGCCAAGGAAGAGACTTTGTTCCTCAGCTGCGTGTTCCTAGACTACTCCAGAAAGCGTCTAGTGTAGAAGGTTGAACTACCACACTAAGGTTGCATGAAAATAAAGAATAAAAACGATAAAGGAAAGCGATAAAGTAAAGATAATTGTAAAGACTTGTTTTGATTGAATGGGTGTGTTGAATACAATCTGTACAATTGGTATTTATAGACAAAGACTACCTAAGAAATCTATATTTACCCTATTTGCCACGTTCTTAACCCATTAACTCACATATTACATCATATAAGATCATGGCTAACAACATAAATATAAGTAACTACCCCGTCAGCTAAGTTATGGCCCAAAAGTGCTTAGTTAGCTAACGTATTGACTGTCATATCACCTAACCACGTCCTCCACAATCCTATTTTTAAGGAAATAGGCCTTCCATCACGTCTTTGACTTGGCCAGCTCATATAATTCGCATATCTCTTCAGCCGGCTAAGTTATGGGCCAAACGGCTAACTGCCTATCAGCTGACCATGTTCTCCATAATCCTATTTTTAAGGAAATAGGTCTTCATACATGTTCTTGACTTGGTCAACAAATAGAATCCACATATCTTCTTAATCAGCTAAGATATGGGCAAAAAATCCACTATAACGGCTAATTTATCTACCACTTAACCATGTTCTCCATTTTCCTATTTTCAAGGAAGTGAGTGCACGTTTTTGAATTGTTTATCCCTTGATTCCAGGTGGTTACCTTCTAATCTTCACATTTTCTCTCTGAAACCACCTCTAATCTTCTTCCCAAAAATCTAGGAAAGTGGTTGCCGCGCTTTGACTTGGTCATTTCTTCCTTTTTAAATATATTCGTAGTCTCTTGGGCCCTTAATCAACATTCACACAAGCCAATAAGACCCATTTAACAGCCTCCAAGCCCATTTAGACTTAGCAGCCACGTGCAGCTAATTCTATGTCAGTTGTTGCATCAGCTGATACTATGCCAGCTGATTCTGCGTTAGCTGAGTCTGCGTCAGCTGATTCTGCTCAACTGTTTACATATTATTATATTATATATGTTATTATATTTTATATATGAAATATTAATATTTTTTTTATATATTAATATTCTATTTTGTTTGGTTCCCCTCATCTCAGGCGACTGACCTTGGATTTAGCCGATCTTGCCATAGCCGACCTTGAGTTAGCCGATCATGATTCAGCTGATATGGTTGCAGCTGATTAAAACTCAGTTGTTAGGCAAATACTTGTACTTTTATCTGAGTGGCTAATATATGATCTGACCAACTATTTTTTTGGTGTAAACATATGCCCCCTGTCTCTTTTAGCTGACGTCAATAAGAGGAAGCTGAAAGATGTATTATGTCAGCTGAACTTCTTTTTGCCTGATGCTCTGACTTTTGACTAATACGGCTTTGTTGCATATGGAAACTTAATCTTCTGGAACAACTAGGTTCGTAGATAGTAGACTCACGATGTCAAAATGACACTGCTAAATGCCTCCCAGCTTTATATGATCCAGTCGATCTGAGAAACTTAACATTACAAAGACATTGAGTTTGCAGATAGTAGTCTTATGTTGCCAATTTGGCACAGCTAAATGTCCCCCCCATTTTCTTCATTCAATTAGGCTGCCATTTTGTTTCCATTACTTATGCATCAACTATTTTCATTTATCATTTAATGTAGGAAATGGTAAGCCGAACATCAAAACCATATTAGAGAATGTAGCCAGGAATAATTCTACATCAGTCGTCATTTTAGCTACACCCTTGTCAGCTAGCGTTTTCTTCAAGATCTCGGCTGCCATGTTATTAGCTACCTAATCACTATGGTAATCAGATGCATCCTCAGACACATCATAATCATCCATATGGACTATCTCCCAGTTAGATCCCCTTTTATTCTTCTCAAGAATGAATCGTTCAACCATGGAAGCATTGGTCGTCAGCTGACTCAAGTCTGAAAATTCACCGGGGATCAACTCTTCTTTCATATGTGGGAGCATGTTATCCACCACTATTGAAGTATATTCTGCCTCTGGAAGCCACCTTGTACACCTACTACTCAGCTTCCTGAATCTTTCTATGAAGTCAGCAACTGTCTCATCCTCTTGTTGTTTCAAATTCATCAAGTTGGCTGCTGTAACTTCAAGTTGAGGTTTATAAAACCTATCATGGAAGCATCTTTCTATGTCTGCCCAGTTTACCACAGAATTAGGAGGCAATGAGGAATACCAACCAAAGGCTCTCCCTGTCAATGACAAAGGAAATAACTGTAACTTATAGTATTCATTCTGATTCGCCTCTCCACACTGAGCAGTAAATCTGCCAATATGTTCAATGGTAGACATGTCATCTTCTCCTGAGAAAGTTGTGAAATTCGGGGTCTCAAACCCACTTGGTAATGGCATCATTTTGTCCACCCATCCTAGATATGGCTTTCCATACACAGGCCTACCTAAAGGCCTTAGTTGTACGCCAAAGTGTCTTCGCATTGCCTCAACTATCATGTTGGGATCAACTGACTGAGGGACAACTGGTCTACTCTCAACCATTATCGGCTGGACAAAATTTGGTACGAAGGTTAGAGTTGGACCGTGTTGCATTATTGGCATTGCTGCCTCTTGAAGCGACATTTGATAAATTTGCTTCAGCGTGTTTGGAATCATTGTTTGATTAGTCGCAGTAGGTGGAGTTAGTATCCATTGCTACTCTGCTGCATAATCACCAAGATTCTCATATTGAGTCGTGTGAACGGCTGAGTCACTATTCAAGAAAGGTGGAATGGTATTCCATGGCTACTCTCCGTTATAATCTTCAGATGTTCTATACAAAATCCTACAAGGATTTGAACCCACTTCGCCATAGGGAGGCAGTTCTGGGACAGACTGACATAATGGCTGATTAGCTAAGGTAGGTGGAATATTATTCCATGGCTGCTGCCTCATATAATCATCAGGTAGCTGCGTCTGCATTCCAGAGCCCAGAGCTTGATAAGCAACAAGTCCTTGATTGGTGGCCTGTATAGTCGTACCATAAGCCGGAGTATTTGACATAACAAACGACCTTCCAATTTGTCCTACTGTATTATCAACCATATCATTTACCCCTATTTGGCCCCCTGGGTTAATAGTAGCAAACGTATTCGGCAGACCATGTAGTAAAGGTCCTGCCTGAATAAAGTCCAGCTGAACTTGTGGTAAAGGTTATACCTGAACAAGTGGTTGCTCTTGTTGGGGTACTCCAAAGTTGAACATGGTGTTCACCTTCCTGGTCCCACCGGGCGTGCCAATTTGTTGAGGCATTGTACGAATTTGGTGCTTAGCCGATTACTCAGCTGGATAGGCGTTTGCCCAGCTGATAAGATGATATGTCAACTAACTCGCACTGCTAACAGTGATCCCCTTTTTGATTAAGCGATTACGCCAAGGAAGGGACTTTGTTCCTCAGCTGCGGGTTCCTAGACTACTCCATAAAGCATCTAGTGTAGAATGTTGAACTACCACACTAAGGTTGCATGAAAATAAAGAATAAAAACGATAAAGAAAAGCGATAAAGTAAAGATAATTGTAAAGACTTGTTTTGATTGAATGGGTGTGCTGAATACAATCTGTACAATTGGTATTTATAGACAAAGACTACCTAAGAAACCTATACTTACCCTATTTGCCACGTTCTTAACCCATTAACTCACATATTACATCATATAAGATCATGGCTAACAACATAAATATAAGTAACTACCCCGTCAGCTAAGTTATGGCCCAAAAGCGCTTAGTCAGCTAACGTATTGACTGTCATATCACCTGACCACGTCCTCCACAATCCTATTTTTAAGGAAATAGGCCTTCCATCACGTCCTTGACTTGGCCAGCTCATATAATTCGCATATCTCTTCAGCCAGCTAAGTTATGGGCCAAACGGCTAACTGCCTATCAGCTGACCATGTTCTCCATAATTCTATTTTAAGGAAATAGGTCTTCATACATGTTCTTGACTTGGTCAACTCATAGAATCCACATATCTTCTCAATCAGCTAAGATATGGGCAAAAAATCCACTATAACGGCTAATTTATCCACCACTTGACCATGTTCTCCATTTTCCTATTTTCAAGGAAGTGGGTGCACGTTTTTTGAATTGGTTATCCCTTGATTCCAGGTGGTTACCTTCTGATCTTCACATTCTCTCTCTGAAACCACCTCTAACCTTCTTCCAAAAAATCTAGGAAAGTGGTTGTCGCGCTTTGACTTGGTCATTTCTTCCTTTTTAAATATATTCGTAGTCTTTAACATCACACAAGCCAATAAGACCCATTTAACAGCCTCCAAGTCCATTTAGACTTAGCAGCCATGTGCAGCTAATTACGTAATATTTCTTTACATCGGTGATCTGATGCCGATTGATTCTGCGTCGGTGATGCACTTTATGTTGCTCCTCCGCTGCCTATCTCAGCTAAGTAGTTTTGTTTGGTTCCCCTCATCTCATGCGACTGACCTTGGATTTAAAAACTGTTACTCTGCTTATGCAAGAGTCTTTTGCAAATTGTATCTGAATTCTACTTTCTAAATTTCATACACTTTTAGGGAAAATATGTTGTTACATTAAGAATGTGAGCCTCTTCGTACCATAAAAATCAATGGTGTATTTATTCAGCTTCTAGCATTATTTCCCAAGGTCATGGTATTTGCAAGCATAATTGAAAATTGCATTCAACCAAAATTTTCATACCTGACATGTAATCATTTGTATTCCACCCCCATGGTTGAATCTCATGTGTTCCATAATTGATCATATTTTGTTGCATTGCATCTGCGTATTATTTCCATGTTCAGTATGGCTGAGGTGATACTAGTTAGAAAATGTTACAGAAAGGCGCACAAGATCCATATGAACATGAATGCATGCACATGAGAGAGGGAGATGGAGGTGCTATTTGTAATCCGACCAAATCATTTCCTGAATATGCTATTGAAATTAATGTATAGATGAGAGGCATACAATGAAGACGATCTTTTAAGCTTCCATTTCCCATGTACTCATACAACAGAAACCTGCCATCAGACGTCCAGAAGGGTTTGATTCATTGGTATATGTTGCCAAAGAACATAAGCAAGCACACAGAAAAAGATACCTCTCTCGTTTATTGATGCAAAATCCTCTTAATGCAACAAGATGCCGATGGTGCAGCCGAGCAAAAATCTCAATTTCTCAGCAGAACTCATCCTCTCCCTGTTTTGAGACTCTGTCCATCTACTTTACTGCTGCAACATGGCCATCACTAAAATGAGCTTTATATATTGTTCCAAACCCCCCTTGGCCAATGATGGTGCTAAACCCCTCTGTTGCCTTCTTTATTTCTTTGTAGTTGAATTTTCGGAACATAGATGAAGAGCCTGCACTCCCCACCCCCCAGGAGAAAAAAATCCACCCCAAACAGGAAGCAGAGGAACCCAGGATAAATATCATTGGTATTGGATGCATCGTTAGGTTGTACCGAGTCAAATCTGCTCTTTTTTTCCGTTGCAGAAAGGAGATCCCTTCCCCACCGCTTTCAAAAATGATGATGATGAAGTCCGCGGGGCTGCAGGTACTATGGATCCTCTGACTCCCAATCAGGTTGCCTTCCCGGGTCTCATTGGTCTTGCCTGTAGGTCGTGATGTGCCTTGAGATGGCCGTCTCTTGTCCCCCTGCCGATGGGGAATCCGCTCTCGAGTCGTCGCGTCTAGCCCGTTCTTTAGGTACCTTTTGAAGGCAGGGAGTGTGACAACATACACGCTTCCCTTTACTCCATGGGCCTTCTCATCAGTTGCAGGGGTTGGTGGCCCGAAATTGACTTGGCTTTGCCAAAAGGCCTCATCTCTAGAAGCCCGGCTCGCGAGGCGTCCCTCTCGCAGTAGGGTTCTAAACCTCGCCTCGCTCTTGTGACATGCTATGTTTCCCCTCTTCATTCCCAAGTAAAGGGTGAGTCCCATGCGTCAGTTTGTGGATCGCGGTCTCACGTACTAATCCCTATAGGTCCCCGTAGTAGGCCGACCGCCCTACCTAAACCAATCATCATATCGGTCCCTAGGCCCCATTGCTGGAAAGGCTCGGCTTCAAAACCGTACGTGGAGCTTTCACCTCATACGGCTCCTCTAGGGATGGAGGTAGGCCCAGCCCAGGCAGGCTTGTGCGGTTAAGGTTGTTGTACACGACCTCATCAAAAAAAGAAGGTTGTAATAACGAAAGGGACATCTGAGAATTTTGTCCAAGCTAGTGGAACAAGAAAGACATGGGACTGCTCATTTAAAAGAAAATTTGTCCCTTTACATAGGCGGGTCCCCTGTCTTGGAGCCCCTGCCTCACTTTCTCTAACAAGTTGAGCTCCAGAGCGTCTCTTTTCCAAACTGGGAGCCAATGCTGCTGCTGGTCCAGCAGGTCGCGCCTCTGGTCCAAGAAGTCCATAAAGGCTTTTTTCGGATTGTAGGGGGCCTCTTCGGCCAAGGACGGATGCCGGGAAAGCACCTCTTGAAAAAGAGACAAACAGTTATGTCTCCGTTCCTGGATCTGTAGGTCCCTGCTCTCAAAGTCAAGTAAGCAGTTATACTCGCTTTGAGAGGCAGCTTGCTCTAGCCCTAGTTTTAGGTTTTTCCAGTACTCCCATTTTGCCTTATCTAGCAGAAAGGGACTATTGTCCCGCTCGAGTCTTTGAACTCGATTGTGCAGGGACGCTTCCAAGCTAGCATTGGGGACCACAGATCCTTGGTGCGAAGGTCCGGCTTCATCACACCTTGGGATCGACGAATTAACAGACGTGCCCTCCATTTTCGTTTCGGAAAAGGGCTCTGCTAAGACGTCGAGGTCAAAATTCGTCCAACCTGAGTCCCTACTGCTACCCCCTATGGGACTGGAACCCTCTCCTGGCTTCGATCCGAAAAAATAGGAATTGATATCTCCTTCCTCCCCACTAAAAATTAGAGAAAGTAGATAAGTATTGAAATAAAGACCGAAGCAAGAAATAAAGTAGATTCGTAGAGAATAGCCAAAAAAAGATATGAAAAAGAGAATTGATATGTAGACAAATAGAAGTAGAAAGTCAGACTTTTTTTTTGTTTTACACAACGAAATAAAAAGATACAGCCCAAAAGAATGATAGAAAAAAAAAGTCGATTTTTACCAGTGATCATTATAGCGCTTCCTTCTGATCCTAGAAAACGTCTGAAAAAACCTGCCAAGGAACTACCAACCAATAAGGGGCAAAAATGGGATTAGTTTATTAATGCAATGATGAAAATTGTGAAATTTCATGGCATATTACTATTGATGAAGAAAGAGATTATTCCCTAAGTGCTTGTCTGTAGAAAGAAGAGAAAGAACTTGGAGTTGGCGCCTACATAACAGGTTGCTTGCTTACCAAGCCATCCTGGCTTTTCGCTCCTCCAGATCGATTATTATTTTTGACTTTTTTTTGTTTGACCAACAGAAAGGATGGGACTAGCGGGCGTTGAACCCAACGAAGTGACTTTTGAATCTACAACTAAGGGAAAAAGAAGTTCGAATTGCATGTGTTAAGCAAAGCATGCACAATGGAAAAAAAGAAGATCAAACTCCTCAATAGTCAGATAGGATCGTAGGCGTACGGTGACCGGCTTCGCGAGACCATTTTGATCTACACATAGCTAAGCTCTATTGGGCGGTGGCTTATCGAAGCAAATCTCGTACTTTAGAAGATCAGCAATAATAAGACTTGCCCTTTCGGTGAAGTAAAGTTGCTTTCTTCTCATACGATATTTCTAGTTGGATGAAAACAGCGCTCCTAAATGAGGCCTCTCCTGACAATTCAAGAGTTTATTAAGAAAGGCTCTGATTCTTTATTTGATTTTTAGAATATAGGAAGGAGATCTGACTTCTTAGAAGGAGATGAGCTACCTGGACCTTTGTATGTACGGGTCTCGGTAATTGAAGAGAGAAGATAGGAAAAAGACAGAGGAGTACGCGAAACTATCATTCTATGCTCAACCTTCTGACCAAGAACACCTAAGACAGATAAATAGAGGATTTGAACCTGTAATGTGTACTTAAGGGCTAGATAGACAGATGCCTTCCTATCTTCCTTCTTTACTAGACTAAAAGATGGATAGATCTAATACGTGAATTGTTTTAATCACAGGTAGCGAAACCAAGAAAGAAAGGATTCGCGAGTGGTGCCTCTTTCCTATCTATTTTATGATATTTCTTCGCCAATACCTTTTTTTTAGCTTTCCTTTAGCAGCTACTTTTTTTTCCCAGTCCAAGCCCAATCAGAGTAGTAAGTGTGCCTGCTCCGTCCTTCTTTGATGAAATGGATGCTTTAGGGGAAGGAGGGACTTCACTAAAGATGGTCTGTCTGCACACCAGGAAGGGAAGGCCTCAGTGCAGATAGTTCAAGGCTGAGGTCAAGCTATGGGCGCAAGGAGGTCTAGTAAGTTCCTTTTTCGTCTTTTGCTTGTCATTGGATTGGAAGCCGTAGGTGATGCCTTCTTCAATGAGATAATTTGTCTTTAGCAAGAAGCAAGCCATCTTCAAGCTGTCGAATATAGATTGAAGAGGGTAGTCGTAGATCAGGGGAATCAAACAAATCCCATTGCTCCAACCAACACATTTATATAAGCTAAACCTCATGTTTTGCCGGATAACAGGTCGGGAAAGAAAGGGTAGCAGATCCTTTCTTCGGAGGGAGATTTTATTTCGTAAGGTTTGCTTAGCGCAGGTGAGTCCCAAGCAATACTAGTTTATACTATCTATAGCAGCCAAGAGTTCACATCTGGTCAGCCTTTTCGATAACTTTGACTGTTAGGAGGATCCCTCAACTCTTTATCTTTCTCTTTCATGTTTAACCCCATGTCATTCCAGACTACAGCCTTCATGAGACAGTCTTAGTGATGAAATCTTATCTCGCCCTTTGGGCATTCCCCCTAGTTGCTTTGGCCGGACCACCTTCATCAGGTTTTGATTTGCCTTTTCCTTTGCTTTTGCTTTCTGGATGATTAGAGATCTTACTAGCAAAAGGGAGAAAAGCTTACCTTAGCTATGGTTAAGTCATCACTTCGGCTAGTTCGTAAAAGAGCAAGGAAGCACTAGTTCAAGTACACGGAGACGCTGCCCTATCTATCTTTCTCCTCTCGAGAACGGTAACAGGCAGACGTAGCACACACACTTTACTAATAGCGAGAATCACAGACCAGCCCTGCAGTTCCTCTCTTTCGAGAGTCGAAATAGGATCGGGAACAATAGGAATGTCACCATCCTTATACAATTGATAACAAGCGATCGGACTCAAAATTGGGTACTACTATAAGTCACATTCCTAGCGAGGCATGACAGAACCTAAGTCTTTACCAATGAAACATGGATTTTTTCCAATGCCAATGAGTCCTTTTAGTCTCCTCCGTCATGAAGACTCAACTAAGGCAACTCATTATTGCCACTCGGGGCGCCTTCACCGACTCAGGACAGGAGCTCAGCATCGTGCGGTTCACCCAAAATGCGCATGTGCCTTATCTCTCTCCCCAATGACTATGTAACAGAGCCACCACCTACTTACTCGGGGTTGGAATGGTATAAATAAGGTTATGATGGGGGGTTGTATACGATACGGTGGTTTCAGTGATAATAAAAGCAGGTTTCATTATCGAGAAGCTAATCCGGCTTGTAGTTTGAGGGAGATACCCGGCTGGTGGAGGTCTCTTACCTATAGACTTGACTCTCACAAAGGCGAAAAGGAGGACTTCTTTGAAAATAGAAATTTTTTAGACCGGGAAATTAAAGAGAAAAGAAGACCGTCCCATCTTGCGAGATCTCTCCATGATAAAGAAATCAGTTGAGACTGAGTAGGATTACAACACCCTTACTGACGATACACTAAATGGTGAAAAAGTTCCTCAGAAGATCCCTGCAGCTTAGGCGGCTTGGTTCGCTATCGTTATTCCACCGATTAAAGGTTTTCCTTGACTGTAGATTTAGAGTTTATACTTATAGCATACCGTCTCGATGGTTCCCCTCTTTACCAATCGGTACATTCCCCTATCTCTAAAGGGCTGCTTTAGCTCCCCAATTTGAGAGTGGAAGACTCGTACCTATTGCTGACTGGGAGTTTCCTATTGTTGCCTATTACTTGAATGGCACCCCTCTATTAGACCCTTGCGATCTTGTCTTCGGGGCAAAAGATCTTTTTTTCTACGTGCCTCTTTCGGTTGTTATCTAGCTTTACCGAATGAAGTTAGACACCTTCCTTTTCTGCTTTCAGATAAGTAGCTAAGTCATCTTAATCCAGCGACGAAAACTCTTGCGCTAGGAGAAAGGCTCAATCCCCTCACTTTGTCGCCCCTATCTCGTTAGCCGTTGCTTCTTCCCTCGTGATAACTCTTAGAAATAAGAGTTAT
Organism: Calophaca sinica; assembly: GCA_037113605.1. Lineage (NCBI taxonomy): Eukaryota > Viridiplantae > Streptophyta > Magnoliopsida > Fabales > Fabaceae > Calophaca > Calophaca sinica. The sequence continues at coordinate 95,398,521 of CM073734.1, read as the reverse complement.
TTATGCTTTTATGACTATGAATCATGTGAGTTTAAGAGTAATTTAGATCCTTTAATTATTAGAATTGTGTAAATAATGGGATTTCCCTTGCTTGGAGCTGTTTAAGGCACTTTGGTGTTTTTGTGACCATTTTGATGTGTTTTGACATTGTGCATGATTTTATTGAGAAATACTCAGTGCCAAATCTGGTACCATGGCACCGTACTCTGAAGTTACAGCCCCTGTCCTTACTGCAGTAGCGTTTTTAATTCATTAGAGCTGAAGGAAAGGACTCTGTCCTTTAGTGCAAGGTTGCAGCGTGTATTTCTGATGGTCTCCACTGTTCTGCGGTGTTTTCTCTCTCTGCTAAAGGACAAAAGCCTTTATTTTTGGGCTAAAAGGAATCAACTTTCATTAGGTTTACATTGGACAGCCCATTTGAGGAGAGGCTATAAAAGCAAAATGACCTAATCAAGGAGAAGAGGCTGGTGCAGGGGCTGTGTCCTAGATTAGAATTCGCTTTTATTCCTCTGGACAGCAGCTGCCATGCTCAACATCACCTTCATCCATCATTCTCCATTTCCATATCCCTTTCATACACCATTTTTATGAGAAAAACATGCTGAAAAACATGGATGCTGAACCAATCTCAGACATAGCAAGGAAATTCAGCAACAAGACATTGTTGTAGTGAAGTGTTCTCTCATCTTGACAGATTTGAAGGCCTCCACGTGCTGTTCTCTGCTTCTGTTTGTAATCATTTCTGCACTGCAGATTTTTGGTGCCATGGCATCGATTTTTGGCACCAGTTTCTGCTATTCCATGTTTTTGTTTATTATGAGCTAAATACTTTATGCTAGGATGATGTGATTTTGTATTGAATCCTTGTTGGTAAATGTCTATCAGTCTTTGCCTTTGAACCTTTGACTCATGCGCATTTATTTACAATATGCTTGACCTAAGTCTGGCCAACTTTTGTTGGGTACATGTATGTTAGGTGCTGAAAGGTGGTAACATGATGAATTCATGAGTTAATATGAGGGGTATTAATTAGGGACACTTTAATTAATTTTGATTAAACTAGACATAGGAAATCTATCTCATAGGGTGTTCTGGGTCACACTTAGAAGACAAGTGGGAACATAATGGGAGCTTAGACATAAGGTACCCTTTACTTAACCCTGGTGAAAGTATTGAAAGGTACACACATTAGTGCCCTGCGCCCAGTGCCAAATGGCACTGACTTATGGCACTGAAACCAACTTGGTGAAAGTAGGAATGAACTGAAATCCTAGCTGTTTTTCTCAGATTTTTATCACATCTTTTTAAGTTATTTTTACTGTCAATTGCACTTTAAATTACTGTCATCATCACCTCAAATTAATGTGTTGCTTGTTACTTTGTTTCCACTAATTAGATTAACGAAATTGGGAATTTGTGAAATTAACCGTAATCAATCCTCGTGGGAACGATCTCTCTTACTCTTTATTACTTGTTCACGATTGTGTATACTTTCACAACTGTTATTTCACACAACACCTCGCCTAAACATAAACTAATCCTACTCATATAGCTTGCGCCGAAGATTCACTACCAGCTCTTTTACCGCCCGTAGTTGACTGATTGGAGTCAGGAACTACTTTTTGGAATATTGCCCTTTCTTTTGACTTTACTTGCCCAAAAGAAATTCTATTCCTTGACACTATATATAGTTGGCTGAAACCAGAAAGGCCTTCAAACAATCTCGTACTTCTGGCTCTAGCCCGCTTCACTGCATGAAACAAACGTTAGGTTAGACCTATGGCATTTCTTCCCTAGAGACCTGTCCCCCCAACATTTCCTTTTGGTCTTCAGAGATAGACTTTGCTCTCTTATCTTTCAATCTGGACTTGCATGTGTTCCGCATATGACTATTTCGAGTGATTGCTGCTATCTGGCTTGAGTTAGACAAGCAGAGAAGGATCTTATGCCACCGGTGATCGGCCTGTCTATCTAGTATCTAGTACTAGGACTAGTAGAGTAGAGGCACTACTGGGTAGGGCTTCCTCGATCACAGCTTCTCGCTTAGCTAACTGCCAGACAAAGATGCAAATCAACTTCTTATATAGAATAAGATCGACACATTCAATGAAGCAGCCAGTCCGGCAAACAAGCTACTTTCTGATTCTAGGATTGGCGGATCCTGTATCTATTAGCATACTCATACCGGTAGTTAGACTAACACTCTCTCCCCAATCAACCGCAGTAACCGGCTGTAAGAGAGTTGACTGTCTACCTGATTTAGTCTACTGGCAATGAGTACCAGACTATGAGATAGCCTGGCTAGTGCATCCAATCAGATACCAGGCAGGAAGCTTATTGATTGTTTCCCCGTCTGCTTTCCTTAAAATCTACAGAATACGTTATAGATCAGCCTGCCAACCGTTCCACAGGAGCGGTTTGGTTGAAATTCCCATCCATAGGGAGTGTCGATAAAACCGTCATACACCACTTATGAAGGGGATGTAAAACACGCGGGATAACCCAGTTACCTATGGTAAATATCCTACGCTTCCCCCCACCCTCTATAGACTAACCTAGTCGGCCGAGGCTGGGCATAACCTCAGCAAACTCTGGACAAGGATGTCCGACTTTAACAGCTTCCTCAAATGCAAAACAACCTATCTACGAGATGAGTTCGTTGTTAGGGTCAAAACAAGACCTCGTCCAAGGAAACCGGCTGTTTCCTAGATTGAAGTAGCCTTTCTTTCGTTGCCCTACCAAACAAAAGAAGTCACTGTCAAAAAGCTCACCCTACTGAAGTACCAAAGGTGTGCTCCGCCCGGTGACCAAGAAAGAAATGGGTTTGCACTTTGAAGTGATGAGGTCGCAAAGAGGGAACTATTGACTAAAGGTTGGTTCTTTGGCTTCCTTTAGAATGAAAGTCAATATAAAGCCCCTACTACTTATACTGATTTTGTTTGATTAAAAAGGCGAACCTCAACTAGTCATATGGGGTGGGGTGCTTGTGGTAAGCTGCCTTGGATATGAGTATGAGGAATTCCTAAAAAAAGGCAAAGTCCGGTATTTGACGAAGATCTTTCTATCAATAGATAGGATTTAGTGTTCGATATAGGGGATATGATTCATCGGCTCTTTCTCTCTCCATTTTTTTAGTGCAACACAGGAAAGCGCCCTCTTTTTGTCATCCCTGTAGCTTTCCAGATTTTGTATTAAACGTATGGCGTAGCTAGGATCTTCAAATCATGTTTGAGCCTAGCATATCCTATGTTCAAACCAACCAAACCTATTTGAATAAGGCTGGAAAGAATGCCCGCCAAGTTCAGATAAGGGAATGCTTCCCCTAACAATTAAAGGAAAGGCTCGATGAAGGGAGGGAGATGCGGCAGGGGAAGGAAAACGCTTTCGGAGATCGAGATTTTTTTTTCTTTTTCATCGAAAACAAGAAAGCCGAGGATGGCCTACGGTGCGTGTTATCTGAAGGGAACACGCTTTTTCGAGCTCGCTGGCCTATTGGGATAGCAGCCTTCATGGCCTGCCCTTTATATCTCGGCCCGAGAAGGCGCTGGCAACAACAAAAAGGAAGGGGTCCATGTAGTGCGTCCGACCCCTTCTTAGTCAATGGGGCAGCAAGTTCGGCATCTACTAAGGGTCCATTTGGTTTAGATTGTGGTAGAATAGATTGTGTAGAATCTTGTTTAGAAAACTAAGTTTTAAAAAATGGAGTTTAAAAAAATGATTTGTGTTTAGTAAAAATATTTTAAAACTGAGTTTAGAAGAATTGATTTGTGTTTGGTTGACAAAGTAGAATTACTTTTGAAGTGTTAAAATACCCAAACGGAGTTTTGCAAATGGAAAAGCAACATCACACCTCCGTTTGCAAAACGATGTTTAGCAAACAGAAAAGGAAAACTGAAAAGTTACCAAACAGCAAAATAAAAAAGCAAACCATGTTACACCAACGCCACCGAGAAAATGTCAGCAAACGGCCGTTTGCATTGGGAAACAAACAGGCACTAAAAAAGAGAGAATCCACTTGAGATAACCACACCTCTGCTAGGCAGCGTGTGGAATGGCCAAGAGCGGACCTTTTTGGATATATAATCCAAGTGGAGAGTGGAGTTACGGGAATAGTCGTCTAATGGAAAACTACTTTCACGTTTGGTTCAGAGAGCACTTTTATTTCGTCGAGAATTCTTCGTTCCCTTTCGTGTGAATTCCTCAGTGGAGAGTGGAGTTACAGAATCTTTGGCACATTATTAAGAATTCCAGGTGATATGAACGATACGCTAGTTCGGGTCTTGAAAATCCTTTATTCAATGTCCAGAGAGTGACTCTTTCCTGCTTCCGATGGCAACTGGCTTGGAAGTGGACTTGATTGATTATCTTCCCCATATGAGACGAGGGGAATCTTCGGATTCTTTAGGAGTATCTAAGAGATGTTCTAAGATACTATTAAGAGGTTCCCCATAATCACAGGGATATATTACCTGAGGATGGTTACTACAGATCCCTTCTTTGAAAATGCCATGCTGGATTTAGGTGCTTCCATTAATGTGATGCCTACATCTATTTTTAACTCTCTGGCTCTTGGACGCTGCAGTTCTGGTGTTGTTATTCGGTTGGCAAGCAGAGCAATGCTCACCTCTTTGGACTTGTGGAGGACGTACTTGTTAAGGTTAATGACTTGATTTTTCCTGCAGATTTTTACATTCTGGACATGGAGGGAGAGACACAATCCAGCAGGGCACCTATCATCCTAGGCAGACCATTCTTATTTGATAGGTTTTGTCAATTTCTTTCTTGTTTTAGCGATTAGGATATTGTTGGTATTTTCTGATTTGTTAGTTCATGATGCATGACTAGTAATAACATAGGTAGTGATCATATAGGTGATAGTTATAGTATATTTAGTCATACTCTATTTTGATTCTGATTTTATTGTTCATACCATGGCTGCTAAAACATTAAGGGAACTTGTTGCACCTGATGCTACTTATAATACTTTGTGCATTGAATACCCAGATGTTGAAGTACCCTTTGAGCTTAAATCTGGTCTGATACACTTGCTTCCTAAGTTTCATGGTCTTGCAGGTGAAGATCCTCATAGACATCTTAAGGAGTTTCATATTGTTTGCTCTACCATGAAACCTCGAGGTGTTCCAGAAGACCACATCAAGCTGAGAGCTTTCCCATTCTCCTTGCAAGACACCGCCAAAGACTGGTTGTACTACCTTCAACTAGGTTCTGTGACAAGCTGGAATGAGTGAAGAAGTTGTTTCTGGAGAAATTCTTCCCTGCCTCTAGAGCTGCTTCAATCAGAAAGGAAATATGTGGCATTAGGCAGATTGCGAATGAATCTTTGCATGAATATTGGGAGAGATTCAAAAAGTTATGTGCAAGCTGCCCTCACCATCAGATTTCTGAACAGCTACTCATCCAGTATTTTTATGAAGGCTTGCTGCCTATGGACCGAAACATCATAGATGCTGCTAGTGGAGGAGCGCTTGTGGATAAAACCCCAGCAGATGCAAGAAGCCTGATTGAGAACATGGCCATTAATTCTCAACAGTTCACTACCAGAAGCAATTCAGTGGTGCTAACAAGGGGAGTCAGCGAGATACAAGCTACTGATCATAAAAACTTGGAGAGCAAGCTTGATGAACTTGTTTCATTGGTGAAGAAGTTAGCAGTAACTAAAACTCAAGCAGCAAGAGTTTGTGGTATATGCACTTCTGCAGAGCACCCTACAAATGTATGTCCTATATTACAGGAAGCTGACAATGCAAATACCCCTGAGGCGGCCAGCCAGAATAACACAACAAATGCAAAATCTGAACCTTCATTGGAGGACCTTGTTAAGCAGATGGCGATCCGAATCTCAATTCCAAAGTGACAAACAGATTCAACCATTCATAATTTGGAGGCAAAAATTGAATGACTAGCAACATCATCAATCGATGCGATCTCGAGGTCGTGAAATTTGCTCGCCCAACCAAAGAGTGAATCCAAATGTTCCAAATGTTAATGCAAACGTCAGTGCAATCACTCTAAGATCTGGCAAGGCTGTTGACACTCTAGAACCTCCTTTAGCAGAAAATGCAAGTGGCAACAGAAAAAGTGATAAGCCAATTTCTGCACCTATTTCTCCTCTTGATGAAGATGATGATGCACAACCTATACCACTTCCCTTTCCTCAAAGGGCTGTGATAACTAAGAAGATGGATAAGGCAGATAAGGACAGAGAAATCTTGGACACATTTAGGAAGGTTGAAGTGAATATTCCTCTCCTTGAAGCGATTAAGCAGATTCCAAGATATGCTAAGTTCCTCAAAGAGCTGTGCACACACAAAAGGAGGAGGAGGCTGAAGGGAAATGAAAAGGTAAACATAAGTCGCAATGTTTCTACACTCATACAACCCATGATGCCCCAAAAGTGCAAGGATCCAGGAATTTTTACTATTCCATGTACCATAGGCGAGAGTAAATTTGAAAATGCCATGTTGGATTTAGGTGCTTCCATTAATGTGATGCCTACATCTATTTTTAACTCTCTGGCTCTTGGACCTTTGCGAATCTGGTGTTGTTATTGATTGGCAAGCAGGAGCAATGCTCACCCTCTTGGACTTGTGGAGGGCGTACTTGTTAAGGTTAATGACTTGATTTTTCCTACAGATTTTTACATTCTGGACATGGAGGGAGAGACACAATCCAGCAGGGCACCTATCATCCTAGGCAGACCATTCCTAAGAACAGCAAGAACCAAGATTGATGTCCATGCTGGAACACTCTCCATGGAATTTGGGGATAACACAGTTAAATTTAACATCTTTAATGCTACTATGAAGCATCCCATGGAAGAGCCTTCTCTTTTTCAAATAGAAGTACTTGCTGACTTAGTTGAAGATAGTCATTCTGATGTTACAAATTGCATGGTTGTGCCTACTAATGTTACAAATGATGTTGCTACACTGCAAGCTTCTGATGTAACTCCATCCACCAAGATATTTCCCTCCATTGAGCAGAAGAAGGATGTTGTGAAGAAGAAGAAAATCAAACACTTCCATGTGTTCCATTCTCGCCTTAAAATCATGGCGGGTAAGCTTCGATCCAAGTGGATTGGCCCTTTTGTTGCAACTAGCACTTTTCCTTATGATGCAAAGGGAATAAAAAGTGAAGCCACCAGTAAAGTCTTCAAAGACAATGGACACCGCCTCAAGCTTTTCCATGAGAGCCCACACTTGAAGAGAGGCGTAGAAGAGCTCCACTTGAAAAAGCCACCTTGAAGAGGGAGTTTTCTTTCCTTACTCCTTACTCTTATTTTATACTTGTTGCTTACATTGAGGACAATGTGTGATTTAAGTGTGGGGGGGATCTTTTAGCGTAGTTTTGTTTTTGTTTTTTTGTTTTGAGTTTTTTGTTATTATAAAAAAAATTGCATGCATTTTCATTGGATTTCTTGGTTTATATGAGTGGGGAGTGATTTCACTATTCTAGGACTATAGGTCTTGTGGCATGATATGGATGACTTCCTTGCATTCTTAGTGTGATAAGTTGGATTGGAATACTAAATTGTGCATCTTTTGTGATAGATCATTTTCCTTGGTGAGATTTGGGCCTTATAATGGATGGAATACATTTTGCCATTCTCTTTCTTTCTTGTGTGATTTCACTCATGATTGTTGGTTACTCTAGAACTTGACTTGACTCTTGTTAAAACTCTTGTTCACATACATGCATTGAAATGATCTAGGCAATTTTTGTTCTTTTTAACCACTAGCCAAATAAGCCTACCTTGCATTTATCCCTTTGTTTAGCCCCTTTGAGCCTATTTATCCCATTCTTTGTTGTATAGCTCATTACAAGCCTAAAAGTGAAAAACCATGATATGACCCAATCTTAGGGGATAAAGGAGCTTTGCTTTGAAAAAAAATATGATAATAAATATTGCATAAGTGTGGGGGTGCTCAAAAATGTGGTTGTGTTAGAATATCTAATGTTGTGCTCTATTGGAAATTTGGCAAAAAATAAAATAAAATAAAAAAATAAAATAAAAAATAATGGAGCACAACTTTTGGTAAAAAAGAAGAGAAAAAGAAGAAAAGTGTGAAAGTAGAAAATTGATTGAAATTTGGTTGAATTGCCCCACATGATTATTTGGCAATTGTTTTCCATTGCTCCTCTATCCTCTTTGATTTAATAGCCTAGTTACCCTTTCAATTATCCCACCTGGACCTTGGCCCCATTATAACCTTAATAAAGACCTTTTGATCTTTGTGTGCATTTGTTTCAAGTGTGGATTTTAGAGTCTTGTCAAGCCTATGGTAGTGCTAGCTTTCATGATGTGCTTTGAGTGTAAACACTAGCTTAGACACTTGAGAGTTTGAGAGAAATTTATTTCTTGTGAGGATTCTATCACTTTTGATGCATCCTTTGGTTATTCTATCCTCTTGTTTGCTTTGAAGGTAATAAGATGTTATTCACGATTGTCATGAGTCCTTGAAACCTTGAATGAGCATTTTGCTTGCCACTTTGCATTCTTGGGATTCATTGAAAATGCATCTTTGCTTTGTTTTGACCATGAGTTTTGCTCGGAGTGCAAAAGCTTAAGTGTGGGGGAATTTGATCAATGCATTTTAATGCATCTTTTATAGCTTTGCACTTGGAGTTCTTAATTGTGTGTTTTTCCCAACAACTACTTTTTAACATTGTTTTATATCTTTGGGTCTTGATTGGGCTTTAGTGGAATTATTTGCTAATTTTCGGATTTTGTTACATCCTGACCCATGTCGCTTCTACAGACCATAACTTGGGCTATACTTATCCGATTTCAGTGCTCTTTGTGGCGTTGGAAAGCTAAGAAGCAGAGCTACAATTCTTATGTTGGCACCGAAGCCTAGTTCTACCGTTTTGATGGTCGAAAATCCACTTTACTGCTGCAGGCGAGGTTCACTGCGAGTTTTGGATTAATTACTCATGTGATTAGTTGTTATTGGGCTAATTAATCTCTTTTGGGCTCTTCTCTTTGGTCATAAACTTCAGGTTACCTAGGTTAACCTAAGGAGACATTATAAATAGGATTTTTAGAGTCTTAGGATTTACCTTTTGATTACTTTTGAATATTTTGCCGTTTTTGAGTTTTAGCAATCTTTTCTCCTTCTCCCCTTCTTAATTTTGTTTTTGTCAAATCCTTCTATGGAAGGCTAAGACCTTAGATTAATTCACTGGTTAGGAAGTTTTTATAAGGATCTTGAGGTTTGATTATTATTGTTAATTTCGATTTTTGTGTTTCTATTTCTTTTCCTTTTGATCTTTCATCTCTTTGATTTCTGTTTGCAAATTCGTTTTGGGTATTGATGCTTAATCATATCAACTTCGTTTTTGCTCTCTGATTTGAGATTATTTGAATTAAATTGAGCAGCTTGCTTTAGTTTATTTGAATAGAGATTATTAGGATCTATAACGCTTAGTTGTAGGTTTGATTGAATTCGGTTATTAGATTAATTGTGTTCTTGTGACGCTTATTCCTTATGCATGATTAATTGAATTCTGTGATGCTTAATCCAGTAGGAATTCTTATAGAATTAATTGACGCTTGATTGGTTAATTTTATGGTCAAACAAGAATAGAATCACGAAATAGAATAATCATTTGAAACCCGTGATAGATCCAAGTATTAATTACCTTGAACCAGTGGATTAGTCGTTTTTATATATTGATATTTGCATCTTTTATAACCTGTTTCTTGCATCGAAATCCCCCCAACTTTATTTCTTTGCGTGTTCTTGTTATTGGTTATTGTTAATTAGAGATCCCTGTGAGACGACCAAGGATTACTGCCTTGTTACTACATTCTTATTTTATTTGTTTTGACCCGTGCGCGACAGCGGATCAATTACCACGAACTATTTGAATACCTTTTGTTAGTTTAAAGAACAATGAATGCATAATGCTACTGATGATTACAACCTCACTCTAAGTAGAAAATAAAGATTGAAAAAAGTACTAAACTGGAAGGGGAAAGGGCAGTCGAAGCAAAAGCAGACGGAGTTGGCGAGACAAAAGCCCCTCTCTGATGGACTCTGTGCCGAGAGAGGGAACAACATTGCACTATCAGAATAAGCTCGAAAGAGAAACCAGACACTTTTATCGCTAGGTATGGGAGCTGTTGGCTAAACAGGTATAACAGTATATTAATAGGGATCACCCTTCTTCGCCTGAGCCCTATATTCATTCAACAGAAGCAATAATAAAAAAAGCAAACGAAAGAGGAGACGAGCTATCTGCCACTTGACTAGATGGAAGTATGGTCAGATGAATAGAACCTATACTATCTCAGCCACTAAAGGCCGGTTGACGGTGATAGAGGAAAGTGCATCAAGGAAATGAGGTCTCTCATTCTCTCCTTGAGGAGCAATCAGAGCTAGAATCCGCTTGATCGAAAGGTGACGGAGTAGAGGCGAGGAGACATAGTTCTATTCCTAATCTCTCAATTCCTGAGTTTGGTTGCTTTCCCAATAGAGTCAGGTAGAAGAGAATCTCCAAACCACTCGACCGCGAGAGAGAATGAGTGTGAAGGCATCGGTAGAGTGGCAGTCACCAACCCCAACGGCCAAAAAGTAAAATACGGAAGCAACTCGAGCAGAGGTTCCGTTCCAGAGTGAACCCGCCATTCACTCATTCAGGGAATGGTGGCAGGGACGAAAGAAAGGGTCCTACCCAAGTGCAACCACACTAGCAGGAAATTAAATGAAAGCAGAAATGGATCTTTGTCACTGTCTGTATGCTTGTCTTCATAAAGGTTTGAGTTTGATTGTTTGTTACCAAAGAGAAGAGTTCATTTATAGAGCAATAGTACAGAAAGCTGAGGCGCAAGCGAAGATATCATAAAGGGCAAAAGGCAAATGAAAATCGGGGTTAAGGCTACCTCTAAATAATGGAAGTTCCTAGACTGTGAAGGTCAGCTTCAGGTAAAATAGATTCCTTATTTTCTTTTAATAAGATAATTATTACCTCAACCTCACTCAAGGGATAGAAAGGGGCGATGAGCTCAGTGGAGGAGAAGCCGTCCTAATGAAATCGAAAGCCCTATCTATGAGTGACTCAAATCTATCCGTGATGCGCGAGGGACAATATTCAAATGAAAGCAAGGGGCTGATTGCCCTCATGGGGAAGGGATGAATACGAGCAGTCGGAAGAGCAACTCTCTCAAAATCAACCAATCCAAGAATTGATGGATTTGGTAGAGTGCTAGTCACAACACTAGAACCAAGTTAGGTGAGCTTGAAGGCATCAATTGAAGCCCTTAGTTGCAAGGTCTTTGACTGTGCCTAAGAAAGGGGTGTGAGACAGGCAGCCAAGCAAAAAACCAACCCCGCAGTACAAGTACAACTACAAGAGGGGGCCCTACCAGTCAAAGTCTTCACTCTTCCCCATAAGAACTCAATTCCTGGGGTGGGGTTCTTACTTCCTTAGTAGACATCCCATCTCGTATTTGTATCTGTCATCGAATGTGAGCCCTCATCTCATGCTCTTACAACCTCTTCACTTCAAGTGGGAGTGATGGATGAGTGAAGATCGCCAACTCTTTCTTCCCCTTACCATCCCGGATACCGTGAATTTACTTCAACTTCAATCGGACCGACTTTTCAAGAAAGATCTTAAAAGATCCTCTATAAGTATAAGATAGTAGCTGGTTGATCTCCAACTTCTTATCGTTTTGATCAAGTGTGACTGGAAGCCCATACTTCTGCTTTTCCTGATCCTTCTAGTGCTAGAACTGGGACTATTTAGAGCTTTCTTTCATAGATTCGGTGCGCTTGGGAGCTAGGTGAAGGGGACCATGAGTCAAAGACTCCAACTGATCTTGTTCTCTTTTTCTTGTCAGACTCAGCTTCGTTCATGAAGCCGAATGTTAGAATCAATCACAGATCTTATAATTATGTTGATAAGGAAGTTGCTGTTACCAACTCCTTCTGCTTTCCCCGACAACCTGCCTTCAAAGGCTCATCACGTAGATTTGGCATCTTAGCTTGTAGCTCTGATCTTGGCCCATTCATAGCCATCAGGGAAACTGCCATCTTCCCTCAAGATGGTCCATCTTGCTTCTGCTTTTTGGAAACTAGGGTTCAAGTTTGGACTTTTAGAAATCAAGACATGGTGGGGGCAGGATTTGAACCTGCAATCTTCAGATCATGAGCCTGATGAGTTAACCAACTACTCTACCCTGCTTCTTCCATTTCTCTTTCTTTTTTTTCACAATTCCCACCTAGGTCCCCGGCTTTGGTTGCTTGGCCGGGATAGAACCGAAAGTAAGCGGCAGTCTAACGACCTCCTAACCTAGGTTGGAGCTATGAAGCTTACCTTATTTATTAGAAAGGACTTTTTCATTTCGGCTTGCTGACTAGGGTTGGCAGCTAAATTATTCGCGACCCCATATCATAAGAGAAAGTTGTTGAGTTCATAAGCCCCCTTAGAGAGAAGGGCGACTTTGTAGTAATTGCGAATGAGCAAGTAGGGGCGGCTACTAAATGTTGGAACCTAAACGATTGAGAAGTTTAGACCCTCATTAATTTTGATGATAACAAAGTATTCACAAGAGAACAATTTATGTTCTAACATTTCTTGAAGTGTGCAGATACTAATAATACATATATTCTAAGCCACTCAAGCAAGAAGAAAGTAATTCTCAAGAGAAGGATTCATTCCATGTGTCGACATCCGCTCATCCTTGTGAGCGTCTGGAATTTTATCTTTATGACCACGGCTTACACAATTTCTCTGACGTCAGAACTTCCAATTACGGCGGCGTCTGACCTCACTTCTAATCACGTGTTAGTCACGTTCTTTGCTCTACCTCTCGAAGTGTCTGGAATGGATTTCAAAATTGATTACGGCGCTAAAATTGTTGTCTGGTATCAAAGGTGAAACCTTTAACTAGAAGACAAAAATCGTACAAGCAAGGTAGTACAAAAATGGTAATATGTACTACTGGGATATTCTCTGCATAGCAAGAAAGAGACAGCGTTTTGAATTTACCTTACTCAATGGAAATGAGCCATTTTTACCTCAATGGTAATATCCTTGGAATTCCTATATATACCTCATGGTATCCATTGAAGAAGTAACGAACTTAGTGTGAAAAAGCTGCTGAAATTCTGTGAAATATTTCTTGAGAACAAGCACCGCTTACAGCGAGCAACCAAGTCTCGTGCTAAGTCTCTGGACTACATAAGCAACTTCGGCGTCAGATCCTTTCTTTAAGAAAGTTTTTCTATAGTTAAGCTTAATCTTTTATCCTCTCTGTGAGAGTTATTTTTAAGCGTATTTCAACTCACTTGTAAAAGTTTGTTTTGGCCTAGTTAAATTTGTATCCTCAAAGGCTCATTGTCTTGAGTCGTTTTGAGAAGTTGAGAGTATTGTCAAGTTGTGATGATAGAATACTCTTGAGGAAATTGTAATCAGATTTATTATAGTAGAAAATCCTTGAGAGCAGAAGGGACTAGGCGTAGCTACCAGGTTGGTAGTGAACTAGTATAAATTTCTGTGTGTCTTGCTTTCTTGCTTTCTATTCATTTCTATCTTGCCGCGTTAAAAACAAGTTTCATCAAGCTGCTTTTTCAGTCCGATTATTTCGACATCCAGATAAACAAGCGGTTTTGAAAAACTTGTGTTCTAAAGTGTCTCTAACTTAAAGTTTGCGAAAAGTTTTAACACAATTCAACCCCCTTCTTGTGTTCACGTTCGGTTGGTACGAGCTCGGCCTCTTGGTTGAGCACTTAATGATGTCAAGAGAAAAGATTCTATATTGTGAACATGTCTCATGAAGGTGGTCATATGAGCGATCCTCCTCTATTCAATGGAGAAAAATTTGATTCTTGGAAAGATAAGATGAAAGCATTCCTTGAGGCACAAAGTCTTGATTTGTGGGATATAGTTGAAAGCGGATACATTCTTCCCGCTAATGCCCTTGGCGTTGCAATATCTAGGGAAAGCGGTGCGATGATCGAGAAAAGAGATATCAAACCAATCGTAGGGCGGATTTATTCTCATATGTGCTATGTGAAAGAGAATATGATAAATGTGGCAAGTTTGATACTGCCAAAGAAATCTGGGATTCTCTTGTGTTGTCTTATGAGGGTTCTGCCCAAGTAAGAGAAACAAAGGCTAGCATGATGGTTCGCCAATATGAACTATTCAAAATGGAAGAGAAAACATTGAAACTATGTTTGGAAGATTCCAAACACTTGTTCATGGGTTGCAGGCCCTTGGAAAAAGTTATACCACACCTGATCATGTGAGAAAGATTTTGAGAAGCTTGACTAGGCAGTGGAGACCCAAAGTCATTGCTATTCAAGAAGCAAAAGATCTGAATGTTCTTCGGCTTGAAGATCTTATGAGTTCCCTAAAAGCTCATGAACTTGAGCTAAATGAAGAAGAACCTACCAAGAAGAGTAAGTCTATTGCTTTAAAAGTTAATCAACATAAACCTAGTACTTCTAAAGCTTTTGGTGAAGAAGAAGAATCGGATGATGAAGCTTGAAGGAGACTACGATGGATCGGATGATGAGCTTGCATTCATATCTTAGAAGATCCAGAGAATGTGGAAGAAAAGAAACTTTAGAAGGAAGTTTGGAAGAAAGATTCAAAGGACAGAAGGAGAGCAAAGACAAGGACAAAGCCCAAGTCATTTGCTATGAATGTAAACTTTGGACATTTCAAATCAAGTGTCCTAATCTTAAAGAAAAGCCCACAAGAAGCTCCTTCAAGAAAAAGAAGAAAGGTCTCATGGCAACATGGGAAGATCTTGACTTATCCTCCTCTGAGGAAGATAAAGAAGAAGCTCACATTGCCCTCATGGAAGACACTGACATTGAGTCAGAAGAAGATGTTGAAGAGGTAATAGTATATGATTCCTACTCTAAACTTCAACTTGCTTTTGATGATCTTCTTAAGGACTCTGTCACTCTCTCTACTGAGTATAAGAACTTGAAAAAGAAATTTTTAAAACTATCACAAGATTTTCATTCTTTACGTAATGAAAACTACGTACTTTCGATGAAGAGAACCGTGGAAAATCGAAAATCAGCGTCACGGTTGATAACCAGCGTCTGGAAGCTAACAAGCAACCGAAGGCGAGAGCTCTCAAGCTAAGAGTTACGTAATTCTGACGAGTCCTAGCGCAAATCAAATGACTATGAACAAGCATTTCAAAAGTTTCTTGCAGAGAGTGTAACTCGAAGCAAGCAAGCTTCAATGATGCAGGGTGTCGATAAAGCGACAACTCATGGTCTTGGCTATATACCAGATGAAACCCTTTTGGAAAATAATTCAAAGCATCGATAAATCTCATAGTCATAGTAAATGCTTACACTATACTTCTTTGTAATAAATCTGGTCATTTGAAAAGTGCATGTAATGTTTTTAAAACTAAGAAGGATAAGCCTCCTTGAGAACTAACAAGAAAGGACCCAAAAGATATGGGTACCTAAAGATAAAATAATCTATGTTGCAGACATGCTTAGCAACAAAGTCAACACACCAGTCTTGGTACTTAGACAGTGGATGCTCGCGTCACATGACGGGAGAAAAGCATATGTTCCAAGAACTAAGACCTAGAGAAGCTGGATTCGTTGGTTTCGGAGGAAACCAGAAAGGTAAAATAGTTGGAATTGGTCGCATAGGTAAAGGCTCTCTTCCTTCTATTGATAATGTTTTATATGTTGAAGGACTGAAACATAATCTATTGAGCATAAGGCAACTATCTGACAATCGTTATGAAGTCATCTTCTGGCGGATGTTTAGTAAAATCCAAAATCGATGGATCTTTATTCTTTCCAGCAAAGAGGAAACAAAATGTTTATAAAGTTGATCTTTCTGAACTTGAAAAACAAGATGTCAAGTGTCTTATATCTGTTGAAGATGAGCAATGGATTTGGCACAAAAGATTAGGTCATGCCAACTTGAGGTTAATCTCAAAATTAAACAAGCACAATCTTGTTAAAGGCTTACCAAATCTTAAGTACAAATCTGATGCCCTTTGTGAAGCTTGTCAAAAAGGAAAACAAGTTAAAATTTCCTTTCATTTAAAAAATGTTGTCTCAACTTCTAGACCACTTGAACTTTTACATCTTGATCTTTTTGGTCCCACAAGGACAGCCTCTTTAACTGGAAAGAAATATGGTTTAGTCATTGTTGATGATTTTACTAGATGGACATGGGTTAAATTCCTTGCCCACAAGGATGAGTCTTTTAAAGTATTTCTTGCTTTTACGCAAATCAGTTCAAAATGAAAAAGGCATTTGTATTTCTTCTATTAGAAGTGATCATGGGGGAGAATTTGAAAATGAGAACTTTCAAAAATTTTGTGAAGAAAATGGCATCTCCCACAATTTCTCCTCTCCTAGAAC
Organism: Calophaca sinica; assembly: GCA_037113605.1. Classification (NCBI taxonomy): domain Eukaryota; kingdom Viridiplantae; phylum Streptophyta; class Magnoliopsida; order Fabales; family Fabaceae; genus Calophaca; species Calophaca sinica. The sequence continues at coordinate 95,382,133 of CM073734.1, read as the reverse complement.
ACCTCAACAAAATGGTGTTGTAGAAAGGAAAAATAGGTCCCTCCAGGAAATGGCCAGGACCATGATCAATGAAGCTGATATTGCAAAATATTTTTGGGCAGAAGCAGTAAACACAGCTTGTTATATTCAAAATAGAATTTATATAAGACCTATTTTGAATAAGACTCCTTATGAATTGTGGAAAGGAAGAAAACCAAACATATCTTACTTTCATCCTTTTGGTTGTATTTGTTATATCCTGAATACTAAAGATCAGCTTGGTAAGTTTGATTCCAAGGCTGACAAAGGAATCTTTTTGGGATATTCTGAAAGATCTAAAGCTTTTAGAATATACAACAAAGAAACTTTGACAGTTGAAGAGTCCATTCATGTCAAGTTTGATGATAAGAAGCACGACCTTTGCAATGTCGAGCTAGATGAGTTATTTTCAGATTTAAACCTCGGTGACAAGCCAGACGGTGAATATACATCTTCATCATCCGGTGGTGACAAGACGAAGAATTCGACTCAAGCGGAAGCTGAAGCAAGAAAAAGCTGGAACTACAAAACCAATTATCCAAAAGATCAAATCATAGGAGAACCTAGTGGCAAAGTACGAACCAGATCCTCCTTCAAGGAGCATGCTGATTTTGCACTTCTCTCTGAGATGGAACCTAAGACGATTGAACAAGCGTTGGAAGATGAAGGGTGGATTCTAGCTATGCAAGATGAGTTAAATCAGTTCCAAAGGAATGATGTCTGGAAACTAGTCACTCTACCAGAAGATAAGCAAGCTATTGGTACTAAATGGGTATTTAGAAATAAGCTTGATGAAGACGGTAAAGTTGTGAGAAATAAAGCAAGGTTAGTTGCTCAAGGCTACTCACAAGAAGAAGGTATTGATTTCACTGAAACTTTTGCACCTGTTGCAAGATTAGAAGCAATTCGCATTTTACTTTCATTTGCAGCACATCATGAGATAACTTTATATCAAATGGATGTGAAAAGTGCTTTTCTAAACGGTTTTATAACTGAAGAAGTTTATGTTAAACAACCTCCTGGTTTTGAAGATATTGAATTTCCTGAACATGTTTTTAAACTTAAAAAGGCACTATATGGTCTTAAACAAACTCCAAGAGCATGGTATGATAGACTAAGTTCCTTTTTAATGAAAAATGGATTTACAAGAGGTTTAGTTGACACTACTCTTTTCAGAAAAACCTCAAACAAGCATTTCATACTTGTTCAAATATATGTTGATGATATTATTTTTGGAGCCACTAATGAAAGCCTTTGCAAAGAATTTTCTAAGCTGATGCAGGCTGAATTTGAGATGAGCATGATGGGAGAATTAAAATTCTTCCTTGGAATACAAATCAAGCAATGCAGTGATGGCATTTATATTCATCAAAGCAAATACATCAAAGAATTATTGAAGAAATTCAAGATCTTTGGATTGCAAGCCAATGTGTACACCTATGCATCCTACTGCACTCTTAGTAAAGATGAAATTGGTAAGAAGGTAGATCGAAACTATACAGGTATGATTGGATCTCTACTTTATCTTACGGCTTCAAGACACGATATTATGTTCGTGCACTTTGTGTGCTAGGTTTCAATCAGATCCTAGAGAATCACACATAAGTGATGTTAAAAGAATATTTAGATATTTGCAAGGAACTACTAATCTTGGTTTGCTTTATAAGAAATCAAAAGATTACAAATTAGTAGGTTTCTGTGATGCTGACTTTACTGGAGATCGAATTGAAAGAAAGAGCACAAGTGGAGGCTGCCAATTCCTTGGAGCTAATCTTGTGTCTTGGTCAAGCAAAAGGCAAAGCACAATAGCACTCTCAACAGCAGAAGCTGAATACATCTCAGCAGCAAGTTGCAGTTCTTAACTTCTGTGGATGAAGTATCAACTTGAAGACTACTTGATAAAAGAGAGTAAAATTCCTATCTTTTGTGATAATACATCTGCCATATGTCTTACTAAAAATCCGATATTGCATTCTAGAGCAAAGCACATTGAGATTAAGCATCATTTTATAAGAGACTATGTTCAGAAGGGTATTTTAGAAATAAAATTTGTAGACACTGATCATCAGTGGGTTGACATGTTTACAAAACCCTTGCTGAAGATAGATTCAATTTTATAAGAAGAAATTTAAACTTTCATCTTATAAAAGAATGATTAATCTCAGCGTCTGATAATAATCTAAATCTCAGCATCTGATATGACATAAGCATGTATGTGCATCAGCATCTTATTTGTCATATGCATCATAACTCATCATCCGGTAAGTCGGTTGCGTGCGTCCGAGCACACCCACACGTGTCACACGTGTTAAGGATTCAAGCGTCTCATCATATCTACTGAGTCATGATTATTTACGTTTTCAATAAATCTTTTACTTTTATTTTGGCGTCCGCATTTAATGAAAAGCGAATCTTTATTTTTTTTTTGATTTATTTTTATAAGAGAATACGAAGCGATATTTTGAAAAATAACTGTACCATTCTCTTTTAACTTTCCCACTACTCCACTTTTTTCGCTCACTCTGTGTTTTCTGCAAAACTGTACTCGTTCTCTCTTTCCCTCTATCTCTCTGTGTGTGTGTTTAAACCCTAAAACCTCCATCGCCTCCATTTCTCAACTGCAACCATGGTGGAGTAACAACGAATATACTGACTATCTATAACACCATGGTGAAGGAAAAGTCTTGTTAGAAAATCGAAGTTGATTTGGAAAACTTCAAGCTCTATGGCTTCGACTTCTTCAATGGGTTCAAGGCAATGGGTGGGAGCAGTATTTCTTCCGGAACCCGGTTGAGGTTACGGTGATCGCGATTAAAGAATTTTGGGGTAATGTTGGTTACACATAGGTGGCATCTTTGAAGGAGCAGTGAAAGGATTCAAGTTTGTTTTTACCATAAAAATATTTACGAAGTTCTTGGGTGTCAGGTGTGAAGGCATCGTCTTCTATTGAGAATGGTGGCGCATTTCATGGGATTGAGAAGGTGAATAATGATCTGTTTGAGAACTACAAGGAGGTGAAAGAATGCAGTGAAACACCTCTCGCCAAGAATCTGAAAAGTCATTTGAGTTCTTCATAAGATTATCACCAAGAGCGTCTGTTGAAGGTGGCTCTAGTGACATTGTCAACTCTGACAGAAATTCATCATGAGACACTTCATGGCTGGAAACAAGGTGAACACGCCAAGGTTAATCTACAACAACCTCGCTTAATGCCTTTGGTTAACTCAAGAAAAGGTGTTGCTGACAAGAAGAACGCCTACAAGTTCATTCCTTATGGTGTCCTGCTCACCAAAATGATGATCCAGAATCTGGTCATAAACAAGCTGACAGCTTTACCAGATCAAGAGAAGGCAAAGTATTTTGGTGCTGATAATATTGTGATTCTTGACACTTTTGGAGTCAACATCCTGGTAAGAATGTAATTGCTCATTGGGTCTATGATCAATAAGGTGAAAGTTGAGCAACAGGAAGAGGAAGCTGAAAAGAAAACCACCAGAAGCTCAAAGCCTGGTGCGAAAAGACCTGCTGAGTCTCCTTCGAGAGAGACCAGAAGAACAAAACAGAAGGTGACTCCTGCACCTACTGTCGAAGAACCAGAAGATGAGGACAGAGTTCCCATCGGTCGAGTTACGAGAAAAATGAGCGAACCAGGTGAAAAACCGGTTTATTGTCAGGTCAACAGAAGAAGGATATTCAGCATCCGCCTCCAGCAACTGCCCCCAGACAGAAGCTGAAGAGATCGGTCAGGCATTCTGAACCTGAACCAAAGGTACTGAATTCTCCTGATGAATCTGTATCTGTTTTTGCATCTGATACTATTCCTGCTCCACCAATATCTGTTGCACCATCACCAAACACTCAAACTCATGTACAGAAAACCTCCTTAACTCCCACACACCTTACCCAAACACAAACCAATTCACTCACTATCTCATCACCTCAAACCTCCACATATAACTCCCTCACTACATACATTTCCAAGCTTCATTCTCATCCTTTTAACCTCCTGTTCAAAATACCTCCCATTAATCCCTTCAAACCCTACTCACCAAAAGCCTACAAAATCACCAAAGCCACTCCCACCTTACTTACCCTTACCATTAAACCCACAGACGCTGGCGGAAAGAAGAATATCTCATACAAACCTCAGTTTGTAAAGTATGAGATATATCATAGTATCTACGATTGTCCCTCCACCTGGCATTTAAAAACCTTCACTTCTGGAGCTGCCAGATTGGAAATTGCCGCTCCAATAAGTGCAACCTTCAAGGATGGGGAAGACCACGTCCAAATGTCTTTCAAAGGAAGGTTGAGACCTGCATCCGGAAGCAGAACAATTCCCTTTGAACGTGGCAAAACACAAGAAAGGGGGGGTTTGAATTGGGTTTTTAAAAAAAACTTTTTCGCAAATACAAATGTTTATGCAAAATAACTATTGAATAAACTGTGCAAGGAATAAAGAGTAGAGAGAAGAAAGAGACACAGAGATTTATACTAGTTCACTATCACCTGATAGCTACGTCTAGTCCCTTCACTCACTTGAAGGATTTCTCCACTATAATCAACCGATTACACTTGAGAGTATATTTCTGCCAACTGGCTATACTCACAACTTCTTAGAACGACTCAGTACAGTTGAGCCTCTAAGGTATACTGACCACTCTTTGGGCTAAGTACTGATTCAAATAAGAGTTTTTGAAATAATATAGAGATAACTCTCTTAGAGAGAATTTACAATGAGAATACTTTTAGCACAAAATGACTTTCTTAAAAGAAAGAATAAAACAGTAAGTGCCTTGTTCAACGATCTCAGAGACTTGGATGAATTCTTGATTGCTCACTGTCTCTTGATTGGGTAGTGTTTGAGAAGATAGATGTCGATGCTCTCACTACTCAGGAAAATATTCAAGTTGCTAGATTGCGTACAACTGTGTTGAAAATCGTTTGTTGAAAACTCAATCCTTGTCTTACTTCAGTGTATGAGGTAGGATATATAGCTAGGGTTGAAAAAAGTGCCGTTGTGACACAACGTCTCTTTTTGTCCGCACAACGTTTCTTTTTGTCCAAAGTCAAAGTTCAGATCCTGGAATTTCGGCTTTTGCAGGATACGTCGCTTTCAAGACGAAAAGCATTCTGAGTATTATACGCAATGTCAGTAACTTTGTCCTTAGTGTGCTTTTCAAAAATATAGTCACTTCAAGCACAAGTTTCCTTGATGATTTTATCCTTTGACATTCTTCTTGTCTGAAGATACCTCGTATAACAAGGTACTTGAATTTTACTATCAGAACTGAGCTTCACAGATCACCAGATTCTTGTGTGTAGAATTTAATGGGCTATCAAATGACGTAATCGTGTAGGAACGCACTAAGTCTATCATAGAGCACATATAACACAATCTGTTGAGTGTTGGATCAAGACCAGGCGTTGACTAAACAGAGTGTAGTCTCTTGACTGATCTACTGCAGGCGTTGACTTACACCAGAGCGTTGACCAAGCAGAGTGTAGTCTCTTAGACTGATCTACCAGGCGTTGACTTACACCAGGCGTTGACCAAACAGAGTGTATGTGCCAAGAACCAGAGCGAGGCCAAGCTTTCCAGAGTGAAATTCAAGATTTCACTAAGTCTTCAAGCGAGAATTTTTCCGAATATAAATACTTTACGCACACTTATAACCATGTTAGAGAATAAATTGTTCTCTTAATCTTTGTTATCATCAAAACAATTAAGGGTTATTGTTTGAATCCACTTGATTCCAACAATCTCCCCTTTTTGATGATGACAAATACATATATTGATGAACAATTTTTCTTTATAAAAAATATTTATTCAGATGATTTGAGGCTCCCCTGAATTAAGCATATATAAATATTTCTAAGTGTAATGTGAGCATGAGATATTACAGCATATAAGTTTCAGAGCATACAGGAATATATTAATCAGAACACATAATGTATGCATGATGACACTTGGTTGATACACTAGGTTCATCAATTGCTTTATACTCTCTATATTCTTCTCCCCCTTTTGTCATCAGACAAAAAGATTAAGACAGAAATAAAGAACATCACAGTCAAAACAGTATAAAGAAAGATAAAGAGAAAACTTCAAGTGTCATAAATAAATTTTATTAGAAATAAAAACAGAGTGAACAAAAACAAACTCAAAGCAAATCTATCAAAAGGGAGAAAACTAAAAAGGCAAAAAAAATAAAAATCCTAAGGTTTTCTAGGGTTGCTCCATCCTCTCCAAAATTTGCCGCAGCAGAGTAGTCATCAAATCTTGCTTCTTTTCTGAGGCTTCCACCTTTGATCGATAGATTCCATAAATCTTCCGAATCACTGCTTTCTTCAACCAAATTTATCAAAACTTCTTTTGGCACAACTACGTGATTGGACTGGGTCATGTGAAGCCGATCCGTAGTAGATGCAACCATAGCATTGTGTGCAGGTGGTGGAGTTACAGGTTCTCTTGGAGGAGTAGGAGGACGAGGAGGAGGTGCAGGTTCTGGTTCCCAAACAACAGTGACCTCTTCTCTTGGAGGAACTCTCCATGTCAGGGCAGCATGCCATCTCCTGTTTCTTTCTTCTTGCTCTTGCCTGTGCTTGTCAAACCAAGTGTTCACAGACACCCAGTTCTCATACCGATCTTCTTCAGCAAGATCATTGATTACTTCATCAAATCTGTCGTCTCCAAGGAAACCCCAGAAACGAGATTCCCTGAATCTTTCAGCTTTGAAGTACTCAATGCTACCAATTAAATTGGGAAGAACGTTGGGCACAATTCTTGGTTCCCGAAGACCAGGCTCAGAGGGTCCAGGGTGCGATGAGAAGAAGTGGCGAGGCTCGGCAGAGATATCATCAGCATCATCCCAGGAGTTACGCAGCAGTTACGGTTCTTCCCGGAGAGGAGAATTTGGAGGAGAGAACGATTGAGACATGAAGGGTACCATTATGGGAAGTCTGAAAGAGGAGTCAGGAGAGGTTGCAACATGCGAAGAGGTTGAGTTTCACACACAACCAGATTGCCGATTCAAGAGATGAAGACTCTTGAACCCTTGACTCGGTCAGGTTCCTCGAAATGGACTCGATCTCACATGGTATGTTGAGGTCTGGTTGTTGGTGAGGGGGTGAAGCGGTTCTAGGTGGAGAAGCTGGTTTGGGTGGTGATTTAGGTGGTGAAGGTGTTTGGGGTTGAGGTATAGTGGAATCTGGGGGTAAAGAGGCTAAAGGTTCAATATAGGGAATTTGAACCTGTGGTTGAGGTCTTTGTCTAGTCCTCAAGGGAGCAACATCATCTTCATCAGATGAAGATGAGTCTGAGGGTAAAGACGGCAAAGGCTTTTTGGTAGGTGTTGGTTTGGGTGCAGAGACAGATTGGGGTTTAGGTTTGGGCAAGGATTGTGATGGAGGAGGTTCAACAACTGTAGAAGCAACAGGAACAGAACCAGATTGATAAGTAGTATCATATAAATCAACTACCTTATCAAGTGCCTTCTTCCTTTTTGCAGCAGGGGCATCTCCAACCTTGTGTATCCTTTTCAGGGGTGGCTTCTGAGCAGGATCAACAGAGGCGGGCTCAGCAGGAATAGCCACTCTAGGGTCAGAGGTAGGAGCACGAACTGGAGGTGCAAAGGTTTCACGCTGTACAAGGCCTGCAGCCAAGCTTGCTTCATGATATAGTCGTGTTTCCTCTAACCTTTCCTTTATCATTTGATCAATCTCCAGTTTCTTCTCTTCTTCTTCCTCTGTAAGCATAGAGGGCATGCATGTAGGTCTCACAGGGAGAGTGAGCTGAGGGGATTCTGAGGCAATGTGAATGCCTGTGCTTCGAGTGACCCTTCTGGTTGGTCCAGTAGAGACACCAGAGTCCACCACAATCTTCTTCCCCTTCTTCACAACTTTCTTCCTTGCTCCTTCTTCACCTTGCTGAATTGCAGCAATAACCTTCTTGGAAAGGAGTCCCATTCTCCTTAGATTGTCTGAAGAGAGAATAGGAATCACCATCGTTTTCAGGGCAAGCCCTGCTTCCAAGGTGTTGAGACCTTGAAGAAGATTTATAAGACCTTGGTTCTCCATAATTGCTGACAACAGCTTTCCATAAGGGATATTCATATATTTCCCTTTTCTGGAGTACATTAAGTCTCTTCGCAGATGTTCAAAAATTATCTGTGGAAGGTTGATTTTAGCTTTGAGTTCATAATTCCACATTATGAACTTGTAGTCTTCTTGGCGACAGTATCCGCAGAGCGATTTTGGCACCAAGCGGTTCATGATGATTACGAGCGATTGCTCGAAACCTCGTTTCTTCATGTCCCATCGCCTTGGTCCCTCCAGGCTTCTCATAGATGGTTTCATTCACGACATCCCAGCCACCAGCATCCTTTTCCCAACCAGCGGTTTCAACCGCTCCATCATTAGGGCAATGGGTGATTTCAGCAATTAGGTCCTGAGTGACCACAATGCGCCTGCCTTGAACATGACTCAGAATGGTCTTATCTTTACTCCAAGCATAAGTCCAGAACTCCTTCACCAGATTCTCATAGACTGAGTTGGTCATGTAGAAGAAATCCATTATCCCCATGTCGATGAAATCAGCTCTGAAGTCGTATCCTTCATTTGCCATATCCTCGAACCTTACTTCGTGTTCCACCAACACTTTGAGGTCTGAGGTTTGAAGATTTTCCAGCGTTACTTGTGGAGCAGCCATTGTTGAAATCGGAGAAACACAGAGTGCAAAGATGAAAGGGGTTTAGGGTTCTGAAATGTGTAGACTTCTCTTTGAGAGATAGAGTGGGTAGTGAGTGATGTGAGTGAGTGAGTGAATTATAAACGTGTTCGAGAAGATTAAGCGTTATGCGCCAGATTTCGAAATGAATTTTTGAACAAATATTTGTCTTTTTCAAAACGTGTAGTCATCAAAATTAAAGAGGCGCAGAAAATTGTCATTTCGATAAAAGCAATTATGACTCGGTAAAAGCAAATGTCAATCACTGACGCATCAACACGCCTCAGAGAGACACGTGTACTTAAGATTCCCAGAGACAGCTATGCAATGATCATACGAACAGTTAATGAAAAGAATATAACGAGATAAGATAATCAACAGATTTAACTACGACATAGCCAACACATTCAAGCAGAGTCAACAAGTCAAACACATCAAACAGAGTCAATTAGTCAAACAGAGTCAACTTTATTCAAACAGAGTCAACTATATTCAGATCAAACACCTATTCCTTTATAAGAAGGAAATTCAAGTTCTTTCTTATAAAGTTGAATCTATCTTCAGCAAGGGGTTTTGTAAAGATATCTGCCCATTGATGGTCAGTATCAATAAATTTAATTTCAAGAATCCCTTTCTGAACATAGTCTCTAATAAAATGATGTTTAATTTCAATATGTTTGGCTCGAGAATGCAAAATAGGGTTTTTAGTCAAGCATATAGCAGAAGTATTATCACAATATATAGGGATTTTACTCTCTTTAATCTGATAGTCCTCAAGTTGATACTTCATCCAAAGTAGTTGTAAGCTACGACTTGCGGCAGATATGTACTAGCTGCTTTGTGGATAGTGCAATTGTGCTTTGTCTTTTGCTGGACCAAGAGACAAGATTTGCTCCAAGAAATTGGCAGCCACCACTTGTGCTTTTCCTTTCAATTCTGTCTCCAGCAAAGTCAGCATCACAGAAACCTACTAACTTGTAATCATCTGAGTTCTTATAAAGCAAAGCAAGATTAGTAGTTCCTTTAAGATATCTAAATATCCTTTAACCTTGATTAGGTGAGATTCTCTAGGATCAGATTGAAATCTTGCACATAAGCACACACTAAACATAATATCAGGCCTTGAGGCTGTAAGATAGAGGAGTGAACCAATCATACCTCTATATACCTTTTGGTCTACCTTTTTACTTGATTCATCTTTGCCAAGAGCACATGTTGGATGCATTGGTGTGCTCATAGGTTTGGTTTCCTCTAGCTTAAACTTCTTCAGCAGTTCTTTCACATACTTAGTCTGATGGATATAAGTTCCATCTTGACATTGTTTTATTTGAATGCCAAGGAAGAATTTTAGTTCTCCCATCATACTCATCTCAAATTCATTACATAAGCTTAGAGAATTCTTTGCAAAGAGACTCATTAGTAGCACCAAAGATAATATCATCTACATAAATTTGAACTACAATGAAATGCTTTTTAGATGATTTTCTAAAGAGGGTTGTATCCACCTGTCCTCTTTCAAAACCATTTGACATTAAAAATGAACTCAATCTGTCATACCAGGCTCTTGGAGCTTGTTTAAGACCATAAAGTGCCTTTTTAAGTTTGAAAACATGTTCAGGAAACTCAGTATCTTCAAAACCAGGCGGTTGTTTCACAAACACTTCCTCATTTATGAAACCATTTAAAAATGCACTTTTTACATCCATTTGGTACAAAGTAATGCCATGATGTGCAGCATAAGATAGTAATATTCTAATAGCTTCAAGTCTAGCTACAGGAGCAAAGGTTTCAGTATAATCAATACCTTCCTCTTGTGAGTAACCTTGTGCAACAAGTCTAGCCTTGTTCCTTACCACTTTTCCATCTTCATCAAGTTTGTTTCGAAACCCACTTGGTTCCAATGGCTAACTTGTCCTCCTGGAGGAGGCACAAGCTTCCACACATCGTTCCTTTGAAATTGATTTAGCTCTTCTTGCATAGCAATGATCCAACCATCATCGATGAGGCTTCATCAATTGTTTTTGGCTCTATCTCAGAGAGTAAGGCCAGGTCAGAGTGTTCTCTCAGAGAGGATCTTGTTCTGACTTTATCACTAGGTTCACCAATGATTTGGTCCTTTGGGTGATGGGGTTTGAACTTCTAGTCTGATATGATTATTTCCTTATCACCAGAATCAGCGCCAGAGACTTCACCAGAGATCACACCAGAAACATCACCAGAGTCAGCACTTGTGATATCAACTCTTGTTTCCTTGTTTATCTGTAAATCTGCAAAAACTTCATCTAGCTCTGACGTATCATTGTCAGGCTTTTTATCATCAAATCTTACATGCATAGATTCATCAACAACTAATGTTTCTTTGTTGTATATTCTGTATGCTTTAGAGCGTTCAGAATATCCCAAAAAGATAGCTCTATGTGATTTAGAGTCAAATTTTCCTAGACTGTCCTTTGTATTGAGAACAAAGCAGTCACACCCAAATTGATGAAAATATGAAATGTTGGGTTTTCTTCCTTTCCACAATTCATAAGGAGTCTTATTCAAGATAGGTCTAATGTAGATTCTATTTTGAATGTAACATGCGGTGTTTACCGCTTCACTAAAGTGCTTAGCAATATTTGTTTCGTGAATCATGGTTACGGCCATTTCTTGCAAAGATCTATTTTTCCTTTCTACAACACCATTTTGTTGTGGTGTTCTAGGGATGAAAAGTTATGAAAAATACCATTTTCTTCACGAAGTTTTGAAAGGATTCATTTTCAAATTCACCACCATGATCACTTCTAATAGTAGTAATACAAAACCTTTTTCATTTTGCACTTGTTTGCGAATCTGAGAAAACACTTGTAAAGACTCATCCTTGTGGGTTAAGAATTTTACCCATGTCCATCTAGTATAGTCATCGACAATGACTAGACCATATTTCTTTCCAGACCAGAGACAGTTACGGTTGGTCCAAATAAATCTAAATGTAAAAGCTCGAGGGCCTTGAGGTGGAAACAATATTTTTGGAATTAAAAGAAGATTTCGTTTGTTTCCCTTTTTGACATGCTTCACAAAGAGCATCAGATTTGTACTTGAGATTTGGTAAGCCTTTAACAAGTCCTTTCTTGTTAAGCTTTGAGATTAACCTCAAGCTAGCATGACCAAGTCTCTTGTGCGGATCCATTGCTCTTCATCAATTGACAAAAAGCATTTTACATTTTGATCACCAACTCGTAAAGTTTGATTTTGTAAATATTGTTCTTTCTCTTTGCTCTAAAGAAAATGGATCCATCCTTTTGCTTTTGGCTATACATTCATTATTGTTAAAGGCAACATCATAACCACTATCGCATAATTGACTTATACTCGATGAAGTTATGGTTGGTAGTCGACCAATAAAACATTATCAATAGAGGGTAGAAATTTCTCACCAATTCTTCCACAACCAATGATTTTACCTTTTGGTTTCCTCCAAAACCAACATTTCCACCTTCTTTAAGTTGAAGATCTTGGAACATACGCCTTTCTCCGTCATGTGTCGTGAGCACCACTGTCTAAGAACCAGGATCGGTGTCTTAACTCTGTTGCTAAGCAAATCTGCAACATAGACAATCTTGTCCTTAGGTACCCAAATCTTTTGGGTCCTCTTTGTTAGTTCTAGAAGGAGACTTGTCCTTCTCATTTTTCAGTTCATAACATGCATTTCTAATGTGTCCCTTCTGATTCAAGAAAGTACAAAGCAAACAGTCACTATGATTATTAGTATCCTTGGTTTCCAAATGTATATTTTGAAAGGTGGGTTCTTCTGGTTTGTAACCAAGACCCTTTTTACCATTTTGGCTTACTCCCCAAATCATAGATGCTTGTTTACTACGTGTGACACATTCAGCAAGAAATTTTTGAAATCCCTCTTCATATTTTGAAGAGTTGCATTCTACTGATTCCTTACTGCTGGAACTGTTACTCACCAATCGGTGGTTTTTAGTTTTGAGTTTTTCATTCTCCTCAGTGAGTATTTGAAATTGTTTTTGAAGATTTGAAAATCTCTTTTTCAAGGATTTATACTCATTGTTGAGTTTGGAAGACTCGTCTAACAGTTCATCAAAGGCTAATTGAATATTAGAAGAAATGTTAGAATTTACCTCTTCTTGTTCTTCTTCTTCACTTTATCGACTCTATATTGGCCATAAGAGCCATGTTGGCTGTTCTTCATCATCATCATCAGATGATGACTCAGAATCATCCCATGTAGCCATGAGACTCTTCTTCTTCTTACCCTTAAAGCCACCTTTCCTTGATTTCTCAAGTTGTGGACATTCTGACTTGTAGTGGCCAGGTTTCTTGCATTCATAGCAAGTGACTTGGCTTTTGTCCTTGAAGTCCTTCTTTTCTTTTAGTCGTGTTTTCCCTTGAGTCCTTTTTAGGAACTTTCTTCTAAACCTTCCTTTGCTTTTCATCATGCGTTGAATCTTCCTTGATATTAAGGAAATTTCATCGTCGATATCTTCACTACTCTCTTGAGATGAATCTTTGTCGCTGTCAAGTTCGGTTTGGAGAGCTTTAGAAGAGGATGCCTTGTGTGATGATTTTAAAGCAATGGTCTTAGTTTTCTTGGGAGGTTCTTCTTCATCAAGCTCAAGCTCGTGAGCTCTTAGTGAACTCAAAAGATCTTCAAGTCGTAATTCATTCAAGTCCTTGGCTTCTTGAATTGCCGTGACTTTGGGTCTCCATCTCTTTGTGAGACTTCTCAAGATTTTCTTAACATGGTCGTGATAGTATAGCTTTTCTTGAGAACCTTCAAGCCATGAACTAATGTTTGAAATCTTCCAAACATAATTTCGATGCTTTCATCCTCTTCCATCTTGAAGAGTTCATATTGTCTAACCAAGATATTAGCCTTGGTTTCTTGTACTTGGGAAGTACCCTCATAGGCTAAAGCCAAAGTGAGTCCCAAATTTCTTTAGCAATCTTTGTTATTACCACATTTCTCAAACTCTTTTCAGAGATAGCACATACAAGAAAGTATCTTGCTTTTGGTGCAAGGTATATTCCTTTATGATCATCAGTCCAAGACTCCTAGGAATAGGATTTCTTTTGGAGTCAGCCCAGTTCTGTCTTGTTTGAACCATATCCCAAAGTTCAAACTGTTGAGATTGAAAAAGTTTTTCACTTTATCTTTCCAGTAGTCATAGTTAGATCCAAAGTGAACAAAGGGGACGATTAACGTGACCACCGGTTTGTTGCTTGCCATAGGAAAGTATAGGATCTTTTCCTCTCACACTGTTAAGTGCTCAACCAAGAGGCCGAGCTCGTACCAATTGAGCGTGGCAAAACACAAGAAAGGGGTTTGAATTGGGTTTTTAAAAACTTTTTCGCAAATACAAATGTTTATGCAAAATAACTATTGAATAAACTGTACAAGGAATAAAGTAGAGAGAAGAAAGAGACACAGAGATTTATACTAGTTCACTATCATCCGATAGCTACGTCTAGTCCCTTCACTCACTTGAAGGATTTCTCCACTATAATCAACCGATTACACTTGAGAGTATATTTACGCCAACTGGCTATACTCACAACTTCTTAGAAACGACTTCGATGCAGATTGAGCCTCTAAGGTATACGACCACTTCTTGGGCTAAGTACAGATTCAAATAAGAGTTTTTTGAAATAATATAGAGATAACTCTCTTAAGAGAGAATTTACAATGAGAATACTTTTAGCACAAAATGACTTTCTTAAAAGAAAGAATAAAACAGTAAGTGCCTTGTTCAACGATCTCAGAGACTTGGATGAATTCTTGATTGCTCACTGTCTCTTGATTGGGTAGTGTTTGAGAAGATAGATGTCGATGCTCTCACTACTCAGGAAAATATTCAAGTTGCTAGATTGCGTACAACTGTGTTGAAAATCGTTTGTTGAAAACTCAATCCTTGTCTTACTTCAGTGTATGAGGTAGGATATATAGCTAGGGTTGAAAAAGTGCCGCTGTGACACAACGTCTCTTTTTGTCCGCACAACGCTTCTTTTTGTCCAAAGTCAAAGTTCGGATCACGGAATTTCGGCTTTGCGAGGATACGTCGCTTTCAAGGCGAAAAGCATTCCGAGTATTATACGCAATGTCGATAACTTTGTCCTTAGTGTGCTTGTCAAAAATATAGACACTTCAAGCACAAGTTTCCTTGATGATTTTATCCTTTGACATTCTTCTTGTCTAAAGATACCTCGTATAACAAGGTACTTGAATTTTACTATCATAACTGAGCTTCACAGATCACCGATTCTTGTCTGTAGAATTTCATGCGCTATCAAATGACAGAACCGTGTGGGAGCGCACTAAGTCTATCATAGAGCACATATAACACAATCTGTTGAGTGTTGACTGAAGACCAGAGCGTTGACTAAGCAGAGTGTAGTCTTTTAGACCGATCTACCAGGCGTTGACTTACACCGCAGCGTTGACCAAACAGAGTGTAGTCTCTTAGATCGATCTACCGTGAGCGTTGACTTACACCAGGCGTTGACCAAACAGAGTGTATGTGCCAAGAACCAGAGCCAGAGTCGGGCTTTCAGAGTGAAATTCAAGATTTCACTAAGTCTTCTGAGCGAATTTTCCGAATATAAATACTTTCTGCACACTTATAACCATGTTAGAGAATAAATTGTTCTCTTAATCTTTTGTTATCATCAAAACAATTAAGGGTTATTGTTTCTGAATCCACTTGATTCCAACACCCTTCTCTGTTGATCTTCCTAGATCCCTACCACAGTCTGAACCGCTCACATTGGAAGAATGTGGAAGGTGGATCACAGATGAAGAAGCTGCCTTCATGGCACATTGTCTTGAACAGAAAAGGCTGGAAGTCATAAGTCAATATCGAGACCCATCATCTGTTTCTGTCAAGATAGTACCAGATAGACAAAGGTGGCTACCTTGGTCTATCCCTGGGAAACGTAAGGAACTTGCTCCGGGCAAGCAGCCTTTCAGCAAGATCGGGCTAAAGGAATATGAGAAGGCACCTACCAAGTACAATCTTAAGGAATTCCCTCAGCTTCCGATTGCCAAGATCTCTGAGGATCACGCCAGAAGGTTTTACCTGACTTCTCTGAAGAAAGATGAATGGAGAACTGGCTCCTCAAACTGCTGTGATGCTGAGAAGGCTACTATTCAAGCTGTTGGGACAATCAGCAGAGTTACTGACATCAACCTCAGAACAGTATTCTTCGATGATATGTTCAGATGCTCAGTAATCAGACCCTTGGATTGCATGAAGATCTATGATCAATGGGCTGCTGTGACCAAGCACTTCGACATTGGTTTCACTTGGAGTCAATGGTCTGAGTCTTGGAAAGACAAAGCCATATTACCATGCCTCGACCCCCTAGTGCTAGAAGAATATGACAGGGAAAATCTGAGAAGAATTTACCTGGCAGAAAATGAAGCACTCTCTTTCACCTGTGAAGCCTTGAGTGTCTTTATCAGAAATTTATGGGGAGAAGACGCTGGGAATATGTTTGACTCTTACACAGCTGATGTTGTTCTTCATAGAGAAACCATCTTCTTGCATTTGCTATATCCAGAAGATGTGAAGCATCAATGGAAGATTCAAACAGAATCAGAGCTCAGAACACTCAGAAATTTCATCAAATGGGTTATACCAAATGATGCATTCTTCTTGAGAGCTCAAAGGAAGAAGGACTTGAGACTGAAGTTATCCAACTGGGTGCTGGCAGAGCATCAGAAGATGAAGTCTGCATCTGTACCAGAAGCTGGACCTTCTGCGTCTTCTTCTGCAATGGAAATGGTCACCATTCCCAAAGCAGAATTTGAAGAAATGAAGGCTACAAACTTGAAGGTTACTCAGCTGGAGACTGCACTGAAGCTACTCTATGAACGTCTCAATATCCCACCTCCACCTCTTCCAAACCCTTGATTGTTTTTACTTATGTGTGATATAAAATCTATTTGGCTGATACAATTATATATATATATAAATATGTTTGATCTAATTATCTGCCTTTTGTTCAAATTTTTCTAAGTCTTATTTTGACTATGATGTGTTTTT